>OY728119.1:1907402721-1917402721 GCA_963277665.1 Viscum album
GATGGGAAATCCTCAATAACAGGAAGCAGTTAAGATTAGGAGTTTTGTGCAGTCATTACAAGGACCTATTTTTTTAGGTATACAAGTTTGCAATCTCTGTCAATTACTGGGTGGGAAGATCTCCGTCAAAGGTTCCTTCTTTAATTTAGATCAACATTACCAAAGACGACCGTTTTTATCTTAAAAATTGTAAACAAAGGGAGAATGAAAGAGTTTCGGATTTCATTGCTTGATGGAAGGGATTAACATATTCCTTAAGTTTAGCACTCCCTCAAGAAGAGTTGCTGCCAATCTATGTGGAAAATCTGTGTGATGAATTACGCACACTATTTATCCCTGTGAAATACACAGGAGGGTTTTGAGACCTTACTTTAATCATTTAGAAGATAGAAGACTCTCTTATAAAGACTAAGGATAAAACTCGTGTGATTACATCAGTTTCGAGAAGGAGAATATGGAAAGAAGAGAATACCACAGTTACACTTAGAAAAGAACTTGTACCTGCTTCCACTTCAAAACCTTGATCATATTGAAGGGCTCCACCCCCTGAGCGTCAAAAACAACGGCTGCCTTGTAAAGATGATCAAAGAGATCAAAGGTAGAAATAGTTTGAGGCTTTAAAGAACAAAGTTTGTTCTTTATAGAATGAAAAGGTTCCTGGTTACTTCATCTCAACTATAGAAAACAATCTGGTTCAGTTGTCAAGGCCCAAAAGGCCAAACAAGGAAGGATATGAAGGCCTCCCCAACTATTTCCCATTTCATCAGATGTTGGGGCATCCCATTCAGGAGTGTTTTTTCTTCAAAGACCTCCAGAAAAAGATGGTGGACTCTGGAAAAGTAAAAATGAAAGGTTCTTCAGCCCAGGTAACATGTGTTACTGCTACTGATCCAGAGGAAGAGGGCGAGTGGCACGAAATCAAAAGTAAAAATGCACAGAAATATGATGATTGGATGGTCAGGAAAACGATCAACCAAACTCATTACATTTTACAAACACAATTGAATCAACCAATTATGTCTTCTACTATTTCTTTCGCAGCAAAACCCCATTCATCAGAAGGAAAATCCTCAATAAAGCAGTGCAATTTGAAGAAAGAAGAGCAGTCAGAAGAAGATGAGCTCGTGTCAAAGACTAAGTTATCTTTGACTCTGGAAAATTTTATGCCATCTGCTTCAAAAACATGTGCACTACCCCACCAAACGAAACAACATGAACTGGTTCATCAGGCAGAATCTTCATCAGATGAAGAATTGATCTTTGGTTATATTAACATGATTCATTTAACGGATCCCTATGCTAATGATAGTTTTGATCATGAAGAGCCTAAGTTCCCTGTATCTAACAGAGGAATTAGAGGAAGAGACAGAGGTCTAGGATATAGGGGAAGACATGAATATTCTAGAAGCCACTATTTCAATCCCACCCCTACTAGAACTATATATGCGGCCAAAACTAGTGGAAAAGACCTTCAGCAGGCTCAACAGGAACAAGAAAGTTCTTCCAAACATGGCAGATTCGGTCATAGCATAGTTATTTTGGAGAACCGATTAGAGGTTACACTTTCTTCCTCTCAGCAAATAGATAGACCTAGTGGTTCTAGTCTATCAAATCCAAGAGTGTTTCCAATTCCTGCCCCGATACGGGATGCATCTACTACCAAAGCATCAACATCCAAGGCACTTGAAAATCTACATTTTCATGATGGAAAACGCAGACCTTTCGACCAAAAGTATGTTGTATTGAAACATTTTTCCCAAGTACCAGCCAAGTTATCAATTCTGGATCCCTTGAATCTATCAAAAGATCTTTGGGAGGCGCTTATTGGGGATTTGTCAAGTCCTCAAGAATTTGAAACTGAAATTGTTGTGGATGAGGTCTACCATATAGAGAATGATCCTTGAATTCCATGAAGTGATATCTTTTAAAAATGAAGATGAAGATGATGTTGTACATGGACATATCAGACCTTTGTATCTATCTGGAAAAGTCAATGACATAGACATCCGAAGAGATTTCATTGATAATGGATCAGGAGTCAACCTCATTCCTATTCGTACACTTCGTCGATTGGGCCTCACTGAATCTGATTTATCTCCTTCTACATTGACGTTTCAAGGATATGATAAGAATGAACAAGATTCTCTGGGCGAGATTACACTCATAAATTAGTTTGGAGACCTTGTGTCTAATTCAGATTTCATGGTTGTTCATCAAGACACCGCTTTCAACATTTTTCTTGGAAGACCTTGGCTACATCAACGTGTGACTGTACCTTCATCATACCATCAATGTCTCAAATATTATTTCAATGGTCAAATTGGGACATTGTATGGTGACAAGGCCCCATTCAAAACGTGTGAATCTCAATACATTGAGGAATAATTTTATCACATGGAGGGAAAGAAAAAATCCACAGCAAAGAAGGTCACCAAAATTAATGCTCCAAATGGTTTGGAAAAGATTCCAGTAAACCCATTCATACATGTGAGTATAGATTATGTGTTTCCTATTAGTCAAATTGAATGGATAGACCTAAATCCAAACACTCTTATGAAAACTTACATAATGTCAATTATGATAACCAAGCCAGAAAGTATGGGAGAAATTGTTGATTCGTCAGGAAGTGATGAAAGCTTAAATGGAGATGTATTCATTTCATCCGCTAAAATCTAGAAATCCTATACTTCATCAACCAGGCTAGAAGAAGTTATAGAAATACCAGAGGAAAAAAATGATGTTGATTCTAAATCCATCATCTCCTCTCTATCACCCCAGGAAGACCCTTCATCATCAATAAGGTTAGAAATGGAAACCTCTTCTTCAAGATGTTCAAATTTTAACTTCTCCCCTGACCATGGAAATTCTGCTTCATCATATACTATGCAAGTAGAAGCAGAATAAGTAACACATATTGAAGAAGAAGAGGAAGATCTCATAGATGCTCCTCCGGTATTTAAAGAGGGTATCTCTACCACTGTGGATGAACTCAGAGAAATAAACCTAGGTACAAAATAAGATCCATGCCACACTTTAATTAGTGCAGCCATGAATCTTGAAGAGAAATAAATGTATACTTCATTTATAAAGAAAAATCGAGATGTATTTTCTTGGATTTATACAAAAATGCCAGGTCTTGATCCCGATGTTTCCACTCATCATTTGGGTTTGCCAGAAGAACATCGAGGATTCAAGAAATCAGCAAGAAGAACACACCCAACTTATGCCTCCAAAATTAAAACTAAAGTTGATAAGATTATCAAGGCAAACTTCATTAGAGAAGTTCAACATCCCAAATGGTTGGCTAATATTGTCCCTGTGAAAAAGTAGAATGGACAAATTAGAGTTTGCATTGGCTTTAAAGATCTTAATCGGCATTGTCCCAAAGATGATTTTCCAGTTCCAATCATAGCACTACCACAAAAACAGTTTTCCCAGTGCCCCCCCTTTATCAACGCTTTTTTTAGCGCTGATAAATGGACCCCCTTTATCAGCGTTTGTTTAGTAGCGCTGATAAAGGGGGGGCCTTTATCAGTGCTTTTTTTAAAAGCGCTGATAAAGGGTCGAATTCAAAATAAAAAAAAAATTAAAAAAATATATTAATATATTAATATATTTATATTTATATAGATATAATATATAGTTTTTAAATATATTTTAGATAAGTATAAATGTACATTAACACTTAATATACATAATATATAAGATATTTAGTGAAAATGGCTTCTTAAAAAGTTAAAAAAATATTTTTAATTAATAATTTGCTAATTATTATGGATTAGTAGTCATTTAATAACAATTTGAAGACTAAAAAAAAAAAAATTAAAAAAAGATCCAAAATAAGTTGAAAATGCAACTCAAACTTCAAACGACCATAACTTTTGATCCGGGTATCTGTTTGAGCTCTACCACATATCAAATCGAAGCCTACGACGAGCTCTACATCGCTGTGACCCGGGAGGACCATGGTAAAGAATTTTTCGAGGCAAAAAGAGGCTTATAAGGCCTCCAAAACTGAGTTTTTAGTTGGGGTACCCAGATTTTTTTTAACATTTTGTGGGTTCTCAGCTTCGTTTGAGGGGATATTATTGGATTTTTTGGTAGGGACTGAATTTATTCCAAGGTATTACATTCATATGGATATTATGTCTTTGAAATTTTATCATTTTTTATAATGCACTGCTATTTATAATCAAATATATAACTATATGTACATATTTTTTATATATTCACACCTAAAAATTAAATTTTTAAAATAAATAATTAAACATATTTACGTATAAAATATATTAGCTCTATCTAAATAATAACTAATATCCATTTTATTTAAAATACCAATATATGAATATTTATATAACTACTATATATTAATATAACTATATATATATATTAATATAAATACATATATATTAATATTACTATATATATATATTAATATCACTATAAATATATATATTAATATCACTATAAATATATATATTAATATAACTATATATATTAATATCACTATAAATATTTATATTCATATAACTATATATATGTATATTAATATAAATATATATTACTATACGAATAAATATAACTAAATATATATATATAAAGAGAGATATATATTAATATAACTATAAATAGATATATTAATATAACTATATATATATTAATATAAATATATATTACTATACGAATAAATATAACTATATATATATATATAAATAGATATATATATTAATATAACTTTATATATATATATATTAATATCACTATAAATATATTAATATTACTATATATATATTAATATAACTATATATATATTAATATAACTATATATATATATATATATTAATATAACTATATATATATATACTAATATAACTATATATATTAATATAACTATATATATATATTAATATAAATATATATTACTATACGAATAAATATAACTATATATATATATATATATAGATATCATGAAATAGCAAACAAATCAAAATAGAGTAGTGGTAAGGGCTTAGGCGCGCAGGGGGGAGGTCTCGAGTTCAAAACCTGCTGGAGGCAGAGGCGCGCGCATGGGGGTGGATGTTGGGGGCTAGTGATGATAAAGGGTGGAGGGGGTGCGTGTGGGCACTGGAGGGGCTAAAAAGTGATGTTAAAAGGGGGGGGGATCAAGCGCTACAAAAGCCTTCCACGATTGGCATGATTTTTTTAATTTTTTGTAATTTTTGTAATTTTTTTTTAAAATTATTATTATTATTTTTAACTTTTATCAGCGATTTTTTAAAAGTGCTGATAAACGGGTCCTTTATCAGCGCTAAAACAAAAGCACTGATAAAGGAAGCACTGATATAGGACCCCTTTATCAACGCTAAAAAAAGCGCTGATAAAGGGGTACTTTTATCAGTGCTTTTTTTAGCGCTGATAAAAGAACCCTTTTATCAGTGCTTTTTTTAGCACTGATAAAAGGGGTCATTATTAGCACTTTTTTTGACCTCTGATAAAGGGGACCCCCCCTTTATCTTCTCCAGCTTTAACAGCACTTTTCCTAGCACTGTTAAAGGCCCTTTTTAGCGCTGATAAAGGGCGTATTTTTAGTAGTGTAGAACTATTAATTGATGCAATAGCTGGCTACGAAGCTCTTTCCATCATGGATGGTTACTCTGGGTACAATCAAATATGAATGGCACCAGAATATGAGGAGTCTAAAACCTTCAAAGCTCCTCAAGGTGTGTTTTTCTATTGGGTAATGCCTTTTGGCCTAAAGAATGCAGGTGCAACGTATCAACGTGCCATGCACCATATCTTCAAACCCTTTTTAGGGAAATTTGTTGAATGTTATGTGGATGATTTGGTGGTTAAATTAAAACAACATTATGATCACTTAGACAATCTGGAAATCATATTCAACAAACTTTGACAAAACAATTTGAAGATAAACCCCTTGAAATGTGATTTCGAGGTAACCTCAAGAAAATTTCTTGGCTTTGTTGTACGCCATCGTGGTATCAAAGTTGATCCTCAGAGGAAAAAATCAATCCTTGACATTTCACCTCCAATAAATTTGAAGGAATTAAGAGGACTTCAAGGAAACTTGGCCTATATTAGGTGTTTCTTTTCCAATTTTGCAGGAAAGTGTTTACCCTTCACCAAATTAATGAGGAAGGAAGTCACCTACTAATGGAATGATGAATGTCAAAAAGAATTCGATATCCTTAAGAAATATCTCTTGAGTCCACCGGTATTAATGCCACCTATTTAAGGAAGACCACTTATTATCTATGTGATAGATTTAGAGTGATCATTAGGTGGATTCCTTGCCCAAAAGAATGATTTTGGGAATGAAAACAACATTTACTATCTCATTCGGACTATGCATGAGACATAAACTCGATATTCAAGTATTGAAAAGTGATACCTAGCATTAATCTTTGTAGTTCAGAAATTGAGACACTACCTGCAACATCATGAGGTCCAATTGGTATCTCATAATAACCCACTCAAAATTATCGTTAGTCATACAATGCTTACAGGATGTCTAGCAAGGTGGGAAGTTATTTTGCAATAGTTTGATATCCAGTATGTTTCTCAGAAGGCAATAAAGGGCCAAGCTCTGGCTGACTTACTTGCTGAACACCCATCTGTAGAAGACACATCTTTAAATATTGAACTTCTTGAGGAGGAAGTCTTCTCTATTCAAGATAATCCTCAAACATGGGAAATATACTTTTATGGTGCCTCTATAATTCCAACAGGGAAGAAAATGGAAGATCCTAAATTCAACAAAGTTGGGTTAGGAATCGTTCTTATTTCCCTATAAAAGGAAGTACTGATCTATTCCTTCTTATTGTTGGAAGGTGGTACAAACAATGAAGCAGAATATCAAGCTCTCATCGTAGGCTTGGAATTGGCACTTCAGGAACAAGTGAATCACTTGAAGGTAAAAGGTGATTTAGATTTGGTAATCAAACAAATCAATGAGGATTATTCCATCAGAAAGTAAGAGTTAAGACCTTTGTGTGATTACATCAGAGAGTTAATGGTGGAATTTCCCTCAAAACTGACATTTTCTTATGTATCACGATCAAAAAATGCCTAAGATGATGCACTGGATAATGTAGCCACAACCCTGGTAGATCCAAATTTGGATAAAACAATCATCAGTATTGCCCACCGTCGTATAGTTTCACCTTTTGATCAAATAAAAATATAATAAATCAATGAAATTATTCCCATTTCTGAGCCATATGGTCATACTACAGGATGGTTGGCACCTATCATGGAATACCTTCTAAATAGAACACTCCCACCAGATAGAGCCGGGAAAGAACAATTCCAGTGACGTGTGGTCAATTTTAATCTTTATGATAGCCCAAATCACCAAAAAATTATCTACAAGTGAGGTTTTGATGGAATTATCTTCAGAAGTATTGATGGTGAAGAGACAATGGCTATCATGAATAAAGTACATGTAGAAGTTTGTAGTGCCCACCAGCCAGGGCATAGACTGTCTGGTCAAATTAGAAGGATTGGATACTTATGGCCTTCAATGATGCAAAATTGTGTTGATTTCACTAAGAAGTGTCATTCTTTCCATTTATGTTCCAACTTCATTCATCAACCCCCTGAGTTGCTTCATACGACTAAATACTCCTGGCCATTTTCTACATGGGTAATGGACGTAGTAGGACCTTATCCTCTGACTACAGCTAAGAAGTTTAAGTATATTCTTACTGCTACTGACTTCTTTTCCAAATGGGCAGAGGCAATACCTCTCAAAGAAGTTGGTGTTAAAAGCATTGTTAGCTTTTTCAAGTCCAACATCATTTCCAGATTTGGTGTTCCTCATACCATATTGATGGATAATGGAACCAACTTTTGTTCATCCGAGGTAAGAAAATTGTATCAAAAATAAAATATCAGATTCAACCATTCATCTCGGTATCATGCAATGGCCAATGGTCAAGTAGAGGCTTTAAATAAGACTCTTTCAAACATACTTCAAAAGATGGTGGATAAAGATAATAAGTCATGGCCTGATAAACTTTTTCATGCTCTATGGGATTATCAGACTACCACCCGCACTGCTACACGATCAACTCCATATTCATTGGTATATGGAATGGAAGTAGTCTTGCCTATTGTAGTCCAATTACCTTCACTTATAATCACCATTTGTGATCAGTTATCTAAAGATGAAAAATCTCAAAAACAATTGGTTTAATTGGAACGACTAGACGAAAAAATATTGTGCACACTACACCATTTATAAGTCTATCATAATCGAATAGCACGAGATTTCAATAAAAAAGTTCGTCTTCATTCATTCATTCAAGGAGAATTGGTATTGGTCCTCATAACTCCAATGATACTAGGAAAGAAGCCTCAAAATCTTGATCCAAACTGGGAAGGACCTTACTCAATACATAAGGTATACTCCAATATAGCTTATTCTTTAATCTCAAGGGATGGAGAACTCATTAAAACTCCATCCAATGCAAGATTTTTGAATAAGTATTTTGTGTAACACAAATACACCCCTTGTCCTTGCTGTAGGACATTAAACTTCATATCCCCCTCTATCGTCCAACATGAAATTAAACTGTGTCCCCCTTTCATACAACATGACGTTAAACTATGCATCATCCACTACTGGAAAGTAGACTTTTCACAACTCTTGTATACCAACGGTTCTGGAGAACTGTTGATATAAGTGTTTTGTACCAACGGTTTTTAAAAACAGTTGGTAAATATTGGTTTTCTGAAGGCTTCCCCAATGGTTTGAAGAAACCGTTGGGAAAATTCATGTTTCCAAATGGTTTTTAAAAACAGTTGGGGAAGGTCTCCTCAAATACATCAGCTTCCAGATCCCCCCACAACACATGCACAACACAGAAGTTGTTTCTCCAATTTCCAGAAGCCGCGACGCCCAGGTGAACCCTAACCTGATTTCTTCAATCCGATCAGCTGCAACTCTTCCATCTAGGTTAGAATCTTTAAACCTCTTCCCAAATACAAGCCCTCTTCCTCCGATTTCCACATATATTTAAATATCTCAAAAGATCACGTCATTTTTTCCTATTTTAGGGATTTTGGAAAATTTTATGATTCAAACGACATACTCCCACTAATATGGTGATTCCACCTAAGAATGGTGGAATTTTCCTAGGATCATGGGGATTCCTCTTCTTTTGTTCTATAGAGTTTCTAGTGTTGGTTTTTAATGAATTTTATTTTCTTATGGATTTATAGTGATTATGTATTGGGTTCCTTTGGTCATGAATTTCAGGTGAGTTATTCTTAAGTTCTTCTTAGAGATCAGTATATTCATAAAGTGTGCCTAATTTTTTTGTAGGTGGTGTCGACTCAATGAGTGACTATTTGGTTATGTTTTTATGATGCCAACGTTCGATTTTTTTAATCATGAAACCTATTTATATTTTAATGATATAAATTAGTGGTTTTTAAATATATGTTTATAAAATAGGTAAAATGTTTTATAAGTGGTTTATTTGGAACTTTAAAAAGATAGATCCCATTTTTATTGTATTCTAAAATCTCATTAAACATATTTATACTTAGTGAATCCTTTATAAGTTTGGATCCATGTTTGAGAATTAACACTAATATCCCATATCTTAATACCATTTTTAGATTGTGTACATCTCATTAGATTTTTTAATGAGTTCACTTATTCCTTCATTAATGCCTTCCAAGGATGTCTTAGAAATCTAATAGCCACTTGAATGTTTTTCCTTGCTTAAATAATGTAATGTATTCCTAGAATAGTGAATTAATTTTTACATTCTAGTAAACCATGTTGATAACCTTCATGATTATATGATCTCATAGGTGGGTGTGGTGAATATGGATATAATTTTAAACATATGTATTGAATTTTGTTTTTATCTTCTAGGGTTGCAAATTCTGAAGTTGGATTTTTTTAAAGCGATATATAGCAACGTTTTAAACCCCTTCTATATATGCCTAATGGTTGTTTAGTAGTGGATTAAACCACCACTATTTAAGGTAAATATTTGTTTACCGTTTTTTGTTTTAGCAGTTGTTTTCCATGACAAAAAATGGTGAGGATATATTGGAGGTTCAAACCACAACTATATCCTTTCCATTTTTTGGCAGGTGAAACCATCGCTAAAACCAAAAATGCCACTAAAAAAATTCAGTGATGATTCCCCAAAGCTGCCGATAAATTTATAGAACTAACCCCCCACCCCTTAGAAAGCCCCCCCACCCACTGAACACCCCGACCCCCCTGGACAGCCCCGCCACCCCTGTGGACAGCCCGCCCATCCCCTTGGACAGCCCGTGCCCCCCTGGACAGCCCCCCACCCTTGTTGACAACCCGCCCACCCCACCCTCAGACACTCGCCCACAACCCCCCAGACGCCCCCATCCCCCCGGACGCCCCCACCCCGGGAAAGCCCCCCCCCCCCACCCCTTGACACCCTCGACCCCACTGGACTACACTGCCACCCCCGTGGACAGCCCAACCACCCCCCGTGGACAGCCCACCCACCCCCTGGACAACCCGCCCACCCCCTGGACACCCCAGACCTCCTGGACAGCCCTGCCACCCCCATGGGTAGCCCACCCACCCCCTGGACACTCCGTACCCTCCGGACAGCCCCACCCACCCCCTGGACACCCCACTCACCTCCTTGGACAGCCCACCCACCCCCTTGGACTCCCCCTACCCCTGTGGACAGCCTGACCACCCACGCGGACACCCCTCCCACCTGGACACCCCAACCCCCCTAGACAGCCCCCACCCCCTGGACACCTCCGACCCCCCCCCCCCAGACGCCCCCACCACCCCCTATACACCCCGAAACCCCCTAGACACCCCGCACCCCCTTGGACAGTCCCACCACTCCCCTGACCCTCATCCTACTCCTCATCCTGATCTCCCTAAAGAAGTTAAAGTATAAAACTCATGTACTCCCAACAAGACCCTTAAGGATTATGTATTCCTTGATCCACTTCCAATATCTTACTAGGAAATCCTTGAATATAGGCATTAGAAATTTTGTATCTTGTTTTCTTATATACAATATATTTTTTTGTATTTCTTAATATGATTCTCATATAGAGTAATGTGTCAGTTATGCTTTTATATAAAGTAAACAATTTTCATTTACCTAAATATTTTTTTTATTGAACATAAATATTATTGAATTGCTTTGAAATGACTTATTGAATTTTTTTACAGAATGGATAGAAGTTTGATGTACAAAACTGATTGGATTTCAACTGATTTTCAAAATAATTTGAATAGATTTCTATATTTTTCATTTGACAAGGCTTCAGATAGTGGCCGCATACACTGCCCATGTTTTAATTGTGTTGGAAGACCTTGTTTGAGTCATGAAGCAGTTATCTATCATATAACCAAATATGGTTTCCAAAAAAACTATTATGTGTGGTATCACAAGGTAGAGAAAATGGAATCTCAAAATATTGATGATCCAAATGATAGTACTGAATTGGAGAGTTTGATATATGATCAGTTTCCATTTATTCAGAATCATGAGAAGGAAAGGATGTCCAGCCAACAAGATTTTGATACAAGAACACATGATGAGTCCAATGAAAATGATGATGTTGATAGGGTGAAAAAATTGAATGATGTTGTGACGACTCCAGTATATCGGCAATGTGGTAAAATTAAAAAGTTGGAATTTTTAATCTGATTGTTTCATGGGAAAACTATGAATGGGATTTCAAATACTGCAATTGATTACATTCTTAACTTTCTGAAGGACTTAATTTCAGATGATGCAGATATTACCTCAAAACACTATATGGTATGGAAGTTAGTTGATGAAATTGGATTCTCAAAAAAAAATTCATGCTTGCCTGAATGATTGCAGCATATTTTGGGAGAAAACTGCTGAAATAAATGATTGTATCAAATGTAGAACCTCTCGATGGAAGCCTAAAGATGATGGAACACCATCTTGTGTTCCACAAAAAGTAATGTGGCACTTTTCATTGATCCCCAGATTACAGAACCTTTTAATTTCTGATGAAATATCTGTAAAAATGATATGGAATGACATCAAGAGAAAAAAGAATAATGAAGAGTTGGTTTACCCTGCAGATGGATTTTCATGGTAGAGATTTGATGCTCGATATCCTGAATTTGCAGCCGACGTGCGTAATGTGAGACTGGGTCTTTCATGTGATGGTTTTAATCCATTTGGTCAGATTCTTACTTCGCACAACACATGGCCAGTTTTCATACACATTTATAACCTTCCCCCTTGGTTGTGTATGAAAAAGCCTTACACTTTCTTGAGTATAATGATATCTGGCCCTTCTGATCCCGACAATGATATAGATTTATACATGAAACCTTTAATAAAAGAGTTGAAACTTATTTGGGATGTGGGTGTGACCACATACGATGCATGTTTAAAAGACATATTTCAGACGCGTGCTGCGCTTATGTGGATGATCAATGATTTTTATGCTTATGCAATGATGTTTGGATGGATAACAGAAGGAAAATTGTCATGTCCTATTTGTATGAAGAATACTCGATCAAGAAGACTAAAATATCGTCGTAGTTTTAGTTTTATGGGACATCGAATATTCTTACCAATGAACCATCCATATAGAAACAATCGTCGAAGATTTGACAATACCATGGAGAATGACGATCCAACTTAGCGTATGTCTAGAACTGATGTGCTTAATGAATTGAAAGATTTTAGTTATTCATTTGGGAAGGGAGTAATGAAATCTAGAAAGAGGAAAAATGTTTCCAATGATAACTGTTACAATTGGAAGAATAAGAGTATATTCTTTGAGTCGTCTTATTGGTAAACCAACTTGTTACGTCATTTCTTAGACGTAATGCACTTTGAAAAGAATATATGTGAAATGTTGCTTCCGATTCTTCTAAATGTCAAGGGGATGACAAAAGATGATTTACGATCTTGGCGTGACTTGGTAGATTGGGGGGATCAGACCAGAATATCATCCTGTCTATATTAGTGAAAATAAATGGAAAGTTCCATGTGCTTCTTATGTGATGAAACCTGCTGAAAAAAATCAATTTCTGGAAGTGTTAGAGACTATTAAAGTTCCTTATGGATATTAAAGCAATATATCAAAATGGGTCAACAGAAAAGAGTTGAAGCTGAAATATTTGAAGACTCATGATTATCATGTCCTTTTGCATGAGTTGATTCCAATAGAAATCCGTCATCTCTTGTCCAATAATGTTAGAGTCTCAGTTATTCAGTTGTGCTATTTGTTTAGAGATCTTTGTGCTAATAGGTTGTCCAAATCCTTCTTGCAAAAACTGTTGGTAGAGACACCATTAATTTTGTGTGAGTTATAGAAAATATTCCCTCCATCATTTTTTTTCATGCATGTTGCATCTAACTGTCCATCTTACAACTGAAATACTTCTTGGAGGACCCATTTATTTTCATTGGATGTATCCAACTGAAAGAAACATGTTCACATTGAAATCATATGTTCGGAACAGGAATTATCCCAAAGGTTCTATTGTGAACGGTTACTTGGCTCAAGAATGTATGGATTTTTTCTCAATGTATTTGTCTGATCTTACTATGAGAATAAATAGAACAATGATAAATGAAGAAGAATAGTATGAGAAAATTGAACCTAGTTTTCCATCACTTCCTCAGACAGGAGGAATTCCATGATCCTATACATTGATGACATTAAGCCTTGAAGAGCGAGAGATGTCACATTATACAATGTTGTTCAATTGTGATTTGTTCGATGAGTATATTAAGTAAGTAAATTGTACATGTATCTATTATCTTATCTCTTGTAATTTTAAATATTTTTTAAACTATTATTATTTTTATCTACAGGGAACATAAATAATTGATATATAGAAAGCATCGTTATTTATCTTTGGGAAGGAAAGAGACTTTTCATAGCAAAGGGTTTTCTGCTTGGTTGAAATTGAAGGTAAAAATATTTCTGTAATAACTAAATAAAAATAATATTTAATTAAGTTTACTATTTTTTTATATTTCAGGCATCGAGCTTGCCTACAGACTCTGTTTCTGAGGAAATAAGAGCTTTGAATTTTGGTCCTAATACCATGGTTCATGCGTGTAAATCACTTGTGATCAATGGATACAAATTTATTATCACTGAATGAGGAAGAAACATGAGAACGCAGCATAATGGTGTTATGCTAACTGCCACAACAGACTATTATGAAAGTTCATCGGATACTAGACCTCGTTATGAAAATGTAGCTTATTATGGATTCATAGAGAAAATAATAATTTTGGATTATTACTCACATGATCGAGTCACGATGATGAAATGTCAATGGTTTGATTCAATGACGAGGAAATGCACCTTTATTGATGATTGTGGATTTTGAGTTATTGACATGACTCACACTCTTGCCACCGATGAACCATATGTATTGATATCAATAGTGAAACAAGTTTTTTATGTCAAAGATCATCATCATCCTAAATTCAGTGTAATTATTGAAGTAAATCCCAGACATGTTTTTGATGATGGTGATGATGAAGTTGACACTATCCCTACTGCAATTGCAATCAATACATTTATTACTTACGATGAATCCAATGGATCAATTGTCAGAGTTGATTGTGAACCCAAAGTTGTGGTGGGAAATATATAGAATCATACATTTGTGTTCTCACCTACATGTTTCACGTACATCATTCAGAGTGTGTATCCTAGTAATTACCTTCAAAACACCATAAATATTCTGTTTGTTTATGTTTTTTTATCAGAATGGTTTTTCTATATTTTGTTTTTTGGGTTACACATTAGTTATCTGTTTCTAATTACTTCCATATTTGTTTTGATTGTAGGAAATGAAACCCATTGAAGAGAGGCGGCAGAAAAAAGATGACAGAAAATAATCGGCGCATGACACAGATGGGCGTTCCTCCACTCATCCCTATTGTGAGTATTTTTTTTCAAATATAAATATTTCTTTAACTTATAATATCATGTGTTTACTTTTGTGTTAAACTTTTTTTCAGGATCCACCCCCTAGATGAGAGATATCCGACAAGGAGCCTGATATTTCTCCCATTAGAGAGGCTGGTGGTAGGAGGGGGAGTGGTGTTAGAGTTGGATGATCATCTAGTGGTCCCGGTACTGAGGCCGGTGGTACGAGGGCTCGTGGTGCGAGAGTTAGACGATCCACTAAAATAGACGTATCTTCTATGCCCCATTTTGATCCTGGCGTGTCTTTAGGGACACACAGGATATTTAGGCCTCCGATGTTTACACTACCAGTTGGCCAGACGTCTATGCCATCATCTTTTACTTCCAGTTCATTATATATGAGATATTATATTCCACCTTCTTCGACTCCTGCTCCGACACAGTATGTGGCTGAGGAGCGTACACTGAGGGACACTCCACCTGTACATGATATTCCTTCAGCTTCTACACATCTAGTGATTCCCATTGATCTGACTACCATAGGTATATTTATATAACTCTATCAAATTTTTATACCAAAATTTATTTTTATTATAACTTGAAATGATATTATTTTTCTTTAATAACAGATTCATATACTGATAGGAGGAGGGGGAGGGGGTGTACGCGCTTGCGTGAAGTATGGAACCTCCAGACACAGTTGATGGTTGAATACAATGTAGATGGAAAAATGATTGTGAAATCTGGGTAGGAATGTTGGGGTTTTTTGACGACAGTAGACAAATACTCCGACATCATTCTGGTCAGCCCTCTCTCTTGGAGACATCTGCCACACGAAGTCAAGGATAACAGGTGGTCACAAATATGGGTAAAAAATCTATTGGATTGAATTTAGTATTTTTTTGTATTTATATGAACTAATCTATTGGGTTTCAGCTTCGGTTTAACTTCCCTAATGGAGAAGGTGCACGACTAGTGCATTTAAAGGAGCTAGGAGAGATTTGGATAGCTTATAAGCCTGAGTTGTATATTGGCTTGTGTGATAGAGTGGGCACGGAGTTGGAGACATTACCTATCATGGATGACTACCCGATAAAGCAGTATCGCCAAATGATTACCCATTGGGTGACTTCCAAATTTAAGGTATTAATCTCATTTGAGGTATTTAAATGATAGTTTGCATATTTTGCATTAATAAAATCTTATTTATTATTAAAAATTATTTAAGAATCTTCTGAAAAAACAAAAAAAAACATTGATTTAAAGCAATACCTCCACACTTTTGGGTGCACAACTATGTCAGATCATGAGAGGCAGCTGGTACGATATAGTTGTTTATAATTTTTCTTTAGGACCTTCCCTTTTTATTGTTTCCTACTTAAATTATGTGATTTATTGAATATTTAATATATGTTTATACTTTCACTTTATATTGTTTCAATGTCATTATAGATGCACAAATTGAATATTTAAGGACGTATCCCTCGAGCAAAATTGTTTTGCTCGAGTTGAAGAAAAAAAGATGGAACTGCGGTAAATGAACCAACCCACGAAAAGATTATAAGTTTTAATTTGTTTGTTTCAAAGTTTAATATCTTTTTTGAAATTTAATAATCTATTAATATTTTTAATAGGCTGCTTTAGAGGCTCTTGATGTGCAGGAGCCTGACAATTTTGGGAAACACGATCATTTATATCAGGTTTTGGGAGAGGATCACTCTGGTCAAGTACGCTACCGACCTAGTAATAATATAGTCCCGATGAGGTATTGGTCCTCTCCAGGTATCCATTCTAGTACCACCGAGTTGGAATAGGTCAAGGAGCATGCAATACAGTCTAATAAAAGGGTCACATAGTTGGAAGTACAAGTTCAAATGAGGGACAAAGAATTTATGAAACTGATGAAAGCTTTATCTTCATCACTTCCACAAGAGGCCAGTGTGGCTTGTCAGACATTTATGTTTTCGATGGGTGCTTTATCCAATGCACCAGGCGATAGCTCTAGTGGCGGTCGATATGATGACTTTCCTGGTGATGAAGAGGATGCTGAAGAGGATGAGGGCGAGGATGAGGATGAGGATGAGGGAGAGGATGGGGCCGAGGGTGAGGTTTGGTCTGAGGATGAGGATGAAGACGATGATGAGCATGGGGAAGATGACGAGGATGACGATAAGGAAAAATATGGCAACGAGGATGAGGCCGATGATGACAGTGGTGTTGGTGATGGTGATCAGGGGCAGATTGATCCATTAAATTTTTGAATTCTGTATAACTCTTTATTTTTGAACCTGGTTTTCCACTCTCGTATGGATATTTTTGAAATCAGTATAACTATTTATTTTCCTCTGCTTCATAGGGACATTGTTATCAGATCTGTTTTTTTGAACTTGATTCTTATTGTATGATTAGTCTACTACCTAGACCTTTAGTATTTCTTGGTACTGTGATACCCATTTTTCTATTTTGTATTACTTATCTTTCTTACTTAGCCATGTATTTCATGTTTATGCATGTATAAAATGATATGGAAAATGTGCTTTGAAGTAGAAGGATTTTTGAGTGAAATTGATATGATATTTTCTCTAATGAAATTACAATTCCATGGTTATTTTCTTCACACAATAACCAAAGTGTTCTCTGTTGTTTCAAAAGGACATCATTTTAAGTGAATACAACAACTGACATATGAAAAACAAACCAAAGACATTCAGATTTCATTGAAACTTTAGGTTAACGATCCATGAGTCATATGTGACATGTACGAGTCAATCCCAACTCAATACAAGAGCCGGGGTGGCTGACACCACTCAAAGTGTTTCTCTTTTTTTTGAAATGGACAAGATTTTAAGTGAAAACAACAACTGGCATACTTAAAACCGACCAAACACATTTAGATTGTTATTATATTTTAGGAAAATGATCCATGGCTCATTTTTGATGTGTAAGAGTCAACTCTACCTCAATCCGAGGTCCGGTGTGGCCGGCACCACTCAAAGTGTCTTTCCTTTGTTTAAAATGGATACACTTTTAATTAAAAACAACAACTGACATACTTAAAACTGACCAAACGTATTTGGATTGTTTTGATATTTTAGGAAAAATATCCATGGGTCATTTGTAATGTGTACGAGTCAACCTTTCCTCAATCTGAGGTGTGGTGTGGCTGACACCACTCAAAGTGTTTCTTGTTTTTTTTTTGAAATGGACAAGATTTTAAGTAAAAACAATAATTGGCATACTTAAAACCGACCAAACGCATTTGGATTATTTTATTATTTTAGGACAATGATCCATGGGTCATTTTTGACATGTTCAAGTCAACCCCACCTCAATTTGAGGTCCGGTGTGGCCGACACCACTCAAAGTGTCTTTCTTTTGTTTAAAATGGATACGCTTTTAAGTAAAAAAAACAAATAGCATACTTAAAACCGACCAAAAGAATTTGTATTGTTTTAATATTTTAGAAAAATGATCCATGGGTCATTTGTGACGTGTAAGAGTCAACCTTTCCTCAATCTGAAGTGCGGTGTGGCCAGAACCACTCAAAGTGTCTCACTCTTCTTTGAAATGGACAAGATTTTAAGTGAAAACAACAACTGACTTACGAAAAACCGACCAAACGCATTTGGATTCTATTGAGACTTTAGGAAAATGATCCATGGGTCATATGTGATGTGTAAGATTCAACCCCACCTCAATCCGAGGGCCGGTGTGTCCAGTACCACTCAAAGTGTATTTCTTTTGTTTAAAATGGATACCCTTTTAAGTAAAAACAACAACTGGCATACTTAAAACTGACCAAAGGTATTTGAATTATGTGGAAATTAGGAAAATGATCCATGGGTCATTTCTGAAATGTACGAACCAACCCCTCCTCAATCCGAGGCGCAGTGTGGCTGGTATCACTCTAAGTGTATCAATTTTATTTGAAATGGACAAGATTTTAAGTGAAAACAAAAATTGACATATGGAAAACTGACCAAAAGCATTAGGATTCTGTTGAGACTTTAGGAAAAATATCCATGGGTCATATGTGATGTGTATGAGTCAACCTTTCCTCAATCCTAGGGTCGGTGTGTCCAGTAACATTCAAAGTGTCTTTCTTTTGTTTAAAACAAATGCACTTTTAAGTAAAAAAACGACATACGGAAAACCAACCAAATGCATTCAGATTGTGTTTATACTTTAGGAAAATGATCCATGGGTCATTTTTGATGTGTACGAGTCAACCCTACCTCAATCCGAGATGCAGTGTGGCCGACACCACTCAAAGTGTATCTCTTTTGTTTAAAATGGACAATAGTTTAAGTAAAAACAACAACTGACATACGGAAAATGGACCAAACACATTCGGATTCTATTGATACTTTAGTAAAAGTATCCATGGGTCATTTTTGAAATTTACGAGTCAACCCCGCCTCAATATGAGGCATGTTGCGACCGACACCACTCAAACTGCCTTTCTTTTGTTTAAAATGGATACGCTTTTAAGTAAAAACAACCAGCATACGAAAAACCAACCAAACACACTCGTATTGTGTTAATAATTTAGGAAAATGATCCATGGGTCATTTTTGAAATGTAAGAGTCAAACCTACCTCAATCCGAGGTGCGGTGTGGCTGAAACCACTCAAAGTGTCTCTCTTTTGTTTCAAAAGGACATCATTTTAAGTGAATACAACAACTGACACAAGAAGAATTGACCAAATGAATTAGTATTCTATTGAAACTTTAGGTTAACGATCCATGGGTCATATGTGACATGTAAGAGTCAATCCTACCTCAATCCTAGATCTAGTGTTGCCGAAACCACTCAAAGTGTTTCTCTTTTTTTTTGAAATGGACAAGATTTTAAGTGAAAACAACAACTGGCATACTTAAAACTGACCAAACGCATTTGGATTGTTTTTATATTTTAGTAAAATTATCCATGGGTAATTTGTGACTTGTAAGAGTCAACCCCGCCTCAATATGAGGGCCGGTGTGGCCAGCACCACTCAAAGTGTCTTTCTTTTGTTTAAAATGGATACGCTTTTAAGTAAAAACAACAACTAACATACTTAAAACTGACCAAAATCATTTGGATTGTTTTGATATTTTAGGAAAATGATCCATGGGTCATTTTTGACATGTATGAGTCAACCTTTCCTCAATCTGAGGCATAGTGTGGCTGGCACCACTCAAATTGTCTCACTTTTCTTTGAAATGAACTGGATTTTAAGTGAAAACAACAACTAACATACGAAAAACCGACCAAACACATTCGTATTCTATTGAGACTTTAGGAAAGAGATCCATGGGTCATATTTTATGTGTAAGAGTCAACCCCACCTCAATCTAAGGTCCTTTGTGGCCAGTACCACTCAAAGTGTCTTTCTTTTGTTTAAAACGGATACGCTTTTAAGTAAAAACAACAACTGACATACTTAAAATGGATGAAAGGCATTCAAATTCTATTGAAACTTTAGGAAAACGATCCATGGGTCATTTGTGAAATTAATGAGTAAACCCTTCCTCAATCCGAGGTGCGGTGTGGCCAGTATCACTCGAAGTGTCTCAATTTTATTTGAAATGGACAAGATTTTAAGTGAAAACAACAAATGACATACGAAAAACCAACCAAATGCATTCATATTCTATTGATACTTCAGGAAAATGATCCATGGGTCATATGTGACGTGTACGAGTCAACCTCGCCTCAATCCAAGGGCCGGTGTGGTCGGTACCACTCAAAGTGTCTTTCTTTTGTTTAAAACAGATGCACTTTTAAGTAAAAACAACGACTTATGGAAAACCAACCAAACACATTCAGATTGTGTTACTAGTTTAGGAAAATGATCCATGGGTCATTTGTGATGTGTAAAAGTTAACCCCACATCAATCTAAGATGCGGTGTGGCTGACACTACTCAAAGTGTCTCTCTTTTGTTTAAAATGGACAACAGTTTAAGTAAAAACAACAACTGACATACAGAAAATGGATCAAACGCATTAGTATTCTGTTGATACTTTAGGAAAAGTATCCATGGGTCATTTTTGACATGTACAAGTCAATATCTCCTTAATATGAGGCACGGTGTGACCAGAACCACTCAAACTATCTTTCTTTTGGTTAAAATGGATACACTTTTAAGTAAAAACAACTGGCATACGGAAAACCAACCAAATGAATTTGGATTGTGTTGATACTTTATGAAAATGATCCATGGGTCATTTTTGATGTGTAAGTGTCAACCCCACCTCAATCCGAGGTACGGTGTGGCCGACACCACTCAAAGTGCCTCTCTTTTGTTTCAAAAGGACATCATTTTAAGTGAATACAGCAACTGACATACAGAAAACCGACCAAACGCATTCGGATTATATTGAAACTTTAGTTTAACGATTCAGGTGTCATATGAGATGTGTAAGAGTCAATCCCACCTCAATCCAAGAGCCGGGGTGGCTGGCACCACTCAAAGTGTTTCTCATTTTTTTGAAATGGACAAGATTTTAAGTGAAAAAAACAACTGGCATACTTAAAAATGGCCAAATGCATTTGGATTGTTTTTATATTTTAGGAAAAATATCCATGGGTCATTTTTGATGTGTACGAGTCAACCCCGCCTCAATCTGAGGGCTGGTGTGGCCGGAACCACTCAAAGTTTCTTTCTTTTGTTTAAAATGTATATGCTTTTAAGTAAAAACAACAACTGACATACTTAAAACCGACCAAACACATTTTTATTATTTTGATATTTTAGGAAAATGATCCATGGGTCATTTGTGACGTTTATGTGTCAACCTCCCCTCAATCTGAGGTGCGGTGTGGCCGGCACCACTCAAAGTGTCTCACTTTTCTTTGAAATGGTAAGGATTTTAAGTGAAAACAACAACTAACATACGGAAAACAAACCAAACACATTAGTATTATGTTGAGACTTTAGGAATATGATCCATGGGTCATATGTGATGTGTACGAGTCAAACCCACCTCAATCCAAAGGCCGGTGTGGCTGATACCACTCAAAGTTTCTTTCTTTTGTTTAAAATGGATACACTTTTAAGTAAAAACAATCGGCATACGAGAAACCAACCAAATGCTTTCATATTGTGTTGATACTTTATGAAAACAATCCATGGGTCATTTGTGATGTGTAAGATTCAACCCTGACTCAATACAAGGCGCGGTGTGGCTGAAACCACTCAAAATGTCTCTCTTTTGTTTAAAATGGACATCATTTTAAGTGAAAACAACAACAGACATACGGAAAGCCAACCCAATGAATTCAGATTCAATTAAAACTTTAGGAAAACTATCCATGGGTCATTTTTGACATGTACGAGTCAACCCTGCCTCAATACGAGGCGTGATGTGGCTGGAACCACTCAAAGAGTCTCACTTTTCTTTGAAATGGACAATAGTTTAAGTAAAAACAACAACTGACATACGTAAAATGGACTAAATGCATTCGGATTCTATTGATACTTTAGGAAAAGGATCTATGGGTCATTTGTTACATGTATGAGTCAACCCCGCCTCAATTTGAGGCATGGTGTGGCTGGTACCACTCAAAGTATCTTTCTTTTGTTTAAAATGGATACACTTTTAAGTAAAAACAACCGGCATATGGGAAACCAACCAAACGCATTCAAATTGTGTTGATACTTTAGAAAAACGATCCATGGGTCATTTTTGACATGTACAAGTCAACCCCGCCTCAATCCGAGGCATGGTTTGGACGACACCACTCAAAGTCTCTCTTTTGTTTCAAAATGACATCATGTTAAGTGAATACAACTGAAATTTACACTCATCAATGATAGCCGCAAACTCTTTTTCATGAGTTGGGTAGTTTCACTCATGGGGTCATAAGTGATGATACTCCTAATAAAATACCTTTTCACCATATATTATAAAAAATACAAGTTTAATGCAAAATTCATCACAAATCATTACATACCCAAATCTAGGATCAGAAAAAATGGGATTTGAGCCAATTTCAAACTCTTATTCAACTCTAATAGGTATTTATCAGACTATTCTGCCTATTAGAATTTGATGAGGAGGTGGGGGCTATGCTGGTTGGGGGTTGTGTAGGGTTGAGGTGAATTACTATTGGATTATTGTTGTCATATGAAGATTGAAATATGGAATTGTAGTACATGACATGGTTGGAAGATTTTGATGGTTTTATGTATTTTTTGTGCTATTTTAGGTGTTTTTATACTGTTTTAAGTCTATGTGTTTTTTTGATATTTTTTATGCAGGTGTATAGTGGAGGGGCTACTGGAGGGCTACTGTGCAGTAGTTCTGAAAAAACACAATACCAATGGTTTTAAACCGTGGGTATAAGAGTTTTGGAATTCTGGAATTCTGGAAAAACACAATACCAATGGTTTAGAACCATTGGTATAAGAGTTTTGGAAAAATAAAATACCAACAGTTTTCAACCATTGGTATAATAATTCTTGAAAAAAACAATACCAACTGTTCTAAACTGTTGGTATACATTGATATAAATTAAAAAAACAATATATACCAACGGTTTATGAAAACCATTGGTAAAAATGTTATGCAAACATATACCAAGGTTATCTTGCAACCACTGGTATATCAATAAATTTAGTGGGATATACCAACAGTTTAGTTCAAACTGTTGGTATATGCCTTTCCTGACGACTTAATACCTACAGTTTGGAAAACCGTTGGTATAGGCTATACCAATGGTTTTCTAGCCTATACCAACAGTTCTGAACCGTTGGTATAACCTTCTTTTCTAGTAGTGGTCCGAGCTGCAAGACATTAAACTTCCAAGAACCCCAAGACTATGACACATGACATTAAACTGTGATCACCGCATGCACAACTTTTTTTTAAACTCGGTTTCCATGTGTGTCCTAGGCAACTAATCATGCATAAGCCCCACACCATCCTTCGAGGTTTCATCTTTCACGACACGATCGTCAGGTCTATTGCTACTTCTTGTTTCTCACAACGAGCATGACTCACATGAGCTTAGAGTAAGCTTCGACCATGAAATCTTCTTTGGGACGCTAACCATGCTTAAGTCCCAAAATCATCTTTGGGTTTCTGTCCTCAAGTAAACCCCGATCGCTAAATCCCTCTCAATTGAACTACGCGGACTTTGATCCTTTCCTCCTAGGCCTGGTACGTAGGTAACCTCCTGATGTTCAATCCCAAAACCACTTTCTTCACATAGATTCACCTTTATCCCATATTATGTTGATCCGTGAAGCCCCTATCATCCATATTATTCATATCAGTTCACTTTAATTCTACATGACGTTAAACTTTGTATGTCCCATCGTCCTAGCTATATGACTTTAAACTATATAGTTTCCCATTTTCCTTGTTGGAAGACATTTAAACTGCATAGTAATGGTCCATGGATATGAACTTAAACTATTTGTACTTTTGTCCTGTATGACAATAAACTGCAACAATCCCTGATACCCTCACTCGAGAGGAATCATCATCGACATGGTCTCCAACCATGTCATATTTAAAGAACTACATATGGATTGATTCTCATCCTTATGAGATACTTAGTGATACCCAAGTCTTTAATCTTGGGTCTAGCCATAATTGCAATAAATTCATCTTTACCCCTCATATGTATGAACCAAATCTGTACAAAGGGTATTTCAAGAACTATGTGTGGCTTGATTCCCATCCTTATGGGATATGTAGGAATTCTTGAGCATTCCTCGAGTCTAGCCCCGAGCCTTTGGGCCTAACCCCAAACTCTACTTTCAGTCCCTTGGCAGAAAAGTCCCCTTGGGATCACATGGTGTGATATGGAACACCCTGGTCTTTATTCAAATCAAATTTATAACAAATAGACAATGTTTCTCCATTACTATGGTCTGAGCTCTACGACCCTAAACTAAGATCTTCCATGATTTCGTCCTGCATGACGTTAAAATGTATTTCAAGAACAACATGTAGCTTGATTCTCATCCTAATGAGATATTTAGTGACATCCAGAATCTCAATTCAAGACCCAACCACAACATTATACAAATAATATTCATGATATCTATAACCCTTTTCTTGACTTTTGGTCGCAAAATGTCTGATACCTGAGAGTTCTTTCACCTGAATATGCAATACGTGCCCTTAGGTGGCCTTGCATAAGTTATCTATATAACGGACCTGTCGGCCCAAAAGATGATACTATTTGACTATGCAACTTATTCCCTAGTTTTCCCTGCATAATTCAACCTCCATAACAGGTTTGTCAAGTATTAGTAAATTCATTTTTAGGAGAAGCCTCTTTTGTCTCTATTGGTCTTAATGACGATATGTAGAGATCTAAAAAAACTGCCATCCTTAACATATTTGTTCCATAATTATTTTCATGATTTGAAAGTATTATGTCTTATAATGTTTCTATCTCCAGTTTTAGTCATATGATTTGAAACCACACATACCTTTCTTCCTACATTTGGGTCAAAACTTTATAGAAGTCACATTCCTCTAATTCTTTGACAATTCTGATTGGAAATATCCTCTCCATATTCAAGTACCTTTCTCTATAAAGCATACTCTTTGATTTGGAAAATTTGAATCACCATAAAACTTTCTTTGGATTTTAGAAATATAAAGTCAAATTTCTAAGAGTTCTATTTCCCCAATATGCAAAATGTTCCCTTAGGTGTCCTTGCATAAGTTGTCTATATAACAGACCTGTCAGCCAAAAGATGCTACTATTTGACTATGCAGCTTATGCCCCAGTTGGCCCTGCATAATTCATCCCCCATAACGGGTTTCTCAAGTAGTGGTAACTTCATTCTTAGAAAAGACTTCCTCTAATTCTTTTTAGCTCTTTTCCCATGTCATTCTTCAGATTCAAAATTTCTCAAGTCACATTTTACAATTTTTCCCCTCTATACTTGAATATGGTAATATGTTTCCAAACAAATTATCAAGAGTTGAGTCAATTTCATCCATTAGGTCAAAGCTATTCGACCTTAAATATTAGCCTTCATATAGTCCAACAATAATGACTTTAAAATACCAATAAAAAAAGACATGGCACTCATTAAATTGGGAACCTATAGAGGGTTCTCTGAACAAAATTTGAGTCCCAGCTCGCTAAACGTACATTTTGTATGATTTAGGAAATATTGAGAAATTAAAGGATGAAAAGTTTGTGGGATTGTTTATATAAACCTAGTAAAAATCAATCTATGTTTACTAGGCCCATTATCTTAGGTAAAAATAAGAGAAATTATCAAGAAAATGAAGGTACAAATGGTTGAAGATGAATTGTTTTTTTTTCATTGATGAACACGATTAGAAGAACATCCACAGACTGGAGTGTCTTCTCTTTTCTTTCTGAAATTATAGAAGACTTTAAACATGACTTCTCATCTATTTCACAGAATCCCAAGCTTCATCAGCAGCCATTTGAATTTCATTTACTCAACCAAATTCACTCTATTCAGCTTGATAAAGTGCTTTCTTAGCATCTGTGATGGCTTTTATACCCTCCGCTTGGACTTCTTCCAACAAATTATGAAGAAGGTCAAACTACCCTGCAACAACATCTAGCTTTTTCTGAAGGTGCAACTACTAGATAGTCTTCTCCTTGATCTTTTTCTTCAACTCCTTCAGCTTTTCATCATGATCAGGCTCAGTTCAGAACACTGCAACCTCAAATTCACTGATTTTGGTCAGCAATCTAGCTCTGATCAGGTCTTGATGACACCTTTTCTCTTTCTCCCTCCTTCAAATGAATTGTTTCACTATGACATGGATTTCATGATATCCAAAATCTCCAAGTCCTAGCATGATGAACATGGATAAAAGTATTGGAATTTTCGAAGGCATCTCTTCAAGAGGCACCTCAGATTTTATCTTCCACATATTTTTCCATACCTTGCGACGTGAGAATTGGAGCACCTTTTGCACCTCTAGGTCTAATTCAGCATCACTATCATAGAGAGGAACATGGTCAAGGATTAATTCACTTAAGGAAGTTACCTTTTCTGCTCCTTCCCTGACCCTCATTACTTCCCCTTTTGCAACTGTCTGGGCTAAGGCTGAGGCTTCACCTCCAGACCTAGCCATTGAAGTTGACAACCCTGTTTGGTCAATTGAAAGTATGGTTAGTTTCAGAGGACAATAAAAGTTGATTGATTGTCTTGTAGGTTAAGTAAGATACAAATATCATCATCTTTAACCTAACAGTAGATCAAAAAATTTTGAAGACTCCACCCCATCTTTCCAAGCTTCAACAGGATTTTCAGGATGGGTTTCAGGAGGGTCTATTGTGTTAAGTTCTAGCTGAGCCAGTGTTTTTGCAATAATAGGTTTGAAATCAATGTCTACACCCCTTTAAAGAGGTTTTGGTTCAGTATTTTCTTTAGATTGAAGTGTACGTTTTTGAACCAAACATGGTTAGAAGTGTAATCATGAGAAGATTAACTGGACAAATGATGAAACTCACGTCTAGTTGATTCTATAACTAGATCTCCAAAATTTTATTAATCACATGGTAATTTAAAATGTTCTAAAATTTCATTAAAGGAAATTCCAAGATTCATCATTTTATCCAATGATGTACCAAATCACATGTTAGTATCACTAGTGGGAGCACTCGGTATGTCTTCTTCATGACTTTCATCTAGAAATCTCTAACCCCAGATAGCTTCTTCAGAGACAATTGTGGGGTTAGATTCAATAGTTTCCAAATGTTATGGTGCATGTGTTGAACCTAAAACATCGCAGAATGGAAGTCAATTGTTGTCTCATTTGAGGTTCTATGAAGTATTGTTAATTTACCAGAAGTCTTTTCTCTCCTAGCATCAGAAACATGAGTGGTGTTGGGAATAGACGCCGACTCATCTACTCTCAGTATTTCTTCAGGAACAACCATTTTTGCAGGAACTTGTGGCCATTATTCAACACCCGCCGTTGTACTATGAATATGGTTAGTCCTTTCCCTTAAATGGGAAATGAGGAAGCCCCTACAATTCCATGAAGTTTGAGCTCTTTTTTATAAGTTAAGATTCATGACTACCAAAAAGACTTACCAATACTAATGAATCATTTTACTGTGGTATTCTTTCTTCGATGCCTTTTCTTCTTGGAATTTTTGGGTGGATTGGCGTCATCATCTCTGAAAACAGGTATCAGAGACAATAAATCAGTTTCTAACTACTCATCCATGACTTACTGGCCTGGAGATACTTCGCCCGGCTCATGAGGATATTCAGTGGCTCCAAGAGAAGTGCCACCAGGGCTATACCATGGAGAAGGGATTTTAGTGGTTATTTTCTTTAAAAGTTGAAAGATAAATAATATTATGTCCTTAAATAACAAATCTTTGAATAAATTCAAATTTCAAAGAAAATATAAATATGAGAAAAAGGAAAACTTACATCTTCAGGAGCCACATAATCACACCACTCTTCGTCTAATGAAGGACCAATCCCCTCAGTGGTACCATAGTCCATCATTTCTTTCACCCGCTTAGTGACAGGAACTGACTTATCCACGGAATATATGAGCATTTCCAGCTCTTTGATGTAATCCCTCACTTCATTGGGGTTTTCATCAAAACGGATGTCAGAGGAAGCCCAGAGATTCCCCACTCCAGGGATATGAAGAACATCACATAAGTCTATCCAGGTGGTTTCAACATCAAAATATAAACTCTGCCATATCCGGACAACCTCTGGTCATAAATATTCAGAATGTGCACCAGAAGGCAACGAGGAGGGTCCAGTAATCTAGGACTTCAAATTCTTCCAATATCCTGCAATCATAGATAAAGGATAATAAAATGAAACTTGTTGCTCTTTAAAATAATGGAGACTAAATTGACTCAATGATGTAACTCACCAGGAGTCGATGGAGTAGGTATCTTGACTCTATCAGACAGATTATATCTGGCATGAGGCTACTTCAATGCATTTCGAGCCTCATCATCCCCATCCTAGGAATTTGATGAATCAGCTCTGGGTGAGAAATCTGGTGAATAAGCTCCGGGTGAGGAAGAGTCCCCTTCCAAATGAAGATCTTCTTTCCTAATGGTTCTCTTCTTTATCCCCACCCAAGTGACTGGCTAATTCAGTACCCCTTCAGGGTATGATTATACCCAGCTCTTAGAATACCATTTAGTCAATCAACTTTCTACTCCAACAGCTGGTAGATCAAATACCACTCTAGTATTCTCCATAGATGTCAGCAAACATAGTTGATGAGCAACCATCAGATGCTGATCTAACCTGACATGCACCAGAGGGGATACAATAATTTTCTGCAGACATTTGAATTGATGTGTGAATTTGTATGGATCATAGGCCTAGTATATAATTTCTACATCAATCCTTGTGGCCAATGTACCATCTCTAGATGCCAGTATATATTCCCTTAACTCCAGGCTGGCTGTTCCATCATCAACAAATCGCCCTGTCAGAGGATTTCCATAAGGGAAGAAATAAAACTCCTTGAACAGGCTTAGACTTATTTTGATGTCATAAGCGTTGAGGTATAAGGGAGAATTTACAGAAAAGGCCTAAACAGACGGCTAGAAGGAACTTCTAGGAACCTGTACCCCATTTTGTACAACATATGTCCTGAAGTTGGTGGCGATCCATCCCCATAAAACTTATAATGGTCCCACTATTATTAGAGTAGACTTACGCATATAAACATGAATTAAGATCCTATGAATCTTTTCCGAAACTGGGGTGGCCAACCCAACCATCTTCCTTTCAGCTAGCTTGGATACAACGACAAAGGTTCCTGGCCTCACACCTCCTTTTGAATCCAGAACTGGTAAAAGGTAAACACTAAGACACAAGGCCAAAAATCCTGCCAGACGGATCTTCGCTGGAATTTTCTGGTTTACTTCATATCCCCACCTATCAAGCTCTCTTGCTTCCAGAATTGGCCAAAATGTGACCAGAGAACCCATCTATGTTGCTCTAGGGAAACTAGTAGGATGAGTGCAGGAAGGTCCCTCTTCTCTGTTATTAATCAGAAAAATGTTCATCCACTCCTCTAGATGGATATCTTTTCTGGAGTGGGTTTTTTTGGTGGTAGTATTCTTAAGTTTTTAGAAAATTTTCATCAACTATCGAGCCAAAGCCGAAGTCTTCTCCAAATCATTCTAGGTCACCTTGGGGGGGATTAATTCATCATACATATCTCCCAAAATCGGAGCCCCTGAAATCTTGTAGACATCCCACAAACTGATGCCTACTTCTCCATGATTCAGATGGAAAGAATTCGTTTCCAGGATCCAATGGATGATTAAATCCAGCACGAAATTGTCACTCCTGTAGACATATTTCTACCCAGCCCAGAAAACATTTTATATTGTATCTCCATTCAGATCATCAACAAACTCTACATAGGTTTGTCATACCCAATATTCCCACATCCAAGTCGGCTTCACACCTCCTCTTGGACGGAAATACCAACTCTTCTTCCATCCCTTATATTGGTCCATCTGAGAATTTCAGAAAATAGAGGGATAGAAATGCAGATGCAGCTCAGGTGTGTGAGGCTTCAGATCTAGAGCACAGAGGCTATGATGCATTATGTATGCCTTCTCCACTATCCCAACATTGGAAAATGATCCTGCAACTGAGGCATTTTCTGAAGAGAATTTGGTGTAGGTCTGAAACCAAGAATGAGGGATGTAATTCTTTGCCTCTGGAATGTGGACTCCTTGAAGATAACCATGGCCATAAAAAGGAAATTCGATGCTCTGTGGGAAATTGGCATGATATTTCTTCAAATACTTAGCCAAATCTGGGAGAGTGCTGTCACAGATAACATAATAGTCATGGCCGACGATGTTCATCATGTTATCTATTCTCTTGCTGGAAAACTCATCCGATGATCCAATTCTTTTGGGAGCCATTAAACCTAAACCAAGATTAAAAAATCAACTCATATGTAAGTTTGTTATGGGAAATTTTGATGAAGGAAATAGAAAAAATGGAAAAGGAATTAAGGTGCGCAAGTAAACCTGGTCGTGCAAGTATTTCCACCCTAGTCAAGGTGCACATGTCAAATACCTTCTGCAGAAGCACGAAAAAATCCAAATGGGTTATTCGTCGAAGAACAGAAGCACCTGCGTGATGAGAGCTCAAGTTGCGAGAAGCTGAGTGAGTTTAATGGGGGTGAGCCTGTATATATAGGTCATCCAGGCCACCTGCATTCCATACTTGCACGCCCAAGCATCTGCGCGCCATTCTTGTACACCACGGACCCTTGATTCCTCCAGCTTTACCTCAGAGCTGGTTTCTCTTTCCTTTTCAGATCCAACTCTGAGGGGGGACTTTTGTTGATGCTCCTTTCTGTCACAGAGTCCAACGAATGGAAAATGGGAATACCTTAAGCACAAAGAGGGTCTCCCTTTGAAGAACATCAAAATAATTGATGAAGGCATGGACTAGAAGCCCATTCAGAGTAAGGTGCACAAGTTACTTGCACGCCGTGCAAGTGACTTGTGTGCCACCTATGGACTGCGCAAGTCACATGCATGCCCTTTCTGATTTTTTTCCAATGTGCAAGGTGTCCTATAAATAGACCCTGTGGGCCCCCATATCGGGGACATATTTTCTTGAAGTAAAATTCAAGCTCTTGTCTCCCAAGTCTTCAACTCAACTCTTCCGAAAACATCTAAGGTAACTTTTTACCTAGAATGGAAGACTTGAAAGAGTAGGATAAGGCCTAAATGTTTAGAATTAATCAACACTTGTGCGCCTAAGTATCCAAACCTCCTTAAAAGTAGAAACACTTGTGCGCTGCCCTACCCTTTCGATGAAACTTGCGCACCGCCCTTTTGAAAAAATCTTAGGATAATACTCAAGGCTTGAGTTAAGTCTCACCCATGTATTACCATATAGATTCTCCGTTTCCCAGGTGAACCCATGCCACGCAAGTAAACTTGTATGAGCAAGACTTGCGCACCAACTTCATTTGTGTGCCTCTCTCCCATTCACCTCTCCTCTTCAAGATATTAGCCTTAAAATCCATTTATATCATGGTTCCTTTTTTGATTTCCTTATCTGAAAGGACTTCTGTGAGAACCTCTCCCAAAACCTCGTGACTTACAAGATTTATGTCATTATGGTTAGAGGTTTTTCTACATATAAACTCATCATTTAAGATGAGTAGATATTTTGATTTTAGGGAATCCTCCTCAGGAGTAAGCCCCAAGTTCCCTTGGTTTGGACCTCCTTCTCAGGAATAAACCCCACTCATATTTCCCTTAACCTGGGCCTCCTTCTCAGGAGTAAGCCCCAAGTTATAAGTCCCTTTAACATTGGGAATCCTATTTAGGAGAAAGCCCTAGTTATAGTTTCCTTTAACATTGGGTATCCTCCTCAGGAGTAATCCCCAATATTAATTTCTTTTGATTTGGGCCTTCTTCTCAGGAATAAGCCCTGAGTTAAAATTCCAAATGTCCATAAAGTACAAATACCTTTATGGACCTTGCTCCTCGGATTCTTTCCTTAAGTAAGTCCAGATCTTCATCTATTTGGGCAGTCATACATACGTAATCCCCACATCATTTCTTGGGACTGCATCTTTTGTTGCACAATTTTCAAGTTTACTGATACCTCTTTTTTTTCACACTGAGCATGGATCACATGAGCTTAGAGTGTAAAAGTAATCATGAAATCTATTTTTGGGCCATTAACCATGCATATTCCCCATGTTTCTTCACCCAAACTACGTTGACTTTGATCTTTGCCTTAAAAGTAGAGTACGTAGGAAGAATTTATAAGGTTCAATCCCATCTTTCATTAATTATTTTCCATCCCATATGACGTTAAACTATATACTTCTTATCTAAGTACATGGGTTCTTATTTATTTTTAACAAGGATACGTAGGTATCCCATCTGTGGGTACAGTCCCAACTCTGAAATAATCTCTGTCTTTCTGAATGACAATAAACTTCAAGTACCCCACTGAGTGGATTTAAAACCAGTATGATCATCATAATGACCATGTAAAATATTCTCTAAAATCCCATACATATCAATCATCAATTTCCAAATCTAAAGGAAAAATCATTTTCATGCTTGGTGAATTAATAAGGATTCATGAACATAACTTAAATCTATAAGAGAGTCCCAGAGTAGGAAATAATTCCCACAAAAAAGGTGTGATGAGCCTGACCTCCCATCCTCTCGACCAATGAAAATTCATAAGCCTCATTAGTCCACAACTAATGAGCACCTAACTTTGGAAAGTAGGTCCAAATGGATATAGAGTCATTGGGTGTTTCTGGTTCTATGAATAAACCCATTAGAAAATGATTGGAAGGTTTGAAAATTAAACAAACAAGGTTATCCCCATTTCTAGAAGAAACAACAGTGCCCTGCGGTAGCGAGTGGGAAGTGCACCATAGTGGGGAGAATGGGGGCCGCGATGGCGAGAAGGGGGCCCACGATAGAAGTCGTGAGTGGTGGAACGGTCCGCTGGCAGCAGTGCACATGGATGCGGTGACCGCACCACATCATGCAACTGGAGACCGCGGTCCAACTAGACCGCAACAACGACCTGAGGTGCCTGCTGTGTCCCGAGAAAACTGGACCAGCCCACCCTAGAGGGCTGGGGCACCCTAGCTAACCGAAATTGCATCCCATCCATGTCGGACCTGTAGGCTAGTTGGGCTGGACCCATGACCCAACCGATACGGGTCAGGCCCAGCTGGTCTGGGCTAGGCCCAGAGGATCAGATTGGACTTGGGTAGATCCAGTGGACCTTGGGTTTGGTTAGTGGACCCCGAGTCAGGTTGGGTCTGGTCGGTTCGATACTTGGACCCAATCGACCCCTTTTTACTAAAACATCCATAACTTCCAAACTGTGCATTCGATAGATGAGACATTTGCGGCATTGAGACCCTCACGATGAGAAAATAATTTTGAAATACTTCAAGTGAGTTTACATATAGGTTGAGATATGATAAATGGATTGAGGAGTAGATTCTATCAAAATAAAGCATGCTACAAGCAGGAATGCAAGGAATAGATGTGACGAGAAGGAAGTAGCCATGCATAGCTGTGTGACCATGTAGATGAATAGTCATTTGGGCCTATATGGACCAACAGATGAGTAGCCGAGTGGACCTCAGTGGCCTAGCAGACAAAAATCCATGCAGGCCTATGTGGCTCAGCAGAAGAAAATACATGCATATCTTTGTGGCTTGACAAACAAGTAACAGAGCAGACCTCAGTGGTCTGACATGCTAACATGGCTCAATGGTCTGACAAACTTCAGCAGCTCATCAGGTATGAGTATGTAAATAGAACAAATTGTTCATCTTTACGACCAATAATCTTGGTTTCCATATTTTATGTTATACCTATGTGATCTTTCCATTACTTCATATGTTCTTTTCCTTTCTGGTTTTTATTTATTGGTTGAGGTCCCTATTGAGTATTTTGTTTCTCACCCCTATATGGGCTACGCCCGCACATGTCATGTCTTGTGAAAATGATCGACGCTATGAAAGAGAACTTGGTGGTCTAGGTCCTAGTGGTGCCCGATGAGATTAGGTAGGTGAGGTGTACTCCTATGACTTTTGGAGGATACTCTACACCTACCATTCAGGCATGATTTTTTGTGGAAGGATCTACAGAGACCTTTATACTTCTTTGTTTTTTTCTTTTCTTTTCTAGGCTTGTATTCTAGCCCCTGTTTTCTTTTAGCTTGTACTGTTTTACACTTTTTGGTTGTCTTAGTGGTATAAATGTTTTCCCTTCCATATTTGTGGGTTGGGGTTGGGAGTGTGTGTGTGTGTATGTATAGATATACATAAAATGCCTCCCACATACAGGTTATTACCTTTGGCACTAGTCTCTAGCCCCTAGAGTTTGGGAGGTAGGCTTGGGGTAGTTGCAGCATGGGCCCTGAGGGACGGTTCATGACCTATTTTTCAAAAAAGTGTGTTTAAATTGAAACTATAAATTTCCAAAAAATATGATTTGGATTTTTTCATATCAAAATAAAATTTTTATCAAAAACATTATGTAAGCATTTATATATATAATGTAATAATGAGAAGGTATAAATATAATCATTATTTTATTAAAAATTAAATATTAAAATTTATACTACTGGGGTTAAGATAAATAACCAATTTTTAAACTAACATATACCCTAAGGGTAAGATGTGTTATCATGGGACTTTATTGGGGTGGTTTGACGAACAAGGTTTGAGAGGTGATATCTATAATCCTAAATTTCTCTAGTAAAATATTTCACTCAAGTTTCTGTTATTTAATCTTAGATTGCACTTTGTCATGTTAAAATACTAGTGATTCCAAATCCTTTGAAATATCTAATAAATGGACTTTATTGGGTACAATTCTATTGGTTGAGGAAATCACTTCTTCCTTTTGTGTCAATAAGATTTTATTATCACCCTTAATATATAATAATATTAACAGTCACTTTATAATGAAAATATTAACAATATTTATGATTCTTAGTAGCCTTTTTAGAATTTTATACAAATTATGGCTATATTTTATAATGGTTCATAAAAACATATGAAATGTAGTTCAAATATTTTATATAACCACATTACTTAATGATGAATATATTGAATTTTAAGGGAATTTAATTTATAAAATTTTGGGTTGTTATATTATTCACATCTTCTAAAATTTCACCCATGAAATTTTATTTCAAAAAATAAAACAGATGAGGGTACTTCTATTTCATTTCCCCCTTTGACTCCCATGTTTCCTCCTCAAACTTGTGGCCCCACTATAGTACTTTGACCATGTGAGTTGTATTGTTTTGTTGAAATTTGTCTCTATAATCTAAGATATTCACTAGATGCTCCTTGGGTGAAGGATCATCCTAAAAAGGTACCACCTCTAGATTAAACACATGTGAGGGATCTAGTATGTACCTTCTTAAGAGGGATACCAGAACACATCATGTACTTGAGACATGTTAGGTGTGAATTCGTGTTGATAGTCCATAACTTAGACGTGATTAGTGATCTCAAAGGGGATGATGTATCCAGGTTTAATAATTCCCTTCTTTCCAAAACTCAAAACTTTATTTCATATTAATATATGAAAGAAAACCCTTCTCTCTAACCAGAAATTTTATGTCTCATCAAAGATTGTCTGCAGATCCTTTCATTCCAATTTTCAAATATTTCATATAAAATTGAATGATTTAAACCTTCTTACTCCTTTATTTTATAAGATTAATTCCCATCATCTTCTCCTCTCCAATTCCATCTCATCATGTTGGAGTTAAAAACATGTTCTCATATATATCCTTATAATGTTTCATATTAATGATAACATGACAACTTTTTTTATATGAGAACTAAAAAAGGGTAAGGTTTTGATCCCAATATCATTGGAAATCCATTTAACATGATCTCAACATATACTCTAGAGTTTGAATGGTTATCTCAGAATGAACATCCATTTGAGGGTGATAAAAAACACTGAAACTCAGCTCTGTATCCAACTCTTACTAAATTCTTCTATAGAAACTCAAGGTAAACCTAAAATGTTGACCATATACAATAGAGAGTGGTACTATATGAATTATTGGAAGTTATCTTATATATATTTTAGATAATATTTTTAATAGAGAAATATTCCTTGATAGTAGTGAAATGTGCTGACTTCATAAGGTGATTGACCACCACCTAAATTGAGTTATGAAATTTAGATTTTTTGGGAAGTCATATGACAAAATCAATGTTTATGTTTTCCTATTTCTATAATGACATAGTAAATGTTTATGTCATGCCATTAGAATTCTATCATTCATCTTTAACTTGTTTCTATACCAATCATTGAGATAAGAATTATACAATCTTTCTCTTTATGTTATCCCAATTGAAATTTTAATTTAGATCTCTATACATCTTAGTGATTCCTGGATGAATATTGAGAGTTGATCTATGAAAATTATCCATATGTTTTGTCTATAATTAGGAATTTTATGAGAAATATATCCAATTTCCAAACATTATGAATCCATCTTTAGAAAATTTAAACTTTAGAATATTTTATACCTATTTGGTATAACCTTATCATCTTTTTTGGGCCTCCTTGATCCTCCCAATAATGGATGGTCGGAAAATAATTTGATAATTTTACTTTTATAATTCCCATTTATATCCTTTGCATGTCAAATAATATGGAATCCATTTCAATTCTCAATATGAATAGTGTTTCTATATACTTTCTACTCAAACCATATTCTAATTTATTCACCTTCCCATGATGGTGATAGATTGAACATTCATAATCCTTGATAATATCTGATCACCTTCATTGGTTCATATTGAGCTCCTTTTGTGTGAATATATACTTTATGATCTTATGATCCGTATATATGTCACACTTTTCCCAATAGTGATAATGTTTCCAAATAATCAATGTGAAGATCACTATAGATAATTCTATATTATGAATCAAGTAGTTCTACACATGGATATTTAATTGTTGGGAGGCTATGCTACCAGTTTTTCATTTTCCATGAGTAAACAACCCATGCCTCTTTTGGACTCGTCACTATAGATCACAAATCCTTCCATGATGGTGGGTAATGTGTGTATAAGTGTAGCTATTTCCTCTTTTTTAACTCTTTACATATATCTTAACATTAATAGGTCCTGAGAAACTTTACTTCCTTCTGAGTTATCTTGGTTAATGGGTTTGAAAATCATGAGTTGTTTCTCACAAATCTATGATTCTACCAAAATAATCCATGGAAACTAAGGATCTCTATCATAAATGCTGGTTTTAACATACTTTAATTGAATTTATATTAAAAGGATCCACATATATCATTTTTTTGATAAAATTCCTCATAAATGTTACTTTCTCTTTCCATAAATCACATTTACTATAATTTTCATTTAACTTTTCCTTTAGATATGTCTCCAATAAAACATTCAAATGCTCCTCATGATCCTCCTCACTTTGGGAATAGATAATCATATTTTTTTATAAAAACTACAAAAAATATATCAAGTTAATGGCTAAATACAATATTCATTAAGTCTATGAAGATATATAGAGAAATACTAAGTCCAAATGTAATCACTATGAACTCATAATGTTGATACTATAACACCCCAAGATTTAATAAGTATTTCCTTTGAAATAAAATTGAGGTATTAAATGAATTTATTTACACTCAACCATGTGTCAAAATAAACTCTAATATTGTAATACTTTATAAATTTTTTAAATAATTTAAATTTATTAACTAATTTATAATAAATAAGTACTCAATTTTCAATATTGTCATTTTATGATTCAATTTTTTTTATTTGAAAATTATTTTTATTAAGTTTTACCTGAATAAATAATAAATAATTTAAACCATTTTTAAAAATATTATTTTATGTATTTGATATAATTTTTTAAATAATAATGAAAATATTATATTATGGGGAATTTTTAAGTTTTTTACTAAAATATTTATTTTTCATTGAATAGAGAAAATATAGAATTTTCTAAAACTGTCATTTCTTTTCATTAAATCAAGTTATTTTAAAAGTCAAATTATGTTTTGAATTTTATCTTAAATTAAAATATGTATTATTTAATAATAAATAATCTAATTAATTACAAATCAATCATTATTATACTTGATTTTGGTATAAGTTCATTTTTGGTCCTAAAAAACATTTTTTCTAAAAATAAATTGATATTTATTATGATTTATTGGGGAAATGATCAAAAGTTACCAAAATTTTTCTTCCTTTAGATATATTATTATTATGATGATGCAATATTGATGAAACCTATTTTATTTTCTATGGTTTAAACTATGATGAAATGATAAATTTTTTCATGATCTTGTGACATATATATAAATATATTATTATTATGTGATGGGTGGGTTCACTATAGACCTCCAATTAATTGGGTAATATTTAGTGTTTTATGAGATTAAAGGGTACATGTGAGGTTATCCCAAGCCCAAAAGAGGGCACATGATAGGTTATACCAAGCCCAAAATAGAGTACATTATTGGTTATCCCACGCCTAAAGTAGGTACATAGGTGGTTAACCTATTCCAAACATATGATGAATGTCTTAACGGGTAGCATTGATATAGGATTTCTATGATTATTTTTATTCCACACTTTTTGCCACTCTTTTGTTACATGATATTATTCCAAAGTTATGATATCATATATCATTTTATTTAATTCCTTTATGTTTAATTTCTCAAAAAATTCCAAGATTAATTCAATGAATCATGATTATATGAATTTTTGGGCATGCATTTCAAATGATAAGACCATGTTATCATACCCTTATGCTTATGGTTTTCATAAATATGATCATTTATTGATATATACCTTGTATACCCTTACTGGGAATTTGAGATCACCCTTTATTATATTTCCTTTTCCCAAGGATATGAAGAAAGTTTTTATGTATGATATTTATCGGAAGGGTTGTTATGAAGAAGTAAGTGGGAGATGATTTAGATCTTTTATGTAGAAGTTTTTTATGCATCAATGTTTAAAAATAATTTTTTTGGTTATGGAATGAATCATAATGATATTTAATTAATATTCATAAAATAAAATATACTATTTTTGTAAGTAATGTTTGGGTCTCCATAGTTGGAATGATAGAAAAGTTTAGTTATTTCTGAAAACTAAATGAGAAAAATTTTGTGAGAAACCTTAGAAGAGGCCTAAGTATACGATAACATAAAAATTTATAGTAAATATAGGACTGTGGTTTGACTATAAAATACATCCCTATATATATATTATAATGTGGATGCACCTGTGGCACATATGCACCTAAAGGTAACAACTCTAAATAAGGTATATTGGGTATTAACTTGATCATCACTGGTGCATGATGAGTGGGCATAAGACTAAGAAACTAGATAAACACTACCAGGGGATATGTCACGACCCGCATTCACCAAAATGAGGGAAGGGTCAGCTGATTCCCAGGACCTTCCTTCTTTAAGTTGAAGGAGAGATAATGAACCCCAAAACCTGCCTTTAATAGGTCCCAGAGTGGCGACTAGCACCAAGGATATAGAAAAATTCTCGCAAATGGAAGGCATTACCCTTTTTATTTTATAGGATCGAGAGATAAGGAGAAGAAAACCCAACAACACCAAGTTAGAGAGAAAAGTAAATCCAAAAATAAACCATTCCCACATGCATGTTTCAAAAGTAAAAGACACAAGGTGAAAAAAAGTGACTACAAGGTAAGTACCAAAAAGGAAAACAACAACTGCAACTGCTCCAAAAGTCCGAGCTAGTAAGGTCTTGCGTAATCCCCGAAGTCCTCCTGGAAACCTGAAAGCAGTTTTATATACGTAGGGTGAGCATACAAGTACACTCAGTAGGGAAAACCAAATACTCTCGTGCACAAGTGGGGGAACGTACTAAAGTCCAGTGAGAAAAGAGTAAAATAAACACCTATCAAGGTAAACTATCCACCCCAGGCCTCACCAAGGCACACTCCCCAAATAACGAAAGTCTAGTAATTTATATAATAAGAGAACATCGATGTTTGGGTACCCCACGCCACTTCCCCACTGGTTATTGAGACATCCTACGGATCAGACCAATTCCGCCATTCTCACCATAGTCCCACTGCCACACCTGCCCGCACACACCTGGGCCACAACCACACGCAGTCCCACTTCCGAAATCCCGCCCGCACACACTTGGGCCTCAACCGCATGCATTCCCACTGCTGAATCCCGCCAGCACACAACTGGGCCACAACTGTCACACGTAACTATGACTGCAAAAACCTAGGCCAGAACAACCACCACCACGCCCGAAGACACCTGGGCCTCATCCCGAAGACACTTGGGAAACCACCTGCCGCACACACCTGGCCAACCACCACACTACCCAGCCTGAAGGTTCTTGGGATAATAATGGACTTCAGGCCATCACAGCCAGCTTGAAGATACTTGGGCTATCCGGAAAAGGGAGCAGAAAAGGAGCTAATAACCAGAAACTAAGAATAGTGTTGGGAAGACACCCTCCCCCATGAAATGGGGGTGTTCGGAACTATGTGCTCAACTTGGGTGGGGCGCGAATAAGAAACACAAAACTACAAGTATAGATATACGTAATAAGCACTCACCCAAAACTAGGTTTTTCTTTGGACAACCTATAGATCACAACAACACTCAAGTCCGAGTCACGACTCACATTAACAACCCATCATCCCATTCTTGTTTCATGTTCAGTAACAATATTTGGGTTAAGCACCACTGGGCATCTAGTAGGCATAGGCATTAGTCCAGAAAAGTAAACAGTCAAACATCAACCAAAACGTCCACACCTGGTTCTCAACAACAGAGGATTCCACCCCAATTTGTGATATGAACAAGTAACCACCTAGATTTAAAACTCACAACCACCGAAAGAATAAAAGAATAGGGGATCCCATCCCCTCCCACATCTCCAGCAATCGACCCGAAGGGAAAACAACCAACTACCACCACCAACACAAGCAGGGCCTTGCATGTATTTTCAGATTTAAACGACTTAACACACTCTATGATTCAAATTCCGTGTGTTTTAACCAGGGTTATCAAAAGAAAAGGAAAGATCCTGGTGCCTCAATTTATTTGGCCGGATATACGTGATTAACGAAATTCACTTTTCACAGCAGGAGTTTACAACCACAACAAGCTATTTAAAACATTTGCAGGGGTTCATTAGTGCACAAACAACGACCACCAACGACCTCAATTTTCAGGAGGCATTAGCCAGCACAACTCAACAAGATGGTCATAGAAGAAACAACATCAAAAACATAAGACAACATCAACGATCACAACCCCCCTTCTTTCTTATAGAATTCGTTCGTTATCTTTAATTAGGTCTGGTTTATCCAATTCTATAGAAACAAAAGTATTCCCACCCCGCATGATACAAAAAGAGAGAGGCAAAGGAGAAATTCCCTACTTGTTGATAGATGATCTACATTTAGGCCGGGGGTGCGGAAATTTACGGATAACGATGCGGCCGGTCCGACACACCAGAAGCTGTTTGTGATAGTCACGACAGAGGAAAGGAGAAACCACAGCTATCCATTAGTTTATAGGAGTTGGGGATGGTTGAGGTGAAAACGCAAATCCGCATAAGGCGCGGGGGTCATGGGTTGATCGCGCGGCTCCACTCGTCACAAAAAGGGTCGGGTGGTTTTAAGACGACTGATGAATTGATAAAGCATTTAAATAAAACTCTTATGGGCGTTACGGGTCTTAAAACACGGTTAAACCAGTCAGAATAGGGTTTAAAACCCTATTTACGCAAAGGAGCGTTACTGGAAACAACTTGACAAGGTCGGGTGATGCCGATCGGTCTCACCGATCGGTCTCGCTGATCGGTCACGCCGATCGGTCTCACTGATCAGTCTTGCCAATCGGTATCACCGATCGGTCTCACCGAGATGCCACTCCTTTAGAACCCGGATTTTGGTAAAGGGAAGGACCAAGAGAGTCTGGGTCATCACATCAGATACCTCTCAAACTATTCTCATCCCCGAGAATTTAGATAACCCAGAAGGGAAGGGCGGGTCCGAACAACCACCCCAAAAGATACCTCTCAAGAGAAAACCTCATCGCTAGCTAAGAACATCTTCCTGTCACGAACATAGAAACATACCATGCCAAACTGCCCTGGTACGTGGGTTGGGGAGTCTCTTCCCCATGTCAAAATATTATCCACTTTGGGCGGCACTAACTCGCCCGCACGGGTTTAATCGCATCCACCTTAATGCGTCTCGACTAGGGGTCGGGTTCTCTCCTTCCCTATAGCCAGGGGTTTTCACACACAAGCAGAGGAAAGAAACCAGTACATTTCATAGCCAAAGGACAAAACATCCTACCACAATAGGTACAACAAGGAACAAGACTCAAAACAACTCTGGGTACTGGGTACGCATCTGTGCTTCCCTTTCCCACGTACTCTCCTCAAGTCCACCATGTCTCCACAACACGCGAACCAAGGGAATGGTTCACCCACGAAGCACCTTCTCCTTGCGATCCTCGATCATCACTGGCCTCTCCACAAAGGTCGCGTCATCCTTGATGTCCAGCTCGCCCCAATCAAGGACGTGCGAATCGTCGTGTAGATACCGACGGAGCTGGGACACATGAAAGACATCATGTACCCTTAATAACGGTGGTGGCAACGCTAGCTGGTAAGCCACTTCGCCGACCCGCCTCAACACTTGGAAGGGTCCGATAAACCTAGGGGAAAGCTTACTCCCCTTGTCGAACCTCCGCTGCCCACGCCGAGGGGAGACCTTCAAGAACACGTGGTCCCCAACCTCAAACTCCAAGGGCCTCCTCCTGGTATCAGCATACGACTTCTGTCGGTCCTAGGCTGCCTTCATCTTTTCCCGTATGAGCTGAACCTTCTCTGTCGTGTTCTGCACCACCTCCGGACCAAGGATGCCTACCTCTCCTACTTCGGTCCAACACACAGGCGAACGGCATGGCCTCCCGTACAAAGCCTCAAACGGGGCCATGCCGATGGTAGAGTGGTAGCTATTATTGTAGGAAAACTCTAACAGAGGCAAGTATTGCACCCATGACCCTCCTGAGTCCAGAACACATGCTCGCTGGATATCCTCCATGGTCTAGATGGTGCACTCCGTTTGCCCATCTGTCTGGGGATGGAAAGCAGTGCTAAGGCGTAACTGGGTGCCAAACGCATGCTGCAATCCTCTCCAGACCCACGAGGTAAACTGTTCATCCCTATCCGAGACTATAGACCTCGGAACTCCATGCAACCGCACCACCTCATCCACGTACTTTCGTGCCAAAGCATCCACAGCACTTGACTCCCTGATCGCCAGAAAGTGAGCCGATTTCATCAACCTGTCCACTACCACCCAGATGGCGTCGTACCCTCCTTGGGCCTTGGGTAGTCCCATGACGAAATCCATTGAGATTTCATCCCACTTCCACTCGGGGACACCTAGGGGCTGTAGTAGGCCGCCTGGAACTCGGTGTTCAGCCTTCACTTGCTGACACACTAGGCACTTGGCCACAAACTCCACCACTGCTCGCTTAACTCCGGGCCACCAAAACTGCCTCTTCAAACCCTGGTACATCTTGGAAACTCCAGGGTGTACCGCCAAGGGTGAGTTGTGGAACTCACTGAGGACCCTGCCGCACATCGCCTCTGGGACAAACAACCTCCCCTGGAAAAGAATCTGGTTCTGACCATCCTCGGTCCATCCTTCTGGAGCATTGCCCTGGTCAACTTGATCACGCATCACTTCGCACTCTAGGTCTCCCCACTGAGACTCTTCCACCTGCTGAAACAGGGATGACTGCACTGTCATCTGATATAGGCAGCCTCTGCCGCTATCCATCTTCGCATCTAGGTGTAAGGCAGCCAACTCTTCCATTGCCTTCCAGGCGTCCGCCGACTCTCAGACCACATCCTTCTACATCCTCCTTCTCAAAGCATCGGCCACCACATTTCCCTTTCCCTCAGTATAGGAGATCTCGAAGTCATAATCTTGGAGGAACTCCACCCATCTCCGCTGTCGCAAGTTCAAGTCCCGCTGGGAGAAGATATACCTCAAGCTTTTGTGATCTGTAAAGACCACAAAGCGTTCCCCGATGAGGTAGTGCCGCCATAACATTATTGCAAAAATGACCGCTGCAAGCTCTAGGTCGTGGGTAACGTAATTACGCTCATGGGAACGCAGCTTCCTAGACCCGTAAGAGATCACCCCTTGTCGCTGCATCAACACGCATCCCAGGCCCTGTCCCAAAGCATCGAAGAATACCTCATAGGCCTCCCCTTCTTCTGGTAATCTCAGCACTGGGGCACTGACCAACTTCCCCTTAAGATAGCTGAAGGCTGACTGGCACTGCTCACTCCATACGAAAGCCTGGTCCTTCTTGGTCAGAGCCGTCAAAGGGGCTGCTACTCGGGAGAAGTTGGGTACGAACCTCTGGTAGTAACCTTCCAACCCGAGGAAACTTCGGACTTCTACCACATTCTTGGGTGCTACCCAAGAAACAACTGCTTCGAGGTCGACCGCTATCCCCTGCTCTGACACTACGTGCCCGAGGAAGTGCACTTCTCATGTCCAGAACTTGCATTTTGACAACTTCTCATATAGCTGGTGCCGTGAGAGGACCTCCAAAACTATCCTCAGGTGCTCTGCATGGTCCTCCTATGATCTAGAGTAGACCAGGATGTCGTCGATGAACACAACCACGAACCGATCCAGGTACTCCCGGAAGATGGAGTTCATAAGCCCCATGAACACAGCCGGGGCGTTCGTAACACCGAAGGGCATGACTAAGAACTCGAAGTGTCCATACCTGCACCTGAACGCTGTCTTCAGGATGTCGCTCTCTTTCACCCTCAGTTGGTGGTACCCAGACCACAGGTCGATCTTTGAGAACCATCCTTCCCCTTTCAGCTGGTCAAAAAGATCATCTATCCTTGGGAGAGGGTAGCGATTCTTGATCGTCACCTGATTCAACCTCCTGTAGTCTATGTACAGCCTAAGACCTCCGTCTTCCTTCTTTCCAAACAAGATCGGAGCACCCCAAGGTGACGTACTCGGACGAACATAACCCCTCTTCATCAGATCGTCAATCTGTATCCGCAACTCCCGTAGTTCCGAAGGTGCCATCCGGTAAGGAGCCATCGAGATTGGACGAGCGTCGGGCTATAGGTCTATCCTGAACTCGATATCACGTCGAGGGGGTAGAGTCGTCACCTCTTCAGGAAAGATGTCCATAAACTCACGGACGATATCTGGTGCTTCCACCATTTCCGCATCTACTGATTCTACCGTTAGCTCAGTCAACAAGGAGAGGAGAGGTTCCTCTCTCCTGTTTCCCTTCGGACTGCTCCACTCGCCGGTGAAGGTAACACACCGGCTTTCCAAGTCTGAGAACACCACCCTCCTTCGAAAACATTTGATGACGGCGCACACAGAAAATAGCCAGTCGATGCCTAGGATGACATCGTATGGCTGAATCTATAGCAGAAGAAGATCCCGAACTGACTGATGTGGCTCTATCATCAGTCTACATCCCCGACAAACTAACAACAAGTTGGTCTGACCTCCAACTGGTGTGCTCAACACCAGGGGAACTGGAAGTCTCTCGGCATCTAGACCCAAGGCATGGGCTGGACTGGGTGCAACGAAGGAGTGCGAAGCTCCGGTATCGAACAAACCATAAGTAAGAGTTCTAAACAGACTGATCGTACCTCAAACAACCTCTGGCTCTGCTGGGGCTACTACCTCTGCAACGTGCAACTGTCCACGCCCAGCTCCCCTGCCCCTCGACTGTCGGCCACCCCCCTGACCACGCCCTGGTCGAGGTCCCTGTGGAGCGCCCTGAGGTCAGCCTCCTCCTACGTCTGCCCTCAGAGGAGCGGGAGCTCGCTGTCCCTACTGATGCTGCTGGAAAGGTCTGGCTGGAAGCTGCTGCTGGGGCGGGTGCTGGGGCTGACTTCCGCTGCTGTACTGCACCCAGTCTGGGCACTGACTCCAGAGATGCCCAGGGCTCCCACAGATGAAGCACTGTGGTCTCGGGCCCGTAGGAAAAGGGCAAGGGCCGGGGGATCGAAACTAAAACTACTGCGGACTGCTCCCTGCGGGTCGGAACCTAGAGGGTCCTGACGCTGGAGGCCTGGTGCTGATGGCCTTCCCCTTTTATGGTCCCAACTGGGTCCCCTCTCATGACACTGCCCCTAGAGCATGCATCCGCTCCACCACTTCTACCTTCTTCTGGACCTCCAAGTACGTCGACAGGGTAAAGGGGGTAACAACATACTGGAGGGAGGGTCAGAGTGCCTCCTCCAAACGTCTTGCCCGAGACTCCTCATTGGGAAAGAGGTTCGGAGCAAAACGTAGGAGGTCTTTGAACTTGATCCCTAGCTCCCTCACAGACATACTCCCCTGCTGGAGGGAGAGTAGCTCCTGCCTCTTTTCTTCTTTCATCATCGAGGAGAGGAACTCCGCCTGGAACTCCTTCTCGAAATCCACCCAAGCCACCTCAGATTATCTTCTCTACCCTAGGTAAAGCATCCACCACTGACGTGCCGCTCCCTGCATCTGGTTAACGGCCAGGGGAACCCAGTACTCGGTCGGGGCCCGAATCAGGCCGAAAGCTATAACTAGCTCCTCTAGCCAGCCTTCTGTCTTCATATCGGAGGTGCTGCCCTCATACTTCTCAAGGGCCTGTCACTGGAAGGCTCGAAGAGTCTTCTACCACTGGTCTTCCTCTTCCTCTCGATCAGCTCTCTGCTGATTGGCCAAAGTAGTCTCAGGGGCCTCGATCGCCTGTACCACACGTGGTCGCCTTCCAGGTGCCATAGCTGCAAGGTAAACAAGGAATGCCTAAGCCCAAGTAGTGCAGAATATCATCCTTAAAACTTCTTAAGATTTAAATTTATTCTTAATTCCCAATCCATCCCAGAAACACAAGAACACAAGTCATTATGATGCATGTACCTTTCCTAGGGTCTCTACCCTGCAATCAGTGCGGCCTCACTTGGTCGTTCGGTAGATCCAGAGTGTTGGAGTTGGTGGTCTAGAACCAACTACTTTGTACTTTATTCATTAAATAAAAGCCTTATCACATCTTGATTGTTATTCTGCGTGACATGTCATGTGATAATGTCCTAAGGACAGCTGTTGCATTAAAGGGTCGTAGCGGATCCCTGCTATGATGAGAACCCAGAAGTGCCATAACACTGTTCTTGAATGTATGTTCTATGGCCGGATGATATTATTTGAGGGAAAAAAATAATACAGGTCATTAGGGGTGAGGACTCATAAAACTTTGAGGCATCTTCTCATGGTGTGCGCCCTTGGTAATATCCAGGAGGATATTATGAGAACGAGACCCGCCAGTAGGAAATCCACATTTCATAGTGTCATTGGATGTTCCTATCTATGAACATGTGTGTTGATCCTTAGAATTTAAGATTATTATTAATGGGTATTACAACACACGCACTTAGATGTATTGACGAAAACTGTGACGACACACTGTTCGCAGCGAGGTAGGATACGTTGGGTGCGTCACGAGTAATACTGCATTAATAGATAATGCGAGAAAGGATTTGTCCCTTCCATTCCATAATGTAAGTAGATATCTCAGGCCCTTTGATGGAATTGATATAGCCTAAATAAATCCATGGCCATGGTAAGGTATGGGAAAGTTCAATTTTGGGAAGTCAAAGAAAGAATAATCAAGCACATGGGTTGATGGCACTAGCATGCAACCCGCTTGATTGGAGATATCGAGACAAAGGTATTATATTACATGGTAAGCGTTCGTAGGAGGTAACACGTCATTGCGGCGTTAACTTCATTCTCTATGGGTGCCTTGGCGTGTTGCTAGACGCTAACCTTGGACTTTAGGCAGGCTCAGCCTAATGCCACTGAGAAAGAGGCCTAGAGGGTCACACACTATGTGTGTCCATGTATCTCAGTTAAATATTAATTTAACAAGTTAAATAAATATTACTCCCGAATGTGGTTTAATAATTATTTAAGGACGTCTGATCGCATTTATTTTGAAACTAGTTATTTGAGATAATATATTGTGGATGAAATAATATATTTATTAGCGAGTAATGCAGTTAAATTTATTTAAGAAATAAATAGTCATTACTCAAGGTCTAATAAATGTGGTGGAGAAAAATGGAAAATAAAAGTACACACCGTGTATATTAAATATACACGCCGTGTAGTTTTATGGAAAACAAGTACACGCAGTGTATTAATTATTACATGCCGTGTAGTTTTTCCAGTTGGGATTTTGAGGATTTAATATTATTTTATTAAATGATATTTATTATAATCAGCGTGGGCGCATGTCAAGGAATTAATAATTCGACATGGGGGGGTTTTCAATAAGAGTTAATGAAATAAATAAAACGCGTAATGCGTTTATTTATTTTCATAACTCTATTAACCTCAAACATGATTATAAATATCCTCACAACCCCATCATTTTGAAGATCCATTGGTTGTGTACAACGGATTTGGAAATACTCTCAAGCCAAGAGAGAATTCTCTTTCCACCAAGAACACCGTCAAGTTACGAGAGCAAGATCCTCCACCGGATCAAGGCGGTCAAAGGAGGATATCGCAAGTGAAGGTTCTTCCGCGCTAGCACTCCGAGATACCTTCGGCGACATCCGGAGATACGTGACACACGTGTGGATCACCGCTAGAGGAATCCTACACTTGGATTCTACGACGCAACGACGGATCACCGAATCGTGACCGGACACATCAATGAAGAAAGAATTCCAACAAGGTAATTCTTATGCATTAATTAAATTAATTATAATCAACATATGATGATCCTCCTCAAGGGTTCCGGGACTCTTCTTTTCTTTTAGTTCTTCGTTCCATTCCGAAGATTCGGCGTTTTATATCGTGACAGATCTCAGATTGAATGTTGTTTAACGTTAAAATTAAAGTTGGGCAAACCCACTAACGCGCTTCCGCTGCGCCTGGAACCTACAAGTGGTATCAGAACAGTCATATCGTTGGTTATAATTATTTAGTTTTTAGTTGGTGATTTACGCATTTAATAATTTAGTTATTTCAATTCATGTTTAATCGTTCTGAAAATCTGAATCTTGAGATCTGTTCTTCCTCCCTCGTTACTCGTTCACCTCACAGAAACGGATTTTTCTTTTAATTTTGATTAAAATAAAATAGAGGAACTCATCTGGAGGAGCCAAACGTTTCTGGCTGAATACCACCAGAATACACGGCATGTATTCGGAAGTACACGTCGTGTAGTCTAGGTTCAATGCATTGACTGATCCGCCAAATCAGGCCGTGTATTGGATTCTTTCTAAGAATTTAAGACCCCATGTGTTGACCAGAAACAGGTGGCACACAGTTTCCGGAATACACACCGTGTGGTCCAATGAACATGGCGTGTAGTCCCTTCGGGTTAGGGTTGGGTTGTGTACTCCATACACGGCCTGCCCGGCTGGAAACCGTGTAACGCGGAAACTATATGGCGTGTGTCCCACTGTACACGCCGTGTACTCCGAAAATTTCCGAAGTACATTAACACGCCTTATCCCCGGGCGTGTACTTCAGATGGACGGTGAAGAAAAGTACACGCTATGTAGTTGGAACTACACGCCATGTACTCACCCAAATTATGTAGATTTATTAAAATTTATTATTATATTATACAAACCCTTGAGACGTGTACCATGGTGCAGGCGTAAAGCTGAGGCACAACACGTGATAGGTGTTTTATATATGTGTGTTTAATTTAACATCTGCGTAATAAATGGGAATTCACCGGGTTGCCTCCAAGGTACAAGTTACGTACAAGGATAATTTTAAATAAATTTATTTGTTTAAAATTATGATGGATGAGAATATCAAGGAAATTTAGAAAATTGATTTAAGATAAAAGGATTGATTAATTAAAGATAATTAATTGATTCGAGCGTGATTTATCTTAAACAAGAACGATTAAAGAATTGAATGCTAGTTTTATTTATTCTTAAATATCGTTGCATGTATGGATGATCATGAGCTAGACCGAGACCTTTGTATGAGAATGGTTTCTTTTAATTTATTTATTTAAATTAAATTTGTTGGCCTGCGAGCCATCTCCTCATTAATATGTAGGGTCTGCACACCCAAGGATTATTTTATGTAAAACCCCTTTTTTACCCCTCACCTGCGTGTGAGATAAATGCATATGTAATGGATGGAGCTCCCAAGCTAGTGGAGGCAGCTCAAGTCAAGAGCCAAGGTGAAACCAATCCATGAAGATACAAAGGTGGACAGGTGGAAAGCTGTAGACACGAACCCGAAAGGTTCAAGGTGTTTCTCCCCTAGGTATTGGGTTAGTTTATCAACCGCTAGATAAACTAACCAATAAAAAAGCTCATGATCATACCATTTATTTTATTTCTGTCAGTTGCATGGTTTATTTATTGTGGGTGTGTTGTCACGATCACACAATTAATGAATTAAACGAGCATGCAAGATGGAACTAAAATAAAATTGGCTTATACGTAAATATTATCTTAGACATGGTTAATCACTTAAGTATATCCCACTTAATATTAACAAGCATGTAATCAAAGATAATAAAATGGCAATTTACGTATAAGGATAAAATCCCTCAAGACAAATATTAAGTCGGCATAGCCTTCCATAATCTTGGTTAGAATCGAACCATAGTTCAAAGTGCTTGACCAACCCTAGTTGGGGTGCTTTCAATTATTGGGGAATTCTAATTTAAGGTTTTGGGTTGACTTGACTTGGTTCACATCAAGGGTTGACTGCCACATCAGGACTTGGTGTGACCAAGAGGCAAAGGTTGAGTAAATCCAAAAAAGGATTTCAGGATTGGGGAGTCCACTCAGCGGATCAAGGAACTGCGAGTTAATGCAGTTGGCATTTGGAATGCCTACCTAAAACCCTTCAAGTTGCTTGACCAACCCTAGTTGGGGTAATGCGAAGGGCAATATGGATCTTTGCCACTAGAATACTAATGAAACAGAATATTCTGAAGTCAATGGTGAGGGATATTGGATTTCGATAAAATAGTGGGAGACTAATAAGTATTAATTTATTTGTCTCAATTTTTATAATAAAGTACTAAACCTTTGCTCATATTAATTTGTAGAAACGACAAGAAAATGACTTCAAACATATCATTGCGCACCATACTCAAGAAATAAAACCTTCTCACCGGCACCAATTTCCAAGAGTGGAAGAGGCGTTTACGCGTCGTCCTTCGCCACAAAAGGAAATTATATGTGATGGAAGAGCCTATTCCAGTTGCACCTGGGAAAGAGGCTAGTGATGAGGAATTATCTCTCTACATGAAACACATGGATGATGCCACAGATGTCCAGTGTTTCATGCTATCGGCCATGTCTAATGAGATCTTGAAGCAACATGAAAACATGGATGCGTATAGCATGATGTCTCACCTTAAAGATCTCTACCAAGAGAAGGCGAGACAGGAGAGGTATGAGATCTCCAATGCTTTGTTTACCACGAAGCTTGGAGAGTCTATGCCAGCTGGGCCTCATGTAGTCAAGCTTATTGGCTACATTGAATGCTTGGACATCTTAGGGATTAAATTCCCGGATGAGTTGCGTACAGATCTCATCCTATCATCACTGCCCAAGAACTTCTCTAGCTTCATTGTTAACTATAACATGAGTGGCAATGAGAAGAGTCTATCGGAGCTTCTGACCTTGATTCGCCAGGTAGATAAGGACATGGGGCATGACAAACCCGTGGTTCTTATGGTGAACAAGAAAAGGAAGGACAAGGAAAAGGGGACAAAGACTTATAAACAGTCTGAAGCCCCCAAGCACCGTCCCTCCAAGAAGGGGAAGATCCAGATGTAGGGCAAGGAACAGGAGGCAGTGTGTTTTTCTTGTGGAACGCAGGGCCATTGGAAGAGGAATTGCACCCAGAAGCGTGGGGACGCTAAAGGTGCGTTCGTTATCGAGTGCAATCTTTCTATTTCTACACATTGGGTATTAGATACAGCTTGTGGGGCTCACATCTGTATTCAAATGCAGGAACCAAGTAGATTTAGAAAAATCGCCAGAGGAGAGGTGGATCTTCGAGCTGCCAATGGCGCAAGGCTGACTGCGTTGGCTATTGGCGACTATCACCTCTCATTGCCAACTGGCCTGATTTTGGTTTTAAAAAACTGTTATTTTGTGCCTAGTGTTACCAACAACATAATTTCTGTGTCTTGTTTGGATATGGATGGATTTATTTTCAAGTTTGTAAATAAGGGTTGTCTCTTTTATAAGAACAACGTATGTTATGGTATGGCACATTTGAATAATGGTTTGTATGTATTAAATTACGAAAACCAAGTGTTGGCAATCGATAACGAAACAAACTCACATGACTCATACATCGCCCAGTTATGGCATCACCGCCTTGGTCATGTGAACGAGAAGCGCTTGACAAAGCTCTGCCAAGATGGCTATTTAGACTCTACTGAGCTAAAACCACTTGATAGATGTCACCCTTGTTTACAAGGAAAAATGACCAAGCTGCCTTTTAGTGGACAAGGTGAAAGGGCCACAGAGCTTCTATGATTGGTACACACAGATGTGTGTGGACCATTTCCAGTAGAAGCTAGAGGTGGATATTATTAATTTAATACTTTTACTGATGATTTGAGTAGACATGGCTATGTCTACTTAATGAGGTATAAGTCAGAGTCCTTAGAGAAATTTAAGGAATTCAAGAATGAATTAGAGAATAAACTTGGTAAGAAGATAAAGAAGCCTCGATTGGATCGAGGTGGAGAATATCTGAACCAAGAGTTCATCGATCTTCTACGGGAGTCTGGGATTCTACTCAACTCACTCCTCTTTATACACCACAGTGGAATGGTGTTAGTGAAAGGAGGAACCACACCTTGTTGGACATGGTGAGGTCGATGATGAGTCTTGCGGATCTTCCATTATCCTTTTGGGGATATGCATTACAAACTGCAGCATACACATTAAACCGAGTACCAACTAAGGCGGAAAATGGAATTCCATCTGAGTTATGGAATGTAAGGAAACCCACTTTGTCGCACACACGTGTATGGGGATGCGAGGCATTTGTTAAGGCCTTCTCAGGCAACAAACTAGCACCCCGAGGCACGAAGTGTATCTTTATAGGACATCCCAAGGAAACGAAAGGATATTACCTATATAAACCCCAAGAAAAGAAAGTGACTGTCACCAGACAAGCCATCTTTCTTGAGAGGGAGCACATCCTCAAGAAGGATAGTGGGAGAAAGATTGACTTCGACGAAGTTGATGCTCAAGATACACAAGAGTTGGTACAAGAAAAAGTTCCACAGGTCCCTGTGGAAGAGGTTCTAGAAACACAAGTACTACGTAGGAGCTCAAGAGAGGTAAGGGAACCAGAGAGATTTGGTTTCCTAGTCACCGAGGATGGTGAATCATTATTATTGGACAATGATGAACCTCTCTCCTACAAGGAAGCAGTAGAAAGCTCAGAAGCTGCAAGATGGCTAGAAGCTATGAATTCTGAGATGGATTCCATGTATCAGAACCAAGTTTGGGTTCTGGTCGATGAGCCAGTTGATGTAAAGCCTGTTGGATGAAAATGGGTATTCAAAAGAAAGCTGGACATGGAAGGTCAAGTTTGCACCTATAAAGCAAGGCTAGTGGCTAAAGGATTCAGACAACTTCAAGGAATTGACTATGATGAAACCTTCTCGCCAGTTGCCATGTTTAAATCCATAAGAATCATACTTGCCATAATAGCTTACCATGACTACGAGATTTGGCAGATGGATGTCAAAACAGCATTCCTTAACGGGAACCTTCAGGAAGATGTCTATATGACACAACCAGAAGGGTTTGTGACACTAGGTGAAGCCAAACGGGTTTGCAAGTTGCAGAAATCTATTTATGGATTGAAGCAAGCATCCAGGTCATGGAACATTCGATTTGATGAATCCCTAAAGGAATTTGGTTTCATTAAGAACGAATGTGAGCCATGTGTTTATAAGAGGTTTAATGGGAATGCGGTCGTCATCCTAGTGGTATATGTTGATGACATATTACTTATTGGAAATGACGTACCAGCCTTACAGTCAGTTAAGGACTGGTTGAACAAGTGTTTCTCCATGAAGGACTTAGGAGAAGCAGCCTACATTCTAGGGATCAAGATCATTCGTGATAGATCCAAGAGGCTGCTTGGACTAAGTCAGGGTACATACATTGACCAGATACTAAAGAGATTTAGTATGGAAAAATCCAAGAGGGGATTGGTTCCAGTGTCACATGGCTTACATCTTTCTAAGAAAATGTGTCCCCAGACACAACAGGAGAAAGATAGGATGAGCAAGATCCCATATGCTTTGGCTATAGGATCCATCATGTATGCCATGTTATGTACCAGGCTTGATGTTGCCTATGCACTGATCATGGTAGGAAGATATCAAGAAGATCCAGGAGAACAACATTGGACTGCTGTTAAGACTATCCTTAAGTATTTGAGAATAACTAAGGATATGTTCCTAGTATATGGAGGAGACGAGGAGCTTGTCATCAGAGGGTATGCTGATGCTAGTTTTCAAACAGATCAGAATGATTTGAAGTCACAATCTAGATATGTTTTCTATCTCAATGGAGGAGCTGTGAGCTGGAAGAGTTCAAAGCAGCCAGTTGTCACCGATTCTACAGCGGAGTCCGAGTATATAGCGGCTTCTAATGCAGCCAAAGAATCCGTTTGGATTCGGAACATTGTCCAGGAGCTTGATGTGGTGCCTAGTAGTAAAGATCCCATTACATTGTATTGTGATAATACTGCAGTGGTGGCTCTTGCAAAAGAACCAAGGTCACATCAACGGACAAAGCACATACTCCGGAAGTATCACCTCTTGAGGGATTTATTTCAAAGGGGTGAAGTTGCAGTGAGCAGAGTATCCACAGAAGAGAACGTGGCGGACCCCATGACTAAAGGCCTATCTCAGAAGAAGCATGAATATCATGTGAGAGCTAGCGGGTTAAAGGTTGTTAGCAGTTGGCTCTAGTCCAAGTGGGAGTCTGTTGGAGTTGGTGGTCTAGAACCAACTACTTTGTACTTTATTCATTAAATAAAATCCTTATCACATCTTGATTGTTCTTCTGCGTGACATGTCATGTGATAATGTCCTAAGGACAACTGTTGCATTAAAGGGTCGTAGCGGATCCCTGCTATGATGAGAACCCAGAAGTACCATAACATTGTTCTTGAATGTATGTTCTATGGCCGGATGATATTATTTGAGGGACACGAATAATACAGGTCATTAGGGGTGAGGACTCATAAAACTTTGAGGCACCTTCTCATTGTGTGCACCCTTGGTAATATCCAAGAGGATATTATGAGAACGAGACCCGCCAGTAGGAAATCCACATTTCATAGTGTCATTGGATGTTCCTATCTTCGAACGTGTGTATTGATCATTAGAATTTAAGATTATTATTAATGGGTATTACAACTCGCGCACTTAGATGTATTGAAAAAAATTGTGACGACACACTATTCGCAGCGAGGTAGGATACGTTGGGTGCGTTACGAGTAATACTGCATTAATAGATAATGCGAGAAAGGATTTGTCCCTTCCGTTCCATAACGGAACTAGATATCTCAGGCCCTTTGATGGAATTGATATAGCCTAAATAAATCCATGGCCATGGTAAGGTATGGGCAAGTTCAATTCCGGGAAGTCAAAGAAAGAATAATCAAGCACATGGGTTGATGGCACTAGCATGCAACCCGCTTGATTGGAGATATTGAGAAAAAGGGATTATATTACACGGTAAGCGTTCGTAGGAGGTAACACGTCATTGCGGCGTTAACTTCTTTCTCTATGGGTGCCTTGGCGTGTTGCTAGACGCTAGCCTTGGACTTTAGGCAGGCTCATCCTAATGCCACTGAGAAAGAGGCCTAGAGGGTCACACACTAAGTGTTTCCATGTATCTCAGTTAAATATTAATTTAACAAGTTAAATAAATATTACTCCCAACTGTGGTTTAATAATTATTTAAGGATGTATGATCACATTTATTTTGACACTAGTTATTCGAGAGAATATATTGTGGATGAAATAATATATTTATTAGCGAGTAATGCAGTTAAATTTATTTAAGAAATAAATAGTCATTACTCAAGGTCTAATAAATGTGGTGGAGAAAAATGGAAAATAAAAGTACACACCGTGTATATTAAATATACACGACGTGTAGTTTTATGGAAAACAAGTACATGCCGTGTATTAATTATTACACGCCGTGTAGTTTTTCCAGTTGGGATTTTGAGGATTTAATATTATTTTATTAAATGATATTTATTATAATCAGTGTGGGCGCATGTCAAGGAATTAATAATTCGACATGGGGGGTTTTCAATAAGAGTTAATGAAATAAATAAAACGCGTAACGCGTTTATTTATTGTCATAACTCTATTAACCTCAAACATGATTATAAATATCCTCACAACCCCAACATTTTGGAGAGCCATTGGTTGTGCACAACGGATTTGGAAATACTCTCAAGCCAAGAGAGAATTCTCTTTCCACCAAGAACGCCCTCAAGTTACGAGAGCAAGATCCTCCACCGGATCAAGGCGGTCAAAGGCGGATATCGCAAGAGAATGTTCTTCCACGCTAGCACTCAGAGATCCCTTTGGAGAAGTCCGGAGATACGTGACACACGTGTGGATCACCGCTAGAGGAATCCTATACTTGGATTCTACGACGCAACGACGGATCACCGAATCGTGACCGGACACATCAACAAAGAAAGAATTCCAACGAGGTAATTCTTATGCATTAATTAAATTAATTATAATCAACATATGATGATCCTCCTCAAGGGTTCTGGGACTCTTCTTTTCTTTTTGTTCTTCGTTCTATTCTGAAGATTCGGTGTTTTATATCGTGACAGATCTCGGATTGAACGTTGTTTAACGTTAAAATTAAAGTTGGGCAAACCCACTAACGCGCTTCCGCTGCGCCCGGAACCTACATAGAGTCCTTGCATCGGATCACGGGGGGCCCTAAAATCCCGTGTCCTAGCCGGTCTTCCCTGGCCTAATTCACGCTCCAAGGTCACCCAACACTGTTGCCTTACAATCCCATGCAATCCTCACTGTGCCTAACTCCAGACTCCGTCCTAGCCTCTGATACCATTCTGTCACGACCCGCCTTCACCAAAAGGAGGGAAGGGTTAGCTGATTGTCAGGCCCTTCGTTCTTTAAGTTGAAGGAGAGATAATGACCCCCGAAACCCACCTTCAATAGGTTCCGGAGTGGCGACTAGCACCAAGGGTATAGAAAAATTCTCGCAAATGGAAGGAATTACCCTTTTTATTTTATAGTTTCGAGAGATAAAGAGAAGAAAACCCAACAATACCAAGGTAGAGAGAAAAGTAAAGCAAAAAATAAACCATTCCCACATGCATGTTTCAAAAGTAAAAGCCATAAGGTGCAAAAAAAGTGACTACAAGGTAAGTACCAAAAAGGAAAACAACAACTGCAACTGCTCCAAAAGTCCGAGCTAGTAAGGTCTTGCGTAATCCCCGAAGTCCTCCTGGAAACCTGAAATCAGTTTTATATACGTAGGGTGAGAATACAAGTACACTCAGTAGGGAAAACCAAAGACTCTCGTGCACAAGTGGGGGAACATACTAAAGTCCCGTGAGAAAAGAGTAAACTAAACACTTATCAAGGTAAAATATCCACCCCATGCCTCACCAATGCACACTCCCCAAATAACGCAAGTCAAGTAATTTATATAATAAGAGCACATCAATGTTTGGGTACACCGCGCCACTTTCCCACTGGTTATTGAGACATCCTACGCATCGGACCAATTCCTCCATTCTCACCGCAGTCCCACTGCCACACCCGCCCACACACACCTGGGCCACAACCACACGCAGTCCCACTGCCGAAACCCCGCCCGCACACACCTGGGCCTCAACCGCATGCAGTCCCACTACTGAATCCCACCTTCACACACCTGGGACACAACTGTCACACGTAACTATTCCTGTAAACACCTAGGCCAGAACAACCACCACCACGCCAGAAGACACCTGGGCCTCATCCCTAAGACACTTGGGAAACCACCTGCCGCACACACCTGGACAACCACCACACTACCCATCCCGAAGGTTCTTGGGCTAATAATGGACTTCAGGCCATCACAGCCTGCCCGAAGATACTTGGGCTATCCAGAAAAGGGATCAGAAAAGGAGATAATAACCATCCACTAAGAATAGTGTTGGGAAAAACACCCTCCCCCATGAAATGGGTGTGTTCGACACTAGGTGCTCAACATGGGTGGGGCGCAAATAAGAAACACAAAACTACAAGTATAGATATAGGTAATAAGCACTCACCCAAAACTAGGTTTTTCTTCGACAACCTATAGATCACAACAACACTCAAGTCCGAGTCACGACTCACGTTAACAACCCATCATCCCATTCTTGTTTCATTTCAGTAACAATATTTGGGTTAAGCACCATTGGGCATTTAGTAGGCATAGGCATAAGTCCAGAAAAGTAAACAGTCAAACATCAACCAAAACGTCCACACCTGGTTCTCAAAAACAGAGGATTCCACCCCAATTTGTGATATGAACAAGTAACCACCCGGATTTAAAACTCACAACCCCCAAAAGAATAAAAGAACAGGGGATCCCATCCCCTCCCACATCTCCAGCAATCGGCCTGAAGGGAAAACAACCAAATACCACCACCAACACAAGAAGGGCCTTGCATGTATTTTTAGATTTAAACGACTTAACACACTCTATGATTCAAATTCGGTGTGTTTTAACCGGGTTTATCAAAAGAAAAGGAAAGATCCTTGTGCCTCAATTTATTTGTCCGGAAATACGTGATTAACCAAATTCACTTTTCACAGCAGGAGTTTACAACCACAACAAGCTATTTAAAACATTTGCAGGGGTTCATTAGTGCACAAACAACGACCACCAACGACCTCGATTTTCAGGAGGCATAAGCCAGCACAACTCAACAAGATGGTCATAGAAGAAACAACATCATAAACATTAGAAAACATTAACAATCACAACCCCCCCTTCTTTCTTATAGAATTCGTTCGTTATCTTTAATTAGGTCTGGTTTATCCAATTCTACAGAAACAAAAGCACACCCACCCCACATGATACGCAAAGAGAGATGAAAAGGAGAAATTCCCTACTTGTTGATAGATGATCGACGTTTAGGCCGGGGGCGCGGAACTTTACGGATAACGATGCGGCCTGTCCGACACACCAGAAGCTGTTTGTGAAAGTCACGACGGAGGAAAGGAGAAACCATGGATATCCCTTATTTTATAGGAGACGGGGACGGTTGAGGTGAAAACGCAAATCCGCGTAAGGAGCAGGGGTCGTGGGTTGATCACGCGGCTCCATTCATCACAAAAGGGTCAGGTGGTTGTAAGCCAACTGATGAATTGATGAAGCATTTAATTAAAACTCTTATGGGCGTTACGGGTCTTAAAACACGGTTAAACCAGTCAGAATAGGGTTTAAAACCCTATTTACGCAAAGGAGCGTTACTGGAAACAACTTTACAAGGCCGGGTGACACCGATCGGTCGCGCCGATCGGTCTCACCGATCGGTTTCACCGATCGGTCTCACCGAGATGCCACTCCTTTAGAACCCGGATTTTGGTAAAGGGAAGGACCAAGAGAGTCTGGGTCATCACAGGATATGATTAGGTTAATCAACATTTTCTTTATAATCCATTATGATGTATTTGAATAGATTATTAACAGAAATAAACTAGGTTAAACCTATGTTTTTATAGATTGGAAGGAAGGTGTCAATATTTAAAAATCATTTGAAATATATTCATGGTTATATGATTGATAATTTTTTTTAACGATGGTTGATGTTAATTCGTACCACTTTGGTTTTAGTAAGGGATTAAAAATTGAAAAATTAAATTAAGGTGGTGAAAGGTATGCTCACATATTGATGTATCACATTTGAGCTTAGTCATGTGAATTAATTTATATCATGAAATGCTTTTAGAAACATAAATTCATATCCTTGATGATTATAAGTGAAAACTATTGATGGTATGTTGATAAAATCTCTAGTGTATAATTCTTATCTGATTGATTTTATTGGGAATCCGCTTCTTGAAAATCTTATTCTTCTACCTCCAGTTGAATTTGATGTGATTTTGGGAATTAATTGTCTCTGTTTATATATATCCCACATTAATTGTTGAGGAAGGTAATTCACACTTGATATTTCAAACAAAATAATGATTGACTATTAGTTTAAAGATAAATATGAATTTCTAATGAAAATTAAATCCATTATATGGGTCTTGATCCCTATTCAAAGGGGGTATTTATCTCAAATGGTTAGGGAGAAACTCAACATAAAAGATATACCTATTGTATGGGAGTTTTTTGATGTCATTTTAGAATAGTATCAGAGACTTACTCTGAATAAGGAAGTTAATTTTTCAATAAAACCCATACATGGTTCTAAACCTATTTCAAAGACTCCATACAAAATAGTCCTGATTGAGTTACTAGAGCAAATAAAATAATCTCAAGGATAATATGAAGGTTCTGAGAACAAAATAAGTTCTAGTAAAGAATTCCCAACTCAAATTTTAGTTTTAATTGATGATTAATATAAGATATACATATATATAGAATTTTGAGGCCAAATTTTTTGAATAAAAGATTAATTGACATGAGAACATGAAACCAAATTCAAGATTATCACATAATGATTTATAATTTATTTAAGCAATTAAATAATTACCTTGAGATTAATTATTTCTTCAACAATGAATATGAAAATGTACCTACATTATACCATAATTGTGTCATATGAATAAAGTGTATATTCCCTCAAATGATGATCCACAAATGTACTAAAAACCTCCATGATTCACTATAGGAATCTCTGAGTGAAAGAGGGGAAGATCCTTACACATTCATCACTCATCTATGATTTCCATGAGAATTACTTCTAAGAGGGATTCTACTTGATATTTATAGAATCAAGAGGGACGGTGGATGAGTATATCTCTCCATTCGTGAGGGTAATTATGGGAGGTTCTATCTAGATCTTGAGAGAATTCACTATTTCATTTTTCACACCCACCAAAATGGCTTGCTCTTTGGTTAGAAATAATATAACTGAGTTTAAATAGTGTTTGGGTTAGAAAATAATAAATTTCCATATTATCTTATTATTCACTTAATCCCCATGGAACCCTATATATAATAATAATTATAATAATAACATTATTATTATTATTATTTATTGACATGTAAAAAACTAGAAAATTAATTAAAAATTATTTTTTGAATATATTGTTTAAAATTTATTCAAATAATAGTTAATATATATTATTTCTCACCAAAAATGTAAAATTGGTCCGCCATTCCTCCAATATACTTACTAGGACTTAAATAATGACTATTTATTTAATAAATAAATATCACTATATTATTCACAAATAAATAAATAAATATTATATTAACTAAATTGAAAATTAATATTTATGATATATTTTTCTCAAAAAAATTCTCCCAAATAACTAGTGATAAAATATATGTGATAAAGAAAATATTAATAAATATTGAACCATAATACTAGAATAATACTTAATCAATATGTTACATAATAAATAATAATATTATTTAACTGAGGTTCTGGATACACGTAGTGTGTGACCCTTTCAGACTGTTTCTTATTGGAATTAGGTGGAGCTCCTCAAAGTCCAAGGTTAGAATCTAAAAACATTACAAGGAACCCATAGAGAATGAAATTAATGTCACGATGAAATAAAAACTCTTATAAATTCTTACTATTCAATATAATTCCTTTATCACAATATCTCTAATCAAGTAGGTTACACACTGGTCTAATAAACCTATCTTCTAAATCTATATTTCATTGAGTTTTAAAAAATAAACCTACACATAGAAAAATATAGAAATGGATTTATTTAGGATGTTTAATTCCCATCAAAGGTAATCAGATATAAAATTATATTAAAGAAAATAAGAGACAAATCCTTTCTCTCATTATTCATTAATGTAATATTAATCATGACACACCCAACTTATCTTACTCTTGTACAAACATAAGTCATCACAGTTTTTATCAATACATAAAAGTAAAACAATAATGTATATTAATAATGATATTAAATTCTATGAATCAATACACATTCACATAGATAGGAAAAACCAATTATGTATATAAATATATATTTTTTACTAGAGGGTGGTGTTCTCATAATATCCTGCATTATAAATTACCAAGGGCACACACCATGAGAAATTGTGTCAAAGTTGTAATTGTATAGTCAGGATAATTGTATCACTAAGAGGGGGAGGGGGTGAATCAGTGATTTGTTTCTATTTTATGTTTCCTTGCTTATGAAACAACCTCCATCTCCTATTAAATATAAATTTACCTAGTGAAAAAAATTCAAACACACATCCACAGGAATATAGTAATTTACAAGGTTTTCTATTAAATAACAATAGTTACATCCTTGGTATGGTTTGGAAATGATCCAATACCACACAATACACTAGAAAACAATACCTTTGTATGAAATAAAAGGAGCAGGATATGACCTAACAATTGTGTAGCATGATGTAAACTATCCAATAGTGCATGTACACCTTCTAGAATAAATGATGCAATATAATGTTTTTGTAACAAAACATGTTACCATACTTCTTTATCAACATTCAAAAATATAAACCTTTAAAAAAATTATTCTATTTCTAACCTAGAAGATGGTAAGAACTTCATGGACTTTATAATAAAACTAAGTCCGATTTCCCAGTCTAATTTTTCCATTCAGATTGCTCAATATAGAAAATATATGGCTTTATCAAAATATGATTGAGACAATTCTAAACAGTTTCTTCTTCATTCCAAAAAACCCAATATGATTTCACCAATCTAATTATGCATCCCAATTTTATAACAAACAAAATATGATGATCATCAAAATATGATGATCATCTAAAAAAGATGAAATCTTTTCTCTTCTCCTTTCTCTTTTATTCGGAAAAAATTCTTCAACAAAGATCAATTTAGAAATTTCTTCTCCCTAAAAATTCAGAGCTTCTCTCTCATCATCAATGAATAGTACTTCTATCATAAAAGTAAAATGTAATTTTCTCTTTTTAAAGGTGACCCAAATATTTTTTGGGTAGGATACTAATTTTTTTCCCGCTCAATTGTTTTTGTGAGTTTGTATGTTTCCTTTAATTTTAGATATGTTTTTTTACTTCTTCAAAATTTCTCAACTCTTATCATTTCTTCTTGATCATTCCTTAATATTATAAACAATTCATCTCTCTTCGGAATTTATTCACAAAAATCAGTCCAAATATGATTTCCTCAATACCATTCTTTCATTACGAAGCTATATATCAATGGCTTGTATGAGGAAAGAGACACCATTCTGATTTACCATTATGATTTATTCATTACGATGCTCTGTACTAAATAATGTAAACAAACATATTATTTTAACTCCATTATCACCATTTGAATCACTTTTTTATCTCATTCAATATCTCTTATGTCCAATTATAATTCTTATTACAATTTTTCTCATTATAATGAATACTATTGTAAACCAATAGATTCTTCATCATCCCTTATATCTACCAATTTGAATAGTAATCAAATTAATTCAACCTATTTCAAATGGTTGAATACATTTTTGATAAATCTATAAATTTATTCTTCATATTTTACACCACATTATTATTTTCTTCATTTATCTGTCCAAAAAAATTCTTCCTCATATGATTATGATGGCATACTAGGTCTGATGGATTGGTATTAGTAGGTTCTACTTCAATAACATCATTCTCTTCTAAATACGATACCAATAAATTTTCATCACAAATAATTCTCCCTTTGATGAATATGATGGTATAACAAATCTAATGGATCAACATTATCAACTTCTTTCTTTCAAATTTTGTTTCTTATATCATGACTTCATGAATTTGATTACATTTTTGATCAGATTTAGCATCGTCTATCTTACTAAGAAAAATATTGTAACTTACCTATATTTCATAAACATATTTCTTCCCTTCTCACCCCAAATACAATTGACATGATTATGATCAGACTGAATAGGATTTCCAGAAAATTTTCTCACCCTTTATTTTATCAATATTTCATTATAACTTTTATTAATTACTTATGATTTATGATAACTCCAAGATATGAAAATCATCATCACATTTATATTATATTCATACAGTCTCTTATTCTCCCCATTATGATTACACATTTAATTATGTAATCAAGGTGAGTTTGATGATCCTTTACATCCTATAATACTCTCATCAATATGATCGACCTTTTCATGAATTGTGAGTATGAGTTTTTGAATAGGATGGTCATTATTATTTTCACCCTAAAAATTGAGGTGATTTATTTTCTTCTTAAAATTATTTTTAATCTTAAAATTATATGAAGAAAAAGAAAAAACAAGAATATGATCATCATCCTTATTATCTTGGTCCTAAAAATACACCCCTTTGGATTTTTTATCAACCTAGATTAATAAATCACTAAAATTTGTAACGTCAAGAAATGGATTAATTATCTACAATTATAAGCCTATGTGAGCTAAATATTTATTGGAAACACTAATTATTGACTGTAAAACCATGCTGTCCAAAAGTTATGATCATGAATTCCTCCTTAGATTTTCTTTCTCAAATTTTCGTCCTCATTTCTTCAACATCACCATTTAAAATTTCATAGAATACCAATTCTTTTTCCTACAACCACTCCATCACATAGTTAGAATAGTTCATACCCTTACAACACTGGATTCATAGCTTACCCACAACCCCCCCTTCATACAAGATTCCATAAAGATAGATTTGTGAAACGATTCTCTCCCTTGATAACACAATCCAAAGTTAATATGAGAGAGGAAGAAAAAATACATACCTCAACCTTGATGAGAAAGAGGTTGGACTCCCATGTTGAACCTCAATTTAAAAAATCTTCATTCGATAAAGGTTTTGTTACAATATTAGAAACTTGTTCCAATGAAAGAACATACTCCAGATTCAATTCATTCTTCTCCATATTCCATTTAATGAATTGATATTTTATATCAATATGTTTTCAATAAGAATGTTACACCAGATTACTGGTAAGGATGATTTTTCTTTGATTATCAAAACCCAAGATCAAGGGTAACTTCACTTCAATAAGTATGTCTTCATCTATATAAGTTGGGTAGAGACTTGAGTAGAAAAAATATACTCAACTTCATCTATATTAAGAGTTTATGAATGTTATTTCTTTTTATTCCAACTAACATAACTTTTCGCAAAAATAATAATTCACCAGATGTGGATCTTCTATCATCAACATTTCCTTCCCAATAAGTATCTAAATACCCAATCAATTCAATAATTTCTAAGCTATCATACCTGATTCTGATTTTTTGTGTGGCTTTAATGTTTCTAAGAATTAATTTTCTAGAAAGTAAATGTGTTTCTCCAGGAGAAATCTAAAATATTTAAAATAAGGTAACAACATAAACAATGTTGGGTCTTAAGGAAGTCAAATACAACAAACTTCTAATCAGATTTTGAAATTATTTAAGATCAACTTCCTTTCTTTCTCCATCATTTGAAAACTTTGTTCCCACTAAAATAGGTGTGGAAATAGGTTTCAAATTTTCCATTATGAACATCTTGAGAAGTTCCTTAGCATAATTTTATTGAGAAATAAAAATGTGTTTCTTCTCTTGAAACAAGTGTAACCCAAAAAAGTATTTAATTTATCCCTGCATGGATATATCAAATAACTTTTTCATTTCTTCAACAAAACTTTCACAAGATCATTCATCATTTACAACAAATATATTATCATCAACAAAAATAATTAAGATGAGGGAATACTCCCAAATTTTTTTGATGCGAATATTGCTATCAACACTTCCTTTATTTAAACTCATCTTTTTTAAGAATGTATACAATTTGGAATACCATTCCATTAGAACTTATTTTATCACATACAAGGATTTCATCAATCTGGATACATAAATTTCATCTTTCCCAATAAGAAATCCAAAAGGTTGTTCAATATAAACTTTCTCATCAAGTTCCTTAATTAGAAATGTGAAATTTACATCCATTTGAATGGTTTTTTAACTTTATTGTATAGTAATATTTAGAAAAATTCATATTGTTTCTAACATTTCCACTAGAGAAAAAGTCTCATAAAAATTAACACCTTCAATTTGTGAGTAAAATTTTCACACTAACCTTGCCTTCTTCCTTGTCACTTCCCCTTCTTCATTCAACTTGTTCCAGAAAACCAATAATATTTTTGTTATCAAGATTAGGTATGGGTTCCCATGTATCATTATTTTCTATCTGATCCACCTCTTCACTCAAGGCCTAAACTCATTCTGGATAATCAAAATGTTTTTTCACATCATTCAGATAAAATATTTAATACAAAGAAGTATGTGTAATAACATTTTTTTCTTATTGTTTGAACCTTTTGATGTTGATCACTAATAATGTTTTGATTTTCAACCTGATTCCTCAGCCTGGGATGATATTTTTGAGATTATTCCTCATCACTAGAGATAACTGAGTCCAATTCTTCTTCTTGAGTAGGATTACAATTGTCTGTATCCTTATCAGAATTTTTTAGAGAACTTTCTTTAACCTATTCATCTTACTTATCAGTCTTAGTATTTTTATCTTCCTAATGTTTTTAAACAACTTTTACATCAATGGATTCAACAATTATTTCAATTTCTTTGTTGAAAAATTTTCATCCTCTTATTTCTAGAGCATAGCCAAGAATGATTCCATCTTCACCTTTATTATCAAACATTCCAAACTTTACAACTTTCTTATCAATAATAAATGGGCTCCCAAAAACCATTATGTTCTTAAAAACTAGAGTTTTATCATAAAACATTTCATATGGATTCATATGTGAACTTGGCATATAGAAACATCATATTGAATATATACAACCATAATCATGGATTTCCTCTAATAGTAATAAGAAAACCATGTTCAAGTAATATAGTTCTACCCATTAATACCAAAATTCTATTTTTTCTTTCAATATCCCCATTTTATTGAGGAGTGTATGTGGATCTATACACATGAAAGGTTCCATGATTATTAAGATAACTTTAAAATTATTCATTTTTATACTCACCACTGTTATTAGTTCTCAACTTCTTCATTGAACACTCACATTCCTTCCCATATTTCCTATTGAAACTTTTAAACTTTTTATAGCATCTGACTTATGTTTCATAAACATAACACATGTAATACAAGTAAAGTTATAAATTAAGGTGATTAAGTACTTAAATTTGTTTATTGTTTGATAATTAGACCACAAATATCGTAATTAATAAGTTCTAGGGGATGTTTTGAACAAATCTCAACTTTCTTAGGAACAGGGTTTGTAATTTTTCCCCTATGACAAATAATGCAACACCAATCTCTTCTTCTTGGAAAATCAGTAATATCATGAACAATATCTCATTTTGGTAACTTTTTCATGTTTTTTTGACACATGTATCCTATCCTTTTATTCCATAACTGATTCTACTCCACCATTCTCAAGTAAGAATAATTTTGTATTTCACCAATCTGAAACAAGTTTCCATTTATATGTTGGACTCTTGTAACTATATTTCCATCTCCCTAAATTTCATAAACCACCCATATTTTATGAAGTCAACTTTTTTACCCTCAAAAAGCTATGAAACAATTATAATGATGTGTTTTATCCCAACAACATATAAATATTTCTTAAATTACATCTTTTATTTTCCAATAATATCTGAACCAACACCTTTGATTATCAAATATTCATCATTGAAAAATGTTACCATTCATTTTATTAAGTTTTTAAAATTATTTAACAACCTTAAGTCTCTTTAAATATTATAAGAACACCCAATATTAAGAATCCAAGGTCATTTTTCTTTCATATCTTTCATAGCAGTTTAAACAATAAGAGCCTTTTCTTCTTTATTATATATCTTCACTTCTGGTTTCTGAGAATTATTAAGAAACTTTTGTTACACCGGTAACAAAACAAGACATCCTTTTTCTAAGTTTACAAGTTTTTCAATTATTTCAAAAATAGTTTCCAAAGGTTGCAACCTATTTTAACTTTCACACCAGCCTTCTCATGTTTCTTTCAAACATTCTTATAAGGCTTATTCATTTTTAGAGGTTGAATACCCCTCATATTTTTCTTTCCATAACCTATGGAATAATAGTATTGTTGTTAGTTGGACCGACAAATATCTTCTGTATATTCAAATCCACCACAATACCAATAGTATCCATAGAATGAATATTTTCCACTGAAACTTCCATACTGATCAAAGTTTTGAACAGGTTTCCCAACAACCTTCTTGTCTTTCTTGTCTGACCACCATACTTTCTGTTATCAATCGAATATACTTTTTTCAGATCAGTTTTATTTTTAGCCTTATCAGAATCAGAATTAATATAAACATTTATGTATTTTTATTTTTTCTAAATATTTTTAGACTTAGGGTTTTTAGAAACTTCTAAATTATCCACTTTATTAACTTTGGCCACTTACATTAGTTTCCCAACATTATTTTTTTCAGAAAAAATTATAACTTTCTTCTCAACCTTTTAGGGTAATGTTTTTTTATCCTTATCAGGTTCATTATTACAATAAATTTCACTAACTTTAGAGATATTGTTTCTAAAACATTTTTTCCTCTGTTCATATATGGATGTTTTTTGTGGAAAAAGTTATAAATCTTCTTCTTGTTTCCTTTATCTTCACTTCTAGATGTTCATTATGATTATTTTTTTCATTAATAGATTTCTTCAAATCAATAATTTCTTTTACTATACTGAAATTTTCATCCAGAAAAAAATATTGATTTTTTGTTAAAGAACTTTAGGTTTTCAACTTCCTAATTTCTTTCTCTTTCCTTCCAATATTTCATAATATTTATTTCAATTATTCTTTTAGATGATATTCTTATCAAATTTATTCTTCTTTATAACTATTGCTTATAAATTCTTTATTATTCACTGCTAAAATAAACATATTCTTACCAATATACACAATATATTTTCGAGATTCACAATAACTATCATCTTTTTCTTATTCATATTTTAAATAAGAAACTTTTCTTTTGAATCTGAAGAATTTTTTATCTTTCCCTATAGAAAAATATTTATCCTTAACACTCTGTTTATTCCACAATATTCTTGGCCTTATTTATTCTTTATCACTACCCCCTTATTTCTTTCTTTGAGTAAAATTATCTATAAAGTTCCCAATGGATCCACATTTAAATCATTTCATGGGAATTTTACCTTTTTATTAACCTATAACTTTTCTCACTATTTTAGAAAATAATGATAAAATATCATCAATATATTTATATACCTCATTTGTGGAATCATAATCACCATCTTCTTTTTGAATACGAATCTTCATTGAATTATCCTTCTTTCCATCCTTTAAAGTAATTTCTCTATCAATTATTTTTTCTTTTCAAAGATTTCTCCCATATCATTTCATAAGTGATGAGAGTGATATAAAAACCATCTAGATATAATGTTTCAGGATCTCTATCATCAAATGGGGATAATTTAACATCAAAATATTTGGTAAGGATTCCCAATATATTTTCAACAATTGTAGAATCTTTTATATATTCAACAAGAAATATTATAGTGATGAAAATTTCATTTACCCTAGTAAATAAGTACCTCATAGATTCATAATCACCCATTTTCAAATATTCATACTTCACCCTCCATATTTTTAATTTTTCTTCTTAACTTTTGTATTTCCTTTGTATATGTTTTTCAATTTTTCTCATATACATTTGGGTATATAAACACCTTTCACTTTTATAAAATTTATTTCATAAAGTTATGATGGTAAAGAATTCTTGGCACTTCCATTATTTTATAGATTCTTCTTATTAATAGATTTACGAGTAACTTTATCATCAATAGGAGGAAAACCATATATTGCCACTTCAAGAACATCATACCCAATAGACAAAGGATAAGGCAATATTTTATCTTTCCATAAATGATAGTTCTTACCATAAAAAACTATGATACCTTTATTATTGAAACAATTCACATTCTCTATCAAATTCTATTCAAAACTTCAGTAAAGATAATTGATGGGAAACTTCATCATTGATACCAATTATAATTTCCATGTAAGGATAATTGTAACACTGAGAGGGGGAGAGAATGAATTAGTGATGTTTTTTTTCTTTTATATTTCCATGTGTATGAAACCACCTTCACTTCCCTTTAATTATAAATTTACATACTGAAATAAATTCAAACACACATCCATGTGAGCACAAGAATTTACTAGGTTCACTATTTAATAAGATTAGCTACTTCCTTAGTATAGATTGGAAATGATATAATACCCCAAAGCATCTAGAAAACAATCCTTTTGTGTGGAATGAAATGAGTTGGATATACCCTTACACTCGTGTAGCACTATGTAAACAATTCAATAGTGCATGCGCTTCTTCTAGCACAAATGATGTATAACAAAGCGTTTGTTAACAAAACATGTTACTATGATTCTTTATCAAATTTCAAAAATATAAACATTCAAAACAATTATTCAATTTCTTACCCAAAAGGTGGTATGAAGTTCCTAGAATTGGTAATAAAACTGAGTCCAATTTCCCAGTCTGATTTTCTTAGTCTGATTGCTCAATATGAAAAATATATGATTTTACGAGAATACGATTGAGATAATTATGAACAATTTATTCTTTAGTCCTAATAACCCAATTCAATTTCACTGATATGATAATCCAACCCAATATGATGACCAACTGAATGTGATGATTATCAGAATATGATGGTTGTCTATATATGATTCAATCTTGTCTCTTATCCTTTCTCTTATGTACAACTAAACTTCTTTAAAAAAGCTCTATTCATAAAGTTCTTTCCCTAAAAATTTAGAGATTCTCTCTTATAAATGATGAATAGGACATCTGTTAGAAAAGTAAAATGTAATTTTCTCATTTTATAGGTGATCCAAATATAGTTTCGGTGGTATTTGGAAATTATTGCTTGCTTAATTAATTTTTTTGAAATTTAATGTTTCATTGAATTTAGGATACATTTTGACTTCATGAACATTTCTTAACTATTCTCATTTCTTCTCAATACTTCTAGAATATTATAAAAAATTCATATCACTTATAAATTTCTTCACAAACACCAATCCAATTCCTATTTCCTAAAAACTATTCCTTCATTACAATTATCCATATTAATTTATTTTGTGAAGAAATAGTAACCATTCTGATTTCCCGATATGATTTCTTCATTAAAATTCTCTATATTAATTGATGAAAAAAAACATCTTCTTTGAACTTTATGCTACCCCATTACATCACTCTTGCATCTCCTTAAATCTCTCTTAAGTCCGATTCTAATTCTGATTACAATTTACTACATTCAAATGTAGACAAATGTAAACCAATAGATTCTTATTCATCTATTCTCTAGACCCACTTGAAAGATAAAAAAAGTAATTCAACCGATTTCAAATGGTTTAATACATTTTTGATAAGGATCTTAATTTCTTATTCATATTGGCCACCACATTCTTTTCTTTTCTTTTCGTTCATCTGTCCCAAATAGTTCTTCCCTTGATGATTTTGATGGGAAACCGAGTCTGATCGAACAATATGAACAACTTCGACTTCGACAACTTGTTTCTCTTCTGAATATGATACCAATGAATTTTCATCACAACCAATTTTTCCTTTGATGACTATGATGGTATACTGAATCAAATAGACCATCATCAACAACTTCTTTCTTTCATAATCTTATTATTGTATAATGAATTCATGAGTTTGATTACATTGACGATTTTAATTAGCATTATCCGTCTTACCAAAAAAATCATTTTAACTTTCCTATTTTTAATCAACATATTTCTTTAATTATCATCCTGAATATGATTGGAATGATTATGATCATATTGAATATGTGTTCTAGCCCATTTTCTACCCCTTTATTTTATCAATCTTGTATCACATGTTTTACAGAATACTTATGATTTATGAGAACTCTATTAAGTGTATTTCATTCATACATTTTAGAGTGTTTTAATATATTAATTTATGTATTTAATTGATTATTCTTTCCAATTTGTGATAAATTGAACTTGTTTTATGTTTTATGTAAGGAAACAATAAATATATGAAAACGAATTTAAAAGAGATGAAATTTGGAGATTAAAGGCATAATAATGAATTTTTTAGGATATTATAGAGATGGAAAAATGGAGAAACACTTTTACACGACCTATAATTAATTTACATACCATGAATTCATAAAGATAAGAAGCTGATTAGGACAATATATAAAGTAATTAAATACCGTGAAAAGAAGTTACACATCATGTAACTAAAATACATGCCATGCAATTTCATGATAAGAAGATCTGATAAACCACTACTGACATGGATTACACATTGTGAAGTAGTTGGGAAACAAAAAAAATGAGATTCATGAGATCTACTGTGCAACCAAGTGTTTTACCAAAAAAACCTATAAATAACACTCTCATACACACCTTGGAAGGGATATCTAGATGGAGGACCACCGATGGATGCCTGCTTGATGAAGGCACACCTGCTATAGATCCCTACTTCACCACTTTTCTGTAGGATTTTCATTTATTTATTTTCTACACCATCTCATGGCTAGAATGAAGGGGTTATTTCTTCATGCAATTGTTTGTGTGATGAATGGGGATTGATTTTATGAGGTATTTTATATTTAATTACAATTAATGTTGGGATTTCATATTGATTCTTCATTTCTATCTATTTCTTGATTCTTATTACATGACCATTGTGTGCGGGGTTGGGGAATGGGTTTAATTTCTTTCTTTATTTGAGCATGATCTTTTCTTGAGTAGTTTTAATACCTTCTTTTAATGTGACATCTAGGGTTTATACATCCTCCATATCTATTGGGTGTGTCTTTTCCCTATGTTTAAATTAGGGTCTGAGTTACCCATCCTTTGCAATTTGAATTACCTGACCATAGGAATAGTAGAGATTAGGATGGAGTGTGTTTATCATGACCATTATACTCACTAGGACCTAATTCCAAAAACTTTATGATTGTTAATTAACTATTTCATACCTTGTCAACCCATGAACCTATATTCACTGCTTCTTGACACCCATTTTATATTTTCTTCTCCCACCTTCTTCATCAAATCATATGCTTGATAGTTTATATTTTATTTCTAAAAATTTAAATTAGTTTAGGTTTATTTTATTTAATTAATATTATATATAATCTTGTATCTGTGGGTTCGACTTCAGACTTTCAAATCCAATACTACCCTATAGATTAGTTCTTTGTTTATTTCGGGTTTTTAAATTTCTAAATTTAGTAACTCTATTGGAATTAATGATGCCCGTGGGGTTATCAAACTCCAAGATCATAAAATCATCATCGCATTTATATCATAGTCGGGCAGACTTAAATTCTTCACATTATTGTTACACATTTTATTATAGACTCAATGTGAGTTCAATGACCCTTTACTTCCAGCAATATTCTTCCCAATAAGATTGACATTTTCAAGAATTGCGAGTCTGATTTATTGAATATGATGGCCGTTCTAATTTTCACCAAAACAAAGTGAGGTGATTTATTTTATTATTAAACTTCTTTTTCTTCTTAAAATTCAATGAATATAAAAGAAAAAACCGCAATATTACCATTATCCTTCTCATCTTGGTCCTACAAAAAGTTCTATGAGTATCCACCCCTAATATCATATATCATTTCTATCCCATAAAATGATATAATATAGCTATGTAAAATATATTTAAGAATATTATTGTGGTACATCTAAGTTCTCATCATAGCAGGGAACTACTATGATCTTTTAGTGTGAAAGTTACTCTTAATAAATTATCACATAATATTTCATGAAAAAGAAGAATAATAAAGTAAATATTATTTAGTTATAGGGATATAACTCCAATAGACTCCCAATTTCACTATAGATAACTACTAACAACCTTCATTACACTAGCTCTCACATGATACTCATGATTCTACAAAGATAAGGATTTAGTCAAGGGGTATTCCATATAAAATATCCCCACTGCAACTTTTCCCCTCTGAGAAAAATATATCAATATGTGATTCTTCCAGAGTATGTGATTTTACTATTGGAATGACCTTGGTTATTTTATGAGAGCTACCACTGTATTATTATCACAATATAATGTGATAGGGTATTTAATATTAGTCACTACATCACGATCCTAGATAAAGTTTTATTTACAAATGACATATTTGGTTGCACTAGAAGTCTCTATATACTCAGAATATTCTATATAATTAGTGAAAACTAGCTTCTTTGTGATCCTCTATCTCAAAAATCCTCCATTGAGACTGAAGATATGTCCTGATTATGATTTCAGATCATTTTGATCAATTTTAAATCTTGAATCAGTGTAACCCCTGATGACAAGCTTCTCATCTCCTCCAAAAACTAGTAACATATCTTTAGTTATCCTCATATACTTATGGATATCCTTTACAACATACAAATTATATTCACCTAGATCAACTATATATCTACATACCATGATCAAGGCATAGAAAACATAAAACCTAGTACATAACATGGAATACATGATTGATCATATCGTAGATGTATATGGGATCTTACTCATTCTCTCTCTCCTTTTGTATCCAAAGACATATTTTCTTGGAGAGTTTTATACTATGCGACATTAGAACCAATCCCATATCAGATTGTTTTATATTGAATGTTTTCAATATATGGTAAATGTATGTATCTTGACTTATTCTAAGTAAAATGTTGGATCTATCATGAATGATATTTATCTCTAGAATATCGACTTCTTCACCTAATTCCTTCATGGAGAATCACTTTTTTAATAAATATTTAACTAACTATAAGACTGATATTTAATTTCCAATAAGTAATTTGTCATCAATATGTACTACTAGTATAAATAATCCACTCTCACTAAACTGTTTGTAGACACATGACTCAAATTTTTTCTTAATGAAACAAAATTATTTTATAGTTTCATCAAACTAAAAATTCTATGATCTGGATTCCTAATTCAATCCATAAATAGATCACTTAATCTTTTATAACTTTTTCATATTTCCTGTTTTCACAAACCCTTCTATTTGTGTCATATATATATCTTCCTAAAGGTTCCCATTAAGGAAAAGTATTTTTTTGTCCATCTTCCAAATCTCATAGTCATGGTAAATTTCAATAGTTCATATAATTCTTATGGATTTAAATATAGAAACTAGAGGAAAGGTTTTTTAATAGTTAATTCATTGATTCTGTTTAAATACTTTAGCTACTATCCATGCTTTGTAGGTATTTAATTTACCTTAAAGGTCTAATTTTCTCTTGAATACCCATTTACATCCAACATGATTTACATCAACTGGAGGATTTATTAGAACCCAAAATTGGTTATAATACACATAATTCATCTTAGAATTCATGGTTTCAGACCATATTATAGATTCTATGATCTATAATGCCTCTTTGAAGGGGATAGGTTCATTATTTTCAACCAATAATGAGTCACTATCTTCAATGAATAGAAAACCACATCTTTATTGTTATCTTACCATTCCAATGACCATATGCAGTACTTGTGTTTTAGAAACAACTTATTCCATGGGGACTTAAAAAAGTTGTTTTTTCACTAACTCTTGGGTATCTTGATCATTAAATTCCTTAAATTCAATCTTGATCCCAATGTACTTCATATGTATGTTCTCCCTTCCAAGAAATATGGAATATTTTTTGATAATTACTTTATGGTTTGTGGGGATATATAGACAGTATCCCCTTTTTTCCTTGGTATACCATATAAAATGAACTTTGTTCCTCAGAGTGTTAGTTTTTTTTCTTGATATGGTCTTAATAAACACCTCAAATCCCTATACATGAGTTTGAGAAAACATTGAATTCTTTCCATACATTAACGCATTTTGAATTCCATTTTCTACCTTAGTTGGTCCTTTGTTTAGAATGTGTGCCACAACATGTAATGAATATCCCTAAAAGGATAATGAAAGGTCTTCATGACTCGGCATCTACCTTACAATGTCAATGAAGTTATAAATCATTATTTTATTAACACTATTTCATTGTGGTGTGTAAGGTGGAGTGAGTTATGATAGAATCAAAAAATATCATAGAAATTTGATAAAATCATGGTTAATATATTCACCACCTTGATTGGATATAAGCCTCTTTATATTATTTCAATGTTTATTATCTACTTTATTATTGAATTCTTTGAATTTCTCAAAGGACTTAGACTTATCACTCATCAAGTATACATAGCCACATTTACTCAAGTAATTAGAAAAATTTATGAAGTAAGAATATACACCTCTAGATTCTAATGGAAAAGGTTCACAAAAATAAGTGTTTATTAATCCTAGAATCTGTTGAGACCTTTCACCCTATCCACTGAATGGTGTTTTGGTAATTTTTTCTCTTAAAGAAGAATGAAATATTTTAAGCGGTTTTAGTTCTAAAGGCTCTAAATAACCATATCTATAGATCTTTATAAAATTATTATCATTTACATGACTAAGATAATGATTCTATAACTTGGTGATGAATGATTCATGCAAACATGATTCATTATCTATTATCAATACTTGGATTTTGATAATTTAATACATAGAGACTATTATTTATTTGTGTAATACAATAAAAAATATTGACTTTGTAAAAGAAGAATTATTTATTGACAAGTTTTAAGATAAATAAATCTATTTGAAGGAAGGAAATAGAGATGATGTTTTTAATAACACTTGTCACAAAATAATAGTTCTTTAAAACCAGAATCATTCATGTTGGAAAAAAAGTGGTAGTATCCTATATCCAAAGTAGTGAGTCATGCTCCATTGTATTCTCAAAGATCCATCTCTCATATAAAAATCTAATTAAATCAACCTAGATATTTCGTTTTGATGTATATTTTATCACCATAAGATATATTAAATACCCAATGTGTAGAAATGGAAATATTACACTTGATTACGAGTTCACCTTTAGCTTCACCTTACTTATATGTTTAATTATTCTTTTAGTATCCTTGCTTTCCCCATGAAAAATATACTACATACTTTTCTTTTTTCTACCTTTGAATATTATTTTTCTTAGAAGGATGGTGCTAAAGAGATTTATACTTAGCCCAAGTCTTGATATCCTTTACATCGTTCTTCCTTTTCATGTTCACTATAAGGACTATAGAGTTTTCACACCCCATTTTCTTATTAACTAGGTGAAAGTGACTAATAAGTTCCAAAAGATACTTATAGATATTAATCATGATATTATTCACAATGAAACCTGAAAATAATTTAGGTAGTGATGAAAGGATGAGATATATTCACAACTCATTAAGGAATTTAATGAGAAAAATGTCTTAATGCTCTATGTAGCCAATTATCTTGACTACATGAGGACATGCATGCACCATTTATCTAATACTTCATGTGAATAGTGCATTGGAGATCTTATATATCTCTTATCTTTCCTTCTATTTATAGATATATTAAAGGTGATACATCATGATATACATATTAATATCCTCATATTGGTTTAAAATATCATTTTAAATGGATGACAACATGAAACATTATACATCTATAGAATCATCCAAATGTTTCATATAGAGAGACTGTTCTGCTTGACTAGCCTTTTAGTCATGTTCTTTAAAAGAGAGATTTTATAGTATATATAATTTCCTCTCATAGCATAGAATAATGAAAACATATCTTCTATATTCTTAGAAATTAGTGTTGTTGGGAAGGTTATCCTTCTTAAGTATAGACAATAGTGACATTTTTTAATTCATTTGAGTTGAAGTTTCTACAATTAATAAGAATATAATTTTAGTACTTTGAATGATTAAATGTAGATAATAAATATTTATTTATTAATCTCTAACTATTTTTTCGAAAACCAATATCCCTCACCATTAGTTTTGAAATATCATGTTTCTTGGATATTTTAGTGGTAAGGATCCACATTAACATCCACATAACCAAGGCAGAGTTATGTTAATCACTTAAAAGGTATTTATATAGGTCTATATTTCCAACTTATTTAGATTGAGGCTCCTTGACATGTTGAGTGGACTCCCCAATCTTGAAATCTTGAATTTGGATTTCCTCAACACTTTTCCTACCAGTAAAACCAAGTCCCACAAATTCGATCAACCCTCAATTCAAATTATGATATATCTACTCAAGCCTCAAGATAGAAATTATCTAATAAATGAAATAAACCAATTGATGCTTGTTAGACACCTTGAACTATGGTTTGATTTCTACCAAAGTAGTTTAAGACTATATCATCTTAATATATATAGTTGAGGGATTTTTATATTTATGCATAAATATAACATGTTATCTTTATTACATGCTTTTTAATATTAAGTTTATTTACTTAAGTGGTTAACCATGTATTAGATAAAATTTATGCATAATACACTACTTTAGTTAAATATTACTTGATTGTTAATTGATTAATTCATGCAATCACAACAAAACACCCCCAATTAAATTAACCATTAAACATGTAATAAATAAAATTATAAGAGTGGTATGATCATGATTAGTCTTTTTAAAAGATAATAAACTAACTTTCAACTTAGCGAAAAAACACCTTGAACCATGACTGGTTTTGTGTTGTATATTTTATACCTATCCTCAAATGTATCTCTTAAATTGGTTTAATCTTAGCTCTAAACTTTAATTTCCTCCACTCACTTGGGAGCTCTATCCATTATATTGTATTTCACTTACATACATGTGAGGGGAACCAAAAGATTGGTTAAGGGGTTTACATAAATGAAAACTCTAGGTACATTGGCCCTTACTAACTGAGAGTATGGATGACACAAAAGACATCAATTAAATTTAATAATAAATTAAAAGGAAACCAATTACATTTAAATGTGTAGTCTATTTTCATGATCAACCACATACATGCAAAAAACTACACATTTAATAAACTAAAATTTATTCCCAATCATTCATAATTATAATAAATCTTGATTGAATCAATTAATTTTATTTTTTATTAATCAACTCTTTTACCTTAATTATCATACAAAATTTATTCAGATTCTCATCCACCATTATTTTAAATAAATTAAATAATTTATTTAAAATTGATCAAGTATACAACATGTACGTTAGAGGAAATGTAACGAGTATCCATATAAACTAACTTGTGTGCATGATATTTGCACACTGTTTACTCATTAGACATATTGAATAAACATATTATCACATAATTTTATGGAATGTACTATCAAATGAATGGAAAACAGACAAATTTTATTTACATAGTGTGTTTTGTTTTAATTTTTGTTGAGTAATCACCATATTATGATTTATACACAATATGTAGCTTCCAATATGATAAAGAAATTAACTATATATTTAATATATATAAAACACATCACATGGAATGAATGAGTCAATTAAATAAAAAATAAAACACATGTTGATAATATTTTAGTTGTATAATAATTTAATTTAAAATTCTATATAATTAGGTAACATACACATCATGTTTTATCTAACTATGTGTCATGTATATTTATTCACAATATATCAAGTATACACACCTAGGGACTGGGTGTGTTAAACTACTGTAGAAATTAATGGAGTACATGATGTGTACCTAAGCTACACGTTTTTTGGTATCTGGGTTACACTATTACCAGTAACACATGTTCTGTAAAAACAAACAAGTAATCTTTTACACACCCTGCAGTCTGGATAACCATGTGTCAGGGTGGACCCATCAATAATAGATATATTAAATATATACCACATATAATAAATTCACAAAATTTGAATTATTTCATGGGTTATCCTAGTGTATTAAATATGGGTACACAATTTATACATATAGGGTACACATTGTGTGATGTTGTTCTATCTAGATAGAATCTTTGGCACCTTTATATGAGTTATTTGAACGTTATTTATTCAAAATTAATCTATTTATTGATTATATTTGCGAGAAGGATGTGGAAGAAAGTAGATCCCATTATTTTTATTAAATAAAAATTTATATATAATTGGAAACTAATGATAAATTTGTAGATAAATCAATGATATTAAAATGATTATAAATTATTGTCCAACCCCTCTGATACTACTTGATGGTTCCAGGAATATTGTATGTGCTGAGATAGAATAAAAAACTCATATTTTTATCATAAATTATGATTAATTTGATATGTACATTTATAAATAATGTCATTACTAATGGAATTGAATCAAAGATTAATTTACATGAGAAAACCAGAACCAAATGTAGGATCATCACATAATGTTTTATAATTAATTTAAGCAATTAAATAAGTTCCTTGTAATGAATTATTTCTTCATTGGTGAATCTAAAATATCATTAAATAGTACCATCATTATTTTATAGGAATCAAGTCTAGATTATTTGTAGTTTTGATCCACACATATACCCCTATCCTTTGATCACCACAATAAGAATATTTGAGTTCTATCATGGGAGATACTAAAACTTGCATCGTTATTCTTTTTGTATCATGAGAATCACTTTCAAGAAGGATTCTCCTTGATCTATTTAGAATATATAAGGGTGATAGAGGATGATCACTCTATATTCTTAAGATAATTCTTGAAATGGGCTCTCCAAGTCTTGGTATAATTATCCTTATCAAAATGAATACCCAACAAAATTTCTATCTCTTTGGTTAGAAATAATATATTTAGATTTAAATAGTGCTAGTGTTAGAAATTAAAACCTGAAAATACACCCTTATTATTTATTTAATACCAAAAAACCCATGAATATAATAATAATAATAATAATATTATTATTATTATTTATTAACATTTAAAAAATCATATAATTAAGTACATATTATTTCTTGAATAAATTGTATATAATTTATTCAAATAATTTTTAATATTAATATTATGTCTCACCAAAACTTTAAACTCAATCTTCCATTATTCAAAAATATTTATTGAGTTTTGAAAAATTAATATTTATTTAATAAATAAATATGAAAATGTTACTAACTAATAAATAAATAAACATTATATTCACTAAATTGTAGATAATGTTTTATTAAATATTCTCGTGAATAACTAGTGACCGAATATATTAGACCAATAAAAAACAAATAATTTTTAAACCATTTTTGGGAATAATATTTATTTAACATGTTAAATATTAAATAATATTATTATTTAACATATGTTTTGGATATAGTTAGTGTGTGACCCTCTAAGTCTCTTTCTCACTGGCATTAGGTGAAGTTGCCCAAAGTAAATGGATAACATCTAGAAACACAACAATGAACCCATATAGAAAGAATTTAATGTAAAAATGATATAAATCCTTATATGAAAACTTACTCTATAATATAATCCCTTTATCATGATATATCTAATACAAAAGGTTGCATAGGGGTGTTATCAACCTATGTGCTCGATTTTTCCTTTCTTTAACTTTATAGAAATAAACCTACCAATTGAACACCATGGACATGGATTTATTTAGGTTGTTTAATTCCTAAAAAAGGTCCTGAGATATCAAATCCCTTTAAATAAAATAAGATACAAATCATTTCTCACATTATTCATTAATTCAGTATTTCTCATGACACACTAAATGTATCATACTTCTCTATGAACATATTTCATCACAATTTTAATCAATAAATCAAAGTACACAACTAATAATATCTATTAATAATATTCCTAAAGTCTAAGGATAAATACAAATGTCCTCAAATATGAACATTCAAGGGAACATATAGTTTCATATTTCCTACTAGAGAGTCATGTTCTCATGATCTCTTACACTGGAAATTACTAAGGGAAAATACCATGATAAAGTTCCTCAAAGACCTATGAGTATCCAAACCTAATATCCTATATCATTTGTGTCACATAAAGTGAAATATTATATCTGTATAACATATATTTATGAATATTTTATTGGTACTTATAGGTTCTTATTAGTGAAAAGAACTACTATGACCTTTCAGTGTGGTAACTACTCTTAAGTCACTATCACATACTATGTTATGTAGAAGAACAATAATGACATTCTAAGAAGTTTATTAATATTAAAAAAAATGAATATGGGTAATCATAAATTATATTTAAGTTGGTTTTAGGGCACCAACTACAACATAATATTGATAAGGGATTCATTCGACCACATGCATCACCTTAGGGTTCTCCTATTCTTTTTGTCAAGAAGAAAGATTAATCAATGTGACTCTTTATTGATTATCAAGAACTTACAAGATAAAAATAAAGATTAAGTACCCACTACCCTATATTAATGATTTTTTTGTTCAATTCCAAAGAGATCAATATTTTTCCAAGATTGATATTTGATCTGGATACTATTAGTTGAGGGTAAAAATTAAAGACATACTAAATATCGGATTTTGTTCGAGGTATAAACACTATGAATTTATTGTGATTCTATTTTTTCTTAATAACCCATCCAAATCATCATGGATTTAAGGAATTGTGTCTTTATATATTACCTTGATTAGTTTATGGTAGTCTTATAAATGTTATTATTATATATTCCAAGATCTATGAAGAGTATGAAGATTATTTTAGGATTATATTGTAGACCCTAAAGAAGGAGAATTCATAATTTTTTTACCAAGTGTGATTTTTGGAGATATTGAGTTCCATTTTTGGATCATATTATCTCATGTGAGGGTATATTGGTGGATCCGTCAATGAAATAAGTTATAGAACATTGGCCCAGACCAACTAATGTGACTAAGATTCATATTTTTCTTAGATTGGATGGATATTATTGATGTTTTGTGAATAATTTCTCAAAGATATCCAATCCACTCAACGAGTTAACTTAGAAGGGATTCAAATATCTTTGGATTGATGAATTTGAATAAAATTTTAGGGAATTGTAGATAAGGTTGGTTCGTAAACCTTTGATCACACTACCCTATAGTGAAAAAGGTTCTATGATTTATAGTGATTAATCAATGAAGGGGATGTGATGTGTTCTTATATAGAATGATATGGTGATGGATTATTCCTCTCCAATTGAATTTTAATTAGAAAAATCAAATGACTCATGATTTAGAGTTCACAATGGTAGTCTTTCCATTAAAGATATGGAGGGATTATCTTTATGGAGAAAGGTGTGACATATATACTGATCATAAATATTTATACTATATATTCACCCTAAAATATTGGAATATAAAATAGATAATATGGTTGTATTTTATTAAATATTATGATATATAAATAGATTATCTCCATAGGAAAGTGAAAAGGCGGATGACTATTTTAGTCAAAAGGATTATGCTATCTTATCTATGAAAAGGATCATAAAAGATTTAATATTTATGGATTGTCAAAGGATATACCTTGATATACTGAAGGAAGGGGATAAATATTATCTTTATTAAATGAGTGTTCAAATATATATTCATGTGAATATTAAATAGTAATAAAGGAGGATACTGATCTCCAAAAGAGGGTAAGAAATGTTCCCAAGTTCAACCTTGATAGTGATGGAATAATAAGGTTCAGGAACCGAGTATGTGTCCCATAAATATAAGAATAATGAAAGAGCTATTGGAATAAGTTCAGAGCCCATCATTATATATACATATTAAAAGTAAAAATATTTATAGATATTTTAAAGAGTGTTTCTAGTGGGACAAGATTAATAGATATATTACAAAGTATGCATCTTAGTTCTTAGTATTTCATAAATTTAAGGTTGTGGGACAGATGTATAAGGAAATGTTACTACCATTACCCATACTTGAATGGAAATGGGAAACCATTACCATGAATTTCTTCCTTAGACTCCCCAAAACATCTAAAGGCTATGATTCAATTTGGGTTGTAGTTTACCACCTTATAAATTCACATAATTTCATTTATATAAAATAAAATTTATCTTTTAATAAAATTTTTAGGGTATATATTATGGAATTGGAAGGGTTTCATGGAGTACCACATTCTGTTGTATCTGATAATGATATTAGGTTTTCCTTAATGTTCTAGAGAAGTCTTTAGCATGCTCTGGATATAGAGTTGTGTTTCAATACTACTTTCATCTTCAGATATATGGTCATACTAAGAGGAATATTGAAACTAGGATTATATACAGAGAAAATATAATCTATATTTTTAAGGTGGTTGGGATTTCCACATTACACTAGTAAAATTATCTTATAATAATATATTTTACTCAAGTATTTAGTTGGATCCTTATGAGTCCCTATATATAAATAAGTGAAAAAACTATAACATTTATAAAAGTAGTTGGGGAAATAAATCTATTAGGATGTGAACTAGATAATTAAATGGTAGATAACATCAGATTCATTCAATATCATGCCAAGCCATCTTAGAGATGATATAAGAATTATACTAACAAGTATTGGTGATATCTTGAATTCGACGTTAGTGCAATTATATTACTATGTACTTATCCATGGAATAAGGTTATAAGATTTATAAATAATGGAAATATGATCCCTAGGTATATGGATCCCTTTGATATTCTTAATCAATTAGAAACAATATATTATCTCTTGGTGCTTCCACTAATTCTCTCTAAAGTTCACAATGTGTTCTATGTGTCTTTTTTGAGGATGTACATACCATCTCCTTACCATGAAATGAAATAAGAGTATTCTATACTATAGCATGATATTTAATATGGAGAAAAACTAGTACAAATCTTGGATCATAGGGATGAATTTCTATAGAATAATACTACTCACCTAGTTAAATTTCTTTAGAGGAATCTGAAATTCGAGGAAGCTATATGGGAACCTGAGGATGTGATAAAGAAGGTATATCCGAATTTGTTTGTATTATAGTGATATAATTTTGGAGAAGAAATAAATTTTAATTGGGGTATAATGTAACACCCCAAGATTTTATATGTATGTCCTTTTAAATAAACTTTATGTATTCAATAGCTTTCTTTACACGCAAACCTAGGTCTAAATAAAATATGATATAGTAATCATTTATAAACTAGCCTTTAAATTAGAAGGTGTGACTAGTAATAAAAACATAATGAAAAATATGCATAATGGTTTTAAATAATTTAAATTTATTAATTAATTCATAATAAATTAGTAACCAATTTTTACTAAAGTCATTTTATGATTTAAAAATATTTTTTCTTCAAAAATGGGTTTTATTGCATTTTGCATGAGAAAATTGCCATTTATTTCCAATATTATTGAAATCTTATTTGAGTTAATGAATATAATTTTTGAGACAATAATTTAAATAATACATTTGGTTTATTTTTTATTATTTTTCTAAAATTATTTATTCTTTCTGTAAATTGAGAAAATACTGATTTTTTTAAAACCACCATTTCTTTTCATTAAATCAAGAAATTTAAAAAGTAAAATTATATTTTAAATTTCATATTTAATTAAAATAAGTATCATTTAATTATAAATAATATAATTAATTACAAATTAATAAACATTATAGTTTATTTTTGAATAATATCAATTTTAGGCCTCAAAACACATTTTTCTAAAAACTATTTTTACATGTGAAATTTGTTGTTATCTTAATAAATTAATTTAATCTCTATTGATTAATGGTTTTAATAAAGTTTATATATTATATATTCAATAATATATTTTAACATCAATTTTATTCTTTTTAAAAGGAAAGGAATGTAAGAAAATAATGTTATATTCTTACAAATCCATTTTTTTTTCTAAAAATAGGCTTTTCATGCATTTTTACCATTTATTTAAAATTAAATTTTAAAAATTATAGAAATTAAATCTGGTATAATTGTTTTAATATTTCTAATATTCATAATTATTAAAATTTATTAGGTCTAATTTGACTCTTTTCCATAATAAATTGTAAAAATAGTTAAATTGTTTGGCCATAGTTAAGGTTAAAATATGTTTATCAGGGGGTGGGGATTAAAAAAATAGATAAGGGTAGTAAAACAACCTAAAATTATATAATTCATATTTTTAAATATATTTCAACATTTTATTGTCCCAATTTATAATTATTCTCCATTTGGATCAACTTTCACATGAAAGTGAATATATTATTGAAATATTTAAAGAAATTCCATGTGTATCCCTCTCACTTATAATATGGTGCATCTTCTCCTCCCTTATTCACATAATATTTATTATTTTTTATCCAATACCTACTTAAAAATATTCCTAGATATTTACATTAATCCTTTATATTAAGTTATTCTCATAATACTAATATTTCAAGGCTTAAGGTGTATGAAAAATGAGGTCTCCCAAAAAAGAGATACCAATATTAACTGATATCCTTCAATTTTATTTCTTTATCTCAATAATGTTTCTTTGAGACATGTTTTATTTTAGGCACCTATTTATCTTTATAAGGTATATATAAATCCTATTTGACATGTTATATCATGTATCCTTATTAATTCATGTTATTTAAAGTTACTATCCAAATTATTTCATCCATGGGGTTTTGAATAAAAAGTTACTAAAGTGGTAAGGGTTATTCATCTCAATATTGTTTCACTGTGAATTGTTTTATTTTATGAACATATTAATTTTATGAATTTTATATACTACCCATTTTAACATTTATATAATTTATACTTCTTAACTAACTGTATTTAAAGTTACAATTCAAATTATTTCATCCACATGTTTTTTATTTAAAAGTTACCAAAGTGAAAAGGGTTCTTCATCTCAATTTTTACTGAGATATGTTTTATGTTATCAACCTATATAGGTTTATGAGGTATATATACTAATCTTTTTACATGTTAGATAATGTATCCTTCCTAATTAATTGTATTTAAAGTTACACTTTAAATTCTTTTATCAACGGGGCTTTGATTTGAAAGTTTTTGAAGTGGTAAGGGTTTATCATCTCAAATTGTCTTTATTGGGACATATGATATGTTATAAAATTATTTTTGTATTAGGTGTATCTAGTAACCATTTAATATTTTTTTATCATTAATATAATTTTGTTAATTTTATTTAAAGTAACATTTTATTTTATTTATTTCATAGTATTTACCATTAAAAAATTACACAATTGGTAAGGGTTTTGCATTACAATCACATTTTTATCGTGATTATTTATGCTTAAATTTATAATGATGAAATTATTTGTTATATCTCTATAAAATATTTTTTCTTTTACTATGTTTACTTATAGATACACCTTGTTTTATTTTCTTTTTTACTTTCTTTAAGTACTCAAGATAATGAAATAATTTGTTTAAGGAAAGCTAACATTATTACTCTCTCGAGCTGGGAATATTTTATTCAATGTTAGTATTTTATTTAAAATATTTTCAATAATGTTTTAAATACTATCCAAATATTTATTATTGTAATTTTTACACATGTTTTAATTTATATAAAAATGATTTAAAGTAGTATTCTTATCCTTTTCTGAAAAAGATAATTTTGAATTTTTAACAAAAAATGGTAAAGGAATCTTTATTTTATCATAAAATACATCATTGAATTTTCCCAGTATCATCAGTTGTATTTGTGTAAAATCATCCTTTATAAGTTTCAATGGTTATTTTAAAATAAAATGTTTTCAATAATATTTTGTAATTTTTTAGATTTCAAATAAGTGATTTAAAAATGAAAAGGGTATTTTCTTCAAGAAATGTTCTAGTAATGTTTTAAAGGTATTTTAATCTATATCAACATCATTTGCTGTTTCTTATTATTTAATTGGGATGTGATCTAATTTACCATATTTTTTATTTATTCGGATGGTTTTTTATTATGATGATTAAATAATTATGGAACCTATTTTCTTTTACATTAGTTAACTATGATGAAATTATAAATGTTTTCACGGACTTTTGGCATATATATGGATAGATTATGATTATTTATGGGTGATTAAATTATATAATTATAATTCATTGGGTAAATATTAATGTTTTATGTAATTAATGGATACATGAGTGGTTATCCAAATCCCAAAAGAGTGTACATGAGAGGTTTTACTAGGACATAAAGGGGGTATATGAGAGGTTATCCAAATCCCAAAATAAGTTACACATGTGGTTAGACCAAGTCTAACATTTGATGAATGACGTAATGGGAAGCCTTGAAATATGGTTTATATAATTATGAACATGACACACTTTATTCCAATTTTTTATAATAGGATATTATGCTAATGTTATGATCTTATGGTCATGTTGATTGATTCTTCTATGATTCATGTCTTATAAACTTCCATGTTTAATGCCCTAAATCATGATTATATGAATTTTTAGGTATGAATTTCAAAAGTTAAGAGCATGTTATCATACACTTATTATTATGATATAATTACACAAGATCATTGATTAATATCTCCCTTTTTTACCCTTACTGTGAATCTAAGATCACCATTTCATATGTTTCCTTTCCCTAAGATATAAAGAATGGTTTTTAAGTTTGACATGTCTAAGAAGGTTGATATTTACAATGAACTATGTGGGAGATTTTTTAGATCTTTTATGTACCAGTAATTTATGCATCAAAGTTTTCAAAGACTCTAAACCTTTATAGAATTAGAATAGATTATAATGATATGTAATTAATATTCATATAATAATATGTAATATTTATAAATGTAATGTTCAGGTTACTAATGTTACCTAGTAGAAAAATAAGTCTCGGTGATATCCTCATTATTCACCTTTAATTGATAATGTCCCGATTGAATATCCACTTTAGAGAAGCATTACAATCTATGTAGTTGATTGAACAAGTCATTAATCCATGGAATAAGATACCCATCATTTAACATGATCTTATTGATATCAAGATAATAAATGTAAACTCACACAAAACAATCATTATTCTTGAAAATAATAATAATGCACACCATACTAAAGAACTTGGGTATATAAACCCTTTATAAAAATTATATTGTAAGTACTTTTTTATCTCTCCATGTTCAATAGTGGCCATTCTGTATGGAGTCTTGGATAATGGAAAATATTTTCATGTCTGATTGAGAACAGAACCTATCTGTTATAAGTAAGATTTTTTTTTCAAGTAATAAATCAACATATTCCCTTATAATGGGAATTTCATCAAGGATGACATTTTACTTAGTATCAATCATTTTATCTAGATAAACTTATTCATAAGGTGATAATATCTGTTATTGAGATGATAATTCCAAAGGAAATCTATCTTCTTAATTAAACTTGTATAGAGTCATATGTTAATTCATGAAATGAAGGGTTATTTCCTTCTCCAAAAAATTTATGTTGGGTTTATACAAAGAAATATACTCCATAACAAATAATATAATCAAATTAAATTAAATGGAATTTATAACGTTTTGTAGGAAATTATTCCTAAAAATAATGATAAGGGAGAAATTATATTCTTAGTATATAATAATTGATCCATTTTCAATATTAATCACCAACCCATATTCCATGTTTAGAGGTGGTGTTTAACTACTTCCATTAAAATTTAATGATATAAAAGAAACATAAAACTAGAATCAAATACTACATTTTATATTCTTTAATGAATAACTAGTATACTTATCACCAATTCAATATTCGGATCCAAAAATATATTGGTGATGACATATTATCACCCATTCTCTCTTGGAATTGGATATTGTTGTTTTTGGTTATCTCTGAAAACCATTGGATTAGTGGATTGGTTAATATAGTTTCCTTGATCCTTGTAATTAAAAAATTGGTCAATAGGTTGAGGTTTGACTGGATCCATAGTTTCTTCCATATCATCAGTGGGTATCTCCCACTGTTATTCGTTATCTTGGTGCCCCTTCTTACCACCCCTAAATCATTACCTTATCACCTTTAGTAAATTTTTGGGATGATTCTTCCCTTACATTTGAAAAGTGGGAAGTTATAATTTCTTACCACCATGTGATTTTTTCATTGCTCCCCTAGAATTAAACAATATTATCCACTGCCTATCTTTTGTCCCATGAGACCCTTGAGATTCACCAATCTCCATTTTGACTCTGAGGTCTCATCAGAAATTTTTTCACTAGCAATCAAAGTCTTAAATTACCAAATATTTTCATAGATTCAAATTTATCCCACTAAATAAGTGGTAAAATATAATTTTAATGTAAATGAATAATATATAGGTGTATCATGCAAGTATTTTGAATTTTTTCTCACACACCCCAACGTATTTGTCCTATTTTTTCTTAAGACCAATGAACCCTATATACATTTTAAATTGGATAGTGTGAGGAATATTTTTATATAAATGTTTTCCTAAATTATTTTATTTCCATCACTTTGATTTCTTACATGGGATTTGTATTCTTTGTCAACATCCACCATTGATTAGAATCTCCCTACAAGTGATAAACAACTAGCATGGCCATCTATTTCTGAGAGGATTTTAGGACAAAGAATATATTTTCAATAGAGTTGATATATAATTCTATGATTAAATGACCAGTTAACCCATAGAAATTTAGAGTAATGTATGACATAAATAATTTAATTGAATCTTTTTATATATTATGGGTATGTGGTTATTCCACTTAATTCATGTTTATATTAAAAACTTTGGTTAATTAAGTAAGTAATATCGTGATGTTCTTGAATCCTCTCATCTAGTTGGGCAGCTCATTTGGGTAGTTATCACAATGCATATCATAGTGGTTTTTAACATGATTCCTTCTATTCCTAGACATTGAATAAAATAATGGAAAATTAGGGATAAAAATTTGAAAAATATTAAACATAAAAATGGAAAATATAAATAATAAATGGATAACTCAAAAACTACATATATTCCTTAACCAATGAATTTATAGATTTCAATATATGTTGTCTATGACTAATTACCAAACATTAAATTTAATAGGCATTTTTCCCTTCATAATAGTTTTGAAAAATCACATGATTAAACAAATAATATTCCATAAGAGTATCTATATAGGTTTTTAGTCTTATGAATCTTTGTTATACACCAATTATATTTCAAGTTAATACCCAACGAGACCTTTCAAAGTTTTTACCCCTAGGTACATCTTTTCCACAGCTGTATACAATTGATAGTATATAGGTATAGATTTATTTTCTACGAAAACCAAAAACTATATACTTTACTAAAATTTAGGGATGTTTTAATATGCTTACTATTATCCTTATGGTATTCACTAAAGTTTGATAATCCTAATCCCCCAAAATAACAAGACCAAGATCTAATAAAAACTATGAAAGACCATAACTTTTATATATATAATTTAAATTTTTATTAGATAAAGGTACACATAATATAATACTAGAAAATTGATAGGTATTGTGTCTTTGGTAAATTAGGTATATAGAATAATAACTTGAAATAGATATATAACAACATTATTTAAAAATATCATAACATGCCATTAAATTACATTGATCCTCTAATACTACACAATATAACCTCAGACCGTATATAAGAATAGGGTGAGTAATAAATCATATCAAGGTAATAATTATATCATAACATGAAGTAAATAAGTACATTTTGATTCAAGGGGTATAAAATGATTTTTTAAAAATGTGAGAATCATAATCATGAACATCAAATCTCTAAATAAGATGATAACATCAATGAATTATTGGAATTAGGAAACAACATAAAACATGACATCACAAGAATAATCCAAGGAAATATTCCAATACATAATAACATAATGTGATAAGGATAACTTAACTTTCACCATATATGGTATCTCATTAGATACAAACATTACCAAAGGCATTTGAGGGATTTATAATTTTGAGCCCATATATCACATTCATATCAAGTACATGCATTTGTGTGGCACTTATATCACACAACATAAGAGCATATTTCATCACTTTTAATTTGATGATTGAGGAGAATAAGTTGTATAAATGGAATTCTAAATCAATGAAGGATATTTATATCTAGGTGAATAACTTTTAGTGTAAATGGGGATAGGTATTCAGAATATTAAAATTTGGTACTAAATATCATTAGATAATTTTACTATCATAAACAGTGTACATAAAGGTTCATAAGAGGGATTAATTAGAGTTAAAGGTGATATATAATTACTTGTGAATCATAAGGACAGAAAATTTATGTGTAAAACCATATTAAAACACATGAAAAAATAATCAATTATTAGAATATAAATTAGACAACAAATGAAAAGTTATAAAAACATGACAACATAATCAATTGAGATTCACAATGCTAAATAAAAAGGAAGTACTTGATTGAAGAGGAAAATAAAAAGAATCCCTTACTTGAGATGCAACTTATAAAAGCTAGGAAGGATCTTCCAAATAGTTTGGGAACAAATTGGTAGGGATTTAGAGAGGGATAAAGAGATGAAAATCATTAAAAATGGGATTTTAAGGAATATGAATGATAGGTTGGGTGGGTATTTATAATAACAGAAATGGGAATAATTTATTAATTTCTAAACATATGTTTTGGACTATATGTAATAATATAATAAAAAAACTAACCTTATAATTGTTTTCCCTTGGTTTATACAGAAGAGAAGTGGTTTCCATTATTTTATTAGTTTAATAACCAAAATAATTAAAATAATACCATTCATGATGTGGAAGTTTGTCATTTTCATAAATAATTTTTTTCTAAAAAACACTAAAATAGAATATAGGTTTGGAGTATTCAATATATGTTAGTAAAACTAATCAAATAACTTAAAAAAATTATTTTAAAGGGATAACCTATTTTTTGTATGTAAGTATTTTATATTATTTATTACATCACTTTTTATCTATTATGATCCCATAATACATGCCATTTATTTATATTGTATTTAAATTTTAACCAAAAATTCAACTCTCTCAGAAAATTATGAAAAATTCACTATTAACTAATTTAAATGTGATGATTTTAAAAAATGATATTTATTTTAATAAAACAATTTTATAAATATTGGAATTTACAATTTAAAATAAAAATCCTTATTTATTGAAAAATATTAGTTTTTACGATACATACAACTTTATGAACCTTACAAAAATTACATGGGGATTCATTAAATAATATTACGATTTATTTTAAAATAAATATTATTCAGAAAGAATATTTCATGAATTTTTTTATTTAAAACCTATTGGATTTATCAACAAGATTGTTTTAATTGAAAATATAGATTTCTCAAAAAATAAAATTTTGGTTTTTTATATCAAAATAAAATTTTTATCCAACTGATTATATAATCACGTATATATATAATGTAATAATGAATGTGGATCACTATAATAATTATTTTATTGAAAATAAAATATAATACATCATATTATTAGGGTCTTGATACATAACCCCTTATTACACCATTATATTCTTTAAGGGTAATGTGTACAATAATTTTACTTTCTTGGGGTGGTTTGAAAAGCATGGTTTGTGTGGTGATATCTATAATATTGAATTTCTCCCATAAATAGTTCAACTAGAGTTTTAGTTGTTAAATATAAACTTGGTATTTTTCAAGGTAAAATTCTAGTTATTCCATCTCCCTCAGAATCTCTGGAAATTGGGATTCATAGGGTATGATTACACTTGTTGACTCCATTACTTTTTCCTTTACTTTTGTGTTAATCATATTTTATTATAACATTTAATATATACAAATATTATTGGCCACTATAGAATAACAATATCAATAAAAATTATGATGATTAACATTATTTTAATCTTGTTTGACAAATTATAGGTGTATTTCATAATAGTCTAAAATAAAAAATCAAATATATTGAATTTATTTTCTATAATTAAATTAATTAATATGGTTTATATTTTTTTAAAAGGCAATTTAATTTTAAAATGTTTGGGTAATTAAAACAGTAATGGGATGGTGTGATTGATTGACCTCCATAAATCACACGAGGATGGGTTAGGGTGACCTGATTAACCTCCCTAGTTTATATGGGGGATGAATTAGGGTTACTTGATTGACCTATCTAGAGACTAAAAGAATAGGTATATGTGGATTGATTAGTCTCCCTAGAATTTATGGGGATGGGTCAAGGTGATCTGATGGATCTCCCCAAGTATGAAAGGATGGGTCGAGGTACTTGATGTGTTAGTGAACTGATTGAAAAGAATAATCCATGGGATTTATGTATTTTTATGCTACAGATAGATTATTTCTTTTTGAAATGAGTCGAAGCAGGTAGGTCCTGGGTTCGTGGAGGGATGGTAAGCACATGATGACCCAAAGAGTTGTATTTTTACTATGGTATTTATTTTCTATCATCACATAAAATTTTATATGACTGCTTCACTTATGACAAAGACATGTTGGTTATGTCCTGCTGGGTTTATACTCTCACCCTAAATAGGTATCTCAGTGTCCGTAAAAACCCTTTCTAGTCTGGGATTCTAGATGAGGGAAAGGTCCCTACTTAGGGTGGTTTTTTGAGAGGAGTAGGTTGTTTGTGGCTATACTAGGATGAAATTATAGATAAATGTATAGTTTCTTCTTTTATTTATTTTCAATTTAGTTTATTTTAGACATATTTTCCATATATAGAGATCTCTTGACTTTTTTATGGGATATTTTATACCATCTGTTATAATATGAGATTTTATTATTGATATTTATTCTATATTTTAGTTCTATAATTTATTATAATGTTATTTATTATTTTACTATGTACTCTGATTTCTTCCCAATTACTGAGTTTATAGTCTCCCCATAGTACCTCTTAGTCCCTCACCACTAGTTGGTAGCCTCTTATATACAGGGAGGCATGCATGAGGCCCATGTGGCACTCCTCATCCCGATTTGGGTGATCTAGGTCTAAGCATAACAAAATGGTATCATATCCTTTTTTATTTTTTCTTATTATTTTGTTATTGTTTGATAAGATATAGGTAATTTTTAGGGCCTTTATGGAACTCATGTCTGGGAGCAGCAAACACAAAGATGAGGGAATTCCATGTTATTAGGGATGGGATTTCTATTTTTGTTTGTGATATTACTGTTGATCTATTTCACCTTGAGATATGCACATGGTTTTGGTATTATGATTTATGGGATTTTATCTTAGGATTATTGGAAATAGTGGGTGAGTTAATGCATGTTATATAGTCATGTAGATTTATAGTTTATACACTTGGTTTCCTGTGATTAATATTGGTTAAAATTAATTAAATTCTAGTAATAATATATATAGTGTTTTCATAAATACACTATTATTGATATTTAGTTAATTTATCCTGATCATGTTGTATTTATTATGTATATGAAATGTGACTAATAATAACATACATGTCCTGATGATATGGACTCAATCCTTGAGTAGGAAGGTAAATATTTTTATGATTTTCTTCCTTTGGAATGATTTTTTATTTTATTTTTTAAAGTATTTTTAAAAGTGAAATTCATTTGGAATAAAACGTGTTAAATTATTTTTCAAAGGTTTTTGTTTCAAAATGGTATTTTTGGAATTACAATTGAATGTGAAAATATTTTGATGTTTTTTTTGAAATGGGTTTGGAATTTAATTTTTTTATTTAACCTTTTTTGTTCTATGAACTAGGTGAATTATTGGTTTTCTGGGAATGTTTTAAAATAGAAAAAAGGATTGATTTTGTTAAGTGGGTTTAAATGGAAATGGGTTTGTATTTGAATAGTTGTTAAATGGTTTAAAAGTGGTTCCCTAAAGGTTTTTATTTAGTGGGTGGTTTGAAAAGGGAATTTCAAAAGTGTGTAAAAGGTTTGGATCACTGTTTTGGGATTTTAATTGAGCTCATTTATCACCTTTTAATCTATAATTTTTTATGATGTGTGTGATACACATTGAGGGTATCTTATTTAATATTTTAAAGTTATAGTGTGGCCCAAGGGGAATACATTTGTTTTTGATTGTGAGGTTAACATCCCTTCAGGTATGGGCTCAGTGGTGTTTAGGTGGTTATAATTAGAGGCTTGGTTAGTGATGGACCCCTAAAAGGGGTAGTTGGATTGTGAAGTTTCCCTGTGATGGCTGTGTGGCTCTCTATAGAGTGATTGGATTAGGGTTATTGATGTAAGGTTGTTATTTGAGATCGGAGAAATATGTGAACCTATCAGTGGTTAGCCTAGTGGGGTGTTGTTTTGGGTAGACACCCATGATCTTGATGGATTATTAAGTGGTGTTTCCTAAGAACATTAAGATATGGTTCTAGGCACAAGATCGAAAATGGTTGTGTTTTCATTCATTGATACCATATAATTTAGTGATATGGTCGGGTTTCATAGGCCCTAAGTTGTATGCGAGTGAGGTTTTTATCATTTAATTGAATGATAATAAAATAGATGTTATATCATTAGGTTCATAATATTATACATCCTAGTTATTAGATACCCTTTGATATCAATGCTTGATCAATATGGGATCAATCATTTGGATTGTTTTTGGTTGTTCTGATCCTTGGAAGTAGTTTGGTGGTGAGTTTTAGAAAATTATACCAACCAATAGCTAAATTACTACTGCCTATAGTGGTTCATGACATGATACAAGAATTTATTATGTTAATGGGATCTTGGTTAGATTTTCTCTTTTAAGGTTAGCATGGGTCAGGTGGAATTTTTTCCTTATGATTTCATCTTAAAAACCAAATATGGGCCATAAAATGTGATGAGGTGGCTATTTGTGCCTTAAAGTGATAGATACCATGTGATATATAGTGTTCGTGAATCATGATAAGATGTAGAGTCATTAGAGGTACGTGTTAAAACACCTTTGAGGACCTAGGTTGTAAGGTTTTTGGAACCTTGGGGGTTTTTAAAGGTCATTAGAGAGTGTCCTTCAAGTGAGAAGTGAGAATTGGTGTGAAATTCCAATGTAAAGTTTCTCCTATAGAATTGGTTGTTTTTGGAAGTGTCTCCAGTTGATAGTGACTTAGTGAACTACCCTTAGAGAGGACATTTTTTGGATATATGGATCTCTTCATGGGTTTTTTATTGCAATGGGAAGTGATTGCTTGCCTTTGGATTTCCATGAACTTGTGCTTGGTTCCTGGTGGAGTGTGGAATTGACACATAGTTTTTTAATGAAAACAATGGTTGATTGGATTGAAATGGTAGAAATAAAATAGTTATGGTGGTTTTTTAGGAATTTAATGTGGGACCTTATAGTGAAAAAAGTATCATTGATTGATTATGGGTTAAAATTAATTTCTTAGCAAAGTCATACTTAGAAGATTATAAGTCTTGTTGGAGGCTTTATGAGTGAAGTTTAGTTTAACACTATAATTCCTCGGGATGTGTGGGTTAGTAGTTGGGGACCATAGTAGTGGTTCATTTCAGTCTTATAGATGTAGTTTTTGGTGCCCTAGGAGTTGTTTCATGTTGTTGTTTGGTGACAAAGATCGATGATTATCCATATTAAGTGAGGGTTGTTGATCCATTAGTATTTTGAGATTATTTATTAATGCATTTTGCTAATGTTATTAGGTTTGGTGAATTTTATTAGAGTGGTGTTGTAGGAGTGTGGTGGATCTAATTCAAATGGATGAGATCGACATCAGAATTGGTGAAACTGAGGTAATTTAGAAGGAAGGTTCTTACAGTTTAGTTCTAAAATTATGTTATGTTTGGTGGTTTGGTGACATAAGTGGAGATGACCAATGAGTTTGGAAACTAGTGGATTTTGGGGAAACCACTGATGTGTCGTTAGATTATCATAATGGTTTAATAATCAAATGAGTTCCTTAATATAGTGTGAATGAACCTAAAAAGTTAATTTCTTTTGGAAAGAACATGTGGGCCTATTTGAGGAAGTGTTAGTGATGATCATGAGTGTTAGGATTAAAATGAAACTAAGGTTATTTTTTGTTTGGGGATTGATAGGAATAAAAATTACTTGGTTCATGTTGAGAATGATGGGTAGGTAAAACTAAACTACAGTTAGAGGTGTGTTTTAATAGTATGTGCATGTAAGTGGATATAATGCATCAATAAATGAGAGATAACCATGTGAATGTATCAACCAGAGGCGGTTAGGTGTGAATTGGTGATGTTGACTAGTGGAGTAAGACTTGTGTTGTTGTGCAGGCCTCCGTTTAATGCTAGTGCATTTGTGACTTGGTTAATGGGGTCAATCATGTTTTATGGATTTATTTAGGGTGTTAAACCCAATTTTTGAAATGTTTCACGGGGTGAATTCCAGATCATAACATGGTTGAGGGGTTGAATCATGTTTCTTGACATGTTTTAGGGGGTGAAACCTTGTTTCCTATCATGATTCAAATGGAAAACCATGTGATGAAACACAATGAAATGTCGATTTGGGGCGTCAATGATTGGGGAAGCATGTGAACCTAATATCGTGTCCCATGAGTATGAGTAGGAATCTTTTTATAGGGACATTAGTGAAAATTTTAGGTTATTGTCTAATGTTTATTTGGAGGAGTTTCCAATAAGTATTGAGGAATAAAGTGAGTAAAGGGATATGAGGAAAATGGACATCCTCAAGATATGAGTTTTTGAGTGGGAATTAGATATTCAGGCCTCAAGGTCATATGTTCAGACCTAGAGGTAGGGTTGTTTGGGAGAGACCCCAAACACTAATTCTTAAGGTTGAGAAGTCATTAGAGTTTTTTAATGGAATTTTATTTTTTGGTTCTTTATAGATTAAGTTTTTGTCTTGAACATGTGAAAAATGATCTTTTTTGGATATTGGAACTATCGTGGTAGCTTGGGAGTGCATTCAAGAGGACCAGGAGATAATTTTAGTTGACCAGGAGCTGTAAGAAGGGTTTCATGACATTAAATAATCCTTTACACAATGAAAATATTTAAAGTTATTATTATGGGTTTAGGATAGATATTTGATGGCATGAAATTACCTTTCACAGTATTAATGTATTTTGAGTGATTTTTAAGGGAATGTGTTGAATTTCCTCCCTAGACTCCCTTATCACCCCTCCCTTCTTATCCATTGAACTCCACCTGAACTAGGTAATGAGTGGGGATCCTCTTTGGATATTTTTGGCACTTTATCCCTCATTTCATGGCTATTTAATCTTTTGTTCACTGTGATGGGTCCTTATAGGTATGTGTAAAAAAATATTAGCCTTAGATCTAGGTTTATTTTTTGTTCCTTGTTTTATAACCTTAATTAGATCTATTTTGGGATGATTTTAGGGATTTGGCATGTTTAAATTTTTGTGGGTGGTGATTCATGATGGTTTAGCTCCATCACACTTGAGGTAGGAAGTCCTTACCATTTTATGGATTTCATATAAAATTTTATACCTTGATTTTCATGTGCGATTGTGAATAAACCTATGACACCTCTAATTTTGATGTTATCATGAGAAGGTGTGTTTCATATTGATGTAGTTGACTACTTAGTGGGGGAAGATGAGTTAGGTTCCTTCGAAATAGTGAAAGTAAGATTTATCTTGGGCATGTGTGTAGGGATTTATGCCAAGGTAAAGAGGCTTGGAGTGAGCCACTTGGGATTAGTTGTGGTAAGTGTAACTGGTGTATGTGGTATAGGGATTTGGGTACTGATTCCCCTTGAGTTAACTCCTTGGAATCAATGAGTTATAGCCTTGTACTGATAATAATGGTAGGCCAAAAATCTTTGGTAAATGGGCTTGGAAAGTGTCATTTGTGTTTAGGGAGGTCTAAAATGACTTGGGTAAATGAAATGGGGGATAAGGTGGTGTCTTATAATGGTTTCTTTGTGTTTTGATGAAATATTTCACATGGGGTCTTATGGTGATATAGGATAACCATGAACGATATGACTTATCTTGAAGTGAAATGTGAGTATGAACATCTGAGATATGGTTCAGTCCATTGTGATGATGATGGCCATAATGAGTGAGACTTTGGGATGTGACATAGTTAGGTGAGTTTCCTTTTCTTGTGTGGCCTTTTATGCATGTGATTCTTATGAACTATTATTTTGTGAACCTTCCCAGAGATTTAGAATATAGGCCAATGTGATCATATGTGTCCTCCTTAGAGCCTATGGGGATGGGCCTATGTGCTTGTATATGGCCTACTTATAGACTATAAGGATGAGAGAGTGTGATCAATAAAACTCCCAAGATCCTAAAGGGATTGTTCTGAGTGAATATATTAAACTTTATAGAGATTGAGGGGATGGGTATGGGTTTGGATGACTTGGTTGACCTTTCTAGAGTATGCAGGGATGGGTCGAGGTTACTTGATTGACCTCTCTAGAACATGTGGGGATAAGTTGGGGTGAATTGATGGTCCTCCTTGAGTATAAAGAGACGAGTCAGGGTACCTGATGAGGTTATCATCTAGGTGAAAAGAATATTCCATGGTATATATATTTATATGGTATATAAAGATCATTCCTTCCAATAATGAGCTGAAGTAAGTAGGCATCAGGTTCATGGAAGTACAATTAGAGCATGATGACCCAATAATTTGTGTGTTTATTTATGTATTTATTTTCCATCATCTTATGAAATTATATATTATTTTTGTACTTATAAAAATTATTCATTATTGATGTCTGATTAGTTTTTTACTCACACCCTACATGGGAATCTCAGTGCACATACATACCCTTTTTGGTTAGGGATTCTTGATGAGGGAAAGGGCCATGTTTAGAGAAGTTGTGAAGGAGAAGCATGTTGGTTGAGATGACGTAGGAATAGAATCTAGGATCAGTTCAGAGTTTCATATTTTATTTATTTTCCCTTTTGTTTATTGTATATTTATCTACTATATGTGGGGATATCTTAACTTGTTTTATGGGATATTTTATTCCATTTGTTATAAAATTAGATGTTTTTTTGATATTGATAATACATTTCAGTTCTATTTATTATGATGAATATTTCATCTATTGTTGTGTAATATGTTTTTTTCTATTACTGAGGACATAGTCTCCCCACGGTTCCAATTAGGCCCTCACTACCAGTCAATATCCTCTTACATAAGGAGAGCCACGAATGAGGCCCATGTAGTGATCCTCATCCCAAGTCATGTAATCTAAGTGACGATCCTGATTTTTTTAATTTTGTATTTGTTTTCAATGAGTTCATAAGTGATAAATCACTTGATATCAATATTTATTGAAAAATAAGAATAGCATGGATGTTTACTAGAGATCACAAATAGATTGTTTAAGTTGAGTATCATCTATAGAAGATTGAAGGTCATATATTATATTTTTTTATAAAGTGAATATATGTGTGAGGATTAATGAATGGGTCATAATCAATTAAAGTACATGTGATAATGTGTTTCACATTGTTTATATCAACATAAGAAGTGAATAAAAATTATTAATTGATGATTTTATATGAATATTTTTTATGTTTAAGATTCAAGAACGTGGAAGACCATGAAGATATTTATTTTCATGAAGCAATACGCATTGGTTGTTGAATATTTTTGAAGGCCATGAAAAAAGAAAAATGAATTAATATTTTTTCATGATGATTCATTTTTGAAGAATTAATTTTTTTTACATGGAATTTTAATTCTTGATGACAATAATGTTTACATTAGTCCCTAACTAAAAAAATGTCCAACCAAGATGGCTAACTAGGCCAGCTTGATCCCCAACATGTGGGAGCTGGCTCAACTATGTGGGGGAGTTATCTAGGGAAGAATGCTATGATGGAAGGTGTGAGTGGGAAACCATATGACCCATAGAGAATGAACCTGATGTGCGTGACATATATATAAGGCATGTACAAGAAGGTTCCCAGTGCACCATGAAATGGTGTGGTGTTACTCATAATTGGTGTGTGTGAGGAGTGTGTCTGGAAACAGATCCCAGTGCTAGATCGAGGGGTTTCAGATGTGAAAATTATTATTAGGTAGCCCAAAAACAAGTGGAAGATATATGTTGGTTGAATAATTGTGTTACACTATTCATCTATAAAATGATTTAGGCAAATAACCTATTCCATCTGATCATGAATGATCAAATGATGCTTAGTCCTCCACATTTTCATTGTATTCCCCTAGATATAAAGAACAACTTGGATGTCATACTCAAAATTTAGCCACCACCAATGATCATTCAATCAATTTCTAGTGAGTGATCTAAGATCGAGATAAAGTGATCGCTATGTAAACATGATGATGATCAAACTATGCATGTAACCCATGTCTTGTATGACTGAGATAATTTAAATTATGATATTTTTAAAAAATTCAAAATGAATATGTAGAAGTAAATTTGAGTATCTAAAATAATGATAGATTTTAGGTTAGTGCGTTTCATGCAATCATCATTACATGAACATGATAATTTCATCATGTAAGAAGATGCACCATGTTTTTCATCATCACAAAATTTGGAAGATGGAAACTAAAGTTGCTTCATGTTTTTTAAATGTTGAGATATTTGGGAATTAAAAATCAATGATTGAAATGAAATATTTTTGGGGTATTTTATTCATGAATACATGAAGCTAAGGTAGTGAATATCATCTATAAATAATGAGGTACCCGATTCGAGAACCACTACTAAAACCTTGAGATCTATCATTTTTCTCTAAAAAATAAAGCATCTAGTTAAGCCTTTGATCATCATATTACATGAAGAAAAATCACCATAAGCATATTTTTATTGTGAAATAAATTTCCACGATACATTGTTGAGTTTACAAAGATATATTCCACATGATTTGTTAACAAGAAGAAGGATAAGAATCATGAAATCCATATCTAGATTATACAGAGGATGTTTATAGATGTAATTACAATAATTTATGTGAAGAAGATAGATCACATGAAGGACACTATACCACTTGATCCTTGTTTTTTGAGGGAACTGAGTCTTAAAAGGAACCTATTTCTATTTATAAGAAAGTGATAAACATAGGTTTTCATGAAGATAATATACATGAATTCCTAGAAGAAAATCAAACAGATTATATAAAGAATTTCTAAGGTTTATATCAAATATGTTTAAAGATAAACATGAACAATAATTGTTTAATGCATAACATATACACATAAAATAAATTGAATGTGTGATGTGTATATATCATGAAGTTCTATTATGATAACTAATTTAAGAAGATAGAACTAGAATTACATTTAATCTTGTTTTTGTGAAAGATCAAATAAAAAGTGAAAGAGTTTAAAGACAACCTATTATTTAGTATATAATCATTTAGGTTGAATAATAACTCTAGGATATCCATTCTACATTATATTGGTTTTATTTTTGATTTAAGAAGAAAAATAGGTATCCTACTTGATTATACATTAGAGGTATCTGTTGATTGTTTCATTTATGAGTCAACCCACTATTTGATGAATTTGAGGTATCCCATTAGATTGTTTCTGTCAGAAAAAGTTGATAATAATTTATTATTGTATATTGAAGAGGGATTGTTCATAATTTTCTAATTACTTTAGGTTGGATAAGGTGGTATCCTATAAAATTATTCCTCAATTCTTAAGATTTAATTATACCTCATCAGTTTCATGAGAATATGTTTAAGGACATACACATGAGAATTTTTTTAATAAAATAAATGTGACGTGTGTGTGGAATATAACCACCATATACTAGGGGTGTAGTCATTAACATTGGAGGTGAACCTTGTTAAAAAATCTTGGTGTTCCTTATGATTTATTGTTTTATTTTCATGCTTGATTACTATATGTAAATAAGAAAAGAGAACCAATCACTGAATAAGTGATAAGGGTATAAAAGGCATATATTATTTATAGTGATAGGAAGTCATCCCACACTGGTTCACCCCCTCTCATTGTGGTCATCCCCAAGTGATCTTAAAAATTGGTATAAGTGGGATAACTTACACCTCTAATTGGATTCTATTATTTGAATCTCATTGATGATCTGATATGTCTCTTCTCAATTGACAATAGAGAATAAACTTCGAGGATTTTTATCTACTATATATCATAATTCTATCTCATTCAATACCTTAAAAATAATAATGAAAAAATAATTGATAAATATGATGAAGATATCCCTCCTGTGTAAAGAGGATGATGAATCAGTTTCCGAGTTCATTATTTATGATTGAAAAAATTCATGAATGGGAGTCCATGATATGATAGTCTATTATACTACTAAGAAAATGTAAAATACTTCTACCTTAGATGTTGATAAAGAGGTATCAGATATGTTTTCCAAATATTTTCCAAAAAAATAACCAATCATAAGTGGAAAAGATCATTCCTTATAAAATAATGATTCTATGAATTTGAGTAATACCTTTTAAGATAATATCATCAATCTTGAATAATCAAACATGAATAGAGAGTGAATTGGCATAAAGGGAGATGACATGTGTTAATATCTAGGGATCATGTGGTCATTTATGTATGAGTAAAATGTAATTATTTTAAAACCTACTAACAACTTGTAAATTAGTGAGTAAGAGTATCATACCACAGAGAAGGAGGAATGAATGTGTGACCAAAAAAGAAAACAAAAAGAAATAAAAAAATGAATTGAAAACAAGGTAAAAATATGGAAGAGAAAAATTATTGATGTGTGAAAATGTGATATGATGAAAAATTGAGACAATGAATCATGATACTAGAGAAAAGGAATATAAAGACCATTTATATGGAAATTTGATTGTTTGAGTTTATAAAATATCAATTCTCACATGATGAATAAAATTTAGTGGTTCCAAAGGCTATGTTAAATATGTGTTGTTTAGTGACCTTTCCCAGGGAATGATATGTCTATCAAGTACTTTAGAAGAAATATAAAATCATCTTAGAGAGTAAAGAACCACAACCTTTAACAATTGAAGTACTTTGGTTGAAGTTAATGAGTCTTAATAATTTCCTACTCTTCAATTTCTAGTACTTGAAGTAGGGTAGAAATTATGTACAAGAGGAATCGAATTGAATAAGTAAACTTGATAAATAAATCAAATTATGAACATGAAGAAATAATCTTTCAAATATATCAATTTAAATTTAAGTAGAAATTAATTTTCAACCACCTAAGATATTAAACTCTAACTTCATCCATCTATATGTTTTTAATAAAATAAGATATTGGAGGAGAATAAAATAAAGAAAAAATGACATAGAACAAATAAACTAAACATAATCATGGAATTTTTTTTAAATAATTGATTTTTATAATTCACCTAAAAATGTTCAATTACTCATAATCAGAGAAAAAATAATAACACATTTCAAGAAATGCACTATAGATAAGGATTAATATAGGAAGAAAGAAATAAGAGAGAGAAATATTTTTTGTAAAATTTGATTTCCTATCCATTCTATTCTTCCACCAATTCTTTATTATTTATCTCCAGTCTTGGTCTACCTCTACTATCGAAAAAATTAATTCTCATCTCCTCAAGTAAATTCTTATTTAGTTTTAATAAAACTCATAGGCATCATACACTAAATTAATTTTGTTAAAGAAAACTTTTAATTCTTAACTTATATCCTTTAGTCATAGATGGTTTCAATTCATAAAAAATTTATTAAAAACATCAAGACACTTTCATAAGTAATCAAATAATCTAGATAGAACCCTTTGTTAATTCCTTACAAACTAAATTTGATACTTTATAGTTGGCCTTTATCTTCAAAATTCCTTCAAGATCAGGCTTCAATACCTCCTGGTATTCACTTAAAATCAATTATAGTTTGTCCTTATCTTCCAAATTCCATCAAGACCAGTCTTCAAAACCTCCCAGTCTTTATTTCAACATACAATATAATTCTTAAGATAACTCTATCATTACCAAAAGCGTTAGAGCACTATCTAGTTGCACTAATCATATTAACTATAATGGGCTCACCTAGGGCTATTTGGGTGCACCCATAATATAAGCTAGAATAGAATCACCCATGGTCTAAAATGGGTCTAAAACCTTCTGAAAAAATGTACAAGGACTATATCAAGAATAATTTTTTTTAAAATTTTTCATCATAAAAAAATTTAAAAAATCATTTAAACGCATATAAAAATCACTTTCGGATATCAAAATAACCATTTATTTTTTAAAACCCATTTTCAATTCCAAAATACCTCAAAAAAGGGAAGGAGGGGTTTTCTTTGAACATAATATGAATATTATAACTTAATCCAAACTTAATTTTTTTTTATAGTGGTAGAAAAATCATTGTCTCTATATATATTAAAATAGAACATTCATTTTCTTGTTTGTAAATAAAGTCATACATTCCATAAGATGATTCCCTTTTTTATTTTTTTGAAATATATAAAGAAATTACCCTTATAAAACACTCATGTTTTTAATAAAATAATTTTAAGAACATGTTAATGGAATGAAAAGATAGTTATAAGGAAAACATTAAAATATATTTTCTTAAAGGAATGTCACTTATCACTTTCAAAACATTTGAATTATAAGGACCATAGAAGAATAAAATTTAACAAAACATTAAATAACATTATAATTTAATAATTTATGATATAAAATTTAAAATGGGTTATATATATATATTATAAAATAATATAAATGCATAACATCAAAATATTCCTTAACAAATGGAAATTGAGACAAAGTCCAATACATCAAGTTTGATTCACCACATTAATTCTTTATATTCATAAAAAATAAACTTATTTTAAATATTTAATTTATTTAGAAATTTTTTAATTTTTATTATTACTTTTATTCCACTTATTATAATGTCAGATATAATTACTTAATTAATTAAGTTTACTTCAGATGTTTTGATGGTATTCGACTTATATGTCCAAAATGACTATGGTTGCTTGAGTATTGGTCTAAGAGGTCAATATTAAACTAATATAGAATAATAAATATTATATAATTATCATATTTGTGCATCAATTATACATTTAATACCAATTATGAAATATATTTCTGAAAAAATATGTACATTACGATCAAGGAGATGGTAGGTCATACGTACACATGAGTAACGTTTCTATTTTTCAATGATCATTATGGAAAGAAGGTATGTATGATTTTAACCATAAAAAATAATAATAATATCCTAAATTCCATATTATTTCATGAAATATACTTAAATATATCATTCTTTTGATGTGGTGATTAAAAAAGAGTGACATCACTTCGTTGATGTGGTAGTCCACACGTACGCATGAATAAAATTATCATTTTTAAATGTAAGAAAGAAAATGATATATTATATTTTAATAATGATAAATATATTGTTAATATCATAATTATTGCATTTATATCACATATAATCATTAAAAGTTTCCTTATCACCTTCCATGTAATGCGTTAGTGAAAAATGAATCACATCACTTCGTAAGGCGGTAGTTTTCCATACATATTAGCGACGTTATTGTATCCCCATGGAATTAAATTTAAAAAGATATATGTGATATAATATTTAGGAAATCATAAATATTCTATAAATATCATATATATAGTTTAAATACATCATTATAATAATCTTTGAGAGGTGATGATGGAAAATGAATGACATCGGTTCGCGAGGCGGTAGTCCGCCGTACACACAACTGATGATTTTGTATCCCATTTGATAAAATAAGAGATAGATTTAGGTGATGAAATTAAAATAATAGAAATTTATTATATGGTATATACTTTTTATAATATATAATCACAATTTAAGAATATTTTAAGGAGGTTTATGAAGAGATAAAATAAAGACGCTTGGTTAAGCATGATACCTCTTCTTTAGACAAACTCCTTAGGTAAGCACAAAAATCTTTCCTAGGATGGGTTTTGATAAAAATAAGAGTTATAGGTTGTGGGGAGGTAAGTAATTAATATATCTAGGTAGTAATTGGCTGATGAAGAGGTTTTTTAATGTGTTAAGAGGATAGGATATGGGATGGCCATTTATAAGTGAGGTGAGTGACACACTTTTAATTTTTGGAAAGAAAAGGAGTACTCATGTTTTTAACATAAAAAAGGATAAAAAGTACAATTATCTAGTATTAGAAAGTATAAGGTAAAAAAATGTTGATTAAATATATTTTAGATATGTATTTAGGTTATTTCAACCCTTATATTTTTAGTTTAACCACTGGTAAATCTATTTTTACCTTAACCGCAATAATTAGTTTTTACTATTTTCACTATTTGTTATGGTAAAAAATTAAATTGAAATTATTATATAATATAAATTATGATGATTAAAAATATGGAATCAATTTTACCAAATTCAATTAACAAAATTATAAAACTTTAAATTAAACTCGCAGATGCGATGAAAAAGGGGGTTTTCAAGATGTGTATTTTTCAAGCAAAAGATGAATTTATATAAAATATATGAATAATAATAATCATTGAATGAATAAAAATTAATATTTATTTACTTATATTATATAAATTCCCTTTAAATATTTACTAATTTGTTTTTTAATTAATTAAAAATGATAAACATTATGAACTTTAAAATTGTTTTATGAAATATATTATTTTTAAACCCCAAAACAAAATTATACTAAAAACCAATATAAAGTTGTTTAAAAAGTATTTAATTATATTAAATATAACTAATAAATAATTATTTTACTTTGAATAATATTAAAAACAAAATATTACTTTTAAATTAATTAATTATTGAAAATAAATAACATTTATACAAAAGTCAATATTTTTTACTATTTAGTGAAAAATCAATATTTTCTAAAAAATACTGAAATTTAAACCCAAGTTAATTTTGATATGTTGATTTTAAAAAATTATATTAATTTTTTATATTCAAATTATAAAATTATGAAATTAATATTTTAAATTAAAACCTTATAAGTAAATAATTTATTTAAAATTATTTCCTTTTTTGATGTAAAAACAATTAGTATTTTTATAATGAATATAAATATTTAATCAATATTTATAAACATAAAATTGATTTATTCTATCATTAACTGGGTTGTTAAATTATCCCCACCTTTTTAAATTAAATCCTTGTAATTTTATTCACTTATTAAACAATTGGATATACCATTCCCTCATATAATTTTAAGATCACCGTATTACCTATTCAACCATATAGGGTTTCTGTAAATCATTAACCTAGATAATCCCATTTTTATGAAAGTCTTGATCTATGTGGTAAAAAAATATGAATAGTCTCTTCCTTATATGAAAGTTTTTCTTACAAATGAACTACTTTAGGGATCAAAACAAGATATGGATCTAGGACATACTCTATTAACATTGAGACATGAAAAACATTATGTACCTGTGACAAAATAAAGGGAAAACCCACTCGGTAGCCAACTGATCCAAATTTCTAAAATATTTCATATGGTCAAATAAACTGTGTACTCAGATTTCCCTTTTTACTAAAACACATCCCAATTTTCCATGGATATACTTTAAGAAAAATCTGATCACCTACCTCAAAATAAATATATTTCCTCCAGTTATCTACATAACTTTTCTATCTACTCTAAGCTATCCTAATATGTTTCTATGACAAATGCACCTTCTCATCCATTTCCTCTACCAACTATAGTCCCATAAACTTCCTTTCTCCCACTTCATCCCAAAAATCATGCGTTCAAAGTCATTTTATAAATAATGAAAAAAATGATTCCATATGTATGTTGGAATGAAAACTATTATTATAAGAAAACTAAACTAAATAAAGACAATGAATCCAACTAACCCTGTTATTCAGTGAACAAGAAATAAGAATGCCTTCCATGGTATGAATTTTTCAATCAAAATGACCATTAATTTGAGGATGAAAATCTATACTAAAATATAATTTAGTACCCAATGAATTATGAAGTCCTTTATAAAAATTTGATGTATATCCGGGAGCACAGTTTGATAAAATGGAGAGAGGAATTCCATGTAACCAGACTATCAACTTTAGATATAGTTGAGAAAGCTAATACAAAGACATAATATCTCTAATGGGAAGAAAATGTGTATATATTTTTTTTAATTAGTCATTAATAAACCAAATCACATTATTACCTCAAAAAGTATTTGGATATCCCACCATGAAATACATTGACATATTTTCCTATTTCCACTATGGAACTAGTGAAGGTTGAATCACCCCCTTTACTAATTTTCATTCTACTTTAAACCAATGACAAGAAAAATATTTTATGGTAAATTCAACAATAACCCTTTTCATTTAATCTGTACATAAATACTCTCAAATGTATTGATACATCTTAGTACCTCTAGGATGAAAGAAAAAAGGATAACTATAATCTTTTCTCAACAACTATATATTCAAATATGAATCACAAGACACACATGATATTTTTCCAAATATTATAAAAACATAATAATAAATATTAAACATAGGAAACATACCCTTTTTAACAAATTATACATTTTCTAATTGAACATGATCCTCCTTATGAGATGCCTTAATTATTTCTGAAAAAGTAGACTCACCAAAACCTAAAATAAAACTGAGGATTCCCTTATTTCCATAACATCTATGAAAAAAATTCATCAAATCATTAAACAAATGTACATGTTCCAAAAATAACATGGTTCATGTAGTAATAGTTTTCTGAATCAAAGCACCAACCACTTTATTCTAGTTTCTAGGATGGTAATGAATCATGAAATCATAATCCTTGATTAGTTCTAACTATATTCTCTTTATCATGTTTCTTTATTTTGGAGTGAATATATACATAAAAATCTAATGATAAGTATATATTTGACACTTTACTCTATAAAAATTATGCCACCAATTTTATAACACAAAAACCATGATAGTGAATCCCAAATCATGTGTTAGTTAATTTAACTCATGAGGTTTCAACTGACGTAAAACCCAACCAATTAGCTAATCATTATTCATCTAGACAAAACCAAGTCCCCTCAATGAAGAATCACTGTAGATAATTTTTTTTTTCCATTTTTGGAAGTTAAGGAAAAAAATATAGCATTCAAAAATATTATTTTTAGTTCTTAAAAACAGTCATTACATTCTTTTATACAGATTAATTTAACTAATTTTCTAGTGAACTTAGTCAACGAGATAGAAAAAAGAACAATGTTATCAAAAAATAGCTAATAGTAACCTATTAATCCATGAAAACTATGAATCTCCATGATATTTATGTGTCTTGTGCATTATTTAACAACTTTATTTTTAGGGTCAATAGTTATGACATCTTTAGAAACAATATATCCACGGAATTAATTTTTTTCAACCAAAATTCAAACTTGTTAAATTTCCAATATAATTTATCTTCACTTAATTTTTTTAAAAAAATATATAGGTGTATTAAATGTTCCTCTTTAATTTTATAATATAACAAAATTTAATCAATAAATAAAACCAAAAACATATCCAAGAACTCATAGAATAATCTATTTATAAGATCCATAAATACATATGGTGAATTGGAGAACCTAAAGGGTATAACTACACACTCATAATGCCAATATCTAGTCTAAAACACAGTCTTCAGAATTTCATCCTCCTTCACCATCATCCGATGGTACAGAAACCTTACATAAACCTTTAAACGTTTTTTATCTCCCTAGAGTAGATAAAAAAAATCATTTATATGAGGAAAAAGATACTTGTTATTAACAGTGTTTTTATTCAAAGCTTTCTCATCAATGAAAAGTCTCAATGAACCATCTTTGTTTTTAAAAACAAAATAGGAGAAACCCATGGTGAAGTGCTAGGTTGAATTAAACCTTTATCTAATAACTACTGTAATAAGTTTTTAAATTCAAAAGTTCATCTTGATCCATTTGATATGGGGGTTTAAAAATAGGCTTAGTATTAATAACTAATTTAATAGTAAATTCAACCTACCAATTAGGAATAACACTATGTAAATCATTTGAAAAAATATCCATGTATTTATTCACTATTGGAACATCACTAATTTGAACAGTTTCTTTCTTTTCAATAACATGATCTAGGTAACTTCCAATTCCATATATAATTAATTTATCAACTTTATGGTATGTTATAAAAGGTATGAAATTATTTAATAAAACTTTCTTGGTACTTAAATCTATTTTGTCATGATAAACTAAAATCCAATCCAAACCCAAAATAATATCAAAATCCACTATGGACAGTTCAAAACTATTAATAGGAAATAAAACTACACTAATAACAATATTAAGGTCTCTATAAATCTTTGCATCTTTAATACTTCAACCTAAAAATTTCACCAAAAGGTCTATCTTACTTTCCTGAGGTGATATTTACAATTTACATGAAAATTTATAAAAAATAAAATAATATAAAGATCCAGAGTCAAATACTTTATTTGAATAATTCGAATATATAAGTAAAATACATATCACCACTTCATTTGATGGACCAATATCAACCGTAATGGTAGAAAAAGATTTTCCACACCTTTTTTCTTTCGTACTTGAGGATTTCCAACCCAAGTTACTAACTTTGAGTACGCATTAGCATAATTCCCCAACTCATTGAAACAAAAACATCTTACCATTGGATAGAAATATGTTACCCCATTCTTGGAGTCTTGGTGATTCTTTTCCTTATAATCATGGGATATATGGATAAAATTTCTACATCAGTAACACTTCCATAATTTCATAAGACATTATCCATGGTTCTTTTTTCCACACTTACCAAAATATAAGAACTTAATTTTTTTACCTATAGATTTATTTAATTTATATTTCTCCATCTCCTACTATCCTGAACACTTCTTAATTTCATTATCATGAGGAATATAAGTGTCAAAAAACTCAACCTTAACCTTTTTATTATAATTAAAAACATTCTCAAAGATTTTAAATTATCATGCAGCCAATTTTATTCATAGACTTGGTTTGAATTTTGAGTAAAGTCTATTAATTTAACTACCAATGTCCTAAAAAATATGATATATACATGGAAAGTCTTATAAAATTGGATTTATACATGGCCACAAAATCTTAATCTTTTTTCCTCAATTATAGGATTTTTTTTCATCCAGATTCAAAAAACCTTAAGGAGATACTTCTTAAGGAAAATATCTTCAAAATTTTCTAATTCCATGGCATCAAGATTATCTTTATCTCTGTTATTCTTAACCAAAGAACACCACTAACCAGCTTAAATTTAAAAATGATAAATGGAAAGAGATACATTTTAATGTTTTGAACACCCCATGATTTCAAATATCTTCTACAAGGCATGATATATCCTTCATCTATCATAGGGTCATATGATCTACTAAATGATGGGGGATTCTATCTCATAAAATGATCTAAAACCGACATGGTACTCTTTAGTATATTAGGTTACTATATAACATAGACACCACCATTATTTATAGTTTTTTTTCAACTAATCAATCAATGAGAGAAATTATTCTATTACAATTACAACTGTATTAAGATGCTGTTTTGGAAGGATATTTTACACTAAGTTCCTTCCCACTATATCTTCCCAATTTCCTCTATGGAAAACCATTATAAATAGGAATATTTTAGATAAAGAAACAAAATAATCTTAAAATTATATATAATTTAAACTTAATAATAAATTAAAATATTTCATAGGGATGATATTAACATTATAAACACTAATAAATTTATCTAAATCTTCATTTGATACAAACTATAAGGACCCACCCTTAATCATTACAAAATCTTGAGTTTTAAGTCAAGAATTCATTCTCTTATATTTGAGGATCATTTCTATTTTGGAGTTTTAGATAACTGGGTCATTACTCATACAAAAAAAAAACCATAAAATATAAATTATAAACTTTAGATTAGTATACATTTTCCCCATAATATAAAATGTTTAAAATAAAACATGATTTCTTTTCATGAAAAATCTTCACGACTTTCTACTTGACATTTGATTTTCCCTCACCAATACTTAAATCTTGTGAAAAATGATTTAAAAACATGGTATGGGAACTAAAATTTTATTAAGGGGTATACAAATAAGAATTCTATTAGTCCAGTTAAAAACATGAAAACCCATAAAAATATTTTCTTAAAAACAAATTTTTTACCCAGAAAGTTCATCATTTTTACTTTAATTGTTTTTAATCTTACCTTTATAAATCAAACCATTTCCATTAAAACTTGTTAGAAATCATATAAAATTAATATAGGTTAGTTGGGAAATCATTTCATAGAACTCTTTGAGAAACCTTACAGATTGGAATAACTATATGACCAACTTCCAATATAATAACATGTTGAACAAAATAATTACACAATGCATTAGAGTTCTATCTAAGTTAACCCATATTATAAGAAAAACTGGGATCACCTATGAGATATAATGGTGTTAAAGCATCTTTAAAAAATTTCCAAGGACCATATCATGAATAAACCATTTTAATTTTTCAAATTTTCATCATAAAAATTTGAAAAACTCTTTTAAACTCATATGAAAAACAATTTCGGATATCAAAATACCTATTTCTTTTACAAACCCATTTTCAATACCAAAATAACCTCTTATTTTAAAAAACATAATTTTAATACCAAAATAAATTGAAAAAGGGAAGTAAGGGTTTTCTTTAAAAAAATCATGAATTCTGGAAAATTTATTTAAACTTTAATAAATGATTACATCATCAGATAAGTCATTTTCATTGTATATGTTAAAATAGAACATTTCTCTTGTCATTTATAATTAAAGTCACATATTCCATATAAATATTCCCATTTATTTTGTAAAAACATTGAAAAAAGATAAGAAATTCCTTTATAAAACACTCATTTCCATATTAAAATAATTTTAAAAACATGTACATGGAATAAAGAAAATTTATAAGGAAACCATTAAATGAGATTGTTTTAAAGAAATATCACTTATCAATTTGGAAAAATTTAAATCATTAGACCCATGAAAGAATAAAAATTGACTAAACTTTAAATACCCAGATAATATATAAATTCATGATATAATATATAAAAGGGGTTTTATATAAACCTCATAAAAGAATATAGTCTAATAACTTCAAAAAATTCCTCAATGAAAGGAAATTGAGATGAATCCCCTTACCTCGAGTTTGATTAATCATATTCGTTCTTTGTCTTCCTGAATAGTAAAATTATGTTAATTATTTACTTTCTTGGGAACCTTTTTAAGGATTATTATTAATTTTATTTAACTAATTAACATTTCATATATAATTACTTAATTAATTATTTTTAATTCATAATTTTTGATGGTATACATATTATATGTAAAAAATGACTGGTAGGTTTATTATGGGTCAAAGTGGTCATTATTAAAAATATCCATAATAATAATCATGAAATTATTATCATATTTATAAATCAATTGTACTTTCAAAACATATCATGATATATGTTTTTGAAAAATTATGTACATTGCGATCATGGAGAAGGTTGGTCACATCTACACGTGGGTAAGATTTCTATTATTCAATGATCAGTATAGAAATAATGCATGTATTATTTAATATTTCAATAATGATAATAATATCATAAATAAAAAATAAATTCTTCCAATATAAATATATATATCAATATTTGATTTGGATATGAAAAGAGACTCACCTCGCTTTGTGGAGGCATTAGTCCGCACGTATAAACAAACAATGATGCAAATTTTTAGTGTAAGAAATAAAATGATATATTATCATTTAATATTGATAAATACTGTAATAAAATAATAATTATTTAATTTATATCAAATATATTAATTAAATTTATCATTATTATCTTTCATTTAAAGTGTTACTGAAAACGGAATCACAACACTTCACAAGGCGGTAGTCTGCCGTACACACAAGTAACATTATCATATCTCACATAGAATGGAATGTAAAAAGGTATATATAATAAAATATTTCCAAAAGTATAAATATGTTAAAAATATAATATATATACTTTAAATATATCATTATAACTATCTATGATAGGAAATGATGGAAAATTAATGACATCGATTTGTTAGGTGGTAGTCCGCCGTACACACAAAAGATGATTTCATATCCCATTTAATGGAATAAGAGATGGATTTAGGTTATTACATTAAAATAATAAAATATAAGTAGATGGTATATTCTGGTGTTACTATATAATCATAATTTAATAATATTTTATGATAGTGGAATAATAAATAAAATAAATATGCTCAGTTAAACACGATACCTCTTCTTCAGACAATATCCTTATGTTAGCACTAAAATCCTTCTTAGGATGGCTTCATGATAAAAATATAAGATATTGGTCATGGGGAGGGAAGTAATGAATATTTTTTTGGGATTTAATGAGACAAAGGTCCATTAATATGTGAAGAGGATATGATATGGGGTGTCCATTTATAAGTGAGGTGAGTAGAACACTTGTAATTTTTAAAAGGAAAAAAGTGTACCCATGATTTTCACATGCCACCCGAATCCAAAATGAACCATTATCAAGTATTAGTAATTATAAGGTATAAATATGTCTATATAATAGTTTTTAGACTAGTATTTAGGTCATTTTAACCTTTATTTTAGAAGTTTTCCCCTGGTAAATCTGTTTTTACCTTACCCACATTAATAAATTTTTACTATTTTCACTATTCATTTTCGTAAAAATTTAAGTTGAAATTATTAGATAATATAAATTATTATTTTTAAAAATATGGGATCTATTATAAAAAATTCAATTCATATAATTTAAAATTTAAAATTTAAAATTAAACACGTGAACACGATAAAAAACTGGGGTTTCAAGAAGTGTACTTTTTAAGAAAAAGTTGATTTTATATTTACACTATGACTAATAATAATAATTTCATGAATATGAAATAATATTTATTGAAATATAATATTTAAATTTATTTTAAATAATTCCTATTTATGGGGTGTTTTTAATTAATTTAAAATGAGAAACAATATGCAATTTAAAATAGTTTTCAGAAAAAATCACTTTTTTATCCCAAAAAAACTTATACTAAACTCCAATTAAAAGTTGATTAAAATGTAATTAATTAGATTAGATATAAATAAATAATACTTATGATTTTTTAATTAATATTTAGAACATAATAGTACTTTAAAATTACTTAATTTATTTAAAATGAATGACATTTTAAAAAAACTGGTATTTTCACTATTCACCAAAAAAATAAATATTTTATGAAAAATAAAAAAAATTCATCCTAAGTTAATTTTGATATGATGAGTTAAAAAATTATATTATTTTTTTAAATTAAAAACCTAAAATTAATGAATTAATCTTTTAAATTAAAACATTATAAGAAACACACGACACCTATCCAAACTACACTCTCAGCACCAGTTCCTCACATGAAAATGGGAGAGCGAGAAATAACCCCAAATCTAGTAACTAAGGGATGGTGTATAATTTATTAAATTTTCATAGATAAAAGAAATTATATCTCAAGGTATTGAATAGTTTTTTATTAATGAAGAACCAGATACATACATTCTTCTACTTTCATATTGGAAATCAATTATAAATATATCAAATGTAAACATTCAACATCCTTGAAACTCATTCAAATAGTTCTTCTTAATAACGTGAGAAAATGAAAAAAATTAGTTTGAGATAATATTCTTAGTAAGGTTTACATAAATCTAAATATAATATGAGTAAATGGGGCAAATAATTTAAAAGATATGTCATTTAATCAATAACTTGAGCACAAAATGAAACTATAGAGAGCATCAATACCGTAATCTCATATACAATAATAACTAAATTATAAATGAAAGAAATGAATAATATTATACTTAATGATCTAATAAATCATGATATATCTACCATAATTACCTTCTTACAAGATATTTTAAAACAATGGGTAAAGGATAATTTAATTTGGACAACAGATTTGTCTCATAAGACCTGTCGATGCATTAAGGGGATATATAATTCTGGGCCCACATGTTAGTATATTTCTAATGAATTCCTTATATATATAATGATAGATTTAATTAATGAACATAATTACTTATTAAAAAATATACATATTTAGTAATGAACACATATTTATCAATTATTCCTAGTTAATAAAATACATTCAATTTATAACATAGTATATAGAAATGGTATATGGTTTATGCAATAATCATATACATAATATAAATTTTTTTGGATATTTAAGACAAATGTAATATCCAATGATCATAATTAAGTGAATATTTCAAAGGATGGTATCATTTAAACATATCTTCAGTGGATTAAAATAAAGGGTTTTTTGATTGAAAAATTTAAATACCATTAAATATCATTAAACATCCCTAATGAAGACAACCTTTCCATTTTGAAATCACTTATTAAAAAAATGAAATTATAAATGAAAACATTTTTCATTGAAAATAATGATGAAAAAATTTTAAGGAAACTCAATGAAAATATTATTCATAATAATTGTTTTATAATTATATATAAGTTAAAACAAAATTACTTTTATCATTTTGAAAAAAATTTAAATAGTACATCATTTGGAAAATGATAAGAAGATTCATTTCAAACCATTTTCTAAAAACTAAAAAAATGGTAAAAATGAATTTAAATAATCATAGTATAATATTAAAAAACTTATTTAGATGTTTTTTTAGAAAATATGGATTTGGAAGAAGAATATATCAGGTTAAATGAGAAATAATATTGGTTTTTCTTTAAAACATTTCTTTTCTTTATTCAAGTTCCAAATTGGAGAAATGTTAAAAGAAAATATGGACACTATTTAAAAGAGAGAACTTGAAATTAAATTTAATCATGATGAATAAATACATATTCATGTTAAATACATAAATGGGGATGTATATACCCCACATAAAAAATAAATAACTACTTAATTCTAAATATGTCTCAATGGAGTTGAAATTGAGATGAAATCCCTTACCTCACATTTGACTTGCCTTATAAGTGATTTTAACTTCCTGTATAATAAATTTATATTTATTATAAATAATTCATTTATAATATTTTATCATCTTTTTGTTAACAATATTTTTACTATTATAATTATTTCAACTTTTAACTACTTTATTTTTCATATATGTTTTGATTTGGTAGTTCAAGTACTTGTAATTTTATTATGGTTCCATTATATACATAGTTTTTTTGAATTTCATAAATATAATATATATTTATTATTAATATATTTAGAGTCATCCATAAAATATAGAGACAGACAAATGAATTACACTACTCATGGAGACGGTAGACCGTACATACGGATGAACGATGTTTTCACTTTTCAAAGGATGGAACAAAAGAAAGGTGGATAATAATTAAAATTTATAGAATCATTATTGTATCATATATATCATATATATATATATATATCCATTATATATATCATTTTTATCATCCATGTAAATAATAAATGAAAAATGGATGACATTGTTTCGTAGATGTGGTAGTTCACACGTACGCATGAGTGACATTATTATTTTCCAAATAATCGGAAGGTAAGAAATTATATATGATATTATAGGTATAGAATAATATTTATTTCATATATATATCTATCATATATACTCATTATTTTTTTATTAATAATCATCTATGTAAAATGGTGATGTCAAATGAATTATACCGCAACGCGGTGACAATAATTCATACATACACACAAGAGATGTTTTGTATTTTCATAGGATAGAAAAGAGATAGAATATTATTTTCACATAATCATAATAAAATCTTATAATATTTATGAAACTTGATTTATTATTTTAGGATGGGTAAAAAACTTTTATTAGAAGCATAAGTAGAAATAAACATGAATGACTCATTAAAGACGGTTACCTATTATTCAGTAGAATTCCATTGGATATCTTCCTAACAGACCTTGGGTAGGAATTATCATAGGGAAAATCCTATTGAACAAGAATAATAGTGTTGAGAATAGAAATGGTCAAGTTTTGGTTGATCTAGATGGCTCAAAGTGGTGTAAATAACTGAGGGAGGAGGATCCCTTTTATAATTGTGGTGAAGAGAACTATTGGAATTTCTTAAAATATTAAATTATAATAAATTATTTATCAATCAAAATGGATCAAAATGGGTAGGGATGAAAACATAGGTTATTTTATTGTTTAAACATCATTAACCAATTTTTTTTTCATCTTTTTGTGGTGTTTTAAACCATATATTTTCTTTCATCACCTTAGTTAACCTATAATATCATTAATCATGAGAACATATTTTTCACTATTAAAGGGTTATAATTTTATATATAAGGTAATTATTGACTCAAAAATGGACAAGGGATAAAATTTTAGACCATATATTACCCCTGTCTTATTTCAATATTTGAATGATTTTTTTAAAAATTTAATAAAATATTATTTCGATAAATTGTCATTACTGTCAATTTTTACAATAATTATTTAATTTAAATTCAAATACATCATGAAATAGTATTATTTCAAATATAATTAATTTAAAAATCACTAATATTTCATATTCATCTTTAAAATTCCTGTAACACTATATTTCACTCAAATTATATCAATTTTAATATTTCTAATATCATTTATTTTATTTTCCTATTAATTAAATAAATACTAGACTGGTGTTATACAAGAATTTAAGGTAATTATATAATAACTAAAAATAATAAATAGATTATAATCATAAAAAAACTCATTATTCAAAAAAATAGCATTTATATTCATTCATAACTTTCTTTTTTCTCTATGTGGACAAATACTAAATTTTTAAAACCTAGAGTTTGACATTTTGTAACTTTCTTTGATTTAAATTAAATGGTTTTTTAATGATAACCATTGAATTTATTTCATAAATTCATAAACCATATAATCTTTATAATTTAGTTAATTCTATTCACATCCACTAATTTTTATTAATAGGTTATAACTGTCAAAAAATAATATTTTAATAATAGATCATGATTTGTTTAAACTTAGTGTTCTATGCAATGTAAGCTATTTAAGAGATTAAATTTATTTTAAGAAAAGAAAAATACAATAAAAACATGTTGTGTTAAATTAATCCCTCTTTCGAAAAATTTTATCCTTGAAATTTATATAATGTCACCTCATAAATATATTTGGGTAGTTCTTCATCTTAATTTCCTCAGGTTCCACATCACCCTTCTATCTTAGGATTTCTCAAAACTGCGTTTACCCGCCAAGAAGTTCAATTCCTCAACACTTATTCTCTAGTGTCTATAATATGGAATGACTTTACACAATAATATAAATTAGGTTCCAATTATACTTCATCAAATTTTAGGACATGTGTCAGGATTGGCATGTACTTCCTTAACATAGAGATATGGAACACATCATGTACTTTAGAGAGGCTAGGTAAAATTTCTAAATGGTATACCATTATTCAAATAATTTCCATAATTTCAAAAGGACTGGTTTACCTGGGGCTCAGTTTTCCTTTCTTACCAATTCTTATAACTCCCTTCTATGGGGATACATTCAAGAAAACATGATCTCCCACTTTAAATTCCCAATATTTTGTTCAATTATTAGCATAAATATTTTTTCTGATTTGAGCCTCTTTAATATGTGAGTTTGGATAGCCTTTACCTTTTATTTTTTTCATAAAAAATATATGGACCCATAAGTTTTGTTTTACCAACTTCATCCCAACAAGTGGGAGTATGAAGTCCTTTCAATATAATTCTTTATATGATACCAACTTCATTCTTATGTATATATGAACTCATGTTTCCTTTCCATGTTTTTTTTATAACCCATACTGAGTTTTTATGCTCATCCCAAGTTTTTGAAATGTTTTTCACAGGTCAAGGGAAAGGTACATGATAAGATGATAGAGTCAAGGATGTGTCAAGAAATAATCCATGTTTTATTTTAAATGTGTTTCCATTGATGGGAATGAAGAATACTATCTTTATGTAACCACTTTGTTTATATGTGGAATGTAATGCAAGTTTTATGATCAAATTCTCTAAAACTCTATACCCGAAAAGATCCTCAATGTGTAATCTTGTAATAACTCAAGATTAAGTAAGTTTTAAGGCTGGGGCCTTATAATTACTATCATCCCCTTATAAACATTTTTTCCTAGACTATAATTCTAAAACATCACAGATCCATTAGTTTTTTTTGAATTTTTTTCACCTTCTGAACTATTGGTAAGGTTAAATGTTCCATTATTTACACCCATGGACACCACTATGGAACTATATTTTATATTTTATACCAATTATATAAAACTTATACATAAATATTTATCATATAGCTGACCTACAGAGATAAAAATATCCCTTGACATCCGTACATGTCTCACCCCTTGCAACTCTAGTTAGTATCTTCTCCTTGTTCAGATTTCACATCACCATTTTTAACTATCTTGAAGGTTTCGTTATCTATAAGATGTAACATTATATAAATATTATAGATATATAATTATGAATTCCCACAGTTTGGATGTTGTGTGGAATGAATCCCCAGAATCAATGATCCATGACTCCAATATACTAGAAACACTTTGAAACAATGTGCTTTCATCCATTAATATGATATTTTTAGAATAACATACAAAAGTAAACCTTTTATAATTTTACATCGAATATCTAAAATCTATATTCATGTTACCTTTTTATCATAATGATAGCATATGGGTCCAAACCCAACTAATTTCTCCATGATATTTTCTAATTCCTCAATCACCTTCTTTCAACTTTGGTTTTCCATTTGACTAAAATTTCCCCTATATTCTATAGTAAATTATTTTTCCTCTAGAACTATAGAATTAATTCTTCAAGAGGTATTCATTCAGAACCAATTCTTATATATTCTCAACCACCAAGCCATTCTTATCATTGGAATTATTTTTAAAAGTAACCATTTCAACCTAATATTTTATAGGAAACGAAAGAAGTATCAATTCCCACAATTCATCATAAAACTTCAATCCCGTTGATACAAGTTGAATCTAAAACATATTTAATTCATTAACATGACCCCCTAATGAATTGACCCCGATATATTCATGTTAAATAGTCACTAAATCATGAAAAATATATTTATAGTTGTAGGATTTTCACACATTTTGGTGAGTTTGGTCATTAGATAGAAAATTATCTTAACCTCCTATACATTGAAGGCCACATTCTGGGTCAACACCATCCAAATTTACATAATTTATTTCTAGTTGAGTATTTACCTTTTCCCATTATTCATTACTTATAGATTCATCATCTTAAATATAATATAAATATATTTCTAGTATAGATAATATTAAATCTGTATCCACTATATTTTGAAGTCTAAACCTTAGGACTTTTCAACACTCACCTTTCCCTTTTTCCAATGCCATTACTTACAAAATAATAATATCTAACCAAAAAGAGTAATAAAAACAAAAAAAACTATAAAATAAAATCACTAGGATGTAAAAACACTTGTTTTGGTATTAGTAAAAAGAACAAAACTAGCCTTGAAACCACTTTTTGTGTAAAAAATCCCTTGTAAAAAAAGTCTTCTAGTTTGTCAATTGAAGAAAAAGGCTATATGTTTTGAAACACCCAATGTCAACATCTATATGATGGATATATTCCCCAAAATCTCATGTTGAATATCACTTAATATTCATATACCTCCTGAAAAAAAAACAATAGCATGTGAAGAATAAAATAACTCACATATAAATGAAACAATATAGGGATTTACATGGTTTAGATTTGGCCATATTGTATATTAGAAATACTTATACTTTTATAAATCATGGAATATATAATTATATTATAATATCAAGTGAAAAAGTAATCCATCTCAACAATCTATAGATAATTCAATCCAATACTTATAGGGTAGCCGCCTTATAATCTTTATAGACATCCCTTCTATTTAGTCAAAGATATCAACAACCACACCACCTCATATTTTGATTCTAAATAAAAAATGAAAGAAATATACTTTAATCTTATACTACCTTTTGACTAATCTTATATACCCTTTAAAAAAATAATGTTCTTATTATGTTTTCATTAGAGTTACTCTTACATATTTCTAATAACTTCTCCCACACTTCAATTAAATGGATCAGTTATCACTATTGTTGCTGCTGTAGTTGATACATTAGATTTTACTATTAGGATTCCTTGGTTCTATTTTACTTCCACCATTAAGGTTATGAAGTGTGACTTTTAGAAATAGACATTCTATATGATTCAACTCTAGCTAGAAAATAGTATTTACACAACTTAATAGAAAGCGTTAGGTATTGTGGGATATTAATTCATCCCTATAGAGATTATACTATAATTTATTTTCTTTATCCCACATATATATTTCATCATTAATGAATACCTAGGTAATATGATAGTTGAATTATTTTTACCCAGAGATAGTAAATATATTGCGAATCTTGTGGATAGTGTTTTGTAGGCACTCTATAAGGTTTCTATAAATTAGATTTTGTATATCATTTTACATCCCTATCATGAAACCTAAAGAAATAAAAATGGTTTAGGATCTAATTTTATGCCACTAAAAGTAATTGGGGAATAAATTTTGATGATATTGATCGTTAAAATTATATTTTCAATGATTTTTTATCCTAACGATACATGAGAAACCATATTTTCTACAGCTTTTATTAGTTGATATATTGGGATCGTATCTTTGTCAACATATTGCTCTATGTTCAATAATGGTTCTAGTATAATTAATTTAAAAAATCATTTATCAGTTAATAGTTATTAGAACTAAGAAAATGAAATAATTACATTTACCTTCTCCCAATACAAACTTCTCTGACCGTTATAGTTTTATTAAGTACTAGAATAATAGTGGTGTCCTCAAATTCTGTTATGGATTGGCCAGTAGATATATCTATGACTTACCATATCATTTATGCCTAATTGATTTGTGTAGTAGAGATATTCCCCTAGAGTAAACCCCCTTAAGAATTCTAGAGCTCACTACAAGTAAACCAGGTGGATCCATTCTCGATTGGTTCTGATCCATCGAGTAATCCACCTGAAGAGTTGTGATGGTTATCATCTCTCACTAGAGAATCAACTTAGAGAAAATGTCCATAGGCAATGTTATATAAATATATAATCCAAGTTAACATTGAATTTGAAAAAATTATAGAGAAATAATATGTGAATGTATCTTATGTTCATCTTGATCTATGTTAAAATCACTAAATTTTGTAATGGATTAAAGAATATCCATCATTATTAGTTTTGATATCTCATATGTTGTGATTATAACATCATCAAGTGTTGAGAGAACATATATAGGGGTAAATGATAAAAAAATTCATTAATTTTTGATGTTATAATTCAAAAAACACATGATAGATATTATCCTTGGTAGTTAGTAGAATTATGATCAGTCACAAGGGTTATTTTTTCCACCACAATAGGGGATCCCACATGCATTTTAATTTCCTCTTCCCTTGCACAAGGGGATTTCATAGTTTCCCCCAATAAATCTACTCTAACTAGTAGTACTTCTTTCTCAATAATGTGGGTACCATCCAAAGAAGTTGAAAATCAACCATAGTGATAGAAGGTTTCTATTAGAGTGATAAAACCTTCATTTTTCTAGTTGAGATCCTCACATCAGCACTAAGTGGGGTAAAATGCTAAATTCCCCTTCCCTAGTCTTTGAATTTGGACCGTAAAGTGATTTCTTAGAGAATATGGTAAGTAAAATTATAGAAATACATTATATTACATTTTTCATGAAAGGGATCTTGTATAAAAGGCCTTTAATGTCAATTTTAAGGGTTTTAAATCTGTTTATGAGGAAATGTGTTTTCATAAAACTTTGTAAATATTTTTTTAATGTTGTATATTAAAATTTATTTTAAAATAATTTATTTATAAATAATAAATGAATATTGACATATTTTATTTTCAAAACTGATGCCAAAAGAGATACTCGATGACTTTCAACATTTTTTTATTATAACCGATGTTGAATGTGATAATGGATGAATTTAAACATTGATTTTATTTTATAACCAATGTTGAAATCCAATTTCAATATCTATTATAATAGAAAATGTTTTAGAAAATATATATTTTTTAACAAATTCTATGCTTATACTTAATTAGATGAAAATACATGATCGATGAAGTAGAAAATTATAAAAACTAAAAAATTTTAAAAAAGATATATATAGTTTAAACATAAATATTAAAATTAATTTTTTTGACTCACTGGGATGAAAATATATGATCGATAAAGTAGAATATCATTGAAATCAAATGAAATATTGAAAAAACAATATTATATATTCGATATAATTTTTATTCATGATATAGTTTCCATCGAATTAATTTTATTTAGTGGGATGAACCCATTAGGAATTTAAAGTTTTAGTTTGTAAGGTATTTTAGACTCCATCCAGTAAATCTCACATTGAATATTTATAATTTTAACTTGATATGATAAATTATTATTTATCATAAAAAAATAATCCTTAAAAAGTATGTCGATTGATGAAACTAATCATAAATAAATTAAGTAATGGGAGAATAATTATAAATTCAATTCAAAAATATCTGAATGAAGTACTTATGGGATGCCCGTGAGGATAATGATATTATATTGGAAATAAATAAGTGTATAGAGTGAAAACATATAAAATATTCTTGAAAAAGTGTAAAATGTTATAATAAATTTTAGGTGGAATGAAAAAATTAGAAAGAGTGATGTGGAAAAAATTAAAATTTTCTTTTCTAAGATGATGAATTTTACCTTTTAAATTAATTATATAAGAAAATGATGTAAAAAATTCCTATGAAGATATATTTTAAATTAGTTTTTAATAAACACCAACATAAAAAGTTAAAATGTATATATAAATTTTGATGTCAAGAAAATTGATGTTTGTTTTACTAAAATCTTATGTCCAAAGAAAAAAATTAACCTCATTTTTACTAAAAAACAATGTTAAAATTATACCATAAATACTTTTAAGATTAGTTTTTAATAAAAACAATGTTAAATGTCCCTCCACATCCATTGGAAAACTAGTTTTGAAAAAAAAAAGATGTTAAAATGCTGAATCATAATTATATTTCTATACTTCCTATGAGGATGTGTGAGTCCATTCTAAATAAACATTATAATTTTCTATATAAATGTGAAAAACTATTAGGTCCTATTTCTCACTAGATCTATCCCAAAAGAGGGTAAATACCATGTCTATCCCACCCATCTACTTCTAGCATCGCACTGTGGCAAGGTGTCATACCTTCCTCCATCAATCTCACCAACCAAATCATTCTTCCAAGAAAGTTACCACATTTTATATACTATGGAGAGGGTATTGATAGCCTTTTATCATTTTCTGTCTACTTAAGGATAAAAATAAGTCATTTTAATTACATGTGAACATATTTGAAAAGAAACTATTAAATATATAAATAATTTTGTGTCCAAAATATGAAATATCAACAATTTTATCCCACAATATATCAACTTATTTGTTAGATAACCCCTCGAAGGTTCCATTCTTGAATATTTCACACACCTATCTTTTAATAAGAGTACTATTTTTATTTTTATATACTATAATTTCTATATGGCCTCATCTTTAAACACTACATAATCTTGAGTGTAGTCAAGAATTCACATTAAGAATATTTTATTATTTAGAGTTACAGATACTTAGGCCGTAACTATTAAAAAATAGAACCGTATAAATCTAAAGTCGAACCATATAATAATATCCATTTCATTCATAACAATTTTTTTTAAAAAGAAACTTCATTTCTTTTCATGTTTAATCATCATAACATTTCCTTGATAAATTACTTAACTCTATTCTCCATTAAATATTATGAAATAGTTTTAAAAACATGGGATGAGCAAAAAAACACAGTAATGGATATACAAAAAGGAAAACAAATTTCTTTGAGAAAAGATTTAAACCATGAATACTTTATCATAAAGTAATACATTTATACTTTAAGAAGTAATGAATACACTTCACTGAATATAAGATTAGTTCGTACCATTTTTTAATAAAACTATTACCATAAAACCCATATAAATCACATATAATATATAATGGTAACTTGGGACATAGTTATACTTAAATCGAATAACCATACAGTGGACTTCCGTGCATATCACTCTTTCAAATGGAATAACCATACGATCGAATTCCATACCAAATGCATTAGATGTTATAACATTAACACCCATCCTTGGTATATAAAAAAATGATCAATATTTGTTTTTTCACAAAACTACATGTATTTGGTTTATTACATAACCACTTATCAAATATCTTTGTATCATTATATAATAATAACATAAAAATTATTTCAATTATCAACATTTCACTCATAAAATTTTATTTGTAATCACAAGAAATAATTTCAAGATATTGAAGTAGTCAATCAACTTTTAAAAAAAATTTCAATACTAAAATACCCCAAAATGGAATAAGGGGTTTCTTTTTCATTTTAGAAAAATATTAAGTCTCATAGAGGAAATCAAATATCAAATAACAGTTACAACGACAGAGAATTCCTTGTTTCTGCATAAGTTAAAAAAATTCATTTTATTATTTTTTAAAGATAGTAAAATGATTCATATAAAAATATTACTTTTTAAAACCTTGGAATTAATTAAAAGTAAATTGGGTTGATTATACACTATATAAAAGAAGGTGGTGTATAACATCAAAATATGCCTCAATGAAAGGAGATTGAGATGAAGTCCCTTACCTTGAGTCCGAATCATAACATAAAATATTTATATTACTAAATAATAAAATTAGGTTAATTTATACTTTATTAGGAACAATTTTTAATTTTATTATTCCTTTTATATCACTTATTTCCATTATAATAATTTTATAATTATTTAGGATCATATCAGATGTTTTGTTAATATTTGGTACTTCTGTTGAAAATGAAATTGGTATGATGTCAATAATTCATGTGGTCATAAGTAAATCATATCTAGAATAATATTAATGAAAATATTATAATTTTTATATATCAATTATACTTTTAAATCAAACCATTATGTATTTTTATGAAGAATGTTCAGTGTTATAATCAAGGAGATGGTATTCCATGCATACGACTGAGTAACATTTTCCATTTTTCATTGATAATTATGGAAAGAGATTAAGTATAATTTTACATTTCAATATTGATAATAAAATCATTAATATAATATTAATAATTTAAATATACTTATATATGTCATATAAGTGATGTAATGAATAAAAATGAGTCACATCGCTTCATGGAGGTGATAATACACACGCATGCACGAAGGGCATTATCTTTTTTATTCACATGGAAAGTAAGAATGTAATTGATATATTATTATCATATAATGATTAATATTTGATTAATATCAAATATGAACATTAATTCCATTATTATAACGAGTCATGAAATATGGTTATGGAAAACGAATTAGATCGGTTCGTGGAGGCGATAGTTCACACGCATACACGAATGATTAATTTCTCTCCCATTTAACAGAAGTAGGAATAGATTTAGTTGAATATATTAACATAATAACATAAAATTATTGTTAGGATACTTTAGTTATTATTTAATATTGTAAGAAGAAGATTTTAAGGAATTGGAAGAAGAAATAAAATAGAAATACATAAATAAAAACATTACATTTCCTTCGGATGGGTACCTTTATTAACTCCTTAACACCTATAAGGAGGGAGGTATGACAGAAATAAGGATTCAATAATATTTAGAGGGATTATATTAAGGTTTTTAGGAATATCTTGGTTGAACCAAAAGGTTTTGGATGTGTGAGTAATAGAGAGAAATGAGTGCCCTTTTATAGGGGATGAGAGGCGCACAATTGTAATTATTAAAAGTATTAAATTAATATAAATTCACATTATATTAAAAATGGTCCCAAATTGATTTACTTAGAATATATGATGTTTTATGGCCAAATAATTATCATCCAATTAAAATTATAAAAGTTTTGAATATTTTTTTTAATCCTTATCTTTTTGTTTTAACGCTTTTTAACTCTTACTGATTTATTAAGAAATTGACAGATTGAGGGTTAAAACAATAAAAAAATCATGATTAACAACATAAAATGAGTTATTAATAAAATATATAGACTCATATAATTTTGTTTCCAAATTTTTATATTTTTATAAATTTTATATCATTTAATAAAATATTTTTTATTTTAAAATATGAATTATATCAATTTTGACCCTATTCATTAGATGACTTTTTAAAAAAAATCATCACAACCAGATTCCTTAGAAAAACCTAAATTATCTCAATTATAAACTATAATAGTCATTCATAAAATTATTGGATGATATCAAATATATCAAATTATATTTATTTTAATATTATTAAAATCTTTTATTTGATTCTTTCATTAATAAATCTATTACTGCATCTTCTTTGTATAACAATTTAATTTAATTATTTAATTCTTAAAAATTATAAATAAATTACCATGATGTAGTTAATATTTTTATATTTATAATTACTATTCATAGTCAAATATATCACATGTATAACCCCATATTAAAATTTTATTAGTATGGATAGAATATTTATTACATATTTCCCTTTACTTTAAATTAAATGTTATAAATGTCATAATCACACCCAAGTGGATAATAAAGGTTAATATTTCATTTAAAAGGTGGTTATGGTCGATAATAACTCATACAATAAGTTTAGGTCATGTTTTTGGGTAATTTTATAATATTATAATTTTAATTTTACCTTTAATTACCCAATTTACCATTAAGGGTGGTAAATAAAATACTAAAGTTACTATTCACAAAAAAGTATTTTGATCCCATTGGACCAAAATTTTCATAATTAGAATAAACAAGTATTTATTTTTTTTAAAATTCAATTCACATTTGTGGTTAAATTAGGTTTAACACTCATCATGTTGATGGATCGAGAAAACATGTTTTCTATGTAAAACGTTCAAAAGTTCAAATAGTTTTTCTATTTAATTTTCATTTTAATTTACATCCAATGAAATAAATTGAATTAAATGATCAAAGATAAATATAATTATAAATTAAAACCATGAAAAAGGATAATTTAAAAATATAAATAAATTATATGAAAAGTAGTTTTGAACTAAAATGTAGTATTTTTCATTATTCATTAAAATATGACATTTATTAGAAAAATAAGAAAAATTAATCCCAAGTAAATTTTGATGTCAAAATTCTAAAGAAGAAGTTTATTTTGTCAAATAGAACACATAAAAGTGACAAAAACTAGATTTAAAATGGGTTCTCCATCTAAAGGAGGTAAAATTTCATTTTTAGTAAAACACTTATTTTATCCGTAAAATTGTACTTGTTTTTATAAAAAGTTTAGAAAACATATAAGATGAATTTTAAACGTTATATTGAATTTATATTTCATTAATATAATCTATAAATAGTTATTTTATTATTATATATAAACAATTATTTTCATTTAAATATTTTTTCATAAAAACACATCCTTTATATTCAATTCGTTTTTATTTAATTTCAAAATTAATTTAGTAACCAATAAGTCATTATATAAACATGTGTAAACCATATTTTACTAATTCAGTTAATCCTTTTAATTCCCACTATTCTAATGTCTATATGATAACTATCATATTAAATAATAATATCAATTTGTTCATTTAATCTAAATGGGGCGCATCATGTATGCTATCAAATAATAATATCAATTTGTTCATTTAATCTAAATTGAATTAAATGATCAAAGATAAATATAATTATAAATTAAAACCATAAAAAAGGATAAATTAAAAATATAAATAAATTATATGAAAAGTAGTTTTGAACTAAAATGTAGTATTTTTCATTATTCATTAAAATATGACATTTATTAGAAAAATAAGAAAAATTAATCCCAAGTAAATTTTGATGTCAAAATTCTAAAGAAGAAGTTTATTTTGTCAAATAGAACACATAAAAGTGACAAAAACTAGATTTAAAATGGGTTCTCCATCTAAAGGAGGTAAAATTTCATTTTTAGAAAAACACTTATTTTATCCGTAAAATTGTACTTGTTTTTATAAAAAGTTTAGAAAACACATAAGATGAATTTTAAACGTTATATTGAATTTATATTTCATTAATATAATCTATAAATAGTTATTTTATTATTCTATATAAACAATTATTTTCATTTAAATATTTTTTCATAAAAACACATCCTTTATATTCAATTCGTTTTTATTTAATTTCAAAATTAATTTAGTAACCAATAAGTCATTATATAAACATGTGTAAACCATATTTTACTAATTCAGTTAATCCTTTTAATTCCCACTATTCTAATGTCTATATGATAACTATCATATTAAATAATAATATCAATTTGTTCATTTAATCTAAATGGGGCGCATCATGTATGCTATCAAATATAGTGTTTCCTTTTAAAAAATTAGAATATTACATTCTCCCCCACTTTTGGAAATTGTGTCCTCACAATTTGAATTTGTGGCTAGTATATAAGGCCTTAATTTTCAAAATTATTTTATAGAAATCCCAAAATATAAAAATGATTAACAAAACTTCCACTTTTAAAGAAATAAGGAAAAGTACAAAGGTCACCTAAGATAACAAATACTAGGATTCCATGTATGAAAACATTGATATAGAAGAGAAAACTAAACATCATGTTCTGATTTGGAGTGACAGAAAACAATATTAAGAAAAAGTTAACAATCACAAAGCTATAAATTTGTGTTGGGTTAAATGGTAGTTGACTTTGTAGTTGGAAAAGTAAATAGAATTTTTTTGTTTTAAGATAATTTTCATAAATTTGTGGAATTTAATTAAAACCTTGACTAATAACTAAAAAAAATACATACATTTCAAGTTGGGTTTCAAACATTAATCAATTTCCCATAAAAACTCATCTTTTTCTCCAAATGTTGAGTATTCAAGATGATTTTTTTCACCCCTAAAACACTAGAATAAAATTATAGAGAATCAAATAATCCACAAAGTATTAACAATATATTCATATCTTGAAACTATAACTAAAACAAAAAAGGTTAGGATAAGATAAGAAAATTACCCCAAAATAATAAATTGTTCTATGATTAAAAACTACTTTTAATCCCAAAAATTAAAAAGTAATAACCAAAGTTCATCATAGATCATTTGATAAATAATTTTCCTTAAAATTCCTCAAAATAATCCAAACAAAGATTGAAACCCAAAAGTTTGATGGATTTTACAACATAATCTTCCAAGATAAATTTTAACATTTATCTCCAAATAACATCAATCACTCTTTATGTCTCATACCAAAAATGAAATATCCAAAATCATATATTCTCTATGATAGGTTAATTATTTCCATAAATAACTAGAATCACTATAAGTTCACAATAAAAACATAGACTCTTCCAAAATAAAATATAACCATTACTCCTCAAATAAAATCGCATAGTATTCTATTTTTCTTAGGCTTATGGGGTTTCCAAAATAGTGAATGTCTTCCCATATAACATTTATCACTTAATTCCCTAATCATTTTCTAATTCCAAGGATATTCATCTGATAAAAAATAAGTTCCCAAAATCAACTTCTCCTTATTCCATCAACTCATTTAACTAAAAAAAAGTCATACTAACCAGGGACTCCACGTTGGCCAGTTTTAGGTGATGCACCCTTATCTCCCTTCGATTGTGGGTTCAATTCCCATGGCCTTGCTAGACGCAAAGGGTTTCCACCCATCCTGTGGGTTTTCCTTTTTTTAAAAACAAATAATTCTTTTAGCATTCCAAAAATGAGGTAAAATACTCAAAAATAACCATAACATATTTTAATCTCAAGGTCTATCTCATGACTTTAATTTTTCATCCCAAAATTTAATATCCTATAATTACCTCAAAATAAAATATCATGTAAACCGAAAAAATTATTCAAAAATTTATAATTATTTCCACACAAGAAAGTATAATTCTTACTCGAATAACATTTTCACATAACAAGATTGAGGGTTACACTTACTAATTTTTTTTCCCAAAGTAATCCCATTATCAAAATAGAATTAATAATTTTAAACAATTCATCATCCATAAATCTAATATAAATCTTGAACCCCTAATATGTAGACTTCTTAATAATTTATAATTCCTTATATTCCCCTAACCACAATTTTACATCTTATTCATTAATACTTCATTCCTACAAACACAAACATGAATCTTATCCTATGATTCAACAGTTTCAAAATTCAATAGTGTTAAAACATGAGACAAGAAATAATCCATACATTTCGTATGTCATTTTAAATTTCCTCATCTTAAATTGGAATTGAATTAGGTATTGGTAAACATGTATTTGTATGGTCCTTCTAATTCCATTCTGAAACCTTATTCATAGGACATCTATTTTCATAATTACTATACTCTTAACATTTAAATAATTAAATTTATAACTCATAAATAACTTCTTTCCTTTTTCTGATTCATCTAAAAACGTCCTTTTTTCCTTCGAAGGTTATTACTTTATGACTTTTATTACCACAGCTATAAAACCTTCTTATCCCTTTAAAAAATTTTCCTAGGTGTTTCTTTACACATCCTTGACATATATGTTGATGAAAATGATTACATTTATGATCATTATTACCTAAACTTCAATGGGGATTTGTTTCACTCATATATGATGCATCATAAAAATCACCAAGGCTTAAATGGTAAATCAATACTCACAATAGTTGGTTTAGAATAACCATGAGAGTTATCATTATAACTCCATTTTATTCAGTTTCTTATTCATAAAACCACCACATTTTCCTCCACATCTATTATTAATTTAGTGCCTACTGAATCCAAAAATTTACTAAAACCAAAAGGGTTAGTGTGAGTATATGAATGGAATAAACATTTAATATCTTATGGGGAAGGCAAACAATAAATATACTTATTCATGTTATCACAAAATCATTCAATATATATAAAATAAATATGACTCTTTATATTATGCTAACCATTGTGGTTATATATAACATGTAACTTATGCTTAAATATCACCCTAGCCTCTAAATATCTCTAAACCATCATCATATACCAACAATAAGGACCCATCCTTAAGAATTACATAATCTTTAGTTTAGTTAGTAATTCCCATTGAATATCTTTTCAGGTTTTGAATTTTAGAGAATTAGGTCATAAATATTATATAGCAAACCTTTGAAATAAAAAGTGGAAACTTCCAACAGTATCCAGTTCTTTCATAACACAATATTTTTTTAAAATAAAAAAGATTCATTTTCATGTTTAATTTTCATAATTTTTCATTGATTCCATAGTTGAATCTATTCTCCCTTAAATCTTATGAGAAACATTTAAAGACTTGGGATGAGCATAAAAAGCTCAGTAAGGTATACACAAAGAAGGAAAACTATTAGCCTTGCGAAAACATGTAAACCATGAATACATTATCATAAAATAATACATTTTACCTTTAATAAGTAGTGAATAATCTTCACTGAATATAAGATCATTTCTTACCATTTTTGTAAACAAATTTCTATAAAACCCATAGAAGTCACATATAACATTTAACGGTAACTTGGGTCATACTAATAAATAAATGGAATAACCATACAATCAACTTCCACATATATCACTCATAAAAATGTAATAGTCATACGACAAACTTCCATACAAAATGCATTGGAGGTTATAATGTAACCACTCATCCATGGTTTATCATAAAACAACCTGCCTTTGGGTAATCACATAACCACCCATCTTTGCTTTATCACGTAACCACAAATCAAATTTTCAAGTACCATTATATATTCATAACACATAAAAGACTGTAATTATCAAAATTTCACTCATAACATTTCACTTAAAATCACTAGAAATAATTTGAAGATATTGAAATAGTCATTCCACTTTTAAAACCATTTTCAATACCAAAATACACAAAAATGGAATAAGGGCTTTCTTTTTCATTTTAAAAAAACATTAAGGCTTATAAATGAAGCAAAATATCAAATAACAGGTATGACGGTATAAAAGTTTTATTCAATTCAAGTATTAAAAAACATTCCTTCTGTCATTTTGTAAATATAGTAAAATTCTTGATATAAAAATATTCCTTTTGAAAACTGTGGAATGAATTTAAATTCAAAGGGGTTTATTATACACCTTACAAAAGAAGGTGGTTAATACCATCAAAAAATTCCTCAATGAAAGGAGATTGAGACAAAGTCCCTTACCTTGGGTCTAACTCTTCACATAAAATCTTTAAATTCTTGAATAATAAAGTTAGGTTAATTTTAAATTTATTTAGAACATTTTTCAAGATTATTATTCCATTTATATCACTTATTTACATAATAATAATTGCATAATTATTTAATTTCATATCAAATGTTTTCTCGATATTCGGCACTTGAGTTGAAAATGAACATGGTATGATATCAATAGTACATGAGGTCATAATCCCATCATCTATAGAATAATATTTATGACATTATTATCATTTTTATACAACAATCATACTTTTAAATGAAAAAATTATGTATTGTTATGAAAAATGTAAAACATTATAATCATGGAGAATGTAGGTCGTACGTATACATGACTAATGTTTCTATTTTTCATTTATCATTATGAAAAGAACATACGTATTATTTTAGCTTTCCATAATTATCTTAAAATCATTAATATCATATTAATCATTTAAATATACTTCCATATAACATAAAGGTGATGTAATGAATAAAAATGAGTCACATACCTTCATGGAGGTGATAGTTCACACGTAAGCACATATGAAGTTATAATTTTTATGTGCATGGAAAGAAAGAATGTAATTGATACATTATTATCTTATAATGATTAATATGTTATGAATATCACATATGAACATTGATTCCATTATTATAATGTAACATCCCAGGTAATTATAGAATAATCCTTTTTAAATCTATTAATATTTATTAATTAGATATTAATTTTAACTTATAGGGGATACTATGTCTGATAGAATACTCAACATTCCAAAATGTGTTTCTCCAAAATCTTATATTTCACACAAGACTAAGTTATTCTAAATCATAATAATATATTATTATTTTAAATGGTAGTTATATTCTAGCCATTTTATTAGCTAGAATGAACATAACTAACTATATTATGTTTATACAAGTTTATTAAATATTTTTAATTTCTTAAAATAATCATTATAGGATTAAAATGATAATAAATTCAATTTTATGAACAAAATTATCTAATATTTTTAAAAGGTAGTTTTATAGTTTTTTGATGGTGAACACTTTTTTATATATATATTTTTTTTCAATTTTAAAATTCTTATTTGATGAAATAAACTTCTTATTTGGAAAAGGGACATAAAAATTTACTTTGGTTTAATTTTTGGTATTTTTCTGATTAAATTCACATTTTAATGAAAAGTGAAATATACTGCATTTTAATTCAAAACTGTTTTTTCATCTAACTTATTTATATAGTTATATTGTTTATTTAATTTATTTTAAAGTGTATTTAGATTATATTTTTATCATTTAATACAATTTAGTTCATTTGAATAAATTTCATATTGAAATTTAATAAAAAAACATTGTGAACTTTTGAATGATTTACTTAAAAACCCGTTTTCACATTCTGACAATGAGATTAATTTTAAATTTAATTTTTCAACTTTTTAAAATTGAATTTTTAAAAACTAACATACATGGTTGTAATAATAATGAAAAATTTAGTTCAATAGGATCAAAATAAATTTTTTGTGAATAATAACTTTATTAATTTATTTACCATAGTTAATGTTAAATATGGCAATTAAAGGTCAAAATAATATTATAGTAAAATAAAACTACCCTAAAACTTGTCCTAATATTATTTAATGATTTATTTTCAATCCATAAAACCCTTGGGTAAAAAATATGACCTTTTTAAGCCACTTTGGTGTTATTAGGACATTTATAACATTTAATTTAAAGTAAAGGAAAATAGGTCATAATCATGTCTCTTATTACTAAAAAAACTTTAATATAGGGTTATATAAGTGATATTATCGACTATGAATATTCCATAAAATTTAAAAAATATTAGCTACATCATGTTAATCTATTTAAAAGTTTTATAAATAAAATAATTATATTTCTTTATGACACAATGATGACGTAGTAATTTTTTTATTAAAGAATGAATCAAATAAATGATATTAATAATATAAAAATAAATATAATTTGACATATTTTATTCAATAATTTTTTTTGATGACTATGACATATTAGTTTTGATTTAATATATTTTTTTTATGAAATCAATTTTTTTTATTCTTGTAAACAATTCATGTAATGAATAGTGTCGAAATTCACATAATTTGTATTTTAAAATATAAAATATTTAATTAAATGAGATAAAACTTATAAAAATACAACATTCAGCCAAAAATATTATATAACTCTAAAAATGTCATTAATGACTCATTTATTTTGTCGTTTGGCATGATTTGGTAATTATTTTAACTTTAAAAGTGTAAATTATTTGACAAAACTATAAGAGTTGAAAAGGTTAAAACAAAACAACAAGGATAAATTTTTTTTTAAAAACATGTCTAATTATCATTTGATAATTATATTTCGACCAATACTCATCCTATATTTGAACTAAATATACTTGGACCCATATGGAATTGAAATTGAATTTATATTAATTTAATACTTTTTATTATTCCAAGGGTGCCCCTACTCTCTCATAAAAAAGGATCACATTCCTATCTTTTACTTACACATAAAAAAAATTTAGATCCTCAAAGATATGAAAAAAACGTTACTAGAATAACTCATCACATTCTTGAGTCCTTATTTAAGATAGAACACCCTCCTTATAGGTGACAAGGTGTTCTTCAAGGGTGATCAACCGAAGACAAGGTATTGTTTTATTTAAGTATTTCTATTTTATTTCTTCTTCCACTTATTTCAAAGAAAATTATTCCTAGTTAAAATAATAACTATTGTTTCCTAAATATACTGAGATGTTATTATGATAATATCATCACCTAAATCCATCTCCACTTCTATTAAATGGGAAGGTAATTAATCATTCTTGCGTACTTGTGAACTATCACCTCCACGAACCGATCTAATTATTTTTTCATAACCGTATCTCAGGACTGGTTATAATAATGGAATTAATGTTTTTATATGATATTCAGGAAATATTAATCATTATATTATCATATTATATCAATTAAATCGTTACTTTCCACACACATGAAAATGATAACATTGTTTGTGCATACGTGTGAAATATCACCTCTACAAAGTGATGTGACTTGTTTTTATTATACATATCACTTTTATGATATATATAAGTATTATTAAATGGTAAATAAGATATTAATTATTTTATGATAATTTTTGAAAGATAAAATAATACTTAACTTATTTCCATAATGATCAATGAAAAACGGAAAACGTTACACATGCGTATGCAGAACTTACCGTCTCCATGAATATAATGTTGTTCATTTTTTATAACGACACATCATGTTTTTATTTAAGGGTTTAATTTAGGAATAAAAATTATAATAATTTCTTGAATATTATTATATATATGAAGGAATTATGACCACATGTACTAGTGACATCAAACTATGTTTATTTTCAACTCAAGTATCGGATATCGACAAAATGACTGGTATGAAATTAAATAATTTTTTAATTTTTATAACAAGGTAATAAGTGATATAAAAGAAGTAAAAAACCTAAAAAAATTTCTCAATAAATTATAAATTATCCTTTATTAATTATTCCTTAATATAAATGTAGTACGTGATGAGTCAGACTCATGGTAAGGGACTTCATCTCAATCTACTTTCATTGAGGAATATTTTGATGTTATACACCACCTTATTTTATACGATGTCTAACTAACCCAATTTAAATTTAATTTCATTCAATTTTTTTGAAATGAATATTTTTCTAGGAATAATTTTACTAAATAAAGAAAGGAATGTTTTTAACGTACACGACAATAACAACTTTTGCACTATTGTGACCATTATTTGATATTTGGATTCATCCACAAGACGGAATATTTTTTAAGAAAAATAAATACCATATTCCCCTTTTTAGGTATTATGGTATTGAAAATGGTTTTAATAATGATGTGATTATATCAATATCTTTAAAATATTCCTTATGATTGAAAATGATTTTTTTTCAAAATGTTGATAATTACAATCTTTTCTGTGTTATGATTATATAATGGTACTTAGAAATTTGAAGGGTGGTTATGTTATAAACCAAAGATGGGTGGTTATGTGATAAACCAAATATGGGTGGTTCTATGATAAAATGAGTATGAGTAGTTACATTATAACCTCTAATGCATTGGGTATGAAAGTCGACCATATGGATATTCCATTTGTAAGAGTGGTATGTATAAACGTAGACTATATGGTTACTCAATTTAAGTATGATTATGTCTCAAGTTACCTTTATATGTCATATGTTTCATTATATTGGGTTTAAGGAAATATTTTTATTACAAAAACTTATGCAATGATCTTATGTTTAGTCCACTGCAATTACTACCTCTCAAAGGTAAAAAGTATTACTTTATGAAAAGTATTCAAGGTTCACATGTTTTCACAAGACTAACAATTTTCCCTCTTTTTGTATCTTTTACTGAGTTGTTAATGATAATCCCATGTTTTGAATAGATTCAAGGATGGGATAAAGGAAAATTTATAATGTTTAAACTTGAAATGAAACCATGTTTCTTTTTAAACATTTTTTGATTTATGAAAATAAGATTGTGATTAGAAGTGTCTAATTTTTAATATTTGAGTTGTTATGTATGAGATATAGAAAAATTCATGAAATCTCTAAACATGAAAAGATCATGGATGTGAATAAAGTCAAATTATTGACTTAACTCAAGATTAAGTAATTCATAATACTAGGGCTTTATAGTTGGTATCAAAGGCCAGTTTAGATAAATTTAGGAGTTAAAATATTATTAATTTAATATCCATAAATTATTTTTAATTTATGTTCAAATTGAGAAGATATAAAATTTTAAGATTACCTTGTTTCTTTCTCTATGATATGTCTATTTAGAATGGTTTTCCATATAGGAAATATGGAATTTGTGCTGGGAAGGAATACAGAGGAAAACAACCCTCCAAATCACCATCCTGGGATTTTCAAAATTAGAATGGAATTTTTTGTTACAGAGACAGATCTGTTGACTCAAGTAATAAATGGTTGTGGTTTCGATGAACGATATCTACTAAATCAACTATAGAGGAATATGTTGGTATTGGACCCTTTCGTAAGGAAACGTCCCCCCATCATTCAGAGGATCATCTGACCCTATGCAATCTAAATGGTGGATTAATGAAATAGAAAATATTTTTTATGTAATGGGGTGTTCATACAATAAAAATGTTAGTCTTTCTATTTATCATTTTTGAGGTGAATCTGGTTAGTGGTGTTTAATGATTAAAAATATCAAGGGAATTTAAGAGATTGATTCCATGAAATGATATGAATTTAAGAATATATTAATTGAGAAATATTTCCCTAAGGTTGGTCAATATAGGATTTAAAATAAATTCTAGTAATTGATACAAAATGAGGATGATTCTATGGCTATATATGAATAAAATTTCACTCGTTTGTCAAGGTGCATCCCAAATTTTATATGGTATATTGATAATAAGATAAATTGGTTTTACTTAGGATTGAAGCCGACATTTCGAAGGGAATTATCCTTTCATAAGTTAAAAAGATATGTAAAACTTTTATGATGTAATGATAAGGTAGAAAGGGAGTTTTCTGATGATCATCTGTTTAATGAGAGAAAGAAAAAGAAGCAATATAATTATAAATCAATGGGAAAACATTTATCAATGAAGTTTGTAGGCAAGAAAATTAAATTAGCATCTTGTGAGAAGTTTGGTAAAAAGAATCCTAGAGAATAACTCTCAAATTCTAGGAAGTGCTTTTGATGTTGTAAGACTGGTTATATTGCTCATGACTACAAGGGAGATTATAAAGAAAGCAATGAAAAGTAGGCAGTAATATGTTTTAGTTTTAATTAGTTATGAAATTATGCCAATGTGTGTCCAAAGTTGATTACCCATGGTGGAAACTAACACGATTGAAAGCATAAAGGTGTGGAAAAATCATTTTATACTACTATAGTTGATGTGGGACTATCAAATTAAATGGCGATAAGTATGTTAGGATTTTTTTTCAAAATATTCCAATACTCTATTTGAATTTGGGTCTTCACATTCATTCATTTCTAAGAGCATTGAAAGTAAATTGGAAATATCAACTCATGAATGTGATATAGAAATTTTGGTAAAAACTCTGGGTGTAAGTATTAAAGAAACCAAGATTTATGGTAATCTTCCTTTTATCATTAGTGGGGTGTTTTTTCCTGTATATCTCGTTGAACTTCCCATAGTATAGTTTGATATAATTTTGGGTATGGATTATCTTTCATTTTATCATGATAAAATATATTTCTAAGACAATAAAGTTTTATACAATGATTTCATACCTTTGATAACATACCAAGAAGATGATAGGTTAATTAAATATGGGAGTGAAATTTATCTAGATCATGTTGTTGAAAAGAAAGAAACTAATTTTTATTAGTTACAATCTAGTAGTGAATGAATTATATGTGTTTTCCTGATAAAATATCTAGTATAATTCCTAACCATGAGGATGAATTTACTATTGATTTAGTGCCGGATGCAATGACTATTTATAAGCCCCCTTATCAAATGGCTCAAGTAGAATTGGTGTAATTGAAAAATAGTCACAACTATTTCTTGATAAAGGATTCATTAAACCTAGTAATTCACCTTGGGGTGATCCTGTTTTATTGATTAAAAGGAATGATGGTTCTATGAGACTTTGTATTGAATACACAACATTGAATAATATAACTATTAAGAACAAGTATTTATTTCCTCATATCAATGATTTTTTTGATTATATATAAGTAGTTTATTACTTTTTAAAAATTTATTTGAGGTTCGGGTACCATTAGCAGAAGGTGAAGGAGGATTACATTCAATAGACAGTGTTCTGAACATATATAGGCATTATGAGTTTTTTAGGTATTCCCTTTGGGTTATCTAATTCCCCTACTGTGTTTATGAATCTCATGAATAGAGTCTTTCATCAGTTTTTAGATTAGTTTTTGGTTATTTTTATAGATGAAATTTTGGTATATTCTAAATGTCAGGAGGAACATGAAAGTCACTTAAGGATTGATTTTTAAACCATAAAAGATAATAAAATATATGGAAAGTTTAGTAAGAGTGAATTTTGGTTTAAAAAATTTTCTTTCTTGGGTCATATTGTTTTTAAAGATGGAATAACTACTGACCCTTCTAAAACAAAAGTTGTTAGAGAGTGTCCAAGACCTACCAATATCACATAGATTTTTATTTTTCTTCGATTAGAGTGTTATTACCAATAGTTTATTGAAAAATTTTCCTAGTTATCTAGACCACTAACTAAGTTAATGCATAAGGGAGTTATGTTCATCTAGACAAAATAATGTAATGATTATTTTCTGAAATTGAAAAGAAGAATGGTAAATTCCTTAGTTTTGGACCTGCCTTCCAGAAATGGTGAATTTGTTATCTATATTGATTCTTCATTAAAAGGGCTTGGATGTGTCCTAATACATAATGATCCTGTAATTTCTTATTCTTCATATCAGTTGAAACCTTTGGAGTTAAATTACCCTAAACATGATTTGGAATTATCTATTGAGGTTTTTTCATTAAAAATTATGAGGCATCATTTGTATGGTGTAAAGTGTGAAATATATACTAATCACAAGATTTTGGAGTATATATTAACTGAAAAATAATTGAACATGAGATAAAGGATATGGATGGAATTAATAAAGGATTATGATTACACGATTCATTACCATCTAAGAAAAGAAAATAAAGTGGCAGATGCTTTGAGTAAAAATGTTGTGTTACATTAACCGTGATACATTTGGAATGTGATCCTTTGGTTAATTTTTTGATAAATTTTAAATTGGAGGTTGTTGGTATAGGAAATTAACCTGTTTTTTTGTGTGTCAGTGAAATCATATTTTTTGGACAGAATTAAGGAATTGCAGAAGGAAGATAGTGAGCTGTAAGAAACGGTAGAATTGGTCCGGAAGGGTTTGTTACTTGAATTTAACATTGATAAAAATTGTATTTTTATGTTTGGAAAGTGATTATGTGTGCCTTGTGATTCACAGTTCAAGAAAGATTATTTATGTGAAACTCATAATTCTCTATTTTCAGTTCATCTAGGAAGCACTAATACATATAGAGACCTACAAGAGTTTTACTAGTGGGATTGAATGAAAGTAGATATTTCTGAATTTACCATAAGATGTTTGATTTTTCAAAAAGTTAAAGTAGAGAAGTATTTACCAAAAGTGATTCTTCAACTTTTCTAGTGTTAGAGTGGAAATGGAAAAATATATCCATGGATTTTGTAGTAGGATTACCGAAGGATTCTTGAGGCAACAATGTGATATGTGTTATTATCTATCTATTGACTAAATCTTCTCATTTTCTTCCTATTCAAGATACTCTACCACTATATCAACTTTCTCATTAGTATATTAAAGTGATAGTTAGGTTACATGGATTTCCCATCTTCATTGAATCTGATTGTGATACTATATTCACTTCTAACTTTTTAAAAGGCCTTCAAAAGTCTTTGAGTTCTGAATTAAATTTATGTACAACTTTTCATCCTCAATTAGATTGGAAGTCACAAAAAAAAATTTAGACTTCGGAGGATATTCTACATGCATGTTCCATGGATTACCTAAAAAGTTAGGATTAACATATTTCTTTGGTTGAGTTTTCTTATAACATCAGTTTTCATTCCAGTATATAGATGATTCCATTTGAGGTATTATATGGAAAGCAGTGTCAAAATCCCGCATTTTGGAATGCTTTTAGAGAAAATAAGATGATTAGACAAGAGTTGGTAAAAGAGATGGAATAAAAAGTTTAGTTGATTCAAAAACACATTAGGATATCTCAGAGCAGGTAGAAAAGTTATGTGGATAACTAAAGGAAGATTCTTTATTTTTAGGTGGGTGATCATGTCTTTCTCAAAGTTTCTCCATGTAAAAGTATGATTCATTTTGGTAAGAAAGGGAAGTTGATTCCCTGGTTCATTGGACCCAATGAAATCCTAGTGAAAATTGGATCATTTTCTTTCTGAGTGGATTCACCTTCGAGTCTATCCGAGCTACCCAATGTTTTTCATGTGTGAAAGTTAAAAATGTATATTCCGGTTAAATCTCATGTTTTGAGTCAAGAAGTATTTCAGTTTGAAGGGAATATTTATTATGATAAACAACCAGACCAGATTATTGATAGTAGAGAACAGGTGTGTAACACCCCAATCTTCCATGGTACGCTTCTCTTTGAATAATACAATTGCATGTGTTGTAAGAAACTTCAAGTTCTAGCACACAACAACCAATCAAACTAACTGTTATGAATATTAATACCCACTTTTTGAAATTTTATAAATTTTATCTTTCAAAATGGACTTAATTTTTTGATTTGGAATATTGAAATTAGCTTAGCATGAATTTTTGGTATTTTTTTGAAAACGTTCAATTTTTGATGAAGAGTGAAAAACACTAGGTTATAGTTTAAAATAGAATTTTAATTTAAAAAATTATTTATTTTATATAAATATGTTTTAGGTCAAAATATATACATAATACCTATATAAGTTCAATGTAATTCATTGGAGTCAGTTTATAATAATTTTAGATATATAAAAATTTTATTGAACTATTTACCGTTTTTACCCACCACCTTGGAGCATTTGAAAATTTATATAAAACTTAATTTTAGTGCTTCTGTGAGTTGAATTTCAAAAATCCGAGAGACACAGTTAATATCAGTTAGTAAAAAGTGGTTCAATAAGATGAAAATAATTATTTGTGAATAGTAACTTTTTACTTTTATTTACCACGGTTAAAAGTAAATAGGGTAATTAAGGGTACAAATGACATTATTATTACCCTCACACATGTCCTAACTCTATTTGATAAGTGTAATTCAATAAAAAAACCCTTAGGAATAAAATATGATCTTTTAGGTCCACTTGGAGTAGATTAGGACATGTATTCTTATTTAATTCAATGAAGAGTTAAAAGTGTTAAATTCAATGTTTAATAACTACACCATTTTTAATATAGGGTTATACATAAGATAAATTCGACTATAAATATTCATAATGAATATAAAAATCTTTCCAACATAATGGTAGTTTATTTATATTTTTTATACATTAAATATTAAAATTTATTTATGAGACAATGATGATGTAGTAATTACCGTATTTATGAAGGATTAAAATAATAGATATTATAAATATCCAAATAAATGTATTTTGAGTCTTTTTATGAATTAAACTAATTTTATAGGTTAATATGACATATTAGAATTGTTTAGATGAATTTTTTTTAAGTAAGAATGTTGTTATGAATTTAGAAAAAACAAAATACAAAGTAGTGTCAAAATTGATATAAAAGAGTTTTTAAAACAATTATTATATTATTAGTTAATATTCTATTCCTAAAAATCTATGGTTCAGCCAAAATACTTATATAATGATATTTTTATCATTAATGAACCACTTGGGTTACTCTTTGAAGTTTATAGTATGTTTATTAACCATATAATATAAACATACAAAGAGACATGGTAAATGCCAAACTATTTAACTAAGAGTTAAATATAAAAGATAAAGTTAATATAGTAACCCAAACCTGTCTAAAACCTACTGGTTGAGTTTTTTTGACCCATCCCCACTTTATCCTTTAAATAATTCATTTTGGAGCCATTATAAACAGAAAATGATTTTATTATAAAAATAATATTTCTAGCTTTTCCTAAGGTGCCCCTCACCCCTCTTATAAATGGGCACTCCCCCTTCTCTCCAATTCACACCTTAAAATCCATTTGTATCGGTCAAGCTCTGCCCAAATAACCTCTCAACTGTACTCCATTTATCTTAGAGGCCTTCCTTTAGTCATAAATCCATCATAAGGATCCCTTTTTATTAAATCAAAAGGAAGAACCTGAAGAAGTGGTAAATATTTCATCACCTTTTTAAAGTTATTTTCTTCTTCCACTTCCTCTTTCTTTGTTGTTTACATTCTAAAATAATAAATTCAGTATCTTCTATATACTGTGATGTTATTATAAATATGGAATAACCATATTTATTATTCTATCCATCCATTGAATGACATGTCACCAGACGTGCGTACGTATGACTTACCATCTCCATGTCGTGGTGTAATTGTTATTCAATATATTGTTATTTGTATGGGCATAATAATGATGTGTAATTGATGTTAATAATAAATATAACATGATAATTATTCTGTATATATGATATACCATCCAAACATATATTATTTTAATATCAAAAGAATGATATTGTCGCTCGTGCGTACGTACGGATTACCGTCTCCACGAACGCGATGAGATTGATTCCCCATCACAATACATTCAAGAATAATTTTAATTATAAGATTAAAAATAATGTTTAAAGACTTAATACCATTATGAATATGAATAATATACATCCTATCCCTAAAAAACATTACTTATGTGACAAAGCATATAATGGAAAACGAATCAGTTAACACCCAAAACGACGATAATACTAAAATATTATTAACAAAGCAATATTAAAAGATCATATATGATATCATATTAATGTATATGATTATTTTATAATTTAATAAAAATTATTTCACCATTATACATGAGGTTAACCTACCCTCAAAAAAGTAAAAGTACAAGGTAAGGGTTAATTTCACAATGTCTTTATTATCCGAGTTTGTTTTTACGTAAGTATCTATTGGGACCTCTTTATCATCCACATCCAAGTTTCTTAAACATGTATCTCAAAATTTTTTTAATATTTACTAGAAAATGGGGCGAAGTCATTTATACCCTTATTTGACCTTATATGTTTTGAAAGTAATCTTTCTGTCATTTTCCAAACAAGGTACTTTATGACCTTTTAGACAAAATTAAGGTAAGAATGTTTTTTTAACTTATACTGTGGGTGCAGCTATATTCTGCCATTATAACATCATCAAAGCTTCCCTTATAATAATATATGAATATTTTAAAAATAAATTTATTTTTTTATAATTATGTAACTTTAAATGATTTCAAAAAAAAAGAATGAGATATTTCTGTCAAACAGTTTTTATTTCATCTATGTCAACATCCTTTGATGGATTTTAAGCTTATTTGAAGTTGATCTATTATGGTACAAAACTCCAACATTGTATTAAAGGGTTTGTGATCTGTTTGACTGTGGATGTGTTATTTTTACTCCATTCATTGTTTATGGATAAAGTATTGAAATTTCATATGCTGGTTTTAATACGAATGTTTATGTTATGTTTAAACATTTTCATATGAGAAATGAATTAGAATTAGTAATTGACGGGTGGAGCCCGCTATAGCTCCTCGATTAATTAGTAGGTCGCATGAGACAAACTAGTGTCTTGGAACATGGCCTTGAAAAAATCTTATTTGTAGTCTTGGAACAAGGCCTTGACTATGTGGTTATGAAAGTATAGAATTATGAATTCCATCATTATGAAAGTGGCTATTGATATTGCATGTGATTATTAGACTTGTAGAATATCCATGTGAATAAGTAAATGACATTATTTTATTTTTATCTTTTCCATATTATTCTGATGTTCAAGTTAAAAGGGATTTTGTTTTAGTCGTATACATTACCATAAATGTTTATGCTTATTTAGGAAAGTTTCCGCTATATTGTTATCCTTACTGAGCATCTGAGCTCACACCGTTCTATATTTTATTTTTCCTAGGATGCGAAGAAGTATATTATGACTGACCTATAAGGATAGTCTATGAGATCTCAGTGTTTCCTATATAAACAATGTTGTTGAAGTTTTATATTTTATGATGTAATGTAAACCTTATGAATGTATCTAGTACTTCCAAGGATACTAAACTAATCAGTCTTTCGAGACATGATATTTTGTGATCATGCCAATGATATATAATAATGCATTGAATCTGGGCTTCTGGGGTCGGGGAGTTATAGTTGGTATCAGAGGAAGTTTAGTACAAACCTTGGAAACTAGATCTAGATAAACTCTGATTAGAGCACATAACCCTAAGATGGACTTTGAGGATTAGTATAGAAGAACTTCCTAGAATTTTGGTATTGTAGAGATTTTGTGAGTTTTCCAAGAAATATATCCCTGTCTAAATATGAGTAGGTAAAAGTGGCTCTGGCATAGATGTACCTAGGGGTAAAACCTAGAAACACCACTTTGAGCTAGAGTTGAACGAGAACTGGTGCACGACAACAGGCCTTGATGAACTCTTGGTTACGACACACCTGGGGGATATGCTTTGGATAATTCTCATTTTCTTTACAAACCATTATGAACGGTTTATGAGTGTATACTTCCTCAAAGAAAATTTTATTATTATTATTATGGATTATATCCATAAAATGTTCAATTTATGTTAAGTGTTTTACATGTTTGGATTTATGTATTTCGATTGATAAACTAATCTAGTTTATTCCATTGTTTAGAAATAGCGCCTAGTGGAAGGAATGGAAACCGTATCAATGAACACACTCCATAGAGGGATTTCCATCTTGCTCAAGATAATTATAGTGGAGTTGGTGATACAACTATTACTGATCATCTTATCACCATACTATGAGAACTTACTCAGGTTATAAACAATAACCTTACTCATATAGAGCACCCTAATCCACAGCGTGGAGGATCAATGTTAGATCGCTTCATGAGGCAACAATAACTAACATTAAATGGGAGTACAAATCCATTAGTGACTGAGAAATGGATAAATTCCTTATAGAAAATATTCCATGCCATGGGAATTAGAGAAAGGGAAAAAGTTGTCATGGAAATTTACCACCTCATTGGAGATGTTGATCAATGGTGGTCATTGATTCAAAACACAAAGGAAGATGATAAAGTATCAAATATGGAATATATAGAGTTTAAAGAAATTTTCTTATAAAAATAATTTCTTTATGGCCATCGAGTGGATATAGAAAGGCAATTTTTGAGTCTCAGGTAAAAGGAGGATGATAATTTCACAAAGTATGAGGGTAACTTTACATAGTTATCAAAGCATGCAGAAGATTATATAAATAACCCAAGAAGTAATATTGATCATTTATTTGATGGGTTAAAACCATTTATCCATCGAGAATTAGTCTCACAATCCTTCTCGTCATATGAAGATATTGTCTCATGTGATATCAAGATAGAAAATGAATTCTCTAAGTCATAAGACTTTAAAGAAAAGAAAGAGAATAAGAGATCTTCTGAACACTCTAGAAATGGAAATAAGGGGAAGAAGGGAAAAGTTGAATATCCATCCTGTAGTAAATATGGGAAGAAATACCCTTCTACTTTCCTGAAGGGAATGTGAGTATGTTACAAGTGTGGTAAAAAAGGCCACCAAGCTAGTGATTGCAAGGGGAAGAAAGAGGTTGTTGATGTCGAAAACTAAAATTTTATAGAAAGGGGGAATTATGAGAAGGAATTTCCTAAGCATCATGGGAACTTACCTCAAAAAGGCCAAGGGATCAAGGCCAAGCTTATGCTATCACTTCTGCTGAGGTTGAAGCTCCAAAATATGTAGTGGAAGGTAATTTAATGGTGTTCTAATGTTTAGAAAAAGCTTTATTTGATTCTGGATTATCGCATTGTTTCATATCTTCCCAATTTTCTACAAAAATTAGATATTTCCAATTAGATTTAATAAAGGAGTTTTCAGTCAAAACTCTTAAGGGAAGTCTCATTGCAACAAAGTTTTAGGAATCAATCCCCATTAGAGCATATAAATGTTCTTTATCTGCTAATATCATTGTCATAACCATGATTGAATTTGATATAATCCTCAGTATAGATTTCATTTCATACCATGATGAAAAAATTTATTGTATGAAGAAGGAGGTTAATATTTTTGACGATGATGATAAAGAACACCGTATCTTTAGAGAAGAAATGTCACTACCTGATTCTTATCTAGATCCACCCCAAGTAGCTCATCTAAATTCAATTATTGGGGAGGAAGAGAATGAAATAACTTTGGGTTAGGAAAGTAATGTTCAAATAGAGGATGTACCTATTGTGAGAGAATATGTTGATGTGTTTTTCCAGAAGATTTACCTGGACATCCTCTAGAATAGGAAATTGAGTTTTCCATTGATTTAATTCCTGGTTCAAGGCCCATATCGAAGACCACTTATAGAATGGCCACTATGGAATTAGTGGAAGTAAAGAAACAACTTGAGGAATTGAGTAATAAGGGATTTATTCACCCTAGTGGTTATCCATGGGGAGCCCCTATTCTTTTTGTTAAGAAGAAAGATGTATCTATGAGGTTTTTGATTGACTACGGGGAGATCAATGCTATAACAATAAAGAAAAAGTATCCACTACCTTGCATTGATGATTTATTCGACCAACTTCATAGAGCTCAATACTTTTCAAAGATTATCCTTCGATCTGGATATCATCAGTTGTGTGTGGAGAAGGAATAAATTCCTAAAACAGCATTTTGAACTAGGTACAGGAATTAAAAGTTTACAGTAATGCCTTTTGGATTGACTAATGCGCCCTCTATTTTCATGGATCTAATGAACAATGTTTTCAAAGAATATCTTGATTACTTTGTAGTGATATTTATTAATGATATCTTGGTATACTCCAAAATCTACAAAGATCATGAAAATTACTTGCACATTATCCTAAAGACTCTTTGAAGACATGAATTATATGGGAAGTTTAGCAAGTGGGAATTCTGGCATCAGGAGATTTATTTTATTGGCCATATTGTCTCTAAGGATATAATCTCTGTTGATACTTCTAAGACCAAGGCAATCCAAGAATGGCTAGAACTGAAGAGTATAACTGAGGTATGCAGTTTTATTGGTTTAGCAGGTTATTATCGATGTTTCATCCAGAATTTTTCCCAGTTGGATAAACCATTAACAAAGCTCACTCGTAAAGGGGTTAAATTTTTTTGGACAAAAGAGTGTGAAGATTGGTTTGAAGAACTAAAGAGAATATTATTCAATGATTCTATATTGACTTTACCATCGGGGAATGATGGGTTTGTTATTTATAGTGATGCATCAATGAAAGGACTTGGTTGTGTCCTTATACAGAATGATATGGTTATTGCCTATGCATCATGAAAACTAAAAATTCATGAGCAAAACTATCCTACTCATGATCTTGAGTTAACATCTATAATCTTTACTTTAAACATATGTAGACATTATCTATATTGTGAAAAATATGAGATATATACCGATTACAAGAGTTTGAAGTATATTTTCTCACAGAAATAACACAATGTGAGGAAAAGGCGATGGCTTGAACAACTCAAAGATTATGATTTCACTATACACTACCACATGGGGAAGGAAAATGAGGTGAAAGATGCTTTGATTAGAAAGTATCATGGAGTTTTAAACAATATGAGAGTGGAAAAATATCCTCTATACATGGATCTAGTAAAGATGGATATGGTAATCACCATGGAAGGTGAAACATTACTACTTTTTCAAATTGTTTCCAAACCATCTTTACTATAAAGTATAAAGAGTTCTCAAACCGGAGATGAAGAGTTTCAAAAGAATATTAAAGCTATGAATGATGGGAGATTGAGTGACTTTGTGTATGAATATGGAATATTGAAATTTGGGAAGAGACTTTGTGTTCCCGATATACCTGATCTAAAAAGAGAATCGTTGGATGATTCTCATAGCTCCAATTTCTCTATACACCATGGGAGCACCAAAATGTATAAAAATGTGAATGAACATTTTTGGTGGGACAACATGAATAGGGAGATTTCTGATTTTGTTTCAAGATGTATGGTTTGTCAACAAGTGAAAGCTGGAAGGCAACAACCTAGATGAGTCATGCAACCTCATCCCATACCTGAGTGGAAATGAGATAATATAACGATGGAATTTGTCATGGGACTACCAAAGAATCCTAGAAGGAATGATGCAATATGGGTCATTGTTGATCATCTTACCAAGTCATCATATTTTCTTGATATAAGAGAATATTTACCACTTGAACATCTAACAAGAGTATATATTAATGAGGTTGTAAGACTTCATGGAGTACACCTATCGATTGTTTCTGATCGTGATCCATGTTTTACATAAAGATTCTAGAAAACTCTTCAAAAATCCCCGGATACTGAACTTTATTTGAGCACTGCATACCACCCCAAAACTGATAGACAATTAGAATAGACTATTCAAACCTTAAAAGACATGTTGAGATCATGATCACTTAAATTTTAAGGTATGTGAGATCAATATTTACCTATGTTAGAATTTTCCTATAAAAATAGATTCCATTCAAGTATTCAGATGGCACCATATGAAGAGTTATAGGGAAAGAGATGTTGCAAACCAACCTCTTGGGATGATGTTGGTGAGAGAAAACTCGTAGGCCTAGAACTAGTGGAGGAAACGATGGAAAAGGTGAAGGTAATCCAAAACCACATCAAAACAGCTCAAAGTAGGTAGAAGAGATACGCCGATAACCGAAAAAAGGATTTGGAATTTCATGTAGGAGATTACATTTTCATGAAAGTATCTCCATGGAAGGGTGTTATACGTTTCGGTAAAAAGGGTAAATTGAGTTCCAGGTACATCATACCTTTCGAAATTCTGGAATGAATTGGGGTTGTAGCTTATCGTTTGGAAATGCCACCAAATCTCTCCAAAGTTCCTGATGTGTTCCACATATCACTATTGAGAAAATACTTGCCAGACCCAACACATGTACTTACCAATGAGAAATTAGAACTAGAACCTGATTTTTCTTATTGCGAAGAGTATGTCACAGTTCTTGATACAAGATAACAAGTGCTGAGAAACCGAATGACTCGTCTGGTAAAAGTTCTATGGAGAAACCATAAGATGGAAGAGGCAATGTGGGAACCCGAGGAACATGTGATGAAGAATCACTCGCGTCTTTTTATGCCGTAATATTCTAGAAATTTTGAGGATGAAATTATTTGAAGGATAGGAGAATGTAACACCCCAAGCTTCCATGGTATGCTTATCTTTGAATAATAAAATAGTGTGAGTTGTATGCCACTTCGAGTTCTAACACACCACAACCAATCAAACTAGCCATTATGAATAGTAATACCCACTTTTTTGAAATTTTATAAAATTTATCTTTCAATATGGACTTCATTTTTGGATTCAGAATATCGAAATTAGCTTAGGGAGGATTTTTGGTATTTTTCTAAAAACATTCTATTTTTGATGAATAGTGAAAAACACTGAGTTATAGTTTAAATTTTTTTTTATTTAAATAATTATAAATTTTATTTAAATTTGTTTTAGGTCAAAATAGATACATAATACCTATATAAGTTCAATGTAATTAATTGGATTCAGTTTATAATAATTTTAGATATATAAAAATTTTATTGAACTTTTTACCGTTTTTACCCACCTCCTAGGAGCATTTGAAAATTTACATAATACATAATTTTACCGCTTCTGTGAGTTGAATTTAAAAAATCCAAGGGGTAAAGTTGATATCGGTTAGTAAAATGTGGTTTAATAAGATGAAAATAATTTTTGGTGAATAGTAACTTTTTACTTTTATTTACAACGGTTAAAAGTAAATAGGGTAATTAAGGGTAAAAATGACATTATTAATACCCTAACACTTGTACTAATTCTATTTTATAAGTCTAATTAGACCAAAAACAACCTTAGGAAAAAAATATGATCCTTTAGGTCCACTTGGATTAGATTAGGACATTTATTATTATTTAAAATCAAAGAAGAGTTAAAAGTGTTAAATTCAATGTTTAATAAATAAACAATTTTTAATATAGGGTTACACATAAGATAAATTAAACTATAAATATTAATTAGAAATATAAAATTATTTCCTACATAATTGTATTTTATTTATATTTTTTAGACGTTAAATAATTAAATTTATTTATAACACAATGATGATGCAATTATTACCGTATTAATGAAAGATTAAAATAATTGATATTATAAATATCCAAATAAATGTAATTTTAGACTTTTAATGAATTAAACTAATTTTCTAGGTTAATATGATATATTAGGGTTGGTTAGAGGAATGTTTTTCGAAGTAATAATGATGTTATGAATTTAGAAAAAACAAAATAACAAATAGTGTCAAAATTGACATAAAAGAGTTTTTAAAAAATATATTATATTATTAATTGACATTCTATTCCTAAAAATATAAGGTTCATCCAAAATACTTATATAATGATAGGTGTATCCTTAATTAACCACTTTGGGTTCTCTTATAATTTTATAGTAAGTTTATTAACCACATAAAATAAAAATACAAAGATACATGGTAAATGTCAAACTATTTAACTAAGAGTTAAATAAAAAAGATAAAGTTAATATAGTGACCCAAACCTATCTAAAACCTATTTGTTGAGTGGGTTTTGACCCATAACCACCTTATACTTTAAATAATTCATTTTTTATCCATTAGAAACCGAAAATTATTTTATTATAAAATAATATTTCTTGATTTTCCAAAGGTTCCCGTCACCCCTCTTATCAAAGGGAACTCCCACTTCTCTCTAATTCACACCTTCATAGCCATTTTTCACAGCCAAACTCTACCCAAATACCCTATGAACTGTCCTCCCTTCCTTTAGTCAGAAATCCATCCTAAGGAGCCCTTTTGATCAAATCGAAAGGAAGAACCTGAAGAAGAGGTAAATATTTCATCACCTCTTTTAAGTTCTTTTCTTCTTACACTTCATCTTTCTTTGTTGTTTGCATTCTAAAATAATAAATCCAGTATGTTCTATATACTATAATGTTATTATAAATATGTCACAACCATATTCATTATTCTATCCATCCTTTGAATGACATGTCACCATACATGCGTACGTACGACTTACCGTCTCCACGTCGTGGTGTAATTGTTATTCAATATATTATTATTTAGATGGGTATAATAATGATGTGTTATTGATGTAAATTATAAATATAACTTGATAATAATTCTGTATATATGATATACCATCCAATTATATATTATTTTAATATCAAAATAATGATATTGTCGCTCATGCGTATGTACAGATTACCGTCTCCATGAAAGCGATGAGATTTATTCCCCATCATAATCCATTACAGACTAGTTTTCATTATATTATTAAAAATAATGTTTAAAGACTTAATATAATTCTGAATATGAATAAGATACATCATTCACATAACAAACATTACTTACGTAACAAAGCATATAAAGGAAAATGAATCAGTTAACACCTGAAAGGATGATAATACTAAGATATTATTAACAAAGAAATATTAAAAGATATTATATTATATCATATTAATGTATATGATTCTTGTATAATTTAATAACAATTATTTCACCATTATACAAGAGTTTAACCTACCCTCGAATAAGGGAAAGTACAAGGTAAGAGTTTATTTCACAATCTATTTATTATCTGAGGTTATTTTTGCGTAAGTATCTACTGGGGCCTCTTTATCATCCACATCCATGTTTCTTAAAAATGTATTTTAAAACATTTTTAATATTTACTAGAAAATGGGGTAAAGTCATTTATACCCATATTTGACATTATATGTTTTGAAAGGAATCTTTCCATCATTTTCTAAGTAAGGTACTTTATGACCTTTTCGACAAAATTAAGGTAAGAATGTTTTTTTAACTTATAAAGCGGGTGCGGCTATATTCCACCGTTATAACATCATTGAAGCTTACCTTAAAATATTATAAGAATATTTTCCATATAAATGTATTTTTTTATAATTATGTAACTTTAAATGATTTGAAAAAAAGAATGAGATATTTATCTCAAAAAGTTTTGATTTCAACTATGTCAACATCTTTTGATGGATTTTAAGATTATTTGAAGTTGATTTAATATGGTACAAAACTTCCAGATTTTATTGAAGGTTTTGTGATATGTTTGACTGTGGATTTGTTATTTTTACTCAATTCATGGTTTATGGATAAAGTATTGACATTTCCAATGCTATTTTTAAAACTAATGTTTATGTTATGTTTAAACCTTTTCATACGAGGAATGCATTGGACTTAGTAACGGGTGGAGCCCACTATAGATCCTCAATGCATCAGTATGTCTCATTAGACAAACTAGTGTCTTCGCATAAGGCCTTGACAAAATCTTATTTTTAGTCTTGGAACAAGGCCTTGACTATGTGGTTATGAAAGTCTAGAATTATGCATTCCATCATTATGAAAGTGGATATTGATATTTCATGTGATTATTCAACTTGTATAACATCCATGTGAATAAGTAAATGAAATTATTTGTTTTTTATCTTTTCCATATTATGATGAAGTTCATGTTTAAAAGGATTTTGTTTTAGTCTTATACATTGCCTTAAATGTTTATGCTTATTTATGAAAGTTTCTGCTATATTGTAATCCTTACTGAGCATCTGAACTCACCCTTTCTATGTTTTAATTATCCCAGGATGCAAAGAAGTATATTATGAATGAACTACAGGGATAGGGTATGAGATCTCAGTGTTTTCTATGTAAATAATGTTGTTGTAGTTTTCCATTTTATGATGTAATGTAAACCTTATGAATGTATCTAGTACTTCCAAGGCTGCTAAACTAATCAGTTTTTCAAGACTTGATCTTTTTTGATCATGCCAATATTATGTAATAATGCACCAACTCTCAGTAACTAGGGTTGGGGTGTTACACGGTGTTGTAGAATTAAGTGAATTATCATGTTAATGTTTTATGGAAGAACAATATGGTTGAAGAAGAAATATGAGAATTAGAAAATGCTATGAGGGATAAATACCCCCACTTACTTGATAACTAAATAAAATTGCAAGGAAACAATTTCCAAAACGGAGAAGGATGCAACATCCTAGGTAATTATAGAATAAGAAATTTTCAAATCTACTAAAATTTATGAATTAGATATTAATTTTTCTTTAAAGTGGATTCTATTTCCAATAGAATACCTGAAATGAAACAATGGGTTTATCTAAAATATTATATTGGACACATGACTAAGTTATACTAAATAAAAATAAAAATATATTATTATTATTATTTAATATAGGGGTTTTTTCATTGTCGTTGTATTAGAGAGAATGAACATAACTAACTATATTATGTTTAATTTTTTTTAAATATTTTTACTTTTTTCCAATAAATATTAGTGTCTTAAAATGAGAATAAATCCAATTTTAAGCATAAAATACTCTAGTATTTTAAAAGGTAGTTTTACTACCATTTGATGGAGAACCCATTTTTAAATATAGTTTTTTATCATTTATATGTTATATTTGACAAAATAAAATTATTCTTTGGATATGGTACATCAAAATATACTTCGGTTGATTTTTTGGTATTTTTATGATTAAATTCAAATTTTAATGAATAGTGAAAAATACTACATTTTAATTCAAAACTGCTTCTTCATATAACATATTTATATTGTAATATTTTCTATTTATATGGTTTTAAAGTGAAATTAGATTATGTTTTTATACTTTAATCCAATTTAGTTAATTTGAAGCAATTTCATATTGAAATTGAATAGAAAAACTATGTGAACTTTTGAACGTTTTACTTAAAAAACACGTTTTCTCATCCCGAAATTTTGATTAATTTTAATTTTAAATATTCCACTTCTATTAATTTAATTTTAAAAAACAAAAATACATGGTTGAAATTAGTATGAAAAGTTTGGTCTAATAGGATCAAAATAATTTTTAGTTAATAGTAACTTTAGTATATTATTTACCACAATTAAAGGTAAATATGGTAGTTAAAGATAAAAATAATATTATTATAATATAAAACTACCCTAACACATATTATAATATTATTTGATGGGTTATTTTCAACCCATAAAATCCTTAGGTTGAAATTTGTTCCATTGGAAGCCCCTTTGGTGTGATTATGACATTTATAATATTTGATTTAAAGTAAATACAAATATGTTATAATCATGTCTCTGATTACTAATAAAAATTTAATTTTAGTTATATAAGTGATATTTTCAAATATTAATATTCCTTAGAAATATAAAACTGTTACCTACATCATGTAAATTTCTTTATAATTTTTAGGAATTAAATAACTAAATTTATTTATGACACAGTGATGATGCATTAATTGGTTTATTAAACAAAGAATAAAATAAATGATTTTAATAATATAAAAATAAATATAATTTGAAATATTTGATTCCATCCATAATTTTTTTGGATGACTATGACAAGTTATAATTGTGTTAATGTAGTTTGTTCGAAGGAATCAAGTTGTTTTTATTTTATTAAAAATTCATGTAATGAATAGTGTTAAAATTGACATAATTTATATTTTAAAATATAAAATATTTAATTAAGTGATATAAAACATATAAAAATCAAATATTCAACCAAAAATATGATATAACTCTTCAAATGTCATTAAAGACTCATCCATTTGTCATTTGGCATGTGTAAATAACTTGATAAAATAGTAAGAGTTAAAAAATTAAACCAAATGAAAAAGATTAAAAATTATTTAAAACATGTCTAATTATCATATTATTATTATATTTAGAGACCTATGCATCCTATATTCACAAGAAATCTACTTTTACCCATTTGGAATTGAAATTGAATTTATATTAATTTAATAATTTTAATAATTCCAATGGTTCCCCTCCCCTCTCTAATAAAAGGTACCCATCCCTCTTTATTAATTACATGTAGAAAAACTTTTGGTTCCACCAAGATATGACCAAAATAGTTCCTAGAATCCCTTCCCACATTATTTTGGCATTATTTTAGGTATAACCCCCTCCTTAGAGGTGTTAAGGTGTTCTTCAATGGCGATCAACCGAAAAAAAAGTATCATTTTCTTTAAGTATTTCTATTTTATTTATTTTCCACTTCTTTCAAATAATCTTATTCATATATGAAACAATAACTCCAGTATCCTCAATATAATGAGATGTTTATATTAAAATATCATCACCTAAATCCTTCTCCACTTCCATTAAATGAGAAAGGAATTAATCTTTCATGCGTACGTGTGAATTATCACCTCCATAAACCGATCTAATTCATTTTTCATAATAGTATCTCATGAATGGTTATAATAATCAAATAAATGTTAATATTTTATATTTATTACATATTAATATTTATATTATAATAATATATATTATAATTGCTTACTTTTCATATGCATAAAAATGATAACAACATTCGTGCGTACGTGTGAACTATCACATCGACAAATCAATGTGGCTCATTTTTATTATTTATATAACTTGTATAATATATTTAAGTATATTTAAATTATTAATATGATATTTATGATTTTATTATAATTCTGGAAATATAAAATAATACTTAACTTATTTCCATAATGATCAATGAAAAATGGAAAACGTTACTCATGCGTATGTATGACTTACAGTCTCCATGAATAGAATGTGGTTTCTTTTTCAGAAACACACTTCATGGTTTTATTTTAGAGTGTAATTTATTCTTAAAAATGATAATAATTTCATGAATATTATTCTAGATATTAATGACTTATGACCACATGGACTAGTGAAATCAAACCATGATCATTTTCGACTCAAGTATCGAATTTCAACAAAACTACCGATATGAACTGAAATAATTATGTTAGTTTTATAACATGGTTATAAGTGATATAAACGAAATAATAAAAATGAATAAGGTTTTAAATAAAGTATAAATTAACCTATGTTTATTATTATGAAATATAAATGTTTTACAATATGATTCTGACTCACGGTAAGGGACTTCATCTAAATATCCTTTCATTGAGCAATATTTTGATGTTATACACCACCTTCACTTGTAAGGGGTATAAGTAAACCCTTTGAAATTTAATTTCAATCAAAGGTTTTTGAAATAAATATTTTTCTATGAATAATTTTAATAAATTATAAAATGATGTTTTTAATATATGTGGTGATAACAACTTTTCTGCCACTCTGACCATTGTTTGATATTTGGCTTGATCTCTAAGCCAAAATGTTTTAAATAAAAAAGTAACATACTCCCTTTTCAGGTATTTTGGTATTGAAAATGGTTTTAGTAATGTTTTTATTATATCAATATCTTGAAATTATTCCTTGTGATTTCAAATGAATTTTGATGAGTGAAATGTTGATAATTGTAATCATTTACGTGTTATGATTATATAATGGTACTTATGAATTTTTTGGGTGGTTATGTGATAAACCAAATATGTATTGTTACTTGATAAACCAAATATGGGTTGTTTCATGATAAACCAAGGATGGGTGGTTATGTTATAACCACCAATTCATTGGGTATAGAAGTTGGCTATATGACTATTCCATTTCTAAGAGTCATATGTATGGAAGTCGACCGTATTGTTATTCCATTTAAGTATGATTATATCCCCTGTTACCTTTATATGTTATATGTTTATTTCTTTGGGGTTTAAGGTAATATTATGATTACAAAAAAGTTAAGAAATTATCTTATATTAAGTTAAGTGTATTTACTACTTCTCAAAGGTGAAAATTATTACTTTATGGAAAAGTATTCAAGGTTTACCTATTTTTTGAAAAATAACAATTTTCCTTCTTTGTGTATCCCTTATTGAGATATTAATTCTAATCCTAGTTTTTTAAATGTTTTTAGTAATATTTAAAGATGAATAAAATCAAGGATGAGATCAAGGAAAATTTATGAAGTTTAAAAAATAAATGAAACCATGTTTTTTTAACCATTTTTTGTTTTATGAAATAATGATTGTGAGTAGAAGTGTCTACTTTGAAATATTTGAGTTATTATGTATGAGTTATAGACTAATTCACTAAATATCTAACCATGAAAAGAACCTAGATGTTAATAAAAGTCAAATTATTGACTTAAATAAATATTAATTAAGGTTTAATATTGGGGTGTTATATATAACCAGTCATGATGGTCAGTTATGGAAAACGAATTAGATCAATCTGTGGAGGTGATAGCTCACATGTATACACAAAAGATTAATTACATTCCAATTTAATGGATGTAGATATGGATTTAGGTGATTATATTAATATAATAAAATTTAATTATATTGAGTAAATTGGAGTTATTAATTCATCTTGGAAGAAGAATATTTGAAGGAAGTGGAAGAAGAGATAAAATAGAAATATTTAAATAAAAACATTAACTTTCCTTCGGATAATCACCTTTATTAACACCTAAACACCTTTAAAGAAGGGTGTTCTGACTAAAATAAGTCTTAAAGACTTTGTAGAGGGATTGTAGGAAGGTTTTTGGGAAGATATATGCCAAACCAAAAGTTTTTTGGAATTTTTATTAATATAGAAGAATGAGTTCCTTTTTATAGGAGAGGGGGGATCACTCTTTGAATTTACTAAAACTATTAAATTAATATAAATTACATTTCAATTAAAAATTATCCCAAACTTATTTATTTATAATATATGATTATTTTGTGTCTAATAATAATCATCAAATTAATATTAGAAAGTTTTTGAATATTTTTCAATCCTTATCTTTTTGTTTTAACCCCTTTTAACTCTTACAGATTTATTCAGTAATTTACACTTTGACAGTTGATGAAATAATCAAATCATGACAAAATAACAATAACTGGGTAATTAATAATATATTTAGAGTTATATAATTTTTTTGTCTGAATATTAGATTTTTATAAATTTTATTCCATTTAATTAAATATTTTATATTTTAAAATATGAATTATGTAAATTTTGACATTATCCATTACACGACTTTTTAAAAACATCATAACAAAATGAATAATTCAAAAAAAAAAACTACATTAAATAGATATTTACATGTCATATTAATCCAAAAAAATATTTTATGATATCAAATTTATCAAATTATATTTATTTTTATATTGTTAGTATCATTTATTTGATTCTTTCATTAAAAAATATATTATTGAATCATCTTTGGGTCACAATTAAAATTAATTATGTAATTAATAAAAATTATAAATAAATTACCATGAAATATATAATATTTTTTCATTATATTGAATATTTATAGACTGATATATTAATTACATAACCCCATATTAAAATTGTTTTAGTAAGAAGAGACATATTTATGACATATTTTCCTTTACTTTAAATTAAATGTTATAAAAGTCATAATCAAACCCATGTAGATTTAAAAGGAAAAAATGTCATCCAGAATATGGTTATGGTCAATAATAAATCCTAAAAAAATATTAGGAGAAATTTTAGGGTTATTTTATAATTTTATAATATTAATTTTACCATTAATTACCCTATTTAGCTTTAATCGTGATAAATAAAATACTAAAGTTACTATTCACAAAAAATTATTCTGATCCTATTGGACCAAATATTTTTTAACTTGTACAAACATGTATGTATGTTTTTGAATATTTAATTCAAAAAATTATCTAAATTAGGTTTAACATTAATCCCGTTGACGGATCATGAAAACCAATTTTTTAAGTAAAACGTTCAAAAGTTCACATATTTTTTATATTTATTTTTATTGTGAAATTGAATCCAATGAACTAAATTTAATTATAAGATAAAAAATTAATATAATTATACCTTAAAACCATTTAAAAGGATATTCTAAATATATAAATAAATTATATGAATAATACTTTTGAACTAAAATGCAATATTTTTCACTATTCCTTAAAATATGAAATTTATCCAAAAAATATCAAAAATTTATTCATAGTAAATATTGATGTCCCAATTAAAAATAATAAGTTTATTTTGTAAAATAGAACATATAAAAGTGACCAAAACTATATTTATAATGGGTTTGCATCAAAAGGTGGTAAAAATGCATTTTTAGAAAAACACTCATTTTTTTCTGTAAAATTGTATTTATTCTAATAAAAAGTATATAAAACACATAAGATTAATTTTAAACATTTAATTGAATTTATATATCATTAATATAATCCAAAAAATATTGATTTTATTATTTTCTATACACAATTATTCACATTTAAATTATTTTTCATTAAAATACATCCTTTATATTCAATTAGTTTTTATTTAATTTCCAAATTAATTTTGTAACCAATGAATCATTATATAAACATATGTAAACTATATTTTCCTAATTAAGTTAATTATTTTAATTCCAACCATTATATTGGATATATGATAACTATCATATTAAATATTAATATCATGTTTTTCAATTAAGCTAAATGTTGCATATCATGTATGCTATCAAACATAATGATTCCTTTTAAAAATTCCGAATGTTACAATTTCTATATCTATGAAGTAATTTCCAACCTAATTTGGGTAATTTTAAAATTTGTATCCTTGTATACCTTCACATTTCAAATCCAGGGTATTTAGATGTTCTCTGGAAGAGATGTTCATAGATCTATAATTTTTTCCTCCATTGAATAGTTATACTAATAGAAGTAGGCCTCAATGTTTAGAAAATCTAAGGTAGTGTGTAGATATACTCCTTCAATCAGAAATGATATTATTGGATCATTCTTATTTAATTATTTTTCTAGACTCTCCCCTTAAGAGGAAACATTAGGAAATTTATTTTATCCATATTATCTTGACTAAGGCTTGTTTTTCTTTTGAACCTCAATTCAGATCTTCTGAGTAGCATGTATTAATTACTAAGATAGTTTTATAGATGATTCATCAATGAGAACATTCTTTTCAGAATTTTTGGAACCCTCCCTTCTTCATAGATATGTCTTAGATGATCATGAAAATATTTTGGGATAATATGTCACTTGGATATGAAGAAATTTAAGAATGGGAATACATCTGTGTTAATCCAATGACTTTATTTGAGAAGGGTAACCTAATTTTTTCATGTGTATATAAATATATCATCACCATACATAGTTTTTGGGACACTATTTTATATTTCCCTATTTTCACATCCATTAATAGTGATGATACTATCCACTATATGCATTAAAATTGATGCAAAAAATCTTGATGGTGCATAGCCTTGAAATTTGATATCACAATCCATCTAGGATGACAAGATATATTCACTTTTAAACATTATATATGATTTCTTCTCATACAAATTTGTGGTTTTTATCTAAGATTATTCTAATAGGCCCCTCAATGTATGTGATGAAGTTGGACTATTAGTATATTTTCAGAGCATTAATGTCCTCTTCATCTTTCATCAAGAGAGGTCAATGTCTAGATACAACATATATAAATATCCTAAACATTAATATTAGGATTTTAACACCATTTTATAGCTCATATGTTAAAATGTGTTATGTTATCCACCCATACAACATATGAAATGATCCTAAGATATGAAATTTGGATTTTTTTGTTGCATATGTGTAGTAGGAATTGATATATCTTATAAATAATTGGTATTACAATGATCGCATGCCTTCCTTCTTCCATACATACTAACATTTCAGTGGATATTGGATTAATTCATGTGTCTGAGTAATGAAATGACAACATATATCTACTAAACCACATCATGAGAAAGCCATCAAGGAAAATATAGAGGTAATATATTATGGTTGATCTGATTACCCCATAATTCATATTTTCCACTCTCTAGTTTAGGACAATAGATGATTTAAGTCCCCCATGTTTTCATGGAGATGCATAATTTTGGGAATTGAGAAGTTATCCCATCACTCTTAAGTGAGAAGATGTACATCCACGTCTCAAAGATATTATTTGTTCATAGACAAAGCTCTTTCCCCTTGACATTTCTTACCCCATTCAGTAATTATTGAGCTAATAGAGGAATTCATATGAATTAATTTGATATATATTTGGGTTATATAAATTCATCATACATTTACCTAATGATTGGTTCCTTAGAGATCTTATACAAATCCCACTAGATTATCCTTTTTTATTTGTGTGTCAAATGAAATGTGTTTATATAAGGACTCCAATAGCTCAAAAGATAAAGACTGAAGTAGGATTTAATCATATACATATTCTTGTGATATTCAAATGGATTTGTATACTTCCTCCCTGTTTAACTGATCTTTAAACTAAATGCATATCCAATGCACCCAAGATGTTTACATACATTTAGGATTAAATCCACCTCTAGCTAAAAAATCCTTGAAGGTGTTCCATCCTTAATGCTGGTTTATGATTTCTTGGTGGTATATAGAGTTTTAGTGGTGATTTCTATGTTAAGGATTGTATAGATTACTATCAAGGGTGTATTATTAATGACACATGATATAAGGTAGATCATCAGAGTCGCCATTAAGGTATCCACCTTTCGATGATATGTTTTCCATTTCTAGGATCATGTAATGAGTAAACCAATAATCCAAAATATTTTCATATGGTATGGGTATTTTAACAACTTTCAGATGTCTATTCCAATAAAAGTGTATGAATTATGATAATGGATACCTCTAGTGGTGTGCTAGTAGAAACTGTGTTAGAGATAATATATATATTTTTCACTATCATACTAACACCATCACAATATCATTGATCAATTGGTTGATATAAGAATATATGAATTTTTTAGGCATGGTAGATGAAGTTCTAATAATTTTATATAGAAAATTTAGTAAAGATTTAATCACATAAGAAATTTGGGGGTAAAATCATGAAACAATGTGTGGAAGAAAATTAGAAGAGAATTTTATATAAAGAATTAAATTTCGTTTAGCTTATCATGCATAGATGATTTAACCTAGATCAACATGACCTAGGAGTTTTCACTCATGTCAGTTATCTTAAATTTAGAGAGTAGCATTACCAGAATTGATCTCCTAAGTAGAAAATTTTCCAAACCCACACAAACATGAAGAATATCAGTGCCCAGATTCATAGTGAACACATGCTATACTAAAAAAAAAGATATAAATTACTATTTATATTTCACCAAAGTTATTTTTGCACCATGATGAAGGGGGTCCCCCATATTTATAAAATGGGGCTACACAACCTCTATTCCATTATTACCATTGGCGCATGATCATTTCTTTTAGACAATTGTGCATACTAGCCATTTAATTGTTGCATGTGATCAGGTATCACATCAAGGAATGCACCCATTGCTTAATTAGTGAACACACCCTCATCTTTGACTAAATAATGTGCTCTACCTCAAGTTTTTTTTCATTCCCAAGTTGTTCCTTCAATATAATTTGACCCTTTTTATGAAAATCAAATCTAATTATGTGGGGGGAATTTTCTTATTATTATAATTAATCAGGTTCCCAATTGGAATGTGATTTTGAAATTTTCAAATGGGATTAAACAATATATAGATCCTAGTCTCCTCAAACCCAAACTCTAGAGCCTCACATTATTTCAATGATCTCCCAATAACACATGTGGACCGATTTCTACACCAACGATGAACAAGGCCCCATACCCTACCTTCATTTTTCACGACTCCCTGCTCTCACAAATGGTGACTATAGCCATAATTCCCTAAAAAAATCATGTCTTGTATGATCAAACCTCTAATTGTGTGATTTAGCCATTAACAAATGGTTTCCATACTATCCTAAATTACCAAAACTTCATTTTTCTAAAAAATTACATTAAACCTCAATTTTAAAAAGGCATAGAGAGACCAAGTGACACACAGTTGAATCCATACACCATCATTCCAATCTAATAGACATTAATCACACAACTACATGCCCTAAGTATTTAAATTATCCATTAGGTAATATTCTAAGTAAAAATATAGGAGGAGAATGGGAATACAAGGGTAATTGTGTCATTTAAAGGGTAACCTAATTTTGTCATGTGTATCTAAATAGATCATCACCATCCATAGTTTTTGGGAAACTATTTTATATTTTCCCATTTTCACATCCATTAATAGTGATGATACTATCTACTGTATGCGTTAAAATTGATGCAAAAAATTTATATGGTGCATAGGCTTCAAATATGATATTACAATCCATATAGGATGACAAGATATACTCACTTTTAAACATTATATATGATCTCTTCTCATACACATTTTGGTTTTTATCTAAGATCATTCTAATAGTCCCCTCAATTTAGGTGATGAAGTTTAACTATTAGTATATTTTCAGAGCATTAATGTCCTTTTCATCTTTCATACAGAGTGGTAAAAGTCTAGATAAAACATAAATAAATATCCTAAAAATTAATATTAGGATTTTAACATCATTTTATAGCTTATATGTTGTAATGTGTTATGTTATCTACCCATAAAAAATATGGAATGATCCTAAGATATGAAATTTGGATTTCTTGTTGCATATGTGTAGTGGGGATTGATATATCATAGAAATAATTAGTATTAAAATTCTCTAATGCCTTCATTATTCCATCCATATTACCATTTCAAAGGACATTGGACTAATTCATGTGTCTGAGTCATGAACTGACAACATATATCTACTAAAACACATCATGAGAAAACCATAATGGAAAATATAGAGGTAATATATTATGGTTGATCTGATTACCCAATCATTTATATTATTCCCTCTATAGTTTAGGACACTAGATGAATTATGTCCCCCAATTTTTCAGGGATATTCATAATATTGGGCATTAATAAGTTATCCCATCACACTTAAGTGAGAAGATGTACATCCACGTCTCAAATCTATTGTTTTTTCACTAACAAGTATCTTTCCCCTTGATATTTCTTACCTTATTCAGTAATTATTGAGATAATAGAGGAATTAATATGAATTAATTTGATATATATTTGGGTTATAAAATTAAATAAACATTTCCCTAATGATCGTTTTCTTAGAGATTTTGTAAAAATCCCACTAGATTATACTCAGTTATTTGTGTGTCAAATGAAATATGTTTGTCTAAGGACTCAAATAGCTCAGAAGATCAAGAATGAAGTAGGATTTCATCTTATACATATATTTGTTATATCCAAAGGGATTTTTATAATTCCTCCCTATTTAACTGATCTTTAAACTTAATTCATATCTAATACAGCCAAGATGTTTACATCCATTCAGGATTAAATCCACCTCTAGCTAACAAATTCTCAAAGGTGTTCTATCCTTATAACTGGTTTATGGTTTATTGGTGGTATATAGAGTTGTAGTTGTGATTTATGTGTTAAGGATTGTATGGATTACTATCTAGAGTGTATTATTAATGACACATGATATAAGGTAGATCATCAGAGGTCTCATTAAAGTATCCACCATTCGATGATATGTTTTTCGCTTCTAGGATCATGTTATTAGTTAACCAAGAATCCAAAATATTTCCATATGTTATGGGTATGTTAACATATTTCAAAATTTTATTCCAATACAAGTGTATGAATTATGATAATGGATGCCTCTATTGGCGTGCTAGTAGAATCTGTGTTAGATATAATATATATATTTTTCACTACCATACTAACACCGTCACAATATCATTGATCAATTGGTTGATATAAGAATATATGAATCTGTTAGGTTTGGTATATAAAGTTCCAGTAATTCTATATAGACAATTTAGTAAAGATTCAATCACATTAGAAATGTGAGGGTAAAATCATGAAACAGTGTGTGGAAGACAGTTAGGAGAAAATTTTATATAAAGTATAAACTTTAATCTATCTTATCATGCCTATATAATTTCACCAAGATCTACATTCCCTATCAGTTTTCACTCATGTTAGCTCACTTAAAATTATAGAGTAGCATTACCAGCATTGATCTCCTAAGTAGAAAATTTTCCAAACCCACACAAACATGGAAATAACGGTGTCCAGACTTATTTTGAACACATTGTGCACTAAGAAAAAAGGATAGAAATTATTCTTTTGATTTCACCAAAGTTATTTGTGAAACATGATGATGTGGGTCCCCCATATTTATAAAATGGGACCACACAACCTCTATTTCATTATTACGATTGGCACATGATCAATTCTTTTAGACAATGGTTCATACTAGCCATTTAATTATTGTATGTGCTCAGGTATTGCATTAAGGCATGGAGCAACTGCTCAATTACTACACACACCCTCATCTTTGACTAAACAATGTGCTAACCCTCATGTTTTTTTCATTCCCAAGTTGTTCCTTTAATATAATTTGACTATTTTCATTATAATGAAATCTAATTTTGAGGAGGGAATTTTCTTATTCTTATAATTCATCATGGTCCCAATTGGAATGGGATTTTGAAATTTTCAACTCAGATTAAACAATATATGGATCCTATTCTCCTCAAACCCAAACTATATAGCCTCACATTATTTCAATGATACCCTAATAACATATGTGGACCGATGTCTACACCAACTATGAACAAAGCCCCATACCCTACCTTCATTTTTCATGACTCCATGCTTCCAAAAAATGGAGACTATAGGCCTAATTCACTACCGAAATCATGTCTTTTATGATTAAAACTCTAATTGGGTTCTCGTGGCATTTAATAATGGTTTCCATACTATCCCAAATTAAAAAACCTTCATTTTCCAATAAAAGTCCCTTAATCCTCCATTTTAAAAATTCAAAGAGAGACCTAGTGACACACTGTTGAATCCATACAACATCATCCCAATCTAAGAGATATTAATCACACAACTACATGCCTAAAGCATTTAAATTATCTAATGGATCACTATGGATCCACTATGTATTAGTTATTTATTTGAGACTACACCAACGGTTTCTACTCCATGGAACTAAGATCTATTCTAAATAGAGTAGTTCCCACATTTTATTATGGTAGATCCAATCCTAGACAATAAGGACATATCAAGGCACCCTACCATCATAGATACCCTCATGGTCTAAATTCATTTCCTTTTAATAATAAACCTAAAAAAACATGATTTTTTCTCTACCACCTAGGCCAAGATGATGAAAATACTTCTTCATCTAGGCCACCCCCACGTACATCCATTACAAAATATTGGGTCATTATGTACACTTGTTTAACTCCTATAAATTTAATATTCCATTGATAATAGAGATTAGAAATCCTATAAGATGTATCTCACTTGTTTCCCTCCCAAAACAATGACATCCTTTAAGAATAAGTAATCACATATGCCCTTGATAACGGGGATCCATATCCTTAGTCATCCAATGTAACTCTTTCTATCAAAAGACACTTAATATGTATATTCTAAAATTTTACACAATGCAATCAAGCATCCAATTGGTATAATGTTGTCATCTTAATGAGATATAGATATATTTTGTTCCTACAACCTGGTGCAATTCCCAATAAAAATGGTATTTCATGCATATATCCCACTATAAACAATTTAAAGGTACCATTTAAATTATAGTAAATTCCAAATGACTTTAAATTTCAATGAAATGGTCCTATTCATGTTACCATAAAATATATGACCCCAATGGTCTTTGTTTCATAGACTCAAAAGGAATAACATTGTTTTTTGTCATATAACCTTAAAAAGCACAATATTAGTCATAGTTGAATGAACTCAAAATTTAAAACCTTGGTCTTGGTCAAAGGACCGTAAAATGAATCACATTGGTATTTTTCACACAACCTTAAATAGAACAACATTGGTCATGGTTTAATGAAATTAAAAATAAAAACATTGGTCTTGGATTCATGACCTTAAATGGAACAAAATTGGTCATGACTGTACGACCTTAGAAGGAATGAAAATTTTCCTTGTCACATGAACTAAAAGGAATGACACTCTTTATTATTTGACATAATACTACATAGGTTCTGATTACCCTTATATGGATATACATAAATCCTCTCTCATGGTATTAATACCTACTACCTCCCTGGAAAGTGATAAATTCTAGATTTCCCAGCTACATGAAATTAAACTATAGTACAACTAACAAATTAATATGATAAAAACGGAGAACCTCTCCTAAAAATTCTTTATGAATTCATGGTATAAATAAATGAATTTCACAATAAAGTTATCTGGTATTATTACGTTGATGTATTTAATAAATAGGTCTTAAATCAATGATGGAGTCATATATTAGACAGAGAACCTCTCATACATGTTTTTAATGAATTCATGGTAAAAATCGATCACTTTAATAATAAGGATAACTAGTAATATTAATTGTAATTTTTTCGATATTATATATTAAATCTATGAGAGAGTCCCATACTATAATATAATCTCCTATATTGGATGGTTCCACCTCCCAACCTATTAGTTTCAAAACATAATGTCTAAATTTACACTAAAGAATCTTAAAAGCCTCCCAAATTTTCAAAAATATTGATAATAATATGAATGAATATTTTTTAAGAAAAACATGGGAAATTTATTGAAATAATAAACACTTGGTAAAGTAATTAAAGTAATAAATTCATGTCTATATTGTGTTTTATTTCTTAATTTCCCTTTGTGTACAACTTTTTTGTCTTCAACTTCAGCATGTTTCACTACTCTGGGATTCCCTTTCTATGAAAATCATAAGTTAACTATATTTATCCTTATCCTCTACATATCTTGGTTTAAAATATGATAGAAACCATTGTGATAGTCTCTCCCCTAGTGTTGTTTGGTCCAAATTCTAGCCCAATGTGACATTTCTGTCTTCGATTGACCACAGTTCCCTATCCATATTTATCTCCATGACTGTTATTGAGTATCCTATCCTTAAGTGGTGTTGAATCAACATTGGTTCCTAGAGATTTCAGGCCCATAAATGTTTATTTTATAGAAAATAGAATATGGTTTTGGATTTGGTGCATCGATGATGGGTCCTGGATGTGGGTCTTCCATTGATGGCCACCTATTGTTTATTTGTATTCATTGACTAGTCACCTTTTTTTGGTGGTTTCTTTATACTATAATTTTGGTTGGGTGTTTTCTCCATTCTCCCTTTTACCCTTTCCCCTAGTGTTTCCCATTACTGTCACGAACCAGCCCGAGTCGACCCTGAACCGGTCACCCAGGCCAGCCCGCGACAAGTCCCGAGAGGCATTCCCGATCCTCCTGGGATGGTGACAAGAACCAAGGGCATCAATAGAGTACATAAGGGAACGATTTCTCCCATATATAAATAATCAAACAAACAACGGAAATAAACGGACAGCCCAAAATGAATTTATATAAAAATTGAACTAAATATTATTTGTACAAGAAACTAAAATAAGAATAAAACCAATAACTCAACTGAACAATCCCGATGAACAACTAACTCCATGTGACACTTATAGTCACTCTCCAACACAATGATAAAAAGTCCCCCAAGGTGATCGAACTAAAGATGAAACCTGCACAAGGGCTAAAAAAAGAAGAAGACAATAGGCGTGAGTATTAAAACTCAATAGGTTAGGCCGATATTCTATTCCCAATGCACATTACTTTAAAATAAATGAAAAATCAATTTATAGTTTTAAATTCAAGATTTGAATGTATGGTTTTCAAATGAGGTTCCATGCTATAATAATTATTAGACAAAAACATGCATGTTTAATAAATAAAAATGCAAGTAACAATTATTTTCAAAGAGGTGAAACATCAAAATGAAAATAGTTTTCAAGAGGTATGCTTTAAAGAATTTTAACATTAAAATAAATAACATATACTACTGAATTTACCAACCAAACACACTGTATGCCGACGGTGAGTACAAAATAGCCAATGAGCACTAGTCACAGGAATACCCCTAGGTACTAGTTAGTTGTGAGCCCCAGGTACCTCGTATCTCGGTGAAAGTAACCATAATAAATATCTGTTCTCGTGCACGAGCCACTAGTAGGGAACATACCCATAACCTAGTGGTCTCCAATCATCATCATCATCATATTTTAGTTAGTGTTGTCATCGTCAAACTTGCTACGTGAAACAGGGGCCAACCCCCACAGAATCACTAGCATACTAGTACACGTCCTCCCACCTAGATACCCGGGATTCCCTTTAGTGCTCAATCAAGTTACACATATTATCAAATACACATTTCACATCCACATTCCATTACAAAACCATAAAAACACAAACATCCCATAATCATTCTTCAAATTTCTTACACTAATCAACAAACCGCTAAATATTTTGGTAAAACAATTTCATGAAGTGTATTGAGGCTTTTCACATAAAAATCTTTCAAAAACACTCTTTAAATTATAAACACACATCATAACCAAACCAAATCATATTTGTAAGCCCAATAAACATTTAAAAAAATCATTTAATGGACCATAAAACAATCCCAATTGCACAAATTGTTATATTCAAGTAAAACACTCCTTCATTTCTAGGAAATGCCAAACGGGCCTTTAATTATTTTCTCAAAACTATCCTTTGACGAAGGTATGAATTTTAATTCTATTAAGGATATGTATAAACACAATTTACAGTAGAAAACCACATTCATAAATCTCTTATAATACTCAGGTTACATATTCAAAACACAACCATTTTCATAAAGATGTGAAACATTCCATTTTTGGGAAACTCGGGCCAAAATATGTTTTAAATCAAAACCCACTTGATTGTAAAAACAAATAAAAATAGGAAATCCATATAAGTACCCAAAAATAAAATTTATCATTATTCCAATTCCTTTATAAATCCAAACAAATAACTTTTAAATCACACATCACACATAAAAGCCAACCGGGAAATTTATCGAACACATGACATGTCCTTTTTAAACAAAACAATTTATTTTAAGTACATGAAAAGGAATAAAAAACAAATTGAAAGCCATATTTTCATTCAAGATACTGTAACATCTTAAAAATATCATAGACCAGATTATAAACCTCACAAAATATTTGCAAAAGATAACGGAACATTTAAACAAACACTTGTTGAGAACTTTCATGACAAAACAACAGTACCGTTCACAAACCAATGATTAAACAACCACTTTGAACACCAATAAAATTATCCAAAGGATGAAAAACAATAATAAACATATATATCTGGTGTTAAATATAATAAAATTATGAAACTTAAATAATAAAGTCATGTGAAAGGGGTATCCTACCTCAAATCTTTGGCGTAATTGAAACGCACACCCGAAATCACCCACCGCGGGTTTATAAACCATAAAACTATAAAGATCAGACCTAAACAAACAAAAACCCATAAAAAAACATGGTATAACAAAACCCTAGGTCTATCAAGACTAGGGTACAATATAAAACCATGAAATAATGAAAGGAGGGGGAAGAGGAAGAAGAAAGGAGAAGGAATCTCACCTTTCATCCTAGAAAATCTTCATCTTACATTATATATGAAGCCCTAGAGAAAAGGTAATGACTTGAAAATTCTTGTATAGCCTCCTAAGGTCTGGACGAACCACGGGAAGAAGATTGGTGGCTAAAGGAGTACGAATTGATTGATTTATGAATGATAAAAGTTACCTTGGAAATTCTGGTCGATTTGAGATTTCCTGAGAATTTCGCCCTAATTCGCGACCCCCATGAGCTCCAAAGAGGTAAAATCTATTATTAGGGTTAGTATAGGGTTATTGGCTTCGAGGGGGAGGTGGAATCACCGAAACATAGTAAAAAATGAAAAATATATAAACAAAACAAATTATTTTGTTTTAACAGGAAATGGGCCCATGGGCTGGCCTAATACCTAAATGAGAAACCCAAATTTACCCGGCCTATGAATTTATAATGGGTCCAAAAGGATAAATAAGTTTTAATATATCATTATATGACAAGTGGGAAGTTGAATGGGTGAAAAAGGATGAAAAACAAAAGAGTTATAAAAGAAACAAATTCGTTTTTTAAAACTGGGAATGAGCTCACGGTTGGCCCAAATCATGAAGTAACCACCCTTTCATCAAAAACTACTAAAAAAACAATGGGGATACCAAATTAGGGTGGTTAGACATATATGAAACTTAAAAACTCAAGATTTATCTCATCAAATACCCATGAAAAGGATCAGTATTTCTAATGGGCCGGATCAATACAAAGATAGAAAAAAAACCGTGTGTGACAATTCTCCCCACCATTAAAGCTTTCCGCCCCCGGAAAGCCATAACACTTTCCGGCTGAAACAAAAACAACACCTATGGATTCCAGAATGTACTCCCCACCATTAAGAATCAACTAGAACTAGAAATGTTCTTAGGATGAAAATCCAGGAGACCCATGGTGGGTCTCCCCACCATTAGAAACCAACTAGCAATGAATAGACAAGAATTGAACATGAGCTAAAGTTGGGACTCACTCACACAATCCCAAAAAACCCCTCCTACAAAAACCTACTATACCAAGTTAATAGAGTTACAACATGAACATATAAACCACCCACTCCCGATTGTAGGGGAAAATAACTTGGTCGACACATTCAGCATAATTCTGGACCCCCGTCACTTGAGGATGGGAGGGAAGGGGACCCAATAATTTGGCTACTGAAACAAAAAAAGAAAAAAAGAAACTACCAAAAACTCTCCCCCTATGAATAGGTAACACCAATACTGCACTTTATTTTTATAGGTGGTCCACATGGGGACATTGATTGAAAACCCACATCCATGAAGGAATAACCATAGACACTGTTTGAGGGGTTAAGTCCACCACGCCTGTTGCGACAAAGGGAAAATCATAGGCATTCCCGATCCTCCCGGGATGGTGACAAGAACCAAGGGAATCAATAGAGTACATAAGGGAACGATTTCTCCCATATATAAACAATCAAACAAACAGTGGAAATAAACGGATAGCCCAAAATGAATTTATATAAAAATTGAACTAAATATTATTTGTACAAGAAACTAAAATTAGAATAAAACCAACAACTCAACTGAACAATCCCGATGAACAACTAACTCCATGTGAAACTTCTAGTCACTCTACAACATAATGATAAAAATTCCCCCAAGGTGATCGAATTAAAGATGAAACCTGCACAAGGGCTAAAAAAAGAAGAAGACAATAGGCGTGAGTATTAAAACTCAGTAGGTTAGCCCGATATTCTATTCCCAATGAACATTACTTTAAAATAAAAGAAACATCAATTTATAGTTTTAAATTCACGATTTGAATGTATGGTTTTCAAATGAAGTTCCATGCTATAATAATTATTGGACAAAAACATGCATGTTTAATAAACAAAAATTCAAGTAACAATTATTTTCAAAGAGGTGAAACATCAAAATGAAAATAGTTTTCAAGAGGGATGATTTAAAGAATTTTAACATTAAAATAAATAACATATACTACTGAATTTACCAACCAAACACACCGTATGCCGACGGTGAGTACAAAATATCCAATGAGCACTAGTCACAGGAATACCCCTAGGCACTAGTTAGTTGTGAGCCCCAGGTACCTCGTATCTCGGTGAAAGTAAGCATAATAAATATCTGTTCTCGTGCACGAGCCACTAGTAGGGAACATACCCATAACCTAGTGGTCCCCAATCATCATCATCATCATATTTTAGTTAGTGTTGTCATCGTCAAACTTGCTACGTGAAACAGGGGCCAACCCCCACAGAATCACTAGCATACTAGTACACGTCCTCCCACCTAGATACCCTGGATTCCCTTTAGTGCTCAATCAAGTTACACATATTATCAAATACACATTTCACATCCACATTCCATTCCAAAACCATAAAAACACAAACATCCCATAATCATTCATCAAATTTCTTACACTAATCAACAAACCGCTAAATATTTTGGTAAAACAATTTCATGAAGTGTATTGAGGATTTGCACATAAAAATCTTTCAAAAAAACTCTTTAAATTATAAACACACATCATAACCAAACCAAATCATATTTGGAATCCCAATAAACATTTAATAAAATCATTTAATGGACCATAAAACAATCCCAATTTCACAAATTGTTATATACAAGTAAAACACTCCTTCATTTCTAGGAAATGCCAAACAGGCCTTTAATTATTTTCTCAAAACTATCCTTTGACAAAGGTATGAATTTTAATTCTATTAAGGATCTATATAAACACAATTTACAGCAGAAAACCACATTCATAAATCTCTTATAATACTTAGGTTACATATTCAAAACACAACCATTTTCATAAAGATGTGAAACATTCCATTTTTGCGAAACTCGGGCCAAAATATGTTGTAAATCAAAACCCACTTGATTGTAAAAACAAATACAAATAGGAAATCCATATAAATACCCAAAAATAACATTTATCATTATTCCAATTCCTTTATAAATCCAAACAAATAACTTTTAAATCACACATCACACATAAAATCCATGAGGGCAATTTATCGAACACATGACATGTCCTTTTTAAACAAAACAATTTATTTTAAGTACATGAAAAGGAATAAAACACCAATTGAAAGCCATATTTTCATTCAAGATACTATAACATGTTAAAAATACCATAGACCAGATTATAAACCTCACAAAATATTTGCAAAAGATAACGGAACATTTAAACAAACACTTGTTGAGAACTTTCATGACAAAACAACACTACCGTTCACAAACCAATGATTAAACAACCACTTTGAACACCAATAAAATTATCCAAAGGATGAAAAACAATAATAAACATATATATCTGGTGTTAAATATAATAAAATGATGAAACTTAAATAATAAAGTCATGTGCAAGGGGTATCCTACCTCAAATCTTTGGCGTAATTGAAACGCACACCCGAAATCACCCGCCGCGGGTTTATAAACAATAAAACTATAAAGATCAGACCTAAAAAAACAGAAACCCCATAAAAAAAACATGGTATAACAAAACCCTAGGTCGATCAAGACTAGGGTACAATATAAAACCATGAAATAATGAAAGGAGGGGGAAGAGGAAGAAGAAAGGAGAAGGAATCTCACCTTTCATCCTAGAAAAATCTTCATCTTCCATTAGATCTGAAGCCCTAGAGAAAAGGGAATGGCTTGAAAATTCTTGGAGAGCCTCCTAAGGTCTGGACTAACCAGGGGAAGAATATTGGTGGCTAAAGGAGTACGAATTGATTGATTTATGAATGATAAAAGTTACCTTGGAAATTCTGGGCGATTTGAGATTTCCTGAGAATTTCGCCCTAATCCGCGACCCCCATGAGCTCCAAAGAGGTAAAATCTATTATTAGGGTTAGTATAGGGTTATTGGCTTCGAGGGGGAGGTGGAATCACCGAAACATATTAAAAATTGAAAAGGATATGAACGAAAAAAATTATTTTTTTTAACAGGAAATGGGCCCATGGGCTGGCCCAATACCTAAATGAGAAACCCAAATTTACCCGGCCTATGAATTTATAATGGGTCCAAAAGGATAAATAAGTTTTAATATATCAGTATAGGACAAGTGGGAAGTTGAATGGGTGAAAAAGGATGAAAAAAAAGAGTTATAAAAGAAACAAATTCGGTTTTTAAAACTAGGAATGGGCTCACGGTTGGCCCAAATCATGAAGTAACCACCCTTTCATCAAAAACTACGAAACAAACAATGGGGATCCCAAATTAGGGTGGTTAGACATATATGAAACTTAAAAACTCAATATTTATCTCATCAAATACCCATGAAAAGGATCAGTATTTCTAATGGGCCGGATCAATACAAAGATAGAAAAAAAACCGTGTGTGACAATTCCAATGTTCTATTTTTTCCACCTCAATTTTATTTTTCTTTCATTATTCCTTATTTCAACCTCCCTGATCTACTCCTAGTGTAGCTTTCTGATAGGTTTAGTCAAGGGTGTATGTGGGTGGAATTGAAAAAATTCAATATGACAAGGACACTTCCACATATATATGTGGTGTGATGGACTTGGATGTTAGTCCGTGAATTTAATGGGGTTATCCTGGGTGATTGAGGTTTTTTTTTCAAATATGATGATATTGTTTTGAATTCAAATTGAGTCCTTCCACTGGGTATCTTCTAGCATGAGACCGAAGTGATATCTCATGATATATGTTTAAGATATATTTTCATATATATATTTAAAACAAGATATGTGGAGCATGAGGGCCTATAAAAAGGTAAATTGTCATCACATGCGTAGAAAAGAAGATACTTGGGTGACAGTTTCTGGGCATGGGTAGTAGTGGGTAGTAGAAAATATGGTTGTGTATAAAGGTGATATAATGATTCCACATGTTCAGTTTTGATATATCAAGGGTGATATATTTTCATATACTATTATCAGAGAGGGGACATAAGCATACTGGGGTATTTATTTTCACACATATTTTTCTACGCCATATTTTCAATCCAAGTCTATAGTTTTTCCTGGATTTTTGTACTCTCTAATTCATAGTATATTTCCTCAGAGTTTCCCAGTGGGGTTTAATCCTCCACAAGGGGGATTTTTCCATGTTAAATTTTTTTTACCCATTTATGATGCTTCTATTTGTTTTTGTACTTCATTTATGTTGTGATTCTCACACTTATTATTATTGAAACTAAGTTTTATTATGGATTTGATCTGACTTTGACCCAACAACTAGTATAAAAGGAGGTTATCTGTGCTTCTTTCAGACTAGATATTGGTGATTAAACCCATGAGATTTATTTCCACAATGAACTTTTTAACAACAAAAAATATTTTACACTTTGGCAGAAAAGTGTTAAAAATATTTTGGTATGTGAGGAGACAATGAAAAAATTGAAGAAAAATATTATATAAATCAGATATGACGAATGATGGTGAATGGTAAGATATTATAGAGTTAGAGAAAATCATGATTCATATGTATTTGGGTGATAACACACTGCGGTAAGTGATGAATCTGACATATCTAGAGGAAACTTGGGTGAAGCTTGAAAGTAGGTATAAACAAAAATCACTCAAAAATCATTTATATCTGAAAAATGGTTGTATCACTAGGGAATTCTAGATAATGAAGATTTAGGTAAATAACTAGGTGAGTTAAAAAAAATTAGGAAGGATATTACTTAAGTGGCAGTTATTATTGATGAAAATAATAATGTGGTACTTGTTGATATGGAAGAAGAATATAAGGCTTTACTTCTCTTGGGTCTGATACCTAATTCATATAACCATATCATCACAACATGGCTTCTCAGGAAAGACACACTAAATATGGATTATGTGATTTCAGCATTTTTGTTAAGAGTGACTTGATAAAAATACCAATGATAGTCAATATTTAGGTAATAGTGGTATTACAGCTATGGAAGATTGGTGTGGTAATCAGAGAGGTTGATCGAATACAATAAAAAAGTTCAAGTGCTTATTTTTTGACAAGGAGGATAATGTGGAGAGAAACTTATATGAATTTAAAAATTATAAGGAAGAAAAGAATGAACATGAAACTGATTATGAGGACACTAAAATAAGTCTGATTAAGGTTGAGGGTGATTTAATTTCAGTTGGAATTGATTTCCATAGGCCATATTTATTCACCTAATGGGTGGTTTATTCAGTAACGTCGAGCCATATTACACAGAAGATGGATTTATTTTCTTCCTAGTAAGAAGGTGAATTTTTTATATTAAATAAAGGTAATAAAGATTCTATTGATGTCATTAGTGTTGGTGATATTTGTATATCTACGAATACTGGATGTAAACTGACAATAAGAGATGTGTTTCATGTTCTAGGTATATGCTATAATTTGTTATTTGCTTGTACTATTGATAATGATGGTTTTTAGAGTTAATTTAGTAGTGGAAGATGGACCATTTTAATAGGATAAATGGTTTATTCATGAGGAAGAATAGATGACATGCTTTAAAGGATGGATGTAAAGGTGTGAATTAATATGATGAATCCAGTTGCAAAGTGGACTTCACTATATTTGTTTCCCAGGAGATCATCATGCTTTAGATGAAGACAACTGACTATGACGAATAAGGTTTAGAAGTTGAAGAATACTAGGTCATGTGTTTCAGGTCTTACACCTATTTCTGTTTCTTCGTAGAGTTACACAAGTGAAGAAATAATTAAAATCAAAGATCAGGGTTGTGCGATGAGAGCTTCAAACTACTTGGAGGATGTTTAATTGAGGGGGATGTTAATTCCTATAGGTGCTCCATATTATGTGGCAATCACAATTATGGTGGATGCTGAATATTGTTGATTCTAGTATTAGTAGTTCATATACAGGTATGATGAATTTCTCAGAATTTGGATTTTTTGTAGGGGAACTTTGAGGGTTCTATTAAAGATAAAAAAGAGGGATCTCATATTTTCTGCAGAGGTTTACGAGTGGTGTGATACCAACCTAATTACAATAAAACTAAGTTTTTGGGATGATATATCATTATTTTTTGGGATGAAGGGGGATATTGATGGGTTTATCCAGAGTCATTGGGGATTTTTTAAAATATAATGATACTGTTTTTTAAAATCAAATTGGGGAATTCCTCCATGTATCTGCCAGCATGAGATATGAGTGATATATCATGATATCGTTTTGATATATCTATTTAGGTATCTATTTAAAAAGTTATATTTGGAACATGAGGGCCTATAAAAGGGAAACATACATCACTTGCACAAAGAAGAAGATACTTGGGTGATGGTTTTTGGGCATGGGCAGCATTGAGAAGTGGAAAATCGGGTTATGCATCAAGGTGCATCAATGATTTTATGCTTTTGGTTTTGATATTTGAAGGGTGGTGACTTATCACATACTATTATTAAAGAGGTTATGGGGGAATAAAAGGTTGTGGATTTTCATACCAGTTTTTCTATGCTATATTTTCAATTCAAATATTAGGATTTACTTGGATTTTTGTACTCTTTGATTCATAGAGGATTTTATCTGAGTTTCCTTGTGGGTTTTTAATCCTCCACAAGGAGGGTTTTTTTCACATTAAAATACAAGTCCATAGTTATTATTATTCTTATTTAGTTTTTTCCTTTGTTTATATTGGTTATTATCCTAATTAATTATATCATAAATGATTATTATTTTGGAGTTGATCCACTTCTAACCTAACAGAAGGCATCATTCAATATTTAGTAGCATTCTTGGAGTTACTTGTTTAAGGCTATGGAGTATTGGTGGTCTTGGCTCTGTGGTTGGTGTAGTTTCTATTAATTTCATTTTTTTCACTACTTTGATGGTCCCATATAGTTCTTCCAATATAGTTTTATGTCTCCTTATTGGTTGTTCTCTCTCTTGGTGGAGTATCATCATAGATTTATTCTAGTGGTAATAGAAGGACTCATATGGATACCATAAATAAGTAGATGTGGCTCTTGAGGATTATGGGATCGAGGAATGTGATTCAATGGTTACACCCCACTGGTCCCCTTGTTATTTCCCTTATATTCTAGTTGATGGGAGAAAAGTATAAACCTATACAGATTCCTTCAAACTCTTCTCTATTTTTTTTGAATTTAAAACTTTTAATTTGTTTCTTTGGGATGAATTTGGTTTACTATCCATTTATTCATGCGAGTTCTCACTTAACCACATAATAGTTTTTCCCTCAAAGTATACAAAAAATAATATTAAATGATTATAAATATGTATTTTATTATTGATAATATTATTGGAACATCATTATTATATTATTTAGTTAATACATTTAAAATCATTATCATGAAATACATTTTTATTCTAATTTTTATTTTAATATAATTATATTATATTATGGAAAGATAATGATATTATTATCATTGTTATTATTGTAATTTTTATTATTTTTATTGCATCATGATATAATTATATTAGTTACTTTAAATAATAATATTACATATATAAATTTTTAATAAACCAAGTGATGTTGGAGGTGTAGATCGATCAAGGGTAGTGCCACATGACACAACATACCACCATGGGATATTCAGACCAATCTCCTCCTTTTTTATTTTTTTTCTTCTCCTCATGTCTTATTTTTTAAATGTGATAGAAATCACATTTTCAAATTTTTTCATTACTTTTCTCTATTTTCATTTATCATATTAGGCATTTTGGGTTTCAATTTTTCCAAATAATGGTTAAATCACATCTAGACATATATATTATTTATTTCATCTCTTAGGTAAAGCCAAGGGATTTCATTACACCTATTTAGTAACCATTTTTGGAATATATTCATATTATTAATAGGGTTACATAAATGTTCCTATGATATTTATTAATTTTAAGGATTTTTGAATCAATTTATCATTAGATATTAGCAAAACATACAAGATCAATGGGGCCTTCTCTTCCCTATCATATGTAGCTATTCTGCAAGTCTATCACACCCTAAAGGGTTCTATTTCATCATAATTTGGATCATCCATAAATTTAATAGACCTATAATCCTTTTATATTTTATTATTGGTTTTATATTAATCAATTAGGTGGAGTTTTTATTATATTCAATAAACTTCATGATGATAAGTTGAAAATTTTAATTTTTTAGGGTGTGCAGTGAAGTAATTTATTTGTTGTGGGGTTGTGCATGCTCTATATGTTTTGAATTTATACTGTTGTTGTGATGATAATTAATTTTTTTGATTAAATTGGAAATATTTTCGTTGATAAAATATTTTCATGTTGTTTAAGGATCACATATGTTTTTCAAGTTCACTATTAGTCACTTCAGATAGGAGGTCTAACACATCATATTCCTTTTCATCTGGTTATGCTTACATAGTCCCTGTCAATATTTTACATAAAAATTATTAATCTTTCAAATTATATTTTAATTAATATAATAGGATTTTTTCATGGATCATTTCTATATTTTTATTGAAATTATTTTTAAGAAAAATGTTAAATGAAATAATGAAGTTGTTTGGTTATTGATTCCTTACCATGTATATCTATGTGAGTTATTTTTTATTTCCATATTTCCATTTTAATTATTTCATCCATTTAATTGTTAATGAAATGAAACTTTTTTAGTTAATAAAGTGTTATGATTTTTTTTTATGTTTGGGAATTTGAAAAAAAAGAATGTTGTTTGCAATTTTTTCATGAAATAAGTTTTTTTAAAGTGTATGCATGTCTTCTTGATTTTGGATATAATATATAATAATATGATTAAAGGATTTTGGTCCAACTCTATACCATGTTACTCACCTAATAAAAAAATAAGTAGTAATCATTTATTCATCTTTTAAATTTCATACATGATTTGAAAAGGTGCAATAAAAGTGTTTTGTATAAAATTGGTTTACACCGAACCTTAAATATTGTAAATACATTTTCTAAATTATTTTTTGGGGTATGAAATTTATTTTCAAATAAAACATTTATTTATTAAATATTAGAAAAATGTATTTCTATTAAGGTCCAACCATAAATTTCGTTTTGACACTAATATTTAAATATATAAATCCTTAGTTATGATTTCTTTAATAAAGTGTTGGCTATACATTTAATTTTGAATTTAATCATTAAGCACACATTGTAGATATTATGGAAACACACTTTTATGAATGTTTATTATACCATGTATAGTTTGATGTTATATTTTTATTCTTTTAATTTGGTTACATCACACTTATGAATTTTTTAGATATCTATAAATATTCTTTCATTATTGATAATGACATGTTTCAATATTGGTTATGATTGATAATAATATGTCATGATTTTATATTTATTATTCCTTATTTTCCTTTCCAACTAACGTGTCATGTTTATTTATTTCTTATACCATGTTTATTTTTCCATTTTATATGCATTAATTGAGTCATGATTTATGTCTTATTTAGATTACCACGTAATATTTCTAGATTATGTCATACTTTATACCTTTTTTTTCTATCTAAGTAATATGTGTTGATTATATTATGCCTTTTTGACCCTTTTAGATTTCTAAATTACATTATTTTATTATTTTATTTATTACACATTGTTTTGAATTCCCATTTATTCGACTGTTATTATGTTTGATGCGATACACATGCGTACCTTTAACATTATTATATCGGGCATGTTGAAAGTGTGATATTATTTTTATAGATTGATTAAGAAGGTACACCAACCTATGATGGGACAATTTTTAGAATTAAAAAAAAGTGCTTCACCATGAATTGGTTATATTTGGTATGTGTAGTGAATTTCTAAGACTCAGTATATGCATTCTCTTTTCCCTAGGATGGGATACAAGATTACCTTGACTCAGTATGACAACCCATATATTTTATACACCTTATTTAATGATTTATTACAAAAAGATAAACATAATACAGTCCCATAATATTGATAGGTGTAGTTTATTTAGGAAATTAGATACATGGAACATTAACTTAAAACCATAATATAAATGAATTATTCAAAACTGCATAACTTTCCCTTAAATAATTCTTGGATCATCTAGTACTTCTTAGGATAACATGAGGATGTACATATGAATGTCACGATCAATAAAGACCAATATGGGAATAATCAAATAAAAACATTATAAAAGTAATACATGTGAGTATAGAGGAATATCAATGTGACATAAAATAGTGAGAATTATAAACATGAACATCAAATCATGTTATAAGATGATAACATCACGACAACATATTAATGTGGTGACAACATAAAACCTGACATCACAAGCATAATTCAAGGATAATGACTAAGATGTAGTAATATAGTGTGATTAATATAACCTATTATTCACCATACATAGTATCTCATGAGATAAAAAACATTACTCTATGCATTGTAAGGCTATATAATTCCAAACCACCCTTCAGATTCATATTATACACATGCATTTATGTGCCACAAACACTATATAATATAAAAATGTATTTCATCACTTTTAATTCCATGATTATGGTGTGTGGGTTAAAAAAATTGTATTACACAATCAATGACATATAGTTACATCTAGGAGAATAACCTTGATAGAAATAAGGATGGGTACACACAACCCAAATGTTTGGCAAGGAAAATCATGGGATAATTTCAACAGTATAATATGTGTACATAATGGTTCATGGAAGGGTTTAATGAGAGTGAAAGGTGATCTATAACTACTTGGAAATCATAAATAAAGTAAATTTATTTATAAAAAAATATTTCAACAAGAATAATTAGAAATAAAATGGCATAATACAAAGAAAGTATTTTAATAAATAAGGGGGGGGGGGGAAGAGAATACCTTACCTTGAGAGGGAATTTCTAAAATATTGAGAGTAGATAAAAATATATTAAGAACATTGTGGGAGGTATTTAGAGATGGTTAAAAATATTTAATTAAGAAAAAATGGGTTTTTGTTGAAGATAAGTTGGATGATGGGTGGTTATTTATACCAAAAGAGAGGTGGATTGTTTATTAATTTATAAACATAGGTTTTGGAATCTATATAATAAAATTATAAAAACCAAAAAACCATCATATTACTTGTTACATACAGTAGTGGTTTTAAATATTTTATAAGGCAAAGAATTTAAAATAATAAAATAATACTATTGGTGGTGTGGTACTGAGTCATGTCCATAAAGAATTTATTTTAAAAACATAAAATATATTATAGGTTTTGGAGAATTAATAAAAAAATTATAAAATTTATAAAATAAATTAAAATACATATTATTTTAAATTTAAAATACATTTTTGGTAATTAATTCCACTTATATCATTAATTATGTCACATTTGGGATATTATGATTTCATAATACAAATTGTATATTTATATCATATTTAATTTTTACCCAAAAATTCAATTTTCTCATAAAATTATAAAAAATTCACCTTTGATTAATTTTGATGTAATGATTTCAAAAATAATATTTATTTTATCAAAATAATTCTATAAATAATTGAATTTATAATTTTAAATAAAAAAACTTATATATCAGAAAATGCTTGTTTTTAGGTTACTAGCATCTTAATGACCCGTAAAAAAATAATACTGGACATCAATAAATTATATTATAATTTTAATATTAATAAAAAATATTTAATAATATTATTATATGGAAATAAAATTTATTTCAAAATTCTAAAATTTAAAAAAAAATCTTGTTTTAATTAAAAGCATATATTTTCAAAAAACAGAATTCTTGTTTCTTTATATAATAATCCAATTTTAATTAACTCATATATAATTATATATATAATGTAATAATTAAAAGTAATAAATATAATAATTATTTTATTACTATGAGAATATAAAAATTCTTACTAATATGGTCTAGCTACATATCCCCATGTTACATCAGCAAACACCCCAATGACATAGTGTGAAATAGTGGAGCTATCTTGGAGTGGTTTACAAACATGGTTAGGTAAATGAAATTTATAATCTATAACTTCTCCCATAAATAGTATTTATTGAGATTTAATTACTAAATCTCGGCTTGGGACAGGTCAAGGGTAAATCCTTGTCATGTCGTCTCCCTTAGAATCTCTACTAAATGAGCATCATAAGGTATGTTCCTATTGGTCAAGGCCATAGATTATTTCATCTATATCAGTAAAAAACAAAGTTAACTCCAGATGATACAGATAGAAATACTCAAAAAGATAACTCAAACTTGTACAATAACCCAATGTCCTTACCTTGTATCATATACAAAGGATCTTTCATGGTCACTAAAGTCTAGCTATTGAGCTCTGTCCTTTACTTGATCATAAGAGGATAAAGTCTACACATATCCTAAAGGGCCCATGTTGGGTGTGAGAATAATCTTATTAGGCCACCACAAACATGTTTCTAACTTAAATATGTTATTACACAAGTGTATCTAAATATAAATAAAACATCACATGAACAAAATATAATATATCCTGCTTTCCGTGTGCTCGATAAACACAAGGAAGAAATTACCTGCTTTTTCTATCTCTGGTATAACTAGAGTAGAGAGGATCCATAGTATAAGACTAGGTATCCCTTGAAAAAAAATCATTCTAAATGAAACCTTAGGTTCCACCTCTAATAGAATCACCCAAAACCTCATGTCATCTCAAACATCATGTCTAAAACAATAACCAATGTCCCAAAAGATTTCCCAAACAAGTACCTGGTCCCTTAGAACTTATCTCATAGAACCCCTGCTAGCTCAAAGACTTATGGATGAGGCATAAGGATGTCTTCCCTCCAAATAATAATCACTATTGTCTCAATAGCCGAATTCCTGAGGAATGACGATACCCATCCTCCCACAGAATCCTGGTCCAACAACCTCAATATTCGACTAGAATCAGCCCCCAATTAAAGGTCTCAGAAAGTTCAATCAATGGATTCTCACCATTATTGTGGAATTTTATGAAAATAACCATTATCACTGTTGATGGTCAACACCATCCTAATACATAATATAATGGATGCCTATTCCAAAAAGAGTGGTAAACACCACATCATCATATGAGTTTTATCTGTGTGTACATGACTCTAATGGTGCATCAAACAATTACGGTGAGAGTAAATAATTTAAAAAGTCCCTAAGACACATCATCCCAAAACCTTGTTCCCTATGAAAATTTCCTTCAATATTGTAGTCTACAACATCTAATATAACATGAGCCATGCCCCTAACATGATGACCTCATCACCTTAATTCGAGGACCATTTCGCCCAACCAGTGATCAACATTACCCAATGTATCTAGGATATTCCCAACCTAGTGAACACATCACCTCAATACAGGTGGTCATTACCACCTCAATACTCATGCCCAGTCTATCATGTTACCAAGGAACTCATTGCATGAAAAAAGTGACCTTAATTTAATAATTAAAACCCTGACCTAATCTGACGAAGGTTCGAAGCCTCTCACCAGAACCTAACCATTTTTAGTCTTGAATGTTCATGATAATTATAATCTCAAAAGTCAAATATAATTAATTTTAATACAACCATTTAATTTATAGGGTCTCTCTCAATCTTCCAAATGACAGGATGAAGAATACAACCCCAAAACTCAAGCGAATTCAAAGATAAATCTAGGAAACAACTAACTCATGTTGGTAGATTCATGCTCGTCTGATATTGGCCTTGAAAACATTTTTATTTGTTTAAATTAGTGTTATAGATTAACGAACTGAAAATATGGTAAAACATATCACATAGATTTTGAGAACTGTATGGTGAGGGAAAAGAAGAAGAGAAGAAAGATGTTTGAAGACCTTACCATTCCAGTTCCAACACACTTGAAGGCGAGAATATCATATCTTATATGAGAAGTAGAGATACACACCTAAATTAAGAGGATAAAGAAGGTTATCCTCTATTATGCATGATTTAAGGATGAGAAATGAGGTGGAGAAAGGATAAATTGAAGGGAGGAGAAAATGGTAAATTTACCTCTATAATGAGGCGTACGATTGGATTGCATGGTTTGGATAATTTTTCACCAACCATGTGACACCCACTATAAAGAGGGAACACTTTTCATTGTTAGCCCACAAGGCTTTTAGAAACTGACGGTGCCTCTACACAACCACTACCTAAGTGGCATTAATAATGCAGTCAGGAAAATAGTTTTCCCCAGCCATGAAGAGGCCATGCAAAACCCACTGATAAAAGATTCATAGCCCCTGTATGACCGTTCTCACCCTAATTCATGGTTTGAAAAAAATGTGTATAGTAGATCTATAGTTCCTCACCATTAAAACTTGGAGGCATTAAGATTAATCCAAACCATTCTCCTCTATTAGTGCTCCAATAAAAGATGGTATTTCAGCATCTGATGAACCCAAAACCCACTACAAACCATAAGGATATTTCCAAGAATTAAAACTCATCTTGAATAAAGGTACTAAGTCAAGGAAAATCTCATAATTTAGCTACAAAGATCAATAAATGAGTTGGTATTCTCACAAAAATCCAAAAATTATAACAAGTTTAAGAGTTTCATCCACTCCAAAAACTCAGGGTGTTACAATGATATTATGATCTACTTCCAACACCACCACCACCACTAAGTGGCCTATATTAGGCTTATGGAGATAGTGTTTGGGTCCATGGTAAGCTTCCAGTGATGGAAGCATAATACATGGTGGCTTATGAGATGTTTCGAGGTAAAATCTAGGTATATTATACTATTGATTCAGTACTAGTAGAAATATATGCGAGTTATTCCTTCATCTATTTACTTCTGGTGTGACATCTAGAGATCCCAATTGATATTTTAGCCCATCAAATTTTCCTTGAGGTTCAAAAATAGATAAATTATTTGATCTCTTTTATCTACTAGTAGTGAAATATATAACATGGTGGAGAGAGTTTCTCATTGGAATTTTGGTCTCCCTGATGAGACCTTATAACATCATCTTGGGTATTAACTGTTTTTCCATAGTCCAATCCCAGATTGAATTTCAACACAAATGAGTCAGATGCCTTTTCCCTAATGGGACAATATTGTCCTTTGTGGGTGAGAGATATCTCATGGAAGTATGTGTGGGTTTTTTTTGAGGAGGTAGCTATAACCCATCACTAATCAGTTTGTGATTGTAGATCTCGACACAACAGGCTCATCCAAAATATGGATTCCTTTAATCATGGTGAATTTTATGGATGTCTTCGTCAAGGACATTTTGAGAATACCTTTGAGGTGGTAGATATAGTATTGAATTGAATTGAATCCAAGGAATTCTCTATTATTTTATGTATAATATCATATGGACCCTACCAGGATAAGGAGATAAATTTGTAGTTGGATGACCATTGAGAGAAGGGTCTTATCATAACCATTGTTTCCTATAGGAAAGATCTAGTTTTTTTCATTTAAAAAGATGATGGGATCTTGAGACTTTGTGTGGATTATCGTCAAATGAACCAGGACGTGATAATGAACAAGTACTCATTGATGAGGATTGTTGATCTATTTTATTTGTTGGAAGGTATGAGATGGTTCTCGAAGATTGATCTCGAGTCTGAATACTACCAGTTTAGAGTTCAAAAAGATAATATTTTTATGCTGGTATTTTGATGTTTCTATGGACACTATGAGTTCCTAGTGATTCCCTCGAGTGTGATGAATTCTCCCACTATGTTTATTTCTTGTATGAACTAAATATTCCAGACATAATTTGACATATTTTTTATTGTCTTCATTAACAAAATACTCATATAATCAAAGTCAGAGGAGGAGAATTCAATGCACTTGATGATGATCCTAGAATTTATTTGGGAGCACTAGATCTATGGTAAGATCTCAAAGTGCCATCTATGGTTTCACATGGTTATGTTTTGGGAGAATGTAATATTTGAGAATGGGTTAGTCTTGGAATCAGTTAATATTGATTTTGTCCTTTCTTTGGATCCACCCATGACAATGTCATAGGTATAGAGATTTCTTGGAATGTTGGGTAACTATAGGTTTTGGAATATTTCTATAGGACTTCAGAAACTTTAACCACCCTGACATGGAAAGGGTAACTGTTTACATGGACTGAATAGTGGTAAAGAGCCTTCGAGGAGTTTAGGCTGAGGCAAATGAGTGATCCTATTTTGAGACTAATGGAAGAGTACATGGATTACGTGATATATTAATATTCCTTTAGAGTTGGGCTCAACTACATTTTTATTCATAGATAGGAAGTTATTGCATAGAGTTTGAGGGAGGTGAGAACACATGAGAAGAACTATGTGACTCATGACAAGGAGTTAGCAATGGTAGTTTCCCCTCTGAGGATGTAGATGCACTATATTCTAATAGAGAAATTTGTTGCTTACTCAATCTATCAGAGTCTCGTGTATGTCTTTATGATGAGAGACATGAACATCAGATAGAGGTACTAGTTGGAGTTCCTATAGGAATATGACTTTGAGACAGTATATACTCCTAATTAGGGAAACATGGTGAAAAATTACCTTAGCAGGAAGTCTTAGGGTCGCTTGGTGGAGGAGCTGTATAAGTAGTTACATTATTTGTAGCAAACCCTAGTTAAGTAGGAGGGTAAATATTCTCTTCATATGATGGTATTTTCATCTCCATTCCTCTAGCGTGTGAGAGAGTCCCATTTTAGAGACATCGATTGTGAGGACTTTCATGACCCGATATCCTTAGGATATTCACTAGAAAGATTTTCTAAAGGATAGAATCGTGTCATTCTATTTGAGGGATGGATGGTTGTCCTAGTCACGATGTTGGAGTAGGTTATTAGATAGTTTCACACATCTCCCATGGATATGCATCCCAATATAGGGAAGACAAACAAAAACCTTCAATTATAGTTTTGGTGGGTTGGGATGATGTAAAGAATGGCTGAGTTTTTTTCTTTGTAGCCCACTTATCATCAAGTAAAGCCTGATTACCAGATTCTAGCAGGTTTATTACAGCCTATTAAGATCAAGAAATAGAAATTAGATGACATATCCTTGAACTTTGTGATAGGGATTCTATGGAAAATGAGAGTCAATGAATCAATTTGGATAATAGTTGACTGACTAAAAATGGTAGCACACATCTGTGATATCTGGGAGTGGAGTTCAATGGAGAGTTTTGTGTATTTGTATGCACGGGAGATCATCCGCCATCATGGAGTTCCCTTGACTATTGTCTTCTATTATGATGTGAAATTTACATCATGATTTTTTAGGGTTCCTCAAGAGTCATATGGTACATAGATGAGGATGTGTACAACCTTCCACCCTCAAATATATGGCCTAACAGAGTACAAAATTCTGGTTTTATATGATCTATTTAGGGATTTCATGTTATACTTTTTCTGGAGATAGTAGAATCACTTCAGATTTGTATATTTTGTGTATAATTATATCCACCACAATTATATCAACATGAAGCATTTTGAGTCCTTATATAGAATAACCTATAGGTCACACTTATACAGGGATGATATCATCAATTCATCTCTTTTTGGGAAAGAGATGGTGAATATGATGATGAAAAAGTCAAGGTCATCTAGGAGTGGGTGAAGAATACCCATAGAAGGCATAAATATTATGCAAACTAGAGTCATAGTCCCTTTGAGTTTGATCAGGGAGACTGAGTTTTCATAATATTCTCCCCATGATGAGTATTATGGAGATTTTGTTGGGAAGTAAAGCTATCCCTAAGGTTCTTCGGAACATTCAAGATCTTGCAGAGGGTTGGAGAGGTTTCATACCATCTCTCCCTACCCCTACAGTTGGATTGAGTACATGGTGTCTTCCATGTGTCACAACTAATGAGACACATGCATGATCCCACACACACTATTGAATTAGGTGATTTGGAAATTGAGTGTAGAGCCACATTCATGGATCACCTAGTGGAAAATGATGATTAGCTGGAGAAGATCTTGAATGGATGGACCATCCCCTTGGTTCATGTGTTGTGGTTGTACAAGAGCATGTAGAAGTGATCCTAGGAGTGGAAGAGATAAATTCATGCTCATTATCACCAGTTTTCTGTTTAGTTTTCCTTTTCGAGGATGAAAATATTGAATAAGGGAATAATTTAGAGACTCTTTTTTTCTTATAATACCTTGAAATATATTAATGAATCTTTTTGGACCCAAGATCTTAGACAACACAAAATTCTGAGGCACTATGTGCTCCGAATTAATATTATAAAAATATTAAATATATTTTATATTACCCATGAATTTTTTTGAATAAAGATTAGATAAATCTTAAAATGAGTATCAAATTAAAAATTTGAGACCAAGGATGAATTTGGAATGCATGTTTTACCATATGTGCGACCTAAAGTAGGTCAGCACAGGGTGATCAGATGAAGCAGCCATTGGCAGTTGTGTGTAATTAAAATAAATAAATAATATTAAATATTTTAAATTAAATAACCTAAAAATTTATTTTTCTAAATATTCTGTTATATCAAATCACTAGGGTTAGCCGCATAACCCTGAGATCATTGAGAGGTGGATTCCATGTTCTTTGTTAGTGGATTGAGATTGGACGTTGATAAACCTCCGGATCAAGGCCTATTAAGGGAAAATGAATGAAATATATATTCCTCCTTCATGGTGAAATATATTTCTTCACCAATGATCTATTTTAATGGAGGTAGAAGTCATCCTATGGGGATTTATTCCCTTATTATTTGATGAATGAGCATGATCATTCTTATTTCGTTGATATGTATCAATTTGAGCCATGTCATGCACCCAAATATCATATTTAATTCATTTAATTCATTAATACCCACTGAACCCTGTTTATCACCATCACCATCCCAAATTTGTATTTTTTGTCCAAGAACACTTGACCAATGATTTTTTCAACCATGTTTTTCTAATTTTCCCAACTGTTCCTTACAATATTCATTTTTGGACTATGGGTTCAGGACTTGACTATTACTAGGAGGGACTGAACACCTGGATTCATACCAATTCACATGTGATGAATAGATCAATGATTTGGGGATGGATCAAGATTTCATGTAGGATTTGGGTGATGATTTACATGACTTGTGATCTGAGATTGACCATTGATGATGAGAGGCATGCAATAGTGGAACCAAACCACCATGGATAAGAAGATATAGATTTCCAACCATTGGTGGGATTGAATCAACAAAAGGAATCCTTTAACTTCAATTTTTATCAAGAATAAAGTGGAAATGAAAGAAAATATGTAGTATTTAGATTGAAGGGAGCATATCTGATTTTTTTTTGAAAAAAACCCAAATACAAACTGTTTAGTCTAAAGAACACTTGGAATGTAGTCCCCTAGCTATGGAAGATAGCGTTTACATGTTAGTTAAATACCACATGCTATATGGTACACCCATATTCCATGTGACCCAATGTAGGCCATCCGATGTGCACTTTGGGAGTACATAGACACAAGCATGATGAGGCACATGACTAGTGTACACGAGCACATCCAAGGTGCACATACATTATAAGGCCCCAACCTTAAACATTACTTAATCTTGAGATATTTCAAGAATACACATTGAGGATCTTTCCAGGTTTAGAGTTTTAGAGGATTAGATCATAAAACATGCATTACATTCCACATTTAAACAAAGTGGTTACATAAAAGATAATATTCATTTTTCCCATCAATGGAAACATATTTAAAATAAAACATGGATTAATTCTTGACACTTCCTTGACACTATCATCATATCATGTACCTTTCCCTTGACCTGTGAAAGAACATTTCAAAAACTTGGGATGAGCATAAAAAGCTCAGTAAGGGATACAAAAATATGGAATGGAAACATGAGTACATGTATACATAAGAATCAATGAAATCATAATTTACCCATAAAACATAATCACTTTAACATACCTCATCAAATCGTGAATAAATCATAGAAATCTTAAGACATAAAAGGTAACTTGAGGCATTCATAACATTCTTACATAGGGAGTAACCATCTTGGTTACATTTGGAATACCCATAATAGTATATTCCCTAAATATCTTCAAAGAAACCTTAACGTTTAACTCCTTCACGTTACCCAATGCATTGGAGAGCTATATATAGCTCACCTGCCCTTATTTTATCACAGAACCACCCATCTTCATAAACAATTCTCAAGAACCATAACATAATTGTATCACATAAAACATGCATAAAGGAAACATAAAATTTCCATATTTCAATCACAAGGTATCAATACCACACATTGATATAATAAAAACATTGTGAAAACCATTTTCAATACAAAAATAAAAGAAAAGTAAAACATGGTATTTATTTTTTCATTTTAAAAAAAAGTTATGGCTTATAGAGGAAGATGAAACTCAAATAATGGTCTCAGTCGTGGAGAAGTCGTTGTCGCCGCATACGTATGACAAAAACATTCCCTCTTCTCATTTAGTAAAACGCTTCGTATAAAAAATATTCCTCTTGAATAAATGTTATAGTCAAAGGGGTTTATACACTGTATAAAATAAAGTTGTGTATAAAATAAAATATGCCTCACTGAAAGGAGATTGAGACGAAGTCCCATACCTCGGGTCTGACTTGACTCGATCATTCATTAATCTCCCGAATAATAAACATGAGTTAATTTCTACTTTCTTAAGAACCTTTTTCAAGTTCATTATTCCTTTTATATCACTTACTTCTTTTTCATGAACACTATGCAATTATTTAAGTTAATAACAGTCGTTTTAACGATCATTGGTACTTGAGTCAAAAATAAACTCTTTATAATTACAAGTTTGTTCATGGGTAAAATATCCATTATATCCAGAATTATATTAATTATGTATATATCATATATATCATATATATATCCATTATATACATGCATTTATAATATTACTTAACATTTAGAGGTAAGAAATGAAATGCACCGTTCATGGAGACGGTAAGTCGTACGTACGCATCAACACTACTTCCATTTCTATTTCATATTTAATGTAATTAAAACATAATGATAAATAATAGTATTATAATTCCAGTATGGTATCATATATAATATCATTAAATCTATCCACTATACTTACCATATATGGTATTAATGAATCAAATCACTTTGAGGGGGCGGTAGTCCGCACTTCCTAAAATGAAGATATCGCGTTTACCCAAAATGGAAACCATAAAGGTATTCCATAAATGATAAATACATAAGCTTAAGGAAAACATAAAAATATTATATATCATATATAAATATAGTGACATCTTAATGGACACCTTTTAAGGTGTTAAAATAATATTGAACAATCATCGTTTCGTGAGGCAGAAATTCACCATCCACAAAAACAGTATGTTCTTTAACCATTAGATGCAGGTGTGTGTAAGTTTAGCTCAAATAATTATTATAACTACATCCTAGTATACTTAATATACTAGAGTTGTTACAAAATAAATGAATAAAAAGAGTGTATGGGGTTGGAGAAGCAAAATAAAACAAAAGAACACAAGTGAAGACATTAACTTAAAATCGGGTAACTCCCTTTGGTTTGAACCAAAAAGGTTTCTTGAAGAGATTTATGAATAAGGTAGGGCTTCTAGGATGAGTAGAGGGATGTGGAGAGACAAAATGATCAGATCTTGTCCGAGCCAAAGGCTTGAGAGGTGTGGGTATGGTGGTAGAGGTGGGGGCCTTTTATAAGAGGAGAGGAGGGGCACTCTTGGAAAGGTATAAAATGTTACTTTATTTTCAAATGTGTTTTGGATTTTAAAGGTCCCACATTGATGTATTTCGAGGATAAGGTGATAAGAGTTATAAATCCACCCATCCAATAGGTTTTGTACATGTGTAGGTCTTATATTTTACATTATCTTTTCAGTTTATTTAAATTGTTAAATAATGAGGTAATCGCTGCATCATCATGATGTCATAAATAATTTAACTTATTTAATGTCTAACAATTATAAAAAAATTCTATGATGTAGGAAATATTTTTATCTTTTCAATGACTATTTATAGTAAAAAATATGACTTGTATAACCCCATGTGAAAATTGTTTTAGTAAAATAATACATGTTTGTGTCATTTTTACTTTTACTTTAAATAAAAGGCATAAATGTCATTATCTTACCCAAGTGGCTCCATGGGGTGCCAAAAATCTACCCATGGGTTGTATTGGTCGTAAATTACCCATCCAATAGGTTTAGGACAAGTGTCAAGATATTTTAATTTTATTATAATATCATTTTTACCTTAAATCACACTAATTACCTTTAATCACGATTAATAAAACTTAAAAGTAACTTTTCATCAAAAATTATTTTCATCCCATTTAACCAAATTTTACTTAATAATGAAAATCATTTATATTGGATTTTTTAAATTCAAATCACTAAAGTGGAAAAGTTCTATTTAAACGAAAAATCAGTTTTTGAAACTACCACTTTGTAGTTTCACTATTCATCAAAAAATAATATTTTTTAGAAAAATACCCAAAATTCACCCTAAGCTATATTTGATATTACAAATTAAAAAATTATGTATATTTTAACAATTTCATAACATAGAATTTTCATTAATTAATTTTATAATTAAATCCTGCTGTCAAATCAAATAGCGTGTTTTTAAGAAACAATATCTATCAAAAGATTGACACTCGTTTATGTCCAATCTCAATGTGATATTAATTACAATGACCAAAATTGGATTAAATGGTAAAAATATATTCTAATTTCACTTTAAAACCAATTAAAAAGATAATCTAACTATATAAATAAATTAGATTAAAAAGAGGTTTTGAATTAAAATACAACACTTTTCACTATTCATTAAAAAATGAACATTATCAGAAAAATACCAGAAATTTATCCAAAGTAAATTTCAATGTCCCAATCATAAATAATAGGTTTATTTTGACAATTATAGCTTATAAAATTGTCAAAATTTAGATTTAAAAATGCTTTTCCATCAAAAGGCGGTAAAACAATCTTTTAAAAATATTAGAGTATTCCATGCTTAAGATTGGATTTATTCTAATTTTAAGCTTATAAAACACTCTATAATTAATAAATAGACATTGATAACTATATATATTATTCATTACTTACTTGGGATGTTACATCCTTCCCCTTTAGAAAAATTCATCCTCACAATTTATTTACTTATCGAATAAGTGGTGGTATTTATCCCTCATTGCATTTTTAGATTTCCATGTTGCCTCTTCACTCATGTGGTTCTTCCACAAAACCTTTACTTGATGAATCACCTTATTCCGCAACACTTGCTCCCTGTGATCAAGAATCTGAACCGGTTGTTCCTTATAAGATAGATTCTCTTCCAACTAAACTACCTCTGGACTCAAAAGATGAGATGGATCTAGCATATACTTCCTTAACATTGAAACATGAAAAACATTGTGTACCTGAGATAAAATCGGAGGTAAAGCCACTCAGTATTCAACTGATCCAACTCTCTCAAGAATATTATATGGTCCAATGAACCTTGGTCTTAGATTTCCTTTCTTACCAAATCATATCACACTTTTCCATGGAGAAACCTTGAGGAAGACATGATCACCTACCTCAAAAGAGAGATCCTTCCTCCTATTGTCCACATAACTCTTCTGCCTGCTCTGAGCCGTTCTCATGTGTCTCTATATCATCTGAACTTTTTCTGCCAACTCTTCTACCAATTACAGTCCCATCAACTTCCTTTCACCCACTTTATCCCAGAAAGTTGTAGTTTTACACCGCTTCCCATACAATGACTCAAATGGTGCCATCTGTATACTAGAATGAAAACTGCTATTATAAGAAAAATCAACCAATGAAATATGTTGGTCCCAACTTCCCTAATAATCCATAGAACAAGCATGTATCATATCCTCCATTTTCTGAATTTTTTGTTCTGACTGCCCATCTGATTGAGGATGAAAAACTGTACTAAAATTTAATTCAGTACCCAATGACTTACGAAGGCCTTTCCAAAAGTTATAAGTAAACCTGGGATCACGATCAGATACAATGGAGAGGGGAACTCAATGTAACCTAAATATCTCTTTAAGATACAAATGGGAAAGTTGATGTAGGGAAAAAGTATCTCGTATATCAAAGAAATGAGCAGATTTAGTCAACCGATCAACAATAACCCAGATTTCATTATTACCTCGAGGTGTCTTCGACAATCCCACAAAGAAGTCCATGGATATATTTTCCCATTTCCACTCTAGCACTGGTAAAGGATGAAGAATCCCTTTTGGTAACTGCCACTCTTCTTTAACCTGTTGTCAAGTCAAACACTTCACAGTAAAATCATCAATATCCCTTTTCATTCCGTCCCACCAGTAATACTCCCGAAGATCTCTCTACATCTTAGTACTGCCTGGATTAACTGAAAACAGAGAACTATGAGCTTCACATAACAACTCTCTCTTCAACTGTGAATCACAAGGAAAACAAAATCTCTTCCAAAATCTCAAAACACAATCATTATCAATGTTGAATTCAGGAAACTTACCCTTATGAACCAGGTCTACCTTTTTCTACAACTCGCTTTCTTGCTTCTGTGCTTGATTAATTCTGTCTGATAGAGAATATTTTACTGATACCTGAAACAAAACAGAAGGAAATCCTACACCAACAACTTCTATTCCAAAGTTCATCAAATCCTTAACCAAAGGATCACATTCCAAACACATCATTGTTAATGAAGCATTACTTTTTCGACTCAAAGAATCAGCCAATTTATTTTATTTTCCCGGATGGTAATGAATTATACAATCATAATCCTTGATTAATTTTATCCATATCATCTATCTCATATTCAATTTGTTCTGAGTGAATATATACTTTAAACTTTTTTGATCGGTATATATTTCACACATTACTCCATACAAATGATGCCTCCAAATTTTTAAAGTAAAAACAACAACAGCTAATTCCAAATCATGTGTAGGGTAATTTACCTCATGAGTTTTCAACTGAAGTGATGCATAAGAAATTACCTGATCATTCTTCATTAGGACGCAACCAATTCCTTTCAATGAAGCATCACTATAGATAACAAACTCCCCATTCCTGGAAGGTAGTGCCAAAACTGGAGCATTCACCAATCTTCTTTTCAGTTCCTGAAAACGATCATCACATTATTTCGTCCGGATAAACTTAACACCCTTCTGAGTTAACTTAGTCATTGAACTAGATAACTGGGAAAAATTTCTAAAAAACCTTCGGTAATATCCTGCCAAACCAAGGAAGATACGAATCTCAGTTACATTTATGGGTCTTGTTCATTCTTCAACATCCATTTTTTTTGTAGGATCAATAGTTATCCTATCTTTAGAAACAATGTGACCAAGGAAAGAAATTTGTTGCAACCAGAACTCACACTTACTGAATTTCCCATACAATTTATTTTCTTTTAAGGTTTGAAAAATAACCCTTAAATGTCTTTCATGCTCCTCTTTACTTTTATAAAACACCAAAATATCATCAATGAAAACAACCACAAACATATCAAGAACTCATGGAAAATTCTATTCATAAGGTCCATGAATACAGCGGGTGCATTGGTTATCCCAAAAGGCATTACTACAAATTCATAATGGCCATATCTTGTACAAAACACAGCCTTCAGAATATCTGCTTCCTTTACCTTCAACTGATGGTACCCCGATCTCAGGTCAATCTTTGAAAAATAATGAGCTCCCTGGAGCTGATCAAACAAATCATCGATATGAGGCAAAAGATATTTTTTCTTAACAGTGATGTTATTCAAGGCTCTATAATCAATGAAAAGTCTCATAGAACCATCTTTCTTTTTAACAAATAAAACAGGAGGACCCCAAGGAGATGTGCTAGGTCGAATGAAACCTTTCTCTAATAAATCTTGCAATTTATCCTTCAACTCTAAAAGTTCAGTTTGAGCCATTCGATAAGGGGGTTTTGAAATTGGATTAGCATCAGGAACTAAGTCAATAGTAAATTCAACTTCTCGATCTGGTATTATTCCAGGAAACTCATTAGGAAAAATATCAGGATACTCATTTACCACTGGCACATCATTGATCTGAACAGTTCCCTTGTTTTCAATGATATGTGCAGGGTAACATTCATTTCCATCTTTTACAAGTTTCTCGGCCTCTTGATATGTTATCAACAGTAAGGGTTCATTCTTGTACACAAACTGAAATTATTTCTGAAAAAAACTTCTTTAGCTCTACAATCAATCTTAGAATGGTAAATAGAGAGCCAATCTATACCTAGGATAACATCAAACTCTACTAGAGGTAAAAAAAATAAGGTTTTCAAGTACGTTCTTTCCAGAGATAAGGATAAGAAGATTATTATAAATTATTTTTTCCTCAACATTTCCCCCAGGTGTTTTTACCACAAGTTTAGGAGTCATTTCTTGAAATGGTATTCCCATTTTACTAGAAAAGTTTTCAGAGATGAAGGAATGTGTAGACCTTGAATCAAACATCACACTGGAATAATCTGAAAAAACAAACAATGTACCTGATAACACTTCATTTGATGGCCCAACCTCTACTAAAGTAGTTGCAAAAGATTTCTCCACCCCTTTCTGCTTGTAGTCTGATACTTCCCATCACTCGATCTCTTTGTCGTATACTCATTTGCATAGTGACCCATCTCATCGCACTTGAAACATTTCACTAACTGTAAATCAAATTTGGTCTTACCATCACCCTGATCTTTTTTAGTGCATTCACAAGCCTAATGTCCCATCTTACTACATCAGTAGTACTTTCCAAAATTCAGAAGACATTCCCCAACATGCCTTTTTCCACATTTATCACAAATTGGAAACTTATTTTTCTTACCGTCAGACCTTTTTGAATAATTCTTTCCTTTCTTCTGCCACCTCGGTCTCTTCTTCTGCTGGTTGTTATAGAACACTTGATCATAAACAAACTCCATTTCCACCTTCTCAGCACATCGAACAAGTTTTTCATAACTCTTGAAATCACAAGAAGCTAAATCTATTCGATATTTGGCTTTAATCCTGAGTAAAAATGATTGATTTTACTATCAAGGTCTCGAATAAAATTTGGAGCATACCTTGACAATCGAGTGAACCTTTCTTCATAGGCAGCCACTGATTCTTCTTCTTACCTCAATTCCAGGAATTGTTTTTCCATCCTATGTCAAACAACCTTATGAAAATACTTCTCAAGAAACATACCTTTGAATTCATCCCAGTCGAGAGCATCAATCTCATCAGCATCCCTGATATTTTTAACCATCAACCACCACTGATCTGCTTCACCCTCCAAACGGTAAATAGCAAGACTAAACTTTTGATTATTTGAACACCCTATGACATCAAAAATCTTCTCCAGTGCTTTAATCCACCCTTCAGCTAGAACATGGTCAGATGATCCTCTGAATGATGGGGGATGTTGGCTCATGAAATGTTCCACCACTGACATGTTCCTCTGCGGTTGATATGGAAGATCTTGTGCATGGATACCGCCACCATTTATCACTTGATTCAACTACGCCATTACTATAAAAAACTATTCAGTTCCAATTCCGACCATCTCAGGATGCTGATTCGGAAGGTTATTTCCTTTTGTATTCCTTCCAAGTACTGCTTCCATGTTTCCTCTATGGAAAACCATTCTAAAAAAACATGTCTTAGATGAAGCAACATTATAATCTTCAAATGCTATATCATTTCAATTTGACCATAAAAAAATATATATTTTTGGATAATCATTTAATATAATTATAACTCCTAAAGTTATCTAAATCGACCTCTGATACCAACTATAAGGCCCCAGCCTTAAACATTACTTAATCTTGAGATATTTCAAGAATACACATTGAGGATATTTTTAGGTTTATATTTTTAGAGAATTAGATCATAAAACATGCATTAAATTCCACATTTAAACAATGTGGTTACATAAAATATAGTATTAATTTTTCCCATCAAGGGAAACATATTTAAAATAAAACATGGATTCTTTCTTGGTACTTCCTTGAAACTATCATCCTATCATGTACCTTTCCCTTGACCTGTGAAAAAACATTTAAAAAACATGGGATGATCATAAAAAGCTCAGTAAGGGATATAAAAATATGGAAACGAAACACGAGTACATGTATACATAAGAATAAATGAAATCATAATTTACCCATAAAACATAAGCAGTTTAACATACCTTATCAAATCATGAATAAATAATATAAATCATACGACATAAAAGGTAACTTGAGGCATTCATAACATTCTTACGTAGGGAGTAACCCTCTTGGTTACGTTTGGAATACCCATTAGAGTATATTCCCTAAATCTCTTTGAAGAAACCTTAAAGTTTAACTCCTTTGCATTACCCAATGCATTGGAGAGCTATATCGGGCTCACCTGCCCTTAGTTTATCATGGAACCACCCGTCTTCATAAACAATGCCCAAGAACCCTAACATAATTGTATCACATAAATCATGCATAAAAGAAACATAACATTTCCATATTTCAATAAAAATGTATAAATACAACACATTGATATAATAAATACATTGTTAAAACCATTTTCAATACCAAAATAAAAGAAAAGTAAAACATGGTATTTATTTTTTCATTTTAAAAAAATGTTATGTCTTGTATAGGAAGCTGAAACTCAAATAATGGTCACGGCGGCGGAGAAGTCGTTATCGCCGCATACGTACGACAAAAACATTCCCTTTTGTCGTTTAGTAAAATGATTCATATAAAAAAGATTCATTTTTAATAAACATAAAAGTCAAAGGGTTTTATACACCATATAAAATAAAGTTGTGTATAAAACAAAATATGCCTCAATGAAAGGAGATTGAGACGAAGTCCCATACCTTGGGTCCGACTTGACTCGCTCATTCTTTAATCTCCTTAATAATAAACTTGAGTTAATTTCTAATTTATTAAGAAACTTTTTCATGTTCATTATTCCTTTTATATCACTTATTACCATGTCATGAACACTATGTAATTATTTAAGTTAATAACGGTCGTTTTAATGATCATTGGTACTTGAGTCAAAAATAAACTCTTTTTAATTACAAGATTGTTCATGGGGTAAAATATCCATTATATCCAGAATTATATTCATTATGTATATTTCATATATATCATATATATATCCATTATATACATGCATTTATAATATTACATAACATTTAGAGGTAAGAAATGAAATTCACCGTTCATGGAGACGGTAAGCCGTACGTATGCATGAACACTACTTCCATTTCTATTTCATATTTAATGGAATTAAAACATAATGAGACATAATAGTATTATAATTCCAGTATGGTATAATATATAATATCATTAAATCTATCTTTTATATGTACCAAATATGGTATTAATGAATCAAATCACTTTGAGGGGGCGGTAGTCCGCACTTCCTAAAATGAAGATATCACGTTTACCTATAATGGAAACCATAAAGGTATTCCATAAAATAAAAATACATGAGATTAAAGAACACATAAAAATATTATATATCATATATAAATATAGTTATATCTTAATGGCCACCTTTGAAGGTGTTAAATGAATATTGAACAATCATCGTTTCGTGAGGCAGAAATTCCCCATCCACAGAAACAGTATGTTCTTTAACCATTAGATGTAGGTGTGTGTAAGTGTAGCTCTAATACTTATTATAAAAACATCCTAGTATATTTAAGATACTGTAGTTGTTACAAAATAAAGTAATAAAAATATTTTAGGGGGTTGTAGAAGCAAAATAAAACAAACGAACACAAGTGAAGACATTACCTTAAAATTGGGTAGCTCCCTTTGGTTTGAACCAAAAGGGTTTCTTAAAGAGATTAATGCCTAAGTTAAGGCTTCTAGAATGAGGAGAGGGATGTGGAGAGACAAAATGATCAGATCTCGGCCGAGCCAAAGGCTTGAGAGGTGTTGGTAAGGAGGTAGAGGTGGGGGCCTTTTATAAAAGGGGAGGAGGGGCACTCTTGGAAAGGTATAAAATGTTACTTTATTTTCAAATGTGTTTCGGATTTTGAAGGTCCCACATTGATGTATTTCGAGGATAAGGTGAGAAGAGTTCAAAATCCACCCATACAATAGGTTTTTGAAATGTGTAGGTCGTATATTTTACATTATCTTTTCATTTTATTTAAATCGTTAAATAATGAGTTAATCACTATATCATCATGATGTCATAAGTAATTTAATTTATTTAATGTGGAAAAATTATAAAAAAATACTATGATGTATTAAATCTTTTTATATTTCCAATTACTATTTATAGTAAAAAATCTGACTTGTATAACCCCATGTGAATCTTTTTTAGTAAAACAATACATGTTTGTGTAATTTTTACTTTTACATTAAATAAAAGGAATTAATGTCATTATCTTACCCAAGTGGCTCCATGGGGTCCCAAAAATATACCCATGGGTTGTAGTGGTCGTCCATGACCCATACAATAGGGTTAGGACAAGTTTCAAGATATTTTAATTTTATTATAATATCATTTTTACCTTAAATCACACTAATTACCTTTAATCGCGATTAATGAAACTTAAAAGTTACTTTTCATCAAAAATTATTTTCATCATATTGATCCACATTTTACTTAATAATTAAAATCATTTATATTTAATTTTTTAAATTCAAATCAATGAAGTGTTAATGTTCCATTTAAATGAAAAATCAGTTTTTGTAACTACCACTTTGTGGGTTCACTATTCATAAAAAATTATGGTTTTTCAAAAAAATACCAAAAATTCACCCGAAGATATATTTGATATTCCGAATTCAAAAATTATGTCTATTTTACCAAATTAATAACATAGAAGTTGCATTAATTAATTTTATAATAAAATCCCGTTGTCAAATCAAATAGCGTGTTTTTAAGAAACAATATCTATCAAAAGATTGACACTCGTTTATGTCCAATCTCAAAGTGATATTAATTACAATGACCACCATTGGATTAAATGGTAAAAATATATTCTAATTTCACTTTAAAACCAATTAAAAAGATAATATATCTATATAAATAAATTATATTAAAAAGAGGTTTTGAATTAAAATACAACACTTTTCACTATTCATTAAAAAAATGAACATTATCAGAAAAATACCAGAAATTTATCCAAAGTAAATTTCAATGTCCCAATAATAAAGAATAAGTTTGTTTTGACAAATATAGCTTATAAAATTGTCAAAATTTAGATTTAAAAATGGTTCTCCATCAAAAGGTGGTAAAACAATCTTATAAAAATATTAGAGTATTCCATGCTTATGATTTGATTTATTCTCATTTTAAGCTTCTAAAACACTATCTAATTCATAAATAGACTTATATTACTATATCTATTATTCATTACTTACATGGGATGTTACATACATGGTTGGGAGCATGAGAAGGTCCTCATGTGAATGAGGTATGCTGTGTAGTCCTCTTACACTTTATATATTGCTACATGGGTAGTGAGCCGTGTACTGGTGAAGGAAACGACCGGGCTGTGGAGTGGGATCACATGACATGTGGGTCCCATAATATTTTGCATACCCTCTTATTTAAGGAATATTCTTCCTCCCATACCCCCTCATTTGGGATTAGATTTTGGCATATGAGTATGCTATCCTTAGTGTCTTCTACATAAATTATGGTGGTGTCCATTTTAGAGTATTTTGAGATATGACATGAGGTGTTATGAGTATGAATCTTCTTTAAGAAATTTTCTACCATGACAATGATTAGACAAGTTCATCAAAGATACTGAAGTGAAACCATCCTCTTAGGATAGGTCTTGATTCCTCTATCAACCATTAGAGTGAAACCCTACTACCGGGACATGGAAAGGGTCATCTATTGATGATCAGAGTTGAAACCTTATACAATGTCATGGAATGGGTTCAAAAACACTAGAGTGACACTATCCTATTGGGACAAGGCATGAAACCTCCATCAACCATCATAGTGGCACCCTCCTGTTGGGACATGAAATGGGTCCCTTATCGACATTTAGAGTGGAACCCTCCTACATAGTTAAGGTATGGTTCCTCAACCACTAGATTGGAATCCTCATTCAGGGATTGGGCATGGGTTGTCGATCAACTATCATAGTGATTCCCTACTATAGATTTAGAGCATGGGTCCTTGACCAATAGAGTGAAACCCTCATTATGGGAAATAGCATGGGTCTTTTATCAACTATTTGGGTGGAACTATCCAACAAATTCATAGAATGAGTCATCTATATAGATTTTATATTCTCTAGATTGTGTCATAGTGGTGAGGTGTGAATCTATATGGATGTTTCTACTGGACATACGTGTGATATTCTGGACATCATTTATGGACCCTCTGGATCTAATGGATGAATATTTTTCTAGGTTGAGTTAAGAGATGGATATTCCATTTTTTTACCCGTATGGTTTTTTATGATTATATATATATATTATTGTGTTTTATTACAAAAATTATATGGTTTGATCTATCTATTCCTATAATATCTCTTACTTCCCCCTTCATCTTTTGGGTCATCCTACTAGGTATGTATATAATCACCCGTGCATAGGATTTTTTCTTATGTGTTGTGTCTTTTACAGATGAAGGAATTATCGATGAGGATTACAGAGAATCATAGGGATACCCTATTTCATTTGAACACATATGGTGGTTATAACTTAGAGATTCAGATATAGGATATCTTAATATTCACTTTCTAGTTGTTTTCAGCTTGGAATATCTTTCTTGTTGGGTGTGTTTTCCCCATTTTCCTATTTAATTTACATAGTTATACTCTTGTATTACTATGAAGTTTTACATGAATGGTTATTCTCTAGATGTTGCATCTTTTATTACTATTCCTTTTCACTTCCCCAAGGATATGGTTGGGTAATTTCATATAGGCACATAGGAAAAGGTATCCCATATTAGTTATTTATTTCAGTGCTTATCACCAGCCCCTAGACTATAGTGGCAGGCTTGAGGTAGTTTCATATTGAGCATTATTGGGGTTGGTTTTAATAACATTACATTATAACATTCCATGTTTTTTTGAGAAGAAAATCCCTCCTTATCTAAGTTGTAGGTATTTCTAGAAAGGGTTATAAATGGAATGGATATTTTGATATCTGGAAGTGTTTTTCTAATGTATGTAAGAAATAATTTTATAAGTATGAAATATTTCACATGGTATGATTATGTTATATTTATTTGGAATTTATTATAATGATGGGTGGTTATATTATAAACCAAGGCTAGATGTTTCCATTATAAAAAAATTACATGTGTTATTTTTATAAACTAAGGAAGGGTTGCTTCATTATATCCTCCAATGCATTGGGTTCTTTGTAGTATAATGATGGAATTTAATCACATTGGTTATTCCATTTGATTGATTGATAAAAAAAATGATTTCCCAATTTACCTACATGATTTATTTACAATTCCCATGGTTGTTATAGAACAATATTGATTTCACAGGGTAAATTAAATGAAATATGTTTAAATGAAAGTATTTGATACATATTAAGGGTTAAAAGTATAAATTTGTAAAAAAGAATTCATGAGTTTATCATTTTTTTCAAATAAAACATTATGAGTTTTATTTTACCCTTAAGATTTATCGTATTTTTTAAATTATTTTGGTGGATAATTTGATTTAATGAGTAATAAAATGTTCATTTTGAGCCAAAAATTTACTTTGAAAAGTAGAATTTTTATAAGGATTCAAGGACTAACAGGTTTCATTATTTCCTTTTATATACCCCTTAGTGATATTTTTGTGTTCATATCATGTTTTAATTTTTTTCATAGGATCCTAAGGATGAGTAGGAACAAGGATAATGTTAATATAAAAATTGTAAGGATGTTTCATGAAGCAAAAAAATGTAATATCTTAGAAGTTTTTTTGTGTGTGGGAGAAATGAATAATAAATTGTAGTTTCCACTTTTTGATGTAATATTTATTTATTTATGGGTGGTAACATAATCCTCTAAAACTATAAATCATAAATATCCTAAAATAAAAGATACTGAATTATTGAATTAAAACACTAGATGATGTAATTTTTAAGGCTGGTTATTTATATTTGGTATCATCATAAGGGTTTATATAAATGTTAAGATTTGGATTTTTTTTCATTTCTGGTTAAATAAATAGTTATGGATTTCATTATGGGTCTATAAATTTAAGGTTGATCATATATTAAATGGCATAGTCATCAATTTTTATATTTTTAAGTGATGTGATTTCAAGTTGACAAATGATATTTTGGGGTAATTTTTATTAGTTTTAAGTATATGTAACCCTTAGGTTTAACATGAAGGATTATTTGAAAAGAATATATTTACATTTTTGATGATACAAGATGAAATGTAAAATATAACATTGGATGTTAAAACATTATGTAATATTTAATATATTATAGTTATTTTTGATAATGTTAATCATATTATTGAGGATTTTATAATAATTATATTAATATAATTTTAGTAAAAGGAAAATTCACTAATAAGGAAAAAACCCATTTCACTCAATACAATCATGTCTTGAACCCAAAACTGAAGGTCAACAAGGGATCCATACCTACCTCGGGCCAACATGATATCATGTTTAATATATCATTGATTAATTTTACTTAAATAATTTGGAAAATAAATATTTTGTTGATTTTGGGAACATATGTTTTATCATACAGATAAACACGGGATTAAAAATTTATTTTATTGATCAGGTTATTAATGTTATTTTGGAAGAATATTTCTATAATTTTGGGGAATATTATATGATTATAGTAAAAAAATATAATTGGTTTTATTTGAATAATAAAGGATGAATTATCTTTTTTATGATTATATACTATAGATTTATAGTGATTATGATTATTTATGTAGATGATTATCATATCTTGGAGATTATATGATTAAGGAATACACATTTTTGTTTTATGAATTTTAAAGTGATTCATGATTTTTGGAGATGAATGTTAAATTAATCTAAAAAAAATATATGATAAAATCCATTAGTTTTTTTGGGTTTCAATATTATTTTGGAATATTTTGAAATTTTTTATGGTTATCTATTTATCGAATGATCTATGTTTAACTTTTTTGTGTTATTTTTGAGTCTTTGGTGATTAATGTTCTATTTTTTCAAATCATGGTTAATTTATTTTGAGAATTATATTCTAAAAAAAATATTGGTTTTTTTAAAGAATAAATATTTATGGAAAAACTGGTTATCGTTTTATGTATTATGTGATCCCTTAAAAGATAATTTTAGTGGTACTCTCATGAAAAAATTCATCTATAATACTGATTATTTAGATAAAAATATGAAATTATGGTGGATATTGATTAAATTATGAAATTTTAATTATCATGTAATTATATTTTTTAATTTTCTCTCTATAGAGGGAAACTGAATTCATTAACACTTAGAAAATTCTACTGAAACAAAAAAATTTATCGTGTTACCATCATTTTTGATGAATCAATGGTCTTTATCACACCTCTTTGGTTTATGGGTTTGTGGTATTTAACTTTCTCATTTTCATTCACTTTTTTATGATCAATGATATCATTAACTATCCATAATTAATTAATGAGTGATTTGTTTTACTCTATTTCATATTTTAACATTCCACAAATGTATTCATATTTGGAAACCTAGTATGTGTTATTCTATATGACCTTAATATTTCCATTTTCTCTCTTATCAAAATGAAGTTTCACTAACCCTTTTTATAATGTAGGATTTCAACAAAACTTTTTTCAAATGTAAAACATTTAATTAACTTTATCATGTTTAAACTGAGAGGAAATAATTTATTAAGGGGTGGGGGAGAATGTAACACATTTATATTTTAAAATAAGAACATAATTCTCGATAGCGTATATGACATATAACACTAAGCTTAAATAACCAACAAAATATTATTATTTAAATATGACGGTTATAACATAATAATTAAATTGGTATGTTTGTATAGGTTTTAAAAAATTATGAAATATATAAAAAATTATTACTAAATAAAAGTTTATTGAGTAATTTATAGGGAAAAAAACTGAATTTTTATTAGTCATTTTAATTTTAGAAAATATGTTTTCATCAAAAAATGGTTTTTTTGTTTTTTGTTAGAGAATATTATAATTAATTTATAAGACTATTAAAAAACTTATTTCATAAAAAATTAAATATTTTTTATATCATTATGTCAAAATTATCTTAGAGTTAATTTTAGGTTTTTTTTGTATAATGATTGATTTTGTAGTGAATAGTAAAAAATATAGATTTTTATGGAAATCTATATTCTTGGTTCAATAATATAAAATGATTCATTTCTTTAAAATTATTTTAAATTTAAACTCGTTAGATTGAATTATTAATAATACAATTAAATTAATTGGAATTAGTTTTATGGTTTATTTTTTTTATAAAAACTTTTTTATATTTAAAAGACATTTTTATGAAAAACATTTTTTCAATGCATTTTAATCTCAAATTATTTTTTGAAACTTTTTGAACATGATGCATAGAAAATTAATTTCATATTTGAAATCATGTGGTCAGAATTTTATAAAAATTTTCCATTTATGTTTGGACATTATGAATACGAACCGTAATAAATAATTAACACCATTGAAAAGGTAAATCAAATAATTAAAGTTAGTAATATGATAAGGACTAAAAAATGGTCCTAAAACTTGATTTTATCATATTTGATGAATGTATTTAGTCCATTTACAAACAATTTTCAATCATATGTAAACTTGGTTCCATATTTCTTTGATTTTAAACTTTATAATATTTAAATAAAAGATAATGAAAAAAATGTCACTTTTTTTTGTTTTAATATCTATAATATTTCATGATAGGGGGAAAAAAATTATGTTAGGTTATAAATAATTATTATAAAGATAAATTAAATTTATTATCATGGTGATTTATTTCTAATTTTTAGTTATTAAATAATTACCTTAAATTCATTTGCAATGCCAACATACTATTTATTCAATTAATTGAAAATAAAATAATTGTTTTTAAAAATATTAAAATTAATATAATTTGAGTGAATTATTGTGTTCCAAGACTTTATTAGATAAATATAACATGTTATAGATATTTTAATGTATTCTAATCATATTATATCATTTTCATGTTGTATTCAAAGCCAAATTAGTTGAATAGTTCAGAAAATGAAATTAATATTATTTTATGATAAAAATTTTTTTATTAAATGATTTAAAATTACTAAAAATAAGATATTCAGAAAATTTATTTTTATATGATTAAAAATATATAATATGATCTATTTATTGACCAATTATTCTTTTATAGTAATTATATTGATTTATAATGAGAAAAAACTTCGTTATCATAGTAATTGTCAAAACGGGTTAATGTATGTTAAGTCAAAGAGATTAGTGTAAAATCCTAATACTAAAATGTCTAAATTTTATTTTATTATATTATTTAGACTCATAATCATCATAATAATTTCTAATTATATCATTTTGAGGCTTTTATCCTTGAATGTTAGTTTATATGATTTTAATATTTTAATTAATCCCAAGAGTGCCTCTCCCCTCACTAATAAAAGGGCGCCTTCTATCATCTTTTATTCAGAATTAAAATGAATTTTAGTTTTTATAAAACCTACCCAAATTACATTCTATAATTACTCCCCACGTTATAGAGGTATTGTTTTGGGATTAAATCCTACCTTAGTGGGTTTAATGTGTGAAGTAAAGAATGTTGTCCAAAGAAGAGGTATAACCCTTAAATAAATATTTTAGATTTATTTTTTCTTATAAAAACATAAAATATAATTAAAACATGATGAAATAATAAAACCATAATATTAAATATATTTATATATTTTCATCATATTGGTATAACCTATATCCATCTTCTCTTCCATCAAATGGGAAACAAAACTCTAATTTAGTTGTACGATAGACCACGATCTAGTGAACAGATATAATTGGTTTTCCATCACCACCTTTTAGAACTTGTTATAATGATGGATTTAATGTATATATATATATATATTATATTAATGGCACAATTATTTTTATATAAATATAAAATATCACTAATTTTTTACCTTTTCTATCCCTTAAAAAATGATAACATTTTTCATGCGTATGTGTCGATTATCACCTCTACGAAGCGATATGATTTATTTTTCATAACCAAATCACATTAATTATAAGTAAATGTGTATTTAAATATAATTATATGATATATATGATATAATAATCAGTTTATAAATATAAAATTACCCTTACCTTCTTTCCAAAATGATATTTTAAAAATGGAAACATTACTCATGCCTATGCAAAACCTACCATCTCCAAGATTGTAATCTATTTAATTCATCATAACAATATTTCAAGGTAGTTTTTAAAAGAATAATTTAATTATAAAAATAATAATTATGTTATTATTATTATTATTTATATGATGAAATAATGGCATTGTTGACCATATTCAACCTGCAGAATTCTTTTTGGACTTATGAGCGGAATATCATCAAACATTCCTAAGTGAACTTAATTGATTATGTAATTTAATATAATATGGTATTAAATAAAATAAAATGGGGAAAAAATGTTGAATTTAATTAATAAATTAAATAATTAACATAAGTTTATTATTCAGGAAGATAAATAACACACGTGATGCTTCAGACTCGAGGTCAGGGATACAATACCTTAAAAAGTCATTTTGAATGTTTTGATGATTTATAATTCTTTATATATTTATTACCAATTCATATTATTAAAATTATGTTAAAAATATATTTATATGGATATAAATACATTATTAATGAAATTTTATTTCTCTTTTTTACTTTCATTCATTTTTTTTCAAAATGAATCGTTGTATATATTTTATACGGAAGGTTTTTACTTTCATTATAAAAGCCAAAAATAATATTCCATTTAATATATACGATGTTAACAAGTTTTCCCACTATTTTGAAGATTATTTAATGTTTGTATACCCTAATAAGATTCTATTTTTTTTCTTTATACAAAACCCTTATTCCATTTTTTGGGTTATTTCCAACAATGGTATTAAATCGAATGGATTATTCGATATCTAAAAATGTTTTTCTTATATGTGAAAGGAATAGTTTTTTAAATTATGAAAGATTTAATGAGTTATTATTATGTTATGGTTCTTGGTAATTATTTATGATGATGTGTGATTATATTATAATCCAATTATGGGTGGTTCTATTATAATCCATGGACACATGGTCACATTATAAACTAAGAACATTTGGGTCTGTTATTTCCCTCTAATACATTGGATTATCCAAATAATTATTATAGAATTTGATCATATTGGTTATTCCATTTGTAAGAGAAATATATAAAATTATATCCCAAAATTACATATTTGATTTATTTATTATTGAAACTATTTTTTTTAAAAACATCAGTATTTCACAAAGAAAGATTATAAGATTATATTTAAAAGAATGTATTTAAAACTTTTTAAGTGTGAAAAGTATAACTTTGTGAAATGGTTTTCATGAGTTTATCATTATTAAAAATAAAACCTTATGAGGTCTAATTTTTTATTTAATATTTAAAATTAAATGTTTCTAAAAATATTTGGGTATAAAAGTTGATTTATTGAATAAGAATATTTTTATTCCGAGCCCAATATTTATTTTGAAGAAGGAATATATTTTTATGTATTCATGGACTAACATGTTCTTTTCTTTGTTTTTATATGTCCCTAATTGAGTTTTTTTTGTGCATAACGTGTTTTAAAATATTTTTTACAAGGTTATAAGGAAGATTAAGGGAAATGATGATATAAAGATTAAAATTGTAAATAAGTGTCATAAAAATAATTATTTTTTGTATCTTAAAAGATTTTTTTGGAAACAAATAGATACTAAGTATATTTTACACTTTGTGATATAATCTTTATTTATATAAGTGTGATGAACCAATCCTCTAATAATATAAATTTAAATGATTCTAAATTGTATGTGAATGAAATATTAACTTAAAACTCAAGATTGTGTAATGATTATGGCTGGTTACATATCGAGTTATCTTGGTTAGTGGGTTTGAAAATTATGAAAAATTTATCACAAATCCCTAATAGTACCAAGATAATCCAAAGAAACTATGGATTTCCATCAAAGATATTGTTCTGGTCCATCCTTCAATATCCTCTCTCTTTTACGGATCTACATATATCCTTTTCTAGTGATAATATTCTCCAAAAATGTTATTTTATTTATGAAAAAATATCATGTAATGCATTTTACATATACATTTTTCTTTCAAAAGGACTTCAATACAACATTAAAAATCTACTTATGTTCCTCTTTTATTTTAAAGTATATTAGAATATCTTCTATGATAACTATCAAAGAGTTGTTGAGGTAATCTCTAAGAACTCTATTCATTAATTACATAAAGATAATAGGATCCTCAGTGATTCCAAATGACATCAAAATGAACTTATAGTTCCCATACCTTATATAAAAAACCATCATGGGGATATCATGTTTCTTCAACTTTACTTGATAATATCTTGAATAGAGATCCACCTTAGAGAAGTACAAACTCAATGTAGCAGATAAAAAAGTCATCAACCTATGATAGAGGATAATTTTTATTTATCATGATCTTATTCAGCTCAAGATAATTGATGTAGAGGCACATTAAGCCATCATTCTTCTTCATGAAGATGACCGACACACCCCATGGTGAAAAATCTGGGTGTATAAACCCTTTATCAAGATTCTCATATAGTTTATTCAACAGCTCTTCAAGTTAAATATTTTCAATTATATATGGAGTCTATGATTGTAACACCCCATGTTTTTCTAAATTTAAATGCGTGGAACTTTGTTTGAAAGTAGATATTTGTAACTATATTTTAAAACATAAATTTTCCACTTCTATGTTTTGAATTTCAAGAAACTGTCATCTACAATTGTGTTCAAAATGTTATTTGGAGTCTTTTGGAACCAACTTGTTTATTGGTGAATAGTAACCTACCCTTATGAATCGTAATATGACCCTAATGAATAGTAAATTGTATTATTATTTTATTTTCATAAGGATTTAAATTAATGACATTATGGTTAATTTGTCAATGTGATATAAAAGCAGTTATAGTTACTAAATAATTAATTTTTAAATTAAACAAGATTTTATTTAAAAATTAAATTAAAAATATTTAGAAAATTATTTTCCAAAAATGGACTTCATTTTTTTAAATCTACACGTTGATAAATGGTTAGGGTGAATTTTGTGAATTTTTCAGAAATATTGGATTTTTCGGTGAAAAGTAAAAAATACAGTTTTTAGTTTCGGTGTGTTAATGACATAATTAATGATGTCATAAATCTGGTAGACTTGTTTATAGTTAAATAAAAAGTCATCTATCCCAAGTGGCTTATACCATGGGAAAATACCATGGGAAATCCCTTGGTTTTACAAATACCACCCACGAGGTGTCCCTTCAAAATTATTAAAATATTCCCTTACATTTCCAATAAATACCAACCCATATATTAATTAACATTATTCCCAATTCCTAATAAACGAATATCTGGCCTCCTTACCTTCCTAGTATTCCTATCAAGGTATCCTGAAGCCCCCAAGGTCCCAACCTTCATGTTCTAAGGGTTACTATAAGGTAAGAAAATTCTCAATTTCATTCTTTTTTCCATTCAAGTTCTCTTTAATGTGGTATAACATTAAATTTCCACACCATGTTCTTATTTTCTTCTTATTATTGATATAATATATATTATTATTCATTTTTGGATGGGTGACCCTTTTCCCCTCTCTTTTTAATATTTTCTAAAACCATGTTTCATAGCCGTTAGGCTGCCGAATATTTGTAAGGGATTTCTCAATTATTCCATTATTTTGAGTTCGTTTCTCATTATTTATTCATATCTTATTATCCAAGTGGCACGAAATCTCCATAAATAATTTATATTCTTAATTTTCTCATGTTCATTTAAAATTCATCATCCTTATTTTTCTTATCTTCCACTTATTCAAGGCATAAAAACATTGTCCATGATGTGTCGAATTATCGACATCGTGGATGATGTGATTTCAATTTTCATTAAAACTTTCAAGTATGGTTATGAAACCATTTATATGTTTTAACCAAGTTATAATATATTTATTATAGCTCATCCATGGTTCTGGAATTATTTTTTTACACATGGTTTTAATTTATAAAATGAAATGAGGTCATTATTATCAAAGAACCACTAAAATGATCTAAACAAACATCATTAATGTTTTAACTTATGAATCATCATCATGTAAGAATTAAAAATGATAAATGGTATAATTTATGTTACTGGATATATGTAAATACTACTCCATTCCAATTATAGAGTTTCACTTCCAATCGATAAGAACTTCCACCATGAACCAATCATAGAAATCATGTAAAGAACTCACCCAAAAATAGTGCAAGGAGAAAAATACTAACAATTAAAGGGGGAAATGATGTTATGAAATGATAATATAAGATGTTATAAACATGAAAATGTTTCTGTAAAATAATAATAACACTCTTTTAACCATTATACAGTAAGTTTAAATAAGTTGGAAGTAAGACAAACCCGAGGTAAGGGAATTCTTAACCCGATTTCCATTCTTTGGGTTAACCTTCTACTTCATTATTTATGTGTATTTAAATTATTTGTGTGATGTTTTTTGTTTATATTAGGTTTTATTATTTTTATTTACAGTATAAATACATACTCCATCCACTCTATCAAGTCTCTCTTCAATTTTATGAAATTTATAAGGGGATTTTCTTTTAAAATCCTCATTTTAAATTCGGTTGTACAAAATTCCAAAGAAATGTTTTTATGGAATTATTCATGTTGTATGATTATGTTTTGGTTATTTGGAATTATTTATGATTAAGTGTGGGTCCTATATCTCCTTCCAATGAATTGGGTATGTGTATGTTGGAGTTCAGCCTTATGGTTGCTCCAAGTGTAACTGCGATGGTTACACAAAGTAAGGTAGCCGTGAGGGTTACAAATTATAAGGTAGCCAAGAATGGTTACAAGATTATATAAGTATTTCCACAAGATACCTCTATGATTATATTTATGTTCTCATGTTTTTTTTATCTTGTGTAAATCTCATGTTACACAAAGGAATTATATATGGGTAACATGCATGTTCTTTGTAAATACTTTCATACGTTACGAGTATTTATGGACTAATGTGATCTTTCGTTCATTTCCATCCCTTATTGAGATTTTGTGATAATCTGAAGTTTTTAAATGATTTTCAAAGGTTAATGGATGTGTAATACACTGAAGGAAGCCATTTTAAATGTTGAATAATTTCTAAGGAGTTATGTTTAAGTTTTAATGTTTTATATTTTGAAAAAAATGGAAACTATTTTATTGTATCCACTCTGTAATAATGTGTTATGTTATGAATGTATTGTCCCAATTATTTAAAAATCTAAACTTGAAAAGATCCTCAATGTAAATGGAATTATTTTCTTGACTAAATTCAAGATTATGTATGTAATAAGGTCGGGTCCTTATAGTTGGTATCAGAGGATGGTTTAAATTACTTTAGGGGTTGGTATGATTTTAAAAGTATACCTTAAATTATTTTCACTCTATTTTTAATTTAAAATGCTATAGAATTTAAGGATTACCATGTTTCTTCATCTAAGATATGCTTGTTCTAAATGGTTTTCCATAGAAGGAACATGGATGCTGAAGAGGAGAGGCACCGATAGAATGACATCCTTCCAGAACTACAGCCTGGAATGGTAGGGATTGGAACCAAGTAGTTTGTGATAGTAATGGATTAGATAAAAAATTAAATAAATGGTGGTGGAATCCATGAAAGAGAACTAATAGGGGTACCAAAACGGAACATGATAGTAGTGGAACATTTTATGAGACAACACCCTCCTTCTTTCAATGGATATTTTGACCCAGTAATAGCTGAATGATGGTTCAATGCCCTTGAAAATAAATTCGATATTATGGGATGTTCTGAAAATCAAAAGTTAAGTTTTTCCATTTATCATTTTGAAGGGTAAGCTGATCAGTGGTAGTCAATGTTAAGGAATATCAGAGGTAGAGAGGATTTATAAGCCTTAGAGTGGGATGAATTTAAAAGTCTTTTTCTTGAAAAATATATTCTTAAGGTGGTGTGACTTAGAATGGAGAAGAAATTCCTTGAATTGAAATAGATGGAGGAAGATTCAGTGGCTGTGTATGAAGTGAACTTCACTCAACTGGCGAGGTATGCTCCAAAAAATATTCTAGATCTTGATAGAAAAATAAACCGTTTTTACTCAGGACTGAAGCCAAGGTATTGAAGGGTGTTGGCCTCCTGTGAATTCAAAAGTTATGAGAAACTTGTCCGATGTGCTGAAAGGGTAGAGATGGAGTTTGCTGATGATCACGTGTATATTGGAAAAAAGAGAAGAAGTGGTCCAAATGGAAAAAAATTGGTAAGAATCAACCAAATAAATTTTATGGTAAGAAAATCTAATTTCTAGTTTGTGAAAAGTGTGGCAAGAAACACCCTGGGGAAAGTCTTAGAAAAACTTGGAAGTGTTTTAAATGTGGTAAGTTTGGACATATGGCTTGAGATTGCAATGAAAATGATCCTAAGAATAATCATGATAATCATAATGTAAAGTGTTTTAAATGTGATGAAATGGGTCATTATGAAAATGCCTTCCCAAAGAGAGATCTGAATGATTCAAAGAAGCTAGAATACAAGTAGAAAGGTGTAGTGAGATCCCTTGAGACTACGTCAGTAGATGTCAGACCATACTATGAAGTTATATCAGGTAATTTGTTTGTTCACTCAGTTTTTTCTAAAGTTTTTTTTTTATACAGGGTCTACACAATCCTTCATATCTGAGAACTTTTCTAGTAAATTGGAAATATCACCTCAACAAATGTGACTCAAACTTGTTGTTAAAACAACGGGGTGAAATGTTATAGCAAAGAGAAATTATAAGAATCTTTCTATTGTGGTATGTGGAAAGACTTTACCAAAAAACCTTGTTGTTTTACCCTTAGTCAAGTTTGATGTTATTTTGGGAATGGACCAGCTTTCTGATTATCATTTTTAATATTGACTGTAGAGCTAAATAAGTTGATTTTTAGAAAATGTTTCAGTTTTTATACAATAATGAACCCATACAATAGATAACATATCAGGAAGCTGAGAAACTATTGAAAGATGGAAATGAAAGTTATATTGCTCATATTATTGAAAACTAGGGAACTTTTCAAATTAATGATGTTCCAGTAGTAAATGAATACCTTGATGTTTTTCCTGATGAGTTACCCGGTGTCATACCTGATCGAGAAGTCGAATTAAAAATTGACTTAGTTCCTGATGCTAAGTCAATTTCAAAACCCCCATATCGTATGGATCTAATAGAACTTCTTTAATTGAAAAACCAGTTGCAGGATTTTCTTGACAAAAGATTCATTTATCCTAGTATATCACCATGGGGAGCCCTTGTTTTGTTTGTTAAAAAGAAAGATGGTTCCATGAGACTTTGCATTGATTATAGAGATTTGAATAACATCACTGTTAAAAACAATTATCCTTTTCCTCATATCGATGACTTGTTTGATCAGCTCCATGGAGCTTAGTACTTTTCCAAGATTGACTTGATATCTGGATACCATTAGATAAAGGTAAAGGATGATGACATCCTGAAAACAACATTTCGTACTAGATATGGGTATTATGAATTTGTTGTTATGCCGTTTGGATTAAATAATGCACCTACTGTATTCATGAATCCTATCAATAAAGTATTTCATGAGTTCTTGGATAAGTTTGTGGTAGTATTTATTGATGACATTTTGGTATTCTTTAAAAATAAAGAGGAGCATGGAAAACATCTAAGGGTTGTTTTAAAAACATTAAAAGAAAAGAAACTGTATGGAAAATTTAGAATGTGTGATTTTTGGTTGCAACAGATTTATTTTCTTAGGCACATTATAAATAAGGATGGAATAATTGTTTATCCTACCAAATAAAAAGTAGTTGATGAATGGACATGAACCACAAATGTTACAGAGATTCGTAGTTTTCTTGGGTTAGTAGGTTATTACCGATGGTTTGTTAAGAACTTTTCACGGTTATCTAGCCTAATAACTAAGTTAACACAGAAAGGGGTTAAATTTGTTTGGACAGAGGAATGTGATGATTGTTTTCTGGAACTGAAGAAGAGATTGGTGAATGCCCTAGTTTTGTCCTTACCTTCCCGAAATGGTGAATTTTTCATCTATAGTTATGCTTCTTTGAAGGGACTTGGTTGTGTTTTGATGTAGAATGATCAAGTAATTTCATATGTTTTGAGACAACTTAAACCTCATGAGCTAAATTATCCCACACATGATTTGGAATTGGCAACTGTGATTTTTTGCTTTGAAAATTTGGAGGCATCATTTATACAGAACCAAATGTCAAATATATACTAAACATAAAAGTCTTAAGTATATATTCACTCAAAAGGAATTAAACATGAGGAAGAAATGATGGATAAAACTGATAAAGGATTATGACTGCACAATCAATTACCATATTAGAAAAGTAAACAAAGTGGAAGATGCCTTAAGTCGGAAACATCACACATCATTAATTGTGCTACGTTTGGAACATGATCCCTTGATTAATGATTTGATAAATTTATGTTTTCATGTTTTATATTTTTAAAAAAATGGAAACTATTTTTAAGGTATCCACTCTATAATAATGTGTTATATTATGAATGTATTGTCCCAATTCTCTATAATTGAAAATATCCAAAATGTAAAAGGATGTTTTTTCTTGACTAAATTCAAGATTATGTATGTAATAAGGTCGAGTCCTTATAATGATATTATCAATTATTTGGGTATGAGTTAGATTGATAAATAAACCTATACCATAGGAGTAAGACCAGGAAATTCCTCTGGAAACACATCGATATATTCTCTTACAAGGGGAATGTTGTCAAGGATGATATTTTCATTACTCTAATTCAATTGATATAGATAAAATTACTCTTAAAGAAATAAAATTCTTTCTTGAGATGATATTTTTATGGATATCCATCCTCCTCATGGAACTTTTTTAGGATAAGAGGGTAATTTGTGATACAGAGTGTGAATTCCTTCTCTCAGAAATTAATTTTGGATCTATATAAGGAAATACAATATATACCCAAAATTAAATCAAATTCCAATAAAGGGAGTATAAAAAGGTTCACTAAAAGGTTCTACATATAAATATGGATAGTGGAGAAGTTATATACTTTGGATGAAATGAATGAATCAATTTTTATTTTCACAGATAACTCCACTTCCATGTTTGTGAGGTGGTGTTTGAATAGTTATACTAAAATTGTGTGATATAAAAGAAATTCTAGAACCAAAATCAAATAAAATGTTCTCTATACATTAATGGATAACTATCATACCTATTACAACATCATTATTAGTATCTACATCTATAGTTGTGATGTCATATTCTCACCCTTTCCCTCTATACCTTAGATTTTATTATTACTGGTTATCATCAACAACCCTAGAATTAGTGATTTTATTCACATATTTTTCTTAATAATTAAATTTTAAACTTTGGATAATAGGATGAGGATTTACTATAGAATTCCTTCCTTCCAGCGCATTGGTGGGTTTCTCCCATTGGGATTTTCTATCCAGGTTCACTTCCCTCCCACAACAAAAGAATTTCATTATTCCCTTTAAGAAATTTCCAGTATACTTCCTCCTAAAATTTTGAAAAATGTGATGTTTTAATTTATTTCAATTATGATATTTCTACATCACACCACTATAATTAAATTTTAGTCTCCAATTCATATATCTAGACCTGTTAGAACCTTGAAATTAACTGATATTCCTTTTCACTTTGAGGGAATATCTGAAAATTTCATCATATCTATGAAAGTATCTAATCACTAATTATTTTCATCTATTTAGCCTTATACCACTAAATTAGTTGTCAAATTTACATTTAGGGTCAATATAAATTACGAAGTTGTATCCTAAAAGTATTATGAAGTTCACCTTGTACGTCCTGATGGATTGGTCATCCTTTTTCTTAAGCCCAAGGAAATCCATCCCCATTTTATGTTAGAGAATGAGAGGAAAATATTTATCAGTTTTTTGGAATTATTTCTACTATATTTCATTGATATCATCCTTAGGATTCATATATTTTAAAAATTACACCATTTATAAGTTTATTCCCATATAATAAAGAGTCAACCCATCATTATTTTTCTCATAGCATTAAAGGATGAAGATGATCATTTAAATGGAATTGAACCATTGTTCTGTGATTGAAGGATTAGAAGATCCTTTGATATTTGTAGTCCATTATGAAATAATGGTTTTAATTAAAAATTTATCTTTCTTGGGGGGGTGGGGTTCCCACTAATTCAATTTTTTGTTCAAAATTATAGTTAATTCAGTAAGTGTTTTAATGATTTTTTCAACTCCTCCCATGGGGTTGGGTATCTCATTTGGGAAGTCATTATGTTTCCCATCACATAAGTTGATGACTCAGTTCCTCTTATTTATAACCATTGACTATAATAGAATAAAATATTAGTGATGAGAATTTTGAAACTATTAAGAACATAAATGGGAAACCATGAAAATTGAAGTGATAACTAAAAAATTACATACATTCGTTGACCTATGAATTTATAGTTTTTAATCTAAGTTATCCATGGTAAATTTCCTAACGTAATTTTTGGGTATTTTTTCCCTTCATAATGGTTCATAAATAGATTTTTGTATTTATCCAAGAATATCCTCAAGGAGTGTCAAACTAGTTGTAAATCAAGGCCTTTTTATCGTGCACTAAATAAATACAGAGTTATTACCCAATACACAATTTTCAGGGATATTTCCCCTTGGTAAAACTATGCCACATCCACGTCCATTTGTTGTATCTAAAGATGGATTTTGTTTCTTATAAACCACTTACTCTATAATTTATAAAATTGTAGGGATATTTTACTTGGTTAATAATTATCTATAAGTATTTCACTATGGTTTTCTAATACCAATCCCCAATAATAACTAGACCCCTTTCTAATACAATATATGACAATTGATATATTTTATATACCTTATTTGATGATCTATTATCTAAATATACACAAAATAAAATCCCATAAGATTGAAAGGCCTATTGTATTTTGGAAAATACATATATAGAACATTTACTTGAAATAGGGATACAAGTACATTATTTAAAACTCTTTAACATTACCTTAAAAAATAAATTGATCTTCTAACACTACACATGATAACTTGGGGAAGTATAAAAGAATGGGTGAGATATAAAGAATAGTAAGGGAATAATCAAATAATAACTAATGAAAGTAATATATGTGATTAAATAGACATATAAATGTGACATATAATCATGATAATCATAAACATGAACATAAAATCATGATATAGGATGATAACATAATGGAAAATTAGAAATGTGCCAAAAATATAAAACATAACATCATAAGAATAATTCAAGGATAAGTTTCAATAAATCCTAAAATAGTTTGGTTAGGATAACATATCTTTCACCATAAATGGCATCTCATGAGATAAAAAACATTACCTAAGGAATTTGATGGAGACATAATTCCATGAACACCCATTATATCCATATTATGTACATGAATTTGTGTGCCCCATAGATCAAACAACAAAATAATATTTTTCATCATTTTTAATCCCATGATTAAGGAGTGTGTTTTATATACGTGGGAGTCCCAAATCAATGAAGGATAATGGAATATTGGAGAGTACCCTTGAGTAAAAATGGGGATGGGTATCCAAAGCACAAATTTTTTCTATATAAAATCATATGATAATGATAGCATCATAATATGTGTACATAAAGGTTCATAGAAGGGTTTAATGAGATTGAAAGTTCATATCCCATTATTTGGTCATCATAAGGATATTAAATGGATGTGTGAAAACATATTCCAATATAAAATGTAGAAATCAAAAGGAATAATACAAAGAAATTAATTGAAAAAATAGGAGGAAGAGAATACCTTACCTTGAGAGGGATATTCTAAAAAATTTGTAGGATCTTATTAAGAGCATGGGAACAACTTGGGAGGGATTTATATAGGGATAGAGAGAGAAAATTTATTCAAATTTGTTTAATGAAGAAGACTGGGAGGTTGGGTGAGTATTTATAGAAAAGGGAGGGGAATTCATTATTATTTTATAAACATAGGTCTTGGATTCTATATTATAAAATAATCAAAACACAAACCTTCCAAATGTTTTAAACATGGTTTACACCAAAGGAGAGAGGTTTTTAATAATTTTCATGGTCAAGACACAAAAATATTAAAATAATATGATTGGTGACGTGGAAGTCAACCATGTTCATAATGAATTGATTTTCAAACCATAAAATATAATATTGGTTTTGTAGGTTTCATTAAAACTTTATAAAATTAATCAAATGACATAAAAAAATTATCTTAAAGGGAAAATATAATTTTAGTAATTTATTCCATTTTCATCATTTATAACATCACTTTTTTGATATTATTATGTCACAATACAGCCTGCATATTTAATTTTTATTTATAAATTTGTCTGGCTTAAAAAATAATGAAAAATTCACTTCCATGACCTTCTCCCCCAAAGTTAAACCTAATGGACCAGAAATGTGTGAAGGGAGATAAAAATAGTCAAATTCCACCTCCAATAGGCCATGAAATGAAAATAATAACAAAAGGTATAACAAACACACATATGGGATGCATTATCCACTAAAAGAAAACAAGGAATGCGATATAAGAAAATTACACCAAACAACTCTTAATTAGATAAAAAATAGAATGATACCCAGTAGATGAATGAAATGTCATGCAAAAGAAATACAACCAAAAAATGATTGATAGAAACCCAAAGTTAAACTCCACAGTGACTAAAAATCCCAAACTACTTATGAAAAACCATGAGTTAGTAATATCAAGGTTGATCTCCACAATATTCCTACTAAAATGTAAATAGTATATATATATATAGTTGATCAAAATAGGTATACTCAATTGAATCCCCCATGAATTCTCTCATAAAAAAGATAAAGAAATCATGATAAATCTCTGTAAAAAAAGTAAAAATTATTTATAAATTAAACATGTATAACAAGTTACTTTTCTGACCATGGCTATCTATCACCAAGTAATATATACAAGAGATCATAAAGTATAGTAACAAAAATTGTACCCCGCTTCCACTAACATAATGATTTTCATATTTTCCCTAATACCATTCACCCATGTCCATCTCTCTATAAAAGATTCAATTAGTTAGCCTTAATCCAAATTACATTTCATTAATAATTAGATTGAATCCCTTTACCTATAGTCAAAATCCAACAGAGTCCATGGTGTAACACCCCAGGATTTTACATTATGCCTCTTTTTTTTTAAATTTAACTTATTTGATATCTTATGATATTAACAAATGATTTAAATATTATAATTTAATTACTATAGTTATCTCTTATTATTTGGGAATGATGGGAATGAATTAGATTAATTAAATTATGAAAATATAGATTATACATGTTTATAAAATTAATTCATTGGTTACCAACTAATTAGAAATTAAAAATAATTTAACATAATTGATATATTTGTATAAAAACAATTTCTATGCCCAGAATGAAATTTTATATAAATAAATTATGTTAATCAATATTAGTGAAAGATATTAATCGAAAATATATACCATATATTCATTAAAAATATTTTTAAATTAATACAAAACATTTTTAGAGGCATAAGATAATAATAAATCTAATTTTACATATAAAAGGTGATATTTTTCTAAACACTGTTTTACTACCTTTTAAGGGAAAAACGTTTTAAATATATATTTTTACACTTTTATAAATAATATTTGAAAAAATTATATTTATTTTGGAAAGAGTAATATCAAAATTTACTTTGGATAATTTTTAATTATTTTTTCTGATAAGTTTCAATTATTATGAATAGTAATGTGACCATTGGAATATCAATGTTACCTTTAAAAATAATAATATGGCCATTAGAACAATAAAATAACCTATTAAAGTATAGATAAAATTTATATATCTTAAAAATGGTAATATGATATGATTATATAATAAAAGAAGTAAATAAATATTTTAGAAATTAATAATTAAGTGTTGATATTTTTATTAGACATAAATGTTTATTTTCAATTATATAATAAATTCAATGATTAAAAATAAAATTTATATTCATAAAATTTATTAAAAAATAATATTTATTTATTGTGATTATAAGATAATTTTGTGAGACCTTAATTTATTTTTCAAAGTGTTGTAAAATCAGTTATAATTTAAAAATTGACATTTTTTAAGTAAATGATTATTTTAATTAAAAAATAAATTTAGAAAATTTTAAAAATTATTTTTATAAAACAGAGTTCATTTTTTAATTCTATACATCAAAAATTGTAAGGGGTAATTTTTGGTATTTTTCTAAAATACTTGAATTTTATGCGAAATGTAAAATTCAATAATTTATGGTATAAATACATTATAAGTTAAATTCACAATTCCTTGAGTCATTGAAGATATAATCCAGAAATTATAGAACTATCATAAATTATTTTTATATTTTTAGTGATAATTATAAATCTATTTATAGTCTTGAAGAAAAATAAAAAACTAATGAATAAAATAATAATAAAACACCCCTCTCCTCCATTATAAATACAACCCTCCCCACCTCTTCTCCTCACGCCTTACAAGCATCGATCTATGTCCAATTTATAAACAAATCCTCTCCCAATCCTCTCACAAACCTCTCCCCAATGTCCAGGATGTTTTGGTCTTAACAGAAGTCCAAAAACTATCAGATTAAGGAGGTTTTCAAAAAGGATAATTCAAGAGGTAAAAATCCTCTTTATTTTATTTTTTTATCATTCCCTCACCTTCGCTATAAAAAGAGACATGATAAATCCAGTATCATTTATATAACGGAATTATATCATGTTATAGGAAGATCCATCATAAAACTACTTTCTATCTCTCTCTCTCTTATTCTATAAATGAAAACATCCACCATGATGTGCCAATTTACCAATATCATGGGGGATGCGTTTTAATTTCCATTAACAACTTCAAGGATATTCATAAAACATTTTTATGGTTAAAAATTTTTATAATATATGTATGATAGACTATGTAATGTTTTATATCCATTATATAAACATTGTGTTAATTAATAAAAGAAAACTATTTTTTGACGATCAAAAAAATGCCAAAATAGTCTAAAAGATTATCCCAAATGATTTATCTAATGATTTATCCTCACCCAAAATATCTAAATGACTTATATAACCATTTATTCATCTAGATTATAATTAATAACATTTAAGTTCAATTCTATATATCTATTCTTATTTTATATAAACATTCATACTCATATAAAAGTAAACCGATCATGAAAACCAAGGAAATGAATGCTACCGAATGATAAATTTTATCTTATAATTCATTAAATATTCCATAAATGAACATAATAAAATTTTAATAAATTAAATAAATGTTTAAGGGGTTATGAATTAAATGATTAATGAATATAATTTAATTATCCAGGATATAAAGTACATGTGAAGAACACTTTCAGACACATGGTAAGGTTTTTCTCATCACACTTTTATTCCAAGTGATTTGCCTTATTCACTATTATTTCTTGTTTATGGTGTATGTATACTACCCTTGATGTATCATATAATTATTATCATTTTTTTCATGATATTATTTGTTCTATTTTATTATCATTAATTTTATGGGGCATATGGTTTGACTATTTGAAAAGTCTTAAGGGACTCTCCCTAAACATTCATTTTTCATCCAGGTTATGCTTTATCTCACTTTATCCCAATTAAATCATTCATTTATTTTTATATACCCACCTAAATTTCCTGAATTTATTCATTTTTTATTTTTATATAATTATTTTAAATTCTTTATATATGTTTCTAACCCACGTGAAAATTCATGTCTTATAAGGTTTCCTTTTCAATTTATCCCGAAAAGAAAGACCGGTTAAAGGGAACTTCCCAATTTCTTACCCACTTTTAAGTACCACACATAGTCTATTTTGAGCTACCAATATTTTTATAAAATCAATAATTTTATCAAAAAAACTATATTTGTTCATTTATTGTTTTATAAAAACTACTATTCATATTTCCCTCATAAAGTCTCTTTAATATTTTTTATAAACCACATTATATAGACTCATTTCTATAGATTCTTAAACACAATTTTTAAATGTTTTCACTTCACTTGGAAATTATTTATCCCTACAATATAATTTCATTGTCCTTTAATTTTATTTTTTGGGATATAGATTTTTAAAATATTATTTTCTTACAAATTCAATGTTTTTTCTAAAATAAAAATTCTTTCCAAAGTTAAAAAGTTTTTTTTCATCTCAGTTTTTTACTTTTATGAGATATATGCCTTGTTCATAAGTTATATCTTGTATAGGGTGTTTGTACTAGACTTTGATATATCATATCATGAGCCCTATTGTTCTTATGATATTATAAGTTTCATTTAATTATATTACTTCATAATGATTATGATTTAAATGTATCAATGTGATACAGGACTCCTTGGAATGTTTAAGGATTATTTTACTCAAGAATTTATCAATGATTTTATTATAGTATTTTCATGAATGATTATGATTAAAATATTTCAAAGTGGTTTGGGACAATTTTATTTAAAAATATATTTTTATTAGACATTTGAGGAATGAGTTGGAGTTAGTATGTGACCAGAAGGTCCCACTATATCCCCTTGATGCATCAGTATGTCTCACGAGACGAAAAATAAATGAATTTTAGCTGAGGCCTTAACCAGTTAATTTCTAAAGTTTTGGCCAAGTCCTCTATGGTAGTTTTATGATGTCTGACAGATGAATTCCCTTATTATTATATTATTAATTAATAAATCATGAGATTATTTGACTAGTAGAATATCCATGGTTATGTTTCATGTGATTATTTATATAGAATTATTTATTTATATTTTATTCCAGCCATATTATGATTAAGATTAAATTTTATTTCCATGAGTTTAAGTTATTCAACTTGCATTATTATTTATGTTTTTGATATATTCCATTTTATTACTTACCCTTAATAGCATCTAAGCACACCCCATTCTTATGGATTATTTTTCAAGGGATGCAATGATATATATTATGATTGAATTATAAAGATAATATATAAGTTTATGGATGTTTCTAAGATATTTTATATAGTGTATTTCATTTCCTGTTTTAATGTAAAATTTATGTACGAATATGGTTTTCCAATTATACTAAACTACACAATACTTTGGTATTCCAACATTTTTTCATATGTACTAATGTAATAAAGTAAGACATTGACTCCAAGATACTAGGGTTGGGGTCTTTATAGTTGGTCTCAGAGGAGTTTTAGTATAGACCTTAGAAACTAGATTTAGGAAAAATAGATTTGGGAACATAACCCTAAGTTAGAATTTATTGACAATAATATTAAAAAATCCTATAATTTTGGTATTGTAGATATTTTGTGGGTCTTTCTAGAAATATATCCTTGTATGGATACTAGAAGACTATGTGGTTCTAGAATAGATATACCAAGGGGTAATAACTCTAACAAGGTATCTCATGCCGGACTCAAGGATACCTAATACTTGGTAACAAGCCTTACTGTACACCTGGTTTGACAGTCTTGGGTGACATGCTTAGGATAATTCTCAATTTCATTATAAAACATTATGAAGGAATTAAAAGTAAATATGACCCCAAATAAACCGTCTTTATGATTTTGATATTTGATACACTTAAATACTTCAATTTATGTTAAGTATTTCACCAGTTTAGAGATTATAAATTATTGTTTATAATATTATGATCTAATCTAGTCTATTCCATTATTAAGAAATCGATCCGAGTGGAAAGAATAAGAACCACATCAATTAACATATTCCAAATAGTAAGAGTGATTGTTTATTTAATGGGTTTAATCTAGTTTTTTGAATGGAAGTAGTCTCACAAATAATATAATCATACAAGGAAATAATATTTTTTATAAAAAGAAAGAGAAATAATAATCCAAGTGTTGTTACTTAAAATGGAACTAAGAGAAGAAGAGGGAATCTAGAAAAAGATAGATAAAGGGACGAAGTCAAAGAATTATTTTCCCACATGTGATAATTGTTGAAGGAAACAACTTGGTATTGTTAAGAAGAAAAGGAGTTGATTTAAATTACGGAGAAAAAGGCCACCATTAACATAATTTCTAGATAATTAAAGAATTTTCCAATATTCAATGCTTCACCTATAAGTATTTGGGGTACCAAAATAATGAATGTTCCATGCGTCAAGAAATTATGGCTCTAAAAAAGTAAAGGGATCCAGGTCAAGCTTATACCGTTACTATAGTCAAAGTATAATTATTAATGTATTTTTGTTTTTGGATTCATGAACTATGTTATAATATCCTTTTTATAATAAGTTTGAGATATATAATGATTGTAGTGTTGTACTTATTATTTAAGGAATTGTAAGCATGTAATTAATAGAACCAGTAATCCAGGGAAGTGATTCTTTTATAAGTTGATGTTCCTTAAAAGACCGAAATTGGGAAAGACATCCCTAAATATGTTCTTAATGTAGAGATAATAATAAATATATTTTTATGAGATAGTATTGGTGACCATGAAGGTGTTTGGTGATCTGATAATTTATGTTATGTTAGAATTATTAGATGTTTGGATTTAAGGAATATATTTAACATGATGTTTTACTATTAGAAGTATGATTTTATAATAAAGGTATAATGAATATTAAGGAATTCATATAATTATTATATGAAAAAATTATCTACATTATTTTAGGAATCTTATGTTAAGTTGATTTTGGAAATTCATTGACCTTACTTCTAAATTTTTGGTTGTTGAATATTGAATTACATGTTTTTGAGGACTCTTAAGATTAACTACTTGTGGGATAGATACTGTTAAACATTGAAAATTATTTTTAATTGATATCCTTCGAAAAGAACATGGTTTTAGGTAAAAATTTAAAGCCTGAATAAATGAATTTTATAACTTATGATTCATAAAAGTTCTCTAGGCATAAATTGTTTTTCTTGAATATCCATCTTTAGATTTAAGAAATGAAGTGGAGATAGATAAAATAACAACCAAAGGATGATATTATGAAATGGAAAGGAATGATATAAGTTTATTCTCTCAAGTGATTTTCTAGATAGAAAAAGAAACCATCAATTAAAAGAAAAGGATTTTGGAATAAAAAATTTATCTATTTAATTTCCATTTTGAGAAATCATAGGTATTTTAACTGATCTCAATATTTATGTATTTGTAATGGTTAAATTTCTAATGACCATGTTCTATATCACTCTATATCAAAACATGATGGTTAGATTATTCTTCCATGTCCATAAATTCACTTTCGACAAATTTTTTTAGACTCAAATACTTTGTTTTGTTGTATCCTCTGCATTTCCCTTTCCCACTTATTAAGAGGATATTTTGTTAACTCTATATTCAATCTGGGGTTCCCACAAAATAGTTTTGAAGTAGAAACTTCTGATTTTTTATGGAAAATTTTAAATTGTAAGGACAAAATTTTTTAAAGGAGGGTAAAATGTAATATCCCAAGATTTTATAGTATGCATCTTTTTTTTAAAATTTAACTTCTTTTATAGATTATCATCTTAAAAAATGATTTAAATATTATAATGATCTCATAGATTTTGGGAATAGTGGGAATAAATATGGCTAAATAAATTATATAAATATAGATAAAAAATGTTTATAAAATTAATTCATTGGTTACCAATTAATTATAAATAAAAGAGAATTGAGCTTAAATGATATATTTTTAAAAAATAATTATTACGCCCACAATGAAATTTTATATTAATAAATTAAATTAATCACTATTAGTGAAATATATTAATTAATTTTTTATATTATATATTCAATAAAATATTTTTACTTTCGTCCAAAACATTTTTAGGTGCATACGATAAGAATAAATCAAATTCTACACGTAAAAGGGCTATATTTTTCTAAACATGGTTTTATTGGATTTTAATGGAGAACATTTCTTAAATATATATTTGTACACTTTTATAAATTATATTTTCCAAAATAAAAAATGTTTCTAAAATAATATTATCAAAAATTACTTTGGTTATTTTTTTTGTTATTTTTATGATAAGTTTAATTTTTGATGAATAGTAATGTGACCATTGGAATAACAATGTTACCATTAGGAACAATAATATATAAATTATAACTATAACATAAACTATAGAAATATATAAAATATTTAGTAATCTTATAAATAGTAATTTTAAATAATTATATCATAATATAAGTTAATAAATATTTTGGAAATTATTAATTAAGTGTTGATATTTTAAAAAACCATAAATGTTTATTTTCAATTATTTAATTAATAAAATGTTTTAAAGGAAAATTTATCTTCATAAAATGTCTTCAAAAATTAATAGTTTTTTCTTATGATCATACAATAATTTTACGAGACTTTAATTCATTTTCAAAGTGTTATAAATGAGTTATAATTTAAAAATTGATATTTTCCAAGTAAATGATGATTTAAATTAAAAATTAAATTTCTCATATTTATAAAATTATTTCAATAAAATTTATTTCATTTTTAATTGTATATATCAAAAAATGTTATGGATGAATTTTTGAGACTTTTCTGAAAGACTTAAATTTTTGGTGAATAGTAAAATACAGTATTTTACGGTGTAAAGACATTATGAGTTAAATGAACTATTAATTGAGTCATTTATGATGTAATAACAATAATATCAGAATATCATTAATTATTTAAGTATATTTAGTGGTATTTCTAAAATTATTCATAGTCTTGAAGAAAAATAATAAACTAATGAATAAAATAATGAGAAAACACCCCTCTTTTCAACTATAAATACAACCCCTCACCACCTATTCTACATACACCTTAAAATCTTTGATACATGTCCAATTTATACCCAATAAATCTCCCAAACCTCTCCCCCAAGTCCATTATCATTTTTTATCAATAAAATACCAAAAATAAATCCCCTTAAGGAGGTTCTCAAGGAGGAGAATTCAAGAGGTTAAGATCCTATTTCTTGTCTTTTATTTTCTTATACTTACATCACCTCCCCTTACCAAAGAGACATGATAACTAAAATATCATTTATATAATATAATTATATCATGTTAATGAAAGATGCACTATGAAAATACTTTCTCTCTCTCTCTCTTATTCTATAAATGAACATATCACCTGTGATGCATAAATTTATAAACATCATAGATGATGAATTTTCATTTTGAATTAACACATTAAAGGATGCTCATAAAACATTTTTGTGGTAAAACAAATTTATAATATATTTATCATAGATGATTTAATTTTATAGACCCATTATATATACATGATTTTAAATAATAAAAAAACTAATTTTTGATGATGAAAAAACCTCCAAAATAATATAAACGACTATCATGAACGTCTTATCTAATGATTCATCCCCAAAAAAAATTTAAAAATGAAATATATAACCATTTAATCTTCTAGATGTTCATTAATAACATTTAAATTCAATTATGGATATCTCTTCCCATTTTGCATGAACATATATAATCATATACAAGTTAACCAACCCTTAATACTTAGGAAACAAACACTCTCAAACTATAAAATTTTATATTACAACTCATAAAAAAGATAGTAAATGAAATTAGTAAAATTATAAAAAATAATTTTTTTAATATGTTATTAATTAAATTATTAATGAATCTAATTTCATTATCTAGAATGTTAAGTACTAGTGCAGAACACTTTCAGACATAATGTACATGTTTTCTCATCTCACTTTTATTTCCATGAGATATGCCCTATCCACCACTATTTATTGTTTGTGGTGTATGTATACTACCATTGATGTATCATATCATTAATATAATTATTTTCATGATATTACTTTTCATAATTTATAATCATTAATTTTATGGGGCATATGGTTTGACTGTTTTCAATGTTTTAAGGGACTCTCCCTCAACATTAAGTTTTCATTCAGGTTATACTTTATCTCACTTTTTAAAAATCTAAAACATAATTTAATTTTATATAATTATTATAAATTTTATGTTTATGTTTCAAACCTATGCGGAAATTCTCGTTTTATAAGGGTTACTTTTCAATTCCTCCCAATAAGCAAGCCCGATTAAAGGGAACTTCCCAAATTATTGCCCACTTTCATGTACCACCCACAATCTATTTTAAGTTACCAAAATTTTTATAAAATCAATAATTTTTTCATAAAAAACTATGTTTTTTTATACAACCAATTATTCATTATCACTATTAAATATTCTATATTATTTTCCAAAAACTGCAATAAAAAGTCCCATTTCTAAAGTATCTTAAATACTCTTTTACATGTTTTCACTTCAATATCAAATAATTTATACCTCAAACATTATTTTTTTGTCCTTCCCTTTTATTTTATAGGATATATATGTTTACAATAATATTTTATGAAAAATCCAAGTTAGTTTCTAGGAGAACTTATTTTTCCAAAGTAAAAAGGGCTTTTTTCATCTCACTTTTACTTTTGTGAGAAATATGCCTTGATCACCACTTATTCGTTATATGTGGTGTATGTACTACCCTCTAATATATCATATCATGAGCCATATTGTTCTCATGATATTATAATTTTAATTTAATGATATTAGTTTATATAGATTTCGATTTAAATGTTTAAATGTGTTATGGAACACTTTATATTGTTTAAATATTATTTTGGTCAAGAATTTATCAATGATTTTATTAGATTTTTCTCAACTATAACTAGGATTCCAATATTTCAAAGTGTTATGGGATACATTGATTTAAATATATATTTTTATTAGACATTTGAGGAATTAATTAGACATATAAAGTGATAAGAAAGCCCCATTAAACCCCCTAGATGCATCGATTTATCACATGAGAAAAAACAGAAATAGATTTTGGCTAAGGCCTTAAACCATTATTTTTAGAAGTCTTTTCTGAGGCCATGATGAAATATTTAAGACTCCCAGTATATGAATTACATCATTATGAAATTTTTAATTAAGGAATCATGTGACCATTCGACTTATATAAAATTAATTGTTATATTTTATGTGATTATTTATATGTCATTATTTATTCAGCAGTTATTCCTACCATATTTTTCTCAAGATTATGTTTTATTGGAATGAGTTTTAGTTATTCACATTGTCTTATTGTTTATCTATGTGATATTTTCCATTATATTACATACCCTTATTGAGCATCTAAGTTCACCCCTTTCTTATGTTTTATTTTTCTCTAAGAAGAAACTATATATATAATCAATGACTTAAATGTATAATATATTTGTTTATGGGTGTTTTCAATCATGTTTCAAGGTTTTATTTCATTTTAAATTTCAATGTAACATTTATATATGTATTGGTGTTTCCAATTCTAATGAGATATTCGATCCTTTGAGATACAAATACTTTTTCATATATACCAATTTAATAAAGTAAGGCACCAACTCTATGTTACTATGGTTAGGGTTTTTACACATGGATTCTCAAGATTAACAACATTTTAATCACAAAAAGCACAAATCTTATGTTGTAAAACATGATTACTCATTATTTTCAATCCATTATTCCAGGTACTCTAGGAAACATCCTGACCTACAATTAAGTGATGCATAACCAAGAAGAACATGTTGGCTCAAGAAGCATAGAAAATAATTCATATAAGCAATAAAATCATCCATAAAACCTTTAAATATATTTAATATAATAAGGTATCATGATTTTAGAACAATAAAAGGTAAGACAAACTTTAACCCATTCCATGAAACCCAGTTCCATCCCCGACACTATCATGCATATCAACATTCCTCTCTCTATAAAGGTGTGAACTACTACCACAACCTCATACCTCTCCCTCTATATATACTTAGCCTATAGTTGTGCTAGAATTATATATCATCACATAGATATCTCACATCCAGCCAAATATAGAAGGAAATAGACGAAAATAATGTCAACTATGAAAAGTAGGCCTAAAAAAAAAGTCTTTCTAAATTTATAGGAATACATGCTCTCTCATACCCAAAAATTTATCTTTATTAAACATCTAGTTTATTTACTATCTTGGATTAATCAACTCTATTATCAGAGGAAACAACTATGGGTAACATAAGGCCTCATCTATTCAAATCTATAAAAATTATTTAAACAAAATTCCAAGAATTTTTTCTATATAAATGACTAATTATTATTATAATCAATAATAATTTTATCTTTGAGTTCTTTGTCTAATTACATTAACATATGGAAGAATAAAATTTGATTATAAATTAACTGATCATCATTTTATTTCCATAAAATTATATGAATTAATAGATTTATTAAAGATGACTGTTTAATTTTCTATCCAACCAATAATTAATGACTTTACGATTTTTATCCAATTTCATCAAACCATGATAACCCAAGAATAAAAAAAAATTCTAAACAAATCATAACATAGATATCGCACTATCAATTAAATCAAGAGGAAAACCATTATCATGGTGGGAAACACATAGGATCGCTGTAACCATAAACAATGTTTATTATTTAATTTTATTTACTATTTATTGGGGTTAAATCCACCACTACATAAAGGGGAAAATCATGATATATTTATGATTACACAGAATAATAAATGGACAAGAAACAAATCCCCTACCTCAAGGCTTTTGTTGTTCTTTTATCATGAAAGGAATGGTGAATCAAATCTCCAATCACCACTCCCATGAGGAATCTAATGCATCCCTAGGATTTTATTCTAGTAAAACACTAAAAACATCAAAATAACTCCATAATAATAAATTATATCAACCATCATAACTTTTAATGAAATAATAGGAGGAAAATTAGATCAAACAGATAATAAACCATATGAATAGAATAACTCCTGTTAGATCACTATATGCTGATCAATAGATGGCAGGGGGGAGGTTTATCCCAATCAAAATGGGGTTCAAGGGATTTTTAAAATATCTAATGGGTTCCTAGGGTTTGAGAGAGAAATTTGGGAGGAAAGAGAGTTCATAAGGGTTTGGTGTTTTTATAGGTAAACTAAAAAATATAATACCACATCGAAACCCTCTATACCATAGTGAGAAACTTCTTGATAAATGGAAGACTACAAGAGAAGGTAGGATAAAACACCATTACCTCCCTCTTCAAATCCATGTTCTTAGAATAGCAAACCCTCCATACTGAAAATATTTTTATTTAAGAAGATATCCATGGAACACGGTAAACTAATATACCTACAACCCATCTACATAGAAGGTTACACCACAAATGAGAATCTACACTATAGAGGTTCCAAAATTGGAAGTACCACCAAAATACCACTTCCAAGATCCTACACTATAACCGAGAGACCATTTCTTAGCCATGTAGGATTTTTATAGACTCTTTGAGGTGCTATGGGGAAACTAAAACCTCCATGACACAACAAACATCCTTTTGGTGCAATACATCCCTCCACAACACAGAATCCACTAAAGATGATATTTTAGGTGTTTATTTAATCATTCTCCCTCATAGGCTTCTCATGGAACTTCAAAAAACCAAAATAAAAAATGTAATAAATACAAGGGTCTAGGATATTACATGAGATACCATTTCAAAAATTTAATTCCCTCCTAAATTTAATACCAAACTCAGAGTGACAATAAGGAAAAATGGTCATCCGAATGACCACCTCATGAGATACCTCTAAATAATATCACAAACATTGAATATAAACCACCTCACTTATAAGAAACATGTTAAAAAACTATGAAACAATTAAAACTATCTCCTAAACACAATATTTAGGAAGGATAACCCTCAAACAAGAGCAGGGCCACAACAGAGCATCACAGAAGTGGATGCCATCTCATAAACCAGATAAAGGTCAACAATCACAATGAGAATCGATATAAGAGAATATATAAAAATAAAATTGCTCAGGAAATAGTGAAAAAAACTCCAACTTAAGTTCCTAAGTGTTCTCCTCCATGAAACTTTTCCAAAAAAGTAAAAAATGAAATGGAACAACATGACCACACAACACATTGTCTTAGATACCTTGGATCTCTATAGGACACTCATTGAAAGCCAAATCATTGTAAAAATTGATATAACACCAATCTATGATGTGAGAGTCCTCATGAAGATAACCATGAAGTCATGATACATGTAAGAAATCATGTATCTGAATCATATTTGTGGTAATTTCTATTTGATACACAAGAACACAAGCATAAGACAACAACTTGAAAGTTACAATAAACCATAGAGGAACCTTAGTCCCACGATTGAACCTTTGATTCCCATGATGAGGATTCACCTTCAAGAACACATGGTCCCTAATATAAAACTCCACATTACTCCTCCTATGATTATCATATAACTTATGATGATCATTTACAACCTTTATTCTCAAAAAATCACATGAACTATCTCTATTGTGCTATGCACTAATTCTATCTTGATAAATATTGACTCCTTGACCCCAGTTCAGAATAACAGGGAGTAGAAAATCCAACTGTGAAATTTTTTAAATGGATTCATTCCAATGGTGGATTGAAAACTATTATAATAAGAAAAATTTACCAAATATAGGTGACATCACAAACCCCTAAAATATTGGACATTAGAACACAACATGTCCTTGAGATTCTAGATAGTTTACCCTGCCTGACTATCAATTAATGGATTAAAAGAACATATAAGGCATGAATGGGATAAAAAATAATATTGGATACCTCTCTACACCATAGGAGTAAAATGTGTATCACGATCAGATATGTTCATCCTAGGGAATCCCTGGAGTCTCTCCAACTCCCCTAGGTACTTCCTTGATAAAACCACCACCAAGACTGACTCATTTCTCAATATAAAGTAGAATGATTTCATAAATAAATCACACAATCAACCTTATAACATAAAATAATCCATAATATCAAGGTAAAACATCAATGAATTATGTCGATATGTCCTAACACTTCCAATGAGGAACATCCAATGGATAGAGTCAACCACTAGGAACATGGTGCTCACCCTTCACCTTCAGGGAGACCAAAAACTAGGAAATAAAATCTTCCACTACATGCTTCATCCCCGAAAACTAATACAATCCTCTTTGATACTGGTACATATTCAATATTACAGGATGTACTACCAATGGTGAGCTATGGAAATAAAATATAACCATATAAGTTATCTCAAACGGGATGAAATTACTCCCCAGGAACAACACCTAGAGCTATTAATCCTCAGCCCAACCATCAGGGGAAACTCTAAAGAAATATTAGTCCCTCCAAACATCCACCTTAAAATTACACAGCTAGGACTACTCTAATTCCTACACCGAGGAAGACTGTAATTTCATCTGGAAAAGAAAAATTATTCCACTATCATCTCCTATATAAAGATGCATCACTAAGAGTTCTTACATCACTCTCTAATAATATCTATATTCATGCACAACATCAATTTTTGACATCCGGTTTAGAGAATCAAATACAAAATTTCCCTTTGTTGGTGTATAGGAAATCTCAAAGTTTTAATAATATAATAATTCCATCCATTATATTTTATATAAGTTCATGTCTCCTTGGAAGAAGATATACCTTAGGATATTATGATTGGAAAAAACTATTAAACAATTTTTGAGGAGGTAATCTAGTAAAAAATTTAAGAAAAGAATGACTTCTTCTAACTCAAGATCATGTGTGGAATAGTTACATTCATTGGAATATAACTACTAAGACCCATAAGAAACAAATTATTTCTATTGAATTAGAAGAAAGATCAAAATAAGACATGAAGTTTCACAGAAAACCTCAAACAAAACTACCTCTTATGGCCAACAAATAACTGAAACACTGACCAAACTATCCTTCGGGTACTCAAATACTTCCTGACATTGATCATTTGATGAATACTTGTGATCTTTTCTTGTGAAGGGTTTCAAAAGAGTCACAACATGAGATAAGTTGATTATGAACCTCCTATAATAGCCAAAATGATTAAATAAAATTCATAATAATGTAACCATTTTAGAGGATAAACAAGAAATTATTTCCTTGATGTTTAAAGGATATACAACTACTCCTTGCTAGGAAACAAAATTCCCATTTAAAGAAAAATCAAAATTCCAAAACTCCGACATTGATGAATTTTTGAATAGTCACTGATGATGAACAACACTCAAAATTGAATAAAGATTCTATGTATTCTCTTCCTAAGATTTAGAATACATGAGTATATCATCATTTAAGACCACTATGAAACTATCTAGGAACTCCCTAAATAGTGAATTCATTCAAATCATTAAAATGAATGGTCTATTTTCACAATTTACAACATCAAAATGAACTTGTAATGCCCATAATGACATCAAAAAAGGTTTTCAAAATATCCTCATCTTTCACCAACATCTGATGATATATTGATTAAAAATTGATCTTCTAGAACCAACTACCTCCATTCAAATGATTGAATAAATCATCAGTCTATGGAAGAGGATATTGGTTCTTCACCATCACCTATTTCTAGTGATGCTAATTAATATTGAAACCCAAATTATAATCAAACTTCTTCATGAAGAAAACCAGTGAACCCCAAGGTGAAACACTCAGATAAACTGATCCATTCTACAATAGTTCATCAATCTATACTTTCAAATCTAATAATTCAAAAGGTTGCATCCTATATAGATAAAGAAAATATCAATGAAATGCATGACTATGGATCAATCCCAAACTCAACATCTAATTGAGGAGATAATTCCACAACCTCCACTGAAAAAACATCAGGGTAGTCTTCTAAAACCTTGTAAAACACAATCTAATGAACCTCCGATGAATTTAGCATCAGCCTAGACCTCATGGAAGAAAATAATGGAATACACATGCATACCATCTGAGGGTATCAGTCTACAATGAAAATGAAAGACACTTCATAAACGCTATATAATGGAGCCTTACTTTTGAAGCAATCCATAATATTTGGAACTAAATACAACCATTCCATACCAATGATGATTTTGTATTGCTGCATTCATAACATAGGAATTATCACAACTAGTGGTTTTTTCCAAACACTGGCTAATAGTTTCATTATAATTTATATATATAGGCTCAACCTCCAACTGCAATAGTAAAAAACAAGGCCATTGGAAGCCTCTACACCTCAATTCTTAATATATGGACTAGAAAAGGTGAAATGAAGTATTGTATAGCTCATGAATGAAACAATACATGCACTCAAGTAGTAAGAAATTAAAGGGAACCTAGATCAACACCTAGATCGCTCGGCACTGGCAATGCTAGAGAATGCATCTGTCTATGACCTTATCTAAAACCACTCTAACCTTGATAATTAACTCCTACATGGATGTGATCTACTCTCTGTGGATGAGGGGAATCTTAGAGATGTCTTATGCCCAACCTATCTCATGTTTACCAATCCCAAGATAGAGTATATTACTACTGCAATATCAGGTGTAACTGTCTCATTAGAGGAACATGAAGCATAACACCTCATGAATGTTTACTAATTATAAAGGTTAGTCTCTCCCTCAATTAATGACATTATATTCCATAGTAAAAAAATACAATCCCTTAAAATCAGATAGAGAGACACCACCCCCATTGAAATGTGATGATAAGGGATGAGACCTACCTCTAGATATGTGAAAGTTATTATTTATTGGAAACTGTGAACCGTATTCTATTAAACTTATACATGAGTAATCTTTATTACCACCCTCTTGTGAAAATCAAGTATTTTTCAATGTCCTATGAATTTCCTATACTCTACCATAAACCTCAAGGCACAATGATAGAATAAACTAGGTGACCTGGAGCTAGATATTTGGATGATAATCCTCCCTGAAATTCCTATTTATAGGATCCTTATCTAGAAATAGGTTTGATGTATTTCAAATAAATGTTTTGAAAGGGATCCTGACCTCTTGGAAAACTGAAACTCCCCTATAGAAAAGTAATAATCTCATATAAATTGGTTGCCTTAGTGATTAAAGAAATAAAATCTACTTGGGACATGCCCTTATGCTTCTCTCATAGGACCTTTAACTCTTCACATTCCCTGAGGAATAATATCCACTAATTCTTTACTGTTCCATGCAATATTATCCCAAAAAACAAAACTCGAGGATCCTTCCATATATGGAATGAATTGAAATCAATCTCCACTTCCTCCAACTAGTCTTTTTTTATTGAGTATAAAAAGGAACCATCATAATTTTATAGAATCCATAGCGAAAACTTTTTGAGTTTCTCCCTCTAAGTGTCTTAATTATCAACCTCTACTCTACGGCGATCTACTGGTATATCTTAATTAAAATCTTCAGCATGAACATATTGGGGATGTTGACCTGGATCCAAACTATAAAAGGAAAAATAGTTATAGACTCATTGACCTCAAATATTGAATTTCTAATATTAATTAATTTATTATTTTATTTATTTATGGTTTAACGCAATCCCAAGGTCTACCCATTTCAAACACCGGATCAACGAACAATGATACCTGATTTTTTCCTAGGTCGCTACTATGAAAGAAGTATCTCTTCACTTAGTAGCCTTAATATTCTTAAAGGCCCACACATCAGATCACAAGGGGACCTTAAATACTTATTTCTCAGTTGATCTCCATTGTTTAAATCACTTAAAATGTCATCTAACACCATTTCTATAGTGAACTTGGACTTTTACACATATTATTACATAAGTTTTATCATAAATATCTATAATAATAACCCAAAATATCATGAGTCATAGTTTATTTTTATAAATAGTTTCATCATACATGAAAGTTACACTAAAATAAAAAGTCAATGTTTTATTCTACAAAATGAGATCTTAAATCATTTTATACTCCAAAAACTACATGAGATAACATGGGGAATATATAGACCAAAGGGGTGGCTAAAAATATCATTAAGAGCATAAAAATTATAAGGAAATATAACATGTGATTTAAAAGTATAACATGACATCATAAAAGAGAAGTCACATGAGTAATAACATGGAAACATAACATAAATTACATGGAATATCATGATACTAAATCTTTACCCAATGCATTGTAGTAAAACATGGGAACAACCATATTAAAATGTTCATGATTATGAATGGTAAAAAATGGAAATCAATAATAAGTAATAATAATAAGAATTACCCATGGATAGAAAATGGGTTTTATAATCTTTTATCATTTCATAATCAAAGAATGTTCCATAATGAAGGCATTAGAGAGATAAAAATAAGGCATGTATTACCCCATCAAAGTAAGGGAGAGATACCAATGAATATATTTGTGAAGTATATAAACCAAATTTATAAGAATTCCATAACTTTAAAGAGGGAGATAAAGTGATTTATAGAGAGAATGGTCCTAACTTAAAGGAGAGGACTATTTAGAGAGAACCCTTATAAAGATCGTGTCATTTAAGTGAAAATTAAGGAATAAATATCTTATTTGTTTCGAATGTATGTCCATATAAAATAAGTGGAAATAAAATAAAATAATCAATGGTTATTACACAAATTATCTCAATATATCAAAGAAAATGATGAAGTAATTAAAAATAAAGAATTAAATTGAGTTACAAAATACCTTACCACATTGTAATATTAATGTAAAATCCCCATGGATGAAATTATTAAAATTTACACTTGATATTCAATTTTTTATGAATATTTAATGATATTTTATATAAAAGGGGTAGTATATACACTATATAAAATATATTAGGTGAATAATATTAAAATATTCCACAATAATGGGAAATTGAGATGATGTTCTTTAGTTCGAGTCAAGACTTGGCGTGTGTGTCCTTAATCTCTTGTATAATAAACTTATATCAATTTAATTTTTTAAGAATTTTTTTAATGTTTAACCCTTTACGTTAAATCCTGTCTCTTAATTTATTTTAATGTAAAATTTTATTACTTAATTACTTATGTCAACATAAAGTGTTTTGAGGATGTTTAGTTAATGATTCCAAAATGAAATTGGTGTGTTGACCATGGTCAAGAGGGGTAATATTAACATAACCTACAAAATAATAATAATAATAATTTCATAATAATAATATTTATAAATCAATTATACTTTTAAAACCAATCATGAAATATGGTTATAAAAAGTGACCTATGTTACAATCATGGGTTTGGTAGGTTATATGTACGCATGAGTAATGTTTCCATTTTCCACAATCATGATGTAAAGAAGGTAAGTGTCATTTTATATTTATATAGTGATAATTATATCATAAATATCATATTATTTATTTAAATAAACATAGATATACCAACCATGTGATGCTGTAATAAAAAATGAATCACCTCAATTTGTGAGGTGGTATTTCGATGAACGCATGAATGATGTTATCATTTTTCAATGGATAGAAATGTAAGAAGATATATGATATATTAATTTTAACTAATTCATAATATGGAACTAATATAATTTATAATCATTAAATACATCATCATTAATATCAATTATAAGAAATTATGGAAAATAAATTACATGGATTTACGAGGCGGTAGTCTGCTATACACACGAATGATTGCTTCATTTCCAATTTTATGGGAGAGGAGAATAATTTAGGTTCTGAAATTAACAAAATAATATCTCAATATATGGTATATAATGATGTTATTATATCATAATTATTTAATAATACTTCAATGTGGTATAAGAATAAATAAGAAAATATGTTTGGTTAAGAAAGATACAACTTCTTCAGACTTCCTCTTTTGTATTATACCTATTGGCTTCCTAGATTAGATTTATGATCAAAAAAAGACTACATGACATGTGTAGAGAATTATGAAATGAATTTTTGTAGTTATTTTCTTAAACATAAGTCTTTTTAAGAGTGTATATAAGAGGATATGAGGTTCTCTTTATTATCTGAGAGGGAGTAGTATTTTTGTAAATTCCCAAAACTATTCAATAATGTGAAGTTACTTTCAAGAAAATTTCCTACAAAATTAATAAATAATTTATTGGAGGGGTTACATTGTCGATAAAAATTCCCAACATTCATAAATAAACATGTTTAAAACATTTAATTCTATTTTCCTCTAAGGTTACTCACTTTTACCATTTTAGTTTTTCACCACGATAACTAATTTATTTTACTATTTTTTCTATTCAATATGAAAATATTTTGTTTAACCTATTAAATAATATTAATTTTATTTATTAAAAATACTAAATAAATTTTATAAAATTCAAATAAAATAATTGAAATAATTCAATTAAAAAATAAACCTGAAAAACATGTTGAAAAATAGTTTTTTAAGAAATGCATTTTTTTGAAGAATTAAATGATTTTATATGAACTTCATGACTAGAAATCGTCATTATATGAATATAAATTCACATAAATATGTGTATAATAAATTATTTTCAGTGAAATATTTCCATAATAATGGTTATTTTAAATAATTATAATTGATATACTTTATTCACTTAAAACATGTTTGGAGAAACTATGTTTTCAAGCATAAAAATAAACTTATAACAAAAAAAGAGAATTTATGATTCAAATAAAATTAATTATATTAATATAAATAAAATGGTTCATATTTCAATTAAATACAAAATCAAACATATAAATAATATTTTAATTTACCTTATTTAGTGACAGTATTTTCAAAATCAGTAATTTTCACCATTCCCTGAAAAATCAAACATTTCAAAAAAGTTAAAAATTTACCCTAAACTTATTTTATATGATAATTTATAAAATTAATTTAATATTAAAAAATATATAAAAAATTTCCATAAATTAATTATAATATTTTCTTTCAAAAAATATTTTTTGATGAAAACATATTTTCTTTTCAAAAAATGCCTTTATTAAAATTTAGGTACTTATTTACAAAGAATTTATTAATAAATTAATATTTATTTAGAAAACTATATATATTTCATAATGTATTTAACACTATTCACACCTTTAAATTTAATGTATAGGCTATATTAGTCATGTTATATAATAATATTATAATAGTATATTATGGTTTATTTAAACTCATTGTTGTGTGTTATATATGCTATTAATCATAGTATATTTTCTACTCTCGTAGTATTAAATTATAACCACATAAATAAATTAAATACTCAAAATTTGAACTTATTCTAAGTAATCAAGTGTTTGACACTCGAAAATTCGTCTATAGAAAACGCACATCGTAAAAATGGTTATTAAAAATTTTTATTAAAAAGAGGGAAAGGGAAATCAAAAGGTCATATGAAATAAAAAAATTACATTTCCACATAGTAAGAAAATTATAGGGATGTAAAGACATGGATGTTGAATGTATATGATTTTTTTAGATATTGTTAAACCCCCTTTGTAAAAGATAAGAGACCATAGATTTATTAAAAATGAATAAAACTTTTATTTGAAGTTACTTTCTCTAAAGTTGAGGGACACTTTTATAGTATAGATTAAGATCATAAGGGAATAAACATACATGAAAAGTTAAATTTCAGCCTTTAATATTTTCCCTAAATCTTATATGTTTATCCAAATAATGAGTATTCAATATGATTTTTATGCATGAAGAACTAAAATTAACTTATAATAGATAAAATGATTCAACCAAATTATATGAAGATATTACTCTAATTTTTTGACACTAACCAAAACAAGACATGGTTAGGAAAAGGATAGATAATTCAAGAAATGAATACACCTTCATATTAATCTCTAAATCCAATGTTCAACTTAAATAATTCCATAACTATGTAAAACTATATACTAAATAACCTCAACCTTCAAGGATTTAATTGCGTTATTCCAAAATAATCTTTAATGTAAAATTAAATGTAAGACCTAAGGGTTACATATAAATCAACCAAATGAAGAATTTATTCAAATACCATTAATTACATGAAAATACTAAAAAAATTCAAAAATATTTGATACTAAAAAATATTTACCAAAATAAACATAATACTTATAAATCAAATCACTTATGTAAAAACAGCATCAAACTAACCAGTACATCATGTAGGCCAGTGGTAAGAACTGCAACCTTATAAACCTCTTGTTGTAGGTTCAAGCCTTGTAAACTTTTTCGATGTGACATGTTTTCACCCAACTTTCTGGTTTTCATTTTTCTAAAACTATGAGAAAAATGTGATAATCATATCCATAATTCACCTTGATCATATAATATTACAAATAATATGATGAAAATATTCAAAAATAACACCATTAATCAAATAGGTTTTATTTTTACCTTTATGGGTTTCAATTCAAATCACTCATCTCTAAAAAATATGATATTTTAAATGACTATAATTACATCGGTGTCAAGAACATATTAAATATTGTATTTTCCTCAATCACGTGTTATACAATAAAATATCACCTTACCATGAAATCTAGTTTCTAGGTCATTAGTACCACTAAATATAAGGCTTTTGTTTCCACATAAAATAAATATATAATCAGATATTTATATATGTGATATACATATATAAAAAATTTAGAATCATTCCCAAAAATTAAAGAGAGATATAAAGGGTGATAGAGAGAGAATGATCCTATGCCAATGGAAAGGGTGGTTTAGAGAGATCCATTACAATGACCATGTCATTGAAGTGATAATTAATTAATGAAGTTACCATGTTTGTAATAATTTTATAAAAAATGGAAATAATATATAAAATAATAAATTCTCATCAGAAACATAATCTTAGAATATAAAAGATAAGGAATAAGTAATTTTAACAAAGGAAATAAATTGATTTATAAAACCTCTTACCACTTGATAAATTTCTAGTGAAATCGCATTAGATGAAATAATTAAAATTGAAACTTAAAAGGGAATTATTTATTTATTATTCCTTAAATTTCTCATATAATTCACTGTATATACACTATATAAAACATATTAGGTTAAAAACATTACAATATTCCTTAATGAATGGAAACTGAGATGAAGTCCCTTACCATGAGTCCATACTTGTCATGCATATATTTTTTCTCATATATAATAAAATTATATAACTTATTTACTTTATTAATAATATTTTACAGGATAAATAACTTATACCTAAACCATTTACTTTGTTTATATTGATTACATATTTAATCGTTTAATTAGTTATTTCCATTGTAGTTGTTTTGAGGATGTTCGGTTTATAATTTAAAATCGACATTGGTGAGTTAAATATGGTAAAAGGTTTCATAATTATATAATATATGGAATAATAATAATGAAAAAATTATCATTTTTATATATAAATTAAACTTTTAAATCCAACCATGAAATATGGTTATGAAAAAAAACTATGTAATATTCATGGAGAAGGTAGGTCATACGTATGCTTGAGTAACATTTCCATTTTTAATTGATCATTATAGAAAAAGGGATGTATTATTGTATCATACCATAATTATAATTATGTTATAAAAATAATATTATTTCTTTAAATACACTCATTTATACCATCTATGTAATGTAGTAATAAAAAACGAATCACATCACTTCACGAGGCAGTGATCCACAGTACACATAAATGACCTAATTTTTTCAATGGATGGTAAGGTAAGAAGGTATATAACAGATAAATTTTAAAAAATGAATAATATGTTTTTAATATAATATATTAACCTTAAATCCATCATCATTAAATTCCACAAGATGTGATTATGGAAAAATAATTACATTGTTTCACGAGATAGTAGTCCGTCATACACAAGAACGATTGTTTCTTTTACCATTTGATGGAACAGGAGAAGGATATAGGTTATTAAATTAACTTAATAAAATATAATTATATTATATATATTTATTTTTTTTATATCATCTTTATCATGTACCATTTGTAGGATATGGAATAATAAATTAAAAAAGATGCTCGGTTGAGAATGATACATCTTCTTCAAACAATCTATTTTCGATTATACCTAAAGCCTCCATAGATTGTCTTTACGATAAAAATGACTCTAGGATATGGTAATGGATGTAATTAAGGGATTTTATATTTAATTTTCTGATCAAAAAGTATTTTTATGTGTGTAAAGGAGGGGATAGTATAATCCCTTTAATAAGTGAGAGGGAGTGATATTTTTGAAAATACACAAAACTATTCAGTACTGGGAAGTCAGAATCAAGAAACGTTCCTAAAAAATCAATGAATAATGGATTTTAAGAGGTATATGGTCAATTAAAACATCAATAATTAAAAAATAAACATGTTTTTAACATGTAATTTTATTTACCACTAAATTTACTCACTTATAACATTTTAGGTTTTTTCCACGGAAACTTCTTTTTTTACTGTTTTTATTATTCATTATGAACAAAATTAAGATGAAAATATTACCTAATATTAATTATTATGATTAAAAATAAAGAATATTTTTTTATAATTCAAATAATATAAGATTCATAAATAAATGAAAAATTAACCCCCCAAATTGTGTCAAAAAACAATTTTTCAAGAAATGGATGATCTTATATTAACTCTATGACTAAAAATAATAATTATATCAGTTTTAATTAATATAAATATATTTTTAATATATTAATTTATTTTAAATATTTAATTACTTGATATTGTTTTAATTAATTAAAATGGATACACTTTATGAACTAAAAAAATAGTTTGCAGGGAATAGAGTTTTAAGCATAAAATTAAACTCACAACTAAATCATGAAAATTTAAGTTTTAAATGAAATTAATTATATCATTATCAATAAAATGGTTCATATTTCACTTTTAGACCAAATTTAAAATACATTGAAACTTTAAGATTACCCAATTTAATGATAGTATTTGAGAAATCGGTAATTTTCACTAATCACTGAAAAATAAAACCGTTTATAAAAATAAAACAATTTCACCCTAAGATAATTATGATATTCTAATTTAAAAAATTATTTAATTTTATAATATAAAATTTATAAAATTTCCATAAAATACTTATAATATTTTCTTATGAAAATCAATTATCATCATGTTCGATAAAAATTTATTTTTTTAAAATATATTTATTAAAAAATCCGGTACTTATTTAATGATAATTTGTTTAGACAATTATATTAAGTAACACCTCTATATATATTAAATAAATATCTTTATTATATTTATACACTCTAATTAAATGGGTTGGTTATATCTGTCACATTTAAAGAATGATATTTTAATAGTATATTGTTGTTCGTTTAAACTCAAATTTTCATATTGTTTAAGATAAAAAACATAGAGTTATTTTATATTATTATAGTATTATAGTTTTCATAACATCCCATGAAGACACACCTAGGTATAACTTAATACTCTATCCCATCACTCAATCTGGACCTTTTCTACCACTCTATCATGACCCCCTCCCGCCAAAGGTACCCCTCCTAGGCCTACAATTAGAGAAGGGATATAATGACGGATTAAGCCCACCTCTAATAGGGAATGGGTTGGGAACAAGAAATGTGGATATAACATACACACATATGAAAGGCATTACCATCTAAAAGAAAATGGGGAATGATACATAAGACAAGTACACCAAACATATCCGCTCAGATAAAGATAAGATAAAGATCCCATGTATATGAACATAATTCCATAAAAAACTAATACAACTGAAATGGTACTACCAGTATCAAAAGATAAAATTGGCATAAATTATAAATCCTATCCATCTCAAAAACAAACATGATCCAAAAATATCATGATCAATCTCTTACCTTCTCTTTTTGACCTAAAATTCATCTTATATATATAGGGTGAAAATAATAGGTATACTCTATATGATCTTCCCCAGAGCCTCTCATGAAAAAGATAATGAATTTTTTCTAAAGACCAATGAATAAAAAGTGAAAACAAAATTATCCCCTAAATTGGTTTACTATGTTCCCAACCTGACCATGGATATCTCCTATCATTAAACCCATAAAAGAGATAATAAATTATAGTAACAAAAGGGAACTTTTATAACACTTCCCCACTCATTTTCCACTATACCCAAACATTGTAAATAATGATCCATATATATCTAAAATAAGAAATTAATTAACATTACTTTAAATTAAATTATTTTGACAATCATAGTGAAGTTCATTCACTCTAGTCATAATCCAATCGAGTCCATGATTTCTCAAGATTACAATTTTTATATAATAATAAGAGCCAACCCCATGGGATAAAATAAAGATTAATCACTATCATCATTACATTATTCTAGGTACTCTAGGAAACATCCCAATCCACCATAAATTTATGCATAAACAAGAACATGAAGGCACCTTTATTAGTGGGGATAAGAATTATAATAAAAAAAACTCAAACATCCAACCATTAAAATTATTTAAAATAAGAAGGCATATGTAATTTATCAAAATAATGTGTATTCGGGGATCAAAAGGTTCTATTAATCCCAATGATTTCCTTAAAACCATCATGAATATGACCATACATATCGCCGTAATAGGCGTCAACTTATTCCACAACCTTAATCATCCCTACCCATATCTCATCAGCTAAAAACCATCCTAGGATTATATCCCATCACATAGAAATGATAACATCTAGAAGAATACTTAAGGCATCCAATAACAACAAATTAAACTAGGGAAATTTTAGGTTCCAGGCGCAGCGGAAGCGCATTAGTGGGTGTACCAAACTTAAATTTTAGCATTTACAATGATCAATCCATAATCCGTCACGATAATAAAATGTCAGATCTTCAGAATAGAATGAAGAATGAAAAATAAAATAGCGGAGTCCCAAAACCATCAAAAATATCATCATATGTTGGTTATAATTGATTTAATTAATTGAAAAGAATTACCTTGATGGAATTATTTCTTCGTTGATGTTTCCGGTCACGATCTGATGTGATCCGTCCTTTTCATCGTAAAATACAAGTGTATGATTCCTCCAGTGGTGATCCACACTTGCTCCATGTATCTTTGGATTTTTCCAAAGGGATCTCTGGTTGCTAGCATGGAAGTGTCTTTGCTTGCGATGTTTGCCTTTGATCACCTTGATCTGTGGGAGGAGGATCTTTCTCTCGTATATTGAGAGAATTCTTGGAAGAAAAGTATTATCTCTTAGCTTGAGAGATTTTTCAAGATCCATTATTCAAAAGCACGGAAAAAATGACAAGGCTAATGAGAAATATATAATTGGGGTTTTTAATTATATAGAATTATTAAATGAATTAATAACCCGAAGGAATTTATTCATTTCATTTAATTATTATTAATACCCCATGTCTAATAGTAACAATTGACTATTATTATTAGCTGACATGCACCCAGTGAATTACCCCTAATATTATTTAATTAAATAAATAATATTATTTCTCATAAATTCCCAGAAAAAATACATGGTGTGTATATTTAATATACACGATGTGTAGTTTTTTTCCATTTTTCTTTATTTCCTCCACCACATTTATTATACCTTGAATAATGACTCTTTATTTCTAAAATGAATGTCACTACATTAGTTTCTAATAAATATATTATTTTCCCACAATATATTCTCTCAAATAACTAGTGTCGAGATAAATGCGATCAAGAATCCTCAAATAATTATGAAACCACAATGGAGAATAATCTTTATTCAGCTTGTTAAATTAATATTTAACTGAGATAATTGGATAAACTTAGTGTGTGACCCATTAGGCCTCTTTCTCAGTGGCATTAGGCAGAGCCTGCCTGAAGTCCAAGTTTAGCTTCTAGAAACATACCAAGGCACCCATGGATAAATAAGTTAACTCTGCTATGAAATATCACATCATACGAACTCTAACTTTGTAATATAATCCATTTTTCATGATATATCAAATCAAGAAGGTTGCATGCTCGTGCCATCAACCCATGTGCCAGATTATTCTTTCTTTGACTTTCTAGAATTGATCTTTCCCTTTCCTCGCCATGGAAATGGATTTATTTAGGCTATATCAATACCATCAAACGGCCTAATATATCTACTTACATAATGGAACAAAATGAAAAAAATCCTTTCTCACATTATCTATTAATACAATACCACTCATGACACACCCAATGTATCCTACCTCGATGTGAATAGTGTGTCATCATAGTTTTTTTAATACATATAAGTTCATGAGTTGTAATACCCATTAATAATAATCTTAATGTCTAAGGACAAATAAACATTCCCATAGATAGTAACATCCAATGACACTATGAAATGTGGATTTCGTACTGGTGGGTCTTGTTCTCATAAAATCCTCCTGGATATTACCAAGGGAACACACCATGAGAAGGTGTCTCAAAGTTATATAGTCCTCACCCCTAATGGCCTGTATTATTTGTGTCCATAACATAACATCATCTGGACATAGAACAAATATTCAAGAATAGTTTTATGGCACTTCCAGGTTCTCATCCTAGCAGGGATCCGCTATGAACCTTTAATGAAACAACTATCATAAGGGAATTATCACATGAATTGTCATGCAAAAGAATAATCAAGATGTGATAAGGTATTTATTAATGAATAAAGTAAAAAGTTGTTGGTTATAGGAAACCAACTCCAACTAACTATGACTTGGACTAGAGACAACTTCTAACAACTTTTAACTCATTATCTCTCACATGATATTCATGCTTCTGCTGAGATTGTCCTTTAGTCATGGGTTATTCCATGTTCTCTTCCTTGGACGCTCTACTCACTATAACTTCACCCCTTTGATAGAAATACCTTAAGAGGTGTTACTTATGAAGTACATGCTTTATCCATTGATGTGACCTTGGTTATTTTGAAAGAGACACAAATATAGTATTATCATAACATAATGTGATTGGATCTTTACTACTAGGCACCACATCAAGCTCCTAGACAAAATTTTGAATCGAGAAAGATTCCTTGGCTAGATTAGAAGCCATTATATATTCAAACTCTACTATAGAATCAGCGAAAACTACTTTATTTGAACTCTTCTATCTCATAGCTCCTCCATTGAGATTGAAAACATATCTGGATTGTGACATCAGATCGTTTTGATCTATCTAAAAACTAGCATCATCATACCCTCTAATGACAAGATCCACTTCTCCCCCATACACCAAGAACATATCCTTAGTTTATCTTAGATACTTAAGGATAATATTTACAGCAGTTCAATGCTGTTCTCTTGGATCTTCTTGATATCTGCCTACCATGCTCAGTGTATAGGAAACATCAAGCATGGTACACAACATGTCATACATGATGGATCCTATAGCCAAATTTTATGGGATCTTACTCATTCTACTTTTCTCTTGTTGTGGCAGAGGAAAATTTTTCTTAGAATGATGTAGGCCATGTGCCACTGAAACCAATCCCCTCTTCTATTTTTCTATACTCAATATCTTTAGTATCTGGTCAATATATGTACCCTAACTTAGTCCAAACAACCTCTTGTATCTATCACAAATGATCTTGATCCCTAGAATTTAGGCTTCTTCACCCAAATAGTTCATCGAGAAACACTTGTTCAATGAGTTCTTAACTGAATGTAAGACTGGTATATCGTTTCCAATAAGCAATATGTCATCAATATATAATACTAGGATAATAACCACATTCCCATTAAACCTCTTATAAACACACGGCTCACATTAGGTCTTAATGAAACAAAATTTCTTTATGGACTCATCAAATCAAATGTTTCACAACATATATTCTTTCTTTAATCCATAAATGGATTTATGCAACTTGAAAACCCGTTTAGCATCACCTGGAGTCACAAACCCTTTTGGTGGTGTCATATAGGCGTCTTCCTGAAGGTTCCCATTAAGGAATTCTGTTTTGACATCCATTTTCCAAATCTCATAGTCATGGTAAGATGATATGGCATGTATGATTCTTATGGATTAAAACATGGGATGTTGTAAGAAGGTTTAGTCATAGTCAATTCATTAACACTATTTGAATCCTTCATCTACTAGACTTGCTTTATAGGTGATAACTTGACCATCCATGTAATGTTTTTTCTTGAATACCCATTTTCATCCAACAGGCTTTACATCAATTGGCTCATCGACCAGAACCCGAACATAGTTCTGAACATGGAATCCATATCAGAATTCATAGCTTCGAGCCATCTTGATTCTTCAGGGCTTTCTACTACTTCCTTGTAGGATTGAGGTTCATCATTTTACAACAATTATGACTCAACATTCTAAGTGATGAGGAAACCAAATCTCTCTGGTTCTCTTACCTCTTTTAAGATCCTACCCAGTACTTGTGTTTCTGGAACCACTTCCACGGGGACCTATGGAACTTGTTCCTGTACCAATTCCAGTGTATCTTAAGTATAAACTTCATCAAACTCAATACTTCTCCCACTATCCTTTTTGAGGATGTGATCCCCCTTAAGAAAGAAAAATTGTCTAAGGACAATCAGTTTATTTTCTGAAGAGTTATATAGGTAATATCCTTTCGTTTCATTGGGATATCTAATAAAGATTCACTTTATGCCATGGTTTACTAGTTTGTTTCCTGAGAAGTCCTTAATAAATGCCTCATATCCACATACACATGTTTGAGGGAAAATGGATTTTGTTATATTCCATAACATAGATGGAATTACATTGGTCTCCTTAGTTGGTACATGGTTTAATGTGTATTCCATAGTCTGTAATACATATCCCAAAAAGGATAATAGAAGATATGCATGACTCATCATCGACCTCAGCATGTCCAATAAGGTGTGGTTCCTCCTTTAACAAACACCATTCCACTATGGTGTATAAGGAGTGATTTGAGATAGAATCCCAGAATCCCATAGAAGATCGACGAACTCTTGGTTCAGATATTTTCTACCTCGATCCGATTGAAGATTATTTATCTTTTTACCAAGTTGATTTTCTACTTCATTCATGAATTAATTAAATTTCTCTAAGGATTCTGACTTATACCTCATTAATTATACAATTCCATATCTACTCAAATCATCAGTAAAAGTAAGGAAGAAAGAATATCCACCTCTAGCTTCTACAATAAATGGTCAACACACATCTTTGTGCACAAATCCTAGTATCTCTATGGCCCTCTCACCCTATCCACTGAAAGGATGCTTGGTTATTTTACCTTGTAAACTAGCATGACATCTATCAAGTGGTTTTAGATCAGTAGAGTCTAAATAGCCATCTTGGTAGAGCTTTGTTAGGACCTTATCGTTTATATGACTGAGATGGTGATTCCATAACTCGGTGATGTATGATTAGTGTGAGTTGGTTTCGTTATCGATTACCAATAGTTGGTTTTCATAATTTAATACATACAAACCATTATTTAAATGTTCCATACCATAACGTACATTGTTCTTATAAACGAAGCAACCTTTATTTCCAAACATGAAAATAAATCCATCTTTATCCAAACATGATATAGAAATTATGTTTTTGGTAACACTAGGAACATAATAATAGTTATGTAAAACCAAAATCATCCTAGTTGGCAATGAGAGGTTGTAGTTGCCAGTGGCCAACACAGATAGCCTCGCACCATTGGCAGCTCGATGATCCACCTATCCTTTGTAAATCTATCTAAATCTACTTGGTTCCTTCATTTGAATAAATTTGTGATCCCCAAAAGCTATATCTAATACCCAATGTGAAAAAATGGAAATATTACCCTTGATAACAAATACACCTTTAGAATCCCCATGCTTTTGGGTGCAATTCCACTTTGAGTGGGCTAGCTTGCCACATGAAAAACATACCACTTCTCATTCCTTGCCCTACCACTAGATCTTCCCCTTTTTAGAGGGGCGATGCTTGAGGAATTCAAGCCATTTAAAATTCCTTGGACCCATTTCTTTATCCTTCCTTTTATTATTCACCATAAGGACTTTGGTATTGTCACGCCCCATGTCTTTATCTACCAGGAGAATTAAGGTCAAAAGTTCTGATAGAATATTATCATTGTTTCTCATGTTATAGTTGATAATATAGCTAGGTAAGGTATTGGACAATGATGATAGGATGAGATCTAAATGAAACTAATCCGAGAACATAATCCATAAGATATACAAACGTTTAATGTTTCCAATAAACTTGACTACATGAGGCCCATTTGGCGCAAACTATCCAAGATTATTTTTAAACAAAGCATTAGAGATCCCATATGTCTCCAATATCACCTTCTCTTGGTAGAGATCCTTAAGGTGAGACATCATGCAATACACATCCATGTTTTCATGTTTCTTGAAGAGCTCATTAGACATGGGCGATAGCATGAAACATTGGAAATCTATGCAATCAACCAAATACTTCATATAGAGAGACAGTTTCTCATCACTGGCCTATTTCCCAGGCTCAAATGGAACTAGCTCTTCCAGAACATACAATTTCATCTTGTGGCGACAGATGACACGTAAATTCCTCTACCACTCATAGAAATTGGTGTCAGTGAGAAGGTTTTACTTCTCGAGTATGGTTTGAAATGATATGTTTTATTTCATTTTTCTTTCCATTTATAAAAATTAAGATAAGCAAAGGTTTGATACTATATTATGATAAAACTAAGACAAATAAATAAATTAATACTTATTAGTCTCCCACTATTTTATCTAAATTCAATATCCCTCACAATTGACTTCAGAATATTCTATTTCCTGAATATTCTAGTGGAAATGATCCATATTTCCCTTCACATTACCCCAACTAGGGTTGGTCAAGAAACTTGAAGGGTTTTAAGTAGGCATTCCAAATGCCAACTGCATTAACTCATAGCTCCTTGATCTTCTGAGTGGACTCCCCAATTTTGAAATCCTTTTATTTCGGATTTTCTCAACCTTATCCTCTTGGTCACACCAAGTCCTACTTTTGAAGTCACTAATTGATGAAAAAAAGTCAAGTCAACCCAATACCTTGAATTATAATTCCCCGATAATTGAAAACATTATAACTAGGGTTTGATTCTAACCAAGATTATGGAAGGCTTTACTGACTTGATATTTTCGTTGAGGGATTTTATCCTTATACGTAAATTTTCATTGTATTATATTTGATTACATGCTATTTAATATTATGTGGGATATAATTATGTGATTAAACATATCTAAGATTATATTTTATGCATAATCCAATCTTATTTTAGTTTCATATTGCATGCTTGTTTAGTTCATTAATTGTGCGATTGTGATAACATACCAAAAATAAATAAACCATTTAACTGAAAGAAATAAAATATATGGTATAATCATGAGCTTTTTATATTGGTTAGTTTATCTAGTGGTTGATAAACTAACCCATGACCTAGGGGAACAACACCTTGAACCTTTTGGGTTCATGTTTTCAGGTTTTCGCTTGTCCACCATTTAATCTCCTTGGATTGGTTTCACCTTGGCTTCTAACTTGAGCTGCCTCTACTAGCATGGGAGCTCCATCCTATACATGTACTTTTATCTCACATGTAGGTGAGGGGTAAAAGGGGTTTTATAGAAAAGAAACCTTGGGCTCACATACCCTACATATTAATGAGAAGAAGGCTCGCATGCCAGAGAATTTAATTTAAATAAATATATTAAATGAAACCATTCACATTCAATGGTCATGGTCTAGATAATGATCATACATTCATGTAACAATATTTACACATAAATAAAACTAGCATTAAATTATTTAATTGTTATTGTTTAAGATAAATCCCACTAAAATCTATTAATAATCTTTAATTAATCAATCCTTTTATCTTAATCCCTTTTATGAATTTTAATGAGATTCTCATCCATCATAAGTTTTAAAAAAAAAATTATTTAAAATTATCTTTGTATGTAATTTGTATATTGGAGGAAACCCGTTGAATTCCCATTCATAACTACCCAACGAGTAGAAATGAACATTACACAGAGGTTAAATTAAACACATATATATAAAACAACTATCACGTGTTGTGCCTCAGCTTTATGACTGCACTATGGTAAACATATCAAGGGTTTGTATAATATAATAATAAATTTTAATAAATTTGTATAATTTGGATGAGTACATGGAATGTAGTTTAGACTACATGATGTGTACTTTTGTTCACCATCCATCTAAAGTACATGCCTAGGGAAATGGCGTGTAGATGTACTTCTGAATTTTTTTTGAGTACATGGCGTGTTCTATGGGACACACGCTATGTAGTATCCCTATTACACGGTTTCCAACCGGGCAAGCCATGTACGGGGTACACGGTCCAACCCTAACCTGAAGGGACTACACATTATGTTCAGTGGACCAGATGGTGAGTAATCTAGAAACCATGTGCCAACAGTTCCTAGTCAACACACAGTGTCATTTAAGACTTAGAAATACTCCAAAACACGATGTGATTTGGTAGACCAGTCTGATGCATTGAACATAGACTACACGGTGTGTACTTCCAAATACATGTAGCATATTCTGGTTTTTTATTACCATGAATGTTTGGAACCTTCGAATGAGATCCTCTATTTTATTATAATCAAAATTACAAGAAAAATTCATTTCTATAAGGTAAACGAGAAATGAGAGAGGATGAACAGATCTTGAGATTTGGATTTAAAAAATGATTAAATTGAACTGAAACAACTAAATTATTAGATGAATAAATCACCAATGAAAAACTAAATAATTATGATCAAAGATATGACCCATCTGATACCACTTGTAGGTTCTAGGCATAGCGGAATCACATTGGTGGGTGTAACCAACATTAATTTTAGCATTAAAACGATCAATCTGAGATCTGTCATGATAATAAAACACAGGATCTTCAGAATAGAATGATGAACAAAAAAATAGGGGATTCCCAGAACCATAGATATGATTATCATATGTTGGTTATAATTAATTGACAAGAATTACCTTGATGGAATTTTTTCTTCATTGATGTTTCTGGTCACTATCTGATGTATCTATCCTTGTGTCATAGAATTTAAGTGTTGGATTCCTCTAGCGGTGATCCAAAGGTTCTCCACGTATCTTTGTATATCACCGAAGGGATCTCCAGGTGCAAGTATGGAAAGGCCTTCGCTTGCAATGACCGCCTTCGATTTCCTTGATCCGATGGAGGAGGATCTCTCTCTCATAGCTTGAGAGTGTTCTTGAAAGAAAAGGATTCTCTCTTGGATTGAGAGATTTCTCTAGATCCATTGTGCACTACCACACAAAAAATGGTTATGGTAATGAGAAATATATAAATAAGATTTTTAATTACATAGAATAATAAAAAAGAATTAATTACCTGAAATCATTTTTTTTATTTCATTTAATTCTTAGTAATACCCCATGTCTAATAATAACAGCTGACTATTATTATTACCTAACACGCACCCAGTGAATTACACCTAATATTATTTAGTTAAATAAATAATATTATTTCTCATAAATTCCGAGAGAAAAATACATTTGTGTGTATATTAAATATATACGACATGTACTTTTTTTCCATTTTTCTTTATTTCCTCCACCACATTTATTAGACCTTGAATAATGGATATTTATTTCTAAAATAAATATCACTACATTACTCACTAATAAATATATTATTTTTCCAACAATATATTTTTTCAATTAAATAGTGTCGAAATAAAAATGATCATACATCCTAAAATAATTATTAAACCACAATGGGGAATAATATTTATCAAACTTGTTAAATTAATATTTAAATGAGATACTTGGAAACACTTAGTGTGTGACCCTCTAGGCCTCTTTGTCATTGGAATTAGGTGGATCCTGCCTAAAGTACAAGGTTAGTGTCTAGAAACATGCTAAGGAACACATAGAGAAAGAAGTTAACACCTAAAATGATGTGTCACCTCATATAAACACTTACCATGTAATATAATCCCTTTTTCATGATATATCGAATCAAGCGGGTTGCATGCTAGTGCCATCAACCCATGTTCTTGATTATTCATTCTTTGACATTACATAATTGAACTAGCCGATTCCTCACCATGGCCATGGATTTATTTAAATTATATCAATTCCATAAAAGGGCTTGAGATATATACTTCTATTATGGAATATAAGGGAAAAATCTTTTCTCGCATTATCTATTAATTCAGTATCACTCATGACACACCCAACATATCCTACCTCATTGTGAATAGTGTTTCATCACAATTTTCATTAATACATCTAAGTGTATGAGTTATAATACACATTAATAATAATCTTAAAGACTCAAGACCAATACACATGTCTGAAGATAGGAACATCCAATGACACTATGAAATGTGGATTTCTTACTGGCGGGTCTCGTTCTCATAATATCCACCTAGATATTACCAAGGGAACACAACAAGAGAAGGTGTACCAATGTTTTATGAGTCCTCACCCCTAATGGAATATATTATTTGTGTCCCTATAATAACATCATCTATCCATAGAACATATATTGAAGAACAATTTTATGTATCTTTCGGGTTCTGATCATAGTAGGGATCTGCTATGTCCCTTTAATTCAATAGCTATCCTGAGAAAATTATCACATCCTTTTTCATACAGAAGAACAATCAAGATGTGATAAGGTATTTAGTAAGGAAAAAAGCACAAAGTATTTAGTTCTAGGCCACCAAATACAATAGAAACAAGGCCCTGAAAATAAGGGATTCCACCTTTACAAGAAAATAGGGTCTCTCAACTCCAATCATTTATCTTTATCAAATAAATTTTTTATTTATTATCTTGTATTAACAAATTCAATTATCATAGGTTACAACTATGAGTAACCTAAGTCATTGACTATTAAAATCACTAAAAATTATTTAAGAATTATTCCTATGATTTAATATATTTAACATACCTCATTTTTATTTTCCTAAACAAGAATTTCTGATTTTATTTTTTAGTGAATTACACTAACATATAGAAGAACAAGATTTAATTAGATATATACGATTAATCATTTGATTTCTTTAAATTATAGGAATTAATAGATTCATTAAACATGGCTTTAATTATTTATCTAATAAAAAATTATTGACATTATGTTCTTTAACAATTTTTATCAAAACACGCTATAACAATCATAAAAAACATGCTAAAAAGAATAACATTGATTGAACACTATCTAGTAAAATAAGAGGCAAACTATTATCATGGTAGAAAACACATGAGATCACTATAACCGTAGGCCATGTTCATTATTCTAACTAGTTTAATCATTATTAGGGTTAATTACACCACCATTAAAAGGGATAGATCATGATAACTTTATAATTACACATAAGAATAAAAAGAGAAGAAATTAATACCCTATCTCAAGGATTTCAATGTTTTTGATCGAGAATAGAATAATAACACAAATATCTATTCACCTCTCCCATAAGTAATTTATATACTCCCAAAGATATTACGCCATGTACACACCAAAAAACATCAAAATAACTCAATAAGACAGAAGAAGTTCAATCTCCAAAAAATGAAAATAAATAATAGGATGAAAATGAGATTAAATAGAGAATAAACCACAATAAAAGAAGAATAACTCACCTTAGATAACAATATATTTGTCTCTATAAGGAGGGGGTTTAACTTGAAAAAAAGGGATTCAAGGGTGTTCAAAAATATCCCCTAGGATCATAGGGTTTAAAATAGATAGTTGTGAGTAAATTGTGTTCAGAGGGGTTTGGGGTATTTATAGGTATACTAAAAAATAGAATCCCATAATATAAACCTCTATACCATGGCGCAAAACTTCTTAACATAGAGTATATTATGGTTCAAGGTAAGAGATCACACCACAAACTACCTGGTAAAAGTATCATCTGAAGAAAATGAAACCCTTAACACTGTATAACCTATAATTTTGTAATAGTAGAACAATGCAAGGGAAACCACTATGATGCAGAACCTATCCACCCTAAAAGAGGGTAAAATAAAAATTATACTCAATACTGTATGGGTTGATGAAATTGGAAGAAACAAAAAATTCGCACCTCCAAGATCCTATTCCAAATCTCGGATACAACACCTCAACCATTCTAGATTTTTTAGATCCACCTTGATGTGATACAACACATATAACACATCCACACCACAACAACCCTCTTTATGGTTCATTACATCCCTCAACACTGTAGAATCCTCTTCAATGGATATTTAAGCTATAAATTTACTTATTATCCCTTTATGAATTCTCCTGGATCCCTTATAGAGTGACCATATCCTTTTATACATTAAATTACATTATCTTAAGCATAATTAAACATCAAAATACATGCCAAGGATCGTAAAGACTAGTGTCTTGGAAGACTAGGTATATAAAACTGAAAACATGGGACTAAATAAAACATTTCTTTATTTAAAGTCTACTGTGAGCTCCTAACATCCATTGATACATTAAATATTGTTATTATATCCTAGGGAAAACAAGAAAAAAAGGATGGCCTAAAAGCTTATTAAGGGAATAAACATTAAAATAACTCTTAGTACACGGGTTAGAAGGTATAAAATAGGGATATAAAAAGGCATTGAACATGATTAGACATATGAATTAATAACATGGGATAATATAATCATGCATTCATAGTAATATGTATGAATCATAAAATCTAAATTTACAATTATTCAGTTTCGTTTCACATAGAGGAGCTTCAGTCAAGGCTAACCACCATGACTATTGCAGATGGAGCATTAGTCAAGGCTAACCATCAAGAATGTTGCACATAATATCTCATGAGACTAAAAATTACCAAATGAATTGTAGAGATATCTGGTTACACCCATTATAACATGTTCATGATTATTTTTTCAACATAAGTAATCATACATAAGTAATCAAACATAAGCATAATGGTTAACCATGGAAAGAATTGGGAATCATAATACGTCAAAAGGCATATAAAAAGGGGATATCATAGAGGTGTCCATGGATTGATGGATTTAAATAATAAATGGATATTCATAATGGAATATAGTAATATATCATGACAAGTGATGTCCACCTAAAAAGAAAAGAGTGTTTAGAAAATTTATAAATACAATATTTTATTACGGTTTAAGGGAAAAATTTCAATATTCATTAAAATGGAAAGGCATAATTATTTTTATTATTCCTGAATTGAACCAAGTAAGTTTTTCCTGAAAAAATGAGTGATTTTATAAAAATTAATTTTGGATTAAAATTTATTCTGGAGTACACATGAAAAAGGGTATGAATTCAAGAAGTTTCCTTATACAAGGCTTGCTTAACGAGAAGAATTTATTAGGGAACCTTTTAAAAAATGTGTATCCTTGATCAATTTGGATGAGTGGATCTTCATAAATGATTTGGGAATATATAAACATAATTTAGAATATGTACATGAAAATAAAATACAATTTAATTTGGGTAAAAAAGAGAAACAATAACATAAAGGAACAAAGGTTGTTCACATAGAATCCCTTACCTTATGTCCAAAATGATTATACAATTCATATTAATGTACTAAATAATAAAATGAAATACAGTAATTAAGTAATTCATAACCTTTTATACATTAATTTTGGTTTATTATAATTTTGTTAAATCAATTTATGTACTTTTTGATGAATTATAATGTTCAATTTCATCAGTTGGGAGTGCTTTTTTTTCATGATCAGTTTACTTATATATATATATATAAAGATAATCATGTAAGAATATAATGATTGTACAATATTAAAGTAATATGTTATTAATGAACTTAAAAAATATTAAATGATCATATAAGCAATTTTGTTTTTTTGGTGAGGATGAATCATTAGACAGATAGTTAGTTCTAGTCATTTTTTTTATTTTGTTAGTTTTTGGTCACAATGAACTAATTTTGTTTTATTAATTAATATCATGTGAAAAAAATTAAAAAACTTAAAAAATTCATAATTAATATATTGTAATCTATTTCAAACATAAAAATTGTTTCATGGAGAGCCTTGAAGAAGGTAATGGAAATTGTAAACTTCACCATCCTTGAATGCGATCAATTAACACATCACAGATGATGTTTTCATTTTTGTGTGTAAAAGAATGGTGAAAGTGAGATGATGATGAATTATTACATGAGTATAACAAAATTATAGTATATTTATTGTACTATAGTTATCATACTATTTGGATAAGGTGATGTGATGTTTGAAAAAAATAAAGGAACTTGAAAATTCATTTAAAAGAAAATGAAGATGGGTTTACCTCTTGATTCCTTATTATTGAGAACCACCTTAGGGGATTGGATTCAGTATTTTATTAAGAAAAAAAATCCTAGACATGGGAAAGAGAGTTTTGAAGGGAATTTCAAAGAATTTGTACATGTTTCTAGGCTTGATAGGTGTGAGTAGAAGAGGTGGTGAGGGGTGATATTTATAGTAGAGGATAGATGTGTTTTCTCATTATTTTATTCATTAGTTTATTATTTTCACTCAAGTCTATGAATAGTTTGAGAATTATCATAAAATATAATAACATAATAAATTATGGTTATATAATTTCAGATTAAATCATATATGAATCCCTAATTCATGTATTTATCATATACCATAAATTATCTTAATTTACTATTCACAAAAAACTTCAAGTATTTTAGAAGAATACTGAAAATTCACCATAACCATTTTTCACTGTGTAGAATTAAAAAATGGAATCCATTTTCTGAAAATAAATTTCGAAATATGATAAATTTATTTTTTAATTAAAATCATCATTTAAATGGAAAATAAAAATTTTAAAATTAAAAAAAAAATTCAAACACTTTGAAAAATTAATTAATGTCTCATAAAATTATCTCATAATCATAAGACATCAACATATTAATTTATTAATAAATTTCTTGAAATTAAATTTTCTCTTACATTATTAAATTAATCAAAAAAATTAAATTAATTATTTATATCCAATGAAATTACCAATACTTAATTAAATTTTTTTAAATATTGATTGACCTATAATGTGATATAATTATATCATATTGTTACATATAAGATGGATAAATTTTATTTATACTATCATTGGTGAGGTTACTATTCAATTGGATGGTTTTCTATTTATATGGGTCACATTACTATTCAGAAGGTCATGTTACTATTTCATCGGTATAGGTTATTTAACTTCTTTAAATAATTATTATTTCATTGATTCATCATTTATAAAGGTTATTTTAAGTTCTAAATGTTTTTATACCATATGACATAATTATACGAAGGGAATTTCTATTTATAAAACTTTGTGTTGTTACATTCACCCTCCTATAAAATTTCTCCCTCAAAATTTTGTTTTACACTCTATGTTGAAACCAGGGGTGGGTAGTTTTCCTTTATCGATTCCCCTAGTTCCCAAGTTGATTCTTAATACTTATGGTTCCACCATAGTGCATTGACTAGGTGAGTAGTATTTTTGTGTTTAAATTTATCTATATAATCCAAGATCTTCATTAGCTACTCCTCATATGAGAGATCATTCTACAACTATGCCACCTATGGATTCAACACATGTGAGGGATTTAGTTTGTACTTAATTAATAGGGATACATATAATACATATTGTACTTGAGACATGTTTGGTTGAAGTGAGAGTCTATTGGACACAAATTCAACATGTTCAAGAATCTCTATTGGTACTATGTACCTCAGAAATTTCTTTCCTTCATAAAAAATCCCATGATCCTCTTTCATGAAGATGTGTGAAAGAATACAATGTATCCAACCTTAAACGCAAAGTCTCATTGGTGATTGTCTGCAAATCAATTTTGTCTAATTCGAGATACCTTGATGTGCTACTGAATGGTTTTTACTTTTTCACCATTTCTTCGACCATTTCTGGTCCTAGTAGATTATGCTCACCGACTTCATCCTAGTATGCTGGTGTTCTACATCATTTCCTATAAAGGGACTCATATGGAACCATTTTGATTCTTGAGTGGAAACTATTGTTATATGATAACTCAATGAGAGTAAGATGTTGGTCTCATCCTCCTTTATAGTCTATATAACACACTCTCAACATTTCTTCAAATGTTGGAATAACTTTCTCAAATTGGACATCCGTTTGTGGATAATAAGTCGTACTAAATTTGAATATAGTGCTTAGATAATGTTGGATACTTTTCAATAACATTGAGGTGAATCTTGGATCACAATCAGATACAATCAATAGTGGTACTCCAGGTAACCTTACCACTTCTTTGATATATATCTTTGAATTTTGATACAATTATAATTCCTCTCAAATTGTGAGAAATGGAACTATCTTTATAATATGATCAACAATATCCCATATTGAATTATTCCCTCTAGATTTCATTGGAAGATGAGTGAAAAATTACATTGTCACGTTTTACCATTTCAAAGTTGGTATGGGTAATGGTCGTATCAACCCTTTAGAGATTTTTCTTTTAGCCTTCACTTGCTGACATATCTGGAACTTTGATGTATATTTAGTGATCTCTTTTTTCATATTTTCCCACTAAATGTTCTCCTGGAGATCTTGATACAACTTTGTGATCCTTGGAAGAATAGATAAGGTTGAGCTATGTGAATCATTTAGAAGATCCTTATTTTTCTATGGATCATATGCTATACATAATCATGACCCAAATCTCATGAATCCTTCCTCGTACATTAAGAACTCTAAGAATTTCTCATTTCAGATAGCTTCCACCCTTTTATTAATTTTCACATCATTTATTTTAGCATCCTTTATCTTATTAATAAGGGATTATTGAGAAATCATTTGAGAATGGATTGATGACTTTACATCCATAAAAATTCTCATGTCTATCCTTCTTTGGTCTAAGATGATTGGATCCTTATCAATTATCATCATTGGTAAAGATGTAAGATTATTTCTACTTAGAGAAGCCACAACCATATTTTCTTTACCAGCATGGTAGTGTATTAAGTAGTATTAATCTTTTATGAGATCCAACCATCTTCACTGGTATATAGTAAATTTCTTCTACTTGAATATATATCTGAGGCTCTAATGATCAGTATGTATCTCACACTTCTCCCTATAAAGATAAAACCACCATATTTTGTATGCAATGATCACAACTTCCAACTCTAGATCATGCATGGGATAGATTTTATCAAGGATTTTTTATTTCGTTGAGGCATATGATATCAATTTATCATTTTTCATAAGTTCACAACCTAAGACATTTTTTTGATGCATCACTATACCACATAAAGAGTTCTCTACTATTCACGAGTGTATGTACTGGTGAAATGATAAGACTCTTTTTGAGCTCCTAAAATATTTCATCACATTCTTGATCCCATAAAAACATCACTCTCTATTTTGTGTGATCTAGGTTATTGGGTTTGAAAATCATGATAATTTCCTCAAAAATCATCAGTAATACCCACCTAGACAAATAAAGTTATGGATCTCTATTACAGATGTTGTCTTGGGGCACACTTCGATTTCATTTATCTTGTAAGGGTCCAAAAAATATTCCTTTACTTATCATAAAATTCCCCAAGAATGAAAATTACTTCATTTAGAAATCATATTTAAAGTAATTTCTATATTTTTTCTCACTTCACAATGTTTTTATCATAGTATTCATATTCTCCTCATGTTCCTCATTTCTGTTAGAGTATATCAGAATATCATCAATAAAGACTACCAATTTTTTGAAGGTAATATATAAAGACTCTATTCATATGTATATGAAAATTGAAGGATCATTAGTGAGTCCAAAGGGAATCTTTATGAACTCATAATTTCCATACCTTGCTTGAAAGTAAGTCTTAGTAATATCTTCCTTCCCCACCTTTAATTAGTGATATCCCACCCAAAGGTCCACCTTATAGAAATAACTGGCCCTGCATACCTGATTGGACAATCTATCTATACATAGATAGGTTACTTATTCTTTATCGTGATTTTATTATGTTTGTGATAATCGGTGCTGAGTCTCAATGATCCATCACTCTTCATGAAAAATATGATTGGTTCACCACTTGGTGAAGTAATCAAGCATATAAAACCCGTATCCATATTTGTCTATAACTTCTTATCCAGATCTTCTATCTCTATGGTGGCCATTCTATAATGTGTATTTGATATAGGTAGAGATCTGGTAATAAGTTTTAATTGATAACCCAGCCTACCAGTTAGGAGGAAGATCAGAAAATTATTCAGGGAATACATCAGTGTAATACCTCATGATGGGAATGTCTTCAAGAATGATCATCTCCTTTGTCTCAATCAGTTGAGTGAGATACGATTTCTCATAAGCTGGTAATATCCACACTTTAGATGATGATTCTAAAGGATATTTTTTACCCTCCCTACAATTTAAAGGAATTGAAGGATGCTTTAGGATGTGAAAATTGATCTCCCTATCCCAATACTTGTTTTTGGATTTGTACAAAGATTTCCAATCCATGCCCAATATAGAATCAAAATTCACTAAAGGAATTAATAGATGATTTTATTGGAGGTTTAGTCGACAAAATTAACCGGAGATGAGTTATCTACTTTGAATGAAATAATTTCCCCATTAGATGTTATCAAAAACAACTAAACCTCTATATTTTGAGTGGGTGTTCAAATTGTTCTACTGAACATTAATGATATAAAAGAATATATATAACCAGGATCAAATAGTATTCTCATTTTTATAGAATGAATAAATATCATACCTTTCACCACATTGTTGTCTAGCTCCGCCTCAGTATCAGTGACATCATGTTGTCATCCTTATTTCATTGTAGTTTGTTTTTTATTAACTTTGACAACCCTAATATTAGTGAATTGGTTTGAAAAATTACCATGTTTCTTGTAGTTGAAACACTACACTAAATGTTAAGTGTTGATCTGAACCTTCATTTTTTCTTCCAAATTAGTGATATTATTCATATCCCTTTGAATGTTCTTATCCAGATGCCCCATTCTTCAACATTTAATAAATTTAATGGTTACATTTAGTCAATTCATAGGATAATTCTTCCAATAATTTGGACATGTGTAATATTAAGTCTTCTTTACATTATGGGATTTATTTTCTGATCCACCCATATTAGACTCAATTTTACACTTTTTTTCACCAAGCCCATGAGACAACCGAGAGTCTCCAATATCCATTTAAACCATGAGAGAAAAATACAATATCATTTCATAACATTCAAGGTCTTGAATCACCAATGATTTTTATAGACTCGGCTTTAGTATTCTAAATAAGTGATCCACTTTTCTTTTTGTGTTCATGAAAAATCTGTCGGCATATCTTAGAATCCTTGTAATGTTTTATTCATACACACTGATAGAATCATCCTCATTATTCTTATGTATAAGGAACTCTCTTTCTAACTTGATATGGAGGGTTGGGGGAAAATATTTATTGTGAAAAAATTTATTGAATTACTCCCAATCCCTGGAGTCAATTTCCACTTTGGACTTAATATTTTTGATCACTATTGACCATTGATCAGCTTCCCCATCAAAACAATATAATGACAACACAACTTCCTATTCTTCAGAGAAATAGAGGATGGATAATATCTTTTCAATTGAGTTAATCCACTATTATTTGAGGAGTTGATCAAAATATCCACTAAAAATGGGTGGCCTTTTCCACATAAAGGATTTGACGACAAATTTCTTCTTCCTTGGAGAAGGAGGGAATTACAAATTATTAAAGTTATTATTAAAAACATGAGCCAGTTGAAGAAGTATTTTCATAATTTTTTAAACAACCATTACCACAATATTCAGAATATTATTTGAGAAATCATCACATTACCTATCACATTTATTGTTGGAACAAGTTCTTATATTTCCTGACGTTAACTAGCAATATAATGTGCAATTATGTGGGATTTTATACATATATAATATGCATAGAAAAATGAAACATTAAACATAAAAGGATAAATAGATAAAGGAAAAATATATCTTAGATTTTGATTCCATAGGTTTCAGTCTAGGTCATCCATGATCTGTTTCCTAACATATATTTATATGGACATTTTTTGTTCCCTTAATATTGGTTCATAATGATCTTATGAATTTAAAAAAGCATATCTCTTGGGTGTATCAATCTAGGTTCACAGTAAGGCCTATTGTCGTGTACTAGGATACACTGAGATAGGCCCATAACACCTTTTTCGAGTTGTTACTCCAAGGTACATCTTTGACAAAACCATGTCTACTTGTAGTATCTAGAAAATTATGTATTTTCTTGATAAAACACTTACCCTATACTTACCCAAATTTTGGGATGTTTTCATGGACCAAGTCTTATCGCAAGGGTTCTTACAAAATTTATCTAGTAATAATATAAAAAATAACCAAAATTTACCTATAATACTAACTATAGTGACCATAGAGTTTTTAACATAGCATTATATGATTTTATTCATAATTAAATTTCAAAAATGTAATCCAAGGTTTATAATGTCTAGTGTATTTGAGGATAAGGTACATAAAACTAAAAATGTTGGATTACAAAAACATATCTATATTTATCTTCCGCTATGACCTAATAAATTTCTTTGAACCCTTACATATTCAGAGTATAATTTGGGGATAACATGGAAAAATTGATGATCTAAATTCCCTATAAGGGAATAATAAATAAAAAAAAATCATAGCACATGGGTTATAAGACACAACATAATGTCATAAAAACGTATGGAACATGATTAAACACATGGAATAATAACATGTGATCATATAATAGTGTATTTATATTAATTTGGAAGAAATATAAAACCTGAATTTAGCATGATTCAAGGATCCTTGCATATCTAGGAGCACATGTAATGGCCAACCACCATAATCATTGCGCATGGAGCACGAGTTAAGGCTAACCACAAAAACCATTGCACATAACATATAATGAGACTAAAAATTACCCAATGCATTGGAGATCTATCTAGATGAACCGATCATAATATTTTCATGAATATTTTTACCACATAAATAAATAATACACAAGCAATCAAACATAAAAATAAGGATTACCCATGGAATGAATTGGGTATCATAATTATGTCAAAAGGAATATAAAAAGGGAATATCATAGTGGTGTCCATGAAAGTATATATTTAAATCATACATTTAAATTAATAAGGGAATATAGGAATATATCATGGCATGTGATGTCAAAATGATGTGGAAAGAGTTTTTAAGAAACTTTACACCTAAAACCTTTTCGTACGGTTTAAGGGAAAACATTAAAGATTCTTTAAAATGGAAAATGAATATATTTTTGTATAAAACAAGAATTGAAAGAAGTTAGTTTTTCATGATAAAATGAGTGATTTTAGAAAAATAATGGTATCTTAAAATATATTATGCATCAACCTTAAAAATGGGTAAGAATTCATGAAGTTCGCTTAAATCAGGCTTTCTTATCAGGAAAAATTGAGTTGGGAACCTTTTAGAAACATCTATATCCAAAAAATATGGATGAATTGATATTTGTACATAATTTTGGAACACATACACAAGATTTAGAATATTTACAATAAAATAAAATATAATTTAATTTTACTAAAAATAGATAAAGAGTATCCTGAAAGAATAAAGGAGGTTTGGGTAGTATCCCTTACCTTATGTCCAAAATGATTCTGCATTTGATATTAATTTGTTGAGTAATCAAATTAAATCCATTAAATAATAAATTAATAATTTTTATACAATTATTTTTTAATAATTTCATTATGTTGATCTATTACCTTCTTTATGACTTATAATGTTCAATTTCATTGTTTGTGAGTGCATGTTTTCTTAGTTTTCATGATTGGTTTACTTATATACATATATAGATAGTCATGTAAGAAGATAATGGTATTCCATAATTTAAGTTATAATATAATAATGAACATAAATAATATTAAATGATCATATAAGTCATTTGTTTATATTGTGTGAGGATTAATCATTAGATAAATAGTTAATAATAATAGTTTTGGTTTATTTTGGTGATTTTTTGTAACAAAAAACATAACTTTTTTTATAAATTTATATCATGTATAAAAAACGATTATAGAACATTAAATAATACATAATACATATATTATAACATATTTCAAATATAATTTTTTTATGACTTTCTTTGAATATTTTAATAGAAATTGAAAACTTCGTCGTCCTTGAATCTGATAAATTAACACATCACATAAGATATTTTCATTTTTAGTATAAAAGGAGGGGAAAGAGAGATGATGATGAATTATTACATTATAATAAAAAAATTCCAATATAGGTAAGGTAATGGAGTTATCATTCCATTTGGATAATGGGAGGCGACGATAGAAAACATAAAGAATGGAACGTGAAAAGAAATTAAAAGAAAAGGAAGAGTGTTTACCTCTTGATTCCATCTTAGTGAAAACCTAATTAGGGGATTGGTTTTGATCTTTTACAAAGACCAAGAGATCCTGTATGTGGGAAAGATATTTGGGAATTGTATTGGGTAGAATTTGGACAAGGATCAAGTTTTGAGAGGTGTGAGGAGAAGAGGTGGTGACAAGTGGTATTTATACTGTGGGAGAGGGGTGTTTTCACATTATTTTAATCATTAGTTTATTATTTTGGATCAATACTATGAATATTTTGATCATTTTCATTAAATATAATAAAATAATTAATTATGGATCATGATTTTGGGATTACATCACCTATGACTCCATAATTCATGTATTTATCATTTATCGTAAATTACAATATTTTATTATCCACTAAAATTCATGTATATTAGAAAAATACCAAAAAATCACCCAAACCAATTATAAATACTGTGAATTCAAAAATGTAATCCATTTTATAAAAATAATTTTATAAATATGAGAAATTTAATTTTTAATTTTTATCGTCATTTAAATGAAAAATACAAAATTTAAAATTAAAACTTTTTTTTATAACACTTTGATGAATTTATTGATGCCCCATAAAATTATATCATAATATAAATACATAAAAATATTAATTTATGAATAAAATTTATGAGAATAAAATTTCTTTTAAATTATTAAATTAATCAAAAAAATATTATTAAATATTTATGACCTATAAAATTACTAAAACATAATTAATATTATATATAATATTTATTTACATATACTATGGTATAATTATATCATATTTTCACTTATAATATGGATAATTTATTTCTACTATCATTGGTGAGGTTACTATTCAATTTTCTAGTTTACTATTCATAAGGGTCACATTACTACTATTATAGCCAACATACTATTTTATCGCTATAGGTTCATTTACTTTTAGAAATACTTCTTACCTAATTCATTCATAATTTATAAATCTTGTATTGTGTTATCTATGTGTGTATACCATATAAAATAATTATAAGAATGTAATTTCTATTGCTTAAACTTTAGGTCGTTACCCCCATCACCCAAACTGACAAAGGAACAACTATAAGGGCCTCATTCCTTACATTCAACATTGGATAATTTTGAGAAGCTGATTTCAAAAAATATATTCATTTATACTTAATAATTCTAAAAATATTATAATTTAAACATTTAAATAAAAATCCTTATTTATTAGAAAATACTTTTTTACTATACTAATATCTTTTTGAACATTATAAGAATTACATTAGACTTTATTAAATTATATAATCATTAGTATATAATTAATTATTATATTATCAGAATATTATATTAAAATATTTTTTTTTAAAATTTATTGAAATTATAAAAATGGTTTTTTAATTAAAACCATATATTTCCCGAAAGTAAAATTTTGGTTTCTTCATATAAAAATAAAATTTTCATCGAATCATATAAAATTGTGTATATAATGTAATGATGAAAAGTTATAAATATAATCAATAATTTATTAAAAATTGAACATATAAATTCATACTACTAGGTTCTAGACACATAACCCCTTATTACACCATTGTACACCCTAAGGGTAAGGGGTTCAATGGCGGTGCCTTCTTTGGATAGTTCAGTTAACATGGTTTTGTTCATTATCTTGGTATTCATGAACTTATTCTATAAATGGCATCACTTGAGCTTTAGTTTTTGAATCTTGGACTAGACTTGGTCAAGGGAAAATCCCAGTGATTCCATATCCCTCATAAGATATAATAAATTAGATTCATAGGGTATGGTCCTACTATTCAAGTCCATCACTTCCCCCATCTATGTGAATTAGAATTTATCATAACCCTTAATATATAAAAATCATAATGGTCACTATATACACTCAATATAAGTAACCAACCTTAAAAATTACATAAAATTTAGTTTTAAGTCAAAAAATCATTCTCATAAATTTGAGGATCTTTATGGTTTAGTGTTTTAGAGGATTAGGTAATCACCCATACATTAATAAACATTACATCATAAAGTTAACTCTTCTACTTAGTATCCATTTTAAAAAAAAAAAATCTTTTATAATATAAAAAGTTTCATTTTACTAAAATATCTTCATAATTCTTATCTTGACCACATAATTTACCCAAATAATCCTTAAAACCATATGAAAAACCTTATAAAAATTTTATGAGAACAAAAATCTCATTAAGTTACATATAAATGTAATGAAAAAATTTATTAGTCTATGAATAATTAAAAAAAATACACATTTTAAAATAAAAATCCTTCTCAAAATAAATATTTTCATACTCAAAAAATAATTCTTCATATAAAAATATTTTTATAAAAAATTCATTATAAATAATAAAAAAATATAACTCTTAAAGGATTAATGTAAATCATGATAAAATCATAATTTTTTTCACAAATATATACTTTTCACATAAGATGTAAAAAAATACTTTACTTTAAACATGAGATCATTAGCTTACCCTGTAAAATCATTTGTTTTCTAAAAACTACTGAAAGAATAATTAAATTAAATAGGTAATAGGTGGACTAATTTTCTACATCACTCATAAAAATGTCATAAATAATACGATCAATATCCATCATAATTATATGGGGAACCTAATGAATTAGAGGGTTATAATGGACCCAACCATCTTCAGTTTATAATGTAACCACCCTTCCTTAGTTTATAATAGAGGCACTCGTACTTGGTTTATAATAGAACGAACCATCATCATAAATAGTTACCATGATCCATAACATAATAATAACATAATAATTATTTTATACTTATAAAAATATTCCATGAACCCACAAGCAAAACATTTCCTAATATAAAAATATATATTCCATTTCAAACACATTCTGAATATACATAGAAGATATTGAAGGAGTTTTTCTTTAAATAATACAAGGTATCTTATAATATAATGAAAACTATAAATAATGGTTATGATGGTGGGAAAAACCATGGATTCTGAATATTTTTAAATGGAATATATTTTTTCTTTTATAAAGAAAGTCAAAACATTTCATATAAAACATGTAACAATATTCATCTATAAAACATTTGAAACAAAAGTAAAAGGGACATACAATTAAATTTATTATTCATCTATTTCCATATAAATACATTAATTATGTAATTTTAATAAAATTAACTTGGAACAAAAATATTTATAAAATAAATCCTTAAAACATTCAAAACAAGTTATTAAGGTAAAATGTCCCTTACCTCGACTCTAATTCATCAATTGTGTTATTCATATTCATGAATAATAAATATATGTTAATTATTTAATTTCTTAATAGAATTTTTAATTTTTTATAATTCATTTTAATTTATAAAATAACATATTATATTCAATTACTTAATCAATTAAGTTCACATTATACATTTTGATGACATATGGCTTGTAAGTCCAAAATGTCTTTGGATGGTTGACAATGGTCAATGAGGTAACTATTTAATAATATATTAAATAATAATAATGACATAATTATATTTTGAATTCCTCAATTATAATTTTAAAAACATTAATGAAATATGGTTATGAAAAAATAATATCATTACAATCATGGAGATGGTAGGGCATATGCATGCATGAGTAACATTTCCATTTTTTAATGACCAGAAAGGAAAGAAAGTAAGAAATATTTTATATTTAAAGAATTAGGATTATGTCATAAATATAATATCATTTATTTAAAGAAAAATATATATATAATCTATGTTATTTGTTTATGAAAAAATAAATACTTAATTTCCTGGATATGGTCATCCACACATACATATGGATGCCATTATTATTATTCAATGGATGGAAAGGTAAGACAATAAATGATATATTATATTTAAATATTGAAAAATATGTAATTAAAATCATATATATATATATATTAATTATATTATTATAACCAATCATTATAGGTGGTTATGGAAAATGAATTACATCGGTTTACAAGGAAACAGTCCATCGTACTCACAAACGAAGGTTTAATTTTCCATTTTATGGAAGAGGATATGGATAATGGTTATGAGAATAACATAAAAAAATATACGAATATTTTAGATACATGTTTTAATATTTAATCATGTTTTGATAATATTTTAATAAGGTATAAGAAGAAATAAAAATGAAACATTTGGTAAAATACTATACATCTTCTTCGAAACATTTCCTTTATTTTATAGTTGGAACCATCTATGGTTCGTATTATGACAAAAAAATAACCCTAGAACATTGGGAGGGATTTTAGTAATGTATTATTTATGTCAATGGATGAGCTAAAAGGATTTTTATATATCAAGAAAAGAGGATAAGAGGTTCTATTTTTATGTGAGGGGAGGGTTACTCTTGATATTACATAAAATATTATATTAATATAAACTAATTTTCGTGGAAAAGGCTAAAAAGGATATAATTAGCCTATATTATGATAAGAGGATGAAATAATATCATCTAATAAAATATGTAAAATATAATATTAGGTGTTTACCCTTATCTCTTTATTTTAACCCACATTTACCCTTTTTGTCAATTACCATGACAACAAAGATTTTACTCCTTAAGGGTATATATAGTCACTATAAAAGGAATATTAACCAATAAAGAGACCGTATTTTATATTTTTAAACACATAAAAATCACTTATCTGAATATTGCATTTTTATGAATTTTAACCCATTTAATAAAAAATTATTTATTATAAAATAACAATAATGTCAGTTTTGAAATTATTCATTAAATTTGACTTTGAAAACAACATGAAAATAATAGAATAAAAACATTAATCCTTTAAAACATCCCTAATGCTATATATTAATCTAAAAAATTATTGGAACCTAACAATTCATTCAAATTATATCACTTTTAATATTTTTAAAAGTATTTATTTTAATTTTATATTAATTGAATAAATACTGTGTCAACACTACATATGCACTGAAGGTAATTATTTAATCAATAAAATTTTAAAAAATTACCATTATAAAAAAATTTATATTGTAATTAAAAATATAAAACTTAAAATGCCTTTTATCCCATCAAAAAAATATTACAATTATTTAAAATAATAAAGTTCCTTTTTTTACTTTATCTTTTACTTAAATATTATACAATTCAAAATCATAGAAATATGGAACCTAGTATCCAAATTTTAGAAAATTGGAGGGTACTTTTTTGAATACACTCATATAATAATTTTAAAAAAAGTTTTAAGTCCATTTTTAGTTCTTATGATATTATTTTAATCTTGATTAAATGATTTACCCTTAACATAGGGATAATTGTTTACTATGGTTACATTTTATAAAAACCAAAAATAAAAGTAACATGCTTACCAATTTAGAAATCCTAATTCAAAATATGGAATCCATTTTTTAAGATTCAATTTCTTGACTTGGAAAAAATTAATTTAATATAAAAACGTAAAGCACAATGAAAAACAGTTTTTCAGAAAAAATCACCTTTTTAAGTATACAAATGTATTTCTAAAAATTTTTATAATAAAGTTGATTCCATAAAACTTAATTAAATAATTCATAATATAATATAACTAATTTTAATTTAAAATCATTTTAAAAAATTGATCTTTTTAAATACTTGAATAAGAAATACAGTTTTCAATAAAAATCATTATTATTAACTATTCAATGGAAAATAATTTTTTTGGAAAAATAAAAAAATCAATCTATGATATTTTTTACATTCTAATTTAAAAAATAAAATCCTTTTTAGAAAATTAATATTCAAAAAGTTCCATAAATTAATTATAATATTCTCATAAAATTCCATAAAAACTATTTTTGAAGACTAAAATGACTTTAATAAAAATTGATTGATTATTTCCAAACCATTAATCAGTCAATTTTTTTATTAATACCTTTATATATGTTTTATATTTTTTTATCTTACTAATACCCATCAATTTAATATCTAGTTTATAATGATAATATTTAAATAAAAATATTTTTTTGGGTCGTTTCGGTTTGGTGTTGTCAATCTTATATGATATCAAACATAATGTTATTATTTTAAAATCCTAGGATGTTACGTTATCCCTACTTTAATTAATTTAATACAAACAATTTGAATTTGATCTCAGTAATAAAGGATTTTACATTTCTAAATACATTTTTTGAAATCCCACATCAAAAAAGGAGTTAATAAAACATCTTTTTTGAAAGAGAGAAAATGAAAGCATGAAGGTCATCTAGAATAACACATACTTGGTTCCAAGACAGGAAAACATTAATGGGAAGTGAAAATATAAAAATGGATAAAAATATTAACTTCCAAATAATTATCATAGGTGATTGAGATCATTGATCCCAAAAATTGAATGATTATGACAATGTTAATGACCACAAAACCTTAAACCAATAGGAGTGAAAAAGGCCTTCGATTCATCGAAAATAAAGGTAAAAAGATAACATTTTTATTTTAATATCTATTTCCAAGATTTGATGAATTTCATTACCATATATACTTAGTACTTATAGAAACATACTTACATGACCAGCATAATTTCATCTTTTAATCAATTTCCACCAAAAATCCCATATTGTACTAAAAAAATGAGTATTAGATAAGAATTGTTTATATAAAAAACTGAAATTAACTTCTAATAGATCACGTAATCCACAAAAGGATATCAAACTATTTCTCCTCACATTATAAATTAACCAAAACCAAAATGGTTAGCAAAATATAATTCTAAAAATGAATAAAAAATAACATGAAGAAATAAAATGTTATCCATCAATGGATCAATAATAACACCCAAAGTCTAACATAGATCATTTGATAAATTACTAACCATAAAATTCATGAAAATATTCAAGACTAATATTGTAACCCAAAAATAATAAGGATGTGATCACATATTATTTTGAGATTAATTTAACATTTTTCTCCAAATAACATTTTTCACTTTAAAGACTCAAATAAAAAATTTATATTCCATAATCATATAATCTCAATGATATGCAAAAAAAATCCATAAATAACCCGAATCACCATAAATCTACATTTTATATGATTTCAAAATATAATTCAACCTGTATTCCTCAAATAAAATAATCTAATATTCTATTTAACTTAATAATATAATGTCTCCCAAAATTATTGTGATCTTCTTATGAAATAAAATTAATCAACTAATCACCAAATCAATTTTCAATCCCACTGTTATCTATAAGATAAATCATATTTTCAAAAAATAAACATAATATTTTTATTTAAAATAATTTATGAATAAAATCAATGTCATACTAACTATGAAATCATATAAACTAGTGGTAGTCACAACACCCTTTTCACCCATTCATTGTGTATTTAAAACTTGAAGCCTTTCCGGATATGAGAAGTTATTACCCGGCATGTGGATTTCCCTTTTACTACAACTTTATTAATATAATTCCAATTACACTCCTAAAATATGACGAGCATCCTAAAAAATGATCTTAATATCATTAATATCGAGTAATGTTTTATCCACCAAGGTTATCTCATATCTTTTAACCTGCATCCCAAAAAATGTAATAGTATTCTTCTGAAATAACCCTTCACATTAAAATTAATCATTACATACACTATAACCTAATAAAGAGTCTCCCAAAATATCACTTGTTTGCTTAAAATCCCATCACATAAAAACTGAAAATGTATGTCTATGTCATTAATCATATCATCATATTTTAAATAGTAAACCCATAATGGTATCCATACCTCTTATGTTCATCGTTGTCCCTTATCATCATTAAAACCATATTAAAAATATTTTAAAAGGTAGAATGAGCATAGAAATCTTATTAAGGTAAAAATAAAAAAAGAATAAAACCTATTAGTCCATTAATACATAATTTTTTTCTTTTTTAAATAATGTTTATGCTCAAAATAAAAATACTACTACTCAATAAATCCACTTCTATACAGTGACACGGGACACTAATAGATAGATATTACATATTTTTAGATGAATATTAAATATCTTACACAAACACAAGCTTGAGTATTATAATATATTAGTGTATTTGGAGAATGGGAAAAAATATTCTAGTTCTATGAAAGGTGTTCAACATCACCCATAAGGATCTTCCGCTTTAGTACTATTCACAAAAATATGCTACTTTAAACATTTTTTCATAACATTGGTAAAGGAAACACAATAAAGGGTGATCTTAGATGCTCAATAAGGGTACAAAAGTGTGATACATAAGAATAACATGAAAATAAGGGTATGAGAACATGATAATAACAATTGAAAACCGCACCCTAGAAATCAAAGATCATATTATTGAGTCATTGCATAAAGATTGGAAGTTTAAAAGGACAAGAATCATAACTGAATAAAAAAATATCCTTGAGAAAATAAATTTTTATAAGACACATATTTTTGGAATATAAATCTACGTAAAACATTATGAACATATATAAATTAAAATAGGCTCACTTCTTCAGTTAAGGACATGAATTCAACCCCTTTTGTAAACATATAGATAGGAAATGAGATCCATGAATAACATTATATAAATGAAAGAAATGTACACAAATAACAATGTGAATGTGTAATTATGTTCATATATAACATTGTGAACATGTAATCATGTTCACAAATAACATTGTGAGCATGTATCACATTTATTCAAAACATTGGGAACATTTAATCTGGTTTAGGAATAATATTTTTTACTAACGAGTTATCCATATCCACCTAACTAATTATAGGGAGATATAGTTCCCACCCATCACATAATTAAAATCATACGCATGTGTGATACAAGATCATAAAACATTAATCATATCATAAAAGCTGAAATATTATGTGTTTCTTAAAAATTTCATCAAATCATAACCTACGGAAAATATATAGGGTTTATAATCATTTAATCATGTCATCATAGCATAACCCATGAAAAAATAGGCGGGTTTCATAATAATTTTATCATGGTATAACTTATGTAACGATTCTGGTTTTAAAGTAATTTTTTCATATTGTAACCTATAAAAGAGAAATGCATTTCATAATCATATTCTCATGATAAAACATTCATTTAAATAATAATAATGGTATACTTGGTTCGTATCCTCACAAAATAATGTGTTACGTCAAAGGTTATCATTTTAGATGGAGACTGATTTTGAAATTTCATTTGGACCATTTCTTGAAGAAAATAAATTTTCTCTGAGAACCAATTTTTGAAAATTAAATTTTATAAAAATTTTGAAAATTCTTTTCATTGAAAATGACCTTGAAATCTTATATTGGAATCATATAAGAAAATAATGGATACGACTATAATGAATCAACCTAGAGTAACATCCAAACTAATATATAAGCTGATCCTGAACTACCCTGAAGAGAATTTAAAATCTCCATTGGCTAGAGGAAATCACCTAGGCATCATGAAATAACCATTGGGAATTTTTTCACCCACTAAATGTTAATATAAATAGAGTATATTGTGGAAACATAATCAGATACATACATCAGTATAATCAAATCAAGTACCAGGAGATGAAACAAAACTGTAAATAAAAGAAAAGTTTCAAAAAACCCATCTCTTAGGGGTCCATGACCATCCACCTTGTCCAAATTCACTGTACCTTGGTTACCCTAGCACAAACAAACAAAGGAATACAAGATCACAGACACATGATATAAGATCACAATGCTTTCAAACACCATATGATAGAAATAGGATGTGATATAAATATCCCAGTAGGATTCCACCAAATATTATATAAAATTAATTTTTAAAGAAAATAAAATATCCTAAAATAGAATCATGATAAATAGATTATAAGGAATAGTTTAAATAGTATTGTTTTAAACATTTTAAAATCATTTATCAAACTAAATATGTTATACATGCCATTTTATGATTTAAAAATAAACATTTTCTTGAATAATTTTAAAAAATAATAATCCAGTGATATATAATCAATAAAAGATAACAATATTCAAATGATATCAAAATCTATACAAGATACAATACAATGGAGTGATTGTGTTTAATAACAGTAAATAGATCTTCCAAGAGAAGTAATCAATCAAGCAAGGCAACACCAGTTCCAAGTAGTTACAATGAGCGATGTCATGTATCATGTATTTGGTATATTGATGTCATGGATAAAAACTAATAATGATAGTGATTATATAATAAAATATCTAATAAAAAATCATAATGAATAATTGTCAGGCTTACATCTAATATCATGTGGTCTCAAGAAAAACAATTCCATGTACATCATCTTTCCCAGATGCATATCTATATCATAATCCTTTCATGTTATCTATGGTCTCACTAGACTGGGTGTGGGTCCACTAGTTAACCATATATCAAGGTCATCCCATCTACCTATCCAGGTTCCCATGACTATTCAAAAAATGTTAGTGTGATAATAATGTTTTGAGGATCACATGCAGATCCAAATCAATATCAATCATGGGATTATGACCTAAAATCACATCTCACTCTCAATCTAACCTCTCTCAATGTAAATAATCCCTTTTTCATCACCTATTAATGGGATGTACAAGAATAATAACGTAAAATTAAGGGATTATTATAAGATAGAATCATTATTAAATGAAAATAAAGATATAAAACATCATCGATCCAATTTAAAATCTTTTATAAAACTCAACATTCAGAAGTTTAATCATACCCACTTCCTTTCAAAATCATCCTAATAATGCCAAAAATACATTAAAACAATCATTTCTTTCAAATAAACCATAAATAATTAAATTAAAGTATTAAAATATGAAAAGGTTTTCATAAATTTCAAAACATTGGTTTACCCCTCTTTCTGTTTGAATAAATAACTCATTTAAAAAAACCAAAGAACACTCATTTCAAGGAAAATATAAAACCATTCAAATAAGGTTATTTAGAATTTAAAAATTTAAATCATTTGAAACTATTTTGGAAAATAAAAAATAGTTCATCTCATTTCATTCAAATCAAGTCATTTAACTTTATAAATTAAAATTAGGAAAAATACATCAATTTTCAAAAGGTGAACTTGAAAAACTCTTTAAAAGGGAATTAAAATCAATGTAGTATTCAATAATTTATCAAACCATGAGAAAGAACCCATTCGATGTACAATTTATTTAAATGATAATCAAAGAGGATTCCTCATGGAAATTCAAGATTCCTGATTATAGAATATGCATTTGAAGTAAGAACACATATATAAATTCATAAGAAACAATGAATTAAAAAATTAAAGAAAATCATAATACACCTAGTTGGAAATCTAGAATCCATCCCAACAAATATAATATGTGTTTCCTTCATTAGAGATCATCAAATCTAAGAAGAGGGATCTCAAGAGAATAAATAAATGACCATAGATCTGAAATTCCACTTCAATGTACCATGACATAATGAAACATAAGGTCATCATAACCTATAGGATGGAGGAATCAAAATAAGAACAGAGCTATAAGATCAATGGGAAAAGAACTCATCAGAAGAGGATCACCACATCGATTGACACTAGTTTTACCAAGAAATGAAGCTGGGAGAGACAAATCACCTATAAAATGATCCAAAAAGAAAAAAGGATTATATTATATTCTAATGGGAGTATTTTATGGTTAATTAGGTGGTTTTAGGATTATAGTTATAATTTTCAAAGCCTTAAAATCTTGTGTCATGGTTTCCTAGGTTAGGTTACATGGTTAGTAATAATTGTTAGCCTAACCATGTGCTCTAAAAAAATCCATTGGAAGAGATACATGGTTAGGTTGTGAGGTTATTTGAACTATATTCTTACCATGTGACACCTTTTATCCATGTTATATGGTTTGGTGGCATGTTTTTTCTAACCATGTGAAAACCATTTTCCCCTACCTGGATTACTATCATGTTGCACAGTTTGGATGCATGTTTTCTAAAACCATTTACCAAACATGAAAAGACCTAAAAACCTTCAATAAAATCAGAAAACACTAGAAAACCTGTGAAGAAATCCTGTCATTGGATACTCATATTAATGGGTTAAAACACGTAAAAAAAGTAACAAGATGTTACAACATCTCCACCATAGGACTTTATTCCCCTACAATGTTTCCAGTATAAAATATATAACATGAGGACACAATAATGACTTTGTCACCATTCTTGTGGGGTGTATGGTCCATATACTAGAAGAGAGACTCTCCCAAAGGTTAATAAAAAACACATTACTTCAAGATAAACACACCACGATCATCACACATCTCCAAACAAGAGAAATAATAGAGACTTATAATCGGTCTCTCCACCATTTAAAGATTCATCAAAATGGTGTAACATAAGGAAAGAACACCCCTTTGATACATATAAGAGAATTGAACCAATAACCACATATAAAAATCTATGATAAAATGTCTCCAAGAAAGAAAATGATCTAATAAGGATTTCTACCTTGGGTAAGTACTCAATGGTAATATATTATTTTCCAAACTATGCCTCAATCCTTAATGATCTCATCAAATCATACACCAAAACCTCCAAGTTCCTAATCCATCAAAAATATAAATCATCCTAGTTACCTGATTACATTCATATGGTCTATCTATGTCCAACTAGAAAGATAAAAAACATACAGGGTAGTGAAAAACTAGGCACTACACTCTCACAAGGGAGATCATCCATTACCTAAAAATTGAGCTCTAACCAAAATAATAAAAGTTAGAGAATACCAAGGAAAAAATCCCAAACATCTCATGGTTTCTTAGTACAAGATTCCACTCCTTCACCAGGATCATAATGAATACCAAGGACTAAAGTCATTTGAAATGAAGGCTAATAATTCAAGTGTTCACATCCACAAGGGAAAACTTCAAAGATATAAATAAAAAGAAAACCATTTTGAAATCATAAATCCAATAATGTCCCAAACTAAGGTCTCAAGACATCATTAAAATGATCCCAATAAAAGAACAAAAAGGAAAATATAAAATATATTTCACTCCATCAATGGAAACAAAATTATGGATCAACATCCAGCACTATTGGAAACTGATTCATCCTCCACTATGTGAAAAACATCACTCAAAGGCCTATTTCTAGATCCTTATTATTATAAATCATATACTTCCCCAAAATCAGTAGCTAGTGATTTACAACTAAAACATCTATTTCTGGTCTCCCAAATTTTAAAACATTTTAAGGTGACCTAAAGAGCCAAACCATTTACAAAATCTTAGATCTTTAGAAAACAACTTCTTATATTGACAAGGTGATACATACTGGAAACACATGATAGGGGTCTTCTTTTTTTGAGAGTGTTTTCATTTATCACTATTAAAAGAGTCATTTTTTAACTTTTTATCACTTTACAAGTTCTTATTCAGCTTAAAACCCCATATTGAGAATCTATGAGTAAGATATCAACCCAACTACAGGAATTGGGTTTAAGAGGCATGGGTGAATAAATTTCATAAAATAGATATCCTGAGGGAATTTATTACCAATAACAATATTAGGATATTTGAATTGAATAAATACTAACATTAAGAATTACCAGGACATATTATCATGCATAAAAGAGGGAATCATATGTTCCCACCACTCTTGGCTATGTACATCAAAGAAGGAATTGGTAAACATGACCTTCAGAGCATCTAGAGTCTTGAGACAATTGAAGATCATATCAACTTCTTCAAGCCACTCTACTACATCAAGATAACCTTTTTCACCTTTATAAAAAGGTGGATAACAATCCAATAAGTCGTGGATTGGGATCAAAGGCTGTAAGGACTCTTACTCTACCACTCGATATAGAGTTTTGATAGAGCCGTCAATAAGAGATGATACTTACAGAAAACATGATGGACCACTCGCAATATTAGACTGATCGGTGAACATTCTATCTTTTATAGAAAAAATCCATGGGAAAATTTATGGACATCACAAAACACAATATTTTCATCTCACGAATCAAGGAACACTAAAATAGAGCACAAAATATTTTAAGAAAAGTCGCAACCCACATTTATCAAAACATCATTGATTCCAAAACACAAAATATTTAAACATTTATAAAAAATTTCTATTTCATTTCAGAATGTGAAATCCTATTATAAATCCATCAATGATTTACTGAAATCCTTTATCATATCATGGAAATTATTCTACAGTTTTAAAATCATTAATCCCATTTTTTAATTATCAAAACCATTTCCATCTTGATCCACTACAATCCAAACTTTCTTCTCCAAAAATTACATTATATGAACACACAAGAGTCTTTGAAAATAAATTTTCAGTAGAAAACATTTGAAAAAATAACTTATAGTAATTGAAAAAATTAAACAAATAATTCAAAAAAAAAATGTTTTAAGAAAAAATTCAGTTTTCACAAAGTATTTAAAATAATAAATATAGGATTAAAGATGAAACTATAAAATTATAGTATGAGAAAAACCATAGCCATGACCTTCATAACCATCCTCACACAAGTATATTCACCTTGAAGAAAATGAAAAAGGTTATAAGTTTTTAACCAGGTTAGAAAAATTCATGTATTGATCATATTGGCTTGTAAACCACACACCAACCTCACAACTATTCCTGGATATATTTCCAGACCAATCACATCAATTCCACATGGTTAAATAAAAAATTAATACATAGTGTGATAATGGTTATCTTTTCATTCTAGTTAAAAAAATCATAATATATTTCCCAAATCAAAGACAGTATCATTGAGAATATAAATATCATTTTTAATAGGAAATTGACAATCCAAAATAGATACCCATTCCCCACATACCTAGTAACTCAAGTATCATCATGGATAGGTGGTTATCAATAACTCATTCAAAAACTACCACTAGTGTCTTAAAAAATTAAAAATATCTTTTATATAATGAATTATACCAAATAAAATATGATATTTCTCCAAGATACAATTCCTTTCCAGAAAAACCCACCTCTGATACCGTTTGTATTGAACCAACCCAGATTACTATCTAAAACAGTATCTAAACTAATCCGGCACTAACTCAAAGAGTGTTCCCAATCTCCATGGGCCGAAAACAAGCATCTGGGCACCAAAAAATAACTATTGGGAATTATTTTACCAAAAACATATTATAACTAACATATTAAACTATAGAAACACCCTCAAATCAATACATTGGTATAATCATATTAATTAAAAGGAGAAGACACAAAACTGGAAATAAAAATAATTTTCCCAAAACCCATCTCTTGGTGGTCTATAATCACCCACCATGTTTAAATTCAGTGTCCCTTACTCACCCCAACATAAACCCACAAAGGAATATGAGATCAATAAAACCTTAGATAAGATCATAAATCCTTCAAACACCAAATGGTATAAAAAAGGTGTGAGCTAAAAATCTCAAAAGGATTACACCAAAGATTCCATGTAGTTACATTATAAGGAAATTCAATTATTCTAAAGGAGGATCTCAATCAGGGGAGTTTATGGAATAGTTTAACAAATATTTTTTCAAACATTTAAAAATAATTTATGAAACCAAATCTATAAAAATTTCCATTTAACCATTTAAAACTAATTTTCTTTAAAATATGTGATAACCATTTCACAGGATAGATAATCAAGCAAATAGAAGAATATGAACCTGATATCAAAATATGTATAATATCCAATATTATAGAGTCAAGGTTCATAATAATAGTAAATAGATCAACCAAGTGTAGTGATCAATCAAGAAAATCAACTCTAATTCCAAGTAGTGACAATGGACACTGCTATTTTGGAATTACCATGTATATAGATTTCATAGGTACAAACTAGGTATGGGCATGATTACACCATAGAATAGCTAATAAAAAATCATCATGAATTATATTTTTTCTTATATCTTGTCTCACACTGTCTCAAGAAAACAAGTTCGATGCAGACCCTCTTATTGCTACACGTCCAGAGCATGGAAATTTCATGTTCTATACATATCCACTAGACTACGTGTGAGTCCACTAGTGAAGCATATATCTAGGTCAACCAGTCTAACTTTCAAGGTTCCCATTACTAGTAAAAATAGGTGAGTGAGATAATAATGTTTTTAGGATCACACAATGATCTTTATCAATATCAATCATGTACTAATGCCCTCTAATCACATCTCACTCTAAGCACAATCTCTTTAAAAGTAAATAATCTATTTTTCAACAGCCATCAATGGGAATTAAAAGAATCAGCAATGTTACTTTAAGGGATTATTACAACTGAGGATCATAAACAATTTCTAACAAGGTTATTAAACATCATTAGTTAAATTCAACTCCTTTTATATAATTCATAATTCAAAAGTGTAATAATACCCATATCCTTTCAAAAATCATAAATTATAATTCCAAAAATCACCTTAAAACGAGCATTTACATCAAAGAAACCTAAAAAAATAAAATCAATTATTAAATTTTTAAGAGGTTTCAATACATTATAAAACCTAGGTGTACCCTAATTTTGTGTGAATAAATCAATCATATCAAATATCCCATGAACACAAATTTTTAAAAAAAATGTAAATTCGTTTGAAGTGGGTTCCTAGCCATTTCAAAAAATAAATCTATTTAAACTATTTAGAAATTATCAAATAGTTTAGCTCATTTCATTCAAATCATGGAGTTTCAATTTTCAATTCAAAACCAGGAATAAGACCTCACATTCCACAATGTAACCTTGAAATACTCAATGAAAGGGAATTAAAATGAACATATAGTTTACTAATTTCTTTAACTATGAGAAAGAACCCATGCCATGTTTCATTTATTTAAAAGAGAATCAAATAAGATTTCACTAGGCAATTCACGATCAATGATTATAGAAAATGCATTGAAATGATTCATATATCTATAAATAATTAAGAAAAAAAGAATTGAAAAGTTAATAAAAAGAATATAAATACCTTCTTGGAAATATATAATCCCACTACCACGAATCTATCATATGTCACCATCATTGGCGATCACTAGATCTAGGAAGAGGGATCTCGAGAGAAGAGGAAAAATATTGCAGATCCAAAATTCCACTTAAATCAGCCATGACATGTTGAAACTCAAGGACCTCATAACCTACAGTAAGAAGGTATCAAAATAATAAGAGAGATTGAAGAACACAGATAAAGAAACTCACTAGAAGAGGATCCCCATTTATATAGACACATAATTCCACCAAGAAATGAGGTTAGGGGAGAAAAAATGCCTCTAGAGGGATCCCAAATGGAAAATTTTTATATTATGTTCAAATGATAGGATTTTAAGGTTAATTATGATGGTTAAATGATTTTAATTACAATTTTAGGAGAATTAAAATCCAGTCATGTCGTTTCCTTGGTTAGGTTGCACGATTAGTATTAATCATATGCCTAACTGTGCACCCCAAATAAAGCTAGTAGAAGAGATGCATTGAAAGTATAATCATAGGCCAACTATACGACCCCTTTTGTCCAGGTTTCATGATTTAGATGCATGATTTTTCTAATGATGTGAAAACCATGTTCCCCTACTAGAGCTATTGAAAATGTTGCATGGTTTTTAAAATTGGGAACCAACCATGCACATGCTCATAAACATTTAAAAAATATAAAACCAAAAAATAAAAAACATGTGAAGACATCAAATGATTGGATAAAAAATAAATAGTTTAAAAAACATTAAAATAGATAATAGGATGTGGCAATGACTGTGGAAAATCTTGTTCATTATATACATTAAAAAAATGATTCCCGTCACATTTTTTGTAAATTCTAAACAAGCATTGAAATGAAAAAAAATGAGGATTCCTTTCAAAAAAATTTATAAAAATTAAAATATGGGTAAAAATTTCATTTATGAAACATTTTATGAATTTTAAAGCTATTTTTTAAAATATTTTTAGAAAACATTATTTTGGATGAAAATGTGTTTTCGACCAATGAGTGAAATAATGATATTTATTTCTTAGAAACAATATTTTGAACTATTGAGTACATAATGAGAGGAAAATGAAGGGAAAACTTTTATTCTAATTAAATAAAAATAAGACAATAAAATTCAGTTGTTTATTTAGAGATATATAATAGTTTTTCATTTTTGGATGCATATTCATAAACATTCCTGATAAACGATGAGATTGTATCATGAAACTATAACAGCTTTGGTAACATTCCATCATAAGCTCCATGAAATAATAAAATTATATAAAAAATAATATCATGAGAATAAATAAATTCATGGTATTAAATTTCAAATGGTCTATACACATACCTCATAAAATAAAGCACGTGCATAAAGATATGTCTCAAAGAATACAAATTGAGACCAAAATCAATTATCACTTTGGTAAATTTGGAACCACAAACCAGTTTAAATAAAGGTCATAAAATGTATATGTAAATAAGAATAAAATTAATGAGAGTAATATTAAAATAAATTCATGGGAATTATTCACACTAAATAAAATAATTAGGAGGTTAATATGGCATGTGTCTCGTGAAAGTAAATAGTGAGACAAAAATACCTTACCTTATGTCTTGGAATCTATTGTAAACTTTAAAAACTCATTCATAAAAAATAAAATTTTCGTATAAATATATTATATAAACATAATTATATATATTACACTATATATTTTTTACTTATGACCATTTATTACCTGTTTATTACCAATTCCTTGTTAAAATCACTTTTCACATAATAACCACTTCGTTTTTTATATATGATTTGATTTTTTATTTTCATTCCTATTAATTAGATCATGGTAAAAACATTTCAAGAATAAAAAAATGACATAATTATAATTTTATACATCAATTTTACTTTTAATACCCATCCTAAAAGATGGTTTTGATAAATGGAGTACATTACAAGCATGTAGATGATATATCGTACATACACATTAGTAACATTTGTATTTTTCAATGATCACTATGGAAAAGTGGTAAGTAATATTTTATATTTAAATAATGATAATAACATCAAAAAAATATTATTTCTTTAAATATAGTTATACATATCATCTATGTGGTGTGGTGATGAAAAGAGACAGTCATATTGCTTTGTGATGGTGGTAGTCCACATGTACATGAACGACATTATCATCTTTTAATGAATGGAAAGGTAAGAAATAAAATGATTTATTATCCTTTTATAATGTTAAATATTTTATTAATATCATTATTATTTCATTTATATGACATATATTCATAAAATGTATCTTTATTATCTTCCATGTAAAGCATTTGTGAAAAACAAATCAACTCACTTCACGAGGTAGTTATCCTCCATATACACAAATGATGTTATCATATCCCCAATAAAATGGAAATTAAAAAATAAAATATATGATATAATGAATAAATATGTATAATTATTATATAAATATCATCTATATACTCTATATCCATCATCATACCAAACCAAGAGTGGTGCTACTGTAAAAAGGATTGACATCGGTTCGTGATGGGGTAGTCCGGCGTGAAAACAAATAATGATTTCCTAACCCATTTGATGGAGGTAGAGATGGTTATAGGTAATGAACACACAACAACAACATATTAGTATATTTTTTATAATTATTTTTCTATATTATCATGTTTTACAAAAAATTTAAGGAGGTTTTGGAAGAAGTAAAATAAAAATTCTCATTGTAGAACATTGCCTCTTTTTCGAGTAACCTCCATAGGTTTGCACAAAAATCCATCGTATGTTGGATTTAATCCCAAAATAAGGACTATAGGATGAGTTTTGGGAATTAAATAACTGATTTGTGAAATTATTTTTGAACCCAAAGGGTTTGATGGTTGGAATTGGAGATGAGATGGGGTGGCCTTTTATAAGTGAGGTGAGTGGCACACTTGTAATTTTTGAAAAGAAAATGGAGTACCCATGTTTTCCACATTTACAAAGGGTCCAAAATGGAGTATTATATATAATTAGACATTATAAAGTATAAATATTACATTAATGTATATTTTATAAATGTATCTAGGTCATCTTAACCATTATCGTTTTAGTTTAACCACCCGACAACCCCATTTTTACCTTAACTGCGGTAAATAATTTTTACTCTTTTTATTATTATTTATTGAAAAATATTAATGTTAACTTATTATAAAATATAAATTATGTTTATTAGAAATATTTTATCCATTTTTCCAAATTTTATTCACTAAATTGGAAAATTTAATTCAAAAATAATCTCGCAAACACAATGAGAAAGCACGTTTTTAGGGAGAAAATGTTCAAATGTTTTCAAGGATATTTTAGAAGAATTAAATATAAAAAAGACTAAATTGAAACAAATTATGTTAATATATATATAATTTAACTAAATATATTTAAAAAAAATTAATGTATAATTTAAATTTATAAATAAATTAAACTAAAAGGCAGTTTTCAATTAAAATTTAGTATTTTTCACTATTTATAAAAAAGTAATCCTTTCAGAAAATTCACAAAAATTAATATTAAGATAATTTTTAAATGATGATTATAAAAAATTATTATTTTCATATGAAATTTCAAATATTTTTAAAAATTAGTTTCTAAATAAGTGCATTGAAAGGTGACAAAACTTTTCTTTAGAAAAATATAATTTTTAGTCATAACATTGGAAGTATTTGTATCAGGTTTCAATAAAACACATAATATGAATATAAAATAGTTTATTAAATATAAAATATATAAATTTCATTAAAATATATATATTTTTTATTTTTTTGTTTAATTTATTGAGGTAAAACTTGGTTTTTTGCACAAAAAACAAATTTTTACCAAAAGAATTCCTTTAATTTAAAATAGTGTTTATTTTCATTTTTAATTATTTGGAAAACAAAGAATCATATTATATATAGTTTTAAACCACATATTTTCAAAATTTAGTTAATCTTATTCATACCCACCATTCAAACAGTTAGGTGATAATTATCATTTTAAATAATAAAATTTTAATAATATGTCATATTTTGTCTAAAATCGGTGTTGTGGGTAACACAAGATAAAATCAGTGTTGTGTGTATTTAAATATATTGAAAATATTAAATTTCATTAAGAAAATATCAGGTTGTTATATTCTGACCATCTTAAAAATAATTTCTCCATAAAAATTTATCACAAATGAAGTTATTTGTACCATATTACATCCTTTTGTTCCCATGTAGCCTCCTTAAGATGGAGGTTTTGACATGAAACATTTACCGGGTAAGTGTTATTTTTTTGTTGTACCTTCTCAATTTGATCCATAATCTATACTTGTTGTTCCTCATAAGGAATATTATTCTCTTCTGGTATGAACTATTAGTTCAATACATGTGATAGATTAATTATGTACTTTCTTAGGAGAGATACATGGAACAAATCATGTATCTAAGAGAGTTTTAGTAGATTTTCCAAGTGATAATATATGGTTTCTATTCAATAAAAAAATTCAAAGGGTCTGATATAACTAGGTCATAGTTCCCCATTCTTTATTCAATAATGAAATTCATTGAATTACCTTCTAACCAACTTCAAATTCTAGAACATACCAAAAATTGTCCATAGAATTTTTTTTAACTTTTCTCGTACATGTTTTTGAATGGATCTAACCTTATCTTAAATTTACTTTCAGAGATCTGGTCTAAATATATTTTTTAACGTGACTTCATTCAAGTATGTTGGTGTTTTAAACTTCTTCCAACAGAGGTCTTCATAAGAATTCATTGGAATTCTTGGGTCAAAGGTATTGTTGAAAAACCTCTTATTGGGGATGGTGTTGATCCAAAAAACCATTGAAATACATAGATCAATATCTTTGTATATCCTATAGGGTTTTAATTATTCTTGCAAAATGATCACATATCTAAGGATGATATGTAATACTTAATCTCAACTCTGTATCAAGATATTACTGATGTATTCACCAAAATATTGATGTAAAATTCATGTCCCAATAATATACAATTTATTGAACCACCACATCTAACCTTACCACTTCCTTAATGTATATTCTAGAGAGAGGATCTATAGAGAAATTTTCTCTAGTAGAAATGAAGTGTGTTTACTTAATGAGTTGATCAACTACAACCCATAATTACATCAATATCAAGGATAATATAAACCATAATGGTTAGTAGCACGTTTAATCATATTTACACAATTTATAAATGTATTACACTTCAAATTAATTTTTCACTAAAACATATATAATCAACCATCTCTTCTTGTACTGAAAAACTGCCTTATCTTTATGGAGGGCTATTTTCATCATTTTTTAGAATCACCCCCCACACACTAACTCTATACAATAATTTTTTCATGATATTCTTGGTAACCATATATCTAAGAATCTTACATCCCTTTTAGGGATTCATGGATAGAGAATATTCACACCATTTGAAAGGGTATTAATAAGACCATCCATAATTGGACAGGATTCAATATCTAATCTGATCTTGGTGCCATCATTATAGCTATTCATAACTCCAACTCACTACATGATGAAAGCTGTTATAACTCAATAAGAGATTTAATAGTTCTGAGGCACCTGAATCTATAAAGAAACTTCCCTCATCCCTATGGGAATCTTGAGGTCTTTTGGTTACCCCCTTCGTTGGCTGGAAAAAAATGAAACAAAAATGGTTCCTCGAGGGGAAACCCAAGAAAAATAGGATATGAATTAATCTATAGAGACCAAAATGGTGATGTTTTGGAATAACTTCATAGTTATTTTGGCAATTTCACTTCCCTAGAAGCAGAAAAGATCGACCTCATCAAAGTATTCTACCTTTATTATTAATGAAACTAGATTAAAATATGGTTCAAGTGTGATTATACTATAATTTTTGAAGACATAAGTATGGGAATGATTCATCTCCCATAGAAGATAATAGAAAAATGGGCTAATTGTATTGATATACTCTTTACTATGAATTGCGTCATTACTCATATCTATCGAGATGAAAATTCACATGATGATATTATTGACAATAAATTTGAACATAAAGAGGGAGACACATTCACTATAATTCTTCCTTGTGACATGATTCCCAATTTTCTCTGGGACAAATATAAAATTCATTCATTCTGACTCCTGTAAATTTTATTATCTATAATTAATGATCCCCAATTCTCATTTTTCTTAAAAGAATAAAAATAAAAAATATACAAAACCAATGGGATAGACTGTAATAAATTCATCTTAAAATATCCTTAATCTTTCTAAAATACAATAAAATAAAACCTTAAAAGGGTTGTCAATGAATTTGATCTTATGATCAACCTTAAACTCAGGAACCCAAGAGGGTATCCATAACTCTTTAGTTAATATTAAATGGAGACATATACACTTAGAAATGTTAATTCACCATTTATTACTTATATATTCAGTTATCTTATCCAAAAATATTTTATTTGAATATTGGGTTCATCCTTGTATTGATAAAATATCAAATATGATCTCATTATTCCATAATCCATGTAGAGGGAGATAGTAACATGAAATTTCACTAATGGATGAACAATAAAATTTTCATATGGCTCATTCATAAAAAATAAAAAAATTAAATTCCCAAATATGGAGGGGAGGATAAGTGATCCATAATTATCATGATTCACTTCATCCATTATTATTGCATCGTATTTCTCTTTTTTCTTTTGTATTTAGAGTATGTTGTGGATTATCATCCACATTATCCCTTCGATTGCGTATTTTATTCACATAATTCCCAAACTTCTTACACTTGAATTATAGGAGTGTGAGTGGTACATTATGTTGATTTCTATTTCCATTAATTTCATTTATTTTCCACTTCACACTCATTTTATAATCTTTTTCTTAATGGACATGCTTCTAACAATTTAAACACCTTTTTGTTTATTTCAAGAACTCACCTAAGTGCTCATTCCCACAATATATTTTTCATGTAGGATTTTTAATATATTTCTTACCTCAATGTGATATATCACTAGAAATTAAAATAAACCCCATATACATTTTTTTATAACCTTGAACAATATATTTTCCATATTTCATTTCCACTTTTTTTTCACATCGAATGATTTCTTCATAGAATCAAAAGTCCCTTATGGGGAAATCCCTTAAGAGATTTTTTAAGCCACTGAATAATTTTTCAACCTTACTCTTAGGATGAATGATAATACCAGAAGAGTACCTCACATGTCTTGTAAAAGTTTCTTCATTGGAACTAATAGATTTATTATCCTTTTTCTTAAGCTCAAGGAATTCCTTCTCAATTTTTAGACAATAAATATTAGGAAAGTAATTTTTAGAAAATAAGCTATAAAATCATCCCAAATCATAGATTTAATTTATTCTTATTACCTCATATTCTCAGTAAGAGTCTACCATTGATTTACTTATACTTCAAAATAGTAGACATCCTAAATGAATTTTTCATTATCTAAACACTAGAGAATGGAAAATAATTTTTATTTTCTACTGATCCATTTATCAAAAAATATAATATCAGTAGAACAACTGAAAGAATTTGGGGGTTTCCACATGATAAAATCAAAAAATATTTTTTGCTCATTTCATAATTTGTACGTTCTGTATGATTCATATCTTAAGAATGTTAAGTGATCATAGAAACAAGGTTTTGTTTTATTTTTTCTTCCATAAAGTTCTCTTTATCAGGAATAAAATCCTTGTATTTCATATTGTCTTATACATTAACCTGATTTATCTAGGTTCCAACCATAAAATAAAATAAAAAAATCATCATTTAATAAATAATAATCAAATTATAGAACCACATAATCCTGATAAATCCCTAATAATATGTATAAATCAAGAAAAATTATTTTTAATCTATTTCACATTAGTTTTTTCCAAGGTCATTAATATTCATCATAGTTTGAAATACCCCATGAGGGATTTTAAAGTGTTTGTAAATTTCCAAATAATATATACTAAGAGTGTTAAACCACATGTGTAGAAAGGACCATCATCATGAACCTGGTGATGATAGATTCTAACTCTATGAACCCTATTTAGAGTTATTATTGCTAGGTACCTTTGTGCTAGAGAAACACCCACTTTTAGTATCTTGAAAGGGATGAAATTTATTGGAAACCACTAACTTTATCCTTTACCAAAATTCTATAAAATTAAACTATAATTTGACTCATACATATAATTATCCTAAGATACATCCACAGACATATCATTTTATATATCATTAGGACTCTGACTAAATTTATAACAACCCTAATCCTTTTTTACTATTAATTAATGATTTAATACATGAGATTAAACTTAATACAACCTATAAGATATATAAGTATGTTGTATTCAGGAATTATGTATATATAATAACAACATAAACATGGGAAACAATGAAATTATTGAAAACTTCTTAAACATACTTCTAAAATTCCATGGCTTTTAAAATTGAACAGGACAACCTGGGGACATATATAAGAAAGGGATGAGATATAATTCTTATTAAGGGAATAGACATAGAATAAGGGATTAAATGTTATGAAATATGAATATTAATGGGGAAAAAGGACTGAGAATCATAAACACAAAAAATAAGGCATGATACACCATGATAAGATAAAGGAAACATGGGAAATGTGGAAACAACTTAATTCACCACACCATAAGAATAGGCCAAGGATAAATTCCATGACATCAAGATAGAAAAAAAGGAAACACGTTTTCTCCCAATATAATCATGATTTATCATGAGACTAAACATTACCCAATGCATTGGAGTGCTATATAATTCTAGGCAATTCCATCAAGTTCATTTTATTGTCATGCTTATGTGTGCCACATAGATCAATCAAAATGGAATAATTAATCATAATATTTTATTATATGAGAAATGATTGTGGAATAAATAAATGTAGGACATAATTAAAATAAATATAAGTTTATAAAGGTTAATACCATTGATATAAAATGTGTGTGGTATTCTCTTCACAATTCTTTTGGCATGGAAAATCCCGATGATGTTTCGGCAGCATAACGACATTACATAAAAATTCATAAAATGGGTTGATAAAAGAAAAAGGTGTCTCCCATAATTTTTAAATAAAATGGACATTAATAGAGAAATGTAAATTCATATCCAAATATTAATAATTTAAAATATATGTCATAAGAAAATAAAGAAACATGAATAAATAAGAGAATGTGAGGATCCCTTACATGAGTGTGTGACTCCAAATTATTGGGAGGAGTTTCTCAAGATCATAGGGTCCCCTTTTAGGAGCTCTATAGAGGGGAGGGAAGAGTAATTACATGATCCATGTATTTTTAGTGAAGATAAATTAGATCTTGGGTGGGTTTATATAGAAAGTTGGGGGAATTCTTTTATTATGTCTCAAACTTAGGTTTTGGACTCTGTATAATAAAATTATCAAAACCACATACCTTTACAAGGGGGTTTCCCATGGTTTCACCAAAATGATAGTGGTTTTAATTAATTTATAAGGTTATGTTCCTAAATTAATAAAATAATACCCTAGATTATGTGGTAGTGAGTCATACTCTTAAAGAAATGATTTAAAAACCTTAAAATATATTAATGGTTTTGGAAAATACAAAAAAGTTTTATAAAATAAATAAAATAATCATAAAATCTGATTATTTTGAAGTTAAAACTTATAATTTGTCTTATATTCCATTTATATTTTTTATTACATCACTTTTGGTTCATTATGATGTCATAATACACATCGTATATTTATACAATATTTATTTTTTACCAGAAAATTCAAATCTCTCATAAAATTTTGAAAAATTCATTATCGGATAATTTTAAAGTTATGATTCCCAAAATATAATATATTTTACCTAAATAATTTTCTAAATATTTTTACTTTTACTTTTAAAATAAGAATCAATATTTATTGTTTTTTTTTTATTTTAACAATAACTGTTTTTGAACCCTTATAAAAATTTCATTTGACTTCATAAATATTATATGATAACTTATATTTGATAAAAATTATTTTGTAATAATATTTTATAAAAAAATTTATTTATTTAAAAAATCCATTAATTCCTCAAAATATATTCCTCAATTGAATTTGAATATGAAAAAAAATATTGTTTTTGTTTTATTGTATCAAAATAAAAATAATTTATAATGTGATAATAATAGGATGAAGATATATTCATTAATATAATAAATAATGTACATTCTCATATTTATAGGTTCTTGATACACATCCATTTAATACACCAGATAACTCCCTAAGGGTAAGCTGTGTGATGGTGAGACATTCATGGGGTGGTTTGGCCTACATGGTTGGGACATGATCACAATGAGCTTGAACATATCCATTAAATGGGTTTTCTCATGATTATGTTTTTGGATCCCATCATGTTTTTGTTCAAAGAAAAGACCCAATGATCTTATCTCCCCCAGAAGATTAGATAAATTGGCTTCATAGGGTATGATCTTACTGGTTGAGTCCATCACTTACTTTTTCTGTGCCAATTGGAGTTTTGAAAAACCAATATTAATAAAAATCATGTGATTTATGGTCAATGACTATTTTATCAATGGTAAATGTGATTAAACATCTTTTAAAATGGATAAAATAAAATTAAAGAAGTGCATGTGTTTTCTACAACCATATTATATAATAATACATTTAATTAAATCACTAGGGGAAATATATTTATTAATGTTCGGATCAATTCAATATTCCCCCCTTAAAAATTTTCACCCTAAAATTTTATATTTTTTACAATAATATAGATGATTGAAATTCTATTTCATCACTTCCTCTGGTTCCCATGTCGCTTCTTCAAACTTGTGGTTTCCCCACAACACTTTGACTAGGTGAATTGTCTTATTCCATAAAACTTTATCTCTATGAGGTAATATCTTCACCATATACTCTTCATAGGAAAGGTTATTATATAATGGTACCAACTCAATATTGAGTACTTGTGAGGGGTATGATATGTACTTCCTCAATATGGATACATGTAATACATCTTATACATGAAATAGGTTAGGTGAGAGTAATAGTTGATTGTCCACCACTCTGATGTTATCAAATATATCAAAGCCACCTATATATCATGGAATAAGCTTTCAATTATTCCCAAATCTCATGACATTATTACATGGAGATATATAAAATAATTCCATGTCTCCAATATCAAACTCTAGGTTTTTTCGATGATTGTCAGCATAACTCTTCTGTCAACTCTGAGAAGTCCTAACATGATGCTAAATGGCCATACCATTTTTCAATATTTTCTTGACCATTTCAAGATATAGAGGATTTAATTCTCAAACTTAATCCAAACATTTAGGTGTTTTACACCTATTCCCATAATGTGATTCATAGAGATCTATCTGGATGATCAAATAGAAACTGTTTTTGTAAGATAGCTCGACCAGAGGAAGATGTTTGTCCAATCCTCCTTTGATGTCAATTGAGTAATCCCTCAACATATCCTCAAGTGTCTAGATAGTCTAATCAAATATTACAACAGTTTAAGGGTGATAAGACATGATGAAGGTCAACTCAGTATTAAGAGCATTTTGTAAACTCTTCCAGAACTTATAGGTGATTCTTGGATCTTGATCAGACAAAATTGATAGTAGTGTTTGATGCAACCTCAAAACTTATCTAATGTATATCCTTGAATGTAGATTTATTGAGAAACACACTCAAATCTAAATGACGATTTGAGTCATTATAAGATGATCCATTACTACCCATATAAAATTATTAGCTTTTGATGTATTTAGAAGACCAATGATAAAGTCCCTAGTTATAGTTTCCTATTTCCATGTAATTATGGTAAATAGTTTCATCATACCCTTATATTTTTTCATTCCACTTTCACTTTCTAACATTCATGATATCTTGATGTATATTCTATGATCAAATTATGGATATTTTCCCACTAATAATGTTCTCAGATATCTCGATACATCTTTGGGATTCCCGGGTGGATGTAGAAGTTTGATCTATGTGTACCATCCAATAAATCCTTCATTAACATAGGAATTTATAACACACATACTCTTGAACCAAATATCACAATACCTTATTCATTAAAATTGAATTAAGATGATTTGCCTTTCATAATTGTTCCCAGTTTTATCTGAATTCCTATATCATTTCATTGACAACCCTTTAACATCTTCAAAAGGGATGATTGAGCAAAAATTTGTGAAAGTATTGACGATGTTACTTACTTTCGGATTCCCATGTACATCCTTTCCAAATTTAAGAAGATCAGACCCCTCTCAATTCTCATAAATTATAGAATTACTGGATCCTTCATACTTGGAGAGTAGATCACTTTATTTTCATTTACAGGATAGAAGTTGATTGAGTTTTTATAGTCCTTGATCATATATTACCATATTCATTAGCACATATTCTTATATTTCTATCTGAATATATTATTTAGGATTTCTTGATCCATATATATTTCACTCTTCAACCCAAATAGATAACGCCACCATATTTTTAGGGTAAAAATCATTGTTACCAACTCTAGATCATGCTTCAGGTAGTTCCTTTTTTTAACTTTAAACTACATTGAAGCATAGGATATCATTCTATCATTTTGCATTAGAAACAATACCAAAACCTTCTTCAAATCATCACTTAATATCATGAAAATATCTCTACTTGGGAGTAGTGTGAGTACAAGGGTAGTGATAATCCCCTTTTTTAACTCTTTGAAGCTCTATTCACATTCATTATTCCAAGGAATCTTGAATCCATTCTGAGTTATCTTTCTTAAAGTGTTTGGCCATCATGGAAAGTTTATAACAAATCAATGATTATAACCAGACAATCCAAGGAAACTATAGATATCTATTATAGATGCTCGCCTAATCTATAACACCTGAGACTTTTATGAGAAATATTTTGTTTTTATGTTATATAAATCATTAAAGGAATCTTTCAGTACACACAACACTATATTGGCTTGCTTTACACGCAATCATGACCTTCCTCGATATCCTGCATCGTACGCAATACCGAGTTTCACTAAACAACGATATGCTATTAAACTATTATTAAAACTAGCCGTTATGAATAGTAATACCCACTTTTTGAAATTTTTTAAATTTTATTTTTCAACATGGACTTCATTTTTGGATTCGGAATATCGAAATTATCCTAGGGTGAAATTTTGGTATTTTTATGAAAACTTTAAATTTTTGATGAATAGTGAAAACACTAGGTTACTATTTAAAAACAGACTTTTTTATTTAAATAGTTATTTATTTTATTTAAATTTATTTTAGGTCAAAATTGATACATAATACCTATATAAGTTCAATTCATTTCATTAGAGTCATTTTATAATAATTTTAGATATATAAAAATTTTATTGAACTTTTGACCGTCTTTTACCCACCTCCTAGGAGAATTTACAAATTTACATAAAACATAATTTTACCTCTTTTGTGAATGGAATTTTAAAAATCTGAGAGACACAGTTGATTTCAGTAAGTAAAATGTGGTTCAATGAGATGAAAATAATTTTTGGTGAATAGTAACTTTGTACTTTTATTTACCACGGTTAAAAGTAAATAGGGTAATTAAGGGTACAAATGATATTAGTATTACCCTAACACATGTCCTAATTCTATTGGATAAGTGTAATTCGACCTAAAACAACCTTCGGAATAAAATATGACTATTTAGGCCCACTTGGATTAGATTAGGACATTTAATATTAATTTATTTAAAGAAAGGTTAAAATAGTTAAAATCAAAGTTTAATAAGTAAATCATTTTTAATATAGGGTTATACATAAGATAAATTCAACTATAAATATTCATTAGAAAGCTAAAACTATTTCCTACATAAAGGTATTTTATTTTTAATTTTCATACATTAAATAATTTAATTTATTTATGACACAATGATGATGCATTAATTATATTATTAATGAAAGATTGACATAATTGATGTTATAAATACCCAAATATATGTAATTTGAGACTTTTTATGAATTCCAATAAATTTATATGTTAATATTACATGTTATTATTGATTTAATTAATTTTTTTTGAACTAATCTTTCTGTTATGTTTTTCACAAAAATCAATTACCAAATAGTGTCAAAATTGACAGAAAATAGTTTCTAAAACAAATATTATATTATTAATTGTTATTTTATTCTTAAAAATCTAAGGTTCGACAAAATGACTTATATAAGGTTATACATATTAATAATAAACAACTGGGGTTTTTTTGGCTTTTTATAGTATGTTTATTAACCTTATAGTGTAAGAAAACAAAAAGACGCGGTAAAATTAAAATTATTTAACTTACAGTTAAATCTAAATGATAAGGTTAAAATAGAACCCTAAACTTTTATAAATTCTATTGGATGAGAGGATTTCTACCCATACCCACCTTAGATTTGAAATAAATCAATTTGGAGAAATTAAAAACCGAATATGACTTTATAATAAAATAATATTTTTAGTTTTTCCTAAGGTGCCTCTCTCCTCCCTTAAAAAAGGGCACCTCCTCCCTCTCTTCCTCACACCACTTTGAGCCTTAAATCTCGGCCAACCCCTGCCAAATTCTCTTCTCCACTTCCCTATAAACATCCTAGAGGTCTTGGTCTTCTTCAAAGACCAATTTTAGTTCCCTAAAAGGAGGTTTCAAAGAGGCACTTCAAAGAAGAGGTAATGTCCGTTACCGATTCTTTCAAATTTATTTCTTCTTTAGTTGTTTCATTATGAAGTAATAACATCAGTATCAATCATATACTGATATTTTATTATAAGTATGAAACAACCCTATTTCACCATCTATCCATCCTACGGAAAATGAAATCACCGCGCATGCATATGTACGGAATACCGTCTCCACGTCGTGGTGTAACCTATTTTCCACCACCACATTACTTGGATTGGTATAATGGTGAAAAGAATAACTATATACGATTATTGTAAAGTGATATTAATTCTGAAATAGTATACAAACATTCCAATACAATTCCACGATCATGGGAACGATATCATTGCTCGTGCGTACGTACGGAATACCGTCTCCATGATGTGATGTGACTCATTCTACATGATCTTCATTGCATAATGATTATATAAATGAATTTAATGAATGGATATTATATATATTACACTAATAACATTCTGTAAATGAGGTATCTATAATCTAAAAAAAATAAGAGTAAGAATTTATTCGACAAAACACGCATAAGAACAAAAAGTAATAAACACACGAATAACAAGTAGCAATGAAATATTACAAATAAGAAGCTAATAATATGACTATATATGATATAATAAAAATGAGTATGATTCTGGAATAAGTTAATGACATTATTTAAATCATTATACAGGAGGTTCAGACACTTACGTAGAAAATCGAACCTATGGTAAGGGAAAATCTCACAATCTTATTTTTATCCGAGATTGTTTATACTTCAGAATTTACTGTGGAATATTTATCATCCACATCCCTATTTCCTAAATATGTAATATTATTTCCATCCAAATACAATTCTTTAAATCCAATTTTACCCTTCGGTGAGTTTTTAGTAAAATATATTAAAGGAATCTTTTTTCGTTTTTTGTACGAGGTACTTTTGACTTTTTCGGCCAAAGTACGGTAAGAATGTTTTTTTAACTTATACGGCGTGAATGGATTTTTAGAACATTATTTCCATAAAGATTCCTTTACATGTTTTCAAGTTTATTTTTAATCAAATTATTTTAGTTCAACATTATATGATGTTTTAAGAAAGGAAAATGTTTTCGAAGTAGAAAGGATATTTTCCTCAAGAATGGAGTTCAAGTGTTTTATCAAAATTATTTTCCATCTAAGATAATATAGGGTTATGTTTCTATCCCTATTATTACATTTATTTGATTATGTTGTGATGGAATTATTTTTATGAATTCATTTATCTTATATGAATTGTTTTATGATGTCACGATGTTTAAGAATCCCATTTTTATTACATGGGTTATGAAATGATGTATGATTTTTTTTGATTTTTTGGCACACATAAGAATGGTATCATTATGAGATGGGTGGGACCTATATCTCCCTCCAATGAATTGGGAAAAGATTTATATCTCATGAGATAGACATGACTGGAATGGAAGGTTAATCTGGTTCAGTGAAACAGGACTGAAACGAGGAGTGAACTCAGTTCAGAAATGGACTTTGTCCGCTAAGATAGTCTTGGATATGAGTCTTGAATACTAAGAAATGATTCACTATGATTATGTGTGTATGCCAAAAAGTTTCATGTTTTAAGTTATGATTGTTGGGATTTAATTTCACTACTATGATTTATCCCATGTTATGATATTATGATCTCTTTTGCAGGTTAAGATTTATAAAATGTTATGTTCTTATGAATATGATGTGACTGATATTTCTTTTGTTTATCCTTAATGAGCATTTGAGCTCACCCTTTTGTATGTTTTCTTTCCCCAGACCAGGAATAAGGTTATTAAGTAGGATATTCCAAAAAAGGGACTCTAGATATGAAGAAATAAATGGGATACAACGTAGATGATTTATGAACCAGTTTTTTATGTTTCCCAGTTTCTAAAGACACTATACCTATACGGTCCTTTCATGGTTTTTTTATATGTTGTAATAAGTGTAATTCAATTTTGAAGTATTAACAATGTATGTAAAGTATGGGTCATTATAATTGGTATCAGATTAAAGGTATAATAAACCTTTGGAAACTAGGATGTGAAAGCCTTAGTAAAAACCATAAGGGTAAGTCTAAGCATAGAACACGATATTAGTATTTTAAAAATGGCCATGAAAAACCTATGATAAGACCTTAAGTGTGAAATTTTATTCTTGATTATGTGTTTTTCCTATTATATTTAGTGTTTATCACACTATTATTCTTGGTTTTAGTCAATGGCTGGAACCTGAAGAAACTGTGTTAATGTGGAATGCGACGGGAAATGCAATGATTGTCACCCTGAGCAACCAAAAGTTATGGGAGCTGGAATGAAAAATATTGTAGCCATGATCACACAACTTTCTCAAGATATGAATCATTCAGTACTTCTAAACGAGCAAAGTAAGGAGCAACATTCTGTTAAATCCTTCATGAGGCAGCGCCCACCTTCATTTAGTGGTTCTTCTGAACCATTAGTGGCTGAACAATGGATCAGTACCACTGAAAAGATATTTTTAGTTCTTCAATGTTTCGAACATGATAAAGTCATCTTAGCAGTATATCTTTTGGAAGGTGATGTTGATCAATGGTGGAATCTTATTAAGAATACGAGGCAAAGGGATGAAATTGAGTCCAAGGAATGGGATGAGTTCAAGAACTTGTTTTTTAATATGTATTTCCCTCGTATTCTTCGAAAAAAGATGGAGAAGGAGTTTCTTTAACTGAAGCAAAAGGATGATGAATCTGTTGGTACCTATGCAGAAAATTTTACAAGACTTGCAAGGTACACTTATGGTATTATTATCCAACCTGAGAGTAAGATCGATCGATTATTTAGTGGCTTAAAACCAAGTCTTCGAAGGGCATTAGCCATAAGGGACATCAATAGCTATGAGGAAATCGTTTGATGTGCTCTCAAAGTTGAGATGGAGATTGGAGTAACCCATCAGTCATATAGGTTTGATAAGAAGAGGAAAATGGAATTCAAAGGAAAATCTATAGAGCACACTAAAAATAAGATGAGTTTTCCCTTACGCTCAATGTGTGGAATGAAACATGGAGGGAGTTGTCTTAAAGGGACAAGTAAATGTTTCAAATATGGAAAGGAAGGTCATCGGGAATTTGAATGCCGCAATGATTGGAAGAAGATGTCTAGTGATGCGAACAAAGAAAAGGCTACACAGAGTGTACCTCCTACACTTAAATGTTACAAGTGTAAGGAAATAGGGAATTATGCTAATCAATGCCCTAATCCAAGGGTTTTTGATGATGATCGACGCCAACAAACTCTTAAGGATAAATAAAAAAGGAAAGTCACATGAAATTTCTTTCACCGATGTGGATTTCGATAACGAAGTGGTGAAAGGTACACTTACCATCCACTCTAAAGTATCAAATGTTTTATTTGATTCTAGATCCACCGACTCTTTTATTTCTGATGAATTTTCTATGGGTATCACCATGTTACCTCAACAATTAGATGCTGAGTTAGGTGTGACAACCCCTAATGGCACAACAGTCACATAAAAAGTTTATAATTCTTCTCCAATTTAAGTTTGTGGGAAAGTGCTTCATGCAAATCTTGTGATCCTTCTTATAGTGTAATTTGATGTGATTATTGGCATGGATTGGCTTTCTCTATATGGAGCTCATATCAATTTCCAAATAAGGGAAGTCGCATTTCATTTTCCAAATCAATCTATGATCATCTATCGATGCAAGGATGAACATAACCTTCCAGTGGAAATTTCTTCTATCTTATGGGTCTTGATTCCACTAAATGAGGGTTATTTATCTCAAATGGTTGGTGAGAAACTCACGATTAAGAATATTCCCATTGTACGAGAGTTTGGCGTTCTATTTCTGAAGGAATTTCCGGGTCTTCCACCAAATCGTGAAGTTGAGTTGTCAATAAAACTCATACCGGGTGCTTTGCCTATTTCAAAGACACCTTATAGAATGGCCCCAATTGAGTTGTAGGAATTGAAGAAGAAACTCCAAGAGAATCATGATAAGGGCTTCATATGCCCTAGTGCATCACCTTGGAGAGCACTTGTTCTATTTGTTAAGAAGAAAGATGGATCAATGAGACTCTGCATTGATTATCGAGAACTTAACAAGATCACTATCAAGAACAAATATCCTCCCCCACGCATTGATGACTTATTTGATCAACTAAGTAGTGCTCAATACTTTTACAAGACTGATCTTCGTTCAAGGTATCATCAATTAATTTTCAAAAGGGAGGATATACCAAAGACGGATTTCCATACAAGGTATGGACACTATGAATTTATAGTGATTCCATTTGGTCTTACTAATGCCCATGTTATCTTTATGGATCTAATAAATAGAGTATTTAGAGACTATCTTGATCAGTTTGTGGTAGTCTTTATAGATGATATTCTTGTCTATTCAAAGAGAAAGGAAGAACATGAAGATCACTTGAGAATTATATTAAAGACCCTGAGAAAGGAGAAACTTTATACCAAATTTACCAAGTGTGAATTTTGGCTTCAAAAAGTTTCATTTTTGGGTCACATAATCTCAAAATAGGGGATATCTGTGGATCCAGCAAAAACAGAGGTTATCAAAAGATGGTCAAGACCAACAAAAGTAACCGAGATCCGAAGTTTTCATGGTTTGGCTGGATATTATCAACGTTTTGTGAAAGATTTTTCATGATTATCTAATCCACTCACCAGGTTGAATCGAAAAGGATTTAAGTTCATGTGGACAGAGAAATGTGAAGAAAATTTCAAGGAGATGAAAAGAAGGTTTTCCAGTGCACCTGTACTCACACTTCCTTGTAGTGGAGGAAGGTTTGTGATCTACAGTGATGAATCCAAGAAGGGGCTGGGGTGTGTTCTTATGAAAAATGATATGGTGATAGCTTATGCCTCACGACAGTTGAAAATCCATGAGCAAAATTACCCAACTCATGATTTGGATTTAGCTGCGGTAATCATTGCATTAATGATTTGGAGGCATTATCTGTATGGAGAATGGTGTGAAATTTATACTGATCATAAATGTTTAAAGTATATTTTCACACAAAATGAGCTGAATATGCACTAAAGAAGATGGTTGGAGCTGATTAAGGATTACGAATGCTCAATTCATTACCACCCTGGGAAAGAAAACAAGGTGGCATATGCATTAAGTTTACAAGACCATGCTAGCTTATCCATGATGAGGATTAAAAAAGATCCAATATTTATGGATTTATAAAGGATGGATCTTGGAATTATAATGAATGGGTAAAAATATTATCTTTCTCAAATGAATATTCAACCATCTATACATGTGAAGATTAAAAAGGCACAGAAAGAAGATGTAGAGTTACAAAAGAAGGTGAGAAATTTTCCTGAATTCAACCTTGATTGTGATGGGATATTAAAGTTCAGAAATTGGGTTTGTGTTTCTCCCATCCCCGAATTAAATAACGAGATGCTGGATGAGGCTCATAGTTCTTCATTCTCTATTCATCGTGGAAGCACGAAGATATATAGGGACTTTAAAGAGTACTTCTGGTGGGATGGCATGAAAAGAGATGTTGCTAAATATGTCTCTCGATGCTTGGTTTTTGAGCAAGTTAAAGCCGAGAGACATAAGTCTAAGGGGATGTTACAACCATTACCCATACCTGAATGGAAATGGGAAAACATCACTAGGGACTTTGTCACTGGACTTCCTAAAACATACAAAGGCAATAATGCTATTTGGGTCATAATTGATCGTCTTACAAAGTCTGCACACTTCATTTCTATTAGAGAGGTTTTCCCTCGAGATCATCTTGCCAGGATATATGTAAAGGAAGTGGTAAGATTGCATGGAGTACCACTTTCCATTATATCTGACCGGGATCCGAGATTTACCTCGAAGTTCTGGAAAAGTCTTCAGCATACTCTGGATACATAGTTGAGTTTCAGCACTGCTTATCATCTTCAGACAGATGGCCAGTCTGATAGGAAAATTCAAACTCTAGAAGATATGTTGAGAGCTTGCTCTATGGATTTCAATGGTGGTTGGGATCAACACCTACCTTTGGTGGAATTTTATTATAATAATAGATTTCACTCCAGTATTCATATGGATCCTTATGAAGCTCTCTATGGAAAGAAATGCAGGACTCCAACTTGCTGGGATGAAGTTGGGGAATGAAAGCTATAAGGACATGATCTTGTTGATGAGATGGAAGAAAAGGTAAGATCTATTCAACAACACATTAGAGCTGCTCAGAGTTGACAAAAAGGTTATGCCGATAACTGAAGAAATGACCTAAAGTTTGAAGTGGGTGATAAAGTGTTCTTACAAATATCTCCTTGGAAGAGAGTAATGAGATTTGGGAAGAAGGGAAAGTTGAGCCATAGATATATTGGTCCTTTCTAAATACTAGACCATGTTGGGAAGGTAGCTTACCGATTGGCGCTTCCACCGAATCTCTCCCAAGTTCACGATGTGTTAAATGTATCTCTCCTGAGAAAGTACATACCTGATCCTTTACATGTACTCAGCTCAGAAGTTGTACCACTGGAACAAGATCTTTCTTATGAAGAACAGCTGATAGAGATTCTGGATTGTAGAGAAAAAGTCCTACGGAACAATACCACTCGCTTGGTGAATGTTTTATGGAGAAACCACCAATTAGAAGAAGCTAAATGGGAGCTTTAGGATATGATGAGGGAGAGGTATCCTCGTCTGTTTGTTACAAAGTTGCGAATTTTGAGGGCGAAATTCATTTTAAGGGGGGTAGAATGTAACACCCGAGACTTTTATAAGAAATATTTTGTTTTTATGTTATATAAATCATCAAAGGAATCATTCACTACAGAAAACACTATCTTGGCTTTCTTTACACGCAATCACGACCTTCCTTGATAGCTTGCGTCGTACGCAATACCGAGTTTCACTAAACAAAGATATGCTATTAAAATATTATTAAAACTAGCCGTTATGAATAGTAATACCCACTTTTTGAAATTTTTCAAATTTTATTTTTCAAAATGGACTTCATTTTTGGATTTGGAATATCGAAATTAGCCTAGGGTGAAATTTTGGTATTTTTCTGAAAACATTCAATTTTTGATGAATAGTGAAAACACTAGGTTACTATTTAAAAACCGACTTTTTATTTAAATAGTTATTTATTTTATTTAAATTTATTTTAGGTCAAAATTGATACATAATACCTATATAAGTTCAATTCATTGGAATCATTTTATAATAATTTTAGATATATAAATATTTTATTAAACTTTTGACCGTCTTTTACCCACCTCCTAAGAGAATTTTCAAATTTACATAAAACTTAATTTTACCGCTTTTGTGAATGGAATTTAAAAAATATGAGAGACTCGGTTGATTTCAGTAAGTAAAATGTGGTTCAATGAGATGAAAATAATTTTTGGTGAATAATAACTTTTTACTTTTATTTAACACGGTTAAAAGTAAATTTGGTAATTAAGGGTAAAAATGATATTATTATTACCCTAACACATGTCATAATTCTATTGGATAAGTGTAATTAGACCAAAAACAACCTTATGAATAAAATATGACCATTTAGGCCCACATGGATTAGATTAGGACATTTAATATTAATTTATTTAAAGAAGGGTTAAAATTGTTAAAATCAATGTTTAATAAGTAAATCATTTTTATTATAGGGTTATACATACGCTAAATTAAAATATAAATATTAATTAAAAATCTAAAAGTATTTCCTATATAAAGGAATTTTATTTGTAATTTTTATACTTTAAATAATTTAATTTATTTATGACACAATGATGATGCAATAATTATATTATTTATGAAATATTGACATAATTGATGTTATAAATACCCAAATAAATGTAATTTGAGGCTTTTTATGAATTCAAATACTTTTCTATGTTAATATTACATGTTAGTATTGATTTAATTAACTTTTTTCGAACTAATATTTCTGTTATGATTTTCACAAAAATCAATTACCAAATAGTGTCAAAATTGACATAAAATAGTTTTTTTTAAAATATTATATAATTAATTGTTATTTTATTCTTAAAAATATAATGATTGGCCAAATGACTTCGATAAGGTTATATATATTAATAATAAACAACTTGGGGTTCGTTTGGCTTCTTATAGTAAGTTTATTAACCTTATAGTGTAAGAAAACCAAACGACACGGTAAAAGTAAAATTATTTAACTTAATGTTAAATATAAATGATAAGGTTAAAATAGGACCCTAAACTTGCTGAAATTCTATTGGACTAGAGGATTTCGACCCGTACCCACCTTAGCTTTGAAATAAATCAATTTGGAGCTATTAAAAACTAAATATGACTTTATAATAATATAATAGTTTTAGTTTTTCCTAAGGTTCCCCTCTCCTCCCATATAAAAGGGAACCTCCTCTCTCTCTTCATCACACCACTTTGAGGCTTCAATATCGGCCAACCCCTACCAAATTATCTTCTCAACTTCCCTAGAAACATCCTAGAGGTCCTGGTCTTCTTCAAAGACCAATTGTAGTTCCCTAAAATGAGGTCTCAAAGAGGCGCTTCAAAGAAGAGGTAATGTCCGTTACCGATTCTTTCAACATTATTTCTTCTTCCACTTATTATTCTTTAGTTTTTTTATTGTGAAGTAATAACATCAGTATCACTCATATACTGATATGTTATTATATGTATAAAACAACCCTATTTCACCATCTATCCATCCTACGGAAAATGAAATCACCGCGCGTGCGTACGTACAGAATACCGTCTCCACGCCGTGGTGTAATCTATTTTCCACCACCACCTTACTTGGAAGGGTATAATGGTGTAAAGAATAACTATATATGATTATTGTAAAGTTATATTGATTCTGATATAGTATACATACACTACAATACAATTCCACGATCATGGGAACAATATCATCGCTCGTGCGTATGTACAGAATACCGTCTCCACGTTGTGATGCGACTCATTCTACATGATATTCATTGAATAATGATTATATAAATGAATTGAATGGATGAATATGATATATATTACACTAATAACATTCTGGAAATGAGGTATCTATAATCTAAAAAAATAAGAGTAAGAATTTATTCGACAAAACACGCACAAGAACAAAAAGTAATAAACACCCGAATAACAAGTAGCAATGAAATATTACAAATAAGAAGCTAATAATATGACTATATATGATATAAAAACAATGAGTATGATTCTGGAATAAGTTAATGAAATTATTTAAATCATTATACAGGAGGTTCAGACACTTACTAAGAAAATCGGACCTAAGGTAAGGGAAAATCTCACAATCTTATTTTTATCTGAGATTGTGTATACTTCATAATTTACTGGGGAATATTTATCATCCACATACCTATTTCCTCAATATTTAATATTATTTCCATCCACCTACAATTTTTTAAATCCAATTTTACCCTTCAGTGAGTTTTTAGTAAAAGATATGAAAGGAATCTTTTGTCGTTTTTCATACGAGGTACTTTTTGACTTTTCCGGCCAAAGTATGGGAAGAATGTTTTTCAACTTATACGGCGTGAATGGATTTTTATAAAATTATTTCCATAAAGAATCATTTACAAGTTTGCAAGTTTATTTTTAATCAACTTCTTTTAGTTGAAAATTATATAATGTTTTAAGAAAGGAAAATGTTTTCAAAGTAGAAAGGATATTTTCCTCAAGAATGGAGTTCAAGTGTTTTATAAAAATTATTTTCCATCTAAGATAATATAGGGTTCTATTTCTGTACCTATTATTACATTGATTTTATTATGTTGTGATAGAATTATTTTTAAGAATTCCTTTATCTTATATGAATTTTTTTATGATGTCACAATGTTTAAGAATCCCATTTTTATTACATGGGTTATGAAATGATGTATGATTTTTTTATTTTGTGGCACACATAAGAATGGTATCATTATGATATGGGTGGGACCTATATCTCCCTCCAATGCATTGGGTAAAGTTTTATATATCATGAGATAGACATGGATGGAACATCAGGTTAATCTAGTTCAGTGAAACAGGACTGAAACGAGGAGTGAACTCGGTTCAGAAACGGACTTTGTCCACTAAGATAGTCTTGGCTATGAGTCTTGACTACTAAGAAATGATTCTCTTTAATTATGTGTGTATGACACAAAGTTTTATGTTTTAAGTTATGATTATTGGGATTACATTTCACTACTATGATTTATCCCATGTTATAAAATTATGATCTCTTTTGCAGGTTAAGATTTACAAAATATTATGTTCTTATGAATATGATGTGATTGATATTTCTTTTGTTTACCCTTACTGAGAATTTGAGCTCACCCTTTTGTATGTTTTCTTTCCCCAGGTCAGGAAGAAGGTTATTAAGTAGTATATACCAAAAAAGGGACTCTAGATATGACGAAATAAATGAGAGACAACGTAGATGATTTATGAACCTGTTGTTTATGTTTCCCAGTTTCTAAAGACACTATACCTATACGGTCCTTTCATGGTTTTGTTATATGTTGTAATAAGTGTACTTCAATTTTGATGTATTAACAATGTATGTAAAGTATGGGTCGTTATATGATCCATCCTTCAATTTCTTCTATTTTTTAAGGTCACATATATATTCCATTTCTTGTGATGATATTACCCTAGAATGAGACTTCCTTAAACTATAACTCAAATTTTATATACTTGGAATAATGTTTCTCATTTTGTAAGGTATTTAGCATATTACATAGATTCTCTTCATGCTCCTCCTTGTTTTTGGAGTATATTAAAATATCATCTATGAAGACTTCCACACATTTATTGATGTAATCACTAAAGACTCTATTCATTATGTCCATGAATATTTCTAGAGAATAAGTGAGTCTAAATGGAATTACTATGAACTCATAGTTCCCATACCATGTATGAAATGTAGTCTTGGATATACCCTCCTTCTTCACCCTAACTTGATAATATCCTGACTAAAAACCCACCTTAGAAAAGTATGTTCTCTATGTAGAAGATCAAACAAGTCATCAATATGAGGTAGAGGATACATTTCATTTATCATGATATTGAAATTGACCTATACTTCTTCTTGATAAAGAGGATTATTGCACCCCATGATGATGAACTTGGGTGTATGAATCCTTTATCTAGATTCTTATTTAGTTTTTTATTCAGGTCCTCATGTTCCACAACCACAACTATATAAGATGTATTGGATAATGTTAACACTGCAGGTATAATCTCGAAAGAAAATTCAACCTCTCAACAAGGAGTAATACCAAGAAATTCCATAGAAAACACACCAACAAGCTCCCTCACAATTATCATGTCTTCAAGGATGACTATTTCCTTAGACTCAAACATTTTATCTTGACAAATTTTCTTATATGGTATTAATAACCATGCTTTTGATGTTGGTGCTAAATAAAATTCATCATCATCCTTGAACATGTACAGAATTGGGGGTAGATTCATGATACATAGAGTGATTTTCTTTTATTGGTAATTTTTAGGGGATCTATATATAGAAATCCAATCCACTCCAAGAATTTAATAAGCTTCCACCACATGGGGTGAGACATGGTTCACAGGAATGTTAAAATAAACAATTTGATAGGGGGTATTATATAATTGGGATGCAATAATTTTCCCATTTTTTCCACCAATAGTTCAACTTCCATGATTTATGGTGGTGTTTTAATAGGTTTAATAATATTTTTTAATATAAAAGAATTTTTAAATCCAGAATAACAATGTATATTCTCTATTCTTAAATGAATTCCTAGAAGACCTGTTTCGTCTTCTGTTTCAAGATCCAACTTGGTGATTGTGATAAAAAATATATCTCTTGATGCTTTGTAGGTTATATTTTGTCTCTAAAAACACTCATTTTAGTGGATAAGTTTGTAATTGTCTTGGGTTCCATGTATCTAAAGAAATGAACAATACACTGAGGGTTGGGAAGAGAATTTCATTCCTCTATTGCAATGGTGGGGTTCTCCTCTTAGAAATCACTATATATATTCCCTTACTTATCACACATAATGCCTCCTTATGTAATTTATAGGGTGTTTCTTTCTTCAACTTTGATATGTGGGATGTGGAAATTTCATGGAATCATTATATTTCTCTATCGGTATTCCATAATTATGCTCCACTTTCCACTTCTTATCCCCAAGATACATTTGAGATTTACCAATCTCCATTTTGAACTTTTAGGAACATTGAAAAATGAATTTAAAGAATTCAAAGTGACAGATCACCATGGATATTGGTAGAATATGTTTTTCCCACCAAAGAGGATATCAAACAGAAATTCGGGGGTAACGATAAATCTAAAGACATATTGTGAAAGTCCTATGATCTTTTCCTCATACACCCCAATAGATTCATCATCATTTTTCTTGTGGGAATATAAATCCGTTTTCATTTAAGTTGGAGAGTGTGGGGAAAATATTTATCAAAAAAATTTGATAATTCCTTCCACTCAATCTCTTTGATCTCTTCCTAGAGCTTTGTATTCTTTATCAATAACAAAAAATGATCATATTCTACATCCATATGATAAATAGCCACTATAGCCTTCTTTTTTTTCATAACATTGAATGAGTTTTAAGATCTTCTCAAATGGATTTGATCCATTGTACAATGATTAAGGGATCAAATGATCCATTTAATGAAAGAAAACTTTGTCAAAAAAAGACTAAATTGTAACTTAGTATCTCTTAGGGGGATTTGGGACCAAGTCCTAATGCAAGTTTCTATTAAAAACATGATTTAGCTAATATGGTATCATCCAAAATTTAGAAATTCTCACTCTAACCAGGCTAGCCATCTCATTGGGATTGTCATCACATTTCCCGTCGTATTGATTGTTTAATAGATTCATCATTTTTCTGACCATTATCTAGAATAAAGGTAAAATTAGGAATGTTTATTTTTATACTATGAAACACATAAATCATAATGCATTGACATTAAATAGATAACTTATAATTTACACATGTTTCCTTAACTTAGGAATTTCTAGGCTTCAATCTATGTCATCCATGATCTTTTTACTAATATATAATCTTATGGGAATTTTGGTTCCCTTAATAATGGTTCTTAATGAGATTATGAATTTACCAAATCATATCCCTTGGGTGTAACTAAATAGGAGCATAGAAAGAGACATTATCTTTCCCTAGTTCCATGTCATGTCTAGATCAATGCAGTGCCTTCAGGTTTTACCCCTATATACATCTATGCCAGAGCCACATCCACTTGTAATATCTAGATAGGGATGTATTTTCGTAATAAGCCATGTCCTTTATACTAAATAAAATTTACTGATGTTTTAATATAAATTTTCTTATACATAGGTATTTATCTAGTGTTTTACAATCCAAAACCAAAAAATAACAAAACATTTCCTTTGATACCAACTATAATAACCATTCTCTTTATTTCACATTAATATTTGATTAATTACATAAGAATACATTTAATACATCTAATAGGACTAAAAAGTCTCATGTATTTTTTAATTGGGTACATAGAATAACATATTGAATAAAGGATAAAACAATATTATCTAAAACATCCTTAAAAAGTTTATAAAATTCCATGAATTTTAAAATTTCATGGGATAATCTAGGGAAATACATTAGAAAGGGGTTAGGTGTAAAACCATATAAGGTAATAAACATTGAATAAGGTAATAAATGTTAGAAAATTGGAATATAAATGGTGAATAAAATCAGTTATAATCCTAAAAATTTACAATAACACATTATATATCTTGATAACCTATTGGAAATTTGGGAAATGTTGTAACAAATTAAAACACTTCATCATAAACATAGGTCAATGATAAATGTTGAGGCATCATGATGGATAAAGTCCAATTAAAGAATCATTTTCACTACCTTTACAAACATGATGTCTCATGAGACTATAAATTTCCAAATTCATTGGAAATCTTTATAATTTTGGGTGCACCAATCACATTCATTTCGTTCTCATGTTTAAGTGTGACATATAGATCATACAACATGGATTCATTCATCATCATATTTTATTCCATGATCAAGGAGTGTGGAATATATACATCTAAGACCCAGGTAAAATAAGTATAAGTTTTTAATGTTTTACACCCTTGATATGAAATTATAATGTTATTAACAACGGAATTATTTTGGAATAGAAAATCACAGTGAAATTTCTATAGCAAAACGACATCTCTTAAAAGTTCATAAAATGGGTTTATGAGAGATAAAGGGGCCTCTCATCACCTGGAAATGAAATGGGTAGTCATAGAGACATGTAATGACATATTCCAATAGTATAAATTGGAAATATAAGGAATAGGATAATAAATAAACCCGAATAAATAAGATTAGTAAAGGATCCATTTAGTGTGTGGCACCAAATGCTCGGGAGGAGTTTTTTGAAAGCTTGGGGGTGCCTTTTAAGGACTCTAGAGAGGGTAGGGAAGTGTGAAGATTTTCTCAAAAGATTTTTAGTGAAGATAAATTGGATCTTGTGTGGGTTTAAATAGAAGTCATAGAAGATTAAGGATGTGATACAAGGATTTTTAGTAAAGATAAATTGGATATTGGGTGGGTTTATATAGGAAATGGGTTGGGAATTCTTTATTATTTGTTGAACTTTGGATTTGGACTCTATATAATAAAATAACTAAAACAACAAACCTTTACATGGATTTAACCCATGGTTTCTACCAAATAACAGTGTTTTTCATTATTTTATATAGCCAAGGACATAAATTAATAAATGAATACTCGATCTTATGTGGATGTGAATAATACTCTTAATGAAATGATTTTAAACCCATAAAATATATTAATGGTATTATAGGATTAAAATGGGATTTATAAAATTAAACAAATTAAAATAAAATCACATTATTTTATAGTTAAAAAATATATTTGGTCGTAGATACCATTTTTAGTATTTATTACATCCATTTTGGATCATTATGATGTCATAATACACATATTATATTTATACAATATTTAATTTTTACCCAAGAATTCGAATTTCATAGAAAATTATGAAAAATGAATCATTGGAAAATTTAGTTATTTTGATTAAAAAAATAATATTCAATTTATCTAAATTTTTTCTAAATATGATTATTTATACTTTTATAATAAGAATCGACATTTATTGAGAAATTATGGTTTTTTTATAATAATAGTTTTTAAACCTTTATAAAAATCATATTTGACTTTATAAAAAATATATGATCAATTATATTCGATAAAAATTATTTAATAAAAATATTTTATTAAAATATTGTTTTTTTAAAAAATACTTTAAATCATCAAAATAAATTCCTTAATTGAGTTTGAATAATAACAAAAAAGTACTATTTGTGTTTTATTTTTTTAAAATAAAATCATATATAAAGTAACAATAATAGGATAGAAATATATTCATTATTCTATAAAAATAATGTATATAATCAAATTTCTAGATTCTTGATACATATCCCTTTAATAAACCAGAAAACTCCTTAAGGGTATGGTGTAAAATTGTGATACTTTCATTGGGTGGTTTAGTGTACATGGTTTGGTCTGTGATCTCGATGACCTTGAACTTATACTGTAAATGGTTTCTATAATTCTTAGGTTAATGAGTATCATATTCATATTAGGCAAGGTAAAATCCCATTGATTATATCTCCCTTGTAACCTCTAATAAATGGTCTTCATAGGGTATGATCCTCTTGGTGGAGGCCACCACTTCCTTTATCTCTATCAATTGGATTTGTTAGAACCCAATATTTATACTAATAGTATGATCACTGTTCAGTGAATATTTTATCAACTAGAAATATGATTAACGGTATTTTATAAATGATAAAATAAAACAAAATATGTTCATGTGCTTTCTATAACCATATTACATAATAATACATTTAATTAAATAACACTAGAAATTTATTTATAGAACTTTTTGTTTGTTACAAATGTTTTCCCATCCTAGTTTCCAAAGGTTAACTAAAACATTAATATGATACCAAATATAGTGACCTGGACTTCCCATACATATATATTTTATATTTTTAGATGAATATTCAATACATTACAGAAACACATTCCTGAGGTCTGTAATAGAGTAGTGTCGTTGGAGAGTAGGTACATAATCTTCAAATTCATATAAATATATCCAAAAAATCCCATAAATATCTTCCCCATTAGTATTCTTTACAAACATACCCTACTTAAATACTTTATTTATATACTAGGGAAAGAAATCATAAGAAAGGGTGAGCTCAAATTTTCAGTAAAGGTAATCAAGAGAGATACAAATGTATAACATGAACATAAGGGTATGAGAACATGATGACACCATTTGAAAACCATAACCAACATATCAAAGATCATAATACTGAATAATGGAATAAATATTAGATGTTTATAAGACATGAATCATATTGTAATCAAAGAAAATTATCTATTAGAGAATAACATTAGTACAATACTTAGATTTTCAGCCCACACAACATCTTATAACATTTTGAAAATGTATAAATAGAGAAAGGTTCACTCATAATTTAAGCTTATGAAATAATTCCCTTGAATAATCTTATGAACATTAAACCAGGTCCATTAATAACATTATGGACACGAGAAATAGTTCCATGTATAAAACTACAAATATGTAATCAGTTTCATGCATAACATAGTGAACAGTTAATAATGTTCGCACATAACATATGAACATGTTATTATTTATAGGCATAACATTGTGAACAAGTAATCAGGTTAACACATGACATTGTGAAAACATAATTTGGTTCAACGAAAATTTTTTTACTCATGAGTTATCCATATTTACCCAATTTATTTGATGGAGATATAGGCCCTACCCATCACATAATAAAAAACATATGTATATGTTCTAGAAGAAAATAAAACATTCATCATATCATAACCCATGAAATTAAATGGGTATCATAAATATTTAATAAAATTATAACCATTGGAAAATATATAGGTAACATAGAAATTTAATTATTTAATTATATCATAACATTGGAAAAAAGAAGTAGGTTTCATAAAAAATATATCATGGTATAACCCAGTGAAAAATAACTGGGTTTCATAATAATTTTATCATGGTATAAACCATGGAAGTGAAATATGTCTCACAAAGATATTGTCATGATAAAAAATTCAAAGAAATAATAATAATGGTATCCTCAGTTCATATCCATATATAATAATACGTTATATTAAATGATATCATCTTAGATGGAGAATGATTTCGAAATATCACTTGGAATATTTATTTTGGAAGCATACTTTTATTTGAAAACCAATTTTTCAAACTAAAAATTCATAAAACATTTTGACAATAAATTTACTTGAAAATAAACTTGAAAAATTATAAATCAATATTTAATGAAAATAATGATTATGATTTCATAAAATTATGTTCTTATTGTACACATTAAAACAAATATTCCTTTCACATTTTCTGTAATATCTAAATGAGAATTTTATTAAAAAACAAAATGAAGATTACTTTAATTTTTTTTAAAACTAAAAAATGGGTGAAAAATTCTTTTAATAAATCATTTAATAAAATTTGAAAACATTTTTGAGTTTTTTAAGAAAATTTTATTATGTAATAAATAGTGTTTTCAATCGAAGAGAGAAATATAGACGTTTTTAAAATATTGTTTTAAATTATTGAGTAAAGAAATAGTGGAAAATGAAGATAAAAAATATATTATACTTAAATAAAGAAAGGAGAACAAAATTAATGATTTTATTGAGAGAAAAATAATAATATTTCATCATTGGAAGCATAATAATAAAAAATCATTATAAACATTGAGATTGTATCATAAATTCAATATAACATTGGTAACATTGAATCATATGCCCTATAAAATAATAAAAGTTAATTAAACCAAAAATAGATCGAGAATAATTAAATTCATTATATGACTTTTCAACTGGAATGTGTATACTCCTAATAAAATAATACTTGTGCATAACATAAGGAATGTTTCAATAAATAAAAATTGAGATAAAAAATCAATTATTACTTTGGTATATTGTGAACGGTTAACATCTTAAAAGAGTAGTTCTAAAATGAAAATTTAAATAAACATAATTTTAAGTTCAAGAATAATAAAATACATTCATTGTAATTTTTTACAACACATAAAAGAAATAGGTGTGGAATATGGAATGTGTCTTATGAAAGTAAAAAGTGAGAAAAAAGTCTCTTAACTTAAGTCTAAAATTCTTTCATAAATTTTAAATCATAATGCATAATGAATATAATTTTATTATAAATCTATTATAGAACAATAATAACATATATTATATCATATATGATTTACTCATGACTATTTATTACCAATTTATTAGTAATTCTTGATTAAAATTACATTCAAGGTAGTAACCACATTGTTATTCCTTTACGTTTTTATTTCCTATTTTCGAACAAATTAAGTTGATCATGGTTACATAATTTATAAAATAATATAAAAAAGTATCATATTTTTACCTAAATTATAATTTTATGACCAATAATTAATTTTGGTTTTGAGAGATGAAGTCTTTCACGTTCATGAAGATGATATGCCGTATAAACGCAAGAGTATCATTTCCATTTTTCAATGATCATTATTCAAAGGAGGTAAGTAATATTTTAAATATAAATAATGATAATAATATCATAAATAAATTATTGTTTCTTTAAATATACTTATAAATATCATCTATGTTGGGTGGTGATGAAAATGGAGAGTCACGTCACATTTTGAAGGAGGTAGATCACACATTCATGAAGGGCATTATCATCTTTCAATGAGTGAAAAGTTATGAAATAAAATGTCATATTATATTTTTATAATGATAAATATTTTCTTTAATATAATAATTATTGTATTTATATCACATTTATTCATTAACTATATCCTTATTATCTTTCATATAAAGCATTATTGAAAAAATAATCACATCGCTTCACAAGGTGGCAGTCTACTATTCACATAAGTTATTATTTCATAATCGATTTTATGGAATTATAGATAGATTATGTCATGAAATTAAAAAAAATCTCATTATATTGCGGATATTGAAGTTATTTTTCCATTATTTTTTAATAATAATTAAAGGAGGTGGAGGAAAAAATATAATAAAAACATTCATTAAAGAATGTTACCTATTCTTTGGGTAACCTTTTTAGGTTTTCACCAAAATCTCTCATAGGTTGGATTTATGCCAAAAATAAGGCTTATAATATTAGTTTATGAATGTTTTTATGTAACTCGGGTAGGTATTGTCTAAACCAAATTGGTTTCAATATATTAAGAGTATAAGATATGGGGTGGTGTCTTATAAGTGTGGCGAGTCGTACACATGAAATTTTTATAAAGAAAAAGGGTTACCCATGTTTTTCACATTATAAAAGGGAACAAAGTGAATTATTATAAATAATTATACATTATATAGCATAAATATTTAAATAAAATATATTTTAGAAAAGTATCCAGGACATTTTATCCCTTATCTGTTTAGTTTAACCCCTCTATAAACCCATTTTTACCATAACAGTGATAAATAATATAAATAGTTTCTACAATTATTTATCGTACAAAATTAATTTAAAATTATTATATAATATAAATTAAAATTATTCAAAATATGCAATCCATTTTTCAAAATTCCATTTATATATGTGAAAAATATTAATTCAAAATTAATTCCATAGAAGTGATGAGAAAATATGTTTTCAAAGAGAAAATGTTCAAAAGTTTACAAGGTTTTTATATCCAAATTCAACAAGAAAATGATTAAAATTATATAAATTATATTAATTGATATATAATTGATCTATTTTTAATTTTAAATAAATTTAAAATCAATTTAAATTTATAAATAATTTAAACAAAAGGCATATTTTCAATTAAACTTCATTATTTTTCACTATTTGTCAAAAAAAATAATCTTTTTAGAAAATCCACAGATCATCAACCTAATATAATTTTCACATGATTATTTAAAATATTATTTTTTTAAAAAAATTCTAAAATTTTTAAAACTTTGTTTTAAAATAAGTGTGCAAAAAGGTGAGAAAACTGTTTCTTTATAAAAACACAGTTTTATGCATAAAATTGCATTTATTCTTTTATATTTTATAGAAAAAACATAAGTTGAATTTTAAATAGTTTATTAAATATTGAATATATCATTTTCTTTAAAATAATTCTCTAAAATTGGGTTGTTTAATTTATTTCGGTGAATCATGTTTTTTTTTTGCAAAAAAATAGTTTTTTTCAGAAAAATCGTTCCTTTATTTTGAAATGGTTTTTTAATTAATTGGTCACAAAATAATTAAGTTTATATACATGTGTATATGATATATTTTCGTTATTTAGTAAATAATATTCATACACACCATTTAAATTGCTCAGAGATAAATACCATTTTAAATAATACCATTTTTATATTATTTTATGTTTCATTTAAACTCAGTGTTGCATGTAATGCAAGAAAAACATAGTGTTTCATGTAATACAAAATATTGAAAAGATTAGATTTATTAGAAAAAATATTTCAAAAAATCTAGATGTGTTACATTCTTTACCAAAATATTTTCATAAAACACTTCCAAATAAATCATATAGGAAAAATAAAACGTAGAAATGTTTTATTAAATTCATGATAAACTTGTGATTTTTTTTCACAATGTTATACTATTCTCCCTAAAGAGATTGAAAAGAGTTTCCTTTAAACATAATCTTATTACATTAACTTGTGAAATAATGGGGGTTCTATAAACATAATATAAATAATAAATAAATAATGTAGGTATCTTGGGACATCATTTCCCATGGCGTTCATACAAATTGAAAAACCTATATAGTCAACTAACATCATAATTTCTTGGAGAACCTAATAAATTAGAGTGCTATAACCGACTCACCCATCCATCAGTTATAAAACAACCACCCATCATTGTTTTATAAAATTACCACTCATTGTTGGTTTATAACTTAATCACCCATTATCATAAACAATTAACAAGTTCCATAACTTAATCATAACACATGAAATCTTTCAAACATATAAAAATATTCCTTGCACATATAATAAAACATTTCTATATATTGAAATATCGATTCCATTTTAAACACATTCTAAAAATACCAATAACATAGGAATGGATGTATTTTCATTGAAAAATTTAATCTTATAAAATAATCCTAACATAAAATTACATTTATGGTGGTGAGAAAAATTATTGATTCCAGATGCATTTAAATAGAACATTAATTTTTCCTTCTTTAAAGAAAGTCAAAACGTTCCATATAAAAGATTTGTTTTGAAAAAAGTTGATATAAAGAAAAAAAATAGACATAAAAAGTACTTTATAATTCATTTATGTCTATATTAATAGACAAAAAACAATTTTAACAATATTTATCTGGAATAAATTTATTTTTTAAAAATTAATATAAATTTTTTAAATCTATTTTTATGGTAAAGTGTCCCTTACATAGAGTTTTACTCATGAATTATGTAATTTATCATACTAAAAATTAAGATTATATTGATTATTTACATTAATAAGAATCCTTACATTAATAAGAATACTTTTCAAGTTTTTTAGTTATTTTATTTTATTTAATACCATATTATATTCAATTTCATAATCAATTAAGTTCACATTGGACAGTTTGATGATATTCAGCTCATAAGTCCAAAATGCATTCAAGAGGTGTACTATGGTCAATGAGGTAATTATTTCATAATATAAAGAAAGTTAATGATGAAATAATTATAATTTTTATACATCAATTTTTTTAAAATAAATATAAACTTCCGTTATGAAAAATGAAATGTGTTAAATTCATAGAGATTGTAGGCCGTACAAACACATTAGTTACATTTTAACCTTTCAATGATCATGATAGAAAGAAGGTAAATGTTAAATTATCATTAAATTATTATTATTATAGATTATATATCACATAATTTAATTAATTATAATTATATATATTTTTCATGTGATTTGGTTAAGAAAATATAATCACATCACATCATGGAGGTGGTAATCCACACATACTCTGAGGTGATGTTAACAATTTTCAATGGATGAAAAGGTAAAAATAAATGATATATTATATTTAAATAATTTTAATTAGTTCAAAAATATTTTATACGTATGTATATATATATATATATATATATTAAATCCATAATTATAACCATCTTTGAGTGGAAGTGATTGAAAATTAATCAAATCTTTTAGCAAGGTGCTAGTCCACCATAAACACAAAAAATGTTTTATTTTCGCATTTGGTGAAATAGAAGATAGATATACGTTGATAAATTAAAATATAACATATAATTATATATAACATAATATTTTAATTATTTAATCATGTTTTATAATATTTTAAGGAGTTATAAAAATAAATAAAACTAAAAATTCTATTACAAACTATACATCTTCTTCAGAAAACCTTTTTTTATTTACACCTTAAACCCTCTAAGGATGGTATTGTGGAACAAAATTTCATCATGAAATTGAGGAAAGATGTTAATAAATAATATTTAAAGTTATTGTTTTAAATAAAAAATATTTCTAAGTGGGAAAAAAATAGGAGAGGATGTTCTTTTTTATAAGTGGGGGGGGGGGGTACACATATAATTACCTAAAATAATAAATTACTATAAATTATTTATTATCAATATAATGATAACAAATGATATGATTATAATATCATATATGTATGGGTATAAATAAGATCACATATGAAAATATAGATAATTTTATATCAGGTTTTAACCCTTATCTCTTTATTTTCAATTTCCTTAACCCCTTTTGATAATTATCACGATAACAAAGATTTTAATCTTCAGGGGTCAATATAGTTTATATAAAAAGAAAATTTGTCCGTAAATGGAAAATATTTGATATTTGAAAACATATAAAAATAACTTCGCATAAGATACGATTCATATGAAATTTAAATCATTTAATAAAATATTATTTATTATAAAATAACATTAATTCCATTTTTGGATGTATACATTTAAGTTGACTTTGAAAATAACATGAAAACAATGGAATATAAATAAAATACTTCAACACATTAAAATATGTCATATTTATCAAAAAAATAAATTTTTACACCATAATTCCTTTAAATAACATTGCTTTTAATATTTTTAAAATCATTTCTTTTATTTTTCTATTAATTGAATAAACATTATGTCGGTGTTAACAGGGAATATACGATCATTATTTCATCAAAAATAATAATAAATAAATTAACCTGATAAAAAAATTATTTAAAATAAAAAACTATTAATTTACATAAGTTCTTTATCACTTTAAAAAATATTCAAAATATTAAAAGTATGAAACTGCCATTTTTGACTTTATTAATTACTTAAATGTAAAAAAATCCAAGTCAAATAAATATGGGACAAATATTCCATATTTTCAAAAAATAAATGTATTTGGATGAACTAAACTCATAAAATAAGATAAATTAATGTGTTAGGTCCATTTCGTAGTCCTTATCATGTTAAATTTAACCTTAATTACCTGATTTACCCTCACAATGGTGATAATTATTTATTATAATTAATATTCATAATAACTAAAAATAAAAGGGATATTTTTTTTAAAATTATGACTTAAAAATTATAAGTATTGAATAAATTTTTTAAGATTCAATTTATATAATTGGAATTAATTACTTTATGATTAAAATGAAAAATACAATGAAAAACAGTTTTTTAGGAAATGCCTTTTAAGTATAAAATTTTTTTATACCAAATTCTAAATTAAAATTGATTATAATGAACATAATTAAATTTTTAATAATATAATATAGCTAATATTACTTTTCAAACAAAAAAATGAAACTTTGTAAAGGCCTAAATCAATTATACGATTCTCATTAAAAATGTGTATTTTTCACTATTCACTAGAAAATCAATATTTTCATAAAAATCACAGAAAAATATAAGATATTTTTTACAATATTATTTAAAAAATGAAATGTTTTTTATCAAATAAAATTTATAAATGTTTCCAAAATTAATTTTAATATACTCAAAAAAATAAATATAAATAATTTTTCATAAAATTTATTTTTTGAAGAATAAAATTTATTTACTAAACATTTTGTGCTTACTTTAAAATTACTAATCAATAAATATATATTTATTTAAATATATATATATATATATTTAATATTTTGGTTAATCCTATTCATACCCACCAATTTAATGACTTGGTTATAACGATCATATTTAAATAATAATAATTCACAATTTGTTTAAGCCTAAGGTCGCATGTCATATACGCTATAAAAAATAATGATATTATTTTAAAACATTGGGGTGTTATAGGATATATGATAAATGTTTATTGTTATTAATGTAATTTTAAAATCATGAAGTTTTATTTTATAACTGTCCAAAATTACAAAAGTAGTGCTTGTCTTTTCTGAGACTACATTAATTAATAAGGCATTTATTCATTAAAAAATCGAAATTTATTTATAAAAGTTAGAGTTGTTAAACTAATAATACACAATTATATTTCACACTTGGATGAGTTTTATAACCTTCCATATTAATATTCTTACTCGATAGATTCAAATTATGAGTCAAAGTAGGTTAACAAGGATTATGATCATCCTGGTATAAGGAGTTAATTATTATCGTTGTTATTGATCCATGATATATAATAATGATAGTAGATCAGATGATTCACTATTGTTTGTGAAAATTTATATTTTTATATACATGTAAATTTTTAAAAAATTCATAATTAATACCCTTGAGTATTTACTATGAGAGTTTAGACATCGTTTGTGGTAGCCGACTAAGTCGAGGTTCTTACACCCTGAATATGCACTATGGTGGACATGCATAATTACTTATTATATTTTATGTACAAAAGATATATTAGAGTGGATACATGCTAATTTAATTATTTTATGTTTTTATAATTACAATATAATAAAACTCATTATTTTATTTTTTAATAAATATAATTTTCTTGGTTATTGAATTTTATTGAAAATATTTTTTTTTGAGTTTAAATGTTTTTTTAGTTATTCAGCATTTATTCGTATTATTATTATAAATATATAATCATTTTGGTAATATATTATGAAAACCTAATATTTTAAAGTTATTATTGACCCTTAGTTAAGCCTTATACATTTCCTATTACCATTACATAACCTTGGTTTTACCCTTACACATCATGATTTAGTTTTTCTTTACCATAATGTTAGGTTTTTTATACCATTATGTAGTGAATGATTACCCTTATGTATTGTTCGTTATTTTATACTTAGATATATGAAATTTATATAAAATATATATTATCCTTATGCAAGGAAATAAATATTCATTTACCCTTATGAAACATGTATAAATTGAGTTCTACCATTATAAAGTATATATAATTTTGAGCTTACCTTTATAGAGCATGTCTAAATTTAATGTTACCCATATTTAGGTTATAAAAATTCTATTTTAACCTCATACATGATATTTATTTTTATTATTACCTTTATATATTGTTTTCTAAATTAATTCTTACCCTTATGCATTCATTTAATCTTACCTTTATGTAAATATGGTATTCTAATTACTCTATCTTCATAATTTTTTATACATTGATTTTATAAATTTTTATTAAAAGTGATAAACTACTTTAATGACTCAATAAATTATCATAAATGATATATAACCTATGTGAAGTGATTTTATAATTTTTTAAGCTTATTTATATTATAATTATTATTTCTCCTAAATTATGCATGAACTTGCTTCATATGTTTTAAATATTTTGAAATTATTTTTTAGGATTTGATTCCATGGATTTTAATTATTCTAAATTCAAATTTAAGTAAAATGTATATATTCAAAAATATTAATAGTTTTCAATGAAGTATCCTTAATTTTGATATTATCACATATATATTTTGGAAAGTAATTTTGAATTTTAAAATTTTAAAATTATAGTTTGAATTTATGTAAGATTTTAGAGATATCTTTGACATATTATAATAGAAATTTATCAAACTCTATAACAAGTTATTTAAAAAGTGTTTGAATTGTTCAAATGTTTTTAAATTTCATATTGAAATATTATCGATAATATATATATGCCTATCTCTCCTTGATAAATCATTATTATTATTATTATTATGAGTTATTCTAAAAAATTTATAGATGTTTTTAGTGTTTTTGAATTATTATTTATAGGGTTCAAGGAATTCATGTAAAGTGGGGTGGTTGTGAACTTACTCTATAATTTAACAAAATAAGGTATGACACACTGCATGAACTGTATTGTTAATTGATTTACTATAAGAAACTTATAAAAGAGAAAAAGATTCATCTTTATTCATCACATCCTAATGTATATTTCTTGATCAGATTGAAATCATTATTGAAATCCATTTGATGGGCTATGAATAATTTTTATACACCAAAATACATTTATACAACTATCCAGTGATTATTTATTTGTTTAATTCAATTCTTCTAGGTTGGGTATATTTGTCTGTACATAATATTTTCACCGAATAGGTTATACAACATATAAAAAGTTTACCATGGTTATAATCACCTTACTAATAAATAAAACACTTAGGTTAGGGATGATCCTTGTAGAAAATAATCAGTTTTGATTTCTACCACAAAAGGCTAGAAGGTTTTAGGACTACTGCGATGTAAAAGTCCTAGGTTTAGGACTGTACATGTTGTAAAAGTGTCTCTCCACTTAGTGGGTTCCCTACTCCATTGGTGGGGAAATGATGAGTGCATTAGGTCCATTTTGGACTATAATACTATAAAATTCCTTATGTTCATCTTTTTTATTTTTTGAAAGCACTCTTCACAAATACACTATTCCTTATCTTTTAATAAACAATTGCTTAATATTTTTGATTTTTTATTAAAATATTTTTAATAACATTGAAAATTTTTAAAATACATAATTCATCCCCCTGATGACTATTTCTATCAACCCTCTCTGACCTAACACTTGGAATCAAAGGGTTGAGCTTCTTAAGGATCATTAACTCTACTAATGTTTTTTTATATATACCTAAAAATTAATATTTGAGGTTGAACTTAAAAGGATATTTTAATATTTTTTATATTCATATGATTATTTTTTATGATAATTTTTTTCGTATCCCTTAACAAGACTAGGGAAAGATTTGTTTAAGTGATGTAAAATCTGAAAATTTAATTTTTAAAACCGGTGAGACCACCACATTTTAATGGAAGTGATTACAGATATTTTAGAGATAAAATAAAGGTATTTTTAAAGAATATAGGTATTTTATATTGGATTATAATGAATATACCATATAAAACACATAAATTAAAACATAAAACATTAATTAGAAATAATGATGTATAATATTTTCTAAATTATAAAGTCATGAATTATCATTTTTTATCTCTTAGTAGAAGTGTTTATAGTCATATTTATTCATGTAAAAATACTTATGATTTTTTGTGTAGTTTGAAATCACTGATCCCAAAATTGAAAAAATGTAGAAAACTTTGCTTCACATTCATAGGCCTGGATTTCAAGAATTTACAATGCTTTATAATGAATGTGTAAATTTGATGATCAATTGATTCAAAAAGATCATCAATTACTTGATTTCACTTTGTGAACCTATGAAAAACAGTGTATTTATTGAAAAAAAATACTTTTGTCTTTTATAAATAAGTTGTGTTTAACGAAAACAACTTTGGAAGAAATAAATGATTTTATAGAATACACTTTGGATTAGTTGATTGAATCTCTATTATAATATGAGTTTTAATTTAAGAATAGGGGGAATTATATGGTGAAAAAATAAAGATATTTTATTTTGAGTCTAAATATGGTTCTAATAACTCATCTAGTGATTACTCAAATTCTTAAAGCTTAGAGAATAGTGATGATCTACGTCAAGTTGAAAAATGTATTCAAGGACTTATAAATAAAAATAACGGTACAAAAAATGTTTAAGGAAATTAAAATATAGACATGGTGAAATGAAAAATCAAATTATTTAAATGTAAAAATAATATTATTTTTTATCAATGAATGTATCCTAGGCATAATAGATATGAGTTCCCAAGACAGAAATATCAAATCTTAATATAGAATAAGAAGAAAAAATAAGGATGCAATATATTTTTATTAGAGATACACGTATGAATAAGACTCAAGTAAAGAATATATAATTGAGAATGTGACTTTAAACCTTTCTTTGATGGGAAAATATCCTAAGGAAATAGTTCCATTTATTTATTTGTTAAAGCCAAAAAATCTATTTTGGATTGATTCCTCATGTAAGGGTAATAATGATTATAATTATGATTCTTATTCTGGATCTTCTTTTAGTTATGATTGTGATAAATCTATAGTTTAAAAATTAAGTAATTTCTATAAATAATTTCAATAGGAAATGGAAAATCTTTCTAAAAACTTGAGAAAGTTGACTAATGATTTTAAGAATATTACTAAGCAAAATAAGAATTTCATTTTTGGTAAAAGAAGAGTTAAAAAATCAAATTTCAGATTCTGATTAATAAAAGGAGAAAATAATGTTTTTTAAATTAATTTTTTTTAAATATAAAATAAAATAATATTTCAAAATATTCCCCTTCTTATAAAAAGGTAAAACTATTTGATGACATTGAAATTATTCAAAAAGAAAATATTAAACTCAAGGTTGAGATTGTAAATTTGAAGGAAATTTTATCTAAATTTAATATTAGAAGTCATCATTTGGTTAAATTTTTTAGATTTCAAATAATTTTAAAATCCAAAATAAATTTTCTTGGTCATGATAACATTTTAATTTAAATTTATAAAAATATATTTTTAAATATAAAAATGATTGAATTTTATCTCTTACCTATTTTCGATGTGGGTAATTAATAAATTATTATTTTTATTATTAATTACAAAATTTCAATAATTTTTTCACATAAATGCATATAATTCTAAATATTATTTTAATTTTAAAAAAACTAACACCTTTTATAACATGCGTTCTCAAACAATTTTTTAAAATAATATTGAACCAAAAATGGTATGGATGCACATATAAATATTTTAAAGCCATCATGCATATTCATATTGTATTATCTTATGATATGTTGGAATGTGCTTTAAAATTTATTTTATATTTGATTTTGTGTATTTATTCTATTTTTTATATTTTGGTTTATGAGTATGTTCTAATTATTGGTTTTTTTTAATTTCATTTCATATCTTTTACAATTCATTGAATATCATACTGTTTGTTTATATATATCAATTTATAATTTTTTATAGAAAAATTAATTATGTGGGTGCTATCTATTTTTTTTATAAATTTATTTAATTTATGGGGATATATAAATTTTTTTTTATATTTTTTTAATTTAGGGTAAGCTATTTTTTATAGGTTTATTTAATTTAATGGGAGTTTATTTTTATTATGAAAATTTTTACATTGGGTGATAAAATGTGTTTTAAAATTTCATTTTTTTCTTATTAGATTCAATAAATTGGGTAATTTTTTTTTATATCTAAATATTTTTTATCAATACAAAAAAATTAATTCTTTTGAAATTAATGCTTTATTTTGTAATTATCAAAAATTGGGAGATTGTTGGAGTGACTCCATTCCACTTTAATTGTTTTATTTTTTGATAAATAAATTATATGATATCTTAGAATTTCATTTAGTAAAGTATAATTTTATTTTTTAATTTATTATATTGAAATTAATTTTACTGAATTTAAATGTTTTTTATTTATTCACCATTTAATCTTATCATTTTATAAAATTATTTTCCTTTATATCATTAAAATAATAATTTTATAAACATTATCATTTCCACTAAAAAAGACTAACGTGTTTCTTATTACACTTAAATAACCTTGGTTTTACCCTAATGTATCATTTGTTAAATTTTATTCCCTATTACGTGATTTTTTATTCCACCCTTACATAGTTCATGTTTACCCTTATTCATTGTTTATTTTTTTCTTCTTACCTTTATGAAACCTATATAAAATGTATCTTACCATTATGAAATGTTGAAAATAGGCATTTACCCACGTGTAGAATATATAAATTTAGTTTTACTCGTACACAATATATAAATTTTTGTTATTAAAATTAAGTAGTCTATTTGAATTTAAAGTTACCCTTACATAGAACATATAAATTCGTATTTACCTGTATATATTCAATATATTTTTTCTATTACCTTTAAAAATTGTTTTTAAATTCTATCTTACCCTTATACATTCTTGTAAGCTGGCCTTTATGAAAATATAGGTTTCTATATTACTCTATTTTCTTTATTTTCTTGATATATTGATTTTCCTTTTGTATATTATAAGTTTTAATATTTATTAAGGATTCTATAAATTCTAATAAATTATATAGAACCTATGAGAAGTGTTTTTACAATATTTTATACACATTTATAAAAATATTATTTGTTTCTTCATTAATGAATGAACTCGTAGTACATGTTACACATATTTTTTTTTATTATGAGTTTATTTCATTGGTTTTATTGTTTATAAATTCTTATTTAAGTCAAATGAATTTATTAAATATAGTTATAGCTTTTTAATGTATTATCTTTAAAATTTAAATTATCATATATATTTTTGGAAAAGAATTTTTAATTTCAAATTATGAAAAACACAGGGTGAACCCCTGTGAGATTTTTAGAGTTATCTTGGAATAACTATCATGAAGATTTTTTGAACTCTTCAATGAGTTATTTCAAATGGGAATGAATTTTTCAAATAGTTTTAAATTTCATATAATAATATTTTCAATAATATATCTCTCTCCTCGATAATTCATCATCATAATAATTATTATTGTCAATTATTCTAATGGATATCAAGCCACAATTTAGTGTTTGATATTTTTTATTTAAAGGGGTCAAGGCATGGATGGAAAGAATGATGGTAGTAAAATTATATTATAATTTTATAAATGAAGAGAAGGGACACTTCATGAACTATACAATCATGTTATGAACTGTATGTAACTCCAAAAAGAGAAAAATATTCATCATTATTTATATCTTACAGAAGTAAAACGAAAGATCACATGAACATCATGATTTTAATCCATTTAAAGGGACACTAATATTTTTTCTACAATTAAATACTTTTCAATAATAATATAGAAATTATTTATTTGTTTTCTTTATTTAATACGTGTGGGGGATAATTTTGAACACATAATCATTTGAAACTATTTCTTATACCACCAATAAATGGATTCTTGTTGTTATGCCCACTTAACCAAAAGTATAAGACTTATGTTGGGGAATCACCTTGTATAAAAGCATGGGTTCTATATACTCCAACAAAAGACTAGTTCGGTTTGGGGTGTCTCCCATATAAATGACATGGGATTGGTATTGTGCCCATTGTGAATGTATCGCTCTATTTAGTGGATTCCATACACTATCATTTGGGGTGTGGAGAGTGGACTAGGTCTATTTTAAACTGAACCACAATAAAAATTCTTACATTAATCACTTTAATTGTTTTCATAAACTCTTCAAACATCCACTATTATTAAATTTTTTATAATGATTTTTTTAATTTTTTAATCCTCTAATTTTTGTAATTATTTCAATTAAAATTTATAATTTAAAGAGAAGAATATTTACCCCCTCATGCCTACTACCATCAACCCCATCAAATCCCACAAGGTATGTTATTATCTGTAGTATTAGAGATTGAATAGAGGACATCTCGGAGTTCTATATCCCTGAGTAGTGTGGATTATTAGAGGATATTTTTAGAGGATTAGTTATAGAACATCACTATGTTTCCTTTATATTGGTTTCTTAGGGTATATTTGAATCCATTATTTGTTTATTTATATTATTATTTTTTATTTTCATACGACATAGATACTATAGTTTCTTTATGTTAGATAAAATTTTATATTCTAGACTAAAAAACACCTTATTGGATCCCTGTTTTATTTCTACATGTTTTTGTTATGTCCATTGTATCAAAAAGTCACAGTATATTTTTGGAAGAATATTATATTAGAGTATTTTAATAACACGAGAACGAAAATAAATTCCCAATAATGTATTATTATCTATAGTTATACTCACCTACCCTAGGGATCAGAAAAATCACTTGGGGTTAGTGATGATATAGTTCAAGTGACTTTTGGGTATCTAGGATGGATCATTACACTATGCCTATATCTAAGAGTATTTAAAGAATAACCACTACTAAATTGAATTAATTAAAGATAAAACATAAAGATAATTTATACAAGGGTTTTATGTGCCCAAGTGTTTCAAAATGGGTTGTGGTTGTCTTCTTTGTTAAGAAAAATAATGGATCAGTGTATCCTTGATTTGATAATCATGAGTTTTAAAAAATAAAGATCAATAACAAGTTTCCTATGGTATGTATTGATGACCTGTTCAAACAACTTCATGGGAATAAATTATTCTTGAAGATGAATCTTTAATTTATATATCATTAAATAATGATTAAAAAAAGAGGATATATATATATGAAAATCATTCCAAAAATATTGTGTACTATAAATTAATAGAGATTATTTTAAGAAATATAAATTCATTGGTTATCTTCATGTATTTGATCAATATAGTCATTAAATATTATCATGAAAGTATCATATATTCAAAATTTAAGGAATAACATTAATATCATTTTAGGATTGTGTTGAAGAACTTAAAAAAGAATAAATTATTTTGAAATTTTTTAGGTTATAATTTTGGTTAAAAAAAATATACTTCTCATGTTTGAAAACTAAAAGTGAGTGTATATATATGAACCCATTAAAAATAGATGTGATTTAAGAATAAAATAGGAAAATATCAATAATATAAATCCATAGTTTTTTTATATTGGTTAGATATTATCAATTAATTTTGATAAATTTATCATGATTATTTTATATAATAAAAAAGATACCTCAAAAGGTAGTTATGTTTCTTTGGAAAAATGAATATAAAGGAATTCTCAAGGAACTTAAGAAGAGTTTGGTTACAAAACTTATATATTGTGAGTTGGTTCTCTAGACCCAACTATTTTAAGTACTTTGACTAGTATTACATGTATATAGATTGGTATATACATATGTTTCCTATCACACTAATCATAACATTACTTCTATATGTACTATATAAATGGTAATATTATTAGATTAGATGTCCTATGAAATGGATATAATAGTTCATATCTCTAATGATAAATTTTGGATACTATGATAGTAGTGTTAAAAATATTTCCTATAGTCTAGATACATCATACTCATAGGACATAGATGATATATGACTATCAGGTCTTGTGTTCTCATAATAATTAAGACTTATTCTCATAAAGTTCTCATATAGAGATCTCAAGTAGTTGAGATAATGAGGTCTTACCCACCAATTTAAATAACACATGTTACAAGTGTCATTGGTTATTCCTAACTATGAATATGTGTATAATTCTCTATAATTGAGATCATTATCGATGTGAACCATTTGATCACAAGCTTTGATACAGGAAGAAAAGAAAAACATCTATATTGTGGCACAATATATTTCGTTGGGTGTGTCATTGGTGGTGTGTCATTGGTGAATGTATTTTCCCACATTCATAGCCATTATTTTTCATTAATTTTCCTCTAAATTTTTCAATGTGTTTCAAAAGGTGACCTTGTTCCATTTTTTGGGAAATATACGGTTTTAAAACATTTTAAATAGAAAATGATATTTTTATCCATTTTTATGAGAAAACTAAAAGTTATTTTCTATGTGGGATTAACTTCAAATTATAATGTATTTTATAGTGGGAAAAAATATTTTATATGTTTTATTCATGATATTGTACATTTATATTTATATGATGATGGGATGGTCAGATATACCTCTCCAATTTATTGAGTAGTGATAGGTTCTTGAGAAGAGGCATGTTTGAATTAACCTTAAAGGTTATTTCTTTGTAAGGTTTCTTGTAAGGGTAATTTTTTGGGAAATATCTCAAGATTCATATAAGTTGTTTCTATGATTGATATGTGATTTTATGTAATTTGTTTTTTATTTTTTTAGGCAAGTAAATGTTTCTCTCTAAATGATTACAATATATTTTTTTTATAATAATAAAATTATAAATGATGTCATGTACATTTTATTTTACCTAAATTATATGTATAAGGTCCTATATATTAATGAGTGATTTTATTAATGTTTATTTATAATTCATGATAACCTTTCACCCTCTAATAAGTATTTATATATAATGATAACGATGTAATAAGACACAAACTAGACTGAGACTTGGAATGTTTTAGAAGAGTTATATATACATTGGACGGGGGTAAGAAATTAAATTGGTGTCAGAAAAACATTAGGGAGTCACCCCATGGATATTTTATGATCCATTATCTACAAAATGGGTAAAAAATAAGTAAACACTCATGTTATGAACTTCATTCATTTATTTTTTCATGGTTTATTATTACTTTATACCTATGTATTTTGTATGATCTTATAAAATAACTAAAGAGTATACATAGATAAAATGAATTAATATATGATGAATTTATTCTATTTAAATCATAGTTAAATTTTGTTTTAAATAATATAGAATAATATTATCAAATAGAAAAGGATTTAATTCTCATAAATAAATAAAAAAACTAAAAAAATCTTACGTTAAAATAGTATCCATTTTTGATGTTCCAACTCAACCGTAATTTTGAGGTGGTTGTTACCCTAGTGGAGTGTGCCTCTTATTACTAAAGAGTTCATATAAAATTTATGGACTGAAAAAACTAAATTTCTAAACAAATAACCAACTATAGATACCATTTTAAAACATTAAATGAAAAGTGTTGTGTAAATTAATGTTATGATTATAGAAGGTGTAACTTCACTCATTAGATCAAGGAACCATAGGTTAATGTGGTTATCAATACAAAATACTGACTTTGAATATCTATGAGAAGTGTTTTATCTATATATTAGAATATAAGGAGAGGTTTTAAAGATCTTTACCACTAGAATATTCATGTAATAAAACATTATGAATTTAATAGTTGAGGGATACTAGAATCTGATAAAATATTTGGAGGCATTAAAATATTATTCAATTATACTTTTTTTAATCTGGTAATAAATATATGTACTAATTTTATAAAATTTATTTTTTTGTAGATCATATTGAAGCCATCACCAATTCAATTTCACTGATATCAATATAGGATAAAGATAATATACTGATACGATATAGTTTCAAAGAGTATTATAGGATCCTTCTCCTAGTACTATGATAATAGAGGAAGATATATGTGTTAGAATAACATATTCATACCGATCCTCCTATAATAGAGAGAATGGTGGATATATATATAAGTATAAGAAGAATATGGATAGTGGACTATATTTCCAATGCATTATGTTGTCTTCAATGACCAGTGAGTTATAGAAAATGAATAAGGATGAATATTACTCAAAAATGTGGTCTTATATCTTAGATTTTTATTAGGAGATAGCTCAAAAAGAGAGATATGATAAAAATAGTGCACCCTATAGGTGATGGATAACCTAAGGAAGTCAGAAAAGACCTCATATACTCAAAATCATTGTGTACATTGAGTGACTGAAGTCTCTTGATTTAAAGATGAACCATGAACTAGTCACAAATTTCATTTTACACATTTAAATCCTATCAACTTGAATTTCATCATTATTTATAATATTAATAACATGAAGAATTTGGTCTCATATCTATTGTATTTAGTTCTCCAATAAAATAAGTCAATGAAGTATACCAACTTTACAATCATTACAGTGAAAAAATTGAGGATTAAAATAGATAAGGAATCCATGTCTATATCTAAGAAAAATAAATCAACACACCGCCCCTATAATAAGAAAAATATACAATGGTATGGTATAAAGAATGAGGAATCTTTTTTTTTCGCATGCAAAGAAAGGCCATTAGAAGCCCAATTTCAGAATTGGTGAAAATAATGTAGGGTATTATTGTGCTTTAGGTATATTTTATCATTGAATACAATTTTTTATTTCTATAAGTTGCGTATTTCATATAGAATGTGGATCACACAATTGGAATATAAATAAGAAAACTAAGTAGATTCAATAATATTGAAAAGGGTTAAGTGGATACCCAAGAAATAAATCGCACCAAATTGGATGCATTAATAGTGGGGGATTAATACATTACATTAACTAGTGTCACATTTCTTATATTAAACAATGTTATTATGTACCTTTTATTACCAAAAATATTATTATTGTGTAATTTATAGACACTGGATTTTTATTTGATGTTTATAAATAAATTTTAGCTCTTTTAAAAGGATAACATATTTTATGGTATGCCATATCTTAACAATGGACTATATATACTTGAACATGAAAGTATTTTTTTTTGGAAATTAATGAAAAATCTATAAAAATGGACCATATACTACTAACCTATTGTACTTCTAGATTGATCATGTAAATGAGAAGTTTTTACAAAAAATACACCATGAAGGGTTTTTATAATATATTGGGTTAAAACCCATGGATGTTTGTCAAACTTTTTTGTAAGGTGAAATTAAAAAATAACCTTTCACCAAGAAGGGATAAATATCTATAGAACCACTTTAATTGATTCATTATGATGTATTTATTCCATTTACAATATATTCAAGATGTGGGTTTGTGTTCTTTATAAATTTTACAAACAAATTCAATAAGTATAGATATATCTAATTGGATATGTATAAGTATGATTCCTTTATGATGTTCAATGAATACCATAATTATGTAGAAATACATATTTATAAGGATATAAATAAATTTCACTCAGATTGAGGAAGATAATATAAAAAACTAGGTATAATCAATCACTTGAAAGAGTGCAGGATAGTCTCCCAACTCACTTTTTCTCATACACCTCCATGGAATAGTGTAAGTGAAAGGAATAATCATACTTTTCTTGACATGGTATGATTGATGACGTGTCATGAAAATTTTATATTATTCGTTTGGGAATATGCATTATAAAAAATTACATATAAAATTAATTGAAATCCAAATAAAGCTGTAAAAATAATTTTATATGAGTTATGCTATCAAAGGAAACATTCTCTATCATATACACATGTATGGGGATACGAATATTTTTTCAAGACTATAACTAATGAAAAATAGGATTTAAAATAAAAAATTTCATCTTTATATGTAATCCTTCAAAATGTAAAGTATATTATGTATATAATATTTTAGATAGAGGACTAATAATGGAATGAAATTACATATCTCAAGATAGGGAACGCATTTCAAATGGAAATTATAGAATAAATATTGAATTTTAGGAATTTGATAATCTAGATGCACATGACTTGGAATAGAAACTATATCTACTAGAGATAGTGGGATATATGGATGTTTCTAAGACACTGGTACGGTATAGGCATACTAGAGATGTCAGAAAACTAGAGAGATATTGTTTTGTTATCACTGATCCATATGTGGCATCACTCTGGAGAATAATTATCCTCTAACCAAATTGGATATAGTAGAAGGAAAGGATTCCACTAAATTACAATAATCCATTTTTTTTGAGATGATGTCTATATACTAAAAATCATATTTTTAATTTTGTATAAACTCTAACTGATGTAAAACTTATTGGGTATAAATGTGTATTCAAGAAAAAATTGGACTTGTATTAGTAATTAAATACCTATAAAGAACTAATTTTGTGAAGGGTTTTATCCTTCTTCAAGGATTTGACTATAAAAAAACCATCTCACCAATCATGATTCTATAATCCATCTGATTATTACTTACAATAATAAGCATCCATTATTATATGATTTGATAAAAAGATGTAAAAAATTCTTTTCCAAATGGGATATTGGTTAAAGATATATATATAAAACAATCTAAAGGTTATTCATTTAAAAGAGATCCAATAATATATGAAATATATATTGATCCATTTATGGATAGAATCAAGCATCATAATATCAGAATATTCATTTTTTGAGGCCATAAGTGAATTGGTTTTCATTAGGATTGAATTTTAGTAGTGTTTCTAGAAGGAAGATAATAGGAATTCAACTATTTTCCTAGTATTATATGTTGATGCCATATGATTAATGGTAAATGAAGTAAATGTATTATATTCATGAAAGACATGGTTAAATGAATGCTTCTCCATGAATGAATTAATATAATAAACATATATTCTATGGTTAAAGATTTATTGAGATATATCTCAAAGTCTTTATGGTAAATATAAAGATATATATATATTGAGAAGGTACTCAAAATTTATAATATTGAAAACTCTAAGAGGTTATTTTTATCAATGAAAAATGGTGTAAATATCTCTAATAAAATGTGTTCATAAAGAAACGATGAGATTTAGAGGATGAGTAGAATCAATTTCATTTTGACTATTGGATCTATATTGTATTCCATGCTATGTACAAGGATTGATGTTTCCATTGATTTAGAAAATGTGGGAGGATATCAATATAATATAAGACAGATTCATTCAGGATCCTTAAAAATTATCTTGAAATATGTGATATATATAAACGATATATTTCTGGTGTATATAAGTGATGAGGAGAAAGTTGTGAGGGGATACAATGATACTAGCTTCTAGATAGATCATGTTGATCTAAAATCATAGTTAGGCTATGTATTTTTCTTGGATAGTGGCATAGTTAGATATAGAATCTTGAATAAAACTATGGTTGACCATTTTGTAACTAAATCGTAGAATACAATGGATTCTGATGTATCTTTTGAAAAAAATTAGATAAAAAGCTTTATCTCACAAATTAGGATTATACCAAATAGTATAGATGTTGTTATAGAATACTATGTCAATTCTACATATGTGGTACATAAAAAGGAAACCAGGTCAAACAAGAAGACAAATTATATACCTTATATGTTTCTTCTCTTAAGGGATTTTATTGAGATAAGTGAAAAAACATTTAGGAAAGTATAGACATAGGATAATATGGAAGGCCCCTCAAATAAATCCATATCTTAGTAGAATCATGATTAACGTGTGAGAGCTAGTGGATTTAGAGTTATTAAAAACTTTTACTAGTGAATGTGGGAGTGTTGTGGGGGGCTTCCCTACACCCAACTCATGTATGAATTTTTTTTACCATCACATATATAAAAATAAATATATACTTGGGTTTTATATTACTATGATAGTAAAATTACTTATACATGTACAATAAAAATGGTAACTTATTTATATTGAATGTCGTACATAAAGGTTATAGTAGTTCCCAGATATATTGGGATCTTTGAGAAAATATGACCATAGTATTCAACATACATCATATGGTCAAGACACATCATATTGATAGGGAATAAATGATGTTTGAATATAAAGTCCTGGGAGCATATAAGTATTAATAACTGTTTTTAAGAAGTTCACAATTGATGATCTCCAGTACTTTAGATCACGCGGATCAAGCTTTCTATAGGAATACCACATGTATATGTGTTATTGGTTATTCATATATATGAACATGTGTATTAGACTCTTGAATTGGGATAATTTTATATGTCTACCATTTGATAACATTCTTTGAGATAAGATGAATACCATATCATTTATATTGTGGAAGGGTATATTTCATTGGGTGTGTCATTGGTGGTATGAAATTTTTTAAATGATGAAGACAATATTTATAACTTTCAAGTAGAGGAATATATATATAAATCCCTTTTGAATGGGATGGTTTTACCTATACTAAATCCTTGGACATGGTATAATTGGGTATGTATATCTTATAAGGTCTTATAAATAATAAATAAAGATGGTAAGGATTGAAAAATGTTATATATCCTGATTTATGTGATATCATATGAAAATGATATTATATTACATTGTATGGTTTTCTAGGATAAGTTATGATTTATATGTGTATTCCTTATCTCCTTAGGGTCCTTAATGGGTTGCTATAATTTATTCCTCATCTATGAGTAGTAATCACTACTATCAAGAAAAGAATATAGAGGGCCACACAATAATAATATTGAATATTCTATACTATTATATATGAATATAATTTCAGGACATTATGGACCTAACCATAGGGTTTGGGTGATGTGTGAGTTTGATCGATCACTAAGAAACAAAGAAACTCAACATTAATCATGTTTAGAATAATAATTTTTTAAATTATTTACTCATAGTATTGAAAAATAATTAAGTGAGTATAAAATAAATAATTTTTAAAATGAATATTATTATTCAAGGTACATTATGTATTTAATGGGATACATGAATCAAGTGAATTGATCAACTATTTTTTATATAACCCACATTATGTGTTATATGATTCTGATAAAATATAAATGACATTTATGACATATTGAATTGTTCATTTAGTGTTATTTATGGATTATTTATAAAGTATAAGTTATCCAGGGGCCTAAATATAATTTTTTGGACTTTGGACCTACCTTCATAATACATGACAATCCTAAATTCAAGGAACTACTCATTCCCTTGAATTTTAGGTCCTATTACGATTCTATCATTAATTATAAAGTGAGAAAGAAAGGATCTGAGAACCCCAATCCAATTTCCTCATTTTGGATTGATATTTCCATGCTCCGGTGATTTGAGGACTTAAAAAGAATCACAGTTTTTATACACAGGCACCCAATGATATAATGTTGATGAACAGACCTTCTCATCATGTATAATTACCAGACCCTAAACATTACACATTCTTTTGTTTGTGAAATAGATCTCAAATTTGAGGATTTTATAGTTTATAATTTTAGATAATTATGAAAATTTATTGCAATGTAAACTCATGTATTACAAGTGGACACTTATACTCAATATCCATTTTTTCATTAAACAAACATCTTTAAAATAAAAAATAATTTTTATTTATGAAAAATATTCAAAATTATCCACTTTATCTCATCGTTTTCTCTATCCCCCCTTGAACCCTGTAAAATACATTTTAAAAAACGTTGGGTGAGCCCAAAATCTCAGTAAATGATATAAAAATAAAGAAAATGTATGTTTAATAAAAACATGAAAACTAATATAATGTTTACCTTCATCTTCAATGTTCTTTAAGAATATAAATATTTTTACATGAAATGAAAATGAAATTTTTTCTAAAACAAAAATAACCAAATCCCATATATTTCAACTAAATATAAGTTAAGTTTCTTATAAAATAATATACATAAAACTCTTTCCAATCCCCTTTCAATTAGAATAACCATACTGTTGACTTTGAATTAATAAATTATGGGCTTAACTGGATCTATATCAACCACCCCATAATAATATATAATGGGATTTTCCCGGGGAATCTGGGCCACCCCATATTATGATATGATGGGCTTTCCCAACACTATTTGGTCCACCCCATGTTAAGCTATAAGGAGTTTTCTCAGCCCAATCTTAGCTACCCCATGTCATTATATAATAGGATATACCTTTTCATATAATTATTAAGCAACATATAATTAATAAAAAAAATTCATCATAAATTCCTTTGAAAAAATCTTTAAATCCTATATGAAAACATCATTGGTTAAAAATACCTTATTATATCAAGAACCCATTTTCAATACGAAAAACAATTTCCACAAAAAACAAATTTCAGTACCAAAATACCAAAAAATATAAATATGGTTTTTCATTTAAGGATAAATGGAATATTACAATGGAATGAGATAATAAAATAATGTCCATGATGGCAGAACTGTCATTGTTTTCATGTGTGTTAAGAATATTACATTACTTTTTTTGTCATTTTTCAAAATGTTACGTAAGAAAAAATTTAAAAAGATCCTTTTTCAAATAACCTACTAATGAATTTTTAAATATATATAAAATTTCCTTGTAATACTTTTATATCCACATAAATAATTATGTAAAATAATATCAATAATATATACAGGGATAAAAATATTTTTTAATTAAATCTGTAAACATTAAAGGTTTCACATACCACTTTGAACATTTAAATCATAATATCCACGAAATAATACATTTCACAATACATTAATTAACATGATTATATAAAAAATATGGATATTAAATTTCATAATAGTTGTATATACACCTTAAAAAAATAATGGTTCATATCATCGAGAAATGTCTCAATGAAAGGAGATTGAGATAATATCTTTTACCTTGAGTCCGATTCGTCACTTATATCCCATTATTTAATGAAAAATAAACTTATGTTAATTATTTACTTTATAAAATTTTCCATGTCTATTATTCTTTGTACATCACTTATTAACATGTTATAACAATCAATTAATTATTAATGTACGCATAAGAGGTTTTGAAAATATTCGATACATGAGTCCAAAATGACATTGATATAATGTCTACAATACAAGTGGTCATAAGTCCATCATATCCAGAATAATATTCATGAAATAATAATAAATTTTATATATAAATTATAATTTTAAATCCATTAATAAAATATTTATATGAAAAATGAACTACATTACAATCATGGAGAAGGTAAGCGGTACGTACATAAGAGTACCATTTCCATTTTTCAATGACCATTATGGATAAAATGTTAATATCATTTTTAAATTCAAATAATTAAACAAATATCATAAATATCATATTATTTCATAATATAAACTTATATATATTATCCATGTTATGTGGTGATGTAAAAAGAATCACAATGCCTCATGGAGGTGATAGTTCGCACGTACATAAGAATGGCGTTATCATTCTCATGTGCATGGAAAGGTAAGAACAAAAATGATATATTATTATTGAATAATGATAAATATTTCATGAATACAATTTATATAAATTAATTGCATAATTATAAATAGTCATGAGAGACAGTGAAGGGAAACAAATAATAATGTGGGTAGGGATTTTAAGAAGGAATTTGGGTAGAAATTGGATGAAACAAATAGGTTTTGAATTGTGGATAATGGATAATAATGGATGCCCTTTTATAGGAGAGAGTAGGGACACTCTTGGAATTCTTCAACATTTTAAATTAAAATAAATTCATTTTCTAATCCAAATGGATCCAATATATTTTATTTAAGATATATGATAATAAAGTGTGAAAATAAATTAATCCACTAAAAATTATAAATGTTTTGATTATTTTTGTGATCCAAATCTTTTTGTTTTAACCCTTATTTAACCCTTTTAACACTTACCATGATATCATGTAATTTAAACATCAAAGGTTAATATAATAACTATAAAATGCCAAATGACAAATAAATGAGTAACTGATGGTATTTTATAGTTTATACCAATTATTTTTTAGAATCATAATTTTTTTTTATTTTTATATCATTTAATAAAAAAATTATTTATTTTAAATAATAAATAATGTCAATTTTTATAATATTCAATACATGAATTTATAAAAATATCATAACGGAAAGATAAATTCAAACTAATACTTATCATAAATCAATAAAATTGATAAGTAATAAAAATTATTCTTGTATTATATTAGTAATTTCAAATTATATTTATTTTTTTATTTTTAGTATCATTTATTTGATATTTCCTTTATTTAAATAATTACTCTATCATCATTCTGAAAGACATTATTTAAATTATTTATTCTAAAAAAATACAAATAAATTACCATGATAAAGGTAAAAAAATTATATTCCAAAATAAAATTTATTTTCTAAAATATCCTCTATATAATCTTTTATTAAAAATATTTCACCAGTTAAAAACAAAATTGTAAAATTTTGACTTTTCTTTGAATATAAAATTGTAAATGTCACACTCTCATACAGGTGGTTTCCAAAGGTAATAATTTTTCCCAAGGATTATTTGGGTCTAAAAATTATCATAAAATGAAATTATTACAAGTTTTAGGTTATTTTTATTGTATTTAAAATATTATTTTTACCCAAAATTACATGATTTATATTTAACCGCATTAATAAAAAATTACTAAAGTTACTATTAATATAGTTAAAAAATAAAAGGGAAATATTAAAATAATATTTAAATTATGATTAAAAATAATGAAACTATTTTTCCAAATTAAAAACACATAATTGGAGGAAATTAATTAAAAAATAATCATGTCGATTAGGTCAGAAAACATTTTTTAAAGTAAAAATCCTAAAAATATAGAAATGTTTTTATGTCTAAATTCAATATGAAATTGATTAAAATTACCTAAATTGGATTAAATAATAAAAAATTTATCTAATTATACTTTAAAACCATTCTAATAAAAAATTTAATACTATAAATTATTTAGAAGAAAAATCTGTTTTCAATTAAAAATGCAATATTTTTCACTATTCATCAAAAAATGAATCTTATAAAAAATTAAAAAAATTCAACCAATGTAAATTATTACTCTTCAATTGAAAATAAAAAGTTTAATTTTTCAAATATAATTTATAAAATATGAAATAGTAGATTTAAAACAAATACGCAATCAAAAGGCCGAAAAACTGTATTTTTAAAGAAATACTTCTTTTATGTGTAAAATTTGATTTGTTCTTATATAGTATCTAGAAAACACATAAGATGAATGTTAAATATTAGATTTAATATATATATATATCATTAATATATTCCAATAAGTGGTAAGTTTTTATTTATTGGTATAAAACACACTTGTGCACAAATAAATAGTCTTTAGAAAACTGATTCCATTTATTTTAAAAATAGTTTTATTCATAATTTATAATTACTCTTTAAAAAAATAATCAATTTTATATTAATTTGTAAACCTTATTTTCATAATTTATTTCATAGTGTTTTCCTCCATTATAATGAGTAAGTTATAATGGTGATAGTTAAATAAAAATATTTAGCTATTAATTTATGTTTGATGTGGCATATCATGTATGCTATTGAACATGATATATAATTTTTAAAATAGATATATTACATTATAATCCTTTTAATAAATTTAAGCCTTTAAATTTTAACTTGGGATTGAAAACAAGAGGATTTACTTTTCAAAATACATTTGATGAAATCCCTCAACAGAAAATAGATAAACAAAAGTTCCACTTTAAGAGAAAGAAAGAGAATTATGATGTTTACCTGAGATAACACATAATATGGATCCATTTAGGAAAACATGGTAATATAAAACATAACATTCTATCATTTATAATGGATAGTGATAGAGAACTCGGTCCTTAAAATTTTGATAATCACAAAACCATAAATATGTGATGGGTTAAAAGTTATTTGATTTCTTAGTATGAAAATTAAACTGAATACATTTTTTATTTTTAGGTCTATTTCTTAGAGTTTAATAATTAATTTACTTCCTAGAATAATAAAATAAATAAATATAATTAAATAAAAAGTTTAGTTCAAAACAATAATTAATTTCCACTATTACTCATTTTTCTCTCTTTAATTGATTAGTATTTTTGATTAATTTTTTACATATGAATCAGTAGAATTAAATTCTAGATAATCACATAATCTAAAAAAGATTAAATATCTATTCCTCATGTATTTATATATTAACCAGAAAAATAGTTAGGATAATATTATATAATTACTCAAAAATAAGAAACATTATATTATGAAATTCTAATTCAACGACCAAAAATTAAATAATAATACCCAAAGTTCAACATAGATAATTTGATAAAAATGTGTCGTTAAAATTCATCGAAATAATTTAAATTAGGATTTAAATCTAATTATCATAAGTATTATGTCACATAATCCTCCAAGATAAAACTTAATAATTATCTCCAAATACCACCAATTACTCATGAATTCTTATACCAAAAATTAATTGTCCTAATAATATTCAAGATACGCTAACCATATCAACAAATAACCAAAATAACCATAAAGAAAAACTAAAACCATATATTAATACAAAATATAATTAAACCTTTATTCCTTAAATAAAATCCCATAATATTCTAGTTACCTTAATCAAATAATGTTCACAAAATAATGATCGTCTTCCAAAATAATATTAATCAATTAATAACCAAATCATTTTCCAATTCCAATATTATCTATTAATTAAAATATATGTTCCCAAAATAAAATTATTCTTAATCAATCAAATAATTTAACTAAAAAAAATTCATACTAATAGGGACTTATTGTTGGCTAGTGGTAGGTGATACATCCTTCCCTCCATTTGGTTGTGGGTTCGATTCACATGGCATTACTAGACATGACTAGTTGTCACCCATCCTAAAAGTTTTCCTTTTTATAAAACTATGTAATTATTATAATATTTCCAAAATTTTATAAATTCTTCAAAAATAATGATAAAGTGTTTTAACCTTAAAGGTTATCACATATCTTTCAGTTTTCATCCAAAAAGGTTACAACCCCTTATTACCTCAAAAATAAATGTCTCCAAAAATAGAATTAATCATCTTAAAATTTCATAACTTAAATCATTAAAAGGGGTTTCCGAAAACTTGAATTTATTCTCAAACATAAAATTATAAACACATGATGATATATATAATTCATAAGAATATTTCATAATCATCAATATTTTATAAACAATCTTTTGATACCGAATATAAGGACCTGACCTTAAACATTTCCTAATCTAGTTTTTTTAAACTATATTTCACATTCATGGATATTTTTAGTTTATAGTTTTAATGAATTTGGACAAAATATTACAAATTAAACCCATAAATTACAAGTGTACATTTATACCCAGTATCAATTTTTCCCATAAAATAGAAATATTTATAATAAAACATGATTTATCCTTATGAAAAATATTCACAATTATACACATGATATCATCCTGGTATATATTCCACCATAAAACCAATGAAATACATTTTAAAAAAATGGGGTCAGAAAAATCACTCAATAAGTGATATAAAAAATAAAGAAAAATAGTAGTTCAGTAGAAACATAAAAACCCATTAAACATTTAGATTTATCTTAGAAGTTATTTAAGAATATAAAAAAATTTTACATGGAACCAACACATATTTTACTCAAATTAATTAATTAAATCTCATAGAATGAGATTAATAATCCTTTAGGTGTCTTAGAGAATCAAATACATAAAACCCTTTCAAAACCCCCATTCAATTGGAATAACCATAAGGCCAACTTCAAATTAAAAATTATGGGCTTACCTAGTGTATATGGACCACCCCAAGTTAAAATATAATTGGAATACTTGGTGATATCTAGGCCACCCTATATTAATATATAAAGGGGTTTCTCGATGCAATATGGGCCACCCCATGTTAATCTATAATGGGCTTTCCCACTAGTATCTAGGACACCCCATGTTAATTTATACATGGCTTTCCTAACACTATTTGGGCCAGACCATGTTAAGATTTAATGCGATTTATTGTTTCTTATAATTTCATGTTCCATATAATCAAAATAAAAAATCATCATAAAACCCTCTGAAAAAATCTTTTAATCCCATATGAAAACAATTTTGGATAAAAATACTACTTTATTTAAAGAAACTATTTTCAGTACTAAAAGAAATTTTCTTTAAAACACCATTTTTAATAACAAAATAACAAAAAAAATATAAATATAGGATTTCATTTTTGGAGACATGTAATATTTCAAAGGAATATGAGAATAAAACAATGTCCACAACTGTAGAAAATTCGTTTTCACTATGAGCATTTAGAATAGAACATTCCTTTTTGTCATTTGTCAAAATATTCTTTATGAAAACACATAAAAATAGTATTTTTTAAATACTCTGAATGAAATTTTATATATATATAAAACTTCACTTATAATCCTTTTATATATATATAAATAAAATTTCAAAATAATATCAATAATATTGGCATGGAGAAAAGATTTCATAATTAAATCTATAAACACTCAATATGTACCATTCAACTGTTAACATTGAAATCATAATCTTCCTGAAACAATACATTTACCAAAATATTAAATAGAGTTATTATAGATAAAATATGGAAATTAAATGTCAATGTATTTTTATATACACCTTATAAAATAATAATGGTTTTATATAATCACGAAACGACTCAATAAAAGGAGATAGTGATGAAATCCCTTACCTTGACTCTGATTCATCACATATATCATTTACATTCCTAAATAAAAATATTATGTTAATTATTTACATAATTTATAATTTTTTAATTCTATTATTCTTTTTATACAACTTATTGACATTTTATCAAAATTACTTAATTATTTATGTTCATGTCAGAAGTTTTGATGATATTCGATACCTGAGTCTAAAATGACTTTCATATGAAGTCCATAGTCAGAGTGGTCATAATTACATCATATCTAGAATAATATTCATGTGATGATAATAAATTTTATACATCAATTATAATTTCAAATCCATTCATATAATCTGGACATGATAAGTGAACTACATTAGAATCATATAGATGGTAAGACGTGTGTACACATGAGTAACATTTCTATTTCTCAATGATCATTGTGAAAAGAAGGTTAATATCATTTTTAACATAAAAAACTATAATTATATCATATATATCATATTATTTCTTAAAATAAACTTATATATATATTATACAAGTTATTTGGTGATGATAAACAAGTCACATCTCTTTCTAAAACTGATAGTTCACACGTACACCCAAACTACGTAATCATTTTCATGTCCATTGATTGTTAAGATAATAGATGATATATTATTATTAAATAAATAAAAATATATCATGAAAATAATATATATAAATTAATTCCATAATTATAACAAGTCTTCAAAGACGGTGATGAAAAATGAATTATATCGTCTCATGAGGTCGTAGTCCACCATACACACGAATGCTTAATTATTTTTCCATTTTATGAAAGTGGAGAAGGATTTAGGTGATTATATTAACAGAATACAATATCATTAGAGTGAGGATAATAGAGTTATTATTTCAACTTGGTTGAATAATATTTTAAGGAAATTAATGAACAAATAAAATATAAATACTTAATTAAAATGACACATCTTCTTTAGAAACTCTTCTTGGATTAAAACATTAAACCCTCTATGTAGGGGGTTCACCCTAAAATAAGACCTCAATAATGTGGGTATGGATAATATTAAGGTATTTGGGTTGATTTTGGCCAAACCAAATCGATTTTTAAGTGTGAAGAAAAGATAATAATTGGTTCCCTTTAACAGGATAGGGAAGGAGAAATCTCAAAATTATTTAAAATATTAAATTAATATAAATTAATTTTCTAATAAAAATATATCCAACCAAATTCATTTGTAATTTAGGATTATTATGGGTAAAAATACCTTCATACCATTAAAAAGAGATAATTTTTCATTAATTTATAATGCTTTCCCTTTTAACCATTATTTTAGAGCGACCCTTCTTTTCTAACATTACTTTTACATTAATTTAGTTTTAATCAACATAAAAACATTAAAAATTAATGATATCTAAAGGTTTAGTGTATTTTGAGAACTAAGACCATAAATAACATTTACAATACAAAATATTTATTTAATTCCTTATTCTCTAGCTTCTTATTGTCTCTTGACTTCTCCTTAGTACATGTAGTCACCTGTGGATGTACATTAAAAATGGGTGAGCTAAAATCCCAGTAAGTGGATATATAATAACATGAATCAATATAAAATGGTATGAAAATAACCATTATCATTAATAAATAGTCATAGGATCATAATAATGATAGGAAACATTAATAAAATACTTGGAATGTGGCAACGCATAAAAAATGAAACATCATGTCTTAGAGGTTAACTACCACACATAGTTGTGAACAAATATTGAATCATGTTATCACATAATTTCACTTTAACTAACAAGGTTAATCAATTTACCTAATGAATTGTAGAGCTGTATAATTTGGGGTACACCCATCGCATTCGATCATTTATATTGCACTATATAATTTAGGGCGAACACGTCACATCCTAACATTTTAATTATCATGCATTCCAAATAGAACTTAGGTGAACAAAAACAACCCTTATAAAGGAATGGTTTTAATCCCATAAGAACAATTTCATAATCTTTGGGTTCCCAACATAAATAGGGGATAACATATTTGATACAAGAACAATCAACCTTCAATGGGAAGTAAAAGGTGTGTTTTTGAAAGAAGAGTTATTTTGTAAAATATTTTGTTTGACATAAACTCTTATTTAAACCATTTATATTATATAAAGGTTATGATAATTATGAAAAAATGAATTTTAAAACGTAACCATACTGAATGTGGGGTGAAAGAGGGTGAACCCAAAGAAAGACATTTGGGTTCGAGAATATCCCCTTACCTTATATCTAAACACTTTTTTCACTTTATTGTCCTATATATTGACATTATATTAATTAATTAATAATTAAAGAAACTTTTATACATGAATATGGTTCATTATTGTTTAATTATGTTCTTTTATGTGATTTTTCATGAGTTATAGAGTTTAAATACATTATTCGGGGGTGTTCTTTTTCATAGCATTCATGAACGGCTCACTTGTATACTTGAATAGAAGATTGTGTAGAACATGAATAAAAATCCATAACTAATATTACAAGTAATTACTGATATTAAATTAATTTAAAAAATATTATAATTAATTATTTTGTATACCATGTGGATGAATCATTAGTTAATATTTTATGATGACCATTTTAGGTTAATTAAGGAGGTTTTTGGATCACAACAAACATGTTTTATTTTATCAATTAATATTACAAAAAAAAGTTGTATCCCAAAAATAAAAGGGGAAAAAATACATAATAAAATTTGTTTTCATCCATTTAATGGTTTTATTGATATCTTTTAAGGAGTTCTAGAAAAATGAAAGTGCATTGCCCATGATGTAGGTGAATTAACACATCATGGGAAATAATTTTATTTTTATAAACAAAGAGAGAGAGAGGGAGGAGTATAATGAATAATATTCCATCAACAAGATATAATACCAGTAAATCAATCATACTACAGTTATCATGACATTTGGATAATATAAGTTAGGGGTAATAGAATAAAAGAAATAAAATTTAAATGGAAATTGAAAGAAAAGAGAGAGAAATTATATCTTGAATATATCTTTTTTGTGACCCACTTTATAGAGGAGGTTTTTGAATTTTTATCAGACCAAGGGATTTTGGATGTGGGGGACGTGATATTGAAGATATTTGGGAAGAATTTGGACAAGTCATGAAGCTTTACAGGTGTGAATAAATGAGGGTGTGAGGGGTGGAATTTATTGTGGAGGGAAGAGGGGTTTTCACAATACTATATTCATTAATTTATTATTTCTCCACAAGAAAAGAAATAGTGATGATTCCATGACTAAAATTGGGCATGTGAGTTTGAAAAAATTTGGATTACATCATAAAAATATCATCCAAGACTCATTAATTAATGTATTTAGCAGATTTTGTAAATTATAGTATTTCACTATTCATTAAAAATTCAAGTATTTCAGAAAAATACCAAAACATCACCCTAACCATCGTTCAATGTGTATAATTCAAAAATAAACTCCATTTTATTAAAATTTGTTTTAAATATTATTAATTTAAATTTTAATTAAATTCATAATTTACTTGAAAAATACATGTTTTAAAATTAAAAGTGATTTTCTAACACACATAAAATCTAATTAAGATCTTAAGGAATTATATTATAATCATAAAAAATAAAAATATTAATTTATGAACAAATTATAAAAAAAATAAATTTTATTTATTATTAATTAATTAATTACAATTAATTATTTATAACATACAAAAATAAAAATAATTTTACTATGGTCATATTTCCACTTATAAGATGCCTAAATTTTATTTATACATTCATGTGGGTGGTTACTATAATTTTGAATGTTTTACTATTCATAAGGGTTATATTGCTATTCATAAAGGTAGGTTAGTATTCATAAGGGTAGGTAACATTTCACCAAAAATTATCTTTTTTCTATCGGACTCCAAAACATCTTACGAATCACAACTATGTATGTATGATTTTTGAAATTCAAAACACAAAAGTGGAAAATTTATGTTTAAAGGTCACATAGTAGTCTATTTAAGCATGATGTGGCTTTGTGTTTCTTGATGTGATTTTATATTATTATTACATTACTATAATAAGGGAGGAATTACGTTGATAAAAGTTTGGGTTGTTATATTCATCCCCCCTTTTGAAATTTCACCCTTGAAATTTCATTTTACAAAAATAGTTGAGGGTACTTGTCCTTTATTACATCCTCTAGTTCCCAAGATGCACTTTATACTTATAGTTCATCCACAAAACATTAACAAGATGGGTTGTCTTGTTATGTAGGACCTTATCTATCTAATATATAATCGTTACTAACTGCTCCTCATAAGAGAGATCATTTTCATCTTTACAACCTCTGATTTTAGTACATGTGAGGAATCTAGTATGTACTTCCTAAGGAGTTATACGTAAATCACATCATGAACTTGAGAAATATTTTTTGGAATTGAAAGATGATATTCCATGAATCATCTGCGTTCAAGGATCTCAAAGGGGCCATGATTCCTTGGGCATTGCTTCCCATTATTTCCAAACCACATGATTTCCATCCATTTTGATATTCAAAGGAATGATTTTTCTCCAAAGTCAAACTAAAAATTACCTTTAACGGTGGTTAGTAAAGCTCTTTTTCAGACTCTAATAAGATTTGATATGTTTCTAAATGACTTGAACCTTATCTATCATCTCTTTCACAAGATCAGGTCCATGTTTCATTATTTATCAAACTTCATCAAAATAGTTTGGAGTTATACATTGATTTCTATATAGTGCTTCATATGGAGTGATATAAATACTTGAGTGGAAGTTATTGTTGTATGAGAACTCAACCAATGAGATATTATGATCCCATCCACCTTTTAATTCTAAATAGAAGGCTCTTAGCATGTCTTCAAGTATCTGAATAGTCTGTTTAGATTGGCCATCAGTTTTTGGGTGATATGGAATGATAAATTTAATTTAGCACTCAAAGAATGTTGAAGAATACTCCAGAATTTAGATGTGAACCTTGGATCATGATCAGAGACAATCGAGAGTGGAACCTCATGAAATCTCACCAATTCATTCACATATAAATTTTCATGTTTTTCAATCAAGATATCTTCTGGAATATCGATAATATGGGAAGTCTTTGTGAGTCAGTCAACCACAACCCATTTCGTATTATTTCCTATCGATGTCTTCAAGAGACCCATGATAAAGTCCATAGTAACATTCTCTCATTTCCACATGGTTATAGGAAACTGTTACATCATCCCTTTAAACTTTTTTTATGCATAAACATGTTGAAATAACAAGCACGATGAGATATATTCTACAATCTCTTTCTTCAGGTTATCCCACCAGATGTGTTCTAAGAGATCTCGGTACATCATGGTGGTACTAATATGGATAGATAATGTTGAGCTATTAGAATTGTCCAATATCTCATTCTTTATCCCATGTGATAACGGCCCACAAAGCCACGTTCTAAACCGAATCAGACCATTATCTTCAATATAGAACTCTTGCAGCTTCCCTCCCATTATTACATTCACATTATTTTGTAACTCGAGATCATTCATCTGTGTGTCCTCAATCATCTCTTGGATTTATGGTTGGTTAATCTTTTGGGCATGGTAGAACGTATCCCCTACCCTTCAGATTTTCAAATCCATCCTTTTTATATCCAAGAAGATATGGTCTTTCTAAATATGTAACATGGATAGAGTAGTAGGTTATTTTCTACTTAGATCCGTATCTACCTTGTTTACTATTCTAGGGTGATAGTGAATAGAGAAATCATAGTTATTAACTAGATATAAACACCACATTTGACACATTTTTTCACCTTTTTTGTGAGTATATAGTTTAGGCTCTTTTGGTCAGTGTATATGTCAGACTTCTCACCAAAAAAGTTGTGACCCCATACTTTAATGGAAAAAATCATGGCTGCTAAATCTAGATCATGCATCTAGTAGTTCTACTCATGGATCTTCAATTTCCAGGAGACATAGGCTATCACATTATCATTTATCATGACTACACAACACAATAATTTCTTTGAAGCATCACTATATATCACAAAACATTATCCACTTTTTGGTAATGTGAGTACATGTACAATGATCAACCTTCTCTTTATCTTCTTTAATCTTCCCTAAAATTCTTCCATTTAGACATACTTTACCTATTTTTTATTAACATAGTTATAAGGATAGAAAATAATAATAAATTTATCACAAAACATCAGTAGTACATGTAACACCCTGATATTTTATGAAAAATATTCTTTTTAATTTCATTAATGTCTTGTGTTGTACGCTACACCAAAATGATCTTGCACAACACACATCCTTGACTTTCCTTGCATTACATGCAATCACGACCTTCCTCAATAGCGTGTGTAGTATGCAATACCGAGTTTCACTAAGCAACGATATGCTATTAAAATATTATTAAAACTAGTTGTTATGAATAGTAATAACCACTTTTTGAAATTTTGTAAATTTTATTTTTTGAAATGGACTTCATTTTTGGATTCAGAATATCGAAATTAGCTTACGGTGAAATTTTGGTACTTTTCAGATAACTTTCATTTTCTGATGAATAGTGAAAATTACTAAATTTTAATTAAAAACAACCTTTTTAATAAAAATAATTAATAGTGATAAATTATTAATTTGAGTGGTTTTAAAGTATATTTAGAATATATTTTTACAATTTAATACAATGTTGGTTATTGGATTTAATTTCACATTTAAACCAAACATAAACAAGTGTCAATCTTTTGATAGTTATTATCTCTTAAGAACACGCTATTTGTTTTGATGACGGGGATTAATTTTTAAATTAATTAATGCAACTGATATGTTCTGAATTTGGTAAAATAGACATCATTTTTGAGTTCATAATATCAAATATAGCTTACTCCTAATTTTTGGTATTTTTCTGGAAACTTTCATTTTTTGATGAATAGTGAAACCACTAAGTGGTAGTTAAAAAAATGAATTTTTCATAAAACATAATTTTACCGCTTATGTGAGTGGAATTTCAAAAATCCGAGAGACACGGTTGATGTTAGTAAGTAGAATGTGGTTCAATGAGATGAAAATAATTTTTGGTGAATAGTAACTTTTTATTTTTTTAACACGGTTAAAAGTAAATAGGGTAATTAAGGGTAAAAATGATATTATTATTACCCTAACAAATGTACTAATTCAATTTGATAAGTGTAATTCGACCAAAAACAACCTTAGGAATAAAATATGACCATTTAGGCCCACCTGGATTAGATTAGGACATTTATTATTAATTTATTTAAAGAAGGGTTAAAATAGTTAAAATCAAAGTCTAATAAGTAGATAATTTTTAATATAGGGTTATACATAAGATTAATTCGACTATAAATATTCATTAGAAAGCTAAAAATATTTCCTACATAATGGTATTTTATTTTTAATATTTAGACATTATATAATGTAATTTATTTATGACACAACGATGATGCAGTAATTATCTTATTAATAAAATGTTGACATAATTGATGTTATAAATAGCCAAATAAATGTAATTTGAGACTTTTTATGAATTAAACTAATTTTCTAGGTTAATATGACATGTTAGTATTTATTTAATTAACTTTTTTAGAACTAATAAATCTGTTATGATTTTCACAAAAATCAATTACTAAATAGGGTGAAAATTGAAATAAAATAGTTTTTTCAAAAAATATTATATTATTAATTGTTATTTTATTCCTAAAAATCTAATGTTCGTCCAAATGACTTAGATAAGGCTATATATATTAATAAAAACTTGGGGTTCATTTGTCTTGTTATATTAAGTTTATTAACCTTATAGTATAAGAACACAAGAAGACAAGGTAAAAGTAAAATTATTTAACTTTATGTTAAATCTAAATAAAAAGGTTAAAATAGGAACCTAAACTTGTCTAAATTCTATTGGCTGAGAGGATTTAGACCCATCCCCACCTTAGCTTCGAAATAACTAAATTTGGAGCTATTAAAAACCGAATATGTATTTATAATAAAATAATATTTTTAGTTTTTCCAAAGGAGCCCCTCTCCTCCCTTATAAAAGGGCACCTCCTCCCCCTCTTCCTCACACTACTTTGAGCCTTCAAGCTCGGCCAACCCCTGACACTTTCTCCTCTACACTTCCCTAGAGACATCCTAGAGGTCTTGGTCTTCTTCAAAGACCAATTTTAGTGCCCTAAAAGGAGGTCTCAAAGAATCACTTCAAAGAAGAGGAGGTTCAGACACTTACGAAGCAAATCAGACCTAAGGTAAGGGAAATATCACAATCTCATTTTTATCTGAGATTTTTTATACTTTAGAATTTACTAGAGTGTATTTTATCATCCACATCCATGTTTCTTAAATATGTAATATTATTTCCATCCACCTACAATTGTTTAAATCCAATTTTACTATTCGGTGAGTTTTTAGTAAAAGATATGAAAGGAATCTTTTGTCGTTTTTCGTACGAGGTACTTTTTGAATTTTCTGACAAAAGTATGAGAAGAATGTTTTTTTTAACTTATACAGAATTAATATATTTTTAAAACATTATTTACAAGAATCTTCCTTTACAAGTTTTCATGTTTATTTTTAATCAACTTCTTTTAGTTTAGAATTGTACGACATGAAAAGAAAAGAAAAGTGTTTTTTAAGTAGAATGGATATTTTCCTCAAGAATGGAGTTAAAGTGTTTTATCAAAATTATTTTCTATCTAAGATAATAAAGGGTTCTATTTCTATCCCTTTTATTACATTTATTTGATTATGTTGTGATGGAATTATGTTTATGAATTTCTTTATCTTATATGAATTGTTTTATGATGTCATGGTGTTTAAGAATCCCATTTTTATTACATGGGTTATGATATGATGTATGGTTTATGATTTTGTGGCACACATAAGAATGGTAATCATTATGAGATGGGTGGGACCTATATCTCCCTCCAATGCATTGGGTAAAGATTTTATATCTCATGAGATAAACATGGCTGGAACGGTAGGTTAAATCGGTTCAGTGAAATAGGACTGAAACGAGGAGTGAACTTGGTTTAGAAATGGACTTTTTCCGCTAAGATAGTCTTGGAAATGAGTCTTGACTAATAATAAATGATTCTCTATGATTATGTGTGTATGCCAAAAAGTTTCATGTTTTAAGTTATGATTATTGGGATTACATTTCACTACTATGATTTAACCCATGTTATGATATTATGATCTCCTTTGCAGGTTAAGATTTCCAAAATGTTATGTTCTTATTAATATGATGTGATTGATATTTCTTTTGTTTAACCTTACTGAGCATTTGAGATCAACCTTTTATTTTTTCTTTTCCTCAAGATATAAAGAAAGGTTTTAGGTAAAAAAAGGGAAGATCTTTATGGGAGATGTTGAAGATCTTTCACCACTATTAGAAGATTATATTCCGAGTTTCCAAAGACAGTAAACTATTACGGTCCTTGTGTGTGTGTTTTTTGTTATGTACTAAGTGTTCTGAAAAAGTAATGTAATTTCCATGTACGTTAAGCTTCGGGTCTCTACAGTTGGTATCAGAGGAAAGGTTTAGTCAACCTTTGGAAACTAGGATGCGAGAACTTTAGTGAGATCCTAGAGATATTTCTAAGGTATGTCTAAGGATGTCCCTTAGGTTAAGTATAAGTACAGGTTATAGTACTATAATTACGGTAACCCAAGATGTTAGATATTGAAGGTAATCCCCCTTTATTATATTGTTTTCCCTAGCGTGATTTTTTCCTCTCACACTATTCTTTCTGGGTTTTAGACGATGGCTAGAACCCGAAAGAACCGTGTTGATCAATGTAATGGACAATGCAATGATTGTCCTCCTGAACAAAAAAATGCTATGGGAGATGGAGTGAAAAATCTTGTTGCTATACTTACACAAGATATGAATCATTCTGGACTTCCAAATGAGCAGAGAAGGGAACAATATTCTATTGAGTCCTTCATGAGGCAACACCCACCTTCTTTCAGTGGGTCTTTTGATCCACGTGTTGCTGAACAATGGATCAGCACTACTGAAAAGATATTTTCAGTTCTTCAATGTTCTGAACATGATAAACTCATCTTAGCAGTGTATCGTTTGGAAGGTGATGCTGATCAATGGTGGAATCTTATCAAGAATATGAGGCCAAGAGAGGAAATTGAGTCCATGGAATGGGACGAGTTGAGTAACTTATTTTTCAATAAGTACTTCCCTCGTATTCTTCGAACAAAGATTGAGAAGGAGTTTCATGAACTAATGAAAAAGGATGATGAATCTGTTGGTATATACGAAGTGAATTTTACAAGGCTTGCAAGGTATGCATCTGGATTTATCATCTAACCTAAAAGAAAAGTTGATCGATTTGTCAGTGGCTTAATACCAAATCTTCAAAGGGCATTAGCTATAAGAGACTTCAGTAGCTATGAAGAAATTGTGCATTGTGCTATCAAGGTAGAAATGGAAGTTGGTGTTACTTATCCATCTCATATTTTTTACAAGAAATTAAAGATGGAGTTCAAGGAGAAATATCAGAATAATGGTGAAAAGAAGATGAATGTTTCCTTACGCTCAAAGTGTGGAAAGAAGCATGGGGGAGATTGTCTTAAAGGGACTAGAAAATGTTTTAAGTGTGTAAAAGAAGGTCATCGAGCAGATGAGTGTCGAAGTAATGGAAAAAGGGTTTCTAATGATGTGAATAAAGAAAAGGCTGCAGAGAAAGCACCACCAACACTTCAATGATTCAAGTGCAAGGAAATGGGGCATTATGCTAATAAATGTTCTAATCCAAGGGTTAGTGATGATCGACATGAGCAACCACTTAAGGCAAAGGACAAAGGGAAGTCACATGTGATCAATATTGGCGATGTTGAATATGACAACATTGTGGTGGAATGATTAAGTGTTTATGTAATGGGATTCCAAAATAATGTTGTATATAGTATGGTGGAATATTGGAATATTTATGTATTGGTCTATTGTGGTTTTCAATAATTTTATGGTACCAGTAACCATGGAAAGTGATTGAGATATTTTTGGAAAAAAGGATGATATGCGCATAATGAATGGAAAAAAAGAAAATGAAATGTTTGACAGTATTCATGATCTCATGATTGATATAAGGTTTAAGTGATATCATGGTTTGAGTATATAGAATTTTGAGGATTTTGGTATGTGGAAAGGGTTAAATTTTAATAGCATTCATGTTTTCAATAATGTTCAATGGGTATTCCTTTTGTTTTCAAGAGAATACATGATTAAGGCCTTCAAATGTTTGGAATGTGACCAACAAGACATATCTCATGATATATGGGGATCAACAATGGTATTAACATGCTAGTTGTATGAACTATTTGGTAATCATTTTCACTATAATATGATATTAGACAACATTATTTTAGATAAGCCTAAAGATTGGAATGGATTATGTTGGACATAAGTATGTATTGTTTAAGGATAGAAGTTTTTTAGATATTATTTATGGGATGTTATAGTAATGTAGTTTTAGAAAAAGGAGAACTTGTAGGATGGGCGACAACCCATCGCGTCGGGCAAGGCTATGGGAATCAAACCCACAGCCGAAGTGCGACTAGCCTTCATCGCCTACCACTGGCCTACAGGAAGTCCCTATTTAGTAGAAACTAGTTTAATTATATTAAGCAGTATGATATATAAAGTATAAGTCCATTTTGGGAACCATATATGATTAATCTCACTATAGATGGACTTATGTATTTTTTGATAACTTTTCTAAACTTTTGCTAGAAACAGATGGAATGACCCATCATTCTATCACATGATCTACTAACACATCATGAATGACAAATTCAACTTCATTTCTTTAAGAGATGTAGTGGAAATTTTCCAAAGAACGACCAATGGTGAGACTATACCAAAATCACGAAAGTATTTCTTCTAATTCCAATTTCATCAACTTTAGGGAAATGATCTTGAAAACCAAAAATGTTGTCCTAGTGCTCTTATATCTGATGAATCAGATGGTACCTTAGATCATCACAAATTTATGGCTTTGTGATTTCTGGATTTTCCATAGCCATGTTCTCTACCACTGTCCATCAGAACATGATGGTTAGATTTCTCTTCCATATCTATATTTTCACCTATGTGGAAACCTAGTGATTAGTTTATTTGGGTAACTGTTACGTTTCATACTTTTGTTTTTAAAGATTGGTTTTGTTATTCCTTTTTACGATGTGGGTTTCTATAAAAGAAACTTTCGAGTAGTAAACCATTTATAACCTCGACAAATTTCGAGGGCGAAATTCATTTTAAGGGGGGTAGAATGTAACACCCTGATATTTTATGAAAAATATTTTTTTAATTTCATTAATGTCATGTGTTGTACGCTACACCAAAAGGAGCTTTCACAACATGCATCCTTGACTTGCCTTGCATTACACGCAATCACGACCTTCCTCGATAGCGTGTGTAGTACGCAATATCGAGTTTCACTAAACAACGATATGCTATTAAAAAATTATTAAAACTAGCCGTTATGAATAGTAATAACCACTTTTTGAAATTTTGTAAATTTTATTTTTCAAAATGGACTTAATTTTTGGATTTGGAATATCTAAATTAGCTTAGGGTGAAATTTTGGTACTTTTCAGATAACTTTCATTTTCTGATGAATAGTGAAAATTACTAAATTTTAATTAAAAACAACCTTTTCAATCGAAATAATTAATAGTGATAAATTATTAATTTGAGTGGTTTTAAAGTATATTTAGAATATATTTTTACAATTTTATACAATGTTAGTCATTGGATGTAATTTCACATTTAAACCAAACATAAACAAGTGTCAATCTTTTGATAGTTATTATCTCTTAAGAACACACTATTTGTTTTGATGATGAGAACTAATTTTTAAATTAATTAATGCAACTGATATGTTTTGAATTTGGTAAAATAGACATCATTTTTGAGTTCATAATATCAAATATATCTTAGGCCTAATTTTTTGTATTTTTCTGCAAACTTTCATTTTTTGATGAATAGTGAAACCACTAAGTGGTAGTTAAAAAAATGAATTTTTCATAAAATTTAATTTTACCACTTCTGTGAGTGGAATTTCAAAAATCCTAGAGACACGGTTGATTTCAGTAAGTAGAATGTGGTTCAATGAGATGAAAATAATTTTTGGTGAATAGTAACTTTTTACTTTTTTTACCACGGTTAAAAGTAAATAGGGTAATAAGGGTAAAAATGATATTATTATTACCCAAAAATGTGTCCTAATTATATTGGATAAGTGTAATTCGACCAAACACAACTTTAGGAATAAAATATGACCATTTAGGCCCACTTGGATTAGATTAGGACATTTATTATTAATTTATTTAAAGAAGGGTTAAAATAGTTAAAATCAATGTTTAATAAGTAGATAATTTTTAATATAGGGTTATACATAAGATAAATTAGACTATAAATATTAATTAGAAAGATAAAAATATTTCCTACATAATGGTATTTTATTTTTAATTTTGAGACATTAAATAATTTAATTTATTTATGACACAACGATGAAGCAGTAATTATCTTATTAATGAAATATTGACATAATTATTGTTATAAAAACCCAAATAAATGTAATTTGAGACTTTTTATGAATTCCACTAATTTTATAGGTTAATATGACATGTTATTATAGATTTAATTAACTGTTTTCGAACTAATCATTCTGTTATGATTTTCACAAAAATCAATTACTAAATAGTGTCAAAATTGACATAAAATAGTTTTTAAAAAATATATTATATTATTAATTGATATTTTATTCCTAAAAATATAAGGTTCGGCCAAATGACTTATATAAGGTTATATATATTAATAATAAACAACTTGGGGTTCTTTTGGCTTGTTATAGTATGTTTATTAACCTTATAGTATAAGAACACAAGAAGACACGGTAAAAGTAAAATTATTTAACTTAATGTAAAATCTAAATGATAAGGTTAAAATAGAAACCTAAACTTGTATAAATTATATTGGATGAGAGGATTTAGACCCATCCCCACCTTAGCTTCGAAATAACTCAATTTGGAGCTATTAAAAACAGAATATGAATTTCTAATAAAATAATATTTTTAGTTTTTCCAAAGGAGCCTCTCTCCTCCCTTATAAAAGGGAACCTCCTCCCCCTCTTCCTCACACCACTTTGAGCCTTCATGCTCGTCCAACCCTTGAAACTTTCTCCTATACACTTCCCTAGAGACATCCTAGAGGTCCTGGTCTTCTTTAAAGACCAATTTTAGTGCCCTAAAAGAAGGTCTCAATGAAGCACTTCAAAGAAGAGGAGGTTCGGACACTTACGAAGCAAATCAGACCTAAGTTAAGGGATATATCACAATCTCATTTTTATCCGAGATTATTTATACTTTGGAATTTACTAGGGTGTATTTTATCATACACATCCATGTTTCCTCAATATGTAATATTATTTCCATCCACGTACAATTGTTTAAATCCAATTTTACCTTTCGGTGAGTTTTTAGTAAAAGATATGAAAGGAATATTTTGTCATTTTCGTATGTGGTACTTTTTGAATTTTTGGACAAAAGTACGAGAAGAATGTTTTTTTAACTTATACGGTATGAATAGATTTTTAAAACATTATTTCCAAGGATTTTCCTTTACAAGTTTTCATGTTTATTTTTAATCAACTTCTTTTAGTTTATAATTGTACGACACGTTAAGAAAGGAAAAATGTTTTTGAAGTAGAAAGGATATTTTCCTCAAGAATGGAGTTAAAGTGTTTTATCAAAATTATTTTCTATCTAAGATAATAAAGGGTTATATTTCTATCCCTATTATTACATTGATTTGATTATGTTGTGATGGAATTATTTTTATGAATTCCTTTATCTTATATGAATTGTTTTTTGATTTCGCGATGTTTAAGAATCCCATTTTTATTACATGGGTTATGCTATGATGTATGTTTTATGATTTTGTGGCACACATAAGAATGGTAATCATTATGATATGGGTGGGACATCTCCCTCCAATGCAGTGGGTAAATATTTTATATCTCATGAGATAGACATGGCTGGAACGGCAGGTTAAACCGGTTCAGTGAAACAGGACTGAAATGAGGAGTGAACTCGGTTCAGAAATGGACTTTTTCTGCTAAGATAGTCTTGGAAATGAGTCATGACTAATAAAAAATGATTCTCTATGATTATGTGTGTATTCCAAAAAGTTTCATGTTTAAAGTTATGATTATTGGGATTACATTTCACTACTATGATTTATCCCATGTTATGATATTATGATCTCTTTTGCAGGTTAATATTTCCAAAATGTTATGTTCTTATGAATACGATGTGATTGATATTTCTTTTGTTTACCCTTACTGAGCATTTGAGCTCACCCTTTTATGTTTTCTTTTCCCCAGGATATAAAGAAAGGTTTTAGGTAAAAAAATGGGAAGATCTTTATGGGATATGTTGAAGATTGTTCACCACGATTAGAAGATTATATTCCAAGATTCCAAAGACACTAAACTATTATGGTCCTTGTGTGTGTGTTTTTGTTATATACTAAGTATTCTGCAAATGTAATGTAATGTCCATGTACGTTAAGCTTCGGGTCTCTACAGTTGGTATCAGAGGAAAGGATTAGTCAACCTTTGGAAACTAGGATGCGAGAACTTTAGTGGGATCCCTATAGATATTTCTAAGGTATGTCTAGGGATGTCTCTAAGGTTAAGTATAAGTATAGGTTATTTTACTAGAATTACGGTAACCCAAGATGTTAGATATTGAAGGTACTCCCCCTTTATTATATTGTTTTCCCTAGCCTGATTTTTTCCTCTCACACTATTTTTTCCAGTTTTATCACCGGCCAACCGTTTTGGACGAATGAGTAGTCCATCTTGTGTGTTTTTTTCAAGAGGATCGCAAAGGTACGATCCGTTCGTGGAGATTAGGGACTGGGTTGCGGGTCCCACGTGGAGTCGCTCGTGTGCGGTGTGCCGGAACTCATCTTTTTCTCCGGATACCCGTTCCACTCAAGCGAGTAATGCTTTCGACGTGTTTTTCCGAGAGCATCGCGATCGCGCAGTCCGCCCGACCTCTTTTGGAGATGTGGTGTGGGTCCCACCCGACCGGGCTATGGTGAATAGTACCTTTTTCACCGGGTGGCCGTTTTGGGTGATTGAGTAGTCAATCACGTGTGTTTCTCCGAGGGGATCACAGTGGCGTGATCCGTTGGTTCAGTTTCGGGATTCTGGGGTGGGCCCCACGCTGGTTGGTCACGGTGAATAGTATCTTTTCCACCTGTTAACCGTTTTGGGCAAGTGAGTAGTCTAACTCGTGTGTTTTTCTGCAAGGCTTACAACGGTGTGATCCGTTTGGCTGTACGGAGCCTCTTGCACGATGTTGAGAAATGTGGAAGCATGGAAGGTGCCCCAGTAGTGGTTCGCCCTACTTTGCTTGTAGCGGACCTTTGGCGAGGGATCGCGTGCACTCCCGTGTGAGTGATGTAAATTCTTGAGGTGACGTGGTTGGCCGTGCCTGGGCCTTTGAGGTGGAGTCGTTACGCCATGCCTTCGCGTTGACATTGGGTGCCGTGTGTATGATAGCCCTTGGGCTGGGGACGAGGTATACTCTGGAAGTATACGGGAGCGCTTGGAGGTACGTGTGGTTTGTACCTGGGATGTTCGTGCGCTTGGTTGGGGTTGACTTGGGGCACACGTCATGTGGGCCCCATGTGCATGTCGTGTTCTTCCTTACGAACTTTGACCTCTCGCGGCGTAGAGGGTCCCTCTGTGCGTTTGTTTGACCAGCAGGGTAGAGATCTTCCCCTGGTTCTGTGCTCGTTGGTTTGACCAGCAGGGATGAGTGGTCTCCACCTGGTCTCATTCTCGATGGATTGGCCGGTAGCGGTGCTAGTGAAACCCAGTGCTGGGGCAGACGCTGCACCTCTTTTGGGAGAGCTGTTCTGGAGTTGGGTGCTTGTGCGACACCCACTCCGTGTTCGGTCGGCCAGTGTTGTACCCTCCTGTAGAGATGACAGAGCGGTTCTGAGTTTTACCCTCCAGCAAGACTGGGTAGTGGGTTACTCGTCGGTTTCCTTGGGCTTACCCTCCAGCAGGGTTGGGCAGTGGGTTGCTCACTGACTTCTAGGGTTTACCCTCCAGCAGAGACTGGGAAGTGGGTCACCCGATGCACTTAGGGTCTACCCTCCAGCAGAGACTGGGCAGTGGGTCACCCGAAGACCTCTTAGGGCCTACCCTCCACCAGGGCTGGGCAGTGGGTTGCCCGTCGTCTAGTTCCAGGTCTACCCTCCAGCAAGGCTGGGCAGTGGGTCGCCTGTCGACTTATTCCAGGTCTACCCTCCAGCGGGGCTAGGCAGTGGGTCGCCTGATGATGTGTTAGGGTTTACCCTCCAGCGGGGCTGGGCAGTGGGTCACCCAACACCTGGTTATGGTTTACCCTCCAGTGGGGCTGGGCAGTGGGTCACCTGATATTTGGTTATGAATTACCCTCCAGCAGGGCTGTGCAGTGGGATACCAGTTGGCATTCCAGACTCAGTCCTCTCGACTAGGCTAGTCTGTGGCTTACCTCCGTGATTACCGGAGCGGGACCCTTGGTTGTACGGGTCAGTGTTGTGACGGCTTGACTTTTAGGAGACCTCTCGACTGCGGGGCAGTGACGAGGTGTGGTCGGACTTTCCCTAGAACTCTCAAGTTCGAGGGGCACTTTCCCCACCGAGACGCGTTCTTGCGACGCGATCTAAAACCGTGCGGGCGAGTCAGTGCCGCCCAAAGCGGATTGTATCAAGGTGCGGTGACTAATCCCCTTAGCTTGTGGTTCAGGGCAGACGTGCGGGATGCTGGGCATCGATGGTGTTATGTCTGGGATTGTTGGACATTTTTTTTCTTGGGCTGAGCTATGGGACAGAGATCCCCTTACGAGTTTGTTTGGGCTTCTTGATTGAGCATAAAGATTTGTATATACCATGTTTGAGTACCCACTCCTTGGGTTTTGGCTACTCTCCTTCAGGAGAGGCAAAGACACGCGGGGTATGCCACGTGCTTTCCGCGTCCAGCTTCTCGTGGTAGGATGAGTCTTCTATCTTTCTCTTGATGGGTTGAGCTGTTACTGTTTACTGCACCCTTGGTTGTACTCCTTTACTTTCCCTGTTCGCTCTACTTCTCACCCTTCGGTACCTCCTTTCGTTGCTCCCTCGAGCCTTCGGGGTATCCTACTGAGTATTTTTATACTCACCCCTGCTTGGGCTTTTCCCTCACTTGGTGTGCCCTTGCAGATGACGGACAGGTGGAGCGTGACTTCGGTGGAGTGTAGGAGCTTGGGAGCTTGGACCGCATGCGGTGGTCGTGGCCGGGTTCCAGGTGGGAGACCCGTCAGCTTTTCTTTTTTTTTACCTGTTGCCAGGTTGTGGCACCTTTTCGGCTGGGCACGTGTTTTTCCCCTTTTCTTTTCAGCTTGTACTTATACTTGTAGAGGTCGATTCACTTGGTGGTCCTTATATAGCAGTTTCCCTTTCTTTTTACTCTGCTTGTCTCTTCTTTTACTCTGCACTTTTCCATTGAGGTTGCTGTGTGCGTGTGTTCAGGTACTTAGGCAAAGGCCTCCCCGAGTTATTGTGCCTTCGGCATTGGTCGCCAACCCCTGGCCTATGGACGCGGACTTGGGGTAGTTGCGGCTCGAGCCCGGGTAGGGTCGGGTCGTGACAATATTACAGTTGCTAAATCAATATCACGAGTGGGATAGTTTTTATCAGATGTCTTGATGCATAGGCAAAAACTCTGTCATTCGTCTTGTGTACACAACCATGTCCTTTCATTGAAGCATCACTATAAATAATAAACCCATCGTTCCCTGATGGTAGATTAAAGATAGGAGCATTGACTAATCTTCTCTTCAGTTCTTCAAAAAACACTTCACACACTTTTTTCCAAAAAAAAATTTAACCCCTTTATGTGTGAGATTTGTTAATGGTTTATCCAACAGGGAAATATTCTGGAAGAAACATCGATAATAACCTGCTAAACCAATAAAACTACGTACCTTAGTTATACTAATCAGTGCTGGCCATTCATGGATAGCCTCGTTCTTGAAAGGATCAATATAAATTTCATCCTTAGAGATGATATAGACATGAAAATAAATATCTTGAAGCCAAAATTTATACTTGATAAAATTCCCATATAATTCATTTCTTTTGAGGGTTTCCAGAATAGTGCGCACGTGATTTTTTGATCTTTATAGCTTTTTGAGTATACTAAGATATCATCATTAAATACCACTACAAATTCATCATGATATTCCTTGAAAACTCTATTCATAAAATCCATTAAGACAGAGGGTTCATTAGTCAATCCAAAAGGCCTTACTGTAAACTTGTAATGCCCATACCTGGTTCGAAATGCTGTTTTCAGAATGAATTCCCTCTTCACACACAACTGATGATATCTTTATCAAAGGTCAATCATTGAAAAATATTTAGCTCCATGAAATTGGTCGAATAAATCATCAGTACGAGGTAGTGGATACTTGTTCTTTATTGTTATAGCATTGATCTCCCTGTAGCTAATGAACAACCTCATAGATCCGTCTTTCTTCTTACGAAAAAGGATAGGGGCTCCCCATGGAGAAAAACTAGGGTGAATAAATCCCATATTACTCAATTCCTATATTTTTTTATTTAGTTCCACAAATTCCATTGTGGCCATTATATGAGGGGTCTTCGATATGTGCCTTGAACCAGGAATTAAATCAATGGAAAACTCAATTTCTCATTCTAGAGGATGTCTAGGTAAATCCTCTAGAAGAACATGAATATATTCTTGTACAATAGGTACGTCCTCTATTCTAACATTCTTTTCCTCACCCATAATTATTTCATTCTCTTCTTCCCCAATAATTGAATTCAGTAGAGCTCCTGGGGTGGATCTAGATAAGAATCAGGTGGGGACGTTTCTTCTCTGAAGATAAGGTACTCATTATCATCATCAAAAATTTTAACATCCTTATTCTGACAATAAAATTTCACATCATGGTCAAAAATACAATCCATTCCGAGGTTTATTTCAAATTTACTAATTGGTTTGATGATGAGATTAGCAGATAAAGAACATTTATATGCCCTACTTGGTACTGATTCACATAACTATGTAGCGATGGTACTTCCCTTAGGATTTTTGACTGACAACTCATTTATTAAGTCAAATTGAAAATATATAATTTTCTTAGAAAACTAGTAAGATACGAAACAATGCAATGATCTAGAATCAAATAAATCATTGGATTAACTTGAAGAAACCATTAAATTACTTACCACCCTATCTTTTGGATCTTCATAATTAGCAATAGTGATCATATAAGCATGGCCTTGCTCCCTTGACCTTTTCAAAGGTAATTTCCTTTGGTACTTAGGACATTCATGTGCATAATTTCTCTTTTCTCTACAATTTTATCATTAATAATTGACAACCACTTTCTTTCCCCTGCAATAACGAGCTTGGTGGAATTTTTCACCACACTTGTAAAAGACTCTCATTCCCTTAAGGAAAGTACCAGGGTGTTTCTTCCCACATTTATCAAAGGATGGATCTTTAACTTTTCCCTTATTCTCCTTATTTCCATTTCTAGAGTGATCAACATAGATCTTTTTATCTTGCTTTTCTTTGAAGTCATAAGGCTTAGTATATTCCTTTTCTATCTTGATAGCACATAAGATAATATCTTCATATGATGAGAATGATAAGAGACTATTTCTCAATGAAAAATGGTGTTAACCCATAAAATAATCAATCAAAATTACTCCTTAGGTTAAAAATATAATCATCTGCATGCCTTGATATACTTGTAAAGTTAGCCTCATACTTTGAGACATTGTCTTCTTAATTTAGCCTCAGACTCAAAAATTGTCTTTCCATATCTGCTCGATGGTCACGAGGAAAGTATTTTTCTAAGAAAATATCTTTAAACTCCATACATTCCATGTTCGATACTTCTTCATCTTCATTTGTATTTTTGATTAATGACCACCATAGATCTGCATCTCCCATGAGGTGATAAACTGTCCTGAAAAATTTTTCCCTTTCAGTACTCCGCAAATCATGAAATATTTTCTCTATGGAATTTATCCATTGCTCAGATACTAATGGATTTGTACTCCCATTGAATTTTTTGTGGTTGTTTCCTCATGAAGTGGTCTAGCATTGATCCTCTGTGTTTTGGATCGAGGTTCTCTATACAGGTAAGGTTACTATTCCTAACCTGAGTGAGTTGTCCCAGTATGGTGATAAGCTGACATGAACTAGTTGTATCACTAGCCCCACTATAATTTTCCTATGTAGGAGGTCAATCCCTACATGGATTATGTGCATTGATACGGTTTCCATTCCTTCCACTAGGCGGCATTTCTAAACAATGTCATACACTAAATTAGTTTATGAGTTACAATACATAATTGGAAACTTGTAAAATACTTAACATAAATTGAATAATTTATAGATATAATCCATAATCATAAAAAAATGTTTTCTTTGAGAGGGTATATGATCATAAATCCATTATAGTGGTTTTGAAATAAAATGTGAATTATCCTAAGAATATACCCTGGGAGTGTCGTAACCAAGAGTGCAGTAAGGCCCATTGTCATGTACCAGGATACCTCGGGTCAAGCCCGAAACTACTTGCCAGAGTTTTCACTCCATGGTACATCTATGCCAGAACCACATCTTCCAGCTCGTATCTAGGCATGGATTTCTTTCTTAGAAAATACCCAAAATCTATACATTACCAAGATTCTAGGAAGTTCTTGTATACCAAACCTCAGTTTTTATCTTAGGGTAATGCGCTCTAATAAGAGTTTATCTAAATCTAGTTTCTAAGGTTTGTACTAAAATTTCTCTGATACCAACTGTAACACCCCAAACCCAGTTACCTAGATTCGGTGCATTATTACATAACATTGGCATGATATAAGAAATCATGTCCCGAAATACCGATTAGTTTATTACCCTTGAAAGAACTAGATACATTCATAAGTTTTACATTACATAATGAAATAAAAACATCAACAACATTTTATCCCCCCTGACCAAAATTATATACTTATCCTATCCCTACAGGTCAACCATTAAATATTTCTCCTCATCCTGGGAAAAATAAAACATAGAAAGGGGTGAGCTCAAATGCCCAGTAAGGATAACAATATAACAAAAAATTTAATAAATAAGCATAAACATTTAAGGAACGATATAAGACTAAAAAAATCTTTTAAACATAAACTTACACATAATATGGAAAAGACAAAATTAAATAATTCCATTTACTTATTCATATAGATATTCTACTAGTCTAAGAATCACATGCAATATCATAGACACTTTTTAATGATGGAATGCACAATGTTGGACTTCATAAGCACATAGTCAAGGCCTTGTGCCAGGACTACAAATAAAAGTTTATCAAGGCCTTGTTCCTAGACACTAGTTTGTCTCATGAGACCTACCGATGCATTTAGGAGAAATTGCGGGCTCCAACCATCACTTACTAAGTTCAATGCATTACTCATGTTAAAAGGTTTAAACATAACATAAACATTCATATTAAAACTAGCATATGAAATGTAAATTATTTATCCATAAACCATGAAGGGTATAAAAATAACAAATCCACAATCAAACATATCACAAAACCATCAATACAATATTGAAGATTTTTATCATAATAAATCAACTTCAAACAATTTTAAAATGCATCAAAGGATGTTGACATAGATGAAATCAAAAGTTTTTGTAGAGAAATATCTATTTCTATTTTGAAATAATTTAAAAGTCATATAATTATAAAAGAGAACATTTATTTTTAAAATTTTCTTATAAGTTTTTATGGGATGTTTTGATGATGATATAATGGTTGAAAATATCCACACCCACCATATAAGTTAAAAAAAGACATTATTACCTTAATTTTTTCAAAAAGGTCATAAAGTACTTTGTTTTGATAATGATAGAAAGATTCCTTTCAAATAATTTTATAAAAAGTCAAAAAATGTTATAAATGGTTTTAAACCATATTATAGTAAATATTAAAAATGTTTTGAAATATATTTTAAAGAAACATGGATATGGATGATAAAGAGGTACCTATAGATACTTACGTAAAAACAAGCTCTGATAATAAAGAAATTGTGAAATTAACCCTTACCTTGTAATTTTCCATCATCGATGTTACATTAAACTCGTGTATAATAGTTAAAACTCTGTTATTAAATTATAAAAGAATCATATACATAAATATGATATCATATATGATCTTATAATATTGCTTTGTTAATAATATTTTAGTAGTATCATCGTTTTGGGTGTTAACTGATTCATTTTCCATTTTATTCTTGGTTATGTAAATCATGATTATTATGGATATGATGTATTTTATTCATATTAATAATGTTATTATGTTCATAAAAATTATTTTTAATCATAAAATTAAAATTATTCTTGAATGATCACGATGCGGAATGAATCTCATCGCGTTCGTGGAGATGGTAATCCATACCTACGCACGAGAGACAATATCATAATACTAATTGTGAAATAATATGTAATTGGACGGTATATCATATATAAAGGGTCATTAACATGTTATATTTATTATTTACATCATTTATACTCATTATTATACCCATCCAAATAATGATTTGTTTGAATAACAAAGTACACCACGATGTGGAGACGGTAAGCCATACGTACGGATGTACGATGAATTTTCCATTCTTACGATGGATAGAATAATCAATATGGTTGTACCATTTTTATAATAACATCATAGTTTATATAAGGTATTAGAGTTATTATTTTATAACGGAAACAACAATGAAAGAGGAAGTGGAAGATGAAAAGAATTTGAAAGAGGTGATGAAATATTTACCTCTTCTTAAGGTTCTTCCTTTTGATTTGACCAAAAGGGATTCTTATGTTTGATTTCTGGAAAAAGGAAGGACTCTGGGATGAATGGAGGAATTTTAGGAGGATATTTAGGCAGGGGATAGACGAGCCAAATGGATTTAGAGGTGAGAAATTAAGAGAATGGTAGGTACCCTTAAGAGAGGTGAGGGTCACTTTAGGAAAAGCTTGAAATATTATTTTATTATAAAATCATTTTTTGTTTTGAATGGCTCAAAAATGATCAATTTTGAGTATAAGGTGGGCATGGGTCGAAAAAATCTCAACTAATGGGTTTTAGAGAGGTTTAGGTTACAATAATAACCTTATCTTTTAGATTTAACTCTTAGTTAAATAGTTTGATATTTACCATGTCTCTTTGTATTTATATATTATATGGTTAATAAACTTACTATAACAAGTCAATAGAACCCCATTTGTTTAATTATTAATATATATAACCATATCTATATCCTTTGTATTATCTTTAGATTTATAGTAATATTATATAAATTAATAATATTGCATTTGTTTTAAAAACTCAATTATGTCAATTTTTTTCACTATTTAGTATTTGATTTTTTTGAAAGCCATAAAACATTATCAATTCAAATAAAATTTATTTATTCAACCCTAAAATGTCATATGAACTTATAAAATTATTATAATTTATCATAATTCTCAATGTACATTTATTTGGATATTTATAATATCAATTATTTTAACATTTCATTATTAAGGTAATTACTGCATCATCATTGTGTCATAAATAAATTAATTATTTAATGTCTAAAAATTATAAATAAAATATAATTATATAGGAAACCCTTATATATTTATAATTAATATTTATAGTCGAGTTTAAATTGTGTGTAAACCTATACTAAAAATGGTTTATTTATTAAACTTTGAATTTATCTCTTTTAACTCTTCTTTAAATAAAATAACAATAAATATCCTAATCTAATACAAGTGGGCCAAAATGATAATATTTTATTCATAAGGTTTTTTTTGGTCGAATTAAACTTATACAATAGATTTAGGTCATGTTTTAGGGTACTAATAATTTAATTTTTACCCTTAATTACGCAATTTACTTTTAAACGTGGTAAATAAAAGTCAAAAGTTACTATTAAAAAACTTATTTTCATCTTTTTGAACCAAATTTTACATATTGATGTCAAATTTGTCTCTTAGATTTTTTAAATTCAACTCATATAATTAGTAAAATTAAATATTATGAATATTTGTAAATGCTCTTAGAAGGTGGGTAAAAGACGGTAAAAAGTTCAATAAAATTTTATATATCTAAACTTATTATAAAATGAATCCAATGAATTAAATTGAACATATATAGGTATTATGTATTTATTTTTACATAAAAGAAACTTAAATAATATTAAAATTGTTTAAATAAAAAGTCTATTTTAAATAATAACGCAGTATTTTTCACTATTCATAAAAAATTGTAAGTTTTCAGAACAATACCAAAAATTCACTCTAAGATAATTTCGATATTCTGAATTCAAAAATGATGTCCATTTTGGAAAATAAAATTTATAAAATTTAAAAAAGTTGGTATTACTTTTCATAATTACTAGTTTGATTGGTCATTGTGTGTTAAAACTCCAAGTTGCGTACAATGCAAGCTACAACATTATTCAAAGGGAAAAGTACCGTGGAATATTGGGGTGTTACAATATTACTATTCATAAGGGTGGGTTACTATTTATAAGGGTAAGTAACTATTCACCACAAATTATGTTTTTTCTATCAGACATCAAACATATTACTGATCGCAACTGTGTATGTGAGATTTTCAAAATTCCAAACATAGAGTTGAAATTTTATGCTTAAAGGTCACATAGTATTTCATTTAGGCCTGATGTGGAATTTTGTTTTCTGATGTGATTTTATATGGTTATGACACTACTATAGGAAGGGAGAAATTACATTGATAAAATTTTGGTTGTTACATTGTTCCCCCCTTTTGAAATTTCACCCTCAAAATTTCATTTTACCAAAATAGGTGAGGGTACTTCTCCTTCATCGCATCCTCTTATTAACAAGTTTCTTTTTCGTACTTATGGCTTTTCCACAACACTTTGAGAAGATAGTATTTCATGTTGCGTAGGACCTTATCACTCTGATCCATAATCTTTACTGGATACTACTCATAGGAGAGATCATATTCCAAATGTACCACCTCTGATTTTAATACATGGGATGGATCTCATATTTACTTCCTCAACTGTGATACATGATGTAATGCCCCGACCCTAGTTACCTAGATTCCATGCATTATTTTAATAAATTGTCATGATTATAAGGAATAAGGTCATGAAGGACTGATTAGTTTAGCAGTCCTGGAAAATAGATTACATAAATGAATGTTACATTACACTTTATAACATATAACACAACATAAGTAATACTTTATGAACACCATTATTCCCTTATCTTAACCCTGCATATCAATCAAAATGCACTTCTTGGAATCCTGGGAAAACAAATAGAAATGGGTGAGCTCAAATGCTCAGTAAGGGTATAAAATACAGAGGAAGATAAAATAAATATTAATAATGGGGAATAATTGAAACCAATGCCTTTATCAATAAAAAACATGAATACTTTTATGGAAGGAATATGAGATGAGTAAATAATGCCATAATAAAACATAATCATGGGTATTCTACTAGTCAAATGAACACATGAACCATCAATATTATTTTTATAATGAGGTAATGTATAATTCCAGACATTCTAAAATATTTTGTCAAGGCCTTGACCAAGACGTTTAAAAATGATTAAGGCCTCAACCAAAACCATATATCAAATTGGGAAAGGGCCTTGGCCAATTCCACGTCTAGTTGTCTCATGAGACTTACTGATGCATCGAGGAGCTATAATGGGCTCCACCCGTCACTTACTATGTAAAATACATTCTTCATATGAAAAGGTTGATATATAACATAAACATTAGTATATGAACTAGGATACAAAATGTCAATACTTTAACCATAAACCTTGAATCGTATAAAAATAACACATCCATAGTCAAACATATCACAAAACCATCAATACAATATGGAAGTTTTGTATCATAATAAATCAACTTCAAAAAAGTCTTAAAATCCATTAAAGTATTTGACATATATGGAAATTATTCTTAAAACTCTTTGATTGAAATATCACATTTTAGGAAAACATTTAAAAGTCACACAATTTTGAAAGGAAAACATTTAAAGACATTTTTGAATCAAAGTGTCCCATACCACTTTGAAACATTTTAAAGTAATTGACATTTTAAAACATTCATGACCCTTTAAATAAATCTTTAAATTTTTTTTTCAAACATGTACATTAATGAGAATGGTTTAGAAGAATAAATATTTAAAACATTTAATATGATGTTGACATAGATGAAATAAAAAATGTTTGAGGGAAATATCTATTTTTTGAAATCATTTAAGAGTCACATAATTTTAAAAGAAAACAATTAATTTGAAAATATTCTTATAAGATTGTAATGGAAGCTTATACAATTATATAATGGTGAAAAATAGACGCACCCACCATATAAGTTAAAGAAATACATTCTTACCTTAATTTTGTTGGAAAGGTTAAAAAGGACCTTGTTTGGAAAACGACGGAAAGATTCCTTTCAAACCATTTTATAAAAAGTTGAACAAGGGTATAAATGAATTTAACCCATATTCTGTAAAATAGTAAGAATGTTTTGAAATATGTTTTTAAGAAACATGGATATGAATGATAAAGAGGGCCCAGTAGATAATTACGTATAAACAACCTCGGATAATGAAGAGATTGTGAAATAAACCATTACCAATTTGGTAACTTACGAAACATACACCCCATGAAAGTGGTATCATACAATGAATATGTAAATACACATAAATAAAAGTGTATTACACAATTAATACAATTATGGGCAGTACATACACCACAAAAATGGTAATAGTAGAAATATGGCTTGAATCTCATGGGAATAAGGAGTGAGATGAAAACCCCTTACCTTGCACTTTCTTTTTGTCAAGGGTACGTTTAACCTCCTGTATGAAGACCGTAGTATTTTATTAAATTATACCAGAACCATATTAATATTTATTATATCATACATTATTCATTTATGACATTACACTACCCATTAATAAAAATTTCAATGTTAAATTAACATTTCGAGTAATAATCAATTTCTTTATCGTACGTGTTTTAACTTGTTACTCTTGATTGTATCACATAGATAATTATTTGAATACTTATAGAATATAAATCATGATTTACATATCATGCATATTTAGAATATAAATATGTATAATATACATATATATGAAATGGAAAACACTGTTTATGGAGAAGGTAGTCCGTACGTACGTATAAACACAGTTTCTGTTTTCATATCGTGTTGAACGGAACTAAGTGAAAAAGATATATTTATGTTCATAACTACATAGATACATACATATATATATATATATCTCCAGTAGAATTCTTATTTCATATATTACATACTTATTAGTAATATATTTTTATAATCATCGATGAATGGTGGACTTGGAAATGAACTTCATCCCGTTGTGGAGACGGTAATCCATACGTACGTACGAGCAAAAATATCATTCTTTTGGTATTAAAATAATATATAATTGGTCGGTATATCATATATAAAGAATCATTATCATGTTATATTTATTATTTACATAAATTACACATCATTTTTATACCCATACAAGTAATAATGTATTGAATAACAATTACACCATGACGTGGAGACGGTAAGCCGTACGTACGCACGTATAGTGAAATGTCATTCAAAGGATGGATAGAATAATGAATATGGTTGTAACATATCATATTATATAGAAGATAATTGATTTATTATTTTAGAATGGAAATAATAAAGAAATAAGAAGTGGAAGAAAAAAGGAACTCGAAAGAGGGTGGTGAAATCATTACCTCTTCTTCAGGTTCTTCCTTCTGATTTGATCAAAAGGGCTCCTTAGGTTGGATTTATGATAAAACTAATGCCTATAGGTTGAATTTAGGGAGGTTTGGAGGATATTGGGGCAGGGGTTAGCCGATACAAATGGATTTGGAGGTGTGAATTAGTGATAAGGGGGAGTGCCCTTTTATAAGAGGGGTGAGGGGCACTTTAGGAAAAGATTAACGTATTAATTTATTATACAATTAAATTCAGTTTATAATGGTTCCAAATGAATTTATTTTGAGAATTAGTCGGTTATGGGTCTAAATCCTCTCAACAAATTTGTTTTAGACAAGTTTAGGTTTACATTTTAACCTTATCATTCAGATTTGACTATTAGTTAAATAGTATAAGTTTTACCATGTCTTCTTCTATTCTTACTCTATATGGTTAATAAACTTACTATAAACTTCCAAGAGAACCTAAAGTGGCTCATTAATGACATATATAATATTACATAAGACCTTTTGATGAAACATACATTTTTAGGTATATTATATCAACCAATAATATAGTAATTGTTTTAAATATTAATTTTTTGTCAATTTTGACACTATTTGGTATTTTGTTTTTGTGAAAGTCATCACAACATGATTACTTTGAAAACGATACATTTAATTATCCATAACATTTCATAGTAACCTAGAAAATTCGTGTATGTCATAAATACTTTGAAATTATATTTTTTTTAATATTTATAATTCCATTTATTTGATTCTTTGATTAATAAGGTAATTACTGCGTCATCACTGTGTCATTAATAAATTTAAATATTTAATCTCTAAAAAATAAAAATAAAATACCATTATATAGGAAATATTTTTATATTTCCAATGAATATTAATAGTAGAAAATATAATTTATATAACCCTTTGTAAAAATCAATTTACTAAAAGATATTTGTTTTTGTCTTTTTTGCCTTTACTTCAAGTTAATTAATCTAAATTGTCATTATCACTTAAAAGTGGCTCAAAGGGGTCCCAAAATAGACCCAAAGATGACCATGGTCATTAATGACTCCAAAAATAAGGTTTGAACAACTGTTAAGGTAATTTGGAATTATTATAATATTTGTTTTACCTTAAATTACCCTTTTTACCTTTAACTGTGGTAAATAAAAGTCAAAAGATACTATTCACCAAAAATTATTTTCATCTTATTGAACCACATTTTACTTCTTGATATTAACCGTGTCTCTCAGATTTTTGAAATTCAACTCACAGATGGGGTAAAATTAATATTTATATGAATTTACAAGTTCTCCTAGGAGGTGGGTAAAAGACGGTGAAGAAGTTCAATAAATTTTTTATATATCTAAAATTATTATAAACTGACTCCAATGAATTAAATTGAATTTAAATAGGTATTATGTATCTATTTTTACCTAAAAAAATTTAAATAAAAAAAAATTATTTAAATAAAAAAGCCGGGTTTAAACAATAACTCTGTGTTTCTTTCACTATTCATCAAATATTGAACGTTTTCAGAAAAGTACAAAAAATTCACCCAACGCTAATTTTGATATTCCAAATCCAAAAATTATGTCTATTTTACCAAATTAAAAAAATAGAAGTTTTATTTAATAATTTTAAATTAATTCCCATTGTCAAAACAAAAAGCGTGTTTTTAAGAAACAATCACTATTAAAAAATTGACACTTGTTTATGTCCAATTTAAAAGTGAAATTAATTCCAATGAGAAAAATTGGATTAAATGGTAAAAATATAATCTAATTATACTTCCAAACCATTCATATGTATATTTGAACACTATAAATTATTTTGATTAAAAAAGTTGTTTTCAGTTAAAATTTAGTATTTTTCACTATTCACCGAAATATGAAAGTTATCAGAAAAACACCAAAAATTTATTGAAACTAAATTCTTATTTCCCGATTCTAATGAAGAAGTTTATTTTTTAAAAATGATTATATAAAAGTTTAAACTATTGGATTTAAAAAGGGTTCTCCATTAAAGGCAATAAAATTGCATTTTTTGAAAAATGTATCTTTTTTCTAAAAAAATGTATTAGTTCTTAAATTATGTCTAAGTAAATCATAATATAGATTCTAGAATTATAAGGATTATATAAATTTCAAAATTCAGTTAATACTATTTATAACCGCTTATGAACGACTAGTTTGGTAAGTCGTTGTGCGCTTGATCTCAGTGTTGCGTGTAGTGCAAGTTATTGAATTATTTTGAAAATATAACGTACTATGAAATCCTGGGGTGTTACATTCTTCCCTCCTTCAATAAATTGCATCCTCGCAATTTGAAATTGTTCTTCGAAAAAAAAGGTTGAAAATAGAAAATAACTTTGTGGGAAAAACCACATCGGAAATTTGGTTAATAAAATTTAGTCTTAATAAGAGGAAAAAACTTATATATATATATGTATACTTGATAAGTATAGTTTCATCTTTCAACTAATTCCTACCACAAACTCATCTTTCACTCCAAATGATTTAAAAAAAAATTCTATTTATCAAAATCATATAAGGTTCCAAAAATAATGAATTTATAATTCATTTTTCAGACTATTAAAAAACCTAAATTATACAAAACAGTACATCATGTAGTCCAATCATAGGTGATTCACCTTTTTCGCTCTTTGGTTTCGGGTTCGAGTCTCTCGGCCTTGTCAGATGCGACTAGTTGTTTCCTGACCTCTGGGTTGTCCTTTTATAAAAATCCAAAAATAACCTTAACAAAAGTATCCAATTTCAAACTTAATCCATTCCAACCTTTATAGATATCCAAAATTCTTATATCTAATCTGTAATTTCATAATTTATAAGGATGTTAAAAATAATGAAGCTCATTTTTTCCAGGTAAAAACATGTGAACGCCTTCATCATGTATTCTTTTAAAACACCGCAACATCCGGAATTACCAAAAAACCTTATTGATTTTATTCATGCTCCCGTATTCCTTATAGAATACTGGATATACTCCTTCTATCCCAAAATTTTTTAAACTCCAAAAATGATGGAATATAAAAATCATTAATTAGTTTCAAGGCAGTCAAGAATATCCAATATAATTTATCCAAATCAATAATGTATTATTCCAAAATCTCAACCTTGGTATCATAACTATATTATGTTTATCTTTCTCTGAAACATATATTTTCCAAAAATTTAACTTGCTATTGAGTCACTTTTCTTTGTTCCACAAAATCTCATGTCCTTAATGAAATAGTATTTCTATACAATCTTTATATACTCCATAATTATTATAACTAGTACATTGTTGAAACAACACTGAAAAGACATAATTCTCTAATAACAACATAAGAACTCTAATCATTCCTCCTCATCTGTGGAAGTATCATAACTTGATTATTATCCAATAGCATCATTTGGGGCATACTCTGATGATTTGGACATTGGTTCACGTAGTTCTCCAACTCCTTACAGATGCAGCATTGTACATTTGAAACCTTTTCTTACCCTTGCAGTTACGTACATGGTGTCCTTTTTCTCTACACTTATAACAAACTCCCATTACTTTCAGGAAAGTTCCAGGTTATTTCTCCCCACAATTATCACATATGGGAAAATTCTTCTTTTCCCTCTTCCCTTTATCCATATTTCTCTCTTCCATCCTTTCCTTCTCTTGCCTACCTTCAATGCCATAGGACTCTGAAAATTCTTTACTTATCTTATTAACCCATGATACTATTTCTTTATATGTTGAGAATAAATTGAAGAATATTTCCCTTCTAAATGTTGGCTTAATACTGTGAAAGATATGATCCTTCTTACTCTTTGGATCATACGTATTGCTGGAGTTCACATTCTTTCTACTGGGCGCCATTTCTACACAATATCATAAACTAAGTCAGTTTATGAAATGCAATGAATAATTCCAAACTTGTAAAATACCTAACGTAAATTGAAAATTTGATGGATATAATCCATAATCAAAATTTTTTTTACTTAGAGTAAGTATATACTCATAATCCCTTCATAATGGTTTGTAAATAAAATGAGAATAAGCCTAAGCATATCCCCCGGGAGTGTCGTAACCAAGAGTGCAGCAAGGCCCGTTTTCATGCACTAGTTCCCATTCGAGTCTAGCTCTAAGCGGTGTTTTTAGGTTTTACCCCTAGGTACATCTGTGCCAGAGCCACCTCTAGCTGCTCGTATCCAGACAAGGATGTATTCCTCGGAAAACTAACAAAATATTTACAATACCACAATTTTAGGGAGTTTATCTATACTAAAACTCAAAGTCCATCTTAGGTCTATGTGATCTAATCAGAGTTTATCTAAATCTAGATTCCAAGGATTGTACTAAAATTCCTATGATACCAACTATAACGCCCCGACCCCAGTTACCCAAAGTTAGTGCATTATTTTAATACATTGGCATGATTACAAGGAATAAAGTCCCAAAGGACCGATCAGTTTAGCAGTCTTGAAAAATAGATTACATACATGAATGTTACATTACACTTTATAAAATACAACAAAACATAAGTAAACCTTTATGAACTCCATTATTCCCTTAGCTTAACCCTGCATATCAATCAAAATGCACTTCTGGGAATCCTGGGAAAAATAAAACATAGAATGGGGTGAGCTCAAACGCTCAGTAAGGGTAAGCAATACAGCGGAAGATAACGTAAATATTAAGCATGTTGAATAATTGAAACCAATTTCTTTAGCAATAATAAATATGAATACTTTTATGGCATGAATATGTCTCGAGTAAATAATGCTATAATAAAACATAATCATGGGTATTCTACTAGTTGAATGACCACATGAACCATAAATATTATTTTCATAATGAGGTAATGTATAATTCCAATCATTCTAAAACATTTTTTGAAGGCCATGGCCAAGATGTCTAAAAATGATTAAGGACTCTGTTAAAACCACATATCAAATTGGGAAAGGGCCTCAGCTAATTACACGTCTAGTTGTCTCATGAGACCTACTGATACATCGAGGAGCTATAGTGAGATACACCCGTCACTTACTATGTCCAATACATTACTCATATAAAAAGGTTAAAACATAACCTAAACATTCGTATAAGATCTAGGATATGAAATGTCAACACTTTAACCATAAACCATGAATGGTATAAAAATAACACATCCATAGTCAATCATATACAAATCCTCCAATACAATATGGAAGTTTTGTATCATAATAAATAAACTTCAAAAAAATCATAAAATCCATTAAAGGATTTGAAATAGATGGAAATGATTTGTAAAACTCTTTGATTGAAATATCCCTTTTCATGAAAACATTTAAAATTCACACAATTTAGAAAGGAAGACATTTAAAGACATTTTTGAATCAATGTGTCCCATACCACTTTGAAAAATTTTAAAGTAATTAATATTTTAAAACATTATTGTCCCTTTAAATAAATACTTAAATCCATTTTTCAAACATGGACAATAACAAGAATGGTTTAGAAGAATAAATCTTTAAAACATTTAATATGATGTTGAAATAGATTAAATCAAAACTATTTGAGAGAAATAACTCTTTTTTGAAATCATTTAAGAGTCACATAATTTTAAAAGAAAACATTTACTTTGAAAATATTCTTATAAGCTTGTAAGGGAAGCTTCTACAATTTTATAATGGAGGAAAATAGCCACACCCACTGTATAAGTTAAAAAAAGACATTCTTACCTTAATTTTGTCTAAAAGGTTAAAAATGACCTTATTTGGAAAACAACGTAATGATTCCTTTCAGTCCATTTCATAAAAAGTCAAACAAGGGTATACATGACTTTAAACCATATTCTATAAAATAGTAAGAATTTTTTGAAATACATTTTTATGAAACATGTATGTGGATGATAAAGAGGTCCCAGTAGATAATTACGTATAAACAACCTCAGATAATAAAATGATTGTGAAATATACCCTTACCAATTTGGTAACATACCAAACATACACCCCATGAAAGATGTACCATACAATGAATATCTAAATACACATAAATTAAAGTGTATTACACAAATAATACAATTATGGGGAGTACATACACCACACAAAAAGTAATAGTGGCAATATGGCATGAATCTCATGGGAATAAGGATTGAGATGAAAACCCCTTACCTTGCACTTTCTTTTAGTCGAGGTTACGTTTAACCTATTGTATGAAGACCTTATTATGTTATTAAATTATACTAGAACCATATTAATATTTATGATATCATACCTTATTATGTTATTAAATTATACCTGAACCATATTAAATATCATTATTTTGATATTAAAATAATTTATAATTGGATGTTATATCATATATACAGAATATTTATCAAGTTATATTTATTATTTACATCAATTACACATCATTATTATACCCATCCAAGTAATAATGTATTGAATAATAGTTACACCGTGACGTGGAGACGGTAAGCCGTACATACGCACGTATGGTGACATGTCATTAAAAGGATGGATAGAATAATGAATATGGTTGTAAAATATAATAGTATATAGAATATACTTTATTTTTTTATTTTAGAATTTAAATAATAAAGAAAAAGAAGTTGGAGAAGAAAGGAACTTGAAAGAGGGTGGGGAAATCATTACCTCTACTTCGGGTTCTTCCTTTTGATTTGATCAAAAGGGCTCCGTAAGTTTGATTTATGATCAAAAAATTCCTCTAGGATGAAGTTAGGGAAGTTGGGAGGATATTTGGGTAGGGTTTGGCTGAGTCAAATGGCTTTGGAGGTGTAAATTAGTGAGAAGGGGGAGTGCCCTTTTATAAGAGGGGTGAGGGGCACTTTAGGAAAAGATTAAAGTATTAATTTATTATACAGTCATATTCGGTTTATAATGGTTCCAGATGAATTTATTTAGAGCCTTAGGTGGTTATGGGTCGAAATCCTTTCAACCATTAGGTTTTAGACAAGTTTAGGTTACCATTTTAACCTTATATTTTAGATTTAACTCTTAGTTAAATAGTTTAACTTTTACCGTGTCTTCTTGTATTCTAACTCTATATGGTTAATAAACATACTTTAAACTTCCAATAGAACCTAAAGTGGCTAATTAATGACATATATAATATTATTTAACCCTTTTTTCTGAACCTTACATTTTTTAAAATATTATATCAACCAATAATATAGTATTTGTTTTAAATATTAATTTATGTCAATTTTGACACTATTTGGTATTTTGTTTATTTGAAAGTCATCACACCTTTATTACTTTTACAAAGATACATTTAATTATCCCTAGAATTTCATAGTCTCCTATAAAATTCTTGGATGTCATAAAAACTTCGAAATTATATTTATATTAATATTTATAATACCATTTATTTTATTTTTTCATTAATAAGGTAATTACTGCATCATCATTGTGTCATTAATAAATTTAGTTATTTAATATCTAAAAATTATAAATAAAATACCATTATATAGGAAAGATTTTTTTCTTTCAAATGAATATTTATACTAGAATATATAATTTATATAACCCTTTGTAAAAATTAAATTACTAAAAGATATTTTTTTTTGTAATTTGTGTCTTTACTTTATGTTAACTAATCTAAATTGTCATTATCACTTATAAGGGGCTCAAAGGGGTCCCATAATCGACCCAAAGATGCCCATGGTCGTTAATGACCCCGAAAATAAGGTTTCCACAAGTGTTAAGGGTAATTTTAGATTATTATAATATTCTTTTTACCTTGAATTACCCTATTTACCTTTAACCGCGGTAAATAAAAGTCAAAAATTTCGATTCACCAAAAATTATTTTCCTCTTATTCAACCAAATTTTACTCCTTGATATTTACTGTGTCTCTGGTATTTTTGAAATTTAACTCAAAAAAGTGGTAAAATTATGTTTTATATGAATTTACAAGTTCTCCTAGGAGGAGGGTAAAAGACAGTGAAAAAGTTTAATAAAATTTTTATATATCTAAAATTATTATAAATTGACTCCAATGAATTACATTGAATTTATATAGGTATTATGTATCTATTTTGACAAAAAATAAATTCAAATAAAATAAATAATTATTTAAATAAAAAGTCTGTTTTAAACAATAACTCAGTGCATTTTTCACTATTCATAAAAAATTGAACATTTTTAGAAAAATACAAAAAAATCACACTATTCTAATTTAGATATTCCAAATCCAAAAATTATTTCTATTTTAAAAAATTAAAAACATATATGTTGCATTTTTTAATTTAAAATTAATTCTCGTTGGCAAAACAAAAAGCGTGTTTTTAAGAAATAATAACTATCAAAAGATTGAAACTTGTTTATGTACAATTTCAAAGTGAAATTTCTTCCATTGACCAACATTGGATTAAATGGTAAAAATATAATCTAATTATACTTTCAAACCATTCATATTTATAGTTGAACATTATAAATTTTTTTGATTAAAAAAGTTGTTTTTAGTTAAAATATAGTATTTTTCACTATTCACCCAAATATGAAATTTATCAGAAAAACACCAAAAATTTATTGAAACTAAATTCTTATACCCCGATTCTAATGAAAAAGTTTATTTTGTCAAATTGAATATATAAAAGTTTAAAATATTCGATTTAAAAAGGGTTCTCTATTAAATGGTTGTAAAATTGCATTTTTTGAAAAATGCTTCTTTTATCTGAAAAAATGTATTTGTTCTTAAATTATTTTTAAGAAACTCATAATATGGATTCTAGAATTATAAGGATTATATAAAGTTCAAAATTCAGTTAATACTATTCATAACCGCTTTTGAACGTCTATTTTGGTAAGTCATGGTGCGCTTGATCTCAGTGTTGCGTATAGTGAAAGTTATTGAATTACATTGAAAATATAACGTACTATGAAATATTGGGGTATTACATTCTTCCCGAGTTCAATAAATTGCATCCTCGCAATTTGAAAATGTTCTTCGAAAATAAAAGGTTAAAAATAGAAAATACCTTTGTGGGAAAACCCACATCATAAATTTGGTTAATAAAATTTAGTCTTAATAAGAGAAAAAAATTATATATATATATATATGTATACTTGATAAGTAGAGTTTCATATTTCAACTAATTATTACCAAAAACTCATCTTTCACTCCAAATTATTTTAAATAAAAATCTATTTATCCAAATCATATAAGGTTCCAAAAATAATGAGTTTATAATTCATTTGTTAGACTATTTAAAAAAAATTAAATTATACAAACCAGTACATCGGGTAGTCCAGTCGTAGGTGATTCGCCTTTTTCACTCTTCAGTTGCAGGTTCGAGTCTCGTGGCCCTGTTGGACGCGACTAGTTATTGACTAACCATTGGGTTTTCCTTTTATAACAATCCAAAAATAACATTAACAATAGTATCCAATTTCAAACTTAATCCATTCCAACCTTTAGAATTATCCAAAATAGTTATATCCAAACTCTCAGTCCAAAATTAATAAGGAAGTTAAACACAATGAATATCTTTTTTTCCAGGCAATAACATGTGAACACCTTCATCATGTATTATTTTAAAACACCGCAACATCCTAAATTACCATAAAACCTCATTGATTTAATTCATGCTCCCTTATTCCTTATAGAATACTGGATATACTCTTTCTATCCAAAAATGTTGTAAACTCCAACAATGATGTAATATACAAATCATTAATTAGTTTCAAGGTAGTCAGAAATATCCAATATAATTTATCCAAATCAATAATGTATTATTCCAAAATCAATACATCGTTATCAGAACCACATTATGGTTTATCTTTCTCTTAAACAATTATTTTGATAAAATTCAACCTACTATTGAGTCACTTTTCTTTGTTCCACACAATCTCAAGTCCTTAATGAAATAGTATTGCAGTACAATCTTTACATACTCCATAATTATTATAACCAGTATATTGTTGATACAACACTTAAATGTCATAATTCTCTATTAACAACATAAGAACTCTTATCATTCCTCCTCATATGTGGTAGTATCATAACTTGATTATTATTCAACAGCATCATTCGGGGAATACTCTGATGATTTGGACATTGGTTCGCATAGTGGCCCAAATCCTTTCAGATGAAGCATTGTACATTTGAATCCTTTTTCTTACCCTTGTAGTTACGTACATGGTATCCTTTTTCTATATACTTATAAAAAACTCCCATTCCTTTCAGGAAAGTTCCAGGGTGTTTCTTCCCACAATTTTCACATATAGGAAAATTCTTCTTTTCCCTCTTCCCTTTGTCCAAATTTCTCTCTTCCATCCTTTTCTTCTCTTACTTCCCTTCAATGCCACAGGACTTGGAGAATTCATTACTTATCTTATTAACACATGATACTATTTCTTCATATGTTGATAATATATGGGAGACTATTTACCTTCTAAATGTTGGCTTAATACCGTGAAAGATATGATCTTTTTTACTCTTTCGATGATATGTATAGCTGGAGTTCACATTCCTTCTACTGGGCGACATTTCTACACAATAGCATAAACTAGGTCAGTTTGTGAATTGCAATGAATAATTCCAAACTTGTAAAATACATAACGTAAATTGAACATTTTATGGATATAATCCATAATTATAAAAATGTTTTCTTTGAGTAAGTATATAATCATAAGCCCTTCATAATGGTTTGTAAAGAAAATGAGAATTAGCCTAAGAATATCCCCCGGGATTGCCATAAACAAGTGTGCAGCAAGGCCCGTTGTCATGCACTAGTTCCGGTTCGAGTCTATCTCTAAGAGGTGTTTTCATGTTTTACCCCTAGGTACATCTGTGCCAGAGCCACCTCTACCTGCTCGTATCCAGACAGAGATGTATTGCTCGGAAAACTCAGAAAATCATTACAATACCAAAATTCTAAGATGTTAATTTATACTAATACTCAAATTCCATCTTAGGTCTATGTGCTCTAATCAGAGTTTATCTAAATCTAGCTTCCATGTATTGTACTAAACTTCTCTAATACCAACTGTAATGCCCCAACCCTAGTTACCTAGAGTCAGTGCATTATTTTATAACATTGGAATGATTACAAGGAATCATGTCCCGAACGACCAATTAGTTTAGCAGTTTCGGAAAATAGATTACATACATGAATGCTACATTACACTTTATAACATACAACAAAACATAAGTAATCCTTTATGAACTCCACTATTCCCTTATCTTAACCCTGTATATCAATCAAAATGCACTTCTTGGAATCCTGGGAAAAATAAAGCATAGAAATGGGTGAGCTCAAATGCTCAATAAGGGTAAGAAATAAAATGAAAGATAACATAAATATTAAGCATGGTGAATAATTGAAACCAATGCCTTTACCAATAATAAACATGAATACTTTTATGGAAGGAATATGAGCTGAGTAAATAATTCCATTATAAAACTTAATCATGGGTATTCTACTAGTCGAATGACCACATGAACCACCAATATTATTTTCATAATGAGGGAATGTATAATTCCAGACATTCTAAAACATTTTCTCATGGACTTTCCAATATGTCTAAAAATGATTAACGCCTCGACCAAAACCACATATCAAATTGGGAAAGGGCCTCAGCCAATTCCACGTCTAGTTGTCTCATGAGACCTACTAATGCATCGAGGAGGTATAGCAGGCTCCACCCATCACTTACTATGTCCAATAAATTCCTAATATAAAAAGGTTGAAACATAACATAAACATTCATATAAGAACTAGGATAAAAAATTTCAATAATTTAACCCTAAACCATGAATTGTATAAAAATAACACATCCATAGTCAAACATATCAAACCACCTTCAATACAATATGGAAGTTTTGTAACATAATAAATCAACTTCAAAACAATCTTAAAATCCATTAAATGATTTGTCATTGATGGATATGAATTGTAAAACTCTTTTATTGAAAAATCCCTTTTCATGAAAACATTTAAAAGTCACACAATTTAGAAAGGAAGACATTTAAAGACATTTTTTAATCAAAGTGTCCCATCCCACTTTGAAAATTTTTAAAGTAATTAACATTTCAAAAAAATCATGTCCCATTAAATAAATCCTTAAAACCATTTTGCAATCATGGACATTAATGAGAATGGTTTAGAAGAATAAATCTTTAAAACATTTAATATGATGTTGACATAGATGAAATCAAAACTATTTGAGAGAAATATCTCTTTTTTGAAATCATTTAAGAGTCACATAATTTTAAAAGAAAACATTTACTTTGAAAATTTTCTTATAAGCTTGTATAGGAATCTTCAAAAATTTTATAATGGTGGAAAATATCCACACCCGCCGTATAAGTTAAAAAAAAGACATTCGTACCTTAATTTTCTCGAAAAGGTTAAAAAGGACCTTGTTTGGAAAACGACAGAAAGATTCCTTTCAAACAATTTTATAAAAAGTCAAACATGGGTATAAATGACTTTAACCCATATTCGGTAAAATAGAAAGAATTTTTTGAAATACATTTTTAAGAAACATGTATGTAGATGATAAAGAGGTCCTAGTAGATAATTATATATAAATAACCTCGAATAATGAAGAGATTGTGAAATAAACCCTTATCAGTTTGGTAACTTACGAAACATACACCCCATGAATGTGGTATCATACAATGAATATGTAAATAAACATAAATTAAAGTGTATTACACAAATAATATAATTATGGGCAGTACATACACCACACAAAAAAGTAATAGTGGCAATATGACATGAATCTCACGGGAATAAGGATCGAGAAGAAAACCCCTTACCTTAAACTTTCTTTTAGTCGAGGGTACGTTTAACCTCTTGTATGAAGACCTTATTATGTTATTAAATTATACCATAATCATATTAATATTTATTATATCATACATTATTCATTTATTACTTTACACTACCCATTAATATTAATTTCAATGTTAAATTAACATTTCGGGTTATAATCATTTTCTTTACCGTACATGTTTTAACTAGTTACATTTTATTATATCGCTTGGATAATGATTTAAATACTTCCAAAATATAAAACATGATTTATATATCATGTATATTTAGAATATATATATGTATAATAGACATATATATGAAATTGAAAATACTTTTTATGGAGACGATAGTCCGTACGTACACATAAACGCTGTTTCCGTTTTCATATCGTATTGAATGAAACTAGGTGAATAAGATATATTTATGAACATAAATACTTATATATATAAACATATATCTCCATTATAATTATTATGTCATATATTACATAATTATTAGTAATATATTTTTATAATCGTTGATGAATGGTGGACATGGAAGTGAATCTAATCGCATCCTGGGGACGGTAATCCGTACGTACACACGGGCAGAAATATCATTATTTTGATATTAAAATAATTTATAATTGTATGTTAAATCATATATATAGTATAATTATCATGTTTTATTTATTATTTACATCAATTACACATCATTATTATTCCCATCTAAGTAATAATGTATTGAATAACAATTACACCACGACCTGGAGACCGTAAGCCGTACGTACGCATGTAGGGTGACATGTCATTCAAAGGAGGGATATAATAATTAATATGGTTGTAAAAAATCATAGTATATAGAATATAATTGATTTATTATTTTATAATGGAAATAATAAAGAAAGAAGAAGTGAAAGAATAAAGTAACTTGAAAGAGGGTGGTGAAATCATCACCTCTTCTTCGGGTTCTTCCTTTTGATTTGATCAAAAGGGCTCCATAAGATGACATTATGATAAAAATAAGGCCTCTAGGTTGAAGTGAGGGAAGTTGGGAGGATATTTGGGTAGGGTTTGGCTGAGCCAAATAGCTTTGGAGGTGTGAATTAGTGAGAAGGGGAGTGCCCTTTTATAAGGGGGGTGAGGGGAACTTTATGAAAAGATTAAAGTATTAATTTATTACACAATAATATACGGTTTATAATGGTTACAAATGAATTTATTTCGAGCCTTAGGTGGTTAGGGGTCGAAAGCCTCTCAACTAATATGTTTTAGACAATTTTAGGTTACCATTTTAACCTTATCTTTTAGTTTTAACTATTAGTTAAATAGTTTATCTTTTATCGTGTCTTCCTGTATTCTCACTCTATATGGTTAATAAACTTACTCTAAAATTCTAAGGGAACCAAAAGTGGCTCATTAATGACATATATAATATTATTTAAGCCTTTTTTCTGAACCTTACATTTTTAGGAATATTATATCAAACAATAATATAGTATTTGTTTTAAATATTAATTTATGTCAATTTTGACACTATTTGGTATTTTATTTTTGTGAAAGTCATACCAACTTTATTACATTGAAAAATATACATTTAATTATCCCTAAAATTTCATATTCACCTATATAATTCGTGGATGTCATAAAAGATTCGAAATTATATTTATTTTAATATTTATAATTCCATTTCTTTGATTCTTTCATTAATAAGGTAATTACTACATCATCATTGTGTCATTAATAAATTTAGTTATATAATCTCTAAAAATTAATAATAACATACCATTATATAGGAAATATTTTTATATTTAAAATGAATATTTATAGTAGAAAATATAATTTATATAACCATTTGTAAAAATTAATTTACTAAAAGATATTTGTTTTTGTCATTTTTGCCTTTACTTTAAGTTAATTAATATAAATTGTCATTATCACGTCCATGTGGCTCAAAGGGGTCCCATAATCGACCCAAAGAAGCCCATGGTCGTTAATGACTCCACCAATAAGGTTTTTACATGTGTTAATGTAATTTTAAATTATTATAATATTCTTCTTACCTTGAATTACCCTATTTACCTTTAATCGAAGTAAATAAAAGTCAAAAGTTACTATTCACTAAAAATTATTTTCATCTTATTGAACAAAATTTTACTTCTTGATATTAACCATGTCTCTCATATTTTTAAAATTCAGCTCACAAAAGAGGTAAAATTATGTTTTATATGAATTTACGAGTTCTCCTAGGAGGTGGGTAAAAGATGGTGAAAAAGTTCAATAAAATTTTTATATATCTAAAATTATTATAAACTGACTCCAATTAATTACATTGAATATATATAGGTATTATGTATCTATTATTACCTAAAATAAATTTAAATTAAATAAATAATTGTTTAAATAAAAATCCGGTTTTAAAAAATAACTCAGTGTTTTTTTCACTATTCATAAAAAATTGAACGTTTTCAGAAAAATACAAAAAATTCACCAATGTATAATTTCTCTATTAAAAATACAAAAATTATGTCTATTTTACCAAATTCAAAACATAGACATTACATTTATTAATTTAAAATTAATTCCCATTTTCAATAAAAAAAGCGTGTTTTTAAGAAACAATAACAATCAAAAGATTGACACTTGTTTATGTCCAATTTCAAAGTGAAATTACTTCCAATGACCAAAATTGGATTAAATGGTAAAAATATAATCAAATTATATTTCCTAAACATTCATATGTATAGTTGAATAGTATAAATTATTTTGATTAAAAAAATTTGTTTTCAGTTAAAATATAGTATTTTTCACGATTCACCCAAATATGAAAGTTATCAGAAAAGACAAAAAATTTATTTAAATGAAATTATTATATCCCGATTCTAATGAAGAAGGTTATATTTTCAAAATGAATATAAAAAAGTTTAAAATATTGGATTTAAAAAGGGTTTTCCATTAAAAGGCGGTAAAATTGCATTTTTTGGGAAATGTTTCTTTTATCTGAAAAAATATATTTGTTTTTACATTATGTCTAATAAACTCATAATATGGATTCTAGAATTATAAGGATTATATAAAGTAAAAAATTCAGTTAATACCATTCATGACCGCTTTTGAAAGGCTAGTTTGGTATGTCATGGTGCGCATGATCTCAGTGCTGCGCGTAGCACAAGTTATTGAATTACTTTGAAAATATAACGTACTATGAAATCTTGGGGTGTTACATAGGAAAAACATCAGGATCTTGAGCCATATTAGGTGGAAGTGCAAGTCGACAGGGAAAAACACTAATGAGGTCAAGGATCTAAAAGGGGATAATATATATTGGGATTAGCTTCCCATTATTTCCAAACCACATGATTATCTTCCATCATGATATTTGAAGGAATAATTTATATCCAACGTCGAACTACAATTCCCTATGAAGGTTGTTAGCATAACTCCTTTTCCAACTCTGAGAAGTTTTGATATGTTTCTAGTTGACTTGAACATTCTCTGTCATCTCTTGCACAAGATCTGGTCCTTGTAGCTTTCTTTCCCCAACATTATCCCAAAAGGTCGGAGTTCTACATTGATTTCCATACAGAGCATCATATAGAGACATCTAAATACTCGAGTGAAAGCTATTTTTTTATGAGAACTCAACCAATGGGGTATGATGATCCCATCCACCTTTGAATTATAATGAGATAGATCTTATTATGTATTAATGTTTATGAATAGGTCTTTCAGAATGGACATCAGTTTAGGGGTGATAGGTCATGATGGAATTTAATTTACAACTCAAAACATGTTGAAGACACCTCAAAAATTGTGATGTGAACCTTAGATCATGATGAGAGACAATCGAGAGTGGAAAAAAATGCAGTCTCACTACATTCTTCACATATAACTTTTCCAGTTGTTCAAGCCATAGATCTTCCCTAATAGCGATAAAATGGGACGTCTTGGTGAGTTAGTTAACCACAACCCATATCGTATTATTTCTCTTTGATATCTTATAGAGACCCATGAAAAAGTCCATAGGTAAATTCTCTCATTTCCACATGGGTATAGACAATGGTTGAATAGATAAATCATAGTCCTTGATTATCTCTAAACATATCCTTTGACACATATTGAGATCCTTTTGTGTAAATATATAATTTAGGATCTTGTGGTCGGTTTATATGTCACACTTCTCACCATAAATGTATTCTTACTATATTGTAATGGAAAAAATCATGGCTTCCATCTCTAGATCATGCATCGGGTAGTTCTAGTCTTGGATCCTCAATTTCCGTGAGGTGTAGGATATCACAATATCATTTTGCATTAGAACACATCCCAAGAGATTCTTTAAAAGAATCATTTTATTTCATAAAAAATTCTTAACATTTTAGTAATGTGAGTATACGTGTAGTGATCAAATTTCTCTTTCGTTCCTTGAATCTCCCCTCACGTTCTTTCATCCAGACATACTTTTACCTTTTTCTTGTTAACTTAGTTAGCATGCTTGAAAATCGTGAGAAATTTCCCACAAAATGTCATCAGTACCCAGCTAATCCAAGAGAACTATGGATTTTTGTAACTCTAGAGGGTCTGGTCCATTCCTAAATCACCTTTTTTTACATGTCCACAGAAATTCCCTCACCTGTGAGACACATGCCCCAAGAACGTGACTTTATTCGTCTAAAAGTGACACTTTTTGAACTTGGCATACAAATTCTCCTTTTTCAATGTCTCTAACACAAGTCTTAGATATTTTTCATGTTCCTTTTGATCTTGTAGTATATGATAATATCATTGTTAAACACTACCACAAATTTTCAAGGTAATGTATAATGACACTATTCATCAAATACATGAAGATTGCAAAGAAATTAGTTAGTCTAAAGGGCATAAACACAAACTCATAGTGACCATACCTTATACATAATGCAGTCTTCTGAATATCTTCCATCATCACCAATAGCTGATGATATACATAATGAAGATCCACCTTTGAAAAGTTTTGATCTCCTATTAAATAATAAAACAATTCACTAATCCATGGAAGATAATACTTGTTCTCTATGGTGATCTTTTTGAGTTCCTTACAATCGAAAAATAGCCTCATTGTTCCATATTTCTTCACAAAGATCCCTGGTACACCCCAAGGTGATGCACTAGGGTGTATGAACCCTTTGTAAATATGAGTTTTCAACTGCTACTTTAACTCCTCCAGTTCGATAGGAGCCATTTTATACGGACACTTTTAGATAGGAGTATCTCTTCGTATGAGTTCTATAGAGAACTCTACCTCACTATCTAGGGGAAGTATGAGGCAACTCTTTAGGAAATACATCATTGTATTCTCTCAAGATGGAAATTTCTTCTAGGTTTCACTTTCCTTTGAATCAACGATTTCAGGAAGGTATGTCTCTTCACATGGAATCCACACCCACACCATTGAAGGATTCTTTGATGTAGATTTATGATATTCCATGAATTTGTAGGGGACCATGGGATGGTTGGGAATATAAAATTATATTTCTGTTTTCTGACAGTTGATATGTGCTCTATATAATGAGAGATAATCAATTCCTATTATAGTGTTGAATTCCACCTAGTGATGTGTTACGAGATTCGATGGAATAATCTTCCCACATACACAAATAGGAGAATATTCAAACACTTGGGTTGAAATGATTTTACCACTCAGTGTTTTTATAGATATCTCTACTTCATGGTTTCAGGGCTTTGATTCTATAGTTTTAGCAAACTTTTATGTTATAATGTAATGCATAGACCCAAAATCAAATAAGACCTTTTCTATTCTTGAGTTAATAGTATATGTACCTTGTATGACTTCATTATCATGCTCTACTTATACTATAGTGATGGAACAATAATTCCCTTGTTCCTTTGGATTTATGAGCTATTGATACTAATTACCCTCAAGGACTCATGGTTTAGTGCATTGGATTTCATAGTTCCCTTTATCCCTATAGTTTTAGCATTATACCATTGGTTGTTCTCTCCTTTCATCCACTACATTCTACATCCTTCTCATGTATTTTTGAAAATATTTAGAATGGTGGCCTTCTCCCCCACACTTGAAGTATTTCCCTATCCCATTAAGGCACATACCATGATCCATATTCCCACATTTTCGGCATGTGGGTGGCTAAGTAATCATTTTTCATGAGTACACAACCCAAACCATTCTTTAAAGAATCATTGTCTATAAAAAAATTTCTCAACTTCTTAGTAATGTGAATACAAGTGCAGTGATCAGCCTTCTCTTTAGCTCTTTGAAGCTTCCCTCACATTCTTTCATCCAGACATTCTTTACCCCTTTTATTGTTAACTTAGTTAGCGGGCTTGACATTTGTGAAAACTTTCACACAAAACTTCGATAGTACCCAGCTAATCAAAGAGAACTAAGGATTTTTGTGACTTTAGAGGGTCGGGGCCATTCCTCAATCGCCTTTTTTTACGTGTCCATAGAAATTCCCTCAATTATGATCACATGTTCGAAGAACGTGAATTTATTCATAAAAAAGTCACACTTTCTAAATTTGGCGTACAACTTCTCATTTCTCAATGTCTCTAAAACATGTCTTATATGTTCTTCATGTTCCCCATTACTCTTGGAGTAGAAGATAATATTATCATAAAATGCTGTCACAAATTTCTTAGGGTAATGTGTAAAGACAATATTCATCAAATACATTAAGATTGAAATTAAATTATTATGTTTGAAGGGAATCAACACAAAATCATCGTGAACATACCTTGTACCCAATGTAGTCTTCTAAATATCTTCCTTATTCACCTTTAGCAGATGATATACAGAATTAAGATCCACCTTGGAGAATTATTGATCTCCCCTTAAATAATCAAACATGTTGTCAATCCATGGAAGAGGATACTTGTTCTTTATGGTGATCTTGTTGAGTTCCTAATAATCTATATAGATCCTCATTGTTCCATCCTTCTTCATAAAGACCACTGCTCCACCCCAAGGTGATGCACAGGGGCATATGAACCCTTTGTACAGATGTTGTTGCAGCTGCTTCTTTAACTCCTCTAGTTTGATAGGAGCCGTCCTATAGAGACACTTTGAGATAGCAGTAGCTCTGGGTATGATTTCTATGGATAACTCTACCTCACAATCTAGGTAAAGACTCAGGTAACTATTTAATAAATACATCATCATATTCCCTTATGATGGGAATTTCCTTTGGGTTTTCACATTCCTTTGAATCAACCATTTGAACAAGGTATGTCTCTTCAGATGGAATCAACACCAACACATTTGAAATATTTTTCAAAGTAGATTCATAATCTTCCTTCAATTTTTAGAGCACCATGGGATGGTTGGGAATATGAAATTATATTTCCTTTCGCCGATAATAGATAGGTTCTATATATAAGGAGATCAAATTCATTCCCATTTTAGTGTCAAATTCCACCAGGGGAAGTATTATGAGATTCGATGGAATAATATTACCACATATACCAACAAGTGACTATTCAAACACTTTGGTTACAATGATTTAACCACTTAGTGTTTTTATAGAAATAGATACTTCATGTTTTCAGGGCTTCGATTATATTGTTTTCGAAAATTGTAAGAAATAAAGTAATGTATATACCCATAATAAATTAAGACTTTTTCCATTCTTGAGTGAATATTAAGTGTACCTTGTACGACTTCATTATCATACTCCAGTTATATTTTAGTGATGGAATTATCCTTCCCTTGTTCCTTTGGCTTTTGTTGCTGTTGAAGCTGATTACCCTCAAGGATTAAAGGTTTAGTTCATTGGCTTGAATAGTAACCTCTCTCCCTACAGTTTTATCATTGGACCAGGGAGGTTCTCTCCTTCCACTACTTTCTCCTTCCTTATCATATCTTTTATACACTCTTGAGAATGTCAGCCTTCTCTCCCACACTTGAATAATTTCCCTATCCCATTGAGGAAGTTACCATGATACATCTTCCCACATTTTTGGCATGTGGTTAGTTGTGTTTTCTTCCTACCATTGTCATTATATCCTCCGACTTGAAACTCCATCTTTATTTTCTTATGAAAATATCCATGAGACCATTCCACCAAATCCATATCCACTTTTAGGGAACACCAAACAACTTATTCATAACTCTTATGGGTTCGAATTGAAAGGGCCTTTCAAAGGTACGATTTTAATCCACTAAAGAATATATCAATCTTTCTATCATTGTTGATAACAAAACCCAAATCATACCTTTAAATCCTTTTCAAATTCGATTCGTAGTCCGTGAAATATTCTTTTTCCTTATTCTTGATCTCTATGATTTCTCTCTATATCTATATACAAATAGTTCATGGGAAATACTAGATAAGAAACATGATCTTAAAGTCGTCCCATTTAATATCGTCAAGGTTAAAACTTTCCTTTGAGTCAACAATTTAAGCAAGGTATGCCTCATTATATGTAATCAACACCCAAACAATTGATGTATTTTTTAAGGAGAATCATGATCCTCCTTGAATTTTTAGAGGAGCATGGGAATTTTAGAAATAGGAAAAAATAATTCATTTTTCCAATAGTTTATATGTTCTCTATATAATGAGATCCAATCGATTCCCATTATAGCGTCGAATTCCACCAAGGGAAGTATTACATGATTTTATAGAAGAATATTCCCACATACCTCATCATGATAATAGTCAAACACTTATGTTGCAATGTTTTCATGACTTAGTGTTTTTACAGATAACTATACTTCAAGTTTTTGGGGCTTTGATTCTACAGTTATAGCAAACATGCAAGATATAAAGGAATTCATAGAACCAAAATAAAATAAGATTTTTTCTATTCTTAAGTTAATAGGAAGTGTACAGTGTACAAATTCATTATATTGATCCACTTCTGATGTAGTGATACCATAAGCCATCCCTTTTTCCACTATATTTGGTAAAGGATTACGCAAATTACCCTAAAGGACTTCATGTTTAGCGCACTAGCTTGCATAGTCCCCTCTCTCCCTATAGTTGTAGTATTGGACCATGGATGGTGATCTGCTTTCATCCACTACATTCTCCTTCTTTATCATTTCTTTTGGACACTCTTGAGCATGGAAGCCTTCTGTTCCACACTTGAGTCTTTTCCCATTCTATTAAGGCAGTAACCATGATGCATCTTCCCACATTTTTTGCATGTGGGTGGTTTAGTTTTCTTCCCACATTTATCATTAGATCCTCTCTCTTGAAACTCCATCTTTCTTTTCTTTCCCCATATCCATGGGACCATTCTCCATACTCTATATCCACATTGAGGGAAAACCGAATAAATTTTTCATAACTCCCAATGTATCTAATTTAAAGAGCCTTTTAAAGGGAAGGTTTTAATCCTCTCAAGAATCTATCAATTTTTCTAGAATTGATTATAAAAAACCCGAAGAGCACCTTGAAAGACTTGAGAAATTATCTTTGTAATTCATGATAGATTTTCCTTCCTTTTACATTAGCTCTATGAATTTTCCCTCCATATTTATATGAATATTTATTGGGAAATACATGTTAAGAAATATGTTCTTAAAGTCTTAACATTACAGATCTTCAATTTCATTAGTTGGATTGGTTTTCTTAATCAAATACCACTATTGAACAAAACTTCCATGAAGATTATAATTGGAAAAAATCACCTTCTTCTTCTCAGAATAGTGAAGCACAAAAAATATTTCCCGATTAATTTTAACCATTATTCCAAAACTAGTGGATCGAAAGATCCACTAAACGTCGTTGGTCATTTTAACATAAAACACTCAATAACAAGTTTCTCCCTCTTTGTTGAAGGAAGAAATTCCTCATTATTCAGGTTATTAGTAATACCAAATATAGTTGGGGAAAAATCACCAAAACTATTCAAACTCCACCTCCCAAAGCATTGGGGATGTAATTCAAGAAATCATTTCATTGTCCCTCACATGGTTTGTTGGCCAGGTTTCTCTTATTTCTCACCATTTTCTAAATTAGAAAACATTTGAAAAAAAACATAAGTCAATGAATCATGAATATATAATTTAATAATTTGTGGAATTTATAATAAGAAATATCTTATGGAATCCCTATGTTTATAAAATATTCTTGTGTGTATATTTTTTTTATAGTATCATTATAGAGGTTTTGTATTGGGTTCAATAATCCTAATCCGCATATTAACTAAACCTTTCCTCTATTACCAATTATAGAGAAATTGATTTTATTACATTATTTTCAGATAATTTAATGATAAACAAAATAAAAACATTACCCATTGAATATCCAAAGTTTTATTGTCTTTGTAATACTAGGTCCATACATAACATTTACACCACAAAACATTAATTTATTTCTTTCTTCACTAGCTTCTTACTGGATCTTGAATTCTCTTTAGTACATGTAGTCACTTGAGGATATACCTCAAAAAGGGGAGAGCTAAAATCCCAGTAATGGGATGGATTATAACTTGAAACAATATAACATTAGATGAACATAATCTTTATCATCATAACATATACATATTCTCTTATTCACAAGAGGAGACATTAAAAAAATACTTAGAATATGGAAAGGAATAAAAAGGAAATATCATGTCTTAGTGGTTAAATACCACAAATAGTTTTGAAAAATGATAGCATAATTTTCACACATAATATCAATTTAACTAATGAGTTTTATCACTTTACACAATGAATTGGAGTTTTGTATAATTCTGGGTGCACCTGTCACATTAAAACATTGATATTGGGCAATATAATTCCAGGAGCACCTGTCACATCATAACATTTTGATTACCCTAAATGAAAAATGAAACATATATAAAAACAAATAACCCAATGAAATGAATTTGTTTTAGATAATAATAACACATTCATAATATTTGGGTTCCCAAAATAAAGAGAGGATAACATACTTGATAAATGAACCATCAGCACTATGTGAGAAATAAAAAGTGTGTTTTTGAAAGAAGAGTTCTTTTGGAAAACATTGTGTTTGACATAAACTCTAGTGAAAATAATATATATCCAAAATAAGGTATGATAATTATGAAAAAATATTTTTAAGGAGTATCCATACTGAAAATAGTGTTAATGTGGTTGAACAAGGATAAAAAAATATGGGTTCGAGAATTTCCCCTTATGTTGTATCTGAACGCTTTCTTCAATTTATTTTCCTATATAATGACATGATATTAATTAATTTTAAATTAAATACCCTTTTATACATGAATATGTTTCATTAGGTTCTTTTATGGGACTTTTTATGAGTTATAAAGTTTAAATCTCTGGTTCAGGGGTCTTCTTTTTCTAAGTTCCCATTAATTGTTCATGTGTACATATGAATAGATGTTTGGGTAGAACATGGATAAAAATATATAACAGATATTACATGTTATTAATTATCATCTAGTATTTTAAATTATATTATAATGAATTATTTTATATTCCATGTGGATGAATCCTTAGTTAAAATTTAATGATTGTCATTTAGGTTAATTTGGACGTTTTTTGGATAACAACAAACATGTTTTGTTTTATCAATTATTATTATAAAAAAGGTTGTTTCCAAAACATAATATGAGTAAAAAATAAATAATAAAATATGTGTTCAACAATTTAATGGTTTTATTTATATACATTAATGAGTTTAATGAAAATGAAAGTGCATCACCCATGATGTAGGTGAACTAACACATCATGGGAAACAATTTCATTTTTGTAAACAAAGAGATAGAGAGGGAGGGGTATAATAAATAATATTCCATTAACCTAATATCATTTTAGTATATCAATCATACTATAGTAATCATTAAATTTGGATAAGAGAAGTTCTGGATAAGAGATGAAAAGAAATGAAATTTGGAAGGAAGATGAAAGAAAAGAGGAAGGAATTACCTATTGAATATATCTTCTTTGAGAGACTCTTTAGGGAGGAGGTTTTTGGATTTTTATTAGACCAATTGCCGATGGATGTGGGGGAGGGTCTAGGGAAGAGATTTGTGATGAATTTGGACAAGTCTTTAAGTTTGAGAGGTGTGAAGAAATGATGGTGTGAGAGGTGGTATTTATAATGGAGGGGAGAGGGATTTCACAATACTATATTCATTAATTTATTATTTCTCCACAAGAAAAAAATAGTGATGATTCAATGAATAAAATTGAGCATGTGATTTTGAACTAATTGGTCTTACATCAGCAGAACATCATCCATTACTATATAATTAATGTGTTAAGCTTATTTTGTAAATTATAGTATTTAATTATTCATAAAAAATTCAAGTATTTCAGAAAAATCCAAAAAATTCACCCTAACCATTTTTCGAAGTGTAGAATCCAAAAATAAAATCCATTTTTCAAAAAAAATTCAAAATATTATTAATTTATTTTTAACTAAAATCATAATTTACTTGAAAAAAATTTAAAATTTAAATATACTTTTCTAACACTTTGAAAAATTAATAAAAACATAATAAAATTATATTATAATCATAATATATCAAAACATTAATTTATGAGAACATTTTATGAAAATAAATTTTCATTTAAATAAATTAATCAATTATAATTAATTATTTATGACTTACAAAAATACAAATACTTTTACTATGGTCATATTGGAACTTATAAGATGCCTAATTTTTTTATACATTAATTGATAAGGTTAATAATATTCTGTACAATTTAATATTCCTAAAGTTCATATTTGTAATTCCCAGACCCCAATTACCTAGAGTCAGTGAATTATTACATAACATTGGTATGATACAAAGAATCATGTCCCGAAATACCGATAAGTTTAGTAGACTTGGAAGTACTAGATATATTCATATGTTTTACATTACATCATGAGATAAAAACAGGAGCATCATTTTTCCCCAATTGACCCCACATATATCCTTATCCTATCCCTACTGGTCAACCATAAAATATTTCTTAACATCCTAGGAAAAATAAAACATAGAAAAGGGGGAACTCAAATGCTCAGTAAGGATAACAATATAGAAAAAATAATTCATAAATAAGCATTAACATATAAGGAAATGTATAAGACTAAAATAAAATACTTTTAAACTAAAACTTCAGCATAATGTGGAAAAGATAAAATCAAATAATTCCAGTTACTTATTGACATGGATATTCTACTAGTCGAATAATCACATGAAATATCAATATCCACTTTCCTAATGATGGAATTCATAATTCCAGACATCATAACCACAAATTCAAGGCCTTGTTCCCAGACTACAAATAAATTTTTTAAGGCCTTGTTCCAAGACACTAGTTTGTCACATGAGACCTACCGATATATCGAGGAGATATAGTGGGCTCTACTTGTCACTTACTAAGTCCAAGGCATTCCTCATATGAAAATGTGTTAACATAACATAAATAATTGTACTAAAACTAGCATAGGAAATGTCAATACTTTATCCATAAACCATGAATGGTGTAAAAATAAAACATCCATAGTCAAACATATCACAAAACCTTCAATACAGTATGGAAGATTTGTATCATAAAAAATCAACATCAAACAAGCTTAAAATCCATCAAAGGAATTTGACATAGGTAAAATCAAAACTTTTTGTAGAGAAATATATCTTTTTATTTTGAAATCATTTAAAAATAATTTAATTATAAAATAAAAAATTTATTTTTAAAATATTTTTATAATAATTAATGGGATTATTTGACGATGATAAAATGACAGAAAATAGCCACACCCACCATATAAGTTAAAAAATACATTTTTACCTTAATTTTGTCGAAAATGTCATAAAGTTCCTTATTTGGAAAATGATAGGAAGATTCCATTAAACCCATTTTATAAAAAGTAAAAAAAAGGTATAAATGGATTTAACTCATAGTCTAACAAATAGTAAAAATGTTTTGAAATACATTTTTAAGAAACATGGATATGGATCATAAAGAGGTCCCAGTAGATACTTACATAAACATAACATCAGATAAAATAGAGATTGTGAAATTAACCCTTACCTTGTACATTTCCTTATTAGATGGTATGTTAACCTCTAGTATAATATTTAAATCATTGTTATTAAATTATAAAAGAATCTTATACATAAATATGATATCATATATGATCTTATAATATTTCTTTGTTAATAATATTTTAGTAGTATCATCGTTTCGGGTGATACCTGATTCATTTTCCATTATATGATTGGTTACGTAAGTCATGTTTGTTATGGATAGGATGTATTTGATTCATATAAATAATGATATTATGTTCCTCAACATTATTTTTTAATCATAAAATAAAAATTCTTCTTGAATGATTACGATGGGGAATGAATCTCATCATGTTCGTGGAAACGGTAACCCATATGTACACACGAGCGACAATATCATTATATTGATGGTGAAAAAGTATGTAATTGGATGGTATATCATATATACAGAATCATTTACTTGTTATTTTTATTATTTACATCATTTATACTCATTATTATACCCATCCAAATAATGAATTATTTGTATAACAAACTACATCATGACGTGGAGAGGATAAGCCATATGTACACACGTATGGTGACTTTTTCCTTCATATGATAGATAGAAAAATGAATATGGTTGTACCATTTTTATAATAACATGAAAGTATATAGAAGATATTGGAGCTATTATTTTATAATGGATACAACAAAGAAAGAGGAAGTGGAAGAAGAAAATAACTTGATAGATGTGATGAAATATTTACCTCTTCTTCGGGTTCTTCCTTTCGATTTGATCAAAAGGGCTCCATAGGTTGGATTTATGACCAATTTAAGGCCTATAAGAAGAAGGGAGGATAGTTGGGAGGAAATTTGTGTAGGTTTTGGCCAAGACAAATTACTTTGGTGGTGCGCAATTAAGAGAAGGGGAAGTACCCTATTATAAGAGAGGTGAGGGTCACTTTAGGAAAAGCTTGAAATATTATTTTATAATAAAACTTTTCGGTTTCTAATGGCTCAAAACTGATATAATTTGAGTCTAATGTGGTTATGGGTCAAAAACATCTCAACCAATAGGTTTTGGATAGGTTTAGTTCACCATATAAACCTTATCTTTTAGATTTAACTCTTAGTTAAATAGTTTGATATTTACCATGTCTCTTTGTATTTTTATATTACATGGTTAATAAAATTACTATAACAAGACAAAAAAACCCCACGTGGTTAATTATTAATATATATAACCTTATCTAAGTACTTTTTCCTAAAATTATATTTTTAGGAATACTATATCAATTAATAAAATAGTATTTGTTATAAAACTCAATTATGTTAATTTAACACTATTTAGTATTTGATTTTTTTGAAAGCCATATAAACTTTATCACATAAAATAAAATTTATTTAGTATACCCTAACATGTCATGTTATCCTCTAAAATTATTATAATTTATCATAAGTCTCAATTTACCTTTATTTGGAAATATATAATATCAATTAATTTAATATTTCATTATGAAGGTAATTACTGCATCATCATTGTGTCATAAATAAATTAAATTATTTAATGTCTAAAGATTATAAATAAAATATCATTTTGTAGGAAATATTTATATATTTCTAATTAATATTTATAGTCGAATGTAAATTGTTTGTATCCCTACACTAAAAATGGTTTATTTATTAAACATTGAATTTAACTCTTGTAACTCTTCTTTAAATAAAATAATAATAAATGTCCTAATCTAATCCCAATAGACCAAAAATATTATATTTTATTCCTAAGGATTTTTTTGGTTGAATTAAACTTATCCAATAGAATTAGGACATGTGTTAGGGTAATTATAATTTTATTTTTACCCTTAACTACCCAATTTACTTTTAACCATGGCAAATAAAAGTCACACGTTACTATTCAAAAAAAATATTTTCATCTTATTGAACCACATTTTACTTACTAACATCTACCGTGTCTCTCGTATTTTAGAAATTGAACTCATGGAAGTGGTAAAATTATGTCTTATTCAGATTTGTAAATGCTCCTAGAAGGTGCGTAAAAGACTGTAAGAAGTTCAATAAAATTTTATATATCTAAACTTATTATAAAATGACTCCAATGAATTACATTGAAAATATATAGGTATTTTGTATCTATTTTGACATAAAATAAATTAAAATAATGTAACTAATTATTTAAATAAAATGTTGATTTTAAACAATAATGAAGTGTTTTCACTATTCATCAAGAATTGAATGTTTTCAGAACAATAACTAAAATTCACCATAAGCTAATTTCGATATTCCAAATTCAAAAAATGAAGTCCATTTTGAAAAATAAAATTTATAAAATTTCAAAAAGTGGGTATTACTATTCGTAACGGTTAGTTTTAATGGTCGTGGTGTTTTAAAACTCCATGTTGCGTACAATGCAACCTACTGCATTATTCAAAGGGAAACGTACTATGGAAGATTGGGGTGTAGCATTCTCCCATCCGTAAAATAATTTCATCCTCGAAATTTCTAGAATATCACTACATAAAAAGATTCAGGTGTTTCTTCATCATAAGTTTCTCGAGTTCTCTTATTACCTCTTTTATCTTATTGTTTCTCAATAGAACTTTTACAGGATGAGTTGTCTGGTTTCTCAGCACTTGTTTTCTGGTATCAAGAATATTGATAAGCACACACAATAAGACAGATCAGGTTCCAGTTCAATTTTTTTATAGGTGATTACATGTGTTGGGTCTGGCATGTATTTTCACAATTGTGATATGTGGAACACATCATGAACTTTGGAGAGACATGGTGGTATTGCCAAACGGTAAGCTATAACCCCAATTCATTCTAGAATTTTGAAAGGTTTGATTACCTGGGACTCAATTTACCATTCTTACTAAATCATATAACACCCTTACATAGACATATCTTTGAGAAAACATGATCTCTTACTTAAAATTACAAATCCTTCCTCTAATTATCAGCATATATTTTTTTTCCTACTTTGAGATTCTTTGATGTGGGTTTGGATAACCTTCACCTTTTCCATTATTTCATCAACATGTTTGGGGCTTACAAGTTTTCTTTCACCAACATCGTCCCAACAAGTTGGCGTGTGGAATCTCTTTCCATATAATGCTTCATATGGTTCCATCTGAATACTTGAATGGAATATATTTTTATAGGAAAATTCTACCATAGGTAAATATTGACTCCATATACCTTGAATGTCAAGTGTGAAAGATATCAACATGTCTTCTAAGGTTTTAATAGTCCGTTCTGATTGTCCATCGGTTTGGGGGTGGTTGGTAGTGCTCAAACAATGTTCAGTATCCAAGGCCTTCTAAAACCTTTCCCAAAATGTTGATGTAAAATGGGGATCACGATCAGAAAAAATCAATAAGGGTACACCATGGAATCTTACAACATCATTAATATAGTCTTTCTAGACGTTCAAGTGGTGAATCTTCTCTTATTGCAAGAAAATGTGCTGACTTGGTAAGACAATAAACAATGACCCATATTTCATCATTACGTCTAGAAGTCTTTGGTATCCCCAGGACAAAGTCCATCATAATATTATCCCATTTCCACTCAGGTATAGAAAGAGGTTGCATGATTCCTCCAGGCTGTTTCCTTCCATCTTTCGCTTGTTAACAAACCATACAACTTGAAGCAAAATCAGAAATCTCCCTCTTAATTTTGTCCCAACAAAAATGTTCCTCCAAATATTTATACATATTAGTGATCCCATGGTTTATAGAGAAATTGGAACTATAAGAATCATCCAACAACTCACTTTTAAGATCAGGTATATTGCGAACACAAAGTCTCTTCCCAAATTTCCAAATTCCTTCTTCATATACGAAGTCACTCAATCTCCTATCATTCATAGCTTTAAACTTTTTTTGAAACTCCTCATCATCAGTATGATAACTCTTTATCCTTTATAGTTAAGATGGTTTGGAAACCAATGGAAAAATTATTGATGTTTCACCTTCCATTGTTAGTCCCATAACCATCTTTACTAGATCCATGAAAATAGTATCCCTTTCAACACTCATCTTTTTAAAACCTCCATGATCCTTTCTACTCAAATAATCTTCCACCTTATTTGCCTTCCCCAAATGGTAGTTTATTGTGAAATCATAATCCTTGAGTAGTTCAAGACATCTTCTTTTCCTCATACTGAGTTCTTATTGTGAGAAAATATACTTCAAATTCATGTGAATAGTATAAATCACAATTGTTTTACCATAGAGACAGTGTCTCCATATCATCATAGAAAATACTACAGCTGCTAACTCAATATCCTGAGTGGGATAGCTCTTCTTATTAATTTTATGCTGTCTTGATGCATAGGCAATAACTCTATCATTCTTCATGTAGACACAACCATGTCCTTTCTTTGAAGCATCGCTATAAATAAGAAACCCATCATTCCCTGATGGTAGATTAAAGATAGGAGAATTGACTAATCTTATCTTTAGTTCTTAAAAACACTCTTCACACCCTTTTTTCCCAAAAAAATTAACCCTTTTACGTGTTAGCTTTTTTAATTGTTTAGGCAACCATGCAAAATTCTAGACGAAACGTCAATAATAACCGCTAAACCAATAAAACTGTGTACCTCAGTTATACTCATCGATGCTATCAATTCTGGGATAACCTCAGTCTTGAAAGGATCAATAGAGATTCCATCCTTAGAGATGATATGGACAAGAAAAAAAATCGCTTGAATCCATAATTCAAACTTTATAAAATTCCCATATTATTCATTTCTTCTGAGGGTTTTCAGAATAGTGCACAAGTGATTTTTATGATATTTGTAGCTTTTTGAGTATACCATGATATCATTAATAAATATCACTAAAAATTCATCATGATATTACTAGAAAACTATATTTATTAAATCCATTAAGATAGAGGGTGCATTAGTCAATCCAAAAGGCCTTACTGTAAACTTGTAATGCCCATACCTGGTTTGAAATGCTGTTTTCGGAATGACTTCCTTCTTCACACACAACTGATGATATCTAGATAAAAGTTCAATATTAGAAAAATATTTACCTCCATGAAGTTGGTCGAATAAATCATCAGTGCGAGGTAGTGGATACTTGTTCTTTATTGTTATAGCATTGATCTCCCTGTAGCCAATGCACAACCTCATAGATCCATATTTATTCTTATCAAAAAGGAAAGGGGCTCCCCATGGAGAAGAAATAGGGTGAATAAATACCTTATTACTCAATTCTTCTAGTTTTTTATTTAGTTCCACTAATTACATAGTGGCCATTCAATAAGGGGTCTTCGATATAGGCCTTGAACTATGAATTAAATCAATGGAAAACTTAGTTTCTCATTCTGGAGGATGTCTAAGTAAATCCTCTGGAAACACATCAATATATTCTTGTATAATAGGTACATACTCTATTCGAACATTATTTTCCTAACCCATAATTATTTTATTCTCTACTTCCCCAATAATTAAATTTAGTAGAGCTCCTGGGGGTGGATCTAGATAAGAATCAGGTGGGGACATTTCTTATCTAAATATAAGTTACTCATTAACATCATCAAAAATTGCAACCTACTGATTGTTACAATAAATTTTTGCATAATGGTCCAAAATCCAATCCATTCCGAGGATTATATCAAATTTAGTCATTGGTTTGATGATGGGATTAGCAGATAAAGAACATTTATATGCCCTAATTGGAGCTGATTCATAGAACATTGTTGTGATGGTACATCCCTTAGGATTTTTTACTAACAAATCATTTAATAAGTCAAATTGAAAATATCTAATTTTCATAGAAAACTGGGAAGATATGAAACAATGCAATGATCTAGAATCAAATAAATCATTGGATAAACTTGAATAAACCATTAAATTACTTCCCACCCTATCTTTTGGAGATTCATACTCAGCAATAGTGATCACATAAGCATGGCCTTGCTCCCTTGAACTTTTCTGAGGTAAGTTATTTTGGTTTTTAGGACATTCATTTGCATAATGTCTCTTTTCTCTACAATTTCAGCATTCAACATTGACAACCACTTTCTTTCTCTTACAATCACGAGCTTGGGGGCCTTTTTCACCACACTTGTAACAGACTCCCATTACCTTCAGGTATGTACTAGGGTGTTTCTTCCCACATTTATCAGAGGATGGATATTTAACTTTTCCCTTCTTCCCCTTATTTCTATTTCTAGTGTGATCAACAAATCTCTTTTTCTCTTTATTTTCTTTTAAGTCATAAGGCTTAGTAAATTCCTTTTCTATCTTGATATCACATAAGACAATATCTTCATATGATGAGAAGGATAGTGAGACTATTTTTTAATAAAAAATGGTGTTAACCCATTAATGAATCAATAATAATTACTCCTTGGGTTATGAATATAATTAGTTTCATGCCTTGCTAACCTTGAAAAGTTAGCCTCATACTTTGCGACATTTTCATCCTCCTTTTGCCTTAGACTCAGAAATTGTCTTTCCATATCTTCTTGATGGTAACGAGGAAAGTATTTTTCTAAGAAAATCTCTTTAAACTCCATCCATTAAATGTTCGATAATTCTTCATCTTAATTTTTGTTTTGGATTAATGACCAACACTGATCTTTATCTCCCATGAGGTGATAAACTATCATGAAAACTTTTCCCTTTCGCTACTCTACAAAGCATGAAATATTTTCTCTATGGAATTTATCCATTACGGAGCTACTAATGGATTTGTACACCCGTTGAATTTTTGTGGTTTTTTCCTCATGAAGCGGTCAAACATTGATCCTCTGTGTTGTGGATCAAGGTTCTCTATAAAGGTAAGGTTATTTTTCATAACCTGAGTGAGTTTTCCCAGTAAAGTGATAAGCTGATCAGCACCAGTTGTATCACTATCCCCACTATAATTTTCCTATATAGGAGGTAAATCCCTTTATGAATTTTGTTCGTTGATAAATTCTCCATTCCTTCCACTAGGAACCATTTCTAAACAATTTCATACACTAAATTAGTTTATGAATCACAATAAAAAATTTGAAACTTTTAAAATACTTAACATAAATTGAAAAATTTATAAATATAATCCATAATCATAAAAAATGTTTTCTTTGAAGATGTATATTCTCATAAATCCTTTATAGTGGTTTTTAAAGAAAATGTGAATTATCCTAGGAATATACCCTCGGAGTGTTGTAACCAAGAGTGCAGTAAGACCCATTGTTATGTTCTAGGATACCTCGGGTCAAGCCCAAAACTCTTTACCGGAGTTTTCATTCCAAGGTACATCTGTGCCAGAGCCACCTCTACCTTCTTGTATCCAGAGATGGATTTATTTATTAGAAAATACACAAAATATATACATTACCAAGATTTGAGGAAGTTTTTCTATACCAAACCTCAATGTCTATCTTAAGGTAATGTGCTCTAATAAGATTTTATCTAAATCTAGTTTCTAAGGTTTGTACTAAACTTCCTATGATACCAACTATAACACCCCAAACCCAGGTACCTAGAGTCGGTTAATTATTATATAACATTGGCATGATATAAGGAATCATGTCCCGAAATACTGATTAGTTTAGTAGCCTTGGAAGTACTAGATACATTCAGAAGTTTTACCTTACATCATGAAAACAAAACATCAACAACATTTTATCCCCCCTGACCAAACTTATATCATTAGCCTATTCCTGTAGGTTAACCATAAAATATTTATCTTCATCCTAGGAAAAATAAAACAGAGAAAGGGGTGAGTTCAAATGCTCGGTAAGGATAACAATATAACATAAACTTTAATAAATAAGCATAAAAATTTAAGGATCTGTATAACACTAAAAAAAATCATTTAAACATAAACTCCGACATAATATTGAAAATATAATATTAAATAATTCAATTTACTTTTTCATATGGATATTCTACTAGTTGAATAATCATATTCAATATCAATATCAACTTTTATAATGATGGAATGCATAATACTGGACTTCATAACCACATAGTCAAGGGCTTCTGCCCGGGCTACAAATAAAATGTTTTCATGGCCTTGTTCCAAGACACTAGTTTGTCTCATGAGACTTACCGATGCATCGAGGAGCTATTGCGAGCTCCACCCATCACTTACTAAGTTCAATTAATTCCTCATATAAAAAGGTTTAAACATAACAAACACATTCATATTAAAACTAGCATATGAAATGTCAATTATTTATCCTTAAACCTTGAATGGTATAAAAATAAAAAATCCACAATCAAACATATCACAAAACCTTCAATACAATATTGATGATTTGTATCATAATAAATCAATTTCAAACAATCTTAAAATCCATAAAAGGATGTTGACATAGATGAAATCAAAACTTTTTGTAGAGAAATATCTATTTCTATTTTGAAATCATTTAAAAGTCATATAATTATAAAAGAAAAATATTATTTTTAAAATATTCTTATAAGTTTTTATGGGAATTTTTGATGATTATATAACGGTGGAAGATATCCACACCCACCGTATAAGTTAAAAAAAGGAATTTTTACCTTAATTTTTTCAAAAAGGTCATTAACTACCCTGTTTTGATAATGACAGAAAGATTCCTTTCAAACCATTTTATAAAAATTCAAATAAGGTTATAAAGGGATTTAACCGATAGTCTAGTAAATAGTAATTTTTTTTGAAATATATTTTTAAGAAACATTGATGTAGATGATAAAGAGGTACAATTAGATACTTACATAAAAACAATCTTAAATAATAAAGAGATTGTGAAATTAACCCTTACCGTATAATTTTCCTTCATCGATGGTATGGTAACCTCATTTAAAATATTTAAAACATTTTTGTTAAATTATAAAAGAATCATATACATAAATATGATATCATATATGATCTTATAATATTTATTTCATAATAATATTTTAGTAGTATCATCGATTCAGGTGTTAATCACTTTAATTGTTTTCATAAACTCTTCAAACATCCACTATTATTAAATTTTTTATAATGGTTTTTTTAATTTTTTAATCCACTAATCATTGTAATTAATTCAATTAAAATGTATAATTTCAAGAGAAGAATATTCACCCCCTCATGCATACTACCATCAACCCCATCAAATCTCACAAGGTATGTTATTATCTGTAGTATTATAGATTAAATAGAGGACATCTCGGAGTTCTATATCCCTGAGTAGTGTGGATTATTAGAGGATCTTTTTAGAGGATATTTTTAAAGGATTCGTTATAGAACATCACTATGTTTCCTTTATATTGGTTTCTTAGGGTCTATTTGAATCCATTATTTGTTTATTTATATTATTATTTTTTATTTTTATATGACATAGATACTATAGTTTGTTTATGTTAGATTTAATTTTATATTCTAGACTAAAAAACACCTTCTTGGATCCCTGTTTTATTTCTACAAGTTTTTGTTATGTCCATTGTATCAAAAAGTCACATTATATTTTTAGAATAATATTATATTGGAGTATTTTAATAACACGAGAACGAAAATAAATTCCCAATAATGTATTATTATCTATAGTTATACTCACCTACCCTTGGGATCAGAAAAATCACTTGGGGTTAGTGATGATATAGTTCAAGTGACTTTTGGGTATCTAGTATGGATCATTTCACTATGCCTATATCTAAGAGTATTTAAAGAATAACCACTACTAAATTGAATTAATTAAAGATAAAACATAAAGAGAATTTATACAAGGGTTTTATGTGCCCAAGTGTTTCAAAATGGGCTGTGGTTGGGTTCTTTGTTAAGAAAAATAATGGATCATTGTATCCTTGATTTGATAATCATGAGTTTTAAAAAATAAAGATCAATAACAATTTTCCTATGGTATGTATTGATGACTTTTCAAACAACTACATGGGGATAAATTATTCTTGAAGGTGAATCTTTAATCTAGATGTCATTAAATAATTATTAAAAAAAGGGGATATATATATATATATGAAAATCATTCGAAAAAAATTGTGTACTATAAATTAATAGATAATCTAATAAGAAATATAAATTCAGTGGTTATCTTCATGTATTTGATCAATATAGTCATTAAATATTATCACGAAAGTATCATATATTCCAAATTTAAGGAATAACATTAATATCATTTTAGTATTGTGTTGAAGAACTTAAAAAAGAATGAATTATTTTCAAATTTCTTTAGGTTATAATTTTGGTTTAAAAAAATATCCTTCTCATGTTTGAAAACTAAAAGTGAGTGTATATATATGAACCCATTAAAAATAGATGTGATTGAAGAATAAAATAGGAAAATATCAATAATATAAATCCATAGTTTTTTTATATTGGTTAGATATTATCAATGAATTTTGATAAATTTATCATGATTATTTTATATAATAAAAAAGTACCCTCAAAATAGAGTTATGTTTCTATGGAAAAATTAATATAAAGGAATTCTCAAGGAACTTAAGAAGTGTTTTGTTTCAAAAATTATATATTGTGAGTTGGTTCTCTAGACCCAACTATTTTAAGTACTTTGACTAGCATTACATGTATATAGATTGGTATATACATATGTTTCCTATCACACTAATCATAACATTACTTCTATATCTACTATATAAATGGTAATATTATTAAATTACATGTCCTATCAAATGGATATAATAGTTCATATCTATAATGATAAATTGGGGATACTGTGATAGTAGTCTTAAAAATATTTCCTATAGTCTAGATACATCATACTCATATGACATAGATGATATATGACTACCAGGTGTTGTCTTCTCATAACAATTAAGACTTATTCTCATAATGTTCTCACATAAAGATCTGAAGTAGTTGAGATAATGAGGTCTGACCCACCAATAGAAATAAAACATGTTATAGTGTCATTGGTTATTCTTAACTATGAACATGTGTATTATTCTCTATAATTGAGATCATTATAGATGCGATCCATTTGACCACATGCTTTGATATAGGAAGAAAAGAAAAACATCTATATTGTGGCACAATAGATTTCGTTGGGTGTGTCATTGGTGGTGTGTCATTGGTGAATGTATTTTCCCACCTTTATAGTCATTATTTTTCATTAATCTTACTCTAAATTTTTCAATGGGTTTCAAAAGGTGACCTTGTTCCATTTTTTGGGAAATATATGGTTTTAAAACATTTTAAATAGAAAATGATATTTCTATCCATTTTTATGAGAAAACTAAAAGTTATTTTCCATGTGGGATTAACTTCAAATTATAATGTATTTTATGGTGGGAAAAATGTTTTATATGTTTTGTTCATGATATTGTACATTTATATTTATATGATGATGGGATGGTCTGATATACCTCTCCAATTAATTGAGTAGTGATAGGATCTTGAGAAGAGGCACGTTTGAATTAACCTTAAAGGTTATTTCTTTGTAAGGTTTCTTATAAGGGTAATTGTATGGAAAATATCTCAATATTCATATAGGTTGTTTCTATTATTGGTATGTGATTTTATGTAATTTGTTTTTTATTCTTTTAGGCAAGTAAATGTTTCTCTCTAAATGATTACAATGTAATTTTTTTATAATAATAAAATTATAAATGATGCCATGTACATTTTATTTTCCCTAAATTATATGTATTAGGTCCTATATATTAATGAGTGATTTTATTAATGTTTATTTAGAATTCATGATAACCTTTCACCCTCTAATAAGTATTTATATATAATGACAACGATGTAAGAAGATACAAACTAGACTGAGACTTGAAATGTTTTAGAAGAGTTATATATACGTTGGACGGGGGGTAAGAAATGAAATTTGAGTCAGAAAAACATTAGGGAGTCACCCCATGGATATAGGATGATCCATTATCTACAAAATTGGTAAAAAATTAGTAAACACTCATGTTATGAACTTCATTCATTTATTTTTTCATGGTTTATTATTACTTTATACCTATGTATTTTGTATGATCTTATAAAATAATTAAAGAGTATACAGAGATAAAATGAATTAATATATGATGAACATATTCTATTTAAATCATAGTTAACTTGTGATTTAAATAAAATAGAATAATATTATCAATTAGAAAAGTATTTAATTCTCATAAATAAATAAAAATAACTAAAAAAATATTACGTTAAAATAGTATCCATTTTTCATGTTCCAAATCAACCGTAATTTTGAGGTGGTTGTTACCCTAGTGGAGTGTGCCTCTTACTACTAAGGAGTTCATATAAAATTTATTGATTGAAAAAACTAAATTTCTAAACAAATAAAAAACTATAGATACCATTTTCAAACATAAAATGAAAAGTGTTGTGTAAATTAATGTTATGATTATAGAAGGTGTAACTTCACTCAATAGATCAAGTAACCATAGGTTAATGTGGTTATCAATCCAAAAGACTGACTTTGAATATCGATGAGAAGTGTTTTATCTATATATTAGAATATAAGGAGAGGTTTTAAGGATCTTGACCACTAGAATATTCATGCAACAAAATATTATGAATTTAATAGTTGAGGGATACTAGAATATGATAAAATAGTTGGAGACATTAAAATATTTTTCAATTATAATTTTTTTAATCTGGTAATCAATATATGTACTAATTTTATAAAATTTCATTTTTTGTAGATCAGATTGAACCCATCCCCAATTCAATTTCATTGAGATCAATATTGGATAAAGATAATATACTGATAAGATATAGTTTCAAAGAGTATTATAGGCTCCTTCTCCTAGTACTATGATAATAGAGGAAGATATATGTGTTAGAATAACATATTCATACCGATCCTCCTATAGTAGAGAGAATGGTGGATATATATATAAGTATAAGAAGCATATGGATAGTGGACTGTATTTCCAATGCATTATGTTGTCTTTAATGACCAGTGAGTTATAAAAAATGAATAAGAATGAATATTACTCAAAAATGTGGTCCTATATCTTAGATTTTTATTAGGAGAGAGCTCAAAAAGAGAGATATGATATATATAGTGCACCATATAGGTGTAGGATAACCTAAGGAAGTCAGAAAAGACCTCATATACTCAAAATCATTGTGTACATTGAGTGACTGAAGTCTCTTGATTTCATGTAGAACCATGAACTAGTCACAAATTTCATTTTACCCATTTGAATCCTATCAACTTGAATTTCATCATTATTTATTATATTAATAACATGAAGAATTTGGTCTCATATCTATTGGATTTAGTTCTCCAATAAAATAAGTCAATGAAGTATACCAACTCTTCAATCATTACAGTGAAAAAATGGAGGATTAAAATTGATAAGGAATCCATGTCTATGTCTAAGAAAAATAAATCAACACACTACCCCTGTAATAATAATAATATAAAATTATATGGTATAGAGAATGGGGAATCTTTTTTTCACATGAAAAGAAAGTCCATTAGAAGATAAATTTCATAATTGGTGAAAATAATGTAGGGTAATATTGTGCTTTAGGTGTTTTTTATCATTTAATACAATTTTTTTATTTCTATAAGTTGGGTATTTCATATAGAATGTGGATCACACAGTTGAATTATAAATAAGAAAACTAAGTAGATTCAAGAATATTGAAAAGGGTGAAGTGGATACCCAAGAAGTAAATCGCACCAGATTGGATGCATTAATAGTGGGGGATTAATACATTATTTTAACTAGTGTCACATTTATTATACTAAACAATGTTATTATGTACCTTTTATTACCAAAAACATAATTATAGTGTAATTTATAGACACTGGATTTTTATTTGATGTTTATAAATAAATTTCAGCTCTTTTAAAAGGATAACATATTTTATAGTATGTTATATCTTAACAATGGACTATATATACTTGAACATGAAAGTATATTTTTGTGGAAATTAATGAAAAATCTATAAAAATGGCCCATATACTACGAACCTATTGTACTTCCAGATTGATCATGTAAATGAGAAGTTTTTACAAAAAATACACCATGAAGGGTGTTTATAATATATTGGGTTAAAACCCATGGATGTTTGTCAAACTTGTTTATAAGGTGAAATTAAAAAATAACCTTTCACCAAGAAGGTATAAATATCTATAGAACCACATTAATTGATTCATTATGATGTATTTATTCCATTTACAATAGATTCAAGATGTGGGTTTGTGTTCTTTATAAATTTTACAAACAAATTCAATAGGTATAGATATATCTAATTGGATATGTATAAGTATGATTCCTTTATGATGTTTAATAAATACCATAATGATGTAGAAATACATATTGATAAGGATATAAAGAAACTTCACTCAGATTGAGGAAGATAATATAAAAAACAAGGTATAATCAATCACTTGAAAGAGTGCAGGATAGTCTCCCAACTCACTTTTTTTTCATACACCTCCATGGAATAGTGTAAGTGAAAGGAAAAATCATACCTTTCTTGAAATGGTATGATTGATGACGTGTCATGAAAATTTTATATTATTCATTTGGGAATACGCATTATATAAAATTACATATAAAATGAATTGAAATCTAAATAAAGCTGTAAAAATAATTTAATATGAGTTATGGTATCAAAGGAAACATTCTCTATCATATACACATGTATGGGGATACAAATATTTTTTCAAGACTATAACCAATGAAAAATAGGATTTAGAATAAAAAATTTCATGTTTATATGTAATCCTTCAGAAATTAAAGTATATTATGTATATAATATTTTAGATAGAGGACTAATAATGTAAAGAAATTACATATCTCAAGATAGGGAACACATTTCAAATGGAAATTATAGAATAAAGATTTAATTTTATTAATTTGATAATCTAGATGCACATGACTTGGAATAGATACAATATTTACTAGAGATAATGGGATATAGAGATGTTTCTAAGACATTGGTACGGTATAGGCATACTAGAGATGTTAGAAAACTAGAGAGATATTTTTTTTGTTATCCCTGATCCATATGTGACATCACTCTGGAGAATAATGAACCTCTAACCCAATAGGATATAATAGAAGGAAATGATGCCACTAAATTACAATAATCCATTTTTTGAGATGATGTCTATATACTAAAAATCATATTTTTAATTTTGTAGAAACTTTAGCTGATGTAAAACTTATTGGGTATAAATGTGTATTCAAGAAAAAATTGGACTTGTATTAGTAATTAAATACCTATAAAGAACTAATTTTGTGAAGGGTTTTATCCTTCTTCATGTAATTGACTATGAAAAAACCATCTCACCAATAATGATTCTATAATCCATCTAATTATTACTTACAATAACAAGCATCCTTTATTATATGATTTGATAAATAGATGTAAAAAATTCTTTTCTAAATGGGATATTCGTTAAAGATATATATATAAAACAATCTAAAGGTTATTCATTTCAAAGAGATCCAATATAATATGAAATATATATTGATCCATTTAGGGATAGAATCAGGCATCATAATATCATAATATTCATTTTTTGAGGCCGTAAATGAATTTGTTTTCATTAGGATTGAATTTTAGTAGTGTTTCTAGAAGGAGGATAATAGGAATTCAACTATTTTCCTAGTATTATATGTTGATGCCATATGGTTAATGGTAAATGAAGTAAATGTATTATATTCCTGAAAGAAATGGTTAAATGAATGCTTCTCCATGAATGACTTAGTATAATAAACATATATTCTATGGATAAAGATTTATTGAGATATATCTCAAAGTCTTCATGGTCAATGTAAAGATACATATATTGAGAAGGTACTCAAAATGTATAATATTGAAAATTCTAAGAGGTTATTTTTGTCAATGAAAAATGGTTTAAATATCTGTAATAAAATGTGTTCATAAAGAAACGATGAGATTTAGAGGATGAGTAGAATCAATTTAATTTTGACTATTGGATCTATATTGTATTCCATGCTATGTAAAAGTATTGATGTTTCCATTGATTTAGAAAATGTGGGAGGATATCAATATAATATAAGAGAGATTCATTTAGGATCCTCAAAAATTATCTTGAAGTATGTGATATATATAAAGGAAATATTTCTGGTGTATATAAGTGATGAGGAGAAAGTTGTGAGGGGATATAATGATGCTAGCTTCTAGATAGATCATGTTGATCTAAAATCATAGTTAGGCTATGTATTTTTCTTAGATAGTGGCATAGTTAGATAGAGAATATAGAATCAAACTATGGTTGACCATTTTATAACTAAATCCTAGAATACAATGGATTCTGATGTATCTTTTGAAAAAATTTAGATGTGAAGCTTTATCTCAGAAATTAGGATTATACCCAATAGTATAGACGTTGCTATAGAATACTATGTCAATTCTACATATGTGGTACATAAAAAGGAAACCAGGTCAAACAAGAGGACAAAGTATATACCTTATATGTTTCTTCTCATAAGGGATTTTATTGAGATAAGTGAAAACACATTTAGGAAAGTATAAACATAGGATAATATGGAAGGACCCTCAAATAAATCCAAATCTTTGTAGAATCAAGATTAACGTGTGAGAGCTAGTGGATTTTGAGTTATTAAAAACATTCACTGGTGAATGTGGGAGTGTTGTGGGGGGCTTCCCTACACCCAACTCATGTATGATCTTTTTTTACCATCACATATATAAAAATAAATATATACTTGTGTTTTCTATTACAATGATAATAAAATTACTTATACATGTACAATAAAAATGGTAACTTATTTATATTGAATGTCATACATAAAGGTTATAGTAGTTCCCAGATATATTGGGATCCTTGAGATAATATGACCATAGTATTTAACATACATCATATGGTCAAGATACATCATATTGATAGGGAATAAATAATGTTTGACTATAAAGGGTTGGGAGCTTATAAGTATTAATAACTGTTTTTAAGAAGTTCACAATTGGTGATCTCTAGTACTTTAGATCATGCAGATCAACCTTTCTATAGGAATAACACATGTATATGTGTCATTGGTTATTCATATATATGAACATGTGTATTAGTCTCTTTAATTGGGATCATTTTCTATGTCTACCATTTGATAACATGCTTTGAGATAAGATGAAAACCATATCATTTATATTGTGGAAGGGTATATTTCATTGGGTGTGTCATTGGTGGTATAAAATTTTTTGAATGATGAAGACAATATTTATAACTTTCAAGTAGAGGAATAGATATATAAATCCCTTTTTTATGGGATGGTTGTACCTATACTAAATCCTTGGACATGGTATAATTGGGTATGTCTATCTTATAAGGTCTTATAAATAATAAATAAAGATGGTAAGGATTGAAAATGTTATATATCTTTATTTATGTGATATCATATGAAAATGATATTATATTACATGGTATGGTTTGTTAGGATAAGTTATGATTTATATGAGTATTCCTTATCTCATTAGGGTCCTTAATGGGTCGCTATAATTTATTCCTCATCTATGAGTAGTAATCACTACTATCAAGAAAAGGATATAGAGGGCCACACAATAAGAATATTGAATATTCTATACTATTATATATGAATATAATTTCAGTACATTGTGGACCTCAACATAGGGTTTGGGTGATTTGTCAGTTTGATCGATCACTAAGAAATAAACAAACTCAACATTAATCATGTTTAGAATAATAATTTTTTTAATTATTTACTCACTGTATTGAAAAATAATTATGTAAGTATAAAATAAATAATTTTCAAAATGAATATTATTATTCAAGGTACATTATCTATTTAATGGGATACATGAATCAAGTGAATTGATCAAATATTTTTTATATATCACACATTATGTGTTATATTTTTCTGATAAAATATAAATGACATTTATGACATATTGAATTTTTCATTTAGTGTCATTTATGGATTATTTATAAAGTATACGTTATCCAGGGGCCTAAATATAATTTTTCAGACTTTGAACCTACCATCATAATACATGACAAGAATAAATTCAAGGAACAACTCATTCCCTTGAATTTGAGGTCCTATTACTATTCTATCATTAATTATAAAGTGAGAAAGAAAGGATCCGAGAACCCTGATCCAATTTCTTCATTTTGGATTGAGATTTCCATGCTCTGGTGATTTGAGGACATAAAAAGATTCATAGTTTTTATACACAAGCACCCAATGATATAAAATAGATGAAGGAACCTTCTCATTATGTATAATTACTTGAACCTAAACATTACACATTCTTGTGTTTGTGAAATAGATCTCAAATTTCAGGATTTTATAATTTTTAATTTTAGATAATTATGAAAAGTTATTTCAATGTAAACTCATACATTACAAGTGGAAACTTATAGTCAATATCCATTTTTTCATTAAGCAAACATCTTTAAAATAAAAACTAATTTCTCTTTATGAAAAATATTCACAATTATCCACTTGATCTCATCGTTGACTCTATCCCCCCTTGAACCCCATAAAATACATTTTACAAAACGTTGGGTGAGCCCAAAATCTCAATAAATGATATAAAAATAAAGAAATTGTATGTTTAATAAAAACATGAAAACTAATAAAATGTTTACCTTTATCTTCAATGTTATTTAAGAATATAAATTCTTTTTACATGAATTGAAAATGAAATTTTTTCTAAAATAAAAATAACCAAATCCCATATAATTCAACTAAATATAAGTTATGTTTCTTATAAAATAATATACATAAAACTCTTTCCAATCCCCTTTAAATTAGAAAAACCATACTGCTGACTTTGAATTAATAAATTACGGGCTTAATGGGATCTATATCACCCACCCCATAATAATATATAATGGGATTTCCCGTGAAATCTGGGCCACCCCATATTATGATATGATGGGCTTTCCCGACACTATTTGGTCCGCCCCATGTTATGATATAAGGAGCTTTCTCAACAAAATCTCAACTACCCCATGTCATTATATAATATGATATACCTTTTCATATAATTCTCAAGAAACTTATAATTAATAAAAAAAATTCATCTTAAAAACCTTTGAAAAAATCTTTAAATCCCATATGAAAACATCATTGGTTAAAAATACCTTATTCTATCAAGAACCCATTTTCAATACGAAAACAAATTTCCATAGAAAAAAAATTTAAATACCGAAATACCAAAAAATATAAATATGGTTTTTCATTTAAGGATACATGGAATATTACAATAGAATGAGATAATAAAATAATGTCCATGATGGCATAACTGTCCTTGTCGTCATGTGTGTTAAGAATATTACATTCATTTTTTCTTCATTTTTCAAAATGTTACGTAAGAAAAAATTTAAAAAGTTAACTTTTTAAATAACCTACTAAATAATTTTTAAATATATATAAAATTTTCTTTGTAATACTTTTATATCCACATAAATAAATATGTAAAATATTATCAATAATATGTACATGGATAAAAATATTTTTTAATTAGATCTGTAAACATTAAAGGTGTCACATACCACTTTGAACATTTAAATGATAATATCCACAAAATAATACATTTCACAATACATTAATTAACATGATTATATAAAAAATATGGATATTAAATTTCATTATAGTTGTATATACACCTTGAAAAAAATAATGGTTCATATCATCGATAAATGCCTCAATGAAAGGAGATTGAGATAAAATCTTTTACCTTGAGTCTGATTCATCACTTATATCCCTTTATTTAAGGAAAAATAAACTTATGTTAATTATTTACTTTATAAAACTTTCCAAGTTTATTATTCCTTGTACATCACTTATTAACATGTTATAACAATCACTTAATTATTAATGTACGCATAAGAGGTTTTGAAAATATTCGATACATGAGTCCAAAATGACATTGATATAATGTCTACAATATAAGTGGTCATAAGTCCATCATATACAGAATAATATTCCTGAAATAATAATAAATTTTTTATATAAATTATAATTTTAAATACATTAATTAAATATTTATATGAAAAATGAACTACATTACAATCATAAAGAAGGTAAGTGGTACGTACATAAGTGCACTATTTTCCATTTTTCAATGACCATTATGGATAAAATGTTAATATCATTTTTAACTTCAAATAATTAAACAAATATCATAAATATCATATTATTTCTTAATATAAACTTATATATATTTTCCATGTTATGTGGTGATGTAAAAAGAATCACAATGCCTCGTGGAGGTGATAGTTCGCACATACAAAAGAACGATGCTATCATTCTCATGTGCATAGAAAGGTAAGAACATAAATGATATATTATTATTGAATAATGATAAATATTTGATGAATACAATTTATATAAATTAATTACATAATTATAAATAGTCATGAGATACAGTGATGGGAAACAAATTATAATGTGGGTAGGGATTTTAGGAAGGAATTTGGGTAGAAATTGGATGAAACAAATAGGTTTTAAATTTTGGATAAAGGATAATAATTGATGCCCTGTTATAGGAGAGAGTATGGACACTCTTGGAATTCTTCAACATTTTAAATTAAAATAAATTAATTTTCTAATACAAATGGATCAAATATATTTTATTTAAGATATATGATAATTAAGTGTGAAAATAAATTAATCCAATAAAAATTATAAATGTTTTGATTATTTTTGTGATCCAAATCTTTTTGTTTTAACCCTTATTTAACCCTTTTAACACTTACCATGATATCATGTAATTTAAACATCAAAGGTTAATATAATAACTATAAAATTCCAAATGACAAATAAATGAGTAACTGATGGTATTTTATGGTTTATACCAATTATTTTTTAGAATCATACAATTTTTTTATTTTTATATCATTTAATAAAAAAATTATTTATTTTCAATAATCAATAATGTCAATTTTTATTACATTCAATACATGAATTTTTAAAAATATCATAACAGAAAGATAAATTCAAACTAATACTTATCATAAATCATTAAAATTTATAAGTAATAAAAATTATTCTTGTATTATATTAGTAATTTCAAATTATATTTATTTTAGTATTTTTAGTATCATTTATTTGATATTTCCTTTATTTAAATAATTACTCTATCATCATTCTGAAAGACATTATTTAAATTATTTATTCTAAAAAAATAAAAATAAATTACCATGATAAAGATAAAAACATTATATTCCAAAATAAAATTTATTTTCTAAAATATCCTCTATATAATCTTTTATTAAAAATATTTCACCAGTTAAAAACAAAATTGTGAAATTTTGACTTTTCTTTGAATATAATATTATAAATGTCACATTCTCATATAGGAGGTTTCAAAAGGTAATAATTTTTTCCCAAGGATTATTTAGGTCTAAAAATTATCATAAAATGAAATTATTACAAGTTTTAGGTTATTTTTATTGTATTTAAAATATTATTTTTACCCAAAATTACATGATTTATATTTAACCGCATTAATAAAAAAATACTAAAGATACTATTAATATTTTTCAAAAATAAATGGGAAATATTAAAATAATATTTAAATTATGATTAAAAATAATGAAACTATTTTTCCAAATTTAAAAAACATAATTGGATGAAATTAATTAAAAAATAATCATGTTGATTAGGTCAGAAAACATGTTTTTAAAGTAAAAACCATTAAAATATAGAAATGTTTTTAAGTCTAAATTCAATATGAAATTGATTAAAATTACCTAAATATGATTAAATAATAAAAAATTTAACTAAATATACTTTAAAACCACTCCTATATAAAATTTAATACTTTAAATTATTTAGAAGAAAAATCTGTTTTCAATTAAAAATGCAATATTTTTCACTATTCATCAAAAAATGAATCTTATAAAAAAATAAAAAAATTCAACCAATGTAAATTATTACTCTGAAATTGAAAATAAAAAGTTTATTTTTTCAAATATAATTTATAAAATATTGAAGACTAGATTTAAAACAAATACGCAATCAAAAGGCCGAAAAACTGCATTTTTAAAGAAATACTTCTTTTATGCGTAAAATTTGATTTGTTCTTATATAGTATCTAGAAAACACATTATATGAATGTTAAATATTATATTTAATATATATATATATCATTAATATATTCCAATAAGTTGGATGTTTTTATTTATTGGCATAAAACACACTTGTGCAAAAATAAATAGTCTTTAGAAAATGATTCTATTTATTTTAAAAAGAGTTTTATTCATAATTTATAATTACTCTTTCACAAAATAATCAATTTTATATTCATTTTTAAACCATATTTTCATAATTTAGTTCATAGTGTTTTTCCTCCATTATAATGACTAGGTTATAATGGTGATAGTTAAATAAAAATATTTAGTTATTCGTTTATGCTTGATGTGGCATATCATGTATGCTATTGAACATGATATATAAATTTTAAACTAGATATATTAAATTATAATCCATTTAATAAATTTAAGCCTTTAAATTTTAACTTGGGATTGAAAAAAAGAGGTTTTACTTTTCAAAATACATTTGATGAAATCCCTCAACAGAAAATAGATAAACAATACTTCCACTTTAAGTGAAAGAAAGAGAATTATGAAGTTTACATGAGATAACACATAATATGGATCCATATAGTAAAAAATGGTAATATAAAATATAACTTACTATCATTTATAATGGAGATTGATAGAGAACTCGGTCATGAAAATTTGGACAATCAGAAAACCATAAATATGTGATGGGTGAAAAGTTCTTTGATTTATTAGTATGAAAATTAAACTGAAGACATTTTTTATTTTTAGATCTATTTCTTAGAGTTGAAGAATTAATTTACTTCCTAGAATAATAACATAAATAAATATAATTAAATAAAAATTTTAGTTCAAAACATTAATCAATTTCCACCATTACTCATTTTTCTCTCTCTAATTGATGAGTATTTTCGATTAATTTTTTACATATGAATCAGTAGAATTAACTTCTAGATAATCACATAATCTAAAAAAGATTAAATATCTATTCCTCATGTATTTATATATTAACCAAAAAAATGGTTAGGATAATATTATATAATTACTCAAAAATAATAAACCTTATATTATGAAATTCTAATTCAACCACCAAAAATTAAATAATAATATCCAAATTTTAACATAGATCATTTGATAAAAATGTGTCGTTAAAATTCTTCCAAATAATTTAAATTAGGATTGAAATCTAATTATCATAAGTATTATGTCACATAATCCTCTAAGATAAAATTTAATAATTATCTCCAAATACAATCAATTACTCATGAATTCGTATACCAAAAATTAATTGTCCTAATAATATTCATGATATGCTAACCATATCAACAAATAACCAAAATAACCATAAAGAAAAACTAAAACCATATATTAATACAAAATATAATTAAACCTTTATTCCTTAAATAAAATCCCATAATATTCTAGTTACCATATCAAATAATGTTCACAAAATAATGATCGTCTTCCAAAATAATATTAATCAATTAATAACCAAATCATTTTTCAATTACAATATTATCTATTAATTAAAATATATGTTCCCAAAATAAAATTATTCTTAATCAATCAAATAATTTAACTAAAAAATAAAAATTCATACTAATAGGGACTTATTGTTGGCCAGTGGAAGGTGATACATCCTTCCCTCCATTTGGTTGTGGGTTCAATTCACATGGTATTACTGGACATGACCAGTTGTCACCCATCCTAAAATTTTTCCTTTTTATAAAACAATGTAATTCTTATAATATTTCAAAAATTTTATAAATTCTTCCAAAATAATGATAAAGTGTTTTAAACTTAATGGTTATCACATATCTTTAAGTTTTCATCCAAAAAGGTTACAACCCCTTATTACCTCAAAAATAAATGACTCCAAAAAAAAAATTAATCATCTTAAAATTTCATAACTTAAATCCTTAAAAGGGGTTTCCCAAAACTTGAATTTATTCTCAAACATAAAATTATAAACTCATTATGATATATATAATTCATAAGAATATTTCATAATATTCAATGTTTTATAAACAATCTTTTGATACCGAATATAAGGACCTGACCTTAAACATTTCATAATCTAGTTTTTTAAACTATATTTCACATTCATGGATATTTTTAGTCTATAGTTTTAATGAATTTGGAAAAAATATTACAAATTAAACCCATACATTACAAGTTTAAATTTATACCCAGTATCAATTTTTCCAGTAAAATAGAAATATTTTAAATAAAACATGATTTATCCTTATGAAAAATATTCACAATTATACACTTGATATCATCCTGGTATCTATTCCCCCATAAACACAATGAAATACATTTTAAAAAAATGGGGTCATAACAATCACTCAATAAGGGATATAAAAAATAAAGAAAACCAGTAGTTCAATAGAAACATAAAAACCCCATTAAACATTTAGATTTATCTTAAAAGTTATTTAAGAATATAAAACATTTTTACATGGAACCAACACATATTTTACAAAAATTAATTCATTAAATCTCATAGCATGAGATTAATAATCCTTTAGGTGTCTTAGAGAATCAAATACATAAAACCCTTTCAAAATATAAAGACCCGTAAAATTCAAGGGAATTTTTTTCTTAATTTTCTTTAGAATTTTACAAGAGCGCGGTTTCAGACGGCACCTGATTCCGAGGCCCGGAGTGCCCGAAATTAATTTCCGAAGTTTGGCTCGGGTACGTTCAGTGAACGAACGAGCGAGAATTCCTAACTTTTGATTCGGTGCTCGGAATTGAAATCGGAGGGCACCGATGAACTCGCAGCGCCGATATTCGCTTAAAGAGACCTTTTCGGAAGTTGGGTTTGTTGCGGGACGAAAGTTAGTTTTTGGGAGAATTATAAAAAGTTGAATAAAAAAATGTGGAATTCTTTTTATTTTACTTTTGTAGGTTAACTCCTCTCAAAGGGAGTTAGGGGTGGGACCCACACCCACTTAACCTCCCTTGAGAGGATTAAGTGTGGTGGGACCCACACGAACCTAAACCTCTCATCTTCCCCCTTAAACTCCCCTCTCTCCCTCTTAAAAGATTTTTAACTTAACATCTAATTAATTACACATGACATGTATAATTAATTAAGTGTTATGTTTTTGAATTTGAAGTTTTGAATTCCTTGGCTTGGTAAATAAAATAAGGAGGAACCTTATTTTATTTGGTTAGTTTTGTTTAGCCAACTTGTGAGGAATTTTGAGAGCTCCTCCTCCTTCTTCTTCAACTTGACGAAGAACGCTCAACTTGACGAAGAACGCTCAAGTTCCGACGAAGAACGCCGCTCCTCTCTTCTTCGTCTTCCGTGTCAACGAGAGGGAATGCCGCTTCCTCCTCGGACTCCCTTCGTCGGCATACGAAGATTCGCCAACGACGTATCTCATCGGACGTACCTCTTCGTCATCGGATTTGACGAACGACTACCGCGACGCCCGACCTCCGCGACGTTGTCTTCCGCGGGACGTTGACAAATCTTCGAACCTATACCCAAGGTAGGGGTTGTTGATTATTGTTTACTTATTTTTATTCTTGCTCGTGGTTTGCATGACTAACGTGAGGATATTGAATATTTAAGTTGTGTTTTAACGTGAGGGGGCCGGACCGCATGAACACGGCCGAACCCCCTCCTTCGTTCTTGGTGTTTTATTTTGCGGATGAATCAAGGTGGCGTGGTGCCGTCGCACCACGCGGATATTCGCCGAATCTTTTTACGCGACGCCGTCGCGCGCGCGCCATGGAAGAATCATCAAGAACGTGACGTCGTCGCACCGCGTTGAAGGAAATCAAGGCGCGGCGGAGGGGCGTGGTGCCGTCGCACCGCGCCGGACGACGAACACCGCGGCCGGTTCCGGGCCGCGGCGGAACGAGAAGACCGGCGGCCAGGCCGCCGGCGTCGGAAGCCGAAGAGGGGACCAGATTTTCCGGTCCCGTTGGAGAAAACCGGCCGGCAGTTGGCCGGCCGGAAGGTCAAAGGCCGGGGGAATAAATTCCCCCGGCCAGCTCTAAAACCCCCCCTCATTTAAGAGGGGGGCGGTTCCTTGAAAGGGGGGGGGGGGGCAGGAGGCCCCCCCGGTTTTTCTCCAAGCCGGCCCCCACGTGGGGGCCGTTGTTTTTACAAAGGGCGCGGCATATAGCCGCGCCGACCCTTCAATCAAGCGGGGGCTTGATCCCCCCCGCGCGCTGCCTCTGTGCGGCGCCGGGCCGCCGCGCCGCCGGCCGGCCGGCCGGCCGGGCCGGGTCGGGTCGACCCGGTTCGGGCCGACCCAGGGGGGGGGGGGGTCGGGCCGGGTCGGCCCGGACCCGGACCCCCCGTTTCGAATCAGATTCGGTCTTTTGGACATATCTTGAGCCACAGACCTCCGATTGACGAACCGTCTATGGAAACGCAATCCTTGGAGCGAGACAGTCGGTTTGGTATATCGCACTCAAGGTTTCGGATTACTTTGAGTTCGGCCGGGTTGGTTCGTTCACGAAACCAACCGGGCCTTCGGAGCGGAAACGCTCATATCTTGAGCTACGGACGTCCGCTTGACGTGCCGTCAGCCGTGTTGTGTTCCTCTTAGTGAGACGGATCTTTTGGAATACTCCGCCCGAGGTTTGGACGTAGGTGGAGTACGGTGGGGTTGGTTTTTCCTTAAAAACCAAACGGGCCCCGGGGACGAAAATGCTAATAACTCTCAGACCGGGCGTCCGATCGACGCGCCGTCTGATGCGTTGAGTTCTTGTTGACGATACGGAACTTTTGGATACATCAACTCTGGACTTTGTGACAGTTGATGTATCAGCCTCTCGGCTCGTGGAGCGGATCCTCCGAACGAGCTTGCTGTGTGCGGGAATCCAAGTGCTGGCTGCGACTGTTACTGTGACTGCTACTGCTACTGCTACTGTGACTGCGACGACAAAATTACAGAGATCCCGTGTGGATTCGACGGCGACGACTACTGCACTCAGCGATCCTACGTGGATCAGTGCTACAGGTCCTGCGTGGGCCCGATCCTGTGTGGGTCCGATCCTGTGTAGGTCACTGCGGGGGTTAGTACCTATCGATCCTTCGTGGGTCCGACGACTTAGATGGTTCAGTGATCATCTTTATCGTCATCCGAAGAAGTATACCTGTGTGAGCTAAATCTTCTGTTTTACTCGATAGCGGTGGTGCGCTTGGTTGTAGCGGCAGACCCGCGATACTGGAGACGAGCGTACGGAGTACGGAGACCGTGTAGCCGGCTGAGACCTGAAGACTTCTCGACCGACTCGACTTGGAGTGAGTCGACTAGCCCAGTGGACGGAGCGCCCGGTATTTGGCGGCAGACCCACGGCGGACGGAGCGTCTGGTAGTTGGCAGCAGACCCGCGATCTCGACTGGAGGAGTACCTCTGTAGGCTATATAGGTGAGTGCCCGGTATTTGGCAGCAGACCCTCAGCGGATGGAGCGCCCGGTAGTTGGCGGCAGACCCGCGGTACTCGACAGGAGGAGTACCTCAGCAGTCTTAGGTTAGTGAGCAGTATCTCAGAGTCGTGACAGGACACTGTACACTTCAGAGATGGGGCTCTTCAGTAGTTACGTTTTTGAAAATGAAAATCATGTGTGAGCTGAACCCTGTTGCTTCCTGTGTGGATTACGTTTTGCTTTCCTGTGTGGAATACGTTTACTTTCCTGTGTGGACTGAGTTGTACTTGGGCTCGGAGGTTGGAGCGTATTTGAAATTGATGACTTAGGTATATGTATGGGCATATACCTAAGCAGTGTCGGTTTTTACTTCGTGATTGTACCTTTCTTCGTGGTTTATCCTTTGTGGATTTGAGAGACCTTCAGGGGGTCTCGGGATCCCTACTGAGTAGCTTATACTCACCCCTGCACGGGATTTGCCCGCACTACGTTGTGTTGGTTGCAGACGACGGACAACGTTGATCTTAGCTGAGGCTTGCAGAGCAGGACGGTACCCGGAGGTGGACCACTGGGCGGGACGTGCTCGGAGCGGACGGCAGGACCCGTGGAGCAGAGGAGCTATCTGTACCCACCCTTCAGGTGGGATATCCAGTGGACAGCTCGGTGTAGCGGCTTTTACTTTTCAGTTGCTGTTTTCCCTTTCGAGTTGTACTTTACTTTCAGTTTGGGTTTGTAGACTGGCCTATTTACTTTTCCGCACTTTCAGTTGTACTCTGTTTTTGTTTAGTGTTTACTTTCCGCTTGCTTACTCTGTGGTGTTTGTTTACTTTTCAAAGGCAATGCCTTCCCTTTTTATCGGTATTTACACCTTGGTGCTAGTCGCCAGCCCCTGGCCTATGGAAGGCGGGCTTGGGGTAGTCACGGCACGGACCCCGAGGGCGGGTCGTGACAAATTGGTATCAGAGGAGTTCGGTTCTACCGCGAACTCTGATCTTTTCTATGTGAAGCAATAATGTTTAGCGTATTGAGTGTGGTTATCAGTCCAGGGAGTCCAGTGTTGGTGCGGCGGCCGACGTATCCGTACACCAGGACCCTGACTTCTGATTTCCGACTTAATGCACGAAAACATTGTTTGCGTGTGTGTTTCAAGTTTTCTTTGTGATTACTTAAATCCGCTCACCAGGTATACTGTTCTGACCATGGCGCACCTGTTTCCTTTTTAGGATGGCCCCACGACGGCAGCCAGCTAGGGTTCCGAGAGTCGAGTGTGACGACAGCCCACCGAGCAACGAGGCCTCGGTGTAGGGCCCTTTGTCAGCAGTGGCACCGGCGGTAGCACTACCCGCCGTGCCCCTGATGCTTCCAGCAGCAGCCAATGACGATGCACGTCGCCTCAGCGCACTGCATGAGTTTCAGCGCCAGCGACCGCCCAGGTTTCGCGGGTAGACAGATCCCCAGGCAGCAGAGGACTGGCTGGAGGCAGTGGTATGAGTGTTTAGGTTAGTGAGGACACCAGCAGACCTCATGGTGATCCTCGCTGTGAGCCTACTACACGCAGCAGCAGGACGATGGTGGAGCTTGATGCTCCAGGTGCACGATGAGGCATCTCTACTTTGGACGGACATTGAGAGCCTCTTCCGCTCGGAGTTCGTCCCAGCCACCCTTCGTGCGGTGCGTATCCAGGAGCTTCTTCAGCTGCGGCAGGGCAGCATGACGGTCGCTCAGTACTCGGCGAGATTTACCGATCTCTCGCGCTACTCGACCGACATGGTACGAGACCCATTCTTCCGGGCCCGGACCTTCGAGCAGGGTTTGAGACACGAGATCAGGGCATCGCTGATCTCCCTCAGCATACCGACTCAGACAGGAGTACTGGAGCGGGCCCTTCTGATCGAGAGCTTCCTTGCTGAGTCTACACAAGCGCAGGGACCCACCGCAGGGCGGCAGGTGGCAGAGTCATCTACAGCAGGCAGTCGACGGATGACTCAGGGTTCCAGGCAGACCAGACCTACCGGTGGCCGACTGCACGACTCAGGCTCAGTTGTACGGGGAAGCCGGGGTGGAGTCAGAGCCAGGCGTGCCGAGAGTGGGTAGTGTTACTCCTGTGGCGGGATTGGTCACATGGCTCGTGACTGTCCGACCCGCCATGCTGATGATCAGCAGTTAAGTGAAGAACCTCCCAGGCAGAGGCAGAGGTTCGACCGTGGTGGTCCGCAGGGAGGAGGCGGAAGAGGCAGAGGAGCTGGACGAGTAGCCGGTGGTGGGCGACGCTTTGAGGCTCTACCACCACCACCACCAGGAGGTCCACCCCGACCACAGGGAGTAGGTGAACATGCGAGAGCTCAACTTCAGGCAGTCGAGGCCTTCGATCATGGAGCTCTGGGAGCCGATGGACAGGAGAAGAACTAGTGGATACATCCTATGTACTTCTGGTTCCTTGTTGAATTTGTGTAGCGTCTTGTATTATGAGCTGCAATAATAAAAGACGCATACCTTTGTAATATTTTCGTTCCTGTCCTCTTTCGTGATGTTACAAAGAGGTTCCAGTTTTGGCTGTTGACTTGACCCTCACTTGTGAGACATCTACTGGAGGAGACCCAGTTACCACACACTGATGCCGACAGTGTGACTCAACCCTTGGAGGCGAGAGTAACGGTTGAATCTCTTAGTAATAGCGTCGAGGCCTTACGACGTCATCCTTTACATGGATTAGTATCATCCATGTTAGAATTGACTATTTTAGGCAAAGAATGTGGTTCATCTAGGGGATGGGACCAGATTTCTCTTATCAGCAAAGAAGAAATCTTGCAGCTCTGGTGGGACCAGAGATGGTCCAGGCCACGACAGAGAAGGTCCAGGTCATCCAGGAGCGGATGAGTACAGCTCAGATCCGGCAGAAGCCTTACGCTGAGAGGAGGCGGAGGCCACATCAGTTCGAGGATGGCGACCACGTCTTCTTGCGGGTCTCACCTCGACGTGGTATACGGAGATTTGGCCAAGGCAGCAAGTTATCTCTGTGCTTCATCGGACCCTTTCAGGTCCTCAGCAGGGTTGGCGAGGTGGCTTATCGCCTGGCTCTGCCACCTCAGTTGCACCGGGTGCACGACGTCTTCCACGTATCTCAGCTGAGGAGATACGTGCATGACCCGACGCACATCATTGATCATGGGGAGCTTGACGTTGACGATGGGGCGACTTTTACGGAGGTCCAGGTGGAGATAGAGGATCGTCAGGAGCGGGTCCTGCGTGGGCGATCGATTCCTCTTGTGCGCATCATATGGCAGCACGGGAATCTCCAGGAGTGCACATGGGAGCGGGAGGCTCAGATGCGTGCTCAGTACCCTCATTTGTTTCCCTAGTTTTTGATGTATCTTTACGGGGACGTAAAGCCCTGAGGTGGGAGTAATGTAAAGACCCGTCAAATTCAAGGGAATTTTTTTCTTATTTTTCTTTAGAATTTTACAAGAGCGCGGTTTCAGACGGCACCTGATTCCGAGGCACGGAGTGCCCGGAATCAATTTCCGAAGTTTGGCTCGGGTACGTTCATTGAACGAACGAGCGGGAATTCCTAACTTTTGATTCGGTGCTCGGAATTGAAATCCGAGGGCACCGATTAACTCGCAGTGCCGATATTCGCTTAAAGAGACCTTTTCGGAAGTTGCGTTTGTTGCGGGACGAAAGTTAGTTTTTGGGAGAATTATAAAAAGTTGAATAAAAAAATGTGGAATTCTTTTTATTTTACTTTTGTAGGTTAACTCCCCTCAAAGGGAGTTAGGGGTGGGACCCACACCCACTTAACCTCCCTTGAGAAGATTAAGTGTGGTGGGACCCACACGAACCTAAACCTCTCATCTTCCCACTTAAACTCCCCTCTCTCCCTCTTAAAAGTTTGTTAAGTTAACATCTAATTAATTACACATGACATGTATAATTAATTAAGTGTTATGTTTTTGAATTTGAAGTTTTGAATTCCTTGGCTTGGTAAATAAAATAAGGAGGAACCTTATTTTATTTGGTTAGTTTTGTTTAGCCAACTTGTGAGGAATTTTGAGAGCTCCTCCTCCTTCTTCTTCAAATTGACGAAGAACGCTCAACTTGACGAAGAACGCTCAAGTTCCGACGAAGAACGCTGCTCCTCTCTTCTTCGTCTTCCGTGTCAACGAGAGGGAACACCGCTTCCTCCTCGGACTCCCTTCGTCGGCATACGAAGATTCGCCAACGACGTATCTCATCGGACGCACCTCTTCGTCATCGGATTTGACGAACGACTACTGCGACGCCCGACCTCCGCGACGTTGTCTTCCGCGGGACGTTGACAAATCTTCGAACCTATACCCAAGGTAGGGGTTGTTGATTATTGTTTAATTATTTTTATTCTTTCTCGTGGTTCGCATGACTAACGTGAGGATATTGAATATTTAAGTTGTGTTTTAACGTGAGGGGGCCGGACCGCATGAACACGGCTGAACCCCCTCCTTCGTTCTTGGTGTTTTATTTTGCGGATGAATCAAGGTGGGGTGGTGCCGTCGCACCACGCGGATATTCGCCGAATCTTTTTACGCGACGCCGTCGCGTGCGCGCCATGGAAGAATCATCAAGAACGCGACGCCGTCGCGACGCGTTGAAGGAAATCAAGGCGTGGCGGAGGGGCGCGGTGCCGTCGCACCGCGCCGGACGATGAACACCGCGGCCGGTTCTGGGCCGCGGCGGAACGAGAAGACCGGCGGCCGGGCCGCCGGCGTCGGAAGCCGAAGAGGGGACCGGATTTTCCGGTCCCGTTGGAGAAAACCGGCCGGCAGTTGGCCGGCCGGAAGGTCAAAGGCCGGGGGAATAAATTCCCCCGGCCAGCTCTAAAACCCCCCCTCATTTAAGAGGGGGCGGTTCCTTGAAAGGGGGGGGGGGGCAGGAGGCCCCCCGGTTTTTCTCCAAGCCGGCCCCCATGTGGGGGCCGTTTTTTTTACAAAGGGCGCGACATATAGCCGCGCCGGCCCTTCAGTCAAGCGGGGGCTTGATCCCCCCCCCCCTCGCGCACTGCCTCCGTGCGGCGCCGGGCCGCCGCGCCGCCGTGCCGCCGGCCGGCCGGCCGGGCGGGCCGGGTCGGACCCGGTTCGGATCGACCCGGTTCGGGTCGACCCGGTTCGGGCCGACCCAGGGGGGGGGGGGGGGGTCGGCCCGCGTCGGCCCGGACCCGGACCCCCCGTTTCGAATCAGATTCGGTCTTTTGGCCATATCTTGAGCCACGGACCTCCGATTGACGAACCGTATGCGTAAACGCGATCCTTGGATAGAGACGGTCGTTTCGGTATATCGCACTCAAGGTTTCGGATTACTTTGAGTTTGGCCGGGTTGGTTCGTTCACGAAACCAACCGGGCCTTCGGAGCGGAAACACTCATATCTTGAGCTACGGACGTCCGATTGACGTGCCGTCAGCCGTTTTGTGTTCCTCTTAGTGAGACGGATCTTTTGGCATACTCCGCCCGAGGTTTGGACGCAGGTGGAGTACGGTCAGGTTGGTTTTGCCTTAAAAACCAACCGGGCCCCGGGGACGAAAATGCCAATAACTCTCAGACCGGGCGTCCGATCGACGCGCCGTCTGATGCATTGAGTTCCTGTTGACGATACAGAACTTTTGGATACATCAACTCTGGACTTTGTGAAAGTTGATGTATCAGCCTCTCGGCTCATGGAGCGGATCCTCCGAACGAGCTTGTTGTGTGCGAGAACCCTAGTGCTGGCTGCGACTGTTACTGTGACTGCTACTGCTACTGCTACTGTGACTGCGACGACAACAATACAGAGATCCCGTGTGGATTCGACGACGACGACTACTGCACTCAGCGATCCTACGTGGATCAGTGCTACAGGTCCTGCGTGGGCCCGATCCTGTGTGGGTCCGATCCTGTGTAGGTCACTGCGGGGGTTAGTACCTATCGATCCTTCGTGGGTCCGACGACTTAGATGGTTCAGTGATCATCTTTATCGTCATCCGAAGAAGTATACCTGTGTGAGCTAAATCTTCTATTTTACTCGATAGAGGTGGTGCGCTTGGTTGTAGCGGCAGACCCGCGATACTGGAGACGAGCGTACGGAGTACGGAGACCGTGTAGCCGGCTGAGACCTGAAGACTGCTCGACCGACTCGACTTGGAGTGAGTCGACTAGCCCAGTGGACGGAGCGCCCGGTATTTGGCGGCAGACCCACGACGGACAGAGCGCCTGGTAGTTGGCAGCAGACCCGCGGTACTCGACTGGAGGAGTACCTCTGTAGGCTATCTTGGTGAGCGCCCAGTATTTGGCAGCAGACCCTCAGCGGATGGAGCGCCCGGTAGTTGGCGGCAGACCCGCGGTACTCGACAGGAGGAATACCTCAGCAGTCTTAGGTTAGTGAGCAGTATCTCAGAGTCGTGACAGGACACTGTACACTTCAGAGATGGGGCTCTTCAGTAGTTACGTTTTTGATAATGAAAATCCTGTGTGAGCTGAACCCTGTTGCTTCCTGTGTGGATTGTGTTGTGCAATCCTGTGTGGATTACGTTTTGCTTTCCTGTGTGGAATACGTTTACTTTCCTGTGTGGACTGAGTTGTACTTGGGCTCGGAGGTTGGAGCGTATTTGAAATTGATGACTTAGGTATATGTATGGGCATATACCTAAGCAGTGTCGGTTGTTACTTCGTGATTGTACCTTTCTTCGTGGTTTATCCTTTGTGGATTTGAGAGACCTTCAGGGGGTCTCGGGGTCCCTACTGAGTAGCTTATACTCACCCCTGCACGGGCTTTGCCCGCACTACGTTGTGTTGGTTGCAGACGACGGACAGCGTTGATCTTAGCTGAGGCTTGCAGAGCAGGACGGTACCCGGAGGTGGACCACTGGGCGGGACGTGCTCGGAGCGGACGGCGGGACCCGTGGAGCAGAGGAGCTATCTGTACCCACCCTTCAGGTGGGATATCCAGTGGACAGCTCGGTGTAGCGGCTTTTACTTTTCAGTTGCTGTTTTCCCTTTCGAGTTGTACTTTACTTTCAGTTTGGGTTTGTATACTGGCCCATTTACTTTTCCGCACTTTCAGTTGTACTCTGTTTTTGTTTAGTGTTTTCTTTCCGCTTGCTTACTCTGTGGTGTTTGTTTACTTTTCAAAGGCAATGCCTTCCCTTTTTACCGGGATTTACGCCTTGGTGCTAGTCGCCAGCCCCTGGCCTATGGAAGGCGGGCTTGGGGTAGTCACGGCACGGACCCCGAGGGCGGGTCGTGACACAAAAACCCCTTTCAATTGGAATAACTATAAGACCAACTTCAAATTATGAAATTATGGGCTTACCTAGTGTATATGGACCACCCCAAGTTTAAATATAATTGGAATACTTGGTGATATCTAGGCCACCCTATATTAATCTATAAAGGGCTTTCTCGATGCAATATGGGATACCCCATGTTAATCAATAATGGGCTTTCCCCCTGGTATCTGGGACACCCCAGGTTAATTTATACATGGCTTTCCTGACACTATTTGGGCCTGACCATGTTAATATTTAATGTGATTTATTATTTCTTATAATTTCATGTTCCATATAATCAAAATAAAAATTCATCATAAAACCCTATGAAAAACTCTTTTAATCCCATATGAAAATAATTTTGGATAAAAATACCACTTTATTTCAAGAAACTATTTTCAGTACTAAAACAAAATTTTCTTTAAAACACCATTTTTAATAAAAAAATAAAAAAAATATAAATATAGGATTTCATTTTTGGAGACATGTAATATTTCAAAGGAAGATGAGAAAAAAACAAAGGCCACAACTCTAGAAAATTCTTTTTCACCGTGAGCATTTAGAATAGAACATTCCTTTTTGTCATTTGTCAAAATGTTCCTTATGAAAACACATAAAAATAGTATTTTTCAAAAACTCTGAATGAAATTTTATATAGACATAAAACTTCATTTATAATCATTTTATATACATATAAATAAAATTTCAAAATAATATCAATAATATTGGCATGGAGAAAAAATTTCATAATTAAATCTATAAACACTCAATATGTACCATTCAACTGTTAACATTGAAATCATAATCTTCCTGAAACAATAAATTTACCAAAACATTAAATAGAGTTATTATAGATAAAATATGGAAATGAAATGTCATTGTATTTTTATATACACCTTATAAAATAATAATGGTTTATATAATCACAGAATGCCACAATAAAAGGAGATGGAGATGAAATCCCTTACCTTGACTCTGATTCATCACATATATCATTTACATTCCTAAATTATAATATTATGTTAATTATTTACTTAATTTTTAATTTTAAATTCTATTATTCTTTTTATACAACTTATTGAAATTTTATTACAATTACTTAATTCTTTATGTTCACGTCAGACGTTTTGATGATATTCGATACTTGAGTCCAAAATGACTTTCATATGAAGTCCATAGTCAGAGTGGTAATAATTACATCATTTCTGGAATAATATTCATGTGATGATAATAAATTTTATACATGAATTATAATTTCAAATCCATTCATATAATCGGGACATGATAAGTGAACTACATTAGAATCATACAGATGGTAAGTCGTGTGTACACATGTGTAACATCTCTATTTCTCAATAATCATTGTGAAAAGAAGGTTAATATCATTTTTAACATCAAAAAACTATAATGATATCATATATATCATATTATTTCTTAAAATAATCTTATATATATATTATCCATGTTATTTGGTGATGAAAAACAAGTCACATCTCTTTCTAAAACTGATAGTTCACACGTACACCCAAACTACACAATCATTTTCATGTCCATTGATTGTTAAGATAATAGATGATATATTATTTTTAAATAATGATCAATATATCATGAAAATAATATATATAAATTAATTCCATAATTATAACAAGTCTTCAGAGACGGTGATGAAAAATGAATTATATCGTTTCATGAGGTGGTAGTCCACCATACACACGAATGCTTAATTCTTTTTCCATTTTACGAAAGTGGAGAAGGATTTAGGTGATTATATTAACAGAATAAAATATCATTATAGTGAGGATAATAGAGTTATTATTTCAACTTGGTTGAATAATATTTTAAGGAAATGAATGAACAAATAAAATATAAATACTTAATTAAATTGACACATCTTCTTTAGACACTCTTCTTGGATTAAAACATTAAACCCTCTAAGTAGGGGGTTCACCCTAAAATAAGACCTCAATAATGTGGGTATGGATAATATTAAGGTATTTGGGTTGATTTTGGCCAAACCAAATCGATTTTTAATTGTGAAGAAAAGATAATAATGGGTTCCCTTTAACAGGATAGGGAAAGAGAACTCCAAAAATTATTTAAAATATTAAATTAATATAAATTCATTTTCTAATAAAAATATATCCAACCAAATTAATTTTTAATTTAGGATTATTATGGGTAAAAATACCAACATACCATTAAAAATAGATTATTTTTTATTAATTTACAATGCTTTCCCTTTTAACCATTATTTTAGAGCAACCCTTCTTTTCTAACATTACTTTTACTTAATTTTAGTTTTAATCAACATAAAAACATTACTAATTAAGGATATATAATGGTTTATTGTATTTTGAAAACTAGGACCATACATTACATTTACAATACAAAATATTTATTTAATTCCTTATTCTCTAGCTTCTTATTATCTCTTGACTTCTCCATAGTACATGTAGTCACCTGAGGATGTACATTAAAAATGGGTGAGCTAAAATCCCAGTAAGAGGATATATAATAACATGAATCAATATAAAATGGTATGAAAATAACCATTATCATCATAAAATAGTCATAGGATCATAATAATGATAGGAAACATTAATATAATACTTGGAATGTGGCAACACATAAAAAATGAAACATCATGTCTTAGAGGTTAACTACCACACATAGTTGTGAACAAATATTGAATCATGTTCTCACATAATTTCACTTTAACTAAAAAGGTTCATCACTTTACCTAATTAATTGTAGGGCAATATAATTCTGGGCACACCCATCGCATTCGATCATTTATATTGCACTATATAATTTAGGGCGAACCCATCACATCCTAACATTTTCATTATCATGCATTCCAAATAGAACATATGTGAACAAAAATAACCCTTATAAAGGAATGGTTTTAATCCCGTAAGAACACTTTCATAATGTTTGGGTTCCCAAAATAAATAGGGGATAACATATTTGATACAAGAACAATCAACCTTCAATGGGAAGTAAAAGGTGTGTTTTTGAAAGAAGAGTTCTTTTGGAAAATATTTTTTTTGACATAAACTCTTATTTAAACCATTTATATTATATAAACATTATGATAATTATGAAAAAAATAATTTTAAGATGTAACCATACTGAATGTGGGGTGAAAGAGGGTGAACCCAATGAGAGAAATTTGGGTTCGAGAATATCCCCTTACCTTATATCGAAACGCTTTCTTAACTTTATTGTCCTATATATTGACATTATATTAATTAATTAATAATTAAAGAAACTTTTATACATGAATATGGTTCATTATAGTTTCATTATGTTCTTTTATGTGATTTTTTATGAGTTATAGAGTTTAAATACATTATTCGGGGGTGTTCTTTTTCATAGTTTTCATGAACGATTCACTTGTATACTTGAATAGAAGATTGTATAGAACATGAATAAACATCCACAACTAATATTACATGTAATTACTGATATTAAATGATTTTAAATAATATTATAATTAATTATTTTGTATACCATGTGGAGGAATCATTTTTTAATATTTTATGATGAACATTTTAGGTTAATTAAGGAGGTTTTTGGATCACAACAAACATCTTTTATTTTATCAATTAATATTACAAAAAAAGTTGTATCCCAAAAATAAAAGGGGATAAAAAATAAATAATAAAATTTGGTTTCATCCATTTAATGGTTTTATTGATATCCTTTAAGGAGTTGAAAAAAATGAAAGTGCATTGCCCATGATGTAGGTGAATTAACACATCATGGGAAATAATTTTATTTTTATAAACACAGAGAGAGAGGGAGGAGTATAATGAATAATATTCCATAAACAAGATATAATACCAGTAAATCAATCATACTATAGTTATCATGACATTTGTATAATATAAGTTAAGGGTAATAGAATAAAAGAAATAAAATTTGAATGGAAATTGAAAGAAAAGAGGGAAATTATCTCTTGAATATATCTTTTTGTGACCCTTTTTATAGAGGAGGTTTTGGAATTTTTATCAGACCAAGGGATTTTGGATGTGGGGTACGTGATATTGAAGATATTTGGGAAGAATTTGTACAAGTCATGAAGGTTTATAGGTGTGAATAAATGAGGGTGTGAGGGGTGGAATGTATTGTGGAGGGAAGTGGGGTTTTCACAATACTATATTCATTAATTTATTATTTCTCCACAAGACAAGAAATAGTGATGATTCCATGAATAAAATTGGGCATGTGAGTTTGAAAAAATTTGGATTACATCATCATAACATCATACATGAATCATTAATTAATGTATTTAGCATATTTTGTAAATTATAGTATTTCACTATTCATTAAAAATTCAAGTATTTCTAAAAAATACCAAAACTTCACCCTAACCATCGTTCAATGTGTAGAATCCAAAAATAAACTCCATTTTTTTAAGTTTTTTTTTAAATATTATTAATTTAAATTTTAATTAAAATCATAATTTACTTGAAAATTACATTTTTTAAAATTAAAACTGATTTTCTAACACACATAAAATCTAATTATGATCTTAAGGAATTATATTATAATCATAAAAAATCAAAATAATAATTTATGAACACATTAAAAAAAATGTCTTTTTTATTAATTAATTAAATACAAATAATTATTTATAACTTACAAAAAATTCAAATAATTTTACTATGGTCACATTTCCACTTATAAGATGCCTAAATTTTATTTATACATTCATGTGTACGGTTACTATACTTTTGAACGGTTTACTATTCATAAGGGTTATATTACTATTCATAAAGGTAGGTTAGTATTCATAAGGGTTGGTAACATTTTACCAAAAATTATGTTTTTTCTATCGGACTCCAAAACATCTTACGGATGACAACTATGTATGTATGATTTTTGAAATTCAAAACACAAAAGTGGAAAATTTATGTTTAAAGGTCACATAGTAGTCCATTTAAGCATGATGTGGATTTGTGTTTCTTGATGTGATTTTATATTATTATGACAATACTATAATAAGGGAGGAATTTCGTTGATAAAAGTTTGGGTTGTTATATTCATCCCCCCTTTTGAAATTTCACCCTTGAAATTTCATTTTACAAAAACAGGTGAGGGTACTTGTACTTTATTGCATCCTCTAGTTCCAAATATGCACTTTATACTTATGGTTAATCCACAAAACAATAACAAGATGGGTTGTCTTGTTACGTAGGACCTTATCCATCTGATATATAATCGTTACTAACTGCTCCTCATAAGAGAGATCATTTTCTATCTTTACAACTTCTTATTTTAGTACATGTGATGAATCTAGTATGTACTTCCTAAGGAGTTATACGTAAATCACATAATGAACTTGAGCCATATTTTTTGGAATTGAATGATGATTTTCCATGACTCATCTGTGTTCAAGGATTTCAATGGGGCCACGATACCTTGGTGATTGCTTCCCTTTCTTTCCAAACCACATGATTTCCATCCATGTTGATATTCAAAGGAATGATTTTTCTCTGAAGTCAAACTAAAAATTACCTTTGACGGTGGTTAGAAAATCTCTTTTTTTGACTCTAAGAATATTTGATATGTTTCTAAATGACTTGAACCTTATCTATCATCTCTTTCACAAGATCATGTCCATGTTGCATTATTTCTCGAACTTCATCCCAATAGGTTAGAGTTCTACATTGATTTCCATATAGTGATTCATATGGAGTGATATAAATACATGAGTGGAAGTTATTGTTGTATGAGAACTCAACCAATGAGAGATTATGATCCCATACACCTTTTAATTATAAATAGAAGGCTCTTAGCATGTCTTCAAGAATCTGAATAGTCTGTTTAGATTGGCCATCAGTTTTTGGGTGATAGGGCATGATAAATTTAATTTAGTACTCAAATAATGTTGAAGAATGCTCCAGAATTTAGATGTGAACCTTGGATCATGATCAGAGACAATCGAGAGTGGAACCTCATTAAATCTCACCACTTCATTCACATATAAATTTTCTTGTTTTTCAATCAAGATATCTTCTGGAATATTGATAAAATGGGAAGTCATTGTGAGTCGGTCAACCACAACCCATTTTTCATTATTTCCTATCGATGTCTTCAAGAGACCCATGATAAAGTCCATATTTACATTATCTCATTTCCACATGGTTATAGGAAACTGTTACATCATCCCTTTGAAAGTTTTTTCTATGCATTAACATGTTGACATAACAAGCACTATGAGATATATTCTACAATATCTTTCTTTAGGTTATCCCACCAGATGTGTTCTTAGAGATCTCGGTACATCATGGTGTTACTAATATGGATAGATAATGTTGAGCTATTAGAATTTTCCAATATCTCATTCTTTATCCTATGTGATGAAGGCCCACAAAGCCTCATTCTAAACCGAATCAAACCATTATATTCGATATAGAACTCTTGCAGCTTCCCTCCCATTATTAGATTCACATTATTTTGTAACTCGAGATCATCCAGCAGTGTGACCTTAATCATCTCTTGGATTTATGGTTGGTTAATCATTTGGGCATGGTAGGATGTATCCCCTACCCTTCAGATTTCTAAATCCATACTTTTTATATCCAAGAAGATATGGTCATTCTCAATATGTAACATGGATAGAGTAGTAGGTTATTTTCTGCTTAGAGTCGTATCTACCTTGTTCACCTTTCTAGGGTGATAGTGAATAGAGAAATCATAGTTATTAACTATATATAAACACCTCATCTGACACATTTTACTACCTTTTTTGTGAGTATATAGTTTAGGCTCTTTTGGTCAGTGTATATGTCAGAATTCTCACCAAAAAAGTTGTGACCCCATATTTTCATGTAAAAAATCATGGCTGCTAAATCTAGATCATGCATCTGGTAGTTCTGGTCATGGATCTTCAATTTCCAGGAGGAATAGGCTATCATATTATCATTTATCATGAATACACAACACAATACTTTCTTTTAAGCATCGCTATATATCACAAAACATTATCCACTTTTTGGTAATGTGAGTACATGTGCAATGATCATCCTTCTCTTTATCTCCTTTAATCTTCCCTAAAATCTTCCATCTAGACATACATTACATATTTTTTATTAACATAGTTCTAAGGATAGAAAATAATAAGAAATTTATCACAAAACATCAGTAGTACATAGCTAAACCAAGAAAATTACAAATTTCTATGACACTAGTTAGTCCGGGCCATTCTTCAATATCCTTTGTTTTGAAAGGGTTAATAGAAATTCTCTCGCTTTTGATCATATGTCACATGAACATGACTTAATTCATAAAAAAGTCACACTTGATGAACTTGGTGTACTACTTATCCTTTCTCAATTTCAAAAACACAAGTCTTAGATATTATTCATGTTCCTACATTCTCTTAGATTATATGAGAAAATCATTGATTAAAACTACCACAAATTTGTCGAGGTGATGTCTAAAGACTCTATTTATAAAATAAATGATGATTATAGGGGAATTATTAAGTATTAAGGGGATCAGCAGAAAATCATAGTGACCATACCTTATATGAAAGGAATTCTTCTAAATATCTTCTTTCTCCACCTTTATCTGATGATATCCAGAATGAAGATCCAAATTTTAGAATTATTTAGAACCTCCTAACTGATCGAATAAGTCATCAATCCTTGGAAGAAGATACTTGTTATTTATGGAGATATTTTTGAGTTCTTGATAATCGATACACAACCACAGTGTTCCATCCTTCTTCACAAAGAGAATTTGTGCACCCCATGGTAATGCACTAAATCATATGAACCCTTTTTCCAAATTCTCTTATAGCTGTTTATTTAACTCCACCAGTTCAATAGGATTCATCCTATAGGGACACATTGAGATAAGAGTAGCTCCAGTTATGTATTGTAGGGAGAACTCTACATCATGATCTATGGGAAGTATGGGTAACTCTTTAGGAAATAAATCACCATATTCCCTCATGATGGGAATTTCCTCAAGGTTAACACTTTCCTTTGAGTCAATAATTTAAGCAAGGTATGCCTATTTACATGTAATCAACACCCAAACTAATGATGTATTTTTTAAGGAGAATCATGATCCTCCATGAATTTTTAGAGGAGCATGGGAATTTTGGTAATATGAAAATATAATTCATTTTTTCTTATAGTTTATATGTGCTTTATATAATGAGATCTAATCCATTCCCATTATAGAGTTGAATTCCACTAAGAAAAGTATTACCTGATTTTCTAAAAGAATATTCCCACATACCCCAACATGTGAAGATTCAGACACTTATGTTGCAATTTTTTCACGACTTGGTGTTTTTACAAATATCTATACTTTAGGGTTTCAGGGCATTGATTCTACAGTTATAGCAAACATGAAAGTTATAACGGAATGCGTAGAACCCAAATAAAATATGCTTTTTTCTATTCATATGTGGATAGGAAGTGTACAATGTAGAAATTCATAATATTGATCCACTTATGATGTAGTGATATCATAAGCCTTCCCTTTTTCCACTAGATTTGGTAAAAGCATACACTAATTACCCTCAAAGACTTCATGTTTAGCGCACTGGCTTGCATAGTCCCCTCTCTCCCTATAGTTGTAGTATTAGACCATGGTTGGTGATCTGCTTTCATCCACTACATTATCCTTCTTTCACATTTCTTTTGGACACTCTTGAGCATGGTGGCCTTCTCTCCCACACATGAATCTTTTCCCCACCCTTTTAAAGCAGTTACCCTGATGCATCTTCCCACATTTTTTGGCATGTGGGTGGTTTAGTTTTCTTCCCACCTTTATCATTAGATCCTCTCTCTTGAAACTCCATCTTTCTTTTCTTATCACCATATCCATTGGACTATTCTCCATACTCTATCTCCACTTTGAGTAAAAACTGAATAAATTTTTCATAACTCCCAATGTATCTAATTTCAAGAGACTTTCTAAGGGAAGGTTCTAATCCTCTCAATAATATATCATTTTTTCTAGAATTTATTATAAAAAAACCTGAAGGTCGCCTTGAAAGACTTGAAAAATTCTCTTCGTAAATCATGATAGATTTTCCTTCCTTTAACATTAGCTCTATGAATTTTCTCTCCATATTTATATGAATATTTCTTGGGAAATACTTGTTAAGAAACATGGTCTAAAATTCTTACCATTCCATATCTTCAATTTCAGCTGTTGGATTGGTTTTCTTAGACATATACTACCATTTAATGAGATTTCTGTCAAGATGATAATTGGAAAAAATCACATTATCCTTCTCAGAATAGTGAAGCCCAAATAAATATCTTCCCCGTTAATTTGAATAACTATTCCAAAACAAATGGATCGGAAGATCCACTAAACGGCGGTGGTCATTTTCACATAAAACACTTAATCACTAGTTTCTCCCTCTTTGGTGAAGGAGGACGTTCTTAATTATTCAGTTTATTATTAATAACCAAAGATAGTTGGGGAAATATCACCAAAAATATTTGAACTCCACCTCCCAAAGCATTGGGGATGTAATTCATGAAATCATTGCATTGTCCCTCACATGGGTTATTGTCCTGGTTTCTCCCATTTCTCACCATTTTCTAAAATAGAAAATGTTTGAAAAAAACATAAGTCAATGAGTCATGAATAAATAACTTAATAATTTATGGAATTTACACTAAGAAATATCTTATGGGATCCCTATGTTTATAAAATCTTCTTGTGTGCATATTTTTTTTCATAGTCTCATAATAGAGGTTTTCTATTAGGATCAATAATCCAAATCCTCATATTAACTAAACCTTTCTACTATTACCAATTATAGAGAACATGATTTTATTACATTATTTTTACATAATTATAGAGATAAAAAACATAAAAACATTACCCATTGAGGATCTAAAGGTTTAGTGTCTTTGTAATACTATGTCCATACATAACATTTACACCACAAAACATTAATTTAATTCCTTCATCACTAGCATCTTATTGGCTCTTGAATTATCGTTAGTACATGTAGTCACTTGAGGATATACATAAAAAAGGGGAGAGATAAAATCCCAGTACTAGGATGGATAGGAAGTGGAAATAATATAACATGATAGGAACATAATCTTTATCATCATAACATAGACATATGCTTTTATTCACAAGAGGAGACATTAATAAAATACTTGTAATGTGGAAATGAATAAAAAAGAAATATCATGTCTTAGTGGTTAAATACAAAAAATAGTTTTGAAAAATGATAGCATAATTTTCACAGATAATTTCAATTTAACTAATGAGGATTATCACTTTTCACAATGAATTGGAGTTTTTTATTATTCTGGGTGCACCCGTCGCATTAAAACATTGATATTGAGCAATATAATTCAAGGCGCACATGTCACATCATAACATTTTGATTATCATGAATGCAACATGAAATATATATAAACATAAATTACCCAAGGAAAAGAATTTTTTTCATCTAATAATAACACATTCATAATCTTTGGGTTCCCAAAAGAAATAGAAGATAACATACTTGATAAAAGAACCATCAACACTATGTGAGAAATAAAAAGTGTGTTTTTGATAGAAGAGTTCTTTTGGAAAACATTGTGTTTGACATAAACTCTAGTGAAAATAATATATATCCCAAATAAGGTATGATAATTATGAAAAAAAATATTTTTAATTAGTAACCATACTGAAAATAGTGTTAATGTGGGTGAATGAAAATAAATAAATCTGGGATCGAGAATTTCCCCTTACGTCGTATCTGAATGCTTTATTCAATTTATTGTCCTATACATTGACATTAAATTCATTAATTTACAATTAAATACCATTTTATATAATAATATGTTTCATTATGTTCTTTTATGGGACTTTTTATGTGTTATACAATTTAAATCCATGGTTCATGAGTCTTCTTTTTCTTAGTTCCCATTAATTGTTCATGTGTAGGTATGAATAGATGTTTGGGTAGAACAAGGATAAAAATATAAAACAGATATTTCATGTTATTAATGATCATCCTGTATTTAAAATTATATTATAATTAATTATTTTATATTCCATGAGGAAGAATCATTAATAAAAATTTAATGATTGTCATTTTAGGTTAATTTGGGCGGTATTTGGATGACAACAAACATGTTTTGTTATATTAATTAGTATTATAAAAAAAGTTTTTTCCAGAACATAATAGGGGTTAAAACATATATAATATAATATGGTTTAAAAAATTTAAGGGTTTTATTTATATAAATTAATGATTTTAATGAAAATGGATGTGCATCACCCATGATGTAGGTGAACAAACACAACATGGGAAACGATTTCATTTTTGTAAACAAAGAGATAGAGAGGGAGGAGTATAATAAATAATATTCCATTAACCTAATATCATTCTATTATATCAATCATACTGGATTAATCATGACATTTGGATAAGAGAAGTTGAGGATAAGAGATGAAAATAAATGAAATTTGAAAGGAAACTGAAAGAAAAGAGGAAGAAATTACCTATTGAATATATCTTCTTTGAGAGACTCTTTAGGGAGGAGGTTTTTGGATTTTTAAGAGACCAATTGCTTATGGATGTGGGGGAGGGTCTAGGGAAGATATTTGTGAAGAATTTGGACAAGTCTTTAAGCTTGAGAGGTGTGAAGAAATGAGGGTGTGAGAGGTGGTATTTATAATGGAGGGGAGAGGGGTTTCAAAAACTATATTAATTAATTTATTATTTCTCCACAAGAAAAGAAACAGCGATGATTACATGAATAAAATTGAGCATGTGATTTTGAACAAGTTGGTCTTACATCAGCAGAACATCATCCATTACTATATAATTAATGTGTTAAGCTTATTTTGTAAATTGTAGTATTTCATTATTCATAAAAAATTCAAGTATTTCAGAAAAATCCAAAAAATTCACCCTAACCATTTTTCGAAGCGTAAAATCAAAAAATGAAATCCATTTGTCAAAAAAATTCAAAATATTATTAATTTATTTGTTATTAAAATCATAATTTATTTAAAAATACAAATTTAAAAATTAAAACTACTTTTCTAACACTTTGAAAAATTAATAAAAATATCGTAAAATTATATTATAATCGTAATATATCAAAGCATTAATTTATGAACACATTTTATGCTAATAAATTTTCATTTAAATAGATAAATTAATTATAATTAATTATTTATGACATTCAAGAATACAAATACTTTACTATGGTCATATTGCAACTTATAAGATGCCTAATTTTTTTATACATTAATTGATAAGGTTAATATTATTTTATACAATTTAATATTTCTGAAGATCATATTTGTAATTCCTGCGACCCCAATTACCCAGAGTTGGTGCACTATTACATAACATTGGCACGATACAAGGAATAATGTCCCAAAATACCGATCAGTTTAGTATCCTTGGAAGTACTAGATACATCCATAAGTTTTACATGACATCATCAGATAAAAACACCAACATGATTTTCTCCCAATTGACCCGACCTATATCATTCGCCTATCCCTTCTGGTCAACCATAAAATATTTCTTCATATCCTGGGAAAAATAAAACATATAAAAGGTGGAGCTCAAATGCTCAGTAAGGATAACAATATAGAAAAAAATTTCTTAAATAAGCATTAACATATAAAGAAATGTATAAGACTAAAACAAAATCATTTTAAAGTCAAACTTCAGCATAATATGGAAAATATAAAATCAAATAATTCAAATTTAATTATTCACATGGATATCCTACTAGTCAAATAATCACATTCAATATCAAGATCCACTTTCATAATGATGGAATGCATAATTCCAGACATCATAACCACATAGTCAAGGCCTTGTTCCAAGACTACAAATAAAATTTTGTCAAGGCCTTGTGCCAAGACACAAGTTTGTCACATGAGACCTACCGTTATATATAGGAGATATATTGGTCTCCACCTGTCACTTACTAAGTCTAATGCATTCCTCATATGAAAAGTTTTAAACATAACATAAAAATTCGTATTAAAACTAGTATAACAAATGTCAATAATTTATCCATAAACCATGAATGGTGTAAAAATGAAACATCCACAGTAAAACATATCACAAAACTTTCAATACAAAATGGAAGATTTGTATCATAATAAATCAACTTCAAACAAGATTAAAATCCATCAAATGATGTTGACATAGATGAAATCAAAACTTTTTGTAGAGAAATATATCTTTCTATTTTGAAATAATTTAAAAGTAATTTAATTATAAAAGAAAAAATTTATTTTTAAAATATTCTTATAATATTTTATGGGAATATTTGACGATGATATAATAGAAGAAAATAGCCACACCCACCATATAAGTTAAAAAAATACATTTTTACCTTAATTTTGTCGAAAAGGTCATAAAGTTCATTGTTTGGAAAACGACAGGACGATTCCGTTAAACCCATTTTATAAAAAGTCAAAAAAAGGTATAAATGGATTTAACTCATTGTATAGAAAATATTAAAAATGTTTTGAAATAAAATTTTAATAAACATGGATATGGATGGTAAAGAGGTCCTAGTAGATACTTATATAAAAATAACTTCAGATAATATAGAGATTGTGAAATTAACCCTTACCTTGTACTTTTCCTTATTAGATGGTATGTTAACCTCTGTTATAATATTTAAAACAGTTTTATTAAATTATACAAGAATATTATACATAAATATGATATCATATATGATCTTATAATATTGCTTTGTTAATAATATTTTAGTAGTATCATCATTTCAGGTGATACCTGATTCATTTCCCATTATATGATTGGTTATGTAAGTCATGTTTTTTATGGATAGGATGTATTTGATTCATATAAATAATGATATTATGTTCATAAGCATTATTGTTTTATCATAAAATAAAAATTACTCTTGAATGATTACGATGGGGAATGAATCTCATCATGTTCGTGGAGACGGTAATCCATACGTACACATGAGCGGTAATATCATTATATTGATGGTGAAATCATATGTAATTGGATGGTATATCAAATATACAGAATTATTAACTTGTTATTTTTATTATTTACATCATTTATACTCATTATTATACCCATCCAAATAATGAATTGTTTGAGTAGCAAACTACACCATGACGTGGAGACGATAAGCCATACGTACACACATATGGTGACTTTTTCCGTCATATGATGGATAGAATAATGAATATGGTTGTACCATTTTTATAATAAAATCACAGTATATAGAATATACTGGATTTATTATTTTATAATGGAAACAACAAAGAAAGAGGAAGTGGAAGAAGAAAATAACATGAAAGTGGTGATGAAATATTTACCTCTTCTTCGGGTTCTTCCTTTGGATTTGATCAAAAGGGCTCCATAGGTTGGATTTATGACCAATTTAAGGCCTCTAAGTAGAATGGAGGATAGTTTGGAGGATATTTGGGCAGGTTTTGGCTGAGAAAAATGACTTTGGAGGTGTGGAATTAACAGAAGGGGAAGTACCCTTTTATAAGAGAGGTGAGGGTCACTTTAGGAAATGTTTGAAATATTATTTTATAATAAATTAAATTTCTGTTTATAATGGCTCAAAAAATGATTTATTTTGATTAGAATGTGGTTATGGGTCAAAAAAATCTCAACCAAAAGGTTTTGGATAGGTTTAGGTCACCATATTAACCTTATTTTTAGATTTAACTTTTAGTTAAATAGTTTGATATTTACCATGTCTCTTTGTATTTTTATATAATATGGTTAATAAAATTACTATAACAGGCCAATAAAACCCCACGTGGTTCATTATTAACATATATAACCTTATCTATGTAATTTGGCCTAAAATTATATTTTTAGTAATACTATATCAATTAATAATATAGTATTTGTTTTAAAAATTCAATTATGTCAATTTTGACACTATTTAGTATTTGATTTTTTTGAAATCCAGATAAACATTATCACATCAAATATAATTTATTAAGTCAACCCTAACATGTCTTTTTATCCTATAAAATTATTATAATTTATCATAAGTCTCAATATATATTTATTTGGATATTTATAATATCAATTATTTTAATATTGTATTATGAAGGTAATTACTACATCATCATTGTTTCGTAAAAAAATTAAATTATTTAATGTCTAAAAATTATAAATAAAATATCACCCTTTAGGAAATATTTATAGCTTTCTAATTAATATTTACAGTCAAATGTAAATTTTGTGTATCCCTATACTAAAAATGGTTTATTTATTAAACTTTGAATTTAACTCTTCTTACTTTTCTTTAAATAAAATAATAATAAATGTCCAAATCTAATCCTAGAAGACCAAAAAGATTATATTTTACTTATAAGGATTTGTTTGGTTGAATTAAACATATCCAACAGAATTATGACATGTGTTAGGGTAATTATAATATTATTTTTACCCTTAATTACCCATTTTACTTTTAACCGTGGTAAATAAAAGCCACAAGTTACTATTCACCAAAAAAATATTTTCATCTTATTGAACCACATTTTTCTTACCGATATCTACTGCTTCTCTCGTATTTTTGAAATTCAACATAGAGAAGTGGTAAAATTATGTTTTATTCAGAGTTGTAAATGCTCATAGAAGGTGGGTAAAAGACCGTAAAAAGATCAATAAAATTTTATATATCTAAAGTTTTTATAAAATGACTCCAATGAACTACATTGAACATATATAGGTATTATGTATCTATTTTGACATAAAATAATTAAAATAATATAACTAATTCTTTAAATAAAAAAGTTGATTTTAAACAATAATGATGTGTTTTTTACTATTCATCAAAGATTGAAAGTTTTTAGAACAATACAAAAAATTCACCATAAACTAAATTTGATATTCCAAATTCAAAAAATGAAGTCCATTTTGGAAAATTAAATTTATAAATTTCCAAGAAAAGTGGGTATTGCAATTCATAACGTCTATTTTGAATGGTCATGGTGTTTTAAAAGTCCATGTTGCATACAATGCAACCTAATAAATTATTCAAAGGGAAACGTATTGTGGAAGATTGGGGTGTAGCATTCTCCCATCCTTAAAATAATTCCATCCTCAAAAGTTCTAGAATATCACTGCATAAAAAGATTCAGGTGGTTCTTTGTCATAAGTTTCTCGGGTTCTCATGTTACCTCTTTCATCTTATTGTCTCTCGATTGAACTTTTACAGGATGAGTTGTCTGGTTTCTCAGAACTTGTTTTCTGGTGTCAAGAATCTTGACAGGAACTACACAATAAGATAGATCAGGTTCCAGTTCAATTTTTTCATAGGTGATTACATGCATTGGGTCTGACATGTATTTTCACAACAGTGATACATTGAACACATAATGAACTTTGGAGAGACATGGTGTATTGCCCAACGGTAAGCTACAACCCCAATTCATTCTATAATTTCAAAAGGTCTGATGTACCTGGGACTCAATTTACACTTCTTACTGAATCATATAACACCCTTACATAGATATACCTTTAAGAAAACATGATCTCCTACTTGAAATTCCAAATCCTTCCTTCGATTATCAGCATATATTTTTTCCTACTTTGAGATTCTTTGATGTCAGTTTGGATAACCTTCACCTTTTCCATTGTTTCCTTAATAAGTTATGGGCCTATGAGTTTTCATTCACCAACATCGTCCCAACAAGTTGGCGTGCGACATCTATTTCCATATAATTTTTCATATGGTGCCATCTGAATACTGGAATGGAATATATTGTTATAGGAAAATTCTACCAGAGGTAAATATTGACCCCACATACCTTGAATGTCATGTGTGAAAGATCTCAACATGTCTTCTAAGGTTTTAATAGTCCGTTCGGATTGTCCATCAGTTTGAGAGTGGTAGGTAGTGCTCAAACAATGTTTAGTACCCAAGGCCTTATAAAGACTTTGCCAAAATCAAGATGTAAAATGAGGTTGCATGATTCCACCAGGTTGTTTCCTTCCATCTTTCACTTGTTAACAAACCATACAACTTGACACAAAATCAACAATCTCCCTCTTCATGTTGTCCCACAAAAAATGTTCTTTCAAATATTTATATATCTTAGTGATCCCAAGGTTTATAAAGAAATTGGAACTATGAGAATCATCCAACAATTCTCTTTTAAGATCAGGTATATCGAGAACACAAAGTCTCATCCCAAATTTCCAAATTCCATCTTCTTATACGAAGTCACTCAATCTCCCATCATTCATAGCTTTAAACTTCTTTTGAAACTCCTTATCATCATTCTAATAACTCTTTATCCTTTCTAGTTAAGATGGTTTGGAAACCATTGGAAAAAGTATTTATCTTTCACCTTTCATGGTTATTCCCATATCCATATTTACATGATTCATATAAATAGTATCCCTTTCAACACTCATCTTATTCAAAACTCCAAGATCCTTTCTAATCAAAGTATCTACCACCTTATTTTCCTTCCCCAAGTGGTAGTGTATTGTGCAATCATAATCCTTGAGTAGTTCAAGCAATCTCATTTTCCTCATATTGAGTTCTTTTTGTGAGAAAATATACTTCAAATTCTTTTGATCGGTATAAATCACAAATTTTTTACCATAGAGATAGTGTCTCTATATCATCATAGAATATATTACAGTGACTAAATCAATATCACGAGTGGGATAGTTTTTCTCAGATGTCTTGATGCATAGGAAAAAACTCTATAATTCTTCATGTGGACACAACTATGTCCTTTCATTGAAGCATTTCTATAAATAATAAACCCATCGTTCCCTGATGGTAGATTAATGATAGGATCATTGACTAATCTTCTCATCAGTTCTTCAGAAAACTCTTCACACTCTTTTTTCCAAAAAAAATTAACCCCTTTACGTGTGATATTTGTTAATGGTTTATCCAAAAGGGAAATATTTTGGAAGAAACATCGATAATGACCTGCTAAACCAATAAAACTATGTTCCTCAGTTATACTAATCGGTGCTGTCCATTCATGGATAGCCTCGATCATGAAAGGATCAATATAGATTTCATCCTTAGAGATGATATGGACAAGAAAATAAATCTCTTGAAGCCAAAATTCACACTTGATAAAATTCCCATATAATTCATTTCTTTTGAGGGTTTCCAGAATAGTGCGCAAGTGATTTTTATGATCTTTATAGCTTTTTGAGTATACTAAGATATCATCAATAAATACCACTAAAAATTCATCATGATATTCCTTGAAAACTATATTCATAAAATACATTAAGACAGAGGGTGCATTAGTCAATCCAAAAGGCCTTACTGTAAACTTTTAATGAACATACCTGGTTTGAAATGATGTTTTCAGAATGAATTCATTCTTCACACACAACTGATTATATCTTGATCAAAGTTCAATCTTTGAAAAATATTTAGCTCCATGAAATTGGTCGAATAAATCATCAGTGCGTGGTAGTGGATACTTGTTCTTTATTGTTATAGCGTTGATCTCCCTATAGCCAATACACAACCTCATAGATCTGTCTTTCTTCTTATCAAAAAGGATAGGGGCTACCCATAGGGAAAAACTGGGGTGAATAAATCCCTTATTACTCAATTCCTATAGTTTTTTATTTAGTTCCACTAATTCCGTTGTGGCCATTCTATAAGGGGTCTTTGATATGGGCCTTGAACCAGGAATTAAATCAATGAAAATCTCAATTTCTCATTCCGGAGGATGTCCAGGTAAATCCTCTAGAAACACATCAATATATTCTTGTACAATAGGTACGTCCTCTATTCGAACATTCTTTTCCTCACCCATAATTATTTCATTCTCTTCTTCCCCAATAATTTAATTTAGTAGAGCTCCTGGGGTGGATCTAGATAAGATTCAGGTGGGGACGTTTCTTCTCGGAGGATAAGGTACTCATTATCATCATAAAAAATTATAACCTTCTTATTCTTACAATAAAATTTCGAATCATGGTCCAAAATACAATCCATTTCGAGGTTTATATAAAATTTATTCATTGGATTGATGATGTGATTAGCAGATAAAGAACATTTATATGCCCTATTTGGAACTGATTCACATAACTTTGTAGCGATGGAACTTCCCTTAAGAGTTTTTACTGACAACTCATTTATTAATTCAGATTGAAAACATCTAATTTTCTTAGAAAACTGGGAAGATATGAAACAATTCAATGATCTAGAATAAAATAAATCATTTGATAAACTTGAAGAAACCATTAAATTACCTACCACCCTATCTTTTGAAGCTTCATACTTAGTAATAGTGATCACATAAGCATGGACTTGCTCCCGTGACCTTTTCAAAGGTAATTTCCTTTGGTTCTTAGGACATTCATGTGCATAATGTCTCTTTTCTCTACAATTTTAGCATTCATCATTGAAAACCACTTTCTTTCCCTTGCAATAACGAGCTTGGTGGCCTTTTTCACCACACTTGTAACAGACTCCCATTCCCTTCAAGAAAGTACCAGGGTGTTTCTTCCCACATTTATCAGAGGATGGATATTTAACTTTTCCCTTCTTCCCCTTATTTACATTTCTAGAGTGATCAACATAGCTCTTTTTATCTTGATTTTTTTTGAAGTCATAAGGCTTAGTAAATTCCTTTTCTATCCTGATAGCACATAAGACAATATCTTCATATGATGAGAAGGATAGTGAGACTATTTCTCAATGAAAAATGGTGTTAAACCATCAAATAATCAATCAATATTACTCCTTGGGTTAAAAATATAATCATCTGCATGACTTGCAATACTTGTAAAGTTAGCCTCATACTTTGAGACATTGTCTTCCTCTTTTAGCCTTAGACTCAGAAATTGTCTTTACATATTTTCTCGATCGTCACAAGGAAAGTATTTTTATAAGAAAATATCTTTAAACTCCATTCATTCCATGTTTGATACTTCTTCATCTTCATTTGTGTTTTTATTAATGACCACCATTGATCTGCATCTCCCGTGAGGTGATAAACTGTCATGAAAACTTTTTCCCTTTCACTACTCTGGAAAGCATAGAATATTTTCTCTATGGAATTTATCCATTACTCAGGTACTAATGGATTTGTACTCTTATTGAATTTTTGTGGCTGTTTCCTCACGAAGCGGTCTAACATTGATCCTCTGTGTTGTGGATCGAGGATCTCTATACAGGTAAGGTTATTATTCCTAACCAGAGTGAGTTGTCCCAGTATGGTGATAAGCTGATAAGCACTAGTTGTATCACTATCCCCACTATAATTTTCCTATGTAGGAGGTCAATCCCTACATGGATTATGTGCGTTGATACAGTTTACATTCCTTCCACTAGGTGCCATTTCTAAACAATGTCATACACTAAATTAGTTTATGAATCACAATACATAATTGGAAACTTGTAAAATACTTAACATAAATTGAACAATATATATATATATTCCATAATCATAAAAAAATGTTTCCTCTGAGGGGGTATATGATCATAAATCCTTTATATTGGTTTTTAAAGAAAATGTGAATTATCCTAAGAATATACCCTGGGGGTGTCGTAACCATGAGTGCAGTAAGGCCCATTGTCATGTACCAGGATACCTCGGGTCAAGCCCGAAACTCCTTGCCAGAGTTTTTACTCCATGGTACATCTGTCCCAAAACCACCTCTACCTGCTCATATCCTGACATGGATTTATTTCTTAGAAAATACACAAAATCTATACATTACCAAGATTCTAGGAAGTTCTTGTATACCAAAACTCATTGTTTATCTTAGGGTAATGCGCTCTAATAAGAGTTTATCTAAATCTACTTTCTAAGGTTTGTACTAAAATTCCTCTGATACCAACTGCAACACCCCAAAACCAGTTACCTAGAGTCGGGGCATTATTACATAACATTGGCATGATACAAGAAATCATGTCCCAAAATACCGATTAGTTTAGTATCCTTGAAAGAACTAGATAAATTCATATGTTTCACATTTCATCATGAAATAAAAACATCAAAAATATTTTATCCCCACTAACCAAAATTATATACTTAGTCTATCCCTACAGGTCAACCATTAAATATTTCTCCTCATCCAGGGAAAAATAAAACATAGAAATGGGTGAGCTCAAATGCCCAGTAAGGATAACAATATAACAAAAACATTAATAAATAAGCATAAACATTTAAGGAACTCTATAGGACTAAAAAAATATTTTAAACATAAACTTAGACATAATATGGAAAAGGCAAAATTAAATAATTCCATTTACTTATTCATATGGATATTCTACTAGTCTAATAATCACATGAAATATCAATAGACACTTTTATAATGATGGAATGCATAATGCCGGACTTCATAACCACATAGTCAAGGCCTTGTTCCAGGACTAAAAATAAAATTTTTTCAAGGCCTTGTGCCTAGACACTAGTTTGTCTAAAAATACCTACCGATGCATTGAGGAGCTATTTCAGGCTCCAACCATCACTTACTAAGTACAATTAATTCCTCATATTAAAAGGTTTAAACATAACATAATCATTCATATTAAAACTAGAATATGAAATGTTAATTATTTATCCATAAACCATGAATGGTATAAAAATAACACATCCACAATCAAACATATCACAAAACCTTCAATACAATATTGAAGAGTTTTATCATAATAAATAAACTTCAATCAATTTTAAAATGCATCAAAGGATGTTGACATAGATGAAATCAAAAGTTTTTGTAGAGAAATATCTATTTCTATTTTGAAATCATTTAAAAGTCATATAATTATAAAAGAAAATATTTACTTTTAAAATGTTCTTATAAGTTTTTATGGGAAGTTTTGATGATGATATAATGGTGGAAAATATCCACACCCACCATATAAGTTAAAAAAATACATTCTTACCTTAATTTTTTTGAAAAGGTCATAAAGTACTTTGTTTTGATAATGACAGAAAGATTCCTTTCAAATAATTTTATAAAAATTCAAAAAATGTTATAAATGGTTTTAACCCATATTATAGTAAATCATAAAAAACTTTTGAAATATATTTTAAAGAAACATGGGTGTGTATGATAAAGAGGTACCTGTAGATACTTACGTAAAAACAAGCTCTAATAATAAAGAAATTGTGAAATTAACCCTTACCTTGTAATTTTCCGTCATCGATGGTACGTTAAACTCCTGTATAATAGTTAATTTTTTTTATTGAATTATAAAAGAATCATATACATAAATATGATATCATATATGATCTTATAATATTTATTTGTTAATAATATTTTAGTAGTATCATCGTTTCGGGTGTTAACTGATTCATTTTACATTATATTCTTGGTTATGTAAACCATGGTTATTATGGATATGATGTATTTTATTCATATTAAAAATGTTATTATGTTCATAAACGTTATTTTTAATCATAAAACTAAAATTATTCTTGAATGATTACGATGGGGAATGAATCTCATCGCATTCGTGGAGATGGTAATCCATACCTACGCACAAGAGACAATATCCTAATACTAATGGTGAAATAATATTTAATTGGATGGTGTATCATATATACAGGGTCATTAACATGTTATATTTATTATTTACATCATTTATACTCATTATTATACCCATCCAAATAATGAATTGTTTGAATAACCAAGTACACCACGATGTGGAGATGGTAAGTCGTACATACGGACGTACGATGACTTTGTCATTCATACAATGGATAGAATAATCAATATGGTTGTACCATTTTTATAATAACATCATAGTTTATATAAGTTACTAGAGTTATTATTTTATAATGGAAAAAACAAAGAAATAGGAAGTGGAAGAAGAAAAGAATTTCAAAGAGGTGGTGAAATATTTACCTCTTCTTCAGGTTCTTCCTTTTGATTTGACCAAAATGAATTCTTAAGTTTGATTTATGGAAAAAGGAAGGACTGTGGGATGAAGGGTGAAAATTTTGGAGGATATTTGGGCAGGGTATGGAAGATCCAAATGGATTTAGAGGTGAGAAATTAAGAGAACGGGAGGTACCCTTTTATAAGAGAGGTGAGGGTCACTTTAGGAAAACCTTGAAATATTATTTTATTATAAAATCATTTTTTGTTTTTAATGGCTGAAAAATGATCTATTTCAAGTATAAGGTGGGTATGGGTCGAACAAATCTCAACTAATAGGTTTCAGAGAGCTTTAGGTTACAATAATAACCTTATCTTTTATATTTAACTCTTAGTTAAATAGTTTGATATTTACCATGTCTCTTTGTATTTATATATTATATTGTTAATAAACTTACTATAACAAGCCAATAGAACCCCATGTGTTTAATTATTAATATATATAACCTTATCTAAGTCCTTTGGATGATCTATATATTTATAGGAATATTATATAAATTAATAATATTGCATTTGTTTTAAAAACTCAATTATGTCAATTTTGACACTATTTAGCATTTGGTTTTTTTTAAAGCCATAAAACTTTATCAATTGAAATAAAATTAAATTAATCAACCCTAACATGTCATATGAACTTATAAAATTATTATTATTTATCATAAGTCTCAATGTATATTTATTTGGATATTTATAATATCAATTATTTTAACATTTCATTATTAAGGGTATTACTGCATCATCATTGTGTCATAAATTAATTAATTCTTTAATGTATATAAATTATAAATAAAATATAATTATATTGGAAGAATTTATATCTTTCTAATTAATATTTATAGTCGAATTTAAATTGTGTGTAAACCTATACTAAAAATGGTTTATTTATTAAACATTGAATTTATCTCTTTTAACTCTTCTTTAAATAAAATAATAATAAATATCCTAATCTAATCCAAGTGGACCAAAATGATAATATTTTATTCATAAGGTTGTTTTTGGTCGAATTAAACTTATCCAATAGATTTAGGACATGTGTTAGGGTACTAATAATTTAATTTTTACCCTTAATTACCCAATTTACTTTTAACCGTGGTAAATAAAAGTCAAAAGTTACTATTAAAAAAATTATTTTCATCTTTTTGAACCAAATTTTACATAATTATGTCAAAATTTTCTCTTAGATTTTTGGAATTAAACTCACAGATGTAGTAAAATTAAATATTATGCAAATTTGTAAATGCTCCAAGAAGGTGGGTAAAAGACGGTAAAAAGTTCAATGAAATTTTATATATCTAAACTTATTATAAAATGAATCCAATGAATTAAATTGAACATATATAAGTATTATGTATTTATTTTCACATAATATAAACTTAAATAATATAACTTCTTGTTTAAATAAAAAGTCTATTTTAAATAATAACGCAGTATTTTTAACTATTCATAAAAAATTGAATGTTTTCAGAACAATACAAAAAATTCACCCTAAGATAATTTCGATATTCTAAATTCAAAAATGATGTCCATTTTGGAAAATAAAATTTATAATATTTAAAAAATTTGGTATTACTATTCATAATGACTAGTTTGATTGGTCATGGTGTGTAAATACTCCAAATTGCGTATAATGCAAGCTACTAAATTATTCAAAAGGAAATGTACCATGGAATATTGGGGTGTTATAATATTACTATTCATAAGGGTTGGTTACTATTTATAAGGGTAAGTAACTATTCACCACAAATTATGTTTTTTCTATCAGACTTCAAACATATTACTGATCACAGTTGTGTGTGTCAGATTTTAAAAATTCCAAACACAGAAGTGGAAATTTTATGTATAAAGGTCACATAGTATTTCATTTAGGCCTGATGTGGCATTGTGTTTTCTGATGTGATTTTATATGGTTATGACACTACTATAGGAAGGGAGAAATTGCATTGATAAAATTTTGGTTGTCACATTGTTCCCCCCTTTTGAAATTTCACCCTCAGAATTTCATTTTACCAAATTAGGCGAGGGTACTTCTCCTTCATCACATCCTATTATTACCAAGTTTCTTTTTCATACTTATTTTTTTTCCACAACGCTTTGAGAAGATAGTATTTCATGTTGCGTAGGACCTTATCTCTCTGATCCAGAATCATTACTGGATACTACTCATAGGAGAGATCATATTCCAACTGTACCACCTCTGATTTTAACACATGGGAGGGATCTCATATTTACTTCCTCAGCTGTGATACATGATGTAACGCCCCGACCCTAGTTACCCAGAGTTGATGCATTATTTTAATAAATTGGCACGATTACAAGGAATCTGGTCCTGAAGGACCGATTAGTTTAGCAATCCTAGAAAATAGATTACATAAATGAATGTTACATTACACTTTATAACATACAACACAACATAAGTAATCCTTTATGAACACCATTATTCCTTTATCTTAACCCAGCATATCAATCAAAATGCACTTCTTGGAATCCTGGGAAAAATAAAAAATAGAACGGTGTGAGATAAAATTCTCAGTGAGGGTAAGAAATACGGTGGAAGAAAACATAAATATTACAAATGGTGACTAATTGAAACCAATGCCTTTACCAATAAAAAACCTGAATACTTTTATGGCAGGAATATGAGATGAGTAAATAATGCCACAATAAAACATAATCATGGGTATTCTACTAGTCAAACGAACACATGAACCATCAATATTATTTTCATAATGAGGTAATGTATAATGCCAGACATTCTAAAATATTTTTTCAAGGCCTTGACCAAGACGTTTAAAAATGATTAAGGCCTTGACCAAAACCATATATCAAATTGGGAAAGGGCCTCGACCAATTCCACGTCTAGTTGTCTCATGAGACTTACCGATGCATCGAAGAGAAATAGCGGGCTCCACCCATCTCTTACTATGACCAATACATTCCTCATATGAAGAGGTTGATATATGACATAAACATTCATATAAGAACTAGGATACAAAATGTCAATACTTTAACTATAAACCATGAATCATATAAAAATAACACATCCATAGTCAAACATATCACAAAACCATCAATACAATATGGAAGTTTTGTATCATAATAAATCAACTTCAAAAAAGTCTTAAAATCCATTAATGTATTTGAAATATATGGAAATTATTTTTAAAACTCTTTTATTGAAACATCCCTTTTTAGGAAAACATTTAAAAGTCACACAATTTGAAAGGAAACATTTAAAGACATTTTTGAATCAAAGTGTCCCATACCACTTTAAAACATTTTAAAGTAATTAACATTTTCAAACATTCATGAACCTTTAAATAAATCCTTAAAACCATTTTGAAAACATGGACAATAATGAGAATGGTTTAGAAGAATAAATCTCTAAAACATTTAATATGATGTTGACATAGATGAAATCAAAACTATTTGAGAGAAATATCAATTTTTTGAAATCATTTAAGAGTCACATAATTTTAAAAGAAAAAAATTACTTTGAAAATATTCTAATAAGATTTTAATGGAAGCTTATACAATTTTATAATGGCAGAAAATAGCCGCACCCAGCGTATAAGTTAAAGAAAGACATTCTTAACTCAATTTTGTCAGAAAGGTTAAAAAGGACGTTGTTTGTAAAACGATGAAAAGATTCTTTTCAAACCATATTATAAAAAGTCGAACAAGGGTATAAATTAATTTAACCCATATTATGTAAAATAGTAATAATGTTTTGAAATACGTTTTTAAGAAACATGGATGTGAATGATAAAGAGGGCCCAGTAGATAATTACATATAAACAACCTCGGATAATGAAGAGATTGTGAAATAAACCATTACCAATTTGGTAACTTACGAAACATACACCCCATGAAAGAGGTATCATACAATGAATATGTAAATACACATAAATAGAAGTGTATTACACAATGAATACAATTATGGGAAGTAAATACACCACAAAAAAGGTAATAGTAGAAATATGGCATGAATCTCACGGGAATAAGGAGTGAGATGAAAACCCCTTACCTTGCACTTTCTTTTAGTCAAGGGTATGTTTAACCTTCTATATGAAGATCGTAGTATTTTATTAAATTATACCAGAATCATATTAATATTTTTGATATCATACATTATTTATTTATGACTTTACACTACCCATTAATAAAAATTTCAATGTTAAATTAACATTTTGAGTAATAATCGATTTCTTTATCGTACGTGATTTAACTTTTTACTCTTGATTATATCACATAGATAATGATTTAAATACTTCTAGAATATAAATCATGATTTACATATCATGCATAGTTAGAATATAAATATCTATAATATACATATATATGAAATGGAAAACACCGTTTATGGAGACGGTAGTCCGTACGTATATATAAACACAGTTTCTGTTTTCATATCGTATTGAACGAAACTAAGTGAAAAACATATATTTATGTGCATAAATACATACATACATATATATATATATATATATCTTCAGTAGCATTATTATTTCATATATTACACACTTATTAGTAATATATTTTTATAATCGTCGATGAATGGTGGACTTGGAAATGAACACATCCCGTCGTGGAGACGATAATCCGTACGTACGCACGAGCGAAAATATCATTTTTTTGATATTAAAATAATATATAATTGGTCGTTATATCATATATACATAATCATTATCATGTTATATTTATTATTTACATCAATTACACATCATTATTATACCCATCCAAGTAATAATGTATTGAATAACAATTACACCAGGACGTGGAGAAGGTAAGCGGTGCGTACGCACATATGGTGACACTTCATTCAAAGGATGGATATAATAATGAATATGGTTGTAAAATATCATATTATATAGAAGATAATTGATTTATTATTTTAGAATAGAAATAATAAAGAAATAAGAAGTGGAAGAAAAAGGAACTCGAAAGAGGGTGGTGAAATCATTACCTCTTCTTCAGGTTCTTCCTTTTGATTTGATCGAAAGGGCTCCATAAGATGGCTTTATGATAAAACTAATGCCTATAGGATGAATTGAGGGAAGTTTTGTGGATATTGGGGCAGTTTTTGGCTGAGCCAAATGGCTTTGGAGGTGTGAATTAGTGAGAAGGGGGAGTGCCCTTTTATAAGAGGGGTGAGGGGCACTTTAGGAAAAGATTAAAGTATTAATTTATTATACAATTAAATACAGTTTATAATGGTTCCAAATGAATTTATTTTTATAATTAGTTGGTTATGGGTAGAAATAATCTCAACTAATTGGTTTTAGACATGTTTAGCTTAACATTTTAACCTTATCTTTTAGATTTAACTATTAGTTAAATAGTATAACTTTTACCATGTCTTCTTCTATTCTTACTGTATATGGTTAATAATTTTACTCTAAACTTCCAAGAGAACCTAAATTGGCTCATTAATGACATATATAATATTAATTAATAACTTTTGATGAAAATTAAATTTTGAGGTATATTATATCAACCAATAATATAGTAATTGTTTTAAATATTAATTTATGTCAATTTTGACACTATTTGGTATTTTGTTTTTGTGAAAGTCATCACAACTTGATTACTTTGAAAACGATACATCTAATTATCCCTAACATGTCATAGTCACCTAGAAAATTCTTTTATGTCATGAAAACATCTAAATTATATTTATTTTAATATTTATAACTCCATTTATTTGATTCTTTGATTAATAAGGTAATTACTGCGTCATCATTATGTCATTAATAAATTTAAATATTTAATCTCTACAAAATAATAATAAAATACATTTATACAGGAAATATTTTTATATTTCCAATTAATATTTATAGTAGAAAATAAAATTTATATAACCCTATGTAAAAATCAATTTACTAAAAGATATTTGTTTTTGTCTTTTTTTCATTTACTTCAAGTTAATTAATCTAAATTGTCATTATCACTTCCAAGAGGCTCAAAGGGGTCCCAAAATCGACCCAAAGATTCCCATGGTCGTTAATGAATCCAAAAATAAGGTTTGGACAAGTGTTAAGGTAATTTTGAATTATTATAATATTCGTTTTACCTTGAATTACCCTATTTACCTTTAATCGCGGTAAATAAAAGTCAAAAGTTACTATACACCAAAAAATATTTTAATCGTATTGAACCACATTTTACTACTTGATATTAACCGTGTCTCTAGGAGTTTCTAAATTCAACTCACAGAATCGGTAAAATTAATATTTATATGAATTTACAAGTTCTCCTAGGAGGTGGGTAAAAGACGGTGAAGAAGTTCAATAAACTTTTTATATATCTAAAATTATTATAAACTGGATCCAATGAATTAAACTGAATTTATATAGGTATTATGTATCTATTTTGACCTAAAATAAATTTAAATAAAATAAATAATTATTTAAATAAAAAATCCGGTTTTAAATAATAACTCTGTGTTTTTTTCACTATTCATCAAATATTGAACGTTTTCAGAAAAGTACCAAAAATTCACCCAATGATAATTTCGATATTCCAAATCCAAAAATGATGTCTATTTTACCAAATTAAAAACATAGATGTTTCATTTATTAATTTTAAATTAATTCCCATTGTCAAAACAAAAAGCGTGTTTTTAAGAAACAATCACTATTAAAAAATTGACACTTGTTTATGTCCAATTTCAAAGTGAAATTACTTACAATGACCAAAATTGGATTAAATGGTAAAAATAAAATCTAATTATACTTCCAAAACATTCAAATTTATAGTTGAACACTATAAATTATTCTGATTAAAAAAGTTGTTTTCAGTTAAAATATAGTATTTTTCACTATTCACCCAAATATGAAAGTTATCAGAAAAACACCAAAAATTTATTAAAACTAAATTATTATTTCCCAATTTTAATGAAGAAGTTTATTTTGTAAAAATGAATATATAAAAGTTTTAACTATTATATTTAAAAAGGGTTCTCCATTAATAGGCGGTAAAATTGCATTTTTTGAAAAATGCATCTTTTATCTGAAAAAATGTATTTGTTCTTAAATTATGTCTAAGAAACTCATAATACAGATTCTAGAATTATAAGGATTATATAAAGTTCAAAATTCAGTTAATACTATTTATAACCGCTTATGAACAGCTAGTTTGGTAAGTCGTAGTGTGCTTGATTTCAGTGTTGCGTGTAGTGAAAGTTATTGAATTACATTGAAAATATAACTTACTATGAAATCTTGGGGTGTTACATTCTTCCCTCGTTCAATAAATTGTGTCCTCGCAATTTTAAATTGTTCTCCAAAAATAAAAGGTTGAAAATAGAAAATACCTTTGTGGGAAAAACCACATTGGAAATTTGGTTAATAAAATTTAGTCTTAATAAGAGGAAAAAAATTAGATATATATATATATATGTATACTTGATAAGTAGAGTTTCATATTTCAAATAATTTCTACCAAAAACTCATATTTCACTCCAAATGATTTCAAAAAGAATTCTATTTATCAAAATCATATAAGGTTCCAAAAATAATGAATTTATAATTCATTTGTCGGACTATTAAAAAAACCTAAATTATAAAAAACAGTACATCATGTAGTCCAGTCGTAGGTGATTCAACTTTGTCGCTCTTCGGTTGTGGGTTTGAGTCTCTCGGCCTTGTCCGACAGAACTAGTTGTTGCCCAACCTCTGGGTTGTCCTTTTATAACAATCCAAAAATAACCTTAACAATAGTTTCCAATTTCAAAATCAATCCATTCAAACCTTTATACTTATCCAAAATTCTTATATCTAAACTCTATTTTCAAAATTTATAAGGAAGTTAAAAATAATAAAGATCATTTTTCCAAGTAATAACATGTGAACGCCTTCATCATGTATTCTTTTAAAACACCGCAACATCCTGAATTACCAAAAAACCTTATTGATTTTATTCATGCTCCCTTATTCCTTATAGAATACTGGATATACTCCTTCCATCCAAAAATGTTGTAAACTCCAACAATGATGGAATATACAAATCATTAATCAGTTTCAAGGCAGTCAAGAATATCCAATATAATTTATCCAAATCAATAATGTATTATTCCAAAATCTCAACCTTGGTATCAGAACCATATTACGGTTTATCTTTCTCTCAAACATATATTTTCCAAAAATTTAACTTGCTATTGAGTCACTTTTCTTTGTTCCAAAAAATCTCAAGTACTTAATGAAATAGTATTGTTGTACAATCTTTATATACTCCATAATTATTATAACCATTATATTGTTGAAACAACACTGAAATGACATAATTCTCTAATAACAACATAAGAACTCTAATCATTCCTCCTCATCTGTGGTAGTATCATAACATGTTTATTATCCAATAGCATCATTTGGGGCATACCCTGATGATTTGGACATTGGTTCGCGTAGTGCTCCAACTCCTTACAGATGAAGCATTGTACATTTGAAACCTTTTTCTTACCCTTGCAGTTATGTACATGGTGTCCTTTTTCTCTACACTTATAACAAACTCCCATTCCTTTCAGGAAAGTTCTAGGGTATTTCTTCCCACAATTATCACATATGGGAAAATTCTTCTTTTTCCTCTTCCCTTTATCCATATTTCTCTCTTCCATCCTTTTTTTCTCTTACTTCCCTTCAATGCCATAGGACTTGGAAAATTCATTACTTATCTTATTAACCCATGATACTATTTCTTCATATGTTGAGAATACATTAGAGACTATTTCCCTTCTAAATGTTGGATTAATACTGTGAAAGATATGATCCTTCTTACTCTTTGGATCATACGTATTGCTGGAGTTCACATTCCTTCTACTGGGTGCCATTTCTACACAATAGCATAAACTAATTCAGTTTATGAAATGCAATGAATAATTCCAAACATGTAAAATACCTAAGGTGTAACAGCCCATGATTTTATGAAAAATATTATTTTTAATTTCACTAATGTCTTGTGTTGTACGCTACACCAAAAGGAGCTTGCACAACACGCATCCTTGACTTGACTTGCATTATACGCAATCGTGACCTTCCTCGATAGCGTGTGTAGTACACAATAACGAGTTTCACTAAACAGCAATATGCTATTAAAATATTATTAAAACTAGCCGTTATGAATAGTAATAACCACTTTTTGAAATTTTGTAAATTTTATTTTTCAAAATGGACTTTATTTTTGGATTCGAAATATTGAAATTACATTAGGGTGGAATTTTGGTACTTTTCAGATAACTTTCATTTTCTGATGAATAGTGAAAATTACTAAATTTTAATTAAAAACAACTTTTTTAATCAAAATAATTAATAGTGATAAATTATTAATTTTAGTGGTTTTAAATTATATTTAGAATATATTTTTACAATTTAATACAATGTTGGTCATTGGATGTAATTTCACATTTAAACCAGTTATAAAAAAGTGTCAATCTTTTGATAGTTATTATCTTTTAAAAACACGCCTTTTGTTTTGACGACGGGAATTAATTTTTAAATTAATTAATGCAACTGATATGTTTTGAATTTGGTAAAATAGAGATCATTTTTGAGTTCATAATATCAAATATAGCTTAGGCCTAATTTTTGGTATTTTTCTGAAAACTTTCAATTTTTGATGAATAGTGAAACCACTAAGTGGTAGTTAAAAAAAACTGAATTTTTCATAAAACTTAATTTTACCGCTTCTGTGAGTGGAATTTCAAAAATCAGAGAGACACGGTTGATGTCAGTAAGTAAAATGTGGTTCAATAAGATGAAAATAATTTTTGGTGAAGAGTAACTTTTTACTTTTATTTACCACGGTTACAAGTAAATAGGGTAATTAAGGGTAAAATGATATTATTATTACCCAAACACATGTCCTAATTCTATTGGATAAGTGTAATTCGACCAGAAACAGACTTAGGAATAAAATATGACCATTTAGGCCCACTTGAATTAGATTAGGACATTTATTATTAATTTATTTAAAGAAGGGTTAAAAGAGTTAAAATCAATGTTTATTTAATAAAACATTTTTAATATAGGGTTTTACATAAGATAAATTCGACTATAAATCTTCATTAGAAAGATAAAACGATTTCCTACATAATGGTATTTTATTTGTAATTTTTAGACATTAAATAATTTAATTTATTTATTACACAACGATGATGCAGTAATTATCTTATTAATGAAATATTGACATAATTGATGTTATAAATACTAAAATAAATATAATTTGAGACTTTTTATGAATAAAACTAATTTTCTAGGTTAATATGACATGTTAGTATTGATTTAATTAACTTTTTTCGAACTTATCATTCTGTTAGGATTTTCACAAAAATCATTTACAAAATAGTGTCAAAATTGACATAAAATAGTTTTTTAAAAAAAATATTATATTATTAATTGTTATTTTATTCCTAAAAATCTATGGTTCGGCCAAATGACTTAGATAAGGTTATATATATTAATAATAAACAACTTGGGGTTCGTTTGGCTTCATATAGTAAGTTTATTAACCATATAGTGTAAGAAAACAAAAAGACACGGTAAAAGTTAAATTATTTAACTTAGAGTTAAATCTAATTGATAATGTTAAAATAATAACCTAAACTTGTCTAAATCCTATTGGATGAGAGGATTTCGACCCATCCCCACTTTAGCTTCTAAATAAGACCATTTGGAACCATTATAAACCGAATTTGACCTTAATATAAAATAATATTTTGAGATTTTCCTAAGATGCCCCTTTCCTCCCTTATAAAAGGGCACCTCCTCCCTTTCCTCCTCACACCAATTTGAGCATTCAAGCTCGGCCAAACCCTACCAAAATTTTTTCTCCACTTCCCTAGTATCATCCTAGAGGTCCTGGTCTTCTTCAAAGACCATACATAGTTCTTTATGTGGAGGTTAAGTGAACGCGCATCAAAAAGAGGAGGTTCAGACACGTACAAAGCATATCGGACCTAAGGTAAGGGAAAAATATCACAATCTCATTTTTATCCGAGATTGTTTTTACTTTGGTAATTACTGGGGTTTATTATATCATCCACATCCATGTTCCCTCAATATGTAATATTATTTCCATCCTTCTACAATAGTTTATATCCAATTTTACCCTTCGGTGAGTTTTTTGTAAAAGATATGAAAGGAATCTTTTGTCGTTTTTTGTACGAGGTACTTTTTGACTTTTCCGACAAAAGTACGAAGAATGTTTTTTTAACTTATACGGCATGAATGAATTTTTAAAACATTATTTCAAAGAAGCTTCCTTTACAAGTTTTCACGTTTATTTTTAATCAACTTCTTTTAGTTTATAATTGTACGACATGTTAAGAAAGGAAAAGTGTTTTTGAAGTAGAAAGGATATTTTCCTCAAGAATGGGGTTCAAGTGTTTTATCAAAAATATTTTCCATCAAAGATAATAAAGGGTTCTGTTTTTATACCTATTATTACATTGATTTGATTATGTTGTGATGGAATTATATTTTTATGAATTCCTTTATCTTATATTGATTTTTTATGATGTCACGATGCTTAAGATTCCCATTTTTATTAGATGGGTTATGAAATGATGTATGATTTATGATTTTGTGGCACAATAAGAATGGTATCATTATGAGACGGGTGGGACCTATATCTCCCTCCAATGCATTGGGTAAAAATTTTATATCTCATGAGATAGACATGGCTGGAATGGTAGGTTATACCGGTTCAGTGAAGCAGGACTGAAATGAGGGTAACTCGGTTCAGAAATGGAATATGTCCACTAAGATAGTCTTGGAAATGAGTCTTGACTAATAAGAAATGATTCTCTATGATTATGTGTGTCACGAACCAGCCCGGGTCGACCCTGAACCGGTCACCCGAGCCGGTCCGCGGCAAGTCCCGAGGGGCGTTCCCGATCCCCCCGGGATGGCAACAAGTGCCGGGCATTAAAAATTTCAATCGTTGGGAACGATTTTAGCCCAAACTGAAAACAGGACCAAAAGAACGAATGTAAACTAAACAAACGGACAAACACTAAAGACATAAACAAAACTAAACCACGACATACCTCCACGTGACCTCGCGGGTCACCACCCAACTACAAACCAACGTCGCTCCATCACTGAGCGACTCAAGACAGGAAAACCTGAACACAAGGAACCTGCAACTGAAGTGGTAAAAGATAGGCGTGAGCACAAAAGTACTCAGTAGGTGAGCCCAACAACAAATCCCAAAGCACTGCAAGTAAATAAAGAATCTACATAATCCAGGTTTGAACTATAATGTATAAAAGTAAGTTTTCATAATGCTTTACTTGAAAATCAAACACGAGACGTTTCCCTTATTTTTTTTGAAAGTTAGTTACCTTTCATCAGTTTTAAACACATTCAAAAAAAAAACAAAGTGTTACATTTTCAAATCTTACCCAAAGAGAATAAAGAATTTTCATTTGAAAACCATTTTCCCAAAGTCTAACAGTACAGGCTGTGAAGGATGACTGAAAGTAAACAAGCAGGGAAAACAAGTGCAAGTAAAGGTAAACAAGCAAGGAAAACCAAGTGCAAGCAAAAATAAACCAGAAGTTATCAGCAATAACCATGGGCGACCCTGAACATCCCTAGAAAACCCCTGGACGTACTCGGGTTCAGACTACCTGCCGGCATGGTACTCCACAGTCAATAACCAACTGGCCGCCCTAATAGCCAACCAGTGGCACATCCCACCTGACCTGTCCACAACTCCAGGGGGTACCAACCCGTCTAATCAGGTTTAGCAAGCAACCGTCACTCGATAATCTACAATACGCCCAGGAACCCATGGTGGTTTTAGTAACACTGTGTAAGTGGGAGACCCTCGCACGTGTGACTCATCTCACCGCACTTGCCAACCCCTTACACGGACATCGCTACACGACAACCCTCGAAGGGAAGTCCCCATGTAGAAATGCCCTCACAAGTACGTATATATATATATATATATATATATGTATAATCACTTCCATTTATTAAAGTGCCAACCGGGCTGTCATATCATTTACATTTTTAACATTTTACACGAAAACATTTCCAAAGGGATATGACACACGCCATGCCATTGAAAACCAGAAACACACTTAAAACATTATTTATGAAACTCAAATCCGCATATTAAACCCAAAACACACTGGTTTCAAAAGTAGAATCATTTTCCAATATCCAAACGCACCCACTGTTATCAAGAGCCAAACGGGCCTTAAATCATTTTTTTGAAGGAACACTATTTCTCAAATGAAATCCAAAATTTTGTTCACGCGACAAAGGAAAACATTTCTCGTCAACCAAGGACCACACTTTATGTTTCCAAAATCAAGTTTAAAGGACATACAGTTATTTTCTCTAATCCAGGTCCTAAGAAACACCTTTTTTTATTAACAATACATCTACTAATTTACACACGCTAAAAACATTTCAAAACACAATTTAACATGTCTTTCATTATTCAGGAAGAACCATCTATCAACACTACTATGGAAGCACACAATTAAATCCAAGAAAACGCTTTTAATGAACGCTAGAATTAAAACAACTTTTATCATCAGCAGATCACCAAACTATAGATAACTACTTAATAATACTTTTAAATTTACTGAAACATAATAAAAAGTCAAGGAATAAATAAATTCTAAATTTTAAAGGTGAGTGCAAAGGGAGACCTACCTCAAGACGCAGCTCGGAACGAAAAACGACACGGCGCAAAACTCCCGTTGCGTAATGGTCGCACCGTATTGCGCCGTCAAACCGGTCCTAAAACAAAAGACCATTAAATGGGTTCAGCGATAATAATAATATCATAATAGTAATAACAATCGTAATAATAATAATGTGAAAATAATAATGGTGCTAACAATAACACCATAATAATAATAACACCATATAATAATAATAACACCATATAATAATAATAATAATGATATAATAACAATCATAATATGGCACGATTATAATAATACAATAATAATAACAATAATGATTTAGCACATTTAAAATATAATAATATGATAATAATAACAATAATAATATAATAATAATAATAATAATAGCATAATCATAAAAATGACAATAACATAACAAAATAATAACTTAATAATAATAATAATAATAATAATAACCTTAATAATATATTAATAATAATATAATAATAATAATAATAATAATAATAATAATATAATGATAATAATAATATAATAATAACATAATACTAATAATAATAATGTAGTAATAATATAATATCATAATAATAATAATAATAATAATAATAATATTCGCATAACAATAATGATAATAATAATAATAACAAATATCATAAAAAGTAATAACAAAATATAATAATAATAATAATAATAATAATAATAAACATAATATAATAATAAAAATTATAACAAAATATAATAATAATAACAATATTAACAATAATAATAATATAATAATAGTATTATTGATATTAACTCACTAATAATAAAAAAAGCTAACATAATAATAAAACAAGTATATTAATAATATAATAACAAAATAAAACATTGAATCATACAGGGGGGTGGCCGAGCGGGGAGAACGGAAGGCCGGAGGGTGCGCCGGCGATGGGAAGCTGGTGCGGAGGGTGCCGGGGTTGTTCGCCGGAATGGAGGGGGGTCGCCGCCGGAGGGGAAGCGCATCGGATCGGGGAAAGTCGGGCTGTGCGCTGGGGCAGAGGCCGGACAGGACGGGAGGCTGCTGCAATGGGCGGGGCACGTCGAGGCCGGCGCGGCTAGCGGGAGGACGCAGGGCGGCTGGGTGCGCTGTCAGAGGAGGCTGGCGCGGGCGGCGGTTCGTGCGGAGAGGCAGCAGAGGGCGACGGGACCGGGGCACGGGACGCAGGAGGGCTCACCGAAAAGAAGAAGAAAAAAAACACCAGACGGAGGCGGAAACGCAGGAGGCAGGCCGGGACGGCGGCTGGAGTCGCCGGAGGCGACGGAAGCAGGACCGGGACGGGAGAAGGCCGGCGTGCGCCGGAGCGGGACGACGGAGGGAGGGGCTCGGCTTGTTGCGGCGGAGGCTGAATGCGGGAGCGGGGTCGGCAGGTCGGACAGCAGGAAGGTCCGGTCGGTAGCGGGATGGAGGGGAGCGACGGCGGTTGGGACGGGGAGGCCGGGACGGAGCGGCGGGCGGCGCGCAGGGGAGTCAGGAGCCGGACGGAGGTGGGGAGCACTGTGGGAGGAGAGGGGCGGAGATGGGGAGCTGGTGCGGCGGACGGCGCACCGAAGCGGGGGGAGGTGCTGCGCGAGGGAGAAGAAGAAAGGGGAGAGAGGAGAGAGAGGGAGCGCCGCCAGGGGGGGAAACCGGATTAGGGTTAGGAAGGGGGTTAGTTTTAGGTTTATAATATATATATATATATAAATTAATAATAATAAAAATAAAAATAATAATGAAAATGAAAATAATAATAATATGATAAATTAATTAAATAAATAAAATCCAATCTTAATAGTAATAATGAAACTTTATAATAATAATAATATTAATAATTAGAAAATTTATAATAATAATTATCTTTAATCAAAAATTCAAAATATTAAAACCATTTGAAAATAAAATGTGCGCGCGCGTGCGCGCGCGCGCACATACGCATATATATATATATATAGACATATATACATATATTTAAACATATACAAACATATATATATATATATATACACATATAAACACATATATACATATATACCTATATATAAACATATACACATAGATACAATATATATATATATATATACATATATTACCATAACGTATTAAAGTATATACATATGTATATATATACACATATATAGACATATATATACATATACTTATACACGGAAAATAACTACAATAATAATAATGCAGCTCAAATAGTAATAATAATAAAAAGTCAATTTAAAAACTTTAATTTTTAAAACGCCGGGTGAACACATAGTCACCCGGCCGAACGCACGATCACCGCCAGCGATGCGATGACCGCGCACCGGCGTGAAACTGCCGACACAACTAAACCTCAAAAAATTTTAAATCGGGACCAAGAAAGAAGTAAAATAAAGATATCTGCGGTCGGGGTGTGACAATGTGTGTATGCCACAAAGTTTCATGTTTTAAGTTATGATTATTGTGATTACATTTCACTGCCATGATTTATCCCATGTTATGAAATTATGATCTCTTTTGCAGGTTAATATTTCCAAAAGTTATGTGCTTATGTATATGATGTGATTGATATTTCTTTTGTTTACCCTTACTGAGCATTTGAGCTCACCCTTTTATGTTTTCTTTTCCCCAGGATATAAAGAAAGGTTTTAGGTATAAAAAAAGAAGATCTTTATGGGAGATGTTGAAGATCTTTCACCAGGATTAGAAGATTATATTCCGAGTTTCCAAAGACACTAAACTATTACGATCCTTGTGTGTGTGTTTTTGTTATGTACTAAGTATTCCTCAAAAGTAATGTAATTTCTATGTACGTCAAGCTTCGAGTCTCTACAGTTGGTATTAGAGGAAAGGTTTAGTCAACCTTTGGAAACTAGGATGCGAAAGTGTTAGTGAGATCTCTAGAGATATTTCTAAGGTATGTCTAGGGATGTCCCTAAGGATAAGTATACGTATAAGATACAGCCCTAGAACTATGATAACGATCTTAGAATTTTACCTAAGATGTTAGATATTCAGGGTACTCCCCCTTTACTAAGTTGTTTTCCCTAGCATGATTTTTTCCTCTCACAAGATTCTTTTTGTGTTTTAGTTAATGGAGGGAACCAGAAGGAATTCGGTTAACATTGAATCCAATGGACAAATTGGTGACTATGATCAAAAAAATTTTGTAATTCCTAGAGAGAAAGATCTCGTGATTATTCCAAATCAGTCATCGTGATATATAATTAACAAGGTGAAATTTAGTGGTATTCCTAATTCATCAATGAAGAGGAAGATAAACTATTATGCATGTTCACATGTTGAGGAGCATAAAGAAAGGAAGATTGAGATATCTAAAGAAGGGAAGAAGAACCTTGAGGAATACCTCAAATGGAGGGACCGATGTTATCTGTGTGGAGAAAAGGGTCATAGAGTGACAGACTGTTATGGAGTTCAATGTCTTATTTGTGGAGAACATGGGCATTACCCAACTCAATGCCCTGACCTAAAAAGTTACTTCTAAATCAAGGAAGGACTTATTCCAGGACAATCATTGAAGTGGATGGACTAAAGTGTTTATGTATTGGTATTCAAGAATAATGTTGTTGAGGTACTTTTATGGTGTACTGAAATATTTATGTATTGGTCTATTGTGGTTTTCAATAATTTTAAGGTACCGGTAACCATGAAAAGTGATTCAAATATTTTGGAAAGTAGATGATATGCGCATAATTAAGGGATAAGGAGAAAATGAAATGTTTGACAGTATTCATGTGCTCATGATTGATATAAGGACTAAGTGATATCATGGTTTGAGTATATAGAATTTTGAGGATTTTGGTATGTGGAAGGTGTTAACTTTTAACTGCATTCATGTTTTCACTAAGGTTCAATGGGTATTCAAGAGAATACATGATTAAGGACTTTGAATGTTTGGAATGTGACCAACAAAACATATCTTATGATATATGGGGATCAACGATGGTATTAAATCTCTGGTAATCGTTTTCACTATGTTATGAGAGTGGACTGTAGTATTTTAGATAAGCCTAATGATTAGAATGGATTATGTTGGACATAAGTTAGGATAAAAAGTTTTTCGATATTATTGATGGGATGTTATAGTAATATAGCTTCAGAAAAAGGACAACCTGCAGGATGGGCGACAGCCCATCGAGTCGGACAAAGCTATGGGAATCGAACCCACAACCGAAGTGCGACTGGCCTTTATCGCCTACCACTGGCCTACATGAAGTCCCTGTTTAGTAGAAACTAGATTTATTATATTAATAAGTATGATATATGAAGTATAAGTTCATTTTAGGAACCATATATGATTAATCTCACTATAAAATGACTTATATTTAATAACTTTTGCTAACCTTTTGTTTGAGATAGATGGAATGACCCGTCATTCTATCACATGATCTACTAACACTTCACGAATAACAAATTCAACTTCATTTATTTAAGAGATGAAGTGGAAATTGTTCAAGGCACGAACAACAGTGAGATTATACCAAAATAAAGTAAGTATTTATTCTAATTCAAATTCTTCAACATTAGGGAAACGATCTTGAAAACCAAAAATGTTGTCCTAGTGCTCCTATATCTGATTAATCAGATGGTACCTTAGATCGTCACAAATTTATGGATTTGTGATTGTTGGCTTTTCCATAGCCATGTTCTCTACCACTCTCCATCAGAACATGATGGTTAGATTTCTCTTCCATATCCATATTTTCACCTATGTGGAAACCCAGTGAATAGTTTATTTCGGTAACCATTACGTTTCATACTTTTGTTTTTAAAGATTGGTTTTGGTATTCCTTTTTACGATGTGGGTTTCTATTAATGAAACTTTTGAATAATAAACCATTTATAACCCCGATGAATTTCGAGGGCGAAATTCATTTTAAGGGGGGTGGAATGTAACAGCCCAAGATTTTATGAAAAATATTATTTTTAATTTCACTAATGTCTTGTGTTGTACGCTACACCAAAAGGAGCTTGCACAACATGCATCCTTGACTTGCCTTGAATTACACGCAATCACGACCTTCCTCGATAGCGTGTGTAGTACGCAATAACAAGTTTCACTAAACAGCAATATGCTATTAAAATATTATTAAAACTAGCCGTTATGAATAGTAATAACCACTTTTTGAAATTTTGTAAATTTTATTTTTCAAAATGGACTTTATTTTTGGATTCGAAATATCGAAATTACCTTAGGGTGAAATTTTGGTACTTTTCAGATAACTTTCATTTTCCGATGAATAGTGAAAATTACTAAATTTTAATTAAAAACAACTTTTTTAATCGAAATAATTAATAGTGATAAATTATTAATTTGAGTGGTTTTAAAGTATATTTAGAATATATCTTTACAATTTAATACAATGTTGGTCCTTGGGTGTAATTTCACATTTAAACCAGTTATAAACAAGTGTCAATCTTTTGATAGTTATTATCTCTTAAAAACACGCCTTTTGTTTTGACGACGGGAATTAATTTTTAAATTAATTAATGCAACTGATATGTTTTGAATTTGGTAAAATAGAAATCATTTTTGAGTTCATAATATCAAATATAGCTTGGGCCTAATTTTTGGTATTTTTCTGAAAACTTTCAATTTTTGATGAATAGTGAAACCACTAAGTGGTAGTTAAAAAAACTGAATTTTTCATAAAACTTAATTTTACCGCTTCTGTGAGTGGAATTTCAAAAATCAGAGAGACACGGTTGATGTCAGTAAGTAAAATGTGGTTCAATGAGATGAAAATAATTTTTGGTGAATAGTAACTTTTTACTTTTATTTACCACGGTTACAAGTAAATAGGGTAATTAAGGGTAAAATGATATTATTATTACCCAAACACATGTCCTAATTCTATTGGATAAGTTTAATTCGACCAAAAACAGACTTAGGAATAAAATATGACCATTTAGGCCCACTTGAATTAGATTAGGACATTTATTATTAATTTATTTAAAGAAGGGTTAAAAGAGTTAAAATCAATGTTTATTTAATAAAACATTTTTAATATAGGGTTATACATAAGATAAATTCGACTATAAATATTCATTAGAAAGCTAAAAAGATTTCCTACATAATTGTATTTTATTTGTAATTTTTAAACATTAAATAATTTAATTTATTTATGACAGAACTATGATACAGTAATTATCTTATTAATGAAATATTGACATAATTGATGTTATAAATACTCAAATAAATATAATTTGAGACTTTTTATGAATTACACTAATTTTCTAGTTTAATATGACATGTTAGTATTGATTTAATTAACTTTTTTAGAACTTATAATTCTGTTAGGATTTTCACAAAAATCAATTACTAAATAGTGTCAAAATTGACATAAAATAGTTTTTAAAACAAATATTATATTATTAATTGTTATTTTATTCCTAAAAATCTATGGTTCGGCCAAATGACTTAGATAAGGTTATATATATTAATAATAAACAACTTGGGGTTCTTTTGGCTTCATATAGTATGTTTATTAACCATATAGTGTAAGAAAATAAAAAGACACGGTAAAAGTTAAATTATTTAACTTAGAGTTAAATCTAATTGATAAGGTTAAAATAATAACCTAAACTTGTCTAAATCCTATTGGATGAGAGGATTTCGACCCATCCCCACTTTAGCTTCGAAATAAGACCATTTAGAACCATTATAAACCGAATTTGACCTTAATATAAAATAATATTTTGAGATTTTCCTAAGATGCCCCTTTCCTCCCTTATAAAAGGGCACCTCCTCCCTCTCCTCCTCACACCAATTTGAGCATTCAAGCTCGGCCAAACCCTGCCAAAATCTCTTCTCCACTTCCCTAGTATCATCCTAGAGGTCCTGGTCTTCTTCAAAGACCATCCATAGTTCTTTATGTGGAGGTTAAGTGAAGGCACGTCAAAAGAGGAGGTTCGGACACGTACAAAGCAAGTCGGACCTAAGGTAAGGGAAAAATATCACAATCTCATTTTTATCCGAGATTGTTTTTACTTTGGTAATTACTGGGGTGTATTTTATCATCCACATCCATGTTCCCTCAATATGTAATATTATTTCCATCCTTATACAATTGTTTATATCCAATTTTACCCTTCGGTGAGTTTTTTGTAAAAGATATGAAAGGAATCTTTTGTCATTTTTCGTACGAGGTACTTTTTGACTTTTCCGAAAAAAGTACGAAGAATGTTTTTTTAACTTATACGACATGAATGAATTTTTAAAACATTTTTTCAAAGAAGCTTCCTTTACAAGTTTTAAAGTTTATTTTTAATCAACTTATTTTAGTTTATAATTGTACGACATGTTAAGAAAGGAAAAGTGTTTTTGAAGTAGAAAGGATATTTTCCTCAAGAATGGAGTTCAAGTGTTTTATCAAAAATAATTTCCATCTAAGATAATAAAGGGTTCTGTTTTTATCCCTATTATTACATTGATTTGATTATGTTGTGATGGAATTATATTTTTATGAATTCCTTTATCTTATATGAATTGTTTTATGATGTCATGATGCTTAAGATTTCCATTTTTATTACTTGGGTTATGAAATGATGTATGATTTATGATTTTGTGGCACACATTAGAATGGTATCATTATGAGACGGGTGGGACCTATATCTCCCTCCAATGCATTGGGTAAAGATTTTATATCTCATGAGATAGACATGGCTGGAAGGGTAGGTTATACCGGTTCAGTGAAGCAGGACTGAAACGAGGGTAACTCGGTTCAGAAATGGACTTTGTCCACTAAGATAGTCTTGGAAATGAGTCTTGACTAATAAGAAATGATTCTCTATGATTATGTGTGTATGCCACAAAGTTTCATGTTTTAAGTTATGATTATTGTGATTACATTTCACTGCCATGATTTATCCCATGTTATGAAATTATGATCTCTTTTGCAGGTTAAGATTTCCAAAAGTTATGTGCTTATGTATATGATGTGACTGATATTTCTTTTGTTTACCCTTACTGAGCATTTGAGCTCACCCTTTTATGTTTTCTTTTCCCTAGGATATAAAGAAAGGTTTTAGGTATAAAAAAAGAATATCTTTATGGGAGATGTTGAAGATCTTTCACCAGGATTAGAAGATTATATTCCGAGTTTCCAAAGACACTAAACTATTACGATCCTTGTGTGTGTGTTTTTGTTATGTACTAAGTATTCCGCAAAAGTAATGTAATGTCTATGTACGTCAAGATTCGAGTCTCTACATAAGGTAAATTGAACATTTGATGGATATAATCCTGAATCAAAAAAAAATTTCTTAGAGTAAGTATATACTCATAATCCCTTCATAATGGTTTGTAAATAAAATGAGAATCAGCCTAAACATATCCCCCGGGAGTGTCGTAACCAAGAGTAAATCAAGGACCATTGTCATGCACTAGTTCCCATTCGAGTCTAGCTCTAAGTGGTGTTTTTAGGTTTTACCCCTAGGTACATCTGTGCCAGAGCCGCCTCTACCTGCTCGTGTCCAGACATGGATGTATTGCTCGGAAAACTCACAAAATCTTTTCAATACCACAATTCTAAGACGTTCTTCTATACTAAAACTCAATGTCTATCTTAGGTCTATGTGATCTAATCAGAGTTTATCTAAATCTAGCTTCCAAGGATTGTACTAAAATTCCTCTGATACCAACTACAATGCCCCGATCCCAGTTACCCAGAGTCGGTGCATTATTTTAATACATTGGTCTGATTACAAGGAATCAAGTCCCAAAGGACCGATCAGTTTAGCAGTCTTGAAAAATAGATTACATACATGAATGTTACATTACAATTTATAACATACAACACAACATAAGTAATCCTTTATGAACTCCAGTATTCCCTTAGCTTAACCCTACATATCAATCAAAATGCACTTCTGGGAATCCTGGGAAAAATAAAACATAGAATGGGGTGAGATCAAATGCTCAGTAAGGGTAAGAAATACATCGGAAGATAACATAAATATTAAGAATGGTGAATAATTGAAACCAATTCCTTTACCAATAATAAGAATAAATACTTTTATGGAAGGAATATGATCTTAGTAAATAATGCTACAATAAGACATAATCAAGGGTATTCTACTAGTCGAATGACCACATTAACCATAAATATTATTTTCATAATAAGGTAATGTATAATTCCAGTCATTATAAAACATTTTTTCCAGGCCATGGCCAAGATTTCTAAAAATTATTAAGGCCTCGGCCAAAACCACATATCAAATTGGGAAAGGGCCTCAGCCAATTACACGTCTAGTTATCTCATGAGACCTACTGATACATCGAGGAGCTATAGAGATCTCCACCCGTCACTTACTATGTCCAGTACATTCCTCATATAAAAAGGTTGAAACATAACATAAACATTCATATAAGAACTAGGATATGAAATGTCAACACTTTAACCATAAACCATGAAGGGTATAAAAATAACACATCCATAGTCAAACATATCACAAAACCTCCAATACAATATGGATGTTTTGTATCATAATAAATCAACTTCAAAAAAATCATAAAATCCATTAAAGGATTTGAAATACATGGAAATGTTTTGTAAAAATCTTTGATTGAAATATCCGTTTTCATGAAAACATTTAAAAGTCACACAATTTAGAAAGGAAGACATTTAAAGACATTTTTGAATCAATGTGTCCCAAACCACATTGAAAAATTTTAAAGTGATTAATATTTTAAAACATTATTGTCCCTTTAAATAAATCCTTAAAACCATTTTGCAAACATGTACATTAATGAGAATGGTTTAGAAGAATAAATCTTTAAAACATTTAATGTGATGTTGACATAGAATAAATCAAAACTATTTGAGAGAAATATCTCTTTTTTGAAATCATTTAAGAGTCACATAATTTTAAAAGAAAAAATTTACTTTGAAAGTATTATTATAAGCTTGTAAGGGAAGCTTATATAATGTTATAATAGAGGAAAATATCCACACCCACTGTATAAGTTAAAAAAGACATTCTTCCCTTAATTTTGTCTAAAAGATTAAAAAGGACCTTATTTCAAAAACGACGTAAAGATTCCTTTCAATCCATTTTATAAAAAGTCAAACAAGGGTATAAATGAATTTAACCCATATTCTGTAAAATAGTAATAATTTTTTGAAATATGTTTCTAAGAAACATGTATGTGGATGATAAAGAGTTCCCAGTAGATAATTACGTATAAACAACCTCGGATAATAAAAAGATTGCAAAATATACCCTTACCAATTTGGTAACATAACAAACATACACCCCATGAAAGAGGTATAATACAGTGAATATCTAAATACACACAAATTAATGTGTATTAAAAAAATAATACAATTATGGGGATTACATACACCACAAAAAATGTAATAGCGGCAATATGTCATGAATCTCACGGGAATAAGGATTGAGATGAAAACCCCTTACCTTGCACTTTCTTTTAGTCGAGGGTACATTTAACCTATTGTATTAAGACCATATTATGTTATTAAATTATACCAGAACCATATTAATATTTATGATATCATACATTATTCATTTATTACTTTACACTACCCATTAATAATAATCTCAATGTTAAATTAACATTTCGGGTAATAATCGTTTTCTTTATCGTACGTGTGTTAACTTGTTAAATTTGATTTAATTTCTTGGATAATGATTTAAATACTTCCAAAATATAAAACATGATTTATATATCAGGTATATTTAGAATATAAATATGTATAATCGTCATATATATGAAATGGAAAACACTGTTTATGGAGACAGCAGTCTGTACGTACACATAAATGATGTTTCCATTTTCATATCGTATTGAACGGAACTAAGTGAATAATATATATTTATTTACATAAATATATATATATATATATATATAAATATCTCCAGTATCATTATTATTTCATATATTACAAAATTATTAGTAATATATTTTTATAATCATCGATGAATGGTGGACTTGGAAATGAATCTCATCTCGTCATGGGGACGGTAATCCGTACGTACGTACGAGCAAAAATATCATTATTTTGATATTAAAATAATATATAATTGGATGGTATATCGTATATACAGAATATTTATCAAGTTATATTTATTATTTACATCAATTACACATCATTATTATACCCATCAAAGTAATAATGTATTGAATAACAGTTACACCACGACGTGGAGACGGTAAGCCGTACGTACGCACATATGGTGACATGTCATTAAAAGGATGGATAGAATAATGAATATGGTTGTAACATATAATAGTATATATAATATATATTATTTATTATTTTATAATGGAAATAATAAAGAAATAATTAGTTGAAGAAGAAAGGAACTTGGAAGAGGGTGGGAAAATCATTACCTCTACTTCGTGTTCTTCCTTTTGATTTGAACAAAAGGGCTCCGTAAGTTGGATTTATGATCAGAAAAAGGAATCTAGGTTCAAGTGAGGGAAGTTGGGAGGATATTTGGGCAGGGTTTTGCTGAGCCAAAAGGCTTTGGAGGTTTGAATTAGTGAGAATGGGGAGTGCCCTTTTATAAGAGGGGTAAGGGGCACTTTAGGAAAAGATTAAAGTATTAATTTATTATACAGTCATATTCAGTTTATAATGGTTCCAAATGAATTTATTTCGAGCCTCAGGTGGTTATGGGTCTCAATCCTCTCAACCAGTAGGTTTTATACATATTTAGGTTACCATTTTAACCTTATCTTTTAGATTTAACTCTTAGTTAAATAGTTTAACTTTTACTGTGTCTTCTTGTATTCTTACTCTATATAGTTAATAAACATACTCTAAACTTCCAAGAGAACCTCAAGTGGAACATTAATGACATATATAACATTATTTAATCTTTTTTTATGAACCTTACATTTTTAAAAATATTATATCAACCAATAATATAGTATTTGTTTTAAATTCTAATTTATGTCAATTTTGACACTATTTGGTATTTTATTTATGTGAAAGTCATCACAACTTTATTAATTTGAGAAAGTTACATTTAATTATCCCTAACATGTCATAGTCTCCTAGAGAATTCTTGGATGTCATGAAAACATATAAATTATATTTATATTTATATTTATAATACCATTTATTTGATTCTTTCATTAATAAGGTAATTATTGCATCATCATTGTGTCATTAATAAATTTAGTTATTTAATATCTAAAAATTATAAATAAAATACCATTATATAGGAAAGAATTTTTTTCTTTCAAATGAATATTTATACTAGAAAATATAATTTATATAACCCTTTGTAAAAATTAAATTACTAAAAGAAATTTGTTTTTGTAGTTTTTGCCTTTACTTTAAGTTAATTAATCTAAATTTTCATTACCACTTCCTAGGGGATCAAAGGGGTCCCATAATCGACCCAAAGATTCCCATGGTCTTCAATGACCTCGAAAATAAGGTTTTGACATGTGTTAAGGTAATTTTAGATTATTATAATATTTTTTTACCTTGAATTACCATATTTATGTTTTACCGCGGTAAATAAAAGTCAAAAATTTCTATTCACCAAAAATTATTTTCATCTTATTGAACCAAATTTTATTCCTTGATATTAACTGTGTCTATGGGATTTTTGAAATTCAACTCACAAAAGTGGTAAAATTATGTTTTATATGAATTTACAAGTTCTCCTAGGAGGTGGGTAAAAGACGGTGAAAAAGTTCAATAAAATTTTTATATATCTAAAATTATTATAAATTGACTCTAATTAATTACATTGAATTTATATAGGTATTATGTATCTATTTTGACCAAAAATAAATTCAGATAAAATAAAAAATTATTTTAAATAAAAAGTCTGTTTTAAACAATAACACAGTTTTTTTTTCATTATTCATCAAAAATTGATCCTTTTTAGAAAAATACAAAAAAATCACCCTAGTCTAATTTAGATATTACAAATCCAAAAATTATGTCTATTTTAACAAATTAAAAACATAGATGTTGCATTTGTTAATTTAAAAGTAATTCTCGTTGGCAAAACAAAAAGCGTGTTTTTAAGAAATAATAACTATCAAAAGATTGACACTTGTTTATGTCCAATTTTAAAGTGAAATTACTTCCAATGAATAATATTGGAATAAATGGTAAAAATATAATCTAATTATACTTTCAAACCATTCATATTTATAGTTGAACACTATAAATTATTTTGATTAAAAATGTTTTTTCAGTTAAAATATTGTATTTTTCACTATTCACCCAAATATGAAATTTATAAGAAAACACCAAAAATTTATTGAAACTAAGTTCTTATATCCCAATTATAATGAAGAAGTTTATTTTGTCAAATTGAATATATAAATGTTTAAAATATTGTATTTAAAAAGGGTTCTCTATTAAAAGGCGGTAAAATCGCATTTTTTTGAAAAATGCTTCTTTTATCTGAAAAAATGTATCTGTTCTTAAATTATGTCTAAGAAACTCATAATATGGATTCTATAATTAAAAGAATTATATAATGTTCAAAATTCAGTTAATACTATTCATAACCGCTTTTGAACGTCTAGTTTGGTAAGTAGTGGTGTGCTTGATCACAGTGTTGCGTGTAGTGAAAGTTATTGAATTACTTTGAAAATATAACGTACTATGAAATATTTGGGTGTTACATTCTTCCCTACTTCAATAAATTGAGTTCTCACAATTTGAAATTGTTCTTCGAAAATAAAACGTTGAAAATAGAAAATACCTTTGTGGGAAAACCCACATCAAAAATTTGGTTAATAAAATTTAGTCTTAAAAAGAGAGAAAAAATTATATATATATATATATATGTATACTTGATAAGTGGAGTTTCATATTTCAACTAATTCCTACCACAAACTCATCTTTCACTCCAAATGATTTCAAATAAAAATATATTTATCCAAATCATATAAGGTTCCAAAAATAATGAATTTATAATTCATTTTTCAGACTATTTAAAAAAAATTAAATTATACAAACTAGTACATCACGTAGTCCAGTCGTAGGTGATTCACCTTTTTCACTCTTCAGTTGCGGGTTCGAGTCCCATGGCCCTGTCGGACATGACAAGTTATTGACCGACCTCTAGGTTGTCCTTTTATAACAATCCAAAAATAACCTTAACAATAGTATCCAATTTCAAACATAATCCATTGAAACCTTTAGAATTATCCAAAATAATTATATCCAAACTCTCAGTCCAAAATAAATAAGAAAGTTTAACACAATGAAGATATTTTTTCCAGGTAATAACATGTGAATGCCTTCATCATGTATTATTTTAAAACACTGCAACATCCTAAATTACCATAAATCCTCATTGATTTCATTCATGATCCCTTATTCCTTATAGAATACTGGATATACTCTTTCTATCCAAAAATGTTGTAAACTCCAACAATTATGGAATATACAAATCATTAATCAGTTTCAAGGTAGTCAAAAATATCCAATATAATTTATCCAAATCAATAATGTATTATTCCAAAATCAATACCTCGGTATCAGAACCATATTATGGTTTATCGTTCTCTCAAAAATTTATTTTCTAAAAATTTAACTTGTTATTGAGTCACATTTCATTGTTCCACACAATCTCAAGTCCTTAATGAAATATTATTGAAGTACAATATTTACATACTCCATAATTATTATAACCAGTACATTGTTGATAAAACACTGAAATGTCATAGTTCTCTATTAACAACATAAGAACTCTTATCATTCCTCCTCATATGTGGTAGTATCATAACATGATTATTATCCAATAGCATCATTCGGGAATACTCTGATTATTTGGACATTGGTTCACATAGTGTCCCAACTCCTTGCAGATGAAGCATTGTACATTTGAAACCTTTTTCTTACCCTTGTAGTTACGTACATGGTATCCTTTTTCTCTAAACTTATAACAAACTCACATTCCTTTCAGGCAAGTTCCAGGGTGTTTCTTCCCACAATTTTCACATATGGGAAAATTCTTCTTTTCCCTCTTCCCTTTATCCAACATTCTCTCTTCCATACCTTTCTTCTCTTATTTCCCTTCAATGCTATAGGACTCGGAGAATTCATTACTTATCTTATTAACACATGATACTATTTCTTCATATGTTGAGAATATATGGGAGACTATTTCCCTTCTAAATGTTGGATTAATATCGTGAACGATATGACCCTTTTTACTCTTTGGATGATATGTATTGCTGGAGTTCACATTCCTTCTACTAGGAGACATTTCTACACAATAGCATAAACTAGGTCAGTTTATGAATTTCAATGAATAATTCCAAACTTGTAAAATACATAACGTAAATTGAACATTTTATGGATATAATCCATAATTATAAAAATGTTTTCTTTGAGTAAGTATATACTCATAAGGCCTTCATAATGGTTTGTAAAGAAACTGAGAATGAGCCTAAGCATATCTCTCGGGAGTTTCATAAACAAGAGTGCAGCAAGGCCCATTGTCATGCACTAGTTCCTGTTCGAGTCTATCTCTAAGTGGTGTTTTCAGGTTTTACCCCTAGGTACATCTGTGCCAGAGTGGCCTCTACCTGCTCTTATCCAGACATAGATGAATTGCTCAGAAAACTCACAAAATATTTACAATACCAAAATTCTAGGAAGTTATTCTATACTAATACATAAAGTCCATCTTAGGTCTATGTGCACTAATCAGAGTTTATCTTAATCAAGCTTCCATGTTTTGTACTAAACTTCCTCTGATACCAACTGTAACGCCCCGACCCTAGTTACATAGAGTCAGTGCATTATTTTAATACATTGGAATGATTACAAGGAATCAAGTCCCGAACGACCAATTAGTTTAGCAGTCTTGGAAAATATATTACATACATGAATGCTACATTACATTTTATAACATAAAACAAAACATAAGCAATTATTTATGAACTCCATTATTTCCTTATCTTAACCCTTCATATCAATCAAAATGCACTTCTTGGAATCTTGGGAAAAATAAAGCATAGAAAGGGGTGATCTCAAATGCTCAGTAAGGGTAATAAATATAGCGGAAGATAACATAAATATTAAGCATGGTGAATAATTGAAACCAATGACTTTACCAATAAGAAACATGAATACTTTAATGGAAGGAATATGAGCTGAGTAAATAATTCCATTATAAAACATAATCATGGGTATTCTACTAGTCGAATGACCACATGAACCACCAATATTATTTTCATAATGAGAGAATGTATAATTCCAGAAATTGTAAATTTTTTTTCATGTACTTTCCAAGATGGCTAAAAATGATTCAGGCCTCGACCAAAACCACATATCAAATTTGGAAAGGGCCTCGGCCAATTCCACGTCTAGTTGTCTCATGAGACCTACTAATGCATCGAGGAGCTATAGCAGGCTCCACCCATCACTTACTATGTCCAATACATTCCTCATATAAAAAGGTTGAAACATAACATAAACATTCATATAAGAACTAGGATACAAAATGTCAATAATTTAACCCTAAACCATGAATGGTATAAAAATAACACATCAGTAGTCAAACATATCAAAAAACATTCAATACAATATGGTAGTTTTGTATCATAATAAATCAACTTCAAAACAATCTTAAAATCCATTAAATGATTTGACATTGATGGAAATGATTTGTAAAACTCTTTGATTTAAATATCCCTTTTCATGAAAACATTTAAAAGTCACACAATTTAGAAAGGAAGACATTTAAAGACATTTTTTAATCAAAGAGTCCCATCCCATTTTGAAAAATTTTAAAGTAATTAACATTCAAAAAAATTCATGTCCCATTAAATAAATCCTTAAAACCATTTTGCAAACATGGACATTAATGAGAATGGTTTAGAAGAATAAATCTTTAAAACATTTAATATGATGTTGACATAGATGAAATCAAAACTATTTGAGAGAAATACCTCTTTTTTGAAATCATTTAAGAGTCACATAATTTTAAAAGCAAAAATTTACTTTGAAAATTTTCTTATAAGCTTTTAATGGAAGATTCTAAAATTTTATAATGGTGGAAAATAGCTACACCCTCCGTATAAGTTAAAAAAATACATTCTTACCTTAATTTTATCGAAAAGGTTAAAAATGACCTTTTTTTGGAAAACGACAGAAATATTCCTTTGAAACCATTTTATAAAAAGTAAAAAAAGGGTATAAATTACTTTAACCCATATTCTGTAAAATAGTAAGAATGTTTTGAAATACATTTTTAAGAAACATGGATGTAGATGATAAAGAGGTCCCAGTAGATAATTACGTATAAACAACGTCGGAGAATGAAGAGATTATGAAATAAACCCTTACCAATGTGGTAACTTACGAAACATACACCCCATGAATGAGGTATCATACAATGAATATGTAAATACACATAAATTAAAGTGTATTACAAAAATAATACAATTATGGGCAGTAAATACACCACACAAAAAAGTAATAGTGGCAATATGACATGAATCTCACGGGAATAAGTATTGAGAATAAAACATCTTACCTTAAACTTTCTTTTAGTCGAGGGTATGTTTAACCTCTTGTATGAAGACCTTATTATGATATTAAATTATAACATAAACATATTAATATTTATGATACCATAAATTATTCATTTATTACTTTACACTACCCATTAATATTAATTTCAATGTTAAATTAACATTTTAGTTTATAATCATTTTCTTTATCGTACATGTTTTAACTTGTAACATTTTATTGTATCGCTTGGATAATGATTTAAATACTTCCAAAATATAAAAAATGATTTATATATCATGTATATTTGTAATATAAATATGTATAATAGACATATATATGAAATTGAAAACACCATTTATGGAGACGGTAGTCCGTACGTATGCATAAACACTGTTTCCGTTTTCATATCGTATTGAACAAAACTAAGTGAATAAGATATATTTATGTACATAAATAATTTTCTATATAAATATATATCTCCAGTATCATTATAATGTCATATATTACATACTTATTAGTAATATATTTTTATAATCGTCGATGAATGGTGGACTTGGAAATGAATCTCATTGCGTCCTGGGGACGGTAATCCGTACGTACACACGAGCGGAAATATCATTCTTTTGATATTAAAATAATTTATAATTGGATGTTAAATCATATATAGAGAATAATTATCATGTTTTATTTATTATTTACATCAATTACACATCATTATTATACCCATCTAAGTAATAATGTATTGAATAACAATTACACCACGACGTGGAGACCGTAAGCCGTACGTACACACGTAGGGTGACATGTCATTCAAAGGAGGGATATAATAATTAATATGGTTGTAAAAAATCATAGTATATAGAATATACTTGATTTATTATTTTATAATGGAAATAATAAAAAAAGAAGAAGTGAAAAAAGAAAGGAACTTGAAAGAGGGTGGTGAAATCATCACCTCTTCTTCGGGTTCTTCCTTTTGATTTGATCAAAAGGGCTCCATAAGATGGCTTTATGAACAAAATAAGGCCTCTAGGTTGAAGTTATGGAAGATGGGAGGATATTTGGGCAGGGTTTGGCCGAGCCAAATGGATTTGGAGGTGTGAATTAGTGAGAAGGGGAGTTCCCTTTTATAAGAGGGGTGAGGGGCACTTTATGAAAAGATTAAAGTATTAATTTATCAGACAATCATATTCGGTTTATAACGGTTCAAAATGAATTTATTTCAAGCCTCAGCTGGTTATGGGTCTAAATCCTCTCAACCAATATGTTTTAGACAATTTTAGGTTACCATTTTAACCTTATCTTTTAGATTTAACTCATAGTTAAATAGTTAAACTTTTACCGTGTCTTCCTGTATTTTTACTCTATATGGTTAATAAACTTACTGAAAAGTTCAAATAGAACCTCAAGTGGCTCATTAATGACATATATAATATTATTTAAGCCCTTTTTCCAAACCTTACATTTTTAGGAATATTATATCAACCAATAATATAGTATTTGTTTTAAATATTAATTTATGTCAATTTTGACACTATTTGGTATTTTATTTTTGTGAAAGTCATACCAACTTTATTACTTTGAAAAATATACATTGAATTATCCCTAACATTTCATATTCCATTATATAATTCTTGGATGTCATAAAAACTTCTAAATTATATTTATTTTAATATTTATAATTCCATTTATTTTATTCTTTCATTAATAATGTAATTACTATATCATCATTGTGTCGTTAATAAATTTAACTATTTAATCTCTAAAAATTAATAATAAAATACCATTATATAGGAAATCTTTTTATATTTCCAATGAATATTTATAGTAGAAAATATAATTTATATAACCCTTTGTAAAAATTAATTTACTAAAAGATATTTGTTTTTTTCATTTTTGCCTTTACTTTAAGTTAATTAATCTAAATTGTTATTATCACGTACATGTGGCTCAAAGGGGTCCCATAATCGACCCAAAGAAGCACAAGGTCGTTAATGACTCCACTAATAAGGTTTTTACATGTGTTAAGGTAATTTTAAATTATTATAATATTCTTCTTACCTTGAATTACTCTATTTAACTTTAATCGAAGTAAATAAAAGTCAAAAGTTACTATTCACCAAAAATTATTTTCATCTTATTGAAACACATTTTACATCTTTATATTAACCATGTCTCTCAGATTTTCTGAATTCAACTCACAGAAGCAGTAAAATTAAGTCTTATATGAATTTACAATTTCTCCTAGGAGATGTATAAAAGACAGTGAAAAAGTCCAATAAAATTTTTATATATCTAAAATTATTAAAAAATGACTCCAATGAATTTAATTTAATTTATATAGGTATTATGTATCTAGTTTTACCTAAAATAAATTTAAAATAAATAAATAATTGTTTAAATAAAAATCCGGTTTTAAAAAATAGCTAAGTGTTTTTTTCACTATTCATCAAAAATTGAACGTTTTCAGAAAAATTAAAAAAATTCACCATAGTCTAATTTCTATTTTAAAAATCCAAAAATGATGTCTATTTTACCAAATTCAAAACATAGACATTACATTTATTAATTTAAAATTAATTCCCATTGTCAAAACAAAAAGTGTGTTTTTAAGAAACAATAACAATCAAAAGATTGAAACTTGTTTATGTCCAATTTCAATGTGAAATTACTTCCAATGACCAACATTGGATTAAATGGTAAAAATATAATCTAATTATATTTCCTAAACATTCATATGTATAGTTGACCAGTATAAATTATTTTTATTAAAAAATTTGTTTTCAGTTAAAATATAGTATTTTTCACGATTCACCCAAATATGAAAGTTATCAAAAAACACCAAAAATTTATTTAAACTAAATTCTTATATCTTCATTCTAATGAAGAAGTTTATTTTGTCAAATTTAATATATAAAAGTTTAAAATATTGGATTTAAAAAGGGTTTTCCATTAAAAGGTGGTAAAATTTTCTTTTTTTGGAAAATGCATCTTTTATCTGAAAAAATGTATTTGTTCTTATATTATGTCTAATAAACTCATAATATGGACTATAGAATTATAAGGATTATATAAAGTACAAAATTCAGTTAATACCATTCATAACCGCTTTTGAAAGGCTAGTTTGGTATGTCATGGTGCGCATGATCTTAGTGTTGCGCGTAGTGCAAGTTATTGAATTACTTTGAAAATATAATGTACTATGAAATCATGGGGTGTTACACGTGAAACACATCATGATCTTGAGCCATATTAGGTGGAAGTGCAAGTCGATTGGGAAAAACTGCAATGAGGTCAAGGATCTAAAAGGGGACGATATATCTTGGGATTAGCTTCCCATTATTTCCAATCCACATGATTCTCTTCCATCATGATATTTGAAGGAAGAATTTATATCCAACTTCGAACTCCAAGTCCCTATGACGGTTGTTATCATAACTCTATTTCCGACTCTGAGAAGCTTTGATATGTTTCTAGATGACTTGAACATTCTCTGCCATCTCTTGCACAAGATCTGGTCCTTGTAGCTTTCTTTCCCCAACATTATCCCAAAAGGTTGGAGTTCTACATTGATTTCCATACAGAGCTTCATATAGAGACAACTAAATACTCGAGTGGAAGCTATTGTTTTATGAGAACTCAACCAATGGGATATGATGATCTCATCCACCTTTGAATTATAAAGAGATGGATCTTATTATGTATTAATGTTTATAAATAGTTCTTTTAGATTGGAAATCAGTTTAGGGGTGATAGGTCATGATGGAATTTAATTTACAACTCAAAACATGTTGAAGACACCTCCAAAATTGTGATGTGAACCATGGATCATGATGAGAGACAATCGAGTGTGGAAAAACATGCAGTCTCATTACATCCTTCACATATAACTTTTCCAGTTGTTCAAGCCAGAGATCTTCCCTAATAGCGATTAAATGGGAAGTCTTGGTGAGTTAGTTAACTACAACCCATATCGTATTATTTACCTTTGATATCTTATAGAGACCCATGAAAAAGTCCATAGGTAAATTCTATCATTTCCATGTGGGTATAGACAATGGTTGAATAGAGAAATCATAGTCCTTGATTATCTCTAAACATCTCCTTTGACACATATTGAGATCCTTTTGTGTGAATATATAATTTAGGATCTTGTGGTCGGTTTATATGTCACACTTCTCACCATAAATGTATTCTTACTATATTGTAATGGAAAAAATCATGGCTTCCATCTCTAGATCATGCATCGGGTAGTTCTAGTCATGGATCCTCAATTTCTATGAGGCGTAGGATATGGCAATATCATTTTTCATTAGTACACATCCCAAGCCATTCTTTAAAAGCATCATTGTATTTCATAAAAATTTCTTAACATTTTAGTAATGTGAGTATAGGTGTAGTGATCAGATTTCTCTTTATCTCCTTGAATCTTCCCTCGTGTTCTTTCATCCAGACATACTTTTCACTTTTTCTTGTCAACTTAGTTAGCATGCTTGAAAATCGTGAGAAATATCTCACAAAATGTCATCAGTACCCAGCTAATCCAAGAGAAATATGGATTTTTGTGACTCTAGAGGGTCTAGTCCATTCATAGATCACCTTTGTTTTTTATGTGTCCACAGAAATTCTCTCACCTGTGAGACACATGCCCCAAGAACGTTACTTTCTTCATCTAAAAATGACATTTTTGAACTTGGCATACAAATTATCCTTTTTGAATGTCTCCAACACAAGTTTTAGATGTTCATCATGCTCCTTTTGATCTTGTAGTATATGATAATATCATTGTTATACACTACCAAAAATTTTCAAGGTAATGTATAAAGACACTATTCATCAAATCCATGAAGATTGCAATGAAATTAGTTAGTCTAAAGGGCATAAACACAAACTCATAGTGACCATACGATATACATAATGTAGTCTTCTGAATATCTTCCATCATAACCATTAGTTGATGATATACATAATTAAGATCCACCTTTGAAAAGTATTGATCTCCTATTAAATAATAAAACAATTCACAAATCCATGGAAGAGAATACTTGTTCTTTATGGTGATCTTTTTGAGTTCCTTACAATCTAAACATAGCCTCATTGTTCCATCTTTCTTCACAAAGAGCCCTGGTACACCCCAAGGTGATGCACTAGGGTGTATGAACCCTTTGTATAGATGATTTTTCAACTGCTACTTTAACTCATCCAGTTCGATAGGAGCCATTTTATACAGACACTTTTAGATAGGAGTAGCTCTTCGTATGAGCTCTATGGAGAACTATACCTCACTATCTGGGGGAAGTATGAGGTAACTCTTTAGGAAATACATCATTTTATTCCCTCAAGATGGAAATTTCTTCTAGGTTTCACTTTCCTTTGAATCAACCATTTCAGGAATGTATGTCTCTTCACATGGAATCCACTCCCACACCATTAAAGGATTTTTTGATGTAGATTCATGATATTCCATGAATTTGTAGAGGACCATGGGATGGTTGGGAATATAAAATTATATTTCTGTTTTCTAACAGTTGATATGTGCTCAATATAATGATAGATAATCAATTCCCATTATAGTGTTGAATTCCACCTAGTGATGTATTACGAGATTCGATGGAATATTCATCCCACACACACAAATAGGAGAATATTCAAACACTTGGGTTTAAATGATTTCACCACTTGGTATTTTTATAGATATCTATACTTCAGGTTTTAGGGCTTTGATTCTATAGTTTTAGTGAACTTTTATGTTATAATGTAATGCATAGACCCAGAATCAAATAAGACTTTTTCTATTCTTGAGTGAATAGTAAGTGTACCTTGTATGACTTCATTATCATGCTCCACTTATACTATAGTGATGGAACAATAATTCCCTTGTTCCATTGGATTTATGGGCTATTGACGCTAATTAACCTCAAGGACTCGATGTTTAGTGCATTGGATTTCATAGTTCCCTTTATCCATATAGTTTTAGCATTAGACCATTGGTTGTTCTCTCCTTTCATCCACTACATTCTCCATCCTTCTCATGTTTTTTGAAAATCTTTAGAATGGTGGCCTTCCCTCCCACACATGAAGTATTTACCTGTCCCATTGAGGCACATACCATGATCCATCTTCCCACATTTTCGGCATGTGGGTGGCTATGTAATCATTTTGCGTGAGTACACAACCCAAAACATTCTTTAAAGAATCATTGTATATAAAAAAAATTTCTCCACTTCTTAGTAATGTGAATACAAGTGCAGTGATCAGCCTTCTCTTTAGCTCCATGAAGCTTCCATCACATTCGTTCATCCATCCATTCTTTACCCCTTTTCTTATTAACTTAGTTAGTGGGCTTGGCATTCGTGAAAAATTTCTCACAAAACATCGGTAGTACCCAGCTAATCAAAGAGAACAAAGGATTTTTGTGACTCTAGAGGGTCGGGGCCATTCCTCAATCTCCTTTTTTTACGTGTCCATAGAAATTCCCTCAATTATGATCACATGTTAAAAGAACGCGAATTTATTCATAAAAAGCCACACTTTATAAATTTGGCGTACAAATTCTCATTTCTCAATGTCTCCAAAACATGTCTCATATGTTCTTCATGTTCCCCATTACTCTTGGAGTAGAAGAGAATATTATCATAAAACGCTGCCACAAATTTCTCAGGGTAATGTGTAAAGACAATATTCATCAAATACATTAATATTGAAATGGAATTATTATGTTTGAAGGGAATCAACACAAACTCATTGTGACCATACCGTGTACACAATGTAGTCTTATAAATATCATCCTTATTCACCTTTAGCAGATGATATGTAGAATAAAGATCCACCTTGGAGAATTATTGATCTCCCCTTAAATAATCAAACAAGTTTTCAATCAATGGAAGAGGATACTTGTTCTTTATGGTGATCTTGTTGATTTCTTAATAATCTATACAGATCCTCATTGTTCCATCCTTCTTCATAAAGACCACTGCTCCACCCCAAGGTGATGCACATGGGAATATGAACCTTTTGTCCAGATGTTATTGCAGCTACTTCTTTAACTCCTCTAGTTTGATAGGAGTCGTCCTATAGAGACACTTTGAGATAGGAGTTCCTCTGGGTATGATTTCTATGGAAAACTATACCTCACAATCTAGGTAAAGACTCAGGTAACTCTTTAAGAAATACATCATCATATTCCCTTATGATAGGAATTTCCTTTGGGTTTTCACTTTCCTTTGAATCAATGATTTGAAAAAGGTATGTCTCTTCACATGGAATCAACACAAACACATTTTAACTATTTTTCAAAGTAGATTCATAATCTTCCATGAATTTTTAGAGGACCATGGGATGGTTGGGAAAATGAAATTATATTTCCTTTAACTGATAATAGATAGGTTCTCTATATAAGGGGATCCAATTCATTCCCATTGTAGTGTCAAATTCCACCAGGGGAAGTATTATGATATTCGATGGAGTAATATTCCCACATACACCAATAGGTGAAGATTCAAACACTTGGGTTTCAATGATTTCACCACTTGGTGTTTTTATAGAAATATATACTTCATGTTTTTAGGGCTTCGATTATATTGTTTTAGAAAATTGTAAGAAAAAAAGTAATGTATATACCCATAATAAATTAATACTTTTTCCATTCCTGAGTAAATATTAAGTGTACCTTGTATGACTTCATTATCTTACTCCACTTCTATTTTAGTGATGGAATTATCCTTCCCTTGTTCCTTTGGATTTTGTAGCTGTTGAAGCTGATTACCCTCAAGGATTAACGGTTTAGTTCATTGGCTTGAATAGTAACATTTCTCCCTACAGTTTTATCATTGGACCAGGGGGGTTCTGTCCTTCCACTACTTTCTCCTTCCTTATCATATCTTTTCTAGACTCTTGAGAATGGTGGCCTTATCTCCCACACTTGAAGCATTTCCTTATCCCATTGAGGTAGTTACCATGATACATCTTCCCACATTTTTGGAATGTGGTTAGTTGTGTTTTCTTCCTACATTTGTCATTAGATCCTCCGACTAGAAACTCCATCTTTATTTTCTTATCACCATATCCATGAAACCATTCTACCTAATCCATATCCACTTTTAGGGAACACCAAACAACTTATTCATAACTCTTATGGGTTCGAATTGAAAGGGCGTTTCAAAGGTACGATTTTACTCAACTAAAGAATCTACAATCTTTTTATCATTATTGATAACAAAACCCAGAGTGTACCTTTAAATCCTTTTGAAATTCAATTTGTAGTCCGTGAAATATTCTTTTTCTTTATTCTTTATCTCTATGATTTCTCTCTCTATCTATATACAAATAGTTCATGGGAAATACTTGATATGAAATATGATCTTAAAGTCATCCCATTCAATATCGTCATGTTTAACACTTTCCTTTGAGTCAACAATTTAAGCAAGGTATGCCTCTTTATATGTAATCAACACCCAAACTATTGATGTATTTTTAAGGAGAATCATGATCCTACTTGAAGTTTTAGAGGAGCATGGGAATTTTAGAAATAGGAAAATATAATTCATTTTTCCAATAGTTTATATATTCTCTATATAATGAGATCCAATCCATTCCCATTATAGCGTCTAATTACACCAAGGGAAGTATTACATGATTTTATAGAAGAATATTCCCACATACCTCAACATGATAAGAGTCAAACACTTATGTTGTAATGTTTTCATGAATTATTGTTTTTATAGATATCTATACTTCAAGGTTTTGGGGATTCGATTCTACAGTTATAGCAAACATGAAAGTTATAAAGGAATGCATAGAACCAAAATAAAATAATATTTTTTCTATTCTTAAGTGAATAGGAAGTGTACGGTGTACAAATTCATTATATTGACCCACTTCTGATGTAGTGATACCATAAGACTTCCCTTTTTCCACAAGATTTGGTAAAATATTACGCTAATTACCCTCAAGGACTTTAGGTTTAGCGCAGTGGCTTGCATAGTCCCCTCTCTTCCTATAGTTGTAGTATTGGACCATGGGTGGTGATCTGCTTTCATCCACTACATTATCCTTCTTTCTCATTTCTTTTGGACATTCTTGAGCATGGAATCCTTATCTTCCACACTTGAGTCTTTTCCCATTCTTTTAAGGCAATTACCATGATGCATCTTCCCACATTTTTGGCATGTGGGTGGTTTAGTTTTCTTCCCACCTTTATCATTATATCCTCACTCTTGAAACTCCATATTTATTTTCTTATCACCATATCCATGGGACCATTCTCCATACTCCATCTCCACTTTGAGGGAAAACCGAATAAATTTTTCATAACTCCCAATGTATCTAATTTCAAGATCCTTTTTAAGGTAAGGTTTTAATCCTCTCAAGAATCTATCAATTTTTCTAGAATTGATGATAAAAAACCCGAAGATCACCTTGACAGACTTGAAAAATTATCTTTGTAATTCATGATAGATTTTCCTTCCTTTTACATTAGCTCTATGAATTTCCTCTCCATATTTATATCAATATTTCTTGTGAAATACTTGTTAATAAACATGTTCTTAAAGTATTACCATTCCATATCTTCAATTTCATCAGTTGGATTGGTTTTATTAATCTAATACCACCATTGAACAACATTTCCATCAAGATTAAAATTGGAAAAAATCACCTTCTACTTCTCAGAATAGTGAAGCACAAGAAATATCTTCCCTATTAATTTGAACTGTAACGCCCCGACCCTAGTTACCCAGAGTCGGTGCATTATTACATAACATTGGTATGATCACAAGAAGGATCAAATATAGAAAGACCGATTGGTTTAGTAGCTTTGGAAACACTAGATATATTCATATGTTTTACATTACATCATAAATTGAAAAACTACTACAACAACATAATGTCTCCACAGTCCACACTATTATCCCCTCATAATATCCCTGCATGTCATTCATAACTTACTTCTTCACATCCTGGGAAAAAATAAAACATAGAAAAGTGGTGAGCTCAAATGCCTAGTAAGGATAACAATATAGTGGAACATTCAAAATAAGCATAAACATTTAAGGCAATGAATTACTAAAACAAAAGCCTTTTAAACTTGAACTTCAACATAGTATGGAAAAAGTAAAATGAAATAATGCCATTTACTTGTTCACATGGATATTCTACTAATCGAATAATCACATGCAATATCAATAACCACTTTCATAATGTTGGAATGCATAATGCCAGACTATCATAACCACATAGCCAAGGCCTCATGCCAAGACTACAAATAAGATTTTTCCAAGGCCTTGTGCCAAGACACTAGTTTGTCTCATGAGACCTACCGATGCATCGAGGAGCTATAGCTGGCTCCACCCGTCACATAATAAGTCCAATGCATTCCCATATGAAAAGGTTTAAACATAACATAAACATTTGTATTAAAACTAGCATAAGAAATGTCAATAATTTCACCATAAACTATGAATGGTATAAAAATAGCACATCCATAGTTAAACATCTCACAAGACCTTCAATACAATATAGAAGTTTTGTATCATAATAAATCAATTTCACATAAGCGTAAAATCCATCAAAGGATGTTGACATAGATGAAATCAAAACTCTTTTTAGAGAAATATCTCTTTCTATTTTGAAATCATTTAAGAGTCATATATTTATAAAATAAAAAATTTTCTTTGAAAATATTCTTATAAGCTTGTAAGGGAAGCTTCGACGATTTTATAACGGCGGAAAATAACCGCACCCGCCGTATAAGTTTAAAAAAAACATTCTTACCTTAATTCTGTCGAAAAGGTTAAAAAGCACATTGTTTGGAAAAAGATGGAAAGATTCCTTTATAAACCTCTTATAAAAAGTCAAAAAAGGGTATAAATGACTTTAACCCATATTCTAGTAAATAGTAAAAATGTTTTGAAATTCTTTTTTAAGAAACATGGACGTGGATGATAAAGATATCCCAGTAGATTATTACGTATAAACAACCTCGGATAATGAAGAGATTGCGAAATAACCCTGACCAATTTGGCAACTTATGAAACATACAACCCATGAAAGAGGTATCATACAATGAATATGTAAATAAACATAAATTAGAGTGTATTACACAATGAATATAATTATGGGTAGTACATACACCACACAAAAGATGATGGTGGCAATATGGCATGAATCTCACGGGAATAAGGAGTGAGATGAAAACCACTTAACTTGCACTTTTCCTTGGTTGGGGTAGGTTAACCTCCTGTATAATGGTGAAATAATTTTTATTAAATTATACAAGAATCATATATATTAATATGATATCATATATGATCTTTTAATATTGATTTGATAATAATATCTGAGTATTATCGTTGTTTCGGGTGTTAACTTACTTGTTTTCTTGTATATGTTTTGTTACATAAGCCATGTTTGTAATGGATAGGTTGTATATTATTCATATCCATAATGATATAAAGTCCTTAAAAATCATTTTTAAATCATCAAATGATAATTATACTTGAATGGATACGATGGAGAATGAATCTTATCGCGTTCGTGGAGACGGTAGTCTGTACGTACGCACGAGCGACAATATCATTCTTTTAAAATAATATATAAATGGATGGTATATCATATATAAAGAATCATTAACATGTTATATTTATTATTTAAATGAGTTACATATCATTATTATACGCATCCAAATAATAATATATTGAATAACAATTACACCACGACGTGGAGACGGTAAGCCGTACGTACGCACGTATGGTGACATGTTATTAAAAGGGTGGATAGAATACTGAACATGGTTGTACCATATTTATAATAACATCACAGTATATATATGATACTGGATTCATTATTTTAGAATGGTAACAACAAAGGTAGAAGAAGTGGAAGAAGAAATGAACTTGGAAAAGGGTGGTGAAATCATTACCTCTTCTTCGGGTTCTTCCTTTTGATTTGATCAAAAGGGATCCTTAGGTTGGCATTCTGATCAAACTAAGGCCTCTAGATTGTAGTGAGGGATTATGGGAGAGTATTTGGGCAGATTTTGGCCGAACCAAAAGGCTTTTAAGGTGTGAAGAAATGAGAAGGAGGAGTGCCCTTTTATAAGAGGGGTGAGGGGCACCTTTGGAAAAGCTAGAAATATTAATTTATAATAAATTCATATTCGGTTTATAATGGTACCAAAGTTGATTATTTAAATTTTAAGGTGGGGATGTGTCGAAAAAAACTCAACCAATAGAATTTAGACAGGTTTGGGTACTTATATTAACCTTATCTTTAAGTAATAACTCTAAGTTAATTAGTTTCTCTTTTACAATGTCTCTTTGTATTTTTATATTATATGGTTAATAAACTTACCATATACATCAAATAGACCCCAAGTGGTCCATTAATGATTAGCCTATCATTATATAAGTCTCTTGGCCGAACCTTAGATTTTTAGGAATTTAATATCAATTAATAATATAATATTTGTTTTAAAAACTCTTTTATGTCAATTTTGAAACTATTCAATAATTGATTTTTGTAAAAATCATAACAGAATGATTACTTCAAACAATGTTAATTGAATCAATCCTAACATGTCCTATTAACCTAAAAAATTATTGTAATCACTAAAAAGTCTCAAATTATATTTATTTGTGTATTTATAATATCAATTATTTTAATTTTTCACTATTATGGTAATTAATTCATCATCATTGTGTCATAAATAAATTAAATTATTTAATGTCTAAAAATTATAAATAAAATTTAATTATGTAGGAAATCTTATTATATTTCTATTAAATATTTATAATCTAAAATCCAACATATATAATCCTATGTAAAAATTGTTTTTCTAAAAGATATATGCTTGTGTCATTTTTGTATTCATTTTAACTTAATTAAAAAAAGTGTCCCTATCACCTACAAGTGGCACCATGGGGTCCCAAAATCGACCCAAATATGCCTATGGTCGAACATGTATCAACCAATAAGGTTAGGACACGTTTTAGGGAAATTTAGTATTATTATAATATTATTTTTAACCCTTATTTACCGGATTTACCCTTAACCATGGTAAATAAAATATTTACCGCAGTAATTATTCAAAATGTCTAAAAATAAAATTTACCTATTTACACAATTTGGACATCCTGATTCCAAATATGGAATCCATTTTTCTAAATTCAAAACACATAAGTGGCAGAAATTAATTTAAAATTAATTCCCGCTGTCAAAACAAAAAGCATGTTTTTAAGAGATAACAACTATCAAAATATTGACACTTGTTTATGTTCGGTTTAATTGTAAAATTATGTCCAATGACCAAAATTATAATAAATGGTAAAAATATATTCTAAATATACTTTAAAACCACTCAAATTCATAATTTATCACTATTAATTATTTTGATTAAAAAATTTGTTTTTAATTAAAATTTAGTAATTTTCACTATTCATCAAAATATGAAAGTTATCCGAAAAGTACCAAAATTTCACCTTAGGCTAAATTCGATATTCCGAATCCAGAAATAAGTCCATTTTAAAATATAAAATATATATATTTTCAAAAAGTAGGTATTACTATTCATAACGGCTAGTTTGATTGGTTATGGTGTGTTAGAACTCGGTGTTGCGTACAACACACGCTATCACATTATTCAAAGAGAAGTGTACCGTAGAAGTTTGGGGTGTTACATTATCCCCTCCTTCAAATAATTTCATCCTCAAAAATTTCTAGAATACTACCGCAAGAAAAGAATCGGGTGGTTCTTCATCATAAGTTCCTCGGGTTCCCACGTTGCCTCTTCCATCTTATGGTTTCTCCACAAAACTTTTACCAGACACGTCGTCCGGTTTCTCAGCACTTGTTCTCTCGTATCAAGAATATTGACGGGCTCTTCGCAATAAGACAGATCGGGTTCCAGTTCTAATTCTTCTTAGGTGAGTACATGCGTTGGGTCAGGCATGTATTTCCTCAACAGAGATACGTGGAACACATCGTGAACTTTAGAGAGACTTGGCGGCATTGCCAATTGGTAAGCTACAGCCCCAATTCGTTCTAGAATTTTGAAAGGTCCGATGTACCTGGGACTCAATTTAACTTTCTTACCAAAACGTATGACTCCCTTCCATGGGGATACCTTCAGGAAAACATGATCACCGACTTGAAATTCCAAATCCGTCCTTCGATTTTCGGCATAGCTCTTCTGCCTACTTTGAGATGCTTTGATGTGATTTTGGATTACCTTCACCTTTTCCATCGTTTCCTCCACCAGTTCTGGACCTACAAGTTTTCTTTCACCAATGTCATCCCAACAGGTTGGCGTACGAAATCTCTTTCCATATGATGCTTCATATGGTGCCATCTGAATACTCGAATGGAAGCTATTGTTATAGGAAAATTCTACGAGAGGTAAGTATTGATCCCACATACCCTGAAAGTCAAGTGAGCAAGATCTCAACATGTCTTCTAGAGTTTGAATAGTCCGTTCTGATTTTCCATCTGTCTGAGGGTGGTAAGCAGTGCTCAAATGAAGTTCAGTATCCAGGGATTTCTGAAGACTTTTCAAAAATCTTGAAGTAAAACGGGGATCACGATCAGAAACAATTGATAGGGGTACTCCATGAAGTCTCACAACTTCATTAATATATAGTCTTGCTAGACGTTCCTGGGGTAGATCTTCTCTTATAGAAAGAAAATGTACTGACTTGGTAAGACGATCAACAATAACCCATATTGCATCATTCCTTCTAGGAGTCTTTGGTAGCCCCATGACAAAGTCCATCGTAATATTTTCCCATTTCCACTCCGGTATGGGAAGAGGTTGCATGACTCCTCCAGGCTGTTGCCTTCTAGCATTCACTTGCTGACAAACCATACATCCTGACACAAAATCAGCAATCTCCCTCTTCATGTTGTCCCACCAAAAATGTTCCTTCAAATCTCTATACATTTTGGTGCTCTTAGGGTGTATAGAGAAATTGGAACTATGAGCATCATCCAGTAATTCCCTTTTTAGATCAGGTATATCGGGAACACAAAGTCTCTTCCTAAATTTCAAAATTCCATCTTCATACACAAAGTCTCTCAATCTCCCATCATTCACAGCTTTAATCTTCTTTTGAAATTCTTCATCATCGGTCTGAGAACTCTTAATCCTTTCTAGTAAAGATGGTTTGGCAGCCATTTGAAAAAGCCTTTATGTTTCACCTTCCCTGGTTATTCCCATGTACATCTTCACTAGATCCATGAAAATTGGATCCCTTTCAATTCTCATATTGTTCAAAACTCCATGGTCTATTCTACTCAAAGTATCTGCCACCTTGTTTGCTTTCCTCGGGTGGTAGTTTATCGTGCAATCATAATCCTTGAGTAATTAAAGCTATCTCCTTTGCCTCATGTTGAGTTCTTTTTGTGAGAAATTATACTTCAAACTCTTGTGATCAGTATAAATCTCACATTTTTCACCATAGAGGTAGTGCCTCCATATCTTCAAAGAAACGATCACAGCTGCTAACTCGAGATCATGAGTAGGATAGTTTTGTTCATGAATTTTCAACTGTCGTGATGCATAGGCAATAACTCTATCATTCTGTATAAGGACACAACCAAGTCCTTTCTTTGATGCATCACTATAAATAACGAACCCATCATTCCCCGATGGTAGAGTCAATATAGGAGCATTGACTAATCTTATCTTCAATTCTTCGAAACATTCTTCACACTCTTTTGTCCAAACAAATTTAACCCCTTTACGTGTGATCTTCTTTAATGGGTTAGCCAATCGGGCAAAATTCTGGATGAATCGTCGAGAATAACCTTCCAAACTAATAAAACTACATACCTTAGTTATACTCGTAGGTGATGGCCATTCTTGGATTGCCTTGGTCTTAGAAGGATCAATAGAGATTCCATCTTTAGAGACAATATGGCCAAGAAAAGGAATCTCATGAAGCTAGAATTCACACTTGCTAAACTTTCCATATAATTCATGTCTTCTCAGAGTCTTCAAGATAATGCGCAAGTGATATTCATGATCTTCGTAGCTTTTAGAGTACACTAAGATATCATCAATAAATACCACCACAAATTCATCGAGATACTCCTTGAAAACTCTATTCATCAGATCCATGAATACAGAGGGTGCATTAGTCAATCCAAAAGGAATTACAGTAAACTCGTAATGCCTGTACCTGGTTCGAAATGCTGTCTTCGGAATGTCTTCCTTCTTCACACACAACTGATGGTATCCAGATCGAAGGTCAGTCTTTGAAAAGTATTGAGCTCCAAGCAGTTGGTCAAATAAATAATCAATGAGATGTAGGGGATACTTGTTCTTTATCGTTATAGCATTGATCTCCCTGTAGTCAATACATAACCTCATAGATCCATCTTTATTTTTAACAAAAATAATAGGGGCTCCCCATGGAGAAACACTAGGGAGAATAAATCCTTTATTACTCAATTCCTCTAGTTGTTTCTTTAGTTGAACTAATTCTACAGTGGCCATTCTATAAGGGGTCTTCGATATAGGCCTTGATCCAGGAATCAAATCAATGGAAAACTCAACTTCTCGTTCTTGAGGATGTCCAGGTAAATCTTCCGGAAATACATCTAAAAATTCTTTCACAATAGGTACATCCTCTATTTGAACATTCCTTTCCTCACCCATAGTTATTTCATTCTCTTCCTCACCAATAATTGAATTTAGTTGAGCTATTGAGGGTGGATCTAAATAAGAATTAGGTGGTGACGATTCTGCTCTAAAAATAAGGTGTTCCTTATCATTATCATCAAGAATCGTAACCTCTTTCTTCTTACAATAAATCTTCACATCCTAGTCCGAAATCCAGTCCATACCAAGGATTATATCAAACTCAATCATAGGTATGACAATGAGATCAGCAGATAACGAACATTTATGTGATCTAATGGGGACTGATTCACAAAACTTTGTTGCAATGATACTTCCCTTAATAGTTTTAACTGACAACTCCCTTGTTAAATCAAATTGGAAATATCTAATTTTTTTAGCAAACTGGGAAGATATGAAACAATGATATGATCCAGAATCAAATAATTCATTTGCTAAACTTGAGGAAACCATTAAATTACCTGCCACGACGTCTTTCGGAGCTTCTACCTCAGCAGTAGTGATAGCATAAGCCTGGCCTTGATCCCTTGGGATTTTCTAAGGTAAGTTCTCCTGACGATTAGGAAATTCATTTGCATAATGTCCCATCTCCTTGAAATTGTAGCACTGAACGTTGGTGGCTTCCTTCTTCCCTTTGCAATCACGAGCTTGGTGGCCTTTTTCACCACACTTGTAACAGACTCCCATTCCCTTCAAGCAAGTACCAGGGTGTTTCTTCCCACATTTACCACAGGATGGATATTCAACCATTCCTTTCTTCCCCTTATTTCTATTCCCTGATTGATCAACAGGCCTCTTCTTCTCTTGCTTTGCTTTAAAGTCATAAGACTTAGAGAATTCCTTTTCAGTCTTGATAGCACATGAGACAATGTCTTTGTACGATGAAAAGGATTGTGAGACTAAGGCTCGATGGAGAAATGGTTTTAACCCATCAAAGAAATGATCAATATTACTTCTTGGGTTATGTATATAATCTCCAGCATACCTTGCTAACCTTGTAAAGTTAGCCTCAGACTTTGTGACATTCTCATCCTCCTTCTGTCTCAAACTCAGAAATTGCCTTTCCATATCTGCTCGATGGTCGCAAGGAAAGTATTTTTCTAAAAACAGATCATTGAACTCCCTCCATTCCATATTTGATACTTCATCATCTTCCTTCGTATTTTGAATCAATGACCACCATTGATCAACATCTCCAGTGAGGCGGTAAACTGCCATGATAACTTTTTCCCTTTCATTACTCCCCAAAGCCTGAAATATTATCTCTAGGGAAAATATCCATTGCTCAGCTACTAAGGGATTTGTACTCCCATTGAACGTTGGTGGTTGTTGCCTCATGAATCGATCTAACATTGATCCTCCATGCTTCGGATCAGGGTGCTCCATACGGGTCAGTTTATTATTCATAACTTGAGTGAGTTGTCCCAGTATGGTGATTAGCTGATCGGCACCAGTTGCATCACCATCTCCATTATAATTATCTTGAGCAGGAGGGAAATCCCTACATGGAGTGAAAGCATTGATACGGTTTCCATTTCTTCCACTAGGCGCCATTTCTAAACAATGGAATAAACTAGATCAGTTTATGAATCAAAATACATAATCCCATACTTATAAAACACTTAACATAAATTGAACTATTTATGGATATAATCCATAATCATAAAAAAAATTTCATTGAGGAAGTATATACTCATAAAACCTTCATAATGATTTGTAAATAAAATGAGAGTTATCCTAAGCATATCCCCCGGGAGTGTCGTAACCAAGAGTGCAGCAAGGCCCGTTGTCGTGCACCAGTTCCCGTTCGAGTCTAGATCAAAGTGGTGTTTTCGGGTTTTACCCCTAGGTACATCTGTGCCAGAGCCGCCTCTACCTGCTCGTATCCAGAAAGGGATGTATTTCTTGGAAAACTCACAAAATCTCTACAATACCAAAATTTAGGAAGTTCTTCTATACTAATCATCAAAGTTCATCTTAGGTCTACTTGCTCTAATCAGAGTTTATCTAAATCTAGCTTCCAAGGTTTGTACTAAACTTCCTCTGATACCAACTGTAACGCCCCGACCCTAGTTACCCAGAGTCGGTGCATTATTACATATCATTGGTATGATCACAAGAAAGATCAAATCTTGAAAGACCGATTGGTTTAGTAGCCTGGGAAACACTAGATATATTCATAAGTTTTAAATTACATCATAAATTGAAAAACTACTACAATAACATAATGTCTCCACAGTCCACACTATTATCCACTCATAATATCCCTACAGGTCATTCATAACTTACTTCTTCACATCCTGGGAAAAAATAAAACATAGAAAAGGGGTGAGCTCAAATGCCCAGTAAGGATAACAATATAGCAGAACATTTAAAATAAGCATAAACATTTAAGGAAATGCATTACTAAAACAAAAGCTTTTTAAACTTGAACATCAACATAGTATGGAAAAATTAAAATGAAATAAATCCATTTACTTGTTCACATGGATATTCTACTAATCGAATAATCACATGCAATATCAATAACCACTTTCATAATGTTGGAATGCATAATGCCAGACTATCATAACCACAGAGCCAAGGCCTCGTGCCAAGACTAAAAATAATATTTTTCCAATGCCTTGTGCTAAGACACTAGTTTGTCTCATGAGACCTACCGATGCATCGAGGAGCTATAGCGGGCTCCACCCGTCACATATTAAGTCCAATGCATTCCCATATGAAAAGGTTTAAACCTAACATAAACATTCGTATTAAAACTAGCATAAGAAATTTCAATAATTTCACCATAAACTATGAATTGTATAAAAATATCACATCCACAGTCAAACATATCACAAAACCTTCAATACAATATAGAAGTTTTGTATCATAATAAATCAATTTCACATAAGCGTAAAATCCATCAAAGGATGTTGACATAGATGAAATCAAAAATCTTTTTAGAGAAATATCTATTTCTATTTTGAAATCATTTAAGAGTCATATATTTATAAAATAAAACATTTTCTTTGAAAATATTCTTATAAGATTGTAAGGGATGCTTCGACAATTTTATAATGGCGGAAAATAACCGCACCCTCCATATAAGTTTAAAAAAAACATTCTTACCTTAATTCTGTCGAAAAGGTTAAAAAGCACCTTGTTTGGAAAACGACGGAAAGATTCCTTTATAAACCTCTTATAAAAAGTCAAACAAGGGTATAAATGACTTTAACCCATATTCTAGTAAATAGTAAAAATGTTTTGAAATTCATTTTTAAGAAACATGGACGTGGATGATAAAGAGATCCCAGTAGATTATTACGTATAAACAACCTCGGATAATGAAGAGATTACGAAATAAGCCTTACCAATTTGGTAACATATGAAACATACAACCCATGAAATAGGTATCATACAATGAATATGTAAATACACATAAATTAGAGTGTATTACACAAAGAATATAATTATGGGCAGTACATACACCACACAAAAGTTGATGGTGGCAATATGGCATGAATCTCACGGGAATAAGGAGTGAGATGAAAACCCCTTACCTTGCACTTCTCCTTGGTTGGGGTAGGTTAACCTCCTGTATAATGGTTAAATAATTGTTATTAAATTATACAATAATCATATATATTAATATGATATCATATATGATCTTTTAATATTGATTTTATAATAATATCTTAGTATTATCGTTGTTTCGGGTGTTAACTTACATGTTTTCTTTTATATGTTTTGTTACGTAAGCCATGTTTGTAATGGATAGGTTGTATATTATTCATATCCATAACGATATCAAGTCCTTAAACATAATTTCTAAATCATCAAATGATAATTATACTTGAATGGATACGATGGAGAATGAATCTTATTGTGTTCGTGGAGACGGTAGTCCGTACGTACGCACGAGCGACAATATCATTTTTTTAAAATAATATATAAATGGATGGTATATCATATATACAGAGTCATTAAAATGTTATATTTATTATTTATCTGAGTTACATATCATTATTATACCCATCCAAATAATAATATATTGAATAACAATTACACCACGACGTGGAGACGGTAAGCCGTACGTACGCACGTATGGTGACATGTTATTAAAAGGGTGGATAGAATACTGAATATGGTTGTACCATATTTATAATAACATCACAGTATATATATGATACTGGAGTCATTATTTTAGAATGGTAACAACAAATGAAGAAGAAGTGGAAGAAGAAATGAACTTGGAAAAGGGTGTTGAAATCATTACCTCTTCTTCGGGTTCTTCCTTTTGATTTGATCAAAAGGGCTCCATAGGTTGGCTTTCTGATCAAACTAAGGCCTCTAGGTTGTAGTGAGGGATGTTGGGAGAGTATTTGGGCAGAGTTTGGACGAACCAAAAGGCTTTAAGGTGTAAAGAAATGAGAATGAGGAGTTCCCTTTTATAAGAGGGGTGAGGGGCACCTTTGGAAAAGCTAGAAATATTAATTTATAATAAATTCATATTCGGTTTATAATGGCACCAAATTTTATTATATAAATTTTAAGGTGGGGATGGGTCTAAAACAACTCAACCAATAGAATTTATACAGGTTTGGGTACTTATATTAACCTTATCTTTAATTAATAACTCTAAGTTAATTAGTTTCACTTTTATAATGTCTCTTTGTATTTTTATATTATATGGTTAATAAACATACCATATACATACAAGAGACCCCCAAGTGGTCCATTAATGATTAAACTATCATGATATAAGTCTCTTGGCCGAACCTTAGATTTTTAGGAATTTAATATCAATTAATAATATAATATTTTTATTAAAAACTCTTTTATGTCAATTTTGAAACTATTCAATAATTGATTTTTTTAAAAATCATAACATAATTATTACTTATAACAAAGTTAATTTAATCAATCCTAACATGTCCTATTAACCTAAAAAATTAGTTTAATCACTAAAAAGTCTCAAATTATATTTATTTCTGTATTTATAATATCAATTATTTTAATTTTTCACTATTATGGTAATTAATTCATCATCATTGTGTCATAAATAAATTAACTTATTTAATGTCTAAAAATTATAAATAAAATATAATTATGTAGGAAATCTTATTATATTTCTATTAAATATTTATAATCTAAAATCCAACATATATCACCCTATGTAAAAATTGTGTTTCTAAAAGATATATGCTGGTGTCATTTTTGTATTCATTTTAACTTCATTAAAAAAAGTCTCCCTATCACCTACAAGTGGTACCATGGGGTCCCAAAATCGACCCAAATATGCCTATGGTCGAACATGTATCAACCAATAAGGCTAGGACACGTTTTAGGTTAATTTAGTATTATTATAATATTATTTGTTAACCCTTATTTACCGGATTTACCCTTAACCATGGTAAATAAAATATTTACCGCAGTAATTATTCAAAATGTCTAAAAATAAAAGTTACCTATTTACACAATTTGGACATACTGATTCAAAATATGGAATCCATTTTTCTAAATTCAATACACATAAGTGGCAGAAATTAATTTAAAATAAATTCCCACTGTCAAAACAAAAAGCGTGTTTTTAAGAGATAATAACTATCAAAAGATTGACACTTGTTTATGTTCGGTTTAATTGTAAAATTATGTCCAATGACCAACAATATAATAAATGGTAAAAATATATTATAAATATACTTTAAAACCACTCAAATTCATAATTTATCACTATTAATTATTTTGATTAAAAAATTTGTTTTTAATTAAAATTTAGTAATTTTCACTATTCATCAAAATATGAAAGTTATCCGAAAAGTACCAAAATTTCACCTTAGGCTAAATTCGATATTCCGAATCCAGAAATAAGTCCATTTTAAAATATAAAATATATATAAATTCAAAAATTAGGTATTACTATTCATAACGGCTAGTTTGATTGGTTATGGTGTGTTAGCACTCGGTGTTGCGTACAACACACGCTATCACATTATTCAAAGAGAAGCGTACCGTAGAAGCTTGGGGTGTTACATGAACCATTATTCCAAAACTAGTGGATCAGAAGATCCACTAAACGTCGTTGGTCATTTTCACATAAAACACTCAATAACTAGTTTCTCCCTCTTTGGTGAAGGAGGACATTCCTCATTATTCAGGTTATTATTAATAACCAAGGATAGTTGGGGAAAAATCACAAAAAATATTTGAACCCCACCTCTCAAAGCATTGGGGATGTAATTCAGGGAATCATTTCATTGTCCCTCACATGGTTTGTTGGCCTGATTTCTCCTATTTCTCACCATTTTCTAAAATAGAAAATGTTTGAAAAAAAACATAAGTCAATGAATCATGAATAAATAATTTAATAATTTGTGGAATTTATAATAAGAAATATCTTATGGGATCACTATGTTTATAAAATATTCTTGTGCATATATTTTTTCATAGTCTCATAATAGAGGTTTTCTATTGGGTTCAATAATCCTAATCCCCATATTAACTAAACCTTTCCTCTATTACCAATTATAGAGAACTTGATTTTATTACATTATTTTTACATAATTTAATGATAAACGCCATAAACACATTACCCATTTAGGATCCAAAGGTTTAGTGTCTTTGTAATACTAGGTCCATATATAAAATTTACACCACAAAACATTAATTTATTTCCTTCTTCACTAGCTTCTTATTGGCTCTTGAATTCTCTTTAGTACATGTAGTCACTTGAGGATAAACCTCAAAAAGGGGAGAGCTAAAATCCCATTAATGGGATGGAATAGAACTTGAAACAATATAACATTATATGAACATAATATTTATCATCATAACATATACATATGCTCTTATTCACAAGAGGATACATTAAAAAAATACTTAGAATGTGGAAGTGAATAAAAAAGAAACATCATATCTTAGTGGTTAAATACCACAAATAGTTTTGAAAAATGATAGTATAATTTTGACACATAATATCAATTTAACTAATGAGTTTTATCACTTTACACAATGAATTGGAGTTTTGTATAATTCTGGGTGCACCTGTTGCATTAAAACACTGATATTGAGAAATATAATTCCAGGCGCACCTGTCACATCATAACATTTTTATTATCCTAAATGAAAAATGAAACATATATAAAAATAAATTACCCAATGATATGAATTTGTTTCATCTAATAATAACACATTCATAATATTTGGGTTCCCAAAAGAAAGAGAGGATAACATACTTGATAAAAGAACCATCAGCATTATGTGAGAAATAAAAAGTGTATTTTTGAAAGAAGAGTTATTTTGGAAAACATTATGTTTGACATAAACTCTAGTGAAAATAATATATATCCCAAATAAGGTATTATAATTATGAAAAAATATTTTTAAGGAGTATCCATACTGAAAATAGTGTTAATGTGGGTGAACGAGGATAATGAAATCTGGGTTCGAGAATTTCCCCTTATGTTGTATCTGAACGCTTTCTTCAATTTATTGTCCTATATAATGACATGATATTCATTAATTTAAAATTAAAGACCCTTGTATACATGAATATGTTTCATTACGTTCTTTTATGGGCCTTTGTATGAGTTATAAAGTTTAAATTTGTGGTTCAGGGGTCTTCTTTTTCTTAGTTCCCATTAATTGTTCATGTGTACATATGAATAGATGTTCGAGTAGAACATGGATAAAAATATATAAAAGATATTAAATGTTATTAATTATCATCTAGTATTTTAAATTTTATTATAATGAATTATTTTATATTCCATGTGGATGAATCGTTAGTTAAAATTTAATAATTGTCATTTAGGTTAATTTGGGCAGTTTTTGGATAACAACAAACATGTTTTGTTTTATCAATTATTATTATAAAAAAGGATGTTTACAGAACATAATAGGGGTTAAAAATACATAATAAAATATGTTTTCAAAAATTTAATGGTTTTATTTATTTACATTAATTAGTTTAATGAAAATGAAAGTGCATCACCCATGATGTAGGTGAGCTAACACATCATGGGAAACAATTTCATTTTTGTAAAAAAAGAGATAGAGAGGGAGGAGTATAATAAATAATATTCCATTAACCTAATATCATTCTAGTATATCAATCATACTGGAGTAATCATGACATTTGGATAAGAGAAGTTGAGGATAAGAGATGAAAAGAAATGAAATTTGAAAGGAAGTTTAAAGAAAAGAGGAAGAAATTACCTATTGAATATATCTTCTTTGAGAGACTCTTTAGGGAGGAGGTTTTTGGATTTTTATTAGACCAATTTCTGATGGATGTTGGGGAGGGTATAGGGAAGATATTTATTAAGAGTTTGGACAAGTCTTTAAGTTTTATTGGTGTGAAGAAATGATGGTGTGAGAGGTGGTATTTATAATAGAGGGGAGAGGGGTTTCACAATACTATATTCATTATTTTATTATTTCTACACAAGAAAAAAAATAGTGATGATTCAATGAATAAAATTGAGCATGTTATTTTGAACCAATTGGTCTTACATCAGCAGAACATAATCCTTTACTATATAATTAATGTGTTAAGCTTATTTTGTAAATTATAGTATTTCATTATTCATCAAAAATTCAAGTGTTTCAGAAAAATCAAAAAAATTCACCCTAACCATTTTTCTAAGTGTAGAATCCAAAAATTAAATCCATTTTTCAAAAAAAAATTCAAAATATTATTAATTTATTTGTAACTAAAATCATAATTCACTTGAAAAATAAAAATTTAAAAATTAAATCTACTTTTATAACACATTGAAAAATTTATAAAAACATAATAAAATTATATTATAATCATAATATATCAAAACATTAATTTATGAGAACATTTTATGAAAATAAATTTTCATTTAAATAAATTAATAAATTATAATTAATTATTTATGAATTACAAAAATACAAATACTTTTACTATGGTCATATTGGAACTTATAAGATGCCTAATTTTTTTATACATTAATTTTTAAGGATAATAATATTTTGTACAATTTAATATTCCTAAAGATCATATTTGTAATTACCAGACCCCAATTACCCAGAGTCAGTGAATTACTACATAACATTGGCGTGATACAAAGAATCATGTCCCGAAATACTGATAAGTTTAGTAGCCTTGGAAGTACTAGATATATTCATATGTTTTACATTACATCATGAGATAAAAACACGAGAATCATTTTTCCCCAATTGACCCCACATATATCCTTATCTTATCCCTACTGGTCAACCATAAAATATTTCTTCACATCCTTGGAAAAATAAAACATAGAAAAGGGGGAACTCAAATGCTCAGTAAGGATAACAATATAGAAAAAAAATTCACAAATAAGCATTAACATATAAGGAAATGTATAAGACTAAAAGAAAATCCTTCTAAACTCATACTTCAGCATAATATGGAAAAGATAAAATCAAATAATTCTATTTAATTATTCACATGGATATTCTACCAGTCGAATAATCACATGAAATATCAGTAGCCACTTTCATAATGATGGAATTCATAATTCCAGACATCATAACAACAAATTCAAGGCCTTGTTCCCAGACTACAAATAAAATTTTGTTAAGGCCTTGTGCCAAGACACTAGTTTTTCACATGAGACCAACCGATATATCGAGGAGATATAGTGGGTTCCACTCATCACTTACTAAGTCCAAGGTATTCCTCATATTAAAAGGTGTTAACATAACATAAACATTCGTATTAAAACTAGAATAAGAAATGTCAATACTTTATCCATAAACCATGAATGGTGTAAAAATAAAACACCCACAGTCAAACATATCACCAAACCTTCAATATAGTATGGAAGATTTGTATTATAAAAAATCAGCATCAAACAAGCTTAAAATCCATCAAAGGATGTTGACATAGGTAAAATCAAAACTTTTTGTAGAGAAATATATCTTTCTATTTTGAAATCATTTAAAATTAATTTAATTATAAAAATAAAAAATTTATATTTAAAATATTTTTATAATAATTAATGCGAATATTTTAAGATTATATAATGACAAAAATAGCCACACCCACCATATAAGTTAAAAAAATACATTTTTACCTTAATTTTGTTGAAAATGTCATAAAGTTCCTTGTTTGGAAAATGATTGGAAGATTCCATTAAACCCATTTTATAAAAAGTCAAAAAAAAGGTATAACTGGATTTTACTCATATTCTATCAACTAGTAAAATTGTTTTGAAATAAATTTTTAAGAAACATGGATATGGATCATAAAGAGGTCCTAGTAGATACTTACATAAAAATAACATCAGATAATATAGAGATTGTGAAATTAACCCTTACCTTGTAATTTTACTTATTAGATGGTATGTTAACCTCTGGTATAATATTTAAAACATTTTTATTAAATTATTCAAGAATCGTATACCTAAATATGATATCATATATGATCTTATAATATTTCTTTGTTAATAATATTTTAGTAGTATCATCGTTTCGGGTGATACCTGATTCATTTTCCATTATATGATTGGTTACGTAAGTCATTTTTGTTATGGATATGATGTATTTGATTCATATAAATAATGATAGTTTGTTCCTAAAAATTATTTTTTAATCATAAAATAAAAATTATTCTTGAATGATTATGATGGGGAATGAATCTCATCATGTTCGTGGAGACGGTAATCCATATGTACACACGAGCGACAATATCATTATATTGATGGTGAAAAAGTATGTAATTGGATGGTATATCATATATACAGAATCATTAACTTTTTATTTTTATTATTTACCTCATTTATACTCATTATTATACCCATCCAAATAATGAATTGTTTGAATAAGAAACAACATCATGATGTGGAGAGGATAAGCCATACGTACACATGTATGGTGACTTTGTCTTTCATATGATGGATAGAATAATGAATATGGTTGTACCATTTTTATAATAACATAAAAGTATATAGAAGATACTGGAGCTATTATTTTATAATAGAAAAAACAAAGAAAGAGGATGTGGAAGAAGAAAATAACTTAATTGAGGTGATGAAATATTTACCTCTTCTTCGGGTTCTTCCTTTCGATTTGATCAAAAGGGCTCCATAGGTTGGATTTATTACCAATTTAAGGCCTCTAAGAATAAGGGAGGATAGTTGGGAGGATATTTGTGTAGGGTTTGGCCAAGAAAAATGACTTTGCTTGTGCGGAATTAAGAGAAGGGTAAGTACCCTTTTATAAGAGAGGTGAGGGTCACTTTAGAAAAAACATGAAATATTATTTTATAATAAAATAAATTTCGGTTTCTAATGGCTCAAAAATGATATATTTTGATTCTAATGTGGTTATGGGTCAAAACAATCTCAACCAATAGGTTTTGGATAGGTTTAGTTTACCATATTAACCTTATCTTTTAGATTTAACTCTTAGTTAAATAGTTTGATATTTACCATGTCTCTTTGTATTTTTATATTATATGGTTAATAAAATTACTATAACAAGACAAGAAAACCCCACGTGGTTCATTATTAACATATATAGCCTTATCTTAGTACTTTTTCCTAACATCATATTTTTAGGAATACTATATCAATTAATAATTTAGTATTTGTTATAAAACTCAATTATGTTAATTTTGACACTATTTAGTATATGATTTTTTTGAAAGCCATATAAACTTTTTCACATAAAATAAAATTTATTTAGTAAACACTATCATGTCATGTTATCCTATAAAATTATTATAATTTATCAGAAGTATCAATTTACATTTATTTGGATATTTATAATATCAATTATTTTAATATTTCATTATGAAGGTAATTACTGCATCATCATTGTGTCATAAATAAATTAAATTATTTAATGTCTAAAAATTATAAATAAAATATAATTTTGTAGGAAATATTTATAGATTTATAATTAATATTTATAGTCGAATGTATATTGTGTGTATCCGTATACTAAAAATGGTTTATTTATTAAACATTGAATTTAACTCTTTTAACTCTTCTTTAAATAAAACAATAATAAATGTCCTAATCTAATCCCATTAGACCAAAAATATTATATTTTATTCCTAAGGATTTTTTGGTCGAATTAAACTTATCCAATAGAATTAGGACATGTGTTAGGGTAATTATAATTTCATTTTTACCCTTAACTACCCAATTTAATTTTAACCGTGGTAAATAAAAGTCACACGTTACTATTCAAAAAAAAACTATTTTCTTATTATTGAACCAAATTTTACTTACTGATATCTACCGTGTATCTCGTATTTTTGAAATTGAACTCATAGAAGCGGAAAAATTATGTCTTATTCAGATTTGTAAATGCTCCTAGAAGGTGCATAAAAGACTGTAAGAAGTTCCATAAACTTTTATATATCTAAACTTATTATAAAATGACTCCAATGAATTACATTGAACATATATAGGTATTTTGTATCTATTTTTACAAAAAATAAATTAAAATAATGTAACTAATTATTTAAATAAAATGTTGATTTTAAACAATAATGAAGTGTTTTTCACTATTCATCAAGAATTTAATGTTTTCAGAACAATAACAAAAAATCACCATAAGATAATTCGATATTCCAAATTCAAAAAATGAAGTCCATTTTGAAAAATAATATTTATAAAATTTCGAAAAGAGGGTATTACTATTCATAACGGCTAGTGTTAATGGTCATGGTCTTTTAAAACTCCATGTTGCGTACAATGCAACCTACCACATTATTCAAAGGGAAACATACTATGGATGATTGGGGTGTAGCATTCTCCCATCATTAAAATAATTTTGTCCTCGAAATTTATAGAATATCACTACATAAAAAGATTCAGGTGGTTCTTCATCATAAGTTTCTCGGGTTCTCATGTTACCTCTTTCATCTTATTATTTCTCAGTAGAACTTTTACAGGATGAGTTGTCTGGTTTCTCATCACTTGTTTTCTGGTATCAAGAATATTGAAAAGCACACACAATAAGATAGATCAGGTTCCAGTCAATTTTTTCATAGGTGATTACATGTGTTGGTTCTGGCATGTATTTTCACAACAGTGATACGTGGAACACATCATGAACTTTGGAGAGACATGGTGGTATTGCCAAATGGTAAGCTATAACCCCAATTCATTCTAGAATTTAGAAAGGTTTGATGTACCTGAGACTCAATTTACCATTCATACTAAATCATATAACACCCTTACATAGAAATTCCTTTAAGAAAATATGATATCCTACTCAAAATTCCAAATCCTTCCTCTAATTATCAGCATATATTTTTTTCCTACATTGAGATTCTTTGATGTGGGTTTGGATAACCGTCACCTTTTCCATTATTTTGTCAACATGTTCTGGGCCTACGAGTTTTCTTTCTCCAACATCGTCCCAACAAGTTGGCATGTTCAATCTCTTTCCATATAATTCTTCATATGGTGCCATCTGAATACTTGAATGGAATATATTTTTATAGGAAAATTATACCAGAGGTAAATATTGACCCCACATACCTTGAATGTCAAGTGTGAAAGATCTAAACAAGCCTTCTAAGGTTTTAATAGTTTGTTCTGATTGTCCATCGGTTTGGGGGTGGTTAGTAGTGCTCAAACAATGTTCAGTATCCAAGGCCTTCTAAAAACTTTCCCAAAATGTTGACGTAAAATGAGGATCACGATCAGAAAAAATCAATAAGGGTACACCATGGAATCTTACAACATCATTAATATAGTGTTTCTAGACGTTCAAGTGGTAAATCTTCTCTTATAGCAAGAAAATGTGCTGACTTGGTAAGACGATAAAAAATGACCCATATTGAATCATTACGTCTAGGAGTCTTTGGTATCCCCATGACAAAGTCCATCATAATATTATCCCATTTCCACTCAGGTATAGAAAGAGGTTGCATGATTCCTCCAGGCTTTTGCCTTCCATCTTTAACATGTTAACAAACCCTACAACTCGAAACAAAATCAGAAATCACCCTCTTCATTTTGTCCCAAAAAAATGTTCCTCCAAATATTTATACATATTAGTGATCCCATGGTTTATAGAGAAATTGTAACTATAACAATCATCCAACAAATCACTTTTAAGATCAGGTATATCGGGAACACAAAGTCTCTTCCCAAATTTCCAAATTCCTTCTTCATATACGAAGTCACTCAATCTACCATCATTCATAGCTTTAATCTTCTTTTGAAACTCCTCATAATCAGTCATAGAAATCTTTATCCTTTCTAGTTAAGATGGTTTGGAAACCATTGGAAAAATTATTGATGTTTCACCTTCCATTGTTAGTCCCATATCCATCTTTAGTAGATCCATGAAAATAGTATCCCTTTCAACACTCATCTTATAAAAAACTCCATGATCCTTTCTACTCAAATAATCTACCACCTTATTTTCCTTCCCCAATTGGTAGTGTATTGTGAAATCATTATCCTTGAGTAGTTCAATCCATCTCCTTTGCATCATATTTGGTTCTTATTGTGAGAAAATATACTTCAAATTCTTCTGATCAGTATAAATCACAAAATTTTTTACCATAGAGGCAGTGTCTCTATATCATCATAGAAAATATTATAGCTACTAACTCAATATCCTAAGTGGGATAGTTTTTCTTATTAATTTTATGTTGTCTTGATGCATAGGCAATAACTCTATCATTCTTCATGTGGACACTACCATGTCCTTTCTTTGAAGCATCACTATAAATAATAAACCCATCATTCCCTGATGGTAGATTAAAGATAAGAGAATTGACTAATATTCTCTTCAGTTCTTAAAAACACTATTCACAACCTTTTTTCCAAAAAAATTAACCCCTTTACGTGTGAGCTTTTTTAATTGTTTATCCAACCGGGCAAAATTTTGGACCAAACGTCAATAATAAACTACTAAACCAATAAAACTACATACCTCAGTTTTACTCATCAATGCTGGCCATTCTTGGATAACCTCGGTCTTGAATGGATCAATAGAGATTCCATCCTTAGAGATGATATGGACAAGAAAAAAAATCTCTTGAAGTCAGAATTAAAACTTGATAAAATTACCATTTAATTCATTTCTTCTGAGGGTTTTTAGAATAGTGCACAAGTGATTTTTATGATCTTTTTAGCTTTTGGAGTATACCAAGATATCATCAATAAATAACACTAAAAATTCATCATGATATTCCTTGAAAACTGTATTCATTAAATCCATTAAGGCAGAGGTTACATTTGTCAATCCAAAAGGCCTTACTATAAACTTGTAATGTCCATACCTAGTTTGAAATGCTGTTTTTAGAATGAATTCCTTCTTTACACACAACTGATGATATCTAGATAAAAGGTCAATATTTGAAAAATATTTAGCTCCATTAAGTTGGTCGAATAAATCATCAGTGCGAGGTAGTGGATACTTGTTCTTTATTGTTATAGAATTGATCTCTCTGTAGCCAATTCACAACCTCATAGATCCATATTTATTCCTATCAAAAAAGGAAAGGGGCTCCCCATGGATAAAAAATAGGGTGAATAAATCCCTTATTACTCAATTCATCTAGTTTTTTATTTAGTTACACTAATTCCATAGTGTCCATTCTATAAGGGGTCTTTGATATAGGCCTTGAACTAGGAATTAAATCAATGGAAAACTCAGTTTCTCGTTCTGGAGGATATCCAAGTAAATCCTCTGGAAACACATCAATATATTCTTGTACAATAGGTACATCCTCTATTCGAACATTCTTTTCCTAACCCATAATTATTTTATTCTCTTCTTCCCTAATAATTAAATTTAGTAGAGCCCCTGGGGGTAGATCTAGATAAGAATCAGGTGGGGACGTTTCTTCTCTAAAGATAAGGTACTCATTAACATCATCAAAAATTGAAACCTCCTTATTGTTACAATAAATTTTCGCATAATGATCCAAAATCCAATCCATTCCGAAGATTATATCAAATTTAGTCATTGGTTTGATGATGAGATTAGCAGATAAAGAACATTTATATTCCCTAATTGGAACTGATTCACAGAACATTATTGTGATGGTACATCCCTTAGGATTTTTGACTGACAACTCATTTATTAAGTCAAATTGAAAATATCTAATTTTCATAGAAAACTGGGAAGATATAAAACAATGCGATGATCTAGAATCAAATAAATCCTTGGATAAACTTGAATAAACCATTAAATTACTTTCCACCCTGTATTTTGGAGCTTCATACTCAGCAATAGTGATCACATAATCATGGACTTTCTCCCTTGACCTATTTTGAGGTAAGTTCTTTTGGTGCTTAAGACAATCATTTGCATAATGTCTCTTTTCTCTACAATTTTATCATTCAACATTGACATCCACTTTCTTTCTCTTACAATCACAAGCATGGGGGCCTTTTTCACCACAATTGTAACAGACTCCCATTACCTTCAAGAATGTACCAGGGTGTTTCTTCCCACATTTATCAGAGGATGGATATTTAACTTTTCCCATCTTCCCCTTATTTCCATTTCAAGAGTGATCAACAGATCTCGTTTTCTCTTGATTTTCATTGAAGTCATAAGGCTTAGTAAATTCCTTTTCTATCTTGATAGCACATAAGACAATATCTTCATATGATGAGAAGGATAGTGAGACTATTTTTCAATAAAAAATGGTATTAATCCATTAATGAATCAATCAACATTACTCCTTGGGTTATGAATATAATCAGTTTCATGCCCTTGTAACCTTGCAAAGTTAGCCTCATACTTTGCGACATTGTCATCCTCCTTTTTCCTTAGACTCAGAAATTTCCTTTCCATATCTGCTTGATGGTCACAAGGAAAGTATTTTTCTAAGAAAATCTCTTTAAACTCCCTCTATTCCATGTTCTATACTTCTTCATCTTCATTTTTTTTGGATTAATGACCACCACTGATCAGCATCTCCCATGAGGTGATAAACTATCATGAAAACGTTTCCCTTTCGCTACTCCGCAAAGCATGAAATATTTTCTCTATGGAATTTATCCATTACTGATCTACTAATGGATTTGTACTCCCATTTAATTTTGGTGTTTTTTCCTCATGAAGAGGTCAAACATTGATCCTCTGTGTTGTGGATCAAGGTTCTCTATAAAGGTAAGGTTATTTTTCATAACCTGAGTGAGTTGTCCCAGTAAAGTGATAAGCTGATCAGCACTAGTTGTATCACTATCCCCACTATAATTTTCCTATGTAGGAGGTCAATCCCTTTATGGATTATGTGCGTTGATACGGTTTCCATTCCTTCTACTAGGCACAATTTCTAAACAATGTCATTCACTAAATTAGTTTATGAATCACAATACATAATTTGAAATGTGTAAAATACTTAACATAAATTGAACAATTTATAGATATAATCCATAATCATAAAAAATGTTTTCTTTGAGGAGTTATATGCTTATAAATCCTTTATAGTGGGTTTTAACGAAAATTTGAATTATCCTTAGAATATACCCTCGGAGTGTTGTAACCAAGAGTACAGTAAGACCCATTGTTATGTACCAGGATACCTCGGGTCAAGCCTGAAACTTTTTGCCGGAGTTTTCATTCCAAGGTACATCTGTGCCAGAGCCACCTCTACCTGCTCGTATCCAGACATGGATTTATTTCTTATAAAATACACAAAATCTATACATTTATAAGATTCAAGGATGTTCTTCTATACAAAACCTCAATGTCAATCTTAGGGTAATGCGCTCTAATAAGATTTTATCTAAATCTAGTTTCTAAGGTTTGTACTAAACTTCCTCTAATACCAACTGTAACACCCCAAACCCAGGTACCTAGAGTCGGTGCATTATTATATAACATTGGAATGATATAAGGAATCATGTCCCGAAATACCGATCAGTTTAGTAGCCTTGGAAGTACTAGATACATTCAGAAGTTTTACCTTACATCATGAAATTAAAACATCCACAACATTTTATCCCCCCTGACCAAAATTATATCATTAGCCTATCCCTACCAGTTAACCAAAAAAAATTTATCCTCATCCTAGGAAAAATAAAACAGAGAAAGGGGTGATCTCAAATGCTCATTAATGATAACAATGTAATAGAAACTTTAATAAATAAGCATAAACATTTAAGGAAGTGTATAAGACTAAAAAAAACTTTTAAACATAAACTCTGACATAATATTGAAAATATAAAATTAAATAATTCAATTTACTTATTCATACGGATATTCTACTAGTATAATAATCATATTCAATATCAATATCAACTTTTATAATGATGGAATGCATAATGTCGGATTTCATAACCACATAGTCAAGGCCTTCTTCCAGGACTACAAATAAATTTTTTTCAAGGCCTTGTGCCAAGACACTAGTTTGTCTCATGAGGCCTACCGATGCATCGAGGAGCTATTGCGAGCTCCACCCATCACTTACTAAGTTCAATTCATTCCTCATATGAAAAGGTTTAAACATAACAAAAACATTCATATTAAAACTAGCATTTGAAATGTCAATTATTTATCCATAAACCTTGAATGGTATAAAAATAAAAAATCCACAATCAAACTTATCACAAAAACTTCAATACAATATTGATGATTTGTATCATAATAAATCAATTTCAAACAATATTAAAATTCATCAAATGATGTTCACATAGATGAAATCATAACTTTTTGTAGAGAAATATCTATTTCTATTTTGAAATCATTTAAAATTCATATAATTATTAAAGAAAAAAGTTATTTTTAAAATATTATTATAAGTTATTATGGGATGTTTTGATGATGATATAACGGTGGAAGATATCCACACCCACTGTGTAAGTTAAATAAAGGCATTCTTACCTTAATTTTGTCAAAAAGGTCATAAACTACCCTGTTTTGATAATGATAGAAAGATTCCTTTCAAACCATTTTATAAAAATTCAAACAAGGTTATTAAGGGATTTAACCGATAGTCTAGTAAATAGTAATTTTTTTTGAAATATATTTTTAAGAAACATAAATGTAGATGATAAAGAGGTACAAGTAGATACTTATGTAAAAACAAGCTCAAATAATAAAGAGATTGTGAAATTAACCCTTACCTTGTAATTTTTCTTCGTCGATGGTATGGTAACCTACTGTAAAATAGTTAAAACATTTTTGTTAAATTATAAAAGAATCATATACGTAAATATGATATAATATATGATCTTATAATATTTCTTTTTTAATAATATTTTAGTAGTATCATCGATTCAGGTGTTAACTGATTCATTTTCCTTTATATTTTTGGTTATGTAAATCATGTTTATTATGGATAGGATGTATTTTATTCATATGAATAATGATATTATGTTTATAAAAATTATTTTTAATCATAAAATTAAAATTATTTTTAATTGATTATGATGGGGAATGAATCTCATCACGTTCGTGGAGTTGGTAATCCATACATATGCACGAGAGACAATATCATATTATTAATGGTGAAATAATATGTAATTGGATGGAATATCATATATACAGGATCATTAACATGTTATATTTATTATTTATATCATTTATACTCATTATTATACCCATACAAATAAGGAATTTTTTGATTAACAAACTACACCACGACATAGAGACGGTAAGCCGTACGTATGGACGTACGGTGACTTTGTCATTCATACGATGGATAGAATAATGAATATGGTTGTACCATTTTTAGAATTACATCATAGTTTAGTGAAGGTATTAGAGTTATTATTTTATAATGGAAACAATAAAGAAAGAGGAAGTGGAAGAAGAAAATAATTTGAAAGAGGTGATGAAATATTTACCTCTTCATCGGGTTCTTCCTTTTGATTTGATCAAAAGGGATCCTTAAGTTTAATTTATGGAAAAAGGAAGGCCTCTGGGATAAAGGGAGGAATTTTGGGAGGATATTTGGGTAGGGTTTTGTAGAGCCATATGGCTTTAGAGGTGTGAAATTAAGAGAAAAGAAGGTACCCTTTTATAAGAGAGGTGATGGTCACTTTAGGAAAATCTTGAAATATTATTTTATAATAAAATCCTTTTTGGTTTCTAATGGCTCCAAAATAATATATTTAGAGTATAAGGTGGGGATGGGTCGAAAAACTCTCAACTAATAGGTTTTAGGGAGGTTTAGGTTTCAATATTAATCTTATCTTTTAGATTTAACTCTTAGTTAAATAGTTTAATATTTACCATGTCTCTTTGTATTTATATATTATATAGTTAATAAATTTACTATAACAAGCCAATAGAACCCCATGTGGTTCATTATTAATATATATCACCTTATCTAAGTACTTTGGATGATCCGTAGATTTATAGGAATATTATATCAATTAATAATATTTCATTTGTTTTAAAAACACAATTATGTCAATTTTGACACTATTTAGCATTTGATTTTTTTGAAAGACATAAAATATTATCACTTCAAATAAAATTTATTTAATCAACCCTAACATGTCATATGAAATTATAAAATTATTATAATTTATCAGAAGTCTCAATGTACATTTATTTGGATATTTATAATATCAATTTTTTTAACATTTCATTATTAAGGTAATTAATACATCATCATTGTGTCATAAATAAATTAAATTATTTAATGTTTAAAAATTATAAATAAAATATACTTATATATGAATTATTTATATATTTCTAATTAATATTTTTAGTTGAATTTAAATTGTGTGTAACCCTATACTAAAAATGGTTTATTTATTAACCTTTGAATTTAACTCTTTTAACTCTTCTTTAAATAAAATAATAATAAATATCCTAATCTAATCCATGTGGACCAATATGATAATATTTTATTCCTAAGTTTTGTTTGGTCAAATTACACTTATCCAATAGATTTAGGACATGTTTTAGGGTAATTATAATTTAAATTTTACCCTTAATTACCCAATTTACTTTTAACCTTGATAAATAAATGTCAAGAGTTACTATTCACAAAAAAATATTTTCATCTTTTTGAACCAAATTTTACATACTGATGTCAACTATGTCTCTTAGATTTTTTAAATTCAACTCACAGAAGTGGAAAAATTAAATATTATGAAAATTTGTAAATGCTCCTAGAAGGTGGGTAAAACACAGTAAGAAGTTCAATAAAATGTTATGTATCTAAACTTATTATAAAATGAATCCAATGAATTTCATTGAACATATATAGGTATTATGTATTTATTTTGACATAAAATAAACTTAAACAATATAACAAATTATTTAAATAAAAAGTCGATTTTAAATAATAACGTAGTATTTTTCACTATTCCTCAAAAATTGAAAGTTTTCAGAACAATACCAAAAATTCACCTAAGCTAATTTCGATATTCTGAATTAAAAAATGATTTCCATTTTGAAAAATAAAATTTATAAAATTTAAAAAAGTGGGTATTACTATTCATAATGACTAGTTTGATTGGTCGTGGTGTCTTAAAACTCGAAGTTGTGTACATTGCAAGCAACTGCATTATTCAAAGGGAAACGTACCGTGGAAGCTTGGGGTGTTACAATATTACTACTCATAAGGGTGGGATACTATTTATAAGGGTAAGTAACTAATAACCACAAATTATGTTTTTTCTATCAGACTTCAAACATCTTACCGATCGCAACTGTGTGTGTCAGATTTTCAAAATTCCAAACACAGAATTCAAAATTTTATGTTAAAAGGTCACATAGTATTTCATTTAGGAATGATGTGGAATTGTGTTTTGTGATGTGATTTTATATAGTTGTGACACTACTATAGGAAGGGAGAAATTACAATGATAAAATTTTGGTTGTTATATTGTTCCCCCCTTTTAAAATTTCACCCTCAGAATTTCATTTTACCAAAATAGGTGAGGGTACCTCCCCTTCATCGCATCCTCTTGTTACCATGTTTCTTTTTCATAATTATTGTTCCTCCACAACACTTTGAGAAGATAGTTTTTCATGTGGCGTAAGACCTTATCTCTCTGATCCAGAATCATTACTGGCTACTTCTCATAGGAGAGATCATCTTCCAACTGTACCAACTCTGTTTTTTATACGTGGGAGGGATCTCGTATTTACTTCCTCAGGTGTGATACGTGAAACACATCATAATCATGATCCATATTAGGTGGATGTGAAAGTCGATAGGGAAAAACTCTTATGAGGTCATGGATATAAAAGGGGACAATGTAACTTGGGATTAGCTTCCCATTATTTCCAAACCACTTGATTTTCTTCTATCATGATATTTGAAGGAAGAATTTATATCCAATGTCAAACTCTAAGTCCCTATAACGGTTGTTAGTATAACTCTTTTTCTGACTCTGATAAGATTTGATATGTTCCTGGATGACTTGAACATTCTCTACCATCTCTTGCACAAGATCTGGTCCTTGTAGCTTTCGTTCCCCAACATTATCCCAACAGGTTGGAGTTCTACATTGATTTCCATACAGAGCTTCATATAGAGACATCAGAATACTCGAGTGGAAGCTATTGTTTTATGAGAACTCATCCAATGGGATATGATGATCCCTTCCACCTTTGAATTATAATGAGATGGATCTTATTATGTATTAAAGTTTATGAATAGTTATTTCAGATTGGACATCAGTTTAGGGGTGATATGTCGTGATGGAATTTAATTTACTACTCAAAGAATGTTGAAGAGTCCTCAAAAATTGTGATGTGAACCTTGGAACAAGATGAGAGACAATCGAGGGTGGGAAAAAATGCAGTATTAGCACATCCTTCACATATAACTTTTCTTGTTGTTCAAGCAAGAGATCTTCCCTAATAGCGATAAAATTTTAAGTCTTGGTGAGTCAGTTAACCCCAACCCATATCATATTATTTCCCTTTGATGTCTTATAGAGACCCATGAAAAAGTCCATAGGTAAATTCTCTCATTTCCACATGGGTAAATACAATTGTTGAATCAACCCTTTGGACTTTTTTCAATCCACTTTAACTTGCTGACATACCTAGCACCTTGAGATATATTCTAAAATCTCCTTCTTCATTTAATCCAACCAGATGTGTTCTCAGAGATCTCAGTACATCTTGGTGCTACCCAGATTGATAGATAATGTTGATCTATGTTCATTTTTCAACAGTTCCTTCTTTATCCTGGGGGATGGAGGCACACAAAGCCATGTTCCAAAATGAATCACACCATCATCATCGATATGTATGTCTTGCTGCTTCCCATCCATTACTACATTCAACTTCTTTTGTAACTGAAGATCATCCCTTTGGGCCTTCTTAAAAAAATATTTTATTTATGGTTGAGAAATCATTTGGAAAAGGTATGATTTATCCCCTAACCTTATGATTTCCAAATCCATAATTTACATATCAAAGAATATATGACCTTTTTCAATCTGTAACATGGATAGGGTAGTAGGGTTTTTCTACTTAAATCATTTTCTACCTTGTTCCCCTTTCTATTATGGTAGTGAATAGAGAAATCATAGTCCTTGATTATCTCTAACCATATCCTTTGACACATATTTAGATCCTTTTGTGTGAATATATAATTTAGCATCTTGTGGTCAGTGTATATTTCACACTTCTCACCATAAAGGTATTCTTACTATATTGTAATGGAAAAAGTCACGGATTCCATCTCTAGATCATGCATCAGGTAGTTCTGGTCATGGATCCTCAATATTTGTGAGGCTTCGGATATCACAATATCATTTTTCATGAGTACACATCCCAGGACATTCTTTAAAAGCATCATTTTATATCATAAATTTTTTTCAAAATTTTAGTAATGTGAGTAGAGGTGTAGTGATCGGCCTTCTCTTTAGCTCCTTGAATCTTCCCTCACGTTCTTTCATCCAAACATAATTTACTTGTTTTCTTGTTAACATAGTTATCATGCTTGAAAATCGTGATAAATTTCTCACAAAATTTCGTCAGTACCCAGATAATCCAAGAGAACTATGGATTTTTGTGACTCTAGAGGGTTTGGTCCATTCCTAAATCACCTTTGTTTTTTACGTGTCCACAGAAATTCCCTCACCTATGATCACATGTCCCATGAATGTTACTTTATTCATCCAAAAGTGATACTTTTTGAACTTGGCATACAAATTCTCCTTTTTCAATGTCTCCAACACAAGTCTTAGATGTTCTTCATGTTCCTTTTCATCTTGTAGTATATGATAATATCATTGTTAAACACTACCAAAAATTTTCAAGGTAATGTATAAAGACACTATTCATAAAATCGAAGATGATTGCAAGGAAATTAGTTAGTATAAAGGGAATTAACACAATCTCATAGTTACCATACCTTATACATAATGCAGTCTTTTGAATATCTTCCTTCTTCACCATTAGCTGATAATATACAGAATGAATATCCACCTTTGAAAAGTATTGATCTCTTATTAAATAATAAAACAATTCGTCAATCCATGAATGAGAATACATGTTCTTTATGGTGATCTTTTTGAGTTCCTTACAATCTATACATAGCCTCATTGTTCCATCTTTCTTCACAAAGAGCCCTGGTGCACCCCAAGGTGATGCACTAGGGGGTATGAACCCTTTGTACAGATGGTTTTTCAGATGCTACTTTAACTCCTCTAGTTCGATAGGATCCATTTTATAAGGACACTTTTAGATAGGAGTATCTCTTGGTATGAGTTATATGGAGAACTATACCTCACTATCTGGGGGAAGTATGAGGTAACTCTTTAGGAAATACATCATTGTATTCCCCCAAGACAGAAATTTCCTCTAGGTTGCCACTTTCCTTTGATTCAACCATTTCAGCAAGGTATATCTCTTCACATGGAATCCAAACCAACACCATTGAAAGATTTTTTGCTAGAGATTCATGATATTCCATGAATTTGTAGAGTACCATGGGATGGTTGGGAATATAAAATTTTATTTCTGTTTTCTGAAAGATGATATGTGCTCTATATAACGAGAAACAATCAATTCCCATTATAGTGTCGAATTCAACCGAGTGATGTATTATGAGATTCAATGGAATAATCTTCCCACATACTCTAATAAAAGAATATTCAAACACTTGGGTTGAAATGATTTCACCACTTGGGGTTTTTGTAGATATCTCTACTTCATGGTTTCAAGGATTCGATTCTATAGTTTTAGAAAACTATTAAGTTATAATGTAATGTATCGACCCAGAATCAAATAAGACTTTTTCTATTCTTGAGTGAATAGTAAGTGTACCTTGTATGAGTTAATTATCATTCTACACTTATAATATAGTGATGGAATAATCATTCCCTTGTTCCTTTGTATTTAAGGGCTTCTGAGGCTAATCACCCTCAAGGACTCGAGATTTAGTGCATTGGATTTCATAGTTCCCTTTCTCCTTATAGTTTTCACTTAAGACCATTGGTTTTTCTCTCCTTTCTCCACTACACTCTCCATTATTCTTAGGTCTTTTTGAAAATATTTAAAATGGTGGCATTCTCTCCCACACTTGAATCATTTCCCTGTCCCATTAAGGTAGTTTCCAAGATCTATCTTCCCACATTTTCGGCATGTGGGTGGTTGAGTAATCATTTTGCGTGAGTACACAACCCGAACCATTATTTAAAGAATCATTGTATATAAAAAAAATTCTCCACTTCTTAGTAATGTGAATACAAGTGCAATGATCAGCCTTCTCTTTAGCTCCTTGAATATTCCCTCACATTCTTTCATCTAGAAATTCTTTACCCCTTTTCTTGTTAACATAGTTAGCAGGCTTGAAATTTGTGAAACATTTCTCAAAAAAAGTCGGTAGTAACTAGATAATCCAAGAGAACTATGGATTTTTGTGACTCTAGAGGGTCGAGGCCATTCTTAAATCATCTTTTTTACGTGTCTATATAAATTCCTTCACTTATGATCACATGTTTGAAGAATGTGAAGTTATTCATAAAAAAGTCACACTTTCTGAACTTGGTGTAAAATTCTCATTTCTCAATGTCTCCAAAACATGTCTTATATGTTCTTCATGTTCCACATTACTCTTGGAGTAGAAGATAATATTATCATAAAATGGTACCACAAATTTCTTAGGGTAATGTGTAAAGACAATATTCATCAACTACATTAATATTGAAATGGAATTAGTAAGTTTGATAGGAATCAACACAATATCCTCATGACCATACCTTGTACACAATGTATTCTTCTAAATATCTTCCTTATTAACCTTTAGCAGATGATTTGCAGAATGAAGATCCACCTTGGAGAATTATTGATCTCCTCTTAACTAATCAAATAATATGTCAATCCATGGAATAGGATACTTGTTTTTTATGGAGATCTTGTTGAGTTCCTAATAATCTATATAGATACTCATTGTTCCATCCTTCTTCATAAAGACCACTGCTCCACCCCAAGGTGATGCACATGGGAATATGAACCCTTTTTCGAGATGTTATTGCAGCTGCTTCTTTAACTCCTCAAGTTCGATAGGAGCTGCCCTATAGAGACACTTTGAGATAGGAGTAGCTCTGGGTATGATTTCTATAGATAACTCTTCCTCAAAATCTGGGTAAATATTGAGGTAAATATTTAAGAAATACATCATCATATTCCCTTATGATAGGAATTTCTTTTAGGTTTTCACTTTCCTTTGAATCAACCATTTGAACAAGGTATGTCTCTTCCCATGGAATGAACACCCACAGAGTTGAACAATTTTTCAAAGTAGATTCATAATCTTCCTTGAATTTTTAAAGGACCATGGGATGTTTGGGAATATGAAATTATATTTCCTTTCCCCGATAGTAGACAGGTTCTCTATATAAGGAGATCCAATTCATTACCATTGTAGTGTCAAATTCCACCAGGGGAAGTATTATGAGATTCGATGAAATAATATTCCCACAAACACCAACATGAGAAGATTCAAACACATGGGTTGCAATGTTTTCACCACTTGGTGTTTTTATAGAAATATATACTTCATGGTTTCGGGGCTTCGATTATATTATTTTAGAAAATTGTAAGAAATAAAATAATATATATACCTAGAAAAAATGAGACTTTTTCCATTATTGAGTGAATATTAAGTGTACCTTGTAAGGCTTCATTATCTTACTCCACTTCTATTGTAGTAATTGAATTATCCTTCCCTTGTTCCTTTGGCTTTGGTGGTTGCTGAAGCTAATTACCCTAAAGGATTCAAGGTTTAGTTCATTGGCTTGAATAGTACCCTTTCTTTCTATAATTTTAGTATTGGACCATGGGGGTTCTCTCCTTAGACTACATTCTCATTCCTTATCATATATTTTCGACACTCTTGAGAATGGAGGCCTTATCTCCCACACATGAAGCATTTCCCTATCCCATTGAGGAAATTACCATGATGCATCTTCCCACATTTTTGGCATGTGGTTAGTTGTGTTTTCTTCCAACCTTTATCATTAGATCCTCCGACTTGAAACTCCATCTTTATTTTCTTATCACCATATCCTTGAGACCATTCTAAAAAATCCATATCCACTTTTAGGGAAAATGAAACAACATATTCATAACTCTTATGGGTTATAATTTAAAGGTCCTTTCAAAGGTAAGATTTTAATCCACTAAAGAATCTATCAATCTTCCTATCATTGTTGATAACAAAACCCAATGCGTACCTTGAAATCCTTTTGAAATTAGATTCGTAGTCCATGAAATATTCGTTTTCCTTATTCTTGATCTCTATGATTTTCCTCTCTATCTATATACAAATAGTTCATGGGAAATACTTGATAAGAAACATGATCTTAATGTCGTCCCATTCCATATTGTCAATTTAATCCTTCATCTAGGTGTTCTTAATCAAAGACCACAATTGATCAGCCTCTCCATATAGATGATAAATTACCAGAATCACCTTCTCCATCTCAAAAAAATGAAACACAGAAAGGATCTTATCTATGGAGTTGACCCACCATTTTGAAACTAGTGGATCAGAAGATCCACCAAATGTCAATGATTATTACCGCATGAAACACTCGATAGCCAGTTTTCCCCTCTTTGGTGAAGGAGTACATCCCTCATTATTCAGGTTATAATTCATAATCTGAGATAGTTGGGTAAGCATTACCATGATGTTTTGACTCCACCTACCAATGCATTGAGGGTGTCATTCGGGAAATCGTTGCATTCACACTCACACGGGTTGTTGGATTAGTTTCTCCTAGTTCCTACCATTTTCTTAAATATAAAAGGTTAGAATGAGTCCAAAGTCAACTATTCATGAATAAATAACCTATTAATTTGTTCAATTTACACTAAATGAATATCTTATGGGATACCTATGTTTAGGAAAGCTTATTTTGAGCATATTTGTATGTAGTCTCATTCTACAGGTTTTCTCTAGAGTTCACTCATCCGAATTCCCAAATTATCTAAACCGTGCATATCATAGAAACTATAGAAACCCTAAATTTCTTATATTACATTTACATCAATTTATTGATAAAAAATATAAAAACACTACACATTGAGGATCTAAATTTAACGACCCAAACTTTTATTAATGAAAATTATTCTTGATCAAATTAAATATCGTATTATGTAAAATGGTTATATAACATATAAACTTCCTTAGTTTTATGTTATTGTCTTTCAAAATTCCATTTGGAATTCTTACCATTGCTAATATAGTTGTTGAACCGTGATCACATGATTAGTATAAATATAGGGCTTTAACAAATCCAATTTACTCAAACAAGGGAAGTGATGGCCTCATCCAGTAGAATTGCTCTATAAGAACCCCATTTTTTCGATCATGGAAAGGATGTAGCATCACTAGGATTCTCTCTTGACCAATACCAAGCAGATATTCAAAACGTTAATATCAAATGGAACCGCCTACGGGAGAAGTGGAAGATGATAGAGATTACCACCTAAGCGATGTTATCCCAGCCCCCCCAAGAGTATGTAACCATCACACACCTTACCCTTCAGTCTTATGAGGGTGTTATAAGTGGTTTTGTAACAAGACCCTATAAATATGACTATGTTCATTATTTTTGTATAGAATAAAGAATATAAGTTCATTTAATTATTTTTACATTATAAATAGTTTATAAAGCACAAATAGTATTTATAGTTAATATGAAATTAAGAAATATATTTTGATGAATTAATGAATTTTTTAATTAAATAATATTTTATATAAATATTATTACTAAATTACTTTTAATTAAATATAAATGATCATATAATTTTTATGAATGAAACTGTGATTTTTACTATGTTTTGAAAGTTGTTTTTATCAAAACCCAAAAACTCTCAATAAATTTATGTTTTTTTAAAGTAAAAAAACACATATTTAGAATATTATTTAGAAAAAGAAAATTATTTTTGGAATCAGGAAACCAAAATTATCCAATAGTGAATTTTTTATAAGTTTTTGCGATAGTCGAATTTTTTGGTAAAAATTAAATACCATTAAATTATATAATGTGTTTCTGGACATCATAATGACCTAATAATGAACTAATAAAATACTATAAATGCGTTTTTCTGCCAATATATGTATTTCCATTAAAACAATATGATTTTAGTATTGATTTATTTAATTTAAAAAGCATTAGTGGACCCTCCAAGAATTATACAACATTTTATCTTTTTAAAATGATTTTTTGATAGTATGACTCAACAAAACATAAGCAAGCCTAATATTTTAAGATTTTCAGAAATTGGAATTATAAATTAATGTTTTAAACTCCCCTTTGGAAAAAGAAATTGGCAAAAAACATGGTTTTGTTTGTGTTTTTTGTTAGTTTAATATGTGGTGTCCAAAACCTAAATAATAAATAATTTCCTCTATTTTCCTATATAAACCCTCCCAAGATCCCACTTCCTCTTCACTAAAATCCTTTTTATCTTGAGAAACATATTCCCCCATCTCTCTATAACCCTCCAAAGGCACCAAAATATCCCAAAAAGCCTCTCTCATGCCTCTCCCAAACCTTTGGGAGCACACTTCCTAGTAGGGGATTTCTAGCTTTCTCATTTTTGTCCGTATGTATTCATGTTGTTATGCCCTTTTATTTTAAATTTAAAATGTTGTAGTATTACTTCACACCTTTCCCATACATACCTCATTATTTTTTAATTATTATAGACCCCCTTTATCTCTCAGTAATGTCTTCCATGTACACCCGTTACCATGCCAAAATTCCGTAAGGGATTTCTCTCTCCTCATTTACATTCAAGAAATTATTTTGTATTACAAATATAAATTCCATTACATATGTTGGAACATGTATCTATATGAACCACTAATTTTACATTTCATGTAAATATTATGAGACACACCATTCTCTCTCACCAACCATTTTTATGAATTCTTATGACATGTTGTTATGCTGCCAAAATTGAACCACAATTTCCCAAGCTAATGTCATTGTGTACTGAATATCATGCCCATTTCTTTATCAAGGGTATTCACATTTATGAATATTTACTTATTTGTTATATATTTTTATGTATTAATTCCACATTACTTTATGGTTGAATAAATGATGATGTTAAATGAATATATGTAATATGATCCACATGACACACTTAAGAATGATATGAAATAATTAAGAAGTGTGCACTGTGATAGCACTCCAATGCATTGGGTAAATATTAGTATCATGATATTTCATTTAGAATTATGGTTTAATCATGAAAATTCAAGTGAAATGAGGGTTTAATCATGCTCCATGTGCAATGTGCCTCGGATGAGGCTAATATCATGGTAAATGTTGATGCCACATTTCCATGTTATCTTCATCATGCTTTATCATGACTTTATGTTCAAGTTTCTATTATTCTCCATTGATATTCCTATTTCCTAAAATTTACTATATTCTTCCAGTTATGTCTTTTTTACTCCCTTATTGGTCTTTATAGCTCACCCCTTTCTTATTCACTTCCTTAGGTTATCCCATGCATTGATAAGTATGAAATAATGTGTGTGGTCATGTAAACAATGTTTTCAATAAACACGTGTATTTATTTTTTAAGTTTTTATGTAATTTTCCTAAGACCCAAATACACTATATCTTTCAATATTATTTTTAATAAGTGATGATTTTATGTAATAAATTATGTTTAAGTGTGAATTAAATTGGTGGGTCGTTATAGTTTGTATCAAAGGATATGTTTAGCAATATTTGGGATTATGATTAGAAAACTCTAGTAAAAGCTTTAAGTATAAGACTAATTGAAATAAAAACATCCCTAAATTAGGTTGAGTATTGTGTAAGGGGTTTATCAAGAAAATACACCCCTATCCAGATACGAGTAGGTACAGGCAGCTTTGGCACAGATGTATCTAGGGGTAAACCTAAAAACACCACATTGAGCTAGAATTGAAAGTGAACAGGTGAATGAAAACAGGCCTTGATGCACTCTTGGTTACAACACTCTTATGAGATATTATTTAGTAAATTCATATGCTTAGTATGCACTATTATCTAAGGAATAAAAAAGGTCCTAAGAATATATGTTGGGAATTAGATCATAGATAACATAGATTATGCTTATAAATTCAAAAAGTTAATGGAATAAAAGTAATTTATAATTCATCTATTTTTGTCTTTTGATTACCCATTATTTGTTACCCCTAACTTTTCTATTATTCCCACTAATTGATAGTAATAAGAGGAATTAGGCTAAAAACTGATTAAAATATCAATGTGATGACTGATCTAATAATATGCATAATCTGATGGGAGCAGTAATCACAAACTTTTTCTCTATACTCTCTCAGTTAACTCATGTTTTGAATAAAAACATGGTTCAAGAGGAACATTCAACCCCCTAAGAAATAACAAGTTGCAATTGAGAGCTTCATGAGACAAAGGCCTCCTACTTTTAATGGATCATATGATCCCTCAATAACCAAACAATGGATACACTCCCTTGAGAAGATATTCTCCATCATTCGATGTTCAGAACAAGAGAAGTTAATTCTAGATGCTTATTATATGGAGGGTGAATCAGATCAATTTTGGACATTGATCGAAAATAAAAAGCTAGATGAATAGATTGAGGTATTGGAATGGAAGGATTTCCAGAAAAAAAAATTAACAAATATTTTCCTCGCACCCTCCAACTTAAGATGGAAAGGGACATCCTATCCCTCAAGCAAAAATACGATGAATCCATCAGACAGTATGAGGAAAACATTACATGAATTGCATGATATACCTCCAGCTTTGTCATTAACACCTAATTCAAGGTTGACCGCTTCTTTTGTGGCTATAACCTAGAACATGGAATGCTCTAGAAATACATAACTTCGAGAGCTATGAAGAAATTGTCTAATGTGCCCTTATGGTTGAAATGCAGATCGACAAATCATAGGGGTGTCGTGGGGATAAGAAGCATATGGTGGAATTCAATTTTAGAAGTCCAATGGATAAATACAATGGTGGTAAAAAAATTTCATCACCCTACTTTCCAATGGTGTGGAAACAAGTACCAAAGAAATTTCTTGAAGGGGACGAATAAATTCATTATATATGGAAGAGAAGGGAACCTAGCCATTAAATACTGACAAGAATAACCCGCAGCAATGACAGAGGAGAGGAATGATTCATTTGACCCTAAACGTGTTGTTCACTATTTCACCTACAAAGGACCAAGGAACTTTGAAAAGAAGTTCCATATGCCATGGGTTTTTAGAGGCACCCAAAAACCTTCAAGGCAGCATGGGAGAGCTTTTTCCATCACAACCACCAAAGTGAACCCCAAGAATGAAGTGGTGTCAGGTACTCTAGTTATTCAATCAAGAATAAAGAATGTAATGGTTCAAAAAATTATTTTATATCCCAAATGTTTAGTAGAATGATCCCCAGACCACCACAAATCATAGAATTAAATATACCAGTGAGAATGAAAAATGGGAAATTCATTAAATACCATGAATACAACTCCTCCACTATCATAATTTTTAGGCTTAACTTCCTGGAAAACCTCATAATACTCTCTCTAGTAGAATTTGATTCAGTTATTGGCATGTGTTATCTTTATCAATATAGAGCCAACATAAATTTTCGTGAGAGGAAAATCACTCTCCATATGGAGAATCAACCCCTGATTCTATAAAAGTTAAAGGAGGAAGATGAATCTCCTTTTACACCACCATCTCAAGCATGGATATTACTACCCTATGAGGATTCATATCTATCTTATATGATTGAGTATAAGGAATAAAACATCCTTGAATATATCCCTATTGTAATGTAATTTACTGAAGTGTTTCTTGAGGAATTTCCTGGTCTTCCTCCAAGAAGAGATGTTGAATTTTCAATCGAACTTATACCCAGGTCATTGCCAACATCCAAAAATCCATATAGGATGGATGTTTTGGATCTTAAGGAGATAAAGAAACAGTTATAGGAGAATCTAGATAATGTTTTAATATTCCCAAGTTCTTCACCATAGAGTGTAGTAGTCCTCTTCATCAAGAACAAGGATTGGTCAACGTGCCTTTGCATTGATTTTCACAATCTCAACAAAATCACAATAAAGAACAAGTATCCTCTACCTAGAATTGATTATTTTTTGGAACATATACACAGAGAACAAAACATCTCCATGGTGTATTTGAGGTTAGGATATTACAAATTAATGGTGAAGAAGGAGGATATCACCAAAACTTCTTTTCGTATAAGATACAGGAACTATGAATTCATATTAATTCATTTCAGACTCACTAATGGTCCAAAAATCTTCATGGACTTGATGTATAGAGTATTTTGAGATTACCTCGACAAATATTTGGTAGTATTTATTGAAAATATTTTAATATACACCAAAACCAAGGAGGATCATGAGGAGAATATATGAACTGTACTAGAGACCTTCAAAAGGAGAAACTCTATGCAAAGTACAACAACTGTGAGTTTTGGTTGAAGGAGGTATCATTCTTGGGTCATACCATCTCATGAAATGAGATATATATGGATCCCTCCAAGATAGATGCAATTGGGGGATAGTTGAGGCTAACATGAGTAATATAGATATATAGATTTTTGGGGATAGTTGGATACTATCGGCAATTTTTGAGAAATTTCTCACAATTGTCCAACCCTATTACCAAGCTAACTCTGAAGGGAGTAATGTTTTTTGGATTGATGAATGTGAATAAATATTCAAGGAGTTAAAAAGGATGATTATCAATGTTCCCATACTCACATTTCCCATAAGTGGAGAAATTTTTATTATATTTATAGATGCATAATATAAGGGCATGGGATCTATGTTGAGGAAAAATGACAAAGTCATTGCCTATGATTCAAGGAAATTGAAGGTTCATGAGAAAAAAATATCCAAAACATGATCTAGAGTTGGATACAGTAATAGTCACATTGAAAATTTAGAAATATTACCTCTTTGGGGAGAAGGTTGAAATATATACGGACCAGAAAAGCCTCATGTGTATATTCACATAGAAAGAGTTGAACATGCGCCAACAAATATGGTTAGAGCTGATTAAAGACTACGACTGCTCAATCCATTACCACCTTGGAAAATTAAACAAGGTGGAAGATTCTCTATGTATAAAGGACCCAATAATTCTATCATTGATGAGAATTGAAAAGGATCCAATGTTATTAGATTTAATAAAGATAGACATGAGAATCATAAAAAAGGGAACATCATCAATACTTTCACAAATGATTTCTCAACCGTCTCTTTTGTAATGGTTAAAGGATGCTCAAAATAATGATGTGGGAATTCAAATGAATGTGGAAACTATCAGAAAAGTTAAATCCTCAGAGTTCAATGTTAATGAGAAGGAATTGTGAGATTTGGAAGAAAAATTGTGTTCCATCAAGTATATAGTTAAAAAAGAACTTTTCAACGATGCCCATACTTCAAATTTCATTATTCACCCTGGAAACACAAAGATGTATCGAGATCTACAAGAGAATTATTTTTGGGATAACATGAAGAAGGAGATTACAGAGTATACATCAATGTGCATGTTATGTTAGCAAGTGAAGGATTAGAGGTAGATGTCTAAGGGGATGATGCAACTATTACCCATACCGGCATTGAAATGGGAGGACATCACCATAGAATTTGTCACCGGACTTTTGAAGACATCCCTGGAAACAATGCTATCTAGGTTTTTGTGGATCTTCTTAGAACGACTACACACTTCATTGTAATTCTATAGTATTTCTCATTGGATAAAATGAAATAGATATATATCAGAGATGTGGTATGGTTTCATGGAATACCACTATCGATTATATCCAATCGAGATCCCAGATTCATCTATAAGTTTTGGAAGTGTCTTCAACCTGCTCTGGATACTGAGCTAAACTTCAGTAGGACTTATCATCCTCAAACTAATAGCCAATCTGAGTGGACTATCCAAAATCTTGATTAAATTTTGAGAGAATTCTCAATGGACTTTAAAGAAGGATGGGATCAACATCTCCCTCTAGTTGAGTTCTATCTCAAAGATAGTTTTCACTCAAGAATCCAAATGGACTGCTTTTGAATCCTTTTATGGGAAGAGGTGCAGAAAATTGGCATGTTGGGATGGAGTTGGGGAGTGAAACTCCTAGGTCCATAATTGGTCTATGAAATGGTGGATAAGGTTAAGACCATCTAGAATCACATTAATGGTTCTTAGAGTCTACAAAAGAGCTATGCTAATAATCATCGATAAGACTTAGATTTTGATGTCAGAGACATGGTCTTCTCCCACATATCACTGTGGAAGTGAGTTATGAGATTTGGGATGAAGGGAAAGCTTAGTCCAAGGTACATTGAACCTTTTTAGATCCTTGATCATATTGGATCAGTGAACTATCGACTTGCACTCCCATCGAACCTATCTCACGTACATAATGTGTTCCATATGTCACTCTTGAATAAGTACATACCTTACCCATCGCATGTACTCAATCCGGAGGTGTTTCCACTAGATAATGAAGTCTCCAATGAAGAGAAGCCAGTGAAGATCTTAGATCATAGGGAAAAAGGTGTACTAAATAAGACAATCCCCTGGGCAAGGTGTTGTGGAGAAACCACTAGTTTGAATAAGAAAAGTGGGAATTAGAGGAAGTTATGAACCAGAGATACCCTCATTTGTTTTAGAGTGTGAAAAGGAAACACCAATGGAAAAAATTCCTAAGGGGGGGATATTATAATGACCCAATCATTTATTAATGAAAATTACTCTAGATTTAATTAAATGTCTTATTATATAGAATGGTTATATAAATTATTCACTTCCTTGGTTTTATGTTTTTTGATTTCAAAACTCCATTAATAATTGTTACAGTTGCTAATATATCCATTGTACAATGATCACATGATTAATATAAATATAGGGATTTAACAAATCTAATTTACTTAGACAATGGAAGTGATGGCCTCATCTAGTATAATTGATTCATACGATGGCCATTAATTACATCTCAAAAAGGAGGTATCGTCATTGGGCTTCGCTCTTGGCCAATCCCAATATGAGTTTCTACACGTTAATCTCGAATAAAAAATCCTACAAGAGAAGTGGAAGTTGTTAGATATTACCACCTGAGCAATGTTATCCAAGCCAACCCAAGAGTCTATCACCATCGCACACCGTACCCTTCAGTATTATGCTGGTGTTATAAGGGGTTATGTAACAAGACCCTATCACTATAATTATGTGCATTATTTATTTATAGAAAAAAGAATATACATTCATTTTATTATTTTTACATTGTAAATTGTTTTTAAAGAACAAAAAGTATTTTTAGTTAATATTCAATTAAGAAATCTATTTTGATGAATTAATGGATTTTTTAGTTTAATAATATTTTAATAAAATATTATTACTAAATTTATTTTTATAAAATATAAATGATCTCATAATTTTTATGAATAGCACTGTGATTTTTATTATGGTTTGAAAGCCGTTTTTATCTAAACCAGTGATTTTATGATAAATGTCAGATTTTAATTTAAATGTAAAAAATAAAATTTTTAGAGAATTATTTAGATAAAATTAATATTATTTTTGGAATCATGAAGTTGAAATTATCCAACAGAAAATGTTTCATAATTTTCTAAGTGAGTTGAATTTTTGGGTAAAAATTCAATATCGTTTAATTATATAATGTGTTTTATGACATTATAATGACCCAATAGTGATGTAATAAAATAATATAAATAAAATGTTCAGCCAGTATATTTTTTACCCTTAAAATAATTTGATTTTATGTTTTTTTTATTTTACAATGCTTTAGTGGACCCTCCATGACTTATAAAACATTTTAACTTTTTAAAATGATTTCTTTGAGGGTGTGACTCACCTCCGCATAAGAAAGCCTAATATTTGAATAATTTAGGCCATTGGACGTATAATATAATGTTTTACACTACACATTGGTAAAAACCAAGGGAAGAACCATGGTTTAGTTTGTGGTTTTGATTAATTTAATTTATGGTGTTCAAAACCTAAATAATAAAGAATTCCCTCACTTTTCCTATATAAATCCACACAAGATCCCACTTCCTCTTCACTCAAAGCCTTTGGATCTATAAAAAACTATTCCCTACACTCTCTAGATTCCCCAGAAGGTTTCCATGATCCCATGAAGCCTATTTTAAGCCTCTCCCAAGCCGTTGGGATCACACTTTCAAGTAAGGGATTTCTTACTTTCTCATTTTTGTACAAATTTCATCATATTGTTATAACCTTTTATTTTCAATTAAAAATGTTTGGGTAGGATTTATAACCTCCCCCATAATTAACTATTTAAATTTTAATGATGAGATACCCCCTTTATATCTCATTAATGTCTTACATGCACACCTATTACAATGCATAAATTCCGTAAGGGATTTCTCCCTCCTCATTTACATTCAAGAAATTCTTTTGTATTAGGTATATAAATTCCATTAAATATGTTTGGAAATGTATCTATATGACCCCTTACTATCCATTTCATGTAAATATTATGATACACCCATTTATCTATCGTCAACCATTTTTATGAATTATTATGACACGTCGTTATGCTGCAAAACTTGCACCACGATTTTCCAAGCCAAAGTCATTGTGTAGTGAATATCATGGACATTTTTCTATCAATGGTATTTACCATTATGAACATTTACTTATTTATTATAGAGTTTAATTTATTAATGAAACAATACTTTATCGTGGAATAAATTATGATGTTCAATTAATAAAAGTTATATGATCTATGTGGCACAATAATGAATGAAGTGAAATGATTAAGAAGGGTGCACCCTGATAGTGCTTCAATGCATTGGTAAATATTAGTATCATCATACATAAAGTGTAATGAGGAATTACTCATCCTAATTAAAGTTAAATGAAGTTTTACTAGTGCACAATGTTGAATGAGCATTGTATCATGCTAATATCATGTTAAATGACGATGCCACATTTCAATGTTATGTTAATCATCTTATATCATGCCTTTAATGTTCATGTTTCTCTTATTTTCCATTTATATGAATATTTCATAACATGTACTGTATTATTCATGTCATTACATGTTTACTCCCTTAATGAAATTTATATCTCACCCTTTTATTATGCATGTCCTCAGGTTATCACATGAAATGCTAAGTACGATGGAATGTGTGTGGTCATGTAAAATAAGTTTTAAATAAAAATGTGTATTTCATGTTTTAAGTTGTCATATAATGTTCCTAATCCCCAAATACACTAGACCTATTGATCTTATTTGTTGTATCAAGTGAATGTTTTATGTCATAAATTATGTCTATGTGTGAATTAAATAGTAGTGTTGTTATAAAAAATGATTATTTTCATGTGAAAACTAGGACCATACATAACATTTACAACCCAACCCATTTATTTATTTCCATCTTCTCTTGCATTTTATTTTCTCATGAATTTTCCTTATAACATGTAGTCACATGAAGATATAAATCAAAAAGGGGTGAGATAAAATCGTAGAAATAGGATAGATAATAATATGAAACATCATAACATTATATTATCATAATCATCTTCATCAAAACATTTGAATAAGATCATAATAATGAGAGGAAACATTAAGAAAATACTTGGAATGTGAAAATGCATTAATAAAATTTTCATTATCATGCATGCCACATAGAAAATATATAAACAATAATAACCCATATAAAAGAATTGGTTTAATCTCGCAAGAACACATTTATAAACTTTGGGTTCCCAAAATAATGAGAGGATAACATACATGATACAAGAACCATCAACCATGAGTGAGAAGTAAAGGATGTGTCTTTGAAAGAATAGTTCTTTTAAAAAACCTTGTGTTTGACATAAACTCTAGTAAAAAATATTTTTATCCTATGGAAGGTAATATAATGAAGAAAAAATTATTTTTAATGAGTAAACATTCAAAAAAATGGAGTGAAAGAGGGTGAACCCAAAGAAAGAAACTTGGGTTTGAGAATTTCCCCTTACCTTATATCCATACACTTTCTTTACTCTATTGTCCTATATAAGGACATTATATTCATTAATTTACAATTATAAAACCTTTACTACCTGAATATGGTTCATAATGGTTTAATTATGTTCTTTTATGGGAAATTGGATGAGTTATAGTGTTTAAGTTCATTGTTTGAGAGTGTTCTTTTTCTTAGTTTTCATGAACAGTTAACTTGTACACATTAATGGAATTTCAAGTAGAACATGTATAAAAATACAGAACTGATATTACATTTTATTAACTATATTTCAGGAGTTTGAATGATATTATAATTAATTATTTTATATACCTTGATAATTAATCATTAGTTAAAATTTAATGATGATCATTTTAGGTAAATTTGGGCAGTTTTGGATCACAACAAACGGGTTTTGTTTTATAAATTAGTAATATGAATAAATGTGTTTTACATAACATAAAAGGGGTTAAAAAATAAATAATAAAATATATTTTGAACCATTTAATTTTTTCATTGATATCCTTGAAGGATTTGATTGAAAATGAAAGTTCATCACCCAATGATGTAGGTGAATTAACACATCACGAGCAACAATTACATTTTTATAAACAAAGAGAGAGGGGGAGGTTTGTAATGAATATTATTTCATTAACATGATATAATTCATGTATATCAATCATAATAGAGTTTTCATGACATTTGGATAAGAGAAGTTTGGTATAATAGAATAAAAGAAATAAAATTTGAATTGAAATTGAATGAAAAGAGAGAAATTACATCTTGAATATATATTCTTTTAGAGCCTCTTTAGGGAGATGTTTTTGTTATTTTTAATAGTCCAAGGGCTGATTAATGTTGGGGAGTGTCCAGGAAATATAACTGGGAAGAATTTGGAAAAGGATCGAAGCTTGGTTGGTGTGATGAAATGAGGGTGTGAGGGGTGGTATTTATAGTGGAGGGGGGAGGGGTTTTCACAATACTTTATTCATTAATTTATTATTTATCCTCAAGAAAAGGAAAAATGATGATTCCATGACTAAAAATGAGAATGTGAGTTAGAACCAATTAGGATTATATCAGAATAACATCATCCATGACTCTATAATTAATGTATTATGTTTATTTTGTAAATAATTGTATTTCACCATTCATAAAAAATTCAAGTATTTCAGAAAAATCCCAAAAATTCACCCTAACCATTTTTAGATTTGTAGAATCAAAAAATGAACTCCATTTTTCAAAAATTATTTTTTAATTATGATTAATTTTAATTTTAATTAAAATTATAATTTATTTGAAAAATAAAAATTTTAAAATTAAAACTGCTTTTCTAACACTTTGAAATATTATTAATGATCTCATAAAATTATATAATAATCATAAGAAATCAAAATATTAATTAATGAACACATTTTATTAAAATGAATTTTCTTTTATATTAATTAATTAATTATAATTATTTATTTATTACTTAAAAAAATACTAATACTTTTACAATTGTCATATTTCCACTTTTAAGATGCCAAAATTTTATTTATACATTCGTGGGTAAGGTTAGGATTATTTTTGACGTTTTATTATTAAGAAGGTTCATATTAATATTCAAAAGGGTAGGTCACTATTTATAAGTGTAGGCTACTATTCCCTAAAAATTATGTTTTTTCTATCAGACTCCAAACATCTTACTGATCCCAACCATCTATCTATGATTATAAAAATTTAAATTATAGAAGTTGAAAATTTATTTTTCAAGGTCACATAGTAGTTTATTTAATAATGATATGGAGTTGTGTTTCCTGATGTGATATTATATGACTATTAAACTACTATAAGAAGGGATAAATTGCATTGATAAATGTTTGGGTTGTTACATATTTAACCCATTTAACTCTTACCATGTTGTTGTGTAATTTACAGTTGAGGGTTGATATAATTACAATAAAATTCCAAACGATAAATAAATGAGCCATTTCTAACATTTTAATACTTTTACCAATTATTTAGAATAATTTTATAATTCTATTATTTTTATATCATTTAATAAAAAATTATTTATTTTAAAATTTCAATAATGTCAATTTTGACACTATTCATTACTTGACTTTTTAAAAATATCATAACATCAATATAAATTTAAAAAAATACTTCCCCAAAATCAATAAAATGTAAAATTCATCTATAATGTTATTGAATGAAATCATTAATTGAATTATATATTTATTTTCGTATTTTTAATATCATTTATTTGATATTTATCTTAATTAAACAATTACTACATTATTATTGTGAAAGCCTTTAATTAAATTATTTCTTATCTAAAAATTAAAAATAAATTATTAGGATTAATATACTAATTTTATATTCTAAAACAATATTTATATTCTAATATATCCTCTATATAAACCAATATTAAAAATACTTCACTTGTTAAAAACAAATGTGTGACAAAATTGCATTTTTTATGAATATAATAATATAAATTTTATACTCTCATCCAAGTGGCATAAAAAGTAATAATTTAAGCCCAAGGATTCATTTGGTTAAAAAAAACTTACCCAATGATACTAGGACAAGTGGTAGGGTAATTTTATAGTATTTGTAATTTTATTTTGACCCATAATTACCCGATTGACATTTTTTCATGCTAACAAAAAATTAAATAAAGCTACTATTCATCTTATCAAAAAATAAAAGTGAAATATTTAAATTATATGGAACATAGAAATCCATAAATGGAATCAATTTTTCCATATTTAAAATACATAATTGGAATAAATTAATTATAATTTAATCACATTTATGATGAGAGAAAACATGTTTTTAAAGTAAAAAACCTTCAAAAGATTGAAATGTTTTTATATCCAAATTCAATGTGAAAATTGATTCAAATTACCTAAATTATATTAAATTATAAAAACTAGATCTAATTATACTTTAAAACCATAAAAATATATATTTTAACACGTTAAATTATTTAGACGAAAAAAAATATTTTAATTAAGAATGAAATATTTTTCACTATTCATCAAAAAATGAATCTTATTAGAAAAAAAATTCATCCAAATTAAATGACAACAAACCAATTACAAATAATATATATATATTTTTTCAAATATAATTTATAAAAGTGTCAAAAAAAAAATTTAAACTATTGTGCCATCAAAAGGCGGAAAAAATTCCTTTTTTGAAAAATAATTTTTTATGCCAAAAATTATACTTTTTATTATATCAAGTATAGAAAAGAAATCATATGAATGGTAGAAATTATATTTAATATGTTATATAAACATATATATATTTCTTTTATATAATCCAAAAATTGTTATTTGTTTATTTATTTGTATAAAACACACTTGTGGACTTGTAAATAAATTTCAGAAAATATTTAATTTTATTTTAAAAAGTTATTTATTTCCATTTATAATTAATTAGACACTATATAATTAATTAAAACTACATGTATAAACCATATTTTCGTAATTTAGTTAATAATATTAATTTAATCCATTATAATTACTATGTTATAATGGTGATATTTAAACAATAATATTTACTAGTTCATTTAAGCTTGATGTGGCGTATCAGGTACGATATCAAACAAAATATTTCTTCTCTTAAAAACATGTAATGTTACATGATGTTAGTTTAGATTATATATAGGTATCCATCCTTTGTTCTTTCAAGCACTGGTTAATGATAACGAGAAAAACTTGTATTCTAACAAAACTAAATGAGGTACAATTTTGATTTTGCTTTTCCATTCTTAATCAAATTAATAGAGATCAGTGGATTATTTATTCTATGTTTCCTCACCATTAAATCATTACAACATTTATTGTCTTGAAATTTTATAATTACCCACACTTTTGAGCTTCAAATATGCACTTGGTTCTAAAACTATACTCACATTGTCTTGTAGTGGATAAGGGTGTGTTATATATGGTGATGATTCAATGAAGGGATTATGTTGTGTTATTTTGAGAAATTATAAGGTGATTTCTCACACCTCACATTGATTACATTTATTTTAGAAAAATTACCTGATCTCGGATTATGAGGAGTTAGAGAAAAAATTTACCTTAAATATTTGGAGGCATTATCTATATAATGGGAAGTGTGATATATTGATATATCAAAAGATCTTAAGGTATATATTCACATAGAAGAATTTGATCATGTGCCAAAGTATATGATTTGAATAGATTAAGGATTATGAATTATCAATACATTACTATTAGTGTAAGGGAACAAGGCGGTTGATTCTTCGAGTAGAAAGTGGTATGATTCCTTATAAATGATGAGAATTGAATGAGACCCAATTATCTTTGATATTCAATGGATGTAAATTTAAATTATAACAGGATGGGTAAAATCTTACCTTCCGACATTTATTTATCAACCATACATCTATGTAATGATAAATGAGGTACAAGAGGATGATTAGTAGCTATGGAATAAGGTGGAAAATATTCTAGAGTTCATCCTTCACAAAGACAATGTTATAATATTTTAAATATGAATATATTCCTATACATTATAAAATCGATGACTGAGATTTAGATGATTCACATAAAACATCCTTTTTATTTACCTATGAATAAAAAATATATAGGGATATATCTAATAACACATTGGTTGGGACCATATTAAGAGTGATATTTCAAATTATACATCCCAATCGTTGGATTTTTATCTAGTTGTTTCTAAATATAAAAAAATCATAAGCTGATAATGAAACAATTACCCATAAATTTATTAAAATAGGAAAATATATCCATAGATTTAATTATGGGTCATTTAAGGACAACTAAAAGGGAAAATACCATTTGGGTTATGGTTTATATACATAAAATTTTTCCTCACTTTATTGACATTTGAGCGGATTTATCACACACTCAACTAGATAATATAAATATATATATATAGTTGTAAGGCTACATATGGTATCACATTAAATTATATTTTATCAAGATCTAAGGTTCATATCAAATTTATTTAGAAGTATTAAAAAATAATTGCATGTATATATATAAACTTTATCACTTCTTATCATCCTTAATTTAATGGTTATTCTGAAAAGACCATTTATACCATGGATGATATGGTGAGATATTAATTGATGGATTTCAATGGAGGATGAGATCAATATTTTTTAATGGTTATGTTCCCCATTTATAATAGTTTCCACTCAATCATTTTAATGGAATCATATGACACTCTATACGGGAAGAGATGAAAAAATATGAAAATCTTGGATGAAGTTATGGAAGAAAATTTATTAGGACTGAATCATACACAAGAAATTGTAGAGATGGTACAAAACACTAATCAAAATATTAAAAAAACAAATATTAGGGAAAAGATATATATTTTTAATCATCTATGAGAAATGGGGTTCAATGTATTAGAAAGCATATGTTTTGAAATGCCAACAAGGGAACATGTGGAAATTTTCCCCGAAATTTTGCACCCCATTAGGCCACATTTTCGAATGAGTTACCACCTGAACAATCTATCTCTCTAGTTAAAGATCATTCTTGAAAACAAGTTTTATTTTTTTTAATTTTCATCCAATTACAATATTGAATTAAAAAATATTCTAAATGATGAGGAAATTTTAAATTTATTGAATTTCGTCCAAATATGTATTAATAAAAAATTTCTACCCTTAAAATCTAAGACTCAACGTTCATGGTCAAAATAAATAATTTATAAAAAATACTGTAGAAAAAAATTCCTAAAATTTTAAGTCAAATTCAACAAACAATGATAAAATTAATTGAGTGAAATTAAAAGATAAAATAAAAACTTTCATTCACTTTTCAAATTTAATCTCAAAAACATATAAATTCATTAAATATTCAAATAAGTATCAATTTGGGGAAATATTTCTATTATTATCAACAAAACACCAACCATTTAGCACTCTCAAGGAAATCCAGTTATTATATATTCTAGAAAATGATGAATGTCGACATTTTTCACACCATGATAAGAATATGAAAAAATGATAATCACCAAAAATATTTAAATCTCAATAAATTTTGAATTAATGTTCTGAAAAAATATAAAAAAATAAAATCTATTGATATCATTGATACTATTCATTTAGAAACAAGATTTAATTTAACAATGACCCATTCACCATGTGTCTGTGTGTAAATAATTTCAAGCTTGTCTCTCAACCCTTTATTCAATATATTTAGTTCATGTAAAAATTTTCAACTTATCAAATTCTATTCCACTAAACCCATTCAATATACTTCTTAATCAAATTTTAAAACCCAATCATTTAAGATTTCTTATGAGTCAACCTTCAAGATCCCGAAATAGATATCCCAATATGTTTTAAATTTTATCACTCTCCACTTTATTGTGAATTTTTTGTTTTGATTTCATTTAAGGGAGTATAATAGTCAGTTTTATGGTACACATGTACATGTTAATCCAGTGTAGTAGAGAAATTGACCATATGAGAAATGAACTTATGTAAATACCATATTTATACTCCAAAAAATGATTAATTTGAAAAAACCTTCAATTGGGTAAGAACAAATCAAAAGTCATAATTGTATGCGAAATTTTATAAAATGATTAAATAAAATAGTTTTCTCAAAAAATACTCACAATTAATGATTTTAAAATATCAAATTATTCATAAATACATAATCATTCATATTATTGAACAATAATAATTTTACTAAAATTGAAAACTAATTATTAAAATTTTCCCATTATTAGTATACTTCCTATGAGATTGGACAAAAAAACCTTTATTTTCAATAGGTTCGATGTAATTATTTATAATAGGACATTATATATATATATATATTTGTTTTAGTGTTTTTGAAAAATAAAAACAATTAGTATGTAAAAACACTACAATCAAATATACTAAAGAAGATACCCTGAAGAAGTTACTTATATTATAATCTCCTTCCCAACACTCAAAATATTACATTATCCTCAATTAAACTCACACATTATTTAACCAATGAAAATATATAAATAATAGTCCAATAATAAGACCATTAGAATGTAAGGAAATTACCTAATGATTACATATAATTTTGTAAACATTATGATTATTTTAGTGAATCCAAAATGACTACAATAAAAATATTGTAACATCCCAGGTAAATAGAGAATAAATCATATTTAATATTTATTAATATTTGTGAATGAAAATTAATTTTACTTTAATAGGGTTTCTATGTTTGATAGCGTACCCGATACGCAACAATGAGTTTCTATGAAATCTTATGTTGCACACTAATAAAATAATAATATTATTTTAAATGGTAGTTAAATCCTAGCCATTGTATTGGCAGGAATAAAAAAAACTAACTACAATATGATTATACATGTTTTTTAAATTTATTTACATTCATCCAATAAATGTTAGCGGCTTAAAATGCCAATAAATCTATTTTTAAGCATAATTTACATTAAAAGGCCGATTTACCACCTTTTAATGGAGAACCCTCTTAAAATTTAGTTTTGGTCATATTTATATGTTCTACTTGACCAAATAAAATTCTTCTTTTGATTTTGGATATCAATTTTTACTTTTGGTAATTTTTTGGTATTTTTCGGATAAAGTTCATTTTTAATGAATAGTGGAAAATATTGTATTTTAATTCAAAAGTGCCTTTTAATCTAATATATTTAAATAGATAGATTATCTATTTCATTGGTTTTAACGTTTTATTAGAATATATTTTTACGATTTAATCCAATGTTGGTAATTGGAAGTAATTTCACTTTGAGAGTGGACATAAACAAGTGTCAATCTTTTGATAGTTATTGTTTCTTAAAAACACGCAATTTGTTTTACCAACGGGACTTAATTTTAAATTAATTAATTCCATTTTTATGTTTTTAATTTATAAAAATAAACATCATTTTTTAATTTTGAATATTAAATAATGCTTAGGCTGAATTTTTGGTATTTTTCTAAAAAACTTCATTTTTTAATGAATAGTGAAACCACTTAGTAGTTGTTAGAAAAAAACTGACTTTTTCAATTAAATAAAATTTTACCACTTCTGTGAATTGAATTTATAAATTCTGACATACATGGTTGTTATCAAGAAGTAAAATTTTGTTCAATAAAATGAAAATAATTATTGGTGAATAGTAACTTTTGACTTTTATTTACCGCGGTTACAGGTTAATAGGTTAATTCACGGAAAAAAGAATATTATAATAATTAATAATTACCTTAACACTTTTCCAAACATCAGTGGTTGACTCATTAACGACCATGGGCATCTTTGGGTCGATTTTGGGACCCCTTTGAGCCACTTTGGAATGATAATGAGAATTTAGATTAATTAACTTAAAGTAATGGAGAAATTGACATTAACAAACATCTTTTAGTAATTAATTTTTTTATTGTGTTATATAAGTCATATTTTAGACTATAAGTATTCATTGGAAATGTAAAAAGATTTTCTACATCCTGGTATTTTTTCTATAATTTTTAGACATAAAATAAAATAAATTATATATGACACAAAAATGAGGTATTATTTACCTCATTAATAAATGATTTAAAGAATTAAGATTATAAGGATTAAAATATTATAAAAAACATGTCCAATTCTGATTGGATGATTTTATTTCTACCATGATTCATCTTATCTTAATCTTTAATGATTTTTTGGTCCATTAAAAACCGACTATAATTATATAATAAAATAATAGTTTCACACTTTCATAAAAGGCCCCTCCCCCCTTATAAAAGGGGTCCACTTCTAACCAATTCCTCACACCTCTAAAGCCTTTTGTCTCATCCAAAATTTGACCAATTAATGTCCCTACATCCCTCTCCTACACATAGAATCCTTACCTTAGGCATAAGGCACTTCAAGAAGTCCTTTGGTTCAAACCAAAGGGAGTTACCCAAATTAAAGGTAAAGGTTTCTCTTAAATTGTTTTCTTTTATTTTAATTCTCCAACTCCTAAAATATTTTTATTCCTTTATTTTGTAACAAAAAATTATCCTAAATATACTATAATGTTGTTATGAGAGGTGTTAGAACTACACATACACAAATCTCTATCTAATGGGTGAATAACATAATGTTCTGTGGATGGAAAACTAACGCCTCACTAAATGATGATTGTTCAATTAACTCTTACCGCCTCTCATGGTGGCCATTATGATGGAACTGTATTTATATATGATATATATTATTATTAGGTTTTGTTTATGCTTCTGTATTTTTCATTTATAGAATGCCCTTATTGTTTCCATAGTGGGTAACTAAGGTAATCTCATTTGAGGAAGTGCAGACTACTGCCCCCTCAAAGTGATGTGACTCATTAATGACTTATGTGGGATGTATAAAGGATAGAGTTAATGATATTATAAAGTAATTATAATATAAATATGTATAATTATGTTTAAATTCAATTAAAATAAGAAATAAAAATTAAAGTTGCTTTCATGCATACGTACGGCTTACCGTCTCCATGAACAGTGCATTTCATTTCTTACCTCCATATGTTATGTAATATTATAAATACATGTATATGCTGGATATATATGATATATATGATTTATAAATCATGAATATAATTCTGGATATAATGAAACTTTGACCACATGAACAACATGTAATTATAAGAAGTCCATTTTTGACTCAAGTACTAAATATCTACAAAACGAACGTTATTAACTTAAATGGTTACATAATGTTTATAACATGGTAATAAGTGATATAAAAGGAATAATAATCTTAAAATGGTTTCTTAAGAAAGTAGAAATTAACTTCCATTTATTATTCAGGAGATTAATGAATGATCGATTCAAGTCAGACACAATGTAAGGGACTTCGTCTCAATCTCCTTTCATTGAGGCATGTTTTGTTTTAATACACGACTTTCATTTATACGATGTATAAACTCCCTTGAAATTTAAAATGGAATCTTTTTCTAAAAAGTGTTTTACTAAACGAAAAAATGATTTTTTCTTTTAACGTAAGTGGTGATAACTCCATTTTCAGCCGCCGCGAGTATTATTTGATCATTGGATTCCTCAACAAGTTGTAATATTTTTTTAAAAAAATAAATACCATATACTCTTTTTTGTATTTTGGGATTGAAAATGGTTTTGATAATGGATTTGTTACGCCAATATATTTAATTGATATATTTTGATTGAAATGTGGAAATGTTTTCTTTATTTTATATTTGTTTTCATGCTTATGATTTTATATTGGTACTTGGACATTTGAGGGGTGGTTACAAGATAAACCAAATGATAGGTGGTGACGTGAATACAAGGACGGGTGGTTACGTTATAACCTCCAATGAATTGGGTATAGAATTCGGCCGTATGGAAATTCCATTTAGTGATATGTGTGGAAGTCGATTGTATGGTTATTCCATTTAAGTATGTTTATGTCCCAAGTTACCTTTATATGTTATGTGTTCTTTATATGGGTTTTATGGTAATATTTTGGTTACAGAAATGGTAAGTAATGATATTTTATTTAGTGAAGAGTATTTACTACTTCATAAAGGTGAAAATTAGTACTTTTGTTAAAGTATTCTTGGTTAACTTGTTGTTTTGAAAAACTAACAGTTTTCCTTGTTTGTGTATCCCTTACTGAGTTTTTATGCTTATCACATTTTTGGAAATGTTTTTCAAAGGACATAATGTGGAATAGGGTCAAGGATGGGATCATGGAAAAGTCATGTTGTCTTAAACATGGAACTACACATGACTATTTTTTTCAAGAGTTCATGTTTAAAAAAAATGAAAACTATGTAGAAGTGTCTAATTTGTAATATTTTAAGATGTAATAGTTATGTCCTAATTCTCTAAAACTATAAACCTAAAAAGATCATCAATGTGAATTTTTCATTTAATTAAATATTATGTAAGGTTTAAGGCCAGGTCTTTATAGTTGGTGTGAGAGGTCAGTTTAGATAACTTTAGGTGTTAGGGTATTATTAAATTAATATCCATAAAGTAATTTATGTTAATATTTAAATCATATAGCATTTACAGATTACCATATTGCTTTGCCTAAGATATTTCTTGTGTTCAGAATGGTTTTCCATAGAGGAAATAGGGCATCTTGTTGGGACGACATCAGGAGGTAGACAACCATCCAAATCAACAACCTGATATGGTCGGAATCAGAACTAAACAGTTTGTTGCAGTGATGGAACAGTTGACTCAGGCTATAAATAGTGGTGGTATCTATGCACGAGATTATCTGGATTAACCACATAGGAACATGTCAATAGTGGAACATTTTATGAGGAAACATCCCCCATCATTCAGAGGATCATCTGACCCTGTTCTAGCTGAAGGGTGGATTAAAGCACTGGATCAGATTTTTGATGTCATGGGTTGTTCATAACATCAAATGGTTTGTCTCACTCTCTACCATTTTGAAGGTGAATCTCTGTTAGGTCCACAAGGCTGAATACACTGAGAGGGGGGGGGGGTGAATCAGGGTATGACTAATTTAAAATTAACGCTCGTTCTGATCTTGTTTCGCTATTAAGAAAAACACTCTTCTCTCTTTTTCCTATCGCACAAAGTAAATAGAAATCAGAGTATGCACATGACACATCAATTTTACTTGGTTCACTGCAAAGGGATACATCCAAGGAGTATACGCAGACAAGTTTTCAGTCATACCAAATTCCACTAATCTTCACTAGCTGTGGATTACAATGTTCGGGCTAGATCACTTCTAAGCCCAGGCTCACTTCCTTTACTAGTTTAGGGTCAGATCACGGCTTCCCCAAGGGTCACTCCCTGTTTCTCTCTCTCTGGATCACTACCGGTGGAGAGTATGACATTCTTTCTCTTCCTTTGCTCACTGCTTTTGGAAGGAATCCAGTCACAGTTTATAGACCTGTAGGTCTCTTGATTTGCATGAAGGAATGCATCTTCATCTGTAAGTAGATGCTCTGTTGAAGCCCAATATTCACCCTTAGATGAATATCTCTTTTCACCGAAGGAATCGGGAAAACTTCTAGCTTCCACACAGCCCGGAAATCACTACTGGAACCAAACCTTACTTGGCGCGCAAGTCTATCTTGGCGCGCAAGCATCGGCGCGCAAGTAATAACTGGAACACAAGTCTACCTCAAACACTTGCGCGACACAACCTTCTTCAACTCCAAACATGCGCGACACACTTCCTTTTACGCCCAAGACAATATTGGCGTGCAACTCCACACTGGTGCGCAGCTTCAAACGCTGGCGCGCAACTTCACTTGCGCGACCAACACACACAACTTGCACGACCACCACACCTGCATGACGGGAGCTTTGATTTATCAAAGTGTTGAACTCTGGTTAAGAATGAAGAGGGGTGGTCCAGTATTTATAGGAAAATTGACCACCCTGTGAGACAGCGCGAAAGTCACCTGCGCGACCCAGTCTCAGTGCATAGGTCTTCTGTCCTTTTTGACACTTGCACGACCAACTCCCAAATTGGGCGAACCTGTTTCCTTAGCGATATTTTGATCTTCTGATCTTGAAAAACATATGGCACACAAATTTCCTATACTCCAAGTCCTCGGCATGCAAGTCCATTTTCCAAAAACACTTTTCTTAATTTGTCGATTTTCAGACCCAAAAATTTGGCAAACACTGGAAAACGGTACCACCTTGTATCTGTTCTTTTTGTACCACCTCCAGATCATCCATTCCATTTTCTATGTTCTTGAAACAAACATGGATCGTTGACCACAGCTCTTGAACTCAACATTCCACCATGAAATCCTCTTTGTCAACAAATTCGTATGTCATCGTTTTGCTTTGTCAACAATAACCACTCAGATGTCCACTTTGTCAACAAACACAATCACCTAAAAAATGATTCAAAGATACCTTGAGGGATTTTTTCCCAACAATCTCTCCCTTTGGGTTTGTTGAAAACTCTTCTATAAAAAGATACATTTTTGATCCTTCAGCCACCATTCGCCTTTTGCGATTCTGATAGAGATCAAGGATTTACTCAACACATACTCTAAGACCACATGAGCAATGCTCGACACGAGAAACAAGAGCAAATGAAAAGTTCATCAATGAATCACTTCATCTCTGACATCCACTGTTGACACCAAACTGATACCAATTTGTACTAAACTGATACCAATTGTTGAAGGACTTGTTGGAAGACCAATTTTTGTATGAAAATATTTTTACCACATTCTAACACAACTCTTTTGATTTTATCACGATCCTCAGCTATCGTGATATCTATCCTTTGATCGATCACTTCTATCATCATCAGATTTAATACACTCCCCATTTCTGTTCATAGCTTCATCACCACTTTAGCCCTATTTCCTATGTCATCCAAGCTATGCTCTGGCTAAGCACGTTCAACTAGCTTCAACTCCCCCTATCTGGTTGCTCCACTTGTCAGCTTCTCCCCATATCATTCATGATTTATCAAATCTCCAAGTTGTCCCCCCCTTGAACAATCACTATTTTCTCCACCTTTGTCAATGAACCCAAAAGACACTCTTTTGTAGTCTGTAACATAGTAGAGAACACATATCAGCTCATTAGAGAAAAAAACATCATACCTCGGGGAGGGGGGGGGGTTCCACATCCACACTATTTCAAGTGCGGGGAATCGAACGAACTCCCAGAGCCAATCGATGCCTCTCAAAATCTTCCTTGCATAAGGCCTTTGTCAGAATGCCTGCAACCTGTATCTTTGTAGGCACATAATCCAACTTTACAAGTCCTTGTTCCACCTTCTCCTTGATGAAATGATACTTAATCTCAATGTGTTTTGTCCTTGAATGATGGACGAAATTTTTGCTAAGATTTATAGCACTTGAGTTGTCACACTGGATTCCGATCGGAGACTTCACTTCAACTCCCATATCTTCAAGCTGCTGCTTCATCCACAATAACGGTGTGCATGCTTGAGTGGCTGAAATATATTCAGCTTCTGCGGTGCACAATGAAATGCAATCTTGCTTCTTGCTAAGCCAAGAAATACACAATCAACCAAGATAGAATGCACCACCTGACATTGATTTTATATCATCTGCTTAACCGGCCTAGTCTGCATCAATATATCCCAATAACTCTGTCTGAGACTTGTCGTTATATGTCAGTCCGAAGTCCACTGTGCCCTAGATATAACGAAGTATTATTTTCACTGCAAGCATGTGGCTTTCCTTGGGATTACTCTGATATCTCGCTACTTGGCATGTGGCAAAAACAATATCATGCCCTATTGTAGTTAAGTATAACATACTTCCAATAATTTGCCTGTACTCTGTGATATTAACTGCCTTGCCATCCTCATCTTTTGATAATTTTATCCAGGTAGAAACCGGAGTCTTCATCTCCTTGGAATTCTCCGTTCCAAACCATCTCAGGACCTCCTTGGCATATTTATATTGAGAAATGAATGTTCCATTACTTCCTTGTGTCACCTATAGACCAAGGAAAAACATTATCTCTCCAATCGTTGACATTTCAAACTCATTTTTCATGAATTCGGAAAACTGTCTGCACTGAGCTTCATCTGATCCGCCAAAAATGATGTCATCGACATACACCAGCACCATCATCTGTTGATTATTGTTATTACTGAAATAGAGATTGTAATCAACTCCTCCACACTGAAAACCAAGCTTCTTCATGTACTGATCAAGACTTGAGTACCATGCTCGTGGTGCTTGTTTCAGCCCATATAATGCATTATTCAGCCTGCAAACTTTGTTCTCATCCTCATGAATGAGAAATCCATCTAGCTGCTCAATGTACACCTCTTCTTCCAGAAACCCATTCATGAATGCGAATTTGACATCCATCTGGAACACTTTGAACATTCTTTTCACTACTATGGCCAAAAATAATCTGATTGTCTCCAGCCTTTTAACCGGTGCAAATGTCTCATCTACATCTATTCCCTCTATCTGGGATTATCCCTTGCACACTAGCCATGCTTTGTTTCGAATCACAGTTCCATCTTCATTCATCTTGTTGCGATAGACCCATTTAGTCCCAATGACATTCTTGTCTACTGGGCTCGAAACAATTTCCCATGTTTGATTCTTCTCAATCTGATCTAGCTCTTCATTCATATCCTGAACCCAGTTTTCATCTTCAGCTACATCGGAAAAATATTTCAGCTCCACCTGGGATGAAAACGATGTTTTCTATAATGACTTCATTCTTCGAGTCTGAACTGGAGCTGTCTTATCACCAATGATATTCTGTCTATCAATTTCAGCTCGACTCTTTGGCTTCCTTGCAGATACAGACTTGACACTTTCTTTTTCATCATCAGTATCTTATTCTGAGTCAGCCTCTGCCACTTATGCTACCCCTGTGTTGATTACCTCCTCATCAGTTTCATCCAGGAACTGTTCACTAGATCGTTGAGTATTCTGCTCAATTTCAACTATAGTGACATCATTGCTCTCAACAATTTTTCCCAGCCTCTTGTTGAAACATTTATATGCTTTGCTTTTCCCTGAGTAGCCAAGGAATATCCCTTCATCTCCTCATGCCTCAAACTTCCAATGATTTTCTTTGTTGAGAATGAAGCACTTACTTCCAAAGATTCAAAAGTATTTCAACGATGGATTATTTTCGTACCACAGTTCATACGGAGTCTTCCCTTGCTTTGGACACAACAGAGACCTATTTGAAACATAGACCGATATCAAAACTATTTCCTTCCAAAATTTCTCTGGTAGGTCCTTATCAATAAGAATTATTCTAGCCATGTTGTTGATGATCCGATTTCTCCTTTAAACCACTCCATATTGTTGGGGAGTTCTTACTCATGAAACTTGATGCCTTATCCCATGTTTCTTGAGATAGTTTTCAACCTGACTGTTTGTGAATTCTGTACCGTTATCAGTATGAAACTTCAGAATTTTCTGCCCAAGCATCTTTTCTGATTCCCTATTATACTGCTTTATACAACTGAACACTTCTATCTTATGGGAAATGATGAATACCCAGGCCATTCTTCTATAATCATCAATGAAAAGAACATAGTACCATTACCCATTTATATCTCGTGGTGAGATGGGTCCACATACATCATCATGAAACAATTAGATCACTCTAGTTGATTTCTATTCCTTTGGCTTGTATGTCTTTCTGATGATCTTCCCTAGTTGACAAGAATCACACGTATGAGTGCAATCATGTGGTAGTGTGGGAGTTCTCTAGCGGCATCACAGTTTACCCGATCTTCCATGGATGATTAACATAGATGTCCAAGTTGCTTATGCCATAGCTGGTTTTCCTTTTATTTGGATAAAAATCACGAATCTTCTTCCCCACCTACCAGGTAAAGATTTCCCTTTGTTCGTTTTTCCTGTAGAATGATTTATCCATCTTTTCCTTTAACAATACACATCTTCTTGGTAAATCGGATAGAGTTCCCAGGGTCACATAGTTGACTGATGCTAAGCAAGTTATGACTGAGACCCTCTACTACCAAGACATCAGTACATCTCATTTCTTTTCCCCCAAACTTGGCTTTCCCTGAGCCAAAAATCTTCAGGCCTTCATCATTTACAAATTTGAAAACTCCTTCTTTGTAATATTTTATTCTTGTAACCAAATCCTTGTTTCCTGTCATGTGATACGTACAACCATTATCAAGAATCCACACACCAGAATGATCTGATGCTTTACGGGAAATTTTAGCAACTACGGCTTTCTCAATTTTCCTCTTCTTGGTCCATACTTTTTCTTTCATACTCAGCATGGATTGAGGATTCTGTTCTTTCTTAGAGTATGATGGACCAGCTTCATCTTGCAGAGTAGCAAATCTGTTCTGAACTTTTAACTCACATGTCAGTTTATTGATCTGCTTCTTGCAAACATTTTAATTATTCTTGGCAAATTTTCCTGAATGGTCGAAGTGCAGTACCTATCCTTGTGAACAAATCCTCCGCACCAAAAACAGTGTCCTACAAAATATGTTCTGGAAAACCATTCTCTGTTTTTCTGCCACCTCTGTTCCTATTCCCTTCTATATCTCTTGGCTATAGAACACACATACTGTGAATGTCCCATTTTCCCACAGAAATAACATCTTATATAGGATGCATTCCTTCATGATACTTCAACACTACGATTTTCCCTTTGGGATCTATGAATATTGTGATTCTGTTTTGTTCCCAAATCAACCTTCAATTTTGGGACGGTTGCTTGTGGTCTGACTGCAATTGTCACAGATTTTTGTTCCTGATTCAGCCCTGAAACGGCCTTAACATCTGAGTTCAATTGCTTCGTCTTCCATGTTGAACTTCTAGGATCCTCTTTCATCTTCTCTTTCTTCTGAATGTCCTGCTTTTCTGATATCACATTGGGGGTCAAGAGTTTTTCATGATCCTTAATTTTTTGTCGCAGACTAACCACTTCTTCTTCAAATTCATTGATACATCTGACCTGCTCCTTTCCTGTGTTAGTCAAACAATCAATTTCCTTCTTGTATTCCTCAATTTTAATATTATACTCAACAATATTTTCTAAGCTCTCTGGTGTTGAGGATTTTAGTCTATAAATTTCTTATAACAGCTCAGACTTTTCTTCATCCTGTTGTTGAATATATGGTTTGGCATCACGAACCACTTTATTGACTTTCTTCATTTTGGCTCGCCAAACCTCTATCTCCTCAAGAGCTACTTCCAATTTGGCTTCCATATCAACTCTCCCTTCAATTTCTTCTTCTTCTTCAACATCAGCTTCTTCCTTTTTCTGAGAACTACCAACAATCTTCACCATGGCATTTACCCCACGATCTCTGCAATTTTCTATTTCCTCAACCTCTTCATCCTCAGACTCATATGAACATTCAAATTCTTGTGAAAGAAGATTCTTTTTCTTGAAGAAAAATCTCTTGAATTGTTTCTTCCCTTTCATAAACGCTGATGTCTTATTCTTAGGAATTTCAAATTCATCATAATCATTATCGTTATCCTGAAACTTATTGGGGCATCTTGCCACAAGATGACCATCCTTTCCACATCAGAAGCATGCTAGTGGTAGTTTCCCTTTAAAATTCCCTCTTCCTCTTTGCAGATTTGAAGAATGGAATGACATCACCTCATCTGTCTCTTCTTCCTCATTATAATATTCAATGGTGAGCTTATTCATGGCCTTGAATGCCACCTCTTTGGATTACCCATTTTCCACAGTCTCGTTATCATCATTTCTCATTTCATATTCCATAAGAGTGTTGTGAATGTTATCCAATGTCAGTTCTTTTGGGACTTTATCTTCCAAAACAGAAACTTTCGGATTGAACCGAGGTGGAAGTTTTCTCAATATGCGCTTCACAATTTTTATATCTTCGATAATTTCTCCAAGACCCCGCATGTATTCTACCATAGTATTTACCCTGTCAAAGAATGCATCAACAGACTCATTCAAGTTCATTCTCATATCGTCATACTAGTTCCACAACACTTGCAGCTTTGCCTCTCTCACCTTTGTATCCCCTTCATATATATTCAAAAGCTTTCCCCACATGGCATGTGATGTTTTGAATGACATCACCTTTGTATAAAGGGGATTAGAGAGGGCTCCCACTAAGGCATTGATTGCTTTGGAATTAGCATCCAACTCTCTATGTTCAGCTTCTTGATAATGCACCACCATCAATATCAGCTGTGAAACCATGCATAGCTGCTGAAAACACATCCATTCCCAAAGATCGGAAATAGTGTTGCATTCGATTCTTCCATATATGAAAATTACATCCATCGAAGATCGGAATCCCTTTATGATTAGTGACCTCCATTGAGAGAAGAACCACTGTCAACCTTTCGCTTTGATACCAATTGTTAGGTCCACAAGGCTGAATACCCTGAGAGTGGGGGTGAATCAGGGTATGACTAATTTAAAATTAACGCCCGTTCTGATATTGTTTCGCTGTTAAGAAAAACTCTCTCCTCTCTTTTTCCTGTTGCACAATGTAAATATAAATAAATGTATGCACAGGACACAACAATTTTACTTTGTTCACCACAAAGGGCTACGTCCAAGGAGCATACGATGACAAGTTGTCAGTCGTACCAAATTCCACTAAGCTTCACTAGCTGTGGATTACAATGTTCGGGATAGATCACTTCTAAGCCCTGTCTCACTACCATTACAAGTTTAGGGTCAGCTCACTGCTTCCCCAAGGGTCACTCCCTATTTCTCTCTCTCTGGCTCACTGTCGGTGGAGAGGATCACCTTGTTAGTCTTCCTTTGCTCACTGCTCTTGGAAGGAATCCACTCACAGTTTATAGACCTGTAGGTCTCTTCATTTTCATGAAGGAATGCATCTTCCTCTGTAAGTAGATGCTCTATTGAAGCCCAATTTTCACCCGTAGATGAATATCTCTTTGTACCGAAGGAATCAGTCAAGATTCCAGCTTCCACGCAACCCGAAAATCACTACTGGAACCAAACCTTACTTGGCGCGCAAGCCTATCTTGGCGTGAAAGTATCGGTGAGCAAGTCACAACTGGCGCGCAAGTCTACCTCAAACACTTGCGCGACACAACCTTCTTTAACTCCAAACATGCACGACACACTTCCTTTTATACCCAATCCAATATTGGCGCGCAACTCCACACTGGCGCGCAGCTTCAAACACTAGCGTGCGACTTCACTTGTGCGACCCACACACACCACTTGCGCGACCACCACTCCTGCGCGACGAGAGATTTGATTTCTCAAAGTGTTGAACTCCGGTTAAGAATGAAGAGGGGTGGTCTAGTATTTATAGGAAAATTGACCACCCTGCATGACGACGCACAAGTCACCTGCTTGACCTAGTCTCGGCACGCAAGTCTTCTGTCCTTTTAGACACTTGCGCGACTACCTCCCAAACTTGCGCGAACCAGTTCCCTTAGCCATATTTTGATATTCTGATCTTGAAAAACATATGGAACACAAGTTTCCTATACTCCAATTCCTCGGTGCGCAAGTCCCCTTACCAAAAACACTTTTCTTAATTTGTCGATTTTCAGGTCCAAAAATTTGGAAAACAGTGGAAAACGGTGCCACCTTGTATCTGTTCTTTTTGTACCACCTCCAGATCATCCATTCCATTATCTACATTCTTGAAACAAACATTGATCAGTGACCACAGCTCTTGAACTCAACATTCCACCATTAAATCCTCTTTGTCAAAAAATTTGTATGTCATCGTCTTGCTTTGTCAAAAATCACCACTCAGATGCCCACTTTTTCAACAAACACAATCACCTCAAAAATGCTTCAAAGATACCTTGAGGGATTTTTGCGCAAAAATCTCATCAACGGTGGTCGATAGTGAAAAATATTAGGGATAGTGAAGAGATTGATCCTCTCAATTTGGATAAATTCAAAGGTATGTTTCTTGAGAAATATTTTCCTAAGGTGGTTCGTCTTAGGATGAAAAACAAATTCCTGGAATTGAGGTAGGAGGATGACTCAGTGGCTGCTTATGAAGAAAATTTCACTCGACTTGCAAGGTATGCACCAAAATTCATCCAAGATCTTGATAGTAAGATAAATATATTTTACTCAGGACTCAAGCCATGATATTGAAGAGAATTAGCCTCTCGTGAGTTCAAAAGTTATGAAAAACTTGTTCGATGTGCGAAGAAGGAGGAAATGGAGTTTGTTGATGATCAGGTGTTCGTTGAAAAACAAAAGAATAAGAGGTCCAGTTGGAAGGAAAAGGGAAAGAGATCATCAATGAATCATGGAGGTAAGAAAATTAAATATCCAACTTGTGAGAGGTGTGGTAAAAAGAATCCAGGAGAATGTTTATCAAAGTCTGGAAAGTGCTTCTGGTGTGGTAAGTCTGGTCATATTGCTCATAATCGTAAGGAAGATAGTCAAGCAGGCAATGAAAAACCATCAGTAAGATGTTTTAGGTGTAATGAAATATGTCATTATGCAAATGAGTGTCTAGAGAAGAACTCAACTAAGGGAAAGAAGCCAGACTACAAGCAGAAATGGGTGGTGAAATCCTTTGCAACTACTTTAGCAGATGTTGGGCCATCAAATGAAGTTGTATCAGGTACACTGTTTGTTTGTTCAGATTATGTCAAAGTATTATTTGATTCAGGTTCTATACATTCATTCAATTCTGAGAAGTTTTCTAGTAAATTGGGAATTCCATTTCAAGATATGAATACAGAACTAACGGTAAATACACCTGGATGAAATGTTGAGACAAAAATAAAATAGAAGAACATTCATGTCTTTGTGTGAGGAAAGAATCTACCTGCAAACATTATTGTTTTCCCTCTAGTAGAGTTTGATTTTATTTTGGGTATGGATTGGATTTCTATTTATCATGGTAGTATTGACTGCAGAGCTAAAGAGGTATCATTTCAGAAAGATTTACAGTTTGTGTACAAGAATGATCCCTTGATTTTGATAACATATCAGGAAGTTGAGAAACTTATAAAAGAAGGAAATGAATGTTACCTTGCTCATATTGTTGAAAATAAATAAAGTGTTGAGGTTAATGATGCGCTAGTGGTAAATGCGTACCTTGATGTTTTTCTAGACGAGTTTCCTGGTATTATACCTGATCTGGAAGTTGAATTTTCTAATGACTTAGTTCCTGATGCTAAGCCCATTTGAAAACCCCCTTATCAAATGGCTCAAATTGAACTTTTAGAGTTAAAAAATAAATTGCAGGAGTTATTAGATAAAGGTCTCATTCAACCCAGAACATAACCATGGGGTGATCCAGTCTTTTTTGTTAAAAAGAATGATAGTTCAATGAGACTTTGCATTTATTATAGAGAATTGAATAACATCACGGGTAAATATATGTATCCTTTACATCATATCGGTGTTTTTTATCACCTCCAAGAAGATCAGTATTTTTCGAAGATTCATTGGAGTTTGGGGTATCATCAGTTGAAAGTAAAGGAAATAGACGTTCCAAAGACCTCGTTTTATAATAGATATGACAATTTTGAATTTTTAGTTATGCCTTTTGTTTTAACCAATTCACCTGGTGTATTCATAGATCTTATGAATAGAATTTTCTGTGAGTTCATGGATAAGTTTGTGGTTGTGTTCATTGATGATATTTTTGGTTTATTCCAAAAGTAAAGAGGAACATGAAATTCATTTAAGGGTCATCTTTCAAACCATAATAGAAAAGAAACATTATGGGTAATTTAGAAAGTGTGAGTTTTTGTAACAATAAATTTCTTTCCTTGGTCACATTGTTTCAAAAAATGGCATAACTGTTGATCCTGCTAAAACAAAATTTGGTGAAGAATGGCCAAGACCCACAAATATAACTAAGATCCATAGTTTTATTGGTTTGGAAGGTTATTACTAGAGGTTTAAGGAAACGTTTTCATGGTTATCTAGTCCAATGACTCAGTGAACTCGAAATGGTGTTAAGTTCATTTAGACAAAAGAATATGATGATTATTTTTTAGGAATTGAAAAGAAGATTGGTGAATGCTCCATTTTCGGCACTGCCATCCAAAAATGCTGAGTTTGTTATCTATAGTGATGCTTCAGTGAAAGGACTGGGTTGGGTCCTAATTCATAATGATCAGGTAATTTCTTATGCTTCACGTTAGTTGAAACCTCATGAGTTTAATTACCCTACACATGATTTGGAATTAGCTGCGATTGTTTTTTCTTTAAAAAATTAGAGGCATCATTTGTATGGAGTAAAGTGTGAAATATATACTGATCACAAAATTCTGAAGTACATATTCACTCAAAAAGAATTGAACATAATACAGAGGAGATGGTTGGAATTAATCCATGATTATTATTCGACGATCCATTACCATCTGGGAAAAGCAAATAAAGTGACTGATGCTTTGAGAAAAAAAAGTAATACTTCATTAACCATGTTACATTTAGAACAAGATCCTTTGTTTTTGGATTTGATAAACTTTGGCATAGAAGTTGTTGGTATAAGAAAATTTTCTATTTTTTATCAGGTGTCAGTGAAATCATCTCTATTAGATAAAATAAAGTAAGCACAGAAAGAAGATAGTGAGTTACTGAAAAAGGTAAAGTTGGTTCAGAAGGGTAAGTTACCTGAATTTAACGTTGATAATGAATGTGTTTTGATATTTGGAAAGAGATTATGTGTGCCTTGTGATTCATAGTTGAAGAATGAGTTGTTATGTAAAGCTCATAGTTCCCCATTTTCAGTTCATCATGGAGGTACTAGGATGTACATAGATCTTCTGGAGTATTACTGGTGGGATGGAATGAAAAGAGATATTGATGATTTTACTGTGATGTTTTTGACTTGTTAGTAGGTTAAAGTAGAGCAGTAGTTACCAAAAGGGATGCTTCAGCCTTTTCCGGTGCCATAGTGGAAATGGGAAAAATATATCCATGGACTTTGTTGTGGGATTACAAAATACATCTCGAGGTAATAATTCAATCTGGGTTATTGTTGATCGATTGAATAAATCTGCTCATTTCCTTCCTATTTTAGATACTTTGTCTCCAGATCAACTTGCTCATTTGTATGTTAAAGAGAGAGTGAGGTTACATGGAGTTCCTCTCTCCATTTTATCTAATCATGATCGCAGGTTTACTTCTAACTTTTGGAAAGGCCTTCAGAAGTCATTGGGTTCTGAATTAAATTTTAGTACACCTTTTCATCCTCAATCAGATGGGCAGTCAGAACAAACGATTCAGACCTTGGAGGATATGTTACATGCTTGCTCGATAGATTATCAGTGAATTTGGTACCAACATCTTTCTTTGGTTGAATTTTCATATAATTATAGTTTTCATTCCAGTATACAGATGGCTACATTTGAGGCATTATATGGCAAGCATTTTTGAACTCCAGCTTTTTGGGATGAAGTAGGTGAAAGGAAGCTGATGGGACTAGAATTTGTAGAAGATATGGCAGATAAAGTTCAGTTGATTCAGAAGCACATGAGAACTGCTTAGAGCAGACAGAAAAGTTATACAGATAACCGGAGGAAGGATCTTTCTTTTGAGGTAGGTGATCATGTCTTTCTCAATGTTTCTCCATGGAAATGTTTGATGTGTTTTGGTAAGAATGGAAAGTTGAGTCCGAGGTTCATTGGACCTTATGAAATTATGGAGAATGTTGGATCAGTTGCATACAGAGTGGCTTTACCTCCATGTTTATCCCAGGTAACAAATGTTTTTCATGTTTCGATGTTGAGAAAGTATATGTCAGATCTATCTCATGTTTTGAGCCCAAAGGTAGTTCAGTTGGAAGAGAATCTCTCTTATGAGGAAAAACCAGTCCAGATTCTTGACCGTAGAGAGAAAGTGTTGCAGAATAAGGTAATTCACTAGTTAATGGTTTTTTGGAAAAACCATCTGGTTGAAGAGGCAATGTGGGAATCTGAAAATGTTGAGGGATAAATATCCCCACATATATTGATAAGTGAATAAAAATTGTGAGGATCCAATTTCCAAAAGGGGGGAAGGATGTAACATCCTAGGTAAATAAAGAATAATACATATTCCATATTTATTAATATTTGTGAATAAAACTTAATTTTACTTTAATGGGGTATCTATGTTCGATAGCATACTCGATACACAACAACAGGTTTCTTTGAAATCTTACGTTGCACAGTAATAATATAATATTATTATTTTAAATGGTAGAAAAATCCTAGCCATTGTATTTCTGGGAATGAACAAAACTAACTACAATATGATTATACATGTTTTTTAAATGTATTTACATTCATCCAATAAATTTTAGAGGGTTAAAATGTGAAAAAATCTAATTTTAAGCATAATTAAATTAAAAGGATGATTTACCGCCTTTTAATGGTGAACTCTCTTTAAATATAGTTTTTTTCATCTTTATATGTTATATTTTACCAAATAAAATTCTTCTTTTTATTTTGGACATCATATTTTACCTTGGGTAATTTTTTGGTATTTTTCTGATAAAGTTCATTTTTAATGAATAATGGGAAATATTGTATTTTAATTCAAAAGTGCCTTTAAATATAATTTATTTATATAGTTAGATTATCTTTTTAATTGCGTTTAAAGTGTAATTAGAATATATTTTTACCATTTAATCTAATTTTTGTCATTGGAACTAATTTCATTTTGAGATTGGACAAAAACAAGTGTCAATCTTTTGAAAGGTATTGTTTCTTAAAAGCACGCTATTTGTTTTAACAACAGGAATTGATTTTAAATTAATTAATTCCATTTATATGTTTTGAATTTAGAAAAATAAAAATCAATTTTGAATTTGTAATATCAAATAAATCTGAGGCTGAATTTTTGGTATTTTTCTAAAAAACTTCATTTTTTGATGAATAGTGAAACCGCTTAGTAGTAGTTAGAAAAAAACTGAATTTTTCATTTAAATTAAATTTTACTACTTTTGTGAATTTAATTTTGAAAATCTTACATACATGTTTTTTTAAGAAGTAAAATGTGGTTCAATAAAATGAAAATAATTTTTCATGAATAGTAACTTTTGACTTTTATTTACCGCGGTTATAGGTAAATAGGTTAATTCAAGGTAAAATGAATATTATAATAATTCAAAATTACATTAACACATGTCCAAACCTTATTGGTTGAGTCATTAACGACCATGGGCATATTTGGGTCTATTTTGGGACCCCTTTGAGCCACTTGGGAGTGATAATGACAATTTAGATTAATTAACTTAAAGTAAAGGCAAAATTGACATTAACAAAATGTTTTAGTAATTAATTTTTATATAGTGTTATATAAGTAATATTTTTGAATATAAATATTCTTTTGAATGATAAATAAATTTCCTACATCATGGTATTTTTTATATAATTTCTAGACATCGAATAAATTAAATTATTTATGACACTCAAATGATGCATTATTTACCTCATTAATAAATGATTTAAATAAATAAGATTATAATGATTAAAATATTATCCAAAACATGTCCAATTCTGATTGGATTATTTTATTTCAACCACGAGTCATCTTATATTCATCTTTAATGATTTTTGGACCATTATGAACTGAATATAATTATATAATAAAATAATAGTTTCACACTTTTCTAAAGAGCCCCTCCCCCCTTATAAAAAAAGACCACTTCTAACCAATTCCTCACACCTCTCAAGCCTTTTTTCTCATAAAAACTCTGCCCAATTAATCTCCCTACATCACTCTCCTCCACCTATAATACTTACCTTAGGCAGAAGGCACTTCAATAAGTCCTTTGGTTCAAACTAATGGGAGTTACCCAAATTAAAGGTAAAGGTTTCTCTTAAATTGTTTTATTTTATTTTACTTCTCAAACACCTAAAATCTTTTTATTCCTTTCTTCTGTAAGAACACCAGTATCATAAATATACTAGGATTTTTTTATGAGATGGATTCAAACTGGACATACACACACCTCCATTTAATGGGTGAAGAACATAATGTTTCTGTGGATGGAAATCTAACGCCTCACGAAACGATGATTGTTCAATTACCTCTTACCGCCTCTCATGGTGGCCATTATGATGGAAATATATTTGTATATGATATATATTATGTTTATGTTTCTGTTATGCCTCTTTATTTTCCATTTATTGAAGTCCTTTATGGTTTCCATAGTGGGTAAATACGATAATCACATTTGAGGAAGTGCGGACTACTGCCCCCTCAAAGTGATGTGACTCGTTAATGCCTTATGTGGGATGTATAAATGATAGAGGTAATTATATTATATATGATATTATACTATAATTATAATATAACTATGTATAATTATGTTTAAATTCCATTAAAAAATAAATAAAAATGAATGTTGTGTTCATGCGTACGTAGGACTTACTGTCTCCATGAACTGTGCATTTCATTTCTTACCTCCATATGCTATGTACTATTATAAATACATGTATATGTTGAATATATATGATATATATGATATATAAATAATTAATATCATTCTGGATATAAGTAACCTTTGACCACATCAACAACATGTAATTATAAGAAGTCTATTTTTGACTCACGTACCAAATATCGACAAAACAAACGTTATTAAATTAAATTGTTACATAATGTTTATAACATGGTGATAAGTGATATAAAAGGAATAATAAACTTGAAAATGGTTCTTAATCAAGTGGAAATTAAATTTAGTTTATTGTTTAGGATATTTAAGAATGATCGAGTCAAGTCAGAGACAAGTTAAGGGACTTCGTCTCAATCTCTTTTCATTGAGGCATATTTTGTTTTAGTACGCGAATTTCTTTTATACACTGTATAAACACCCTTTAATTTTCAAAGGTAATATTTTTCTAAAAATCGTTTTACTAAATGAAAAAAATTTATTTTTTCTTTTAACATAAGCGGTGACAATGCCCTTTTCCGCTACCACGAATATTATATGATCTTTGGCTTCCTCAACAAGCCGTAATGTTTTTAAAGGAAAATAAATACCATATACTCTTTTATGTATTTTGGTATTGAAAATAGTTTTGATAATGGATTTTTTATGTCAATATATTTATGTGATATATTGTGATTGAAATGTGGAAATATTTTCTTTCCATTATATTTTTTTCATTCTTATGATTTTATAATGGTACTTGGTCATTTGACAGGTGGTTACGTGATAAACCAAATGACGGGTGGTGTTGTGAATTCCAGGACAGGTGGTTACGTTATAACCTCCAATGCATTGGGTTTGGAAGTCATCCGTATGGCTATTCCATTTAGTGATATGTGTGGAAGTCGACCGTATGGTTATTCCATTTAAATATGTTTATGTCCCAAGTTACCTTTATATGTTATGTGTTCTTTATATGGGTTTTATGGTAATATTTTGGTTACAAAAATGGTATGTAATGATATTTTATTCAGTGAAGAGTATTTACTACTTTATAAAGGTGAAAAGTATTACTTATGTTAAAGTATTCATGGTTTACTTTTTGTTTTGAAAAACTAACAGTTTTCTTTCTTTTTGTATCCTTTATTGAGATTTTTATGATCATCCCAAATTTTTGAATTGTTTTTTACAGGACATAATGTTGAATAGGGTTAATAATGGGATCAAGGAAAAGTCATGTTGTCTTAAACAATGAACGAGACATGACTATTTTTTTCAAGAGTTCATGTTTTGTAAAAAAATGGAAACTATATAGAAGTGTCTACATTGTAATCTTTTGAGTTGTAATAGTTATGTCCTAATTCTCTAAAACTATATACATGAAAATATCCTCAATGTGAATTATTCATTTAATTCAATATTATGTAAGGTTTAGGGCTGGTTCCTTACAAATATATACCAATTTTTTCACTAAAATATGAAATAAATTAAATATAAAGATGATAAATCAATAAATAAGTAAAAGAAACTAGTGTTTCCACCATAGAAGTTTTGAATTTATAATTTCTATAGGTAGGAAGTTATTATATACTATTTATATCTTAATAGGTGGTGTAGATACTTTATTTTTAACCAAAAAATCATGGTAGCTCCAATGATCGTCCAAAATTCCTTCATCTTCATTAATGAATAACAACCAATTTAATAGATATCCACATCCTCAAAGATTGAATTTTAGAAGTTTTGGGTTAAAAGGATAATGCAAGGTTCCACCATCTTCTCTTTATTATGAGGAATACTATTTTCCATTGGGCATTGAATAGAAAATTCCCTGATGTGGATCTTCTCTATATATGGATTATTTGTTCCCTCATAATATAATAAGTGTTTTATGTCCTTTTCAAGTACCTCACAAAATAAAATATAGGGTTCCTCCAACCATTCTCCCAAATTGACCACACCTAGTGTAATCTTCTCTTTTTCATCAAAAGCATGAAATAATTTATTCTACCAATTTATTTGAAAATAAGGGGAATTATTTTAAATTATAATATATTAACGATCAAAAGATTTCATGTCACGTTTTGTGAAATACCCCTCATATTCTTTAACTATTATATTTCTTTCATGATGTAATCCTTTTACAAAACATTTTTTGAAAAGGTATATAGTTATTTAAAAATACAAAGATTCCTCCAAATCTATAGTTCTTCATTGCATAATGGTAAAATAAATTCTTTTTGATGATTTTTGTATATTTATTATGATTGATTCTCCATTTTTATCTTGTAATCTTAGAAAAAAGTGGTCATATCATCAATTTGGCGCTTCAATTCCACAAATAGAATTTTTGGGTTAATGATCTAGCTTTAATTATCTCCATATCTCCAATAAATGACCATTAACTCTTTGTTTTAATTATTTTTAAAATTTTTGGAATAGAGTGGGTATGTCCTCATTTTTATATATCATCTATGAATCATGTAGTTAGATTCACTCAAATAAATTTATTGGGTTATCATTTTATCCTCTATAGAAAACCTTTTATTAGGGGTGATTCATGTATTTTTTTGAAAACTGATCAACTATTAGTTGGATATATTAAAAGTGTGTGAAGTTAAATTTGGTCAGATATGAATAACCCATAATAAAATGGGGTTAAGGAAATCATTCTCCTCTGTAAAAGTGGATCTTATTTGATGAGTGTTTTTATACATGTTGTTAATATATTTATGATTTTTACTAAGAGTATCACAGTGGGTGACCTAGATCCTTATATGAAGGAGGTATTGAATAAAAAAACCCCATTAATTTTCATTAAAAAAATAAAATAAATGAAAAGAGAAGATAATTTGGGGGGGGGCTGGTTGAGTGATTTCAAAAAAAATCAAACAATCAAGAAGGTAATATCTTTGTAAAAACTAGCACGAGAAGAAGAAATAAATATAATATAATCCTTTAGTATTCCTTAATAATAATAACTTCTATTAAAATCCATTTAATTCTAGTATTAAACCCTCAAACCCTATGGTAATTTACTCAACCACAAATATATGAATAAATAAATCCTTGAATAACTTTGGGACTTCTAATTATGACACCCTGTATTGATTGTGGTCCAAAATACAACTTGTGGTCAATGGAAAATTATATCATAATATAAATCCTATGATTGAGAACTAATAGTGATTGGGTATTTTATAAAAACACTTTGAATATATACAAAGTTGATTAGATTTGGAGATTATGTTTCATATCATATTATTCACAGAAGACTGACCACATGATTAAAGTGAAAATCATTCACATTCCATAGATATACAAAGAAAATTAATTTTTCACTATTTATAAATTACAATTTTTTCTTAGAATCTGATTTTTTAATAATAATTAGATCATATATTAATGGAAACTATTCTCTCATGGGAATAATTTTCATCGTAGAAACTATTAGCATAAAGGAATGTCTTATTGGGTAAAACCCATTATCATCTTCACTCTTAGATTATAGACTATATATAAAATAAAATGTGGTAAATATTGGAAAATAATTGTTTATTTATGAATAAATGATATTATAAGAAGCTACACATATACTATGAATGTAGATAATATGAGGAGCACCTTCTTATAAGATATCCTTTCCAAAATCCATATATTTTAAAATGGTCAGAGAAGTGGGAATATACCAGTAAATTTGGGAAACCTCAAATAATCAACTAAAAACCCTACCCTAGTGTTAAAAGTTCTATTAAATAGAGTTGGTAGGGATATGTATTAAAATGAAAATAAGGGAACATGCACAATTATGCCTCCAAATTTTTCTCCTCATTGATATGAATTTTGGAATGAGTTACCAAATGAACCAAATATCACTAAAGTTTAACTAAATACTATAAAATAAATTCTATAACATATTTTAAACCTTATGACCTATATAATCATTGAAAAACAAATCTATGGAAGAAAAATTTAGGCAAGGTCAAATATAAATAATCAATCACAAGTCCACATTAATTTTTATTTTCTTCGCTACAAATTTTAGACCAAGCTTTTAAGGTATAAATAAAAAATGATCCCAAATTTTTTAGAATACATTCATAAATTTTAGATTTATTGTTTGTCCCAAATAATATATTATGATAAAATTTCTTGACCAAAATTATAAGAAAAAATAATAATTTTCATGAAATTATAAAATTCAATATCAAAACACATATTTTCATTAAATCTTAAAATTAGAATCAATGTGAGGAAGATATGTAAATTTTTATTAACAAAATATTCATCAGAAACGTGGTATATCACTTATTCATGTGATAAAAAGGATTGAGTTATACTATTTAATTTAATAGTCTATGATGTATTTTAATCAAAATATATAGTTATGGGATAAAATGGAATAAGAATTTGGTTATCATTTCAGTATAGATATTATAGACTAATTACATTTAGAATTTTATTACCAATGGGTGGTTGGGGTTAGCAGGGAAATGGCCTAACCCACATTAGATGTGAATATATATATATATATGTTGTGATTACTTGGGTTTGTAAGGGATCAAATAATATAATGTTTTTCATTGGGGCATAAGAGTGAAAACCCATTTGGTAAGTGATATAAGGTGAATTATATATATATATATTACTTATGTTGATGTATTACTTGTTGGAAAATTCTTAGTGAGGTTTGGATTTAGCTTACCTAATTTAGGTATTGATTTGATTTCCTCTATTTATTCATCAAGATATAGGTTGATTCTTTCATATTTACACAGAGGGTTTTAGGGAGGATCCAACCCTGTATATGTGTATGTTCACCCCTATATATATAAATATATATTTTATTTCATTAGATGTGGTTTGGAGATAGAGTTGAGCATTATTAGTTCATAGTGTTTATTTAGGATCTTTTGGATTATAGTGTCACGACATCAATGTTTTAGAGCTATATTTTAATTTGTTTTCACTTATTTTAAATTCATGTAATGGTATTTGATATATATTTATCCCATAGAGTTAAGTAATGTATCTTTATAATTTCTTAGGATATATTAAGGGAAATGCATTAAATTTTACACATTGTAAACCCTTAGAGCTAGTAAAAAACCCATATCATATTGAAGGTTGGTTTTAAGGTTCACTCTTATATTCAATATAGGCTACCAGGGTTATTATTGTAGGAGGTTATTTAAAGATACCTTGTACACAATTTCAATAAAATTAAAAAAAATATAAGTAATGTTTGAAGGAAAACGTATATTAAAATATTTTTAATTAGGAATGATTGTTAATTTCATTTCTAAGTGTCCTATTATGATCAGAAAATAAATTAAATATAGTAAAATATTCAATTCATTATATAGGGAAAAAAATTTCAGAATAAATCAATCTTCATCAAATGGAAAAAAGAAAATGACATTCATGTTCTTCCAAATAGTTTTTTTCTGTTGAAGAATAAATTTTTGATATAGATGAGAGTTATGAAAGTGAGGAAAATTATAATTTTTTTAAAAGGACCTCACTGACTATGAAAAGAAATATATTGACTCATAAGAGGATAAATCATCAATTGATAGTGAGTTCACTTTTGAAGAAGGAGAATCATCCCAAGTGTACACTATTATTATTAAAATCAAGATGTGTTTGAATGAAGTTAAAAGGATAAGAAATGAAAAAATTACTTTTATTAAGAAATTTGATAAGATTGATATTGACCAAGATGAGAAAGATGGTTTGGTAAATGAAATTTAATGGTTGAAATTTTAGAATACATGGAAAAATAATACCATTAATGACATGATTTATACAAACATATTTTGATATAAGGGAGTAGAAAATCTAAAATTGAGGATTGTTAATGATAAAATAAAAATTAATGATTTAATTATGACTTTAATATGGATGGTGTAGAATCATGTGACTATTATTGAAAATAAAAATCTTGTAATATTGATTATGAAAATGTTATATATATAGAAGAAAATTCTACAAGTTCTCAACATTAAAATAAAGTAATTTCCTCAGAAGGATTTGGTGAAAAAAATCTAGATCACTTAAAATATTTTAATAAAAACATGAAGATACTCATATTTGGATAGATAAAAATTTGAGAAAAATCACAATGTCCATAATAAATACCCAAATAAATTATTTATAAAATAATTCAGTAAAACTAACTCATTTGATATTTTAGAATTTATTTAGATAGATATCCATGTTGTAGATTAATTTTTATAAAAGGAGGATGTTTTAGTGTTATTATTAGTGTTTTGTTGGTTATGTAAACGCAGAATATATGTTTTGGTACACCCTATATTTTTCTATACAATTAAGGGTTATTGAAAAAAGTGTAAAATAAAAATAATATAAAATAAATTAGCATGTATAATAGAATGATAAAAATATTGAATTGAAAAATAGTTTTGAGAAGTGTAAAAAAGTATGTATAATGTTTGACTATAAATAAAAAATAAAATTAGTACCTCATAGTACTAACAGACTAATTAAATATATATTATAAGGAATTAAATGTTCGTAAAGTATGATGTTTAAAATAATAAGGAAATTTTTTATGTTTCTTTCTTGGAATATGAATGTGAGAGGTTGTAGAATATGGATAGTGGTATATCCACGCATATGAAAACTAATTTTAATGAATTGAGAGATGATTAATGATTTAATGTAAGAGTTGTTACTTTTAGCTACAATAGTTCATTAAATATCAATGGTGTTGTAGTGGTTCAAATCATGAAAAATCTGATATGCTAAAACAATTTTCTATTTATTGATAAAATGAAACACAATTTTTTAAGTGTATATAAACTCTATAATGATTGAAATGAGGTTATACAATGGAATAATGGTTATTTAGTGAAAATACTCAATTATTGGTCTATAATAATATGGGTTTTGAGAACCTGATAAAAATTATTCCATGTTAGAAAGTCCAAAATTGGATGCTTCATGAGCATGAAATATGAGAATAATTTGTGCCATTGAAGATAAAGTCAAATTTCTAAAAACATAATGAAATTAATCAAGGAAGTTGTAGTGATAGTAAATTATTTTTTAAAGATGATAATATTAGTATTTTATAATCATTTCAAGAAGAAAATATAGTGGGTAATAGTTACAAGGGTTTTGGAATTCAAACTCAAATACCATTAAAGTTCATTCACTCAGATGTGTGAGGGCCTTTGAAAAAAGTCTATAAGTGCATATTTAAATTTCATTAATTTCAAAGATGTATTTATCATAATTAAATAAATTATTTTTATGTGTCACAAATATCAAGACGTAAGTATGTTTAAAATTTATATAAGTCTAATTATAAAGGGAAACAATTATTTAAGAAAACCAAGATTGGAAAATAGTAGTGAGTATTCCAACAACATGTTTTTAAGAATATACTAAAAAAATGGATTAATACAAGAGTTTATTGTACCCTACACCAATTAGTAAAATGGAGTAGGTGAAACTAATTACATGTGCCTCATTTTTATGAATAAAACTATGATAAAAAAATATAACGTCAACATAATTTCTAGATGCAATAAATTAATACTTCTAAAATTATTCTAAATTGATATAAATTGATTAAAAATTTCAACATTAGTCCATGTAAAATGTGATTCAAGAAAAATGTAAATATGAAACACATTAAAGTGTTCATAATTATTTTTTTCCTCATGAATAAATATATAATTGGTGGGTTGTTTAATGAAAACATTAAGGTAATATTTTCTTTAGTTACACACCAAATTGAATTTCATACAAATTTTATAATAACAAAAATGGAATAATTATGGGATATGATATTGTGATGGTCATTAATAATTTATAAATGATCAAGAAATCAATCTAAAAAATAATTAGGAGGATAATGTTTTCATAAATGATCCCACTACCCAAGTTGATGTATATATATAAATTCTAGAAATTCTAGATTACGATATAGATTATTCACAGTCATGTAATGAGGGTATGAATTTGAGAACCATAGAGAAAAAAATCGTGAATTAAAAGTTATGTTGATATATAAAATATAATAGGGGTAAAAACCATAAAAAATCAGAAAAACTAGTCACACTGGTCTACTATAAAAAATAGAACCTCAAATTGTTGATGAAGCATTTGAGTTCAAACAATAGATTCAAACCATGATTAAAGGGTTGGATCAAATGGAAAATAATTATATTAGTGAGATTGTATCTAATCTCATGGACAAGAACATTATAAATTTAAAATGGATTTTTATAAATAAATTAAATTATAAATGTGAATTTAGAAGAAATAAAAAACAAATTATGTATAGAAGGTTCTCACTAATTGTGGAAATTGATTTTGATAAAAAAAATTCCACTATATCCATGATTGAGACCTTTATATGTTTCTCTAGTTTATCTCAAATATGGTTTTTATTTATTTCAAATGGTTGTGAAATATATATTTATAAAAGAAGATGTAAATGAATATGTATATAAAGAGAATCCTATTTGTTTTATGCTTTATGAAGAATGAAAAAAAGTGTACATGTTAAAGAAGGATCTATATGTATTTAATCAAGATCCAAGATCTTGGTACCTCAAACTCGATGAGTACATGGGGATTATGGAATTTAGAAAAGGTAAGGTGGGTATTAATATTTATTTTAAAAATACTAACAATAAAATAATAATTTTTACTGTTTATATTGATGATATTATTTTTATAGTAATGAGGGAAAATTATAAAAGATTTCTTAACACAAATTAAGAAGAAGTTTTAAATGTTAATTCTCAAGGAGATGAAAATTTTCTTGGGTTTACAAATCAACCAAAAAACTTGTACCATGTTTATTTCTGAAGAAGAATATGAAAAAGAGTTATTGAATAAAAATGGTATGGAATAAACAAGAGGAGAGTATACAAAAATTTATATAAGTGTCAATAAAAGAATTGATTATGAATGGAAATATATCAAGGAAAAATAATATAGAAATTTGAGTAGTAGTAAGATATACCCAACTTCCATGAGACTATATATTTTCTATTTTGTTACACAATATATTAAGTATTAATCCAATCAATAAGAATAAAATTTTATATAATCCACAAAAATTATTATATATATCTCAAATAACATCAGTTATGAAATGTTGTGTAAAAATAAAGGTGATCATTATTTTAACGCATTTGAAGATAATTATTGGGCATGTGGTGTTGATGGTAGAAAATCCACATCTAGTAGATGATTTTTGTGTGTGACCAATATGTTTTAAGGAATTAGAAGAACCAATAATCAATCACATTGAGATCCTCTGAAACTGACTATATGATTTCATTATTGGAAGATACACCGATGATCATGATAAATACCCAACTTGAGAATATGAATATGACAATTATATACCCACTTATTTTTTGTTGTAAAAAAAAGTTCTATAAATCTATCTAACGACGTAATTCAAAATCAAATAACATTGATATAAAATATAATTTTCTAAAGGTTAATGTGGGTGAAGGAATCATGTAGCCCTAATTTATTCTATAAAAAGATGTTATTAAATAAATTCATACAATTCAACTTCTAAATGATTCTTTTGAGAGGATGAGTCTATAAAAGGGAGTATAAACCACTTCCCAACAATGAGGATTTTTTTAGTTTTCTCTACTTTTAAAAATGTGTTTAAATTTTCATCATAGGCGGAGAAGTTATCTATATGAAGATAAACCTTTATATTATTGAAATAATTTAATATGTTTTTTAAGTATATGATAGAATTTTCCTAGAAAATAGTTTCAAATTTCAAGATTGAGGATTTTATGTTTATATCATTTTTATAACTTTTCATAGATAGATTTGACATCATAATTAATCACCCTCTTTTTATATACTAACATTGAAAAAATAAACAAATGGTTGATTGGTTTATAGTTGAATTCAGGGAATAAATTTATACAAATTACTATATAATATGTTGTTATCTTTATTTTTAATAAGGGAGAGAAATGAATTTTTACATTCTAGTCCATAGATTGAGGGGGAATTATTTTCAACTATGCCTAGAAATTGAAAAGTAAAGTATTGTTATTGAAAAAAAAATCCAAATAGAGAATTCATATGTCACCAACTTGTTTCCAGAAACCATTACCATTATTTTATATATGTATTAATTTATTATCTTTCATGTTTTATTCAAATAAAAACCCTAATTCCATCTGTTTTGAGTATTTTCAAAAATATATTTTTAATTGAATGGATATTTAAATATATAGAAATATTTTATTATGGGTGAAAAAAAAAATTTATGAGTGTAATGTTGAGATTTGAATAGTTTTATGTAACTTTATTATTTTTTGATTCGTTGGAATTTATTTTTAATTAATTTAGGTTCATTTATAAAACAATACTAGGTGGTTAAATTATAAACCAAGGATGGGTGGTTCCATTATAAACCAATGATGAGTTGTAACAATATAAACAATAGATGGGTGAGTCCGTTATAAAACTCTAATGCATTTCGTATTATGATGAAACTTGACAATATTTTTATTACATATTTAATAGTGATTTTAAAAATTATGTCAAAAGTTTTCCACATAATTTATTTTTTATTTCTATACTATTTTTTTTTTGAAAAATATTGATTTCATAATATAAATTAATAAGATTATGTTTAATGGAAATTATTTTCTACTTATTAAGGGTGAAAAGTAAAACTTTTTTAAAAAGTTTTCACGAGTTTATAATGATTACAAATAAACCATTATGAGTTTTATTTGTTTCCATTAATAGCCTGAATGGCCTGAAGGCCTTCATTTTTTATTGATTTTTGATAACCCCCCTTTCAAGGGATGAGTGGGAACCCTTACAAGGCCTGTAGGCTCAGAGATTACAAGGCCTGTAGGCTTATGAGATTACATGACCCAAAGGTCATAGGGAATCAACCAGACTATCTACAATGAACTGACCCTCCCCAGTGTCTGCGTCATGATGGTAGCTCTCCACCTTAGCATGAACATCTGGCTAGGATTCCCTTGCAGGCATAGGCATATCCTGATGGCATAGCCATACCCTCTCATTTTGACAAATCCATTTGGCTCAGCTTTGGTGAGTGCACCTTCTCTGAATCCTCTTCTAGGGCTGCTCCTTTTTTTGTAGTGTGTCTGGGGCAACTGCATGTGGGCTGAAGGTCATTAGGTGGCCCAAGGGCCTTAAAGGTGGTCCGAAAGCCCTACTGACCCGAAGGCCTGGGTGGCCTGAAAGCCTTAAGGACTCCAAGCCCAAACCGGTGGCCCAAAGTGAATAGTTACAGCTACTATTGTACCGAACAATACCTATTATAGTACCCACACAGTGTACAGTTCTGCTACAATACCCAAATAGTGTACAGTTCTGCTACATTACCTACACAGTGTATAGTACTGCTACAGTGCCTGCTATAGTATTGTTATAGTACCCAGAAATCTGCCTCTACCTGGTTTTGAACCTGGGTCTTGTGGATGCACTTAAGGATACCTCACCAACTGGGTTGAGGCTCATGTGCTATTTGTTTCCTTTAATATATCAAATTAAATGATTTATGAAAATCCTTGTATTGAGAAGTATATTTCTTGACTAATTAAATGTTTATTTTATGAACAAACATTAATTTGAAAAAATTAAATTGTTATCAGAATTCATAGACTAAAATGTGTCTTTCATTATTTTTATACATCCCTTACTGATTTTTTTTTCTTATCGCATGTTTTAATTTTTTTCAAATGGTTTCAAGGATAAGTAGTGACAAGGATGAGGTCTAGATGAAAATTGAGAAGATGTGTTGTGAAAAGAAAACCTGTTATACCTTTAGTTTTTTTATTTAAAAATGGATACTAAGTATAAGTGTCCAATTTGAGTTTTAATATTTATTTATATTAGGGTTATGGAATAATCTTCTAAAAATCTAAACCGAAAAGATTCTATAATGTAAGATAATAAAATATTGGCTTAATAATCAAAATTATATAATGTTTAAGGTTGGTAATTAATATTTGAAATGCATTTTAGTGTTCAAAATTATTTTTGATTATGTTAATTATATTTTTTCTAATAGTATAGGATCAATGTAAATTAGAATCATATTTTTTCCACCTTATATATTTTATATTTATAGAGAAATTTCATTTATATGATATTATTAAAAAGGGAATCTCTTAGGATGAGAAAAAACAAGTCACATTCAACATAGTCATGTGGCTAAAAAATTCAACTAAAATTTAATAACGGAACAATTCCTAATATTATAAAATTCATTTTCCTAGTCAAAATGAAAATTTCCACATAAATGGATAAAATTTTTAATGATTAAGTTTATTATATATATAATATATGTTTTTATTTTGACGTGATGATTCAAATCATGAAGAAAATTATTTTAATATTTTGGAGAGTGTATGACGGAGATTATATACATATTAGTATAAATTTTTTTGAGTTATGTTTTTTCAGTATAAAATATAAATCAATTTGATCCAATCCTTTGGAATTTTTGTCTCAAATTAGTAAATAATCCTTTGAGGAGTTTACGATATTATTTTTTTATGAAATGATTTAAGTTGATATTTTTTTGTATTTCTTTATATTTTTATAACCAATGTGTTAATACTATAAAAAGGTTTTTATATATTATTTATTATATTAACATATGATAACCATTTTGACCGTTGATGGTAGAACTTAAATTTCAATTTTTGGACATGATGGTGGACTAAAAATTGATTTTAGTTCTTCAAATCATGATAAATTCATCATGGTCAAGATAGTTCACATTTATGGAAGATATCATGATTATTGAATGAGAATAATACTATTATATAAATTTATAATATATATTTCTATTATGGGAAGAAGATCATTTATCAACTTAAGAAGAATATAAATCCAGTGAATATTATGTAAATATTAAACACGAAAACAATTAAATTTCATGATAAAATAAATATATAATATATATTAAGTTTGTAAAGATGAGAAAAATTGATAGGGAAAACATAATTTTAGTAGGGGATAATATAAAACACTGATATTTTATGTTTCTAGAAATATAATATTAAGTTTGATTGCATACACCACAAACAACACCAAGCATAAACAAATGTAAAATAATTTTATTTAAATGTTTCCATTATAACATAGTATTTGAATAGGTGGGTATGAATAAAATTAAATACATTATGATATATACATATATATAGTTACAACTGAATACATATTTATTGATAAATTTTTTTAAATAATATCTCAATTTTTCGTAAAGTGGTTTTATGGTTAAAAACCGATTTCTTTAAAAATGATTTTATAAATGTTAGTTAAAGAGTATTGTAAATAATTTATTGAAATTTTATAAATTTTATTTGACATAAATTATATCATTTTTTAATTTATCATGTGAAAAATATCTTAGTATGAATTTTTTAGATTTTTTTGAATTTTTTTTGTGAATAAAAAAAATACAGATGTTTATGAAAAATTATCTTTTCTTTTATAGTATTTATAAATTAAAAATATATTTAATATTATTTTTAATATTTAATTCTTTAAATATTATTAAAAAAATTTTTAATTTTTTTATTGGAATCAATATTTTAGTATAATTTGTTATAAAACATTTTTTTAATAAAAAATTTATTTTTCTAAAAAACAGTGTTTCTTCATATTTTTTGGGAAACATTTTAAATTAAATTAAACCAACTCTATGAATTAAATTTGATAAAATATAATCAATTTTTTTAATTATAATAATTAATATTAGTTTATATTTTGATCTTAATTTTGTTCATAATGAATTGTAAAAATAGTAAAAACCATTTACCATGGCAAGTGTTAAAACATGTTTATTGGGTGGTTAAACAAAAGAGTAAGGGATACAATGCTCTGAATTTTTTTAAAAGTCCTATTTTATAGACATATTTATAATATATATCATCACATATTAAGAACTGTTCCATTTTGGAGGAATTTTCTTGAGTGATTAATTAATATATTTTAATCTTCTAAAATGTTTCTATGGTGTCCTCTCCCACTTATAAAAGGATACCCCATATCAAACCTCTTCACACATAAACATCATTGCTGTAATAACAAAATAAATAAATTCATAATATCCACCCCATGTCATAGAGACTATAGTTTGATTATAAAACCAACAAAGTAAGTCATTAGGTGTAAACCTAAAGTGGTTATCCAAAGAAGAGGAATATTTCTCAACCAAACATTTTCATTTTATTTCTTCTTTTAACTCCTTCAAATATTCTTTAAACATTAAAAATTATAACATAATTGTATTAAATATACTTAAATTTAATTAAGTTAATGGAATAACTCATATCCATCTCTTTATTCCATCAAATAGAAAATGAAAGCATCATTCTTGTGTATGATGGAATACTGCCTCGCAAACCGATTTAATTCATTTTCCACCACTACATCTCACAGTAGGTTATAATGATGGATTTAATGTATATATATTACATTCATAACATATTTATTAGTATTTGAAGATATTAAATCATGTAATTTTTTACCTTTCCATCCATTAAAATATGATAACATCGTTCTAACATATGTGGGGTTTACCAGTTCCACGAAGCGGTGTGATTCATTTTTCATGATTACATCCCATTGATTACATATATAATTGTATTTATATAAATTATAGGATATTTTTTATGTAATAAAAAATATTTAAATATAAAATAATACATAACTTTCTTAAAAAAATGTTCTTTTACAAATGAAAACTTTACTCATGTGTATGTATGAAATTCCATCTCCATGATTATGACATAGTTAAATTTTGATAACCATATTTCATGGTTGGTTTAAAAACATTAATTGACTTATAAAAATAGTAATTACTTAAGGATTACAGTTCTAGTTATTATGGAATAATTAAAAATTTGACCGTGGCCGACATAACGAAGTCATTTTGAAATTATGAACTGAACATCTTCAAAACAGCAGAAGTAGACATAACAGATTATGTAATTAAATATTTTATTGAAATAAATAAATTTAAACAATTAATTATAAGGGATTAAATATATAAAATTTTATTATGTGCATAAATAATTAATATATATTTATTATAAAGGATTTAAATAATTTAAATGATAAGTTGGACTTATGGTAAGGGGGTTCTTAACTTAATTTAATTTCATTGGGTAATATAACTTCTTCATACTTTTATTTTTTCAATATTATGTGTGAGTTAAAATTTCATAATTTATTGATTTATTTACACATATATTTTTTGATTTATATTTTATACACATAATATCATTATTTACAAATTCCCATATCATTAATATGATATTTCTTAGAGATATCATCTCAATTTTTACTACATTGAGGCATATTTGGATTGTGCACCTATTTACTTATATATAGTGTATATACTACCCATTTGATGTATTTAACATGCATATATAAGTATTAATTACGATTAAATTTTTTATTGAAGTTTAATATTTCAAGGGGTTATAATTAAAATGTTACTGAAGATGTAATATTATATTTTTCAATCTATTTTTTTTGGATTTCATATTTCTTTTTGAAGGAATGTTGTAATATATCCTTAATCAACATAAACTATTTTCTTATAAAATGCATATTTATGGATATTCCTTTTTTTCTTCTAAATTTTCATCTCATTGGAACTTAAATCAAGAAAAAAAAATAAATATAAAAGACTTTCATATTTTAATTTTTAATGAAGTATATTTTTCTTCCATGCCTATATTTTTGATAATTGTGTTACATTTTTTTATCAATAGATTTCTCATAGAAATTTTATATTTTCCATTACTTTTTATAAGAATTTATGTAATATTTATAATGTTTTTATATATATTTATGTTTAAAATTATTTTAAAAAATTCAAATGAATGTTTATTTTTAGCGTATATAGTGTTACTTGATTTTCCAGCCATAATAACTATGTTATGATGTTTATATTATAATATTGATTCTCAATGATTTTATAAATAAAATTACTTAATGAAATATTATTTTAATATTTCACATACATTTTTTATCCCATTAAAGGAAATTATTTTATTATAAAACCAATATTTTTATGAATTTATGGTTACCTTTTATCAATTATTAATTTTTTGGACATTTACTTTCTCTTGAAACATTCAATTTCTTGGGTTCATTTTTCATTGGACCAAAAATTTCTCTTAAATATCCATATTTTTTTCATGGATATGATTATTTCTTAAACCTTATATAATTTCTATATATATTGTTATATAATTTATGTTCTTTTATTTTATGGGTAAATCTTAATATTTCATATTCTTTACTCAAAATAAATATTTATTAATAAGGAAAGTTATTTATGAATTAAATTGATCTTTCAATATATGTGGAATGTATTGGATAATCAATGATGATTGAGGGCTAGTTATTGATTTCCCCTCAATTCATCGACCTGTATTAGGAGAAACATTAGTTGGTGATAATAAAAAAATATATGTACATGTTGGATATATTCATTTAATTTTTATTAATGATTTATTTTATTAAGAACTGGGTTTTGGTTTTTTTTCAAGGGAATTATGAATTCTAGACTTAAATGATGAAATGCTACAAATTTACCAAGAAATAGGATATACATGTTGTGTTCTCTTATACATGACATATATTCCTCATTCAAAGCATGCCTTCATAGAGACATACCAGTCCATGAATATTTTAGATGACATGAATCCAATACATGAAGTCAAAATTCATTTAATAGAATACAGATTTCAAAGATCAAAATCCTTCTAAAAGTGAATAAAATACATGATGTGAAAAGATTTGAGGACGTGAAATGTTCCAATGCCCTCCGTATCAAATATATGAACCAATTGTTCAGAGGAAAATGTAGATTTCAAATACATGATGTTCAACCAACTTACATGATCTGATGATATTGGGACAAAAGTAATTTAATCCAGTATAAGATGTGCATGAATTACATGCCTTGTACTTCTCATGAATATTAATAGTTTTAGCATCTCTATTTAATAATGTTCAACCACTTTATTTTTCACACCTTTTTTCTTACACCAACTATTCTTTTTTTTATTTGTATTCATTCCAAAATAGATTTTATTCATTCATTTATTTGTTTTTATTGAATAATTTTGAGTTATTAAACATTCTACACAAATTATATATCCGTTATGACACCATTTCCATTTTTGACATTCGTTTCAACACCACTCTCCATTCATCATAAATGCTTGATTATTTCATTAATGATTATTCATTCACAATATTTTTTTTATTTTTTTACTCTTTTTGACTCTAAATTTCTCATTATTAATTTTTTTCATCATGTGAAGTATGTTTTTTATTATATTTACATTGATTTCAGTTTTTTAACATCATTTATTTATTTTTTTAACCCTATACTATGAATTTTCAAAAGTTTCATGATTAATCATATAAATTTTAGTGTTTCCTTGCATTTGGTCATCACCACTAGGTGCAGATAATCCACCTAGGGTTAGAGGTTAAGAGTAGGTGTGTTTTAGATCCAAATGAATTTATAGATTGAACCTTGGTAACCCTATGACTAGTAATTAGGATAATAATAAATATTTAACATAGCATTTTACACAACCTAGACCATGGGAAGTGGAATTTAATTTGAATAACCTAATTGGAGTTGGGAAAGACTATGAAAATTATCCTATGACGTTTTATTCATAGAAGCCAAGTATAATAAACCTAGGTTTTCAGTTATACAGGGACCATGGGATAGTTGCGGCATAGGTATATATAGTTGGTTTGACCAAAACTAATTGGAGACATTTAATCCAATTCATATCCTATGTGTCAAGACTTTCTCAAGATAACTCTAGGAATATGTTATTTTGAAATCTCTGAAATTTATCCTAGTCCCTTCCTTTATTTTATGAATTAATTCAAAACTACTTAACTTCAGTAGAAAAACTATAAGAGTGAACCTGTGGAATTATTTTCTATGGTTTTTGTTAAATTAATTTCTGACCAATTAGTAGTCCTCATTGTTTCGAACCTACACTTCCACTTTACTACACCCTTGTAGTAAGTTTAGTTTGGGATTATAAATTTATAATTTGATTTGTATCAATATGAAGTCAAATATTCATGAGGGCATGTAAAAAATTTTCATCGTTGACATGGATTACTGTTGATAAAGAATAATTACCATGAGATCAAACCCTATATTAACTCACCCTTTCCCTTTCTTCTTTATTCCTTCCCATTTTCCTTTTATATTTTTCTCCTTGTGGCATGCACACATCCTCTTTCTCTTTCTACCTCATTCACTTCATCCCAGCTAGTACATGCGTCATGGACTGTTGACTTTCTCAAAAATCCTGGACACACAAGAAAAACATCTCTTTGATCCAAATATTGATAGAATAATCACTGCATGTCACCGTATCACAATGGATGAGCATAACAATCATTACCCCCACACTTTCAAGACTCATAACATACATCACCCACCAATTAGGGTGAGTTACCATCACTACCCATTCACACCATTAAGGATTACTGCTTCTCATATATTAGTGGTGATGCACTTATAATTGTACACCCACCAATTCAAGTTAACATTATTGATATCAAAACTAGACTCATACATATGATCTTGAACATATGGCAGTTCATTGTAGTTTAAAATGCACAACCCCTTGAGTACAAATCTAATTTCATGGATGTTTATGATACCTTTTACAACCATGGAATATCATCACACACAATAAGACTATGGGTATTCCCTATATCCTTAAATGATAAAGGTAAGGACTGGCTAAAAAGTCAAGATTCAGAGGGAATCATGAATTGGGACAAGTAAGAAAATAAATTTCTCACAAATCTATCCCAAAAATCTCTAATTAGATGCTCTAAAACAAAGTTAAAAACTTTTCCCCAGAATATGGAGAAATATTGTGGGAACCATTGAATTGATTTTAGGATTTGACCCAAGAATTCACACATTGTAGACTAGATGTGTGGCTTTGACTTCATATATTCTACCAGGTAATCCAAATAGTTTTCTATTCTATGGTAGACATTGATTTTAAAGGTGGACTCATTAATAAGATTAAATAATTGAACCAATAAATTCTAGATGAACTTTACCTCAACTATAGTCTATGGAAAAGTGATAGAGTACTGACTGATTGAGGAATTGACCAAGTGGAAGAAACTACCCACATTAATGCCAATATAGAGGCTTTGACAATGTATATTGAGTCATTTAAATGACATACTGAACTACACCCCACCTGTTCTAGTGATAGAAATATAATATTTTGAAATGTGAAGATGTAAACACTAGTACCAATAACACATGTAAGCCATAGAGGAACCCCAATTCAATGATTTTAATTATCTTAATTAAAATCAAGAAGTCCAACAATACTAAAAATCCCATCAAAACAAACAACAAATCTATCATCAACGACCATATCAACATCCTCTGAAGAAGAGGAAAGGTTATTTTAAGCATAGGAGTTGAAATATTTGACAATGGAATCAAGGGTAACCTAAGTATACACCACAAGGTATTTTAAATATAGGTATAGAGATATTGTGCTTATTATGGTGGTATGTACAGAGTATTTCACTACAAAACAAAGAGTGTCAAATGGGAAAGATCTCTAAAAACTAATCTGACTAGCTACTAGGTAGTTTTCCAGGTAATATTGAATCTCATTAGAGGGAAGAGACTAAATCTATAATAGTTAGAAGTGAATTTTTTTTGTATTTTTATAAACCATGAAGAGTTGAGAAAAATCAGTTAATATAATATAATGAATCTTGGGAGGAGAAAATTGAGAGATAGAACCATCTAAGAAAGATCCAATTGAGGCACAACTAGAAAAGGGAAATGACTACGTGGCATCACCACTATAAAATCTGGATCTCTCCATAACTTAACAAATTCGACAAGGAAAGAAGTATTGGAAATATAAAAAAATATTATAATTGTATAATAAATTGCTTATCAATATTCCCTTTGCAGAGGATATTGCTCTAGTGACCTCTTATACAGTATTACTTCAAAAAATCTCTAACTAAAAAAATGGAAGACCTAGGTGGTCGTCTCCCAAAATGGATAATGATCTATAGTTTTTCAATGGAATCCACCTCAAAAAATGTGAGACCCCAAAAGATTCTCAATCCATTGAACTATCATGGAATAAATTTTTGAAAATTCTTGTGCGATCTAGGGGTAAGTATCAATCTCATGTTCATGAGTGTTTACATGAATATGGGGCTCAAAACAAAAAAAACAACATTAAGGGTATCACTCCAACTCACTAACCATTAAATCTTGCATCATCAATGACTTCTTGAATATTTCTTATTAAAAGATAAAAATATTTTCCATTATGATTTCTTCATTCTTGATATAGACAAAGAAGGTGATATTCCCATCATTCTAGAGAGAAAATATTTATACACTTAGAAGGATTTAGTTGATGATAACCTAGGGAGATTTTATTTTAGATTACGATAATAACATGTGGTGTTTGATTTATATAAACATTCTAATAAAACCAATGAGTTTTTTAATTTTCAAACCATTTATCATGATAATAATAAATATAATCATGTGACCAATGAAGATGTTGATAAGAAACAAACTCTTGTTGAGAAGGGATCTAGTTTTTAACAGAATAAAAATTTCACATCACCCTTAATAGGGAAAACCATACCACCTTCCATCCCCTCTATTATTATGAACCATTTTACAGGGGTTTTTTAACTCAATGTTAAGGTCCTATAGTTTGAAAAATTTACATCTCTAGATAATAAATAGACTACAGAGTTGGAGGCAGCCTAGGGTGGGTTTAACATACTAGGATAAGATAGTTTATTATTTATAAATATTAAGGGTTACTAGAATCTAGTTTCTAGGACCCATAAAAAAGCACACAAATAATACAATACACCCCATGTAACATGTACATGGTGTGTAAATGTCGATCACCTGAAAAAATAAACAAACCGATAAATACATGACATGAATTTTTTAAAAGGTTTTTAAAATACCATGAACTTTAGATTCTTGCTCACTCCCCCCCATTTCTCCTCCTCCTGCATGCACCCCCCTCTCATGATGGATCCCCTCCCATGAGTTCCCTCACCCGAATATAGACCCCCTTTCCAACCTATCTCACTTAACTTGCCCAAATATGAACCCCCATACTCTCATTTTATACAGAATATCCAAACCCTACTCCTTCGTATCCTTCTACAATGGAAAGAACAAAGATGGTCTTCACCCTTCCTTCTGACCATAAATTCTCCACTCAAGAGACAGAAGGCTGCACCTCTCCACCACGAGTAGATCCATCATTCTTAGCCTCTATTTCTACCATTACCATTTCTACCAACTCTAAATTTTCATAGTCATCTTACATCTATTCATTGGGACCTATCCATCCACACCTTCATCCCTACCTCCTCTTTTCAAACCATTCCCATCATATTTGACTAATCTATCTCTAGGAGAAATTGATGTAGACCAACAAGACATTGGACATGGTAGTAATGGATAACATTCAAATTAACCAGGAGGTCCTTGAAAAAATAGGTCAACTGCTCTTGACCCTGGTCACCCTTGTGTGAGAGGGTACTTTTTGGGATCTCTTACTATAGTTCCTCACAACCTTTTAGCTAGGCATCATCTTTTTCCACTTCTGACTCAACGGTATTCCTTGGGAGATCAGCCTTGGAGACTATTATATAGACCTCAAAATTTATTCTATTAACTTCCTTGCTTCTCCATTATTCCAAAATTTTCATCTAAATCCTTATATAGAAAAGGATACATGAATTGTTTCCAGGATCTATAAATAATTATAGTTCTTTTATGATCCTTACACCATGAAGAGCACCATTCTCATAGTTGATGCCCTATGGATCCTTCAGAGGGAACTTTCTTAAGCTTGGATTGCTAGTGGTGATTCTCATAGGGAATCCATCTTAATCAAGTTAATTATTATCATTTAATAAATGGGATTCCCAAAAAAAATCAAGGCTATGCAATTTAGTGAGTTTTAATGGTCCTTGAAAAAAAGAGTCATGGTAATTTGATGGGTGGCTATTTTATTCCCCACTTAGCCAAACATCTTCACGACTTAGAGAATTCCCAATGCCAAACCTCCCATGTAATTATAGTTGAAATCATCATTATATTTATCTATAATATTGGGATACTAATAATGGATGGAATAATCTACCAATGGGAACTATCATATTTGGAGGATGTTGAGGAGACCCCTACTCAACGTACAACTGACCCAACCACACCAGCCTTCCTGACTCATTCCCTTGTAGCCACCACCACCACCACCACCATCATAACATTCGATCCTTCAAAATAAATCTCAGAACTTACCTCCAAAACCATTACCTAACCCATTACCATGACCATACCTACCCATTATGTAACATCTATGCTCTTTATAATGGGTCAAATTCATCACCCGTTTTTAATTTTTGGAGTTATGTTGGTACACCAAATCTTTTCATGTTTAATAGAACATAATTTTAATTTTACCATTGACACAAGACCTTTTATATATTACTCTTAATACTTATCTGGTTTATAAAAGTTTCAATTGGGCTTTATTGGAGTTAGACACCATGAAATCATCTTTTCAAAGTGCGTAGACTGATGCACAAGGTTTGAATAAACTGTGCGACCTGTATGGAGAAACTGTGATGCCCTACTGGTCTAATGTTAATGATTTTCCAAACCATGTTAGATGGGTCTCAGGGATGTAAAAAAATTATGCAATATTTCAAAGAAGGCCCACAGATATTTTGGTCTTGATTTTAGGAACCGTGTACATGAACCGTGTGAGCCTGTATCTCGGATAGTGGGCATCACACTGTTTGTTCCCAGTTTTCAAAACTATGCAAGAAAAACATGTGACCCATTAAAAATTTGAAACTAACTTTTTTCCCTCCCATCCTTTCATTAGTTTTTCCTCATTTTCTTTTTCTCCACTACACACTCAATAGAGGGGATCACCATTTCTTCTCCTCCTATAGGTATTGAGACACACCAGTCATCCGGACTCCGTTTCATGATATATCATGTGCATTTGAACTATTTTAGTAAGATGACAAATACTATTTATTAATTTCTTCTTTCATATCACCTTATGGAGTGAAAATACATGTGATCTATTTTACCATATTTTCATGGTGTTCATCTGAATCCCCAATTTCATCCAAAACGAATTGTGTTAGAGGATAAGATCGGACGAGCGGACGTCTACCGACACAAGTAAAGTGGTGATTATATTTCCCCTTGATTTCATTAATATTTTTGTATGGTATGACTTGGGATAATCATTGGGGTATTCTGAAATAAGAACCTGTAAATTTAATGTATATTTCTATTTAATTAAATTGATCACATGAGATGTCTATGGTCATGCTCAATCAAGTATGGAGGTGATTTTATCCTTTTTAGAGGCTTAAAACCTAGGAAATATTAGTCCAGGGTTACATTTTGTTAAACTTTGTTTGTTTAATTTATTTTTATTGAATTATTCAGTTTCATGGGAATGTGAAGGACTCAACTTGAGGATTGAGATAGCATTGGATATATGATTTTGGGTGATGTGATTGTCAAACTGGGCATGGAATGATATATATGTATTCTGAGTGATGTTGATCACTAGTTGGGTGACATAGTCATCAAAATTATTTGTAAAGATCCTTAGGTTATGGACATGTATCACGTGATATTGAATTGTGTTGACCATCAGATGAGAAAATGCTCAAAGGGGTTGGAGGTTCCCAATTCGATGGATCCTCACACTCAATTAATCACAGATGTTTTATAGAAACATGTTGGTGGTGGCATAATAATATTGTTTCTCACACCCTACCAGGGCCTTTCCAAATGATTGTAGATTTTATGGAATTATGGTTAGGTAATGGTTTAGGATTAGGAGGTGGATATTAGTTCTGAGTTAGCATGGGATATATGGAACGAGACCAGAGGTTATTTCCTAATATTGTGTTTCTTTTGTATTTTTATTCTTTATCAAAAATCTATTATACATGTACGTACTGAGGTCAGCCATTAGTGACCTGCCTACCTATTCTTTTTAATTAATAGATATGTTTTCATTTTATATTTCATTATATAAAAATGTTATCTTAATCTCTTTTTTTTTATGAAAATTTTATTGAACATGTTTATTATTTATTCTTTAGGTACTATTTCTTGTGCTTTTTCAATGGGTGAGTTACTTGTCAAGTTTCTTTTGGTATTTCATTTATGCTACATATTATATATACCTTCACCATTATGTAATCACATATATAGGGTATACTAGAATCAATATCACCTATGTACACCCTCTCTACTAGTTGGAATCCTTTGGTATATAAAGAGGTGTTCTTAATTCTCAATGGAACATATCCTGAAGCACTCTTCGAGTGGAAAATTAGATCAGGGCACTAAATATGGTATTAAAGTAGATTATTTTTCCTCTTTTGGGCCTTGATATTTGGGATATGGTAGACTAGATATTTGGATGTTGTTGATGCAAGGTTCAATGTGAGTTTTTGGGTGCCTTCATACCGATGCAAGTTGGATAAACCAAGTTACATGGGTAGAAATTGTTGTTATTCTTTGATCAACTTACATTTGATATGATTTACACATAAAGTAGAGCACTTAGAATGTGATTTTTATCTCATATCATATGTGACTCGTGGCCTGGTATAGAATTGAAAGTGATATTGGAACCTCGAAAAAAATGGAAGGTTTATTGTAATGTTTTTCAGGTTAGAAACATAGGGTTTTTTTATATGAATGTATGTTTGTTCATAAATAATGCTTTGTGACATGTTATATATGTATATATGAGGCTAGATTATATAGTAGTTGGCATGAAAAATGCTATTGGGTGATGTTGATAAATAGGTTAGGCCTCATGGTCATCAAATTGAGGAAACATGTTTCACCAAGATGAGCATGACCCGATGAATATGTGATACTTGACTAAGATATGGATGGTTATGTGTTCAAGAGGATAGATTTTGAGAGACATGGCTATGATGAAGGGTGTAAAGGTAGTTATATTTCACTTCCTGTTACTTATTTCCATATTTATGATATATATATATATTATGTCTTTCTGACCATGTATTAGCATTATATAGGATTCCATCTAGATGGGATCTAATGGAGCGTTAGGAGAACGATGATTTGGTTCCTCATGAGAGAGAAACGGTCGAGACACTTAAGGTAAAAGATTAGTCCATGAATGGTAAGAAAGAGCATGATTCCTAGGTACAATCATTAGTGTAGGAAGGGTAACCGCTTGAATTGGTATCTTTTGGGCTATGTCATAATAAGAATATCAAGGGAAGTATGGTATGTTTCATCTATATGATGGATAGGGTTATTCATAGAGAAGATCATTATTTTTACTATTTGACTTGAGAGTTCCAGTAACAACACCCACCACTATTTTCAAGGTGAGGGTTGACCATAGGGGGCTAAGTACTACATTGGGCCAATGAAGATGATCTTCAAGTTCCTTGAGACCCCCAAGGTAGATGGTGAAGCTCGATATATACATGATAAATGGACTGGAAAAAACCTTTTGGTTTTTATAGTTTCAGTGCATAGACATAAGGGACTGTACTAGAATAATTTTGAGGCCAGGTTCTTCAAGAACTTCATTCCAAAGAAACTGAGGTAGAAAAGAGATCAAATATTCTTGAGTCTTTAGTAGGGAGGCATGTCTATCATGAATTACAAAGAAAAAATCATCGAGTTGTATCACTTCCCACATGGTATGGTGGGAAACCACACCTTGAGGGTGAGGAATTTCATGGTTGGTTTATGTCATTCCATTTAAGTGAAGGTGAACATCTCCAGGTTGGATTCATTCCTAGAGGTGGCGAATAAAGATCAAATAGGTGAGAGAAATATGATCAATCAAATGTACTTGAGTCGGGTGACAGATTCAAGTTATTATAGTATTTATGTTTTTGATATCATAAATTGAGTTCAAGATGAGTTTTAGTAGGGTGTTGAGGCCAAGGACTCATATACACCACCTCAGAGTGGGTCATTGATGTTGTACTTTATGTGCAGGTAGTCACGTCATGTGCGGACATAGTGAGATTGTGTGAAAAAGGTGCGTCAAGAATTTGGAATGGTTGGGCATCTCGAAAGGTTTTTTTGGATTCTTCATCAGACCACTGAATAATAGGGACTAGAGAAACTCAGGGTTTTTGGGATCGAATCGGTAGCATTACTAAGAGCTGGTATCCGAGAGTTAGCTGCACAGAGAAGTCATAATAGAGATAACATGATGCAATATAGGGGACAATGGATTGTCTTTGGTGAAAAATCATAGGGATGACATCCAATATGTATTCAATCTTTAGGGAAGATTCACATAGTGAAGCTTCCTGGTGTAGACCAGGACAAGGATCCGGTTATGGTTAGAGTTATTTCATGGGAATGACCATGGTTCTTTTGTTTTACTTTTTAATGTATATTTTTGTGTAATGTTTGTTTTGGGTTCATGGGGTTGACATGATGTATATGGACAAAACAAATTTATTTTATTAGGATGGAATCATTTTGAATATGATATATATATATATATATATGAGGTACATGACACTGAGATATTCTATGAGCATCGCTGGATGCCTATTTGATGAGTTGCATTGGAATCTGGGCATCAATGTGATGCGATAGTACATGAGGTACATAGGCATCTGAGCATTAGTGAAATGAGATACTTGTTTGAGGTATGAGAAACTAGGATATATTATGAGAATTTTATTAGATGTGGGACCTCATATGTGTCACGTGCGACAAGGAAATGAGGCAAGCATCTGATTAGATGTGGGACATGATGGATGTTGGGTATGAAACATGAGTTCATGTTGAGGTACGAGAGTGATGATAAATCATGGGAGAACATTTGAATACATGTATAGTCAAAAAACTATATGTTTTATTTTAGTTTTGGGTTGTCATGTGACCGGGATAGGTAACTCCAAAAGTGGTAATCCCTTTAGGGGGTTGACCTGTGCCCTTTTAGATCATGGTAGTATGGGTAAATTTTAAGAATATGGGATTTTTCTTTAATATCTAACTATTTTTTATAGCTTGGGGATAATCTATATTATTGTTGGGATATTCTAACTTCCTATATTTTTGTAGTAGGCTTATTTCCTCACCAGTTTTGAATATTATAGGTATGGTAGGAAAACAAAATCTGTTCTTATCGAAAATTATTTAATTTAGAGTTTTGTGTTTATATAACCCATTGTTTTTAGATGAGTATTGATTCACATTGAGTTTCAGAGGGGTTTATTTTGTGTTTGGGTGAGTTGGATGCTGAGAAACCAAGTTTATGGAGTGTTAATACTGAGGCACATAGTTTTAACAAACCGAGATGCCTCCAAGGAGAAACCATACAGCCCTCCAAGTCTACTGTGCACAATTTTACAAACCATGAATTAGGGGGAACACGACTGTGTGACCATTTCTACAATTTTTTATAGAGGTATCATGCATGGTTTTTACATGGTTTGGAAAAAGGTATGAACGAACTGTGTTATCCTGAATCTTGGCTATTAGGAAACACATAGATTGCACATGGTTTTCAAAACCATGTGGGGAAAGCGTTCATCCCATAAAAGTGTGAAATTACATTTTACCTACCTTCCTTTTTATTCTTTCTTATTCTTTTTCTTCTTCTCCACCAGACATAGTAGAGAGGAGCGCCATTTCTCCTCCTCCTCTAGGTTTTGAGCCACCCCTCTCATCCGAACACCATTTCTTGATTTGTCAATTGCGTTGGAATGACATTGTTAGTATCTCCAATCCACATTCTTCATTTATCTTTCCTTATAGATCTCTAAATCGTGGTGATCCATTTTAATCTATTTTCAAGGAATTCCTCAAAAACACATATTTTATTGAAATCTGGTCTATTTAATGGCTAAGATCAGATTAATGGACATCTACTAACATGAGGTTGGTATTTCTAATGTTTATCTATGATTTATTGAGTATTTTCAGTTGCATCATGGGAACATCATTGGGGTAGTCTGAGCGAGACCCTATAAATTAAATGTTTTCTTTTAATTAATTAAATTGATCATGTGAAATGGCTATGGGAATGCTCAATAGAGAGTGCATGTGGTTTAAGACTAGTTAGAGGCTAAGGACCTCAGGACGATTAGGCCAGGTTGACATTTTATTAAAAATTAATTTTTTAATTTATTTATATTAAATTTTTTAGTACCATGGGAATGTGATGGTTTCAGCCTAAAGATTGATATTCCATTTGATTATATATTTGAGAAGATGGTATCATTAGGCTAGGTGTGGCCCAATATATCTTGATCTTGAGTGATTTTGATCACTGGTTAGGTGAAACAATCATGTATTGAGGTGAAATGGTCATTAGGTTATAGGTATGGAATGTTTGATATTGAATGGTGTTGACCATCAGATGAGCAATGTGGTCGAGGGGCACAAGGTGAAAAAATTGGGTATATTGGGGACTTTTTTAGTGATTTTAGTACACTAATGTTGGAAAATGATCCATTTGGGGTTGTGTATACACAACAGGGCACACATTATGATGTGGTATTGACCACTCAAGTGGGTAGAGGAAACCATTAATTTCTAATTAGGGAAATTGTTGGTGTTTCTTGAAGTATAAAACATTGTGGTTATGGAGGATCCATCATTTGACAATATTGAGACTTTTGGTTGGATGATGAGGATGTCCATAAATGAGGTCATTGTGCTAGGACTTGTTTTGGAGGATGTACATTATGATTCTTCGAGACATCGATTATTGATCTAACAATGATATTCTTTCGAGGAAAGATATCATTGTTCCTTGAACAACATGCTATAAGTTGATGTTGTTACATTAGAGATATTGTATGATGGACTTAATACATGGTTGGATGTGACTTAGAGAAATGAAATATTGAATTGGGAAAAAGGTTTTGGTTGGAATAAGTTGCTCAGAAAGTTTTTCAGAGGTGGAACCTAAGGGTTAACCTATACTATTTTATTTTATAGGATGCCTTGTGATAAGGATAAGGATCCTCTCCTTTATATTTAATTTGACGATGGTCGAAAAAGGTAAAATTACCCATTGTGGATATTGATCACAAGGAAAGTAGATTATTTATATTGACATTTTGTTACATTTTATTTATTTTAGTACAGTTTTACTTAATCAAATATGTGAGATAAGAACATGTTGTAGGTGGCCTACTGAATTTATTTATCACACACTACACGGGCCCTTCAGGATGTATATAGATTATATATATGTGTGTGTTCAGGTAAAGGTTTGGGCTTAAGAGATGGATTTTAGTACATGAGATAGCATGATATTTATGGAAAGGGACTAAGGGTTATAGCATTAGCTGGAGTTTCTTTTTGAATTATCTTATGTATCATCCCTAAATTATATATATTAGTACTGAGGGTATCCATTGATATCCAATTTTCCTCTTATATTTTATGAAATGATATATATGCATGTTCTGTTTTAGAAGCGATAAATAATATCTTGTTCTATTTTAATCTAAAAATGGTATTGAGTTTGTTAATTATTATTGCTTATGCAGCTATTACTTGTTCTTCCTCCATGGTTGGGTTACTAGTCCAATGTTTTTTGGTGTTTCTTTTCTCTACATATTATTTCTACTTGGACCATTAGGAAATAACCTCTAGAGGGTATATTTGTTAGGGTTGGTGTCCTGAGAACCAATTTTTTTGTACTTCAATTTAATGAATGTACATTTATTATATATTGTTCATTATTCTGCATGACTATAATATAATACTGTCCTAGAATAATTTTTGCATTGATAAGGCAATGGCAGATCCCTGCTATGATGAGAACCTTGAAATTATATAACAATATTATTAAATAAAGTTCTATGGTTGGATGAAATACCATTATTGGACCCATATTATATAGACCATCAAGTTTTAGTACTTGTTAAAAGATGAGACTCTCTCTCATAGAGTTCAAACTTGGTAATCTCCAAGATGGGAGATTATGAGAATAGACCTGCTAGTAGTAATTCTGTATTTCTTGGTGTCATCGGAAATTACTATCTACGACCGTGTGTAATGGTACTTAGACTGGAAGATTATCATTAACTCATGTCAAGAATCGGGCACTTAGATTTGCTTACGAAAAATGTCACGAAGACAGTTGGCGGGAAGTAGGGTATGTTGGGTGAGACACAAATGACATGTAGTTAATGGATAAGTCAAGGAAGGATTTTTCCTTTACATTTTTATGGAAGTAGATATCTTAGTCCCTTTGATTGAAATAGAACTGTCGAACAAATTCTATGGCTATGGTGTCACGACGAGTTTATTTCTGGAAGTCAAAGAATGATAGATCAAGCATATAGGTTTATGACACTACCATGAAACCTGCTTGATGAGATATTGAGACAAAGGGATTAAATTACATGATAAGCATTCGTATGAGGTGACACGTCAATGTGGCGTCAACATCATTCTCTTGGGTGTTGTGACCCGTTGCTAGACAGTAATCTTAGACATTAGGAAAACCCGCATAATGCCAACGGGGAAGAGGCCTAGAGGGTCACACAGTAAGTGTATCCAAGTATCTCAAGTATAATAATCAGTATTCCCATACGTGGTTTAATAATAATTCTAGGAAACCTAAATTATTTTAATGATGGAGGAAGAATAAATTGAAAAAAAGATATACAAGACATGAATTAATGATTACACGTCCTATAGTTTTCATAGAAAATAAGTACACGTTGTGTATTAATGATTACACGCCATGTATGTAACATCCCCAAACGATAAAGGGCTAAATGACTAAATGATATGACTCATATCAACAAGGTGCACCTTCCTTTTCGGGAGACTATCTGATTAGAACTCCACTGTTAAGCGTGCTTGGCCTGGAGTAGTGATTTGGATGGGTGACCTTCTGGGAAGTTTCCAGGATGTGTGCGAGTGAGGACAAAGCACACTGGAAAGGACATGTGTTGGCCTGTGGGGACTCTCATTAGTCAGATGACCCATTCAGGCATGTGGGTGGACCCTGGGGTGGGCCCCCTGTATCTACGAGGCAATTGGTGGTACTTGGGAGGCAAGGAACCGATGACCATGTTAAGGCGGGGTGTCTGTGCTGTCACCGGGACACGGTTGTCACATTTGGTAATAGAGGATAAACCCAGCCATAAGTGCGGTGCACTGCCTGAGTTGAGATGTAGGGCCCACAATGAGGGTGTTGTACTCTAAAGGTGGGGTGATTGTAACATCCCCAAATGGTATAGGGTTAAATGACTAAATTATATGACTCATGTCAACAAGGTGCATCTTCCTTTTCGGGAGCCTGTCTGATTAGAACTCCACAGTTAAGCATGCTTGGCCTGGAGTAGTGATCAGGATGGGTGACCTTCTGGGTTGTTTCCCTAGATGGGTGCGAGTGAGGACAAAGCACACTGGAAAGGACATGTGTTGGCCTGTGGGGACTGCCATTAGTCATATGACCCGTTCAGGCACGTGGGTGGACCCTGGGGTGGGCCCCACGTATCTGCGGGGCAACTGGTGGTTCCTGGTAGGCAAGGACCAGACTGCCATGTTAAGGTGGGGTGTCTATGCTTGGCCTGGAGTAGTGATCAGGATGGGTGACCTTCTGGGATGTTTCCCGGGATGTGTGCGAGTGAGGACAAAACACACTGAAAAGGACATGTGTTGGCCTGTGGGGACTGTCATTAGTCAGATGACCCGTTCAGGCACGTGGGTGGACCCTGGGGGTGGGCCCCCCGTATCTGCGGGGCAACTGGTGGTATCTAGTAGGCAAGGACCCGACTGCCATGTTAAGGCGGGGTGTCTGTGCTGTCACCGGGACCCGGTTGTCACATTGTCAGATAACCCGTTCTGGTATGTGGGTGGACCCTGGGGTGGGCCCCACGTGTCTGTGGGGAAACTAGGGGTACCTGGTAGGCCAGGACCCGAAGGCCATGATATGGCGGGGTGTCTGTGCTGTCACTGGGCCCCACGTATCTGCGGGGAAACTGGTGGTTCCTGGTAGGCAAGGACCCGACTGCCATGTTAAGGTGGGGTGTCTGTGCTTGGCCTGGAGTAGTGATCAGGATGGGGGACCTTCTGGGATGTTTCCCAGGATGTGTGCGAGTGAGGACAAAGCACACTCGAAAGGACATGTGTTGGCCTATGGGGACTGTCATTAGTCAGATGACCCGTTCAGGCACGTGGGTGGACCCTGGGGTGGGCCCCACGTATTTGCGGGGCAACTGGTGGTATCTAGTAGGCAAGGACCCGACTGCCAAGTTAAGGCGGGGTGTCTGTGCTGTCACCGGGACCCGGTTGTCACATTGTCAGATAACCCGTTCTGGTATGTGGGTGGACCCTGGGGTGGGCCCCATGTGTCTGCGGGGCAACTAGGGGTACCTGGTAGGCCAGGACCCGAAGGCCATGATATGGCGGGGTGTTTCCCAGGATGTGTGCGAGTGAGGAAAAAGCACACTGGAAAGGACATGTGTCGGCCTGTGGGGACTGTCATTAGTCAGATGACCCGTTCAGGCATGTGGGTGGACCCTGGGGTGGGCCCCATGTATCTGCGGGGCAACTGGTGGTATCTAGTAGGCAAGGACCCGATTGCCATGTTAAGGAGGGGTGTCTATGCTGTCATCGGGACCCAGTTGTCACATTGTCAGATAACACGTTATGGTATGTGGATGGACCCTGGGGTGGGCCCCACGTGTTTGTGGGGAAACTAGGGGTACCTGGTCGGCCAGGACCCGAAGGCCATGATATGGCGGGGTGTTTGTGCTGTCACCGAGACCCAGTTGTCACATTTGGTATCAGAGGAGAAACCCAGCATTAAGTGTGGAGCACTGCCTGGGTTGAGATGTAGGGCCCACAATGAGGGTGTTGTGCTCTAAAGGGGGGGGGGGTGATTGTGACATCCCCAAATGATAAAGGGTTAAATGACTAAATGATATGACTCCTGTCAACAAGATGCACCTTTCTTTTCGTGAGCCTATCTGATTAGAACTTCACAGTTAAGCGTGCTTGGCCTGGAGTAGTGATCACGATGGGTGACCTTCTGGGATGTTTTTCAGGATGTGTGGAAGTGAGGACAAAGCACACTAGAAAGGACATGTGTTGTCCTGTGGGGACTGTCATTAGTTAGATGACCCATATAGGCACGTGGGTGGACCCTGGGGTGGGCCCCACGTATCTGCGGGGAAACTGGTGGTACCTGGTAGGCAAGGACCCAACGACCATGTTAAGGCGGGGTGTCTGTGCAGTCATTGGGACCCGGTAGTCACATTAAATGACTAAATGATATGACTCATGTCAACAAGGTGCACCTTCTTTTTTGGGATCCTATATGATTAGAAATCCACAGTTAAGCGTGCTTGTCCTAGAGTAGTGATCAGGATGGGTGACCTTCTGGGAAGTTTCCCAGGATGGGTGACCTTCTGGGAAGTTTCCCAGGATGGGTGACCTTCTGGGAAGTTTCCCAGGATGTGTGCGAGTGAGGACAAAGCACACTGGAAAGGACATGTGTTGGCCTATGGGGACTGTCATTAGTCAGATGACCCGTTCAGGAACGTGGGTGGACCCTGGGGTGGGCCACACGTATCTGCAGGGAAACTGGTGGTACGTGGTAGGCAAGGACCCGACGACCATGTTAAGGCAGTGTGTCTGTGCAGTCACTGGGACCCGATTGTCAAATTTGGTATCATAGGAGAAACCCAGCCTTAAGTGCGGTGCACTGCCTGGGTTGAGATGGAGGGTCCACAACGAGGGCGTTGTGCTCTAAGGGGGGGGGGGTGATTATTGTAACATTCCCAAATGATAAAGGGTTAAATGACTAAATGATATGACTTATGTCAACAAAGTGTACCTTCTTTTTCGGGATCCTATCTGATTAGAACTCCAAAATTATTCGTGCACGGCCTGGAGTAGTGATCAGGATGGGTAACCTCCTGGGAAGTTTCTCAGGGTGCGTGTGAGTGAGGACAAAGCACAATAAAAATGACATGTGTTGGCATGTGGGGACTGTCATTAGTCAAATAACCCGTTCGGGCACGTGTGTGGACAATGGGGTGGGCCCCACGAGTCTGCGGGGGCAACTAGTGGTACCTGGTAGGCTAGGACTCGACGACCATGTTAAGGCGGGGTGGCTGTGCTGTCACTGGGACCCAATTGTCACAATTTAGTTATCATTTTTAATAGAAATAAAAAACAAGTACATGTTGTTTATTAACGATTACACACCGTGTATTTTTATGGAAAACAAGTTCACACCGTGTATTAAGGATTACACGCCGTGTAGTTTTCCAATCGGGATTTTGAGGATATAATATTATTTTATTAAATGATATTTATTATATTCAGCGTGGGCACATGTCAAGGAATTAATTATTCAACAGGGGTGTTTTCAATAAGATTTAATGATATAAATAATACACTTAATGCGTATATTTATTGTCATATCTCTGTAACCGAAAACCTGATTATAAATATCCTCACAACCCCAACACTTTTTCCAACAGTCATTGTGTACAATAATTCTAGAGAATTCCCTCAAGACCAAAACAACTCCTTCCTCCAAGAACGCAGTCAAGACCAAGAGAGATCCACCTCTTTCAGATCAAGGTGATCGAAGGCGGACAATGAAATAAAAGGCTTCTCCACGCTAGCATCCAGAGATTCCTTTGGCGAAATCTAGAGATATGTGCTGCATGTGTGGGTCACCACTTGAGGAATTCTACACTTGGCTTCTCCGATGCAATGATGAATCACATCGAAATGTGATCAGAAATATCAACGTAGAAAGAATGTCATAAAATGTTCTACTTGTCAATTAATTAAATTAATTATAATCAATATGTGATGATATTTCCTTTATGGTTCTTGTAATGTTCTTCCACTTTGTCTATTTCTATGATTCGATCTGTAGAGACTAGCGTTTATCATCGTATTGATCCCAGATTGATCATTTCTAATGACAAAACGCAAAGTGGGCACATCCACCCACAAGCTTCCGCTGTGCCCAGGACCTTCAAGTGGTATCAGAGTGATTCACAACTTTGATTAAAGTTATTTAATTTTCATTGATAATTTATGAATTTATATTTGATTCAATTCAATATAAATTGTTCTATAAAACTGATTAATGAGATATGTTATTATGCCTTCGTTTCTCGATTCACATAATAGAAATGACCTTTTAATTTTAATTTTGATTAAATTAAAAATGCAAAACTCATATGGAGAAGCCTCTCTTTCTGTCTTTAAAACACAAGAATACCCGACGTGTAGTGAAAACTACACACTATGTACTTAGTTTCAATGAACCAGTACTGGTCCACCAAACCACGCCGTGTGAATTGAGCATGCCTAAGTATTTATTACACCGTGTTGACCAGAACTAAATGGCATGTGGAAGCTGGAATACATGGCGTGTATGTTGAATCAACAGGTCGTGTAGTCCGATCCATCCCAGGTGAAACCGTGTTCAAGGAGAAGACATGTGTTGCGTACATAGGATATCTAGGCCAATAAACATGTAACAAGGAAGTACACATTGTGTTAGATTAATCTTCATGTTGTGTACTCTGAAATTTCAAAGGTACATAAAACAAACCAAAGCCCCATGTGTGTAATTTTGATAAAGGGTGAAAACAAATACACACCGTGTAATATAGCCTACACGCAATGTACTTTACTCAAGGAAATTCCCAACGGAATTTAAGATAAATAATTGATTAATTATAAGATCACAATTAATTAATTTCAGGCGTGACTTATCTTAAATAATACAACTATTAAAATAATTTGAATTATAAATATGCGTAAATATAGTTGCATGGTATGGATGATCATGAGCTAGACCAATGACCCTTTTTATGTATGTTTGGTTTCATTTAAATTTGATTAATTTAAATTCTTTGGCCGGTGAGCCTTATTAAAATAAAATGTTGGGCCTGCGTGCCCGTGGTTTCTTTTATGTGAACCCCATGTAATGGAGGATCTCCCAAGCTATAGGAGACGGTTCAAAAATAGGAAGCTGAGGAAAAACCAACCCACGATGATGCAAAGGTGGACAGGTGGGAGCTGAATAACACGAACCATCAGTTCATGGAGTTTTTCCCTAGTTTTGGGTTAGCTTATCAAACTGCTAGATAATCTAACCAATAGAAGCTCATGATCATGCCATCTTATTTTATTTCTATCTGATTTAATGGTATATTTATTATGTATGTTCTGTCGCATTCACATAATTGATGAAATAAACAAGCATGAAAATATGGAATAAAATTAAAACTGTACTATGTGTAAACATTATCAGAACATGTTTAATCACTTAAGAAATCGTCACTTAATATTAACAATAATGTGATAATGAAAAAATATGTATAAATATAAAAATCCCTCAAATACCATATTAATTCAGACCAAGACTTCTGTTACAAGATTAAGGGAAAGAATTAATAAAACTATGTGTTTGACCAACCCTTGTTGGGAAACTTACTTTTATAATTGAAGCTCTTATGAAAGTTTCGGGTTGACTTAAACATTTTTCATCAAAAGAAGTAGACCTTGGTAGTCTAGTTGTAAAATGGAGGCAAGTGTTGAGGAAATCCAAGTCATGATTTCAGGATTGGGGAGTTCACTCAACAGATCAAGGAACTATAAGCTCATAGTTGGAAATGAACTGCCTACCTAAATACCTTCTAATAGCTTGACCAACCCTTGTAGGGGTTATGCGAAGGGGAACATGGATCCTTTCCACTAGAATTTCAAAGCAACTAGACATTCCGAGTTCAATGGTGAGGGCCATTGGGACTTGATAAAATAGTGAGAGACTTAATAAATTTTTTATTTCTCATAAAATGTAATCAAGAAAGTACTAATCAATAATCTATTTAAATTTTTATAATCAATATGACATGCTCATCAACCACATTTTCTCTATGATCAATTATGGATAAAGAAAATATCCTCACTAGTAGTAACTTTCAGGAATGGTTTATGTGCCTTCAGGTTATCCTATGCCATGAACGAATGTTTTGTGTGATGGAGTCCTCACATCCTGATTCTCTTTCCCAACGGGTGAGTGATCAAGATTTCCTGGTCTATGATCTACATTTGAATGATGCACTCGATGTTCAATGTTTTATCTTATCATCAATGTATAGTGATCTCATGAAGTCTCATGAAGACATTGATGCCTATAGCATGCTTGAGAACCTCCATGGTCTATACCAGGAGAGAGGAAGATAGGAAAGGTTTGTGATATCCAAGGCTCTATTTCATAGCAAGCTTGGAGAGGGAGCCCAAGCTGGGCCACATGTAGTCAAGCTCATTGGATACATTGAGTGCTTGGAGGTTGTCGGGTTTAAACTCCCAAAATAACTGGGTATCGATCTCATTCTCTCATCACTCCCCCAGAGCTTCCCTATCATTGTTGTAAATTTCAACATGAGAAACATTGAGACATCTCTATATGATCTTCTTATCCTTATTCACCCAGTGGACAATGATATGAAGCATGAAAAGATTTCTTTCCTTATGTTGAATAAAAGTATAGGGAAGGAGAAGAGATTAAATCCCAAGGCTTCTTCAAGGCCTTCCAAGAAACGGAAGATCAAAGGGCAGACAAGAGAACATGAGGCTTTTTGTTTCACATGTGGTAAGAAATTCCACTGGAAGAAAAACTGAACGCAGCCAAGGAAGCAAGGGGAAGCTTCAGGTGCATTAGTTATCGAATTCAATATATCTATTTCTACCAATTGGGTAATGGATACTACTTTTGGTTCTAACATTTGTAACTAAATACATAAACCAAGTAGATTCAGAAAGATTCACGGGGGTGAGGTGGATCTGCGAGCAGCCAACAGAGCCATACTCGCTATTGTAGATGTCAGAGACTACCACCTCACATTGCCTACAGGGATGGTCTTAGTATTAAACGGATGTTATTATGTACCCTCTGTAATGACTCACTTATCCTCATTGGTTTGAGAATACAACAAGTCATTACTTTTCCTTAGGCAACATCCCCATGGCGCTAAAGGCTGGAAATAAATGTCGAAGGGTTTCAAAACAAGTGGGGGATGATTTACCCTTTTAGAACATACCACAGAATCAACAACCATAACCAAACTAACCAACTAAATAATGCATGATAAATTCTAAGACAACTAAACCATTTATTTTATCATAAACCAACCAAGAGTACCACACTTGAACCAACACAAAATCAGAGTAAATAGTGGAAATACAAAATAATGAAATACAAGATGAGAACCTAACTCCATTCTCCACAAGCTCCAAGATCCAACATCACGAACCAGACCATGTATCATAAAGAAATGCTATAAACATGTGACACTTTTCCTTTTCCAACATCCCAGTATATGACATCTGCAAAATCACCAACGTTCCGATGTAGTGGGTGAGTAATGAAACTCAGTAGGTTTTCCCTGATGACTTCCCAACCCATGCCTCTAGGATAAAACATGTTAGCACATTTATATAAAACAATTTATATAAAACAATACCAAAATAGTACACAATATAACAAGTTCCATGTCAAAACCACTTTCCAACAAAAACCATCTTTCTCAAGAAAAGAAACCAAGCAAAGTTTCCCATCAAATTCCCATTTCCATTCCACAAAATCCGTTTTTGGCACACGCAACCATTTCACAACCCGTGAAATCAACAATGCATGCTTCATTATGACAGTTACATACTCATGATTGGTATCTTTTCAATCTACCAAGTCTTCACAAGGTAATTATTCCCCATGTGACATTACACTTTTGGCACCGAGCACAAGGTCATATTTCAACCAAGCCTCATAAATGCAATATAAACACACAAACCAAGTATGCCCAAAAACAACACTATTCCAACCATGACAAAACCATTTCAATAAAACAACCCTTTAATTTTAAATCTTTTTCCCACAAACCATTTTACAAATCCAGAAAATCCACATTTTAAAATTTTTATTTTAAAATCAAGAAACCAAAACACTTTCTGCAAACCATTCTTTCAATTTCCACAATTCCATAAAAGCCATAAATCATCACTAAAGAAGATTTTTAACATGCTTTGCACCACAAGTAGATAATCAAAACAAAGCAACTAAAAAAATTTGAACTAAGTCTTCAAGTTCTAAGAATGAGGAATCGAGAGTGATGCCACCTACCTCAACCAAATAGGCGAAACCAACCAAGAACTGGGTCGAAACACCACAGAACCTCCTTAGATTCCTTCCCCTATCACCAACAAAACCAAAACCCGACTTGAAAGTCATCCAGTGCCTTAGATATACCCACCTTGGGCATAGATCGAAGGATCCATCAAGAGAGAAGAAGGAGATCTAAGAAAAGTAAAGGAAATGAGACTTACCTCGATCAACCGGCCTCTAAACACCATGTCAAACCTCCGGATCGCTTCCAAAATGAATGGTAAGTGTTCACCAACCTTCACTAGAGGAAAATACCGAGTTAGGGCCATCTAGGAGTAAAAAAAAGTTGGTTAAATTATAAAAGGGATTAGATCCTTATAAATAGTATCTAAGTTGACTTCACACACGATTAGTCTGCATGGTTAGTCAAACCATGCGCTAACCGTGCGGTAGTCACTGCTTGGAAGGGGCACTCCACATGGCCTCCTCGCAAGGTTTTCCCAAATAGTGTGCACACCGTGCGGTCTCCTCTGTCCAAGGTGACACCACCTACACGGCTTCCACACTGTTCGAGCTACCTGTGCGAAGCCCGTTTTTCACCACCTTTTTTCCCTTTGACCCTTTAAAAGTCTCCAAACATTCCCAACTATTACTTATATGCTTCATGTACGTAAAAAGAATAAAACAAGGGTAACATACCAGAAACTGGGGGTACTACATTCTCCCCACCATTGGACTTTTGGTCCCTAGAAATTAGAAAACCATCGCTTTCCTGAAAGAGTTTCGGACACTGCTCTTTCATTTTTTCTCATGTTCCCAAGTGTCTTCCTGAATCTGACCACGTTGCCACAAGACCCGTGCTAGACTGATGCTTTTTCCACGCAATACTTTCTCCTACCTATCCATAATATGTACCGGGATATGTACCAATGAAGCATTTGGATCTAGGTCAGCGTGATCCCATGTGATCACATGGTCATGATCAGGTTGATACTTCTTCAACTGAGATACATGGAACACATTATGCACTACACTGAACCATGGTGGTAATTCCAACCGATACGCCACCTCACTAACCCATTCTAGTATCTCAAAAGGGACTATATATCGAGGATATAATTTTCCCTGCTTCCCGAAATGACGATGTCCAAGCCTTGGAGTGATTCTCAAAAAGACATGATCACTCACCGCAAACGACAACGGTCGTTGGTGATGATCAGCATAAGATTTCTGACGACTCTGTGCCATCTCCATCCTCTTTTTTATCAACTGAATCTTATCCATTGTTTCTTTAACAATGATTGGACCAACTAGTGAAGTATCACCTATTTCCACCCAGTATAGTGGAGAACGACAAGGACACCCATACAATGCTTCAAATGAAGACATGTGTATCGAGGATTGATAGCTATTATTGTATGAGAACTCCAGTAAGGGTATATGATCCTCCCATGCACCACAAAAATCCATTACAGAAGCCCTAAACATGTCTTCCAACATCTATATCGTCCTTTAGGATTTTATATCCATCTAAGGATGATACAGCATACTAATATTCAACTAAGTTCCCAGGGCTTACTGTAAGGATCGCCAGAAATGAGATGTGAACCTCAGATCTCTGTCTGACATGATTGAAAATGATTTTCCATGTCTCTTTACCACTTCTCTGATATAAATTTTTGAATGATCTTCCACTGTATGAGCTTCACGAATAGGGATAAAATGGGCCGACTAGGTTAGACGATCCACTATCACCCAAATAGCATTGTGTTTCCAGACTATTCTTGGAAGACCTATAACAAAATCCATTTCTATCTGATCCCATTTCCACACTAGGATAGGTAAATACTGTAATATACCCACTGGCCGCTGCTATTTCGCATTAACTTGCTGAAAAGTTAAACACCTTGAAGAAAATTCAACTACCTTCCATTTCATGCCGCTCCACCAAAACTGCGCCTTCAACACCTTATACATCTTTTGTGTACCCAAATGTACATCCCATCTTGAATGGTGGTAAGCATGAAGGAGTTGTTCCTGAGAAGTTAAAGGTACAACCATCCAATCTCGATACCGAAAAAGTGAACTCCCATCCAGTTTCCATCCCTCAATGGTCTCCCACCATTGAGTTTTGAACTCACTGCAATACAGTCTAAATCAGATTCCAGTGCCTCCTTTTCTATATCCATAAAATCTGGAACAAGAACATCTAGAAAGAAAACCACAACATCACCTCAGTATTCACATTCCACATGCATGTTGGCTAAGACCGACATCAACTGCCATTCATCTAAAGCTTCTTTCGCCAAATGAGCATACGACTTTTTGCTTAATGCATTAGCCACCAGATTTCCCTTACCCAGTGTATACATCAAGTTAATGTCAAACATTTTAAGATGCTCCATCCATCTCCTCTACCTCATATTCAAATATCATTTTGATAAAATGTGTTTCTAGATTTTTTGATCCATAAACACAGTAAATTTATTTCTAAAGAGATAATGATGCCAAGTCTTCAAGGCATGGACATCTACAGCTAACTCCAAATCATGTGTTGGGTAGTTATTCTCATGCACCCTAAATTTCCTTGAACCATAAGTAACAAAATGGTCTCCCTGTCTCGCTGGGGCATGGTACCTCGATCGTGGATGAAGAAAAGACTATGTACATAAGACTCTTCATGTGTCGAAAGCGTAACCTTCATCTTCTGGAAGCCGAAACCAACTCAATGATTGTCCACAACGCTATTCAGGGCCTAGGACTGATTCCTTGGTCGATTGAATAACTCACCCGTAAGTGATGTTCTCTTCTCATCACCCACACAAAAGTGTCTCACATTTGGCAGGAAGGTAATAGGGCATATGATTACTTGGCATCTCTTGGTTTTACTGAAATGGAGTGTGTGTTTTTTCATGACTTATAGAGCTTGAAACCATAAAGGGTTAACATTATAAGAGGTGATTCTCTAGGTCTCCATTTTTTTATATCCCTGTAGATAATGTCTCTCTACCCTTTTGTGAGTTGGGTTGTTTTTTATTTCTTTTCATTCTTTCTGAACAAATTTTATTATATTTATGATGATGATGATGATGATTAAATCTAGATATGGCTAAACTATCTAATTCATCAAATCCATAAAGACTGCTAGTGCATTCGTAAGACCAAAAGGCATGACTACATATTCATAGTTGCCATATCTACTTCTAAAGGCTGTCTTCGGAATATCCTCCTTCCGAACTCACAACTTGTGATATACTGACTACAATTCAATCTTAGAGAACCACTGAGCTCCCCTAAATTGATCAAACAAGTCATCAATGCATGGAAGTGGATATCTATTCTTTATCATAACTTGGTTAAGTTTACGATAATCAATACATAGCCTCAAAATTCCATCTTCTTTCTTTACAAACAAAATTGGTGTTGCCCATAGAGACAGGCTTGGATGAATAAAACCTTTCTTTTCTAGTTCTTACAAATGCAATTTCAATTTCTTTAACTCCATTGGTGCCATCCTATAAGATGGAATTGAGATAGGACTAGTCCCCAGAAAGAGATCAATCATAAACTCCACTTCTCTTACAGGTGGTAACCCTAAGATGTTTTCAAGATAAACATTAGGAAATTGATCCACGAATACTAGAATACTATTCTTCGGGATCTCTTCAATCAATTCAAAGTTTAATACAGCCAACTGATAAGAGATCATTACCACTACTGGTTCCAACAAGCCCGTTGCACCTACCTTCACCACTCTTTCTTCTCTAAAGAGATGCTCGACGCCATCCTCAGTCGCGAAACTGACTGTTCTGATATAACAGTCAATGTGAGCCCTAAAATCTATCAACTAATCCATACCTAGGATTATATCATAGACACCTATATCTAGCACAGAGAAATCCCATTTTATCTCAGCTCCATCAAAAGTTATATAACATGCTATACAAACGAAGGCTCTACATTCTCTTTCACCGAGAAGAGTTTGAAGTTTTATCACAGAAGGAAGAATTTCTAGTTTTATGTTCATTAAATCATCAATTCTAGAAGCAAGAAAAGAATTATATGAACTAGTATCGAATAGCACTTTCATGATGGAAGAATTAAAAAGAATCGTACCTCTTACCGTAGACGGTCCAGACTGGTCATCCACAATCACCTGTTCCACTCCATACAATTTCTTTATTGTTGCACTTTGCTCCTTATTTACTTATTGAGATTGCCCTGACTGAAGAGTCATGGTATTCTTGGAATCACTATAGCTAGCTCTGTTATGTTGATGAGGCTGATTTTTCTGTCCTTGCCCTGTCGAAGCATAAAATTCTTGCGACACCTGAGAAGTGTCACGAACACCCAACCGTGGAGCACTACGGCAATATCACTGAAGATTCCCCATCTTATTGAAATTGATTCATGCTCTCGGTGGTGCTGTATATTCTCATTTCATGTGATCAATCACACCACACTGAAAACATCCGACTTTCATCATGGGTCATAGAGGAAGATTCACTGATCCAACTGTCTGATTCTGATTCACACTCCCACCTTGGAAGTAGGTGTCCCTCTTCTTCTTGTTCCCAGCATTAGAGTTCCCACCCGTTACCAAGGATATCATCATACTTCCTCCTCCCAAAACTCCTGAGATGTCTCTTTCAGCTACTATTTCTCTGTTTACCATCTCCTTATAATCTGTAATACAGAGCACAACTATCTTCGAGCGAATCTCCTGTTGCAACCCTGATTCAAAGATGCATGCCTTCACCGACGAACTTGCATCAACTTCCAGTGCAAAGCAAACTAAATTCCAAAATTTAACAGCATACTCCATGACAGAGATATTATCCTGCTTTAGGATGAATTTTTTTTTCGTCCTCTGGATCATGAACCTATGAGGACAGAATTTTTTATTGATAATTCCTCAAAATTCCTCCCAGCCCTGGCCATGATCCACCATAGCTTACCCCACTAGCTCCCACCACTATCGTGAAAGATCCTCCAGCATATACATCGCCAATTTTACATTCAGTTATGCTGGTGTGCCGATGAAATTGAAGATACTATTCATCCTACTCAGCCACACCTCCACCCTTTCTGATTCAGAATCACCCCGAAAGATGGGTGGATTTTGCTTTTGGAACAGGATGGAATGGTCTACATTCCTTGACTCATCCCTCCGATTCCCTGTGTCCACAGCCTGGAACACTTGAACTATACTTTGGACTAGCTGCTGGTTCATCTATGGATCAGGTGCGACCACATTCTCCACACCCACTTCCGTTTGGTTTCTACAACGCCTAACATGTGCCATTTTCTATTCAAATAGCACATGCTGTTAGTCTCACTTCTTAGCAACTAAAGGTTTATCATTTCAATTTCAATCACATCACTATCACAGCGTTGTTTTCAAAACATCCAGTTTTTCCCCATTTACCCATTTTTGAATCATCTTTTCTTTCTTTTGAAAATCATACCATTTTCAAAATACACAAACTATTCTCTTTTCAAAGTCTTTCATTTGAAAATAGGTTTAAAATTTTCAGAAATCACGCTTTTGCATCAAACCATAATGAATTTTTCAAAATGATATATGAAATCCTAGTGGGAAGTCATTCCTCTAATGCATGTCATGCTCATCTCATTGGCTAAACCCAGGACAATGAGATTTGTTATCCTATAAGTGTAACACCCCGAAATTTTATGAGAAATATTCTTTTTAATTTCATTGATGTCTTGTGTTGTACGCTACACCAAAAGGAGGTTTCACTACATGCATCCCTGACTTTTCTTTCATTACATGCAATCGCGACCTTCCATGATAGCGTGTGTTGTATGCAATACCTAGTTTCACTAAACAATGATATGTTATATAAACTAACCGTTATGAATAGTAATACGCACTTTTTGAAAATTTAAAAATTTTATTTTTTTAAATGGACATCATTTTTGGATTTGGAATATCAAAATTAGTTAGGGTGAATTTTTGGTATTTTTCTGAAAACATTCAATTTTTGATGAATAGTGAAAACACTAGGTTACTCTATAAAAACCATCTTTTTATTTAAATAATTATTTATTTTATTTAAATTTATTTTAGGTCAAAATTGATACATAATACCTATATAAGTTCAATGTAATTCATTTGAGTCATTTTATAATAATTTTAGATATATAAAAAATTTATTGAACTTATCACCGTCATTTAGCCACCTCCTAGGAGAATTTGAAAATTTACATAAAACATAATTTTATCGCTTCTGTGAGTTGAATTTTGAAAATATGAGAGACAAGGTTAATGTAAAGGTGTGAAATGTGGTTCAATAAGATAAAAATATTTTTTGCTAAATAGTAACTTTTTACTTTTTTTTACCACGGTTAAAATTAAATAAGGTAATTAAGGGTAAAAATGAAATTATTATTACCCTAACACATGTCCTAATTCTACTGGATAAGTTTAATTAGACCAAAAATAACCTTTGCAATAAAATATGGACATTTAGGTCCACTTGGATTAGATTAGGAAATTTATTATTATTTTATTTAAAGAAGAGTTAAAATAGTTAAAATCAAAGTTTAATAACTAAAATTTTTTTATATAGGGTAATACATAAGATAAATTCGACTATAAATATTAATTAGAAAGATGAAAAGGTTTCCTACATAATTTTAGTTTATTTAAAATTTTTATACACTAAATAATTTAATTAATTTGTGACACAATGATGATGTGGTAAGTACCCTATTAATGAAATATTAACATTATTGATATTATAAATAAACAAATAAATGTAATATGAGACTTTTTATGAATTACACTAATTTTTTAGGTTAATATGACATGTTAGTATTGATATATTTAACTTTTTTAGAACTAATAATACTATTATGATTTTCACAAAAATCAATTACAAAATAGTGTCAAAATTGAAATAAAATAGTTTTTAAAATAAATATTATATTATTAATTGTTATTGGATTCATAAAAATCTAAGGTTCGGCCAAATGACCTAGATAAGGTTATATATATTAATAATGAACCACCTGGGGCTCTTTTGGCTTGTTATAGTATGTTTATTAACCATATAGTGTAAGCAAACAAGAAGACACGATAAAAGTTAAATTATTTGTCTTAGAATTAAATCTAAAAGATAAGGTTAAAATAGTTACCTAAACTTGTCTAAATTCTATTGGATTAGATGATTTCGACCCATACCCACTTTTTCTTCAAAATAAATCAATTTTGAGCTATTATAAACCGAATGTGACTTTATTATAAAATAATATTTTTTGTTTTTGCAAAGGTGCCCCTCTCCCCCCTTATAAAAAGGGCACCCCTTCCCTCTTCTCTTCACAACCTTTTGATCCTTGAAGCTCGGCCAAACCCTGAAAATTCCTCTTCTAAACCTCTCTAGTTATATCATAGTGTTTATGGTCTTCTCAAAATACCTACTCTAGTGCCCTAATAAAAAGTTTAACGGAGGTGCGTTGTGGAAGAGGTAATCTCTTCTACCGACTCTTTCAAGTTTCTTTCTTCTTCTACTACCTCTTATTTAGTTGTTTAATTATAAAGTAATAACATCATTATTACATATATACATATATGATATTATAAATATGAAACAACCTTATTTCACATTCTATCCATCCTATGAAAAACGAAACCAACGCGTGTGCATACGTACGGAATACCATCTCCACGCCGTGGTGTAATCAATTTTTCCACCACCACCTAACATGGATGGGTATAGTGGTGTAAAGAATAACTATATATGATTATTATAACATCATAATAATTCTATGATATTATATCATCCACTCTAATTCCATTCAATAAATATGGGAACGATATCATCACTCATGTGTACGTACGGATTACTGTCTCCACGACGCAATGAGATTCATTTTCCATGTTAATAATTAAAGAATGATTATAAAGTATATATAATAAGTAATCATGAAATATATGACATAATAATGCTACTGGATTTATATATATATATATGTATTTCATCTAATTAATACCTTTCAATTCAATAAGGAAACGAAAAACAACATTCATGCATACGTACGACCTATCTTCTCCACGAATGGTGTATTTCATTCCATTTATTAGTCTATTATATATATGTATATTCTGAATATATATTATATATAAATCATGTATTATATTCTGGAATTAATTAATCATAATCTACGTAATCATATTAATAATTACAAGTCAAAACACGGATGAAAAATGAAACGATTTTACCCAAAACGCTGCTTTAACATGGAATTGATAAGTGAACGGATAATCTAAAGTCATAAGTAAATCATATATGACATCATAAATATTATTATGGTTCAGTAACAAGTTAATAATATGTTTAAACCCACAATATTGGTGTCTCATACACATATAGAAGAAATTGGACATAAAGTAGGGGATAATTATTCCAATCTCATTCTTATCCGAGACTGTTATTCGTAAGTATTTACTGGGGTTATGTTTATTATCCACGTCCATATGTTCTCAAAATGTTTTAAAAAAATCTTTTATTTTCTTCCATGTATTTTTAAAGTCATTTTTAGCCTTTTTTTTTACATTTTCCACATCATATTGAAGGAATCTTTCTTTTGTTTACCATACGAGGTACTTTTTGACTTTTTTAGAAAAAGTATTAGAAGAATGTTTTCTTAACTTATACGACATTAACGGATTTTTACGGTTACATAATGCCTATTTTTCATAAATATTCCTCTACAATATTTCATTATTATTTTCAACAAAATCATTTTCTTTTAAAATTACAAGGAATTTTGTGAAAATAAAATAATTTTGAAAAGAAAGGATATTTTCTTCAAGAATTCATTTCAAGGGTTTTATCAAAATCAATTTCCATCTAAGATGACATTATTTCATATGTGTATGTTTCAAGTATAATGTCTCTATGATTCGCATGGTTTCAATTTTCTTATGATGAAATGATATCAATTTTTTTATATGGATTATGTTATGATGGGATGATATTTATGAAACCCAATTTTTTCTATGGGTTATGTTGAATGATTTATGTTTATGTTGTGGAACAAGTAAGAATGATTTAATTATGAGATGGGTGGGACCTATATCTCCCTCCGATGTATTGGGTAAAGATTTATATCTCATGAGAGAGACATGGCTAGAATGTTAAGTTAATCTGGTTCAGTGATACAGGACTGGAACGAGGAGTGAACTTGATTCAGAAAGGGACTTTGTCCACTAAGATGTTCTTGGCAACAATGACTTGGAAACTATGGAAATCATATCATGCGCTTAATGGTTTTACACAAATATATTTTTAATTACCATGCTATTTCATTATGATATATGCCTTATGTACTTCCATGATTTATGTCTTTGCTCAATATTTTGATGTTTAGATGTTATATTCATGTTTTTGCATTCAAATGTTTATGAATTGTTTTATGTTCTCTATGATTACCGTTACTGGGCATTTGAGATCACCCTTTTATGTTTTCTTTTCCCTAGGATTTAATGAAAGGTTTTAGGTAAGAAAACAAAAGGGGAAGATCTTTACAGGAGATTTTGAAGATCTTTCACCACGATTAGAAGATTATATTCTAAGTTTCCAAAGACACTAAACTATTACGATAGTTGAGTTTTTTTTGTAATGTATTAAGTATTCCTAAAAAAGTAATGTAATGTCCGTGTACGTCAAGATTTGGGTCTCTACAGTTTGTATCAGAGGAAAGGTTTAGTCAACCATTGGAAACTAGGATGCGATAAATTTAGTGAGATCCCTAGAGATATTTTTATGTTATGTCTAGGGATGTCCCTAAGGTCAAGTATAAGTATAGGTTATATTCCTATAATTATGGTAACGATATTATAATTAAACCTAAGATGTTATATATTGAAGGTACTCCCCATTTATTATGTTGTTTTCCTAGCATGATTATTGCCTCTCACAGTTCTTTTTGGGTTTTAGACGATGGCTAGAACCCGAAGGAATCATGTTGCTTAATGTAATGAACAATGCAATGATTGTCCTACCAATCAACCAAATTTGAGGGGAGATGGATTGTAAAATCTTATTGCTATACTTACACAAGGTATAAATCATTCTGGATTTCCAAATGATCAGAGAAGGGAACAATAAGCTATTGAGTCCTTTATATGGAAATGTCCACCGCCTTTCAATGGGTCTTCTAATCCACTTGTTGCTGAACAAATGATCAGTACCATTGAAATGATATTTTCCATTCTTTGCTGTTCAGAACATTAAAAAGTCATTTTAGCTATTTACCATTTAGAAGGTGAAGTAGACCAGTGGTGGACTCTAATTAAGAATAAAATTCCCCAAGATGAAATTGAATCCATGGAATGGGACGAGTTCATGAACTTGTTTTTGAGTAAGTACTTCCCTCGTATTCTTCGAACAAAGAAGGAAAAGGAGTTCCTTGATCTTAAGTAGAAGGATGATGAATCTGTTGGTATATACGAAGCAAATATTACAATACTTTCAAGGTATGCATCTGGATTTATCATCCAACATGAAAGTAAAGTTGATCGATTCTTCAGTGGCTTAAAACCAAGTCTTAAAAGGGAATTAGTTATAAGAGACTTCAGTAGCTAGGAAGAAATTGTGCGTTGTGCTATCAAGGTAGAGCTGGAAGTTGGTGTAACATATCCATCTCGTGGTTTTGACAAGAAACGAAAGATGGAGTTCAAGGGAAAACCTCAGAACAAAGGTGAAAAAAAGTTGAATGTTTCTTTATGCCCAAAGTGTGGAAAGAAGAATTGTGGAGATTGTCTAAAAGTTACTAGAAAATGTTTCATGTGTGGAAAAGAAGGTCATCAAGAAGCTGAGTGCCGAAGTAATGGGAAAAATGTTTTTAATGACGTGAATAGAGAAAAGACAATAGAGAACGCTCCACCAACACTTCAATGCTTCAAGTGCAAGGAAATGGGGCATTATGCTAATCAATGCCCTAATCCAAGTGTTAATGATGATCGACGTGAGCATCCTCTTAAGGAAAAGAACAAAGGAAAGTCAAATGTGATCACTATTGGTGATGTTGAGTATGACAAAGATGTAGTAGAATGATTATGTGTTTATGTAACAGGATTCCAAGATAATGTTGTGGAACTTAATTTATAGTACTATGGACTATTTGAATATCTATGTATTGGTTAATTATGGTTTTCAATAATTATATGGTACTGGTAACAATGAAAAGTAAATCAAATATTTTGGAAAGTAGATGATATGATCATAATGAAGGGATAAGTAAAAATAATATGTTTTATGGTATTCATGAGCTCATGATTTATATAAGGACAAAGTTATATCATGGTTTGAGTATATAGAAATTTTGGGATTTTGGTATGTTGAAAGTGTTAAATTTTGACAGCATTCATGTTTTCACTAAGAGTAAATGGATATTAATTTTTCAAGAGAATACATGATTAAGGTATTTACATGTTTGTAATTTGACCAACAAGATATATCGTAGGATATATGGGGGGATAAGTGATGGTATTAACATGCTCAGCAGATGACATTTATAGTAATTGTTTTCTTTATACTATGAGATTGGACAAAAGTATTTTGGATAAGCCTAAATATTGGAATATATTATGTTGGACATAAGTCAGTATTTTTTAAGGATAGAACTTTTTTCGATATTATTTATGGAATGTTGTAATAATGTAGTTTTAGAAAAAGGATAACCTGTAGGATGGGCGACAACCCGTCGCGTCGGACAAGGATGTGTGAATCAAACCCACAACTAAAGTGTGATGGGCCTTTATCGCATACCACTAGCCTAAAGGAAGTCCCTGGTTAGTAGAAACGTGTTTTATTATTTTAAGAAGTTTGATATATGAAGTATAAGTCCATTTTAGGAACCATATATGATTCATCTCACTATAGATGGACTTATGTATTTTTGATAAATTTTTCTAACCTTTTGTTTGAGACAGATGGAATGACCCATAATTCTATCACATAATCTGCTAACACTTCATGAATGAAAAATTCAACTTCATTTCTTTAGGAGATGAAATGGAAATTTTCCAAGGAATGACCAATGGTGAGATTGTACCAAAATCAAGAAAGTATTTCTTCTAATTCCAATTTCTTCAACTTTAGGGAAATGATTTTAAAAACCAAAAATGTTTTCCTAGTGCCCTTATATCTGATGAATTAGATGGTACCTTAGATTATCACAAATTTAATGCTTTGTGATTGTTGGATTTTCCATATCCATGTCCTCTAACAGTCTTCATCATAAGTTCATGGTTATATTTCCCTTCAATATCCACATTTTCACCTATGTGGTCCTATGTGGAAACCCAGTGCTAAGTTACTTTGGGTGACTGTTATGATCCTAACATCCCTTTTTAAAATGATGTTTTAGTGTTCCTTTCTAATATGTGGGTTTCTATGAATTTTTTTTAAAGTAGTAAACATTTATAACCCCGATGAATTTTGTGTGCGAAATTCATTTTAAGGGGGGTAGAATGTAACACCCTGAAATTTTATGAAAAATATTCTTTTTTAATTTCATTGATATCTTGTGTTGTATGCTACACCAAAAGTATCTTGCACTACACTTATCCCTGACTTGTCTTGCATTACACGCAATCACGACCTTCCACGATAGCTTGCATTGTACGCAATATCGATTTTCACTAAACAACGATATGTTATATAAACTAGCCATTATGAATAGTAATAGCCACTTTTTGAAATTTTATAAATTTTATTTTTTTAAAATGGACTTCATTTTTGGATTCTGAATATAGTAATTATCCTAGGGTAAATTTTTGTTATTTTTCTAAAAACATTCAATTTTTGATGAATAGTGAAAACACTAGGTTATTTTTTAAAAACAGACTTTTTAGTTAAATAATTATTTATATTATTCAAATTTATTTTAGGTCAAAATAGATAAATTATACCTATATATGTTCAATGTAATTCATTTGAGTCATTTTATAATAATTTGAGATATATAAAAATTTTATTGAACTTTTCACCGTCTTTTACCCACCTCCAAGGAGAATTTGAAAATTTACATAAAACATAATTTTACCGCTTCTGTGAGTGGAATTTAGAAAATCCAAGAGATGTGGTTAATATCAAGGAGTAAAATTTGGTTCAATAAGATAAAAATAATTTTTGGTGAATAGTAACTTTTTACTTTTTTTACCACAGTTAAAAGTAAATATGGTAATTAAGGGTAACAATGATATTATTATTACCTTACCACATGACCTAATTCTATTGGATAAATTTAATTCGACCCAAAAAAACCATAGGAATAAAATATGGCCATTTAGGTCTACTTGGATTAGATTCGGACATTTATTATTATTTTATTTAAAGAAGAGTTAAAATAGATAAAATCATAAGTTTAATTATTAAAACATTTTTTTATATAGGGTTATACATAAGATAAATTCCACTATAAATATTAATTAGAAACATATAAATATTTCCTACATAACAGAATGTTATTTATAATTTTTAGACATTAAATAATTTAATTTATTTATGACACAATGATGATGCAGTAATTACATTATTAATGAAATATTAATATAATTGATATTATAAATATCCAAATAAATGTAATTTGAGACTTTTTATTAATTAAACTAATTTTATAGGTCAATATGACATGTTAGTATTGATTTAATTATCATTTTTAGAACTAATCATTCTATTATGATTTTCGCAAATATCAATTACCAAATAGTGTCAAAATTGAAATAAAATTGTAAGTTTATTAACCATATAGTGTAAGAAAACAAGAAGACACGGTAAAAGTTAAAATATTTAACTAAGAGTTAAATCTAAATGATAAGGTTAAAATAGTCACCTAAACTTTTTCAAATTCTATAGGTTGATAGGATTTAGACCCTTCCCCACTTTAGCTTTGAAATAAATCAATTTGGAGAGGTTATAAATCGAATGTGACTTTATTATAAAATAATATTTTTAGTTTTTCCAAAGGTGCCCCTCTCCTCCCTTATAAAAGTGAACCCCTTCCCTCTTCTCTTCACATCCTTTTGAGCCTTGAAGCTCGGAAAAACCCTACGAATTCCTATTTTTAACCTCTCTAGTTACATCATAGAGGTTCTGGTCATCTCAAAAGACCAACTCTAGTGCCCTAATAGTAAGATTAAAGGAGGTGCATCGAGGAAGTGGTAATCTCTTCTACCGATTCTTTAAATTTTCATTCTTATTCTACCTCCACTTCTTTAGTTGTTTCATTATAAAGTAATAACACCAGTATTAAATATATACTGTTATGTTATTATATATATGAAAAAACCCTATTTCACCTTCTATCCATCCTACAGAAAACGAAATCACCACGCATGCGTACGTACGGAATACCGTCTCCACGTCGTGGTGTAATCAGTTTTTCCACCACCACCATACATGGACGGGTATAATGGTGTAAAGAATAACTATATATGATTATTATGACATCATACTTATTCTAAGATATTATATCATCCAATCCTATTCCATTCAATAAATATGGGAACGATATCATCGCTCGTGCGTATGTAAGGATTACCGTCTCCACAACGCAATGATATTTATTTTCCATGTTAGTAATTCAAGATTAATTATAAAGTATATATAATAAGTAATCATGAAATATATGAAATAATAATGTTACTAGATTTATGTATATATATATATGTATTTAATCTACTTAATTCCATTCAATTGAATAAAGAAATGAAAAACAGCATTCATGCGTACATACGACCTACCGTCTCCATGAACGGTGAATTTATTTCCATTTATCAGTCTATTATATATATGTATATTCTGAGTATATATTATATATAAATCATGTTTTATATTCTGGAATTAATTAATCATGATCTATGTAATCATATTAACAATTACAAGTCAAAACACGGATGATAAATGAAACGATTTTACCCAAAACGCTGCTTTAACATGGAATTGAAAAATAAATGGATAATATAATGTCGTAAGTAAATCATATAAGATATCATAAATATTATTATGGTTCTGTTAAAAGTTAATAATATGTTTAAACCCACTATATAGGAGTCTCGGACACATATGGAAGAAATTGGACATATGGTAAGGGATAATTATTCCAATCTCATTCTTATCTGAGATTGTTATTCGTAAGTATTTACTGGGGTTATGTTTATTATCCACGTCCATATGTTCTCAAAATGTTTTCATAAATTGTTTAATTTTCTTCCATGTATGTTTAATGTCATTTTACCCTTACTTTTACCACATCGTATTGAAGGAATCCTTCTTTTGTTTACCATACGAGGTACTTTTTCACTTTTCCAGCAAAAGTACCAGAAGAATGTTTTTTTAACTTATACGGAATGAACGAATTTTTACAGTTTCATAACGCCAAATTTTCATAATGATTCCTATACAAGATTTCATTATTATTTTAAAAAAAATCCTTTTCTTTTAAAATTACAAGGAATTTTGTGAAAATAATTTGATTTTAAAAGAAAGGATATTTTCCTCAAGAATTCATTTCAAGGGTTTTATCAAAACCAATTTCCATTTAAGATGAAATTATTTAATATGTGTATGTTTCAAGTATAATGTCTCTATGATTTACATTATTTCACTTTTCTTATGATGAAATGATATCTATTTTTTTATATTGATTATGTTATGATAGGAAGATGTTTATGAAACCCATTTTTATTCTGTGGGTTATGATGAATGATTTATGTTTATGTTGTGACACAAGTAAGAATTATTTCTTTATGAGATGGGTGGGACCTATATCTCCCTCCAATGAATTGGGTAAATATTTATATCTCATGAGATAAACATGGATGGACGGTAAGTTAATCTGGTTCTGTGATACAGGACTGGAACGAGGAGTGAACTCGATTCAGAATGGGACTTTATCCACTAAGATGGTCTTGGCAGCAATGCCTTGGCTACTATGGAAATCATATCATGTGATTAACGGTTTTCCACAAATACATTTTTTATTCCCATGCTATTCCATTATGATATATGACTTACGCACTTCCAAGATTTATTTCTCTGCTCAAGATTTTGATGTTTAGATTTTATATTCAAGTTTTTAGCATTCAAATGTTTACGGATTGTTTTATATTCTCTATGTTTACCCTTGCAGAGCATTTGAGATCACCCTTTTTATGTTTTCTTTTCCCTAGGATTTAAAGAAAGGTTTTAGGTAAGAAAACAAAAGGGGAAGATCTTTATTGGAGATGTTGAAGATCTTTCACCACGATTAGAAGACTATATTCTGAGTTTCCAAATACACTAAACTATTATGGTCCTTGTGTGTCTATTTTTGTTATGTATTAATTATTCTTCAAAAATTAATATAATGATTATGTACGTCAAGGTTTGGGTCTCTACAGTTGGTATCAAAGGAAAGGTTTAGTCAACCTTTGGAAACTAGGATACGATAACTTTAGTGAGATCTCTAGAGATATTTCTAAGGTATGTCTAGGTATGTCTCTAAGGTCAAGTATAACTATAGGTTATAGTCCTAGAATTATGGTAACGATATTAGAATTAAACATAATATGTTAGATATTGAAGGTACTCCCCCTTTATTATATTGTTTTCCTAGCATGATTTTTCCCTCTCACAATTCTTTTTAGTTTTTAGACGATGGCTGGAACCTGAAGGAACTGTTTTGATCAATGTAATGGACAATGCAATGATCGTCCTACCGATCAACCAAATGTGATGTGAGATAGAGTGAAAAATCTTATTTCTATACTTACAAAAGCTATGAATCATTCTGGATTTCCAAATGATCAGAGAAGGGACCAATATTCTATCGAGTCCTTTATAAGGCAACATCCACCGTCTTTCAATGGGTCTTCTGATCCACTTATTGCTGAACAATGGATCAGTACCATTGAAAAGTTATTTTCCATACTTCGCTATTCAGAACATGAAAAAGTCATTTTAGATGTTTACCATTTAGAAGGTGAAGCAGACCAGTGGTGGAATCTAATTAAGAATACACGGCCCCAAGATGAAATTGAATCCATGGAATGGGAGGAGTTCAAGAAAATGTTTTTGAGTAAGTAGTTCCCTTGTATTCCTTGAACAAAGATGGAAAAGGAGTTCCTCGAGCTTAAGTAGAAGGATGATGAATATTTTGGTATATATGAAGCAAATTTTACAAGACTTTTATGGTATGCGCCTAGCTTTATCATGAAACCTGAAAGTAAAGTTGATCGATTCTTCAGTGGCTTAAAACCAAGTCCTCGAAGGGCATTAACTATAAGAGACTTCAGTAGATATGAAGAAATTGTGTGTTGTGCTATCTTGGTATATATAGAATTTGGTGTAACAGATCCATCTCATGGTTTTGACAAGAAAATAAAGATGGAGTCCAAGTAAAAACCTCATAACAATGGTGAAAAAAGGTGAATGTTTCTTTATTCCCAAAGTGTGGAAAAAACATGGTGGAGATTGTCTAAAAGGTACTAGAAAATGATTCAAGTGTGGAAAAGAAGCTCATCAAGCAGTTGAGTGCCGAAGTAATGGGAAAATGGTTTCTAATGATGTGAATAGAGAAAAGACTACAGAGAATGATCCACCAACACTTCAATGCTTCAAGTGTTAGGAAATGGGTCATTATGCTAATCAATGACCTAATCCAAGGGTTAATAATGATTGATGTGAGAATCCTCTTAAGGAAAAGGAAAAAGGGAAGCCACATGTGATCACTATTGGAGATTTTGAGTATGCCAAAGATGTAGTGGAATTATTATGTGTTTATGTAACGGGATTCCAAAATAATGTTGTGGAATCCAATTTATAGTATTGTGGAATATTGGAATATCTATGTATTGGTTTATTATGGTTTTAAATAATTATTTGGTACCGGTAACCATGAAAATTAAATCAAATATTTTGAAAAGCAGATGATATCCACAAAATGAAGGGATAAGGAGAAAATAATATGTTTGATGGTATTCATGATCTCATGATTGATATAAGTACAAAGTTATATCATGGTTTGAGTATATAGAAATTTTGGGATTTTGGTATGTGGAAAGTGTTAAATTTTGACAGCATTCATGTTTTCACTAAGAGTCAATGGGTATTCATTTTATAATAGAATACATGATTAATATATTCAAATGATTTTAATTTGACCTACAAGATACATCGTATGATATATGGGGGACAAATGATGGTATTCACATGCTCGGCAGATGACATTTCTAGTAATTTTTTTCTTTATACTATGAGCTTGGGAAGAAGTATTTTGGATAAGCCTAAATATTGGAATGAATTATGTTGGACATAAGTCAGTATTTTTTATGTCTATAACTTTTTTCAATATTATTTATGGAATGTTATAATAATGCAGTTTTAGAAAAAGGATAACCTGCAGGACGAGTGACAACCCGTCGCGTCGGACAAGGCTGTGTGAATCGAACCCACAACTGAAGTATGATAGGATTTTATCGCATACCACTGGACTACAGGTAGTCCCTGGTTAGTAGAAACTAGTTTTATTATATTAAGCAGTATTATATATGAAGTATAAGTCCATTTTAGGAACCCTATATGATTAATCTCACTATAGATGGACTTATGTATTTTTGATAACTTTTTCTAACCTTTTGTTTGAGATAAATGGAATGGCCCATCATTCTATCACATGATCTCCTAACACTTCACGAATGAAAAATTAAACTTCATTTCTTTAAGTGACGAGGAGGAAATTTCCCAAGGAATGACCAATGGTGAGATTGTACCAAAACCCAGAAAGTATTTCTTCAAATTCCAATTTCTTCAACTTTAGGGAAATGATCTTGAAAACCAAAAATGTTGTCCTAGTTCCCTTATATCTGATGAATTATATGGTACCTTATATCATCACAAATTTATGGCTTTGTGATTGTTAGGTTTTTCATATCCATGTTCTCTACCAGTCTTCATTAGAAGTTCATTGATATATTTCTCTTCCATATCCATATTTTCCCCTATGTTGTCCTATGTGGAAACCCAGTGTTGAGTTACTTTGGGTGACTATTATGATTCTAACTTCCATTTTTTAAAATGAAGTTTTAGTGTTCCTTTCTACGATGTGTGTTTCTATGAAAAAAACATTCAAGTAGTAAACCATTTATAACCCACGACAAATTTTGAGGGAAAAATTCATTTTAAGGGGTGGTAGAATGTAACACACTGAGATTTTATGAAAAATATTCATTTTAATTTCATTGATGTCTTTTGTTGTACGCTACACCAAAAGGTTCTTACACCACATGCATCCTTGAGTTAACTTGCATTACACGCAATCACGACTTTCCACGATATCGTGTGTTGTACGCAATACCGGGTTTCACTAAACAATGATATGTTATATAAACTAGCCGTTATGAATATTAATAACCACTTTTTGAAATTTTATAAATTGTATTTTTTAAAATGGAATTCATTTTTGGATTCGGAATATTGAAATTAGCCTAGGGTGAAGTTTTGGTATTTTTATGAAAACTATCAATTTTTGATGAATAGTGAAAACACTAGGTTACTATTTAAAAACCGACTTTTTATTTAAATAATTATTTATTTTATTAAAATTTATTTTAGGTCCAAATTGATACATAATACCTATATACGTTCAATGTAATTAATTTGAGTCATTTTATAATAATTATATATATATATATAATTTTTATTGAACTTTTCACCGTGTTTTACCCACCTCCTTTGAGAATTTGAAAATTTACATAAAACATAATTTTACCGCTTCTGTGAGTGAAATTTAGAAAATTCGAGAGACATGGTTAATATCAAGGATTAAAATTTTGTTTAATAAGATAAAAATAAATTTTGGTGGATAGTAACTTTTTACTTTTTTTACCAAGGTTAAAAGTAAATACGGTAATTAAGGGTAAAAATGATATTATTATTACCATAAAACAGGTCACAATTCTATTGGATATGTTTAATTCGACCAAAAAAAACCTTAGGAATAAAATATGACCAATTAGGTCTACTTGTATTAGATGAGGACATTTATTATTATTTTATTTAAAGAAGAATTAAAATAGTTAAAATCAACATTTAATAACTAAAATATTTTTTTACATAGGGTTATACATAAGATAAATTTGACTATAAATATTCATTATAAAGATAAAAATATTTACTACATAATGATATTTTATTTATAATTTTTATTCATTAAATAATTTAATTTATTTATGACACAATGATGATGCAGTAATTACCTTATTAATGAAATATTAACATAATTGATATTATAAATACCGAAATAAATGTAATTTAAGATTTTCTATTAATTAAACTAATTTTATAGGTTAATATGACATGTTAGTATTGTTTTAATTAACGTTTTTAGAACTAATAATTCTATTATGATTTTCACAAAAACCAATTACCAAATAGTGTCAAAATTGACATAAAATAGTTTTAAAACAAATATTATATTATTAATTTTTATTTTATTCCTAAAAATATAAGGATCGGCCAAATGACTTATATAAGGTTATATATATTAATAATTAACCACTTGGAATTCTTTTGGCTTGTTATATTTAGTTTATTAACCATATAGTGTAAGAAAACAAGAAGACACGGTAAAAGTTAAATTATTTCACTTAGAGTTAAATCTAAATGATAAGGTTAAAATAGTAACCTAAACTTGTCTAAATTATATTGGTTGAGAGGATTTAGACCCATACCCACTTTATCTTAGAAACAAATATATTTTTAGATATTATAAACAAAATGTGACTTTATTATAAAATAATATTTTTAGTTTTTCCAAAGGTGCCCCTCTCCTCCCTTATAAATGGCCACCCCTTCCCTCCTCTCTTCACAACCTTTTGAGACTTGATGATCGGCCAAACCATACCAATTCATCTTCTAATCCTCTCTAGTTACATAATTAAGGTTCGGGTCTTCTCCAAATACCAACTCTAGTGCCCGAATAAGAAGTTTAAAGGAGGTGCGTCGAGGAAGAGGTAATCTCTTCTAATGACTCTTTCAAGTTTCTTTCTTCTTCTACTTACTCTTCATTAGTTGTTTCATTATAAAGTAATAAAATCAGTATTAATTATATATTGATATGTTATTATAAATATGAAACAACCCTATTTCACCTTCAATCCATCTAATGGAAAACGAAATCACCGCGCGTGTGTACGTACGGAATACCGTCTCCACACCGTGGTGTAATCAGTTTTTCCACCACCACCTTACATGGATGGGTATAATGGTGTAAAGAATAACTATATATCATTATTACATCATCATACTGATTCTAAGATATTATATCATCGACTCCAATTCCATTCAATAAATATGGGAATGATATCATTGCTCATGCGTACGTATGGATTACCGTCTCCACGACGCGATGAGATTCATTTTCATGTTAACAATTCAAGAATGATTATAAAATATATATAATAAGTAATAATGAAATATATGACATAATAATTCCACTAGATTCATGTATATATATATGTATTTCATCTACTTAATTCCATTCAATTGAACAAGGAAAAGAAAAACAACGTTCATGTGTATGTACGGCCTACCGTCTCCATGAACGGTGTATTTCTTTCCATTTATGGATCTATTATATGTCTATATATTATGAATATATATTATATATAAATATTGTTATATATTATTTAATTAATTAATCATGATCTAAGTAATCATATTAATAATTACAAGTTAAAACACAGACGATAAATGAAACAATTTTACCCAAAACGCTGCTTTAACATGGAATTGACAAATGAACGGATAATCTAAAGTCCTAAGTAAATCATATATGATATCATAAATATTATTATGGTTATGTTAAAAATAAATAATAGGTTTAAACCTTCTATACAGGAGTCTCAGACATATATGGAAGAAATTTGACATAAGGTAAGGGATAATTATTCCAATCTAATTCTTATCTGAGATTCTAATTCATAAGTATTTGTTGGGGTTATGTTTACTATTCACATCCAAATGTTCTCAAAATATTTTCATAAAATTTTTACTTTTCATTCATGTATATTTAATGTCATTTTTACCTTTTTTTTACTTTTACCACATCATATTGAAGGAATATTTCTTTTGTTTACCATACGAGGTACTTTTTTGACATTTCCGGCAAAAGTATGAGAAGAATGTTTTTTTAACTTATACGGCATGAAAATTTTTTTACGGTTTCATAACGCCTAATTTTAATAAATATTCCTCTAAAATATTTAATTATTATTTTCAACAAAATCCTTTTCTTTTAAAATTACATGGCATTTTGTAAAAAAAATGATTTTGAAAAGAAAGGATATTTTCCTCAAGAATTCATTTCAAGGGTTTTATCAAAACCAATTTCCATCTAAGATGACATTATTTCATATGTGTATGTTTTATGTATAATGTCTATATGATTTACATGGTTTCAATTTTCTTATGATGAAATGATATCCATTTATTTATATAGATTATGTTATGATGGGATGATGTTTATGAAACCCATTTTTATTCTTTGGGTTATGATGAATGATTTATGTTTATGTTGTGGAACAATTAAGAATGATTTCATTATGAGATGGGTGGGACCTATATCTCCCTCCAATTCATTGGGTAAAGATTTATATCTCATGAGATAGACATGGCTGGAATGGTAAGTTAATCCAGTTCAGTGATACAGGACTGGAACAAGGAGTAAACTCGATTCAGAAAGGGACTTTATCCACTAAGATGGTCTTGGCAGTAATTCCTTGGCTACTATGGATATCATATCACGTGCTTAATTATTTTCCACAAATACAGTTTTTATTCCCATGCTATTCCTTTATAATATATGCCTTACGTACTTCCAAGATTTATGTCTTTGCACAAGATTTTGATGTTTAGATTTTTTATTCAAGTTTTTTGCATTCAAGTGTTTATGGATTGTTTTATGTTCTCTATGTTTACCCTTACTAAGAATTTTAGCTCAAAATTCTTATGTTTTCTTTTCCCAAGGATTAAAAGAAAGGTTTTGAGGTAAGAAAACAAAAGGGGAAGATCTTTACAGGAGATGTTGAAGATCTTTCACCACGATTAGAAGATTATATTCTGAGTTTCCAAAGACACTAAACTATTACGGTCCTTGTGTGTCTATTTTTGTTATGTATTAAGTATTCCACAAAAAATTAATGTAATGTCCATATACGTAATGCTTTGGGTCTCTACAGTAAGTGTCTCCAAAACACTTATGTACCCAACTCCCTGGTAACATGAAGTTTAGCATAAAAAGGTTAGCTACGTCTTTTTATGATCTACATTCCATGTTTCTACAATCATAATCCTTCCTAATATAACCTCCCAAGAAATAGACATGTAAGAATTCAATGCCAAGACCAGAAAAACTGATGACTACGTTTTCTACAAAGAAATGAACAAGCTGATTGCATATACCACAAGGACCGAACAAACTGATACCATTTGTAATGACCTAGTTATCCTTATTGGATTAAGAATACATAAAGTCATTAATTGGATTTAAGAGACATCTCCAAGGCACCAAAGGCTGGAAATAAATGCAGAAGGGGTTCAAAAGAAGTGGGGGACAATTTTAACTTTTAGAACATACCACATAATCAACAACCATAACCAAACAAACCAACTAAATGATGCATGATAAAAGATAAGAAAACTCAACCATTTATTTTATCATAAACCAACCAAGAGTACCATAGTGGAAACCAACATAAAATCTGAGTAAATAGAAGAAATACAAACTAAATGTCTACAAGACGATAACCCAACTTCATACACCACAAGCTCCAAGCTCCAACATCACTAACCAGCTCAAGTATCACAAATTAGTGCTATAAACATGTGACACTTTTCCTTTTCCAAAATCCTAGTATATGACATCTGAAAATGCACCAATGTGCCAAAGCAGAGGGTGAGTAATGAAACTCAGTAGGTTTTCCCCGATGACTTCCCAACCCATTCCTCTAAGATAAAACATGTTATCATATTTTTATAAAACAATTTATATAAAAAAATTCCAAAACAGTTCACAATATAACAAGTTCTATGTCAAAACCATTTTCCAACAAAATCTATCTTTCTCAAGAAAAGGAACCAAGAAAAGTATCCAATCAAATTCCCATTTCCATTCTGCAAAATCCTTTTTTGGCACACCCAACCATTTCACAACCCGTGAAATCAACCATGCATACTTCGTTATGATAGTTCCATACTCATGAGCAGTCTCTTATCGATCTACAAAGTCATCACAAGGTAATTATTCCCCATGTGACATTACACATTTGGAATCGATCACAATGTAATATTTCAACCAAGCCTCGTAAATGCAATATGAACAAACACACCAAGTATGCCCCAAAACCACACCATTCCAACTATGCCAAAACCATTTCAATAAAACAACCCTTTTATTGAAAAACTTTTTCTCGCAAACCATTTTACAAATCCATAAAATCCAAATTTTAAAATTTCTATTTTAAAATAAAGAAACCAAAACACTTTTCTCAAACCATTCATTAAATTTCCACAATTCCATCATACCCATAAATCATCACTAAAAAATATTTCTAACATGATTTTCACCAAAAGTTCAAAATCAAAACCAAGAAATTAAAAAAATTTGAACTAAGACTTCAAGTTCTAAGAAAGACGAATTGAGACTGAAGCCACCTACCTCTACCAAATAGGTGAAACCAACCAAGAACTGGGTCAAAACACCATAAAACCTCCTTAGATTCCTTCCCCTATAACAAAAAAGACCAAAACCTAACTTAAATGTCATCCACTACCATAGATCTACCCACCTTGGGCATAGATATAAGGATCCATAAAGAGGGACGGATGAGATCTAAGAAAACTAAAGGAAATGAGACTTACCTTGATCAACCGGCCTCTAAACACCAAGGCAAACCTCCGGATCGCTTCCAAAATGCCTGGTAAGTGTTCTCCCACCTTCACTAGAGATAAATCCCAAGTTAGGGCTATCTAGGAGAAAAAATGATTGGGAAAAATTATAAAACCGATTAAGTTCCTTAAAAATAGGATCTAAGTTAACTTCGTGCATGGTTAGTCCTTACAGTTAGTCAAAATGTGCGCTAACCATGAGGTAGTCACTACTTGAAAGGGGCACTCTGCACGACCTCCTCGCATGGTTTTTTCAAACCGTGCGCACACCGTGCGGTTTCCTCTGTCCAAGGTGACACCACCTGCACAACTTCCGCACTGTTTGGGAAACTCGTGTGAAGCCCATGCGTCACCACCTTTTTTCCCTTTGACCGTTTAAAAGTATCAAAACATTCCCAACCTTTACTCATATACTTCATTTACTTAAAAATCATAAAATAAGGGTTCCTTTCAAAAAAACGGGGGTACAACATCCTCCGTAACCAAAAACATTATTTCAGTGTCCAGATTAGATACTGATGGATTCATCTTCAAGTTTGGAAATTAATGTTGCTACTTTTATAAAGAACATTTTTTGGTAGGGAACATTTATATAATGGCCTTTATGTGTTAGACTACACAAACCATGTAATGTAAATCGATGAAAAAGTTAATTAACATGACTCATACCACACCCAACTTTGGCATCATCAGCTAACTCATGTCAATGAGAAACATTTGAAAAAATTAAATCAAGATGGGTATTTAGATTCCTTCTAACTAAAACCACTTGGTGAATTTCATGCATGTATGCAAGGAAAAATGACCAAATCCCCATTTAATGAGAAAGATGAAATAGTTAAAGAGCTTCTAGGATTAGTTCACACAGATGTATGTGGACCATTTTCAGTTGAATCAAGGGGTGGGTTCTTATACATCATAACTTGTACTAATGATTTTAGTAGATATGGATATATTTACTTAATGTGGTATAAGTCAGATTCTTTTGATCGGTTCAAAGAATACAAGAATGAAGTTGAGAACTAGCTTGGAATGAATATTAAGAAACTCTGCTTAGATAGAGGAGGATAATTTATTAATTAGTACTTCATTGATTTCTTACGGGAGTTTGGGATTCAATCTCAACACACTTTTCCGTACATGCCTCAGTGGAATGGTGTATGTGAAAGGAGGAACCTCACCCTGTTGGACATGGTGAGATCAATGATGATTCATGCGAGTCTTCCATTATCCTGTTGGGGATATGCATTACAAAAAGCAGGACACATAGTAAACCAAGTACAAACTAAATCGATAATTGGTATTCTATACGAGTTATGGAGTGGATGAAAGGCCATGTTATTAAATTTACATGTGTGGGGTTGTGAAGAATTTTTTAAGGCCTCTTCAGGTAACAAACTTGCACCTCGAGGCACAAATTGTACCTTTATAGGATATCCCAAGGAAATAAGGGTGTATTATCTATACAACCCCTCAGATAAAAAGGTAATAGTGGAAAGACACAACATATTCCTTGACTGGGAAGACATCTCAAAAAAGGGATTGTGGGAGAGAGATAGACTTCAATGAATTCGAGGCTCAAGATACACATGTGTTGGTACAAGAATAGATTCCAAAAATCCCCATGGAAGAACAATCTACGCTAGAGACAGAAGAACTGCGTAGGAGCACATGAGAGGTAAGAGAACCAGAATGATCTAGTTTTCTTGTCACAGAGGATCGTGACTCATTATTGGTTGACAATGATGATCCTCTTACCTATAAGGAAGTAGTTGGAGGCACAGGAGTTTCCAACTGGAAATAAGCCAGGAATTCTAAAATGAATTCCATGTACCAAAACCAAGTCTGGATTTTGGTAGATCCTCCTATTGTTGTAAAGCCTATTGGTAATAAATAGGTATTCAAGAAGAAACTGGACATGGAGGGGAAAGTCATCACCTATAAGGAATGACTAGTTAGAAAAGGTTTTAGACAACATCATGGAATTTACTATAATGAAACCTTTTCATCGATTTCGATGCTAAATTCCATGAGAATCCTATTGTCCATTACCGCTTACCATGACTATGAAATTTTGAAAATGTATGTCATTGCAACATTAATTAACGGGAACCTCCAGGAAGAAGTCTACATGACACAACCTAAAGGGTTTTTTACTCCATAGTATTCCAACAAGGTATGCAAGTTGAAAAAAATCCATTTATGGATTAAAGCAAGAATCAAGGACATAGAACATTCATTTTGATGAACCCATAACAGAATTTCTCTTTGTTAAGAATGAATGTGAGCCTTGTATCTACAAAAGGTTTAGTATAAGTGCAGTCATTTTCCTAATAGTATATGTCCATGACATATTACTAATTAGAAACGAAGTACCTATCTTAAAATCAGTTAAGGCATTGTTGGATAAATGATTCTCTATAAAAGACATGGGTGCAGCAGCATATATTATTGGGATCTAGATCCATCGTGATAGATCCATGATAATTCATGGTCTGATTCAAAGTAAATACATTGATAAGATACTGAAGAGATTCAGTAACGAACATTCTAAGAGTGGATTGTTGCCAGTGTCACATGGTAATCATCTTTCCAATAAAATGTGTCTTCAGACAAATGAGGAAAGAAAGATAATGGAATGGATCTCTTACGCATCCGTGATTGGGTCAATCATGTATGATATGCTATGTATGAGGATATATGTTGCTTACACATTATGTGCGGTAGGAAGATATCAAGATGATCCAGGAGACCGCCATTGGATGGAAGTCAAGACTATCCTTAAGTATCTGAGGTGAACTAAGGATATGTTCCTGGTTTATGGGGGAGTTGAGAAACTAGTCATCAGAGGACATTTAGATTCTTGTTTCCAGACTGATCAAGATGACATGAAGTCGCAGAATAGATACATATTCAGTTTAAATGGAGGTGCAGTGAGCTGGAAGAGCTTAATGCAAGGTGTGGTTGCATATTCTATAGCAGAGTTCGAGTATATCTAAACATCTGAGGCAGCTAATAATGCAGTATGGATACGAAGCTTTTTCCAAGAGCTGGATGTAGTGCATAGTCATAAATATCCTACCATACACTATTGTGATAATACTATAGCGGTGGCACTTGCAAAAGATCCAAGGTCACATCAGCAGACAAAGCACATACTTCAGAAATTTCATCTCTTGAGGGATTTGTTTCAGAGAGGTGAAGCTGCAGTGAGTAGTATTTCCACGGAAGACAATGTTTTGGACCCCTTGACTAAATACTTGACTTAGCAAAAATATGATCATCATGTGAGTTCTAACAAAATAAAATTCATAAGAAGTTGGCTCTAGTCCAAGTAGGAGTTTGTTTGAGTTTGGGTCCTGAGAACCAACTGTTTTGAAGTTTGATTACATGAATGTACACTTATTATATATTGTTCATTATTCTTCGTGACTATATTATAATAGTGTCGTGGAATATTTTTTGCATTGATAAAGTCATGGTAGATCCATGCTATGATGAGAACCTTGAAATTATATAACAATATTCTTAAATAAAGTTCTTTGGTTGGATGACATACTATAATAGGACACATAGTATACAGACCATCATGTGCGAGTACTCGTAAAAAGATGAGACTCTATCTCATTGAGTTTTCACTTGGTAATCTCCAAGATGGGAGATTATAACAACAAACCCGCCAGTAGTAATTCCTCATGTATTGGTATCATTAGAAAATACTATTTACGAGCATGTGTAATGGTCTATAGACTAGAAGATTACCATTAACTCATGTCATGACTCTCGTACTTAGATTTGATACCAAAAACCGTCACGAACACAGTTGGTGAGAAGTAGGTAAGTTGGGTGTGTCACGAATGACATGTTGTTAATGGATAAGTAGAGGAAGGATTTTCCCTTCCATTTTTATGGAAGAAGATATCTTAGGCACTTTGATTTAAATATAACTATCGAATAAATACCATGGCCATGGTGTCATGGCGATTTTATTTCTGGAAGTCAAAGAATGAGAGATCAGGCATATAGGTTTATGACACTACCATGAAACCTACTTGATTATACATTGAGAAAAAGGGATTAAATTACACTGTAAGCATTCTTATGAGGTGACACATCAATGTGGCCTCAAATTATTTCTTTTGGATGCCTTGACCTATTGCTAGACAGTAAACTTGTACTTTAGGCAAGCCCACCTAATGCCAACGACAAAGAGTCCTAGAGGGCCACACACTATGTGTATCCAAGTATCTCAAGTAGAATAAATATTATTCCCGTATGTGGTTTAATAATTATTCAAGGAATCCAAAATAATTTTAATTATGGAGGAAGAATAAAATGAAAACAATATATACATGTCGTGTATTAATGATTACACGCCGTGTAGTTTTTATGGAAAACACGTACACTCCTGTATTAATGATTACACACCGTGTAGTTTTCATTTTGGAAAAGAAATGAAAAACAAGTACACGTCATGTATTAATGATTACACGCCATGTAGTTTTATGGAAAATAAGTATATGCTGTGTATTTATGATTACACGTCGTGTAGTTTTGTAGTTGGGATTTAGAGGATATAATATTATTTTATTAAATGATATTTATTATAATCATCATGGGTGCATGTCAAGGAATTAATTATTCGACATAAAGGTTTTCAATAAGAGTTAATGAAATAAATAAAATGTGTAACATGTATATTTATTGTCATAACTCTATAACCTCAAACCCGATTATAAATATTCTCACATCCCCAACACTTTTTCTAAGAATCATTGTGCACAACAATTCTAGATAATTATTTCAAGACCTAAAGAACTCTATCCTCCAAGAATTCTCTCAAGACCGAGAGAGATCCACCTTTATCGGATCAAGGCGATATAAGGTGGACTATTCAAGCAAAGGCTTCTCCATGCTAGCACCCGGAGATTCATTTGGTGACATCCAGAGATATGTGGTGCAAGTGTGGATCACCAATAGAAGAAGTCTACAATTGGCTTCTGCGACGCAACGACGAATCAAATCGGAACGTGATCAGAAATATCAATGAAGAAAAAACTCCATAAAATGTACTTCTTATCGATTAATTAAATTAATTATAATCAACTTGTGATGATCTTTCCTTTATGGTTCCTGGAATTTTCTTCCACTTTGTCTATTTCTGTGATTCGATCTATGGAGACTGGCATTTATCGTCGTATTGATCCCAGATTAATGATTGCTAATGAAAAAAATCCAAGTGGGCACATCCACCCACAAGCTTCTGCTATTCCCAAGACCTTCAATATTCTCCCCACTATCTCCTCCTTACACCCTCACTGCCAGTTGGTACCCTTTGGTATATGGGGAGGTGAACCTAAGGCATAGTGCAACTCGGACTGAAGCACTATTTTAGTGGAATATTGGGGTGAGGTGCTACAACTTTCACCACCCATGTCTCTTATTCATATACCACTACCTTTCATGAACCAACATGCACCCAATATTCATCTATAGATCTAATCACCATCAGAAATTGTTTTCTAGAACCTGCTCTAGATCTACCTATGCCTTAAAATTCTATTTTCTAACCTTAATCTTTTTATCATGCCTCCCCCACAAATACCAACTACTTACTCCAACCTACCAGCCTCTGTAGCCCTTCATATGACACTATCCCTCCCTCCATTGACACATTGGATGAATTTCGCTTAGATCTGACAGACCCTGCTACCCATCCAGAGTATTTAGCAGAGCATTCTTGCTAGAAAATAGGCTAACCCTTCCACCATATAAGGATGAGAAGTTTATCGACCATGCTTCTAGACATATGCCCACAATAATGATGAGAAAATCATCTCCACCATCCACAGAGATTGATTACCACACCATAAAACTCAGTACATCAGTTGATCCCATAACCCCTTCCTCCATCAATAATATTTATAGGGAAAGCCAACTACCAACACCCACTATTCAGGAGGGGAAAACTAATGTGCACCTTGATGACATATAGTTTTCTTCCTAGTTTTCTCTTGATCCCCTTCTCCATATTTGTACTCCATTTTGGTGTAATTTTATTATGTTTCTTGTATTCCTTTACTCACTGTTTTATCATCTCTCTATACTTACAGGGGATACATATTTTTCCCTCACTACAAGTTAGATTATTTTAATTTTCTTATTATATTACTTTATAAATGTCTATATATTCTACCTCATCCATTGTCATTGATGTGAATATTCCTCCACCACCATCCCTCCTACTTTAAATATCTCAATATATGGATGATGTAGAGTGCCAAGTTGAGGATATTTCATTAGATATATTTTCCTAGTAGGGATCCCAATAATGATGCGATTTTTTTATTCTTTCCTCATGAGATTTAGGATTTGTATTCCCCTAAGGTGATAAAAATCATTAAGATTCCTGAAGATCTCAATGACACAAACCTCAGTTCTTATCATAGGTAGAAGATTTCTGGGAATTTGGATGAAACTGTTTGACTCCCTTGTCTATCCGTCTAGCTGATGATGTAATTATTAGATCTTTAAGGTAAAAACCCCATAATTTTACTTCATTTATTTTTATATACACATAATATATTTACTTTCCTTATTAGTATCATTCTTATTCATTGGTCTCCCTAAACCTCATTGTACTCACCTATCCATATTTATTTGAGATAATTTTATTTAATATTAAATGTGTGCAATTTTCTATTTCATTATATCCATCTTATTTAAAACCAAAGAACTAATTTTTAATTACTGAAAAAAAATTCATTCTAAAAAATTATGAAGGTTTCACAATTTGAAATCACTATCTACTAGGTTTTCCCATGGAATGATAACCATCATATAGATCTCCCGATTCCATAAATTTAATTTCATATTTCCATTTAATTTTTTCTTTTCTCTGTTTGAATCTCAACCATGAAACTTTATAGGATATTGTGAACACTACCTCATTTCAGTTATGGGGGAGTATTTCTTGAGCTCTATTGGTGATACAGTTGGATTATTTATTATTTTTCACATATCTAGTATAAAATTTTCATTTATAACATGATTTAAACCAAAAAAAATTAAATAAATTTAAATAAAATAAAAATTTAGGTTCAAAATAATTCAAATTGTTATTTTATTCTTATTTATATTTATATCATAATTGCTGAGTTGAGTAATTTAATTCAGATTCAATATTTTTTCAATTTCTCTCACTTAACATATTACTTTACTTTATACCCTATGTGATTGAAATATATTTTTGTTTACTTCTATACTCTAGAAGATTATATACCAATGATTTCATATTATTTTTTGATTATATTTACTAAGATAAACCTAGGGAATGTAAACATAACTGACTGTTCATTGATATTTGATTAAGGCTATGCTTGAATGAATAAATTTCTTAATGCGATTGGGGAAATATATATTGAGATAGTTTTTTCTAATACCCACATGTACATATTTCCTTCTTTATCCCATAGTACCATTGAATAAACTTTTTAGGGTGGATCTGTTTCAAGATGATTGTCACTTCCTACCATGCTCTTGGTATTATGTACGATTATCTATTGAATAATTGTAGGATGAATTTTCAGTGCTGATGGATAGGGGATGTTGTTGATGATGAGATTTACTGTAGAACATTCACCATATTAATATAATGTGGTTCGTGATTACTTTTGTAATTTTTTAATCCTACCCTATTTCTTTAGAAAATGAGATATATAATAAAAAATAAAAACATATAGGGTTGTGTTTTGGTAAGGTAAAATATAACCATATCTAGACCAATGAATCCTATAATGGATCATATGTTATTAGAGGATGGATGTGTGATCTGTTCAAAACATGACATATGAAAAATAAATAAAAACAAAATGTAAGGAACATGGTATAATTTTTTATATTTTTTTGATATATTCATAGATCCACCTTGAGTAATTTTGAACATGAAAACCATTTGATCTTGGAGGATTCACGAAATTTCATTTTTAAAATTTATTATACATTATAAATTTGATATTATCCTTATTTTTCTCGTAATTTATACTTTTTACCCACCTTCATCATCCTTGGATTCATTAGATCTTTTTTTTGTAGAATCCCTCATGATTTATTTTGTATTTGTATTTACAAAGCGGAATCCCTCATGGTTATGAATATTTATTCAGGGTATGAGCAAAATTATAGTTACATTTTACCTTGAGTGATGAGAGGAAATTTATTGTGAGGAAATTTTCAAATGGGAATAGAATTTAAAGAATTTTAATGAAATTTTAATTAAACGAATAATGAATCCTGATAAAAAATTGAATTATAAGGCATCAAAAATTATCTATTCATGATTTATTCAAGAGGACATATTTCTTCTTCTTATACTTAGTTTTACAATCCTGATTTTAATGGATGTTTATTATTTTAAAAACATTTTATTTCGTAATTCCTATTGAGATTTTTTACGTAAGGATAATTAATTGTTCAAGTGTGAAGAAATGTGAGAAGATGAAATTATATATATATATGGGATAAAATAATTTCTGGTTTATTGATGATTTATTTAAAAATTCATTATATTTTTTTTTTATTTTTTTAAGGAATTATGAATTTTGTAAATAAAGGAATAAATGCTAAAAAATTGACAAAAATAGGCTTTACACATCGTTTATCTCATACATGAATTATAGATGCCATTCATAGAATGAATTTAGAGCCATAGACTATCCCATGAAGATTTTACATGATATGAAGTCAGTACACAATGTTTACTTTCATTACGCAATATTAATATTTAAAGGATTAAAATACAACTAAAATTGAATCACATACCTGACATATAGAGAGTTCATGAAATGAAAAGTTTGTAGGGTTGTACTGTTAAAGATACAATCTGATTTTTCAGCGAGAAATGTGGATCTCAAATACAAGACATGTCACCAACTTATAAGATGTTCAGATGTCATGAAATAATTCATTTAAGCCACTAAATTATGTTCATGACTTACTTTACCTGTAATTCTTTGTTCTATTAATATTTTGATCATCATCCACATACAGAATATAAATTTACTATATTTTTCTCTCATTTTTCTTTCCCCATTACATTTTTTCCTTTATATGATTTAATTATGAACTATATTTCATTAATTTCTTTCATTGTTTTTATTGAATAATCTTATATTTCTGATCGTTCCATACACACTATTCATTTGTTTCGATATTGTTTCCATTTTTGAAATTTGTTTCAACACCTCTCTCTATTGTTCAACAATTCTTGGGTTTTTTTCAGTGTTTCTTCTTTAGCAATGAGTTTTTAGACTATTTCATACTTTTTTAGATTCCATATTTATCTATCTTCATTGTTTTATCTTGAGAATTCTGTTTTTTGTTATAATTACAATACTTTTATATGTTTAACATCCATTATTACTTGTTTTAATCTTTGAGTACTTCTTTATATGTTGTTTCATGATTATGAATACCTTGTTTATTGTTTCCTTCCTTTTGGTCATCACCTCCATGTGTGGGTAATCCACCTAGGGATACGGGTCAAGAGTAGGGGTGTTTTAGGGCCTAATGAATACAAATATTGAACATTGGTAACACTATGGTTAGTAATTTGGTTAATAATAAATTTTCAACACATTGTCTTATATTTCCGTGACCATGGTAAGTGATATTGATTGAACCTAACCTAATTTTATTTGAGCTTTACTATGACTATTAATCTACAATCCTTTATGCATATATTCCAAGGGTAATTCAACTAGGTTTTAAGATAAACCTTGACCATGGGATAGTTGAATCATAGGTTGATCCATTTCATTTGACCAAAATAAATTTGTGACCTTTTCACCACATCACAACCTATTATATAGGAATATCCAAAGATAAATTTAGGATTTGTTTTCCAGAAGCCCTAAAATTGACTATGACCCATTCCTTTACCATCTGAATTAAATCCAAACTACCTAGATTTAGTAAAAACCAAACATAAATAGTGATATGAAGAATCCATTCTAAGTGTTTCATTTGATTGACTGGTGAACTTTTAGTAGTTCTCGTGGGATCAACCCCACACTTCCACATTACTATTCCCTTTAAGTAAGTGTAGTTTAGGATTATAAATTTCAAATATGATCACCACCCATTGTAATTCAATGATTCATGTGAGTGCCTTAGTTGGCTAGACGTATAATGTTTTTTGGTTTATACTTTACCATCGATTAAACTGTCCTTGTGTAAGGCCTTGATTGTTAAGATATCATAATTTGTGAGATCATGATGCACAATATTAAGACTTTACATCACTAATAGTTTTATCATTATTATACCCATGATTAGTTAATATATAATATTATTGATTAACTGGAATGTGTTTTTAATCATTTACCTATTTATATTTATTATTAATATTTTATCATGATAGATTCTACTATACATAACCCTTATTGAGCCTTTTATTTCAACATTATTTTCCCCATCTCCCCATTATATGAAGAAGGAATACATGAATGAATTCAAGGTTGAAAAATATTTTGTTTCACTACGTTTTCTATTTTATTTCAAATTTAAAATGGAAATCATGCTTGTATATGGTTCTCCAAGCCAATTAATTCATCAATCCTTGGTAATATGATCACTTGTTTCTTATAAAAATTTAATAATGTATACAAAAACTCTGAGGTACTATATTTTGGTTTTAAAAGAAAGTTTCATTACCTTTGACACAATATAATATCTCTAGGAGTTTATGGCTGATGTATGGATGCTTTTGATTTAATCTTTGGAATGGACTAGTTCAATGAATTATATCTTATTTTGATTGAAATACAAGACTAGCAATGCTCACATCCCTCCTCATTTATTCAAGGTGGTTGGTATACAAATATTTTTTGAGTACAAAATTTTGTATTAGTGGAAATAATTGTCTCTATTTTGTTAGAAGTAGTGAAAATGGGTATTACAAATTAAAATAGATATATAAATCTTCCTATCATGGTGTATTGATATCTATATGTATTCCACAATATTTTCTATAGGTTATCACCTGATCGATAAATTGATTTTTCTAACAATATAGTACTTATAGAAATATATATTTCACTTCCATCTTATAGAATGGATTTGATAGAGTTTTAGGAATTAATGCTTTAACAAAAATATTTTGTGGGTAAAGGATTCAGCAGACCTATTAAATCACCTTCAATTTCACTAGTTTTATTTATAATGAAAGCATGTATTTCTCTACATTTTTGTGATGATTTTCATAATCCATATAAAATTTTTTATTAAAAATAAGTAACTAATTATAAAAATTCAGGATATATACAATTATTTAATTTGATCCATGAGGTTATCTATGATTTATATATGATCATGACATTATAAGATTAGAGTAAAAAAGGGAATATTTTTAGGACAATATTCTAGAGTGGATATGGACATTAAAAATACATCGACATACTATTTGGTAAGAATAATTCAATTGAGGTTATCATGTAATTTTTGGAAATTATCTTTTATAGGTACATGAATTATTTTCTTATTATATTTATTATGGAAAATTTGGTTTATTCTCAAAATATGAATGAATACAAGGAGCAGTTAGAAATTTTACTGAGCATATTATGAGATAATCAATTATATTCTATGTTTTATAAGTGTGGATTATGGATATAATAATTCCTTTCACTGAGGAACATCATTTATGAATAAAGACTATTAGTTGAATCTATGAAAATTAATGTAGTTATCTCTTTGTATCTAACCAATAATGTTTTTGAGATACACAATTTTCTTGGATTAACATGATATTATCATCATTTAGTTCATGATTTCTCAAATATTTATTCCACTATGATTGATCTTATGAGAAAGGTTTTTCAATTCATATGGAATAATTATTTAAAATGGTTATTTATAGAACATAATGTTCATATCACCTCATAACCCATCCAAATATTTTCAAAACCCAGTTAGTGTTATGTGGTATATTGTGATGTGTTTTCCTTTAGTCCTAGTTATGTTCTCATTTTGGGAGATTATGTTTTATCTTATGATTCAAGGAAGTAAAAAAAATGATAAAATCTATATGATGAATGAATTGGAATTCAATATATTTCTTCATATATTAAATGCATAGTGTCACTACCCCTTTGGATAAATGTTCACAGTCTTCACTGATCATATGAGATATAATTATATCTTCACTCAGTGAGACTTGAGTTTTTTAGAAAAAATATGGATGAAGTATCACGAAATTATTGACTTTTAAATGGTATAAAAACATGATGAAGGTAATTCTACTCCATAAGATTTGAGTCAGAATTCATATAAGGTAGTTTTCAGGGAGGCTCGTGACCTATGGTAGCTGATGAGCGTTACTGATGATATGCATCTAGACTGTGTTGAATAGAATAAAAAATAATTTTTTATCCCAATTAATCTTCCTATTGACTTGATATATTTTCTAAAAATGGTTAAAATATAATATCCTCATTGGATAACTTTTAGATGAAACCAAAATGGTGGGGTGAGTTCTAAAAACTAGAAAGATGATTTAAACTCACTAGTATACCTTTAGAACTGCATTGTGGTTCATAAATCATTCTAAGAACAACTTCTTTTGACATATAACCATTTTAAATGAGATATTATTCTTGGTATTTAAAAATTTTAACAGGTCATGAAACCATATTTTAGGTAGTTTGGTATAAAATGAATGATTTAAGAATATGTTACAAAATTCCTAACTTTTTAAGTTGTAATGGATTAACATCAATGATTTGATGGTATAAGGTAATATATGCCTCGACATGTATGTTAGTTAGAACAAATTTCCAATAACATATTCACCAGTTTACAGAGGATTATTTAGAATAATGAAGATTTTTTGGTGATTATGGATCTAATCCCCAAGTTAGCACACATCCTCCCAATACAAGAGTCTAATATGGCAGAGGATTTAAAAAAGTTATATATTTGAGAAGTGAACAATTTACATGGAGTTTTAGTTTCTGTTGTCTTTAATATATTTCCTAGACTCACTTATAGATTTTCTATATAACTAAAATAGTATCACAGAAAAAAAATAACCATGAGAATAACGTATTATCTTCGAATAGATGAGAAATCAGATCACACGATTTAGAAATGTAAGATACACTCAGATCTTATATCATGTACTTTGGAGGCTAATGAGATGTTTATATTACTTTATATAAATTATCATATAATAAAATCTACTAGTCAATGATACATATGGACTCGTTTGAGGAATTATATGGATATATTTTTTCTCCCCACTTTGTTTGGTGGAAATAGGAGAAACATCAATGATTTGAACTATTTTAGTGTATGGGACTATAAATACGATCCAGATAATCCATAAATGAATGTCCAAGAATTTGATCTGAAAAAAAAATTATTATAACTTTCGTCATTGAATATTATATTTCAATATTCATTACAATGTCTCCATGAACATTTTAATAAGGCTTAGTCATTGAATCTTGGGTAATCAAGGGATGTTATCCTAAAGGTATGTTATACCATTCAATATTAACAAATATATTGGTTATGTTATGTATATATTATCCTTACCATCGAGATTCAATGTTATCCATAATTTCTTATATGTATCTTAATTGAAGAAGTATCACTCAGATTCCAATCATGAGATCAGTTGGTACCATGTTACTATTGATATGAATTCAAATTTCCTCTATTTGATAGATTGGATTGTTGATTCTGAATATAAGATCCTTTGGGGAAATATTATTCAATTTGTAGAGATATTATAGAAACATGGTAATATTAAATAGGATAAGTAGGAATGAGAGATGTTATTACTGGAGTAGTAGAGAAGCATATTAGAAATTTTCAACAATGAAAATATCAATGATGGAGAGAATGTAACACCCATAATTTTGGGTATATATATACATTAAACATTATTTTAAATTTATGTAATGTTCATTTAAGAATTGGGAGGATTATTAAAGGTTTTAGAAACCTTTTTTAGAGCTTTATGGAATTATTGTGGTTAAGATAAACCATGATTAGGCCTCTAGGAAATTGTGTGAGGTATTTGGAAGACACTACATCCATTCATGATTTGGAAAAACCATACGGTTAATCATGTTACTTAGTATACTATGTAATAGAGATGAATCAAATAATTGGTAAAAAAAATTTTAAACCCCATAACAAAACTATGTGATAAGAATTAAATTATATGAAAATTTTATTTTTAAGGTGAAAAATTCATTAAAATACTCTTTATTCCCCCACTAACCTAGGATCCTTGTTTTTAGGGCTACCTAATGTTATCTAAGTTGATATTAAACCTCTAAAATCAGATTTTGATGATCCTTTAAGTATTTTATCTATGAAATCAATGTTAAGAACTCGATTCTTCCCATATGATTTAGATATACACATTTTCTCCTTAACGGAACAATAGACTATGTATTCCATGTTAGAATCTAAGAGATTAGGCATGTGTTAATTGGATCTAATTTTTTTCATAAATGGAATGGATTATTTAGTCTAGATCTATTGAATTGTGGAAGGTTGGTTCTGTCATATGAACCTGAGGTTGGTGGTTTCTACCATTTTCCTATTTTTTGGTGTATGGAAGATCTTATGTTTCATTACATAAATATCCCCTTATTTTTCAATGGATTTACCCTGATAAAACTCTGATAAATTTTTTTACTGGATGGATCGTAAAAATTTGGTTGTGGTTGTCTCCCCCAAAGTGTTTGATAAAATGAATTAACGGATTTCTCAATGAATGTTAGTTTTATATATGTGTTCTTGGAAAAACTAGGTTTCTTCTATTCATATTCGTAATGGGTATATTGTAATTAAAATTACTCAATAAAATAATGAAAACATGAGATGGATCACGGTCGGATATACCATCATCTAATTTGGTCACAAATAGATGGACTGGTGAAATAGTGACTCACCAATCATACGTATAGGGAGGTCCAGGTTATTTATGTTCATGTGTGTGTTAGTGGGACAACGTGGGTGTGTGATTCCAAATAAAAATTCATGAATTTATTATGTTTTTGTAATGGAAAAATCTTATTTTTTTATATTTATTTTGAAAAAATCTGATTATATACCATATTAAATGTTATAGAAAATGATTACTTTTTTATATTATTATTTTATATTCTATAATCCTATGAGATAACCAATATCTTGTCTTAGTTCCATGTGGTTAATGTATTCGAGAATTTTTGTACAGGGTATGATTACTCTTCCCATGTATACTGAATTTGGTAGGTAGGATTATATTGGTTTCCATGATAATGTAAAGAGTCCAATTTCTAATTTCTCTTGTGGAGTTCCATGATGTCGTTATCATGGTTGGTAAGGGTAGATATGTGGAATGTCTACATCTTGGTCTTGAGTGGTTCTAACTTGGTGCCAGGAAATTTTACTACCTTGTAGTTTTAGCGTGTATTTTTATATTTTTCTGCTATTGTTATGATATTTTTTGTTACTAGAATTTTATTTACTTGAGTGGTTTATTTCTTATGCATCATATAGTTGTTTTTATTCAATTATTTCATTTTTCAAGGTTTTGTTATTTCGAAAGGGAAATAATTCTCCAATGCTTAGGAAATCCCTTGGAATTCATTGCCAACCGTTGGGGTAATGGGGACATCACCAAAGGTTAGTTGCACCTAGACACACTCTAACCCAATGGTTAGGGTTATGATGTTACATTCATGAGGTATACATGTATCCAAAAATATATATATATATATATATATATTGAATATTTTATAATTTTTATGAAAAGTGAATAAATATCCAGTTTTATATTAAATTTTTATATATTAAGGAACTATAAATTTTTTTTAAATATAATTATTAATTAGTGTAATTCTTGAGACCCTATAGTAGCAAGTAAACAACATATCCTGAACTATCCCACAATGTGTACTTTAAAATTCATTTATTTAGGAGTATATTTAAAGGATTTATCTCTTAATGTTATAATTTTATTTCAAAAAATAAAATTAATTTATCAATTTTTCATGAAGATAATATCTTATGATAATTTGTTTGGATTTTTCTAACAATATCGATTCATTGGCGAACAATGAAAATCCATTTCTTGATTAAATAATAACTTATATGGCATCTCTAGGATGTATTAAGAAACTAAAATAATAGAAATATTTTCTTGAAAACATATTTTTATATGTAAAATAATACATAGTAAAATATTTTGTTTCATTTATAAATATTTTTTATTATAAATCATAAGCGATGATATTCAATAAAATTATTTTAATGTAATATACATGTACAATTTTAAAATTCAATTAGAAATTTTAGAAATGTAAAATTATTAAATGGATTTAAAATTTTCAATAATTAGGTCATAATTATTTAAAAAAGACCATTTTATTTTTTTTATATTAATAATATTACAAGGATTAAATTTAATTTTAGTGATATCGGTATAAATATTTTTCTAATTTTTTTTTTTAACATTTTGTAATTTTTATTTAATAAAAGACTTAAATAATTACAAAATAATCTATATAATATAATTTTATTCCTCTATATAAATATAGTAAAACCCATTCATTTAGTAACCAATAATAAATATTATTATGAACTCTCAATTGTGAAAACAATGTTTTTCTACAAAAAATGTTTTTCTTTATATTATATGATATAATTTAAAAGTTAATAATTTCATATTTTGAAATAAAACTAGATTAAATATATGATAAATTTTATATCACCACACCAAAATTTGGTAAAATTGGTTAACTTATTTTCATAACTAAATAAAAATTACATAGATTAAAACTTGTTACCATGGTGAAAACTTAAATGTGAAAATGTTAAAATTTAACATTAAATAAAAAAAACTTTTAAACATGTGTATATTTTCATGTTTGAATATTTATTGATTTAGGTAAACTCAAAAATCCATTTTTTACTTCTGGAGTCGGTTACATTTTAATAGTGTAATTATATCATTGAAAAGTAAAGAAAATTCACTAAAGTTCAATTTTTCACTTATAATAGGTACTCACTTCATCCACTTCATACCTCACATATCCATCCTATTTTATTTTATCAATTATTATAAATTATCACCAATAGAATAATTTCCTAGTTTATTTGGTCTCTTTTTAAAATTATTTAACTGGAGGCCTCCATTTCTATAAATATTTCTAAGGTAAAAATCAAGTTTACAATGTATCTATTACCTTTATCTTGGTATTTTATTCTTAATATTCGTCCTTAGAACTTATTATATACATAAAATTTTAATAAAATAAGTATTATTATTATAGTTATTTTTTATTATATGAGTATAATAACCATTATTTATACTTATCTAGCCAAAAATAAAATAACAAAATCTTTGTAAGTGCATGGGCGTAGACTACTGCTTCTATGAAACAAAATCTTTTGTATTTTCATACTACCTCTCATGTTTGGGTTTAATGATGGTATATATTAATAAATATTATATCAATAATTTAAATATAATTATAAAAATTTAAATTATAATATACCTTAATTCGCTCTCATTATTTGAGAAATAAAATCATTATCCAAGCATGGTGCAGACTACCACAACTAAGAAGTAACATAACTCATTTTTCAAAACATTTCATTATTATTTATTGAAATATAATTCAATATAATTAAAAAGCTTAACATTATCTAAATAATGTCATTCTATACTATTATAATGATATTATTTCCAATAAAAACTACATTCATAATCATAATAATCTATTAATTATATTATGTGTATGTCTCAATCAGTTTAACCACTTACTCAAAAAATGAAATAAAAATATCTTATGGACGAATATAGAAACATAAAAAATTATTTTATTACTATATAATAAGTCAATGATATTTTTTAAAATTTTCTTGACTGGTTATATGAATTATTTAACTTATTATTGAACTTTCTTCTTTGATCACTTAAATTATCAAAATAAGCTGAGGCCAATTCCTATTTCATGCAACTAAAACACTAATTTATTGAGATGATATAATTACAAATAAGTAATGGATAATTATTAAATTAATTTATATTATCTATGAATGATTAATTTTGGGATAAAAATAAATTGAAACATCGATGTTATGAAGCCAGCACAAACGAACAAACTATAAACACCAATTGTTAGAGAATAGGTAAAATGACTAGAATTCATATGTAGAATGAATTTATATGAATTGTATAATTAAAAATTTATATGAGTAATGTTATTAATTAAATTACTAATAATTCTTTGTCTGATACATGATGTTAAAAAATATTAATGGAATTTACAATAAGAGGTAATGGTTTTCCATTTCAAATTCATCTCTTAGAGACATATTTTTTATTATTCACCTAATTTCATTTATGTGTTATTTATAATTATTATTTGAGTTGTTATATAATGAAATTAATTTATTTGTTGTTATTAAAATATCAATTTGAATCCCTATCATTCATGAGGTTTTTACTGAATTACTACTCAATCCAAAAGTGGGTTTTCTTATCTCAATTCTCTTTCTTTGGGACTCAACTTATATTAAATAGTTATTTTCTTTTGTGTGGGGAAAAATTATCATGGAATATTTTTTTACTATATTAATCATATAATTTAAGGTGTTTAAAATTATATATTTTTATTCCCCCATCCTATTTTGATTTTTTAATTACCAAAACCATAGTAGAACTCATTATTTTCCATGTTGGGAAAACCATCCGATGTTTGGGTAATGTAAAAGTGTTTACAATTTCCTAAAAAATACATCAGTTCTTTGATAATAGAAATTTTATATAGTAATTAGATCCTAGTTTTTTTTCATGAGGTATGGGTCCTTTAAATTTCAATTGAAACACTTATTTTTAACCTTATGGGAGTGCCTATGAGAATGTGGATCATTTCTGGAGTGTGAGAATTTTTAGAACTTGAAACCCTGAATTTTAGAGAAAACTGGTGGGATGAATGATATATTTAATCTAGGAACTCAAGTCTTTATAGTTAGGGTAAAAAATATGGGGATATTTAGAGGGCCTTCAGAGGGGCACACTGGCTGCACATGATCTTCCAAAACCGTACACCTTGAGTAAATGCTTAATTCCATTTAGGTAGTGTGTGTGCATGGTTTCTACAAACCATTCACCCTTAAAAATGGGTGAATTTACCGTTTTTACCTCCTCAATTTTATCTTACCTTATATTTTAAACCCTTTATTACACACAACAATAATTTCTTCATGTTGAGCTATCCATCTAAATAAAATCTTGATTTTGAGCAATATTATCCATCTGGACATCAGAACTGCTCACTTTTAGTTACATTGGATAGCTAAAGGTAATCCCTCCAATCAACTTCACTCTTTCCTCCTGTTATACTTTCATATGAAATTATAAATCTTTATGAGATAATATTCCAAATTTTCATGGTATTTTCCTACTTCTCCAATTTATTCTATTATATAAAGGATATGAGGATTCATCTTACAAACAAAATTTAGGTGGTATAATACTTTTACCTCAGGGTCTACATAGCTTTTATCTTGTTCTATGATTACCCAATCAAAAAATTCTATGCATTGACACAAAATATTATTGAACCAAAATTGAATTGTTAGCAATGTTAAAAATTTCCCAATACAACATTACCTAAGAAAGGATGTCCCATTCAACTAGTGCCACATATTGGTGTGAGCTTATTAAATTAAATTTTAATTTATAGATGATCATTTGACCAAACCACTGCCTAAGTCCTCCTGTCTTGTCTCCAAAATGAAATGAAAACATAAAATTAAATAGAAGTTAGTGGTACAACCATGTCACATAAACCTTAAATAAATTATAGATTATGCCTTTAATTATTTTTAATGAATAATGGTTGGGAACCATCTATTGTATTATATTAACACATGACCATCAATTATTAATATTTTTTATGATATCCGGGGATGGTGTTCCCTATTTATTATGATGGTCGAGAATAGCATATCTCATGGATTATAATACATGGGAATGGTGTCCCTCATTGATTATGATACAAGACCATAGAATCCCTCATTGATTATGATTCTCAAGAATGATTTCCCTTATTACTAATGATACTGGGGAACGGTGTCCCTTACTACCCTATGAAACTCTTATGACTATATATGGATGTTTTGATTTTACCTCGTGTCCAAGCTAGTATTGGTATCTGTATATATGGCTATATGTGTCACTATATATATAATACATATATATTCATACATGTCTATATACATACATTCATATATATATATATATACATACATATATATATACTTATATATATATATATATGTACTCATGTTAAGAGGTTCACCGTCTTAGGTCAAATATTGTAATGTTTACTTGGTGTCCATTAGACACTAGAGTCGACAGTTTTATAGTTTATATTACTATTATACATTTACATTTAACATAATACTATTCACTTTTTAGGTATTGACTGAATAGTTCTAGAAATTATAAGTGGTGTCCAACTATGTCTATATCACACCCTATCCAGGACACTGATTGGTACATGAATAGATCTTCTAAATGATGGTAGGGAAAAAGGGACGTGTCTGATTATGGATGATTGATTGTCTATCTAGAATAGCGTATAGAAGATAAGGACAAAGAATATTATCACTATTCTATAAGAGATAGCTTTTGTTTTGTTTTCAATTTATAGATCGTGTTGTATATTCCTACTGCTATTCTTTTTGTTTAAAATTTATATATGGTTTCATTTGGTATATGGTACTAATTCTATATCGACTTTTTTATCACATCAGGCTCACTTGTGTTCTTTTATTTATTTTATTATACTATTTTCACCATATAATATTATTTTAATCATTTTTATTCACTCTAACCTTGAGAGTACAGTCTGTCCACTATACAATCATAGACCCTCATAGCTAGTTTCTAGACTCTTGCATATTGGGATGCATTCCCGAGGTCAGCTGACCAATTGGGTTCTATTTCTTATGATTGAACTAGGCCCAGGACATCACTGAGTGGTATTAGAGAATATTTTAAATTTTTTATTACTATTTGAGTTATTAGATAATTTAATAGGAATGAATCCAACATTGGTAATGATCATGTTCCTTGGAGTATTTTACCCACATATAAGGAAAATAAAAATTACCAAGGATGGGATAATATTGTTCTAGTTTATTTCTATTACAGTTTCATCGATTTCACCATTGGGAGAAACACGTGACTTTTTGTATTATTATTAATATTATAGATTTTGTTTTTTATTTTTCCTTGTATTATAAGTATCTATCATTATGAGTATCATAATAGGAACTTGAGGATTCACATGTCGTGTATATGACATGCCATATTTATATAACTATTATAATTTGCTTCTATATATTAGTTGTTACAAAACTATTATATTCATAAATATGCTAAATTTTCTTGATGGTATAGAATAATTGCATTAATTAAAGTGTATACATCTTCATAAATGGTGTTTTTTCATATAGCATCATAGTGGCACCTCAATAGACCAATTATACCATGTTTGAGCCATAGACCACTTGTCTCATTAATTGAAATAATAGTTGAATTTTTATTACATTAATTAAAAAATTTAGTTTATAAATCCCATAATTATATATATATTAAATATAAATTCATCTAATCAAATAATTTTATATGACCTATTACATTTAGATACTAGGTGTAATGGTTTGGTCACAGTTACATGACCTACTTATTGAAACATTTAAAGTTAATGACTTTATAAATTGGTAAGCATGACTCACCGAACTAGACCATGATAAATATAAATACATATATATCAGTTTGTGTTTAAATAAAATTATCTTATTAAATTAAATGTGTTCCATTAAATATAGGAACAAATTCAATTGTAAATGGAATTTTCCTCTATACTGTGTAATTGAAAATACATATACTAGATCCCCATCTGTGATATAAATCTTTGACCCTAAACTATCCTTAGTAGTGGGTAGTAGGTTGTGTATATTATGATCAATATGTTCATCTTTATCACCTAGAACTGGCCTTAGGAGCCGGCAGTGAGGTGTCACTTTTATACAAAAATATGTATACTAGTCCTATTTCATTATCAATGATCTTATCAGTTATTAAACATTATCTAACATGTTAAAGTGGAAATTTTAGAGATAATAAACCATGGTTCACTCATGTAATGTTCTTGTAGGGAAGGGAAAACCATGCTTTAGAGGTGGTGAGACCAGAGCGACCAGAATTACCTCTTGTGGTGCCACTTATGGCACCTCATGATAATCATAATATGGGAACTGATGCTCGGCTATGAAATGTATTCCAATGATTTAGGCATTCTCTTAAGGGATATTTATGACCTTACCCTACTATGAAAGATCTGACATTATAATTCCAACAACAACTTCCACCTACTTTCATAGGGGATGATGGCCCTCAGGAAGCTGAGTCTTGGCTGGTGGTTATGTTATCTATTTTTTTAGATTCTAGAGTTTCCTCTATTAATAAGGGAAAAGATCACAACATGTATGATTCATGACTCTTACAAGTGTTCATGGGATATCATCACACAATATGGTCTTCATCAGGGCATGGTTTTTGGATAATTTAAAATAGCCTTCCATGAAAACTTCTTTATTATGACACTAAGAGAGGACTACAGTAGAGAGTTTATGAACCTACAATAGGGTGTTATGTCCACGATAAAATAATAATCTTGTTTAACCAAGATTCATTTATTATCACAGAAACATACTATTAATGAGTTTATAATGAAAATATTGTTTGATTATGGGATCTAATAAGACATCTGATCATGAGGGAATGATTTTTAGTTGACCACTCTTTATGTAATAGTTAATCAAGACCTCATCACCAAGAGGAGCATAAGGGAACCCAAAAACATGTGGCACGACAGTTCTACACATAGGTAAAGATGTGGTTTATCATGTGGTTGGAAACGTTTCTAAGTGATTGATCATGCAGGTGAGATATTTAGATGAAACCTAATAATAGTTACATGGTGTGTCACTATTGTGTAAATCTAGGGTACATGAAGCCCTAGTTTCCCCAAGACCTAATTGAGTACTAAGGCACCTACTAAATAGTGAATCATATGTTCTTTTTAGGACCCTCTTATCTACATTGAGCAAGAGAGGATATGTAATAGATATTCCTTTAGGACTATGGCCAGTAGTACCTCGTCAGGAAGGTAGCTAGAGTACTACCATGCAATCTAGGTAAAGAGGTGGACATGGTCGTGGAAGCCCATAGTATGAGATGCATCACCTACAAAGTGGGTCTGCTCAGGGTAGCCAGGCTATAACTCATGGAAATGGGTATATCTTTCTACATGTGGTACAACATCTACTAGAAGAGTATCATGATGGACCTTCTATAGTTTTAGTTACTATTCTAGTTACCTCTACATTAGTATCTACCTTACATGATGGATTCCCTTTACATTATTACATATCTTCACCTATTTTAGATGGTATGATACCTGTGTTAGAGTATTTCTTGGGTGTAATGACTCTTGACACATTTTTGGTTATCCAATTTGAGATTTTACACCAATATAAGAAATAACCCATTGAAATATTTCTTTATCATTTTTTATGGAACCTCTTTATCCTAAAGATGAGAGACTTTAACATCATACATGGGATAGAGTAGTTAGTACCTTATCATGATCAAGATGGTTTTTATCATTGATGTATCTCTTTGACATCACCTAAGGTTGGTACATATATTCATAAGAATTATTTTGATGTCTAGGAAAGTAAAGAAAGAATAAAACATCCTAGGTTAGGAATAGTGATATTCCAGATTACAATTTTTTTATAAGGGATTAGGGAATGTGACTTATGGATTTTTCACATGTAGTTGGTCATTTTAGGGATTTATTACTTGATGAATTTTCTATGCTAAATCATGTAGTATAGGTGCAGTTCACTATTGATGTGGTTGTAGAACTATCTCTAGTATTGATTTCTCCTTAAAGAATAGAACCAACGCAGCTTTAGGAACTCAAGAAGTAGATAGAATACTTTTATTCTATAGGTTTTATATTACCATGTAATTTACCATGGAATTCACCTATCCTTTTCTCCATATAGGAGGATGATACACATAGAATATGTGTAGATTTTAGGGAGATAAATCAACTTATGTTGAAGAACCCGAATCCTTTACCATGTATAGATGACCTATTTAACGAGATTTGAGGAGGATCGTTTTCCTCCAAGATCGATTTTAGATTGATTTATCACCAGGTGTGTGGGAGACCATATAAAATCCACATATAACATTTCATTGTATATATGGATTGTATGAGTATTTGTTCATGCCTTTTAGTCTCAGGAACACACTAACAACCTTCATGGATCTGACAAATTAGGTTTTCCACTTGTTTTTAGAATTATTTGAGGTATTATTTGTGGAGAAAATACTTGTGTATTCTCATAGTTGACATGACCATACCAAATATCTTGAGATTGTATTGAATGAAATTAGAGAGACCTAGATATATTATAATCTCACAAAATGCCACTTTGGGATCGACAAGGATCACATCCGGGGTCTCATCATATTAGAGGAAGATGTTCACATTAACCTAGAAAAGGTGATACTCATAGTTTCCTAAAAGAGACCCAAGAAAGCCTTAAACATATGGATTTTATTAGGTATAAATGGATATCATTGGCACTTAATTATTTATTTCTCATTCATAGTAGAACTTTTTATGGTATTGAATAAAAATATTGTGACATTTGTATGGTATGAATCCTGTGAAATATACTTGAAGAATTATAAGGAAGATCAACTTCAACACTGATCTTATTTATTTCAATGTGAGGAAGAAGTTATATAGTTTATTATGATTTATTAGGCATTGGGTTTAAATTTTTTTTAGGATATGATATTAGGCCGTGAATTATGGATTTCAATAGTTTAGGGAACATGAGAATAATTATCCAACACATGATCTTGATCTAGAATATGTGGTTCATTCCTAGTATTTTACATGTAACTATTTACAGAGAGAGGAAGATCTATTTTATACAAACCATATAGGACTCAATTACCTATTTACATATCATGAAATAAGTCATAGACAGTTAAGGAATAGTTAATACATTTAATCCCTTGATTTTGATCTTTCCTATATTCTAAGAATGGTAAATTCAATTTTTGATGCTCTATGTTGGAAGACTCTGACACAAGTAGTTCAAGATTATAGTTTTGATGGGTAGTTTATGGACCCCTTTTATGAGAGGCACTTAGAGGTATATGCCTAGAAAGGTAATTATATCCTTAAAACATTACCAATTTTCTCTTTACATAGGTATAGGGAAATAATGTGGTAGGTTTTAGTTCTTGATGACTTGGTCCTATGGGAGAGCATTTCGGGTGAGGATCCACAACTTGATTGGATCATTGGAAGGGATAAGATATTAAACATTAATGGATATATATAGGTTCTTTCAAACAATTGAGATGATATTATATGAGAATATCATGCCCTTATATGGGAAGAACATTCTGATCTCACCAAGATCGACCATGACTTATGCTGGCAGTATTGGTACATGGGGATGAAAAGACAGATATCTAGTTTTGTTAGTCAGTTTTCCACCTATACATTAGGTAATATAGAACCCCAACAACCTGAAGGATTCAATAGTCATTTCCTATTCTTGTGTGGAAATGGGATGACATCTTTATAGATTTTGTGACTGGATTACCATGATCCCCTTAAAGTAGTAATGCGGTTTGGGTGTCCATTAAAATGATATTGAAGGTACCTCACTTTTTCCCCATCAAAGAGAACTTTTTATAGATGAAAATGAAATGATATATGGTGAGTAAATCATTTTATTTCATGGATATTCAAGTTCTATCATCTTTGATAATGATTCTTGGTTTAAATAGTGGATTTCAGAATGGGTTTCATAAGGCTCTTGGTACACATGTGATTCTCAGAATAACCTATCACCCATATACTAATGATAATATGAAATTATGATTCATAATTAAGAGGTTATTTTTCAATAGCTTGTCCTTGGTTTTGGAGGTTCTTGGGAGAATAACCTTCCATCTTCTCAGTTAGATTATAATAACTACTTTTAGGAATCTGTAATAAAGGTTCCTTTTGAGGCACTATATGGTAGGTAGTTCCATTCACCCATGTGTTAGATAAAGGTAGGATAGGACATTCTAATATGATCTCGTCTCTTATAAGAGAAATAAAAGTTTTTATATATTATTAGTAAGTTCATGAATAAATATTAGTATAGGTGGATGTATTATGTTGATCTATATCGACGACCACTAGGTATTAATGATGGGGATCACATTTTTTACGTGTTTCACTGAGGGTGGGAAAAATATGGATTAAGAAAAAAAGGAATCTATTTCTACGTTATGTTGGATCCTTTTAGATTTGGTAGAGAGTAGGGTTGGTAGCTTGTTTGTTTCTATTACCTTAGAGTTACATAGACATTCATGATATCTTTCATGTCTCATATATTCTCCATTATCATTCATACCCATCACAATTTCTTTAGCCTAAGGAGGATAAGTTATATATTGATGCTATGTTTGAGGAGAAACCTATTCATATCCTTTAACAAAGCATGAAGGATCTTTTATGTAGTTAAATTCTTTTAGTATTCATGTTATGGAAGAAAATATGTGTATAAGATGATATTTGGGAGAGAGTGATCCACGTATGTGCGTAGTCCATGGAACTATTCCTAAGAAATATTCAACCACCCTCCGAAGGGAAATTGAGGTAAAAGTTTTTTTAAAGAGGGGATATAATAAGATCATTATTTTTATCCTAAGTTGTGAATAGTTTAAATTTTGGTTGAAACCCTTCATTTTATCCTCATATAAGGGCCTAACAAAAGGAGGATCATTTCGGGAGGGTCCAAGGCCTGTTCAGAGTCCGGAACACCAAAATTTTAGAGAAAATAGGTTGGCCACATGTTTTATTTAAATCTTGCACTAATTTCTGTATGGTTTGGATAAACCATGTAGGATACTATAAAATTATTATATAGGGGTACATTGGATGTTCATGGGTTACAAAAAAAATTCACCTATCTCACATGTATAGTTTCATTTAATAATTTGGTGAAAACAATTAATGAATGAGTTGTCCAAATAGTATAGGAAAACTATGCCCCTTTAAAAAATGGGGGAATTTCTCATTTCCCCACATTTCTTTTATCCCATATTTTCCATTTTCTAACAATTATCTTCCAAAAAATCCCTTTCCTCATTTTGATCTCTCCTTATCCATACAAATTAGGCTTTGAGCTAGCTTCTCTATTTGGACACAGAATCACTCACCATCGGTTGTGTTGGAAAGATAACACTAATCTCCCTAATACTCTTCCTTAATTACACTATTTATATGTTTTTATAGACATATAAATTCATAAGATCTAATATTCCCTATTTTAAAGTTATTTTTCTACATCTCGGATTTATTCCGTTTTAGCATGAATTAGAGGCTAACACTAGATGAAGAGTCATCTACCTATAAAGGGTAGGTGGTATGATACATTTTACTTATGGTCTAGTTGTTTTTATCATTCTACATGATTACTTACAATGTACATTACCTGTGTTTGCTCAAAATATTACTCACCCTAAATTGAATTGTTAGTCATGTTAATAATGACCCCATATGCACATTCCATGGTGGAGGATATCCCTTTGGATTATTTCCACATCATGGAGTGCGCTTATGAACCCCCTAACAATATAAATGAAAATATGAAAATACCTTCACTGTGGTGTTTTCATGAATCCTAAATGAAATTAATACATTGAATTATAAGGAATATAGTGGAATAAAATGTCAAATGACCTTTATATATGTTATGGAATTTTATTTTAACTAATTATAATGTAGAATGGTTGGGAACCTTCTCTTGGATTATATTAATGCATAACCAAAACTTATTATTATTTATAATTATACTAGTGATTGGTGTCCCTAGCTAATTATAATGGTCATTCATGACATCCATCATTGATTATGAAATGTGGGAATGGAGTCCCTCAATGATATTTATAATCAAGCATGGAATCTGTCATTGATTATGATACTCTATCATGACATCCCTTATTGATTATAATACTTGGGAATGAAATTACTTATTACTCATGATACTCATTCATAACATCCCTTACTACCCTATGATATTTATATGATTATACCTAGATATATGAGTTATGTATGGAGTCCTATATAGCACTAGTATCTATATATATGGATATATATGTCACTCAATATATAATACATATCTTTAAATACATATATATATACATACACAAATATATACATATATATATATATGCATATATATATTTACTTATATATATATATATATACACATACTCATGTTCAGAGTTATCCCAACTTAGGTTGAAGTTGGTATTCTCATCTTTGTGTCCATTAAGAATTAGAGGTAACCCATTTACATTTTACGTTTTTATTATACATTTATTATTACTGATCATGTGTTATTTTATATAAATAGTTTGGATATTTATAGACATAATTTGTATTTTTCTACTATGTCTATCTCAAAACCCCTTCAGTCTACGAATTAGTACCCAATTTTTTTATAGATATAAGTAGGGATAAAGGGAAGCTTCTAGTTATTGCTGTCTAATTATCTTCCTAGGATTGAGTATGAATGTAGATGGATGAACTCATGATCCTGATACCATTGGGGATAAATTTTTGTCTATTTATCATTTTTTATAGAATTTTTTATATTCCTAGTACTTCACATTCTGTATAGAATACCGACATAAAATATTTTTTTAAACTTAAATGATTTTGATTCTACATATTAATTACATCTGGATTACTTATTATCTTATATATCATTTATTATATTGTTTCCTCTACTTACTTTTATTTTTTTCGATGTGATATATTATTATCATGAGGTTATAGTCTCTCCACCACACAATCATAGACCCTCACTTCTGGGGAAGTGCATTTGGGGTCATGTGGACAAATTTTTTTCTTCATATAAGTGGAATGGTTATGGGATGTCAAAAATGATATGGAACAGATACACCTATGGGTAATCACCTCGAAATTAGTTTGTTTATCATTGAACCAATAATCACTTTGATGCATTATGAAATATCATAAGTATACACAACTGGATAGACAATACTAAGGTAAAAGCTTCATAATATGCATATTCTCTTTATAACCGATGGTAATGTATTTTTCCTACCATTTCATGGGTCTCTAACCAATGAAAAATATTTATCCCACTTACTATATTCCATGGAAACCCCAATATATTGAAATTACCATCTCTGATAAATTTATTTGATAAGGGTACTTCGTGTTACTTTGATGATACCCCATGGATTCTAAGTTGATTAATGGATGTACTACTAGACAACCACATTTTGTTTTGTTAAATGGAGAAGCATTTGTTTTTTATATTCCACAATATATAAGTGGTCATTGTGGTTTTTCACACAGTGGTTCCTTAGGTAATGGAATAAATGGTATTTTTTTTACTCTTATAGAGAATTAAATAGACTTTATCAAGTGATGGGTGGGGCATAGAATTGTACAACCCCTAGATGAATTGACATGTTTTGTGAGGAAAAAAATACTTGGTTTTGGTTTATAAATATACGCATATCAGTATAATATCTTGGAACAGGGCATTAAAAATATGTTTTGATTTGCAAAATTTTGAATTCCCTGAGTATGAGATAAATGATTATTGTTATCCATGTTTTCATTTACTATCATGCATATATAATGACGTTATTTTTAGTTTATTATGACTTCATTTTTTATCTATTCCTAACATATCAATTTTTCATGTTTGTGTCTTAATAGCTAAAACCATATTCCACTACTTATAGGGAATCTGAGCTCACCCTTATTTGTTGTCCTTTCTATGGAAAACCAAGAAGAAAACTACGTGATATTTTCAATGATATTATGGTAGGGATAATAATATTAATTTAATGTGTTCATAAATTATCATAAATTTTTAAATGTAATATATGTATCTTAGATTCCAAGTCTACTAATATATTGGATGTCAATATGAACCTTTTAATCTATTCAAATAATGTAATATAACTACTAGATATGGGTTTCTAGATTCTATGATGTTATATTTGGTATCAGTGAAAGTTTAGTAGGAACATATTGGACTAGATTTATAGAAACAAGTTAGATAGCACAAGTACATTAAAAACCAATAAATATTTTTAGGGAATAATCTAAAAAACCTAATAATAATTTTATATTACAATTAAATAACATGAAATAATTATGTTTATTTCATTTTAGAAAACTGGTGACTAAGGGGAGGAATAGGATCCATATCAACACCAATAGTCAATGAAAATATGCCCCCTAAACATGTCAATGAAGCTGGAGTTGAGACTAATCATTTCATAACCATATTAGGGATGTTGACCCAAGTTATAAAATATAACTTCAGCATAATAAAGAGACCTTTAGATCCACAACATGGTGTAATAATGTTAGAAATTTTCATATATAAACAACGTAAAAAATTATGGGGAACCACTAATCCATTGGTAGCTAAAAAATTTATCATGTCCCAGATGAAGTTCTTTATTGATTTTGGAAGTAGTGAAATGGAAAATGTCATCATAGCAATACACCATTAAAGGGGAGGTGAAATGTGTTGGTGATCACTATTTTGAAACAATAATTAGGAATATGAGATAAAGCTTGTGGAATTGGGAAATTTTAAGGAGATATTATATAAAAGATAATTCCACATGTGAAGAGAGAAAAAAAGGAAAGGAATTTCCAAAATATTAGATAGAAGGATAGAAAAAATTTCGATGAGTACATGAATAACGTTACAAGGTTACATAAAAATTCTACAGAAAATTGCATAGATTGAAAATCAGAATTGATTATTTTCTTTGATGAGTTATAACTTAACCATTAAAGTGAGTTAGAATATCAAACCATTTAATTTTATGAGGATATAATCTAAATTTATATTAAAAAAAGAAGTTTTCAAGGACATATTTATTCTAGATAAATTAAGGGAAGAACAAAATGATAACAGATATTTTGAATAATATTATAGGAAAGTGAATGAAATAAATTGTGAGATTTCTCACATGTGATATCCATGGGAAGAAAAACCATAGAGATTATATAATGGAAAGATGAATTTGTTAAAAGTATGTAGAAAATTAAATCAACATTTAGAAAGAAAATGAAAGGTAGAGTATGTTGATGTTCAAAAATTTAACTATATGTATAAGAGACATTATATGAAACAATGCTTCAAAAGTCAAGGGAATCCACATTTGAAAATGAAAAGGGAGAAAAGCTAAGCATAGTCATTTACCACAACTAAGGTCAATGTTCTAAATTATTTGGTGGTAGGTAATTTGATCATATCCTAAAAGATAGATAATGTTTTATTTGATTCTATATCATTAAAATCTTTTATATCTTCCATGTTTTCCAAATACCTAAAATATTTCAATATCACCCTATTAAGGGAGTTATGAATTAAGTAACCGAGTGGAAATATTATTGTAATAAATATGTGTCATGAAATTCTAGTTGTGATTCATGGGTGTACATAAAATAAAAACATGGTTATTATAATTATGTTCAAATGTGATCTGATCATTGATATAGATTTATTTTCAAAGTGAAAAGAAAACTTATATCCAAGAGAATGATATTATTATTTGTGAAGGTGAAATAGATTTTATTACCACTAGAGGGGGAAATATATTATCTAAATTATTTCTAGATCCTCCACTAGAAGATATCCTTAGTGAAATTATATGAATATAGGATGATCAATCATTATATATGGATAAAAAATATATCCTAATAATAAAGTATGTTCCCATAATAGAAATATTCTGTGATGTTTTTCTAATGAATTTCCTGGTCATCCTCCTAAGTGTGAATTTGAATTTTATGACGAAACCATAAGAGAAATATCTAAAACTCAATATGGAATAGAATCAGTAGAGTTGGATGAGTTGAAGAAATAGCTATAGGAGTTATGTGATAATGGATTTATATTCTTTAATATTTCATCATGGGGATCCCATGTTTTATTCATGATAATGTAGGATGGTTCTATGAGGACACATTGATTATAGGGGACAACTTTCATCATAATAAATAATAATCATAAATTTCTATTGTTTTATAACTTAATTAATTACATAAAATGATACAAATAGTCTTCAAATATCGATCTATTCATTGATTATAATCTACTAAAGGTGAAGAATTATTTTATATTGAATAGAAAATTTTACATAAGGTATGGAAATTTTGAGTTTATTGTAATTCCTTATAGATTGAAAAATGAACATTATAACATTATAGATCTAATGAAAAAAATATTCCAAGATTATATTGATAATTTTTTGACTGAATTTATGAATGATATTTCGATAAAATTTATGATACATAAAATATTTTGAGTCATCAGAAAATAAATTTTGGGATTATTAGAAAAAATTAATTTTATATGAAATATAATAAGTATGAAAATTTTCTCAATGAAGTGTCTTTTCTTTGCCATATTTTCACCACAGATGGAATATTTGTTGATCATTCAATGACATGTTTATTAAATGAATGGTTTAAATATGTGAACATGACCAATATACAAATTTTACTGGATTTAGTATGTTACTATCAGTAGTTTATTTTTTAATTTCTCATGATTGGCCAACATATTATCCAATTTTACATATAAAGGGGTTAAATTCAGATGGACAAGAGAATTTAAGGAATGTATTGAATATAAAAAATAGAGATTTATTAATGCAGAAATATATATAATAACATTATTTAAGAAAGGGTTGGTGATATATAGTGATGCATTGACAAAAATACTTGGTTTTATACTTATACAAAATGATTGGGTGATCACCAACACATTAAATAAATTCAAAGTCTATGAATATAACTATATAACTCATGAAAATGTACTGGAAGACATAATATTTTCTTTGAAAATATGGATACACTACTTCTATATTGAAATATTATATATATATATATTTATATACCACAAGAGTTTGAAGTTTATCATCTCTTAGAATTATGTCAACAAGAGGTAAAGAATATGGTTGGAACCACTCAATAAATATAATTTCATGATTCACTTCCACACTAGGAAGGAAAACATGGTTTATGGGCATTGATTAGCAAGGTATATAGAGGTATAATAATGATAATGATTTAAAAGGATCCTGTATACAATAATTTATCAAATTGGATTTAGTGATTTTTAGGCATGGGTAGACATCAATGCTTTCCCATGAAATTTATTAAATTTCAATTCTCAAAAATATAGAGAAGTATGAATAGGATAAACAAAAATTATAGAGTGAGATTAAATTAGTAATTGTTGTAAATTTTATAGACTTCATCTATACATATAGAGTGTAAATTTTTGGGAAGAGATTTCATGTTCCATCCACACTAGAGTTAAATAAGGAACTACTAGATGAAACAAATAGATCAAATTTTATATACACCTTGCTTGAAATAATATGTGTTAGTATTTAAGAGATAATATTATGATAGATGTTATAAAGTTAGAAATTGTGGGCTATGACCATAATCATAGTATTCATGAAAATAAGTCTTGAAAGACAATATACTAAGGGAATCCTACAACCTATGGCAATGCCTATATGTAAGCGGGAAAATATTACAATGGATTTTTTTATAGGACTACTAAATACCTCTTATTATAATGATGTTATATGGGTAATAATTGACCATTATACTATTTATCCTCATTTCCTAGCAATAAATGAATATCCACACCTTGGCCACATTTCTTGGATCCATATCAATGAAATAATAAGGAGTCCTGGGGTAACCTCAATCAATTTTATCATATTTTGACCCTTAGTTCCCATAAAAATTCTGAAAGAGTTATAAGAGGGATTTTTAAACAAAGATACCTATAATTACAACCTATCATCCCCATACTGATGGGTATTTTGAATGGACTATGAAGAAATTAGAAGAAATGATTCTATTATATTCTCTTGGATTATAATGTATGTTAAATCAATATCTACCTTTGGTGGAATTTGTATAAAACCATAGCTTCCATTTGAGAATATTGATATCACTATAAAAATAATTTAATGGTAAGAGGTGTCATAATCATACCTATTAGTAAAAAGTTTTATAAATAAATAAATTTTTACAAGAACTTGTGAAGGATACAACTATTAATATACAATCTATTTTGGATTATATTAAATAATCTCAAAGAAGAAAAAAGAGATATGATTACAAAGAAAGGTAAGAATTGAAATTTTATATTAGGGGTCATATATTCTTGAATTATTCAAAATGGAATGGAGTTGTAATATTTAGTAAAAATGGGAATTTAATACTAATATAAATTCAGCCTTCTGAAACACTAGAAATAATTTGAGTTGTAGTTTGCAAATTGAGTATGCTACCCAACCTCTAGAAATGAAACAACATCTTCTAAGTTCCATTACTATAGGAATACATTCTAGATACACACATTTTCTTATATTTTATGTAATATAACTATAGCATAGAAGATATTAGAATGATGAAACTATATAGATTATTGACACCAAAGTGATTTTTTTTGGAATTGGACAACTTGATTGCTAAATGTTCTTTGGATAAATTACAAAATAGAAGATTTAAACAAGGATATTAAAGAATATTTGTAGTAGGAAAATCCAAATTATTTAAATATCTAATATATACTCCATTTTTTAGAATAAAATTATTTAGGGTGAGGGGGAATATAATACTAGAGATCCTATGGTGTTAGGCGGACACCATATCCTTGACTATCACACAATGTACACTATAAATAGCCTTTATATAGTATTTAATTTAAAATATTAAGTCCTAGATGTTTGAATTTTATTTTAGAATGTTTAAATGGATTAATTTTAATTCTTCATAAATATATTATTTTAAGATGAAATTTTTTAGTTTTCTAACAAAATTGACTTTTAGGTGAATAGTTAAAATACCATTTTGGTTAAAACTATGACTTTTATGTCATGAAAAAGATGTAAGAATAAAAAAAACACAAAAAAACACTATCTTGAAAAAATATATATGTTTTATAATAAACGTTATTAATACTAAAATATTGTTTTCACTTTAGAATCCTATATTTAATATTTTAAATCTGAAGTCACATTTTTTACTAATTATTTTTAATGCATTATGCATTTACCATTTTAAAATTAACATATCAATTTTCTAAATTTTATATTATTAAATGGACTCAAAATTGGGAATTATTATGTATAAATTATTTAGAATTTTCCATTTTATTTTTTCATAAAAATAATATTATGAGGATTAAATTGAATTACTACGATAATCGTAAAATAATTTTTCTCAAAGAATTGTTTTATTAACATTGTTTTGTTTTTAGAAAATAAAATAAATTAATAATTTATTAATATTTATTAAAATATAATTTTTAGACCTATATATAAATGTATTGGATGTTAGTAATTTGGTAATCAATACTAAATATGATTAGTAATACTTAATTGTGAAAATATAATTTTTCTACAAAAAAATATATTTTGATATATTATATTATTTAATATAAAGTTTAATTTTATAATATTTAAAAAATAAATTTAATTGAATTTATGTAAATTTTAATTTCATTAAAAATAAAATTTTTATGATGAGTTACCATATATTTTTAATAGAATATAAATTAATAGGTAATAACACTTTTATATGGTAAAAACCAAATTGATAAAATCTAAAAATATAAATGTAAATAACTAAAAAAATGTGAGAGAAAATCTTGGATGGGTCTTTATAGACCTGATTAAACCTGAAAATATTTTTTTGAGTCATTATAAAATTAATAGTTTAATGATATAATTGAAAAGTAAAAAGTATTAAAAAAAGTTCCCTTTCCATCACATATAAAAGGGGCTCACTTCATGCACTTCATAACACACCCATATGTCAAAATGTTTTATTCAAAATATGAATTTGTTTCTTCTTATAAACCTATAAAACCTTTTAGGCCTCCAGTAACCATTAATTACCTTGATCCCTCTTTTTCCATGGGGATTTCTTAGAAAAAAATAAAACTCATGAAGTAAGTATTACATTCCTCCTAGTCTATTCTCTTTATTATTTGACTTCCAAACCTATTTTATCCATTAGAATATAATGAAGTAAGTATTTTTATTATAGTAATATGTTATTATATTAGTTTAAAAAAAATTATTTATTCCTCTCCGTACATTATGAAAAATGAAATCGTTGTTACTATGTGTGTAAATACTATTGCCTCCACGAATAGAAATATTCCGTTTTTATACCACCTCTCATGGTTTGATTTCTGGATAGTATTATTGAATAAATATTATTTATATAATATAAATTTTATTAATAAAAGGGAAATAATTATATACCTTAATTCCCTCCCATTCTTCAATAAATAAAAATGTAAATTGTTCTTTATGCGGACTACCTTCTCCATGAAGTAACATATCTCATTTTCACCTACTTTCTTTCGTATTTATGAAAAACTAATTAAATATGACTTATGAAATTAAATTTATATAAATAATATAGTCATTAACCATTAATAATAATATTATTTACTAAAGAAACTGCTTTTCTGATCACAATAATTCATAAATTATAGAATATTCATGTTTGGGTCGGTTTAAACAGGAAATTTAAAAATAAAATAAAAACCATCATAGATGACTATGGAAAACCAAATTAAAATTTTATTAGTCCTTAATAATATTTTTTAATTTTTTAATTTTTATGGATTGGTTATATAAATTATTTAACTTATTTTTTAAATATAATATTCAATCACTAAAATTACAAAAATATGCCAACTCTGATTCAACTATCACGTAACTAAAACACTAATAGAATGTGATAATATAATTATAAATCATTTAAATTTTCATCTTATAGTACCTTATATTATTTAGTAATAATTAAATTTATTAGAGGAATAAATAACAACACCTCCTTTGTGAAACTAATAAAAATGACCAATCTATAAACACCTAATATTGGAAAATTGGTGCACATACTTTAATATATATAGTAAATTACTATATATGAATAGAATAACGGAAAAATTATCTGATCAAGTTTCTATATTATATGAGTAATATAGAAATATTATTGATACAATATATTAATGTATGTTCATGGAATTTAAGATAAGTGGTATGGATTTTTATCTCAAATTCCTCCCTTTTTAGTTATATTTTCTATTATGTACCTAATTTTAATTATGTGGTGTGTATACTTCTTATTTGTTATTACATTTCATGAAATTAAATAATTCATGGTATTTTTAGATAAATTTTAATCTAACTATTTCAATGGTTTTGGATTGAATTGTCACCCAATACATAAGTGGTTTTTTCTATCTCAATTTTTTTTTCATTGAGACTCATGTTATATTCACCACATATTTACTTTAATGTGGTCAATAAATTTCCATGTAATAATTTTTACCATATAACTAATGAAATTTAAGGTATTAAACAAATTATTATCCCTCCATCATATTCCTTTTATCATAGAGTTACCAAAACCATTGCATAACTTAATATTTTTTAGGTGGAAAACCCATAATATGTTTTAGTGCAGTAAAAATGTGTGTTGTTTCCTAATAAATAAATCCATGTTTGGATAATTGAATTAAAATTTGGACATGGTAAATATGTATATAATGGTAATAACCCTTAATGTTTTTTGGTATATTTTTTACTTATTCATCAATTCGATGCATGATGAGTTGGTCTAAGACTGTACACATAGATAAACACTCCCAAGGGATATGATTTGTAATATTCACATACTCTTTATGAACCAAAATGATTAATTTTTCATTCCATTATCCTTTTCTACTAATAATTAAAAATAATGAAAATAATTATTATCTTCCATTGATAAACCGACAAATTAAAAGTACTTCAACTACAAACTTTCATTGATAAGGGAACTTCCTATTACATGGATGGTACACTATGGCTTCAATGTTCATTAAGGGATGTACTATTGATATAAACATTATTATATTTAATGGGAAAATATTTTTGATTCTTATTTATCACTATACATATATCTATCTTTTTATTAAACTATGGGTTCTTTAGGTAGTGGTATAAAATTTAGTATTGACACTTATTGTGAATGTGTTGTACATAATCAACTGATTGGTGGGGTTCGAAATTATATATCCTATTTATGCATTGATTGGTCTCATGAGTAAAAAATCTTGGGATTTGGTGTGTACCTATCCCCATATCAACATAGTTTTCTTCCACAATGCATCGAAACAATTATTTAATGTCCCAAATTTTTTATTCCCTCAGTACGAGATCAATGATTATTATTGTCCATGCTTTCATTTATTTTAATGGATATATCATTCCCTCAGTTTCAATTTATTATGGATTAATATAGTTTATTTATTCCCACAAAACCACTCATTTTCTATTTATGATATGATAACATCATTTTTATGCTACTCTTTAATGAGAATATGATAACATACTTATTTTTTTCCTTTCCCAAAGAAACCTAGAGTAGAACTATGTGTAAATTTTCTCGATATTATGGGTGGGATAATAATATTCTCCCAAAGTTTTCATGATGTATATTATGTTTTAAAATGTAATTATTGTATGTATCTAGTATTCCATTACTACTAATCAGTTGAATCCATAAATATTTCTTTTATTATATACCAAAAATGTAATATAACAATTGACTATAGTTTACTGGAGTCCATGATGTTATAGTTAGTAAAAATGTATTATATTTTTAAAAAAATGTGTTTTTTATACATTATATTTTTTTTAATTCTATCACATTAAAATAATATTAAAATAAAATTTATTCTATATATATAATCCAATGAATTAATTTTCATAGAAATATTAATATTTAACAATAAAATAAAATAAAATCTTATCATTATTAAAAAGATATTTTTTCTAATTTTTTATGCATTATATTTTTTAATGGTAATATATATCAATTTTAAAAAATAAATTTAATAAAAATGGATTTAAAATATCTAAAATAATCTTTTCAAAATTAGTTAATAGCATCATTTTGATTTTTTAGAAAAAAATATGTTCTCTACGTAAAAATATAGTTGTGTTAGTAAAGTGTAAAACAAAGTAAATAATCAAAATAAGGAGTAAATTAAAAAAATATATCTCAAACGAGTTGTTTAATTCTGTGTATGATAAAATTTATGAACAATATGTATTATTTATCTACTTTTGATTCATTTTTCTTGAAAATTTATATACTTTATAAATTAAAGAATGAGTATTTATAAATATGCTACTAAAAATTGACTTCAAAACGACAACTCCTCCACCCATTCAAAAAATATTATTTATTCCATTTCCACTAAAATATATTCCCAACACCCCTACCCATAAAAATACTATATTATTTTTTAAATACACTATTCTGAGGAATTATACCCATATTCTTTAAATCTAAAAAAATATTCCTAATGAGTTCATGCACCATCTTAGTATGTAACTACAACATCTATTTATTTTAATTTTATTTCCCCATCGTACCCTGTATTAAATATTATTTAACGCTTTTATATAATAAAAAACATATCATTATTATTCTTTTATAATAATAACAATGTAAAATAATTTCGTACACATCCATTAAATTATAGTGTGTTCTTGTGCGGTTGTTTTAATTTCCAATATGAATAATGAAAAAATATTTTCATTGTGAATGGTTTTTGAAAACTAAATTATAGTAATATATGGTAATGAGGATTAATTTATGATACATTATAAATTAATGAATTTTAATATATATATATATATATATATATATGTAAGTATATTCGTCAATAAATTGAATTATTTTTTATTAATTCAATAATCACCAAAGGTGAAATTCAAAACTATTCTTTATAAACCACTATCGTAACATCAATTATATAATAATGTGATTGTAGAACTATATAATACATATCTATACCAATTAAAGGAATTTTTTGGAGGATATGAATACATGAAAAAAATTAAAGGATTGAATTCACCCTATAGAAGAAAGTATTTTAAAATGTATTTTAAAATTCATGATGATTAATATTGACTACGAATTATTAATAATTGGTAATAAAAAATTGTTGATATTAAGTAAAATAAAAGAAAAAAATTATTTAAGGAGTTGGAGGTTATATGATATGAAACAACATAGAGACCCTAGGGTTATCAAGGGCATATCACACCTTCATTCAATGTTTTATCCACTCCAAAGCTTACCCATTATAATTTCACAGCCGAAGGCCCACCATTTATTGGCCCAAAGGCCCCTTCATCCTGGAAAAAAATACCATTGCATACTTCTAATTCTATGTTATTGTATACCTTGGTCTTTAGCCCCATCTGCATCATCACCTTTTTCATTGACCATAAATGGCCCAAAAATCCCCCCCAAGGGGGATTCCCTAATTTTAACCAAACTCATATGTAGAATTACAGGCTGAATTTACCTCTAATGAAAGTTCCAAACTACAAAATAAAAATAAAAATATTATTATATTGATGAATAATAGACCATTGTAGATTATTCATTGAGATAGTTTATGTTTGACTATGCAAGAATCTAATATAAGGAATTTCATAACTCAATATACTTTCATTGGGCTATACTCTTTTTTCATTGATTATTTAATTATATGTTGGGTATATTCTATCATTTATTTGTCTTGTATTTAAATTCCAATTATTTTCTATAGAAATCACATTTCATTACCATGAACTAATTTGTGATTATTTCTTATCAAATAATATAGGATGTTGTAAATGATATATCTATTTGGAGTACTTATCTTCCATGCCAATGTTCATTATTACCATAATTTTTTATTTTTATTAGTTTAAATATTAAATATATAATGTTTTTAAATAATTATTTTTCTATTCATTAATTTTTAGAATGAAATAATATATCAATTTTGTTAGTGTAGGTTACCTCAAACTATTCACATCGAAGATAGTCATTTTAACTTACAAATTACTATAATTATATCCATGTTTAATTAAATTTTAGTTTATTTATATTCAAATTTATATTATTTAGATAGTTTATTATAAAAGAAATATATTAAATATTACATTTTTTACCTTTTAATATTTATTTTTAAGATATATATATATTCTTATGAAAAAATTATCTAAATATAAGGAAAATAACTTTCCTGATTTTTATTCTATTTATTATCATTCTCTATAAGATTCATCATTAATTACTATTATCTTCCTTATATCACCCTCAAAATTCTCTTATCATATATTTATTTTTGGTGATTTAATTTTGCGGAATCAAAACACATCTAGAATAAACATCCAAATTGGTTAGTTTTGATATTGAAGGTTCACTTATGTCAATTTAAAAAGTATTTCAAAAGGTCATATTAAAAATTGAACTAAAAATATCTCAGTATTAATTTATATACTACAATATCTATAATATTATAGGATCATGACATATATAGGTATTTTAAAAAATCACTATGAAAATAATAGAATAATTATTTTAGATATTAAGAACATATAAAACAAATTTCAAGAATGGGAATAAGAATAAATTGTGAATATATATACAAATGAATATAAATAAAATATATATAGAATCATAATTAAATAATAAAATTAAATAGAAAAGTTATTTATACAAAATGAATATAAATAAGAAAATAGGAGAGGGGAAGAAACTCCCTCCTTACCTAACAATTATTTTCCTTAGAAAAATATTCTATTAACCACATGTAATAATAATGAATATATATTTGGGAGAATGAAAATGTAGGATGGAGGTAAAAATATTATTTGAGTATAGATTGTTTTTTAGGAGTGTTTTTATTTATATTATTTTTTATATAATTATTTGATAATTTTTTTAAAAAAAAAGATTAATAATTTTTTAAAATTTGTATTTAAAAATAACCTTTTGGAAAATATATTTAAAATTAATCACCACTAATTTTATTCATTTAGTATGATTTTTTTAGATTTTATATACTTAAAACATTAATTTTTATAGAAACATTCATTTTTTAATAAAAATGGTTTTTTTTAATGCTAAAACATGATTTAAAATTTTATAATTACATTATAGAGATAGAAATTTAAGGTTATATTTGAGATTTTGTTATTTAATTAAGAAAATTTATTCAATGACATGTAAAATATTATTTAAATTATTACCTCATTTTGAATTCAATATTATATCATAAATAATATTTTATTTGTATATTGTATTGCACAATTGTCCCCAAACATCATCTATTTGATGAAATTATGAATATTTATCCTTACCACTTTTAAAGAGTTTCCAAAAAAAATATAATCCATATTATAAAATTCAATATCTTGGGATGAAAAATTATATTACTAACTGAAAATTTGAAATATACTCTCAAATAATATATTGGTAGTAAAATACAATACATGACCTCTAAAAGTAATTTTTTCCTTGTATCACAATACACAAATAGATAGTTATATAGATATTATGGTATATAAAAAATAGAATTAACAATTGTAAATGATTAATTATAATAGATAAATAATTATTATTCTAGGAATGGTCTTATTCTTAATCGATACATTATCTGTTTCCAATGACCATGTAACAATAACATTATATCTTTTAATTCTAAAAAATTTCTCAAAACCATAATCTAAAATCAATTCCTTCATTCCTTAATTATCTCTCATTATTTTATAATTTATCTATCACCTTGTAATATATTCAATTATTTGTACAATGATTCCTGTAGCTATAACATTTCTAGGAGAATGTGATCCAATGGATTTATAACTTATAGTCTTTATGTTTTTATTTATTTATTTTTCAGTTATATTTTTATTGGTTACTATCAATGTATATCATTGGTTAGAGAATTATATTATGAAGCTATAAAATAATGTTTATTTCTTAATATGATAAATACTATTTATTTATGTATTTTAAATTTATATATCCAGGTTCTCTTCTAATAAATAATAACATAAATATTAGTTAAATATAAATATATATATATTTATATATTTAATAATTATTATTAAATTCTCACCCCAATAATTAAATCTCTCTCTAAATATTCGAACAAAATTTTACTAGATGAATAATTCTAGGATTTTCCTCATCAATTCAATTATAGGTTCTAATGGTAATGTTTTTTTAAATATTTACCTCCTCTATAATACCTACACAATCCAATTTATCTAATTTTCATAACATTATCTATATTTACATCAATTTGAAGAATTTTTCCCTTATAAAAATGGTTTTCTTAATTTTTATTCCTAAAATTCCGAGTATATATAAGGAATAAAATATATTCTCCCTCAAAAAAGAAAAATTGAATACATCATTGAATTTGAATACATTTAGATTTAAATATAATCAATAATTCATTTTTCATATATTTTCCAATATTTCAAATGAGTCAATATAAAGTTTGATTAAATTTAACTTCCTTTCTAATATTACTATTTATTTCAATGAATTTATATTTAAAAAATAATGAAGAATAATATCAAAATATAAATCTTGTCATATTATAATTATATAAAACAACTTCTAATTATGGGATACATTTATGTTTTGATTAATTACATCATAATTCTCAATTATCTCATTAATTAACTCTAATCATGATAAATTTATTTAACTCTCATTAGCTAAATAAGATGGGTTCTATAACTTATTTTTATACATAGATTCAAAAGGAATCATCTGATTATATTATATAAAGTTTTTAGTATATGATTCCACTAATGAAAGATGGTCATCCTAATTTCATTGGAAATAAAGATACAAAGACCTTATAATATCCTCCAATATCTAGATAGTATTTTTTAAATTTATTTCTATATAAGGGTTGTGTATAGTGATATTATGAAACTCAAGATTTAATATTAATTATGTAATCATTTAAAAGTTTCATGTAAACATTTGAGAAAGACTAGATACAATAAATACAAATATTACATGAATCTTAACCAATTACTATATTTAGATCTTGGTGAGGTTATTAAGAAAAGTATATCCACTTATTTTAATGAAGTATGATGAATTTTTGGGATGATCAAACACAACCCATATAGATTTTGTATCCTCATATTCTTTGAAAAAACTATTAAAACATTCATTATGATATCATTTTACTTCAAAATTGGAACAATAAATGGCTTCATCATATCACTGAATATTTTTTATTCATTTTTAAATATTTGACACAAAAAAACCTTATAGTATGGTCTAAAATTTAGAGTTTTATATTATCCAATTAATATTTATCCTAATGATCCTTATAAATATTATTCTCCTATAATGTATTGATAAATCCATGTTATGGGTTTTAGCCTAAAATATCCTCTTTAACTCAATAATTGATGGGATACAATATCTATTATCAAATAACAAGAATCTCTCTTTATTTACATTGAACTCTCCCATTTTTATATATTGAAATTGTTAAATTATTTTCTATAATACAACATCTTATGATTGGTTTAAATTTACCTTAATCATTATTGATAATTGAGAAATCACACAGAAATGATGAGATTCAGTTCTTTCCCTTGTATGTTTCATGCCCGAATTCAGTATATTGGTTATTATTAAATCACAATCTATCATCACAGAAGATAAAAAATAAAATATCTTGCACATGGTTCAAACAAACTTAGTCTATATTTTAGTATGATAATGGATGGTTATCATCGATTTATTTCATCAAACATATCCTCTACCACATGTTTTAACTCTTTAATTATAAACATATATCTGAAGATTTTACGGTCTTTATATATATCACATATTTCTCTACATCCATCCAAATTTAATTTTTTTATTATGAATCCATTTTTAGGAGAAATGGGAAACCAATGTTCACAAAAGGCACCACTACCTGCTGAAAGAACTCACAAAATGGTTAAACAGAAGACTAATATTTCTGGACCCAACTACTCTATAGAGTTCCCAGTGCAGTGTACTAACCTAGGTATTTGGATCCTCTCTGATAAGCTCTTCAAGGTGAGAAATCATCCATTAAATTGCCTAAATAAATTCCACTAAGTCGATTTTACTCTGATTGAAGCCTCAGTCCAGTATTCTAGTATTATATTTTTGTGACTTGTGTGCTATTAATTTACCATTTTCATTTTGTTACAATCATCGAGCTTATTTAAAGAATCATTATATATGAAAATATAACATCCATCAGAAGGTAATGTCATTATAGGTACATAATCCTGCCACATATTAATCTATTTAACTATTAATTTATACTTTTATGTCCTAGAAAACAAAACCCACATGAATTTTAAATTGGATTCTATTTTTAAATCATGATATATTTTTAAATAATAAAACATAATGGAATATATCTAGGATAACAGAACAATGGATCTCTATCACTTTTTTTTTGTTTAAACAAATAATTTATTCCATTGGACTTTGAAAGATTAAGAGTAATTGTTTCATTATTGGTTACATTTACAATAAATGAAAATAACTATAATAAAAATATTTACTTTCTAAATATGTCATATATCTAATTCCTTAATATTTTTAGTACAATACTAAGGTAAATTTATTTATCATGTTAAATCTTTTAAGAAATAAGAATATATTTTTTCAATGACTCTCATAAAGTTATTAAGTAAATATGAAATGAATAAATTCATTAAATTCATGAACATCGTATGTAAATCTACATAATTGAAGGGTTTCACACCAAATTCATAGATCCAAACCACATTTAGAATACAATATTATGGGAATCTTCCTTTCTTAATTTCTAATATTGATATTAAAATCTATGGGCAACAAAGAGAAATATATAGCACCATGGAGTTGATCAAAAGAATCCTAAACTATTTAACTGGTTTATTTATTATTTTTCATGAAATTATTGACATGTATATAGTGAATTGAAAAAAATACATGTTTATGTTAAATTTTAAAAAATAAAATATGAGAACCATAATTTGATACACTATGATGAGTGAACCCATTTTCTAAAATATTTTTTAATTTATATTTTATATCCAGCAATACAATTGATTATATCATATATTAAACATTTTATATGGGTTGAACTCTATAAAAAATTTTAATAGAGAAATCCACATTTCAAATCATGGCGGATCAAAGAGACCCATATGGAAATATACCCATAAATTTTTCCACCTTGGGTATATTATGTATCCTTATTCTTTATAATCTTACATTATTTCTCGGAAAATCCATATATATCCTTTTATTATTGTCTCTAATATCATAAAAAATATATTAAAACAAAATTATATTTATTGTCTCTAAATGTTTATATTAATACGGGATGGTTTAACAGATGAATTACTATATATTTCTCCCAATAATAATTATTTTCACTTTAATGAGAAATTAAATCATATGAATAATAATGTTAAATTATGGTAATGTAAGAACCACTAATTTTGAAAGTTTTAATTATAAAAAATTATGATTGATAAATCGTTGAATATATGGGGTGAAATTGATGTAGAATTTTATTTTTATATAGATAAATTAAAAAATATAATTTTTATGATGAATTATGCATGAAATAAAGATTCACGACATAAATTAATGGGTTTAAATATAAATATATAACTTATATGTTGTTCACGGGAGGTATGATATAATAATACGTGGCTATATCATTTGGATGGACTAATCTAACTATCTTAGTAAACAAATGAACTTTCCCTCAAGTAGTTTTTTATTGAATATATTGATTTCTGTTTTCACCATATACATATAATAATGATTGAAATTTTTCCCAAAATAATTTCATTCAATACATCAGTCTATGTGTGGAGAATTTTGAAAAATTTTTATTTCTTTTTCAATTTTCCAAACACTATAAAAAGGCACCCACTATTTACTCTTTGATAAAAATATCAATCATAATTCTTGCTAGTTCCATATTCGAAGCATCTCTTAGATCCTTATAAATCTTATCTATAACGTTTCCATATTTATTTTTTGTTCATGTAATTTTGATCTATTTTCCTTTCTTACTCATAGTTTTATAATCTTTCAATATGATTATCTCATTTCCCATATATATATATATATATAACATTATGATATAATTATGTACTAAAATACACTTAAATTTTCTGTAAAAAATAAAAACATTATTTATATCTATTGAACTATAGAATGTTTATGGAATAATAAAGACTTAATTTTAAACCATTATAGAATATTTAAATTTAATTCTATGTGTTAATGAGAAAACTTCAAAAATATTTATATCTTGTAATTTCTATATTATATTAAAAAATATAATGATTATATCACTTCATGAATTATATTAGGGAAAATAAAATGATGTTGGATATAACACAATTTTCATACTAGGTGTCTCACTTCCACATAAGATATTACAACTCCAAGACAACACAATATATAATGATGTGTTTTAATGGAGTTGGAACTTTTTTAATTGACTATTTTTTCCCACAAATGACTAAAAAATTCCCTTTTCATTAATATAGTATATGATATATAATAAAATGACATACTATTATTAATGGATAAAACATTAATAATGTTTAGTTATTAGACCCTCATCAGTTAAATTATGAAGATATTCTAATAGTTCTGTGTATTCAAACAAGGTTTCATGGATTAAATACTTAAAAACACTATAGTTCAAATATATCTTATTTTATAATATTTTACATATCATAGTACTATAATTTAATTGGGAATGAAGGTTTATATATATGAGATCTAATATTAAAATAACTAGTGGACCACCTATAGAGGAAATACAAATTCAAATTTTACTTATAGATCTTGTCGTAATATAATTTTATCAAAATAAATGAATTATGTAATGGTCCCCACATTTTTGGGGGTTTTCTGTTAATTAGTATTATTAAATAAAAAACTACAATCTTGAATTACGGATGAAATTTGAAAATGATTTGATGTGTTTTGAATTTTATTTATTAAGAAATACAGAATCACATCAAAATTAATATTGTCACACCATGATTATTTTATTGTATTTTTATAGTATTTTTTTCATTATGAAACAGCTATTTTGATATATTAAACAATTAATATTCCATTAAATTCACATAATTTTTAGGAATTCTAAAAGGTGTAGGGTAGTGAATTTTTTAAACCAACACCTTTTAATCCTATTAAAAACCCTAAAAACAATAGTAATGTTTTAAAAATACTAAATATAAACTTAATGGATTTTATAATGAGGTATATTCCAAAACTTCATAAGGTTTTTCATGTTATTTAAAATATAAAGATATTAAAACTAATATATATAAACATTATGAATTTGTAAAATTTATAAAATACTGAAATAATTCAAAAGGAATTATATTCTCATTAATTATGAAATGATTATATATTTGAAGAAAATAAAGAATTGACCACAAACATGAAAAATCAACATAATGTATATCAATTTTATTCCTTTGTAAAATATCATTAAGTGTCTCTTTAAAAATTAACTAAATGCAATGCTGATCTTTTTAAAATTATATGTTCTCAATTTCATGGAAGGAACCAATTTATAATTGGTTATACAAATCAGTATAGTTCCTAAAATTTTAAATAATGAAAATATTAACATAAAATATCTAATTATTTCCAGGAAACTATTTATCTTATTCCTGAATGAAATTCAAAATATTCTTGATTTGGTGGACTAAAAAGTGTTCCTTATTCTCTTGATTTTTTTTTAAAATATATTCAAACAAAGAAAATATGGGTTCTAAAATATATATTAGTTAAAATAAGTGGAACCAAATTAATTTTTGAACTTAAATATTTATTTTAATGTCTCTTTTAGAGAAAACATTATACAAGATAAAATTATTTGGAGGTATATTCTATATGTAAAACTAATAATTAATTCATAAGTATAGTGACTTCATTAATTTCAACCACTAAAAATGGCTTGATGATGCACATGTTCCTTTTGGTGAAATTCAATGGGTAATATCATTAGTATATGTAAATTTATATTATTAATTCTTCTATTATTAAATATTTTTGATTTATGGATTTCCTTATATATAATTTTCAAAGTATTATCCATTTATTGAAAAAAAAAATTATAATTTCTTTTGAGAATGATATTATCAAAGTGTTTTATTATTAAGATAAAATTATATTTTATTTATGTCACTTTCAAAAAGAAAATATTATTGAAAAAAATATCTTTTAATCAAAAATGTAATATTCTTGAGTGTACAAGATAGTACGTCATGGATACAGCATAGATTCCTTGATACTTATAGATCACACACACTTGTAAAACTTAACCAGAAGTAACTCCAAAATGATTTTCCTAAATTATGATTCCAAAAAAATTATGTGTGAACTTTGCTAACGTGGTAATACAAATAAATATTATTTTAAATTCAAAAAATTATAGTTCTACTAAAATTGTCTTAATAGAGTACACCTTGATTTATTTGGTCCACCCCATGTTTTAAAGATGGTAAATATTATATTTTCATAATTTACAATGATTCTACAATAATTACAAGGGTTTATTTCATGGAAAAAAAGCTTAAAAATAATTTATAAAATATAATAAGAAATAAAAATTAATAAAAAATTATAAAATAATATCCATTCATAATGATCGTAAGTGTGAGTATGAAAATAAATACTTTGAAAAAAAATATTTTTCTTATGGTTATAATCATTCATTTTTACCTCAATAAACTACTCAGAAATTTATGTTTTAAAACTATATAATTGGACTCTATAAAATATTATAAGAACTACCTTTAATGAATTAAAATTTCATTAATAATTTTAGTTTTATATTTTCAATTCTACTTTTTATACATCTTATATTATTCTATTAAGATAATTTCTTAAGAAACCCCCCAATGAACATGGGAAACATACGAAACCCAAAGTTAGTTATTGTAACATCCCAAGTATGTAATTAATAATAGGTATTTATATCTATGTCTATTAATGAATTAGATAGTTTTTTAGAGGCTTTAAATGGAAATAAATCCAATCTTAAGAATGGAATACACTAATATTTTTAAAAGATTGTTTTACTGCCTTTTGATGGAAAACCATTTTTAAATCTATCTTTTGACAATTTTATAAGCTATTTTTGTCAAAATATACTTATTATTTATTATTGGGACATCAAATTTTACTTGGTGTGAATTTTTGGTATTTTTCTGACAATGTTCAATTTTTAATGAATAGTGAAAAATACTACATTTTACATCAAAACTGCTTTTTAATCAAATTTATTTATATGATTAGATTATCTTTTGAATTGGTTTTAAAGTTAAATTTGAATATATTTTTACCATTTAATCTAATAGTGTCCATTGGAATTAATTTCACTTTGAAATTGGACTTAAACTAGTGTCAATATTTTGATACTTATTGTTTCATAAAAACAAGCTATTTGTCATGACAACGGGAATTAATTATTAAATTAATTAATGAATCAAATATGTTTTGAATTTTGTAAAATAGACATCATTTTTGAATTCATAATATCAAATCTAGCCTAGGGTGATGTTTTGGATTTTTCTGAAAAACTTCAATTTTTGATGAATAGAGAAACCACTAAGTGGTAGTTAAAGAAACTGATTTTTCGTTTAAATGAAACTTTTCCACTTCTGTGATTTTATTTTCAAAAATCCAACATACCTGGTTTTCATTAAGAAGTAAAATGTGGTTCAATGAGATTAATATAATTTTTTGGTGAATATTAACTTTTATGTTCTTAATCGCGATTAGAGGTAATTAGTGTAGTTTAAGGTAAAAATAATGTTTTAATAATATTAGATGAGCTTGAAACATGTCCTACCCTCATTGGATGTGTCATGGCCGACCAATAAAATCCATGGGTCAACTTTGGGACCCCATGGAGCCACTTTGGTTGGGAAATGACATAAATTACTTTTTATTTACTGTTAAAGTAAAAATGACACAAACATGAGTTATTTTATTAAAAAAAATTACATGGGGTTATAAAAGTCATATTATTTATTATAAATATTAATTAGAAAGATAAAAAGATTTCCTACATCATGAGATATTTTTTATAATTTTTAGACTTTAAATAAATTAAATTATTTATGACATCATGATGATGCAGTGATTACCTCATTAATAAAGGATTTAAATAAAATGAAATGATAATGTAAAATCTATGAACTACACATTTCAAAAAAATATTGGATGGGTGGATTTAGAACCCTTATCACCTTACCCTAGAGTTAAATCAATGTGGGACCTTTTGAATCCGAAACTCATTTTAAAATAAAGTAACATTTCTTTACTTTCCAAGAGTACCCCTCCTCTCCTCTTATAAAAGGCCCCCACCTCTACCTCTTTACCCACACTTCCAAAGCCTTTGGCTCGGCCAACCCCTGACCATTTTGTCTCTCCACTTCCCTCTATTACTCCTTGAAGCCTCACTTTGGGTAGAAGTCTTACCAAGGATTCCTTTGAGCTCAAACCAAAGGGAGTTACCCGATTTTAAGGTAATGTATTCACTTGAGTCCTTTTGTTTTATTTTGCGTCTCCAACCCCCTAAAATCTTTTTATTCATTTCTTTTGTAACAACTCCAGTATCTTAAATATACTAGGATGATTTTATAAGATGTATTAGAGCTAAACTTACACACAACTACATCTAATGGTTAAAGAACATACTGTTTCCGTGGATGGTGAATTTCTACCTCCCGAAACGATGATTGTTCAACATTCTTTTAACACCTTCAAAGGTGGCCATTAAGATGACACTATATTTATATATGATATATAATATGTTTATTTTTTTCTTTAAGCTTCTGTATTTTTCATTTTGGGCATTCCTTTATGGTTTCCATTATGGGTAAACGCGATATCTTCATTTAAGGAAGTGCAGACTACCGCCCCCTCAAAGTGATTTGATTCGTTAATACCATATGTGGGACGTATAAAGGATGGATTTATGATATTATATATGATATTACACTGTAATTATAATATACCTTTATATCATTATGATTCCATTCTATAAAATATGAAATAGAAATGAAAGTAGCGTTCATGCGTACGTACGGCTTACCATCTCCATGAATGGTTCATTTCATTTATTACCTCTAAATGATTATGTAATAATATAAATGCATGTATATACTGGATATATATGATATATATGATTTATACATCATGATTATTATTCTGGATATACTGGATACATGATCAACTTGTAATTATAAAGGGTTTATTTTTTACTCAAGTACCAATGATCATTAAAACGACTGTTATTAACTTAAATAATTACAGAGTTCATGACATGTCAATAAGTGATATAAAATGAATAATGAACTTAAAAAAGGTTATTAAACAAGTATAAATTAACTCAAGTTTATTATTTAGGATATTAAAGAACGACCGAGTCAAGTCGGACCCAAGGTATGGGACATCGTCTCAATCTCCTTTCATTGAGGCATATTTTGTTTTATACACAACCTTCTTTTATACGGTGTATAAACCCCTTTGACTTTTATGTTTATCCAAAAGGAATCTTTTTTATACGAAGCATTTTACTAAACGACAAAAGGGAATGTTTTTTTCGTACGTATGCGGCGACAACGACTTCTCCGCCGCCGTGACCGTTATTTGAGTTTCGACTTCCTCTACAAGTCATGCCTTTTTTAAGGAAAAATAAATACCATGTTTTAATTTTATTTTATTTTGGTATTGAAAATGGATTTCAAATTTTTTATATATCAATGTGTTGTATTTATATCTTGTGATTGAAAGGTGGAAATGTTATGTTTCCTTTATGCATGTTTTATGTGATACGATTATGTTGAGGTTCTTGGGAATTATTATGAAGACGGGTGGTTCCGTGATAATCTAAGGGCGGGTGAGCCCGATATAGCTCTCCAATGCATTGGGTAATGCGAAGGAGTGAAACGTTATGGTTTCTCCGAAGAGATTTAGGGAATATACTGTGATGGGTATTCCAAACGTAACCAAGAGGGTTAGTCCCTACATAAGAATGTTATGAATGCCTCAAGTTACCTTTATGTCTTATGATTTCTATGATTTATTCATGATTTGATGAGGTATGTTAAAGTGCTTATGTTTTATGGGTAAAGTATGATTTCATTCTTTTGTATATATGAACATATGTTTCCTTTCCATATTTTTATAACCCATACTGAGCTTTTTATGCTCATCCCATGTTTTTTTTGAAATTTTTTTCACAGGTCAAGGGAAAGGTACATGATATGATGATAGTGTCAAGGAAGTGTCAAGAAAGAATCCATGTTTTATTTTAAATATGTTTCCGTTGATGGGAAAAAATGAATACTATCTTTATGTAACCACTTTGTTTAAATGTGGAATGTACTGAAAGTTTTATGATCTAATTATATAAAACTCTAAACCTGAAAAGATCCTCAATGTGTAATATTGTATTGACTCAAGATTAAGTAAGGTTTAAGGCTGGGGCCTTATAGTTGGTATCAGAGGTCGGTTTAGATAACTTTGGGAGTTATAATTCTATTAAATGATTATCCAAAAACATTTTTATGGTCAAATTGAAATGATATAGCATTTGAAGATTACCATGTTGCTTCATCTAAGACATGTTTGTTCAGAATGGTTTTCCGTAGAGGAAACAGGGAAGAAGTGCTAGGAAGGAATACAGAAGGAAATAACCTTCCGAATCAGCATCCTGAGATGGTCGGAATTGGAACTGAATAGTTTTTTTATAGTAATGGCGCAGTAGACTCAAGAGATAATTAGAGGTGGTATCCATGTATGAGATTAGCCAGATCAACCGCAGATGAACATTTCAGTGGTGGAAAATTTCATGAGGCAACATCCCCCATCATTCAGAGGATCATCTGACCCTGTGTTAGCTGAAGGGTGGATTAAAGAACTGGAGAAGATTTTTGATGTCATGGGGTGTTCAGACAATCAAAAGGTTAGTCTTGCTATTTACCATTTGGTGGGTGAAGCAGATCAGTGGTGGTCGATGGTTAGAAATATCAGGGACGTTGAGGAGATTGATAATCTCGACTGGGATGATTTTAAAGGTATGTTTCTTGAGAAGAATTTTCCTAAGGCTGTTCGACATAGGATAGAAAGTCAATTCTTGGAATTGAGGCAAGAGGAAGACTCAGTGGCTGCCTATGAAGAAAGGTTCACTCAATTGGCAAGGTATTCTCCAAATTTTATCTGAGACCTTGATAGTAAAATCAATCGTTTTTACCTAGCATTAAAGCCAAAATATCGAAGGTCATTAGCTTCTCGTGAGTTTAAAAGTTATGAAAATCTTTTTCGATGTGCTGAGAAGGTGGAAATGGAGTTTGCTGATGACCAAGTGTTCTATAACAACCAGCAGAAGAAGAGACCGAAGTGGCCAGAGAAAGGGAAGAATTCTTCAAAAAAGTTTGATGGTAAGAAAACTAAGTTTCCAGTTTGTGATAAATGTGGCGAAAGGCATGCTGGGGAATGTATTCTGAATTCTGGAAAGTGCTACCGATGTGGTAAGATGGGACATAAGGCTCGTGATTGCACTGAAAAAGATCAAGGTAATGGTAAGTCCAAATTTGATTTACATTTAGTGAAATGTTTTAAGTGCAATGAGATGGGTCACTGTTCAAATGAGTGTCCGACAAAGAGCTCGAGTGATGTGAAGCAGTTAGACTACATGAAGAAAGGGGTGGTGAAATACTTTGCAACTACTTCAGCAGATGTCAGGCCATCAAATGAAGTTGTATCTGGTACATTGTTTGTTTTTTCAGATTATGCCAGTGTGTTGTTTGATTCGGGGTCTACACATTCTTTCATCTCTAAAACCTTTTCTAGTAAAATGGGAATACCATCTCAAGAAATGACTCATAAACTATTGGTAAAAACACCTGGGAAAAATGTTCAGGCAAAAAGAATTTATAAGAATCTTCATATCCTTATATGTGGAAAGAACCTACTTGAAAACCTTATTGTTCTACCTCTAGTAGAGTTTGATGTTATCCTGGGTATGGATTGGCTCTCTATTTACCATGATAATATTGACTGTAGAGATAAAGAAGTTTCTTTTCATAGACTTTTAGTTTGTGTACAAGAATGAACCCTTACTGTTGATAACTTATCAAGAGTCCGAGAAACTTGTAAAATATTGAAATGAATGTTACCTTGCACATATTGTTGAAAACAAGGGAACTGTTCAAATTAATGATGTGCCAGTGGTAAATGAGTATCTTGATGTTTTTCCTGATGAGTTTCCCGGAATAATACCAAATTGGGAAGTTGAATTTACTATTGACTTAGTTCCTGATTCTAAGCCAATTTCAAAAACCCCTTATTGAATGGCTCAAATTGAACTTTTAGAGTTGAAGGATCAATTGCAAGATTTATTAGAGAAAGGTGTCATTCGACCTAGCACGTCACCATGGGGTGCTCCTATTTTAATTTTTAAAAATAAAGATGGTTCTATCAGACTTTTCATTGATTAAAAAGCCTTGAATAACGTCACTGTTAAGTACAAATATCCTTTGCCTTATATCGATGATTTGTTTGATCAGCTCCAGGGAGCTCAGTTTTTTTCAAAGATTGACCTGAGATCGGGGTACCATCAGCTGAAGGTAAAGGAAGCAGATGTTCCGAAGACTGTGTTTCATACAAGATATGGCCATTATGAATTTGTAGTAATTCCTTTTGGGCTAACCAATGCACCTGCAGTATTCATGGACTTAATGAATATAATTTTCCATGAGTTCTTGGATAAGATTGTGGTGGTTTTCATTGATGATATTTTGGTGTTTTCTAAAAGTAAAGATGAGCATGAAAGACATTTAAGGTTTATTTTGCAAACCTTAAATGAAAATAAAATGTATGGGAAATTCAGCAAGTGTGAGTTTTGGTTGCAACAAATTTATTTCCTTGGTCACATTATTTCTAAAGATGGGATAACTGTTGATCCTGCAAAAACAAAGGTTGTTAAAGAGTGGACAAGACCCACAAATGTAACCAAGATTCGTAGTTTCCTTGGTTTGTCAGGCTATTACTGAAGGTTTGTTAGAAATTTTTCACAGTTATCTATTCCAATGACTAAGGTAACTCGGAAGGGTGTTATGTTTATCTGGACAAAAGAATGTGATGATTGTTTTCAGGAACTGAAAAGAAGATTGGTGAATGCTCCAGTTTTGGCACTACCTTCTAGGAATGTTGAGTTTGTTATATACAGTGATGCTTCATTAAAAGGACTTGGTTGCATCCTAATGCAGAATGATCAGGTAATTTCTTATGCTTCACGACTGTTGAAAACTCATGAGGTAAATTACCCTACACATGATTTGGAATTAGCTGCTGTTTTTTTCGCTTTAAAAATTTGGAGGCATCATTTTTATGGAGTAAAGTGTGAAATAAATACTGATCACAAAAGTTTAAAATATATATTCACTCATAAAGAGTTAAACATGAGACAGAGGAGATGGCTAGAATTAATCAAGGATTATGATTGTACAATTCATTACCATCCGGGAAAAGAAAATAAAGTGGTTGATGTTTTAAGTCGAAAAAGTAATGCTTCATTAGCAATGTTGCATTTGGAACGTGATCCTTTGGTCAAGGATTTGATGAACTTTGGCATAGAAGTTTTTAGTGCATGATTTTATTCTGTTTTGTTTCAGGTATCAGTGAAATCTTCTCTATCAGACAGAATCAAGAAAGCACAGAAGTAAGACAGTGAGTTGCAGAAAAAGGTAGAACTGGTTCAGAAAGGTAAGTTGCCTGAATTCAACACTGATAATGATTGTGTTTTGAGATTTGGGAAGAGATTGTGTGTGCCTTGTGATTCAGAGTTGAAGAGAGAGTTGTTATGTGAATCTCATAGTTCTCTATTTTCAGTTCATCCTGGCAGTACTAAGATGTATAGAGATCTGCCGGAGTATTACTGGTGGGATGGAATGAAAAGAGATATTGTTGATTTTAATATGAAGTGTTTGAATTGTCAACAGGTTAAAGCAGAGTGGAAGTTACCGAAAGGGATGCTTCAGCCTTTACCAGTGCCAGAGTGGAAATGGGAGAATATATCCATGGACTTTGTTGTGGGATTAACGAAGACATCTCAAGGTAATAATGAAATCTAGGTTATTGTTGATCGCTTGACTAAATCTGCTCATTTACTTTCTATACAAGATACTTTTTCCCTAGATCAACTTTCCCGTTTGTATCTTAAAGAGATAGTCTGGTTACATGGAGTTCCCCTCTCCATTGTATCTGACCATGATCCCTGGTTCACTTCTAACTTTTGTAAAGGCCTTCAAAAGTCATTGGGTACTGAATTAAATTTTAGTATAGCTTTTCATTCTCAATCAGATGGGCAGTTAGAATGAATAATTCGGACATTAGAGGATATGCTACGTTCTTGCTCTATGGATTATTAGGGAAGTTGGGACCAACATCTTTCTTTGGTTGAATTTTCATATAATAACAGTTTTCATTCCAGTATACAGATGACACCATTTGAGGCGTTGTATGGGAAGCGGTGTCGAACTCCAGCATTCTGGGATGAAGTGGGTGAAAGGAAGTTGATGGGACCAGAATTGGTAGAAGAGATGGCAGAAAAAGTTCAGATGATTCAGAAACACATGAGAACAGCTTAGAGTAGGCAGAAGAGTTATGCGGACAACAAGAGGAAGGATCTCTCTTTTGAGGTAGGTGATCATGTTTTTCTCAAAGTATCACCATGGAAAAGTGTGATGTGATTTGGTAAGAAAGGAAAGCTGATTTCAAGGTTCATTGGACCATATGAAATTCTGGAGAGAGTTGGATCAGTTGCATACCGGGTGGCTTTACCTCCGAGTTTATCTTAGGTACACAATGTTTTTCATGTTTCGATGTTGAGAAAGTATATGCCAGATCCATCTCATGTTTTGAGTCCAGAGGTAGTTCAGCTGGAAGAGAACCTATCTTATGAGGAACAACCAGTCCAGATTCTTGACCACATGGAGCAAGTGTTACGGAATAAGGTGATTAATCAGGTAAATTTTTTGTGGAAAAACCACATGATGGAAGAGGCAACATGGGAATCTGAACATGCAATGAGGGATAAGTACCCCCATTTATTCGATAAGTAAATAAATTGCGGGGAAGCAATTTTTTAAAGGGGGAAGGATGTAACATTCCAAGAAAGTAATGAATAATAGATTTTTTTTATCTATGTATATTAATGAATTAGATAGTGTTTTAGAGGCTTAAAATGAAAATAAATCCAATCTTAAGTATGGAATACACTAATATTTTTAAATGATTGTTTTACTGCCTTTTGATGGAAAACCATTTTTAAATCTATCTTTTGAAAATTTTATAAGCTATGTTTGTCAAAATATACTTATTCTTTATTATTGGGACATCAAAATTTACTTTGTGTGAATTTTTGGTATTTTTCTAACAATGTTCGTTTTTTAATGAATAGTGAAAATATTGCATTTTACAACAAAACTGCTTTTTAATCTAATTTATTTATATGATTAGATTATCTTCTGAATTGGTTTTAAAGTGAAATTAGAATATATTTTTACCATTTAATCCAATAGTGGTCATTGGAATTAATTTCACTTTGAAATTGGACTTAAACTAGTGTCAATCTTTTGATACTTATTGTTTCATAAAAACACGCTATTTGTCATGACAGCGGGAATTAATTATTAAATTAATTAATGCATCTTATATGTTTTGAATTTTGTAAAATAGACATCATTTTTGAATTCAGAATATCAAATATATCTTAGGGTGAAGTTTTGGAATTTTTCTGAAAAACTTCAATTTTTGATGAATAGTGAAACCACTAAGTGGTAGTTAATGAAACTGATTTTTCATTTAAATGAATCTTTGCCACTTCAATGATTTTATTTTAAAAAATCCGACATACTTGGTTTTCATTAAGAAGTAAAATGTGGTTCAATGTGATTAAAATAGTTTTTTGGTGAATATTAACTTTTATGTTCTTAATCGCGATTAGAGGTAATTAGTGTAGTTTAAGGTAAAAATAATGTTTTAATAATATGATATGAGCTTGACACATGTCCTACACTCATTGGATGTGTCATGGCCGACCAAGACAATCCATGGTTCTACTTAGGGACCCCATGGAGCCACTTTGGTTGGGAAATGACATAAATAACTTTTTATTTAATGTTAAAGTAAAAATGACACAAACATGAGTTATTTTACTAAAATAATTTTTACATGGGGTTATACAAGTCAGATTTTTTATTAAAAATATTAATTAGAAAGATAAAACGATTTCCTACATCATGATAATTTTTTTATAGTTTCTAGACTTTAAATAAATTAAATTATTTATCACATCATGATGATTCAACGATTACCTCATTAATAAAGGATTTAAATAAAATAAAATGATAATGTAAAATCTATGACCTACACATGTCCAAAAACTATTTTATGGGTGGAGTTAGAACCCTTATCACCTTACCCTTTAATTATATCAATGTGGGACCTTTTGAATCTGAAACTCATTTTAAAATAATGTAACATTTCTTTACTTTCCAAGAGTGCCCCTCCTCTCCTCTTATAAAAGGCCCCCACCTCTACCTCCTTACCCACACATCCAAAGCCTTTGGCTTGGCCAAACCCTACCCATTTTGTCTCTACAATTCCCTATCTTACTCCTTTAAGCCTCACATCAGGCAGAAGTCTTCCCAAGTAAGCCTTTGAGCTCAAACCAAAGAGAGTTACCCGATTTTAAGGTAATGTCTTCACTTGAGTCCTTTTGTTTTATTTTGCTTCTCCAACCCCCTAAAATATTTTTATTCATTTTTTTTGTAACAAATCATGTATCTTCAATATACTAGGATTTTGTTATAAGAAGTATTCGAGCTACACTTACACACACATACATCAAACGGTTAAAGAACATACTGTTTCTGTGGATGGCGAATTATGCCTCCCGAAACGATGATTGTTCAACATTCTTTTAAAACATTCAAAGGGGTCCATTAAGATGACACTATATTTATATATGATATATAATATGTGTATGTTTTCCTTAAGCTTATGTATTTTTCATTTTGGGTATACCTTTATGGTTTCCATTATGGGAAAACACGATATCTTCATTTAAGGAAGTGCGGACTACCGCCCCCTTAAAGTGATTTGATTCGTTAATACCATATGTGGTATGTATAAAGGATGGAGTTATGATATTATATATGATATTAAACTTGAATTATAACATACCTTTATATCATTATGATTCCATTCTATAAAATACGAAATAGAAATGAAAGTAGCGTTCATGCGTACGTACGGCTTACCGTCTCCATGAACGGTGCATTTTGTTTCTTACCTCTAAATGATTATGTAATATTATAAATGCATGTATATACTGGATATATATGATATATACATCATGATTATAATTATGGATATATTGGATACATGAAAAACTTTTAATTATAAAGGGTTTATTTTTGACTCAAGTACCAATTATCATTAAAACGACCGTTATTAACTTAAATAATTACATAGTGTTAATGACATGGAATTAAATGATATAAAAGGAATAATGAAATTGAAAACGTTTCTTAAACAAGTAGAAATTAACTCAAGTTTATTATTCAGGAGATTAAAGAACGAACGAGTCAAGTCGGACCCGAGGTATGGGACTTCGTCTCAATCTCCTTTCATTGAGGAATATTTTGTTTTATACACAACCTTCTATTATATGGTGTATAAAACCCTTTGACGTTTACGTTTATCCAAAAGGAATCTTTTTTATATAAAGCGTTTTATTAAACGAAAAAAGGGAATGTTTTTTTCATACGTATGCGGCGACAACGACTTCTCTGCTACCGTGACCGTTATTTGAGTTTCGGCTTCCTCTATAAGCCATACCTTTTTTAAAGGAAAAATAATACCATGTTTTATTTTCTTTTATTTTGGTATTGAAAATGTTTTTCATAATGTTTTTATATCAATGTGTTGTATTGATATCTTGTGATTGAAAGGTGGAAATGTTATGTTTCCTTTATGCATGTTTTATGTGGTACGATTATATTGTGGTTCTTGGGCATTATTATGAAGACGGGTGGTTCCGTGATAAACTAAGGGTGGGTGAGCCCGATATAGCTCTCCAATGCATTGGGTAACGCGAAGGAGTGAAAAGTTAAGGTTTCTCTGAAGAGATTTAGGGAATATACTGTGATGGGTATTCCAAACGTAACCAAGAGGTTTACACCCTATGTAAGAATGTTATGAATGCCTCAAGTTACCTTTATGTCTTATGATTTCTATGATTTATTCATGATTTGATTAGGTATGTTAAAGTGCTTATGTTTTATGGGTAAAGTATGATTTCATTCTTATGTATATATGAACTTATGTTTCCTTTCCATATTTTTTATAACCCATACTGAGCTTTTTATGCTCATCCCAAGTTTTGTTTGAAATGTTTTCACAGGTCAAGGGTAAGGTACATGATATGATGATAGTGTTAAGGAAGTGTCAAGAAATAATCCATGTTTTATTTTAAATATGTTTCCGTTGATGGAAGAAAATTAATACTATCTTTATTTAACCACTTTGTTTAAATGTGGAATGTAATGCAAGTTTTATGATCTAATTCTCTAAAACTCTAAACTTGAAAAGATCCTCAATGTGTAATCTTGTATTAACTCAAGATTAAGTAAGGTTTAAGGCTGGGGCCTTATAGTTATGTATAAATATTTTGATATAAAGGTTATATTATTAACCCCAAGGATAACCTAGAATGGTTTGATCTTAATTGTTTGGATTTATTTTTCTTAGGTACTCTATCTCATATAAAGAATATAAAATGTTCAACAAGAGGTTAAAACGAAAGAAGCGCCTATTCTTATAAAATTTGATCATAATTTTCCTAAGACTATACAAAAAATTGTTAATTTTTAGAAATACCATGATTGTTTTTCCATTTTTCCTCAGCCTCCCTTTAAAGATGATTGTGTTAAAGAGGAAACACCCCAATTTTATTTTCCAAATGCTTTAGCTAAATATAAAGGCCATCCCATAGAATGTTTCATAGGGATTTATAAGGAAGTACTCAAACTATTATATTATTAATAAATAAGTACAATTATATAGATTTTATTTCACAAAAAGAGCCTCAAAATGTAATTAATTTCATTAATGGTAAGAAATGGGTTCCTTATATGAATTAAGTGATAAAAAATTCACTAAAATTGATTTTTTAACTCTTGTTCAAAGACTCAATTATCAATACATTATTATTACTAAATAATTATTTATTAATAATCTATATAAATATAGAATTTTAGTTATAAATAAATCAATATTTACAGCCAATGGATATAATAATAAAAAAATTATTAATTCTGGAAGAAAATTTACACCCATCACACAATTTAAATCAATTAGGATATTGATGGAAGTTTTCTATCACTTTAATTTTATGATTTTTGTTGAATGATTTTATGTTTTCTCCCTTAAATAGGTTTGTTTCCTAGAAGTTATGGGTTTAAAATCTTCTATAATTGGAGGATTAAAATTTTTAAACCATGTGTTTATGTTATCCAAGGTTCCCTATGTATTAAAACAAACCCATTAGGCTTGGTGTGAGTGGTTGATTAAATAAATGTTAGATAATGAGTTCAAAATGAGAATATATAATTCTAATTTTTTTAAAAACATTTTTCAAATTATTTTTTAATTTTTCAAATTTTCATCAACAATGATATATTTGGTTCAACTAATGAATCTATTTGTTTTAAAAAAACTATGTAATGAAAAAATAATTTTAAATGAGTTTTATGATCGTGTTAATTTTTTTTATTTAGTTTTCAAATTAATCAAAATAGGGATGATATATTTCTATGGAAAATAAAATATACCAATGAACTTCTTAACATTTTGGCATATATTTCATTGAGGAAATAAATACACCTATGTGTACTCCACGTAAAATAATATTGGATGGAGTTAGTAAAATTGTGGAAAATAATATTTTCCAATGTATGATTGGGGGACACATTTATCTTACATTGAATAGGTCCCATATTTTGTTTAGAGTTTTTATTTGTGAATATTTTAGCTCAATCTTAAATAATTCTACCGTAATTCTCTTAAAATCATCATTTAATATCTTAAAATCACAAGTAACCATTTCTTATTCTAACTAAAAAAATCTTTTAAACAAAAAATATTTTTAGACTCTAGCATTATAGGATTCAAAATTGATAAAAATATTCTAAGTGGAACTTGTAACATAATTGGAAATAATTTAGTCTCATGGAGTAGTAAAATGAAATATTCAATCTCTATTTTTATCACTAAAGCAGAAAACATATCCATAAGGATTTTCATTCTCAAATCATTTTGATGAATTACACACTCCGAGACTATTTTTTATCTTCTGATTATGTTCATGTTAATTTTGTAAACACGAATATAATAAGTATCTATAGAAATACCATTTAACACTATAAAAATATGTATATCGACCCTGAGAATTTCATTTTAAGAGATTACTTTCAACATAGTGATAAATTGATTTATGTTTTAATCATCAGTCATCAACTTGTTAGTATATTTTTAAAACCTCCTAATCAAGAACAATTTCATTTTCATAAGGGGTATACGAATTTCTATAGTGAAACTCTATGATTTAAATGATCTTCATTAAATTTAATATAAAAAATATATTAATTATTTTGATCCCTTTTAAAATCATGGAAAATTATGTGTAAGATATTATTTTTTGTTTTTAATTTATAACATGTCGTATATTAATAAATTTATATGATTTATTTGTCTATTTAAATTTAATCATATTTGATTATTGTATTTTAGTCACTTATCTTTATTCAAATGTTAACTAAAATCATTCCTCAAAAGTCATTTCATGAATTTATATATTTATATATTTTTTATATATAATTATTTGATCCCTTGTTTTATAATATTTTATGATTTTATATATGTTTTTTAACCCCCAAATTCTTTATTTCATCCATTTTATGGTATTGTTTCTACTTATTGAAGACATAAATCACTAGACTACTGGTATATTATAATTTTAGTTCTGATTTTGGATAAAATATCTACTATCACTACCATAAAATTTTTGATGACACACATCATAGTTTCGATGGAGGGCCTAATATCACATTAATAATTTTTAATCCCTCATTTTATTTATATTCTCTCACACTTCCACACTCTCTTGGTCATTCTTTAACTATCAATCGGTCTTCTATAATGCCTTATGATTTTCCTTCAACTTTTTCTCAATTTCTATAAAATATTAACTCTTTTTTTATTTGTTCCATATTTTAATACTATTTATTCTAGTTCCATATATGGGTTTACATTATAACTCTCTTTAAAAACCTGAATAAATTTTTTTATTAGTTTCATATTTTTAAACATCACAAATCTATTAAATATTTCCTAGAAAATTTCAATTTATCACTAAAACGGCGAGGGTTGAATTGATGATATATTTTTCTTTTATGTTTTTATCCTATTGAAACAATATTTTCCTATTTTTAATGATTTAACACTTAAATAAAATAAAAAAATAACACATACAATTGTACATATGGATTTATAGGATTCACTACTCAATAAGAGTAATTATGTCCTCAGTATGGTATCTATACAATCCAACACCACACAATCCACTAAAAAACAATAAGCTTGTGTAGATACAACATGTAGGATATACCCTAACACTTGTGTAAAAATATGTTCAATAAAAATAATGTTGTGTTACATTCAGTATAAATGATGTAATAAATTTTTTTGGAAAATATTAAGAAACATTCATCCATTGATTTAAAACATGTTATTGTGCTGCCTTGTCGACTTTAAAAATTATAAATTTTAAAATAATTATTCACTTTCCTACCCTAGAATAGGTAATAATTTATATGGACTTGGTAATGATAATCATTTTGATACATCAGTCGAATTATTTAGTCTCATTTTATAGACTAGAAATATAAGTATACCACAATACCATTGAAACAATTTTGAATTGCTTCAATATCAGTCCAAAAATCTGGTTACAATTTCCTGATCTGACAATCCAATCTGACATGAAGTCCACTAAAAATGATCTTCCTTCTTCTTCTGTTCAAAAAACATCATCCCAACATTTCAATTTGAAAACTTCTTCTATCTATAAGTTTATCACTTCTCTCTATTCTACACACATAAAATATTTTTTGATATGTCATAAAGTACAATGTACTTCCTTCCTTTTATAGGTGTGCTCAAAATGGTTTAGAAGGGAATAAAAAAATTCTTCAACAAATTTTTGAGAACATAAATTTCCCCTTTATTTTGGATATATATTTTACTTCTTCGGTGCTTCTAAAATATTTTTGATTCTTGTTCATCCTTCTTGAAGATTCTCAAAAATTCAGATCACTTCTGACTTCCTAGTCATTCATCAATCTAATTCTGGGTTTCAATATGATTTATTCATTATGATAAAAACACTTGTACAACATCAGATTCTTTATTATATTGATCAGTACTAGTTAAAAATAAAAAGAACAGATGAATTCTCATTACAATGATCAGTACCATTTGAAGGACATAAAACCATGAAATTATAATTCCATAATCATAGTCACAACATCTAAATATTCCTCTACTTACTCAGACTCACTTCAACAATAGATTCATATAATTTTTAATAAAGACGTTTACAACTAATTCAAGAAATTATTCTATTCTTATTTACCTTAGACCTATTATCTTATGTTCAATAAAAAACGACATCTGATGCCTTTTATCAGTGTATGTTTCTGATTGTGGGGTCTCTACTTCATTTGGATGGGTCAGTGTCACATCCATTATGATGAGTTGGTATACCATATTGTCTGATGAATCATGACCCATTTGATGAAAACCTACAACAGTTATTCCTTATCTCTTGACCCACTTGAAGAAAAAAATCAACCTTTTCAAAATGGTTGACTACATTGTTGATTTATATCTAATTGCATTTTTCATTGTTCCTATCAACATCAACAATATCATCAGTCTCAACAAACATTTATATATACAATTACATTTTTTTAACTTCAATATGTCTTTGGATCAGTGCCAGGATTACTCTAATGATTGGTGGAACAGTGTATCCAACAAATCAATTTCAGAAAAAACTTTTTTCCCTAATAAAATATTTACCCATATATTTGAAACTTACATCTTATTGGTCTGGCGAAAAACCAAAATTTCATCTTATAACATTTCAAACCAAACATCCTTGTATTCATGAAATTATATATCTGGTGATCCCACATTTATAGGATGAGTCCAGAAATCATCATCTTCAATAACATTGTTCTTCAAAAAACTATTGTCTGTCATAATGACTTCCTCATGACTATGAGACCCTAGAAAATTAGCATAGAATTTTCTATGTTACAATCTAATGTTTTATTAATTCTCATATAACCATCATTTTCTTTTTTTTCCAATCAAACCACAAATTGATTCACACTTTTATTCCAGGCCCAATGTTAGTTTGATGAAACATTTTCCCTAGAAAAACATCATCACAATCTGAGGGAATTTCTTAATAATTTTTTGTCTAATATTTATTTTATGATTATAGATCTAATTAAAAAAATTTCAAAGACAAACAATATATTCCTCATTGATAAGAAAATAAAACACTTTTAACAAAAAAATCTTCCAACTTCCAAAAACAAATTATTTACAACATTGTCCCAAAAATCCCCCCCATAAGATTTTTTTTGTCAACCATGGTTCATAAATAACTGAAAATTGTAACCTAAATCTATGGATTACTTAAAAAAATTCCAATCCCAGTTGAGATAAATAATTTTAGGAAACTAGAATCATTGACAGCAATGCCATGATTTCCAAAAGTAGTGACTCATGAAACATCTTCAGATTGTCTTCACATCTTATTTTACTTCTCCCACATAACTATAAATAAATGTTTCATAAAACCAATGAAAATAATAGAAAGGAAAAAACACATACATAAACCATTATGTGAAATAGGATAGATTTCCCACGATCAAACTTAGTTAGAAAAATGCTTCCTCTAGAATTTTTTTTAAATATTTCAGTAACTTTTTCTGATATAAGAACAGAATCAAGTTTTAATTCACTCATCAACACATTCTCTTTGATGAAATGTTATTTTGTGTCAATATTTTCTAAATTATATATTTGTAATGTATTTCTTATAACGTTAATGGAAAATTGATTATCACAACCCAAGAGAAAGGGTAACATTAAATTAACAAGTAATTCTTCTAATTGAGTCTTCAACCCTATAAGTTTGGAAGAAGATTGAGTGGAAACAACATACTCATCTTCAGCCATACTAAGAGTTTCTAAATTTTATTTCGTAGTATGAAAACTAACAAAAATATTCCACATAATTAAAACTCAACCCGATGTGGATCTTGTATCAACTACATTTCCATCCCAATAAACATATGAATAACCAAACAAGTCAAAAATGTTTGAGCTATCATACTAGATTCTGAAATTTTATGTGCCTTTGATATATCTAGGAATAAATTTTCCAGCCAATAGATGTGATTCTTTTGGATCACTCTAAAATATTTTACATAAGTTAATTATAAAAAAATTCTATTATTGAGGAAGTTAGATAAAATAAACTTCCATTGAACTTTAAAAAATCATTAGAATCAACTGTTTTCCTTATCTATATTTATTCAACTTGGTTCCCACTAAAATTTGTTTTGAAACTATTTTTTAATTCTATATTCCAAACTTCTTAAGAAGTTCCTTTGAATACATTTATTGAAAAAGAAAATTTTGTTTCTTCTTTTGTTAGATTTATAACCCACGAAAGCATTTCATTTCACTTAGTATGGACTTCTCCAATAGTGTTTGATTTATTTAGAAAACCATTCATAAGTTATTTCATCATTCTTTTCAACGATAATTTCATCAATTTAAATAATTATTATGAAGGAGAACTCATAAATTTCATTGATGTAAAGATTAAAATCCACATTTCCTTTTGAGAAACACATCTTTCTTAAGAAGGTATCTAATTTGGAATAACATTATATTGGTGCTTTCATTATCTCGCAAAAGGATTTATTCAACTTACACCTATAAATTCCATACTTTCCAACAAAAAATACACATGGTTGTTCAATATAAACTTCCTCATCAAGATCACCATTTAAGATTTCTGATTTGACATCTATCTGAAAATATTTGAAACTTTGTTGTGCAGTAATAACAAGAATAATTATGATTATTTCTAACCGTGTTATTGGAGTAAAATTCTCATCAAAATAAATTCCCTCAATCTATGATCATCCTTTTCACAATAATATTTCTTTTTTACTTATCACTTCACCATATTTATTCAACATTTTCCAAAAAAACCACTTGGTACCAATAGAATTTTTATAATTTGTTTTATGTACGAGTTCTAAAGTATCATTGATTTTTATCTTTTATAGCACTTCATTCATAGAGAAAACACATTATGGATTCTCAAAAGCACCATTCACATATTTTGGATCAACTTTCGAATACAAATAAGTATGTTTAATTGCTTTTGATGTTCTTCTTGTTTGAACCGTTTAATGTTAATCATTAATAATGGTTTTACGTTCCACATTATTCCACATATTTGGAAGATATTTTCAAGATTATAATTCATCACTACAAAAAACTAAGTATGATTCTTCTTATTGAGTGGGATTAAAATTGTTTTCATCCTTTTTGTAATTTTTAGCAAAAATTATTCCATCAAATTTATTTCTTTATTTTCACATTTTCAACATATTTCTCATCATTTTCAATAACATTCACATCAACAAAGTCAAAAATAATCATGTCTCTTTATTGAAAAATATATATAATCTTTCTTCTAGATAATGTCCTTGAAAAATTAAATCTTCATATCTCTATTAAAACTTTTCATGGTCTAACCAATATTATTTATGATTCATTGACTCCCAAAAAATCTTTAGTGTTTCAAACATAGTGTTTTGTCATAAAACATTTCATATAGAGTAATATATGAACTTAGAATATAGAAATGTCATTTATAAATATAAATAGTAGAGCACATGGGTTTCCTCTAAAATTAATTTGAGAGACCATGTTTAAGTAACGTCGTTCACCCCATTTCAACCAAACTTCTATTTTTTTCTTTTCAGAAACACCATTTTGTTAAGGAGTGTATGCTCTACTGAACTCATTATGAATTCCATAATTCTCATGATAAATATCAAATTAATAATTCACGTATACACCTAAATTTACTACTATCAAATTAGTCATTGAATATTTACATTCCTTCTCAGCTTTCCTCCTAAAAATTTTGAACTTTTCAGAGAATCTGACTAGTGTCTCATATACACAACACACGTAATGTGAGTAAATTCATCAATTAAAGTAATGAAGTACATATGTTTGGGAGTTTATTTTTTCTCATTGGCACACATATAATAGAATGAAAATGTTTTAAGGGTTTTTTGGAACAAACATCTACATCCTTATGCATAGAGTTTCTAATCATTACATTATGAAATATTATGCATGACCAATCTCTTCTTCTTCATATATCAGGAATTAAAAGGGCACTGTATCACTTTGATAACATTCTCGTGATTATCTTACAATTGTGTCCCAGCATTTTATTCCAAAACTGATTCTATTATATCATACATAAGTTACATGAGTTTTGATCCTCACCAAATTGCAAGAAGCTTCATTTTTTACATTGACCTCTTGTAATTATTTTTCCATCTCCTTCACTATTCACAAAACCACCATATTTTAAGAATAAAATTTTGTTTCCTTCATTAATTTTTTTTGCAAAGCATAAATTGTTATGTTTCATCACATCAACAGACATAGATTCCTTAATATTTAACATATCTTCCCCAATTATGGCACATCCAACACCTTTTATTCTGAGAGAATCATCATTGCAAAAAGTAATTGTTCCTTCATTAAATTCTTTCACAATAATCAGCAACATTAAGTCACCAATAATATGAGAATAACAAAAACTATCCAAGATCCATATTCATTATCCTATTGAATTTTTTATATTGGTTTCTATAATAAGAGATTTTTCATTCCCTATACCTCTATTTGCATCCGACTTATAAGAGTTGTTATAGTTGTTTTTGTTCTGGTAAAAAATCTATACCTACTTTTACATGTTTTCCAGGAGGTTCACATCTCTAATAAATTCATTCTAGAGGTTGGATCCCATTCCCAAATATTACACCAACCTTCTCATATTTTTCAAGTCAACATTATAAGAGTTATTCCTTTGATAGGATTTTCTACCCTCAAACAATGAATTCAATTATTTATGGAATAGTTTTAATGTTTTTGATTAGACCAACACATATTTTCCATATTCCAAAATCCTCTATATTGCATACTATATCCATAGAAAGAATATCTTCTTATGTAGATTCCATACTATCCAGAGTTGTGATATGGTTTCTCCTTTTTCTTTTCTATCTTTATCTTCTATAAAATTATTGACCACAAACATTTTTATCTCACATGAATCTTCATTTTCAAAATAGATTTTTTCCCATCCTTAATGTAACAAAAATAAGTGGAAACCTTTTTAGGCATGGAATTTTTTGAAACTTCTTATTACCCCACATTGTTGATTTTTTACACATACAAAACTTTCCCAATAATATTTTTCCTAGAAAATTTTTTATCTCTCTTCTCAACCATTGATGAAAACATTTGATCTATCTCAGTTTCACCCTTTAGATAACTTTTACCAACTTTAGAGATAGAAATATTAAATATTGTAACCATCTGTTCATCTTTATAATATTTATGTCATCAACATTCTAACTATTCTTATTTATCCTTTAATTAACTTCCAGATGTTCGTTTTTTGATTTTTTTATTTATAAATATATTTATTCAATTCATCAATCTCTTCTAGAATCATGAATTTATCATCAAGAAACAATTATTTATTATTTTTTAAAGAATTTTTATTTTTCAATTTTCTTATTTATTTATCAATCCTTCCAATAATTCTCAGAAAATATTTTAATTATTCATTCAAATTAAATTAAAATTGATTTTATTCTTATTATTTAGAACTTCTTCTTCGAACTCATCAGTTTTAACTATTTCAATAAAATTATTCCATCTATTATTCCCAGTAGATTTTTAAGATTAAAATTCACTTCCTTCTACTTCATAATATTTAGACAGAAAACATCTACTTTTGTATTTAGAGAAATTTTTACCATTCCCTTTGTAATAATATTTAGCCATATCAACCTGTTTCATATATGATCTTCTTATACTTATTTGATCGTATTCACAAGACACTTCTTTATTTCGTTGAGGATAATTGGGCACAAAGTGGCTAAAATATAAATATTCAAAATATTTCAAGGGAATTCCCCCACCTATATTTAATAATACCTCTTTCAAAATTTTTGAAAAAAGGATAAAAATTCATCAACATGTTAAAATAACTCATTTTTAAAATCAGAATCAGCAGCATATTCTTCTTTAATAACCTTACTAGACCTTCTTTGTTTGGAAGCACTGAAGGACATTTATCTATAATTTTTTTCCATTAATATATTTCTACCTTCTCATTTCATAAGTGATGAGAGTACTATAAAAATTATCCAGAGATAATTTTTATGGGTCTCTATCATTAAAAGAAGAAAAATTGGAATTAAACATGTTCAAAATAATTATTAGAAAATTTCTAAAAAATAGAAGAATATCACAACTTTTTTCCAAGACATATAATAGTGCTAGTAATTCCATTCACCTTGTTAAATAAATCAGTAATAGATTCATACACACCCATCTTGAGATCATCATACTTGAGCCTCTATATTTCTAACTAGGCCATCTTCACCTTTTTCTTTCCTTTATAAATATAAATTACATTATATTATATACCTTTAGTAGTGGAAACACCCTTCACTCTTAAAATATCACTTTAAAAATTTGATGAGAGTAAATGATTCAAAGATTATCCATCATTATAATGATTCTACTTTTCAACAGAAGTGAGAGGAACTTTTTCTTAAATAGGAGGAAATCAATTGGTTCCATCTTCAAGAACATCATAACCAAGAGACATAAGATAACGAGATATTATATATCTCTTGATATGTTATTTCTTACCATTAGAGACCAAAATAACCATAATGTTCACCCAATTCATATTATCCATCCAAACTTATCATCAAAAATCACAAAAGAGTAAATGAAGGGAACATTCCCTTTCATACCACATGATATTTCTCATATAGGATCCATGTATTACAGATAGGGGGAGGGTACGAATCAATGAATTCATTTTATTTTATGTTTTCTTCCATTTGAAACACCCTTTTCCTCCTCTTAATGATTTACCACTTAGCAGAAAATAAAAAAAGAACACATTCATAGGTACACAATAATTTACATGGTTCAGTACCCAAAAAGATTGTCTATGTCCTTGGTATGGTATGGAAATTGTCTAATACAACACAATCCACTAGAAAAATATTTATTTTGTGTGGATATAAAAAATAGAATATAGTGATACACATTTATACCACTATGTTAAATATATTAGTAAATGTACTTTAAAGAGAACGTAATGATTTAATACAAGTTTGTGTAATATATTTTGAAACATTCACCAATTTCTTAAAAACATGTTAATGTGATTCCTTATAGTCTTTTAAAAATATAACCATTAAAACAATTCTTCAAATTTCTACTCAGTAGCAGTTAAGAACTTATCTATACATCGTAAAGATACTCAGTCTGATACCTCGGTCTGATTCCTTTGTCTGATTTCCCTGTTCAGAAATATTTTTTTACAAGAATACCACTGAAACTATTATGAACTAGTACTATATCAGTTTGAAAATATCAATATGATTTTTTGATCCAATTATCCAGTATGTTATTATAAACATTGAAAATGATCCACCTTGTTCTTATGTTCATAAATATTCCTCATCAAATCTATATCTAGAATCTCCTACTCTCTTTAGCATCTTATCTCTCTTCTCTGCATATGAACATTGTACAAATCCATTAGAAATTTCCATTTAATTAATTCCATTTACATGTTCACTAAAAATGCTCTAGGTCGGAATATGAATAGTTTTCTTATTTAGCCAAATTTCCAAAAGCATTAATTCCCACTTTACTTAAGATATATATTTTACATATTTAGTGCTTATCAACTATTATTGATTCTTCATGAACCTTCTTTAACCTTCTCAAAGCATCAGATCTCTTCTTACTTTAAAATAAATCTTTTATATGATTATAATTATCATTCATTTTTCTTCATTATGATGAATCATTAGTAAAATATATAATGATTCATTATGTTGATATGTACCAGTTTATCATAATAAAAATAAATGAATTATCATCACGATTCTCAGTAAAAATTTAAAGACATAAAATAGTGAATTATTTCTGCTATAAAAATAGTCACAACTTATAATGATTCCTTTAGTTTCTCTACATCACTCGAACAAAAAGTTCATGTGTTTTAAACAAACACTTTTTCGACCACTTCTTGCAATTCTCATTTTCTTATTTTACACAGATTGAGGATATTCTATCTAGTGAAGTCCAATGTTTGATGCCTTTTAATGGTGTCTCTACCTTATTTATTGGTCTCTAATTAATTCTGAAAGATTGGTTCCACCCCTAGTTTAATGAGCCTGATACTTTTTTTTGTCTGATGAATCTTTATCCATTTCATAACAACTTGAAATAATTATTCATTCTCTCTTTACACACTTGATGAAAAATAATTCAACCTGAGTAAAATGGTTTACTACATTTTATATTAATATATTATCCCAATTTTCATCATTCCCAACATCTCTTAATTTCTCATTAGTCTAATAAAACTTTTTTATCTAAAATTCCAATTTTCTACATTTATTGTGACTGTGGATTAGTGTTATAATTAATTCGATGATCGGTGGAACACCACAAATGATGAAAAAGGCACACCAATAACTTTTTACTTAACAACATATTTTTTCAACGATTTATATATTTTGGAATATTATTTTGAAAAATAACTAGTATCTTTTCCTTCTCAATTTTCCTAAAAAACATCCCAACCTTCAAGATATTATGTGTCTGGTGATCTCACACTGATGAGATAAGACAGAAATACGTAACTTCAATAAAATTATTCTTCCATAAAATCCTTATTTTCATCACGAGTTCCTCAGGGATGTGAGAAAATTTAATATTAGTATAGAATCTTCTAACATACAATGGAATTTATTCTGACATCCCAACCTTCTAGTGTTTTCTTTATTTCTAATCAAACCACATCCCGATTGAAAACACTTGTTCTCCCCCATTCATTTATAATTGTTTCGTCAAAATTATCCTAGACAACTTATGATTTTTGAAAACTTACCAAACATCGATGCTTCATCATTCTTTAACTGGATCCATTTAGACTATTATACACTTATTCATTCCAATTAAAACTTTTATTCAGGAACCAAGATGAGTCTACTGAAACTTTTCCACCTAGAAAAACATCTTCACAATTTAATGAATTTTTTTAATAATTATGTGTAAAGCCTTTTTATTATGATGATGAGTCTGATCACTAAATATTAAATATTTAGGTTATTTCATTATATGTGACAACAATTTACAACACTTTCAACACAAATATATTCTAGATTCCAAAAAAACCTTTTTTCGAATTGGTACCAACACTATTGACTCTCTATAATATAACCTCATAAATTATTAGAGAGAAAATAGAAATTAATTTATAATCTCATTAACCCTTAATCATTCCAACACAAATATTTTTTATTGATTAAATTATTTTACCTGGAAGGATAATTAAATTTCAGTAGTTATAAAATCCATTTCCCTTTCTCAAACTCATTCTCACTTATCAAGGATGGATTTTTTTCTTCAAGCATCCACCGAATGTTATGATTTATCCGTTTTAGGATCTATAATTCTATAACATTCTTGAATTTAAATATGGTGATAAATTTCAAATAGAAAATTCAAACTTGAATGATATAACCACAAAAATATATTACCATTTTTTGAGTGGTTGAAAATTCCACATGATTGTTTTTTTTCATTAATCTTTTGGGACGTTTTTCTAGGACTGTCAATTTTAATTTATTTTTACCTTTAATATTTTTATCAAACAATCAAAACCTTTTAAAATATATTTCAATGATATATCTATAAATGATCTTATAAATTAACGGATTATCCAAACCTATATATTCCCATATATCTTTGAATTAAATGTGTAAAAGAACATTGATATCTATAAAATATCTTTTTTTTGAACCAAAAAATTAGGTTCAATAAGGTTTTATTTAGTTATATATAAATTATTATGTTTTTAATTGTCCTATGTAACTCAAATATATTCCCTTTATATTTTTTCTTACAGATATCTTTAATTTTTTCATCTTGAGACATCCTTCCTATGTAATGTGATTCTATATAAGAAATAATTTATTAATAAAGACTCATTGAATCAAAATTTTATTCTTTTGAATCTAAGGATTTAACAATGGGACTTTGACAAGTAATGTTTTTTGAGTGTCTATTCACCTCATCCAGACCATGAATTTATCGATGAGGACATGCCTTTGAACATGGAAACAACTTTTCCCATTGGAACTGAAATTGAAAATTTTTCTTTGGAATTTAATGAAACCAAAAATAAAAATCATAAGTGTGATGAATACAAAGAGATACTTCATGATAATCCTATTGATAAATAATCATTTTTGGAGGACACTATTAATATTTTTAACCCCCACTTAAGGTCTTAAGCTTAAACTATCACCTACCATTTATCCTTAAAGCCTAGGTAAATGAATATATTTCACACTTAGAGTTTCTTATTGAAAAAACCTAGTTGATTCTGAGTTAATTACAGTGAATTATCTCATGTGGTCATTCTCATCAATGATGAAGCCCAAAAAATATCTACTAACACTTTTTTTCATGTACTTTGAGTATTTGTTCACTTTTTTACTTATATGTTTAACTTTTACTAAAACATATCATGGTAAATTTAATTATTTTATCATGTATTAATTTATACTTTACACTTATTATTTCCCAAAATATCTATATTTTATAACTATGTTTAATTGTTTTATTCATTTAGATACCCAAAATGGGAGAAATCATTCTTAAAAAAATGATTTCATTATTTAACCAACATTTTTAATCATAATTTTTAATCAATATAATACGTTAAATTAAATATGTAGTTATTAATCATTTAATTTATATTATAAATCATATAATGTAAATATTAATAATTATTATTTTATGATATAAGACTAGATTTTTTTTCAAGAATAAGTGCAATGTTTACTTTTGAAAGACTATAATAATTTGTTACTAATTTCATACGCTTCCTCTAAATTAATTTTTCATATATTTTTTATTATTAAATATATATATATATATTTTTATTCTATAGTCATGTATCATTAATTTTATTTCAATTATTACAAATGTTTTCATAAGTTTCTATCATATTTTTATGTGTTTTAGGATGAAACATATTCCAATAAATTTTTTTAAAATAGTAATTGGATTTCAACCGCATTAAAGAATGCACCCCAAAATAAAATCAAGCTTGTTTATTATCTTCCTTACCTATAGATGGTTGTTTAGAAAGAATTGGAAGGATGCAAGAAGTGATGGTGGATATTTTATGCTGCATGATATCTATATAGAGATGTATCCAAACATTTAAAGATTCTATAAATATTCCCCACAGTCTAGTGGAAAGATAAATACACTCAAATAGGTATTTTCAAAAAATTAATCCATTAAAATTTTTTGGACATAAATGGATATTTTTGAGTCCCAAGGGATTTTTTTAAGATTTAATGGATCCAATAGACCAAAAAAAGTGTAAAATATATAAATACACCTCTATAAAGACAATAAAAGAATCAGATTATTTTAAAAGTTTTCATTCATGTTGATTACTTACATTTAAAGAAAATATCTACTTAGGTTCAGAAATTTTATTCCCTCCACCAACACCATATTTCTGACCCATTGTAATTCTTATATTTTAGAAACATTATAGAGAATGATTCAAAGGAATTGTATTAAAAAATATACCCTATTCCTTTTGTTATTTCTGGGTGCTCACTACAACTAAAGTGTGGGATTTGGGTTTCTTACAAAAACCATTAAAAAGAATGTCTAATTCAATGTTTTAGGTTCTTCGATACTATTAAATTCAAATGACTAAATAAAACCTCAAGGTATTGATGAGAAAAAATATAGTCACTTATTTAAACCATTTTTGGTATAAATTTTATAATAAAACTTTCCCAGTTAAATTTTTTCCTTGTATAAACTTTTTTAGTAATCAATTTATATTTTAATTATTTTTAATTAAAATTATTTGATTTAAATTCTGTAATGGAAGTTCCCCCATCTTTCTATCCTCTCAGTCTTACTAAATTTTGAATAATAGAATTTAAAAAATTAATGTGAACCCTCTCCATGATGAAATTGATTCCAAAGTAGTCAAAAGTTAAACTATTCCTGATAAAATGTGAAAATAGTTAAAGGAGACTACCCATTGAGATTGAATAAATATTTGATACCATTGGGTAACTATAAGATATATTCACCAAATGAATACTACATTATCTAAGAGCAAGGAAATTTTTTTTATGGATTTCAATAACATATTTATTTCATTCAAAACCCCTATAAATCATTTTAAAAAATAATATGGGAGACAAAAGGTTAATAATTGAACCACTTAAAATGAACTGTAATTGTAATTATCTTTCATAGATAACCCATATTGTAATTATGTATGGTGAATAAAACAATCTCAATAGAACCCCCTTTATGATAAAGGATACCATCTAGTAATAAGAGTATATTCATTACAATGGATAGATTTTATATTAAATATCAAGACCATATAATAACAATATATAGAATAAAAAATCCAAAAAAACCTAACATGAAATTATATAAAAAATACAACCATTATAATAAATAAACACTTTTTATCTCACATGAGTAGCATATATAAAAATGAATTTTCCACTGGACTAATAATACACAAATGATAACCAAAAAACAAAAATATAAAGAAGAAAACATATATATTTGACCCAAGACTCCCCTAAAACGTATTTATATATTCCACTATGATTCTATGACTTTATAACACATAAAACTTATTATCTTAGCTGTATATCATATATAAGGTATGTTCATTCACGAAAGTACATGTAAAGGGTCATATCATAACACTCATGTAACCATCACCAATGGTTCCTCTAACATATTCCACTATATACCAATATATTTATGATAAATTTAAATTAATTTTAAACCAAATGTATCCAATTAATCATGTTAGATCATTATTTTTTAATTAGACCACCACAACACCTAAACCAATTATGTCTTGTAAATACTGTAAAATTTCATTCTTCATTCAATCAACAGAAAGGAAGGATATCAAATTAAATCCATATTTAATAGGTTGTATAACCATATTTTGTTCTTTAATGATTTTGTATGGTATCACAACCAAACTATCAATCTAATCATTAATGATACTCATATAATGTTAGATGAAGACTGGACCATACAACGGTTCTAAAAATCAAATACACTCATATAAATTTATGTCGAATCCTATTATAAAAGCCGATATCAACAGAAACAATACTCATATAATTTAAAAAGTAGTAAAATACTAAATATTGTTCTAACTAACAAAGAAAATCATATAATGTTGTAGGGTGTCTTGACCTAACTTACAGTCTAACCATTGATGACACTCATATAATTTTAGATGGTATCATATCCTAAAATTTTGTCTAACAATTGAGGATTCTCATTAATACTATATGATATCCCAACATAACTAATAATTTATCTATCAATGATTCAAAATAATGTTAGAGGGAAACCTAATTTGATAACTATTCTAAACATTTATCCCACCCATTGAATATAAAACTGCAAAGAGAAGTATCATTACTCCATAATTATGTTGCATCATATCGATATCAAAATAAATTATATATTGAAGGAAAAATGAACTAAAAACATATAATTATTCTATTAGGATAAAAAGTTCATTTTATAACCTAAATATCAAGTTTAACTATTAAAATAGCCCATTTTACTCATAATAAGATTAGTTAGTCTCTAAGGTCATTGATGGATCCATCACCAACACAACTCCTATATTACCCTTAGGTTATGAATTACCCCAATACCAAAAATACTGTAAACAATTATCACTTATAAAAAAATCATAACACTAATCATATATCTTTTAAAATTGTTCCCACAAGTCAAAAATTCAAAATTTCCAACAACTACTAATTTTTTCCACAATACTAAACCATCATGGACAAACAATCCATCTATAACTCGAAGGGACACTCTTACTAAGATACACTTAGTCCCAGAGGGAATATCCTACTCAAAATGATACATAGGTATTTAATTATAGCTTAATGGGAGGTTTCCAGTTCACTCTCACGACAAAAAACATTCTCATGGATCATCTTAAAGCTTAATCCCTATGGACACCTTACACTATCAAAAAGTAAATCATCATATGATTAACATATTTTATCTAAGGATCATAAACCCACTTTTTGACCATCATAAGTAACTAAAATCTCAAATTTTAGGTGAAGTGGGGTGATCCAAATTTTACTAAGAATAAATTGGAACTTATATTTTTATCATAAGATTCTCTTCCATGTCTATCTCATTATTTGGTAAACCCTCATCCCCAATTTTAATCAACAAAACCCAAACCCCCAGGTAAAAAAACCATTATATATGAAACATATAATATAATATTTTAAATTATAAGGACCACTTTCCTCATTATTATAAAATATAATAATTTACCCATGCTCTTTTGACTCCATCCAAGCCCACATCGACCATCATCGACTTCTATGCTCCCATATAACCCAAAATGGTTAGTAAATTAACAAATTATACCATCTAGGGACTAATATTAATGGTATAATCCAAAAACTCTTACCAATTTTCATGAATACACTAAAATGAAAATAACATGTGTCTATAGGGGATATATAGGGATTATAAAACATATATAGGAAGAATTACTTGGATTTTATACCCAAACAATATAAAATGTTCTCAAAAAGAGATGAAATCCCTAGGATAAATCACATTAAAATTTCCCTGAACTAAAAAAATGAGTGTTGAGTTATATTTTTTTAACATTGAAATCTTTAGGACACAAAACCAAAAAAATCTGACATTCATGATATATTTCACTACGATAAGGTGAAACTTCACATGAAATCCTTAACCAGAACTGTCACAAATTAGATTAAACCTGACAAAAATAAGTAAAATAATAGTGAATGGGGAGGAAATTCATTTTTATATAGAAATATAGTGCAGTGTAATTTTTTCATGGTCAAAGGTGGATAAATTGGTGGTAAAGGGCTGATAGGTTGACAAAAATTCCTCTCAATGAGTTTCATTATTAGTTAAATCATAGTGTGGGGGGGGGGGGTTGACCATAAAAAGATGATCATGTCCCAATACTAAAAGAAAAATTGAAGATATCAGGTACCTGATATACCTTTATTTGGTAACTAATACCCCCACCTAGTATATAGGTAATTGAATTACATAATAAGTGGACTTACTAGTGGTGTAATACCATTATCCCTCACATATTGTTTATATTGGATCCAAAACTGGAACTTGATGGATATAACTACCACCATTTTCACCCTAATCTGGAATCGAAAACCTCATATTTTTCCTCATGTATTTTACACCTAAATATTCACCTAAAAACCCATTTCTTTACTCAATAAAAATTTCAAAGATATTCCTCATGTTGTTTAAATTCCAAAAAATTTAATTTTACTAAGATCTTTATACTCCAAGATACATTATTTGATTGGTTTTACCAACTCATAGTCACATGGTTCATTGAAAACACACCACTATATGGCCTATCATCGACGAGAATTATTCTATTAAATTATTTTAGAATAACATTAACCACTAAAACCTAATTTAGACTCAAAATTCTTATAATAAAATAGTTTATAGTGTATCATGTCTTTCCTGAACTAGTAAAACTATTTGAATAGAAGATATATCATGATATGGTATAATATTTACTTTATACTAACATAAATTTCATTAATTCATCAATTTATAAGTCACCACTCTTGAATGAATGGAAAATAAAACATCCATCACCCCAATACATAAACTACCTCAAAAAACTAGAGGACATGTGCATCATAGTGCTGATTGATTTAACTATTTACTTGTTTATATCCCACTTCCATTAGAATTCATGAAATCCAATATCATCATGATCACACTATTATAGGTAATTTCATTGGTCTATTCCAAACCTTTTATTACTTGATGTCTCACCCAGACATCTTCATGTCAAGATCACAAGAATTTATAATTACTCACTTGAAAATCAGCTACCAATAAAAATCCTCACTCCATTGAACTAATTATCATACATATATCATATTCTAATATCTTATTCAATGAGTCATAATTATAATACTATGTAAAATTTTATCCCATAAACTACACATACTAATCCTCAATAAAAAATGTTGGTAATTAATGTATTCTATTTTTCCTCATTATCTATTATGATACACCTATCACATGAATATTGATATTTATATAGTTATTATCCAATTAAAATAATTTATTTTAATCCATTATTAGTTCATCATTTTTCAATAAAATAGTATTGAACTTATAATAAGATTATTTCTCATACCATCATCTTTTTATCATTTATTTTTTTAATATTTATAATTCTCAAGGGACACTACTTGTGATCTCCACTAAACAAAACATATATGTAACAAACATAAAATGTTTATTTATTTTATGAGTAAATTTTTAAATTTATTCTTTTATTTTTTCAACATGATTTTTGTTGGCAGATTTACTAGGGGATATGATGAATTTTATGTGTCTTAAGGGGGTACACAATTGGTGAACAATAAGAGAAAACCATATGGTTCTTCCCATGAAATAGTGTGAATTTCATGGAGAAAAATACTTGTGGGATAAATATTATATTAAACTATGTAAAATTCACAAGAAATTGTGTATCTTGGTACAAAGAATAAAATAATTGTAAGCATATGGTTCACCAAATCATGTGACCAAACCGTGCAGGTTCCCAAGAGAGGTAGAAAACCATGAATGGTTGGAGGATGGTTTTCTAAACCATGAAACCAAACAATTTTTGTGTTAATTAATTATCCAAAAAGACTCATTAATTTCAAAAACTCATCTAAATTGACCTTTTCATATTCTTCATTCTATCCCTCTCAAACATAGAGATTTTACATTCTCTATATATAAATTTCCATGCCTTATTTGATTGATTTTAATAAATCCAAGAACATTAGGGATTGAGAATTAAGGTATGTGATCTAAAATCCTCTATTATTTTGATTTCTTCTCTATATACCCCTATTCCCTTGATATGAATCATATATATGGAATTTTATGTATTTGTTTATAGATTTTGATTGTATATAATGATTAATTCTTGGACTTTTGATACATAAGGGACAAATATACTATGTTGGTCTGTTTTTTATAATTAATATCAAATATAACAACACTAGTGGATCAATATAGGTATTGTGATGTAAATATAATACCTTATATATATAATATTCTCTAATTTCCCCCTAAAACCCTACATGTGGTTGAATTGGTACCTATTACTTGGGTCCTTGGAATACATGATCAATGTAGTTAGTGCACAAGCCTGACTTGGGTATTGTGTCTCAATGGGTATTGGGGATTTTCGTCAACAACATAAATGTTGGGAGTACTTACCGTACACATCCTTTAACTTGAAATGGTTTCAATATTCTATTTTATGTGTGTGAATATCCATACGTTCCATGCAAGACATGACATAATGGTTTGTCTGTAAACATAGCGTAGAGAACCGTTGTGTGACATGATATGCTTGTGTTCCTGTGTAGCTTTTGTAACCATTATTTTGTGTTATAACTCTAAATATATGTAACATATATTATGACAATATTTTTATGTCATGTATTTGGTATATTATATTTTTTTATTCTATTAATGGTACACAAGTGATAGGTGGACAATCATGGATTATATTTACTATAGGGGGATCATGTTTAGATGATGACAGTGACATAATGGAAGGATAAAGCTTGATGATTGGGAATGATGGACTTGTGTGTCCTAACCTAGTGTTATGATGGTATAAAATTACTAGTCCTAAATGGAATTAGTGAACAAGTGGCATGATAGCCTTCTTTGGTTTGAAATATGGACTTGGTCATATACTGTTACTGAGTAGACTTGTAGATGGATCATCTATTTATGAGATTCCACAAACCATTTAGATATTATTCCGTCCTTGGGATAAAGAATGTACCACTTGGAGTTTTGGAGGCTTAATTATTATACATATTCTTGGTATGGAATTGTTTTCTTATGCGTGTATTTATTTTATTATCATGGAATTCATCTAAATTTACATCTGAACTTATATTAATGTTTCATTGGTAGCGACCAACTAGGTTATACTCAGACCCAACATAGAAATCTAAATACATGTACATATTTCATGACTACGGATACAGTGAAGGGAAATAGCCTTGTGATATGAAGCTGATGTGATGGAGGATTGGAATGTAAGGTGAGGATGTGACATGCTCAAGATTATTTTTGATGTATTTATTTACTTTTACATTTCTAAATATTTAGGTTGATTCTCCATATTTGGGGTCCATGGTACTTAAACATTTATGTTTAGGTTACATGGTGTTTTGGAATACCATTTACCTTCAACTATATTTAAATGGATTATGTACTTTTGTTACATGTTTTTGGATTTTTTTTGAGGCTATAGTCTACCACCAAACCCATACACCCTTTCCACTAGTTGATAGCCTCTTGAATATGTGGAGGCATTCATGAGGTCTTTTAGCATAATTAATTGGTTTTCATTTGATTGATCTAGGTTGGGGTGTTACAAAAATGTATTAAAGGCCTATGTTTCCATTATTTATTTTTATTTTGCCTTATGGTAGGAGGGATATGTGTAATGTCCAACATAGGCATGGTATTTTTCATATGCATATCCTTATCAGGTGCAATAGAACTTTTATTTTAGAGTGATTGGATATCCATGTCAATTTTATGGTATTTGGAATAATTCATGTATCATGTGTATGAATGTAAGATCACAAGAGATATATATTCCTATTTAGTATTACAGGGTTTTTATTTAATTTAATGAATTGATTTATACTAATTTTTGAGTGATATATCTATTTGGAATTGGGTAGTTGAAATAGATCATGTTGTTATTAATATGTATCGTCATGAATAACAAGGATTTTAAGTGAACTAGAGTTGTTCCTTGGGTATATTTAGGAGGGTTATAACTTTCATGTGGGTACCTCATAGGATAGGTCTTCTGAAAGGAATCCCATAGGTGTTCCTTAATGATTATTATGATTTTCTCTGATGGAATCTGTTATAAGATTTATACCATTCTTTTGGAATTCTAAAAAAATCAGGCCTCAAATAATCCTAAAGGGGACACCTATATTAGTGTAGAAAAATACTCCCATAAGTGAGAACATATCTATGAAATCTCTAAATACATTGGAAGTTGAAAAAAAGCATGCTAAAAAAAGTTAACCTATGATTAAAGAAGTATAGATAAATCAGATGGGGGCTTTTTAAACTATTCTCATTAAATGTGGGGCCCCACATAAAACCATGGTTGATTATTACCAAGATTTACATCTCTAGAAATGAATAACTTTCTAGATAACTAGAGGTCCCAAGATGATGTGGACTGTATTGAAATCATCGATTGAATCCTTGATTCTGATAAGAGGATTGATGAACATTGGTTTATGTTTACCACCCTTATGCTTCAGAGATGTTCTTTTAGATGGATGAGTATCATGAACTAGACCAATAGATGTGTGGGTCTCACATAAACTAAATTTAAGTATTTATTCTTTTTGGAGTTATTTCTGGAATCATTAATGTTCGACCAATCACAAGAGTTTGTATATATTCATCTAGGGATGAAGTTTTTATCTTTCTATTTATCTTGTTTCATAGAGTTCATCTATTTTTATCCTCTCATGGATGGGAATGAATCACATATGGAATGGATGTTTGGGATAGGAATTAATCTAGGATCATATACCAGGTTAGGATTTTTGACATGAAGAGTTACCCTATGGTGTTTGTTAAGGTTCTCACTATTGGTAAGGGGTTAGAGGGGGGATTTAAATAAAGTATTCTTCTAGATCTTAGTGGAATAATTAGTATACAACACAATAATAATATGAGTACTTATTCTCATTGAATAATAAGGAGGGATGAGGAGATGCAGTAGGATAGTGATAAGTAGATAACACAATACATGTATTATTTTATAACCTCTTGGGGAGGTGGTGTTTTCTCATGCTACAACTATGGGAAGAGTGGAAATTACGAAAAGTATTTATTGAATCCCTAGAAAAAGTACCTCTAATTATGAAACATAGGGAATATAAATATTTTATTCTTGAAGGTATCATGAAGGAAGAATCACAAAGGATAGTGTGAAACATATCATTGAGCCGTGGGACTAAATGGTGTCCTTAGAAATAGGTTCAGTCCCCTTTAATATTGAGACTCAAGGAAGTCATATATATCAAGGAAAGGGATGAGGAGTTGAGGAATTCAAGGTGTATAAATTAGAACATATTTTTAATGATATTGGTGAGTTACTATTGATTATTCTAGTTACATTCACGATCATTAAAACACTTTATAATATTTTTTAAAAAAATATTTACAATATTTTATATCTTCTCAAGTTTTTGATGGAATTAATATATCAAGTATTTTTTATTCTGGGTTTTTATCTCTTGAAACACCCTTTGGAAAAATAAATTATAATATTTATAGGTTCCAAGAGTTTCTAGTAGTTTTTTCTAACTATGAAAACCTAGGGTAATTCACAATCATTATGTTGACATGCCTTGATATGATCTTTGGGATAGAATGAATGATAATCTATCCTATTTACATTGATAGTTATCAGGGAATTAAATATTTCATTTCACTTAATGGGTATATGTTGGTGTTAACCATAGATTGGTATGTGAAATACATAAGAGTGAGACCAAAATTAAACTATATTAGATCTATCATGGTGTATATAACAGGATTTAATCTTGCAGTACATTCACCAATATCTCCCTCTACATTCCCTATAGTGGTGGATAATTGTTATGAAATATTCCCAAATGGATTTTCTATAATTACAAATGACATGTGAGTTTATTTCAACATAATTTTTTTTTTCAGTTCATCCGATTTTGATTCCAACCTAACCTATGTTGTCGGCCTATTTTAAGAGACTCAAGGTGCAAATTCCAGATTTAGAGATGAAAGACTTTATCAGATCAAGACCATCACTATAGGGTGATCCATTATTGTTTTTAAGAAGGGATAATGTAGTATATGACTCCTTGTTAATTATAGTAAGCTGATCAAGTGACCCTAAAGATAATGTATTTATTACCCTATATTGATGATCTCTTTGATCAATTATGGGTAGATCAGTGGTTCTCCACGATTGGTGTTTGTTTGAGCTACCATCAGTTATTGATTAGGGAGGAGGGAATTAATACAATATTGTTTAGGATTATATGTGTCCTATATGATTATATATTCAAGAATTTTTGTTTTATTAATTCCCCAGTAGTGGCGATGGATCTCATGAATTGGATATTCCACCGATATCTTAACTCTTTCATCATTGTATTCATGCATTATATCCTAATATTTTCCATGAATTCAGACATGGATGACAAAAACCATGATATTTAATTTAGTAAATATTAGTTACATAAGATTTATTCCAAAATGTTGAAGTGTCACTTCTATATTGAAGAGTTTTTGTTCCCAATGCATGTTATTTTTGGGAAATGGATTTCAGTGGACCGGGAAAAGGAAATCTCTATGAGGTATTATAATCATTCCAATAATGTGTTTGATATTATTATTTTCCTTAGGTTTATGGGGTACAATTGATGATTCATTTAGGAATTATAAATTTTTTAAGCACTAATTATATATTTGACAAAAAGGGTTGTTACTTTTGAGTGGTCAGATTTGTGAGAAGTGGTCTTCCTATAGCTGATGAGGAGATGGATGAAAACCCCATTTTTCACTATTCCAAAGCCTAGGAATGGATATGGAGTGTATTATGATACCTCATGAGTTGGAATAGGATATGTGTTTATGAATAGGTATTAGTTAGTAACTTATGGGTCACACAAGTTTTTACCACTGAGAAAAACAACCCAACACATGGCATAGAGTTGAAATTGGTGGTCTATTCCATAACGTGTTGAAAATAATATCTATTATGTAAAGAGTTTTGTAAAATAAAATAACTATAATATCAGGTAATATATCATCTCTTAGTGAGATATTAATACAATGAAAAGATTATAGATGGATTATCTATTTACATTTGATATTGTGATGGATTATTATCCATGGAAATGTATTGAATTTTAATATTATCTTTGAAGGAAAATGCCAGAGACATGGGAGCTTAGATATCATCCTTTATATAATTAATGGAATATAAGGAATTTGATTTTAGAGTGTCTATTGGATTCATTGGAGGATCATGGTGTGATGACATGTCTACCTTTGGTTACCACATCTTATTTCATTGATAATGTGAAAGTAATCCATGATTCATATCCTAAGTAAGTGTTGATTCAAAAATTCTTAGTGGGATATGATCAAGTTTTAGGGAGGTCCATAGATGAAGATGACATGATCTACATCCATGGGAGGGTAGTAGTGTTAGATTCCCTAAAATAGGATTTGATGATATTATATCATGCTTCAAAATGGGTAGTACATCTAGGGTCGTAGAAGATGTACCATAATATATGATTCCTTTTTTTATGCCAAGTAGGAATATGAGAATTATTGTTTTTGTCTTATGATTCGCTACCTACCATAAATATTGAGCATCAACATCCCGGTTCTTTGATCCTAACAATTATGGTTCCTACATGGAAGTGAGATTATGTGATGATGGAATTTGTGATGGGGTTACCAAAGACTATATGGAGTTCTGATTTTGTTTTAGGGACAATCCATAGGTAGATCAAATTGGGTTATTTCTTGTAGATTAAAGAGATAGTTTGAGTAAATATGTTGAGGAAGATATATATATATATATATATATGGGATATTTATGCATGAAGGGAGCTCCTGTGAGAATGATATCAAAAAAGGATAATGATACATGTCATGGTTTTGGTAGGGATTATTGAAGTCTTTTTATACCTAGTAGAAATTGAGTACATCATATCATTTAAATACTGATTGAAATTCAGATAGGACAATCCAAATTTTAGAGGATATGTTTCATTCTTGTGTTCAAGAATTCATTAGATCTTGGGATAATCACCTAGTCTTTGATGAATTTGTGTACAATATTAGTTTTTATGACTCTATAAATAAGGTACCTTTTGAGGATATTTATGGTTAGTCATGTCACTCTCATCTATGTTGGAATGAGTTAGATGAGGTAGCTATTGTGGGGCTGATCATGGTAAAAGAGATCTATAAAATAGTATAGTTAATTAAGAAGTGTTTAGTAACCATTCAGATAATATATAAATAAAAAACCAATAAAAGGAGGATACCCATGTATTTCATTTCAGGTGGTCAAGTTTTCTTATGGGTGACACCGCAACTAGGGAATTTATGGCTAGAAACAAAAAAGAAATATTGTGCTGGGATTTTATAGACTGTTTGAGATTACTGAGAAAGCATGGATCATGGGACACAGTTTGTATCTTCCACTAATGAACCAAGGATACTTGATATATTTCATGTGTCATATCCCTAGAGGTACATCCTGAAACTATATACATGATTGACTAAGAATGAATTTATTGGGAGTTTGATACATCATTTGTTGATCACCTGGTGAGGATCATAGATTAGAGTGAGAATACATTTCAATGTAAAATAGTTACACTTGAAAAAAATCATATAGTAGAACCATAATATTTGGGAGGAATATTGGGAATGAGAGTAAGATATTCTGGCTCAATGTCCCAAGTTGTTTGAGAAACATTTCTAGAGATTATTCTTGAGGATGTTAAGTCTTTAGAGGTGGGATGTAATGACCTAGGAATATTCAGGTGTTAAATGAGTTAATTTAATACTTTAATCATTTTTTTGAACAATTAATTATTTATAATGAGTACTATGAGTTTATAGATCGTTTTAGGGACCTTTTAGGGCCTTAAAGGGGTTACATAGTTGGCACACTGGTAGGTAAAATTTTCCAGTTCTTCCAGGGATGTCACGTGGATTGTTAGGAGAAGGAAAATGGTCGTCACATAGTTATGTCAAATAGTGTGACATTTATCAAACTCTTTTTATATTGGTATAGTGAATAAAATAATGGTTTCAACATGGTTTATGAAATTATAAGAACAAAATATGTAGGTTCTTCCACGAGGAGAAAATCATCACATGGTTGGTATATGGTTTAATAAACTGTGTTACCAAACCATGTGCACAAGATTTAATGATAAAAAATTCTGTTTAATGGGCATAGATCATCTGAATACACTGATTATTCTTCTTAATTCTATACCTATCAAATATAGAGACAAGGTTGTTTCCCTTTAGTAATTTATTTTCCTTACAATCTTAATTCCAGTAGATCGAAGTATTTGCATATTAAAGAATTAAGTTATATGATCTAAAAACCTACATTATCTAGTTTTCATTTAAATCTACACATATTCACTTGATATGAATAATATATTCATCATTTCATGGTAATATATATAGATTCAAATTCAATCTAATGATAAATTCATGGATTTTTGATAGATCAGTGAATGATCTTGTTCATTGGAAACATTACTCAAATCAATCCTAGATCTAGAGATATTGGTTGATACTGATATGTATGTAGGTGTAGATCCAATAAATTGGACATATTATCTTCCCATATATCATTATATAACAATTTTTGTGATTGAATTGGGTTAAGATCAAGGTGTCCTAAGAGTGTGGGGTTTATTTTTTTGGTGCCCATATGCCACTCATGTATCATCTCTCGATGGGTCTCGAAGAGTGTCATCAATGAGATAAAGGTTAGAAGTATTTTCCATATATTTCCTAGACATTTCATTACTTAACATGTTTTGTAGTATGTGCACGGATAGATATATGTTCCTTGTTTGACATTAAATAAGGGTAAGTGTATTGAAATAACATAAAGAACCAATGTGTGATATGGTATTCCTATATGTGTGTGTCACCCCTGAGACTGAATCATGATGTGTTATCCCTCTACATATGTGTGACTAATATAATGATACTATTTCTATGTGATTGTTTTTATATTATATTTTTTTTGAATAGTGGTAAACTGATTATTGGTCCAATCATGGATTGGTGGTCCTAATGAGGGAGAATGATCAGACCCTGTATGTGACATGATGACAAGAATGAGGTTAATGATGGAGCATGATGGACATGTATAACTTGACATGGGGGATTAATAGTCTTTAGTGACTAGAACAGGGAGGTAAAAGTAAAGACACATAATTCTATCCATATTTGGCTTGACTAGTGGTCCAAGGCCCGGAGAAGGGGCATGATGGCCTTAAATGGCTGGAAATGTTCTACGGGGCCTGTAATGCTACTAAAAATTCTTTTGGATGGATCCTATGCATATGAAATTATCATAACCATTGAAATATTCTCCTGGTATGGAGATGATATGGGTACGGTTGTGGTTTTTGGTAGCTTGGTTTGTACACTAGTTCTTGATCAAGTATTTTTTTCTTATGTGTACATTTATTATATTATCATGGCATACAAATCTATATACATATGAACTTTTGTTATGGATTCATTTATGGTGTCCTACTGGGCTATACTCACCCTGTACATGCATCTTGATGAGTGTGAAGATTTTATGACCAAGGATCCAGTGAAGGTCAAGCACTCTATGATAGAAAGCTAACGAGATTGAGTCCTAGAGTTGGAGGTAATGACGAGAGATAATATGAACTATTATTATTGAATTTATCTACAATCTCTTTTATTATTAATTGTTTTGACCCACCACATTGGGGTTTAAGGTAATTAACATTATATTTTTTGTCGTTACAGTGTTTTGGAATATTTTTTACCTTATACTTTTATTATTTGGTATTTTTACTTTTGTTAGGTAGTTTTTTGTTTTATTACAGAGGATATGTTCTCCCCATTTCACCCATATACCCTCACTATTCGTAGAAAGCCTCATTTATACAAGGAGTAATATATGAAGTTATGTAGCGTCTCTTCTTAGTTACCATTTGAAAATTTCGAGTTAAAGTGTTAAACATTAATCACAACTCAAGAGCCCCTCTCATGTGTTTTATAAAATCCCAACGTTTTAATCAACCATATTTTTCAGTATTAGCCATTATTAATCCATCATGAATCTCTGTACTCAGTCCCAAAGGGTATAAAAAATTCCACCCACCAAAAAAAGAAAAGTTTTATTTGATGAATTTCTTTCACTACCCCATACCTTTCATTCACAACCAAAAACCAACTTTTAACCTCCATATGGAGTTCCTTGAAAAACTATTTCAAAAACCCAATTCACATAGTTTATATTTCTATTTATTAGTATCATCTAATTCAGTGGTCCTTTTTCATATGAAATATTACTTTTATTAAATTTACAACCCACACCATTTTCATTTCTATCTTGGAAATAATACACTCAACTGATGATTTAATAACCTATCCCATCATGAAAATCCAATAATCTACCCCCATCCACTTCAAAATACATCAATATATATTCATTAACTAAAAATTGAGAGTTTTAATGATCCATGACATGTATCTTCCAAGTTTATTTTCACTAGAGAAATACTCATCAAGTGTTATCCATATTGGACACTTGGTGATCCATCTATGATTACCTACTGATAGTCACTAATCATTACCAAGATACTCACTTTATGTTGGTTTCTAAAAGATATATTCTTAAGATCAATGCATAATATTTAATCCTATGAGTGATCCAACTCTTTAACATGATCTCAATGGTCACACACTATTACCACACACTTGTATCAATGTAAGAGTCTCTTAAGTATCTTATTTCCCAAAAAATCATTCATTTTAAATATGATTATTTTAATGACCCAACATCATATCGATGTAAATTCAATTCTCATAATTATGTAATATAATATAAATATCATTTAATCATATAAATAACAAAATATTAAATTTATAAATGAATAATTAATTAAATAAAAAGTATTTCAATTAGTTAAGAAACCTATACTGATAAAATTGTAACTTGACCTTTGGAATAGTAATTTGACCATTATGAAAAGTAAACTAGACAATAGAAAAGAATCCTCAAATTTAAAAGCATAAATAAAATTAAAAATTTTATGAATAGTAATATGACATAATTATATCATAGCATGAGTAAATAAGGGTATCAATCATTATTAATTAAGTGTTGATATTTTTATAGGGCATAAATATTTTATTACAATTTTGTGATTAATTTAATAATTTAAAATATATTTTTTTTACAAAATGTATTCGTAAATTAATATATTTTTTGTATTTTTATTTTAATTTAATTTTATGATACCTTAATTAATTTTTGATAGTGTTATAAAAGGAGTTATAAATATAAAATTTTTATTTTCCAAGTAAATGATAATTTTTATTAAAATTTAATTTTCTCATTATAAGAAAATAATTTTCAAAAAATGGAGTTAATTTATTAATTCTACCCATAAAAAAATGGTTAGGGTGAATTTTTTTAATTTTTATAAAATATTTTAATTGTTGTGAATGTTAAAATACTGTAATTTATAATAAATTCTATGTACATTAATTATGGAGTCATAGATGATGTAAGGTTTATGTAAGCTCAAAATATCAAAATATAATTCCTTATTTTATTATAATTGATTATAATTTTAAAAATATTCATACACATGAGCCAAAATTATAAAATAATGAATAAAATAATGAGAAAACACCCCCTCCTCCATTATAAATACCACCCCTCACCACCTCTTCTCCTCAAACCTCTCATGCCTTGAACCTTGACCAAATTCATACCAATACTCTTACAAAACATCTCCCACACTTCCAAGAGATTTTGGTATTATTAAATGTCCAAAAAAATCCTCTATAAGGGTTGTCAAGAAGGAACCAAGAGGTGAAACCCTCTTCCTTTTTTTTAATTTCTTTTAAGGTCCCTTTCATCACTTTTTCTCTCCTCGCCTACCCTCATAAAAATGGTATGATAACTCCAGTAACTAACATATAATGTAATATTGTTATGATAATGTAATAATTCATCATCACCTCTCTTTACCCTATCTTTTATTATCACATACATGACTTATTTTAAAGTCATATTTCATTTAATTTCCATTCAGGCTTGGTTTTTGGGGTTTCCCAATCTTCTATGGATAAATGAGTGGGTTTTCATTAATTGGGCCAAACTTTGAGCACAATTCCAGATTTAAAAATAAATTTTGATTCCTTTAAAACCATTTCATTTTTCAACATTTTTCATCCCTTAAAATTCATACTTGTAATCCCTTGACATATTAACACCACCTTATTAATTTGGACCATTTAGGAATCCATATTCATGGTGGATATGAGTTTTTATTTAAGAGATTCGGCCTTCCCGAAATACCATTTCCTGCATTAAATTGTTTTTTTAATTTATAAATATCTCTTTAATTATTTGAGTTTTTTAGGTGATTTCAACTCTCCCTCCAGACCACAAACCTAAGGCGCGCCCCCGGCTCTCCTCTCCCTATTTTGAGATCGGTTTTATCACGAAAGTGGGGGAAACTTTTCTAGATTTCACAAATCTCCCAGATTTGAAGAGGTAAATTGATCTTTTCATAACTCCTTCAATTTTAATCATTTCCTCCAATTCTAGTTCCTAAATGATCTAATAATTCTCTTTCAAATCTCCATTAAATTTTTATCTGTTTTAAAATTATGATTCTGGTCGATTTTGGGTCGTTTTTTTAGGATTATTTTGGGTAAGTGATTCCTTCTTGGTTTCTTCCTTTTCCCTTACGGTTTCCTCTCTCTTTCATTATTTTCTAAAATTTCAAGATGTTAGAGTTCGAACATAGGGTTTTATTTGGAGTCATTATTTGTCAAATATTGTTGTATAGGTATGGATTTATCTTCCTTGTGGTGCGGCGTTGGTGCGGTTGATGTTTCGCACCAAGTTTTGAGGGATTTGACACTTCCGGTAGGTGATTCCATGTGTAATCATTTCTAGATGAGTTAGTTTGCTTGAATTAACTATTATTAATGTTTATAATATGTTGTGTGTGGTGCAAAAAAATTTTATGTTGAATTTTCTTAAGCATCTATTTTTAATGTTTCATTTTAGCTTAGAATTGGGTGTTTTTCATGTGCAACCCTTTGGGTATTGTTTGGGTGTGTATTATAACATATGAAATTGGTTTAATAAATCTTGTTTGGGCTGAAAATTATGATTTGGTAGGGTATTGCTATGCCATTATATTTTAATGAGGGTTTTTTTATTGGTTTAAGGTTTAAAACCTTACTGTACTTCTTGAAAGTGATTTTAAAAAATTTGCTTTTCATGTGGATCTTTTGTGGTATTGTTTGAACTGTTTATATAACACTTGGGGATAGTTTAATAAATGTTTTTAGGGCTGAAAATTCAGTTTTGAATTTTTATTGGTTTGATTTTTTCTTTGAAATACGGTTTTAAAATGGGTTTTATGTGAAAAGATTTGGTACACTCTTTAGAATTGTTTTATGAAAGTTTTGAATGGTTTAAGGATTTATGTAAGAGGTGAAACCATATTGGAAAAATGTTTTGGATTGTTTATACTTTCAAATGGACCATTTCAAATGTGAATAGGTCTATCATGTTATGTGTATCCTCTTGTAAATGATTTATAAAATTGTTTAATGGATTTAGTGAAATGTGAAAGAGGTGTGAACGTGATGTGGGCTTTTTGTGAGAGTGCGATGTGAAAAATGAATTTTTTTTTATAAAAAAGGTTTTATAAAACATGTGAGTGGGATGTTATGTGATATTTAGAATATTTTTAGGGACTTTATATAATTGTTAAAGGATGTGTTGGATTGTGAAAGTTAAGAAAATATTATGTGGGCTATTTTAGAGTGAGTTTGATTTCAAAATGAATTTCAATTAAAAGTGGAATTTGTGAATTGTGTGATGTACATGGTGCTATTTGGTTAATGTGTGAGGTGGAAGTGATATTTTCATGTGAAAACTATATTTCTTGTCTTGTTGAACTTGTTTGAGCACAAAGGAAAAACCCGAGTATCTAGGTGGGTGGACGTGTACTAGTATGCTAGTGAATCTGTGGGGTTTGGCTTCAGTTTCACTTAGCAAGATTGACGCTTAAAACTCTAAATAAACAATGATGATGATGATTGGGGACCACTAGGTTATGGGTATTTTCATTACTAATGGCTTGTGCACGAGAAAACATATATTTTTGTTGATACTCATACTGAGATACGAGGTACCTGGGACACACAACTATCTAGTGCCTAGGGGTTATTTCCTATTTCTTGTGCTCTTCAGATCTTTTATAATTACAGTCGGAATACGGTATATTTGGTATTAAAAATTCATTTTATTTTCAATTTATTTTAAAATTGTTGATTCTTTAAATTAGCCTACTTGAAAACTGATTTTGTTTAGTTGCATCTTTTAGAAATTGTAACTAGAAATTACATGTTTTTGAAAACTTGCATGCTTTTCGTCTTTGAATTTTTATCACATGTAATATCATAGTGGTGGTATCTACTAGGCATTTTCTCACACCCTACTTACACCCTTGGGTGTAAGTAGACATGGTGATTTGTTTTTGTCACAGGTTTGGGTACAACTTTTGTGCCAACAGTTCGGGTTTTTAGCGGTCCATCATGAGACGATGTTGTGGATATGGCTTGAGGGGGGTGCCTCTCGCCATGTGGAGGTTCTTGGGCTATCCATTGTGGGTTTCTTAAGTTGTTATAATATTCTATAATTGTTTTAAATTATGTAATTCAGTTCTGAAATTTTGTAAAAGATTGTTTTGTTTGAAAATTCCAGATTTGTTTTATTGGATTCGTTCGTTGTTTTATGTTTATAAACTTGGGTAAATCGTTCCCAAATTTCATTTTCTATTACTCGGGCACTTGTGCCAGCCCGTGGGGATTGGGAATGCCCTTTGGGACTTGTCACGAGCTGAGTTTGGTGCTGGTTTTGGTGGCGACCAGATTCGGTTCATGACAAAATGGTATCAGAGCAGCTTCGCTCCCTTTGGGTCATGTTATTTGGGGAACAGTTGGGATAGTATGGAGTTAGGATTTTCAGGACTTGTAATTTCAGTTGTGAGTAGTGTAGGTGATCACCACACCTCATGATGGGATTCAAGTATCTCGGGGAAGTCGGGACCTTTCAGCGTCCTTTGGTTTTCTTGGTTTAATGATGGTTAAGGGAAATGAAAAGAGAGTTGGGTTAATGGTATCAGTGAGCTCGTAGGGCCCGGACAGCCATATGGGTCTAGGGATATTCCCTAGAACACTCTCTGTTATAGTGAAGTGATTGGAATATGGACGTAAACCATATTTCTAAGTCACCCACCGAAACTAAATTCCTCTCAGATTGTTTTGTTCTTTAGTTTTGCAATCTTGGAACTTTGGGTTTAAAGGGACTTGGTTTTAAGAAGCATAAAGTTTTTTTGAAATTATTTTCAAATAAATAAGGAATGTATTTATTAATGAAATGGTGGAACTGAATTTTGATAATTTTTTTGAAATGGAAAATGGTGTTTTTACACCTCTTTTGAAAGTAGGAACTATATTGAATTTGGTTTTGAAAAAGTGTTTCCAATAGAGTTGTCTAAATAATCAAAGGGTGTTTTAATTGGATGACATGTATTGAAACAGATGTATATTAATTTAAAGTGAGTATTCATTTTAGTGATTGGGATTTTTATTCCATGGTTATAGGTCTTGATAAAAAGGAATTATTGGTTGACAGTTTTGGTTTTGAAAAGTGGAAAGAATATTTGTTTTAACCTTTGGTATTTCCATAAGCGACCACATGCATGGGGTTATATGGGATGATGGATGGTTGATGGGATGACTGGATGAGTGCTAGGACAGATATGAGGAGGGTGCCCAGTGTGGCACAAAAACAGGCATGTGTGAGGCCCATGGGGTACCATTGGTCGATACGCTTACCGCTGAACCGTTTGTTTTCAAAGAAATGGTTTTAAAGAAAAACATGATGTATTGATGAATAGTTTGGGATTGTTTGTATTATGGGTTTTTGAAAATTTATGTTTTTTTTTTGGGATGTTTTTTTAGTCCAAGAAACCCTCCTATTTGATCTATGTTTTGGGTTTTAGCTTGGTCGGTATGCTGTGTTGTAGGGATGGTTAGTGGTCTCTCCTGAAGATCAATATAAGGAATCTTTTTCTTGAGATTTTTAGATTGAGTCGACACCCTTTCCTTTCCTACTTTTGTGTATCCTCTTGTAGTGGGAGAGTGATCATGGAAGGTTTCAAGAGACCATAGATTCTTAAGTTTTCAGATTTTCCTAAGTTGGAAGTGGTCCGGGGTTGTTAGCATAGATGAGTATCTGGATGGTGTCTAAGAGGTCCTCTCGGTCCATCGTAGACTCTTCGAAGAAGGAGATCACAATAAACTACCAGTGTGGGAGATCTGGTCACAAGAGGATATTTTGGCCACTTTCTATAATTGTGTGTTATTAGGGAATGTATTATAAAGTCCCTTTCTATTCATTGATTATATTAGTTGCAATGGTCTTGTTCGGTGACTCCTTGTGATGACATGTGCTTGATTGACCCTAAATGTGAAATTCATGCAGTACTCTGAGAGTCTATATTATATTGGGAGAATGTATCCCCTATAAAAACTTCAAAATCATCCATTTTTTAGGAAGGGGAGTATAGGTGTTATTTACTTCTATTGTTTCTCACCCGAATAAACAATGTGTGATTTGTGTTCATCTTCTAAGCCCTTGTTTCAGTGAGATATTGGGTTACGGTAAAGTGATTTTGGAATTTATTATGTCTTGGTAATATTATCGGGGATTGTAGTGTTTTTTTTGGTGGCAACAAAAGAATAATTCTCATTCAGGGGGTTTCTAAGGACTAACTATGAGGCCAAAGATGCTTCGATCATTTGAACTCTAGCCATAGGTCTCAGAGAGAAGTTGGCTCATAGTTATGGGAAATATCTGGGTCATTTAAAACCGTGTACAATGTCATATAATCATTGTAAAAGATAGGAAGTGTTTGAACCAATGGTTTCATCATCTTCCTTCTGTTGCTCTCGTTCAGTGGAAATAAGTGGAGGGCCTTGTACCCATGTCATCACCTAATGTCATTCCCTCCCCCTTTGGTTTCCATTGAGTCATTGGAGAATGGTTGGAAATTTGGCTAGATAGTTTGATCACACATTTTTTGCATGATTAGTAGAGACAGTGTGCTAGGAAGCCACATGGAAAGAATGATCTGCATTGTTAGTGCACAGTTTCCCAAACCGTGTGAACTGACCCTGCGCCCTTCCCAAATCTTTTTAAAAAATTGGGTCTTTCTGTGTCGCCCCATGCTCGTCAGTTAAGATAGTTGGTTCTTATGGAGGGGAGACCCACTATGGTTTTCATGTATGTTCCTTCGTAAACTGTGAATGGAATTCTACCCTTTGTAATAGGGAGTTCGTTCAGGCCTCCCCTGTTAGTGTCTTGATTCTATCTCGGAAAATAATATAGGTTGCCTCTTATGGTGGGGTGCCTATTTGTGTCCCCCCATACCAATAGCTCAGATTTATCCATGGTCTTGTCTAGGTGGTAGGTAGTATTTTATGAAACTATCTAACCACTAACATCTTCCTTGAGTAAACATTTGGGTTAGAGAGTGCCCAATGGTTATGTCAAAGTAAGTTAAGTATAACCTTGTTTGAATTTGGTGTTCGTTTAGGTGAATTTCTTGAGTCTTGTTCGGATTGTGTTTGAGGATTTTTATTTTGGGATAAAGCATGAATATGCTTGATTGTTTCAGTAAAGTGGTGTATGTATAGTTTTTAAGGGTATTCCTTCATTAATTGATCACTGTAGGTGTTTTGGCCTTGGGGGTGAAACCTGGCAAGGGAGTACCTCTTGGTTTCTCTGTTGGGTTTGGTTGATGCTTTTCACATGCTGTGACTTTTTGGGGCAGAATGTTTTCATGGTGGGAAGAATTATCACATACATGACTTATTTTAAATACACATTTCATTTAATTTGCATTTATGCTTTGTTTTTTGGGTTTCCCAATCTTTTATGGATAAATGAGCGGGTTTTTATTAATTGAGCCAAATTTTGAGTCCAATTCCAGTTTTAAAAATCAATTTTGATTCCATTATAACTCATTAATTTTTTAACATTTATCTTCTATTACAATTCCTACTTGTCATCCCCTGACATATTAACACCACCATATTTATTTGGACCATTTAGGAATCCATAATCATGGTGGATATGAGTTTTTATTTAAGAGACTGGGCCTGCCCGAAAGCCCATTTCATGCATTAAAAATATTTTTTAATATTTTAATATTTCTTTCATTATTTGCGTTTTTTCAGTGATTCCAACTCTCCCTCGAGCCCACAGACCTAAGGCGCGCCCCCAGTCTCTCCTCCTCCTCTTTTGAGCTAGGTTTCATCACGAAATTGGGAGTAACTTCTCTAGATTTCACAAACCTCTCAGATTTGAAGATGTAAATTGATATTTTCATAACTCCTTAAATTTTTATCATTTCCCCCCACCCCATTCCAGTTCCTACATGACCTATTAATTATTGTATGAATTTCTATAAAATTTGTATCAGTTTTAAAATTCAGATTCTAGTCAATGTTGGGTTGTTTTCTTCAGGATTGTTTTGGGTAAGTGATTCCTTCTTGGTTTCTTCCTTTTCCCTTAGGGGTTCCTCTCTCTTTCATTATGTTCTAAAATTTCAAGAAGTTAGGGTTAGAACCTACAGTTTTATTTAGAGTCTTTATTTGTAAAATATTGTGGTATAGGTCTGGATTTATCTTCCTTGTGTTGCGGCGTTGGTGTTGTTGATGTTTCGCACCATGTTTTGAGGGTTTTGACACTTCTGGTAGGTGATTCCATGTGTAATTATTTATAGATGAGTTATTTTTCTTGAATTACTTATTATTAATATTCCTAATATGCTGTGTGTGGTGTGAAAATTGTTTACGTTGAATTTTGTTTAGCATTTATTTTTATAGTTTCATTTTAGCTTAGAATTGGGTGTTTTTAATGTGCAACACTTTGGGTATTGTTTGGGTGTGTATTATAACATATGAAATTGGTTTAATAAATCTTGTCTAGGCTGAAAATTCTGATTTTTCAGGGTATTGGTGTGCCATTATGTTTTAAAGAAGTTTTTTTATTGGTATAAGGTTTAAAACCTTATTGTACTTCTTGAATGTGATTTTTTAAAAATGTGCTTTTTATGTGGATCTTTTGTGGTATTGTTTGAGGTGTTTTTATAACACTTGGGGGTAGTTTAATATATGTTTTTAGGGATTCCAATTCAGTCTTGAATTTTTATTGGTGTGATTTTTTCCTTGAAATACGGTTTTGAAATGGGTTTTATGTGAAAAGCATTGGTACACTCTTTAGAATTGTTTTATGAAAGTTTTGAATGGTTTAAAGATTTATGTAAGATGTGAAACCCTATTGGAAAAATGTTTTAGATTATTTATACTTTCAAATGGACCATTTAAAATTTTAATAGGTTTTTCATGTTATGTGTATCCTCTTGGAAATGATTTATAAAAATGCTTAATGGATTTAGTGAAATGTGAATGAGGTGGGAACGTGATGTGGGCTTTTTTTGTGAGGGCGATGTGAAAAATGGATTTTGTTTATAAACAGGGTTTTATGAAACATGTGAGTGGGCTGTTATGTGATGTTTAGAATATTTGTAAGGAATTTATAAAATTGTTAAAGTATGTGTTGGATTGTGAGAGTTATTCAAAAAGTATGTGGGCTATTTTGGTGTGAGTTTGATTTCAAAAGGCATTTCAATGAAAAGAGGAATTTGTGACTTGTGTGATGTTCATGGGGATGTTTGGTTAATGTGTGAGGTGGAAGTGATATTTTCATGTGAAAACTGTATTTCTTGTCTTGTTGAACTTTTTTGAGCACAAAGGGAAAACCCGGGTATCTAAGTGGGTGGATGTGTTCTAGTATGCTAGTGAATCTGTGGGATTTGGCCTCAGTTTCACTTAGCAAGATTGATGCTTACAACTCTAAAGAAACTATGATGATGATGATTGGGGACCACTTGTTTATGGGTATGTTCCCTACTAGGGGATCCTGCATGAGAACATATATTTTTTTGTTGATACTCTCACCGAGATACGAGGTACCTGGGACCCACAACTAGCTAGTGCCTAGGGATTATTTCCTATTACTTGTGCTCTTCAGATCCATTATAATTACCATCGGAATATTGTATATTTGGCAGTAAAAATTCATTAACTTTTGAATTTATTTTAAAAGTGTTGAATCTTTAAATTATCCCACTTGAAAACTGATTTTTTTTAGTTTCATCTTTTAGAAATTGTAACTGGAAATTTCATGTTTTTGAAAACTTGCATTCTTTTCGTCATTGAATGTTTATCACATAGAATATCTTAGTGGTGGTATCCTACTGGTCATTGGCTCACACCCTACTTAAAACCTTGGGTGTAAGTAGACTTGGTTATTTTTGTTGTCGCAGGTTTGGGTAAACTTTTGTGCTAACAGTTCGGGTTTTTAGCGGTCCATCATGATACGGTGTTGTGGATATGGCTTGAGGGAGGTACCTCTCACCATGTGGAGGTTCTTGGGCTATCCATTGTGGGTTTCTATAGTTGTTGTGGTATTATATAATTTTTTTAAATTATGTAATTCAGTTCTTAAATTTTTTAAAAGATGGTTTTTTTTGAAAATTCCAGATTTGTTTTATTGGATTCGTTCGTTGTTTTATGTTTAGAAACTTGGGTAAATCGTTCCCAAATTTCATTTTCTATTACCTGGGAACTTGTGCCAGCCCATGGGGATCGGGAATGATCTTCGGGACTTGTCACGGGCTGGGTTTGGTGCTGGTTTTGGTAGCGACCAGATTCAGTTCGGGACATTTATACTAAAAATAAAAACATCATTCGTGATATGTTAATATGTCACATTCAAGGATGATGAAGTTTGCAAATTCCATTACCATCTTCAAGGCTGGTCATGAAACAATTTTTATGGTTGAAAGATATTAAATTTTAAGAATTATATCTTATGTAATGTTTTGGAATCATGTTTTAGACATGATATTAATTATTAAACAATATGATTTTTTTTATGATCGAAAACCACCAAAATAAACAGAAACAATTTTCCAGAACCATTTATCTAATGATTCATCCTAATTACAAAAAATAAATGGTACATATGGCCAATTTAAACTCTATATTTTAATTAATAACATATAATTTAATTTCTAGATATTTACACTTACTTTATATGACCTTTCATACTTGTATACAAGCTAACTGATCAAGAAAACAAAGGAAACCAACGATCCTAAACAACAAAATTTAACATCTTAACCCGTCAAAAAGGAAAAAAATTAACATAATAAAATAATAATATATAAAATACATGTATAAATGGTCATGTAACTATTAATTAATTAATCTAATTTGATTTTCTTGAACATTAAGATCAAGTGAATAAAACCTTTGGGTATAAGGTAAGGGATTTTATCCAAATCTCCATTATTCCATTAGGTTATTCTTTTTATCTTGTTACAAAATTAAATTAAATTATATTTATATTTAAATATTAAAAAATTATATGTTCTGAAATCAGGAATTGATATTGTTTTATCCTTCTTTTTTGGGGATATACCGATTTAAAAAGGTTATCTACTCAATTCTTCCCAATAAGTAAACATGATTTAAGGAAACTTCTCGATTTCTAACCAATTTTCCAGTGTGATCCATATTCTACATTAAGTAGCCATTATTTTTCTAAAATAAATCATTTTATTATGAAAACATTTTGGGTTCACTTACTGTTTTATATAAAATATTATCAATTATTCTTTTTAAAATTCTCCTTAATATTTTCCTTCAACCGCGCTAAAATATTTTAATTCTAAAGTTTCCTAAACACCATTTTTACATGTATTCACTTAAATTTGACATCATATATCATGATATATGCCTATTTTCCCTTATTAATGTCCACATATGATTTAAAACCTTTCTTTCATAGACACCACTGTGATATTCGCATATGTTATTCATTGTGAGAAGATTAAGATACCCAATTATTTCAACAAGAAACACTTATGTTAATATTTTTTTACTTATATATGATTATTTATGTGGAAAAAATAAACATAAACATGTTATTAGGGGTGAACCCAAATAGTGGCTCAATACAATGTGTAATTTTTAGTATTATGAGATGTTATGTGAAATGGTCTTGGTGGTTATCCTTGACTCATACACCTTAATGTGAAACGATCATGGTGGTTATCTGTGAATCATGATCATCTATATGAAATAAGCCTTGATGTATGCTAAAGAAAAGTTTTAAGTTACAAACTCATTACGGTGATTTCATGATTATATGATCCCATGTTCTATATGTTATGATTTGATAGGTTTAATCATGTTCCATTCCTTTTTATATCATTATGATATTCCATCTAACATAGGTGATAAGACTTATTTTAATGTCTATTACCTTGTATTATTATCTCCTCTTTGTAGTCATTTTATCCATAGGTTATTCTATGTAGCTATAGGAACTCAGTGTAAATTAGGAGATTATTTTGAAGATTAAAAAAGTGGTTCTTATTTTGGAATCACAATGTATAATTATGTACTTAATCTACAAAAAACTATACTTTATGATCCTTAGCTTGTAATCTGTTGTTATTTATTCTTAAAATCATGAAATGATTTTTTTTATAGGCTAGGGTCACTATAGATGGTATCATAGGAATGTTTTACTCATTTTTTAGAGATTCTGAATAGAGAAATTTAGTAATAACTCTAGGGATAAGACAAAGTATTAGAAAACATCCCTAAATTTTGGTTTTTATAGAGTAAGTGGTTTATCAATAAAACACATCCCTGTCTGGATACTACAAGTTGATGTGATTCTGGAATTGATGTACCTAGGAGTGAAAACTATAAAAAGGTGTTTTAGGCTTACTCAGGGATACCTAGTACAAGACAACATTCCTTACACTTCACATGGTATGACACTCTCAGGGATATTCTTGGGTAAATTAATAATATCACTACAAACCATTATTAATAAAATAAATAAAATTCTAATAATAATATATCTTAGGAAATAGATTATGGACAACCTATATTGAAACCTAGGGAATCATATGTTAGGATATACTTTTACTTTAAAAGTATATCCCTTTATGTTTAGGGTTTCTATTTTATTCTTATTAGATATGTATTCAGGCCCCCTAATTGCACATTAATTTTGGTAGTTAATGGTGGGAAATAGAAGAACACGTGACAACAATCAATGTGACAAGAAATTTGATGATTACTCCAATGATATGAAAAATATGACAGGAATTAGTGCTGAAATATTTATGATATTTCAATATCATATAGGTTAATATATGAATAATAACTTGAATCATGTGGAACACCTTACTTCTCCTAATAAAGATAAAGTTACATCCAATCCTTCATGCTGAAAATTCATCTTATGTTTGGTGGATCATAGGATCTCGTCCTCATAGAGGAGTGGATTAACTCAATAGATAAGACATTATCTATCCAACAATTCTCAGATGAAGAGAAATTTGTGTTGGAAATCTATCATTATTATGGGGAATCTGATCAATGGTGGACACTGATAAAAAAAATTCCAAGTTGGAAATTTATTCCATGGATTGGGAGGAATTCAATATTTTTTTTCAAAACATATTTTCCCAAAACCCTCTATCTCAAGATGGATAGAGAATTTCTTACACTTAAGTTGAAGGAATATGAGTCTATAGAGGAATATGAAGAAAAAATTATAAGGATTACAGATAATCCTATAGATTTTTCATGAACACCAAAAGTAAGGTGGATCGCTTCTTTAGTAGACTAATTCCAATTTTATGAAAATCGTTTGTTATTCAAGACTTAAACGGTTATTAAGAGATTTTATGATGTTCTCTAGAGGTTGAAATGGAGATCAAGGACATTCAGTGGTCTCATGATCCTGGTTACAAAAAGAGGTAAATGGAGTCCAATATGGGTTGATCAGAAAATAAATTCCTTGATTGAAAGAAGACCGAATATCTCATGTGTCAAAAATTATTGGAATATGTATAATGGTAACTCTCTAACGGGAACCGGAAAATACTTCAAAAGTGAAAGAATGGGGCATATCATGAAGAACTATCAAAGGGATATGAATAATCCCATTAACATGGAATATGAAAGGAATGTTCATATCAACACTAATCTAGTAGTGCAATGTTTCAACTTTGAGGAAAATTGTTATTTTGTGAACCAATTCTCTAAGCCATGGATTGTCACATGCAATCAACAATAACCTCTATGGAAGAAAAGGAAGAGCATATGCTATCTCTACTATTGAGGGGGAACCTAAAAATGATTTAGTGATAGGTACACTACTTATTTATTCAAGAATAGAGAATATACTATTTGATTCTATTTCTATGAATTCTTTATTATCATCCATGTTTAGTAGAACAATTCAATCACCAACAAAAAATTTGGATTTTGATTCATTTGTGAGGAAAAAATGGGAAAATTATTGAAACAAAACTATATAAATCCTCCCCGGTTAAAGTTTGTGGACTGAAATATCTAAAAAATCTTATCAAACTCACTTTGGTAATGTTTTATTCAATTCATGGATTGGTTATCTTTATACAAATCCATCCTCAACTGTTGGGAAAGGGAGATCACTCTTCACATCCCAAAGCATCCTCCAATTATTTACATATGTAAGTAGGAAGATGAATTTTCGTAAGAATAATATTTTTTAAAGTGTGGATATTACTTCCTTATAAGGAATCATACCTCAATCAATAATTTAGACAAAGGAGATGATCATGCCTGAATACATGCCCATTATGATGGATTACAATTGTGTATTCCCTGATGAATTTCCACATATTACACCGGATAAATAGGTTGAGTTATCAATTAAAATGTTTCCTAGATCAATGCCTATATCAAATAAACCTTATATAATGGCTACAATTGATATGGAGGAACTCAAAATAAGTTACAAGAGAATCTGAAAAAAGGTTTTGTACACCTGTGTGCTTCACTTGGGGGTGTACCAATCGTCTTTGTCAAGAAGATGGATGGATCAATACACCTTTGCAATAATTATCATGAACATAATAAAATCATGATAAAAAACAAGGATCCCCTTTCATAGATAGATGACTTATTTTTTATCTATGTGGGGAAAGTGATTTGTTTAATGTAGACCTTTGGTCAAGATATCATCAATTAATGTTGAAAAAAGAGGGCATTCCCATAAATTCCTTTCGAATGAGTTATGGACACTATGAGTTCATGTTGATGCCTTTCAGACCCACTAATGCTCTATAAATATTCATGGACATAATGAATATATTCCTTAGTCATTACCACAAATATTTTGTGGTAGTATTTATTGATTATATTCTGATACCATCCAAGAGAAAGGTGGAACATTAAGAGAAATTGAATAATGTTCTAAAGAATTTGTAGAGGGAGAAACTATATGAAAATTATAGTAAATGTGAAATATATATGGAGAAAGTATCATTCATGGGGCGTGTTATCATCAGCTAAGGAATATTTTCAGACCCTTCTGAGACATAGTTAATTGAATAGTGGAGTGAGACAACATCTATAATGGTGATACATAGTTTCGTTGGTCTAGTTGGGTATTACTGATGACTTGTAAAAACTTATCTTGATTTTGAGAACTAACAAAAAATCTAATATAGAAGGTACTGAAGTTTTTATGGACTAAAAAATGTGGGGAAATCTTTAAGGAGATCAAAAAGAGGCTTATCACTACGCTAATACTACCAATCATGACAAGTAGAGACCTATTTGTGGGGTAAAATGATTCTTCAAAAAATTGATTAGGCTATGTACTGATGAAAAGTGATAAATTGATAGCCTACACCTCAATGCACTTGAAAATGTATGAGAAAAATTATCTTAAGAGTGATCTAGAGTTGGAGGTTGTGATATTCACATTGAAAATCTAGTGGCATTATCTCTATGGGGAGAAGTGTGAGATATATATTGATAACACGAGTCTCGAATATATATTCACACTAAAGGAGATTAATATTCACCAGTGAAGATAGTTATATATCATTGAGGATTATGAATTCTCAATCCACTACCATCCTAGTAATTCATATAATGTGGTGGATTCTCTAAATAGAATGGATCATGCATCTTTAGAAATGATTAGAATTGAGAAGGATCAAATATTCATTGCTTTTTAGTGGATATACATGGGAATCCTTAAGGAATGAACATAATTAATCATTTATAAAATGATTTCCCAACCATCCCTTATGAATAATATAAAGTATGCTTAAATGAATGATGTGGAAGTTCAAGAAAGGTGGATGCTATCAAGTATGGTAAATCCTCTAAGTTTAAGATCTATGAGAATGGATTCGTACGATTTGGGTCATGAATATGTGTACCATATAATCCAGGGATAAAGAAATAGAATTATAATGACACACAATGCTCAACCTTCTCTATTCACCTAGGGAGAACAATGATATATCGAGATATATGGGGGAACCTTTGGAGGGAAAATATAAAAATGGATATTTTTTAATATACATTAATGTTCCTGGTATGTTAGAAAGTGAAGGCTGAAAGAAAAAATTATAAGGGGATGATGAAACTATTATCCATAACGACATGGAAATGAACAATGGATTTTTTTCAATGGAATTAAAAAGACATCTAGAGGGAACAATACTATATGGGTCACTGTGGATCATCTCAGAAACACAACTCACTTTATCATAATTTGAGTGGAATTATCACTAGATCAACATGGTCAGATATATATCAAATACTTAATAAGGCTAAAAAGAGTAAAACTATTTATTGTATTCATTCGAGATTCAAAATTCACCTTAATGTTCTAGAAAAGTCTCTAATGTGATCTATGAACTGAGATGAAATTCAGTATGACACATCCTACTCAAATTAATGGATAATCTGAGAAGACTATTCAGACCATGGAAGAAATGTTGAGAGTAGGTTCCAATGACTTTAATGGAGTTTTGGACCAAAATCTTCTTCTGGTTGAGTTCTCTTACAACAATAGTTTCCACTCATGCATCTAAATGGCTCCATATGAATCCATTTATGGGAAAATGATTAGAACATAAGAATGTTAGGATGATCTCGATGAACATAAGATGCTAGGATATATAAATGTTGAAGAGATGGTGGAGAAGGTGAAAACCATTCAGAAACACATCAAGGCAGCCCAAATTCAATAAAATGTTTATGAAGGTAATCATTGATGGGACATAAAGATTAAGGATGGAGACATGGTATTCTTCTTCATATCTCTATTGAATAGGATCATGAGATTTGAGAAGAATGGGTAGCTATGTTCTAGGGATATCAGTCCTTTTGAGATCCTTGATTGTGTCATAGTTCTAGCCTATCAACTAAAACTTCCACCAACCATGTTTCAAGATCACAATGTATTCCATGTATCCCTCTTGAGGAAGTACATACCAGATCCCTCACACGTACTAAATTTATAGGTGGTACAGTTTTAGAATGATCTTTTATATGAGGATAATCCAGTAAAGATCTTGGATCATAGATATAAGGCTCTATGAAACAAGACCACTCACCTAGACAATGTACATTGGTAGAACCTTAATGACGAAGAGGAAACATGGGAACTAGAGAAACTGATGAATGATAATTACTCACACCTATTTTCACCATAGTGTGTAAAATAAAATTTTAAGGGTGGAAATTCTTAAGGGGGGAAGAATGTAATGACCCAAAGTTTTATCAATGAAATTTAAATTCTTATAATTATTTCATATAGAATAAATCAAATTATATCACATAAAGAACACAATATAAACTTTATAATTTATTAATGGATGAAATAATATTTATTTCAAGAAGTTAAGGAACCTATACCGAAGAAATAGAAACATGACCTTTGGAATAGTAATGTGAAACTTTTGAATAGTAAATCAAGAAATTGAATAGTAACCACACCTATGAATGTATAAATTTAATTTAAGTAACTTATAAATAGAAATATGATTTAATTATATCATAGTATAAGCGAATAAGTCCTTTAAAAATTATAAACTAAGTGATGGTATTTTTATAGGGCATTAATTATTAATTACAATTTAGTGATTAATTTAATAATTTTAAAAAAAATTTAATTTCATAAAATTTATTCATAAATTTATTTTTTGTTGTCTTATTATTTTAAGATAATTTTATGGGACCTTAATTACTTTTTCAAAGTGTAATAAATGTAATAATTTTAAAATTTGTATTTTCTATGTAAATGATGGTTTTAATTAAAATTAAAATTTCTCATGTTAGAAAAATATGTTTTGTAAAATAGAGTTAATTTTTGAATTCTAGTCATTGACAAATGGTTTTGGTGAATTTTTGAGTTTTTTGAAAGATATTAAAAGTTTGGGTGAATAGTAAAATATGATAATTTTCAATAAATGCTAAATACATGAATTGTGGAGTCATAGATGATTTATGATTGAGGAAAACCCAAAATATCAAACTATCCATCATTATTTTATTATATTCGATAATAATTCTCAAAATATTCATAGTATTGAGACAAAATAATAAACTAATGAATAAAATAATGAAAAAACACCCCGTCCTCCACTATAAATACCACCCTCACCACCTATTCCACTCAAAACTCCCAAGACATTACCGTTGTCAAAATTCTACCCTTTACTCTTACAAACAAATCCCTCAAATACATGAGATTATTCTCTTAATAAAATACCAAAACGAATCCCCTACGGTTGTTCTCAAGAAGTAATCAAGAGGTGAAACCCTCTTCCTTTTATTTTAATTTCTTTTCGAGTTCATTACTTTTATTTTTCTATCCTCACCCCCTCATCCAAATTATATGATAAATAAAATACATTACATATAATTGAACTTTTTCCTAATGTAATAACTCATCATCAACTTTTTACCCTCATTTTATACTAAAAATGAAAACATTATCTATGATGTGTTAATTTATCACATTCAAGGACAAAAATGTTTTCAAATTAAATTATTGTCTTCAAAAATGGTCCTGAAACAATTTTTATGGTTGAACCAAATTGTAATTAATGTATTATATCTTATGTAATTTTTCAGAATCATTTTTTACACATTATAATAATTTATAAAACATAATGAGTTCGTTGTGAATGAAAACTGCCAAAATAAACCAAAACGATTATCAATAACTATTTATCTAATGATTCATCCTCATTCGAAAAAACTAAATGATATATAAGACTAGTTTGACCTATGTAATATCATTGATAAAATATAATTTAAATATTATCCAATTACCCTTACTTTATATTACATTCCTCTCGTGTATATAAGTAAACTGATCAGGAAAACCAAGGAAACCAAGGCTTCTGAACAATGAAATTAAACCTATTAACCCATCTAAAAGGCCATAAATGAACATAATAAATTTATAATAAATAAAATAAATTTATAAAGGTTATGGATTTATTATTTAATGAATCTAATTGGATTACCAAGACATTAAGATCATGTGATGATCACTTTCAGACTTAATTTAATGAATTCTACCCAAAACTCCATTATTTATTCAGGTTATTATTTCTATATTTTTACCAAAATAAAATAATTATTTTTATGTAAAAATTATAACTTATTTTTATATTTCAAATAATCATTGTTAATGATCTGTCCATACTTCTTTTTTTAGAAATATACATGTTTTTAAAAGGTTCCCTACTCAATTATTCCCAATAATTATGAAATATTTAAGGGAACTTACCACATTATTTCCCATTTTAAAGTACTCTCCATAATTTATTCTAAACCACCATTGTTTTTAAAAAATTACTCATTTTATTATGAAAAAAGTTTTAGTTCACTTTTGGGTTTATATAAAATATTATTTCCTTTTCTTCATAAAATGATCATTAATTTTTTCCTTAAACAGCACTAAAATATTTTATTTCAAAAGTTTTTTAAACACCATTTTTACATATACCTAATTTAGTTTGACATACCTTATCATTATACATTAATATTTTCCATTTTGAATGTCCATGTGTTATATAAATTCTTTAATCCATGGAAACCATTCTTATATTCCCACATGTTATGCTTTATGATAGGATTATGATACCCAATTCTTTCAATGTGTAAACCTTATGTTTATTTTTTATTTATTATGTATGATTCTTTATGTGGAAAAAAATTCATTAACATGTTATGATGGGTGTACCCATATAGCACTCCAATGCATTGGGAAATTTTTAGTCTCACAAGTCATTATGTGAAATGTTCTTTGTGGCTAGCCTTAACTCATGCTTCTCTATGTGAAACAATCTTGGTGGTTAGACTTAACTCGTGTTCCTCTATGTGCAACAATCTTTGAATCATGATAACATCATGTTTTATGTTTCTGACACATTACTATAATCCCAAGATTATATGATCCTATGTTCTATATGTTATGATTCCATATGTTTAATCATGTTCTATTTTATTTTATATCATTATGTTATGCCTTCTAACCTAAGTGCTAAACATTATTTTAATGTTTATTCCCTTACTAGGATTTTTATCTCATCCCATTTTTCATTTTATCCCTAGGTTTTACTATAAATTATAGGAGAACAATCGATTCTAGGATAACATTATTAAGATTAAATAAAATATGTTCTTATTTTGGAATCATGATGTTTAATTATATACCTAATATCCAATACACTAGACTTTAATATCCTTGGATAGAAATTTTATGTTAATTATGCTTAAAATAATGTTATGATATGTGTAAAGGATAGGGTATCTATAATTATAAATTATCTAAATACCATATTTAATATTTCCAATATCAAGGAACAATATTTATCAAAATAATTATGTATCCCATAATCATTTATATTAAAACATTCAACCCACCATTCCATGTATAGATTTATTATAGTAATCTGTTACTATTGGATTATTGGGAACAATAAAACCTCAAAAATCACCCCAACAATTCACTCATAATTTCGTATTAAAATCACTAAACACACTACTACATATCCAAATTTTTCATGATTCCCAAAGTACCCTAGACATCACATAATCATGTACTTTATTTCTTTCAATGTTTAGAAAATCCTTTACATCTCATTTTCATAATTTTCCCTAAATTATCCTGACGCCTTAGAAAATATATAAATGTACTCAACATTTCATATAATAAAAGAGAGAATCAACTTTCCCATATTTACATAAAATATCATTTCTCCCATGTATATGAGAACATGACTTCATGCTACATGAAAACCACCTCCAAATCCGGTTTTCATTAGTCCTATAACATTTTAACTAGTATAACCCACCTAATAAACCCAGCCACGATTTATTTTATCTTATCTATTACTCACTCTATTGTTACCTTACAAAGAACTCATTTTCATAATATTTAAAACACACCCAAAGAACATTATATGGATATATTTATACACTATATATCTTGAAGCTATTACAAAAAATATATCACATTATCCACTCACTAGACCAATAATATCCATATAAATCATTAACTTGTTTATGACATATTTTACAAACCCATTCCTAAATAATATAAATACATGTTATGATCATAAAGTTTTTCATCAAACTACATGTTCATACAACCAACCATTTGTAGACAATAAACTCTATGTAAACATATATATATTTAGTATAATGCATGAACACACAACATCATTTACCTTGTAAAATAGTAAAATTAAATCAATAAATAAAATATCAAACATAATTAAATATCTCAACTGTAATGGAAAAAGAAAATAATAATAATCCCACTACCCTAGTATCATTGGTTTTTTGTATTCAGGTGTCTGTGATGCACATCACTAGTGTCCATCCCAAGTGCCAACCATTACAATATCAATCTATAATACCCTCGAATAATAATTCAAACAAAACAAATAGGTTGATTTGATGCCATTTTTAATTCCCATCCATGGATATTCCAAACAGAAATCAAGTCATTTGATTCCACAAACCTTATTTATGGATCCTCACATATCATAGGCTACTATATAATATAGAGAGACTAATCCATGGAATGAAGATACCACAAAACAATATCTGGACCTTGAAATAACAATATATAATTGAAAATAAAACTAATCTATTAAAACATAACATTGGGTTATAATAAAACTCTAACCATAAAATTATCACAACACTTGTTATCTTATTTGGACATTGTAGGTCAAAAATTTCATACATAAAAATTTCGATCCACTAAGATGATCATACAAAAATGATAAGAAAATTTTAAACAAAGTATACAAAATAGACCTCATCAATAAAAGTTAATCCTATCATCAAACCTCTCTCTAAAAAAATCATTTTTATCTACCCTAAACCCATGTACTACAGTTAATTTTACCTATGTATTATTCAAAAGGTATGAAAATTCAATATAATGCATGATAAATATTAGAGAATAACACTCAATTGGCCACCACTAATTGTTTAACTAATATATTCTATAACATACTTGTATATGTATGACAAAATGAAATAAATAAATAACAAATAGAATAAAACAAATCATTTAATATCACTATTTTTTAAATAGGATACTACAATAACTAACCCTAAATAGTTTGGTTAATGATGGGGAACCATGTCTATTTACCATCGTATGCTTAGAATAATGTTCGATTGAATTCTGAACAAACTATTTGTTTAATCATGGAGGTCTATGGTTTGATTTCAATTGGTATCATAAATTTTTTTTTTTGATTAATGATTGATGATATTAATATAATGTATAATGGAATCCAAAGTATACATTCTAGTCATTGATGCTAATCATATAATACCCGATGGAATCATGAACTAAATTTTTGTTCAATCATCAAAGATTATCATATAGTTTTAGCTATAATCATAACCCAATTTTCAATCTACCCATTAATGATATTCATATATTATCAGATCGTGTCATGATATTGATTTTTATCTAACCATTAAAGATACTCATATAATGTCAGATGGTGTCCTGAAGTGATTTTCAATTTACCCATTGATGATATACATGTATTATCAAATTATTTCTTGATATAATTTATATTCTAACAATTTAAGATACTCATATAATGTCATGTGAAATCCATACAATACTACAAGTCTAATAATTAATGATTCTCAATTATTTATGATGTAGTAATAGCCTAATTTATGGCCTAATAATTAATGATTCTCCATAATTTTAAATGGAATCTGATACTATCTATCATTCAAACCATTAATGATACTCATAAAATATATAACTCCATCCTAGGAGTAAAATCACCCAAAAATCACAATTAATCATCACCATATTAGAATAATAAACCATATAGAAAAGGCATGATAATTCCAAATACTTGATATTTAATATAATATCACACAACATGTCCATCAAACACCCTAACTCTCAAGTTCATATCTTTTTATCATTTACATGACACTTCTTACCCAAAATGCGATTCATTAATCAATAAACATATTGAATAATCCATCATTAAAATAACAACTCACATACCCTTGTGTTGAGGCCTATACTAATGTCAGTACACTATTCAAAGAATAACAATTATACAGAAATTCTTTATACCGATAATATCACTATCAAAAGTGATCTCCTATGTCAAAACATACAATTTTCCATCCATTACTAATGGTTTCCTCAAAATAGAACCATAATGGGCTAACACTCTATTGATAACATTAGGAGATCCCCTCTCTTGGGGAAACAAAGCCCATTAGGGCCTCTCTTGATCAAAAAGAAACCCAATCCAATAATCATACCTTATAAAGAGGTTCTAAATTCCCATACATTTGAAACTACATCCTCATTTAAGAACCAAAAATCAAAATCCCTTTTTCTTTTATATGAACAAGATTGAATAAATTTAAGGCTATTAATATTTTTTCCCAATCTCTAAAACTAATTCAATGTCTATCATATGTAATTTTTATATCCACCTTTGTAATATTGTCTCAATGTGAACTTGTTATCACTAAGAATGAATTATAAATCTCATTTAAATCAAAAGATACACTAATAATCCAATCACATCATTTGGGAACCCATTTATCCTAATAAAGGTTAGTTAAACCAAAACCCTACTGCAAGAACACACCATTATACGTAAGAGACAATATATATTTATCAATATTATAGGGAATTACTCAATTTTTATGTAATCAAACCATCCTTTAGCCAATATTTTTCACCTCTGTCTAATCCTCGGGCAATAATCAATAATTCATGGTCTCTAATATCATCCAAAATGACCAGTTTATTTATTAGTTTACCAAACAAATGATGAACCTCAATAGTATAATCCAAAAAAATATAATCTAGTGGAATAATGAAAATAAAAATACCACTGACGACATATTTTGAGATAATGTGGAAAATTAATCATTCCTATGTTAACATCCCCATGATTATATGTCAAAAAAATTAGTAATTTTCAAGAAAAATAATGAAATAGTTTAGATAACTTACTTGGAAACTTACCATAAAAAATAAATTTATCTTTAGGTTTATTTCTTCCACCTTTAACATCTATTAGCCACTACAACAATAATATTCATAATTTAATTGGGATTTCACCGTTCTCCAGTTTAATACATGAAAACATCCCTAACTAAAATAATCCCAAATCATGGGGAAACCATGTAAAATAATAACAATGTAAGTGGAGGAAGAAACATACCACAATATACTGCCCAATTTTTTTTTGGATCAACCGTGATCAAAGAGATGAAATATGGTGAAATGTGGGGAAGAGGATGGCCAAAATAACTCTCCCTAAAATCCCTTTATAGATTAATTTAAGGAGGTGACCCTGGTAACATTTTTTTGAACCACTATTTTAATGGAACCCAGGGCCTATCTTGTTTCTTGTGTGACCCCACTGAGAACAAAATTTTATTCCAACGACTAACTAATTGTCTGTTTAATAATATAATACCATTGTCCTTCTTAATGGGAAACTCGTGGCACAAATACAGGTACCTAGTAACTCAGACCACTGCCCACCTCTTTTTTCTCACAAATTAAACACCATTAATTTTTCTACATGTCATTTAAATCTTCACTTGCACCTCTAAAAACCCCACCCTACAACCTGAAACATGTCTATGAAATTATTTATCTTATTTTAATTACAAAAACAAAATAGTTTTGGCATGATCTTGATCCTATTAAATCTATCATTTTTTAGTTCCACCAACCCCAATTAACATTAATGTATACAATAGTTCCATCCTTTATGCTTTTATTGATATTATTTCTTTGATAATTCAATAGACAATGAAAATCGGTACAGAAGACAATTATCCTTTTGGAATGAATCTTACCAGTTGATGACTATAAATGATCTCCCCACGGGAGAAATAAAATACCTAGGAAAGGAGAAGAACTAAAATACATGAACATAAAATCCTTCTGAGAAGACCATCCTTGTCAACATTGTAATAATAATCCCCCACACAAAAAATTCCAATGGTTTCTATATATCAATCATTATCGACACAGTATCCCCAAAAACCTTACAATCAAGGTAGATCATATGTTCCTACACACATTGAAATATAATTTTCATTTTCCTACCATTAGAAAATTTGTGTCATTATTATGATACAAGATCATGAAATAGGAGATAAACCTAATCATTTATTATTTTAAGGATAATATTATAAGATAAATTTCACAAACTTAACATGTAATAATGTATGAAGTGAAAGGGATTATGACTCTTGGGAACCAAAATAAGAGAACTCACTACCATAGCTCTATGAATATGACCTATGATTGATAATTATAGAAATTCCTTAATCAAATAATATTTTAATATATGACAATAAAAATCACAGAATACCCAAATAAACCCATCCAAATTAGTATACTTCTAGTCCTCTAGATATTAACTTAATTTTAAATTTTATCCCCATTATAAATTATAATAAGTATATTATTATACTGTACATTAACTAAAAAATGTTTTTTATGATTAAACATGATGCCTAAATATATATCTCAAGATCCCAATGAATAAGTGGATCATCAATTGCATCTTTAAGTGAACAAATGAAATATGATAGTTCTAGATCCCCATTCATGGAATGATAAAAAAATTACTATCTCATCATCCCATTGAATATTGTGCTTCAAAAATATCCTATCTTCGATACAATCATCGAAGGACATCTTGTTATAAAATTCATCCTTATTCTTAATATCCCTTTACCTATCCCTAGCCAAAACTCCCTTACATATGAGTATGGAGACCATATTACATAGTTTTTAATCCAAAAATCAATCCTAAAAAATTCCAATACTTATTATAAATCTATCTCTAGATATTTTATTTTTTTGGATAAATAATATTATATTTTAGTACTAACCCTTTTTATAACCCACAATATAAGATCATTCCAAATAAATTTTAACTTTTTTAAGGATTACTAGTGTGGTTTTAAAAACCTTACTTCACCCTCATGACAACAGAACATGAATAAATCCCTCATTTCTAATCCATTTAACTATGAAGTGACTATAACATGATATACACAACAATCACCCAATTGTAATAAAATAAAATAATTATCTGAAATAAATGTGATACTGGTTTACAGTGTTATGTGAAGGAAACATAAAACTATTTATGTTTTAATGAAACCTTTTCATCCTAATCTTTACCTATTTCCCAAAGATTATGTAATTATATCTTGTACACTAGTCATGATAAATCAAAGTCCATAAACTATGTACAAGATATAAAATAATTAAATGTATATAATGATTTATATAATTAATAATGATCATATATCTTATAAAAAGGATTAAAAATATATTTAAAATCATATCTCATTATCCATAGGTGATGACTTGGATGTAAACTAGAATGTTATTTCTATTTCAATGATCATGATTTTAAAACACATTTTTGTTACTCGATAATAAATTAAAACTCAAAACCTTGATGATAATCAATAATCATGACAAATTATTGAAATTAATTAATAAGTATAGATATTATATAGTCTTTACATATGGGAAAATATGTTTTCTGTTTTCCAAAGTAAGAAAATTATGAAATTAATTCCAAAAATAAAACCAATAATAATATCTACCATATTATTAGGCCTAACGAAATCAAGAAAACCATCATTTGGAAGTAGAAATATCCTTCCTTAAATATTCAATCTTCATCTAATAATTATCTTCCCTTATGTTCATTGAGACATTATAAATTTAGCTAAATAATAAACCCTATAAATATCAGTGAATAAATTACCTACCCATCCATCATGATATACTAATAATCCTTCAATTTTTTATTATGAGTATATTAGTGAGTGGGAGTTTTATGATGATTGTTAGACGCATCCTCCATTTGAGGATCTTTAGTGATTCCATTATTATTCCATAAATATATAGTAATTAGCACAATATCACTATCCCCATCAAAAAATATTGAAGGGAAATAGTTATAATCTTTCAAATAAGAAGTAAGAACTATCATATCCTAGGATCCATCTATAAACATAGACTCAAATCTGATTGAAGTACAAGGTATATCACACTTATTAGAAATTCTAGAATAGGGTGATGGTAGAGAAAAATCCTCTTACTAGAATATATGATAAATATATGTTTATTTAGTTATATAGTTGTGTCTTATATCACATGCAATTAAATGAGATATATTTTTAAGTGATATAGTTTATTTGGATAATTGTTTATTAAAATAATATTTGGTTTTATATAGATTTTTGCAAGGAAATATTAATAAAATATATGATTTTAAATAATATATTTTTTTATTTTATTATATATGATGTGTTCATACTATATATAAATATATATATTATGAAGATCCCATTTTAAATATTGTTCATCATAATAAATATTAAAGGGTTCTTTCATACCATGTAATTATAAAATATGAATTGAAAATGATTATGATATAAATTATATATATATATATATTATAGTAAATATATATATTTTGAATTATTTTTTTCATATTCAAATAAAATGATATTTTCATGTGTTTTGTGCTTGAAATTTTTAAACTCACATTAATCTAAATATTAAAATTATGAAATCTTCATTTATATATTTATACCCTATTTTGATATTAATGTATATGTAATTATTTTGTTGTAGGTATTTTTTCTACTTATTTAAATTGTTTTAGATTATCCTTTATGTGTCATTACTTTCATTTATTGAATTTTATTTTTTGTAAAACATCATATTTCATTTAATTCACAAAATTTTAGTGGATTTTTGGTTATAATTCCAAAGGATTATATATAGTTATTTTTGATTTTTTGGAAATAAAATTATATAGAAACTTAATGTTACTCCTGAGTAATTATCAATGGATGGGGTGAAGTTTTTTTATCCATATATTGGGTCTAGGGAATGAGGCTCTATTATATAAAATTTTTTGTTAGTTATCAGTGTCACAACCCATCGTCGGGGCCTGTGCTGTGACTACCCCAAACCCGCCTTCCATAGGCCCGGGGCTGGCGACTAGTACCAAGGCATAAATCCTAGTAAAGGGAAGTCATTTCCTTTATAAAGTAAACAACAAACACCACAGAGTAAGCCGGAAGAAGTAAAAACTGGTACAACAGTAAGTGTGGAATGTAAGTGGGCCAGAATACAAACCCAAACTGAAAGTGAAGTACAACTCGAAAGGGAAAACAACAACTGAAAAGTAAATCTGCAACGTCGAGCCGTCCACTGGAAGTCCCAACTGATGGGTGGGTACAGATAGCCTCCACTGCTCCTCAGGTCCAGCCGACTGCTCAGAGTACGTCCCACCCAGTGGCCCACCTCCAGGTACAATCCTGCTCCGCAAGCCTCCACCACGATCAGCACTGTCCGTCGTCTGCAATGAACACAACGTAGTGCGGGCATAGCCCGTGCAGGGGTGAGTATAAGAAACTCAGTAGGGACCTCGAGACCCCCGAAGGTCTCCCAGAATCCAAAAAGGATAAACCAAAAAGGAAAGATACAATCACGAAGTAACATCTGACACGACTTAGGTATATGCCCATACATATACCTAAGTCATCAATTCTCGCTCGGCTCCAACATCCGAGCTCAAGTACAACCCAATCCACACAGGAAAGCAAAACGTAAATCCACACAGGATAGCACAACACAATCCACAAAAGAAAGCAAAACAGGATTCTTCTCACACAGGTATACTTCTTCATATGATGATAAAGATGACCAGATATTGCCACTGATTCATCTAAGCTGTTGGACCCACAAAGAATCGATAGGTACTAACCCCCGCAATGACCCACAAATGATCTGACCCACAACGGATCGATAGGTATCTAACCCCCGTAATGACCCACAAATGATATGACCCACAAAATATCGATAGATACTGACCCCCGAAAAGACCCACATAGGATCGGACCCACACATGATCGATAGGTAACTAACCCCCGCAAAGACCCACACATGATCGGACCCACACAGGATCTGTAGGCACAGGCCCACACAGGACCGCTGAGCGCTGACCCACATAGGATCAGACCCATACAGGATCGGTAGCACTGACCCACAAAGGATCACTGAGTGTTGTAGTCGTCGCCGTCGAATCCACTAAGGATCTCTTCACAGTCGTCGTCGTCACAGTAGCAGTAGCTGCCAGCTCTAGGGTTCCCGCACACAGCAAGCTCGTTCGGGAGGGTCCGCTCCACGAGCCGAGAGTTTGATACATCAACTGACACATAGTCTAGATTTGATGTATCCAAAAGATCTGTATCATCAACGGAAACTCAACGTCGCAGACGGCGCGTCAATCGGACGCCCGGTCTGAGAGTTACTGTCTTTTTCGTCCCAGGGGCCCAGTTGGTTTTTAAGGAAAAACCAACCCGACCATACTCCACCTACAACCAAACCTTGGGTAGAGTAAGCCAAAAGATCCGTCTCACCTAGAGGAATTCAACAAAGCCGATGGCACGTCAATCGGATGTCCAAAGCTCAAGATATGAGTGTTTCCGCTCCGAGGGCCCAGTTGGTTTCGTGTACGAACCAACCCGGCTGAACCCAAAGTATTCCGAAACCTTGAGTGTGATATATTGAAACTGCCGTCTTGATCCAAGGATCACATCGCCTCTGACTTTGCATCGTTCGGAGGCCCGTAGCTCAAGTTATGAGCAAAATAACGTAAAGGTCGGGAAACGGGGGGGGGGGTCTGGGCCCAGACCGACCCGGCCCAACACCCCCTTGGTCGGCCCGAACCGGGTCGACCCGACCCAGTTCCGGGTTCGACCCAGTTGGGCGCGACCTGGCCCGGCCCGGCCTGGGTGCGACCCGGTCGGTGGGTCGTCTCGGCTCGGCTAGGCTGAGAGACCGAGCAAGGGAAACCACAGGGGGCGTGCTACCCCCACGTGAGGAGAAGCCGCGGCCCCGCGTGGGGCCACCCTCGCCAGCGAACGCGGCCGGGCCGTTGCGTCCTGCTCCTCCGGTCCCGCGCGGTCGCGGGACCGCGCTGCTGCCGCCACGGATTCATCCGCGACGGGTCCGTCCGGTGGCACATCAGGGCACCGCCGCCTCCGACCACCGTGCCGGCGACCCGCGCCGCCGGTGGAGTCTGCGGGCCACCGGAGTAGCTCCGGTGGTCCGATTTCATTTCTTTCTGTGCTGTAGCTCACCCCGGGTCCCGTCCTTCACTGCAGAAACAAAAAAATCGTCTCTGCAGCCCATTTTGTCATCGTCTTCCGTTTCGCACACAAAGAACAAAAGGGTGGTGGGTTCGGACTTGTTCGTTGGTCCGCACCCACCGCGTTAGCGGTTTGAAACAACACAAAATTCCCAGCAATTGATAAACCTTGACCCGCAATACTAATACGTGGACTAACTTGTTAATTGGTTGATCCCAATTCTTACCTTGGAGGAAAACAAACATAGGTAAATACATTTTCAAAATGACCCCTACCTCGTCGTAGCTGTCGTCGAATGAGAGTTCTTCGTGTAATTGTTCGTCACGGAAGAAGAGGACCGTCGCATCGCGGAAGGGCGTCGCGTCATCGCGGAAGGGTGTTCCGTCGATGATCTCCGAGGGTTAAAGAAACACACGTATTTAATTTCACGAATTAAATCCATTTTAGCGATAAAATACTCAAAGAAAAAAAATTAAAAGATTTGAAATCTCCTACCTCAAGCAGTTGGTGATCAGAGATTGTCCTGGAGACGGATCGTCGTTGAAGAAGCGTTGTGGAAGAAGAATTGTTGGTGTTGCGGTACACGGCGTCATGTCATCGATCTCCGAGGGTTCGGCGTTCTTCGTTGCCCTTCGTCGGAGGCCGGCGTTATTCACGTTCTTCGCGTTCTTCGCGTTCTTCGCGTTCTTCGCGAAGGAGGATGAAGGCACAAAATCTCCAAATGCTCTCAACAAATCACACCCAATAAGAAAGGTATGTTGGTTTTATTTTATTAATATGCCAACAGTTGAAAAACAAATTACGAAAAGAACAAATTAATTCATAGAATTAATTTCACCGAATTAACCGCCCAATTAATAGGAGCGTTTAATAGTTTAAGAAAACTCCTTAGTTGACTTTCATTAATGAGGAGTTTTCGCGGGTGTGTTTCTTAGGGGTAAAGAAACGGTGGGGCTCGTGCGGGCCCCACCTCACAAATATCCTACCAAGAGTGTAGGATATTTTGAATTTCACCCTATCCGCTTCAACTCAGCTCAAGCAGCTTAAAGTGGCTTTAAGCGGCTTTAAGTGAAATAAAAATAAAGTTGTCATACCACTTCATTTTATTTCTTAACTTAACCCCAAAAATTAAAAACCACACCTGAGCAAACGAAACTCTAGAAGAGGCGTTTCTAAGAAAATACCGGTGCTGTGATTCCATCGGTGCCCTCGGAATTCGATTCCGAGCACCGATTCAAAAGTTAGAAAAACCCGCTCGTTTGTTCACTGAACGTACCCGAGCCAAACTTCGGAAAATGATTCCAGGCACACTGGTCCTCAAAATCAGGTGCTGTCAGAAACTGCGTTCTTGAAAAATTCCAAAGAAAAATAAGAAAAAAAAATTTCCTTGAAATTTACGGGTCTTTACATTACTACCACCTCAGGGCTTTACGTCCCCATAAAGATACATCATAAACTAGGGAAACAAATGTGGGTACTGAGCATGCATATGAGCCTCCCACTCCCAAGTGCTCTCCTAGAGGTTCCTGTGCGGCCATCTGATGTGCACTAGAGGAATTGACCATCCACATAGGACCTGCTCCTGTCGATCCTCGATCTCCACCGGGACCTCCGCAAAAGTCACCCCATCATCAACGTCTATCTCCCCATGGTCATTGATATGTGTCGGGTCGTGCACATATCTCCTCAGCTTAGATACGTGGAAGACGTCGTGCACTCGGTGCAACTGAGGTGGTAGACCCAGGCGATAAGCCACCTCACCAATCCTGCTGAGGACCTGCAAAGGTCTGATGAAGCGTGGAGACAACTTGCCGCCTTGGCCAAATCTCCGTAATCCACGTCAAGGTGAGACACGGAAGAAGACATGGTCGCCATCCTCAAACTCTAGTTGCCTCCACCTCTTGTCAGCGTAAGACTTATGCCGGCTCTGAGCTGTCCTCATCCTCTCCGGGATGACCTGGACCTTCTCTGTCGTGGCCCGGACCATCTCTAGTCCCACAAGTGCTGACTCCCCAGGGTCTATCCAGCACAAAGGAGACCTGCAAGGTCTACCGTACAGCGCCTCATATGGTTCCATCTCGATGGTGGAGTGGTAGCTATTGTTGTACATGAACTCCACCAAGGGTAGGTGGTCCTCCCAGCTGCGACCAAAGTCGAGGAGACATGCGTGGAGCATGCCCTCGAGAGTCTGAATGGTACTCTCCATCTGACCTTCCGTCTGAGGGTGAAAGTCGGTGCTCAGACGTAGCTTCATCCCGAACGCCTCCTACAACCCCTTACAAAGCCGGGAAGTAAAGAAAGAATCTCGATCGGAGATGATAGATGATGGCACACCGTGAAGCCGTACAATCTCCTGAACGTAGAGACACCCCAAGCTCTCCACTGAGCCCTGATCTCTAATGGGTAATAAGTGAGCCGACTTGGTGAGTCGGTCGACAATCACCCAGATGGAGTCGTGACCTCTGGAAGTGTGTGGAAGTCCAGTCACGAAGTCCATAGATATCCAACCCCACTTCCACTCCGGGACCTCCAAGGGATGTACCAAGCCTGCTAGTACTTGATGCTCTGCCTTCACCTACTGGCAGGTGAGGCATCGAGAAACGAACTCTGCCACAGCCTTCTTCATGCCCGGCCACCAGTGCTGTCGTCTAAGGTCCTGGTACGTCTTCGCCACTCGAGGATGTACCGCTAAGGGAGAAGTGTGAAACTCTCTCAACACTTACTCTCGTAAAGCAACTGGTACCATGGTACATCCTCTGAAAAGGATGTCATGTTGTGCTGCAAAGGAGAAACCATCAGGTGCATATCCTGAGGATATCTGTGCAGGCCGCGTCTCACAGTCAGTGTCCCCACGTTGTGCCTCTTTGACCTGCTGTAGTAGTGGAGGAGAGACTGTGAGAGACTAAAGGAAGGCTGCTCCATCTCTATCCACTAAGGATATCTGCAAAGCTACTAGCTGCTCTGTCGCCTCCTCAAGTAGCTCAATGCTCGTCCTACTGCTCAGAGCATTGGCTACTACGTTTCCCTTCCTAGTAGAATAGACTATCTCAACGTGATAGTACTGGAGGAACTCGAGCCATCGCCACTGTCTCAGGTTCAGGTCCTTATACGAGAATATGTACTTGAGACTCTGGTGCTCAGAAAAGACTGTAAAGTTCTCTCCCATCAGATAGTGTCGCCACGTCTTCACAGTGAAGACCACTACTGCTAACTCCAGGTCATGGGTGGCGTAGTTCTGCTCATGTGGCCTCAACTAACGTGATCCATAAGCGATCACAACCCTCTCCTGTATCAGGACACATCCGAGTCCGGTCCCTGATGCATCGCAGTAGACTACGTATCCTACTCCCTCCTCTGGAAACCTCAAGATAGGTGCGCTGGTCAAACTCTGTCTCAGCTCCTAGAAGCTCTGATGACATCTGTCTGACCACACAAAGGGTTTCCCCTTCTTCGTCAAAGCTGAGAGTGGTGCCGTAACTCTGGAGAAGTCTGGCACAAATATCCGATAGTATCCAGCTAGTCCCAAGAAACTCTGCACCTCCATCACGCTCTTGGGTGGCTCCCAAGCTAGAACTACCTCGATCTTCGTAGGATCCTCTGCAACTACCACCTCAGAGATGACGTTCCCCAAGAAGTGGCTCTCACGTATCCAGAACTGACACTTCGAGAGCTTTTCATAAAGCTGGTTCTCTAAGAGTGTGTCTAGTACAACCCGTAAGTGGTTGGCGTGCTCCTCCTCAGTCGTCGAGTAAATCAAAATGTCGTCGGTGAAGACTACGACAAATTGATCAAGGTATGGATGAAAGATCCTATTCATGAGGCCCATGAACACTGTTAGAGAATTGGTTATGCCGAATGGCATTACCAAGAACTCATAGTGGCCATTCCAACATCTGAAGGCCTTCTTCTGCACGTCCTCATCTCGAACTCTGAGATGATGATAGCCTGACCTGAGGTCTATCTTCGAGAACCACCGTGCTCCCTTGAGCTGATCAAAGAGGTCGTCAATCCTAGGTAGCGGATAATTTTTCTTCAATGTCACCTAGTTCAGGCGATAATAGTCGACACACAGTCGCAAGCTCCCGTCCGCCTTCTTGGCGAACAATATCGGGGAAGCCCAGGGTGAAAAACTGGGTCGGATGAATCCCTTGCCCTGCAAGTACTCCAACTGTACCCGTAGCTCTCGAAGCTCATAGGGGGACATCCGATATGCTGGAGTCGATATCGGGGCTGTCTCGGGGTACAGGTAAATATAAAAGTCTACCTCTCTGTGAGGAGGTAGCCCTGGAATGTCGTCGGGAAAGACGTCCGCATACTGATCCACCACTGCAGGAAAACTAGGACTCCGCATGTCAAATGATCCTAGGATGAGGCTAGCCAACTGATGAGTGATGGGTTGTCCCATCCTCTACAGAAGTCCATCCTATGTTGAAAAGGATCCCTTCTTGCCGGTGAAGGTGAACCTGCTCCCGTTGGTGCGTACACATCACACCTTGCGCCTAATACTGTAAATCTGTGCATGGACTGTAAATAACCAATCCATTCCCAAGATGACGTCGTAAGGCCTCGATGCCGCTACAAGAAGATCCTAGCCGAAGCTTTCGCCTCCTAGAGTAAGCTTACACTGTCGGCACCAGTGCGTAATCGTCGAGTCTACTCCCATAGGAGTCTCTAGCCGTAAGGATCAAGCCAATGACTCTGTCGGAATCTCCGAGCTCCGAACAAGGGCAGCGACTATGAAAGAGTGAATCGCTCCTGTGTCTATAAGAACTGCAACAAGGGTGGAATAGATACAGATCGTACCTAGAATCATCTCAAGCGCGCCGTGGTCATAGGTCTCCGCTGCCTGGAGTTGTGCCTGTCTCTTCCCGCCAGCTCCCTGTGGTCGGGGTGGACCTCCTGGTGGTGGTGGTGGTAGAGCCTCAAAGCGTCACCCACCATCTTCTACTCAGCCATCTCCTCTGACACGTCCGCCTCCTCCCTGCGGACCGCCACAGTCGACCCTCTGCCTCTGCCTGGGTGTCCCCTCAACTGTCTACTGCTCCTCGGCATGGTGGGTCGGGCAGTCACGAGCCATGTGGCCCTGTCCGCCGCATGTGTAGCACTGCCTGCCTCTCGAAAGACTAGCTCCATGTTGTGTGCCCCGCACTGCTAAACCAGTGTCCTGAGGTCATCTACGTGAGGGTCTGGTCTGCCTGGACCCCTGAGTCATCCGTCGACTGCCTACTACGTAGGAATCTTCTACGTGCCGCCTCGCGGTAGGTATCGACGCTGGAGAAGTCTCAGTAAGAAGGCTCTCGATCAAAAGGGCTCGCTCCAGTACTCCTGCTTGAGTCGGAATGCTGAGGTAGATCAGCGATGCCTTGATTTCGTGTATCAATCACTGCTCAAAGGTCCGGGCCCGGAAGAATGGGTCTCGTACCATGTCGGTCGAGTAGCGCGAGAGATTGGTAAATCTCACTGAGTACTGGGCGACTGTCAAGCTGCCCTGCCGCAGCTGAGGAAGCTCCTGGATGCGCACCGCACGAAGGGTGGTCGGGACGAACTATGAGCGGAAGAGGCCCTCAAAGTCTGTCCAGAGGATATATTCCTCATTGTTCACCTAGAGCATCAAGCTACACCATCGGCCCGCTGCTGCGTGTAGTAGGCTCACTGCGAGGATCACCATGAGGTCTGCTAGTGTCCTCACTGGCCTGAAAACTCGTACAAATGCCTCCAGCCAGTCCTCGGCTGCCTTGGGGTCCGTCTCCCCAAGGAACCTCAGCGGTCGCTAGCGCTGGAACTAATGCAGTGCACTAAGGCGACGTGCATTGTCAGCGGCTGGGGCTGGAAGAATCGGTGGCTCGGCGGGTAGAGGTACCGCTGGTGCCTCAGCTGTCAAAGGGCCCTGTACCGAGGCCTCATCGCTCGGCGGGATTTCATCACGTACAACTCTAGGAACCCTAGACGGCTACCATCATGGGGCCATACTGAAAAGAAACAGATGTTCCATGGTCAGAACAGTATACCAGGTGAGCTGACATAAAGTAATCACAAAGAAAACTTGTAACACACATGCCATCAATGTTCTCATGCATTAAGTCGGAAATCAGAAGTCAGGGTCCTGGTGTACGGATACATCGGCCTCCGCACCAACACTGAACTCCCTGGACTGATAACCACACCCAATATGCTAAACATTGTTGCTCCACATAGAATAAATATCAGAGTCTGTGGTAGAACCGAACTCCTCTGATACCAATTTGTCACGACCCGTCCTCGGGGCCCGTGCCGTGACTACCCCAAGCACGCCTTCCATAGGCCAGGGGCTGGAGACTAGCACCAAGGAGTAAATCCCAGTAAAGGGAAGGCATTGCCTTTGTAAATTAAACAACAAACACGGTAGAGTAAGCAGGCAGAAATAAACACTGTGTAAAAACTGGTACAACAGTAAGTGAGGAAAGTAAGTGGGCCAAAATACAAACCCAAACATAAAGTAAAGTACAACTCGAAAGGGAAAACAGCAACTGAAAAGTAAAGCCGCAATGTCGAGCCATCCACTAGAAGTCCCACCTGAAGGGTGGGTACAGATAGCCTCCACTGCTCCTCGGGTCCAGCCGACCGCTCCGAGTACGTCCCACCCAGTGGCCCACCTCCAGGTACCATCCTGCTCTGCAAGCCTCCACCACGATCAGCGTTTTCCGTCGTCTGCAACCAACACAATGTAGTGCGGGAATAGCCCGTGCAAGGGTGAGTATAAGCTACTTAGTAGGGACCCCGAGACCCCTGAAGGTCTCCCAGAATCCACCAAGGATAAACAATAAACGAAAGATACAATCACGAAGTAACATCCAACATTGCTTAGGTATATGCCCATATATATACCTAAGTCATCAATTCTCGCTTGTCTCCAGCATCTGAGCTCATGTACAACCCAATCCACACAGGAAAGAAAAACGTAAATCCACACAGGATAGCACAACACAATCCACAAAGGAAAGAAAAACAGGATTCAGCTCACACAGGTATACTTCTTCATATGACGATAAAGATGACCAGATATTGCCACTGATTCATCTTAGTCGTCAGACCCACAAAGGATCGATAGGTACTAACCACCGCAATGACCCACAAAGGATCTGACCCACAACGGATCAATAGGTAACTAACACCTGCAATGACCCACAAAGGATCTGACCCACAAAGGATCGATAGGTACTAACCCCCGCAATGACCCACATAAGATCAGACCCACACAGGATGGATAGGTAACTGACCCCCGCAAAGACCCACACAGGATCGGACCCACACAGGATCTGTAGGCGTTGGCCCACACAGGACCGCTGAGCACTGACCCACACAGGATCAGACCCACACAGGATCGGTAGCACTGACCCACAAAGGATCGCTGAGTGCTGTAGTCGTCGCCGTCGAATCCACTGAGGATCTCTGCACAGTCGTTATCGTTACAGTAGCAGTCGCAGCCAGCTCTAGGGTTCCCGCACACAGAAAGCTCGTTCGAGAGGGTCCACTCCACGAGCCAAGAGGCTGATTCATCAACTGACACACAGTTCAGAGTTGATGTATCCAAAAGTTCCGTATTGTCAATGGAAACTCAACGTCGCAAATGGCGCGTCAATCGGACACCCGGTCTGAGAGTTATTGGCTTTTTCGTCTCAGGGGCCCGGTTGGTTTTTAAGGAAAATCCAACCCGACCATACTCCACCTGCATCCAAACCTCGGGCGGAGTAAGTCAAAAGATCGGTCTCACCAAGTGGAATTCAACAAAGCTGACAGCATGTCAATCGGACGTCCGAAGCTCAAGATATGAGCGTTTCCGCTCCGAGAGCCTGGTTGGTTTCGTGTACGAACCAACCCGGACGAACCCAAAGTATTTCAAAACTTTGACTGTGATATACCGAAACGACCTTCTCGATCCAAGGATTGCATCTCCATTGAAGGTGCATCGTTCGGAGGCCCGTAGCTCAAGTTATGAGTAAAAGACCGTAAAGGTCCGGAAATGGGGGGTTCTGGGCCCGGACCGACCCGGCCCAACCCCCCTGGGTTGGCCCGAACCGGGTCGACGCAACCCAGGTCCGGGTCCGACCCGGTTGGGCGCGACCCGGCCCAGCCAGGGCAGCCCGGCCCGGCCTGGGCACGACCTGGCCGGCGGGTCGGCTTGGCCCTGCACGGCTGAGCGGCCAAGCAAGGGAAACCGTAGGGGGCGTGCTGCCCCCGCGTGAGGAGAAGCTGCAGCCTCACGTGGGGCCGCCGTCACCAGCGGATGTGGCCGGGACACCGCGTCCTTCTCCTCTAGTCCCACGCGTTCGCGGGACTGTGCTGCTGCCGTCGCAGCTTCAGCCGCGGCGGGTCTGTCCGGCGGCGCGCCTGGGTGCCGCCGCCTCCAGCCGCCACGCCGGCCACCCGTGCCGCCAGTGGAGTCCGCGGGCCAACAGAGTTTCTCCGGTGGTCCGATTTCATTTCATTCTGCGCTGTAGCTCACCCCGGGTCCTGTCTTTCACTGTGGAAACAACAAATCATCTTTGCGGCCCGTTTTGTCATCGTTCGTCGTTCCCCACACCAAGAACAAAAGGGTGGTGGGTTCAGACTTGTTCGTTGGTCCGCACCCACCGCGTTAGCTGTTTGAAACAACACCAAATTCCCAGCAATTGATAAACCTTGACCCGCAATACTAATCCGCGGACAAACTTGTTAATTGGTTGATCCGCATTCTTGCCTTGGAGGAAACAAACATAGGTAAAAACATTTTCAAAACAACCCCTACCTCATCGTAGCTGTCGTCGAACGAGAGTTCTTCGCAGAATTGACCGTCGCGGAAGAAGAGGATCGTCGCGTCGCGGAAGGGCATCGCATAGTCGCGGAAGGGCATCGCGTCGACGATATCTGAGGGTTAAAGAAACACACAGATTTAATTTAATGAATTAAATCCATGTTAAGGATAAAATCCACAAAGGAAAAAAATTAAAAGATTTGAAATCTCCTACCTCAAGGAGTTGGTGATCAGAGATTTTCGCGGGGATGGATCGTCGTGGAAGAAGTGTCGTGGAAGAAGAATTGTCAGCGTCTCAGTACACGGCATCGCGTCGTCGATCTCCGAGGGTTCGGCGTTCTTCGTCACCCTTCGTCAGAGGCCAACATTCTTTGCGTTCTTCGCGTTCTTCGCGCTCTTCGTGAAGGAGGATGAAGGCATAGAATCTCCAAATCCTCTCAACAAATCGCACCCAAGAAGAAAGGTATGTTGGTCTTATTTTATTAATATGCCAACAGTTGAAAAATAGGTTAAGAAACGAACAAATTAATTCATAGAATTAATTTCAACTAATTAACCGCCCAATTAATATGAGCGTTTAATAGTTTATGAAAATTCCCCAGTTGACTTTCATTAATGAGGAGTTTTCGCGGGTGCATTTCTTAGGGGTAAAGAAACGGTGGGGCTCGTGCGGGCCCCACATCACAAATATCCTACCAAGAGGGTAGGATATTTTGAATTGCACCCTATCCGCTTCAACTCAGCTCAAACAACATAAAGTGGCTTTAAGCGGCTTTACGTGAAATAAAAATAAAGTTGTCGTACCACTTTATTTTATTTCTTAACTTAACCCCAAAAATTAAAAACCACACCCGACAAACGTAACACCGGAAGAGGAATTTCTAAGTAAATACCAGTGCTGCGATTCCATCGGTGCCCTCAGAATTCGATTCCGAGAACCGGTTCAAAAGTTAGAAAAATTTGCTCGCTCGTTCATTGAACGTACCCAAGCCAATCTTCGGAAAATGATTCCGGGCACACCGGGCCTCGGAATCTGGTGCTGTCAGAAACTGCGTTCTTTTAAAATTCCAAAAAAAAATTAAGAAAAAAAAATTCCTTGAAATTTACGGGTCTTTAAAATCAGTATCACTATAGGTTATCTTGAGTAAAATTTAAGTTTTTTATAATTTTAACATAATATTTGAAATATTTTCGTATACAGTTTTCATGTGATGTATATTTGTATGAATTGAATATTAAATATAAATTTTACTATGGATGTGTAAATAAAAGTCATTAATTATATAAATTTTAACACACTTACATTTTTGAATCATTTTAGTATTGAAGACTAATATAAATTTTATAAATTAAATCAATTAAAATTACAAATATAAATATATATATAATTAATGCATGATATGAAATATACATAATATTGATAAATAATTATATTGTGGGATAGTTTAGAAATCCTTGAAAACAACATGGTGTTAGATTATTTCTAAAGTCAACATTCATTAACACTTTGATCATTCAGAAAAAGGTAACCTAATAGTTAGGTGCTCATGGATTTTAAATTCTAATGTTTATTGTATATATATTAAGATAATTGCTAAGTAACTATAAATAAATTTGAGATTTCATTTTCATTTTACTGGTTATTTCGAAATGTATGGTATCCACAGGAATAGACCTAGCATAATTTATATGATAAATCTGCGAATGTGATTTTCCACCTAACTGTCTATGAATTATATATAATACAATTGACATGGTTTTATAACTAAATAACTATATTTAAATATAATAACTAAAGTGGACATAAATATAGTAAAATATGGATATTTTTATCATAATAAATATAATAAAAATGGGTTTATTATGTTTATTGGAGTATATTCAATAAAATTACTTACAGAATACATGTAAAAAAGGATACTCATTAGAAAAGTCATTATATTGTATAATATTAAACCCAAACTCTATTATGTGTAGATATAAATCTTTAAGAAGTATATTTTTAATTTAAGTAGTTGTATAGGTTCCAAAATGTATTTTGATGAAGTGTTTTTTACTTTTTTCAATGTCAAGTAAAGACAACAAGTGAATAGGTTAATCTCTTATAAAGGAGATGATACAAAATGGAAAAGTGGATATTAATTAAGGTACATGTTCATCCTTATGAGTTTTTATAGGAAGATATATGCATGCAATATAGGTCTAAATTTGATGATGCTGATAGTTGAGTAAAACTTATTATAGGCGTTTCAAAAGATATATAATTTTGAAAGGTAATATTGAAGAAGATTGTGAGTATTGATGATTATTCTAGATGATGTAAGAAAATGGTTTTTGAATATTATGATGTTTAGTAAAGATTAAAGATAAATATTATGATACTTATATTTGGAGATGGTGATTTTTGGGAGAATATTTAATATTATATTATTATTGAGATGTCTTAATAAAAATAAATAAAAAGTGGTATGGTAGCTAAAATATTTGTCACATGAATATTAATAACGATGTTTTTGAGAATCTATCCATGTTTTTAAAAATTAAAAAAACATTATTTGAAATTTTAACTCGACTTGTATGATGTTCAAGGAGGTAATTTGATGGAAGCTTTATTCTACAACATGCAATCATAAGTCATGAATATAAAATAAAAACATACAAAATAAACCTTAAGGATATAGGCATATATGTAGATGAATTCAATGAAAAATATTTATGAAATATTTATACATTAGAAACAACCTATATGTAATTTAGGATGTTTTTTGATGAGTAACATATATTGAGAATAATTACATCTATAATATGAAAAATAGAGAAAGATGTATACATTCAAAATAATGAAGTACTAAGAATGTGTACACTATCAATGTATGAGTTTTTGATAAAGAATGATATGTGTTGAGATGCTTCATTTATCTAGAACTCCATCATAAGTATTAGTAGTTTACACAATGATTCACTTAAGAGATTCATAGATGTAATGTAGTGAAAATGGCAGTACATAAGTTTGAATCAAGGAATTCCATTGTTGAAAAGGTCTTTTTTCATGATGTTCCAATTCATTTTATATTATCTTACTGATATCATAGGACATATAATTGTATCCCAACACTTACATAGTATGTATATGTTTGAAAAAATGGTGATTTTATGAAAGGTGAATCTAGAATATTATGTCATAAGATGCTTTTTAAATATTTCAAAGTAAAATATATTATTGTTGTTTTCCTATCCATTAATGTTAAATTTAATTTAAATTCAAAAAGGAACAAAATTATTTAGGAAATAGTATTATTCCTGAATCTAATTTGTTATATTATTTTTTTAGAAGGATTTTTTTAAGTTTGATACATTATAATAATTGATAAAATATCATGTTGGATTATTATGTGATTTAATATGTTACTTTATATTTAATAGGATTTATATTAGTATAATTTTATAAGCACTGAGTTTATAAAGAGCTATGAAATTTCTAATGAATCAGACGATAAGAAGCTAAAGAAATTTTAGATGGGGATTCTCTTGGGGAATCTTGTACTGAAAGGAAATTACAAAAGTATAAGTACTAATATGTTTAATGTTCAAGAACTAAAAAAAGAAATGGTAGTAGATACATTACCAAGATGATATAGATAGATAACAACTTATTGAAATTATATTTGAATGTATGAAAGATAGATAATAAGTTCATTCTTTATGATTCAATAAAATAAAATACTATCACTAAAAAATCTAGAGGCATGGAATAATGAATTTTTGTTAAATCAGATATTTGTTTCATGATTATAATTTAATAATGTTCGAAAAATCATAATTTTGTTTTTTTAAACATATATAAGACATGGACACTGGAATATGAAGACGATTGGTAGTTGAGAATTTCAAAATTTGTGATGTAGATTTATAGTGAATTACAATGAAATATTTAAAAATAGTGTTCTAATAATGTATTATAGCTTCAATATAAGTGCACATGAATCATAGTATATACATAAGATTAGTTTTGAGGATCTAAATTCTATAAAATATGGACCTAAAAGTTTCAAATGTTCAACCTAAATTTAAAGAGAAATCATTTATTTAGTTAATGAAAATTATTGTGATGATGTGGATATAAACTTTATTACATAAAAATAATGAGCTACATGTTTTTATTTAGTTTTACATTTTGGTAATAAGAAACATAGATTAACTGAGGTATCAATGAGAAGTATTCTTGGTTGATATTTTATTTTATGAATGTTATAAATAAATAAGGAACAACCATTGAGAAGGCGGTAAATTCAATGTGTCTAAATGAAGAAACATACACTTTCATATTTCAAGGAAGTTTCAATATTTAATGATGGATATATAATTATAAGAGATCATTCTTATAAGAGAAAATAATGTGTTGGATATTTGTATTAAATAATGAAACCAACTTGTATGCTATCATGAACCGTCCTGGGCTAACCCTTGAACTAGGTATCCAAATTACCTAGTGACATACTCATGACATATCCCCAATCAATCATGGATTGAAAAATATTCCATTTAATGAAAATAAATATTTGGGGTTGATTTTACTTGAAGAAAAATATTATCGAAATAGTTTAATTAAAATGAAATTATAGCATGATTCTTCTTGATATTGAACCTCCATGATATAAAAGTAAAAAAACAAGATTAAAATTAAACCAAATTTGGAATGGAAGGAATGGAAAATACTCCTAACATAAAAATATAAAAATATATCTTGATAAAATATAAATAAATAAATAATTATAATGGAATGAAAACAATTATATATATGTGTATGAGTGGGATGATACAATAAAAAATAAAAAATAAAAAAAATGCTCAATATAATATCCACATAACATCAATGGTAATCATTCATTCCCAAACCATCCCGATCTAAGAGAGATCAAGAACTAGAACCTGAACCAATAAAATAGCTCAAAAGTGACAACACATAGTGTCACAATCATAAAACATATATGTAGATAAGATCCACCAAATCCATGCATTTCCATGCCCAACACTACCCAGGCATGCTAGTTTGAAAATAATCTATTGGAATTAGGGAATTTATTATTTTATAAAATAGAACCATTTCTTACTAAAATAAGTTTTTAAAAGGAATTTAATAAATTATTTTAAAAAATTTATTTTATAAAAAACAACTTTGATTCCATACCAAAAAACAAGGCTTAAAAATACAATAAAATAAACACTAACTAGGTAAATTCATAACAAAAAATAACCAATTACATGATATAATTAATGGTACATTTCATAATATTACACAACAAGTATATTTAAAAAGTAAATTAAACTATGGATTAAATAAAAAGATAAGAAATATAAAATATTTAATGATGGGATTTTCATAAACATCCAATGAGGAGAACAAATATATACTCAGTTCCGATCCAACTTCCGACCAATAGATGCATTCCTAATTCTATTACCAATTAAATTAAAAATATTAGTCTCACATATGGTACTACCCTATGGATTTTTAATACCATTTTGGATTTATCCACTCTTATTGGGACTATATACAATTACCTATATCCCCTCACTAATATGCATTTGATCCCATGATGATAATAAAGGGAGGTGTGGTAGCCTTTACACGTAACCTGACAATCAAGAAACCAAAAAAATCAAAACCAAATAATCCAATCACAACCTCTCATTCATCCCCCGTATACCCATCTAGGTGAAACGACTCTTATAAGAAAATTAATAACACCTCAACATAATTAAAAGGGAAGGAATTCTTGGATGGGTGCTCTTTTTCTATGAAAACCATTTCAAGGAACCAACAGGGGCCTATAATTTAAAATTAGTAATCATTTATCTAATAAAATAATAAAAACTAAAATTATATTTAAAAATTATTGTGATCGTTAACCCTTTTCTCCATGTTCCAAAATTTTTCTATAAACAAATCCTTATGAAATACACATTTGAAACATCTTTTAGAAAAAAAATCTGGGAATCAAGGGATAATTCAAAAACCAAAGTTTTATCAATGTAATTAAATGTCATATATATATATATATATGAATTTATATTTATAAACATCTATATGTACAAATAAATAGTACACAAATAAAAATTCATAGTAATGAAAAGGGATTAAATGAGCAAAACACTTCAACTTATTGTCATGGAATTGGGATTTTTGAGTAAAACCTTCAAACCCAAAAGAATATAAATAAACCAAAAAAATATAACAAACTGCATAAATAATTTTATTAAATTCCAATAATTATTTAAAAATCCAAAATCCATTGAATGAAACTTGTATAATTTTAATAAAAAAATAACGACCATATAATTTTTAGCAAAAAGGCACAGAAAGTGAAAACCATGATGAATTTTACATTTTAATGCTATATATCACTCAAAAATTATTTTAAAAAAAAGTATAGATATAATTTTGTTTGAATTAAATTAAAATGAATTTATATGGATTCAATAATATCATGGTGTTATTTTGAGTGGAAAACTATAGAAATACCCACCTCAACCATGATTGAATTTTATGAGACTTCAAATATCATGTGAAGAAGACCAAAGAGGAAACATTCTCACCCAAAGATCCAAATACATAAATTTTTCATACAAGAAACTCATCTGGGGTTCATCTAAAAGGAACCCTATAGAGGGTAATAAATAATTGAAAGAGATGAGAGAAAATAAAAGAAGAGAAATAGATTACCCAATTAGGAACCACCAAAATCCAAAAATGAATACCCCAAAAATATAATTAAGGGAATGGATGAATATACATGGATCTCCTACATGTTCCTAGAATGAGTGATAATATGGGTGGGTTGAGATAGGGTTTTTTTGGATTATTTGTATAAGAATTTAAATTTTTAGAGAAACTCTGTTAGATTCATGTTTTGGCCGCATTATTTTCAAAATCATGCACTAATTGTGCCCTCCAAAATGGAAAAACCTAAACCCTTGAATGATTTTGAGATACGGTTTAAAAAACCATTTTATAACTATGATATTTTGTTAATAATTTTAGGACTATGTTTTATTATCCACATGGTTACTATTAACCATAAACGAATCATATTACTATATTAATAATCTATGAAAATTAAAATTTCATAATGGTTGGACCTAAAACTCACTGGAAAAATTAAAGGATAATAAAAAATAAAATAATATGGAAATAAAAGGTTTAGGTCTTAAAATTACCCCACCCACAACACTTTATACCATAAAAAGTCACTAAATTAAAAAAAGAGATACGGACTATAAACCCAAAAAAAGAACCTCCAAAATTATTTGTTTAAATTGATCAAAAAAATGAAACCACCAAAAAATATTGGAATATAAACTCTATAAGTCACACCTGACATGTATAAGAGATATATATAATACAAAGACCCATAATGGGTCTCCCCACCACTTAAGGATTCCACAGAAATGATGGTTCACTGAAACAAACAACTAGAGACGACCACGACCACAGTCACTTCAACAAATCAGATAATTAAAACATTGTACCAAAATTAAAAAAGGAGACCATATATCATAATAGGAATGATACATAAAATAATCCAAACTATCACTCATGAATCAATTAGTGGATGCATAACATAAAATGAATTAAAAAATAGGAAAACTCTACAATCGGTTACCTCAAAAGATTTGGAAGAACTTCTACCGAGATTCTATTGTCAATAGGGACTTATTTTTCTTCTATTATGATCCACACCAATAGAATTTATAAAGGATTCATATTTGATCTAAAAAAAGTACTTCATAACACTAGATTTAGATGGTTTGTAATATCTGAACTAAAATCATTGAAAGCACATGAATAAATGATCTTCTTTGGAAGAAGTGGAAATTGAAGGGGACTCCACCAAACCCAGTTCCTTTGTTTTATACCAAATTAGATATGAATCCTTTACCTGTATTGAATGAGACATGCCTACCAAAAATTATAGGGTTTATTTTAGAAACAAAATCATCTAGGATTTTTTTATCCACTAGATCTTTAAGCAGGGTTGTCCTGAATGATACAACACAACTACGAATGTATGACCGAAGACCCTGTGCGATGAGATAATCCCTTAATGAATTGCTATATTCCACCTCCAAATAAAATGGAATCAGATATGCGAAGAATTAAACACAACTCTTCACCATCTATTCATCCTTATTAAAGCTTAAATGATCTTCTTTTTTTCTCATATTCACATCCTTTTAAAGAAACCACTAAGAAAATTCTTCCTTGAAATGTTCTAATGATATTCCATCTTATAATTAAGATTGAAAAACATCCTTCCATTGATTAAAACTAGGTCCCTCAAACATCCCAAAGATGGATCTTACCATCATGGATTCTAGATTTCCTAGAGACATGAATATTCCCTCAATTTCAAATATACACATCACATCCTCATGTAGACATTGATCACCACAACAAACTAGACACACCCAAGAGGTGTCCAAATATACAACTATATTTAGAGTCTTGGTGGAGTCAAACATTCGAAAAAATATATTGAAATGTCAAGGTATATACCGATTAAGATCCTTTATTATTTTTATGTATGGAACATTCTAAATAAAATTATTAATAACTCAGATTAAATAATATCCCTAAACCAAAAGAAAACCAACCAGAAATAAAAATTATACTAAAAAAATCTAGTGAATCCAAAAAAATTTAAATCAAAACTCTAATTTTGTAAAACCATCCTAAAATTAATCATGTTAAATTTAAAAGACTCAGTAAAATTACTAAAAACCATTTCAGAAATACAAAAGTTCCTATAAGGAAAAAATTGACCCCCTTTATAAACCTCATACCCATTTATCCAAAATTTCCTCTTTTAACTTTTCGAGTTGATTTTAGAATACACATCACTTATTATATTCTTTTATTAATTGTAAAATACAAAAAAAATTATTTGAAACAAAAACATATAATACTAGTTACCGAAAAAACACAACAAATTAAATTACATTAAAACCGAATTTTTAAGGAGGGACTAGTAGTTGTGCATGACTTTTTAAACCTCCCAGATGAGCATAAAAAATTATACAGAAGGAATACCTGTATCTGGGAAGTACATTCCCCACAAAATATAAGGAACCAAGACTTTTTGATCTTATGAGCTTCTAAGGTACTCAAAATCATGTGACTATTTCAGGGTCACATGAAGACTCCACATGACATGTGTAACTTACAGTGAATCCCACATAATCCCCTTTAACGAACCTTCCTGCTCTTATGAAGGTTTTGCATACAACCGATGGTCACATGATGAAAACCAAATGGGTGCCCTAGGATGAATCATTATTCATTTCCATGTTCTTGAAAAAACATCTAAAATTCCTCCCAAAATAATGGGAATAATATCTAAAGGAAAAGTCTCCTAGTGGATGTGAAGCTCATGTTCCATATCATCATTTGAAAGGATAAATTTCCTTGATACAACTCATGGAAAAATTCAGGAACCTCTAAAATTTGTAAAATAAAATAACATATATAAATGGGAGGATGCAATAGGTATTCACAGTTGCTAAAGGTTGTGCGACATTGCCTTAGTGATCCACAAGATGCCACTGGACCAAAATGAAAAGTCTTCCACATTTCGTGAAATCCCTTTGGCTTGTCAGCTACACCACACATTGTCCTCGGGCTTGCCTAGGAATCTCTACACCTCCCCTTTGATGATCTAAGAAAAAAATAATAAATTTTCCTAAAACATGCTCATAATTCTCCATATGACTCATATTGGTTATGCAAGTCATCATTAAAAATAGAGTAAATTTCCTTGACAATACTCATGAAAATAATCAGAAATGTTGAACCTTTGTAAAATAACACAATGGGGATGATTTGTAAGGTTATTGCGGTTGCAGAAGGACATGTGGTGTGCCCCTGGAGAACTAAAAGACATCATAAGACCTTAGTGACACATCCGACTCATCTCTTAAATGACCTTTGTTTTTTCATTTGTGTCACAGAGATGTTCTCAGGTATGTCAAGGAATATTTGTTCTTATCCTTCAGCACACTAATGGAAAATGAATGTATTTTTCCCTCACATGCCTGTGAACCCCCATATGGATAATATTGTCCAGGTGATTTATTATCAAAAAATAGTGTAATTTTCCATGAAATTTCTTATGAAATATCACATGACTAACAACCTTTGTCACATAAAAAGAAGGATATAAAGGAGGTAAGAGGTCAAAGGTACACCCATTTATAAAAATCATACGATGTTATAATGAAGTCCACAACATGATCCCATGATACCCCCAAAAAAACCATACTTTTCTCATAGAAGTTCTTAGAAAATTCACCAAGCATCTAGTGAATTAATTTCAATAGGAACCTTGTATATCATGAAGGCCCTGAGACATGTTAACATGATTACATGGGAGTCCTTTGACACCGAGAATATGTCCCATGTCTATATTCCCAGAGTTTTAACAGCCATTCTCTATTGATCCTCACACTGAGCATAGATCACATGGGTCGAGGGAGATACAACAGACACCTCATTTGGCATCATGAATTTCCACCAACCTAGGAAACCCCAGTATGCAAGCCCTAATTACTTGTATGGGATGAACTACCCTCTTATAAGGTAATATACCTTGAAGCCAGTCCCAAGGTCATTATTGAACTATGATGAATGAGATTATTTCCATAACTAGGATACAAAGGATGTCCCCCTAAGACCCCATCTCAAATATTTGGTGTCTCATTACCTACACATATATCCTATCCTTGAGGTTTGAACACCAAATTAATCATATAGGGAAATACCAACAACTAAGTCCCTTATTCAAAGCAATGACATTGATTACATTCAATCCATTGTTTCTGACAATGATCATGCATAAAATGGGCATAGGGAGTTGAAATGATGATAACATGTGCACTAAAATCCTCCATAAGGTTACAGGAAACCATAGTGTGAAAGCCCCAATCAATTTATGTATGGTGAATCTGAATCCTGCCATAACCAGGATATGTAAGACATCTCCTTGAGACTTGGGATCATGTATTAAATGTCTCATTTCCCATGTATATTTCCTCTTTTCATGACACTAGAATTAACAATATTTACAAACTAAGTGGGTTTTGATTCCTATAATAAGAAGGATATGTTGGATTCAACGTAGTGGCTCAATCCCCTCCTATAAATAGTAATCTCCTCCTCACATGTCTACACATTTCAAAGCATTTGGTCATATATATTCAGCACATAAAGTGGTTATTCACTGTTAAGGGGATGGCTGCATAACTATAGATAAATATAGATAGACTCACTAATGAATCCTTATTCCCCTAAGTTCATCAGTGAGACTCTATTTCTTTGTTCAATGAAAGAATTAACTAATGAATAATTTTATCATAGTGACAGGTCCTGTATCATGGTTAGGAAGAGATACACAAAAAAATCTTAAATCTATAAGAGAGCCTCGCAGTAGGAAATAGTTCCCTCAAAAGGGTGTAATGAGCCCATCCTACCATCCTCTGGACCAATTTGAGTGCCTAAGAGTTATTGGGCATAAATATCTAGATGACCACCAGCCTTTGGAAATCATGTTTGTGCCCTGGTATAGATAGGGGAACCATTTGGAGTTTCTAGGAAAAGTGACAATGGTATCCCGATGAGCGAAACCCATTTCACTCCCCAAAAAACCTGACAAACCAAAAATACATAACGTGACATTAAGATATCCATTGACAATATGATCGTTTAATATCCTATGGTCCATTTAATTTTCCCATTTATGAAATCCAAAATATTAATCCAATATAAATCTATGTATTAACAAAATGATTCTGTTATAAGGCGTCAGACCACATTGTTTTGAAAACCATATACAAAGTTTTAAGATAGGGATGACCTTATAGAAGGACCTATTTCACCAGGGTTCTTGTAGAATATGTCCATCCTCACTTTGACAAGTCCAAACAAGTAGAATTGTTGAATCATGGAATATGAGGAAAATTGTGTTATCCACACATATATAATTGAGAACATTATTCCTGTGACATTTCATTAATTGGTAACCCTTTTTCTTATTATCTACATGACTTTATATGTTAACAACATCTTAATTAGATTTAATTTCTTCATCATCCAACATTTTCTCTGGAAAATCATCCATGACTACAACCTCTGCGGGTGAGAAAAATATATTACCTTCTACACAACTCCAACGACATTCAGTGAATATTATGGTCCAATAGTGCCAATGATATGGTACAATCCTAACCATGTAAGATAGTCAGGATGTTATCCAAGCACGATGATTGATGAGTTTGAATTTCCAGGGAAATGATACAGCTAAACCATTGTCTATTGTCTCCCTGACCAATAGCATAAGGAGCGTAGCCTAGTAAAATGAATACCATTATCTTCCATATATGATGAAGGTGTACTGGGAGGCCAAATATAGAACCCTTATGGTTCACGAGCCATCAAGGAGGGAACATGTCAACCGCCATCACCAACACCATCCTGCTGGTACCCATCAGTCTCCTGCTGAGAGTACCATCCGACACATAGTAGCCTACGATGCCCATGAATGGGATAAAAGGAAGACTCGTTGGTGGAGGAAGGAATTGGATATCTAGGAGAGGGAGCATATCCCAACTTCTAATGACGATGACCTCAAGCATATTCAAGTAGGAAATAGAAAGCAGACTCATATCCATTATCATTTGGAATTAATTTGTAGGCATATCCCCATTGCATGAATGGGGGACTCTCATACTCATACCCATGCCCCCCAATGCATGAATCCAATCACCATATTCTAGTGTCATAGGGAGGACAAAAGTGGAAACATTTTCTTGGTTCAATTGAATAGGTCATCCATTTTATCAAGGAGATATAAAATGTGTGAGCTCATATAACTACCCACACTTTTGTAAAATACCAATATATTTTAGAAATAGATGAATAACTCTTCTTGATTATTCTAGAACTATGGTAGATGAAGGTATAAGTGGATTTTACTATCTTTAAATCTTGGATAACACAACACTTTGATCACCATGAACAATTGGTTGTATAAAAGAAATAGAATATTCTTGCTTCATAATGGGAGAATTATTGGTATATTCCAATGAAGGGAGAGGCATCAGACCAGTCTCATATCCCCGTTCCAACTGTGGATCACTAGTTGAGATTGAAAGATGCCCCAGAATAGGGGAACATTATGGTCATAGAAGTCCGGTGACATATTTCAAAACCTAGGATTGGGATGATATTTCCATTTAGGTCGGGGCTCACTATGTGAGAGGGGCACAAGCCTTGGTACATGCTCCCATTTCTATTGAATAAGTCCAAGGGCATTCACAAAATGCCTAGGATCACACACAAATCCCCGTTATAGAGGGAGTTAACCATGTAAGAACGGCATAATCCTTAGGACTAGCTCACATTACAATTAGTGAATCTTTCTGGCATATTCTAGTTGGTCAAAAATGTCAGGCGCATATTCTTATGTCCATCGATGAATGATTGTTCCATCATCACTATAAGGAAACACGGGGGGTGGCTCATATTCCTTAATGTATTCGGGAGGTCCATAAGAATATTCTGATGATCAATTCATATTAATACCCAGATTATATTTCTGATCAAACTGAGACCACCAAGTGAAAGTGGAACATACCTCGGGGTAGGCTCATATTCCTACCAAGAAAGACCACCAGTATATTCCAATGTCACTAGATCTAGTGCATATCCCTTCCTAACCAATGTTCACCAAGTGATAATGGAACATGTTCACATTCATTTCAACAATGAGAAAACTCATCAGAATATTCTAGCATCTTCTTAGCTGTAGGATCACACTTTTGTAAAACTAGACGGTTATATAAATGTTCCCACAACCATCACAAATCATACTAATATCCCTACACAATTAAAAACAGTAAGTTGGAATATCCTAACCATGATGTAGAACATGGATCATATTCTTAATCTTCTCAATTATAGTGTTGTTAGGGTCATTCAAGACACATTCCCAACACCACAAGGGTTAATAGACTATTCTATCGAAGCAGAAGTAGAATACGTTCGTTACCACAATAGACCTCCCTGTGGTAGTGTGAATATAGATCATAGGGACCTTTCACCTAACATCCACTATGGTCATCCTTCCTATAGTGATATCTACCTTATACTAGACTATCCTACCATTTTCCAAAAACCTCCATATAGATACATGAACCAAACTCCAACACCTTCATATAAATAGGTTCTCGAATCATCAGTGTCAATTGTATATGTTTCACTATCAACATCTAGCAGCACCCAAGTCCAATTAGTAGGTGACCATCAGAGCCATCTTAGGTGGTATGACCAGATGTAGGAATATAAGTCTGATGAGTAGGAGGCCGAAATTTACATGTAGAGATATATAGGTGGAAACAACATCCCCATCATGTTCGGACCCCTTGATACTAATGACTATGAGACCCCAAATGATCAAAAAATGGAGTTCCTTCGGTATCTACACTAGAATATGAGGGATACTCCTTAGTGATAGACGTCTCGACATCTACCTTATCTAGGATAGGAGTGTCACCTTTATAAAATCAGTATACTCAATTGTTATCTAGACATTTCGGCTATTTCTTTTGCTCGGGATCCAAAATTGGAAAAGTATAATGTTAATTTGCGACATACTTACCGCTACTACATCAAAACTCCTCAATAGATGATCTCGGAAGCCGCATCATAAATTTGTATCAATTATGGGGATATAATGGATTGTTACACATTAACACTCCCCTAGAATAGTATAACCCCTCATTTACGACATCCTGAAATGTTATAGCCTCCAGCAAAATCAGGGGACCACGTAATGCTTTGGTTATTTTGTTACTACAACAGAATGACCCCACATCAATGGTTTCTGGACACCAAAGATTGGGAGAGTATACACAATAGGATATCATACTGGGGCCCTCGATATAATTATAGTAAATTCAAAACATGAAGACCAAAGATATGATCAGCCGGACAACTACCCATAAAGAATGGTTCAAAACATTGGCTACCATCACACCTAGGTCCCACATGAGAAAAAATGAACTATATCATGAGGATTGTAGTAGAAACATCCATAGAACCCATAAAAGAGAAAACACATCTCCCTGGTCTAGGATAATATGTACCACCACCTCCACCCCTTAGATATTGAATTCCCTAGAGGATTCAAGACATACCCTTGGGAGCCATAGGTGATCCCCAGCCCACTAGGAAGGAGGGATTTATATCTCAATCATCATCACTAGGTTCATTTAACCAATCAAGGACCCTAGTGACATCATCAGTGATCCCAGAACAACCCCACCCCACTGGGATGGGAGCATTTATATCTTCTTGTTTGTCTTGAGAATCAATAAGTCCCTGATTGGTATCATTGGATCGTCAAAAATTGTACCAATCCATGTCAATTGTTGCACTAAAATGACCCCAAAAACATAGACCTGGGTGAATTCTCATCATCATCACCACCACAAAGGGAATCAGTCTTCTACATCATTGGAGGAATTAATCAATAGTCAGAATTCTACCAACACCTCCCTTCATAAGACAATCCCCTTCTGGTTAAGCAACGCTCATCAAACATAACATGATAATCTCTTAGTGTAATTGTTCATAGACTAGAACGGGATGAATGTATTCTTATGAAAATCAGAACCCTCTAGGGTTTCAATCCAAAATAGCCCAACATGGTCAAGGGTTCAAATAATGACCCTAAAGAAGATGGTGTAGAATCATCCTGCTCCATCAAAAGTAACGGCCCAACCACCATTTCTAGATATTACTATGTGAATTTATTCACTTTCAACATGGAATATATTGATCAAGATGCAAATACATAAGGCCACGATGTAGAAAACATGCCCTAGGTGAGGGTGACATAGATGAACCAAATGAGTTTGCATGCACCCGGAACCAAAGATGGATCCAAAACATGGAACCAAAGAATATCAATATTCCACATTAATGAAGTAATACGACCAAGGGAAAGGTTGAATCATCATCCCTATCACCTCCTAGAAAAATAAGGTTTCTTCCCTAGAGGAAAAAATGTCAAGATATGATATCAAAATACAAGATCTCTGAAAACTCAATGAGGATGTACTCATAATTAATATTGTTGTTGGGTATCAACATAAGGAAGATAAGAATGTTATCCCTCCAATGTTTGATCCACAAAAAAGATCGGTATCATAACATCAATTTGGATTTGGATCTTTTAAAATAGTCTATATAAATGAGGAAGTAAAAAAATGATCATTACTTCACTCTGTTGCGACAACAACCTCTCTCTCAACAAGACAATTTTTCAATCATGGGAAGAATTTAAAATTAGAAAGAGATAAATCTGGGTCTACCAATTAGACCCTCACTAGCTCCCTATAAATGGGATACATCTTAGGAAATGGTTCCCTCGGAGATTCTTAACATCATTGTGTTCCTAGCTACTCGAATGGAAGCCCTAGAAGGGCGATGCGCACTTGTGTAGCTCAAGAGGAAGTCAAATCATGATTGGTTGGACAAACAATTACCTCCACCCAATTTTGGATGTCATAAATTATATACATTTAATAGTGCATAAGACCCCCAAAAAAAATATCACACACTTTTTATCCCTGTGTGGGATGAATATGGGACCTCAAGATTAATATGAGGCAAAATATTTGTGGTGTTGTTTATAGACTCTGATAGGTACAACCATTGTTTGGTATAACAGTCTGCCATCAGGATCCATGTTAGTATGGAAAGACCTTCATCATCAATTCCTTTATCAATTCAGTTCAACACTGATGAAGATGATAATTATTGACCATAAAAATTTCAAAAAATTCATGAATGAGAGGGTGTCTAACATCATAGTAAGGTGGAAGGGTTTGAACTACTCACTCACCATCCATCTCTTGCAAGAGAAACTGTTGCCACTCTTTGATTAAAATATCAGGAATGAGTTTTATATACCTCTCATTCAAATAAAATATCTAGGTGTATTATACGAGTTTTATGAAATGGCCCAATGTTTAGAAGAATCCATGCAACATACCTGATCTAAAACTCAACTCTTGCCAACAATATTGAGAAAAAGGCCCTCCAGAGTAGAAACTATTATTATCAATATCAATCCAATAGTGGTTCCTTTCCGAATACTTAGGGAGGCCCCAAATGTACCAGCAAAATTTATCGAGAGGTGAAAACCACAGAATCATCGTCGTCCAGAAGCACAAAAGAACCACGGTCATCTGGGATTTAAATAATTGATGAATAAGGAACACTATTTTTGGAGTGAACAAGTCCTTCGTTATTTATTGGAATCCATGTATAATAACCTTCTCATAATTCCACAACCATGAAATCCTTATGAGTATAACCTCACTAATGAGACCGGTTACTACCTTTTCCCCAGAAGGCTAGGACATAATATTCAGAAAATTTTCATCTTGAAAGACATCCTTCAATGAATGATCAATTACAAAGATATGGTGCATGATAACTCCCTATAGAAGGTTTATTTCATAACCATGATCCAACTGGAAGAAGAGGGTGATTGAAAGAATGTCTCGACTAGATGTGCAAAAAAACACAACAATTATATGACTCGAAAGATAGTTGGTGAAGGGCACACCACTCAGAAAGAATAGTTGCTGAGACCCGAAATATTTCAACCAACCCAGAAGGGAATATCAAATATACCTCTCAATGGTGGGTATGACCATAATAAGAAAGATGAATTGGAATTTGAAGAGTTTTATTATCCCCCAAATTGAGAATTTACTCTCGTCGACTTCTTCCCTACACCATTCCAAATACAAGGACTTCCCCAAAAAATGTGTCTTCATATGATGAAGTCATAATTGTTTCTCTAAACATGATGCACTTTTATTAACCCTTATTTGATGATCAATTTTCCTACGAGCATGAGTTTCCCACACATAACCTAGGAACAATAGGTCGTATGCGCTAGTGCAGAGGGTATAGGTAAAAACATGGATGTGGTTGGACCCAATATTTGATTCATATATTCATGGAGGACATATATGTAGATGGGACTCATGGTAACTCGCTCCTGCAGGCTATAGAAGGAAAGGAGGTACCTCAAGGATCGCCACCAGTCACCTACATCTGATTCTCATGAATGATCACTTACAGGGGGTCAAATCCAATCAAACTACACAATGGGGAATATTAGTGTGACATGAACCAATGGAAATAGATATTCCCTCAACCACTACACAAGCACCTAGTTCATCCACCCTAAATTCTTCAACTCCATAACCAATAACCTAGGAGAAACTGCATAGTAGAAAATGATAACCTATAGAAAAAAAGTACAATGTTCTCAAATAGTCAGTAGTAGTACCAGCAAATCAATTAGTCCTCGATGTGCTCCATCTTTCAAGAGGACTCTAATGAGAACTTGTTAAAGACTAATGTAGTCCAAAAGAGTTTGATACCAAATTTATTGCTACAATGGTCTATCATGTGGAGACTATGACATCATAATGTCATGTCTCTATCTCATTCACTAATCTAGAATATGAAAAGGACCTTCAAGGAAATATCATACCCATATATGTCTTGGGAAGACTCAATAATGTCAACATTCCAAGGGTTAGGAATGATAATGTTTCTGGGATCAATCTTATCCTAGTCCAGACCTTATGAAGTTTGGTATATGGAGAAGGGGACTTGTCTCCCACAAAGCTAACCATCCAAGGGTATAATGAGATAAATTTAAGGCCTGTCAGAAAGATCATGCTTGATGGCTAGTTTGGGGATCTCATGTTAGATGCTGAGTTTATGGTAATCCAGTAAGACACCCTATATAACATCTTTCTCACTAGGACCTGGATCCATAACCCCATGATGATAACCTCGTCATTCCACTAATTTATAATGTAACCCTTTAATGGAAAATTCATCATACTATATGGTGATAATGCTCCATTCGGGACATATGGGGCCACATATTCAGAAATAGATTTCTATAAAAACAAAGGCGAACAACCAATGGTGGATGATGATGTATAGGTTGATGCTCCCAATGGCTTGCGGTCCAACCCTATGAATCCCAGGAGTATTATTGATGATTACTATATGCTCCTCATAAACCTGGTTTAGGTCACAAATATAATCCCAGAGTTCCAATCCTCTCTTGTCCCTAGTGATGTAATCAAATCAAATCATCTAAAACATCTCTCTACAATGACTCAATCAACAGGGGATTATAATGAAACTTCTTAGAGACTCTCTCACCATGATAATGATGGCGAAGACCATATATTTTTATCTCTATCTAAAAATGCCTCCACAGACATAGATATGGAAGAAGATAATACTGAACACAAGGATTCCCCTCTAGAATTTGAGGAAGGTGTCTCCACCACCATCGATGAATTCAGGAAGACAAATATGGGAAAGGTGGAAGACCCACAACCTACAATAATTAGTTCCCCCATGCCCCTAGAGGATAAAGATATGTATATTGTGTTTCTAAAGCTTCACCAAGATGTTTTCATGTGTAAATACACCGAAATTCATGAAATGAACCCAATAGTGGCTATGAACTATCATGGGATACTAGATGATAATCTAGGATTCCAGTAGGCAGCTGGAATGATTCACCCCTCTCATTCCATCAATATAGAAGGAGTGGTCAATAAGTTGATCAAATTCATCTTTGTATGAGAAGTGGAATAACCTATGTAGATTTCCAACATCATCCCTGTCAAGATGAATAATGAGAAGAATAGGTTATACATTGATTTTAGAGGTCTTATTTGGAATTTACCAAAGGATGATTTCCCATTTCCAATCACAAAACTCTAGATCATTGCAACTACTGGTTTCTAATCCCTTTCATTAATGGATGATGAATATGTGTACAATTAGATAAATATAGACACCTAGGATGAATAATCCTTTACCTTTAGTGTGCCTCAGGAGATATTTTTCTATCCGGTCATTACCTTTGTCTTGAAGAATGTTGGCACCACAAATCAATGCACAACTAACTATATCTTAAATCTATTTATGATAAGGATAGAATAATTTTATTTAGATGACATGGTGATTAAATAAGGATATTGATGTGATCGCTTAGTGGACCTTCAAATAATTTTTGATCAGCTACGACAACATATTCTCAAGATCAATCGACTGAAATTATCTTTTGGTGTAACATCATAGAAATTACTCAGTTTTTTATTATTCCATCACGACATTGAGATAGACCCAGATAAGAATACTTCTATCTTAGAAATGTCCCCCCCATAAATCTCAATGATTTAGGGTGGGGGGATCTAAGGTCACCTTGATACATTCGGTGATTCATTTACAACCTATCCGTCAAAGCTCTACCCTTCCCTAGGCTAGTGAAGAAGGAAACCACCATTCAATGCTATGATTGTCACCCAAACTCTTCTAAAGTCTCAAGAAATAAAAACTTCACCCACTTGTACTGATTCCATAGGTGGAAGGGAGGCCACTAATTTTTTATGAGGCCTCTATGGAATTATCATTAGGCACTGTCCTCACACAAAACAATGACATGGTAAGTCAATATAGATTCTACTACCTCAAATATTCTACTCTAGGTAATGAGACGCGATACTCTAATGCTGATAAGAACTGCCTTGTGCTCATTTTTTTGGTAAAAAATCAAAGGTGTTACTTTTCGAACCATGAAGTCCAAATGGTTTCTTATATTGACCTAATCAATTACATCCTTGGTTACCCAATGCTGACTGGGTGCTTGTCCAGAAGGGTAGTCATTATTTTGCGATATGACATTAAATTTGTGTCAAATGATTCAGTGAATGGATAGGCCCTAGATGATTTCCTTGAATCACAACTGACCCTGAAAAATAATCCCTAATACATCGAGAATCAGATGAAGAGGTCTTCTATGCCCATGAAACTCCCTAGACATGGGATATGTAATTTGATGGTTCTTTATGAAGTCCTATTGAAATGAGGATGGAAAACCTAAAACCTAGCTGGGATGGCATGGAGATTGTGGTTTTCTCTTCTAAAAAAGAAGTTTTTCCCTACTATTTTTCACTATCTAAAGGCTATAAAAATAATGAGTCAGCATAAAAATCCCTCATCACTAGCCTAGAACTAGGCCTACAGCCACAAATAGCCCATCTGAATATCAAATGGGATTCAGAGTTAGTGATAAAGTAAGTCAATGGAAAATCCGCTATCAAATGAGAAGAACATTACCCTCTCACTGGCTATGTTAGTAGACTAATGGTAGAGTTATCATTTGATCCCACATTTCATCATGTTCCCTGATCACAGAGTGCTTACACTGTCATGCTTTTCAATTCATCAACCATCATGGCTGATATTGATTAGGAAGAAGAAATCTTCGATATCAGGCATCATAGAGTGGTCTTAGTGATCATCGTTAGTGACATGGAAGAGATCAATCAGTTCAACACCACCCCAGAGCATGATGAACCAATATTCACCCTTAAATGGATGAAACCCATTGTTTTCTATTTGTAAAATGGGACTCTCCCAAAGGATACAGCCGAAAGGGAACATATTATGCACTATGCAGCAAACATTACCCTATAGGATGGACTAAATTAGATTAAACCCCTCTATAAGCGTTTCATTGATGGGATCCTCATTATATGTAAAAAAGGAGAGGTTTGTTTCTTCCATCAAGGATGAAGTCCTTGTTTTCTCTTGTGTCACACATCAATCTATGACTAGGCACTTCAACCATATCATGAGGTTTAGATATTACTAGTAAACCATGATACATGGCTATGTAGAATTAACCAATAAAATCGATGCATGCCAAATCCATGTAAAAAACATCAATAAACATATATAATTTATACAAATATCTTGATATTCCTAGTTGTTTTCCATTTTGGGGAAGGATGTCATAGGTCTATATCCCCCAACCATAACTATGTAGTTCAATTACATCCTTACTGATATGAATTTCATTTCCAATTGGGATAAGGTGATACCTATAAAGGAATTGGGTATGAAGAACATCATAAACATAAAAAATTACCATACAATCACTAGGTTTTGGTTCCCTCACACAATATTTATGGCCAATGACACTAATTTATGTACAATGGATTTGAACAAGTTGTACTAGGAGTAAAATATCGAGTCCAATCACTCATCTCGCAATCATGTAGAAGAAAATGGAAAGATAGAGGCGTTAAATAAGATTCTGTCATATATAGTCCTTAATATGGTGAACAAGGATAATAATACTTTGATAGATAAACACATCCATCCTTTATAAGCCTATTATAGTACCACGCATACTGATACACAAGAAATTCCATACTCATTGGTGTACGAGACCAGGGTAGTGCTACCCATGGATGTCCATCTTCCCTCACTTCGAGTATTAATCTATGGGAAACACATAGATGATGAGAAAGAAAAAAAGTGACGAGTTGATTTGGAATATCATGAATGGAACATGTTTTTTAAACTAAAAAAATCGAGGTCCACAAGAATTAGATTTCATGATACTTTAATAAAAGGGTTCACCTTCACTCTTTACTTCATGTGGAAGTGGTGTTGGTCTCCAAAACCCAAATGATACCAGTCTAGAAGCCCCCAAAGCTAGAATTCATATGGGAGGGTCCCTACATCATACATAATGTCTAAGAGAGTGGGGATTACTCATTGGCCCCAATAGATGGGGAGAGGGTAACACCACCGACCAATGTAATATTTATCTAGAAACACTTTGCATATCTATGAGAACAAAGGAGTCTATGTCAATGTAAGACCCATCATTCATCCGGGCCACCCGACATTAAACTATAGGAAGTCTATCCTCACTATATGAAGTTAAAATATATGGAATTTATCCATTCCATATGAAGATAAAAGGAATTTCATTAATCTTTGTTGTAAGACATTAAACTACATGATTTCTTTCATCCTGGAAGTAAGATGATATACTTCACGAAATCTTTCATCTTGGAAGCAATACATTAAATTACCCAACATCTTTCATCCTTGCTGTAAGGCATTAAACTTTGTCACCATTGTCTATACGAGATGAAATAAAACTGAATGGAGCCATGATGTCTATCTCTATTCACTTCTAGTCACATAACTCTTTGCCACATGATGTTAAACAATAAATTTATTCTAGAACTATGTATTACTTAATACTCATCCTTATGAGATATGTAGGTATTCCTCAATCTTATATCTTGGGGCAGCAATGTCATGATAAAAATATCTCTCATTACACCCTCAAAAGTCTTTGCATTATACGGACATTATTTCTATCATTTATTTCTAACACCTAACATAGCCCATGTGAGCTTACAAATTGTTGTAGGGACTTACTCTCACAGGAAAGGTGTAAAAGTAAAAAATAAGTTCATTACAGTCCTAAATGATAGACCGTAAAAGGCATACCATGAGTCCTCACCACATGGCTTTAAAATGCACAATCAATGTCTTTTCCACATAACTTTAAACTACATGGTTCCTCGAAACTATATGTATTTTGAGTCTCATTCTCATGGGATATATAGTGACGGCCAAACATATATCATTGATCCCAAATGCAGCATTTTAATTTATTCATGTTAGTTCACCTTCTTCAAAACCGTGTGACATTAAACTACATGGAAACTCAAGAACAATGTATTTTTTAATTCCAATCATCATAGGATAAATAGAAATGCTAGGATCTCCAACCCTAGGCCCAACTACAATGTTGATTGTAAATAATTACCTCCCCTACCTATGTTCCATACACGCATAGAGTATTTCCCATTAGGGAACTACATGTGATTTATTCCTAACATTATAGGATATGTAATGATGACCAAATTTCCAACTCCACGACCTATCACATCAAAGAAATATAAAAGTTCCCCCTCCTTGCACATGGGTCAAACTTTCACAAGAGAATTCATTCCGAACTATGTGTGGATTGATTTTCATACTCATGAGATACATAGGGATTCCCAAGTCTCCATATTTGGGCATCACCATGACATTTCCACACATTCATGTCGCTTCCCACATCCTTACTGCATTACATTAAACTGCATAGAAGCGTGTTCTTACATTATGATGTTATACTACATGGAAGTACATCCTTATGACATGTCGTTAAATTTCATGGATGTATGTCCTTGTCGAATGATATTAAACTATATGGAATTCTATAATTACTACAGAATGTTTAACTACATGGAGGAAAGTACATCCCCACTACATGATGTCAAACTGGTAAAATCATTACCCATTCATACTTCTTTATTAAAGGACCCCAAGAGATATACCCCAGTCCACCAGAGTATGGTGTTCTTATAGAAAATTTTAAATTACCTCATTCCATAATTCACGCTACATGCCTCGGGTGTCTCAAATCACCGAAACCTTCCATGCCCCTTGGAAAGGATAGTAGGATACAAGGAAACTTTTCTTTACTATGAATGTATTAATATGGCTCATGTATTTTCTTCTATGGGCATTAACCAAGAACATCACTATGAAAAATGACATTCTGATCCTTATGATCCTTAACATTGTTGTGGAATAACTGAAAAATTCAAAGTGTTGAACTATTCCTTGTATGACTATCCCATATCATTAATCATGACCTAAGAACTATGATTCATGACTTACAACAATTCCATCTCTTGCTCAGAAGGATGTTGGGGTGCACTTGACCCTGGGTATCCTAATTAATCTCTTGTGTAACAGCTCCCATATTAAGTCCTTGTGATTCATGACCCTAAACCGCCTACATTTGGCCAAATCTATATGACCTCAAAGAAATTCCCATGATGATAAAAATCTAAATACCTTAAAATGATAATAAAAGAGACACAAAACTTGTTAGGTAGAAAACCCACAACGGGAAACCTAAGAGAAATTTGAGTCTGAGACAGTTAAACTATTCATTCTCTGAGTTTAGGAAAAAATTAGGGTGAAAACATAAATGGAATAACGCTCATAAGGCCTACCTTGTAACCCTATTAAAAGAAAGATATACTATATAGACCCCGAGGTCAGTGAAAAAGTTAGAGTAATGATTTTTCATATCACCTCTACCTAACAATGGGTTTATTAGGAAGTGGCACAACTATTAGGGTCCTCTCACCCTCCTTGTATTTTACACTATCAATATATCACACTTCATGATTTTGGGTGTCTCGAATCATTATAACCTTTCATGTCCCTTGGAATGGATATCCAGCTTCAAGGGCCCTTTTCTTGACTATGCATTCATGCCTATTGATCGTGCATATGCACCTATGGCAGTCAACCTAAGGTGTCACTCTAATAATGGAAATTCCAGTCATTCTCATCCCTAAAATCATTATAGTATCATACAACCACATAATAAAATTTTCTCAGATTTTGTGGTAATGAATATATAGTACGCATGAGATTCTCTCCCGTAGCTTATTTTTGTCTCTCCCAGGAAAAAAGATCTTTTAGAGAGTCCCCCTCAGCCCACCCCCTAGATGCCGAGTTTTCTTTGTCAAAGGTTTCTGATGGTCCTCTAATGAAGATAATTCTCAACCAAAAATATTTTTCTCCTCTCGAGGTTTCTGGTTGTCTCCCATGGTTCATGGGAGGGATTTCAACTTGATTGCAGATATATCAGAAAAGAAGGGTGTTTGGGCCATTTTTAATAGTGGCATGAAAGTCTTCCAGGACTTCTTGTATTCTAAAAAACTATTGGACCTATGGTTTATTGGTTATAAGTACACTTGGTGCAATAATATAAGTGTAAATATCTTCATATAGAACAGCCTTGACTACTGCCTCAAAAATATTTAGGGAATGGAATCCATTTCCAGGATGACGGTCACACACATTCCCCACTCACTCTCAGACAATGCAATGCTGCTTTTTGAAATTAGGTGAGAGGCTTCATGTAATCATGATTTCCATTGTAAAAATAACTAGAATCAGAATGAGAGCTTCATGTTTATGCTAAGTGGTTCCTGGAATCATGATGGGACTAGGGGGTCTTGGTGCAGTATGGTTTATCGCATGAAGTGTCCCAAGGAGTATATTCAAAACTGGATATCAAATATATCTAATGATAATTATGGGGTGGATAATCCTCAAGAATATATAAGAATACTACAAGAGGGTCTTTAGGATATATGGGATGATAATGCTTTTATCATGCTATGTGATAAGTGTGCACTACTTGTGGAGAATATACTGTAGGTTGAAAGGGAATATAAACAAAGGTATTGGGTAATGTGTTTAAAGGATGGTGATCACAATAGTACCTTCTTCCATTCATGCTTGAAAGAGAGGAGCTATTCAAAGATTAAAATAAATATGATTAATAGGGTCTTAAAGTCAGACATGGAGGTGGTGGGTTAGATGGAACTGGATCACTTCAAATGCTTTCTAGTTGAAGATATTCCTATGAGATAAGAAGCAGCACAAGGGGACATAACAAAGGAGGATCTTCTGTGATGTACACCTCTTCTGATGAATTTACAGAATAATCTTCTTTTCAACACTACCTATGAGGGAGGAGATCTAGGATATGGTCTCTAAGATTCCCTATGATAGTGCCCCTATCCCGGATGGCTTCTCAGGATATTTCTTTTTGGGAACATGGGGGTGGTTGGCGCACAATTCGTGGAGGCAGTCGAAGAAAATTTTTATGGTGGACCTTTAAACATGAATGTTTTTACTTCCAGGATAGTCATTTTTCTGAAGAAAAAGGACCCCATGATTTTGGGCACTATCATCCCATATTTCTTTGTAATATTTCTTACAAGATTTTGGACCCTCTCATTTCAATGAGGCTGAGCAGAGTTATCCTAATGTTGGTGTCGAGGGAACAACATGGTTTCATAAGATGATAAATCATTCAAGGGGAAGTTGAGATTGCTAGTGAACTTGTGAAAAAACATCAACAAAAGATTAGTGTGTTAAAATGTTATCCTTCAATTGTTTATAGAAAATTATACAATAGAATGGAGTGTAGCTTCATCATACTTGTGATTCGGAGGTACATGTTTTATGAGTGGGGTTGTGATCTTTATTTTAGATGATTCTCATCACCTTGTCTTTCTGTTTTCCTTAGGGGGAGGTGCATTGTCTTTTTCATGTGTTTCATGGGGTTAAATAGGGGATCCATTATCTTCATGTTCTTTCATCTTGGATCAATATGATCTTTCCTAGAAACAATGAAAAGGTGTAGAGAATGGGATACTGGCACTATATCATAGTAAAAGTGGAATGGAAAGTATCTCTCATTTGATATTTGCTGATGATATATTAATTTTCAGTAACAGAAGCCAAAGATCGTTACTTAATCTCTTGGAGATATATTCAACCTATGGGAGCAAGAGTGGACAGCGGATTATCTCTTCGAAAATTTAGGTTTTTTTTCAACTGGTTTCTTATAACTCGTTATAGGGGAATTCGTGAAATCCTTGGATGGTAATGGTGGCAGATTCTAGTGTTTTATTTGGGAGTCCTGATCTTGTATGGCCGCATTAAGAGACACCACTTTTGGGATATCATTAATCAACAACTGGGAAGGATACTTAGTGAAAAAAATAAATTTTGGACATTCATTGGGAGAAATACATTGGTCAACAACCTATTTACTTCCATTTCGATACTTGTTTTTTAACTACACAATCCTCCCAACGGGGTCATCAAACAGATTGAAAATATTATGTACTAGTTTTTGTGGGATTCTAGTCATGTGGGATGTATTCATTAGGCATCCTTGTCCAATATGGCCAAACCTATGGATGAAGGTTATGTGGGGGCTTTGTGACATCAGTGAATCCATGCATGCCATACAATGTCAGCTGGAATGGGATATCATTACGGGTGATTCGTTTTCAACATCATTCTTTAGGGAGTAGTATGGAGAACAATGGGAGGCACCCAGTGTTTGTGGTTCTCAGATATTACACCTAGAATTGTCCATGGTCTTACATCATGAGGTCCTTTATGGCTTCTCTAGGAGGATTGTTGGAAAACGAGAAGTCAGTTTCTGGAAGGTTAAGTGGATAGGTGGGGAGTTGGCTTTTCTTGGTTTCCCTCTCCCAGATATCTTATTTAAGGAGCCTTGCTCTAGGACTAAATTATTATAGTTCATTATTCACTATGATAAGGTTAAGGTGTATGAAGGTATTATTATGAATGAAGAACTAGATAAATGTTTCATCATGGGATCATCTTTAAGAAGTTTAGCCACTCGGGACAACAAGAGTCATATTCTTATGGAGGGTCTTCATGGTGAGTGGTCATCCAAAGTTCATTGTAAGGAGATTAATGCTAAAATAAATTTTATCATTTGTAATATAATGAATATAGCACTTCCAAAAGATGATAACATTAAATGGAAGGGGATCCCCTTGGCATATCACTACTTCTATTGGGAGAATGAAAAGACTAAAAATACTCTCCGTGTTTTCTTCTAGAGAAGATGTGTGCATTATATTTGGTCTTTATTTTACCCTCACCCCTACCTCAGGAATGATAATTCTTCACAGCATGGATGCATAGAGTCATGGTTTCACTGAGTGGATGGAAATGACACTGAATTCTGGGTCTGATTTGTCATTATTTCTTTAATCTGCTGGACTATATGTGAGGTGCACAATCATGTTCAGTTGGGTTTCAGAAGATATTAAATATTCAGTAAAATGGGTATAAATTCATTGATCTTCGATCTAGGTTCACTTTTAAATGGGAGTCATAATTTAGTTACATCATGTGACTTCTTTAATAGACCCCACATGCTTAGTAGTAATGAGGTTCATTAGATTAGTTGGATGCCTCCTATTGCAGGCTTGAAGTTGAACATGGATGAATCAGTTATGGGGGTTTTGATGAGAGGTGGATGGGTGATTTGAGACTCATGAGGTTTAGTTCTTATGGGGTTTAAATGAATTATTGTTAGGTCCACAAGGCTGAATACCCTGAGGGGGGGGGGGGGGGGGTGAATCGGGGTATGACTAATTTAAAATTAACACCCGTTCTGATCTTGTTTCGCTGTTAAGAAAAACACAATTCTCTCTCTTTCCTATTGCACGAAGTAAACAGAAAGTAAAGCATGCACAAGACACATCAATTTTACTTGGTTCACTGCAAAGGGCTACCTCCAAGGAGCATACTCCGACAAGTTGCTGGTCGTACCAATTCCATTAAACTTCACTAGTTGTGGATTATAATGCTCGGGATAGATCACTTATAAGCCCAGGCTCACTACCTTTACAAGTTTAGGGTCTGCTCACTGCTTCCCCAAGGGTCACTCCCTGTTTCTCTCTCTCTGGCTCACTGCCGGTGGAGAGGATCACCTTCTTTCTCTTCCTTTGCTCACTGCTCTTGGAAGGAATCCACTCACAGTTTATAGACCTGTAGGTCTCTTCATATGCATGAAGGAATGCATCTTCCTCTTTAATTAGATGCTCTGTTGAAGCCCAATTTTCACCCGTAGATGAATATCTCTTTGAACCGAAGGAATCGGGAAAACTTCCAGCTTCCACGCAACCTAAAAATCACTATTGGAACCAAACCTTACTGGCGCGCAAGTCTATCTTGGCACGCAAGTATCGGCGTGCAAATCACAACTGGAACACAAGTCTACCTCAAAAACTTGCGCAAAACAAACTTCTTCAACACCAAACTTTCATGACACACTTCCTTTTACGCCAAAATCCAATATTGGCGCGCAACTCCACACTGGCGCGCAGCTTCAAACACTGGCGCGCAACTTCACTTGCGCGACCCACACACACCACATGCATAACCACAACACCTGTGCGACGGGATCTCTGATTTATCAATGTGTTGAACTCCAGTTAACAATGAAGAGGGGTGGTCCAGTATTTGTAGGCCAATTGACCACCCTACGCGACGGTGTGCAAGTCACCTACGCGACCCAGTCTTGGCGCGCAAGTCTTCTGTCCTTTTAGGCACTTGTTCGACTAACTCCCAAACTTGCGCGAACCTGTTTCCTTTGTCATATTTTGATCTTCTGATCTTGAAAAACATATGGCACGCAAGTTTCCTATACTCCAAGTCCTCAGAGCGCAAGTCCCTTTTCCAAAAATACTTTTCTTCATTTGTCTATTTTCAGGCCCAAAAATTTGGCAAACACTGGAAAACGGTTCCACCTTGTATCTGTTCTTTTGTACCGCCTCCAGATCTTCCATTCATTTTTTATGTTCTTGATTAAAACATGGATTGTTGACCTCAGCTCTTGAACTCGACATTCCATCATGAAATCGTCTTTGTCAACAAATTTGTATGTCATTGTTTTTATTTGTCAACAATCACCACTCAGATGTCCACTTTGTCAACAAACACAATCACCTCAAAAATGCTTCAATGAAGCCTTGAGGGATTTTTTCCCAACAATTATATGATCCGATAACCTAATTAGGTGTGGAGGTGAATGCTCTTCTATAATATTTGATGATTTTTAGGAAGCCTGATTTTCATGTGGAAAAGATAGATTCATATTTCTCTGTCCTGGTGAGATCTATTCAGGGGAGTCATGATATACCATGTGATATGATATATCTTATTTGTATATTCATCATGGAGAATAACCTTGGGCATAATTTTAATTATATTTGGAGCTAGGATAATTGAGTGGCACACTTTCTTGCTCGTTTGGGTAACTAGGCTAAGGAGCTTGTTATTTATGAAATTTTGGGGTAACTTCCTTTAGAATTTACAGTTGTAGTCCAAGGGCACCCTTGGTCTACACCAATTTTGACCCCCTTGAGGGATCTCCCTATTTAAATATTCCAAGTTTCCTCAAGTTCAACATAAATTATGTTTCAGTCCACCCCTTAGCCTTTGATAGCCCACACCTCATGAATTAAAACCATTGGGTGTAGTGATTGAGCTTTATGATATAATCTCTAATTTATATAGGGTTCTAGAACGCTTCTTGGGTATCTTTCCTTCCATACACAATAAAATAATCTAGATTATTAAGCCTTCATAATCCTTTCATGGCCCTTGGATAAAGGTGGCGGTCATCTTTTTATTGGAATGCTACTGATGCATAGGGGCTTTAAACTGCCAACTAAAGGCATAGTCTCCATACCATAAAACAACCTCAATACTTCTGAGCCCTATAAAAACTATACTGGAACCAAACATATTATAATTTCATGGGTCATACCTAGGATGTCTGCACCATCTCATATTCTTGGGATCAAAATTTTGAGTTATTATTTACATTACCCACACTTCAACTGTCTATGTGGACCTAACTTCACTATTATTTTGACCTCAACCATATCTCCTCAAAAAATACCCTATATCCCCTATAAAGGATTCCTAGCATCAAGGAACCTTTTCTTGACTATGAATTCATGCCTTTGTCTACTGCATATGTGCCAATGGTCGTTAACCATATGTGTCACTCTGAAAAAAGGAATTTGTTATCCTTGTGAGACTCATCAACACTATGGAATAAAGTCAACATATCAGTGTGTTTTAAGACATTCCTAGCATGTCTTCATGAAATCCCATGATTATATGTTCTTTCCATGAAAAAGACCTTCAACTAATGTGATAGAAGGTCTGAAATAAAATACCTAAATCTAAAATTAGAATAATGTCCAAGCTAAAATACCATATGTTAAATCAATAGAAGTTCCTAGCTAAAAGAAACTATAATAAATAAATAGAAGGTCTGAGATAAAAGACCCTAAAATAAAGTGATATCATGTCCGAGCTAAAAGAACCTAACCTAAATTGATATTAGGTCTAATCTAAAAGATCCTAAACTAAATCGCATGGAAATTATTTTTCTTATGATTGATTTTAATGTTCACCACATGGCGTTAGATAAATCCACCAAGCCAATAGGATATGGAAAATTATGGACCACTTTCCCTTTTGAATATATATTCTACCAATTTATCCTTAGGAAAATTAGGTGATCTCAATATAAATCGAACAAATACTTAGTATAGAATCACATGTTGATGGGAATTCATTTGAACTCCTTTAAAAGAGTTTTTTTTAATCCAAATCTCCAAATACAGACATTTATGTTTTATTGATTTTATGAAAGAGATGGGTATTGTTGGAAATTATCATACTTTCAGAGCAACAAGATACCATACACATCATGAAAGGGGTAAATTTGAAGTTATTTATAGAGAATTTAGAAAATTCATCCATTCAAACTATGAAAAATAGGTGGTGATATCTACATGTTGGAGATTCATTGAGTCTTCATATAAAAATGGGGGAAAAGTGAAATAAAAATGTTGAGTTATGGTAAAAGATTATCTTTTCTCTAGAAAGATCCACAAGAGTCTGGAGAGAAGCATAAATTAAGTATTGAGGTGCCTCTTCCCACTTATACTGATTTTTCCCTTGGATGGGGAGCTATGACCAAAGTAGTTAACTCTTCAACACTAATCTGAGCAGTACCCAATGAAGATAATGATATCAAATGTTTAAACAACAGATGAGCAATAATCTCCTCATATATCTATATCTAAAAGATAAAAGTTCTCATATGGACTTCTAGTTCTAATAAAAACTGGTGAACCTACTCTAATTCCTCAACATTCTCCCTCATTTCCTTATCAAGGGAATCCTCATTCACATGATTGTGTAAATACCTGTAATTTGTGACCATGTTTTTTAGGATAAAATGATTTGATTTATTATTTTATTCATAGGGTGTCAGTCGAATACATATTCCCCTATGTCATGAAAAAACATGTGAAGGTATTTCCCTTGAGTGTAGAATATTTCTTAGAGGGGATCATTAATGAAGGTGTGAATCAATTCCCAGATCATTCTATGATTTCATAGATCCTTTGGAGCCAATGAGGTAGATGTGACAGTAGGATAAATGACCAGTCATATCAGAGTGGAAATAGGATAAGTGTCCTCATGTCCTCTACTCAAAATAGACTTATTATCTATAGAATATGTCGAGGATTAACCTCCTCAATAGAATCTATTTCACTAACCAATTAGTTGTCACCCAAATGATGTCTTTTTCTCTATGTATCATACATATCATTGATCAAATCTATTGTTTCCTCTATCAATGGATTTGGAGACACAACAAAAATGTCCAGGTGATAGACTAACTGTCCCAAAATAACATTGGAAATAGATGTTACCCACGCCTGGGCATAATACAAGTTATGTAAAGTAGAAGAACCATCAACACGCGGAAGCATAATCTCAGGCTTCGTGTCTTGGTGTGTCAGTAACCTCAAAAATTGATGGATAACCCTAATATTTCACTCCCATCAAACACCGACCAATGGAAGAGGGTAAAGCCTATTAACACATCCATACAATAAATCCAACCGATATGATGTGTACAGGACACATGTGATTAGATCATCTACCCTAGCTATGAGAACCCCATTTAGAAGGGAGATTATATTAGATGTTTCATCAAGGTAGAAGCTTCCATTATCAATGATTGGCCCAACCAGTGCATGAAAGGAGGTAGTTTCAAATATCTCAGAATTGATTATCCCTCCCCTAACCTTAGTAGGGCTTATGGACATAGCATCCACCCGAGATATACACAAACATATTGGATGAGATATGGAATTCGGGATCCTAGAAACATTGTAATATTAATAAAAATTGAAATTCTACCCTATACAGCCAAATAGGAAATGGAGAGAACCACTGATCTAGTAACAAGTGCGACCATATAGAATATTACCCAGTATTTGATAAAGGAACGCAAGGACCTGTACTTCCAAGTTAAGGTATCACCCTTTTTCAAGTCATTCTACAATCACCAACATACTAACATGGATTCATGACTATGTATCCCCAGATAAAAAGGTCACCCATTCAACAACATATCTATTAAACCGTCCAAACTCATGTTTGGAGAAAACATAGAGTTCACACAATATTCCACAACGTATAATCTCTAACCTCTTTGATGGATCAATAGTATCCATTGTGATCATGGACTTGTTGGGAGGGGAACCTATGAGGGTGACTATTGGTTGGTTTAACTCCACTACTACATAGGAAAATATTGATCCCATTCATGAAAGAAATAAATGAGTGCATTATTAGCTCTTTCTTCAATTTCTCACTTAAAATAATGAGCCTCTACCTTTCCAAAACTGTGGTATGCTATGGATCATCCCATACATCTGAAATAAAGAGGAATTCATCTTAAATTTCTCCAAGGGGAGGAATACCTACCATGTAAGAAATGTCCCACAGGTTGATGCCCACACCACTATGGGACAAGTGAAATGTTTTGGTATAAGGGAACCAATGGATTATAATCTATCAAAGTAGGTCGCCCTGGTGATAGAATATGAATTGAGTGAACCATACAGACTCATAATGGTGATCCCAATAGAAATCATTATAAATACCTATGTATCTTTGTCTAACCCAGAAAAAAGACACCCACTCATCACAAGAATTACCACCAGGACATATATCCCATTTTGATTACCATCCACACCCTAAATTGTCACACCCCAACTTTTAAATTAATTTCAATTTTATTATTTATTGGCTTTGGTTACTCGCGTCATGGTTTGGGTTCGGTCCCGGTTTAGAATTCTTGATGTTTAATGACTTCAGAGGGTTTCAGACCATTGTGCGAGCACCGTAAGGTTGGCGGCAGCTACACGGTTGGCCAAGGTGCCTGGGAATATGTCTATCGTTCAAAATAAATAAATTTTTATGTAAATCAAAAAAATTAATTTTAAAAAACATAATAATAATTATAATAGTAATAATATTTTTTAAATAATAATATTTATATTATTAATATTTTTTAAAAATAATATTATTATAATTTAAAATTAATATCAATATAATTATTAATAACATCTTTTATTATATATATTATTGAAAATGAAATTTATGAAATTATTACTATTAGAATAATTTTAATTGTTTTACTAAATATTCGAATTTTATTTGTTATTATTATTATTATTATTTTTATCATCATCATCATCATCATTATTATTATCATCATTATTATTATTATCTATATCATTATCATCATTCTTATTATTATTATTATCATTGATATTATTATTATTATTAGTATTATTATTATAGGTTTTATGAAAAAAATGAATAAAATTTTTATTTTTATATTACTGTTATTATTGTTATTATTATTATTATTATAAAATGAAAAAAGCTGAAAACCTAGCCTACCCACACCCCCCCTTTCGCAGTGCGCACTACACCAAAACCCCCCAGTTCCCTTCGTCGCCCTCACCCCCCAGTTGCTTTGGCTTCACTTCTCCCAGACTCCTGACCACATTAGCATCACCCCTACATTTCTCAAGAAAACCTGACCTCCAAGTCTAGCCTTAGTCTGGTTTACTCCAACACCACCCCCTCCTATCTGATGCTTGTCGCTACGGTCGCACCTCCTTCTCCAGTAACCTCTTCCTCCAACAACTTTTCTTTCAATTTTTTTGTGTGTTTTCCATTAAAATTGGATACAAATATAATATTAGGATATGTTAGTACATTTTATTCATTCATAGGGTGTGCGAAGAGACTGAAAACCCCAGTTACTTAACCCAGTGAAGTGGCATTGTGTTCACAAGCCATTGAGGTAGGCGAACCCTAGTTTATCACTTTTGTTTCATTCCATTAAAATTTTATTTCAACAAATTATATATTTAATTACGACTTGAAGCTTTATTTTATCCATGATTGGTCTTCTTTTGTGTTTATAAATCCTTACGAGTTGTTAAACCTAGTTTTTATGGATATTCTCATCTACGTTAATGAGAAAAGAATTTGATTATTTCCAAATTTTTTTTGAATAAATTTTTATTTGTTGTTCACATTTTGATAATGTTTATGGTTAATTTTTGTGGGGTGTTTTATGGATGTATAGTTTGAAAAAAAATATCCTTGAAGGAAAAAATTTAATCATGTTAATGTTTATGTGTAATTAGGGAATTTGATAAAATACTATTGTTCTTGAGAGCATAATTAGGGGTTTTATGAAATTTTTATCTTTAATAATGTTGTGGGATGGTATTTGTTATTTGTGAATTTTTTTGGTGTATAATTATGGTATTGGTGTAGCTTGTTAATTGTATTAAAGTTTTTTAAAATATGGGTCTCTTTGGTTTTTAATGTGATGGTATGTGTTCTTTCTAAATTAAGAGAGTGGTTAGATTTAGTTTCAAATTAAGTGGTAGTTTTGTGGGAATAGTGTTCGTTGTTTTCTTGGACCTAAGGTGTTCCATTGGATTTTGGCACATCCATGGGTGCACCAAGTGCAGACATGGATACAACATCAAATGAAAATGAAACCATTAAAATAGTGTTCTTAAAACCATGGTTTTCAAAATAGTTCTTGTTTCCTAAAAAAGGTTTGTTACTTTGTGTTGATTTTATGAAAGGTTCTAAATGTAATCTCAAAGGTTGTGCCCGATTGGATGTTAGTGTTTGTTTTGATGAATGATAGTATTAAGGAGTCTTTTGGTTTTTTCATAAGAATATTAATTTTTTATTTAATAATTTGGAAGGTTTTACTGAAACTGCAATGGGGACTTTAGACTTAAAAGTCCCATTTGTCTCTTAAAACTCATTGGTGAGGTTTTGGTCTCTTTTAGAATTGTTTGTGTTTGGAAATTCTGTGTCCCTAGTCAGAGTTTTAAATGTTTCCAGAAAATATTTTTGACATGGACATGACGTGATGGCCTGGTTGGCACCTAGGATGATACAAAAAATACATGTAAGTTATATGTGTATGTATATATATCTAGTCGGCACCTAAATAAGGGCATATACCTTAATGGGTTATCATATAGAGTGTCCGTGTTTGGGGTAGGAAAGTTCATTGGTTGTAAGTAAGTTGAGTCACACATTCAAGGTCCTCACACATACATAGTATTATTATAACCACTATGTGATCATAGGAGAATTTTATATGATCGAGTGATGGTTACTGATCAACCCTGATTATACAGGTTGGTACCCCCAAGATTTTTTATTACGTTGGGAGGTATTTTCCACTGGATTTGGTCAGTTTTGGGAAACTAATTGGTTATAGACTCAGGAGCTTCCACATACGTCGATGAGTAGTTCTGAACCGAGTACGTCCAGGGGTCTTTAAGGTGATGTTTAATATCACCCTTGGTTACTTAATAATTTACATTTATTTTTTAATTTCTTTTGTTCTAGTATATTTTCAGCATGCACTATTTACATGTTCTACTCAGTCCTAGCTTTGGTATCTCTTGTTTTGTTTTTTTAAAATTGAAATGTATTTTGAAATGGTATGTAGTGTGTGTTTTATTTCTAAATGGGGAAAACATGTTTCCTAATTTTAGAATGTGAAAACCCTACTTTTCTATTTGTATTTAATACTTGATTCATTGTATTGTTTTTTATGAGAGATTATTTGATTCTATGCTTCACTTTTAGTATCCCTAGTGAGAAATTTAATGGTCATACCTTTTTATCATTTTAATTGAAGGTTACCTTTGTTATGGTTCTACATGTTTCACATCTCTCTTGCTTCCAGATTGGTTCTAAGTTGGTGATGACCTAGTAGGTCACATGGAGGTATGTGCAGTTTATTGTTTTTTCTATTTTCACAGCTTGTTTTCATTTTATTTTCTATTTTATTTATTTACACATGTCTTATTTATGTTCCAAATAATCCCCACATGTTCTTTTTGATGCCCGAAACTAGTTTCCAGCCAGTGGGATCAAGAACGCCCAATAGGACATGTCACAGATCAGCCAGGTTGACCAGTTAAAATTCAAACCAGTTTGGTTCATGAAAAAATGGTATTAGAGAAGTTCCTTATTATTTAGGGTGTCCTGTAGATGGATATTAGGACTTTTGGGACCTAATAGGTAGGTACGGGAATGAAATCATGAACCCTTTCTCATTTTGAACCTCGAGTCACCAGGGATTGTCTGGTAATTGAGTCTTAGTATTATTCTTGTTTCTTTTAGATTGAAAGGTGATAATGGGGGAAATCTAGTTCTTTTTTGTGATTTCATATGGATTAGTCACCCCAGTGATAACTATATGCCCAGTTCATGTTCCTCATAGTGTTATTGTCTACCTGTGGCATCACTCAATACCATGTCACCGAGTTTGGAATAAACACTAGTCCTTCACTCCGGTAGTTTTGCGTATGTGGTGTTTTTGACTTGGTTCTAGGTTGTGTAAGTGTGTTTTGGAAAATGAAAGGTATTTTTAGAAATTATTATGCATCCTCTTAATTGGTTTTCATTTTGGTAAAATCAGATTTGAAGGAAAATGTTTTTTCTTAAAAAATCGGTAATTTTTCAAAATTGGTGAAGAAATGGAATAGATGGAAACATATGTGATAGTTCAAGGGATATCATGGGAGTTTATTTAAATTAACATATTTGAATTATTTTAGAAAGTTTTTTTTGAAAGTGATGCTTTTGGATGTGTTTATATTTATTTGGTTTTTGATATGGTTGTTTTTGGATGAAGGTGCCTTCACTGATGTTGCTTCATATTTATATTGTGTTTCGCTATGTGTTTTATATATTATTTAGAAAAGGCTTCCCGTAAAGCTGACCAAGGTTTTTGATAATTCCTACACAATTTTTTTCCTTCTCAGATGTTTCTTATCCTTCACTGTGATCATATTTCATTAGATGCAGTGGGATGTATTGAAGAGGTCGAGCGCCTCTTCGAGGTATTAGGAAATCCTAAAGCTGTCAGTGTGTGTTCCACTGTGGGTCTGTTCAAAGATCGAGCTCTAGAGGAATGGGAGTTGTTCTCCCCACCATCAATGCAAGTTGATATGAAGTTGGATGTCTTTAAATCCTTCAGCATCTTTTATTTCATACATGAAGTGGAAAAGATGAAGAAAATGGATGAAATTATGTGAATTCAACAAGGCCAATGGACGGTGAAGATATATCATGATCATTTCAAGGAAATTGTATCCTTTTTTCCAGAGGTATCATGATAGGATTTGATTAAGGATTCCCTCTTCATTAGGGTCATCTTCGAGAGATCATGGAGTGGGTCCTCCCTTTCATGTATCACTGATTACAGAATTTGTTGGATGACGCATCCTTAGCTAAGTTGGTCCCCCAAGCACAGATGGTGGATAATCCCACATATCCAGTTTCTTGATAAGTTTTCCTATCAAGGTAGTAGAGTGTGCCAGAGGGACCTATTTCTAAAGAGTCCTCTTCAATAGTTCCAGCTTCCAATTCATTATACCATTCAATGTTTTCCCATAAATGTGGACGTTTAGGGCACATAAAGAAATCATGTTGCATCACTCTGAATATGATACATCATTTTTGGTGTCTAGGTCATCTAGAAATGTTTTTTAGGAAGAATCACTTGAAGAATAAATTTTGGTCGGTGGATTCCAATGCTTGATAATAAGGTAGGAAATGTTTCATCCATCAAAGACCCACCCACAGGTCTTGAGGTGAAGCTCGCATATAGTCAAGAGTTTTTGAGGGTGTAAAGGCTCGGTATGGGTTTTGTGTTCTATGTTAGTAGTGGAACATTTAATGTATTTTCATTATTTTTTTTCTTCTATTTAAGTTCTGACATTTTTGTAACTTCATTCCTTCACCTTGAATTTATGATGGACTCACTCTATTATAGTCCATGCAGTATTGTTTGAGTGGATGTGGTTTCTTGAATTGTTCATTTTTTACTAAATTTTGTTTGGCCCTTATATAGGTTGATATTGGTTTAGTTGTGTTCATTTTGAGATGTATGTTCCTATGAAAGAATCCATGTTTGGGGTTATTCCCATGTTCACTATTTGGGTTAAATTTTTCTTGGTTGATTTTCTCTAGTGTTGGATGTTTTTGGCCTAGGTCAAGAGTTCCATGTTTTATCAGGGGTGTTGTTTTCTCGTGCTATATAAGTTAGTTTGGATCAGTTGGGAGTTCCTGCATCCCCCCTTCCAAGGGTAATATGTTTGCGTGTTAAATGTGATAGTTTTTTTGTGGTAGTGAGAACCCACTTGTGTTCTCATGTTCTCTTGTGTTTGTGGTTTTTATTATTGTCAATAGGGAATGGATTCATTTTTTGTCTATCATTTGGCTATGTGACTTTTTTGGGGAAAAAAGTTTTTGTGAGAAGAAGAATTGTCACACTCCATGTTTTAAATTTATTCTCATTTTATTATTTATGGGATTTTTTTACTCGCATTAAGGTTCAATATGTGTCATAGTATAAACGTTTTGACGTTTAATGATTTCGAAGGGTTTTATACCAGAGTGCAGGCACCGCACGGCTGGCGGTAGCCTTGTGGTCAGCCTAGGTGCCCGTGCATATGTCTATCATTTTAAATAAATAATGTTTTATGTAAATGAAATAACTTAAATGTTTAAAATGTAATAGTAATATTATGATTATGTAGATAATAATATTGATATTATTAATAATTAATAATAATAATAATAATAATAAAATTTTTAAAATTTTTATTAGTCCAATTATTAGAAAATTGTTATTAATATCTTTCCTATTTAAAATGAAATGCCTGAAATAATTACTATTAGTAAAATTTTAATTATTATTCTTGATATTAAAATTGTATTTATTATATTTATTATTATCGTTATTATTATTATTATTATTATCATTACTATTATTCTTCTTATCATCAACATCGTCATCATCATCATCATAATCATAATCATCGTCATCATTATTATTGTTATTATTATTATTATCATCATTATTATTATTATTGTAATTATTATTATTAATGTTTTCAGAAAATATGATTTTAATAATTATTAAAAATTATATTTTTATATTAATGTTATTATTATTATTATTATTTTTATTATAAAATGAAAAAGGGGGAACCTAGTTTACCCACACAACAGCCACCCCCCTTCTGCGTTGCACCCAAACCCCCACCTGGTACCCCATGCCTCCCTTGCCCCCAGCCACTCCAGCCGCCCTTCTCCCCGACTCCCAATGGCTCCCGCATCACCCCTAACTTGCTCCGATAAACCAAGACCCAAACTTAGACCTCTATCCTGTGTGCTCTAGCGACCACTCCACCTTACATCGGCCCCCCTTCCTTCCTCTCTGGTGGTTTTTTCTCCAGCCACACCTCCTTCACTGGTAACCTCTTCCTCTAGTGAAATTTATTTTAAAAAATATTGTGGAGTTTCCTTTCAATATAGAAGAAACCATACTCATAAGGTTTTTTGGTGTGTTTTCTTTAGATTTAGGGTGTGCGAAGAGACCAAAAACCTTGATTACTCCTCTCATTGAAGCGGCATCACATTCACACACTTTTGACATAGAAGAATCCTAGTTTATCACTTCTGGTGCATTCCTTTAACCCTTTATTTCATCAAATTATTTATTTTGTTGGATTCACAACATTATTTTACCCCTGATTGGTTCTCTTTAGTGTTTATAAATTCTTAGGAGTTGAAAAAACAAGTTTTTATGCATATTCTTATCTGCATCAATGAGAAAAGAATTTGATTAATTCCAAATTTTGTTTAAATAAGTATTTATATGTGGTTCGCATTTTGATAATGTTGACGATTATTTTTTGGGTCGTTTTTTGGAAGTATAGTTTGAAAAAAATAACCTAGAAGGTAAAAAAAATTATGATAATTTCTATGTGAAATTACTGAATTTGATAAAATACTCTAGTTATTCAAAGTGGAATTGAGGGTTTTTAGGAAATTTTTATCTTTAATCATGTTGTGTGTTGGTATTAGTATTTTGTGAATTTTGTTTGGTTTATAATTTTAGTATTAGTGTAACTTATAAATTATATTAATGTGTTATAAAAAAGTGGAATCTTTGGTTTTTAATGTGACATGCCTTTTCTTGTTAAATAAAGAGAAATGTTTGATTTAGTTTCAAAGTAAGTGGTAGTTTTTTGGTAATAGTGTTGGTTGTTTTTATGGACCTTAGGTGTGCCATTGGATGTTGGCACACACATGGGTACACCAGGTGCACACATGGATGTGCCTTTAAATGAAAATGACACCATAAAAATAGTGTTTTCTTAAAACCATTGATTAAAAATGGTTTTTGTTTCCTAAATAATGTTTGTCCCTTTTGATGGATTTAATGAAAGGTTCAATACAAAATCTCAAAGGGTGTGTATGTTTTACCTTTAGTGTATGTTTTAATGAATGTTAGGCTCAGGGGGGGGGGTCATGAGGTCGTTTCATAAGATTGTGCATTTCTTTATTAAGAGTTTGAATGGTTTTACCAAAAATTCATTGGGTAAATCAGACATAAAAGGCTTTTTTTACTCTTCCAACCTAGGGGTAGGGATGTGCTAACTTGTAGAATGGTTTGTTTTTTGAAATTTTTTGTTCCTGGTCAGTGTTTTAAATTTTTTTAGAAAATGGTTTTGATATGGACATGAAGTGAAGGCCCGGTTGGCACATTGGATGATACGACAAAGAAATGTACATTATTTATATGTGTGTGTGTGTAGTGGGTACCTCTATAAGAGGATATACCATTATGGGTTATCATATAGAGTGTCTGTGTTAGGTGTAGGAAAGCGTGGTGGCGGAAGGCAAGGTGAGTGATGCATGTGAGGGCCTCCCACTTATACAGTATTATTATAACCACCATGGGTTCCTAGACATCTTTTAGATGATCGAGTGACATTTTCTGATCGAACCCTATTCGATGGGTTAGTATCCCAGGGATTTGTTTTTGGATAGATGGACTTTCCCATTGGAATTGGTCAATTTGTGTGCCCAGTTGGTTATAGACATAAGAGCTTCACCATATGCCATAAGGTGGTTCCGAACCGAGTATGTCAACGGGTCTTGTAGGGGATTTTTAGGATCCCCCTTGGTTAAATAATTATTTATATACCTTATTTACTTTCTGTTCTACTAGTTTATTTCCAACTTTAACTGTTTACATGTTATACTTAGTCCAACATTGTTATCTTTTGTTTTGGGTTTTGTTTAAAAAAGGGAAAATGGTTTTTTAAATGGCATGTAGTGCGTGTCAGATTTCTAAATGGGAACACATGTTTCTTATATTTACAATTTCAAAACCCTAATTTTCTACTTTTATTTCAAAATTGGGTCATTGGATTGTTTTGGAAGGTATTTTCCTGGACTCTATGGTTCACTTTTGGAATCCCTACCAAGAAATTTAATGATTACACCTATTTTATAATTTAAGTATTAGATTACCTTTATTTAGTTTCACTAGGTTTCTCATCTCTCTCAGATCGATCTTGGTTCTGAGATGGGTGGAGACCTTATAGGTCTTGTGGTGGTATGTTGAGTTTATATTTTTTCCCTTTTTTATAATACTTTTCATTTTATTATCATTTTTTTATTTACGTATGTAGTATTTTTTGGGATAAATCATTCCATGATGTTAGTTGTGATTCCTGACACTAGTTTCTAGACCGTGGGGATTGGAAACATCCCATGGGACATGTTGCAGACTTGTTCAGTGTCGACTTAGGATGGTTCATGACAAAATGGTATCACAGCAAGACCTTTTTATTTGGGGTGTCCTGTAGATGGAGATTAGGAATGTCGAGACTCTGGAGGTAGGTACTGGAAGGGCGTCATGAACCCTTTCTCATTGCAAACCTTGAGTCGCCAGGGTTGGTCTGGGAATTGATTTGTTTTCTTGTTTTAATTTGTTTTAGATTTAGATATTCCAATGGAGGTGATTGGGTGCATTGTTGTGCTTTCACATGGAGTAGTGACCCTTGTGATAACCAAGTTCCCTGTTCAAGTTTCTCTTAGTGTTATTTCATACCTTGGGCATAAATCACTACCTTGTTACCGATTTGTTCATAGAAACCAGTCCCTCCCTCCATTAGTTTGTTGTAAGTGGTGATTGGTCTTGTTTCTAGTTTTTGTAAGTTTTTTTTTCAAAATGAAAAGTATTTTTGGAAGTTATTATGCTTCCTTATAAATGGTTATGATTTTGGTAAAAAAATTAAATGGAAATGTTTTGGCTTATCAATTTATTAATTATTTGAAATTGGTGATGATATGGAAGGGATGGACACATATTTGACAATTCATGGGATGTAACACCCCGACCTTAGTTACCCAGATTCAGTTCTTTTTTAAATAACATTGGAATGATCATAAGAGATCAATTCTCGAAAACCAATTAGTTTAGTAGAATTGGAATTACAAGATACATACATAAGTTTTACATTAAGTTATGAAATAAGAAAACACTGTGTCTACTTTGAACACACTCATATCCCATAGAATATCCTTACAGGTCAATCATAATATACTTATTTAGATCCTAGGAAAAATAAAATATAAGAAATGGGTGAGCTCAGATTCTTAGTAAGGATAAAAATATGGTGGAAACATTCATAAATAAGAATTAACATTAAAGTAAATGTATAAGACTAAAAAACAAGCCTTTTAAAATTAAACATTAGCATGATATGTCAAAGATAAATCAAATAATTCCATTTACTTATTCACATGGGTATTCTACTTTTTGAATAATCACATGTAATATCAATAGTTAATTTCATAATGAAGGAATGAATAATGTCGGACATCATAACCACATAGTCAAGGCCTTGTTCCAAGACTACAAGTAAGATTTTTTCAAGGCCTTGGGCCAAGTCACTAGTTTGTGTCATGAGACATACCGATGCATCTAGGATCTATAGAGAGCTCCACCTGGCACTTACTAAGACCAATTTTTTCCTCATACAAAAAGGTTGAAACATAATATAAACATTCGTATTAAAACTAGCATACAAAATGTCAATAAATTAACCATAAACCATGAATGGTATTAAAATATAACATCCATAGTCAAACATATCATAACTAATTCAATTATATATGGAATATTGTCTCATAACAAATAAACTTCAAACAAATGTAGAATCCAATAAAGGATGTTGACATAGATGAAATCAATCCAAAAACTATTTGAGTGAAATATCTCGTTCTATATTCAAATCATTCAAAAGTAAAAAAAATTATTTTGAAAATATTCTAATAAGATTGTAAGGCAAGCTTAGAAGGAGTTATAATAGCGTAAAATTGCCTCACCTACCGTATAAGTTAAGAAAACATTCTTTCATTAATTTTTTCAAAAAAATGTCATAAATGACCTTATTTGGAAAATGATGGAATGATTCCTTTTAAAAAAATTTATAAAAATTAAAAAAAAGGTATAAATGACTTTAACCCATAGACTAGGGAAAAATAAAAATTTATTGAAAAACATTTTTATGAAACACAGATGTGGATGATAAAGAATTCCCAGTAGATACTTATGTAGAAAGAACCTCAGATAAATAAAGAGATTGTAAAATTAAGCCTTACCTTGTATTTTTTCTTTTTTAAGGGTAGGTTAACCTATTGTATAATGGTTAAATATTTTTTATTTAATTATCAAATAATCACATACATAAATATGATATCATTTATGATCTTCTAATATTGTTAGTTAATGATATTTTCATAGCATCATCGTTTCAGGTGTTAACTGATTTGTTTTCCTTTATATGTTTGGTTATGTAAGTCATGTTTTTTATAGATAGGATGTATTTGATTCATATCCAAAATTATATTAACTTCTTAAAAATTATTTTTTAATCATAAAATGAAATTTATTCTTGAATGGTTATCATGGTAAATGAATCTTATCACATTCATGGAGACGGTAATCTGTACGTACACATGAGCGACAATATCATTCTATTGATGGTAAAATCATATGTAATTGGATGGTTTATCATATATACAGAATAATTAACATATTATATTATTATTTACATCAATTATACTCATTATTATACCCATCCAAATGATGAAGTTTTTAATAACAAACTACACCAAGATGTGGAGACGTTAAGCCGTGTGTATGCACGTATGGTGACTTTTTCATTCCTAGGATGGATATAATAATAAATATGTTTGTAACATATTTTTAATAACATCACAATATGTTGAATGTATTTTATTTATTATTTTTGGTATGGAAACAAAAAAGAAAGAGGAATTGGAAGAAGAAAATAACTTTTGGAAGAGGTGATGAAATTATTACCTCTTCTTTGGGTGCTTCCTTTTGATTTGATGAAAAGGGATCCTTAGGTCAGATTTTGGATAAAATTAAGGCCTCTAAGTTGAATTTAGGGTAGTTTTAAAAATATTTTAGTAGGTTTTGAATGATCCAAATTGCATTGGAGGTGTTATTTTGAGAGAAGGGGAAGTACCCCTTCATAAGAGAGGTGAGGTCCACTTTAAGAAAAGCTTGAAATATTATTTTATTATAAAATAATTTTCTGTTTATAATGGCTTGAAATGGATTTATTTCGAGGATAAAGAGGGGATGGGTCTAAATAATCTAAACCAATAGGTTTTAGATATGTTTTGGTTACCATATTAACCTTATCTTTTATATTTAGCTCTTAGTTACACAGTTTCACTTTTACCATGTATTCATGTATTATTATAATAAATGGTTAATAAATTTACTATAAAAGACAAGAGAACCCCAAGAGGTTCATTATTGATATATAAAACCTTATCTATGTTCTTTGGTTGAACCTTATATTTTTAGGAATATGATATTAATTAATAATATAGTATTTTGTTTAAAAGAACATTTATACTAATTTTTTACACTATTTAGTATTTGGTTTTTTTGAAGGTAAAAAAAACAGGATTACTTAGAAAAAATACATTAAATAAATCCTAACATGTCCTATTAACATATTAAATTATTTTAGTGCATAAAAAGTCAAAATTTAAATTTATTTAGATATTTAAAATATCAATTATTTTAATATTTCATTGGTAAAGAAATTATTACATCATCATTGTGTCAGAAATAAATTTAATTTTTTAATGTCTAAAAATTTTAAATAAAATATCTTTATGTAGGAAATATTTTTATATCTATAATTAATATTTATTGTCGAATTTATATTATCTATAACCGTATATTAAAAATATTTTAGTTATTATTCATTGAATTTTAAACTTTTAACTCATCTTTAAATAAAATAATAATAAATTCCCTAATATAATCCAAGTTGATCCAAGAGAATCATATTTTATTCATAATGTTGATTTTGGTCAAAAAAAACTTATCTAAAATAATTACTACATGTTTTAGGGTAAGTATAATATTTCTTTTACCTTCAATTACTGTATTTACTTTTTACAATGGAAAATAAAATTCAAATGATATTATTCCCCAAAAATTATTTTCATCCTATGGAACCAAATTTTACTTAATGATGTAAACTGTATATCTTATATTTTTAAAATTCAATTCATAGAAGTGGTGAAGTTACATTTTATGCAAATTTTCAAATGATTCTAGAAGGTGGGTAAAAGAGGTTAAAATGATCAATAATATTTTACACATCTAATTTTATTAGAAAATGACTCCAATGAATTAAATTGAACATATATAGGTATTAAGTATTCATCTTGACCTAAAATAGATTAAAATAAACTAAATAATTATTTATATAAAAATTAGGTTTTAAACAAAAATGCAGTTCTTTTCACTATTCATAAAAAATTGAACATTTTAAAAAACATACCAAAATATTCACCATAAGCTAATTTTTATATTTTGAATCCAAAAATGAAATCCATTATGAAAAATAAAATTTATAAAATATAGAAAAGTGGGTATTACTATTCATAACTTTTAGTTGTATTTTTCATGGTGTGCTAGAACTTGAAGTTGTGTATAGTGCAAGCTATTGCATTATTCAAAGAGAAACATACCGTGAAAGCTTGGGGTGTTACATTCTTACCTCCTTCAAATAATTTCATCATCAAAATTTCTTGTATATTAATGCATAAAAAGATTCAAGTGGTTCTTCATCATAAGTTCCTCGGGTTCCCATGCCGTCTCTTATATTTTATGGTTTCTCCAATGAACATCTACCAGAAGAGTCTTCTGGTTTCTCAACAATTTTTCTATGGTATCAAGAATGTTGAAAATCATCTCAAAATAAGACAGATTGGGTTTCAGTTTTATTTCTTCATATGTGAGTACATGGGTTGGGACATGCATGTATTTTCTCATCAGTGATATGTGGAACACATCATAAACTTTGGAGATACATGGCATGATTTCCAAATGGTAAGCTATAACTCCAATTCGTTTTAGATTTTTAAAAGGTCTAATGCACCTGAGACATAATTTTACCTTCTTACTAAATTTTATAACACCCTTCCATAGAGATGCCTTCAACAAAACATGATATTCTACTTGAAATTCCAAAACATTCTTTTGGTTATCTGCATAGCCCATTTCTCCAACTCTGAGATGATTTGATGTGGGTTTGGATAATATTCACCTTTTCCATTGTTTCCTTAAGAACAATTTGGGCCTACAAGATTTTTTTCATGAACATCATCCCAACAAGTTGGTTTGTGGAATCTATTTCTATATAACACTTCATATGGTGTCATCTAAATACTTGAATGGAAGCTATTATTATAGGAAAATTATACCAGAGTTTGATATTTATCCCAAATACCTTGAAAGTCAAGTGAGCAAGATCTAAACATGTCTTCTAAGGTTTGAATAGTCTGTTTTGATTTTCCATTAGTTTTAGGGTGGTAGGCAGTGATGAAAGGAAGTTCAATATCCATGGATATCTGAATAATTTTCAAGAATCATGATGTAAAATGTGGATCAAGATCAGAAATAATTGATAGGGGTACACCATGAAGTCTTAAAACTTCCTTAATATATTTTCTTGCTAAACGTTCAAGTGGTAAATCATCTCTTATAGTATGAAAACGCGCTGACTTGGAAAGAGGATCAATAATAAACCATATTGCATCATTTATTCTAATAGACTTTGGTATCCCCATGAAAAATTACATCATAATATCATCCCATTTACACTCAGCTATGGGAAGAGGTTTTATGAATCTTCCATGATGCTATAATCCAGCCTTAACCTATTGAAAAACCATGCATCATGACACATAATATTTAATCTCCCTCTACATGTTTTCCCACCAAAAATGTTAATTTCAAATCCATATACATCATAGTGATACCAGGGTGTATAAAGAAATTGGAGCTATAAGCATTATCCAAAAATTCTATTTTTAGATCAGGTTTTTCAAGAACACAACATCTATTCCAAAATTTCAAAATTACTTCTTCATATATAAAGTCGATCAATCTCCCATCATTCACAACTTTTGTTTTATTTTTAAACTCTTCATCATTAGTCTGATAACTTTTTATCATTTCTAGTAAATATTGTTTGGTAAAAATTTGAAAATGTATTGATGTTTCACCTTCTAAGATTATTCCCGTATCAATATTTACTAGATCCCTAAACATAGGATCCCATTAAACTCTCATATTGTTTAAAATTCCATGATCCTTTCTGCTCAAATCATCTTCCACCTTATTTTCCTTCCCCATATGGTAGTGTATAGTGCAATAATATTCTTTGAGTAGTTCAATCCATCTCCTTTTCCTCATGTTGAGTTCTTTTTTTTGAGAAAATATACTTCAAACTCTTATGATCAGTATAAATCTCACATTTTAACCATAGATATAGTGTATCCATATCTTCAAATAAAATATTACAGCTATAACACCCCAATATTTAATAGTACATTATTTTTCAAAGTAATTCAATAACTTGCACTACACACAACACCAGGTTTGAGCGTACCACAAGATTACCAAACTCGTCATTCAAAAGAGGTTATGAATAGTATTAAATTAATATTGAACTATATATAATATTTATAATTTTATAATCCATATTATGAGTTTCTGTACATAATGTAAGAACAAATTCAATTTTTAGATAAAAGAAGTATTTATTTCAAAAAATGAACTTTTACCGCCTTTTAATGATGAACCCTGTTTAAATCCAACATTTGAAACCTTTATGTATTGTATTTTATAAAATAAACTTCTTATTTAGAATTTGGATATAATAATACAGTTTCAAAAAAAAAATTGGTGTTTTTCTGATAACTTTCATATTTGGGTGAATAGTATAAATTACTATATTTTAACTGAAAACAACTTTTTTAATAAAAATAATTTATAGTGTTAAATTATACATTTTAATGGTTTTGAAGTATAAATAGATTAAATTTTTACCATTTAATCCAATTCTAGTCAATTTATGTAATTTAACTTTACGATTGGACACAAACAAGTGTCTATATTTTGATAGATATTGTTTCTTAAAAATACGCCTTTTGGTGTTGACAACAGGAATTAATATTAAATTAATGCAACTTTTATGTTTTGAATTTTGGTAAAATAGAATCCATTTTAGAATTAAAAATATCAAAATTATCCTAGGGAAATTTTTGGTATTTTTCTTAAAATGTTCAATTTTGTATGAGTAGTGAAAAATACTAAATTTTAATTAAAAACTAACTTTTTAATCGAAATAATTAATAGTGATAAATTAGGAATTTTAATGGTTTGGAAGTATAATTATATTATATTTTTATCATTTAATACAATTTAGGCCATTATAAGTAATTTTACATTTAAATTTGACATAAACAAGTGACAATATTTTGGTAGTTATTATTTCCTAAAAACACACATTTTGTTTTAACAACGGGAATTAATTTTAAATTAATTATTTACACTTCTGTATTTTAAATTTAGATAAATGGATTATATATTTAAAATCAGGATGTCTAAATTGTGTAAATAGTTAACTTATATTTTTAGACATTTTGAATAATTACTTCGGTAAATATTTTATATACCATGGTTAAATGGTAAATCTGGTAAATAAGGGTAAACAAATAATACTATAATAATATTAAATTACCCTAAAACGTGTCCTAACCCTATTTTAGGATAAATTTCCAACCATGGGAATCTTTGGGTCGATTTTGGGACCCCATGGATCTACTTGTAAGTGATAATGACACTTTATATAAATTAAGTTAAAGTAAATTCAAAAATAACATAAGCATATATCTTTTAGAAAAAAAAATTTTACATAGGGTTATATATGCTATATTTTCGACTATAAAAATTCATTAGAAAGATAAAACTATTTCCTACATAATGGTATTTTATTTATAATTTTTATACATTGAATAATTAAATTTATTTATGACACAACGATCATGCAGTATTTTCCTTATTAATGGAAGCATCAAATAATTTGTATTATAAATGTTAAAATAAATGTAATTTGAAAGTTTTGATGCCAGAAACAAATTCTATTGGTCAATATTACATATTAGGTTTGATTAAATGAATTTTTTTTCAAATTAATAAAATTTTTAAGACTTTAACAAAAATCAATTATTAAATAGTGTCAAAATTTACATAAATGAGTTTTAAAAAAAATATTATATTATTAATTGATATAATAGTCATAAAAATCTAAGGATCGGACAAAAGACTTATATGATGATAATTATTTCTTTAATGAACCACTTGGGTTTATCTTTTAATCTTATAGTATGTTTATTAACCAAATAATATAAAAATACAAAGAGACATGGTAAATGTCAAACTAATTAACTAAGAGTTAAATCTAAAAGATAAGGTTAATATAGTGACCCAAACCTGTCTAAAACCTATTGTTTGAGTGGATTAAGACCCATACCCACCTTATCACCAAACTAAATCAGTTTTGAGCCATTATAAACAGAATATGAATTTATTATAATATAATATTATAATTTTTTCCTAAGGTTCCCCTCACCACTCTTATAAAAGAGTACTCCCCCTTCTCTTGAATTCATACCATCAAAGCCTTTTGGCTCTGCCAAACCCTGCCAAAATATTCTCTCAACTTCCCTCAATTCAACTTAGTGGCCTTATTTTAATCATAAAGACAAACTAAAGAGCCCTTTTGATCAAATTAAAAGGTAGAACCTGATGAAGAGTTAATGTTTTCACCACCCTCTTTCAAGTTCCTTTCTTCTTCCACTTCTTCTTTCCTTGTTATTTCCATTATAAAATAATAAATCCATTACCTTATATATACTGTGATGTTATTGTAAATATGGTTCAACCATATTCTCTATTCTATCCATCCTTTGAAAGACATGTCACCATACGTGCGTACGTACGACTAACCGTCTCCACGTCATGGTGTAATTGTTATTCAAACCATTATTATTTATATGGGTATGATAATGATGTGTAATTGCGGTAAAAAATAAATATAACATTATAATTATTATTTATATATGATATACCATCCAATTAAATATTATTTTGATATCAAAAGAATGATATTGTCGCTAATGCATATGTACATACTACAGTCTCCACAAACACAATGAGATTCATTCCCCATCATATCCAATCAAAAATAATTTTCATTTGATGGTTAAAATTAATGTTTAATGACATAATATCATTATGTATATAAATAAAATATATCCTATTCATAACAAACATGGCTTATATAACCAATCATATAAAAGAGAAGAAATTAGTTAACACCAAAACAACGATAATACTAAAAAGAAATATTATAAGATCATATATGATATAAAATTATTGTATATGATTATTTTATAATTTAATAACAATTATTTCACCATTATAAAGTATGTTGAACTAACATCGACCAAGTAAAAGTACATGTTAAGGGTTTATTTCACAATCTCTTCATTATTCGAGGTTGTTAATACGTAATTATCTACTAGGACCTCTTTATCATCCACATCAATGTTTCTTAAAAATGTATTCCAAAACATTTTGACAATTTACTAGACTATAGGTTAATTCCATTTATACATTTTTTTGGATTTTTATAAATTTTTTTGAAAGGAATCAATCCATCATTTTCCAAACAAGGTCCTTTTTAACATATTCGACAAAATTAAGGTAAGAATGTTTTTTTAATTTATACAGTGGGTGTGGCTATTTTTCACTGTTATAATATCATCAAAGCTTCCCTTACAAGCTTATAAGAATATATTTAAAATAAATGTTTTCTTTATAATTATGTGACTCATAAATTATTCAAAATAGAAAGTGATATTTCTCTAAAAAGGTTTTGGATTTCATCTATGTCAACATACTTTGATGGATTTTAAGTTTATTTGAAATTGATTTATTATGATACAAAACTTCCATATTGTATTGAAGGTTTTGTGATTTTTTTGAATTTGGATGTGCTATTTTTATACCATTCATGGTTTATGGTTAAAGTATTGACATTTCGTATGCTAGTTTTAATACGGATTTTTATGATATGTTTAAACCTTTTCATATGATGAATGTATTGGACTTAGTAAGTAATGGGTTGAGCCTGCTATAGCTCCTAGATGCATCGGTAGGTCTCCTGAGAGAACTAGACATAGAATTGGCTGAAGAACATTCCCAATTTTGATATATGGTTTTGGCAGAGGCCTTAATCATTTTTAGACATCTTGTTCGAGGCCTTGAAAAAATGTTTTAGAATGTCTGGAATTATACATTTCTTCATTATGAAAATAATATTGGTGGTTCATGTGGTCATTCCACTTGTAGAATACCTATGATTATGTTTTATTATGGCATTATTTACTCATCTCATATTCCTACCATAAAATAATTCATGTTTATTATTGGAAAAGGCATGTAGTTTCAATTATTCATCATGCTTAATATTTATGTTATCTTCCACTGTATTGCTCACCCTTACTGAGCGTCTGAGCTCACCCCGTTCTATGTTTTATTTTTTCCCAGGATGTGAAGATGTATTTTACGACTGACCTCTAGGGATAGTCTGAGGGGATATGAGTGTGAACTATGGAGACTATGTTGTTGTAGTTTTCCATTTTTTTTATTTAATGTAAGAGTTATGAATGTATCTAGAGTTTCCAAGACTACTAAAATACTTGGTCTTTCAAGACATGATCTTTTGTGATCATGCCAATGTTATGTAATAATGCATCGACTTTGGGTAACTAGGGTCGTGGAGTTAAAGTTGGTATTAGAGGAAGTTTAGTACAAACTGTGGAAGCTAGATTTAGAAAAACTCTGATTAATGCACATAGACCATAGATATAATTTGAGTATTAGTATAGAAGAACTTCCTAGAATTTTGGTATTATAGAGATTTTGTGAGTTTTCCAAGCAATGCATCCCTTTCTGGATAAGAGCAGGTAGAGGCGGCTCTGGAACAGATGTACCTAGGGGTAAAACCCAAAAACACCACTTTGGTCTAGACTCAAACGGGAACTGGTGCATGACAACGGGCCTTGTTACACTCTTGGTTATGACACTCCTAGGGGATATGCTTAGGATAATTTTCACTTTATCTACAAACCATTATGAAGGGTTTATGGGTATATAATTCCCCAAATAAATCATTTTTATGATTATTGATTATATTAATAATATGTTCAATCTATGTTAGGTATTTTACATGTTTGGAATTATTCATTTCAATTCATAAACTAATATAGTGTATGCCATTGTATATAAATGGCACCCAGTATAAGTATTTTGAACTCCAGCAATACTTTTGATCCCAAGAGTAAGAAGGATCATATCTTTCACGGTATTAAGCCAACATTTAGAAGGGAATTGTCTCCCATGTATTCTCAACGTATGATGAAATAGGATGATGTGTTAATAAGATAAGTAAAGAATTCACTGAGCCCTATGGCTTTGAAGGGAACCATGAGAAGAAAAGTATGGAAGAGAGAAAGATGGATAAAGGGAAGAGGGAAAAGAAAAAATTCCCCATATGTTATAATTGTGGGAAGAAACACCGTAGAACTTTACTGAAGGGAATGGGAGTTTGTTATAAGTGTGGAGAAAAAGGATGCCATGTACATGACTGCAAGGGTAAGAAAAAGGTTTCAAATGTACAATGCTTCATCGGCAAGGAGTTTGGACACTATGTGAACTAATGTCCAAATCAATAGAGTATGCCCCAAATGATGCTATTTGATAATAATCATGTTATGATACTACCACATATGAGGAGTAATGATTATATTTTTTATGTTTTTATTAAATAATTATGTCATTTCAGTGTTGTATCAATGATTTAAAGGTAATAATAATTATGAAGTATATAACGATTGAACTGCAGTGCTATTTCATTATGGACTTGAGATTGTGTGGAACCAGGAAAAGTGACTCCATAGCAGGTTATATTTTTTGAAAATATATGGTTGAGAGAAAGATAAATCATAATATGGTTCTGATACTGAGGTAGTGATTTGGGAATAAAACATTTTTGATTTGGATAAATTATATTGGATATTCTTGACTACTTTGAAACTGATTAATGATTTGTATATTCCATCATTGTTTGAGTTTACAACATTTTTGGATAGAAGGAGTATATCTAGTATTATACAATGAATATGGGATAATGAATGTAATCAATAAGGTTTTACAGTAATTTAGGATGTTGTAGTGTTTTAAAATAATACATGATGAAGGTGTTCACAAGTTATTACATGGGAAAAAGGATTTTCATTGTGTTTAACTTCCCTATAAATTTTGGACTGTGAGTTTGGACAGAAGTATTTTGGATAAGTATAGTTTGAGATAATTATTGGATTTCCATAAAAAGGACTACCCAGAGGTCGAGCGGAAACCCGTCGCATCTGGAAAGGCTGTGAGACTTGAACCCGCAACCGAAGGGAGACAAGGGTGTATCACCTACCACTGACCCACGTGATGTCCTAGATTGAATAATCTAGTTTTTTAAAGGGTCTGGTAGATGAATTATAAATTCATTTTTTTGAACCCTATATGAATAGGATAAATATAATATTTTTTAGTTCTAATATCTTTTAGAGTGAAAGATGTGTTTGTGGTAGAAATTAGTTAAAAGATGGAACTCTACTTGTCAATAATATATATATATATATTATCTTATTCTATGAAGAAATAAATTCTTAAACTTTAGGTAAGTCATCTTAAAACTAAAAATGTGTTATCCTAATACCTTATGTTTTTTGGAACTAATGATATTTTAAATCATCATAGATTGATGGCTTTGAGGCCCTCAATTCTACAATAGTTGGTGACAGATGACTTCAATCACTCCATATAAATATTTTCATTTTACTCCAACTATGTGTCTCTAATTTACACCAATGTTATCCTAATCAAGATCAAAATTTGGTGGTTACTTTTTCATTCCCCTTTTCCTCTTATTAAGACAAAATTTTATTAACCCAATTTCCGATGTGGGTTTTCACAAATAGGTATTTTCTATTTCTAACCTTTTATTTTTGAATAACAATTTCAAATTGCGAGGATACAATTTTTTGATGGAGGGAAGAATGCGACAACCCACAATTTCATAGTACGTAATTTTTCAAAGTAATTCAATAACTTGCACTACACACAACACCGGGTTCGAGCGTACCACAAGATTACCAAACTAGCCGTTCAAAAGAAACTATGAATATTATTAAATGAATATTAAACTATATATAATCCTTATAATTTTAGAATCCATATTATGAGTTTCTTGGACATAATGTAAGAAGAAATTCATTTTTTTCAAAAAAAGAAGTATTTATTTCAAAAAAAGCACTTTTTCCAGCTTTTAATGGTAAAACCTTTTTAAATCCAATATTTGAAACTTTAATATATTTTATTTGACAAAATAAACATCTTATTTAGAATCAGGACCTAAGAATTTAGTTTCAATAAATGTTTGGTTTTTTTCTGATGACTTTCATATTTGGTTGAATAGTGAAAAATACTATATTTTAACTGATAACTACTTTTTTAATCAAAATAATTTATATTGTTAAATTATACATTTTAATTGTTTGTATGTACAAATAGATTATATTTTTACCATTTAATCCAATTATGGTCATTGTATGTAATTTCACTTTATGATTGGACCAAAACAAGTGTCAATCTTTTGATAGATATTGTTTCTTAAAAATACACCTTTTGGTTTTGACAACGGGAATTAATTTTAAATTAATTTAACCTCTATGTTTTGAATTCGGTAAAATAGACTTAATTTTTGAATTTGTAATATCCAAATTATCGTCGAGTAAATTTTTGGTATTTTTCTGAAAACGTTCAATTTTTGATGAATAGTGAAAAATACTAAATTTTAATTAAAAATTACTTTTTTAATCGAAATAATTAATAGTGATAAATTATAAATTTGAATGGTTTTGGAAGTATAATTAGATTATAATTTTTATCATTTAAAACAATGTTGGTCATTACATGTAATTTCACATATAAATTTGACATAACCAAGTGTCAATCTTTTGGTAGTTCTTATTTCATAAAAACACGCTTTTTGTTTTAACAATGAGAATTAATTTTAAATTAATTTCAACCACTTCTGTGTTTTGAATTTAGATAAATTAAATCCATATTTGGAATCAGGAGGTCTAATTTTTTTAAATAGGTAACTTTTATTTTTAGACATATTGAATAATTACTTCGTAAATATTTTATTTACCATGGTCAAAGGGTAAATCTAGTAAATATGGGAAAAAAATAATATTATAATAATATTAAATTACCCTAACACGTTTCTTAACCCTATTGGATGATACATGTCCAACCATGGGCATATTGGGGTCGATTTTGGAACCCCATGGAGCCACTAGTAAGTTATAATGACACTTAATATTAATTAAGTTAAAATAATACAAAAATGACATAAGCATATAGATTTTAGAAAAATAAAATTTACATAAGGTTATATATGTTATATTTTAGACAATAAATATTAATTAGAAATCTACATTTTTTTCTAAATAATGATATTTTATTTATAATTTGTAGACATTGAATAATAAAATTTATTTATGACACAATGATGATGTAGTATTTTCCTTATTAATGAAAGTATCAAAAAATTGGTATTATAAATGATAAAGTAAATGTAATTTGAATGTTTTGATGCCATAAACGAATTTTATTGGATAATATGACATGTAAGGATGGATTAAACAAATTTTTTTAATTAATAAATTTGTTATGGCTTTAACAAAAATCAATTATTAAATAGTGTCAAAATTGACATAAAGGAATTTTTAAAACAAATATTATATTACTAATTGATATAATATTCCTAACAATCTAAGGTTTGGCCAAAAAACTTATATGATGATAATTATGTAGTTAATAAACCACTTGGGGTTATCTTGGAATCTTATAGTATGGTTATTAACCAAATAATATAAAAATAGAAAGAGACATGGTAAATGTCAAACTAATTACCTAAGAGTTAAATCTAAAATATAAGGTTAATATAGTGACCCAAACCTGTATAAAACCAATTGGTTGAGTTGATTTTGACCCATACCAACATTAGCCTCAAATTAAATCAGTTTTTATCCATTAGAAACCAAATATGAATTTATTATAAAATAATATTTTATGTTTTTCCTAAGGTTCCCCTCACCCCTCTTATAAAAGGTTACTCCCCCTTCTCTCTAATTCATACCATAAAAGCCTTTTGGATTGGCCAAACACTACCCAAATATTCTCTAAAATTCCCTCAATTCAACCTAGAGGCCTTATTTTGATCATAAATCCATCCTATGTATCCATTTTGATCAAATCAAAAGGAAGAACCCGAAGAAGAGGTAATTTTTTCACTGCCCTCTTTAAAGTTCTTTTCTTCTTCCACTTCTTCTTTCTTTGTTATTTCCATTATAAAATAATAACTCCAGTACCTTATATATACAGTAATTTTATTTTAAATATGGTACAACTATATTCATTATTCAATCCATCCTTTGAATGAAATCTCACCATACGTAAGTAAGTACGACTTAACGTCTCCATGTCATGGTGTAATTGTTATTCAAAACATTATTATTTGGATGGGTATGATAATGATTCTTAATTGAGTTAAATAATACATATAACATTATAATGATTTTTATATATGAAATAACATCCAATTATATTTTATTTTAATAGAAAAAGAATGATATTGTTGCTCGTGTGTACATACAGACTACCGTCTCCAAGAACGTGATGAGATTCGTTCTCCGTCATATCCATTCAAAACTAATTTTCATTTGATGGTTAAAAATAATGTTTAATGACATAATATCATTATGTATATAAATCAAATATATCCTATTCATAAAAACCATGGCTTGTGTATCCAAGCATATAAAGGAGAACGAATCAGTTAACTTCGAAACAACAATAATACTAAAAGGAAATATTAGAAGATCATATATGATATCATATTAATGTATATGATTCTTGTATAATTTACTAACAATTATTTCACCATTATACATGAGTTTAAACTACCCTCGACCAAGGAAAAGTACAATTTAAGGGTTTATTTCACAATCTATTCATTATCCAAGGTTGTTTATACGTAATTATCTAGTGGGACCTCTTTGTCATCCACATCCATGTTTCTTAAAAATTTATTCCAAAACATTTTTACTATTTACTAGACTATGGGTTAATGTCATTTATACCCTTGTTTTACTTTTTATAAAATGGTTTGAAAGGAATCTTTCTGTCATTTTCCAAACAAGGTCCTTTTTAACCATTTCGACAAAATTAATGTAAGAATATTTTTTTAAATTTATAAGGTGAGTGCGGCTATTTTTTCCCGTTATGACATCATCAAAGCTTCCCTTAAAATCTTATAATAATATTTTCAAAATAAATTTTTTCTTTTTAATTATGTGACTCTTTAATGATTTCAAAATATAAAGAGATATTTCTCTAAAAAGGGTTTTGATTTCTTATATGTCAACATCCTATGGTTTATTGTTAAAGTATTGAAATTTCATATGCATGTTTTAATACGAATTTTTATGATATGATTAAAAATTTCATATGAGGAATGTGTTGGACTTAGTAAGTGATGGGTGGAGCCCGCTATAACTCCGCGATGCATCGGTTGGTCTAATGGGACAACTAAACATGGAATTGGCTGAGGCCCTTTCCCAATTATGATATATGGTTTTGGACAAGGCCTTAACAATTTTTATACATCTTGGCCAAGGCCTTGACAAAATGTTTCAGAATGTCCAGCATTATACATTTCCTCATTATGAAAATAATATTGATAGTTCATGTGGTCATTAGACTAGTAGAATACAAATTATTATGATTTATTATGGCATTATTTACTCATCTCATATTCCTTCCATAAAAGTATTAATGTATATTATTGGTAAAGTAATGTGGTTCCAATTATTCACCATGCTTAATATTTATGTTATCTTCCGCTGTATTTCTTACCCTTACTGAGCGTCCGAGCTCACCCCATTCTATGTTTTATTTTTTCCCAGGACGTGAAGAAGTATTTTATAACTGACCTACAGGGATAGTATGAGGGGATGTGAGTGTGGACTATGGAGACTATGTTGTTGTAGTTTTCCATTTTATCATGTAATGTAAGACTTATGAATGTAGCTGGAGTTTCCAATGCTACTAAACTAATCATTCTTTTGGGACATGATCTTTTTTGATCATGCAAATTTTATGAAATAATGAACCGACTTTGGGTAACTTTGGTCAAGGCATTAAAACATCTGCTAACTCAAAATAATTAGTGGTGTAGTTTTGTTCACGAATTTTTATGTGTTGTGATTCATAGACAATAACTCTATCATTATGCATACGGACACAACCAAGACCTTTCATTGAGGCATCACTATAAATAAAAAAATTTTCATTCCCCGATGGGATAGTCAAGATATTATCATTGAATAAAATTTTATTCAATTCTTAAAAAACATTCTTCACACTCTCTTTTTCAAAAAAAATTTATCCCCTTAATGTGTGAGCTTGGTTAATGGGTTAGCCAATTGGGAAAAATTCTAGAAGAAGTTCCAATAATAACCTGCTAAACCAATAAAACAGCAAACATCAGTTAAAATCATTAGTGATGGCCATTCATGGATTGCTCCTGTCTTATAAGGATCAATAGAGATTCCATACTTATAGAAAACATGGCTAAGAAAAGAAATCTCCTAAAGCCAGAATTCATAGTTTCTAAAATTCCCATATAATTCATTTCTTCTAGGAGTATTTAGAATAGTGTGCAAGTGATTTACATGAACTTAATAGATTTTAATGTATACCATGATATCATAAATAAATACCACTATAGAGTCATCAAGATATTCCTTTAAAAATCTATTCATTTTTGCCTTCAGATTGTCTTCCTTTATCACACACAACTGATGATATCCAGATCAAAGGTCAATATTTGAAAAATATTGAGTTTCATGAAGTTTATCGGATAAATCATCAATGTGAGGTAGGTGATACTTGTTCTTTATTGTTATATAATTTATCTCCCTATATTCAACACACAACCTCATAGACCCATCATTATTCTTAAAAAAAGAATAGGGCTCCCCCTAGAGAAACTCTTGGGTGAATAAATCCTTTGTTACTCAATTCCTATAGTTGTTTCATTAGTTACACTAATTCCACAATTTTCATTATATAATTATTCTTCGATATCGGCCTTGAACCAAGAATTAAATCGGTGGAAAAATCAATTTCTCATTCTGGAGGATGTCTAGGTAAATACTCTAGAAACACCTAATCATATTCTTGAACAACAAGTACATCCTCTATTTGAACATTTCATTCTTCACCTATAGTTATTTCACTCTCTTCCTCCATAATAAATAAATTTATTAGAGATACTGTAGGTGGATCTAGATAGGAATCATATGGTGCCATTTCTTCTCTAAATATATAGTATTCCGCATCATCGTCAAAAATTGTAAAATCCTTCTTATTACAATAAATTTTCACATCATTGTGTGAAATCCAATCCATTGTGAGGATTATATCAAATTCAATCATGGGTATGATGATGATATGAGAAAATAAAGCACTTTTACATGCCCTAATGGGAACTGATTCACTAAACATTATTTCAATGATACTTCCCCTAGGTGTTTTGAAAAACAACTCCCTTATTAAATCAAATAGGAAAATATACAATTTTCATAGAAAAATGAGAAGATGTGAAACAAAGTGATGATCCAAAATCAAATAATGCATTGTCCAAATTTGAGGAAACAATTTAATATCATGCCACCCTTTCATTAAGAGATTCAACCTCTATATTAGTTATCCCACAAGGTTATCCTTGCTCTCTTGGTCTTTTCTACGGTAACTTTCTTTGGCACACATGAAATTAATTTTCATAATGTCCCATTTCACTATAATTTTATCATTTAATATTGAAAGACTCTTTTTCCCCTTGTAATCACATGCTTGGTGTCCCTTTACCCCAAACATCAAACAAACTCTTATTCGCTTATGACATGTACCAGGGAGATTATTCTCAAATTTACTACAAGATGGAAATTAAACCTGTCCATTTGTCCCCATTATTTACATTTTCATAGTGTTAAACATATATTTTCTTATCCTACATTTCATTAAAGTTGTAATAAATAGATAATTCCTTTTATATCTTGATATCACCTGAGACTATATCTTCATATGATGAGAAGTTTTTTGAGACTAATGCTTGATGTAGAAATTATTTTAACCCATAAAAGAATTTATCAATCTTACTTCATGAGTTACGTATATAATCTGCATCTTTCCAAGCTAACCTTGTAAAGTTAGCCTCATATTTTGTGACATTCTCATCCTACTTTTTCCTCAGACTCAGAAATTGGCTTTCTATATCTACTCGACATTGATGAGGAAATTATTTTTATATGAAAATATCTTTAAACTCCCTCCATTCCATATTTTATACTTCTTCATCCTCCTTTTTGTTTTGAATTATTGACCACAATTGTTCTGAATCTCCAGTGAGGTGATAAAAATACATGAAAACTTCTTCCCTTTCACTACTCCCCAAAGCATGAAATATTTTCTATAAGGAACTTATCCATTGCTCAGCTATAAATGGATTTGTAGTCCTATTTAATGTTGGTGGTTTTTGCCTCATGATGTGGTCTAAAATTGATAGTCCACATTGTTAATTAGGGTTCTCCATATGGATAACGTTATTATTCATAACCTAAGTGAGTTTTCCTGGTATGGTTATAAGTTGTTCAACACCGGTTGCATCACCAGCTCCACTATAATTATCCTGAGTAGGAGGTAAATCCCTACATGGATTATGTAAATTGATATAGTTTCCATTCCTTCCACTAGGCGCCATTTCTAAACAATGGAATAGACTATATTATTTTATGAATCACAATAAATAATTCCAAAATTGTCAAATAGATAACATAAATTGAACAACAGATGCATATAATCTGAAATCATAAAGAAATGTTTTCTTTAAGAATGTATTTACTCATAAATCCTTCATAATGGTTTGTAAAAAAAATGTAAATTATCTATGTATATCCCCCAGTAGTTTCATATCCAAGAGTGAAATAAGTCCCGTTGTCATGTACTAGGATACCCCGGGTTAAGCTCGAAACTCCTTGTTAGATTTTTCACTCCTAGTTACATCTCTGCCATAATCACCTCTACCTTCTCATATCCAAACATGAGTATATTAGTTGGAAAATACAAAAAAATCTATACATTACCAAAATTATAGGATGTTCTTCTATACTAATCCTCAAATATTATCTTATGGTAATGGATTTTTTAAAACAATTGATCACATAGGCTCTTATATTGAGAGTGTTAAAACATTACACAAGATGAAATGGGGGAATTTTTCATTGGTCCCTAGTAATAAGAGGGACCATTTCATTAGAAATAGTGTTGATGTGGATGCTCCTTTCTTACAACACCCCTTTTTTGGCAAGTCCATCGGCAATGAAATTCGCTTCCTAGATGGTGTGCGTGATGAACTAGTTCAGTGAAGTTATCTTCTCAATGCAGTTTATCCACTTACCTGCCAGTTTCAATGAGAGTCTTTTCCAACCCATCAAAATTGCATGAACCACCATGGCCGAGTCACACTCAAATCAATTGTTGTTCCAACATATTTGGAATGTGATGTCCATTATTCTTATAAATGATATCATTTAGTCTTCTAAAGCTGTAGCATGCCCACAAGGACTATAATTTCACACCACCACCTCCCCATGAGGATTCCTGAAAATTACCCCAAAATTTGAAGGTCTAGTATTTCCCCTAGAGGCCCCATCCATGTTGCATTTAAGCCATCCACTAAATAGTAATATCCATAGAACCTCCATTGTACCCCTTGGTTTGGGATTACAGCATGTATCCCTTAATCACATAAGGATAAAAAATTCCCTAACTATGGTGTTGAAATGCTCATTAAACAATGAATTAGAATTTTGGATGGCCACAAGAATACTGATAATTTCAGTAGTTTCACTGAACCTTTCCTAGAAATGAACAGAATTATTTCGAGCCCTCCATACAGAATGAGAAAATTCAATGCATGCCACCTAAAACTTTGCATGAAGCTTCTTGGATTGTTGATCTCTAAAAAGATAAAGCATAACATATATCGCCGACTGAGTATCGGGAGGGGCCAGCTCCAATATGTTGAGAACAGATTTCCACAGGGAAGAATCTGTGTTACAGGACCATGACAATTGATCAACATATTATCAGTTCTGACCAAATAATTCACATCTTGAGAATAATGAAATCTCGACCCTATGAATATTCACATCCACTAGTATTTTATTGTGATAAAGCCTCCTTATAAGTGAATTTCTAGAGGGAAGAAACCATTTTTTTGTTCATTAAACCAATCCAAGTTAACTATCCCTTCTACAGGTATCTGTAGAATCTTTTAGATTCCAGCAGTCCATCTTGAGACCCTTCCCATTCTAGGATGTCTTCCTATTTTATAAATTCATAGTTATCAATAATGGAATCAATTTCATCCAGAATGGCATCTCTTCATTGAATTTGGTCTTTGATAGATATGTTGTTGTCAATGTTTTTTTCTTCATTGTTTAACCTATCCATATGTGGTGTGCCAGTCTGGTTGGTATGTTGGAATTTTGGACATGAATCCACCCTGACCACCCAAAGTGAGTGCCTTATCATTGTTATGAACACCGAACGCAGGCTAGCCCAAATTGATGGGTCCATGTATTTATGCTTCCCATAAATAATCCTTGATATAATTATTCTTTTCATGAAATCAAGAGAGGAATATTTGTTGTGAATAATATTCCAGAAAAATTTGGCTGGTAATGCCAGATTAAAATAGTTTAAAACATAAATTCTCAAACCTCTCGGCATGGTAGGAATGCAACATGTGCTCTATTTAGTAGTGATGAGAATCCATTCCATCACATTTCCACTCCATACAAATTTCATCATCGTGGAGTTGATATTGTTTCACAACAGAGGCAGGCCTTATGTATACCATGAAAGAATATACATGTTCTGAAATAACCTGATGTTTGAAAACACATACTCATCCTGTAATTGAGAGAGAATTTCCCTTCCAAAATGAAAGAGTGTTCCTTATATGGGATAATTCCTACATAATGTGGGAGGCTTGAAAATTTCCCCAAAAAAATGGAACACCATGATACATAAATGGAAGAGAAACCTCCCAAAGTCTACGATAATTCATTTGATGAGTCCTCCTTGCTGTTGTGATGTTCTGGAAAAATTAAATAAAAATTTTCTATAGTTTATTTCTTTCCCTGACACAAAATCATAATGAAAATATCTTCCCTCATATGAGTGGTGTTATTTCCTTCACCCAGTATAAAATTTACAATATCATCAGCAAAAAATTAATGATAAGGAGAAGTGAGACCTCTAGCCACTTTGATGGTTGAAAGTTTCCCATTTTCCACCATGTAAATAATAATTCGACTCAAGTAGTCCTAAAAAATTGTAAAAATAATTACAGAGAGGGGGTTACCCTATCTCACACCCCTTGAACATGTGAAATAACCCACTGGTGACCCATTAATTAGAATTGAGATGTGAGTAGAATCCATCAACTTTATGAGCCATTGAACAAATACCTCACTAAATCCAAATTAGAGGAGAATATATTTAATAAAACCATAGTCCACTGTATCAAAATCCTTTCTTATGTCATGATTCAAAGCCACATTTCCTCCCCATGCTATTATCCTAAGAATATTAATGCATTCTAAGGTAGTGAGAAGACAATCCTATAAATTCCCGCCCTTGAAAAAACCAAACTGATTCTAGGAGATAATTTTTTTAGTAACATGAGAAAGCTTGTTCGGAAAGAGTTTTTTAATGACTTTTTGAATGCTGTTCACCAGTGTTACTAGTATAAATTGACCTATTTCACTATCATTCTCCAACATAGGTATCAGGGTAATAAATTGGGCATTGAATCCTAGAGTGAAGGTCCCACCCCTGAAGAAGTGTTTAACAAGTAGGAAAACCTCATTTTGAATTACATCCCAATATATTTGGAAGAAAAAATTGTTGAATCCATCAGGGTTAGGGGAGTAAAATTTTTTAAGACCAAAAAATCCCTCCATGATATCAAAATCCATATAAATCGATGGGATGAGATGATTTTCTTCCACATTAATTAAATCATGAATTATGTTTTCTCTTATGGGCTCATATATAGCCATATCATTGACTATATTCTTAAAGAATGAGTCAATATTCTCTATAAGATCCTTTTTACCATCCAGAATTCTATCTCCATCATTTATCAAGGAAATAGGTCTATTCACTCTTCTAACCCTTTGGAGGGAATTGAAAAACATTGTGTTTAGATCCCATTCCTAAAACCACCTAACATTTATTTTTTTGATATTGTCCCTAACCATTATAATGTTATTTATCTTTATGGATAGCTCAATATCATGTTACATGTACTTCGAGAAGTTATCTCTAGTGGCCTCTTCTTGCAAGTCATCAAGGGAACATTCAAGTCCTTAAATTTTAGCATCCATAAATCTAAACCGTGATTTTATCCATTCCCTAAGCATAATCATTAGCATTATATGATTTAAAATGAATATCAAAGGATTTATATTAAAAAAAATGAACCCTGAGTCTCTTGAACAATTATTGAGCATTCTGGAAGAGAGGCCCATGTGATATTGAACTTAAAAGAAATTTGTTTTCCCACTTTCCTTCCCATGAAAACTAATCATGAGAGGGTAGTTATCCGAATTAATTTTCTTAATAGTAACACATGTGATTGGGTTCCATGCATCAAGAATTATTTTATTATCAAAGGCTCGAACAATTATACTCGCCTCTATATGATTTAGATTTCTCCTATACAATATGTATTTAGCACCAATGAGATTAATGTCATTATTCCAAAATTATCAATACATACTCCAATGATCCTTGTAGAGGTGGAATTTGTAACTGGGCCCATTTTCTCAGTCTCATGAATAATTGATTTGAAATCACTTGTGACAATCCATGGATCTAAAATTGAATTCTTCAATTGCTGAATTTTCCACCAGAAAATTCTCCTATCCTCGTGATAGTTGTAAGCATATACAGTTGAGTAGAAACATTTCCTACAACCCTCCATAAAAATAAAGATGATGATATGATTGTCCACATCTATAATCCATGGAGAATCTACTTTGTGATGATTTAGAATCTAAATCCTATCATGATTTGTGTCTGCACTTTTAGTACCCGTAATATTGTATCTTCTACAAAATAAAAAATTTATCAATTTTTTGGAGTTCATTTTGGGATTTGAAATTTCAATAATCTCTAGTTAGTACCTTCTAGAAAAGAGCCTGAGGAAACCTTCAGTGGAAGGGTTGTCTAGACCCTTATAGTTCCTGAAGAGAATTCTCAATTTGGAGTTGATTAAGAGGCTATACCTCTTTTTCCACCAATGTTTCTAGGTGATTTTCTTTTTGATTCTACTTTTAATGAAGTATACCCCCAATATTGTTCCCCATTTTCCATATTACATTTTGGCTGAGTGCATACTTTCAATTCTTTCTTCTTCTTTTCATTTGTCTCCCCTGGTTCACTGTTATCCTTTATGTGGACATGTTTCTGAACGAACCATCCCTCAGTAGTTGTATAATCTATCTCCACATCTAAGTGATTAACCAGTAACGTCAACATAACCTCTATTTAAGTATCAATTAGGATGGTAGAGAATTCCTCAATTGGAATATCATGAACCATAGTGCACACCTCTGAGATTAGTCCTAATATCAATTCATTAATGTCTTCTAAAGACTTGTTATCCATGTTAACATATTGACTTTGAATTTTTTCTTGTTGCTTATCCTCTTAATCCTCCATCTTAACCAAAGACACTCCAGCTATTTTCAAACTTCATACCTCCTCCTTATCAAGTATATTTCCTTTGTCCAGTGCTCCTAAGTACTGATCCTTTTCCTAGGATCCTCTTTCCAAATTGATGTAGGTTGAGTTGGGATGCCCATCATCTTAACCACAGATCATGCATGGAACTCATGTCCAACCATCTTACAATTCTTGCAAAATTTGGGCAAATTCCCAATCTAAAAAATTTACCTCTAGTTGCTGGCCTTTTAAAACCATAAAAATTCACTCTGGTGGTTGCAGATCTAAGTCAATTTCAACCAGAACTTGCATATAGAGTTTTATGTCTCTATTGATAGTGTAGTGATCAATGTTAAGAGGATTTCCTAATCCTGATGCAATGTCATTCTGTATCATCAGATTCTAGTAAACCCACGATAACCCATGGATCATTTTCTAGACCTATGTCGATGAGAGTCTTTTCTTGAGTGGATAGAATTTTTCATCCCATTCTTACAGCCTCAAGAAACCTGGTTTTAGGCTTAAATTCACGATCCTCCAAATGGTGGAAAGATCCTTGTTTCACTATTGGATAATATGTTAGTACCCATTTCCAATCAGAATAGTCCTTAACTTTGATAATTCCCCGAAATACGATATTCTCAACTTCAGATCATGAATCGACCAGGGCTTCATACCTTTTTCAAAAGAGGTTCTCCCTAGAACCGAAAATCTACATAGATCTATTCACTGCTGTATCGCAACCAGATCCACCACCACCATGATATATTTATACCATGATTGCTTGAGGACCTACGCATTCGTGGGAAATGAATCATGCTCTCCAGCGACCAGCACCTCTGCAAAAGAGATAGCCTTTCTGGAAGAAGTGAGAGATAATACTCTAATGGAAGCCTCTGTGAAAGTTCCTTCACATTCTGGATTGATGGAATCCATTCCCACACCTAGTCCTAGAATAATAAAGCAACACCAACATCAAAAGGTGAAGGGTTTTTCTTCTCACCGAGCATTGTCCTCATCATTGTTTTTTAAAATTGTAGTGTTTTTTACTCAGAGTTTTTCTAAATCTAGTTTCCATGGTTTGTACAAAACCTCCCTCTGATACCAACTATAAAACCCTAACCCTAATTACCCAGAGTCGGTGCATTATTACATAACATTATCATGATCCCAAGAGTTAAAGTCTCAAAAGACAAATTAGTTTAGTATCCTTGTAAGTACTAGATACATATATAAGTTTTATATTACATTATGAAATAAAAAACATCATTGTATCTCCTTTGAATATACTCATATCCCATATCCTATCCCTGTTGGTCAATCATAATATACTTCCTTACATCCTGGGAAAAATAAAACATAAGACAGGGGTGAGCTCAGATGCTTAGTAAGGATAATAATATAGTGGAAAAATTATATGACTAAAACACCTGATTTTTGAAATTAAACTTCTGCATAATATAGCAATGATAAATCAAATAATTCCATTTACTTATTCAAATTGATATTCTACTAGTCAAATAATCACATGTAATATGAATAGCTAATTTCATAATGATGGAAAGCATAATGCCAGACATCATAACCATATATTCAAGGCCTCGTGCCAAGACATAAAATAATATTTTTTCAAGGACTTGTGCCAAGACACTAGTTTCTCTCATGATACCTACTGATGAATTGGGGAGGTATAGATTGATCCACCCATCACTTACTAAGTCCAATGCATACCACATATAAAAAGGTTTGAAACCTAATATAAAAATTCATTTTAAAACTAGCATACAAAATGTCAATACTTTACCCATAAACCCTGAATGGTATAAAAATAACACATACACATTCAAATATATCATAACTCATTCAATACAATATTTAATATTGTATCATAATAAATAAACTTCAAAAAAACATAAAATACAATGAAGGATGTAGATATAGATGAAATAAATCCAAAAACAATTTGAGTGTAATATCTCTTTATAAATTGAAATCATTTAAAAGTAAAGAAAAAATTTATTTTAAAAATATTCTTATAATCATGTATGTGATGTATCGAAGGTGTTATGATGGTGGAAAATATCCACACCCACCATAAAAGATAAAAAACATTTTTTCCTTAATTATGTCTAAATAGTCATAATAGACCTTGTATGGAAAATGGTAGAAATATTTCATTGTAAACATTTTATAAAATGTAAAAAATTGTATAAATTTATTTAAACCATAGTATAGGAAATTGTAAAAATGTTTGAAATACATTTTTAAGATACACATATGAGGATGATAAAGAAGACCTAGTAGATATTTATATATAAACAACCTCGAATAAATAAAGAGATTGTAAAATTAAACCTTACCTTGTAATTTTCCATAGTTGAGGGTAGTTCAATCTCTTATATAATGGTGAAACCATTTTTATTATATTATACAATAACCATATACTTAAATATGATATCATATATGATCTTCTAATGTTTCTTGGTCAATGATATTTCAGTTGTATCATCATTTCAAGTGTTAACTGATTCATTTTCCGATATATGTTTTGTAACGTAAGTCATGTTTATTAGGGATAGTATGTATTTGATTGAAATACAGAATGATATTAAGTTCATAAAAATTATTCTTTAATCCTTAAATGAAATTTATTTTTCAATGGTTACTATGGGGAAGGAATCTCATCGCGTTTGTGGAGACAGTAATCTGTATTTGCACACGAGTGACAATATCATTTTATTGATGGGGAAATCGTATGTAATTGGATGTTATAAAATATATAGGGAATCATTATAATATTATATTTATTATTTAAATCAATTATACTCATTATTATACCAATCCAAAAAATGATGTGTTGAATAGAGAACTATACCACGACATAGAGACGATAATCTATACGTACGCATGTATGGTGAATTTTTCATTTATAGGATGGATAGAATAATGAATATTTTTGTACCATATTTATAATAACATAAAATTATTTATAGGGTACATGAGTTATTTTTTTGTAAGGAAACAATAATGAATGAGGAAGTGGAAGAAACAAAGAACATTGAAAGAGGTGATAAAATTATTACCTATTCTTCAAGTGCTTCCTTTGGATTTGAACAAAATGGATCCTTAGGTCAGATTTATGATCAATTTAAGGCCTCTAGGTTGAAGTGAAGGTAGTTGGGAAGATATTTTATTAGGATTAGGCCAAAAAATGGCTTTGGAGGTGTGATTTGGAGAGAAGGGGAAGTGCCCATTTATAAGAGAGGAGAGGGTCACTTTAGGAAAAGATTGAAATATTATTTTATTATAAAATCATTTTCGGTTAATAATGGATAAAAATGGATTTCATTAGAGGATATAGTTGGGATGGGTCAAAAACATCTCATGAAATAGGTTTTATATTGTTTTAGGTCATCATATTAACCTTACCATTTAGTTTTAACTATTAGTAAAATTGTACAACTTTTACCATGTATTCTTGTATTATTTTAATAAATGGATAATAAACATACTATTAAAATCCAAGGGAAACAAATGTGGTTAATTATTGATATATCTAACCTTATATAATTTTTTTGGATGATCCTTATATTTTTAGGAATATTATATCAATTAATAATATAGTTTTTGTTTTATAAACTCATTTATGTCTATTAAGACACTATTTAGTATTTTGTTTTTGTGAAAGTCAAAGAATCATGATTACTTCAAAAAAATACATTAATCATATTATAACATGTAATATTAACCTATAAAATTATATTAATACAACAAACGTCTCAATATAAATTTATTTGGATATTTATAATATCAATTATCTTAATCTTTCATTAATAAAGTAATTTTGGCCTCATCATTGGGTCATAAATAAATTTAATTATTTAATGTCTAAATATTAAAAATAAAATAAAATTATGCAAGAAATATTTTTATATTTCTAATGAGAATTTATATTTGAATTTATCTTATGTATAACTCTATTAAAAATGTTTTAGTTATTAATCATTGATTTTTACACTTTTAACTCTTCTTTAAACAAAATAATAATAAATGTCCTAATCTATTCCAAGTGGATCAAAGAGGATCATATTTTATTCATAATGTGTAATTTTACCAAAAACACTTATCCAATATAATTAAGAAATGTGTTAGGGTAATTATAATATCATTTTTACTTTCAATTACCCAATTTAGTTTTCACTGTGGTAAATAAAATTAAAAAGTTACTATTCACCAAAACTTATTTTCATCCTATTAAACAATATTTTACTTATTGATTCCAACCTTGTCACTCATAGTTTTGAAATTAAATTCATATTTGTGGTAAAATTACGTTTTATGCAAATTTTCAAATGTGCCTAGAATGTGGGTAAAAGACGTTAAAATGTCCAATAAATTTTTTTACATCTAATATATTATAAAATGACTCCAATAAATTAAATTTTACTTATATAGGTAATATGTATCTATTTTTACTAAAAATATATTTAACAAAAAAAATTATTATTTAAATTAAAAGTAGGTTTTAAATAATAACGTGGTATTTTTCATTATTCATCAAAAATTGAATGTTTTTAGAAAAATACAAAAAAAACCACCCTAAACTAATTTTGAAATTCCAAATCCAAAAATGAGGTCTATTTTGATAAATAAAATTTATAAAATTTTAAATAGTGGGTATTACTATTCATAATGGCTAGTTTGGTTGGTCGTGGTGTGCTAGAATTCGAAGCTGCGAACTACACATTCCATTGAATTATTCAAAGAGAAACGTACCGTGGAAGCTTGGGGTGTTTCATTGGATGTACTGGTAGTTTACTTGAAAATAAGGGCTTGAACTTTTTTTCTAAAGGTGGTTTTTGAAAGGGATTCTTTTGGATGTGTTTTTATTTATTTGGTGTTTAAGTTTCATGTTTTTTATGAAGAATCTTTCACTGAAGTTGCTTTAGCTTGATATTGGTTTTGGATCTATGTTTTATATGTTATTTAGAAAATGCTACCTAAAATGGTTAATAAGTTTTATGACTTTTCAAGCCTAGTTTTGGTCCTTCTGAAATGTTGCTTGTCCTTCATGGTGATCATAATTTGTTAGAGGTAGCAGTGTGGCTTGAAGAGGCCGAGTGCATCTTTAGAGAATTGGGAACTCCTAAAGCTCAGAGTGCATGCTTTTTTGGGTCTATTTGACGGTCTAGATCTAGAAGAATGGTAGTTGTTATCCCTGCCATCAATTTAAGTTGGGATGAAGTGGGATGTCTTTAAATCCTAATTCTTACAATGGTTCATTCCTGAAGAGGTGAAGATGAAGAAAAGAGAAGAACTTGTGTGCATTCAACAAGGCCCACAGACGGTGAAGATATATGCTGATCATTCTATGGAACTTGTGTCATTTAATTTGGAGGTATCATCGTAGGATTTTTTGATGACTTTCCTCTTCCTTGGGGGTCTTCAAATAATGATCCAAGAGTGGTTCCCCCTTTCTAAGGACCATCATTTCAAGAAGCCGGTGGATGAGGATTTCCTAGCTGAGTTGGTCTCCAGGGCACAGATGCTAGGCAATCTAGTGCATCCAGTGGCTCATTAAGGTTCCTTATCTGGTGAGAAGAGTGTGCCACATGGTTCTGTTTCTAAAGATTCCTCTGCAATGGTTCTAGATTACATCACATTGGACCATTCAATGGTGTGACATCATTGTAGATATTTAGGTATCATAAATCCATCATGCAACATCCCTTTGAAAATGTGTCATTATTGTGGGTGTCTGGGTCATCTCAAGAAGTTTTGTAGGAACCATCGCCTAAAGAAGACACTATGATCGGAGGATTCCAGGGCCTGACTGCGAGGTAGGAGATGATTCAACCATCATATCCCCAGCCACAGGTCTTAGGATGAATCTCGTGCATAGAAAAGTGTTTCCGGGGGTGTGAAGCCTTGGTCAGGGTTTTCTGTTCTGTGTTATAATTGGAACATTTAATGTCCATTGGTTCTTGTTTTTAAAATGTTAAAATATTGAAATTTTAGTGAGTTCATTGCATCTTCATGAATTTATGATGGGATTGATCTATTATAGTCCAAGTTGGCTTGTTTGTGTGTATGTGGTTTCATGAATAGTGAATTTCTTTCTTAACATGTGTTTGGACCTTGTATTGATTGATCTCGATTTAGCTGTCTTCAATTGAAGATGTAAGTGCCAGAAAAATAATCGATGTTTGTGGTTATGTTCAGGGTCACTACTTGGAATAATCTATGTTCATAAGTTTTTCTCTAGCGTTGGGGGTTTTTGGTCTTAGCTAAGAGTTCCATGTTTCATTGTACGTGTTGTTCCCTCATGCTATAGAAGTTAGTTTGATTCGGTTTGGAGTTCCCACATCGCCCCCTCCCAAGGTGGTATGTTTGGATGTTAAATTTACATGGTATTTGAGTTCATGTTGTGGGGAGAAACCACTCATGTTCCCTCATTCTCTTGTGTTTTGGTTTCTTTTGGTTTCAATCAGGCATCAATTCATGTTCCATCTATCGTTCGGCTAAGAGATTTTCTAGTGGGAGAAAGTGTTTGTGGTGGGGAGAATTTTCACACCCCAACTATTAAATTTATATATATTTTATAATTTATTGAATTTAGTAACTCTCATTAAGGTTCATGATGCGTCCCTATTTCAATTTTTTGACATTTAATGACTTTTATGTTTTTAGGATCAGTGAGTGGGCACTGCACGGTTAGCAGTTTCTGTGCGGTCGGCCCAAGTGCTCATGATGATGTTTATCGTTTGAAATAAATAATGTTTTATATATATGAAATAAGTTAAATGTATATAACATAATAATAATATTATTATTATCTATATAATAATATTGATATTATTAATAATTTTTAATAAAAACATTATAATTATTTAAAATTGTTATTAGTATATTTATTTATAATTTTTTATTAATAAATTTTTTATTCAAAATAAAATGCATACAATTATTATAATTAGTATAATTTTAATTATTATTCTTAATAATAAAATTTTATTTTTTATTATTTTTATTATTTTTATTATTATCATTATTATTATTTTTATTATTTTTATTATCATCATCATCATCATTATTATTTTTATTATAATTAATATTATGATTACTGTTGTTGTTGTTGTTGTTTTTAATAAAAAAATGATTATAATGATTATTTATTTTTTATATTAATTAAATTATTATTATTACTATTATTATAAAAAGAATGAAGGTGAAACCTAGTCTACCTCCCCCCCCTTTTGTGATAGGGATTGCACCCAAACCCCCTGGTTCCCCTCACCGCGCTTACCCCCTAGCTGCTATGGCCACCCTTCTCCGTGGCTCCTGATTGCTCTGGCCTATCCCCACCCCAGATACAGCGAACCAAACCCCCAACTCGGGCATCCTTCTTATTTTATCAAATATCCACTCATCCATTCTTCTGCATCCCTCCCCACCTCATTGGCGGTCATCGCTCCGGTTGTGCCTCCTTCACCGATAACCTCTTCATTCAGCGAATTTTCTATCAATTGTTTTGTAGGTTGTATTTAAAATTAGGACAAACCCTAATCATAGGGGGTTTTGATCCATTTTCTTCTGTTTTAGGGCATTTGAAGATAATGAAAACCTCGGTTACTCCTCCCCGGAAGTGGTGTTGCGTTCACACACCATTAAGGTAGGTGAATCCCAGTTTATTAGTTTTGGTGGATTCATTTAACACTTGGTTTCTTCAAAATATTTATTTTCTTTGATTCTATGATTTATTTTACCCCTTATTGTTCTTATATAGTGTTTATATATTTTTAGGAGAAGTTAAAACTAGTTTTTAAGCATATACTCATATACATCAATGTAAAAATCATTTGATTAACGCCAAATTTTGATTCAATAAATTTTAATATGTGATTCACATTTTATGAATTTTAAGGTTTATTTTTTGGGGAGTTTTTATGGTATTATAGTTTGAAAAAAAACCTAGAAGGTAAAATTTTAATTATGTTAATGCGTATGTGTATTTAGAGGATTCGATAAAATACAATAGTTATTCAAAGTGGAATTTAGGGTTTTTATAAAATGGATAGAATTAATCATTTTTTGTGTTGGAATTGGTTATTTGTGAATTTAGTTTTTTGAATATTTTTGTATTGTTAAACCCAGTTAATTATGTTAAAGTGTTAAAAAAATGGTGCTCTTTGGTTTTTAATGTGATGATGTATGTTCTTGTCAAATAAAGAGAGTTGTTGGATTTAGTTTCAATGTAAGTGCTAGTTTCATGGTAATAGTGTTTTTTGTTTTCTTGGACCATAGGTGTTCCATTCAAAGATGGAATATCATTGGGTGCACCAAGTCCACACATGGATTCACCTTTAAATGACAATGAAAAATAGTGTTTTCATAAAACATTGTGTTTCAAAATGGGTTTTGATTCCTGAATAAGGTTAAGTATTTTGCATGTCTTTTATAAATGGTTTGAAATGTAATCTTAAAGGGTGTTTCCATTTGGCCTTTAGTGTGTGTTTTGATGAATATTAGGCTCAAGGGTCTGTTTAGCAGTTTCATAAGAATGTGTATTATTAATTTTAATAGTTCGAAAATTTTTAGGGAAAATAAATTGAAAAATTTACACTTCAAAGGCCCGTTTAGATAATCCAAATCAAGGGTGAGGTTGAGTTAACTTTTAAAATGGTTTGTGTTTGGAAATATTGATTTCCAGGCCAGAGTTTTAAATGTTTTTAGAAAATAGTTACGACATGGACATGACATGATAACCTTATTGGAACCTTGGATGATAGGACAAATACATGTACATTATATATACATGTCTCTCTGTGTGTGTGTCTATATATATATATATATATATCTAGTGGGAACCTCTGCAAGGGGATATCCCTTTATGGGTTATCGTATAGAGTGTCTATGCATGGGGTAGGCAAGTGCGTGGGCGACAGGTAAAGCGAGTCACGCATGTGAGCGCCTCTACATACAATGTATTATTATAACCACCATGGATTCTTGGGTGCCATTTTGATGATTGAGTGATAGTTGCTGATCAACCTAGATTATAAGAGTTGCTACCCCTAGACTTTATGTTAGTCCAGGCGAGATTTTCAACTTGTTTAGGTCAATATTGTGTAGCCAGTTGGTTATAGACTCTGGAGTGTCATCATATTATTGTAGGTTCTTATAAACCCATTATGTCCAGGGATATTCTAGGGGATGTTTAGGATCAACCCTGGTTACTTAATTATTTATATTTCGTGTTTAATTTCTGTTGTACTAGTTTATTTCTAGCTTTATCTGTTTTACTATTGTACATTATCCCATATTTGGTATCTTTTGTTTTGGGTTTTTTTATCAAATGGAAAATGGTTTTGGAAATGGTATGTAGTGTGTGTTGAATTTGTAAATGGGAAAACATTTTTCTTATTTTTAAAATGTGAAAACCCAAATTTTCTATTTTTATTTCAATCTTGTGTCATTATATTGTTTTGAATGGAATACTCATGGATCTTATGGTTCAATTTTGGTTTCCCAATGGTTAAATTTAATTCTCATGCCTATTTAATAATTTCAGTTGCATGTTACCTTTGTTCAGGTTCCCCAAGATTCATATCTCTCTTGGATCAAGCTTTGTTCTGAGTTGGGAGACAACCAAGTAGATCACATGGCGGTATGTGATGTTTTTTCTTTTTTATCATTGTTTTATCTAGTTTTCATTTTAATAACAATTTTTTTGTTTATTTACTTGTGTCTTTTTGTTGGAAAAATTATTCCAACATGTTAGTTTTGATGCTCAACGCTAGTCTCCAGCCTATGGGTATCAGGAACGCCCCATGGGACATGTCATGGACCATCTCGGGTGACTGGTTCAGGATTGAACCATGTTGGTTTGGGACATAAATTATTTGAATAATATGAAAATATACTCAAATATCTCTGAGTGATAGGTTTTTGGAAAATTAACTGCCCTCTGGACCCGGAGGAGAGCTAGCCAACAGATAAGAAAAAACCAAGGATCAAGCTATAACCAGTCGACCATCCTAAAAAAATATTTCCTGATTGTAGTCAAGAGAACCCAACACCCAGTGATATGGAAGATAACAATCTGGAGGGTATTGTTAGAATCATCAAGTGATCTAATGCCATACAGAGGAAGTCAATGAGATAGGGGATAATTTCGGACATCTAGGGAAAGGCACGTTAGCAGGATCTCATTATTAGTATACAAACTATATCAGGGATCGACATTATGATTTTTGGAAACCACGAACCATTTATTGGTCTTAGCTGAGGAACCCTTATGAGAACCAGAAGCCATTATAAAATAAGTTAGTTTCACTTTTCAGAAAAATAAATCCTATAGAATCTTTTCAAAAAAATATTTGTATGAAATTTCCTAGGATTTTGAATGTGTCTCATGACATAGAAGGAGATTATAAAATTGAATATGGGATTTTTGGATTTCCTGACCTTTAGAGGACCTTTGGGGTGCATAACCCTCACTGGGAATCACAAACATGACCCCTATAAGACATGGGACTGCATAACCTGGTCATGGTCATGTAGTTCAAAAGTGGTCAAATGTTTGGGCCAGAGGATTTCATGAATACATCATGAAAACCAAAACACTCATAGACATCTTCTGAGAAATTACTGAGAATCACAAATAGATCATGATATCAAGGTTCACAACACAGTCTCGTTATAGACGCACGTAATGAAGGAAAAAAAGGGCACTCTGGAGAAGGGGTGATCAGAGGAATTAATTTTCCTCCAACCCCAACCCTATATATATGATATTATTCATAATACCAAATTTCACATGGTAGACAAAACATTACCCAAGACATCGGCTTGCGGCACTGCCAAAGACTCAGGAGAGCATTAGTTTTCCTCAAAATCGGGTAATTGTCCCCACAAACATCGCTCGTGAGGGGTCATTTGTTTTCACCCACCAAATGGGCATCACACAATTCATGATAGAAGGAATACCTATATATGAGAATTAACTTCCCTATAAATGAAATAGAACTGAGGATTTTAGATTACATGAGATTCTAAGGGACTCATGATTTCCTGACTAGTTTATGGTTGCAAAAAGACTACATGCATCGTGCATAACCTGTAATGAATCCCATTGAGTCCCCTTCAATGGACCAACCTTCTCTTATGAAGGATTTATAGAAAACTAATTTCCATGTGATGAAAACAGAATGAGAACCCCTAGGTTGTTTGTTTTTTCATTTTCTAGTTCTAGAAAAACCATAAAAAATTCTCCAAAAATAATATCAAAAATATCCAAAGGGAGATACCCATAGTTTTCGTGAAGCTCATGCTCTATATAATCATTAAAAAGGTGAAATATCCTCAATGATACACAATAAATCCCACTAGACCCTCGAACCTTTGTAAAATAAACCAATTGATATAAAGAGGAGGAGGATATAGGGACTCACAATCGCTAAAGGAAATGCGGCACACCCCTTACTATCTGAAAGATGCCATGATACCTTGACAACATGTCTTCCTTATCTCGTGAAATCCATTTTTCTTGTTAGTCACACTGCACGAACATACTCAGGAATGTCTAGGAAACTCCATAATTCCCCTTCAGTGATCTATGAAAAAATGGATAGATTTTCCAATGTAATTATTGTTCACCCCCTATATGTCCCATATTTGTAACGCAAGGCATCATCAAACAATTGAGTAAATTTACTTTACATTACTCAAGAAAATTCAAAAAACTCTCAAACCATTGTAAAATAAAACAAAGGGGATAACAGGGAGGAGGTGAGAAGTGATTACAGTTGCAAAAGGACATGCGGATCACCCCTATTGAACTTCAAGACATTGTAATACCTTGGTGACATTTAAACCTTTTCTCACAAAATCCATTTGGTTTGTTATCTTGAACACATAGATGTCCTTCGGTGCGTCCCATAAAATAAGTGGTTCCCCATCTGTGCGCTAAGGACAAATGGATGGAATTTTCCCTCAAAAACTCATGAAAATCTATATTAAACATATTGTTCATGCAATAAATTACAAAAAAAAGAGTAATTTTCCTTGACATTACATATGAAATATCACATGACTACCAAAAATTATCCCATAAAAAAAGAGGTAAAACTGGGAAGAGACAGAAGATAATAATGATCATAAAATGATTATGGTGCACTAAAGAAGTCTTTGGCACGATCCCACGGGACCCCAAACTAACCATCATTGTATTGTAGTAGTCCCTAGAAAAGTCACCAAGAATCTCATGAATACCTTTAAATAGGAACATTGGATCTCGTGAAGGCAATAATCCATGTCAACATAACAACATGGAAGTCCTTGAACATATCAACATGATCATACAGGTCCCCAATAATTATATATAATCCTATAAGGAGGAGTTTATGGAACAAACATATAATAGCTAAAAATCAGGAGATTCACTAATATTGGTCTTTTGTAGAAGACTCACAAAACTACTCTGTTTTGGCCCACATTGTCGATCCCATCATGGATCCGCGCCAGATATGCTGCGCAAACCAGTAAGTACTTGGGGGTGGAAAGGCCTAAAAATTCTCCAACCTAGCATGAAAAACTCACTGGATAAAATGTGATGGAAAATATTGAGTGAAAAAGTCCTAAGAATCGATGTAGACTTCTTAGAGAAACCAATCACGCGGCCAACCTTCTAAAGTAGTCATGTGACAATCATAAGTTACTTCTCGTGATCATTCACATATCATGCAATTGATCTCTGGTATGGCATGAAAAGAATATCCCACTGACCCATTAGATTATGTGAGAATTAAAATAAACTGATACTGAACAAACCTAATGCAATCACTATACAAGGGATATATCCAATATCAAAAGTGGAAGACTTAAAAAGACATTCTCTCTAGACCTCATGCGTGTTATGTGAGTCGTACAAGGACACATGACAACACTAGTAAATTCCACCCATATATTCAGAAATTTTATAATAATGCTATTTGGGACATCTGAAGTCCTTCAGACATGTCAAAGAAAATTACACGCCCCCCATGGGCATACCACTGTGGTCTCTTGAAACCCTTTGGGCCTATCGCTAAAGCCTTATGATGTCATTCAACTACATCTCTAAACTCATATAATAGTTTTTTCTCATATCAGTCATGTCTCATAGTTGCATCTAGGCATGAAAACCATGTTCTAATGACACACTCCGACTAAGCTAGATGAGACTTGTGGCACCCTCTAGAAGTGATGACCATGTCTCACAATGACGACCAAAGATGTTATACAATACACACGCCATCCTTAGAACCACATCACATCAAGTCTATAGGCATCCCACATATATTCCCAGACAAGTCATGTGATGGATTTGAGGAAAATCAAACCAGGTCATGTGATGTCACCCAAAAAATTAATATGCGTTCATGCAACAAACTCTAGACAAGTAGGCCAGGACACAAGGGAATCCCCATGATCTGATACCTTTTTCCATAATCAGTGTGTAATCCCCCAATAAAAGGGTCACCTTTGTGTGCAAGTACCAATAATGGGAACTACAATGAATCTGATTCCTTCCCTATTCCAAATACATATGAATCCTCTCCTTGAAGTTCGAGCTCCATATTGACTATCCAGGTAAATATGAGTACCTAATTCACTTATCCATAAAATGAAATTGATTACTTGGTAATCCTTTTTTCTCAAAATGAGCATAACACACATGGTATTAGGTAGTTTCATGGATCATGTCATATGAACTATACACCCCGGGGTTATAAGAGAAACTTTAGTTCATAATCCCCAACTACTGATATCATCTAGTATGTCCTTGATAAACTGGGCATACATCTTGGTATAAACCACTAGCATTCATGATACATTGAGGACAGTCTTAATGTATCCACGAGTGATCATCCACATTATACTATATATAGGTTAAGGGATAAGTGAACTATGATAACTCTAATTCTTATTATACTCGGGAAATGTACGATACCTTCTAAATCTCTGAGATATATACCAAAAATCCCATGGATTGTCCCAGTACATAAGTCCAATTTCTATATATGATGAGGTTGATCATCTATTACCCCTTGTTTTTAACACCAAGAATAACTCATGAGCTCTTAGGGAGTTATAAAGGACACCTCATTAGGAATCATGAATGTCCACCAACCAGAGAATTCCAAGTATGTAATCCCCAATGAGGGGTATGGTGTGAACAAACCTCTTTTGAGGGAATATACATTGGGTATAGTCCCAACTTCATGATTGAACTAAAATTAATCTGATTATTTCCTTAAACAGGATATGTAAGATGTCTCCCTCAGACCCTAGCACAAACATTTGGTGTCTCAGTACCTGTACATATTTCATCACATTGATTTTTGAGATCAACATTAGTAACGGAGGGAAATCCCATCATTAAAGTCCCTTATTCCGAGAAATGACATTGATTACTTTCTATCTCTCTTTTTTTCACAACAATCATGGATCATGTGGGCATATGGAGTTGCAATGATCATAACATTTTCACTAAAGACCACCATAATTTTCTGAGAAGCCTCTGTTTGTACTTCCCAATCAATGGAACTATGATGAATCTATTTCCTACCATAACTAGGATATGTATGATTCCTATTTACAATTGAAGCCCAAACAATCATTTTCTTAGTGCCCACAAATATTCCCCCTCCATATGATGCTAAACTACATGAGATTATAAAAATACCTGGGTTGTGATTCTTGTAACACCCGAGAATTTTTATGAGAAATATTTTGTTATCATCAAAGGAATCTTTCACTACACACAACACTAGCTTGGCCTTCTTTACACACAATCTCCACCTTCCTCGATAGCTTGCGTTGTATGCAATACTGAGTTTCACTAAACAACAATATGCTATTAAAAATATTATTAAAACTAGCTATTATGAATAGTAATACCCACTTTTTGAAATTTTATAAATTTTATATTTCAAAATGGACATCATTTTTCAATTCGGAATATCAAAATCAGCCTACGGTTAATTTTTGGTATTTTTCTGTAAACATTCAATTTTTGATGAATAGTGAAAACACTGGGTTACTATTTAAAAACTGACTTTTTTTAATTATTTATTTTATTTAAATCTATTTTAGGTCAAAATTGATAAATAATACCAATATAAGTTCAATTTAATTCATTTGAGTCATTTTATAATAATTTTAGATATATAAAAATTTTATTGAACTTTTCACCGTCTTTTACCCACCTCCTAGGAGAGTTTGAAAATTAACATAAAACTTAATTTTACCGCTTTTTTGAGTGAAATTTTCATAATCAGAGAGACACAATTAATATCAAGGTGTTAAATTTGGTTTAATAAGATGAAAATAATTTTTGGTGAATAGTAACTTTTTACTTTTATTTACCAGGGTTAAAAGTAAATAGGGTAATTAAGGGTAAAAATGGTATTATTATCACCATAACACATGTCCTAATTCTATTGCATAAGTTTAATTCAACCAAAAACAACCTTAGGATTAAAATATGACCATTTAGGTCCACTTGGATTAGATAAGGACATTTATTATTATTTTATTTAAATAATATGTAAAATAGTTAAAATCAAAGTTTAATAAATAAAAAAAATTTAATATAGGGTTATACATAAGATAAATTAGACTATAAATATTAATTAGAAAGATAAAAATTTCTGAACTAATCGTATTTTATTTATAATTTGTATACATTAAATAATTTATGTTATTTATGACACAATGATGATGTAGTAATTACCTTATTAAGGAAATATTAAAATAACTGATATTATAAATACTCAAATAAATCTAATTTCAGACTTTTTAATAATTAAACTAATTTAATAGGTTAATATGACATATTAGTATTGATTTAATTAATTGTTTTCGAACTAATAATTCTCTTATGATTTTCACAAAAATCAATTACCAAATAATGTCAAAATTGACATAAAATAGTTTTTAAAACAAATATTATATTATTAATTTTTATTTTATTCCTAAAAATATATGGTTTGGCCAAATGACTTAGATAAGGATATATATATTTATAATGAACCACTTTGGGTTCTTTTGGCTTGTTATATAATGTTTATTAACCATATAGTGTAAGAAAACAAGAAGACATGGTAAAATTTAAATTATTTCACTTAGAGTTAAATCTAAATGATAAGGTTAAAATAGTAACATAAACATGTCTAAAATATATTAGTTGAGATTATTTGGACCCATATCCACCTTATCTTCGAAATAAATCAACTTGGAGCTATTAAAAACCGAATATGACTTTATTATAAAATAATATTTTATGTTTTTCTAAAGGTTCCCCTCTCCTCCCTTATAAAAGGGAACCTCCACCCTCTCCTACTCACACCACTTTGAGCCTTCAAGCTCAGCCAACCCCTGACAATTTATCTTATCCACTTCCCTAGAAACATCATATAGGTACTTTTCTTCTTCAAAGACCATCTTTAGTGCCCAAAGAGGAGGCTAAGAAGAGGCGCTTCAAAGAAGAGGTAATGTCCATTACAGATTCTTTCAACTTTGTTTCTTCTTCTACTTTTTCTTCTTTAGTTGTTTCATTATGAAGTAATAACATAAGTAATTATTTTAATTATTATAATTTTAATTATTATTCTTAATAATAAATTTTTATTTTTTATTATTTTTATTATTTTTATTATTTTTATTATCATCATCATCATCATTATTATTATTTTCGTCATCATCATCATCATCATCATCATCATCATTATTTTCATTATTATTAATATTATTATTACGGTTGTTGTTGTTGATTTTTTTAATAAAAAAATGATTCTAATTATTACTAATTTTTTTATATTAATCAAATTATTATTATTACAAAAAGAAAAAAGGGGAAACCAAGTCCACCTACACCCCCCCCTTCTGTGCTAGGAATTTCACCCAAACCCCATGGTTCCCCTCACCGCCCTTACCCCCTAGCTTCTATGGCCACCCTTCAACCTGACTCCGGATTGCTCTGACCTATCCTCACCCCAGATACGGCAAACCAAACCCCCAACTCAGGCATCCTTCTTATTTTATCCAATAGCCACTCAGCCATGCTTCTGCATCCCTCCCCACCTCTTCGGCGGTCGTCACTCCGGTTGTGCCTCATTCACCGATAACCTCTTCATTTAGCGGATTTCATATAAATTGTTTTGGAGGTTGTCTTTAAAATTAAGAGAAACCCTAATCGTAGGGGATTTTAGTCCATTTTCTTCAGTTTTAGGGCATTCGAAGATAATGCAAACCTCGGTAACTCCTCCCCCTGAAGCGGTGTCACATTCGCACACCATTGAGGTAGGTGAATCCTAGTTTATTAGTTCTGGTGGATTCCTTTAACACTTGATTTCTTAAAATTATTTATTTTTTTTGATTCTAAGATTTATTTTACCCCTTATTTTTCTTCTGTAGTGTTTATATATTTTTAGGAGTTGTTAAAACTTGTTTTTAAGCATATGCTCATCTACTTCAACATAAAAATAATTTGATTAATTCCAAATTTTGATTCAATAAATTTTAATATGTGATTCACATTTTAAGAATTTTTAGGTTTATTTTTTGGGTAGTTTTTATGGTATTATCGTTTGAAAAAAAACCTAGAAGGTAAAAATTTAATTATGTTAATTTCTATGTATATTTAGCGCATTTGATAAAATACAATAGTTATTCAAAGTGGAATTTAGGTTTTTTATAAAATGGTTTGAATTAATCATGTCTTGTGTTGGAATTGGTTATTTGTGAATTTAGTTTTATGAATAATATTGGTATTGGTAAACCCTGTTTATTATGTTGAAGTGTTAAAAAAATGGTGCTCTTTGGTTTTTAATGTGATGATGTGTGTTATTGTCAAATAAAGAGAGTTGTTGGGTTTAGTTTCAATGTAAGTGGTAGTTTCAGGGGAATAGTGTTTTTTGTTTTCTTGGACTATAGGTGTTTCATTCAATGTGGGAATATCATTGGGTGCACTAAGTCCACACATGGATTCTCCTTTAAATGACCTTTACAAATAGTGTTTTCATAAAACCTTGTGTTTCAAAATGGGTTATGATTCCTGAATAAGGATTATTCTTTTGCGTGTATTTTATAAATGGTTTGAAATGTAATCTCAATGGGTGTTTCCATTTGGACATTAGTGTGCGTTTTGGTGAATATTAGGCTCAAGGGTCTGTTTAGGGGTTTCATAAGAATGTGTATTTTTAATTTTAATAGTTTGAAAAGATTTAGGGAAAATAAATTGCAGAATTTAGACTTCAAAGGCCGGTTTAGATAATCCAAATCAAGGGTGAGGTTGTGTTAACTTTTAGAATGGTTTGTGTTTGGAAATATTGAGTTCCAGGCCATAGTTTTAAATGTTTTTTGAAAATGGTTACGACATGGACATGACATGATAGCCATATTGGAACCTTGAATGATAGGACAAATAAATGTACATTATATATATGTGTTTGTGTGTGTGTATATATATATATATATATATCTATTGGGAACCTCTACAATGGGATATCCCTTTATGGGTTATCATATAGAGTGTCTATGCATGGGGTAGGAAAGTGCGGTGGCGATAGGTAAAGCGAGTCACGCATGTGAGCGCCTACACATACAATGTATTATTATAACCACCATGGATTCTTGGGTGCCATTTAGATGATTGAGTGATAGTTGTTGATCAACCCAGATTAGACGAGGTGCTACCCCTGGACATTCTGTTAGTCTAGGTGAGCTTTTCAACTAGATTGGGTCAGTTTTGGGTAGCCAGTTGGTTATAGACTAAGGATCATCATCATATTCCGGTATGTGATTGTAAACCCATTATGTCCAGGGATATTCTAGGGGATGTTTAGGATCAACCCTGGTTACTTAATTATTAATATTTCGTGTTTAATTTCTGTTGTACTAGTTTATTTCTAGCTTTATCTATTTAACTATTGTACTTTATCCCATATTAGGTATCTTTTGTTTTGGATTTTTTTATCAAATGGAAAATGGTTTTGGAAATGGTATGTAGTGTGTGTTGTATTTCTGAATGGGAAAACATGTTTCTTATTTTTAAAATGTGAAAACCCAAATTTTCTATTTTTATTTCAATCTTGTGTCATTGGATTATTTTGAATGGAAGATTCATGGATTTTATGGTTCACTTTTGGTATCCCTATGGAAAAATTTAATTATCATTCCTCTTTAATCATTTTAGTTACAGGTTACCTTTGTTTAGGTTCCCCAAGTTTCATATCTCCCTTGGGGCAAGCTTGGTTCTGAGTTGGAAGGAAACCAAGTAGATCACACGGAGGTATGTGAAGTTTTTTCTTTTTTATCTTTTTTGCATCTAGTTTTCATTTTAATATCACTTTTTTTGTTTATTTACTTGTGTCTTTTTGTTGGAAAAATTATTCCAACATTTTAGTTTTGATGCTCGATACTAGTTTCCAGCCCTTGGGTATCGGGAACGCCCCATGGGACATGTCGCAGACCATCTCAGGTGACTGGTTCAGGATTGAACCAGGTTGGTTTGGGACATAAATTATTTGAATAATATGAAAATATACTCAAATATCTCTGAGTGATAGATTTTTGGAAAATTAACTGCCATCTATACCTAGAGGAGAGCTAGCCGACAGATAAGAAAAAACATAGGATCAAGCTATAACCAGTCGACCATCCTAAAAAATTCTTTCCTGAATGTAGTCAAGAGAACCAAACACCCAATGATATGGAAGATAAAAATCTGGAGGGTATTGTTAGCATCATCAAGTAATCTAATGCCGTACAGAGGAAGTCAATGAGATAAGGGATAATTTCGGACATCTGGGGAAAGGCAAGTTAGCAGGATCTCATTGTCAGTATGAAAAATGTAGTAGGGATCAACATTATGATTTTTGGAAACTATGGACCTTTGGTTGGTCGTAGCTAAGGAACCCTTATGAGAACGAGAAGCCATTATAAAATAAGTTAGTGTCCCTTTTCAGACAAATAAATCCTATAGAAACTTTTCCGAAAAATATTTGTATGAAACATCCCATGATTTTGAATGTGTATCATGAAATAGAAAGTGATTGTAAAATTGAATAAGTATTTTTAGATTGACTGACCTTTAGAGGACTTTCGGGGTGCATGACCCTCATTGGGAATCACTAACATGACCCCTGTAAGACATGCGACTGCATAACCTAGTCATGGTCATGTAGTTCAAACCTATTCAAATGTTTGGGCCAGAGGATGTCATTAATAACTCATGAAAACCAAAACACTCATAGACATCTTCTAATAAATTACTGAGAATCAAAAATAGATCATGATATCAGGATTCACAGCACAGTCTTGTGATAGACGCATGTAATGAAAGAAAAAAAGGGCACTCTGGAGAAGGGGTGATCAGAGGAATTAATTGTCCTCCAACCCCACACCCTATATATATGGTATTATTCATAATACCAAATGTCACATGTTAGACCATGAATCACCCAAGATATCGGCTTGCGACACTGCCAAAGACTCAGGAGAGCATTATTTTTCCTCAAAATCGGGTAATTGTCCCCACAGACGTCGCTCTTGAGGGGTCATTTTTTTTCACCCACCAAATGGGCATCACCAAATTCATGATGGAAGGAATACGTATATATGAGAATTATATTCCCTATAAATGAAATGGAACTAAGTATTTTAGATTACATGAGATTCCAAGGGACTCACGATTGCATGACTAGTTAATGGTTGCAAGAAGAATACATGCATCGTGCATAACTTGCAACGAATCCCATTGAGTCCCCTTCAATGAACCAACCTTCTCTTCTGAAGGCTTTATAGATAAATGATTTCCATGTGATGAAAACCGAATGAGCACCCCTAGGTTGTTTGATTTTTCATTTTCTAGTTCTAGAAAATCCATATAAAATTCTCCAAAAATAATATAAAAAATATCCTAATGGAGATACCCCTAGTGTTCGTGAAGCTCATTCTCCATATCATCATTCAAAAGGTGAAATATCCTTAATGATACACAATAAATCCTACCAGACCCTTGAACCTTTGTAAAATAAACCAATTGATATAAATTGGAGGAGGAGAGAGGGATTCACAATCGCTAAAGGAAATGTGGCACACCCCTTACGATCTGAAAGATGCCATGAGACCTCGACGACATGTCTTCCTTATCTCGTGAAATCCATTTGTCTTGTTAGTCGCGATGCATGAACATACTCATGTATTTTTAGGAAACTCCATAATTCCCCTTCAGTGATCTATGAAAAAATGGATAGACATTCTTACATAATTATTGTTCACCCCCCATATGTCCAATATTTGTAACGCAAGGCATCATCAAACAATTGAGTAAATTTACTTGACATTACTCAGGAAAATTCACAAAACTCTCAAACCATTGTAAAATAAAACAAAGGGGATAACAGGGAGGAGGTGAGAAGTGATTACAGTTTCAAAAGGACATGTGGGTCACCCCTAGTGAACTTGAAGACATCGCAAGACCTTGGTTACATGTCCACCTTATCTCGCAAAATACATTTGGTTTGTTATCTTCACCACATAAATTTCCTCCGGTGCGTCCTAGAAAATCGATGGTTCCCCATCGGCGCGCTAAGGACAAATGGATGGAATTTTCCCTCACAAACTCATCAAAATTTTTATGATAAATATTGTTCATGAAATGAATTACAAAAAAATAGAGTAATTTTCCTTGACATTACTTATGAAATCTCACATGACTACCAAAAATTATCCCATAAAACAAAAGAGGTAAAATTGGTAAGAGACAGAAGATAATAATGATCATAAAAAGATTATGGTGAAATAAGGAAGTCTGTAGCACGATCCCACGAGACCCCCAAACTAACCATCATTGTATTGTAGTAGTCCCTAGAAAAGTCACCTAGAATCTCGTGAATACCTTTAAATAGGAACATTGGATCTCGTGAAGTCAATGAACCATGCCAACATTAAAACATGGAGGTCCGTCAACATATCAACATGATCAAACAAGTCCCCAATATTTATATATAATTCTATAAGGAGAAGTTGATGGAACAAACACACAATAGCTAAAAATCAAGAGATGCACTAATATTGGTCTTCTTTATAAGACTCACAAAAATGCTTTGTGTTGGCCCACATTGTCGATCCCATCATGGATCCGCACGAGATACTCTGCGCAAAATAGTAAGTACTTGGGGGTGGAAAGGCCTAAAAATTCTCCAACCTAGCCTGAAAAACTCCCTGGATAATATGTGAAGGAAAATATCTTGTGAAAAAGTCCTAAGAATCGATGTAGACTTCTTAAAGAAACCAATCACGTGACCAACCTTCTAGAGTAGTCATGCGACATGCATAAGTTACTTCACATGATCATTCACATATCACACAAAGGATCTCTGGTAGGATATGAAAATAATATCCCACTGACCCATTAGATTATGTGAGAATTAAAATAAACAGATACTGAACAAACCTAATGAAATCACAATACAAGGGATATATCAATTATCAAATGTGGAAGACTTAAAAAGTCATTCTCTCTAGACATCATGCATGATACGTGAGTTATATAAGGACACATGACAACACTATGAAATTCCCCCAATATATTCAGAAATTCTATAAGAATGCTATTTGGTACATCTGATGTCCTTCAGACATGTCAAAGAAAGTTACACCCCGCCAGGGGCATACCACTGTGGTCTCTTGAAACCCTTTGGTCCTATCACTAAAGCCTTATTATGTCATTCAACTACATCTCCAAACTCATATAACAGTTTTTTCTCATATCAGTCAAGTCTCATAGTTGCATCTAGGCATGACAACCATGTTCTACTGACACACTCCGACTAAGCTAGCTGATACCTGTGGCACCCACTAGACGTGATGACCATGTCTCATAATGATGACCAAAGATGTTATCCGAGACACACGCCATCATTATAAAAAAATCACATTAAGTCTATAGGCATCCTTCATATATTCCCAGACAATTCATGTGATGGATTTGAGGAAAATCCAACCAGGTCATGTGATGTCACCCAAAACATTAATCCGAGTTCATGCAAAAAACTCTAGAAAAGTAGGCCAGGACACAAGGGAATCCCCAGGATCTGATTCCTTTATCCATAATCAGTGTGTAATACCCAAATAAAAGGGTCACATTCATGTGCATGTACCAATAATGGGAACTACAATGAATCTGAATCCTTCCCTATTCCAAATACATAGGACTCTTCTCTTTGAGGTTCGAGCTCCATATTGACTATACAAGGAAATAACAGTACCAAATTCCCTTTTCCAAAAAATGAAATTGATTACTTGCTAAACCTTATTTTTTAAAATGAGCATAACACACATGGTATTAGGTAGTTTCATAGATCATGTCATATGAACTATACACCCCAGGGTTATAAGGGAAATTTAGTTCATAATCCCCAACTACTGACATCATCTGGTATTTTCTTGATAAACTGGGCATCCATCTTGGTATAAACCCCTAGAATTCATGATACATTGAGGACAGTCTTAATGTCTCCAAGAGTGATCATCCACCTTATACTATATGTAGGTTAAAGGAAATGTGAACTATGATAACTCTAATTCTTATTATAATCAGTAAATGTACGACCCCTTCTCAAGGCCCGAGATATATACCAAAAATCCTAAGGATTTTCCCAGTACATAAGTCCAATTTCTATATATGATGAGGTTGATCATCTATTACCCCTTGTTTTTTACACCATGAATAGCTCATGAGCTCTTAGGGATTTACAAAGGACACTCATTAGGAATCATGAATGTCCACCAACTAGGGAAATCCAAGTATGTAATCCCCAATGAGGGGTATGGTGTGAACAAACCTCTTATGGGGGAATATACATTGGGGATAGTCCCAATGTCATGATTGAACTAAAATGAATCTGATTATTTCCATAAACATGATATGTAAGATGTCTCCCTGAGACCCTAGCACAAACATTTGGTGTCTCAGTACCTGAACATATGTCATCACATTGATTTTTGAGCTCAATATTAGTAATGGAGGTAAATACCATCATTGAAGTCCCTTATTCAGACCAATGACATTGATTACATTCTCTCTCTCTCTTTTTTAACAATAATCATGGATCATGTGGGCATAAGGAGTTGAAATGATCATAACATTTTCACTAAAGACCACCATAATGTTCTGAGAAGCCTCAGTTTGTACGCCCCAATCAATGGAACTATGATAAATCTATTTCCTACCATAACCAGGATATGTATGATGCCTCCTTATGATTGATGCTCAAACATTCATTGTCTTAGTGCCCAAAAATATTCCCCCTCCATGTGATGCTAAACTACATGAGATTATAAAAATACATGGGTTGTGATTCTTGTAACACCCGAGATTTTTATGAGAAATATTTTTTTATCATCAAAGGAATCGTTCACTACACACAACACTATCTTGGCTTGCATTACACACAATCGCGACCTTCCTCAATAGCTTGTGTTGTACGCAATACTGAGTTTCACTAAACAACAATATTCTATTAAAATATTATTAAAACTAGCCCTTATGAATAGTAATACCAACTTTTTGAAATTTTGTAAATTTTATCATTCAAAATAGACTTCATTTTTGGATTCGGAATATCGAAATTATCCTTGGGTGAATTTTTGGTATTTTTCTGAAAACTTTCAATTTTTAATGAATAGTGAAAACAAAGGGTTACAATTTAAAAACCGACTTTTTTAATTATTTATTTTATTTAAATTTATTTTAGGTCAAAATTGACACATAATACCAATATAAGTTCAATGCAATTCATTGGAGTCATTTTATAATAATTTTAGATATATAAAAATTTTATTGAACTTTTCACCGTCTTTTACCCATCTCCTAGGAGAGTTTGAAAATTTACATAAAAATTAATTTTACTGCTTCTGTGACTGGAATTTTGAAAATCCAAGAGAAAGAATTAATATCAAGAAGTTAAATTTGGTTCAATAAGATGAAAATAATTTTTTTTGAATAGTAACTTTTTACATTTATTTACCACAGTTAAAAGTAAATAGTGTAATTAAGGGTAAAAATTGTATTATTATTACCATAACACATGTCCAAATTCTATTGGATAAGTTTAATTTGACCAAAAACAACCTTAGGAATAAAATATGACCACTTAGGTCCACTTGGATTAGATAAGGACATTTATTATTATTTTATTTAAAGAATAGTTAAAATAGTTAAAATAAAAGTTTAATAACTAAAACATTTTTAATATAGGGTTATACATAAGATAAATTAGTTTATAAATATTAATTATAAAGATAAAAAGATTTTATACATAATTGTATTTTATTTATAATTTATAGACTTTAAATAATTTATGTTATTTATGACACAATGATGATGCACTAATTACCTTATTAAGGAAATATTAACATAACTGATATTATAAATACCCAAATAAATGAAATTTGAGACATTTTAATAATTAACCTAATTTTATAGGTTAATATTACATATTTTTATTGATTAAATTAACGTTTTTCTAACTAATAATGCTGTTATGAGTTTCCCAAAAAATCAATTAACAAATAATGTCAAAATGGACATAAAATTGCTTTTAAAACAAATATTATATTATTATTTTTTATTTTATTACTAAAAATATAAGGTTCGGCCAATTGACTTAGATAATTATATAAATATTTATAATGAACCAATTTGGGTTCGTTTGGCTGTAATAGTATGTTTATTAACCATATAGTGTAAGAAAACAAGAAGACATGGTAAAAGTTAAATTATTTGACTTAGAGTTAAATCTAAATGATAAGGTTTAAATAGTAACCTAAACATGTCCAAAATCTATTGGTTGAGAAGATTTAGACCCATACCAAAATTATATTTGAAATACATAAATTTGGAGCTATTAAAAACCAAATATGACTTTATTATAAAATAATATTTTATGTTTTTCCTAAGATGCCCCTCTCCTCCCTAATAAAAGGGCACCTCCTCCCTCTCCTCCTCACACGACTTTGATCCTTCATTCTTTGCCAAAACCTGCCAATTTATCTTATAAACTTCCCTAAAAACATACTATATGAAGTTTTCTTCTTCAAAGACCATGTTTAGTGCCCTAAGAGGAGGTTATGAAGAGGCGATTCAAAAAAGAGGTAATGTCCATTACCGATTATTTCAACTTTATTTCTTCTTATACATATTCTTATTTAGTTGATTCATTATGAAGTAATAACATAAGTATCACTCATATACTGATATGTTATTATAAATATGAAAGAACCCTATTTTACCTTCTATCCATCCTACGGAAAATGAAATCACCGCGCGTGCGTATATATGGAATACCGTCTCCACGCCGTAGTGTAAACTGTTTTCCACCACCACTTAACTTGGATGGGTATAATGGTGAAAATAATGACTATATATGATTATTTTAAAGTTATATTGATTATTAAATAGTATACATACACTTCAATACAATTCCATGATCATGGGAACGATATCATCGCTCGTGCGTACGTATGGCCTACCGTCTCCAAAATGTGATGCGACTCGTTCTACATGATCTTCAATGCCTAATAATTATATAAATGAATTGAATGAATAAATATGATATATATTACACTAATACCATTCTGGAAATTAGGTATCTATAACCTAAAAATAATAATAAGATTTTATTCGACAAAACACGCATAAGAATAAAAAGCAATAAACATCCGAATAACAAGTAGTAGTGAAATATTACTAATACGAAGCTAAGAATATGACCATATATGATATCATAACAATGAGTATGATTCTGTAATAAGTCAATAACATTATATAAATAATTATACAGGAGGTTCGGACACATATAATGAAAATTGAACCTATGGTAAGGGAAAATCTCACAATCTCATTTTTATCTGAGATTGTTTATACTTTGGTATTCACAGGGGTGTATTTATCATCAACATCCTTTTTTACTCAATTTGTAATATTATTTATATCCTCATACAATTTTTTAAATCCAATTTTACCCTTATGTGAGTTTTTATTAAAAGATATGAAAGTAATCTTTTTTCATTTTTAGTACGAGGTACTTTTTTGACTTTTTTGGCCAAAGTAAGAGAAGAATGTTTTTTAACTTATACGGTATGAATGGTTTTTATGATTTCATAGAACACTATTTCCATTGAGCTTCCTTTACAAGTTTTAGAGTTTATTTTTAATCAATTTCTTTTAGTTTAAAATTGTATGACATGTTAAGAAAGTAAAATGTTTTTTTGATGTATAAAGGATATTTTCCTCAGGAATGGAGTTCAAGAATTTTATCAAAATTATTTTCCATCTAAGATAATATAGGGTTATCTTTACATCCCTATTTTCACTTTTATTTGATTATGTTATGATGGAATTATTTTTATGATGCCCTTTAATCTTATATGATTTATGTTTTGATGGCATGATGTTTAAGAATCCCATTTTTATTACATGGGTTATGCTATGATGTATGATTTATGATCTTGTGGCACACATAAGAATGGAATAATTATGAGAGGGGTGGGTCCTATATCTCCCTACAATGCATTGAGTAAAAATTTATATTTAATGAGATAGACATGGCTGGAACGACAGGTTAATCTGGTTCAGTGATACATGACTAAAATGAGGAGTGAAATCGGTTCAAAAATGGACATTGTCCACTAAGATATTGTTGGAAATCAGTCTTGAATACTAATAAATGATTCTATATGATAATGTGTGTATGAAACAAGGATTCATGTTTTATTGGGATTACATTTCACAATTATGATTTATACCATGTTATGAAATTGTGATCTCTTTTGCAGGTTAGGATTTCCAAAATGATATGTTCTTATGAATATAATGTGACTGATATTTCTTTTGATTACCCTTACTGAGCATTTGAGCTCACCCTTTTGTATGTTTTCTTTTCCCAGGTCATGATGAAGGGTATTAAGTACGATATTCCAAAAGGAACTCTAGATATGATAAAATAAAAGGGAGACAATGTAGATGATATAGGAACCTGGTGTTTATGTTTCTCAGTTTCTAAAGACACAATACCTATACAGTCCATTAATGGTTTTGTTATATGTTGTAATAAGTGTGCTTCAATTCTGAAGTAATGATAATGTATGTAAACAATGGGTCATTAGAGTTGGTATCAGAGGAAAGGTATAGTGAAACTTTTCAAACTAGGATGTGTAAGCCTTAGTAAGAACTCTAACGATAAGTCTAAGCATATAACACAATCTTAGTGTTCTAGAAATGGCCATTAGTAACCTATGATAAGACCTAAAGCGTGAAATTTTATTCTTGATTATGTGGTTTTACTATTATGATTAGTGTTTCTCACACTATTATTATTAGTTTTAGTCAATGGCTAAAACCCGAAGGAACCGTGTTAATGCTAAATGTGAAGGGAAATGAAATGATTATCCCCCTGGGCAACCAAACATTATGGGAGATAGAATGAAAAATATTTTAGCCATGCTCACACAACTTTATCAAGATATGAATCATGCAGGACTTCCAAACGAGCAAAGGAAGGAAAAAGATTCTATTGAATCCTTCATGAGGTAGCATCCACCCTCATTTAGCGGGTCTACTGATCCATTAGTTGCTAAAAAATGGATCAGTACTACTGAAAAGATATTTTCAGTTCTTCAATGTTCTAAACATGATAATATCATCTTAGCAGTATATCGTTTGGAAGGTGAATCTGATCAATGGTGGAATCTTATAAAGAATACGAGGCAAAGGGATGAAATTGAGTCCATGGAATGGGACATGTTCAAGAACTTATTTTTCAATAAGTATTTCCCTCATATTCTTCACACAAATATGGATAAGGATTTTCTTGAACTAAAGAAAAAGGATGATGAATCGGTTGGTACCTATGAAGAAAATTTTACAAGACTTTCAAGGTACGCTTCTGGGATTATTATCCAACCTGAGAGTAAGATCGATCGATTCTTTAGTGGCTTAAAACCAAGTCTTCTAAGGTCGTTAGTCATAAGGGACTTCAATAGCTACGAGGAAATTGTTCGATGTGCTCTCAAGGTTGAGATAGAGATTAGAGTAACCCATCAGTCAAATGTGTTTGATAAGAAGAGGAAAATGGAATTCAAAGGGAAATCTAAAGTGCACACTGAAAAGAAGATGAGTTTTCCCTTATGCTCAAAGTGTGGAAAGAAACATGAGGGAGTTTTCTTAAAGGGACAAGTAAATGTTTCAAATGTGGAAAGGAAGGTCATCGGGCATTCAAATGCCACAATGATGGGAAGAAGATGTCTAGTGATTTGAACTAAGAAAAGGCTACACAGAATGCACCTCCTATACTTCAATTTTACAAGTGCAAGGAAATGGGGCATTATGCCAATTAATGCCCTAATCCAAGGGTTTTTGACGATGGTCTACATCAACAAACTCTTAAGGCCAAAGACAAAGGAAAGTCACATGCAATTTCTATCAGCAACGTGGAGTATGTTAATTAAGTGATGAAAGGTACTCTTACCACCCATTCTAATATAGCAAATGTTTTATTTGATTCTGGATCCACCCACTCTTTTATTTCTGACGAATTTTCTAAGGGTATCCCCAAATGACCTCAGAAGTTAGATATTGAGTTAGCTGTGACAACCCCTAGTGGCACAACAGTCGCATCAAAATTTTATAATTCTTCTCTGATTGAAGTTTGTTGGAAAGTGATTCCTGAAAATATTGTGATCCTTCCTATAGTGGAATTTGATGTGATTCTTGGCATGGAATGGATTTCCTTATATGGATCTCATATCGATTGCCAAATAAGGGAAGTCACATTTCATATTCCAAATCAATCTATGACCGTCTATCGATGCAAGGATAAAAATAACCTTCCAGTGGAAATTTCATCCATCCTATGGGTATTGATTCCACTAAATGAAGGTTATTTATCTCAAATGGTTGGAGAGAAACTGATGATTAAGAAAATTCCCATTGTACGGGAGTTTGATGATGTCTTTTCGGAGGAATTTCCTAGTCTTCTACCAAATCTTGAAGTTGAGTTTTCAATAGAACTCGTACTGGGTGCTTTACTTATTTCATAGACACCTTATAGAATGGTCCCAATTGAGTTGTAAGAATTGAAGAAGCAACTCCAAGATAATATTGATAAGGGATTCATATGCCCTAGTTCATCACATTGGGGAGCACCTCTTCTGTTTGTTAAGAAGAATGATGGATCAATGAGACTCTGTATTGATTATCGAGAACTTAACAAGATCACTATCAACAACAAATACCCTCTCCCACACATTGATGACTTAATTGACTAATTAACCGGAGCTCAATACTTTTCCAATATTGATCTTCATTCAGGGTATCATCAATTAGGGGTCAAAATGGATGATATACCAAAGATGGTTTCCATACATGGTATGGACACAATGAATTTATAGTGATGCCATTTGGTCTTACTAATGCCACTGATATCTTCATGGATATAATCAATAAAGTCTTTATAGACTATATTGATCAGTTTTTCGTAGTCTTTATAGATGATTTTCTGGTCTATTCAAAGAGTAAGGAAGAACATGAAGATCACTTGAGAATTGTATTGAAGACCCTGAGAAAAGTGATGCTTTATGCCAAATTTACCAAGTGTGAATTTTGGCTTCCAAAATTTGCATTTTTGGGTCACATAATCTCAAAAGAGGGGATATCTGTGGATCCAAAAAAAACAGAGGTTATTGAAATATGGTCAAGACCAACAACAGTAACTGAGATCTGAAGTTTTCTTGGTTTTTCTAGATATTATTGTCATTTTGTGACGGATTTTTCATGATAATCTAATCCAGTCACTAGGTTGACTCGAAAAGGATTTATGTTCGCTTGGACATAGGAGTGTGAAGAGAATTTCAAGGAGTTAAAAAAAAGGTTATCTAGTGCACCCATGCTCACACTGCCTTGTAGTGGAGAATGGTTTGTGATTTACTGTGATTCATCCAAGAAGATACTGGGGTGTGTTCTCATGAAAAATGATATGGTGATAGCTTATGCCTCACGACAGTTGAAAATCCATGATAAAAATTACACCACTCATGATTTGGATTTAGCTGCGGTAATCATTGCATTAAAAATATAGAGGCATTATCTTTATGGTGAAAGGTGTGATATTTATACTGATAATAAAAGTTTAAAGTATATTTGCACACAAAACGAGCTGAATATGGACCAAAGAAGATGGTTAGAGATGATTAAGGATTACGACTGCTCAATTCATTATCACCATGGGAAAGAAAACATGGTGGCAAATGCATTAAGTCGACAAGACCATGCTAGCTTATCCATGATGAGGATCACAAAATATCCAATATTTATGGATCTACAAAGGATGGATCTTGAAATTATAATGGAAGGGGAAAAATCATATCTTTCTCAAATGAATGTTCAACCATCTATACATGTGAAGATTAAAGAGGCACAAAAAGAATATGTAGAATTTCAAAAGAAGGTGAGAAATGTTCCTGAATTCAACCATGATTGTGATGGGATAATAAGGTTCAGGAATTGGGTTTGTGTTCCTCCCATCCGAGAATTAATGAAGGAGGTGCTAGATGAGGCTCATAGTTCTTCATTCTCTATTCATCGTGGAAGTACAAATATGAATAGAGACCTGGAAGAGTACTTCTGGTGGGATGGAAAAAAAAGAGATGTTGCTGAATATGTCTCTCGATTCTTGGTTTGTCAGCAAGTTAAAGCTGAAAGATAGAAGTCTAAGGGGATGTTACAACCATTACCCATACCCGAATGGAAATGTGAAAACATCACTATGGAAATTGCCACCGAAATTCCTAAAACATCAAAAGACAATAATGCTATCTGGGTCATAGTTGATCGTCTTACAATGTTGACACACTTCATTACTATTAGAGAGGATTTCTCTCTTGACCATCTTGCCAGGATATATATGAAGGAAGTGGTAAGATTTCTTGGAGTGCCACTTTCCATTATATCTGATCGGGATCTGAGTTTTACCTCAATGTTTTGGGGAAGTCTTTAGCATACTTTAGATACAGAGTTGAGTTTTCAGCACTACTTATCATCCTCAGATAGACGGTCAGTCTGAGAGAACAATTCAAACTATAGAAGATATGTTAAGAGCTTGCTCTATGGATTTAGAATGTGGTTGGGATCAACCCCTACCTTTGGTGGGATATTCATATAATAATAGCTTTCACTCCGGTATTCAGATGGCTCCTTTTGAAGATCTCTATGGAATGAAATGTAGAACTCCAACTTTCAAGGATGATGTTGGGGAAAGAAATCAATTAGGACCTGATCTTTTTGAAGAGATGGAAGAAAAGGTCTGATCTATACAATCACACATAAGAGAATCTTAGAGTCGACAAAAAAGTTATGCCGACAATCGAAGAAAAGACCTATAGTTTGAAGTGGGTGATAAAGTGTTCTTACGAATATTTCCTTGGAATAGAGTAATGAGATTTGGAAAGAAGGGAATGTTGAGCCCTAGGTATATCGGTCCTTTCAAAATACTGGATCATGTTGGGAAGGTATCATACTGATTGGTGCTTCCACCGGATATCTCTCAAGTTCACGATGTGTTCCATGTTTCTCTCCTGAGAAAGTACATACCTGATTCTTCTCATGTACTCAGCTCAGAATTTGTACCGCTGGAGCAAGATCTTTCTTATTAAGAACAGTAGATAGAGAGTCTTGATCATAGTGAAAAAAGTCTTATGGAACAAGACCACTTGCTTGGTGAATGTTTTTTTTGGAGGAACCACCAATTAGAAGAAGCTACATGGGAGCTTGAGGATATGACGAGGGTGTGGTATCCTCATCTGTTTGTTACAAAGTAACGAATTTCGAGGGCGAAATTCATTTTAAGGGGGGTTGAATGTAACACCTGATATTTTTATGAGAAATATTTTGTTATCATAAAATGAATCTTTCACAACACATAACACTAGATTGGATTGATTTACACGCAATCTCGACCTTCCTCGATAGCTTTCGTTGTTTGCAATACTGAGTTTCACTAAACAACAATATGCTATTAAAATATTATTAAAACTAGCCGTTATGAATAGTAATACCAAATTTTTGAAATTTTATAAATTTTACCTTTCAAATTGGACTTGATTTTTGGATTCAGAATATCGAAATTATCCTAGGGTGAATTTTTGGTATTTTTCCAAAAACATTCAATTTTGGATGAATAGTGACAACCCTGGGTTACTATTTAAAAACAGACTTTTTTAATTATATATTTTATTTAAATTTATTTTATGTAAAAATTGATACATAATACCAATATAAGTTCAATTTAATTCATTGGAGACATTTTTTAATAATTTTTGATATAAAAAAATTTAATTGAACTTTTCACCGTCTTTTACCCACCTCCTTCGAGACTTTGACAATTTACATAAAACATAATTTTACTACTTCTGTGAGTGGAATTTAAAAAATCTGAGAGACACAATTAAAATCGACGAGTAAAATTTGTTTCAATAAGAGAAAAATAATTTTTGGTGAATAGTAACTTTTTACTTTTATTTACCACTCTTAAAAGTAAATAGGGTAATTAAGGGTAAAAATGGTATTATTATTAACCTAAAACGTATCATAATTCTATTGGATAAGTTTAATTCGACCATAAAGAACTTTAGGTATAAAATATGACCATTTATGTCCCCTTGTATTAGATTATGTCATTTATTATTATTTTATTTCAAGAATAGTTAAAATAGTTAAAATCAAAGTTTAATAACTAAAACATTTTTAATATAGGGTTATAAATACGATAAATTCAACTATAAATATTAATTAGAAATCTAAAAATATTTCCTACATAATGGTATTTTATTTATAATTATGAGACTTTAAATAATTTATTTAATTTATGACACAATGATGATGTAGTAATTACCTTATTAAGGAAATATTAACATAATTGATATTATAAATAGCCAAATAAATGTAATTTGAGACTTTTTAATAATTAAAATAATTTTATAGGTTAATATGAAAAATTATTATTGATTTAAATAAATTTTTTTGAACTAATAAATCTGTTATGATTTTCACAAATATCAATTACCAAATAATGTCAAAATTGACATAAAATAGTTTTTAAAACATATATTATATTATTAATTGTTATTTTATTCATAAAAATCTAAGGTTCGGAAAAATTACTTATATAAGGTTATATATATTTATAATGAACCACTTTGGGTTCTTTTGGCTTGTTATAGTATGTTTATTAACCATATATTGTAAGAAAACAAGAAGACATGGTAAAAGTTAAATTATTTAACTTAGAGTTAAATCTAAATGATAAGGTTAAAATAGTAACCTAAACTAGTCTAAAATATGTTGGTTGAGAGGATTTCGACCCATCCCCACCTTAGATTCTAAATAAATCAATTTGGAGCTATTAAAAACAGAATATGACTTTATTATAATATAATATTTTAAGTCTTTCCTAAGGTTCCCCTCTCCTCCCTTATAAAAGGGCACCTCGTCCCTCTCCTTCTCACACCACTTTGAGCATTCAAACTTGTCCAAACCCTACCAATTTATCTTCTCCACTTCCTTAGAAACATACTAGAGGTACTGGTCTTCTTCAAAGACCATCTTTAGTGCCCTAAGAGGAGGTTAAGAAGAGGCGCTTCAAAGAAGAGGTAATGTCAGTTACCGATTCTTTCAACTTTATTTCTTCTTCCAATTCTTCTTCTTTAGTTGTTTCATTATGAAGTAATAACATAATTATCACTCATATACTGATATGTTATTATTAATATGAAACAAACCTATTTCACCTTCTATCCATCCTACGAAAAACAAAATCACCGCGCGTGCATACGTACGGAATACCGTCTCCACGCCTTGGTGTAATCTGTTTTCCCCCACCCCCTTACTTGGATGGGTATAATGTTGTAAAGAATAACTATATATTATTATTTTAAATTGATATTGATTATGAAATATTATACATACACTTCAATACAATTCCACGAGAATGGGAACGATATCATCGCTCGTGCGTACATACGGCCTACCGTCTCCACGATGTGATGTGACTCGTTCTACATGACCTTCGATGCATAATGATTATATAAATGAATTTAATGAATAAATATGATATATATTAAAATAATAACATTAAGTGAATGATGTATCTATAACCTAAAAATAAGAATAAGAATTTATTCGACAAAACTCGCATAAGAACAAAAAGCAATAAACATCCAAATAAGAAGTAGCAATGAAATATTACTAATATGAAGATAAGAATATGACCATTGATGATAGAATAACAATGAGTATGATTCTAGAATAAGTCAATAACATTATTTAAACCATTATAGAGGCGGTTCGGTGACATACGAAGAAAATCATAACTAAGGTAATGGAAAATATCACAATCTCGTTTTTATCCGAGATTGTTTATACTTTGGTATTATCTAGGGTGTATTTATCATCAACATCCATGTTTCCTCAATATTAAATATTATTCCTATCCTCCTACAATTTTTTAAATCAAAATTTTCCCTTCGGTGAGTTTTTAGTAAAAGATATTAAAGTAATCTTTTGTCGTTTTTAGTACAAGGTACTTTTTTGACTTTTCCAGCCAAAGTACGAGAAGAATGTTTTTTTAACTTATACAACATGATGGATTTTTATGATTTCATAGGAAACTATTTCCATTAAGCTTCCTTGACAAGTTTTCGAGTTTATTTTTAATCAACTTCTTTTAGTTTAAAATTGTATGACATGTTAAGAAAGTAAAATGTTTTTTGAAGTATAAAGGATATTTTCCTCAGGAATGGAGTTCAAGCGTTTTATCAAAATTATTTTCCATCTAAGATAATATAGGGTTATATTTCTATGTCTATTTTTACATTTATTTGATTATGTTATTATGGAATTATTTTTATGATTACCTTTTATCTTATATGATTTATGTTATGATGGCATGATGTTTAATAATCCCATTTTTATTACATGGGTTATGCTGTGATGTATGATTTGTGATCTTGTGGAACACATAAGAATGGTATCATTATGGGATGGGTGGGACCTATTTCTCCCTCTAATGCATTGGGAAATGATTTATATCTCATGAGATAGACATGGTTGGAACGACAGGTTAATCTGGTTCAGTGATATAGGACTAAAACGAGGAGTGAACTCAGTTCAGAAATGGACTTTTTCCGCTAAGATAGTCTTTGCAATGAGTCTTGACTACTAAGAAATGAATCTCTATGATTATGTGTTTATGCCACACAGTTTCATGTTTTATTGGGATTATATTTTACTACTATGATTTATCCCATGTTTTGAAATTATGATCACTTTTGCAGGTTAATATTTCCAAAATGATATGTTCTTATGAATATGATGTGATTGATATTTCTTTTATTTACCCTTACTAAGCATTTGAGCTCACCCTTTTGTATGTTTTCTTTTCCTCTGGTCAGGAAGAAGGGTATTAAATAAGATATTCCAAAAGGGACTCTAGATATGATAAAATAAAAGGGAGACAATGTAAATGATTTATGAACGAGTTGTTTATATTTCCCAGTTTCTAAAGACACTATACCTATACGGTCTTTTAATGGTTTTGTTATATGTTGTAATAAGTATTATTTAATTCTGATTTAATAATAATGTATGTAAAGTATGGGTAATTATAATTCTTCAAATAACTAGGATATTTAGGACACCTTGTAATGGCTCAATCACCTCCCCAAAATATTAATTGTCTTCTCATGTGGCAGCACATTTTGAAGCATTTGTTCATACAATTTCAACATGTTAAGTGGTTGTTCATTGTAATGGATATGGATACAGAACCTTATATTCATATAGACAGATTCACTAATGAAACATCACTCCCCTGAGTTAATCAATTGGACACCATTTCTTTTTTCAAAAAGAGAATTAACCAATATATCATTCCCTCAGGTTATTCATCACAGTATTAAGGATAGGAAGAGATAAAAGAACATATCATAAGTCTATAAGAGAGTCATGGTGTTGGAAATAGTTCCCCCCAAAATGTTGAGATGAGCCCAAGATCCCCTACTCTCGTCAAATGCAAATCCCCCAGAGTCACAGGGCTTGAATATCTAGATGACCTCCAACATTTTAAAAGTTGGTCTGTACCAAGCAATAGACGGGGAACCATTGGGAGTTCCTTGGAAAAGTGACAATGCTAGACTGATGAGCGAAACCCATTTAAATCCTAATAAAACCGAAACTTACAATGACCTAGACATATGTTTATAGAACTATTTTCAAATAAAGAAACTAACATTGGATGTAATATTGAACAATACACTTGGGATTCATATGGTTTTAATCTATGCGAGCTCACTGTGTAACACCCGTTCAACTCCCATTAACAACCCCCAAATCATAAAAATCTCTTAAATAAATCATAGTACCATAAATATTAGACCAAGATACACCATAAACCAATATATATCATGAAATACAAACCATTAAACCAAACATCCCATTATTGGTTGAGGTAGTAAATGAGAAAGAGTAGATGATGCTATCCCAACACCAACCTATAGAGTTATTCCAATATTAACTTTAGTCTACTAGACACTAAAAATAAAAAACGGTGCTCCTTGATTGAAGGTATGCAAAACAATACTCACACATGATTCCATTTTACCATGAACTAACCTAGGATAACCCCTAAAGTAGGCACCTGATCAAGCCCATGACATACCCTATGCGGATCCCTAATTTTCCTCAGAGAACAACTACTGTAAGGGAATAAGAAAATCACTATAAGAAAATTTTACCAGATGAAATATATTATTAAAATCATAGAAATATACCAGAACATAATTATGTGGTGTCCAAACATTGGACTGATATACCATAAAAATAATAATAAATTAATATTAAGAAGAAAACATGTCTTAACTAGAATGAAAACATAGTTTGACAAAACTAAAGATATATTGAAATCAAACTCCAAATAAGTAAAAAATTACAGAGGGAAGATAATATCAATATAAAATAGGATGAGTCAGATGATATAAGAATGAATCCAAATTTAAATCCAAAATTATAGATATAATGTTTTCATGACCTCCAAGTTCACTATCTAGCCTTAAAATCAACCATCTTGAAGATATTTCAAGAACCAAAACTAGAAGATGAACCATAAAAATAAATGATATCTAGAAACACTATGAGGAACAAGTAGAGTGTGGGATTAAAAATAATAAGGATATTAGCGCTATAAAATCCATAAATTTTCATTCAAAAACATCCCACACATGCTAGATTGAAAATACACTATAAAGTAGGGCTTTTATAGTTTTATAAAAAACAAATTTCAAACATAAAAAATTTTTAATAACCCATTTAAAACATTACTTGAAAATATATATTTTATGAAAAACAAAATTGGAACCATATTAAAAATAAAGGATTAAAAATTAAATAAAAGAAACATGAAAATGTATATTCATAAGAAACAATAGGCACTAATAAGATATAAGCAATATGGTAGGTCATAATAGGATACAATAAGTAAAGGTAAAGCAACAAATGGAACTAAAGTTCCAATTAAAAGTAGTAATCATTTAATATGTAATAATATGAAATATTTAAACATTATATGAGTAAAACCTAGGCATACTCTATTCAGAAACATTTACATGACTATCGATGCATTTTATGTTTATAGCAAACAGACTACCCTCAATTGGCCTAACAAATTGAACTCCCATATGGCCTCACCGATGGAACTCCCATTTGGACTTTCAATAATGTAATGTATCTAGTCCATCCCATAAAGACTAGATAGAAACATATATCGTATCTCATTAAGACACCTAGTATCATATGATGGTAATAAATGGAGGTAATGTAGCCTTTATATATAAAATATCAATCAATATACTATATAATCAAAACCAGATAATCCAAACAGAACTACTCAACCTACCTCCCTATATCCATCCATGTGGAAAATATCTTTTTTGGTTAATAATAACTCCACAATGATAAAAAAAGGAGGGTATTCTGTGAAGGATTATAATTTTCTATAAAAATCATTTCAAGGATCCAACAAGACCTTATCAATTAAAACTAATATATTTTTTTTCAAAGAAAACATGTTTCATTAAAATGGTATTTAAAAACAAATATAATCGTAAAACCCCTTTATCCAAGTAGAAAATAGAAATTTTAACCATTATTACGGAAATACATATTTGAAACCTCTTTAAGATATCATTTTGGGAATTTAGGGACAATTCAAAACTAATGTTTTATAAAAGTCATTCTATAAACTCCACATATATACATATATAAATCTTTATGTATAAATATATATGTCCATATGTTGATATGCACATATATATTTCACACACTCACAAATATATATATATATGTATATAAATTAAAGGATATTTAACAGAGGAAAAATTCAAGTCACATTCCGGAAATAAGAATTTCAAATTAGAACAATCAAAACCTCATGAATAGAAATAACCCAAAAAACAATAATTAAATCTCAATAACTAAAAAATAATAATTTTATTATAAGCCAATATTTATTTAAAACTATATAATCCTTTTGATGTGGCTCTCAATAATTTTAACAAACACATTTCATTAGTAAATATATTAGCACAAAAGCATAAACATCGGAAACATTGAGGAATATCCTTTAAAAATAACCTCCATAACAAAAATCCTTTAAAACAAATTTATAAATTTAATAATAATATTAATTTAATGAAAATATATTTATAAATATATAATAATATAACAGTGTTTTTTATAAAGGAAATGCATAGAAACACCTACCTCGACTGTGTCTGGATGGTCTTAGACTCCAAATATGGTGGGAACACGGCTCAAGAAGCAACTCACCCACCCTAATAAACTAATACAAAAGGTTTTAGGAAAAAGAACATACATAGTGTTTGACTAACATGAACCCTTGAAATAAGAAGAATGAATTGAAATATAGAAGGGAAAATAGAGAAAGTGTATGATATTACGATAAGAGGAACAACCAAAATACAAACTGGAACAACTAAAAAATCCAAATAGGGGATATAAATATTTTTATAGACTCTTCAATCAAATAATACAAGTAAGAATAGGGGTGGGATTAAATGGAGTTTTATTTTAGGAGGGTTATTTTTGGAATTCCATTTTTTAGGAAAACTGGTTAAGTTTCATTGTTTTATTACAATGTTTTCTTAAAAGTGTTATAATAATGAAACTTTTTATGGACTTATATGGACAACAACATCATTTAGTAAGCCTTTTTTCTATAAGGATAAACATGTTCGAAAAAAATTGAAATCAGTTTCATAGTTAGCTAGATGTTTATGAGTAACCATGGTACAACTATTTTCTAGTATAGAAACTCTAAAAAAAATATGTCATACATGTTCAACCGAACAAATAAAAAAATAATTTTATAATAAATAAATAAAATAATAATTAAGTCAATGGTTGGTATGTGAGACATTTTTATATGATCATTTGAAGTTAATGAAGAACTGTCGCCGGCTAGTTTTTTCGGCAATAACATTTGAGGCAATGAAGAAGAAGGAAATGTTTGGGATGTTTAAAAAGTTGAGTATAAAGTATTGCATGTTCTAGAAGTTTTAGTTAGAATTTTTTTAAAATAGAGAAACCATATACTAGTAAAAAATAACAATGTTTGAAAAAAAATCATTAGATGTTATGAATGATGAACTGCCTGGATAATACAATGTTCTAGAAAAAATTATTCAGTACTACAGTGAGAAAGGATGAAATTCTGATGCTACATAAGCTAATTATGTTTAAGAAAACCAATATGTAAAAAATATCAATTTAATGATCATATATAAGGTTTTATTATTTTAATTCTGGATGAAGGGATTAATTATTAATTCCAAAATGTTTTCAAGACTAAGTGGATGATCATAATATATTATTGAAGTTTCCAAAGTGAAAAATATACCTTAAGGAAAATTATATTAGTCATTTAATTTAGGGAACCATTGTAAACAATTATTCTCTATAATAATGAAAAATCTGAGAGACTCTACTATTATGGGAGACATTATATGAACCAACTAGAATATAGTGATTTTGTTAGGGATGTGTGTATTGAACATGATCTACAATTTATTTTGGGGTAAAAATATTCAAGTTTAGGTTTTGAGTTAAGGATTATACTTACTCACCAATTGTAATAACTTTTCACAAATAGTGATAAAATATGTTTCTAATATTGGATATAAATACAAAAATCATTAGAAACCCCCATTGGGATCAAACCATTTAAAAATATTATGTGTTGTGCTATATTTCCCTTTTATTTTTCCTATAATATGAATGTATTAGTGAACAAACAATATCCATTCTTAAAAATAAGGGAATAGGTTCAAATAAAAATGGGTAAAAGTTAAGTGAAAATACTTTTCAAACTAATTAACCCCCTCTCTATGTGACTGAATCATCAACTAGGAACAACTTTTTCTTATATTTGTGTTATTACCTAGGGGGTTTGTTATAAAATTTTTAAAATTTTATAATACAAGATAAATAACATCTAATTTATATTTATTTTATTAAAATAACCATGAATATAAACTTTTTTTTATTTCCTATGGGAAATAATATATTATCATGGTTAGGAAGCAATTTTGGATTTATACAGAAATTAATTTTAATGGAATATGGTTAATTGTTTTTCTAAATATAGATAATTGATTCTATATCAAAATAAATTAAAATATCATGTTTTTTGGTTTAAATAATATTTACATTCACATTTATCAAAATAAAAAATAAAAGCATACAATGCATCCTTAATATTGATCAGTGGGATCATTTTATATTGGATGGTTTTTTTTTGTTTTTTTGTTATCAATATATAAAAAAATCCATTTCTGGGTAATAGAGGAAGATCATGTGAGTTATAGAACTTATTCTATATTGATGCATCTAGTGTAATGATCATACATGAATGTTTTGGTTATAGAATTTCAGAACATTACAATATTTTAGGAGTTAGAAATAATGTATATTATAAATTTTGGATTAAATAAACAGATTACTTTTATCGGATGATGTTTGTAAATACTAAATCCATAATAATGATAATCAATAGTGTGAAATAGTTAGATACATAAATCAATAAATATATTATTTTATATTCAAATGGTGTTTTATTTTATCTTAAGAGACATAAATAACAACATATGATATATAGATCAAGAATATCAAATTACATCATTAAAATTTATTTATGATTTTGAATATATTATGTTCAATTTATTTTAAAATAATAAAAATCAATCTTAAATATTGAAATAATTATTATTTATATATTTTCAAATTAATGTAATGAGTTATTATTTGAATAATCTTTCATAAATAAAAAGTGTCTGCGACTCAACTTGACATATTCCTTGAGAATGAATTTATATAGAAATAATATAATGAGGGTAAAGCATATCCTTATTAATTATTATAACTAAAAAATGAGAATTTTTCTATGATAGAAGATTATTAATTATCACAACATATTATGATAGTTATGTTGACTCGTAATAAAAAAATAGGATATATATGTTATTGAGTTATTTGGAGTGAAATATAATTATGTTAATATATGTGATGTTTTATATTAAATTATACATAAGGTAAATTCTTCTCAATAAAGGATATGTTTTTATTAGTAATTTTTTGTAAAATTGTTATGAAAACTCAAATAAAAATCATACTCTAGTGACATTAATTGTTTTTTATCAAGACTATTCTTTTGTTATTGGGAAGATATCAGGATATATTATTAATATTTTTTGGGAATTGAAAATAGCATTGAAAGTGTCATATTGATGCATGTTACCAAAATAAAATATCTCAATTAAATTTTGTGTTTTGGTTAATAAGGTTCATTTATGAACTAAAAATGTAAAAAATAATGTATTTAAAATAGAAAATTATTATGTAGTCACAATTTTGAATAAAAGAATATATCTACATAAGATATTGTTAATAAAATTGCACAAATGGTTAGTAAATTTTTTGAAATTTTTTATTAATAATCTAAAACTTGTCATTTCTAAATATATTCTTTAATATAAATTATCCCTTTAATCTTATTTGTGGTAGATTATATTTTTTAAGTGGTTTCATAATGATAGAAGTGAATTTATATGTTTATGTAATATATTATTATTGATGTTACATATTCTAAAACTACCTTCAACATATTATAAATATATTTCAATGTACTTATAATGTTCTCTTGATGAATCTAATTTATAAGTAAAAGAATATTTCAAAACGTGAAATTAATGATATTTTATAAAAAAAAATATTTTATTAATTGATCTAAAATTTATAAATATCATATCATCAGCTTAGTGAATGCGGTATTGTTTATATTATCATCCAAGATCCATTTATGGGTAAATTTTCATATTATTTTAAATTTATTTTTTAATATTTTAAATAACATTGATATTATGTTTAACATCAAATAGGTTAATAGGGGTAAAAACTGAGAGATAATGGTTAAAAAATCACCTAGACCTATCAATATTTTATTGTATGAGATTAATTATATTGATAATAATCATATTTTATAAATATATCAATTTTGTTCCATTTTTTGAATGAAAATTAATTAAAATAATTTAATAATTTAATTAATTCCAACAGTTTCCCAACCCTCACATATAAAAGGGAACCTCTTCTCCTCTCTTCCTCACTCATTTTGAGAACTATTGTCCACAAAATACCTACCATAATACCTTCCAAAATCCCTATACATGTATAATAGGAAAATTATTTATCATAAAACCATCCTTTAAAGGAATTATTTGTAACCCAAATGTGATTTTTTAATGACATTATACAGTTATTAACTATGTTTTTATTTTATTTATTATACAAACTCCCTAAAATATTTGAAAAAAATTATGAAATAACAATACTAGTATATTTTATATACTAATATGCTTTTATGTTAATGTAATTTCTTATATCAATCATTTTCTTCCAACAATTGGTAGATGAAACTATCTTTCACGTTTACCACCTCTCGAACCGACATAATTTTTTTCCATCACCACCTCTCGTAGCCGCAATTAATGAAGGATTAATATTATTTATATTATATTCATGACATATTTATCCTTATTTTAAGATAATTTATAAAAAATATTATTTTTCTTCCATCTATTAATGAATATAAATATTAATTATGCTTCTATATGGACTATAATATCTATATTGTAATGTGATTCATTTTTTATAAACATAATTCATTGTTATTTTTAATCATATATTTTATTAGAAATTGATATTTATTTATGAATTATTATTATATATAATATTTATCAATTAATTCTTAAACCTAAGTCAAATTACCAAATTCATTTAGGACATATAAGTCGTTTATCGTAACATCACCTGACATGAAATTAATTGATTAAATAATTAAATGTAGTATGGTAATTTTTAAAATAAAAGTAATAATAAACATGAAACAGTTTCAAATTAAACTTAATAATGAACTTAATTTTTTATTTATAATGATAAGAAATATATTTAATGAGTCATACAAGATGTAAGCTACACATTGCCTTACAAACCACATTATAAATGTTTTAAGGATTTATTTTCTTAATCTTGTTCTTATATGTATTTAGTATTAAAAATAATTTTTATATCAATGCATATTGAAATAAATGAATTTTTATGGAAATTTTATATCAATTTTTAGTTTCATTAATTAATTTTAAATAATATTATTTTTATGTATTTTATAAGATATTTTTTACAACAAAGTTTAAAGGATGTTCTATTTTAATTAATATAAATTCAAAAAATATTAATGTCATCATAGAAGTTTTCGAATGACTATATTACTTTATAATTTTTCATTTTTTCTTCATATAAACCCCTGTTTTCATATGTTCTGGTAATTTAATAAAATGAATTTAAATGAAATTGATATTTTGATATCCATAAATGTTTGTGGGACAAGTTGATATTTTTATGAGTAAGATGACGTAAATGAAATCCTCCATATGTCAATATTATATTATATTTATTGGGAATTTTTTATGATGGTGGGTATTCTAAATATATATCCTCATGATTGGTGATCTTAATATAGCTCATGATGATGAGTGATCTCGATATTGATCTCCAGTGCATTTGGTAATGTGATGGAGTTAACTGGTTATGTTTATCATATGATATTATGGTAATTTACTATGTTGGATATTTTATTTTTAAGAGAGGCTATAATATTTTTATGAAAATTATTCCCCATGTAACCTAAAATATTTTTCTAATCTTTCAATGGGTTTTCATATAAATATTATAATTTCACAATGTAATTCTAATGAGATTATGTTGAATTTATTGTTAATACTACTTCTTAAAGTTGAAATATATAAATTTTTGAAATAGTTTTCTTGAGTTTTAATGATTGGAAAAAATCCTTTAAGAGATTTATTTTTCTTTTAATATTTATAATGAATCGTTTTATAAGTTTATATGTGTGGATAAGTTAGCTTCTTGGGTAAGAAATTGTTTATTTTGAGCCCAAGGAATATTTTAAAGGATTTTTCTTATTATTCTTGGAATAATGGGTTTCATTATTTCTTTCTTGTCTATGACTCTTACTAATAATTTTATGTTCATCCCATTATTTCTAAATTCTATAGTCTTATGTGGAAAATTTGGGATAATGATGAGGTCAAGATGAAAGTTTGAAAGTTATGGCATGAAAGAAAAACTTTCTATATTGTAAATGTTTTTTAGGGAAATATATATATTGCGTGGAAGTGTACACTTTATACTGTAATATTATTTTCTATAATGGTGAAGAACTAATTATATAAAACAATAATATTAAATGATTTAGGGAATTAATCCAATCTAATCCTTTTCTATGGATTCAATTTATGGGTTGTTTAAGGAAAATTCCTTGAAGTATGTGTGTGAGGTTCTCCTTATTCCCCATCAATTCTTGTCTACTGTATAATTTAAATCAATACAGATTGAAACTCTCTAATTTTCCTCAATTGTGGTTGGTGATGGTTGTATTGTATTTGCTATTGTGCCCATGATAATGGATACCTATATATCCCTATAATGGGAATGAAAATACACATAGTTTAGTTAAATTTTACAAGGCACATTATATAGTTTAAAATTTTTTCATAAGGACCAAAATGTTTCCTTTTATGTTCTTGAAACCATGGATAAATATGTTTCTATTGAGGGAATGAGTCTATGAATTTTTTTTACCTTTTATGGTTATTCTAATATGAATTTTCTGTTTGGTAGTTTAATGTATTATTACCAAGAACGATTTGATTGTTGTTATTGTCACAAAGAATAAACTACATTGTAAAAGTTACCTAACAATGGTTAGTGTGATACTTACACATGGTTGGTCTTTTCTGGGATGAACTGATAGATGGTCTAGCTGATGTAGGATGTAATTACACTATATTAGTACCCATTTTATATTAATGATTCACTGATTTTACTATGGTGGGTTACTAATGATTCGGCCATATGATTAATTGCTATGGTGTTAGTTCAAAATAACGAAGTTATTAGACTTAATATGATTGATCAATATAATATTCCATTAGTCCTTTAAAATTGAGAGTAATAATTTTCCAAGGAATACATTATTGACTATATCTTATGGATTTTATCTCATAGGGATGAAAACTAGTGAAGATATATTAAGATATTCCTCATTCCAATTATTAATGTAATACATGATATGAAGGGAAAGAACTAATATGAATAAAAAACACATGTACTTTAGTAGTCTGTGAAGGAGACATGGGTGGCTGAAGTGTTTTAAATGTTTTTTAGGTCCAATGAGTTCCATAATGGTTCTTTGGTACAACAATTCAACCAAGATAATCTTCCTAGATGAATTGGGTATCCCACTATTCTTCATAATGAATGATTGTGGTGTTCTTGAATATGAAAATATATATCTAATATTGGATGATTATTGGATGATTTGTGCTACCCAAGAGAGGGTTCTTGAGTGAATGATGACACAATTTCGTGAACTAGAAAAGTGAGTGATAAAATGGGTGAGAATTTTTCCTTAGTGATTAGTTATTTAAACTAGTAATGATTATAATTACGAAGACCTTAGAACTATATTGAAGAGACCTTAAGGGATGATGGTAATATTATTCAATATTTCTATGAAAATGTTCACGTAATTATAAATTTTATAGTTAAGGCATTGGTCTATCAAAGGATAGACATGGGATCAGGAAGCCATTCCCTATTTTTGTGTAAATATCCCTTGATAAATTTCATTCATCGTGGTCATGATTGTACTTAATAAAAGGACCCTCTTTCGATGGTCATAATCATCAATAAAGACATATACCTTTTATTGTTATTTTATCAGTTGGTTTGTGATACGAAATCAATTAAGGGGCTCTAGGTACACTTAATCACCTTGATTTTGTGCTTTATGTACTTATATGCCTCTAGGGTTTCTTCAATTACACATGTTGTTGAAAAGAGATTCCATATGGTCCTTATATAGAAAATGGGATATGGGTTCCTAGATAATCACTAGTATGTTTTTTAGGAACTTTATCCCCATGAATAATGTAAAAAGTGAGTATGTAAGTATAATGTTGTGTCTAAAATGTCATCAGTTAATTGAGCATGTGGCATGGGGATGATGAATGGAGAACTAGGTAGGTTTCCAATTGAGTGGGTACAAGATAGTACTTCCCAATCATTCTTCATTCCTTTGAAGGGTTTTCATCCCATATGTAGGTTTATTATGGATCAATTTTAATCATATTTGAAATTTAATAAATACCACACCCCCGTAGAGTTATTCTTAATGACATTATGTGGAAAAAAATTTATGTTGAATTTGACTTGATTGAAAATTTACCTTGATGTATGCACCATGTTAAAAGAGGCAAGAATTCTTATATGGAAACCTAGATGTGCACATAGGTCTAAACATGGTCATGTTAGGTACTCATTATCGATCCAAAAGGGGAGATTTTAGGCATCCATGGACTTCCGTAATAAATAGTAGCGAACTTATCCATTAATTTAAACTAATGTAACTGGAAAATAGGGCAGATGAATCCTACTGGGCACATAATATTACACACCAATACTTTGTTACGTCTAACTATTCACGAACACTTGGGCATGCATTACTAGGTGTGATATGTTCTTGGTAGAAACTACCACCATGATATTTTTACAAGTTCAATTTTTTTAACATTTCATTCTTTGGTCCCATAATTATTTTTCAAACAATCTTTGCACTAATTTAGCTGATGATTATATAAAATACTCTTGGTAATAATTGGATAGAGCCCTAAATATTGTTCCAAATATAGAATCATATTCACACAATGACTAACTGATTAATGATGTTAATAAATATAAAGTTGTATAGTTTAGAATGTACTTATTATCTATAGAAAAGATTATTCCATCACATACTTTGAATTACTAATTATTAGACTTTATACCCCTATATGTAAATGGGATCCTGAAAAGCGTAATGATACCCCAACTAGATGAAAATTTAATAGGAGTACCTCTGGAGGATATGAGGGGGAGCCCTTGGTTGTAGTAGCAGACCCACGATAGAGGAGCGCTTGGTTGTAGTAGGAAGCACTTGGTTGTAGTAGGAGACCCATGACAAAGGAGTGCTTGGTTGTAGCGGTAGACCCGCGGTACTCAACAGAAGGAGTACCTCTGGAGGCTATGAGGGGGAGTGTTTGGTTGTAGAGGCAGTCCCACGAGGGAGGAGCACTTGGTTGTATCAGCACGGGGGAGCACTTGGTTGTAGCGACAGACCCACGACGGAGGAGCGCTTGGTTGTAGTGGCTGACCCTTGGTACTCAACTGAAGGAGTACCTCTAGAGGCTATGAGGGGGAGTGCTTGGTTGTAGCAGAAGACCCATGGTGGGAAGTGCTTGGTTGTAGCAGTAGGCCCACAGTACTCGATAGGTGGAGTACTACAGCAGTCCAAGGTAAGAGGGAAGTGCTTGGTTGTAGCGGCATAACCACTGTACTTGATGGAGAAGGAGTTTCCCAATAGCTATGGGTTCAACTTCATGATCGATCTTGTGTGGGCCATTGTGGGGGATAGTACCTATAGATCCTTTGTGGGTCTGACGGCTTAGATAAATCAATGGCTACATCTGATCATCTCTATCGTCTTACGAAGTAGTATTCCTGTGTGAGCTGAATCCTATTTTTCTTTCCTATGTGGATTGTGTTGTGCTATCGTGTGTGGATTTACGTTTTGCTTTCCTATGTGGATTTTTTTTTCTATCCTGTATGGATTTACATTTTTCTTTCCTATTTGAATTGTGTTGTTCTATCCTATGTGGATTTACGTTTTTCTTTCCTGTGTGGACTGGGTTGTACTTGGGCTTAGATGTTGGAGCCGAACTTGGAATTGATGACTTAGGTATATGTATGGGCCTATACCTAAGCAGTGTTGGATGTTACTTCGTGATTGTATCTTCCTTTTACGGATTATACTCTGTGGATTCTGGGAGAACTTCGGGGGTCTCGGGGTCTCTAATGAGTAGATTATACTCACCCCTGCAGGGCTATGCCCACACTACATTGTGTTGGTTGCAGACGACAGACAACGCTGATCGTGTTTGAGGCTTGCGGAGCAGGACGGTACCTGGAGGTGGACCACTGGGCGGGACGTACTCAGAGCGGTCGGCTGGACCTGAGGAGCAGTGGGGGTTATCTGTACCCACCATTCAGGAGGGATTTCTAGTGGACAGCTCGACATTGCGGCTTTACTTTTCAGTTGCTGTTTTCCCTTTCTAATTGTACTTTACTTTCAGTTTGGGTTTGTATACTGGACCACTTACTTTTCAGCACATAATGATGTACCAGTTTTTACTTAGTGTTTACTTCTGCCTGCTTGCTCTGTGGTGTTTGTGGATTACTTTACAAAGGAAATGCCTTCCCTTTTTACCGGGATTTACGCCTTGGTGCTAGTCGCCAGCCCCTGGCCTATGGAAGGCGGCTTGGGGTAGTCACGACACGGGCCCCGAGCACGGGTCTTGACAAATTGGTATCAGAGGAGTTCGGTTCTACCGCAGACTCTGATATTTCTTCTATGTGAAGCAATAATGTTAAGCGTATTGAGTGTGGTTATCAGTCCAAGGAGCCCAGTGTTGGTGCGGCAGCCGACGTATCCGTACACCAGGACCCTGCCTTCTGATTTCTGACTTAATGCACGAAAACATTGATTGCATGTGTGTTTCAAGTTTTATTTGTGATTAATTTGTGCCAGCTCACCAAGTATACTATTCTGACCATGGCACACCTATTTCCCTTTCAGGATGGCCCCACGACGGTAGCCAGCTAGGGTTCTGAGTGTTGAGAGTGACAACAACCCACCGAGCGACGAGGCCTCAGTGCAGGGCCCTTTGATAGCAGAGGCACCGGCAGTACCTCTACCCACCGATCCATTGATGCTTCCAGCCCCAGCCGCTGAAGATGCACGTCGCCTTAGTGCACTGCATGAGTTCTAGTGCCAACGACCGACCATGTTCCACGAGGAGATGGACCCCCAGGCAGCCGAGGACTGGCTGGAGGCGATTGTACGAGTTTTCCGGTTAGTGAGGACACCAGCAGACCTTATGATGGTCCTTGCAGCGAGCCTCCTGCATGCGGTAGCAGGAAGATGGTAGAGCTTGATACTCCAGGTGCACGACGAGGCATCACTCCTTTGGATGGACTTTGAGAGCCTTTTTCTCTCAGAGTTCGTCCCAGTCACCCTCCGAGCGGTGCGCATCCAGGAGCTACTACAGCTGCAGTAGGACATCATGACAGTAGCTCAGTACGCGGCGAGGTTTACCGATCTCTCGTGCTATTCCACAGACATGGTACGAGACCCATTTTCAGGACCCGAACCTTCGAGCAGGGGCTCAGGCGAGTGATCAGAGCTTCAGTTGTTTCTCATAGCATTCCGACACAAACAGAGGTGCTGGAGCGATCCCTCCTAGTGGAGAGTTTCCTTGCTGAGCAGTCTCCAGCAGCATGACCCACTACTAGCCGGCTTGTGGCAGAGTCTTCTGCAGCGGGTAGTAGACAGATGACGCAGGGGTCCAAGAGGACTAGACGTACCAGTGGTCGACCGTGTGACATAGGATCGTTTGTGAGAGGCACCCGGGGTGGACAATGACTTACCATGAGCAGACAGTCTTACTCATGCGGCGGGGTTGGTCACATGGCTCGTGACTGCCCAACCCGCCTTGTCGAGGAGTAGCAGACGGTTGAGGGGCCACCCAGGCAGAGGTAGAGGGTCGACCGTGGCGGTCCACAGGGGGTAGGCAGACGAGGCAGAGGAGCTGCCCGTGCAGCTGGAGGTGGACGACGCTTCGAGGTGTTTCCACCACCACAACCAGGAGGTCCACCCTGACCTCAGGGAGCTGGTGGACATGGGAGAGCTCAGCTTCAGGAAGCTGAGGCCTATGATCGTGGAGCTCCGGGAGCAGATGGACAGGAGTGGGACAAGCTCCAGACCTAGAGACTTTTGTTTATGCTTCTTCTAGCGTTGTTGATGTTTGTTTGTAGATGTTTTGTGTCTTTTTAGTTTGAGCTGAAGTAATAAAAGACACCTTTGTTTTGGCGTTTACCTTCCTGTCCTCTCTTTGTGTTGTTACTAAGAGGTTCCGGTTTAAAAACCGTTGACTTGACCCTCACTTTGAGATACCTAATGGAGGATACCCAGTGACCACACACTGATGCCGACAGTGTGACTCAACCCTTGGAGGTGAGAGTACTGGTTGGATCTCTTGGTAGTAGCGTCGAGGCCTTACGACGTTTTCCTTGGTATGTGATTGTATCATCCATGACGGGATTGACTGTATTAGGTGAAGAACGTGGTTCATCCAGGGGATGAGACCATATTTCTCTTCTCGGGAAAGAAGAAATCTCAGCAGCTCGAGTATGACCAAAAATGTCCAATTTATCCAAGAGCGGATGAGGACAGCTCAGAGCCGGCAAAAGTCTTGTGCTGACAGGAGGCGGAGACCACTAGAGTTCGAGGATGGCGACTAGGTTTCCTTACGGGTCACACCTCGACGTGAGTTACAGAGATTTGGCTGAGGTAGAAAGTTGTCTCCATGCTTCATCGGACCATTCCAGGTCCTCAGTAGGATTGGCGAGGTGGCTTATCGCCTAGCTCTACCACCTCAGTTTCATAGGGTGCACGACGTCTTCCATATATCTCAGCTTAGGAGATACGTGCATGAACCGACGCATATCATTGACCATGGGGAGCTGGGCATTGATGATGAGGCAACTTTTACAGAGGTCCCAGTGGAGATCGATGATTGATGGGAGTGGGTCCTACTTGGACGGTCGATTCCTCTTGTGCGCATCAGATGGCCGCACGGGAACTTCTAGGAGAGCACATGGGAGCGGGAGGCTCAGATGCATGCTCAGTACCCGCTTTTTCTTCCCTAGTTTATGATGTATCTTTACGGGGACGTAAAGCCCTATGGTGGGAGTGATTTAAAGACCCGTAAATTTCAAGGAAATTTTTTTCTTAATTTTCTTTGGAATTTTACAAGAACGCAGTTTCTGAAGGCACGTGATTTTGAGGCCCGGTGTTCCCGGAATCATTTTCTGATGTTTGGCTTAGGTACGTTCAGTGAACGAATGAGGGGGTTTTTCTAAGTTTTAAACCGGTGCTCGGAATTTAATTCTAAGGGCGTCGATGGAATCGAAGCGCCTGTATTTTCTTAGAAATGCCTCTTCCAGAGTTGCGTTTGATCGGGTGTGGTTTTTAATTTTTGGGGTTAAGTGAAGAAAATAAAATAAAGTTGTGCAACAACTTTATTTTATTTCACTTAAAGCCACTTAAAGCCACTTAAATCTCTTAAGATGAGTTGAAGCGGATAGGGTGGAACCCAAAATATCCTACCCTCTTGGTAGGATATTTGTGAGGTGGGGCCCGCACGAGACCCACCGTTTCTTTTCCTCTAAGTAACGCACCTGAGAAAAATCCTCTTTAATTGAGTCAACTGGTGAATTTTCAAAAACTTTTAACGCCCCTATTAATTGAACAGTTAAGTCATTACCATTAATTCACCGAATTAATGGTGCTTTTCTTACCTTTTTTTCAAACTATTGGCATAGTAATAAAATAAGACCAACACATGTTTTTCTTGGGTGCGGATTGTTGAGAGGATTTGTAGAAACTCTATCTTCATCCTCCTTCGTGAAGAACGCGAAGAACACGAAGAACGCGAAGAACGCATCATCGCCGAAGAAGAACGTCGGCCTTCGACGAAAGGTGACGAAGAACGCCGACGATCCTCCTCCCGTGACAAATCTTCAATCAACTGCTTGATATCGTCAACGCGACGCCGTGTAACACGACGACATGACACCCCTTCCGTGACGTGACGATCCTCTTCTTCCGCGACGGTCAATCCCGCGAAGGACAAACGTCCGACGAAAACTACGAGGTAGGGATATTATTTGAGAATAATATTTATTCCCATGGTTGTTTCCTACTAAAACAAAGAACCCGGATCAACTCATCATCAAGTTGACCAGTGTTTGTTTTTAGATGAGGGATGAGAATTTTTATTTATGGGAGTTTTGTTTGGGGAACTAGGTTCAATTTTAATTTATTTAAATTGTTCCTTGTTATGTTTTCATGTGTTTATTATTATTCCCAATTGTTATCACCTAACGCGGAGGGTTCGGGGAAAACAAACACGTCCCGACAACCCTCTGCAGTTTTTCATTGATGTGTGGATTAACAGCGTTTACAAAATGGGATCGGAATGGAGATTGGAGGCCTTCACAGCAATGTTCGGATCCTGAAAGAGCCGTAGGCGCAAACCACAGGCAAAACGGACGACCGGAGCGCGTCCGGTGGTCCGTGGAAGTTCCCGCCGGTGCGCCACGCCGGCGCGGCAGCGGCCAGCAGCGGCTGGCCGCCAGAAAGCGATGGTGACCGGTGCGCCGCCGGGAAGACCCGCCGCAGATGAAGCCGCAGCGGTGAGCACCGGTCCCGTAGCCGCGCGGGACCACGGGGAAGGTATGCGGCCTTCTGCCGCGTCCGATGGCACGGAGAGGACCACGCGCGGGGGCCGTGGCTCCCTTTGGCGCAGTCGCTCGGCCGGCGTCAAGCTGTCCAAGCCGAGATGGGCTGCCCAGGCCGAGCCAGGCCACCCCGGCCGGGCCGGGCCGGGTCGCGCCCAGTCGGGTCGGACCCGGACCCGTGTAGGTCCGGGCCCAGACCCACCGTTTTCGGACCCTTTTCGGTCTTTTTCCCATATCTTGAGCTACGAGCCTCTGATCGACGCACCGTTAGCGGCGATGCGATCCTTGGATCGATACGGTCGTTTCGATATATTACACTCAAGGTTTCGGAATACTTTGTGTTTGGCTGGGTTGGTTCGTACACGAAACCAACCGGGCCCTCGGAGCGGAAACGCTAATAACTTGAGCTCCGGACGTCCGATTGACGTGCCGTCGACATTGATGGATTCCTCTAAGTGAGAAGGATCTTTTGGCTTACTCCGCCCGAGGTTTGGATGCATGTGGAGTACGGTCGGGTTGGTTTTTACTTAGAAACCAACCGGGCCCCTGGGACGAAAAAGCCAATAACTCTCAGACCGGGCGTCCGATTGACGCGTCGTCTACGACGTTGAGTTCCTATTGACGCTACATAACTTTGGGATTTATAAACTCTGGACTATGTGTCAGTTGATGTATTAGCCACTCGACTCGTGGAGCGGACCCTCCCAAACGAGCTTGTTGTGTGCGGGAAACCTAGAGATGGCTGCATCTGCGACGACAAGGAAGACAATACGGGAATCCTCCGTGGGTTCGGTAGTGACCACTACGGTACTTTTGGGATACATCAACTCCAGACTATGTGTCAGTTCATGCATCTACCTCTTGACTCGTGGAGTGGACCCTCCCGAAACAATCATGCTGTGTGCGGAAACCCTAAAGCCAGTTGAGACTTGACAACTACTAATCGAATGACTCGGTGTGTTACAGATAGCCCAGTGGGAAGCGCTTGGTTGTAGTAGTGGACACACGACAGAGGAGTGCTTGGTTGTAGCGGCAGACCCGCGGTACTCAACAGAAGGGGTACCTCTGGAGGATATGAGGGGGAGCGCTTGGTTGTAGCGGCAGACCCACGACGAAGGAGCGCTTGGTTGTAGCAGCACGGGGGAGCTCTTGGTTGTAGCGGCAGACCCACGACAGAGGAGCGCTTGGTTGTAGCGGCTGACCCGTGGTACTCAACAAAAGGAGTACCTCTAGAGGCTATGATGGGGAGCGCTTGGTTGTAGCGGCAGACCCATGGTGGGAAGCGCTTGGTTGTAGCAGCAGGCCCACAGTACTCGATAGGTGGAGTACTACAATAGTCCAAGGTAAGAGGGAAGCGATTGATTGTAGCGGCATAACCACTGTACTTGATGGAGAAGGAGTTTCCCAATAGCTATGGGTTCAACATCATGATCGATCCTGTGCAGGTCATTGAGGGGGTTAGTACCTATAGATCCTTTGTGGGTCCGACGACTTAGATGAATTAGTGGCTACATCTGATCATCTCTATCGTCTTACGAAGTAGTATTTCTGTGTGAGCTGAATCCTATTTTTCTTTCCTATGTGGATTGTGTTGTGCTATCCTGTGTGGATTTACATTTTTCATTCCTATGTGGATTGTGTTGTGCTATCCTGTGTGGATTTACGTTTTTCTTTCCTATGTGGATTGTGTTGTGCTATCCTGTGTGGATTTACGTTTTTTTTCCTGTGTGGACTGGGTTGTACTTGGGCTCGGATGTTGGAGCCGAACATGGAATTGATGACTTAGGTATATGTATGGGCCTATACCTAAGCAGTGTTGGATGTTACTTTGTGATTGTATCTTCCTTTTGTGGATTTTCATTTGTGGATTCTGGGAGACCTTCGAGGGTCTCGGGGTCCCTACTGAGTAGATTATACTCACCCCTGCATGGGTTATGCCCGCACAACATTGTGTTGGTTGCAGACGACGGACAACGCTGTTCGTGGTTGAGGCTTGCGGAGTAGGACAGTATCTAGAGGTGGACCACTGGGCGGGACGTATTCGGAGCGGTCGGCTGGACCTGAGGAGCAGTGGAGGCTATCTGTACCCACCCTTTAGGTGGGATTTCGAGTGGACAGCTCGACGTTGCGGCTTTACTTTTCAGTTGCTGTTTTCCCTTTCCAGTTGTACTTTACATTCAGTTTGGGTTTATATACAGGCCCACTTACTTTTCCGCACTTACTATTGTACCAGTTTTTACATAGTGTTTACTTCTGCCTGCTTGCTCTGTGGTGTTTTTGGATTACATTACAAAGGCAATGCCTTCCCTTTTTACCCGGATTTACACCTTGGTGCTAGTCGCCAGCCCCTGGCCTATGGAAGACGGGATTGGGGTAGTCACAGCACGGGCCCCGAGGACGGGTTGTGACATTGATAATATGTTTTCCATCATATGTTGTCCATGATAGATTCTATAAAAATAAAATTTACAAGGGTTGATAAACTAATTAGTTGATGATAAATAGAATGATCTTCTAAAACCTAAACATGTATACTCGTGATTATTTCAAATATATTAACATCAATTTTTTCCAGATTTTTATGTTCCTAATTATTTTCTTTTTAAAATGGGTGGAGGTAGCTCAATCCCCTTCAATGACTCCACTGTACACCAAGGGTGGGACACCAATAGGTTGTGCAATGGGTTATACCACTATAGTTGAATAAGGGACATCACTAGGTCATATAATGATACCAATGGCAAATGGATGATATATTATCATTATATTCTAGGTTCTAGGATCATTTGATCGAGAATCACGACATTATATCCTAAAAATCCTCATTAGTCATTATTGTGGGGTTCGTATACCAAACAAAAACCATAAAATTGGTGAAAGAGGTTGGTTTTCAAAAATTACTCTCTTAAATTATCATATAAATAATAATATTCATCCACTTTAATTGATGATTCTATTTTCATAGAGAGGGTAAATTATACTTTAGTCTTCGATAAAAAAGAAATAAAACAGGTTCCATTAGGTTATGAACTCCTTTATAGTAAGAATGATCATTGTTGATGTTAGGTGACTTTATAGGTTTCTTATTAGGATATTGAAGATGAATTGTTCCTTTCACTCTAGTGACTTATTTGATAAGTGGGTATGATTATAATTTTTGGTTTTTATAATTCAATATACTGCCTTATTGAAAACTCAACTACAATAAAAAAACCATCATGTCCCAGATCAACAATTTGTCACCCCTAATAGAGTCTTGATTTCATGAGTATATAGTTATGTCATTGAAGTGGAGGATTCAATAGCTAATGTTACTAATACTCTTATAGGTCCTCCATTTATTGTGTAAGAAATACCAGGAGTTTCATTTCTTAACAAATCTAATAATTGGGATACAAATTACTTCAATATTTCAATAAAACAATTTACTACATTGTTGTGATTGTTCTAATACAAATATAACAACATTATATTTCTATGAAAAATGTCAGTTCATGCCCAATTTTAGTGACTAAGTTCTATATTATGTGAATTCTCCCTGAAAATATTTTGTTTAGAAATAGAGTCAATTTCACTTAATCAATGCATAAGAAAATTGGTGTGGTGGAATGTTTTGAGGTAGATTTATGAAATTCGTTTAGGGAAGTTATGACACAAGATACCAAAACTATATTACTTGTATATCACATTAGAGTATTATGGGTTTTACTATGGAAAAATCATTCATTCGTGATGGAAATAGTCAATGAAAAATAACAAATAGTGAAGATTTTCTGAAACTCTAAAAAACTAAAATCTTTTCTTTCCTTATAGAGCTTAAAAAAATGGCTTTTCAAGACCATTCCCAATAGTTCATGATATCCATTGAGCGTTGATAGTTTGATTATGAAGGGATAAAATAAGAAATATTTTCTTATCAATAATTATCTATGGTTAAGGTGATAATTATGTTACATGATAAGGTAGATGAAGAATCCAAAAATATTGGGAAATATATTATTTTCATTGCATAAAATGTACTTTCAAAGGAGGAGGAAGACACTGAAAAGATATCTGAATATCACTTGGATGTTGATGAATTGGAGTGATCTATTTTTTAACTATAATAATTGATATAATACCCATTTTTTGAACTTTTTAATTTTTATCTTTTCTTATTTTTTTGGTTACCACTAGGAAGAGATTCCAAATTTTTGGATGCCAATTCCCATTTTCCCACATATAAAATTCCTTATTTCAAACACTTTCTCAATGTAGTAGATGTTGGTTGACTAGATTAATTTTCCATGATAATCAACAAAACTATAAAAGCATTAACATTATAAAAATTGAGTAGAAATCAACATTAAATATGCATGGGTTTGGAAAATCATAATCTAAAAACACATGAGTCAAATGATAAAAATTATATATCAATCAATTGTCCTTAAGTATTATTCTCCTAGACAGATTTAGGTGATTTTGATATGTATAATATTAATACCTTCAATGTAAACCAAGGTAAACATATTGAATTGTCTCATATTTAACCAATACTCATATATGGATATAGGAATATTGGATATGAAATGAATTTACTATCACTATAAGTAGGGGAAAGACTATTCAGGTATGAGGGTGTGAATGAATTTGTACAATTGAAATCATGAAGTGGGGTTTTCATGGAAGAGTTAATAATTAATTCTATAAAAATAACATAAAATAATATGATTGTGAGTAATAAGAATAAATTATAATGATTTCCAAGATATAAATACCTACTGAATATATATTATCTTTTTCAAGAGTTAGGTGTTGTGTATATCATCCCGACCCAACTAACTCCAAAACCAATAGCTAGATCAGTCTCTACATGGCCTCGATAATTCCTCCGCATATTATAGAGGTTGTCAACTAGTAGCAGCAGTTTGATGGTGGTATGGTGGGTAGACTATACCAGCAATACTAGAGAAACATTGTGGTATATCAAATATGAATAATTCAAAAAATATTGGAAGTAGTGGTAATAAATGGATTACAGCAGAATAAAAATATAAAAACATAACAATAGTGGCCAACACCAAATATACATGTTTGAATGAATTTCCTAATTATTCTATATTGTATAAGGGAGAAAATTACAACATGCGATATAACACCATAAATTGAATAAAATCCTAATGACTAAATCCATGAGAAACTTGAGTACTATCTCAATAATTTTCTCCTAGTATCCCATGATATAAACATAACATCACAAAATAAATAACTTGGTTAGGCAACCTTGAGGTCTATTTGAGTACTCCAATACAATGGATGCCTGAATAGGGTGTGAGATAAATTCAGAAGGCCACCACTAATTTTGTCTAAAGCATTATATATTCAATGATTAATATTTTTATAGTGTAAATATATAGGGAATATACATAAATAAATAAGTAATTATAACAAGTCGGATCATGTTCCTCAAAGACACCTAACGAATCATACCTCCTATAGCCTAAGATTGAATGTCTCTAGCTATGGAGATCCTATACAAATTAGTATAATGTAATGACACGTCATCACAACTAACTATAAAAGATGTACTGAGACTGGACATGTTATTTGGCATGGTGGATGTGTCATCTATATTAACTAGTTATCATTTTTATTTTAATTAAAAGAGACTTCTTATGTATTAAATTAAATAACATCATAGGACCGCCCAAGTTAAACCTTATGAATGAAGACAAGTTTCGTAGGAGGAGTGAAATTATTATCTAACACTAATGGAGTTTGACTACGAACACAAAATATGGAATTTGAAGTATATCTCTCAATATAAATTAATGAATTTCCCCTCCGATCCCCTCCCACTAATCTCAAAAAGGGGTCTGAGTCTCACTTGTGGCTTTGTGTAACCATCTTCCCACCAATCTCATCCATAGGGGCTCCCCTGGGAACTGAGATCTCTTATATGGAGCTATGTAATAGACATTGTGACCTCTGACCATATATAAGATACATCTCTCCTAGTGTATAAACCCTCAATGACCCATGATCTGATCCTTTAAATTATATAAAAAAGAATTATAGTTTCACTCGAGGCTTAAACAATACATTAAGTCTTTTTTAAATTTAATAACTATAGAGGAAAAGTACTTATCCATTCCCCTTAATAAAAGAAGTGCATGGTATGAGGGATACATATATTAGAAATCCACATCATAATTCAATGATACTAATGGTGTGGGGAAATCCCTTTGATCATTTAAATTAAAATAATAATAATTCCCATGTACTAATCAAGCCATGAATCCCAATAAAAAACCATAAAACATATCATTTTTTGATTAGAAGAAAATGAACCTCTTGGAGGATTTTTATTAGAAATCATGATAATATGTTTAAAAAATTAAATGATACAACATCAGGAATTTCATTTGATGAAAAAATTAAATATTCCAAAAATTTAAACTAGAACACAATATTTCAAGGTAATTAATTTATTTTTAATTCATACACCCCAACGGTTGTCGAATTATAAGGTGTAAACAATATTTTAATATGGAAAAAAGAGAAACTTCCAATAGCGGTAGTTTGGGTTTACTCTATAAACTTCAACCCAATAGATAGGAGTCTACATAACATTATAAGGTAGTATAAGAATTTGACATAAAGAAATTGATAATATATAGGTGACACCCAATAAGTTATGCATGTGATATAACAATGCTAATTTATAATCAATGAAACATTGAGGGGAAATATTTAGACCACCCACCTCATTCTTATGAATTCCCACATGTGCAATATCAAAGCTTGATTCTATATGTTTTGAGATAAATTGAAGAAACATACCAAATCTCTAAAAATTGGGAGAATTAGGTCACACAAAAATACTAAAGATGAGGATAAAATGAATTAATAAGATAGGAATGAGGAGTTTTAGACTTACCTAGGTAAATATAACACACTTAAAAACACTCAAATCAAATTTCATGTGATGGAGATAAAACCATACCAAGAGGAGGAAGGGAGGAGCTCCACGATGTATGTGTTATACAAATGTGAGATGAGAAAAAAATGAGGAAGAATTAATTAATAAATTAGGGGGAAAAGGGTAATTTTACATCTTTTAATGAGATTCATGGTTTTTTTGCATAGTTGTCCAAAATGTACCCCAAAAATGTGATATTAAATGCTTAAGGGAAGGGGTCACAATGTTCAAGAACGCAATTTTGGAAACTGTGTGAAAAAAATGTGTATTCCTTCTATCGAATTCATTTGGAAGGTCATATAGCCATACGACCAGGTGTGCACAGTTTAAAAAACCATGTGACACCCACTGTCCATCTAGACTAACTATAAAGTTATTTCTAGAGGGATACATGGTTTTAAACAAATCACTCACCTCTTTCAATTTCTCCTTGCTAGTTGTTTTAGAGATTGATTCTCTCAAAACCTAATAAAACACCCGAGTCACCCATTAGGCCATTACCCAAGTTTAATAAATTCGTCTTTATGTGTTCCAACACAAATAATTCCATTCCAAATCTTTATTTACAAAATGGAACATCAACCAAATAAAAAATCTCAATTTCCCAGGGAATTTCATACAGATAATAAATATGGGATTCTACAATCTCCCTACCTTAGAGCTTTATGTCCCGGATAGGCTTTGAATAATACAAAGGAAGTAACATTGAACAAACATGGTCTAGGGACCCCATCCCAAAGGTTGTGTTACATTTCCCAATTCCATATGTGCCTCCAGGTTCAACTTTAAGCCTACGATGCTGAAGTTGTGGATACATGAGTCGATTCTTGAATTCAAAACTCAAACATGAATATGGGGGCTTACCCACACCCATCTAAATTGAAACACAATCTCCATGCCATCTATTTAACTACTATGTATTTGAGAAAACGTAAATACAATTCTAAATAATGGTATCCCCACTATTTGAATTGTATAATTGATAATGACCTTATCATTATAATGATGCTCTTGGAATGATTCTTAACTTGAATGAATCGTCAACTCTGAATTTACCTCAAAAACTTGGTCGAACCAAACTTCCATAACAACTGTGGCTAACACTAATTTCATTTTACACAACCTAACAATTCTATAAAGTGGGTTATCACTGACCACAAACAACCATCAGAAGGGATATCAAGTTAAAACATATTTGGTCATCTACCCTCAAAACCCTTGTCTTAGAAGGATAGTAAATTTCAAAAGCTATGTTTGATGCCTTAGGATGATAGAACCTCAATATTTTATCCTAGGATGCTCATAAATTCCCATAATCATCTTCTAATGATTTCCCTAGTTATGAGATTGACTCATGATATTGTTCCCTTGCATGAACATGGGTGCATGCCCAATCCAGAACACTAGGATCAGGAACAAAAGAGAAAATAATTTTGAAGATGATATTTAGTTTTTACATGTGTGAGGTAAGTACCAGACCTAACATTCACATACCAAGAACAATGACTGATCCCAAGGAGGCACCCTCCTAGTGATCAAGTCAAAAGAACTAGTTTTATCCCATGAGTTCATCCATCACATTTCTAATTAGGAACTGGGGTATCACTCAGGACTAACCAAGCTTCAATGAATAACCACACTTCAATTATCGAACTCTTATGGATACCACATATCAATCCCAACAACAATTAAATTTAGCATGTCATACAATGGAACAACTATTAGTGTACCCAAATGATGAAAATATAGGAGACATGATTGACATCAAGTAAATGGTACACAAAGAGGGTACCAATAACTCTAGGAAGGCTGATACACATTTTTCATAACCAAAATGAAGTGCTCAGTACAATTTCATATAAACCACACTAAAATATACATTTAAGGGTCAATGAAGTCTCCCAGGATGACTTCTTTTGGAAGACATTAATTTCAAATTCACAAGTATCATCATTTCCAATGCATAATTCCTTTACCACCTTAGGAATTCTTAAATTTCTGAAGCACAACAACCGAAATACATCCTCAACTAATAGTTATTAAACAAGTTTAATAGACACCCACCCATTGATTATCATCCTCCCTTGAAAGAACCAACAATATTCAAGACTCACCAACCCTAAGGGTATTTAAATAGTTACTAAATACTTATATACAGTTCTTCATGTTTTTGTTCTCTCTACTTGGATGAACACTCTATTAATAGATTTTCGCGATACTCCTCACCCCAAGAGGGTCCTTATTGTCAGATTTATTAAAAAGGTAACACAACCCATGGAACATGCAATGTCGACCATTGATAGTGTGTCCTAGTCTTGACCACACGCCATTAAAAAGAGTTAAATCGAAAAGATAGGGAAAACTAGCCACATAAAAGTTCACATACATTGATTTATAGGAGGGGTATGCATGACAACCCTCCTAGGTTATGTTCACACACATCATCACATCAAACGACCAGTGTCTCAAAACAGATGATAATATTTGAAACATAACCCAGACATTGGGATTTATTTTTATTTCATCTATCCCCCATTTCACTCTTCTCCAAATGTGACCCATTATAGAAGAATAAAATCACTAGACAAAATGATTACCACCAAACTCAACGGTTCATTGTACCCTCGACCTGTAACAATATTGGTTCCACATGTATCAACACATACCACCACAAGGATTCATGAGAACAGTGACACATCCCTGGACACTATACACAGGATTTTTAGCATAATTCATCCTTTTGATAGATGGCTAGTAGAAAGAAATATTCATGAGTTTCATTAATCTGTGAGACTGTAAAAGTGGAAGACGACATCTAGGTTGTTCCAGAATGTAAAGAAATAATAATCATGATCACATAACTTAATTAGAGGATGAAAATTCCCTATAAATGTCTAAGATTCTAAAAACGGTCATTACATGATTCACAAGCCCATAATAAAGGACCAAACAGTAGTTTACCCCTACTAAGACAAGGGTGTCACATTATAATGATTATGAGTCCTATTTGGGACAAGTGTCACCCAAATGAAACCTCACACCGTAAACTTCTCATAAGAAAAAATATAAGGATTTTAAAGATTTGAGGGTGTTTCCTACAATGGATATCCCCTTTTTCAATTATAAAACGTCAAGCCAAAAACCAATCATTCCTAAAAAAAATTAATTCACCTAAGGGGCCATTATTGAGGTTCAAGAAATAAAATAAGGGATTTTGGGTAATTATCACATTATCATTTCAAGGAAATATTAAAAAATTATTAAAAAACCCTTACCTAAGGGTCAAAGCTATGAACAAAACTTAAGGTTTCATTTTAAATCATTATATCAATTATCATTTAAATTTCTAAACATCTGAAAGTCATATTTTAAAGAAAAATCCAAACCATCAGAAGGAAAAATCTAAGTCACCTTATCTTGCTAAGGTTACAATTGAAAAAAGCAATTTATATTAAAATTACCTTTATACATTAATTATATAATGGACATTCCATCATAATCAATCAATTGAAGTCATAAACACCTATTTTAAATATAATATTATTATTTATAAACTTTTATATTGAGTCATAGTTAAGGAAAATTTCCATTACAATCTATAATGGAAAACAACCTTTAGGCTTCAATTAGAATTTTAATTAACTGATACCTTATATAAATTCAACCCAAATGAAAATAATTGTCTATTAATAATTAAAGAGGTATTTTTAAGTAATATTACACAATAAACCAATATTTTAACCATATAAACGATTGTATATACATTAATTTTACATCCCCATATTGAATAAACACACCCCAATGAGGTAAATACTATGTATAAAAATTAATAAGGGACCTATAATGGTCCTTTATGATATCCAGGGTTTATCAAAGTGAATCCCAATAATTAGTTTTAAAAATTTTTATTAGTAAAATTCATCTAATGGGTCTACACCATAAAAAACACAACCAAACTATTCTACATGGGAAAAGTTGTGCATTTTGGAATGTAGTCATATGGGTTATTGTTCCCAAGTAATAGGGTTATATTCCCAAATAAAACAAAAAAATCATTTATGGTCAAAATTTAACAATATTTATATTTACAACAATTTTTAAATATATATAAGGATCATAATTGATGGTTCGGTTATATGGATGACTAATTATCAATGTATAAATCAACAAAAAAATTTAATAATTCAATAAAGATCCAACCTACCTACAACCATTTAATCTAGGATTAAGAATAAATTGAAAAATCCATATCATTTATGAAATATCAATTATAAATATAAGGTGATTCCACAATAGTTAGATTATATGGGCTACACTTTTCCAATTTATAAAGTTTCCATACACTTTACAATTTAAAAATTTTCTCCCATTTTACCACAATTAGAAATATTTCATCCCATGGAACCAATGGTTCATGGCTCAACATCTTATGAATGGTTAGTAAGGTGTCATCATCAATCTATGTGGCAGGACACCATTTATGTTGATGTTGTTTCTTTAATAATTTTTTTTAAATTTTAATATTTATAACAAGAAATGATAAACATAAAAATTATAAAATTTTTAACATGGTAAAAAATAGTGGAGCAAGACAATATAACCATATAATGAAAATACATATAGGAGAAACACAAAAAACAAACTGATCATAACACCAAAATCATGGAATCATGACATAACACACAAGGAAAAAATAATAACTAAACACATAAACGTCTTATAAATATGAATTAAATGATATAAACATGTAGTTAAAATATAATCATTTTGGTAAAGACACCTAGCATGGAAGATAATAGGAAGGTGGATAACACACAAGTCTCATTATAACAAATTTCAAAAAATCTATCAATGAAATCAACATTTCATGGAATATGCATGGAATGTTTTTCCCTATGTGTCTATAATGATGTGTCCAATGCTACTTACATATCATAACAGGATAAGGGTAGAATACTATAATTCTCATAAATTAGTGTGCAGTAAAAAATTCCTCAATCCCTCAAGGTGAAATCATTATCAAATATAATAATGCACAACATGAACAACATCCCATCCTTGGACACATAGAAAATTCCCCATATGTGGGTTCATAACTCCAAAGAACTACTATTTACCATGTTCTAATACTTTACATGTATGCTATCTACCTTCCCAAAATAGTAAGATAAAGAAAAAAAGAAACATCTGATACCACATTTCATGTCCCAACCTAATTGACATTGAAATCAATAGCTAGACCAGTCACCACATGGCATCAAGTGTGCCTCCCCATATGCCAGATTATAATGACTAGAAACTAGTGTGTGATGGTGGTATAGTGTGGATACTATACCCACATTACAAGAGTATCACATCAGTATATAATATATCAAAAATCACATAAAATCGAGGAGTAGTGGTAATAAATATAAATATTTAGAAAATAAATACAATAACTATATTGGAGTGGACAACTCTAAATATACACCAATTCATGAATTTTCAAATGATGAAACAATGTCCATGTAGGAAAATATAAAAATGAAGTAAAATATAATAAAATGAATAAAATCCCCAATGCTAACACCATGAGAATCCTGGGAACCATCTTAGTCATTTTCTCATAAGCTCCCATGCTATAAGCATAACATCACAATCCAAAGAACCTGGTCCTACAACCATGAGGTGTGTTAAAGTACCCCTGTTCAATGGAAGCTCGAAAATAGAGTGAGATATATTCATCATTCCACCACCAATGCTATCTAAATAATAATGCCATCCATGATTATAAATTACAATAGTGAGTAGATATTGTGAAATGAATAAAATAACAAGTTTAATTAGGTTTCTCAAAGACACTTGTCCAACCATGCCTATTTTAGCCCAATCCATGATGTTTGTGATGGATGTGAACCTATAAAAATTGGTATAATTCAATTATAGGTCATAAAATATAATTAGAATATATGTAATGAGCCAAAACATATTATTGGGCATGGATGATGTGTTTTCTTTTTTAACTACTTTCCATGTTTAATTTAATAAGAAGAAGAATATAATGTATTAAACTAAACAAATTCATGGTCCCATTCAAGGTTAACATTTGTAAGGAACACAAGTGTCACACAAGGAGTGCAACAATTATCCAACAATGAAGGAGTCTATCCATGGATTCCAGAAATGTAATTCCAACTATCAGTCTCAATATAATGTAAAACATGTACCCTTAGATCCCATATTTGGTATCTCACAAATTTTTCTAAGTCTCACCACATTATATGGTGTAACCATATTTCCACTGGGGCCATCCATGGGTACTCCCCTGGGATTTTAGATCACTAATATCTAGGTTTGTAACATGAAGGATGAACTTTTCACATATATAAATTTATCTCCCCTGGTGTATAATGCCTAAATGACCCATGATCCCAACCATGACATTTTGTAAAAAGTAATCAGAGTATAATTTGAGGAATAAACAATATATTCATTAATTTCCAAATTTAATCACGAGAGAGGACATGTATATAACCATGCCTTACCATAAACAAAGTTCAAGGTAGGAGGGCTGTGTATAACAAGCCACATCAAAAGTCATGAATACAAAATGTGAGGTACATTACCTTTGATTATTTAAATTAAAAAATAATAAGGCCCATGTACTAATAATTACACAAATCCCAACAATGAACCATTAAAAAAAGCTTTTCTCTTATAAGACAGCGCACCACAATGAAATGTTTAATTATAAATCATTAAATTTTATTTATACAATTTATTGATTCATCATCATTAATTTTGTTCAATGAAACAATTCAATTCACAAAAATGGGAAATTCAAACATAATATAACCATTTAATTCATTTCATTTTAATTCATTCACCCCAATATTGGTCAAGTTTTAATTAATAAAAAAATATTTTAATATAAAAAAGGGAACCCTCTCTAAAGTGTGGTTTGGTTCAAGTCCATAACATCCAGTCACATAGAGAGGAGTCAATATTACATTACAAGGTTGTTTTATCATTTAATTAAATTAAATTAATAAATTAGAGGTGAAACATGAGAAGTCAAGAACACGACACAACATTTTTATTCAAAATTCAATGAAAAATTTAGGAATAATCTTTAAAACACCTCCCGAATTCTTAAGATGACCCACACATCCATCACCGAGGATTGATTTTGTCTATTTCAAGATAAATCAAAGAATTAGATGACACCCTAAAAATATGGTGAATTAGATTTAATATAAATATCATACCCAATAAGAAATTGAACGAAGAAAAAAAGAAGGATGGGTCATAGACTCATCAAGGGATATCTTATACACCTTATGACACTTGAATAGGAGGCTCTATGAGGGTGATACCAACACAACTAGAGGAGGAAGGGAGGATCGCCATATTTAAGGTGTGGTGAATAGGTGAGAGGAGAAATAAAGGGGGAGAAATAAATAAGAAAATATAGAGAAAAGGGTAATATCACATCATTTAATGAGGCACACAGTTTAGATGCATGGTTGGCCATATAATGTGCTAATAGGGTAAGGGTCACTACTTCAGGGTAGGGGTCACACCATTCATACACATAGTTTGGGAAACCAAGTGCAAACTGCAAATTTTTCCTATATCTAAGATCTAAAGAAGTCCTCCTTACCATGTGACTGGGTGCACATAGAATGAAAAAATTGGGAAAAACACATAGTACCTATAGACTAGACACATAGTTACTACTGGAGGGCCACATGGTTTTAGACAAACCATGTACCCATGCCAACTCCTTCTGTCTTGAGGTTTTGGTGATCGATGCTCCTAAACACATGAAAGAACACCAAAAGATTTCCTAATTTATTTAAAAAATTTTAAAAGAAAAAATTTTAAGTGAACAACAAACAAAATAAAATTCCAAATCATGGGTTACAAAACACACCCTCCACCAAAGGACAAAACTCAATTTCTTATAGACATTCATCCATTCCAAAAACACATGACACTATAATCTACACAATAATATTTTGGAATCTTTTTTTCTATCCTAACATGTTTGTTATCCATGAGTGGGAATTTATTAGGTATGGAATTGAATTTTTTATAAGTCCTTACCTTACAGGTTTTTAAGTTGACAATATTTGTTCCTTTTTTCTCTCTAAAAAACATATAATTTTCACGTATATTCATGGTTCATGTCAAAAAAACAAATTTTTTTCCAGGACACACAATTTTGGTTTTATCCTTGATGAGTAACATTTATTATATTGTATATTTAAGGTTAAATATGTTGGACTAATGATGAAGATGACTAAGGTAAATCAACTTTGACTCCAATGAGGTCAATGATTATGGTCATACACTAGTAACTAAAAGATGAGTCAATCTATATAGTATTGAGTGTGATGTAAACCCAATGTTAATTTAAGAGACCAATACTTATATAAAAAAATTTAGGTAGAGTTTCATATAGTTTAGGGTCATAAATCTTGGACCAATGTGAAGTTGGAAACACCAAATGGGAGGTTGAATATCTTAATGAATGTCAATACCATTTGAAATTGGAATAAAACTTATTTAATTAATATCTATAGTTATTTTAATCCTAAAATGGATAAATTGAAATGTATTAGCTTAGAAAAATGTTTACCATATTTCAAATGATGGTATTGTTACAATATCATTAAAAAATCATATTGAGTATGACTGCTAACAAAAGTTTAATGACATGTTCCACTGAAATAATGTCGAAGGTGTAACAAAAGAGAACTTACACTTCTAGATCTAGTTCCATAAACAAAAACATTATGAAATTGATTCATTACGAATTATATATTATTTTACATAACTATCCCATAATTACATATCATAATGTGAATATTTTGGTACATATATTCTGATGACCTTTTATATTTAGAGATTTAGAGAAATAGAAAACACTATAAAATAATTAATCTCATGTATTTCTCAACTAAAGGGAATTTTTTCCACTATAAATGAAACTAATTAATCCATAATAATTTTTCAAAATGATCCAAATATTCCACACACATTATATTCTTCAAGTCATGTAATGAGAAATAATTTTACTCTTATCCTATGGAAATATAAACCCATTAAGGGGTGAGATAAAATGCTCATTAATGAAAAATGTACAAATAAGGTAGTCATGGCATAATCATGGAATTAATAATTATTCATCATAATTTCACAAACAATTTAAACTTAGAGAATAATATATCTTGGTATAGTAATGTAAATAAATAAATTAGATGTATAAGAAAAAATGAATTTTTAATGATGGGATTCCTAATTCTGGACATCATTCTTCCAATAAATACCATAGTCAAGATATCATTAATTTAATCAAGACCATATTTATTACGAATTACTGAACTGAGAAGGCATACACAAAATAAACAAACATTTTTTTCTCATGAGAACTACCAATGGAATAAGGGGATATGTAATTTCAGGCCCACCCATCACTTTTTTAAGTCTACTACATTCATTATATGAGATAATGATTAAATAATATATAATAAAACTTTATAATAATAATAATATATATTAGAATAATTACATAATGAATGCTAATAAATTTCCCTTTTTTAATAATATTGATAACATGATCATAACCCATCTAGAGAATGGTGGTGGATGGTTAAAAAAAATACATAGTCGAATTTTCTTATTAATTAGTAAAATTTTATATAAAAACAAAAAATATATGTATTTTCAAAAATTACCCTATTAATAACTGGAAAATAAATCTTTTTAAGAATTAATCACGTTAAAAATATAACTATTAATGGTATATGGTTAAGTCAATAATTTCCCAAATCTGTTGTTCTATGAAATCTAGCTAAAAACACTCCCAATAGAGGAATTAAAAACATGTTATTCACAAACCCATAACATTGTAAAAAAATCTATGCTAATTTATGGTGGATGATTAGGTATGAAAAATTCAATAAGGGATCATATATTTGATATAACAAATCATTACACAATCCATATTGATTTATATGGTGCATAGTTTTAGAAGAACACATCCATATATTTATAAATGAAACTCATAAATACCTTGACATAAATGGAAAACATCCATGAAAAAGAATTCTTTGAACAATGTCATACAAGAGGGGATAATGAATAGAATTATTTGATACCCTGGGATAAAATTAACAAAATTATAAATATATATTTATTAGAGATTAAATATTGTAACATAAATCCCATGAGTTTAAATCCTTTTGAATATGAAAAGGAAAATGGTGTTGAAAACATAAAAGGGATTTTAAAAAACATTTTTTGCGTTTATGTTAAATTAAACATACATGTCACATTATAAAGTTACTTTTAAAAAGGAGATATTAAATATTATAGAATAATTTCTTTTAAAAAATATATATATAGTAATGAAACCCTAAAAATGATATAATGTTTTTTATATGAAATGTAGATCCATAGATAAAACATTTTATAATTAAATTAACCTTTTTAATATATTGAAATTAATGTTATTAAAAACACGCATTTTTAAAAGAGAAATAAAAAATTAATTTTATTGAAAATTCCTTTTCCAACTATGATTACAAAATACCATATAATAAATTATTAGGGTTGGATAACTCAATCATGTTTAGTCGAAGTTCAAAAAAAAAACATTATAACTCAAAGAAAAGAGATTTGAGTTATCTAAATCTATTAAGGGTAACATAATACATGAAGCATAAAATATTTAAAAAAGGGATTATGTCATACAAAATTAAACAATTAGAGAATAACACATAATACTATAAGTGTGAATAAATGACACAATTTCTAGGAAATAAATTCAAGAGATCTATCATTACAACATGAATGAAAATTGATATTAAAAAACTATTATGACTGTTGTAACAGTTAAGTCAAAAAAATTATGAAAAAAATTATTTGGAATATTATATAAGATGAATTATAAGTGAAAAAGTATATGAAATTCTTGGGATGTTAATTCAATATAAATATTTAAAATGTCAACAAGGTTTTAATGTTTAACATGTCTCAAATAATTAGGATTTAAACTATGAAAACCATTACCTTAACTCCCACTTAGTCAAAATAAGATCTTACATATAGTTTAACTAATGTAATTATCCTAATCACCCATTTAAAAACATTTTTTATATATAACCTCTTATAAAAATTATCTATAATTACCCTTTACAAGTATATTAGTTAGTTATTATCTATTTTAAATATCAGGTTTGAGTAATCTTGACGGTTCTAAAATAATTTCATAATAGTGATTTTTTATTTTATCAAATCCAAAATTTTATCATAGATAAATCCAAAAAGGTACTAGAATTTATTTTTTATAATTATTTATATGGTTATAATATCATTTTATTGGATTTTTTGTTACAATCCTTAAATATGAATTTGGAGATGAGAAGATTTAGTTGATTTATAGAGAACGAAGGTTGTTTTCCAAAATAATGAGCTAAATATTACATTACCATTCTTGAAAGAAATAGTTATTTAATTATTTATATTGTATATGACTAAAAATTAAATTTTCATCATCATCTATTATATAAATTTACATCATTGTTAAAGTTGGAGGTTAAACCAACCAAAAGAAGAACATTTCCAAATTAATAGATTACTATGAAGTGATTTAGTTGTAATTACATTAAGAATTAAGAATAATGATATTATTTAGTGTTTAATAGTGTTTTATATCACAATTTATATGAATTATATGAATAATATAAACAAATAAATGGTATTTCATTATACTATGCAATAATTGTTTTGTCTTAAAATTATTTTTCAGATAAATGAATGTATGAAAGTTGTTTATAACTCATACAGTTAATAATATGTCCAATTTGTCTTTCCATAACAATAATAATTTTTTAAATATAATATTCATAAATTTAACCCATTCCCATGAAAACCCATAGAGGAAGGTGTAGAAAATAAAAATGCAATTGATCATTCTATGGAGGTGGTAGTATATACTTACATATGTATGATAGTTTAATTTTTAATAAAGATTTTAAAAGGAGTAACGTAGTTTGTAATTTAATAATATAAAATATTTAATACTTATATGTTATATTACATAATAAATCAATCTATGTTTGTTAGTTAAGGACAAACAAACATGTTGTGTCATGGAGGCGGTAATCTAGACAATGCATGAATGCCAGTTTCATTTCTCTAAACAGAAAACGGAAAACTATTTAATACTTATAAGATAATTATAAATACATTATAATATAGTAATGATAATTATTTTGTAATTTTATGATATTATAATGGAACTTTAGGTTGGATAAGTGTGAAAAAAGAAATTTATATGGGAAAGGGTTAGTTAAAAATTTATACATAACTTCATGGATTATATCCTTTGAAAAATATTTTCAGACCGTTGAGTAATTGATTTTTGTGAATTAAATATCTTATATAATGTGGATATAAATTCTTTGGATAAGGTTGATTTTTTTGGGTTGATCTAAGTGGGTTGTTTTTTTGGGAATTGAAGAGAGAAGAATACATTTTATACAAGAAAATGGATGAATTTTTTTCTAAATACCAAATACATTTTTGTTATTTAAGGTATATCTCAAATAATATATAAGAAAATTGGGAAATAATGGATATTGGAATTTATAATGTCAATAAAGGAATAAAACACAAATTTTCTCATATTTTTTAAAAAAATTGTGGTCCATCCCTCATGTTTAAACCCATTTTAACACTTTTGTTTTTTACCGAGGTAAATCATTTTTACTAAAGTAATTTTTTTTTCTAAATGAAAATAAAATGGTTCTTGTAAAATAATTTGTACCGAATTATTCTAAATTTAAAAAAACTATTCTATTAATTTTATAAAATTGAAAACAAAAATATTTTTGAAAGAAAAAATGTATATTGTATAATTTTTTTAAAAAAATATAAAGATTGTTCTAAAATATTCATTATGGGTATTTAAAAAATATTTATTTTAAATTGTAAATTAACTCATGAAATATTTAATTTATCTGAAATTATTTTCCATGACCTTCCAATTTATACATATCTATTAATAATATCATTAAAGTCGTGTTATTTGTAAAAAACTTACTTTGTACTATTCACCTTAAATTGATTTTTTTCTAAAGAATCCCAGAAATACATATTTTGAAAATATTAATATTATGAATAAAAAATATTTAATTTTTTCAAATTCTAATTATAAAATTTTTAAATTTAGCTTTTTAATAAAAGGATGAGATATGATAAAAAATATTTTTAAAGAAAATGGACATTTTTAGAATATTAACCATTCTCATTAAAAAATCCAATAATTTAACAATTAAAAAAGTATTTAATAATTGTTAAAATAAAATGTATTTTAGGATAATAAATAGAATGTTTTCTGAAATATAAATCCATGTCACATAAAAATGAAATATTATGAAATAAATAAATTTCTAATAATTAAATTATCATATTAGTCATTTTTGTAGTACTAATTGAATTTTCTTAATATTAAAAGTAGACATTATTTTGTTCCAATAAATGTTTCAAAAAGATGTTAATCCTATTTATTATCTATAATTTAACAACTGGGTTTTAATAGTCCATATATATTGTGGGTTTATTTTAGTTTTGTGGTACATGTTTAGAATGTTAATAAACAAATTGTTTAGTTTTGGAAAATGTAAAACGAAATCCAATGTCATTAAATTATACACCATTAAGTAAATTAAATCCTCAAATTTTTTATTATTTATTACTAATTAATAAATGTGATGCTATTCATATCACAATCAACCTTCAAGGTATAGTCTCTTAAATAATATCTACCATGCTTTATTAGGCTATATTTAGTTACTTTTATTTCATCAAACAACATTATTCATTCATAAAATCATACCATAAAATATGTAAATACTCTAATAATACATTATCTATAATATATTTTTTATAATACCATTTTAATCACAAAAATATTAAACTAAAATTAAATCATATATCCTTCCACAAATTAAATCTATCTCTATCCTTTAAATGGAATAAAATAACATACCTTCAAATATATATCACAAACCCAAAAATATGATTAAATTCACCAAAAATATCATGATTTAATTTTAAATACAATGGCTATGAATGTTTTCTTAATTAATTATGAAAAATAAATTAAATTTTTTCTCAGTATCAAGTACTTTTTAAACCCAAGATTTACCTATCTTTTAATCATGTTTTCTCCAATAGTACTCCCCAAAATTGTTTTCCAATAAAATCACTTTTCATTTTTATTTATACAATTTAATATATGATTCAAATGATTAAATAAATAAATTATTAGGTTATTATCCTTATATGTTTCACATAATTCTCATAACATTTATAATATATTGAAATATCACCAATAAATATATATTACTAATAAAAATAACTAAGGGTATCATAATTTATTTTATACTAAGATATCAAATTCATTACCTTTGGAGAGACTAGAAAACTCACCTTTTCATTTATAACAATAATATACTAAGATTATCAACAATTTATGTATGTTCCCTTATTTAGTTATAAGACAAAATAGTTTCTAGACACATACTTTCTCTACTCCATCTTTACTACACAATATTAAAAAATTGTAAAAACTAGTCATGATAATAATCAAAATATGAATATTAAATTACACATCCTAATATCTATACACCAATGACGTCATTTTTTTAAATATGAAAATTTATTTCAACATATTACACATCATGTTCAATCCTTGTTTATCCATGATCATTTTTCAATTAGTTTTTATAACCTAAAAAGTTAACATCATATTTAAATACTTCAGAATGGTTTGTAAATATAATGTGAATAATCAAATCATATCCCCTATGAGTGTAAAACAATGTTTGTTGTAAGGTATCTATTTGATGCAGCAGGTGACCATCATGTTAATACAAAATTCATCCTTTTGGGGTTATTACACCTAGGTACATATATTTCATCGAATACATCCACCTGCAGTATCTAGGAATGAATGTAATTTATATTAAAACGATATAATATATACTCAATGAAAAATTGTGATGTTATCCTATACCTAGAAATATCCCATAGCTTTATCCATAGGGATTTCATAAAAGTTATCTTATCCTAATACCCAAATAAAATGTGAATTATTACCTTAACATAAAATCATATTTTATCCTAAAGGGTTATCTATATGTTTTAAATTATGATTAACTTTAACTTATAAACCCTTAAATTTTCCACAAAAAACATCATATTCTCTAATGTTTTCTAAACCCTACTCTTATAAAAAACGTTTCACACCTTATCTACACTATTATATTTGGTTCTATAACTACATACATTATATAATGGACTCAATATGAACATTAAATTTATAGAAATAACATTCCATTTATTACATTAATTAAAGAAAATATTGGAATATATTCATTCCCAATACCTTGTAGGTTTATAGATTTAGTGAATTTTGAAAAATCATAAACTAATAAAGCCTCTGTCTATGGTAACTAATAGAAATTTTTATGACTATATAAGAAACTAATTAATACATAATAATAATTCAAAATCTCCCCCAAACCCCTCACACATGAAATTATTCTAGTCATATCATGTTTAATTAACATTTTTCTGACCTAGGGAATTAGAAACATAATAATCGGTATGATCAAACACTCAGTTATAGAAAACATACAACTGATTAAATTATGTAATAAACATTGAAGAAATATTATAGAAGGAATATGTAATCCATATAATTATATTATCAACTGAAACCAAGATTATAATATATATATGGATAAAAATAAAAAAAATTATATCGCATGTATAGTAGTAATTGAATTCATGATGTTTGAATGAATAATGTATTTTATCTTGCTCTTACGATCAATATCCCAACAAATCCATCATTCTGGTCATCAGGACCATATCCAATACATCACTCATTTCATCAAGACTACAATAGAGATATCTTTTCTGAATTATATAGGCAAACATGAAATACCCAATCATGTTTTTATTATTATATGTGCTAATATATCAAGGAGATAAATAATATGGAGACCCACATTCCACTTTTTTAAGTTTAGGGAATTAATAATATGAGATATTTACTAAATAATACTTAATAAACTTTTCTATAATCATCAATATTTGAATAATAATAATAAAATTGAAATTTATTTTTTTTCCTTGTCAATAAATGGGATAAAATGATCAAAAATCCAAAGAATTATTGTGGTTTGTTAAATAATAAAAATTCAATTATCTTGAGTAATAAAAAACTAAATATTCCAGAATAAATAATTTTAAATGTTTTAATAGTTACAAAATAAAAAATGGAATAGATTTATATATAAACACAGCTTAAGCTAAAAATTTATAATGTCATAATATATAATTAATTAAAATATTTATCAAATAAATAATTATATAGTATATAGGTTAACACCCTATGATCAATGGAATGGAAAATTTGGTATTCATAAAGCAACGACATCAAAAAAAATGTGTTCTTATTCATGGTGGATGGTTAGAAAATAAAAATGAATTGATGGACCATAAATTTGACAGAAATGAACATTAAATATTCCATACATAGAAATATGGTGGATGGTTTCAAAGGAACATATCCCCAGTTTAATAAAGGAAACTCAGAATGATGTTGTTATAGATGAAAAATATCGTAGAAAAGGAATGATTCGAATGGTATCACACAAGAAGGGATCAAGAATAATATTGTTTAATATTAAAAGTTCAATCATCCAAATTATAAATACATATATTTATTATAGAATAAATATTTTATCATAAATACTTGGAGTTAAATACTTCTTAAGGTATAATAGAAAATATAGGTAAAAACTACAAAGTGGTTTTAGAATTTCATTTTAACACTAACATTAAATACAAAATTATATGTCACTTTCAAAAGTATCTTTTGAAAATGTGAATAATTTTTTTTAAACATTTACTTTTACAAAAAATCAATGATAATGGATAGTTGAAAATTATATAATTTTTTCAATATTAAATGTTAATCTATTGATAAAACATTTGATAATAAAAGGATCAATCCTAATAATTTAAATTCCCATTATCGAATGCCCACATTGTAGAAAGAGTAATACAACCTTCTTTTTATTAAAATTATATTTTCTAAAAGCGGATTATAAAATAAAATATAATGACAAATTATGGTGGTAGAACCTATAAATGGAAAATAAATGATTAATAATAAATATTATAACTCAAGAAAACGAAATTTGAGTTATCAATATCTCTGATGTGAAGCATACTCCAAGAATTATGAAATATTTGAAAAGGGGTTTATATGGTAAAAATTTAGTTACCAATAAATATAATGAATGGGGAAAATCTTTTCTTAAATAAGTTAAATGAAAAAAAACTTATTTATCTTATTATTGCGCATGAATTATAAAAAAATAAAGTATATGAAGTCTATAGTAGTGTAAATAAATATATCACAATATAGAGTTAACATCTTGAATAATATATAAATTTTCCTAAGGAATATAAATTAAGAGAAAAAACCCTTACCTTAATTCCTGCATAGTATAAATTCACTCTAACCTCCTATGTACCAAAATTAAATATCATAATCTCACATTTCAAAACATTTTTATTATCTATAAAAAATTTTAAAAAAAATTCATATTTTTTCTCTACATTAATATTAGTTAGTTTTTATCTTTTATCAATTTTGTGTTTGAGTATTTTTGATCATTTTGAACTAGTTGTGTAACAGTCTTCTTATTATTTTTCTCTCTCCTAAGTTTATCCATTCCAAAATCATACATGGTACTCAAATTAATTTTTTATAATTTTTTATAAAGTAATCATTTCATTTTATCAATGTTTTGGAAGTGATCCTTAGTGATGAATTTGGTGATGAGTTTTTTTATGATTCTTAGTGAATGAATTGTGTTTTCACAAATAATGATTTAATTTTTTTTATAATTCCAAGAAAAATAATTATTTACTTATTTATATCATATATTAATAAAACAAATCACATATTCATCCATGATATAAATTTATAGAATTGTTATTGTATGTGTTTAAACAAACCCAAACATGATCATACCATAATTAAGGGGTGATTATGAAGCGATTCAGTTGAAAAATAATTATAGATTAAGCATAATGATCATATTTAGTAATTATTTTTTTAATATATCATAATTTGAAATAATTATAATAATATAACTCATCCAATGGTACTTCATAGTATGAAGGAAACATTGTTTCCTCTTATAACTCTATTTTTGATGATGAAATTTACTATGATTTTTTATTACTCATATTTTTTGAAGGATATAAAATTTATCTTTCCAGAAAATTTTTAATTTCATAAAAATTATATCTAACAAAAAAAATAATTCTCATTGGAATTTATGTAACATGGGGATGAAACTAAAAAAATGATCTTTCTATGGATGCATTAGTCCATAGGTATGCATATATAGTGACATCATTTTCCATAGAATAATTAAAAATTGTAATATGGTTTATCATTTTATATTATATTATATAAAATTAATATCATAATTATATATTAAATTCCATATTAGTAACATAATATTTTGGATATGAAGTAAAACCAAACATGTTGCATCACAGATGTGATAGTCTACCCAACACATGAATGATAGCTCTATTTTTTATAATAGAAATGAGAATATTGGTTAGTGCTTGTACCATTATTATAAACACATATCTATAAAATAATGTTAACTTTTTTAGTTTTCTATTTTGTAATGTAATTTTATGAAAAATATGTCCATATAGATAAATTAAAATTAGAACAAAATTATAAGAAGTTTATACCTCAATTCTTGTATTATCTCTGTTGCAAAAGGGGTTAAGCCATTATGAGAGGGTCTTTTGAGATGAAATTAACCAATTAAATATTTATATGAATTTTTAATAGATTTTTAATATAATTATCACAAAACTAAGTTGTTTCTTGTCTAAGGATACGTGATGTGGAGAGTTACCTTTTTATAAATGGAAAGGGTTTATTTTTTTTAATTACCAAAAAAATATCAATAATTTAAATTAAATATTAGTGAAAGTATATAAAAAATTAGGAAATAATGTTTAAGTTAATTGAAAAGGATACTAAAGTCCACAAACACCCATTCAAATAGTTTTTTAAGTATTTTTATAGTATTTCCCTCTTTATCAAACCCTTTCTACACATTTTGATTTTTATCCATGTGGAATGTTTTTACAAAAGTAATTTATTCTTTATGCTTGAAAATATAATGATCATTATTATATAATTTATTAATAATGATTTAAAATTAAAAAAACATTTTATTATATTAATTTTTAGAGTGTTATTAAAATCAATTATATAATACAAAATGTGTACTATATTAAAAATAATTTTTTATGAAATATAATTTAATTTATAAAATATTAACAATGAGTTTGTAAATTAAAATAAAATAGAATTATATAGTCACTTATAAAATATATATTTGTTATTATAATTTTTTCTCATGAATTTTCAATTCATATAGATATACTAACAATTTCATAAAATCCATCTTATTGTTAAAATTGATATTTTTAACTATTCACTCGAAAAAATAAAAAAAATCAGAAAACATAATTTTAGGAACGTATTAATATTACACATCTAAGAAACAATTTAATTTTTTAATGATAAAATTATAAAATTTAGAAATTTATCTTTTAAATAAAATTATGATATATAATAAAAAACTAATTTTGTAGGAAAATAGTTTTTTTATATTAAATATTATTACTCATATTTGCTCATTTAATAATTAAATTACTATTTAAATATATTTCATATCAAATATATTTTATAATTATTAATGATAAGTTTCATAAAAAATAAATTCATGTCACATAGAATGAAATATTTAGAAAAATACAATTCTGTATATAAATTAATTTTATTAGTCATTTTAGTTATACCAATGTAGAATTTATTTTGTTTATATAAATATTTAATAAATAATATACTCCTATTTTATTCCAATAAATTTAATTTATATGTTATAAAACACTATACATATCAATGTTTCATTTTAGTTTGACGTTGTGTGTGGTTCAAGCTAGTGGTAACATTATTTACATAAAACATTTACATTGAAATATCAGTTCGTTACAGAAGGCATATGTGGTGAGAGAATTTATATAACTCCATAATAAAACTCACCATTTATTGTTTATATGTGTAAAAAGACACATTTTATTTACTATTAACAAATAGGGGGCCCTTTGTGTTATAAATACTCACTACTAGTAGCCCTGGAAGTTTTTTTTGGGATTCGTATACTTAAGGAAAAAAGTATTGTGTATGAGAATTGAAATTTTATAAGATAAATAAAATACTTTTGGTTTGGTATTGATCAATATTTTTTCTCTATATAACATTAATTAGGAGAGTAAATAGATTAAGATTTAGGGTTTGGTCTAGGATATATGGCTCATACATCACTTCATTACCTATAATATTAAATTTCAATCCACGCAATGTTCTAGGAATGAATTTTTTTATCCCACTATGGAGTGAAATATATAAATTCATGATGTAAATAATGTGAGATTAAATTTTTATGGGTTATTATTCTAATGATATTTATGGTTAGGTCTAATTTTGGTGATCTAAGCATCAATACATATCAACAGTAAGAGAAATCAAGGTAATCATAATTCTTATAAATGCTATGAGAATTTTCATTATAAGACATAGTTAATGAAGGAAGACCTATCATGAATTGTTAGAACCTTGTGTTATGATTGTGATATAGAGTGGGATAAAAATGTAATGCGTGTATGGGTCGAAGATAGGTGATCTAAACATTAGTAGATATCTTTCCATTATTTGAATCAAGTCACATGTATTTTTTTGTTATGTTTATATATTGATTTGGATCATATATAGGGGGGATGAAATTATTTTATCCCAACATCAATCCATTAATGGGAAAATAAATGTTAAATGATACCAAATAACATAATGGGACTGAAATAATATGATTAAAAGGGAATTTAGTGTTGGGATCATGGTGGTAAATCCAAACATCGCAATGTATCCTAAAATTACAGGAATGAGACCAGACATTGTTCATAGATAAGGTGTCTAAAACAGATTGGATCATGTTGAAGAGAAACTAAAATGAAATGGATGAGTGTACTTATAGAGGCCCAAGACTTAAAGAAACAGTATTTCATGATATATAACATACTTATCAGATTATACAATCCCTGGATCTAGAGGTGTAGTGACTTTAAAATATTATCCAAACAAATACAGTATATCAATCATAAAATGTCATCTTTATTCAAAACTCCACATAGTGATCCTATCTCCGATATATCTTTTAAAATGTAATGGATGTACTCGAAAAAAATATATAAGGAAAATGGTGATCTCAAAATCATGGTATAGGAATAAGCATGGAAATAAATTATAATATTACAGTCAATATTAATAAAATTTTATCTCAATGAGGATGATTATAAGCATGTAAACATGGCATAAGGAACTGAAATCATCAGATTATGAAATCATAAGCATGTTCCAAAATAATAAATAATTAAATCACATGAATTGATCAATGATAAGTGATACTAAAATGTAACATAGGCTTACATTTATCGTAATCATTATGTGCTTATGATAACTATTTTCATAAAATAGTATACATAAGAAACCCACAGAAACAAAAATAATAATGTTCTTTGGATAACCACCTGAGAACCATACACGGTACTTTATGAGACATAAACATTTCCCAATTTACTATAGGGATGCAACAAACAAAACCAGAATTTTTTAATATATACATGCATATGTGTTCGAATAGAAAAAATAAATCATACTAAAATAATAAGCATGAAATAACCCATAACAAAGAAGTGGGTTTCACAAATATAACTTAAGATATATTTGAAGGTCATATCATATATTTTAACTATAAAATAAGGAAATAATATATTTTTTCATTTAATTTTTAAAAAGTAATCATTGAAAATTAAGTTACGTTAATGGAAAAATATATATAAAAAATTGAGTAGAAAGAATAAAAATGTACCACTTGGGTAATGCTTTTCGAAATAATAAAAGTATCATTAATGTCATATTACTTTATTCTAATAACCATTATTTTATGAAAAAGTGATTTCCTAAAAAAAGTATTTATTTTATTAAATATACATGATCATAAAAAAATTAATTTATGCGAGGATAATCTGTTTGACATTAGTCATAAAGAAGTTCACTTAAACTGTGTCCACATAAAAGTGAAAAGTTTGAAGGGAACATAAAAGTGTATATTACCCAAAAAAATATATGTCATGTAAAAATGGAATATATATATATATAACATATATATATATTATTGATATAACTAAAAATAAGATAAAGGATAATGTATAAATGGAAATATAATGTGTAACCAAAAGGTAGCGAGGGTTGTTCGGAGGATCCCTTACAACATAAGAAACATTCTAATAAAAATCTATTGAAAGATGGAGAGACAGAAATTGAAGTTAAAATTACATTAATAAATAAAATAAATGATATTAAATTTATAATTTTATGTATACACCCGATTTAAAATAAATTACATGCTATGTGAAAATGTATCTCAAAGTAGAAACTTTTTAGACAAAACCCTTACAAAATTAGTATTTCATGAATTAAAATTCATTGGATGTTTTAAAATCACATGATTTTGTAAATACCATTAAATAAATCATAGATTGTAAAAAATCATATTCTTGGGTAGTATATACATGATATAAATAAAAAATTTATATATAATAATAAATAAGTATCAATTAAGAAAAATTGAGATTAAATAACGCATACATCATGTCTAAATGTTTTCTGAACCTTAACATAAATTCCAATACAATTGAATTATGTTTATTAGATATATACCCCAAAACTATTATTAATTAATATTAAATTTTATATGTTATATATATTATATTTTGATACTTATATTCAATATTTTTTTTCATATGTTAGTAACTAGATATTCTTTGGTTAATGGCTTCATAAAACGTTCATTTTTATGGTTTTGGTAAAACGTGTAGAAAAATAATTTCATGAACTCAAAAATTATGTAGATCTATTTCCTTGATTATTTCATTGGGAAATTAATTATACAATATCAAAGGAAATCCAAAAAAATATCAAAATTATTAAATGTGCATTGATAAGTCCATTGAAGGTGGTGAAAGTTTCAATTTCTATTTTTTTTTCACTTATAGATTTTCATATATTATCATTAATTATTATTATTATTTTAAAATATATTATTTTTACAATCTAAATTAATTTTTAAAGTTTTCCATGTTGGGTGGTCATGGAAAACAAAACATGTCGTCCATATATATGGTAGTTCGCACACACAGATGATTACATTATCATTTTTCTTGATGATCTTGGAGGGATGTATGAAATATATTCCACTTGTAAAATAAAATTTTTTATTATTAAGGCTTATGGTTTTATCATACCTTTCTGTATAGAGGGTATTTTTTGGTGTGGAATATGAAAAGTGGTACAGAAGTCGGGGTGGGAGTATTACCTCTCCATTCAAAATTCTCCCTTAGGAAACTCCTTAAAACACCTTTGGTTGCTATGTTGGTGATACCAAGGATTTAATTTCTTGGGTAGGTTTCTAATGAGAGTATTGTTCAATTTTTTAGTTGATCCAAGGCTTTGGAAAGTGTGATTAAATATGGATTATGTGGTCTCCTTTAATAAGTGATGAAAAGGGAACTTTTGTAAAAACTAATTTTTTTCTCATTAATAAGAGTATATTATTTAGGAAAAATTGATACAAAAATTCCAAATAATTATGTGAATAAATTTATAAATCTATTTATCCATCCAATGTACAATATGGATCTTTTTCTTCGCAAGTTTCAACATTTTTCACCATGTTAAATCACTTTTAACCTAATTTTCCCTTATTGTGGTAACTCTATTTTTACCCTATGAAACTAGTTTTAATTACAAGAAATTAGAAATTAAATTGTTTAATAATTTTATAATTTTTATTTAAGATATTATAATAATTTTATATAAAACATTTTCAATGATTTATTCAAATTAATTTTATTATTATAACATATAATGAATAAAAATATGTTTTTAAAGAGGTTTATTTTAAGCTTAAGATATATGTTTTGGATAAAATTATCAATTTTGTTGATTATATTGAAATGAAAATGGTATTTATAATATTTAATTAATATTAAATTATGTCTAAAAGATAATTCCACAATGTGAAAATTTTATGAAAAGAAATAAATGAAAAACAATTTTCATTAAAACATTTCCTAAATTATCTGAAATGATAAATGTGGGTTTTATAGATCAATATAGAATCTTAAATAAATTATTTTAAATTTATAAAATATATATTAGATTGTAAATACTATTTAAAAAACATTTATGCCATGTGTCGAAAATCTGTATTATTAATAAAATCACTATTTACACTATTAACCTAAAAATAATTATTTTCAAAAAGTAGAAAGTTTTATCAAAGGATTATTTTAACGGGAAGTATCCAATAATGAATGTAATTTTTTTATATTCTAATTATATAAGTTTATAGAATAATTATAAAATAAAAAATGCATATTGTATTAAAAACAATTGTTTTTGGGAAACAAATATAACTTAGGTTGTCAAATGTAAAATAAGAATTTTAAAATTGAAACCAACAATTTTAAAATCAAAAAGTCAATTAAAAAAATACATATTTTCTCTTATATAAAAGTTTCAGGAATTTGAGATTCATTATTAAATATTAATAATGTCATAAAATTCATGTTATTTATATAAAAAAGTATTATTCACTATTCCCCTAGAAATTAACGATTTTTTTAGGAAAAAATTAAACTTAAATAACTATTGAATTTATAAATACAAAATAAATTTTATTTCATAAAATTCAATTTTTTGAAATTTTTTTCTGATTTTTTAATTAAATAAAAAAATTTAATGAAAGATTGAGAAGGAAATTCATATTTTAAATTATAGTTGTTCTTATTATTAATTTCTATAAGGTACAAATAAATATTTAATTAATAAATAAATATTTTATTTTATTAAAATCATTAGTTAACAATAAAATATTTATTTTCATTTCCAAAAAAAGTATAGGGAATAAACAGATATTCTATTGAACAGAATAATAAATTATAGAAATTTGTATAAGATAGACTTTATATATATATATATTAATATATTTCATAATTTAGTTACTTCTATTCATTCCTAATAATTCAAGGTCTATTTTTTAATGGTCTAAACACATTTTAGTTTCATCTCAATTTGATGTTGGGTGTAGAGAAAGATATCAAATGTATTTGACATAATTATGGGAAAAATGAATTAAAATCTCAGGTTGTTACATTTTGTCCACTTAAAAAATCATCTTAAAAAATTAGTTATTACTAACAAATAAATTTTAGTGATGATATTTTTAACTTATCTATAATTCATGATATATCCTTGTAATATGACATTCACCTTAATCTCATTAGTCTATATTAAGTTACTTATTTTCCTTCACTCAACACTAATCCCACACACAGTCATATTCTCACGCATGTATATAAATTAATCATATATTCTCTATAATATGCCTTTCAAAAACTATTTGAATCTCTAAGAAAATAAAATATAGAAAAATCATATATTAAAATAAAAAAATTTCACTGTATTTAATCCTCAAACAATATTAATGACTAGTTAATAATGTCATACACTAGAATATATATATATTAAAATTAAAAAAATGAGGTTAAATTTTTTAAACAAATAATCTCTCAATTTCTCATTAATCCAATAATCAATTAAGAGTTTATGAACTCTATCTAATTTGATTTTATCAAAATCATTCAACCATTTAAAACAAATACTTATCCATAATGAAATCATGTGTTCTTCAATAGTTTTCCCTGAAAATATAATCTTTTTTGTGAAATAAATTTTAAAGGTTATTGTTAATAATTAATATATATTTAATGACCCTTATATAAGAACATCTAAATAAAAATCCACAATTGTTTCATATAATCCTCAAAAGATTAAGTATATTGTTGAATATCACAAAAAATGATCACACGCTAATAAAAATAGTTGATAGTAAGAAGGTTTAATTTTTAATATTCTTTATAACTCACTACTTCATGAAGAACTATGAAACACACATTTTTATCATAATAGACATATACCATGATTATCACCCATTTGAGTATGTTACGTTACTCAGTTATAGGACATATTTGTTTCGAGATATATACCTTTTCTATTTTCATTTCTTTGATCCTGTTACAACTAAATACTAAAAACCAAATTGGTTTTCAATATAATCAGATTAAATGATCATATGAATAATAAAACATGATCCTAATATGTATTCTATAATTATAAATTCATTTCAACCAATGATAATTTTATTTGAACAATGTGACACTAGGTTTTTCTTATAAATCTCTTGGTTCATCCTAAGTTATTTTAAGTAGGATTATCATATATTTCTCGAAATAGTTCCTTAATGTAACTAAAAAATTAGTATTTCATAATAATTTATAATTAGAGTTCAATTATCCGAATCGTATACTTATGGTGTTTCTAGCCAGGTCTGTGGTTAGGCCTTTTTTTGTGCATTGGGTAACAATTAAGTTAATAACAAACACTCCCCCTTTAAGGTTATTACCTCTAGGAGTGACTTTGACCAAGCCTATATCCACTTTTTATTATCCATAAAGGGTTGTAATTGTAAGAAAGAACAATTAAATTCCACTTTACCAAAATATTATAATGGTCTCTAATACATAGTTTTATCCCTTATACTTCTACTTTACGTTCTCATTATGGTTTTATCATTATATTCTCTGAAAAAACACGAACATCCTCAAATGCCAATTATAGTGACCCAATCCTAAATCATAATTTATTTACAATTTATAATATAATTTACTAAAAAAAATAATCCAATGAACATGTGGTGTAGTTTATTTTTAAGTTACACATACACACAAATCATCTTAAATAAAAAATGTCTTCTTTACTTAAAACATAACATAGTTCCCCAAACTATGATATTTTTTATGAAACTTCCCCTGATATTCCTGTGGAAAATACAATAGAAAAAGGGTGATTTAAAATAATTATTAAGGGAATAAAAATAGAAACAAAGAATAATAAGATAGTCTATATAAATAATGTTATTTCTTTATGGGGATGATCATAAGAATGGAAACTTGACATAAAGAAAAAAAATAATTTGATCATGAAGTCATATGCATGTGGAAACATCATAAAGCATGACATCAAAAGCAAAGAGAAATGATAACCACAATTAAAAAATAATATATGCAAACTTCCATTAAAATCATCATATGATGAGGCTATCCACCATTATAAACAGTTTTCTTCGACTAACCAACCATATACTATAAATAATGTGCTATGTCTAACAGCTCATGCACCATACTTGGTATATCAGGAGACATTAATATTACCCAATGCATTGAATATATATAAATAAACTGCCTATAACTTCTTAATATACAAATGAATAAGTGATACACTAAAGAAACAATACCATAAAAAATCATAAGCATGATATAACCCAGAATAAGAATATTGGTGTCATATAATTGTATTAAGAAATAAATAAATTCCATTTTAAATTTAATATAAAAGAAAAAAATAAATATATAATTTTGGAAGTTGTATTTGGGGTCTTGTCTAGTGTTATTGATATCCCAATAATCCAGCATTGATCTCAGGATCAATTCATGGCATCCCCCTTATTAGGGGATTTTGAACATAGTATGTCCCCATGAATGTGGTGGGCCAACAGGTGAGAGGTGGGGTCGATGCTGATGATTATAGTATTAGGCTCAATACTGATCATCAGCGGCATTAATTGGGGATTTTGAGCACAGTGTATCCCAATGGGGGTATCAGGGAAAATAGGATAAAGGTGGGTATTTGTAAATCGATGTGGGTAGATCTTGGTGAACAACAAGGTAATTTTTTGCATTACTCTTCAATAGTGGATGGTGGAAGACATTGATTATAGGTAGGAGGCTCAATTGTGGTCTCGACGATAAGATACATAGGATAGAAGTTAAGGGGTTACTTTTTGAGGTAGTTCCATGTTTCAATGAAAATAATTTGGGAATTTGGGTCGGTTCTTTTGGGCCTTCAGGTTATATTTGGACCTATGGGTTAGTTTTTGTCTTGGGGTTTCAAACTAACTGGGCCTCTCCGTCAAGTAATGGCTTCCATCTATCCATGAATAATAAAAGTGTTGTTTGATTCAAATAAAGAATAGGTCTATTCTCACCGAACTATTAAAAAAACTATTTTGGTGTTCATTTTAGAATAAAAATATATGTTTTGTACATGGGTTTCCATTTGAAGAAAAAATATTATAAAATATAAAGTATTAAGATTGATAATATATCACTTGGGTGAAGATTTTTGAAACAAGTAGAGGATCTGTTTAACATGTTGTTGTACTATAATAAACATTGTTTTTTCAGAAAAACTCTTTCATAACATAATGATGTATTTTATAAAATATACAAGACAATAAAAAAACATATTATGGGGTGATTCTTGGAATGAAATTAGGTATAGGGAAGTTCCCTTTAATCAAGTTTACTTGAAAGAGAATAATAGTAGGGGAACATAAAAATTTACATTTCCCAACAAATAGAAGAAAAATATAATGGGTATATATATAAATAAAACACTCACATATATATATATATACATATAAAATATTTATGATATATGTAATAAAAATATAAATTATATGGGACCAAAAGAAAGATGGTGTGTAATCAGAATGTAACGATTGTGTTTAGGAAGATCCCTTGAAACTTAAGAAAAATAAAAAAACCCTTGAAATATGGGAATATTTATGGTGATGTTGTAATACAATTATTATATATAATACATGATATTAATGTTCTAAATCATTTTATATTGACCATTTAAAATAAATTAAGCTCCTAAAATTACATGTGTCTCAAAAATGGAAATTATCTTACGAACCCATATAGTTTTGGTAAAACATTAATAAAAAACATTTTAATCCAACAAATTATAGGGTTCTACAAATTCCAGGACAAAAACCACTGTGAATTCAAAAATAAATTCTTTTGAATTATATGTACAATGGAAGTACAAAATTGGTGTATAACATTAAACATGACTCCCTGAAGAAAAATTGAGACAATTTTTTTTACCTCACTTCTAAAGTCATTCTGATATTAAACATAAATTCTTGAATAATTAAATTATGTTCATTAGAAATATTCCAAATAATCATATTCATCCATATTAAATTTTCTATGTTCCACATATTATCTTTTGGTACTTATTTTTAATGTATTTTTGTTGACATCAGTTACCTGAGGTTGTTGGATTAAATTCATCATAACACATTGAGTTTATTCACTATGGTCAAAGGTATTATAAAAAACAAAATTATAGTCATAAATATAAGGGATTATTTCCTTAATTATTATATTTGGTTAATTATTATATAGTTTCAAATGTTACCCCAAAAATAACCAAATTAAAAAGGGTGTTGTGATAAGTCCATTTAAGGTGGTTAAAGTTAATATTACCATTTATTATTTTTATTACTTATATATTTTAATATATTATCATTAAATAATATTAATATTGTATAAAATATGATATTTAAGTACTATATAAAATATTAAAATCTTACATGTTGGGTTGTTATGGAAAACAAAACACGCCGTTCATTGAGGTTGTAGTCTGCACACATGCATGATTTCATTTTAATTTTTCTCGATGAAATTAGAGGAAATTATAAAATAGATATTAACCTGGTTTAGTAACATTTAATAATATTAAAAATTATGGTTTTATCATAGCATAATGGATATAGGGGATTTTAGGGGTGTAGAATAAGAATAGATTTAGAGAAGTTGGGTTGAGTGTATTATCGTTCCCTTCAATGTTCTCCATTGGGTAACTCCTCAAGACTCCTTAGATACTAATATGGGTTAAACCAATACTCATAAAAAATGTGATGATTTCTCAGAGATACTAGGGTAGAGTATTTGTAATTTTCACTATTCACCTATGTTTTTGTTATTTATGAAAATACAAAAAAATAATCCTAAACCTATTTTAAAATGATGAATCCAATAATGAAATTAATATTAATATATTAAACTTATATATGTGGTAAAAATTAATTTTAAAATAATAAATGTATAATGTATTATAAACATCATTTTTTGAAAAATTATAATTTATTTTCAAAAAAATAAAATGTGGGATTGTAAATAAAAACTAACATTCTCAGAATAAAAAAATAACTAATAAAATACATATTAGATCTTAGAAAAAAGATTCATGATTTTTAAATTCATACTTATTTAAAAGTAATGTAATAAATATCATGTAATTTATAAATACAGTATTTTTTCACTATTCACCCAAAAATCAAAATTTCATCAAAATTGTAAAATAAGACTTAAAATTATATTGAAATAATAAATATAAAAATGATTTTAATTTTATAAAATTATATATCAAAATATTAATATATATTTTAAATTTTAATTTTAAATAAAAAATATAATAAGAAACATTGTTTATAAAATAATAATTTTAAAAAATACTTGTTTTTTTATTAATTTCAAAACCCTAATAAAACATTCATTAATGAGTAAATATAACACTTTTTTTAAATCATAACTTCATAAAAATATAATTAGTTTTATTTAATAAAATGTACATCACTTTAAAATATAGGTACGTAAACATAATGATGATTTAAGTAAATTTTTATAAGATAACCTTTATAAATAAATATATATATATTAATATGTTTTATAATTTGGTTAGTTCTATTTGAACCTAGTAATTATATATCATGATTTGAATGGTATAAAAAATTTGTGGTTTAGTTTTAGTTTTATATTTATTTGGATAAATCTATCGAATATATTTGACTTAATAGGAGGAAAGAATATTAAAATATTCTGTCATTATATTCTCCCACCATATGTAAATTGTATCCTCAAAATTTTAATTACAAATAACTAGTTAAATTAAGTGATTGAATTTTTAATATATTCATTATTTGATATATAACCTCTTAATATGATATCCACCATAGACTCTTAATACTATATTAAGCTAATTAGTTTTTCTCAAACAACATTAATATTTCATAGAATAATATACTCAAGTATGTATATTACATAATCATATATTCTCTATGACATACCTTTTCAAAAATATTTCCATCTCTTAGACATTAAACAATAAAAAAATAATATATTCATCCAAAAAATTGACTATATATTTAATCATAAAATGGTATTAACAACTAGTTCAAAAATTTCTACACCATTCAATATATATATATATATATTTAATTTAATAAAAAATATCATGAATCAATTTTTCATTAATTTAGTAATTAATTATAAGGTTATTGTCACTATCAAACTTCATTTTATAAAAACCAATCAAACTTTTAAATGTAATACTTTTCCATTTTCCATACATCCATCATGTATTCTTCAATAGTTATCCTAAAGACAATAAACTTTTAATAAAGTCACATTTTAGAGTAATTTATACCATTTTATATATATTTACATATATTTAAATTAAAACTACAAAAGTAAAATCCTGATATATTTTATAGAATCCTTTTAAATTTTAGAATATACTTGAATAGAAATGATAAATGTAACCTAATAATTCAAATATATGAGAGTAACAGGGAATAATTTCTATTAAGATATCATCCTCGCTACCCTAGGAATCCCTAATAAACATTCATTTTCCATCATAATAAGAATATACCATTTTTATAAACCATTTAAGTATGATCTATTATTAGGTAATAAGACACAATGGTTTCAATACACATACCTTTATCAGCTTCATTTTTATAATCCATTTTCAACCAAATAATTAAACAAACAATTATTACCAATATAATCATAGTAAATGGTAAAATAATTTATAAATATCAATTAAAATATGTATTATTTAATAACACCATAAATTAAACCTATGATATATTCACGTCAATAATTCTACAATTGTCCTACGCTATAATACTCTTGGTTTATTCTTGGTTACTTCAAGTTGATTTATCTCATACTTCTCAACAATGTCTCTCAAAGTAACTGATAAATAGTATTTCTTAGAAATTCACAGAGATCATATGATTAACCAGATAATATTACCTAAGAGTCTCAATCTAGTTTTATAGAAAAACCTATTTGGAATTCACCTATTCATGGTTGACATAATAACCCACACACCCACTTCGAGGTTCTTACCCCCAGGTTAAACATTTACAAAATACTACATCCACATTCCACTCTCCATGTTGGTATGTTATTTCAAGGAAAACCACAAAACCTATACTTTATAAAATAATTTAGGTTTCTATTCTATACATAGGCTTATCATATATGTTTATTATTACATTTTTTACTATGGTTCTATAATCATAATCTTGAAAAATTACTCGTCCTTCATCTGATACCAACAATAGTGACATAAACCTTAAACATACTTTATTTACTGATTTATAAAATACATTCCACACAATACAATCCATAGATATAGTGGTACTGTGTATTTAGATTATTAGATAAAAAATTAAATTATATTAAACGTAAAAACATCATATTTATTTAAAAATACCAATAGTTCACCTAACAGCAATAGATCTTGTGAAAATACATTGGATATGTTTGGGAATAAATATTTAAGGAAATGTGTGATCAGGAATACACAGTAATAGAACGAACATGGCAATAAATCATAACAAGAGAGTCAAGATGCATTACATTATATCATAAAGTGGATGATCTTAAGCATGAAAACATGGCATAATAAAATGAAATTATAAGATCATAGAATCATATAGATGTGGAAACATCATAAAACATGAAAACAAAATATTTATTTATGGATAACCAAAATGAAAACATAACACAAGATAAAAAACTTCCTAATTATCATATTGTTATTATAACCACTTTCATAACACTGTGTGCTCTAGATAATCATGTATGCCCCATACATAACGTTCTAAGGCTAACCACTCAAGCACTATACATATAATTTTATGTGAAATTATAATTAACCAATGTATTATTTATATATATATAAACCCACCCATCACATCATAATATGTAAATGTGTATGTTTACCACTAGAGAAAGAATACCATACAAAAATCATAAGAATGTTATATCCCAGGATAAGAAATTGAGTTTCAAAAAAATATTATTAACACACAAAAAAGTACATAACATATATATTATCAATAAAATAAGTAAATAAATCATTTTTAGATCCATTTAAAAAAACATAATCTTTGATCATGGAGTTCCATTTAAATAAAAATTCATTATAAAAATATAGGAGTAAGAATAAAAAGGTACCACCTAGTTGTGGCTCTTTGAAACTAGAAAAGGATATTTAAAGATATATTTTTTCTTTTAAAATATATAATTTTATAGATAATGGTTTTTATAACATAATAAAGGATATTGTAAAATTTACATGACAAAAAACATTTAATGGAGATATAATTGTTAGTAAATAAGCTATACATAAGTCCCCTTAAATCAGGTTCATTGAAAAAAAATTAATGGGAACATAAAATTACAGTTTACCTAAAAATAATGGTAAATTAAACATGGTATTTATCTAATTAGAATATATATATAATATGGAGGATATAAATGATAATAAGAAAAATTATAATGGAGAAAATGAAATATAATGTGTAACCAAATGGTATGGTCGGTGATTCTGATGATCCCTTACAACTTTAGAATTATTCTAATAAAACCCCTTGAAATTGAGAGAGATTTAATTTGAAGTTAAAATAACTTGAAAAATACAATATGTGATATTAAATTTACAATTATCAGTAAATAAAATATTTTAAATAAATTAGGGGAATAAAATAAAATGTTTCACAAAGAAGTAAATTTTAGGATGAAACCCCTATGAGTTTTGTAACTTATAAATTAATAATCATTAGAAGATTGAAAATATTATGGTTTTAAATATAATATGAATTAAATTTTTTATTTTTCAAAAATAAATTATTATATTTTATATACAATATAGAAATAATAATTTTTTTCATAACATTCAATATATCTCATTGAAGAGAAATTGAAATGAAAAATAGTGACCACACATCTGAAATAGTTTTGTACCTAAACTTATCTTTTTGAAAAATTCAATTATGTTTATTAGATATATAAAAAATATTATTATTTATCTATATATAATTTTAAATTTTCTATATATTACATTTTGATTTCTATTCTAATATAGTTTTCACATACATTGGTTACATGAGGTTATTTCGTTAATTTCTTCATAACACTTTCTGTTTATTGGTCCTGGAAAATGGTTTTGTAAAATAAATTCTTTAACTCGATAATTTTGGAAATTTATTTACATTATTATTATATTATTATAACAATTATATAGTTTTAAATATTTTCCCAAAAAATATCCTAATTAAGAATGGTGTCTTGATATGTAAAATTATGGTGGTTAAGATTACATATCTATTCATTATTTTCATTTCTCTCATAATGTAAAATATTGTAACAAAAAATTATTTATATTGTTAAAATCGTAATTTTCACATACAAAATAAACTTTTAATGTCATAAATATTTTGTGTTCATCGAAAGAACTTGTGATTTAAGGAGGCAGGAGTCTACACACATGCGTGGACACATTTTCATTTTCTCAAGGATCTTAGAGGAAAGTATAAAATGAATGTTATATTATTAATATCAAATTTCAGAATATTATAAATTTTTGTGTTATCATACCATCATGGATATATTTTATTTCTGGGGTGTTGATGAAGACAAGAACTAGAGAAGTTAAGTTACCAGCATTACCTCTCCTCTTGATGTTCTCTCTTAGTTAACTCCATAGATTCCATAGAATGGTATTTTGTTGAGACCAAGGATTCAAATTCGTAGCTAGGATATCTAGTATATAATATTTAAGTGTTTTGGTTGATCCATGTCATTGAAATAGGATAATAAATGTCTATTTGTTTCTCTATTTTAATAAGTGAAGAAAATGGATCTTTCAGAAAAACTCATTATTTATCATTATTATCACTCCATTATTCAAGGTAAATTGATAAAAAATGGAAAATAATAATTTTTAAAGGTAAATAATTATGATAATCTTTCCAAAATCCAATATCAAACCCATTTTCACATTTTTCACCCATTTTATCTACATTAAACTTATTTTATCTTAATTTACCCTTACTGTGGTAACTCCTCTCTCACTATTGGAAACTAATTTTAATGGAAAAAAATTAAAATTTACATTAATTAATAATTTTAACATTATTATTTATTATAAGGGTGCAATTTTTTAAAATTAAATTTACATGATTTAAATTAAATTAATTTTTTTATTGGGGAATATAACTTATAAAAAGTTTTTTTTAGAAAAAAAGTGAATAAAAATCATAATATTTATGTTTACGATAAAAGTTTTAATGGTACTGAATATTTTAAAAATAAAATTTTAATTATAAAATTTACTTAATATTAAGTTATTTTAAAAACGTAATTCCACCATGTAAAAAAAATTCAAAGAAAGAGGTAAAAACTATTTTTTCACAAAAAAATAAGAACTAGATTCTTTTATTTTGTTGGGATCCTAATTGGGTTTCATTATTTTACAATTCATATCATAATGTATGAATTAAAACCCTATAAAAATATTCGTTTTTTACTCTTCTCTAGGATAAATAGATTAGTATATTATATATCTTCTTAATTTGGGGTATCTCAAACCATGTACTACCTATAAACACCATGGTTCAATGTAAGGGGATCAAGCTCACCTCCCACTGTATCTATTGTCAAAAACCAAATAAAGAATATCTGTATCATCTATTTATCAATGTTTAGTGGGTAAATATGTTGTTGAATTCCATTTCTAGTTCACTGACCTTAATAATTAAGAGCCTAGGAGTGGTGATTTCATCCAATAAATGGTTCAATGGTGTGGTTAAAAACACTCCATAAAATAAAGTTGTTTCCATATCATTACTACATGTTATTAGTTCATACATAATGTTTAGAACAAGGCCCATCATGAGGAATCATACACCTCTATGATTGCTCTAATATCTAGGATTTTTTGTATGATTTCATACATAGTGTTTTTGAATCATTGGGAGTATAATACCTCTTTGAGGAAGATAACAGAAGAAATAATATACCACACTTCCATCAAGAGACCACCTTCTAAAGGTTTTTGGATATGTTGGTGTCTCATATTAATGTAATCAAACTCAATATTGATGGGTTGTGGAGCCTATGTTTCATGTGAGGGGGTAGTGATTTCCAAAAACCTAGGGTCAATGATATATTTTCATTCCGTTCTTTCTAAGGTAAAGGGGTCTTTCTATGTGCAGAATACTATAATATCCTCACTGTAATCGAGCTTTCTCATTCTCATAGCTTTGACTTGGCCTTAGTGGAAAATTATTCAACTATCATCTCTAAATCCCATAAGATTATATCCCAACCCCATGATCTATTACTTCAATATCCATAGATGAAATCCCTTTATCAAAAACTAGATGAAGACAAACAATATAAAAATACATATTTGGTCTTAAAAATGGTTTCATGAATTTTTAATTAATTATTAAATGCAAATAATTCCTGAAAATCCATGCTATTTATAAAAAATAATTTCACACTATTGACCTAAAATTTTATCTTTTTAGAAAATACTTAAAAATTAAACATAAAATTATATTTACATTATAAATAAAAAATCATGTTTATTTTATAAAATTAAATTTCAATAATTTTTTATTTTTATTTTTCTTAAATTATAAAATATAATGGAAAACTATTTTGATATGTAAATAAATTTTTAACTTAAATGTGGTTCTTATTCTAAATTTCTTTAAAATAATAATTATTATTTCAATAATGAATAAATGTTATATTTTATTAAGATAATCATTTAACAATAATATACTTTGTTTTCATTAATAAAAATAACCTCACATACAAAAATATGTTCTTAAAGAAAATAAGGTATTAGTTATATTTATATAAAATAACTGATATATATATATTAGTATATTTAATAATTTAGGTATATCTATTCAAGCATACTGATTCAACGGGTAGGTTTTAATGGAGTAAAAATATTTTTGTTTTTTTATTCTATGATTCATGTTGGACAACCTATAAAATATAAATAACTATATTAGGGGAAAATATAAATTAAAATAATGGGTCTTTATACTATTATTGATATAAGTGAGAATAATAAAACATTAATGGGAATATGTCTCAATACCATGGTGAAAAAAATGGTTCTATACTGATTTGAGGTTACTGGAAGACCCGATGTAAATGCGAAGAAAACTAAAAACATTCATATTAAATGGGAAATAGATTTGAAAGTGGAATTTAAATTTGTGTTTTTGATAGTAGATCCACATAATACTATGTATCTTGGTCTAATTGGAATCATTCCACGTGTAATTCTAAGGAGTTCTCTTCACAGGTCTAACTCATGTGTAGGAGAAATATTGAATTATTTTATCCTAATGTAATTTTATAGGTGATGAAAACATAACATGAGCTGATGAAGGTGGGAGAACTAGGATGGAATATAAGGTTTAGGTGATTAGGATTTTTGGCTGGACCGAAGGTAGTGAACTCATGAATCAGTACATATCTAAAAATAATATCAATCAATCCACACATATTCCTAAGATATGGGTCGGTTTTATCCCAATTTATTTTTAAGAAAAGTGAGTTATACACATTGAGAATTTACAAGGATTGGGATCTCACATAAGGAAAGAATATATTGCATGACATGCCACTCCATGTAGTTTAAAGGTCATTTACTGTGTCTTTTTAGTCATGTAATTTAACATCATGATATTAGGATGATATTTTAAGTAGTTTAAATTCATGCATAAGAGAATTGGGTGTTATATAATTTAGGTTCATAAAATAAGGTCCTATGATACCTATAGTTTGATTTCATAAAACTGACACATTTAAAAGTAGTTTAAATTCATGAAAATTGAATTAAGACCCAATGGGATGCTATGAATATAAAATATTGAGAAATCATGCATTTTTTATGTGTGATACGATCTCCATGCATTTCGAACAGTTTATTATCCACAGTACAGTCGATCTTGTCGATGATTTAATGGAATTTATGATTCTATTATATATATTGAGGATTCATTCAAGGTATAATTTGTGTTCTAAGGAACAATAGTATTTCCCTATGGATGACTAATTGGAGGTCTAAATTCTTGTAGAATTATTTTTTAAAACGATTCCAATGGACTTCTAGGTTATGAAGTGTTCAAAAACCTTTCTCATAAAGTTATTCCAACCCATATAGTAATATTTTAGTTAGTTAATATTTATATTCTTCTTCAAAAAAATGTAAGTGTGAAGAAATGTAAAATTTTCATTAATGGTTAACACTCTCTTTACACTATATACTAGTATATATGGGGTTACTTGTTGGTAAGTACACGTCAATGTGTGATGGGAACAACAATTCTGAAAGAAGTTTTTCATGAAAATAATTCTTTCCCATATCCACCATATAGTTAAATATATTTTATAGAGTCATGTTTAAGATCTCTATCTATCCATTTATAGTTTCATGGTAGTGTGATAATTGATTGGGCTGAATATCATACTTATTCTATATTTTCATTAGCTTGGAGGAATGTAGTAAAGTTTCATTGCATGTTATGAGGACGTGAATGATATTGAATATGGTAATGATATTATATATCCAGATTTTTTTGAAATATTTCTTCCCAAACACCTTTAGGGGTATAACATTACCCTTTTTAGGAAATAATTCTGTAGAATTAAAGATGAACTTTAAATTCCCAATTGTGGTTGGAGGGTATAGACCAATAAAATATATCCCCTAACTAAAAAAGGTTAATATTAAATTCTAATGTGGACTAAATCACGTGTTTGAAGAAAGAATTTATCAGGAATTTTACTAGCATTTTACTTCTTGGATGATTCCATTTAATCATGAATCATTGATGTCCAGAAATATCCACGTCTTTTTATCTGGTGGAATATCATGCCCCCAAAATATTGATCACTATAAGAACTAGTGTGATATTCATACATAACATATATTGTATATGATTCCTCCATTGATATGAAGAAACCCCCCTCAAAGAATCATTCATATAAGAATTTCTAAGAAATTATATTATCTCAAAAGATGTAAATTTTCTCCCACTAATGGATTTTTTCCCACATAGATCAATCTTATTAGAGTTCCCTATTATGAATATAATATACTATATGAGTTATCTATCCAAAATTTTTTCCAATCCATGAGGGTGAGGGGTTTCTTTGAGCTGTGGTGGCATGGAATTCATTGATTTCTTCCATATCAATATTGATAAATGTTTAAGCCACCATGTGGTTCATAATTTTAATCATAATCTTATTGCAATATATGTTTTCTAGGAGAGTAGCTTCATTTTATAATGCATCAACCTGATAATATTAAATTTTGGGAACATAGGAGAATAATAGTTCCAAAGGAAACTTTGATATCAAATTCCATATATAGTTGAAATGTGGTATCAATTGTTCTTTTTTTAATGGTATATTCCCTATTTCTTTTCTTGATCACCACCATTAAATTCAACTAAATATTTAATTGATTAAAAGATATATATATAACCAATTAAATACCTATAATTATGGCATATTATTCTACCTTTTTACTATAATTACACTATAAAAACAATAAATCGTATTGTATAAATTCCTTTTATGAAAAAATAGACACAATACCTAAGCCAACCATGATGAGCATCAATTCTTTTATCCTTCTCTTGTTTTTACTTCAAGATGAACCATCAAAAGTGGTTTCCCTCTATATAGACGTTTTATAGATAGAAAAAAATATTTTTTGTTGACTTTAATATCTATTGGAAGATTTTCTGAAGTATTTAATGTTGCAAGAAAATATATAAGTTTTTGAACATTGATAACCTTTTGGGATAAAAAAGGATATTTAATTATTTTTATATAATAGCCTATATCACTAGTCTTTCTATTAATATGTGGTTAACAAAAACTTATTTGAATAGATTAACCATAGAATGTATGTGGAATTACTGATGTTTCCATTAATGTATAAAATTTATAATAGATACTATTGCATAGAATTTATTCTTAATATTGGTATATTAGTTCTCAACATCTAATATAATTTTTCTATGATAATAAATAATGTTATCCTTTTCTGCACCACTCTTCTTAGTGATGATAACACTAAGAAATCGTTCCATGGTTTTTGTATATAGGATGAAGGGTTTCACAAATATATATGGAGTCACCAATGAAGGAATAATAACAAAATTTTTATAGTCATTGGGGGATTTCTTGAATTCCACATACAACTAATATGTTACACATTTATTTGTTATTTTTTAAAGGGTAATCATTGAATATTAATGGTTTACATGAAACACTTGGAGCATGGGATGTTTCCTGAGTATCCCCTTAACTCTGAATGTTTTTGAAGAGGTTGTCCATCAAGTTCTCCATTCTTTATCAACATTTAAATAGATTAAAATATAGAACACCATGAATCCATATATTTTTCTTAATGTCACAATGATAGATAATTTCAATTGGATCAATATAAATCTATGATAATGAAACTTATTTAACATTGTATCAATGCCAAAAAAGCGTATTATGTTACAATCTGGATTTTACAACCAGTTCATCGACATAGAATTACACTATATACCATGGAATGGAATTGATGATATATTGAATGATACATTTGTAATTAGTACTTACATTATTTAGGATTATGTGAATCAACAAAAAAAATAATATAACTCATTGGGTGCCACAAAGTCAGTGGCTTCTCTATCCCTAGGTTATATATATATAATTGAAACTAGAATGACCATTCATGAATAAAAGGGAATGGACACTATCTATAACAATATTTAAAAGTTTTTTTATTTGTATAAAAAAATTTTCCATTGGAAAATAGTGATTCAGATATCTAAAATCAATTAAAACACTGATTTCCTCATTATTTTTCAAGATAGAGAAAATTTTACCAAGATATTTCAGTTATTTAATTTTCAAAATGATGTTTTATTTGGTTATAATTTAACTTGGTAACATGAGTAAAATTCATTTTGTTTACTACCTGTTTATAAAATCAGTTTTTTATAGTAAATTGAAATGATGAGTGCATACTTAATGATTTACCTTCATCGTCTATTCAAAATTCATTAAAAATTTATAATTTATAAAATGAAAAGAGTTGTATTCTTATTATTCTTATAGGATAATGAAAAAATTTATTAATATTTTTCATGAATCCTATTTAGTACCTTGTTTTTCCTGTTCAGGTTCATTAAGGATTTTTTATTCATATTCTTAAAAATCCAGTGGATCATCCTTAATTTAATTCTATTCGTTATTTTCAAGAGTAAAGTATATAATTGTCATTTTATATCTAAGATCTTTTGATTCATAAGTTTAATTTACATTGATTTCAAATCTATTTGAGGAGTGTGGGGGATCCTTAAGGGATAATGACCCCATATAGTGGGAGGAAAAAGGTCATAAAACCTGTTGTTTCCAATAAGGTGTTATATCAAAATAGTGATTACTACAAGGATGTATTGATTGAATATCAGTTGATCACATGTTTGAGTAGAGATTGACATATAAAATATTAGTTTACATGGACTAAATGGTAACCTCAACCTCTACTAGTTGTTCAATGGTAGCATTATCATAGAAGTTTTAGGGGTGTAATATGATTGGGGGTCTATATAATTATGACACACTACCTGATGAATCCCAATATCTATAGTAGTTTTCAATATTTTATTGATGGGAATCAAGAAATATTTATCAATTCCAGTCCATATATAGATTTTAGAAACTTTTTATCCATTAGGGCTAGCAATATTTTTGGTTTCATTCACCAATGGTTTCTTCCACTCTATTTTGGAAAACCATACATCAATGTATTGAGATTCATATAATTTGAAAGTGGATATGTAACTATAGGGAAAACAAAATGTCCCATCAATAAAATATTTTAGAATTTGTAAAAATGAAATTGAACCACTATATAAAAATGTATCTAAATACTTTTAAATAAGACATATAAATCCATATCTTAGTGGACCCCGATAAATTATAAGACAAAATGAGATAACTAAATTTGGACATCAACTTGATCCACCTAAGTGGATTATTATTATTCTTTTCATAACCTTGGTCTATCATGTTTATAAGATACAAATAATCTTCAATTTATCCCAAATGTAGAAGGGTTTAGATAGGGATGGAATTTAATTTCATTCCATTATCAAACATGACTTCCAAAACATCAACAACATTAAGATTTCTAAAAACATATAACTGATATAAGTCCCCTTGTGTGGAATTTTATTAGTCTTTCTTGGTGAAATAAATTACTATGTGATATTAAATGGAGCCTAATTATACATAATATGTATCATTCACATCAACTTTAGTCTCAAAATATTTTGAGTTTTATAAGGGTAAATAAGTGATTCCTTATATTTTTTAGACAGATAAAGGGAACCCATGATTGAAATACTAATATGAATTCTTTATTGATGCTTCATAATATCATATATCTGAGATATATACATAGGTTTCTAGCCATGTGGTTTTTCTTGAACATGGATTATAGGGAACAGAGCTAACTGCGCTGATGACTCACCCATATTTTAGATATGGGAGGATATTTAATCTTTAATGAGTGATAATAGTGAAGTTTCACAGCTTTAGGTTGACTAGATGACTTTTTTCTGCTAGATAGCCCACTAATATGATCTGTCAAGAATGATCCCAATAAGACTCTATATCATCTTGATGTTCCTATTGATCTCATTAAATATCCTATCTTTGAGCCCCATATAAAGGTATACCCACAATATGAATCATGTTTTGAACTAGTTTCCATCATGACCTCTCCTTTCGTGGATTCGATGTCTTAATCCATGAATGAAATATTGTAATATGGATACATAAGAATATTCTTTATCGATTAAAGGATCCTACCTATATAATATATCTATAAGATCATATTATAAATCCTTATTAGATAAAACTTCATTTAGGGAGGTTACTCCAATCCTCCAAATGAAGGGGAAATGAAATATAAAGGTTTTGGTACCAGATTTAATTCACAAGGAAATTCTTCTTCTAATGATTTTCTCCATTAATATCGGTGACATAAACTTTTTAATGATTTTGAAGATTGATACATCATATCATTTTCTTCAGAGGGATTTTTTGTCATGACTGGTTGATTCAGTCATTCCTCAAATGATGAAATATCTATAGGTAACTAATGTTATGGTTATCTAATCATTGAATTTTTTTCATTTTTCTTCAAAAAACTTACTATCACTCATATTATTCTTCTTATAGGGAATAAACATGAGTCACTTGAGATGGATAATGCAATAACATTACATTCCAAATTTCTATCATTTTTATAGTAAGTCCTTAAAGAAAAATTAATCATGGATGTTATTCCCCAACATCTGATCGAAATGGTAATAATTATTCTGGTCATTTAATCCAACCTCATTGTATCTCTTTGGTTACAAATAATCAATAAAATAACACGATCTATACTATTTAAATAATGAATAAATCATTTATACCTATCATTTAAATTATATGAATTCTATTATTTATTCCCATATTAATGAGATAATTGTTGTTATTTTTGTCTATGAGGAGGCAACGCATTATTGTCGAAAGAATTATAAGTGAGATCCATCAATAGTGTTGGTTTTAGAGATATAGTAAAAGTTTCCACTTTTCAAAATTTCATTCTTATTATTAGAAATATTGGCCTAAATTTTTCATTTAATCATTAAAGGGGATATTCTAATCATTGATAAACTATGTAAAATTCTTAAAATCCACAAAAATACTTCAATGAGATAAAATAATTATATATCCCATCTAATATATTATCTATATAGATATATAGAAACTTATTTTTTTGTGAGATTCATGTTCAATAAATATGAAATTCCATTACACCTCTTCATGAAGGCTAAAAATATCTCATTTTATCAATGTTTTCAATTTGAGTTGTCTTGGATGATTTTCTTCCTCAGTATTGAACTTAATTTAATGTGTAATATTCAACTAATACGTTTCCTAATAGAAATACATCCATATAACAGATTGGAATATCAAACAAAAAGTAGGACCATTAAATTTCTAATATAAAAAGTTGAGTTTCACTTCTTCTTACTTTTGTGGTATCCCTAATAGAGGTATATATTTGTGACGTACCAAAATTATGATATTTTAAAGTTATGATAACTTAATTTACACACAAAACTAAATAAATATAAGCTATGTTAAAATTAAAATATGGATGTTTTAAAATATTAATTTAGTTAGTGGGTATCAATATAAGTAACAATATTTTCAAATCAATATATAAAAAAGAGTAAATGGAATTATGTAGTAAACATTTTCCTTATGAGGCTCATTTGTCTGAGTTTTAAAGGGAGGTATCTTCATTGTGATTAGTCCTAGATCAAACCCTATCAAAACTCTAATAGGAGTGGCATCAGTATAAAAATTCTTGGTATAAACATAAGCTCATATAAATCAATATAAGATCCATATTTCAAAATTTCCACCGGCAATTACTACTTCTACTTATCATATTCTTATGTCATATATGTAGATTTTGAGGGGTTATGTACGTAGATGTTAGGGTGATATAACAAAGTATTTATCAATGTAATATATATATATATATGTTTGTTTTAAATTTATCTTTAAAAATTTTATATATTCAAATTTTAATAAAATATAATTTCTTTTTTATAACAAATTAATTAGTTAATATTTTGAAATAACTAAAAAATCATTTTACAATTAAAAAAATTATTTTTTTAAAAAAATCCATTTTATAAGTTATTGATTTTATTTTTATGTTTAAAAGATGATTATAATATTTGTTTATATTGCTAATATATTAACACTCATTTAAATAATAATTTTTATGAAATAATAATAGGAACACTTAATATTTAAAAATTAACTTTTCTAAAAAAATACGTTTTCAATATATATTTTATTTTAATTTGAACGTTAATATTCTCTTATTTATAAATTTAATTATATTAAATAGAATCCAAATTTTGAATCATAATATCAAAATTTGGTATAGAGGTTCGTCTTATTTTTTTATTAAAAAAGGATAATTATCATGGTATATATTTTATCATGGTTATAGGATTAAAAAGTGGTAATCTATCGAAGATCCGATGTTTCTAAATAAGAATCAATCCTAGATATTATATAAGACCTTATTTTAGGTATAGAATTCAATACTGCATGACTCTATTAATAATTTCTCACCTAAATCACCAAACTCCCATATGAAAAGATGTGTACTCTTAGACTAACATAAGTTTCAAATAACATTACATATTTTTTACCTAATAAAGGATATCACTTCCACCAAATTCAAGAAAAATTTCTCAATAAAATTTCCCTTAAATCTATACCCCCTTTAGTTACCTGAGATCTTATTGGTAATGAATCGGCCATGGATACCATATAAACTAATACATGTGACTATTCACCACTAACCTGAAGAGCATTCAAAATCTCCATGGGTTAGTGACAAGCACATGCAAATTAACAAATAACCACTTGGTATAATTTCTCACACAAAATACAACAACAACATAGAGAAATGTGGAAACATCATTATATATATCAATAAATATATACATATCAAGTAGAAAAAGACCCTATAAAAACTGAAAGTTGAACATAACCTCTAAAACTGTCATTAAGTGGTCTACAACCACCCATTATGTCCCAAGTTGGCCACCCTTGGCCACCATGAACATACCCCCAAGGGAAGGTGAGGTCTGGAACATGTGCTATAATATAATAAAGGGATATAAACACCAAAAGGTATAAGGATGGTGTGAGATAAATATCCCATTATGATTCCACCAAATATTTTAGGAAATTATTTCATGAGCCAATTGCACCAATGGGTACAAGTAGGGTATTAGCTAAATTTGTATGTTCTCATTCTTTTTTTTACTCTTCTCTGAATCTTTTTTTGTTATTTCATCTCCAGACATTTCCACATCAAAATCATCTTTTAAAATTCCAAATAGGCCTTAAAACAATTATAAATTCATCCCAAATGCATTAAAACAATTAAATATTAAAAAGGGTAATATTACCAACTTATTTTCGAAAATTTTCATTAAAATTACAAAAGTTTTGTTAAAATAAATTATCAATATATATCAAATCCATTTAAATAATTAAATATTTAAAAGTGTAATATTACTTATTTCTATTCACAAATCATCTTTAAAATTCTAAATGGGCCCTTAATATAATCATCAATTCTGAGGCATCCCAAAAGAATTTAAATTAATTATTAAATATTTAAATTATTGAAAATATTTTAAAACAATTTTGATAACATCAAATAGTTCAATTCATTGAATTCAAATCATGGATGTTCATTTAATAAATAAAAACTCAATCCAAAGCAACTTAAATAAATCAGAACCCATACTAAGCCCTCAATTTCTCCAAAACTTCTTTTAAATTATATTTAAATATAAATATAAACAATCATGGAATTTATCAATTCACAAAAATGGTGATATAAAACAAATTCAAGACATTTAATAAATGATATATCAAATTCCAAGGGAAATTGGTTAATGAAAATTTATGTGGAATTAAATTGGAAAAAATTATATAACATGACTGGGAAAATTATGGAACTTGTATATATTAATTATATAGAAATAATGAACCAAAAAATGAATAAAAATCATAGAAAAATTTCTTGAAAATTATGTAATCCAACAACAACAAATCTTGGATGTGTCTCCTTCGATGGTGATCACCGAATCTAAGAATATTGATCTTGAAAAGGGAGAGAGAGGATCCTATATCTATAATTCAACATTAATAAATTAATATCTAACATAAACATAGGCTAGAATGACCATTAGGAATATGTAATCAAGAAGAGAAGGGAGATCTATGATCAGGAATAAAATAACTCATGAAAAGATGACACCGCTTCAATTGTCACTACGATCCACCAAGTGATGTGGTTGGGAGAGAAAAAATTTATCTAGAAAGATCATAGAACACTATATACTAGATTATTATTTAGTGGGTGGAGTTTGGGATTATTTAGGAGGTTTTTGGGACATTAATTACAATTTTCGAAAGTTTAATTACCACGTGCAGTGTTTACTAGGTTAAGTCTCACAGTTTTCACTAACCCTGTTTAAACCATGCACCTAAAACAGAGCCATTGGAATTTTTTCATGGTTTTGATGCACAATTTATAATACAATGCACCAACCATGTTACCCACTACTGTCCAAGCTTCACACTATTTTGAAAATGTGATCAAATTGTGCACAGGCCCAGAAACCCCCAACATATTCGAGAAAACTCCATAAATGACCCTAAAAGATACCTAATAATTGTTTAATAAAATCAATAGGTAAAAAATATAAAAATTGGTAATGGTATGTTTCAATATTTCCAATTTTTTTATCCCCTGGTAAAATAAAGTGTCCCAAGTCCCCTATTTCCATTGTGTCTTTCAAGAGAAGATTCAAGTCCCCACCATCAATATTATCCACTCAACTTTTATTCTCTATCATTATCATAAAACCTCCTAAAAAAATATTCTAAACATCCAAATATTATTTTATCAGTATCATTAGTGTACTATAATTTTATTTTGCTGATGGAAACCCCATTATCAATCTCCCTCTATCCCATTGAAATTACTAATGTTGCCATTGTTATATGTGGACTACCACCTCTATAAATGACAAAAAAAATTTTGATCCCAACATAATGTGTGTGTTCCTAGTAGTATATTTAAAGAAAAAAATATTCATTACATTATTAATATTTTATAATGATTTTTTATTCATTCTATTAATATTAAACATGTTATTAATATAATACCTTTTGTTCATTAAAAATTAACAAAACATGCTCATAAGTAATTCCATATTCACAAATCATAAATAAAATACCAAAGTAATTATATGATAAATTTATAAATATTTATGTAAATTACATTAATATACCTTATAAACAAGTAATAGTGATATAGGTATTAATTAATGAGTATTTTCATTGACATTATAAATAATTTGTGAAATAATGAAATTCCCCAGCATTAGGAAATGAAAATAAAAAAAATAACTAATAAATATATCATAGTTAATTATAATTAAATAATATAAAGGGTAATATATTTTAATAAGGTTATTAAATAGGTTATTAATATTTTTATGTTTATATTACATATGATTAATTCACTTTTTTGTTGGTCGATAGTCAAGATACTGCACTTTACTAACTCAATTTCTTTTCTCTGAGTAATAATGTCTTTTATTTAACTCCATTCTTCTAAGTTACCTATATTAATTAATTAATTATTATTTACAATGAAAGTAACATTGTTAAATCAAATTTATTCCAAGATGAATTTATTTTTCCTAAAATTATAACATTATTGAGAATACTTCTCATCCTCTTTAATGAATGTTTTTCATCTATGTCTGTATTCATTATTTCTATAAATGTTTTTCTTTTACTTCTTTTGAAATCCAAAAACATATTACTTAACGTGACCTCTATATTTCTATTTACCTCTTTTAAAATGGATATTCAGGTTTCAATAATGTTATTTTAATATTAGAAATTTATTTTCTGTTTACATTCATATCATTTTTTTCTACTATATATTTGTGACTTAAACCTTATTCCTTTCCATGTTTCCATAAATATAGTTTAATTGAAAATAATGTTTATAAATTATTATTCATGTAAACATGTCAAAAATATAATTTTAAAATGAATCATCAAATTTTCTTTTTATGATAATGTTATAGAATATTTTCTAAAAACTTTTTTTATGTTTTTTATTATAGTTTCCAATTCATTTCAAATGATTCTTTATCCTATAGAATTTTTTGTTCTGAATGACAGTGTCAATTAATTAATGAAATAATATCTCTGGTGAAGTATTTTTTGGTATCAACCAATCTAATTCTTTAAGAAATTTTATGTCAGAGCATTTATAATTATTATCAAAGACACTTTGTTTTCATGGGTTCTTCATGATATGATTAATGATTGATTTCATGTTGAATTTATATGTTTGAATAACTATTTTTTGATGGGTGGGGTATTATATTACCCTCTTGTGTATGGGTTATAGTTTTAGATCTCATGAGATAATGAAGCATAGATATTAATGTGTTTTTATACATATTAATGTGTGGGAATTATTATGTTTTACCACAAATTAAAGGGTGGACATGATTGGATTTTCTCAGATAGTAAATATTTTTCTATAGTTATGTTTGTCCCAGGATTTCTTATTATACCAAATTTCACAAACATGACATGTTTTTATGCCTATATTATGTTCTTAGGCATATCTTTATTATATCATGCTTATATAGACTTATATCATGGTATATGTTTTATTATGTGGGATTATTTGTTCTTATATGTTGTATTATGGACAACTATTATTGCTTAATGTCATTTAATCAAATACCTCTCTCATTATTATGTTTTCTCATATACTTCTGATCTAACCCTTTATGACTCGTTGATAATTTTTCCCATACTGATCAATTTATCTCACCCTTTCTTTTGTTTCCATTTTTCCTAGAAATTATATTTAGGATTATGTGTGGAATAAATTATTACATACAGATGTGGAAGAAATTATGAGTAATAAGATTATTTTTTTCCAAGTATCCATATACACTAAACGTTTGGCCTCTACGGTCTATGAATATTTATGATATCTAATGTTAAAATAATGAAATTATTATACAATATATGCATGTTTAGCTTGGTTCATCCCACTTGGTATCAAACATTGTGTTTAAAATATGTGCCTCTTCCATAGGATATGATATTTTAGATCATTTGTGTCTTAGTTATAATCAAATATTATATGTAAAATAATTTTTTTAAGACATATGATAGGGGGTCTAGGGCATATTAGTAGCTATTATAGTAAGGATTAGCAATTTTTTAGATTAAATTGAAAGAATAAGAGATAAACCTAAAGATAAGCCTAAATATAAGAAAATCATAAGATTTTGGAAATGTGTCAATAAGAAAGCATGATTTTACCCACACATTGTTGCCTAGTTTATTTTGAAAATTGGCCTAAATTTTGATTCAGTTATGTTTTTTAATAACATGGATAAGTTATTATTCAACCACATTTTAAAATGGGTCAAAATTATATATATATATATATATAATAATTTATATATATACACACATGTATAAATATATTAATTTATAGAAATATATATATATATATATATACATATATATAAAATAAAATATGTAAATATTATAATTTTTAATATATATATATAAATAAATAAATTTATCAGTGTTTATATATTGAAAAATGAATATATTAATATATAATATAAACATTATATAATATAGATTCATTCATATATATAGACATATTAATTATATATATATATTGATATATTAATTTATAATCATAATAATTCTAATATATACATATACATAAATAAAATAATACACATAGATACACACACACATATATATAAATTTATTTGTATATATATATATTAATTTATATATTTATATATGTTTATTTTAAATATTAATACAAATTTTTATATTTATATTGATAATATTTCTAATATAATATTTTTACAATAAAAATTACTTTTATAAATACATATAAACACACACATATAGACACAGACACATTCACATATAAACACACAAATATAAAAGGTAAATCATAAATATAATTAATAAATATATACAATTCCCTATAGGTTACAAGAAAAGTAAATAACCCACACACCCCTAGTCCTATAGGGATAGGCCACACCCACTCTAATGGTTGACCCAATTCATAGAAATCCCACATCATTAATTTTCCCAAAAGTTCCCTTGGATAAAATATATGATCAATAGAAGATGGATAATTTTTATCAGTTTTTCATTTATAATATAGTTTATCCACATCATAAGGAATCTTTCTTAACCAATAAAAAAATGTTATAGATATGATACACTCAAATATAAATCTTAGCCTCACCATTCTGATTAAACAAATATAAATTGAGAGGGAAAACATGATATTTATTAGATTTGGTACATACTCATTGTCTAGTTGGTTATTCTCCCAACATAGATTCTTTTAATAACATCATAGGTTTATAAATTCATATCCATAAGCTGGTTTTAAACCTCCAGTATTCAGTCCTCAAACAAATATTGGTTCTACACCCAAAAATTATCTCTTTTTCCATAAATAGTTATACCCCCACCAATGATCCTTATATAATCCTCATTATTTAGTACTAGTTGTAAACCCCATCGAATGATATTTTTTGCAACTGGTCATACCCCTATAAACAAGATCATTCCTTATTCTTTTTTGATCCACTATTGAAATATATTCTCTTCCTCTACAAGCATTATTTTCTACCTTCTATTGTGTACAAACTTCACGATATTCAACAACATTTCTATAATTTTGTTGGAATTTAAACTTCATTCTGATCATTGTAATAATTTAATATACACATCCAGAATTTTTCCAAACATCTTTTATAACCATTATATAAAAAATCTACTTTACTCCCTTTGCATTAAATATGTTTGATTTTCCCATTCACAATGTCTCCTTCTGATTCTCCTCAACGTGATTCAGTAAGATGGGATCTTTATCTATCACACATCCTTCAGCTAAGAGAAAACATTTTTGAAAACCTATGGAAATAAATATTCATCTATTCATCCTTTTCTCTATGTGAATACTATTTGTTGACATTCTCTAAACTCACCTTTATTTAGGTGCGCATTTAAGAGATCTGTTCTGGAACTAAAATGGATTCTAACACTCATCAAAAAAAATATTTTCCAATCAATTGAATTTTTCTAAATGCTTCTCAATTCTTCTTGAACATTACAGAATACTCTTTATGTATCTTGTATATATCCCCTTTATTCAAACTTCTATAAACTCGGTATTAGGGATCTTCAGAAAAAATCTGTCACCAAATCTAGATTAAAAAAATTTATGATCCACACAAAATCATCATTATTATGAGGGAATTGAAAATATGTCTATAAAGATTAAAAAACAATTTTTTAGATGATATTCATAGTAATTAAATTATATAAATTTATTTTAATCATAAAAATTAAATTTTTCATTTTTATTCACTAAAAAATATATTCCCTATTATCCTACTAGAACATAAAACATTACTCCAAAAAAACATCTCCAAATTTTATATCTAATAGATTTTTATCTTATGGATTTCCATCTAATATATGTTAATCAAATGGATGTTTTCTTGATGGAACTACATTTCTTTTTTAGATCAATTTTTTCATAAATTTTTCTGAAATTTTATTTTAGTGAAATTAAGATTGTTTCTCGATGCTTGTTTATGATTTTTATATTCATCTAATAGACTCATTACACTCACCTTCACTCAACTATATAGTTCAAAAGATCTTAATATCAAACATCATATATTTCTTAATAGATAATTTAACATTTTAAATTTTTATAAAAGAAATTTGATCTAGAAAAATGTCATCCTTTGGAGATGGTTGACTATATTGTAGAAAATTTTAACATATTCAATAACATTAATCTTATATTTATTCTAGTATTATTTTAATTCAACTATAATTTTATATTGACTTCAAATTTCATTTATCTCCATTTACAATTTCACATATAATAACAAAAAATATGACTACTAATCTATTGATTAATTTATATTTGCAATCAATTGATCAAATTTGATTTTTTTATTTTGTTAATAATTATAAAAAAACAGAATAAATATTTCTTCAAATTCTATTTTTTGAGGGTCTTTTTAGTAGATGTTCATTTGTGGTCCCAAACACCCCTTTTGTACTAATGTGTACCAACTCCATAACACCAAATTCTCACAAATGTTCTTATTATTTATCCATCCCAATTTCATCTATTCATCTTGAGAAATTATATAATCAAAACTCTATCTAGAAAACCCAAAAACATAGTATATAATCCATCATTGAAATTTCTTACTTTTTACATATTTTTACAAAAAATTCCTGGATCATAAAAATCATTATGATGTTAGTAACTTTGATGAACTAATTATCATAATCAAATTTTTGGTTAAAGGAACTTTATTATACTCTTTCATAAGAAACATTCCTAAAATATACATAAGAAAAATTCTTAGGGAACTTTCACTTCCAACACATATTGATATGTTGACAACAAATGAAAGAAAAAGAAATTATGGCATAACAATCATCACTATTTTTTGTTAATACTCACATATTATTCTAAATATCTTTATCATCAATATGTATGATCAACTATTTATACTCTTATATGTTTTTATCTTCTTTGTTCCACTACATTACTTCGCCCCATTGTTGAGAATAAAATTTAAATAGACAATATCATCTTATCTACATTCATCTTAGAATCTTGAAAAAAAATATCTGGAAAAATAGAATCACGTGGGTTTCTTAACAAAGAGACATTAAACATACAATTCCAATTCTATGTGGGTGACCCTTCTGTAGAAAACAAGATTGTATAATCAAGGTTATGAATGTTGTATCTAACACAACATTAATGTAATACTTCCTACAAGCTTTTTGAACGTTTTTATATCACATTAAATTTGAGTAATTTTTTAATATAAATATTGCAGCTATCTCAATATCTATATAAAAAAACTCATGTATATTAACATCACATTTCCAACAAATCATATTTATTAAGATAATTTTTTTTGGAAAATTTTGATGCTCATTCCACAATTTCAACTATGCTCCCCCAACAATAGCAGAATTATATTCTGAATCCTGATGATATGATTTTTTCATTATTTATATTTTAAAAAAATTAATAATATTCTCCATCACTTGGTAAGTTTCCTTATTTCATTTAATTCAATTCCTTAAAAGTTATAAAAAATATAAAACTATTTTCGGAATATGTAGGAACCTTTATATTCCTTAAAAGTGACTTTTGGAGAGAGAATATTCTCACTGTCTCAACTACTTTATCTTTTCAATGTATCATTCATTTAATTTTTTTATTTCTTATGATCAACCTCTATATATGTAGTAATTGATATCATTTCATCTATAGAACCATAAAATTAAGTTGTCATCTTCTCTATGTATTTTGTACTATCTTTGTTACTCTAGGTTAGTAAAAACATTTTTTAGGGATTCATCCTAGGATTGTAAGATAGTCTTATAAATTTTTGTAACCTATATATCATAGTCACGTCTATTTGAATTTTTCCAAATTTTCAAACCACTATCTTATGGAAATTGTTTATAAACATTGTTCTCATATTCTAAAACTTGTTTCTTCAATTTTTATTCTACATATTTTTATGCTTCCTCAATATTTCTATCCAGGTAAACATGTTACAGAAAATTAATTGTGAACTATATTCATACCTAGTGAACATTATTAAAATATTTTACATTCTCAAATTTCATACATTAACCACAATCCTGATACTATATAAATCTATTTTGTTTTTTTATTTGTTAAAAATTATATACTTTTCACATCTCTGAAAAAAAAATTGTCCTCACAAATATTTCATGGATTTTTTACTTATATTCTCATCATAGTTCCCATTTTATTCATACATATATCAATGTAACAGAATATTATACCAAAAAGAGTGTTCATTGTTCCCAAAAACTTCATAACACTAGTAGTGACCTCTGTTTCTTGATGTTTCAAACTAATTGTAATATTTAACTAAAATATGTTTTTATTTTGTCTTCTTACAAACTATATGTGACTTTGTTTAAGTAGGAAATTTATTAATGAATTACACTATTTCTTATTAGAATATTAACTATTATAATTTATAAATTTTGAAAAAATAGTGTTATTAGAATCAAATATACATTGGGATTGTTTACGAGTAGAAAAAACTTGTGTCTTTGAATGTCTTATTGCACTCGCGTATGAAGAATCACCATTAACTGAAAAATCAACGGTGAAATAATATCCAATATTATTTAATTCACATTGTGTTAAAAAATAGATTAATTGTGTTTCAAAAAAATCCTCTCGTTTTTTTGAAGATTTTTCTTTCAAAACAACACCATATTTTCAGAATTACTTAAATTCATCTTGTTTTGGTTAATTACGTCAAAAAGTGTAGTTTATTTCATGTTCATATTTTTCCATAAAATCTAATTTTATTAATAAAAATTCATATGTATTTCAATCTCAAAAAAATCATTTTTTGAGCCCTATTTATATTGAGGTTTATCTCTTCTTTTTTCATTTACTCTCTATTCTAAAAAATAGTTTCCTTAATATATTTATTCACATTCTTTCTTTTCTTCTGGAGTCCTATAATTTCATTAAGTTATGATTCTAAATTTTTATTTTTAATCAACTCAATATATAATATATCTTCACCATTAGAATCAATATATGATGAAATGATTGTTTTATTTACTTGAGAAAATAAGTTAACATGATAATTATAATCATTAATTGATGAAGAATCATCCTTCTCTCTTTTCCACAATAAAAGTTTCTTCTTATTGTAATGAAATATTTTCTTATATTTATTTAACTTCTTTTTTCATGAATTATTACCTTATTATTTTTCCTAGGATTCTGCATTACTATTCTTAGGATAGTTTTGTGGAAGATGACCATTATCATTAAACTTCCAACATGTATGAAAAAAATTTCATTTTCCTTTCAAAATATGATTTTTGAATATCTAATAAATAAGATATATTTTTGTTCTAAAGTCCTCTCCTTCTTCTTATACATCTGAATCATAGGATTATTCCCTTTTCACAAATATTTAGGATCCATTTCTTTCACAACTGTTTTCTAAAATACAATGATTTTTCTCATTTCTTATGATAGAAGAATATTGTAAAGTTCATCTATATATAAATCATCCCAGTCTTCTAAAGCTAATAGTTTAGTATCAAATGTATCTATAATGTTTCTCATCATATTATTAATAATGGTATAATATTTTTGGCTTCTCACAAAAACCTCTATTTATTATTAATATATCATTTACTCATGTAATGTTATCAATAACAATTTATTCATCAATAATATTAATATCTTCAAACATAGTCTTCGAGATTTCTATCTTATCTTCTACTAATTTCTCATTTCTTACAGAACATATTCCAAACATAACCCACATTTGTTTAGATATTAAAAACCCTATTATATTTGAATAAACATTATCTGTGGGATATATAAATATAGATTTATCATCCTTTCCATAGACATCCAAAATTATCATATCATCAACTAGCATGCCAAATTTATTATTGGGTGGAAATCCCACAATTTCAAGATATATCACTTTTAGGACAATACATAAAATATCTTATAAAATTATATTCTTACAACTGGGATAGTTTAATCGATTCAAAATAACAACAACAATTTTATTCACCAAATTAAAATTCTCCATCCTCAGAGATGGATCATTCAAATGGAACATGGATCATATACCAATTTTTGTCCATGCTGATCAATTACTGAATCAATGAGAGTTGTAAATAGTGTTCACTTTTATTTTATAATCAGGTTTCTGAAATTCGTAATTATCTTTTTTAGTGTATGTGTATATGTTAGAGTTACGATCATCTGATGTATAAATCTCAACCTTGACTTTATTATGAAAAAAATATAGAGAGAGGGATAGAGAGAGATAAGAATATGATATTTATAATTTTTAGTAAAAATACTTACTCCTTTCAATGTTTTTATCCCCACTGACATGGTTTATTTTACAAACATCATAGGATTACAAAGTCACATGCAGCAACTAGTTCTACACCCCAGTATTAATTCCTCCAGCTAAGTCTGGTTCTATACCCTCAAAAATAACACTTCATCCATAGTTGGTTATACCCCAATACTTTCCCTCTTGTATACAATTTCTTCACAGCTGGTTATACACCACCTCTCCTTTTTAGAAACTTGTTATACCCCTTTCTATAGGCTCTTTCCTTCTTTTATGATCAACTACAGAAATATCTTTTATCTTTCATAATAAATTAGGGTCAACTTCACCTTTTTATAAACATGAATATATTCAAGAACATTCTTAATAGTATTTTAGCGCTTAAAAACCCTCCTGATCTTTATTGAAAAAGGTTGTAATCAACCGGAATTATTCAAAACTTTTTTAGGATAACTTCCTTAGAAAAATTTCTTCTATTAGACTCTATCTGGTTTTCCTAGGTCTAATGAATCTGTTCATTCTGTATTTTCCTTATGATCCTAATTTTTATTCATTAATATTTGATATTATAGACAACAAATAGATTTATCTATATTATTAAATATTTTTTTGCATAGAAATCAAATAATTATAACCCAAAGATCTTAAATCCAAAAGTATTTGAAAATATATGTACATAAAACATAAAAAAACTAAAACATAATATGGTTATTTTTTATCCTTAGAGAGCTTCTAAATTCCCGTCATAATATGAACATTTTTATTTGTTCCAAAAAAAGAAATCAATCATAAGTTGTAAACATAATAATTTCCCATGTAATTAAATGGATTTTATAATCTTTTATCATGTCATAATCAAATGGGATTTCATAAATAAGGAATTCCATAAATGAACATAAGGCATGAATTACCCCTCCAAAATATGAGATAATGGCCTTGGTATATATGTAAGAGACATATATACAAAATTTGGAAGCACTCTATTACAAAAAATATTCATCATTGATAAAAATTGTATTTAAAAAATCACATGTATTATCTTCATAAAAAAACCATTTTATCATTGAAATATCTTCTTTAAAATCAATAAATTTAGAATATACCATATATAAAATATGTGTTGAAAACACATGTAATTGTATACTGGAAGATTAAAATAATTAAGTGGTCATGATGGAATGAATATATGTTCATTCTATATTATTTAAAATAAAAAATTCATTTGACACTTATTTAAAAAATTAAAATGTACATTTTTCATAAAATCGTAGAAATATTACTTTTAAACCATTTTATAGAAAATTTAAACATCCAAAAAAATTCCATTTATAAATCATTGGATAATATTATAAAAATTTATAAAATATTTTATGGAAAATATAGTCATTGAAGAGAATAATTATAGATCGAAGCAAAGATATAACATCATTATTATATACAAATAACATTATTATTGTTTCTTTATTTAATAAATAAGAAATGCTAATCAAAACTGTAAACTACATTCATGAAAAAATTAGAATAAAATAGTTATTGTTCAATAAAATAATTCTGTATAATTTCCCTTAAATAATCCATGAATATAAACTAACATTAAAAGAAAGGAGATTATAACATGGTGATTTTACCACATTGGTATCATTAAAATCAAATCCCCTTAGATGAATCAATATAAATTGTGACTTTAAATAACATGAATTATTAAGGATTCTTGACATAATATGTAAAATGGGTTGAAAATTAACAATATAAAATAAATTAGAAATATAATATTAAAATATAAATCAATGATAAGAAATTAGTATGAAATCCCTTAAATTGATCATAATATAGAAATGAGAATTAATCAATGATGTAGTTCCATGTAGAAAAATTTAATAAAAAAAGAAAAAAGAAAATGAAAATAAAACAATCACTATTTCACACATAATATTTACATTATGTAAGTAATTAGTAAGTGATACAACCCAATGAAATAATATTGAGTTATGAAACTCTTATCACAGGGAAAGTATTGAATTATAAGCCCCGTGAAAGATATAACATTAGATGGATTTGTAAATACAAATAATTTTCATAATATGTGTCATTAAAATTCTTGGGAAATAAGGAATCCTCATAAATGAAACAATTGGTTAATATGGAATGTGTCCCATATAAATAAATGTGAGATTAAAATCCATTACCTCTAGTTTTATTTTCCACATATATACTTTATATTCTAAAATAATAAAATTGCATTTATCATTTATTTTTGTAAGATTTTTTTAGTGTATAATTACATTATTATACTTCTTATCTTTTTATATTTATTTTTATAATTAATTATGTTCAAATAATAGGTTTTTATGATATTCACATCATATATCCAAATATGAATTAGGAATATAGACTATGGTAAAAGAAGTAATTAATTCATCATATCCATAATAATAAAAATCAAATAATTATCATTTTATGGATCAATAAAAATTTTAAATAATCCATGAAATATGTTTACAAAATTATCTATGTTATAATCATGGAGATAGTAGGTTATTTTTATTTCTGGGTAACATTTCAATTTTTCAATGATCATGATTGAAATAAGGTAAATATTATTTTATATTTCTATAATGATCATTTTAAAATAAATAACATATTATTTATTTAAATATACTTATTTATACCATCCATGTAACACCTTGAGATTTTATGAAACATTATTTTGAAATAAATTTAATTTCTTTAATATCTTATTTTACACCCAACACAGTGTCTAAACAAACCATGATATACTATTAAAATATTATTATTTATAGTGACACTTATTTTGTAGAAGTTGGATTGGATGGTATGAATAGTACTAAATAAATTTCTAATAATATATTTTATCCATGTGATGAAAATGAATTAATTTGTTATCTATTATTTATAAATGAAAATAAAAAATCATTTAAAAGAAAAAGAGATATTTCTTGAAAATAGTTTTTCATCACTAATGTATTTTTATCTTAAAATTTAAATTATTGAATATTGATGATAATTTATTAATGATATTTATATATATTATAGTTAATAACATTTTTTTACATTCATTGAATATTTTTCTAGGGATGGGATAGAATAAACAATGTTTTTGGATTAAAAAGATTTTTTATATAAAAATCGGTTTTTATTGTTCTTGCACACTTATTATAAAATTAATTTCACTGAATTATATATATTTTACTTAATAAATTTTATTCAATATTTGGAATCCTGTGGTTAAATTTTTTTAAAATAGTTCCCTTTTATTTTTGATGAATATTACTAGAAAACGTGGTAAAATTTATCACCTCTGTAAAAGTTAATCATGAAAATATATGATACAAATATGCTAAATGAACATAATTTTTCATCCAAATTGTTATTAGATGAATTTAATTTTATTCTTATCACCGTAGTCTCTGAATTAAGTTCTTTAATGGTCACTTTTTACTGAGATTGACTGATATAATATTTAAATCAAACAAATATACAATATTTCACTCTCTTAGTTTTAAAAATATCTTATGTATCTACATAGGGAAAAAGAATGTTTTCCAAGGACAAAAATATCTATTTAAAAGGTAATTAAATTATAATTATGAGATAAATTTATTTCTAAATTTTAGTAATTATATAATGAACAAAAATTCTTTTGCAACACCGATCTAATATTTCTCCAATTAAAAAAAATTATTACGTTATTTTTAAAATATTACATGTAAGCTAATTTCTAGGATTTATTGTATGAAATGAATTATTTAGATTATTATGAAAAATAAATTTTATTTTAATAAAATATACTCTAATTAAATCTTTTTACACATATATTTAATGTCAAATTAAATGAATAGTTTATAAATTGGCAATAATGTTGTTTTATGAAAATAATATTTTATTAAATTACATAAAAACAAAAATTAAAATGAAATAGGATGATGAGAAAAAAATATGGTTGAAAATTACCACCGTTTTACATTCATTGGACATTTTGAACCATTTATCTTGAAAATTATTTTTATATATTTTATTCTTTTATGAAATTTCGAGGGTGCCCCATCCCCAATTATAAAAAGTCGCCACTCTATTCTCATCTTCACACCACATTAATCCATCTAAATCAACCAAAATCTACCAATTTCACTATTACACTCACTTATACACATTATAGAGCTTTTTTTGCTAAAAATTCATACCCTATAGCCCTTAAGGGGATTTCTAATTGTGTTATTTAAAAGAAGTGTCATTGCCTTAATCAATCAATTTCTTTTTGATTATTATTTCACCTCCCCTAAATCTGTCATATTCTTCATAAAATAATAAATTAAACATTTTAAATATAATAAAATATTATTATTATCAAACCATATTTATTTACCCTCTTCCATTCAATTGGTAAATTGAAATATCTCTCGTGCATACATATGACTTATCATCTCCATGTAACAATACAATTCATTTCCCATCACTATATATTCTGGATGGGTATTGTGATAGATTTAATGATTCTATATTATTATATTGGAATAATTAGTACTTATGGAATTATAATATCATATATAATGTCTTACCTTCCAATCCATTGGAAAATTATAACATCAATCATGCGTACATGTGCACTATCACTTCCCTGAAGCATTGTGATTCATTTTTTCTTTTCTATTTTATATTGATGGTAATAAGAAAAAAAATAATTGATATATTATATATATTATATTCTTTAATTATTCTCAAAAACTGATTTATTTTTTAGTTTTCCATTATTCCATCCATTAAAAAATGGAAACAACGTTCATGCATATGTACGCCCCACATTCTCCATGAACAGTGAAATTGACTTTTCTATCTCTATATTTTATGAATAAATAAATATATATATATATAATTAATGTATATATTATTTATATCATTATAATAATTTTTAATATTATAGAACCGTGTTGAATATATAATGACTAAAACCCTTGAACCAAAACATGCATTAAAAGAGATACAGATATCACATGAAAGAATAATTTTAAAAAATATGTGTTAACAAATAAGATGTGAAATGGTTTTATATAAATCAAATAATGTATTTTATATAGAATTATGTTTCTTTAATATATATGACAAATATAAAATTATTATAATATTTTTTTAAAATTATTAAGAAGGAAGTCGGACCTAAGGTAATGTATTTTTACCTCAATTTTATTTCAATTAAATAATTTCCATATTCAGCACTTGTCTATTGTATTTCATGTATATACTACCCATGAATATATTTTTATATTCATTTTATAAAGTTATTGAGGATTTAAATACCCATATATGGTTAATTTTTTTATGCGGATTAGGATTATAAATTTACCAAAGTGGTAAGAGTGTGATGTTAAAATATCATTGGTTATAGAGATTGTTAAGGATTAAGTATCCAATGATGAAATCTTATGATAAATATCTCATGAAACTTTTGAATTTTATTATAATATATTTATTTCATAATAGTTCATGTTTTCATCCCATTTTACTCAACTTAATTACTCTAAATACCAAAAATATATCTTTAAGTAAAATTTATTTTCTTTCCCTCTTGGGTTGATAATCCTATTTCTTTTATCTCAATTTCTTTTAAAATTATTTTATGGAATGTATTTAATATTATCCAAACAAAATTTAAAGTCATTTTTTCACATGTATTAATTTTTTAAAAAAAATAAAAGGAATATTCTTGTCTTTTTATTAATTAGGTACTTTTTTGAATGTTTTAGAGAAGTTTGAAATGAATATCTTTTAACTTATATTGCGTGAATGGGATTTCATGCCATCATGACTGCTAAATTCCTTGAAAATTACATTATAGGTTTATATGATTATTATCAAAGAAAATTATTTCCCAATTATCTACTAGGTATATGATCAAAGAAAACTATTCTTATACTTTCTATGGATGTTTTATGGTTATTATGACAAGATGTAATTGAAATTCATTCTTCTTCCAAGGGTTATGTGATGACGAAATGTTTACGAAACCCATTTTTTTACAATTTATGATATGAGGAATGTATTATGAAATTTTTGATGAAAAAATTATGGGGTTAATTATGTGATAGGTGGGACCTATATCTCACTCCCATTAATTGGGTAAAGATGGATATCTCGGGTGATAAATAGGATTAAAATGGCATGTGATGTTTGTTCAGAAAATGAATTTTTCCACTATTATAGTCTTGGAAGTGAACATTGACTACTATAATGGTTTGGGGATCGAATTCAATACACTATGATAGTCATGGAAATTATCTTTAACTACTAAGGAAATTATTTTCTATGAATATTTTTATTTAATAATTTCATGTCTTCTATCAATGTTATACTTCCATGACTTATAATATTTTATTCTTTTAGGATTCATGTCTTATGAACAAACCAGCATTTATGCCATGAGTCAATGTTAGGATGTATGATATGTAGGTTATGATTTTAAATATTTTATGCTAATTTTATCATACCCTTATGTTCATGTTATTCTCACATAATAAAAAACAACATAAATTAGTGACATTGGTTTTTTTCATTAGTGATGATTTAAAACACTAGGGAATGAGGTGTCGTGAATTTAATGATTTTTTTAAACATCTCTAATTGGTGACATTTTGAAATATCAATAATTATGGATGTTTTAAATAAAAATTAATTTAACAATGTTTAAAAATATAACTAATTATAAACACCTCATTTACCAATTTTTTTATAAATATCAGTAAACCAACCCAAATTTCAGACATTTTTAAAAAACAATGGATTTTTTTAAAATTAATATATTTTTTGGTTTTTTTACAATATAAAGTAATAATTTTTTCTTTTTTCATTCTGCGCATTTCATACACCCCGCCCTATAGATGACTATATGAAACTCTCTTTCCCTAAAGACAACCCACTTCTTCTCCCTCATAGTGACCACTCCATGACTATTTTAAGCCCTAGAGACAGACCACATGCACGCTGAAAACTTCCGTATAATTGGGAATCATATAGAGAACCTCCTTCCCCACAAATAATTCCCAAACCAACATAACTATTTTATTTCTGCGTATATTATTTCATTATTTGATATATATATATATATATATATATATATATATATAGATTTCAGAAACTACGAAATTAATATTATATATATAAGTTTTTGTTTGTGTTTATACTATATATGCATATATATGTTTATATTCTATGTGTGTGTGTGTGTATATATATATATGTGTGTGTGTGTGTGTTTATACTATATTATATAAATATGTTTTTATTTTACATATACATTTAGATGATATATATATATACATTTATATATATGTGTGTGTGTATATCTATATGTATATTATAAATATATATATATATATATGTTTATACTTTATGTATATATATATATATATGTTTGTTTATATATATATACGTATATTTTTATGGTTAGATATATATGTTTATATTATACATATATATATTATATTGATATTAATATATATAAATATGTTTATATACATGTGTGTTTGTAAATATCTATGTGTATGTATATATATATATATAATTATAAAAATATAAATATATATAATTAACCACGTTTCAAAAAACTTGTAAAAATGCCTCTAAAATAGATACATTTTCTTAAAAATGTAACTTTATTCGAAATATAAGTGTGTTTGTATATATAAATTTTTGTGTATATATATATTTATATATTTTTATATGTTTATATAAATTAATAAATATATTTACATCGATGTTGGAAAATTGGGATATAAATATATATAATTTTAGTGATGATTCCTGAAACAAGTCACTAAATTAGTGACATTTTTTTAAATGTTTCCTAAATTATTGACGTTTTAGGAAAACAATGCTAAATTAATAATGTTTTTGGAAAACATTCATAAATTAGTGTTGTTTTTCAAAAACAAACATCCCTAATTTAGATACCCTTTTTTTAAACATGGATAAACTTGCATCATTTCCTAAACAACATCTCTAAATTAGATACATTTCATGAAAACCATTATAAATTTCAATTTTTTTATGTTTTTGAACAATATCACTAGAAAGAAGTCACTTAATACCAGTTTTTTGTAGTCTCAATTGATCATTAACATATCCCTTATTTACACCTACTAAGATTCTATGATCCCCATATCTTATGTTTCCTCTCCCCAAGTTATTAATAATGGTATTAATTATGATACGTCTTAGAAGAGAGTTAGTTATAATTAACATAGCGATAGATGATGTAGATATTTTATGAACTACTTTTTTGTCGATCCATGTTTCTAAATGCATTATACATATAAAATTCTCGAATGTATCATAATGTTTTGTAAGGAATATTTACCTATTAATATTTTATATATGTGGATGAAAATTATGGGTCACTATAATCTATGTTATGTAGTGATGAAAAATAAGTCACATCACTCCATGAAGGTGGTAATCCACATGAAAATATGAAAGACATGGTCATTTTTCAATGATTTTATATTTAGGAAAATTTATGATGTATTAATTTTATAAAATGATAAATATTTCAAAAATTCCATATATACACTAAATTCATCATCATAATTGTAGATACCTAAACCCTAGTATCCTGGAGACAATGTCTAAATTATTACCTTAGAATATGATACAAGGAGTCACATCCCAAAGGACGAAATAGTTTAGTAGTCTTGGTAAAATAGATATATAATTAATTAAAATTTAAATTTTACAAGGACCTGGCCTTAAAACATTAAATAATATTGAATTAAAAAATTTCAGATTGAAGATCTTTTCAGGTTTAGTGTTTTAGAGAATTAGGAAATAACTATTACATCTCAAATGATTACAATGTAGACACTTCTACTCAGTTTCAATTTTTTTCCTAAAATAAAAACTCTTGAAAAAAAGATTCATGTCTAGTTCCATGTTTTTTACCGCATGACTTTTCTTTGATCCCATCCTTGTCCCTGTTCATATTTATGTCCTATGAAAAACATTTCAAAACATGGGATGAGCATGAAAAGCTCACTAAGGGTTATAAAACAAAGAAATAAAACATTAGTTCATAAATAAATACAGAACATAAACACTTTTACATTCCTCATGAAATCATAAGATTTATGAATTACATATAGAAATCATAAATCATAAATGTAACTTGTGGCATCCATAACAAATACTTACATTGTAGACATCACAGCTACGTTGGGAGATTCTTTGGAATACCCATCACAGTATTTTCCACAAATCTATTAGGAGAATCATCCATGTTTACCTCTATCACATTACCCAATGCATTGGATAGCTATCTCGGGAACACCTTCCCTAGCTTTATCATTAAACCACTCGTATATGTAAATAATGCCCAAGAACCATAACATGATCTTAACACATAACATAAGCACAAAAGTAAGATAGAATTTCCACATTGTAATTACAATATAACATTTAAATATATTCACATATCAAAATCATTTTCAAAACCATTTTCAATAAAAAATACATAAAATAGTATATGGTATTTATTTTCATTTTTAAAACATTATGGATTGTAAAGGATGCCAAAGATCTAACAATATTGGCAGCGGTGGAAAGGTCATTGTCACCACTATGTTAAAAATAATCATTCTTTTATTTTCATTTAGTAAAACGCTTCGTAGAGAGAGATTCTTTCTGAATTAAATTAAAAGTCAAAGGTGTTTATACAATGTATAAAATAAAGTCGTGTATTAGAACAAAATATGCCTAAATGAAAAGAGATTGAGATGAAGTCCCTTACCTCATGTCCGACTTGACACGATCGCTCTTTAATCTCTGGAATAATAAAATAAATTTAATTTTCACTTTCTTTTAAATCCTTTCCAAGTTTATTATTCCATTTATATCACTTATTAAAATGTTATAAACATTATTTAGTCATTTAAGTTTACAACGTTCATTTTGTCGATATTTGGTACTTTAGTAAAAAATGAACACCTTATATTTACATGTTGTCCATGTGGTCAATATTCCATTATATAAAGAGTTAAAATAATTATTTAGATATCATATATATCATATATATCCAATATATATATATATTTATAATAGTACATATCATTTGGAGGTAAGAAATGAAATGCATCGTTCATAGAGACCGTAATCTGTACGTACGCATGAACGCTACTTTCATTTCTATTTCTTATTTTAATGGAATTAAAACATAATGATACATAGTTTTATTATAATTATAGTATAATATCAAATATAATATCATAAACTCCATCCTTTATACTTGACACATATGATATTAACGAGTCATATCACTTTGAGGGGTGGTAGTCCTCACTTCCTCAAATGAAATTATCACGTGTACCCATAATGGAAACCATAATGGTATTCTATAAAAGAAAAATACAAAATCATAAATAAAACATAAACATAATATATATCATATATAAATATATTGTCATCTCAATGGCCACCATGATAGGTGGTAGGAGATAATCGAACAATCATCGTCTCGTGAGGCGTTAGTTTTCCTTCCATAGAAACAATATGTTCTTCACCCATTATATGGAGGTTTGTGTAAGTGTAGTTTGAATCCTTCACATAAAGACATACAAGTATATTTTGGATACTTTTTTGTTATAAAATAAATGAATAAAAAAAATTTAGGGGTTGGAGAATAAAAATAATAGAAAATAAGTTAAGAGAAATTGAAACTTTTAATTTTTGTAACTTCCCTTGGATTGAACCAAAATAACTTCTTGAAGTGTTTTTTGCATAAGGTAAGGATTCGATGAAGAGGAGAGGGATATAGGGAGCTTAATTGGTCTGAGTTTGGATGATCCAAAATCCTTTATAGGTGTGGGAAATTTGATAGAAGTGAGGGCTTTTTATAAGGGGAACGATGGGCTCTTTAGGAAAGTGTGATAATATTATTTTATTATATATTGATATTTGGTTTCTAAAGGTCCATAACTTATTAAATTCAACAATATGATGACTCACTGTTTAAATAAAATCATCCAATAATAATTTGACATGTTTTTGATATTGTTTTAATATTTATAATCTTATTTATTTAAATCTTTAATTAATGAGGTAAATACGGTATTATTTTTGTGTCATAAATAATTTAATTTAATTGATGTATAAAAATTATAAAACAAAATACCATGATATAGGAAACCGTTTTATATTTCCAATGAATATTTATAGTCAAAATGATAATTTATGTAACCCCTTGTAAAAATTAACGTACTAAATGATATTTCTTTTGTCATTTTTGCCTTTACATTAAGTTTATTAATCTAAAGTATCATTATCACTCCCACGTGGCTAAATGGGGTCCCAAAATCTTCCCAAATATGTAAATTGTCGTTAGTGACTCATCCAATAATGTTTGGACAATTTTTAATGTAATTTTGAATTATTATAATATTCTTTTTAACTTGAATTACCCTATTTACCTTTAACCGTGGTAAAAAAGTTGAAAGTTACGATTCACCAAAAAATATTTCAATCTTATTGAACCACATTTTACCTACTAATAAAAACCATATATGTTGGTTTTTTTAAATTCAATTCACATAAGTGGTAAAATTTCATTTAAATGAAAAAGTCGGCTTTTTTAACTAAAACTAAGTGGTTTCCCTATTCATTAAAAATTGATGTTTTTCATAAAAATACAGAAAATTTAGCCTAAGATTTATTTGATATTCAGAATTCAAAAATGATGTCTATTTTTCTAAATTAAAAATATATAAGTAGCATTAACTGATTTTAAATTAATTCTAGTCGTTAAACGAAATTGCATGTTTTTAAGAAAGAATAACTATCAAAAGATTGACACTTGTTAATATCAAATTTCAAAGGAAAATTAATTCCAATGACAAAAATTTGATTAAATGGTAGGAATATATTTTAATTACACTTTAAATCCAATTAATAAGATAATATATCCATATAAATAAATTATATTAAAACATAGTTTTGAATTAAAATACAATATTTTTCAATATTCATTTAAAAGGAACTGTATCAAAATAATTCCAAAAAATTACAAAAAGTAAACTTTGATGTCCCTATTATAAAGACGGATTTTATTTTGTCAAATAAAATGTATTAAAGAGACCAAAACTATATTAAAATATATTTCTCCATTAAAAGGTGGTAAATCGGCTTTTTAATGTAAATTTTGCATAAAATTAGATTCATTCACATTTTAAGCCTCTGTATTTTTATTGGATAAATGTAAATGCATTTAAAAAACATGTATAAGAATAATTTATTTATTTTTTTTCATTCCAACCAATATAGTGGCCACGAGTTAACTACCACTTAAAATAATAATATTATATTTTTAGTGTGCAACGTAAGATTTAAAAGAAACTCGTTGTTGCGTATCGGGTATGCTATCGAACATAGCAACAAATTTAAAGTAAAATTGTTGTTTAATTCATAAATTTTAATAAATATGAAATATGTATTATTCTTTATTTAGCTGGGATGTTACATCATTCCCCCCTTTTGTGAATTGCATCCTTTCATTTTTACTTATCAAAATAAGTGGAGGTATTTATCCCTCATAGCATTTTCAGATTCTCACGTTTCCTCTTAAACCATATGGGTTTTCCATAAAACCATTACCTGATGAATTACCTTATTCCGCAACTCTTCCTCTCTTCAGTCATGAATCTGGATAGTTTGTTCCTCATTAGAGAGATTCTCTTCCAACTGAACTACCTCTAGGCTCAAAACATGATATGGATCTAGCATATACTTTCTCAACATCAAAACATGAAGAACATAGTGTACTTGGGTTAAGATTGGATGTAAAGCCGCTCTATATGCAACTGATCCATCATTCTCTAGGATTTCATAAGGTCTAATGAACCTCGGACTCAAAATTCCATTCTTACTAAAACACATCACACTTTTCGTTGGAGAAACTTTCAGAAAGACATGATCAGCTACCTCAAATAAAAGATCCTTCATTCGGTTATATGTATAACTTTTCTGTCTGCTCTGAGCTGTTCTCATGTGCTTCTGAATCAACTAAACTTTCTCAGCCATCTCTACTTAAAATTATGGTCCCATCAACTTCCTTTCACCTACTTCATCCCAAAATGCTTGAGTTTGACAATGCTTTCCATATAATGCCTCAAATAAAGCCATCTGTATACTGGAATGAAAACTGTTATTATATGAAAATTCAACCTAAGAAAGATGTTGGTCCCAACTTCCTTGATAATCCATTGAGTAAGCACATAACATATCCTCCAATGTCTGAATTTTTTTTTTCTGATTTCCCATCTAATTGAGGATGAAAATTTGTACTAAAATTTAATTTAGTACCTAATGACTTTTGAAGTCCTTTCCAAAAGTTAGAAGTAAACATGGGATCACGATCAGATACAATGGAGAGGGGAACTCCATGAAACCAGGATATCTCTTTAATATACAACCAATAATGTTGATATAGAGACAAAGTATCTCCAATATGAAGGAAATGAGCATATTTAGCCAATTGATCAACAATAATCCAGATTACATCATTATCTCGAGATGTCTTCGGTAATCCCACTATGAAGTCTCGGGATATATTTTACCATTTTCACTATGGCACAGGTAAAGGCTGAAGCATTGCTTTTGGTAATTTCTGATCTTCTTTAACCTGCTAACAAGTCAAACATTTCACAGTAAAATCAGAATTATCTCTTTTCATTCCATCCCACAAGTAATACTCCCGAAGATCTCTTTACATTTTGTACTTCCATGATGAACTGAAAAATGGGAATTATAAGCTTCACATAACAACTCATTCATTAACTATGAATCACAAGGCAGGCATAATATCTTTACAAATCTTAAAACACAATCATTATTATAGCTTAATTCAGGCAACATACCCTTCTGAACCAACACTACCTTTTTTTGTAACTCATTTTCGTCCTTTTGTGCTTTATTAATTCTGTCAGAAAGGGATGATCTCTCTGACACCGATTACAAACCATAATAATTTTATGAACCAAAAACTTCTATTCCAAAGTTTATCAAATCAAAAACTAAAGGATATTGTTTAAAACGCAACATGGTTAATGAAGCATTACTTTTTTCACTCAAAGCATCATCCACTATTTGCTTTTCCCTAATGGCAATGGATTGTGCAATAATAATCCTTGATTAATTCCAATCATCTCATCTATCTCATGTTTAATTATTTTTGACTGAATATATACTTTAAAATTTTTTGATCTGTATATATTTCACATTTTACACCATAAAAATGATGCCTCTAAATTGTTAAAGAAAAAACAACAGCAGCTAATTCCAAATCATGTGTATTGTAATTTAACTCATGTGGTTTCAACTGATGTGAAGCATAAGAAATTACCTGATCATTCTGTATTAGGACACATCCATGTCCTTTCAATGACGCATTATTGTCAATAACAAACTCACCATTTCTGAATAGCAGTTCCAAGACTGAAGCATTCACCAATCTTTTTTTCAATTCTTGAAAACAATCATCACATTCTATTTTCCAAATGAACTTAACACCTTTTCGAGAAAACATATTCATTAGACTAGATAACCATGCAAAATTCTCAACAAACCTCCAACAATATCATACTAAACCAAGAAAACTACAAATCTTAGTTATATTTGCGGGTCTTGGCCATTCTTCAACAACTTTTTTTAGTAGGATCCACCGTTATGCCATGTTTTGAAACAATGTGACCAAGGAAAGAAATTTGTTGCAACCAAAACTCACACCTGCTGAATTTACCATATAGTTTCTTTTCTTTTAAGGTTTTCAAGAAAACCCTTAAATTAATTTCATGTTCCTCTTTAATTTTGGAAAAAACCAAAATATCATCTATGAACACAACCACAAACTTATCCATCAAATCACAGAAAATTATATTTATAAGATCCATGAATACAGAAGGTTTATTGTTTAAACCAAAAGGCATAACTACAAATTCATAATGGCCATATCAAGTATGAAATGAGGTCTTCGGAATGTCTGTTTCCATTACATTCAACTGATGGTACCCCTACCTCAAATAAATCATTGAATAATACTGAGCTCCCTGGAGCTGATCAAACAAATCATCAAAATGAGGAAAAGGATACTTGTTCTTAACAGTGTTGTTATTCTATGCTATATAATCAATAAAAAGTCTCATTGAACCATCTATATTTTAAACAAATAAGACAGGAGTACCACATGGTGATGTGCTAGGTTGAATGAAACCATTATCTAATAGCTCCTGCAGTTTCTTCTTTAACTCTAAAATTTCTATTTGAGCCATTCGATAAGGGGGTTTTGAAATTGGTATATCCTCAGGAACTAAGTCAATAGTAAATTCAACTTATCGATCAGGTATAATACTAGGAAAATATTCAGGAAAAACATCAAGGTACTCCATTTCCACTAGCACATCATTAATCTCAACACTTAATTTATTTTGACCAATATGAGCAAGGTAACATTCATTTCCATCTTTTACTAGCTTATCAGCTTCTTGATATGTTATCAAAATCAAGGGTTCATTCTTGTACACAAACAGAAAATAATTCTGAAAATAAACCTCTTTAGCTTTACAGTCAATCATAGCATGATAAACAGAAAGCCAATCCATACCCAAAATAACATCAAACTCTACAAGAGGAAAAAAAATAATTTTTACAGGTAGATTCTTTCTGCACACAAGTACAAGAATGTTCTTTTGTTTTCTTTTTGTCTCAACATTTCCTACAGGTGTTTTTAATGTAAGTTATGTATTCATATCTTGAGATGGAATTCCCAATTTACTAGAAAACTTCTCAAAAATAAAAGAGTGTGTAGAGCCTGAATCAGACAACACATTCGCATAATCTGAACAAACAAACAGTGTACCTGATACTACTTCATTTGATGGCTCTACATATACTAAAGTAGTTGCAAAGTATTTCACCACCCCTTTCTTCTTGTAGTCTGGATTCTTTCCCTCAGTTGATTTCCTTGTTGGGTACTCATTTGTATAATGACTGATTTCATTGCACTTAAAACATTTTACTGACTGTAAATTAGATTTTGTCTTACAATTTCCCTGATATTTTTCTTTGCAATTACGAGCCTTATGTCCCATTTTACCACATCGGTATCACTTACTAGAATTCAAAATACATTCCCTTGCATGATTTTTACCACATTTTTTCAAAAACATTAAACATAAGTTTCTTACCATCAGACTTTTTTGAAGATTTTCTCCCTTTGTCCCACCACTTTGACCTCTAATTATGATGTTTTTCAAAAAACACATGATCATCTGCAAACTCAATTTCCACCTTCTCCGCCCAAACAATAAGTTTTTCACAACTTTTAAACTCACAAGAAGAAAAATACCTTCGATATATTGGCTTTAATCCTATGTAAAAATAGTTTATTTTATAATAAAGATCTCATATGAAATTTGGAGCATACCTTGTCAGTCTAGTGAATTTTTCTTCATGATCAGCCACTAAGTCATCCTCCTACCTCAATTCCAGGAATTGTTTTTTTATTATAAGATGAACCACCTTAGGAAAATATTTCTCAAGAAACATACATTTGAATTCATCCTAATAGAGAGCACCAATCTCGTCATTATCCCAGATATTTTTCACCATCGACCACCACTGATTAGATTCACCTTAAAAATGGTAAATATTGAGACTAACCTTATGATGTTTTGTACAACCCATGACATCGAAAATATTTTCTAGTTCTTTAATCAACCCTTCTGGTAGCACCAAGTCAGATGATCCTCTAAATGATGGGGGATGTTCCCTCATGAAATGATCCACTACTGACATGTTCCTATATGGTTGATCCGGATAATCTCATACATGGAAACCACCACTATTTATAGCCTGAGTCAATTGTTCCATCACTACAACAAACTATTCAGTTCCAATTCTGACCATCTCAGGTTGCAGATTTTGAAGGTTGTCTTCATCCTGATGTCATCCCAACATGGTTCCCTTATTTCTTCTATGTAAAACCATTTTGAACACAAAAATATCTTAGGCTAAGAAACATGGTAATCTGTAAATTATATATGATTTCAATATTAACATAAATTACTTTATGGACATTAATTTAACAATTCCCTAACTCCTAAATTTATCTATACCGACCTTTGATACCAACTATAAGGACTCAGCCTTAAAATATTACCTAATATTGAATTAAACAAATAATTCACATTGAGGATCTTTTTAAGATTAGAGTTTTTGATAATTAAGACATAACTAGCACATCTCAAAATATTACAAAGTAGACACTTCTACTCATTTTCCATTTTTTCATAAAATAATAACTCTTGAATAAAAGATTCATGTCTAGTTCCATGTTTTAGATAGAATGTATTTTCTTTGATCCCATCCTAGACCCTATTCTTCTTTATGTCCTGTGAAAAACATTTCAAAATTTGGGATGAGCATAAAAAACATTGTAGTTGTTATAAAACAAATAAATAAAACATTAGTTCATAAATAGATAAAGAAGATAAACTATTTTACATACCTCATGAAATCATATGATTTATGAATAACACATAGAAATCATATATCATAATGGTGACATGTGTCATTAATAATATACTTACATTGTAGCTATCACACCTACATAGGGAGTTACTTTGGAATACCTATCACGGTATATTACCTAAATATCTTAATAGAAACATCCATGTTTACCTTTTTCACATTTCCCAATGAATTGGAGATCTATCTCAGGCTCACTTTCCCAAGGATTATCACGGAACCACCTGTATATGTAAATAATGCCCAAGAACCATAACATTATCATAACACATAACATAATCATAAAGGAAAGATAACATTTACACATTCTAATAACAATATAACATGTCAATATATTAACATATAAAAATCATTATCAAAACCATATTCAATACCAAAAATACATAAAATATTATATGGTATTTATTTTACTTTTAAAAACATTATGGCTTGTTGAGGAAGCCAAAGATCAAATAATACTTGTGGCGGCAGAAAGGTCATTATCACCGCTTTCATTAAAAAGAAACATTATTTTTTATTTTTCATTTAGTAAAATGATTCATAGAGAAAGATTAATTTTGAATAAAAGTAAAATTAAAATGTTTTTGTACATTGTATAGAATAAAGTCCTGTATTAGAACAAAATATGTCTCAATGAAAGGAGAATGAGACGAAGTCCCTTAACTCATGTTCGACTTGACTCGATCGCTTTTTAATCTCCAAAATAATAAAGTAAGATTTATTTCTACTTGATTAAGAAAATTTTTAAATTTTATTATTCCTTTTATATCACTTATTACTATGTTATAAACATTATGAAATCATTTATGTTAATAACGTTCGTTTTGTCGATATTTGGTACTTGAGTAAAAAATGAACACCTTATATTTACAAGTTGTCCATGTGGTCAGTAGTCTATTATATCCAGAATGAAATTCATTATTTAGATATCATATATATCATATATATCTAGTATATAAATATATTTATAATATTACATATCATTTGGAGGTAAGAAATTAAATGCACCATTTCTGGAGATGCTAAGCCGTACATACGCATAAATGCTACTTTTGTTTCTATTTATTATTTTAATGGAATTAAAACATAATGATACATAGGTGTATTATAATTCCAGTATAATATCATATATAATATCAGTAATTCCATCCTTTATACGTCCCACATATGGCATTAACAAGTCATATCACTTTTAGGGCGCGGTAGTCTACACTTCCTCAAATTAAATTATCGTGTTTACCCATAATAGAAACCATAAAGGTATTCTACAAAAGAAAAATAAATAAGCATAAAGAAAACATAAAAATAATATATATCATATATAAATATAGTTTCATCTTAATGGCCACCATGAAAGGTGGTATGAGATAATCGACCAATCATCATATCGTGAGGCATTAGTTTTCCATCCACAGAAATAGTATGTTATTCACCAATTAGATAAAGGTGTGTGTATGTTTAGTTCAAATACTTATCAAAAAAACATCCTAGTATATTAAGGATACTTTTTTTATAAAATAAATCAATAAAAATATTTTAGGGTTTGTAGAAGTAAAATAAAAGAAAAGACATTAAGAGAAACAGTTACCTTTAATTTGGGTAACTTCGTTCGGTTTGAACAAAAAAAACTTCTCGAAGTGCCTTCCTCCTAAGTTAAGGCTTCTTGGAGGAGGATAGTCTTGTAGGGAGATTAATTGGGAAGAGTTTAGATGAGCCAAAAGGCTTGATAGGTGTGAGGAATTGGTTATAAGTGAAGGATTTTTATAAGGGGGGAGGGGCTATTTAGGAAAGTGTGATAATATTATTTTATTATATAATGATATTCGGTTTCTAAAGATCTAAAACTAATTAAAGTATAAGATAGGATGACTCATTGTAGAAATAAAATCATCCAATAAGAAGTGTGTAGGTATTGGATATTTTTTTAGTATTTATAATCTTATTTATTTAACTATGTATTTAATGAGGTTAATACTGCATCATTATTGTGTCATAAATAATTTAATTTATTTGATGTATAAAAATTATAAAACAAATACCTTGATGTAGAAATTATTTTTATCTTTCCAATTAATATTTATATTTGAAAATATAGTTTATATAACCGCTTGTAAAAATTAATTTACTAAAAGATATTTGTTTTGGTTATTTTTGCCTTTACATTAAGTTAATTAATCTAAAGTGCCATTATCACTCCCAAGTGGTTCAATGGGGTCCCAAAATCAGCCCAAAGATTCCAATGGTTGTAAATGACTCAACCAATAATGTTTGTAAAAGTGTTCAGATAATTTTAAATTATAATAATATTCTTTTTATCTTGAATTACTCTATTTACCTTTAACTGCGGTAAAAAAAGTCAAAAGTTACTCTTTACCAAAAATTATTTTCTTCTTATTGAACCAAATTTTACATACTAATAACAACCATGTATGTCAGATTTTCGAAATTCAATTATCATATGTGGAAAATTTCTTTTAAATTGAAAAGTTAGTTTTTTTATTAATACTAAGTGGTTTTACAATTCATCAAAAATTGATGTTTTCCAGAAAAATACCAAAAATTCATCCTAAGATTTATTTGTTATTACAAACTCAAAAATTATGTCTATTTTTTCAAATTCAAAACATATAAGTGGAATTAATTAATTTAAAATTAATTCCCATTGTTAAAACAAATAACGTGTTTTTAAGAAACAATAACTATCAAAATATTGACACTTGTTTATGTCCAATTTCAATGTGAAATTAATTAAAATGACCAAAATTGGATTAAATGGTAAAAATATATTATAATTACTCTTTAAACCCATTTAAAAATATAATCTATCCATATAAATAAATTATATTAAAACACAGTTTTGAATTAAAATACAATATTTTTCGCTATTCATTAAAAAATGAACTTTATCCGAAAAATTACAAAAAATTACACAAAGTAAATTTTGATGTCCCCATTCTAAAGAAAGGTCTTATTTAGTAAAATATAATTTATTAAAGTAACAAAAACTAGATTTAAATAGAGTTCTCCATTAAAAGGTTGTAAATCGGCCTTTTAATGTAAATTATGCTTAAAATTAGATTCATTCACATTTTAAGCCTCTAAATTTTTATTTGATAAATGTAAATACATTTAAAAAACATGTATAATCATATGGTAGTAATTTTTTTTCATTACCTCCAATACAATGGCTATGAGTTAACTACCATTTAAAATAATAATATTAATTTATTAGTGTGCAACGTAAGATTTCAAAGAAACATGTTGTTGTGTATCATGTATTCTATAGAACATAGAAACACCTTTAAAGTAAAATTAATGTTTAATTCACAAATTTTAATAAATATGAAATATCTCTTATTCTTTATTTACTTGGGATGTTACACATTTTAAAAAATAAAATACAAAAAAAAATTATTTTCTTGTGAATGTAATTTTTTCCTAACATATCGTTGCCACAAAACTCGATTTATGCAACACTATATATACAACAGTGCTAGACAAAAGTGATTCTAAAAACCCCCCTTTGTCATCATAAGAAAATTCACTATTAAAGGGGGTCTTTAAAAGCACTGAAAAGTGCTGTTAAAGAGTTACCTTTATCAGTTCCTGTAAAAAAAAGTGTTGATAGTGGCCCCCTTTATCCAAACTAGTAAAAAATCTGACAATGGGGAGACTTTATCACTACTTCTAAAAAAGAATTTATAAAAGGTGGATTTAACAGTTCTTGTAAAGAAGCATTGATAAAGGGTGGGGTATTCATCAGTGCTTTTTTAGAAGCACTAAAAAAGAACACCCATTTATCCATTCTTTTTTAATAGGGATAATAAATGGTATGTTACTGAAATAATATTTTATTAAAAATCATATATTAATATATAAATATATTTATATTGATATTAAATTTATATATATTTTTAAAATATGTTTTATATAAGGATAAATAGGCATTTACACATAATTTATAAGATATTTAGTGAAAATGGATTGCAAAATAATTAATTTTTTTATTTAATATTTTACTAATTATTATATAGTAATAGTAATTTAGTAATAATTTGAAGATAAAAATATCAAAAATCTAAAAAATATATCTAAATTAATCTGAAAACATAACATGAACTTCAGATGACAATAAACATTGATTTGGTTGTTTTTTTGCGCTCTACTAGAAAACAGATCGAATCATGTAATGATTTCTACATACTAGTTAGTAAAGTAAACCAAGTCCATGTTTTTTGGGTCCAAAAAGGCCCAGAAGTCCTCCAAAACAGAGTTTTGAGTTAGGTTACCCCAGGTTTTTAACATTAGATGGATTTTCATCTTCGTTTAAGTGGGTATTTTTTCTTTTTCAATGGGGACTGAATTTATTCCCAATACTTACATTCATATTGATATTATGGATTTGAAATTTTAACATTTTTATCACAAGGTACTATTATTATACATATTTTTATATATTGGCACATAAATTTTAATTATAAAAATAAATATTTAAACATATTTAATATATATTATATGTATATAAATATAAATATGTACAATTATATTTATATATGAACATATATGTATATGTATGTATTTATGTATTCTTAAACACATGTAAGCACAAAAACTACATATTTTATATATGTGTATATATATATATATATAATTATATGGATAAAAAATTAAATCAAATATATATAAATAGATATATATACATCCTAAAATGGAAAACAAAACAATTTTTATTAGTGGAAAAGGAATCGATGTATAAGTTGGAGTTCTCAGTTTCGAAACTCACTAGAGGCAAGAAACGTGTGGGAGGGTGGAATTATCTAAAGCATTAATAAAGGGTGGGTTTGAATCCCTGATAAAAAGGTGGGGGGGGGGGAATTATCCCTTTTATTAGTGGGGCCTTTAACTGCTCTAAAAAGTGCTATTAAAGGCCACCTTTATCGACACTAAAAACTGCTAATAAAGATTGGAATTTATTAGTGTTTTTTTAGCGTTGTTGAAGGGTTCCGTTATAATCTCTTTTTATGAGTTCTATTAGATCCAACTTGTTAACATCTCTCACATTATCAATGCTTCTAGAGCAATGATAAATCCATTTTAATAGTGTTGTTAAAGAACCATTTTTCCGTAGTGTATTTCTTAATAACAAACAAAAAATACTTCCTGGTATCTGATGAAAACTAAAATATAATAATGGGGTGAGATTAGATTCTTAGTAAGGGTAAGCATACAACAAAAACTATGATTAAATAAGGCATAATCAATATGTCAAGGTAAAAAACTGAAACATGTTCCACTTGATCCATAAAGTTATCTTAAGAGGTAGGAATAAATAATGAAAAATCATTCCACATAAATAATCACATGTGGATGAAAGTTAACCCTAGATATTCTAAAAAATCACATAATCATATGGAATGTCAATAAGTTAATTCATAATGTTGGAATTTGTAATGATGGACATCTAAAACATACTATCTTGGCCTCATTCTAAGGCATTTAACACCATTGAGGCTTCATTCCAAGATATTTGATACTAATGAGTCATCATGCCAATACATCTATATAAATTGGTATGGCCTTGGACAAAACCATATATAGTTTTTATCATGGGGTCTCCTAATGCATAGATGGGCTACAGTGGTCTCACCCATTCGCTTACAATGTCTAATGCTTTCCTCCAATGAGAGGGCTAAAAATGAACATTAACATTTGTATAGAAACAAAAATAACATATGAAATTTTAATACATACCCCAATCAATAAACATAATCATAAAACATTTCATGTAAAATATTGAATGGAAATAAAATTGTACGTCTTTAATTAAATTTTTCATAAATCTTCCACGATAAGAATAATGATGGTATCCATACAACTTATCCACAGGGGATCATTACTACATTAATGTTTTGATGAAATTAAGGAATATATACACTATAAGAATATAGTTAAATAAATTATTGAAGAAAACATCATTTTTATTTAAAAAATATCTTTAAAAAACTAAAAATTTCAAAAATATAAGAAATAATTTTTCATTAAAATTAAACATTTAAATATTCTATGTAATGTTAAAATAAGTTATTATCATCAATATATGTAATTACATACATTTTTTATAATTTAAAAATAAATTTCTTTTTAATAATACTAGTACTCCACCCATGAAAATACACATGACTATTCAATTTTCTTTCAAAACAATTGGTTTTGTATAATTAAAATAAATTGTTATTTCATAGTACTAAATTTAATGTTTTGAATAAAATAATGATAATTAAGTGAGTGGAATTCTCATGACACAATAAAATCAACTGGAAACTAAGGGCTACGGAGATGGAACATGATGAAATGGGAGAAGATAATTAGTGAAAAAGATGAAAAAAAGGTGGAGGTGGAGTCAAGAGGTGAGATTTCAATAAACAATGGAAGAAAAACTATAGGGATCTAGATTTCAATAGGTTTGGATTTTTAGTTTTAAATAAATACTGATGTAGAGAAATGTCATTCAGTATTTCCAAAATATTCTCCACAAAAAATAGAATAAATAATTATTTTATAACCTAGAACACGAGGCATAACCATATCCCCATATATTTTATTGTATTTCATTTTTTTGATGTTGTTTCTATATGATAAATATTCATCATAAATAAATAAAAGTATTGAAATTTATTCAAGTAAAAGAATATAATATTTATAAATCTAAAGAATAAAATAAAGATGTGAAGTACTAATTATAAGAGTTAATTATATTAATTCAAAGGGAAAGTAGCTCTCCACACAATTTTCTTCGATTTTCTATTGGATCATAGACAATTCATATCAATAATCAAACATAACATGGATCGTACAAAGAAAAATATTTGAAAATCCATTGGTGGGATGGAAGGTAGAAAGTAGCTCACAATGAAGACTACCAGGAAGTCTTCTCTAGAAGTCAGTGGTGTGATGAATCCTCATTTTTTCTGTCTTGCCACTATCTCCCTTTGAGACATTAGTAAGTACATGAAGAGTTCATATATTCTCCTACTTAAGAATCCATGATGCTTAAGAAAAGACTATAATATTTCATATGGACTCAACCATGTTCTGAAAGACACCAAGGTCCCAAGACCTTTAAATTAGTGAAACATTCCTTAATGAAAGCAAAGATACCTCAAAAATTTTCATTCATCATGGTATCGAAAACAAATCCATGTTTCTTTGAATATTATGTTAAGATAACCTTCCAACATATATATTAGAGGATCACTTTCAAAGTATCCAGCTTGAGTAAAAAAATATAAAATGAAAACATATTCTAGTTGGGAAGCTTACCGAACGAATCTATTTCCACCTTGTTTCTTAAAAATTCAGAGGACGACCATCACCTCATCTTCACCTGTAACCATGCCATGATGATTTAAAAATCATATTGAAGCTATGTTTGTAAGTGAAACCATCTAGTTAACTATTTCTGAGACATAATTTGAAGGTGAAACCATTTTGAATCATATTAATGATATATTTGCAGTTAACTATGCCTGAGATAATATATGTATTGAAAGTGACAGGATCTAGTTGGTAAATATTCTTAGGATAAAAAAACATTGATCCCTTGGAACATTTTACAGGGTGTGGGTGGATAGACTTACCTAGTTGGATAATATCAAGTTTATGGTTTCAAATCATATTGTAAATATTCATGTAGTATAACATCATAAGACTTCATAGTTTTCTACAGGCTATTATGCATAGATAATATATATTCATGTAGTAATGAATAATATCTAAATGCATATATTGAATAAGTGAATAAATTATAATCAGTAATCCAATAAGAAACCAGATATTCAAGAACCAATAATATATATAAAGAGGGGTGAATGAAAAGGTAAAAATACATTTACATGAGGAAATTAATAAGATAACTACAATTCTAAAAGATAACAATGACAGTTTCCTACCACTGAAAACTTGAATATAGTGAATGATTATGTTTAATAAATTTATTTTATATAATTAGTATAAATTTTTTGGAGCATCAATTATACATAAAATGTTTATTATATTACATGATAATCTAGTAAACTTATATAATAAATAACATTCTTTATATAAAGACCACTTTCCAACCATAGTGTCTCGAATCTATAAAATAATTGTGAAATCAGCTAGAAAGCTCAACTTTTAACTTGCAACCAAATTTTACCAAATTCTAGCATGGTTTTTTTGAAGTATATTTCACATAATCTTAGAGATAAAATGATAAATTTAGATAATACAAAACTAAGAACCATAGTGCAAGAATTGTAGTCAAATTAAAAGAAAAATAGTAAATAAGATAGCATGTATTTTTCAGGGAGTAAGAAGGCTCAACCAATTTTTTATCGCATATTTCTCCCATTCTACACTAAACTGGAAAATGTTTAGGAATATGGAGGGAGAGGAAAATGGATATATAAGGGAGAAGAAGGGGTATTATATAGAACCATATTATTTTTCACAGTATCAACATGGATCATGGATGGGAGAACAGAGGGGGATTGTCAAGTAATTTTTTTAACCACTCATTCTTTTTCTTCCAATTTCATTTCGGGTAAGTTCGAATTCAATACATAAAAAATCACCCCACTAAAGGGGAATAGCTAGTATGAATCTCTTATGAATCAGTCAAACATGAAGCCTTCACCTAACTATTACAATTGAAAATTGGTAGAGTTTGACCTGAGGCTTTGATTGTTTGCATGCAATGTGTTCGTTAACATAAGGTGGTGTTTGTTTTATTGCACCATGTATACACAAAAGTAGTAATTGTATAGGCATAAAATATTTTTAAATAAAATATCCATGGTAAACTAACTATATTTCAGTAAATGCCCCGTGGATGCAAATGTGGAAAACATGGAAAACACGGAAACCGTGGAATATCAAAATGAAATCATGGAATATCTATAAATTGAAACACAGTTATAGTTATATATTAAACCCTCAATTATGATTTTGATGGTCTTTTATTTTAATCAATAAAGGAAAATTTCTATTAATACTGACTACATGTACACACAAATGTATGATCAACAAGAAATAGTTTGATTCAAAATGAAATCATAATAAATAATCATTTAATTCATGATGAAGTGATAAACATTGATATAGGATACAACATTATGTGTATTTCTTCTGTAATATGTAAATATAATTAATATTAGTGGCTAGTTTTCTTGCAAAGAATATAAATATAGAACTTGAAAATGTGAAACATCTATATGAACTTAGAAATACCAAACGACTATGATGATTAATGTACATAAAAATGAAAATAACTGGTTAAATCATAATGGGTGCAATGGAGACATATTTCATATTCCAAAATAAAAATATTTTAGAAACAATTCATGATATTTGAAGGATTTCATGTCACACCTAAGTATGTAAAATATTGGAGGGATATGGAGAGTCTTGGTTTGCCCATATTTGGAGCAGGGAATTCAAATTTTGGGTGACATCAAAGCATAGTTGGGTGACATGTATGAAGAGGTCACACATTTTTTGTATGTATAGTTGATTAAAAAACAATCAGCATTATTGAATTGAAAAAAATCAAACTAAAAACATTCATAATTACCCAAAATAACACATGGAATGAACATAAGGATAGATTCATAGATTAACGTATAAGACTACATGATTGGAACACGAAAATATATTGTACATTCTAAAAACCTTTTGAATTTTTTTTATAAAAAATGAAGAAGAAGAATTTTAAAAATCATCAAAATTAAAGAACATAATTATTTAGAATGTAGTAACCTAAGATACTATTATAGGGCCACCTTGAGATTGGAACAATCCTTCTGCTTTTATCATATTAACAATTTTCTATGTAATTTTATACATTCCAACCTTCATCGTAAAAAATTAATCAGAGGTTTTTGGATTGAAAACCAAAAAATCATAAAAAAAAGATTTCTTGAATATACCATTATAGGTTCTAAAACTAACCTTGAAAGGACCATTAGCGGTTCTAAAACTGATCCCTAGAACATATTTCAGCCAAATAGGTAAACGCTTGTACTTTGTAAATAATGAAAAATAATCAGTGTTCTTGAATTAAAATACATAAGTATCTTGTATATACTAAAAAATTCTAAAAATTAATCGAAATTCTAATGGGTGTAGACATAAGGCGTGAATCAAAGATGGACATTGAAGCCTTCTTACTTCAAAATCTTGTCGAATCTATCTGAATCATATATCCCTTGAAGATAATGCTGTATAAAAATAAAATATACAATAGTTGAAACAAATATACATTTCAAAAAGTACAAGAAACACTACATTCATACAATATGAATAAAAATAATGTATCAAAAGAATATTTATGTCAAACACCAAAACAATAAATGAAACATTATTAAAATGGAAATAGAAATAATAGTGAGAAAAAATTACCTTGAATACTTGATACCATTACACTAAAATGAAATAGATGGTGATAATTATACCTGAATAAAATTATACATGTAGAGTCATTCTCTATCATTTTAATAATCATAAAATGTAGAATCAGAGCAAGGATCATGAATAATATTTCATTTAAAAGATTGTGCATCAAATAATGAGTTAGTGAATAAATATGAGATAACAGAATGAACTAGATGACCTAGATTGTAAGGGCCATCCATCTCCATTTTACAAAATTATGAGGATTCAAAAATATGTCACTACTTCAATGTTCCATGATGTTGTATTTCTCCGGAATCAAGTTATAGTAAATCCTCTCACAATGTATACAGCTTTGAAACCCCACATTATTACACTATATTGAATATAATAAAATAATTAATTAGTGTTAAAAAATCTAGCAATAAAAGTGGACTAAAAATTTTCATGAATTTAAGAGAGTAGAAAGAATACATGATAATTTCATTGCACGTATGTACTAAATCATCAACCTCAAAATCATCCAACATAGTTAAGAATTTATGTAGATAAAAATTGAAAAAATTAGAATGATGATGATTAAAAATTAGGGTATGTACTAATGAAATACAACACTAAAAATTTATACAGGACATTTCAAATTTATTTTTGTACATAATACATAAATGAATGAATTTTGAAAATGGTCCACTACTTTGGAGAAAAGAATATATAATTGTAACATTATCCTTGGAAGGAACCCTACCTTCCACATGAATTATAATTACTCCAATATGAATGATTTTGGGCCTTGATCTACCTATCTTCACATCATAATATCCCATAAGAACATATCATATCCCCTATGGGATATAGAGGACAATCACCAATACTAAAAATCATTCAAGATTAAAAACATATTTGTCAGTCCACATTAAAGATGGTATATAAGATCATTATATCAAGAATATGGAAGTCCAAAATATTCACATTACCTACAACCACTATGCTTTAATATTGGAATCTATGAACAATTCCATCCATTTAAATCAATATTTATTAGGCACCATCATCCCTGATAATAACTTCATGATCAACCCCTTCCCAGATATAAATCGAGAATAAATAAAATATTAGGATTCTGTTATATCATGAAATGAATTAGAAAGAATCAATGAAATTAAAAATTTACCTATGATGGTTAAATTAAACTATTCTATATCTATTGGAATCTGATCCAAATATAATGAAACATATGTGAACAGAACATATATAAACATCTCCAGAAAACCTCTCATACATAAAATATGTGAACAGATGTGATGAAAATTAATTCCATCAAAAAATTTGAAGCTATAGACAATGTGGATATTGAAATAAACCATAGCCAAAGTGAAATTGAAAACAAAGGAATATTTCAGAAATAATGATAAGATCAGTTGATACTAAAAAATTGTTGATGATGTAAATAAAAAGTTCAATTTTATAATCCCGACTGATGAAATTGTACAAGAAGAATGAAATTTGAGGTAGAAGAACCATATTGATCAAAAAGTACATGAAACACTACCTTCCTAGAAGATGCCTCATAATAATGTATCAATCAAATATTTATGTCAAACAAAAAAAATGAAAAATTTTGAAAATGAAATTCTAAATAATTGTGACAAACAATTTCCTAGAATCGTTGATACCATTACACTGAAAAGAAGGAGATGGTGATAATTATACCTGAATCAATGTAGGCATGTAAATTCATTCGACATTATTTTAATAATCATGCAATGTACAATCAAAAAAGAGATTGGGAATAATATTGCATTTGGATGAACATGCATTAAATAATGAATTGGTGAATAATATTAGATAACATGATGGAATAGATGACCTAGATTGTAAGGGCCAACCATCTCCATTTAACAAAATTATGAGGAATCAAAAATATGTCACTGCTTCTATGTTCCGTGATGTTGTATTTATCCTAAATAATGTTATAGAAAACCCTATCACATTTTATGAAGGTTTGAAACCCCACATTAATATAATATATTAAATATATTAAAAGCATTAATTTGTGGTTCAAAATATAGCAATAAAAGTAGACTACATATATACAGATAGTTAATAGTGTAGAAATAATACAAGATAATGTCATTATACATTTGTACTAAATCTTAATCCTCAATATCATCTAGAATAGTTAGGAATTTATGTAGATAAAAATTGAATAAATTTGAAAGCTAATGTTTAATATTTAGGGAATGTACTAATGAAATATGATAATAAAATTTTTTCCAGGACATGTCAGATTTATTTCTATGCATAATACATGATGCAAATAATTCTAAAAATGGTCTACTACTTGGTGGAAAAGAATATATAATTATCACATGATCCCTGGAAATAGCCCTACCTTTTATTTGCATTATAATTACTCCAATATGATAGATGTTGGGCCCAGATCTAACAGTTTTTACATCATAATATCCAATAAGAACATTCATCATTCTTTTATGGGATCTAATGGAAAACCACCACTTCTAGAAATCATTTGAGATGAAAATCATATCTTTCAATCTATATTAAAGATGGAATGTAAGCTAATTATATCAAGAATATGGAAGTCTAAAAATTTCTCATAGCCTAAAACCACTATGCTTTCATATGGGAATCTATGAAAAATTTTATCCACTTAAAACAATATGTATTAAGAACCATCATCCAAGGGAATAACTCCATGTTTAAACCCTTCAAAGTTAAAAATCAAGAAGAAATAAAATAATAAGATTCTGTTATATCCTGAAATGAATTACAAATACTAAAAAATAAAAATGGTACCTATGGTGGTCAAAGTAAACTATGCTATATCTATTGAAACCTGATCTAAATTTAACCGAACAAATGTGAGAAGATGTGAATAGAGCATATGTAAACATCTCTATAAAACATATCATACATAACATATATGAACATATGTGATGTAGATGCATTCAATAAAAAAAATTTGTCTCTATAAATAGTGTCGGTATTGAAATAAACCATAGACAAAGTGAAAATGAAAACAATGAAATATTTGAGACATAATGAGAATATCAATTAATACTAACAAATTTTTTATGATGGATATAAAACGTTCAGTTTTAGAATCCAGACTGAAGAAATCATACAAGAAGAATAAAATTTGATGTAGAAGAACCATATTTCCCACACAATAGGGAATATGGTCTGGATCTGGAGGAGAGGAATGAGGGGTTTTTTGGGAATGGAGGATTTTGAGGAGGAGGTGATGTGGTCGGATGATATGGAGGTGGACGACCTCCAATGGGAGGAGCTAGAGGCATAGCACCTGTAGATATAAAATCCAGAGGTAATGTAGCCAAAAAAATAGTGGGGTGCCGGGAATAGAGAATCCAAAGGAAGAGGAACCAATAGCATCGTAAATAGAGGAAGAGTATCCTGATTCAAAGGATCCATTAGTATAGGACTTGTTGGTAGTGGAGACAAAGGCGGTGGAGCCAGAGTTGGTGGATTCAGTGTTCGAGAATCTGGATGCGGAGGTTTTGGAACTTTAGAAATAGAAGAGTAAAGTTGTGGTGGGGTGAGAGGTCAAGACAATGGAATAAGGGTATAGGGTTACAGAATCGTGGAGGGAGTTTCTGTGAGAGTGACGCAAGGTATAAAAAATGACAATTTTAATAAATATATAGATTCTATTAATTTATACATTTTATCCTTGGGACCTGTTTCCCATGGAAAATCATATGCTTGGGATGAGTCCATCTCATAACACTCTTTTATGATCATTTATTATCAATCATCTCATATATCACTAGATCATGTTTCCAATAGTCTAGAAAATTATATATTTGGATGATGTGGGTATGGTTAGGCCATATGTCCTAGACTAACCTAATCTCTAACTTGGCTATCTATTTATTTAACATTTCTACTTTACTTTTGATATAAAATTACACTACTTATTTAATATGCATGAACTCGATTATGATTTAGAAACCATTAGTGGTGGCCATCTATGTATATATCACACCCTTATTGGGCCACCATTACACTAGGATACATGATAATATCCTCTTATTTTCAGTTCCTTGATCTTTTGTTTTTGTTGTGCATTGAACTTGGGAGTTAGGATCACAGGACTAAGCCAGTACGTAAGATGTTCGAAGAGATCTCCCTCTATGCCTTTTTATACTTTTTATTTATTCATGAATCATATCATATTTCTTGTTTTATGTTTCCTTCTTATTAGGTAGAATCACATGGACATGCATGCATGATTATCTTTGGTGTTAGACATGTATGCTCAATTATTATATTTCTCTTTCACTGCTCCATATTTCTTTTATATTAATTCCTCTCTTTCCTGTTATTTATTTATTACTATAATGTTATAATACATTTATATTGAGTGCATCGTATCCCCATAATACCTACATTAGACCCTAACTACTATTCAAAAGCCTCTAAAATATGGGGAGGCATTCTTGAGGCTCAGTGGCAACTAGTCCAACTTCTGGTTTGGTAGTCAGTCTAGTGGTGGATATTAAAACATTAACATGGAATTGATAATAAATAGGTAATAAAAGGTAATAATAAAATCATATATTGTTTGATATTTATAAAAATGGTTCTTTAATATAGTTATAGTAAATTTATATTTACTATACAATAAGTTCCCCCCCCCCATGTAGGATGAAAGTCAAGACATAATGTAATGGATTTCAATCTAACCATTATTTTCTATAAAGCACTAACCATATTCAGCACATATTTCTTTGATGTGGGGTATATAATTCCCAATTATATATTTTATGATACTTATAGAAAAAATTATTTTGGTTTTCTAATCCAATCTAGGATCTCTCTTTCATGGGGTTTACAGTTCAAAAGTAATCAAATTGTTAAGGGAATTGTTTCTCATTCTACTATTTTTTAGATGTATATTATGTTATGCAGCTATGTTCCTTTACAATATGTATATACAGCCCCTTTGAAACATATTATCATGAATTTACTTATCTTAATGATATTTTATGCTCCTTTTTATGTTATTACATCATGGGACCTACTATTCAATGTAACCAAAGTGGTAAAGATTTTATGTTACAATCTCATTTTTTATTGGCATTATTTTTGATTATGTATCCAATGCTGATATCTAAATATCTACCTCTAAAAAATTCTCATGAATTTTCTTCCCCTATTATAATTCATGAAATATTCAAGTAATGGTATCATTTTTTCACTCTTTGGTACTTAAGATAATTAAAAAAATATTTTTATGAAATTCTGACTTTATTTCTCATTTCGTTCAGAAATATTATTTCTTAAAAACAATATTTTCTAAATAGGTTTTCAAATTTTATTTAGTATCAATCAATGATTTCTTAAAAATATATTTTTACCAATGTTTGAATTTCCAGGAAAATTTGTTGAAATTAATCATCATGTAACTTTCCAAAATAATACTTGTTTGGATTTTATAGAAAATGTGAAAATAACCTTCCTTTAACATGTACAGAATTAACATAATTCTTCGTCGCCATGAATGATCATCTCTTCAAAGCATCCATTGTATTTTTTCAAAGTTATTTTCAACAAAAAATGTTTTTAACAAATTTTATGTTTTAAAAATAGTTTTTATAAGAGGAATATATATTTTCCTAAAGTGTTTTTTTAAATTAATTTAAACGCTTCCTTTATAAGTTTCCAAGGTTATTTTCAAAGAAACACGTTTTGAAATTTTTTTATGTTTCTAATATAATTTGTCAAATTGGAAAGGATATTTTCATCAAGAAATGTTTTAAATGATATTTAAAAATTATTTTCCATGTAAGATGATATTTTTTCCTGTTACCTATTCCTTACTAGAGATATGATCCAAGTACACCATTCTTATTATTTATCTAAATGGATTATGTTTTATTTCATGATGTTTATGAATCTTATTTATCTTCCATAGTTTTTAGAATGAGGAAATTCTTATGAAACTTGATTTTTTCATGGGTTATTCTATGATGATATTTTTACAAAACCTATCTACATTCAATGGGTTAGTATATTTTGAAATGATTATGATATCCAATTAATTTTATGGGTTATGGTATGCTAAATTTTAATGATATTTGGAACACATAAATATGGTTTTCATTATGAGATGGGTGAGACCTATATATCCCTCCAATTAATTGGGTAAATATTTATATATCTCATGATATAGACATGGATGGAACAAGTAGTGATATCAGTACACTAAAGGACATCTTCCTCTATAATTTTCTTGGGGGTGAACCTTAACTACTATGTTGTTATTCATGAACCTGATTACATGTTCACAAAGTTATTTGTAATCCTGATTACATGTTCACAATGTTATGTGTGGACCTGGTTTCATGTCCATAAGTTGATGAGAGGGTTTTATTTCATGTATTTATCTTAATGAGTGAAATTTAATCTATTTATAAATGTTAATGATGTTATTAGTTGTGACATACAATTTGTTAAGGATAAGAAATATTGACCCATAAGAGAATATTATAATACTCATAGAAATATGAATATAGGTCAACCTCCCAAGACTTGGCAGTGGTTATTCATGGTGATAAAAAAATGGGTTCCTATTTGATGGATTCCTTAGTAAGGAGGTAGAAATAGGTGTCAATTATTGGGAACCAATAATTAATTATAGGGAGATAGTAGGGCTATTTTCATATCATCCTTAGTGCGAGGAAGTATGGGTAGGAATTATCATTATAGATTCACCCAGGTCGACATTAGAAACCCAGGGAAAGGGGGATTAACACTCTTAGTATCATCACTCTTAGTTGGTTCCTGGCATAGAAACTCCTAAATCTATTTTTTTTGGGTTTGTAGTTATACTTCACATAAATTAGTTTCCATAAATGAGGCATGAAATCTGTCCTACAACCTTAACCAAAATATCTGTTATTCCACTCCCCTCTCCCCGATGGGTCAATCCAAGAACATGGTGCTGGTGAACTCGAATAACTCTTTTAAAACAAGGTTCCAAACTATAGGATTATTCAAGTGCACGAGTAAATGGTGTCCAAGACCTAATCCTAAACTTTTGTTGCAATAAAGGTAATTTCTAGTACATTTTACACAAGGTAATTATTTGTTTAATATATTCTCGAACAATTTGGTGATGTCCTTTGAATATTTTCTCCTTCTATGATGTTTTTCTAGTTTTTACATGTGAGTTTTCCCACTTTTTCATAAAAAGTGATTTTCAAAATAAAAAATTAATTTTCAGCCTATATGCTATAAATTCATGTCTTATGCCAATGTTATGCTCTCATGGATTGCATTAATTGATTTATATATGATTCATGTCTTATGAAATTACGATATTTATTCCATGATTCATGTTTTGGACATTTGATATATAATGTATGATTTTTAGATGTCATTCTCATGTTCACTTACCAATATTCTTATGTCATACTTACGTATCTTCCTTGTTTACCCTTACTAATAACTTCAGATCACCTTTTATTATGTTTCCTTTCCTAGGGTTACGAAGAAATTTTTTATGTAGGGTATTCTTATGAAGGGTAATAAAGGGGAAGATCTTTATGGTATATTTTGATGATATTTTACCATTATCTAAGATTAATTTTCCATGATTCCAAAGGTGATAAACTATTACAGTCCTCGGGTGAGTGTTTGTATAATGTAATGAATATTCGTCTAAAAAGATTTAATATCAGTGTATGAGAAGCCAGGTTTTCTATTATAAAGTAGTTATATTTTATTTATTTATTTAAATTTATAGTAAAATAATCAATTAACGTCAGGAAAAGTATTTTGAAATAAGATATTTTACTTTTACCTTTATTTTTGATGAATCGATTCACTTTTCACCCATCATAGATTAAGGTTATGTGGACTTTCTTACAACCATATTTTTTATCACTATATATTATTCAATTGGAATATTTTTATACTCCATGTATATATTTTAACATCCCAATAATTTTCACCAATTTGGTACCCTAGTTTTCGATTCTTCTAAATAACCATTGTATTTCATTGTTCCACTTTTTAAGTGGAAGATTCAATAACATTTTTTATGATGGGGTTTTTCCATAAAGGAATTTTCAAATGTAAACCCCTTGAATACCATACATAAGTTCCAATTAAGAGGAAAAACTTATTAATTGTAGGATAATGTAACTCCATGATATTTTCAAAAAGATCATTATGTTTGATAGCATGCACAACCTGCTACACCATGTTTAAAAAAACCAAAAAATATTATTATTCAAATTTGATTATTATAACATAGTAATTGAATTAGAGGTTATGGATAGGAATAACTATATAAGGAAATATATATATATATATATTTTAATTAATAAAAATGTGTGGATTAATTTTTAGATAATAATAACTCAATTTAATGTAATACATTTAATTCTTCAAAAAAACATTTTCTTCGAAAATAGTTTTTACCGATTTTTGTGATCAATGAATATAATTATATTTTTTTAATTATTGAAATTTTATTTGGATATATAAATTATTTTTAAAATAAAAATTTTATAATTATTCTAGATTGAAATTTTTATAATTTTATAATTTTTTTTCTTTTTAATGAATAGTGAAAATAATTATTTTTATTTGAAACTATATTTTTTATTAAAGTATTTACGAAGTAACATTTTTTTAAAATATTTTTAAAATACAATTATTTATATTATATTATTAATTATAAAATTAATTTTATTGGAATCAATTTTATGGTTGAATTTGTTATGAAAACATTTTTGTACTTAAAAAGGAATTTCTTTGAGAAACTGTTTTTTCATTACTTTTGGTGGTTTTATCTTAGCATAATTTCTGCAAATTCTATGAATTTAATCTTTGAAAATGTAATCCAAATTTAGAAAAATTTGGTTCCAAATTTTTATATATTCCCATATTATTTTTATCAATGAATAGTAAGAGTATTATTTAGGGCTAACTTGTTAAGGGTAAAATGTGAAAAATAGGGTTAAAATTTTGCAATAAAGATTTAAAACATCCCTAATTGATTCCCAAACCAACTCAACTATGCTAGTTATATGTATATTATTTAATTATTTTATATATACATATATATTAATTGATTTCAATGTCTAAGAAATTAATATTTTATATATAAGTGTTTGTGTGTGTTTATACTATCTATACATATATATGTTTATATGTTTATATTTTATGTATGTATATATATATATATATATTTTATAAATATGTTTCTATTTTAAAAATACATTCATATGATATATATATATATACATGTATATATATATATGTTTGTATATATATATATATATATATATGTTTGTATATATATATATATATGTTTATATATATGTTTAGATATATATGTTTATATTATATATCTATATATATTCTTATATACATTTGTGTGTGTAAATATATATGTGTACATATGCATATATATAATTATAATTATATAAATATATAAATATATATATTTACCCACGTTACAAAACACGTGTAAAAATGTCACCAAAATAGACACATTTTATTAAAAATGTAACTATATTCGAAATATATAGGTGTTTATATATATAAATATGTTTGTATATATATGTATTTATATATATGTTTGTGTGAGTGATTATATTTACATATTTACATATATATATATATATTTAAATTTATATAAGTGTAAATGTTTATATATATTAATAAATATATATAAATCGATGTGGGAAAATGGGTGTATATATATATAATTTTAGTGTTTCCTTAAAAATTGCACTAAATTAGTGAATTTTTTTGAAATTTTTCCTAAATTTTTGACGTTTCAGGAAAACAATGCTAAATTAGTTACTTTTTTGAAAATGTTGACAAATTAGTGTTGTGTTTCAAAAATTAGCATCACTAATTTTGATACACTTTTTGAAAACATGGATAAATTAGTGTCATTTCCTAAATAACATCAATAAATTCACAACATTTCCAGAAAACCAATATAAATTTAAAATTTTCTGTTTTTTTAAACAATTCCACTAAAAATAAGTCACTTAATATGAGTTTTTTGTTGTTATGTCAATTGATCATTGACATATCCATTATTTACCCTTACTAAGCTTCTATGATCACCATCTCTCATTGTAACGACCCAAAGTATTTCAATGGAAAATTCCCTTCTTATATTTATGTCATAAAAACACAAAATAATTAACTACTAAGTGATAAGTGACCTTTAAACATAATTGTTTCACCACTATGTTTGGAATTTTAAAAATCTGACATACACGGTTGTGTTCAAGACAGTTTTTGGAGTCTAATGAAAAAATACTAATTTTTGTGGAATAGTAACCTACCCTTATAAATAGTAATATGATCCTTATAGTAAATAAGAGTAACATTACCTATGAATAATAAAATAAAATTTAGACATCATAGAAAGTGATAATTTGACCTTAGTAAACGTTTTTGGTATTTTATAAGTCAGAATAATTAATTATAATTAATTAGTTAATTTAAAAGAATATTTATTTCCCTGAAAAGTATTCATAAAGTATTTAATCAATGTCTAATAGTTTTTAGATAATTTTATAAGACCCTACGTAATTTTTTAAAGAACTACAAAATCAGTTTTAATTTTAAATACTGTTTTTATGTAAATTATGATTTTAATTAAAAATTAAATTAATAATATTTATAAAATTATTTTTGAAAAATGGACATCGTTTTTGGATTCTACTCATCAAAAAATGTTAGGGGTAACGTTTTGGGTTTTTTTGGAAATACTTCAATTTTCGGGGGAATAGTAAAAAAATACAGTTTTTCGCATAATCGGTGTACACTAAATTGCATCATTAATGATGTAATGATGAAATAAACATTCTAGAGAATTATTTTGGGACAAATTATTTTAAATTTCATAAATTTTTCCTTGAAATACAATAAATACAATTCCAAAACCTAAAAAAACTTTCCAAAGCCTAAAGTCAAAAGGTGATTTCTTAAAGTGTCCTTTTCTCTTTCTTTCACTTTCCTTTTAATAAATTAATGAATTAGAATTATAAAGAAGAGTTAAAGCCTAAAACGAATTATATTATATTTATATATGATTTAGGATGTCAAAAAACTACAATTACAAGTCTAACTCTTGATATATTATTTTATTTAATATTTTATTCCAAAAACACCTCCCTCCTCATGTTTAAATAAGCCCTCCCCCTCCTCTTGCCAAACCACACCTCTCAAGCTTCAAGGATTGTCTAAGATCTACCCAATAATCTCCCCTATACCTTTCCCCACGTCCAATATCTTCTAGTCTCCTAAAAAGACCAAGCTTAGGCCCTTAAGGAGGTTCTCAAGTGAAGGAATCAAGAGGTAATTTCCCTCCCTCTTCTCCTTTAATTTCCTTTCATGTTCAAGTTTCTTTCTTGATCTCTCCCCACCTATCTTCATCCAAATTGTTTTGTAACTAACTAATTATAAATATAATATAATATTATGATTCTAATGGTATATTATATCACCCCACACCCTTTCCCTCTCCCTTTTATTTTATTAAAGAGAACGTTGTTCATGTGGTGATAATTTATCACCTTCAAAAACAACATGCTCTCTTCTTCCATTTCTACCTTCAGATCTGGCCATGAAACCATTTTTATGGTTGAACCATAATATTTTATATGTATTATGTTCTATTTTAATATTAGTAAATAACCTATGGACATATTACTAATTGAAAATTTAAAACAAGTTCATTGTGATCCCAAACTGCCCAAATTTACCCTAATAACCATCATTAAAATCTTATATAATAATTCATCCACATGGATCTAATATAACTCATTATAAAATCATTAAAGCTTCTGTAATATCATAAATAACATGTAATATCAGTTCTGGATGTTTACCCATGATCTACCCAAACATCAATTTAATAATACATGTGGACCGCTCAAGAAAACCATAAAAACAAACATCCTCGAACAATGTTTTTTATACTCTATAAGTCATCCAAAGGTAAATAATATGACATAATGAAACCAGAATGAACAATATTAATGTATAAAAGGTTCTGGAATTTCTAATTAATGAATATAATGTCATTATACATGACATTAAAGAGAAGGAGGCATTCGGGTACATGGTATGGGGAAATCTCGAACCCAATTTTCTTCCTTCGGGTTCTCCCTCTTTCACTCCATTTTTGATATGGTTACTCCTCAAAGATCATTTTTTCATAATTTCCTTTACTTTTCTGGGATATTCATGTTTGTCACTGGTTTTTATGTCCATCAAAATATTTTCCAAAAGAACTCTTCTTTCATGATCTCACCTTTTACCTCTCTTTCAAGGTTGATGGTTCTTGTATCAAGTATGTTGTTTCCTCTTTCTTTTGGGAACCCAAAGCTTATGAATGTGTTATTATGAGATGAAACCCATTCCTTTCCATGGGTTACTTAAGTACATGTTTGATATGTGTTCAATGTGGAAAGCATGATAATGATAATATTATGATGTGACGGGTGCGCCTGAAATTATATAGTGCAATATGAATGTTTAAATGTGACGGGTGCACCCGGAATTATACAGCGCTCCAATGCATTGGGTAAAGTGATGAATCTCATTAGTAAATGAGAAATGATATGTGAACAAGATGATATCTTTTTTCACAAGTATGTTTGGTATTTAACCACTAAGACATGATGTTCCATTTTTATGCATTGCCACATTTCAAGTTAATTATTTATACTCCTCTAATGTTCATGATCTTTTGCCTATGTCATGATTGTGCTCACCCCATGATATATTGTTCTTATATATATCCTCTTACTGGGATTATATCTCACCCCTTTTGATGTATATCCTCAGGTGGCTACATGTACTAAGGAGAGGACAAGTTCCAATAAGAAGCTAGAGAAGATAAAATTAAATAAATGTTTATGGTTGATGTTGTATTTGTTATGTGTGGTCCTAGTTTTCCCAAGACACTAAACCTTTGTATCCTCTATGTGTAATAATATTATGTTGTTTATCATTGAAATGATTTAATAGTAATGAAAGTAAAAGGCCGAGTCGCTATAGTTGGTATCAGAGGAAAGGTTTAGGTAATTTGTGAATTAGGATTAGTAAACCGTAGAGAAAACCTCTAGCATAAGAATAAGTACAAATATGTACACAAGAATATTTACCTAGGGATCCCATATGTTATGTTTTTGGTATAATTGTTTAAATGAATAAGTTATTCAGGACTAGTTTACTTTTGTTTTGTTCTAACCTTTTCTATTTTAGAAAATTGTGGGAACCAGGAGAAATCAGGCCAACAACTCATGTGAGGGCCAATGCAACGATTGCCCGAATGACATCGCCAATGATTTTTGAGGTGGAGTTCAAAACATCATGGAGATTCTTACCCAATTATCTCAGGTTATGAATAATAACCATAACAATTGGGAACGTCCTCCTTCACCAAAGAGGGAGCAAGTAGCTATTGAATGTTTTATGCGGCAACGACCACCGATGTTTTATGGATCTTCTGATCCACTAGTTGCAGAATAGTGGGTCAACTCCATGGAGAATATCTTTTCTATTCTTCATTGTTCCGAGACGGAGAAGGTGACTCTAGCCGCTTATCGTATAGATGGAGAAGCTGATCAATGGTGGGCTTTGATTAAGAAAACCAAGCCAAGGGAGGGAATTGAAGAGATGGAATGGGAAGACTTTAAGATAATGTTTCTTAATAAGTACTTCCCACGAACTCCTCGCACGAAGATGGGGAGAGAATTCATAGAGCTCAAGAAAAAATAAGGAGAATATATCACAACCTATGAAGCAAATTTCACAAGGCTCTCAAGGTATGCTTCTTGTTTTTTTATCATCAATGATAGAAAAATTGATAGATTGTTTAGTGGATTAAAACCACATCTTCAAAACTCTCTTGCAATTAGAGACTTTGGGAGTTATGAAGAAGTTTTTCAGTGTGCTCTCAAATTGGAGATGGAGTTTGGAGAATGGTCCCATGGCTACGGTGATAAGAAAAGAAAGGTGGAGTTTCAAGATGGTGGATCTAGTGACAAAGGTGGGAAGAAAAATCAACGACCCACATGGAAAAAATGTGAGAAGATGCACCATGGGAACTGCCTCAAAGGTACAGGGAAATGATTTAAGTGTGGGAAAGAATGACCCCAAGCTCAAGAGTGTTGAAAAGACATGAAAAGGAAGGATAATGTAGCCGATTAAAGGAGATAACCACTCTTGGTTCAATGATACACCTGTAGGGAGCTAGGGAACTATTCAAACCAGTACAGTAAACCTCGAGCTCTCGAGGGTAATCAGCGCCAACAACCACCAAAGCCAAAGGAACAAGGGAAGGCTTATTCCATCACTACTGCAGAGGTGGAACATGATAATGAATTCGTACAAGGTACACTTTCTATTCACTCAATAATGGAAAAAGTCTTATTTGATTCTGGTTCTACGCATTCCTTTATATCTTGCAAGTTTGCTAGAACTATAGAATCGAATCCCTGAAACCTTGAAGTAGAGATATCTATAAAAACACTAAGTGGTGAAATCATTGCAACCCATGTGTTTGACTCTTCTCCTGTTGACTTATATGGGAATATTCTTTCGAAAAATCTCGTAATACTTCCCTTGGTGGAATTTGACGCTATAATGGGAATGGATTGGCTCTCATTATATAGAGAACATATCAACTGTCGAGAAAAGGAAATATATTTTCATATTCCGAATCATCCCATGCTCCTCTACAAATGCAAGGAAGATCATGAATATCCTTTGAAAAATCCTCCAATGGTGTGGATGTTGATTCCCTATGAAGAAGCATACCTCTCCCAAATGGTTGAGTCTAAGGAAAGTACCAACCATGAGGAAATTCCCATCTTGAGGGAATACAGTGATGTATTTCCCAAAGAGTTACTCGGAATTCCCCCAGATCGTGAGTTAGAGTTCTCAATTGAACTCATACCTAGAGCTACTACTATCTCAAAGTGCCCCTATAGGATGGATCCTATCAAACTGGAGGAGTTAAAGAAGCAGCTGCAAGATAATTTGGACAAAGGGTTCATACGCCCTAGTGCTTTACCTTGGGGTGCACCATTGCTCTTTGTGAAGAAGAAGGATGGAACCATGCGGCTGTGTATCGATTATCGGGAACTCAACAAGATCACCATAAAGAAAAAGTATCCTCTCCCAAGGATTGATGACTTGTTCGATCAGTTTAGAGGAGAATAATACTTCTCAAAGGTGGATCTTCATTCTAGATATCATCAGGTAAAGGTGAAGAAGGAAGATATTCAGAAGACTGCCTTCCGTACAAGGTATGGGAACTATGATTTTTTGGTGATACCCTTCAGACATACTAATGCCCCTGCAATATTCATGGATTTTATGAATAGAGTCTTTAGACATTACCTTGACAAATTTGTGGTAGTGTTTGTCGATGATATTCTCATATACTCTAAGAGCAAGGAGGAACATGAAGAACACCTAAGACTTGTGTTGGCGACATTTAGAAAGGAGAAGTTGTATGCCAAGTTTAGCAAGTGTGACTTTTAGATGAATCAAGTCACATTCTTGGGACATGTGATCACAAGTGAGGGAATTTCTATGGACCCTTCAAAGACAAAGGTGATTGAGGAATGTCACAGGCCCTATAGTGTCACAGAAATTCGAAGTTTTCTTGGATTAGCTGGGTACTACCGACATTTTGTGAGAAACTTCTCATGATTGTCAAGCCCGCTAACTAAGTTAATAAGAAAAGGGGTAAAGTATGTATGGACGGAAGAATGTGAGGGAAGCTTCAAGGAACTAAAGAGAAGGCTGATGACTGCACCTGTACTCACACTACTGAAAAGTGAAGAATGTATTGTGATATACAGTGATGGATTAAAGAAAGTCTTGGGTTGTGTACTCATGCAAAATGATAATGTGATATCCTACACTTCACGACAGTTGAGGATCCATGAGCAGAACTACCCGACACATGATCTAGAGTTGGCAGCCGTGATTTTTTCCTTGAAAATCTAGCGGCACTACCATTATGGCGAGAAGTGTGACATATACACCGACCACAAGAGCCTAAAGTATATATTGACACAAAAAGAGATCAACATGCGTCAAAGGAGATGGTTAGAGCTAATCAAGGATTACGATTGATCTATTCACTATCATCCTGGGAAGGCGAACAAGGTAGCTGATGCTCTAAGTAAAATAGAACCTGCTACTCTATCCATGTTGAGGATTGAGAAAGACCCTATCTTCTTGGATATGCAAATAATGGATTTGGAAATCATTAGGGTAGGGGATACATCCTACCTTGCCCAAATGATTGCGCAACCATCCATCCAAGAGAAGATTAAGGAAGCACAAAGGGATGATGTGGAGATACAAAAGATGGTGAATGCAGTAAAGGAAGGGAAGCTGCAAGAGTTCCATATCGATGATGATGGTGTGATTCGGTTTGGAACTAGGGTTTGTGTGCCTTCATCACCCAGGATAAAGAAGGATCTATTGTATAATGCACATAGCTCAACGTTCTCTATCCATCCTAGAAGTACCAAGATGTATCGTGATCTCCGAGAACACATCTAGTGGGATAACATGAAGAAAGAGATTGCAGAATATATATCAAGGTGCTTGGTATGTTAGCAAGTTAAATCTGAGTGACAAAAGTCCAATGGTATGATGCATCCATTGCCTATACCCATGTGGAAATGGGAAAATGTTACTATGGACTTTGTCACGGGTCTCTCGAAGTCGTCAAAGGGAAATAATGCAATATGGGTTTTGGTTGATCGACTCACCAAGACTACCCATTTTATCGCTATTCAGGAAGACCTATCACTTGAACAACTTCCAAATAACTATGTGAAGGAATTAGTGAGATTGCACGGTGTTCCACTCTTTATTGTCTATGACCATGATCCAAGGTTCACATCTAAATTCTGGAGAAGCGTTCAACATTCTTTGAGTACTAAATTATATTTCAGCACGACCTATCACCCCCAAACTGATGGCCAGTCTGAAAGGACTATTCAGATGCTTGAAGATATGCTAAGATCCTGCTCTCTTGAATTCAAAGGTGTTTGGGATCAGCATGTCCCACTGGTTGAGTTCTCATACAACAATAGCTTCCACTCGAGTATTCAGATGACTCCGTATGAAGCTCTTTATGGGAAGCGATGTAGAACTCCAACCTGTTGAGATGAAGTTAGAGAACTAAAGCTACTTGGTCCTGATCTTGTTCAAGAGATGACAGAGAAGGTTCAAGTAATCCAGAAACACATCGAAGCTGCTCAAAGTCAGCAAAAGAGCTATGCTGACAACCGTCGAAGGGACTTGGAGTTCAATGTTGGAGATAAAGTCTTCCTTCGAATATCTCCATGGAAGAGATTCATGAGATTCGGGAAGAAAGGGAAGGTAAGCCCAAGGTATATTGGCCCCTTTGAGATCCTTGACCGTATAGGAGCCGTGGCCTATCGTCTTGCACTTCCACTGAATATGGCTCAAGTTCATGATGTGTTTCATGTATCCCTACTGAGGAAGTACATAACAGACCCCTCACATGTACTAAACTCAGAGGTGGTATAGCTGGAAGATGATCTCTCCTATGAGGAGCAACTGGTAAAAATTTTGGACCAGAGTGATAAGGTTATACGCAACAAGACAACCCGCCTTGTCAAATTGTTGTGGAGGAACCATAAGTTTGAGGAAGCAACATGGGAACCATAAGAGGCAATGAAGGAGAAGTACCCTCACCTGTTTGTGTAAAGTGAAATTTCGGGGGAGAAATTTATTAAGGGGGGAAGAATGTAATGACCCAAAGTATTTCAATGGAAAATTCCCTTCTTATATTTATGACATAAAAACACAAAATAATGAACTACTAAGTGATAAGTGACCTTTAAACATAATTTTGTCACCCCTATGTTTGGAATTTTAAAAATCTGACATACACGATTGTGTTCAAGATAGTTTTTGGAGTCTAATGAAACAAAAATATTTTTTGGTGAATAGTAACCTACCCTTATGAATAGTAATATAACCCTTATAGAAAATAAGAGTAACATTACCTATGAATAATAAAATAAAATTTAGACATCATAGAAAGTGATAATTTGACCTTAGTAAACGTTTTTGGTATTTTATAAGTCAGAATAATTAATTATAATTAATTAATTAATTTAAAAGAATATTTGTTTCCTGAAATGTATTCATAAAGTATTGAATCAATATCTAATAGTTTTTAGATAATTTTATAAGACCCTACGTAATTTTTGAAAGAACTACTAAATCAGTTTTAATTTTAAAAACTGTTTTTTAAGTAAATTATGATTTTTATTAGACATTAAATTAATAATATTTAGAAAATTATTTTTGAAAAATGGACATCAATTTTTGATTATACACATCGAAAAATGGTTGGGGTAAATTTTTTGGGCTTTTTTGGAAATACTTCAATTTTCAGGTGAATAGTAAAAAATACAGTTTTTCGCATAATCGGTGTACACTAAATTGCATCGTTAATGATGTAATGATGACATAAACATTCTAGAGGATTAGTTTCGGCCAAATTATTTTAAATTTCATAAATTTTTCCTTGAAATACAATAAATCTATTTCTCAAACCTAAAAAAAACTTTCCAAAGCCTAAAGTCAAAAGGTGATTTCTTAAAGTGTCTTTTTCTCTTTCTTTCACTTTCCATTTAACAAATTAATTAATTAGAATTATAAAGAATATTTAAAGCCTAAAAAGAATTATATTATATAGATATATGATTTAGGATGTCAAAAAACTACTATTACAAGTCTAACTCTTGATATATTATTTTATTTAATATTTTATGCCAAAACACCTCCCTCCTCATGTATAAATAAGCCCTCCCCCTCCTCTTGCCAAACCACACCTATAAAGCTTCAATAATTGTGTAAGATCATCCCAATAATCTCCCCTAGCCCCTTCCCCAGGTCCAAGATCTTCTGGTCTCATCAAAACACCAAGCTTAGGCCCTTAAGGAGGTTCTCAAGTGAAGGATTCAAGAGGTAATTTCCCTCCCTCTTCTCCTTTAATTTCCTCTCAAGTTCAAGTTCCTTTCTTGATCTCTCCCCACCTAACTTCATCAAAATTGTTTTGTAACTATATAATTATGCATATAATGTAATATTATGATTATAATGGTATATTATAACACCCCAAACCATTTCCCTCTTCTTTTTATTTTATTAAAGAGAACGTTGTTCATGTGGTGATAATTTATCACCTTCAAAAACAACATGCTCTCTTCTTCCATTTCTACATTTAGACCTGGTCATGAAACCATTTTTATGGTTGAAACATAATATTTTATATGTATTATGTTCTATTTTATGTTCTGGAAATATCCTATGACCATATTACTAATTTAAAAGTTAAAACAAGTTCATTATGATCCAAAAACCGCCCAAATTTACCCAAATAACCATCCTTAAAATCATATCTAATGATTCATCCTCATGGATCTAATATAACACATTATAAATTCATTAAATCCTCTTTAATATCATAAATAACATGTAATATCTGTTATGTATGTTTACCCATGATCTACCCAAACATCAATTTAAGAATACAAGTGGACAGCTCAAGAAAACCATAAAAATGAACATCCCCAAACAACATTTTTTAAACTCTATAAATCATCCAAAGGTACATAATATGACATAATGAAACCATAATTAACACTATTAATGTATAAAAGGTTCTGGAATTTCAAATTAATGAATATAATTTAATTATACAGGACATTAAAGAGAAGTAGGCATTTGGGTACAAGGTAAGGGGAAATCTCGAACCCAATTTTCTTCTTTCGGGTTCTCCCTCATTCACTCCATTTTTGATATGGTTAATCCTCAAAGATCATTTGTTCATAATTTCCTGTAATTTTCGGGGATATTCATGTTTTTCACTAGTTTTTATGTCCATAAAAATGTTTTCCAAAAGAACTCTTCTTTCAAAATATCACCTTTTACCTCTCATTCAAGGTTGATGGTTCTTGTATCAAGTATGTTGTTCCCTCTTTCTTTTGGGAACACAAATCTTATGAATGTTTTATTATGAGATGAAACCCATTAATTTACATGGGTTATTTATGTACATGTTTGATATGTGTTCTATGTGGAAATCATGATAATGATAATATTATGATATGACGGGTGCGCCCGGAATTATACAGCTCTCCAATGCATTGGGTAAAGTGATGAATCTAATGAGTAAATGTGAAATGATGTGTGAACAAGATTCTAGATTTGTTCACAAGTATGTGTGTTAGTTATCCACTAAGACATTATGTTTCATTTTTATGCATTGCCACATTTCGAGTTAATTATTTATGCTCCTCTCATGTTCATGATCTTTTTCCTATGTCATGGTTATGCTCTCCCCATGATATATTGTTCTTATCTATCCTCTTACTGGGATTATAGCTCACCCCTTTTGATGTATATTCTCAGGTGGCTACATGTACTAAGGATAGGACAAGTTCCAATAAGAAGCTAGAGAAGATGAAATTAAATAAATTTTTATGGTTGATGTTGTATTTGTTATGTGTGGTGTTAGTTTTCCCAAGACACTAAACCTTTGGATCCTCTATGTGTAATAATATTATGTTGTTTATCTTTAAAATGATGTAATTTTAATGAAAGTAAACTGCCGGGTCGCTATTCTCATGTTTCCTCTCCCCAAGTTATGATTAAAGGTATTAAGTGTGATATGTCATAGAAGGGTTCTAGTTATAATGAACTTAGGGAGAGATGATGTAGATATTTTATGAACCACTTTTTTATCAGTACTTGTTTCTAAAAGCACAATACCTATACAGTTATGGAATGAATCATCATGCTATGTAATGAATATTCACCTAATAATATTTGATATATATGGATAATAATTATGGGTTACTATAATCTATGTTATGTAGTGATGAAAAAATGAGTCACATCAGTTCATAGAGGTTGTAATCCACATATACACATGAAAGAAATTGTCATTTTTCAATTAATTAAAATATAAGAAGATTTATGATATATTAATTTTATGGAAAGAAAAATATTTCGAAAATGTCATACATATACACTAAATTCAGTATTATAAATGTAGAGTCCCCAAACTATGTAGCCTAGAGACGATGTCGACATTATTAGCTTGGAATAAGAAACAAGGAATCACATCCTAAATGATAAAATAGTTTAGTAGTCTTGTTAAACTAGATATATACTTAAATCACATTTACATTTGAAAACTTAAAATACAAAAAATTATTTTCTGGATAATTTTATTATTTCCCTTAACATACCGCTGTTACAAAACATGATTTATCTAACCCTATAAATTCAACAGTGCTAGCTAAAAGTGTTGTAAAAAACCCCATTTGTCATCATAAAAAAATGTGTTATTAAAGGTTGTCTTTAAAAACACTAATAAAGCACTGTTAAAGGGTTCCCTTTATCAGTTCTTGTAAAAAAGTGATGATAAAGGACCCCTTTATCAAAAATAGTAAAAAAATGATGATAAAGGGGGATATTATCACAAATTTTTAAAAATAATTGATAGGGGGGTCTTTATCAGTTCTTGTAAAAAATCATTGATAAAGGGAGGGGTCTTTATCTGGGAATTTTTAGAAGCACTTATAAAGAGCACCTATTTATCTCTTCTTTTTTTACAATGTACAATAAATTTTATATAATAGAAAAAATATTTCATTAAAAATAATATATTAATACATAAATATATTTATATTGAAATAAATATAATATATATTTTTTAAATATGTTTTAGATAAGGATAATTAAGAATTTACACATAATATATAAGATATTTGGTCAAAATGGATTATAATATAATTTATTTTTTAATTTAATAATTTACAAATTATTATAGAGTAATAGTAATTTAGTAATAATTTAAAGATAAAACAATCAATAAACTAACACAAGATATAAATTAAATTTATAATGTAACACAAACACCAAATGACCATAAATTTTTATTTGGTTTTCTATTTGGGCTCTACCACATATCATATCAAATCACGTAATGATTTCTATGTAATGGGAATTGAGGCAAACCCAGTCCATGTATTTTGAGGCCAAAAGGTTCAAAATTCCTCCAAAACTGAGTTTTTAGTCCGGGTACCCAAATTTTTTAAAATTCAATGGATTTTCATCCTCGTTTAAGGGGGTATTTTCCCTTTTTCAATGGGGACTAAATATATTCTCAGTTATTACATTCATATTGATATTATGGATTTTAAAATTTATCATTTTTTCACAATATACTATTATTTTTAATAAAATATTTAACAATATATACTTATTTTTTAAATATTCACGCATAAATTTTAGATATATAAATAAATAAATAAACATATTTAATATATATTATATATAAATAAATATAAATATGTATGATTATATTTATATATTCACGTATACGTATATGTATGTATGTTTGTATTTTTAAACACACACATACACACAAAAATTAGATATTTTATATATGTATTTATATATATATAAACATATATATAACTATGGGGTTAAAAAATGAAATGAAATATATATATAAATATATAGATATATTATAAAATGGAAAAAAACAATATATAAGAGTGGAAAAGGAATTGATGTATGAGGAGGAGGTCTCAGGTTCGAAACTCCCTAGATATAGGACACATGTGGGATGTGGGAATTATCTAAAGAACTAAAAAGGGGTAACATATAAAGGGTGGGTGTGAAGCCCTGATAAAAAGGTAGAGGGGTCAAAATTATACCCATTATCTATTGGGACTCTAACAATGCTAAAAAAGTTCTATTAAAGGCAACCATTATCAGCGCTAAAATAACTGCTGATAAAGGAGGGACAATAACAGATTTTTTAGCACTGCTAAATGGGTCCTTTATTATAACTTTTTATAAGTTCTATTAAATCTAACCTGTTAACATTTCTCACATTATCAGTGATTATAGATAACTGCTAAATACATTTTTGTTGTGTTGTTAAAGGAACATTTTCTTTAAGAGTATCGCTTCCAGTTGACAAATAAACATAGCATAATATGGTAGGAATAAGAAATGATCAAATCATTCCATATAAATAATCACATGTGGATGAAAGTTAACCCTATATATTCTAACGAATCTCATAATCATATGAAATATCAATAACTGAATTCATAATGATGGAATTGGTAATGATAGACATCTAAAACATAACATCTAGGCATCATTCCAAGACATCCAATACCATTTAGGATTTATTCCAAGACATCTAATACCATTGAGTCATCCAGAAAATAAATCTATATAAATGGATTGGGCCTTGGCCGAAACCATATCTTGTTTTTATCATGACACTTGCTGATACATCAATGGGAAATAGTGGTCCCCCATTCACTTACAATATCCAATGCATTCCTCTGATGAAAGGGAAGAAACCAATACATATAAAAATTTGTATTAAATAAACTAACCTTTTAAATTTTAATACATACCCCAATCAACAAACATAATCCTAAATACTTACATGTAAAATATTTAATGGTAATAAAATACTATGTCCTCAGTTAAATAGATCATAAATCATCCAAGATAAGAATAAATATTGTATCCATACAAATTATCCACAAGTGATCATTAGTACATTAATGTATTGATGTCATTAAGGAATTTAAATACCATAAAAATATCTTTAAAAACATTCTTGAGGAAACCATCCTTTTAATTTGAACAATATGCTTAAAAACATAAAATTTAAAAAATATAAGAATGATTTTTTCATTAAAATCAACCTTTTAAACATTCAAAGCATTCTTAAAATAAATTATTATCATGAAAGTAGGTAATTTAATAAATTTTTTATAATTTAAAAACATCAATACTTTTATGAAAACTAGTACTCCACCTATGAAAATGCATGTGACTATTCAATTTCCTTTCAAAACATTTTGTTATGTATAATTAAAATATATTATTATTTCATTGTACTAAATATAATATTATGAATAAAATGATAATAATGAAGGGAGTGGACTGCTCATGATACTGTGAAATAGACTAGAAACTAATAGCGATATAGATGGAATATGATGAAATGGGAGAGACTAATTAGAGACAAAGATGAAACAAAAGGTGGAGGTGGAGTCAAGAGGTGGGATTGCAATAAAAGATAGAAGAAAACCTAGAGGGAGCTATATGTAAATAGGTTTGTGTTGTTGGTTTTAAATAAATATTTATGTAAACATTTTATTTAGAGTGTTTCAAAAATATTCTCAATACAAAACTGAATAAAAAATTCTTTTATAACCAAGATTGTAAGGCATGCCCATATCCCGATCTATTTCTTTGTATTTCATTTTTGAGATGTTGTTTCCATAGGATAAATATTCATCATTAATACATATAATTACTGAAATTTATTCAAGAAAAAAAATATAATATTTATAAATGTAAAGGATAAACTAAATATGGGAAGTATTAATAAGAACTATCAATTATATTAATTAAAATGGAAAATTGATCTCCACACAATTTTCATCAATTTTATTTGGAATCCCAAACAATCCATCTCGATAATCAAACATAACATGGATCATACAAGGAAAACCAATTGAAAATCCATTGGTTAGAAGGCTCCTAGGATGTATCTCACCATGAAGGCTACAAGGAATTCTTCTCTGGAAGTCAGTTGTGTGAATAATCTTCATCGTTTCTATCCCAAAACTATCTCCCTTTAAGAGATTATTAATTACATGAATAGTTCATACTTCTTCCAATAAAATCTTGCATGATTCAAAATAATAAAATATAATATTTCATAAGGACTCAGCCATGTTTAGAAAGACACCATGGCCCCAAGAGCATCAAATTAATAAAACATACCTTAATGAAAACAATGATACTTGGAACCTTTTCATTCACCGTGGCATCAAAAACAAATTCATACCTCTATAAATATTCTATTAATCCAACATTCAAAAATTAATATTAAATGATCACTTTCAAATTATCTGAATTGAGTAAAATATTTTAAACTGAAAACATAGGCTAGATGGGTAGCTTACTTCTTGCATATGTCTTCTCCTTATTGCTTAAAAATTTTGAGGGAGATCATCACCTCATAATCACCTGTAACCATTCCATGATGATCTAGAATCATATTGAAGATATATATGAAATTAAAACCATGTAGTTAACTATGAATGAGACATAATGTGAATGTGACACCATCTTGAACAATATTAAAGTTATATTTGCAGTTAACAATTCCGGAGACAAAATGTGGTTTGAAAGTGACACCATCTAGATGGTCAATATTATTAGTAGAAAATCATTGATCCCTTGGAACGTTTTAGAGGGAGTGGGTGGATGGACTTACCTAGTTGAATAACATCTATTTAATGGTTACAAATCATATTATAAAGATTAATGTAGTACTATATCGTAAAACTTCAAAGATTTCTATATGTTTTTATGCATAAATAATAAATACTTATTTAGTATTGCATTATATCTAAATGCATATATTGAAAAGGTGAATAAATTATAATAAATAATCCAATAAAAAACCAAGAACTCAAGTACCAAAAATATAAATAAAGTAATTTTAAATAAAATGTAAAAAAGACATATATATTTCAAAATTAATATAAAAACTACAATTCCAAAAGCAAACAATGACAGTTTCCTGCCACTGAAAATTTGAATCTAAATAATGTTTAAGTTTTATACTTTTATTTTATGTTATTGGAAGAAATTTTATTGGTGAATAAATTGTACTAAAAATGATTATAATATAACAGGATATGTTAGGAAGAATATATAATACTTGAAATCATTTCTATAAAGACTACATTTCCTCCATAGTTTCTCGAATCTATAAAATAATTTTGAAATCAGCTATAAAGCTCAAATTTTAACTTTCCACCAAAGTTTACCTAATTCTATAATGACTTTAATTAAGTTATGCTTCACATAAACTGAGAGAGAAAATTATAAAGTTAGCTAATACAAAACTAAGTACCATAGTACAAGAATTTGGGGATAATTTAAAGAACAATAGTTAAAAATATATCATGTATTTTTTTTATAAAGTATGAAGGCTAAACCAATTTTTCATCACTAATTGCTACCTATCTGCATAAAATTGGAAATGTTTTAGAAATATGGTGGGAGATGAAAATGGCTATATAAGGGAGATGAAGGGGTACTATACAGACATAGATTGTTTATAATATTATCAACTTGTGTCTAGGGTGGGAGAACAGAGGGGGACTATCGAGAAATTTTCTTCTCCACCCATTCTTCTTACTCCAATGGAAATTTTGGTCAGTTAAGCATCAATACATAAAAAATAACCCCACTTAAGGGGAATAACTAGTGTGAAGTTCTTATGAATTAGTTCAACCTGAAAATATCACCCAAATATTACTATTGATAATTGGTTAAGTTTGACATGAGGCTGTGTTTGTTTTTATGCGATGTGTTTGTTAACATAAGGTGGTGTTTGTTTTAATTAACCATGATTTCACAAATGTAATGAATATATAAACATCGAATTGTTTTATCTAAAATATCCTTGGTAAATCTAACTATATTCTGGTAAATCCCTCTTGGATACTAATGTGGAAGACATGGAAAACATGTAAAACATGGAAAACATGGAATATCAAAATGAAATCATGGAATATCTATAAAATAAAACACAATGATAGTTATATATTCCACTCTTAATTATGATGTTGTGGGCATGTATTTCAATCAATAAAGAAACATTTCAAATAAGTACTGACAACATGTACACACAGACAGACGATCAATGGGAAATAGGTTGATTCAAAAAAAAATAATAAGAAAGAATCATCTTATTCATGATCAAGTGCTAAACAGTGATATAAGATACAACATTATGGGTATTTTTTAGTAATGTGTAAATATAATTAATATTGGTGGCTAGTTTGTAAACAGTGAATAGGTATAGAGAAGTTAAAATATGTGAAACATCTATATGAACATAGAATGTCAAGAAGGTTTCTCTGTTTAATGTACATAAAAATGAAAATGACTAGTAAAATTTTAATGTGTGTAGTGGAGACAAGCTGCATATGCAAAAATAAAAATATATTGGAAAAAATTCATAATAGTTGATGGATTTCATAAAACATCTATGTAGGTGGCATATTTGAGGGATATGGAGAGTCATTTTTTCCGCATATTTAGAGTAGGGAATTCAAATTTTGGGTGAGGTGGAAGCATAATTGGGTGATAGGAATAAAGAGATCACCAATATTTAGTATCCATATTTGATTAAAAAATAATCAAAGTTATTGAATTGAAACACATCATACTAAAAACCTTCTTACTTACCCAAAATTTCACATGGCATGAACATATGAACTAATTATGAGAAGGATGTATTAGTCTGCTTGATTTGAACACAACAATATATTATACATACAGAAAAAATTTAGAATTGGATTTATACAAAATGAAGATGATTTTTTAAAAAAACATCAAAATTAAATAATGCAAGTATTTATAATGTAGTAACTAGAGAAAATATTATAGACCCACATTGGGATTGGAAAAATCCTTATACTTTCATTATTTTAACAATTTTCTCTGTAAATTTTTGCATTCCCACCTTCATTTCAAAAAAATAATCAGAGTTTTTAGGATTGAAAACCTAAACAATCATAACAGAATGATGTATTGAATGTACAATTATAGGTTCTGAAACTAACCTTAAAAGTACTATTATTAGCTCTAAAACTGATCCAAGAAACATATTTTAGCAAAATAGGGAAACCCCTATACTTTGTAAAGAATTAAAAACAAATAATTTTATTGAATTCAAACACATAAATATATTTTACACACTAAAAAATCCCAAAATTACCCAAAATTCAACTGGGCGTAGACATAAGGCATGATTCTAAGATGAAATTATAAGCCTATATGCATTAGCAGCATGTCAAATCTAACCAAATAATATCTCTCTTCGAGATAGTACTACATGAAAAGAAAATAGACAATGTTTGAAACAAATATACATTTCAAAAAGTACATGAAACACTACATTCCAAGAAGATGCAGCATAATAATGTTTCAAGTAAATATTGATGTCAAAAAACAAAATAATAAATGAAAAATTAAGAAAATAGAAATATAAAAAATAGTGAGAAACAATTACCTTAAGTTATTGATACCATTACACTGAAAAGAAAGATACGGTGAAAATTATACCTGAATAATAGTAGACATTAGTTATTTGACATCGTTTTAATAATCATGCAATTTAGAATTAAATAAAATGTTGGGAATAATATTTTATTTGGCAGAATGTGCATCAAATAACGAATTGGTGAATAAATACTAGATAACATAATGAAACATATGACCTAGATTGTAAGACCTAGCCATCTCCATTTAAAAAAATTACGAGGATTCAAAAATATATCACTTCTTAAATGTTCTATGATGTTGTATTTCTTCATAATCAAGTTATATTAAACCGTATCACATTTTATACAGGTTCGAAACCCCACATTAGATGAAAATATTTTATATATTTAATTCTTTAAGTTATGGTAAAAAATATAGTAATTAAAGTTCCCTACAAATATGCAGATAGTTAAGAGAGTATAAAGAATACAGGATAATTTCATTGTACCTTTGTACTAAATATACAACCTCAATATCATCCAACAAAGTAAAAAATTTATGTAGATAAAAATTGAAAAAATTTGAAAGCGGATGTTTAAAAATTTGGGTAAGTACAAATGAAATATGAAAATAACAATTTATGTAGGGCATGTAAGATTTATTTCTGCACATAATACATGAAGGAATGAATTCTGAAATTGGCTCGCTACTTGGGGGAAAATAATATATAATTGTTACATGATCCAAGGAAAGATCCCTAACGTTCCAATGAATTATTATTAATCCAATACGACTTATATTGGTCCTTGATCTACCTATCTATTTATCATAATCTCTTATAAGAACATACTATGATCCCTTCTGAGATCTAAAGGACAGTGACAGCTTCCAGAATTCATTTGAGATGAAAAACATATCTGTCAATCCATATTAAAGATGTCATATAAGGTCATTATATTAAGAATATAAAAGTCTAAACAATTATCATATCCTACAACCAATGTGTTTTCATATGTGAATCTATGAACAATTATATCCATTTAAAACAATATGTATTAGGAACTATCATCCATGGGAATAACTCTACACTCAACCCCATTCCTAGATATTAATCGATAGGAAATAAAATAATAGTATTCTATTATATAAAGAAATGAATTAAAAAGACTAAAAGAAATCAAAATGATACCTATGATGGTCAAAGTAAACTATGCTATATCAATTGGAAACCGATCATAGGTGAATGGAACATATGTGAATAGATATGAATAGAACTAATGTAAACATATCCCAAAAACATCTCATATAAAACAGATGTCAAAATATTTGATTTATATGCATTCAATCAAAAATGTTGTAGCTATAAACAGTGTGGGTGTTGAAATAAATTGTAGCCCAAGTGAAGATGGAAACAATAGAATTTATGAGAAATAATGACAATATTAATTGATACAAAAAAAAATTAGATGATGGAAATAAAATGTTTAGTTTTAGAATTTTGACTGAAGAAATCATTCAAGAAGAATGAAATTTGATGTATAAGAACCATATTGCTCATAAAGTACATGAAACAGTGCTTTCCTAGAAGATACAGCAGAATAATGTATCAAAAAAATATTGATGTCAATTAAAAAACAATTAACGAATCATTATGAAAATGGAAATAAAAAAATAGTGAGAAATAATTACCTTGAATCCTTGATAACATTACCTTGAAAAGAAGGAGTTGGTGATAATTATACCTAAATAAATGTAGATATGTAAAGTCACTTGACATCATTTCAGTAATAATGAAATGTTGAATCAATGCAGATATTGGAAATAATTTTTCAATAGGTAGAACATGCATAATATAATGAATTGTTTAATAAATACCTGATAATAGAATGAAATAAATGACCTATATTGTATGGTCCATCTATCTCCATTTAACAAAATTAATAGGATTCAAAAATATTTTACTACTTCTATATTCCATGATGTTATATTTCACTAGAATCATGTTATTTTAAACACTATCACATTGTATGTAGGTTCAAAACCCAACATTAATAGACTATATTGAAAATATTGAACTCTTTAATTAGTGGTAAAAAATCTAGTAATAAAAGTTGACAACCAATATGGAGACAGTTAAGAGAATAGAAAGAATATAGGATAATTTCATTGTATCATGGTACTAAATCATCAACCCCTATATCATCCAACATAGTAAATAATTTAGGTAGATAAAAATGGAAAATTTTGAAAGCTTATTTATAAAAATTAGGGTAATTAATAATGAAATATGATAATAAATTTTTATGCAGGACATGTATGATTTATTTCATCACATAATATGTGAGGAAAATCATTCTCAAAATAGTCCACTGCTTGGGGGGAAATAATAAAAAGTTGTCACATGACCCATGGAAAGAGCCATAGCTTCAACACGAATTATAATTACTTCAACATGACTGATGATGGGCCCTGATATACCTATCTTCGCATCATAATATCCCATAAGAACATTATTTTATCCCCTGTAGGATCTATAAGACAACCACCGCTTCTAGAAATCATTTTAGATGAAAAGTATATCTATCAATCCATATTAAAAATGTCATAGAAGCTCAGTATATCAAGAATATGTAAGTCCAAAAAACTTATCATAGCCTACAACCACTATGATTTCAAATGGGAATATATGAAAAATTACATCCATTTAAAACAATATGTATTAGGAACCATCATCTATAGTAATAAATCCATGCTCAACCCCTACCAAGATATAAATCAGGAAGAAATAAAATAATAATATTTTGTTATATCATGAAATTAATTAGAAAGACTCAAATAAATCAAAACGGAACCTGTGGTGGTCAAATTAAACAATCCTATATCTATTGGAAACTGACATAAATTGAACAAAATATATTTAAACATAAGATATGTAAAAATCCCCAGATAATATCTCGTACATAACAAATATGAACATATGTGAGGCAGATGCATTAAATCAAAAATGTTGAAGCTAAAAATAGTGCAGGTATTAAAATAAACTGTAGCCAAAGTGATACTGAAAACAGAGGAATATTTGAAAAATAATGAGAATATAAATTGATACAAACATGTTGTAAATGATGGAAATCAAAAGATCATTTTTAGAATCCTGACTAAAGAAATCGTACAAGAAGAATGAAATTTGAGGAAGAAGAACCATATTTCCCAAACCCTAGGGAATATGTCCTGGATCTAGAGAAGAGGCATGAGGGGGTTTTTGTGACACCCAAATCTTCCACGATACGTTTCCCTTTGAGTAATGCAATGGAGTGCATTGTACGCAACTTCGAGATTCTAACACACCACAACCAATCAAACTAGCCGTTATAAATAGTAATACTCAGTTTTTGAGATTTTATAAATTCTATCTCTCAAAATGGACTTCATTTTTGGATTCCGAATATCGAACTTATCCTAGGGTGAAATTTTGGTACTTTTCGGATAACTTTCATATTTTGATGGATAGTGAAAATTACTAAATTTTAATTAAAAACAACTTTTTTAATCAAAATAATTAATAGTGATAAATTATTAATTTGAGTGGTTTTAAAGTATATTTAGAATATATTTTAACCATGTAATACAATGTGGGTCATTGAACATAATTTCACATTTAAACCAGACATAAACAAGTGCCAATCTTTTGATAGTTATTATCTCTTAAAAACATGTTTTTTGTTTTTACAACGGGAATTAATTTTAAATTAATTTCGGCCAATTATGTGTTTTGAATTTGGAAAAATGGATTCCATATTTGTAATTAGTATGTTCAAATTGTGTAAATAGGTAACTTTTATTTTTAGACATTTTGGATAATTACTTCGGAAAATATTTTATTTACCATGGTTAAAGGGTAAATCTGGTAAATAAGGGTTAAAAAATAATATTATAATAATACTAAATTACCCTAAAACGTGTCTTAACCCTATTTTTCAATAAATGGTCGACCATGGGAATCTTTGGGTCTATTTTGGGACCCCATGGATCCACTTGTATGTGATAAGGACACTTTGTTTTAATTAAGTTAAAATAAATACAAAAATGACACAAGCATATATCTATTAGAAAACCAATTGTTACATAAGGTTTTATATGTTGGATTTTATACTATAAATATTCATTAGAAATATAAAACTATTTCCTACATAATGATATTTTATTTATAATTTTTAGACATTAAATAAGTTAATTTATTTATGACACAATGGTGATGCAGTAATTACCATAATAGTAAAAAATTAGAATAATTGATATTATAAATACCCAAATAAATATAATTTCAGACTTTTATTGAATTACACTAATTTTATAGGTTAATATGACCTATTAGGATTGATTTAATTAACTTTATTCGAAGTAATCATTCTGTTATTTGTTTCACAAAAATCAACTATTGAATAGTGTCAAAATTGACATAAAAGAGTTTCTAAAACAAATATTATATTATTAATTGATATTAAATTCCTAAAAATCTAAGGTTCGGCCAAGAGACATATATCATGATATTTGTATAATTAGGGGACCACTTGGGATTCTCTTGGATGTATATGGTATGTTTATTAACCATATAATATAAAAATACAAAGAGACATTGTAAAAGTGAAACTAATTAACTAAGAGTTAATACTTAAAGATGAGGTTAATATAATGACCCAAACCTATCTAAATTCTATTGGTTGAGTGGTTTTAGACCCATACCCACCTTAACCTTTAAATAATCAAATTTGGAGTTATTAGAAACCGAATATGAATTTATTATAAATTAATATTTCTAGCTTTTCCAAAGGTGCCCCTCACCCCTCTTATAAAAGGGCACTCCTCCTTCTCATTTATTCACACCTTCAAAGCCTTTTGGTTCGGCCAACCCCTAACTAAATACTCTCTAAACTTCCCTAAATACAACATAGAGACCTTAGTTTGATCATAAATCCATCCTATGGAGCCCTTTTGATCAAATCAAAAGGAAGAACCCGAAGAAGAGATAATGTTTTCACCACACCTTTTCAAGTTCCTTTTTCTTCCACTTCTTATTTCTTTGTTATTAATATTCTAAAATAATAACTCCAGTATCATATATATGATGTGATGTTATTATGAATATGGTACAACCATATTCAGTATTCTATCCACCCTTTGAATAACATTTCACCACACGTGCGTACGTACGGCTTACCGTCTCCACATCGTGGTGTAATTGTTATTCAATATATTATTATTTGGATGGGTAAAATAATGATTTGTAACTCATTTAAATAATAAATATAACATTATAATGATTCTGTATTTATGATATACCACCCAATTATATATTATTTTAATATCAAAATAATGATATTGTCACTCGTGCGTACGTACGGACTACCGTCTCCACGAACGCGATGAGATTCATTCTCCATCATATCCATTCAAGTGTAATTATCATTTGATGATTTAGAAATAATGTTTAAGAACTTTATATAATTATGTATATGAATAAGATACAACCTATCCATGACAAACATGTCTTACGTAACAAAACATATAAAAGAAAACGAGTAAGTTAACACCCAAAACGATGATAATTCTAAGATATTATTAACAAAGTAATGTTTAAAGATCATATATGGTATAATATTAATGTATATGATTCATGAATAATTTAATAACAATTATTTCAACATTATACATGAGGTTAACCTACCCCCCAACCAAGGAAAAGTACATGGTAAGGGGTTTCTTAACTCACTCTTAATTTCGCGAGAATTCCATTGTTCACCACTTAATTACTGCATGTGGTGTATGTGTACTGACCATGATTGTATTCATTGTGTAATATACTTTAATTTATTGGTATTTACATCATCATGGTATGATCCTTCTTTCATGGGTGTATGTTTCGTAAGTTACCTAATCGATAAGGGAATTTGAAATTTCAATTTCCACTCATTTGGATTTACGCATATTTCATTGATTATATTACCCCAAGATGATGTGTGGAATCACTATTCATTTTATTATGTCATAATTTCCACTCCCCTTCCTATGGATATACTTTTGATACACATAATCACTCTATTGATAATTTCTCAAGTCATTGATATGAATTTGATAAGAGTAATTTTAACTCATTCTACATTTGTTGAGTTAAACATGCAATTCGTTGGTGTTGTTTTTACAAGAATATGTGTGAATGTCCTTTGATTGTTTTACACTGAATATCCAATCATATTTAGTGTATTTATATTTTTAACACATAATTATGTCATTGACTTATCCTTAACCTAATGATACGTCCATTATGAGAGATTTCATCTCAATTTACATTCCATTGAGAATTATTTGTTGTTATAAACCAAATCACTTTTATGTGGCGTATATAATGTACTTTGACATAGTATATCATGAATTACTTTATTCTCATGATATTACATTTTTTTGATTACCTCAATTATTTTTATTCAAGTGTCTCTCTTTTGGTTAGAATCTCTAACTAAAATACCATTTTTAAATGTTTTAAAGACTTATTCATCTAAATCTTGCTCATTAATGTCCATGTTTTAAAAAAAAAATTAAGGATTTATTTATATGGACATCTAAGTTTTAAAATTAAAACTCCTTTTAAAAAATTTCAAAGTGGTATGGGACACTTTGATTCAAAAATCTATTTTTAAATGGCTTCTTGACAAATAGTGTGACTTTTAAAATGATTTCAAGAAGACGGGGGATATTTCTCTCAAATAGTTTTGATGATTATTTTCATCTATGTCAACATCCTTCATTATTCTTGATTGAGGTTAATGTGATACAATACAATCTTCCATATTGTATCAAATGAGTTATGTTTGACTGTGGATGTGCTATTTTTATACCATTCATGGTTTGTAGTTAAAGTATTGACATTTCGTATGCTAGTTTTAATACGAATGTTAATGTTATGTTTAAACCTATTCATATGAGGAATGCATTGGACTTAATAAGTGACGGGTGGAGCCCGATATAGCTCCTCGATGCATCGGTAGGTCTCATGAGACAAACTAGTGTCTTGGCACAAGGCCTTGGAAAAATCTTATTTGTAGTCTTGTCATAAGGCCTTGGCTATGTAGTTATGATAGTCTGACATTATGCATTCCATCAATATGAAGTGGTTATTGATATTGCATGTGATAATTAAACTAGTAGAATATCCATGTGAGTAAGTAAATGGCATTATTTTATTTTATCTTTTCCATTTTATGCTGATGTTCAAGTTTAAAAGTCTTTCGTTTTAGTTATAAACTCCCTTAAGTGTTTATGCTTATCTATGAAAGCTTCTGCTATAATGTTATCCTTACTGAGCATCTGAGCTCACCCCTTTCAATGTTTTATTTTTTTCCCTGGATTATGAAGAAGTAATTTATGAATGACCTGCAGGGATAGTATGAGGGGATATGAAGACAAGATGTTGTTGTAGTTTTTTTTTACCTTATGATGTAATGTAAGACTTATGAATATATCTAGTGTTTCCAAGACTACTAAACTAATCGGTCATTCAAGACCTGATCCATTGTGATCAGGCCAATGTTATGTAATAATGCACCGACTCTGGGTATCTAGGGTCGGGGCGTTACAGTTGGTATCAGAGGAAGTTTAGTACAAACCTTGGAAGCTAGATTTAGATAATCTCTGATTAGAGCACATAGACCTAAGATTAACTTTGAGGATTAGTATATAATAACTTCCTAGAATTTTGGTATTGTACAGATTTTGTGAGTTTTCCGAGCAATACATCCATGTCTGGATACGAGCAGGTAGAGGTGGCTCTGGCACAGATGTACCTAGGGGTAAAACCTGAAAACACCACTTTGAGCTAGACTCGAACGAGAACTGGTGCACGACAACGGGCCTTGCTGCACTCTTGGTTACAACACTCCCGGGGGATATTCTTAGGATAATTTACAATTTCTTTACAAACCGATTTAAATAAATATATATATTGGATGAGAGTAAATGACCGTGGCTAATCCTAATGTGTTTCAAATTGAGAATATAGTGACATGTTAATCTCTAAATGATTTTTTGACTACTGTTACTCACACAATTCTTTCTGGTTTTAGACAATTGCTAGTTTCCAAGGAAGTCATAGTGACTTTGAGAATGATGTACAAGGTGGGAACGGTGGTGTTAATGAGCAACAAAATGGAATGTTGATAGGCGTAAAAGATATCGTCTTTATGCCAAATCATCTTTCCAAAAATATGATCAACAACATATATATTAACCAACTCCTTGACTCAACAAGGAAGAGAAAGGTGATGAATGATAAGACCTCCAGTAATGGAGACCATGGAGAAAAGAACCCTCAATTTCCATCATGCAAGAAATGTGGTAGGAGACACCTGGGAAAGTGTCTCAATGGGACCAAGAAATGCTTTACGTGTGGGAAGGAAGGACATAAAGTGAAGAATTTCAAAAGAAAAATGAAGAGTACTATGGAAGAAGATAAAAATGGTCCCAAGAGTCCATTTACAGTCATTTCCCGTAAATATAGGGGACCTGGCCATTACCCGAGTGAATGCCCTATTCTATAGGATATTTTCTTGGTCAAAGAAGAAGCCATGTGGAAATAAATGGTTGGAGAAATGTTTAAAAAGTATTAGTTCTCCTTGTTGATGGGTTTACTTTGGAATAATTTTCTCTTGTATTTGTAACCCCAGAGTTTTCCATGTGAGAATGATATTTCAGGAAGAATTATCTCTTCTCTTGTGGATATAGGTATAAATAGCCATTTGGTTTTATATGATCATTGGGGTTTGAGAGAATTATAAGTTATTATAATATGGGATGAAAATGCAAGGTTTGATATAACATTTGTGGTTAAATTATGTTATGGTATTTTGAGGAATTTATCTCATTTTGGTAATATTTTAAAATATAGTTTTTGAAAAAGGACAACACGTAGACCGTGTGACAACCCGTCGCGTCGGACAAAGCTGTGGGAATCGAACCCACAACCAAAGTGCGATTGGGATTTATCGCCTACCACTGGACTATGTGATGTCCCTGGATTGTGTGACTAATTTTTTTAGTTAAATGATTTTATTGATCAATAATAAGTTTATTTGGTTTCTTATGTCTTATCAAATGAATACCCTTGGTATAGGAAAATGATTTGGTGATTAAGTGATAAATGTTATTTTGTAAGATGTTCGCTTTGTTGGGAACACTATATGCCCAAGGAAAATAGAATACTATGGGATTTCATTAGAGGATTAATGGTGTATTTTTATCTATGTTTTTATTGTTGATTTATAGTGATTTGGGTTATTTATGGAAATGATTAACCTATAATAAAGAATATATGATTAGGTTAATTATGTGACTTTAAGAGTAGATGATGTCATTTGGAGAAAAAATTTAACGTGGAAGACTACATTCTTATAAGTTTTGGGTTTCAATATTAGTTTGGATTATATTTAAGGATTTTAAGGACAATTTATTATTGAATGCTATTTATTTAACTTTGGGGTATTGTTGGTTTAATTTTAGAAATTAAGATTAGTGTTTATTTATCTCAAGGAATGTCCTTTTGGGGGATCATTAGATCTTGAACTAACCATTTTGGTTTTGATTAATCTCCAAAGACAATGTAAATATATAGTTTGTCCTGCATGGATCATGTGATTCTGTAGAAGTTTATTCTAGCTCTTCCAGTGTGACCAAGTCTTCTTGAATACTCATCGTTTAAAAAAATGACTTAGTGGTGGAAATTTATTAAAGAATGAAACTCTACGTAAAATGTAAGTATATATCTTTATATTCTTAGTCAATATCATAAATGAATTCCTCATCCTTAGGTAATGTAACCTAAAACAAAAAAATTTTTTCCATTTACTTTCCTACTAGGAGACTAATGGCCGTTTGTCCCAACACAAATTTGTGGTTTTCTTATTATTAACTTTCTCCTGATCATGATTTCTATCCCAATACATCAGAACTTGACACTTAGTTTATCATCCATATCCATGTTTTCCTACATGGAATACGAGTATGGGTTATCTTGGTTGACCTTTATACCTCTCTTTCTTTCTTTTAAAGTGATAGTTTTATTGACTCTTTTTCTGATGTGGTACTTTCCATTATATTCCCAAGTACAATTTTAAAAATTTCAACGATGCAATTTATTGAAGGAGGGTATAATGTAACACCCCAAGCTTCCACGATACGTTTCCCTTTGAGTAATGCAATGGCGTGCATTGTACGCAACTTCGAGATTCTAACACACCACAACCAATCAAACTAGCCGTTATAAATAGTAATACTCACTTTTTGAGATTTTATAAATTCAATTTCTCAAAATGGACTTCATTTTTGGATTTGGAATATCGAAATTATCCTAGGGTGAAATTTTTGTACTTTTTGGATAACTTTCATATTTTGATAAATAGTGAAAATTACTAAATTTTAATTAAAAATAACTTTTTTAGTCAAAATAATTAATTGTGATAAATTATGAATTTGAGTGGTTTTAAAGTATATTTAGAATATATTTTTACCATGTAATACAATGTGGGTCATTGAACATAATTTCACATTTAAACCAGACATAAACAAGTGCCAATCTTTTGATAGTTATTATCTCTTAAAAACACGTTTTTTGTTTTAACAACGTGAATTAATTTTAAATTAATTTCTGCCAATTCTGTGTTTTGAATTTGGAAAAATGGATGCCATATTTGGAATCAGGATGTTCAAATTGTGTAAATAGGTAACTTTTATTTTTAGACATTTTGGATAATTACTTCGGTAAATATTTTATTTATCATGGTTAAAGGGTAAATCCGGTAAACAAGGGTTACAAAATAATATTATAATAATACTAAATTAACCTAAAACGTGTCTTAATTCTATTGGTTAATACATGGTCGTCCATGGGCATCTTTGGGTCGATTTTGGGACCCCATGGATCCACTTGTAAGTGATAGGGACACTTTATTTTAATTAAGTTAAAATAAATAAAAAATGACACAAGCATATATCATTTTGAAAACCAATTGTTACATAGGGTTATATATGCTGTATGTTAGACTATAAATAATCATTAGAAAGCTAAAACTATTTCCTACATAATGATATTTTATTTATAATTTTTAGACATTAAATAAGTTAATTTATTTATGACACAATGGTGATGCAGTAATTACCATAATAGTGAAAAATTAGAATAATTGATATTATAAATACCCAAATAAATATAATTTTAGACTTTTATTGAATTAAACTAATTTTATAGGTAAATATGACTTCTTAGGATTGATTTAATGTACTTTTTTAGAAGAAATTATTCTGTTATACCTTTCAGAAAAATCAACTATTGAATAGTGTCAAAATTGACATAAAAGGTTTTTTAAAACAAATATTATATTATTAATTGATATTAAATTCCTAAAAATATAAGGTTCGTCCAAGGGACTTATATAATGATAGGTGTATAATTAATGGACCAATTTGGGGTCTATTGGATGTATATGGTATGTTTATTAACCATATAAAATAAAAATACAAAGAGACATTGTAAAAGTGAAACTAATTAACTAAGAGTTAATACTTAAAGATAAGGTTAATATAATGACCCAAACCTATCTAAATTATATTGGTTGAGTGTTTTTCGACCCATACCCACCTTAATCTTTAAATAATAAAGTTTGGAGCTATAAAAAGCCGAATATGAATTTATTATAAATTAATATTTCTAGCTTTTCCAAAGGTGCCCCTCACCCCTCTTATAAAAGGGCACTCCTCCTTCTCATTTCTTCACACCATCAAAGCATTTTGGTTCAGCCAACCCCTTCCCAACTACTCTATCAACTTCCCTCAATACAACCTAGAGACCTTATTTTGATCAGAAAGCCATCCTAAGGAGCACTTTTGATCAAATCAAAAGGAAGAACCCGAAGAAGAGATAATGTTTTCACCACCCCTTTTCAAGTTCCTTTCTTCTTCCACTTCTTCTTTCTTTGTTATTACCATTATAAAATAATAACTCCAGTATAATATATATTCTGTTATGTTATTATAAATATGGTACAACAATATTAAGTAGTATATCCACCCTTTGAATAACATGTCACCACACGTGCGTACGTACGGCTTACCGTCTCCACGTTGTGGTGTAATTGTTATTCAATATATTATTATTTGGATGGGTAAAATAATGATGTGTAACTCATTTAAACTAATAAATATAACATGATAATGATACTGTATATATGATATACCACCCAATTATATATTATTTTAATATCAAAAGAATGATATTGTCGCTCGTGCGTACGTACGGACTAGCGTCTCCATGAACGCGATGAGATTCATTCTCCATCATATCCATTCAAGTGTAATTATCATTTGATGATTTAAAAATAATGTTTAAGAACTTTATATAATTATGGATATTAATAAGATACAATCTATCCATTACAAACATGGCTTACGTAACAAAACATATAAAAGAAAACGAGTAAGTTAACACCCAAAACGACGATAATTCTAAGATATTATTAACAAAGAAATGTTAAAAGATCATATATGATATCATATTAATGTATATGATTCATGAATAATTTAATAACAATAATTTAAACATTATACATGAGGTTAATCTACCCCCCAACCAAGGAAAAGTACAAGGTAAGGGGTTTCTTAACTCACTCTTAATTTCATGAGAATTCCATTGTTCACCACTTAATTATTGCATGTGGTGTATGTGTACTGACAATGATTGTATTCGTTGTGTAATATAATTTAATTTATTGGTATTTACATCATCATTTTATGATCCTTCTTTCATGGGTGTATGTTTCGTAAGTTACCTAATCGATAAGGGAAATTGAAATTTCAATTTCCACTCATTTGGCTTTATGCTTATTTCATTGATTATATTACCCCAAGATTATGTGTAGAATCACTATTCATTTGATTATGTCATAATTTCCACTCCCCTTCCTGTGGATATACTTTTTATACACATAATCACTCTATTGATAATTTTTCAAGTCATTGATATGAATTTGATAAGAGTAATTTTATCTCATTCTCCATTTGTTGAGTTAAACATCCAATTCAATGGTGTTGTTTTTTCAAGAATATGAGTGAGTGTCCTTTGATTGTTTTACACTGAATATCGAATCATATTTAGAGTATTTATATTTTTCACACATAATTATGTCATTGACTTATCCTTAACCTAAGGATGCGGCCTTTATGAGAGATTTCATCTCAACTTACTTTCCATTGATACTTCTTTGTTGTTATACACCAAATCACTTTTATGTTGTGTATATAATGTACTTTGACATAGTATATCATTAATTACTTTATTCTCATGATATTACAATGTTTTTATTACCTCAATTATTTGTATTCGAGTGTCTCTCTTTTGGTTAGAATCTCTAACTAAAATACTATTTTTAAATGTTTTAAAGACTTATTCATCTAAATATTTCTCATTAATGTCCATGTTTTAAAAATGATTTTAAGGATTTATTTATATGGACATTAAAATTTTAAAATTTCAACTCCTTTCAAAAAATTTCAAATTGGTATGGGAAACTTTGATTCAAAAATCTATTTTTAAATGGCTTCATGACAAATAGTGTGACTTTTAAAATGATTTCAAGAAGAAGGGGGGTATTTCTCTAAAATAGTTTTGATGATTATTTTCATCTATGTCAACATCTTTCATTATTCTTGATTGAGGTTAATGTGATACAATACAATATTCTATATTGTATCAAATGAGTTATGTTTGACTGTGGATGTGTTATTTTTATACCATTCATGGTTTGTAGTTAAAGTATTGACATTTAGTATGATAGTTTTAATACGAATGTTTATGTTATGTTTAAACATATTCATATGAGGAATGCATTGGACTTAATAAGTGACAGGTGGAGCCCGCTATAGCTCCTCGATGCATCGGTAGGTCTCATGAGACAAACTAGTGTCTTGGCCCAAGGCCTTGGCAAAATATTATTTATAGTCTTGGCACGAGACCTTGGCTCTGTAGTTATGATAGTCTGGAATTATACATTCCATAATTATGAAAGTGGTTATTGATATTGCATGTGATAATTCAACTATTATAATATCCATGTGAGTAAGTAAATGGAAATATTTTATTTTATCTTTTCCATTTTATGTTGAAGTTCAAGTTTAAAAGGCTTTCGTTTTATTTATAAACTGCCTTAAGTGTTTATACTTATCTATGAAAGCTTCTGCTATAATGTTATCCTTACTGAGTATCTGAGCTCACCCCTTTCAATGTTTTATTTTTTTTCCCAGGATTATGAAGAAGTAATTTATGAATGACCTGCAGGGATAGTATGAGGGGATGTGAAGACAAGATGTTGTTGTAGTTTTTTTACCTTATTATGTAATGTAAGACTTATGAATATATCTAGTGTTTGCAAGACTACTAAACAAATCGGTCTTTCAAGACTTGATCCTTTGTGATAATGCCAATGTTATGTAATAATGCACCGACTCTGCGTATCTAGGGTCGGGCCGTTACAGTTTTTGGGCATATAGGAGTAGGAGGAAGATAAGATGCAGTGGGAGGAGAGGGATATAGATGAACCGGAATGGGATGAGCTAGAGGCAAATCACCTGTAGGCATAGAAGCTAAAGGCAAAGAAGCCAGAACAAATAGTGGGGTGTGGGGCATGTAGTAGCTGAAGGAAGTCGTACCAAGGGTATAGTAGATAGAGGAAAATCATCCAGAGGTAGAACAACCATTAACATAGGATTTGTTGGTATAGGAGCCAGAGGTAGTGGAGCCAGAGGTGGTGGATTCAGAGTCTGAGAAGTCGGGTGTGAAGGTCTTGAAACTGTAGAAGTTTAAGAGTAAAGTCGTGATGGGGAGGGAGGTTAAGGTGAATGAATAAGGGAAGAGGGTTACGGAATAGTGGAGGGAGTTTTTTTGGGAGTGAAATGTGGTTGGAAAATTCCAATTTTAGAAAATATATAGATTCTTTTAATTTATACCTTTTATCCTTGGGTCATGCCTGCCAAGGAAAATCACATGCTTGGGCTCGATCCATCTCATGACACTCACTTTATGAATTTTTGTTACCACTCATCTCATATATCACTAGAACATGTTACCAATAGTTTAAAAAATTATATATTAGGATGAAGTGGGTATGGTTAGGCCAGGTTACCTTGAGGGACCTGATCTCTAACTTGGCTGTTTATTTATTTCACATTTCTAATTTAGTTTTGAGATAAAATTAAACTATATAATTTATATTCATGAATTGGAAAATGATTTAAACAACATTATTGGTGGCCTGATGAGTATATTTCACACCCTTCTTGGGACACCATCACACTAGGTTACCTTAGAATATCCTCTTATTTGTAGATCATTGATCTTTTGCTTATGTTATGCATTGAACTTTGGAGTTAGGATCACGTGACTAAACTGATACATAGGATGTTCGAAGAGATCTCCCTGTGGGAATTTTTATTCTTTTTATTTTTTCATGTATCATGTTATATTTTCTATTTTATGTTTCCTAAAAATTAGGTAGAATCACATTGCCATGCATGCATGGTTATCTTTGGCATTGGACATGTTTCCCCAGTTATTATATTTCTCTTTCACTACATTATATTTCATTTATAAAAATTTTTCTCTTGCCTATTATTTCATTATTACTTTACCACCATGATACATTTATATTGAGGGTATAGTATCCCCATAATACCTCCATTATACCATCACTACTATTCAAAAGCCTCTAGAATATGAAGAGGCATGCTTGAGGCCATGTGGTGACCGTTCCAGCTTCTGGTTTGGTAGTCAGTGTGGTTGTGGATATTACAATTTTATCATGGAATTGTTAGTATACAGGTAATAAAAGGGAATAATAAAATAATATATGGTATTATATATGTGAATACGGTTCTTTAATATATTTTTAATAAATTTATATTTAATATACAGGATGTTCCACCAAGTAGGATGAAAGTCAATACTTAAGGTAATGTATTTCAGTGTCAACATTATTTTTTCTGAAACACAAACCTTATTCACCGCATATTTCATTGATTTGGTTTATATAATTACGAATAATTTTTTTTTTTATAATTATAAAAGAAACATGTGTGGTTTTTCTATCTATTCTAGGATCTCTATTTTATGAGATTTACAGTTAAAAAGATAACAAATTGGTAAGGAAATTTTCTCTCAATATACTATTTTTTAATCGTATGTTCTGTTATGCAGCTACGTTTCTTTAAAAATGTTTATATAGAGCCCCATTGACACATATTATCATTAATTTACTTGTATTGATGATATTTTAGGCTTATTTTTATGTTATTAATTCATGGGGGATATGATTTAATATTACCAATGTAGTAATAATTTTATGTTATAATCTCATTGTTTATCATGATTATTTATGATCAAGTCTTAAATGTTGATATATCATGATATAACTCTTAATAATTCTCATTAATTTTATTCTCCTATTATTTTTCATGAAATATTCTAGTAATGGTATCATTTATTCACTCTTTTGTAATTAAGATAATTAATAAAAAAATTATGAAAATCCAACTTTATTTCTCTTTTAAACCAGAAATATTTTCTCCTCAACAACCATATTTTATAAAAAAATAAAAAATGTTTTAGTATCTTCCAATTATTTAAAAAAAAAATATTTTTACCAATGTTTTAAATTTTCACAAAATTTCTTAAAATGAATCTTATAGCATTTTCCAAAACAATACTTGTTTGGATTTTACTGAAAATGTGAAAGGAACCTTCGTTTTAATGTGTATGGAATTAACATGATTATTTTTCACCAAGAATGATCATTTCTTTGAAGTGTCCATTATAATTTTTCAAGCATATTTTCAATGAAAAATCTTTTCAAAAAAAAATTAATTTTTCAAAGTAATTTTTTAAGAGGATGGATATTTTCCATAAGAAAATTTGTTAATGATTTTAAAAGCTTCCTTTATAAGTTTTCAAGGTTATTTTCAAACTAAATGGTATTGAATATTTTTTATGATTTTAGAATATTTTTTCAAATTGGAAAGGATATTTTCCTCAAGAAATGTTTTAAATAATCTTTTAAATTTATTTTCTATCTATGATGACATTTTTCCATCTTACCAATTCTTTATTAGAGATATGATCCAAGTATACCATTAATATTCTTTATCTGAATGGTTTATGCTTTATTGCATGATGTTTATAAATCCTATTTCTCTTCCATATTTTATAGAAAGAGGAAATTCTTATAAAACCTGATTTTTTTCATGGGTTATTCTATGATGAAATGATTACGAAACCTATCTCTTTTTAATGGATTATGATATATTAAAATGTTTATGATATCCAATTAATTTTAAGGGATATTATATGATGAATTTTTATGATTTGTGGTAAACCTAAATATTGTTTTAATTATGAGATGGGTGGAGCCTATATCTCCCTCCAATTTATTAGGTAAATATTTATATATAGCATGAAATAGACATGGATGGAACAAGGAGTGAACTCAGTAATGTAATGGAATTTTTCCTCTATGATGGTCTTGGGAGTGAACCTTAACTACTATGATGTTATTCATGAACCTGATTATATGTTCACAATGTTATTTGTAAACCTGAGTACTTGTTCACAATGTTATGCATAGACATAGATTCATATCAATAATTTGATGAGAGGGTATGATTTTATATCCTGAACTTAATGAGTGAACTTGATTCTATTTATTCTTGTTCAATATGTTATTCATTGTGACATTAATTTTTTTAAGGATAAGAACTACTGACCCCGATGTGAATATAATAATAATAATAGAAATATGAATACAGGTCAACCTCCCAAGCCATGGTAGTAGTTCTTCATGGTGATAAAGAAAATGAGATCTTATTTAGTGGATTCACTAATAAGGAGGCAGAAAACGATGTAAAATACTAGTAACCTGTTATTCATTCTAGGGGTATAGTATGGCTTCTCTCAAATCATCCTAAGAATGGGTAAGGAATAGTAGGGATTAGAATTATAGATTCACCTAAGTCGACATCAGAAACCCAGTGAAAGGGGGATTCACACTCTTTGTTTGACCGCTCTTTGGTGGGTCCTGGAATGGAAACATTTAAATCACCTTTGGATTAGAGTGGTAGTTCTGTATCTCATAAATTAGTTTCAGTAAATTAGGCATGAACATTATCATGAATCCTTAACCCAAATATCACTAATTCTTCTCCCCTCTCCCCGATGGGTAAACCTAGGAACATGATGCAATTGAACTCAGATAAATCTTCTAAAACAAGGAGTTAAACCATATGTTTATTGATGTGACTGATAAAACTGTGTCCAAGACTGAATCTTATATTTTCGATTCAATAAAGGTATGTTCTAGTATATTTTATGCAAAGCACTTATTTATTTAAAGTATTTTGGAATAATGTGGTGATATCCTTTGAAACATTTCACCTTCTATAATGTTTTTCTAGTATGAACTTGTGAGGTTTTCCACTTTTTGTTTAAAAGTCATTATCAAAATAAACAATTAAGATTCATCCTATCTGAAATAAATTCATGTCTTTTTCCAATTTTATACTCTCATGGCGCACATTCATTGATTTATATATGATTCATGTCTTATGAGGATTTGATATTTATACCATGATTCATGTGTGTGATATATTATATACAATGCATTATTTTTTTAATTCATACTCATGTTCGCATACCCTTATTCTTATCTCATGCTTACATATCTTCCTTGTTTAGCCTTACAAAAAAAATTCATCACCCTTTATTATGTTTCTGTTATCGAGGTTATGAAGAAATTTTTTGAGTAGGGTATTCATGTAAAGTGTGAAAAAGGGGATGATATTTATGGTAGATTTTTAATATCTTTTACCATAATATTAGATTATGTTTCAAAGCTTCCAAAGGTGATAAACAATTATACTCATCGGTTGTGTGTTTGTATAATGTAATGAATATTATTCTAAAAAGTTGTAATATTAGTGTTTGAGAAGGTAGGATTTCTATAATAAAGTAGTAATATTTTATTTATTTATTTATACTGACAATAAAATAATCCATAAACTTCAAGAAAAGGATCTTGAAATAAGTTATTTTACTTTTACCATCATTTTTGATGAATCGATGAACTTTTCACCCATCATAGATTTAGGATTAGTTGGTATTTCTTATAACCATGTTCTATATCACTATATATTAGTCACTTGATTTATTTTTATACTCCATGTATATTTTTTTAATTCCCTCTAATTTTAACCTATTTGGAAACCTAGTTTTGGATTATTCTAAAAAACCTTTGTATTTCATTTTCACTCTTTTGAAGAGGAAGATTCATTAACCTTTTTTATGATGGGGTTTTTCTATAATTTTTTTTAAATTTAAACCCATTGAAAACCGATCATAGGTTACAATTGTGAGGAAAAAAACTATTAATGGTTGGATAATGTAACACATTGATATTTTCAAAAATAATATTATGTTTGATAGCATCCACATCATGAAACACTGAGTTTAAACGAACCACAAAACATTATTATTTAAATCTAATCATTATAACCTAGCCATTGAATTATAGGGTGTGAATAAGAATATCCACATAATGAAATATATATATAATTTATACTTATTAAAAATTTGTTGATTAATTATTAGTAAATAAGAACTCAATTTTAAGTAAATTGTTTTAATTGATCAAAAAACCATTTTCTTCAAAAATGGTTTTTACAACTTCTTGTGATCAAAGAATACAATTACATTTTTTCACATGTAAAAATTTTATTTGGAAATATAAACATCATTTCTTAAATAAAAATGTTAAAATTTTCCAGGATTAAATGTTTTATAATTTTCTAAAAATGTTGTCTTTTTTAATGAATGGTGAAAATATTGATTTTCATTGGAAACTATATTTTTTATTAAAGCATATACAAAGTACAATTTTGTTTCAAAATGGTTTTAAAATAAATGAGTCATCTTATAGTATTAATAATAAAATTAATTTTATTTGAATCAACTTTACGGTTGAATTTGTTATAAAAACATTTGTATACATAAAAAAGATTTTCTTTGAAAAACTATTTTTTATTACATTCTGTGGTTTTATATTAACATAATTTCTACCACTTCTATGAATTGAACTTGAAAAATGTATTCCATATTTGTAATAATTTGGTTCAAATTATTTATATATTCACATATTATTTTTGTCAATGAGTAGTAACAATATTATTTATTACCACCTTGTTAAGGGTAAGACAAGTAAAATAGGGTTAAAATTCTGGGATAAGGATTTAAAACTTCCATAAATATTTCCCATTCCAAATCAACTATGCTAGTTTTATTTATATTATTTAATTATTTGATATTTATAAATATATAAATAGATTTTAGTATATAAGAAATAAATATTCTATATATAAGTGTTTGTGTGTGTTTATAAAACATATACATATATATGCTTATATGCTTATATTTTATGTGTATATATATATATGTTTATACTATATTATATAAATATGTTTTTATTTTACATATTCATTTATATGATATATATATACATGTATATATATAAATATGCTTATATATCTATATGTTTATATTATATACATGTGTGTGTGTGTTTAGATAAATATGTTTATATTTAATATGAATTATATATTTAAATTGATATATATGTGTGTGTTTATATAAAAATGTGTGTGTAAATATATAGTTGTATATATACATATATATAATTATAATTATAAATACATAAATATATAAATATATATAATTACCACATTTCAAAACACTTTTAAAAATGTAACTAAAATAGACATGTTTCTTAAAAAAATAACTATATTCGAAATATATATGTGCTTATATATATATATATATATAAATTTTTTCACACACACACACACACACACATATATAGATATATATATTTGTGTGAGATTATATGCATACATATGTATGTATGTATGTATATATGTATGTATGTATGTATGTATGTATGTATGTATGTATGTATGTATGTATGTATGTATGTATGTATGTATGTATGTATGTATGTATGTATGTATGTATGTATGTTTGTTTGTTTGTTTGTATGTATGTATGTATGTATGTATGTATGTATGTATGTATGTATGTATGTATATATGTATGTATGTATGTATGTATATGTTTATATATATTAATAAATATATTTACATCGATGTGGGTAAATGTGTATATAAATATATACACTTTTAGTGATGTATCCTGAAAAAGGTCACTAAATTAGTGACGTCTTCTGAAATGTTTCCTAAATTATTGAAATTTTAGGAAAACAATGCTAAATTAGTTAATTTTTTTGAAAATGTTGATGAATTAGTGTTTTTTTCCTAAAAAACGTCGCTAATTTACATACACTATTGGAAAAAATGGATAAATTAGTGGGGTTTCCTAAAAAACATCTCTAAATTAGTGAATTTTACTAAAAACCATTATAAATATAAAATTTTCGATATTTTTAAACAATCTCACTAAAAAGAAGTCACTTAATACAAGTTTTTTTGTATTGTTAATTGATCCTCAATGTATCCCTTCATTTCCCTTACTAGGCTTCTTTGATCACCATCTCTTATGTTTCTTCTCCCCATATTATGAAGAAAGTTATTAAATTTTATATGTCTTAGAAGTGTGCTAGTTATAATGAATATAGTGAGGGACGGTGTAGATCTTTTATAAAATACTTGTTTATCAGTCTATGTTTCTAAAGCCACTATACATATACAAATATTAAATGGATCATTAGGTTATGTAATGAATATTCACCTACTAATATTTGATATATATGGATAAAAATTATGTGTCACTATAATATATGATATGTAGTGATGAAAAATGAGTCACATCACTTCATGGAGATGGTAATCTACATGTACACCGGAAAGATACAGTCATTTTTCAATGATATAAAATGTAGGAAAATTTATGATATATTAATTTTATAGAATGATAAATATTTCAAAAATGTCATATATATATACAATAAACTCATCGTCATAATTATAAAGAACCCAACACCGGTATCCCATAGATAGTGTCTACATTATTACCTTGGAATAAGATATAAGAAATCACATCCCAAATGACTGAATAGTTTAGTATACTTGGTAAATTAGATATATACATAAATCACATTTATATTTGAAAGCATAAAATAAAAAAAAATTCTTGTTAATTTCATTATTTCTCCTAACATATCACTACTACAGAACTCAATTTTTCCAACCCTATATATTCAATAGTTCTAGCCAAAAGTATTGTTAAAAACCCCCATTTGTCTTCATAGAAAAATGCACTATTAAAGGGGGTCTTTAAAAGCACACAAAATACTATTAAAGGGGTCCCTATATCAACACTTGTAAAAAAGTGCTGATAAAGGCCCACCTTTATCCAAAACTAGTAAAAAACCCCCGGAAAATAGAGGGACTTTATCACAACCTGTAAAAATGAATTGATAAAGGGGGTGTCTTTATCTCTGCTTGTAAAAAATCATAGATATGGGGTCTTAAAAAAATCTTTTTTAAAAGCACTGATAATGAACAACCTTTTATTCATTATTTTTTACAAAGGATAATAAATGTTATCCAACATAAATAATATTTCATTAAAAGTAATATATTAACATTTAAATATATTTATATTGATATAAATATATTATATATATTTTAAATATGTTTTAGATGAAGCTAAATGTGAATTTACACAATATATATATGATTTTTAGTGAAAATGGATTATAAAAAAATAATTTATTATTTAATAATATACTAAATATTCTATAGCAATAGTCATTTAGTAATAATTTGTAGATAAAAAATCAATAAACAAACAAAATGACTAAATTAAGTTGAAAAAATAACACATCTTTCAAACGAACAAAAACTTTTATTTGTTTGTTTGTTTGTGCTCTACCAAATATCAAATCGAATCATGTAATGATATCTACATACTGGTGACAGAAGTAAACCTAGTACACATTATTTATATCCAAAAGGCCTAGAAGTCCTCCAAAAGTGATATTTTAGTCAGGGTACCCCAATTTTTTAAAATTTGATTAATTTTTAACCTCATTTAAGATAATATTTTCCATTTTTAAATGGGGATTGTATTTATTCCCAGTGCTTACATTCATATTGATATTATGGATTTGTAATTTTATCATTTTTCAAAATGTTCTATTATTTATAATAAAATATTTAACAATATATACATATTCTTTATATATTCACATAAAAATTTTAATTTTATAAATAAATATTTAAAAATACTAAATATATATTATATGTAAATAAATATGAATATGTACGATTATATTTATATATGCACAGATACATATATGTATGTATTTATGTATTTTTAAACACACACATACACACAAAACTACATATGTTATATATATATTTGAATATATATATAAATAAAAATATTTATAACTATTTGGATAAAAAATGAAATTAAATATATATAAATATATATATATATATATCATAAAATGAAAAAAACAATATAGATGAGTGGAAAAGGAATTGGCATATGAGCTGGTGGTCTCAGGTTTAGAACTCGCTACAAGATGGGCGCATGTGGGAAGGTGGAATTATCTAAAGCATTGATAAGGGAGAACTGATAAAGGGTGGGTGTGAAGCCCTGATAAAAATGTGGATGGGAAAATATTTTCCCCTTTAAGTGCTATTAAAGACCACCCTTATCAGTGCTAAAAAACAACAGATAAATGGTGGACATTATCTGTGCTTTTTTAGTAGTGTTAAAGGGTTCCTTTATTATCTCTTTTTATGAGTTCTATTAAATCCAACCAATAAACATCGCTCACATTATCAGTGCTTATAGAGTGATGACAAATAACTTTTACTAGTGTTTTTTAAGGAAAAACTTTTAGTAGTTTATCGCTTCGTAACAATCATAAAATACTTCCTGGAATCTGGTGAAAAATAAATATAATAAATGGGTGAGTTTATATTCTTTGTAAGGGTAAGTGAAGAATATAATCTATGATTAAATAATTCATAATAAACATGTCAAGTTAAATAACTGAAACATGTTCTAGATGGTAAATTAACATAGTATAATATGGTAGGAATACATAACAATCAAATCATTCCATATAAATAAACACATGTGGATGAATGTTAAACCTAGATATTCTAACGAATCACATAATAATATGGAATATCAATAACTAAATTCATAATGATAAAATTTTTAATTATATACATCTAAAACATGCCATCTAGGCCTCGTTCCAGTACTTCTAAATACCATTGAGGAATCATTCGAACACATTGGATACCATTGAGTCCTCATGCCAATACATCTATATAAATGGGTAAGGCCTTGGACCAAACCATATCTAGTTTTTATCATGATTCCTACTGATGCATTGATGGGATATAGTGCCCCCCCATTCACATACAATGTTTAATGAATTATTTCTATGAAAGGGATAAAACCGATGCACATACAAATTTTTATTGAAAAAAAAAACTCACATATGAAATTTTAAAATATACCCCAATCAAAAAACATAATCCTAAACCATTCTAAGTAAAATATTGAATGGTGATAAAATTTTACGTCCTCAATTAAATGGATCATAAATAATCCAATATAAGAATAAATATGGTATCTATAAAACATATCCTTTGGGGATCATTAGTACATTAATGGGTTAATGTTATTAAGGCATATAAATACCACAAAAATATATTTAAAAACATTCTTGAGGAAAACATCTTTATCATTTTAAAAATATCCTTAAAAAACCAAAAATTTCAAAAATATAATCATGATTTTCACATTAAAATATACATTTAAACATTATAAGTATTCTTAAAAAAAATTATTATCATGAACATAAGTAATTATTTATATTTAATAAAATTTAAAAAGAACATTCCTTTTACAAAAATGGTTAGAAAAGTGAATCTTTTTGAAAATAACAACAATATTCCATTAATAAATTTGAAAAGTAAAAAAATTAATATAAATATCTTTAAAAAATAATTTGGATAATTATTAATATTTTTTAAAAATATCTTTAGAAAACATGGTATTTGAATAAAACCGAATTCTGACTAAAGAGAGAAATAATGTCTTATTTTCATAAAAATAATATCTCAATAATTTTAAGTACAGAAGAATGAAAATTTTATAAACTTATATGAAAATATCCTAGATAAATAGATTAGAATTAATTTCTTGAGTTTAATGAGGGATGGATTATAATATTTAATTATTAGAAACATAATAATTATAAATCATGATAAACAATGAGATTATAATATAAACCCTTACCAGCTTCATAACATTGAATCCTAAGAACCATGAATGAGAGATCCTAAAATGGATATGTAAATCCAAATATATTTTAATAGAATAATTATAAAATATATTCTGGGAATTATATACACCACATAAAAGAAATTGGTGATGAATGTGGAATTTGTCTTACATAAGTAATAATTGAGATAGAAATCCCTTTCCTAACACTTCCTTTTGGTTGAACATGTTATAACCTACCAAATATTAGTCATAAAAATGTTAATAAATTATTCCAGAATCATATCAATATTTATGATATCATATATTATCCTTTTATTGAATCTTATCACCCTTTAATAAATAAACTTTCTTTATTTTCATTGTTTCTGGTGTTAACTGCCTTGTTTTCTGATTTGTTCTTTATCATGAATGTTCTAGTTCATTTTCATATTATATAGTTTTATCATCTTCAAAATAATAATTACATAATGACCATATTTTTTATAAAAAAATTACATTTAAAACCAATCATGAAATAAGCTTTTGAAAAATTATTTATGATACGATCATGGAGACGATATGCTGAACACATGCATGAGTAATGATTCCATTTTTTCAATGATCATTATGGAAATAATGTAAGAAATATTTTACATTCACATAATGTTAAAATATAATATATACCATAATATTTCTTTAAATACACAAGTATATTTCTTCTATGTGGTGTGGTGATTAAAATAGAATCACATCGCTTTATGAATGCAATATTCCACACGTACCTAAACTATGTTGTCATATTTAATTGAGTGATTAAAGATTAATATATTTTACGAATGAAGAATATATCAGTAATATAAAAATTATTTTATGTATATTTCATATATTTATTATCGTTAACCCAATTATATCTCATGTGAAGTGTTAGTTAAATATGAATAATATCACATCATGAGTCGGTAGTCCACCATAAACACGAGCGACGTTATCATATCTCCTACAGAATGAAATGTAAAAAGGTATATATGACATAATTATTTCAACACAAAAACATTTTTATAAATATCATACATAAAATTTAGATACATCATTATAACCAATCATGAAAGGTTGTGATAGAAAAATTAATGACATTGGTTTGCATGGAAATTTTCCATCATATACAGAAATGATGATTTTGTAAACCATTTGATGGGAGTAGATGTGTTTTTATATCATGCAATTAAAATAAAAAAAATCTATTTATTTTTAAGATAAATATGTTATTATATTATAATTATTTTATAATAATTTTAGGAGGTAGAGGGTGAAATAAAATAAAAATCCTCATTGAAAACATCACTTCTTCTTCAAGTATCCTAGTTAGGTTTGTAATAAAGCCTCTATAGGTTCGATTTAATAAAAAAATAAATTATCAAGGATGATAGGATGGAATAATTTTTTTATCTATCCATGTCATTTCTATACAAAATAGGTTTGATTTTGTAAAGAAGATAGAAGAATTTGTAGCCTTTTATAAGTGAGGTGTGTGTCAGAGAAGTAATTTTTTAAAATATTCCATAATACTCAATTTTTTATCATGACACAAGCTTCCAAAATGGTTCATTCATGAACCTAGAAGATAAAATATATAATATATTCCTAAAATGGGTGTTTCAAAATTTAGTACATTATTTTTATCACTTATCTTCTTAGTTTAACAGCACGGTAAATACATTTTTATTTTAACTATGATAGTTAATGTTTAATGCATTATCTATTCATTTTGGTCAAAAATAAAATTGAAATTATCAGAAAATATAAATTAGGATGATTAAAAATATAGAGGAAATTTTTATAAATTCAATTTACAAAATTGGAAGATTTTAATTTCAAATTACTCCCATATGCATAAATAGAAAGTGGGTTTTCAAAGAAAAAATGGATAAAAGTTCATAGTGTTTTTATATCAAAATTTAATATGAAAATGATTTCAATGAACCAGGTTGGATTAATTTATATAAAATCAATCTGATTATACTTTAAAACCAATTAAAAATATAACTTACCATTATAAATTATGTAAATTAAAAGTTAGTTTTTGATTGAAATTCTTTATTTTTCACTATTCATCTAAAATTATACAATTCTAGAAAAGTTGAACTATTCACCCTATTATAATTTTAATATTCTGATTTTAAAAAATGATTTTTTTAAATAGATTTTCAAAAATTAGTAAAAATATATTTTAAATTATGTGTGAAAAGAACCACTAAAAATTCATTTAGGAAAAAATACCATTTTTTAGAAAACATTTCTTTTTATTCTAAATGATTATTATTTTATTTATAATTAAAGGATTTCTAATAAATGAGTTTAAACTGTATATTAAGTTATTATTATTCATATACTCCATTAAAATGAAAAGGATATATTTTAAATAATATTTTTAATAGTATATTGTTGTTTTGTAAAACATGGTCTTGCATATAAAGAAATCTATCAAGAAATTTTTTTATTGAATGTAACAAAAGATAACTCAGTGTTGTGTATAATTAAATATAATGCATATATTAAATTTATTGAAATATTAATATATCATGATGTCTTTGGTGTCATATTATCTACTAAGAATGGTGTTTTATGTCATATACTCTATCGAATACATGTTCTTATTTTATAATTTTATGTTTTTACACTATCACAACAATAAATAAATTATATACTCACAATTTAAACATTATATTGATAATAAAGTGTTTCACATTTGAAAATACAATTTTTAAAAATCCCACATTGTAAGAGGGTTAATAAAACACCCCCTTTTTAATAGAGAAAGGGAAGTAGAAAAGTCATGTAGAATAACACATAAAAAGATTTCCAAGAAACAGAACATTGGAAGAAAACAAAGATATAGTCATGGAAGAAAATGTAAATAATTATAGAGATTAAATGAGGTAATTGATCACAAGTAATTCAATGATCAATGGATAGTTAAGGGCCTCAAAACCGTAAATTTTTTATGATTTAAAAGACCATTTTATTTATAGGATATGAATGTAATTGGATAACATTTTTTAATATCCTTCTCCTAAATTTGATTAATTATTTTACTCTCTAAGAAAATAAAGACATATATTTTATTTATAAGTTTTTACATCATAAGAATAGTTTTATCGTTTGGTTTTTCTTTGATAAATTTTCAATTCATCCCATACTACAAGTAATGAAAAACCAAAAATGAATTTTTTATGCCAAAATCACTAAAATTCACTTTTGATGGATCATAATATACATAATAAGATGATAAGTCATTCCTTAGACCATGATTTATTATTATAACAATATGTTTAGCATAGGTTGTCAAATAATCATAAATATTTATATGGTGAGTAAATACATTAATCTTTAAAACCACATCCAAATGTTCCACGATAAAAATTAAATGGCTATCCTTATGACCCTAACAAAATAATATGATCCAAAACCATATTAATAATGCTATTAAATTTCAAAAATGAAATTATAATTAATCAGTTCCAAGTTTTTTAGTAGTATCTTATTTACTATATCCATAGTGATCATCTATTTAACCCAACATCATTATCTCAACATTAATAATATATTAAGGGTTATCTTTCTCTCAATAATTTATTTTCCAAGAAGATCAAATTTCCACTAAATAATTTTTATTTTTCATTGAAAACATTCAATTATGATTTAAAATCCTTAATGAACAAAATCTGATGTATAATCTTTATACATTTCATAATTCTTATAACCAGGATATCATTAATAAAATAATGAAATGAAATAATTCTTGAATCCAAACACAATATCAATAATCATTCCACTCAATCGGTGGTAATAAAATAATATGGACCTTCATCTCTTAGATTTTTCTTAGGTATATTTCCTTGATGATTGGATAATTCATTTTTGTAGTTTCCCATATTGTTATAGTTAAATAACTAAACATTGGAAAATTCTTTATTTCCCTCAAAATCCTGAGAATTTTGGCCTTCATCTCCAATGTTGAGGAAAAATCATTTTCGTCTTATATATATATCATGTTGTTTCCCTAACCACGTATTAAATGGTGGAAAATCCTTATTTCCCTTCTAACATTTATCCATATTTTTCACTTTTTCCCCCTTCTAATCTTTCTTCCCCTAAAATTAATATGAATTAGAAAATTTTTATTTATCTCGATATAGTATGATATTTTGTCCTTTTATGATGAGAATCTTTCGGAGACTAATTCTGTTCAAAGGATTCTATTATTCCCAAAAAATAAATTCCCAATCATGCTCTTTTTCTTACATATGTAGTTCAATTCATTCCGTAATATCCTTGTTTAGTTTTATTTATGTTTGGAAGCATTTTATTATTATTTCTATATTAAACTCAATAAATGTCTTTCATATCTACTCATTGTATAAGAGGAAAATTTTTTCCTAAGAATATTAACGTCTAATCCTTAAAATCATTTCATTCAATTTCTTAATCATATTTAGTGTTTTTAATAAAAAACAACCATTGAACCGCATGTCTTGAGATGCTATAAAACACCATGAAAACGTTTTCCCTTTCACTACTTCCCATAGCTAGAAATATCTTCTAAAAAATGTTATCAATTTCTCTGTTAAAAATGGATTTTAGTACTAATTAATGATGAATGGTGATAACACATTAAGTTATATAACATTGTAAAATTTTATGATGAATCAACATGCCACTCTTTATGGGATAAATTATAACTCGCAGCCTAATTTAGATACCCAAATATGGTTATAACTTCATCCGTTCCATCTACATCACAAGCTCTATTTTAATTGACATTTGTATGAGGTAAATTCTTTCATAGAGTAAATGCATTGATAAATTTCTCATTTCATCCAATATGCACCTTTTTTAATAATTTAGTACTCTATATTAGATCATAACATTATGAAACATGACACAGAATCTAAAAAGTAGTGAAACCCTTAAAATAAATTTGGAAAATTTACGCCTAGATAATATCATATTCATAATCATGGTTTCTTTGGTGGTATCATTATTTTAAAGTCCTTAATAATTATCTATAAAGAAAATTTAAATTATATTTAGCATACCACCTAAGTGTGTCAAACCCGGTGGGTAGTACGGCCCCTATTTGTGCACCCTGTGGTGATCTGGTTTATCCCAATGCACCATTTTTAGATATATTACCCCTAGGTACCTCTATTTTAGAACAACATCCACTTATAGTATCCAGATAGGGAATTAATTCTAGGAAAACCCATATAATCTCTTCCTTACCAAAAAAATATTATTTTCTTCTATACATATCCTCAATGTTTATCTTAATGTGGTCTTCCCTAATACATGTTTTCCTAAATATGGTTCACCAGGATTCAATTAATCATCCTCAAATAAAAACTTTAGGGACCCCAACCCCTGTATCCTAAAGCCAGCGACTTTGTTATTATAAGTACCTTATATTAAAAGATTCTCTTCTCAACAGAAAAAATAGTTTATTAGTATTATTCAACATGATACATTCTTGAATGATATTTATATTTGAAAACATAAAATATAATAATGCATATTCCTATGAATTTCATTATTCCCCTTATCATATCTTTGAATAACAATCAAAAAATACATCATGGAATCCTAGGGAAAATACAAAAAGAAAGGAATGAGCTCAAATGATCTCTAAGGGTAAGAGTACCTTACGAGATATGAAAAAATAATAAGAAATCAATATGGGAAGGTAAATATTTGAAACACTTTCCATTTAAAAAATCACTTGACCATAAAACAGAAGTAATAAATGATGATCAAATAATTACATAAAAATAATTACAAGAGAATAAGTATTAACTATGTATACTCTAACTAAAAAAATAATCACATAGAATATCAACAAACAAATTCATAATAATTAAAATCTAAAACATGCCAATGATTCCACATTCTAAGAAATCTTATACTATCAATTTTTCTAGCTAAAAGGTCTAATATTTTCGAGGCCTCATTCCAAAACATCTCTATAAATGTGTAAGGTGTAGGAATAACCTATATTTTTTATAATACCTACTAATTTATCCATGGGAGTTGAAAGAAGTGAATTATAATTCACAAAAAAACAATCATATTTGAAAAAAAAAATTAACATAAGAAATATTAATACATACCCCATTAAATAAACATAATCCAAAACCATTCTATGTGAAATGAATAATGGTAACAAAAATTTTATTTCTGAAATTAAACTAATCTTAAATAATACAATAAAATAATAAAGATGATATCAATACCACTTATCCCTTGTATATCACGAGTAAAATAAAGTGTTGATGTCATTTATGAATAGAAATACCACAAAATTATATTTAAAAATCGTGAGGAAAATATACTTTAAAACAAATAATTTTCATCATATTAGGAAATAAATTACATAAAAAATAAAATTGTAAAGTTTTATATCATGCTTAAAATAAATTGTGATCATGATGGTGGGTAATTTTTTACATGCATTATAAGTTAAAAAATTATATTCCTTTTTCATTTTAAAAATGTTAGATAAGTGACTCAATTAGAATTTGAAAAGAATATTTCTTTCAAAAAATTTACTAAAAATGTAAAAAAAAAGGGTATAAATGTTTTTAACAAATAATTTTTAGGATGTTAAAACATTTTTAAAATGTTTTTAGAAAACATGGTTCTAGAAGAAATTGATTTTTTGATAGAAGAGATAAATAATGTCCAATTTTCATAAAAAAAATTCAAAAATTTTTTAGTTTCAAAATGTGGAAAAATTTAAATATTAAATTAAAATATCTTAAATACCCAAATGGGAAAAAATTCATGAGTTTTATGTTGGATGGATCATAATATTTCATTATTATAAAAATAATCATGAGAAATCCTAATAAACTAATAGATTATGACATAAAAGTCTTACCATTGTTGTAACATTGGATCGTAAGACCCATGAATTAGAGATCCTAAAATTTATATTCATATCCCCGTAATTTTATGTTTGATAATTTTAAAATACATACTTCGTCTATATATAAAAAAAAATTGGCGATGAATATGGATTGTGTCTCATATATGTAAAAAGCGAGATCAAAATCCCGTACCTTATGCTTTATTTTGGTCAAACATAATTTAACCTCATGTATATATGTTTGAAACATGTTATTAACATATTAAAAACCCATATTAAGAACTATAATATCATATATCATTGTCTTATAACATATTATTTCTCGTTTATGAATAATCTCTAATTATTTTAATTGTTGTGTGTCTTGATTGCCTTATTTTCTCATTTCTGATTTGTCATGAGTTTTTTGGATCATATGCATAATATATCATTTTATCATATAAAAAATAATTATAATTGAATAATGATCAAATTTTTAAATAAATAATTCTTTTAAAACCATTAATGAAATATGGTTATGAAAAATGAGGTTTGTTATGATCGTGGAGATCTTAGAACATATGTACACATGAGTAATGTCTCTATTTTTAAATGATAATCATGGAAATGAGGTAAGTAATATTTTATATTTACATTAATATAATAATATCATATGTATGATATTATTTATTTTAATATACTTATATGTATCATCCACATGGTGTGGGGATGAAAATAGAGTCACATCACTTCATGAAAGTGGTAGTTCACACGTACACAAATGATATTATCATATTTAAGTGAATAAAATTTTAATAAATAACATTATATTTTCATATTGATAAATATTTTGTTAATATCACAGTTATTTCATTTATACCACACATATTGGATAACTTTAACTGTATTGTATTCCATGTAAAAGCATTAGTAAAATATGAATCACATCGCTTTGTAAGATGGTAGTCTGATGTACACACGAGCGATAGTTTGGTACCCCATACAGAATAGTATTAAAAAAGTATATATTATATAATGACTAAATAGTTATAATTAAAATTTAAATATTATATATATTCTTTATACACATCATCATAATCAACTGTCAATTTTTATAATGAAAAAATGAATGACATCAGTTCATGATGTGTTAGTCTATCGAACACACGAATAAAGATTTAATAACCCATTTGATGGTTGTGGAGGTGGTTTTAGATAATCAAATTAACATAACAACATCAAATTATATGGAAAGTACTAAGGTTATTATATAATTATGTTCTAATAATAATTGAAGGATGTGGTCTGAGAAATAAATTAGAATTCTCGTTGAAGAATGTTATATATTCTTCGGGATTCCTATTAAGGTTTTCACTATATCCTTCAGAGGTTGGATTTCTATCCCAAACAAGGATTATTGGATGATTGGAGGGAATCTGGTATGTGATTTGGGTAGGTCTTGGCGGAAACAAAATGGTTTGATGGTGTGAATAAGATAGGAGTGTGGCTGGCCTTTTGTAAGTTAGGTGAGTGATGCACTTGTAATGTTTAGAAAATATTCAACTATTCCCACATTTTTTCATGTCAAAAGCTTCCAAAAAATTCCATTATTGAACCTATAATAGATATGGGGGAAAAATGTCTAGATAATTTGTGTTGGACAAGATGGTACGTTCTTTTTACCCCTATCCTTTTAGTTTAACTCCACATAAAATTCACATTTACCTTAACTATAGTAATTATTTTTTACTATTTTCACTCTTTATTTGATAAAAAATTATGTTTAGCTTATTGGATAAATAATAAATATATGTAAACTATATATTTTCATAAGTTAGTTAACACTATTATTACCCACCATTCCTAATACTTGGATATATATTAAATAATAATGTTAATGGTATATTGTTGTTCAGTAAAACTCAGTCTTGCATGTAACATAAGAAAGAGAAGAAACTCATTGTTGTGTGTAACACAAGCTAACTCAGTTTTTTATGTGATTAAATTTATTAAATTGATGAAATTTATATAAAAATAAATATATCATAATGTTTTGGGGATTTAAATTTGATTCCATGATTTTTTTTGCATGTCATATATGTTATCTAATAAAAAAATTATTTTATAATTTTAGGGTGTTATAGTTAATAAAAATGAGAGGTGATTGTAGAAAATTAATTATATTGGTTAATGAGATGGTAGTTCACCATATACCCAAACAATGGTTTCTTTTTCGATTTGATGGAATTGGATATATACATTTTTTATTCCATTAACAAAATAGATTATTAGTATATATGAGATAATTATTTCATTATATCAGCATGGTTGAATAAGATTTTAACTATGAGGAATAACAAATAAAAAAATTATCAATTAAGAAGAGTACCCTTATTCAATAAATTTAACGACCCATCATTTTAGAGATTGTATGGATCATAAGTTTTTTTATTTTAATGTTGTAAATGGAACTGATTTTGATTTATAATCAAGCCACAGGGGTTCTAGGAGCATCTAAGGCTCATTCGGAGCACAGACTTCCAAAGTTAGTACAATAGATTGGCCCTCACAACTTGTTTAAAACCATCTGACCTAGGGTGTACAATTTTCCAACTAGTTTTAGTTGGGGTAGAATTATTTTCATAACTTTTTCAAATAATAATTCAAACAAGGCGCCTATCCATGTGAGGATACCTTCCCTACAGACGACAATCAATGTTTGGTGCACATTTTGTCTTACTGTGCACCTAAATTGTGTGTTTTGATATTTTGGCGTGAAATTAACAAAATTTCCTTCACTCCACTTAATAAATTATTTTCCTCTTTCTTCATTTAGTGTATGAAACTATGATATCCTCCTCTTTGACATCAAAATATCCTTATTCTATCATTTGATCTAAATTCTTAATCCGAAGAATGCTCCTCGTTCTGTTAGAATCTATGAATCAATCTTGGTTTTCTCTACTAATATCTCTAATCCTATCTATGCTTATCTTCAAATTTTTCATGTTGTTTCGGTGAATACTAATATTCCCCATTTTCAAGGAATTGGAAAATTTCTCAAATCTCACCCTACCTACTTCTAATATGAGTGTGATATCTAGAAAGGTGTTATATACTTCTTTGAGGTAGTGGTCACATTTTTTCTCTTTAAGATTTGTCATTTATTAACTATTTCCAGTGATCTACATTACTTCATTGGCCAAGAATCCCTATTATGTGTATTCCTTCATCTCTAATTGATCATTTTACCTTGATACATATTTTTTGATCCTTTTTGGGTGGTATAGATGTTTCAATTAACTTATATGGTCACCCCATGTTCATGCCAAGTGAAATTGGCCATTATTTTTGTCAATTTACCAAAATGCCTTCAATTCCTTGTTATTTTAATCTTAGATATTAAATGGTTATCCCTTCTAAAAATGTGTATTAAATAGAATGAAAGATCATATTTCGTGTTTTTATCTCTTGTAGTATGATTTTCTCAAGTAGTCATATGCCATCCCAAGACCCATTTTCTTAGACCCTTGATCTTTGTTATGTTAATTTTAATGTCTTAACATATTGATCGAATTATTTATGGAAGATGAATTTTATAGAATGTCCTATGCAATATAGTAGCATACCATTAAACTAATTGACCATGACACCTTACATTCGACATTTGGGCCTTATCAGTGTAATTTTCATGTTTTGGTAAAATGATTGGGTAATTTTAAATGATTGTGCTAATTCATGATGGATTTAAATTCATAAAAGGAATCGAATGCCTTTAAATGGAATTACCCAAGGGATGGTAAGTACATAAACCTTTTTATGTTTTATTAAATGTTTCATAATAAATGTAATGATTTTTATGAAATTGAACTTGGTAATGAAATGAATAATAGGTTGTGCCTTATGTGTTATGATATGAATGATTATGCCTCTTTTAAATGTATATGGGATATATGAAGTAAATTGATGAGATTTAATGCCCAATTCTAGTTGTAATTATAATATTCCTTTATATAGTCATTATACAATGGTAAGGGGTGTTGATCTAGGATGTAAATAAAACTCACTTTTATAGGGTGTTGAGTTCATGGCATCTCACACTAGTGATAATACATGGGTGATGGGATTTATCCCCCATGATACATGATTAGAGTGTTTACTTGATGGTTAAATCTCCGTCCCAAGTGTTAAAGTTTGACATATCTTACTATTATTGGGATGTATGGATTTCACACTATTACAAGGAATTTTAGGCTAATTAAACTAATAAGAGATGTCTAACTTACGCCATGTTCTAGTCTAGAACTTGTATTCTAGGTATATGGACATTAGACATCCGCACACACTTGGTCTTTATAATTGGATGCGATATAGAAGTAAACTCTATATATATATATATATATATACTATTACTATATATATATATTTATAGTTAGATGATTATACAATCCTTATAGCCATAAGCTGAAGCAGGTAAAACCCCCAGGCATTCTTCAGAAACATGAGTGGGTGGTTATTTATTTATTAAAACATTGTTTAACTATTCTACTAATACCTGAACACTGTTTAGTTATATGAACTGCTAGGATAACACCAAAAAACCATTGGCGGTTGCCTATGTATATTTTCATATCATGCCCTACCTGTTCTATGTTTGGAACCCAAGAATACTCTCTGCCTATAGGTATAGGCAAGGGAAAACTCCCTTCTACAGGTTGTTGATATGCTTACTTATTTAGAGCTTAAGGTCAAGTGATCAACCATGCACTTGAGATCCTATAGAACTAATTTTTTTTTCTCATTTTATATTACATGAGTGTATGCCTATTACCATGTTCCCATTTTTATTCTAGCATTACATGCATCATGTATTGGAATTTTAGTACAGGATATTGTTATATATTTTCAGTTTTATAGTTATCTATTTCTTCCCAAACTTATTTATTCAGTTATCTACTTATGATTAAACAGTTTAATATCTCTGATTGTTTATATTATGCTTATGTTGTTGATTGGAATCAGTTGTATCTATTTTTATACTCTTACCTGAGGGAATAGTCTCCCCACCATAGAACTTTTACACCCTCACTACAATTTAGTGGCATTTGGCGTATGATTAGGCACACTTGAGGTCCGGTGACCCATCGAATTAGGTAATTGTTTAAGTTGAACCTGGGTCAGGATGTTATAAAGTGGAATCAATGTTGTTCCGTTCTTGATTTAATATTGGGATACAATATATTAGATATTGGGAAATCATGGGACTCGATCATAAGTCATTATTTGGTGTTGTGAGCCCATATTCTGGGTAGAGACCAAGTTTCATGGATTATAATTTTTGTTCTTCTTTGGTCTATTATGATTTATATCATTTCTATGTATGTCAAGACACATGATTTTTGATTTTATTTATATTAGTGTGATTGAAATTCTGATTTCATTACCTATTCATGAAGAGGTGGTATATTTTCATTAGTACAAGCATCACTATAGGTATAGCAGGATGATTATGCCATGTATTTTTCCATGTCATGTTTATTTTTAGTGTGCATTTTCTTGTTACATATTGATTATTCCATGATGTGTATTAAATTGTGATGACATTTTTTGTAGGGATTGGAAAAAAAAAATATATACTTAAATTTACTTCCTAAACCTAAAAATATTTTCCAAAATAGGTTAAAGTAGACACCTTAAATAGTAAATTATGTTATGTTGATATGTGGACCATTATTATCATTAGTTAAAATGCGTTACGGTTTTGGTCAAGTGGATTCCTAGATTTGGTTCATAAGGAGTGTGGGCCCTTGGGGATCATAAAATAGAAAATTATATGATCCAACCATCTTAAAGTGATTTAATGCTTAAAATAAGCACAATTTAATTTGTAGATGAATTCTAAAGAAAACATTTACATCTTTTAGATAACAAACATAGATATTTTAACATGAACATGGCCCTAGTAGTGTGTAGAAATGTTTTATATACAATTTTTAAGGCCTTTTATGGTCTCTTTATGTCATCTAGAACTAGATTTTGAAGTAGGAAGAGAGGTGTGATCATTTTTATAGAAACACTTTACTAATTTTATAGTTTCTTAAATGTTGTCTTCTCAGTTTCATTAATCTATTATAAGGAGTGTTTTTGAAATTGTATTGTCATGTTCCCCTGAAGTTCACTAGTTCCATACACTAATGGTGGTGATGGCCATGCTTATGAGGTGGAATGTCAGAGCCACCTATGCCTCCTCTTCCAGATCCTTATATGGTCATTGATTCCTAGTTTCGAGAGGGATTCTTGTATATGTTGTAGTTGATGAATGGTTTTGGATTACCTACTGTGATCATTAAAGACTTGACTGAAGTGTTTTAGTTGTGGAGTCCTCCCACCATTATGAGGGAGGATAGACCACACGTTTCAGAGTCTTTACTCAAGGATATGTTATGAATATTTGATCATATTGAGATGCCTCTATAGTGGGGGTCCAACTAGCTACTTATATACTTCATGATTTATCCAAGTGGTGTAAAGATGTTATCACCTATATTGATCGACATCATAATATGGTATAATAAGACATTAGAACCATATTCTACAAATATTTATTTCCCAAGACTCTAAGGGCTGACATAGCAAGAGAATTCATGAATCTGCAGCAAGGTAGAATGTTAGTTATGGAATACTCTTCCAGTTTTAATGAAATGCATTGAATCTATCTGATTGTAGGTATTGATTGTCACATAAAAACAGTGATATCTGAGGATGGTCTGATTTACGACATTTGGTGGTAGGTAAATGTGTTCAGTATGACAACCATTTCTGAAATCTGTTATAATTTTCTAATTATAAAGAAGAATTTGAGGGATGCATATGGTGTGAGTCATGGTGGTTCAAAACTTAAAGCTACTAGAGGTTCTTCTTCTGTGTGAAATAGAAATATTGAGACTACTCACAGAGGTAGTAGTAGTCAGGCTCCACACAATGATTGTTTTCTTACCTATCACAAGTTCTATAATCCATGACACATCAAGTCATAGGGTCCATGGGATCCAGTCAAAAATTGAGGATGTAGTAGGACGGGTCATATCGAACACTTTTGTGTGACTTTACCTCTCATTCCATGTAATTATGGATGTTCACATATTCCTTTTCCAGAAGCAAAGGCCGGTAGGATACTTTTAGGTAGGCAGCTAAAATACCACGGGATGATCAAGACAAGGTGCTGGATGGAATAGAGGTATTCATACGTATGATTCTCAATTTAATCATAACTGGATTCCTCAGGGCAGTTTGGTAGTTACTCTAGGTCATAGTATTTTCCAATTACATGCAATCTAGCCTATTCGTCATGTGAAGAGCACCAAACCTTCTATATTTTGTGATACTAATCTAATTTCATCAACATTAGATTCTTTATATTAAAGAGTCATGTATCACCCATATATATCCATAGAAATCCATAAAATTATGAGCCTTAATAATGAGCACTTTCATGGTGTCATGAATGTAGATTCACCGTTATGTATCCTTTTAGAGGGTGTTCACCACTATTAGAATTTTCCCCATAAGATATGTGGTTAACTTTTTATAAGGAATATTTATTTACTCTATAGGATAGGTTTTGGTGAAATTATTGGGATGGAATGGTGAGTTATATATAGATCCCATATTAACATCTATCATCGGAGGGTTATGTTTACATCACTAAATGGTAGTAAGAATATGCATAAGAGAGAAAGGGTTGTTCAAGCATCATGATCATGACCCAAGTAGAAGAGGAAAGGTAGTGTCACAAAACATATCTCAATTAATTCCATTGAAAACCATGTGTTACAACCCATTAACATTCCTTATTTAATGAATCATTTTCGAGATGTCTTTCCTGACGACTTCTCTGGTTTACCCCTCGTGCGAGAGGTAGAATTTACTGTTGAGATTCTGTAAGGAGTGATATTAGTGATCATTCCTCCTTGTAGGATGGAACTAAAGTAGCTTATGGATTTTAAGAAGTAGTTAGAGGATCTAAAGGATAATGAATTTATATTCCCCATCAATTCTTCTTAGGGTTCATCGATCCTTTCCACCAAGAAGGTGGAGGGTACTATCAAGATTTTTGTGGATTAACATCACATGAACCAACTAATTTTAATGAATCATTATCCACTTCATAGAATAAATTACCTCATAAACCTTATCCAAGGTGGGGAACTATTCTCAATTATAGATATGTGGTTAGGATATCACCTGGTCTGTTTTAGGACTTCAGACGTACCTCACATGGCTTCTAGGATAATATATGGTCTCTATTAGTACCTATTTAGGTCGTTCGAACTCAAAAATTCCCTTGGCATCTTCATGGATCCTATGAATCATGTTTTCCACCAGTATATGGATTAATTTTTGGTATTATTTTTTGGTGATATTTTAGTGTATTTATGCACTATAAATAACCATGAAGCTCATCTTGATATCATGATTAATACACTATGTGATAATCAACTATATTCTATGATCTATAAATGCCACTTCTGGATCAACAAATTCCACTTTCTAGGTCCAATAATATCATTTTTAGGTGGTTTAATAGACCTACAAAAAGTGAGAGCTGTAGTTTAATTAGATCATCCCAAGAATTTGTTTTACATTAAAAGTTACTTAGGGATTTTTTGTTATTAAATATGATTAATCCAAGATTTCTCATTCCTTATAATGTTTCTTACAATATTGAAAAAGAAGGGTATGAAATTTGTATAGTCAGAATCATTTGAAGCAGTATTTCAGGAGTTTAAGGGTTGTTTGACTTTAGGGTCAATACTAATTCTACCAGAGCCACAAAAGGCCTATATAGTCTACTATAACACATCATGTATTAGTATTAGAGATTTTCTGATGTAGGATGAGTGAGTCGTCACATATGAGTCTCATCATTTGAGGCATCATGATTGGAATTACCTCATGAAAGACCCCAATCTCACTCTTGTTGTTCATGTCTTACATTGATGGGGAAAATATATACTTGAAGAAATTTTTTTGGTATTCACATATCAAAAAAAGAATCATTTGAATCATTACCTAGTGGTTTATAATTCATAGGAAGAACATGTGGGTGGAGTACCTGTAACCATTAGATTTCAATCTTGAATATAAGCTTGGTAAATTGAATTGAATGGCTTATTCACTAAGCCATAAGTCATAGACATAGGTTGTTCAGGAATCTATTAGTGGATGGGTTATTATAGCCTTGCTCTTAGAGATTCATGTTGAGGTTCAGGAGGACCATGGTCAGGCTATCCTCTCAGCCTTAATATTGACTTCAACTCTCCTAAAATGGGTAAGGATGAGATAACTATCTGATCCCAAGGGCCTCATCCTATGGGAAAGTCTCTCATATGACTATACATATTCTAGTGGGACCTTGGATAGGGATTATAATTTATTGTTCCATGGGTGTGTATGTGTCCCACAAGACATTATATAGGAGTAGAGGTGGGAATTCCATTCCTTGGCATGGGAGGTTCACCCTAATGTCACCTAAATGTATTGAGATCTACAATTCCTGTATTTGAGTCCTGGTATGAAATGTGAGATTATTCGCTTTATCACTTGGGGTTCTACCTATCAGCAGGCAAAGGTGGAACATCAGTGTATAGTATGGCTTCTATAAAGATTATCTATTCCAAAGTTGAAATGGGATGTTGTTTTAATGTAATTCTTGACTAGCCTACACAGTTCACCACGTAGAAACAAAAAAGTATGGGTGGGAATATATCATTTGAAAAAGGTTTCACACATATTACCTGGGTGAGAGACCTTCTCAGCAGATGAACTAGGTAGGTTTTACATCCTAGAGTTTAAAAATATTCAACAATATCTCCATTATATTATGTCATATAGATACTGTAATTTCAAGTTACTGTTCTGGAAATGATTAAAGAAAACCATGGGTATGTAGGTAGTTTTAAAAATGACTGATGAAAAAATAGAGTGTACAATTCAGGTTTTGGAAGACATGTTCCATGCATGTTTCCTTAACATTGGAGGTTCCTGGTAGAAACACAAAACTCTTGTAGAGTTTCCTTATGTGACATCTTTGAGGATAAATCGAGAAGGATACTTAGAAAGCCTTATATGGTGGGCCTTTCTACTCTCCTCTATGATGGATATATGGAAGGGAGGATTCTGTGTTAAACCACATCTCATGCTGAAGAATATAGATCAGATCTAAATAATTTTGAAGTTCATGTTGAAAATATAGTCTAAACAACAATAATTTTCCAATAAACATCATTGACCTCTCTAGTTTGAGGTTTTAGACCGGGTTTTCTTACGAGTCTCACCCAGTTTGGGACATAGACATATTCAAAAGTAGGGTAAGTTTTCACCAAAGTTCAGTGGACCCTTCAAGGTTGTGAAAATGGGTCATACCCATGGATTACAAGTTGAAACATTTTCAGAAATACAATTCCATTCATAATTATTTTCATGTATCTCGGCTTTTTGGATACTATTGAAACCCATCACATGTCATTCATCCAGATTATGTTTAATTGGATATTGATGCTTCCTTTGAAGAGTTTCTAGTTTTTATAGTGGATCAGAGCATGAAGACACTTTGAGGTAGGTTTTCTCCTCTATTATGGGTTCTATGGAAGAATGGATAAGTATATGAAGAGTTCTAGAAGTGGGTATCTGATATATATACCTAGTGACTAAAACTCTTAGTGCATAGTACCTATTTACACTTAGAAGGCCAACTTGGGGATGATTTTCTTTTATGGAGAAGATGTTGTAATGACCAGTATTTTCAACGAAGGTATAGATCTTCAGTATTTCAATTTAAATACCTTCATTGGCCAAAATATTATGTCTAATCATGGTATCGATGTTCCTATAGTGTCTAAGGCTTGTTTAGATCCTAGAGTTTCAAAGATGGAAAAATAGACAAGGAATCATGGTTTTTTCTGAATCGATCCTGCTATTTAGGTACAGTATAATTTTCCCCATTTCTAAGTTTTTGGATTGTTTCTCATGTCTCTTGAAATTTGTATATTAATTTTACGCTGATATTTGACGAGGAATAGTCTATAGTCTTGAGGTAGGTGGTCTTGCTATTTTCCCTTTGTGTTTCATTATTTCAATACTATTTCATTTGTTCTATGTAATGGATCTGGATAATTATACCTATTATATTTAATATTTTATGTATAATTGATCGTTTCACCTAAATACATGTTATTTTATCCTTGATGGGAGTTTTAGAGTTTTCGCATACCTTATATGGTCACCCCATGGGTGTGCAAATCAATGGTCATTTTTTTGACATTTTCTAAAATGCCTAGAATGCCTTGTATGTTTTGGATTACACATTAAATGGTTTTATTCTTGTAACTTGTGTATTATGTGGAACCCAAAGCACCTCTTACGTTTTTGGACATCTTATAGATGGGATTTCCCAAGTAGGCATATGCCATGTTTCCGAGGACAACTTTTCCTTAATTCTTTAGCCTTGTGATTTGGATTGTCATGTCTTAATGAATTGATTGAATTGGTTGTGGTAGATGGTTTTTATGGGATGGCTTATGAAAGATAGTGGAATTATATAAATTTAATTAACCAGGATGCCTTCCATTTGACCTTTGAGCCTTATAAGTGAAATTTTCCTATTTTGGTAAAATGAATGGGTTGTTTTAAAGGAAAGAGATAAACCATGATGGGTTCCTTTCATAAAATGAATAAAATGGTTTTAAATTTAATGAAACAAGGGACGGTAAGTCCATTCCCCTTTTTTTCATTTATTAAATGCTTCATATGAAATTTAATGATTTATACCGAATTGAACTTTTTAATAAAAATCATAAGAGGTTATACCTTATGTATTATGGTATGAATGATTATGCCCCTTTTGTATGTATATGGGCTATATGAAATAAATGGATTGGAGTCAATTCCCCATACTAGTTATAATTATAATTGTCCTTTATAATGGCTTTTTATGATGGTAAGGGGTGTTGATCTAAAAGTGATATAACCCTCCCATACATTGGTTGTTGAGTTCCTGGAATCTCACACCTATGATACTATATGGGAGTTGATATTTACATGCCAAATTCTATGATTTGAGTGTTTCCATGATGGTTCACTCACAATCCCGAGTGTTTTAATATGATATCTCTTTCAATTATTAGGACGTAGGGAATAAACCCTATTGTATGAGGTTTTAGGCTTGTAATACAGGATATGTATGTCTTCATTACACCCTAGTCCATTCCAGCACTAGTATTATAGGTATATCTCTATTATGCATCTGCACATTCTGTTTCCATATATGTCGATGTGATATAGAACTAAACAATATATTTATAAAGTTACTATATATATATTGACATGATCAGACACTCATTCGAGCCATGAACTGAAAATGGTTAACCCACCACATATCCTTTAGGAGACTGAGGGGGTGGTTAATTATTTATTACAACATTTTCTTACTATTCTTCTCATACCTACACACCTTTTTGTTATAAGAACAACTCTGATTACATGTTGAAACCATTGGTGGTGGCCTACTGACACACTACTCAAGAAACCATTCTGACCTGAGAAGACTATCTTCCTCTAAGAATGTATAAGGACAACCACCATATTATAGGTTGTTGATATTCCATCTTATTTGAATCTTATAGGTAGATGACCGAATATGAACTCGATAATCTATGGAGAATCCTTTTTTTATTTTTTTACCTTTTGTATAGCATGAGTGTATGAATATTACCTTATTTCTCTTTTTATTCTATTGATCCAAGAATCATATATTGACAATGACTTAGAGACATTTGTTACATATTAATAGTTTTCATTTATCTATTTATTCCTCTTATTTTTTTATTCAGTTATCTATTTGTGATTCTCTAGTTTAGTGATTATGATGGCTTATATTATTCTTCTATTATTGATTGTTATTGGTTGTATCCATTTTACTACTCTGAAATGAGGGTATATTCTCCCCACCATACCACCTTTACACCCTCGATGCTAGTCGATAACCTATGACATACGGGGAGGTGTGCTTGAGACCATGTGATACATCGGCTTAAAGAAAGGTTTTAAAGGAACCTGAGTCGTGATGTTACAAGAAACCTATTTTGGTTTCTCCTAAACGCCTTTCATAGAGGGTATAATAATAACATAAAATATATGAAATGGTACAGGAATTAAAGAAGTGATTTTTCGAGGGCTTGTTAGAACCAAAAGTCTTTTTATGTGTGATTAAAATAAGGAGATAATGCTTACATTTATATGTGAGAATGAGAGAGATTATTTAAAATACCCAAAACTATTCATTAATTGGAATATACACTCAAGGAATGTTCCCCAAATTTTTTTATATAATTTATTTAAGTGTAGAAAAGTTTAATACACACCTAAATCATTAAAAACTATATATGTTTTAAAAAAGTTATTCCCATTTCCTTTATACTTACTCAATTTGACAATTTTAGTTTTCACAACAGTAACTATTTTAACCTTGTTAATTTATCATTTTATCCTAAAGACAAAATAATCATTATTGTATAATTTAGATACAATTATTATTAATATGAAAAAATTAATAAAATAATCCTATATGTGTGTAATATTAATTTTAACACAACTGCATGTAACATGAAACCCCAATTTTAACCTTAATTATGGTAACATAGTTTTTAGAATTTATGGGTTAATATAGTTAATATAAAATTTAAATTGGCACATAAATAGATCATAGATTATATTTTTTATAAAATAAAAATCACTTGATGAGTAATAGTATTTTTAATAATTTCTAATCATTTAATAACACATTATTTAATATCCAATATCACTACTGTCAATTTTGACAATATTTATTTAATTTTACATTGAAACCCACCAGGAAGAGATGAAATTTGAATATTTAAATTTTAAACTTCCCTATAATATTATATTTATCTCTTTTAAAAAAAATTAATTCTATAAAATTATATAACTTTTAATATTTTTAAAATCCCATATTCTATTTTTCTTTTAAATAAATAATTAATGTGTTGGTGTTGTGTAGGTATTTATACTAATCATTTAATTACTAAAATATAGAAATAAATTACCATGATAAAACAAAAACCTTTATATTTAAAATAAATAAATATAACTATATATAGTATATTTTTATCTCTATTAAAAAATATTATAGTTATTAAAAGTTAGAAAGTGAACTTTTTGGATTTTCTTTACATAAAGTATTATAAAGGTCACAAAAATGTCCATATGGGGAAGATGTGATATATTAGAATATTGGATGATTATGTATAAAATATAACCATAAAATAAAAATAATCCAAGCATTAAGATAGCATTTTAGTCAATATCAAATTATTTTTACCCTTAATTAACCCATTTTACCTTTACCGTGGTAAAAATTGTTTAATGTGGTTAATATTCATAATGAAAAAAAAATCAAGGACCTACTCAAAAAACATGGAACTATTAATTCACTTATTTAATTTATTTTATTATATTTAAAACACTTAATTTGAATAATTTCATTTAATATTAAAATAAAAAATGATATGAAAAAAGTTTTTAAAAAAATACATTTTCAAGCGATAGATGATCTTATATAAAAAATATGATTAGTAATAATCATTATTTGAATTTATATTAATATATATATATATATATATATATCATATTTTTTTAAAAATATTTTTCATGGGTTATTTAAATTAATTAAAATGGATAAACATTATTTACATAAAAATTGTGTTTATAAAATTCTGTTTTAATCATAAAAATGATCACAAACCGAAATCATGAAAATTTTTGTATTTATTGTAAATAATTATATTATTATAAATAAAATGGATCATGTGTAACTTTTATTCCAACTAAAAAAATATAATGGGCATTGAAATTACTTTATTTAAGGTAATAAAATGACAGTGTTTGAAAAATTGATAATTTTAATTATTCACTTAAAAATAAATCATTTTTTAAAAATCACAATATTCAAGGAAAATTTAAATTTGATATTATGATTTGAAAAATTATTTTTATACTATATAAAAACATTTCTAAATTTTACACAATTTAATTATAATATTTTATCGTAAAAAATAATTTGTGAAGAAAATAGATTTTTGATGAATAAAATGACATTACTAAAAATTATGTGATTATATTCAAATAGTTTAACAATAATTTTTTATTGATTAATACATTTATATATATTTAATAAATCAGATAAAACTATTTATAACCAAAATTTTAATGGAAAAGTTATATTATTCATATTTAAATATTAATATTTCATGGTTTGTTTAGGCTGAGTGTGGTTTATCGTATACATTGTAAAATGTAGTTTTATTTTTGAAATATCATGGTATTAAATTATCACCCCTTTAATAAATTTATTCCTTAGAATTTTAAATTGAAAATGGTAATTAATGGTATGATATTTATAGATACCATTTTTGAAATCCAACATCATAAAAAGGGTTAATAAAACATCCTCTTGAAAAGAGGGAAATATAAATATAAATGTCATCACAACAATAGGATTCCAAATATGAGTGAATTAGTTGGAAGTAAAACAATGGTCATCGAGAAAATATGTAATGTAAAAATAATCATGGATAATGATATAATATTGATCAGAATAATGTAAATTCAAACGAAATAGTTAACGACCAAAAAACCACAAACCAAAGTGTTGTGAAAAACCCCATTTTTAGTTCAATAAGGTTGAATACCCTGAGGGGGGGTGAATCCGGGTATTACAGATTAAAACTTATTCCTATTCAGATCTTGTTTTGTTGTTAAAAAAATCATTTCTCTCTTCCACTCATAGAAATATATAAACAGATATGAAATCATTAATAAGACACAATAATTTTTACATGGTTCACCCACACTGGGATTCTTCAAAGGAGAATACAATGGTGGTGTATCAATGTTCCAAATTCACTAAGGATCATAGCCAATAATGAGTATAACATTTGGGCTTGATCTTCTATGACCATGCTCACTACCTTTACAAGGTTTAGTTTCTACTCACTTCATTTCCAATGGTCACACTATATGCCTCGCTCTCTAACTCACTTCTAGTTGAAATGGTAACCATATTCCACTTCCTTCGCTTACTTCTCTTGGAAAGGCATCTACCCACGGTTTATAGAGTTATAGGTCAAATTCAATTTATGGACATGTAGGTCCCTTCATTTTCAAGAATTCTTGCATCCTAAACTTTAGGTGGATGCTATGTTTATGTTCCTATTCCACCCGTAGATGAAGTCCACCTTCCCAGGTACTATATGGTACCAGAAAGTACTTTCGCAAACCAATTTGATTCTTTTTAAATCATCCTTGATTGTTTTGAAGAAAACATGCTCCTCTCACATACTATGTATCAGGTATGGTATATTGAACACCTCCTCTGCATAGAGTTTTGACTTCCATGAACAACCCTTCTTCTGCGAACTCCCCTTACCTTCATTGTCATGTACCAACTCTGTGAACCTCCTCTAAAAATAACCCTCTATCCATGAACTCTTCTTTATTCACAAACTTCCTTCCCTTCTCTAGATCATCTCTCCTCTATATACCAAAATTCCTTTTCCATGTATTGTACATCCCTCTCAGCATACTACTTCCTTTTTAAGAATCATTTACATGAAAAAACCTTCGACAGAATTGCTTTTGCACGAACCACTTATCCTCCCAGAAATCCACCTCGTGAACCACTTTTGGATTACACTAAATTCTGAATTCAAAGAGATATTCTCTAATGATATTTTCTCTCCCTTATAATCAGTGGGATTACCTCTCATTATATAGTAAATGACATTCAAAAAAAATTAATCCAATATTTAAGAAATCTTCAATTCGGCATATCCTTCAACGCATACTAACCCTTCTACTATGAACCACAATCCTTCCATGAACCATTCTTCCAAAATAGCATACATAGTTCCTTTTATCCTATGTGGACAATCTCCTCCAATAATGGAAAGCAATCTACATACTACTATGCCTTCTACCACAAACCATTTTTAGTTTCGTAAACCGATCTCGCATATTGTTCATGCTACCTGTTATGTGGTCACGTACCTTTCCCAAACATGGTATACGGTCCATGTCCTGGACTGAAAATTTCTCTTCCTTTTACAATTCTATTCTATGTTCTTCACACTGGCCAATCCTATGAAGAAAAACATACATTTCTAAACAAAATTTCCTGATTTTGTGGCCCAAAAAATATGGAAAACACTAGGAAAACGTGCCATCTTAAAAACTTATCTTCAGAAAACACCAACCATTATCATTCATAGTCATCTATATTTGTCAAAAAAACAATCACCCCCTAAAAATATAGAGATGAAACATTGATATATTTTGTCCCTACACCTATAGATTCATTGGAAATTAAGGTAATCGGAAAATAATTTTCATTTAAATATCATTTTCATGGGTTTGAGTAATTTGTTTACCATTTTTAGAAGGAAAATAAGGAAAATATACTTACCAGATAGGTAGAATTTCATATTATAAAAAATTTCCATGACAACCTAATCTTTTATCCAAAAAAATAGTATTTAAGATGTATTTCTTATGCCTGAATCATTAAAATGAACTTTTAATGTATCACATAATTCCATAAAAGGATAAAACGTTATTCCTCATATCATTATACATTAAAGAAATCCAAAATATTTTTCAGAAGGAAAGATAATTCCAAAAATGAAAAAACATTTATATGATTAATCTATAAAGCCATAAATATAACTTCTAAGGTTAAAAATTGATCATTTGACAATTAAAGACATTTTAAATTATTCAAAATTTTCATACTAATATTGAAACCTAGATATTATAAATATATGATCACATATTATTAAAAGATAAATTTAACCTCTATCTCCAAATAACATAAAATATAAGATAATCCCAAAAGGTTACCAATAACTTTAAACATATGTTTATAAAATGTACATGAATTCTTCCTCATATAACTTTTTTTACTAAACAACATACTAAACATAATGCTTATATATCCAAAAATAACCCCCAAAATACTCTTAATCATCTTAGTCAACGATGACATAAATATTCAAAATGGTGTACCCATGGATTTAAATTTATGATCAAAATTAAACTTATCAATATAAAAAACATTAGGTTTACTCCATATCACTATGAAATATCATATATTTTTATAGGTTTAGTACTCTCATTAATCATAAATGTACATAATTAAAATTTTAATGAAGCCATCTTTATCCCCTGCCTGTGTCAAACCAAGTGAGCCGTAAGGGCCTATCCACCATGAACCTGAATGATGACTGAGACATACCCGACCAAATCTATTTGGTATTTTTTTCACTATATGAATTTTTCCCAAAACTATGTCCACAAGTATTATATATATAGTTATGTATTTTTTATAAAATAATAAATTATATACATTAAAAAAATTTAAGATTTTATCGTACTCTTATAATTATCCTCATATTTATTCATAGAATTTATCTAGTCTTAATCTAAAAAAATAAATATAAATTTCTTTGATACACAATATAAATACCTAATATTTTTTCACATATTATTAAATGATTTTTAACATATAAATTCAATAAATATAAATAAAGGATTGTAAGTCCTAGTTTCTTTAGAAGACCAGGTTCAAAAAACATCAAAAAGAAACTAAAGATTAACTGTATTTGATCAACTACCCATGGGCATCGTTAATTCCATAGGGTGTTTGTCAAATTAGAAATTTATATGTTTCTCAAACTTTATGTAACCATAATGGTGTAGTATGGTAGACATACACGGTTGATCCCATGAGGAGGATAATGATCTATAGGTTAAAGAGATCTGGTCTTAAATTTTTTGATGGAGTCCTTACTAGTTAAGTAATGTTTTTGAGTTTGTATCAAATTTTAGGATTTACTTTAAGTGATTAAAGAGGGTCAGGATCAGGTTTGAGTTTCTAGATAAATTTTATCCTAGTTTTAATCATGGAAAGGTCCTAATTTATTGATTTGTGAATCATGAAGTAGTCACTAGTCATCATTGGTATAGTCTTTTAGTTCTACTTAGGATGTAGCTATTCCATGGTAAGGAGGCTAGCTACAGTCCTAGATGCATTAAATTTAACTTCTATTATAGAATTTTTCCTAATCTAATGGTCATAGTCATAGTTTACTTCAATTATGATAGGGTTGTTTTCTTGACTTCCTGATGGTCATGGTAAAGTCTCAAAAAAATTGATCATTGGTTTATTTCCTGATAACTAATCCATTTAGGTTTTCAAAGATTAGAACTATAGATTTAATTAAGAATTGAGATACATAAAATCTTGAACTCTACATGGATGTGTTTACCTAGTCGTTTCGGTAATGAAATTGATAAAAGGAATAGATCAAATAAAGATAACAATTCTAGTGGGATTGAACATGTACAGATATGAAATTAACATGTATGGATACTTAAAATAAAATCTTACTTGAATGGAATGAAATGGAATTGAAACAACATGGGAATTGAAGGCATTGAAGAAAAGTGAATCCACAACTCTTTTATTAAAAATGTAATAAATTATAAAAACTAAAGTGTTTAGAGATGGAAAATAGATGAAAATGTTAAAGAGAGTTTAAAAAGAGAGACATATGATCCAAATGTTCTGTCTAATGTGTTTTCGAGCAGCTCTTTATATATGGAGAAATAGTCATGATGTGTACTTGATCGTCATGTCTTGATCCCTTAATCGACATTATTTCGACACGGATATATAATTTGGCATACATATCTTCTACGGATTAATAGTGTTTTACCATGGCCATGTTATGTATAGGTGATTCACGATGTGTACCCTCTGTCCACGTAGATTTTCATGTTGAATCCTCATGGATTTCTTGACATTCGGTTTGACTAGTGTCACGATGTGTAGTATAGAGTCATGACGCGTACTGTAAATTACTCCATTCATCTTTGTTGTTCACAAATTAAGCTTCATAGCTTGATGCAGGTTGTGACCATCAAGTACACAATGTATACTTGGTCTTCATGAAGTGTACTTGGCCATTTATTCTAGCTTTTTGCCTTTATTCCTTGAAATCTTGTGAATCTCTATTTACAACAAAATTGGACATCTACCACATTCATCATCCAATAAATGAATGAAAAATAATGGAAATGTGATAGTAAGATAAATATAACATTTAGGCTTATCAAATCCCCCAACCCTTGAATCATTGCTTGTCTTTAAGAAAAATATCTCAATGAATATTTCCAAACGATAGTCAATTTTCAATGAAAGTATTGTACGTTATCTCCATGAAATTAAATTAAGTGTAAGATGAAAAGTAGTCAATTTCCATTTTTAATATTTCCTAGTAAATTAGTCATGACTCGTAGTTTAGATTTGAAAAACAAATTCTATTCTTTTAATCATAATCTTTTAATTTTTCCTTATTCTATATGACTAGTTTCAAATTACCTCACCATGATTTTCTCTCATTACTCAAGGTAAAATGTAAGTAAGGTATGCTTGTAATATGAGTTCATGTTCCTTACCATAGTCTTGGACTAGTTTTATAATCCTCAATATGTAATTACACATATAAAAAAATCATGAGGAATTTTATCAATAATGTTCTGATGACTCTATTGCTATAGTTAGGTAGGTAGAATATGGAAATATATCTCAAAAGGTGGTAAATATCTAAAGTACAATGAAGATGAAATAAGTTAAGTGTGATAAAATTCCTCCATTTGGTGAGTCTGGTCTATACTCCATCATCTCAGGTTGGATCCATTTGTACCGTATGTAAGTAGATAATGAATTTATTATATTCCTTTCATTTTTCAGTTTCTTTTTTTAATGTTATACCTAGTATAGATCTCACATCCATTACCAAACCACATATTATTATTTGAGGGATTCATTAGTCTTTAAAATTTTGATTTTTGACCCTCGTAGTACACAACCCATAAAGATTTTTTATTTTCATTTAAATTTTTCAAAGGAACATAATATGAATGAGATAGAACAAAACGACTTATAGATCACAACCTGGTAGTCAGTTGAGTGCAACATACATCTCTAGAAGTGAAATCATCTCTTGCTATATGAATGCCTCCCCCACACTTGTTCAAAATAAAATCATCACGAATTGTACAAAGAGAATGGTAGGAATGGAAATAGGATTGAAATAACATTTCTTCTAGTAGGCCATTTATTGTAACTATGGGTGAAATGAATTATAAATTTTAGGTGGGTCTCAAGTGAAATTTATATCAAAGGATGCCTCAATAATTTTAAAATTACACTTGTTCTGTCATCATTTTAATAAGATCTTAGTTCATGTTGTCATAGGTTTCCATGTCCCTGGTATCTCTCAAGAAATATTCTTAGAAAAGAAAATGATATTAAAGGCTTAAAATCCACTCGGGTACTAAGAATAAAATAAAAGCTGGTAATAAAGAAGGGAATAAATCCTAAGTAGTGAGTTAATTAATCATGATTTCAATGATTTGAAATTTTAATTAAACATTTAAGCTCATCAATCATTCTAAAATTCTATAAAGGGGTGAAACATGGTTTTTAACATTTTTCTTTTTAACTTTATTTTTAATTTACACGCGCATAAATTTTATTTCAAATTTGAAGATTACTTATAAATTTGAAAAATAATACCTATAATAGTGATAACAAACAAAAATAAAGTGTATCTCTGTGAAAATATGAGAAAGATCATCCCCCCAATTAAAAGGAGACAGTATCCCCACTGTCTATGAAATAATGGGTAGGAGTGGTGTGGTAGTAATTTTTGAAAATTGAATTGACATGGTCGTGATGAAAAATTTTAAAAAGAGGGAATCATGATCTCTATAATATTAATTAGTGTGCCATGGGAGTGTCTGAGCTATCATAATAATAAAGTACAGATTCACCTAAAAAATAAAAAATAAGTTAGTAGAAAAAACATGCATTATAGAACAAACATTAATCCACATGTTTAGACATTTGAATAGCTGAGAAATAGGATAGTGTAAAAAGAAGGAATAATTATAACCTTTTTATTTATTGGTTGAATATTTGTACAAAGTATGAAAATGAAACACTAAAAAATCAAGGACTTAAACAATACTCAAAAACAACTATGGGTTGCCTCAAATAAAGTACTAACATTAGATTTGTCTTCCAGATGGGCGGACCAAAAAATTCAAGGAGTGGGACCACCTACTCAGTTTCTCATATTGTTCTTACAGCTACTAGTTTCTATGTCCTCGAGTTTTTGTGGTCTCTTAGCTGGATTCACAAATTCAAGTGCATCTTGACGAAAAACTAAATTTGGTATAAATTGAATTATTGGTGGAGGTGATTGTTTTGGCTGCTATATTTCCATTGATAAAACCTGATGTTTGTTGGCTATATCTTAGAAATGTTGGGTTACTCGTTGTAGAAGTACAAATATAGTATTAGGTCCATTGATAACATCAGATGACTATGAAAGGCTATACTTTGCTATAAAAGGAATCAAAAGTAAACACACGTCAAAAAAGTGAAAAGAAACCCAAAAATGTTTATAAATATCCTAGTGTAGTAAAAAAATAATAAGAAATAAAGAAAACCCTCACCTAAAAAAAGTTTCCCAAATCCCAAAAAGTATGAAAATATAAATCAGTGCTCTTGGATAAAAATCTCATACATGGTCAGACCAACGTCAGAAGATAGAATGAGTTGGGTCGCTAAATCACCATCTGTAGCAGCAGTAGTGGTAGGTGGGGTTGAGGCTGATGGTGGTGTAATAGAGTTGTAAAGATGGGATGGGGTGGGTGGTAGGGAATCCCTGATATGTATAGAGGTCGTGTGTCTATAAGCATAAATAATGAATTGAATATCAGGAGTGAGCTCCGTGGTGGGACCCTTTCCCTTTTGGTCCAGCTCCTCAAGAAAATCCCATTGAGTATCAAGGTCTGTGATGTCGGTAGGTAGGTCAGAGGGAAGAGAGGGTGAGGGAGTAATGGTTGGTAGGTTTGGTTGAGGTTGATGTGAGGAAGGGATATATGAGGTATTTTGTCATGAAGAGAGGAGGGGAAGGGTCGTGCATGGGTTTGAAAATAGTGGGGATCATGGGTTGTGAATCTTTGGGTTATTTTTAAAAAAATAAATGATACAGGTCACGACGTGTACTTTAATGTCACCTAATTAACCTTGAGATAAAAATTGACATTCATAGAAATAATGGGTCATATCATGACCTGTGGGTTTATGATGTGTTTTTCAATGGTTTTCCTAGGGTTTTTCCTCCTTTATTTCTCTTCCTCATTATTTAAATAAAAATAAGTCTCTCTAAAAGACTTTTCCAAATCAAACAATACTAACTCTTATCTTTGGTTGCCTTTTAGTTAATACTTTATTTATAGTCGATATCTTGGCTCAATTAAGGCTCATTTGATGACATAGTTCTCGTGGAATGGTTCATGAAACATCTTAAATCCACGATCATGTGTTTTTTAAGATTATTTGTCAAATTATAACTCGGATTGTAAAATAATGGGAAAATAGGAGGGGTTTTCCTTGTAATGATTACTTTGATGATGAGTGACATATGCAGTCAATGAAGGCACCACCTCTCCATTGTGTGGTTCAATAAAGTTTAATTTTTAAAGTCATGGACTACTTTTTCTATAATAGAGTCAACACATTCCTCCTTCTTAGACATGGAATCTTTTTCTTTTTGGATAAGATATGTGACGGTACAAAACTAGTTCTCATTTGAGGGTTTCACTACTTAAATCAAGTTGAACACAACATGTTCTTCTCCTACTCTGAATTTGAGACTTCCTAAGTTCACATATATTAGTTCCTTTCATGTATCTAGTAATGGTCCTCCAAGTATAATAATAACATCTCCATTTTCATTCATTTATAAGACCCGGAAGTCAGCTGGGAAAATGATATTTCTAACTTTTACTAGAACATCTCCCCAAATGCCTCAAGGTTACTTGACTAAGCAATCAACTAATTGTGAATCCACCCTTGATTATTTGAGATTTTTAAGTCCATGATTTTAAAAAGTACTCAATGGTATGAGGTTAATTATTTCTCTAAGATAACATAGTGCTCTGCCAAATTTTTACTGGCCTATCTCACAAGGGATTGAGAAGCAACTAGGGTCTCTCATCTTTGGTGTCAATTTCTATTATAAAACATCATTTCATTTTAATTTTAAGATATGAATCCTAGGTCTTCTATTTTTTTTATATAAGGTCTTTCAAGAACATTGATGAAATGGGAATCTTGGAAATAGCTTCAGAAAAAGGGATGTTGATATGTAATTTCTTGAACATGTCTAGGAACTTCTTTTATTGTGTCTCCTGACTAAGTTGTCTTTATCTCTACAGATAGGGATGTGGTGGCTGGTATAGAGGTGAGGCAACATACACAGGTTCCTTTTGTTACTCAGGCAAACATTCTTTATTAGCTAATACTTCTTCATGAGGTAAGGTGGGATTGACTTCATCAGCGTTTTCATCTGGTACTAGTAGTTTTCTTATCTCTTCTTCTTAATTCCTCGGTTCTTTGGGTTATTATAAGTCTATAATATTTCCACTTATCAGCACTACTACCTTAGCTTCCTCTTGTTGGTATGTCTTAGTGTTACCAGGTAGGGTTCCTCAAAATCTTCCAGATAATGTCTTTCAGATTTTCCCATTATCATTTCTAGGTTCCATAGCATAGCTCTCTCGTTTTTTATATTTTTTGTATGGGTCATCATTCTTTGATCATACTTTTTCACAAATTACCGCGAGAGGATTTCCAGATTTATTTTCATAGGATCCTGTTGAGGTATTGGATGAGGTGGCTAAAATTGTTGTGCTTATTTATAGAATGGTTGTTGTTGATATTTTTCCTTCGTATATGGTTCATCAGAGGGTATCCTTGTGGCCCTTGAGATCTAAATTCGTTATTTCTCCACTTGGTTGAAAATAACCAATATTTTTCTGTGGTTGCTTCTGAGTAGGTCTCTACTAATAATATTGTTGATGTGGGAATGGTTGTTTCAGTTGATTGTAGTAGATGTAATTTTAATATTATTGTGATTCTTCATATCCTACTTTTCACTAGTGATATAAATGTGGGACACCACATATCTCACAAGATTATTATTCAATTACAGGGGGGAGGGGGTAGATTAATTAGTATCTAAAATGCTTCTAATTTTTTTATGTGCGCATCCACTGGTGCTTTTATATTTGTGGTCTCATCAATTTGATAGATTCTAGGCCATGGTGGTCCACGATCACTCTTCCAACAGAATGGAATTGTGAGAGAATTTTTCTATAATTTATCTTCTTGCATCGAGAGTCTTGAATATGAGACCTCCATCATCAACTACATCAACAACATTCTTTGACGCTGGCTGGAGTCCTTGATTTAAAGTTTGGAGTTTTATCCACATATCTAGTCCATTATGTTTACACTTCCTTGTTATTTCTTTAATGTGGTCCTATGTTTCCAAGGTAGATTATCAATTGATTAGGATGAAATTTTGAATGTACATATGAATCTTCTTGGTTCCAAGTGGTGGGAAGTACTTATACTGAAATTTCTTGTCCAGTTTGTCCCAAATCATAATTTACTTAGGAGCTTGACTTTTTATCCTTTCCACGTCTCGGTATTGTAAGGATAATGGGACGACGCAAATTCTTATTGCATCAGATGAGACTCCATTGTTTCAAAAGGTATCTAAGACCTCCTAGAATTTGGAAATATGTTCAAGTGGATCTTCTCTATGAAGACGGCTAAATTGCCACATGTTCTAGATCAAATGATTGAGTCCAGGTTTTATTTAGAAGTTATGGGCTTTGATAGGGGTCAAACAATTCAAGGGATCATACCATGGATTGATGGATAGATATAATCCATCATTGTTTCCTCATGGTTCATAATTGGGTGTTCCCCAGGATGACTTGATGTTGGGTTTTGGCAGTTTAGGCCCTGCAACATTGAATTTCTCATCCATTGCTGACTGGAGAAGAAAAGAGAGATGCCTTTCGATCTTGGGATCAAAGGCCAAAAGAGATTGTGGTTCAAGTGTCCTTGAATTATTCAATGGACCTTGGTACACGCACTATGTGAACAAAAAGAAAAACAAAAAGACATAGGGGTGTATAGAAAGAAAGAAAATGGGGTAACAGAATATAAATCCTCGACCTAGACCAGAATCCTAATCACTAAAAGATAGTGTTTCTCCCAGGAAATAGAGCCCAAATTAGAGTATCCACCCATTGGCATCATTAATTTCTTAGGGTCTGATTCAAATTAGAAATTTATATCTGTCCAAAACATTACATAACTACTAAGTCATAGTATAGTAGAAGTCTAGGGTCGATCCCATGAGGATGATTTTGTTCTATGGGTTCAAGATATCTGGTCTTAAATCCTTTGTAAGAGTCCTTACTATTTGAAAAAAGTTTGGTAGTTTCTAACTAATTTTGGGTTTGAGTTTAAGTTATTAAATGTAGGTCAGGATAAAGTCCGAGTATCTATATAAAGGTGATCCTAGTTCCAATCTTGTCAAGGTCTAAGTGCTTAGTCTACAAAGAAAGCTGTATTCGCTAGTCAACCTTCGTAGAGTCTTCTAGTTCTACCTATGATGTAGCTATTCCATTTTCAGGAGGCTAGCTACAACCTAAGATTCATTATGTTTTTCTTCTATGGAACAAAGTTCCCCAAGATAATGGGCATAGTCATAGTTTACTTCAATTAGGATAGGTTCATTTGCTTGACTGTCTGTTAGTAATGGTATATTCACACAATGGCTGTTTGACTGTTGGTTTATATCCTAATTACTAATCCATTTAGGTTTTCCAATTTTAGAACTAGGTATTTAATGAAGCATTGAGATACATAAAATCTTTATCTCTACCTGAATGAGTTTAGCTACTCATGTTGGTAATTAAAGTAATAAAAGGAAGAGAAGAAATCATGATAATCATGATAATGGAATTGGACATGTACTGATATGATTTGAACATGCATGGATACTTTAAATAAAATCATACTGGCAATGAATGAATAAGAATTAAAACAACATGGTAATTGAAGGCATTGAAGAATAGTGAATCCACATCTCTTTGATTGAAAATGTAAAGAATTTAAAAAACAAATGTGTTTAGATGGTGAAAAGAGATGATAATTCTGAAGGGAGACTAAAAAGAGAGAGATATGTGATCCCAACATGTAATCTAAATTACTGCCAAGCTACTCCTTATATAGGAGAAAATGGTCATGACCTGTACTTGATCATCACGTCGTGAACCCTTAATCCAGATTATTTCAATACCGAACTTTAGCATGGCATGTGCATCATCTATGGATTAAGGATGTTTGACCATGGTCAAGTCATGTATAGGTAGTTCATGATGTGTACCCCATGGCCAGATGACTTTTCGCATTGAATCCTCACGGATTTCTTAGTGTTTGGTTTGACAGGTTTCACAATGTGTAGTAGAGATTCATGATGTGAACTAGAAATACCTCCAATCATTGATGTTGGTCACGACATAAGCTTTATGGATTTATGTTGGATGTGATCATCAAGTAAATGACATGTACTAGGATATCATGATATGCACTTGGCCATTTTTTAGATTTTCTCCTTTTCATCCTTGGAATCATATAATGCTTTATTTCCTACAAAAATGGACATCTATTGTGCGCGTTATCCAATAAATGAACAATAAATAACATAAAAGTGATAATAAAATACATATAATATTTAGAATTAGCAGAATTATTATTATTACTTTTAATTAGCATTTAAGTTTCTGTGAGATCCAAAAAATTCATAGGACAACCTGGGGATACATAAATGAAATGGATGATATATAATGGTCAATAAGCGAATAAACATAGTAAGGATACATAATGTGTGGGTCCAATGTATATTATAATGTCATAAAATATAAGGCTCATGAGTAATATAATGGAATCATAACACAAATAACATGGTATCAAAAGATTAAATAAATATAGGAAAGTGGAAGAAACATATAACATGGAATAAGCATAAGACAATGATAATTGTAATGGAAATATCATATGGTGGACAAAGTCCCTTAAAGGACTAGGTTTACTCTCTAATCCCATACATAACATCTCTTGAGATGAAAAAAATTTCCCAGTTCAATGGAGCACTATTGGGGTGAACCAATCAAAACATATACATGATTACATGTTCCAAACAAAGTTAATATGTAATAAATTATAAACATAAGAATTACCCATAGAACAAATTCGGTTATATTATATTACCATATATAATAGTCAATAGAAATTTCACAAAGAAGGAATTTGAAAAATGAACTTAAGGGATGTATTAAACTATAAAAGGAAGGTAAATTGAGTTAGGTATATATGTTACATGCATATATATAGAATTTAAAAGCAATTTGTAACATCAAAGGACATCATTATTGATGAAAATTTATTTAAAATATCACATAGAATATTTCATGGGGAAATATCCTTTTCACATTGAAATAACATCATTAAAAAATAAAAATTTTGAAAACATGGTAGAATTTTATTTAAAAGAACCATTTAGTATTGTAAATTTAACTTCATATCATTCAGAGGTATTAAAAATCTGAAATTTCATTCATGTTGTATATGTTAAAATAATTCATTCTTTCACACTTTCGTTAAATAGTAGAAAAACTACATTGTTCTGAAAATAACAGAAAGATTCATTTTAATGAATTTAGTAAAAATATAAGAATGGTTAAAATTGTCTTTAATAAATCATTAGACAAAATTAAAAAATATATATAATAGATTTTAAATAAAATATAGAAATCTAAGAGAAGGTTTTAAGATCTAAAAGAATATACAAGATTGGTATTACTTATAAGAAAATGTCATGATGTTTAATTATTCAATAAGGGAGGAAATAGAAACAAAAAATGTAAAAAAACATTGAAAATAGGATAATAAAATATATTTGGCCCATGAAAAAAATATTATATGATTCCCCAAAGAAACCATGAACATAAATAATCTCAAGAAGAAACAATTTTATAACATAAAGACTTTACTTATATGATAAAATTTGAATCAAATCCTTTTGGATGAAGTAAAACTAATTGTAACATAAAATACCCTGATTATGAAGGATTCACAATATAATATGTAAATGGTGAATCATATACACTATATAAAATAAATTATTTTCATTCAATTAAAATGTTTCTCAATGACATAAAATTGAGAAGATAACCCTTAAAATGATAATTATATTGAAGTGATGGTTTTTTAATCAGTTAATTATGTGTAAAAAATGTATATAAAAATGTGGAAATAAAAAATAAATAAATAAATTCCATTTCACTCATAATCATTAAATAATATAATTAATGAAGAAGTGATATAACCCAACGAAAGAAAATTGAGTAATGAAACACTTACCACTTTGAAGCTTTTGAATCATAAACCCATTAAATCAAATAACCATATATGGATATCTAAATCTAGATAATGTTATTAAGAATCAATATAAAAAGTAATTCATGGGTTTTATACCCCCAAGATATAAGAGTCAAGTGGTGAAAATGTCATGTGTCTCAATTAAATAAAAGTGAGACGAAAATACTTTACCTCGAGTTCGACTCACCACCTACAAATTATATCTTCTTAGAGAATAAATTCATATTAATTATTTAATTTATTAATATAAATTTTTAATTTTGATATTTCTTTTATTTTATCTACTTTCAAATTATATTTATATAATTAGTCAATCTTGTTCAAGTCGGGTGTTTCGACAATATTTAGTTTATAAGTCCAACATATCTTTTGTAGAATAACTATGGTAAAATAAGTAAATGTTACATCATCTAAAAATAATAGTAATGACATAATAAAAAAATTTACACATTAATTATAATTTTTAAACACCCATGAAATATGGTTATAAAAATTGAACAATGTTACAATCATAGTGATGGAATGTCATTTGTACATGTGATTAATATTTCCAATTATTAATGAACATTATAGAGAGAAAGAATGTGTTATTTTACCTTTGAAAGATATTAATTATATCATAAATAAAATATTATTTCCTTAAATACATTTATATATACCATACATCTGATGTGGGGATTAAAAAGATCACATTGATTTGTAGTGGTCCACATGAACGACATTATAATTATTTAATGAATGAAAAGGTATGAAAATATATGATATTTTACTTTTATTTAATGATAAATATTTAATTAATAATATATATATATATATATATATATTAAATCCAAAATTATTAATAGTCATGAGAGGTGATGATGTAAAATGAATTACATTGGTTTGTGAGGTGGTAGTTAACTATACACATAAATGATGGTTTTTCTGGTGGAAGAGTATACAAGCGTAGGTTATGACAATAAAATAATAAAATCATATAATTTGGAAGATATTTTTTATTATAACATCATGGTTTAATAATATTTTATAGATGTGGAATAAGAAGAAAAAATCCCTTGGTTTAGAACAATACATCTTCTTTGGAAACCCTAATTATGTTTTCAACAAAAGCCTTCCTAATAGGGTTTTTTAATAAAAAATGAACTCTAGTACATGAGAAGAGAAGTAAGAAATTTATTTTTAGGTATTGTATGAACCAATAGGAAGTGTGAAAAAAATAAAAAAGTAGGTTCCCTTTTATAAGTGAGAAAGTGTTACATTTTTATAAATACACAAAAAATTTCAATAATTGGAAGTCAGTCTCAAAATAAGTGCCTCAAAAATTGATAAAATATTTATTTAATAGAATATAAAATTGATCTATGACACCAAAATTAAAAAAATAAACATATTTTAAACTTTTCATTTCATTTACCTTAAAAGATTCCAACTTTTACCATTTTAGTTTTCACCGTGGTAACTAGTTTTTACATAGGTAACTTATCATTTATCGTAAAAATAAAATGATCATTATTTGATAAATTCTACCCACTAATTAAAAATATTATATAAAATTTATAAAATACAAAAAATACTATTTTTGTGAAAAATTAATTTTAACACAAGAACAAAAAACGTGAAACACCCAGTTTTAACCTTAATTGAGGTAACATTTTTCTTACTCATAAATGTTCAATATAGTTACTATAAAACAGAAACTTTTCCAAAAATGGAAAATAAGTGATATTTCTAAAAATTTACAAATAAATTTTAACAATATAGTTTTTTAGTAATTTTTAATCATTTAATAAAACAATATTTATTATAAAATATCATTAATGTCTATATTGACACTATTAATTTAATTTGACATTGAAAACATCAATACATAGATTTATTTATATCATATACCTTTAAAATTTCCTTATAATTTTATATTTTTCAAAAAAATCTATTTAAAATAATTAATTCAAATTATATTACATAAAATTTTTTAAAAAACATTTTTTAAGTCAGTAATTCATATGTTGGTATTGCATAAGAATTTAAGATAATTATATCATTGCAACAAAATATAAATAAATTAACATGAAAAAAATAAAACATTTTTATTTAAAATATCTATTTAATACATAACACATGTTTTTTTAATCCCTTTCATAAAATATTATAGTTATTAAAAACAAGAAAGTGAAAATTTTGTCTTTTCTTTACATAATGTATTATGAAGGTCACAAACATGGTAATATATAAAAAAGATGCCACATTTTATAATTTTGAATGATTATGTAATAAATATACTCATTAAAAAAATAATTCCGGTGTTATTGTTATTTTTTAGTTCTTATGATATATGTTTTACACTTAATTAACTTATTTTCCCTTTACCATGGTAACAAATATTTACTATGGTTACTATTTATAGACACAAAATTTAGAAGGGAACTATTTAGAAAATCTATACAATATTATTCCAAATATATAATCCCTTTTCCATGATTCAAATAAATATAAGTTGTAGAATTTAAATTACTATTATATCCAAAAACAGAATAAAAATGATTTTCTATGAAAGATTCATTTTTTATGAAATATATGATCTTATATTAACCCAATTGAAATAAATAATCATAATATTATTTTAAAATAACATAAAAATATATAATTTATGAATTTTATTTAAATATTTAATTATTATGGTTTATTTTAATTAATTTAAATTGATAAATTTTATACTGTTAAAAATAGTTTTTAGAAAAAATTTGTTTTATTCATAAAAATAAAATTATTCAAAAATCATGAAAATTTATTATTTGAAATAAATTAATTAATTATTCTATATAAATTCTGTTATATTTAAATTTAATAAAAAATAACAAATATATGGTTCTTTTAAATTAATTTATTTAATGGAAGGAAATGGCAGTGTTTGAAAAATCGATAATTTTATGTTTTCACTAGAAAATTAATAATTTTAGAAAATTCCATAAAATTCACCCTACATTAATTTTTATATGATACCAAAAAATTAAATAAATTTCATAAAATTAAATTTTAAAATATTATAAAAATTAATTATAATATTTTTCTCACAAAAATAAAATAAAAAACACTTCTAAGGAAAACGTATTTTTGATAATTAAATAATTTAACTAAAAATTGAGTGATTATTTACTAATAATTTATAAATTCATTTATATTTAGTAGTAATGTTATTTATATTTCATAATATTTCCAATAATATGCATACCTACCATTTTAATGGCTATGTAATAAAGGTCATATTTATAGAATATTATTTCATTATTCATTTAGGATCGGTGTTCTGTGTTGCATGCACTATCGAATATAGTTTTCTTTTCTAAATATTTAGGGTGTTAGAAATCTACATCATGTGCACCTCCTTCAACTAAGTAGAAACACTATTGGATAATAGCTGAAATAAATCATCCAAAATTCCACCTTTTCTACACATGAATAGTGTGTATTTCTAATATACGAACTTCATTTTATATAGGTGTGCTTTTAGGCATTTTGGGAAGGGAATATAATTTATTTTTTGGATAATAAAAAATAAAAAACATATTTTCCATTCAATTAATTTTTTTTGAATGCTTCTCAACTCTTATAGAACATTTTTGAATACTCTTGATATTTTTCTAAACAAACCACATTCCTAAAATATTCGTAAACTCTTTTTTTGGGAAACCTAGAAAACATTCTCAAACTCTCCTAGATAAAAAAATTTAGTATCATCACGTCGTCATCATTTTTTTAGGGCTTTAAAAATATTTTTTTAATTCCCAATAAGATCTATTCAGTCTAACTTTATATTGTAATTTCAACAAGAACATTTTAACTAATAAAAAACTCTACTTATTTACTTTCAATTATAAAAAAACTATCTAGTAATCCTACCAAAACATAAATTTTAAACTAAAAAAAATCTCCAAAATTTCCATCTAATCAATTATCATCTGATTGATGTTAAGGTGGTGAATTTTTTTCTGATGTATTGACATTTATCCTTATGATCACATTGTGCATCAATATCTCTAAAATTATCATCCTATGAAAATTTGAATGTTTTTATATGTCTATATTTATGATGTATCTTCATCTGGTGGACTCAATACACACACATTACATTAACTTCACACTTCATAACTTCCCATTATCAAAATTCATATAATTTTTAACATAGATTTTTTCATATAAAAACATCATACAAAAACTATCTACATGTAAATACTTTAACTGGTGAAGATGGTTGACTATATTTTTGCAACTTTTAAATAATTTACTAACATGAAACTTCTTTTTTTTGGTTCCCTACATTGAATTACTCTATCAATTTATGTTTCCATAAAAATAATTACTTCTACTTTATATTATAACAAATAGAAAATAAAAATAAAAATTCTAATTTTATGATTCCTCTACATTTTTATTTCATTAATTAGAGTTGAATAATTTCTTCTTTTATGAATACTCATAAAATAAATATGTAGATAAATTTCATCTAATTAATTTTCTAGAAAGTCTAGTTGTTATATATTAATCTGGTGGCTCATAATTCCCCTTTATAACCACATATACAATAATAGTAATACCTTATTCAAATAAATTATCATATAATTTCTTTATCCCAAGTTTATATAGTTAATTTAAGGAAACATATTATAAAAAATCCATCGAACAAATCTAACTTTTCTTTTATACACCATCTTACACATTTCACTATTTTTAAAAATGTTTTCAAATTATTCATATCTCTTAAAAAATCATGATGTTAGTAAATTTCATGAATATATTGGAATCATCTAATTTGTTTTTAAAGAACCTTCTTATACTTATTTATTAGGAAAATTCGGACATGTTTCTTAAGAAATATTCTTAATGAAAATTCTTAAGGATTTGTCTCAAGAAAACCCCTTAATAAATTTTTTTAAAGAATATTATCTTGCAACACATATTGATATATTTACAAAAAATAAATCCAAAAAAAAACCTAGTCCTAACAATGAAAAAGGCATAGTGGCTCAAAAACCAATTCCTATTTTTTTTAAGAAATATAGGTAGATACATTTTAGACTTTTATAAACATGTTTAATTAAAAAAACAGAAAAAATTATTTTGGTAGTTTATAGAGTGTTTGGATTCCTAGAAATAAAATCCATGTTTGGATTCAAGTAAGTGGATGCAGGTTCTGAAAAAAATGCACCTAGAAGTAAAAAACCCAGAAAAGGGTTTTTGGATAATTATTTGATCATTAATTGGTGCACAATAATTGGGTCTAATTATAAAACTAGTTTAACACACTCATTGGATATGTTGGAATAATTCACATGCTATTTATAATCCACAAAAATGATTTAAATATAATTTTTTGATGTAATATCTAATAAAGAAATACATAGAACCTGATAAGAATATGACCCTGGAAAACCAAGATTGAAATCTAGAGATTCATAATTTAAAATATACATACCATTTATTAGTTATTTCTTCCATATTTTTAGTTTGTTTTTATAAATTATTAATTGAAGTATTCTCATTTTCAACATTCCTTTAGTTAAAGTATGGTTAGGATCCTAAAGGAATGTAGTTAATAATGAGTTTGATGGACAATGCCGAGATTATCCCAATAATAAATCTGATAAGTTTTTATTAATTTTTTTTAATATTGGGGAATAATATATGACTAAATTAACATATTTATACTGGTCTCTAAATTATTATCACACCATTTCCCAATGTTTTTAAAAAAATTAAGGCATTTTTATAAATACGGATAATGAAAAATTATAGTAATTTTTGTTTTTTTTTGTGTATAGAGTGGGGGAGCAGGTGGGGTGTCTGATTGTATAGGTTTGGGTGGTGTAAATGGGTTGAGAGTAGATAAGATAGATTGGGTGTGAGTGTACATGTTTTCAAGGGGAAAAGGGAGAGAGATTGGGTGTGTGGGAAAGGTTCCCTGTGGAATAGGATGGGAGAAAGCATGTCAATGTTGGTGGGAAAGGGGGCTATCAACATAATACAATTCCCATGTTTATCTAGAACTTGGGTAGATTTTATTTATTTAACTGTGATTTTTAAAATTCAGGTAAATATTGTATGTCTAAATTGACCCCATTTCTGAATTCAATTAAATTAGTCATCAACCATTTCTAAATTATTTTTTAAAAAACATAGGTAAAATCATTATAAATTTTTATAAACATTTATTTTTCATGGGTAGGTGATATAGCAGAGCTGGTTTTTTTGGGAGAGAGTGGAAATGGGTTCAACAGAGTGAGCATGATGTTAGAGAGTTGTTGGGGTTTTCGTGGGGTGGGTCGATGGGTGTCAGAGGGTAGAAGTGCAGGTGGTGTTAAGGGGTAGGGAGGAGTTAGGTGAGGTGGGAGTTAGTATATAGAGTGTGATGGAGTATAAGAAGAGATATCGAGTGAGTGGGAAGGGCTTCTTGTAGTATATGGTGAGTAAAAGTGTGTTAATATATGTGGTAAAGGGGGTTTCGACATAAAAAATAACAACTTTTATCTAGAACATTGGTTTATTTGATTTAAATAACTCTGTTTTTTGAAAAGTATTTAAATATTGTACGGATAATTTAACAATGATTCTAATGAAAATAAATTATTCACACACAATTTCCCAATTTGTTAACTAAAAATATATAAATACCTTATACATATTTTTAAACACATAAAATGAAAAAAAAACAAAAATCTAATTATGTTTTTGTTGTTTATAGAGTGTGTGTGCTACTAGAAGTGAAATTCCTATCTAGATACAAAAAAGTGGATTCATGTTCTGGAACAAATGCACTTAAACCAATCATTATTTTGTGAAAAACAATTGGGTATAACTAAATGGATGGTTTGACTCTCCTGATGGATATGTTTTACTGATTCACATGATCTTTATGAAACATTAAAAGGGATTCATATAGAATTTGATTATGTAATATATTACTAGTTAGTACATATTATTAGATAGCTAATTGACCATGGGTAACCTAGATTGAAATTTATATATTCCTAAATTAATTTATTCATGTAATTTATTAGTTATTTATTATATGTTTATGTTTTCCTTTTAAACATTATTAACCTATGTATTCTCATACCACAACATTAATTTATTTAATGTAATGGTTGGATCCTAAAGGGGCCATGTTAATAAATTGTGTAATGGATAATCGAGAGATTATCCTAATGAAAAAACATAAAATATATGAGTTGTGTTTTTTAAAATGAAGTTAAATATAGTATGGCTAAATTAGAAAAATTTCTAAATGCAGATAAATTAGATGAACAAAATTTCACAATGGATTAACAAAAACATATGTAAATACATTATACATGTACACAATCAGGATTAATCAAAAAAATAGCTAATTTTGTTTTTTTTGGTGAATAAAGTGGGGGAGTAGGTGGGGTGTCTGAGGGTAGAGGTGACTGTGGTGTCCAGTGATAGAGAATAGATAGGTGGGGTGGGTGTGAATTTATAGTGTTTTAATGAGTATAGGAAGAGATAGGGTGAATAGATAATGATCCAAGGTGTATATGGTGGTAGAATAATTGTCAATTTATGTGGGAAACAGGGGTGTCACCTTCAAAAAAATATCCATGTTTATCTAAAACATAGGTAGATTTTATTGATTTCCCTCTACTTTTAAAAAATTATAGTAAACCCTATATGACTAAATGAATCACATTTCTAAATTCAACTAAATTACTCGCATTCCATTCCCTAATGTTTTTACAAAATGTAGGTAAATACATTAGACATTTTTTTAATCATGGCTAATGAAAAGAAAAAATTAATCATGTTTTTTAGTGTGTAGAGTGTGTGGATTATTATAAATGAAAACATTGTCTAAATATAAATAATTTTATATATTACCTGCCCCAAATGAACCTAATGGTAATAATCCTAAAAACATTGGTTGGGTATTAACTCGATCCTTTTTTAATTCAAAAAATGGGTCTAACTACACGCCTAGTTTAAGACCCTTGGTGGATATTTTTTAGTGATTCACCAGATCATTAAAAAACATTATAGAGAATTTAAATATAGTTTTATGATGTAATATATAAATAGTTTTAACATAACACTTTATATTAATATAACCATGGATTTCCTTGATTGAAATTTAAGGATCCATAAGATAAGTTATACACATCATTTATTAGTTACATATTCTATGTTTATAGTTTCCTTCTATTCATTATTAATTTAATTATTCTCATACATAAAATCTTCTTTAGTTAAAATAAGTGTTTGAGACCAAAGGATCCTAGTTAATAATGGGTGTGACAGGCAATATGGAGATAATACCAATAGAAAAACTAGCAAAATAAGAGGTGTTTTATTGTAGGTAAATAATGTATTACGAAATTAACCATGTTTCTAAATGAAGATAAATTAGTCTCACCATATTTATGTATGTAATTTAAAATTGTCAGAAAATAAATTTGAAAAATTTATAAAAATGAAAAATAAAAAATGGAAATTATTTTTTACGGTATATGTTGGGGGATTGAGGTGGTGTCTGAATGTAAATGTTGTGGTTTTGTTAAGGGGTAGAGAGAAACAAGGTTAGGTTGGGTGGTGTAACATCCCCAATAATTATAGAATAAGTATTTTTATTATTTATCAATATTTATAAATTAAATATAAGTTTTATAGAAAAAATTATGATATATCAAATATCGTACATGAAATGCAACAACAAGTTTCTTCAAAATATTATGTTGCATACATGACCGTGTTATAGAAAACAATAATACAAAATTAATATTTTTTTAATATGGTAGTTATCTTCTAGAGATTGTATTAGAGATAATTAATGGTACTAACTATATTATGTTTACACATGTTTGTAATATTTTTTACATTAATCTAATAGATTTTATTAACATGACATACGAATAAATCCAGTTTTACACAAAAACGTTATATTTTCCTAAAAAGAAATATTTTAACCTTTTTATAGTGCACCTATTTTAAAAACAAATTTTCAAAATGTTATAATTTTTATATGAAAATTTATAATCAATTTTATATTGATGAATATAAAAATTATCTTCGGGTGATATTTTGGTATTTTTCTGAGATGTTTCATATTTTGCGAAATATTAAATAATATGAAATTTTAATTGAGAACTTCATTTTCATATAGTTTTTTAATATAATAAAATTATATTTCTAATTATTTATATTATAATTACAAAAAATGTATATCATCTAATCTAATTTATTTTGTTTTAATCATTTTCTCTATAATTATAGATATAAATACTTAATGATATTTTGAACATTTTCACCTTAAAAACATACTTTGTCAGCCCATCTAGGGGATTAATTTTAAATTAACTTGTTCAAAATCATGTGGTTGGAATTTGAAAAATGAATTCCAATTTTTGAATAAACATTATTTTTAATTTCTAATATGTTCAAAAAAAATTTACCAAAACCATTAGTGAAATAAATTAAAATTAGTTGTTGTGATTAAGGTTAAAATGTGTTTACTTAGTAGTTAAACCTTAATATTATGAGTTCAAACAACATATAAACTTTAGAGTTCAAATGAAATATAAACTTTTTAAAACCCATTATATGGACATTATTATACCATATCCCCTATTTTATCTAATTTTGATAATTATTGGTGGAAAATTATGTAAGGTATACCTCTCAAATGTGTTTACCTTTTTTTATTTACAATAATTCCACTCCACCTCCACTATAAAAAGTAACTCACCCAATCCCATTTATTCACACCTATAAATCTCTTTGTCTCAACAAAAAACGTCCAAAATAAGCTTAAAACAACCCTAACCTACCCTAAAGGTCTCTGTTTGTAAATAAATCTAACAATGTAATTCCTTTGGATAAAACCAAATAAAATTCCAAAAAAAGAGGTAACATTATTCAACATGCTTTTTGTTTTATTTGATTCACTACCCTTTCAGTTATTATTATTCTATGATTATATAATAAAATTGGTATCCAAAACGTATTTAGATTTCTTATTTTAAGTGTTAGACCTAAAAATTCTCACTTCCATCAAATTTATAATGAAATTACCATTTTTGTGTACAGAGGACTAATGCAAAGAAAAATGATGTCCTTTGTTTTTCCTTTTCCACATATTTCAGTTGGTAATTATGATGGAGGAACTGTTTATATAAGATATATATATATATATGATCTATTCATAATTATGTAATTTTTATATAAACATACCTTAATTATTTCCATTTTTTGTAAGTAAGAAAATATCATTTGTGGACGTGTGGACTATTGCCTCCTCAAAGTGATATGATACATTCCCACATTACATGAAAATGTATAAAGGATGGGTTTAATAAAACTATGTGAAAAAAATAAAATATATATTTTATTCATGACATAATTATCTTTCTGGGAGTATAATATATCATTTTCATTATAAACCTTTTCACTCACCAAAAAAATTGATAACGTTGTTCGTGGATGTGTGGAATATTGCCTCCTTGACGTGGTGTCATACCTTTTGCATCAAAAAAATTATATAAATAAGTATATATGATTAAATAACGTGTAATTTATAATATAATTATAATTATATAAAGATAAATGTTAAATAACTTCTTTCCATAGTGATCATTGAAAAATGATAACCTTACTCATGCATACGTATGACCTACTATCTCTATGATAGTAACGTTGTTCCATTTTTCATAACCATCATTCATGATTGGTTTTAAAGGTATAAATTATGAATAAATATTAAATTTATTTCATGATTATTATTCTAAAGATGGTTTAATAATTACCCTTTGATCGTAGTTGACCTACCAAAGTCGTTTTTTGACACATAAACGAAATATGGTCAAATCACCTAACATAATTTTAATTAATTGAGTAATTGTATAAAAAAATTAAATATGTTTAATAAAAGTAATGATAAAATTTAAAATGGTGATAATTCAAGTAAATAATTAACCTAAGTTTATTATTCTGTAAGATAAAGCCACATATGGCATGTCAACTAAAGTTAAGAGATTTCTCTTTAATCTCCTTTCATTGAGGCATATTTTGATGTTATACACCCACCTTATTTTATGTTGTGAATATATTACCCCTTTTATATCTATATTGATATTTTTTCTTCCACCATCCTTCTTGTTTTTAATGAAAAAAATAAACCCCTCTTTCCCTTTTTATGGGTATTTTGTTATTGAAATTGGGTTTTAAAATGGATTGATTATTTCAATATCATGAAATGTTTTTTACGATTGAAAAATAAATTTTATGACTGAAATGTTGAAAATTATAATCCTTTATGTTTTAGGAATGTAATTTTACGTGGACACTTGAAGGGTGGTTCCATGATAAACCAATGATGGGTGGTTCTGTGATAAATTGATGATGGGTGGGTCCATAATTTCCCTCCAATGCATTAGGTATGAATGTCTATCATATAAATATTCCATTTGTAAGAGTGATATGAATGTATGTATACCTCATGGTTACTGCATTTATAAGATAGAAAATTATAATAATGTCCCAATATAACTTTATCTGTGTTCTATTCTTAATATGGGGTTAATAGTAATGTTTTTATTACAAAAATGGTATGAAATTATCTTACTTTCAACAGAAATAATTTAAAACTTATTAAGGGTGTAAATTATTACTTTTTGAATAAAAATCTTGGGTTTTAGTATTTATAAAAGGACTAATGGTTTCCATTTATATATATCCATTACAAATCTTTTTGTCCTCATCCCACATTTTTTAATTTTTTTCACATGACTTATGGATGAGTAATGGATTGAATGAAGTCATGTTGAATGTCATAGAGACTTTTTATAAATGTTATCATGCTTTATTTTTAATTTTTTAGATTATATGAAAATGGATACTATTTGGAAGTGTCCACTTTTTATTTTTTGAGGTTTTTATGTACGATTAATGGCCTAACTCTATAAGTCTCTAAACCTAAAAAGATACTCAATGATAAAGAATGTAAATTTATAGAAAAAAATTTAAGAGTTTTAAATTTTTATGGGAAGGGCCTTATATATTGTGTCAAGGGAAAGGTTTATATATAATTATAGGTTAGGATATTTTTAATAACATTCTATTAAATTATTATACCTTATGGTTATGTGAGTATGATATAGAATTTAGTGATTTACATGTTTCTTCATGTAAAGTGTGTTTTTTAAGAATAGATTTCTATAAAAAAAATAAGGAAGATGATGTAGGAAAGAACCGAGAGTAAAATATCCTTCTGAATTTGTATCTAGAGATGGTTGGAATTCTAAAGGATTCGTTTTTTTGTAGTGATGCCTTAGTTTAAATAGGATATAAATATTAGTGGTGTTGATATTAGGGAGAAACCAGATCTACCCTAGAAAAACATGAAGATAGTAAATCATTTAATAAGACAATATCTCCCATCATTTATATGATCATATAACCAAGTTACAGTTAATGGATGGTTTAAATTAATAAAAATTATATTTGATGTCATGGGTTTTCAGATCACAAAATGTGAACTCTTGTAGTTTATTATTTTAAAGGTGCAGCTAACTAGTGGTGGTAAATAGTTAATAGGGAGAGTGAAGTGATTCATGCCTTGTAATGGGGTGAATTTAAGAATAGTTTCCTTGAAAAATATTTTCCTATGGATATTACACAAAATATGGAAGTCTAATTATTATAATTGACACAAAATGAGGAATATTTGGTAGCTGAAAAAGAATAAATCATCCCTTGACTTGTGAGGTACGTCCCAAATTTTATCTGAGTTATTGATAGAAAGATAAACCAATTTTACTCCAGACTAAAGACTTGATATCAAAGGGAATTTGATTATCCTGAGTTCAGTATCTATAAGAAGCTAGTTTGATGTACTAATATGGTTGAAATTTTATTTTCCAATGATCATGCATCAGATGACAAAAAGGAAAAGAAGAGGTCTAGTTGTAGCAATGGGGAATAATTCGCTAAAGAAGTTTGGAGGTATGAAAATAAAATCTCTATCTTGTGATATGGGTGGTAAAAATTATCCCAAAAAATGTCTTTCAATGTCTTTTATATGCTTCTGATGGGGTATGTTTAGTCATCTGGATTGTGATTACATGGGAGATGATCAGGTAAGCAATGAAAAGCCATTGATAAGTTGTTTTAGTTGAATTGAGTTAGGAAATTAAGCCAATGTGTGTCCATTTTTGATTAATTGATGTATATATCATCAAGACCGATATTAAAAGAGTGTGAAAATATAATTTTCTATTACAATGGTTGATGTTGGGATATCAAATTATGTGGTTGTAGGTATGTTACTAGTTTTCTCCATTTGTGCCAAATCTCTATTTGACTATAGATCTCCTCATTCTTTCATTTCTTATAAATTCTATAGAAACATTGGAATATAACCTCATGAATGTAAGATATTACTTTTGGTAAATTATTCTAGTGGTAGTTTAGAGAAACTAAGATTTTTAAGAATGTTTGTATTATCATTACTAGAATGGTATTTTTTTAAAATCTTGTTGAACTACCCACAGTGGAGTTTAATACCATTTTGTGTATGGATTGGATTTCAATTTTTCATGCTAAAATAGAATGTAAAGACAGTAAAGTTTCATTCAATGATTTCATACCTTTGATATCATACAAATAATAAATAATTAAATTATTATAAATAGTAGTGAATGTTATCTATCTAGTTTTGTAGAAAAAAATTAAGTGTTCTGATTAGTGACATCCCATTAGTAAATGAATTTTAAAAAGTTTTTCTTAATAATTTTCCTCATGTTATTCATGATTTTGAAGTTGTATTTAATTTTTATTTAGTTCTTGATGATAACACTATTTATAAACCCCTTATCTAATGGAACTAGTTGAACTTCTATAATTTAAAAAAATATTTTCTCGAATTTCTTAATAAAGGTTTTATTCAAACTAGATCTTCCCCATGGGTTTCTCATATTTTATTTGTGAAAAATAATTATGGTTCCCTGAGAAGTTTCATTGATTATACAGACGTTAATAACATCATTATTAATAATGAGATATATCATTTTGAAGGCCAAGGGAGATTACATCACAAATATATCATTTTGAATGAGATATAAGAAATATGAGTTTTTAGTTATGACCTTTTGGTTATATAATGAACCTACTATATTTATGAATCTTTTGAATTGAGTCCTCCAACATTTTATGGATAAGTTTGTGATTATTTTTAAAGATGATATTTTGGTATATTATAAATTCAACATAGAAGAAGAAAGTAACATAATTATTGTTTTTCAAACCATTAAATAATGTAAAATATATGGGAGGGTGGTAAGATTTATTTTTTGTTGTAAAAAAATAATTTCATTTTTATATTGTCTCTAAAGATGGCATAATTTTGGACCCCCACAAAAAAAGTTGTTGAAGAGTGTCCAAGACCTACCAATGTCATAGATATTTATATTTTTCTTGTATTAGCGGGTTATTACCAATGGTTTGTTGAAAAAAAATTGGTTATATATCCCATTAACTAAGTTAACACAAAATGGAGTTAGGTTTATCTAGACATGATAATATGATTTTTGATTTCATGAACTGAATAAAAGATTGGTCAATTCTGTAGTTTTATTCCATCCTTTCAGAAATGGTGATTTTATCATCTATAGTGATGCTTCTTTAAAAGGAATTGGTTGTGTCTTGAGGTAGGATGATAATGCTTCACATCAATTAAAAATCAATAGTTAAATTACCATACATATTATTTGGTATTAGCTACTATTATATTTTCATTAAAATTTTGGAGGAATCATATTTATGGATTGAAGTGTGAAATATATATTAATCTCAAAAGTTTAAAGTAAATATTCAATTAAAAAGAGTTGAACATGAGACAAAGATGATGGTTGGAACATATAAAAGATTATGATTTCATGATTCATTATCACCTTGGAAAATAAAATCAGGTGTTTAATTCTTTCAGAAGAAAATATAATTCTACAGTAACCCTACTATATTTGTAATGTTAAAATTTGGTTAATAATTTATTTAATTATGTCCTAGAAGTGGTGGATGTAGGGAAATTTCCTATTTTTTCTGGTTTTATTGAATCCTATTTGTTAAGAAATAAATTATATGGATCTAATGGTGGATAAATATTTGAATGAAAAGGTATATTCCATTTATGATGGTAATTTTCAAAATTTTAAAATTTATGATGAATGAATTTTGTGATTTCTGGAAAGATTATGTGTGATTTATTATTCTTAATTGGGTAAAGATTTGTTGACTAAAGCTTGTAATTCTATATTTTCCATTCATTAGTGAAATAGTAAGATTCACAAGGACCTTATAGGGTATTACTATTGGGATGGAGTGAAAAGAGATATTGTAGAATTTTCCATGAACTGTTTGACTCTTCAATAGGTTAATGAAGAATTATAGTTACCATAGGGGATGATCTAGCCTTTTCCAATGCTACAGTGAAAATGGGAGAACATATCAATGGATTACATGGTAATATTTTGAATTAAATCTCAAGGTAAAAATGTAATTTGGGTAATTATTGATCAATTAAATAAATCTGCACATTTCCTACTCATTCAATATAAAATGTCTTTAGATCAAAATTTTGGGCCATATCTAAAAGTTTTTGTCAAGTTAAACTGTGTTTATCTATTATACATTGATCACAAATACACATATATTTTTTTAAATAGACTTTATAAGTCATTGGGTACTAAATTAAATTCTATTAGATATTTGTTTCTCAATCTAATGGATAGTCTTAGCATACGATTTAGACCATTAAATATATAATTAATTCATTCTCAATGAATTAATAGGAATGTTGGTATTGATATATTTATTTTGTTGAGACTTCATATAATAAAAATTTTCATTATAGTATAAATGTAGAACCATTTGGGGCATTATTAGGAAAGAGGATTCTGATACTAAATTTTTGGGATGATATAGGAGAAAGATTGTTTATAGGTCTAGAGTTGGTAGAGGAAACGATAAATAAATTTCAACTGATTCAATGACACATGATGGAAGTTTAGAGTAGACAGAAAATTTATACGGGTAACTGGAGGAAATATCTTTCTTTCTAGTTAGGTGATTATTTCTTTATAAAAGTTTCACTATAGAAAAGTGTGAAGTGTTTTGGTAAGAAGGGGAAGATGATTCCATGGTTCATTGGACCATATGATAGCATATAAAATGTTAGATCAATTTCATTCAGAGAGGCTTTACCTCTATGTTTATTATGGGAACCCAATGTACTTCATGTTTTAATGTTGATGAAGTATATACTAGATTCATCTCATGTTTCTAACCCTTAATTAGTTTAGTTGGATGGCATTGATTTTTTTGAGCAACAACGAGTTCTAATTCTTGGCCATAGAGATCATTGTTTCTAAATATGTAAATTCACTACGTTAAGGTTTTATAGAGAACCCATATGGTTTTATAGGCAACATGGGAAAATGAAAATTTTGTGAGGGAAACAATCCAAACTTATTTAATAATTGAAAAAATTATGAGAACATAATTTCCCAAGGAGTAAAAGATATAACACCCCAAGTAATGATAAAATAATTATTTTTCACATTCATTAATATTTATATATTAAATAGTAATTTTATAGTAAAAGGGATGCAATTTCAAACACTATACATGACATGAAATAAGGAGTTTCTTCAAAATTTTGTGTTTCATGAAAGAGTGAGTTATACCAAACAATATTATAATATTAATATTAATTTTTAATATGGTAGTTATTTCCTAGTCATTGTATTGGATAGAATGAATAGAAATACCTATATTATGATTAAACATGTTTATAAAAAATTTAATATTCAAATAATGGATTTTATATGCATAATATAAAAATAAGTCTTCTTTTATGCTTAAAAGTTCTATTTTTTAGAAATAAATATTATCACCTCTTAAGGGAGAACCTATTAAAACACTAAATTTTTTCACTTTTATAACTTTTTGTGATAAAATAAACATTATTATTTAAATCAGTATATCAAAATTAACTTTGAGTGATTTTTTATTATTTTTTTGAGAAGTTTCGTATATTAATAAATAGAAAATATACTGAATTTTAATTAAAAATTAATTTTTCCGTAATTTATTTATATAGATAAATTATGTTTTTAATTTTTTTGTATAATTAGATATATTTTATATAATTTAATATAATTTAGGTCATTTTAATCATTTTTATAGTGATTCTAGATATAAAAACATAATTTTTTTTGAATATTTTCACTTTAAAAAATCATCTTTGTCATCCCTTCTATGAGAAAAATTTTAAATTATTTTATAGAACTTCTGTGGTTGGAATTTTAAAAAAGGAATTCCATTTTTTGAATGTTAATAATTAATAATTTATAATAAGTTAAACTTTCTTTTTACCAAAACTATTAGGGAAATCAATTAAAATTAATTATAGCGATTAAGGTAAAAATGTGTTTACTTAGTGGTTAAATATTAGTCTCAATAGCCCAAATAACCAAAAAACATTTTGAAAACCATTTTAGGAACATTATTCATCCATATACCCGCTTTTAAATTTTTTTTATCATTATTGGAGTAATACAATGTAATGGAGTCACCCCAATAGAGTTTACCTTTTTATATTTATAAGAATTCCACTCCACCACAACTATAAAATGGAACTCACCCTCCCCCACTTATTTATATATATTAAGACCTTTTTTCATCCAAAAACATCATAAATATTCTTCCAACACCCCTAAACTCACCCTAGAGTCCTCACATTGGGCACAAAGCCAACCAAATAAACCCTTTGGTGAAAACTAGAAGGATTTTCCCAAAACGGTGGTTACATTCATCAACAAGCATTTATGTTTTTTTATTTTTCCATCCATTAAATTCATATTATAAAATAAATATATAAAAACATAAGAAACCTAAATATACTTATTTTTTTATTTTAATGTTTCTATAAACAACTACACACACTTCCATCAAATGGGTAACAAAATTGTTGTTTTTGTGTACAAAAGACTATCCCATCATGAAATGATGTCATTCATTTTTTCCTTTACCACCTCTCATCATTGCTAATTATTATGAAATAATATTTTCATATGATATATATATATATATATCATATTTATAATTTCTTAATAATAAAATATTTTTTATATACACATATCTTCTTGCTTTCTATTTTGTGTGAGTGTAATAACATTATTTGTGGATGTGTGGACTACCGCCTCCTTATCACGATGTGATACATTCACACTTTACATGGAATGTTTTTAGGATGAGTTTAATAAAAATATGTGACATAAATAACATATATATAATATTACTTACATAATTACCTTTATGTAAATATTATATTTCATTTTCATTATTACCCATTTCCAACACCCAAAAAAAAGTCATAATGTCCTTCATAGACGTGTGGATTGTCTCCACCTCGACATGATGTGATTCATTTAAATTAAAATATCTATATATATAAGAATGTATATAATTAAATAATTAGTTATTTATTATATAATGATCTATCTGTAACGAAAAATTTACTTACCTTCTTTTAAAAATGATCATTGAATAATGATAATGTTACTCATGCGTAGAAATAGGCTACAATCTTCATCATTGTAAAGTTTGTTCATTTTTCATAACCATGATTCATGGTTCTTTTTAAAAGTATAATTTATGTATAAATATGATAATTATTAAAGTATTATTATCTTGGAGATGTTTTAATAAATCCATATTTTACCATTGTTGTCCTAAGAAATTCATTTTTGACACATAAATTGAATATGGTAAAAACACTCGACATAAAGATTATTTGTTCAAGTAGTTGTATAAATAATGTAATCAGTGAAATAAAATTAATGATAAACATTAAAATTATTCAGGTGAAATTAAATAATTAACATTAGTTTATTATTCTGGAAGATAAATACACAAGGGACAAATCAGACTCAAGACAAGGAATTTCATCTCAATCTCCTTTCATTGAGGAATATTTTGATGTAATGAACCCACATTATTTAAAGAGGTGTATATAGAGAAAATATTAAAATGTATTATAATTAGTTCACTTATTATCATATTATTTAATTTTTTTGTTAAATATTTTTCTCTCATAGGGCTTATAGTTTAAATTCTCTATGTGGTATGGGCACTCTGAATGTTTAAAGATTTAATTTAAAAATACTTTCTCTATATAAATATTTTTTTTTTATTTTACATATTTACAATATAGAAATAAAAGTATTGTGATGTAAATTTTATATCTATTTTTATATTTCGTTTCCTCTACAAGCCTTGATGTTTTTAAAGAAAAAAATGAAACCCCTCTTTCTTTTTTTCAGGGTATTTTGTTATTGAAAATGGGTTTTCAAAATGTATTTTTTATTTAAATATATTAAAATGTTTTATTTTGATTGAAAATGAAATTTTATTAGGTAAATTTTGCAAATTAAAATTTTCTATGTGTTATAAATTTGTAATGTTACTTGGACATTTCATGGGTGGTTTTATGGAAAACCAATAATGGGGGGTTCCATGATAATCCAAAAATGGGTTGGATTATGATATCCCTCCAATTCATCAGGTATGGAAGTTGGTCGTATGGATATTATGTTTTTAATAGTGAAATGTATATATGTCAGCCACATGGTTAATACATTGATAAGAGTGAAAATTATAAAAATGTACCAAGATACCTTTTTGTGATTTCTATGATATTTATTCATTTTATAAAAATATTGTGATTTAAAAAAGGGTAAGAACTGATATTATTTTTAGAGGAAAGTATTAAAAATTATTAATGGTGAAAAATATTTCTTTATGATAAAGTTTTATTGGATTTTAGTTTTTATCAATGGAATAGTAGTTTTCTTATTTTTATTTCCCTTATTGAGATTTATGTTAAAACATTTAGATTGATTTAAAATGGATATTGTTCAGATTTTTCCACATTGTATTTTATGTTTTTGTTATGTATATGCCCAAATTCTATAAAACTCTAATCATGAAAAGATCTTAAATTTTAATGAAATAAAATTTATTGAATAAAATTAAAAATTATATAAGGTTTAATGTTAGGGTCTTATAGTGTGAGTGTAAAAGGTGTCATGGGATAGATTAAGATAGAGAGGGTGAGTGTGAATGGTTCATGGGGTTATAGGAAGTATTAGGGGTCTCAATGTTGGTGGGAAGGGGGGTGTAAACCTAAACAATACCCATGTTTATCTATAACATGGGTAAATTTTATTTATTATCCAATATTTTTAAAATGAAGATAAATATTGTACATCTAAATAAACTCCATTTCTAAATGCAGTTAAATTACTAACACACCATTTCACAATGTTTTAAAAAAAGGTAAATAAATTAAACATGATTATAAACATGGTTTTGTTAGGGGTATGTAATAGAGTGTGGGTTGGTGTTAGTGGGAAGGAGTGGGGGTGGGTTAGAGGGGGTGAGTGGCATTTAGAGTGTCGGGAGGGTGTCCATGGGGGAGCGGGAGTGGTGTCTATGGGTAGATCTAGGTGTGGTTTCAAGTGGTATATAGAATCTAGGTTGTGGTTGGTGTGAGTGGTCAAATTTTCATGAGCGAGAGCAAGATAGGGAGCGTTACTAGACAGGGTTCTATAGGGAATAAGGAGGGACAAAGGTCTCAATTCTAGTGGTAAATAGGGCATTAACATAAAACAATACACACATTTTACTAAAACATGTGTAGATTTTATGTTTTTAGCATTACTTTTTAAAATAAAGTAAAACACTATTAAGTTAAATTAAACAATTTTTTAAATGCTTCTAAACTGTATTGACACCATTTCTCAGTGTTTTTAAAAAGAATATAAAAATACATTATATATATTTAAAAATATGACTAATAAAAAAGAAAACTAATTTTTTGGAGTATATATAGTATTTAAATTTCTATAAATTAAATCCATATATGGATACAAATATGTGTATAGAGGCTCTATTAGAAATTATCCTAATGTTAAAAATCAAGGAAAATGGGTTATTGGGAATTAACTCGAAGTATAATTGGTGAAAAGTTCTGGTTCTGGCTACACAGATGGTTTGACACTCTTAGTGGATTTTTTTAGTGATTCACATGATATTTATAATTAATTATAAAGAATTTATATTAAATTTTTTTATTTAATATATAACTAGTTAGTTAATAGAACATTATAAGAATATGACCATGGAAAACCTAGATAGAAATCTATAGATTCCATAATTTAAGTTATGCACATCATTTATTAGTTAAATATTTTATGTTTATCAGCTCATTTTATAAATTATTAATTTAAGTATTTTCATAACATATATTTTGTTTAGTTAATGTATGGGTTGGAGCCCGAAGGAACCTAGATAATCATAGGTGTGATGGACAATATAGAGATTATCCCAATGATAAAACTATCAAAATATGATCATTTTTTAAATCAGGTAAATAATATTTGGAAACATTAACCATGATTCAAAATGTATTTAAAATATTCAAAAACCATTTCCCAAGGATTTTAATGAATATATTTATATACATTATACTTGATTATAATCATGTATAATGAAAATAATGTTGCTGATTATGTTTTTTTGTACAGTATAGAGTGGTGTAGTGGGAAAAGTGTCTTAAGGTAGAGGTGGGGGTGGATTCAATGGTGTAAAGAGAGGCTAGTTAGGGGAAGGTGTTAGTGTACACAGTGTCAAGGTGTAGAGGGAGAGAGTGTGGTTGAGTGGGTATGGTGCTAGGGGGTATAGGGCGAGAGTAGGGGTGTAAATGTTGGTGGGAAAGGAGATCTCAACTTAAATACATGCCAACATTTGTATATAATAGGTCTATATTTTATTGATTTACTTATGTTTATTTAAATGAAGTTAAATACTATATGAATAAATTAAAAATGTTTTTATGTGAAGCTAAATTAATTACACACCATTTTAGAATTTTTCTTAAAAAATAGGTAAATACATTAGAAAGTTTATTATCAATTATTTGTTAGGGGTTGGTGGTGGAACATAGGTGGTGTTTGTGTGAAGATGTAGCAGTGGGTTCTAAAGAGAGAGCATGATTTTAGAGTTTGGATAGTGTGTCTGGAGGGTGGGGTAGTGGGAAAGGTGTCTAAGGGTATAGGTGGGGGTGGTGTAAAGTGGTAGAGAGAATCTAGTTATGGGTTGGGTGAGTGCACATAGTTTCAAGAGGTATAGAGATAGATATATAGTTATAGGGTATAGTGATAGGGGGTATATGGATGGATCATAGGTCTAAATGATGGTGGGAAAGGGCGTGACAACTTAAAAAAAGCCCATGTTTTACTAGAACATATGTATATTTTATTGATTTACCTTTTAAAAAATGGGTAAATACTTTACATCTAAATTAACCATGTTTCTAAATGATGCAAATTTAGTCACACACCATGTCCCAGTGTTTTTAAAATATGTCGGTAAATACATTATGAATGATTATAAACAAAGATACAAAAGAAACATAGAAAATTAAGTTTTTGTAGAGTATATTGTGTGTGAATTTCTGGAAATGACATCCCTATATGGATACAAAGTTGTGGATGCAGGATTGGGAAAACTTGCTTCTAAAGGTAATAATCCTAGAAAAACATTGGTTGGGATTTCACTCGACCTTTAATTAGTGCACAATATGTGGGTATAAATTCACACAAGGCTATTTACTCAGGGTGGATATGTTTTAGAGATTCACCTTCTCTTTAAAAACCATTAAAAAAGAATTTAATAGTATTTAATGATTTAATATATAAATTGTTTAGACATATAACCTAATATGAATCTGAAAATAGATAACCTAGATTGAAATCCATATATTTGTAAGTTATGTTATTCACATCATTTATTAGTTTCCTCTTCTTTATTTTTATTTTCCTTGTATACATTATTAATGTAAGTATTGTCATTCTTTAAAAAACACTTTACTAATTTAAGGTGTGGAGTCGTAAGGCAATTCATTAATAATGAATGTGATGGAAAATTCATAGACTATCCCAATGACAAAACTAATATGATAGTTGTTTTGTTTGGTAAATACTCTACAGCAAAATTGACCACATTTCTAAATAATAAAAAATTAGTCGCAACAAATTTTCTAATGTTTTTTAAAAAATGTAGTTAAATGCATTAGACATGTTGATAAACAAGAGTAATGAAAAAATGCAGGTAATTATTTTTTTTTCTATTATATAGATCATCTAGATTGTATAAATTGCATCCCTATCTAGATACAAATATGTGGTGATAGGATCAGAAAAAAATGGACATAAAGGTAATAATCTTGGAAAAAGTTGGTTGGATATCAAATTGATCATTACATCATCATTAAAAAGTTTTTCTGACTACACACCAGGTCAGAAACCCTTGGTGGATATCTTTTGGTGATTCACATTCTATTTTTTATCCTTTATAAATGATTTAAATAAAATTTTACAATGAAATATATAACTATTTAGGAAATAGAACCTGATATGAATTTGACCATCGATAACCTAGATTGAAATCTAGAGATTATTATGTTATGTTACACACATAATTTATTAGTTAATTATACTATGTTTATAGTTATCTCCTATACAATATTAATTTAAGTATTCTCGTAACTCAAAATTACTTTAGGTAATGTAAGGGTTTTTCTGTGATTTAACCAAGTTAATAATGGTTGTGATTGACAAATAAAATATTATCTCAACAAGAAAACTAATATGATAGGTGATAGAGTATAAAATCTCATGCAAATGATCACTAAACTATCACAATAGATGGATAATAATTAAAACTATACTGATGTCTAAAACTCACTGGGAATGTATAACTTTCAATCATGTCCTTTATGGAGAAACAACCAGCCTCCTTTTGTTGATCTTTAAACCCACCAGTTATCAATAATTGGGTCTACATAATAAAAATGACATTTTTCCCTTTAACACTTAAACCATGAGAATGTAATTTTATTTATTTTCCATTTGGAGGGTCAGGTTGACTAATGGTGATCTCTCATTAAGAATACATTGAATAAAGAATATGTTGACTCCAGGTAATGATATGAGTTACCTAAAATACTTTTAAACTTATTATTTTCCCTAAACTCTTCACCCAAAAATAAAGATAAAATTAATAGTGTTAAAACGAAAGTTGGATGAATAAGTTGGTACCTATGAAGAAATTTCACATGACCCATGATTACACCTCAAGTTTTATTACTAACACATAAATCAATAATTGTCCTGATAAGAATATTACCATGGATAACCTAACTTGAAATCTATATATTCAAAGGTAAAGTTATGCACCTAATTTATTATTTACTTAATATATTTTTATAGTTTCCTTTTATCCATTATTAATTAAATTATTCTAAAACCACATATTTTTATTAGTTAATGTAAGGGTTGGAGCCTGAAGGAACCTATTTAATAATTGGTATAATGGATAATGCAGATATTATCCCAATGAGAAAAATAACAGGATATTAAATTAAGTATAAAATATATTGGAAATGATCACACAACTATCCCCATAAGAGGATAACAATGAAAACCATACTAATATCCAAAACCTATTGATGAAGGAGTAACATACTATCATGTCCTTTTTAAGGTAGAGACCACCTTCCTTTATTGGCTCTTCAAACCAACTATCTTTCAAAAAATTGGTCAACACAATAGAGTTGACTTTTTCTATCCATCACAAATCAAACGATGAGAATAAAATTTTGGATATTTACAATTTTAAGGGTGATGTTAGATAATGGTGGACTTGCATTATGAATAAAATAAATAAAGAATAAGTTAACTCTGAAATTATTAGAGTTAATGAATATAATTTTCACTAAATATTTTATCCAAAAATATATATAAAAATATTAAGAGGGAATTCTTAGAGTCAAAATATTATATGGATGAATAAGTTGGTACCTAGGAATAAAACTTCACTAGACTCATGAAGTACACCTATATTTTTCTAATTAACACTAAAGTAATAAAAAATTATTCTTTAGTGGCCTAAAAACAATCCTTAATATGATTTATCTTTAAGAAACATTTCTAGGTATGAAAAAAATATTTGATGTGCATTTCAGGTGAAACTAAATTATATGGGCTCTCACTATTCCCTAGAAAAGAAGATAAAGATAAAGTTTCATTGTAACTAAAATAAAAAATCATATGGAAGGAAGAAATTAAAACCACATACATGACAAAGATAAGGGAGGAATAAACTATTAATTTTTTTAAAGGATCCTCGATACATTTTACATGTGGTAAAATAGGTCATTAAGAATACAAGAGAAAAAGAAATATAAATAATATAATAGATGAAAATATGATACCAACTAAGGAACCCCCAACATTTCAATGAAATAAATGATTGAATTTTAGAATTATGAAATAATTTCCATAAAACAAAGTATAAATAGGTTATTTAGAATAAAAAACCTCCTAAAACATGTGTACAAGGGAAGGCTTATCCAATCACAACTGGTGAAGTGTAACATTTTTCTTTTTAAATAAGGAATTTCCTTGAAGGATGGTCCTCTATTATTGATTGGATAAAGATATATAAGTCTAAAAAAGGTTATTTAAAATATAATTTTGAAGAAAAAAACTCATCATGTAAATCATTGAGACAATTGATATTTCAAGTAGTAGTCACTTTCTTGGTAAGCCCATCTACCAAATAATTTTCTTCCCTGTAAGTATGTGTAATGACATAATTCAAGGATAAAATATAGTTTATACATTTCATCGATTTATCATTCATCTTCTAAAAAATGAATACTACCAATTCTGATATATTTCAAAATAGTTTTAGAGTCACATTTAGTCCATAGATTAAATAACCCCCATTACATTTCCATTTCAATAGAATTTATTATAGAAATAATTTCCACAAAAAGAGAAGTAATGAAACCTCCTGGACAATATAAGTATCCCATAACATTATTTTTATGATTTATAAAAGTTTCATCATAAATAGAAGTTCAGTGGTTCCTTTAGATACACCATCAACATTACATTTAATCTAGAACGAGTGTAGAGATATCCACAGAAAATCAAAAGTTCAAAAAGGATGATTATCATTACCTACAATAACAAGACTTCTTAGCATCGAAATATCATCAATAGAATTATCACAATAACCATTTTGGTGGGAATTAACATTATTCTCCAAAGAAATAATTTGAATAATAGAAGATTTAATGTAGAAAGTAGTATTATCATGAATAGGCTTGTTTCTTCCAATACATAAAACATGTAGGACTTCAGAACATTCCACTATAAAGATGTTCACAATTTTTGTTTGATAGTGCCATCTTAATGCAGGGACAACATGCTTCTAAATTCATATTGTAGGATGTATATCCACTTCAAACTGATCGCTAGCATCCTTTCTTAAAGTTGCAGTAGTATCACATCTAATTAATAAATGATCAATTTCATCCTTATATTGAATAAATAGGACACATTCACAAAAAAAATTATTCCAAAATAATGAAGAAAATAATTATTGGTAATTTTATAATAAATCACCCTCTATTTAATAGATTATTTAGATGTATATATCTAGTTTCTACTCAAAAATGAACCCCAATAGATATTATTCAATTCAGTTTACTCTAAATAATTTTATTTGGAACAAAGTAAAATATTGGAGGTTGGTTACCATAGAAAAAAATCATCAATATTAATTACACTATAACTAATCACCATTTTTATAACATTAACATGAAGCTTGTCCAAAAAGGATTCTATTTTATCTTTGATTGGCACATTCAAATAAATTTTAGTTTCATGAGAATTTAATATATTAAGATGAATAATACATGATCAATTGTTAAACCTCAAATGTAGATATGAGTTGATGTTTTCCAGTCAATAATAATTCAATATAATTCTCGTATAAGAATCTTTAAGTTTTCTCCAAATGGAAGAGTTTTCATGATTTAAATTCCTATCTTTGAGCTCGTATAAGAATACTCTTCTAAAAATGGAGAAATTATCAAACATACCATTAATGAGCCTCCAAATGAGTTTTTCCTATAAATATTGGTTGAATTTGTGAAGATATTTAATTTTGATGCCCATATAATAAATAGTCTAACAAAATTGCTTCAATGTGACGATATAAGGTCTTCACTAAAAGATTATTCAACTGTAGAAAAAATTAATATAAATCTTCATAATCTTAAATAGATCATCCAAAAAGCTATAAAAAATAAATAGATAGAAAAATTTCGAAACAAAAACCACATTAACAAGGCTAATCCTTCTGTCTTTCTAAAGAGTGTTTCTTTTAGAAGAGGCTAATTTATTTCTTATTTGGATCACAATGTGATAAAAGTGAGAAAAACATTTTTTCCCCAAAACGAGGGGACACCAAGATAAATGAATGGAAGTACACCTTCTCTATTTCCAAACACATTTTTGATATCCACATTTTGGTTGTGATTATATTTTTTTCAAAATTATAAATATTATTTAGAACAACTGACCTCATACCTTGAGATATTTTCATTATAAATAATATCATTTTTTATGTTATTGACATTTAATCTATCACCTTGAGTGAAAAGGATAAAATCTTAAACATACAATAAATGAGTGGGGGTATCCAAAATTGTATAAGATCAGATGGATTCATGTTTTCCAGTATCATACATGTTGAGAAAAAGCATGACTAAATAATCTTCAACAATAGAAAAAATGTTATATAAGAGGGTATCATATTGCATAACACCTATATAACTTGTAATGTATCCTTAATTAGAGACATTAATGAGCGTTGGAACATTTCGTGAGCTCATAAAGTTTATTAACCATTTAATAAAAACCTCATTGAAGCCAATGTTGGATAAAATATGTAAAATAAAATCTCAATCTAAAGTATCAAAGGAATTTTTTAACATCAATATTGAAAGAAATGTTACCTCCCCTAGTAGATTCCCTGTGGATATTAACACATTTAGGGGAAGTGATAAAACAATATTTTATATATATTCTTTTACTACAAACAAAATGATTCTAGGATACAATCCTGATAGCAGTACCGGCTGACATGTTCAAAATAAGTTTTCCAATCACGTTATAAATAATACCAACAAGGTCCAAAATCATGAAAAGGTGAATCCAATTGGCATTATTCGATTTCATAATGAGGGAAAATAACTGTGAATTTATTAACAATTTAATGTTTCTACCATAGAAAAATTGAATAAAAATTCTACAATCATCAAAAAAATTATCTCCCAAAATGTTTGAAAGAAATTCATTGTGAACCATTCCGGTCCTAGAGATCTGTGTACATTCTTTCCAAAACAACTTCTGTAATCTCAAAATCATATGGAAGTGAAGAAATTTTTTAATTATACTCATGATTGTTAAGTCTGGGAATTTTATCCTCCATCAACTCAATATTGGTGTAGGGACCATGAAAGAAGTTCATATAAAAATAGACAATATGAGTAGCCAAATTCTCTCTATTCTAAAAAATCTCCCTATTATCATTAATAATATCCAAGGGTTTATTGATCTTACTAGACTTTTTAATATTATTAAAATATTTTGTTGTTTTATCACCCTATTTAAGCCATTTCACTTTCAATACTTCTTTTTTTATACCTTAATTGATATTATGAATGTTATTAATATCACGTGTGATCACACTTTCCTTCTCAGGACCTATGAGAAAATCACATAGAGTGTTATTTTCTTGAACACTATGAAAAATGGAGTCCATATGGGGTAATATTTTCATCAATATGGATAATTAACTATCGAATCCAAATCATTATTTTTTTAAGCACCTTAAACATTAGAACACAATACAAGGCATCATCAATGTAATTGATAGAACAAAATGTATCATGAACCAGTTTTTTGAAATCAGGATAAAAATTATATTCATTATTAAATCTTAAAGGAACAAGAGGATTAATGTATCTAGTGAAAAGATTTTTCAAAATAGGGTGATGAGTTGAGTTATATTTATCAAGTATGGTGAATGGAATGGAGGAAAAATCATCCAAGGAAGCATCATTTCCAAATACTTTATTTAATTTGATGGTCACCATTTTATTAAGATATTTCCAATAATAAGTGTATTTTCACCAAAAAAAAATTAACTTCATGAATATTAATATTCCCAATACATTCTTTCTAGTCTCCAATAGATGTGGAGGTGTTAACCATTATAAGCCAATCATGCATATTAATAATTCCATTGAAATCCCCATGAAAAATATAAAAATTATTTATTAAACTACTGAGACTCTGAATGCTTTTAGATAAGTCCATTCTTTAAATATATTAATAATAAGAATAAATCAAAGATGAATTATATTATGTTAAAAATCCTAAAAAGATGAATTTTTTGACTATTTATAGAAATTCAAAGAGAACTTATCATTTCATGATTCAAAAGGCACTGACATTTCTAGAGACGTATATTAATTTAATCCTATTTCTGGAACAAGAGCTCCCTTTTTTTCTTACCACTAGAAGTTCCATTAATGTTTGATTTCATGGTAGAAATATTTTTTTTCATCATTCCATGTTCTTTCATCATTATCATTACATTGAATATCTAGAGAAAAGCATCCAACTTCATGCATATGGATTGAAGTTAACATGAAAAATCATTAAGAATTCATTGAAACATCATCCTTACTTCAATCTAGTTTCAATGTTTGGGGATCAGATTAAGTCTCTAAACTAGAGACATCCTGGATACAACTAAAATTATAATCTATCACATTTTCCTTCTCTTTACATCCTTAATTAACAATATTCTATGATTAGTTAATGTATCAAAAAATGAGGATTCTTGTGAAGACATCAAAGAGGCTATTAAATTCTCCTCAATACTACTGTATTATAAATTGGAACCCTCCAACATTATATATTTAACAATGTGAAAGCTATAATATTGAACATATTTCATATTGAACTTGGTTCTTCCACTTAAGTAGAAATTAGAACCACACATCACTGATTTGCTAACATCATTGGAGATAACATCCTTTGAGTTTTTTCTTTAATTGATTCCATGATATCCTAAGGCATGATGGTCGAAAAAAATACAAGTTCCAAGAGGTTATGATTCCATGCTTCTGTATTCACTATTGTTTATATGATATTTACCTGAAGACTAAATTAAAAAAAGTACCAACCTATACAAATGAAGTATTCTAACATAAATTATATTGATAAGAGCTTATAATTGTTCTATCTTCTAGTTATGAATAAGATACAAACAAAATCTGATCAATAGGGTTAGCTTCATGATGATCTGTCACTACTTTTATTTTTTCCATCATTAAAGGACATGGGTATATTAATAGGGATGTAAATAGTGTTCTTACCATCATGAATTTACATGGAATTTTGATCTTTTTCATACTGAAGTATTAAAACACCTTCGTTATTATAAAATATAATCTTTATTTACTCATCCTTTAATGATTCAACAAGACATTTGATATCCTGAGAAATTTCAAGATAGATGCTTTCATCCCCATTTGTAAAATTTAAATTTCCTCCTACACATCCATCAAGAAACACATCAATATTTTTTCTATTCATAGAGGATCTAGGTATAACATTTATGCTTCTTAATTATCAATAAGGGAGGTCAATTTATTCCAATTATATTCTTCATGTCAAAGGAATTAACTTTCTTTTTTATCCCTTTTCCAGGATCATTTTTCATAGTAGTCTCACTATGAGAAAAAGAAATGGCCTTACCCTTCTTCTTTCTATTAAATACCATCCATGCATTCCCAGTAGGAGTTGTATTTACTTTCTTATGGATAACCCTATAGTTAGAAATAGAATTCTGAAAAATTATACAAACATTAAAAAAGATGGGACAAAATTCATATATAAATTTCACATCATATTTATGACCATTGGAAATAAAATTAATCATTTTCTTAAGCTTTGAGTAAAAATTTTAATCTACCAATATTCTGGAATACAAACCATATTTTACATAAATTGTTTTATTATCCAACTTAAAATGGATTTTGATACAATAATAAATATTATAAATGATTTTGGGTCTCCAAAAACACCCAATTTTGTTGATGAAATCTAACTAATACTTGGGAAGTTGTGTAACTTTTATTGAAAGGATTCATGTTAATTTCCCTTCAAAATTACAAGCTTCAAGTGAACATTTTCTATCATACACTTAGAATCAATATCATCATTATATTCTATATGGAAGTGGAATATTACTATTCTAATTGGAATTATTTTTCATTAACTTCTTCCCCCACAATGTGAAATTATAGATTTGAGATCAATGGAAGACCATGGTTTTTCACCCTAAGAAAAAGTAATCCAAACTAGAGTCAATAATTTTAATAAATAAATCCTATGTCAAAGTGAATTAATATCTTCAATGACTGACCATACACCATCCCCATGTTTATTAGAAACCAAAAGACTCGTAAGATTATATTTGATAGTATTTATGCCTCAAAGATCTTGCGCAAAGGAAATTCCTTTTCTCTTCACTTCCATAGTGTACCAACAATGTTTTGGTCATTTTGATATTTTGTTTTGGAAATTGGATGAAACATTTTCAACATATCTAAAAAATTGTTCCCAATATAGATGAAAATAATCCATGAGCAAGAATAATATGAAGATTAAATCCAGTCATTATTGATTTCCAATATGAATCTTGATGTATTACACAGTAGATTCGTCTTCAACACAAGAATGAGATCCATCTCTTTTTCCCTATTTAAATCTCTGCTGAAGTGGACTATGATAATAAATTGGATAAAAGTATAATTATTCATCACTAAAGATATTTTAATGTATTATTTGATTCTATTTCATTGCAATATTTCTTATCATATAATTTTTTTATGAATATTATTTCACTATCTCTAAATTTTGATATTGAATTATCAATGAAATCATGTGTTGGTGCGTTAATTGCTTCTAGGGTATATAAATATTTTATAATCATTATTTCTGGAAATATAATTCATACATAACTAGTTCTCCTTACCTTTTTACAATTATTTGTGATACTAGTAATGGATTGTCTCTCACTACATATATTTCATGTCAATTATCAAGATAAGAAAATCTCATTTTATATCCCTAATCATCTTATTGTCACGTATCATTGAAAGTATATTTTTGAACTCCCTATGGAATAAAACCCCCCTAATTTGGGATTTGATACCCAATAATGAGGGATTATTTTCTCAAATGATCAGGGATACACTCATCATTGAAGACATGGCAATTATATGGGATTATACTGATATATTTCCAAATGAATTACCTAGTATTCATTTGAAATTTGTTAAGAGTTATAAATTGAACACATACCTTGTTTTATGCCTATATTGAAGGGTTTTTATAAAATAACCCCCATTGAATTTTAATAATTTAATAAGCATATTTTGTGAAATGTGAAAAAAGGTTATATAAACACATGATGTTCAGCACTGTGTGCACCAATTCTATTTGTTAAGAAAAATGAAAGATCAATTAAACAGTTCATAAATTATCAAGGGATTAATTATATCACTATCAATAAAAAGTGTCATATACATTGTATTAATGATTTATCTGATTAACTTAGAGGATATCATTAATTATAAAAGGTTGATATTTGATCTGGATACCATCAATTGAGGATAAAATGAGATGATAAACCTTGTCCAACGTCTCTATATAAGGTATGGACATTATAAATTCCGATTGATTCTATTTTAAATTAAACAATATCTGACAATAAATATGGATTTGTTGAATACAATTATAGGAGTTTACCTTAAAAAATTTTGGGTATTATTTTCTAATGATATTATTATATATTATAAAACAAAATTAAAAATATGAAGATCCTTTGAGGATTTTGATAAATAAACTAAGAAATGATAAATCATTTTCCATGTTTACAAATTGTGTCTTTTGGAAGATAAATGTTTCTTTATTGGGTCATGTAATCCCAAGAATGGGTACATCTATAAATTCATCGAAGACTGAGGTGATTCAAGAATGTAAAAGACTAACCACTATGACTGTGATATGAATATTTCACTGATTATCTAGAATCTATCATTGTATTGTGATAAGTTTATCAATACTATATAATCCCATAACAAATTTAACACAACATAGAGTGAATTTACTATAGGAAAAATAATGTGATGAAATATTCAAGGTTCATGGGAAGATATTGGTCACTACACCACTACTTACAATACCCTTCAACAAAAATTGTTTATAATTCATAGTGATGTGTTATTAAAAGGGTTTGGTATTTATCATTTTGAAAATAGGCAAGGTAATAAATCATGCATCACATAAATTAAATAATTATGAGTAAAATTACCTAAGGCATGATCTAGAGCATGAAAGAACATTCCTGTCATTGAAAATTCAGTAACATTATCTATACTGTTAGAAGTGTGATATCTACATTGATCACAATAGATTAAGGTTTGAATTGAAAAAAATGGATTTGAACATGCACAAAAGTGGATGAATTTAAATAATGAAATTTTTTGATTTCTGAACACATTACCACCAAGGGAAGAAAAAAAGGTTAAATATTCTCTAAGAAGAGAGGATCTTGGTAACCAATGGTAGATAAAGATTAAGGGTCCTGGTCTTTATAGTTATTTAAAAGATACTCATGTAAATCATAATGTAAAGGAATAAATCCTACCCTTAACAAATTATTTATCAATTATCCATCTATTTATATATCAATTATTCCTATAATGATGTCATAGATCTTTAAAATAATATATGAAATATTATAGATTTTAATATTGATGGTGATAGAGTTATAAGATTTACAACAGAGATATGTGTCCCATACATACTAGAATGGATGAATGGTCTTTTGGATAATGAATATAGCTTTACCTTCTCTATTCATCATTGAATCATAACAATGTATTGAGATCCTAAGCAATACTTTTTATTGGACAACATATATAGGGATATTTTTAGTAAATATCGTGATTCCTGGTATGCCCACATGTAAATAATGAACAAGAAAAATATAAAGGGGTGATATAACTATTACTAATTCCATAATGGAAATGGAAAAACATCACCATGGATTTCATAATCGGTAACTCTAAGATATTTAAGGGATGGAATTCAATCTGGGCAGTGGGTGATATAATTATAAAGTCTTCACACTATATTCATATTTGATAAGACTACTTAATTTATTATATTACTATGTAATAAATATATTAATTAATAATAGTTCATTGAATAATAATTTAAATTTTATTTGATAGAGACCAAAGGTTTACACTAACATATTAGAGTAGTTTTCAATCAGAATGAAATATAGTGCTTAAATTTAGCACAAATTATCATCATCAAGATGATGGTCAATCTCAAAATATCATTCATACATTTGAGGATATTCAAAAAACATACTTAATAGATTTAAAATAAAGTTGGGATCAACATATTCCTCTATTAGTGTTCACATATAATAAAATTTCAACTCTTACATCCCAATGGATCCATATGAGGACCTATATGGGAATATATTCAAAACTCTAACATGTTGGGATAATGTTAGATAAAGAATACTACAATGACACGATATTACCCATGAAATGTTGGAAAAGGTTCAAACTATTTATTTAAATATGAAATATGAAAAAAAATATATAAAAAGAGATATGATGATAAAATTCAAAGATATATGAAATTTGAAATTGGTGTTAAGGTATTCCTTATGATATCTCCATGGAAGTCGGATATGTTATTTTGGAATAAAGGGAATCATAGCGATTGATACACCAATACCATCTTGTTTCTGAAGAATTTTAGGACTATGTATTATGAATTATAACTTCCTCAAAACATATCATAGGTGAATAATAAGTTCCATGTACTGTGTTTAAAGAAATATATACAAGATCTATCATATGTAATAAACTATGCAGTTGTGTTGTTGTAACATTATTTATCTTATTAAGAACAACATATAGAGATCTTGGATCCTAGTGATAAGGTTACAGAGAAAAGTGTGACCACCTAGTCAATGTTTTATCTTGAAACCATAATTTTAATAAATATATATGGTATTTTTAATATTTAATGAGAAAAAATTATGATAATTTTTATTCATATTAGAAATATAATTTTTTTGGTGAAATTCCATTTTGGTAGTGTATTCAATCACCCTAAAATTATAATATTTTAATACTATGATTGATTGATTTACATAAAACACTAGATAGAATTTATCTAGATTAAAATTAAAATATATTCATTATAACAACCTATTGAATTATTGGGTTAAATATAAGTTATTATGTTATGAAATAAATAAATAAAACAAAGAAAATGGCATCATGTATTAGAAAATTTTCTTAAGAGGCTCTTTCTTCTAATCTTAGAAGGGTGGTATATTCATTAATAATTACCCTAGAATAATTTCATGAAAAAATCGAATAAATACATCTTGATAAAAGAAAGTCTAAAATTATTCTTTTGTAAATCACAATGAGATCCATGCTATACGAATCTCCACATGAGACAACCACTACTGTTTATTTTAACCTTAGGTTTATGTGAGGATTTTGAGGGGTTATTAAGTATATTTTAGAATTCTATAAATATGTATTTATGAATGTAATATTATATATATATAACATGTATTTTTATACATTTTTCATTTCCTATTTTAAATAATATAACTGAGTAATAATACAAATGTATTCAATTAATATAGATAAATAAATAATGATATTAATTTAAGATTAAAATTAATTTTATAAAAAAATATACCTTCTATATTCTTTGAATTTTATATTGTGATTAGGTGAATGTTTTAATAAAATATATTTTTGATACTAATAATATATTGAAACTTATTTACCTAGTAATTATTAGGAAATAAGAAATATAACTTTTAATATTGAAAAAGTTACTTTTCAATAGAATTCATTTTTTCAGTACATATTATGTTTTAATTTGTATGTTTATTTTATCATATTTATACAATATTTTAGAATAAATAGATTCCAAGTTTATAATCATTATATTGAAATTTATTAAGATGGATCGTCATATATTTTTAGTAAAAAAAGATAATTAATACAGTAAATTTTTAATCAAGGTTATAGTGAAAAAATAGGTAATATACAATGGATAAAAATTTACTAAAACAATTAGAAACATAGAGGTTATAAAAGAACTATTTGGATTAATAATTTAATACAAAATTTCTCACAAAAATCTACTCACCTAACTTCCATGTGATTCCTCCTTTAACCATAACCTAATTTATGTTTCTTAGTAAAAGTCCCTCTTTTTCATCTAAAAATAATCTCACATCCAACCACTTCAAGGCACAAATATCATTAAAATATTTATTGAATGTCATTATATTTTACCTCTACTCTATCTCTATTCCTTGATTTCCATACCATAGCTAAAAAATGTGTATCAATACCTCTATTTCCAAGAATTGTTCAAGAGAATATTAAATCCACCAATGTGAGTATTATCCAATTAGTAATCTTTTATTCTCTATCATTATAATACACCCTACACAAAAAATATTATAACATTAATAATATAATGTAATCGTTATCATTATTACTTGAAAATTATATTATATTAATGGAATAACCACTGTCTAACTCCCAATAATCCATTGGAAAATGGAAATGTAGCTCATGTTAGGTGTGGCCTACCGCTTCCAGGAACGACATACTTGATTTTCATCACTACCTTAAATGAATGGTTATAATAATGTATTTATAGAATAAAAAGGATATTTATGAAAATATTGAGAATATATAATGATATATTAGGCATCCTATTAATATCTAAATGTTTTTTAATATACCACATTTTTTCATTACATATTTTCAAAACAAGATCATTACTGATTTTATATTCAAAAATCACAAATAAAAACATAAAGGAATAAAATTATACTTTAAAAATTATTATGGGACATATATTAAGTACATTAGAAAATATAGTACTGATTAACATTGTATTAAAGAACAATTATTTTCACTGACATTTCAAAGAATGTGTGAACCCTAAACACCACTAACATGTTGTGATTAAATTATTTAATAAATTTATCATAAATTTATTATAACTGCATACTATAAATTTTTTTATATATTAATATGGTTTAGAAATATTTTCTTAATATGGTTATGTTCATGATAAGTTATGTTAATCACTTTTTGGGAGTTCGAGTGTAGAGGTAAGTAACGTTTCTAACTCAATTTCATTTCATTGAGTTATAGGGTTTTGTTCTTGAAATACATTTTCTAAGATCCCCCTAATATTTAATTTTGTTTTGTATATAATATTACCTCTTGTATATTCGAGTAAAATGAAATTTTATAATAAATTCATCTTTCATTATGAATTTATTTCTCTTAAAATTTCAACATTGTTTGTAAAATTTTACATGCTCTATAATTATTATTTCCTCTTATACATATTATTTGATTCCAAAAATGAATTACATTTGTTATTTATTATTTCATGTAACCTTTATATTTTTAATTTTCACTTTTAAAATAGAATTTTTATTATCCATGTCTATGATGTGGGTTCCAATTATGGTATTCTAATATTAAAAAGGTACTTTCTTTTTATATTCAAATATTTTATGTTCAACTCAATTTTTTAAAAAAATTATTAATTTTCATGGTTCTATTATTATAATTTCTTTTGAAATAATCTTTTTAAATGGTTCTTCATGTAAAATTCTTCAAGGTAACTTTTGAAGGTGACTAATCACCTTTTCATCTTACGATAGTGTTGCAAAATATTTTATGAAAACTCTATTTAGATTTTCGATTCCAATTTTGAATTTATATCTAAATTATTTATATCATATGGAGTTTTTTTTATTTCCCAATAAACAAATTTATAATATTGTCTTCTGGGTGATTTTTTTTTTGTAATTGTTAATATTATTATTTAATTCTTTTTATGTGATACTATTTGGAAATCAAACGAAATCCATTTTCTTTAATTATGTGATGATGAATGATTAATATCATATGGAACACATATGTATGGTTGATTATTATGTGGTATATGGTTCAATGTATTTCCCTAAAATTAATTAGTTATTTTTTTATATCTTACAAGATAATGAAGGATAGAAATGATAGAGTTTTTTAACATCTTAAAGGGTGGACATTATTTGGGTTTCACACAAAATAAAGGGAGGGTGTGATTGGGTTTTATCATAATGTGAATATTTTTCTATTCTCTATTTTCTTATAGGGTTCTTTATTATGCTACATTTACATGAAACAACACATTTTTATTCCTATATTATCCTTCATACCTTATATTTATTATCTTATGTTTCCACACACTTATTATATGGTAAGGATTTGATAATTTTATATTTCATGCACTTATATCTTAACTTATAGAAAAATATTATTTCTATTTATTTTTTTAAAATTTCTCCCATGGTCATGTTCTCTCATATACTTATGTTTTATCCCTTTTTGTTGTAGTTATCAGTTTTTTCCTTATTAATAATTTTAGATCACCATTATTGAATTTTCATTTTTTTTTGAAAAATATTCATAGGATTTTTTGTTGAAGTAATGATCACCTACTGAGGTGTGAGGATTTTTCATAGATCCCTGGTCAATATTTTATTTACCTATGCATGCAATGTAGATCACACCCATGATTAGTCTCGAGGAGGGTACTCACACAGCACCAAAATTCTATTATCACTATTTATATTCTAGTTAAGATAATTTTAAATAATATAAAGAGTATAATTTAGACATATGAACGAAATACTAATATATATATATATATATGCAATGTAGATAGAATAAATGAAGTCAGAATGAATAATGTTAGACATAAAAAAGATCCTCTCTAGAGAACACCCAGAGTGAACCTTCACTATGTCTTTATTAGCATAAAATATAATTAATTAACATGATACATTGTATGCATTAAAATAATATTCTTCCCATGTTGTGAATATATGATGAACTCAATGATCACTGAGAGACCATACATCAATATCCTCAATTAAGGGAGAATATTGTAGAAGAAAATGCTAAGCCATGAGTAGAAAGTGGATAAATAAAGGAACCTTTCCAACTAATATCCCCATTACCCTAACTATAAGAAAATAAGTAACATTAAACATAAATGTATAATTAATTTGGTTCAAAACTGGATTTCTCCCATATGAACTTCCTCAAGTTAATAACTCGTGATCATGAGTTAGTGATCAAAGTGAGATGAGAAGAAGGTGGAAACAAAAAAGATAAAAATGATAAAATGAGATGAAGAAAAAAAATAAAATATTTTGAGAATTAGTAATAATAATTAAAAATTAATTATACTAAAAAATATATAAAAATTTCAAGAAAATGTATCCAAACTTTTGAAAATGAGAGGAGAAGCATTTTTATAGAGAGAGGGGGTAAAATGTTCACTCCAAAATGATCCTCCAAATGTTTGAACTTGTTATCCCAGTTAAATAATTGAATGGGAAAAATTATCTATTTTAAAGTTATTAAAATAATTTATACACATAAAACCTAAAAAAATTATCCTCATTTTCCATGTTTGGAGAGAGTTATCTTCAATGTATTCCAGCCATTTATTCTGCCAAGGAAGACTCTTCATATTATACAAATATGGTTTCCTATAAAATTATCTCCTTCAAAATGAAGTAATAAGGTGTTTACAAAGTAATAAAATTTGTTCCATAAAATTAACTCTTTCTCCATATTGAATTTAATTTCATTCAGATAATCCGTTTTTGATATATAAAAACAACATAAAAAATCACCATATAAGTTGATAGATTTCAAGGCCGGACTTCTGAGTATGTTTTGTTCCTTCAAATGAAGGATTAACCTTTTGGTTTAGAATATTTAAATGATTCCCAAAATATATATAAGGATAAAAAATGGGATTTCAAAATTTATATTAGTGTATAATAAATTTATTTCTAAAATTAAAAAATATATTAAACAGTTAAAATCCAAAATCAGGTTATTTTAGCAATTATGCTCAAAATGTCGCATGAAAATTAAATGTGAGGAAACACATTAAAATAACTATTTAGTGAGATTAAAAAAATTAAAATAAAATGTAAAATAATCGAAAATAATATCTCAATAAATTTCCCCTCATATAAAAATTTCTCTTATGAGAAATAATCTAATACCAAGGTTGAAACAAACTCCTCAATGCATAAATGAACACAAAGAACAATTGTCATATAATTGAAAATATCATGCCTACTAAATGGATTAAAATTTCATAATTCCTAGAAAATAAAACAAATAAATTCAATATGATTTTATTTTTCAAATACATATTGTACCTACCACCCCAGAAATATTTTTTCTATCTTCACTCAAGGAATATTTTTTAAAAGTTTTTCACTTTCTCAATAATATGTTGATCTCTATAAGACTAATATCATCCTAGATTATCTACTTCAATGACTCAAAAATATTTAATCATGGGGTATTTTTCATGGGTTGTTCTACAGTTGGGGTTTAAATGATTTAAATGTAAAAAAATTATAGGCATAATGATGAGGGTTACGCTCTAATGTGATGTAATTGCATGAAAATTGTTTTTATCAAGAATGGGGTGATCATTAGTAATCCTAAAAATTAATCACCTCCAAACTCCTATTATATTATTTAGGAAGTTCTAACTTTGAATTTCAGCATAAATGGTAAATTTATTGCCTATTTCCCCCATTTTTTGTGTTGTTTCTACTTGAATTCAGATATGGATTCTCTTCAAAATAAATTTTTTATGGAAAAGAGATTCATCTTTTTATCTTAAATAATTATTGAACAACCTGAACACATTTTTAATGATATTTTTGGGCCAACCATTCATCTTTAAATCCTAAAACTTCTTACACTAAATCATTAATAAATATTGAAATATGGTTTCCCATTTTAGCTCAAACAGAATCTATAAGAGAGTAACACAAACCTCATCTTCTCCCTCTCCCACACTTTAGTTCAACAATAATCATGCATTTAAAATATAGATAAGGTTGGAAAGTAATAAATGTATTTTAATGTGGCTACCTAACAAGGTTTTTCTTGGCTACTATGGGATTAATAATGGTCATTTAAAAAGTTAGGGGAAATTTTGAGTTAAATGTCCAATGTGATTTTAATGTGGTTCCTCAATCATACTTTACAGCTTCCAAAAACACTAACAACTTTGAAAAAAAATAAAAATATCAATTTTGGGATCAAACAACATATTTTAAGACTCTAAATAAAAATTGAAATGTAATCATATGTCAAAAGTGTCTAGAAACCTCCTAGGGTTGGAAATATTTTAAATTTTTTGTAGTATTTTTGCACATGAGATTGATGATCAATCAAACATCAACAAATGAAAATATTATAAATCAAGAAAAAATTCCATTTAGAAAACATTTAACTCCGCAAAACCTCAATCCAGTAATTGTTCCAAAAACACTAAGTTGGATTTAATTTTCCAAATTAATCGACGTAGCTCAATAATATTAAAAACACACAACAAAAAATAAAAGGAAAAAATTAAAAAAAATTAAAAAAAATTAAAAATAAAATTGAACTACACAAAAAATTCCTAAAAACAGATTGAAATCCCTCCCCCACACTTATTCAATTTAATAAACTCTTTGTAGTTCAAATTTGAGCATGCATGTTTTACAGACAAATTTTTAATTAGGTAATATATAAAATAAATAAAAGGATAGACACAACCTAAAATATTTTTCAGTGGATTCCTTGAGTTAATATCCAAGATAATACAACGTTAAAAATGTATGAAATCAATAAAAACATAAGAAAAATATAGAAAAATGAGTTTAATGGGGAAATAAAATGGATAATTCTTAGTTTAACCCCCATGTGGGTTTTAGGTTTTTACTTACGCTAGTCTGGTAGCTGTAGCAGATTTTCCCTTATCAAAATGTAGGTGAGGGTTTTTGGAAATTAACTACCAAATGTGAATTTTCTCGATGTCAATGAGTAGAAAGCAAGATCAATACACCCAAATAAAATAAGAAAATTCCAAAACTAGAGGTAATAAAAAATAGATAATTTTAGGTTTAATGGAGGATAGAAAAGAAAATATTGGTGCTCCTTATTGACATTTGTTGTGTCCTCCTCCGTATGGTATGAAAGTTGATGTAGAAGATATAGTACCACCATAAAATTGTTCTCAAGATCTTAATATTCAATCATGCCCAGTTGGGTGGTATCTTCCTTAATATTCATATCCATGCTCCATTTGTTTTGTATAAAAAATTTCAAAAAAAAGATAATTCAAAACACAATTCAGCTTGAATAAAATTAAAAAAAGATGAATTAATAATGAAATAATAACTTTCATGTTTTTCATTATTGAAATTGATCTCTTATGTACAGACCATTATAAATTCAAACTCAATAGGTGCATCATCACAATCCTCTTCTAAAGAAAGGGATAGAAATCTAGGTTCTTGTTTTTAAATATCAAGGATGTGAAGATCTAGTTTCAGGTTATCTTCAACAAATTTATTCTATTACTCATCCAAAAAATATGGTTCTCCCATCATTTTATAAGCGCGAAGGTGTTTTTATGTACAATATTGAGAAATGGTTCAGCAAGATATGGTTTCATTATTTTATTTATTATATAATTTTCATCTACATCATGTTCTTCAACATAAAAAATTGTTTGTTAATTCTCTTCCACCACTCATTCTTGTACAGGTTCTTTCTCAACATGTATCTCCTCGAATGAATGTACTTATCCATATATCCACTCTATTTTTATCTCAATAATTTTCATTATTTCACTAATCCTTTCCAAAGAGGCCTCAAAAACCTTTTTAACATCTTCTTTCACCAAATATTAGCCATTACATGCATACTAATTTTAATTGAAAGACATCATTAACAAAGAATATTTTTTAAAATTTATGAAATTAATGATTTAATTTATTTATTTATGAAAAAAGGCTCGTGAAATTGTTTGTAGCCCTATAAATGGCCCCAAATTGATTCATGGTGATTTCTCTGGGATCGCTTATCAAAATTTTGTTATCCTAAGAATGCAATATAATGCACAGCCTTGGTCGTTCTCAAGGAGGCTACTCACACAACACCAAAATTCTATTGTCACTATTTATATTATAACTAGAATAAAACTATATTATTTAAAGAGTATGAGTTTAAAATATGCATGAAATATTAATATGTATATATATATATATAAAAATTTAATGTAGAAATATTGAATGAAAAAAATAATAAATCCTATTAGACAGAAAAGAGATCCTCCCAATAGAACAAGAATAGTGAACCTTCATCATATCTTTATTAGCTTCAAATATCATTTATTATATTGATCCATAATATGAATGAAAATATACTTATTCATATGTTTTCAATATATGGTTCACTAAATAATCTTCGATATACCATTCAACTACCTCATCAGTCGAGATATAACATTGCATAAGTGAAATCTAAACCTTATGTTCAACATAGAGACACATATGTGACTTGACCACTAACATACCCCTTTTACTAACTCTATAAAAATAATAAACATTAAACATGAATTTAAAATGACTTGGGTTAAAAAATGGATTTCTACCCTAGGAAATTCTTTAGGTTAGATACTATCGGTCATGGATATTAGAGATCATAGTGAGAAGAAAATGAGGTGAAAACACAAAATATAAAAATGGGAGAATGAGAGGAAAATGAAGGATAAAATATAATAAATATTCATAATACTACTGAAACATTAAATAAACTTAAAAACTACTAAAATGGAAAATATAATTTGACCACCCTTTGAAAATAAGAGGGGGAACATTTTTATAGGGAGTGGGTGTAAAAAATTCTCCCAAACAGTTTCCTCAAAATTATGGCATTTTTTGTCCCTACTAAATGGATGAATTAGATAAAGGGGTATTATTTAATTTCATTTCACACCATTATCCTCTTCTATGCTCAAAATGTTAGCTTCATTGGCAACATTTGGAGAGATTTTTAGGAAATTTACTATTAACATTTATTATTCCTTTGTAGAATCTTAATATTCAAAAAATCTAGTTACCATGCATTTAGGACCTCCAAAAAAAGAATAACGCATTGAAATAGAAATAAAAGTTTTTCCTTTGGATGTAATCTTCTCCACGTTGAGTTTAATCTCATTTAGAGTGGCTATTATGAGACATGGGCCCAATATAAAAAAATTCTATTTTGTGCATAGATTGTTCATTCTAATTTGTGAGTTGGTTTTGGGCCATTAAATAATTGATTGACATTTGGGTCCAAAAGAATGAATTAATTCCATTATATTTAACACACGAAAAAAGTAATTTCAAAATTTATATCAATGTATAATGATTTACGGTCAAAATATAGAAATATATTAAAATATTTAGAATCCCAAATTAGGCCATTTTAGATATTACGCTCAAAATAAAAGAACCTCAAATGTGACAGTTTCCCTTAAAATAACACTTTTTTGGGAATAGAAATTTTGATGTTAAAATTAAAATAATTGAAAATAATTTCTCTATAACCTATCATGGGGAACACAGAAAAATAATATTTGAACCTGTGAAATATGTATTAAAATTGGGACTCAAATTATCTCTAAACAATACAGTGTTGTACATGTGTTGTAATCTTGTTGTATGGGTTCACTTATAAGAAATAATAATAAAAAATTATTGATTTAAAAAAACATTGGAACAGCCTTATATTATTCCCACATTCACCTATTCAGTCATTAATCATTTAGTTTCTAATCACCCTATCATCAATATAGTTTAACTAATTTCTTACAACATTATATTTTAATTCATCTAGATAAATAAAATGAACATCATCTATCCTACCACTACTTATCCTTTTTTTGGATTCCCCCGTTCACTCATTAATTACACTACTCTCAATCATAGCATGTAGTTGAATTAATATAAGTGTCTTGTGTGGGTAATTATGAAAAAAATAACTCAAAAGGTGAAATTGAAAGAAACATATTCTGAATAAAAAACATTTATATTATATAGAGAAGTTAGTAATACAATTCAATGACCGGAATTCATCAATATAGGATGTTAGGGGTTTCTCTTTTGATGGACCACAGAGGTTCTAGTGTGCCATCATCGGCGTTTCATAATGATAAATTAAAATATAGGAGTAGAGGCTGGTGGTTATAGAGTAAACCTTCTAGATTAAGTTCTCTCATCATTTCCCAAGTCCTAGATTCTCTCTTTATAGATTAATTTTCATCTAAAAAGGTTCTCTTCTTGTGAGGGTCATGTATTTATTTATTGAATTATATGATGTCTTCTTTGAGTAAGGATCAAGTTTACGTTAATATCTATGGTTGACATGTGCCTAGAATGATGGTATAGATGAATTCCATAAGACCACATTGTTCTTCTATGATCTAAACTAGTATCCTTTTTAGGGTGAATGGATTACATGCTTCATATTATTGGGTAAAGAAAAATTGGCCTGATATTTTATTTTTTTACCTTGTTATTTTATATAGTGCTTTTTCAAAATTATTTTTATTCATGAGACATCACTCTTCCAATATCTGAAACTTTTATTTTTTTCATCAGTTGGTAGTGAATTCCAAACATTTTTTAGTAGTGGTTCTTATTCTTCTTGGAAGAATGAAATTTATTCCTAAACTCATGCTCAAACTTACACAAATAAAATTCCATTTATTGGTGGATTGATATTCTCAAAAACATAGTTTTATGTTGGTTGCTTTTTTTATTCATTTCTTCATCGATGTCTAGTCCATTTTCATGTTGCTCTACTATCAACAATTATTAATATACTTCACAATATAGTGGAATTATAAATCTCTATCAGAGGTTGTTCAGGTAGGGAAACTTTTATCATGGAATGATTATCTAGATCTCACCCTTAGTCGGAGAGGAGCCCATATTGGGGTAGAGTGCTATTCTGAGTCTCCAGGTAAAGTTCCTTTACTCTATTTTCATCTCAAATCCATGGGTGGAAGGAGAAGGTAGTGAATTTTGGAGTAGAACCGAATATTTTAATCTCTTTTAAGAACCATTCAAGAGGGATCTTTCCTCATATGTTTATCAAATTATGATCCCACATAAATTTAATGATAGTTTTAGTTTAGGAATGGATAAAACTACATAAAATTGGAAGCAAAATTAAAAAAAAATAACGCACATTTATCCCTCTTTCAAATGATTCATAAACTATAGTTTGATTTTACACTTTATTTATACAACTCAAATGGTTGTGTTATAATTCAATTACCCCTTATTCCATGGGATCAATATTTCCCCCACCAAAATGAACTCATTTTTAAAAAGGACCTTTATATGTAGATATTTCCCATCTATAATTGTGTTAAAATCAATATGTATACAACATTTAGGGATGGAATTATTTTACTATAGAAACAATCCTAGTTTCATTGTCTTAGAGATCCATTATAGGTTCCAAATTTCCCATTTTTATTCTATATTTAGAGGACTTATATCATTTTCATTTATGTTAGATCCGTAAGGTGTATTATCTCACAAAGGTCAGCTTATCATATATTAAGATCCAAATTCAATTGACTTGATGTTATAAAATTGATTCAACAAAAATATTTTCACTCACATTCCATATCATAGTTCTAAGGTAAGAATCTTATAAAAGGAGTAACATACACACTCAAAAATCACTTAAATTCTAATAGTTTTATAACCCATTAATATCACTATTCATGAATGGTATTTTCATAATAGGTAAGGGAAAATGTGGTTCAATTAAATTAGGTAAATAAAAATCTAACATATTATAAAAAAAGGGTAATGATTATAATAAGGATTTTTTATTTAAGTATATATTATAGTTGATCTATCCCCCACCACATTGTTACAATTATATCACATATGAATTTTACTATGAATTTTTTAGGAAATAAAATTCAAAATAAACTCTTAGAAAAAACAAAGGAAATATAAAACCTATCAATACTCATTTTAAGCAAGAGGATGAGTCTGGACTCCTCCAAAGGTTTCCTCCAAAATTCCTCAGGGTATTTCTTCTGTTGGTCATTCACTATTAGAGGTTTCTTTGACCCTTCTCATTTAGTATCAATTTTACCAAAATGAAATGTATTAGTTACTATGTATGATCTGGTCTATTTGGAAAAAATATTATATGGGAAAGGCTTCATCCTTGAATAAAATATTAATACATTGTCTCCACCATGAAATTTACTTTTATGGATAACCTTTTCAAGGAAGGAATTGTTTTTCCCCTTATACAGTAGTAATTTCTAATACACCTTCCTTTTTTATTCCTCAGGAACCATAATATTTAGTTTCTATTTTTTCTAACCTTAGTAAACATTAGGTTTACGATATTGATAGCCTTGTAAGCCTTGTGACTTTTCTCAATAGGAAAGTGGAAATACTTAATATAATCAATTTGTTAAGGATATATATTTAATGGGGACTTGTATATTGTTTTATACACATATAATGCATCTGATATCTTCTTACTCTAGTCCTTGTTGTTGGGTTTTACTGTCTTGTCTATGATCCTATTAACGTCTATGTTGGACACATTTTCCAGAATATTTGTCTATAGCTGGTGGGCAGTGAATGTTTTATGATGCACTCTATATATTCTCATTAGTGCCTCTATATTACTATTAAAGAAATGGGTTCCTTTGTTATAGATTATATCTTTATGTATTCCAAATCTAAAAAATATGATAGGTATTATAAAATCAAATACAGCTTTTGATCCACCATTTTGAGTGGCTTGGAATTAAATAAATTTAGAAACATAGTCTTCTTCTTAAAAAATATAGGAAAATCCAAATGACATGAATAAGGTACCCATGATGTCAATTCCTTTGACATTAAAATTTCCACAAAAATAAAATGGTTTTTGTTTTATTTCATTCCATTTGTGAATTTCACATTTAAAATTAAATTTTGTGTAATTTTTACAAAAATCGTATGAAATTTAAAAGATGGAAGGCCAAAAGAACCTATCTTATAATAATATTCTATATGTTCATTTGGTAAAAAATTTCCCCCACAGAAATGTGTGTGGATAAAATAAATAATATAATTCATTTATTCCTTGGAAATGAAACTCCTAATGACTTAGCCATTACAAATTTTCCATAAATAAGGATCTCCCAAAACATGGTGTTTAGATTCATATTTTAATTTTTTTCATTGATGATTTGAGAATAAGGATCAAACATTTGTTGTGGATAAAAAAAATTTCATTTGCATCATACTAGGGAACTTATTCTTGGATATACAATTGTTCACCATGGAAGGAATCATTGAGGAAAGTCTCTGGGATTGGTTCTATATTAGAAGTATGAGGAAGCCTACTCATATATTTAGGAACTATATTTTCAGATACATTATTCTAATTAATATAGAGTAAAAACTCATGTTAAATCAATATCTATCTTGCTGGTTTGGGATTTAAAATAGTTTACAATGACCATTTATTTTAAAGTAACATGATTATATTAAATAATTAATTTACTTTCTAAGAGATAAGATCATAATTTTTCTAAATCCACAAAAATGGAAAAACTTTCATTTTCTATTTTTGTGTCATTAATCTATATATTGTCCAGGGTTTGTGAAATTTGGTCTTTCACTCAGGGAATATTAACAATATTTTGGGAGAAAATGAACCCAATAGCTCTTTTGAATTTATCAAATAGAATCCAGAAATATATGAATTTAGTTTGGTGACTATATGATGAGTTCATTTGTCGATAATTATTTTACTTTTTAAAAATATTTTCTATATAAATCATAATATAAAAAATAATTTTTTAATGAGTATGATAGTTAGGGGAAAATAAATTTTTCTAAATTACATAATAAACCTTCTTTTAAATCCATCATGGACAAAAAATGACCCAATGTTCTTAAAAGTGGTGGCTTATAGTATTGTTTAAATTTCATAAACATTGGATTTATCAACATCAATTAATTATTTATAAATGAAATGGACCAAAAAAATATCATTTTTTCACCACAAAATGAATTTTTTTAAAATATAAAACTAGTTTTTTCTCAATACATATTTTTAAAACTTTTTCCAAACTCTCTAGACACTTTGGAATGATATTCCCAAAGACATAGAATTAATCATGGAATAACAATAAATAACTATCAATTAGGTCTGATAATATTCATTCTATATAGAATAGAATGCTACTTTAAGAATTTTAGAGACCAAAAGTTATCCTTCGGTGAGAAAATGTACCATAAGGTCATATGAAGGTGGTCTTTTGTGGCCACACTGAGCTTTGGGAACTTGAGAATATCTAGAAAAACCATCAAGAAAACAATAATTTCTATTCCCAACTAGTATTTTTGGAATTTAGTCTACAATGGGTATGGGAAAATGCCATTTTCTGGCTTCATGGTTTAATATCTTATAGTTGATACAAACTATCTAACTATTCTATATTTCGGTGGGTAATAATTCATTATTTGCATTCATCAAAATTATATAACTCATTTTATTTGGAACAATCTGAATAGATCTCAACCATTTGGATTCTGGGATGGGATATATTATTTCATCTTTTAAGAGCCTCTCTACATATTTTTTGTTACCTTTAAGAGGGTTTTTTTTATCCTTATCCAATGTTTTATAAATGATTCGAATCCTTCTTCCAAAAGAATTATATTTATATTGGTGGTAGTAATAACACATGGAATATCATAAAATATCTATCCTATGGAATTAATTTTTTTTTTGGATTTTTAGATGTTTGTTTTCATAGTAATGTGATATTTTTTTGAAATTATGACTGTATGTTTATAATCCTATTTTAAATAGGACTATTTTATATTAAAGGGTAGCATCATTAATTTTAATTTATGGAGTTTTTCAAGAGATGTTTTTATTTCAATATTCTCCACTCTGGACATGTATTCGTTTAATATATAAATATTAGTGTAAATTCTGTTAATTCATCAAAAATAATTATCATTGATTTCTTTAATTTCATCCAATTTTGAAATTTCCTCCTAATTAATTTTGTTTTCAAAAAATGATTTATTTAACAGTTTGGATGTTTCTAAAACTTTTCCATGTCTAATTATTTCATAAAACATTTCAATTTCCTCCCTATATGAATTGGGGATTTTAAAATATTTTAAGGTGAAAACAGAATGGTCTTCGTGTGGATATTTCATTGAATCAATAATGTTTAAATCTACTATCGCCTCACCAAATTTCATGGAAAGGGTGTCTTGGTTAACATTCATGATGGTTTTAGTACTCTTAAAGAAGGGTGTTCAAAGAATAATAGGATTACGATATTTAAATGTACCTTCTTCCATGTTGATAATTCATAAGTTAATAGAGAATAGGTAACCTTGAACACTTAATAGGAAATCCTAAAGAACAAATGTCACATATAGTGTGGATATGTTGGTGAGCTGTAAAACAACAAGGGTGGGTCTAAGTTCTCCCATCTATAAAGAAAAATAAATGGGATAAGTCATTACATTAATTTAATATCTTATGTCACATTTTATATTGGAAAATGTGAAATTACCAATTGTGCAAGAAATAGAAAAAATATATAGATCATTATATTTTTATGGATTTGAAGGGTGAAATGATTAAAAACATTCATTAATAGTTATAGTTATTAATTTTTTTTAATATGCTTCGACTTTTTAAAATTTTCATCATCAATTTTTTATAACTTGGAATCTAGTGAATGGATTCCAACAGCAGAATATTGATTTCTACTTTTTTTAAGACTTCCAGTATCTCTTCTGCAGTGATTCCTCCATGGTACTTCTTATTTATTGTATTCTAATAGGTAAGTGAGGTGGGGATTATTATAGATATTCCATAGGTTTTTTAACTTTTTATGGTGGTTTCCATGCTTCCTCTTAATGTTCTTTATCTGAGGAATATTTTTCTCTATTCTTTACTTCCATTCTTATTTTTGAGGGGTAATCATTTACTTCCATTCAGTTCCTTTCCACTCCTCAAGGTAATGACACTAAAAATTTCCATAGTGTATTAGAATTTATTGATGAGGAATATTACATGGTCCTTAATTTTTTAAATTATTCTGGGTGGTCATGTGATGGACAAATTTTCCCTTTAATTCATTTAATTTTTAACCATGAGAAGTGATAGTGGTGTGTTTGTTATTTTAAGATTTTATTACCTATCTTAACAAGTACTTCCAGGAAGTTTTCAATTATTGTCCTTGATGGAAGCATGTAAATAGTTGGAAATTATATCTATTTAATAGATGTGCATAAAAAGGATTTGGCGAAGCCTGTTGAAATGGGGGTATTTGGGTCTACTAGATCCCAACTCCAAATTGGTTATTGGTAAATTATCTAAATCCTTGTTTTCTAGTTGGTTGGTTTTGGAATTTACTTTATAACATGGAATCAAAACATTCAATTCCTTTAAATTGAGGATATCCAACAGTAAAATGATCATTACAATAGCATAGGTGGTCGGCCCTTGGGGGTGTAGTGGATGATGATTCATGTACTTTTTTCACACCTAATTATAGCACAAGGGAAATTAATTTTTTGATTTTATTTTAGAACAACTATTATTTGGAGATTTTTTCCTCTTCTACTTATATGTTTTCAGTTCTAGTACATAAATAATATAAATTTTGTGATTTTATTTCAATGGGTTATCTTACCTTAGCTGGTGACATATCATTCAATTATCCTCTGGGAGAATTATAAATTATAATATATTTATTATCCATATATACATGATAGAATAGTACCAGTAAGTGATGTTATTTATATGGATGGTGTGGGAAGGATTTGGTCAATTTATTGAACCTCTCCCATAATTCATAGGTATTTTATCCAGAGTCATGTTTGATTTTATATATCTACTTTATAAGATTCTCAATCCTTGAATTATGAATGAATTGGAGCATTTTTTGTAGCTCCTCCAATGATTTTAATTTTCTAGGATACTGATTTCAGATCCACTCCTCGACTTCTCCTTCAAGTTAGAATGGTAAATCATTCCAACCGATTTAATCGTTAGTGAGTTATCTAGTTTTAAATATATTACAACTTTCTTTAAATGCTCTTAAGTTCCAATTGGGGTCTTCATCATATTTTCCATGGAACATAAGATGAATCCTAATCATGTATGTTTTTATTTCTCATTCTTATTGGTAATTTAATTGAAAATTTTAGTTGTTAATATGGAAATTAGGTTCATAAAATTCTCTCAAGGTCCTATTAACATTATCTAGATTACATCCATCTTTTCACGTCATATTATATCATTTAGGGAAGATGAAAATCCGAAGGTTGGGTCCCCTAATGGAATGGTGAAAACACTATTTTATCTTATACATTTTGTTCTTAAAGATTTAATTATTTCCCACACAGTTCTCACAACCTGTAGATCAATTCTAGTGAGGCTGTAAAAAATAATCAGGTAAGTTGAAAACTATTTTTTAAAACAAAATATAAAGAATACACTATCCTCCCTATAAGTAGATCCATTTTTATGATCTCCTATCATAGATATCTCCACATAATAATATTTTAACTTGATAAATATTTCGTAATAGTGGGACTCATATTTTATTAAGATAATATAATTTTTTATGTGTGTTGAAATCTTGTATTGTGGTTTCTCTTTTAAATAAAAAATAGGTAAACTTAATTTTTTCTAAAAATCAATTAAATAATAAGTGGTACATGATTGGATTATTCCCCTTTTCAACATCTGAATAACTATAAATTTGTATTCTAATCACCCTATAATCCATGGAATCCAACCAATTACATGAAAAAGGAAATTTTGCTTCAGGGAGAGAAACACAATGATCACATTATTTTCCACCCTTTACTAGCCTATTGTTTGGATACCACCATTCACTCTTGAATTATCCTACTATCTTTTATCACATTCAATGGAATTAATCCAAGTGGGTTGTGTGTGAAATGTTGAAAACAATAATAATAACTTAAAAAATAAAATTTGAAGAAACCTCTACAGAAAAAACATTGAAAATCAATAAAGGGGTCAATAATAGCATTAAAATGTCATTATTAATCTATATGTTGGGTGAGGATATTATCTTTGGGTGAACTATATATGTTCTAGTGTTTCATAATTCAAGTGTAAAAAAATATGTAAGATTCATGGTCTTTTGTGACTTAGATAACCATACTAAGAAATGTTTCTCCTCCTTCCCCTAGCCCCAAATTATCTCTTTATAGATGAATGCTTGGTTTTCAATATTCTATCTATGTGAGGGGAACATGTTTCATAATTTAATTCTAGAATTTATAAATTTATAATGGAGAAGTTTTACTTTAATATCAATGGTTGAAACTTGTCTATAATGAATATTTTGACGAATTTTGTAAGGTTGTGGTCATCTTCTATGGTCGAACCCAATACCTTTTTGAAGGTGAAATTATCCCATGCTTCACAGTAGTGAGTAAATGAAAATGGTCTTGGGATTTTGGGATAAATTATTTCAAGTAGTAGTTAGGGAAAATTATTTTTATTTATTATATATCACTTTACAAGTATCAAAAACTCAGATTTTTATCATTGGATGGTTAATTCCAACTACTAATTTTTCAGTGTATTTGTAACATCTTCAAATAATGGATTTTCTTTCTCACACCATTCTCAAACTTACACCTATTAGAATTTATATTTAATGGGGGGTGGAGATTCTAAAAAACATTGTTCAATGTTTCTCCCTTTTTTTCTCTAGGTTCTCATGCGTGCATATTCCTTGGTCATTCGAATCTAGTGTCGATATGAATAAATCTTTATCATGATATAGTGGAATACTTGACCTCCCACATAGGCTATACAGGTAGTACAGTTTCACTCATGGCATGATCGGAAAGATCTCACCCTTAGTCAAAATGGAGACTAGATTGGAGTGGAGTATGACTATGGGCCTCTAGTTAAAATGGTCTTACTTTTCAATCATCTCAAATCTAGGGGTGGGAGTAGAACATGGAGACTTTTGGAGAACCACCCAATCTCTAGTTCTCCTTCAAGAATCAATTGAGATGGATCTTTAACTTTAGGGGAATTTTATGTTTGTTTTTTATGATGCCATCTTAGGATCTATGTTTTTCTGTGATATGAAATGTTAAAATAATTTAATTATTATAAAATATAAGAATTTTTCTTGATTTGAATCACTATGTATCAAATATACATTGTAAAATACAAATTCTTATCACTAGAACTGAGATTTGGGGTCTAGGGTATCTTAGTTGGTATCAAAGATAGTATGTAAAACACATTTTTCGAGAATTAGACTTCACATTTTAGGTCTAGGGTGACTCAACATCGAGATGTGAAATCTGTAATATATTGTTCTTTATCTCTTGTTCCATTGAATATTCTAATGGTAGGATTTCCAATGTGGGGAAAAAGTGAATTCAAATACACCCGCTTAGGATAAGGATTTCATTCAAAATTCACTATAGATCACTTGCCTTCCACGGTTTTTATTTAAGGATAAATATAATTAATGAATTCTAAGAGATCAAAAAGAACTATTACCCGATCTAGTTACTGAGTGGGAAATGTTGGAAGGCATGGTATGGTCGGCCTATCTACACTCATGGATGATAAATATATTAAGATAACAAAGGACGGATTGTCTGAACCAGTTGGTGTTTCTTTTTCTAATAGAGGAAATTATTGATAATCAACCAGTGTTTTGATCATGTAAATAGGTTGGTTTGACCATATGTTAATTGGATAGGTTGACTCTACCCTCATTGACTAGCCAATTTATTCTTTCTAAAACGAGTCAATCAAGGTAGGTGTGGTAACTATAGGTGGATTATTACACTCATTGTGTATATTTACTCTCATATTTATTCAATAACTCACCTCTTATTTTGTAGATATAATTTATACTAGGAAATCCCTTCCCTAGTAGAAAACAAATCAATTTTTTTAAAATGTTGACGGTATTTTAATATTGTTAATACCTTCTATTTTTCTCAAACAAAATATCTTCAGGAGGGTGAAAATGGGATGTTTAGTGGAGCTCCCATGTCATTATTTTACATTTGATAACGATTCAAGACAAACTTGTTATACCATCTTAGTTAAATCCATATTTTGAACAAATATATCGCCCTCATGTCCATCAGCATCAAAATATTACTCCCTATCATCTGTTGGATTTATATCCGTAACATTCACTAATACAAAATATGAAACAGGGATCAAATCCTCATTCACATTAGAGGATTAAGGATCCTCATTAGAATTAAATTATCCTTCATAGTATAGATTATAATATTCCTTCTAAATTGACCTAATAAAATATTTATTGGGCTTACCAACCCTTTAAGTCTTCAATTCCTTTACTTTTTTATCATGTTGATAGGATTTATCAAATCATTCATCAATAGTGATCATGAAAAAATATCACATAATTTTCCTTGAATGTGATATTTATGGTGGTGATAAATCATAAAATTCTAGTTAGGAGAACAATTAAGGAGTTTTTTCTACTATTGTTCCTAGTTTGAAAGAGCATAAATTTATCATAGGAGGGGGGTAAAAATTCTCCCAACCCTCTCTATTGGGGTCAAACATATTCATATATGGTCATTACTATGCCCAATTTTAAATTTTATGTTTTTAGGGCTATTAGAGGATGAAAAAAATCCCACTTCTATATAGGCTGGGGCGACTCATGAGTTGATAAACAGTATTTTTGTATCTCTAGTAACATGTCTAGATTACACTATTGCATGTGATAGGTGAGAATATACATTATGGTCACTCTAGATGAGGGGTATCATCTATTGAAATTGGTTCCACTATCATTGAATTTTATTTTTCTAATTTATTTCCTTATTTACTTTTCTTATAGATTAATATATTTATATATCAGTAGAGTTTTCCCATAGAGTTTTCCTTTACAAAGATTTAGGGAAGGTGAAATTTAATTATACTAATTAAATTGAATATATTGAACCATGGCCTAAGAGATGTTTCGAGGTATTGATGTTTCTAAATGAATTTTTTAAAAAAAAATACTAAACTAGAAGTGGATAGATGTGTATTGATCCATTATTACCCTTTCCTATAATGAATATTCCATAAGAAACATAACTGAACAAATTGGAGAGTTTATTAATGACTTTGAGTCAATAATACTATATATACTTGATATATTTTCCCAATTTAGGTTTATATGCCATTAAAAGTGCTACCAAATCAATATAAATAAACTTCTCATATTGTGCCTTAAATTAATAAATGTATCCCACATAGTATTGATGCCTTAATTTGAGATGATGAAGATTCATCCATATATTTTGATGGAAATGAGTACTTTATTCCGCTATCAAGGTCTCAAAAACATCATACTAAAATTTGAAAATGCTCTAGAACGTGAATAGTATCTTATCTTCAACCAGAACATTCTATATGATGTTATCATTTTACTTATCATTATTAATTGGTTTCTTAACCCGCTCTAGACATAAAGTTTTTTTTCTAAGCATTTCATCAAGGGTATCAGGATCAATTTTAAATATCCTCTATTACATCTCGAGTTGTATGATCTAGGGTATAATTGATAATGATTATTTCCTTAGTTCACCAATTTCATGCGATAAAAAACTATTTCATGATAGTGGAGTGCCTTGTCTGGATAGCTTCATCTTTTATAATTCCTCTCGATATGAGGAAATATTTTTAATCATTATTATTAAGGTAGGACCTAAATTCCATTGAGTCGTTTAAATATATGGGAGAACCAAAATTTCAATTATATATATATATATATATTCACATGGAGGATCTTTATAACATATACACTAGAGAGGACCTCTATGGTTATTGTCCTGGTCACCACGTAGAGGAACTCTAGGGTTTATGATTATTTAGTTTCTGAGGTGTGGAGTACCTCCATTATGGCTTTATATTCCTTGAACATTAAGGGGATGAAAACCATGTTAATTGGATGGTACTTCATTAAAATGGGGTACATTATTATTATTAAGATTTATAGTATAGGGAAAAACTTTGCAACTAGAATCATCAATAGGACCTACATGATTATTGGCTAATGATCCCCTCGGGGAGGGACTCAATCAAAATCCTTAAAAATGATGTGAGGTGTAAATGTTTAATAATAAATCATGGGGGTACTCAAAAATTTTCACCATGTGTTCAATTATGGGGAAGATATGCAGGGCTGGTGGATTCATGATTATTGTTTTAATGAGTACATTCTTGATTAGAATGTCTGCTATTATGGGGAGTATATTTATGATTAGTGCTTTGGGGGGGATCTCCAGATCTTTTTTTGGATTCCCCAACAGTAAGGGACTTTTTGAATTAGAAACTGGTCACTCCTTTGATGTGATATAAAGTTTATTTCCAATGGTGTTTTCAAAACATCCCCAAGTCACTGTTAGGATATATTTATGGGTTCTAGTGATTCTTTTTGCCTCAGGATTTGGTGATTTCATATTGACCTTAATAGTTGATTCCTCCCTATGTGACCTTCTCCTTAGTGACCTAGTTTGGAAGAACAAAGTGTAAATAATGGAAATGTATTTCTTTATTACCTCATAAGGGATCTTTGTTAATATTTATGATGGTGGTAATGGTTATTGGGATAAATAATAGGAAGTTCCTAGGTTTCCATCAGGTCATAGTGGTCCTTCTCCTCCATATGTTTTGATATGGAAGGTCTCTGTTTCTTCACCGAAGTGAGAGACTTCTAAATTATTTTTATATTGTGACATGAGACACATGTATCATGTTGTCCTATAATTGATGATATAACTCCTAAGGATTTAGTTTCTAAGGTCATTCTTGAGCTACCATATAGGCTGGGGGGGAATTATTAAGGTTGTATTAATGAACTTGGGAATTCATCACCTGGATTTTATGAAACTTGGTGGATAAAATACCTATTAGGCTTTGAGGTTCCATGCTGGTCATTGAACCCATGTAATAGGTCTTGGGAGACATTTTATTTTTATACACAGCCACCCAAGTTTATCCTACATTGACCCCATATTGGATATGGAATTTTATGCATGGTGATGCATTGATAAATGAATCAATTTAAATTTGTGGGGAAGATCTAGGGTTAAAATCCAATAAAATAAACATGTTAGAGAACCATTTCAAGTAAGAGTAAAAAATAATGCAATTCCTTTTAAGGGTAAATTATTTCACTTCGGTTCCACTGAATTTAATGTCATACATATTCAAACCTATGTTTTTATTTTATTTTGGATCTACTTTCCATAGGTGGGAAGTCATTATATAAAGCTAAAGGTGATTTGAATTATATATTGTGGTTAGGATGATTGGAGGTTAACTCATCCCTTAAAGGGTATTATTACTTAATCCAGGAATCTAAAATAGATTCAGGATTTGTTTTTGAAATATTTAATAGTGATAATACTATTTACCCATTATGTTGTAGTGATCTATATATATCATCAATCGGAATGTTTTTGTGTGTGAGACGTTCTAAATCTGTATGTATGAGAGGTTCTATAACACCCTCATATTGGTTAGTTACACTAAAATTTAATGTCATACAACAAGGAAAATTGGAATTTATCACCACCTAGGAGGGAGGTAGGTATGAATTAGTTGGGATATGACCCATTATAAGGGAATCCTGTGTAACCAGGAGAATGGAATCAAAATAAATATATTTTTATTCCATTTAACATGGATCATCATACATTTTATAGTTGTGTGACAAAGACAATCATGGTGACTTTTAAGTTCATGTTTCCATGACAAATGCAAGTCCTTTTAATATCATGTATCTAGGACCAATTTTTACTCATTTAAAGTCATATAACTAAGAAATTTTTTCTCAAAGTTTCATTGTGTGGGACTACGAATATCTTAGATAAATTTAGAATCATTATAAATTGAATACTAAGTGAAACATAGAGATCAGTAGTCAGTGTTGGACTTTCTCTTGATCAACCATTTTTGGTATGAAAAGATAGATTGTATAGGTAAAGGTCCATTGGGGATTATAATAGATTTTAATCCCATTTATGTATATGGTTCATTTATTGTACTATAGTGGTGGATTAAATATTTAGTTAGGTTATTGAAAGAAATGTTGTTGTGTCAGATAATCTAAGATAAGTGATCCAAAAACGTTGATCCAGAGATGTTTTATCCTTCCTCTATAATATAGGGTCCTCATTATCAATATAATATAATATTTTTTATCCCTTGGATTTTTTTTTATTCTAGGAGAAAAAATGAATGAGATTTTTTTAGGATGACTGGTTCACATTATCCAAGGAATATATGATTAAAATCTTGCATGTAGATTTCATAACTATTTCATATAAATTATTATGATATAATAGAATCTTTGGTGAATGAGTCCAACTTAAAGTCCATCTGGGGATAAAGAATGAAAAAAATTTCTTTTAGGTAAATAATTTATCACAATTTATTTATATGGGTGAGTGTGAAATCTAACCATTCGTAGTATAGTTAAACTTGGGGATATTTGAGAGGAAATTTTAGATAATATAGAATATGATAGTTATATTTTGGGAAACATGGATAGAAGTTTACCTTGGTGTAAGCACACCAAGTTTGGTTAACTTGGAGAATGGGTGAATCTTTGGGTGATTTGGGTTTATGGGTTCCATGTTAGATGAAATGGGAGAAAATTTAATTTTGAATACATGTTAACCATATTTACATTAATTAAGGGATTGAGGGACATCCCATATAAGATGCATAAGTTCATTGGTTCTACATTTAGCAACAAAATATTGTGCACAAGATTGGGATATGTGGAGTCTCTCCATGTTTACCTAGGAACACCCCTTGAGAACGGTCTTTTACATTGGTCTTGATGGTATTTAGGTAGAGTTGTATCTTATGAAGACCATAATAAATAAATAAATTCCTCTTCTTCCCATTATTTTATACTTTATTTTGATCTAAAAATCACTTTATGGGATGATCAAAATATTTGTTAAAGTAGGCCACATTCTTTATGCGCTTAAATGTCTATATGGTTTTCCCTCTTTTATTAGGTGTAAAATTAGAAGGCCAGTTTGTACTTGTATAGCTAAGAGTTTTTTTCATATAGATAACCATTGGTAACAATCTATAGCACTTTGTTCCCATTAGCTTGGAATGTGTTATGTGCATGAGGAGAAAAGGTCTCGGGAAACAACACATGTGAATTGAGCATATGATATGGAACTAATGAATGAGGTGTGAGGCTGGGAACCAACAAACATGACACAAGTTAGTGCTTCCCAACCATTCTATGCACCATTTATGTCATTTTAATCCCTCTACAGGCTTTTTATATTTAATCTTTAATAATATTTGATCACTAAAATAAACACAAAAATAACACTACTCCACTAGAAATTATTAATCGTTCCCTTCTAAATTATATATGAAATGATTCCAGTTTTTGAGATACTCTCAATGATTTTTATTATATTCTTGAATATTTTTAGTCCCTTTATCCACTGATCATATTGGTTAATAATTCATAATTCATGCCTTTGATGATTCTCATTTCTAGAAAATTATACACTTAACCATAACAAAAAGACTCTTCTAACAAAAGTTTTTCAAAAAAATTATTGAAGGTTGTTTTTAATTTCATTTTTGTTAATATATCATTATAAATTCAAAACTATATCCCCTTTCTTGATTCTGATTCAACAACATGTATTTCATTAAATATAAACAATTCTTCCTCAAGGGGTTAAATTCCCTTTCCATCTTCATTAATACAAGAATTAATATTATAAACCATATATCCATTATATTTAATTTTTATCTTGAAATAAATCAAATTTTTTTTAGATTAAAACCTCCCCTTTTTTGTATTTTTCAGTAATTAAATTTTTTGCTTCATCAACTGTTGTAATAAATACATATTTAATGTTTTATTAAAACATTAAAGTGTCTTGAAAAAATAGTTATGTTATTTAAAAAAATATTATTATTCAAATGTTTGGATGGTTAAGTTGAATAATGTTATTTCTTTATAATAAAGTATTATATTGATAAATTTATTTCTCTATTAAAATTGTGATGATGAATTTTTATTAGGGTTTTATATTGGTTTCATTCCAACATAATAATTTTTTATATGTAATCATGAAAAAATAATTATTAATAAACCTTTAATATAAATTTATTGATATAACCTTAATCCTTACTATTTCTATCAAATAGGTTACTATTATTAGAGGAGGTGACCTTCAAGGATCAGTATAAGGTTGTCAGAGACACATCTTTACATAAGCTTCACTGAATTTGGCCTTGAACCCTTCATTTTTATATTAATTTTTTAATTTAATATAATTTTTAAATCACTACATCTAATGTTTATAATAATAATAATGAGAATAAAATATTGGATATAATAATTTAAATGATCTCATTTATGTTTCTAGATGAATCATATAAAAATAATTCATTTTTTATTTAGGAGAGATAATATATTCTATGGTATTATTCATGAATCCTTACATATATCAAAATTCAATTTTTTTAAAAAAATTAAAGTTTAAACACCAAGAACATGAAAATTCAAATTATAGATTGAGGGAAATATTATACCCAAATTCATATAATACCAATTTACAGAAAAAATTTCAATAACATAATATATAATTCATGATGAATAACTTATATTATTTTAATTTTTTTATCTAGATGAATCTACTATTGATTTGTTCGTAATTATAGATTAAAAATTAGGGTTTGGTTCATAAAAGTTGTACAGTAGTGGTGTTGAGTAGGTTCCATTCTAGGGGTGTAGAGGATATGTGAGTTTTTTATAATAAACATATTAGAAAAGTCACCAAATTACCTTCCCATATTTATAAAATCAGGGAAATCCATAGTGGTACAAATTCCATCTAATCATAAAAATCAAAAGGAATGAGTGGAATGACTTACTTATGATAAGCCAATAATACAGTAATGATTGATTTCATGTTTATGAAAATTAGATGTCTAAGATTCTTCCAATATCCTTGATCATAATTTCCATATTTTTGTTATTATAAACCCCTTATTAATTTAAAAAATAATTTGAGATATCTTAATTTGTAATATCATTTTCATACATTGTATCCTAATTATAAATATTATATTCATTGATTTTCTTAGTTCTATTAATTTATTATTTATAATGATCAACAAAGTGTTTCGGTGTATTATAGGTATGTGACAAATCATCATTCAAACCACTAAATTTTACATTCAACATGTTTTTAATTCGTAAGATGTGTTTTTTCATCATTTGACTACTTCTTATGATGTTATTTACAAAATTGATTGGATGTATTATTATAAAAACTTATATTAGAGATAATTATAGATTAATATATTGGCATTGAAAAGTAATTATATCGAATAATTATTATTCACTTTTATCATGACAACATGTAAATTTTCATATAAATTCATTTTAAAATATAGAATCCATTACTTTTTTTGTGATTTATTATGGAAGGAAATTTTTTTAGTACTTCTCATTGTGGAAAGTAATACTAACTAGTAAAATAATACTATTTTGGAAGTATTGATTGCTTTGATAACATTCTATAAATAAGGAACTGTATTTTTGATTAAAACTATAATTTATTTAAAATCATAAGTGATACATTGATCATAAACAAATTGAAAAGTAAATAAATGGAAATATAATGGCAAGAAAGCTCAAAAACACAATTAAAATATAAATGAAAAATAGAAAAAAAATGACAATGATTGTTGGAAAAATATAATTCCCCAACCCAAATATTTGATCATCGATACCCACATAACTTTGAATATACGCTCCTATGATCACAAGATGGAAACTAGTGTCAAGGGATATAACATAATAATTATCATATTATTTTTCCAAAAATTAAATAGAGTAAAAAAATATATGAAATTACACATTTTATTAATAAAAGAAAAAAAGAATCAATTTTTAAAATTCTTTAAATTAAATTATGTGTAAAATATTTAAAAAGTACATTTTCACGACATGAGAAAAATAATTCAAGAAAAAAAATATATCCAATAAGGATTTATTAACCCTTACTTTGATATGTGGTCAAATATCACCACATGTATACTTTTAAATATCTACTGGGATCCATAATTTAAAAAAAAAATATTTATTTTCATATGAATCATGTAATTCAATTTATTTATTCACACTTATGTATAAAAATATTGGTGTGTTTCAAAATAATTAAAATAATTTCCCCACACCACCCAATGCATTATTCTATATCATTTTTCATAAAACATATAACATATTCTATTTTGAAAATTTTGAACCAATTTAAAAAACAATGGTGTAGGAAATAATTTAACATAAATCATAGCTATAAAATCAAAACACCTTAGTGGAGAGTTCTTTAAAACTAGGTAACCCTATTTTATTCACCAATAAATTAAATATTTCATTAGATATATTTTTTTTTTTATAATCAACAGAAATATTAATGACTAATTCAAGAACAATACATGCCTATGATCATATAATCACACACCATAGATCATTATATATCTAGATAATTATTTTAAATTTTCAACCTTCACCTATATCATATAATGGACTAAATTTACTCTAATAGTTCATGAAAATTCAATTCACTATATATCCCTTATGAACATTTCCAAGAACTTATGTCCATTACTTATAATGAGCCGATTTTTTCATCCTTAAATAAAAAAATATATATGTTTGACAGTTTCTCCCACGTGTAATACTGAAATAAAATGAAAATGTGAGATATTTTGGTACAATATAAATATTAAATATTGTTATTAAAAACCAATAAATAGAATTAGAAAGTAAGAATAGAAAAACCCAAAAATATGAAATATGAGTATAACATAAATAAATACTACTTCGTATATTAATTAAATGCAATTAGTATATCTAAAACAACTAATAAAATCACATTATAATAAAAATTATAATTTTCTAAAATTGATATATTATTTCAAGAAAATAAAAATATTATGATTAAATAATAATAAAATTTATTTATAATATTATTAATATATTACCAAATAATTAATTATTAAATGATAGTAACTAATAATAAAAAAATTAACATTTTTAAAATTTATTTTCAAATATGAACAATTTTCTAGTATATTTTGGTGTCTTGTTTAATTATTTAAATCTAAAATATTAAATATTTAATTTAAAAAATTTAACATAATATTTTATTAATAATAACATAATATTAAGATTGCTTTTTTTTTGGGTTTTTCTAAAAATATGTATTATTAGGTGAATAGATAAAAATACTGTTTTTATCAATAATGCGATTTTTATGACAGTATTAGTTTATCTGTATGAAACAAAAATTTATGAAAACTTTTTATAAGACCAAATATTTATTTGATAATTTAGTTTATAACTTTAAAAATTTTCATTTTAGTTTATAATAAAATATCTTAAATTTTATAATTTAAGTTAAATATTTAAAAAATAAGTTTTTTATATATTACATATTTAATATTTTAAAATTTATTTTTATCAATTTCAAAAATTGAATAAAATATTGTTTTTATAATTTTTAAACATTCGGAAAAATTTATTTAATACGTACTACTTTTTGGCAACAATAATAAATCTCCAAGGTAAAAACTAGTTACCATGAGGATAAATAAAATTGTAAAAATGGATAACATTAGAGGTCAAGGGACTGACATATTTAAAAAGGTTTCCAATTGAATATTGGAGTTTTCGATCAACATTATATCTTCTATTCTCCATTGTTTATTTATTTTGGATCCACTTTCCTTATGTGTGACTTCTCATTATTGAAATTGTTTTGGGTATTTACAATAAATATCACTCCTTTTCAATTACAAACAAAGAACTCCTACGTAAAACCCATTCATTTTAGCCCAAAATCTATAAAAACCACTTCTACACAATAATATAAACCTTAATGAGGTTGCGGAATTCTCAAAATACCACTCCCTAAATGTTTAATCAACTTTTTAACGGTGATAATCCAATAAGTGAGGTATAAGTTTCTTACCTATCTTTCTTTTTTCTATTTCTTTATGTGTTTTCCTCTTCCTCAAAATTTAATATGACCATAATAAAATTAAAACATAAATATAATTATTATAATTATGGTATAATAATTAACCATTATCCCTTTTTTATTTAGAATAATGGAAATGTGAATCATGCGTTGTGCAGACTACTGCCTCCATGAATAAATGTGTTCCATTTTCCTTCACTTCTAGAGATTGATATTTTTTATTTTTAATGAATATAATATACACACACACATATATATATATAATATTAATATGGTTCTTTTTGGATAAAAAAATAATTTTCGTTATGAGGTAATCCATCGCTATTAGTAAATAACTAGAAACTAGTTCTTCTACATTTTCATCTTCACATAGTAAGACTAAAACTCCCATATAATGTAATTATAAAATTATAATTCTTTGAAAAATATAAATTCAAGTTCCTTTAATGGTTTTTAAATTATTATTATTAGGGTAAAATGAATATCAACATTGTCTTTACAAGCCTAGTTCAAAATGGTCAAGATTAGAAAAACCTGATGATGAAAAGAGATTACAAGAACCTAATACATGAAGAGAACAACTATTAATGGATAATATAAATGAAAACATATATAAATAAGGTTTTAAAATAGATAAAAAATAGTTTCTCTATATGATACATGAGATTAATGAACTTCAATGGAAATCAAGGGTAAAGGTACGAGACTTAGTAACTGAAAATCATTACTTTATATTATACAATTTATTATTTGAGCATGTTTTCTCCAGACATTTCAATTTAAAAGAATTTTAATTTCTATTTCCCAGGAAATTGAGTTTTTGTAAAAAAATATTTTCATAAAAAAAATTATTTTCTTTTTTTCTCAAAAATAATGGAATGTTTTGGAAAGGTTACTCAAAATAATTACTTTTATAATGATAAAGGTAAAAAAAAAATTCAAAAACCCCTTTTCATGATTGAATTTTCAATATATTTTAGTTATTTATCTCTTGTATATTTATGTTTAATTTTTCACTCTATATATTTGTTAACCATTTAATTGTTTTGGTGATCATTTTAGTGATATCAAAAAATCTGATCCGAGATGTTATTTTATACCATTTGGATGTTAATGAAAACTAATTCAATTTCCAAGGGTTATATATGAAAAAAATGAATGATTTACATTTGGATGATTTATGGTACCTATTTTATTTCCATGGGTTCTTTACAAAAAGATAATAATTTACATTTGGATTTAATATGTAACCTATTTTATTTCCACTAGTTATTTATTAAAGTTCAATGATATTCATTTTTATGTTTTATTAATCCCATTTTATTTAAATGGGTTATTTATTATGTGAAAAGTGAATGATTTTTGTGTGTGTAATGTGTAAGTACTTATTATTTATATGTGGAATCCTATATCTCCATCAAAATTATTTTTTAAGAGTTTATATCTCATAATATAGGTATTCATGAGTAAATTTTAGTTTATTTTATATATTATCATTGATGGTGTGGCTCATAAATGTAATATTTTACTAAGATAAATTTTTTGACATGGTTTATGGATTTTATTCATTATGATATTATAATATCATAGTACAGGGTTTATGTTAATTTTTTTAAATACGTTTTATATCTATTATTATTCCTTGTTAATAATTTTTTCCCTCTAAGTTATTATCCTAGGTACTTTGAAACCCAAATATGTTTTATGTTTATCACTCATGATGTGATTATATTTCTCTTAAAATCATGTTTTTATTTTTTTTATAAAATCATATTTTATTAGATATTTATTCACCCCTAACTAAGTATTCGATAACACCACTTTATTAGGTTCACATTCCCCAGGTTTTGAGGATGACTATTAATAATGAGATATTAATACGATTGTCTAATATGATTCCTTTAAGGAGAAATGATATCATGTATTATAATACATAATAATTTTCATTCTAGTCTCCATATAAAATTAAACTCTCCATTAATTTTATATTATTATTTTTGAAATTTAATGGTTCAAGTCATGTAAAGGATGTGAAATAAAGTCATGTTCATCTTGGGCCACTATAGTTGGTATCAGAGTAATGGTTTTGTAACCATTGGGAGGATTGGGAATCTATTTTGATATTGAGGTTAGAGATACTTAGTGAAAAACCTAGAGATGCGTCTATTAATATGATGATATCATAAAATACTATAAAAGTATAGAAAATACGGTTTTCCTAGTAAATATATCAAAGTTAGGATAACAGAAAGTATATGCAGGCTCTACGACACTTATTCTTAGTGATAGTAAACCCCTAAAAATTGTGTTAGGAGTTAACTCAACCATGACCTAATGCATTAAAAATAGGTCAAACTATACACCAAAATAAACACTTTTAAGGGATATTATTTGGATTGTCTTATAATCCTTAAAAAAATTAAAATTTTGATTTTCAAGATTCTTTGAGGGATTGGGTTAAAGTGTATGAGAAAATCCAATCTATTTATTAACCAAGAATGGTATAGTTTGAACAAAAATAATTATTAAAAAACATAATAGTGTCAAATAATGATAATATTTAAGGACTAATTCAATTCATTCTATTATTCCCTTATGGTGTTAGTTTCTTATAACTCATGTTAACTCCTTTTTATTTTAATAATGGTTAGAACCCGAATTAATCTGGTTAAAAATGGGTATAAGGGACAACATGATGGTTTCCCCCAATGAACAACCCAATGGAATGGATATATAGTTCAATACCTCACTAAAATACTCATCCAACTATCAAAATTTATGAATAATATTGTGAAATATATTCAGCTCCTTAATGAACAAAGGGGAAGGTATTGTGATTAAGTATTTTATGCAGAAATCTCTATCATCTTACAATTGAACTTCAAAACAACTTAACTCTGAAAAATTAATATAAAACACCCCTTGATTAGGGAGAATTTTAATTTTATACTTCTTATTTTATGTTTAGATTCATTGGGTTATGTTTTGGGAGCAGTTCAAAGGATCTAAGAGAATGAAGTATACAATCTGACTACATGAAAGATTTGTTCCATGAATAGTGATAAATGAGCTGAATTTTTCCTTAGAATATTTTGATTTTAATTTCAAGGAATGGAATGGTTTCATCAATACGTGGGAAAAGAACATTCATGATGTGAGATGAAATCATGAAATAAAAGGTTTTTTGGGTTTTTCAGGTATTTGGTTGGGTTTTTCAGCGTATATAGAAACCTGGTGATTCGTAATTTGAATCCCTAAATCCCACTATGAATGGGGTCATGTATAATTGGTTTATTAAATTTATATTTCATATTATCCATATAATCCCATCTATATTTTCTGTCAAACAATATCCCTTATATTGGAAATTCTAAAATATCTCTTTGATCTGGAAGTTGATTCCATCATACCATCAGAATTTGATTTACATGAATTAAACTATTTATAATTTATTGTAAAGGGAAGTGTATATCAACCATTAAAGGTAGGTGGTTTTCTATCTGTCCACTTTTATTGGAATGTGAAGGATTTAGGTCTTCATAAATAAAACCCTTATTCTTTTAAATGATTTTTCACTTATGAGACTTTTATACAATGATATCTTAATAGTTGGATATTAAATATAGGTTGTGGGTGTTGGACCCAATATTACTGATAAATTAAAAAATGGTATTATGAAAAGAATAGGGGTTTTGTGTATGGTATTGTCAAAAAATTATTGGCTGTTTCATTTAGAAAATAATTGGTGTGTGTTCATGATTTTCATGGAACTAGACCTTATTGAAATAGACTTGGTGCTCAATACCTTTAGAAAAGTCAAAATGAAGAATTTCAAACAATATATGTCTTGGAAAAGGATTTATCAATTCGCAAGAAAAAAATAAAGTAATTCAGAATTCATCGGTGAGAGAGAGAGAGAGGGATAGAACATGGATGATTGTTCCAAATTGAAATTTATAAAGTGCTTATTATTCTTTAAAGGTAAATTGTTTTGGGGTTAACAACTATGGAAAAACATATTAGTTTATCATATTTTTTATTATGAATTTTTTTTTTGTTAATATTCATTCCTATTTAATACTCCTAGGATTTTACTTGTTTTTGTTGTTATTGTAATGTTGGAAAAGGCTCCTGGGTGTTTACTACTAGGTATGATAACTCACCCACTATATATGAACTTTTGTGAATTGAGAGATGTAATTTTATGTGATATATTAATGTGCCTAGTTTCTTACTTTACTAGTGGGATATTTGATTCCATTGTATGGGTCACCGAAGGTGGAGCCAATATTTTTTGTGAAATGTTCTATAGTGGTTCTACCGTGGTGTCAAAGTATTTTACTATTTTGAAGTTGTAGTTTTCTATTTTACTGGGTTTTTCTATTACTCAAATATTGGTCATTGATTCATTGTTTATCATTGTGTTTTTTACACTTATTATGGTTGAAATGTTCATTCATCATTTCTTGAAATTTATTTGGTTTAGATATTTATTTTTATTTATTTATTATTATGTGTGTGTCTATTGTGTGCACATTAAAGGGTAAATCATTCCCCTATGTCTAATGTGTTTAAACCCTTGAAACTTATTTTCATCCTTTGGTTTCTAGAGGAATATAACATAAATTTAGTATCTTCAATACCTCCTCTCAACCTAACGAGTTTCCAATTTGATGTTATAAGATCAATGCAATGGAAATGATATTTTTCATTTTCCATTGAAAATAACATGATAAAGTTGTTTTATTTTTTTACCATTTGTAAAAATATTCCATGCAATGGGGGAATCTTATTAAGAATGAAATTAAGAAACATAAAATAATGTTAATAAATTAGGAATAATTTAAAGAAGTGTTATTTATTATGTATTTTCTTCAATATCTTCCCCTGAAGATGGAGGAGGAATTCTTGGAGTTGAATCAAAATGAGGTTGAATCTATTAATACATATGAATAAAAATTCTTGAGCACACAAGATATGCCTTTGGTTTTATTTTTCATCAATAAAATAAAATTGGATATTTATTTAGTGGATTAAATATAATTCTTTTGAATTCATTAGAAATAAGAGAATTTGGAAGCTATGAATAGATTATTTGATTTGTGTTAAAGACATAGATGAAATATAGGGTTTCTTTATACTCTAAATAATGGAAAAAGTAAGGTGGAATACCAAGAGATCCTAGATGTTAAGTAACATGGGGTAATAAATTTCCACATAGCACATGCCAAAAGTGTTAGAGGAAGAACCTATGTAATTACCTAAAATGAATGGGGAGGTGTTTAAAGTATGGTAAATTAGGCCACCAAGCCTATAATGACAAAAGTAAGGAAAATATATCGATTAAGAAAATAGAACAGGAGAAGATCCCAAATATTGATCAACCCACACAATAATGATTCAAGTGTCAGTATATTAGACAATATAAGAATCAATTCCTCAAACCTCACTCTGATGAAGAAAATAATCTCCAAAAAACCGCCCAAATAGAAGTAAATAAGGAAGGAAATTCATGATCACTACCACTAGGGTACGTCATTATAAATAACTGATAAGAGGTACACTTACTATTTATTCTATATAATTATGTACCTTATTTAATTTTGGTTCATAACATTATTTTATGTCACATATTTTATATGATTATGGAATCACAACCTCATCTGATGGATATCACAATGTCTACAAAAACACATTGTTCCTCAATGATCATTTATATGATATATAAAAAATCATTGATTGAGATTTATGGGTGGATACTTCCTATAGATCAAATTCCTCTTCCCTTGGTATAGTTTGATGTGATATTTGGTATATATTGGTTATCCATATAGATTTATCATATTAATTTTTATGAAAATGATATCTCATTTCCTATTCCAAATTATTCTATTCTCAATTATAAATATATGGATTATCTCCCCTTGGAAGAAAATTCTATTATATGGGTAATGATACCAAACAAGGATGGAATCTTGAATAAATTGATCAGATAGGAAGTCAACATTGATGAAATTCCTACAGTATATGCCACAAACATACCCTGATACCCAATTACCATAACAACTGATCCAATTATGACATAACCTAAAGGGTGTTCCCAATCCCCATAGGCTGGTGTCTTTTACTTGGCATCATACCAGACAAAGTTGGGAAAAGTTTTTCCACAAAAAAAATTAATGAAATAGATAAAATTATGTATGATAAAAATAAAACTCACCATGAAGAATAATACTGGAATTCAAATTGGTAAATAAACAAAAATTACAACCACAATTTACTATAAATAAAGAGATAAAATAGCCCATGTCCCAGTAGACAGAACAATCTAAGACAACAAGATCAATAACCACCACATCTCAGTGGTTATTTCACCCTACTCAAACCTAGAAGAAGTGAATCCACAAACACTTGAAGGAAAAAGGTAGGGTGTTATATAAAATCCTAGCATGGTCTCACCATGTTTTACATAAGAATATTATCCAATAATTAACCAAATAATGCTTCCGATTTTAAGAAAATTGGCATGGTAATATAGTAGAATATTAAAAAAATAATGCTTTTCATTTCAATTGATGGAATCATTTAAAAAATGGAATAATAAAAATTTTATATAAAAGAGTTTATAAAAATTCAAATGTAATATGTAAATAAGTTTTAAAAACAATGGAATGTAAATATCTGAAGGTAATTAATAAATAAGAAACATGGATACATTCTACGAGGTATGATAATTCTAGGTTATGGGATTCTCACGCACTCATATAGTTATAACGAAAATGTTCATATGAATCCCTCTAAATCATTCCAATGTGGACTAAACAATACCCTACTATCGATAATATCCTCTAATAGGTTTATGGTAGAGTTTTAAATCTTCAATTTGTTTCTATGGAAACTCTAACCTAGAAAGTTTTCTTTAATAAATCACTAAATATATTGGATTTCATGTTCTCAAATAAAAAGAAATAATGGGAAAATTAATTCAAAATAGTTCAAAATAAAATTCCCTCATTTACCATTTCAATGTGAAAACTTCTATTTAAAAAAATGGGTTTTTAATCAATTCATGCACTTTTTAGGTTAAAACCAATATAATGATCTAATAAAAAAATTTAGAAAATTTTTTCAAATAAAAATTTCAAATAATTTCTTCAAAAATAGGTTTTGAAATTCCATCAATTTTGTCAAATCCAAATCTTTTCTTAATTCAATATAATTAGGTGTTTTACCCATAATCCCTACCATCTCAATTCAAATCCAATCCTACAACAAATTCTATTTTCATAATACAATTAAATGAAATTTAATTTAAGTCATTAAATTTAGGGTTAAATCAATTTGACAAAATTATACGGAACCACCTATATTAGATCATAGGATCATGGGAGACAATATCCGCAAAAAGAAACTCCAACAAAGAATGTCGGAAACAGAGATCCAAGAATCTAACCAAGATTCAATATAAAAAATAACATATTTTAGATATCTCAACATTAAAAATATCTAACAAACCCTAAGGAAGAGAGAATAAGATTTTGGGAGAGAATTATTGGAGTAATTACTCATACCAGTGAGATATTGAACAGTGTTCTCCTATATTAGAGTAGCTTCATAAGGGTTTTGGAGAATCCAAAATGGGTCCTTGAGATGCCTCTAATCCTAAGAATTTGAGATATGGTGAGTTAGGATCGTTCAGGTGAATATATGGGTGTTTAGTGTTTTTAAAACATTTTTCAAAATAATATAAACCCATGAACATAGTTTGTTGAGTAAGTCCGCACAATTTTTTCCAAATGTTCCACCAAAGTTTATACCCCTATAAAGGGGTGAATGATTTCTACTAGTTGGTAGCATAGTATATAAAATAATGTTCAATCTGTTGAAACCCTCACATCCAAGGTTTCCACAGTTTTCACTAGCAAGGATTTTTTTTATAAAGCTATGTTCCAATCATGAATAGCCTAAAATCCTTCGAAAATTTTCAAATTTCTTCACAAAAACACCTGATATAAACTCCAAATAGGGCATGGAAAAACAATTTGGGTCAAAGAAGTACCTAAAAATGTAAAATTAATTTACAATCTCCCCACCATTGAAAAATTATGTCCCAATAAATCATATCAAGAATATTGAATATCAAAAATTTGACGAACTACTATCTCATCTCCTCCCTCTCTCCCAAGTCTCAAGAGTATTAAAAATGTGCACTTAATGCACTCAGAAAAAAGGAATCATTCTACCACAATGTTACTTGGTTTTAGAATCAACTATAATGACTAGATTCTCATTCATGGATAAATTAGGCTCAACATGAAGATCATTGCATCTCAAAACATGAGATGGATCATAATGATACTTTCATATCTGTGAAACATGAAACAATTATGTATCATCATCGTCTTTGGGGAATTTCAAAATTGTAAGAGAGTTTCACCTCCTACTCCACAACCCCAAAATGTCCCATAAAATGGTGAGTATGTTTATCATACCTCCCAATTCATCAATTATCTAAAAGAGGTAAAAATTCCATGAAAACTTGGTTTCCAACAGAAACTTTGAATGGTCAATGACGATGATTAAGATAATAATTATGCCGGATTTGTTCCATCAACATTCTTTGAAAAATCAATTGAATATTTATTGTCATATCTTTAACTAATATTAGTTTAACTGAGTAACATTCACAATTCTCTAATGAACACAATGGATATTTACTAGGCTGGCCATATAGGTCCTCAAAATGATCCATTCTAATCTCAGACTAGTAGCTATTCGGATAATAAAACTCAACCTTCCCCTAATGATCATCGCATGTCCAAAAAAATCAAGGACACAAGAATGAAGTATATACTAATGAATATTTATATCCATATCTATCTCTCAATATGAATACTGTTTATATTCCATACTAAAATGAACTTGATATCCTAGTGCCTCATGAAGTAAGAAATAAACTTGGGATCCCTATCAAAGAATATAGCATATGGAACTCCATAAAAAATAATAGTCTCTTTCACATAGAGATTTTCTAACTCCACAATATTTGTGGTATCACGAATGGGTATAAATTTGTTCGATTAGTTTTCCTATCGATCAAAACCCATATCACATTTTTCTTTCTATGGGTACATGAAGAACCCAAAAAAACGTCCCTTGAGATCCCATCCCACTTCAAATCCATCACTAGATGTTTCTAAAGCAAACATGAAGCTCTCTGGTTCCCTTCCTTGGCATTTTAGAAAGAATAATGATGAAAAAAGAAATTGTAATTCCCCATTTAATTTATATAAAATAGAATTGACACCAGATGTCATATAACATCATTTTGGTTCCCATGTGCATGGCCCACTGAGAATTACTAGAATAACCCATCATATCTTTTCTTAGTGAAAATATCACAAATAAAAGCTTATAAAAAATAGAATATACTTTATGGATAAAAACCACATAGAAATGCTCTCACCCCATAAAGAGTGTCTTTAATTCTACAAAATTCATCATCAATATGATATTCTTAATGAATTATATCAAGAAGTGTGGTGGTCAACAGAAAAATGGCCAGAACTAACTTGTCACCTGATTCAGGTAATCAAAAATGAAATTGTGCAAAGAGATCCATCAGATTTCACTCTTCAGATGATTATCCAATCACCTTGACCATAAGTTTCCTACTCATATAATATACAATCAAATTTCCTTTCTATTGGTTATAGGCGATGTTTAAATCAAAGTGTTGTCGGACCTCCACCCAACACCTTAAGTTGATATTCAAATTATTTTTAGAGAATATATAACTCAAGATTATATGGTTAGAGAACATGTTAAACATTTATGGTAAAATGTAATAACACCAACTATTTGGTGTATACATAACTACTGCAAGTTCATGTTTATGGGTGGGGTAATTCTTCTCATGTGGCCTAAGATATCAAATTCTATAGGAAATGATGTGATCACCCTGCATAAGAACACTACCCAAAACTAAACCCAATGCATCACAGAAGACAACATAGCCCTACCAGGACTCTGGGATATTCAACACCAATATAGTAGAAAAAATTTATTTTATCACAACAAAATAACTTTTAATTTTTTTTATCCAAATAAAGCTTCAATATCTTATGAGTGAGAGTGGTAATTGGAGAATAAAACAATGAAAAATAAATTACAAACCAATGTTAATATCCTATTATTCTTAAGAATAATTGAATATTGAAAACATTTCACAATTGGTCACATGTCATAATATATTTTAACTTCTCATGATAAATTATGATACCATGTTACAACACTACATTTTCAAAGAACTTCACTTCTCAAATACATTAATTAAATTTTGATAGCTTGGTGTAAATTCCTTGATTTCTCATCAATTTCAAAAATTCTCCAAGATAACACACATGATCTACCTCATTCATAGCATAAATAAGGATGTCATCCACAAATACAACCACAAAAGTATTAAGATACTCATGGAAGATCTGTTTCATCAAAGACATAGATATTTTTGGACCATTGGTTAGAAAAAATGACCAGAAAAGGTACTCATAATGGACATAAATTCTCCAAAAGAAAGTTTTCGGAATGTTAGATTCTTTGATTCTCAACTGACGGTAACCAGATCAAGGAAAAACCTTCGAAAACCACTTCTCCCCTATCAACTAGTAAGAAAAATAAAAAATCCATGAAAATAGATACTTTATCTCTATTATAACTCGATTTATTTTTTTGTAATAAACACAATGGAAAAGTGACCCATTAGTTTTATTAGAAAAGAGAATAGTTGTTACACATGGGGACACACTTGGGCATATAAATCCTTTCACAAAAATATCATCCAACTTATCCTTCATCTCTTTTATTTAATATGATTCCATATATAAAGATGGAATAGATATCAGTTGAGTAACTAAAACTTAATAAATAGATAAATATACCTATGTTACAAGTGGAAAGCTTGATAATATAGAACGAAAAATTTTGGAACACTCTATGATGACTGGAGGACGATCACTAATCAAAGATTCACACTCTGGGTAAAAAATGAAACACTGATATTACATTCCCAGAATCTAGATAAGAAGGTTCATCTCTACTCGAACTTTAGTACAATACAACCTAAACGATACAGGCACCCCAATGTGTATAGTGAAGGATACCCACTAAAGATAGTAATCAATTCATGATTTATTAATAATGATCCAATCTAACCTGAATATGACATCAATATGATTCATGTCATGGACTACAAAATCCCAAGTAATCACAATATTAGAAAATGAGAAAGAACAATTTGGACAATAGAGACCCTTATCTATCTTCATTCGAAGAGGAGTGGTAATTTCCATCACAATTGATAAATGATCTGTTGGAATATTTAACTGAATTTTATTGTGGGTTGAAATAAAAAATTATATGCACCAGTAACAAATAAATTAGTCACTAAAGATAAAGCAATAGTGATGGAACCTCTCACAGACTTTGAACCCATATATGCTTCCTCTTTAGACTCTTCCACTGTGTAAAGAAGGTTTTTTTCAAGATACATGTGGTTGGAACACTTTTTTACTTCAAAAATCTAATTGCATGATAGTACATTTAATGATAATGATCATATGATACAATGTGGAGTATAATAGACCTGATAGAAATTTTGGAAGTGACATAAGAATCCATTCGAAAAAGATACCTTTGGTGCCTTAGGGAAAACCCGTTTCGAGTGTACTGTCTTTCCACACTGGTGGAAAATCAAATGGCCCATGTCGAGCACTACATGTGGTCTAGAAGAACCCTACCATCATGGACCACCATGAGATACACCATGCTTCTACATTCCATTGAAGGAACTCATAAACCAACCTTTAGGAGAAAAAGAAAACCCAGTCAACCTGAACATAACATTTAGTTCTATATAAACAATTAATTCTCTATCCAACACATCACCATAAGAGGGGAGATTTAGAAATGAAACCAAATACTGACTATCTAATAGAAGTATAATATAAAACTAGGGAGTCTTCATTTTCTCCTTTAAGACAATTTTAGGTACGAAATACAAACGTGAACTTGCAGTAGTGATGTATACACCAAATAGGCATCACTTATAGCACCACCATCTCCATCAAGTTCCCTCTAGCATGGAGATGGAACATTTAAAATTTATAGAAATAGGAACCAATAAGAACTTGACCAAAATTTTAACTATCCTCAACCAATCCTTAGCCTGTTGAGGATGATTTGAGCATGGAATCACTGGTGGATTCATGTGAAGGTATTATTGAGCACGAATCCTAGAATAATACCTCATAGTTTCCAAAGCTAGAGCCCGGAGTGGAATTGGTGCAGGTTATTCTCCTAAAGCTTGTATAGAACACACAACAACTTTGTAACACTCCGAGCTTCCATGATACGCTTCTCATTCAATAATGTAATAGCTTGCATTGTACGCAACATCGAGTTCTAATACACTGCAACTAATCAAAGTAGTCGTTATAAATAGTAATAACCACTTTTTAAATTTATAGAAATTTTATATTTCAAAATGGACTTCATTTTTGTATTCCTAATATTGAAATTAGCCTATGTTGAATTTTTTGTAATTTTCTGAGAACTTCAAAATTTTTATGAATAGTGAAAAATACTTAAAACAACTTTTTTAATCAGAATACTTTATAGTGATAAGTTATAATATTGAGTGGTTTTAAAGTATAATTAGAATATATTTTTACTATTTTATCCAATGGTGGTCATTAGAATTAATTTCACTTTGAAATTGGACATAAACAATTGTCAATCTTTTGATATAAATTGTTTCTTAAAAACACGCTATTTGTTGTGACAGCGGGAATTAATTATAAAATTAATTAATGAAAATTATATGTTTGGAATTTCATAAAATATACATCATTTTTGAATTCGGAATATCAATTATAGCTTAGGGTGAAATTTTGGCATTGTTCTGAAAAACATCAATTTTTGATGAATAGTGAAACCACTAAGTGGTAGTTAAATAACTGATTTTTCGTTTAAATGAAATATTACCACTTCTGTGATTTTATTTTCAAAAATCCAACATACATGGTTGTCATTAAGAAGTAAAATGTGGTTCAATGAGATTAAAATAATTTTTTGGTGAATAGTAACTTTTAAGTTCTTAATCGCAATTAGAGGTAATTAGTGTAGTTTAAGGTAAAAATAATGTTTTAATAATATGAGATGAGCTTTACACATGTCCTGCACTCATTGTATATGCCATGGCCGACCAAGAAAATCCATGGGTAAACTTGGGGACCCCATGGAGCCACTTTAGTTGGAAAATGACATAAATACCTTTTATTTAATGTTAAAGTAAAAAATGACACAAACATGAAATGTTTTACTAAAACAATTTTTACATGGGGTTATACAAGTCATATTTTTGTTTATAAATAATCATTGGAAAGATAAAAAGATTTCCTACATCATAGTAGTTTTTTTATAATTTTTATACATTAAATAAATTAAATTATTTATGACATCATGATGATGCAGCGATGACCTCATTATTTAAAGATTTAAATAAAATGAGAAGATAATGTAAAAGCCAAGGCTTACACTTGTCCAAAGCATATTGGATGAGGATATTTCGAACCCTTATCACCTTAGCCTCGAATTATACAAGTGTGGGACCTTTAGAATCCGAAAAGCATTGTATAATAGAATAACATTTCATTACATTCCAAAAGTGCCCCTCCTCTCCACTTATAAAGGGCCCCCACCACTCCCACCTTATTCACACCTTAAAGCCATTTGGCTCGGCCAAAATCTGCCCAAATACTCTCCCAACATCCCTCAATTACTCCTAGAAGCCTCACTTTGGGCAGAATTCTTCCCAAGGAAGCCTTTGTCTCAAATCAAAAAGAGTTACCCGATTTTTTAGGTAATGTCTTCTCTAATGTTGTTTTGTTTTATTTTGCTTCTCCAACATCTTAAACTCTTTTCATTCCTTTCTTTTGAAACAACACCAGTATCTAAAATGTTGTTATGATAAGGATTTGGTTTACACTTACACACACCTTCGTCTAATGGTTAAAGAACATATTGTTTCTGTGGGTGGCGAAATACTGCCTCACGAAACGATGATTGTTCAAATTCTTTTAACACCTATAATGGTGGCCATTTTGATGACACTATTTTCATATATGATATATATATATTATGTTTATGTTTTCCTTATGCTTCTGTATTTCTCATTTATGTCATACTTTATGATTTCCATTATGGGTAAACGCGATAATTTAATTTTAGGAAGTGCGGACTACCGCCCCCTCAAAGTGATGTGAATCGTTAATGCCATATGTGGGATGTATAAAGGATGGAGTAAATGATATTATATATGATATTATACTGGAACTATATTATACCTTTATATAATTATGATTTAATTCCATTAAATACGAAATAGAAATGAAAGTAGCGTTCATGCGTACGTATGACTTACCGTCTCCATGAACGGTGCATTTCATTTCTTATATCTAAATGTTACGTAATATTATGAATGAATGTATATACTGGATATATATGATATATATGACATCTAAATCATTAATATAATTCTGGAGATAATGGATATTCTACCACATAAACAACTTGTAATTATAAGAAGTTTATTGTTGACTCAAGTACCAAAGATCGACAAAACGACCGTTATTAACTTAAATAATTACATAATGTTCATAACATGGTAATAAGTGATATAAAAGGAATAATCATCATAAAAAAAGTCATTAAGTAAATAGAAATTAACTCTCGTTTATTATTCAGGAGGTTAAAGAACGATCGAGTCAGGACAAGACGCAAGGTAAGGGAACTTCTTAACCCAATTTCTATTCTTTGGGTTAATCTCCTACTTTCAAATTATGTCATGATATTATTATGTCCTATTTTGTATTTTTACTTTCTTCATGTGTACCTATAGTGAATACACATAATAGATCTATTTTATTTTAAAATGATCTTTTTACGTACTTCGTCTCAATCTCCTTTCATTGATGCATATTTGGTTTTATACACAACTTTCATTTATATAGTGTATAAACCCCTTTGACTATTACGTTTATTCAAAAGTTTTTCTTTTATAATTATGTGATTTTTAAATGATTTCAAAAAAGAGATATTTCTCTCCAATATATGAAAATCTAGTGCAAATGTATATGTATTTAACGCAAGCTTAAAAATGTTTTCAGAAAACCCGACTCTCGAGTGTGGTAGACAGGAAGGGATTGGGCATGGACCCATCATGGCCTGTAATTAGTCGAGAAGTCTCAAAATTAGTTATTTTGTTTTCAGATGCTTGAATAATGTTTTCAGAAAAACACTGGATTATATTTGAGCAATTTTAAACGTAAGTATCTTCTTAAAAATTACATCGGTAGGTCTCATGAGAAAACTAGACGTGGAATTGGCCGAGGCCCTTTCCCCATTTGATTTGTGATTTTGGCCGAGGCCTTAATCATTTTAGACGTCTTGGCCGAGGCCTTGACAAAATGTTTCAGAATGTCTGGCATTATGCATTCCATCATTATGAAAATGGTTATTGATATTGCATGTGATTATTCGACCAGTAGAATATCCATGTGAAGAAGTAAATGGCATTATCTCATTTTAATTTTGCAATATTATGTTGATGTTCATGTTTAAAAGGATTTTGTTTTAGTTATACATTGCCTTAAATTTTTATGTTTATTTATGAAATCTTCCGCAATATTTTTATCCTTACTGAGCATCTGAGCTCACCCCTTTCAATGTTTTAATATTTTCCAGGATGTGAAGAAGTATTTTATGAATGACCTACAGGTATAGTCAGAAGAGGATATGAGTGTGGACTATGAAGACTTTGAAATTAGTTTTTCACTTTATGATTTAATGTAACATTTATGAATGTATCTAGTGTTTCCAAGGCTACTAAACTAATCGGTCTTTCGAGACTTGATCTTTTGTGATCATGCCAATGTTACGAAGTAATGCACCGACTCTGGGTAGCTGCGGTCGGGGCGTTACAGTTGGTATCAGAGGCAGTTTAGTACTAACCTTGGAAGCTAGATTTAGATAAACTCTGATTAGAGCACATATCCCGAAGATAGACTTTAAGGATTAGTATAGAAGAAATTCCTATAATTTTGGTATTATAGAGATTTTGTGAGTTTTCCGAGCAATACGTCCCTGTCTGGATACGAGCAAGTAGAGGCCGCTCTGGCACATATGTACCTAGGGGTAAAACCCGAAAACACCGCTTTGAGCTAGACTCGAACGGGAACTGGTGCATGACAATGGGCCTTGCTGCACTCTTGGTTACGACACTCCCGGGGGATATGCTTTGGATAATTCTCATTTTCTTTATAAACCACTATGAAGGGTTATGAGTATATACTTCCTCAAAGAAACCATTTTTATGGATTATATCCATAAATAGTTCAATTTATGTTACGTATCTTACAAGTATGGAATTATGTATTTTGATTTATAAACTAATATAGTTTATGCCATTGTTTAGAAATGGCGCCTAGTGGAAGGAATGGAAACCGTATCAATGCACGCACTCCGTGTAGGGATTTCCCTCCTGCTCAAGATAATTATTGTGGAGCTGGAGATACAACTGGTGCTGATAAACTTATTACCATACTGGGAAAACTCACTCAGGTTATGAATAATAACCTTACTCGTATGGAGCACCCTGATCCGCAATGTGGAGGATCAATGTTAGACCGCTTCATGAGGCAACAACCACCAACATTTAATGGGGGTGCAAATCCATTAGTAGCTGAGCAATGGATAAACTCGTTAGAGAAAATATTCCACGCCTTGGGGAGTAGTGAAAGGGAAAAGGTTATCATGGCAGTTTACCGCCTCACTGAAGATGCTGATCAATGGTGGTCATTGATTCAAAACACAAAGGAAGATGATGACATATCGAATATGGAATGGGGGGAGTTCAAAGATCTTTTCTTAGAAAAATACATTCCTCATGACCATAGAGAAGATATGGAAAGGAAATTTCTGAGTCTGAAACAAAAGGAGGATGAGAATGTCGCAAAGTATGAGGCCAACTTTACAAGGTTAGCGAGGTATGTTGCAGATTATATACGTAACCCAAGAGGTAAGATTGATCGTTTCTTTGATTGGTTAAAACCATTTCTCCGTCGAGCTTTAGTATCACAATCGTTCTCAACATACGAAGATATTGTCTCATGTGTTATCAAGACAGAAAAGGAATTCTCTAAGTCTTATGACAACAAATTAAAGCAAGAGAAGAAGAGAACGGTGGAACAAGAGACAGATAAAGGGAAAAAGGGAAAGAAGGATTTTCCATTATGTGATAATTGTGGGAAGAATCACCCTGGTACTTGTCTAAAAGGAATGGGAGTTTGTTATAAATTTGGGGAAAAAGGTCACCAGGAACGTGATTGCAAGGGAAAGAAAGAGGCTATCAATGTTGAATGCTAGAATTGTAGGGAAATGGGTCATTATGCAAATGAATTCCCTAAGCGTCAGGGAAACTTACCTCAGAAAAGGCCAAGGGATCAAGGAAAATCTTATGCTGTTACTACAGTTGAAGCAAAATAATTAATATATTGGTGCCTTTGGACTCATAGATTATATTATGGTTATTAGAATAATGTGATATATATATATATATAAGGATTGTACTGCAGTACTTGTTGATTTCAGTAAGGTTTTAATATGATGAAGGTAATTATATTTTTAGTATGTGACAATAAGAGAAACTTTACTTTGTTTGGGGAATCTGATAAATTGATTTTGGAATTAAGAGACCTTTTAGAGAAAGTCTGGACAGAGGTATTTTGGATAACTATAAAGGTTGGAGTGGATTAAGTTGACCTTTGGATAGTATTGTTTAAGGTTAAAAATTTATGAATATTATTTTTGAATATTATAATATTATAGTTTTAGGAAAAGGACAACCTGCAGGGTGGGGCATAACCCGTAGCGTCGGACAAAGCTGCAGTAATCGAACCCACAATCATAGTGCGACAGGCCTTTATTTCCTACCACTAGCCTACAGGAAGTCCCTGGTTATTAAAAAATAATTTTACTAATCAAAATGGTATGTGTTAACATTTGGATCCTTATACAATTAGGATAAGTATAATATTTTTGAGTTCTATTATCTTTTTGAGTGAAAGATGAGTTGAAGGTTGAAACTCTAATTGTCAAGCATAAATATATATATACCTATCTCTTATTCAATGAATAAATTAATTCTTAAACTTTAGTAAAGGGATATTAAAACAAAAAAATGTGTTATCCTAATACCTTATGTATTGTTGAACTGATGATATTTTAAATCAACATAGATTGAATTCTTTGAGGCCCTCAATTTGACAGTTGATTGTGATTGATGACCTCAATCACTCCCTACAAATATTTACGTTTTTCCTCCAATTATATGTCTTTAATTGCCACCAATGTTCTCTTAATCGAGATCATAATTGGGTGGTGACTTTGTCATTTCCCTTTCCCTCTTATTAAGGCTAAATTTTATTAATCTTATTTCCGATGTGGGTTTTCCACAAAGGTGTTTTCTCTTTTCAACCTTTTATTTATAAAGAAAAATTTCAAATTGCGAGGATGTAATTTATTGAAGGAGGGGAGAATGTAACACCCTGAGCTTCTATGACACGCTTCTCATTCAATAATGTAATAGCTTGCATTGTACGCAATATCGAGTTCTAACAAACTGCAACTAATCAAAGTAGCCATTATGAATAGTAATAACCACTTTTTAAATTTATAGAAATTTTATATTTCAAAATGGACTTCATTTTTGTATTCCTAATATTGAAATTAGCCTATGTTGAATTTTTTGTAATTTTCTGAGAACATCAAAAATTTTATGAATAGTGAAAAATTCTTAAAACAACTTTTTTAATCAAAATAATTTATAGTGATAAGTTATAATATTTAGTGGTTTTAAAGTATAATTAGAATATATTTTTACCATTTTATCCAATGGTGTTCATTAGAATAAATTTCACTTTGAAATTGGACATAAACAATTGTCAATCTTTTGATATAAATTGTTTCTTAAAAACACGCTATTTGTTGTGACAGTGGGAATTAATTATAAAATTAATTAATGAAAATTATATGTTTGGAATTTCATAAAATAGACATCATTTTTTAATTCGTAATATCAATTATAGCTTAGGGTGAAATTTTGGCATTGTTCTGAAAAACTTCAATTTTTGATGAATAGTGAAACCACTAAGTGGTAGTTAAATAACTGATTTTTCGTTTAAATGAAATATTACCACTTCTGTGATTTGATTATCAAAAATCCGACATACATGGTTGTCATTAAGACGTAAAATGTGGTTCAATGAGATTAAAATAATTTTTTGGTGAATAGTAACTTTTAAGTTCTTAATCGCGATTAGAGGTAATTAGTGTAGTTTAAGGTAAAAATAATGTTTTAATAATATGAGATGAGCTTGACACATGTACTACCCTAATTGTATGTGCCATGGGCGACCAAGACAATCCATGGGTCAACTTGGAGACCCCATGGAGCCACTTTAGTTGGAAAATGACATAAATACCTTTTATTTAATGTTAAAGTAAAAAATGACACAAACATGAAATGTTTTACTAAAACACTTTTTACATGGGGTTATACAAGTCATATTTTTTATTATAAATAGTCATTGGAAATCTAAAAATATTTCCTACATCATAGTATTTTTTTTATAATTTTTAGACATTAAATAAATTAAATTATTTATGACATCATGATGATGCAGCGATGACCTCATTATTTAACGATTTAAATAAAATGAGATGATAATGTAAAATCCAAGGCTTAAACTTGTCCAAAGCCTATTGGATGAGGGGATTTATAACCCTTATCACCTTAGCCTCGAATTATACAAGTGTGGGACCTTTAGAATCCGAAAATCATTGTATAATAGAATAACATTTCATTACTTTCCAAAAGTGCCCCTCCTCTCCACTTATAAAAGGCCCCCACCACTCCCACCTTATTCACACCTTCAAGCCATTTGGCTCGGCAAACCTCTACCCAAATAATCTCCCAACATCCCTCACTTACTCCTAGAAGCCTCACTTTGGGCAGAATTCTTCCCAATGAAGCCTTTGTCTCAAATCAAAAAGAGTTACCCGAATTTTTAGGTAATGTCTTCTCTAATGTTGTTTTGTTTTATTTTGCTTCTCCAACCCCTTAAACTCTTTTAATTCCTTTATTTTGAAACAAAACCAGTATCTAAAATGTTTTTATGATAAGTATTTGGTTTACACTTACACACACCTTCGTCTAATGGTTAAAGAACATACTGTTTCTGTGGGTGGCGAAATACTGCCTCACGAAACGATGATTGTTCAAATTCTTTTAACACCTATAATGGTGGCCATTTTGATGACACTATTTTCATATATGATATATATATTATGTTTATGTTTTCCTTATGCTTCTTTATTTCTCATTTATGGCATACTTTATGATTTCCATTATGGGTAAACGCGATAATTTCATTTTAGGAAGTGCGGACTACCGCCCCCTCAAAGTGATGTGAATCGTTAATTCCATATGTGGGATGTATAAAGGATGGATTAAATGATATTATATATGATATTATACTGGAACTACATTATACCTTTATATAATTATGATTTCATTCCATTAAATACGAAATAGAAATGAAAGTAGCGTTCATGCGTACGTACGGCTTACCGTCTCCATGAACGGTGCATTTCATTTCTTACCTCTAAATGTTACGTAATATTATGAATGAATGTATATACTGGATATATATTATATATATGACATCTAAATCATGAATATAATTCTGGAGATAATGGATATTCTACCACATAAACAACTTGTAATTATAAGAAGTTTATTGTTGACTCAAGTACCAAAGATCGACAAAATGACTATTATTAACTTAAATAATTACATAATGTTCATAACATGGTAATAAGTGATATAAAAGGAATAATGAACATAAAAAGGTTCTTAAGTAAATAAAAAATAACTCTAGTTTATTATTCAGGAGTTTAAATAATGGTCGAGTCAGGAAAAGACGCAAGGTAAGGGAACTTCTTAACCCAATTTCTATTCTTTGGGTTAATCTCCTACTTTCAAATTATGTCATGATATTATTATGTCCTATTTTGTATTTTTACTTTCTTCATGTGCACCTATTGTGAATACACATAATAGATCTATTTTATTTTAAAAATGATCTTTTTAAGTACTTCGTCTCAATCTCCTTTCATTGAGGCATATTTGGTTTTATACACAACTTTCATTTATATAATGTATAAACCCCTTTGACTATTACGTTTATTCAAAAGTTTTTCTTTTATAATTATGTGATTTTTAAATGATTTCAAAAAAGAGATATTTCTCTCCAATATATGAAAATCCTGTGCAAATGTATACGTATTTAACGCAAGCTTAAAAATGTTTTCAGAAAACCCGACTCTCGGGTGTGGTAGACAGGAAGGGATTGGGTATGGACCCATCATGGCCTGTAATTAGTCGAGAAGTCTCAAAATTAGTTATTTTGTTTTCAGAAGCTTGCATAATGTTTTCAGAAAAACACCGGATTATATTTGAGCAATTCTAAACGTAAGTATCTTCTAAAAAATTACATCGGTAGGTCTCATGAGACAACTAGACGTGGAATTGGCAGAGGCCCTTTCCCCATTTGATTTGTGATTTTGGCCGAGACCTTAATAATTTTAGTCGTCTTGGCCGAGGCCTTGACAAAATGTTTCAGAATGTCTGGAATTATGAATTCCATCATTATGAAAATGGTTATTAATATTGCATGTGATTATTCGACCAGTAGAATATCCATGTGAAGAATTAAATGGAATTATCTCATTTTACTTTTTCCATATTATGTTGATGTTCATGTTTAAAAGGCTTTTGTTTTAGTTATACATTGCCTTAAATGTTTATGTTTATTTATGAAAGCTTCCGCAATATTGTTATCCTTACTGAGCATCTAAGCTCACCCCTTTCAATGTTTTAATATTTTCCAGGATGTGAAGAAGTATTTTATGAATGACCTGCAGGGATAGTCAGAAGAGGATATGACTGTGGACTATGAATAATTTGTTATTAGTTTTTAACTTTATGATTTAATGTAACATTTATGAATGTATCTAGTGTTTCCAAGGCTACTAAACTAATCGGTATTTCAAGACTTGATCTTTTGTGATCATGCCAATGTTACAAAGTAATGCACCGACTCTGGGTAGCTGGGGTCGGGGCGTTACAGTTGGTATCAGAGGCAGTTTAGTACTAACATTGGAAGCTAGATTTAGATAAACTCTAATTAGAGCACATAGCCCGAAGATAGACTTTAAGGATTAGTATAGAAGAAATTCCTATAATTTTGGTATTATAGATATTTTGTGAGTTTTCCGAGCAATACGTCCATTTCTGGATACGAGCAAATAGAGGCGGCTCTGGCACAGATATACCTAGGGGTAAAACCCGAAAACACCGCTTTGAGCTAGACTCGAACGGGAACTAGTGCATGACAATGGGCCTTTCTACACTCTTGGTTACGACACTCCCGGGGGATATGCTTTGGATAATTCTCATTTTCTTTATAAACCACTATGAAGGGTTATGAGTATATACTTCCTCAAAGAAAACATTTTTATGGATTATATCCATAAATAGTTCAATTTATGTTAAGTATCTTACAAGTATGGAATTATGTATTTTGATTTATAAACTAATATAGTTTATGCCATTGTTTAGAAATGGCGCCTATTGGAAGAAATGGAAACCGTATCAATGCACGCACTCCGTGTAGGGATTGCCCTCCTGCTCAAGATAATTATTGTGGAGATGGAGATACAACTGGTGCTGATCAACTTATTACCATACTGGGACAACTCACTCAGGTTATGAATAATAACCTTACTCGTATGGAGCACCCTGATCCGCAACGTGGAGGATCAATGTTAGACCGCTTCATGAGGAAACAACCACCAACATTTAATGGGGGTACAAATCCATTATTAGCTGAGCAATGGATAAACTCCTTAGAGAAAATATTCCATGCCTTGGGGAGTAGTGAAAGGGAAAAGGTTATCATGGAAGTTTACCGCCTCACTGGAGATGCTGATCAATGGTGGTCATTGATTCAAAACACAAAGGAAGATGATGACATATCTAATATGGAATGGAGGGAGTTCAAAGATCTTTTCTTAGAAAAATACTTTCCTCATGACCATAGAGCAGATATGGAAAGGAAATTTCTGAGTCTGAAACAAAAGGAGTATGAGAATGTCGCAAAGTATGAGGCCAACTTTACAATGTTAGCGAGGTATGCTGCAGATTATATACGTAACCCAATAGGTAAGATTGATCATTTCATTGATGGGTTAAAAGCATTTCTCCGTCGAGCTTTAGTATCACAATCGTTCTCAACATACGAAGATATTGTCTCATGTGCTATCAAGACAGAAAAGGAATTCTCTAAGTCTTATGACAACAAATTAAAGCAAGAGAAGAAGAGAACGGTGGAACAAGAGACAGATAAAGGGAAAAAGGGAAAGAAGGATTTTCCATTATGTGATAATTGTGGGATGAATCACCCTGGTACTTGTCTAAAAGGAATGGGAGTTTGTTATAAATGTGGGGAAAAAGGTCACCAGGCGCGTGATTGCAAGGGAAAGAAAGAGGCTATCAATGTTTAATGCTACAATTGTAGGGAAATGGAGAATTATGCAAATGAATGCCCTAAGCGTCAGAGAAACATACCTCAGAAAAGGCCAAGGGATCAAGGACAATCTTATGCTGTTACTAGAGTTGAAGAAAAATAATTAATGTATTGGTGCCTTTGGACTCATGGATTATATTCTGGTTATTAGAATAATGTGATATATATATATAAGGATTGTACTACAGTACTTGTTGATTTCAGTAAGGTTTTAATATGATGAAGGTAATTATATTTTTAGTATGTGACAATAAGAGAAACTTTACTTTGTTTGGGAAATCTGATAAATTGATTTTGGAATTAAGAGACCTTTTAGAGAAAGTCTGGACAGAGGTATTTTGGATAACTATAAAGGTTGGAGTGGATTAATTTGATCTTTGGATAGTATTGTTTAAGGTTAAAAATTTATGAAGATTATTTTTGAATATTATAATACTATAGTTTTAGGAAAAGGACAACCTGCAGGGTGGGGAATAACTCGTCGCGTCGGACAAAGATGCAGGAATCGAACCCACAATCATAGTGCGACAGGCCTTTATTTCCTACCACTAGCCTACAGGAAGTCCCTAGTTATTACAAAATAATTTTACTAATCTAAATGGTATGTGTTAACATTTGGAACCTTATACAATTAGGATAAGTATAATATTTTTGAGTTCTGTTATCTTTTTGAGTGAAAGATGAGTTGAAGATTGAAACTCTAATTGTCAAGCATAAATATATATATACCTATCTCTTATTCAATGAATAAATTAATTCTTAAACTTTAGTAAAGGGATATTAAAACAAAAAAATGTGTTATCCTAATACCTTATGTCTTGTTGAACTGATGATATTTTAAATCAACATAGATTGAAGTCTTTGAGGCCCTCAATTTGACAGTTGATTGTGATTGATGACCTCAATCACTCCCTACAAATATTTACGTTTTCCTCCAATTATATGTCTTTAATTTCCACCAATGTTCTCCTAATCGAGATCATAATTGGGTGGTGACTTTTTCATTTCCCTTTCCCTCTTATTAAGGCTAAATTTTATTAATCTTATTTCCGATGTGGGTTTTCCACAAAGGTATTTTCTCTTTTCAACCTTTTATTTACAAAGAAAAATTTCAAATTGCGAGGACGAAATTTATTGAAGGAGGGGAGAATGTAACACCCCGAGCTTCTATGATACGCTTCTCATTCAATAATGTAATAACTTGCATTGTATGCAACATCGAGTTCTAACACACTGCAACTAATCAAAGTAGCCGTTATGAATAGTAATAACCACTTTTTAAATTTATAGAAATTTTATATTTCAAAATGGACTTCATTTTTGTATTCCTAATATTGAAATTAGCCTATGTTGAATTTTTTGTAATTTTCTGAGAACTTCAAAAATTTTATGAATAGTGAAAAATACTTAAAAAAATTTTTTAATCAAAATAATTTATAGTGATAAGTTATAATATTGAGTGGTTTTAAAGTATAATTAGAATATATTTTTGCCATTTTATCCAATTGTGGTCATTAGAATTAATTTCACTTTGAAATTGGACATAAACAATTGTCAATCTTTTGATATAAATTGTTTCTTAAAAACACGCTATTTGTTGTGACAGCGGGAATTAATTATAAAATTAATTAATGCAAATTATATGTTTGGAATTTCATAAAATAGACAAAATTTTTGAATTCGGAATATCAATTATAGCTTAGGGTGAAATTTTGGCATTGTTCGGAAAAACTTCACTTTTTGATGAATAGTGAAACCACTAAGTGGTAGTTAAATAACTGATTTTTTGTTTAAATGAAATATTACCACTTATGTGATTTTATTTTCAAAAATCCAACATGAATGGTTGTCATTAAGAAGTAAAATTTGGTTCAATGAGATTAAAATAATTTTTTGGTGAATAGTAACTTTTAAGTTTTTATTCGCGATTAGAGGTAATTAGTGTAGTTTAAGGTAAAAATAATGTTTTAATAATATGAGATGAGCTTGACACATGTCCTACCCTCACTGGATGTTCCATGTCCAACCAAGACAATCCATGGGTCAACATGGGGACCCCATGGAGCCACTTTAGTTGGAAAATGACATAAATACCTTTTATTTAATGTTAAAGTAAAAAATGACACAAACATGAAATGTTTTACAAAAACAATTTTTACATGGGGTTATACAAGTCATATTTTTGATTATAAATAGTAATTGGAAAGATAAAAAGATTTGCTACGTCATAGTAGTTTTTTTATAATTTTTAGACATTAAATAAATTAAATTATTTATGACATCATGATGATGCAGCGATGACCTCATTATTTAACGATTTAAATAAAATGAGAAGATAATGTAAAATACAAGGCTTACACTTGTACAAATACTATTGGATGAGGATATTTCGAACCCTTATCACCTTATCCTCTAATTATACAAGTGTGGGACCTTTAGAATCCGAAAAGCATTGTATAATAGAATAACATTTCATTAATTTCCAAAAGTGCCCCTCCTCTCCACTTATAAAAGGCCCCCACCACTCCCACCTTATTCACACCTTTCAAGCCATTTGGATCGGCCAATCTCTGCCCAAATACTCTCCCAACATCCCTCACTTACTCCTAGAAGCCTCACTTTGGGCAGAATGCTTCCCAAGGAAGCCTTTGTCTCAAATCAAAAAGAGTTACCCGATTTTTTAGGTAATGTCTTCTCTAATGTTGTTTTGTTTTATTTTGCTTCTCCAACCCCTTAAACTCTTTTCATTCCTTTCTTTTGAAACAACACCAGTATCTAAAATGTTTTTATGATAATTATTTGGTTTACACTTACACACACCTTCGTCTAGTGGTTAAAGAACATACTGTTTCTGTGGGTGGCGAAATACTACCTCACGAAACGATGATTGTTCAAATTCTTTTAACACCTATAATGGTGGAACTTTTGATGACACTATTTTCATATATGATATATATATTATGTTTATGTTTTCCTTATGCTTCTTTATTTCTCAATTATGGAATATTTTATGATTTCCATTATGGGTAAACGCGATAATTTCATTTTAGGAAGTGCGGACTACTGCCCCCTCAAAGTGATGTGAATCGTTAATGCCATATGTGGGATGTATAAAGGATGGAGTAAATGATATTATATATGATATTATACTGGAACTATATTATACCTTTATATAATTATGATTTCATTCCATTAAATATGAAATAGAAATGAAAGTAGCGTTCATGCATACGTACGGCTTACCGTCTCCATGAACGGTGTATTTCATTTTTTACCTCTAAATGTTACGTAATATTATGAATAAATGTACATAATGGATATATATGATATATATGACATCTAAATAATGAATATAATTCTGGAGATAATGGATATTCTATCACATAAACAACTTGTAATTATAAGAAGATTATTGTTGACTCAAGTACCAAAGATCGACAAAATGACCGTTATTAACTTAAATAATTACATAATGTTCATAACATGGTAATAAGTGATATAAAAGGAATAATGAAAATAAAAAAGGTTCTTAAGTAAATAGAAATTAACTCTAGTTTATTATTGAGGAGGTTAAAGAACGGTCGAGTCCGGACAAGACGCAAGGTAAGGGAACTTCTTAACCCAATTTCTATTCTTTGGGTTAATCTCCTACTTTCAAATTATGTCATGATATTATTATGTCCATTTTTGTATTTTTACTTTATTCATGTGTACCTATAGTGAATACACATAATAGATCTATTTTATTTTAAAAATGATCTTTTTAAGTACTTCGTCTCGATCTCCTTTCATTGAGGCATATTTGGTTTTATACACAACTTTCATTTATATAGTGTATAAACCCCTTTGACTATTACGTTTATTCAAAAGTTTTTCTTTTATAATTATGTGATTTTTAAATGATTTCAAAAAAGAGATATTTCTCTCTAATATATGAAAATCTAGTGCAAATGTATACGTATTTAACGCAAGCTTAAAAAAGTTTTCAGAAAACCCGACTCTCGAGTATGGTAGACAGGAAGGGATTGGGCATGGACCCATCATGGCCTATAATTAGTCGAGAAGTCTCAAAATTAGTTTTTTTGTTTTCAGAAGCTTGCATAATGATTTCAGAAAAACACTGGATTTTATTTGAGCAATTTTAAATGTAAGTATCTTCTAAAAAATTGCATCGGTTGGTCTCATGAGACAACTAGGCGTGGAATTGGCCAAGGCCCTTTCCCCATTTGATTTGTGATTTTGGTCGAGGCCTTAATCATTTTAGACGTCTTGGCCGAGGCCTTGACAAAATGTTTCAGAATGTCTGCCATTATGCATTCCATCATAATGAAAATGGTTATTGATATTGCATGTGATTATTCGACCAGTAGAATATCCATGTGAAGAAGTAAATGGCATTATCTCATTTTACTTTTGCCATATTATGTTGATGTTCATGTTTAAAAGGATTTTGTTTTAGTTATACATTGCCTTAAATGTTTATGTTTATTTATGAAAGCTTTTGCAATATTGTTATCCTTACTGAGCATCTGAGCTCACCCCTTTCAATGTTTTAATATTTTCCAGGATGTGAAGAAGTATTTTATGAATGACCTGCATGGATAGTCAGAAGGGGATATGAGTGTGGACTATGAAGACATTGTTATTAGTTTTTCACTTTATGATTTAATGTAACATTTATGAATGTATCTAGTGTTTCCAAGGCTACTAAACTAATCGGTCTTTTGAGACTTGATCTTTTGTGATCATGCCAATGTTACGAAGTAATGCACTGAATCTGGGTAGCTGGGGTCGGGGCGTTACAAACTTCAACCATATTATGGTACATGGGAATATTTTCTCACTGTGGTTCATCAATATCTTCCTCCTGGATATAATTCCCATATTTTCCCATATTCATGATACTACCCAACATCATAAGACAACATTGAAGATGTCAGGATGTTATACAGATCAACACTCAGAAAAGAGAAACAAGTAAATTAACCCAGATAGATAGAAAAAAAAGACATGGATTTCAATATATACAAATAAAAGGTAGGGAAAAGACTAGAAATAATTACCAAAAATACTTTCCCAAAACACCCCTATGGATATAAGGCTAGTTACAATGAGAGTTCTCTGTATACTCACTCATAACTACCTCCTATGTCCTGAAAATATTACTCCACTTCATACTAACATTAAGACAAGATGATAAATATGAACCTTTGATACCACTTGTCACAAACCATCCCAGATACCCCGGTAACATGACACCTGATTCAATACTCCAAATTGTTTTTTGTTTGTTCCTCATACACTCATACAGTGATAACAACAACTTTCAAACACATCCCTTTGACGTTTCCCAAAGAGTACAAACCAACATCCAACTAAGGATAATATATTCTAATATGTTTATGTTACATTTGTAATGCATCAATACATTGTTAGGACAATTCCATCATATAATATTTATCCCTACTAAATATCTTACCAACTAGGCTTCCATGTTCTCAAACAACAATCAATAAATGGAAAATTATTTAAAAACTACTGAAAATATAATTTCCACATTTACCATTTCAATTTTCCAATTTCTCGTTAAAAACCAAAACATGTTGTTTTAATAAATTCATTACTTTTTTAGGATAAAACCAATCCAATGCCATAATAAAATAATTAAGATATTTCTATAAAATAAAAAATTCAAATCAATTCTTCCCAAATAAAATTCAGAATTCTATAAATTTTATCAAATCCAAATCACCCATCGATGAATTAAAATTTTGGGTTCTCCGCAAAATCTGTAAAATTTCAATTAAAATTAAAAGTTTCATAAAATTAGGTTTTCAAAATAACATTGAATGTAATTTAACATAGATAGATAAATTTAGGGTAAAATCAACTGTCCAAACTTATATGTAATCACTTACCGTAGATTATAGGATCATATAACAAAACACCTGCAATGGTAAAACTCCAATAAAGAACTTCAGCAACAAAAATCCAAGAATAGAACCTACATTTAAGATCCAAAATAATGTAATTATGATCTCTCAAAAAAAAATAAGTTCTAAAAAACCTATGGAGGAGAGATGATAGAGTGGGAAAGAAGAAATGGGGGAAGGACCCTTATTGGGGAGAGATAAAATGATATTCTCCTAGCATTAATCTGCTTTGGAAAAGGTTTGGAGGATCCTATATGGGTATTTGAGAGACCTATAAACCATGGAAATTGAGATATAGCTATGTAGGGATGAAATGGAGGGACATATGGTGATTTGGATGTTTTAAAACATTTTTTAAAATAATAAGAACCATCACACCTGATTTGGTGGCAGGGTTGCACCGTTTTTTCAAACTATGTGCCCCTTTAAAAGGGGGGGAACATTTGTCAAACCTGATGAAAATCATAGAAAACCTCAATGCATGGGATTTCATGGATGTCACAATAAGGGTATTCTATTTGGGAAAATCATTCCCCAACTGTGCACATCCCAATAACCTTAGATAATTTTGAAATTTCTTCCCAAAACCACCCAAATCAGACCCCCACTAAAGAATGATCAAAAAGAATGGTTGAGGAGTACATGGAAAATGTAACACGATGTTACAATATGAGAATATACTGATGTATTTATAAATTAACTTCCTAGTATTCCACAATTGTGTGAGTATATGATCTCAATTAAACTTATACCTAGATATATTTTTCCCTAAAGGAGTCTATATATAATATATCTCAATGAATTTGAAGAATTAAGGAAGTTTCTAAAGAATAATTTAGAAAAGGGTATTATATGCATTGGCGCTTCAACATGGAGAGAACTAATCCTCTTTATTAAGAATAAATATAGATCAATGTGATTTTTCCATGAATATTATTTTCTTTATAAGATTAAATTTAATAATAAAAATCCATTACCCTAAATCAAAGACCTGTCAACTCAGAGGTGGTTAATACTTCTTGTATATTTACATTTGATCTAGATATCATCATTTAAGGTTTAGAACATATGGTATTTCTAGAAAAACATTTCAAATGCGGAATAGAAACTATGATTTTATACTGATTCTATTCAAATTGACTAATGTCCCTACCATCAACATGGATCTAATGAATAGAGTCTATAATCATTATATAGATTTTTTTGGTTGTCATTATAGATTATATTGTGATATATTTAATTTCAAATAAAGAGAATTAAGATAATTTTTAGATTGATTTGATGATAATATGAAAAGAGAATTTATATGCTGAATTTAGTAAATGTGAATTCTCGCTACAAAGTGTGTCATTATTAGGTTATGTAATCACTAGTAAGGTAATTTCTATAGATCCTTAAAAAACAAAAGTTATTAAATAATGTCATATATAGGCCACTATATTTGAGATATGTGCCTTTTTTTGGGTTAGCTGGATGTTACTAAAACTATGTAAGAGATTTATCATGGCTATGAAATCCACTAACTAGGATAATATGAAAGGGAGTGAAATTAATATGGATTTTGGAATATCAATAAAATTCCAATTATATGAATAACAGTTATTTCATTGATCCTAAATTACCATAAATTGGGGAAGGGTTTTTAATATAAAATGATTCCTAGTATAATGTATTGGGATATGTCCTCATAAAAAATTAAAACGTAATTAAATGTGGCTCATGATTTTTCAAATCTTAGGAGAAAAATTACACAATGCATGATTTGGAGCTCGCATATGTCATATCTGTATTAATGTTTTGAATATATTATATCTATGGAAAAAACTTTAAATATATATCAATCAAAATTTCTTGAAATATATATTCACATATGAATTAATTGAATGTATTCTAAAGGATATGGTGGGTTTTGATAAAAGATTATGATTTCTCAATAAAATATAAACTAGGGAAGGAAAATAAGGTGGTAGATTTTCTAAGAAGAGAATATCATGTTACTCTATCCATGAGGAGGATTAAAAAAGACCAAATACTAATGGGTTTAGAAATGATAATTCTTGATTTCATATTTCAGTAAGATAAATCATTTATTACCCAACTAACTATTCAACCTTCCATTCATGTAAAGATTAAATAAGAATATAAAGATGTTTTAGAGCTAAAAAAATTATGAATATTCTAGGGTATAAATATTATAAATATATGGTTATAAGGTTTGGAACCTACATATTTATCCCATAAAAACAAACATTAAAGAGGTAAATTTATTATGATTCCCATAACTCTTCATTCTCAATTCATCCCAGAAGCACAAAAATGTTTCATGAAATGAATAAAAAATTATAGTGGGATAATATGAATGGAGATATTATAGAAAACATATCTTGATGCTTGACATTCTAGTTAGATAATGTAGAATAAAAATAATTCTAAGATTATATTGTAACTATTACACATACCAGTATCGAAATGGGAAATATCCCCATAGATTTTCTCATTTCACTCCCTAAAAAGTATAAATTCCATAATTATATTTGGGCTGTAGTCAATCACCTTTAAAATAATGTAATTTTTTTCTATTAATGAATATTTCTCCCTTAACAAACATTCCAAGATATACATGAGGGAAGTGGTAAGGATTCATGGAGTACCACTATCTATTGTATCCTATCAGGATCTAAGGTTTACCTAAGGGTTCAGGATTGTTATTCAGATAGAATTGGAGAAAAATTATAGTGTTAACACTACTTATCATCCTTAGATAGATAGTCATTTTGAGAGGAAAACACAAACTCTATAGGATATACTGAGATATTTTTTAATAGATTTATAAGGATTTTGGGATCAATAACTCTCCCTGGTAGAGTTCTCATATAACAATAGTGTCCATTATAGAATTTTTATGGAACAATATGAGACTATTTATGGGAATAGATATAGGAATCTAACACACTGGGATGAAGTTAGAGAGAGAAATATGATAGTTCCTTACATTGTTCAATAAATTATGGAGATTGTTCATCCATTCAATGGTATATGAAGGAAAATTGTTGATATAAGAGTTATGCAGATTAACATTGATGAGATCTAGAGTTTTAATTTAGTGATATTGTGTTATTTCTAATATCTCCTTATAATCACATTATGATATTTGGGAAGAAAGTGAAGCACGTCCATAGGTATATCGGTTCATTTGAGATCCTTGATCATGTTGGGTCTATAGATTATCGCTTATCACTCCCACATAACCTCTCCAATGTAAATGATTTCCTTAATGTATATATTGAACTATGAATATATGAAAGTGGAACATGATCTCTCATATTAGGAAAACTCTATGGAAATTGTTGATCGATGTGATAAGGTGATGTCAAACTAGACTACTCATCGAGTAAAATATCTAGAGTAAATCATATATTTGAAGAAGTTATTAGGGAACCTGAGGATATACTAAGGAAAAATTACCCTCATTTGTTTTCATCCATGTAATTAAATTTTGAGGATGAAATTTTGTTATGGGGGATAGAATTGAATGACAATAGTTTTACCTCCTCAATTAAAACTATGTTTGATAGTTTTCTCCATATACAACACCAAACTAAAACACAAACATGTTGATATTACCATAAAATATATTTATTAAATATGACCAAAAAAACTATTTGTTGAATTCTCAAGTGTGAATAGGGGTAAAAAAATATTAAATACATGTATAATGAAAATAAAGGATATATTTAATACTAATTAAAATTAATAAGTATAGCTAAACCGAATAAGATATCTATTTTATGCTTCACATTATAATCTTCTAAAATTTTTATTTTATTTCAAGAAAAAAAATTATATTATGATAAAATAATAAGAACATATATTTATAATATGAATAAAATATTAGAAATAAATAATTATTAAATTATATGAAATAGTAACTAAGAATTGTTAACGTTTTTTAAAATATTCCAATGTGAATATTTTCCACTTCATTTTAAAGTTTTATTTAAATATTAAATTTTAAAAAAATATAAATATAATTTCAAAAAAAATATCATCATTTTTATTTAATAATAAAAATATATTCTTAAGAGTAATTTTTTATATTTCTAAAAAATTTATTTTTAGGAAAATGGTGAAAAATACAATTTTTACAAATAATTTGAATTTTTTGAAATTATTAATATAACAGTATACATTAAAAATTATTAAAATCTATTTTATAAGCCTAAATATGTATTTTACAGGTGAATTAATGAATTAATTTTTAAGAAAAATTTATACAACCATATTTGAATCTTTAGAATTTAATTTATATTTTTCAAAACAATTTATATTAATACATTACATATGTAACGACCCGAATCTGAATCCCCTCAACTGGTGACCCGTTCCCAGTTAACCACACGACCACAAGTGCATTTCCCCAAACACCAGAGGCTCTTGACTAGCAGTGATGGCATTAGTAAGTTTTTGGGGAAGCTACGCCCCCATTTGGTAAGGTATACAAGGTACAGGAAATAACAGTCAATAGCGGAAGCAGTAAACAACATACAATAACTGAAACTAAACAGTGGAAGCAATGTATAATATAATAATGAAGAAAATGATGCAGAAGGTACAAGTATCTAAAGAAAGTATCAAACCCAACAATCTGCTGAAATAAAACTGAGAATAAAGTACTAAAAGTAAACAGCAACTCCAGCAGCATCGCAAGCCTAGGATCAGTCCTATTCTATCCAGCTACACCCAGCAATCATGTACTTAAAGTAGAAGGGAAACAATCCCTATCCACACTGTAACCATATAACCTATTTGGGCTGAAAAGCAGGACCCAAACAAGGTGTGATACTAATCCCAGTAGGTAACCACCACAAGATCTGTGCCCTACTGTTAGTGAACAATATAGAAAAAGTAATGGAAATAAATTCAGCAGAGAAATAGAAGTACACTAAAGTAAACAATCCTAAAAATCACCATTCACATTTATTTATTAATTTAATACAATCATTTAATTATCTTCCAAGGAATCTAGAAAACAGCTCTATATTTCTAAGGCTAAGCCAGTAACACAACAGGTATCTCAGGAGACTACCTAAAATAACAAGCAGTATAAAACCCAAGCTTGTTCTTTGGATTAGTGGACTTGTCACAACCAAACAACAATATTCATGGTGACTCTCTGTGTGGCTCACACTAGTAGACCCCTCTATTCAAGTAAAAATACAAGGCACAGACACTCTGGGAAGCTCTCACCGTCAATTCCCCTACGGTCTTGCAACGATAGCTATTGACTCTATGAGGAATTACTTACGTATAATTCCCCCTATAGTTTCGATATGTAACTAAGGACACTCTGAGTAATCACAAATTCCCATTCCCATATGTCCTGCGAATGATACTAATTTATAACAGACTCTCTAGGGAACCCTTAATCGTCAATTCCCTCTTTAGTCTACCAAACCAGGTTCCCACAGCCCTGAGTAGTGTAGTCGTGCGTAATCGACTTTTAGCAGCACAAATTAAGCTCAAAAACTACTTTTCTAATAGCTACAATTCATCAAAATCATGTAAATAGTAGGCAATACATGTAATCAACTATATCAAGGCATGAAAGCAATGCAACAAGGTCTGCATCACAGGCAACCTAAGTTGTACGATGATAAACATCCAAAACAGGGGAAACACCCATGGGGTGATCTTGAAACTTTCTAACAAATAATTATCAATCATATAATGACCTCAAGAATACATGCAATCTAAGTCAGATAACAATACAGGATCAAAACCCTAACCCGAGATACTCGATAGATGGGTATCCGGCACATTTGCACCAAAAACTCAAAGTCATTCAACGAATGGAAACAAACCACCTACCTCGATCCTAGGAGATCGATATACTTCAACCTAGGCCTGTGAATCAGCCTATAATGGAGAAGACCTGCAAGATGCCTAAAACATTCAACGTTATATAACTCTCAAAAGATAAGCAATCAGTAAACGTGACTAAAGACGAACCAAGAACTCACCGCTGCGATTCTATTGCAACCGACGGTGTTCGATTCGGATAACTGATGATTGATCGGTGGCTCAGAGAAGATCTGCGGCCATACCCTCACTCTCAGTTGAAGAATTTGGGGAGGAATACATATTCGGGGTCAAGACGCGACCCCAGTCCGATTAAGGAAATAAAAAAAGAAAAGTACATGGCGTGTACTCTCCCTTTCTGTACACCACATTAAGCAGCCTCCACATCACTGCTACACACCGTGTGTGTCCCTAACAGAGCCAGAACACGTCCTCACATGGGAGAAAAGTACATGGTGTATACTCATAATGTACCTGCCGTGTACTTAGAAAATTTCCAAATTTTCTTCTTTTCCTCAAAAAAAACCAGAAACAGAAAAACATACCTGAAACGAAGATTTGGGTTCTTAAAACATATTTAGTAATTCAAGATGATTTTTAAAACTTTTAAAATAATGAATAAAAATTTAATTGAAATTTTTAGTCATTAGGTCAAAATTATATAGTAATTTAAATTTTACTTTTGGGCATAAAGGATAAATTACCATGGTAAAAACTAGATATTGTAGGGAAAATTAAAATGGTGAAAATGAGAATACTTGGTTATAAAGGAAATAATATATTTTAAACATTCCTATAACTGAATAGTGGAGGATTTTATATCACTTATCTATTCTCCACCACATTATTTATCAATTTTTTATCCACTTTTTTTTATGTGTACTTCCCATTATTGAAACATTTTGGGTATTGAAAAAAATATCACTTCCTTTTCAATTATAATAGGATAACTCTTTTCATCACTTACCATCACAAAAATAACCCTTAATTTTAGAAAAAAAAACATCCCAAAACTCTCCTTTACACTCCTAGTCACCCAATGGACACACGTTTCTTATCTAAATTGAAACCCTTAAAGGTTTAAACTCCACCGTAAAGTTGAAAATCCATGAAGTGACGTATAAGTTCTAAAATACACATTCTCTTTTTATATTTATTTATGTTCTTATATTATTCTTAAATTTTCATGTAAAAATAATAAAATTATAACATCAGTGCCATTATAATATTTTTATGTTATTATAATGATGGTAGAATCATTAACCACCCTCTCCTTTTTCATAAGATAAATGAAAATGTAAATCATGTGTTTTACAGACTACCACCTCCACGAATAAATGTGTATAATTTTCCATGACATCCAATGATTAATGGTATTGGGTTATATTTATTGAGTATATAATATATATGTAATTAATATATTTTTTTAATATGTTCATTATTTTAAAATATAGAAATTAAAAATCATTATGAGTTAATCCTTGTATATTTGTAACTAACCTGAATCTACTTCTTAATTGTTTTATTCATCATAAAATTTGAATAAAAAACTCATCTAATTAAATTATAAAATTATTTGTATTTATAAAAAATAAATTCTAGTACCTTTATCTGTTTTGGAAATTATGAAACTTTGGAGAAAAAGAAACATCAACATTATTTTTATGAACCTATTACAAAACAGTCATGATTATTAACAGCCAATATTGAAAATAGATTAAAATAAATTAGTATATAATGAAAATTGATACTAATGTTGAATATAATTGGAATGTATATGAATATAGTTATTAAGTAGAAAATTATGAAGTTTTTCTTTATGATACAGTAGTATAAATCACTTTCATGTAAATTAAGGGTAATTCTGAGGGACTTGGTAACTCGCACTATTTTCATTATGTTGTACAATTTCTTATTTAATCTTTTTTTTCAAGATATTAAATTTTCAATGAGGTGATAATTTTAATTATGGGGAAAAATAATTATGCAATCAAATATATTTTCATGAATGTTTTTAATTCCATTTTTCTTAAAAAATTAGACTTTTTGAAAAGAGACAAGTAACTCTGACTTTTACACTAATGAATAAACAATTTTTTCAACAAAGCTATTTCTGTTATTTTATTTCAAAATCATTAAAAGATATATATCTTATGTAGTTATATTTCATGTTTCAAACAATATTTTTATTTATTATGTGATTGTTTTGGGTCTATATTTCATTATCATACTATTTAATATATGATTTTGTTTTGTACCATTTGGATGTTGATAAAAAATAGTATATTTTTCATAGTATCTCAATGAAAATTTAAAAATTCACATTTTTATCTTCTAAGAATTGGATTTTATTTCTATAATTCATTTATGAAAAGTGAATTATTCCCATTTTTCTTTTTTTATGAAACCTATTTATATTCATGGTTTTTTTAAGAAAATAGAATGATTCTCATTTAAATGTTTTATGAAACTCATTTTGTCTTCATGGGATATTTATGATCTGAAATGTTCATGATTTCTAAGTTGAACATGTAAGTATAGAATAATTATGTGTAGACTCTAATATTTATATCCAATTCATTAGTTAATATTTTGTATCTCATGAGATAGGTATTTATGAGTACATTTTAGTTTCTCATATGAATGAGAACTGATGATGTGTCTCATAAATGTAATGTTCCCCAATTATAATGTTTGTTACACAGTTAAAGGATGTTAATCTTTATGATCTTATGATTTCATGGTTTATGTTTTCAGTAAAATCCTATGATTTGAATTTATATATAATTTTCTATTTCGATCTTTTTTGTATGTAAGTTCTTATTCCATTTACTTTGAAGCTCACTTATGTTTAATGGTCATCACTCCTGATTCTATGATGTTTCTCTTATAATATTATTGTTACTTATTCTTAGGAACTCATCCTTGATTAAATTTTTATTCATACATTATTGAGCATATAAAGTAACCCCATTATTATGTTTAAATTACTAGTGTTATGAGGATGAGCCTTACTAATAAGATGTTTAAATAATGATCTAGTATTGTTCCATTTAAGAGAAATTATCATAGCTAGTTTAAAATATAATGAATATATCACTAGTCTCTATAGAAACTGAACCTATTGGTCTATTAGATATTATTATTTATGACATTTATTATTCTAAATAATGTTAAAGATGTAAAATAAAGGGATTTTCTTCTTGTGCCCATAATTTACTCATATCCATGACTCATTTATTTCTAATAAACATTTTCATTCCAAAAATATCATCCCATCTCAAATATATAAAATAAAATATCTTAATTTAAAAATAATTTTATGATAAGATTCATTTTTAAAATATATATATCTAACTAATTCTCATGGTTTTTAAAGACCTTAATTTCAAAAATCAAATCTTAAAATTTTAAATTCCCAGAATCCATGATTTCCATTGAAGACCCAACCATTTTTTACAACTAAATTACTATAAAATTATCTAATCAAACCCCATAAAAATTATTTTATATTTTCATATCAATATAAAATATTTTATTAGAACATCAATGTAATAATCAAAAGGTTATAATTTAATTAATAAGTAATATAATCTACCTCGCTTCATCATAGATTGAAAATTTTCATGGAGATCTAGATCTAACTGGATGATCTTAATTTGATTCGTTAAAACCTAATATCCCAAACAGAAATCATCATTTTTCTTTTCATGATCGAATATATTATAATCATATCACTCAAGATCCAATCTAACCATATAGATTCTAAATTACAGATAGAAAAAATAAAAGGGGGTATATTAAAAAATTAGATAAAATATCTCTTATAATTGATTTTCTATCAATTAAACCATCACTAGAGGGGATTTCATTGATTATAGGGAAAACTTTAATAGACCAAAATTTATAGAGAATTTGATGATTCATGATAATAGAAAACTATCATGGAACAAATTTAATAAAAGGTGTTTATGGGTTGTTTTAAATAATGAGATGATCAGTATAACATTGATCATACAATAGGCTCATAGAACTCTCATGAACACCATTATATACTACAATGTGGTGTTTTAATTACCTTAAAATTATAGGAATGATGTAAATTATTTATTCAACCAAATCATTAATGAGTTATTCAATTGATTTAATATTTTATTTATTGAAACCATTATAATGGATGGGATATAGGCTCACTGGCGTTTGGTTAAGTTAAAAATAAATGAATGTCTATTGAGAAAAATAAAACCATGAAAAGAAGTAATTTTTCCATACTGTAATAGGTAGAGATTAAAATAAGAATTTACTCTTACATGAGTTTATTAAATTGTATTCCTTTTAGTTGTAATGGGAATGAGTTATAGAATATGAGATGTTTTATTCTATATTGAAGTATCACTCTATAGGAAAAATAGTCATCATATGTCAATGTTCATGATGAATTATATTTTTAGGGTTTCACCATTAATAAATATTCTAAAATTTAGGTAGCACACTTGATAAGATACAAAAAATAACCCCATGTAATATATATATGGATTATGATATACAGGATGTGTTGACATCATAACTACATGGATACAAGAATTTGGTTTAATATTGGTGAAAATATATTTGATGTCATGTTATAATCCCATGTATTATAATTCAATAGTGAAACCAATAGACCATCTTGTGTTTATTGGATCTAGAGTTCTGGGAAAAATTGTATCGTAATACACTATCCATGATAAAATTCCCAAATATTTTTGAATTTAATGGTTTTTTCAATCTGGATTTGTTGAATCCATCAAGACACAGTCTACATGAAAAAAATATAATATTGGTTAAATGTGATTTTAGATTTTTTGGCATATTTTCACATATATTTTGTATTTAGAAACTTCACCACAACCCTAGGACTCAAAATATATTACATGATATGTCAATAAATATGGTTTTATCCTCTTAGAGAAAATTTTGTTGAAAATAATTTAAACGTATGAGATAAATAACCACCCATTCCATAGAACATTTTTCTTTAATTTTAGAGAATTACTAGGGTTTACTTGTGATTAAAATTCTAGAAGAATTTTTATATAAGGGAAGAAATGATTGATCAAATTATTTATGTTTTATGTCATTATTGTAATTATGGTTTATGAGAATATTATTTATTTTTTCCTTGTATCTATTGATAAAAAATAGGAACATGCACTGTGAGATCAAAACTATGATTAAATAGGGATTATCAACTCAATGAAAAGAGTTATTGAACCTTGTATTTTCCCTTGTTTATTGTTTATTACTTATTAATTTATCTCTAAAAAACATACTATCATAATTAATATAAAATCACCCCAAAAAATGATATAAATAATGTAGAATAAAATTTAGGGTTATTGAAAAACACTGATTCACACTACCCCAAATAGTGGTGTCATAATCTCTCACGGGTCTAATAGTTGGTATCATAGAGTTATTGAAATTGTCCTAGGTAACTTTTCTCATAGATATTTTTTCTATTTTATTAAGTATATCTTTTTTAATGAAATATTAAGATCCTACGAAAAAAATCAATAATAAATGAGTTTCTTTGTTCAATAAAAAATGATAGAAAATATTAAATGATATGATCGTTATGTATCCCTTAACTCATGGATTGGACATATTTTCCTTCATTATTAATGGTGTAAACATTATCACTATAATTATAGTCTAAATGTTTCTAAATGTAATAATCCATGTTTTTAACAAGATGAAAATATGAAGGATTATGGCCTTTTTTCATTAACTAGATGGATAATTTTTAAAACTAAGCTACAAAATGAGGCTATGAGAGTTGGGACCTTTAAAAGTGATGTATTTGGACATGGGTGATGGATTGAAAAGTTTCTTAGGTGGATTGAGGAGTTTCAGGAGTGTTGAACTCGGAATATCATGGATTTGAAAGGATGCAGGTAGTGAGTGGTTTGTTTGAAACCATACATCCCACTATAGTAATCTATGTGACCCTATTCAATGGGCTTAGTGGCGGTTCACATGAGCTATAAGGGTTTTCCAAATCATGTGACTAGCTTGAAAAATGTTATTTTGGATACAATAACCTCACAATGTTATCCTAGCAATTTGTTCATCGTTTGGAAAGATGTGCGAGTCAAAACGTGTGGTTTACCATGTTTTAATTAAATTTTAATTAAACTAAAATAATATAAAATAAAAACATTAACACACACAACCCTCTCCTCCCTCTCCATACCCACACGATGCACCCCCTGGGGGTTCCCAATGTCCATGTGATGCACCTCCACCCATATCCCTCTCCATCTGAATATTTCACCTCATTTATTCAGTGTTCACATTCAATCTAGAGAGGTAAAATTCTATCTCCACTTATCCTTCCATTTTTTTAATGATTTTACATCTCCCTATCACCCCTTTTTCTCAAACAAAATCCCTTGGGTTATGGTTGATCATGTTTTTTGTTTTCTTTCGGTTTTAGGGTGTGTAGATGTTCTTCTAGGATAGATTCTTCCTTATTCTGCCAACTACTGTTGATGGAAAAGCATCTTGGGTTGATTATGATTACCACCAACATTTGAGGTAAGGGTTTATACCTACTGCTTGATTTCACCCTTTTGTTTTTTTCTCTGGTTGTTTAAGAGTTCTAACTTCAATTTTAGTGATTTTGGTGTCTCCTCAAAGTCATTCACATGCATACACAGATGCATGTATATATATATACCCCCTTTTACATGTCCCCTCATGGATAAGGGAATTGATACATGGGTTAAAAGGGTATTAATATTTATAAATGAATGTATGTGTATGAAAGGGTGAAGTGTTTGTTTTTGTTGTTGTTAAAGTCATCTATTTCCAAGTGTCTTATTGATCTACTACTTGAGGTAGGATCCCTTTTCCTTTAACTTTCAATTCAAACTGCATTAATTTTTTACTTAATTCCCATTTTATAAGTTAAATTTTGATCATTGATAAAATTCATAGTTCTGATAATTGTTTTTTATAATAAAAATTGTGGTTTTATAATAAAACTCATCCAATGGACATGAACATTCTTAAAAAACTCTTGGGGATAAATTATTATTTCTAGTATTATTGGCTAATTGAATTGGTATTTATCTATGCTTGTTTCCTTTATAATGGATTGTTTTGTAGCATGTTTAGAAAACGTCCCATATGGATGTTCCTAAATTAGCTTACCCTTAATATCCTTACAATTGTTTCCCTAGACACCAAATTAGTTTCATATTGAACATTAAATGAAATTCCCCTTAAGATATGAGGATTAAATGGAATTTATTAGGATGGATTAAATGAGATAATGGTATCCTTAAATTAAAATAACCATGAAACTTGTACCTTGAATAAATTTTCCATGTTTAAGAAAATTGAGTGGGATGCAATTGAATAAGATGGATTATACTAAATGGAATGTTTCCATTAAAATTTATTAAATGGATAAATATTTATGGTGGTTTCCTTTATAGTGAAATATTCCTTTGGGATGGAAATACCATGACACTTATATTAGGCCTTATGAAATGCCTCTTTAGAAATGTAATTTTTAAATGGAATTTAACATAGTTAAAGAAACACATAAGAGGTTTTACCTCATGTGTTGTGTTTTGTTATTGATTATGCCTTGGCCATTTTGAAAGGCTTGATGATGTCATATAATAGGTAATATATTATATTCATCATCTAAATTGTGTATATGTTTATATTGTATAATGTCATCTATATACATATGTCTATGGGTGGGAGGTAGTTTTACCCTTATCCATCTCTATATATATGTCTATGTGTGGGAGTCAGTTTTACCCCATTTCATCTTTATATATACATTTATGGTTGGGGTCATCTTTACCCCATGCCACCTCAATATATACATCTATGTGTGGGAGGTAGTTTTACCCCATGTCATCTCTATATAAATGTCTATGGGTAGGACATAGTTTTATCCCATGATAGGTCTATATGTATATCTATGGGAGGGAGGCAGTTTTTTTCCCATGTGAGCTCTATATATACATCTATGGGGGAAGGTAGTATTACCCCATGCTAGATCTATATATTCATCTATGGGTGGGAATAAGTTTTAACCCATGTAAATTTTATATATATGTATATGGATGGGAGGTAGTTTTAACACATTAAATTTATGTACTATGGAATTATGGTAAGGGCCTTAATAGGGAATGTTGACCCCAGCTCCCCTTTTATCAACATCAGGCTTACTACCCCATGAGTAGATCTTATTAACTCGTAGTCTATTGTTAAACGCCTATGCATTACATCCCATTCCAACCTAGTAATATATAATTTTTTTTATTTATGTATATATATATATATATCTATATATATATTTGTGTCTGTGTGTCTATATTTATACATAGCGACTTGGTCAAACTCGTTTTGGCTACGAGCCAAAGCAGTTGTCATTGTCAGGTGTCCCTTAGGAACATAGATGGGTTGTTATGTATGTATTAAATTATTTTATTAATTCTCTCTTCATTCACACTGTTAAGTTGTGATTTCACTATCTAGATTGGTTTCGACACTAGTGGTGCTAACCTACATAGATTTATATCTCACACCCTACTTGTGATGCTATTGCACTAGGTTACCTGAGTAGACCTTCTTATCCACAGGTACATGGACCTTGTGTATTTTATCTTCTTATACTTGGGATTTAGGAGAAACATTCCATGTTTATTCTCTAGATTCTCAATGTATAAATATAATTTTTCCACATTTATTAAATTGTTATTGTCTGTCTTTTGTTGCGGTATAGATTTCTCTATATATTGCATCTGTATTTTTCTATTGTTTATTCTATGATAATAATGGTGTGTAATCTGATAATATGGTATATTCTCCACACTATCAACTCGTAAGACCCTTTCTTCTAGTTGGAAGCCTCTAGAATACGGGGAGATGCGCTTGAGGCCATGTGACCCACCGGTCCAACTATCGATTCGATGGTAAGTCGGTTCAGGATTTTATGAAGTGGTAAGATAGGTAAATTTTTCTTTTGTATTTATTTTTTTGGTTAGTAGATAGGAGACTAGGAATATTTTGGCGCTTGATTAATAGAATTTCTTGAGAATGATCACCCCATGTATGGGAAATGACCAAGTGTCCAGGGCTGGGAATTATTGTTTATGCTATTTATTATTGTAGTTTATATGATTTCACCTTAAGTAACTAGTTTACTTTCTACTGTGTAATGACTTATGTAATTTATGGTATTTCTCCCTTGGACTCATATGGGAAGTAAGTTTCAGTACATACATCATATTAGACACCTAATTAATAACATTTCATGCATGTTTCATTCCATATAAGCTAAATTTTAGGTCCCATGTTTAATTGACTGGGAATTGAGTGTTATTCCATTGTTTCTTTTTCTTTAGCATTCCCATATTTATAACATGGTTTGGTGTTTCATTTTATCATTTTTTGGTGGTATATTTTACATGATTTACTAATAATATGCCAGGCTTCCGACCTTTTGGATGTGGCGTGTTCCTAAATTATACCATGTTTTTGTGTTACTTCTTATTATAACATGAAATGTTTTATTGATATGTAATTGGATTCATGGGATGAAAAAAAAATATTGATTGTGAATGAACGAGTAGAAGTTCTTGATTGTGACATGTATGGGAACCTTGTAATTGGGAAAGTGTAACCCATATATTAAAATCATCTTGAGTATAATATATAGATACATTTTAAGGATGTCATATAAATATAAATGCTAATAAGTTCAAATGTTATTGTAAATTTTATAAAGACTAAAGGGAGCCAAATGCCAAACTGTAATGTGCATTGGCGCTTTACAGGTAGGTTGGGGGCCACCAGTATTACTGGACAGTTTAATGTGAACATGTTAAAATTATAAATTGAATATTTTTTATAAATGGGAGCCAATTTTCAATCCATGGGATTTATGGTCACTCCATGAATTAGAAAATGGATGCCCATAATAAATGTAATTGAATGATGCTTTATAAAATACTTATAAATTTAAAAGATGTATCATTCTAATCTTAAGTGAATTATATTAATGGGAAACTTGTAGGATTCCATAACAGTTAAAAAGTAATTTATTGTGATGAATCTCCAAATAAAGTCATGATGTCTAATAAATGTTTAAATATTTAAAAGAAATTTGTGTGAACTTGCTTTTTTCCATGGGGCGTTAGCTTAATCAAGTTCCCTATGTTTTTGTTTTGAAAAATGGTACATGGTTTCTTGATTAAATATTTTAATTATTAAATATTAAATGTGAATAAATGTAAAGGTATTAGAAATGCAACATTTAGTGGTGTCTTTGGTAAAAATCCTCATGTATAGGTTTTTTGATTTTCCCCTAGTTTTTTTTAAGAATAGAACCCTGGATGTTTTTTCAGTAGGTTTTCTCCGTTTTAGAAATGTCTCAGATGGTATACTCTTGAGCCAGTGAATTTTTTTTAGAAAGTACAAGTGATAGGGTAGATGTTTGTGCTTCATAAGGGGTTATCCCACTCTCGTATAACCCATAGAGCATCTATTCCTAACCAGTACAATGATCTTTCATATTTTTGGTGTCATTTTGGTGTCATTGTCCCTTTTAGGACTTTTCGTTTTTAATGAAACCCTTGTTAGAATAGGTGGTCATGATTTTCATGACATTGTTATGGGATTGATCATCAGGAAATACTTTTTTTGGTATTTTAGACATTCCTAGGGAATATTCATCCACTACATAATTCATTTGACCTTTTATTCATCTTAGTGATGGACGAATAGATATGGCATCGTTCAGGATAATAGTCATATGAGGAAATAATAATTTGAAATAAATATCATGTGTTATTGATGTAACACCCCAGGTAAATAAAGAATATGACATTTTCATATTTATCCATATTTTTGAATAAAATATTAATATGACTTTAAAGGGGACGTTATGCTCGATGGCGTACCCAACACGCAACAACGAGTTTCTTGGGAATCATACGTTGCACTCTAATAATAAAATAATATTATTTTAAATGGTAGTTAACATGTAGCCGTTGTATTGGGGGGAATAGATATAAATAACTAAAATATGATTATATATGTTTTTAAATTTTTTTACATTTATCCAATAAAATATAAAGGCTTAAAATACGGAAAGAATTCAATTTTAGGCGTATATGCCCTAGTTTTCACTAAAGGTTCACTTATCGCCTTTTGATGGAGAACCATCATTAAATATAGTTTTGTTCACTCTTATACATTCTATTGGACCAAATAAAACTATTCTTAAGAATCGGGACATCAAAATTTACTTTGTGTAAATTTTTGGTATCTTTCTGATAAAGTCCATTTTTTTAATGAATAATGTAAAATGTTGTATTTTAATTCAAAACCTCTTTTTAATATAATTTATTTATATGATTATATTATCTTTTGAATTGGTTTTAAAGTTAAATTAGAATATATTTTTACCATTAAATCCAACCGTGGCCGTTGGAATTAATTTCACTTTGAAATCAGACTTAAACTAGTGTCAATCTTTTGATACTTATTGTTTCCTAAAAACACACTATTTGCTCTGAAAGCGGGAATTAATTATTAAATTAACTAATGTGACTTATATGTTTTTAATTTTTTAAAATAGGATTCATTTTTGAATTCGAAATATCAAATATATCTTAGGGTGAATTTTTGGGATTTTTCTGAAAAACTTCAATTTTTGATGAATAGTGAAACCACTAAGTGGTACTTATAAAAATGATTTTTCTGTTTAAATGAAATCTTTCCATCTTTGTGTTTTGAATTTAAAAAATCCGATATATATGGTTGTCATTAAGATGTAAAATGTGGTTCAATGGGATAAAAATAATTTTTTTGGTGAATAGTAACTTCTTAAGTTTTTAATCGCAATTAGAGGTAATTAGTGTAGTTTATGGTAAGAATAATGTTTTAATAAAATTAAATTACCTAACACATGTCCTAACCTCATTAGATGTGTCAAGGCCGACCAAGAAAATCCATGGGTCAACTTGGGGACCCCATGGAGCCCCTTTGGTTGGAAAATGACATAAATATCTTTTTATTTAATGTTAAAGTAAAAAATGACACAAACATGAGATGTTTTACTAAAACAATTTTTACATGGGGTTATACAAGTCATATTTTTGACACTAGATAGTAATTGGAAAGCTAAAAATATTTCCTACATCATATTATTTTTTTATAATTTTTAGACATTACCTAAATTAAATTATTTATGACATCATGATGATGGAGCAATGAGCTCATTATTTAACGATTTAAATAAAATGGAAAGATAATGTAATATCTAAGACCTAAACATGTCCAAAACCTATTGGATGAGTGGATTTAGAACCCTTATCACCTTATCCTCGAAATACAACAATTTTGGACTTTTAAAATCCGAAACTCTTTTGAAAATAAAGTAACATTTGGTAACTTTACAAGAGTGCCCCTCCTCTCCTCTTATAAAAGGCCCCCAACTCTACGTCATTTCCCACACTCCCAAAGCCTTTGTATCGGCCTACCCCTGACCATTCTATCTCTACACTCCCCTCTCTTACTCCTTGAATCCTCACTTTGGGCAGAAGTCTTCCCAAGGAAGCCTTTGATCTCAAACCAAATGGAGTTACCCGATTTTAAGGTAATGTCTTCACTTGTGTCCTTTTGTTTTATTTTGATTCTCCAACCCCCTAAACTCTTTTTATTAATTTATTTTGTAACAAATACAGTATATCCAATATAATAGGATGTTTTTATAAGAATTATTCGAGCTACACTTACACACACCTATATCTAATGGTTAAAGAACATACTGTTTCTGTGGATGGTGAATTTCTGCCTCCTGAAACGATGATTTTTCAACATTCTTCTAACACCTTAAAAGGTGGCCATTAAGATGAAAATATATTTATATATGATATCTAATATGTTTATGTTTTACTTAAGCTTCTGTATTCTTCATTTATGGCATACCTTTATGGTTTCCATTATGGGTAAACGTGATATCTTCATTTAAGGAAGTGCGGACTACCGCCCCCTCAAAGTGTTTTGATTCGTTAATACCATATGTGGTACGTATAAAGGATATATTTAATGATATTATATATGATACCATACTGTAATTAGAATACTATTATGTGTCATTATGTTTTAATTCAATTAAATATGAAATAGAAATGGAAGTAGCGTTCATGCGTACGCACGGCTTACCGTCTCCATGAACGGTACATTTCATTTCTTATCTCAAAATGTTATGTAATATTATAAGTACATATATATAATGGATATATATATGTAATATATTACATCTAAATTATGGATATAATTTTGTAATTATAACATATATATATCTCTCTCATTTTGTTTTAATTCCATTAATATGACAAAAAATGAAAGTAGCGTTCATGCGTACGTACGGCCTACCGTCTCCCTGAATGGTGCTTTTCATTTTTTATCTCCAAATGATATGGAATAGTATAAAATGAATATTTACTGGATATATATGATATTTTAATCATTAATACTATTCTGGAAATTATTTACTTATAACTACATGGGCAATCTTTTTTCAAACAAGTTTATTTTTGACTCATGTACCAAACCGCGGCAAAAACGTCTCATATGAACTAACATTATTAAACAATTATTATAACATTATAATATGTGATATGAACTGAATAATAATCTCTAAAGGAGGTACTTAGGAAATTATTAATTGACCAAAGTTTATTATTCAGGAATATAAAGAAATGAACAAGACAAGTTGGACTTGAGGTAAGGGATCCTACTCCACTCTTTCTTTTTTAAGTACACTCTTTTATGTCATTACTTTTACAGCTCATCTTTCTTGTTATTGGGATGTTATTTTATATTAATATTACATTAATTTTTATTTTCATGTGATGAGAGACCCTATTCTCTCTCATCAAGCCATTTTGGAAGTTTTGAGTGGCGCCGTTAGGCTGCCAAATTTTCGTAAGAGATCTGACCTCTCTCTTTCTTTTAAAGTACTCTCGTTTATGTCACTTCTTTTAAGCTCGTCTTTTTTATGTTGGGGGATGTTATTTTATATTCATATTTCTATAAAATTTAAGTTAATATGATGAGATACCCTATTTGATCTCATCAATCCATTTTTGTAAGTTTTATGTGGCGTCGTTAGGCTGCCGAGTTTTTGTAAGGGATTTTTCATCTCACTTTTATTCCCATGAGATTTATGCTACATTTTCCATAATTTCCTTTGAGTGGTGTATGTACTGCCCATTATTTTACTCATTGTGTAATATACATTCTTTTATGAGTATTTACATCAATGTTGTATTTTCCTTCTTTCACGAGGTGTATGTTTCGAAAGATACCCATGTCGGTAAGGGAACCTTTCACCCTCCTCTTTTTAAAAGACTTCTTTTGTAAGGTCATTTAATTTACATATTGTTATATTGGGATATGTTCTCATATATCCTTATTGATGTAAATTTTATGTCCAAGTGATGAGATACCCTTTTTTAATCTCTCATCAACTCATTTTGATGTGACGTCGTTAGGCTGTCAAGGGAACTTCTTAACCCAATTTCGATTTCTTTGGGTTCAACATGTAGTTATTGAATATGTCATCCTTTGAATATGTGTGAATGACCTTTGATTATTTTACACTTAATATCCACTTATATTTGGTGTATTCTTTTGTCACATATAATTATGTAATTGATTTATCCTTAAACCAAGGATACCGTCATTGTAAGGGACTTCGTCTCAATCTCCTTTCATTGAGGCATATTCTGTTTTATACACAACAACGAGTTTCTTGGGAATCTTACGTTGCACTCTAATAATAAAATAATATTATTTTAAATTTTAGTTAACATGTAGCCATTGTATTGGTGGGAATGGATAGAAATAACTAAAATATGATTATATATGTTTTTAAAAGTTTTTACATTTATCCAATAAAAGATAAAGGCTTAAAATACGGAAAGAATACAATTTTAGGCGTATATGCCCCAGTTTTCACTAAAGGTTCACTTATCGCCTTTTGATGGAGAACCGTCATTAAAAATAGTTTTTTTAACTCTTATACATTCTATTGGACCAAATAAAACTCTTCTTAAGAATCGGGACATCAAAATTTACTTTGTGTAAATTTTTGGTATCTTTCCGATAAAGTTCATTTTTTTAATGAATAGTGTAAAATGTTGTATTTTAATTGAAAACCTCTTTTTAATCTAATTGATTTATATGATTATATTATCTTTTGAATTGGTTTTAATGTGAAATTAGAATATATTTTTACCATTAAATCCAATAGTGGTCGTTGGAATTAATTTCACTTTGAAATCAGACTTAAACTGGTGTCAATCTTTTGATACTTATTGTTTCATAAAAACAAGCTATTTGCTCTGACAGTGGGAATTAATTATTAAATTAATTAATGTGACTTATATGTTTTGAATTTTGTAAAATATAACTAATTTTTTAATTTGTAATATCAAATACAGCTTAGGGTGAATTTTTGGGATTTTTCTGAAAAACTTCAATTTTTTATGAATAGTGAAACCACTAAGTGGTACTTATAAAAACTGATTTTTCCATTTAAATGAAATTTTGCCATCTTTGTGTTTTGAAATTCAAAAATCCGACATACGTGGTTGTCATTAAGAAGTAAAATGTGGTTCAATGGGATAAAAATATTTTTTTTGGTGAATAGTAACTTATTAAGTTTTTAATCGTGATTAGAGGTAATTAGTGTAGTTGATGGTAAGAATAATGTTTTAATAAAATGAAATGACATAGACCCATGTCCTACCCTCATTGGATGTGTCATGGCCGACCAATAAAATCCATGGGTCAACTTTGGGACCCCATGGAGCCACTTTGGTTGGAAAATGACATAAATATCTTTTTATTTAATGTTAAAGTAAAAATGACACAAACATGAGATGTTTTACTAAAACAATTTTTACATGGGGATGTACAAGTCATAATTTTGACTATAAAAAGTCATTGGAAATATAACAAGATTTCCTACATCATAGTATTTATTTTATAATTTTTAGACATTAAATAAATTAAATTATTTTTGACATCATGATGATGCAGCGATGACCTCATTATTTAATGATTTAAATAAAATGGAAAGATATTGTAATATCTAAGACCTACACATGTACAAAACCTATTGGATGAGTGTATTTCTAACCCTTATCACCTTATCCTATAAATACATCAATGTGGGACCTTTAAAATCCGAAACTCGTTTGAAAATAAAGTAACATTTTGTAACTTTACAAGAGCGCCCCTCCTCTCCTCTTATAAAAGGCCCCCACATCTACCTCCTTACCCACACTCCCAAAGACTTTGGCTCGGCCAACCCCTGACCATTCTGTCTCTCCACTTCCCTATCTTACTCCTTGAAGCCTCACATTGGGCAGACGTCTTCCCAAGGAAGCCTTTGAGCTCAAACCAAAAGGAGTTACCCGATTTTAAGGTAATGTCTGCACTTGTGTCCTTTTGTTTTATATTGCTTCTCCAACCCCCTAAAATCTTTTTATTAATTTATTTTGTAACAAATACAGTATCTTAAATATTCTAGGATGTTTTTATAAGAATTATTCGAGCTACACTTACACACACCTACATCTAATGGTTAAAGAACATATTTTTTTCGTTGATGGCGAATTTCTGCCTCCCGAAACAATGATTGTTCAACATTATTCTATCACCTTCAAAGGTGGCCATTAAGATGACACTATATTTATATATGATATCTAATATGTTATTTTTTTACTTAATCTTCTGTATTTTTCATTTATGGAGTACCTTTATGGTTTCCATTATGGGTAAACGTGATATCTTCATTTAAGGAAGTGCGGACTACCGCCCCCTCAAAGTGATTTGATTCGTTAATACCATTTGTGGTATGTATAAAGGATATATTAAATTATATTATATATGATACCATACTAGAATTAAAATAATATTATCTATCATTATGTTTTAATTCCATTAAATATGAAATAGAAATGGAAGTAGCATTCATGCGTACGTACGGCTTACCGTCTCCATGAACGGTACATTTCATTTCTTATCTCAAAATGTTATGTAATATTATAAGTACATATATATAATGGATATATATGTAATATATTACATATAAATTATGGCTATAATTCTGGAATTATATCATATATATCTCTCTCTCGTTTTTTTTTAATTCCATTAATATGACAAAAAATGAAAGTAGCGTTCATGCGTACGTACGGCCTACCGTCTCCATGAATGGTGCTTTTCGTTTTTTATCTCCAAATGATATGTAATAGTATAAAATGAATATTTTCTGGATATATATGATATTTTAATCATTAATACTATTCTGGAAATTATTTACTTATAACTACATGGGCAATCTTTTTTCAAACAAGTTCTTTTTTTGACTCATGTACCAAACATCGGGAAAAACTTCTGATATGAACTAACATTATTAAACAATTATTATAAGATTATAATATGTGATATGAACTGAATAATAATCTCTAAAAGAGGTACTTAGGCAATTATTAATTGACCAAAGTTTATTATTCAGGAATATAAAGAAACGAACAAGACAAGTTGGACTTGAGGTAAGGGATCCTACTCCACTCTATCTTTTTAAGTACACTCTTTTATGTCATTCCTTTTAAAGCTCATATTTCTTTTTATTGGGATGTTATTTTATATTAATATTACTGTAATTTGTATGTTCATGTGATGAGAGACCCTATTCTCTCTCATCAAGCCATTTTGGAAGTATTGAGTGGCGCCGTTAGGCTGCCAAATTTTCGTAAGAGATCTGACCTCTCTCTTTCTTTTTAAGTACTCTCCTTTATGTCACTTCTTTTAAGATCCTATTTTTAATGTTGGGGATGTTATTTTATATTACTCTTTCAATAAACTTTAAGTTAATATGTTGAGATACCCTATTTGATCTCATCAATCCATTTTTGTAAGTTTTATGTGGCGTCGTTAGGCTGCCGAGTTTTCGTAAGGGATTTTTCATCTCACTTTTATTCCCGTGAGATTTATGATAAATTTGCCATAATTTCCTTTGAGTGGTGTATGTACTGCCCATTATTTTACTCATTGTGTAATATACTTTCTTTTATGAGTATTTACATCAATTTTGTATTCTCCTTCTTTCAAAAGGTGTATGTTTCGAAAGATACCCATGTCGGTAAGGGAACCATTCACCCTCCTCTTTTTAAAAGACTTATTTTGTTGGGTATTTTAATTTAAATATTGTTATTTTGGGATATGTTCTCATATATCCTTATTGATGTAAATTTTATGTCCAAGTGATGAGATAAACATTTTTTATCACTCATGAACTCATTTTGATGTGACGTCATTAGGCTGTCAAGGGAACTTCTTAACCCAATTTCGATTTCTTTGGGTTCAACATATAGTTATTGAATATGTCATCCTTTGAATATGTGTGAATGACCTTTGATTATTTTACACTTAATATCCACTTATATTTTGTGTATTCGTTTGTCACACATAATTATGTAATTGATTTATCCTTAAACCAAGGATACCGTCTTTGTAAGGGACTTAGTCTCAATATCCTTTCATTGAGGCATATTATGATTTATACAAAACCTTATTTTATACGGTGTATAAACCCCTTTGACTTATACGTTTATTCAAAAGGAATATTTTTTATACGAAGTGTTTATTAAACAAACAAAAGGGAATGTTTTTGTCGTACGTATGCGGTGACAACGACTTCTCCGCCGTCGTGACCATTATTTGAGTTATTTTACACTTAATATCCACTTATATTTGGTGTATTCGTTTGTCACACATAATTATGTAATTGATTTATCCTTAAACCAAGGATACCATCTTTGTAAGGGACTTCATATCAATCTCCTTTCATTGAGGCATATTCTGGTTTATACACAACCTTCTTTTATACGGTGTATAAACCCCTTTGACTTTTACGTTTATTCAAAAGGAATCTTTTTTATACGAAGTGTTTATTAAATGACAAAAGGGAATATTTTTGTCGTACGTATGCGGCGACAACGACTTCTCTGCCATCGTGACCATTATTTGAGTTTCGACTTCCTCTACAAGCCATACCTTCTTTTTAAAAGAAAAATAAATACCATGTTTTAATTTTCTTTTATTTTGGTATTGAAAATGGTTTTCATAATGTTTTTATATCAATGTGTTGTATTGATATCTTGTGATTGAAAGGTGGAAATGTTATGTTTCCTTTATGCATGTTTTATGTGATACGATTATGTTGAGGTTCTTGGGAATTATTATGAATACGGGTGGTTCCGTGATAAACTAAGGGCGGGTGAGCCCGATATAGATCTCCAATGCATTGGGTAACACGAAGGAATGAAACGTTAAGGTTTCTCCGAAGAGATTTAGGGAATATACTGTGGTGGGTATTCTAAACGTAACCAAGAGTGTTAATCCCTACGTAAGAATGTTATGAATGCCTCAAGTTACCTTTTATGACTTATGATTTCTATGATTTATTCATGATTTGATGAGGTATGTTAAAGTGAATATGTTTTATGGGTAAAGTATGATTTCATTCTTATGTATATATGAACTCATGTTTCCTTTCCATATTTTTATAACCCTTACTGAGCTTTTTATGCTCATCCTAAGTTTTTTAAATGTTTTTCACAGGTCAAGGGAAAGGTACATGATGGGATGATAATGTCAAGGATGTGTCAAGAAAGAATCCATGTTTTATTTTAAATATGTTTCCATTGATGGGAAGAATGAATACTGTCTTTTATGTAACCACTTTGTTTAAATGTGGAATGTAATGCAAGTTTCATGATCTAATTCTCTAAAACTCTAAACCTGAAAATATCCTCAATGTTTAATCTTGTAATAACTCAAGATTAAGTAAGGTTTAAGTTTGGGGCCTTATAGTTGGTATCAAAGGTCGGTTTAGATAACTTTAGAGGTTAGGGTATTCTTTAAGCATAAGTGGAATTACCATATTGGTTAGGATTTCAGAGAGAGTCCTAGTTTTAGATAAAGTGAATGAGTAAGTGTATCTTAGTGTTTACCTTCCTCATTAGTACATGATGGTTTTGTTGATATAATCACACTAACATTTCTGTTTTTAGTGAATGGATGGATCTAGAAGGCACCAAAGATACAACAGGTTTGAAGGAAACTGTGGTGGTTCTATGATTAAGATACTAGATAAAATGGGGGATTCAATGAGGAAACTCGTGGTTGTTCTAAACCAACTATCAAGGATTCATGATCAACCACTTGAACCTTGGTATGATCTTTAATGCATCATGTACGAGATGACTAATCGATGTGGAAGTTCAGGTAATAATTATAAAGGTAACCATTAGAGTTTATATGATCCTTACTTTTGAGGTAATTATGAGTTACTATATGTTATGATGGAAGTGAAAGGCATGAGATAAAATTGAGGTTAAATTATGTTATGGTTATTTTTGATGATTTTATCTCTTTTTGGGGAATGATTTGATAATTATATAGTTTTGGAAAAAGGACAACATGCAGACCGTGTGACTACCCATCGCGTCGGACAAAGCTGCGGGAATCGAACCCACAACCAAAGTGCGACTGGTATTTATCACCTACCATTGGACTACGTGAAGTCCCTGGTTAGTTTGACTGATTATTTTTAGTTATATGATTTTTTGAATTAAGAGTAAGTTGATTTTGAGTTATTTATGAAAATGATTAACCTATCATGGGGGATATGTGATTAGGTTAATTACTTTTCAATACAATACTTTAGGAGCAACTGATGTTGTTTGGAGATAAATGTTACGATTTAACTTGGAAGACTATGTGACTAAATCCTTCAAATATTTGGGTTTCAATCTTAGATTGGTTTACTTTGAAGAATTTTATGGACAAATTGTTTATCGGATGGTCCTCATTGAACTTTGGGTTTTGTTGGACAAATTTTGGAGATTAAGCATAGATTTTCTTTTTAAAGGGTTATCCTTTTCTGGATTATCTGACCTTGTAATAACCTTTTTGGTTTTGGTTTTGGTTAAGGTATAAAGATATGGGAATTATATAGTTCTCCTTGGTGGATTAGGTGATTCTCTAGAAGTTGATTATAGTACTCTTAATGCAAACAAGTCTCCCTAAATACTCATCTTTTGGAAAAAAATATGAGTTTGATTAAGGAATCTAGTAAAAGTTGAAAGTCAACATGATAAGTGATTATGTTTTCTTATGAATAAATTCCCCAATAAAAAGTAACTTAAAATGAAAATGTTGTCTATTAACTTTTCCTACTAGGGAATCAAATACCATTTAACCCATCACAAGTTTGTGATTTTTTTTATGGTTAACTTTCTCCTAGACATGTTTACTATCACTCTCCCTCAAGAACATGACCCTTTTCTTTTTCTTCCATGTCCATGTTTTTCTACATGGAATCATAGTATGGGTTAACTCGGGTGACCTCTATACTTATCTTCCTTTATTTTAAAGTAATTTTTTTACCGACTCTTGGTCCGATGTGGGACTTTCAAGGATGTTTCAAATCTCAATTTTAAAAATTGTGAGGATGAAATTCCCAAAAGGGGGGAAGGATGTAACACCCCAGGTAAATAAAGAATATAACATTTTCATATTTATAAATATTTGTGAATAAAATATTAATATGACTTTAAAGGGGACACTATGCTCGATGGCGTACCCAATACCCAACAACGAGTTTCTTGGGAATCTTACGTTGTACTCTAATAATAAAATATTATTATTTTAAATGGTAGTTAACATGTAGTCGTTGTATTGGAAGGAATGGATATAAATAACTAAAATATGATTATATATGTTTTTAAATGTTTTTACATTTATCCAATAAAAGATAAATGCTTAAAATACAGAAAGAATTCAATTTTAGGCGTATATGCCCTAGTTTTCAGTAAAGGTTCACTTATCACCTTTTGATGGAAAACCGTCATTAAAAATAGTTTTGTTCACTCTTATACGATCTATTGGACCAAATAAAACTCTTCTTAAGAATCGGGACATCAAAATTTACTTTGTGTAAATTTTTGGTATCATTCTGATAAAGTTCATTTTTTTAATGAATAGTGTAAAATTTTGTATTTTAATTCAAAACCTCTTTTTAATATAATTTATTTATATCATTAGATTATCTTTTGAATTGGTTTTAAAGTTAAATTAGAATATATGTTTCCCATTAAATACAATAGAGGTCATTGTAATTAATTTCACTTTGAAATCAGACTTAAACTAGTGTCAATCTTTTGATACTTATTGTTTCATAAAAACAGGCTATTTTCTCTGACAGCGGGAATTAATTATTAAATTAATTAATGTGACTTATATGTTTTTAATTTTTTAAAATAGATATCATTTTTGAATTCTAAATATCAAATATAGCTTAGGGTGAATTTTTGGGATTTTTCTGAAAAACTTCAATTTTTGATGAATAGGGAAACCACTATGTGGTACTTATAAAAACTGATTTTCCCGTTTAAATGAAATTTTGTCATCTTTGTGTTTTGAATTTCAAAAATCCGACATACATGGTTGTCATTAAGAAGTAAAATGTGGTTCAATGGGATAAAAAAAATTTTTTTGGTGAATAGTAACTTATTATGTTTTTAATCGCGATTAGAGGTAATTAGTGTAGTTTATGGTAAGAATAATGTTTTAATAAAATGAAATGACCTCAACACATGTCCTAACTTCATTTTATGTGTCATGGCCGACCATGAAAATTCATGGGTCAACTTGGGGACCCCAAGGAGCCACTTTGGCTGGCAAATGACATAAATATCTTTTTATTTAATGTTAAAGTAAAAATGACACAAACAAGAGATGTTTTACTAAAAAAAATTTACATGGGGTTATACAAGTCAGAGTTTTGACTATAAATAGTCATTGGAAAGCTAAAACGATTTCCTACATCATAGTATTTTGTTTATAATTTTTAGACATTAAATAAATTAAATTATTTCTGACATCATGATGATGCAGCGATGACCTCATTATTTAACGATTTAAATAAAATGGAAAGATAATGTAATATCTAAGACCTAAACATGTACAAAACCTATTTTATGAGTGGATTTAGAACCATTATCACCTTATCCTCAAAATACATCAATGTGGGACCTTTAAAATCCGAAACTCTTTTGAAAATAAAGTAACATTTTGTAACTTTACAAGAGTGCCCCTCCTATCCTCTTATAAAAGGCCCCCACCTCTACCTCCTTACCCACACTCCCAAAGCGTTTGGCTCGGCCAACCCCTGCCCATTCTGTCTCTCCACTTCCCTCTATTACTCCTTGAAGCCTCACTTTGGGCAGAAGTATTTCCAAGGAAGTCTTTGAGCTCAAACCAAAGGGAGTTACCCTATTTTAAGGTAATGACTCCACTTGTGTCCTTTTGTTTTATTTTGCTTCTCCAACCCCCTAAAATCTATTTATTCATTCATTTTTTAACAAATACAGTATCTACAATATACTAGGATGTTGTTATAAAAAGGATTTGAGCTACACTTACACACACCTACATCTAATGGTTAAAGAACATAATGTTTCCGTGGATGGCGAATTTCTGCCTCCCAAAATGATGATTGTTCAACATTCTTCTAACACCTTCAAAGGTGGCCATTAAGATGACACTATATTTATATATGATATCTAATATGTTTATGTTTTACTTAAGCTTTTTTATTTTCCATTTATGGCGTACCTTTATGGTTTCCATTATGGGTAAACGCGATATCTTCATTTAAGGAAGTGCGGACTTCCGCCCCCTCAAAGTGATTTAATTCGTTAATACCATATGTGGTATGTATAAAGGATATATTTAATGATATTATATATGATAAAATAATGGAATTAAAATACTATTTTGTATCATTATTTTTTAATTCCATTAAATATTAAATAGAAATGGAAGTAGCATTCATGCGTACGTACGGCTTACCATCTCCATGAACGGTACATTTCATTTCTTATCTCAAAATGTTATGTAATATTATAAGTACATATATATAATGGATATATATGTAATATATTACATATAAATTATGGATATCATTATGGAATTATATCATATATATATATCTCTCTCATTTTGTTTTAATTCCATTAATATGACAAAAAATGAAAGTAGCATTCATGCGTACGTACGGCCTACCGTCTCCATGAACGGTGCTTTTCGTTTTTTATCTCCAAATGATATGGAATAGTATAAAATGAATATTTACTGGATATATATGATATTTTAATCATTAATACTATTCTGGAAATTATTTACTTATAACTACATGGGCAATCTTTTTTCAAACAAGTTCATTTTTGACTCATGTACCAAACATCGGCAAAAACGTCTGATATGAACTAACATTATTAAACAATTATTATAACATTATAATATGTGATATGAACTTAATAATAATATATAAAGGAGTTAACTATGCAATTATTAATTGACCAAAGTTTATTATTCAGGAATATAAAGAAACGAAGAAGATAAGTCGGACTTGAGGTAAGGGATCCTACTCCACTCTTTCTTTTTAAGTACACTCTTTTATGTCATTCCTTTTAATACTCATCTTTCTTGTTATTGGGATGTTCTTTAATATTAATCTTACTGTAATTTTTATTTTCATGTGATGAGAGACCCTATTCTCTCTCATCAAGCAATTTTGGAAGTTTTGAGTGGCGCCGTTAGGCTGCCAAATGTTCGTAAGAGATCTGACCTCTCTCTTTCTTTTTAAGTACTCTCCTTTATGTCACTTCTTTTAAGCTCCTATTTTTTATGTTGGGGGATGTTCTTTTATATTCCTCTTTCTATAAACTTTAAGTTAATATTATGAGATACCCTATTTAATCTCATCAATCCATTTTTTTATGTTTTATGTGGCGTCGTTAGGCTGCCGAGTTTTCGTAAGGGATTTTTCATCTCACTTTTATTCTCGTGATATTTATGCTACATTTGCCATAATTTCCTTTGAGTGGTGTATGTACTGCCCATTATTTTACTCATTGTGTAATATAATTTCGTTTATGAGTATTTACATCAATGTTGTATTGTCCTTCTTTGACGAGGTGTATGTTTCGAAAGATACCCATGTCGGTAAGGGAACATTCCACCCTCCTATTTTTAAAAGACTTCTTTTGTTGGGTATTTTAATTTACATTTATTTATGTTCGGATATGTTCTCATATATTCTTATTGATGTAAATTTTAGGTCCAAGTGATGAGATACCCTTTTTTTATCTCTCATCAACTCATTTTGATGTGACGTTGTTAGGCTGTCAAGGGAACTTCTTAACCCAATTTCGATTTCTTTGGGTTCAACATGTAGTTATTGAATATTTCATCCTTTGAATATGTGTGAATGAGCTTTGATTATTTTACACTTAATATCCACTTATATTTGGTGAATTCATTTGTCACAAATAATTATGTAATTGATTTATCCTTAAACCAAGGATATCGTCTTTGTACGGGACTTCGTCTCAATCTCCTTTCATTGAGGCATATTCTGTTTTATACACAACCTTCTTTTATACGGTGTATAAACCCCTTTGACTTTTACGTTTATTCAAAAGGAATATTTTTTATATAAAGGGTTTATTAAATGAAAAAAGGGAATGTTTTTGTCGTACGTATGCGGCGACAACGACTTCTCCGCCGTCGTGACCATTATTTGAGTTTCGGCTTCCTTTACAAGCCATACCTTATTTTTAAAAGAAAAATAAATACCATGTTTTAATTTTCTTTTATTGTGGTATTGAAAATGGTTTTCATAATGTTTTTATATCAATGTGTTGTATTGATATCTTGTGATTGAAAGGTGGAAATGTTATGTTTCCTTTATGCATGTTTTATGTGATACGATTATGTTCAGGTTCTTGGGAATTATTATGACTATGGGTGGTTCCGTGATAAAATAAGGGCGGGTGAGCCTGATATAGCTCTCCAATTAATTGGGTAACGCGAAGGAGTGAAACTTTATGGTTTATCCGAAGAGATTTAGGGAATATACTGTGGTGGGTATTCCAAACGTAACCAAGAGGGTTACTCCCTACGTAAGAATGTTATGAATTCCTCACGTTACCTTTTATGTCTTATGATTTCTATGATTTATTCATGATTTGATGAGGTATGTTAAAGTGCCTATATTTTATGGGTAAAGTATGAGTTCATTCTTATGTATATATGAACTCATGTTTCCTTTCCATATTTTTATAACCCTTACTGAGCTTTTTATGCTCATCCCAATTTTTTGAAATGTTTTTCACAGGTCAAGGGAAAGGTACATGATGGGATGATAGTGTCAAGGATGTGTCAAGAAAGAATCCATGTTTTATTTTAAATATGTTTCTATTGATGGGAAGAATGAATACTGTCTTTTATGTAACCACTTTATTTAAATGTGTAATGTAACGAAAGTTTCATGATCTAATTCTCTAAAACTCTAAACCTGAAATGATCCTCAATGTGTAATCTTGTAATAACTCAAGATTAAGTAAGATTTAAGGCTGGGGCCTTATAATTGAGTTTGATCTCAGGTCCTCTCCATGTAGAGTGACATTAGTGTTAAATAATCAGTTCATCCTAATGCTCAAGATGAATTTTCAATGACTTGGGTGTTTTGACATGTTAGTTGGTCTGGTTTGAATCTATTTTATGCATTGACATACATGATTGTGGCTTAGAGGAGTGACACACAAGCTGTTAAGGTGGTTTCTATCTAGCACACTGGTGAGCATCTATTCTGTCTTTTCCTTCTGACGGCTAGGACAATCCAAATTTTGGGAGTTTCGTGTTGGTTCTCGTTAAAGTTTCCTTCCATGTAGAAGGAGCAAAACCTAAAATGACAATTGAGGAATGATCAGTTTGGGTCAAATGCCATGAAGCTTTCCTGTTTTAATCTTGTTATCACTTGCTTGTATTCAAAACATAGAAATTTTTAGCTGTGAATGAAACCCCTAATAAACACCATTGGATTCAGATGAGCTTTGGTGGTAAAGATTAATGATCATAGAATTTCCTTTATTGGTAAATCCATGTGTTATGTTAATGACATTGGGTCAGCAGGTGAATCCAAATCTCTTCTAATGCAGGTTAACTAGGGGTGCATCAACCTTACCTCTTTACATTAATTGCTTATGACAGATTGGAAACTGATAAAATCCTCTTAGTGTACTCTTCAATGTGATGAAAATGTTCCTAATCTTGATGTCCTCCGAGATACACTATGTTAGTGTCAGTCTCACTACAAAATATTTCACGTTTTTTGAATAGGGACATATCTATTGGTAAAAATTCATTTTCTGTTGGTAAAATGTTTCACCAACATATAAGTCCATGTCACTAAATTTCTGGTAACAAATATGTCACTAAATATTTTTTCGGGACATAAAATAGTTCTATTGAAATTATAATTATACCAAAAAATAATATATATTTTTGTTAAAGTGTTTAGCAACATGTTATGGTGAAAAATTTATCTATTGGTAATAAAATTACCAACATATAATAAACATTTGTTTATAAATTACATTTTGATAAAAATTATCATTTTTTATTACTAGTAAAATTTCATTTTATATTTATTATTTTATCATATATAATACATAGTTTTTAATTATTAAACCAAATAATATTTTAACAGATGTTCAAACATAGAAAAAAATCGGTTATATTAATAATGAAATTCTTAATAAAAAATTTTGGATCCCCAAATCTCCCAATACCCCCCCCCACCCCCACACTAAATCCCCCAATTGGATCCACCCCTCCTCTAGGCGACCCATTCATGTCAGTGACCCATCCATGTCTTCTAATCGGCACCAAATTTAGCGCCCAAAAAATCTTAGTATCCCATGCATGTCATCTAGTCACCTCTAACTCCAGTGACCAGCTCGAGATAAAGGTGGCTTTAACTTAACGAAGAAGTTTTTGGTGGTCTCATCAACATCCAAATCCACTGCCATGCTGGAAGGCCCAAGCTGCTTGTCATACTCCTCGAGAACCAATCCATGGTCTTCTAACATCAACTTAATTCAATAATAATTTTGTAGAAAATTAGTGCTACACCATCTTAGAATAAAAACAACACATAAAAAATACAAACTCAATAAATAATTCAAGATGTAAATTCAAAACAAAAACTCAACATGTTCAAAAAAAATTATAATCCCAATCAGAATCTTTTACTCCTCTAACATACATCCATTACCTTCCATCATCAGTTGCTGTTGTAGTGATTCAAATAGGAAATATATTTCTCTCGTGCTCCTAGTAATGTTACATTCACACTTTCCAACCACAGACATCAATATACTAATCAGATATCTCCATTCAATCAAAATCCAATTTCATTTAATTTAAATTATAGGTGACTGTGTGAAATAAATACTTCGATTTTATATGTGTTGCAATACCTACAAGTGTAACTTACTCTACCAAATGAGAAACAACCTTTACTATATAAATTATTTTTAATAAATAAAAATGTGTTAAAAACCAGAAGATATATAACAAAAATAGTTTAGAAATAAAAAAAATACAAAACTAACTGAGCCAAGTGCATTGAACCATAGCTTGAAACATTAAAATTCTCAGACACCAAAACACAAGGATGGAATCACATAAAACCCACCCAATGAACAACATATTAGACCTCCAGTATCTTTTTTTCATCCTTATCATCACTAGACAGTCAAACACTCTTCCACAACCTATCTGAATATCTTCATATCATCTGTAAATTAGATAAAAATTGAGAGAAATAGTCACAAAAATACAATCAACATTCTAGAAAACTCACCTCTCACCTCTCTTAAGAGATCAAAACTAGGACCACAAACACCCAAGATGATAAGATAGTACTTAGAGTCGTGAATATTTAATATTTTACAATCAATGAAATAAGATAATATAAAGGTGAATCCTACAAACAATGATGACATTACCGGAGAAAACACTCCCTTCAACTGGAGACCCAAAACATATACAAATGTCATATCACCCTCTGAATTATCTACTACAATGATGATCAAACACCCACATCCCTAAGGAAAAACATATTACTCTCCCTTTATATTCCCATGTCATCACATGGATTCAGAATCCAAATAAAGTCATCATAAAGAAAAAAAATCCAAATTCATGATCATACTAGAATAAAATTAGAAGCATCCTTGTTACAAGAAACCCACTCTCACTGTCATGAGCACATTAATTAAATTATAATATTTTATACCTTCATGTAGAAATTCATATAATCATGCATCTATCCATCATGTTTTAAACTGATCTTATACATCTTCTAAGCATCAAAAGGTATACCCCAATGCAAATCTGGTTATAGCCACACCAAGGCACACCTTGCAGCTCCTGCATGAAAAAACCAAATACAACTGTTGTGAACCCATCTATTGTATTCAAACTCCATATAAAAATATATCCTCCACTTATGAACATTTGTAGAACCATTAAAATACCAGATGGAATCTATAACCAATAGTGAATCCATTTTGGGAAAACAGAGACATGCAATAGAAAAAAACTACAACAATAACTATAAGACTTAATAAAACCAATGATTCCAACTGAATCATATAACGGTCATATTCTTCAACTCGATGCAGGAAAAATTTTAAACATTTAAAAAACACCAGCCTACATGTTTTTTCATTTTACAAGATTGAAATTTTAGACTGATAAATCCTGGTCCGAAAAATAATAGAGAGAGGAGGAAGGGTGATATGCGATGCACTGCACATTTACACAGTATTCACAGCATGGTCAAGAAACATGCTACAATGAATAATATGAAAGTTAACATGATAATTTATAGAGTGTAAAACCATGTCGAGGAACATTTTAATGTGTATTAAAAAGAATTTATAAATATAGGCAATGAAATAACTTTTTTAAACCAAAAGCTATCACTGCCCTGGTTTACACTAGTATCCCAATAACTAGTATAACCCAAAGCCATAATCCCTCACTTTGGAAATGGTCTACATAGTATGTGGGGTAAACCTTGTCCCATGTACTCATGTAAACCATAACCATAATATATCACCTTCATGGTTTACAAAAGTTACTATAACAGTTTATCTCGTCGCCAATGTAAACTATGAAAGGGAACATGTTGAAGCAATTTTTAACTCCATAATAAAAAGGGTGATATGCCCTGTACTGACCATACTATAAATTTTCAACAAATAATATAAAGAGTAATAAGCCCTTTCATGTATTGAGATATATTAATTCTATTTAGACCAAAGAGAAATTAATAGTTCTAGATGATTACATCTAGATGTTGTTGAAGTAGGAAGAATGCCTTGAATGTATTGAGATATACCAAATAATATTTTTTAGATCAACTACCATAAATTTAAATCATCAACATTTCATAATAAAGTTTATTTTAGAGGATTTATATAGAAATTTATAATCAATTCTTCAAAATTCTTATAGGATTTGTTATGAATCAATGGAATCTTAAAAAGATCGCAGTATCTTGAAATATTCTATTTTCCTCTTTAACATTCATTGCACTCTCGAGAGATTTTCCCTCTATAAAAAAATATAAGAAAAATATGGTAGTGAAATTCAATGAAAAAGTAAAATTAGAAGAAAAAAAATTTAATTCTAGAAAAAAACCGATTAACGAACCATGGATACTTGTTCTGGCTCAGCAACAATATAAAATGGAATTGCGGATTTTTGAGGTTGTTGAAATCCTTTCCATAGTGTTATTAGAAGTCATGGGAACCCCCATTGGATTCGATGGATGTATGTTCCATCCAAGAGCTGGTAAAGGATAACAGTTTATAGAAAGGAGATCCTATGGGAGTGCTATTTTCCCCATTGAGTTTGCTTGAAGGTCATGTCCACTATAACTAATCAATGGCTTGTGCGTTGTTAAAGGTGGAGATGAACATCAAATATGATTACTAAAACCTCCACCATAAGGAGAATATTGATGAGAAGAAGGCTGATAATGGCCTAGAATATGTAATAATGTTGTTACTCATACTGCACACCCCTATTTAATCTAAAAGCTATTGTAGATAGTGTATAATAAAATAAGTTCCAATCAAAGTTCTTAAAATAAATTGGAAAAACTATGATAGGATTTATGATAAAAAAACATAGTAGACTAATCAAAAATACCAAAAACACGTAATTTTATGGGAATTGAAAAATGAATTTTTAACAAATTAATCATTGATTATAAATATTGTTCACAGATAGAGAAAAAAAGGAAAAAACTGGAAAATAACATGAAGGTTGCTGATTATATTCTTTAAGGAGAAACCCAAAAATATCAAACAATTTAATATTTAATACATTTAAAATTTATTCTGGAACCACATAACCCACATAAGTAATATAATTTGATAGCATTTCTTTCACTTGGTTTCAAGGTTATTGTTATAAAATTTTAAAATTTAATAACATAATGAATGAAAGGAATATCAATGAACACCATTAAAGAATAACATGAAAGAGGGGTGATTATTAAAATTTATAGTCATATAAATTAATAAATAGGGTTGAAAATTAAACCAAATGAATATTAGGGAACACCTCTCTTGGGGGAGGTTGGGTGGGGATGGCCAATGATGGTTGCGGGTCGAGCGAGGAAGATTAGGGATGGTGGGGTTCAAGGAGGAAGGCTGGGGAGGGAGGGACATTCAACACCCCAAGGGTTTCTAAAAATAAATTAAAATTATTGAAATTTTGATTATTATAGATATTTGTAAGTATCCTTTAAACATATGTTTAATGCTTTTATGTTTTGAATTTCAAAAAATGGTCATCTACAATTATGTTCAGTATTTTATTTGGAGTCTATTAGAACCAACTTGATTTTTTTCGTGTGGAGTAACATACCCTTATGAATATTAATATGATCGTAATGAATAGTAAATTTTATTATTATTTTATTTCCTTAAGGATTTAAGTTAACTACATCTTGATTAATATTTAAATGTGATATAAAAGCTGTTATAGTTTTTAAATTATTAATTTATGAATTAAGTGTGATTTTATTTAAAAATTACCTTAAAAATACTTAGAAAATTATTTTCAAAAAAAGTACTTCACTTCTGGATTCTACACGTTGATATATGGCTAGGGTGAATTTTGGAAATTTTTTAAAATAGTTGATTTTTCAGTGAATAGTAAAAACTATAGTTTTGAGTTTTGGTGTGTTAATGACATCATTAATGATGTAATAATGTTGTAATAAATATAGTAGACTTGTGTATAGTTAAATAATATGTGTGGTTTTTCCAGTGGCATATACCATGGGAAAATACCATGGGAAAGCCCATGGTTTTTCAAATACCACTAATGAGGTGTCCCTTGGAAATTATTAAAATTATCCCTCACTTTTGCTATAAATACCGACCCATTCCTTCATTAAATTCATTCCCAATTATTCCTCAATGAATATATGGACTCCTTACCTCCCTATTATCCCTCCCAAGGATTCCTCAATACCATATGTTCACAACCTTGAGGTTTTATGAGTTACTCTACAAGGTAAGAAAATTCTCAATTTCTTTCTTTTTCCAATAAAGTTCTCTTTTATGTGGTATAACATTCAAGTTTCTTTCCCATGTTCTTATTTATTTCTTATTACTGATCTATTCTATATTAAAATTCATTTTCTAGATGGTTGAACCTTCTACCCTCTCTTTTAAATATTTTCTAAAACCATGTCACATAGTTGTTTGGCTACCGAATTTATGTAAGGGATTTCTCAATTATTCTTTTATTTTGAGTTCTTTTCATTTCTTATTATTTATTCATGTATTTTTACCCAAGAGGCATGAAATCTCCATAAATCATGTATATTCTCAATGTTCTCATGTTCATGAAAAAATCATCATCATTATTCTTCTCCTCTCCCACTTATTCAAGTAATAAAAAACATTGTTCATGATGTGTCGAATTACCGACATCGTGGAGGATGTGATTTAAATTTAAATTAATTATTTCAAGTATGGTCCTGAAACCCGTTATATGGTTTAACCAGGTTATAATATATGTATTATGTCTCATCCATGGTTCTGGAATTGTTTTTTACTCATGGTTTTAATTTATAAGACAATATAAGGTTGTTATTATCAAAGAACCACTAAAATGATCTAAATGAAATCATTAATGTTTTAACTTATGAATCATCCTCATATAAAACATAAAAATGATTAATGGTATAAATTATGGTTCTAGAAATATGTAACTACATTTATATTCCAATTCTATTGTTTCACATCCAATCTACAAGAACATTTATCATGAACCAAACATGGAAATCATGTAAGGAACTCACCGAAAACAATGCAAGGAAGAAAATACTAACAATTAAAGGGTAAAATGAGGTTATTAAGTGATCGTATAAGATGTTATAAACATTAAAATGCTTTTCTAAAATACTAATAACACTATTTTAAGTATTATATAGGATTCTTAAACACTTTTTAAGTAATATAATCCTGAGGTTAGGGAATTCTTAACCTGATTTCCATCATTTGGGTTAACCTTATCCATCATTATTTATTTGGTATTTAAATAGTTTGTGTAAGTAATTATGATTATAATATGTTTAATTATGTATATTTACATAGTTTAAACATATTAAATCCAATCTATTAAGACTCACTTCAATTATATGATATTTATAAGGGACTTTTCTTTAAAAATCCTCCTTTAAAATTCTATTTTTCAAAATTCAAAAGAAATGTTTTTATACTAATATTAATGTTTTATGATTTTGTTATGGATCATGGGAATTGTTTATGATGAAGTTTAGGACATATATTTCCCTCCAATTCATTGGGTATGTGTAATTTGGATGTCAGTCGTATGGTTACTCCAGGTGTAACTGTGATGGTTACATAAATAATAAGGTATCCTTGAGGGTTAAAAATTATGAGGTAGCTGAGCAGGTTACAATATTATGAAAGTAATTCCCTAAGATACCTTTATGGTTCTACTTATGTTCTTACATATTTTATAAATATCTTGATTCACAAAGTAATTATATATATATATATAGGTGATAAGTATGTCTTTTGAAAATGATTTCATATGTTACAAGTATTCATGGACTAATGTGTTCTTTCCTTATTTTTATATCCACTACTGAGTTTTTATGTTCATACCATGTTTTAAATGATTTTATAAATTTAATGGATGTGTAATACAAAGAATTAATCCAAGTTAAATGTTAAATAATTGTCAAGGAATCATGTTTGAAGTTATAATGTTTTAAATTTTGAAAAAAAATAGAAACTATTTTTATGTTATCCACTCTGTAACAATGTGTAATGTTATGAATGTATTATATCCCAATTATATAAAGCTATAAATTTGAAAATATACTCCATTTAAAAGGAAGTTTTTTCTTGAATATATTCAAGATTATGTTTGTAATATGCTTGGGTCCATATAGTTGGTATAAGAGGATGTTTTAGATAACATTAGGGGTTAGGATGATATTAAAAAAATACCATAAATGATTTTTAATCTATCATTAATTTGAAATTTTATAGCATTTAATTATTTCCATGTTTCTTCATCTATGTTATGTTTGTTTATAAAGGTTTTCCATATAAGGAACGGGGATTCTGAAGAGGAGAGGCACCGACAGAACAACATCCTTCTGAATCTACATCCCTAAATGGTAGTGATTGGAACTGAGCGGAATGTGATAGTAATGGCTCAACTAACACATGAAATGAATGCTGGTGGAATCCATGAAAGAAAATAGATATAGGTACCACAATGGAACATGACCGTAGTGTAACATTTTATGAGACAAAACCCTCCTGCTTTAAATGGATCTTCTGACCTAGTAGCATCTGAATAATGGATCAAATCCCTTGAAAAGATATTCAATTTTATGGGATGTTCTGACAATAAAAAGGTAAGTCTTTCCATTTATTATTTTGAAGGGGAATCTGATCAGTGGTGGTTAATGGTAAGGAATATTAGGGGTAGAAAGTATTTTGATGCCTTAGAGTGGGATGAATTTAAAAGTATTTTTCTTGAAAAATATTTTCCTAAGGTTGTGCGAATTTGGACGGAGAATAAATTCCTTGAATTGAATCCAAATGAGGAGGATTGAGTGGCTATATATGAATTTAACTTCACCCAACTAGTGAGGTATACTCCAAATATAATTCTGGATCTTTACTAAAAAATCAACATCTTTTACTCTAGATTGATGCCAAGGTATTGAAGGATGTTGGCCTCCCATGAATTCAAAAGTTCTGAGAAACTTGTCTGATTTGCTGAGAGGGTAGAGATGGATTTTTCTGATGATCACATTAATTTTGGAAAAAAGGAGAAGAAGAGGCCTAGGTGGAAATTGATATATAAGAATCAACCAAATAAATCTGATTGTAAGAAAATCAATTTTCCAATTTGTAAAAAGTGTGGTAAGAAACAACCTGGGGAATGTCTTAGAAAAACTGGGAAGTGTTTTAAATGTGGTAAGTTTGACATATGGCCTGATATTGCAATGAAAATGATCCTAAGAATAATCTTGATAAGAAAACTGTAAAGTGTTTTAAATGTGGTGAGATGGGTCATTATGGAAATGCCTGCCCAAAGAGAGATCTGAATAATGAAAAGATGTCTAGCTATAAGCATTAAGGTGTAGTGAGATCCTTTAAAACTACATCAACAGATTTCAGGCCATCCAATGAAGTTGAATCAGGTACTTTTTTTTGTCCCCTCAAATTTTATTAAAGTTTTGTTTGATATGGGGTCTACAAATTCCTTCATCTTTGAGAAATTTTCAGGTAAATTTGAAATACCACCACAAAAAATGAGAAATAAATTTGTTTTTAAACCACCAGGGGGAAATAATATAGTAAATAATAATTATAATCATCTTTAAATTTTGGTATGTGTAAAGAATTTACCTGTAAACCTTGTTGTTTTACCCTTAGTTAATTTTTTTGTTATTATATGAATGGATAGGCTTTCTGTTTATCATGCTAAGATAGACTATAGGGATAAAGATGTTATTTTTTAAAATGAGTTTCAGATTGTAAACAAGAATGAACCCATACAGTTGATATCATATTAGGAAGCTGAGAAACTATTGAAAGATGGAAATAAAATTAATCTTGCTCATATTTTTAAAAACAATGGAACTATTAAAATTGATGATGTGTCTGTGGTAAATGAATATCTTGATGTTTTCCTTAATGGGTTACCCAGTGTCATACCTAATCAGAAAGTAAAATTCTTAATTTAATTAGTTCCTAATGCTAAGCGAATTTTAAAACCCCCATATCATATGGCTCAAATAGAACTTCTAGAATTGAAAAATCAGTTGCAGAATTTTCTTGATAAATGATTCATTCATCCTAGCACTTCACCATAGGGAGATCATGTTTTGTTTGTTTAAAAGAATGATGGTTCCATGATACTTTTTATTGATTATAGATATTTGAATAACATCATTGTTAAAAGCAAGAATCATTTACCTCATATAGATGACTTGTTTGATCATCTCTAGGGAGCTCAATACTTTTCCAAGATTGACTTGAGATCTAGATACCATCGGCTAAAGGTGAAGGATGATGACATCCCAATAATAGCCTTACATACTAGATATGAGCATTATTAATTTGTTGTTATGTCTTTTAGGATAACTAATGAACTAGTTTATTCATGAATCTTATGAATATATTATTTCATGAGTTCTTGGATATGTTTGTGGTTGTATTTATTGATGACATTCTGGTATTTTCTAAAAATAAAGAGGAGAATGAAAAACATCTAAGGGTTGTTTTAGAAATATTAAAATAAAAAAAAATTATGGAATGTTCAGAAAGTGTTATTTTTTGTTGTAACATATTTATTATATTGGGAACATTATAAATAATGATGGAATAATAGTTGATCCTTCCAAAACAAGAGTGGTTGAAGAATGTCCAAGACCTAAAAATGTTATAGAGATTTATAGTTTTCTTGGATTAATGGTTTATTACCAACAGTTTGTTAATAACATTTCACAATTATCTATCCTGTTAACTAAGATAACATGAAAAGTTATTAAATTTGTTTAGACAGAAGAATGTGGTGTTTTTTTAGAATCTAAAGAAGAGATTAATGAATGCTTCAGTTTTGGCCTTGCCTTCCCGAAATGGTGATTTCATCATCTACAGTGATTCTTCGTTGAAGGGACCTGGTTGTTTTTTGAGGCAAGATGATCAAGTAATTTCTATTGAATCAAGACAACCAAAACCTCATGAGTTAAATTATCCCAAACATGATTTGGAATTCCCATCTGTGGTTTTTTCTTTGAACATTTGGATTCATAATTTATACGGATCCAAATGTCAAATATATATTGAACGTAAAATTTTAAAGTATATATTCACTCAGAAATAATTAAACATGAGGCAGAGAAGATGGCTTGAACTTAAAAAGGATTATGATTTTACAATCAATTACCATCCTAGAGAAGAAAACAAAGTGGCAGATGCCTTGAGATGAAAACATCATGCAACATTAACCATGTTACATTTGGAACATGATCCCCTAATTAATGATTTGATGAATTTCTTATTAGAAGTTATTAGTGTAGGGAATACATCTATTTTGTTTCAGGTTTCAATGGCGTCTTAATTATCAGATATAGTTATGTGAGCACAGAAGGAAGGTCGTGCGTTACAGAAAAAGGTAGAAATGGTTGTAAGCTTCCATAATTTAACCATGATAATTTTTCTGTGTTAAGATTTGTAAAAAGGTTGTGTATGCCTTCTGATTCCTAGATACAGAAATAATTGTTGTGTGAAGCTCATAGTTCTCCATTTTCAGTTTATCCTGGAAGCACTATGATGTATAGAGACCTTTGAGAGTATTATTGGTGGGATGGAATGAAAAGAGATATTGGTGATTTTACTATGAAATTTTTGACATGTCAACAGGTTAAATTAGAGTGGAAGTTACTGAAGGGGATGCTTCATCCTTTTCTAGTGCCAGAGTGGAAATGGGAGAATGTATACATGGACACTGTGGTGGGAATATCAAAGACTTCTCGAGGAAATAATGTGATTTGGGTTATTGTTGATCATCTGACATAATCTGTACATTTTCTTTCTATTCGAGATACAATTTCATTGGGTTAGCTTTCTCGACTGTACCTTAAGGATATTTCCTGGTTACATGGAGTAACTCTTTCCATTGTATCTGATCGGGATCCCAGGTTCACTTCATACATTTGGAAGGGACTTCAGAAGTCATTGGGCATAGAATAAAATTTCAGTATAGATTTTAATCCACAATTGGATGGGCAGTCAGAACAAACGATTCCGAAATTAGAGGATACACTTTGAGAATGTTCAATGGACTACAATGGAAGTTGGTTTTAGCATCTTTTTTTAGTTCATTTTTCTTATAATTGTAGTTTTTATTCCAGTATTCAGATGGATCCTTTTGAGGATTTGTATGGGAAGCAGTGTTGGACTCCAATGTTTTGGAATGAATCCTGTGAAAGAAAGTTGATATGGCCAGAATTAGTAGAAGAAGTGGCTGATAAAGTTAAGTTCATGTAGTAAAACATGAGGAAAACTTAGAGCAGGCAAAAAAGTTTAGAAGATAACAGAAGGAAAGACTTCTATTTCAAGGTAGGTTATAATGTTTTCCTTAAAATATCTCCTTGGAAAAGTGTAATTCATTTTGGTAAGAAAGGAAAGATAAGTTCATGGTTCATCGGTCCTTTTGAAATCCTAGAGGAAGTTGGAAAAGTTGCATACTGAGTACCTTTCCCTTTGATTTTTTCAAATGCACACAATGTTTTTCATGTTTTGATGTTGTGGAAGTATGTACCAGATTCACTCATGTTTTGAGACCAAAAGTAGTTCAACTGGGGAAGAACCTTTCATATGAAGAAAAATCAGTCCAAATTTTTGATCGAAGATAACTAGTATTGCAAAATAAGGTAATCAACTAGGTAAAGGTATTGTGGAGAAACCACGGGGTTGAAGAAGCAACATGGGACTCTAAAAATTATATGAGGGAAACGTACCCTCACTTGTTTTAAAAGTAAATAAAATTGTGAGGATGTGATTTCTAGAAGGCGGGGATAATGAAACACACCAAGGTTTTCTAAAAATAAATTGAAACGCTTGAAATTGTATTTAATGTATATATTTATAAGTATCCTTCAAACATAATTTTACTACTTCAATGTTTTTAATTACAAAAAATGGTAATCTATAATTGTGTTCAGTATGTTATTCGGAGTCTATTGGAACCGACTTATTTTTTTGGTGAATAGTATCATACCCTTTTGAATAGTAATATGAACAGTAATATGACCCTAATGAATAGTAAATTGTATTATTATCTTATTTTATTAAGGATTTAAGATAATGACATCTTGATTAATTTTCAAATATGACATAAAAGTCGTTAAAGTTTTAAAATTATTAATTTTTGAATTAGGTATGATTTTATTTAAAAATTAAATTAAAAATATTTAGAAATTTATTTTCCAATAAAAGAATTCATTTTTTAATTCTACACGTTGATAAATGGTTAGCGATAATTTTGGGGATTCTTTTGAAATAGTTGATTTTTTAGTGAATAGTAAAAAGTGCAGTTTGGAGTTTCGATATGTTAATGACATCATTAATGATATACTAATGATGTAATAAATCTGGTCGACTTATGTAAAGTTAAATAATATATGAGGTGTTCCAGGTGGCAATTTCCATGGTAAAGCCCATTGTTTTGCAAATACCATTAATGAGGTGGCCCTTGGAAATTATTAAAATAATCTCTCACTTTTTCTATAAATACCAACCCATTCCTTCATTAAATTTATTCCTAATTCTTCCTCAATGTAGTTATGGACTCCTTACCACCCTAGTAGATCTACCAAGGTTTCTTTAATCCCCCAAGGTTCCAACCTTCATGTTCTAGGAGTTACTCTACAAGGTAAAAAAATTCTCAATTTATTTCTTTTTCCACTCATGTTCTCTTTTATGTTGTATAACTTTCACGATTCCATACCATGTTCTTATTTATTTATTATTATGGATCTATTATGTATTCTGATTCATTTATGTATGGGTGACCTATTTCCCCTCTCTTTTTAATATTTTCTAATACAAGTTTACATAGACATTATGCTGCTGAATTTTTTAAGGGATTTCTCAATTATTCTTTTTGTTTGAGTTATTTATTTTCATATTATTTATTCATATCAAATTACCCAATGGGAATAAAATCTCCAGAAATAATTTATATCCATAATTCTCTCATGTTCATTGAAAATTCATCATCATTATTCTTCTCCTCTCCCACTTATTCAAGGAATAAAAATCATTGTCCATGATGTGTCGAATTACCGACATCGTCGATGGCGTGATTTCAATTTCCATTAATTCTTTCAATTATGGTCATGAAACCATTTCTATGGTTTTACTAGGTTATACTATATGTATTATTTTTCATCCATGGTTTTTAAATTCTTTTTTACTCACAGTTTTAATTTATAAGACAAAATAATGTTGTTATTATAAAAGAACCACTAAAATGATCTAAACAAACATCATTAATGTTTTAACTTATGAATCATCCTCATATAAAACATCAAAATTATAAATTGTATAAATTATGGTACTTGAAATATTTAAATACCTTTACATTCCAATTCAATAGTTTCACTTCTAATCGACAAGAACATCTATCATGAACCAATCAGGGAAATCATGTAAAGAACTCACCCAAAATAGTGCAAGGAAAAAATACTAAAAATTAAGGTGTAAAATGACGTTATGAAATGAATATATAAGATTTTATAAACATGAAAGTATTTCATAAATTACTACTAACACTTTTTTATCCATTATACAGGAATATTAAACAAGTTTGTAGTATGACAAGCCTGACGTAAGGAATTCTTAACCTGATTTCCATCCTTTGGGTTAACCTTATTCTTCATTATTAATGAGGTATTTAAATATTTTGTGTTTTTACTTATGAATATAATATGTTTAATTATTTATATTTATAGAGTATATATATATTCCATCCACTCTATTAAGTATCACTGTAATTATATTATATTTATAAAGTACTTTTCTTTTAAAATCCTCTTTTAAAATTCTGTTTTTCGAAATTCAAAAGCATTGTTTTATGCTAATATTCATGTTGTATGATTATGTTCTGGATCTTGGGCATTATTTATGATGAAATTTGGGACCTATATTTCCCTCCAATTCATTGGGTATGTGTAATTTTTAGGTTGGTCATATGGTTACTCAAAGTGTAACTAGGATGATTACACAAATAGTAAGGTATCTGTGAGGGTTACAAATTATAATGTAGCCGAGAGTGTTACAAAATTATATAAGTAATGCCCCCAAATACCTTTATGGTTATGGTTATATTATTAGGTATTGTGTAAATCTCATGTCTCACAGTGTAAGTATATATATAGGTTATAATTATGTCTTTTGAAAATGATTTCAGACATTACAAGTATTCATGGACTAATGTGTTCTTTCCTTATTTTAATATCCATTTCTGAGTTTTTGTGCTCATCCCATATTTTAAATGATTTTCCCAAGTTAATGGATGTGTAATAAAAATAATTAATCCAAGTTAAATGTTGAATAATTTTCAATAAGTCATGTTTTCAGTTTTAATGTTTAAAATTTTGAAAAAAATGGAAGTTGTTTTTATGATATCCACACTTTAACAATGTCTAATGTTATGAATGTATTATGTCCCAATTATCTAATTCTATAAACATGAAAAAATCCTCAATGTTAAATGAAGTGTTTTATTGACTAAATTAAATATTATTTATTTAATAATGATGGGTCTTTATAGGACATGGATGGGGCGGGGCAGCGGGATGGGGACGAGATGGGGAGGTGGGATAGCGATGAGACAGGGAGGAGGGAAGACGATGAGATACGGAGGCAGAATGAGGAAGGGGATGATTATGGGAGGTGGGATGGGGATGATATGCGTAGGCAGAACGATGAGACAGGATGGGGAGGGGGAGAAGTGGGGAGATGGAATACTGGGGTGGGATGGGGATGTGACAGGAAGGCAGACAGGGGAGGTAGGATAGTGATGTGGGAGAAGTGGGGATACAAGATGGGGGAGGCATGACGGGGATGGCATGGGGAGGCAGGACAAGGGAGGTGGGATGGGGAGGTGGATATGTGGGGAGGAAGAATGGGTGGGGAGGGAGGTGGGATTGGGTTTCAGGTGTATCATTAGGTTTAATACACTATTTTAATTTTTTAACTATCTCTATTATTATAGATAATATATTTTAAGTTAATTCTAAATGCTAATATTTTTAAATTGAATTTTCTTATTTGATTCAAGTATTTTTTTAAAAATTATTTAGAATGGATTCTAAATTTTCTCATATCTGTTTTTTTGAAGATTGATGATAATATTTAAAATATTTTTATAATGGTTCCTTCATACTAACACTAATACCCATCATTTGTTTCCACCATTAGTATGTTGGTTTTTAATTAGGTGTGATGTCCAAAAAACTCGGGCAATATATTAATATATACACACACAATATATATATATATATAGTTTTACGTTTTTATGTATGTATGTATTCATTCCAAGAAATACTTATCATTTAATAGTTAAATTAATTCGTTGTATAAATATATATTTGAATCAAAAAATGATTTGTTTTCATACATGTTTATATTTATTTTTTTGTATAATATGTAATTATAAAACAATTTCCTACAACAAATTGTTTTAATTGTAAAACACTTATTGGTAATAACAATTATTAATAACATATTCATGTGATGGTAAATAAAATATAATTATTAAAATAAAAAGATAACAGATTTAATTATTTGTAAAATATGTGTTGGTATTGAATAGTTAACACCAAAAGATATACCTATCAGAAATATCAAATTTTTTTATTAAAATTTATACTGAAAAAACCAAATATTTTTTGGAATTAATCATTTTCAACAACACATATATTATTTTTCACTATTTCTTTGTTTGTAAAAGGCAATTTTTTGTAGTGTATTATGATGTACTAAAGATTTACAATGTGGTTGATCTTGTTGGGTGGTTCTCTTTCAGTGTTTCATGTTGGATGTGTGGTTTCCTTCATGGTTTGGTTATGAAATTAATCAGATTTTAGGTATGTACTTCAGTGGATGTGTTCATGGTTATTGTGTTATTTCTTTGGGAGGAGGGATCACAATTTAGCTTGTAAAATTATGGCTGACTAATATGGGTTTCTTCTTGAATGGTCATCAATATTTTCTTGACTGCCTTACTTTTTCATGATATAATTTTCAGTGAAGGATCATCCTTGAAAATGTAATCAGGATAAGACAAGTGTGGTTTATGTCAACCAGGTATTTTCATGAAACCAAGATCAGCATGTTATTTGAGGTAAATGAGTATTCAACTGCTTTAACATTCCAAAAATCACACTAGGCGCATTGTCAAAATGTATAAGGGGGTGCTTGGAAAGGAAATTCAAATGGTGGAGGCCTTGTAGTTTGAAATTAGATTATTAATGTTAAAGCCCACAGTTGAATATTCCTTTGGTCGGATGTTTCATGACATGAAGTTGTGATCATTTATCTAGCTTAATGGTTTGCCTCTATGTTTTGGTTGGAAAATAAGTGTTGGTATGGATATTAATGGCTTAGTTTTCACTTGTCCAAATGAATGCTCAAAGGTGCGTGGGGTGTTTCAAAACGCATCATAACTGTTTTAAAAATGATCTACATCCCATGTAAGTGGGGTTTTGTTTATATTTTTCTCAAAGGATTATCAGGAATGATAAGTTCAAAATTGAGAAGGTTGTAATGATAAGTGTTTTGAAATGGACAAAAATCTAAAGGTTTTTGAATTTTATTTTTACCTGATCGATCAATTTTAAAAATGAGATTTAGAATGAAGTTCTGAGAGTTGGGATCCTTAAAAGTGATATTTTTTGACTTGGGTAAAGACATAATAAGTTTCTTGTGTGTCTTGAGGAGTTTCGTGAGTGTTGGAACTATAAAATCATGGATTTGAAAGGCAATATATGGCACACAATTTTTCTAAAACCATGTATCCCACAACAGGAAACTGTGCGACCTGGTTAAGATGGGGCAGTGGTAGTGTACATTGGATGCACATAGTTTTCCAAACTGTGTTCCTAACCCACATGACATGATTTTTGGAGGTTGTGTCCTTTCATTGTTCACCGTAAGGTTTGTGCATATTTTGTAAAACTGTGAGGGAAAAACTGTATGGTTTACCCTATTTTAAAAAAATTTAATTAAACTAAAATAACAAAAATTATAAATTAAAACTCACACACCCCTCTCCTCCATCTCCATACCCACATGACGCACCCCATGGGGGTTCCCCTTGGCTGCGCAATGCACCTCCACCTAACTGTGTCTCCATCCTGTATTTTCACCTTGTTTATTGAGGTTCATCCTTCGATCAAAATAGATAATAGTATCTCCCATCGTATCCTTCCATTTCTAGCTGATTTTAAGTCTCTATATATCCCCTCATGCTTGGCCGAAAACACTTTGGTTAGGGTTCATCTTATTTTTGTTTTATTTTGATGTTAGGTTCTCTGAATGATCTCTTGGAAAGTCTTCTTGCTTGTTCCAGCAACTATCTATGAAGCTGAAGTTGTTTGGGTCAATTTGGTTCACTGCCACCATCTGAAGTAGGGGTTTATACTAGATTCATGGTTTTACACCATCTGTTTTTTGTCCTTTGTGTGTTTAAGGGTTCTAGTTTCAATTGTAGACTTTTTGGTGGTCCTTGAAGTCTTGTGAATGCATACACAGTGGCATATATATATATATATATATATATATATATATATATACCTTGTACATTTTTACTAATGGAGAGGGGTAATTTTAAATGGGATTAAAGGTTATAAATATATAAATATATATATATATATATATGAATGTATGTGTGTGCAATGGTGAATCATTTTTTTCCATTATTAAAGTCTTTTTGTGTAATGTGTCATCTTGGTATGCTGGTTGAGGTAGGATCCATTTCCCTTTCCCATTAAATTTAAAATTAATTAATTTTTTACTTAATAATCTTGTGATAATTTAATTTTTGATAATTTATTAAATTCTTAGTTCCTAGAGGTGTTTTTTTATAAAAACTTTTGGCTTTATAAAAAACCCCTCCAATAGAGGTGTACTATCTTTGAAAAATCGTTTAGAATGACTGGATTATTTCATTGGTATTTATCTATGATTGTTTCCTTTATTATGGAATGTTTTGTTTCATATTTAGAACATGAACCTTACAGATGTTCCTAAATGAGTTCCCCTTAATGGTCAAACACTTATTTCCCTAAACACTTAATTAGTTCTATATTAAACTTCAAACATAACTACCCTTGTGATATGAGGATTAAATGGACTTAGTTAGGATAGATTAAATGAGATAGTGACATACTTCAATTGAAATGACCGTGAAACTTGTACCTTGATTAAATTTTCCATGTTAAGGAAAATTAAGTGGGATGACCTTGAATTGGATGGCTTTTACAGAATGGAATGTTTCTTTGAAATTTACTAAATAGATAAAGACTGATGGTCATTTCCTTTATAGTTAAATGGTCCTTTGGGATTTAAGGACAATATACCTTCTATTATAACTTGTGAAGTTACGCTTTTTAAATGTAATGTTTATATGGAATTGATCATGGTTAAAGGAACAAATGAGAGGTTCTTCATTGTTTGTCATGTTATGTGCTTGATTTTGACTTGGCCATTTTGAAAGTATTGATGATGTGACATAAGAGGTCATGTCTTATATTCATCTTCTAAATTATGAATATTATTATATTTTATAATTCCATCCCTATAAATACGACTACAAGTGGGTGGAATTTTAACCCCATTTGAGCTCTATATATTAACCCCATTTGAGCTCTATATATAAGTCTATTGGTGGGAGGAAGTTTTACCCAATGCCAGCACTATATATATATTTATTGGTGGGAAAACAGTTTACCCAATGCTATTTCTATATATACGTCTATGGGTGGGAGGTATTTTTACCCCAGGTCTGCTCTCTATATATTACTATGGGTGGGAGGTAGTTTTAACCCATGTCAAATCTATATATATGTATATGGTTGGGTCACAGTTTTACCCCATGTCATCACTATATATACGTCTATGGGTGAGAAGGGGTTTTACCCCTTTCCAACTCTTTATATACATCTATGGGTGGGAGGAAATTTTTTACCTTGATAGCTATATAATATGGAATGATGGTGTGAGCCTCAATAGGGAATGCTGACCTTAGCTCCCCTTATATCTGCATCGGGCTTACTACCCCATGAGTATAGATTATTAGATCATAGTCTGGTGTTGGATGCATGCAGGTTACGTTATGATCCATCACATAAATATATACGTATTTATATTTATATATATAAGTATATATACAAAATGAGACATGATCATACTCATTCTAGATACTATCTAAAGTAGGTATCATCATCAGGTGTCCCTTGGGAACTTGGTTGGGTTGTTATGTATTTATTCAATTATGTTATTACTTCTCTATGCTTGCACACTGTTAAATTAATAGGGAACTATCTTGATTTGGTTTAATACTAATAGTTCTGGGATACTAAGATTTATATCTCACACCCTACTTAGGATTCCATTGCACTGTCATACATAAGTAGACCTTCTTGTCTGCAGGGCCTAAGACCTTGCTTATGTTGTGTTCTTATACCTAGTAGTTAGAAGAAAAGGACCGAGGTGGAGATCAGGATGCTCATGGTGATCTCCTAGGGGTCTTTTTTTCATTTATATACCTTTTCTAATTTATTATAAAGAATATTGTTTGGTTACATCTTTATCTTATGTATCATCCATCATCCATCCATTGTATAAACTGGAGTGCACCACTTTTATTAAATTGTTATTGTCTTTCTTTCATTATTGTAGTTCTTTCTCTAAATACTAATTATGATGTTCTATTTTTTTTATAGGATAATACCATTTTTAATCTTTGATAAGATGGTATAGTCCCCCAACTTTCACCACCAGATACCCCCACTTCTAGTCAACATCCTTTGGCTTACGAGTATATGCGATTGAGGCCTTGTGAAAAACCATTCCTGATAGTAGTTCGAAGGTAATCTAGGTCAAGACATTACACTAAATAAGTAGAATATTTAAGCCAATTTGATTGTAAATAGTGATTTACTTTTATTAATCATGGAAAATAAGATGAAATAATGGGTAAAAAAATATCAATCCATGTTTAGAGGAAGCACCATGATATCCATGAGAGTAATAATAAAGTTAATGAGTTCTAACTACAAAATTTTTGGATCAATTTGGGGATATTAAAATAAAAGAATATCAAATAGTAAATTTTTTCTTTGTTTCAATGATAAAAATCATGAGTTTGATTCAATGTTATGCAGAAATTATTTAGGAATGTACTATGGTGAAGAAATTTAAACCCTTGAGTGTCAAGACATGGATGAGTAGACCATCAATAAACACAATAATGTCTTGATTTATTATAATATAAGTGGAGATATAGTCTTAGTAATAAAATTAAAATCTATTAATTATATAGATATCAATGGTTATAAAGGTTATAAATATATATATTCTCAAAATTATAAAGTTAATTAAAGCATATATGAAGATGATTCCATTAATTTGTATAACTTAATTTCATTATTTTCTAATAGAATGAAATTTGGTAAATGGAAATAAAAATGTAAATATAAATACAAGTGTTTTAATTTTTGTAATAATAGATAATTTTATAGTTAACTTCCCATAGAAGAATAAAGAATATGAATTTGGTCATCATCGTAAATAAAATCCAAAATTAGAAATAATCAAGAAGGTGGTTACAAATAGAGGAATGACTTTTGAAGGAAAAATAAATTACAAAAAATAAAATGAATAATAAAATTTTATTAAAACATAATGTTATATCTTATGAATAGAAGACAAAAATAATGAAATGGGACTTTAATGATGAAGTTAAAAAAAATTCATCGATAAGTCATATCATACCATACATCCCTCATGTGAAGATGGAGAAGGAAGTATTATATAAGAAGAAAGAAATTATGAATAAATGAAAAATTAATTCTAATTAAGGATGGATATTTTAGTTCTTCTAAATGAAAAAAAAGAATATTTAGAGAGAAAAAAATATTTTAAATATAATATTGATTCACCGATGAAATATATTGATGAATAAAAAGACATATACATTTCTAAGATGCATGAAGATTTCTCTTAAAAAATAGTATATCTAAATAAAATAATTTAATATAGGTAAAATATGATTTAAATTACTATAGGAAAAACATTACTTATAATTATGAAGTAAATTCTATTAAGGAAATGATGATTGGAATTGAAAAATGCCTGAGAAGAAATCACCCTGTCATTCTGAATACTATTAATGAATTTAGAGGAAGATCAAAGGAAACAATAGAATGTTCCAATGATACCAATAAAACTCTATATTTTCCTATGGTATAATGAAATATAATTATTAATAATCAATAATGAAAATTAAGTTGTGGAAGAAAAAATATCAAAGGAAAATGGTGGCCACTTCACCTTAAAATGATAATTCTATAATTGATACATCAAATATATATGTTTAATCTTGAATGATAACTGAAGGGAGAAAAATGATAATTTTTAAGATTAAATAGAGTAATTAATGTTGAAGGAGAAATATCATAATCAAGATAAGTTTAAAAATAAGAATATACTTTCAAATCAGAGGGCCCAATACCAAGGAAATTTTTTAGAATCTCTTTATTACCTTTGTGTATTTCACTATGAATAGAGGTATAATTTTTTTGGAATGGATGATTTAAATGATTATATGTGATCATAAATTATTTTACTTCAGCAATAAAATATATTCCATGAATCATGGGCTATATAACTAAATTTTTTTAGAGTCCCATCTATGTAACATATAAAAAGATGATATAATTGAAAATTATGCTTAATTATCTTGAGGAAAATTTTGGGAGTTGTGATATGCCTAAAAACACATCCAAAATATGTCTCATAATTATACTATAGATTCCTAATAAAAATTATATTTCTTAATCTATAAATTGAAGGAATAATTAAGAGTGTGAAATAGAGGTTGTGTTTTCTTAAAAAGATGGTTAAATAAATAATCCATGGAACCTTGATTGTGGTTAATCATAAAACCTAGCTTGAAAAAATAATATCCTAAAAATAGACATTCTTTTATGATAGAGGGTATATTATATTTGTAAATAATGGATCATTAAATGTGAAAGCACCTGTATAAACCAATATTTCATAATAATAAATCCAAGGATTTCTTTGTATATGGGATAAGGTATGAAGTATTTAGTGCCCCTAAACTTTGAGAAAATGGAAAAAAGGTTATATTTATAAATAATAGATGCATAATCTAGATTATGATGGTTGAAAATATTATAATTAAGTAACAATAAACATTAAACAATTTATCTAATATTCTTAATGATAATGAAATTTGATACATGCTTATAAATGGAGAAAATCAGGTCTGTCAGAGCATACTTGTAAATTTGGGGTAAAAGAACATTTATATGGTTATCAAAAATGAATATATTATAAATCTATAAATGTTTAATAATGAAATACTAATAACTTTTGAAACACGTAATTATGTAAATATGATGAATAATAAAAACAATAAAGTTAAGAATAAGACAAGGAAACCACTTGAGTTGATACACATGGTTGTGTGTGGTCTGATGGGATTGAAGTAAACTGATGGAGATATGTAATAAATAAATTAATAAAGGATTTTAATCATATTATTTATTTTTATCTTATAATGATTAAATCATATGCTACTGAGAAACTCAAATGAATTTGGAGTTATAAAAACATGGGATGTGTTATAAAAAAATCAATATGAAAATTGATCAGAATACATGAATAAATACTTTGAGGTATATCTTGAAATGATCGAAATAAGTAAATAATTTTTTACTCCAAATACTTATAGTAAAATATATTTTTTTAGAAGAACTAGATTTTTGTAGACATGGGTAGAAAAACGTTGTCAGATCATGGAACCTAAATTCTTATTAGAGGTAATCCACAAAAATAGTTCCATATATTTTCAAAAATTATTTACTTTTAATGTATGATGTCACTAAAAATATGAGATGTGGATTTTAAAAAAATAAAACTTAAATGGTTTAATGGTATTTAGTAACCCTAAAACAGATTATGATCGTTATAAGATATTTGGGAAATATTGATGACATAGCCACAGAATGTGTATTTCTTATATATATATATATATGATGGAAATAATTATCGATGTTACATCTAAGATAAGTATTATATATGTTCTATATAATAGTGTAGTTAAATAAAAATATATAATAAAAATAAATACTTATTAATGAATAATTTGATGAATCACTTGGATAATATTTTAGACAAAATTAGAGTTTTCCAAATACCAAAAAAAAAATTTCAAAACACATATGATGATTTAAAATTATCTAGTGATGAAGAATGTATGGTACATGAGAAACTATGTTATAATTAATATAAGAGAATATTTAATCTAAAAACATTATATAGGGTAATATAAAGGGTGTTCAAATATAGACTAGTTTCATAAATCATAATCACACCAGATTTATTTTTAATGTTCAAAACAAGGTGGTAAAGATGATTTAAAACATTGAAATTTGTTTTAAATGATGAAATAAGATATGAATAAAATTCCTTAGAATGAAACCTGTAAATTATTTTCAAATCTTAAAGTAAATATTATCATTGGGATGAAGTTATTTTTTATAAATAATCTCAATGAGAAAGGTAATGTATCATAAAACAAATCTAATCATGTATGAAAATGATACTCTAAAAAATAAAATCATAATAGACAACCAGAATCACTATCAGAATTCACATTAGCCTAAAATAGATAAAATCAATAAAATATAAATTGGACTTAAATAATTTCATATCAAAAACTCTTAAGGACAACTAAAAACTGTAAATTAATGGGTGATACGAAAAACACGTCGTATAAAAACCCAAATATATGATAAACTCCTATAGAGGGGTTAAAACCACTCCTATTACATGAAAAATAAATCCAAGAACATCTAATAAAAACATATATACCTTATAGTAACTAAAATTCAATAAATAAGAGGTTTTATTACCAACGGATTGTCCATATAGAGTGTCAGCATAAAAAATTGACAGGTCTCCAACTGTGTCCCAACACACACATACTGATAAATAATTTTATGTATAAAATTGTATATATATTTACATATATATAGAAAAACATATTTACATATATTCATAATGAATAAATTAATTCATCAAATAGAACAATAAATTAAAATATAAAATCTATAAAATTAAAGTAGGAATTCATTTTATGGATTATGTAAACTTTTTTGATGAACATAATGGATTTTTTTGGTTGTATTTATTGTCCATAAAGATTTTAATATTTTTTGTGATATGGAATAGATTGAGGAATGAATAAAAATTCATTTCCCCATGGATGATTAAAAGAATCATAGAAAATGATTGATTGGTAACTGAGTTTACTTATAGTGGAATATTCTTTAGAATCATTCAAAAATCAACAAAGAAGTTTAAAATTGAATATAAGTTAATTTTTTAGGAAACGACGACATCCTATTTCTGTAGAGATAGTTTTAATTTAAAAATATTCTTGTTGATACTACTTTTTAGAAGTATAAAGTTTTCCAATGTTTTGGAGTGAAGTGAGATAAGCTAAAAATGGAAACAAATCTTTAATGATATGTTTACCATAGTAAAATCTTTCAAAGGATTTGAGAAACTATCCTTGGATGATTCAGAATGAAAGATACTATGTGCAGTAAAAAAAATATAAATCATATTATATTCATAGAATTTTATATTGATGAATATAAATAATAAGAATTAAAGATTCATTAAATAAGATAATTTTTATATTTAATTTGATGTAACACTTTGGAAATGTGTTGAAGAGGTTTGACAAAGATTAAAAAATTCCTCCAAAGACTTTGAGATTAGTATATCAAGAATTGAAGTGGTTTGATGAAATATTTAGTGAGTGTGAAAGTTGTTAGGGAAAAGTTGTGTTTTCAGTGTATTTGTTTTCAATATATCCTTATGTTGATTATGTTGAAGAATAAAAGTATATTAAGAAGATAATGTACAGAAATTCAGATTGAATAATGTTTTCTATCGGATCCATAACATCTAGATGAGTAAATATGATCTAAAAAATTCACCATTGTAATTAAGAAAGAGTTTTTTGGTGGTTGGTTTTATTGATAAATTATAACCGAGTCACCTCACTTTATTTTTGGAGAAAATTGTACTCGAAAGGATTAAGAAAGTACATCAGATTAGTAATATTTTTTTAGATGAAAAGATTCATTAGAATCACCTCATGTATGGAATGGAAGATAAGATCGTAATGAGGAATAGATTTTGATTCATCGTGGATCTGATAGAAATGTCTTGATGGTTTGATGATCTTGGAGTTCTCATTAAAAATAAGTATTTTGTAAAATTGTTATGCAAGTTTTTTGAACAAAAGGGGGGAAGAAGATTCTACCAATCATATTCATTTTAATTATAATCATATTTATCTTTTCCAAGATGAGAAGGAAATAATACTATTGGTTAAATATAGGAAAGTTAAAGTAAATTCATTTATAAGTAATATGATGATGAAACTAATCTTCATTGTAATAAATTCAAGAAAAAATTTGTGATATAAGTAGAAGTTTTTGAAAGAAGAATGTTGTTAAAGTTGAATCTCCCGGGTCTGATGATTATTGTAATCTATTTTTTGGATGAATATTTTTTTAAAAGATGAGAATGATTATCATATTAAATAAAAGAAAGAAGTTGATGAAGCTGAATATGTTTACATTGGTCCATCTTATTTTATATGCCATCATAATCATCAGATGAATATTTTTTTGGAACTGATGAATGAAAATAATGTAGTGGATAATAAGTAGAATAAATTTAGACCTTTATCAATAATGGAGTCAACCATTTGAAATAGTTTAAATTGATTTTTTTTTGTTCAAGTGGATCAAGAGAAGAAATAAAGAAGAATCTATTATTATAAATTTTTATTTTTCATAATGGAGAAAATCATAATCAAAGTTGGAATCATACTTAAGATAGATTGAAGTGGAAAAAATTGATGAAATTGTGTACTTTGTTGTGTATAAAAGATGTTTGTTTTCATCTGTTGGAATAGAACATCTTAATGAAGAAATCATATCGGGAAATATGAACGGTTTATATTTATTTCATGAAATTAGTATGAAGAATCATATTGAATTAATCATATTAGGAATATCAGATGTAGACTATTTTTTGTAAAAAAAATCATAATTAGGATAAATTTTTTGAATATTTGAGAAGGATCGAGAAGAAATTATAAGAGTTAATAAATTTTGGAGAAGTCAAGATACACCCGAAATTCAAAGAAACTTGTAGATTTTGGTAAATTTTTTGAATAGGGAAATTTTTAGAAATTCAACCCAAAAAAATTCTGGGTTGAATAAAAAAGGGAAATTACTTTGTTCTTTCTCATAGAGGTATTGTTCACAGTGAAGAAGAGATAAGTCAGAGCTCTAAAGAGAATAATTGGTTTTCAAATTGAGTGTATTGGAGTTTTTACTAGATAAGAGTTTATTAAGAATTTGAAGATCATATTTTGATGATTATCTTATGAGGATGGATAATCAAATTAGGAAAATAGAATTTGATTTTCCAGTATAAGGAAAAGGAAGTTCAGAATTGTTTCAGAAGTATTCTAACGTAGCAATATTATCATATTGAGAAAATAGTCTTGAGAATCAGACTGGGATTTCCAGTCTGAGGAATAAGAAGTTCATAATTGTCATAGTGGTATTATGGTAGATTTTATAATCAAAATAAGATAATTATACTATTGAATCATGTTTGGAAATCAGTATAAACATCATTATTATGTCTAGAATGTTCATACTATATTCTAGGTATGAAATTGAAGAATTGTTTTGAAAGGTCATATTTGTGAAAGATGGACAAGAATCATTATAACATATTTGTAACAAAAATATTGTGTGACATATTTTTTGATATAATAAGCATGCCCACTATTGGATTGTTTATATCGTGATACATAGGTGTAAGTGAATATCCTACTCATTGTGCTCCACATAAATGGATTTTTTCTAGTCTATTGGGTGGTATTGAATCATTTCCAAACCATACCAATGACATAGATATTCTTTTTGAATAGTGAACCTTGTAAATATTTATGTTCTAGTGGATGTGTGTATTATTTGTTTTCAGAAGGGAATTAAATCCAAAACATGGGGTCTAGGTCATTTCATAAGAAAGAAACTTACAAGAAATATATATATCTAATTCACCCCCTCCACCTCTCAGTGATATAACTATCCTGACTAGAAACTTTTAATTAGTATTAGAGTGAAGGTTCCTTTATTTTATTCGTTGATGAAGTTTCAAAGAAGTATTTATGATGGATAATATGAGTTGTATAAATAGTAATGGGATTTTTATCATAAATGATAATAATTATCATGTCTAGAATGGTATAATGTTTATATATCTTATGTATCCAGGGTATGATGTTTCAAAAGATATTATATAAGTTTTCCCTCACTGTACTTAGAATGATCCTCTCAAAAATATTGATATTGAAAAATTTAATAATTAAGGAAGAGATAAGAACTCATTAATCACATCACTTTTTAAATGTGAGTTTTTTAGAGTAAAATGACTTTCCACTACTTAAGCTATAAGGGATAAGATGAAAAACATTTAATAAGGTAATATAAAAGTTAATAATTAAAAGTTGAAAATATAGAGATTAAAGTATGAAGACCTCAATATGGGTGAGCATGAATCTATTTATAAGTTTTGTATTAGGGTAAATGACATTATAAACACTATAATATGTCTGGGTGAGAAGTTATAAGATTTTTGAATTATTGAAAATATCTTGATAATTATTTCTAATAAGTTTCATGTTAGGGTTTCTTTGTTGAAAGATAAAGATCAAGAAACATTATCTCATGGTGATTTTAATTTTACTCTCATTACTTATGAAATGAAAGGGAGAAATATATTAAAGGGAAAAAACAAAAGTTGACAAAGAAATGTATTTCATGGTTTCTAATATGGAAAATTCAATGAAGATTCTTGAAGAAAAAGAAGTTAGATATTCTTATTTGAAAAATGTAGTATGTAAAAATATTGATTAAAATTTATCCTTGTTTTCTAAAAATGTAAAAATTGTTATAGAGAGTTATAAAGGGAAAATTACCTAAAATATTTTTGTATTTTGGGACATTGTTAATTTTATTGACAATTTTCCTCAAAGAGATTATGAAGATAAAATTTAGGAAGAATAAATTGAATAAAAAGAAAGAAGGCCAAGAAGATCATAGAAAAAAGGGTGATAAGGAAAATATATATTCCAAGAATAGAGATAAGAAGTTCTCAAAACCAAAAGGATAATTTTTTTATCTAAGTATAGTGATAGTGAAGAAGTTTGAAATAGTGATAACAAAAACATATTTATTGAAATATTTTGTGAGGAAATTTTTGAAAATGTTGAAAGCATTTATTATAAAAAGGAAGATATTAAAGATGAATTTGAAAAATCAACTCAAAATGGTGGATAGAATACTTTTGTTTTAAAATTTGAGAATTAATAAAATAAAAGTAACATCTTTGAATAAGTATAAAGTCAACTATAATATCATCTTAAATAATAATTGAAATAATGTATATGAAATATTATGAAAGTAGAAAAAGAGATCATGGATTTGAAAAGTAAAAACTCTTAATAAATAAATAATTAATTATTATGAGAAATTCATGTTGATGGAAGATATTGATGAGTTGAATAAATTAATTGAGTAATGAAAGAATCTTAATGAACATCTGGATGTGAAATTGAATGAAAATGAAGAAGAGTTGGAACTTGTCCAACAAAAAAATTATAATGTTGAACATAAAGTTAAAAGTTTCAAAACTATATCATTAATGTTAGTAAAAGTAATTATAAGATGGAACCTAAGAAGTATCAACAAATTTTACCTTCAAAGTTTGAGAATAGATATGGAATTGTTTCTGAAAAAAGGAAATCTATGAAAGATCTATAATTACCAAGATTAATAAATTGTTGAATTAAGAATATTTTAAAACCCTGAGTCTGAAAATGTTTATAAACATTCTAAATATTAAAATTTTTATATTACATATAGTTCTGATAATGATGAAATGAAAAAAAAATATGAATAATAAGGTTCTGATTGAAAATAAAAAGGATGGTGATCAAGAAGCTTTCGTTAAGAAGGTTACGGAAACATATTCACAAATCCTGTCAGTAAAGAAGTTATAGAAAAAAATACCCTTTCCTTGGATACTACTAGTATTTTGGTGTATTTGGACATAAAGCAAACTTTTATTGGTTAAATCAACAATATTTCAACTATTAAAAAGGCTATATAAGGAAAAGTTTAAATTAGAGTCAATCCCCTCGAGGGAAGTAGTCTGAGAAGGTTGTTCAGAAGAAACATGAGAAGGTTGGTGTGAAAATTTAAAATAGGATCCAACCCATAGAAACTACTTGTGAAATATGTGATCATCCTAAACATCTTTATATAGGATTTATTGTTTTTTTTTCAAACATTAAAAAGATTTATAAACAATTTATAGCATCTAGATGTTTTGGAATTTAATAAAAATAGTTATGATGAGTCTGAAAATAAAGAATAATTAGTAATCTAGCCAAAACATGATAAATTTTCTAGAATGTGAAAGGAAGCACAAAAATTAGTGAAATAATAGGGGAATAAATATATTTATAAAAATATAATAAAAGTTTTCAAAAATGTACCAATATATTGTCAATATGATCAAGAGAGTAATGATATCAAAAGTAGTTTAACTATCTTTACTGAACAAAAGAGAGGCATGCAAAAAAATTGACAGAATTATTAAATCAAATATGTTACTAAATATAAATAAAAAATTACATAATCATCATAAGATTCTATAGATAAGAATAAAGTTGTTATAAACTATAAGAAGGATGAACAGAAGGGAGAGATCTCATATAATGAAAAATCCAAGAAAAAGAAGAAAAATTCAAAACTGATAGTAGACTCTTAGTTCGATTATTGTTTATGAGAAACAGTCAAGGTTCTTCTTTATTCCTAAAATTTTCTTGAACACATATACTATCTTGTATGGAATTGAAATATTTGAAATAAGGAATCTTATGTTTTTGGGTCTCTTACTACTTTTGGAAAATAATGTAATGAGATTATAAGTAATATGAATTTTTGAAAAAAAAATATTAGCCTAATTTTTTTAATATGTTTGTTTAGATGGGTGAAGGTTACATTGATCATAAAAAATTATGAGAAGTATTTCTCTAGTCATGAAAATGTTGAATGAAACATGGAAATGGTGTTACATGAATGTTGTGAAATGGGAAACATTATCAACCTTGATTATTAAATCTTGTTTTTTATACCAGGATTGACCAAAAAGACATAGAGTTGTTTAGTTAAAGGTTGTTTATTAAGAAAATCATATGATTATTATGTATAATAAAAGATTCATGATTTATAAAAGGAAATTTTGAACCCTTAGAAATGAGAACATTTTTCAATAAGATTGAAAATTGTCATGGTGGCCCCTTTAAATTTGATTATAAATAACGGGAGAGATAATAGAATGGGGGAGAGAGAAAAAAAGGGGAGAAAGAAAATAATGGAGAGAAGAAAATGTGAGAAAATAAAATAATACCACTTATTGTTTTGAAGTGGTTAAACTGGTTATTGAAAACAAACACAATGGGGGAGATTGTTAGGACCAAGTTGTGTTCTGGTTGTATTTTTGTCAATAGATTATTATGTTGATTATGTTATTGAATTAATGTATATTGAGAATAGGATGGATGTAAATCCAGATTGAATAATTTTTTCAATAAAATCCAAAATATCTATTTTGGACAATATGATCAATCAAATTCACCATTTTAATAAAAAAGAAGTTTATTGGTGATTGGTTTTTCTAATAAATAAGAAAAGTCCCCATAATTTTCTTTATATAATAATAGACTCATAATGCTTAATAAATTCCATCTAATTGGGAATATATTTTCTAGATATAAATATTCATCAGACTCGCCATGAGTATGGAATAGAAGATAATATCATAATGAGGAAAATAGTCATATTTATCATGGATCATATAAAAATGTGATGATTAATTAATGATCTTGTAGTTCTCATAATTCATAAGTAATTTGTAAAACATATGATGAAAGAATGATGAAATAAAGGGGAGAATAATATTCTTCCAATCATATTCAGTCTGATCCTAATCATATTTATCATACCTAGGATGAGAAGGAAAGAAATATTTTGATGAAATATAGGGAAGTTAAAATAATTTTTCTCGATAATTCAGATGATGCTGATGCTGATCTTTAATGTAATGAGAAGAGTGAAGTTTCTAATGTTGAAGCTACTAACATAGGTCTATCATATCCAGTATTCCATTATAATCATCAAAGGAAGAATTGATTTGGATTGATGAATGAAAAGAAAAAATAACAATATGGTGTCCAATACAAATATTAAATTAAGATCTTTATAGTCAATTTAGTAAACCATTTTAAATTGATTGAATTAGTTTGTTTATCTTAAAAGTGGTTCAGGATAAGAAATGAAGAAGAATCTATTATTTTATAGTTGTCTTCATCATAATGATTCAATTTATATTTAGAATTGTAATTATATTTAAGATTGACTGATGGAGATAAAAAAAGTTATGAAAAGGGGGGATTGAATTTTGAAAAAGATATATTCTTTCATCAGTTGGTAAAGATCATCCTAATGAATAAATCTTTTCAGGAAATAATAATGGTGTCTATTTATTATTATCTGCAATTGGTATGGATAATAATATTGAATGATTAATATTGGAAAATAAGTATCAGGATGATGTTTGTAAAGAAATTGAAAATATACCTAGAGTTTTTCAAAGATTTGAGAAGGATCATGAATAAATGAGAAGATTTTAGAAACATTGATAAAGTCAAGATGCACCCAAAATTCAATGAAACATTTTGATTCAAGTAATTTTTTTGAGAGGAAAAATTTTTAAGACTCCTGCCCAACCCAAATTTGGGGAGAGTATAAAAGTGAAAGTACTTTGTACTTTATGATTGATAGAGGTTTTATTCATGGTGAAGAGGAGAGAAGGAGGACCTCTATAGAGAAGAATAGATTTTCATATTGAGTTTACCAATGAATTTTACTGAATAAAAAAATTATAATAACTAGAAGATTGTATTTAGTTGATTATTATATCAGTATTTATAATAAGATCTGGGAAGTCGTATTGGGTTTTCCATATTTATGAATAACAAGTTCAAAATTATTTTAGTGGTGTTCTTATAGAGAAATATTATCATATTGAACATCAGACTTCAGAATCATACTTCAATTTCAAAACTAAGGAAGGGAAATTTCGTAATTATCTTAAGAGTATTCTAGTTGATTTTATAATCAAACTGGTAAAATTGAACTAGGTAATTGGATTTGGAAATTGGAATGAAGATCATTACAAATTCCAAGATGTTCTTACATTCTTGTGGGTAAGAAAGTGAAGAATTTTTTTGAAGGATCATATTTTTGAAAGGTGATCAAGAAGTATTATAACATTCTTGTTACAAAAAAATATATATTATATCTTTTGTTATATAAGAATCACACACACTATTGGATTATTCACAAATTTCTACACTAGTGTAAGGGTGTATCTTACTCATTGTATTCCACAAAAATAGATTATTTTCTACTGGAATTTTTGGTATTGGATCATTTCCAAGACATATTAAGCACATATCGATTCTTTTTTAATAGTGATCTGTGTAAATACTGGTGTTTCTATAGATGTGTGTTTGATTTGTTTTCAGGAGGGAAAGAAATAATTAACTGGAGGTTAAGGTTGTTTTGTAAGAAAGAAACATAAAATAAAAAATATTTCATTGATTCACCCCTTCCCATCTCAGGGATATAACTATCCTGAATGGGAACTTAAAAAATTATATCATATTGTAAATATTTGGATAGGAAAAATAGAGGATATACTCTATAGGTATTATTTTGAAAAATGAATATTGAGTGTTGGCTTAATTTTAGTAAAGAATATTTTTTGAGTGTAAGAAAATAATCCATCCATGCAAGTCAATTGAGAAATATACTATTTTATATAGTTTTTAATCTCAGATATGGATCTATCATATTTGTATATTTAAAGAAAATTAGAGAGTTATACAACATAGGTTTGAACTATCGGTAAGAGTTTATGGTAGTTCATGAGTAGAGAACCACTATGTGGGTGGAAGATTATCTATGGAAAAGGTATGGTTCCATGACACATGAGTTTAATACTCATCTGATATCATGATATATCTAATAAACTAGTAGATATACCTAGATTAAAACCAATTTGGGACTACTATAATATAAAACTATTCATGACATAAAAAATTATGAGCACTACTTGATATGAAATTGTTTTGGTTTTGTCTCTACATTGCATGGTTCATTCCAAGATTCTAGGTTTTTTATTTCTTTTTATGTTGAAAATATGATAGTAGAGTGATATTCTAATCTTGAGGAGCTCACAACCATGATTGAGGTTATCAATATGTGATGTTTGTTTTTTCATATGATATAGAGAAGGAAATTCATGCATAGATACATTAGCTCCATTTATGAAACATTGAGTCCATAATTTTTAGTGTCATGGATTAATAAGAGAGAAAACATAATTTTTGAAAAATATGAGGTAGTGATTATGATTTCAAAATTTCATAAAAAATCCTTTACATTTCCATTCTCATGAAAAAGAAAGTGAATTGAAAATAAACAAAAATAAGAGAGAAAATATAAGATTCCCTTTATTAACATAAGAATGTTTTATTTTACCAACATGATAATGTGTATATACCTATAATTAATGACTAAAGTATGTGATACATTAATAATTTGTAATATTTTTTATTATAATAGAAATGTAATGTAGAATTGATGTTAATAGAATGGAATGTATGAAATTATCATGATGAATAGATCATGTATTGTGCACTCTATTTTATATGAAGCTATTTAAAATACATTGTCATGTTATAAATTTGTATGAAGGAATAATTCTAATAATATTTATTTAAATGATTTTTAATTAGATGAAAATTCAATGTATTATATTTCCATAAATAAATATATAGTTAACTTAAAGAAAGATAAGTGAAGTACATGTAATAAACTATGAACGGGGGTTCACAATAAGCATTATAGAGAAGAGGATTGTGAAGTAGTATGGTTTATAATTTGTAAAAAATTATATTTTAGGTTTTCATGAATACTTTACAATGTATTTTTAGATTTTAAATGGAATTTCTGTAATAAATACTCTTTTCAAGCTACTATATGTGAATGAGTTTCATGATAAGTTGTGAAAACATACTGTTGAAAGATAAAGTCATTATTTATGTTTTATAAATATATCTTAGGTCAATGAATTAAGTAAGAATTTAAAAAAATGTTTTGATGTGGCTATGTTTTAAAATATTAATTTCTTGAAGAAGTTGAGATAAATGGGAAACAAATCATTTGAGGATAAGTGTAAGTGAGCAAGATCAATTATCTGATATGGACGTAAGGTTACTTGAGTGAGTTGATTCAGATGTTACCTATTCTAATTATATATTGATTTGATATGAAAATGACATCATCTGAATATTCAATAAATAATTTTATTGAATCTAATTACATTTTTTATTACATCTAATAGAATCCAAATATAGATAGTATAGGTGATAATAGATAGAAATTTTGATTATAAATATGTATTTATTGTGTGGACTTGAAGGAAACTAAGTCCAACATGAACACTATAGTAGAAGTAAAGAAAAGTTGATATTGACTCTTCCCAACCCACTTATAACTAGTGGAGTGATTATTAGTGGAGAATTAACGTCTTGAACTTGACTCTAACTCAACAATCATGTAGTCACCCACATTGGGGTAAAACACATAAATATATAGTGTTTTTTACTTTATTTAAATTTTATATTTTATGTAGTGTGAAGTTGTATGTGAATGATAAATATCCACTTATCTTAAAACTTTTAGAGTTTATAATATATAAATTGTTAAAATGTAATAGAAAAATAAATTGGTAAAATTGTTGTACATTTACCACCCCCCCCCTACCCCTTAGTTCACCCTCATGATGCACTATGAATCTCAATAAGCATAATAGAAAATTTTTCCATTTGTGATAGGATCTAATTTACAATCTAAATTGATTATTATACATAAATAAAGTTCATATATTAATTTTAGGATGATTTAGAGCTTCCACATACGGAAAATTTTGTTCCCTTCACTATCAATCCCAACATAGATTTTTTAGAGAAAATCATAAAGAATATATAGGATAAATTATAAAATAAGTAGATAAATATATTAAATAAGAATCATAACAAACCACTAATTAAATATAGTCAATGTGGTGTTATATCTCTGAAATCTCTTATTGATTATTCTTATAAAGGATCTAGATTAAGTTCATGATTTTAAGAGTATAAAGTGTTTGAGAAAAATGAATTACTTTGTTCTTTTTATTCTAAAATTAGAATCTACCTTAAAATGGTACCATTTATATAATTCATATATATACATTCATATATCATGAAGATACATTATGAAAAATCATAGCTTGAGTTGAAAGAGGATGTTATGGAGGATGCCTTCTCTAAGAGGTTATAAAAAATTATCACTCACACAAAACTTACATAATCCAAATTACAATATGTGTAACATTTCAATGACTAATTCATTTGATTTAATAAAAATTAAAATTAAAATTATTTTATAAAATTGATGTTATTTTTCACTAAAGAAATAATCCCTACATCCGTATAAACACATAAAGAAACCATTGGCTTCAAGAACTCTCTTCTAGAAATCATATCTAATAGTTTAAAGGTGATTGAAAATGATTAACATAAAGTTAAAAAACATATAATGAGGATCATATTTGTAAGATTATCAATCTATGGGATGAAAAATTGAGCACTATTAAGAATAAGAATAATATACTCAGCTAAAAGTGTCTTGATCTATGAATTAGACTAATAAATTAGGATACATAACCTAAGTCTTCCCAATATACTATAAAAATAATATTTACATCCCTAAATACTTTGGAAAATAATATTACAATTTAAAAGTCATGTAATAGTGGTAATAAGTTCCTGATATCATCTAAGGATAAATCAACTACAACATCATTGAAAAAGGTAACCATTTTTCTAGAATATTATATTTATACTAATGTTATCTCATTTTGTTGTACTAATTATAAATAAAATTATAGAAAAATGGACAGAGAATGGTTTAAAAAACCATATAATAAAAGGTTTATGTCAATAAGATCAGTAATTCATGATCCCTGAATCAAGTTCAAAATAAGATATGTGATGTCCATAAACTACGAAGCATTAAATCAAGTTAAAATTCTTTCAAAACAAAGAAATCGATATTTTATTGTTATTGTTTGTGATTTGAAATTTTTAAACATAATTTTATTGATTTATAAAAATATATATAAATTCATAAAGCTTAAATAAGTCTGGAATTAGGGGAGAAAATATATTGTGAAGATAAATCTTACTGTGCAAAATAAAGAACCCAGAATGGGAACAAATTCTATTAAAAATGTATTTCAATATCCTAAAAAATTCTATTTGAATTGAAATATATGTTTTCATAATTATGATGAGTTTTGATAAATAGAAATCGATCATAATTCATATAGTAAATAGAAAATAAGACCAAAAAAGATGAACTATAAAATAAAATCACCGGATGGGTCTTTCTTTGGGAATAAACAAAAAGGAGACTTTCATGAATACTGACAAGAAATATACAACTAGTAAGGATAATAAAAAGCATTTCTATCTAAATAAAAGAATATTCTACCAAGGAAGGAAATATAAATAATATATTATTGAAGATAAGACATGGAAGCTAATTTTTATGGAATAAATATGAGATAAAGAGTAAAATCAATACAACATATAAATATGATTATTTTTTCTGTAAAACCAAGATGAAGAATGTGAATTTCATTTGAGGTTTTATAACATGGGAAAACAAAGTGTTGTTGAAAATTTATGTGTATGGTACACAATTTTTTATATGACAACAAATAAATAGATGACATTTTTTCCAAGACATGAAGAATTATTAAAGAACAATGGGAAATATCTTGTGATATTTTATGCTTAAAATTTTGAAGAAGGATTATACACATAAGATTAATATTGTGTATATTCCAAAATAGTACTCAACCATATGAGAAGTTCATTTATAATTGGATAGGATGCTAGAGAAAACAAAATATAATGAAATTTATTTTCTTACAAATGTGAAGAATCCAATTTCATATAAGAATAAAGGTGAAATGATCAAGAATAAATCCATTATATCCATGGAAAAATTAGTTTGGAAGATAAAGATTGATTAAGTGAATAAAAAATGAAACCAAATTAGAATTGTTTTCTTGGTTTACAATAAACTATCATCCTCATCTCCCTAACTGAGAAGATATGGAGAAAATAGCTTATTCCTAGGGATATTTTGTGTTTATTTCTCTATATTGGTAATTGAATTTTAGAAACATATTTTGGGTAATACCTAAATAAATGAATAATATAAATGTTATAAAACATATAGAAATATTTCCACCATGCAGTACTCTAAAAGAATTCCAATGATACCTCTATAAGAAAGTATCCACATGTATCATGTGGCCAATTTTATTTTTTAAACATTCCATATCCAAATTGGCCAAGGAAATTTACTAAAAAAAGAGCTATATAAGTATGTTGAATATGATTTTATAAAAATATCTATTATAATGATAAATCATGTTGGAAGTAAGATCATACAACCAAGGGAGATTCATATCAATTTTGTTATTTGGGAGACCATCCACCATATGATTTTCCTCCCAAATGGAATGTTGGATAATTTAATTAGGGATAAATAGAAATCTCAAACATTCCATTCATCAATATGTAAGCCTCCATTAAAGATGAAACATATTGTTTCTTCAATCATGAACAATGGTCATGGAATCACATCCGAGCCATAATATATTCCAACCTTTGTACTTTTTAAAGGATTCCACATTGATGACTCCAATAATTTGGGATTCAATATATGATTCCAAATTCCATGAGCCATAAAAGAAGCAAATAATTTTCCCACGATGATCATGATAGATTATTCCACATCCCAAGAGACCAGGGTTCTCTTTCAAAGTACCATCAAAATTAATTTTGACCTAATTTTGAAACTGATGCTTTAAGAAAATTTAAAAGTACCAACTGGAGACTCCAAATTCCTAGAAATGTCCAATCTTCTCAAAACATTCAGATATGGGGTCTTATTGTCAACAAATCATTCTATAAAACACAATTTTACTTGATATAAATGAATATATTTGAAATTATAGACTGATGTTGGAAGAGAGTGTTTCATTAAATCATCAAATTTTGGCCAAAAAATAATAATTTGCTGAATCTTCACCACTTCCACGTGAAAAATATTTTTGATAAAATGAGATAAATATTTATTCTCAAATTGAATTAATGATCATTGAATGTCCAATATTAGTCATGGTAGTGGAAATAAGTCAGAAAACACCTTCAAAAACTATGAAGTAGTGTTGTAGTTAAGAAAAATATGTTTATTTTTTACCATATATTGGTTGTATTAATGAAACATAGAACAAATATACAGACCAAATATTTTAAAGAAATAATCCTTGGGAATTCAATTATAAGATAATATTCATATTAGAGTGAATCACAAGGGTATGATCCATGACTTATTGAATATTTCAATTAAATCAACATCAGGATTGTAACCCACTGCAGTGAACTGATAATACAGTAGGCCGTTAAGAATTCTATTCATAATTGGTTCCCAGATAAGAACATCCACAAGTGGGGGAAAGTTGTAATCCTTAATGATTTTACTAACTTAAATCTGAATATGCATTGGATTGGAATTAATGAAACAATTAATATATATTTTAGAATATAAAGAGGAATCCTAAGAATGAATGTAAGAAATTTTAGGATATCATGTCCAATTATCTATCCATAATTTGAGAGATTTGTTCCAACTAGAAATCCATTTGGAGCAGTCATGATGTTGGAGTATGATTTTTTAGTTATGGTCCAAATTTATGAATCCAAGTAAGTAGTGTTTCCTTTCTTCAATCATTCCATAAATATATATCTAAAAAATATTAATTTTATAAAATTATACTAATAAAGTTAGAATAGATTTAAGCCTAAATGAATTCATTAAACTATTTGATACTCTTGATACCAATACCACCACTATTGACAGATTTACAATATTTTTTCCATGTAATAGTGACCATCTTCTGAACAATAATTCTACGACATCAAAAAAATTAATTCATTCATTTAATTTTTTTGGTGCCTTAATCCATTTATATATCATAAAGAAGTGCCCCAATTTAGAGACAGTTTTGGGCGTGAAAATATAAATACGACCAGAAATTTAGAGTGAATTTCAAATCCAAGATGAGAGATAGCTTTTAAAATGATCTGTAAGATTAATGAAGTATCTCACCATTGTCACCTCCTAGAACAAAGGAAAACTATGATAAGTGAAGGGTATGGACCCCTCCCAAATTTCCATTTCCATCTTAATGATGGAATTTATAATAGGGGGAACCACTTTACATAGTCAATGAAATATTTATCATATCTAATTAAATTCCATAAGATACTTTCATAAAGGTGGATATTTCCATCGTGGTTCTGAAAATTCTTATTGGTACATTGAAGATGAAAATAATTCGTCAAAATGGAGAAGATGAGTTGGAACAGCAAGGCATCAGGAGGTGCATATAGGTTTAATATTTCCTTGATCCATTATCTTAGTTAGGATCCAATTGATGTAATATTTAGAAATTTAGAATAAGAGAGTTGAGAGGGGATGTCCTAGTCTTACACTTTAAGAAAATATGATGTAACTATTAGGAGGTACATTAATGAGAACTGAGATGTGGGCTTAACCAAAAAGTTATTTCAACCATCCAATGAAAGTTGTATTGAATCCAAAAAAATTATGACACTTTATGAATGAAATCACATTCAATTGTGTTAAAGTATTCCATGATATAAAGATTAAAATAATTGTTACCACCTCTATTAGACTTTTTGAGAGGGATGAAACACTATGAAGATATGCCAATGAAATTTTGGATACAACTACCTTCAAAAATCCAAGCTGATTATAGGTTATGATATTTTTATAGATAGATGAAAACCTATTTGCAATAATATTTCTTATAATCAGACAAATATTGTTAACAAGATAAAAGTTCTTAAAATTTTGATTTTTTAATAATTCTAAATATTTATTTTTAGAGTGATAGATTGAGAATGGTGGCCCTATGGAACTATTCCTTTAATAAAAAAAGATGTGACCATCTTGAAAACATCAACATGTAAAACATTTTAATACTACTGAAAGAAGATTTTATAAACTCTATCAGGGCTAGAACAACATCTTGGATTAAAGATAAAAATAATATTTCTTATTTAAATTCATGAGTGATACTGGTGGGTGGGATTTTATATTTAGGTCTAACATGGATGGGGATAATTCTATATATCGAGTTCTTCTAAATGACATGCCCATTAAATAGGATACAGTAGTAAGAAACATTGTGTTTAGTGAGGATTTGGCTATTATGAATGATATTTTAATTCAATTTCATAAATGAAAGAATCCTGCCAACTTTATGGGGCATCTAAATAGAGTTATAGAAATTTGAGTTCCTATCCCCATCCTTGAGCCATTTAATTTTGATTGATTCTTTTTTAGTATTTTCTTTCATTGTTAGGAGGTAATTCTTCTTAGAAGAGATGAAAATCTCTTTATAGAGACTAGTGGTGAAGTCCATGTTGGTGTTAACCTCTTTTTTTTTAATGGTAAACTGAGACCTTCCCCATAATCACACGACCCCTTTATTAAGTGAAAACATTACACAAGTTTGGACATGGGAGATTTACTTTGATCCCTCTTAAGAAGAGGAAGAAGATCATTTGGAATCTGATTGTCCCATTGAAAGGAAAGTCCATTGGCACCTTTTCTTGCAATACCATCAGTGAGTGCATTATCCTCTCAATAAATATGGGTAGAAATATAATCCATAGAGTAAAGATAATCCAAACATCTAATCCATCCATTGGTGAGATTCCAAGAACGATGAATAGAACCTAATCAAATGGCAAGAACAATAGTTGTAGAATCACATTCAAGCCAAAGATTTTTCCAACCACGTTGTTCATCCTGCTCAACTGCTATAATCATACCAATAATTTATGCTTCAAGGGTGGATGAATGACCACAAGATCTATAAAAACAACCAATAACACCTCCATGATGATCCTTATAAACAGCCCCAAAACCAGTAGGTCCCAGATTGCCTCTTGAGGCACCATCAGAATTTATTTTAATCCAACCATAGAATAGTTTTTTCTAAAGAACTTCAATCATGCCAAATAGAAATGGAGGCTTGGACAACACTGAGAGGTCATGCATGGAATTTGAACAGAAATGGAGGCTTGGACAACACTGACTTTTTCACTGGGGGATAGGATGGTGTAGGTATCCCCAAGGACAATCCTAGGATCACCAATGGTTCAAATGATCTTCTCAATTTCCAACAATAAACCCATTACATCTTGGTATCTATTATTAGAATAAATAAAATAACATAAAATTTATAAATTAGAGTGTTTCACCTCACATGTGACCATCTAATAATCAATTATTTAGGCAACCACATTCCCCAATGAGTAATGATAAAAGACCCATTGGGTTTCCACAAAGTTTTACCCATTATTAAAACTAATAAATTGGTTTCCAATTCTTTTCTCGATAGATATTATAATATAATATGTATTTTTTCATTCAAAATTCATAGGTTCTTTGGTTTTTGGATGTGAATATACCTATAAAGAGAGTTATCAATTTCAAAGTTCCCCCATCCATGGTAATTCCAAAAAAGGGGAATTATTTAAAACTAGATTTAGTATTTATCTTCCTTTTCATTACCTTTGATTTATTTTATTGTGTGGACTTCCTGAAGTTCTCTACCATTCTAGATGTGATTCAATTCAGAACATGGGACATATAACCAACAATATCTTTTTTAGAAAGATGATAAGGAGTGATTATACTAGGATCAACAACATCCATAGTGCTCTCCACAAGGTTGGGGTCCTCATTGATGGTTTCTCATATATAGGGAAATAATAAAAGAACTCTTATAAATCATCCTCATTTTAAAATAGTTTACTCCAAAGTTTCTTAGTTTTGAAAGTGGAATCATTACTAGATGTGTTGGAATCTATATACCATAACATTTCAAAACTATTTAAAGGATACAAAATCTTTCAAGTATCAGGGAAAGTGTAGTTCTAACCCTTTAGAGCTTGTAGGACAGCAGTGGAGTTTTCAATAGTAATCACAAACCTATACATAGGATTTGGAGAATCAAATGAAGGTATCGGTGATGGAGGAACAACTTCATCCATGAAAATTTTTCTTCTAAAGTCATTCTTACAAACATTGGGAGAAGGTTGAATGCCCCTTACAACTGGAATCCAATCTCCAGATTTAGTCATAGTATGAATATCCTCCCCTATAATAGTGGGGTTGTAAAGTAAGGATGTAAGGACCCCCTTTATTAGTAGAATAATTATTCTTGATAATTTTTTTTCCAGAATAATCCTCATAATCTTTGGTAGTAGTTATAATTCTCATTCCATATAGAATCTTATCCCAAGATTTTGGATCAACCACACCTGTAATAGAGGGTTTGAATTTAAGGATACAAGGACCCCCACATAGTTAGTATCCTCCTTAGTTACCATATGAGTAACTAGAATTTATAAAAGGCATCCATTCTCAACTGGATCCCCATAGTTGGATAAAATAGGAAGAACCTCACCTATAATAGGGGTTGGAAGTAACCAACCCATTGTTAGTGATGTCTTTTCCAGAGTTCTCACCTTTCTCAAGATTAATGTATCTCTATTTCCGAGCCCTTCCCACATATCTCTAATATGAATACTTTTATTAATAGGAAATATTAACCTTAATTTGGATGACCCTAAAATTAGAAATTGAGTGACCAGTTATTTTTGACACTTTATAGATAGGGGATACATACATTCTACATTGAATTAAAATATTCTATCATTATTAATCAGATTTATAGAATCTAAACACTTTAAATATAAATTTTATTGAAGCCTAATATGAGCATATAAACCTCACTCTCCCTTGAGTGTCTGGTGATCCTTATTAATCTATGTACCCACACATGACACTATATCACAAAGGATCTAAGGATGTTAGAAAACCCAGTTAAGACCATGAAGTATTATTCAGATGTGATTTATGGTATGTCTCTATGTAAATGGGTTGACATTAATATCATAATTTCATAATATGAAAATTCATGGGCTGAGTAAATTTTTTTATCTTTATAATAATTCTAATCCTTTTACTTACTATTGAATAATATATTGAAATAATCTTGACCAATTGGGATGAGCCTCCAATTAGAAACGCCCATACTTTAACACATCTTGTCTTTGAGGTCACAATAATTCTAGGGCTTTTCACCCTTGGCTAGAATTATATGACCAAGAGTAAAATATTTTTCCTTGATCAAATATTTTCTAGACATTTTATAGATCATCAACAGAAAATGAAATTACATTATTGTATTTATTAAGTATAGTCGAATGTGAGGAATTAACTTGTTGGGAATTTATTTGAATAGAATTTCCAAAGTATTTCCCTTTATCTCTTGGAAAATGGTCGCACTCCAATCCCAATAATGGATTTATTTTTATATTCAATAAGGGATCCACTAGGAGTTTGCAATATGGATCAAACAAAGCCTTGAAAATAAAAAAAGGAAATTCCATATATAGGGTTTTGGTGGATTGCCATATTGAAATATAACACTCCCTCCAATATCTATCTCAAGGCATTAGAGAGAATTGTTCAAATTTTTGGGTTATCATGTGGCCTATTAAAAACAATTCAATTGGTATAAATAATTATTCCTAGATTTTATTTTTAAGTAAATCCAATCATTATGAAGAAGAGGAATAAATTATATAGTGTATTCATTTAATGAGAGCTTTGAAGAACATCCACTACATATCTATAGCTCAATTAGTATATCAACAATATATAATATTTCAATAACAGGTATATCTAGTGATTTTAGATTTTAAAACTCTTTAAATTAAATCTTTTCATTGAATATGTATGTTAACTATATTATCCTATCTTTATATGAAAATTTAATTATAAAATTAAAGGGTATAAGTTATTTATTTGATGAAAAATAAACAAGGTTTCAAAAGGAGTGAAATGTTTTTACACATTTAGGGATTTAATTGATTTTTTGAGAAGGATGAATGATATTAGAGGAAACTATTTTGAAAAAATATTGATGGAGGTTTTCTTGGTTGGTGTCTTATACTGAATAGTTCATTGATAGCTTTGTGGTCTGTATTATTTGTAACACCTTGAGATTTTGTGAATACATTTTTTTCATACAAATATAACCATTTTGATATTTTAAATTAAATGAAACTCCATGTTTATCATCGATTACATGCAACACTAAGTTTAGATAAAGTTTTAAAAACACTGATTTTAACTTTTTTTACATGTAACATCAATTTTAAAAAAAATCATGGCGTACTGTTAAAATATTATTACATAATAAAACATTTCTCACCTAGAAATTATAATGGAATGTATGAATAAGATTAACTAAATTATGAAAATATATTTATTAAAAATGTATATAAAATTATTAATTTTCATACCAACCAATATGAAATGAAAATAAAAACTATTTTAAAATAATGTAAAATGTTTTTTGAAAAATTAGTTTTATAAACACAAACATGTTTTAACTCAGTAAGTTAAAAAAATAACTTTTTGGAATGAATTTTATGAAATGAATATATTATATATTTAATAAATTTTTTAAAATTAATCTTATGTGTTTTCAATTTAAGTGATAAGATCAAAACCTATTATACTCATAAAAACTATATTTTTCTAAAAAGATGTTTTTTCACATTTTCTACACTTATTTGAGGATTATTTTTTCCAAAGTTAGAAATTTCATTTGAAAAACTAAATTAATTTTTGAAATCATCATGTCAAAATTATCTTAGGGTGATTTTGTTTTAAAATTTTCTGAGAATATAAACATTTCCATGAATAGTTAAAATGCTAGTTTTTATTAAGAATTGTCATTTATTTTAATATAATTTTAAAAAAATTAACATTTATTTAATATGGTTTTAAAATTAAATTGTTTTTATTATATATCTTTTAATCCAATTTAGGTCATTTTAATCAACTTCATATTAAATGTTTATAAAAAATATTTATAAACTATTGAACATTTTCTCTTTAGAAAACCATATTTTCGCCTCATTTGTGGATTAATATTAAATTAAATATATCCTTTTATTTTAATGGAATTTAGAAAAATTCAATAAATATTTAGAACTAAATAATATATATTATATAATAATTCTAACTTAATTTGTTACCATTATTAATTGTAAGAGTAGTGGAAATTAATTATCACGGTTAAAGTGAAAATGGGTTTACTAGGAGGTTAAACAAAAAAGATAAGGATTTAAAATGGCCCAAAAGTTGTAAAATACTCATTAGATGAAAATATTTAGAAATTATCTATTATAGGTTTTATAATGGAGAATTTTGGATCCTTTTTTCATGTGAAAAACATGGGTACACATTTTCTTTGGAGAATTTACAAGTTTATCACTCACCTCACTTATAAAGGGTAACTCACTCTCCTCTCCTATTAAAACATTAAAACTCATTTGGTTCAGCCAATAACTTCTCAAATACCTTCCTTAGTTCCATACTTTAAACCTAGAATCTTTATTTTGATAAAAATGTATATTCTAATAAATTTTATGGTGAAAACCAAAAGAAGTTGTCTGAATTAGAGGTAACATCCCTAATCGATCAGTTTAATTTATTTTTTCATACAACTACATCAATTGTTATTAAAACATGGTGATATAAGAAAATAAATATTTTACTTATACAGATATTTTTTTATATTAATTTCATGAACTATATCTATCTCTTATTCCATCAAATACGACATGAAATCATTAATCATGTGTACTAAGGATACCACCTTATGAACTGATTTTATTAATTTTCCACCACCAACTATCGTGGATAGATATAATGATGGATTAAAGGTTTATATATTAGATTTATTATATTATTAATTTTTTTAATTATAATATTATATCTTCCATTTTATAACCAAACCCATTGGCAAAACAATAATGTCACTCATGTGTAAGGTGGACTACCACTTCGCAAACTGATGTGATGTGTTTTTTATTTCTAGTTGACTTGGTGTGTAATAGGTATATATTAAATATATATATATATATATACCTCAAAATTAATAAACTTTTATAATAATTATATTGCATATACCTTCAAACATTCTATTTTGTGTTGGATGTTATAACATTATCCTTGTGTACGGTAGACTATCGCCTTGCGAAGTGATGTGATTCGTTCACGCTTTACATGGAAGGTAATAAGGATGAATTTTTTGAAACTATGTGATATAAATATATATGAAAAAATAATTATTCATAAATTATAATATATTATTTACATTCATTTTTTCAATACTTCAAGAAAATGAAAATCATTTTTCTTGCATATGTATACCCTACCATCACTATGAACAGTGAATTTCAATTATGACTATAAAATAAGCCTATTTACATGGTTTAGAACCATGTAAATAGGCACAAAACCTTTTTTATATCCTAATTACACGTTTTTCTGGAACTATGGACTCTATAGCCATTACAATAGGGTCGGGCCAATAGAAACGTGTTAAACAATGGAAATAGGTGGATATAAACATGGTTTAAACTATGGCCTTAGGTTTTATGTACATGGTTTAAATCATAGCGTTATGTGGATATAACTATGGTTTAAACTATGTAACTAGGTGGCTATGTCCACAATTTAAATCATGGACATAGGTGGTTATGACCATGGTTTCCAACTAGGGTATTAGGTGGATATGACCATGGTTTCTAACCATGGTATTAGGTCGTTATGACCATGGTTTAAAATCGTGGATGTAGCCTTAAAAAATTATCCAACAAGGTTAGATCCTCCAACCTCTTCAATAAACTTTACTATACATTACCACCACTCTGAAATATACTATATATATATTTATATATATTTATATAAATTTATACGTAATTATTTATAATTATAATTATTAATCATTAAAAAAATAATAAACATATAGCACTATTTGAAATAGTGGAAATAGGTGGATATAACCATAGTTTAAAATTTTTTATTCCGATCACTATAAATATGGTTTGCACCATTTCTTTAGGTACATATATCTACAATTAAAACCATTGAATTTGGTGGTTATAAACATGATTTAAACCATGGCCTTAGGTGGATATAGACACGGTTTAAACCATGAACCTAGGTAGATATACCACATCTTAAACAATGAAATTATATGGCTTTATCCAGGGTTTAAAATGTGTCCTTATGGGGATATGGACATGGAATAAACTATGGTGTTAGTTGTCTTTGGTAAAAATTTACTAAACTGTGATAGTAGCACTTTCCTGCCAAATTTCTGCATTTTTTGGGTGATCCCACCAAACCTACTTCCATGATATCATATAATTATTGATATATATTTCCATATATCCTTGTTTATATATTTCATGGATATAATATACCTATATCCATGATTTCCTAAACAATGTAAATAAAAGTGTGGTCATAGGGTCATTTTCTAGTTGTGAATTTCTATCTCCAAATTTTAGGGATTACTATAATCAAATATATAATAAATATATATGATATTTATATAATGGTTAAAATTCATTATAATATGGTTTTATTTTCAATGTAAGAGTAATGAACATGCCAAATCAAGAAACCTATGAAAAATGAAGTAGTTGTTACCCAAAATAAAATTTCAACAAGGAATTGTTAATAACTGGGTAATAAAAGGTGATATGTAAATTATATATGGAATTTTATATATAATTATTTTTACAAAATATATTTTTAATTAGAAAATATTTATTATAATTTTTATTTTAATGTGAATTAATAAATTTGAGACTTTAGGTAATGGATTTACATCTCACTTTCACATTTTGTAAGACACGTGCCATATTCAACACACCTTTCTTTTAAGTGGTGTATATAAATCCCATGATTGTATTTTAAATTATTCCCCTAAAAATTATTTGTATTTAGATATCTATTTTTTGATTTCTCTTTCATGGGTTTTACATTACAATGTTACCGAAGCGGTAAGGGATTTTTATCTCAAATTGTCTTCTTTGGTACATAAGTTACATTATGCACATATATTCTTCTATATGTTGTATATAATAACCCTTTGACATGTTATATCATTAATCTTATTATTTATATGATATTAAAAGTTTCATTTGATGTTATTCTTTAATGGGGCCTATTATTTGAAATATACCAAAGTGGTAAGGGTTTTATGATTCAATCTCATCATTTATTTAGATTATTTATAGTTATGTTTAAGATGATAAATTATTTTAATACAAATCTTAATAAACTAATTAAATTTATAATCCAAAGGTTATTTCATTAGAATACATTTTTTCCCTTCATTTTCCTCTATTTATGGACTCAATAGGTCAAAAGAATGTTTTCAATAAAAATCATCTTTATTTCTCTCTTCGGTTCAAAACTTATTTTTCTTCCCAAATAATGTTTTCTAAAAATTCTTTAAAAATGTTTAAAAAATTATCCAAATTGATTTATTATAGAAATTGTTTCCCATAATTTACATTTTAGATATTTTATTTAAGGGAATCTTTATATCATTTTTCAAAACAAATCATGTTTGGATTCTGCCAAAAATGTTAAAGGAATCTTTACTTTAACATGTATGGAAATAAGAGTTTTCTCCACCATCATTCCAACTATATAGATGATGTTTATGATGAAAATATTTTTTTGAACTCCCTTTTTAATCCATAGGTTATACCATGATAAAATGGTTATGAAACCCACTTCTTTTTTCATGGTTTATGCTTTGATGAAATAATGAAATGATTATCAAAAGTGTTTCTTTGACACTTTTTATATTATGATGATATATTTATTTATCCCATTTATTTTCAGGGGTTCAAATATTATTAATGTTTTATTAGCTTTTGGAACACATATTTATTATTTTAATTATGTTATGGACATTACATTATAAATCAGGATGTTATTTACGTTATAACCAATATGGGTGGGATATATATCTCCCACCAATGCATTGGGAAAAGTTTCATATCTCATGAGATAAATAGGAATATATTGGGTAGTGAACCCTATTCAATAAGGGACTATGTTCACTGTGATATTATTAAGAGTTAACCTTAACTACAAATATATTTTAGGGAGTGAACCCGTTCCAATTTCAACGTTTTTTCAATGGGACTTGACTACTATAGAAATGATTTTCTATACATATTTTTATGCCAAAAATCTATGAATTAGGCTAATTTTATGTTATCATTATTTATTATAGTAAATTCCATTATGATTAATGTCTTATGAACTACAAATAATTATTCCATGACTCAATTTTATGATCTATTATATATAAGGAGTGTTTATCAAATGTTATTCTCATGTTATCGTACCCTTATTCTCATAATATGTTGATATATCACATGTTTACCCTTACTAAGAATATGATCCCTCCCATTATTATGTTTCTTTATTATGATATGTGTTGTTTACCCTTTCATGGTTAATTGTCAAGTTCCAAAGATAAAGAGAATTTCGGGGAAGCATTGTGGCAGCAACACAAAGTAATTGATATAATATTCTATGATTATGATGCGATCTGAAATCCAAAAATATTTGTGGCACTTCATGATATAGAGAGAATTTCGGAGGGAATTTCATAGCATTGTGATTTGACCTTCCATGGTGGTGTCCTTTCATGAATGGTTTACAAGTCAGTATAATTTCCAATAAATAAAACTTTACCCACTTGAGAATAGTAGAGAGTTTTTTAAGAAAATATTTTAACTCTTCAATCACAAAAGAGGTTCATAGACGTAGTGTGCTTCGTGAAAGGCAAGAGCTTCGTGAAGGCTAATCTAGCTCCATAAAAGATGTGTTTTCCTTATTGTCTCATTGAGCTTAAAAAAGTAAGTCTCTTTGATATGGCTTGATATTTGCGATGAAATAAGCTCTATGAAGGTGTGTTATTTTAGAAGAAGTAGGGACTTCACAAAGGCATGTTTGACATTTATGATATTGGGAGCTTTGGGAACTAGGGAAATTTGCGAATGGATTTCCAAATGTTGTTTCCCATTGATCAGTGGAAAATGGGTATGAACCAGTGGATGAAATTTGGACTTCAATTTATCATCTGCATACAGTGAAGGGTACAATCATTTATGATAATGGAGATACCTAAAGGTCTATAAAAAATTAGTGGATCATCTGAAGAAGAAATGATCTCATTTCAGTTGAGAGAGTAGTGAGTTCTCAAATTGTGAATGGTAGTAAACCAGGAGGGACAGTGAGTCCACTTAGAACTTGTAAACAGTAGTGCTATTATAGTGGATTTGTTATATCAGCACCTTGTTGGTGCATTACCCTTGGACATAGCCCAGTTATGGTGAACCAAGTAAAATTTTTGTTTCATGTTCATGATTTAAGATTCATTCATACTCTTTTACTGGAAGGATAGAGAGAATAGAGCTTTCTCTAACAATAAAACAACATCAAAAGGGGTAGTTTTTTTATTTTTTCATAACCAGATTCACCCCCTAGGGTATCTATCCTTGTGGACCTATCAATTGATATCATAGGGAATGGTTGATATCAGTATTTCTATCTCAAATAGATGTCACCAATCATAAAGTGATTATGATCTTCGATGGGAACAATTATCATCTATGCTGGAATCTGATGTGACATTACTTCTGATATTTGGGAATGGATGTGTTTATAGTAGAAATTTAGTGTATAATATCTGATATTAATAGTGGTTCTTCATCCAAAGCTGAGAAAAGAGAATTACATGATGACTCTAAGTGAATCAATGATTTTGGTGGAGCCCTATCCAATTTTATCTCTATGAAGGCGATGTTATGAAAATCATCACATGCCTTGTTGGAAGATCTTTTGAATAAATATGAAGTTAATACAATGGTTTGAGAGGAAAAACTGCACGATTTGTGGAACAAGTATGCAAATCTGAGAATGGACCCGAATGAGTCTGTTGATGCATTCTTTAATCGGGTAAATATTGTTGTGGAAGATAGTCAAGGTCATAGAGAATTTATTGAAGGCATAAACACTATGAGGAGTATCTTGAAGAAACATTCACCTCACTTCAATCCAAAGGTTTCAGTATTAGAAGATAAATATCTAAAAGAGCTCACATTGGATAAATTTCAAAGTACCCTTGTAGCATATTAAATTTCAAATGATGATAATGATGTTGTGGAAAATGGGAAATCCAAAGAGGTGGGATTCATATCCATGAAGAAGCTCATTATTGAAAACATTCAGGAAGAATTAGAGACAAATGAGGTGATGAAATTCCATTCCTCAAATCATCAAAAAGGAAAAGTAAAGTCTAAAGTGAAACTTCCACTTGCCTGCTTTAGATTTGGAAAGATTGGTCATCTTATAGAAAGGTGTCCCAAAAAAATCCAAGAGATGATGATGGTGATGAAGCTGAAATTCCTAAAAAGAATTATTTAGCCTATGTGAAAGGAAAGAAATAGTTAAATTAAAATTTCTTTTATAATAAGAATATTCTTTCACAAGAATGTGACAGTTTAGATGACTCTGAAGTTTCATAGGTTGAAGGGATAGAGTACTGCAAAGATTGTGGAGAAAATTTATTGTGGCAGTTGTCAGTATTGATCAGAAAGAGGAAGAAACCGAAATTGATGAAGAAGAATAATTTTAAAGAAGAGCTGATAATAAATCTTAATTAGAGGCTTCTCTTGAAGAAATAGATTTTTTTTAGCCAAAACAATTATATCTAAAAAATGATGTTCGTCATGCCAAACTCTATATGCAGCAGCAAGAACAAGAGAAGTTTGAGTTGATGGAAGAAATTGACAAACTCAATTCATTAACACTAAAGGACTCAGAATTGGTCAGTGAGTATAGAATCGAGGTAGAATAGTATAAAAGAGAGATCAATGGCCTGAATAACACAATGAAAGATCAAATAAATAATATCATACAACTTGAATAAGAAGTTTTCAGTTTTCATAAAATGGATTATGATTAAGGAAAACTCTTAACTCCTAATATGATATTAGGAAATAAGGTCACTCAAAAAAACAGGAAGATAAAAGTGGAGTATAGTGGTTTCACAGAAAGGAAACATCAATTATGTTCATATGCTAATGGTAATGTGGGTTTTGACCTAAAACAAAAGAATTTGTGAAAAATGAAGTCAGACCGTAAGCACTCGTTCCATGATTAAAGGTGGACGTGGGTATGAATGAGAATCCAAAGATTCAGATAACTCAAGGGATACCCAGTGGTGTATAAGTGATGTGCAGAAATGAATCCTATATCAAGTGTTATTGTTGTGGTAATATGGGGAATTCATAGTATGTGTGTTCCATAGCCAATAGATACCAAATGAAACAAGAACAACAGTGGATACGGAATAGATCTCGATATAATAGAACATCCTTTGAGGGACATTATTTTATGAGTGAAGAATATGGGACCATGGCTAGATATTTTAAATTAACTGTACAAAGTAATTTTGAAAGGAAGAATAAAAATATTCGCAAGAAGTAAATAAACAAACCAACATGTGTGTTGAAAACCCAAAATTTATTTGAAACTCTATAGGATGAAGAAAAGTCATTGCACTGTCAGGAAGATTGAGATTTCCAAACTATACTGAGTTTGAGTCCAAAGACAAGGATCAAAAAGAGAAAGGATGAGAAAGTAGTGGTGGAAGAAATTGTCCTTAAAGCATCAGATCATTCTGGTATATGGATCCTTGACAGCGGTTACACATCTCATATGACGGGTAATAAAGATCTTGTTATAGGAATAGATAATGAAAAATAAGGGGTTGTAATTATTTCAAGTGATGAAGTCCCAAAGATTATTTTCTCATGGAAGGCTACATTTGGGGGAAAATAGATCAAATGTGATGGTGTCTAAGTAGTAGAGAGTATCAATCACAATTTGCTTAGATTCAACCAACTATGTGACTCAGGAAATTCTATACGTTTTACTAAGAAGTTATGTATCATAGAAGGAAAATATAGTGAAGTGGTTCTATAGGTAAAAAGAACAAAGGTAAATCACTACCTGGTATGTGGAGAAAAGGATATGCGTTTTTGTCTAGAGAGGAAGAAAACAAGTTGTGGCATAAATGAATGGGTCATCTATGCCAACCATATGTAGAAGATCGGGAGAAATGTAATGCAGCTAGAAACCTCCCTATGCTATCATGTAATCATAATAATACTTTTTATTCATGTAAATAATTAAAAATCATAAGGAAAACGTACAAGGAAATGGAAAATAAGTCATCAATAGTGCATGAACTGGTGCATGAATATGTTTATGGACTCATCTCACCAAGATTTATTGATGATAATAGGTATTACGTTATTTTAATTAATGATTATAGCATAACGGCATGGGTATTCATCATTATCCATAAGTCCAAAGTCTTCAATTTCCTAAAATAGTATTAGAGGGAGTTTGAAAGGATGTATGGATAGAAAATTATGATGTTTTTCACTGATAATGGTAAAAAATTTAAAAACTGTCAGGTGGAAGATTATCTTGGGAAGCATGAGATAATTAATCATGTTTCTTTTGTGAGAACTCCCAAACTGATTGGATTGGTTGAAAGGAGAAATCGGATCATCAACAATATGAAAAGAACAATGATAATTGAAAAAGACCTAACAGAAAAAATTTCGAAGGATGCAGTATTGACATCGGTCTACATTTCTAACAGGGATCTTTTATGTCTAAAGGAAGGAATGACTCTATATGGAATGTGGTATGGAATGAATCCAACAGTGAAGTACTTTTTAATATTTGGAATTAATTTATTCATACTCAACAAAAAAATATGAAGTTTGAGTCATGTGAAGATGAGGGGATATTCCATATCTACATAGAAAAAAATAAACGAATATAAATGCATTAATAAAAGTATGGAAAATTAGTTGAGAGAAATGATGTCACAATTATGGAAAATGAACAGAATATTTAATATCATATTGAACAATTTCTTAATGAATGTGATTAGAAGGAATGAAACATAGGGGTACCAGAAGTGGTAGATGCTAATTCAGAAGAAGATAAAAATGATTAACAAGAGGAATTCAAGTCTTTAGCTAAAATAAAGCCAAAGAGTCAAGATGAAATTGATAGGAAGAATATCATTGTCAATAAGCTCGCTCCAATTCAGACAAGAATAATTAAATCATAGTAGCAGACATCATTCATATCTCAGGTAGAGCCTAAATGATTCTTTCATGTAGCTAAAGATGAAAACTAGGCTCAATCTATGAATGAAGAGCTAGATTATATTGAGAAGAATCGGATGTTGGAGATTGTTTCGAGTCTAGTAGATTAGAATTTCAACAAGACTAAAAGGATATTTCACAGCAATATAAAGGAAGATGGAACAATTATTAAAAACAATGCACAAATAGTGTGCAAAGGATACTCTGAGATAGACGGTATATATGATGATGAGACATTTTAACCAGTTGCAAGGCAGGATACAATCAGATTATTCCTAGACATTATAGTAAAACAGTAGTCCAAAGTGATAGAGATAGACATCAAATTTTCATTTTTGAAAGGGGTTCTAGAATAAGATGTTTATATTGAGCATTAATAAGGTTTTCTATTTCATGAAGATGAGAATAAAATCGATTGAAGAAAGCACTATATGGGTGAAACAAACAACAAGAGCATGGTACTCGAGGCTTGATCAGTATTTGAAGAAGCACGGATTTCAGCATAGTGGAGTTGATTACAAAATCTATTTAAATAACGACAGTAATAAAAGGATGATTGTTATTTTTTATGTCGATAACATAATCTTTAGTGGATCATTTCAAGAACAGTGCATAAAATTTTCTGAATTCATGAAAAATGAGTTCGAAAGGTCAAATATTAGTAAGATGACATTTTTCCTTAGTTTACAGGTGACACAAGTAATGAATAGTACTTCAATTTATCAATCCAAATATGCTAAAAAAGTTCTGAGGTGTTTTGGAATGGAAAATTCCATAGATATGAAGACTTTATATGGTACCTAGATGAAACTATCCAAATATGATGATAACAATGAAGTTAACATCACAGAATAAAGGAAAATCATTGAAATTTTTTTGTACTTGACCACGATAAGGCATGACATTGTATTCGCCACATTCCAAACAGCGAGATATCAAAGAAATACCAAGGAGATCCACTTGCTTGTAGTGAAAATAATACATTTTTATATCAATGGAATGATACATTTAGGCGAGATATATAATGAAAAATATCATTCATAGTTATTGGGATATACTGATGGATATTGGTTCGGTTCAGTAGATGATAGAAAATCAACATCAGGAGGTGCTTTATATCATAGTGCATAGTGTATTTCTTAGCTAAGAAATAGGAAATATTTCAATTCATTAAGCATGACAAGAAATTGAGTATATTCCTTCCACTCAATCATGCACACAGTTATTGTGGATGAAGTAGCATCTTGATGATATGGCCATTGAAGTGAAGACTCTGATCAGAATCCAATGAGATAATTCAAGTGCTATCAATATTATAAAACATTCAGTCCATCACACAAGGAAAAAGCACATTGAGGTCAAATATCATTTCATCAAGGAGAAAGTGGAGCAAAGACCTTTGAAGTTGGAGAATATTCCAACATAGTTATAGGTTGAAGACATTATAACAAAGTCCTTACCCATGGAAGTTTTTGAGAGACATCAATCTCTCTAGGAGTCTAGTTGGATACACACACTTGAAAAAAGTGTGGATGTGGACACCCATACTTCGGGAGGTATTACGTGTTTTTCCCTAATGTGATAATGTTGGTTTTTACCCTGTTGCAGACTATAATGAAATGAACTTTGGGTTCATTGAGAAAGGGGGAGAAAATGTGACAATTATATGGAGGTAAAATTTCTTAAGTAAATACATGGGGAGAAGTTGACATGTGGAGCAGTGAGATTGGGGGAGCAATGAGATAGGGAGAGAGTTTTTAATGTCACAATTCTTGATTTTATCAATCAATGATTAGATATCATGACGATTGAGGTTCATGATGAAATTAGATAATTGGTATCAGTATGGTATCGACAATTGGTGTCAGAAATGAAGTTATTCATTGATGATATTTTCATACTACTATTGTTTCTTTTGTCGAGCATTTCTCATGTGGGCTTAGAGTATATGGTGAGTGAATCTTTGGTCTCTAACTGAATCACAAGAGTTGAATGACGTTAGATGATAGAAGTATCTTCAGTAAGGTATCAAAGTCCATAGAATCTTTATGTGAAGAGTTATCAATAAACACAAAGGGGATATTGTTGGGAAAATATCTCTCAAGGTGACATTACAACATTTTTTGATTTCTTGTGTTTGTTGACAAACCAGGTTTTCATGGTGAATTTTAATGTTCTAAAGATATTTTTGATAATACATGTTGACAAAGAACTATTTCAAATGAATAGAATATCTATAGGTGGTACAGAATATTGAAATGGCATGAGTATTGCAAATATGGGCTTCTTAAAGTGGATTTCGCAGTGACCGGAAGAATTTTGACATTGAGATCTGTGATTATAAAACAAATCAAAAATGTTATAGATGAAAATAATTGCAATGGATCATTTTGGCATCACCATAATGGAATTGACAGAACTATCCACGATTACAATGATCTTTGTTGTCTAAAAATTTTGATGGTAAATTTCCATATAGAGGGAATTTCGGCAGGAATTTCAGAGATTTGCGATTTGAGCGGATGCGGAGCTGACTTTTTGCAGAAGGTTCTTGAGTTGTTAGAATTTCCTATAAATAGAACTCGACACCCTTGATAATTGTAGAGAGTTTTTTAGGAAAAATTTCAAGCTCTTAAATTAAAAAATAGTTTCATGGAGGCAGTGTGCTTCGTGAAAGTTAGGAGCTTCGTAGTGGCTAATCTGGCCCCGTGAAAAAGGTATTTTCTACATTGTCTCAGTGTGCTTCGTGAAGGAAGTCATTTTGCGATGGCTTGAGCTCTGTGATGGCCTAATATTTGTGAAGGTGTGTGATTTTTGATGAATTGGGGACTTCACGAAGGGTTGTTTGAGCTCTGAGAAAATTGAAGCTTCATGAATTAGGGAGCTTTGCAATGGTATTTCTAAATTTTGTTTCCCAGGGATCATTGGAAAAGGGAGATTCATTAGTGGATGAAATTTAGAATTCAATAGAGAATCTTCATATAGTTAAGGATTCACTCATTAGATATAATGAAGATACCTACAGGTCTATAAACTATGAGTGGATCTTCTAAAGAAGCAGTGATATCACTTCAGTTGAGAGAGTAGTCAGTTCAAAAATTGGGAATGGTTGTAAACCATGAGTGTTTGTGAGTCTGCTACAAGATTGTAAATTGAATTTCCTTATAGTGGATTTGGTACATCGGCACATCGCGAGGTGTGCTACTTAGATGTAGCTCAGTGAGGGTGAACCTTGAAAAATTATTGTTTCTTGTCAGAGCTTTAAGATTTATCCATACTTTTCAAAAGGATTGAGAGAGAGAAGAGAGTTTTTTCTAACAAAAATAATAGATAAATAGGGCTATTGTTTTAATTTTCCATACCTTTATTCACCCCCCCCCCCCCACCCTTAGGGTATCTAGCCTAGTGAACCTAACAATATGTCTAAGATGGCTGTTAGTGATGAAAAAACTAGTGGGAGATGATGCAGCTCACTTATAGACCAATTATTTTTGTGACCAATATTCTAAATGCGTTATACCTTTATGATCATTTTGCCTATTGTTCTTAATATAATGAATATTCTTTTAAAAATATTTAATATCTATGTATATGAAGTTTTGGGTATTTAATGTTCGTATTATTGTAAAGGTTTAGTTATCCTTTGGAAACAAGTATGAGAAAAATTTGGTGATATCCCTTGAGATATTTCTATGTATATGTCTAGGGACACATCTAAGGATAAGTCTAAGGAAGATTCAAAGTGTAGGAAACTTCCATTTAATTTAGGTAAAGGATAGAGTGAGAAGTTTCCATGAAATAAATCATTTTCTGGTTACTACAAGTGAATGTGTAAAAACTCTGAAAAGGGTTCATTGATATGGACTCAGCCATCACTTGGATCAAGAAAAAGTGTCTTCTTATACAACTATTTAGACACTCTCAGTAGATATGATTTATAAATTTAAACACCATAATGGATTTAACTAGATGATGATTATGAATGAACTAGGATAAACCTAATATTTCATAGAATAAAATGAATGTGTCATGACTTAGACATCTTATAAGTAATTTTTCATTATTATGTAGTTTTCCACTATAAATATTTTTACTCACACTAAGCTTCTTGGTTTTAGTCAATGGAGGGAACCAGATGGAACTAGATTAACATTAAATGTGATAGATAATTTGTTGATGTGAGGCCAAATGGGATGATGACTCAAGTGAAGGATATTGTGATTATGTCTCATTACTTATCATGATATATGATTAACAACTTAAATTTTAACCCAATCATAGACTCACCATGGAGGATAATGATAGATTTTGTTGAGATTTCTCATGGTGGAGACCGTGGAGGGAAGAATATTCAGTTTATGATATGTAAATAATGTGTGAATAAGCACTCAATATAATGTATCAATGAAATGAGAAGATGTTTTTTCGGTAGAAAAGTAGGTCACATAGTAAGATATTTCCGAGGAAAAAATGAAATGTTCAGCTAACAAAATAAATGATAATATTTTTTCCCTAAAGCATCATCAATGTTGGAATGTTATAAATATGGAATGTTTGGGAATTATATGAATCAATTCCCTAAGGGTAAATATAATAAAGATAATCTTTAAGGTGGTCTGAGTAATGGTTATTCTTATGATGATGAAGAGACCAAAAATTATATATGAAAGAAAATTAGTTTTAAATAATAAGATGATGAAACCTAGTTAGTTATTTTAAAATTATTTAGAATGATTGAAGTGTTTATATATTTGAATTCAATAATTAATAAATATATAAGTATTTTTCTATATAAGTTTTTCATTAAGGATTTATAAGAATATTTTGACTAGTACTAATTACCTATAAAAGTGATTTAATGGAAATAGTATATTTTATAGAAAATACATTATTATGGGAATGTAACCCTTAAAATTTTTTTGATGTTATAAAAATTTTGTTTGGATTGGATAATGAGATCATTAATGTGAATACACTAAATTGGACAGTATTTATAACCTCAAAACTGATCAATTATTTTATAACCAAGTGGTTTATGATATCATTGATGGAGTTTACGACATTATTGGATATGTGGAATATATTCAATAATCTGTGGTTTCATTCAAGGTGTTAGGAAGAATTCATGTTTTTATTAAGGTTTTTTGGTAACTATAGTTTTTACCAATATTTAGTATAATATATGACCAAGTTATTCACATATTTGGTATGTGAACCCTAAGTGATGCATCCATCCAATGGCCTGAAGGCCTTTATTTTTTATTTATTTTGATAATCTACCTTTCAAGCCTCTAAGTGATACATAATTATATTTGTAGGATTAATGTTTTGCTTTTTTGTGAAATTTAATAACATTGTTTATAAATTTTTTATTTTGGAAGAATCATAAGGTTAACCATTTATAGAATTGTTCATGTGGAACATTGGTTGAGGTTATAGAGAATAATTTATTACTTAACAATATGAATATTTATTCATATTGGATAACTTTTTTTAACCATTTTTTTATGATGATGACTATAGATTGAAGCAATGACTTATCATTCTATTATGGTTCTTGTGATTTGATAGTGCTTCATGGAGTATAATTTCATATTCATTTATTTGAGTAAGAGATGATGTGGAAATTTATCAAAGCACAACCAAAGGATGAGATTGTGTTTTTTAAATGGAAAGAAATCAAGCAAGTATATTTTCTTTTAAAAATTATTTAAATTTAGTAAATGGATATTGAAATAATATATATTTTCCCATTACCATCATTTCAAATTATTTCAGTAGCTTTTCACCTCTATATGATTTATGGTTTTTTGGTTGTTTATTTTCACACAGTCATTCACCTTATTATGATCAATTATATATGAAACTCCCCATCATTATTTGGCCATTAATTTTTACTTTTATGTCCAAATATTCACTTCTCACCTACGTTATCTTATTTATAAACCTAGTATTTTTATTTTAGATGAAATTCTCACATACATTTCTATCATTTCAAGTTTAATTTTTCAAACCTTTTTATGATGTGTGTTTCCCCAAAAGATATTTTCAAATGTTAAATATTTTTTTACGAAGACCAGGTTCAAATTATGACGACATGGTTTATTTAAGGGGTAGAATGTAACACACTGAGATTTTTCTCATTATTTTATCAAATAAATTATATCCTTTTTGATATTTTGCACTACACAAAATACCATAATTATATTTAATTACACAAAAAATGGTGTTCATCTTGTGTTACAAAAAACACTGATTGTGGGTTTCATTACATGCAACACTAATTTTAAAAAAAATGTGGCATATTATTAAAATACTTATTATTTAAATAGATAGTTATCACATTGCCAATGGAATGGTGAGTATAAATAGTATTAACTAAATTATAAAAATATATGCTTTAAAAAGTATATAAAATTGTTTCTTTGATTATAATTTATTTGTAAATGAAAATAAAACTATTTGAAAATAAAGGAAAACTTTTGTCTAAAAAAATATTTTTATGCTCACAAACGTGTTTTACATTAATAAATTTTAAAAAACCACTTTTTTGAAATATTTTAATGCAATTTATGTATTATATATTCAATATAATTTTTATCATTCATCTCTTGTATTTTTTTAGATAAGAGATAAAAATAAAACTCTTTTTATATATAAAACTATAATTTTCTAAAAAGAAGTTTTGTCTCCTTTTATGCACTTATTTTAAAATTAATTTGTTACACTTTTAGAATATTTATTTGAAAAATTAAATTTACTTTTTAAAATAATAATTTTAATTTTATCTTAAGGTGAGTTTTAGGTAATTTTATAAGCATATACATTTTTTTATGATTAGTGAAACATTCTAATTTTTATTAAGAATTATCATTTCTTTTAAAGGATTTAGATACATGCAAATTGTTTTAATTTGTTTTTAAGACTAAAATTAATCCAATTATATATGTATTAATACATTTTAGTTCATTTGATTCACTTTTATATAGATTTATTATATAAAATCTTTCCGAACTTCTGAACACTTTCTCTGGAAAATCATTTTTTCATCGCCTCTTTGGGATTTATTTTAAATTAAATCTTATATCATCTATTAATAGAAATCAGAAAATGGCTTACATATTTTTAATCGTCATAATTTTTATTATAAAATAATTTAAACTTATTATTTAACCATTATGAATAGTAAAAGTAGTAAAAATTAATTGTTGTGGTTAAAGGGAAAATGGGTTTACTAGATGGATAAACTATAAAGATAAGGGTTAAAAATGAACCAAAACTTGTCCAAAACCAATTTTATAGCCATATTTAGTCCTTATATATTCTATTTTAAATAATGACTCATTTTATATCCTTTTGGAATATGAAAAACATGGGTACACCTTTTTATTGTTAAAAATTTTAAGTGTACCGCTCACATCAATTATAAAAGGCCACCCCTATCCTCTTCTATTACTACTTTCATAAAAAAATTGTTTTGGCCAAAATCATCCCAAGTATCATCCTCACTTTACTCCAATCATATAAGAATCATTATTTTTATTATAAATCGAAACTAGGAAGTGTTTTGTGCAAACCAAAATAAGTTTTCTGAAAAAGAGGTAACATCCCTAACAGATCATTTCATTTTATTTTTTCCTCCACCTCCTTTAAATGTTATTAATACATGATGGAAAAATAACCTATATATTTTCCATATACATATATATTTTTCTATTAAGTTAATTTTCTATATCCATCTCCTCTTCCATAAAATGGGATATAAAATCATCATTCGTGTGAACAGTGGACTACCACCTCATAAAGTAATGTGATTCATTAAAGCCTTGCATGTAAGGTAAAAAGGATTATTTTAATAAAAATATGTCATATATATGAAATAAAAATATTACCTAATGGTGATTTTGTTCAAAGTGAGTATCTCAAGAGGGGGTGAATTGAGTACTCAATAAAAAATCTATTTAAAATGTATTATTTTGAAATCCCCCAACTATTTAAATACAGCCCATTTTATCAAAATATGTATTATGATATGGATCTTAATATTTTTAAATATTTATCTAAAGATTTATTAAGTCTAGGATGAATAATATACAATATTATTGGATCCATTGAAATCATTTTACTTATTCAAAATAATATGTCTACACAAATTGAGATAGACTATCATATTATATATTTTTTTTATAGATAAAATTAAATTTCAATTTTAAAATAGAAATAAAGTAAAAAAATTAAAGCACACAATAAAAAACATAAATCAAAGAGGTTTAATATCAAGATGAAACTTATTCCTCTCTCTTTGGTGAACACCTCCCACCAATAATATTATATAAAATAAAAAGGATGATCCACAACATGGTTCGGGCTTTACAATATTTTACAATTTTTGAGGTCACAAACGACCTCTTCCACAGTTAGAAAAAAAAGAAATAATAAACCGTCCATGCCAGCACTTATACCACTGTTATCTATGGGGGTAAAACTGTAATAAAATATAAGAGGATATCTAAGTATCTTCTATTTTAGCACATAAGATAGTGTGTGTGTGATAAAAATCAAGTACACAGACACACTTCTGAAAATGTATTAATGAAAAACAGAATAGAAGAATATATAATTGTAGAGTTTATAAATTATATTTATATTTTAATGAATCTTGTGACCCATGATTTTATGTTAAATTGAATCTTGAGTTGGGTTCGCTTGAAAACTTCATAAGAATGAAGTGTCATAGATTCTTGTTATTTTATGTAGGAAAGAACATGATGTGATAATGTAGTTCGACATCCTAGTCATGTGTTTGTAAAATGTGAGATCTTATTTTTCTAATTAGGTTCAGATCTATTTGTGTTGATAAATTTCCATCCATATTATATTTCTATCATTTAGGTTCAACCATGTATATTTTCACGAGGGAGTATGCTGAACTTTCATCAACAGAAATAGGTAGAATATCTCGATCGTCTATGATACCTCGTATTGCATGCCAAACATCCAATTCATTGAGTATTATCATAAATATAATAAATAAAATTAAAATAATAAATTGAATTAAATTAGATATTATATAAATTAGTAAATAATCTAAATGAGTGAGTTAAGAATATTTGTGGTCGTGGTTTAGTCTTGTGCTATGTCATTTTGGCAGCTTGAAAATGTCCATGTCTAGTCTAGCGATGTATGGTTTGATGGTGTCTAGTATGAAAGTGTCTCATACTTATCCAAATTTCCACTATTTATTCGGTGAGTGATTGAAAATGTCTCCTTCTAAGAGTAGGTCAATCTAATGGTAGGCCAGTCTGTCAATGTCTCAGACTTAGCCAATTTTTTACTCCAGTAGTGTGTCATCTAACAGTGACTCGTATACAGTGGCATTATAGACTTAACCAAAATTTCTGTCGGTGGTATGAAACTGGTGGCTTCTCATTTTTATGTATCTCATACTTGGACACGTTTATGTTTTGGGGCCATGACATCCTGATGGAGTGATATCTGAGTGGTATGTCTTCTAATGGGGTCTTAGACATTGTAAAAAAAATTCAATCTTGGAAGTGTCAGACATAATGGTGTCTCAACTATAGAAGTGAATGGAAGTGAATCATACTTATAAAATTTCATCACTTATATTATATTAAAATAATACTTATATAAAACATGAAACTCATTAATATCATTAGAATCATGATATTTTGATCATTAAAACTAAGAGGTCAATAATCTCTCCATTTTTTAATGAACAAAAATCATGGAATAAAAAGAATTGAAAATCTTTAAATATGATCTCCAAGGTAAGAAAATAAATTAAATCTGCACTTATCATTCATAGTATGTATATATGGTATCAAATAAAAATACAAAAATAGTAATTATCAAAGGTAAGTATCATGTATCCAATATAGAAAGATTAAAAAATAGATAGTATCAAAAATAAAATAGAACCAAATTTCTCCAAAAAACCAAAACAGATATTCCATAAGAATTCTACCCCTTTAGAAATTATCAAAAAGGTAAATATAGGCATAATAAAGTTAGTAAATTCAGTAATAATAAATAGACTAAGAAATATAAAATGAAGTCAAAATTATTTACAAAAATTTATTACCTATCAACTCCAATCAAAGACATACATTCTAAGATAATAAAAAGAAAAAAAATAATGTTTGAGAGAGGGGTACATTGGTTATTTTCTATTATCTTTGGATTTATCTTATTCTGAGGTAGAAGGGTTAGACAAATATAGTAGAGATCTTGGTATAATAGATGGAACACTATATGATAGTACATCTATAGTCCGTGGATGATATTCTAAAATAACAAATGGTAAAAGATGTCTCAAAGATTGATTAGGATACATCTTTAAAAGATGGAATTTGGTAGGAAAATGTGTTAGAAGATCTCAAGATACTTCTAGTCTGAGAGAAAACATAGGACTAATAGGAATATCTTCTTGAGTAACATCCATAGTTTCATGAAAATGAAGAAAATGTTTCTTGAGATTTATAAAATCCATAATGATCATTCCACCACTTTCTATTTCACTAAATAAATCATCCTGATTCTCCATAAACCAAATCAACACTGGAATCATCACCTTTAGTTATCGTACATGTTCATTGAAAGCCTGTGAAACTATATGCATCCACAAATATTAATCAAAGAAACTAAAATTAACTTTTATATCATGTTTTGTGGAAATACTTGATATAAAATATCAAGTGGACATGAAAAATGTTTCATTGTAAGAATACATTTCCTTAAAATAGGATACGATCGTCATATGGTCATGCTCTATACATTCCTAAAACATCCTTAGAATTTTTAAAGACATCACAGGTTCTCCACATGAGGGTCCACTAGAGGAATCTGTAACTTCCTTTCTAACAACAATTTTTATCTAATCAGCATCAACTATATGAAAATAATGAGTAGACATTTATGAAAAACTATCCTCGATACTCTTTAGGATTCCATTCATGGATACTGAAAAGGTGGAGTTCAGGTCTTCAAGAATATCCTTGATAGATTTCAATTCACTTGAAATTGGATTATTTTCAATCTAAACTTATTTTCTGTGATGTGTCATATTTGGTTGGATATTTTGGATCACCAACTCAAAATGATATCTATAATCCACTTCAATATTCTTTTTTAGAATAGATGATTCATTCTTCAAACACTTATGAAACCCATAAAGTGACTTTTAACCCCAAGCATTCAAGTCATATCATGTGACTACATCCACTGGAAAATCAGAAGGATCTGGAGTAGCTAGTTCAGGTGTAGGAGTTGTAACTGAAGAAAACATTTCTAATATGCCTTTAAAGTCTAATTGAGCTAACAATGATGCCTTATGATTACCTTTATATTGAACCATAGTTCCACAATTCATTACTGGAAATATTAAAACATTGTACTACTTCCCACATTATTTTATAGGATTAACCCATCGATCTGTAATGAAAAATGAAATAGATTTAGAGGTAATAGGTACCACACTAACAAGTACAACTGAAAGTTCAAGACTTCTCAGTTCATATGAAACATGTGAAGCTATGGTGAGTTCAACAAGGTAATTTTTACTTTATATCTATTAATCAAAATAGGTGACACTATCATCCGAGCATCATCCTTTTGGCCATCAACAGTAGATTAAACTTCTATACGGCTATCAACTAGAGTCTCATGAGGATCCAAAACACCAATCTGAACATCACATCATTATTCAGAAGAAGGCATATAAATTTTCACTTTCCCTCCCAACTGTTTTTCTAAATCATTAAAAACACTCAATTTTTCCATCATAGCATAATTAGAAATTTTTTGACTAATGGAAATAGATCTGGCCTCAAACCCATCAACAGTTGGACCTTCATGAAAGGTCTCCACTGTTAGGGTTTTCTTCCCCTCAATATTTTCATCTTTCTGTTTTAGTTTTGCATCCACCACTCTATTCAAATCTAGTTTTCCAGCAGACATACATAGTGAATAAAAAATATCAAGGATCCTATCCAATATTTTTCTCTTAACATGGAAACTATCACCATTAGGTTTATATTCATCATCGCCACTTTCATCATCTACATCATTTTCAATTCCATTTCAATTTTTACTATTTTATTCTTCCTTTTTTCATCGCATATCTCATATTCAACATTAGTTTTTTAACTATTTTTGAATTGATCTTTTCTGGAAACTTATGTTTACTCTTAATCGATTTTAAAAGAGTTTATATTTTTATTAGTCTTCTGTATGGGTTAGGATCTCCAAAGGTAATGGGAGAATATTTGGGATATAATTCTGGATCACTCCATTCCTCAAAAAAGTTCATTTTCTTCTTCTTCTATAATAGGGTATTATTTATCATCATTAGAGTATTCAACTATTTAATCAGGCTCAAGAAATAGATCCACAACATCCTTTGGTCTAGTTGAATAATCAACCAAATTAAACTCATCGTATAATTTTTCAAAATCACCAACCCTCTATTTCTTCTGGGGGTTCCAACTAATTTTCAACTATGAGAAATTTACTCTTAAAATGAGAAAACCACAAAAGACTAAAATAAAGTCTTCATCCTGGGATAAAAGTCCCTTGGCCTTTATAATGACATAACTTAACTAGGGGTGGATCAATGAATTAGATATGGAGGATGGATTTATTATCTCACACATATTCACCATGATATATTTACATAGATTTATCTTATCACATTATTTCTTAAGATATAAAAGTTAAAAATCTTGGTAACTTAGAGTTGATAAATCACCCTTTCTTGGGAATAGAATATACTATAAAAACATAAATAGAATCCTACATTCCATATCAAGCTATGAGGAAACATACCTTTTATTTATTTCATCTCCTATCAATTGTGATAAATCCCTTTCATACACAAACAACTCACTATCTTAAAGAATGGTACATTTTTAATCCCCGTGTATTCCTTCAGGGGGTACATCCAAATATTTATCTCATCTATTTGAAAAAAAACATATTATGTGTCCTTTGAAATTTATTTTTAATGAATTCAAACCATATAGATCCAATTAAATTTCTACATGATGATAGAATTCATAAACCATCTTAGGGTAAAAAGGTCTTTTGTTTGATGAGATACACTCTAAACATCATTGGTTATGGATTAATTTGAGTACTTGAGATTTTCTATAAAAAAACCATTTCAATTTAACTTCCCTTTCAGGTACAACAACTCTTTTTAAAAGCTTGGGATTAACCGGTTCATCTAGGGTAGGTACACTGGGTTATTTCTTCTATATATTAAAAGATATCTACTATGAAGGTGAATATCCTTAAGGACACATCATTCTCAGCCTATAGATTGGTTTTTAAATATCAGTTGAGTGTAAGGAGAAGTCTTGAAATGCAATATGTGAATGGTTTCATTATGCTTGAGAGAAAATTATATAAGAGTATAATGCTTGGCTCAAGGTGTTTTGTGAATAGACATAATGACATTTTATATCATTTAAGATTTTAGGTATTCTAAAATTGAAACCAAACTTATACTGAAAAAATAAAATTTAAATATACATATAAAACATGCATTGGGTTATGAAAAGTATATAAACCAGAATAAATTAACTAGGCGGTCAAAAATATAGAGAAATTGAAAAAATTACAAGGTCTTGAAAAATAAATGGAATGACAAGACAACAGTGTGATAAAACAATGGTGTGTCACCAAAATGGTATTTCAACCCCAAAGATGTCTCCCCAAAATAGTATTTCAATCATAATAGTGTGCCACCAAAAACGTATGTCAACTAAAATGGTGTGTTAATCACAATGGAATGTAATATAAAATTAAACTTAACCAAAATTAATCATTCCTAACTCAGGTTTGATATAATTAATTCTCTAAAAATTTAAAGGATTAGTAAATATATCGTCAAACTGATGTTATATAAAAATAAATTCAAGAGTGATATATCCTTTTTGAAAATGATCTCGCAAAAATTGATTTCTTATATCAATGTTTTTTTATCTAGAAAGAAACAATGCATTGATAAATATATTAATTGCACTTGTATTATCTCAGTTTATGGTGACATGTTGGAATTTATATCAATAGTCTAGTAAAATGTATTTCATCCAGAAAATGTGTGCACAAAAGTTACCATAATCTATGTATTCACCTTTATTAGTAGAAAATATAATAGAATTTTTCTTTTTATTACACCATAAAATAAGAGATTTTCCCAAAAAGAGACATGTTCCATAGGTTCATTTCGATCTAACTTTGATCCACAAATATATTTGTATATTTGAGTTATTTGAAAATTATTTTAACATCATTTCAGTATGAATATATAGTCTTTTTTGTTTAAAAATAGTGCACAAATAGACACTAAACATAATATCTTGTCAGCTAACTGTGAAGTAGAGAAGACTTTCAATCATACCTCTATAACTCAATTCATCAACTGGTTTCCTAACATCATCAAGATCCAATTTTTATGCGGTATTGATGGGAGTATCATTTCCCTTACTACTATCCAAATAAAATATTTTAAATATATTTTGTATATATACATTTATTTAAAATAATTACTTATTTGTTTTGAATGATTTGAATCCAAGAAAGAATTTGAGTTCACCCATTAAAGTCATTTCAAATTCATTTTTCATCATTTTAGAAAAATAAATACATAAATAATTTCTTTAAAATCCAAAAATAATATCATCAACACAATTTTTAACTATTAGTACATTTTATGAAATTAGTTTTATAAAAATATCAGTGTCAGCTATACCATTTTAAAACCCTTTTGAAATTTGAAAATTATTGATCATGTCATACCATGCTCAAGAAGCTTGTTTTAAAACATATAAAGAATTTGGTAATTTAAAAACGTGGTTTTAAAGGGGGATTTTAAAAATCATAGGGTTGTTCAAAAAACAGCCTCAATTATAAAACCATTTATGAATTCACTCTTGAAATCCATTTGATAAATCTTGAAATCTAGATGAGCTACATAAGAATGTAGGATTTTTATGGAATCAAGTATGGATACAGGTGGAAGGGTTTCCTCATGGTTTATTCTTCTGGGTTTATTCCTTATTCTTGACTATAACCTTCTATAAAAATTATAGCCTTGTTTTGAACTATAGTGATTGAATCATTAACTTTTTCCCTAAATACCCTTTCAATGCCAATAGTCAAAATTTCCTTGTGTCTATCTACAAATTCCCAAAAAAAATTCTTTCAAACTAATTTAATTCTTATTTAATTTATATTACCCATAATTAATCATTAATTACCTCAGTAATTTATTAGGTTCAATTTCAGACTAGAAATCTTGATGTTCAATCAGATTTCTCATAGAATATCTTGTTTGTGTTCCTCTATTTAGATACCCTTCAACAGTGTCTAAGGGATGGTACTTAATGGTTCCAATTGATCTTGAAAATGAAGTATTTTTCACTTTGGAATTTTTAGGTTTAGGTTTTGGAAGTTCAAGAAATTATTCAAAACTAGAGGATTTGTTTAACTATTTGTTAATTGAATATAAAGTTTTGGAATTTAAAATTAGAGAAGGAAAATCACCCTCATGTTTTTATAAGGAGCTCTTAGGCTCATGTGGTTTAGTCTCATCAAATTTGACATGAACTAATTATTCCATAGATTTGGTCTTATTATTGAATTATATATAGTCTTTTCTAGAGATTTAACAACTATGTAAAATTACATCCTTGCTATTAAAAGAAAATTTGTCCAAATTATCCTTAATTTTAAGAATAAGGACTTTACAACCAAAACTCTAAACTAACTAACCTTTGGTTTCCTACTTTTTTACAACTCATAAGTGTTATTTTTAAGTATGGTTCTAATTGAGACTCTATTTATGATATAACAGTCCAAACTAAGAAATTCATCACAAAAATAGAGAAGTAGTTCATACTCATTCAACATGGTATGGGTTATCACTTGTAAAGTTCTATTTCTCCTTCCAAAAACATCATTCCAATGTGGGGTCCTAGTATTAGAGAGGTAATGACTGTAGCCATTTTTTGTGAAAAAAGACTAAAATCAGGATTCTGAAATGCATGACCAAAGTCAATCCATACGGTCATAATTCTATGTCCACTAAAATTTTCTATAGACTTAGAATACTTAAAAAAATAAGGGAAAACTTCACTTTTATGAGCTAGAAAATATATCCAAGTATACCTAGAGAAATCATCTACTACAACATAAACATAGTGCTTCCCATTAAGACATGAAATTCTAGATAGTCCAAATAGATATATATGAACCAACTAAATAGGTTTAGAAGTTTATTCTTCTTTATTTAATTTAAAAGAAACATTGTGTTATTTCCCTTTTTGATAGGGGTGACAGACATTATCAGTTTGGAACTCAATATTAGGTCGATACCTAACTAACCCTTTTATAGTTAGATTCCTACGTGAGTGAATTTTGTAATTGCCTAGTCTCATATCCCAAATCTTAGACTCTTTCTGAAAGGAACTTATGCAAGAATCATTATGATATATAAAGATCTTAATCAATAACTTAAACATTTTCATTTGTTAAATAAGTAAAAATTAAATAATTTTTGGAATAAAAAAATTACAAGCATAATTCCCAAACATAAATAAAAACCATAATCACACAACCATTAAATATTAAGAATATTTTATCTTAAATAAATAACATATTAAACATTATAAATTAAAACTGAATTTCTATTTCCAATCTAGCCAAGGTTACTGATGTTCCCTTTTTCATTATCACCAAAGGGTACATGGCCACCATCAACCTTGATAAATCTCTTGAAAATTTTATAAAATCATTTCATATTCCATGAAAAACCACTTTCCAAGTACTATAGACTTCTATTGGAGGTATTAAAGCAGTTCCCCTACAAAATAGATTTTATGCGAGGAATGATTTTGGGACCCAAATATGTTTGGATCTTGAAATGTTAGTAATCAAGTCTTTAGGAACCCATATTTTTTTAATGTATTTTTTATAAACATATTAAAACTTCTATAAATAAATACCAAATTAGGTATCCTAGAGAAAGATTTTTCAAAATAACTCTTAGTTTTGAATTAAGAACAAATGTAATATTATATATTCTTATCTATCCATGTTGGTATCCAATTCCAGGAACAGACATTGGTGAAACTTTCATTTAAAAAAACATTTTAAGCGTGTTTCTACCATTTTTAAACTTTTCCAAATATTTCTTTAAATTTTCATTATATATTTTTAGTCCAATTTTCTTCTTTGAGAAGTTGATTTGTTTCCCTCTTTTGTATAGATAGTTCATATTTTCTATTTTAGTCTGAGCATGATATCTTTTTAAACCATTGTATTTATCCTTTAACTCAACAAATGTATCCAATAACATGTTGTAGTATTCTTATAATTCTTCATTCAACATTTCATCATCATCACATTGTTCATTATTAGAATTATCATAATTATGCATAGTAAGTATGTTTGAAAGAACTCGTAAAGCAGATACCTCACTTAATTTGGTTCTGAAACACATATTTTCCCTATATGGATTATATTTAAGTGAACAGCATGAATCACTGAAGATATCTTTATAAGAACTCCATGAGTCTTTCTTATCCTTCATATATAATCTTCCTTTTTCTATATATTTCTTTTTGTACATAATCTTTATACTATCAGATTTTATGTGTCCTTTAATATTACATTCATAGCAAACAACTACTTTTGGATCATCATATTTCTTCCACTATTACTTCCAATTTCTTATATTGTCATAATTTATTTTTTTAAGAAATATTTCTTCCTATAAAACATCCTAAATTTTTGGATATGTGATCCATCTCCTCATCACTATCTGGTTGAGATTCATCATCACTTGAATCAATATCTTGGACTTTCTCATTTTCTTTTTACCTTTTTTCCCTAGAGATTATAGTCTTGAAATCTACTGCCTTTATTTTAATCTCCTCATCTGTTTCATGGTTTACCTTTAATTCCTCTTACAACATAATAATCGTTCAAATCATCTCCTTGATTGGAAACATTATAATATCACAAGATTTTCTTATAGAGAGAGATGTGCCTCTCCATATTTTTGGTAGTCATTGGATTTGTCATATAATCTGATCCTTTTTAGATATATTATTTAAATGTGATCTCATTATTATGAATATTTCATTAAACCTAAGGTAATTGTCAAAAATTAGGTTTATCAAGATCCATTTTAAAAGTATATTATTTAATAATATATGTGTTAGGTATCATTTCCTTAACAATAGAAGTTACCTCATGTGAAATAGGTAGAGTGTCCCTAATCTCATGATAATTTTTAAATGAAGATATTCTTTTAAATTCCTCATATCCTAAGGCATGTTTTTGGGCATTCATTTATTTGAAATTATTATTTTAAGAATACTTTTGTTTTTCATCCCAATATTTCCTAGTAGTAGAAACAATAACATATTTATCTTCTATTGTAGACCAAATTTAAAATCTTATACTTTCTATATGCACTTTCATCTTAATTTTCCATTGTTCATAATTTATACCATTCAAAAAATGAGTTCTATTAGTAGAAGAACCTTCTGTTTGGTTATCCATTTTAAAGAACTAAATTTATAAAATGCACAAATTTAATATTTTAAAGTAAAACTGATATCTCTATTAGTATTATTTCAAATCTATAATACCAAATAAAGATTCATCTGATATCAAATGTTGGTTATAGTTAGTTACTAATGATGGGGGGTTAATTGAGTACCCAATATTAATTTTTATTTAAAATGGATTATTTTGAAATCCCTCAAATGTTTAAATACAAAAAAAAATTATCAAAAAAGGTAGTATGATATATATGTTAACATTTATAAAGATTTTTCTGTAGATTGATTAGGTATTTTATGAATAATATAAAATACTATTTGATCCCTTTAAATTATTTTACTTCATCAAAATACTATATGGACACAAATTAAGTTTAAATATCAATGTACATATTTTGTTTGTAGATATAAAAATGTAGTTTTAAAGAATAAATAAAGTAAAAAAAATAAAGCACACAATAGAAAGATTGAATACAAGAGTTTCAGTATCAAGATGAGACCTTGTCCTTTCTACATGGTGATGACCTTCCACCAAGTATTTTATATAAAATAAACAAGATGGTCCACAACCTGGATCAGGGTTTACAATAATCTAGGTCACAAATGACCTCTTCCATAGTTATATGTTGGAGAAAATATAAACAGGTCATACAAGTACCTATACCACTATTATATGTGGGAGTATAGGTGTAATAAATTATAAGAATATATCTAAGTATCTTCTAGTTTAGAACATGAGACAATGTTATTAGGATAAAAATAGAGTATGCACACACACTTCTCTAAATGTAATAAATATAAATAGAAAATATTAATCTAATAGTGTTGAGTTTATAAATTCTTGGTCTATTTCAAGGTAGCTTGTGACTCTTGATTTTATTGTTCTGTGAAGCTTGATTAAGGTTCTCGTGAAAACTTCAAAAGAATAGAGTGTCGTAGACTATTCTTCTTTTCAGTAAAAAAACCTATGATTTTACAATGTATTTTAGATTCCTAGTTGAGTGTTTGTAACAAGTGATTTATTATTCTTTTCAATCAGCTTCAGCTCTATTTGTGTTCATAAAGTTTAATCTCTCAAGGATATCTATCAGTCTGATACATCCAATTCTATTTTAAATGTGGGTGTATGTTGCACTTTTATCAACTGTAGTAAGAATAATATCTTGATTGTCTCTAATTCCTCACACTACATGCCTAGCATTCTCTTCAATTCATTATGTCTTTCATTTAGAAAATAATATGTAAAATAATAAATGGAATTAAATTTGATATTATAGTCATTAGTAAAGATTCAAAATTAGTAAGGTGGGAAAATTATTGGTGGTCTCTTATTCTAGAAGTATGTCATTCTAGAGGCTTGACACTATCAGTGTCTGGTCTAAAATTATATGGTCTGATAGTGTCTGTTATGGCGGTTTCACATACATAGTTGAATTTATACTAGTCTAGAGATGAGTTAATTAAGGTGTCTCCTTCTAATGGATGTTCAATCTGATGGTAGTTTAGTCTAGGAATGTATCAGACATAGGTGAGTTTTCACTCCAGTTTCATGTCTTCTAATGGTGACTCATATACAACGGTGTCTTAAACATATCCAAAATTTGTGTTGGCAGTATGACACTAGTGGTGCCTCAATAAGCGGTATCTCATACTTGGACACATTTACATTCTGGCTCCATGACATCTTGAAGGTGTGGTATCCTAGTGGTATTTCATATAATGGTGTCTGAGACTTTGGTAAATAATATTTCTTGGTTGTGTTGGTCTCAGTGGTTTTTCATTTGTAGTAGTGACAAGCGGAGACTAATACTTAGACAATTTCATCACCTCTCTCGGATTAATGGAACACTTAGAGAAAAAACATAAATCCATTAATATCATTAGAATCATGATTTTTTTATCATTAAAACTAGTATGTCGATATATGATATATTATATATCTTTGTCCCCATCAATCAGTCATGAAAATCGATACAGCGTTCAGGCATATGTATGGACTACTGTCTCCATGAATGGTGTCTTTCATATTCTATCTCTAATTTTTATGGATTAATATGAATACATATAAAATTAATATATGTGATATTTATATCCTGGTTAAAATTTTGTAGATTATGTAATTTTTATCAATTTAAGAACACAAAAAATACTAAATAAAAACATACATGAACAATGAAGTAGTTATTACCTGAAACATAATTTTAACAAGAAATTTTTCATAAATTGACAATAAATGGTCATATCTAAATAATATATGGAAATATATTTATAAATATTGTTCTTTAAAATATTTATAACAATTTATATTTTTTTTATATTTTTTTTAATGTGTATGATAGAAGTCGAGAAATTAGGTTAGGGATTTCCATCTAACTTTTACTTTCTGTGAGACATGTCTCGTATTCACCACATGTTTCATTTATGTGGTGTATATACTAACCATGAATTTATTTTATTATTATCATCCTTAAAATTATTTGGATTTATATATCCATTTTAGGAACTATCTTTAATAGGGGTTATGATTCAAAAGATACCAATGCGGTAAGAGCTTTTTGTCTCAAATTGTCTTTATTGGGACATAATCCATATTATTCACCTAACTTCTCCAATGAGGTTTATATACTTCCCCTTAGACATTTTATATTTTTATTTTTGTTATTTTTGTGATATTAAAATTTACATCTTATTTTATTCTTTAATGGGGACTATGATTAAAAAAATACCAAATTGGTAAGTGTTTTATGATACAATCTCATTGCTTATTAGGATTATTTTTTATATTTTTTCTGATTATAAAGTCATATGATCCATATATCAATAAACTCATCACTTTTCTAAACCTTTGTTTATTTCTTTATAATACAATTTTATTTTTATTTTCCACTTTTTATGTACTCAACAGGTGAAAATTTTGTTTTCAATAAAAATTCTTCTTTATTTTTCTCTTTGGCTGAAAACTAATTTTTCATAGAAAATCATTTTTAATAAAAAAATCAAAAATGTTTATAAAACATCTTAAAATTATTTATTAAATATATTTTTAAACATATTTTAATTTTAAAAAAAATAAAAGGAATCTTCAAGTCTTTTTCTAAAAAATGCCAATTTGTTTTTCCAAAAATATGATATGAATCATTTTTTAACATGTGAAACATGATCGGTATTTTATACCATCATGGATACTCAATGTTTTAAATATACCTTCATAAATTTCAAATATTATTTTCAAGTAAAATGATTTCTAATTTTTTTTCATTTTTTATTTTTTAAAAATGATATTCAAAGAAAGGATATTTTCCTCAAGATATGTTTTAAATGAGTTTTAAATATTCCTTTATATTTATTCAAATTAATTTACAAATAAAAAGATTAAAAATATGTTTAAATTTAAAAAAATGTTTTATATAGTGTAAATGATATTTTCTTCTCGAAATTTTCCAAGTAATCATTAAAAATAAATTTCTATCTAAGATGAAATCATTTGATGTAACATATGATTTTATGGGGATGTGATCCAAGGAAACCATTATTATTATATCCATGAATACTTTCTGATTATTATGAAAAGATATTTATGAATCCTAATTCACTTCCATGGGTTATACCATTATAAAATGATTATTATGCCCGCTTATTTTTTAATAGGTTATGATTCAATGAAATAATTAAATAATTATGAAACCTGTTATATTTCAACGTGTTATGTGATAATAAAATTTTTATGAAATTCATTTCTTTTCATGGGTATTGATATTAATAACTATTTATAATCTTATAGAACAAATATTTATGATTTTCGTAATGTGATAATGGTTGTGTTATAAACAAGTATAGTGGTTAGGTTATAACCAAGATGGTTGGGTCTCAAATCTCCCCCCAATGCATTGGGTAAAGATTTATATCTAATGAGATAAACAGGATTGTAATCGGGAGTGAAATCCATTCAATAATGAACTTTTCCCACTATGATAATTTTGGGAGTGAACCTTGACTACAATGACGGTTTGGGGAGTGAACACAACCCACTATGATAGTTTTAATAATGATATTACACTACTAAATAAATTATTTTCCATGATTATGTATATACCAAAAATATATACCTTATGACAATGTTATGATCTCATTTTTCATTTTATTTGATTCCATTATGATTCATATCTTATGATCATCAAATATTTAATCTTTGAATCAGGTTTATGATCTATTATATGAAGGGTAATATTTTTGAATGTTATTCTCATTTTTCATACCCTTATGGTTTGGATATGTTGATATCTCCTTTATTTGTTGTTACTGAACATCGGATCTCACGCTTTATAATTTTTATTTTCCCCATGTTGTGATAAAATGAATTGTGTATGATATTTCTATGAAGAATTCTAGTTTTGAAAAATATAGTGAGGGATGTTGTAGATCACTTATGGACAAGTTCTTTATGTTTCCATGTTTCCGAAGCCATTATACCTTTACAATCCTTAGGAGTGTATTTTTCTATTGTAAGGAGTATTCATCTAAAAAGATAGAATATTTATGTATGAGATTTTTGGGTTCTCTACCTTAGTCATAATTTTTTCTATACTTACCATTACTCAAGTGTATTTATAGTTTATTCATTATTGACTAATTACATTAAGAAAAGTGATTACATTTATCAGATAGTGTTTATTTATAGAATTATGGATCATTAAATTTTTAGTCTAAACCTTTTATTTTATCTAAATGAATGTTCCTAAGTATTAAATAGAGGTTCTGGGATCATTTAGTCTTGTTTTGGGTCTAGGAGGTCTTGTTTTTTGAGAAATATATTGTGGCACATGATTAGACCACAGTTAGTACTAACCATGAACCTCAACCATTTGACCTATTCCGATAGGGGAACGGTTTTTCAAACCATTCAATATGTGTCATATGGTCATGAAAAATAGAAATAAATTATAGAGGAAAATCACATTTTTTGTGATTTTTTTGGTCTAACTATGCATTAAAACTTTGTGTAGTGTAGGTTCTTGGATAGTGACCAATGCACAGACAGCACATAGTTTTGAAAAACAATGTGGCCAACCCATGATCCCATTTAAAAATTGGTAAATGTAGATTTTACTCCTCATAGTTTAACCTATACAATACTGAAAATGTACAATATCTAGTTGAATCCATATAATCTCCCCTATTTAGGGTTTTATAGTATCTTCTTTACATGATATATGATTCGATCGTTGTTGGTTTCAATGGATCCCTCTCAGTAATACTAACACATTGTTACCTTATTTTCTCAGTTTCTCTCACCATCATCAACATTATCTTCATAAAACCTAATATACCATATTTTTTTGATTTTTTATTTTTTGGTGGTTTCTCTCCTTCCATCCTGAATTTGAGTTCGATATTGGACAAACATTCTTCAACAGATTTAAGGTAGGTGGTCTCTTACTTTTCCCTGAAAGAATATTTGTTAAAAATTGTCTCAATTATTCCACACAATATACATATTTCACATTTCTCTAAAAAAATTTAATACCATTAATTAAATTTTCAAACCATAATATTCATTTCATTTATCCCCTTTGGCATGATGGGATTTTAACAACCTCTACACGAATCACCCCCACAAGGTGGTTTCGATTAAATTACAAGTGCTATCATTATATCCTTATGACTAAACAACCTCATGGGTGTTTTGATCAAGCCATTTTCTTGTGGAATCCATAAATAAAATAAATTGGTTTTTAAATGGATAGGACATAACACATATTCCTTTTTCACTTGTAAGTGGAACATTTAATGATTTGAATGATTCATTACAAATTATTAATTCATGTTGGGCCCTTTTACTTTTAAATGAAAAGTTTAATTAAAATAATTTTTATGAATTATAAATTGGAATGTATTTTTATCATATAGTATGTTTAACTATAAAATGAAATGTGACCACTATTTATGGATCTGGATCTCTGTAAAGGCATAGTATACCATGAGTAATACTCGGATTCCCAACATGTAATTCCATGGGAGAACTCAGATGATGCTATTTGATTCAATGATGTAAACTCTAAGTGAGATACCACACTAGGGTTTTGTAAATGTGTTATACTAGTTGTAACAACCCAAGATTTCATAGTGTATTATTTCTTAAAAATAATTCAATAACATGAACGACACGCAACACCGAGTTCAAGCGCACCATGACTTACCAAACAAGACGTTCAAAAGAGGTTATGAATAGTATTAACTAAATTATAAACATTATATAGTCTTTATAAATTTAGAATCCATATTATGAGTTTCTTAGACATAATGTAAGAAAAAATACTTTTTTTAGATAAAAGAAGTATTTTTCAAAAAATGCACTTTTACCAACTTTTAATAGTGAAACCCTTTTTTTAAAATCCAATATTTTAAACTTTTATATATTCAATTTGACTAAATAAATTTATTCTTTAGAATGGGGACATCAAAAATTTACAAGGTAACACCCCAAGCTTCCATGGTACGCTTCTCTTTGAATAATACAATAGCGTGTGTCGTACGCAACTTCAAGTTCTAACACACACTACAACCAATCAAACTAGCCGTTATGAATAGTAATACATAATTTTTAAAATTTTATAAATTTTATCTCTCAAAAAGGACTTAATTTTTGGATTCGGGGTATCAAATTTAGACTAAGCTGAAATTTTGGTACTTTTCAGATAACATTTATATGTTGATGAATAGTGAAAATTACTAAATGATAATTAAAAACCACTTTTTTAATCGAAATAATTTATATTGATAAATTATGAATTTGAGTGGTTTTAAAGTATATTTATAATATATGTTTACCATTTAATAAAATTTTGGTCATTTTACATAATTTTACAATTAAATCGGACATAAACAAGTGTCAATCTTTTGATAGTTATTATCTCTTAAAAACATACTTTTTGTTTTAACAACGGGAATTAATTTTAAATTAATTTCTACCACTTATGTGTTTTGAATTTGGAAAAATGGATTCCATATTTAGAATCAGTATTTTCAAATTCTTTAAATATGTAAATTTTATTTTTAGACATTATGAATAATTATTTCGGTAAATATTTTATTTACCATGGTTAAAGGGTAAATCCGGTAAATAAGGGTTAAAAAATAATATTATAACAATACTAAATTACCCTAAAACATTACCTAAACTTATTGGTAGATACATGTCTAACCATGTAAATCTTTGGGTCGATTTTGGGACCCCATGGAGCCACTAGTAAGTGATAATGACACTATATTAATTAAGTTAAAATAAATACAAAAATGACATAAGCATATATCATTTAGAAAAACATTTTTTAAATAAGGTTATATATGATTCATTTTCGATTATAAATATTCATTAAAAAGATAAAAATATTTCCTACATAATTATATTTTGTTTATAATTTTTAGACAGTAAATAAGTTAATTTATTTATGACACAATAATGATGTAGTAATTACCATAATAGTGAAAAATTAAAATAATTGATATTATAAATACCGAAATAAATATAATTTGAGAATTTTTATGAATTAAACTAATTTTCTAGTTTAATATTACATATTGGGATTGATTATATAAATTTGGTTCTAAGTAATAATTCTGTTATGAATTTATCAAAAACAAAATACCCAATAGTGTCAAAATTGACATAAAAGAGTTTTTAAAACAAATATTATATTAGTAATTTATATTAAATTCTTAAAAATCTAAGGCTCAGCCAAGAGACTTATATAATGATAGTTTTATCATTAATGGACCACTTGGGGGTCTCTTGGAGGTATATAGTATGTTTATTAACTATATAATATAAAAATACAAAGTGACCTGGTAAGTGTCAAACTAATTAACTAAGAGTTAAAACTACACGATAAGGTTAATATAATGACCCAAACATATCTAAATTCTATTGGTTGAGTGGTTTTCGACCCATACCTACCTTAAACATTAAATAATCCACTTTGGATCCATTATAAAAAGAATATGAATTTATTATAAAATAATATTTCTAGCTTTTCCAAAGGTGCCCCTCACCCCTCTTATAAAAGGGCACTCCCCCTTCTCATTAATTCACACCTTCAATGCCTTTTTGTTCAGCCAAACCCTGCCCAAATACTCTATAAAATTCCCTCACTTAATCCTATAGGATTTACTTCAGTCATAAATCCAACCTAAGGAGCCCTTTTGATCAAATCAAAAAGAAGAACCTGAAGAAGAGGTAATGATTTCACCAACCCTTTTCAAGTTCCTTTCTTCTTCCACTTCTTCTATCTTTGGTATTACCATTATAAAATAATAACTCCAGTATATTATATATACATTGATGTTATTATAAACATGTTACAACCATATTTCAGTATTCTATCCATCCTTTGAATGACATGTCACCATACGTGCGTACGTACGGCTTACCGTCTCCACGTCGTGGTGTAATTGTTATTCAATAAATTATTATTTGGATGGGTATAACAGGGATATTTGATTCATATAAATAATAAATATAACATGATAATGATTCTTTATATATGATATACCATCCAATTATATATTATTTTAATATCAAAAGAATGATATTGCCGCTCGTGCATACGTTCGGACTACCGTCTCCACGAATGTGATGAGATTCATTCTCCATTTTATCCATTCAAGTATAATTCTCATTTAACGATTAATAATAGTATCTAAGGACATAATATAATTCTGGATATTAATAAGATACAACCTATCCATAATAAACATGGCTTATATAACAAAACATATAAAAGAAAATGAGTAAGTTAACACACGAAACGACGATAATTCTAAAATATTATTAACAAAAAAATATTAAAAGATCATATATGATATCATATTAATATATATGATTCTTGTATAATTTAATAACAATTATTTGACCATCATACACGAGTTTAACCTACCCCAACCAAGGAAAAGTACAAGTTAAGGGTTTATTTCGCAATCTATTCATTATCCGAGGTTGTTTATACGTAATAATCTACTGGGACTTCTTTATCATCCACATCCATGTTTCTTAAAAATTTATTTCAAAACATTTTTAATATTTACTATAATATGGGTTAAAGTCATTTATACCCTTATTGACTTTTATAAGTGGTTTATAAAGGAATCTTTCCAGTTTTTTCAAACAAGTCCCTCTTTAACCTTTTCGACGGAATTAAGGTAAGAATGTTTTTTTAACTTATACGGCAGGTGCGGCTATTTTCCGCCATTATAAAATCGTTGAAGCTTCCCTTACAAGCTTATAAGAATATTTTCAAAGAAAATGTTTTATTTTATAGATATATTACTCTTAAATGTTTTCAAAATAGAGAGAGATATTTCTCTAAAAAGAGTTTTGCTTTCATCTATGTCAACATCCATTGATGGATTTTAAGATTATTTGAAGTTGATTTATTATGATACAAAACTTCTAGATTGTGTTGAAGGTTTTGTGATATGTTTGATTGTGGATGTGTTATTTTTATACCATTCTTGGTTTATAGATGAAGTATTTACATTTCGTATGCTAGTTTTAATACTAATGTTTATGTTATGTTTAAACCTTTTCATATGGGAATGCATTGGACTTAATATGTGACAGGTGGAGCCTGCTATAGCTTCTCGATGCATCAATAGGTCTCATGAGAAAAACTAGTGTCTTGGCACAAGACCATGGAAAAATATTATTTGTAGTCTTGGTACGAGGCCTTGGCTATGTGGTTATGATAGTCTGGAATTATGCATTCCATCATTATGAAAGTGGTTATTGATATTGCATTGATTATTTGAATAGTAGAATATCCATGTGAATAAGTAAATGGAATTATTTCATTGTATTTTTTCCATACTATGTTGAAGTTCAAGTTTAAAAGGATTTTGTTTTAGTTATACATTGCCTTAAATGTTTATTCTTATTTATGAAAGTTTCCGCTATATTGTTATCCTTACTGGGCATTTGAGCTCACCCCCTTTCTATGATTTATTTTTCCCATGATGTGAAGAAGTAATTTATAAATGACCTGCAGGGATATATGAGGGGATAAGAGCGTAGACTATGGAGACTATATTTTTTAGGATGTAATGTAAAACGTTATGAATGTATCTAGTCTTTCCAAGGCTACTAAAATAATCAACCTTTCGAGACTTGATCTTTCTTGTGATCATGCCAATGTTATGTAATAATGCACTGACTCTAGGTAACTGGGGTCGGGGCGTTACAGTTAGTATCAGAGGAATTTTTTTACAAACCTTGGAAGCTAGATTTAGATAAAATCTAATTAGAGAACATATATTTAAGATGGACATTGAGGATTAGTATAGAAGAACTTTCTAGAATTTTGGTGTTGTAGAGATTTTGTGAGTTTTCTGAGCAATACATCCCTGTCTGGATATGAGCAGGTAAGGGCAGCTCTAACACAGATTTACCTAGGGGTAAAACTTGAAAACACCACTTTGAGATGGACTCGAACGGGAACTTGTGCACGACAATGGTCCTTGCTGCACTCTTGGTTACGACACTCTTGGGGGATATGCTTGGGATAACTCTCATTTTCTTTACAAATCATTATGAAGGGTTTATGAGTATATACTTCCTCAAAAAAACATTTTTATGATTATGTATTATATCCATAAATAGTTCAATTTATGTTAAGTGTTTTATGAGTATGGATTTATGTATTTTGATTCATAAACTGATCTAGTTTATGACATTGTTTAGAAATGGTGCCCAATAGAAGGAATGAGAACTCCAATAATACGCATGATCCAAAGAGTAAGGAGGGTCATATCTTTCATGGTCTTAATCCAAAATTTAGAAGGGAAATAGTCTCCCACGTATTATCATCATATGAAGAAATAGTATCATGTATTGATAAGATAAGTAAAGAATTCTTGGAGTCCTATGACTTTGAAGTGAAGCCAGAGAAGGAAAGGATGGTAGAGAGAAGGACAGATAAAAGGAAGAAGGTAAAGAAGGATTTTCCCAAATGTGATAACTATAGAAAGAATCACCTTGTAAAATGCTTGAATGGAATGGGAGTATGTTATAAGTGTGGAGAAAAAGGACACAAAGTACGTGACTCCAAGGGTAAGAAAATGGTTTCAAAGGTACAATGCTTCATTTGCAAGGAGTTTGGACACTACGCGAACCTATGTCCCAGTCATCAGACTATGCCGCAAATGATTCTATTGGATAATAATCAAGTTATGATACTACCACAGATGAAGAGGAATTATTAGAGTTCTTATGTTGATTATGTCATTTGAGTGTTGTATCAACAATGTACTTTTTATAACAATTATGGAGTATATAAGGATTGTATTGCAGTACTATTTCATTAAGGACTTGAGATTGTGTGGAATAATGAAAAGTGACTCAATAGCAGGTTAAATTTTTGGAAAATATATGGTTGAGAGAATGATAAACCATAATATGGTTCTGATAACGAGGTAATGATTTTAGAATAATACATGATTGATTTGGATAAATTATATTGGATATTCTTGACTCCCTTAAAACTGATTAATGATTTGTATATTTCATCATTGTTGGGGTTTACAACATTTATGGAATGAAGGATTATATCCATTATTATTTAAGGAATAAGGGATCATGAATTTAATCAATAAGGTTTTTTGGTAATTCAGGATATTGCAGTGTTTTAAAAGAATACATGATGAAGGTTTTCACATCTTATTACGCGGTAAAAAGGATCTTCATTTTGTTTACCTTCCTTATAAATTTTGAAGTGAAGTATTTTGGATATTTTTAGTTTGTATTATTTTTGGATTGCCATAAAAGGACAACCCAGAGGACGGGCGGCAACCCGTCACATCCGGCAAGGCCGCGAGACTTGAACCCACAACCAAAGGGCGACCGGGGTGTATCACCTACCACTGGCCCATGTGATGTCCAGGATTAAATAATGTATTTTTTTAAAAGATCTTGTAGATGAATTATAAATTCATTTTTTGGAACCCTATATGAATAGGATTAATAGAATATATTTTTACATTCTATTATCTTTTAGAGTGAAAGATGAGTTTGTGGTCGATATTAGTTAAATGATGGAACTCTACTTGTCAAGAATATATTTTTCTTCTTCTCTTATTCTATGAAGAAATTAATTCTTATACTCTATTTAAGGAAACCTAAAACCAAAAATGTTTTATCCCACCCTATTTTTTGTTGAACCGATGGTATTTCAAATCATCATAGATTGATGAATTTAAGGACCTCGATTTTACACTTGTTTGTGATTGATGACCTCAATCACTACCAATAAATATTTACCTTTTTCCTAAAATTATATGTCTCTAATTGCCACCAATTTTCACCTAATAGAGATCATAATTTGGTGATGAAAATTTCATTTCTCTTTTCCTCTTATTAAGACTAAATTTTATTAACCCAATTTCTGATGTGGGTTTTCCCACAAAGATATTTTCTATATTCAACCTTTTTTTTGAAGAACAATTTCAAATTGTGAGGACGCAATTTATTGAAGGAGGGGAGAATGTAACACCCCATGATTTCATAGTGTATTATTTCTTCAAAATAATTCAATAACTTGCACTACACGCAACACCGAGTTCAAGCACACCATGACTTACCAAACAAGCCATTCAAAAGAGGTTATGAATAATATTAACTAAATTTTAAACATTATATAATCCTTATAAGTTTAGAATACATATTATGAGTTTCTTAGACATAATTTAAGAACAAATTCTATTTTTTCAGATAAAAGAAGTATTTTTCAAAAAATGCACTTTTACCAACTTTTAATAGTGAAACCCTTTTTTAAAATCCAATATTTTAAACTTTTATATATTCAATTTGACTAAATAAATTTATCCTTTAGAATGGAGACATCAAAAATTTACAACTTAACACCCCATGCTTCCACGGTATGCTTCTCTTTGAATAATACAGTAGCGTGTGTTGTACGCAACTTCGAGTTCTAACACACACTACAACCAATCAAACTAGTCGTTATGAATAGTAATACCTAATTTTTGAAATTTTATAAACTTTATCTCTCAAAATGGACTTTATTTTTGGATTAGGAGTATCAAATTTATCCTAAGGTGAAATTTCGGTACTTTTCGGATAACATTTATATTTTGATGAATAGTGAAAATTACTAAATTTTAATTAAAAACAACTTTTTTAATCGAAATAATTTATAATGATAAACTATGAATGTGAGTGGTTTTAAAGTATATTTAGAATATATTTTTACCATTTAATATAATGTTGGTCATTGTACATAATTTTACAATTAAACTGGACATAAACAAGTGTCAATCTTTTGATAGTTATTATCTCTTAAAAACACACTTTTTGTTTTAACAACGGGAATTAATTTTAAATTAATTTCTACCACTTCTGTGTTTTGAATTTTGAAAAATGGATTTCATATTTGGAATCAGTATGTTCAAATTGTTTAAATATGTAACTTTTATTTTTAGACATTTTGAATAATTACTTCGGTAAATTTTTTATTTATCATGGTTAAAGGGTAAATCTGGTAAATAAGGGTTAAAAAATGTTATAATAATACTAAATTACCCTAAAACGTGTCCTAACCTTATTGGTGGATACATGTCCGACCAGGGGCATCTTTGGGTCGATTTGGGGACCCCATGGAGCCACTTTTAAGTGATAATGACACTTTATATTAATTAAGTTAAAATAAATACAAAAATGACATAAGCATATATCTTTTAGAAAAACATTTTTTACATAGGGATATATATGTTGGAGATTTAATTATAAATATTCATTAGAAATATAAAAATATTTCCTACATAATTATATTTTATTTATAATTTTTAGACAATAAATAATTTAATTTATTTATGACACAATGATGATGCAGTAATTACCATAATAGTGAAAAATTAAAATAATTGATATTATAAATACCCAAATAAATATAATTTGAGACTTTTTATGAATTAAACTACTTCTATACGTTAATATCACATATTTGGATTGATTATATAAATTTGGTTTGAATTAATAATGCTGTTATAAATTTATCAAAAACAAAATACCCAATAGTGTCAAAATTGACATAAAAGAGTTTTTAAAACAAATATTATATTATTAATTTATATTAATTTCCTAAAAATCTAAGGTTCGGACAAGAGACTTATATCATGATAGGTGTATCATTAATGGACCACTTTGGGGTCTCTTGGAGGTATATAGTAATTTTATTAACTATATAATATAAAAATACAAAGTGACATGATAAGTGGCAAACTAATTAACTAAGATTTAAGACTAAACAATAAGGTTAATATAATGACCCAAACCTGTCTAAATTCTATTGTTTGAGTGGTTTTAGACCCATACCAACCTTAAACTTTAAATAATTCACTTTTTAGCCATTAGAAACCGAATATTAATTTATTATAAAATAATATTTCTAGCTTTTCCAAAGGTGCCCCTCACCCCTCTTATAAAAGGGAACTCCCCCTTCTCATTAATTCACACCTTCAAAGCCTTTTGGTTCGGACAAACCCTGCCCAAATACTCTCTGAACTTCCCTCACTTTATCCTAGAGTCCATACTTTAGTCATCAATCGAACATAAGGATCCCTTTTGATAAAATCAAAAGGAAGAACCCGAAGAGGCGGTAATGATTTCACCACCCCTTTTCAAGTTCTTTTCTTCTTCCACTTCTTCTATATTTGTTATTACCATTCTAAAATAATAACTCAATTATATTATATATAATTTGATGTTATTATAAACATGGTACAACCATATTTCAGTATTCTATCCATCCTTTTAATGACATGTCACCATACGTGCGTACGTACGGCTTACCGTCTCCACGTCGTGGTGTAATTGTTATTCAATAAATTATTATTTGGATGGGTATAATAATGATATGTAATTCATGTAAATAATAAATATAACATGAAAATTATTCTTTATATATGATATACCATCCAATTATATGTTATTTTAATATCAAAATAATGATATTGTCTCTCGTGCGTACGTACGGACTACCGTCTCCACGAACGCGAAGAGATTCATTCTCCATCGTATCCATTCAAGTATAATTCTCATTTAATGATTAATAATAGTATCTAAGGACTTAATATAATTCTGGATATTAATAGGATACAAACTATCCATAACAAACATGTCTTACATAACAAAACATATAAAAGAAAATGAGTAAGTTAACACATGAAACGATGATAATTCTAAAATATTATTAACAAAGAAATATTAAAATATCATATATGATATCATATTAATATATATGATTCTTGTATAATTTAATAACAATTATTTCACCATTATACAGGAGGTTAACCTACCCCAACCAAGTAAAAGTACAAGGTAAGGGTTTATTTTGCAATCTATTCATTATCCGAGGTTGTTTATACGTAATAATCTACTGGGACTTCTTTATCGTCCACATCCATGTTTCTTAAAAATGTATTTCAAAACATTTTTACTATTTAATAGAATATGGGTTAAAGTCATTTATACCCTTGTTGACTTTTATAAGTGGTTTATAAAGGAATATTTCCGTCATTTTCCAAACAAGGTCCTTTTTAACCTTTTCGACAAAATTAAGGTAAGAATGTTTTTTTAACTTATACGGTGGGTGCGGCTATTTTCCGCCGTTATAAAATCATCAAATATTCCCTTAAAATATTATAAGAATATTTTCAAAGAAAATGTTTTATTTTATAGATATACGACTCTTAAATGATTTAAAAATAGAAAGAGATATTTCTCTAAAAAGAGTTTTTCTTTCATCTATGTCCACATCCTTTGATGGATTTTAAGCTTATTTGAAGTTGATTTATTATGATACAAAACTTCTATATTGTATTGAAGGTTTTGTGATATGTTTGAATATGGATGTGTTATTTTTATACCATTCGTGGTTTATGGATGAATTATTTACATTTCGTATGCTAGTTTTAATATGATGTTTATGTTATGTTTAAACCTTTTCATATGGGAATGCATTGGACTTAATATATGATGGGTGGAGCTCGCTATAGCTCCTCGATGCATCGGTAGGTCTCATGAGACAAACTAGTGTCTTGGCACAAGGCCTTGGAATAATCTTATTTGTAGTCTTGGCATGAGGGCTTTCCTATGTGGTTATGATTGTCTGGCATTATGCATTCCATCATTATGAAAGTGGTTATTGATTTAGCATGTGTTTATTCAACTAATATAATATCCATGTGAATACGTAAATGGCATTATTTCATTTTATTTTTTCCATACTATGTTGATGATCATGTTTACAAGGCTTTTGTTTTAGTTATACATTGACTTAAATTTTTATTCTTATTTATAAAATTTTCTGCTATATTGTTATCCTTACTGGTCATTTGAGCTCACCCCCTTTCTATGTTTTATTTTTCCCAGGATGTGAAGAAGTAATTTATGAATGACCTACAGGGATAGTATGAGGGGATAAGAGTGTGGACTATGGAGACTATATTGTTGTAGTTTTCATTTTATGATGTAATGCAAAACTTTATGAATGTATCTAGTGTTTCCAAGGCTACTAAACTAATCGGTCTTTCGAGACTTGATCATTCTTCTGATCATGGCAATGTTATGTAATAATGCACTGACTCTGGGTAACTGGGGTCGGGGTGTTACACTAGTGAATTTTTCTATATATCACTAATGATTCCCCTTCATATCCAAAAAATTTAATGTGAATATTATATCCTTGTATTCATCTTATTTTCCATGTACATGTGATTCCATGGATTATATCCTTGGTCAATTAATAATTCTTAGTATGTTCTTAGCTTTTACGTACTCCTTGGTATTCGTTATAAATATTTAGAGTGGATGAAATGATTTTATCCATCAGATTATACTCAAACCCCTATAACCAATCTACATTATTGTTACTATGAGTTGGCTCGACCACCTAAGGTCAGGGATTCCTCGGTTTCACATTGTATATTGTATGATAATATTATATGGACTTGTTAATTACATTCATTGATTTCTAGGATGAACTCAAATGGTATTATCTTTAGATATATTCATCATAGGTTGAATGAGGTGTGGTCATCTAGGTACCCCGTGAGGATACTAATCTAAATGAAGTTACTATTACTAACAAATGTTATATTATATCTGTGCAATATTAAATTTCATATTCATAGAATGGATTTCTATTAGACATCATTGGTGGTTTCTAGCCAAGTTTTACTCATACCATGTTCAGGATATCACTGGATACCCAAACAGACTTTTTGATATAGTTATGGATATAGGGAAGCACCCAGTTATGGATGTTTGATTCCTATTGTTTTAGAGATACATAATTGATGAAAAATATGGTGCTCAGGATGCTCTTGGAGATGGTTTTTTGTTTTTTGTTCCTTTTTCTGTACATTTTTTGGTATGTATTCTTATCTCCATGAATGAATGTTCAATTTTTATAGACATAACATCATTTTTATATGATACTATTTTTGAATTTTGACTCTTTATTATTAATTGGATGTTTATTTCCACTGCCCTATCTAATTATACTATTTCATTATATGATTTTCATTACTCTTTATATTATTACTACATCTATCCTTCACTCTAATAAATAGGTTGTTGTCTCCCCAACATACCATCATAGATCCTCATTGTTGGTTAGTAGCCTCTAGCATAAGATTGAAATTCTTGAGGTTATGTGGCCAACTAGGTTTGGTCACATATGAGCTAACTGGGTCCAAGATGTCACAAAGTGGTTACAAAGGTTTTAATTTACTTTGTCTTACAATTTTGTGATTGGAAGGTAGGAAACCTAGAATTCATGGAAGTAGGTAGTAAGCCATGCATGGGGATATCTAAAACATGTTTGGGGAAAAATACATGTTTCCATGTGTGGGATTTTATATTCTATATTTCACCTTTTATGGTGATATTATTTCACCATTGGGTGATTTACATGTTTTAAGATGATAAATTATGGATTTTTACCATTACGAATTAATGGAAATGGAGAATTCTCTCAAGAATCGGTATAGGCACAATGAGATTATATGTCATTCCATGTTTATTCTCACATATTGGTTGATTATTACTTACCCCATGTACCTTTATTGTTATAATAATTAATTTTTTAACATTTCTTACAGTAATTTAGTGAAAACTAATTTATTACATAAGTTTCCACATTAACCTAAATGTAATGTTCCCACATAACTTGAAGGAGGAATATTAACTAAACAATGATGACATTTTTATACCATGGAACATTTGTTACATGCATTGAAGCATTATTTGGTTACAACTACATTGATGCCAATTTTAATATTTAAATTGTTTTCTAATGTAAATAATAAATTGTGATCCATATAATAGAATCATCATGTGTGGACCTGTTACATCCTAATACTGGATGTAAATTTCTAGTTGAATTTACTTAAAGTTTTAATTTTAACTGATAAAGTTATGAATTAATAAATTATAAATAGTAACACATCTAACCAAACCATGTATAAAGATTAAAATATTATTAAATTTGAAACTCTTAGAATGAAATATTTTCATTAAATGGGGATTCCAATTAAAACTTCAAAGGTGTTTTCCACTATAAATTACAATTGATTGTCCATATAAATTAACATCTATAATTGAAACAAGAATCTTACAAATAACATGCCCTTATATTTTTGTATTTGGGTTAGTATGTTATGGTTAGTGACCCCTTATGAATATCTTGTTTCCTATTGGTAATACTTTATATTATGTAACTATGTTTTGAGGCATGTTATTGTAATTATAGAGATATGACTCCATGATGGTCATGGATCAACCACCAGGAAGTTGGGAATGACCATGTTCCTAAGGTTGTGGGACATAACCCACCTATAATTCCACTTTTGTAACATATAGTAGAATTACCCACTATACCTAGATTGGGAACTAACACTGAGCTTATAAATAGTTTATTTTGGTCAGTGAATTATATAGTGGGAGCTTCACAACCTACACAGACTATTTCTAAATTGAGGAGAAAATTAATGCAATAGAATCCCCCTAATTTATCAGTATATAGAAGGCCCCAAGCTATTGATTCATGGATTAAGGTCATTTTATCAATTTTTTAGCATCTAAATATGCCTTACAAGATGATGTTAAAGATAATGGTTTACATGATTTGGGGATCCACCTAGAGAAGGTAGAATCTTCTAAATCAGAAATCTTATCATTGGGGTATGATCTATAAGTATTTCATGATAACCTTTTATGATTAATATTTTATAGAAACACTGAGAGATGAAAAAAACTATTTCCATGGGTTAAAACTTTGGCAATAGACTCAAAAATTGTGGACATAGCCTAAGGCCACTGTTTACTTGAACTGTGGAATTTATTGTCATTGTAATATGTTCTTCCTATAGCCATAGTTTAATCCACGGTAATATGTGTCTATATCTTGGATCAAAAAAATGAAAAATGTTCTTATAGTCATGGATTAAATCATGGACATAGGTGGCTATATCCATAGTTCAAACATTGGCATTAGGTAGATATGGACATAGTTTAAATTGTTACCATACATGGTTATGTCCATGGTTTTAAAATGTGTCCTTAGGTGAATATGGCCACGATTTGAAACTGTGTCTTTAGGTAGATATGGTCATTGTTTGAAACCATGAAATTAGGTTGGTATATAAATTGTTTGAAATTTCAGTAGTGTCCTTAAAAAATCAATGTGGCCAATGATGTTTGATCCTCCAACTTCTTCTATATTCTTTCCAAAACATTACCAATGCATTTAAATCAACTATATATATATACATATAAACATATAAATAATTTTATATAATTATAATTAATAATCATTTGGAAAATAAAAAAACATATATTCGTGTTTTGAAATTGTGGAAATATATGGCTATAGCCATGGTTTAAAAAAGTGGATATAGGTGGTTATATCCATGGTTTACACTATGGACATAGAGTCCCATATTCATGTATTCAATGTCAGATTTAGGTGTCTATATCTAGGGATTAAAATGTAGCCTTAGATGGATATGGACAAGGTTTAAACTATGGCCTTATGTGGCTATTTACATGGTTTAAATCGTGGCCTTAGGTGGTTATGGACACTGTTTAAACCATGGACCTAGGTGGATATGGACACATTTTACTAACCCATGAATGTAACCATTTCATCCCAATTTATCACATTTTATTGGTTGTTCCCATGAAACCTACCCCAACATTTTCATATAATCATGGATATATATTAGCCTATATCAACATTTTATAGAGACAATGGCAATGGGATACCTATGACCCTAATTTTACAGATCATGGAAATAGAATTGTGGTTGTAGGGTCATTTTATAGTTTTAAAAATTGATCTATTGAATTTATACACCTAGAGTATGCTATTATGGTTATCATGGAATATTTATCTTGCTTCATAGAACTCCATTGTTTTTCATGGATACCTTTTGGGGAAGATCTATCCAGATTTTGATGCATTGAGGATGGGCTCAGGTACTCCAACTAGTCATAGGTTAACATCTTTTGATTATAATCAAATTAAAACCTATGAATCCTGACCTTATCTTCAAGTAAAAATTTTGGGAATATAAAGGTAAATGACATATTAGTTCATCCCTTGGGTGGAAGTTCTTTATTAGGAAAAAATAATTATCACCTAGAGAATTATCATGATGGTTGTGGAATTCAGAGTGTATGAACAGGAACATATATAGTATTCCAACAGTATGGAAGTAAATGTCACATGAATTCTTAATGTGATAGGGGCCCAGTTGAGTGTAGATCATACAACCCAATGGGCCAAATAAAGTTATTTTTATAGACCTTTCCACTATTCCCCAGTAGTAGAGGATATTTAAAAACTCCACAATCTAGAGTGGGATCAGTAACTCTAATCCAAGTCGGGTGCTCCAGTACAACGGGCCGATTAGTTCTAGGAGGTGGTCATGGATGAAGAATCCAGACCTATCAAGCATTGTGCCAGTGGACTGGACTTGATTAGAGAGGTCATGTAGTAGATCATGGTCATGTATTAGGCTAGTTAAATAAAATTTAGTATATAAACATGGATTATAGATTCATCTATCCACGTTGTGAGGTAATATATTACCATCCTTGATAGTAGTATCTAATTTTTTTACACAAGCACTTCACATTCATTCATATCAATGGCTGTAGAAGAGAATCTTGGACTTGAGATTGAGAACTTTTTCGAGGTAATGACTCTTGAAAATATATTGGGAGTATGATAAAAAAGAATTTTATTATGCATGGAGTTTCCCCTCAAGATTAGAGATAATTATATATTGTAGAAACATTTTTCCTTGAGATGAAATGATTCCAAATAATTCTTAGGATGGACTATTTGGTACCTTATCATTCATGTATTGATTTTGTTCATTATAAAGGGATCATTTTCATCCCATAAAGGTGATAAATATATCTATAAGGGATAATGGGATGTTTAGGAAAGTAAATTTGGACTTCAGAATCATGGTATTGGTAGAGTGTCAGTTTAGAAGACTAGATTTTTCTTAATGATCAACGAGTATGATATCAAATTTTCCTCAATTGGTGGGAAAAAAATTTCTTGATAATTTTTCTTATCATGACCCATCATGGTGGGGAACATGTTGAGACTCCCCAATCCTACCTAAAAAATGGAAGGGGATGGTGACTATCTTTGAGTAGAAATATCACTATCAAGGGAGGAATTAGCCTATGTACTAGTACACCATCACATCTCCATGCACATAAAATGCTTAAATGTAAAAACAACTAAACATACATACTTGAATAAATATAAATCCCATAACTATAGTATGATAATAATTAAAGGAAAGTAAAAAAGAGTCCAAATAAAATACCCCCATAAAAGTTTGAAAACAAGTATGATTTGAATGTAAAGGGGTTGTCATCTAGGTACCGCAAGAACACACCTCGGTTTGTTCAGTATCACTAAGTATGATCTGGTATAGGTCCATCAAGGACTCTATCAAAAGGTCAATCATATTTAATAGACATGACATGTATGGGAATATCCCATATAGGAGTGACCATAACAATACCCTATAGGAAACATCAAAACCACAAATCATAAAACAAAAGAAATAAAATTATATATATATAAGTATATCTCTACAACCCATATAACAAGAATATTCAGATATACTCAACAAAGACACACAGTCTTAAGGTAAGTCACAACCATCATATTCCATCTTATTATTACATAACTAATATTCCATAAAGCACTCATCTGTAATAACACATTTAAAATCCAGATAACACTGATAAAATCCACCTGATAGGTAATGTTCTTCAGGTCACGCCATTATAATTACACAGTGAAGGTCTGAAGATATACGATACACAACTGAGTATCACACCCAAGGCCATGGGTTATACCAAAAACTCAATATGGATTAACATTTTATGTAGAGGATCGACATCTGCATAGTTTTATTTGTGAATATACCAAGAACTCAACCTAGGGAATGAACCCAAACATAGGATCTCATTATGGGCCTCACGGAGGGAATCCAGTGACTCTATCCAAAAAAGTCTTAATAAAGCGATTTTGATCTTCATAGTAGGATTTTATTCAATTCTAACCCATAGTGAAAATGAAATTGGGAACACACCCTAACAAAACTTGTCCAAAATAGAAAGGAAAAGGTCTCAAAGCCATGTTTTAGAAAGTACACGACATGTTGAAGGGGTCAAACACCATGTCCATTGACCACTAGTCCTACAGGTCTAATTTTCCTATGTCTCATTCCACTTTCATGTCTATGTATAAGTATAGGGCATGTTAGCTGCCCAATTAATCTACTTCTGTGTCAGTCCATGTCTTAGATCATGTACTTTTCGAGGCCATGTCCATGTAGGGGAGTACACGGTGTGCTCCAACCTCTGTACTCCAACACATGATTGTGTACATATGAGGTACATGACGAGGAAATTTGGATAGTTGACAAGCCATGTGACCCAGTCACAGGTCATGTGATACTTAACTAACTTATGAAACACTAACTACCAGAAAGCGGGCCCCACATTGTGTGTGGCTCTGGGTTATACAACGTGTAGTATGAATTTTTTCAGAATTACAAATCTAGAATTTGAATTCTTATCTAGTTCTACAACCACCTTTTCTCTCCATGACTCACATATAAAACCATAGACTCACCTATTTTGTCCCTTACCATTGACTAAAAACATGTTTCTATCATCAAATCCATTCAGAAAACGAAATCATTCTTCCTTATTCATTTCACACTGAAGAACATGAAATCAGGTAACCAAAAACCATCTGACTGTCCACCACTTCTATAATCATAAAACCATCATGTACCTCTGATCCAGGATCTATGATATCATATATTTTCACTAGAAATGGAAGAATAATGTTTGATTTACCAAGATTTGTCGAATCATTGGAAAAACAATGAACTACCATGATGGACGAAGAATCGATATAGAAAAGCACAAGAACAATCAAGTAGAAAAAAGCCTCAGTTGATATTCATGTAAACCACAATTTGATTCTATTATAATAACAATATATAAGGAACAATCATTAAGTAATTCTCCCAAACTCTAATAATTCTAACCCATACCACAAGATGATTGATCTATGAATCAATCTATTGGTCGATTAATTCATGCTTGTCTTAGAAATTAAGAACATGGAAAGGAACCAAAAAAACAAACATTCCAACTCAATTAAGAATGTTCTCTGATTAATAACAGATCTACTCCCTAATCATTGGTGAGATCCTTTGATTCATTTTTGTGTTCATCATCGATCCATGATCTAGTAACCGTTCATCTAAGAAAAATCTGCCCACACTCTTTCTAATGGATCTCTAATATATCAAGGGTTATATGGATAACCCTATGATTTCATCATAACAGCCTAATTAAAGACCCTCCAATCAATGTTTCAATAAAAAAGAATTAAAAGAATTTATTTAATTCTTTTATTCATTTTCATGAATGTCATAACTTTTCAAAAAACACTCTACACCAAACAATTTTATGTCTCACCTAGGGTAAACCCAGCATTCTAAAATCAATAGTTCCCTCATATTTTAAATATAGGTCCTCATTTAGATTTTATTCCACTTTTTTAGGAAAACTATATTCATTTTCAATTTAATATATTTAATATATTTCAAAAACATTTATTCTGGGAACACCAGGCCTTATGATCTCACATCATCTCAGTGACTAGTCTCTAAAATAACCTACAAAATATAAAAATAATAATAAATTGAAAATTCATGTCATTAAATTCTCCCCAACTTGTGTCTTTACATCCTAAAAAAGGACAAAATAAGATCTACTTCAAAATATGTGTATACTGAGCATGAATCTAAGCCTCCTACTCTGATGAGATATCCTAGAGATTCCCATGATTCCACCACACACACACTAAAGAAATTGATCACCCATAAAGGATCCTCTCATACTAATCCTCAATCTCTATTAGTTACTCAGTAAAGGTAACTTAATCCTCAATTTTCAGCTCTCTCCAGTCAATAACATGTGATGGGTCATGTATGTACCTCCTGAGCTATGACACGTGGAATATGTTGTGTACCCGGTCTCATTGTAGAGGTAGATCTATGTGGTACACCACCTCACAAAATCTTCATTATATATGGAAAGGTCCAATGAATCTCAGAGATATATTGTCACCCCAACTAAATTTATGTAATCCACCATGATTTAAAACCATTATGAACACATTTTCTCCTTCTTTGACCTCCAAATTCCCTCATCATCTGACAAGAAAATACTTCTGATAGCTCTGTTCAGTCTTCCTATTCTCCTAGATGATATGAACATTAACATTTTTTGATCACACAAACTATGATCCCATGAGGTCTAACCCTCCTAGATTATTCTAGAAAAGTGGTGACCGGTAGGGTTACCCGTGCAAAAACTCAAATGGTTCCATACCGATGGTGGAATGGTAACTATTATTGTATGAAAACTCTACTAGTGGTAGGTGATCCTCTCTACTATGGAAAAAGTCTAACATACAAGCTTGTAGTATTTCATCTAGAATCTTAATGGTCTAATCAGTCTGACCATCAGTTTGGTGGTGAGACACTATGCTCAAGTATAAATGATTCCCACAATCCTCTTGTAATTCCTTTCACAACCGGGATATGAATTGATCACCATTGTTAGAAACAATTGCTGAAGAAACTCCATGGATTCATACTATCTCCAACATGTATAGGTGTCATAATCTCTCTACTGAATAGCAGCCTTGAATATCTAAGAATTGGGCTAAGTTAGTTAGTTATTCTACGATCACCCAAATTCCATCTTGTCCCCTAAACATACATGGTAATCCCATGGAAAATTCCATGGATATCCCATCCAACTTTCTTTATGAAATTGCAAGGTATTGATCTAAACCTGGTAGAACATTGTGCTCAACCTTCACATTCTAACAAGAAAGGAATTGATAGACAAACTCTATAAATCCCTTCTTCATCCATAGACATCAAAATTAACATTGTAGGTCCTTGTATATCTTTAACCCACCTGGATATACCACCAAAGGAGATGTGTGAAACTCTCTTAGAACCTCCTACCAAAGTGTCACTGGTACCATCGTGCATCCTCTAAAAAAAATGACATGCTCCCCACTGTTATAAAAACTAGCAGGATCATTTCTATTCGATGTCAGAGTATGTAGGGTCTCACATTCGACATACCCAATTTGTGCCTCCCTAACTCATTGTAATAGAATAGGGGTAACAACTATCTACTGGAGGTAATATAATCCATGTCCATCCACAAAGGATAACTACAATATGGCCAACTACTCTAACGCCTCATTCAGTAATTGTGAACAAGATCTCCTTTTGAGATCTTTTGACACTATGTTCCCCTTTATAAGAGTATAGTAAATCTTGAAGTAATAATAATGGAGGAAATCTAGAAATTGACTATGTATTAAGTTTATATCCTTATGAGATAAGATATAATTGAGACTTTTGTGATTAGAATAGATTATAAAACACTCTCCCATCAGGCAATGTTTCCACATATTTTGTGTGAAGACAATCATTTCTTACTCAAGATCATGGATCATGTAGTTCTACTCATGTATTATCAACTAAAATGAACTATAGGAAATCAATTCTAGCCTCTTCATTAGAACACAACCAAGATTGGTTCCTAATGTATCACAGAACACTATGTACTCAACACACTCTTCTGAAAATCTCAATATTGGGGTTCTTGTTAAACACTGCCTCAACTTATGTAGATCATTTTTATACCTATACTTCCACACAAATGGTTTTTCATTTTAAGTAAAATCTTTCATGGGTTATCATATCCGAGAGAAATCTGGTATTAATCTTTGATAATAGTCTACCAACCCATTGAAGCTTTGTACCTCCATCAAGCTATTAGGTGGATCCAATGCTAACAATGTCTCAGCCATAGTTAGGTCCACTTTCACTCTATATACTGAGATAATATGTCTCATAATGTGGACTACCTAAATCTAGAATAATCACTTCGAGAGATTTTTGTAAATCTGGTGCTCTCAGAGTACATCCAAAACTATCCTTAATTGTCTGTCATACTCTTCCTCTAACTCAGATACACAAGGATATCATCAATGAATACTATTATGAATCATTCTAATAAAGGTATAAATATCCAGTTCATGACTCCCTTGAAGACTAAATGGGATTTTGTAACATCAAAGGGAATTACCAAGTACTCATAGTGACTATAGTGACATCTGAATGTCTTCTTCAATATATATAGGTCTCATACTTCAAATTAGTGATAAAAAAGACATGATTTCAACCTTTAAGAACCACTGACCCCCTCTCAACTGATTGAATAGTTCATCCATCATCAATAGGTGATACTTTTTCTTCATGCTCACCTATTTCAAGCACATGTAGTTCCCAAATAACCATAAACTCTCATCAGCCATCTTGGAAAAAAACCGGGGATACCAAGGGTAAAACACTAGGATTAACAAATCCATTTATCTATAAGTCCTCTAACTGTAACCTCATCTCGTTAAGCTCTGTGGTATCCATATGATATGATGGATCAAATATTAGTTTCCTACCCTAGTTTATATCAATATATATTTTTACCTCTCGATGGGGAGATAAACCTGGAACATCCTTAAGTAATACTACCTCATACTCCTCCATCATTTTCGGAAACTAGGAACTTGCAACATCTACTACAGTAAGGGGTAGAGAGCCAGCTGCTGAGTAATCAGATTCACCATCCTATGCATGATTCCATCCTACAATTCATAGGATTACTTTTAATCGACATAGGAGAACCTAGTTCTATCACTACAGACACAACACATCTTCTGCCTAAAATAGTCAATCTGGACATGCACTTTGGATAAACAATACATACCTAAGATGGAATCATAAGGATTTATTATTTCTATAAATATATTCCAATATAATCTCTCACCTCTAAGAGTCATGTCATGCTATCAGTACAAATGAGTGATCAATGAGTCTTCTCTACTAGGAATCTCGAGGAATATGGGTCAATCCAAGGGCTCAATCGGGATCTCTATGTTATGAAAATTATAGGTTGAAACCTTTGTCTTTCAACACTTTATCTATGGTAGAACGGATATAAACTATAACTCATATCATTCCCAGAGCCTCTAGGTCAAATTCATTGACAAACTATAGTTGTCCCCTCCCCTATCCACCAGCTCTCCAAGCTTGGTGTGGACAACATGAGGGTGGTGGTTGTAACAATTCAAAGTATATGCCAACTCTTGACGCTCTCCCAAGTCCTCTTCCATGTCTTACACCCTAATAACCTTCCATCTCATGAAGTTGTTCCTACCTCAATGGTCAATCAATGTTCTCTCAGTTATCTATACGTTTGGCATGACAATCCCATGTAATATGTCCACTTCCATCACATGAGTAGTACCATGTTTCCCTAAGATGAATAGAACCATCTTGTGATCATTGAACTGAAGATCCTCTATCCTAAACCTCCTCCTAAAACATCCCACACATATCAATGTATGGTACTGACATTGACTACCTACTACCAAAGTCTATACTTCTGTATTCGTGCTACCAGCAACCGTAGTTGTATCTGATCATCCAAGAAACTCTGAACCCACAAATCTCACTCTTGCACACCAGCATAGGTAGGAATGTATATAGGGATTACACTAGCTCAGATATTTATATGAATCCCTATCTTTATGGTTTTATCCCTAAAAACTAGTTACAAACCATATACATAGAGTTCCTATAGAGTTTGGTAATCCTTGACGAATACTCATTTACTTTCATGTTCCTTACTAGACCTGTAGAAGATCCTAGATACATTTATCCCTCAACATAGCTGAAGAGAACTCTTATATAAAAAGGTCCTCAAAATATGACCATGGTAGAGTCACCTCTTCATAATACTAGCTCACTAGACCCACCATCATCCAGTTCATCCATGGATAAGGCTTGCTTCCAAGACCAGCATCTTCTCTACTAGTGTCCTAACAAAATGGAAAACTCTAGTGACTTCCTAAAGCCAATACTCATCCACCTATGGGCCAATATCACCTTAGAACCCGAGGGGTATCTATTTCTGAAACTCATTAAGATAACTAAACCTTTTCCCCTCATCCATTTTAACTTTGGGTACCAAGTTATATGTCACAGGTGGTGGTATAGCTGGTACAGCACTCGAACGTAGCACCTAAAGAACTAGTCATGTTATTGACACCTCATCACTGAGGGGGTTATCCTCATGATCATGATATTGAATCATAGATTTCATAAATCATGGAGAAATCCTGAAGGTAAAGAGGATGTACCACGGTTATTGATTATATCTAGAGATATGACTCAAGAAGGACATGGAAAACAGAACTCATTATTATATGATGCTTGTATAATTGTTTTCCCTACAACCATTATTCTCAGGTACCATGTAGAAAAGAAGTTGATTAGAGTCCAAGTGTATGGATACATTTTCTATTGCACTAACACTGCAGTCTATGGGATGAAATCCAAACTCGGAATAGTTAACGTCGTTTCCCCAAAAAAACTCACACACTTCTGTCCTAAGGTAGAACTGAAAACTTTGATACCACTCTTTCAGGACACTTTATAGTGGTTCTTGGGTCATGAATCCCCAAAGCCACCTCCAATAGGCTAGGGGCTGGAAAATAGTGCTGAGAAGGCACATCACTGACATAGGATTCCTTAACCTAAGTACTTGTACACCCACACACATCTCCAATTCAATATAATGATAAACTATAAAAACAACTAAATAGTCATGCATGCATACATCTAAATTTGAAGACAAGTGTATGATAAAAAAGTAAAATAATGTAAATGGGAAAACAATCCCACCACAAATTTCTAGAAATAAATACAACCTAAAAGTTAAGGGACTGTTGTATGGGTACTTAAGGAACACACCTCGGTATGTCTAGTCTCACTATACACTTTTTGGTCCTAGTACGTCAAAGATTATATCAAAAGGATGATCATCTTCACAAGACACAACATGTACGGGAACATTCCATATAGTGGTGAGTATAACAATACCCAGTAGGACACCTTGAAACCACAAATTATACATCAAAAGAAATTTAGTCATCTCAACACAAGTATATGTCTCCAACACATATAGTAATAATAACTTGATATACTTAATAAAGGAACACTGTCTAAAGGTAAATTACCACCATAGTATAAAAAACCTTGGATTCCAGCTCAAAGATTCTAGAAAGCACTCATCTGGGAGAACACACTCTTAAGTTAGATAACCATGATTGTGTCCATTTAATAGGTAATTCTCATTAGTTCTCTCCATTATAAATACATGTTGAAGGTTTAAAGAGATATAATACACATATGATGATCAAATCCAAGGCCATGGGGTATACCAATAACTCAATCTAGATTAACTAAATAAGTAAAGAATTCTCACCTACATAGTGTTGGTAATGATGATACCAATAACTCCACCTTGGGAATGAATATGAATAGAGGATCTCACTCTATGACTCATAGAGGAATTCCAACAACTCTATCCAAGAATCCCTACTAACGGGATGATAACCCTATGAGTAGGAGATGATTCCATACTAACCTTTAGGAAAAATCATAGTGGGAATACACCCAAAAGAATATTGTAAAAGATACATTGGAAAAGGGATATAATATCTGTTTTAGAAAGTATATGGTTGATAGAAGGGCTCAAATGTCGTGTCCCATGACCCCAGGTCATTCCCATGTAAGCGGCTTATGTCTCATCTCGTGTCCAAGTCCTTGTTGAAGTATACAGCATTTCTACTACCCATGTACTCTACCAACGTTTTAGTACACATATTACACTAATTACAAGTCTAGGATGTCTCCGTGTAGGGGAGTACACGGTGTTCTCTAACTCGTTTACTCCAACCTGTGTCCATTTACCCTGTCAGGTACACACCAAGTCGATGGGGAGAGGTCACATGATATGTGAACCAGTCACATGTCATGTCATGATTAACTATCTCCTAAAACCCTATAAACTGCAAATGGGACCCCACATGGAATGTGTCTCATGGGTACATTTCATTATGTGTAGATTTATCCAAAATTCCACATCTGGAATCCGCTTTATTCTATGTTTCTTTAGCCACCTATTTGAGATGCACATCACTTAGAAATCCAAGGTTCCACCTAATTTGAGCCTTGATTTTGATTCATTAAAGGTAACAATCCTCAAATCCATTCGGAAAGGGAATATTTCTTCATTCTTCATTACACACTGAAGAAAAAGAAATCATGTATCTGAACCCATCAAATTTTCCTCTGATTCCATCATCATACCAACATTATTTCATGACGATCCCATATTTATGATATCGGATTGTTTCCCCATGAAAAATTTGGGGAACGGTCAATTCCTTGGGATATGTCGAACCTCGGGCTAAATGAAGAATTTATGTGAGGAATGTAGAATTAGGGTTGAAAATAAAAAAAGCAATATTAAGAGTTACATACCTTGATCAGTGTTTGTGTCCACCAAAATTCATTTCCATGAGAATAACTATGATGAATCAAAAAACACAAAGTAATTCTCCCAAAATCTGTTTAATGTAACTCATCCTCCATGATTACTGATCTGCGAATCAATATATTGGTTAATTGATTTACATTCATCATAGAAATTAATAATGGGTAAAGGAACCAATCAAAAAAATCCCCTACCTCGACTCAGATTATTCATTGATGAATAACGGAGTTGCTCAAATATTTTTGGTGACATACTTCAATTATGTTGTGTGTATATCATTGATTCATGGTCTGATCATCATTCAATTGAGAGATATCTTCTTAATCTCTCTCCAATAGTTATCCAATGGCTCTAAGGTTATATGGATAACCCTAGTATTTCAACCTAACAGTATACATAATGACTCTCCAATCATCGCGTCAATGAAAATTAATTCAAATAATTTATTTAATTTATTTATTCATTTCCATGCCCTAGATGAATTTTACACACATGCTCTGCACTGACCAAGGTAATGTGGAAACTAGGGTAAAACTCGGGTTCTAAGCTCAATGATTCGGTCGAATTTCTAATTTGGGCCCCCTATTTAGAAGTTATTTCACTTTTTTTGAAAACTATTTTCACCTGATATTTAATATATTTAATATATTTAAGATATTTATTCCGGTAACACCAAGCCTTGGAATCGAATTTCATCTAAGCATCTTGTCTTTAAAATAATCCATACAATATATAAAAAAAATATATGGAAATCTGAATAATTAAATTACTGGACTAGCACATGAAATAGATGTATATTTTACAGTTGATATTTTTCTAGAATAAGAATGACTGTATAATACTCCATAAATCATATATCCCACTAAACATTAGGTACTCAGGTGGTAGTTAGAGGACCCAATAGATAAAAGGTTTATATGACCTGATATTTCTCCTTGGGGTTCAGCTGTGCTTTTCTCCAAGATGGTGGATAGAACCCCTAGACTACTTGTGGTTTTCTAGGGATTAAATCATCTTTTATTTTTGAACTGGTACACATCTTATCTCTGTAGAAAATATATTTGATAGGATCTGAGGATAAATTATCTTCATATAGATTTATTTGTGATCAGAATACCATCAGGTAAGTGCTAGGACCTTAGATATAATAAATAAAAATTCCCAAATAATATATGTCCTATTTGAAAATTTGGTAATGTTGTTTGGTTTACAAACTCTCCCACTTTATTTGTAACCTTTATTAATTGGGTTTTCCAATTTTACCTCTATTCCTTCATGGTCATTTTCATGGTTGTAATCTTAGTGTATTATCAAACTTGACATGATAATGTTAAACACCATTACATCATTTTGAGTATACTAAGAGAACATTTTTTTTGTTTCAAGCCCATAGAATACCACTTATGGATTGATAAAGTTCACTTTCTAGGATACATTACATTTGAAGTGGGGGTATCTATGGATCCATAGAAGGTGAAGCATATTTTATCCTTGGATATGTACAAGAAAATTTTTGATATACATAGTTTCCTTGGGATATCTAGTCAATATCAACATTTTATTCATAAATTTTCATGCCTTGTGGAAAAACTTATATGATTAACCAATAATGGTGTTATATTTACATCATCAGAAGCATATGAGGAGGACTTTTAGGTGTTGAAAAGAAGTTTGACCTCAATGTCAATGTATACATTTCATCAACCTATCATAAGATATAAAATTTATTATGATGAAATTTTCATCTATATTGGATCTATTTTTATTAAAGGATAGTGAGTTATAGAACACAAGTATCATCAGTTTAGTCCACATAGGAAAAATTACAGGACACATGACCTTGAGTTAGCAGTAATGGTGTATGATTTTCTTTGTAGATAACATTAATTTTTTGGGGAATAGTTTTTCATATACATTGACCATAAAATACTCAAATAAATGTTCAATAATTATGAAATAAAACTTTTAAGGAGAATATGTAATGAATAAATTTTGTATTTTAACTTTTATATTTGTTACATTCTTGGTAAGGGAAACACATTTACTGATACTCTCAACCAGAATACACAGACTCAAGTTATTCAGGAAGCCAATAGTGAATGAAAATTTATGGATATTCTTTATCAGACACATATGTAATTTCTACAATTTCATGAGTATACTTTTCTTAGGGATTTAGTCATGACCACATAACTTTTGGATCAAGTAAAAATAAGTAAACGGTTAGATACCAAAGGCTGGGTCATAAGGGATGTTATTTTAGGTGGGGAACCATAATCTGGTTAGACAATTTATGAGGATGAGATCTTGCATATCCATGGATGTGTTTTGGTACCTACTGAGTTGCGAGAGGGATTTATTTCAGAATTACATTCATCAAAATGGGTAGTAAATCTGAGACTAATTATGATGTATAATGACTTACACCACTAGTATTGGTGTCCTGAGATAAAAGGGCAGATCATGAGATTTGTTACTTAGTGTTCCATTTATCATTAGTTCAAGGTTGACCACCAGTGAGATACTATTCTTTTATTATTTTTACCGATTCAAAAGTGTAAATGGGATTATTCTACTATATATTTTTTGATGGAGTAAAAAAATTACCTTGAGGCAGCAACACTATATTTGTAAATTATGGAAAGGCTGACGATTATTTCCCACTTCTTACCTGTTAGAGAGACCTTATCTGTTGACAAACATGGGATAATTTATTACCTAAAGATTATAAATTTTAATGGGGTTCCACATACCATCATATATAATTTAGATTTTTTGTTTTCTTCTCAATTTTGAAATTGGTAATAGAAGGATTGAGGATCACAAGTTCTTCTTAGTGTAGCATATCACCCTCAAACTGATGACCAGTCTGAATGTACTATACATGTATTAGAGGATATACTCATATAATGATTCCTTGATTTTTTATGTTCTTAGTAAAAAAACATATCCTCAGTATGAATTAAATTATAATAATAGTTTTTAAGAGAATATCCTAATGGATCAGTATGAGGTTCTCTATTTTAAGCCTTATCATTTACCTCATTTTTTATTTGTATTTGTGGAGGTAGTAATATTAGGACCTCATCTTATTCTGAAGACATCAGAGTAGGTATAGTTTATCATAAACATATTGATATGTCTTGGTCTATTCATAAGTCATATGTTTATCATCACCACCAACCTCTAGAGTTTGAGGTATGGGATTGGGTCTTCTTGGGTGTTTCCCATATATTAGGTCATTGATGGATTTAGAAACCAGGGAAGTGGAAACCCGAGATTGTTAGACCATTTGAAATCTTGGAGAGAGTTGGTTCGGTAGCCTATCAGATAGATCTTACATAGAGGTATCATTCCATACATGAAATCTTCCATGTTTCTTGGATTCACTGTTATTATAACAAAACATCTCATTTATTTCATCCTAAGGAAGTTGAGTTAGTGAAGGATTCTTATTTTGAGGAGTACCTAGTTCAGATTGTTGATCATAGCACAAAGGCTCTTCATAGTATGTTAGTTTCTCTATTTTGGGTCTATTCTATTGAGACCATGTTTAGGATAAGGCCTTGGAATGAGAGTATGATATACTTTCTTAGTGGTTGCAGTTATTCTTGGATAAAAATCAAACTTCATCAAAAGGGAAACTTATGGATGAGTTGTTATAAAGAGGGATAGGTTGTATGATACAGATTTTTATAGTGTAATCAATCCTTTATGTTTTATTATAAACCATTATTTTAATCAAAATGGATGTTCTTAAGCAGTTCATAGTAGTTTTGGGAGTTTTTATGCTTGGTTTGGGCCGCAGAGTTTTGTTTTTTGGAGAAACAGGCTTCGGATTATGATAAGAGCATGGTTAGTACTAATCATCCACCTCAACCATATAGATCTGTGATGGAGGATCATGTTTTTTTTAACCATGAAACCTGGGGTATAAGTCCATGTGAACCTAAAATGAATTACATAAGAAGCTTGCATGGTTTGGACCCCATTTTTCTTATTGTGTGCCTAAACCATGCAAGTCTCATGTTCTTGGATTGTGGCTCATGAATGGTTGGCTCACAGTTTAGAAAATTGTACATCCAAACCATTCACAACATTAAAAAAATGGTAAATGATGATTTCCCCCTCTATACTTTGACATTTCTTCTCCCTTTATCCTCTGAAAAATTCACAACAACTCATAGGAGATCTTATTTCCCACCTTATCAATATTTTTAGGTATCTTCATTATTTAAGCCACAAATAAATATAAGTGAGACACATTAGATTCCTCTCTATAATTTTATCTCTTCATTACTTTCTTTTCTTAGTTTCTTTCCCCATCTTCAATGTTATCTAAATGAAAATTAATATTCCATATTTTACTGTCTTTTTTGTGGTTTTCCATTTTCTCTCATTCTAGCCTGAATATAAGGATGATACTAGATGAGGGATATACTATCGACTTATGTTAGGTTGTCTATTACTTTTCCCTAAAATTATAGTTGTTATTATTTTTCATTATTTTTCCAAACACTTGACATTCTATACATTTCTCTAAAAATGAATAATAATTCAAATTAATTATTTATATCATAACCATGATACTTATTTTCCCCTTTTGACATGTTTTGAGGTTAAATACATCAACTCAAACAACCCTATCATGTAGGGTCCAATTAAATGACAATGAATATCATTATTTCCTTGTGATTAAACGTCCTCATTGGTGTGTTAAGGTGGCCTCTGGCTAGTGGAATCTATAAATTAATTAAATGAGTTGTTAAATGTAAAGGACATAAAACTTTCCCCATTTATCACTTTTAAGAGGAAATAAAAATGATATGTATGATTTTTAAATGGTATGAATACCCTTTTTCTCATTTTTCATTTATAAATGAGGAAGTTAATGAAATGGATCTTGATGAATTGATAATTGGAATAGATATTTATCATGGACTATGTTTAATTATAAAATAAAATATGACTACTATTTATGAAATGGGATCACTTTAAAGGCATATAATTACTTCATTAAGACTTGGATTCCCAACCTAGATTGCATTGGGTGAACTCAGAGGATATCATCTAATTCATTAATGTGATAGTTATGTGAGATAACACACTAGGGTATGTTCATTGTCTTATTTAAGTGAATTCCATGTCATATCCCTGATGATTCATCTTCATATATGGTAAATTTAATTCTAGGATTATATCATTGGATTTACCGTGTTTTCCTCAAAAACATGATTCCATGTATTGTCTCCTTAGGCTCCAAATCATATATATCAAGTTATTACCTTGGATTTGTTGCTTGGAATTGGTTATAAATATTAATTTTATTCCTAGGGTCTACCCATTGGATTACACAACGACCCCTATAACCAAGGTTAATTATTGTTACTATGAGTAAGCTCGACCTCCTAAGGTCATGGCTGCCTTGGTTTCACCTTGGATCCTATAAGATGATATTATATGGAATTGTTTACAATGTTCCATGGATTATACGATGACCTAAAATGGTATTTTATTCAAAGGAATATGTCTTAGGCTGAACTAGGTATGTTCATACAATTTCCCCATGAGGACCTAGATCTTGACATGGTTACCATTAGTCCTTACATTTATACTATAACTGTATATTGTACATTTTATATTCATAGGTTGTATTTAAATTAAATGGAATTGATGTTGGATTACTATGTTTTACTCAAACCCTAGTTTGGTTTCCGCTTAGTACACATACAGACTTCTTAGATATAGGAAGGGATTAAGGGAAGATCCCAGTTATGGATACTTGATTTATTTTAAATGTGATATTATTATCAGATAAATGAGTCAGTGCTTGAGATTTTCATGAAGATAGTTTTTGGTATTTTGTTCAATTTTCTTACATATCATGTATAGATTCCTATATCCATGTATTCATGTTCACTTTGTATAGACATGAAATCATTTTCTATATGATATTGCTTATGATTTTTAACTATTTATTATTAAATGGATGTTTATTTCTATATCCCTATCTTATTAAACTATTTCATTATAATATTTCTATTATATTATTTATTATTACTACTAATTTCCTCCAATATGATAAATATTGTATATTATATACATCATACCAACATATACCATCACTACTAGTTAGTATCTTGTAGATTATGGTGAGGAACACTTGAGGCTATATGGCCAACCAGGCTAATTTACATATGAGTGAACTAGGTTTGGGATTTCTCCCCATTCATCTCTAAAGAAGATTAATTTTAATTTATTTTAAATGATACCTCTTACTATGATAAGAGAATAAATAAATAATATAGAATGAAAGGATATGAGACACAAATTTTTAGTTTATAAAGAATAAGATGATTACAATCAACCCTGCCTATTTAAAATTTTACTTTTTGTTATTAAGGGAGAGAAAAATGAATCATTTAAGGCATATTAACATTAAGATAACAGTTATATTTTACTTTGAATTATTGGAAAAAATTATAATTCGGGACATTTAATAACATTATAGATTGGGGATATCGTATTTATTGGGCAAAATGATGTTAGTATGTGTTAGGTGATGTGAAAGAGTCCAATGAATGAAGAACAATTATGTTCCCAATGGTTGATAAAATTTATCATAGAAAGTCATTGATTTATTATTGGAGTTATTGCTGATGTAATATTTTTGAGAATCAATAAATAGTTGGTAAATATTTTAGGATTTAAAATTAACAATTATGTTAAGTGACCTTAACATATAAGGATTATTAATTTGGTATTAATGTAAAATACATGTATTTATGTTTCTAATGATAACAACATAGTTTTCCATATGTTTTAAGTGATGTGTGAGAATAAATTTATAAGAAAACATTTAACATATTTTTTTAACAATACAAAATCGAGTAAATCCTTTCATATACCATCCATGAATGATTCAGTATAAAGGACACTATAAATAGTAAAAACATAAATTTGATGAATTTCATAGAATTTGAGATTGTTGAATTGAAAAATTAGTGGTGAATATTCTTGAAATACTCTAATTTGAGTATTTAATATTCTTTAATACATTTCAAATGTGTTTAAGATGTTGGACTAAGTCTGATATATTTTCAAAACAATTTGAGTTAATTATAGGAAGTATTCAATAGGATTGATAAAATAAATATTAATTGGGAAATCCTTCAATTGTGTGTAATATTTAAAAATACACAATAGAGGATACACTCTAGAGGTATTATTTTGAAAAAGGAATATTAGTTATTAGGTTAATTTTAGAAAATGATATATATTGAGTTTGAAAAAATATATCAGTCAAGAAATCCATATGAGTAGTCTACTATCCTAGATAATTTCTGGGATCAATGCAAATACTAGTATAGGAATATATAAAAGAATGATCATAAAGATAGTTATTGGATGTTGTAACTGAAAGGAAGAGATCGAGACAATTCAGGGGTACTGAACCACCATGTGGTGTGGCACAATAGTTGAAGTTGTAGGAAATGATGATTCTATAGGATTTGATTACTACATTGATAGTGTTTTTTAACTAATAAAAAGAATAGTTCTATATATGAACACTAATATGGGACTAAGATAAGCATATATTATTGAAAATTTGAAAATTTTGGTGTAGTAGTTAATATGGTGTTGTTTGGATTTTCATCTCAACATATCATGTTTCTTACTAAGATTCTATTGTTTTTATGAATTTTTTTATACCTATGACAATGTATTTATCCACCATGTGTGATGATAAGTATATTTCAATCATGGTTGAGTTTTTTTATATGTGTAGTTTAGTTTCCAGGATGATATTGAGAAGGAAATTCGTGGATGTAGACTTTTGTTTCACTAATAAATATTGATGCCATAAAGTTTTAAGTTGTGATGGAATGAGAATTTTTTTTGATTTTTGGATGATCTAAGTTAGTGATCATATAATCATGGTTTACTATAAATATCCCTAACACCAAATTTTTTATATAATATAAAGTGGACTGAAAAATAGAGATAAATAAGAGTGGGAGAAATAAATATTCTCTTTTTCACATATGAATAATTTATTTTTCAAACCTGATAATATGTTTATACAAAAATATGCATGAAGAAATCATGTGATATGAAAAGAATATGTAATATGATTTCATAAGATGTTAACTATAAGTTACATGAATATCATGAAGAGTATAACATTAAAATAATGAAAATCAAATATACTATACAGTCCGGTTTTCATAAAGCTTCTATGAAAGTTATTTTTTATTATACACATTCATGATGAAAGAATTCATGTGTGGTTATTTACCCAATTAAGAGTGATAATAACATTAAGTATTATATATTTTCAAGAATAATATATATTTAACTTTAATAAAGCTACATGAAGTACTTGTAATAAACCATGAACTATGGGTCACACTAAGAACTGTAGAGAAGAGGTTCATGAATCTGTATGAAGATGAATTTAGAATCTTCTCACATTATAGATTTTCATCAATTACTATGTAATATTAAATGTTTAAAATAGTTTATGAAACAATAATTATTATAAAGATACTATTTCTGACTTAGTTGTATAAGAATTTGTGTCCACTAATAATTTCAAAATAAAGTTGACATGTATGTATCCTAAAGATATCGTGGGTTGAATAATTAATTAAGATGTTATAAATACCAGAATTTATTTTAGTTTGGATATATTTATAATTTGTATGTTATTTAAGAACATGATATACCTTATTAATAAGTATTTTGAGGTTAAGTGATAGTGAGAAAAGTCAATTATCAAGTTTGGAAGTTAAGTAACTTGAGTGAGATTATAACACCCCAAGAATTAAAATGTTTTCATTTCTGAATAAATTTAATTTTTTTTCTTGATTTATTTTTACACAACACCATGTTAATTTTATGTTACACACAACAATTAGTTGGATTTTATTACACACAAGGCCCAGTTTTACCGAACAACAATATGGTAATAAAATATTATTATTTTTTATAATATATAACCTAGCCTTTAAATTAGCAGTTATGAATATTACTAACAACATTATAAATTTTATATATTCCATATAATTTTAAAATTTATTTTATTTATTTTCTATACATTTTATAATAAAAAATTCACTTTTTTGATACTTTTATATATTTAATCCTAAAAAATACACTTTATCTTTGAAATATTAATTTCAAAATTTACATTGGTTAAATTTTTGGTATTTTTCTGATAAGTTTCGTGTTACGAGGAATAGTGAAAAATACTAAATTTTAATTGAGTTAAACTTTATCATCAAAATAATTTATAATGTTAAATTATACAGTTCACTGGTTTTAAAGTATAATTAGATTATATTTTTATAATTTAATATAATTATGGTAATTGGATTTATTCACAAAATAAAATTGCATATAAACACATGTCAATCATTTGATTGTTTTTACTTTTAAAAGCACTTGTTTTCTCGTTCCATAAACAGGATTAATTTTAATTTAATTACTTAAAAATGTATGATTTGAATTTATAAAAATGGAATACATATTTGGGATCTGTGGGTCCAAATTATATTAATACATTACTTTTATTTTTTGACATTATGAATTGTAACTTTAGTAAATTTTTTACCGCGGTTAAGGGTAAATTTGGTAATTAATGTTGAAAATAATATAATAAAATTACACTAACACCTGTCATAATACTATTTTATGACTAAATTATACCCTTATAACATATGGTTATAAATTTAATCATTTAATGGACAATTTTCAATGAATCTGACATGAATATTATTAAAATCAATCAATGTGGAAAAATGTCACACTCTTATTTTATATAAGTATATTAATTTTAATATAGGGATAACTAGAAGATAACATCAATTATAAATAGTATATGTAAATATAAAAGAATTTAATACATCATAATATTTTATTTAAAATTTTTTGATATTAATTAATTACCTTCGATGATGACACAATAGTGATGTAGAAATTATTTTATTAATATAAATATTAAATAAATGGTTTAAATAATATTAAAACAAATATAATTTGATTTAATTATGGTTCTAAACTATTTTTAGAGGTTACTAATACATTTTAGGAGTATATTAAATTGTTTGGTTCGAATTTAACTCCCTGTTTGGATTTTAATTAATATCAAATTTATAAATAGTGTCAAATTGATACAATTGATATTGTATAAAAATAATACTTCATTAAATTATTTAAAAATACTAAAAATCATTAGAGAATAAAAATTTATTACTATATGGTCTAAAATTTCATAAAATGTCCATTTATTGACAACTGATTCCATATAAGTAAAAATATATAATGTTTTAATATTTTAAATCTTATTACCATAATTGAAATTAAATATATTAATTAATCATAAATCAAAATAATATGGTTTAAAATAAAACCAAAACACGTCCAAAAATTATTTGATGAATAATATTTGATACTTATAACATTAATATCTATTTTTAGTTTTTTAATAGAATATTTTCGATGAAAATAAATTATATATTATTTAAATAAAATATAGTTACAAAATATCACCATCATGTATTTTGATATCTTTTTTGTGTCCATATAAGGCAAAAATGAATCTATGGACGAATATAAATTCCTATTTTGATATAAATTTAATAATATTAATTAAATAAATTTATTTTTAATTTTCAGAATTTATGTAATTATCATAAAATTATTTTCAATTCTAAAACAATTATTATTTAATTAACATAAATATAGGATAAATGATTTTAATAATATTAATTTTTTATATATTTTTAATTAATAAATATGTATAATTAATTTAATAGATCTATAATATATATTATATATGTATTAAAGCATTATATTCTAATTCACACTTTTTATTAATGTATTTTAAGTCAATATAAATGAATAGTATTAAATTTGAAAATAATGATATCTTATTAAATTAATTTATTATTAAATTACTTAAAAATAAAAAAAATGTTGAATAATAACAAGTGGATATGGAATAGTCAAAAAAAGTATTATAAGTTTCATTTATGGTCAATTTTTAAGTATTTGGATCTAGAATAGTCTTATTATAATTTAATATTTTGAGAGTTTCCAAATGTGTCTTTCCCCTTCCTTACAAAAAGGGCACATATCCTTATCTTTTTTTCAATCCTCTAATTACATTTGTCTTAGCCAAACCATACCCACTTATCCTAAAAAAATCCCTCACTTCATCCTAGAGTCCATGAATTGGGATAAAATCCAACCTAAAGAGTATTTTTTGAAGATAAAAAGGGGACACTCGAAGAAGATGTAATTGTTTTTTCCAATTCAATTCAATTTATTTTCTTCTTCTACTTCCTCTTCATAACTATTTTACATATTAAATTTATAACTCTAGTATATAATATATAATTATATGTTTTTATTATTATGGTACAACTATATTCGTCCTTTTACCCATACCATAAAAACCAATATCATCCTGCATGTGTACATACGATTTACCATCTCCATGTCATGGTGTCAACTATTTTTCATCTATACTTTGTTTCAATTGGTCTAACGATAAATTTAAAGACTGTAAATAATATATATGACATTATATTATTTATATATAATTCATATTCAATCGAATTACCCCCCATTTAATAATTAAAGAAATGATATCTTCGCTCGTGCGTACGTACGGCTTACCGTCTCCACGACGCGAAGAGATTCATCCTTCATTACAACCATTTCAGAATGATTATAAAAATATATATACTGAATAAATATTAAATCTATGACATATTAATGCTACTGTAATAATATATATATATATATATATCTTTTACTTTCTTCTATTCAATACGATTAGAAAATAGAATCATCATTCATGCATATGTACGGCCAACCGTCACCATGAACAGTCTGTTCCCTTTCAATTATCTATCTATTATATACATTTATATAATTAATATATGTATATATATTTATATGATATATAAATAATTTTTCAACATTATGGAAATAATTCAATCATGGTATATGTAATAAGATCAAGAATAACAAGTCAAAACACATACAATAAACAAAGTGATTATTACCGAGAAAATTTCTTTAACTAAGAACTTATTAATATACAGGTAATATAAAGTCATAAATGAATCATATATGATACCATAAATATTATTATGATTCTTTTACAAGTTAATAATATGTTTGAAACCACTATACAGTAGTTTCAAACATGTAAAGAAGGAATCTGACTTAAAGTAAGGTTTAATTTCATAATCTCTTTATTATCTGAGATTGTTTATAAGTAAGTATTTACTAGGAAATATTTATCATCCATGTTTATGTTTCTTATAAATAGTTTAAAAATAAATATTTTTTAGGTTTATGTAAGGTAATTTTTAACTAAAACATAATAATTAATATTTTAATGATTTATTCTTCAAAAATATTTCCCATTAATGTCCATGTTTTTAAAATGGGTTTAATGATTTATTTATATGGACATGAATGTTATAAAATTTTAATTCTTTTATAAAGATTTAAATTGTTAAGGGACACTTTAATTAAAAGATATTCTTTTAATTTCTTCTTTTATAAGTGTGTGTCTTTTGAATAAATTATTTCATAGTAAAAAAGGGGTATTTTTTCTCAAGATAATTTTAATGATTTTATTAAAGTATTTTCATCTATGTCAACATCCTTTTTTTCAACGGATGCTTATTTGAGGTTCATATTTTATTATACCATTTAAGATATTCTATTGAATTTTTTTTAATCTATTTGGGTGTGGATATTCTATTTAGATTCCTTTTTTTGTGGTTGTAGTATTCATATTTCATATACTAGTTTTAAATATGAATTATTATGTTGTTTACGTTTAACCATTTTCACATGAAGAATGTATTAAAGTTTTAAAGTGATGTGTTTGGCATTATATAGCCCCTTGATTAATCGATAAGTCTCATTAGACAAACATGTATCTTGACTCGAGGCCTTGACGGTATGGTTATGTATGGTCTTAGCACGAGGCCTTGATGGTGTGGTTATGATGTCCAGAATTATTCATTCCCTATTTATGATAATTTTTATTGATATTCCACGAGATTATTAGGCTATTATAATATACATGGTTATTCTTATTTTATATTTTATTTATTCTGGCCATATTATGATCAATATTATGTTTAAAAGGCTTGTGTTTAAGTTTTATAACTTGCCTTAAATGTTTATTCTTATTTATGAAAGTTTCTACTATATTGTTTAACCTTACTGGGCCTCTAATCTCACCCCTTTATTATGTTTTATTTTACTAGTTTTCCAAAAATTTGTTTTATGATTGATGTGTGGTGTTAATCTAGGGTAATAATGGTATTCACAAAGAATAAACATTTTTTTGCATATTATGTTGTGATTTGTAATGTAATGATCATGTATGTAATCTATTTTCCAAGACTGCTAAACTGATCGGTCCTTCGGGATTTGATTCCTTGTAATCATTACAGTGCATTAAAATAATGCACCATCTCTAGGATTCTAGGGTTACGGCATTATATTTGGTATCATAGGATGTTTATCGACCTACTTAGTAATTTTATTTAGATAACATAACCCAATTAATGACTTTGAGGATAACTCTAAGTATAAGATAACATCCTTTAGATTTTGTAATGGATAACATAGGTTAATCCTATGTTAAAATAGATTGAGAATAAGATTATATAATTTATAGATCCTATACATGATTCTTCATAAGAATATCACTATGATTTTTGTTTCCCACTTTCTACTTTGAGTTTTGGTAAATAGTTATAATCAGAAAAGTAAAACACCCAATAGTTGTACTTCTAATGTTGGAGCGATTAAAAAAAGAAAAATGAAATTTATGAGGTATTAAGGAATACTATATTAAATCTTAGTTATTTTTTTAAAAGTTAAGTAGAAGGATTAAGGTTATTATGTATTTTTATTAAATAAATATTTCATCATTGGTGCTTTGGTTTTAGGAATCATGAGATATGTAAGGATAGTATTGTAGTAATTATTCATCAAGGATTTGGAAGTGTGAATAATTTCATTATAGTTTTTAAAGAGATAATGGTATTTTAAAATAAAAGGTACATTATGTTTTTTATATAAATTAATCTTTTTTGGAAATGTAGAGACCTTTTGGGATAGTGAATTTGTATAGAAGTAGTTTTCTTGAGCCTTAATACTATAATGGGTTAATTTGAACATTAGATACAATTTTGAGGTTTAATTATGGGTTATTGTATATTATGTGATAAAATTTTTGGTTTTAGTAAACATTAAAAGGTTGAATGAAATTCTTATGGATCGTAAGATTCGTTAAAATTTATACATGCATAAAAAATAATCTTGAATATCTATCTCCAAGTGAAAGAAATAAAGTGAAAATAAATTGAAGCACAATAAATGGATAACACTGATGAAATAAAGTAAGTTTACTTGAGTTCCCCATGGGATAATAAAATTTTCCCTCAAATATTGGAAAGAGTATCTAAAAAAATGTGTTAAAATAATACCTTAATTTTTGTTGAACTGATGGTATTTTAAATTATCATATATTTATGTCTTTGAGGCCCTCAATTCCCGATTGATTTTTTACTTTTTTTATTGATGACCTCAATCACTCCCTATAAATATTTTTGTTCTTCCTCCAAGTATGTATCTCTACTGGCCACTAATGTTTTCACATTTAAAATCCTAATTTAGTGGTAACCATAATGTTTCCATTTCCCTCTTGTTAATAGTATATTTTATTAACCCTATTACCGATGTGAGTTTTCCGAAAAGTTATTTTTTAGTATCAAACTTTTATTTTCTAAGTGTAATTTCAAATTGTGAGGATGCAATTTATTAAAGGTGGGGAGAATATAACACCCTGAGAATTTACAATATATTAATTTCTGATTAAATTTAATTTTTTATATTGATTTCTTTTACACAACACCATGTTAAACTTATACTACCAACAACAATGAGTTGGATTATGTTACACACAAGACCGAGTTTTGCCGAACAACAATATATTAATAAAATATTATTATTTGTTATAATATATAACCTACCTGTTAAATTATCAGTTATGAATATTAATAACCACATTTTGAATTTTATATATTCCATATAATTTTATCATTCAACTTATTTATTATCTACACATGATATAAGAAAAAATTAAATTTTCCTGATAAAATATTTATTTTTCATAAAATGTTTTTTGAAACCTTTTAGTGGTTAATCCATTTTAAATTAAATATTTGACACTTTTATATATTTAATTTTATAAAATAAAATTTTACTTTGAAATTCTTCTTTCAGAATTTACATTGGTTAAATTTTTTGTATTTTTCTGATAAGTTTCGTGTTTTGAAGAATAGTAAAAAAATACTAAATTTTAATAGAAAACAACATTTTCATAAAAATAATGTATAATGTTAAATTATAAATTATATTATTTTCAAATTATAATTGGATTAAATTTTTATCATTTAATATAATCATGGTCATGGGAGTTATTTTCACATAAAAATTGGATATAAACAAATGTCAATATTTTGATGGTTTTGACTTTAAAAAAACTCATTTTCTTGTTCCATGAATAAGTTTAATTTTAATTTAATTACATAAAATTTTTTGTTTTGAAATTTTAAAAATGTTTTAAATATTTGGAATCATTGGGTCTAAATTATTTTAATATATTTCTTTTATTTTTTTACATTTTGTACAGTAACATTAGTAATTTTTTTATTTACCGCGGTTAAGGGTAAATCTTGTAATTAAAGGTCAAAATAAATTTATAAAATTACACTAACACCTGTAAAAATCTTATGGGATGACTATATTATTCCTTTATCACCTATGATGTTAAATTGAATCATTTAATGGACATTTTTCTATGAATATGGCATGAATATTTTTAAAATAACTAAATGTGACAAATTTTCATACTCTCATTTCATTAAATTATTTTAATATTAATATATGGGTAAATATGTGATAAAATCAATTATAAATAGTATATGGAAGTATAGAAAAACATCCAATATCATAATAATCTATTTAAAAATTTTAGAAATTAAATAATTACTCTTAATGATGACACAATAGTGATTTTGAAATTATTTTATTAATAAAAATATAAAATAAATAGATATAAATTTTTTAAAAGAAATATAATTAAAATTAATTTAGGTTCTACAGTGATTTTATATGTGAATATTACATTTAATGAGTATATTAAATGATTGTTTTTGAATTTATCTTCCTTTTTGGATTTTAATTATACTAAAAGTTATGAATATTGTCAAATTGATGACATTGACATTTTATAAAAATAATACTTTAATAAATTATTAAAAATTATAAAAATCTTTAAAAAATAAATAATGGTTATTATAAGGTATAAATTGTTATAAAATGTCAATTTATGGACAATTTAAACCATATAAGTAAAAATTGATGACCTTTTAATATTTAAAATGTTATTACCACAATTAAAATTAAATAGAATAATTAAGGGTAAATCAAAATTATAATGTTAAAAATAAAACCAAAACATTTCCAAAAATTATTGGATGAATAATATTCGATCCTTATCTCATTAAAATATATTTTTAGTTTTTTAATGGAAATTTTACTATGAAAATAAATTATATATTATTTAAATCAAAGATAGTTATAAAATATCATAATCTTGTATTTTAATAACTTTTATGTGTCCATATATGGCCAAAATGAAGCTATGAATGAATATAAATGTCTATTTTGAAATAAGTGTAATAAGTTTCATTAATTAAATTTATTTTTTAATTTATATGTTATATAATTTCCATAAAATTCTTTTCAGTTATAAAATTATATTTATTTAATTAACATAAATATAAGATAAATGATTTTAATAATATTAATTTTGATATATTTTGAATCAATAAATCTGTCTAAAGAATTTCATAGACCTATAAGATATATTATTGATTCATAAAATAATAATATTCTATTTCCCACTTTGTATTAATGTATTTGAAGTCAAATTAAATGAATAGTATTAAATTTGGAAATAATGATATTTTATGGAATAAATTTATTATTAAATTATTTTAAAATAAATAAATATGTTAAATAATAACAACTAGATAGTATATAGTTTAATATTTATTCTAATTTTCATTTATGTTCCATTTTTATGTATTTGTATCTAGAATAATCTTATTATAATTTAATATTTTGGTGTTTCCAAATATACCCCTCCCATTCCTTATAAAAAGGAACATATCCTTCTCTTTTTTCAAACCTATAAAGCCATTTAGATCATCGAAACCCTACCCACTTCTTCTAACAACTTATATCACTTCATCCTAGAGTCAATACATAAGGAATAAATAAAACCTAATGAGTACTTTTGTGAAAATTAAAAGGAGACACTCGAAGAAGAGGTAATTGTTTTACCAATTCAATTAAATTTCCATACTTATTTTACATCCCCTTACTAGGTTTTTTACATAATAAATTAATAAATAATGTATATAATATATACTGATATTTTGTTTATGATTATGGTACACCCATATTCTTCTTTTTAACTATCCTATAAAAACAATATCACCACGGGTGCGTACATACGGCTTATTGTCTCCATGCTGTGTTGTAATCTGTTTTTCATCTATAATTTGTTTCAATGAGTATAATGATAAATATAAAGGTTTTAAATAAAAAATATGACATGATAGTTTTTATTTATAATTCATATTCTGTCCAATTTCATACCATTTAACCATTAAGGAAATGATATCATTGTCCGTGCGTACGTACGGTTTACCCTCTCCACGATCAAATGAGATTCATCCTCCATTACAACCATTTCATAATGATTATAAAAATGAATATGATGAATAAATTTTAAATATATGACATATTAATTCTACTTTAATATATATATATATCATTTACTTTCTTCATTTAAATATGGTAAGAAAATAGAAACAATGTTCATGTGTACGTATGGCGTACCATCTCAATGATTAGTGTGTTCCATTTCATTTATTTGTGCATTATGTATATTTATATACTAAATATATATGATATATAAAAATATTTTTCACTTCATGTAAGTAATTAAATCATGATCTGTATAATAAGATCAAGAATAAGAAGTCAAAACATGTTCGATAAACAAAACAATTATTACTTGACATGTTTCTTTAAATTGGATGTGATTAATATACAGGTAATATAAATTCATAAATGAATCATATATGATACCATAAATCATATTATGATTCTTTTTGAAGTAAATAATATTTTTAAAACCACTATACAGTATTTTCATACACTTACGTAAGGAATCTAGTCTATGGTAAGGGTTAAACTCAGGATCTCTATATTATCTGAGAATGTTTATACAAAAGTATTTACTGGGAAATATTTATCATCAATGTCTATGTTTCTTAAAAATATATTCAAAATGTATCTTTTTAAGGGTTATTTAATTTATTATTTATCTATAGCATCATTTTAAATGTTTTAAAGATTTATTCATTTAAAATCATTCTCATTAATGTCTATATTTTCAAAATGTTTTTAAGGATTTATTTATATAAACATGAATGTCTTAAAATTTTAATTCCTTCAAAAAGTTTCAAAGTGATGTGGGCCAATTTTATTCAAAAATAAATTTTTAATGTCTTCTTTTATAAGTGTGAAGATTTTGAATACAAGATTTCAATATAAAAAAAGGGTATTTGTCTCAAGATATTTTTAATGATTTTATTAGGTTATTTTCATATATGTAAACATAATTTGTTAGATATTATGATTAATTTAGGCTGATATTTTATTATATCATTTTCCATATTTTATTTAATTTTTTATGATTATTTTGATTGTGGATGTGCTATTTATATTTAGTTTTTTAGTTTATTGTGGAAGTATTCATATTTCGTATACTAGTTTTTAATATGAATGATTATGTTGTTTATTTTGCACCATTTTCATATAAGAAATATATTTTACTTATTATGTGACTGATTGCGCTTGATATTTCCCATCAACGCATCGGTAGGTCTCATGAGACAATTTAGTGTCTTGGCATGAGGCCTTGATTGTATTATTTAGTATAGTCTTGGCATGAGGCCTTGATGGTGTGGTTATTATGTCTAACATTATGTTTTCCTTCATTATGATAATAGTTATTAGTATTACACAATATTATTTTACTAGTATAATATCCATGGTTATTATTATTTTATATGGTATTTATAGTTTCCATGTTATAATCAAGATTATGTTTTAAAGGCATGTGTTTCAATTTTATACCTTTCTTTAAATTTTTATTCATATTTATGAATGTTTTTGTTGTATTGTTTAACATTAATTATAATTTGAGCTCACCCATTTATTATGTTTTATTTTCATATGATGAAAATATGTGTTTTATGATTGATATGAAGGTTTAGTATTGTATAATAATGATGTTCATAAAGAATCATATTTATTTTATGTTCTTTTTTGATTTCTAATGTAAGGATCATATATGTAATCTATTTTCAAATATTAGTGAACTGGTTGGTCGTTTGAGATTTTATTACTTATAATCATGACAATGTATTAAAATAATGCACCATCTCAGGGCTTGGTGGGTTAGGTCATTACAAAGATGAATCAAAATTCATATCTTCTGATTATATTGTGTGTGTTTTTTTGGGAAATAGCATCATTCTAATATTCAAAAGAGAATTGTGTAAACTTTCATTTCATATTGTTGAGTGCATTATATGGAAGTCAAAAAACTATAGTGAAGGTGATAAAAATAGAAATTATGATTCTAAATAATATTCAGTTGTGTGGACTTGAAGGATAATATGGCTAACATGAACACTTTATCATAAGGCTAGTAAATTGAATAATTGTTCATTGGTTCTTTGAAATGAACCTTTGAATAATTAATGGGTTAGTATAAAAAACAAATCTTCTCATGTGATCACTCACATAGGTGGGATCCATTAAAATAAATCTCATCTTGTATAATATAGTGATGATTTGGGATGTTTTTGTTGAAAAATACCATCCCTTGTATATTTAATATCAATATTATTAGTGGAGAATATATGTTTCACACTTAACACAAACCTAGAAAGAAGGTTTCCACCCATATTGGGAATAGACACTATAAAAATACCATGTGTTGTGCTTCATTTACTTTCTATGTTGCTTGTTGTTTGAATTCTTTTTTTGAATATGAAAGATCCAATAATCCTAATCGGTGCAATGGTTTTAATATAAAAATGGGTGAAAGGTAAAAGGAAAATAATTCTATAAAACTTTTGTATATTGATTAATCCCTTCCCTCTTAGTGTGAATGATCCATAAATAATCTCAATATACCATATCACACCGAAACATGTAAAATTATATTTGGAGTTAGGATAACATACATTGAGACATAGATAAAAATCTAGATAGTATACTTATTCACCAAATAGGATTTTCCTTAAGTGATTTTTTACCAAATCCAACCTCTATAGGAAGTATCATACATATGTGTTTATATATATGTAAGAATCATAACTTAATAGGGAAGAACTAATTGATTTCCATCACACACCCATCAACCTCACATATAATGTAAATGGATCGAACTCTAGAGCACCCCTTTATCCTCAAATCAAAGGATGAAATGATCATGGGATGGAGAATTAACTTTATCCTTACCCAAGTAATTAAAATGATTGACTACAAGACCTCCACTATATTCCTCAAATTGGAAGATATACTAGTATAATATAAAACTATACACCCATATATTCTCAGTGCACATTTATAAAATTGGAACCAATATGATAATATTTAATACATGTTTATTTGTTAATGAACAATAAGAGGATGCATATAGACAATGTTAACGAAGTAAACCACCTGGTTAGGTGATTATATCAATATAATAAAACACAATTATAGAAAAAAATTTACAAAATATGTCAATAAATATACATGAAAATATAGAAATATATATTCTCTATATCATAAAAAATATTCTTTACATTAGCAGTAAACATGATCTTATTATGGATAGAAACATTCTCTCTAACAAAAATAATCATGATTCATATTGTATAATATACATGAAATTAATTATGAATAAACCATGATAATATATATTTAACTATGTTACAAGACTAGAAATCTTTAACATCTAATCATTTTAGAAACAGTCCAAACATGGAAATAGTCTGGGAATAAGAAATAGTTTAACAAAGTCCAAATAAGATAAAGGAGATACCGTATCCATGGATTTCCAAAAGATAATTCATACATATAATAAGTGGTACAACCAATCAACTGGAGGTTATATTGTTTACTGCTCATCACTATTTTTATTTAAATTTTGGTCCATGACCCACTTATTATTTACACTTTACTATAATTTGAATCACATATCACATACACAAAATAAGGTCAATATATCCTTCATTTATCCACATTATATTCAAATAAACTTTATAAGTCATACAATCAAGACTTATAAGTGGGTTAAAATTCATTTTACACACACCACTTAGTTATATGAAGTTTAATGGACACATATTAAGTTATAGTCTTATCAAAATGTAATTGTTACAAGTAATTCCCTTAATAAATCATATTTAAGGAGGTATAATGTTTACCATTACTTTTACCAATCATTTCATGGTGTAATTTTCCAACTGTGAATTCATTGATAATAAATAAAAAAACATATGGTTCATGAAAATGTTTAGAGACCACTTTTCTGAGCACCCCATTAATAAAATATTTAAAACACTTATTTTTAAACTAAGTTCAAATTAGAAGGTGATAATATTTTTAAAAATATGATTTTTTTTTCAAACCTTATTAAAGAAAAATAAGGAAAATAATTTAACCAAGAAAACATTTTTAAAAGGAATCATTTATAAAAATTATATTTTTACATAAATCATCTCCCACCATTGAATCCTATAAAACCCATTATATTTAACATATTTAAAATAATTAAATAATTTTAAAATAATAAAAATATACATTATAATTCAATCCTTCTGAATTACTCAAACCATATAACACATTTCCACTAAATCACTCTATTAGAATGGGATAATATTTGGTTTGTTGAATTATGTATTATCTAAGTTCAAGTGGGAAGGGGTGATCTTATTTTCTTAAATTCATTTCCATATCAGCAAGATACCCAATAAACATTCCAAATTAAACTACCAAGGATAAATATAGGTATACAAAATTTATTAGGGGAGTTTTGTAGAAATGATACCCCTAATGTTTCATTTTCAACCACTTTTGACATTAAAATTAGTATATAATACCTAGTCCTAATGGGGTAATATGACATAACATAACATGATCCAACCTTTTCAAATTTAAATATAAAAAATAATAATAAAATCATAGCTATAAAATAATTATCCATAAGAAATAATGATAGTAAGGTCCATATTGAAGTAGATAGTATAACTTACCAAACATATTATGAGACTTTATTTAATAGACCCTTTGGTTATAGAAAAATACAATTTCAATGTCTCCCACTTATCATTACAAAATATATCATAAGATTTATTAATAATATTTGGATAATAAAAGAGGAAATAATACTATAATATTATTCTAATAAATAATTATAGGTTCAATACCAAATACCAATACCATTTTAGTGTTTTCCATACTCCAAAAATTAATAGGCCTACACCTAATAATCAATAAACAATATTCTATAACCAAGAAGATACAATTAACATACACCATAAATTAAAAGACACTAAAAAATAGAAATATATGTAGAAAATTCCAGGAAAAATAGGTGATTTCACAAGGAATTGGAGAAATCATACAATAAAATAACCAATAATAGTAAGGTAAATAAATAATAAAAATGTTGAAAGAATAGGAGAAGAGAGGATGAGCCTCACCTATATATTAAATGAAATTTTCCACATAAAACTACCTTGGACTAAGAATTAAATATAGGGGAAGAGGGGACGTCAATGTTACCAAGAAATATCTCCCAATAATTGGGATAAAATGAGTTTGGATGGGAAAGTAAAATGGAGTTAAAATTGGATAGGAGAAAAATACCAGAACACCCCTCATAAAAAAACCATACATGGCCTTCATACCACCTGATATAGAGAAATTGGTATCCAATCACATCCCTATGTTACCCCTCCCCTTTTTATCCCATCAAGTACTTGATTAATTACAATAGGTATGTATTTTTACTTATATTCTTAGGAATAAAGGTTACTACACCTTGGTCAAACTCAAAACTCTGAACTCTTTCTAAAACATAATTAATAATCAAAATCAACCAAGAGGCCATACTAAACTCATAGAATTTTAAGAAAAAATCAAAAAAAAATATCCAACCATCACTCTATATCTGAAAATTAAACACCTCATGATTTCAATACATAAATATCAAAAATTAGTAAAAACTTTAATTGACCAGGACATGATTCATTACAAACACCCGACTAATGGTCATCCTTGAGAAGTCTATTGTGAAATTTTTTCTAGACTCACCACCTCAATAAATCACCAAGACATATCCATTTCTCCTAGGCATCCACCAAATCATCTACCACACATTAGATGAAAAAATCATAAATATTACACATATTACAAAATACCCTATTGTATTAACTTCCATGAATCACAATAACAACAATTACATTAAGGAATATCACAAAAACCATCACACTTCCAATTCACAACACCCAAAACTAAGAATAATCACAAATCAATAGATGATACCAATACCAAAGAATATCTAAACATCCTTATGATTCCATGTATATAATTAACCAAGTATTTAAACTACAACCTATCATGCTCCCTACCATATAATTCTCCAAAGGGATATCTATGTTTTACTTTCCACAACCTTATGGTTCATTAAAATAATTACATTCCACAAGGTTTAAAATAAAAATAAACCTCACTTAAAAATCAATATATCAAAATGTTTTAAAACAAAATATTTCATAAATTATATTATTTCTGAATTCATTTGGGGAAAAACATTTTTACTTTTCTTTTTAAAAATAAACATTTCACGTTAACCGTCCCTTTCCAAAAACACTTTTTTTACTTTTCTTCTTAAATACAAGAATTATAATTAGTCAAAATATTTTAAAACAATATATATTTTAAAAATAAGGTAATAAAGTGGGTTAAGACAAGATCCATCACTTTCTAAAATTCCAAACTAAAATTCAACATTTAAAACACCAAACTTTCATAAAATCAATTGGTACAGAAAAATAGTTTCAAATTAAAACATATTCCTATCACTTTAGAATGTAGGTTAATTAAATATATTTACATCTATTTTCTATTATAATTAAAATTGAAAATAATTTTTAATTACAAATAATTAAATTTTATTTTAAGACATTGAATTGTCAATATGGAGACTAAACTATTAATCCAACCTCACTTTAATATAGAAAATTTTTAGGATATCAATAATGATTCATATTTCATGACATATCAGAAATAATTTATTATGTATCATTATACCTAAAATATAAAATCATATTAAGGAAGAAACATATATCATTATATGTAGGATATAAGAGTTTTAAAGAAGTAACATGATTAACTATAGATCGCTAAATTGGAAAGCCAAGAACTGGGTCATATTTTATTACTAGATAAACAATATATCATATTCTTTAGTTAACACTAAATATGAAATAAATGAAACCATCTATTGTATAATTTTTAATCATGTATAAAAAATAATTTCAAATAATATAATATAAATATTAAACAAGTTTCATACTTGGAATTATAGAATTAAACATAAATTTGTATCATGCACAACTAGAGATCACTAAACATGAAATAAAATTTTATTTTTAGTTAACATTACTAAATATAAATTAATATAATGCTCATTAGTTAACACTAAATGGTATATAAATAACACACCAATTAATATAATATTTAATAAAGTATCAAATGAATTGCTTAATAATAATATTTATATAGAAAATTGGGAGAATTTATAACAATATAGCAACAAATAAGAAAGAAACTAGATATCAGTATAAATAAACAGAGTAAAGGAGACTATTAAAATAATTTAAAACTTGTATTAGCTTAGTCATTAGTAATAGATAAATATGTATGGAATACCTTTCTATTTTTAAATTTTTGGTTAAAATTAATCATTAACTAATTTCAATTTAAATATAAACAACCATTGTAAAGAAATAGATATGTCATGTCATCCAAAGAGTGCATTCCCTAAGAAATCTAGTCATAATTATTGAATATATAAGGACCTTTTATACTAATTGATCCCTATACACAACTCTAGTTTTACCACCTTATATTCAATACATCCTAATAAAATCCTCACATGATCCAAGGGTGATTAATCCAAACAGTAAATATCCAATGATAACTTGAGCTACCACCATAAACAAATTTATTAGTCTTGTTTATGGGTTACTTATTTTGTATTGATAGTATTAAAACCTATCTAATAAAAGTTAAAAAGCATTGAAAATCCTAAAACAAGTGTTTGATAAAACATAATGACTCTTTTACAAACATATTTATATGATTTCCAATCAAGGATTCCACTGGATCTAAGGGTATACCTTGATCTTGAAGAGAAATATAATATCCCCACATTCACAATTTATATAAGTTGGGTATGGTTTACGAAATATGGATATCAATACTGGTAATGTACCGATTCTCTTCAAAATATGGCATGATTCATTCATATTTGGGATGTTCCTAAAAATAAAACCTAATATCAATTAGGTCATATAAAAATGAATAAATGTATAAAATACCACAAAAATCTCTATGTGAATTAATATCAATCCAAAACACATATAATCTATAAAATATATGTTTTCAATAAATAATTTTTCATATAAACAAGGAAACAATATATGTAAAATTTCGAAATTTATTAGTGAAAACTTAACACATACCTTGACCATCAAAAAATAATACTTACTCCAATATAGGGTCTAAAATCTCTCTTATGACATGAGAAACCAAGACTCAAACATTCAACAGCTACCTATGTACATATTATTAATTTAATTTTTGAAAAAAATATGTTTTGTGTCTACTAGTTCATCAATTTAGGGTGTAAGGATAAATACTCAGTAGAGTATCGCTCAAATTTATCTCAGCATGCTCATTTATAAACAACACATAATAATTTTTTGTATTTTTTATAAATTACAATTTGGAGAGTTTAGTGTGAACTCGTATTGGGATCAAAAATAATTGATAGTCAGGGAAAGAATCCATCATCGAGATAGAACCCACGGCATGATCGCCACCTCAATCACCATCCCTAGACATTACTATTGAATAACCCAAAACCCATACCTGACACCCTCTCATTATCCCTTTGACATAATTGGGATGTATAGTAATGTTGATTCTCAAGAAACCTCTACATAGGAATTATTTTGGACAATGTGGGATACGGATGATGATAGTAGCTAGAGTAGGGAAGAGATGAGGGAATAATTCATTGAAAATTATACTAGACCATCAATGGAAGAAAAATAGGGAACCCACACCATTGAATCTTGGAATAAGGAAAAAATAATGAAAACCCAAATAACTATAATTAATTAAAGTATTGAAAAATTACATTAGGTAGGGACCAGTATCTAAAGTCGTTGTGAAAGCATGGAAAGAATTGGTAGTTGATAAAAACCAAGAAAATAACTAGAAAGGGGGAGGATGGGAGATAGATAGAAGGACTATAATACAAATAACACTATATTAATATGATAAAAAACATACCAAAAATCCAGAACCACTTCCACACAAGCCAATATACACAATCCCAAACTGCTATGAAAACATTCAAGCCTGCCGAGATTGGGGTCTTGGGTGAAGGTGAAAATAAAAAGATAGTAAAATCAAAAGATACACATAATACCAAGTAAGGGGAACCCAAAAATAAAAAATATAAAACCGAGTACAACCCACCACCAGAGTAGTATTATAAGAAATCTACACATAGTATAGTAAATCTGGAATATAGGGACCCATAAGCACGGTTTTATCTATAGAGAATTAGTGCAAATGAAAGATTCATTGAAAAATATCTAAAAATATAACGATAAAATCACATAAACAAGTGAAAAATAAAGTGGATAAATAACACATTTTAATGAACTCGCATGATTCGTGACTGAAATGACAGAATCCCCATTAAAAATGGAATAAAATGGTTATACAAAGGGAGGTGTGTGGGGAGGAAGAATGGTGGTGGTAGGGAATTCTTGGCTTCATTGAGAGCATATCTACCTTTAATTATATTGAATACACATACATTGTTGGTCATATAGTAATAAATAGTTGTATTCATACACAAGATTACATATTTACATATTATATAAAAAACATATGTACAAACTGTAAAAAATCCTAGAAATAGTCATCAAATGAGTATATAAATTTAAATCCAAATTTTTTAAAACTATGGTAGGAATGATTATATTTGGATCAAGTAACCAGATACCATATGAATATAGAAAATAATTAATCTTTTTTCACATTAACCAAACTTCCATAAAAGATATTTTGGATTCTAGAATGTACTATTGTCTACCAATTGGGCTTTATCTATCAATGATGTTTGACAAAATCCATCATCTATGGGAGGTAATGCAAATAACTATGTGTGTGTGTAAATATATAATAATTATCATTGATAATAGAAAATTGATCAAGTTTTAGTATACCAATGTCACACTCATATGGGAGGGAAAAATGATGGAGTTCTTGGTAACCCCATTTATTCTCATATAGGAGGGTAAAATGGTTAACTGTTAGAGCACCCCTATCATCATCACATGGGAGAATAAAATGATAGAGTGTTATGTATACCCCATATTTCTCATATAGGATGGTACAATGTTATTTTATTCACCTATACACACATGTGTTCTAAGTGTGAATGCCTCATACTAGGACCTTTTAGAAAAAGGTTAATACCGAAATATTCCAAGTTGGACAATAAAAGATTTCCTATAGATAATATCCAAAAAGGTAACCTATAGATATGATTATTATTTAAAAATCATATGATAAAACTATAGCATGATGTTTCCAAAACATTTTAATAAATATGTTCTAAAATATAGTATTACAAATACTTTATATCATACAATATCCATGAATTTTGTTAACTGTAAACATGCATTGCATCATTGAAATAAAAATGTTGTTTAAAAATAGTAAACATGATAAAGATCAAGTGATATTCACACCTTTCATTATGAAACTTCAATACCATGTTACATTCGTGAATTTCACAGGACTATATATATTTAAAAACTAAACATAATAATAAGAGGTTAAACATGTCAATACGAAAGGTAAAAATAAATAGTTTAACAGAGTAAAAAATAATCAAAAGGAGAAAACATATTCAATTCTTACCAAAAGACAACATGTTCATAGAATAATAGGAATAACCAGTCAACTGATAGCGGTATGCATTTATGTTTATCACTTTCTACATTAAAAGGTTTTTCTATTTCCCCCTTATTATCTATAGTTTACTGTAATTGAGTTCATTCGTAACTTATCAGATATATGTTCCATCTGCCCACTACTTTGGAATATCACAATCCAATAAACTTTATATGTCAGGCTATTAACACTTATTGGTGGGTTAAAATTAATTTTACACAAACCATTATGTTATATAAAGTGTGACTTATTTTCATAAAATTATATTTAAAAAAATTATGTGTTCCATGTAATGTCTTTAATAAGCTATATTTATGAAGTAATAAGATTAACTCCCTACATTTTTCAACCATTTTCTAATATTATTTTCCAATTTAAATATAAATCAATAAAAAATAAATAAATCATTTGACCCAAAGGAGCAGTTAGAAACTACTTTTATAATCTCTACTTCATACAAAATATTACAAGAAAACTTTTTCAAACTAAGTTTAAATGAGAATAGGTGAGTGTTTTTGGAAGCATTCTTTTTTGAAACCTACTTATAGAAATAGAAGTAAAAAGACTTTAACAAAGAACATATATCTAAAAGGAACAATCTACTAAAATGTGATTTTTACATGAATTTCCACCCACCATTGACTATTATAAAGATAATTGTATTTATCATATTTCAAATATCTAAATTATATTAAAATGATTAATGTTTCCCTAAAAATTTACATAATCTCACTTATTCAACTGAATCATCACATCACCACTAAAGAAATATCATAATTTTAGAACAAGTGTTTTTCATTGACTCATGTCTTAATCAAGATTCAGTGGAAATTGATTATCTTATTTTTTTTAATTCATTTAAAACTCAATAAGGCACCCATTAACCATTCAAAATTTAACTAAAAAGATTTACCCTGAAGGAATAATATAAGAAAAAAATCTATCCTTGTGGATATTTAATAAAAAAATGCACCCCTCAGGATTCCATTTCAACATATTTTAACATTACAATAAAGAATATGACACGTAATAAGTTTATATATAATAATATAATATGGGCCACCCTATTCATTTTTTAATGTAATCCCTCATAATTAAATGAAAGATAGAAAATAATTAACTATATAAAATAGAAATTTTCATAAATAAAGAGTGCAAATAATTCAAAAAAAATATTAATATTGGAGACCTTATTAAAAACTACTTTCTATTAAACCAAAATAACACTATAATTCATATATTTATATTTCCAAAATATATCATAGGGTTTATTAATATTTTTTGGGGAAAATTAGAGGTAAGAATATAACTGACATAGCTAGAGAATCACTTGTAGATTCAAGACCACATACAAATACCATTACAGAGTTCCCACATTTTATTAATTACCAAGGAATCATCTATTAATCTATAAATAATTAGATAACACATAATTCCAATTAATATTACACCATAAACCAAGATCCACTAAAATAGAGGGGAAATATATACCCATGACTCCAAAAATAAATATAATAATATTAATATTAATATTACTAATTAAATAAAAATATTACATTCCTCAATTTGATGTTAAAATACCAAAATACCTAAAATAAATCATACCTTCATTGCTCTATATCAAAATAGAAATGAATGGATCACAAACAACATGTGGGATCTTCCTAGATGCAAGAAAATTAGAACCCCTAGAATAAGAGGTGACTTTTCCATAACTTGATGAAATGTAAACATAAAATCCCCAATAAGGGTAAGGGGAACAAGGAAAAAGAGATAATAATACTTACTATTGATTTATATAGAAAAAATATAATGAAACTACCTTGAACCAAGAGGAACAAGGGAGGGTATGAGGAGTCATCAATGAGGCTTGAAAATATTTATCCATCAACTAGAGAAAGTGAGGTATTGTAGTTATGCTTAAATAGGTTAAGTGAAAATACCTAAACACCCCTAATAAAAAAATAAACTTGGACTGAAGGGTTATTCGTATGGTTTCACTAGGTACTTGGTGCCACCTATAGGATCCCATCTCCTCAGTTTAGGCCATATAGGACCCAATCACTCCCACAGGGTACTCAGTGTCACTTAATTTCATAAGATAATAAGTGTCACCACCTTAGGCACACCTGACCCCCCCCCCCATACTATATCTTTAACCTCAAACTATATTCAAAGTCTCCAAATAATTCATATATAACTCTCATAATTCCATACTAAATATAAAAAAACAACCTCCTACCTATATCCAAAAAATAAAAATGGCCTCTGATTCCATTACTTTCATCTCTAAAATAAACCAAAAATCTAAATGATCTATCCACTGTACATTACAAGGAATAATAAAAACATAGTAAAATTCATAGAATAAAATATTTCTTAGATTATTAAAATAATAATCTAGATCCATTATATAATACAATGTGTTTTTCTTCTATGTTTCACTAATCGTTATCCAAGCAATGCAGTCACAAGTAGGTATTGGGGACAAAAAAGTATCTGATAAAGAATGGTATTGATCATAACCAATATATACATACAGTGAATCACAAAAATTTATAAATAGGGATGAAAAATATAAATTAAAATGTTTATTTAAACGTAGAGTTCCAGTCAAAATAAATTTTTCAACCTTATAGATAAATTTTTGAAAAATATTATTTCAATGATGATTGTTTATATCTGAACAATACCTTACAGTTTAAAACAATATTCTATAAATAGAATCACACACAAAATATCATTAAAAATTTTTATTTATTAAAATTATAGAATAATTTATGTTCATAAAATAAATGTGGTTTCATGAATTCAATTCACATGTTAAAGGATTATAGAAAATAAATAAAAATTTGGGTACTTATAGAAAATGGAATTTTTTATTTGTACACATAATGTTTTATTTAGGTAATAAACCTATTTTATGAAACCAAATATGTATAAAAACCAAATCATTTCATTCCACCAAAATAATTAAGTCATCACCTCACCACCAATGTAACTCTATGTATAAATTAATTTTTGTTCCTTGAATTATAACTCATTCTAGTTATAGTTAAATTGAATTATCTCACAAGGTAAAATTAGATAAATGGGATAATGAAATTTGAGTCCAATAAGTCAAGGAAATTCCATTAAAGTTATAATATTTATTAAAATTCATATCATATTTTAGGAAACAAACCAAGAATCTACCTATATATATTATGGGATCCCATTAATATTTTAAAACACCTATAAAAAGAAATTATATGAACAAATCAAGTATATAGATAATTTTCACAAGGCCTTATCTATTGATCATGGAATTTGGTTATCCTACCCAACACCATATACATAATTTATTTTCATAAATAAGTTAAAAATAAACTATGATCAACATGTTAGGAATGGGTAAAAAATATATTTACAAGTGATAAATTCCATATATGACAGGAAAAGGTGTGATAGAAAATCCATATGGGGAAACAATATAATGTTTACTAAATTTTATGTGGCCATGTATTTTATTAACATAAATAATGTCTCTCAATGTTTGAAAATATAGTTTTATTTAAGAATTGCAGAGGAAATTTTATACTAATTTATAAAAATTTCCCTTCAAAAATATTCAACTTCATATATCTATGAATATTTAATTAATAATCCATTCATAGTTCTAAAAATATTTTTTATGTTTTTTATATATTTTTTAAATCAAATTGTTGAAATTACCTGACATAGCCTAGAAAAACACATGAAGAGTTTATAACTCTATACTGTAATGTTTTGTTAGATTTACCCAACCAAAAAAACCCTAATTTATGCTTAAATAGATTTTATCAATCATTAAATATAATTCCATATATAAATAATCAGATATATACATGCACCATAATTAATGAAACACTAATCTCTAATAAAACCTATACAAATAATACCTAAAATCCACATAAAAATAATTTTTCCAAAATCCCCAATTGAAACCACAAATTTAAAATCTAAATTGAACATGAAATCATAAAATCCTTAGAAAATATTTACCCGAGATGTCTCATAAAAAATAGAGAAAAACAAATGGATAATAACCCACTAAGGATTCCTTTCGAAAAGGGACAAAGACACACTTTGATCAAACTTGATGTTACTATGTCAAAGTTAAATTACAATTTAAATTTCATTATGTGATAGAATAAAAATAATAATAAGAAATAATGAAGAGATAAGTGGTGATATAAGGATTATTTACCTTGAATTTGTGGAACAACCCACATGAGAAACTGTTGTATCAAGAAGGTGAAATGGAATAGAAAGAAGACATATAGATAGTGTTTGAGGAGCCCCCAGCATATCTAAATAAATGAGTCCGAGAGGAAGAATAAAATTAGAATAAAATTATTTAAGGGAAATAAAATATTCCACTTTTAAATGAAATATTTTTCTATGGCCTATTGGGTGAATTTCATAGATACAATGGGTGTAATAACACATGTTTTAACAAGTATTATCATTTCATAAATTATATGTTTGTCAAAATAAATTCTATAAATTAGAATAATAATGATGATTTAACACACAAAAATGAATATTATTAATTTAATATAATATTTAAAATTAAAGATGAATACACTCTAAAATATCAATACAAGTATAAATGGAAGATAATATCAAGTCTACGAAAAAATTGCAATGTTAAAAATTTTATCATTGTGTTCCACCAATTAAGTGTTACCAGAAAAAAATTATAGAAAAAAACATATAAACTTATAGAAGTAATTTTCAAGATGGATCAAGAAAATAAAATATTTTTTTATAAGAAAATATATAAATTTTGAAGTAAGGTGTTATATATCCATTGAATTGGTTCTTAGGGGTACCCATGATATGATCTGTGAAAAGAATATATAAGATATGGTTGGATAAATTTAAAAATATAAATTAGGTAATTATAATAAAATGGATACTAAATTTTTAGGAAAAATGGTAACTATGTTTATTTCATAAAATATATTCAATGATAAATATATTTTAGTTCAATTTTTTGATAAGTATATATTCTTTTAAATTATTTAGGATTTAAATTTACTCTTATGATAATTTTAGAGTTTATTTTATCAAGGGATGATGAAAAATAAAAATATGGTTCCATTTTGAAAATAAATATATATTATTTATTTCAAGAGGCACATGGATTCAAATATAGTATAAAAATAAAACCATCATGTGGAAATAAAATCTTCATATTACGTTGTTTAATCCTCATGAAAGAGAATATCATGTTATAATATAGAACTTATTTTATATGTTTCTTATATATTCATAAATCCTCATCCATGGAATTATTTTGAGATTACATTGCAGCACTAGCTTATCATCCCATTGATAGAACAAATTCAATCTTTTGATTCTTAAATTTCACACTATTCATCACCAACTTCTATTATTCCATCTATTCTCATTTATTTTAGTGAATTTCATGGAAACATATCATTTTTTCCGGAATATAATATCTTATAGAAATGAATAGATTGGTCATGGTGACATTTCTTCCATTTAAAGTTAATCTTGTGAAATCAGATAATAAATCTTATATAAGACACATCCTTTAAGGGTTATTCATATGAAAAGACATGTTTAATTTGACGTGAGTGCATTTTTTAATTTCAAATGGGCCACATCACTATGAATTCAATCCTATTTGATTAATGATTTAATATAACGTGGATCAATTTTAGTCATATGTGGTTTATTTGATGTATTTTTGGTTTTAAACATAAATAAAATATTATATCGTTATGGTAATCATGTAGGGGTTAACACCACTTCTTATTAATCATACGCATGTTTTTTTCTCAACCCAATGATTCATACCCAAGCCTTGAAACCCCATTTTTCTACTTACACATCTTCCAATCACTTATGTTATTCTGATACATCCAAGATTCCTTATATTTTCTTTATATGTAGCTAGGCAGCACGTGTTTTATTCCTACAAAGTCGGGAAGTTGCATGTTTTAATATCACATAATTATCTTATGTATGATTTAATCCTACAAATGATGGGTTTTTTTTGAAATATCATTTTTATACTTAATTATAAATTTCTAAAAATCCTTCTAAATTCATAATAAGTTATATTATTCAAATGATAATAATTATAATTAAATTAAGAAACATAAATATTAACTAATAAAATCTATAAATAATAATAATTTAAATATGGTTTGAGGAAAATGTATTTTATTATTAATAATATATTGTTTTATTAAATATTATATAATATTTTAGAAACTTATAGAACTTGTATTACATAATAATAAATTATATAAAGATTATAAATTAAATGACAAATAATTTTATGGAAAATATTGAAATATTAACTCATTATTTGCATGACTAAAGAAGTATCCATGATATTATCATTAAAGTGATATCATGATAATATAATGAATAAATATCAATATGGAGAGTATTAGTATTTAGATAAATACTAAATGATAAAACTTTCTTCAATATTTCATAAGGTAGGAAAATTTGAACAAAATGATTTTAAAATATTTAAAAATATGATAGGATTAGGGTGAGGCGCGAATTTCATAGATAAGAATGAAAGTTATTATTTATATAAAATCCATATTAAATGATATTTTATATTGTATTTGATAAGAAATAAAAAATTATTTTGGTATAATTTGGAAAAGGTTTTCATAAACTTATTCATGGTCAACATTAATATCAATAATATCATAGTTAACTGTTTTCAAATATATATTTAAAGAAAATCCATAATGTTTGGTAAATAAAAGGGAACTCACTTTAACATTTCCAAACATCTAGAACTTGGAATACTATCCATATTATTCGCATATTCCTTTTCTTTGGATCATTTTACATGTCTTTTATCCTTTAGTCAAAATAAATAATTCTTAAAGGAAATACTTTAACAAAAATTAGAATTCTCAACATAAGTATCATATTTTACATTTTTTAGTTTCTTAATGTTTTTCCTCTACCACTTCTTGAAAATGGTTAATAACTTTAATAATATGAAATTAAAGTCAATATAATTTTTTAATAAGATTATAAGATTTAAATATAGACGGTTATATATTCAATCCCTCTCTGTAGTTCATTCTTGTTTTGGTTGGTTCAACCACATAATTGAATTATATTTCTATTTTTTCATAATAATTTATATTCCTGATGAAAAATACATTAATAATAAAAATTTGTGCTATATTAATTTTATTATGATGATTAAATTAAATATTAAAAGTATTTTGTGCCATTTAAATTAATTTTACCAAGGGAGATATTCTAAAAAATAACTATCTATTAATATATTGAACTCCTTTAGTTATAGATTATATGGAATAATTAAAAGAGGATCACTAATCATAATCATTATACCAAACCTATTGAAGGATTATAGAGTGAAAACCCTTAAAACAAAAAATGAAACAAAAATTAGTCCAAAAAATAATGCATGTATATAAATTAAAATGAATAATATATAAGAAAAAAGTTATAAATCAAGTAATTAATTAATATAATTATACTATTTAGTAAGTAGAGACTGTATTAGGTGGGTTGGGTTGGGGGAAAGAGGGATTTTCTTCAAAAACATTTAATTTTAAGTTTTAATGTGTTTCTCTTCACTCTCCCTCAAATGTTTTCCAATAATATTACTAATCTTCTCATTAATATTTATTAATGCTCTATGATTTATGTTAATTTTCTATGTAATAGGAATTGGTTTTCCCATTATTTAAAATAAATTTTCTTTTTGTAGTTTGGCTTAAATTCTTGTATTTATTGGTTAAAATGTAACTATTTGTGGTTTTTATCCACGTTTTGCATAAATTAATTCTTGTATGTGTTTCACTCATGTTATGGTTATTGTAATTTATATATGATGATGGTTGGTCCTAGAATACATCCATCTAATGCATTGGTTACTGATTTATTTTTTGGATAAAATTTTTTGGACTAACTAGTGAAGTTATTCCCTTATAAGTGTGATTTGTTGGAGTGATAATGGATAAGATGTCCAAATCATTTTTCATGGATATTATTTAATTTACTATGAGTTTCAGTTGAATCATTCAATTTCATGAGATGATAATTTTATTTCATGATTGAAGGTAAGTTTTTGATCTTTTAAATGTGACAATATGTGCTTTCCAAGTAAATTCTTGGTCACGTGATTAACATTTTTTCTAGAAATATTTATCACTGTTATTTTATCGATATTCTACCTTATTAGTCTATTTTTTGTCACCCATTGAGAAAATAATTAGGTTCCTCATTTAACAGTAAGTTTTTAATATTTAAAGAGAAAATGGTTTTTTATTTAAATTTAAAATATTTCATGGGTTTTCATGTATTTCAATGACTTATCTGGTTTTCTATTTCTTATATACCCCTTATTGAGATTTTTATAAACATTATACATTTTTAATGATTTTTTATAGATATTATGGATGGGGAAAAATATTATGAAGTTAATATTTTAGTTTTGAGGTTTTATACTTGAATAAAGCAGATCTATGATTTAAATAGTTTGGTTTAGTTGAAAAAATATACTTTTGGTTAAAAAATATATTTATTTTTTATGGAATAAAAAATTATAACACATTAACTTTCAAAAACTAAAAAGTATTGGGAATGTGGGAGATGTAATATTTGTTATAAATCATGTAATTATGGGATAGTTTGTTTTTTTCTATCACAATTTGTAATATATCATGGTTTAGATAAAATTAATCATTAGGATATTATAAATTGAGGATAGTATAAGAGTTTTAGATACCAATAAAGGTTAAAACATATGAGGTATATTATAAATTAAAATATATATATTCCCTTTTAATGAATTATGTGATTGGATTTTATGGTGATTAATGAATATTTGGGAGTTTCTTATTTTCTTTTTTTTATGAATGCCTGATTGAGGTATAGATAACCTTTAGGGCTGTAATTTGATTTGATATTGTGTAATTTTTTTATTTAGGACAAAGATATATTTTATTTTTCGAATATAAGCTAATTAGTATAGATAATATTATAAAGAGAAAATTTATTTGGTGTTAATTTGAATAAATTTATGTTGTAAATAAAATAAATTTTTTTGAACATGCATGATTAAGGTATGTTTATAAAATTATTGTCCGTAACATTGTTTTATGTTAAGTTGGTTGATATTTTTTGTGGATAAAAGTTTTTTCTAAAATTGGGAGAATATATAATCATGTTTTTTTAATTTTTGGGATTTTAATTTAATCACGAATGTTTTATAGAGTTTTTAAGGTTTCTTCAAATATGGTAATCAGACAATAAAACATAAAATAACATAAGTTAGTCTAATGAGGATACTATTTACATTGAAGGATTGGAAAATTATAATATTATAGAAATAATTTTTCAAATTATGGTTTCTTATGAATTTATTGGGTATTATTTATATTCATTATAATTAAATTGGTTTTAGTTCGTAGATAGAAATATAGGGAAAAAAGTAAGAATAGTCCGGTGACATTTATATTTTATGGGTTACAATTTCATTTATTAATATTTGTATAATATTAATAAAGTTTTAATTTTATTATTTACAAATATATTTTTAAATTAAATGGTTCTAAATTTATTAATGAATATTTATTAAGATTGAAGGAGTAAAATCACATATAACTTTTGATATGACTCAGATCCAAATTCCTGAGTCCAGTGCTAAAAACGCTCACTTTAAAAACTATATTTAATACAAAATGAGATAACTCAAGATAAACATGAACATATTTCACATTTTCTGAACATTATATCTGATAATACAAAAACCTAAAAGTTTGTTGTCTTTTTAGATTGTCTACATAAATAGATTATTTTATAATATTTTCCACATGTCATTATTAGTTTCACCACACTATACATCCATCTATATATATCATATATTATAATTATCTTCAAAACAAGATTAATGTAAAACATATGAATTGGGGTGCTCAAATTCAAAGAAAAACTTTTCAATATTTCATAAATGGGTTAGATATTAATAATATGGGAGAACATGGTAATGGTAGAAATATCTGATTAAAAAAACTTGGACCACTATGACATGTCTATAAACATTAAATATTGACATATAATACCAAATTTTTGAATATGTACAATGGAATAGGTAAACAGAAAGAGGAGACTATAATATAAATCCAATGGTCATATCATACGCACATAACATTGAAATGTGGAAAAACATAATAATGTAAACAACAACATAGTGGATCAGGAATCCCTTCCAATTTCCCACTGTGGATAAAAAATAAAATTGTATTTCCCATTTTTTTATTAGGAATAATGTCCTTTTCCCAATTGAGGATCAATCATCATAACATGTTTTCCATTATGGATTAGGCATCATATCCTATTTCCTAAAGTGGATCGAGCACCATTTCTCATTTCCCATTATTATCCCATGATATATAAAGCATCACCCAATTAATTAGAGGTTAATATAGTACCCATCGATCATATAATGATAATTCATATACTTCTATGCCACATTAAATTATCTATTTGACATATCATAATAAATCAAAGAAAATAAAAAGGGTTTCATATCACTTTTCAAATAGGTATCGCATAAAATGACAAAAATAGTTAGATCAGTTAATACCAAAATTCTTATCACCCTAAAATAGTATTTCCTAAGGGAATTTAGAGGGTTAGTCATGAAAAATAAATCCAAATTAGGTCCATATTTTTTAGTAAAATAATAATATTTAAGCAAAACAATGAAAATCATTTTTAGAAAACATTTAATTAAAGATTCATTTTCAAGAAGTTAACATAAAAAAATTAAACACCACATTAAAATAAGCACTAATATTTAATCATTTAAAAATATGTAATGTTTTAATAGAGTAAATATATATTGTGAGAAAAATATTATCAAGAAATGAAAATTATTTTTTAATATTTTAGAATTCCTTTTTTGAAACCCACGTCATAAAAATAATGATATTAATTTATTTTGAAAATATCTAAATAAAAATAATAAGTTGACATGATATAATATATATTTTGATTTAAATCTAAGAAATTAAATATTTTTTATTGAATCAATATGGACATTGTTGGTAAATAGTCATAAAATAGTATGGGAATTATTTTTAACAATGTTTTGTTTCTATGAAGAAGGATGTTCATCAAAGAAGAAGAATTGGTGTAAAAATCCATCAAAAATGAGTTCATTAGAACAAAATTTAAACAAAATAAAAAATATTATAGATTAAAATATAATTAAATCATATGGTAAAATATACCCAACTAATAAGAATAAAATTCAAGAATAAACATCATAACTCAATGAATAATAATTGAGTTAACAAAAACCCTTGTATATATGATAATTTTTGAAGTAAAAATCCATCTGAAATGAGTTAATCAGAAAAAATCCAAAATAATCATAAAATTAAGATTAAATACTATATAATATAATCATTTAATGAAATAAACTAAACTTAAAAGGATTAATCTTAAGAATAAGAATTATATCTCAAATAAATGAAATTAGAGTTATAAAAATCCTTAACAAATTTGAAAACAAATGAATCAAAAAGAAATTGTTAGGTAAAAATTGAATAGTATATCTAAAGAAATTTAATTTCAAGAAAATAATGATAAATTTCATCTAAATTTGATTATATAAACCAAAAAAAATAAAATATGTTGTGTAAATTATATATGCCTCAAATAAATAAAGTTGAGATGAGAAATACATTTAAGAATTTGGTAATAATTGATTAAAAAATACATTTATGGTGAAATGGATTTGTAAACCACTTTATTTTTATGAATATTATGATAGTATTAATCGAAAAAAATATTATATTATACACAAAATAAAACAATTGGTTGAAATAGCATATGTTTCATTTAAAGGAAGTTGAGATGAGAAATTCCCTTACATTTATTCTTGACATATGTGAAAGTGATTTAACCACCTATATAATAAAAATAAACATATTAATTACTTATATTAGAAACTACATTAAATATAATAATTTTTTCACTCAATAATTATAATCACTAATTATATATTTTTTATTTGGTAATTATTTATTTTCATCATCAGATGTTAGTGCTTTTGGTTTTTTCACACATTCTTTATATTGTCGATGTTGATATTCATTATTTGATAACAATTTTATAATTTTTGTTTTATATATGTCACTAAAATATATGATATATAATGATTTATATTTTTATAATTTCATTCTATGATAGTTTTATTTATGATTCGTGTAGATGAAATCAATTACAAGCTTATTTTGATAATTTTAACGAACAAAAGGTTGTATTTTAATAAAGAGATTAAATATTAATATTAAATTTATAGCACCAAAATAAATATAAATTACTCAATATTATTTTATATTACCATTAATAATGTTTTAATAGTCATCCATAATTAAAATTTAAATCATCGTTCATATTGGTGGTTGTACATACCCAATCAAGAACATTCTAAAATTAATGGATAAGTATGATTATAAAGTGATTTAGTTATAATATATATATATATTAAATAATTAAATTTCTTTAATTTTGTTTTGTTAATGTTATAAAACATAATTGGGAATATTTATAAGAATTTTATAATTTATATAAAGTTATTACAAAGAATGAAGAAATTTTTTTCTTCGTAGTATAGTCATTTTAGGCGGCTAAATTTACAATGATAACTAATTGTTAATATTTTAATTATAATACCACATATATCATAATAAAATATTAATTATATAATAAGTATAATATTTTTAAATTAATTGAATTTTTAAACAATTTATTAAATTCAGTGATGAAAATTTAAATACGTAGTTTAGGTAGGTGGTAGTTCAGGCGTATAACGATTGACGTTATAATTTTTGATTGGATGGGGGAAGATAACAAATGTTTATTCATATAATATAATAACATTTCAGTATAATAATCGTTTTTATTTTAATATATAAGTATGGTTAGAATTTTTTTGGATGGGGTGATGATAAAATAGAGAAGATAATGTTAGGGAGTAGATAATACTCACATTGATCATTTGAGTATTCTCTTGAAATAACCCTTGGAAATGGAGAACTTATAGGATATTATTGTAACAATGACTTATTATAGTTTACTAGTATTATATTATAGGAAAAAAATTATTCCAAGTAATTTGAAATGTATGTGTGGCTTAAAGTGGGTGGAAGTGAGTTCCTTTTATAGGTGAAAAAGAGGGACTTTTCCTTGGAATTGAATGTTATGGGAGGGGTAAATATTGAATCACATAGGATTTAGGAGAGTTATGTGAGAAATATTTGGTGATATATGTGTGTATGAATTTCCAACCAAACAAATTTATTCCATATGTGATAATTTTCATGTATAAATTCTCTCCACTTTAAGTTATCAATTTTTACCCTTATTAACCTTGATTAACAATTTTTCCCTAGAAATTATTTTTTCATTCAAAAATATGATGGACCTTATTAAAAAAATATGTTATAATTTAAAATTTTTAATACATTTAATAAAATGTTATGTCAAAATATGTTAAAATTAACTTTTAAATTAAAAAATATATATAGAAAAAACCATTTTGTAGAAAATATATTTTTATATATTAAATTTTATTATTATTATTTACTATCAATTAATAATTAAATGACTGTTAGTATAATTTTTTATATGTTAAAAAATAATATTAAATTTATCAAATACTAAGATAAATTTATTTTGTTTAGATAAAAAATAGATAATATTTATAAAAAATGATTCTTTGAAAAACAAATATTTTACTACAGTAACTAGTATTTACTTTGGAAACATATTTTCATGTATAAAATAAAAATTTAATTTAGACCAAATTTGGATGTTCATATTAAAAATATCAAAACCTTTTTATTAGACTCAATTTCTATAATTAATTTTATTGTTGGTGTACATAACTCAAAAAAATAGTTTTTAGAAAAATGTTTTTTTTAAGAATAAAAATAATTTATTCATATTGATTGAAAAGTGAATAGTTTTTTAAGAAAAATTATTTATTTATTTATTTATTTATAATGTATTTTACATTATTCAATAGTGATCAATTGGTATAAAAATACACAATATATATATATAATGAATAATTATTTGATAAAATGGTCATTTTATTACTAAATGATATCATTTCTAATCATTTAACATTGATTATCAATTTAATAATAATTAGTTAAAGTTAATAAATATATTGGTATAGAAATAATTTTTTAATTTTATAAATAAATCAAATAATTCCTCGAATAAAATAAAAATGATAATAATAATTAATGTATAAATATATATATATATATATGTATGTATGTATATAATAAAAATTTTTGATTAAATAATATCTTATTTTTTTCATTATAGAATTATTTTAACTTAAATTAGGTACTATAATTTACAAAAATTCAATATTCCTATTGGATACATTCATACTCAATGACTATATTTCCAAAAACCATATTTTCAATAATAATATAAGCGGTAATATTTTATTCTTATATATAACCAAAAATATTTAATTTTATTTTATTATCTTTCCAAATGTCTATTATAACACTAATTTTATCCCTTATATAAAGTGTTCCAATTAGGGTGATGATCTTCACAGTGAACCATGAGGATAAATATTTTATGTTTGTGGTGTTTTTATTTACTAACGTATTTATTCCACTTATAAATGTCTTAATTATGCTTTATATTTCAGTATCATAATGTATTAGTGTTTAGCTTGAATTTTCATATTTTTTTCTCAATGATGTTTATCATTTTTTGTTTTAGTTCAATGTTATGTGTGAAACAAATACTTAGAAATGTATTTATTTAAATTATAATTTATACAATAATCTCATAGTGTTACATCCCCCATCTTGAAAAAAATTGTCTCCTCACCATTTTTTATCATTATTTAATGAAAATATATAAGTATTCCCATAAGATAATCATGAATCAAGATATTATACCTACCTCTCTCTCTTCTGTAAGTCTAGGAAATCCATATTTCTCCTTATAATAGTCATATCCTTAAAATTGAGTTTCTAACTAATAATTTGAGCTAAAAACTTGATATTATTGGTTTTTAATACATATATAATGAGAGTAATTTTCCTTAAGAGTTTACATTAATTCTTATAGTGATAAATGATCATAGTTTAATTTGGAATATGAAGTGTGATTTCCCTATTTTTTTAATTAACATAGTCTATCTGGTGATATCCAATCCACTTCTAAAATCACATTGAATTCATTTAAAGGGAGAATAATAAAAAAATTTGGGATGCACATTTCCATAAACATAAACATTGAATATAATAATTATATAACTACAATTTTTCTTTAATAAATAAATATAAATTCATTGGGACATTTATTTGATGTGATTAGAAAACTTCTTAGATATATTAGAGTTTCTAGAACCAGAATAAAATAAAAAATCACAAATCTATATTGGAACATAAGTATACAATAATTATCATTATCCACTTCATCAAAAGTCATAAAATAGGATCTTCTTTATTCTATTTGTCATGGAGATTTTTGGGGCCTATTTTCTCATTAGACCTTGGTTTTGGTCATTTATTTTCATAATTCAAAAACTATTTGCATTTTAATCATTAAAGTGTGGGTGATGTACAAATTTAGACTTTTTACCCTACATTTTTATGACCCACCACTTCATACATTTTCAAAAATCAGTAGCTTGATGTATAACCCTCAAAACATGAAACATTCTAATATTCCTTTGAGAAATTCCCTTGGGTTATTATTCCCATATTTTTTACATGTATCAAGTTGAATTTTTTTCCGTAGTGGTCTTTATTGCCTAAGAATTCATTAAACTCAATTTTAATTTATTTTTTGTGTTTCAGATTTTAATTTATTTAAGTTATCAATCATTTATCAAGATAGATAGGTAAGAAAAAACCCCTAAATTTATTATACTAGCTATAATCTAATTTTTCTTATCCTTTGTGAAATCACCACATTATCCATCACATCCATTTTTTCTTGTTTCATTTTATATATATTAATTATAAAAATAAAAGGAAATTTTAGGGATGATAACACTTAAATATATAAAAATAAAACTCCAAACTAAATGAATTAACATTTAAAGGACATATATATATACCATAATTTATATGTGGATACCCTAGTCTTCTCAAACATCTATATTAAATTTTTTAGTGAACTTTTTTTACATTACACAAAAACATGCCTCGGGATCATAAATATATTGTTCCTTTTGAAACTTGGATACAAAAAAACAATAGTTCCATAACTGATCTACATTATCTCCCACTCTATTCTTAATAACTATCACCCAACCTAGAAATATAATACGTAATACCTTTCATCATAACATATGGAAAGGAAACAAAATAAGGGGTGCGCTCATATTCTCAATAAGGGTAAACAAGGGAGATATAAACATATCAGGAGCATAATGGTATGGGAATATGTGAATAACATTTTAAAACTATGCCCTAAAATCGTAGATCATAAACTTGATTCTTGGAATGAAACTTGGTAGTTCTTAAGATATGAATCATAATTGAATCAAAGAACATGAAGAATGATAAAATAACATTAGAATAAGGAATATATTTTTAGAATTCACATAAGATAAAAAATCATTTCCTTAGTTTTCAATGCTTATTTTCAAAACTATCATCGTGGAATGGGTTCACTCCCCAAACCATTGTAGGATTCAAGGTTCACTCCAAATACTATAAGAGTGGAATGAGACCCTTAATATACAAGGTTCACTCCTTATTCTAGTCTTTTTAATCTCATAATATATAAATAATTACCCAATTCATTGTAGGGAGGTATATGTCCTAATCATCTTGGTTATAATGTAACCACAATCATTGGTTACAACATAACCACATTAACTTAATGAAAATCAAATATATGTGTGACATAATTTCATAAAACATCCATTATATTATAACCCAAGAAAAGAAATAGTTTTCATAAACATTTCATCATAACATACCACATGGAAAAAACTGGTTTTATAATTATTTCATCATTTTATCAAAGAATAACCCATATAAAAAGAATCAGGTTTCGTAATAATTTTATCACAGTAAAACACAGAGTGGGTAAATAAGTTTAATATATATATTATCATTATTAATAAAATCCATTCAGATAAAAAATAAGAATATAAAATCAAAAGTAACATAAATGGATGTCATCTTAGATGGAAAATTATATTGAAATATTTCTTGGAAATTTTCTTAGGAAAATGTCATTTCCGATTTGAAAAAAAAAATTAAAATATAAAATATTTTCAAACTAATTTGAATTGAATATAGCTTTTGAAACTTATAAATAAAGCTCTAAATTCATTTAAAACATTTCTTAAAGAGAATAAATTTTCTTTTAAAATCAATTTTTAGAACTAAAAAATCATAAAAAATTGTGGAAATCATTTTCCCTTAAAATAAAAATTGAATCCTATAGTGGAAGCTTTAAAATATTTTGGGTTCATGACGGTAGAAAATACAATTCATGTCATACATGTTAAAAAAATTCCTTTCAGATTTTTAATAAAATCCAAACAAAAATTATTTATAAAAATAATGAAGATTCGTTTCAAAAAAATTGTAAAAATTTAAACATTGGTAAATATTTATTTAATAAATCTTTTTTATAATTTTATAAAAAAAATTATAATACATGGTTTTTTGAGAAAAACATATTTTCAATCAAGTAGAGAAATAAAGATGAATTTTATTAGAAACATTCTTTTGATCTCATTAGTACATAATGAGTGGAAAATGAAGGGAAAAATCTATTCTATGTAAACAAGAATATGATAGAAAATTATTGAGTTACTTGGGATATGTATTGTATAAGTTTTTCATTAGAAACATAACCATAAAAAAACCTGATAAATGATGAGATTGTGTCATAAAACCCTTCCCACTTTATATATTTTGAATCATAGGACACATTAAAGAATAAAATCAAATGAAAATTTTAATATCATGAAAATAATGTGATTCCTGATATAAAATATAAAAGGGGGCATGTTTATGCCTCATAGAAGAATGTAGTTTCACAATATAACTTATGTCCCAAAGAAGGCATTTTGAGATAAAAATCACTTACCAATTTGTTATGTTTTGAACCATAAACCCCATAAAAGAGAGATCTAAAAATGGGTATATAAATAAAAAAAATTATTAAGATAATATTCATAAAATATATTCATAGGGATTATATAAACCATATAAAATAAACATGTGGTGAATATGGAATGTGTCTCATTTAAAGTAGAAGTGGGATGAAAATCGCTTACCTTAAGTCTCGACTACCTTAGTAAATGTTAAAACCTCATGCATAATAAATTAATGTTTAAAATACATATTATAAAGAACCATAATTATATATATCAAGTAATATAATAATTATTTTGGACCTTTTATTACCAGTTTATTAAAAATTCCTTGTTAAAATTACATTTCAGGTAATAACTTCTTTGTTTTTTCACATATATTTTGGTTTGGTATTTTGGATATAATTTCATCGATCATAATTACATAATCTATAGAATTTTAACCATGATATAATTATCATATATATTCATTATATATTTATTTATAGAAATATATAAAATATATGGACAGAAAATGAAATACACCATTCTAGGATACGATATGTCGTACATATGCATGAACAATGTTTCCATTTTCTCATTGTATTAAAAAAATATAGGTAAATAATATATTATCCTAATAGAATAATTTTTATTTCATATATATCACATATTTTCATTAAATATATCCTTATTACCTTCCATGTAAATTATAAACCAATCCCATCGCTTCGCAAGGTGGTGGTCTAATGTATACAAGAATAACGTTATCATATCCCCCAAAAAAGGGTAATTAACTGGGTATAAGTGATGTAATTTTTACAAAAGTATAATTATGATAAAAATAACATATATATTCATTAAATATAGCCTTATTACCATCCAAGTAAATCAAAAATGAAAAACTTATCACATTGTTTTGTGAGGTGGTAGTCCACTGTATACACGAACGACGTTATTATTTTCCTAATGGGTTTGGAGGTAAGAAAGTACATGTGGTATTGTGATTCTATAGGTATAATAATATCATATATAATCATTAAATCCATTATTATAGATATTTGTGATAGTTAATGATGGAAAATTAATAACTTCGGTTCATGAGGTAGTAGTCCATCATGTACTAGAATGATGATTTTTGTATCCTATTTGATGGGAGAGGAGATGGATATAGACCATCATTATCACAACCTGACCCACCAGGGACATCCTGTTTGATGAAAAGCTATTTTTAATACCTCAATACTAGATAAAAGTTTTCAAGGGATGGATACTAATGTTGATTAGTCATAACAATCATATAAGAGGACTTAACTTAAGGTGCCTATATGAATGTACACATCTAGAGGATCATAAAATAATGAATTATAAAATTAAAATTATACTAAATTCATTAATACATCTAAATCCCACAATTATAGTACCATAAAATACTAGGAATTAATAAGGTCCAAATACAATTCGACCAAAAACTGTAAAGAATTACATCTTGATAGTAAGAGGGGTTTATAGTCAAATGAGACTCCTAGAATGAACCATTGTACATTGAGACAAAATATAACCTCTATATGATCCTAGTCCACCAAGAACCCCATTGAAAATCTTTTTTTATACATAATACATGATGTGTGTGGGAAGATCCCATGCAGATTTGAGTATAATAATACCTATTAGGACACCCCAAAATCAGTAATCCCAAAACATCAAGAGTAATCAACTCATCACAATAAATATCAATCATAAAATGATATATAAAATAAAACATCCATATATACTCATAGTCAAAACTATGTCTCAATATTAGGTCATAGACACATTGTCAGTCTAAGATTATTCTCAAGTTCCATAACCACACTCACTCCAGAGAACTTACTCCATGAGCCTGATACTACTGATGGAGTCCATTTGTGATGTCATGCTCATCAGGTCTCACCATAAGTAATTACACATTGGAAGTTTGAGGATATTAATGCAAGTATGGATATCACAGATAGGTATATAGGGTAATACCGACTAACCCAGTCTGGATTAAATGGCTAATTAGGGGATCAATGGCCATGTACATTTTGTCAAGCTAATTCCAAGAACCCCATCTAGGGGAAAAGATGATAGAGGATATCATCTCTGCCTATGTGAGATATTACTCTAACTCTATATAAAACTAATTCCTTATAGATGATCAAAATCCTTTATTCAACACGTAATACTATACCATGCCCTCATAGAGATGGATTGATGGAACTCACTATTAAGAAAACTAGTCCATGATGATAGGAATAAGGTCTCCAAGTCATATTTTAAGGAGTACATGACATGTACTGGAAGTACATGGTGTGTCCCTTAAGAATTGGTTCTAATCATGTATGATGACCCAACCCCATTTCTAAACTTGTGTACACCTATCCATGTCTGTGTACCTGGCTATTTTTGTGTACCAGGCCATGTGTGAGTATACGTCTTAGCCCATGTACTTTGGCTGTGTTGTGTACCAAACCATGTCTATGTCGATGTATCCTTTCAGATTCATCATGAACCACCAAGTAAGGGTCACATGGTGTGTGTCATTTGTCACATGTAATTTGGTACATCTCTCCTCTTTGAAAACCCTAGCATTATAGCTGGGGCCCCATAGTCATTGTGTGTTCTTCCATTACATGTAATGTGGTAAGGTAATTTCCAGATTCCGCGAACTTCATACGTATTTATCTTCATCCACTACTATACATTTTCTATCTATGAAACTTTCCTGAATATGTGGATTTAAGTCATTATAATTTGATCTTTATAAAAGATATTATTTTTGGTTGTCCAAATTGATTGGGGAACCTTCTTCATCAATTCAGTCCACCATAGCATGATGAAACCTCAAACCAAGATCCCAAAATCTAAAACCTATCCACTATCATCACCATCATAGCATGATCCCATTACCAATCTGAACATATATCTATTGTATCAATACGTTTCTCTAAGAAATGAGTGTGAAAGGATTGATCATTTGGTATTTTTTGAATAACTAGTGAAAATATACTCCAATGATAAACGAATCAAGAATAGGGAGAAAAATTAATAAAATAATAATAATATTAACATGCCTCAACTAATGTTAAAGTTATCCTTGATTCATTTCTATTAAAAATATGAACAAAGTGGTGAAAATTATTTCCACAAATGAAAAATCCCCAAATTTTTCGCATTGAAATCCCATATACTCATTGTGATCGATTCACAAATCAATACATTGGTTGAATGATTCATCTTCATTATAGTATTAAAAAACAATGATAAATCCACATAAAAAAATCACCCTACCATGGTATGGATAAATAAATGAAATTTTATTATGTATCATTATTGATGGAAATATCCTCAATTTATATTGGTACGAACGATCCATGATCCATCATCTGTGTTCCCCTTGCCTTACCCCAACACTCTTTATCAATTATTAGGGTTATGAAGATAACACTAATAATTGGTCACAAGACTTCCTAAATATAGTAATATTAGTTCACTTTTTCACTTTAACTAAAAAAATTATTTTATTTATTTACTTATATTTATTAATGTGAATAAATTTTTAGAATCACCTGATGTCGACCAATATTATATCATGCCTCAAGTAAAAACCAAATTTTGAACTCAAATAAGGTTTCAGATTTCTGATTTGATATTCTATTTAGTATTTATTCTACATTTTAATGAAAAAAACATAGACATTATTTAATATTTTTCAAATATAAATTCTAGGCTTATCATTCCTTGGAATATAAGGTCATATCAATGCTTTGATCCAAAATAATACTAGATTTATTTAATGAATTACATGGAAAAAATGAGACACTAAATTCTCTCCACCCTTGTGATTTTTTTCCCAAAAATAAATAAGGACTACTCAAAAAGAAGTGGGTACTGATCGCACATCCAGGTCTCTCACTCTCAAGTAATCTCTTGAAGATTCTAATGCTGACACCGGACATACACCAAAATAATCACTCGCCCATAGAGGTTCATCTCCTTCCAATCATCGATCTCCACTGCATAATCTACAAACAAAGAAAAATACTTGATATTACTCCCTTATTACAATTTTATAAATCCATGTTTCATACTCGTTATGCTGCTGAATTTTATTCTCAAAATTTATCCCTTCTTCTTAAGAAATTAAATTTTATTTTCTTTCTTTAAATATCCAAACAACTTTATTTTTTAGGGGTATTCCCCAATATGTTAAAATTATTATTTTATTCTAGTAGTTACATATATAAAACCATCATTCCCTTTCTGGGGGATAAAAATTACATAATGATCTTATCATTAATCATTTTTTAAAATGCCCTCATTTTTATATGAAAATCATTTCTTTTATTTCCAAAGGTTATTTATGAAATGATATATTATGATCTATGTGGATCACATTAAAATTAGTACATATTAATTTTTGATCTTTATAAAACTCTAATACAATTGGTAAAAAATTTAATCTCTCTATATGACATGTTTTATGATACCTTGGTGAATAAACTTGGTAATTTTTATGAAACCTCAGTTACAAACCATGGTGATCTGCTAATGAATGTATCATTTAAATGTTCTATACATATTTTAAAGTTACGGTTCATGTTCTTATTATTATGATATGCCTATTTAACATGTATTTATGATATTTCTCATCTTATTCTTGATATTTCTCTAGAACATAAGTAAATTGTTTCCCATGCTTTCCCTTATGGGGACTTATAATCACTCTTTCCTTTAAAGTATGTCCCCAGGTTATGAGATTCATTAATTATAATTTTTATGAACCTAAAATGAATCATTTAAAGTGGATTATAATAATACTTTAAACATTAATTTATTATATTCCTTTTTCTAAGAAACTAAGCATTAAAAGATCCTCTATTTTGTATACTCTAATGAAAAATATATATAATTAAAAGGTAGGAATCCATAGTTGGTATCAAAGGAAAGTTTAGTTATTTATGGAAATTAATATTTGAAAACACTAATAATAACATTAAGGATAAGTTAAAATATCGGAAAACATCTTGGTATTCTAAGGGAATATTGAGTTAATGGTTTCTGAGCAATGAAATCCCTATTTGGATACAAATAAGTGGACATGGATCTATAACAGATATACCTACAGGTAACAACTTTTACCAGGTGTTTCGATTATGACTCGATGTAACCTGGTACATGAAAACTTTCCTTACTGCACACCTAGTTTGACACTACCAGGGGGTATATGTTTTGTAAATCTCAAGCTTCTTATGAACCATTATGACGGATAAATATAAAATGTAATTATAGTTAATGAGTAACATATTTAAGCATGATGTTTTGAGATATAAAAAGAATATTTTATAATTAAAATATTGTTAAATGAAAATTTTTTCTTACTAAGGTTTTCTTCTTTTTGAAAATGCTGATAAATAATAGGATCCATGTAAATGATGAGCGCAATAGACCATGCCCTGACATCCCTCTGATAGAAGTCGGGATGGAAAATGTCATGAGAAGGATGAATCAACTAATTTGAGTTATGAAAAGTAACTTGAATCAATATGAGTTGCCGGATTCCACTCAAAGGGAAAAAATTTCCATTGATTTAATATTGTGTTAACTCTTACCTTCATTATATGGATCTACAAACCCATTGATTTTTATATAGTGGATAAGCTATATAGAAAAGATATTTTTTTACTCTACTTTTTGGAACAAGAGAAGGTCACCCTGGTTATTTACCACTTAGAAGGAGAAGCTGATCAGTGGTGGAAACTGATTAAAAATATGAACCTAAGAGGGTAGATTGATGAAATGGAGTTGGAATAGATTAGGAGAATCTTTTTCAAAAAGTATTTCCCTCATTCTATAGAAAAAAATTGATAAAGAAATACAAGAGATGAAATAAAAGTAAAATGAATCTGTGGAAGGCAATGAGATAAACATTACAAGACTCTCCTATTATACCTCTCAATTTTTATGGATCCTAATGGAAATGTAGAAAGATTATTTGGGGGACTAAATCCCCATATATGGAAGAATCTAGACAATCAAGACTCTAGAAACTACAAGAAGATTGTATAGAGTGCTATGATGGTTGCAATGGAGTTTGGTGAGACATAGTGGTCTCAAAAATCAAAAGAAAAGAAGATATATTTGGATCCAAACATGGGAAGGTATTTTGATCATGGGAGAGGAGGAAATAAAGTGCACTTCCCATGTGCAACAAATTTGGGAATAAGAATTCAAGGAACTACTTTATCTATAGTGGTAAATGTTACAACTCTGGAAGAGATGGACATATTGCCAAGAACTGTCATAGTGAGTTGAAGCATCAACTTATCAATACTATGGAAAAAGGGAAGATGGTGTTGGCCTAGCCTGAAGTCCAATTCGTCATGTGTGGAAAATTTGGTCACTTTTCCAATCAATGACCAAAACTAAATTCAATGGAGGGTAATCCCCATCAACCTCAGCATGTCCAATATAGAGAGGTCGGGATTTGGATATCACAACAACAAAAGCTGAATCCCCAAATGATGTTGAGGTAGGTATTTCTACTGTTATCTAAAATTTATTATGTACATTATTTCATTCTAGTTCTATGAATTCATTTATTTTCTCCATGTTTTCAATGAATATAGAATCAATCCTTGAACTGCTAGAATTATATTTACATATCTAGACTCCTAGAGATATTATCCAAGAATTATTAGTGTATATAAATTCTTGTATTCACTTTGGCGATCACAATCTCATCGCAAATCAATTAGTAATTCCCATTTTGTAATTCAACACAATACTAGGGAAGGACTAGCTCTCAAAGTATAATTCTAATATCCACTAAAGGATAATGGAAATCATTGTAGTCTTGAATGAAAAACCAATAGTTGTCTTCAAATCTAAGACACCTCGACCTAATATTTTCCTAGAAGAACCTACTATATCCTTTTATAGAAATGATCAGTGTAGATGAAGAAGGAAATGAAATTATATGAATAGAGAATGTCCCAATAATTCTGGAATACATTGATGTATTACCTAATGAGTTACCTTTAAATCCCCTAGAAAGAGAGGCATATTTCCCATTGAACTCATGCATGGTTCTAAAATGATTTCAAATAAATCATATAGAATGGAAAAAGTGGAGTTGGAGGAATTAAAAAAACATCATCCTGATATTTTGGAGAAGGGGTTTATCCGAACAAGTGTGTCTCCTTGGGGATCACATATTCTTTTTTTAAAGAAGAATGGTGGATAAAAGTGGCTATAAATTGATTCTAGATAACTTAAATGGATAACAGTGAATAATAAAACCCTCTCCTAAGAATTGGTGATTTATTTGACCAGCTTCATGGAGCTCAATTTGTCTCTGAGATTGATCTTCGATCTAGTTATCATAAATTGAGGGTGAATAAATGAGATAATAGAAATCATGTCTTCTAATCAAGATATAGGAATTATGGGTTATTTTTTTATTCCCTTCATCTTAACTAATACACATACTATATTTATGGATTTTATGAATATAATATTTAAGGATAAACCTGATAATTTTTTGTAGTGTTTATTGATGATATTTGGATATATTCCAAAATTTGTAAGGATCGTGAGGATCATATAATGGTTATATTGAAAACACTGAGGAATGAGAAGATATTTGGAAAGTATAGAAAAGGTGAATTTTGGTTATAAAAATTTTCTTTCTTGGAGAAAATTATATCCAATGAAGGAATCTCAGTGGAACCTATCATGAAAAAGGTTTCCGAGGAGTGTTCTCATCATATAATAGTAACTAATATTCATTGTTTTCTTTGTTTAATAGGACATTATAGGAGGTTTGTGAAAAACATTTCATGCATTTCAAATCCCCTAACCAAGTTAACTCGTAAAGGGTTAATATTCATCTAGAAAATGGGGTGTGAATAAAGTTTCTAAGAGATTTCTTAATATACCTGTGTAAACTCTACCCTATTTCAGAGAAGTATTTTTCATTTTTTAGTGATTAATCAATGAAAGGTATTGGGTGTGTCCTCCTGAAAAATGAAAAGGTTATTTCTTATGAAACCTTACAGTTGAAGCCTCATGAGTAGAATTATCATATGCATGACCTAGAGCTATATATGGTTGTTTTTTCTCTAAAGATATGGGGTAATTATATTGATGGGGATAAATGTGATATATAAATAGAACACCAAAGTTTGAAATACATTTTCACAAAAAAAGAATTTAACATGAGACATATTGGATGGTTGGAACTTCTTAAAGACTATGATTGTTCTATTCATTATCATCTTAGAAGAGTAAACAATGTATCTTATGTATTGATTAGGAAATACCCTATTGTGATGGAAATAATGATGATTCAAGGAGATACTTTGATAAAAGACATTGTAAAATTGTAAATGGGAAATTTAAGGGAAGGTACATCATCAACCCTATCCCAAATGATTTCTCAACCATCATTACTAGAGGTTATCAAGAAATCCCAAAGAGAAGATCCTTTGTTACAAAAAAAGATAGAGGCCATAAAGAATATGAATTTTCATGAGTTAAATATTGTTCAATAATGTGTACTAAATTTTTTTTACAAGGATATGTGTTCCATCTAGTATATAAATAAAGAATGAACTGATGGACGAATCTCATGGCTGTACTTTCTCTATACATCCTAGAAGTATAAAATATATAGATAACTTCATGATCATTATTTGTGGGATACCAGGAAAAGTGAGATTACTGAATACACTACAAGGTTCGTAGTGTTAAAACAAGTGAAGGTAGAGAAACAAATTCCTAACTAGGTATTTCAACCAATACCCTTATGAACGTGGAAGTGGGAAAATATAACTATGGAATTTATCACAGGTCTCCCAAAAAACATCCAAAGGAAACAATGTGATATGGGTTATAGTGGACTGTCTGACCAATAATTTCCACTTTATCTCTATTTAGGAGTATTACCCTCTTGGCCAAATTTCCAAGCTATAATTGAAGGAAGTGGTAAGGCTAAATGAGATACCACTCTTTATTAAACCTAATTTTGATCCAAGATTCACATCAAAATTTTAGGGAATTATTCAACATTTTATGAATACTGAATGGAGTTTTAGTAAAGCCTATCACCCTTTAACTGATAAACAATTTGAAAGGACATCTCAAACACTCTGGGACATGTGGACAACATTCTCAATGGAATTTAATGGTGGGTGGGATTGATATCCCCCATTAGTTGAGTTTTCATACAACAATAGGTTCTATTTGAATATTTAAATGGCACCCTATGAAGCTCTATATGGTAAGAGATGTAGAAATCCTACCTGTTGGGATGAATATGGTGAGAGAAATATTCATGAACTTGATTTTGGGAATGAAATGACAGAAAAGTTTTATTCCATCCAATAACACATAATGGATTCTTAGAGTTAGAATAATATCTATGCTGAAAACTATCGAAGGGAGTTGGAGTCTGATGTTGTTGAGAAATTATTCCTTTGAATTTCCCCTTGGAATAGATTCATGTAGTTTGGGAACAAAGGAAAGCTTATACTTATGTACATTGGCCTCTATAAAATCCATGATCGCATAGAATAAATGGCCTATCGGATAGAATATCCACAAAAACTAGATCATGATCATCATTTTTTCCAATATCAATCTTGAGGAAGTACATCATTGACCCTTTACATGTACTGAATCCTGAGGTGGTACACCTAGAACATGACCTCTTTTATAAGGAGCATCATGTAGAGTTCTTGGACTGTATAGACAAGGTTTTATGTAACAATATAACCCACCTTGTCAAAGTGTTGTGGAGGAACCATAAATATGAAGAGTGATATGAGAGCTAGAGGATATAATTTGGAATAAGTACCCGCAGCATTTTCCAACTGAGGGAATGATTTGAAATTTAGGGATGAAATTTTTTACGGAGGGAAGAAGTTAACAACTAGAACTTTTTGAATAATAACTGCTACCTAAAATGTGTGTTATATTATTTTATACTCAACAAAATTACACCTCTTTAATAATGAAGTGAATGTAAATTGAAATGGGACCATAACGTTTTGATCATGATATGAATTTTGGTCAATTATGACCATTGTTCAACATGACCATTAGAAACAATACTATTAATAATAATTTTAACATTATAATTAGTGTTTATAAGTAGATGTAAAAAATGATAATTAATGAATAAAAGAAAAATGATGACCTCAACCATTAGAGTTGTTCCTTACGAATCCATTTTATCTAGACTTGGGAGGGAGGTAGCATCACTGGGATTTGATCTTGACCAATCTCAAGCTAAGCTTTAATAAATTAATCTTGAATGAAATAACTTATGGTAGAATTTCAAGTAAGTGGAAATTATGACTCAGACGCTGTTAGTCGAGTCACACCAAGAATCTATAACCATTACCCACCTTACCTTTAGTTTATATACTTGTGTTATTAGGGGTTAGGTTTCATGGCCCCTTTTACTTAAAATTTAATTCCGTTGTATAAATAAAATTTTTAACCCATCAATTTCATTTTGAGAATAGATTTCATAAAAATATGATGATTTTGAAAAAATTATTTTTCAAATAGAAATTTAACTTTTCCAAAAAGATTTAATTATCATAGTAAACTATGGTATTATGAATATTTTTTTATTTTAATGAAATAGTATGATTAAAAAACTTCTACTAAAAAATAAATGATAAAATAATTTTATTTTTTCAAGTGCCTAAAATTTCATTATGCAGTTTCTATCAAATATTATTCTTAATAAATAAGGATTTATATAATTACAAGTTAAAATTATCATATTTATATAATTATTATGATAAAATAAAAATCCTTTTTTAACCAACCTATTGAAATTAGGTTAGTGTGAATTTATGAGAACTGTCTAAAATACTCTTCTTCAAGAATTGTAAAAATATAGTCTTTTTTTATGGTATGTTTGTTGACATCATAATTATTTCATAATGATGTAATATGTAATATAAATTTTTTATCAACTCTTCTGGATTTAAATAATGTAATAGAACTCCCAATTTTCGAATACTATGGTCAAATACCATGCGAAATCCCATTATTTTTAATTTTAACCACTACCATGGTGTCCAAGGAAATTAATAAACTGATCCTCCTCTTTTTCTATAAATACCCACTCATTTTTTCATTTTATATTACTTATAATTCATCCTATATAAAAAAAATTATATTTTTTCCTCCCAATGAGTTCTCCCAAGGTGTCCTCAAGCCCCCATGGTCCTGATCCTCAAGTTTTAGTAACTACTCTTCAAGGTAATGGAAATCTCAACTTCTCCTTTCCTTTCAAGTTCTCTTTTTACGTGGTATATATTTAAAATTTATAAAATATGTTCTTCTATATATTTTATTCTATACATTTTATATATTTATATTATTTTATTATTTTAAGACCCCTTCCCTTCTCTTTTTACAATTTTCTATAACCATGTTTCATACCCGTTATGCTACAGACTTTTCTTCTCAAAATTATTGTCTTCTCCCAAAGAAATCCCATTTTATTTTCTTTTTTTGAATACCCAAACCTCTTTCCCTCTAAGGGTTATTCAAAAATATGTAAAAATTATTTATTTTATTCTATTAATTACATTCATAAAACCCAAATTCCCTTTTCTTGTGTTAAAAATGAAATAATGATCTTGTCTTTAAGAATTTTTTTAAAATTCCATGAATTTTATATGGAACTCATTAATTTTAATATACATGGGTTATTTATAAAATTATTTATTATAATCTATGTGGATCAAATTAAAATTAATACATATTAAGGGTGCACATTGACTGTACTCTAATGCATTGGTTAATGAATTTAATCTCTAGATATTACAAGTTTTATTAATCCTTGGTGAATAACCTTGGAAAAATTTATGACACCTTAGTGACAAACCCTGGTGATATTCTTATAAATGTCTCGTTTAAATTTTTTAGGAACACTTCCAAGTTATTATTCAGGTTCCTATTATATTATATTCCTCTTTCTCATAACTTTAGGTATTCTTCAAGTTCTTATTGATATTTCTCAATATCACATCTAATCCATTTCCCTTGCATTACCTTACTAGGCTTTGTTCTCACCATTTCCTTATATTTATGTCCCCAAGTAATGAAATGAAATAATTTTACTAATAATAAACCTATGATGAATCATATAAAGTGGATTAGAATAATTTGTTAACTTTCATGTATTATGTAAATTTTCATAAGAAACTAAACTTTAATATATCCTCTATTTTGTACAATATAAAGAAAGTTTTATGTAATTAAAGGGTGGGATGACATAAAATATGTGGTTATTAATTCCTAAAAAAACTAGAATACTTATTATTCCTCATAAGGTCTCAACCAACTCCTCATAATATTTATTGCCTCCCTTTGTGGTAGCAAATTCTGAAGTACCTAGTTTTATGGATTTATCACATAAGTAGCTACACATTTTGATTAGGAAGAGATTCATAAACTTATATTAAATATATAAAATTGACCCAGAGTATGCAACAATTCCCCCCCCCCAATGGTGTGATGAGACTCACCTTCCATCCTATCGACCAATGTTAGTCCCTACACCTCATTAGGTCTGATACCCCAATTGAAAACCTACCTTTGGAAAGTAGGTTTGTACCCAGTTATGGATGAAGGAACCACTAGGAGTTTCCATTAATAAACAATGGTTGACTGATTTTAATGATTGTAAAAAAGATAAAACCCATCATAATTAATCATTATTCCCCATTAGGATCCATCTTAGTGATGGTTCCTCGATCATCTATTCTCTGTCAAAACAGAAATGGTGAATCCATCGCGAATGTATCCAATTAAAAAATTAGGTTATTATATGTCGGGTTATTTTTTTACACTATATGAAAACATAAATGTTGTACCCAACATAAATCTCTGAAAGAAAAAAAATTATTGGGTTATTATCTATCGATCCATTTGGTTGGCACACTATATGAAAACAAAATTGCTAGGCCTAACATGGAATGCTCACAAAAAAACAATATAATAATCATGTGTCAGGCCACTTTATTTTGCATATCCTATACAAAAAAACTATTAAGACCAGTATAATGTTTCATATGATCCTTAGTAACCAATGTTTTCATGAAATAAGTACATCCTCATTTTGACATGACCAAACGGGAAGAATGTTCAGATTATAAATAAAAGGAAAATTTTTTAATACATGAATATCTAATTGAGCACACATCTAGCCTGTGATATTAAACTAATTGATAACCTTGTTCCTTGCTATATAAATGACTATTGTTACTAAACTCATCAATAGTATCTCTATCTGAGACAATGTCTTCTTCATCAAGCAATTGGTCTGGTAAATCACCTAAGATTACAAACCCAAAAGTCGTAAAGTAGTCTCAACTACTCGATAGGTCCAACTCCAACAGAAAAACACAATTTTCTAGGAGTATCACCTATGTGGCACAATACTGACCCTGTAATCTACTTGTAAGGTTATTCATGTACAAAAACTAATGAGTTAACATCACCCGGGGAATGATACAAATAATACAATGTCCCTCGTCACAATAGAAAACTCCTTTAAGAGCTTATCTATGAAGCACAACAATTTCTACCTTCAATATCTAATAAAGGTGGACTAGAAATACAAATATAGATCTAGTATGGTTTAGACACTACTCGGGAGGGCCCTTATCAGCCATCGTTTCTGGCATCATCCAAATGGTACCCAACTATCACTTGCTGAGGGTACCACCTGATACAATGCCGCCTATGACACCCATGCACAACTAGTAAGGAAGAAAAAATTGGGTGAGTAAGGTACTGGATATCCAAAAGTGGCCTCATATACCCACTCCCACTAATAATGTTTACCTATATATTCTAGTAGTAACCTATGGGAAGGCACATATCCCAAATAACTCAGAACAATTTTGTGAGAATATTCCTACAACAAGTATGGGGGAGGCGCAAACTCTTACCCCCATGCATTAAACATATTATGATGGAATAAGGAAGGGAGAATTGGGCTCATAACCCTATTTTAATTGAAGATATTTTCTAGTACATAGTTGGGATGGAAAATGTGAAAGCTTATATCCCTGCACCAACTTTTTAAAATTCTAATATATTTTAGTAACCACTAAATAAATCCACTAAAATATTCAAACACTGATGAATATATAGTGAAAGGTTAATATTCTTGTCCATATAATCGGGAAATCTCAACACTATGATCATCATAAACAAGTGGATACTCTAGAGAAAGCTCTTATTCTTGCTCCCATCCATAAGGTTTATCAACATATTCAATTAAAAGATGAGGTGAAAGACCGGGATCATATTCCCATTCTTACTTGGGATCACCAGGTGAGATAAGCACATTCCTCGGTATAGGGAAAAATTCCTATTGAGAAATTATAACAGTATATTCCAAAGGCTTGATATATGGATCATATCTGCATTCTGGACAGGGCTCACCAAGTGAGAGGGGAACATTCCTCAGGAGAGGCTCATATTCATATTGAAGAACTCCAATGGCATACTCTAAATTACCAGGATCTGGAATATTTCCCCATTCTGGTTGGGTCTAACCAAATGAGAATGGCACTAGCCGCCAGATAGAATCATATTCTTATCAGTGAATATGTCTATCATATTCCAGCAAATAAAATAATCCAGGATCATATTACCACTTCCCCCGATGAACGACTACACCAGCATAATTCTAAAGAAACATATGAGGAGGATCCTACCCCTTCTCCCATTATAGAGTTTTTTTGGTATATTCTAGAAGGGAATTCATATTCATACTAGGATCATATTCATGCTTCAACTGAGGCTCACCAACTTATAGTGGCACATGCCTCAGGGTAGGCTCATACTTCTTCCAATAAATACTAGTGGTATATCCCAAAGGATCAAGATCGGGCACATATTTCCATCCTCATTGAGTCACACCAATTGAGAATGTCACATGCCTCAGGAAAGGCTCATATTCCTATCGATAATGAGATAGATCATAGACATATTATATTATCTTCCCCTTAGTGGTATCATACTCCCTCAACACCATATGGTTATAATAATGTTCTAGAAACCATAATACAGTAGGCACATATCCCTACACAATTTCAAATCGCATATCTACATATTCTGAAGAAGAAACAGGTCAAGACCCCTATTCCTAACTCGATCAATGGTAGTGTCCTTGAGATCATTCGATACACATTCTCAACACCACCAGTGTTCATAAACTCTTTGACTGATGTAGAATATGATCATTACTATGATATTCCATCCATGTGGTAGTGTAGATATGGATCATAGGAACTCTACTCTTAAAACCCATCATGGTTAACTTCTCCATATATATATCTTATATGGGTAAATAAATTCTTCCTTTTCTTAGACACCTTTTTATAGATAGGTGCCCATAACATAGACACCTTTTTATAGAGAGGTGGTCAAAACATCAGGTTAAACGACGTATAGCTCCCCCATAAACATCCAACAACACTGCACTCTAGTTAGAAGGATACCCTTAGAAAGATATTCTATGTTTTGCTCAGATGGATTCATGTTAGTGTGATGTAGTAAAGGATGAAATTGAAAAATGTAGATATTTAGTTGAAAACAACCTCCCCATCATGTTCTGGCACCTCACTACATCTGACAATGGGATCCCAGATGATATAGAAAAGGGGTGAATGACTTATCTATGAAACAATATGTGGGATACTCATTAGCAATAGAACGATAGAAACCTATTTCATCTAGGATATGAGGGTCACCTTTAGACCATAAAGATACTTTGTTTCCAGTTAGACACAGATTCTATTTCCATGGCCCGGGATCCAAAATCATAAAAGCATAGTAAAAGTGTAGAACATGCATTTTTTTTGTTGAATTACATCCCTTCAGAAACTAATATTCAAATCCCCATCATCCAATTGTACTCGAGAATGGGTACAATATGGAGCGTTAAACTTTTCCACACCACTAGAACATCTAAACCCCTCAAATATGGTATATTGAAATGTCATAGCCTCAATATAAATTAGGGGACTGAGTAATGCTTGGGTCAATTAGTCACTACAATAGAATTTCCCCACTTAAACAGTTCCCAAAAATTGTGAATGGAGGGAGAGGTCATCCAATAGGACATCAATCTAGTCCCCTCAAAGAAATAGAAATACACTTTTGAAATGGTGACCAAAGTTACGATCAACTGTATACAACTTACCATGAAGAATTATTCTCATCACATGCTACCATTTCACATAGATCCTATAAGAGAAAAACTATGACCCATAAAATAGACCTTAATATTAGATTCTATATCAGCATTCAAGGAGTGGACCCATATCACCCATCACGGGGAATATCTATCACTAACTTACCTCTCAAATATCCAATTCCTGGTAGGATTCAGGATATACCGGTAGTAAATATATACAAACCCCAAACCACAGGGTTCATGGATTTTATATATCAATAGTTATATCTAGTTTCATTGTCTACTGAGAGGGTTTAGAAGACATCAATGTTGTTTCCAAATCAACCACATCCCACTAGGATGGGGGAATTTATATCTTCATAACTATCATGGAAGTCATCAAATCCCCCACCAGAATCATTGGATTCTCAATAAAAAGATCATCCATTGCTAATTGAGGCCCTGAATAACCCCTATCCCCAAGGGATGGGGAACTATTCATCATTATCACCACCATAGAGAGAATCATACTTCTCTAGGTTGGGAGATAAAGATCAATGGTCTGTATCCCACGTGTTCCTCCCATTGCAATACAAACCTCTAATGGTTGGGGCCCACTTGGAAATCATGACCGAAGACTCCTTCAAATTCATTATTCATAGACCGAGAAGTTAGGAACATGCGATAAAAGTTATCAAACACCACTAGGTTTGAAATCTAAAATTTCCCAATATGTCCAAGGATTAAAATAATGTCCCTGATAAAGGTAGCACAGAATCATCATGTTGCATCCAAAGTAATTGTACAACAATCGTTGCCCAATTTTCCTCTATGAATGACATCAATATCAATAAGTCAGAAAATATGGATCAAGATAAAAATGTAGAGGTCCCCAACACGTAAAACATACCCCAGGAGGAGGGTGATTTGGATGCACCAAATGAGGCAAAATGTAACCAGAACCAAAGAAGACTCTAAAATCTAGCACCACTGAATACTGAGTTTCCATATCCATTGAAGAACACTGCCAATGAAAAGATAAAGGTACAGATATATCATGTTCACAACCCAAAATATTATAGTTTACTTCCACTAAGGAAGATTTGTCGCAATATGAGAGTGACATACAAGCTCTTAGACAACTCATCTAAGAGATACCTAGGGGAAATATTCCCATTGTGTATCATCTTCAAGAAGAGACTAATATTATCCCTCCCATATTCGATCTTCTAAAAAAATTGGTATCTGAGCATTAGAGTGGATTTGGATCCAATAATCCCATCTATATAAATGAGGAAGTGAAAAATGATCATGACTTCCCTTTGTTGTAGCAATAGCCTCTCCCTCTCTAGGGTGATCATTCTATATTAGGATGAATTGAGAATCATTAGGAGACAAAAGAGAGCACAACACATCAACCTGAACCATCTCCTTATAGATAGTAGATGACTCAAATAGAATTTACCCTATATATTTTTAATGTCATCAAGTCCATATCTACTCAAATGAAAGCCATAGAAGGGTGAAGTGCACATGTGAATCCTAAGAAGAATCCATGTCCTGAATGGGTGGATGATACTCCACCTCCACTAGACATCGTAAATATGAACTTATCTACATTTGATGATATAGGTGACCCTGAAAAGAATCTCACAGACTTCATATCTTGATGTGGGATGATTACGGGCCCTCTAGATCCACATGAGGCAAAAACCTGAGGTTTTTTGTAAAGACTATCACAATGTCATCCAATGTTTGGTATATTATCCTATGAGGAGAATACATTGTAGGACGGGAAGACCTTTTTCCTAAAATCTTTTATCATTTATTTCCACATTGGGGAAAATGAAGATTTTTTATCTGATAAACTGCAAGTAGTATGAAAATGAGAGAGCATATGACTTTATAGGAAGGTGGAAGGGTTTGACCTATTCACTCAGCATCCCTCTCTCATTGAAAAAATTATTGGAACTCTATGCTGAAAATATCATGGATCATTTGTAGACACATGTGATCCCAATAAAGATTCAAAGTGGGATTCGTGAGTTCATAAAAATGGAACAATATCTGGAGAACACCATTCATCTAACCTGATCCAAACTTCGGCTCATGCCCTCATCACAGGGGAAAAGGATAGGAAAAGCAGAAGCTTCGTCTGTCAATCTCAAGCTAGCATTTGTTCTCATCCAAGCACTTAGGCAGGTCCCAAACCACCCAGTGCATCCTATAAAGCAACAATAAGCATGAAATTTCCCTCATCCATAAGCATAATTAAATTAGCGTAATGTAGTATTTGAGGAATGAATGAATAAAGAATACTTATTCCAAAATTAAAAAGTATACAAATATTTCTTATCAACCATGGACACTAACTTTCTCCCTCTACATCATCCCTGGAAGCCCGTTTAGAACAATCTCACTAACCATACAGACTACATTCCTTTCCATAGAAGGATGGGTGATGATATATTAGACTATTTCATTATAAAATACATCCATCAAGGCATGATAAACTCTATATAGGTGGTTTTAGATAACTCCTTATAGCATGTGGCATGCATAAACACTTCCCATTCCGAAGAGGAGGGTGACTGGACGAAAGTTATGCCTACGAGAGAGTGGAATTTAAACAACTGGATGACATGAAAAATGGTTGATTGAGTTGATTCTGCCCTAAGTTCATAGCTAGTAAAACCTACAATATCTCCACCACTATAAGAGGAGACATAATATATGAATCCCAAAAGTGGGCTTGACCATTGGAAATATTAAGAAACATATTAGGAGGAGTCATACTATGCTCCAATGCAAGCCCTAACTCCTGCACGTTTCTTCCATAAAACATTCTCAAAATGGGAATCCCCCCCCCCCCGCAAATGTAACCCTCATCATATGAAGAACTCATATTTGGTTATTTTAACATGATACATTTGGAATACCCCTTCTTTGATGATGAATATGACTCAAAATATAGATTCCCTTCATGTAACTGCTAAATGGGAGGTTGCATTTGCTAAAACCTAGGATGTTGGGAATAGTGAGGATGTGGTCAGACCCAATATTTCAATCATGTCCTCAATGATAATATATATGTAGTATAGGCCTATGGTAAAGTTATCCATTATGATAAAAAGGCATGGAGGCTTCTCAGAACCATCTAATGGTCGTCTGGACCTAGTTGTCTTGCATGACCACCTAGAAGAGGTTTGATTATCCGATCAACACAGGAAGAAAGGAAAGCCAACATGGCCCACACCATCAGAATAATATACCCCTTAGACCTCTATATAGGCACTTAGTTTATCCACCTCAAGTGCCTCATCTCTTGATCCACATATCCAGGAGAAACCCCACATTAATAAGAACCAACCTTTGGTGCAAAAGTATGATATTATGAAACAACTTACTATGGTCCCATCTAGGATATCAATCCTTGATGGGATACTTATTTAAAAATAACTTAATCGGGCACATGTTAAAGCCCTGCGAACCCCAAAAAAATCAATACATAATTTACTGCATCTGAGGTTTTTCGAGTGCTGATCATGTCATCAGAATTTCATGTTGCCATCTCGTTCACTAACCAAGATCTGGAAGAGGTCATCCAAGGCCACATCAAGGACCTATATGTTTCAACAAGACTCAATAATGTCTATATACAAAGGGACCTAGTTTATAATGGTTTTAAGGTTAAAATTATCTTGGTTTAAACCCTCTCATATTTGGGATACAGAAAAGGGGACTTATATCACACAAATATGACCATTCAAGGGCATGATAAGCATGGAAAAAGACCTCTTGGGAAAATATAACTCGATAATCAGTTTGGATATATTACATCTAACACAGAGTTTTAAGTTATCTAGAAATATAACACATATAATGTCCTTCTTGGAATACCCTTCCTCCATAGTCACTTGGAGTTACCTTAAATGTTCCATCGGTGTTTAAAGTACCCCATCGATGGAAAAGTCAGCATACTACATGGTGAAAGAATCCCCTTGAAGCCTTGAGGATCCATATATGCTAAAGAAGATTTCAATAAAATGAGAGGAAAAAAACCAATAATGGGTGATGATATACATGATACAGCCCCCCAATTTCTAGGGGACTGCCCCAAATAATTCATGGAGTATTATCGACAGTGACTATGTTCTCTACATATATATAATCAAAGTGATGGACTTGACCATTGACGTCCAAGATCATCTAGTCCCTAGTGATAGTGTAAAATAAAATCAAATCTGGAACCTCTCTACAATGACTTAGGTAGTGGGGGATGATAATGTCTCTTTTCATGTCCTCCCTTACCCCTGTAGTGATAGATATGCCCCGATATTTCCAACTTCATCTAGAAATGTCTCCATAGACTCAAAGATCAAAGAAGATGAGGAGGGACTCAGAAACACCCCACCCACATTTGAAGAAGTTATCTACACCACCATAAATGAGATCATAAAGATAGATTTAGGAACAAAATAAGACTCACGACCTACACTGATTAGTGTCTCCATGTCCCTCAAAGGGAATGATATGTAAATCTCATTTTGGAAGAAACATCGATATGTGTTCTCTTGGAACAACATGGAAATACCCAGACTAAATCTGGATGTGGATACACACCATCTCAGACTACCTAATGATAATCGAGGATTTGATCAAGAATATAAGAGTGTTCACCACTTTCATGCCCCCAATGTAGAGGTGGAAGTTGACTAATTGATTAAATCAAAATTTTATGAGAAGTGAAATACCCAAGATGGATCACCAACATTATCCCCAAAAACAAAAAAAGAATCAGAATACCAGGGTATGCATTGACTTTAGAGACCTTAAACAACACTTCCCAAAGAATAATTTCCCATTATCGATCACAAAATACATCATTTATGAAATATATGGATTCCAAGACCATTACTTTATGGAGAGGAATTCAGGGTACAATCAAAAAAAGATGACCCCTTAATATGAATAAGTCACTACTTTCAGAGAAACAAAGGGTATTTATTGACATAGGTTTATTCTCTTTGTCTTAATGAATGATGGTTCCACTTACCAACACACCATGCATCGATCTTTAAGTCATTATTTGGAATAATAGTCCAATATTTTGTCAGCAACCAAGTGGTTAAATCTTGACTGTGATGTGATCATTTCAAATAACTTCAAATAGTCTCAAATAAGATGCAAAAACACATTCTAATGATGAATCAATTGAAAGGGGACTTTGTGGTAACATTCAGGTGGTTCTTTTTCTTTTTGTTATTACACTGTGGCATTGAGGTTGACTAATAGAATTATAGTTCTATCTTAGTAATATTCCCCACCATAAATCTCAAATAACTGAGAGATATCGAATGGTGCCTTGTCTACATTTGGAAATTTATAGCCAACCTGGCCAAAAAATATCTCCCCATCACCAGGATAATGGAGAAACTAATTTTTTATTGATGGGATGATGAATTCTAGGAATTCTTTAAACACCTCAAGAAGTATTTTTTACACCCACAGGTTCTAATGCCCCATCTAGAAGGGGGTTCACTAATATTATATGCAGCCAATGTGGAACACTCATTGGGTTCCCTCCTCCCACAAAATATTTATATGGGGAGGGATAAAAGACTCTACTACCTAATTCGAACAATGCTAGGTACTGAGACTTAATACACTGATGTAGAGAATAATTGTCTTCCACTCATCTTCATAGTGAAAAATATGAGGCATTACTAATAGCACCATGAAGTCCATTTATTATCTCTTATTGATCTTCTCAAGTACATACTTGGAAACCCTATATTGACTAGTTATCAATCCCAATGGGAAGTAATTATCTATCAATAAGATATTCAGTTTTTATCATAGAAATCAATGAAAGGGAAAGCCCTAGCTTATTTTCTCACAACACATCTTACCCTATAGAATACACTAGTGGACATAGATATTCTAGATGAGGATTTGTTCTACACCCATGACACTCCCCAGACATGGGAGATATATTTTTATTGTGACTCTCAGAGTCTTATATGTATAAAGATGGAAAAATAGAAGCTCAATCAGGTTTTCTTAGTGGTGTATTTTTTTCTCTAGACAAAAAAGTTTTGCCCCGCTCTTTTTCAATATCTGAAAGATGCATGAATAAAAAGGAAGATTATAAAGACCTCATAGTTGGGTTATAACTATACCTATAGCTGTAAATAGACTACCTAAATATCAAAGGGTACATACAGCTAGTGATAAAGAGTTTCAATGAATAATATTCAGTAAAAAGGGGATAATTGGACCATCGTACTGGCTATGTTAGGGGATTGATGGAATATATCACTTTGGATCCCACATTTCATCATGTTACCTGATCAAATAATGTTGTGCCAACAAAATGGCTAATGTAGCCACCGTCCTCATTGACCCTAATAAATAGGAAGAAATCTTCCATATCATACATCTAATAATGGTATCATCAATCATCATATGTGATATGGAAAAAATCAATATAGTTAAAAACGATCTAGAGTGTGATGAACCAATGTACACCCCTGAACGGATGGATCTTATAATATCTTATCTTCAAAATGGGTATCTCATAATATATAGATCCATAGGGGAATAGATTCAGCTTCATATAGTGAATTTAATCCCATGAGATTTTCCAAATGATAAAAAAGCCCCCTATAAGCAAGGATTTGATGTAATCCTCCTCAAATGCATAGAAGAAGGAGAAATTATCATCATTAAGGAAGAAGTCCATGTGGGTTCCTATGTAGCTCATTAGTTTGGGATTAGAATCTCCCTCCAAATTAGATGTTTGGGATATTACTAGAAACCCATGATACAGGACTGTGTTTAATTCACCAACAAAATTTCATGCATTCCAAATTCACGAAAACTTCATCCATCAGCCCCCAGAATTGTTATATATAGATAAATAATTTAGGTCATTTTTCATCTAGGTAATGGATGATAGGGGGCCATATCCCCCAGAATAATCCATGCAGCATAAGTAAATCCTTACTACTATCGACTTATTTTCCAAATGGGGAGAGGTTACACCCCTCAAAGAATTCAAGATGAAGAACATCATCATCTTCGTAAAGTCTCATATCATTGCCTGATTTGGGGTCCCTCATACAATATTGATAGAAAAAGGCGCTGAATTTTATTCTACAGAGTTAAAGAAGATCTACAAGGAGTACAACATTGAGCCCAATCACTCATCTTTCTATCATGAAACAACAAATAGATATATAAAGTCCTTAAATAAGACTCTATCAATTATACTCTAGAAGATGGTGAATAAGGATAATAATTCCATACTATACATGCTCCTCCATGCATTATGGGCTTACCATAACACCATGAATACTATTACACAGGAAACACTAGACTTATTGGTGTAAAGATTGACGCAGTGTTACCCATAAAATTCCAACAACTTTCTCTCTAAATAGACATTTGTGGGAAGCTCTCAAATGATGATAAATTGAAAAATAATGTGGATGATTTTTAGTGGCTCTATTTACCCTGGTTGTTCCATTTCAAAAACTTGAATTCCATCAGAATCATACTACCAATTCCTTCAATAAAAAGGTGTACGTCTATTCATTCCTCCAAGGAGAACTATTGTTCACTCTCAAGAACCCAATAATACCAAGGAAGAACCACTAAATATGGAACTCGAATGCAAAGGTCCTTACATCATATATAAGGTCAATCACAATGGATCCTACTCATTGTCCATAGTGGATTGGGAACATGATACACCACCCAGAAATGTGATATTTTTCAAGAAATATGTTTTCATAAATTTCATCAAAAGGGAATCCACATCAATGTAAGTCCCACCATTCATCCTTATTACATAATGATTCTCAAAAAAATCCTTATTACATAATGTTGAACTATATAAGTTTTTTTGGAGTTATATGATGCTAAACTGTACAAGCTCATCATGACCAAATGACATTAAAATATATAGAGAATATCTAGAATAAAGACACTAATTTTCACAGTTCCTCATTCCCTTTTCGCATGACATTAAATGACTCTAGTTTTTTAGAACTACGTGTGGCTTGATTTATGAAATCATAGGATACATAGTGATGCTCGGACCTATAGTTTTGGATCAAACTGCAACATTCATATCCTTCCACATCAGGTGACTATCTTCTTTACCACATGCCATTAAAATACATCTCCAACATCGTTACTGAATGATGTAAAACTTCACATCCCCATGACATCCATCTTCATTCACATAGGCTGATCCACGTCATTACCGTATGACGTTAAACTAAACAGTAGATGTACCTTCTACATGAAATTAAACTACATGGGTTTACTATAACTATATATGGTTTATTTATAATTTCTAATGAGATACGTAGTAACACCTTGATATTATATATTGTTCCAACCACCACTTGATACAAAATACCTCTATCATATCCTTAAATCACCTATGAATGGTAAGAGGAACCATTTTCATTCCTTGATTCTCACACCAATCATAGCTCACGCGAGCTTAGGAATTTTTGTAAAGGATTCCACATCGAAAAAAATTCACAATAGTTCATGATAGGTGCGTCATAGTCCTTAATGAAAGGCCTTAAAAGGCATACCATAAGTCCTTGTCGCATGATGTTAAACATCACAATTATTGTTTCTTGTACAACATATAACTACACACTCATGTGGGCCTCATCTAAGAGGAACACAATTGTTGGTGTGGTTATTCTACCACCAATTCATTCAAGAACTAAATTTGGCTTGATTCTTATTACGATGGGATATATTGTGATGCTTATATATCCATATTTGGGTCCAACCATAATTCCCCAATTCTTTATTGGAGGAATCCAACATACTTTTTGCATTATATTAAAGTGCACGGTCCCTCAAGAACTTCTTGTGGATTTATTCCTATCATCACGGGATCTGTAGTCATTCCTTGATCTCTAATCTTGGGCCCAACGACAATAATCAATACAAAGAATTTCCACCTCTACCTATGGGTTAGACCTTCATAGATCATTTCTCATTCAAGATCTACATGTGACTTGATTCTTGACCTCATAGGATACATAGTGATAGCTAAATCTACAACTCTAGGTCTAGTCACCACAAACAATCATAAAAATTACCCCCTCTCTTTGAATGGTTCAAACAGGTGCATGAATAATTTTTAAGAACTAAGTATTACTTGATTCCTATTAACATAGGATACGTAGTGAAACCTAGAATTCTATTCATGGTACCAGTAACAGCATTACCATTTCACATCGGGGAGCCCAATTCCTAACCACATGACATTAAACTCTAAGGAAAATGTCTTGGTTTTATTACCTTAAAACTACACAATAAGAGTTTCCTTACTGAATAAAGATAAACTACATAGAAAATGTTCTCACCATATAAAAATAAAACACTTATAACACTTCATTATTGCATGATGTTAAAATGCAAGGAAGAAAATACATCCCCACTACATGATTATAAATTCTTCAAACCATCACCCAAGATTCATCGTTTATCAACGTACCACGAGAGTCTCAACCTAGACAGTTAGAGTATGAGGTGCTTCCATTGTCTTTTAGGAACCTCAATAGATAAACCATATTACATGACTTGAGCCCCTTAGGTTTCCATCAATCCTTTATGAACCTTGGAAAATATATCCATATTCAAGGGACCCTTTTCTTGTCTATGCATGTATGCCTATGGCTTTATCATATATGCCTATGGTTTTCAACCAAATGTGTCACACTGCAAAAGGGGATTTCTGATCCTTCTAAGCCCTGACATCACTGTGGTAGATCAAAAAACCCTGGTGTGATCTAAACCACTCTTAATTTGAATGCCACATATCATTACTCAAGTCCATATAACCTTGATCTATGACTTACCATATTTCCATATCCCACTTAGAATGATGATGGGGAAATCTTGACCCTAGGAATCCTAATTATGACCTTTTGTATCATCCCATATTAGTTCCATGTGTGTCAAGACATTAAACTTCCTACACTTTATTCAATTTTTATGGCCCTAAAATCTAGCCAGTAATGGTCCAAATCATCATAACTTAAACAAAAATGAAAGAGACACAAAAAATTTCAAGTTGAAAACCCTCAAAGGGAGACCAGAGAAAAATTCAATTATTCACTATCTAAACTCTTCATCTCAAGAGTTTAGGAAAAAACTAGGGCATAAATAAATAATCCATAAATATCATAGGGTCTACTATGTAGCCCTAGTAAAATCCTATCTATTCTCTTCAGACCCCCATAGTTCAGGAAAAGGTTATAGTAATGATTTATCACATTTACCCACTATGATAATATGTTCGCAATGTAGTGACACGACTTTTTGGGTGCCTATACCCTTCTTAAATATTACAATTTCCACAAATCCCACTTCATGTTTTGGGGTGAATTGGATGAATTCAATCTCCCATGGACCTGGGGAAGTATGTCTGGCTTCAAGGGAATCATTTCTTGGCTATGGAGGTATGTCTATGGATCCTTCCTTTACACTTATGTTCATCATACAAATGCATCACTCTACAAAAATAGATTTCAAATCCTTATGGGCATTAACATTGTTGTGGCAGAACTCAAAACCTCAATGTGATCTAAAATAATCCAAGTATGAATTTCCCATATCATTCTCTTAGCCCAAGAACTTTGGAATATGACTTTCAGTTTCCATAATAAACTACTAGATTTTACATCCTAGATGTTATGTCACCATGTTTTTTACCCTTTCTCGAGGCTGAAATGTGACACTCCATTCTAGAACCTCTGGTGGCCCACTCCTCATGATTTGAAAAAACAAGTAATAGGGATAAATATTTATAATCAAGAGCTAAATTTCCCTAGGGGGCTGAAACCCTTCCTGGATATCTTTCCTCCCATACCCAACCTCATCATCTAAAAGTTTGAGTCTACATAATCTTCCATAGACCTTATGAAGGAGTGGAGATCAATTTTTTTCTTGACCATGCTATTAATGTATAAGGTACATGCCCCACCATCTAAAAGCATAACCTCCTTACCAGAAAATATTTTCAATGATTATGAGCTTGGCCATCACCATTAGAGAACTTGGCATCTAAGAATATCAAGGTAAATACCCAGCATGTCTTCACCATATCATATTCACGTACTCAAACATTTGGTTTATTAGTTACATAACCCATATTCCAACTATCCAGGAATACCTATCATTCTAATTATTTATCCATCAAACTAATATTACCCACATAAACCTTTTATAACCCTTTTAAAAGAGTGGAAACACTTCTCTTTGGAAATGCTACCAACCTATAAGTGCTTTGATCCAATACTCAGAGGAATATCCTCCTTGCAGGAAAGGAGCTATGATCCTCAAGATCCATTGCAACACCATAGAAGTACCCAACAACCTAGAGTGTTTTTGTTCATTCCTAGAATGTATTCACCCTATTATATGACCATCAATTAGGTTTGAGAAAAAATAACCTAAACCAAATCAATAGAAGGTCTGAGCTAAAAGACCCTAAATTAAATCACTAGAAGGCCCAATCTAAAAGATCTTAAACTAATGAAATAGAAGGTTCCAGAAAAAACACCCTAAACTAAAGCAATAGAAGGTACAAGCTAAAAGAATCTAAACTAAATCAATAGAATTTTTGAGCTAAAATACCATAATCTAAAGAAATAGAAGGTTCGAGCTGAAAGACCCTAAACTAAAGAAACAGAAGGTCATGGCTAAAAGACCCTAAACTAAAACAATATATGGTCCATGAAAAAAATACAATATACAAAATCTATATAGGGTATGACCTAAAAGAAACTAAAATGTGAAAATATAAGGCCCAAGCTAAAAGGCCCTAAACTAAGGTTATAAAATTTCCAAGTTAAAAGACCCTAAACAAAAGCAATAGAAGTTCTAAGCTAAAAGAATATAAAACTATAGAAATAGAAGGTACGAGATAAAATACCCTAAACTATAGCACAATAGAAATTTATCCCTAAAGAGTTAAAAATATTGTGACGTCCATTATATGAAATTTGAAAAATAAATATATGCTCACCAAGCCTATCAGATTTTGAAAGAGAATAGTACTATCCCTCTCGGACATGTATTCTACATGAATATCCTACTACAAATCTGGTGATCTCGGGATTGGTGGAATGGGTTTATTAGTAAGGGATTTCATGTTGGTTTGCATTCATGAGTTCTTATTGAAAAGAATCTATTATGATTTAAATATTTAGATCCAGGAATTCAGGTTTTCTTGGAATTATATAAAGGATGGGTATCATTAGCGATTCACATAATATCATATCAATAAGAAATTTCATGCACATCATGAATGAAAAAAATCTAGAAAAAATCATATAAATTTCACAAGATTTATTTACTAGTAGTATAAAAAGGACGAATCTCCACAATTCTGAATATCTTTAAGAATTTCATAAATAGTGGTGTGTATACAAGTGGTAAAACTACAATAAGATTCTTTTGGCTGAGCTAGCATGGTTAGAAAGATTCTAGAGAGAAGTGTTAATCAAATGTTAAAGTGTCGCTTGTCAGGACTCTTCTACTTCTACCCTTGGATAGAGATTGTTGACCAAATTAATCATCTCCTCAACACTCTTTTGATCATTTTCCAAAGTTGAAGATGACAAAGAAAGGTTGTACTTCAGGAAAGCTATGATTTCCTCACATCTCTATATTTTTGTAGTCTAGGCATTCATCTAGTTTTACATTAGAGATATCATCTGGAGACCCTTCTCCAATGCCTCTCGTGCCTCATTTTTATTCTCATCAAGAGGATCCTTATCTATAAAGTCATACAATTACCTCTCATTGAAGGAGAAATCTCACGGAGTAAAGACAATCTAATTCATGATTTTATACAGTGGTTGGCGATCAAAACCACCTACACCCAATTCATTAAACTAATGATGAAGTAATTTTCCTCGATCAAGAAAAGATTCCAAATAGGTTTTATCAATCACAGCATGAATATTATTCTATATCAGCCTTATCCATGTATGAACTGCAATAACTGATTGGATAGGTATTCTAGAAGAAGTAATAGTCAAATGAGCTTGTAGTGAAATAGAAGATGAGGACCCATACACCCTCCTCTCCATAGTCGAATTACCTATTTTTTAATTTCAGGGGGTTGATTTCCTCAACCGAATCATTCCTGTTATTTATATATTAATCATCAAGACAAGGTCACTTCCTTGAATTATCATCTAAATCTTTAATCAAATTCATTATTTATACAAAAATAGGGGTTATTAAGGATAAGGGATTATCCAAAAGATTAACTAATTGTACTAGCACACCAACTGTATAGGCTTCTACCCAACCCTATGATAACCCTAGATAAGAAAAGCAGGAATATCATCTAGAAGAAGAATGTTCTAGGCATCATTGTCTTCATGTACCATCGTTATCTAAAATTGGAAAATGATCTCATGGTGGCTCTCTCCATATACACCATCCAAGGGAAGAGAGGAACCACATTTTGTGTAGATGAACTCAAAATAAAACCATTAAGGTGTATATAGTTCAAAGATTACCACATCGTCCACCCAAGCTATAAGAACCCAATACCAAAGAGAGATCATATATGACCTTTCATCAAGGCAGTCATTGTCAATGTCAATAATCAACCGAATCATTGAATGGTAAGGATTAAATTCAAATCTATCTGATTAGATTATCGTATATCTAAAATTTTTGGGGCTTATAATCAAATACTCAAACCTAGATATGTTCAACAGTCTGGGGTGAGATAAGAAATCAAGAATCCTGGTGGAATTATAGTATTCATGACAATGAAAATGATCCCCTGTCTAGAAATAGAAACTGGAAAGGGACACTAATCCTATAAGGGATTATACCTTGTTGAATATGTCCCAAGAGATAATAAAGGATTGAAAGGACTAGAAATACTAAATTAAGGTGTTTTACTTTGGATAGTTGTGCTTCCATCACCAACGTGCTGATGTAGATCCTTGAATGTGCATCCCAAGTATGTAAAATCTAGGCAATAAAAAACATGTCCATAAATCCTTCCAGCCTAAGAATCTTAGAGATCTCCAATTTAACTTGATACACCCATGAGGAATGATCCCCAGCCTCCAAAATGACCAAATATGATCTGGAACTATTACAGACTTGCTGGAAAGGGCAATGATGTGGGAATATAGTAGTTGGGAAAACTCTATTGTGGTAAGGGAGGATATTGATCTAGTATTTAAATAGATGAGTAAAAATTAATATCCTTCCTTAGATTCTCTTTTATAATTAAGATAATATCATTTACCAATAATGGAGTTAGTAAGGGGTCTTCCTAGATATCAACAGTAGGGAGGAACTCATCATACATCTCTACAAGAGGTGGAATCCTACCCAGTTGGTAGATGTACCATATGTTTATGCCCACTTCACCATGGGATAGATGGAATGTATTTGTTCCAAGAAACCAATGGATGATTATTTCCCAAAGGATATCAAGCTGGTGGTAGACAAATAATTGGTAGATCCATACTACCTCATGGAGATGTACCCTAAATAAGTGCTCCAAAAACTCTACATATATTTTCCTAACCCAAAAGGGATTTAACGATTCATCAGAAAAATTACCTCCAGGATAGAGATCCCATTTTACACTCTATATCCTAGCTAGGTTATTCAAATAGTAGGATAATATACTAGAATAACTCTAATAAAAAAGATGATGAGAAAAGTAACATCCCTTGGGACTCAAGTGATAGTTTTCTATTATAGAAGATAACACCTGGGTTTGAGATGTGACCAGTTGTCCATTCTTGTAAATTGATGTATGAACACAGTCAAGAGAAGATAAAACCCATCAGGATGGTAGATTAAAATAAGAAAGATTAATTGTGTCATCATACAGCAAGTGAAACTCGTATAGAGGATGCTTGTGTGATATAGTATAATCTCGATATTCAGATGAGAGGAGTTGCTTCATAAAATCATTATTATAATTCACACTATATATGGGGTCAACATTGTGATTTATAGTGATCATGGACCTTTTATTAAACATAGTGGAAGAAGATCGATGATAAAAAGAATCCATATGAATAAAAGTAAGTGGAACATGTCAAATAGATATAATATAATCTTGTCAAAGGAAATACATAATGTTTAGGAACATCATGTGCATCACATGAATTGGAAAAGGTGTTAGTAAATCACTTAAAGGGGTCACTAACCGCCTGACCCCCAAAGATATCAGGGGTCACATAAGCCCACATGGAATCATTCATCTGTAATACCCTTCAAGGACTCGTGATCACATGACCTATACATAGTCACACGATCTGCATGATTCTCATGAGATCATATGATCATGCCAATAGATCCCAAAGAACCCTTAAGACAATTTCATCCTCATAGAAAAAGTTAAAAAAATTACCGAAGTGTAGTTCATAGTTAGATCGAGTGGAAACCTAGGAAGAATGAGTCTTGTGAGGTAGTTTAGAAAGGAAGGGCTCACGATCAGGTGTCATGATCAGGTCTTGAGGAATATTCTTGCGACATGGGAATTTGAAGGAAGTAATGCAAATCACTATGGAAGAATGAGTTTCCACTAAAATTAATCTCTCTCGTATCCCCTATTTATAGATAATCTTGGTAAATACAAATCATATCCTGGAGGACCAATCATCTCCTAAGACATCGATTTTTGATAGTTCTAAAGACTCGGGAATGCATTCAATTTCCTCATAACTGAGTCTTTGTCCTCACAGATATCATTCCTGAGGGGGAAATTTGTTGATTCCCAGCAAATGAGTATTGTAGAATCCAAAAAGAAATAAATACATAGATATGGGTATTATTACTCCAACAAAAAAAGGATTAAGATGATGGCCAAAGACTCACAGATTACATTAACTCCTAGGAGACCTGCAATTTCATGACAAACAATATGTAAAGAATATGGACACAGGTAGATCATAGCATTAGAAAGGAACCATGAAGTCCCTTAGATATGTCTTTTTGTTTTTTAAAATATTCCCCTGTTAATAAATTCACATACAGTAGCATCCTAATAAGCTTTCCCAGGTCATGTTTCATGTCAACTGGTGGGCACCTGAAAACCCATCCAAAAATCCTTTGAAAATTCTAGATAAATTTCCAAAATGTGGAGGCCTCTTGGGGTCTCAAAATTCACTTGATACATCACATATGGGGATTATTATTTTCCTTTACAACATACAAAAAAAATCATGAGATCCCAAACCTTTTCACAATAAAACAAATCAAATAAATAAGGAAGAAGAAGAAGCCTCTTGTGATCGTAAGAGACATGTGATGCACCCCTGGTAGTCCAAAACATAATTTGAATCCTTGGTGACATGTTGCCTCATATTTCAAAATCCCATCGGTCTATCGTCCTCATCATATGAAGAGCCTCAGGTATGTCCAAGTGACCTCACACTCTCCCTTTGTCTCTCTAAGGAAAAACTTATGGAATTTTTCATGAAATCCTCATGCATCTCCATAAAACTTGTATTGATCACTCCAGGAATTACCAAGATATATAGTATATGTATTTGACATTACTCTTTAAATCTCACATAACTCGTGGCATTTTTTAATAAATAAAGGAAATCCAAATTGTGAGGATGAGGGAGCCTCTCCCGGTCTTAAAACTCATGCGACGTTCTAAGGATGTCCATAGCATGGTCTTGAAAGACTCCTGGACAAGTCAACCTGATCCCATGAAGTTCTCTGGAAAAACCCTATATGTCTCAGGAAAAGTACCACACATGTCACCTGAGATCACATAAAAGACTTTTGATAAGCTTCCTGATCTCGCGAAGGCCCTTTGACATGTCAATATGAAAATATGAATGTTTTTTGGAATCCCCACATGATTCAATGAGTCCCCATTAATTGGAAATAATACAACAAAGGTGGCATTGATGGGAGTAACTTGTGGTCACTAATAATTAGACAATACCCATGGATTGATACATGGTAGAGACTTGAAAAGATGTATGATGTTGAATCCCTTCAATGACTCCATACATGATTCATGTGATACGTGTTTTGCAAAGAGGAAAACAAATATGGTGGAAAGTCTTATAAATAACCCATTCCAAAATAAAAAATGATGAAAACTCTCTGAATGAAGTGTTTTCATTGGCGCATCCAGATGAACTGGTGCTAGAGAAGATTTCTTAGAGTGAATGAGCATGAGACCATAAAAAATCATGTTAGGTAAGGTATGGGGAACAACCAGTTAAATCATATTCTATTCATAAATCAATTTTTGTGATCACTCATAGATCATGCGAAGGATTTCAGGAATGGAATGTAAGAAACATCCCATACATATTCTATATCACGCGATACATAAAATAAACAAACATAAATTAATTATAATGAATTAAAAATATAATTTCTAGATTAAAGATTAAAGCTAATATACTTACACAAAGGACATGCACACAGACCCTCATGCACTTCTCATAAACCACCCATGACACGCAACAACACCAGGACATGTCTCCTCGATCTCGCAACACTCCTTTGGTATAATATTTGGTTCATAATATTCCCTCTGAACATGTCAAAGTAAGTCACATGGTTCCCCTCAAGTATGCCACCCAAGTATCATGAAACCTGTTTAGAATGATGTTCAAGTCTCATGATGGAATTCAGACGTGTCTCCTAAAACATATAACAGCACTGAAATATGTGAGTTAATTGTCACGATAACACCTAGGAATGTCAACTGGCTCTCACAACCCCCTCCTTACACATAGACCATGTCTCACAATGCCCTCCAGAACTGTCATCCAAGACATGAAACACCCTCCAAGACATGTCACACTGACTCTTGAGATACCCTACAAGTATTTTATCTAGCTCTCACGATGACACTAGGGAATGTCACCGGGATCATGTAGTCCCCCTAAACATGCTAGTCGGGGTCATGTAAAGGCTTTTAGGGTCAACTGGATTGGTCTTGAATTTTCCATTGGATGAGTCATCCTTGATCATATGACAACCCTCAAACATTCCATCCATGATATGTGACATCCCTGGGACAAGTCAACTAAATTATATGATTTTCCTAGTACATTTCAGGAAGACATATTTTAACATGTCAAGAATACAATCAAGGAATTTCAAGTGGAAACTGAACACATTTTAGGAGGAAATCATTCAAAGTCATAATATAATCCTAAGGTTTGATAAATTTGTCCATCCTCGATGTCTAAGCCCTGACAAAAAGGCAATTTCAGTGTGTAAACCCCAGTCTAGGGAACAACAATGACTGTGATTACTTCCCTAACCAGGATACATAAGATGCCTCTCTAAGGCCCAAGATCCATGTTAATCATTCAAATGGATTTATAAGTACATAATTTTAACATATATAAGCAATGATATTAATTATTTTTCATCCCCTGTTTCTCATATTGAGCATACACTACTGGAAATTCGGGCTATAGCCACGGACCTATTGCCACGGTTTTGTAGGTCCGTGGCTATAGCCATTATATTGCCACGCTTAAATTTTTCTTCCGTGGCTAAATCCGTTTCATCCTTTTTTTCTCCTATATTTTATCGGGCTCCTCCTCCTGTAGCCCTCCTCCCCCGATTCGCACACCACCCTCCTCCCGACCACGTCTCCTCCTCAGCCCTCGCAATTCCTCCTCGCCGCGCCCTCCTCCTCCCCGACGCCTCCTCCTCGCCGCGCCCTCCTCCTCGTCGCGCCCTCCTCGTCGCGCCCTCCTCGCCGCGCCCTCCTCCTCGCCGCGCTCTCCTCCCCGACGCCTCCTCCTCGCCGCGCCCTCCTCGCCGCGCCCTCCTCCTCGACGGCTCCTCCCCGACGGCTCTCTTCCGACGCCGAGGTCGACACCCCCATCTCCCTCCCGACACATTTTCCTCATCTGCAGCTGTCTTCCTCGGTAATTTGTTTTTTTTTTTCTACAGTTCATCCACCTCTTCGAACCCCCTCCTCCTCCTCCTGTTTGCGATTTTCGTCAGGTGTTCTAGGGTTCTTATCATTCCAGGTGAGGGTATCACAATTATTTGATAAATGGTGTCATTATATCATGAATTAATGATGATTTTTTTTGTGATTAGTATGAACCATGATAGACTACAGACTATTCATTTCAAAGTTTTCGTGCATCTGTTTCAGTTATTTCTAACATCTCTTTCTGATACTCATGCTAGAGGCTAGGATTGCTAGATGATTATCATTATGTTGGAGAATTCTGCTACAAGATTTTAATGCTGGATGTTTTAGCTACTGGAAGTTTATGCTGGAGGTTTCTGTTGCTGCACTGTTTCAAATGTTTCTTAGAGATTTCTTAACTTTCTGATTTCATGCTGGACGGTATATCAATCTGGGCCTTTTGTTGTATTCTGCATTTTCCTAGATGCTATATGGTTTTCTTCACTTTTCCATTACTACTTTATCAGATTTTGCAGGACGGTTTTACATTAATAGGTATTTCTATTATACTGGATGGTTTTCCATGACGGTCTTTCAGGATGCTGGATGTTTTTTCATGTGGCCAAATCTAATTCAATTGTTTTTAAATTTCAGACTTTTATTATGTCACCATTATTTGTGCAGTTATATTAAAGTTTCACTTTTTATTCAACAGTAGCAAATTGGTGAACCATTCAACTGTGATGGTGCAAGGTTTTAAATTTCAGACTTTTTATTATGTCACTATAAGCACTGGAACATGCAGTTTTTTGGGTAGTAAATCATGATTTCTGTAGTGGGTCATATTTTATAGTAGTGGATCATGTATTTTAGAGCAGGTTATAATGTATTATAGATATTGGACATGCTTATCTCATAAGACGGCCTATGATCCAAACATCGGGGCATAACGACTTCCAATTTTCCTTTAGTGCCGACCGTTGCTGATTAGAAGGTGATGTTTCAGTTGTATCTTCTACATGTACTTCTCACCTCCAGGATATTATTCTACATGTACTTCTCACCTCCAGGATAATCTTCATCAAAGATATTTACTATACTGTGGTTGTGCTCCAGGGTGATGGAATTTGTCATCAGGATGTCTGTGATTGCGGCTTTGATACTGCACTTACCTAGGTGAACTCTACTACTTAAGGATAATTTTATATGTTCAATTTTCAATGCCTGAATTATTATACTGCACAAATACGACATGTTTGTTGCCTCCTATCATTACAGTTTTCTGTTTTCATACTGTACATACACACCATCATGGAATGTATTATAGAAATGCCAGATTATTCATTTTTATTTGAACTCCATGTTTCAATGGTATTGGTTTGTAATCATGTCATTTGATGAAATATGTCATTCTATCTTCCGATTATTCATTTTGTTTCATATTCATTTTTAAATATTTGTAATCGTCGGTCATTTATTTGATTCTGATTTCTTTATCAAACACCGTTTTTGAATTGTGCATTATATAGAATTTTGTGCATTATACAGAATTGGTCATTTTTAATCAGTTCTATTACATAGCCAAACTTCTCCTCTTCGTTATCTACTCCACTACTACTCTCCCCAACCGTTGATCTTCTTCGACCAATCATGGAGACCAGGAACCAAACGCGATTCGACGGTGCCAAGCAGCACCTTGGACGCGTCGAGACAGCTCTCACAGATTTGACTTCACAAGTTCATGGCCTCTTGCAGAGCCAACAGCGGCTGGGGCGGGAGTGGGTCTGTGAACTGCAATAGAAACCAGATTTCCAGAAAATTCTTACACTTTGTGTTTCGCCTGGAGAAGATGAAATAGAAGAAATAAGTGAAGCCCCCCTATTGTAGAGCCAACGGCTGGGAAGGGAGTGGGGCTGTGAACAGCAACAGAAACCATAATTCCAAAAAATCCATACACTCTGTGTCGCCTGGACAAGATGCTGCCCCCTTTCACCCGCATTTCAGCCTCCTCCCGCTCCCTTCGCTCCTGGTCGGAAGATGCTGCCCCGCGGATGTCGCTGGATCGGGCCAACACGCTGCGGTCACGCCGCGGTCACGTCGCGGTCACGCCGCGGTCACGCCGTGATGTGGCCCTGCTCCAGCCACATCCAGCAGGGGGGAGGGGTGTCCAGCGGGGGGGAGGGGTGTCCGCGGTCACGCCACAGTCACGCCGAAATATATCTATACGTTTGTCATCAATCTAAACAAAGAATAAGAATGGTGTACCTTACACCATTCGATCCAGTCTTTCGAAGCTTTTCACAAGTGTTTGATTGTGATCACTTAGAAGTCGCTGAAAGACTCCTTCAGAGGTATCCACAAATCATGGGAATCACCCGACACTTAGTAGGACCTCTCTCAATACCAGTCTGTCCTACTTGTCGAAGTTTTCACAAGCGTTTGATCGAGATCTCCGAGAAGTCACCGAAAGACTCCTTCTGAGGTATCCAAGGTTCATGGGAATCACCCGATGCTTAGGTAGGGTCTCTCTCAACACCACAGTCTGTTAGAACCTTGTTTAAAGGTGGGAGAGAAACAAGAGCTAGAGAGAATTGGCTTTGAGGAGTTCTAACAATCACATGATCTCATCCATCAAGTGCAACCACTTGCATAGGAATTGAACCAATTCATATAGGCCTTCGAGAACCTCAAACTGTTCAGCCTATTCATGGTACGTTACACAAATGTCCCAAACGTTTCAGCTCATTTGAAGCGTACGGCTCAATCCCATTAGTAATCGTTTAACATTTAAATTAAACGATTATGTGAGATGTTCAAACTCCCCAAATCCATCGAAACAGAAAGAAGCTTCGAGCCGAAAGGATCTAAAGCCATTTTATTAAAAACAAAAGATGACATAAGAGAGGATATGGGGCTAGACATTGATAAAACTGCCTTCATAATAAAGCATTTCGTTTTCATAACCCCCCTCCCTGACATCATCATCCCATTCCAAGTTGTAGGTAGATGAGCTATGAGACCTAGTCACCATCGTTGTTCTCCATTGAGAGCAGTCTTTCTTCTTCCTTGATTTCCTTGAATAGACAATTTGAAATCCCTCTTTATCAACTGAAGGAAACTTTACCTTGCTTAAAATATACTTACATGGATCACTTCTATGGGCATAATCATCATTTTCTATTCCGGCCCAACTTCCCCCTATATTATTAAGCTCCATTTGCCGATTGATCTCTTCCTGGATCTGAGAAGGTTGAACCATTGGTTCATGCTGCTGAGACCCATACTGAGGCTTCCCCAGTGAAGCACCCAGCTTCTGACCCAGGTTACTGGCTCCTAGGCCCAGGGCCTGGATCTCCTGTTCCTTCTCCTGTAGGTCCTTGCGACTGGAAGTCAACAGGCCGCTGATTTTCATCCACAAACTGGACACAATCAGCCCGTGCTACTGAGAGTTTCTTCTGCCCTTGAACAGATTTAACCTCTCCAGACCCAATTCCAGGTTGCTCCAAGCCTGGATCATCAACATTTACCTGCACCTGTACACCTGATGAGATCAGACCTTGACCCCGCTGCTGAGAGGCAGCATCAAACTCTGACCTTGACTTATCTGCTCCTGGCCTCTGATTTTCATCCTCAATCCGGCCACTAACAGCCCCTACTACAGTTAGTTTTCCCTTCCCCTGAACCTCACCAGCCCCAGTCCAGGTTGCAAATCTGGATCATCAAAATTCACCTCCTCTTGAAAACCTTCACCTGAAATATCAGAAGCATTCCCCTTCATATTGCTTACTCCAGTCCCTGGTTGATCACAACCTGTTCCTGCAAGACCCTGCCCAAGTTCCACACTTCCATTTCCTGCAACAGCCTGACCAGAGCCATTCCCAGCTCCAGGACCATTCTTTCTCTTCTTAAGGAAAGTCTGAAAATCATGTCCCTTCTGCGAGAAAAGAGCAGACAAGTTTCATTCTGCATCTCTCTTTAGATTGCCCTATAGACAGACACTTGGAACAAAATGCAGGTAGTTGTTCATACTCAATTTTCAAAAACAAGTCATCTTCATTTGTGGATAACACAACCCGATCAATGAGGGTGGAATTAAGGTCCACTTCCAGGCAGGGGGGAGGGGTGTCCAGGCAGGGGGGAGGGGTGTCCAGCAGGGGGAGGGGTGTCCGGCAGGGGGGTTGTCCAGCAGGGGGAGGGGTGTCCAGGGGGTGCAGGGGGTAGGGGGAGGGGTGTCCAGTAGGGGGAGGGGCTGTCCAGGCAGGGGGGAGGGGTGTCCGGCAGGGGGAGGGGTGTCTGGCAGGGGGAGGGGTGTCCGGCAGGGGGGGTGTCCAGCAGGGGGGGAGGGGTGTCCAGTGGGGCTGTCCAGGTGGGGCATGGGGGCTGTCCAGTGGGGTGCAGGGGGGGGCATGGGGGTGCGGGGGGGGGGGGGGGGGTTCAATGGGTCTGTTCAAGGGGGTTGTCCAGGGGGTTGCAAGGGGGTGCAAGAGGGCTGTCCAGGGGGGGCATGGGGGTCCAGTGGGGGTGCAAGAGGGCTCTCCAAGGCCGCTTCACCTTTCCTTTTTCTCAAAAATCTTGTGATCTAAACCAAACTCACACCAAATTGTTAGTATATAAACTGTAAAGCACAAAGGGTGTGTGACATACCACTTTTAGCATGAATTGATACCATTGCTGCATGCAACTTCCAGCTATAAACCAGTTCTGTTTTCAGCTCTAAAATATATGCTTTGTGAGCACACTTACCCCATGGATTGTGTCTCCCCTTCTTTAGGTTTGTTCTCTTCTTCACAACCCAAAACACAACCTGTTTTTCCTTGGACAGCTTTACCACCAAGGATTTTTCTTTTCACTATAGGTTGATTTTTCTTTCTCCAAATCACCTTGCTACTTGGACTGTCCCTGCAAGCATTTTCAGTACATACCTTGCCTTGGGGCACCCCTTTCACATGAATCCTTCTAGTTTTAGGATCATGTGAGTTCTTCTCATGCTTCCAAGCCCTTTTTGTGTCTTTCCAGGAGGTTTGTGCTTCAGAACTAGTCTTGGAGTTTTTTTCTACATTACTCTGAGCATAGGAGTTTTCTACATGTAGCCTCTGAAATCTGTTCCTCAAAGGAACATATTTGTCGTTGTATTCATGTTGATTTCTTCCATTAATCCCTACTGAATGCTTGTACTGTAGCAATGCTGACTACTGTAGCAATGCTGACCGACAGGGGGGGTGTCCAGCAGGGGGGGTTGTCCAGCAGAGGGAGGGGGTGTCCAGCAGGGGGGTGTCCACCAGGGGGGAGGGGTGCTAAACATGGTCTGTAAATCTGATGTAGTTCAGTCTGTTCCTGTCTTATCTCATGCTGCTAAACATGTCAGAATTGGTGAATTGGTACCTGTTAAACCTGAATCTGGCAGTGCTGAAGATGTTGTGGTTATCAGATCAGATAAACTTGGTTATCAGATCAGGGGGCAGGGGGACTAGCAGGGGACTGACAGGGGGCCTAGCAGGGGGCAGGGGGCAGGGGGGGCTGGCAGGGGGACAAGCAGGGGGCAGGGGGGGCTGGCAGGGGGCAGGGGGGCTGGGGGTGGGGGCTGGCAGGGACTGGGGGGGCTGGGGGGGCTGGCAGGGGCAGGGGGGGGCTGGTAGGGGGAAGGGGGGTGGCAGGGGGGCAAGCAGGGGGCAGGGGGGGCTGGCAGGGGGACAAGCAGGGGGCAGGGGGGGCTGGCAGGGGGCAGGGGGGCTGGGGGTGGGGGCTGGCAGGGGCAGGGGGCAGGGGGGGGCTGGCAGGGGCAGGGGGGGCTGGCAGGGGGAAGGGGGGGTGGCAGGGGGCAGGGGGCAAGCAGGGGGCAGGGGGGCTGGCAGGGGCAGGGGGAGGCTGGCAGGGGGAAGGGGGGGCTGGCAGGGGGCAAGCAGGGGGCAGGGGGGCTGGCAGGGGGACAAGCAGGGGGGGTGGCAGGGGGTAGGGGGTGGCAGGGGCAGGGGGAGGCTGGCAGGGGGAAGGGGGGGGGCTGGCAGGGGGCAAGCAGGGGGCAGGGGGGGCTGGCAGGGGCAGGGGAGGCTGGCAGGGGGAAGGGGGGGCTGGCAGGGGGGCAAGCAGGGGGCAGGGGGGGCTGGCAGGGGGACAAGAAGGGGGAAGGGGGGCTGGTAGGGGGCAGGGGGGGTGGCAGGGGCAGGGGGAGGCTGGCAGGGGGAAGGGGGGGCTGGAAGGGGGGCAAGCAGGGGGCAGGGGGGGAGCTGGCAGGGGGGACTAGCAGGGGGCAGGGGGCAAGCAGGGGGCAGGGGGGGCTGGCAGGGGCAGGGGGCGGCTGGCAGGGGGAAGGGGGGGCTGGCAGGGGGGCAGGGGGGCTGGCAGGGGGACAAGCAGGGGGAAGGGGGGGCTGGCAGGGGGGCAAGCAGGGGGCGGGGGGGGGGGGGGGGGGGGGGCTGGCAGGGGCAGGGGGAGGCTGGTAGGGGGAGGGGGGGCTAGCAGGGGGCAAGCAGGGGGCAAGGGGGGGCTGGTAGGGGGACAAGCAGGGGGCAGGGGGGGCTGGCAGGGGGAAGGGGGTGGCAGGGGGGCAAGCAGGGGGCAGGGGGGAGCTGGCAGGGGGACAAGCAGGGGGAAGGGGGGGGCTGGCAGGGGTGCAAGCAGGGGGCAGGGGGGGCTGGCAGGGGGACAAGCAGGGGGAAGGGGGCTGGCAGGGGTCAAGCAGGGGGCAAGGGGGGGGGGGGGGGGCTGGCAGGGGCAGGGGGCTGGCAGGGGCTGGGGGGGCTGGCTGGCAGGGGGACAAGCAGGGGGTGGCAGGGGGACAAGCAGTGGGGGGGGGGGGGGGCTGGCAAGGGGACAAGCAGGGGGGGTGGTGGGGGGGACTGGCTGGGGGTGGCAGGGGGGGTGTCCAGGGTGTGTCCAGGGGGTATTTTTTTATGTATTTGGACACCCTATAGCCACGGTTTTAAACCGTGGCTATTGATTTATTGCCACGGTTTTAAACCGTGGCTATAGACATAATGCCACGGTTTTAAACCGTGGCTATAGATTTTGTCTGGCCTTTAGTATAGCCACGGTTGAAACCGTGGCATTAGGTATACAGCCACGGTTTAAACCGTGGCTCTAAACCTATAGCCACGGTTTGGACCGTGGATTTAGAGTTAAAGCCACGGTTTGGAACCGTGGCTATAGGTCTAGACCTATAGCCACGCCAAACTTAGCCACGGTTCCTCAAACCGTGGCTATTACCTATAGCCACGATTTGAGGGCCTATAGCCACGGTTTAGAACCGTGGCTATAGCCCGAATTTCCAGTAGTGATAGGTCATTTGGTCATAGGGAGCTACAATGATCATATCATTTGCATCTTAAGACTCTACTCGGGAAAGGTAAATCTCAGATTGTAATACCCAATCAGAGACATAATATGATATGTACCGACAATAGGGAAATGTCAATGTATAATCCCCAATATACTGAACTATAAAAAATTTGAGTCATGAAATAACCATGATATGTAGGATTCTTTCTTAAGGATTAATGTCAAATAAACATTCATTTCTATGTAATCCCCATGTATCTAAAATTTCAACCATCGAGACATAATCATTCACATGGGTTTATCATTTTACCACATCCCCTAGTATTCTAAGAAATAAATTGAACTACAATGACTCTAATTCCTTCCATAATCAGGATATGTAGTATTCCTCTTCATGGTTCAATCTCCATATTAAACATCCTTAGGGAAGTCCCAGCACATAATCCCCCACCCCCATATGCAATGATGTTGATCAATTTCTATCCCTTATTTCTCACACTGAGCGTAGATAATGTGTGCATAATGATCCATAATGAAGACCTCATTGGCATCATGAATCTCTACCAGCTAGGGAAATCCCAGTATGTAATCCCTGATGAGTGGCATGATATAAAAACCCCTTCGTATAAGGGAATCTACCTTTGGGCTAGTCCCTAGGCCACGATCGAACTATGATAACTCTGATTTTATCCATAACCAATATATGTATGACTTCTCTATGAGACTCGAGCTCAAACATATGGTGCCTCAATGCCTACACGTAGGTCCTCCATGCATGAAATTAAACAACATAGGTTTGATTAACTATAGGGGTTTCCATTCCTGCAATAACTAGGATATGTAGGACACCTCGAAATGTATCAATACCCTCCTTGAAATATTAATTGCCTCTTTAAGTACTATAAAATTCTGAAGTACCTAGTTATACAGATTCAGAACATAAGCACCTACCCATTACTCATAAATGGATAATGAACCTAGGATATATAAATATGGATTCACTAATGAGATCCCATTTCATTTTAATATAAATTTAATTAACATATAATCATTTTTTGGGTAACCAGTCTCATACCGAGGTTATGAATAGATTCATAAACATATCTTAAATCTATAATAAAGTCATAGAGTATGAAAAAATACCCACAAAAGAGTTTGATGATCCTACCCTCCCATCCTATAAACCAATGAAAGTCCCTAATCATTATTGGGCATGAAACCCAAAGTGACCACTTACCATTTTAAAGTAGGCATGCACCCAGTAATGGGTGAGGGAACCATTGGGAGTTTCCTTTAAGAATAATAATTGTGACATGATGTTAATAACATTGATTGAGATCAAACCCCCCTCAATCAATCATCGGGTAAAAGTGGACCCTCCTCAGTGAGGGTTCCTTAAATATCTCTTCCTCGTTGAAAAATTCACTGATGCTGAAATTCATGAATAATGGTTAGCTTGAACACATCATCTTATGGTATTACGAGTACCATCTACTAATCGAAAAGTGGATGTATGACTGGAAAAATACCCATAGGTACTACCTCCTATGGAGATACCGATATCAAATCCCCGTAACTGAGATGATCATCCACATAATCCTACTCTTAAATCCAAGATGGAAATCATCATAGAGGAATCATGAAATAGACATGATGTACCACAATCATTTTTTATATCTAGGGACCTGATAAAAAAGGACATAGAAACCCAACCCATTCTTATATGATGATTGTACCAATTTTTTACCTACAACCAATGTCTACATGTAGCAAGTTGAAAGGTAGATTATTAGAGTCCTAGAGTATGGATATGTCAACTACCACACAAACACTAAAGTCCCTAGCCTGAAAGTTGAACTCAAAACACTTAACATTGTTTCCGTGAAACCAAAACCAATCTCTTTTCTATAAAAAACTCTAAAATCCAATTCTAAGATAGAGAAATCCTTAAATAACACTCTAGCATGACCTAGCCTACCCTATCCCACCAAGATGATGATAATCCGAGCGTGACCACCCCAAGGCCACCTCTAGTAGGTCATGGGATTCCAACTAGCACTGATAAGAAATAACACTCTCCTAGGATGCTTAATCTAAGGTATGTGTATGCACACACACATCTTCAAGCCCATAAAATGGTGAAATGTAAAGAAAACTTATACAAAATGAATTTTTACATCCAAATACCAGAATTATATTACAATAAAATACTATAAAACAATAAGGACTAAATATAATCCCACCAAAATCTATAAATAATTACAACCTGATAGTAAGAGGGTACTATAGTCAAATGTGACTCTTGAAATGAACCAAGTTCTATCAATCATAAATCTAATCTATGTCTACTCCTGGTTTTCTGAGATATGAATTGAATGCATGGTAATATGCATAAGACAAAACAAGAGTGAGAAGATCCCATGCATGGGTGAGAATAATAATACCCAGTAGGACACCCTGAAATCACTAAGCCTAAAGCATCAAGAGTAGTCATTTCATCAAAGATTTTACTTGAGATTCCATAACCACACTCTCCCAGGAAAACTCACTCCATGAGTCTGATAGTATTGTTGGAGTCCATTCGAGATATCATTCTCATAGAGACTTTCTATAAGGAGGTACACATTGGGTGTCTAAAGAGATTGATACACAGATGTGGATCAATAATATGACCATGGGGTAATACCAACTAACCTAATCTATAATAGGCTACTAAGTAGTAGATCCATTCTCATGTACATTTGTTCATGTTGACTAAAATAACTCCACTTAAGATAAAATACAATATAGTGTATCATCCTAGAATCTGGGAGAGATTATTACAACTATATATAAAACTAATCCATTGGAGAGGATCAAAATCATTTTCTCAGGACGTAATATCATATTACACCCTCATAGGGATGGATTGAGGGAATATGGCCTTAAGAAAACTATTCTATGCTGATGGGAATAAGGTATCCATTTCAACATTAAAGGATTACATGACATGTACCTTTGGAACTCGGTAAAACCAGGTATCACATCCCACTCCCATGTCTTCACCCATGTACACATAGTTTTCTCTATGTACCTAGTTGTTTCTATGTACCAGGCCATGTACGAGTTCATAGCTCATCCTTGGTTCTATTTCCATGTCATGTACCTAACCTTGTTTGTGTCCATGTTTCTTTTGTGATATACTCTAAGATGTTGGGTAAGGTTCACACAGTTTTTGACACTGGTCACACGACGTGTGATACTTTACTCTATATAAAAACTCTAGCACAAAAACTAGGGCCCAATATATAGTGTGTGTTCTTCCATTACACGTTGTGTAGTGTGGAAATTTCTGGAATTTGTAGATCTTCCAGCAGATTACTCCACCATCAAAGCTACACTAATTTCCTCAGGGAAACTTTCTACATTTCATGGATTTGAGTCAAATGAACTTTATCTCTACCATATATCATATTTTTTACAATCCCAATTGTTTTTGGAACCATCATTATCAAACTATTCCACCATCGCATGCTGAAAACACTACCAAAGATCCAAAAATCTAAACAAAATTTCATGTCATCGCTGTCATAGCTCAATCCCATCACCAATCTAATTCTGTATCTATGTAATCAATCTATTGTTCTAATTAACTGGTGCAAAATGATTGACCAATGAGTATTTTATGAACTATTTGAAAAAACTAATACTGATGATAAACAAATAAAGAACTGGGGAATAAATTACAAAAAAAATAACATGATGAATGAACCTTGAACAATTTTTGAGTTGGCCACAATTTATTTTCATTATAATGATGAACAAATATAATTATATCAATTCCACAAAAAAACCCCAAATTCCTTCTATAAGAATCCCAAACACGCAATATGATTTATCTTCAAATCAACCATTTGGTTGATTGATTAGTATTTATCATAGGATAGTAAAATAGGGATAAATAAACAGAAATTTTTTTTCCAATATTGAGATAGATATATCACTAATGAAGAATGAATTTTTGTCATTGTCATTGGTGAGATCCCCAATTTCAGTTAGTGTGAACGATCCTCTACTTTTCATTATCTTTCTACAAACCTTCCTCTAATGCTCTCTCTAAATTATTAGGTGTATGAGGAAAACCCTTGGAATTTTTCATAAGCATACTTAAATAGAGGAAGATTACACTAATTTTTAAATTTAAATAAAATAAATAACTTTATTTATTTATTTTTTATTTATTCTCATGGGAACTTTTCTACATACATCTAACACCGAAAAAGATTGTGTCGCGCTTAGGGTAAAACTCACATTCTAAACCCAATTGTGGTCTCAATATCATACTCTATTTAGGATTTATTCCACTTTTTTGGAAAAATTATAAAGTGTGATATTATTATATTTAATATTTTTCAATTGTCTATTTTAGGCTTACCGAGCCTCAGAATATCACGTCATCTTAGCACCTAACTCTGAAAATATAACTAGATATATTTTAAATATTTAAATGGAAAAAATTATACATTAAAATTACTTTAAAATAAAAAGAATATAATTATATTGAATATACATATATTATTTTATAATCATGCTTTAAAATAAACTGAAGTAGTTGGAGGAAGAATTAAAATAAAATGTGCAAAAATTATTAATAACACCCATTATTTTTCCTATTCAAAGAAAAAATTATCTTCTCCAAAAAATATCAAAAAATCACCCTAAGATAAAGTGTAAATTATGATTTAAAATTATAATATAATTTTTTAAAATATATTTTCTAAAAGTGTAAAAAAAATTAATTTTAAAATAAGTTCCCAAAATCAGACAAAACTAATTTTTAGAAATATAAATTTTTGGGGATAAAATTGGTATTATTTTTATATCTTTTATGGAAAACACATAAATAAATGATAAAAATTTGATTGAATATACAATATATAAATTTCAAAAAAATAATTCACAAAAAATTATTAGTTAAACTTATTGATATAAAACTTATTTTTGTGCGTAACAATAGTTTTTCAGAAAAATATTTTATTTTATTTTCAAATAGTTTTTTTATTTTAAATAAATTTTTCATCAAATAAATTAATTTATATAGTTGTGTAAACCATATATATTCATAATTTAGTTTATCCTATTCATACCCTCCATTTTAATGGTTGGGTGATAAATCTTTTATTAAATAATATTATTTTAATGGTATGTTATGTTTTGTTTAAACTTGGTGTTGCGTGTAGCACAAGATACAGTCAGTGATGTGTGTAATTTAAGATAAACTCAGTGTTGGGTATAATTAAATATAAAATTGTTTTTTTGTATAATGTAAAATTTCAAAAAGATTTTTTTTTTCTAAAAAAAATAAATAATTCACAAAATCATGGGGGGTTACATTCTACCCACATAAATAAATTTTATCCTCGTAATTTGACCTTGTGATCAGTAATAAAGGGTTTAACATTTTAAAATACATTTGTCAGAAGCTGAAATCATAAAAAAGTGTAAATAAAAAATCATATTGAAAAGAGGGAAATAGATTTGAAATGGATATCTAGAATAACACATACAAGGTTTTAAAATAGTTTAACAAAAGTGGGAAGTAAATATTTGGACATGGAAGAAATGTGTATTGTCCAAAAAGTGGTGGAGATTTAAATAGATCATTGATCAGAAGAAAGTAAATGATCTTGTGAAAATCAAAAAAAAAACTTTAATAAAAGAGGTGTGAAAAAAAGGTTGTTAATATCATAAAAAATGATAGTAATATGGAAAATTTTTATTTCAATATCCTTTAGTTAATGTTGGTGAAATTTTATAAGAAGATATACTTTCTTGATTTTATTACATTTTTCAATCACAATATCATAATTTGGTTTTGATTTGGTAAATTTATAATTCATCCCAAAATCCAAGAAATGAAGATGAATTTTGTCACGTCCTGTCCTCAAGGCCTGTGCAGTGACTACCCCAAGCCTACCTTCCATAGGCCAGGGGTTGGAGACTAGCACCAAAGGCATAAATCCGGATAACTAGGAAGGCATTTCCTTTATAAAAGTAAACAAAACACCACAGAGTACAAGCGGAAGTAAAACACTAAGTGCAAAATAAAGTACTGAAAAGTAAAAAAGGGACAAAATACAAACCCAACTGAAAAGTACAGCTACAACTGAAAGGAAGTACAACAGAAAAGAAAAATAGCTGGAAGAATAGAAGCAGCTCCTGGGTCATCCACCTCGGATCCTACCTGAAGGGTTGGTACAGATAGCGCAGCTCCTGGATCATCCACCACGGATCCTACCTGAAGGGTAGGTAAAGATAGCGCAACTCATGGATCGTCCACCACGGATCCTACCTGAAGGGTAGGTACAGATAGGATCCACAACGCACTCACCCGTCAACCTCCTCCGAGTATCATCATGCCATGAAGTCCACCTCTGGATACTGACTCGTCATGAGATCCACCTCTAGGTACCGTCCAGTCCTCGAACACTCGGCCTCTGTCAGCGATGCTCGTCGTCTGCAACCAACACAATGAGATGCGGGCATCGCAGTTCAGGGGTGAGTATAACGATACTCAGTAGGGACCCCGATATCCTCAAGGTATCACTAAATCCAACAAGGATATCCACAAAGAATGATCTCAATAGATAACCTCTACGTAAGTATATGCCCATACATATACCTAAGTTATCAAATAACCCATCTCAATCATGAGGACACACAAATATTATGAAATCAACGGATAACCACTACCCAGTTATATGCCCATACATATACCTAAGTTATCAAGTGACTCATCTCAATCATGAGGTAAACACAAAGGCCATAGACTCAGCTCAAACCAGGATTTTCATTATCGAAACTGTAACTGCTAAAGAGCCTCGTCTCTATCGAGTATAGTGATCCTGTCACGACTCCAAGGTACTACTCACTAACCTAATACTACTGAGGTACTCCTCCTGTCGAGTACCGCGGTTCAGCCACCCGAACACAGTAGTGCTTCCCACCGGGGTCTGCCACCCAAACACAATAGTGCATCCCCCCTAATAGCCTGCAGAGGTACTCTCTGGACGAGTACCGTAGGTCTGCACCAAAACTCAGTAGTGCTCCATCCACCATGGTTCTGCACCCAAACAAAGTATTGCTCCATCCACTGGGCTACTCGACTCACTCTTAGTCGAGTCGGTCAAGCAGTCATCAGGTCTCAGCCAGCTACACGGTCACTATACTCCGTACGCTCGTCTCCGGGGTGGATCCGCTCCATGAGCTACTATTCAATACTCCATGTATCACAAAGTCCCACTAAGAAGTATCTCAAATGACCGCCCCGTCATAGGGGTCCCAAGACAATAGACGGCGCGTCAATCGGGTGTCCGGTCTGTGAGTTATTAGCATTTTCATCCCAGGGGCCCGGTTGGTTTTGTGTACGAACTAACCCGGATGTATCTCAATTGTACCCCGAACTCTTATAGGGTTTACTCATAGGGACCTTTTCTCAACAAGATCACCAACGCCACAGACGGTTCGTCAAACGGATATCTGGTCTAAAAGTTATCAGCCTTTCCGTTCCAGGGGCCCGGTTGGATTTTGGGTAAAATCCAACCCGACTACTATCCGACTACATCCAAACCTCGGGAAAAGTATTCCAAAAGTTCTGTCTCATCAATAGGAATCCAACAAAGTCGACGGCACATCAATCGGACGTCCGGAGCTCAAGATATAAGTGTTTCCGCTCCGAGGGTCCGGTTGGTTTCGTGTTCGAACCAACTCGTCCATACTCAAGATACTCCAAAACCCTGAGTGTAATATACCGAAACGACCGTCTCGATCCAAGGATCTCATCGCAACTGACGGCGTATCTATCGGAGGTCCTTAGCCCAAGATATGAGCGTTTGAACAAAACTGTCCGAAAATAGGGGGTTCGGGCTCGGTCTGACCCGGTCCGATACCCCCCCCCCCCTCGGGTCGGCTCGAACCGGGTCTAGGTCCGACCAAATAGGGCGCAGCCCGACCCGATGGGCATGGCCCGGCCCGGCCTGGGTGCGGCCCGACCCGGCCTGGCGCTGGCGCGGCCAGCGAAGAGCGGAGGGGGCGCTGCCCCCCCCCCTGGTTGACGGTGAACCGGCGCGGCTTAAATGTCGCGCCCCCTTATTCCAGAACGGGAAACCGTTCGATTTCAAGCCCTGCAGTTGCGGCTCTGCCGCGGTGGCCTTCTCCTACAGCGCGTCGCTGCCGCTTTATGCAGATCACCGGACGCACTCTGGTGGTCCGTTTTACTCGTCGCCCATCAATCCGCGCACAACGATCAACCAGTGGAGTCTTCGAATTGCCTCCACGGCCCTGACTCCGGCCACGGTTTCTTTTGGCTTCAACGGCGCAGCGCGACGGCACCACACATCCTTGCCGTATTTCTCCATGTTTCTGCGTGGTGTCGTTGCACCGCGCCGCCTTCATTCGAGCCGCAACATAATCAACAACAAGGGGGAGGAGGGTCGGCCGTGTTTGGGTGGTCTGACCTCCTCTCGTTACAACGATAACAAGCGGCCCAAAAATAAAGACGAAGAATGACATAGGATATTTCGCGAACAAAAAGTAATCAACCCATACGGTTTCCCCGCAATTAAGAATTCCCAACCCACAAACATACTCTCCGCGGATCAACTTAATGTTTAGTTGATCCACGTTCTTTGTTTTAGAATTAAGTAAACATGGGTTCATTAACATTCACAAATTAATTCCCTACCTTGGAAATGGTTCATTCGTCAAAGAGGCGGGAAGCGATGTCGCTCCGTCAACACCGAAAAAGAACCGTCATTATTGGTGAGTTTCCCGCAGTTGAGTCTCGTCCCTTGACGTGGAGAAAGATAAGGATTGGAGAAGCGTGGAGCATTCTTCGCTGAGTCGGAAGGCCGTTCATTTTTGGAGAGTCGATGTTTTTCAAAAACTCAAGAGCTCTCTCCCAAAGTTTTTCCAAACACACCAAAAGCTCCCAAAATAAAATAATAGCTCATACTATTATTTTTATTCACACAACAAAGACTCAAAAATTCAAAACTCAAACCACTTAAATTAATAAAGTGAGATGGCATGAATAAAGAGGAGAGAGGGGGAGGTGAGTGGTCTCACATTAAAGGGGAGTTTCAATGGTTTATGGGGAATGTTAAAAAATGGGGGCTCGTGTGGGACCCACCTCTCATTTATTCACCCAAGGGTAGTTACCAACCCAACTTCCATACAAGGGATAAAACTACTTATAAGAAAAATAAAATTGGATTACAAATTTTATTTATTCTTCACTTACACCTCAAATTTTAAACAACTCCTCCCGAGAAAACGCACCTTCGGAAAAGGACTTCTTAAGAAATTATCGACGCTGCGAGTTCATCAGTGCCCTCGAATTTCAATTCCTAGAACCAGTTTAAAAGTTAGAAAAACCCGCTCGTTCGTTCACTAAACGTACCCGAGCCTATCTTCGGAAATTAATTCCGGGCACACCGGGCCTCAGAATCTAGCGCCGTCAGAAACTGCATTCTTGTAAAATCCCAAAGGAAATTAAGAAAAAACTTTCCCTTGAATTTTATGGTTCTTTACAAATTTTTTATGTCTAAATCACTAATTGATTAAAAGATCTGTAATAGAATGATAAATCAATCCTTCTATCTCTAGTTACCCTCATAAAAATGGTTAGAAAAAGTTATCCAATTTTAATAAATATTCATATGGTGAAGTGATAAATTAATCTATAAAACCTAATCCATAATTCAACTAAAACCATTCCATAAATTTTTAACATTATGACACTTAAAAAATTAAAAAATAATAAATAAGGTCAATAAATTTACAAAACATCAACTAAAAATTAATCTTCCAAATATCATTAAATATCTCTTAATGGTCATATTCAAAATCTGTGAATACCTTGGTCATATATTCTATTGAATCTTAGTAATAAACATAATTTCCATAAAACCTCAATAAAAACATGTATTCATTCTCATTCCTTAAATAAAACAACAGATTATAGAGTATATTTCATCGATCCAATAATGTTGAAAACTCATTCAATGATAGTATAAACTACTTTTTCAAAAAAAAATCATTTATTAGTTCTGAGGTCATCAGTACCATCTAATTTACTTTCTCTATATTAATCATATCATTATAAAAACTAAAAATTATTTTCCCAACATCTAGAATGTATTATTGGTTACCTTCCCACAATCATGAGTTTTGCATAAAATATAACTTTTCCAATAAATTTCTATTCTTGGTCACCAATTCTGTTCAACATATTATTGACAATAATTAACAAAAAACATATTTGTACAATAATTATATATTTAATAATTCTTGAATTTAAATATATAAATACTTCAATCATTATAATTTATTTTTAAACCATTAACTAATCTTTTTCATCTTATTCCTTAATAATTATTTCCTTTTCTATGAAATTCATGGTCTCTTCATAATCAGCAATATAAACATTACATGTACCACCTTTATGATTCTCTTCTTAATATTTCCCCCAATGGCATGGATTCAAATAATTATCATACATTACACATTTATAACATTCAAACATTTATGATTCCATAGGTAAACCATTATTCTCATCCATTTCATTAACTAGAATTTTCATTTTTCCTCATAAATCACTTATTATGTTCCCTTCTTCTCTAAACATAAAACATCATCTCATTCATTTGAGACATTACCTACAGTGAATATTCTCACGTTCTAAATATATAGGAAATTTAATCTTCTTTCCTCGATGGACTCCACCACCCAAACTCCCAAAAAACATTATCATCCTCTTCTTTGGTGAGTCTGGGAGTTGGCTAAGGTTCTAATTGTTAATCATATATCATGATACATGATTAGAAATAATCAATATACCCTTCACTCTAATCATAATCACATTTAGTTTCTAATCAATATATTATCTATTACATTCAATTTATTCTAGTTCCATATGGTTACAACTATTCACTAAAACCAAAAAGCACAGTGTGAGTAAAAATATTCATAGTGGGAAACCTCTTGATAATGAAAATTTACTTACAATATTTTTAAATCATTCCACCTTATTTCTAATTTAGGTAACCTTAGATTTATTCTAGTCCATTCATAGTCATCATTTATTTAAATCCTCCATGATTGTTTTTAAAGAGTTTGTAAATTTAGAAATCATATTCTCCAAGAGGGTCAAACCAAATGTGCTGCAAATCCCATTATCATAAACCATGTGAAGATCAAGGCCAAATCAATGTTCCAATTTTAGAGTTATTACCCATAGGTAATTTATTCTAGAGACACATCCACTTTAAGTATCTAGATAAGGATTAATTCTCTAGAAACAACTTTCACTATCCTTTACAAAAATTTGAGAGAATTTTCTAATATAGTGACTCGTCCTTCGATGTATCCCTAGATATATCCTTAGAAATATCCCTAGGTATCTCAATAAAGTTTAGTCATCCTATTTTCCAAATTTTAACAAAAAAAATTCTCTAATACAAACTATAGAGACCCCAAACTTATCATACATATATATTAGATATTTTTATATGAATATTAATTAAATTACAAAAACAATTTTTTGAGGTGTTTAAATATATAGTTCCCTTGGAAACTTGGGATCATAAACTACTAGTACATAAGAAAGATACATAATTCATCATTGTTTTCTTCATAACTAATAACATTCATAGAAATATTACACATAATATAGTTTATCATAACATAGGGAAATGAAACATAAGAAAGGATTATATTACATTCTTAGTAAGGGAAAAGAAGGGAGATATCAACATATCATGAGCATAAGGGTATGATAACATGATAATAAAATTTGAAAACTATAACCTTCATATCATAAATCATAAACTGAAGTCATGGAATAAATCATGTCATTTCATAAGACCTTAATCATAATGGAATCAAAGAACAAGAAAAAAATATAACATAACATCGAAATAAGGAATATATTTGTTCAATACACATAACTGTAGAAAAATAATTTCATTATTATTCAAGGATCCTTGAAAAAAATATCATAGTAGAATGGTTTCACTCCCCAAGAAGTCATAGTAGTTAAGGTTCACACCCAAGTCTATCATAGTGGACGAAGTCCCTTAATGAAATGGTTTCACTCCCAATTCTAGTCCTTTTTATCTCATGAGATACCAATCTTTCACTAATTCCTTAGATAGAGATATAGGTCCCACTCATCTTGGTTATAATGTAAAAGTCGTACTTTGTTAAAATGTTACCACCATCAAATAATGAACATCATACATATGTTTTTCTAAAGACCAGAAAACATTCACCATATTAGATCCCATGAAAAGTAATGAGTTTTATAAGCATTACATCATAACATGCCCTGTAGAAATGAAAACGTATTAATAATCATTTTTTATTTCAATAAACCTTATCCTATGGAAAAATAAGCAAGTTTATTAATAATTTTATGATGTTATAACCTATGGAATATAAATGGGTTTCATAAAAATATTTTCATCATAAATATAAACAATTTAGAGAAGGAATAAGAATGGTTTCCTTGGATCATATCCCAATTAAATCATAGGTTACATCAAAGGATGTTATTCTAGATGGAAAATGATTTATAAAGATTAATGAGAACATTTTATGAGGAAAATACCCTTTTCACATTACAAATAATTATTGAAGCTTAAAAATTTAAAATTAATTTTCCTTGAAACTAACTGTTGGAACTTATAAAGAATTATTTCAAATAAATTTAAAAAAATATTGAGAAAAATATATTTTATTTAAAAATAACTTTTAAAAACTAAAAAAAATAAATCATTTTTTAAATAACTGTATTTTAAAATAATATTTTAAACTTATAAACTAATATTTAAAACATTTAGTGGTTATGATAGTGGAAAGTACACATTAAAACAAAGATTCATTTCACACTTTTGGTAAAATCCAAATGGGAATTTTTTTTAAAATGATATGAGTATTCCTTTTACAAAAAATTAAAAATTAAAACATGTGTAAAAAATTATTTAATAAATCATTTGAATAATTTTATAAACATTTTTTCAAAAATTATTAGAAAAAATGGTTTTTGAAGAAAAATGGGTTTTTAGCTGAAGCATGTAATAAATGGGGTTTTATTTAAAACATTCTTTGGCATCATGAGTACATAAAGAGAGGATAATTAAGGGAAACATTTATTCTCAAGAAATAAAAATGGAATATTAAAATTCATTACTTTCTTGAGAGATGGATTATACGACTATATCATCAAAAACATAATTATAAACAATCCAGATAGATTATTAGATTGTATCATAAAACCCTTACCACTTTGTTATCTTTTGAATCATAGGATCCATTAAATAATAAAATAAAATAAAACATTTAATAACATTAAAATAAGTAGATTCATGATATTACATTTCAAATAAGATGTATTTAAACCTCGTAGGTGAAGATATGTGTGTAATAAAACTTATGCCACAAAGAAGGAAAGTTGATACAAAAACCCCCTACTGCTTTGGTAATATTTCAACCGTAAACCTGATAAAAGAGAGATAATAAAATTCATATGAAAATGAAAATAATTTTTAGGATAATAATAATAAAATAAATTCTTGGGAATTATATACACCACATAAAACAAACATGTGGTGAATATGGAATGTTTATCATATAAAGTAAAAATGAGATGATAATCACTTACCTAAGGTATTGAATTCCTTCGTATATGTTTGAAAATACTATATAATACATAAAAGATTATAATAAATATATTAAATAATAATAATTATATATATCATAATATATATTATTTACTTATGACCATTTATTCCACATTAATTTACAATTCCTTATTACAATTAGGTTTCGGGTAGTAACTGCTTCATTTTTCACATATATTTTGGGTAAGTATTTTTATTAATGGTAAATTGATAATAATAACATAATAACTATAATGTAACTAATTACATAAATATAATATATATTCATTATATATGTATTTATAGATATCCATACAATTTATATATTGAAATGAAACACACCATTCATGCAGATGGTATGTCGTACGTATGAATGAACGATGATTTCATTTTCTTGTCATATTGAAAGAAATAAATATTAATAATAAATTAACATTAAATAATAATTTTTTTTGTCATATATATCACATATTTTCATTACAATCTTCATTATTACCTTCCTTGTTCAGCATGAATGAATCAAATCGCTTTATGTGGCGGTAATCTATCGTACACATGAACGATGTTATTATACCCCCTAGAGAATGGAAATTAAGAATGTATATGTGATATTATTATTAAAAAGTTATAATTATGTTACAAATATTATATATATTCATTTAATCTATATTTATTACCATCCAAGTAGATTAAAAATGAAAAATATATCGCATTGGTTTGCAAGGAGGTAGTCCACCATAAACACAAGTGACGTTACTGTTTCCCCAACAGGTTTGGGGATAAGAAGTTAGATGTATTATTATAATTAAATAATTATAATATTATAATAAATATCATATATAAATATTAAATCCATCATTATATCCATTTTTGAGTGATGGGTATGGAAAACGAATAATATCTGTTCGTGAGACGGTAATCCACTGTACACATGAAAGATGATTTTGTATCCTATTTGAGGGAAGAGGAGACATATATAAGTCATTAACTAAGTATATGAAAAATTATGAGGATAAAATATCAGATTTTTTTAATAATAATTAATGTATCTAGGTGAATAAAGAAAATAAAACACTCGTTTAGGGACGTTACCTCTTCTTCAGACAACTTCTATAGGTTTTCACCAAAATACATCCTTAGATGGAATATCGACTAAACTAATGAATTTAAAATTATTGGAGGTAATTATATATAATATTTGGGTAGTTATTTTCTAAAAAATTTGTTTTGAACATGTTAATAGGATGGGAATGGAGTGACCTTTGATAAATGAGTTGAGTGGCACAAATGTAATTTATGAAAAGAAAAAGGTGTACCAACATTTTTCACATGCCAAAGGGATCTAAAATGCTACATTATTGAAAATATGAGATATAGGGTATAAATATGGACATTAAATGGGTGATGGAAAAATTCTAGGTCATTTTTAATCCTTATCTTACTAGTTTAACCCCCCCCCCCCCGGTAAACCCATGTTCGCCTTAATGGTGGTAATTAATTTCTACTACATTTACAATTCATAATAATAAAAAAATATAGATGAAATTAATATATAAAATAAATTATTATAATTCTAAATATGGATTCTATGTTTTCAAATTAAATTCAAAAAGTAGAAAATTTTAATTTAAAATTAATCATAGAGACATGAAGAAAAAAGCAGTTTTCCAAAGATAAAAAGTTTAAAAGTTTAAAAAGATTTTATATAAAAAATTTATATAAAATAAATTAAAATGACCTAAATTATACAAATAGATATATAATTTGACTAATTTTACTTTTAAAATTTTATTAAAACAATGTTTATGTTTGTGAAGGATTTAAAATAAATGAAAATTCTTAATAAAAACCTATTTTTTCTGTTTCAAACAACAATTTAACATCTCAAAAAATTCCCAAAAAATCACCCTAATATAATTTTTAAATTCTGATTTAAAAAATGAATTTAATTTTCTCAAATAAATTTTCTAAATGTTTAAAATTTTAATTTTAAAATAATTTTATAAAATGTGACAAAAAAACTTTTTAGAAAAATATTTTTTTAAGTGTAAAATTTGTTTTTTTCGTATCACTTCTCTAGAAAACACATAATATGAATGTTAAAATTATATTAAATATAATATATATAATTAAAATCATTTATGAATCTTTGATTTTTTAGTTTATTAATTTAAAATACATTTGTGTGCATAAAATCATTTTTTATAAAAATGATTCCTATATTTTCAAATAGTTTTTGTTTTCATTTATAAAAAATTGGACATAAAATAAATAAAAATTTTACATGAATAAAACATATAATTTTATAATTTATTTAATCATATTCATACCCACCATTCTATTGTCTAGGTGATATCTATCTTTTCAAATAATAATATTTTAATAGAATTTCATGTTTCATTTAAACTCAGTGTTGCATATAACGCCAGGTACAGTCAATGTTTTGTGTAATTCCAGCTAAACTTAGTGTTATATATAATTCAATCTAAATATGGTGTTTTTTGGAACATAATGTTTCAAAAATAATAAATTTATTTGAAAAATAATAAATCAAAAAATGTCACAGAGTTAGATTATAAGTCTATAGGTTTCAATTAAAGTTATTTATATCCATCTTCCTATTAGATATTGTAATTGAAAAATATATATCTAAAACATGCCTATTTTGGGGTGTTTAAAAGGATAAATTATTTACTTAAGAAATGTAGTAGTATTAATAACCTAATTCATCTCTAAGGAGTAGTGCGCTAATATATTTTTCATGGGTGTAAAAGAAAATAAGTATATTTTGATATATTGGACAAGATAATAGTGAACAAATACATACCAATCCAGATTGAGAGACCAGTAGGCTGATTAGGTATGGATTTCCAATCATTGTTCCATTTTTTTTCTTCAAAAAAATCCATTTTCCTTGTTAATTTATAAATCAAATGTTCTACAATTTCTAATCTTAATCACCCTTGATTTATTGATTGATTGTGGAGGGACTAGCCAAACAAATTCTTTTCTTCAGTATACCCTTATTCAAATGTGTGAATGATATAGTGATTCACACTAAATTACCTTATAAAACACTCAATTGGGTATTTTTATTCCCGTGTAAACCAAGAATAACCATTGTACCTTCCTAATGTTACATCAATTTCTAAACGCTTTACTACTTATCCTCATATCATTCAATCAAGATGATTTAACACCATATAGAAGAAGATAATAAATCTTCAATAAAGGAAACACTTAATATGACAATGTTAACTTAAACATAATAAAAGTAAAGATGAAATAAATAATTAAATATTAAAACCAATTAATAGTGAAAGGGAAACATTGATTTTATTGAAAACATAGATAATCAAGCATCATAATAGGTTTTTCATCCCTTCCCCAATAAATAAGTAGTTTTAACCCTCTATTATAGTTGAATCAATGTTTGAAGGATTTGATTACATATTATAACAATTTAAAGATGAAATAAAATAGAATAAATATAGGATCGTAGTATGAGTCTACCACAATCATCCTATCTCTATGTTGGTCTATCCCCACCATGCATTACAGCAAGACCTAAAATTTATAAGAAATATAAGTCTCCAAAGTCTAGACCTTAGATACCAAATAAATACTTAAATTCAATGAATTTTTCACTCATTTAATTCTTTAATGTTTCTATATTATCAAACCAAAGTTTTTAGGAGATCATCCAATTCTCAATACTGAAAACAAAAATCATAAACCTTCATAGAATCATGTTTTATATTCTACGTGAATTTAAATTTGCACATGAATTTAGTGCATGTGTATTCACCGTGTGTATATTAATCTTAGTCATGGAAATTATTCTTTATTAAAAAAATAACATCTAAAAATTAACTAATGTATAGTTTGGTCTTTTCTCATATATATGAATTTGTTAAAATTATTCATGTGGTGTGAAACTTCATTCATGGCCCTCATGAAAACCACGAACTCCTTCTATGATGTAATTTTTTATTTATTCATGATAATTACATTCATATTAATTTATATCCTTTAGGTGAAAAAATTATGAGTATCTTTGATCTCAAACATGAAAATCACCCCCCCCCCCCGTAAATCTACTCGACAAGATCAGTTTCCCATTAGTTTTTTTCCTTTGGGTGAAAGCAGTTGATCCTTATAATTATATCCTAGATTTGACCTTATTCAGTAATGATGGGGATTATCATGAGTGGTTCTTCTGGTAAGGCATATAAATAGTGGAATCTACTTTTTTTTTATAGTGACATGAAATAGTGATATGAAACGATATCTTCTGGTGTAAGGATAGGAAGCCAGTGGTGTAATTGTTTATTCCATCGTAGACAATTACTTTATTGGTTTTGTGGTTAAAGTTTTATTAGAGGATTCTTGGGGAGGTTTGATGGAGGTTGGCGCTACACCATAACTACATCAGCCTTTTACACCATAAAAGAGTGGTTGAAGACATAAGTTAGTGGTTTAAATCTTGTGAGGATAACCTTTTATTACATATACACATCATAGGTGTGGATGTGAAAAAGTGTTTTATGACATAAGATAGGTATTTATATTGTAAATAAATTAATCCCTAGACACCTTGTTTTTTATGGAAGTTGAGTTTTTGAGGATTTTATGTCCAAATGGTTGGTTTATTGAAATAATTTGTTTGGGAACATATAAAATATGGCATAAAATGTTGGTTTACACTATAATAAGGGTGATTTGTAGGTTTATTTTAGTTATTATACATCATATAATATTATCATTAGGTATTTTCCATGTCTCTTGGATTTGGGGATAAACCTAGGTGATTTTCAGAGATCTTGTAGACCCTTTCCTTATAATTTTATCTATGGGTTCTGGTGATCGATTTGTGGATATATATGGTATTTTCTTCTCCCTCCCATGTTTTTTATTTCATTCTTCTATAGGGTATTCATTGTAAAAAAGTTTATTTGGTTATGGGTGATTTTGTAATGTGTTTTTGAAAACCATTTGGTACAATTCATATTGATCCAGGGTTTTATTATGTGGTTGTGGTTTTCAGGCTATTTGTTCTTCACCCTAAGACGCTCAGTCATATAAAAAAGCTTATTTGAGGTAGGGGATCCTCATTCTCACTTATTTATGTATTATGTGTGTTGATTTCATGGTTTTTTTACCTTTGGGTGGATATTAAGGGTTAGTGAAATAAATAAAATATGTTGACTTGTTTGAAAATGATTCATATGGGGATATATCACATGCTTTACTTATTTTATATATATTGGTGATGATATTTATCCATGTTTTTACCTTAGTAAAAAGAATCAATTTGGAGCCTTGATTTAATTCTATATAATATGAGTTAAGACCCTTGTTTTTTTGTTGTGTGATTGCACCCTAGATAAAATCCCAAAGAACATATATTTAGAAAATAAATTGGTTTCCCATGAAACATTTTTTATTTGATAACACCCATGATAAATAAATAATTAGTGTCATAGAATCCCCTTAATAAATGTAGAAGCAAGTGTGTGTGTGTTTGTCACAAACTAACATGGTTCAACCATAAACTGGTCACCTATGTCATCCCACGATAAGGTATAAGAGGTGTTCCTGATCCTCATAAACTAGCAACTAGTGTTGTTCATCAAATATAATACACTTTGAAATGATTTATCCCATAATAATCAGATATAGATGAGGCAAGACAGAGTGCTGTACATAAAAAAGGGAAACTAAATCTCTTACTAACAAAAAATAAATAAATAAATCCAGATACAATAGTAGTAGAACAAAACAAATACTGAAAACAAAAACAAAAACTAGACTATAATCAAAGTGATCTCCATGTGACCTCTTGGTCACCACCATCCATAATAACAGTATGTTCTATAAGTAAACCTAAATAAAATATTAACCTGAAAAAAAGCTTGTGTCTACCGATGTCGAGTAGAAAAAGTATAATTTGAGCATAAAATCAGTCAGTAGGTAAACACAATATAATCTAAACATTTCTTTTCCTAAAATATCCCATAATATCCAGTTTGAAAATTCATTTAGGAAAAATAGGGTTTTGACATTTTAAAAACCAAACACAACATTAATTTTTAAAAAATCCAATTTGAAAATGAAATGCCAAGTTGGAAAACAAAACCCAAATAATTCATAAAATAAAAGAAGAGAAAAATTGGGAACAAGTTGCATGGTATGTCAAATAAATCTTGAAGTAAAAGAAACAAAATAGGTACATGTAGAGAAATACTAGTAGAACAAATAACTAATGTGATACAAAATTAAATAAGAAAATACATAAATGTAATAATGTACATTTCTTAAACATCACTAGAAATAATCCTTGGATGTACTCAATTCAGACTCACCTACCTACATATGTTTCACCTCCAAATACAATAACCAGAATGGATAATCTAAACTGGACTCACTAGTGACAAATACCACTTGGAATATCCTCTATGTAGGAGTGTCTAATAAATATAATAGGGAGTAAAAATAAATCATCAATTGACCCTATAGATGATGATCAGGATTACCATGATTATAGTATATAGTATAATTAGTAGGTCATCACATGATTGATATTAAACATAACTCATAGATTCCACTATTCATGCCTTTCCCAATCCCCAAAACCAACTATGTGAATGCCCTCTCATCGTAAGGATGAAAATAGGTATTCGGATCATAAATTAAACCATTAAAAGTTCCAACCAATCATATTAATCATATTATTTTTAAAATAAATTTCAAAAACATCAAAAAATTACAACTTGGCCTTATCATTTTAAATTAGAAACCAATCTAAAAACCAAGGTGAAAATATTATTTATTCTTTGAAGATTCCAAATACGAACTTTCCCATTTATATACCAAATTTCATCTCAAGGTTAAAATGGGATAAATTTATAAAAAAAATTTGATAACAACATTTTAAGTCACTTAGAAACCAAAAAACTATTTTGAGAGAATTGGGAGTTATTAGAAAAGTATTTGTAAAAAATAAGAGAAAGTGAAAATAGGGGAAATATGTTTTGAAAATTGAGGTTTCAATATGGGTATTTTTATGGAATGACATTTATTTTTGTCTATTTCTATCCATATGTGAACCCTATTCACATATGGATATTCCCACATTTGATTCCATATATATGGAAAACCATAAACTACCCAAGGCTCCAATTTAACAAACCACAAGTAAAATTACAACCAATCACAAGGGTCAACACATAAGAACCAAATCATAAAGCGGAACCAAACCCATATACAAAGTTCAATTTCACTATCACCCAATTTACAAAAACCCAATCAAGGACAAACATATTATTGAGGATCTGAATTTAATTTTAAAATACCAACTGATATTTTATCAAACACCTTTCCTACATTTACATATTTTCATAATTAAATAAATCCATTAAAACTATATTTTTCATAAATTTTAAAAAATAGAAGAACCGTAGTAAATAAAATGATCACATAAAAACATAACTAACATATTTATAAATTATTTAATAAATTTAAATCATCAAATAGAATGTTTTGGAATGAAAATGGATGTAAACACTTACCTCAATGACATGTAAATGTGATGAAACTGTGGAAGATGGGGGAACTAAGCCCAAAAGAAAACAAACACACACTAAAATAAAATAAATAAACCCTTAATATCTAACCATCACCCTAGTATTCATCCAAGATGGGGAACTAGAAATCAATAACCAAGATATAAGAGAGGTAGAAGTCAAGTGGAGGAAAACATTACCAAAAATCAAGAGAAACTTTCTTAATAACCATAAAGTAGATTTAATGGAGGAAGGAGAGACAAGTTAAGAGGGTCTTGGTAGCTCCCTTTATACTCATATGTCTAGTAGTGGAGGAGAAACCCATGTTTTGGTTAAATTGAGGGAGGGGTAAAATTTTAAACTCAAGCTTTTAAGAATCTAGGTTAGTTTCACATTTTGGCTGCACGATTTACCAAATAGTGCACCAACCAGGTGCAACCTATTGGAAATAAGGGGAACTTGTATGGGTTAGACCCATGGTTTGGGAAAATGTGTTCTAACCATTCAATTGGGTTCTATAAAAATTTTAGAGCCTCCCTCACACTTGCGCATGGTTTCTCCTATCTGTGTGAAAGTCTTGCTCTAAGCCTCAATCACCACCAGTAGAACGCACGGTTTCTCATTTTCCTCACATGGTTTTTTCCAATACATATGATAAATGCTCAATTCAAACCTTTCAAGAACAAAATGAACTAGAAACAGCCTCTTCATTCACCAACTACAAGGTTTCTCCCAAAACCATTCACACTAACCGTGCATAGGGAAAAAAACCATCGAAAACCTCCAAAACTCAAAAAATATCATCAGGAACTCAACCCAACCAAAAGATCCAACATTAATAAATAAATAAAAACTATAAAAAATCATAGAAAATTAGGGTTAGGATGTGACAATTCTCCCCACCACAAAAAATTTATTCCCCCAAAAATTCATCCAACAAAATGAGGAACGAAACTACAACATGAAACTAAACCAAGAAAAATGAAACCAAAATACTTAGTGTAACCTTTAAACTCCGCAAGTCACACCTTAACAACTCTAGAGAGGACCACAAGAAGATCCATGGTGATTCTCTCCACCATTTAGAAACCAACTTTCATATTATCACTAACACAAGAACTCCTAAAAAGAAACTCAAACCAAACACCAAACCAAACCATGATTCATTATTTCTATAATACATAAACATATATTAAATAAGCCTATCTAAAATAGAACCACAAAAAACTAAGACCAACCCACTAGAAGTATAACCACACTAGTTCCATTCTGTAAATTGAAACCACAAAACTATAAGAAGATGACTCTACAAAGATTTTCATAATAAAAAGAAACTCTAAAAATAAAGAAAACTATAACATTGAAACTTAATATGTCCCTCCTCAAAAATCAGAGTCAAAATATGGTCAATAACTCTCCACACCCAAAAATTCATGATTGTGTGAATAGATTTACTCTCAATCCTATGGTTGGATCCTTAGTTCCTTGAAGCATCTTCGTCCCCATGTTCATGAGCTGGAATCCTCTAAACTAGACTTCACCTTCTCGAAACGATGATTCAAGAACTTCTCCAAGTGACCCAAATGGACACCTAACTGAAAAAACTTTTAGAGGATGGTTGCAAGATAGCTTATAATTCCCATATCGACCACATTGGAAGCACACGAGCAAGTGGTAAGATAAATGGGAGACACGAACTAACAAAGGAGAATCCTCGAGAATGGGTTCTTCTAGTACACACTCTTCATGATATGAGGAACCTTCAAAACCACTAAGAGAAACTATATTTCCAATTACTACAAACTGTGATCTAGGAAACAACTCAGCTAAAAATGAATCATCAAATAGATTCCTAAAATGAACTTCCTCAAATGAGAGAACATGATCCTTAATCTCTAAATGAAGACCCCAGACAAGGAGAGGATATTTCAACTGATATTTTTATGTTATCTCTAGAGAAAAATAAACCAGATCTTTAATGTGTTCAACATAGGCCCTCACGGTCTATTGATTATAGTGGACATCCCTTAGCTTGAACACCTTCTTTTCCTTCACCTCTTCATTTATGAACCATCATATAAAAGTGGTCTTTAATAATTACCAAGACATACCAACTTACCAAGATAATGGAATGATCACCTTCCATTGATCCAGACCCCGAAACTAAAATGAACCCAGAAAAGATACTATCCTCACGGCTTAGGGACTTCCCAAAGACTTGAAAACACTTTTTTCTTTATCAATCCATTCTGAATCCTCTAAAGGGAATTATTCATCACCGAAAACTATAAACAGCTAATAAGAACTTAACTCTGCCAGTTTAATAATAGTTCATGTAGGGTCAACAACTAGAAGAGGATCAATGGAAACCTTTGGAATCTTTAGAGGTGGAAAACTATAATAACATAACAAACCCAAAACCATATCAACACTAACCAAAAAATTTGTCCAAAAAGGAACATTCCAAACAAAAAAATTAATCTCAAAAATCAAAAAATCACTAAAAAAATCAAAATCCTTTTTCAAAATCACCATTTCAATTCCAAATTACAAATAACATTTTTTCAAGGAGAATTTTAAAACATCAAAACCCACACCCAAGTCCAATTTAAATTCTCAATCCCAATTTTAAAATAAAACCATGTCTGAAAATAATTTACTTTCAAAAAACCTCTCTCCAAAAAGAACTTTTCAACTCAAAATCCACCCACACTAACCGATATCAAACTAGAACACAAATCATACCAAAAATAATAAAATGGGGAACTAGTGGACATGTATAAACCACACACATGGTTTATCAAACTATTATCTAAGAAATAACCTACCACTAAAAGTATCTTGAACCATGCACCCATACTTTACATGGGTCTCTACTCCATGAAACCTCATGGTGTATCCCTAGTTCACTTCCACTATCATTACCTAAACCACAAAACCAATGAGAACCTATGATATAAACCCAAAATTCAAATAAATGTCATAAGTCATGAACTAACCCTACTTACTTGAGGCTTAGGATGAGTAATAGTTCACAATTCTCTTCTTATAACTACCTATCGATTACTAACAATCATATCTCCAAATTACCTAATGCCTCAAAATAAAAAAGGGTTGATTTGATAATATTTTTTATAAACCAACAAAGGTCAAACCAGAACAATTTACCCAATCTATCCTATGACAAGGGTCAAGAGTAATTCCTGGTCCTCTTAGGTTGGCTACAAGGGACAGGTATCAAATCTCATAAACTTAGGAAGGATTTAGCCCATAATAAATAGAAAAAAATTTAGAAATATTGAGTATGAAGCATAAAAAGTAGAAAGAAAATCTTGGAACAATAATAAATACATAAATATATCCAGATACAACAAAAGTGGAATAAAATGAAAAACTAAAAATAAAACTGAAACCAAACTATAACCAACATGATATCCATGTGACCTCTTTGTCTCTACTATTCACAAGTTTATCTAACTCTATAGGAAAACCTGAACAAAATCTGAAACTACAAAATAGCTCGGGTATATTGATATCAAGTGGCACAATTAGGGTGTGAGGATAAAAAAACTAACACAGCCCATTTAGTAAAGATATGGTTTAAACATTTTACTAAACAAGAAAACTTTCATTATTAAATACCCAGTTTGAAAACCAAAATAAAAGAGGGAAAAGACAACCCATATAATTTATAAATAAAAAGAAGAACTATTTTGGGAACATAAAGCTGGGTATATCAAATAAATAGGGAAATAATGTAAATATCATAGGTACAAGAAAACAAATACTAGTATAAAAAATAACCAAATTGTTGCAAAATGAAAAAAGAACATACATATATCTAATCATGGAAATATTCTAAACACATCTAAAATTAATCAATAGACATACTCAGTTTGGACCCACCTTCTAGCATATGGTGCAGCTCTAAAGTCAATAACCAATATGGATTCTCTAAACTAGTTTCACTAGTGAAAAATCCCACCTAGAATTTACTTTATACAGGGGGTAATAATAAGTCTAATCAAAACTAGAAATCTATTTCCCCTTGACCATCTAGATTATGTATAGGAATCACATGATAATAGTATAAAGGATAATGAAGATTTCATCACATGCTTATCATTATAAATAACTCAAAGATTCCATGGTTCATGACTTTCCCAATCCCCAAGACTAACTATTTGAATTCATTCTCATTGAAAATATGACTATAGGGGTTCCTGACAAACATTTAACCATTCAAATTTCTAACTCGGCGTACACATCATATGATTTTTTTTTTTAAAATTCCAAAACATCACAAAATCCCAACCACAACATAATATTTACAAATCCAAAACCAAGGTTAAAACACTATTTATGATTAGAATATAACAAACACGACTTTTTTCCATTTAGATGCAAAATTAAATTTCAAGGTTAAAAATACTCCATAATTTGGAAAACACATTTGAGAACCATATTTTAAGTCACTTACAAAACCAAAAACTATTTAGATAGCATTGGGATATTTTAAAAAACCATTTGGAAGAAAGAAGTGAAAGGGAAAATGGGGAAAATGTGTTTTGAAAACTGAGGTTTCATGTGTACCCCATGCACATTTGGATATTACCAAATATAATGGAATATATATATGTAAAACCTTAAAATACTCATGGTTCAAATTTAATGAACCACATGTAACATTACAACCCATTATAAGGGTCCACACATATGCACCAAATCATAGAGGGGAAACAAACCCATATACAAAGTCCAATTACACATGTCACAAAAATTACCAAAACCAAACCAAGTCCAAACACAATAACAGGGAACCAAATTTCATTTTAAAATTCCAATTTCAATTTTATCAAACACCTTGCAAACATTTATATATAAGAATAATTATAGAAATCCCTTAAAAACACATTTTTTCTTCAATTTTTCAACATGTAAACACCCTGTTAAATAAAATGAGAAAATAATAAACATGAATAGAAAATTTATCAATTATTTAAGAAATATCAAGAATAAAATTTCATGTTTCAGAAAGGAAATATTTTTAAAAACCTACCTCAAAGACGTGAAAATGTGAAGAAACTCTACAAGAAGGGAGAACTAAACACAAGAGACATTGACACCCAATAAAAATCAAATAAATAAACCCTCATTAGACAACACACACCCTAGGGTTCGTCTAAGAGGGAACCCAATAAAGAAATAACCAAGAGAATAGATATAGAGAAGATAATAGGAGGAAAAAACACCCAAAAATCATGATAAACTTACCTAGGAACCTTGAAGGATCCCCAACAGAGAAAGGAAATCCAAGTTAAGAGGGTCTTGTGAGGTCCCTTCATACACCTATGTAGAGTTGTGGAGACAAAACCTGAGTTGGGTTTCAATTGAGGGAGGGAAAAAATTGAAAACTCTAGTTCTTAAGAATTTAAGTATGCCGCATGGTTTGGCCGTACGGTTATCCAAATAGTGCGCCAACCACACACACCCTACTAGAAATAAGGGGAACCCTCATGGGTTAGAGACAAGATTTGGGAAACCATGCACCAACCATGCATTTTCGATCTATCAAGATTGCAGATCTTCTCACATGCATTATATATGGTTTCTCATAATTGTGTACAATTTGTGCACCTAGCCGCATACACCACCAATAGGTCGCACAATTTATTCCAAACTACGTGTGGACCATTCATGATCAAAATGAACTAAAAACACCCTCCTCCATCACTAAAATCATGTTTTTCTCAAATCATGCACACTAACTATACATAGGTATAAAAACCACTACAAAAATCCAAGACTAAAAAATTCTCACTCATAAATCCACTCAAACCCCCAAACAAAAAATCCAACATAATGAAATAAATAAAATTTAAAATAAATAAGAGAAAACTTGGTTCAGGGTGTGACAACTATTGTCTTCTTTTTGTATTATTTTTACCATTAATGATTTAGAAGATTTTTTGTGTGGTGATTAAGGTGACTAACAACGTTGTGTGATGATTTGGGTAGCGATTTGATGTGGTTCTTAGTTGGAATGGATGTGGTGTGGAGAGGTTATAATGTGAGGTTATAGTTCAGAGTTGTTGTGTTGCACAATGGTTTTGGTGCATAGTGGTGATAATGTGTTGTGGTGTGTAGTGGGGGTTATGATTTGGGGTGGTGATGTGTGGTTGTTGTGTTGTGTGGGTGTATTGTGATATTGGATAGGATGTGTGATTTTTGGTTATTTTATTGAGTTATTTTTTTTGTGATATTTTTATGATGTTAGATCTATTGTTTTGTGTTGATTCTTTTTTGATATGGCCTAGTTGTAGCATGACATGGTTTTGTAAGTTTCTTGGTTAGCCATAGAATAAATATTAATAATAAAATGAAACAAAATAGGATTGTAACCAAATGATATGGGATGTAAATGGATGTTTGGTAAAATATATTCAATGAATTGAATGAAAGAATGGGATGTGTAATGTAAAGTGGAATTTATAAATTAATATAAATGGTTGGACGTATATCTGAAGAGATAAATGTTGTGTGGTTATGCATGGCAGTGTGATGTATTTCATATAGGGGTGGTAGACATCAGGACAGTTTATGTGTGGTATGGTGGGTATGATGTGTTGTGTGTTGGTGCAGTTGTTGTGAACCCATAGGTTGGGTATGGTTTTCTATCCATATACCATGTATATTATGTTATTTTTTATACATGCCCCTCCCAAGTTGGATAAAATTAACAATACACATAGTTTATAGGTTTCAGGTATTTCCCCAACACCTTGGATAGTGGGGTTATAGAAGGATAACTACCCCCTTCCCCAATCTTCCTTTATTAGTGATGTCCTGGGTGTTTGTGGTTGAGATGTGTAGGGATTTATGAGGTGTATTTAGAAGATATGTGGTTTGTGTGGTTGTGATGAGGAATGATGTGTGGCCCAAGTGTCTATGGGTGACACGTGATGTGATGGTACCTGATGTAATCACTAGATTCTAGACCTTATAAGGGTGGGGTAGGTAATGATGCATCCCAATACACATCAAATATGGCCAAAGTGTCTTTGAGAGATATGTGATGTTATGTGGTTGTTATGTTATGTGTGTGGAAGGGATGAGAGAACATTAAATCTGATGTTGGGGCATGAGAGTGTAAAATCAATAGGGAATAATTGGTGGGGAACCTTTCTTAGTTATGATCTCAGAGATATATTATTATATTTTATGTGGAATTTTTTAAGCAATACATGGTAAGTTTTTGTTATGGTTAGTAGACCTATATATGTTCTTGTTGGTTATTTGGTTTGTTAACTAGAACATTAGCCTGCTCTTTTCAACAAAGCACTTAAGACCTTGGTTATATCCCTACTAAGTATACCTGTTATTCTCACCCAATGTATATAAACTATTTTATAGGTTTACTATAGTACCTTGAGGACTAAAATGGACATTACTAAGTGGGTTGAAGTTATTGTTGATTCATGTAAGATTTTTACCTAGAAACCACAAAATGGTTGCCTGAGCTGATGGGTTACATGGCCTCAAGAGTGCCTCCCCATGTGATGGAGACTATCGACTAGCAGCGAGGGTATAAGGTGGTATAGTGGGTAGAATATACCCTCACGATCAGATTTTATCATAGTGGAATAATAATATCAATCAATAGTATAATCATATTAATAACTGGGCAGCAGAAGAATATCATCCATGAGACAACAGTAATAAAAAATCAAGCCAAAATCAATGTCTTATATAATATTATGATAATTCTATATCCCTTTAAAAAATTGAAGGTAGTACATGGTGACATGAAACTAATACAATACATGTTTCAAAAGTACAAAAAATATAAAAGGACTATCTCTGGATAGAATCACGAATATAGCTTGGTCATATGCTCCCCTTCTCCTAAGAAATGATCAAATCAGGAATCGTAAAGAGGATTATTTCCCTAGTCCCTACATGCATCCATGATATTTGTCTATGTACCCCAACTGCAACCTGAATAGAGTGTGAGATAATACTTATTATTTATCAACCAATGATGTCTATTTCATTTCATGTCTATGTATAAACAGTGAAGTAGTGTGTAGTATATCATAGGTATAGAAAAATATTCACAATAATTACATTTTTCTGTAATTTTTAGGGCCTGAAAAGGTCGAAACCAAGGTATAAATGATCAATTAATCCTCTTAAATTCGATGGATAATCTCAATGGTAACTCAGTAAATACTTGTGTGGAGCCCAAGGAGTATTTACATAGTGCATATCCAAGATGATTCCACAAAAGCTGAATCCAAGGGGTATAAATTCCCATAAAATCCTATGGAATTAGGATCCAAGGAGTATAAATGTCCCAAGAATACACTACTATAAAAAATGTAGATCCATTGTGTAGAAATTTCTATGGAGTCTAAAATAATCAAGGTCAAAATAGTATAAATGTATAAGTAATCCAATACCATTATCAATTTATCAGTCAATTAAATAAACATTTTATAACCATTCAGAATCCATGATTTCATCGAAATAATTTCATTATTTTCCATAAAATCCATTTAATCTTTTTAATTCATTTCATATCAGTTCATCACATTATAAAGGAGTCATAAACCCTCCCATAATCAATAATTTAATTATATTTCAATTCAGTAAGTATCCCAAAAAAAGTGGCGATCTCACACACACCCAATGGGCTAGTAAAGGATAGGTCAGATATAATATCACACCTTACGAGTTGTGAAAATAATATATAAAGGGTAGTGAACAGCCCATAGGTAGCTTAGGTTGAGTCGAATGACCATCACCCATATAATGGTACTAGTTGAAAACCAAAATATGTTCCAATCAATTTTATCAGGGTGTTCAATTAATTTTAGGGGAAACACTGATAGTTCTGGAATGAGGAACAATGAAAAAAGGGTAAATAAAATACCAAACATTAAGGTAATGGTATATAAAACCTACCGTATACCCATGGGAGAACACTTTTCCATTATTGACTCCTAACTCAAACCTGATTTGAAGAAATCAGAAAAATGGAAACCTACCCTGGAAATAATTCATAATATATTACACTAAGATAACTTTGTTGATGAAAAGATAAAAAAAAGAGAAACATAATATAAATGAAGAACTTTCCGGCAGGGATCCAATGAGATGAATGATGTTTGATTCCTAGTCTAGATGGAGAAATGGGATCAAAGCCTAGGATTTGAGCTTCAAAGGAGCTCCCAAAAGACAAGGAGGATATCCATTGGAATAAAGGGACCTTATATTTATTTTATATGAATATTTAAGGGAAAATTGATAATTTTACCCAAAAAAATAGGTCACATGGCTTGGCCGCACAGTTTTCCAAACTGTACACCAGTCATGTGCCTCTCACTGTCTCAATTGTGATCTCGCACGGTTCATGTGTATAGTTTCAGAAACTATTATTTTAACCTCTTATAAAAACTATAGAGATTCCCATATAAAAATTCAGTATTAGGTGCATGGTTATAGAAAACTATGTGTCTTTTTTCTCTCTCTTTCCAACAACGCATTATTACTCCTAATCGTATAACCTAGGTAACATGATTTCTACTAACAGTGAGACTCAGTTTCCTTTTCCAAAAACCAAGGCTCTTGGCTCCGAACAATCCCTCAACACCCTAAAAACACACATGAACTCATTATATATTTACATTAGTTAAAAACCAATCATTTAAATTGAAAATAAAAAATATGTACCTCAATAATAAGATGGGAACTTATAATATTCCCCCCTTAAAACAATTTGTATCTGGATTTCCCTTCCAAGGGTGGTCAAGAATCTCATGAGAATAACTCTGGATACTAAATATGTATGTCATCCTCCTTCACCCAAATCTTATCCTATAGACAGCCATTCATCCATATCACTGATACTATAGGGACTTACCATCCTTAGAAAGACTTTATTATTTATTCAGCAATATGAATAGAATGCTTCTTGAAGAACGCATCTACCTATAGCTCAACCTCTTCTAGATGAAGAGTATGAGATGAGTCTGATTGATAATAGTTTAGTTGAGATACATGGAATATTTCATACATATATCAAAACCTATGAGGTAATTACAACAAATAGGATACCAGCCTCACTCTCTCTAGAATCTTGAATGGCACGACATATCACGATGAAAACATATCATGTCTACTGACCAATCTATATCCTAGCCTCGATGAGACATATAAAAATACTTGATCCCTAACCTCGAAATCTAGAGGTCATTGAAAGAGATTAGAATAGGATTTCAATCTAGATTGTGTAGTATCCATCCAATTTCTAATCAACTATACCTGCTTTGAATTCTCCTGCATGAGAGATATTCTAAGAAGTGTTTCCTCTCTTACCTCTAACTAGCATAGAGGTGATCAAAATGTCCTACCATACAAATACTCATAATTTTTAATCTATATATTCACCTGATATCTATTTTTGTAGGATAAATCAACCCTGGTTATATTCCTTTAACAAGAACCCCCACAATCTAGGATGTGTGGTCTATGCATGTCCTCCAGGAGATGTATAGTGCACTCTGACTGGCCATCAGTCTGAGGGTGGTATGTCATGCTTAAATAAAATATGTAACCAATTAACTCTGTAATATTTTCTATAACTGAGATGTAAACCAAGAATACCTATCTGATATAATTGTATGATGAACCCTGTGAAGTCACACTCTCTCACAGATATAAATTCTCTTGATCTCATCTACTAAGAAGGTATCTTTGATTGATAGTAAATGGGTGACCTTCATGAGAATGTCCACAAAAACACACACTATATCACTAAATTTAGGTGACCTTAGCAACCTAGTCATTAAATCCATCATAGCATTGTCCTATTTCCACTCGGTAATAGGTGACTTCTATAAAATCCTAGATGGACACTGGTGTTCTACCTTCATATGCTGACAGGTGGAAAACCTCATGAAAAAAACCTTCTACCTCTAGTATCATCCCTGACCACCAATACTGGTGATTCAAGTATCAGTAAATATTGGATACACCCAGATGTACTACCCAAGATAAGTTATGAAACTTTCACATCAAATCATTGTGTATGATTGGTGGAACCCTAATGTGACCACATATGTGTATAATTTCATACTCATCAATTGTCTAACCAGGTGGTGGTTCTTCACCAGCCACAGTCTATTATAAGAATAGTCCCTCTATAAATAATAGTTGTCTCATCCTCATCGTATCCAGAAGAGTGTAAGTCACTTCCAGGAATGAAAGAAAATTATGAACTTTTTTATCCTTCACCTCCTACTACAACTTTGAAAACAAGGACATAAGGTGCCACTTTCTATTTGCCTCTTAAACTACATGTATATGAGTACTCCTACTTAGTGCATCAGAAAAAGCACTTCCCTTTCTGAGCATATAGGAAAGATTGAATTCAAAATATAGTAGGTACTCAACCTATCTTAATTTCCTTAAATTCAATTCATGGGTTTTAAATATTTACTTGATGATTTTTTGGTCTTTGTATGCTAAAAAATTCTCTCAAGATAAATATTTCCTCCAAAATCATAAGTCATGAACAATAGTATCAAACTTGTGATCATGCATTGGGTAATTCCCCTTGTGTGGAAATAATTTACAATACTCATATTCCACAACTCTATCCCCTATATCAGAATAAATTTAAGCTCGGTACCTGATGCATCACAATATATAGTAAATCTTCTACCCAGCTCAGGAAGAATCAAGACTAGTGCTAAAGTTAATCTCCTTTTCATCTCTTGAATGGTTGTCTTATAGGTATATAATTATACAAACTTTACACCCTTATTATTCAAGAAATTATGATGTGATAATAAGAATTATAATTTCTTTATGAAATTTCAGTAATAACCGGCTAGCCCCAAGAAACTTTTAATATCAAAGATGTTCTTGGGATTCTCCAAGGATACTATAGCTCCACCTTCTCTGGGTCAACTAATACTCATGTCTCTAAGATGATATAACCCATGAAGTTAACATTATCCATACAAAAGTGGAACTTTCTGAGCATAACATATAACTAATTATACCTCAGTGTATCCAAAATGGTCTCAATATTTTTGGAATGGATCTATCAATTGTGATAATAAACCAATATATTTTTCATGAATACCACTGCAAATGAATCTAGATATATATTAAAAACTTGGTTAATCAGTTCCATAAAAACTATTGGCATGTTCATGATACCAAATGGCATAACCAGATACTCTTAAATATTATACCTACTATGAAAATTTGTAAAAGGTATCTCATTAGGTCAAACGTGTACCTGGTGATAACCTGATCTCAACTAAATCATTGAGAACATGAAAGCTCTTCAGAACTGGTAAAAGAGATCATCTATCCAAGGAAAGGGATACTAGTTATTAACCATCAACTAATTCAATTTTTATTAATCCACACATAGCTTGAGGCTTCTATCCTCTTTTTTTTGAAAAAAAATGACCAGAGAACCCCATAGAGAAGTTTTGGTTAATATAAATCCTTTTTACACCAAGTCCTATAGTTGTCTCTTGAGATCCTAAAGCCATGTAGTATCCATCTTATGAGAATGAATGGATAACTATGTAACTACAAGAATCATATCAATAGAGAAGTCAACCTCTCTCTCAGGAGGTAAAAATGAAAAGTTATCTAAGAAAATTTCATTGAAATGTTCATCCACTAGAGTAAGGTCCACCTAATTTGATCCCTGGTCATCTAGATATAAATAGGAAATCTTGGTTGTTATCCTACCCAACCCAAGATGCTCTATTCCACATCTATCTACCTAGACATCCCATTCACCATTGTGAATAAAAACCCCACCTTCTGGTGATGTGAAATTTACCCTTATGTGATAGTAATCAACATGGGTTTGATAACAAACCATCCATTCCATCCCAAATATGACGTCAAATCTGATCATCTTATGGAAAAAAGAGATCTCATATGAAGTGAAACCCACAAATCTCTAGGGAAAATTTTCTAAACTAGCATATATCCTTCAATATGATTCACAATGGAGTATCAAGAATCATAATGCCATTAGAAAACAGAAAAATGATATTAGGTTTCTCCATAGTAGGCACTTATATGAAATAATGATATGCATGGGTATTGAAATGAGAAGACACAATAGTAGAGGATGCTAAGATTGTACCTCTCAACATAGACAAAAAAGATCTCTACTCATGTGTAGGCTATAAAGAATATATCTGGACCAAATCATGGCACTGTGAAACAACCTCGCTATTTAGAGCAGGCCCCTTCTACTATTACAGTGCAACTAGTTTTTGGCTACCTCGGATGTGACCACCACCTCACCCTAAATGATTATAACTACCTCATATCCCATCCAGACATGGATATTTTAATCCTACTCCTAATCCTAGAGTTGAAGTTGACCACCTTCCAGTGCCTGTTGGAGGGACATACATGCATAATCAATATACATGGACCATCCAATCGCATTCTTGGCACTCGAATAGGTCTCTTTCACACTGACTAATCATACGTCCATGTCTCACACACTGATGATAGAAGATATCACCACGATCACAAATAACTCAGTTGTTACTCCACTCATGATAATACTGAAGATGTTGCTTTCTTCTATCCAACACTAAACCATTTGGTTGAGAGGCTAAACTTTCCTACTCTTCACCCTCATCGTCCATCAGTTTATATTCATCCATAAGAACCAAATTCACTATCTCAGTAATATTAGTTAGAAAAAAAACATGTTTACCTTTGATTGAGTGGTATTCTTCAGACCTTCCTCAAAACGTCTCACCATCAATGGTTCATCATCCAGATAAATTGGAAAAAAATGTTGAAGCTATGTAAAGTAAGTTGAATACTCCATAATGGTCGTTCCACCATCCTCTGGATGAATAAACTCACTATTAATTTCAACTATTAGGTTATTAATAAAAAATAAGTCATAAAACATGAATTATAAATCCCTTAAAAACATATCACAAAGTGTATTTTCTTGGTTCAAAAAATCCCACCATCTATTAGCTACTCGTTGAGGAATATTTTTCCTAGTCTTAACTATCATATCAATATTTGTCTCTAATTTCTCAAAGATCTAGGAAGTAGTCTCAGGACATAGATTAGTAGCCTATGGATTACTATCCCTTGAAAACATGGGTAGATCATACTTATGGAACTCACACGAAATCTCTCCTATAAACAAGGAGGGTTTTGAGGTACCCAAAAAGTTCTGCATAAAGCACAGGAAACCCTCATGGAATTATCCATCAACATTTATATCTATTACAGAATTTGGTGCAAAAATTGTCACTACTGGAGGTTCTACTAGAATCCTACGGCTCACCGCCTATAGATCATGCTCTCCTCTAAACTTCTGATGTTTGATAGGAGGTCGACGTGGTATCATGTATATACAATACCAATCACACACCTCCAAAAAGATCAACAATTAGAAGATAATAGTTAAAATCATAGGATACATAAAAGACATCTTATAAACAATCCAACCCCCTCTTCTTGTTCTAAAATCCCAGACTAGGAAATAACTATAAAAACCCAGACACTACCTACTTCCCACTCTAAATATATGTCAAGGTAAAGTAATCTACTTCAAAACATGGGTCCGGATATATATATATATAATGGTGACCCTTTCCATTTGATTTCAATTTCATTTAAATTCATATTATTGTTATCATTCAATTTAAATGGTCGAACCAAATGGATCCACACTTCTAAATTATAAGGGAACATACACCTTATAAGTTGAATTATGGAATCCAATTAATCTAAATCATAACATGTTCCATTCCATAAGACTAATGGTCTATGACTCAACGTTACATAATTGAATTCTTAGGGTGTCTTCTATATCATATACAAGAAAACACTATTTTAGTCATGGTAATTAATCTAAGTATTAACTATGTTTCCTATTCCCCTGCATGAAACGTTAATCAAATAAAAAATATATCATGCAAGGAACAAATAATAATGTCATTATTTCAAGAAATGAATCCTACAGGTAATCGAATAATGCATGGCATGTGAATCTTGTAATGTGCCAAAAATGATGCATGAGATTTCATTCCCTCATCTCATTGGTCCATGGTAAAATTCATAATCATAAGGAACATAAAATATCAAGTGCGTCAACCAATGCTAAAGATAAATCAACTATAATAAGATAAATACATAACATCAATTTCTCAATCAACGCAATTTATCTTTTTTTCCTTTGCGTGGGTTAGATACTCCTAATCATGGCTTATTAATAACTTCCAATTCATTCCAAATATTTTATAGGTTGTTTAAAAATAGTAATAAAAATAGAAAAAAACCTTTAATACCACTTTGTAACATCTCGACCCAGAATCCACTAAATGGTGCCTCAAGTTAGTGACTCACATGGCCTAAAGTGTGCCTCCTTGTACACCAGAGGCTTCTAACTGCAATAAAGATTCTATGTTTTTATAGTTAAGAGATTATACTCTCATGATGAGAGTGTAGAACATAATAATAATAATATCAATCAATAGTGTAATTATATGAATAACTAAGAAGTGGAAGAATATCATCCATGAGACAACAGTAACAAATAATAAATCCAAAATCATTGTCATATACAATATTATGAACAACTCATGTCCCCATACAAAATGGAAGGTATTATATAGAAATGGGAAACTAATACAATACATGGGTCAAAAGTAAAAAGTCTAAAAGTACTATCTCTAGATATCATCATGATCATAGCTCAGTCCAATGCACCACTTCTTCTATATAAAGATCACATCAGGCATCATAAAGTGGGTTCATGCCCCAGTCCCTACCTACACCCATTAAGTCTTTCCAAGTACCCAACAGTGCCCTAAATAGTGTGTGAGATAACACTCATTAGTCCAACACCAATGGTGTCTATAACATGTCCATTATATTTATAAACAATGAATGAGTGTCTAGTATAACATAGTTATAGAATAAAATCCACAACGGTCATTCTGTTTATTCATGTGTCAGGCTTTAAAGGGCTGAATCAATGGTATAAATGACCAAAACATCCTCATCGAGTACATGGAGCACCCCAATGGAAACGTGATAAATAATTGGGTGGATTATAGTGAGCATGTACAAAGAGTATGTCCAACAAAACTCCAAGAAATAGGGATTCAAGGGGTATAAATTCCCTTGTAATCCTAGGGAATTAGGATCCATAGAGTTCAAATATCCATGGAATCCACTACTATAATGAATATGGGTCCATGGTGTAGAAATTTCCATAAAATCCAGTGGAATTAGGATCGGAGGAGTAGAAATGTCCAAGGAATCCACTACAATTATCATTTCATAAATCAATTCATTAATCATTTCATAACCATTCACAATACATGATTTCATCAACCTCATTTTTACATCTTCCATAAAACCTATTTAATCAATTTAAAGCATTTAATATCATGTAATAACAATTCAATACATGCATAATCCCTCTTCTTATCATTAATTTAATTATCTTTCAATAGAATAAGGCTCCCAAAACAAGTGTTGTGCTCACACACACTCAATGATGTGATAAAACATAGGGTAGATACAATAACACACCTCAAATGTGGTCAAAATAATATAAAAAGTGCAGAAAACGCCCTAAGGGTGGCTTAGGATGAGGCAAATGACCTTCACCCAAATAATGGTACTAGTTGGATAACTAAAAAGGTCCCAATAAATTTAATCAAGCCATGAAATTAATTTTATGGGAAACCTTATATGATTTGGTGTGTGTAATAATAATAAAAAGTTATATTAAACACTAAACATTTAGGGAAAGGTATAGACCACCTAATATATACCCACAGTAGAATATTTATATATTATTGACTCCTAAATTGAGTTGGATCAGAATAAATCAGAATAACATATGATTACCCTAGAAATATGGAATTTTGGCTTGCACCATGATAACTCTGTCGATACGAATACTAACAAATAATGAGAAAAGATGATTGAAGAACTTACCGGTGTAGACCCAATGAGACAAAAATTGTTAAATTATAGATTCAGATGGTAAAATGGGATAAAATCCTAGGATTTGAGCTTCAAAGAATCTCCCAGTAGCCAAGTAGGGTGTAAATTAGAAGAAAGGGAAATTAGATTTCAAATTAAGTATATTCAGTGGAAAATTGGTAATTTTACCCAAAATACTAGGTCATATGATTTGGCTACATAGTTCTCCAAAATTTTCACCAACTATGTGCCCATAAATACCTCAATAGGAACCATGGATTGTTCGTGAGCACAGTTTGGGAAACCATGCACGGACTATGCATCTTGCCTCTACTAAAAACTACCGAGCTTCTTGAAAAGTTGTTTGTAACTAAGTGCATGATTAGGGAAAATCATGCAACCTTTTCTTATCTCTATCCGACACTACATGGTTACACCTAACTGTTTGGAATGGGTCCAATGGTTTCTACTAACTATATAATTGAGTTTCCTTTTCTAAAAACTTGGTCTTTGGGATCAGAACAAGCCCCAAATTCCCCTGAAACTCAATTGACCTCATTAGGTATTTACATTAGGTCAAATCCAGTCATTCGAATTGAAAATAAATATATATATACCTCGAAAAAACTTGGATTTTATAACTCATTATTGTAGACTTGTTTTCTCTTATATATCAAGATAATTTTACATTTATTAGTTTAATTTATTCATACATTATGGGATCTTTTTTTACCTTTATTTTATCAATTGGAGATTCATGGGAATTGTTTATACTATCTCCTAATCATATTTTATATTATTACAGGTAATGCCTCCCATTTGTGTGATTTTTACACCATTGGTTCTAGTTGAAAACCCATGGCCTACTAGAGGTGGGACTTGATGGGTCTTTATCTATCTCACTTCATTGTGGTATGTTTGGTGGGAGAGGGTTTTGATAGAGTGGTATAAAATGTGATGGTTGAGAGATGGTATTGATTTTGGAGTTTTTGATAGTGAGGATATAATGGGTTATTAGGGAAACAGTTCCGTTTGATCTTAGTGTGTGAAAATGGATAAGGAGACTGGCTGGGACACATAATTTTTTGGGGCCCTAAGATCCTGTTTATGGACTCAGAGCTTATTAAATGACCCATTGTGGTACACCTATTTGTTGGGTAGAGACTTGGGAGAGGCACATGCATAATGATCGATTATGTTCGTTTTTGAATTGGGTTGTTGAATTAAATAAAAAAGTATTGAATATATAATATTTGATAATATTTCTTATTACTGGGATTAGGATGTTCTTATTTATTTTTAGAAATGGCTCATGTCCATAATCCAGGAGTGGCTTGAATAGTTGACATTCACCATACTGATTTGGTTGATCTCCATAGGATTTACCCGATATATGTGTATAAGGCTTATATTAGATCATTTTGTGCCTCTCAATCAAAGAATTTTGGAAAGATTGAAGGTGGTGTCTCACATCTAGAGATGGAGTGATAGCTAGAGAAGCGCGAGATCTATTTCAATATGATCCAATAATAATATGAGTTCTGAGTTCCTTTAGTAGTTAGTTAGATATTATTATCTAGAGTCACTAGTGGATGTTATTAGTTGGTGACCATAAAGAGGTATATGTGTTGTGGATGAAATTTCATATGGTGTTTCGAACGGGGTTCCTGTCATCAACGATGAGGACATCCAAGAGGTAGGAGCTTCTATCCCTTCTGTTGGGGAGATTGAGAATTCAGGAGTTAGGGCTCAAGTTCATGTTCAAGGACCCCTAGCACATTACTCCATATGTTTTCCAAGATGATTATTCTAGTGAATAGTGTATGGAGGAGGCTTTTTACCCATTTATCAGGTATATGTTCACTTAGTTTATTCTCCCAACATACCTAGAGGTGTCGAAAAAGGTGGATTTCATTTATTAGATGTTTTTTATGGAATATTATCCTCAACAGAGTGCCTATTAGATCATTTCTAGGAGAAGAGGTTCAGGTAGTAGCCCATGGGTGTTTAGGCAGTCAGGTTCCTAATCAGTGGGGAACTAACCATGGTAGATCGTTTTTGTTCTACAGGGTATGGTGGATCTCAAGAACCTAATGGAGGATTCCCATTTTCAAGTTAGGTCTATAAAGGACATGAAAACCACTATTATTAGTGCCAAACTACTCAAGGATAATAGTATCAGATGGGGTTTTAGACCCCTTTTTGGTGGCAGTAGTAGTTTCCCTTAAGGAAATATTAGTGGCAAGGACCATCGGCACTTGTTTATCTTCTGAGAGTAGATGGTGTTGGGAGAGGGAATCCTTGAGATAGTCCATATATAAATGAAAAATGGATATAGAGTGTCTATGGAGGTAGATAACATAAAGGAAGAGGATTTTTATGTGTTCATATGCACATGTTATAGGCAAAAATGCAATAAAATATAGGATTTATTTGAGGTGAGATCAATTTATCATCTACCCTTTTTTACTTTGATTCAGGAGCCTCATGCTCATTTTTTACTCCTTCATTGGTAAATATGTTGGGATGGTATATAGTGAGGCTTACAGTGACCCTAGTTTTATCTATGTTGGTAAAAGGTCATTCTTCCATATTTGATGTGTGTTGGAGATATCAACTGGTGATGGGAAAGTACCAGTTAGTGGGAGACTTATACTTGTTGAAAATATAGTAATAAGATGTTATATTTTGGATGGATTAGATTTTTTTTAATACTTTCTACTAGGGTCCTCCATTGGGTTGATGACACATGTCTTCATTTCCTACATTCCCTCTTTCCAAAGGTAGGTAGATTTCATCACCAGGGTTGGTTATGTCAAATGCTTGATTAAAATGGGATGATGGGATGTTAGTTCTTCCTTCCATGTATTTAACCTTTGATATCATAACCTAATAAATGTATCCCTAATATATTATATTCATGTTAATGAAAATAATTCTCAACACCATCTCAAGGTTCACATCAGTTAATTAAACCGATTCTTTCTCAACGGGGTAGAAACCTTCAGCTATAGTACATAGTAATGTTGGGAATATATAAGCATATAGGGATTTTGGGTGTGTTAAAAAATTGAAAATAATTTTTCTTTTGGAGGGGATATCATCTGTGAGGTGTATTAAAAATGGAACCCAAGGCATCTTGTGTTTTACATGGGGTAGTTGATGCTAGTAGCATAAGCATCTGAGTCTTTTTACCCCAAGCATCTCATATTTATTTCATAGGGTATAGGTCTTGTTTAGGTGGGAAAAATATTTATCATACTATGGGGAAAGGTTAGAGGTTAAGTGTGCCACTAGGGGGAGATTTTACACTTGAAATTTTGGTTAAGTATTTCCCCAGGGGGGAAATATTTCACACTTGACAGTTTTTTAAAGTATGTTCCCATGGGGGAAGATTTCACACTTGAAGGTATGGTTAAGTGTATCCCTAGGGGGATATTTCATACTTGAGGGTTGAGTTAAGTATGTCCCCAGGGGGAATATTTCACACCTAGGGGAATGATTAAGTGTGTTCCTATAACACTTTTATATTTTATGAATTTTTTTAATACAAAATTTGATATCTTGCGTTATATGCATCAACAAGTTTTAATGAACTGTGTAAAACTATTAATATTATTATTTAAACTTGACCACTATAACCTATACATTAAAATTATATATACAAATAGTAATAACTTATTTTTAAATATTATGTGTATTGGTTTTATATAAATAAAACATATTGATAATAAAATACATGATTTTTGGAAGAGACTTCATATGTTTTGAAACATATATTTTCTCAAAAAAAATTGTTTTTTATTTATTTTTTTGATAAATGATAAAATTAGTTTCTAAAAAAAAATTAAAATTAATTTTATAAAATAAAATTATTTTTTTAAAATCATAATTTCAAAATTAATTTCATCTAAATTTTCAAGATTTTTTTGAAATGATTAATTTTTTGATGAATATGAAAAATACAAGACTATATTGAAAAAATTCATTTTCATTTAAATAATTTCTAAGGGTAATATTTGTTATAAAATGGGTTTAAAATTAACATTATTTCAATTATATATATTAATATAATTTATTTCATTAGAATTATTTTTAATGTTGAAGTTTGATATAAAAACTCTTAAAACTTTTTAATATTTTCCCTTTGGAAAACAACTTACTCACCACGCCTGTGGGGTTAATTTTAAATTGCATTTTCCACTTCTATGATTTGAATTTGGTAAAATGGATTCCATATTTAGAATATGAATTATTTATATTATCTAATAAGGTCAAATAAATTCCATAATGAATATTAAAAACATTAAACTTTATTTACCACGATTAAGATAAAAGTGCATTTATTGGGTGTTAAAATAAAAGGATAAGGGTTAAAATAACCCAAAAATTGTCCAAAACCAATTGGATGGACATATTTCGACTTCATAATTCCTAATTATTTATAATTTTCCATTTTAGATTCTTTTTTCATGTGAAAAATATGGGAAAACATTTATCCTTTCAAAAATTATAGGTGTGCCACTCACCTCAGTTATAAATGGCCACCCCCCTCATCTCCTCTTTACACTACCAAAACCCTTTGGTTTGGCCAATAACTACCCAAATATCTTCTTTAATTATCTACTCTAATCCTATAAGAATTATCTTTTTATAAATACAACCTAGGAAGTATTTTGGTGCAAACAAAAATAAGTTTTTTGAAGAAGAGGTAACATCCCCATCTGGGCATTTTATTTTATTTATTCCTCAACATCCATCAATTATTATTAACCCATTATGATATAATAACTGATGTATATTCCATATACTGAGATTTTTCTATATTAACCTACAATTATCTCCACTTTCATTAAATGGGATATAAAATCATCATTCATGGGTACAATAGTCTCCAAACTTACAAAATAATGTTATTTGTTTTTCATCACCAACTCTCGTAACTAGATAAAATGTTCGATTAAATCTTTATATATGATATCATTATATCTATGAATTTATTATATCACGTATATTTATTATCCACTAAAGGATTATAATATTCATATTATATATTATAATATTCATGTTATTCATTATTCATAAACACAATTTTTAGTGCATTTTACAATTTGAACATTATTTCAAATCGTGATTGAAAATATTGGATAAAGTGCACTAATGCTTGGTATTTTTTGAGTCGGATTGTAAATATCCAAATTCCTTTGAATTTAATTTTATATTTAATTTTAATATTTACCATTCCATTGAAAATATTCTGTTCTTCTATATTACATGAAGAATCACATAAGAATACCACAAAAACTTGCCTCAATGCCAACAAATTATGGTTGAAGAAAACTCAAACATAGTCCAATTATCTGCATGATTCGGGCATTTGAAAAATATAATGAATCTAAAATTTTAACTAGATATATATGAAATAATGAAAAAAAATTCATTCAATATTTATCAGAGCTAATTTTGTGTTTTGAATGGAGATCTAGGCAAATCAAGTTGAAGATGAAAATCCTGGGCTAGATTTTGTGGCCCAGAATAATATCCCACAATTTTGATCATATCTCCAAAAACCAAAATCTAATTTGGATTAAATTTTAAAATATTTTAAGTTAAATATTGGGATTCGATTTAATTTTTTATTTCCAATAATAAATCATCCATCTAGAATCTCATTTCAGCACCCATGTTAGGTGGATGCAAGCTAGCTCCCATTTTGGGTCAAGGGTGGAAAAATTCACATTCCACAAATTTTCTATTCAACTATGCCTACCCACATTAAGTGGGAAGATTTTTAATATTTGGGTCTCAACTAAATTCTTCCAAAATTTACATTGAAGGAAATGTTGGTGAATTAGTTGAGGTATTCTTATGATTATTTTAATTGTAATGTTATCTTGCTTCTTTATCTTTGAAACATTTTTATTTCACATGTAAGTAGTTATAATCACCTTAGTTTTTCCATAAAACAACGTATTCTTCTCTTTATTTTTACTTTCTTTTAAATTTGATACTCTTTCAGTAATTTGTTAACTTATTCACACGTCCAAGAGATAAATATGTCACACAATGGTGGAGTTTCCGTTATTTATTTATTTTAACTTATTAAATTCCTTACTCATGAGTCTAATTCCTAGTTCCATTGAAATCCTAGAATCAATGGAGGGATAAACCTATTATGGGATGATCCAATGAAGTATAAATTGTATATATTGGATATTATTTATAACTCTATTAATGTTTAATCACTTATTTTAAATTAAAATTTCATTTGATGACTTTAATACTTCTTTGTCCATATAGAATTTTAATGATACATGATTCAAGTACTAATATGAAACATTGCCTTGGAGTGCTCATAAAAATTATCCTCGAAGTTTTTGGAAGATTAGAATTAGGATTGTGTTTGTATTAAACTAATAAGTGATGAATTTATTTTGATCTCTTTAAACGAATCAATATCGAGTCTATGAAATTTAAATTATTAAAAATGAATTTCGTGCAATACATCCCTTGTAATAACCATGGATCATCCCTTTATCATAAATTGAATGCACTTTGGTCTCTTAGTATTTTTGAAACCCACATAAATTCAACCCCAAATAAAGGCACTTTATATCAAAATTCAATCATTATATAATTTTTTTCCATCAGTTATTCTTATGTCTTTAACGATTTGAGAACCCAAGATACACTACAAGTTATTGCTTAGACCCTAAACTTGGATAAAATTGAGCGAGACCAAATTTTCGAACCATTACCAGGGATCCAAGTAAATCATCTCTTCATTTATTCTATTATCCCCCATTTCAATTTTCTCAACTCAATTTATCTTATCTTTTCCCCTTTTTTCTCTTTTCTTGGTGCATGTCAATTTATACGCATAATCAATCAAACCTTTTAGGTAGGGTGTATAATCCTAGGTTTGGGGAGTCAAGAACACCTAGGTGTCTATTACCATTATATACTAATCTTCTTAATACAACAAATTCAAAAATTGATCCCATTATAATGAAGGGTCTTTAAAGAAACCGACTCATAAACCTGCGTAGTAACCAAAATGGAAATACAAATGAGGCATACTCAAAACTTGGTTAAATTTGGGAGAAACCAATACAACCTATTACATTAGAAATGACTCCATATGGAAATACCACTATTTATTCATACCTCATGTCCTAAACCACCTCCCAACCTTCTATGGGACGGAGTCTGAAATTCCATACCATCATGTCAAAGAGTACCAATAAATTGTTGAAACAATGATCCCACCACATAAACATGATTCATCTAAGATGAGTCTCATTCCTTTCTCACTAAAGGATCGAGAAAATAATTGGTCAATCTATTTGATACCTATATCAATCCACTCTTAGGAACAATTATAAAGAGAAATCTATAAAAATGCTTCCCCCATCACAAAATAATTGCACATAAAAAGTGTATCCAATTTTTTTAAAAAACAATAAGTGGATTCATCTAGTAATTCTTGGGAAAGGTTTAAAGACACATTTCACATGGTACCTCACCATGGATTTTGAATCCCAAAACAAGTATGAATTTTTTATGACGTTTTGGGTCTGGGAAACATGAACTTAATCGATATGATATGTAATGTAACCTTTAAAAAATCCCCAAATTATGATTCTGAGTATCAATAAGGTCTAGTCGAAGACAACCAGACATAGGGAACATCAACTTAATTTGAAATTCCACTCAAATATGGTGGAATTCACACACTTAGGGAAGAATAAATTATCTAGTAAAAACTTGTTACCCTCACTATAAATTTGGATGATATTTATCTTATAAAGGTCTAAGAAATCCAAACTATTGACCCTATTTAAAAAATTTGTGACAAACACGACCACAAGTCCCACAACATCCCAACCGCACCTTTAATAAAGGATGTTATTTTATGAAGACCTCTAGTGGAGGTCAATTCTCTGAATTTTCAGAATCCATAGTACCAAAACACTTTCAATCCAAGGTACAATGATCCTATAAGATTTTATTAGAAATATAATAAATAACCCATGCAACAACCTAGTCATCCAAAAGGGTTAGTAATGGAAGGAGATTTTGTTTTAACTATGGTACATTAAACTCATAACCCAAGAAAGACTATTTTTCTTTTACCTTTATTGACCAAGTCCTACAGTGAGTGGCGATTCATCAGTTTTACTATTTCCTAGACAGATTATAAGGGTATAATCAAATTGAGGCGTCCTTAAAAGTTCATGGTAAAATAACCTTCACCTATCCATTTATAACTTTTTCCTATAATTTCATTCCCTTTGGGTTATTTAATTCCCCTAGAACCTTCTAGAAACGCATTACGGTAATCTTCTATGATATGGTGGCGGATAATTTAGAGGTATTTATGGATGAATTCTCCTTATTTGGGGATACATTTGAGGAATGACTTGTAAATGTTTAAAGGGTTTTTGTCAATATTTTAGGATAATAATATTATATTAAAGTTGGAAAAATTAAATTTTATGGTAAAGGAAGGACTTGTTCTAGAATATATGGTCTCTAGTGGTGGGATTGAAGTTGATAAATCCATGTTTGATATCATTATTCACCTTCCTTCTCCAAAACATTTCATGGATGTAAACCCCTTCTTAGGGCCTTCTAGTTTTTGTAGAAGGTTCATTATAAATTTCAACTCAATTTCCCAACCACTTTGTTCTCTCCTGGTGAAAAATAATCAATTTTTATAGATAGAAAGATTTGAGTATTCGTTCTCAACACTCAGGTCATCTCTTATCTCTCCAAATATCATGAATGCTCTCAATTGAAAACTTCCATTCAAAATCATCTATTATTAAAGTGACTTTGATGTAAGATATGTATTAGGAAAACTTTGTGAGAAAAACTTCATCTGTTAATTATTTTGTAAGTAAATCATTAAATTATTTCCAAATCATCTATACTCCCACTGATAAAGAGTTTCTTGATATTGTGTTTTAGATAAAAAAACTCAGGTCTTATCTCTTAGGATTGCCCATAATTTTATATAAAAATCATTTAGCTCTAAAATATCTTTTCTAAAAACATGATTCCAATGCTAGATTTATTAGGTCTATCCTTCAATAGTAAAAATGTATTTATCACATTATATTTTTCACATTGGTTATTTATAACTGACATTAAAAAGTAATGTTTTTCTTTATCATGTTGGTTATATAATAACCAAAGTGAATAATCCAGATATGTCACATTTTCATGTTGGATTTCATATACTTGACATAAAAAAGGCATATTTTTAACATTGGTTATATAATAACTGATGTTATATATCATTTAAAATTTTATGAATTGTCAGTTTTAATTATTTTTGGGTCATTCATTCTCATGAACGTAGATTTTTTTCTCTCATGTGGAGTCACTAACCCTCTTTTCTTCAATCTGGTTCACTCTAATATCATATTTACATCTTTATACATCCTTAATCTTCATTGTCTCATTATTTTTCATTTTATCTGATCATCTATCATGTAAGCCTCACACATTGAACCTCTCTTTTGCTCATTCAATGGCGTGAAATCCATAAATTTCTATTTTTTTATTACAAGGACTCAAATATCATATTATCATCTTCATTAACTCTTAGGTATTTTCGACCTCATCATTTTACATTTGATTATAAATATGATCATCTAAAATATTGCATGACCATCTTCGTTTACCTTAGGTATGAATTGATTTATGTATAATGCTATGTGGGATGTATTATATCTTAATTTTATGTGTTAGATCGTAAATTTACTCCTTATATCTTAATGTTTTGGGGATTATACTATATAAAAATACATTATCTAATATTTTTTTCATAAATTTTTATACTGCATCACATCATAAATTTCTGCATTGAATCTCTTAATGTTTCTTATTTGAATGATGTTTCTGAATCATTAATTGTTAATGCATACAAGATCATGTATGTGTATAAATTTTAAAATATCATTATAAATTTATTATATAATTAATAATATTAAATTTTAATACATACATACATTAAAATTTGAATATAGTTTAATATAAAATTTTATTTAAGTTGTGTATATTCATATCAACACTTCTCTATTGATGTGAGCATATTCTTATCTTGAAAAATAATATATTAAATATGAAGTGTATATTTTATTATTTATTTTCAATATAATGGTGACATTATTGGTGAATAAACAATAGGAACTTAAAATTGGTTCCTTTACATATTTTGGTTATATTATGATATAATTGGAATTAATGGTGACTGAGAGCTTTACCTGAATCAATTTTTAAGAAATTAACATTATGTAACATAATTAGATATGTCATGGGTTAGTGAAATATCATTATACTTTTATGAAACACCTAGATTATTAGAACCACTTGCACAAATATTCAAGAATTACTATGCCTTTTATGAATGATATCAGATTATGATCAACATCCATGTTGAGATTTGGGTTAAATTATAAACCTTCATAGTTTTATCAAAAAAAATTGGGAAGTATTTGCTAATTTTAGGAATACTTTATAAGGTTTAAGGTTATCATAGGCCATTAAATTTAAAAAATTGACTTCACTATAGTCCATATAATATTAAAAAATTAATTAAAATTCATCAATAAAATCACTTATTATATAGGAATAATCAACCCTCTTATTCTAAAGATGAACAAAAAAATTGATTCCAAAAGAAATTACACCATCACCAAGGATTCTAATTGACTACCACTACACACATTATACCAAAGCAATAGAACTTAGAGGGATGATAGAATATAGTAGTACATGATTTAATATCCCCATTTAAATAACAATGAGTAGTTATCCCCATTTAATATTGAAAAAACGAATAGTTCATTGAGAATTCACAAAATTAAAATAATAACTCACCCAACCAAATCACAAGGGATAATATACCTTTTTATAAACCAATTTATGAAGTCACTATTTTTTTACTAGAAAAATGAAATTCTAAAATATAATGGCAAAAACTTTGTGAAGTGAGACTCTTCTCTAGGCTATCTAAGTTGATTCAATTCAACAGTGTTCAATTTCAGGTTTCATCTAATTTCATTCAGAAGAAAATGAAAAATGATAGAATGGTCTAACTATATTATATTTTGTAAATTACCTCCATGAATTTATTTTTATGATTTATGAATAATATTAAAAAATTTATAACATTATTTTCAAGAATTTATAATTATACTTTCAAAATATACATATATTTTTTTTTACATATCAAGATTTTATTAGTTCCAAATTATAAAATCATTGAAATAAATTTACTTTATTTTTGGTTTGATCATTTTATAAAAATTACAATTAACATTCAATTGCATATCCAGTGTTATTAACCTTTTAAAAATTTTATTCACTATTATAGAAAATCATAGAAACATTTTACTGATGAATTCTCCCATAAGTGTTCCTTCTAGGTTATCATTGAAATAAAGTATTATTTCCCCCTATTACTTACATTCATCACCAAATTATTTTTTTAACAAGATATTTATTGTTGATATTTGTTAAATATAATGAATAGTAAAATTTGGATTATGAAACAGAGAATAAGTTATGAATATGAGGAATGTGTTGATGTTTTTTGGAATTTTTTAAAAGAAATGTTCCAAAAAATGACATGATTTTCTATCCATGTCTGAAATGTTTAAATATGAAGAAGTTGAAAAGAATATAGATCATATGTCATTTAATTTTTCATGGTTTTAATTTTATTTAAAGAAATTGGATTTGTCTAGGTGAAACTATGTAGAATTTTGGATCTATTAATGATGATTCATTACAAGATGATAACTCTAATCAAATTAAAGAAATGATTCATGATATTATAGTAGAGGAAATTTAGAAAGAAATAAAAATTAAGCATCAATATAGTGATGATGAAAATTAATTGTATCTGGGTTGCATGTAATTTACAGTGTTATTTCTGGTGTTAAGATTGATTAACTTGAAGAAAAATAAAAAATGGAGTTACAACAGTTTTAAAAATGTTCTAAAATTGTTAAAATATATTATTTTTAAATACAATGATATTTCGAATTCACTTTATAAAGAGAATAAAATATTATTCCTGATGGGATTGGGGTAAACAAATACATGTATTATTGAATAACTGTGTGCTATATGGGAAAGAATAAAAATTTCTATTAGGTTTACCTAAATTTCAAACGTCATAGTATTAGTTGAAAGAAAAATAATAGGTTTTTTAGCAGTTACATAGAACCCTACCAAGGAATTTGGGTAAATTCCTATAATTCATCATTTGAAACATTTATTTTCAAATTCACATGATTTAAAAAGGTAAATACGGCATGAAAATGGGAAGATATGTGATGGAAAATTACGATATCTAGCTAATTTTCAACAATGGAAAAAATATGTGGTTTCCAATATTTGGAAATAAGGTTAGAAATATTAAACTTGGACTGTGAATTTATAGAAAGAATACATATATAAGCCTTAGTAAAAAAATATATCATGGATTGTTTTATTAGTAATTTAAAACTTATATTTTTAATTTTGTATGAAGTGAAAGTATTTCATGTTGAATTTAATGATATATATACCAATAAATCCCTAAAATTATATTAATGTTTTCTTATCACTAATAATTTATGATCTAAAACATTTATTGGAGGATGGTATTAGGGTGTATAATTCTTATAAAATGGAATATTTTCAACTAAATGTAATGATTATGCTCACTATAAATTGCATCCCATCAAACAAAAATATATATAGATATAGTGTTAAGCGGAATAAATCTTATCTAATTTGTGAATAACAGACTTCATGTTATCAACTACATCACTGGAAAAAAATAGTATACATGGTCATCGAAATTTTTTGTTTATATACCACTCTTATAGATGATTAAAAAAGGAATTAAATGGCTCACAAGAATTTGATATTACTCCAAAACATTTATCCACTAATCAGTACTTTGAGTGGGTTAAAAACATTGATGTGACATTAAGAAAGGCACATAAATCTAGTAATGATGGAAATATTTGGAAGAAATAGTCAATATTTTTTAACTAACATATTGGAGAAGTCATCAATTAAAACATTAAATTGATTTAATGCATGTGCAGAAGAGTATCTCTAAAAATTTGTCTAGAACATTGTTAGATGTTAAAGGAAATTATATAGATGGTTTGAATGAAAGATTCAACTTCCTCTCAATTAGAATACATTTAGAGTTAGCTCAAACTTCTGATTGAAGGCGAACAGTCCTACCCCCGTATTTTCATACATTATCCCAGAGAGAGAAAATTATCTTTTTTAATATCTTTATGATATGAAAGTTTCATAGGTTTATTCTTAAAATTTAATAAAATGTGTCTTTAAAAGATTTAAAGTTGAAAGGTATGAAATCTCATGATTTTCATGACATGATGCAATAGATCCTACCATTTTCATTGTGTTGAATATTTTCCATCCATTTTAGAATTACTATCAAGATGGTGTGCTGTTTTTTCAATTCAATTTTTAATAAAGATATTGATATGAATGATTTGAAATATTTGGAGAATAAATTAGTTTCTAAAATTTTTCAATTAGAAATGTTGTATCCTCCATCTTTTTCTAATATCATGGTGAATTTAATGGTTCATTGGGTGTGATAAATAAATCTTTTTGGACCTTTATATCTATGTTAGATGTATACTTTTGAAAGGTATATGAAGATATTGAAGGGGAATTTTAAGAATCCCTATTGATCTGAAGCCTCCATTATTGAGAATAATATTTATGAGGAGGTTTTATAGTTTACTACAAGCTAATTTTCTACTGTTGAAAACATTGGTTTTCCTACATCTCTCCTTGAACATGTTAATTATTGAGGAAAGGGGAAATCTATCTTGAAAGTAAAATCATTGAAAGGTGAGTAGATAAATATGGTAAATTTATACATCTTGAATAAAATAGATGATTATCAGCCATATATAACATTAAATATTATTTTTTTGAAATAATTTTATCCAAAGAAGAAAGATATATTGATTTTGAATGAGAATAACAAGCCTTATTACATGGTTTAAAGAGATATTTCTTGGTAGATTATATGTATCAGAAACTTTGAGATGGTTAGAGTGTGGTCCAAGTTAAAATTTGATAACATGGTCTAGGTATGACCATAATGTCTATACATTTCATATGAAATATCAGGACAATAGAAGTGCAGTTTAAAATAGTAGTCTATTGGTGTTTATAGAAGAAATGCATTTTTAGAGTTCCAAAGAGAATAATGAAATTTTTTCATAAACTGAAAATTTTAGAGTAAAAGAAGAAATATGGTAAGTTGATTACATTAAATTTCATGTTTCAGTTTTTAATTGTAAATGGTTTATTGATAAAAATAGTGACATACATGATAAATTTGTAATGACACAAGTTAATCTAGCTACATTGGAATACACAGCTGAACATTTTATAATTTAAACACATGAAAAAAATAGGTTGTTGATCAATCTAATATATAGAGGTTTATTATTTTATAGTGAAAAAATAGAAATTTGGTGATGATAAACTTGACAAAGATGCTAATTTATGTGAGATCCCTAATTACATGGAAATATTAATATATAATATTTATGAGTACATCATAGACATAGTTTCTGATATATAAAAAAAATCATGAAAAATGAATTTGGGAACACAATCCTCCATAACATTCCTAATAATACAGGTAACATATTTTTATTTCTTGTTTAATTTTGGAAATTTCATAAAATGTAAGATATTTTAATTTTATTTTCTTTATTAAAAATTTTATTAAAACTAATAAGTGAAATTGCTTTTTTATATTAGTTTAGTTTATTGTACCATGTTTACCCTTACGTAACTAATCTATTAATTTATTTTGTTAAAAACAATTATTTTAAATTTAATATGTTAAATAAAAAGAAAAATATTATACAAGTTTCTATTTATAAACTATTATTTTCTTGTAAACAATGATTTATTATATTAGATCATTTTTACTATTAACATACCACTTTTGGATTTATTTTCAGTAATTAAATTTCATTTCATATCTTAATAATGTTTTTAGAATTTCAGTTAACTATAAAAAATATGAATAAAAATGTGTTAAGTTTCGTTCAGTTTAATTTTATTTGATAATTTTCATTTTTTATTCACATTAGTATTTAATAGTTGAATTTATATATTTATGTACTCATTGTTTGTTTCCTTGATTTGTAGGAAAATGAAAAATCAATAATCAGATCTATCACATACTTTTGGAGATGATCATACTCATACCTCTATGGAGGAATGTACACATGCTCCTATTGATGAGTCCCATCATTCATTATAAGTGTTATCTACTCCCATAGGTCAAAAGAAGATTTTGCGGGTTGTTAAACATGGAAGCACACATTTAACAAAAATATCAGTTGCTTGTAGCTAGGACCAAAGGATACTAGTATAATTTGATGATAATTTTATTCTAAGAGGTCCAAATTCAAAACAATTCAATACTTTTATATTAGTGAAGGATAAATATAAAGTTAGTATTTTGATTGGTGATTGGAGAAGTGTTGAAAATTTTAAAATATCTCACTTTTGGGAGACCATTTTGGAAAGATCATCTATTATTATTTTAATTATCATGAAATTTTTATAATAATATATGTTTTCCCCATCTAATCAAATGACATATGATATATCTAATATTGGAAAGGTCTGGAAGAAAATATTATCATTGTTTGGTAGGAGATTGAGGGATTTTAAATCAACCCTCACATCAGAATTTATTTCTTGTTATAGGAAACATCATAATCCATGTGAGGTATATCCCTTTATAAATCAAGGTACATAGAATAAATTTTCTGAAAGTGGAAGATGATAATAATTTTTTGTAAGTGAAATGTTACCGTTTAGAAGTTTTTTTATATTAATGGTCATATTAATCATTTATTAGTGATTTATTTATTCTTAATTTATAAAAATTGAGGAGATATCATCAGAAGATCCAATATAGAAATTTATACCCTCATAATTTATCTTTGGGAGGGTATGTGTTATTAGAATAAAATATGATGGATTAAAAATTTAAAAAACTGGGATTTGACTCTTTAGGCTGGATAGAAGTTTCCATTCAACCCCCCAACCCCTCATTTATACATGAATAATAGAAAAGGGATGAGATGAGAAAAAATAGCAATATCTTATAAAGGATTTTAGGTTTTTATATGAGAGGACTGTAAGATGTGTACTTTATTTATTAATTTATGTTAATTCAATTCTTTATATATTGTGATTCATTACAGATTTTTTCAAATATTTCATACGAGGTTCTCTTGAGGATAAAATAATATAGGAGGTCTTTATAGCTGAGGGTAGGAAGGATATTTTAGATAAATCATTGGTAAATCCCAAACACCTAGGTTGTGTATAAGGATACTCGACATGTGTATTAGTGTAAAAATAATTTCCAAGTTTTGAAGCTTCTTAAATGGAGGATTTTTATTAAAAATATAATATTTGGAAGTTGAAGTTAAGGATATTCATGTGAAGATAGAAGATAGGATCAGAGCTTCGATATAGTCGATGTTTGGAGACAAGAAAAGATAGTTTCAGACTACATCTCCTACTCCTCTACCTCCTGCAGTAGCTCTCACTCCTCCACATTCACCTACAGACCCCACTCCTTCTAATCCTACTTCTAAACCCCATCTTCTATAGCTTCCTAGTTATTTTGAGTTATATTTTAATGATCCCTTGAATCATATAGTTTCATATGAGATGACATTTTATATTAGAGATATAATTCATCATCAATAGATAGATATATAGCATCTTAGGGTCAATATACATAATATTATAGATAGATCAGTAGAAGTACCTTTAGTTGGGATGGTGTGGGGAAAATATGATGGTGGATGTGTGGTGTTATGGTGATGCTTGTGTTAGATTTTCCAGTTATCGTATGGTGTGGTAGTTTTCATTTCCCAATAATATATGGAATAAATTAAGATGATAAAATGAAAATAAATAGACTGTTAAATAAACGATATGGGCTAGAAATGGAAGTGTAGTAAAATGGATTAAATTAATTGAATGAAATAATGGGTTGTGTAATTTTAAATGGAATAGGTAAATGAATAAAAGTGGTGGAACCCATAAGTAAAGTGACAAATTTTGTGTCATTATGTGTGGTGGTGTGATGTGTTGCATACAGTTGTGAATCACTTGTAACAGTTGATGTGTGGTACAGTGGTGGTGATGTGGTGTGCGCTAATTAAATTATTGGTAACCCATTGGTTGGATATTGTGTGCTATCTATATGTCATGTATATTATAATATTTTTTTATATTTTCCCAACCCAAGATGGATAACCTTACCAGTTATTAGATGTAATGGGTTCCAGTTATTTTCCCCAATATCTAGGATAGTGAGTTATGGATAGTTGTATACCCCCTCATCCCTGCTCTTCTGTAAACAATGATAGACCAGGTTTTTGTGGTTTATAAGTGTAGTTATGGAACAGGTATCTTTCGATGATATGTGGTTATTGTGGATGTAATGAGATGTGATGTGTGGACTAGGTGTTTGTGGGAGATACTTGGTATAATGGTACTTGATGTTATCACCATATACTAAACCTTACAAGGGAGGTATAGGTAGGTATACATCACAACCCACATCAGAGATAAACCTGATGTCTTTAGGTGATATGTGATGTTAAGTGGTTTTGATGTCATGTGTATAGAAGGGATTGTAGCACAGGACGTTCTTTGTTAGGGTGTAAGAGTGTAAAATTAGCGGGGAAATGGTTGATAGAAGCCTTTCTTAGCTATGATCATGATGATATATTATTATTTTTTATGCATGGTTTGGTGATAAATCCATGATGGGGTTGGGTTCTTGTATATTTTCTGGTATAGGTGCTTGTTGGTTCTGTTATTTTTTCACTCGTTCATTAGATTTTTCTTTTCACATGGTCACTTGAAACATTGTTTATGTCTCTACTAAGTAAACATGTAATTCTCATCCTGTGTATATAAACTATTTTTAAGGTTTCTAAGAGGACTTTGGGTCTAAGATGGACATTTTAGCTAGGTTAGAGCTATTGTTGAGTTGTGGATATAGACTTGTATTTTGGTATATATTTGGATACTTTTACATTTATTAGTTAACTTTATTTATGAAATGTGGTATGATTTTTAGTTTACATTTATTTTATCTACATGAGTTTCTTGGTAGTTTTTTGTCTAATATACTAATCCATTTTTATATTATAGAGGGTAATGCCTCCCATTTATGAGAATTTAACACCCTTGGTGCTGGTCACCAATCTAGGGCCTACTAGAGGTGGGAATCAAAGGTCATTATCTCTCTAAATTAACTGTGTAATATTTGGTGGTATGGGTTGTGATAGATTGATGGAACACTCCTAGTAGCAGTGGTAATAAAATACAATGTCGGCATGTCATAGTCAAAGCTTTGTGTTAGTGCATGTTAGTGTAAGTACTCGAGTGATAGAATCTGGGTGATGGTGGAAGAATCAAATGAAGGTAGGAGCTGGTGGTAGCAAGGCACTAGTAGTAGGCAGTGGCAGTGGTAATAGGAAATGGCAGCACTTGGAGATATCATATGGTAGTAGTGCTTGGTAGTATTGCATGCTGGTGGTGGTGAAGTGATAGTGGCGGTAGCGAAACCCTGACGGTAGGAGGAGACGGTCTCACTTGGCGATAGTAGGATATGGTAGCATGGTTAATTTTGGTATCATGTTACACTAGTGGTTTCACATTAGTGGATGAAGATAATTTTTTTTCTCATCATCTGGAGTAAATGGTCAAACTTTACTCCATAGTACGAGTTAGATAAAAGATTAAAAAAATTACCTAAAGTAAATACTTTTCAAAATTACTACAACTAAACATGTATTTAGTTCTTTTTCAAAAAATAATATCCATAATTAAAACATCCAATAAAATTATAATTAACCTATTTAATGGTAGTTAAATAATTAAAAACCATTAAATTGTTTTAAAAAAAATATGAGTTTAAATATCATAATATTATATTCAAATCCTCCTTAATGGTTTATAAAGAGCATGTGAATCAACCAACTCATATATCATGGGAGTTTCAAACCATGTTTATAGTTAGTCCCATTAATTTTCACCTAATGAAGATATATTTAAAACCAAACCAACCCTTTTGAGGGTTGTTTCCCATAAGTGCATGTATCTCATAGCCTGCATCCACCTGTTTATATCTAAATGAGAATTTTATTGATAGAAAACCAAGCCCTCTATACTTCATCAAAATTTTAGTATGTTTTCCAATATTTAGGATTATACCTTGGTATTTTTACTAATTTACTTTATTAATGATCCCCAAAATAACAAAACTAACCCCAAAAAACAACTAAACCCTAATTAGGTACCAACTAAGATTCCCTAGACCCAAACTCCCAGGTTTGGTGGTAAAAACATACTTTAAAACAAGCTTTGATTCCAAGTGAGTTGGACCAAGCTAAAATTACATATTTTTCAAATATTTTTCTTAATTTAAACATTAAATATCACAATAATATCATAATACCATAACCAAAGGTTTAGTGTATTTAGATATTACCTATATATTTAGAATATTTAACTATACTGTGAACATTTCTCCATATTCAATAAGGCTCTGTATTCGTGATTTCGATCCTCTACTTACTAGAATCACTGACCGAGCCCTTAATTGGAAAAATACTTTCCTGTCTTTTGGTGGTAGAATAGAACTGGTTAATAGTGTACTATTTTCCACCCTGACGCACGCTCTGTCTTCGGTCAAGGTTCCTAAAGGTGTCATTAAAAACAATGATATAATTCTTGACAACATCATTTGGGACCCCAAAGAGGAGGGAAAAAGGCCCTGGGTTTTGTGGAAGAAGATAGCCCTACCGGTTATTGTAAGAACCCATTTTTTTTCGGACACTCATTCTAAGCAGAAATTTGAATTTTTGCTATTAGATGCTCGTGAGGGGTAAAACAGCCATTTTCCTCTACCAGCTGATCTCAGATAATTTTTCTGAGAGCTCCGTTAGTCCCGAAATAGGGATTTTAACCTAGGACAGGAGTTTGGAGGAAATATGAGCAGTTCGAATTTTGGCGGAATATTTAATATTTAATATTATTAAATTAAATATTAAATTATACACATAGGTTTGTTTGAAAATAAATTTTAAATGGAGAATTTGATTGAGATTCCGTCTATTCTGTTGAGTTCAGAATGGGGTGTTTAGCCTAGGGAAGGCATAAACTCATGTCGGGTGTCGGGGCTGGCCCGGACCCATTTTTCTTCCTTTTCTTTTCTTCTTTCCTTTTCTTTTCTTCTCTCTTATTTCATCCTCCCCCTTGAGAACATCTCCTACGCTACTCCTCCTTGGTCGTGACCTATGGGAGAATTTTTATATCTATAAAAATGGATATAAGGAAGGTGAGAGTGGTACCGATTCGAAGCCCTCGACGCGCTGAGTCGACATGCTGTATCTGGGAGCCACGAAATCAACCGAAGCTTCGGCAGTTTCTGCCCAAAAGTAGGGTCGTTTATGTTTTTGCCATAGATCCCCGTTAAACATTTTTTTTAAGTCTTTTGAACCTTATATTTCTTTCTTGTATCCTCTTAAGGTTGGATCTAATGTTTTGGGGGCGAAAATGGGTGTTTCGGGTGTTTTCAGGGTTTTCCCATCGGAAAACCTAGAATACACTGCATGTATTCCAGGGGTACACACCATGTGTTCTTCCCGTTTGGGGAAGACAAAGTTTTCTTAAGTACATTCCGTGTACATTGATTACACACCGTGTAGTGGGTGGACGTGTGGCTGGTTGTGTGGAGTAGAACAAGGAAATAGTGGTTTTTAAGGACTACACGTCATGTGCTTTAAGTACATGTCGTGTAGTGGTACATGGGCATGTGTTTGGGTGAAAAAGGACATGGAGTAACTTTTTTTGAATATTACACGCTGTGTACAGTAAATTACACGCCGTTTACTATTACACAGGAAGGCCCATTGTGCTCTGGCCATGTACTCTGGCCATGTACTACTTTAGTTTAGTAATTTTTAGATATCTTGGTCTCTGGAAGTCAGATTTGGGCGTGTGAGTAGTCAATTCTGAGCGTTTTTCCACGTATATCGCAATGGGGGAATCCTTTTTACATTTATAGGTAATATAAATGGAGTTTTTTGGGTTCCATATAAATGGAAGTGTTCTTCCTCCACTTATCGAGTTCAATTGTCACCAGAGAGTGAGACTTAGGTTGGATGATAGGTTGGGTGTTCATACCAACTTAGTTGAGACCCTTAATAGGAGATGAGCTTTGATCTATCTTCCGTAACCCATGAATTAGAGTGCATTTCCTTTGCAAGATGTTCCCTTCTAGCCTATGAGGCTTTGAGACCATGTACTTCTAAGGATCCCCTAAGGGATGCCTTTGCTTGTGTGCTGACCTCGGGAGTCCCCTGTAGGACCTATCTCTTGTTCTTCATTTGATAAGAACCATCTTATGGGATGCTTATGTTTTCCTTCCTTTGAGTATCCCATGTAGGATTCCTCCCTTACTCTTTTCTATGGATCTCGTGTATGATGCCTTCAATAGTGTTTACCTGGAGAATTCCAAGTATGATGATTCTTTAGTGTTGGACTTGAGGGACCCAGTGGGTGCTTGTTGTTTGAATGACCCAGAGTTGTTATGTCGGGTTTGGGTAGAGATTGTGATCAGGTGTCACCTATAACCTGTGCCAAAATGGTGATCCCTTTCAGCTTTTGATGTATTGTTTGGTTGGGCGTTCGGGCCACCCACATTGTCTGTTTATATCTAACTTGGTTTCTTACTCTGGTATGAGGGCATAGTCTCCCCACTATCACACCCTAGGCCCTCGCTGCTAGTCGGCAGCCTCTGGAATACGGGGAGGCATGCTTAAGGCCTTGTGGTGAAATGGCTCGGAGCCCCAGTTTAGTGGATTCTTGGTCGGGACGTTACGAAGTGGTATCAGAGGAGTTTTTCCTTCTTGGTATTTACTCTTTGGGATATGGTAGACAGGAGTATTAGGAATATATCAGAACCTATGATGGATATCGGGCTGGTGCGTCATGAACACTTGTTCCAGTAATAAGTCCTGGTTGTCAGGCTTTGGGATTGTTGTTCTGATTTTGCGATGTTACGGTTGTATATGATTTTTGCCTTGAGCAACTCACATGTTGTGTGGTGTTTTAATTTACTATAGATCTCTAGCTCTTGTCCATTGGTGAGATGCTAGGGATAGATTTTGAATCTTGGATGGAAAGGGCAAGAGGCGTCTCTTGCATCTTACTAGGCACGTAGGATTCACAGCATATAGTCCTGCTAGTGTGTCTTTTTACTAATGACTAAGACCTTTGGGTCTACTTACACCTACTTTTTACTCTAATGGCAGGTTACGTGGATCTATGTTAAGGCGTTTTTGATGGGGCTGATGACTCGGTCCTTTTGCACAGGCGGTTTAGTGACCCTATTTGGTCTATGTGGCACGTGATGCCTTTTTGTTTAACCCCTGATTGGGTGTTGTTTCTCGGGTCTGTGGTAATCTAGTCAGATCATTGAGAACGATGTCGATAGATACCACGGATTTTCGTGTGAACTAGACCTCCTTGTGGTATTTCTGTATACAGATACCCAATGGGTGTTAGCTCAGCTTGTCTCTTCTGTTTTTTTGTGACTTCCAAGGAGTCATTCCTTCTGAGGATGCTCGGAGAGGATCAGGGACCTTGTAGGTTGTGTTTCAGTTTTGAATTTCCTTTGTTCTTTGTGATCTTTATCATCTTATGAGAGGTTTTGGATCTTTGGGCTAGGTGGTTAGACCTTATGACCCAGTTTTGAGGCTTTTTCTGTAGGGAAAAGTGGAAGACCTAGAGACCCTGGGTTTTGACCCGAACCCTTATCGATCAATGTCTGTTTCGTTTTAGGTAAACCTGGGTGAGAAGATTGGCCAGCATTTTCTAATGCCTTTTGGCGGTGTTTGTTTTCTCGACTGGTTTCGAAGAGCAGGCCTGTTCAGGTGCCTGGCCTGGTCAACCAGTGTTTATGATGTTTCTATTACAGAGGTGACTTGTGAAATTTCAGGTTACCATGAAATGGTTGACCCATGCTTGAATCCTGGTCGGGTTTTGGCAGGATGTTAGCGTGGCTTGGAGGGAGCTGGACACGCCTTCGGTGAAATATTAGTGCACTCTTGTAAGATACAATCATGCAGTATCTTGATTCGTCTTGAGTATGGTGAGAGAGATTCGACCCTACATCGAGCTCCTTTTTTCTATCCTAATGCTCATCCCTGTTGTGAATGGAACCTTTTTGGGTTGTGATCTTGAAGTGGTGTAAGGAAATACATTTGGTGGGGAGTGAACCATTGGCCTTTGAGGGTGGTTTTCCTTGTTTAGGTTAAACTTCGGTGTTGTTCAGTGTGATTTTGAGCTCAGATATTTCTTTTAAGATTATGACATGGGTGTTCCAATGGTGGGGAGTACCAGTTTGGTCGTAGTTGAATGTCTTCTATGTAGAAGGTGGTAGTCAATGCTATAATGCAGGTCGTTGGACAGTCTTGATAGCTTGGTTGTGTTGATGATCGAGTTATTATCATGGTTGTTGTGTCCTTCACTGGGCTACTCGGGGATGAGAAGGTTTATGGTGGGGAGTTTGTAAGAACCCATGTTTTTTCGGAAAGTCGTTTTGAGCAGAAATTTGAATTTTTGATGTTAGATGATCGTGATGGGTAAAACGGTCATTTTCCCCTACCATCTGATCTCGGATAATTTTTCTGATAGCTCCTTTGGTCCCGAAATAGGGATTTTAACCTAGGACAAGAGTTTGGAGGAAATCTGAGCAGTTCGAATTTTGGCAGAATATTTAATATTTAATATTATTAAATTAAATATTAAATTATTCTCATAGGTTTTTTTGGAAATAACTTTTAAATGGATAAATTTATTGAGATTCTATCTACGTTGTTGACTCCAGAATGGGGTGTTTATCCTAGGGAAGGCATAAACTCATGTCAGGCACCAGGGCCGGCCTAGGCCCATTTTTCTTCCTTTTCTTTTCTTCTTTTCTTTTCTTTTCTTCACTCTTATTTCCTCCTCCTACTTGCGCACATCTCCTACGCTTCTCCTCCTTGTCCGTGACCTATGGGAGAATTTGGAGATCGAGAAAACTGGAGAGAAGGAAGGCGATAGTGGTACCGATTTGAAGCCCTCGACGCGTTGAGTCGACGTGCGGCATCCGGGAGCCGCGAAATCAACCTAAGCTTCAGCGGTTTCCGCCTGAAGGTAGGACCATTTATGTTTTTTCAATATATCCTTGTTAAAAATGTTTTTTTAATTCTTTTGAGCCTTATATTTCTTGCTTGTGTCCTCTTAAGGCCGTATCTAATGTTTCGGGGGTGAAAACGGGTGTTTCGAGTGTTTTCAGGGTTTTCCCATCAGAAAACCCAGAATACACGGCATGTATTCCAAGGGTACATGTCATGTGTTCTTCCCGTTCGGGGAAGACAAAGTTTTATTTAGTATGCGCCGTGTAGTTTGAGTATACTCCGTGTAGTGGGTGGTCGTGTGGCTAGTCGTGTGGAGTAGAACATGGAAATAGTGGTTTTTAAGGACTACATGTCGTGTACTTTAAGTACACACTGTGTAGTGGTACATGGGCATGTGTTCAGGTGAAAAAGGACACGGCGTAACTTTTTTTGAACAGTACATGCCATGTACAGTAATGTACATGCCGTTTACTATTACACAGGCAGGCCCATTGTGCTCTGGCCATGTACTTTGGCCATGTACTGCTTCAGTTTAGTAATTTTGAGATATCTTGGGCTCTGGAAGTTAGATTTGGGCGTGTGAGTAGTCGATTCTGAGCATTGTTTTGTGTAGATCGCAATGGTGGAATCCTTTTTACATTTATAGGTAATCTAAATGGTTTTTTTGGGTTCCATATAAATATAGGGGTTCTTCCTCCACTTATCGAGTTCAGTTGTCGCCGGAGAGTGAGACTTAGGGTGGATGATAGGTTGGGTGTTCATACCAACTTAGTTGATACCATTAATAGGATATGAACTATGAGATATCTTCTATAACCCATGATTTAGTGGATGTTTCCCTTGAAAGACGTTCCCTTCTATCCTATGATTCTTTGAGACCATGTACTTCTAAGGATCCCCTGAGGGATGCCTTTGCTCGTGTGCTGACATAGGGAGTCCCCTGTAGGATCTCTCTCTTGTTCTTCCTTTGATAGGAACCATGTTATGGAATTCCTATATTGTCCTTCCTTTGAGGATCCCGTGTAGGATTCCTCCCGTACTCTTTTCTATGGATCCCATGTAGGATGCCTTCACTCGTTTTTACCTGTAGAATTCCAAGCATGATGCTTCCTTAGTGTTGTACTTGAGGGACCTAGTGGGTGCTTGTTGTTTGAACGACCTCGAGTTGTTATGTCGGGTTTGGGTAGAGATTTTGATCGGGTGTCACTTAGAACCTGTGCAAACTGGTGATCCCTTTCGGCTTTTTATGTATTGTTTGGTTGGGCGTTCGGGCCACCCACATTGTTTATTTATATCTGACTTGGTTGCTTACTCTAGTATGAGGGCATAGTCTCCCCACTATCACACCCTAGGCCCTCCCTACTAGTCGGTAGCCTCTGGTGTACGGGGAGTCGCGCTTGAGGGATTGTGTCGAACCGGCTCAGAACACCGGTTTAGTGGCTTTCGGGTCAGGACGTTACAGTTATCGAGGGTGGGATTAACGTTAGAAGTCTTGAGGACACCATCCTTTTCATGCACGCTAATCTAGCATGGGAGGTGTTGGAGAACCATACCTTATGGGGGCGCACCATGCACGGTAATTCTATAGGAGACCATGTTTCTTTGGAAGGCCGTGTTTCCCCATTTTGGACTGAGATTGAGCCCATCATATATGCTCTCAGGCTCCATTCTCGTTGGATCATTGGTAAAGGAGAAGTCTCGTTCTGGAATCACAACTGGAGTGTGGAGATCTTTGGTTACCCATTCTTCCCAGCCACTAATATTTCTTTCAAGGATGCCCGCTAATACCCGTTTTTTATAAAGTTTTTCCTAAACAGTGCCCAATATGATCGTTATAACCTCATTGATCTTTCCCCAGAATTGGATAGGTGTGTATTCACTCCTTCCTACTCTGGAGAATTCATGATGTGGGACTATCGTCAGACCTTCTTAATGCAGGACCATGGGGAGGTTTGTAATGTTACCATTTGGGCCAAGATTATACCCACCAAGTTTAATTTCCTTGTATGGAGAATTAGGAATAGAGCGCTTCCCACAGATGATAATGTTATTCATTGTGGTATTTTCTTGGATTCCAGATGTGTTTGTTGTAAGCAGCATAAGGTGGAGAGTTCGAGCCACCTGTTCTTTGAAAGCGATTGGGCTCATGAAGTTTGGGGTTTTTTGGTGAATTTACATCTATCTCCACTCTGAGCATGGTGTATTGTCCCTTCCTCGATCGATGGTACCATGGTTCGGGTGATGGAGGCCTAGAGAGGTCTGCCTGTACTATTATCTTGCAAGTAGGGTGTTGGTGCATGTGACAACTGCGCAATAAGCGGATCCACGAGGGGGTACTCTCGACTGGTCGCCTGATCATCTTCAAGGTTAAAAGTATGGTCATCAACTTGGTCAGGGCTCTGGATAACTGGAGAGAGGATCCATCCTTGCAGCACTTCATGTCTGGTCCTCACCGCTCCCCTCAACAGAACATCCACCGCCTCGGCAACTGGGTATGCTGGCATCCCCCTTCAGTTGGCTTGAAGCTCAACAGCGACGGGTCATGTGTATCAGGCTGCATTGGTGGCGGTGGTGTTGTGCGTGATGATAGCGGATTAGTCATTCTGGCATTCTCCATTCGGCTTGGTCATGGTTTGGCCCTTCACGTAGAAGCCATGTCCATGTTCAATGGTCTAAAAATTTGTAGGTAGAGAGGCTTGGACATCAGGGAAGCGGAAACAGAGTCTATGATAATACACAATGCCCTTATCGTTATGGGTAGGATTCCTTGGTCTATTCTTTATACTAATAGAAGATGTCGTGTCTTTCTCGGGGATAATATCAAGGTCTCTCATACTTGACAGGAGGGGAACAAGGTGGTGGAATATTTAGCCTCGGTGGATATTCTTGGTCTAGAATTCTTAGTCTTTCATGATCTTCTTAGTTTGAAGGTTTAAATGTTAAATATTATCAGAGGTGATGCCCTCGGTCTTGACTGTTTTATACCCCCTTAGTATCTTCCCTTTCTTTGGCCTACTTCTTTTTTGGCCTTGGCTACCTTGTATCTTCTTTTTTTTACTTTGAATAAAAATTTACATTATGACGTGAACATTTCTCCATAATTCATATCGTACTAAACCTCATTTGAGCCATATCATATGTTATACTCATATTCATAACCTTTGTAATGGAAAACATAATAAATGGTAATCTCAGATTCTAAGGTAAAACTTATCAACATGTCACAAAGGGGTTAGATCTTTATCATATAATAGAATATGAATATTTGAAAAATATTTAAGTAAAAAATGGATGAATAAGAGATTTCATTAAACATGATAGAGATACATATAAACCAAAATGATAAAAAATATGTCATGGAATAATATGGAAAATACATTAGCCAATAATCAATATCCATGGGGAATATCATAGGAACATAACATAGAAATTTGGCATCACATAAGAATGAAAATCATAATATACTAGATCAGGCATAACCTTTTATTTACCTTAGTAGATCATGCATTGAAACCTATTTCCCATTGTGTATTGGGCATGATATCTTGTTTCATATTATGTATCAGGAATCACAGCTTGTTTACCATTATGTATTAGGCATCACAACTAGTTTACCATATTAGACCGGTCATCATTACTTGTTTCCCATTATTATCTCATGATATTTAAAGTTTAACCAATTCATTAGAAGGTTATATAGAATCCACCCATCACAAAATTACAATCCATACACATGTTTAAAATATGGAATCATTCATACAATATATCATAAAAAAACTCAATGAAATAAAATTGTTTTTATAAATTTTAAAATGGTATCATGTAAAATTAAAATGAGAGTTAGATTGGTTGATCCCAATATTAATATCACCCAAAATAAGTATATCATAAGAGTGTTTATAGGGTTATTCATCAAACATAAATCCAAAGAAAAGAGATCTTTTTGAGTAAAAGAGGAAAATGGAAGTGAAATCAAGAAAGGAGTTTTCAAAAAAACAGTTCCTAACATTTTCATAAATATACAAAGCTACAAACCACTTTCATGAATATTTTTATATATCGTAACATGAAATAATTTTTAAACACCACTTTAGAATAAATAAAAAAATTAGGACATTAAAAATACATAATGGTTTTCTATAGTAAATTCAAATGTGGAAGAAAAAGTATATTATTGTAAAAGGAAAATCCTTTTTTAATATTTCAAAATACCTTTATTGACACCCACATCATAAAAAGGATAATAAAATGTTATTTATAAATAATATTAATAGAAATAATAATATAAAATCAGATAATAAAAAAATTTATTTCAATATAATAATTGTAAAAAAATTTGGAAACAAATAATACAATCATGGAGGATAAACATATATCAAATAGGTTGAGGATTATTCTTAACAATTTTTATTTTTAATAATTAAATAAGTCTATCAAAGAATAATAATTGTTGTAATAATAATTTTAAAAGGATTTCATGAGAAAACATTTAAATCCTTTGAGACATAAGGTAATGTAAAATGTAATTCAATAATAAGTTATAATGTCCCCAACTTATAATAATAACATTCAAGAAAAAACGATCATAACTCAATGAATAGAAATTTAGTTAAAATCCCCTATAGATATCCTATCATTGAAGTTGTAATCATTAATAAATGAGTTCTTATGAAATAATTGTAAATCAATAGAAAATAAATTGGATATCATATCATATAATCATAGTGTAAAATAATCCCAACATTGAAATATCAATCTTAGGAAGAATAATTAAAACTCTATAGAAGAAAAATTGAGTTATGAAAATTTATTATATATTGGGTAACAATTGAATAGAAAAGACATTAATAGTTATAACATTGAATATATCTATAAAACACTATAAAGTTAATAAAAAATGATAAAAATCATACAAATCACAAAATATAAAGCAATTATTGAAAATGACATATGTCTCCATGAATGGAAGTTGAGAAGAAAAATACCCATATAAATTTGAAAACAATTGAATCAAAAATATATTTATGGAGATAATTTCAAATAAATTAATAAACCACATGAACTTTAGTAAAATTATGATAAAATTATTCCATATGTAATTATATACCCAAAAAAACACAAGTAGTGAAAATGGAATTTGTCTCAAATAAAGGAAATTAAAAATAGAAATATCCTTATCTTCCCTCTTGACTTACATGAAAGAAATTTAAACTCTTTTATAATAAAAAAAAGTTCTTAATAACTTATTTTATAATATTATTCATATTTATTTCCTCTTTATATATTTAAATATAATCATTCATTATAAATTTATTAGTTGGTTATTTTCTATTATCATCATCGGATATTTGTGTTTTTATTGTTGTGCATATTCTTTGTAATGTCGACGTCGATCATTATTCATTATATAAATTTAAACTTTCCTAGATTATATAATTTAATATAATATATTTTATATAATGTCTTATAGTTTTTTAAATATATTATATGAGTGTAATAGTTATCATTCATCAAGATGAAATTTGTAACGAGCTTGTTTCGCTAATTTTAACGAATGAGATGTGGTATATTAAAAATGAATTTAAATATTAAAATTAACTTTCCATAACCAAAAAATGAATCATTAATATTTAATATTAAAATTACTGATAGTCATATAGGTTTAAAATTTATATCATTGTTCTGGTATGTGGTGAAACTGACACAAAAATAACATTACATAATTAAAGGATAAGTATGATTATGAAATGATTTAATTATGATATAAATAATAAATAAGTATAATGATATTATTTAGGTTTTATTAATGTAATTAATTATAATTTTTAATATTTATAATAATATGATAATTGATATTAAGCTATTACTTAGAATAAAGAAATCATTTTTCCTCTTGATATGCTCATTTTAGGCGGTAAAATTTATAATGATCACATATTTTCAATATTTTTACTAGAATAACTAATTTATTTTAATAATATTAATCATGTAATAATTATAATATTTATTCATTAATAATATTTTTAAAATAATCCAAGAAATTCAGTGATTGAAAATAAAATACATTATTCATGGAGGTAGTAATCTCTATGTAACATGAGCAATGTTTTCTTTTAAAAATTCATGGGTGGAAGGTATAAAATAGTTCTTATAATAATATAATATCATTTATGTATAATAATTAATTGATATCATTATATTAGTGAAGAGATCATATTTTTGGAGGGTATGATGGGAAAATATAGAAGAAAAATTTAGGGAGTGGATAATACTCATGGGGAGAGTTTGAGTCTTCTTATGAATGACCTCCTAGAAATAGATTACTTTGTGAAATTTATTGTATCCAATTATTAAAAAATTTATTATAGTATTTAATTAGAGAAAAAAATATTTTTAGAAGTAATTTTAAAATATAATTTTGTTTTAATTTGGTGGAACTGAGCTCGTTTTTTAGGTGACAAGGTAGGAATTTTCCTTGTAATTGAAAGTTAGGTGAGGGGTAATGATGGAATAATGTGGTATTTGGTTGAGTTAAATGAAGAAAGGTGGTTGATACATGTGTGTACGAGTTTAAAACCTAAAATTGTTCTTCTTTTAGGTCTAATTTTCATGTAAACATAACAAAATTCAATCCACTTTATGTTACCCATTTTGACTCTTATTAAACTTCATTAATGTTTTTACCATGACAATTATTTTTTTAATAGACATATAAGTTGAACCTTGTTACAAAATATACTTTTGGTGATACAAAATTTTGACTCAATTTAATCAAATTCAATTCCAAAAAATCTGAGAATTATATTTTAAATTAATACATAATATATAGAAAATAATGTTTATATTTAAAAATGTATTTCTATACATTAAGTGTTTTTTCGATTATTTTATATAAATTACTAATTAAAAACTACTAATATAATTGTATTATATGCCAAAAAACATCATATTCAAGTCATCACTTAATAATGTCAATTTAATTTATTTAGATAAAAATTATCCAAGGTTTTTTATAAAAAATATTTGGAAAATAATTTTTATACTTTAGTAAGTAAAATTTACTTTGGTAACATATTTTCATTTCTAAAATAAAAATGAACTTATGAAAAAAATTATATATTCTTATCAAAAGTATGGAAAAAAAATTATTATAATAAACTTATAAAATCAATTTTAATTTATTCATGTGTAATGCAAAAAAATTGTTTCTAGAAAAATTTATTTCTTTAAGAATAAAAAGAATTTATTCACATTCCATGCCAAGTGAAAATATTTAAAAAAAATTAATTTATATCTTCATGAATATTGTTAATTTATTACACATTAGTCAATAGTTATCAATTGGATTAAAAATACACTATATATATAATGTATAGTTATATGAGAAATAAGACTTTTTATTACTAAATGATTTTATTTTTAAATATTTAGGATTGATTACCTATTTTTTAATAATTTTTTAAATGTTATAAATAAATTGGTCCTAAAATATTTCTTTGAATTTTACAAATCCATAAAATCATTCCTTTTAAAAAATAAAAATAATACATAACATACACACACATATATTCAAAATAAAATATTTTGATTAAATGTTATATTTTTGTTTCATTATAGAATTATATTATTTTTAATATGTTACTAAAATTTATAAAAATTAATATAACTATTGGATACATTCATAATCAAAGACCATATATCTAATAACCATATTTCCTATGACCATTTAAATATTAGTCATATTTTATTCTTTTATATAACCTGAAATTAATCATCATATTTTATTATATTTAAACATGTCTATTATAATTATAATTATCTTCTTTAATTCTATTATTGCAATAGAGGTGCTTATCTTCATAGTGAACCATTTGGATAAATATTTTTTTTCCATGGTATTTTTATTTACTTATGGATTTATTTCACTAGAAGTTATATTAATTATGTTTTATATTTCATTAGAATTGTGTATTAATATTTATTTCCAATTAAAATATTTTTATCTCAATCAATTATATACTGGTTTTTTTTGTTTTGAGTCTCATGTGAAAAAAGTTATTCATCGTATTGTTTATTTTAATGGAAATTAATATTAACATCTCATGGTGTAACAAATTTTTTTCCCCTCTTGGATGATTTATATATAATCATTATTTCAAAATCATGTTCATGTGATTTTAATACTTTTTACTATATAGAAGTCACTTGAAAACAGTTGTATGGCATATCAAACACTTGTTCTATACATTGAAATTTCAATGGATCAAGGAATATTTATAATAAAATCTAAAAATATAAGTTTTTTTATCACTCTTGACACGAAATATATCATTAAGGTATATAAAAGTTTTTCACCCTTTCATGAAAATATCATATGCTTAATGATTCTAAAGAATTTTTAGATAAGGTATATCTTATTTATCAATAGGAAGTTCTAAAATAATCAAACATTTTTTTCTGATAATTATTTTGGATTTCATTTGTATAGAAATCTTCAAGTGTTTATGAATCCTATTATTGAAAACACATAATGGATTATTGGAATTGGTGACATCACCCTCTTGAGGGAAAACTGGGTGGGCTCTCACTTTTTTACCTAGGGTGACTTGTCCCCAATATTAACTTCAAGTAGGCTTCACCCAACCAATCCTTCATTGAATCTATTTACAGTTACCACTAAAATACATTATACAATAGAATAGACATCAAGGATGACTCAAATAGATATGAATTTATTACCTCCTCCTCAGATTAGTTTAAATGTGTGATTTTATGCAATATAATACACATGAAGCACAATCGGGATAGTCTATGCCAAAATATTTGTTGTATTCCCCTTATATCCAAAACAAACTACAAATTATAGAGGATTTGGAATAAATATATATCAATGGATTCCAACATCCAAAGATAAGGTATTAAACGTTCCTCTAAATGTGTGTGTTGTGGGAATGATAAAATTAAATCAGTGATTCACATGTTTATTGAAATCAAATGGGTCTTTTTCATCTAGAAAATCCTAGGGGTATTCTGAGGCTTGATCAATGGTTTAATATAGCTGATGAATTCATGAAAGTATGTATTTGAAACCAAACGGTTGTGAGATATACCACCCAAGGGAAACTCATTCTCCTTCTTATAGGTTTCTGGTTGTTATGGGAGGCTCATAACATTACCCAACATCAAGGCTTAAAACATTATCATTCACATCTAAAAGGTAGTGTATTGTATCTATATACTTATCTTAGTTCAATTGGTAATAATTTTTTCATTCCTCAGTGCATCTAGGATCAGTCTTCATGGGTTTCTCCTCTAATTATAGGTGAATAGAGTGTACGATAAGATGAATGGGTATACTAGAAGGCTCCAAGGTGGGGTTTCAGATTAAATATTGATAGATATTATGTTCAAGGAACCATTCATGGTTATTAATTCAAAAATTATTCTTAGGGATCTATCCTTTTATAATTTTAGACTTTCAATGAACAAGTATATTCTTTGTAATCTGAATCTCATGCAATAATCATCAATATAACTCTTAGTAGGTCAAACATCTTGGATCTCTCTACTATTAAATGAAACTATTCCATGAATATCAATGATTTTTTGGATATACCTGATACTACATGGAAAATTTTTTATTTCATTATATACAATAGAAAAAAAAAATCATTCACATATAGAGATTGTTTATAACTAGTGAGGGGGTAATATGTCACCAAAAATATTACATTTAAAGGTGATTAACTAGAGAGGCTAGTTGTTTTTTAAAATGTTGATTATATTCCTTTTGAATGTTGATTATATTCCTTTTTTCTCTTCGAGTAACCTTTATATATTTAGTTTTAAATTTTTCTTTTATTTAGAAATACTTTTTATATTTTTTAAAAACCACATTTCTAAATTTTTAAACTTTATTATATAAAATTATTTTACAAAAATCCAGTTCATTCATATTTTTTGAAATTATATGTCTAAAATACAAATTTTTCACTTACAAATCATTATTTTAACCTATTTAGGTTTAATTGTTTTTATAAAAAAGTTGTAAAATATTAATAAAATTTTTTAATTAATTTTTTCAATTTGTGTACCCACTCACTTCATTAATGAAATGACAATAAAAAATTGAGTATTTTGATGAAGTTATGAATTATTTTCATAACAATGAGCTTATATTTCAAAAATTACTTAGATTAGTTTGATATAATACATGCTTTAAGGAAGAGGTATTATGGAATAATGTAAGAAATATTTGTTAAATGATTAAAAGTAGTTATGTGGTTGATTATTATGCATAAAATTTCCAATATTTAGGATGTAGTGATCTTTATACTTGCTTTTTCAAGGAGTTAAAATTAGTGGCATGTAATTTTTTAAAGGAAGTAAAATGTAAAAATGAAGTTTTAGCTTGTATTATCCATTCATGAATTAATAAATTACATAGTAAGGATGAATAAACTCCATAATACCTATATAAGTACAATAAAAAATAAAAACAAGTATACAAAAAGAATTAAAGGTTAAAATATTCATCATTGTTATCCCCCATGAAAATCATACCATCAAAAATAATTATAGAAAAAAATAAACAATTATAAATATGAAATTCATTTTGAAGATGAAATGAGAGAATATAATGTGGGTTTATTTAAAATATAATAAATATGATAATAGAGGGTAGTCATTCAATATTCGTTTAAGTATACATAGGGGTAGTCGTTATATGATACCTGAAAATAAGTGATAACATATGATTTTTTTAATTTTATATGATCAATTGGGTTACTATAATCAGATGTATTATCATTTTATATTAACAAAGGTAATTTTGTGTTTGTTATCAAATATTTTTATGGTGAAGTATATTTTATATTAATTTATTCATTTTATAAATGGATATTTATTTAATTATATAAGAATCACGTTTATTGTAATGATAATTTTAGACTTGATTTTATCAAATAATGATACTAGAATATGATTTCCTTTTGAAATAAAATATCTAGTATAAATTTTAGGAGGCCATTAAATTCAAATCTGTTGTAGAATTAAAAATGAAGGGAAACTGTTATTTCATCATATTACCTTGTTTGATATTCACAACACCAAAAAATCATATCACACTATAAACGATACATTCTATGTTTCTTATATATTCCTAAATAATTGTCCATGGAAATTTTTCTATATTATATCATTGAATTAGTTTATTATTAAATTCACAATGCATGTTTTATCTCAAATTCCTAAGTTTCACATATTTCATCATCCTCTTCCATCATTATGTATTATCACAAGCATTATAATACATTATTTCATGTAAATGAATCAATCTTTCCCATGCATATAAGATCATATGGGAATAAAGAGGATGACCACAAAAAATATTATTTTTTCATGTCAACCTTCTTTATTGAGTTAGTATTTAATCTGATATGGTTTTCATAAATTTAATATTTCATGGAAGGTTGATCTTATATGATCAAATTCTGAATCTAATGTAGGTTACATTCCAACAGAGTTATTCCAAGATGTGTATATATTTGATCCAATGTGAGCATAGTTTCAATCTTACATGGGTTATATCACTATAGAGTTAAACCTAGATGAGAATTGATTTAATCTTATGTGGATCAATTTCAATCATACATGAGAGATCTAACATTGCATGCTCTTAATCTTATGTGAGATCTCATATTTATTGGTTAACCATGTGCATGCAAACTATACTACCTCTTATTCTTATTGTGGTCAGCACCCGACATAATCATTATTATCTAAGCCTTAAATGTGAAATCAATAGTTTTAAAAATTAAAGCATATGTTTGATAGAATAAAATATATATAAACACCGAGATTAAACAAATAACTAAATATTGTTATTATATGACAATTATAACTTAAAAATTAAATTAGAGGGAATGAATATTATTAAATAAATTACGAAATATAATATTCTTCTACTTATAAGTAATTTATTAATTAATTTATAGAAAATTAAACTCTTAATTTTAGTAAATTCATTATATTCTTCAAATACACTTTCTTTAAGAATTATTTGTATTTATTTTGTGAGAAAACACTATAATCAATTCCTGGAAATTTAGTAAATTTTATTTGATGAAATAAATAACAATTTTTAAATCATATTTTCAAAATTATCTTATGGTGAAATTTTGATAATTTTATGAAAAGTTCCATTTTTCAAATTAATTGTGAAAAATAGTGATTTTTATTGAAAATTGTACTTTCTTTTCAAGTATTTAAAAATTAAAATTTATTTTTAGATTAGTTATAAAATTTATTTATTTTACATTTTATTTAAAAGAATCTAATTATAATTTTTGAAATTTATTTTTATAGTTTCATTTTGTATAAAAACATTCTATGTTTAAAAGAGAATTTTTTTGAAAAAATAGTTTTTCATTACGTTTTTTTTAATTTAATTTTAAATTAAATTTTGAAACTTATATATTTTGAATTTAAAAAATGGATTTCATTTTTTAATTATAAGGTATAAATTTTTCAAATAGGTAACATTTATTTGTGGACAATATGAATAGTAACCTTAGTAATTTTTATAATCACGGAAAAAGGTAAATCAGTTAATTAAGGGTAAAAATAAAATGATAAGGACTAAAAAATTATCATAACATTTGACCTAATTTTTTGGGATGAGTAAACATGATCCATAATAATTCAAGGTTTTATTATATAGACTTTAGTTTCCATTATCAAGTGATTATGACTTTTATAATGTTTTATTTAAAGAAAAGTAAAACATGTAACCCTCCGATTTTTAATAAGTATAATATTTTTAATATGGTTTTATCCCAAAGATATGTTAAACTATAATATTTTTTTGAAATATAATTTATTTATATTTAACATAGTAATTTATCATTAATCTTTCGTGATGAAATAATTACCTTAAATATTTTCACAACACTAATGCAGTTATTATTTAATCAATGGAAAAATGAAATAAATGATATTAAAAATATTAAATTTAATATAATATGAAATAATTGATGTAGTCCACGAATTTTATAGACTCATTCTACATTTTTTGGAATTATTAAAATATTTTCTTTTATTTAATCTTGTTGTATATATTTTTTTAAATTTCAAAGTAATGAATAGTGATAAAATTGACGTTAATGGTATATTAAAATAAATAATATTTTATTAAATGATATAAAAATCATAAAAATCATAAATTCATCCAAATGATTAGTAAAAGGTTTAATTTTTTTTCATTGATTCATTTTCTTGTTCTTTGTTCACTTTATAGTAACTATATTAACCCTCAAAGAGTAAAAATCTATGTTGCCACGGTAAGAGTTAAAGAGGTTAAATGTGGGTTAAAATCAAATAATAAGGATATAAATTTAGAAAAAACATTTCTAATTTTTATTGGATAAGAGTATTTATATCCATACAGATAATATATCTAAAATAAATCACTTTATATTCATTTTGAATTGAAAATAAATTTATATTAATTTAATATTTTTGGAAATTCCAAGAGTCCTCCCCCCCCCCCTCTCTTATAAAAGGACAACACTTCTTCTCATTTAAACACAGTTAAAACCCATTTTTTCATCCAATAAATACCAAAATACATTAATATAATATATTCCATAATTATAGAGATTTTTTAGGTATAAAACCAACCTTAGTGGTCTTCAGGTGTTATGAAAAGGGAACTGTCCAAAGAAGAGGTATTGTTTTTAATAAAGTGTTTCTATTTTATTTCTTCTTCCACCTTCATCAATTATTCTTCAAATATAATAAATTAAAAAAATCTATAATAATTAATATATTTAGGTGTTATTATTTTATTTTCATGACCTAAATCACTATCCACTTCCATAAAATATGAAAAGTATTTATCGTTCATGTGTACGGCGGATTATCGCCTCTCAAACTGATGCAATTTTTTTATATCATCATCTCTAAATATTGTTTATAATGATGGAATTAATGTTTATATATTATATTAATGATATATTTATCATTATTAAAAATTAATCTATCATTTATGTTCCTAATTTTCTGTACACAAAGATAATGTCATTCGTGTGTACGTGTGGACTACCACCTCCACGAAGCAATGTGATTCATTTATCAACACCACATCACATGGAATGATATATATACATAAATTTAAAGATATAATATTATATTTATGATATTATTATTATTATTTAAGGATAAAATAATTCTTACCATCTTTCCATAATGATCATTGAAAAATAAAAACATTATTCATGTGTGCGTACGAACTACCGTCTACATTACTATAGTGTAGTTAATTTTTCATATCCATATTTAATGGATGGATTCAAAATTATAATTTATATATAAAAATTATAATTACTTCATATATATTATTATGGATATGATGTATTTATTTCCTCATTTACTATAGTCTACTTACCGAAGCCATTTTGGACTTAGGTATCGAATATCATCAAAACATCTGATGTGAACTTTAATAATTAAGTTATTATTATAACATGGTAATAAGTGATATAAATGGAATAATAAACTAAAAAAGGTTCTAAATGAATTAAATAATTAACATTAGTTTATTATTCCATAATATAAATAATGTATGTGATGTTTCGAACTCAAGGTAAGGCAATTCTTAACTCAATTTCTTTTCTTTGAGTTAAACTTATACTTCATTGATTATGTCTGGATAAGATTATGTTTGAAATGAATTTTTATTATCTTGTTTTTAATTTCCACATGTTTTATATGGATTGACATTCGATATATATAATTTATAATTTTTATTAATGCGCACTTCAATTATATGATATTTCTAAAGGAAATTCTATTAAAAATTCTCTTTTAAAACTCCTCTACCAACTTTTTCTACAAAACTAAAAAGGAATTATTTTTTAACTTATACATCATGAGTAGATTTTCTGAATTTCAATATGAATTAATGTTTTGAGGATTTCTTTAAATTGTTTAAATTTTATTTTCAAAGAAATAATTTTCATTTACAAGTTCCTGGTTTTTTTAAAAAGAAATATGTTGTTTCAAAATTAAAATTTTATTTTCCTAAAAAATGTTTTTAATGATATTTTTCTTCAAATTAAACCCATACTCCTCTTTCCATAGGCCTTTTGGTATGGAAAATCGGTTTTAAAATAAAAGGGTATTTTGATATCAAAAAGTGTATTGCATATGGGTTTTAAATAGTTTTCAAAAGTTGTTATGATGAAAATTAAAAGCATAAATTTTTTTATTCATGATATGGTATTTGAGCATTATATATGGAATGGGTGAGACCAGTATTGCTTATATGATGGGATGATCTATATTATAGCTCATTAGTGAGCCTAATATAGTTTATATGACACTTTTATCCCCATTATAGCTCATTAATAATGGGTGAACTTGATATAGCTTAAAAAAATGGTTGAACCCCATTATAGCTCATGAAAAATAGGTGATCCTGATGCAGCTTATATGAATGGTAAACCCCATTATATATCTTCAATTCATTGGGTAATTATTATGTTCTCTGGATAATTTTATTGGAATTGATCCATATGTTTATCCCAATTGAAATAATTTGGAAAGGGTTTAGATATTAAGAATTTTTGTCAAATTATATTTATATCTCTTCCTGATGATGTTCTTGAAATAATTATTGCAAAGTCTTATCTTTAAGAATTGAAAAGAAAATATATAACATATAGTTTTCTTGAAAACAACTGTATAAAATACCAAATACCTCCTCTATACCTTAATTCCATTGTGGTTTATGGGTTATTTTTAATCAAATACCAAATTCACAATTTTCACATATTTCAAAAAAAGTTAAATATCCTCAAGGAATTTTCAAATATTTTATCACCTCATAAGAATTTGAATAAAATTAATACTTTAATATAGATTTCAAATAATTATACAGTCATGCAGCCTATTTATATTTGGTTTTAACTTATAATATTTAGGTACATACTTATGTTATTATAAAAAGACCCTCGATTTAAAGTTTCAAAACAAACTCAGCCCAAATGTATTATAAAAATCATGTTTTAGAATATTTTTTTGAATTATATATCATTCAAAAATATTATCCAAAACTATTTATCTTCCAAAATATATACAACCCATGTTGTGGACGGTTCTTTTGGATAAAGGAAGAAAGGGACTTTGAAGAAGATTTAAATCATAGTTGCATGGTGTTGACCTTATATCGATGTGAATAAAAATAAAATGAAATAAAGTGGAAATCATGATTAAGGTATGACTTTATTTTATCTTGGAACGGTTTTATTTAACTCATTGGAATCTAAAATGTCAAATTTTGAGATATAAAAGAATTTATGAATTAAGAAGTTGAGGTAATTATGGTTTGGGATGAAAGATGAAAAGTATAAGATAACATATGTAAAGACCCGGAAATTCCGTGGAAATTTATTATTCTTAAATACATGGGAATTTTACGAGTCTATGAAAATTGACAGAACATGATTCTGAGGCCCGGTGTGCTAGGAATCAAATTCTGAAGTTTTGTTTGGGCAGGTTCAGAAAACGTACGAGCAAGTTTTTATAACTCTTAAACCGTTTCTCAGAACTAAAATCAAAGGGAACTGTTGAACTCGCAACACCGGTATTCACTTAATAATACATTCACTTCGATGGAAATGAGTCGAGAATAAAAGATAAATTTTTGGGTTTTCATGGAAGGTAATAAATAAAGTGAACTTCACTTTATTTTATTTGAGCATCCATGTGGGAGATTGGTTTTTAAAACCTCCTCATAGAAGTTGGAGGTGGTACCACCACACTATAACCTCCCAATGAGAGGTTATGGTAGTAGGGCCCACTTTAACATAACCTCATATGAGAGGTTACGATGTGGGGACCACATGGGGCTTAACCCCCTATTGATGGAGGAGAGTAAATCCTCTCAACTCTCCCTCATTAATGAGGGAGAGCCTCTTCACCTCCCCTAATTAATTCCTTGTTCCAACCACTTAAATTAATTAAGGGGAGCCAACCTAATTAATTAGTCCAATTTGAATATCGTGCTTACAAATTAATAGGATATTTCAATCTATTATTTCATTAGCATATTCATTTTGGTGGAAGCTTTGTTGGGAGGATTATTGGGAGAAAGCTCCAAACGAAGAACCCCATCTCCCAACGAAGAATGAAGAATGAATAATGCTGAACTTATTCGAATTATTCCTTGAAGATTCAACCATCGTGAGACGTCTTCGATGACCAACTTCTGCATCAACTTCAATGAGCCGACGCAGCTCAAGTTTGGAAGTTTATGGCGAACGCAACAAATGACGATCATATTCGTCTACTTTCTTTGACTCCTTCAACGAACGACGAACGACGATCAAAGGTAGGGGGTTTATTTTTGTGTAACCTTCCTTTTCGCTTTTCTTAGGATTGGAAAGGAATTGAAGCATGGTTTTAAAACAATAGTTTTTCATCTTTTTTATTCTTCGATGGACCAATTAATGCCACCCTAAACGCAGAGGGTGCGGCCCAAACCTATATGGCCTGACCCCTCTGCCGATCATATTTATGATGAACTTCGCCATGGAGATGAGGCGATGGAATGATGAAGGCGGCGGCGACAAAGGATGCACTACCCATGGCCTCTGCCAATCGCACCGCCCCCATGGCACTCCGGTGCTCCCGGCCAAAAGTCGCCAGCCCGCGCCGACCCGCGCCGTGCCGAACCGGCGAGCCCCGCCGCCTCCCGGCTGCCAGCCGGCCTGGATGCACCCTGCCCAGTCGAACACCGCCGGCCCGGCCACCTCTCCACCGCCAGCCCACCTGCTAGCCTCTGCGCAGGCCCCGCGTGCCTCCCCGAGCTGGCCCGCCTACCGGCCTCCGTGCTCACCCTGAACGCCTTCCTAAACCGGCTCACTTTTCGGCCTCCACGCACCCTGCGCGCCTCACTAAGCTGGATATCCTCAAGGATTCATGACCAAGTCGGGGTCTCGGCTCCCTCATGGCCACCCGGTTGAGCCGGTGTCCCAACCCCCCTCACAGCCACCCGGCCGAGCTGGTGTCCCGGCCTCCAGGTCGAATCGGTCCCGAGCCTAGGTCGAACTGCCCTCGCAGCCCGCTGGGCTGGGCACAGCGGGCCAGGACGAACCTAACAAGTTGGCCCACCCAATGGTCGGGGCCAGACCGAACACGTCTGATCGAGTCAGCCCAGACTGGGTCATCCCAGACTAGGTGGGGACGAGTCGGTCCAATCAGTTTGGACCGGACCCGAGCCCACTACTGACCCTTTAATTTGTTTGGCCATATCTTTGACACCGGATGTCTATTTGACCAAACGTCAGTGGGGATGATAATATTGGAGCATGACGGTGCCTTTGAGTATACCCCACTAGAGTCTGGGGTAAAGTTGAGATACGGTTAGGTTGGATTGTACACAAATCCAACCGGGGCCCCGGGACTAAAATGCTAATAACTCACAGACCGGGCATATGATTGATGCGTCATCAGTTGCGTTGAGACCTCTATGACGTGGCAAACACACAGTGGGGAGGGACACTATGTGACGTAGTAGACCCATGGTACTCAACAGGAAGAGTACCTCAGCCATCCAAGGATAGTGGTAAGCACCTCTGTGTGACGTGGCAGGCCCACTGTACTCGATAGACGAGTAGTACTCCAGTAGCCGAGGTTTCGACAATGTGACTGGGGATGCTACTTGATACTACCCCTAGAATAAAATCTTGGTTTGAGATGGGTCAGTAACTTTTTTTTACCTCATGATTGATATGGATTACTTGATAACTTAGGTATATGTATGAGTATATATACCTAAGTGAGGTAATCAGTTGATTTCTTACTTTATGGTTTATCCTTGTTGGATTTTGTGAGACCTTGAGGGTCTTGAGGTCCTTAATAAGTATCTTTATTCTCACCCCTACACGGGTTATTCCCGCACCTCGTTGTGTTGGTTGTAGATGATGGAAAACGTTGATTGAGGATCAGAGGAGCAGGACTGGACGGTACCCGGAGGTGGACCTTATGACGAGTCGGCACACAGAGGAGATTGATGGACGAAGAGTGCTGATGAGGCTATCTGTGCCTACCTTTTAGGTAGTAATCCCTAGAGGATGACCCAGTAGCTGCTTTTCCTTTTCTTTAGTTGTACTTGTTTTCTAGTTGTACTTGTACTTTCCTATTCGGCTTGTATTTCCGACCCCTTTTACTTTTCAGCACTCCTTTGTATATAGTTTTTCTTAGTGTTTTACTTCCATATTGTACTCTGTTGTGTGTTTTTACACTTTATAAATGAAATTACTTTCCAGTTTTAGAGATTTTCTCCTTGGGCACTAGTCGTCATCCTCTGGCCTATGAAAGGTGGCCTTGGGGTAGTCACAGCATGGGCCCCGGGGGATGGGTCATGACAAATTAGTATCAGAGGAGTCGGTTCTACCATAGAACATAGGACTCTGATCTTTCTCTTTTATGAAGCAATAGTGTTAAGGGTACCAAGTGTGGTTTTCAGTTCAGGGAGTTCAGTGTTGGTGCAGTGGCCGACGTATCCATATAATAAGACCCTGACTACTGATTTCTGACTCAGTGCACGAAAACACTAATTTAATGTGTGTTTTCAAAAGTTTTTCTTTAAGTCAACTCTACCGGGTCATCTCACCAGGTATAATATTTGATCGTGTCACATATTTTTCTCTTAGTATTCCCCCCCCCCCCCCCCCCGCAGACGACTAGCAAGATCCCCGAGAGTTGTACGCGCAGATAACCCACTGAGCGATGAGGCCTCGGTGCAGAGCCCTCTTCCAGCAGAGGCACCAGCAGTACCACCACCCGTTGGGCCACTAATGCCACCAGGACCTGCAGAAGTCGATGCATGCCGCTTGAGCACATTGCACGAGTTCCAGTACCAGAGGACACCCAGGTTCAGGGGAGATACGGACCCACAGACGGCTGAGGATTGGCTAGAGGCTGTGGTGAGAGTATTCAGAGTGGTAGGGACACCAGCAGACCTTATGGTGATCCTTGCAGTGGATTCTTCTACTGCTGGCAGTAGACAGATGACATGGAGGTCCAAGAGGAACAGACCCACGGATAGATGACCGTATGACCCAGGATCAGTTGTTCAGGGCCCCCGGGGTAGTGACATACATTTCCAAAAGCATACAATGTTACTCATATGGTGGGCAGGGCCACATGGCTTGTGACTGTCTGACCCTCCATTCGGATGATCAGAAGATAGTTGAGGGACCTCCCAGGATGAAGAGGTTTGATCGAGGTAGTCCGTAGGTTACAGGTGGATGTGGAAGAGGAGCTGGTCATGCAGCTGGTGGTGGGTGACGTTTCTAGGTGTTACTACCACCACCACCTAGAGGTCCACCCCGACCACAGGGAGCAGGCGTACAAGAGAGATCTCAGCTTCAGGCCTCTGAGGCTTATGATCACGGTGCTCCAGAGACGATTTGAGGTACGATTTGTGTCCACTTCACCATAGTTTCATTTCTTATAGACACTGGTTCCAGTCACTCTTTCATTTCCACTTCACTCATTTGGAGGTCGGAGATTCTGACGGAGCTGTTGGATCGATCCTTACGGCTAGAGACTCCTACGGGAGCAAACTCAACGATTACACACTGGTGCCGGAAGTGTGAGCTTACTCTAGGAGGTGAGAGCTTTGGCTGAGGTATCCTCATATCGGCGTCTAGGCCTTACGACGTCATCTTGGGTATGGACTGTTTATCTATATTCCATGCTCGTATTCAATTTTTTAGGTGCAAAGTGTGGTGTGTCCGCACGGATGGGACCATTTCTACCTTCACCGGTGAAAAGGGAGCCTTTGTAGCACAAGACGGACTTACTTGGAGAAGGGGGCAGCCGATCACTCATCAGTTGGCCTACCTTTCCCTCAGAGAAGTTGATGTGGAGAGTCTGATCTATCCTGTAGTGGTGGAACAGTATGCAGATGTTTTCCTTAATGATGTTTTAGGACTACCTCCTCACAGATATATGGACTTATAAATTGACTTGTACCCTGGGACAGCACTGATATCTACACCAGCTTATCGGATGGCTCCCAATGAGCTTCGTGAGATTTGGGTACAGCTAGAGGACTTGTAGGAGAAAGGATTCATTTGGCCCAGTTTTTCTCCCCAGGCAGCCTCGATTATATTATCCAAGAAGGCGTATGGGAGCTTGAGGCTTTGTGTAGACTACCTTCTCCTAAACCAGGTGACCTTGAAGAACAAGTACCCACTCCTGAGGATTGATGACAAATTTGATCAGCTGAAGGGATCACGGTGGTTCTTGAAGATAGATCTCAGATCAGGCTATCACCAGCTCAGAGTTCGAGACAAGGATGTGTAAAAGATGGCTTTCAGATGTCCGTACAGCCACTACGAGTTCTTGGTTATGCCTTTCGGTGTAACCAACACTCCAGCAGTGTTCATGGGACTCATAAACAGGATCTTATAGCCATACCTCGATCTCTTTTTTGTAGTCATCATTGACGATATTCTGATCTACTTGACTACTGAGGAGGATCATGCCTACCATTTCCAGGTAGTACTGGACACACTCCGAGAGCACCAGCTTTATGGTAAGCTCTTGAAGTGCCAGTTCTGGATCCGAGATGTTCAATTTTTGGGACATGTCATCTCGGAGGCTGGAGTTGCAGTGGATCCAGTGAACATTGAGGCAGTACTTTATTGGGAGCCACCCAGGAGTGTGACAGATGTGCGGAGTTTCCTAGGGTTAGCTAGTTACTACCAAAGGTTTGTGCCAGACTTTTCTAGAGTTGCAGCACCACTATCTTCCTTGAAGAAGAAGGGACAACCCTTCATGTGGTTAGAGAGATTCCAGTAGATATTTTGGGAGTTGAGATAGAGGCTGACTAGTGCCCCCATCTTGAGGCTTCTAGAGGAAGGTGTAGGGTACGTAGTCTACTGCGACACATCAAGGACCAGACTCAAGTGTGTCCTGAAGTAGGAGCGAGAAGTGATCACATATGGTTCTTGGTATCTGAGACATCATGAGAAGAATTATGCAACCCATGACCTGGAGTTAGCAGTAATGGTCTTTTCCTTGAAGATGTGGTGACACTATATGATGGGTGAGCATTTAACCGTATACTCTGATCACAATAGTATCAAGTATATCTTCTCTCAGAAGAACCTGAACCTGCGACAACGGAGATGGATTGAGTTCCTCCAAAACTATGACTTCAATATAGTCTATACTCTTAGGAAGGGGAATGTTGTATCAGATGCACTCAGCAGAAGACCTGGTACACAGCTGCTAGGAGATGCGACAGAGTAGTTGGCTGCCTTACAGATATCTTTTGTGGATAGAAATGGAGTAGCCTTTCTACAGTCTCTTACAGTCACTCCCTCACTTCTTCAGCAAGTCAGGGAGGAACAGCCTAGGAACACTGACTGTGAGACACGACATGCTCCGATATCCATATGATATGCACCTGATGGATTTTATGAATGTGGGGATAACGTCATCATCTTTAGAGGACGTTCTATGTTACCAGTGTCACTTCAAGAGGAAGTGTTGAGGGAGTTCCACACATCCCCTCCAGCGGTAAATCAAGTTGTGGTGAAGATATACCAGGACCTTCGATGAAAACACTGGTGGCCAGGTATGAAGAAGTAAGTAGCGGAGTTTGTCTCTCGATGCCTCACTTGTCTGCAAGTGAAGGCAGAGCACCAGGTACCATCAAGCTTGGTTCAGCCTTTAGAGGTCCCAGAGTGGAAGTGGGATGGGATATCCATAGACTTCATGATAGTACTTCCACATACATTTAGGGGTCACGACTCGATTTGGGTGATTTTTGACCAACTCACCAAGTCGGCCCACTTCCTACCGATCAGAGATCAGGGTTCGGTAGAGACTTTGGGACGCCTCTATGTGCAGGAGATTGTATAGCTACAGGGAGTACCTTCATCTATTGTCTCTGATTGTGATGCACAGTTTCCTTCTCAGCTATGGAAGGGGTTGCAGGAGGCTTTCGGGATGTAGCTTTGTCTGAGCACCGCCTTCCATCCTTAGACGGATGTTCAGACTAAGTGGACCATTCAGACCCTCTAGGACATGCTACATGCTTTTTCCCTCAACTTCTGTCGTAGCTGGGAGGATAACTTAACTTTGGTGGAGTTTTCCTACAACAATAGTTATCACTCGACCATCAGGATGGCACCTTTAGAGGCAATATACGGGCGACCTTGCAGATCACCATTGTGCTGGACTGACCCTGGGGAGTCAGCACTAGTGGGACCAGAGATGGTATGATCTACCACGAACAAGGTGCAGATCATCCAGGAGTGTATGAAGACTGCACAGAGCAGGCATAAGTTGTATGATGATAGGAGACGGAGACCTACGGAGTTCGAGGATGGAGACCACATCTTTCTACGGGTCTCACCTCGATGAGGTCTATGGTGATTTGGCTGAGGCGGAAAGTTATCTCCAAGATTCATCAGGCCTTTCCAGGTCCTCATTAGAGTTGGTGAGGTGGATTACCGCTTAGTTCTTCCACCTTAGTTGCACCGGGTGCAAGACGTCTTCCATTTATACCAGTTGAGGAGATACATAGATGACCCTTCTCACATCAACGACCCCGGAGAGCTAGACGTCGACAATGGGGTGACTTTTACGGATGTTCCAATGGAGTTTTAAGATTGACAGGAGTAGCTCCTACATGGATGTTTGATACCTGTGGTGCGTGTTTTCTGGCATCATGGGAACCTCCGGGAGAGCACATGGGAGCGGGAGGCTCAGATGCATGCTCAGTACCCCCACTTGTTCCCTTATTTCAGGTTATACCTTATGGGGACATAAAGACTTGAGGTTTGGATAATGTAAAGACCCAGAAATTCCGAGGAATTTTTTTTCTTAAATACATGGGAATTTTACGAGTCCACAAAAATTGATGGTGCATGATTCTGAGGCCTGGTGTGCCCAGAATCAAATTCTGAAGTTTTTTTTGGGTATGTTCAATAAATGTATGAGAAATTTTTTATAACTTTTGAACTGTTTCTTGGAACTGAAATTGGAGGGAACCATTGAACTCGCAACACTGGTACTCGCTTAAGAATACTTTCACTTCGACGACAGTGAGTTGAGAATAAAAGATAAATTTTGGGTTTTCGTGGAAAGTAATAAAATAAATTGAGCTTCACTTTATTTTATTTGAGCTTCCATATGGGATATTGGTGGTTAAAACATCCTCATGGAAGTTGGAGGTGGGACCACCACACCATAACCTCCCCCATGTGAGGTTATGGTGGTGGGGCCTACCCGAACATAACCTCCCGTGAGAGGTTACGACGTGGGGACCACATGGGGCTTAACCCCCTATTGATGGAGGAGAGTAAAACCTCTAAACTCTCCCTCATTAATGAGGGAGAGCCTCTTCACCTCCCCTAATTAATTCCCTGTTCCAACCACTTGAATTAATTAAGGGGAGCCTACCTAATTAATTATTCCAATTTGAATATCGTGCCAACAAATTAATTGGATATTTAAATATATTATTTCATTGGAATATTCATTTTTGTGGCAGATTTTAAGGGAGGATTATTGGGAGAAAGCTCCCAAAGAAGAACCCTATCTCCCAACGAAGAATGATGAACAAAAAACGCAGACCTTATTCGACTTCTTCCTCAAAGCTTCAACTATCGTGAGACCTCTTCAATGACTGACTTCTAAATCGTCATCAACGAGTCGACGCTGCTCAAGTTTGATAGTGTGTGGTGGACGTGATGAACGAAGATCATCTTCGTCTAATTTCCATGACTTTGTCAACGAACGACGAATGATGATCAAAGTAAGGGGGTTTATTTTTGTGTAACTGTCCTTTTCTTTTTTCTTCGAATTGGAAAGGAATCAAAGCGTGGTTGTAAAATAGTAGTTGTTCATCTTTCTTATTCTTTGATGAACTAATTGATACCACCCTAAACGTGGAGGGTGCGGGAAAAACCAACATGGCCCGAACCCTCTGTCGATCATGTTTATGATGAACTTCGGCATGGCAATGAGGCAACGGAATGATGAAGGCGGTGGAGACAAATTTCACGCTACCCATGGCCTCCATGAATCGCGCCACCCCTGCAGTGCTTCGGTGCTCCCGGTCGAACGTCATCAGCTCGCGCCGGCCCGAGCCGCACAGAACTAGCCAGCCCGGCTGCCTCTCGATCGTCGGCCCGCCTAGTTGTGCCCTGCCCGGCCAAACACCATCGGTCCGTGCCGGCCTGAGCCGCGCTGAACCAACAAGCCCGACCGCCTCCCGGCTGCCACGCGCGCCCCAGCCACCTCCCTGAGCCGACCCGCATGTCGGCCTACGTGTGTGCCCCGCACGACTTTCTAAACCAACCCGCCTGCCGGAATCCACGTGCCCAGCGTGCCTCCCTGAGCTGGCCCCCCACGCGGCCTCCAGGGAGAGCCGATGTCCCATCTCCCTCATGGCCACTCGGCCGAGTCAGTGTCCAGGCCTCCCTCATGGCCACCCAGATGAGCCGGGGTCCTAGCCCCCCTCACGGCCTCCCAGCCCAGCTGACATCCTAGACCCCTCGCGGTGCCCTGGACGAACCGGCCTGGCCATGCCCTCCAGGCCAAGCCACACCGGGCCGCGCCCTCATGGCGCTCCAGGCCGAACCGGCCCTGAGCCTGGGCTGAACCGCCCTCGCGGCCGGCTGGGCTGGGCCCAGTGGGCCGGGCCAACCCTAACAGGGTGGCCCACCCAATGGGTCGGCCCATACCCAACAGGTCTGACTGGGTCAACCCAGACCGGGTCGGCCCAGACTGAGTTGGGCCACGTCGGTCCAACCAAGTCGGACCGGACCATCCCACTACTTAACCTTTACTTTATTTGGCCATATCTTTGGCATCGTACATCCGTTTGACGAACTGTCAGCAGTGCTGGTAATCTTGGAGCATGATGGTCTCTTTGAGTATACCCCACTAGAGTTCAGGGTAAAGTTGAGATATGGTCAGGTTGGATTGTACAGTAATCCAACCGAGCCCCCGGGACTAAAAAGCTAATAACTCACAGACCGGGCTCTGATTGACCTGTCGTCAGTTGCGTTGAGACCTCTTTGACACAAAAGACCCACAGTGGGGAGCACCTCTATGTGACACAACAGTCCCACGGTACTTAACAGGAGGTGTACCTCAGAAATCCAAGGATAGTGGGAAGCACCTTTGTGTGTCGTGGTAGGCCCGTTGTACTCGATATAGGAGGAGTACTCTAGCATCCGAGGTTTCAACACTGTGACTAGGGAGGTTACTTGATACTACCCCTTGAATAAAATCCTAGTTTGAGCTGAGTCAGTAACTTTTTTTCACCTCATGATTGAGATGAATTACTTTGTAACTTAGGTATATGTATGGGCATATACCAAAGTGAGGTTATCAATTTATTTCATACTTTGTGGTTTATCCTTGTTGGATCTTGTGAGACCTTGAGGGTCTCGGGGTCCCTACTGAGTATCGTTATCCTCACCCTGGCATGGGCTGTGCCTGCACCTTGTTGTGTTGGTTGCATCAATTTATTTCATACTTTGTGGTTTATCCTTGTTGGATCTTGTGAGACCTTGAGGGTCTCGGGGTCCCTACTGAGTATCGTTATCCTCACCCTGGCATGGGCTGTGCCTGCACCTTGTTGTGTTGGTTGCATACGACGTACAGTGCTGACTGAGGATCAGAGTAGTAGGAAAGGACGGTACCCGGAGGTGAACCTTACGACGAGTTGGTACACGGAGGAGACAGACGGACGAAGAGTGCTGAGGAGGCTATCTATACCTACCATTCAGGTAGGGATCTATGGAGGACGACCTAGTAGATGCTTTACCTTTTCTTCAGATGTACTTGTTTTTTAGTTGTACTTATACTTTCCTATTGGGCTTGTATTTCCAACCCCTTTTACTTTTCAACACTCCTTTGTATACAGTTTTTCATAGTGTTTTACTTCTAGCTCGTAATCTGTTGTGTGTTTTTACACTTTATAAAGGCAATGTCTTCCCAGTTTTGGGGATTTTCACCTTTGGTGCTAGTTGCCAGCCCCTGGCCTATGGAAGGCGGGTTTGGGGTAGTCACAACATGCGCCCCGGGGGACGGTCCGTGACAACATATGTGATTAAAACATTCTATTTAAGGTTGAAAGTCAGCATATAGGTATATTTCCTTATATTCTTACTATTGGTAGTAAAAAATCCCTAACTCTAGGAGATGTAATTTGAAAAAAATATATATGTTTACTTTTCTTACCGTGAAATCAATGACCTTTTAAACCATAACAAATTTTTAGTTTTGTGATTTTTCACTTTCTCATAACTGTGTTATCTATCACACTCAATCAGTAGATGGTGTCATATTTTCTCTTCTATTTCCATGTTTTCCTATATGGAAACCTAGTTATATGTTATTCTAAATGAACTTTTTACTTCCCTTTCATTCTTTTAAAGTGGAAGTTTTATTAATCCCTTTTCAGATGAGATATTTTAATAATGGTATTTGGAAAAGTCAAACCTTAGTTACCAAACCTGAATTCAAAATTTCAATGATATAATTTCCAAAATGGGGGTATAATATGAAATATTGAGTTTTAAAAATAAATATTATGTTTGGTTGTATACAATATGTACAACGTCAAGATTAAAAGAACAACTAAATATTTTTATTAGGTGATCTTTATAATGAAACTGTTAAATTGGAGAGAATGATTAATATTAACTAAATTGTGAAATATAAAATTTTTCTAATCATTTATAATTTATTAATTAATTATTTGAAAATTAAGCACCTAATTTTATTAAAGACATTTCATTCTTCAAATAAGCTTTCTTTAAGAATTTTTTTTTCTTTTCTGAGAAAAAAATATAACTATTTTCTAGAAATTTATATAAATTTATTTAATGAAATAAATATCATTTTTAAATCATAAGATCAAGATTTTCGTTTGGTTAATTTTTGATAATTTTCTGAAAAGTTTGATTTTTTCCTTCAATAGAGAAAAATACTCAATCTTATTGAAAATTGTATTTTTTCAAGTATTTAAATAATTAATATTATATTTTAGATTAGTTTTAAATTTTTATTTTTTTCATTTTGATTTAAAATAATTCAATTATTTCTTTTTAATTATATTTTATATTTTAATATAGTACAAAACATTTTATGTTTAAAATGGCATTTTTCCTAAAAATGTTTTTCAATGCATTTTGCAGATTTAATTTTAAACTAAATGATAAAAATCAAGTGTTTTTAATTTTTAAACATGTATTAAATTTTTTTAATTAGGAGTTAAAAATTTATTCAATAGTTCACTTTTATTTTTGGACAATATGAATAGTACCCTTAGTAATTTTTATAAACACAGTAAATGGTAAATCGGATAAAAAAGGGTAAAAATAACATGATGAGTACTAGAAAATGACCCTAACACTTTCCCTAAGTTTATTTTAGGAGTATGTTTACTCCATAATAATTAAAAAATTTAATATATGGTCTTTTTTTTAATTTTAAAGTGATTATTTTGTTTATAATATTTTATTTAAATACAAGTAAAATCTGTCACACTCTTGCTTTTAATAAATATAATATTTTTAATATGTTGTTATCCAAAAGATATGTTTGACTATAAATAGTAGTTTTAAATATAATATATTTAATTTAAACTTGGTAATTTATTTTTAATTTTTAGTGAAGAAATAATTAAATTAAATTTCTACACAACACTATTGCATTAATTGTTTAATTAATGGAAAAATCAAATAAATGATATTGAAAATATTAAATTAAATAATTAATGAAATATACTAATTTTATAGATTACTTTGAAATTTTATGGATGTATTAAATTATTTGATTTGAATTTATCTTATTGTATTGATATTTTTAAAATTCAAAGTACAATGTGGTGTCAAAATTGACATTATTGATATTTTAAAATAAATATTATTTTATTAAATGATATAAAATTCCTAAAATAATAAATTCAGAAAAATTATTGAGATTTGGTTGAAAAAATCATCTATGATCCATTTATGGTTCTTTTTTTATTTTATAGTAACTATATTAACCCTCAAAAAGTAAAAAATAATGTTGTCACGGTAAGAGTTAAAGGGGTTAAATAAGGGTTTAAATCAAAAGATAAGGGAATAAATTTAAACAAAACTTATCTAAATTTTATTGTATGAGATTATTTACACACATAATTATATTATATTTTATAAAATGCACTTTGGATTCATTTTTTAATTGAAAATTAATATATATTAATGAAATAGTTTTGGATATTTCCAGAGTGTCTCTCCCCTCTCCTATAAAAGGATACCCCTTCTTCTCATTTAAAAACACTTAAAAACTATTTTCGTTCAAAAAATCCAAACCCAAATCTATTCCTAGAATCCCTACCTTAATTATAGTGGTCTTTCCTTAGGCAGTACATGAACCTTAGTGGTCTTATGGTGTTAATAAAATGGGATTTTTCAAAGAAGAGGTAGTTTTTAATAAAGTTATTATGTTTTATTTCTTCATAAACCACCTTAAAACAATATTAAAATTTAATAAAATAATAAATTCATAATCCTATATATACTGAGATGTTATTATGTAATTATAATGACCTAAATCCATCTCCACTTCCATAAAATGGTAAAATAATTTATATTTAGTGTGTACAAGAGACTATCACCTCAAAAACCGATGCAATTCATTTTCCATAATCATCTATCAAGATTGGTAATAATGATATATTTAAGGTTTATATATGATATTCATGACATATTTATCATTATGAAAAATTAATCTGTCATTTATATTCTTACCCTTCCATGCATCGAAAATGATAACATTGTTCGTACGTATGTGTGGATTACCACCTCCATGATGAGATGTGATTAGTTTTTCATCGCTGCATCACATAGAATGATATATATAAGTAAATTTAAAGATTTAATATTATATTTATTATATTGATATCATTTTTGAAATATAAATTAATACTTATCTTATTTCCATAATGCTCATTCAAAAATAAAAATGTTACTCATGCATACGTACAACCTACCATCTCCATTATAGTAATATAGTTCATTTTTCATATCCATATTTAATAGACAAATTTAAAATTAAAATTGATGTATAAAAATTGTAATTATGTAATTAATATTCTATAGATTATTTAATGATTACATATTTTAACATAGTCGACTTATCGAAACCGTTTTTGGACTTAGCTATGGAATATCGACAAAACATTCGATGTGAACTTAATTAATTAAGTATTTTTTATAACATGGTGATAAGTGATAAAAATGAATAATAAAATTGAAAATGGTTCTTAGAAAAAAAACAACAAAAATTTATTATTCCAGAATATAATGAATGTATGTGACTAGTAAAACTTGAGGTAAAGGAATTCTTAACTTAATTTCAATTCTTTGAGTTAAAATTATACTTCATTGACTATGTCCTATAAGGATTAGGTATGAAATGGATTTAGATTATATTATTTTGTACTTAAAATTTTTTATATGGATTTCCATCTATTAAACATAATCAATTATTTTAATTAATCCTCACTTTAATGATGTGATATTTGTAATGGACATTCTTTTAAAAATTATATTTTAAAATAACCCTTTAAAAACTTTTTACAAAAGTAAAATGGAATGATTTTTGTAACTTATAAATCATGAGTTTATTTTAAAAAAAATTATGAAACCTTAATTTCTTGAATATTTCATTAAAAGATTACTAATTTTTTTTCAAATAATTTTTTTCATTTATAAGTGCATTTTTTTTAAATAATTTTTTTCAAAATGAAAATTTTATTTTCCTCAAAAACTTTTTTAATTATATGGTATTCAAAGAAAAATCATCTTTCCCTTATTCTTTGTATTTTGGTATTGAAAGTGGTTTCTAAAATAAAATGGTATTTTGATATCCAAAACAGTTTTTCATATGGGTTTTAAAGAGTTTTAAAAGGTTTTGTGATGAAAAGTGAAAGCCAAAAAAATTACTCATGGTACGGTACTTGAGAATTATATGTTGAATGGGTGATCCCGATATAGCTTATAATAAGGTTTTATTGCCATTATATCTCATGGTTGAGCCTGATATATCTTATATGAATGGTTCATCTCTATTATATCCTATGAAAAATGGGTAAGCCTCATATAGATTATACTAATGGTTGATCCCCATTACAGTTCAATAAAAATGGGGGAGCCCAATATAGCTTATATGAAGGGTGATCCCCAATATATCTCTTCGATTCATTGGGTAATGATTATGTTCTTTAGATAACTATATTTAAATTAGTTTTTATGGTTATTCTAATTTCAAGGGTTTTAAAATGACTTTATAAATATGATTATCTAAGTTAACAAAAAGGGATTATATTTTCTTTTTTATTGGTTTTAAAGGTTTTATTTGAACAAAAAGTGTGTGATTTTCAGGTGGAAATTATTTTTTCATTCACTCAAAGATAATTAAATGGTTTTTCATATTTTTCACTGGACTAATAGTTTTATTTTTTATGGACCTTACTGAAATTTTTTTCTCATACCACATTTTTTTTTTAAAAAAAATCTTATTTTAAGGAATATTAGGGACAAGTTTTGTTTCAAGATCAAAATTTTGAATATGATTACCTAAAAAGGAAACATGTTTTTTTAAATAATTTCCTTTAGTATAAAAAATGGATACTGATTATAAATGTCTACATGTAATGTATGAGTTTACTATATAAAATTTTATCCTAAATCTCTATAAATCTAAACCTAAAAGATCATTCAGAAAAGAAAGTGATTCTTAGATATAAAATAACTAGAATATGTATCATTTAAAGAAGGTTACTTACATTTAGTATCATAGTAGGGTTCATAAAAATATATAGATTTTAAATTTGGTTTAAACATAAGTTACGTTTCTCTATATATTCCATTAGTAAAATCCTTGTTTTGTAACTTTTTTATATCTTGGAAAATTAGTTACAAATGGAAGGATGGGTATCTCAAAATACATTTTTATCTATTCATGATTAATTTCTTGTAATAATTATTAAAAATTCATGTCCATATGATTCGGAAACATTTTCTAATGTATAACTATCATAAAAATAGTAATATAAAATATCAAACACATCCTTTATACATTTATACCATCGTCGTTCATGGGTTTTTTTTAATCAAATCATAATTTCACAATTTTCAAATCTTTGAAAAAAAGGTAAATATCATCAAGTCATTTTTAAATATTTTAACATATCAAAGGAATTTTGAGAATATTAATATTTTAATACATATTTCGAATAAGGATAACCTTATGTAGCCTCTTTAGTGTTTATTTTAATATATATTGCTTCAGGGAATACTTATGGTATTTTAGACGGACCCTTGATTAAAAGATTAAAAACATACTGATTCTGAATTTTTTATAAAAATAATGTTTTAGCAGATGTTTTATAATTTTATATCATACAGAAATATTTTCCAAAACTATTTATCTACCAACATCCATACAACCTTAGTTTTACAAGGTGAATTTTGATAACGGAATAAAGAAACTTTGAAGAATATCTAAATCACTTTCACATTGTGTGGACCTAGTATCTATGAAAAAAAATGAAAATGAAATTAGGTAGAAACCATGATCAAGGTATGAATTTATTTTATCTTGGAACAGATTTATTTTACTCATAAGAATCATAAATGTAAAATTTTGAGACATAAAATAATTATTGAATTAAGAAGTTGAGGTAATTATTGGTTGAGACGAAAAATGTGTATAAGATAATATTTAAGGTTAAAAAATTCTCTTTAAGGATGAAATTATATAGGTAAGTATATTTTATTATGTTCTTGTTATAGGTAGTAAAAAAAATACTCCAATTTAGGTGAATTATTTTGAAAAAAAATGTCATCATTTACTTTTCTTGCCAGGAAATCTATGACCTTTTAAACCATCACAAATTTACAGTTTTGGGATTGTTCACTTCCTTATGACCATGTTCTATATCTCTCTTAATCAGTACTAGGGTGTAATAATTTCTATTACATGTAATTTTATTCCAACATGGAAACCTAGTTATTTGTTATTCTGGATGATCTTCACACTTCCCTTTATTTTGTTTAATGTGTATGTTTTATTAATCCTTTTTTTGATGAGCGATTTCAAAAAATTTATTTTGAAAAGAAAAGGCATAGTTACTGAGCCTAAATTCAAAATTTTGGGGATTCCAGTTCTAAAATAGGGTATAATGTAACATCCTATGTTTTTTAAATAGAAATATTATTTCTGATAGCATACAAGATATGTAATTTCGAGCTTAAAATTAAAAAAAAATTGTTCTTATGTTTTCATTATCACATAACTGTTAAATTATAAGGAATTAATACTACTAACTAAATAATGAAATATAAAATGGTCCTAATAGATAATAATGTATTAATTAATTATTATAAAATTAAGAACTTAATTTTTTTAAAGTCATTTTTTCTTTAAATACACTTTCTTTAAGAATTATTTTTATTTCTTTAATGAGAAAATAATAATTAATTTCTAGAACTTTTATAAAAAAATTAATGGAATAAATATAATTTATTTTATCAATATATCAAAACAATATTATTGTAAAAATTTAAGAATTTTTTGAAGACATTGATTTCATCAATGAACAGTGAAAAAATATTGATTTTTATTAAAAATTGTATTTTATTTTCATGTATTTATAAATTAAAATTATACTTTATATTAGTTTTAATTTTTAATTTTTTTCATATTTATTTCAAATAATTTAATTTTTTTGAAATATATTTTATTCTTGAATTTAGTATAAATATTGTTATTTTTAAAAAGGTCATTTTTTCAAAAAAAAAATTATTTTTCATTGCATTTTTTCAATTTAATTTTAAATTAAATAATGAATATTTTGTGTTTTGAATTTTGAAAAATGTATTAAATATTTGGAATTAGGTGGTCTAGATTTAGTAAACAAACCACTTTTATTTTGGGGAAATATGAATAGTAACCTTAGTAATTTTTTTATCATAAAATAGGGTAAATTAAGTAATTAAGGGTAAAAATAAAATGATAAGGACTAGAAAATGACCCAAACACTTGTCCCAATTTTATTTTAGGATTAAATTTCGTCAATAAGTATTAAAATTTAAAATATATGGCTTTTAGTTTCTATTGTAAAGCTATTATGACCTTTATAATATTTTATTTAAAGAAATATCAAAATATCACACTCTAGTTTTTAATAAGTATAATTTTTTTAATATAGTTTTATCAAGAAGATATTTTTAAATATAAATATTATTTTGAAATAAAATTTATTCATCTTCAACATCGTAACTTATTTTTTATTTTTACTGAATAAATAATTACATTAAATGCTTTCAAAACCCTGAGGCAGTATTTATTTAATTAATTGAAAAAACAAATAAAAGATATTAAAAATACTACATAAAATATAATATGAGATAATTAATATAATCCATGAATTTTATATAACAATTGTAAATTTAAGGTATGTATTAAAATATTTGGTTCAAAGTTATATTCTTCTATCGATATTTTTAAAATTCAATGTAATAAATAGTGTCAAAATTGAAATTAGTGATATTTTAAAATAAATAAAATTTTATTAAAATAAATAAAATTCATAAAAATAATAAATACATCTAAATAATTAGGATAAAGTTTTAAATTTCATTAATTTTCCATTTATGGTTCTTTTTTCCTTTTAGAGTAACTATATTAACCCTCGAAGTAAAAAATCAATGTAGTCACTTTAAGAGTTAAAGGGATTAAATAAGGGTTAAAATCAAAATATAAGGGTATTAATTTATTAAAAACATATATAATTTTTATTTTAGGATATTAATTATACCCCTCATCATATTATTTTCTAAATAACTTACTTTGGAGCCATTTTTTTGAAAATTAATTTATATTAATATAATATTTTGTGAAATTCCAAGAGTAACCCTCCCCTCTCCTATAAAAGTGAACATATTCTTCTCATTTAAACACACATAAAAACTAATTTGGTTTGGAAAATACCTTCCAAAATACATTCTTATCATCCCTCACATAATTCTATAGGCATTGTTTAGGCAAAACACCATCTTTAGTGGTCTTAAAGTGTTAATAAAATGGGATTGTCCACAAAAAAGGTATTATTTTTAATAAAGTGCTTCTGTTTTATTTCTTCTTCCAATTCCTTTAAATATTTTTCAAATATGATAAAATAATAACATAGTAATACTAATTATACTTATATTTTAGTATGTTACTTTCATGACCTAAATCCATCTCCAGTTCCATCAAATTGTAATAGAATTTATCCTTTGTGTGCACGTAAGACTACCCCATCGAGAACCAATGCAATTTGTTTTCCATCACAGTCTCTATATACTAGTTAAAATGATGAAATTAAAGTTTATATATTAAATTCATGACATATTTATCATTATTAAAAATTAATATATCATTTACATTCTTACTTTTACATGAACTGAAAATGATAATGTGGTTCGTGCATACAGGTAGACTGTCACATCCACAAAGTTATTTGATTCGTTTTTCATAACCACATCACATGGTATGAAATTTATAACAAATTTTATATATTTAATATTATATTTACGATATTATTATCATTATTAAAATTTTATATAATGCTTACCTACTTTCCAAAATGATCATTGAAAAATAAAAATGTTACTCATGAGTACGTACGACCTACAGTCTCTATTAGTGTAACATAGTTCATTTTTCAAATTCATATTTAATGGATGGATTTAAAATTATAATTTATGTAAAAAAATGATTATTTTCTAATTAATATTATTATATATATAATGAAATTATAACCACTATTACCATATTCTACTTTCCAAATCCATTTTGGACTTAGGTACTGAATATTTCCAAAATGTACGATGTGAACTTAAATAATTAAGTACTTTTTATAAAATGGTAATAAGTGATATAAAAGGAATAATAAACATGAAAAATGGTATTATTCATGTAAATAATTAACATAAGTTTATTATTGAAGAATATAAACAATGTATGTGATGTATAAAACTTGAGGAAAGGGAATTCTTAACTCAATTTTATTTCATTGAGTTAACATTCTACTTGATTGATTAAGGCCTCGTAAGATTATGTGTGAAATGAATTTATATTTTCTTATTTTTTATTTCCAATTTTTTATTATTATTTATATATTATACACATTAATTTATTCTTTGGATCAATTATCACTTCGATGATATGATATTTATATGGGTGTTTCTTTTAAAAATTCTCTTTTAAAATTCCTCTTTCAAATAATTTTACAAAAGTAAAAAAAGGAATAATTTTTTAACTTAAATGTCATGATCAGTTTTTCCTAATTTGATTACACTGTAATTTTTTTAATATTTCTTTAAAATATTAAAACTATATTTTTAAATAATTTTTTTATTTATAATTGCATCGTTCTCAAAAAGAATCATTTTTAAACTAAAAAAATTATTTTCCACACAAATTCTTTTAATGATATTTTCATTAAATAAAAAGAAAATTTCTCTTATTATTGGTAAATTGGTATTAAAATGGGTTTTAAAATAAAAGTATATTTTTATAATTAAAAGTTTTTTCATATGGGTTTTAAAGAGATTTTAAAAAGTTTTATAATGAAAATTAAAAGCATAAAATGTTAACCATGATATGGTACATAAGAATTATATGTAGAATGCGTGTTCCTAATATATCTTATACGAAGTGATGATCCAAATTTTATCTCACAGGTGATCTTGAATAGATTATATGACGGGTTGAGTCCCACTATATATCATGAAAATGGGTGATCTCAATCTAGCTTATATAAAGGGTTGATCTCCAATTATATCTTAAAAGAAACAAGTGATCCTGATATAGCTTATATGAAGGGTGAGACCCATTATAGATATCCTATGTATTGGGTAATTATTAGGTTCTCTAGAGAATTATATTGGAATTTTTTCATATGTTTATTCCAATTATAAGAGAATTTTTTATTAATATGATGCTCTAAGTTACCAACAAGTGTTTTTATTTTGATTTTTATTGGTTTTAAAGGTTTTATTTAAACAAAATGTGTGTGATTTTTTATTGGAAATGATTTCTTTCATTTTCTCAAAGAAAATTAAATGGGTGTTCATGTTTTTCATTGTACTACCATTTTTATTTTTTATTTCACTTACTCAGATTTTTGTGTTCATCCCACATTTCAAAATATTTTTTATATGATTTTAAGGAAGAGTATGGACAAGGTTGATGTCAAGATCAAAATTTTGAAGCTGATCCAATAAAAAGAAAACATGTTTTATTTTAAAAAAAAATAATTTGGTGTAAAAAATGGATACTGAGACTAAGTGCCCACTTGATATGTATGGGTTTACTATGTAAGAGTTTATCTGAATTCTCTTAAACTCTAAACCTAAAATATATTAGGGAAAATAAAAGGATTTATAGTTATAAAATAACTATAATGAGCATTATTTAAATCCAATTCCTTATAATTAAACCCATATTTTCTCTTTATGCATCTTATAACCACTTATGTTAATCTAACTTGTACATGAAAATAATTGTTTAATTTAATCATAGTTAGGTAACCACATGTTTTACACTCATATACCCTGGTAGTTTGGTGTTTTAATTGTTTTTAGCCATCCTCTATGTGATTTAATCCTGCCTAAAGAGATTTTATTGTAAATTTATTTTTTATATTTAATTATAAAATTTATCAAAATTCATATAAATTATTAATAAGTGATTCTTGTCATATAATAATTATAATAATAAAATTGTGGGGAAATAAATTTTATAAATAAAATTAATAATGAAAAATAATTCAAATTGGTTAAAGTTAAATGGAGTTTTATTTCCAATTAATATATTGTTTTTTTTTAAATTGATATATAATATTTTATAACGTTATAGAATATGTCTTATATAATAATATATCATATAAAAATTATTCAATAAATACAGAATAATTTTATAATAAATATGTAAATATCAATTCGGTATTTTCATAACCAAAGAAGAATTCAAGATATTTTTCTAGAAGTGTTATCATGATAATATAAATAATGAATATCTATTTCGATGGTATTATACTTTAGATCAATAAGAAATATATAATAATTTACTCAATATATCATACAGTAGATAATGTCATACCAAAGGATTTTAAAATATTTAAAATGATGATAAGGTCAGTGTAATACATGAAATTCACATATAAATATGAGATTTAAAAATTATATTAATAATAAAATTAAATGAGATTTTATATTGTAATTGATAAGATATCTTAAAATAAAATATTATGACATAAGTATAGAAATGGAGGCATAAACTTATTCATGATCAAGTTGAAATTCTAAAATCTCACGCTTAACCCATATAAAATCTATATTTACATAAATTCTATCAAATTGTTTATATAAAAGGGAAATCACCACACCTTTTCCAAACATCTAGAGATTCGTTTCTATTATTAAAAGAAATAATTTAGTGATGATTCAACTCCTCAACATAAGTATCATCTTCACATTATTTATTTTCTTAAACCTCTGCCTATACCTCTTCTTAAAACTAATTTATAACTTTAATAAAGTGGGATTAATGTCGATATAATTTTATAATAATAGTATAATAATTATATATATGTGATTTAATAATCAATACCTCTTTGTAGTACATCTGTGTTTTGGTTAGTTCAACCACCTACTTTGATGATACTACTCTATTTTCATAATAATTTTTATTTAGGAAGAAAAACAAAAAAAATATAGAATATTTATGATATATCAATTTTATTATGATATTTAATGTAAAAAATCAAATTTATTTGTAATAATATTAAATAAAAATTTCAAAGAAGATTTTATAAATTATAATAATATATTAATTTAATGAACTCCTTTTCTTATTGAGTATATGAAACCATTTTGTAGGATATTTTACTATTACCATTATACTAATGATATTATGGTATTTTAGATCATAAAACCTCAAAATAACTAATGCAAGGAAAATTAATCCAAAAAATAATACAAGAAAATAAATGAATAGTAATTATAAAAATGAAAAAGATTATGAGGCAACTATGTAATTAATAGAATTTTATTATATAAGAAATAGAGAAAGTATGATTCTAGTTCGGACTTTAGGTAAGGGTTTTTTCATTAAAAAAATTACATTTAAGTTTTAAAGTATTTATATTAAATATCTCTCAAATGTTTTAAAATAATTTTCATTATCTTTTAATAGATATTTATTGATGTTTTATACGTTAATTTAATTTTAATTTCAATAGGTAAATGTTTAATTCATTATTTTAAATTAAATTTATTTTATATTTTAAATTAAATTCGTGTGCTTATGGGTTTAAATGTTAATTTTTGTGAGTTTTCTTTAGGGCTTGGTGAATTATAAGAAACTATGTGTTTTATTCTTATTATGTTTCTTAGAAATTATATATTATGATAGGTGGACCTAGTATATTGCCTCATAATTGATTGGATAATGATTTATTCTTAAGAGAAATTATTTTTGAATTAACTAGTGAATTTATTCTCTTATAAGGATTATTTGTACGGGTGATAATGAATATGATATCTTAAGTATCCTTCATGGATTCTCAATGAATGCATATGATTTTTAATGGAAACCTTTTAATTTTATGAGATAATAAAATAATTTCGTTATTGACTGTAAATATTGAGTATTTTAAAGGTTTTCTTTTTAAATAAAATCATTTTCATGTGTTTTACATTTTTTTATGAAACCTTCACCATTTTACTTTTTCCTATATTATTGGTTTTGAGTTTTTTTATATAAATATTATATAAAATAATTTCAGTTCATGTTTAAAAGTAATTTTACAATATTTTACAAGATCGAAGGTTATTATTTAAATGAAAAACTTGTTCATGGGTTTTCATATATTTCATTGACTTTATATGTTTTTTTATTTAATTTATACACTTTACTGATCTTTTTCTTCTCATGATATGTTTTCAAATGATTTTTTATAGTGATTAAGTATGAGTAAAATAGATTATGAAGTATAAGTTATAATTATGATTTTCAAACCTTTAATTAAGTGGGCGTGTCATTTAAATAGTTTGATTTAGTGGAAAAAATATCCTTTTGGGGAACTAGTATGGATTTTGTTAAATTTTTATTATTTTCCAAAACTATAAACCTAAAAGGCCTTGAGAATATAATTGATGGAATATTTTCTATAAATAATATAATTATGGTATATTTTGGTTTGGGTTATCACACCAAATACCCTATAACACCCCAAAAAATACCCCTCTCTACCTTTGTAACAATCCAATGTCACATTTTTATACTATTAACTATTGTTGAATTTATTTAAATTAGTGATGTATGATTTTGATTTTTTTTAAATAAATTAATAGATTTTTTTATTTTCACTATTTATATATGGTTGGGAAATGGTTAGTATTAATTATGTGGCCTTATCATATGTATGATTAACCCTACATGGTTGGTGCATGGTTAAGATAAATCATCTAGATATAGGTTTAAATTACATCTAGTGGATGACACATGAATATAGGATGGTTTCAAATTCTAAGTGGTATTTACCAGGTGATTCACTATCTCTTGAACAATTAGATCACGGTTTCATAAACTGGGGGGCCAAACCCTGTGACATACCTAGAAATTAAAATTTTGATGTTTCTATTTTTTCCATGATCTATTTAAGCCACATTATAATTATTTCATTCCCCCACTTGATCTATACCCTTCAAAAGGTCCTCAAATATAATAACACTCTTTCATATTATTTTCTCTTGGGGAATTCCTCTTTGATTTTCATGTATTTGATAGAGTCATCCCTTCTTTTAATATCAACTTCCTATTTATTTCACTTTTCCACTCTTTTCTTTATTATTAATTATTCTATGAATATATGTTCGTTTAATCCTTGGTGGGGTTTTTCTAAACCTTATGGTTATTGGTTCATTGATTATAAAAAAATTCTTTGGTTATTTACCTTCTCTCATTTTAAGTTTTTGGGTTATCTATGCAAGATCTGGATATGTGTTTTTATGAAATTTCTTCTATTTGGAATACCTTATTATGTAATAAATTTATAATCCATTTTTTTAGTAATATAGTTGTGCATTTATTTTTTAATGTTATTAAAATTGGGAACCTCATGGATCTTATGGCATTTCCTAATGTAAAAAATGGATTTCAATTGTTTTCTATGTTTTACATACCTATAATAATTTATCAAAAACATAATGTGTTTGTAAAAATTCATAATTGGAGTTATCTATGAATGTTGAAAACTATGGTGGTGTTATTTATTTACAAGTGGTATTCTAATGTTTTATAAATATAATTAGTTTTATATTAATGTTTTTTATGCTTTTTTAGGAGGGTTTTGAAATAAATTTAAGTTTCATTATATTTTCTTGTTCTTTAGATATGTTATGGGATATTTAATTTTCATTTAGCTTTATACCAATGTATTTAAAACTCAACTCATGTTTGAGGTTTTATATAACATAATATATTTATTTATAGAGGGTTTGGTTTTACTAAATTATTTTAATCTTTGTTTTAAACTTTTTTTATAAAAAATCAATGCTTATTTGGTTTTTTGAAAGAGAGATTTTTATGTTTTAATTATTTGGTTAAATATTAAAATTCCAGTTATCAATGTTTTATGAAGTTAATTATTCAATAGAAATTATTTTTTATGTGTAAATTAATTGAAATAAATTTTCACATATTTGATATTGGATGTGCTTCATGGGAACCTTGAGTACTTAGCAGAGAACCTAAGCATAAGTACTTGCTAGTTATTGTGGTCATTCTACCTAGCTAACCCCAAATTAAATGTCAGGTATTGATCCAACCCTACCTATCCTACCCTAGATTACCCACAAGGTATTAATACTACTCAACCTAGTCATCTCTCGATCACACCACTAGTTAGGATTCCACTCTGATTACTACATTTATGAGTTAAACCACTAGTGAAGGATCTATCTCTAGCCAGTGGTTATACCCACTAGATTAGGTTTATACATGGAAAGATACATGTACATAGATAGAAATAACTCAGTTTTGGATATGGATTAGTATGATAATCCTAGATTATCTTGATCTAGTTACCTAAGGGGGAACCTGTGAGGCTTGATTGTGGATCCACTCTAATTCAGTTGAATCTTTATTATATATTTTTTCTAACTCTATGTATTATGAATTAGTATTATATAATTATTCAAGCTTTATTGGTTATTTTTTAATTATTATAGTTTTGTGCTTTATATACTTAAAATTTAAATTATGATACTCATTATTCATAGATAATTTGTGATACATGTTAATTTATAATGTTTTATTTAATATTGATTATATCATTGATTTCTCATATGCTTGCTAATTTTTCTATTCTAGGTCTTTGGGATTCCCTTTTTTATTTAAAAATAAAACTCTATTGTTCCTTTGAAAAAAAGGATAAATAAGGGTAACTAAACTTGTTTATATTTTCTTAAGAAATGAAAGAATTTTTCAGTAAGGACCCAAACCTAGAAACCTAAAGCAGGTGCATTATTTTATTCTATTAGCACGATTATAAGGAATAAAATACAAAAGGACTGATTATTTTAGTAGTTTTAGAAGAAAATATTACATAAATGATACTCATAGTACATTGGGAAAGATAAAAAATACAACGAGATACATAATAAAATTAAATAAAATGCATCATTGAAATATTGTTCAAAATTTTATTCTTCATAACTTGGGGAAAGGAAAAAAAATAATGGTGCGCAAAAATGCTTTATAATGGTTACATGAAGCAACCTTGAGAAAAGTAAAGTCAATAATACAAATATATTATGGCAAAGTAAATAATATAGAAAACACTTTCCATCAATAAACTAGTAATGAAAATGTATCCATCGATTTTATCAAAGTGAAAATCTCATAGAAATTAATAATAGAGTACTGAATAAAGAAAATTATTATTTAGTGGATTTCATTTATCTGGAACATGAACCATTATACCATCAAGATAGTTTAAGTCGTTGGGTGATAACTTGTCTAATTTTTTTTAGAAACAAATGTTGCCAGTTGTTTTGTCTCATGAGACATGTCGATGCATCGAGGGTCCAGAGCAGGCCCTACCCATCACTAAAATTCCAAATCATTCTTCATATATAGATTTAATTCAATAAAAATATTCCTTACCGAAATATTCATATATATTAAAGAGTACAGATTCATAAATATTCCAGAGTTAAAATAACATTCAAAATGAACACTGTGTGTAAAATGATATACGACTAAAAAATAGTCATATCCCTGATACAATTATATGGATATTTAATATAAATATAATTTAAAATTAAAAATAATCTCAAAGGGGGAGTATATACACCACATAATAATGATTAGGTGCACAATACCTAGAAAGTCTTAATGAAATAGAAATTGAGACAAAGTCCCTTACCACATTGTAGTAAATCGAATCATATGATCAAAATTTAATAATCCTCAAATGAAACATTTTATACCATAAATATAAATAGATTCATGATATTATATATAAAATGTAAGTACACCAATATAATAAATAAGTGGTGAATAATAGAAATCTCACAGAAATAAAAGTGATATGAGAAACCCCTTACCTTAAGTCTGAATGTGTTCTACACTTGATCTTAATGTCCTAGATAATCTAATTAAATAAATTAATTAATTAATTAAGAACCTTTTATACATGAATTTTATTAGTTATAGTTTTATTAAGTTAATTTATTGCCTTTTTATGGGTTATAGAATTTAATTTCATCATTTGGGAGCATTCGTTTTCTTGGTTTTCATGATCGGTTCGCTTGTTTATAAGTAATGATGTTCACGTGAAATGGGTATAATTATCCATAATTATAATTATATGTTATTAATTAACATACATAATATTTAATGGTATTATATATATTTTTCCAAAAATGAGGATTATTTATTAGATAAAAGTTTAAATATAATCATTTAGATCATTTTGGTGCTTTTTAGATCATCATGAAATAGTTTTGTCTTAGTAATTAATATCATGTATATATACTGGTTATAGAAAAAAATACATTATAATATATATATATAATAATAACAATTAACCATAATTATGGTTTTATTACCATTATTTAAGGTGTTAATGGAAAATTAAAATACATCGTCCATGATGTCGGTAAATTGACACATCATGGGCGATGTTTTCCTTTATAAAATAAAAGGGAGAGTGAGAGAAAGGATTTTGATGATGGATCTTCCACTAACATGATATAATTTTAGTATATTAATGATACTAGAGTTATAATGTCACATTGGATATATGAGGTGAGTATAGGATAAGAAATGAAAAATAAAATTGAAAGAAAATTAAAAGAAAACGAAAGGGGATTTACCTCTTGGATTCTCTTCTTTAAGAACCTCCCTAAGGGACCATGGTTTTGGTTTTCTTATGATTAAAATAGCTCCTATACATGGGGGATATACTTTGGAAGTGTATTGGGAATATGTTTTACAAGGCTCAAATCTTGGAAAGTGTGAGGACAAGGGGTGGGGATGGGTGGTATTTATAGTGTAGAAGTGGGGTGTTTTGTGAATATTTTATTCATTATTTTATTATTTTGGATCAAGATAAGAAATAAATATGAATCTTGTGACTATATAAAGTAATTGAAAGATATTACTTCTATCCAATAGTGCTTACATCATTCATGACTTAATTAATAGTGTATTTAGCTTCTAATGTATATATATCGTAAATTGTCATATTTTACTATTCACCAAAAATTTAGGTATTTCATTAAAATCCCAAAAATTCACTTTTACCATTTTTCAACACGTAGAATCCAAAAATGAACTCCATTTAATGAAAATAATTTTATAAATATGATAAATTTAATTTTTAACAAAAATCATCATTTACTCAAAAAATACATATTTTAAATTTATAAATCATTTTATAACACTCTAAAAAATTAACTATGGTCTCACAATATTATCCTAAAATAATAAGAAAACAAAAAATTAATTTATGAATACATTTTATGGAAATAAATTTTACTTTAAATAATTTTATAGATTTTAAAATTTTAATTAAATATTTATGATATTCAAAAATACCAATAGTTAATTAATTATTTTTAAAATATTCATTTACTTATACTATGAAATAATTATTCCATACTTTCATTTATATAATGCATAAATTTGATTTACAAATTTATGGTTGTGGTTAATATTTATTTGTCTGATATACAAGTCAAAGCGTTATATTACTATTCCAAATGTCAAGTTATTGTTTCCTCAATATAGCTTCCTTAACTACTAGATATACCTATTATTTTATTCATTATTCATTTATAAGGTTTGTATTGTTTTTTATATGTGACTTTATATGATTTATATTAAATAATTTTGTGTGAAAAGTAAAATATATAATGAATTGAATTTTTTTGAGAGGATACATAACATAAAATCATGGGGCATTATATTCTTCCCTCGTACTGAAATTTCATCCTCAAAATTTTTATAAACATTGACTTATAAAAAGATAAAGGTGGTTCTTACTCATAACTTCCTCAGGTTCCCACATTTATTTCTCCATATTATGGTTAATCCAAATAACATTTACTAGTCTAGTCATCCGATATCTTAATACTTTCTCTCTTATGTCAAGAATCTTGATAGGCTCTTCATAGTAAGAAAAATTTGGTTCCACTTATATTTCTTCATAGGTGAGTACATGTATTGGGTTTTCCATTTACTTCTTTCACAATGACACATGGAACACAACATGAAATTTAGAGATACTTGGTGGAATTGCTAAATGGTAAGCCACAACTCCAGTTCTTTCTAGAATTTCAAATGGTCTATTGTACCTGGGGCTTAGTTTCCATTTCTTACTTAATCTTAAGACACCCTTTTATGGAGATACTTTTAAAAATACATGATCTACCTCTTAAAATTACAAATCCTTCTCTGGTTATCAGCAAAAATATTTTCCTACTTTGGTATGCTTTAATATCGGCCTGAATTTTATTTACCTTTTTCATAGTCTCTTCATTAAGTTCTAGTCCTAAAAGTTTTTTCTCACCTACTTCATCCCAACAAGTTTGATTTCGACATATCTTGTCAAATAATGATTCATATAGATCCATTTGAATACTATAATGGAAACTATTATTTTCGGAAAATTCCACCAAAGGTAATTAATGATCCCATATACCTTGAAATTTAAGTGATAATAATCTCAACATGTCTTCCAGTGTATGAATAGTCCTTTTAGACTATCCGTCGGTTTGAGGGTGATAAGCAGTACTCATATAAAGCTCAGTATCCAAATCCTTCTAAAGACTATTCTAGAATTTTGATGTAAATTTGGGATATCAATTAGAAACAATTGATATAGGATCCCCATTAAGTCTTATAACTTAATATAGAATCTTGATAGGCACTCCAGTGGAAAATTTTCCCTTATTGTGAGGAAATGTGCAGATTTGGTAATTTGATCAACAATAACCAATATTTCATCATTCCTTATTGGATTTCTCAGTATTACTATGACAAAATCCATCATAATTTCATCCCAATTACACATATTAATAGGTATAGGTTTCTTTAATCCTCTAGTATGTTGTCTCTCAGCATTCACTTGTTGAAAAACTAGACACATTGACACATAATTAGCAATTTTTCTCTTTACGGTATCCCACCAAAAATGTTCCTTAAAATTTCTATACATCTTCATACTACTATGGTTTATAGATAAATTTGAGTTATGAGAATCATCTAATAGTACAATTTTTATCTCTAGTATTTATGGAACACATAACCTCTTTCAAAATTTCATAACTCCAACCTCATACATGAAGTCTTCCAATCTTTCAGCCTTAAGGGATTTAATTTTATTTTGATGGTTCTCACCATCAGATTGAGAGATTTTAATATTTTCTCGTAAATATGGTTTATAAGTCATTTGAAAACTTAATTATGTTTTCTCTTTCTAAACAATTCCCATATCCATCTTTACTGGATCCATAAACATAAGATCTCTCTAGATCCTCATTTGGGTCAGAATCCAATGATATTTTATGCTTAATACATCTTCTACCTTATTTGTATTTCATATATGGTAGTGTATTAAAAATTTATAGTATTTGAGTAACTCAAGCCATCATTTTTTCCTCATGTATTTTTATTTCTATGTAAAAATGTATTTCAGACTCTTGTGATCCATATATATCTCACATGTTTCATTGTAGAGATAGTTTCTCTATATGTTCAGAGAAAAGATTACAGTTGCTAACTCAAGATCATGATTTGGATAATTTTTTTCATCTGTCTTCAACTACCGTTATACACAATTAATAAATTTATCATTTTTCATAAGGAAACATCACATTCCATTACATAATGCATCATTATATATCATAAACCCATCATTTTTATAGGTACGATTCAAAATTAGAGCATGGACCAATGTTCTCTTGAATTCTTCAAATCATTATGTACATTATTTTTTCCATAAATATATAACCCCTTTGCATGTGAGCTTGTAAAATTTTTTATCCAATTAGGAAAAATTCTATACGAAATGCTGATAGTAACCTTCTAAGACAATAAAACTATGTACCTCATTTATGTTCATTAGCATAGGCCATTATTGGATTGCCTTTATCTTTAGAAGATCAACTAAGAATCCATCCATAGAGACAATATGTCCTAGAAAGGAAACTGTTTGAAGCTATAATTCATACTTGATAAACTTCCCATATAACTCTTTTCTTTTAAGAGTCTCTACAACAACCCGAAAGTGTTTCTCATGGTCCAAATTTCTTTTGTAATATATAAATATGTCATCAATAAATACCACAAAAAACATCAATATATTCCTTGAAAGTTATGTTAATTATATCCATGAAAATAGAGGGTTCATTATTCATTCCAAATGAAATTATTGTAAACTCATAATTCCCATAACTGGTTTGATATGTTGTCTTTTGAATATCTTCCTTCCTCACATGAAATTGATGATATCCAGATCGAAGGTCAATCTTCAGAAAATATTGATCTCTGTAAAGTTGATCAAATAATTTATTAATTTGAGGCATAGGATACCTGTTTTTTATTATAATATTATTGTTTTATCTATAGTTAATTCATAGCCTCATGGATCCATCTTTCTTCTTGACAAATAGAATAGGGGTTCCCTAACGAGAAACACTAGGGAGAATAAATTCATTATCACTCAATTCCTTTAGTTTTTTGTTCCATTAAACTAATTCTATAGTGTCTATTCTATAGGGATTATTTGATATTTATCTTTCACTAGGAATTAAATAAATAGAGAACTCAACTTCCCACTCCAGAGGATGTCTATGTAAATCCTCTGGAAATACATTGATATATTCTTCACAATTGGTACATCCTCAATTTAAAGATTACTATCCTCATCCATGGATGTTGTTTTCACTTCCACCCAAATAATTTCATTCAGTAGAGCTAATAGGGGTGGATATAGATAATAATTAGATGATTTGTTTTATTCTCTAAAGATAAGGTATTCTATACCTTTCTCACAAATTGTAACTTCCTTCTTCTTACAATAAATTTTTGCATCACAATTTCAAATCCCATTGAAAATATGAATCATATCAAAGTCAATAATAGGTGCGATAATAAGTTCAGCAACTAAATTGAATTTATGTTTCATGAATGGGACTGACTGACACATCTTTGTTGCAATGATACTTACCTTAGGAGTTTTGGATGACAATAACTTTATTAACTCAAAAGGGAAATGTCTAATTTTCTTAGAAAACATGGAAGATATAAAATTATGTGATGATCCTGAATCAAATAAATCATTTTATACGTTTGAGGAAATGAATAAAGTACTTGTCACCACATCATTATTAATATAAACCTCAGCAGTTTTGATGGCATAAGCTTGGACTTTCTCTCTTGTCCTTTTCTGAGGAAAGTTTCTTTAATGTATAGGTCAATAATTCACATAGTATCCCATCTCCCTATGATTTATCATTGAAAATCAATGGTTTTCCCTCCCCATTTCATTCATTGTCTCTATGACCCTTTTATTCACACTTATAACAAAATCCCATGACATTCAAGCATTTTCTCAGATGATTCTTTCCACATTTTTCAAATAATGGGAATTTCTTCATTCTATTATTATTGGAACATCACCTTTTTTATTTTTATCAAAAGACCTATTCTTCTCCTGATTTACCTTAAAAAAATTGGATTTAGAAAATTCATTCCCCATTTTGATGGAACTTAATACTATTTCATTATATGATGAAAATGTTTAAGAAGCTAATGACCTTCAAAGAAAAGGATCAATATCTTCAATTAAATGATCAATCTTATATTCTGAATCAATTATGTAATCTATGGCATACCGTGCTATACTTGTGAATTTATCCTCATACTCCTCAACTTCCCTTTGCTTTAAGCTAAGTAATATTCTCTTTATTTTAGTTCATTGATCACAATGGAAGTATTTTTCAATGAATGTTTCTTTAAAATTTCTCCAATCAATGTCCATTCTTTATTCTTCCTCCTTAGTATTTTGGATCAATGATCATTATTAGTCAACATATCCCTTCAAAAAATATACTACCAGTACTACCTTTTAATTTTCATTTCTCCCAATGCTATAAATATATTTTAAAGGGTCTTAATCCACTACTCATCTACCATTGGATTAGTAGTCCCACTAAACGATTGCAGCTTCTGCTACATGAAATGATCTAGAATTGGTGAATCATTTTTATTCGTCATAACCTAATTATGTTTTCCTAATATAGTCATGATTTGATAAGTTCAAAAACTAACTGTATTGACTTACTCAGTAGGGAAATCCCTATATTATCTATAGGTATTGATTCCCATTATTTTATTAGGCAACATCACTAAATAATGGAATACACTAAATTAGGTTATAAATCATAATTTATAATTTTAAATTAGAAAAACACTTAATGTAAATTGAAAATTTATGCATAGCTAATTTTATAATCGTAAACATGGTTTCTTTGAAAATATATTTACTTTTAAACTATTCATACTCATTTTTAAATAAAATATGAATCATCCTAAGCATATCCCCCAGGAGTGTCAAACTAGGTGTACAGTAAGGCCCATTGTCATGCACCAGGTTACCCTGAGTTATACCCAAAACTCCTTGTCAGAGTTTTTACTCCTAGAAATATCTATTCTAAAACCACATCCACTTGTATTATACAGATAGGTATGTATCTCTAGGAAGACCCATGTAATATCTAATTTTCGAAAAAATTTGGATTATATTATATGATTATCCTCAAAGTCTATCTTAGGGTTATGTTCCTTAAATTATGTTTTCTAAATCTAGTTTCCATGTTTACTACTAAATTTCCTTTGATACCAATTGTAACACCCCCATCTCCAGAAAACCAGATCTGGTACATTTACATTGGAATTATTACAAGGAATCAAATCCTGAAGGACAAATTATTTTATTAGTTTTGGAATACCAAATTACATACATGATACTCATATTACATTGTAAAAGATATAAAATACAACATGATGCAGAAAAAAAATGAAATAAATTACATCCTTGAAAGATTATTCTAAGTTTTCTTCTTCATAACCTAGGGAAAGGAAACATAATAAGGGTGATAACAAATTATAAGAGAAGGTTACATGAATAATAATAAGTGAAGTAATGTCTATATAGAATATAAATTATAGAAAATTAAATAATATGAAAAATACATTCCATCAATAAACTAGAAATGAAGATGTATCCATAGATTTTCTCATAGTGAAAATATCATGGAAAGAAATAATTGAGTACCAAATGAAAAAAATTCTTATTTAGTGGATGTCATGTATTGGGCACAAGAATAATTATACCTTCAATATGGTTTAAGTTTGTGGGTAGAAACCTGTAAAATCGTTCTTTGAAATAAACATAGAGGGTTTGTCATCAATTGTTTTGTCTCATGGGACCTGTCGATTCATCGAGGGGTTATAGCAAGCCCTTCCTATCACTGTAAGTCCAAATAATTATTTATACAAATATTTAATAAAATATAAATATTCCTTATCAAAATATCTTCATTGATTAAAGAGTACGGATTCATAAATATTCTTTAATTAAAACCACATTCAAAATAAACATCATTTGTAAAATGGTATACGACTAAGACAATAATCATATCCATGATACAAGAATATATATATGTAATAGAAATATAATTTCAAATGAAAAATTATATCAAAGGGGCAGTAGATACACAACATAATAATGATTAGGTGCACAATACTGTGTAAGTCCCAATGAAATGGAAATTGAGACAACGTCTCATGCCACATTCTTATCAATCGAATTGTATAACCAAAATTTAATAATCATAAAATAAAACATTATATACCATGAATATAAATAGATTAATGATATTATATATCAAATGGAAGTACACCATATATAATAAATAAGTGGTGAATAATGGAAATCTCAAAGAAATAAATGTGGGATGAGAAACCCCTTACCTTATGTCTGAATGTGTACTGCACATGATGTTAATGTCCTGGATAATAAATTTAAATATATTAATTAATTAATTAAGAAACTTTTATAATTTTATTTGATTAATTTTAGTTTTATTAAGTTCCTTTATGAAATTTTTTATGAGTTATATATTTAAATTTCATCACTTTGGATTATTTATTTTCTTGGTTTTCGTGATTGGTTCGCTTGTTTATAAGTAATGAGGTTCATCTAAAATGGGTATAATACTCCATAATTTGAAGTATATGTTATTAATGAACATAAATAATATTTAATGGTCTTATATATTAGTTTTCTTTTATATATGAGGATTATTTATTAGATATAACTTTAATGATAATCGTTTACATCATTTTTATTGTTTTTAGATCATCATGAAATAGTCTTATCTTAGTAATTAATATCATGTATATATAATGATTTCATAATATAAAATAAATATAATATGTACAATAAAATATGTTTTAACTATATTTATGGATTTTTTACCAGTATTTATGGTGTTAATAAAAATTGTAAACCCATTGTCCATGCTGTCAGTAAATTGACACATCACGAGTGATGTTTTCATTTATAAAATAAAAGAGAGAGAGAGAGAGAGAAAGGAGTTTGATGATGGATATTCTATTAACATCATAGAATTAAATTATATTAATGATAATTGATTTATCATGTATCTTTGGATTGATTATTAGAGGAGATGACAATAAATGAAGAAGAAAATTGAAAGGAAATTAAAAGAAAAATGGGGATTTACCTCTTGAATTCTCCTCTTTAAGAACCTCCCCAAGGGAGATTGGTCTTGGTCTTTCATTGAGAAAAAGATATATTGGACATGGGGGAGATACTTGGAAAGAGTATTGGGAAAAATTTTGATAAGTCTCAAATTTTTGTAAGGTTTCAGGAGAAGGGGTGGTGAGGGGTCGTATTTATAGTAGAGGATTGGGGTGTTTTGTGAATATTTTATTCATTATTTTATTAATTTGGATCAATAAAAGAAATAGTGAGGATTATAATGAATAAATAAATCAATTATTATATTTTATTTCAACACAATAGTTCTTACATCATCCATGACTCAAAGAATACTGTATTTAACTTATAATGTATATATACCGTAAATTGCCTTATTTTACTATTCACCAAAAATTCCAGTATTTCAAAAAAATACCAAAAGTCCACCCTAAACATTATTATATTTGTAGAATATAAAAAATAACTTCATTTTTTGAAAAATGAAGTTTTCAAAACATGATAAATTTAATTTTTAATTAATATCATCATTTACTCAAAAAATATAGATTTTAAATTTATAAATCATTTTATAATACTCTAATAAATTAACTAAGGTCTCAAAACATTATCTTAAAATCATAAGTCAATAAAATATTAATTTATGAATTCCTTTTATGAAAATAACTTTTCTATTAAATAATTTTATTAATTGTAAAATTTAGTTAAATATTTATGACTAACAAATACACCAACAATTAATTAACAATTTATAAAATATTCATTTACTTATATTATAATATAATTAGATCATTATTTCATTTATAAGATACCTAAATTTTATTTATAATTTCATGTGCGAGGTTAGTATTCATTTGGTTGGTTTACTATTCACTAGGTTCATATTACTATTCATAAGGTCAAGTTACTATTTTATCAGTATACGTTCCTTAACTTCTACATATACCTCTTATTTTATTCATTATTCATTTATAAATTTTGTGTTGTGTTCTCTGTGTGATTTTATATTATTTATATTAAATAATTTTTTTTTCAAAGTAAACTATCAAATAAATTGAATTTATTTTAGAGGATACATACCATAAAATCATGGGGCATTATATTTTCTCAATACCTTTTTAAATTTTTCAATAGTATTTAGTAACCCTACTTTGGTATCCTTCCAAAAATAGTGAGTTTGTATTTACAAAGAGTTTTTTAGGTGTATTGTTGGTACTTGTTTTATAAAAGTGGTAAACAAGATTATTTTCATAAACTTTATTTCAAACATGTATTTATATAACAAATTATATAAGATATAACATAGAATATATTTCTTGTGTTAACCTACTAGGAAATTTCACAAAACCTACTCATCCACCTTAGTGGATGTGTAGGCTTCGTGGATGTTATATTTTTTTTGTGGAGTTCCTCTTTCCATGTAATGACATTTCCTAGGATCTCATAGAGAAATATTAGATATTGATGATTATTAGGTGGTGAAATTAGGACATGATTTGATTAATGTTTAGGTTTTCTATGATATTTTTATTCTTTTTATGATGTCAATGTACTTTTCATTTCGACTTTCCTCTCTTTTTTGGTTTTGTAACGTCCCAATTCTAGAATCCACCCAGACGCACCCCATATCCGATTGGTCACATGGCCTCAAGCGTATTTCCCCGAATGCCAGAGGATGCCTAATAGCAGTGGGGGCCTTAGATGTGATAGTAGAGAAACTATTCCCCCATTGGTAGAGAAACACAGTGGAAGTAAAACAGATAGGAAAAGAGGAAGTAATAATAATACCATACCAAAATTCAACAGTGAAAGTAATGAACAACTGGAGCTCACATATATAAATAATGCATGATACATATGTTTTTGAAATCATCCAAACAAATCACAATGTTGGAATATAGTAATAAACTAAAGTAAAAAAAGAAAAGCATTAAACATCTCCACAACATCACAAACCTCAGCTTAGTCTCATGCTCCCCAACTCCACAACAATCATGTATCTCCTGTAGAAGGGCACTTACCCTTATCTATACCTCCAGAAATATAATCTGTTTGGGCCCAAAATCATGACCCAAACAGGGTGTGAGACTAATCCCATTAGGAAACCACCCAAAGATCTGTGTCTAACAGTCAGTGAATATATATGGAAAGAAATAAATAGAATGAAATAGTAAACAAGGAAGTACACATAGTAACAATCCTATAATTAAATCGCATTCTTTTTCATATATCAAGTAAGAATCTAATCAAAAGTAGGTAACCCTCTGGGAATTACTCACAACCTAACCCCTCTGGTTTAACTAAAAAACACAATCAACCCTCTGGAAAGTACACACAGTCTAACCTCTCTAGTTCAACTTTAGCAAAGACACTCTAACGAAGCACTCACCATCAATTCCCTATGTGGTCTCATATTGGTAACTAATAGGAACTTTGAGGAAGCACTCAACATTCAAATCCACATGTGGCCCTAATCAAGGAAACTACAGACACTCTGAGGGAGCACAAAGTCCATCCCCCTATGGTCTCATAACATAACAGTAAAACATACACATTGGAGAAGCCCTCAACGTCCATTCTCCCTATTGTCTACTACACCAGGTTCTCACAGATCTGTGTAATTCAGTCGTGCAAAAATGATACATGGTAGCCAAATTAAACCTCAATAAATACATCGTTAAACAATCTACATCACAGCATAGCATGTCAGATAATAATCACTCCATCCTAACAATAATATCCACAGAAAATAAAGCAGCCTAACAGGAAGCTAGACCAAATGGTCAAAACAAGAAAACATGGGAAAAACCTCTATAGCATGGAAAATTTAACCATATTCATAAACAATTAACCTCTATCTAAATAAAAATATTATATCAGTAAATAGCAGGGCTAAAAACCATAAACACGAAATACCTCGTTCTTGGGTATTGGGCACTTTTTTACATAAAATTCAAATACTATTTACAGAAAGCCACAAACCACCTACCTTGGTATCGTGAGATCAATATACATGAAACTTAGTCCTCGAATCACCCTAGAACTCTGTAGATCTATAAAAATGTTAAAAACATTCAAATGAGGATATCACGCGAGAGAGTAGAAATCAAGAGATGAGGATCTAGAAGAAGGAATATATTACTATGGTGATTCTGATGCAATCGACGGTGCTCGAATTGGATAACGGATGGAAAGTGAGGGGCTCAGCAAACATCTACACCGTATGGTCGCTCCTAGATGAGACGGGTGATGAAGAATAGGGTTTTGTCTGTCAGACATGACCCCGATTGGTATAATGAAAAAAATTACATGATGTGTTCTTTAAAAGTACATGGCGTGTACTTACCTTTTCCAGCCTCTGCTTTAGGTAGTCTCTATATCACCATATATGGCCATGTACATGGACACTACTCATCCAGTACATGGTCACCTGTGGCAACCGAGTACATGGTGTGTAATTATAAATACACGACGTGTACTCCTGAAATTTTCAGAATCTCCCCTTTATTGAAAAAACAACCAGAAAAGAAAAACATACATGAAAAGACAATCTGGGTTCTTAAAAACTTGCCCCCTTATATAAATTCATCCCCGGATTTCCCTAGAAATGTGACGTAGAAGAAGAATCCTAGAAAATCCTTGGCCACTATAATTGTACATTAGCCTCCCTCTCCCCAGTCTCATCCTATACTCACCAGTGCTTCCATAGCACTCATCCTAGAAGAACAAACCATCCATGGAGAACCTTCGCACTTTGATCAACAAACCAAATAGAATGATCTTCGAAAGATGCATCCACCTGGAGCTCAACCTCCTCGGGTTGTAAAACATGAGATGAGTCAGAGAAATAATGTCAAAGCTGAGAAACATGGAATAAGTCATGCATAGCCCGGTACCTCTGAGGTAACTTCAACTGATATTTAGCTAGCCCAACTCTCTCCAACACCTCAAACTTCCCGACGTACCTTGGTGAAATCTTACCCTATCTCCTAAACCTCCTGTGTCCCAAACTTGGTGTGACACACAGGAAAATCCGATCTCTGACCTCGAACTCCGGAGGTTATCTCTATCAATCAGCATAAGACTTCTATCATGACTTTGCAGTAGCCATCCTTTTCCGAATCAGCTCTATCAACTCTGTAGTCTCCTGGAAAAGATGAGGTCCCAGCATAGCTTCCTCTCCTGCCTCCAGCCAGTATAAGGGTGATCAATATGGCCTACCATAAAAAGCCTCATAAGGTTCCATCAAAATTGTTTATTAAAAACTATTATTGTAGGAAAACTTCACAATAGGTATGTGCTTCTCCCATGAACCTCCAAAATTCAAGATGCATTCTCGAAGCATGTCCTAAATCACATGAATCATACGCTCGGACTGGACATATATCTTGGAATGGTAAGTTGTACTCAGAAGTACCTATGTACCCAAAGCCCTCTAAAGTCCCTGCCAGACCTGAGAAGTAAAATGAGCATCCCTATCTGAAATAATGGATTTTGGAACTCCATGTAAACATATAATCTCTTGTATGTACAACTGTTATAGCTCATCAACACTAAAGGTCTCCTTGATCCGAAAGAAGTGAGAAACCTTTGTGAGACTGTCAATGACAATCCAAACTACATCATTCCCTCGAGGCAACCTCGGAAAACCTATCACAAAATCCATCATGACATCTTTACCTTTCCACTTGGGAATGGGTAACTACTGCAAAATACCTACTGGTTGCTGATGCTCCACCTTCACCTGTTGACTAATGGAACACCTCATGAAAAAACTAACAACATCTCTCTTCATACCTGGCCACCAATATTGATGGTGTAAATCTCGATATATCTTGGTGACACTAGGATGAACTACCCAAACTGAGGAATTAAAGTATCACATCAGCTCCTCACATATGTCTGCTGGCAGCCACACGCATCCATGAAAACGTAAGATCTCATCCTCAAATATTGTCAATCTAGGAATAGGTTCCTCTCCTGATATACTATCTCATAGGACTAGGCCTTCTAAATTTGATAGATGCCTCATTCGTACTCGATCTAAAAGAGTAGAGCTAATATCTACAGAAGATAGAAACGTTTGACCCTGTCTGTCGTGCACCATTAAATTAATTTCAATGAATAGCGCCATAAGTTGTTACTCACTACTGGCATCCTGAACTACCTGTATCTGAGTTCTTCTACTCAACGCCTCAACCACTACATTTACCTTCCCAGGTGTGTAGTCAATCTCAATGTAAAAATATTAAAGGTACTCAAACCACCTTTTTTGTATCAAGTTCAGGTCACGCTAAGTGAATATATACTTTAGACTTTTGTGGTCAATGAAAATACCAAAATTCTCTCCTAGAAGATAATGTATCTAATAGCATAAAGCATAAACAACTGCAGCCTACTTAAGATCGTGTGTTGGGTAATTTCTATCATGTGGCCTCAACTGCCGAGACCCATATGCAAAAAATCCTTATCCCTATATAATCACATCACCCCGCCTGATACATGATGCATCACAGTACACAATATAGCTTTTTCCCATCTCAAGAAATACTAGTATCAGTGCTAAAGTCAGCCTCCCTTTCATCTCCTAAAAAGCTGACTCACAAGATTCTGACCACAATTAAATCACACCCTTCTTAGACTATCATGTTAGTGGTTCTTCTAAGTGTGAAAAGTCCTGTATAAAATGTCTGTAGTAACCATCCAGACCTAGAAAACTTCATACCTCAAAGATGTTCTTTGGATTCACCCAGGAAACTACTACTCTCACTTTCTCTAGATCTACTGATACTCCTGTATATGAGATAACATGACCCAATAAGTGAATCTGGTCCATCCAAAAGTAGAATTTTTAGATATTATCATATAAATTTTTCACTCTCAGCGTACTAAAAATGATCTCAAGACGTATGGGATGGTCGTGTCGAGTGTGAGAGTACACCAAGATATCATCCATGAATACCACCACAAAAGAATCCAAATATGGATGGAACACTAGGTTCATCAATTCCATTAAAACTATAGGCACATTCGTGAGACCGAATGGCATAACCACATACACATATAGACCATACCTACTATAAAATGTTTTAAGAGGTATATTAGATGGTCTAACGTTAAACTAATGATAATAAGACATCAAGTCGATCTTCGAGAAAACTCAAGCTCCTTGAAGCTGATCAAAGAGATCATCAATCCTCAACAAGGGATATCGGTTCTTGACTATCAACTGGTTCAACTTCTTAGAATCCACACAAAGTCTAAGGTTATTGTCCACCTTCTTCACAAATTGGACATGTGAACCCCAAGGAGAAGTATTGGATTGAAAGAAACCCTTTTCTTACAACTCCTCTAACTTCTTCTTCAGCTCCTGAAAATCTGGTGTAGCCATCCTATAAAGAGGAGTGGACATCGGTTCCACTCCTGGAACGAGCTCAATAGAAAAGTCTACCTCACGATCTGGAGGAAAACCTGAAAATTTCTCTAAAAATACATCTCTGAAACAATCCACCACTTGAGTATATTCCATCTGTGAATTCCCCTATTAATCCAGATATTGACTCGCAATCTAGGATATAACTCCTCAAAAAACATAATTATTAGGTCATGCTCTACTCGCCTGGACATCACACTCGCCCTTATGCAGAAACATAGCACCCTCTGGTGATGTAAAACTCACCCTGTGGCGATAGCAATCAACAACATCCTGGAAGGGAACTAACCAGTCCATTTCGTGAATGACATCATAGCATTTCATCTCTTGGACATAGAGGTCCCAAAAAACGTGACACCCACCAACATCTAGAGGGCACTCCTTGCATTGTCATACACTAGTCGTTCTTGTTATCAACTAAGTTTCTAACGTCAAGACATTAGCAGAAGAAAAGATATAGATCCCAAGTCTCTCTATAATATAAACATATATAAAGCTACGGGAAGCCCCTATATCGAAAAGGGCAGAAGCTAAAATAGAGGCAACTAGGATAGTACCTCAAACTTTTGAAGGTTTGGTATCCTGCTCATACTGGGTCTGCTCCACTGCAAAATTCTAACTTGTACTGCGGTCCTGAGACCCTACCTGACTACCCTAAGCTGATCCACCCTATTATAGCTGAAAGCCTGGTGACTGGATACCATGGCCACGACCTCCACATCGGCCTAAATGGCCGGAAGAACTTCAGTTCCCTGACTGATGAGACACTGGTGGTGTTTCTCATGAATGAGGAGTCATAGAAGAACCCCTTTCACTAGCTGTTGGTGAGAAGATCTCACAAAAGTGCTGAATATGGCTCATCTTGTCGCAAGATCAGCACTCCACTGGGTCTCTCGGGCAATGTGGCCTCGTATGCCCACTCTTCCCACACTGGTATCACACCACCTAGCTACTAGAATATTTATCTCTTCTACTAAGATCTCCACATGTAGACTCCCTGCGGCGCTTCTTGCTATCTGTAGGAGGGATACTAAATCCGGATGTTGAACCACCCTAGCTCACCACTCCAAAATCCCTCAGATTGTGCTCTATGATTAGTGCTTGTTTCACAATAGAAGTTATGGAATTCATCCTGAATATGTTCACCTAAGATCATATGTCATGCCTAAGACCATCCTCAAATTTCCTTATGAGGAATAACCCATCACCTCCTGAAATTGGAATGAAGCGCTGCAGCTCAGTGAAGCGAGAAGAATACTCCATAACAGAAAGGGTACCCTGCTTCGGTCTCATGACCTCTCAGGCACGATTGGCCCTCAAAGTATTCAGGTAGAAGTATTCATAAAAGGAACACTAAAACTCATCCCAAGCCATAACCTGAAGGAATATCGCATGTGAGATCACATCCCACCATCTCTAGGAGGCATCCCAAAGCATATACGTAGCGAGTTTCACCCTCCTCTCTGGAGGAATCTCCAGATGATTGAAGATAGAAAGAATGGATTCTAACCATGACTCTATAACCTAAGGTCCTCCTTACCATATGAAGGTGGGATGATGGTGCTTCTGGAAAACCCATGTCAACTCTACCATAGAAGGGATAGGATGCGGTACTCCTCGAAACATCTGTATGAACCTCATAAATCCCTCTCAGAACTATGTGTCAGCACCTATGTCTAGAATAATGGCTGGTACCAAGACTGGAACAACTAGAGGATCTTCTGGTAGTCCCTGATCAGCCATATCTAGTGTCTAATCACTGCCCTATAACTGGTGAACAACCGGAGGACGTCTCTGTGGCATGACTATGCACAGTCAAGCACACACCTTAGATCAAGATTAATAGGGAGTGAAACTTTGAAGTGTAAGAAGAGAACAAGAGAAGAAATAATTCATGTTTATTTTTCAAAACATGGATGTGTGGTGTGTATAATGCCTACACAATATGTTCCCTTAAGCCTTCACATGGGTGTGTACTTCTACCGACCCAGGATGTGTAACACTCCATACACACGGTGGGTTGTCCTTACATATGGTGTGTACTTGAATCCTATTCCACTTTTATAGTTCTTCTACACATCTAAGCCACATGTTTCTCTAAAAACAAGACTACACCATTTGTTAATTACAGACACAATGTGTACTAGATAAACTTCATTGACCTGTGTTGTTAGATACAAGGCCAGTTACAAGGCTGACTCTACACAGCGTGTTTATGATAGACATGGTGTGTACTATAAGGATTCCACTGCCCCATGTTCTTCATTACATGGTCGGATACAATTTTCACACTACACAGCGTGTTCATTCTTGACACTGTGTGTTTAACCTAAGTTTTATTCATCTTTGTTGTTAGTTACATGGGTGGACACATGGTCTCCACAACACGGCATGTACATCCGGTACACGGTGTGTCCCACCAAGATATCCCAACCCCATGTCCCTGCCCACACAGCCAGTGACATGGTTAGAGACTACACAGTGTTTATATATAGAACATGGTGTGTACGTAAGAAAAATAGTTCCTTCTCGAATAGAATGACACATGGAATGTATTAATAATGACACACTGTGTATTCTAGGTTTTTCCAGACAGTAAGCCTCAGAAACTACTCCAGATGCCCGGAAAAACACTAAAATGAACATTAAAGTTACAAATTTTGATCTGTGAGATCCCATACTCCCCGTGAATAAAATCTTGGCATCATTTACATGTCATATTAAAGTAAAACAATAAAATGATCCACCAAATTCTGATCCATGAGGGCCCATAACACCTTAAGAACCAAAGTTTGTCATCCATCCAAAAAAAACATTATACAACCAATACCTTATCAAAAATAAAGTATTCTATCATGGAATTTATCACAACAGTATTCATATCTAACACAACCTCTATCACAATAACAAGCAATTGCTAATGCACCCTAAATGGCATGACAAGAATGCATGACATGTGATATCTATAAAATGCCTATATGATGCATGAGATTGAATACCCTCATCTCATCAGGTTGAAACAGAAATAGAACCTAAATAATATCAACAATAATAGCACAAAACATGTGAATCACCCAATGGTGAAATCAAATCAACTGTAAAAATTACAAAATTAGAAATATTTCAATAACGAGGTAAATTGGATTTTCCCTACACACGGGTTAGCTACTCCCAGGAATAGATTTTAACCAAGTACATATTTCCTTCCTATCCCTGGCTATAGGCTCCAAATAGTAAGTCAAGAAGAAAAGAATCCATCTGATACAACTTTTTAATATCTCAATTATGGAAGCCACCAAGAGGTTCCTTGTACCTGGTTGGTCACATGGCCTCAAGCTCATTTCCCCGAATGCTAGAGGCTACCGACTAGTAGCGAGGGCCTTGGGTGTGATATTGGGAAAACTATTCCCTCATTACAAGAGAAACACAGTGGAAGTAAAACAATTAGTAATAGCGGAAGTAGTAATAATACCTTACCAAAAGTAAACAGCAGAAGTAATAAACAGCTGGAGCTCATATATATAAATGATTCAGGATACATATGCCTTGAAAAGCATCCAAACAAATCACAATGATGGAATACATTACTAAACCAAAGTACAAAATAAAATATATATATAGATCCACATCATCGCAAGCCTCATCTTGGTCCCATGCTCCCCAGATCCATAGCAATCATGTACCTAAAGTATAAGGGTGCTTACCATTATCTATACCTACAGCAATATAATCTGTTTGGGCACAAAAGCATGACCCAAATAGAAAGTGAGACTAATCCCAGTAGGAAACCACCCAAAGATCTATGCCTAACAGACAGTGAATATATATGGAAGGAAGTAAAGAGAATGAAGCAGTAAACAAGGAAGTACACATAGTAATAATCCTATAATTGAATTGTATTCATTTTCATATATCAAGTAAGAAGCTAATCAAAAGAAGGTAACCCTATGGGAAGTACTCACAGCATAACCCCTCTAGTTCTACCAAACAAACACAACCAACCCTTTGGGAAGTACACACAGTCTAACACCTCTGGTTTAGCTTTAGAAAAGACACTCTGAGGAAGCACTCATAGTCAATTCCCCCTATGGTATCGTATCGGTAACAAATAGGAACATTGAAGAAGCCCTCAATGTCCAATTCCACATGTGTCCCAAATCGAGGAAACCAAAGACACTATGAGGGATCAAAAAGTCCATCACCCATATGGTCTTGCAAAGTAATAGTAAAATAGACTCTCTAGAGAAGCCATCAACGTCCATTCTTCTTATGTTCTACTACACTAGGTTCTCACAGACCTGTGTAAGTCAGTTGTGCAGAAAAGATACATGACAACCAAAGTAAACCTCAAGAACTACTTAGACAAAAAAATCTATAGCATATCATAGCATGTCAAAAAATAATCACTCCATCCTAACAATACTCATCATGGAAAACAAATCAGGCTAACATGGAAGCTAGATCAAACGGTCAAAACAAGAAAACATGGGAAAACCCTCTGTAGCATGGAAAATTTAACCCCATTCATAAACAATTAACCTCTATCCAAACAAAAAATGCATAGTAGAAAACAAAAGGGATAAAAACCATAAACATGTAATAGCTTGTTCTTGGGTATTGGGCACTTTTTCACATAAAATTCAAAGACAATCTACAAAAAGGCACAAACCACAAACCTTGGCATCATGCGATCGATATAAGTGAACCTAAGGCCTTTAATCACCCTAAAACACCGTATATCTACAAAAATGTTAAAAATGTTCAACTGTGGATAACTCGTGAGAGAAGATAAATCAAGATATGAGGCTCTAGAATAATGAAGAGCTTACTGTAGCGATTCCAATGTAATCAATGGTGGTCGAATCAGAGAACTGAGGGTGAGTCTGGGGCTTGGTAAAAATATGCGCCTAACGGTCGCTCCTGGAAGAGATAGGCAAAGAAGAAGAGGGTTATATTCGTAATACATGGCCTCGTCCATTTAATGAAAAAAAGTACATGGCTTGTTATTTAAAAGTGCACGGCGTGTTCTTTAAAAGTACATGGCGTGTACTTGCCTTTTCCAGCCTCTACTTTAAGCAGTATCCTAATCACCACACACGGCCATGTACTCATCCACTACATGGCTAGTACACGGTCACCCGCGGAAACCCAGTACACAATGTGTACTTATAAATACATGTCCTATACTCTAGAAATTTCCAGAAACTCCTCTTTTTCTCAAAAACAACTAGAAAATAAAAGCATACCTGAAAATAAGATCCATGTTCTTATAGTTTTCTTGGTATGGATTGTCTTATGTATTATCATTGATATTTTTTACTTTTGTTATAAGTGTGTATGATTCTTCTAGTTATGGATTTTTTTGGTGTATATTTATTGAAACTATTTTTTTATCATTACATGGAAATCCAATATATTGGTGTGTTATACCAAATTCTAAAAATGGGTATTCCTTTTTTGTTGATATTAATGGATAAAATCAATCTCATGTGGACATATTTGATACCCTCAGTGCTTATCTATAGCCTTAATAGATTGGTAGAACACTTTATCCCTTTCCATGGGCTTCCTAAGGGGATATGGCTAGTTGAAAGCATTTAGATTTTGGAAAAATAATATCAAAGGCCTATTTTTATTTTGGGAATTCCAATAGAAGGAATACAGAATAATCATATTTCCAGAGGTAGTCCATGAGTAGAAACTTGATCACTACCTTTCATAATAAACTCGAGTTACTATGGGTGGGTAGGATGTGAGTCTTGAATTTGAATTTTATTTTCAACTAATTCTTTAATTTTTTAAATTAAATATAATTTGATTTATATTGAGTAAATATGGGTTATTATCGAATTTTTCATGTTTTGGAGTGTAAATTTAAGGAGAACCAGAGTCACAAAGTTGGGACATAGTTTGGAATAAAATGTTCATGCCATTGAAATGATTCCAAATAACATCCAATAGTCATTACATGGTCCTCCAAACTATGTTTTGAAACCATTCATGGTCAAAAACCTTCACTCATTATTTATTTGGACTAATTCAATTTATTAATCACATCTATTAGGTCTCATAATTATTTAATATAAATTAATAGGATTTTTATGATATTTTGATTTCACTTAATTGGATTAACTTTGATTGATAAAGTTTTGATATCGGGTTTATTCTATAAATTTTGGGTTTTATGTGAAAAGGAACTTCATAAAATTTCAATAAAATGAAATTAACTTTTTATGAAAATTTTCAATGGTTAGACTTAAAATGTTTATTAAATATCTTAACATGTGTTTCAAGTGTAATTTTTTGTATTTGATAATTTCAATGAGATTTAATTTGCAGATAAATCTGTAATTTAGAATAATATTTTTCAAAAGTTAGTGTTAGTGTTTAAAACCATGATTTTGGTAGAAAATTGGTTCTATTAATTCCTCTAATTACAATAATGTATTTTCAAGGTGTTCATATTTTCATAAAATTAATTCATTGAATCTTATAAAATATTTTGACGCTAAAAATGGAATTTTTGTGTGTGTTACATGTATGATTTTCTATAATAATATTTTTTTGAGTTATCTCTTACATTATTCTTTGTATATGTGATTGATTCATAAAGTTTATTTTAATAAATTTTCATATTTGATGTTATCTTGAGTGTACCTCCCAGAAATTTGTTAATGATGTATGGAATATTTTTCTCTAGTGATTTCCCTTAGAGTTTTTAAAACTTATATTTTGAGTATTGTCATTTTTCATTATAGAATCTTTCCAAAATCTAAATAGAGCAGTTGATCTTAATACTTTTCTATCCTTGTATTGTAATCAATACAATTTAATATGACAATACCTATATTTTCCATTGGAAAAGGACCTTAGGAGATACTAAAAGATTATTTTGACCCATATACCCAACTAGTGCCTTTATCTATCAATCTAGAAATTATAGACTCATTGTAAGTGTGAATTATCAAAGGGAGTCTTCATTCAGACCTTGGTTCATATGTGTCTTTAGATAATCTAGCACCAATTAAATAGTAATTAATCTATGAATAAATATGTAGTTTCCATGTGTGTGGTGGATTGTTTTTGGTAACACATCTATTCTATATAATATATGTAAAGGTCATTGTCTTATGGAATTTTGGGGAAAGATGAATCCAAGAAGCCAACTTAAGATGGTCACACTGATATTCTCATTTTTTATCTATCTTTATGTGGAATGTGATTCATCATCCTTCTTTGGTATGGAAAATACATGTATTAAATCCATTTTTTGTGAAATATCTAAGGAATCTCCATGAATGTGATCTATAAGATTCTTTCCAAAAATTCAAAAAATTAATTTTAAGTTCTTGTGTCTCTACTTAGTTTCTTGTTTAATCATATATATCCCATATAGCTTGATATCATTGTATTCTGGGATTGTTTTATATTTTTCAACCTTTAGGAGACTTAATATCTATATTTTCTGTATTTGGATGTGTTATTCGTCAAATATCATCCTCTATAAAGTGGTATCCTTTTGGTAGAGTTATTTCATTTGTTACACTGTATAAAGATGAATCCTTGCATGGTGGTGAGACATATAGTAGGTCTCATCCCTATTGGTGAGAAACTAACATTTTTAGTCATAAGCACTGCTAGTATATTATCTGATACCAAACATTTCTCATGGTAGCTTAGGATCACCATATGAACCTCAAATATAGGTTTTATAAACAATAATATAAAATTATTCACCAAGTCTCTTATACCTATTTTTCACCAATAAATTCTAAATTTTTAAAAAAAATTCTATTGTATCATCTTTGTATTAGTCACCAAGTGGAATCAATCCTTTGAACTTATAGAATATTTGGATATAAAACTATTTACGTCTTAGATTTATCTTGTATAATTTAAAAAGTGGTCATGTTGACCATTGGGGATTTTAATGAATTGTGTTTAAGCTATGAAATGATGAAATTCCTAATTTTATTGTGGTTCAAAAATATTTCATACCATATGGTATTCTATTTGCATTGGACTTATTTCTAATTATCCCTTTGTATATTATATTGAAGGAAATTCATATTGGATTATTCTCTATATTAAATAGTTTACTTAATGTGGGATTCAAAGTTTCTCTTATGAAATTAAATATTCAAATTCTAAATGCTGAATTGATTATCATAAAGTAAAAATAGATCCCTGATTTGATGGGGGTGTTTTTTTTCATATTTGAGAAGTCACCAATGATTTATTGGGATAGAAAGTGGCATGGTGGGGAGAATATTAAATCCATGGTGTTACTTTTTTACATTATCTACATAATTATTTATTTTTTTAGAATCATTAATGCATGGTTTGGAATTATTTTAATAAAATTAAGATATTTTATCTACAACATGGTCAATTCATGGTTGGAACATTGTGAGTAAAAAATATACAACCTCATCTTATGAATGAGTAACCATGCACAGTTCATTCATAATTAGTTAAATCTTGTAGATTAATTTTATTTATTGTGAAAATTTATCTAGTACCTAACACATGGTTAGTTCATGATTTTTTTAAACCATCTGGTTGTTCTTAGGTGATCTAGAATCTCTTGAACGATTGGCGTATAATTTGGTAAACCATGGGGCTAAACTATACAAATAACCTAGGAATTGAAATTTTAATATTACTATATTCTCTAACTTTATTAAAGGAAAATTTACCTTATTTATTTTACTCAATTGAACTAAAACCTCAGATAGGGCCTCCTCACTACTAATATATCTCCACCAACTTTCTTATAGGAAATTCCTCCTGGATTTTCATGGATTTTCTAAGGTAAATCCATCTTTATCTCTCCTATTCATATATATTTATATTTTCCTCTATTTTATTTATTATTACTCATTATATGAAGACATGGTTTCCTAAAAATAGGTTTGAGTTTCTATAAACCATGTTTTTCTTGGTTCTTAGGTGGAAATAATTTCTCTTTAGCTCTTTCTCTTCTCACATTCAAAGGTTTCAGGTTATCTGTACATGACCTATGTAGGGGTTTCTAGGAAATTTATTCTATTTATTATATAGTAATTTTCTTTAAATTTCTTATATATTTTTTAAGAATATAAATATACATATATTATTTAAAGTCATTAAAAGTAAGAACTACCATAATCTTGTTTTCTTTCCTAGTATTAATGGGGATTTTTATTGTTTATGAATTCTTATACACCTAGATTAATTTTTAACACAATCAGTCTGTTTTTCAAAATTCATAAAAGTATTTATCTATAAAAATTTTCAAATATAGTGTTCTTTTATTTGTTTCAAGGGGTATTCTAATGTTTTTTTAATATAATTATTTCTATGTTGATGGGTTTTTTATGATTTTAGTGAAGGGTTTGAAATAAATTGAAGGTTTATTAAATTTTAATGATATTTAGATATTTTTTTGGATATTTATTTGTTAATTTAGAATTATACTAATGTCTTGAAAATTAAATTAATGTTTGGGTGTATATATAATATAACATACTTATTTTTTGAAGGTTTTAGTTTCCTGGTAAATTTTAAACTTTTTTAAAATGGGTTTCTTATAATATATTGATCCTTATTTGGTTCATTAAAAGTAAATTTTATGTTTTAATTATTTTATTAAAGAATAAAGTAATTCTTAGTAAAAAATTGAAGATATAATTATTTAAATCAAATTTATTTTTTTGTGGAAAAAAATGAAATTATTTTTTGACTTATTTGATAATGAATGTGATTTATGTGAACCTCAGGTTGTCACACCCCGACCCATGTTTTCTATATTATTTTATTTATTTATTTATTTATGATTTTATCATTTATTTTTGGGTAAAACTAGTTTAAATTTTTAAATTTTTTATGTTTCAACATAGTAGAATGGTTGGTATCTGGTTAGTAGAAACCATGCAGCAACCTTGCATTTTCATTTTCAATTTAATAAATACAAAATTCATTGTTGTTGCATGGTTTGTATGAATATGTTTATTTCCAATGTGAGGTGTCCAATGTTTATAGTAAGGGTGAATGGTTGGATCATGACTTGGTAAATTGTGCGACAACCATGAATAATTCCTAGAAACACAAAAAATGAAATTACACACATTATTTTTCAAATAATTCAACCCCACAACCTTCTCTCTTTACTTTCATGCGACCCAACCAAGATCCCCCTCCCATGAAAACCTCTTATATTTTGTTCGTCCACCACCATGATTATTATAAGGTGGTGTATTCAAATTCTTAGTTCAAATATTTTAGGTATGGCCTCCTCCTACTTCTTTCTTCCATTATTATTTTTTTCCTCTTCCTCCTTCAATATGAATCACTTTGGTTGAACCCTAACTGGAAGAAGATGTTTATATTTGGTTATTTTTTATAACTATGGTTCCTAAGGATTGACTCAAAGATGATTCTAGAGATATCTATCAAAGTAAATGATTTTTAAACTATTTGAGGTGGGATTCCCCATGTTTTTTGAATTTAAATTCTAGAACCCTTACTATTTGTTCTTGGAATAGATGTTTTAGATGTTGATTGAAAGAAAAAAATGTATCTATGAATATATTTTTAAGTGAGATCAAGTTTTACATAGTTTCTATTGAATGCAGTGGACCTTTTCATTCAAAATGTGTGATTTAAAAGTATTTAAAAGCTCTATCTCATACCAAGTGTTTGATGGATTTCCTAAATATATTTTACTCAAGTGTGTTGGTATTTTTTAAGGGTATGTGGGTATTCAAATTGAAATTCTCATTTGTACTTTAAATTATACTTATAATTTGAAGTAATAATTCAAATTAAAAGTATTTAATAAAGTGTTTCAAAATTGGTTTTGAATAAAGGTGTTAGGTTTTTAATTTCTTTTTTATGTTTTGGGTGGTTGTGCACATATATATGTGTATAAATATAAATATATATATATATATATATAATATGATATATATAGATATATAAGAGATAAATATATATGTATGTAAATGTACATGAGAATAACAATAGATAGGAACTTTGGGAATTTAATTTTTATACCCAAACATAGTTTTCTAATAGGTTTTAAGTGTATTTATAAAGTAAATAATATGGTTCAATCATCACCTTTCAAATATGTGTTTAAGCGTTTGATTGAATTTCAATTGAATGTTCTATGAATCTTTCTATAAAAACATGCATGTTTGGTTTGAATCTTATCTTTTCATTTTATTGGTTTTTTATTATCATGGAATTTTTGGAATCATATAATGATGTTTTATATTATTTTTGTGGTTATTATTAATAATCAAACCTCGTGGTAAGCTTAGGAACATTTGTGGGTGAAATTGTATTGGATTGGTTCTCTTTCACTAGTTATTCTATTGAAGTTTACATGACACTTACATTATCCAGTGACATGATACACTTTCCACTAATTTAGGGAACAATCATAATTAGTGATTTAGAAGTCCTATGTTACGAATCCTTAGTGACCCAAGTATATTTCTCACATGATGATCCTTTTAAGTTATTTATTTTATGACTTTCTTTTTCCCTTGTCTTCTATAAACTTCCCTTGATTTATATAATTTTTATTCTTTCATGAGAATTATTACTCTTTAGTAAAATTAAATTATAAAATGTATTGAAAGGTATATTTCAAAAGTTGTTAAAAGGAAATTTTGAATCGGTATTTTATTAAAAGATCCTTTTTCTTGTAAATTTTTTTTCAAAGTTATTTTTTCATTTAATAAAAATAATAATGTAATTTTTGTAAAATTATATTTTCTTTTATGTGATTTTTTATGAAAAATATTTTTTTTGATAATTCATTTCTAACTAACATGAAATTGATCCTGTATTTAAAAACTTTTTGTGGTGTTGGTTTCTCTTTTGGAATAACTACGGAGAATTTTTACTCCCACGCTATATTTCATTTTATTCATGGGTTAGATTTCAAATATTGGTTTCTCATAGAACTAGTTTCGTTTGAAGATTATATAGTGAATATTATATTCACAAAAAGGTATGTTGATTATTTTGTATATTTAATTTTCTTATAGTATCAGTCAGATAGACCTTCCCTATTTTCCTTTACTTTAATCAGGGGGGAATGATATATGTAGATATTGGGTGATGATCTCCATTCTTGTTTCTATTGTGGGAGTTTGAGTAGATCTAAGGGATTATTATTTTAAATAAATTATTTTATATATTTTTGTCTCTTTTATGGTGGTCCATGGACCACAATTATATAGAGTGTTAATATATATTTTTCTATTGTTATTTAAACTATTTTTTTTAAATTCATCCCCAATTATTTAAATTATTCAAATGAATATTTTCATTAACCTAAGGGGGTTAGGGATATCCCTTGGGTATGTCGTTGGATGACTCAGGTTTCCAATAGATGGATGGGTCAAGATGGTTTGTGACAAAATGGTATTGAAGTCTCCCATTATAATTTGGATGTTCTTGGTAGAAAGAGATTGGGTTTTTAGAACTAAATAGTTAGTAATGGGAAAATGTTCTCAACCTCTTACTTGTTCTGAACCTCAAGTTTCCATAAGAAGTTGAGTTTTGAGTTATGAATTGGGATTACACTATTGGTTTCTGATATGATTGTCTTAGTTTGATGGTTTTTGAAATTTTATTAATGATGTATAAATTAATAAAAGTATTTCAATATTTTGAGGGATGATAATGGGAGTTAAATGACATCACACAATGAGCTCATATGGCCTATAAACCCATATAGAGCATGAAAGAACAATTCTATATGATTTTAGTAGTGGTTAAATGATTGAAACGTGGTCCTCTAAAACATGTGGACAATTAATTCACTACAACTACTCCACCTTGGGGGAGTTATGGTGTGGTTTAATTTTATTCATTAGGATTGGGTTTGTTTTTCCTAGTTTTGATGAGAAAATAATTTTTGTTTTGAAAATTGATAAAGGGGTTTCATACTGAAAATAGATTTTAAAATTAATCTTTGAAATTCAAAAATTAAAATTTTTGAATAAAAACTTTAAAGGTTTGTATTGAAAGGATTTTTTTTGTAATTGATAAATATAATTTTGAAAAATTATTTCTATATTTGATGGCTAATTTTCAAAATAAATTTTGAAACTTCAAAATAAATATAAAATAATGTAAACATGAAATGATAAAATTGAATACAATATTCATTCACTTTTCTAAATGAGACAAAGGATTTTAAAGGCCTATTTTCTTTTACAAATGGGAAATCATCATTGTTTTATAATAATATTAACAATATCCTAAATGTTTTTGGGTATTTTAACTAGGAATTTATTTTGTGTGGTTTTAAATTATTTGGGTAATGGTGGTTCTGATTTGTTTTATTATTATTTTCATTTTGTCCATGGTTTACCTGGTTTTGAATGAGTTATATTCTAGTATTCCTTGATTTAAATTTCATTTTTTGTATTGAATTTTTTTCCATCTAGAAAGGTTCTATAGGATCTTGGGAAGTTAATTATTTATGATTTCCCTAAGACGTGTCTCATATAATTGGGATGTGTGAACCTTAGGCTGATTGTCTTTCCTGAGAGTACATGGGTGGTTTCAATTCATCTTTATATAAGTGAAGTATTTTCTCTAGTTAATAGTTAAGGATTAATTGGGTGGTTGTTCTTTATATATTCCTTCAACCAAACCTTAGTTAATATGTGTTTTAATTTTACAAGGATCTATTTTAGGATGTGATCAGTGGGGCCATGGTAGTGATATTGATTTCAAGGAGCGATCCCAAGATTGGTGGTGACCCTACTATTTTTAATCTATGATAAGGTCTTCTATCAGGAGAAGATAATCTCACTTTTATGCTTTGGTCTATTGAGTTTGTAAATTATGTATTCCTTTCTTCCAAGTCTATAAATCTTTTTTAACTATGGATGGTTAAGTTTCTTAAGATATTTTTTTTAGTATCGTATTTTAGGTTGGGTAATAGTCTAAGTGAGATTATTTGGGTTATTTACCTATACCCTTTTATTCCCTGTTATCATTTTTAAATTATTGGTTTTTATTTTGGGGATATTCTTGAATGAAGATTTTTAAGACCTATATGTTTAAGTTAATAGAAATTGTGGATATTTCTTCCATTGAGAATTTTATTTGAGCTCCCTTATTTCATATTTTGTTTCACTCATAGTTCTTCCCTAAAGGTGTTCTATTATTCCATTGACCATTCATATTATTGGAATATTTATGGGGTTTAACACAATGGTTGTTTGATTTTATCTCCTTTGGTGATCCTATTTAGAGTCCCTTGAGGATTCCCATTTCGGTAAGGGAGCATATAGGTTTTGGTTGTACTCTTTGAGGTGCCTTGGGAGACAAATTGTGTTTTGAATATACATGTGATATGTTTCATTCATCATCTTGGGACTTTAATTAGTGGTTTTTAAGGTCATCTAAGGTTTTAGAGAATTTATTGGTGTTTGAGTGGGTTGGGTATTTCTCCTTCCTTTGATCAAATGAGCTAGATGAGGAATTCTAAGGGGAGAAAGAATTAAGGAGGGGAGTTTTTTTCACCTTGACCCACATTTTTTCTCTTATTTTATATATGAAATTATTTTTTATTCTCTCCTTGATTTTCATGTCAAATAAATTTAATTTTTTATAATTTTTATGTTTCAACATAGGCGCAAAGTTGGTTCACAGTTTTTAGAAGCCATACGTCAATAATACATTTGAAAATAATTAAATAGAGATAAAATTAATGGTTGGTGCATGGTCTGTCTAACCATGATCCATTCTTGTCAAACGTTCCTTATATTTTCCAAAAAGGGTGCATAATTGGCCTATAGTTTGATAAACTATGCGAAAACTATACACAGTTCCCAAAAAATTAATAAATGGAAATTACTAAAATAACCCTCCTTTATTAATAAAATTCAATCTCAATATTCCCTTATCCCTTTTTCATAACATGTATGAGATACCTCTCTAAGTAATTCCTCCAAACTTTTTTTATTAATCCCCTGTGGTGATTCTATGATGGATTCATCATGATCTAAATTTGAATCCTTGAGGCATGTCCTCCTCCTCCTTCTTTTAACCCTTATTCTTCCCTTTTGTTATAATTCTTTCACCGTGTGTCACTTTGGATGACCCTAACCAAATTGAGGTGATTTTATTTGATTATATTTGGTTCCTAAGGTTCATGAAGCTCAATTTAAAGCCAAATATAGTGATTCCCATCAAAGTTAATGGGTTTCTATTGAATTGAGGTAGGTTTCCCCATTTAAGGATTTAAATTCTAAATGCCTTTTTATTGTACTTAAAACTCATTCATAGATGTTTATTTTTAGTAATGAATGTATATATGAATCTATTTAAAAGTTAATTCTTGTTTTACTTGGTTTATGCTAAATGAAATAGACCTTTTCTTTCAAAAGGTGTGATTTAAAATTATTTGACAACTACTTTTCATACCAAGTTTTCAATGGATTTCTTTAATTTCCTTTACTCATTATTATTGGTATTTTTTAAAGGGGTTTGGGTTTCCAAAGTGAAATTATAAATTGACCTTTAAATTTTTATTTTCATTTTATGTAATACTTAAAATTACAATTATTTAATAAATTTTTTCAGAATTGTATTTTTATAAAAGTATGTGGTTTCCACCTTAATTTTTATATGTACTATGGTTATGAACATATACAGGACTACACACACACAAAAACATATATATGTGTGTTTTTTGTGTAAAAAATCACATGAGAGTGCGTAAATTTCATCACTAATACATACACACACACTTGTGTGTGTGTGTAAATGTATATGAGCATAATGATGTAGGAAACCTTTGTGAATTTAATTTTGATGCCTAAAACTGGTTTTTAAATAGCTGTTTAAGTGTATTTATAAAATAAATTATAAGTCCCAATTAGAACCTCTCAAATAAGTGTTTAAGACTTTGATTGATTTTTTAATAAAATTTATATTAGGATTTATTGAATAATATATATGTTTTATTGGAATGTGGTCTTAGATATTTATTGGTTTTATATTCTCGTTATATTTTTGTAATTATATAGTGATGTTTTATTCTATTTTTTGTGGTTTTTATTAATATTAAAATCTCATGAGAAGCTAGGGTTCTCAATTAAGTGAACCTGGATGAGACATGTTCCCTTAAAAATTCCTCTAGTGAAGTATAAGTGACACTCCCCCTGGCCAGTGACATGATACATTTTCCACTAATTAAGGGAATGACCCTAATTAGGAACATATAAGTCCTAGGTTACCTAAACATAGTGACGCTAGGGTGTTTCTCCCATGATTATCATTTTGAGTTATTGATTTTATGACATTATCTTTACATTTTTTTACTCTATAATTACTTATATTTATATATTATTTATTATTTCTTGAGATCTATCCCTCTTTTGCAATATTAAATTATAAAATGTACTGAAAATGATATTTTAAGAGTTGTTAAAGTTTAGTTGAAATGGGTTTTTTATTAAAAAAGGATTTAGACTTCTAAATTGTTTTTTTAAGGTGATTTTTTTATTTAAATAAAATTATAAATGAAAATTTTATAAAATTATATTGTCTTTTATGTTCTTATTCATGAAAAAACTATTTTTTGATAATGTATTTCATACTATCAAGAAATGGATCCTTTTGTTAAATAATATCTATGGTATTTGCTTTCTCTTTGGAATACCTACTAAATTTTTTATGCTTATGACTATATTGAATATCAGTCTAAGGTTTTGGTTCCACTCATGGTTTCTCAGAGAGAATTTTTGGTTAGATTATTATATTGTGACTCATGGAGTCACATGAAGGTGTGTCGGTTATTTTTGTTTGTTTATTTTTCTTAAAAAATCACCCAAATGGACCTTACCTTCTCTCATTTTCCTTAATAAGTGATACATTATATATTTGGAGACTGAGATATGTTTTTATGAGTTATTTTTGTGGTGGGAGTTAGAGTTAACTTGAGGTATTGTTTTTTATAAATTTTTTAAACTAATTTTATCATATTTTCCATCTTTTCTGGTGGTTTGTGAACTTATTACATATGGAGTGTTCATCCACACTTTTTCCACCACTTATTTAAACTATTTTTTGGGAAAATAATATGTAATTATTTCATTGATTTCAATGATTCTTGTTATCAAATTAGGGGGTCGGGGATACCCCTCAGCTATGTCAAGGGCTGACAAAGGTATCTAATGAATAAATATATCATAATGGTTTTTGAATGGGTAATTAGGTTGGAACCTACGAAAATTATCTATTGTGTATTTATTCCAATCTACATAGCCATATCTCGATAACATCAGTAGTTATGATTCCAATCTTACTAGTTCCTTTATTAGTTTCATTACTAGGGAAGGATTTAGATCTAGCTAGTGGTCATACCCACTAGTTTAGGTTGCCACATTGATTATCTTCCTCTTCATATAGGGATATACATTGGTTTTAAACAAGGATTAATATTTGGATCCAAGAGTATCTTGACTTATTAACCTCAATAAGAACCCATGAGGCTGGATAGTGTTTCTTCCCTATTTCAGTTTGATCTCTATTAATTTTATTAGTACAAATCTATGTAGTGTGGAATTTTATTATGCTGCAATTAAATATTATTTTGTTTTTTTATTCATTATCATTATTTTATAATTCATGTTACTAAAATTTTAATAATGATTCTCATTTTTTTATTAATTCCTGATATTTCATACTTTTTAAAATGTATATTTGATACTCATTAAATAATTGATTTCTCATATTCTCACTTATATTTCTATTATAGGACTTTTGGTTTCCCTTTTTTGTTAAAAAATAAAACTCTACAGTTTTTTTTAAAAACAAATGATAAATAATGTTTACAAAACTTGATTATATTTTCCTAATAAATGAATGAAATTTTCTCAATCACTTTTTTAAGTTTTTCAATTGTTTTTAGTACCCCTAATATTCTTTCCATTATTAACTGGTGAGTTTGTATTTCCAAAGAGATGTTTGGGTGCATTTTTGTTTTTTTTCTAAAAGAGATTAAAAAGTTTTATTTTCATAAATTATATTTCAAACTACTATTCATGGAATAGATTATATAATAGATGGAATAAAATTTTTTATTGTTAAAAAACCTACTGTGAAATTGTACACACCCTACTCACCCACCTTGGTGGGTTTGTAGGCTTGGTAGATTTTATATAAGTTCTAGTGGAGTTACTCCTTAATCGGGATGATATTCCCAAGGTGATCAGGAAGATATCACTAGATGTTAAGGAAGATCGAGTGGTTACCATGGGTCACTAGGTGATTGACGGTTCTATCTTATGGGTTTTTCAGTCTTTTTAAGATGTTCTTATCTTATAAATTTTATCCTTCCCCTATTTTTGGTTTCCTCATATGACACTTATTCCATATTATTATTGATTTATTTTACTTTCTTTTTGAGTGTGTATGTTTCTTATTATTATGCCTCATTTGGATTTTTATTAGAATTATTTTATTATCTTTAAAAATAAGTCTAATTAGTAGGTAAACTATATTAGATACTCATAATGGTTTTTATTTTATATACTGATATTCAAGGGTGAATTCATTTCCTTATGGAGATGATTGATCCCCTCAACACTTGTCACAAACCAATGGTAATTGGAAACATGATTCTGACCTTTTTATGGGATGACCCAGGTGATATGGTAGGTTTACCTATGTTGGTTCATGATGGCCTCATTCATTGAGTATCTGGTACATCTCACTATGTACCTAGTACCACCAATAATTTAAAACTGTATGTGGTTCCTCACCATAAGCTCGCTCCAGCTTCCAAATTGCCTACTAAACCTCATTTCACAAAAAAAAACCAAATATTTCATCATAAAATATCAAAATTCAAGACCAAAATCTTAAATTAAAATCAAACTATATGTCATAACCAAAAAATTAAACAATTACTTCTTTTAATTTCCAAATTTCTAATAATTACCTAAATTTACTATTTAATTAAATCCATAGGGACATGGGCCTTTACAACCACTTCTTCATAAAAATTTTCATCCACTAAAATACAAACCAAGTATTCATTACAAATTTCCCTACCTTTAATAACCATAAATTCATATAACTCTCTCCAAAACATAACCAAATTTCATAGAATGATTCTAATGCACAACTCTTGAATCAAAATGAAATCACTTAAAAAAATACAAACATTCACAAGGTTAATCTACCACTATCACATAAATATGTATTCTAATTTATTATAACAAATCCCATGAATGAATATATGAAATAAACTAAGACTCCAAATATCAATACGTTCTAATACCTAAAAGTCATCTAATCTTGTTACACTAATATACCTTAAAAATGTTCACTTGTGTTTTGATGTAGAATCTTAAAAATAACAACCACTATATAACTCAAAATATCATTAAAAATTAAATGTCACATATTCGTATGTAACTCCTCATCATAAGAATGATTTAGGATTTACTTATGCGCATCCTTCTACTGAATTATGATTTGTTAAAACTATTCACTTATCCAAATAGTTTCTAAAAATTGAAACTTCCCTTCCAATAAATATTCATGTTCATGATAAAAACTATTAATTTTATAAAACTAACTCGTTTTAAAAAATAATCATTTTCCTAAATACTAAATTTATCAAAAATGTTTTATTTTACAATTTGAATATATAAATAACTCTTCTCTAAATTATTTTACTAAAAAAATAATTTTCTAAAAACAATTACATTTTAAAATATCCTTTTCACTAGAAACCCAAAATTATAAAAAAAAAATCCTTAGTTAGAAAATATTAATAGATTCCATGTGACTAATCAGGAATTATAAATCACATTTTCACATAAACATTGCATGTTACAATATATATTATTATCAATATAATAAATCATAATAGAAAATATGCAGCATACCTAGTAAGGAAAACGCAATTAAAAGGAAACTTAATATGTTAAAATATAGAAACTATGATAATTCTACCATTAAATCACTAAAAAAATAGTATAATTCCTAGAAATAGAACTTAGATTGGAATAAAATAGCATTCTCAAGAATTTAAATCATACTATAATTCTATAACATGTTCTTCAATTGGGACAAAATAATCAATACTAACATTAGTATATACAAAAATGAGTATATTTTATTATATTTTAAATAATAATGTATATAATAAAGCACTAATTAATTTATTAGTGTCTATTTAATTAATTATTTCCATTAATGTATATGATTATAGTAATAAAAATGAAATTCACATGTACTATTGTACGGCTGGATCATATGATGCCATAATCAACAAATAATTTTTCATTTGGTCAATCCCTGTGATATCATTCCAATTTTTTCCAATTTGTAATTTTATAAACAAAGAAAAATGCCTAAACTATACCTATTGCTCCTATACCACACACTTGACCATCTATTATAACTCAGGATTCTTCTATATTTATGATCTATCAGCATGTTTATGGGATAATTAATGATTCCTGATATTATTATCCCTTATCTATAAAAATAAAATCCCAAATAACCCTAAAACATTTCTCTTATACCACTTTTAAATGAAGATAACCCATATAATTATACTACACTAAAACTAGGGTGTTATAAACCCCATAATCACTCCTTGGTCTCCTATGGTTTTATATTAGTGTTTCATGTATTAGATTAAATTTGGGGAATTATTTACCCACTTTCATTATAATAATAATTCATGAATAGATTTATCCAAGGAATAGGAATGACTCTTCTATATGTTGGATATTTCAATAAATAAATGAATAATCGTCGTTTAAAAAATAAACAACAAAATAAAAAGAAACAAACTCATATCTATATAAATTTAATCTAAACATAAAATACCAATCTACATTTAAAAACACTATTAAAACATTGTACAGCTAAAAAACTCATTATGACCTAAAAGAAGTTGTGATTTTACACTACTACTCTTTTAAATAAGGCCCCTTGTCCAAATACCATATGGAGTCTAAATGAACAAACTCATACTAGTTCCCTAAGTAACTAGTATGACATCCAATAACTTTCAAATGTACTTTTAATAATAAAAAATATAAACAAGATACATGTCCATCAGAGTGTCTATGGAGGGTGTGAGCATATTCATACTCATTCAGGAAACACCGACATGTCTCGAAAATACCTCCAATTGGAAGGTTTATTGAAGAACATGTATACATATTTATTTATATATATAACAAAACTATTTTATAATAATTCATTATGGAATATATGAAATAATTTATTAAAACTTTCAAATAAATATATATTTAAGATTATCAATTGGAATCTAAGATGAACAAGTTAGGGAAAACATGATTCTATTTGCATCAAACTAAGTTCAAGGAATTTCTAACTAAGGATGAGTCAGGAGAAAACCTATATTGTGAAATGAAAAAAAATTATATACTATATTCCGGCATTACAAACTCATCATAAAGAATTGGGTAAGGGGTATAATTAGTTAGAGAATTACAGCTCATCCCTTGTATTATTCCTACTTAAGAATTTTATAGAAAGGTAAAATATAACATAAAAACTATTCATGTATATTAAAATGATTAATATAATAAATTACTATCATTTTTCATATTAAATAAAAAAACCATTATCTATACTATAAAATATAAAAATTCTTCCATTTGCTACACTGGTTATCATATCAATATAGTATAACTATAAATTACGCCTAAAAATTTCAAGAACTATAAATAATCCAAGAGTATTTTATTATGTAATCCAATCAAGAATAAAAAAGATAAAATAAATTTGATACCAGTAACAAAATAACACATCCCTTATAGTATTATAATAATAATATCGTCTAGACATAGGATATAAATTGGGATTCCTCAATGTTTCGTTAATATCTTTCCAAATAAGGAATTAATCATGTTGTGGGAGTTACATGTATACATAGGTGATAATCCAAATAATATATTAGTCATGAAATTGTTCATAACCAATAAATGATTTTATTGTCCCAAATAAATAATAAAATGAGATATATATATTAAATTAAAACATTCATTTAATAGTAATGTTCCTTTAATAATATATTTTTATCCATAAAAATCAACTTCAAAAATAATTGGTTTAGTAAAATTCAATTATAATCAAAAAAACATTAAATTTTATAAATTTATTATTAAAATTTAGTCAGAACTAATTTTCATTAAAATGCATACTTTATATAAAATAGATAAGATTTTATGATTCTGAAGGAAAAGTGGTTAAGTGAATCCAATTGATAAGTTAAAGGACTATAATAAACCAGTGTAGTCATGAAACCCCCTCCATTGGTACCCCTAAAGTGCTAGTAGTGATGAGGAGTGACCCCCCTAAGTATCACCTCTAGTAATAAATGGTTTCTTGACAAGAACCGAGGGTGTATCAAAAAAAATTGGAAAAAATTTGCCTCAGTTGTCCTGGGAAAATATATAAATACCACCAACTGACCACCAGTAAAGGTGAATAAACCAAAATCCCATAAAATAAAAACCCACAATGAATGGATATAAAATAGATACAAACATATCCAAAAAATAAACAAAAAAATACTAAGGTAGAAACTATAAAAATTTCAAGATCGGAGCTAACACTATCTAGATTAATTATAAAATTCCTCCTATAATCATAAAAAATAGTCTTTATATATGGAGGGAGTATAAAATGTATACTTATTAGGATCATACCCAAGTTCTCCCATGAAAAATTGAATAGAGAACACTAATTCACTAGTGAAAATATAGTAACTAACCAACACCTACACAGGTCACCAGATTTTCTCCCAAACTCACTAAGTCTCTCACTTAATAATGCATCCCAAAGTAGTATAGTAATATCATAATAATATATTTAAAGTCACCCTACAACCACTTCCCCATTGGTTTTATTCTCTCAAAAAATGTGAATACATCATTTTCTCTCATCCCTTCCATATCCACCAATGACATAACCAACTTTTTTTCATATCTTATGGCATAGACCAGAAATCAAATCTGGTGGAACAAATTAAATATTTCATATAATATAACTAGGGTAGTAAGAAATCATTAACCTGTAGGATATAAACCTTATTCCCTCATCCTACCAATCATTACCCATGCCACATATCTCATCATCCACCACTAGTATCACTAAAAGATAATAGTAAAGAGATATTGGGGGAGAAGGGTTTTTCATCCGTCTATATTCCCTCTATCCTAGATGTTAGAGAAAACACCTCTCATAGTGTGTGGGTGTCATTTGGTTTGTCTGAATTTATTGGGGTTCGTAGAGAAACACAAAAGTATATATATATATAAATATAATAGTCTCACACAATACCATGACTATGGGTTCACATAAAAAATACCACCATAGCCACCATTAAGATTCTATTAATATTGTGCAACCAATAGTTGAATATAATGCCAACAAACCAACCCACAATCACAACACAATAGGACACAACCCGGTTTCTATTTCCCATTATTTTATTTAACAATTATTACACTAAGATTTATATATTTAGTTATTAATTTAAATTCAGATCGATAAATTATTTAACAATTTCCACATTAATATATAGACAATATTATTTCATTATTATCAAAATGCTACCAGGATACCACCATGTCAAGTCATTTCATCACAACAAAGTCCACCAAGCCACAAAAAACCAAGGCCACCAAGCTACAACCATCATGAAAAGGATATAATGATCATATTTAACATATTATTTTCATTTACCATCTTTATATACTTATCATTTAAATGGTATTCATAAATCACTCTAAACTATATGGAATAATTACATATCAATAGTAAACCATGGAACCACTACAATAATATCAAGTAAAAATGGGAGCCACATGTGAATCATAGTATTCCATTTCAATTTTAATAGTATTGTCTATTATATTCATTATTATAATTTATACCATTCACCCAACAGAAATAAAATTCGTAAAAAACTATCAGATGAACATGAAGAGAGAGATAACTCAAATTCTCAACCTCAAAATAATCTTTTTAATTCACTATGAAAATAACAAGAAAGTGATGATGAATTATTCTTCCACAATCACATAAGGGATACTCAAATCCAACTAAAATACTAAGATTTATCATCAAAATATCATCCCAATAAACTCCCAAATCCAATCAACACAAACATTGTGAAACCACTAAAGAAACTAAGAACAACTCAAAGAGGAAGAAAAGAAGGACTTACCTATAATAATTAATATGGGATCTCCATAAGATAACGATGAATTCCAAATATTAGAGGTTTTTAAGGATCCCAAAATTTCTTAGGGGTGTCTTGATGTTCAAGAGAAGCAATAAGATAATGAGGGAGATCATAGGCTGTTTGTGATTTATAATCATCCTAAAAGTATCTAGATTCACTGCATGAAGGGATGGTTCACTTCATGAACCTTATGAAATTCACATCCACTGAAAAAAGATACTCAATCCAAAAAACGTGGGACTGATTTCACACCATGAATGAAACATTTCACACTATGAAGACTTTGAATATAGAACCATGAAACCCTCCACCATGAACATTCCTAAACAAAATTTCATGATATAAATCTAACTGAAGTATATATTCTAGGAACCAGGTCTCCCAAGTCACATATCCAACCAATGAAACAACAATTACATATTGAAATAGTGATTTATGGCATAATTTTCCAGATATAGTTGCATATTCAATTCCAATTTCTCTACTTCCTTCACTAAACTCAACTTAAGGCTTCCTATACCCAAAAAACATAAATGAACTAGTTTAAAGGGTCTATATAATTACATTATATACCTATCAAATGATTCTTAGTTTTTTAGAATCAAAATTAAGAAGAAAATGCATCACTAACCACCAGAAACCACCAAAAACTACCCTGGAAGATACCTCTCAAAAAGGGATGAAACCATACCTCAAAATATAACAACATGATCTTAAAACATAAAAACAAGAAGTAAAAAATATATCACATCATTTAAACATCAAAACTTCTAAAACATCAAGGAACAAACAAATCTGGGTATTCATAACAAATATGAAACTCCCACTCCCAAGTACCCTCCTCTAAACTGTGATTCCACCATATAACTTGAACCAAGGGGGTAACATGACCTCGCAACACTTTCCCTATATAATCTTGATTACTGATTAGTCATTCCAAAAATTCCATTTGATCCCCAGTATCCAACAACCCTATTCAATGTCATGGGAATCATCATAAAGATACTGATGAAACTAGGACAGATAGAAGACATCATGAACCATGTATACCTATAGGGGAGGCACCAACCGATAAGCCACATCACCAATATTATCCAACCCCAAGAAAGTACCAACAAATCAAGGTGAGATATTTCTCCCCCGATGAAATTTCCATTTCCCATTCTGAGGGGAAACCATTAAGAAAACATGGTCCCGAACCTCAAAGTTCAAAGGAATCCTTTACCAATTAGTATAAAATTTATTAAATTCATGTGATAATTTCATATTTTCCTGAGTCACCCAAATATTATTCATAGTTCTCTATAAAACATCAGGTATAATAATTATTTCCTCCAAAATCTTGGTCCATCTCAACAGGGATCAACATAACATCTCATATAATGCATCAAAGGGGTCTATACTGAAGGATGAGTTATAGAATATATTATAAGAAAACTCAGACAAAGGTTGGTGTCATACCCATGGTCCACTAAAATCCAAGATGAAAAATTAAAGTAAATCCTCTAGAATTTGAATAGTCTACTCCACCTATCTATCTATTTGGGGGTAGAAAATATAGTTAAGACATAACTGAGAGCCAAAGGAATGATGAAATACCCTCTATAATCATGAAGTAAATTGAGGTTATCAATCAAAAATGATGGTCCTCAGAGATTTATAAAACCTATTCACATCATCCTTATACTGTCTTTCCAGAATATCCATGGTGCTCGACTCCCAGATCACCAAAAAAAGGAGTTTACTTTATTAGTCAATTCATTATCACCTAGATAGAATCATATCCCTAAATATATAGGAAACCTAGGGATTAAATACATTTAGATATCCTCCCACATCCACTATGTTACATCCAAATATTTCAAAAAAACCACAAGGTATGTGATGATTTTCCTTTACCAACTGGAAAACAGGACATCATGTCATGAACTCCACCATTGACCACTTCATTTATGACCACTAAAACTACCCCATCAAGCCACGACATATCTTAGATACTCTATGGTATAGTAAAATAAGTGATATCTAAAACTCACTGAATAATCCTTAATCTATCACTATTTGTAAAAGCGTTCTACCTCAAATTATAACTTGATATTTTCCATCCTTTGACCATCCCACAAGTGAATCACCATGAATGAACTAATGATACATAACTTATACCTCTGAGTCTCCCCAATGAGACTTCTCAACATACTATAATAAAACTAAATCTTTTATCATCCAGAATAAGTATACTTGGATATCAACCTACTCTACTCAAATATGAAAAGTCGATAACTCCTCTATTTCCATTTAGGATTCCTTATATTTTCAAACATCTCCACGTGATGTGTTGCTTAGTTTATCTTCCATGAAATTTCCCTTTCCTATTGTATATAAGATCTTGAAATTATTCTCCAAGATAAACTCCATACACCTCTATTATTATAAATTCCAAAAACATTGATAAAATATATACCACATGATTTTATGATCCATGAAGACCATAGAGTATTCTCCAATGTGGGTAATATCATTGTAGTATCATAGTAAACACTATTGTTGCTATCTACAGATCATTGGTGGTGTAGTTATACTCATGGTGTCATAATTTCCTAGGAAAATTGTATATTAATTCTTTTTATTTCATCAAGAATAATTTGAAACCCAAGTAGGAAGTATCATGAAACACATCAAACATCACACCTTCCTTAATCAACCAAATAACTGGGGAACTGATGAAAATCTTCTTTAAGTAGTTGAATACTGCCTCGAACTAATCTGTCTAAATGAAATCTTGATCCTTCCTTGTCAAGAATATTAGTGAGGCTATAATCAGAGATAAATTGGACACAAAACTCATATAACAACCCACAATATAAAGAAATTTATAAAACTCTATCACATTCTTAGGTGTTTCCCAAGAAAAAACCACCTCAAAATATTCCATATCCAACCTAATACTTTCTGAGAAACCACATTTTTAAGTAAATGTACCTATCACATCCATAAATTACACATACAAAATTTACCATATAGAAGTTAGTGTAAAAGATTCTAAAAAATAATCATTGGGTGATCAACATAATCCTCCACTAAACTCAAGTATATGAGAAGGTCATCAATAAACGCAACTATTAACTAGTCTAGGAACTCAAAAAACAAAGAAATCATGATACCCATGAACAAAACTGTTGTTTTGTAAAAAAAATAATATAACTATGAAATCTAAGTGCTCATACCAACACTAGAAAGTAGTCTTCAGAATATCTACCTCCTTCACCATCAGCTAATGATATCCAGACCAAAAATCAATCTTGTAAAACTAGATAGATCCCTTCAACTAGTAAAGAGATAATAAATTCTAAAAAGAGGGTAAAAATTCTTGATAATAACCTAATTTAGCCTCTGATAGTCTATACACAAACTCAAACTACCATTCACCTTCTTGGAGAAAAAAACTATTTCTCCCCATCATGACACACTAGTCCTGATAAAACAATTCTTCATGAAATCGTTAATCTGGGTCCTTAACTACTAAAACATTGAGGGTTTCCTCCCAAAAGGATCCATATAAATCACTATATAACTTAACTATAACTTTACTCTAAACTTTGCATCATGATGAGGGGTTAGTTTCACAACACCCACTGGGAAAACATTTAAAAACATTACAATAACTTTTTGGACCTCCACTACCTAATCTCTCACTAACTCTTATAAGAAATCATAGATCTAGGAAATAAGGGGATTCACCCACCTACTACCCATATGGAAACCTTTTTAATCAGTCCACACCACAAATTGTCCCCCTATATCGTAAAATTCAACCCTCCTCTAGAAACAATCAACAACTATGAGAACAGAATACAACCAATCCATTACAATAATAACATCATATGTTTGTATCTAAAATACAAATAAATCTAAATTTTTTAATTTTTCTCCATCATAAATCATCATTCCAATAAAACATCAAATACATATAGACAGACCTTTAACTAGCATGAATAACACCAGTGGCATGAAAATATTCTCCATGTATTGTTCCAATCCTTGAACTAAGGTGGGTAAAAAAAGAGTGTGATGCACTAGAATAAAAACAGAATAGAGGTCAGCTCCTCTGTCTCATTGTAAATAGACACCACATACAACCTCTGGCATGGGTCCCTGATAGACAGGAACATATTGTGGATTCACTCTACTGACTCCACATCCTCCTAGATATGCATAATACTATCATAAAGGCTATATAATATATATTGGTGGGACCTGGGTATGTTACTGTACAGAGGGAAACTTTTTTCACTACTGGAAGGGGGCCTGACCACCCTAAATATACTAACAATCTAGGACTACAGGTCCCTACTTATGATAGTGAGAATGACCTCCATAATCAAAGTACAGAATGGGAGATCTCTTGAAAGACACACAAGAACATACATCCCTTAAAAAATTCATAGCTGACTAATGAGATCATCTCTCTACCAATTAGAATCTCAATAGGCCCAACATTTGTGGCCCTCTATTTAACACCTTTCTCCTTGGTGGTCCTTACTGACCCACAACTAGGGGCTCTTCATCCCTCTCATGCACCCCCTCCATCACATATACATTCATCAACACCTTCAAATAAATAGGTAACATAAATTATGTGACTATAAAATAAAGGGTGGAGTCTAATACCTCTTTCAAGCATAGTTCTTGGGACTCCTTATCTAGAAATATGGCATGGTAAAATTATAGAAGGTATTTAAATTTAATATATTGATCCTAAACTCTCATGCTCTCCTTATGAAGGGAGATAAACTCTTTCCTATTTTATACCATCTATTTTATCAATAATAACCCATCCCTTAACTCATTACATAAAAAGGACCACAAAACATAGGTCTCCTCCCGCTCTATAAGGTATAGAATTCACCACTGATGTGACGTTCTCCTCAGTTGGATAACGACAAGGGGAACCCGATACTTGACTCAGGATCTAATAACACTAAAAGTGATACCCAAAATCCTATATCTAACACTCCGTCCCTAGTTCATATATTCCTCTCTTATACTTTTCCAGACTCGAATTCTAAAAGACACACAACATCTACTACCATTGCTTATCCACCTGATCAGGATCAACCCTATAATGGTCAATGGGTTCAACCTAATGAACTTCCCTGACTCATAATACACATGGGTGGTGACCAACTGGAATATCTATAAAGAAATGAGAAACACATTAGTTTGGTAGTAATGTATTTATTTAGATTAATTTAATTCATTCATTCAATTATTCCTAGAACCACCTCATTCAAAGAATAACTCAAGAAAGTATGATTAATAGACCTCTCATAGGTCTCTACTATGTAAACTGTTTCAATTTTCTTAATAAATTCAGAGACCATAACGTTCATAAATTAGATCATAGGGGGCATAAAAATCACGTTCCCTAGATAGTCAAACTTCTTTTCTTGCATACTAAGTTGAAATAACATTTGTTTCTCACCAATTTATGCAGTCCTCGCCAGTGAATAACTCAAAACTCTACCATATCACATAACCAATAATTTTTATACCACTCTATCATGACCCCACTCCCTCATCTAAAACCCCTTCTAGGTTATCATTTAAGTGGAGTAACCCCCAAGTCACACCTCTAGTGGGCCCCAGGTTTATGACGAGAAGTCGGGGCATATCACATAAATATGGGAGGTATTACCCTCTACTATCCTAGGAAAATATAGAAAATATCACCAACTAGTCACCAAAAAGTCTTAATAAACTAAAATCCAATACAATAAAATTCCATGAATCATGGATATAAAATAGATACAACTGTATCCAAAATAAAACAATACTAAAAGAATCTTATGGTAGAAAATGTAACAACTCCAAGATTTGAGCTATTACTATCCATAATGATTTCCAAATTCCACCTAGAAATATAAAAATAGTACATATATATATATACATGGGATGATCATAAGATGTATACTCAGTATAATCATACCAAAGTTCTCTTGTGAAATAGTGAAAATATCATAATAATAAACTAGTTGACAGATAACAGAACTAACAAACACCTACATAGGTCAAAAAATTTCACCCCCAGCCTCACTAACAATCTATCAACAAATAAAAAATCCATGTGTAGTATAGTAATAAAATATTAATTTAGTTAAAGGTTCCCCACAACCACTTCACAATGAGTTTTCCACTCTCATCTAATATGAATACATCCTTTTCTCTCATTCATTATATATCCACTAATAACGATTCCAACTTTATGTAATAGCTCATGGAACCAACCAAATATCACATGTTGTATCACCAAAAACATATCTCATATCACATAATTAGGGTAGTATTGTATTATGAATACATAGGACATCAACATCATTCCCTCCCACCACCATGCTTAACCCCCACCACATATTTCATGATCCATTATAGGTATCACCTAAAGATAATATTAAAATGAGAGAGGGGAAGAGGGTGTATTCATCCATATGTATCCTCTAGGTTCTAGATGTTAGGGAAAACACCCCCAGGGTCTCTCGGTATCAGTTAAGTTATTTGACTCTGGTGGGGTGCATAGAGAAATAAAAAATAAAATAGATATATAATAGTTTCACAAAATACATGCATATGGGTTCACATAAGAAACACCACCAAAACCATTTTCAAGATACTAAGGATATTATTCCACCAAAAATTTCCTCTTATATAGAACAACCAATTCATATGCATAGAAAAATGGTCCAAAACCTAGTTTTTGATTCCCATTATTTTATTCAGAAATTCATCCAACAAGATTTATCCATTCAGTTATTAATTTGAATTTACACTTCCAAATTCTTTAACCATTTCTGCTTTAATATATAGATTATATTATTCAATTTCTACATAACCACCACCATGAAACAACCATTTCAAGCCACCCTATTATAACCAACACCACCAATCCACAAATAACCAAGTATAGAAAGCTGCAAACAACCAATTCCACCAAGCCACAAACAAAATGACAAGTATTGAATAAGTAAATCCAACTTAGTTTTTCCTTAAATAGATTTAGGTATTAAACCATTTAAAGATTATTCTCAAATTAATCCAACACTCTAGGTAATAATTCCATAATATGCATAAATCATGAAACAATAACAAAAATATCAAAGATAATTGGTAAAAACATGAACAAAATACCATTCCCTTTAAATTTCATTATTACCATTTATTATCTTAATTATTCTAATTTATACCATTCACCCAAAAATTAACTTTTAGATTCACATAAAGTTATGGATAAGTCAAATCCCCTCCCTTAAAAGAAGATTTTTTATTTATTATGAAAAGATAAAGCCTCAAAGGATGAAATATGTAGATACAACCACTTGAGGGATTATCAATTAAAGTTGAAACATATTTATGACTCATAAAAATTGTATCCTAATAAAAACACTACTTTAATCAATGTATTCACTATGAATCCTCTAAAGAAACAATGAATACCTCAGAGAGAAAGAGAAGAAGGACATATCTGGAATCACTAATATCAAATATATAGAATAAAATGATGAATTAAAAATATAAAAGTATACTAGGGCTCTCAAATGTGAATATGGATCATAATAATTTCAAGAAAAATAATGGAATAATGGTAGAGACTGAAAGGTGTCAAGAATTTACAAATAGACTGAAAATTTCACGATTCAAGGTATGAACGGTACGTCACATCGTGAACTTCATATTGTTCACATCTACTGAAAAACAAGGCACTTAATCCAAGAAATCCATGAGGGAATTCACATTGTAAATCAACCCTTTCACACCTAAATCCTTTGAAGACAAAACCACCAAAAACTCTACCATGAACATTCATGTCTTGAATATATTTCATGTTGTGAAAAAAAACTAAATATAAATTTATAGGATCCAACTATCCCAAGTCACTAATACCCCATATAAAATTTCATTCACATCATGAACTAATGATTCACAACGTGAATCACCACCTTCAATTTTATATTCAATAGCAACTCCTCCTCTTAATTCCTTAAACTCATCCCAAGGATTCTAATATCTAAAACTCACAAAGTAACAGGCTGAAAGGGTTTAGACCATTAAAAATATAAATCCTGGTACTTATTAAAAATAAATTATATTTTTTGTAAACAACCAATTTTATTTAGGTAAAACCCCTATTTTAGAAATCCAAATATTTATATGAACCACATAATTTTCTTCAATATAACTAAAAATTTCATAAACTCCCCATACTTGTAACTCTTGATTAGAGTTAATTTTAGATCATTGATTTATAACACATTAATGTTAAGGGTGAATGATAATGACTTCACATAGTAAAATATGATAAAGGGGAAAACAAAGGCAGATCCTAACATGGAAAGTATGCACTACTCATTATTTAATATTTTAAAAAAGTCACTTATTATTTTTGGAAAAAACCGTGAAATTATCCATTAATATTTTGGGATCTCTTAGATATTTTAAAAAACTTATAAAAATGAAATTATATGAAAAAAAATGTAAAATGATATAGATGACTTGGAAATGGCTATATCTCATGGAATACAGAAACCTGAATGAAGACAACACTCTTAATTGATTTATATAAATAAGAAAGAAAAAAAATTCATTAACAAGTTATCTATGGGTAAATAATACATTGTAAAGTTCTAAATTCCATGTAATACATAAAATATTTTGATGTAAAATACCTGATAGAAAACAATCTAACGATTCATGAAATTTATTTACTCAAATAAGTCATTATGTTAAAAAACTTTTCATGAAGTTTGAAAATAATGTTTTAAATAAAACATCATATAGATTAAAATAGTATATATATTTAAATAAATTCCCCTTAAAATATTCAACTTTATATATCACTACTAGAAAAGGGGGCATTGGAGCCCCCCAGACTCGGGCGACCGCCATTGGCGGTCGCTACAGCTAACCATTAGCGACCGCCAATGGCGGTCGCTAACCTACATAAAAAAATTTGGGGGGTTTCTGCCCCCCCCCCCTCGCGCCCTCGATATCCCTCCGCCCTAACCCCCTCCCTCCCTCGCCGCCCTCCCCTCCCCCGCCGCCCGGCCTCCCCCGCCGCACGGCCTCCCCCGCCGCCCGGCCTCCCCCGTCGCCCGGCCTCCCCCGCCGCCCGCCCTCCCCCGCCGCCCGCCCTCCCCCGCCGCCCGCCCTCCCCCGCCGCCCGCCCTCCCCCGCCGCCCGCCCTCCCCCGCACCAAAACGGCGTGCGGCGGTCCCATTCGGAGCAAACGTGCTCTGAACGACCTGAAACCGTACGGGAACGATAGAAATATTATTCCTGAGATGCATGAGGAGGCTGCACGTCCATCGGACGTGCGGTGCGCGCGGCACGTCCGATTATGTCGTTTTCAGCAGCGCGGCGCGCGCTGAAATGGCGTGTTGGGGGGTCAAAACCACCCGAACGACCTCCAAATGCCACAAAACCGTACGACAACATCTGAGGCGTGAATTGTGAAATGGTCGGTTAGAAGGCACCTCATTCGGAGGTGCCGTGTGACCGCGGCGGCCGGAAACGCGTTTCCGGCGCTATAAAACACCAAAACGGCGTGTGACGGTCCCATTCAGAGCAAACGTGCTCCGAAAGACCTGAAACCGCACGGGAACGATAGAAATATTATTCCTGAGATACAGGAGAAGGCCGCATGTCCATCGGACGTGCGGTGCGTACGGCACGTCCGATTGTGTCCTTTTCAGCAGCGCGGCGCGCGCTGAAATGGCGCGTTGGGGGGTCAAAACCACCCGAACGACCTCCGAATGCCACGAAACCGTACGACAACATCTGGGGCGTGAATTGTGAAATGGTCGGCCAGACGGAACCTCATTCGGAGGTTCCGTGTGACCGCGGCGGCTGGAAACGCGTTTCCGACGCCCTAAAACAACAAAACGGCGTGCAGCGGTCCCATTCGGAGCAAATGTGCTCCGAAAGACCTGAAACCGCACGGGAACGATAGAAATATTATTCCTGAGATGCAGGAGGAGGCCGAACGTCCATCAGACGTGCGGTGCGCGCGGCACGTCCATCGGACGTGCGGTGCGCGCGGCACGTCCGATTGTGTCGTTTTCAGCAGCGCGACGCGCGCTGAAATGGCGCGTTGGGGGGGTCAAAACCACCCGAACAACCTCCGAATGTCACGAAATCGTACAAAAACATCCGGGGCGTAAATTGTTAAATGGTCGGCTAGACGGCACCTCATTCTGAGGTTCCGTGTGACCGCGGCGGCCGGAAACGCGTTTCCGGCGCCCTAAAACACCAAAACGGCGTGCGGCGGTCCCATTCGGAGCAAACGTGCTCCGAAAGACCTGAACCGCACGGGAACGATAGAAATATTATTACTGAGATGCAGGAGGAGGCCGCACGTCCATCAGACGTGCGGTGCACGCGGCACATCCGATTGTGTCGTTTTCAGCAGCGCGGCGCGCGCTGAAATGGCGCGTTGGGGGGTCAAAACCACCCGAACGACCTCCGAATGCCACGAAACAGTACAACAACATCCGGGGAGTGAATTGTGAAATGGTCGGCCAGACGGCACCGCATTCGGAGGTGCCGTGTGACCGCGGCGGCCGGAAACGCGTTTCCGGCGCCCTAAAACACCAAAACGGCGTGTGGCGGTCCCATTCGGAGCAAACGTGCTCCGAAAGACCTGAAACCGCACGGGAACGATAGAAATATTATTCCTGAGATGCAGGAGGAGGCCGCATGTCCATCGGACATGCGGTGAGCGCGGCACGTCCGATTGTGTCGTTTTCAGCAGCGCGGCGCACGCTGAAATGGCGCGTTGGGGGGTCAAAACTACCCGAACGACCTCCGAATGCCACGAAACCGTACGACAACATCCGGGGCGTGAATTGTGAAATGGTCGGCCAGACGGCACCTCATTCGGAGGTTCCGTTTGACCGCGGCGGCCAGAAACGCGTTTCCGGCGCCCTAAAACACCAAAACGGCGTGCGGCGGTCCAATTCGGAGCAAACGTGGTCCGAACGACCTGAAACCGCACGGGAACGATAGAAATATTATTACTGAGATGCAGGAGGAGGCCGCACGTCCATTGGACGTGCGGTGCGCGCGGCACGTCCGATTATGTCGTTTTCAGCAGCGCGGCGCGCGCTGAAATGGCGCGTTGGGGGGGGTCAAAACCACCCGAACGACCTCCGAATGCCAAGAAACCGTACGACAACATCCGGGGCGTGAATTGTGAAATGGTCGGCCAGACGGCACCTCATTCGGAGGTGCCGTGTGACCTCGGCGGCCGGAAACGCGTTTCTGGCGCCATAAAACACCAAAACTGCGTGCGGCGGTCCCATTCGGAGCAAACGTGCTCCGAAAGACCTGAAACCGCACGGGAACGATAGAAATATTATTCCTGAGATGCAGGAGGAGGCCGCACGTCCATCGGACGTGCGGTGCGCGCGACACGTCCGATTGTGTCGTTTTCAGCAGCGCGGCGCGTGCTGAAATGGCGCGTTGTGGGGTCAAAACCACCCGAACGACCTCCGAATGCCACGAAACCGTACGACAACATCCGGGGCGTGAATTTTGAGATGGTCGGCCAGAAGGCACCTCATTCGGAGGTGCCGTGTGACCGCGGCGGCCGGAAACGCGTTTCCGGCGCCCTAAAACACCAAAACGGCGTGCGGCGGTCCAATTCGGAGCAAACGTGCTCCGAACGACCTGAAACCGCACGGGAACGATAGAAATATTATTCCTGAGATGAAGGAGAAGGCCGCACGTCCATCGGACGTGCGGTGCGCGCGGCACGTCCGATTGTGTCATTTTCAGCAGCGCGGCGCGCGCTGAAATGGCGCGTTGGGGGGTCAAAACCACCCGAATGACCTCCGAATGCCACGAAACCGTACGACAACATCTGGGGCGTGAATTGTGAAATGGTAGGCCAGAAGGCACCTCATTCGGAGGTGCCGTGTGACCGCGGCGGCCGGAAACGCGTTTCCGGCGCCATAAAACACCAAAACGGCGTGCGGCGGTCCCATTCGGAGCAAACGTGCTCCGAAAAACCTGAAACCGCACGGGAATGATAGAAATATTATTCCTGAGATGCAGGAGGAGGTCGCACGTCCATCGGACGTGCGGTGCGCGCGGCACGTCCGATTGTGTCCTTTTCAGCAGCGCGGCGCGCGCTGAAATGGCGCGTTGGGGGGTCAAAACCACCCGAACGACCTCTAAATGACACGAAACCGTAGGACAACATCCGGGGCGTGAATTGTGAAATGGTCGGCCAGACGGAACCTCATTCGGAGGTACCGTGTGACCGCGGCGGCCGGAAACGCGTTTCTGGCGCCCTAAAACACCAAAACGGCGTGCGGCGGTCCAATTCGGAGCAAACGTGATCCAAACGACCTGAAACCGCACGGGAACGATAGAAATATTATTCCTGAGATGCAGGAGGAGGCCGCACGTCCATCGGACGTGCGGGGCGCGCGGCACGTCTGATTGTGTCCTTTTCAGCAGCGCGGCGCGCGCTGAAATGGCGCGTTGGGGGGTCAAAACCACCCGAACGACCTCCGAATGCCACGAAACCGTACGACAACATCCGGGGCATGAATTGTGAAATGGTCGGCCAGACGGCACCTCATTCGGAGGTTCCGTGTGACCGCGGCGGCCGGAAACGCGTTTCCGGCGCCTCAAAACACCAAAACGGCGTGCGGCGGTCCCATTCGGAGAAAACGTGCTCCGAACGACCTGAAACCGCACGGGAACGATAGAAATATTATTCCTAAGATGCAGGAGGAGGCCGCACGTCCATCGGACGTGCGGTGCGCGCGGCACGTCCGATTGTGTTGTTTTCAGCAGCGCGGAGCGCGCTGAAATGGCGCGTTGGGGGGTCAAAACCACCCGAACGACCTCCGAATGCCACGAAACCATACGAAAACATCCGGGGCGTGAATTTTGAAATGGTCGGCCAGACGGCACCTCATTCGGAGGTGCCGTGTGACCGCGGCGGCCGGAAACGCGTTTCCGGCGCCATAAAACACCAAAACGGCGTGCGGCGGTCCCATTCGGAGAAAACGTGCTCCGAAAGACCTGAAACCGCACGGGAACGATAGAAATATTATTTCTGAGATGCAGGAGGAGGCCTCACATCCATCGGACGTGCGGTGCGCGCGGCACGTCCGATTGTGTCCTTTTCAGCAGCGCTGCGCGCGCTGAAATAGCGCGTTGGGGGGTCAAAACCACCCGAACGACCTCCGAATGCCACGAAACCGTACGACAACATCCAAGGCATGAATTTTGAAATGTTAGGCCAGACGGAACCTCATTCAGAGGTGCCGTGTGACCGCGGTGGCCGGAAACGCGTTTCCGGCGCCCTAAAACACCAAAACGGCGTGCGGCGGTCCAATTCGGAGCAAACGTGCTCCGAACGACCTGAAACCGCACGGGAACGATAGAAATATTATTCCTGAGATGCAGGAGGAGGCCGCACGTCCGATTGTGTCCTTTTCAGCAGCGCGGCGCGCGCTGAAATGGCGCGTTGGGGGGTCAAAACCACCCGAACGACCTCCGAATGCCACGAAACCGTACGAAAACATCCGGGGCGTGAATTGTGAAATGGTCGGCCAGACGGCACCTCATTCGGAGGTGCTGTGTGACCGCGGCGGCCGGAAACGCGTTTCCGGCGCCATAAAACACCAAAACGGCATGCGGCGATCCCATTCGGAGCAAACGTGCTCCAAAAGACCTGAAATGAGATTATTTCTTGAATCGAAGTTTTTAAATTATTATAGCACAATGATTTGATATTATATATATATTAAATATATATTAAAACATTTAAAATATATTATATATATATATATATAATATTGTGTTTAATAGTATATATATGAATATTTATATATATATATATATATATATATATATATATATATATATATATTCAATTCAATAAAAAAAAATTAAAAAAAAAATTTTTAGAATAGCGACCGCCATAGGCGGTCGCTATAGGGTGCCCGGCAGAGGGCCTTCAGCGACCGCCAATGGCGGTCGCTCAAGGCCTCTAGCGACGAGGCAACAACGACCGCCATTGGCGGTCGCTGCGCGGCCTCTAGAGCCCTTTAGCGACCGCCAATGGCGGTCGCTAATGGCCTCATTTACAGTAGTGTATTAAAGTAGTTTGAATTAGTTATTCACTCATACTTCCAAAAATAATGTTTAAGATTTATTATAGTTTTTGGAAAATAAGTGGAAGTAATATCCTAGTCATACCCTTGAAATTCACCCAAAGAGTTGAGGACCCCTATGTTAATTATTGGAAATATTTACACATCTAATAAATCCTAACACACGATCCAATGGTTATTAAATAGTCCTTATAAATAATTAAATATAATTTAATAAATATATATTTCAATATGTACATCCACCATAATTAGATAACAACTAAGCTCCAAAAAAACTTATGCATATAACACCTAGGATACATTTAACACCCATTCTATCAAAATCCTAAATTAAGATAACAAAATTAAAATCTAATTCCGCCCCAGATTTATGAAAATCCTAGAAAAATGATATCCTAATTTCCTATCATAAAAATAATAGTAACTGGATGAAAAACAATATACTAAGATCTCCTTTAGAAAGTGTAGTAGGAATACCTTCAACCAAAATTTATTTTGAAATTTCATGATGTAATCATAAATTTAAAAATCTATGCATGGTATAAGAAAATAATTAATAAGGAAGAAATAAGATATATGAGATGGGAGGGGGATGTTTTACCATGAATTAGTGGATGAAAACCACCTGATACACCATTTGATCAAGAGGGTAAATATAAATATAAATAATAAATAGATAGGGCATGGGGGGAACTCTCAACAGGTTTGAAGAAATGTGGCCTAAAGGAGTAACCAAATGGGAATAAAATGTTTTGAGGGAAATTGAAAAAAATAATTTAAAATAATCTTTTTTTACTAGGAAATTTTATATAGTTTTTTGGTAGCATGTGTAACCCCCAAAAATACCCCATATCTTCTTCTCTCACTAGGTACCCAGTACCTCCCATCAGGTACTCAATGTGGCCGGTATTTCTAAACTACTGGTGGTGCCACCCCTTAACCATACTTGAACTTAAAAACCATCAATCCAGCCTCAATAAACACCCAAAGAAACTAATATTTCATCATTATTCATTGAAATTAATGATTTACTTAGATAACAAAAATTTAACACTCAATCAAAACCCAAAATTTAAACAATATCTATTTCTAGTTACTTAACTAGAATTATAATTATTAAATGTGATCATTATAATGTATCCATTTAATTTTTTCATATAAATAGAAGTAAAAACATTTTAAAATACATGGATAAATAAAAACTAAAGGTCATTTTTAATACCAATTCATTTATAAAATTCGATAATGTATCATAATTACAAATAAGATCATTTAATTATTAAAAATATAATTTCTTAACAAATGATTTTTTAATCACAATGAGTTTTTATATTAAGAGACTAAAAATATTATGGTTAAATGATGGAAAAATATATTTTTTATATGAATAAAAAATTAACACTACTTTAACTAGTAATTTATAGGAAGTATGAATAAGATTAGCTAATATTTGAAAATAGTTTTTTCATGTAAAAAATAGCTTTACAGTATATTTTATAATTCCATATAAAAATTAAATTTTTAAATTTTAATAATTGACTTTGATAAAATAAAAATCATTTTTTAATTAATAATATCAAAAATATATTATGGTTAATTTGTTTGATTTTTCTGAAAAGGTTTATTTTTAGGGGAATAGTGAAAAAATACTAATTTTACAAATACAGTAATTTTTGTGAAATTATTTTGGTATAATAATGGATTTAATGTTTTAAAACATTTTTTCTAGAAAATATATATATATATAATAATTAAAATAAATCATTTAAAATATTATGTTGATTTTTGAATCCTATGATTTTCATTTTAAAACCTAACTGATGTTTTATTCAAACAAAATAACTATTTTTATCCTTTTCACTAATTAACTAATTAAAAATTTACATTAAGTTTTGAATTAATTTTAAATTAATATATAACTAATTTATTTTTATATCAACAAATTTTATAAAAATAAATTTGATACATGATTTTGGTATGAAATCATTTCTATACTAAAAATATATTTTAAAAAAACTATTCTTCATTGTGTCTTGTATACTTGTATTAAAATTAACTTTGGACACCTATATGGGTTTAATATTTTGAAATTTATTAAATATTTGGAATCATAATATTCAAATTAACTAATAATTCCCATTTCATTTTCATACATAATGAATATTTATCATGGTAAAAAATTATTTTACTACGGTAAGGGATAAAAGGTTTAAGGGGTTAAACTAAGATATAAGGCTTTTAAATATCACTAAAACATACCTAAGTGTTATTTTTTGAGTTTATTTAAACCTTATATTATCCTATATTCTAAAATACTTCCATTTGGTGAAAATTTCTCATGAAAATGACATTATATTATTTTAAAATTAAAGGTGTTTACAAGGGTGCCACTCCCCTCCCTTATAAAAGGGAACATCCTATTCTCACATATCTACAACACTTAATCATACTATCTAGTCCTATATATACCTAAATAACTTAAAAAATATCCTTTAAACATTCAATAGATTTTGGTTCAACCAAAATTCCAACCTATGAAAGCATAAGGTGTATGCCAAAAGGGGATACCCAAAGAAGAGGTAATTTTCCCAATTGGGTTCTTTAAAGTTTATTTGTTCTTCCATCTCCTGTTTTTTTTATATCCTTACTAAAATGAATTAATAAGTATAATAAATATAATAATTTTATTTTTTTATATAATAATCATTATCTACCTCTGTTCCATTTAATGAAAAATTAAAATGTCGCAAATGCGTACATACATAATATCACCTCTAAACAGTGATGTATTTCATTTTTCATCACCGAATCACATGGAAGGTAATATAGATGTATTTAATGAATATATATGATATTTATAGAAAAATTATGATTTTTTTAAGGCAAAATATTTTTTAACTTTCTTTTTTAATCCTTTAAAAAATGAAAACATGACATGTGTGTATTTGTAGACTACTACCTTCACAAAATTATTGAATTAATTTTTCATTAACCCCATACATGGATGGTTATAAAAATTAATTTAATTAATAAATATGATATTAGGTAGTAATATATTTTATTAATATGATTTTATAAGGATAAAAAAATAATTAAGGATTATTATAATGTAACCCATTAATATCGATAAATTACCTGAAAACAAGCCATTAATGATTTCATATTAAAGAATAATAATTAAAATTATCAAGGAATAAAATTATAAAATTATTAATAATAATTTAACATCTATTTCAATACCATTAATAATCATTTAATGATAAAATTTTATTCAAATAATGATCCCTGACAGCCCCATTATAAAACATATGTGAAACAACTGAAATTACAAACATCTAATGAGGAAAATACACATTAACTAACTAATACATGTTTATAAAATGATTATAATATAATAATATAAAATTTAATATATATTAATATAGTTATAAAATAATTCATTGGGATAAATATTTTTATTATACATGAGTATAAAGTGCTTTCATGGAATCCGAGAGTTAAGGTAAGTGTCTCTCCTCTCACATTTATTTCAATGAGAAATATGACATATATTCCAATTATTTTATATTGGGTGTTTTATATAATACCACATGGAAGTTTTTATCATAATTTAATCGAATTAAATGGATTTAAAAATATATCTCAATTTATATCTTTCATGGTACTTTGATTAAATAGATAATAATGTTGTAGGTGTTTCAATATCTCAATATCCCTTTTATTGAGATAATATCTATATTCAACACATTATTTCTTTTGGTTGGTGTATATACTAACCATGAACTTAAATTATACTAATTTTAATGAAAATTTTGTGAATTTACTTATCCAAATAAGGTTTTATTTTTCACAGTGTTTTAATTTAAAAGTTACCAAAGTGGTAAGGGTTTATGTTCTAATCTCACTTTTAATCAAGATTGTTTATACTTAAAAATCCATTGTAGGAATTATATAATATTTATATATTAATATATATATATATATAACCTCTATTAATTTTGGTATTTTTAAAGTATTCTAACAATTTCCCCCTTCTTTTGGAACTCAAAAATATAGAAAGAATGTTTTTATGAACATATTACCTTATTTATCCTTTTTGGGGGGGAATATAATTAGTCCATATAAATTCTCTTAAAAAATATTTTATAGAAGTTAGTATAAAATTTTTAATTATTTATAAATTCATTTTTTATTATATTTGGATTTATTTAAAAAAAATTAAAGAAACCTTCTTCTTTTTTGAACGGGTCACTTATGACTTTATTTGCAAATGTATTAAAATTATGATTTTTAGGTATAAAGTATGAAAATATTTACCAAAAAATATATTTTTTCATTATTTAAATTAATTTACAAGTTTCCATGTTTTTTCAAATAAAATACAACTCTTATTATTCTGGTAATTTTTAGTTTTCAATATATACCAATATAAAAAGGATGTTTCCTATTGCTTTTCAAAGAAAATTTATACTTCTTTTATAAAATTATTTTTCTCCTACATCAATATACTTTAAGGAATATTATGCTTCACTGGGGATGTGATATAATGATAATATCAAATGTTTTTCTCTATATATATTATGATAATGATTTTCTATGGAAGTTTTTTTGAAACATGTATCTTTCACACTGGCTAATTAAGACATGATAAAATGATAAATGTTTTTGTTCTCTTATGGAAAACATATGTATTTGTTTAATTATGTGATGGGTAGTCCTGGAATTATATATCCAAAACATTTGGTAAATCTTGATATCTCATGGGATAATAATAATAATGTAAATGGGGAGTGAACCTAATCCACTCTGGGATTATATCCACTATGTTTATAATAATGATGAGTGAACTCAATTCACTATGGGACTATATACACCAATATTTAAAAGGGATTTTAGAGTGAACCCAATCCACTATCGGCCTCTTTAAAATATGTGATGATAGTCTGAAAAATTATCCTCGACTAAGAAAATGATTTTATATGATTATTTATATTCCAAAAATTATGTATTATGATTATGATATGCTCTCAAGACACATGAGTGATTATTAATTATTATACACTCTTATGACTCAAGTATTTTTTTATTCAAAATTATTATGCCATAATAAAATAAGAAACTAATATTTAAATATATTGTATTTTTTATTTTCTCTATATATTATTTTTCACATGATTCATATCTTTATTACTCATTCTCCATTTCTTTTTCTTTTTCATAATTATTTTTTATTATAATAAAATAATAAAAATTATTAAAACCCATTACTCATTCACCTTCTATGTGGTATTTATGACATCACTTATGGATAATTCACTGCAATAGTATAAAATTTTACGCATTAATTTTATCAATTAAATAAAATATCTCAGTTGTAGAACATATTATTTGATGAATAAATCAAAGAGTTTGGTTATCATTCTTGTGTATACAATATTATTAGTAAGAGTTATATGGTATTTATATTGATTTATTTGGATAACATACTACTAATAAGAAATAATATCCCAGTATTACATTCGATGAATGTATGATTAGGAAAGTTTTTATCAATGGAATACATTGGAAAAGCATTCAACATACTTTTTTATGATGATATATAAAGATAGATCAACCAAGAAGGTGCTGAAGTAAATTGAGATGTGTGGGGTAGAAATGGATATGTGGGATAGTAATGGGTCCAAAAACATTGAAAGCCCTCAATTATTAGAAACGAGTACATCTCAGAATATCATTATAAACACCTGGTATGTCCAGGGAAAAATGTAACTTTAATGAGAAAATAGAATCAATATATCCACTAAAGAAGATGAGGTTTACCTATTTTTAAAAGAATATTGATATTCTAAATTTAGATCCATTTGAGTGGTTATTTACCTTAATTTTTTCCAAATAAGTATATTAGTTACTCAAGTTATTTCATAATACAAATATTGGTAATGTGCTATAGAGGTTTAGCATTGAGAATGCTATAAAGTGATATTTTCTATTATTGAATGGAACAAATCATACAAAGAATAAAATTTATTATAAATAGTTAAAAATTAGAAATATGTTTAAGATTACTTGTGCATCTTTTATAGAATAAATCATGTATTCCATGTTATGTATTCAACCTAATGTATCTTATTATTTGATAATAAAAAGTAGATACCAATCAAATTAAAGTAAGATTCACAAGATTTCTATAAAGAAAATAATAAGTACTCAAGAATAAGTAATTATATGTACTTATATTTTTGATGGTGAGAAGGATATAATTATAAATGGTTAAATTGATTTTAGTTACAAAACTGATAATGATTATGTGAGATCGAAATATAATTTTGTGTTCTTTCTTAATTGTGTAGCTATTAGTTAGAAGTGTTCCAAACATCCCACTATGGAGAACTTAGAAACAGAGGTATAGTACATCACTACATCAGATACTGAAAAGGAATTTGTTTATATCATGAAGATCATCATTGGACTTAGGGTGGTTTTTATCATTTTTGGAGTTATGGAGGTTTATTATTTCATAGTCCAAGGAACACCGGTCTCACAAAAAACCCTAAAAATCTATTATAGATAACCAATTATTCAATAAATTATTGATAGAGTATATTTATATATCTATTGGGTTTCTATATAGAAGAATGTATTAGGCCTATTGAAAACACATTAAAGTAACAAAATTAGGAGCTTCATGTAAATTCTATAGGTATTTGATACATGAGAGACTCAGTGTAATGGTTGTTTTCAATGTAAATGTGTCATGGATTTATAATAAAAGAAATATCTATTTATCATTTTGTAATATGTGATTCATATTTTACATAAATAAGAGAATAATAAAAACCACGCAAAGTATTACACTGATTTACACTTAATAAAAGATCATTATAATATATTTTTTGTTGTGATGGTATGTTAGGATTAGTGTGAGTAGAATCTTGTGTACAATGCAGAGTAGAATCAAGAGATAATAAGTAGAGTATTATAATCTGGGATGACCTACCAAAGTAAATCCCATGGAATGTCATATTTCTATTGATGTATGTATGGGTATATTTTTTATATCAATCCCTATTACCTAAGGTTAGAAATATATTTATCGTGTGGGCCTTCATACTTTGATACCTTTCTTATGATATCCTTGAGGATTATCTAATAAATGGGTGTTTGGGTATGTTTCTAATCACTTTTTAAATTAATTTTAACCAATATAGTATTTTTACTCTTGTATAAAAAGTATGAAATTTGGTCCCTCCATTGAATTGGACTGAGGAAATACATGGCCATGATTAGTTGGGTCACTTGTGATATACTCAATTACTTGAATGAATGATGTGTGATATATTCATTCAATATTGTAATTATATATTGGTGAATCATGAAAGAATTTTTTTCCTAAACTAATTGATGTGTTCTATGTCAAGTGGTCACTCAATATTATTTAGAACTCAAATTTCATCCAGGATTGAGACACAATGAGAATTTAGAATTTTTAAAAGGGAGAGTAATATGTGCCACCCAAATTTTTCATTCCCAGACTGGTGAACCTTGTGACCTTATTCCATGCATGTTCATCCATGTATCAAATTTATAACCATTTCATACCACCACACATGCATTATTATCTATTAAGGTCACTCTATTTTTCCTATTTCCCTTCCAAATCTGGAACCCAATACCCCATAATATGTGTCCCACCTCCTCCATCCCTATAACCAAGGTGGCATACCAATTGTGAGGGGTTACCCTATTTTCCTAGGTTCTCATACTTTATTTACCTATTAAAAAGGTCTCAATTAATCCATTTTGAGAAACATAGTGAGAATTAGTGATGTTGTATTGATACCAGGTTCCATAAGTTTGAGAAAAGAGCTTCATAAGTGTCCAACCATGCCCCTAAGCCTCCCAATTTTCCATTATGTGACTTTTTACATCAATATATAGAAGAATTAATGGTAAATAGAGGAATTTGTTTCATTTAATGGTTTTTACACTGAATATATTCATAAAATACCACTTCTCCCTCATCGATTCTAGGGAGAAGGTTCCCTATAAGAAGAGACCCTAAGGAAATAAGGGTGATAATTTCTCACCTCTCTATAGGACCCCTATTAGGGTGAAAATTCTCCCTTCAATGAATCTTTTGGGAAAAAATATCCCTAATCATTATCATCTAGGCTGCTCCTAGGGTTACCACTCAAAGATCCCAAGCCTATTCAAAGTTTAGGTCAATCTCAGGGTAACTACTCATGGTGCCCAAACCTCCTCCAAATAGAGTTTCTCGCATGTATATTAAAAATGGTTTCATTTCCAACCATAGAGGATATATATAGGTACCTCATTCACCTTGGCTTCCTATTTAGGATAAATCTAACACATTATCACTAATAGACTAAGAGTCCTTCTCGGAACTTTTTCACTAAGTTCAAACACTCTAAAAGTAAATTTTATATAGGTATCCTACAAGGCCACTATATATACATTACTAGGTCACCATGAAAACTCAAATGTTTATTATTAATCATATATTTACTTTATAATGGTAAACCCATTAGTTTTTATCCCTAACCAATATGATCTTCGAGGTACATTCAATCTTATATCCATTTCATAATGAGGATACATCTTTTTATATCACTATTGGGATCTCTTCTAAATCAAGACACTCATAATAGATTCTTTAAAATAGTCTCCATATCTCTCAAATAGCCCACCGGCCCCTTTTATCTAATCAATGAGATAAAAATATAATGGTTCATCAATATGTTATATGACTAAAATAATTTTAAAATATTTCTCGCCATATATGTGTCAAATCATGCTTCCCCTATGTATGGTTAACAACAAGAAAGGGATAACCGAACAAGTTTCAAAAAATATAGTGTAATCCTCAATCTTTGTTTACATGGTTTATTTAATATAATTAAAAAATAAATTTAAAACCATGTATAAGTGCCATACCAAACCTTTTCCTAGAATTCATGCCTAGAGGTCTTGGTAGTATGACCCTGAAATGAATGGCTTGGTAGACCATTCTGAATGAATTTAAAATTCATGGACTTGATCTTAGTTTCATGAAATAAAAAGGAATAACCATTGGTCCTACTTTCACATAAAAAAAAATACTAACCATTGGTATAGGTTTCACAACTTTAAAAGGAATAGATTTGGGTCATGTTTTCACAACCTTAAAAGTCACTAATTTGGTCATTGTCACATGACTTTAAAATTTATGTTGTATCTCATTAAATGGAACCAAAATTAATGGGTTATGATAAAATTTATAGTGATACATACGATACCTTATTCATAGACCCAATCCTAACTCCATAAAACCTATCACCTCCCTAGACTATTATAAATTTTTGTGTGCCTAATTAATTACTTTAAACTATATTATAATTGACCAATGCAGGATAAGATAGGGAACCTATTGTATATATAAATATATAATATCTTATATATATAGTGTTCTTATATTATGAATGGTTCTAATATATCACTTTCACAATAAGGGTAACGTGTATTATTAATGGGAAATATTTCATAGGAATGTATTAAATATATATATATATATATATAATAGTCTCAAAATATTTAATAAGATCTCTGGTGAGATGATATGGTCGTCCATCCTATCATCTAATAAAATGTTTCATCATCAAAATCTTAGTTGATCAACAAGATTCCCACATTTTTTAATGATTTAAATTCACATGAACATCAAATATAACTAAAATAGACCCACGAGCATTGAATGTAAAAAAACAAAAGAAATGGTGAACCCAATGTAAATTTTTATACTGAAGAAAGAGGTTGATTAAAAATGAATTATTTCTTATGATATTTTATTGATGGGTTCATTTTTTTTTCTACTATAGAGAATTCCTACAACATCCAAATAGAATTATATATGACTACGCACAAATTAATTAAATTCCCTAACCAGTCTAGGGGAAGCCATGAAAAAACTATGTGGAAATTCATCTCTAGGTTATCTTAACTTGGACATATGTTACTATCATGATGAATATCATGGCCCCCACAACCTTTATGTACATTGTCACCAACTAAAACCTCCATCCCCAAGTGTTCAATTCTTTGGGGTGGAAATATATTCAAAATAGAACAATTCCAATATTGTAGATTTATAAAACTATTATTGAGGAGTTGAAAACACATTGATCATACAACCAATGACTAGATAGTATGGTGAAGGTATCCACCACCACCACATCTAACTTCTTTAAGAGACTATCATATGAGTGTGACAATACCCATATATCTTATCTTACAGAATTAGAGGAGGAAATCCAATATGTATCAATGGTAACTTAGGTTATTTTTAATAGATATCTTGTCAATCATCATCATCATTGATTTTACTCAATACCATTAAAAGTTGTAGGGGGATTTTTTGTTTCCCTATATATCCAAATAAGGGATTTGAGAAGGATGTCCCACCGAGGTCTTTTTCTATCAATGACCAAGATTAAATATCTACCTCTATATTCATCAGTATCCCTAACTATACTTTTTATATATTTAAGGTATCCTAGGGATGATTCTAGGTCACCATTAGAAGGTAGCCTTATATTTTTTTTACACAAACATGGTGACTACCCCAACTGAACCCTCACCATTGAGGGAAAACAAGTAATCCTATGTAGATACTACACATAGTAAAATATCAACAAAAATTAGAGTCCCTCCATAGATTATTTATCATGGATTCTTTCCTAATGAGAATATACAATCCAACCATGTAGGTCTTACCCATAGTGACTGCCAACATGTTGATTCTTGCAAATTCCCTCCCTGTAATAACTTGAAGACTACTTACAGAGGTCCACCCCATGGTAAAGATCAATATAAAAATCATGGTGGTCTTATAAAAGGATTAATATATGGATTCTCTACCCATTATGAAAAAAAATAGAATTGTGTTCCTCCCCATATTGGAATCAAAAAAGTTTGGAACCATAGAGGTCCTCTCAATGGTTATCATCCATAAAATCGAAGTTGAGGTCCTCCCCATACTATTAACTAATAAATCAACAACCATAGAGGTTTTACCTATGGTGATAAATATATTAGAAATAGATAAGTCCTATCCCTATCAACCAATAAATGGTTAAAAACTATGGATGTCCTCCCAAGAGTTCCCAAAGTAGAGATACTTCTCGACATAAAAAAACATCTAAAATAGAGGTAATCTCTAGGATAAAAAACAAATAATCTATAAACAAAAAGGTCTTCAACATGGTTATCAAGAAAAGAATAAATTTATTGGTCCTCCAAAAATTAGTAAAAAAGAAACCACTAACCATATGGTCCTCCCCATGGTAATTACCAAGAGGTTCCTCCTCATAATGATACATCCCCTCCATATGAGGTTTCTCCTAGTGTCACAGTCCTCCAAAATTTTCAATCCTATTGATAAGTTCATAAAAATCCAAAAATAACTACACCAGACACTCTAATATCAGTTTTAAGTGTCCCGTATGAACTAATTAGTGATATGAGGATCCAATCGTCCTTAATTCCTTCACTGAATTGCATCAAATAGGGTATAGTATGTATTTTCTAAATAAATTTGTTTGAAATTAAACTTTTTGGTCAGATTAATTTCAAGAATCATTCATCAAAGATGATGAATATTTTATCATCAATGGAAAGAATTAGTCAAATAAAATATATCAGTCATGTTATGTCCTATTTTTTCCCTTGATTATAACATTCTCAAGACCATCAACAATGATTGAATTCCTCGTATTTGATGAAAATTATGGGAAACATTACATAACCTAAAATCAATGAGCCTAAACTATGTGGGATATTCTAACCTCTTTAATAAATTAGATAATCAGTATTGTCACATGCACCTGGCTACTCTTATAGTACCCTATAACTCTAGTTTATACAATCTACATGGGTTCCTTTAATAAGAATATTTTAATTAAATTATTACATATTACCATATTATTTAAGTAGACCCTCCCTATGCATGAATTAGAGGGTGGTGTGAGCTTTGGTTATTTCATTTAAACATAATTTCTTATAAAAATATTTTATAAATCAGTGCAACTTACAATTTTATTATTTCAAATAATGATACAAACCCATGAGTTGGGAATGTTGGTTGGTCAATCCAATATAATTCAACTATTTAAAGGGTAAAAAAGTGATGAAATAAATATGATAAAGTGATTCATAGTTTCATTAACCAAGATACTAGAAAATAAAGCCAAGTTTTGAACTTGAGGGGAGAAAATTATGAAAGAGAAAAGCCAGACATCATGGAAAAGGTATCCCAAATAGAGATAGAGTATATGTTACACCTATCATGTGGTAGGATGTGATCTAGAAATTCTAAGCAGAATATGGAAACATTTTTAATAAAAATATATATGAAATACTAGCCTATAGTTATAGAGACATATTAAATCCCTCCACTTCCCTCAGAATCATCAGTTATACATGGTGATGCAGCTATTGTGGAAATAATATAGAATCAACCCCATCCCATAGGTATGGAAGTATTTTTACAACCTCCTTCAAGGATGATGGTGTTCTCCAACTGAGGTTAGGCCCATAATAAGAACCTATATGGTTTAATCCATTTTACATTCATGACTCACTCCCTCCATTGGTATCACATTTAGTAGAAGTTAAAGTATATTCAATTAGAATCATTGTCCATAAACAACATACAACTTCTTCTCAATGGGAGAAATAGTATAAGAGGTCTAAGACTCAAGGGGGTCACCATAACAAAAAATAATAATTAAAAAAGAAAAAATCAAAGTATGATTAATATATTACACTTGAAGGATATTCTAAAAATGTTGAAGCTTAATATTATTATTATGTGGATGGGGATTTCATTCTATCCATTTATTTTCATCAATCAATATTATTAATACAAAACCTATTAATATTATGGAGTGTGAAACTAATATAGAGTGGGGAAAATAGGAAACATATGTTCAGAATGTTTTCCACACTCAAGTATGAAAAAAGTTAAAATCATATAGTATCTAAGGTGGGAAAATTATTTGAGAGATACTCTTGATTTCTAATTGTTACATGATTGGTAGGATACTACCAAGGAAAAAGTGATTGGTGTTGTTATGTCCATTACCCACCCCCAATTGAAGAATTTAACGTCCTTTCTTACAAGAAATGAATTACATATGTAATGGTTTCATACAAAAACTAAAACAACTTAATTTAAAGTTACTCAGGGGAATGATACCTATTGAGTATAATTTTTTGGCTAAAGCAGTCATACCTCCTCCAACTCTTCCTATTCAACAAGAAAAGATTACCTAAAAAATATTAAAAATGAACCACCTATTTAATATATAGTCAAATAAATTCATTCACTTGGTCACAACATTGGTTGATTACCAATAATTTTCTCCACTAATTAAACAAAATCCACTAGTTTGGGAAATTTGTTATAAAAAATTCTTCACATGTGTTTTGATGTTTCTGTGTAATATTTGTTGAAACATATTATTGAAAATTTTATATAAAGGGTGAATATTTATGTATTCATGAATAGGTAGTTTATAGAAGTGTTTTTAGTTGGTTTTATGATGTTCATGACATTTTTGAGTCGAAAAGGAATTTTATAAAAATAATATAGATCAAAAGGAAGGAATATTTTGGAAGAATTATGTAGGACCATGAAACAATTAAAGGATAAAAATATAGTCTAAGGGAATAAAACCCAAGAAAGAATTATGTTATATTGAGAATGTTTTATTTAGTTTATTTCCTAGATTAAGTAAGGAATTACATAAATGAATTACATGGAGGTATAATTTCCTAAATACTTACACTAAGGAGAGGGGATGAATTTACTTTTAAGAAATTAAAACTCAATAAAGTGATATAATTATGAAATTAAGTGATCACGTAATGTATAAAAAGTAATTGAAATATATATTAAATATAATAGTTTTCAAAGTGTAAAATAAAATGTAAATTCAATACAATTTGATAGTGGGGTTTGTAAATATCACAATATGAGTCCTTACACCTCATCCCCTCAATATGTTGAGAGGTTTTAGATAAAGTATTTAAATTTTACTATAGTCAAGAAACCCGATAATAAAGTCTGTTGGCTTTATTAGTATCCAAGATACACAAGAAATAATAAACTTTTTTCTTAATTGTTTTTATCATTAAACCTAATACAAAGAAGAAACATTTTCTTTTTAGGTTATTTTAGAAAGAAACCCAAATCCATCACTCTAATTTTTTTGGGCACCAAAGTAAAGAAGAAGAGGAATTAGAGGTTTTCTTAGAGGAAAACCCTTTATAATGAACTCTATAATCTATCAAAAAATCGTAAAAGAATAAGGAAGATATAAATTAGAAGAAAATATGAGAGATAAGTTTGAGTCTAATAATGAAGTACAAGAGTATTATTAAGACTAGAAAAATAGGCTTTTATTCACATTTGATTGATTCTTTGGTTCATATTTACTGATGTTCAAGCCTCATAGGGTTCTATTTATAAACCCCAAAAGTCCCTTGGTATTTTTGGAGAAGTCTCGGGTCAATTAGAGCTTTAAATGGTGAGTCAAATTAATGGAGTCTACAAAAATTTCTAGTTTAACTGAGCCTATTGGCTAATTAGATGATCCCACTGGCCATTTTCTAGGACCATCATCGAGATAGATTAGCCTCCAGAACTTCAAGGCCTTCAGGCCACCTCAAGGTCTTCGAGCCACCTGAAATTGTGCTTAAAAATGGTCATACAAGCTCTACAAATAGAAGGCTCCATATGGGGATTCAAACTAGGTTCATTCACCCGAGTAGAATCTAAGATGATTTTTCAGAAATAAAGGGTATGGAATTTCCATCGAGACCAGTCTTTTCTTGCACTGGAATCCTATCCGAACATCCATGTGAAGGTGGATAGATGATATCACGATGAAGAAGGAGGGATCAAAAGTTACAATTATAGTCTGTATAATTCCTAAGACCTATAGGCCATGTAATATCTAAGATTATGGGACTAGTAAGGTTTCCCACTCATCCATTGAAAGGGGATTATCAAAAAATAAATAAATAAGAAGGCATTTAGGCCATTCGGGCTATGGTAGCCACCAGTTTTCTAGTACTCATATATCGAGTAGTGGGTGATCCTGGCAGAGGCCTTGTGTCACTGGTTATTCCACCAGCTAGATAGTGGCTCTTCTCTAGCTAGTTGTTAGTGATATACAATGACAGTCTTTAATTCCACCTTCCACACTTCTTATTATTCCTTACACGCTTCTTCTGATGCCTTTTTTTGTTCTATTTAAAACCAAACTTCATTTATAAACATAAACACTAAAATCTTAGGAAATGAAATTTTTAAATCAATAATTTTTTTTAAAATTTTAAAATAAAGTGAGGTACTACAATATTCTTATTTTTGGTGATCCCAAACACTTAGAATAGAAATATAAACTTAAGAGATAAGGTTATATAAAGAGTTTAAAAAACATATTTTCAAAGTAATTTCTAAAATGATTTAAATATTTCATAATGAAATTAACAGATAACATGATGATATTTTCAATATTGATAATATATAACTTTTATAGTGACTTGTGAAGGTAATTTCAATTATCCAATGCATATCCCCCAAGATTGTCAAACAATGTGTGTAGTAAGGTACCACTACTCATGCCTAGGGTGAAGATTAATTAAATACCCAAACATTCATTTTTGAGGTTATTACCTCTAGGCGCATCTACACCAAAACCATATCTACTTTTTTATATCAAAACAAGGTTGTATTTTCTTAGTAAATTCACACATACTTTACTTTACCAAAATATTATGATAAATGTCTCTCCTCTATATTGAAATAGATTTTAAAAAATTGATACATTTCATACCCTTTGATTAAAAATATATTAAAAAATAATTAAACATTTCTATCCCTTTGATTAAAAGTTATTAAATAGTAATGAAATATTTTTCCCCTTTATAATTTTCAAAAACAACTCATAAACATTAAAATTATTTAAAATAAATTAAATTTCCCCCTTTTAAAAAGATCAAATTTTTCAAAGAATGAAATATAATTTAAAGGACAAGAATAATTTAAACAATTTGAAATTATGATATTTAAAAAATAAATAAGGAAAAAATAAATCTTAATTTTTACAAGAAAACAATTCTTAACACCCCCTTAATAAAATCAAAATTTTCTAAAGTGATGGGTTTCATGAAGATATCAGTTAATTGATGGTTTGTGCTAAAAAAATCTATCATGATATTTCTTTTCTTAAAGTGGGTTCTCAAAAATTGGCTCCTGAGGTCAATGTGCATTGTTAATGAGTGTTTAATTTGATTTATATAAGTACTAATGGATATAGATTTGTCCAAATTAGCAGAAACATGATCATAATTTAGCTCATAATATAAGAGAGTGTGTTTTTTATCCAAATAATTTGGGTACAACAACTCCCAAATAATATATATTCTACTTTAGATATAGAAATATAAACATAGTTTTTATTTTTACTACCCCAAGAGATGAGGTATTTTCCAAGTATGTGAAAATTCTCATTTGTATTTTTTCTATCCAATTAGAAGCCTTCAAAATCTGAATCATAAAAACTTATAACTTCGAAAGAAGTATATTTTGGATAAAAAAACCAAAATTTGTATAATACTTTAAATATCTAAATATTTTTTAAAATATTTTAACTATGATTCCATAAGATTGTAATGAAAATCAGAAAAAATAAAAACATTAACCATAGTGTATGTTCAAGTTATACTAAGGTAAAGAAGGATCCCAATCATACCTCTGAAAGGATTTTTATTAATAATTTTACTATATTAATCCAACATTAGATTATAATAATTACTCATTTTTGTACTTATTACTTTAATTGATTAATTGAAACAAAAAGTAAAACTTATGTAGTTTATTTTATTTGTATTAAAAAAATATCATCCTTGTTTTAAGAAATTTTAAAACAAATAAAAAATATAAACTCACCCATAAGAATAACTTCATAATCTTTTCTGATTAGATCTAAAAATACTTTGTAAAGATATTTTCTTTAGAACTAAAAATAGCATCATTAATATAAATGTGAATAATTAATAAATCATTTGAAATATATTTAAAAAAATAAAATCATCGTTTCCCATTTTAAAATAATTTTATAAAATATTTGTGGTTAAACTTTTAGTCCAATCCAAAGGGGATTATTTTAAACAAAAAATATCCTTGGTTAACTTAAAAAATTATTTAGAAATTTTGAATCTTAAAAACTGGGTGGTTTTTCAATAAAAACATTTTCAGAAATAAAACCTTTCAAAAAATAACTTTTGATGTCTATTTGAAAATGCTTAAAATTTAAATGGGTGGAAAATTCTAGTGAGATTATAATGAATTTTAGCCTAGCGATGGGGGAAATGGTCTCATTGTAATCAATGCTTTATTCTTGATTATAGTCTTCAGCTACAAGTTTAGATTTTTTTTGAGTGATGTAACGTTTCTCATCAAACTTATTTCTAAAAACCAATTTAGTACCAATAATTACATGATCATCGGATATTTAAACAAGAGTCCAAACATTCTTTATTGTTAATTAGATATATTTTTATTACAATGAAAGTACAGAATTTTTATTATTAATAACATCATAAATATTTATGGGCTCTTAGTGTGAAATAAAAGAACAATGTTCAAAATCATTTAAAATTGACCTTATAATGTGAGTACCATCTTGAAAAATAATTGTTAATGTTTTCTATTGGATGGTCTTTAGATTACACCCAAGCCTTAAGTAAAGGGAAAGTGATTAGTTTATCCATAACTTTAGTTTTTTAGAAGTGGGTGGTTTATTCAAGGTAAAAACATCTATACTATCCTCAATATTATTATTTTGGGGACAATATTTAGGAAACTTCTCATCAAATTTGAGGATAATTAATTATTATATGGTTTTGGACCATTTTTTAAAGACTAAGTATGCTTTAATTTAGTTATAGTACCCAATAAAAATATTTTCATCAGATTTTTGGTCAAACATTCCAAGGTTTTTTATGTTAATATTATATAATTGATATCCAAACACATTAAAAAATACAACTTTAGGATTTTATACTTTCTAAATTTCATAGGTTAATTCTTAAGGATGTGTATTATAAGATCATAGTTCAATGTATAATAAAAGTTATTGACTTCCCTATCCAAAAATTATTGAGGGGTTTTAAATTCATTTATAAAATTTATTTCAATCTCTTGTAGAGTTCAATTCTATATTTTAACAACCCCATTTCTGTATGGAGTCTTTGGGGTGGTAAAATAATAATGGTAACCATTATAAGTAAAAATTTTATCAAAATCATTATTTTTGAATTCTTCCCCATGATCACTCCGAATGGATATGATATTATATCCCTGTTCATTTTTTACCTTCTTAGTATATTTAATAAAGACTATAAAAACCTAATTTTTATGAGATAATAAATAAAACCATGTAAATATTTTATAATCATTTATAATTAAAAAATTATAATATTAACCACCTATACTTATGATTTTGTTTGGTCCAAAAATATCAGGATTTATAATCTCAATTTCCTTATAGTTGTACGCTTAAAATTTATATTTAAAGAAATTTGTTGTTACATATCTTATTGGATAGGCTAATAAAATGTTATTTTTGAAATTAATTTTTTTTAAATGCCACAAATAGGATTTTGGGTGAGTTGGAAAAGTGTGTGTGTGTGTGTGTGTGTGTGTTCTAAAATGAACAAGGTTCTTATTCCAAATCTATGATCATAATATTGAGCATTAAAACATTTAAAAAAAATTCATGAAGGTGATTTTAAATTAATAATATAAACATTTCTAAAATGAGAAGTTGAAAATAAAATTTTTCATTTGGAATCAAAAACATTTTAAAAAAAATCAAAAGATGATTTCAAACCATTTTTTTCATAATAAAATAATAATAAGAAAATTTTGTTTTAAACCATTAAAAAATAAAACATCATTTATAGCAGTATAATTTTAAAACACAGTAGTACATATATTGATAATCTTACTTTAGTTATCAAAAAATAATGTGGCCTCCATCAACATTTTCTAGATTATTGAAATCAGAGTAGTTTCCACACATGTGTCTCGAGCACCCACTATCCATGTACCATGTGAATCCATGGTATTTCCTCTTGAAACATTTTTCCTAAAAAACAATCAATAAACAAAATACTTTGGAGCCCAAATTTTGGGTCTACATGTATTAGCTAAAATATATTTTGGAACCCTTATTTTTTTAATAAGGTATTCTAAATAATATATTTTCAGAGAGGATAATACTCTTGGGTCTTCCATAATGGTAATTTTTATAACTATATTCATTAATAAGATTCCCAATTTTATGAAAGTAATTAAAAAATTATTTTTATAGAAACCTCTTAAAAAGTGTTATTTTAGAGGTTCTAGTTTAATTTGAAAATCCAAACCCAAAATTATTATTTAAATGACTTTGGAAACCCAAAAATTTATTTAAATTTTATTCACCTTAGGTTAATTTTTCAAGATAAGTTTTATGGAATTTGATTATAAATTATCCTTTTTCAACATTAGTTTTCTCCTTTAATTTCAATTATAACTCCACTTTTTCTTTTGATAATTGATCCCTTTAAAACTACTTGATTATATTTAATTTTAATTTCATTGAATTTTGAGGTGAGTTCAGAAAATCATTTCACTAATAGAACTATTTCATATTTAGCATCATCATAATTTAGAGAATTTAAAGAACTTGTATAAAAAGAGGAAGAAGAAGAATTTACCATATTACTTAGCTCGATTTTAACCATGAGACATTATACATCAATAGCAGTAGATTTGGTTTTGGATAGAGAGTCATTGCTTGAAATATATATGGAAAACTAAAAGGCTTTCTTAATTTCATTTTTCTCAATCATCCTATTTTTGAATTTGGTGCACTCCTATTGGATGTGTACCTTATTTTTTCATTCTATTAAAGTCATCTCTACTTCTTCTTATTTTTATTCATTTTGTTATGATGAAAAGTTTTATTTATTCTCATTAATTATTTCATATTCTTGTCTAGGTTTTTAATATTTTCATCAAAATTATAAGAATCATCATTGATTTACTTAAATATAATTGTCTTATTTTCCTTGACTTCCTAACATCATTTTTAACTTATATTCCATGGTAATCTCATAGGTCATGATATAACCAATATGTTCTTCAGAAAATATTTTATTACTATCCTTTTCTTCCTAAATCATATTTACCTTGGGTGCCTAGGAATTTGGAAATACCCAAAGTACATTATTCATGATATTTTCTAAATAAATATTATCACCAATATATTTTCTTCCATTGAAAATATTATTAATGTGAGTAGACATCTCAAAAATTGGTTCATTATAATAAATTATAAAACAATAAAAATCATGATGATACATATCAATTATAGTATCTTAAACATTATTAGTTCCTTCATAGGTTACTTAAATCATTTTAAAATTTTAATGATTAGTTTTACATGTGGAAACGTTATTAAATTTATAAATACCCTACCTTAAAAATGTATAAAATTAATTCTTTATAAAAGAGTTAATTTCCTTTCATTCCAATAGATACTCTAGGTTCATAATTTTAGTGGATTAGTTCATCACCCTTAGATAAATAAATATTACATCCAAAAGTGTACACTACCACTCAGTATCTATATTTTCACAATAAAAAACATTTAAAATAAAATAAGTTTTCTTTTCATGACAAATATTTATAATTTTCATCTTGACATCATCCTTGTCCCAAAAAATCATCCATATAACACTTTGAAAATAATTGAAAATATGGGATGATCACAAAAATATCAGTAATGGATATATAAAAAGAAATAAAGAAAACTATTAGTCTATGAATACTCTTAAAAATTTTCCATTTACAAAATAAAATTCTTATTTAAAACAAAAACAATTATCAAATAAATAAAATTATATTCCCAATTATTTTCACTAAAAAATCATAAAAAATTATTAAATGAAAAAAATAAAAAATCAGAAAGGTTTTTTTTCAATAATGAAAACCCCATGGAAAGATAAACACTTAACCCTTGAGAAGTATCACAAACTTCCCTTTAAACTTAAGCTCATTATATTACCTTGTGTAATAATAATATTTCTATGAAAATACACTAAAATAATATATAAATTTGGTTGGAAACATGGAGAAAAATTTTCATATCAATCTTATAATCACGCATACAAATAGAATAACCTTTATAGTAAATTATAATAATATCTTTGGAAAAATATATCTCGTAAACTTTGTCCCTTTACCCAATGCATTTTAGAGATATATCGGGCTCACCAATCATCATGAGACATATCAGTCTCACCCATCATCATAAAATAATCCCAACAATGATAACATAATCATAATTCATAAATGATTTCATTTCCATTATTATACTCACAAAAATATTCTTTTTATAGATAAGAAAACATTTTATGATATTGAAATATCCATTCAACTTAACATACATTTTACAAATACAAAAAAAAAGGGAGAATGTGATTTTATTTGAAGAAACCATGAAATATAATAAATTAATACAATAATAAAATAATATTTATGGTCGTGGGAAGAACTGTTAATATTGTATATGTTAAAATAGAACATTCCTTTTTCCCTTTTCATCAAAACATTATGTATAAAATAGATAAACATAATAATTTTTAAACCTTTTAAGGAAGGTAAAAAGTGACATAAAATGTCCTTTATAATTCATTTATGTCCATATAAATACATCTATAAATTTATTTTAATAATATGTGCATGGGATAAAAATATTTAAAAAATAAATCATTAAAATATTGAAACTATTGTTTTTAAGGTAAAGTGTCTCATATCTTGAGTATGAATTGTCACATATATTCTTTATCTGCATGAATAAAAAAAAAAATTAATTATATACTTTACAAAGAAAATTTTTTAAGTATATTATACTTTTTATTTTATTTATTACAATGTTATATACAATTACTTACTCAATTAAGTTCACATCAGATGTCTTGAGGATATTCGGCTCATATCCCCCAAATCACTTCTGTAATTTTACTATGGTAAAAGCAATAATTATTTAATAATATATAGAAAAATAATCATGAAATAAATATAATTTTTATACATTAATAATATTCATAATTCCAATCATAAAATATGGTTATGAAAAATGAGTTATGTTACAACCATGGAGATGGTAGGTCTTATGTACACATGAGTAACTTTTTCATTTTACAAGGATCATGAGGGAAAGAATTAAAATATAATTTTATACTTGAATAATTATTTTTATATCATAAATATCATATTATTTCTTTAAATAAACAAATATATAGTATCTATGTGATGTGTTCATGAAAAACAAATCACATCATTTTGTGGGAGTCGTAATCCACATGTATTCACAAATGACATTATCATTTTTCATGGATGGAAAGGTAAAATAATTAGATGGATTTTTATCTTTAAATAATGAGAAATATTTCATGAATATAATATATATAATTTAAATCCATCATTATAACTATTTGTGATAGGAAATAATAAAAAATAAATTAAATTGGTTTGTGAGGTGGTAGTTCACCGTACACATGAACGATGGTTTCATTTTCCATTTTAAAGAAGAGGGGGAAAGATATAGTTTATTAAATTATCATAAAAAATATTATTATGTGTAAGATACCAGTGTTATTATTTCTGTATGTTTTAAGAATATTTGAAGGAGATAGAAAAGGAAAAAAACAAAAACACTATATTATGAACAATTACTCTTCTTTGGACAACCTCTTTATATAAATTCCTAAAGAATTTCTAGGTTAGTTTTATGATCGAAAAAGGTATCTAGGATGAAATGAGGGATGTGATTAATGTATTTCTATAGAGATTCACTAATCTAAAAGGATATTTAAGTGTGGAGACGAGAAGATATGGTGTGTCCTTTTATAAGTAGGGAAGAGGTTACCCTTAGAAATATAAAAAAGAATAAAATATATTATTATATTACTCTAGAAAAAGGGATCCAAAATAAACCATCACTGAATATTATATAATATATGGTTTAAAAGTTTCCAAAAATTGTATTTAGACAATTTTCTAAGTCATTTTAACTATTATTACTTATGTTTAACCCCTGGTAAATTTGTTTTACCCTTATCAATGGTAACATATATTTACTGTTTTTACTATTAATTATGTAAAAAAAATTAATTTAAACATATTAAATAATATTAATTATGATTATTAAAAATATGAAATGTATTATATCAAATAAAATTCATGGAAGTGGAATAATTTAATTTACAATTAAACCCAAATTTAAAGAAAATGGTTTTTCAGACAAATGTATTTGTAAGTATAAAAATGATTTTATAAAAAGTTTAAATTTAAAATTCATTGAAAATAACATAATTATATTATTAATTATATAATTTAAATAATTTTTTTTTGAAAAATTTTTAAATCAAAACGTAACATTCTAAATTATTGAAATAAAAAGACAGTTTCCAATATAAATTAGTATTTTTCACTATTGATTAAAAAATCTAACTCTTTGCAAAATTATCAAAATATAATCATAATATAATTTTTACCTAATTAATTCAAAAATTAAATTCAATTTTTCAAATTCAAATTTTATAATTTTAAAATAAATCATTAAAATAATATAATATAATGCATGAAAACCCAATTGGGTTACAAATAAATCTCTTTCCAGTTAACTGAAAAATTACATAATATTATTATAATAAATATAAATCTATAAAATCTAATTAATGAAAATTAATAATACATAAAAATGATTTATATTAACATTAAATTTTTTGTTACATTATTCCCCATTTTCTAAATTACATCCCTATAATTTTATTCATTACTTAATAAAGTAGGGATATTTTTCCTTCATAGCATTTTATGATTCCCATATTCTTAATCAATCGTATGGTTTTTTCACAAAACCTTAGACTAGTAAATTACTTCATTCCATAAAAAATTCTCTCTACATTCAAGAATATGTACTGGTTGTTTCTCATAAGAATGGTTTTCTTCCAACAGAACTACTTGAAGGCTTAAAATATGAGAAGAATCTGGCACATATTTTCATAACAATGAAAAATGAAAAATGTCATGTACCGAAGATAAAATTGGAATAAAGTATACTTAATAGAAAAATTATCCAAATTTCCTCATGATTTATTACGGTCCAATGAGCCACATACCTAACTTTCCCTTTTTACCAAAATGTATGGTAGTTTTTTAAGGAGGTACTTTAAGGAAAACATGATCGCCTACCTCAAAAAAATTATTCTTAGGGTTATTTCCACAAGTTTTATACCTACACTAAGTCATAATCATGTGTTTATGAATCATATTCGCCTTCTTAATAATTTCATCTACAAATTCTTGACCTAAAAAATTTATTTCCTCAAATTCATCGAATAAGTTTTATTCTAATGCCACTTTTTAAATATTTACTCAAAAGGTACCATCTATATACTAGAATGAAAATCGTTATTATAAGAAAATTAAACCAAATTCATATATGAATCCAAATTACCATATAACCCATTAAAAAATATTGAATAATATAATCCAAATTCTAAATAATTCACACTGACTATCTATTTGATTGAGGATGGAAGGATTTGCTGAAATTTAATTCAATACCCAATTACTTATGAATTATTTTTCAAAAATTAGAGGTGAAAATGGGTTTATAGTCAGATATAATGGATAAATGGATTCCATATAATATAATTATCTCATTAATGAAAATTATAAAAAGTTAATCAAAATACATATTATCTCAAATGGGAATAAAATTCACATATTTTGTTAATCAATCAATAATAACCCATATCTCATTATTACCTCAATATTTCTTTGGTAATCCAATATTTAAATCCATGGATAGATTATACCATTTCCTTTTTAGAATTTGAAAATATTGAATCATACCCTTTAATAATTATAGTTTGGATATCACCTATATATTAGGCAAACATTTCAAATTAAATACATTAATATCTTTCTATATTCCTTCCCACTAGAAATTTTCTTAAAGGTCTATATATATTTTTGTACTGCCATGATGAATTGAAAATAGAGATCAAAGAGCCTCACTCAATAGTTATTTCTTAAATTAGTGGTCACATGAACCACATAACCTTGTTCTAAATCTAGAGACACATTCTTTTCAAATATTATTTTTAGGTAACTTATCTTTCTTAATCAAGTATACCTTTTTTATAAAATATTATCTTTCCTCATAGCTTCATTTATCCTATCTAAAAAAAATTATTATACTGACACCTGAAACAAAATAGAGTGAGTTCTAATATACACAATTTCTAATCCAACATTTATTAAATCATTAACCAAAGGATCATGTTTTAGACATAGAATAATTAATGTAGGATTATATTTCTAACTCAAAGTATCAGTTACTATTTTTACTTAACCAAGATGGTAATGAATTGCGAGGTCATAATCTTTTATCAATTTCAATAATCTCCTCTATATAATTTTAAAATCTTTCTGAGTGAATATATACTTAAATATTTCATGATTATTATATATTTTATAATTTACTCCATATAAATAATGTCTCCAAAATTTTAAAGCAAACACTATTGTTTCTAGTTTTAGGTCATGTGTAGGATAATTTTTCCCATAATTTTTTAATTTACTTAAAGCATAAGAAATAATCTGATAATTATACATTAAAAAAACCCAATTCCTTTAATGAAGTATCATTTGAATAAAAAAATAAACTATTTATATATGGTAGGGCCAAAACTTCAGCATTCACTGATATTTTTTCAATTCCTATAAACATTAATCATATTCCTTTTTCCAAAAGAACCTTAATCCATTTCATGTTAACATAGTTGGTGGTCTATATAATTGTGCAAATATTTAAAATAATAATTAGTAATATCCCACTAATATAATAAAACTATGAATCTTAGTCACATTTATAGGTCTTCTGCATTTATAAACCTCTTTATTTTGAACAGGATCAGTAGTTATGTTATCTTTATTTACAATATGTACAAGGAATTAAATCTTCTTTAATCAAAAAACAAATTTACTAAATTTTTAATAAAAATTATTTTCTTTCAAGTTTTTTATATCAATCCATATATTTTCTTCATGATCCTCATAACTTTTAGAATAAACCAAAATATCATCAATAAAAACAACCACAAATGTATCCAAATATTCATGAAAAACATTATTTATAAGATTCATTAATAAAGTTGAATTTTTTATGTGCCCAAATGGAATAACCAAAAAATCATAATTCCCAAACCTATTATGAAATATGGTATTGGGGATGTTATCCTCCTTTACCTTTATCTGATGGTACCTGGACCTAAGATCCAGCTTTGAAAAATATTAAGCTCCCTAGAGCTAATCAAACAAGTCATTAATATGAGAAAATATACACTTATTCTCAACATTAATTTCAATAAAAACTCTATAATCAATGAAAATAATTATTGAACCATATTTATTTTTAACAAATAAACCACATCGTGAAGTGGTAGGGGGAATAAAACTATTATAAATTCACTCCTATAACTAAATTTTTAATTCTAGAAGTTTTACTAGTTCTATTCTATAAGGGAGTTTTGAAATTGGATTAGCATTAGGCACTAATTCAATAGTAAAATCAAATTATTAAATAGGTATAATATAAGTTAATTAATTAGGAAATACATCCATATGTTTTTTTTACTACTGGTACATCATTAATCTGAAAAAATACCTTACTTTCAATAACATTAGAATGGTAACTTTTATTTCCATATCTTAATAGTTTCTTAACTTATTGATATATTATCAATATTTTTGAATTTATTTTTACATACAAATGGAAAATAATTTCAAAAAATAAATTATTTGTCTCTATAATATATCTTAGCATGATAAATTGAAATCCAATTACTACCCTGAATAATATCAAATTTTAAAAATATGAAAGAAAAAAAAAATTCAGGGATAAATCTTCTACATATTATAATAGGAATATATTTTAAAATTTTTATTTCCTTAATACTACACCCATGTGTTTTTACCAAAAGTTATGAATTCATTTCTTTAGGTGAAAATTTTATTTTACCATAAAATTTATCAGAAATAAAAGAATGTGTAGACGCTAAATTAAAAAATGCATTAGAATAATCGAAAAACAAGTAATGTACCCACTACTACTTCATTAGATATCCCAAAATCTATTAAAGTAGTTTAAAATGATTTCACCACACCTGTCTACTTATAGTCTTTCTACTTCCCATCATCTTAGCTATTCTTTGGACACACATCTGTCTAATGACCTCTCTTATTACATTTAAAAAAAATTATTTTCTTATTATACCACTATGAGTATCCTTTTATTTGAAATCATGAGTCATATTCCAAAACTTAAAACATCAGAATTACTTCCCATATTTCATAATATATTAGCCAAGGTGATTTTAACTACACCTATAACAAACTAGAAACCTAATTTTCTTACCTTCATATTTTTTTGATGTATTCTTCATATTTTCTTACCACCTAGATATCATTTTCTCCTCATTGTAAAAAAATACATGGTAATTATCCAATCATATCTCTGCTTTATTTGTATAACGGGAAAGTTTCCCATAACATTTAAATTCATGATAGGATAAATTACTTCAGTATCTTGTAATTAATACTTATTAAAAATAATTATTTTTACTATCAATATTCTAAATACATTTTGTAGCATAACTTTCCAATCAATTGAATTTTCATTCATATGTGGACACTGAATCTTCCTTTTTCCACCTCAATTATAAGAACACCATTTACATCCTAAGTTGAACAACCTTAGGAAAGTTATTATCAATGTAAATATTCATGAATATATCCCATTCCATGTCATTAATTTATTATTTTATCTATTATTATTAACTATTAACTAACGTTGATCAACTTCAACTTCGAAATGGTAAATAAAAAGTGTTACATTTTTATGATCTAAATAACTACAGACTTTGAATATATTTTCTAGATCTTTAATCCATCCCTCAGCTATCACTAAGTCAAATGATCCACTAAATGCAAGAGGGTTTTATCTCATAAAATTATCTATTATCAACATGTTCCTCAATGGTAGATCTATTTTATCTCTAGCAAGGATTCTACAAATATTTATAGCATTTTCCAACTAATCCATCACATTAACGAACTATTCAATTCAGATTCCAACCATTCTAGTTTTCTAATTTAGAAGGATATTGTCTTCTTGGTACCTTCCTTGTATAAATTCCATGTTTCTACTTTATAATACCATTCTGAATAGGCATAGTTTAGATAAAAAAAATTATAATATTAAAATTATATATCATAATAAATATAAATTTGAATCACTTAAGTTTATTTACTTGCATTATCCAAAACTCTAAAATTATCTAAACCTTTTCTCTAACACTAACTATACGGACCTATCCTAAAATAATAAGTAAATTTGATTCTTTGGATAATAATTAATTTCCTTCAATTCCTAAATATCTTTTAGGTTTATGTTTTTATAGAATTTGGTCATCACCCTTACATAAAAAGTATTACATCACAAACTGGACACTACCACTTGTATCTATTTTTCACAATATAAAACATTAAAAATAAAATATTTTTTATTTTCATGAAATATTTTCACAAATTTAATCATGAACTCATACTTGTAACTACGTATCCTTAAAGCCCTATGAAAAAAATTAAAATATTGGATGGGTACTAAAATCTAAGTAAAGGACATATAAAAATAAAGAAAGAAATTGTTAGTTCATGAATAATACTAAAACTTTTCCTTTCACAAAATAAAATTTGGGTACAAAAATAATCATTTTATTACCTAAGAAATAAACTTATCACCCTAAAAATTTTCATAAAAATTTTCATAAGAAATCATAAAGTAAAAAAATAAAACTCATTATGGTTTCTTTTTATTTATGAAAAACTCATGAAAAGTTATACATTTCACCCTTGGGAAGTATCATAAAATTCCCTTTACACATAAGCTTATTAGCCTGACTTGTGAAATAATAATATTTCTAAGAAAACACATAAAAGGCATAGATAAATAATATATAAAAATTGGAACATCATTTTCATATCACTCTTACAAATGGAATAACCTACTCGGTAAATTCTAATAAGCTCTTAGGATAAAACTAACCAGTTAACAGTGTCCCTTTACCCAATTCATTAGAGAGATATATCATGATAATCCATCATCATGAGCTATATCAGGATCATCCATTTTAATAAAAAATTCCAATGAACCGTAAAGTAATCGTAATACGTTAAATATTTCATTTCCATTATCATACTCATAAAGATATTCTTTATAACCATAAGTATACATTTCTAGGTATTGAAATATCTACTCCATTTGAAAACATTTTTGAAAATACCTAGAATAAAGGGGGGAGGATTTTTCATTGAAGAATACATGAATTATTGTAAGATAATCCAATAAAAAAATAGAATTTACAATGGAGGGAAGAAAGTTTGATACTATATACGTTAAAATTGAACAATCTTTTTTTCCTTTTCATCAAACCGTTTCATATAAAATACATAAAAATATTACTTTTGAAACCCATTGAAATAAAGTCCAAATTGACAAAAAAAATTTATTTTATAATTTATTTATTTCCATATAAATACGTTCATATAGTTATTTTAATAATTTTTACATGGAAGAAAAATATTTAGAAAATAAATATTTAAAACATTTAAAATGAGGATTTTATGGTAAATTTTAACTTAACTAATGTTTGAATCATAATGTGTGTTATTTACCTTCCTAGATAATGAAATTATGTTAATTATTTACTTTCTTAAGAACCTTTTTTATTTTTATTATTCTTTTTATTTTAATTATTACCATTTTATATATAATTACTTAATTAATTAACTTCAAATTGGATGTTTGATGATATTCATATCATATCTCCAAAATCACTTCAGTAAGTTGACCATGGTCAAAGAGTTCATTATTTTATCATATTTATAATAATAGTCATGTCATAATTATAATTTTGATATATTAATTATATTTTTAAAACCAACCGTTAAATATGGTTATGGAATATGAGTTAGGTTACAATCATGGAGATGGTAGGTCGTATGTACGCATGAGTAAAGTATTAATTTTTCAAAGAGGCTGAAGGAAAGAATTTAAAATTCGTATTGTCTTTAAAATATTATTATTATAAAAAAAATATCATATTATTTCTTTAAATTCACTTATATATTGTATCCATGTGATTAGTTCATGAAAAACAAATCGCATCACTTTATGGAGATGGTAGTCCACACATATACCCGAATGAAATTTTTATTTTTAAATGTATGGAAAGGTAAATATTCCATGAATACCATATATATAAATTAAACAAATTATTTTAAAAATCCTTTAGAGGTGGTGATATAAAACAAATTACATCAGTTTGTGAGACGGTAGTCCACCATACACACGAACGATTGTTTTATTTCACATTTGATGAAATAGAGAGAAGGATATAGGTTATGAAATTAACATAAAAATAAATTTTTATATTTAAGAAACTATAGTTATTATTTCATATTATTTTAAAGATTTAGATTAAAAAATAAAATTAAAATGCTCGGTTAAGAACTATACCTCTTCTTCAGACAACCTCTTTAGATTTATTTATAAATCCTTCCTAGGTTGGTTTTCTAATCAAAATAGGGCCTCTAATAAAATTTTATATATGTAAGTAAGGGATTTTTTAGGTATTGGATGAACCAAAATTCTCTTGATGTTTGGATATGAGAGGATAGGTTAATCCATTTATAAGTGGGGGAATGGTCACACTTGGAATTATTAAAAAGAATAAAATATATCAATGTATTAATCCAACCAAATGGATAAAAAATTGATTATTCAAGAATATTATATGATATTGGGTATAAATATGTCCATAAATATAATTTAGGCAAGTTTCTAGGTCATTTAAACCCTTATAGCTTAATTATAACCCTGGGTAAACTTGTTTTAACCTTGTCTATTATAACATATTTTTAATATTTTTACTATTCATTATAGAAAACATTATGTTGAACTTATTAAATAATAATAATTATGATGATTCCAAATATGGAATCAATTTTATCAAATTTAATTCACATAATTGGTAGAATTTATTTAAAATTATACCCAAAAGGATGATGAAAACAGTTTTTCATAAAATTATTTTTAAATATAAAAAAGTTACTACTCTAAATTCAAGTATAAAATTCATTATAAATACCATAATTGGATTATTTATAATATAATTGAGAATATTTTTCTTTGTAACTATTTTAAAATAATATGGAACTTGTTTAATTCTTGAAATGAAGAGACAGTTTTCAATAAAAATCTATTTTTTTCACTTTTCATTGAAAAATCAAAATTTTTAGAAAATTATAAAAAAATTAATCTTAAGATATTTTAGATAGAATTAATTAAAAAATAAATTTCCTTTTCTAAATTTTAAATTATATAATTTGAAAATAAATCTTTTAAATAAAATTTTATAATATATTAAATCCAATTTGGTTAAAAATAACATTTTTCATTTTGACTGAAAAAATACATAATGTTATTATAATAAATATAACTCCATAAAATATAATTAATGTATATTAATAAGCCATTAAAATGATTTATATTAACATTACCTAGGATTTTACAAATTTTATTACTTCTAAACAAAAATTAATATAATTAATGGCCTTTCCGTCAAGTTCAAAAGCTACAATATCATCAGGAGTCCATTTTTCTTCTAATTCTTTTGTAGGTGTATAGACTTACATGAAAATTTTCCAAAAAAATATAAACAATTACTCTAAGAAAATTATACATGTTAGTTTTCCAATAACTATATTCTGATCTATCAAATAATGGGGCTCAATCTATTGAGTTTCATTTGGGAACACCTTGGGTGCTAAAGGTAGAAGCCATATTTTAAATATAATTCCTCAAAAATGATTAAGATTTCAAAAACAGAAATTTAAAAACAAGGTATCTTATTATACCAATTTTTGGTCAGATTAAAATGGCATGAAGGGGTAAATTTCCTTTTGAAATTTTAAAAATAAATAAAGTGATACAATTATAAAATTAATTAATAAATTAAAATAAATAATGTATGTACAATATATATGAATTATAAGAGTGAGAACATTAGAAAATAAAAAGTAAATAAAACACAAGTTGATAAATGAGTTTATAAATAACTCAATATGAGTATCTATATCTCCCCCCCTCAATAGCTTGAGATGATTTATATTAATCTCATTACCTTAATGGCAGTCAAGAAACCTGAAATAAAAAACCTCTACCTTTAGTGATAGCCAAGACACCTGGGAAATAATACACTTTATTTTTAATTATTTTATAATGAAACAGAATAAAAATAAAAGACACTTTACTTTTAGGTGGTTTTAGGAAGAAATCCAAATATCACACTTTAATAGTAGTGAGAACACAATATAACTAGAAGAAATAGAAGAAGTGGAGGTTTTCTTAAAGCTAAACCCTTTATAAATCACTCTCCACCCCTAATGGGTTTTCGTTAACAAACTTGTACTAAGATAAAACATTCCCCTCATTCAAGAACTATGTGTGCAATTATTCTTTTTTTTATAGGATATATAGTGACTCACATATCACCTATCATGGGATAAGCCCCAATCCTCCACCTACACCCCATTCCTTATTTTTCTTGAGTATTGTATTTACCAATTCACATAAAGTCTCCTCCAAAATCCCAATACTAAAATGGAACCATTTTATTCCCCATCTACATATGATATTGATCTATGAATGATATTTTTATAATAACTACATATGGATTGATTATAGTCATTGTATGATATTTAGTGATGTATATATCTATTTTCTTAGACCCAGACATAAATTTTATCACCATCCAAAGCCTCCCATTGTAACAATATCACATTTTATGTCATAATTTCCTTAAGACACCATATGATGGCACTGAGATCCCCTATCATATGTGAAACCATAAATTTCATCCTAGTTTTTGGGTCTTCACCAATTAAAATCAGGTTTTCCTCAAACAACCTTGTACTGGGATAAAAATATTTTTAGTTAACCTAATCTGGAGCCAAATATAAACTAAAATATTTTCCCAAAACTATTTATGACTTTATTCTGATAATTTTAGGATATTTAATGATGTCTATACTTTCTATATCAAAACCAGCTATAATTTCTACTTCTAACCTCTCTATTACCCTAGTTTATGGGCTTGCCAATTCACATCAAGTATTTTCATACTAACATTATGTCAATATGATAATTTTTCTTCTTGTAACTATATAAAAATTGATTCATATCATTTTATGATATGTAGTTATGTCAAATATTCTATCTTAGATACATCCATAAACCCCCATCCACTTTCATCCCTCCTTAATATTTTCTGAAAATAAAATTTTGGTTTGATTCATGTTATACTATTCCAAAGACCTTTCAAACATTAATTTTTAATAGACTAAACTTTTTATATTGAGTGTATAAATTTCCAAAAATCATTCATGGATATTAGTAACATGTACATCTAATCCTAAAGGACCTCATGGCATGGTGATGGTATATGCGTTGTGCATCCAGAATGCCTATTACCAACCAAGGGCATATAACTAAACCTAATGATAATATACTATAATATAATATGAATTTAACATTATTATGGGGGAACCTTATCGTTATAATGTGATATTGGTCTTCCCTTGTATTCTAATTTTATGGTAATGTAATGGAACACATCATTTGAATAGTTTCAGCAGTTATCCTAGCCTATCTATTTCATTCATAAAGGTTCTAAATGTTATGGAAGTGCCTATTGAGCTATTTCTTACTCATATATTATTGGTTTACATGAATAATACACAATTTATGTGATGCTAAATTTCAATATTGATGAATTAAATAATATTAAAGGTAATAAAGATCATCAGAACAAAGGGAAAGGATCTTTTAATGTTAAATTTATAATTAATTAAATTATAAGAATTAGCTCGATCTTGGAAAATATTTCTATAAGTAATATTTTTATCATACAATCATTGATTTGATTATACTATTTTTTCATTGAGAGGATCCAAAGTAGTTCCCCTATAGAATTTATCCTTATATGCTCCTTTAATCTTGAATCATCATCGATGGTACTTTAGGTGATAGTGTGGTGATATCGAATATCATTCATCACTCAATTTGATTTCTACATAAACCTTTAAGGTTAAAGGATTTATTATTGTTATTTAATTCTTGAGAGGTGTATAAAGGTGGATATTACTAGTTCTTGAGAGAGTTATAAATAATTTTATCATGGTGTTGAGAGAATACCTAGAAGGGATGTGTTGTGCACAACAACATCTAACCCTAGGAAATGATATAACCAGGTATTAACAAATCTAGGTTAAAGAATAATTAATTTTTCATAGTCCCTTTTTTATTATCATAATCCCTAGTGAACCTCGTGCCTAAATAATAATAATATTATTATTTACTCAATAGTCACTAAAATCACAGATAAAATAAATTTTATTTATTTAAATAAATAAATGAAAATTTATTTAAATGATATTTAATATATCATTTATATCAAACCCAACTCCTCAGTACACACTTCCTCTATATTTACCAAACATTAAATATTAAATATTATTAATTTAATAAATAAATAAATATTTATAATATTCATGGACCTGTGAATAAATTTTTATTTTAGTATTCAACTAAAATATATAAATACAGTGAAAAAATATTTTCAATAAAAAAATCCTAAATAAAAATTATTTCCTTTTCTGGATAATAATATTTATTTCAATTATTAAATTGAAATTTAATTTAATTGATATCAATATAAACACTAAGTGTGTGACCCTCTAGGATTCTTCTAAAATGGCATTTGGGGTTTTTGCCTAATGTTTACTATCATCTTCTAGAAACATGTAAAGTCACTAAGAAAAAGAAGTTAATATCACAACATTTACAACCACATATGAATGATTGATGTATAATACAATCCCTTTGTATTAATATATCATATAAAATATTGCACACCCATGTCATCAACATATATGCTCGATACATCATTATGACTATCTGATGAACCCATCAATACACCATAACCATGGAATTCAGTTAGATGGTTTCATTATAATCAAAGGGCTAAGATATAAAATCCCATAAAGATTTAAGTTACAAATCCTTCCTTGATATATTCATTAATAATATATCATTCATAAAACACCCAACATACCCTAATTTCTATGAACATATGACATCATGGTTTTGGTCAGTTCATCAAAGTACACAAGTTGTGATATGTATTAATAATAATCTTAAAGTCTAAGGATCATTACATGTGTTCAAAGATAAAAAATCTAATGAAACACAAATATATGGAATTCATAATGGAATTTCTTCCCTTGGGATTTCTTATCTTAGATATTATCAAGTTTGAACATCATGATATGAAGTATCATCCATTTATAAGTATTTTTTTTCATGATAGTATTCATTATATTTTTTCCATCAGATGAAATCATAAAACCATATAACTAATTTTATTAATATAATAATTTAATTTCAAGGTTCTAATTATTTATGGGAAATATTTATAACCCTTTCAATGTGATATATACTCTAAGACATTATCACATTAAAGTCATGAATAAGTGTGATCAATATGTGATAATTTATTTATTAATATTCCAATATATTAATATATATTAGTAATTTAAAGTAAAAATGTCATTATAGGTCACTAACTCCAATAGACTCCCACTTGGACTAGAGAAAATTGATTATAACTTTTAGTCCACTAGATCTCACAATATTTTCATGCTTTTATTGAGATATGGATTTAATGGGTCCACCATGTTTATTTCTATGGAGAATTTTCTCACTATTACATCAACAATCTGAGAAAAATACCTTAAAATTAATATTTCTAGAGTATCTACATCATCAATTGATGTGACCTTGGTTCCTTTTAAGGAGCCACTGTGGTAGTATTTTCACAGTGGAGTGTGATAGGGTATCAACTGTTTGGAACCACATGAATCTCTTAGATTATTTTATGTATCCTAACCACTTATTTAGATGAATAAAAAGTTATAATATACTAGTAATCCATTATAAAAAATGTGAATATGGATAACTTAGATATTTTTCAACTTATAGAACCTCTATTAATAATGAATATGTATCCTAATTGTGATTTCATATCATCTTGGTGTGTTTGGAAACTAGCCTCTGTATATCCCCCTATGACTAGTTTCTTATATACTCTATAACCAATAACATGTCCTTAGTACACCTCAAATACTTAAGGATAGTCTTGACTACCATCCAATGGAGGTCTCTTGGGTCTTCTTAATATCTTCCTACCACACTTAAGGTTAAAACAACATATATCCTAGTAAATATTATGCCATACATGATTAAACCAATCACTTACATGTATGGAATCTTTTCCAACCTATGTCTCCCCTCATGTTTTGAAGGACATGTTTTCATAGAAAGATGAATTCCATGTGAATTTTAAAAAATCCTCGCTTGGATTATTCCATATTGAATCTCTTTAATATATTTTTAATGTATATACTTTGACTTAGTTCAAGAATCATCTTGGATCAATTTGATGGATCATGTACCAAATAATATATTCTTCTTCACCTAAATCTTTCATGGAGATGAATGAGTTTAAAAAAAGTATTTATGGTCTTCATGAATGGTATATTATTTGTAATCAGTAATATTTCATCAACATGTACTATCATGAAAATAATTTCAATCCCACTAAATGGATTATATATAAAAGTATTACATTCATTATTTATGAAACCAAATTATTTTATGGATTCATTAAATATATAGTTCTATGATCTGGATGCTTTCATCAAACTATAAATGGATATCTATAACTATCATACCTATTGGCATTATTTAGAGTCACAAACCCTTTTGGTTGTTTCATATCAATATATTATTAATGGTTCCAATTAAGGAACATTGTTTTGAAATTCATCTATAAAATATCATATTCAAGGTAATATACTATGGAAATTATAATTTTAATCTATTTTAGAATAGAGATTAATGAAAACATTTCATTATAGTCTATACATTTAATATGTTTAAACTCTTTTGCAACCATTAATTCTTTATTGATACTGAATTATGCATCTATATTTTATTTATTCTTGAATAACCATTTATAACTAAATGTATTTACATCCACTATATGATCTATCGAAATCCAAATAAAGTTTTTCTACACATAATCCATTTTAAAATTCATGGATTATTTCCACTTAGCAGCTTATGTGCCACTTATCGCTTCCTTATAGGTTGAAATATCATTATTATATACTAATAATGAGTCAGTATCTTTATTGACTAGAAAACAATATCATTCAGGTTTTGATACCTCTCTCATAATCATATATACTACTTGCATCTCTAGAATGTCTACTTCAATAAAGCTTTGTTGAATCTATTCATGTTCCAATTCTTGCGTATCTTGAGACATGATTTCATTGATGTTTATCTCTCTCCCACTATATCTTTTAGAGATGTTATCCCTCTCAAGAAACGTGGATTATATTTCTAGTATTACCTTTTTATCTAAAGGTTTATATAGGTAATATCCTATTATTTCCTTAAGGTATACTATAAAGACAATCTTTGGGTCTCATAGTGCATTTTTATAACCTAAAGAGACCATAGATCACTCTTTACATCTCCTCACAAGTATATTCTACAAAATTTATTTCATTCTATACCAAATTTCATATATAATACCATTTTCACTTTAGATGGAACTTGTTTTAGTATGTCTTCCATTTTCAGCAATGCATATCCCAAAATGGATAATGTAAAACATATATGTCTCATCATTGAGATCACTATATCAATAAATGTGTGGTTTAATGTTTCTCTTACACCATTCGATTTTGGTGTATAAGTATAAGTGAATTGGGATAATATCCCAAACGTCTATATGTAATCAAAAAATTCTTGGTTAAGATATTTTCTACCATAGTATAGTTTATTTATTTTATTACCAAGTTAATTCTCAACTTTATTCTTTCATTCCTTGAATTTATCAAAGGAATATATATTGTACCTCATTAAGGAAACAGATGCATATCTATTAAAATATTCATTAAATGTTATAAGGTATGAGTATCCACCCTTTTCTTCAACATGAAATAGTGCACACACATCAGTATAAACCAACTCAAGAATATATATAGCCCTTTCACCTATTACCGTAAATGGGTCTTTATTAATTTTAATTTGAAAACAAGAATGACATAAAATAATTATTTTCAGTTAATAATATAAATATCCATTTTAGTATAATTTAGTCGAGTGATATTTTTATATGACCTAAGTGGTGATGCAATAGTAAGATTTGATATGAGTCATGTGAACTACATTCATTGTCGATTTCCATTTCTTGGTTTGTTCAATCCCACACATAAATACCATTATTTAAGTGTTCCTTGTCATAAAATATTTTATCTTTATAAAATAATAAAAATTTATTTTAAATTTTAAAAATAAATCCATCTGAATCAAAATTGGACACATAAATAATGTTTTTGGTAATTAAAAACACATAATAAAAATTATTTAAAACCAATATCCTTCCATTTGGTAACATTAGGTGGTAGTCTGTAAAAAATACTACAGTGAACTTTTCTCCATTAACAGATTATAGATCCTCCAAACCTTGGTTTAGTCTTTAGAATCTACTTGGTTCATGTATTTGAATAAAAATGTGAACACCATTTGTTATATTTAATTGAAAATTTATAAAAATAGATAGATTTCACTTGATTATTAATTCACCTAAAGTTTCCCTTTGATTTTTAGTAGAGGTTACATTCCTTGTTTATTGGATCTTCTTTACACACATGAAATAGACCACATATTGTTCCCTTAAATTCCCCTTCATCTTCCTTTTCTTTAGAGGGTTTTTAGAAGAATCCTTAGACATATTGTCATTCTTAGGTATTTTTCCCCTTTCCCTTGTTCAATATAATAATGAAAGGATTTTCATGCTTCATATCCTTATCAACTTGGAAAATGAGGGTAATAAGATTTGAAATAGGCTTATAAATGTTTTTTATATTTAAATTTATAATAATTTTATAGAATATCTGAGGTAGTGAATAAATTATAAGGTCAGTGATCAATTATTTAGGAATATTAAACCCTAAAACCTTTATATTCTCAATATAAGAAATAATATTGACTATGTGAGGCCAAGCTAGCACACCTTAACCAATTTTTCTTTTTAATATCACCTTGTAAATCTCAAAATATTCCTATCATGGTATCCCCTAATAAATATCAGGAAAAATTATTAATAATGTTATAGGAATCCATGTTCTCATGTAAATTTATGTGTTCTCAAGGCAAGGATGATAGCATCAAGAAGTGAACATATTTCACATAATTCAATTGTTATTTGTAGATAATTAACTCCTTATAACTCACCTACTTATTAAGAAGACCGGTAATTTGGGCATTTGGTATGTAATGATTCTATTCATGGAATAATACAATATTCAACCACCTATTCTAATCCTATAAGTTACTACCATAGAACATATTGTCTCTCCCCATAATTTTTTGTAAGGATAAATTGGTTAAAAAACATTCCATTTTAATTTCTATAATAAAAGAATATTATTATTACTTTACCTGATTTCCAAAACATGTGAGATGAAATAATTAAATTTTAATTCTATTATTTTATCAAGCCTTAATTTCCCTCACCATTGAACTTGGAATGTTCTATCATGTAGATACTATAGTGGCTTGTATTCATATTTCCCTTACGATAACCCAAGTAAGGTCATGTTCAATTACTCAATAGTATTTAGGTAGGTGGTATTTCCAACTATTCCCTTGCATCTTACAGATCCATTATCTAGAATATTTAATAATGAAATCATATATTGGATTTTGACACATTCCTTTCTTGATGTATAGAAAAATAAATTATTTATATTTCATTATGTAGCATAGTGAGTGACTATGGTTATCTCACTTAAGGATATTTTTTTATCAATCACCCACTATTCCTAATTCACTTAATTATTTACTTATAAAAGAAAATAAATTTGGGGTTTTTAATATGGAATGAAAAACTAAAAATAATTATATAGATGCAATGCCAACAGAATAAATATAGATATAATGAAATTGGAAAGAAAGGAGATCCTCCTAGGAGAATCACCTAGAAATAACCTTCATCGTCTCAATATTAATTTCATAATTACTTAATAAACACACTCTATCAAATTCATGATAATCCTCTTATATCCCATTTTTTATCATATAGTATACCCAATGATCACCAAGAACATTGTACACCCACCTTCTTAATTGAGGGAGAATATTGTACAAGAGAAATCTAAATGAAAGGTAGCAAGTGGGGACAAAAACGTGATTATCCCACTAAGATACCACTATAATTAAATATAAGTATGAAATATTGAATATAAATACATGAATACTTGGGTTCACTATTGGATTTCTCCCTCAAGAAATTCCTCAGGTTAGTTACTCATGATCATGAGTAAACACTATGAGAGGTCTGGGGAGAAAAAATGACAGGAATATAATAAAATATAAATAGAAAAAAAATAAAAGATAAAATTATATTATATAATGAAAATAAAATAAAATAAGAAACTAAAATACCATATTACTTAAGAATGATTTCTCTGTGTAGTAGTTGATCTCTTTAAAGGTAATGAAGTTGTAAATTTATAAGCTTGAGGGTGGTTCATTTTGGCACCAAAATGTTTCCTCTAAAATTTTTCACATGTTATACATTTTAAAATAAAAAATTTGAATATTTTTTCTTTCCAAAATTTATATCCCTATTTCTTTTTCATTCACCCAAAAAAGGTGAGATCCATTTTCTATGTGTAGAAAAAGATATATACGCATTAGTAAAGGAAACATTTTCGGCCTCGTAGTCTCCTAAAATATCAATCCTTTAGTTTACTATGAATTAGTTGCCTTGAAATTTTCAATTATCAAGTGGCCAAAATTAAGAATGTTTTCCCCCACATCTTCTCAGTTTTAATTTAAAATTTTATCTCATTTGGTTTATCCATTTGTGATATGTGGGATCATATTAAAAATTCATCCAATCTATAAACAAATTTCAAGGTTTGTCTTGTGTGATACATTTAGGGTACTTATAATTATATTCAGCTTATTTTGTATTTAAATTAAATATATCCTGGTGAATATAGAAGCTTTAAAAAAATAATTTTCTATCTTGGGTTAGTGTAGAAAATTTTTAGGACAAAATACAAAATAGATTTAAAATAATTTAAAATCAACAATTAGTCCATTTTCAAAATAAATCTCAAATCACTCCAAAAATATAAAAATATGATAATTACCTATAAAATATAAAATTTATGGGATTAAAATAATTTATATTTAAAGTTAAATTTTTCAAATTATCATCTCTGTCAATTCACCCACACTTAAACATTACACTCCTATGTAATTATATGAAATAAACCTAATGAAAAATGTGCACTACCAAGGTTCCAAAACACATGCTAGAAAAGAATAAAAATAAAGATTCATTTTTCATTGAAAAAAATATACCACCAATAAAATTAAAATATATTTCCCAACTTTAATTCAACAAAACTTTCATATTCTAGGTCTGTAAATGGAATGAAATTTATTGTGATTAATATTTTAACAAGTGACACTTTCATAAATTTCTCTTTCCTAGACTCCTTAAACCAAATATTTATTTCCCACTTCCTTGATAAAAAAATGACATTCATATAATTAAATTTCCCCAATATTAATTTTTCAGCCAATATTTCCCTCACCTAAATGAATTAATTTTAGATAACTAGGCACTTATTTATTTTTTTCCCAACCATGTTATGTAAAAATCGCTTAATGAATTGTACAATGGAATTTATCTACTCACACACTCAATGCCTAATGTATATTAACTTCATTGTACAATCCTAATTACCAATTTTACTCAAGGTTCAAAGGACTTATATGACTATATTTTTGGTTGGATCCTTGAGTTGTTCTTTTTAACTAAGGATAAGTTACATGAGATAGTGTTCAAAATTCTAGTTTCCTCATGTTATAATTCTATTTCTAATAGATTTTCTACCATTTAAAGAAATTTTCATAGTTACAAAACAAAAATACCCAAAAATTAGTATAATATCATTCTCATCAATCATATAAATCCAAAAACATCCAAATCATTGAAATCCTCAAAACTAGCATGGCATTTTCACTCGGAAGGACAACAATTGAAAATAAATTTTCTAACCTAAGAGCACACTAAAAAATAAATGAAGAAATAAAAACTTTAAAAAATATAGAAAATAAGGTTTATCCCCCACAAACACACACACTTGTAGAAAATCTAATTTTGAACTGTAAGACATTGGAATATTTCACAGAATATCTCTAAATACAGGCTCTCAGTCGGTATGGGATTATGGGTCTTAGAGAGCCTTAGTGCATTGATATTAAAAATATTTTACCGCACATGTGAAATTCATTTATAAACATTATTTAACTCAATATAGGAGTATTTTATTGGAAATATGATATCATATTTGATTTTAGAGTTTAGGTTTTACCGTATACATGACATAAATTTTTTCAGTGTCGGGCACCCAGTTAGGGGTGAGCATTAGCGGGAAGTTAAATGGAGTTTATTGATTTAATAAAAATTAAATCAATAACCCCCCCCCCCCTTCTGGAACACAGAAGAGGAGTATAGACCGACCCCCCCTCCCCCCCCACCCCCCCCCCCCATGTGACATATGAACCAATGTTGAACCAAGGAGAGGAGGCACTGCCTATCTTTTATCTTGATGGTGATCACTCTCGAATCATGGTTCAGTGGATTCAGAATGTGTATCTACACCTAAAGCATCATCATTTCTCCACAAGGTAGTTAGATTTGAGTTTTAAGTCCTAATCTCCATTTTATGTGTTTTTTTAGTGTTTTAGAGCTTTATTACAAATTCTAGAGATTCCTTGGGGGAAAATCTATGGGTTTCAGTGGAAACCCGAGTGTTTCAGGTGGATTGGGGGGAATTACCATTTATAATTCTCAATCACATGGCATGTAGTGAAGGAGAAAACATATGGTGTTCTTCATATTTGGGGAAGATGAACTTTGGGGACTACACACCGTGTACTAGGGCTACACACCATGTAGTGAGCCCAGGTCATGTGTCCAAGGGACGTGGCTAGGGATTTCATGTCAAGGGACATAGCCATGTGACTCTACATGTTTAGAGATATGGACACAGGTTTTCATACACGATCATGGGATGACGACATGTCCAAGAGGTTGGTTATCTAGGACATGGCATGTATTGGGGGTAAACACCGTGTTAAAGACATGGTTGGCCAAGCCGTGTGGATAATGACATAGCCAAGGGGTGAGTGAGGTGATACATGTTGTGTAAACCATGTACATGCCATATAATCTCAAATATCTTTCCAAGACATGTATTTGAGGACACAAATAGGTTTTTAGGTGGGGTCACACACTACGTGGACCCCATCACACACCATTCACTATTTATGGAAATATTTGCTTAATGTATCTCCTTCTTTGAGGATCATATTCAATCCTTTCCCATATAGAAAATGATGGTAGACTTTCTGGTGGATTTTTTAAATGATGTGGCGTGAGTATATAACAACTCTACATTATGGTGCTTAATCTTGGAGGTTGATCACGGTGGATCAATGGAGATATTTCTGGGTGGTACCCCTCCCTATCATCTTAGGATGAAGGTCCCCCTAGACTCTTTAGGTCGATAGAGCGGTACTCCCCATATATAAAGGCATAATTCCCCTACCTATATAATTGTTGTAAAGTGAGGTGTGATGATTGTGATGCTCCTTCTAGTGACATGTGACCGATGCTAGAGGTTGAATTAGGATATTAGAGAGATGTGGGGACTAGAACTTCTCTATCATTTCAAGGTGAAGGTTTCCCTTACCTCTTGAATCAGTAGAGATGGAACTCCACCACAGCAAATGTGAATCCTCTACCCACTAGGTGGTTCTCCCGAGGTTAGAACTTCAGTTTTAGAATAGGTTATGGGTCCCCCATATCATTCATGTAGATGGAGACGGATCTCCCATGGCCTATTAGGGTGTGGTCCTTCCATACTCATAGAGAATATAGAGTTGGTACTTCCCTGAGTTTCTAGGGTGTGGTTCCTCTATCCATGGATTCAGTACTCCCCTATCATACTAGGGTGTGGTTCCTCTATATGGGATGTTCATATAGATTTAGTACATCCTTGTCATACTAGGATGTGATTCCTCTATTCTAGGGTTGGTACTCCCCTATCATGTCAGGGTATAGGTCCCCCATTGTGATCATACTGGTAGAGAATGAACTCCACTATACATAGGGTATGGGTCATATATCTATGAAGTGGTACTCCTACGTCTTCAAGTAACGGTGGGGATCGGGTCCTCCATGGGAGTTGGAGCTCCCTAGGTTGTGGAGCACAGTTATGAGGTGCATTCCCCCGCACTTGTAATGCATAAAAATTTATTAAGGGATAGTGGTCCCTCAATGTGGTCAGGTGTATGTGTCTCCCTATGGGTACTTTAGAGGTTTCACTGGATGGATAGAAGTTAGTACTCCATCAATTGTGGGGCATCAGTAAGGTGTGGTTCTTTATTTACTATATCTTTAGAGAGGATTCACATAGTTCATAGTCTAGAGCATAACTCCCTTATTTGTGTGAAATGGTAAGGATTAGGACTCTCTGCTTGGGTTATTATGAGTTTTCACGGGATGCAAGTTAGCGATGTTAGGATCTATTGTGTTGGTAACTAGAGTAGGAAGTAGAGTGTAGTTCTCTATGATCATGATCTCTCATATGTGCTATCTAGGATGGTGGATCTCATATAATTTGTTATCCTATATGAGATTTACCTCTGAGCCTCAAGTATAATCATTTGGATGGTTATTATTTTGATACCTCTTAAGACTTGGGGTCTGGGATGAGTATATATAGGTGATTCTATGATTACTCATAGTTTTTTAATGTATATTGGATGACATCCCATATGGATTGAAATGAAATCGTGTATAGTTTGGCATCAATCGATATGGAGTTTCTCTCTAATTTGGGTTTCCTTATCTAACTACGTCGAGCAGAAAGTTTCCTTTCAGTTTCCTCCTTTCATTTTGGGTTTTTAGGGATCTTACTGGGTATTTCTATACTCATAACTACATGGGATTTTCCCATACATGTTGTGTCTTGTGTAGATGATGGTAATTTCAATGGAGTCCTAGGAGGACCCAGAGCAGGAAGATCATAGAGAACTAGATAGACCAAGGTGTTTACTAGTGTTTGGATGAGGTGTGTTTTGGTGGTCACATTTGTCAGTGGTCCACTATTTAGGAGTAGGTTAGACACTTTTATAATTTTGGTGGGATTTTATTTTCCCATTTTTAAAATTTTAGTGCTTTTTCCATACGCTAATTTTGGGATATATGTATTCATGAATTTTTTGTTTTAACTTATTTATATATGCACTGTTTTATAGAGTTGTATGTGGGTGTGGGTGTGTGTTTATATGTTTTATAGGCTAAGGCCTCCTTGTAGATAGTCTAGTTGAATTCCCTAAGGCCTTTGGGTCATGTAATCTCCTAATCCTACGAGCCTTGTAATCTCTAAGCCTATGGGCCTTGTAAGGGTTCCCCCTCATCCCTTTAAAGGGGGGTTATCTAAAAATCAAAAAAAATGAAGGCCCTCGGTCTATTCAGTATATTAGAGGTGGTATTGGGGAGTCACAACTCTGACCTCAGTGGGTAGGGTCATCATATAGTGGTATTAGAATAGTTCATTAGGATCAAAGTCTGTGCGATTGGTTTGAGATTTATGGATATAATGTTACAGTGTATTTTAGCTTGGATTTTAGGACAAGGACTCTAGTGTTGGTGTAATGGCCAATGTGTATATTCAATAGGACTCTAATAACCTTCTTGTTTACTTTTTACATTATGTAAATGGTCATAGTTAAATATTGGTATATACATTATATAGGACTGGGTTGTGGGTGCCAGGACCTTTTTTAGTTAGCTCCCCAGATATACTCTTTTACCATGGAGAGAATTGATTATATTTCAAGATATCATTTCAATAACATCTATATAGGGTTCCATGGCATGATTTTGATAATGATCTTCCCAGTAATGTGGCTTTAGTACTCTTCACTATGTAGGATGTGGTATCTCCTAGTGGTCCATCGTTGACCCACCACCCATTGAGAAGCAAGTTATGTCATCATTTTAGAATGAGGATGTGCACATGCTAAGTGCACTACATGAGTTTCAAAGATAGATACCACCTAGGTATTGAGTTTATCCATACCCCTAGGTAGTTTATGAATTTCTTGAGGTAGTAATGCATGTTTTTATCCATACTAGGACACCTCTCGATCAGATGGTGGTCCTAGAGATGATTCTTCCACAGGTCTTGGTCGAGTGATCGTGGAATCTGATGATGCAAAACCATGATGAGATGATGCTCACCTGGATTTAGTTTTATTATATATTTACGTAATAATTTAATCCATCCATGTTGAGATAAGTGTGTATCCAAGAGCTTCTACAGATTTAGTAGTGTATCATGTCTATGGTAGAGTAATCAACAATATTCACAGACCTATCATGTTACTCCATGGATATGGTCCAAGATCCATTTTTTAGAGAAAATTCCTTTGAGGAGGGAATCTTTATAGAAATTAATGAAATTTTATTATCCTTGTTCATTATATATTATATGGGTGTGCTAGAGCGAGCTCTAGTGATAGATAGGTTCCTAGTGGAGGTTTGGGTGGATGGTGTCTGTAGTGGGGATCTCAGAGCTGAGTCATCTACAACATATAACAGAAGGAAGCTGATAGGATTGTGGTGTAGGAGGCATACCCATGACCATATTGAGACACATGGTTCTATAGCATAGGATTTGTTTCATGGATCTGGTTGGACACATAAGAGGAGGTGTTATGCTTGTGATGGTCAGGAACATCTTTCATGAGGTTTTTTAATCTGTCGTACTATAGAGAGTGAGACGGTCAATAGACCACCCTGGTAGAGGCATCATCTAGAGAAAGGATTTTGTATTATTTAGAACATGGAGGAGGTGTGGGGAAGTAAAATGTGTTGTAAGATGGTTTTTTATGTTTCCACCACCACCTAGAAGTGATCTGCTCAAAGCTTAGGGAAATAGAGGATAGGGGTGAGGATAGTTATAGGCCATAGAGGCTTATGACCCAAAGGAACCGAGGAAGATTATAGGTATGATTTGTGTATTTTATATAATTTTATTCGTAATTATCAGGTGATATTTTTAGGTACTCTATTCTTTCCACTTATTACTTGAGGCTTTTCAAGGGAGATGTAGGGAATTAGTAGAGCCTTGTGTTGGTATGGTTTGATGTAGCTTAGACTCATGAGGAAGAGAGAAATTTCCTCCACCAAGAAACATTCTTATGATGTGATATAAAACATTTGGGTTGAGTCAACTCCTCCTAAAGAGGATAGTTTCGAGGTGTGGTGGGAAAGTTCCTTTGACTCGTGTGTTCGGGGTGTGGTTGTGTGCTAAGTGTTGGAGTAGGAACTGACAATTCCAGTGAATACTTTTAGCTTGACCTATATACTTAGTGGCCCTAGTGGAGGGATATCCTTGCATAGAACCTTTCTGTAATGGTATAGAGAGTCCCTACAATGTTTCCTTAGTGTGGATTGGTTTCTTACCATCCATGATTAGATTGTTTTCTTCTTGTCGGTGTGGAAGTGTTTCGAGATTTTTGAGCTATTTTCGGTTGGATTTTTTCAAAATGGGGCCCAGTAAGACCCAATTTGTAAAATTAGGTATCCTTGAGTTTTTTTGGTACCCTTGTATGTTCAGTTTAAAAAGTTTATGTGAGATGATTGAGGTTTATCTCATGTAGTTCATCCAAAGGTGGATGAGAACTACTGATTTATGAAAATATCTACATGGTATGGTGAGGTGGTTTACCACTAGACCCTGAGGCCGTAGATGGACCAGGTTATTAGTGCTAAAAACTAGTAAAAACTGAGGGGATGTGTGAATTTATTGTTTCACAATGTCGATCTAGTTTTATTTGGACATTGGGTGTGGTGGCCTTTTTGGTTCCCAAGAGTGTATGTTTGTAGACAATATGAGAAACCCTTTTGTTGATCTCACTAGTGTGGGAGTCCCAGTTGAGAGATAAATTTTTACCACATGACTTGTCTTTAACTTTTTGGGAAGAAAATTATTATGTTTGGGATACTGTAGTGACTATTGTTTTGACATGTAAGACATTGGAATATTTCTCGAAATATCATTGAAGTCGAGCACTGTGTCGATGTGGGATTCTGGGGCCAAGAGAGACTTGGGGTGGTGATATTAAAAATATTAAATATGTTTTATAATGTTCACAAAGTTTATTTTTAAACATGGTTTAACTCCTAATAATGATCTTGGATCGGAAATTTTAGACTGTGGTTTAGTCGAAAACGTGGGTTTTACCCAAGGTGCGATGTAAAGTTTTTCAGTGTTAAGTGCCCGGTCAGGGGTGAAAATTGGAGGGGTGTTAAATGGAGTTTATTGATTTAATAAAATTTAAATCAATACCCCCCCCCTGTGTGGTACATATAATAGTATGAGATAGTCCACACCCACCCACCCCCACCCCCAATTGCACGATAGATGACCCATGGCCAAACTAAGGAGAGGATGTACCACCTATCTTCGATCTTGACATTGATTGCTCACGGATCGTAAGGCAATGTATTGAGATCATGGATCTATATTCAAATGTTTTTCATTTCACCATGTGGTTTAAAGATTTAATTTTTAATTCTTAATACCCTTTTGATTCATTTTTAAGGATTTAGATTCCTATTACTACTACTAGATATCCCATGGGGGTCAATCTATGGGTTTTGGTGGAAACTGGGGGTGTTTCAAGTGACTTTCATGGAATTACCATTTATAATTCCTAATCACACGACATATTTTGCTGGAGTACACACTATTTTTTCTTCTCATTTAGGGATGATGAACTTTGGGGACTATATGTTGTTTACTGGGGGTACACTCTATGAATGAGCCCAGGTCATGTGGCCAAGGGACATGGCTAAAAATTCCATGTCAAGGGACATGGTTGTGTGATTGTACATGGCCAGAGAAATGGAAATAGGGTGTCATACATCGACATGAGATGAGTACATGGAAGCGGTAAGGTTTGGGTCCCTCCTTTCACTCTCTTTAGAGAGGATTCATGTGGTGTATAGTCTGTAGAAACACTCCATCATTTGTGCACAGTACAGAGGGGTAGACCACTCCACTTAGGTTCTTATGATTTTTTGTGGGGTACAAGTCAGCAATGATAGGACCTTTGGTGACAGGCACTAGAGTTAGACCTAGAGCATAGTTCTTTATGGGGTGTTCTCTCTTGGATGTGTTATCTAGAATATTAGATATTTTGGAGTGTATTCTACTAGAAAATAATTACCTTTGAGCCTAAAGTGGAATATTATGATTAGTTATAAGGTTGGGATCTCATGACACATAGAGTCTGATACGAGTATATTTGGGAGATTCTGGGAGTCCTTGTAGTTTTCTCCCATATCTTGGTCAATACACTGTTTGGATTGAGATGAAATCATGTATAGAAAAGGAGGTTTCGAGATGGATTTTATCACTTTTTGGGGTTTCAACCTATTACTAGGTTGAGTAGACTATTTCCTTTCAGTTTCTTCATTTCATGTTGGGTTTTGGGGGCACCTACTGGGTATTTTTATGCTCACCCCTTCATGATTCATTCCTACACATGTTGTGTCTTGTATAGATGACATGCCTTTTGATGAAGTCCCCGAAGGACCCATAGAAAGAAGATCTTATATAGCTTGAAAACCTGAGGTGTTTACTAATTATTGTATGAGGTCTATTCTGATTCTTTCACTTGTCAATAGTTCCCTAATTATGAGTAGTTTGGACTCTTTTACAGTTTTGGTGGGGTTGTATTTTTTCCTTTTTATGCTTTCAGTACTTTTTATATACTTTGATTATGGGGTAGATGTATTCATGCATTTTTGGTTTCAGATTATTTATCTCTAAACTATTTCCTAGAGATGTATATGGGTTTGTGCATATAGTTACCATAGTCTAAGGCTTCCCATGTGTGTGATATTCCTACTCAGCAATGGACGCCATCCCCTGGCCTATTGGAGGAAATCTTGGGGAGTTTTGGCTCAAGCCCCGGTAGGTCAGATCATGAAAACACACATGTTCACACATAATATTAATCTACCATTTTATTTAATATTTATATATTCAAAATAAAAGGTAAGAAAACCTAATACAAGTAAATACACAACCCAAGTTTATTTTTAGCACTATCCTTGAGTTAACTCGTAGATGTTGTTACTTCAGACCTAAAATAAAGAAGGAACAAAATATAAAATAACTTATTGAGCACTAAAATAATGATAAGAGAAATAGAAAAAAAAGGTTAAGTAAATAAAAGAATAAGTATTGGTTTAATCTCTAGTACACCTTGAGTATTAACTTCTCCTGGAAAGGTAGTACCATCTATTATCCATAGTATGATGGTGGTATAGATTCTTTGATTTTGAAAATAAATTTACTTTCTTATGATTTTATTTGGTTTTCCTCTCTTGTTGGGGACTCCATGGATTGAGTTAAGTGGTTCCATTCCCTTGGAAATTAATTATAGCTTGCAAGTTGGGGGTAAGATAAATAATGGATCCCCCTCCATTTTTTCAATCATATCTCCATTTACCTCTTTCTAAACCTCCATAGATTGATCAAAATGGGATTAATCAATAGATTTTTTAAAGTTAAAGTCCAAGAATAATTATTTTTGAATAAAATTAAAACATGAAAAATTAATATCAAAATATTCCCCTTTCAAGTAGGCAGTTTGTGGCTCAAATTCTTCAGTAAAAGACATGGGTAACTCCTATTGTACTCCCTCCAAATATTTCTCAATCAGTTTGGGGAGATCCATGTGTTCCTCATAAAGTGCATATTCATTTTATTATTCCAAAGGAGACAGGTATAGAGGTACTTATTTTTCATTTTCATAGATTTAAGAATCACTTAACCTTTTAATTTCTACAAAATCTTACCAATACTCATCCAAATAATCTTTATCTAGGAAAATTACAATATTTAGCATGAAATATTCAAGAACCAATTCAAGAAAAAGTTGAGGTTTAATGGAACTTCATTATATTCTTTAAAGGCCTCTTAGGTTCTTCAATAGAAAATATGAGTGGGGAAGTTTATTCCACCCTTGGTTTTAGTTCTAACTCTAGTTTCTTCTCTAGATACGATCGAATATATTCAGCTATATATTATAATTTTATATTAATTTTATGTATTTTATCTCTTAGTCTTTGAAATTTGGATTATTAACCATTTTAAAATTATTATTGTGGTTTCAAATGAGAGTATTAAGTCCACGCATAATAATTTAAATTTGAATATATCCTGGAAAAATAGTTGTTTTAGTTGTTTTTTTCAAATAAAATAAATTTATATAAAAAATTTGAATATAAATAGTGAGTGACCACTTGGATCACTGAGGAAAATGAAAAGTTTTGATTCACACCTATAATGGATTTTAGAAAAAGTATTTATTTATATTTTCTAGTATTTCACATTGGGTGATTAGGGTCAAGAATTTTGATGCACACCTACCATGGGGTGTGTGAAAAGTAACTATTTATATTTCTTTGTAAAGCATTGTGGTTGACCAAGGTCAACTCAAATGATGATATTTTGCTGTAAATATCCCACTATTCCTAATTTACCTATTTATCTACTTATGGAAGTAATTAAATTTTTGTTTTTTAATATAGAATTAAAATTTAAAAGTAAATATATAGATGAAATTCAAATAAAATTAATAAATATGTAATAAAGTTAGAAAGAAAGGAGATCCTCAAAAGAGAATCACACATAGTGAATATTTCTCAACTAAATATTAATTTCAGACTTACATAATGATCACACTCCATCATATGTGTTATCATCCTATCCTTACCTAGTTTTGAAAATATAGTATACCTAATGATCACAAAGAATACTAAACACCCACCTTCTTAGTCTAGGGAGAATATTGGAGAAGATAAAGTTAAATCGTGCATGGAAAGTAGTGACACAAAAGTTCATTTTACACTAATTTACCCCTATAAAAACACTAATTATGTATGAAATATTAAAAATAAATGCATGAATACTTGGTTTCATCACTGTATTTCTCCCCTAGGAAATTCATATGATTATTTACTCATTATCATGAGCATAGAAGATCATAGTGAGATGTATAGGGATGGAAAATGAGAGAGAGAAAATAAGAGAGAAAAATAAAAAAACTTTTATTAAAAGATGAAATGAGAATATAAAATAAAGATAAAGTAAAAAACGAAACTAAAATATAATAAAATTTCATCATGATTTCTTCATGTAGTGGTCGATCCCATGAACGGTAATGGAGATGTAATTTTATAAGTTTGAGGATGGCTCATTTTTTTCTCTAAAATGTTTCCTTTGAAATATTTTTTATGGTATACAAATTAAATGGATTAATTGAGAAAAAGTATTATACAAATTTATTCCCCTATAATTTTTTAATAAACCCACAAAATTTGAGATCCACTGGTCATGTATAGAAAATGATATATTTACATTAGTAAAGTAATCATTTCTGGATTAGAGAACTCATCAAATTCCAATCCTCTAGTTTATCATGTATTAATTTCCTTAAAAATTCCAAATATAGAGTTTCTATAATTAATAAATTTATTACACCACATCTTCTCTATCTTAATTTAAAATTCCATCCCATTTGGTTTAAACATTTATGAGATGTGGGCTCATCTTTAAAATTAATCTAATTTGTGAAAAAAAATTGAGGCCTAACTTTTGATCTATATTTGGTCATATTATTAATTGATTCAGCTCAAGGTTAGGTTATATTAAATGTATCCAAGTAAACATATGAGCTTATAAAAAATTTAATTTTTCAATTTGGGTTAGTTTAGAGTATATTCTAACTGAAATACAAAGATGATTTAAAATATATTAAAATAAAAAATTAATCCATTTACAAATAATTCTCAAATTAATACCAAAACATATAACTATGATAATTAACCTTCAAATATAAAATTTTTGGTATTAAAAACATTTAAATTTAAAGTAAAATTATTGAAAATATTGGTTATGTTAGATTTACTCAATACTTTCATCTAAGGTACATCATGTCTGGAATGGGATACTCCTCTTCATTCCATCTTGGTTATTTAAACCCAAAATCATTATAATAAATTCCAAATAAATGTAAGTTTCCTAATAATGGCCAGACTAACACTTTGTTATGTGGTTTCATCCTTAATCAAGCTATAGAAGACATATTATGACTTATTATTTTATGGTATTTTGTTTATTATGCATAAATTTCTTTATTATATCCTTTCGCATGTATTTATAATATTAAATGGATTTTACTTAAGAGATTAACCATGTGTTTGTAAAATATTTACACATAATCCATTTATTTTATTCCATATTAGCATGCTTATTATTTAATTAATTTGTTTATGTGATTTTGAAAAAGAATCTATAAGGTAAATTTCTTGGTAAAAGACAAAATAAAACACGTGGTGTGATCATGAACATTATCTACTAGTTTTTTTATTGAGAAAATAAAAACAACCTATTTAGAATAGGGAAAAACTTTATGATCCAATATTGGATTGAGTTTTATCATTCCACCTCCTTTATATGTATCACCTCTGTTGATTTCATCTCAACTCCATCTTAAACTACCTCTAATTTCTCAAGATCTCAATCCTTAAATATTCTTTACTCATACTCTATTTGGGGAAAGAAATGGAATGGTTATAGAGTTTAAATAAAAGAAATAGCATACATGTATTATCATAAATAATAAGTGGATAGGATGACTCACAGGACATCATTTTAATTTAATACTAATAATTAAAAAACCACTCATGAAATAATTAAATTAAATCAAATCCAAACCATACCCAGGTATTTTAATCTCATGGTCATCCATGCATAAAATGAATACACATTTAATAAACTGACATTAATTTTAGTCATTATCAATTAAGATAAAATGAAATCGAATTAGTTAATTATATTTATTAATTAATTCATTAATTTATGTTAAATTATATCCTAACAGTCTGTGAAAATTGTATCCATTGTAATTTTAAACTGATTGTATTAATTAATTTTATTCAAAATTAATCATGTACAGATCATGTACTAGGAGGCAACATGAAATGTACTAATCTGAGTTACCCAATATATTCCTTGTTGAGTATTGTATACTGACATGGAATACAATATATACATCATGTTACATAATTCCATAGTGTGTATTGTTAATAAATAACACACAGATGCATTCAAATTATGTGGTGTGTAATTATATAGATGCACATGAAGTACACAATTTTAAAAGGTCCATAAATGGTGTGGTGTTCCAAATTTTAATTAGGAAAAAAATTAATAAGTTAGTGCATATAAAACCTATCAAATAGAGTGTACTTTTAATATATGGTACATAGACACATGTTAGTTATTTTTTATGGAGTAATGGTTTAATTTTATTTTATTTTTATGTGTAAACATGTAGGATGCATGGCATGTACAAGACATTTACATGTCGTGCAAGTTTCTTTTTCATTTTTCAATGATACACTCCAAGGGACTAGAAGTTTATATCAATCATGTACATTAATGAGGTACATGGTGTGTATGGTAGATACACACTATGTGACCTCTAATTTTAATAGTTATCAATCACATGTGTCATGTAATAAATAAAAAATTCATATTTTACTATATGTTTTATACCATTAAAATGTGTGGACTACATGAATTGTACTCAAGTTACATGATATATAGACTAGAAAATTGTTTTATAGCCTATTCTATTCAATATATGATGTTTAAAGGAACTATGCATTCATCCACATGACCATCTATGTTTTACTTGACTTGGTCCTAGTGTGGTGAATATGGGTGTACAATGTATACCTTTGAGAAACATGTCGTGTGGTTCCATGTTATTAGGATAGAAATCCCAGCACCTTGATATGGATTCTTTGGATTTTATTCACATGTTTTTAACTAGTTATTGGTTATATGAGAAAGAACGAAGCAAAAAAAACAAAGATATTTCAATATTTAAATTTAAAGAAATATTTCAAAAAATGAAAAACTAATGGTAAATTAATATAATGATAAATGATTAATAAATAATTATAAATTTAAAATTGATCACATTGATACCACTTAAAGGTTTTGGACACAATATAAGTTCCTATTAGATCATGGCTAACATAGATTTTTTGATTTCAATGAATAATTTGTATTGTACCTAATGATAAACATCATGACCAATTAATTAAATATGACTAAAAGTGACAAGGATTGTAGAACCAAGAGAGATGAATTTTTCACATTAATTTTTTAATTAATTTAATTATAGGAATTACCTTAGTCTGAGAAATTATTTCTTTGAAATAGTAATTGATGACACAAAACTCATTTTGATTGTATCATTGTTTCATTGAGAGTATCCAAATAAAAATACCTCTAGCGGTGATCCATGTGTTCTCATTTTATCTTTAATGGTCGTTGATGGTACTTCAGCTATTAACATAAAGATACTTTTGTCTTTCATCTCACACTTTGATCACTACTTAATCCTTATAGGTTGAAGGATTTATTCTTTTTCTATCATTCGTGAGATGATGGGGAAGGTGTAAGCTCTTAGTTCTTGATAGATTTCTAGAGAATTTTCTCTTTGGGGTTGAGAGAATATCTTGAGGTGATGTCTTGTGCACAACAATGTATAACCTTATGAAATTATATAAATAGGTATAAATAGAGCTAGAATATAAAATAATTAATTTTATATCGGCCCTTTTTTATTCTCTTAATCCCGAGAAACATGATATCTAAATAATAAAATTATTATTATTATTTTCTTAATATATAATAAACTCATAGATAAAATAAATATCATTTCATTAAATAAATATTTATTTATTTATTTAAATTATATTTAATATATCATTCCTACTGGACCTGACTACTTGATCCACACTTCCTTCGCATTTACCAAACCTAAAATAATAAATATTATTCATTAAATAAATAAATAAATATTTATAATATTCATTGTCTTGAAAATTAATATTTATTTGAATATTAAAATCACATATATAAATATGTTGACTCAATATTTAAAATCAATAAATCTTGAATAAATATTCTTACACATTCTAAAGAATAATATTTATTCTAATAATTAAATTAAAATAGAATTTAATTTAGATAATTAGAAACACTAAGTTTGTGGCACTCTATGATTATTCCTTGGTGACATTAAGTGGGTTATCATAAAGTCCAATATTAGCATTTATCAATAAATAAAGTCACATAGAAGGAATAATTTAATATTTCAATGTCAAAAACCACATACAAACTCTCATTATGTAATATAATCCATTTTTCTTGATATCTCAACAAGTATGTTTCACACTCATGTCATTAACCTATATTCTCAATATATATTTCTTTAACTATCTAAAATAAACCTCCCAATACACCATGGTAATTGAATTTAGTTAGATAGTTTCATTCTAATTAAACAATTGATATATAAAATTCCATAAATATAGAAAATAAAAATGCTTCCTTGAATTATTTATTAATAACATATACTTCATGATAGGTCGAACATACTCTACTTCCCATGAACATATGGAATCATGATTTTGGTTATTATATCAAAATATGTGATTCATGATATGTATTAATAAATATTTTAAAGTTTAAAGATCATTACATATGCTCACATATAGGAAAATCCAATGGAACACAAACATAGGGAATTACTATATGTGGGTTTTTCATCATAATCTTTCTTCATAGAGAATTCCAAGTGAAAACTTCATGAGAAGAAGTTTCATCAGCTTATGAGTACTCACATATGAGCATATTCATTATCTATATCCCATCAGATGACATTATATAGACATAGTACTAAGTTTAAGAATATATTCATTTCATTTCTTGTTTATCATCATAGTGGGGAACTTTTATGAGCTTTTCAATGTGACAAATTCACTAATACGTTTTCACTTTAAATTTATACAAAATAATAATCATTATATGATAAGGTGTTTAATAATAGTCACATATATGAATATATATAGGCAATAATAAGTATACATAAGTTGGTTTTAGGGAACCAAATTCAATAATCCCATCCTCTCAATATTCAAATAACTTAATTTAATATTCACATCTCACTTCATCTCATGTTCAAAAATATTAAAACACTTTTGGTTCTTAGGCCTCCATTTGGTTTGTGAAATTTCCCTAACTTTTGATCATCTATACCAACATCATCTTAATTCACATCGAGTTAATTATATTCATTAGATAAACATCCCCACTGTTTCTATCATTAGGATCCATATTTTATAAGAATAAACAACATCACACTTTGGCCCAAGCACTTTGACCCAAAACTATGCATGCACTTCTCCTTGAGGTCTCCTATATAAGCTCCATACTACTCATTCACATTAGGATAATTTCACCCTTTTTCCATAAAATTTACCCCACTTTTCATTAAATAAATATAACATTAAACATTAACCCTCTTTGGTATAACTTGTAAGTTTCTAAAACTTACCAATGAAGGATACATGGTACTCATCAGGTTGAAAACCTAAATATTCACCCTGAGGATAATTTCATTATCCAATCATTTATACTTTTCCTTTCAAAAGTTAAGAAACAAATTATTGTAAAACAAAATAAATAGTCACAAATCTTGTTAGGTTAAAAACCCATTAAGGGAGAAAAAAGAAAAAGAAAATTTTCTACTCACAAGTCCCTCCCTTTTATAGTTTATGAAAAAATTAGATCATTAAAAAGAAAAATACACAAAGCCTATAGAGACCAAAATTTATTTGTCGAAAAATTCATGTTATTCTCACTAGATATATAGATCTAGAAAAAATTTAGAGCTCCTTTTGGTTCCTCATAGGTATTAGTTTAGATAATTATTTGGCATGCAAAAATATGTAATTTTAGTGTATTTGGAACCTTTATGAGCATTAACACATCCATAGAAAAAAAACATTCATGATTTAAATGTTAATATGTTATTTACTCTCTTATATTAAAATGTAATAAACTTAGCTTAATGTGATGGTATATGAACTTCAAATCTACCTCACCAATATTCATCCAAAAATAAAAGTCTAAGAGGAAATCAAACCTCTTATATCTTTTATACAACAAATTAATATTGGATTATGGTGATGATACATGTGCTTTGTATCTATACCACCAATATCTATCCAAGGGAACAAAATTTTGATGATAATCGACTGATCAAATCATTTTATCATTTAATTAATTTTTTTATGTTTTTATTTACATATTTATATTTGAATTGAATGTTTAGATGGATTTTATTACATTAGTATTACTCTTTAAATAATTTGAAAGATATTAGGAGTCACTTTTAAAAGTTAAAAAAAATTAAAATCATTATTAGGAATTCAACAATTACCTGATATTAAATTGTTTTATCATTGATCACACAAAATGAGGAGGTCATCCAAAAGGTAGAGCATTCCCATGAAGGATTGAGAAGATACCATTAAGTAAAAATATTATCTGATTTGATTTGAAGAATGTTCTAAATTGGATAATGTTTGATAGAAATTTTTGATTGATTATTGTAGATCTACCTACTTAGTATCCTCATCTTTCATTAAGGAGTGTTACCACTCAATTTTTGTATCTATTTCATAACATTATCAGCTAAAGATTTGAAATTTGGTTGTTATTCCCATAATTGTTTTTAAATAGCTACTATAAGAAACTCATATTCCTCTATTTACAATATTTGAGTAGTCATCCTATCATGAAGTCATGAATTTTCATATTTTAGTTGATTCATTTATTGAATGGCACAATCTATTAATCCCATATGATGGTTTGTGGTTTTGGATGCATAAATATCATATTCTTGAGATGATATTCATTCTTATAAAACTATAGTTTGGTGGATAGTAGTGTACAATCCTTGGTATTTGAAGTCACCCACTCCCAAACCCATAAATAGATGATAAAGTCAATCTAAATTGACTGAAATTTTAGCAAATGGAGTCTAAGTGATTAATGAAGGAATATGTTTTCATGCACTTTCACATATTTATTTATTCATAGTGATGGATTCAACACCGGATCCCACCTCATCCTCTGGGACGAGAATATGCTCTAGGACAAGGATGATTATTGAAGTAGTATTTGGAGTTTTTCATGAAGATTCCATTATAATGGAATCTAGAAAATCCATTTTGGGAGGGGGAATCTCTAAGAAAGTTATATTGATATAAGTTTCATGAAAATCTTGGATGGTAGGGTCCCTTGTTAATGATGCAAGACCTTCTTTCTTCATACCTAGGTTAATACAATCAAATGATAAAATTTTAATCCCATAGAATAATATGCACATGAAAAAATTTGATCGCATACCTAGTGTGGAATCCTCAAAATATTGGTCAGTCACCAAAATAGGAACATCATCCTCATAAATTGTAGAATCCAACTCAATGAAATCATCATTCTAGTTTGATTCCTCATAGATGTTTTTCTTAGATCTGAATGGTGGACTGTTTGTTCATATAAGGGACCCCATTAGTATTATACCACAGTATTATTCAATCCATATACAAGTATATTCCAGGGATATACCAATAAGAGAATTAGTTGGTTTTAGATTGATTTTTACCCTAATTTCATCATGCAAAAACTTCAACAAAAACTACTATAGGATCATAGGGTGTTGTTCGTCACCCACTTGATAATATAGAGAAAAGATAACCCTATTTTTACATTTTTTTTATCCAAATTGGTAAGGTTTATATAACTCACAAATCAAAACTATGTCAATATCATCTATATAAACTCAATCTTAAATTGAGATTATATAAGAGTAATCATATATCATACCAGCAGAGTAGTCCTTTATCATTCTAGCTGTAACATTATAAGAAGTATACACAAACTAGAAATGGTTCCTTATTATGTTTTCCAAGTAATGGTCATAAATTATTATCAGTATCATTCCTAAGACATCAAATAAATAGGGCCTAAATAAAAATTGGGATTCTAATATAGTGCTCTAAGAAACATAGACATTGAAATGTACCACTATCCAATAATGTGAGAATTGGATCTGGTTGTAGGTATAATAAAGAGTTTCACCTCATTAAACTTGACCTAGAATCCGATAGAGCCTTCCAAAGGAAAATAAAATGATATTTACTAATTTCCCTAATGTTATGTATGTGTTCATAGTGAAGGTATTGGCCCTGGACCAAGTGCGAGCATCTCAGGTCAGTAATAACCATTCACTAAGGAACATTTATAAAAGGCATATCAGTCAAAGAGTGAAATTTAACTTGGATTTTTCCTCATAACCCCACATTGTATATTAACTATAATATAAAATAGACTAGTAAGTATTATTTTTCCTACTAACATTATAGGTTGGATAGGTCCTTGGCCTATTTAACTTTAGTTTTTACCCCTGAGATCATACAAATATTTTGACCCAGATTATGAAAGGTGTATTGAGGTGTGAATAAACCTTTCTCTTTAGGTTACTTCCAACCAAATCTAGTAGTTATCCCACTAAAGTGTTAGTTTTATTAATATTATTCTAGGTTCTATGAATTGGAAAAAATTCATCATGCATTTTTCGATTGATGGTAACTTCACAAATCATGAACATATCCTAGAGGCTAAGGCCAACTACCCCTTGTAGTGAATAAAAAAGTGTTGGAAATTGAAGACCACTAAATAATTATCTATGGGTTAAGGTTGGGGTGATGGTTTATTGAAAATTAAAAGGTATAAATATCCTAATATAACTAAATATCTCACAACTAGGTTTTAAACTTCACACAACTTTGATTCAACCAGTATGAACATGACCACTCCTTAGATAAATTCTTTCCAAATAAATGATCCCATTGGAGGTTTCACACCTTTGAATTTTGGTAGAGGATCATTTGATGGTTGGGTGTTATAAAAATATTAATTAAGGAATTTTAGGATTATTTTTTATCATAACTTTATAATGTGATATTTTTTACACTTCCTCACCATCACATTTATAGATAATATAACTATCAATCAATTTTTTTTCTGATTATCAATTATCATTGACATAAAACAAATAGGGGTTGATTTGTATCCATCCCCTAAATTAGTGCATCACTAAGGAGATCAAATCCATATAGGTGAAGTCAATTTTACAATGGTTCATTAATAATTTCAAAGTCACTACCCGTCCTCGGGACCCGTGTCGTGACTACCCCAAGCCCTCCTTCCATAGGCCCGGGGCTGGCGACTAGCACCAAAGGCATAAATCCCTAAGCTGGGAAGGAATTGCCTTTATAAAAGTAACACACACAAAAACAGAGTAAGCTGGAAGCAAAGAACTAAGTCAATACTGTATACAAAAGGTAGTTCTGAAAGTAAAAGGGGCTGGAAATACAAGCCCAACAGTAAAGTACAGGTACAATGAAAAACAAGTACAACTGAAAAAGGGACAACAGTTGAAAAGGGAAGCTCCTGGTACATCCACCAAGTATCATAACTGAAGGGTAGGTACAGATGTCCACCTTAGAACTCCACGTCTATCAGGTCACTCTGTGTACTGTCTCGTTGTGTGGTCCACCTCCTAGTATCGTTCGGTCCTGGCTCGCTCTCAGCCTCCATCAACGTTGTTTGTTGTCTGCATCCAACACAACGTAGTGCGGGCATAGACCGTGTAGAGGTGAGTATAATGATACTCAGTAGGGACCCCAAGACCCCCGAAGTTCTCCCAAAATCCCCGAAGGATAAACCACAAAAGGAAAGATACAATCACAAAGTATCAACAAACCCTACTTAGGTATATGACCATACATATACCAAAGTTATCAACCACAACCTGGCTTCAACTCTCGAGCCCAAACACAACCCAGTCCACATAGGAAGTAAAAACAATCACATCGATGATAATGTTTAAAAGTCAAGACTCATCTCACATAGTTATACGTCTCTTGTATAGAAATAGAGATGATCAGATGTAGCCACTAATTCATTTAAGTTGTCGAACCCACGCAGGATCCAAATACATAAGTCGTCACTACTGAACCCACGTAGGATCCAAGTACAGTAGTCGCCGCTGCCGAACCCACGTAGGATCCAAGTATAGTAGACGTCGCTGTCGAACACACATAGGATCCAAGTACAGTAGTCTTCGCTACCGCACCCATGTAGGATCAAAGTACAATAGTAATCGTTGCCGAACCCACGTAGGATCCAAGTATAGTAGTCGTCGCTGCCGAACCCACATATGATCCAAGTACAGTAGTCGTCGTTGTCGAACCCACATAGGATCCAACTATAATAGTCCTCACTGCCGAACCCACGTAGGATCCAAGTACAATAGTCATCGCTGCCAAACCCACGTAGGATCCAAGTACAGTATTCATCACTTCCGAACCCACGTAGGATCCAAGTACAGTAGTCGTCACTGCCAAACCCACGTAGGATCCAAGTACAGTAGTCGTCGTAATCACAGTCAGCTCTAGGGTTCTCGCACAAAGCACGCTCAATCCTGGGAGGGTCCGCTCCTCGAGCAAATGGTTTAGATACATAAACTATCACAAATTCCAGATTTGATGTATCCCGAAGTTCCGTTTCATCAAGAGGAACCCAACACGACAGACGGAACATCAATCAGACGCCGGTTCTGAGAGTTATTGGCTTTTCCGTTCCAGGGGCCCGGTTGGAATTACGCTCATTCCAAACCTGGATGTTTTCCAAAGTTTTCCAAAACTCACTTAGAGCATCTTAAAAGGACCATCTCGTCACGAGGATCCCATTGTTGTAGACGGCATGTCAATCGGACGCGCGGTCTAGAAGATATTCGCGTTTAAGCGAAACAGACTCGGCCCGTCAAGCCCAATGGGCTGGCGGGTCGGCTCGACCTGGTTTGGAGGGTTCGACCTGGCTGGGGGTCGGCCCAACTTGGTGGGGCACGGCCCATCCTGGAGGTTGTGGCCCGGCCCGTGCTAACGGCCCAGCCCCCACGAGGGCGGCCAGTAGGTAGGTCGCGGCTCGGCCAGCTGGTCGAGTGGAGCGGGGGGAGGGGGGAGGGGGTGCCCCCCCCCCAGTTTCCTGCAACGGCGGTGCTGAGCAGCGCCGCCTCTCCTGCCCGGCCAGCCGAAGCCATCCGGTTTTCTCTGGCGTGAGTAGCCCACACAGTGGGCTGCTGTCCTCCCACGCTGCACCTTCAGGTGCCGCGGCTTCCTTCAACCTGCCCGGAAGGCGGCCAGCCGGTTCGCCCGCTAAAGCAGCCCACCCAGCGCGGGTTGCGGTTCCTTCACAGCGCGGTACCAAGAGGAATTGCGGTCTTCCCAGCCCGTCTGGCAGGCGGTCAGCCGGTTCGCCCTGAAAGTGTCCCACACAGCGGGTCGCGGTCTTCCTGCAGTGCGACGCTAAAGAGGGGTCGCGGTCCTCTAGCCCGGCCGGCTACAGCCGGCTAGTTCTCTTCACCCGAGCGGCCTGCACCGCGGGCCACGGTTTCCTCCATGTGGTCGGTGTGTGTTCACCCCTTACGGTCATCGTCGCCTCCAGTCGTCATTTCCAAAATAATTACAAACCAACAGAGGGTCTTCAGGTCATGATCGTTCGGCCCGCGCCCTCCGCGTTAGGTGATATCAAATGTCTGAAGACAAACAACAAGAACAAGGGTATAATTTTATTCATTTAAACTTATGAAAAAACCCCCTACCTCGATTTCATGAATTTTGCACATCGACAAGCCACGGAAGACGAGCATCTCGGTAGTCGGGTGTCGCGGAAGACGGTGTCGCGTAAGACGAATATCGTTCTGTCAACATCGGAGGAAAAAGAACGTTGTCGTTGGCGATTGTGGCATCTTCTCCATTGACGCGGAGGAATAGGATAGTAGATGGAATTCTTTGTGGTGTCGCCTCACTTTCATGCTCCGGTTGAAGAAGTGGAGGAGACGATTGAGTTCCTCGTGTTCTTCGTTGGAGAGGGTGATATCCTCTAAATCCTCCCAAGCCCCACAAGACAAGTTTATGCCAACCCACATCAAATAAAAATAACACACCTATTAAAAGGATAGCTTAATGAATTCAAAAAGATTTGAATTCATTAAGTTAAATCCTATTAATTTAATAGTTGGGTTGGCTCATTAAATGGAAGGGAGGAGATGAAGAGGCTCCAATTTAATTAAAGGGAGACTTGGCACATCAAGAGGGAAGTTCAAAAGTTGAAGAGGATTAAGGGGTTTAAGGGAGTTAAAGTGGGAGTTGAAGGGTTGGGGATCATGTGGGCCCCACCACACATTATCCTCTCATAGGAGGTTATGTGGGGTGTGTGCCCCACCTCCAACTCCTCTTTAGAGGAAATAACCACCACATAAAAATAAAATTGTGTAACACAACAATTTTATTTAATTTATTATGAATCTGTAAATTAAAACTTCCACTCTCGACCAAATGCAACTGCGGTAAAGGTCCCCTTAGGCGAATACCAGCACTGCGAGTTCATCGATGTCCTTGGTTTTCAATTCCGAGCACCAATTCAAAAGATATAAAAACCCGCACATACGTTTACTAAACGTACCCAAATCAAAACTTCAGAAATTGATTCCGGGAACACCGGGCCTCAGAATCAGGTTCTGTCAGAAACTATGGACTCGTAAAATTCCAAAGAATTTAAAAAAAATTCCTTGAAATTTGTAGGTCTTTACATTCAATTCCTAAAATGATTGAGAGGACCTAGTTATGTGATGAAATGTAGCATCATGAGTCATAATTCTGGTCATTAATCACCACTTGAATGTGCGAAACCATAACTTCACTGGGAATAGTAATTGGATAGATTACAATTCTCTATAGTGTAACAACCTGAGATTTTAAAAGACAGATATAAAATTCTATATTGTATATGAAATGCATCACTATAATTAGAATATAATGTAACACCCTAAGAATTTATGATATATTTATTTTTAAATAAATTTAATATCTTCAGTAGGTTGGGGAACATTAAAACCCAAATCTAAATGAACCATAATATAATATACCATTATAACCTAGCCGTTAATTTGGCAGTTATGAATATGACTAACTAAATTATGAAAATTATTTGGTTTACACATGTATAATATAAATTCAAAGGTTATATATTGATTAGAAATAAAATAATATCCATTTTAAATAAAAATAAATGTTTCTTGAAAAAACTGTACTTTTCTAAAAAGGTGGGTTATTCGTACTTTGCACAAATAATTTAAAATTATTTTTATCAATTTTCAAAATTTTATTTTATAAAATTAACATAATTTTTTAAATAATCATATAAATATTAACTTAGGATTAAATGTTTTGTATTTTTCATAAAATATTAATTTTTTAGTGAATAGTAAAATATACCTATTTTTATAAAATTTTCATTTATTTTTAAAAAATTAAGTAATTTTAAAGTACCAATATTATTTGATGTCAAAAAAAAAGTAACAATATTATTTTAGTTTGATTTAAAATTAAAATAAGTATTATTTAGTTATATTATATCCATTTAATTATATTTAAATCATCTTTATACAATATTTTAGCATAAGTATATTTTTAGGCTTTAAAACACCTTTTATCTAAAAACTGTTTTAAAGAGTATGATGTATATCCATTTTAAATAATTAAAATAACCCCTGATAAATAATAATTTAAATGAAAATTATATATTATATATCTATAAATTTTAATTTTAATTCATCTAATTATGATTACTTGTCATATAGTTAATATGAGATCATCTTTTCCTTAAAAAATACATTTTATGAAAAAAAAAAATTGACACGTTTGTGGGTTTGATTTTAAATTAAATTCTGCCACTTATATGAGTTGAGTTTGGAAAAATGAATTAAATATTTGTAATAATAATAATTTATATTATCTAATAATTTGAACTTAATTTTTTACCATAATTAATAGTGTAAACAATAAAAAAAACTCTTTATTGTAGTTAAGGTAAAAACAGTTTTATTAGGGGTTAAACTTAAAAGATATAGGTTAAAAATGACCCAAAACTTGTATAATTCCTATTTTATGGTGATATTTAGATCTTGTATCTTCTATGGATAAAAAGTAGTGCATTTTTTCCTTTTTTCATGAGAAAAATTTGTTTGGAATTATTTATTTTCAAAAATTCTAAGTGTGTCATCTCCCCCACATATAAAAGGACACCCTCTCACCAATCCTTTCCACAGTTCCAAAACCCATTTTTTTCATCCAATATATACCCAAATAACTTCCCTAATTACCTCCCCTAATCCTCTTATCCTTTTTATGATCATAAATCCAGCCTAGAAATAGTTTTTTTACAAACCTACAGAAGTTTTCTAATAAAGAGGTAACGTCCTTAACCGAGTGTTCTATTTTATTTCTTCTTCAATCACCATAAGATATTCTTAAACCATGATGATATAATAACCTTACTATATTACATATAATGAGATATTTTTTTGTTAAGTTCATAACCTATAACCATATCCTCCTTCCTAAAATGAAAAATGAAACCATTGATCATGTGTATGGAAGACTACCACCTCGTGAACCGACATAATTCGTTTTCCATCACCACTTCTCACGGATGGATATAATGATATATATAATTTTTATATATTATATTTATGATATTATTATACTTATTTAATTATAATATCACAAACATAAAAAATATTTTTCATAATTTTACATTTAATTTCAATGTTTTTAGACCCACCATAGTATTATTTTATTAGCAGTTGTCACATTTTTATATCTGTAGAATTTTGAGCTTAATCAGAAAAATGGCCCATTTTGGAATTTTAATAGTTTCAAATTATTTTTAGTATTTCAACCATAACATTTTCCCTACTAATCTAAATCGCGAAATTCATTCTTATTAAGATTTTATATATCTTGGGATACATTTCATTTTTCTAGACCCAAAGCTAAATCTACCATCTGAAAGCTAAACCCATCATCTAGAAGCTCAAAACCATCTCACAAGTCGGGCCTTGAAAACTGTTTATAAATCTGGTGATTTTTTGTGTTGGTCATATATCTCAAAGTTGGACGACCTAATGAAACTGAAATTTAGCATAGAACTGGATAAGGAATTTTGTTAAAAAATTTCATTAAGGATTACACACATGAATCATCCGTTTGGAAGGCCATTAATGCATGAGTAATCGGAGATATTGAAAATGGATAGTCTATCTGGGAAGATTAAATTCTCTAAGTGAAATGGTCATAATTCTCGTTATACATGGCCAAATATACTAAAATTTTGAGGGTAGACACACAAGACAATTGGTAACAATTTTCATGAAGAGGTAGGCATGTGAATAGACCATTTAATGGGTCTAACATGTGGTAAATTTCTAATGGAAATTATAGTCTATAAATGGAGGAGAGCTTCTACTTCTCAAAGCATTCCAATCCATCCAGTTAAACACCATTGGAGAGGAGGCCAAGGTCCATACTGATTATTTAGGATTTATTTCTTTTCTTTTTATTTTAGTTTTCTTTTCCCATGTAACACATATGAAAATTTTTAATTCAAGTGTTTCCATATTCTTCCATCTCTCTTTATCTTCCAACCCTAATCCAATTCTTCTATTTCATTCTCATTCCATTGTGATTTATTACCCTAAAAATGAGGGGATAACTTTAGTATTTTCCTAGGGGAGATATGTGGAAATTTCATTTATCATTCACTTAAATTATTATGTTTTACTAAGTTTTTGATGAACAAGAGTGATGTGCATGGGTGTGGTGATCGTCCACCACGACACTGATATCAAACTCATTTCTATTCTTTTATTAAATATTTTTCCCTATATTCTACTGGATACAAGTTCTTAAAATGATGGATTTGATCTATTTAGTGGATTAAATAGCTTATAATGGAGCCAAGTCTTAGAATTTTTCACACTCTCAATTGAGGTGTGCTATAAACTTTGTTATAGGAGGGTGTGGAATTGTGATTGCTAAAAACATTTAAGATTTTATACCAATAAATAATAGAATAGTAATCCATGAATGAGATATAATAATTGAATTATCAAACTTAATTTAAATACCAATAAGGAGAATAATGGAACCCAGAAACCAAAACACAAAGTCCAAGTTCATTATTTACTAATATCATTCTATAATTTCATGTTATTATAAGTTTTATCATTTCATTTATCTTTTAATTTTAATTTCATAAATATAATAAATAAAAAACAAAAAAAAATAAGTAGTTTAAGTGATGTATAATAAGCCAGTGAATGACTGAGAAATTCCCTTAAATGAGATGAACCTGGTTAGCCTATGTTCTATATTAGGAGAATAAATTTGTTTTTTCCACACCATACAAGAGGCGTGTGTCAAAACTGGTGCCATTGTCGGGGAGCTAATCGATTATTTACTTTATTTTTTCTACTTTCATGTATTATATATTTTTCATTGTTTTCCAAAAAAACTTTACAAAACTATTCCTTTGTGATATTTTTAAGTGATCATTCCATCAATACAGTGAACAATTAATCACAGGTGCAAGAAAAAGAAATAGATTATACATAGAAGACCCTAAAAAGAAGGGATGATGCACTTATGATAATGGTAAAATAGAATTAAATAGGCATAGAAATAGGGATCTCCCCTGAATATTTTATGTCATGGCTATTGAGCTCCAAAATAATATACAAAGATTCAATTCCAAGAAGTAAGTTTCACTTGTTTTACCCAATTTCACTAAATCCATACAAGAATTTGAGGCCAAATTCGAGGAATATCAATTACCCAATGGTTTTATGAACCAGATTCAAGATAACCATGATGATCTAGAGTGGATTCATGATGAGGAAGATTTACCTATTGAGATACATTTTTAAGATCAACAAGATCTAGATGAATTTTAGAATGAGTGTGTGGTAAAACATGATCCCCCTATTCCTTACACAGTAGAAGAACCACCGCCACTCTACTAATATCTAACAATGGAAGAAGAGGAATCCATCCAAATTGTATAATTTAAAATAAAATATAGAGGATCCCGACTACCTACCTTCATCAAGTGATAATCAACTCCAAGAGGATATTTCTATTAAAGAATATATTCAATCTGAACTAACATAGAGAGATGATCCTTTCTTAAACTCTATCTTTTCTAATTTCATTAAATCTAATTTGAATATTAACCCATGATATTTTAATTCTTCATATTCATAAAACACTTATTATGACCTGGAGGATGATGAGGAAAAATAAATTTTACCTTTTGAGGAACACATGGAGCTCCTTGGTTTTGATGAATATGCATTTAAGGAAGCCCATGAGGAAGTCCAAGTAGCTGGGCCTGGGGAAATTAAGATAGAGTCTACTCACACTGAAAGCAGGGATTATGATTTATATTCTTCTTTTAAAATTATTTTGAATTAAAACGACATTCTAACACAACTTTTTAAATTACAATTCATGCAGCTCACATTGAGCCAGCACTGTAAGAAAAATAGAACGTTTCACAAGTAGCAACAGAAGAGGAGTAGGTTCCATACTTCATCCTACCCCCACCATAAAAACTATACCACATTGTTAAGGGGTATGATATTTTATACTCTATACATAGAATTATCATCAACAACAATAAAGGGAAAATGGAAGTTAGTAAAAGAAACATGTGGTGGTTCAAGTCCAAGAATATAAACCCACTGACAGACTATGGATAATAGTTGGTACTTTCCTTCTGAAGGCAGTAATAATTCAGATCCCACTTGGGGGATCATACCAAGAATTATCCTTTACTTTATTTCTAGAACTTTCATTTTAAATATTAGGATTTATATTTCAAATTCAGTCTTAGGAATCATTCCAACATGTATCCCACTCCCTCTTATCTTTTTTAGCTTAAATGAAATGATCTTTGTGCTTAATTGAGTAATTTTATTTTTTACATTCATGATGGCACAATAAATCACCAAATAGATAATAAGGAAAGGGGATTAATTTTAAAAGTGAGTTCACATTTATGTTTTTTCTTTTAAACTCGTTACATTTTTATTCCAATCATGATTTGAGATTTAAACTATAAATTTTATTCCTATGCTTGAATTATGCATTACTTGACTTATTTGGGAGAGGTGAGTTTATTTGGAATCCTACGATTCTATGTTTTAGATTTCAATAGTTATATGATTAAATTAGTAAAATATAGAATTAAATTTTTAAAGTTAAGCATGGATATTGAAATGGAGAATTGTGATTTGAAATAATTAATTGATTTGTGTAAATGATATTTCACAACCATTTTTCATGCTTTGGATTTCTAAAATTCATGTGAATTGATATATTTTTATTAATCATTCCTTAAGTGATTGTATCAAATCATATGTCCCATTCCATAGTGGTTTTCTAGAACATGTACTTCCTATTTTATTTTGATCATATTTATTGAGTGATCTTAGTACATGTCACCCTATAGAACTTGAATTTGAAATTTTTAAATATATGATAGTGAAAAACACATTTAAAATGATTGAGGCATCCTTAAAAAATCCACTTATCCTTAAAAAATCACCTTTACATCAATCCTTATTTATACCTAGATATCGTGAATGAAATTTATTATAATGAGCCATGTTTTAATCCATTTTATCTATTCCTACCCTTCTCTTAGTATTTTCATGATATTTTTAAAGTTGAAGTGTTTGGGTGTAGATAATCATGGTAAATGAGATGATTTACATTATAAGAAAGAAGTGTGGGGGTGATTATTGAGGTAATTATAAAAGGTTTTTAAATCATTAATTATAATCTATTTTTTCACCCTCTTGAATATGAAAAAATGAAAATGACCAAAAAAACCAAAAAATGAGAAAAAATAGGTTGTGATTTGGGTAAACCAAGAATCACCATTACTATACCTATGATTTCTATCAAATGTGGTTAGGTGGTGGATGTAAGTATTTTTATAAGGCATAAATTTTAAAGAATAAAAAAATTAAAAATTTTCTTTGAAAAAGAAAAGAAAAACATAAAAAAATATTTAAGAGAGGGCCCAAATCATTAATTATGCTTAAACGGGTCATGATTTTTACATTAAGTCTTTGGGAAAGTTGGGAGTTGTTATAATTTAAAGGGTATAATGTAATTAAACTTTTTTACTTTAAATATTATTCTTTATGATTTAATATTTAAACCACCTCCTTGAGATTTATTTTTAATCATCAAATCCAACCAAACTTAAGGCTCAGAATCATTAGAACCTTCATTTCAAGTCCTAATGATTTTATGTTCTTTTTGTCTTTACAAAGTGGAGAAATTAATTATTTTAGAAGATTGCGGATAATGAGAATGTTCTCAAAATATGATCATAACTCTACTTTAATTATATCATGATGGATGAGAGAAAATATTGAAAATTGAGGTAGATCATGATTTGGCATGTTTAATAATAATGAATCAAGGAGCTTGAATGAATGAAAGGATAAGCTCCATCACTTTTTCAAAAGGGAAAAGTAAACTAAATGGATTGGTTTTTTCCTTAAAAATGGTAAATTGAATTTATATTTTATGTGTAATTTGAAAATTTTATTTGATATCGATAATTGTTTGACTATATTGCATTGAAATTTGAATATTGATGACAATGGTGCCCTCTAATTTTAAATGTTAAGATTTTATGCTTGAGAAAAATCATGGTTTAAGTGTGGTAAAATTAATAGAAAAAATATTTTTCATATTTTTATATTTAATTTAAATGTTTTTAGACCCACTAAAGTGTTATTTTATTATAATTTTTCACATTTTTATGTCTTTGTGGAATTTTGAGCTTAGTCAAAAAAATGGCCCATTTTCGATTTTTAACATTTTTAAATTATTTTTTGTATTTATAACATAACATTTTATATACTGATAAAAATATTTAAATTTTTTCTTATTAGGATTTTATACATATTGGGATACATTTCATTCTTCTAGAACCAAATCTAAATCCACCATCTTGAAGATCAAAACCATCTCACAATTTGGGCCTTGAAAACTGTTTACAGATCTAGAGATTTTTGGTGTTGGGACTATATCTCAAATTTGTACATACCAAAGAAGATAAACATAAATATAGATTTAGATAAGAAATTTATTAAAAAAATTATTAAGGATTCCACAAATGAATCATCTTTTGTAAGGAAATTAATGCATTGGAAATTGGAGACATTGAATATGGAGAGTCTCTCTGGGAAGATTAAATTCTCCAAGTAAAATAGTCATAAGTCTCACTAAAAATGTCCAAACATGCTTAAATTTTGAGGTTATGTTATAAAAATAATTAGTAATAACATTTATTAAGTGTTACATGTTTTAATTGACCATTTAATGGGTCTAACATGTAGTAACTTTCAAGGGATAATTCTATCCTATAAAAGGAGGATAGATCCTCCTTCCCAAAGCATTCCAATCCATCCAGTTGACCACCATTATAAAATAGGAAAAAGTCCATGAAAATTATTTATGATTTATTTATTTTATTTTTATTTTATATTTATTTTCCCAGGTAACACGTATTCATATTTTTAATTTATTTTTTCTATATTCTTACATCTATCTTTGTCTTTGATCCCTAATATAATTCTTCTCTTTCATTCCCATTCCACCGTGACCTCTTACCCTAAAAAAAGTGGGGTTAGCCGTAGGGTTTTCCTAGGAGTGGTATGTGGAAATTTCATTTATTATGTTCTTAAATTATTATGGGTGTGGCGATCTTCCACCATGAAATTGATCTCAAAATCATTTCTATTATTTTTTTAAATATTTTCCCTCCCTTCTACTAGATACAAGATCTTCATATGATGGAGTTAAGATATTTAGTGGATCAAATGGAATATGATGGAGCCAAATCATGTAATATTTCATGCTCTCGGTTGCTAAAAACATTCAATATTTCACAACACTAAATAAAAGAATAATAATTCATGAATGAGATCTCAGAATTAAATTATCAAACTTAATTTAAACACCAATAAAGAAAATAATGGAACCCACAAACCCCACCATAAAGTCCAAGTTCATTCTTTACAAATAACATTATTACATTTCAATTTATCATAAGTTTTACCATTTCATTTTTCTTTTAAATTTCATTTCATAAATAGAATAAATAAAAAACAAAAAAAGTAATAGTTTAGGTGAGATAGAATAAGTTGGTGAATAACTGAGAAACCTCCTCAAGTGAGATGAACATGGTCATCCTTGGTGCTTCATTAGGAGAATAAATTTTCTTTTTCCATGCCCTATGATAGGTGTGAATAAATAACATAAAACTTCTTGCTTTCCATTTTGTAGTGAATATTATAATGTCGCTCGTGTGTACGGCGAACTATCATCTTGCGAAGTGATGTGACTCATTTTTCACTTATGATTTACATGGAAGGTAATAAGGATTAATTTTATATTGATATATTATATTCATTAAATATTAATTATTCTTTAAAAGAAATATATCTTATAATTTCTTAACTTACCATCCTATAAATAAATTATAATGTCATTCGTGTGTATGTTGAACTACCACCTCATGAAGTGATGTGGTTTTTATTTCACTATATATTTACATATAAGGTAATAAAGGATAAATTTAATAAATATATATTATATATATGACATGATATTGATTTTTTAAAATTAATATACAATCCTCTTCATTACCTATTCACATGTTAAATAAATGATAACGTCGATTGTGCATATATTCAGCCTACCATCTACATGAAGTGATGTGATTCATTCTCCATGTTAAAAAATCAATAATGATTCTAAAGATATATCTAATGAAAAAAAATTATTTTTATGAAATTAATATAATTCTTTAAATTATGTAACTATATCCTATGTTCAAGAAATGAAACTTTCATTAAAAAACATACATGAGAAAACAATGCAATTAACACTCAAAAAAATAGTGATAATGGATGATTATTATCGAGAAAGTAGTAATATATTATAAAAGGATATTATATTATATTATAAATATTAATATGGTTCTTTTATAAGTTAATTAAATGTTTAAAACCACTGTATATGTGGTTAAATATCACTCAACTAGAAGGAAGCATGAGGTAATGGGTTTCTTAACTTAATTTTCATTCATTAGGTTATATGTCTACATCATTGATTATTTTATGCCAATATTATGTGTGGAATGACTTTTTATCACTTTTTGTGGTATTTAAACTTGTATTGTTTTATATAATTATGATACACATAATCATTTTATTTGTTAACTCTCACCTTAATGATACAAACTTTGTAAGGGTTTCGTCTCAAACTTCATTCTTTGAGAGACATGTTCTTTTATTTTTAAAGGTGTATATACTACCACTTTACATACTATATCATGAAAACTTTATAATTCATGATATTTTAATTTAAAACTCATCTACTAAATTTATGTAATTTTTTTATTCAAATATTACTAAATTATTAAGGGTTTATGTTTCAATATCATTTTAATCAGGATTTCTTATACTTGAATTTACATTGTGGGAAATTATTTGATCATTATATAATAAACACTTATAATTTTATTATATTATTTACATTCATGAATTTTTCAATTAATAGTACAATTTTCTTCCATATTTTACATAAAATTATTGAGAAAATGTTTTTAATAAAATCTAACTTCATTAATCTCTATGATCAAAAATCATTTTTCTTCTAAATTTGAGTTTTCTAAAAATATTTTCTGAAATGTTTTACTATGACTATTTAAATTATTTTTTACCCCTAATTGGATTGTTTTTAAAAAAAATTAAAATTAATATTCTTATCTTTTTAAACAAGGTAATTTTTTAATTTTCTTATAAAAATTTGAATGGAATCTTTGTTTTTAATGTATTCAGCTTGAACAGAATTTTTTGGTCATCATAACCACTCAATGTTTTAAAGAATAATTTTATGTTTCAAAGTTACTTTCAAAAAAATGTTTTCTTTAATTTATGAGAGATTTTTAGATTAAAAAATGATTTCATAATTGAAAGTATAATTTCCTTAATAAATGTTCAAATTTATTTTTCAAAGTTGTTTTCCATCTAAGATAACGTCCTTTAATGTTATGCAATGTGAAAAGGTTATTTTTCTCATGAATGTTTTTAATATTTTAAAAGTATTTACATCAAGTAAAACAACCTTTTATGTTGTGAATTGCTTCTAAATTATGCATATATGTCTCTCACATATATACCTACTTTATTCTCCCTTCCTTTGATGAGGTCATACATGCCTTATTTTCATCTCTCAAATGCCATAATTATGAAATTTCTTTTGATTATATATGAGAAAATATCTACCCATTCTATTTCCATGGGTAATTATTATATTATGACTTATGATTGATTTTCTATTTTTGGCACACATAAATCATGAACATGTTATGATGGGTGTGCCTAGATAGTGCCATGTGATCTTGATATAGATTACATGATGGGTGCACCTAGATAGTGCTCCAATGCATTGGGTAATTTTTTTAGTATCATGAGGTTTCTGGGATTAGGGATTAAATCCAATCCATTATGATACTTTTCCCACCATGTGATATTGTTTAGGAAATTATCCTAAACTCATTTTTATGTCATGTTATACATTTTTTCCACATTTACTATGTTTTTATGATCTTATGATACCATGTTATTTATGTTATACATCCATATGATTACTCAAGAGACTTATATTTTATGATATCATGTTATATATTTAACTCATGCGCTATGTTTCCCTATCATGTTTATTCCCTTATGGGGATTTCTATCTCACCCATTTATTTAATGTATTCTGTAAGTTATCATAATCAGTTTTAAGAGCTTAAATGTATTTAAGATCTCATTAAGGAAAATAAAAAATAAGTATGACATGTTTTAGTTTCGGTTTATTTATTATGATATTAGGATTCTAAATACACTAGGTTTTTTATCATTGTTTTGTATTAATGGATGTTTATGTTAAAAAAAATGTTATATTATGTTTAAAAGGATTGGGTCATCATAGTTGGTATTATAGTAAATGTTTAATTAACATTTAGAACTAGGATGAGAAAACTTTTGTGACAACCCTATGGAAAATTCTAAGGATAAGACTAAGTGTATCAATAGATCCTAAAATATTAGTGAAGTATAGAGCGAGTGGTTTTCACGAAATTATATACCTGTCTGAATATGATAAGTGGGTGTGTTTCTGGAATAGATTTACCTAGTCATAATAAATTTGAAAAAATTGTATCAGGATTGACTCAATAATTATCTGGTACACGACAATGGGCCTTACTATGCACCTGGTTTGAAACTATTGAGGGATATTCTATGGAAATTCACAAACTCTTTATAAACCATTATGAAGGACTTGAATGAATTGTTATGTTATAAAATCTAATAGGAATAATTACCATGTATAATTTAGATTGAAACCAAGAGACCCATAAGTTAGAACACACTTATCATTTATATGTTATTACTTCTAGGTTTATAAGTTTCCCTTTGGTATGATAATGAATTATAATCTTTTTTATTTTAATATTTTTATTTAATGCTGGAAGGAATTATGAAAACTAATGTAATGGTAAATGTAATGATTTTCCTTATGATATGCCTAACCTAATGGGAATAGAAGTTAAACATCTTATGATCTTTCCAAATGAGATATCTCGAATTATGATAAATAATGATAATATTATTGAATTTCCAAAGGAATCAAAGAATATAAGGATGGTGTATCATGGAAGTTTAAGTTATAAAGATGAAAAAGAAAATAAGATTCAATTGCTTACTTGTAAAAAATATGGGAAGGTTGACCATGGAAAATTCCATAAAGAAATAAGAAGATACTTTAGGTGTGTAAAGGAGGGTGAAAAGTATCTAATTTATCAATAAAAATTATGTATCTAGTTAATAAGATGTATATAAATAAATTTCAACATAAGTAACCACTAACAGTTTAATGTCATAAATGTGGGGAACTTAGTCATTATCTGAGTCAATTCCCTAATCCATTTCTTAATTCCTAAGGGACTATGTTATGACAATCATTTAAGTGTAATGATATAAGTTTTTTTCTATTTTAAATTTAGAATCATATTTTAGGATTATTTTTATCAATGGTATTCTGGTTATAAGAATCATGAAAATTCTACGGATTGTTCTATAGTAGTTTTTCTTTAAGGGTTTTCAAGAATATGTTGAATGGTACTAATCACCAAGAAATGTTATTTAATAGTAAGGTGATACTCGATGGAAGATAACATAATTGAATAAAATATAATCTTCAAGATGTCCTTGATGTTAAGGTAGTTATATTCAATTAAAATTTGTTGATTTTGTGGGAAAAATGAGTTTTATAGAAAACCTTTGTGGTTAATAAAAAGTGATTTGATGAATAATTTATTTTTCAAGATGCTTATCATATTATTAGGAATTTTATATGATCATGGTGAATTATGAATATAGTTATCACATAAGTTTTTCCATAGTTTTTTAAAAAGGATAACTCACATGTTAGGTGACAACCCGTCTTATTCAGCAAGGATGTGGTTCTTGAACCCACAATTGAAGGGCGATAAGAGTATAGTTCCTACCACTAACCGACATTATGTACTAGTTAATATGAAAAAAAATTACTTAAATTATTTTATGAATAAATATTAATATAAAAAAATATTTTTAAGTGATTAATGATATCTTAGGAGATGTTTTATTATATAGAAGTATATATAACCTTTATTTTTAACATAAATGATTATTTGGGATGAATGTTATTATGTTTTTGGATATATAAGCAGAATGGTTTTAAGGGTATATACATATGTAATGGATAAAGTATAACTATGGGAGTTACTATTTAGGTATTATAGATTAATGTATGGGAAAATCCTACTAACCATTTTGGTTTTAATAAATATTGGAGGAATAGATTTTTTAAATTTTGTAAAACATATGATCCATTAGAAGTTTATTTTAGTTCTTAGGGAATGAAAAAATTTATCTTGAATACCCATAGTTTGGAGAAAAAGATGATATTGTGGTAGAAATTTCTTAAAGTGTAAAATTACACTTATAAAGTAAGTATATTTCCATTATTTTCTTAGTCTAGATTGTAGAAGAATCCCTAAAATCAAGGAAATAAATCCAAAAATAAAAAATTTATCTTATTACCTTTGTTTTTGATTAATCATAAATCTTTTATCTCATCATAGACTTATGGTTTTGAGGTCCTTAACTTTTCCTTGATCATTCACTTTCTTGTGATCAATGATCTCTACTACTCTCCATAATTGTTTATGTTTTTCTTCTATGTCCACATATTCACTTTACACTAATATTATTTTATGTGAAATCCTGGTTATGTGAGTAATTTTGAATTTCCCTTTCCTTATTTTTAAGATAAGGTTTTATGAACCCTTTTTATGATGTGATTTTTTCCACCAAGAAATTTTCAAATGTAAAACCCTTGATTTCTGAGATCAAGAATAAATTACGAGGATGCAATTTATTTAAGTGGGGTGGAATGTAACACCCTGATATTTTAAAATATCAACATCATATTCGATATCATATATGACACACAGAACCAATATTATAAGATAATGTAACACCCCAATACTTTGTAATATATTTATTTTTAAATAAACTCAATCACTTCGATAGCTTGTGGAACATGAAACCCCAAATCTAAATGCATAGTAATATAACATACTATTATAACCAAGACATTAATTTTGAAGGTATGAATATGAAAAACTAAATTAGGAAAATTATATTTTTTATACATGTATAAAATAAATTAAATGGTTATATATGAAGGACCCTGGAACACCCTGAGAGGGAAGGGGTGAATCAGGGTGTCAAATTTTTCTTTTAATTTGATGGATCTTATTCCCACATTGGTAGGGACCTATTAAATCTATCTAATGAGAAAGTACATAACATAAACAATCACATTAAAAATGAAGACATTTCGATTTTACTTGGTCCACCACTAAAATCTACGTCCAAGGAGCATACGCTGACATTGTTTCAGTCATACCAAAATCCACTAATCTTCACTAGTTGTGGAGTACATAAGCTTATAACTATTACTCTTTACCAGGTGCACTGCCATTACAAGGTTTTAGGGATAGCACACTGCGTCCCTTGGATCAAATCCATTGACCCCCCCCCCTCTCACTACATTGGGAAGAATATGAACTCAGTTTATCAACTTGAAGGTTTATTCAATGTATTGGTATTAATTCATGCATCCTCAACTGTAAATAGATGCTCTATCAAAGTCCCACTTTTACCCACAGTTGTAATTTGCTTTTTTGTGCACTGGTAGTTCGCGAACTATTCCTCTGTGTACTACTACTATTCCTCTATGTACTTCTCAGATCCACTGCGTACTACCCTGCTCCGCATACAACCTATTTCCTCTATGAAATACCCTGCTCCATATACTGTAAAAACTTCCTCCATGTACTTATCAGCTCCATGAACCACCTTCGGCATACCATTTCTTTCTGCGAACCATCTTCGCTCTACAGAAAGTCTCTGCATACTCTCCACGTACTTCAAAAGTTATGAAGAATGAGTTCATCCTCCATATACTTTCTCTCCTACATGTACATGTCTTACTAAAACCCACTTCACACTTCACAAACTTTCTCTGGATTTCTAATCAGAACCTCTTTCATGAGTTTGTATTTCCACGAACCACTCTAGAATCCACCGAAATCCTCTAAGATTTTTAATCTCATTATCGTATCCAAATGAAGTTATTAGTGCTCCTTATATATGAAAATAGTTCCAAAAAATATTCTAAACCAATATTTACTAAATATTCATTATGCAACCCCTTTCACAACGTACCATACATCTACTACAAACCATTTTCCCTACACAGTCTGTGTACCACCATTCTCCCTTCACAGTGTCACAAATCACTGCCTCATTTTCTCAAAAAACACCCTTTATAGTTTATCAAAACTCTGCATAGTTTTTCACGAACTACATTCCATCCTATGAATCATTTTCTTTCTACAAACCACATGCCTTCCCAAGAACCTCCTTCACTCCGTGAATCATTCTTTCTATACGGTCTGTATATTGTTGTCACTTCATGGCTCGTAGTTCTCTATTCCATATACCAAATTTCATGATCTATAAACTTTTCTTGGAACATGGTTTGTAATCCATCATTCCTTTGTCAAAACTAACAAAATTCTGATTTTGAAACCCAAAAATTTGGCAAAAACTGGGAAATTATTCCACCTTCAATACTGCTTTCATCCTCAATCGTAAGACTGCATTCCTTAAAAACTTCTTGATCAACCCAATATGGATTGAAAAACAAACTAAAAACCATACTCCATTTACAAAAAAAATATCTTTGGTTCCAACAATCTATTGATTATAAATAAAATAAGAACCATTTGAAAGAAAAAGAAATGTTTTTAACTATATTTTTCTAAAAGGTGGTTTAGTCACACTTTCCACACATAATTTAAAAAATAATTTTTACCACTTTTAGAAATTTTATTTTATAAAATTATCATAATTTTATAAATTATCATATAGATATTAACTTAGGGTTAAATTTTTGGATTTTTCAGAAAATATTAATTTTTTAGTGAATAGTGAAAAATACTAATTTTATAAAAATATCATTCCTTTTAAATAAATTAAGTAATTTAAAATTCCCACTAATAATTTAAGTTTATTTAAAATTGACCTATTTATTTTTTAGTTATGTAAAATCCAATTAATTACATTTAAATCATCTTTATTATAGCAACCCTATCCTTTTGCACATAACATTACATGATTTTATGCATAATTATACATTGGAATACAATTCAAGGATTGTGAAGTCTAGTGTCTTTAAATACTAGGTTCATAAAACTAAAAACATAAAAAATTTCATTATTTAATCTTCATATTGAGATCTTAACTTCCATTGTTCTAATACATAGGCATAGGATAACCTAGGGATAACATGAACAAATGGGTGAGCTAAAAATCCCAGTAAGGGAATAAGCATAAGAATAAAGCTTTAGAACATTGGTTAGGAAGCATGGAATAATGTTATAAAAAGTCACATAATGTAATTGAACATATGGAACCATAGAATGTATAAATTGGGGTCATATAAACATGGAATCGTTATAATGTGGAAACAATATAAAACATGAATTTAGCATGATTCAAAGCTCAATGCACTTAGAAGAGAACAATTCAAGGTTAACCACCAAGACTGTTGTTGTCACGAACCCGCCTATGTCAACCCTAAACCAGTCACCCAATCCAGTCCGCAACATGTCTTAGGGAGCATTCTCGATCCCCCCAAGATGGAAACTAGTGTTGGGCATCAAAATAAAACAAGAGGGAATGATTTGACCTATAAGAAACAACTAGGATCATATAAATAAATAAAACAAACCAAGAATACAGTAAAACCAAAAACTGGATCTCAAATAAAAAAAAACCGATCCAGATACAAATTACTACTAAATATAAACAAAATTTTAAACAAGACCATGCTATAACAATCTCTCTATGACCCCTTGGTCACCTCCAACCATAAGACCAAGACTACTCCAAATGAGCATCCTCTAGGGTAAACCTGAGAAACACTGAACCTGAAACTAAATTGATAGAATATGCATGAGCACAAAAATGTTCTTTAGGGATTCCAAAAATAAAATACTAAATCCAAGTGTTTCCTTACCCAAATTTATCTGATGATACAAGTTTGGAAATACAATTACAAAAAAAAATCCCATTTAAACAAAACAACACCTCTTTCCCACTATGAGAACCAACTCATGCCATATATCATTTCCAAAATAGTTTACCATTTTATAAAAAAGACCCAAAAATTAATACCAGGGCTATGAAAAAAGGAAATAGGTAAACAATACAAGCTGTAAATAAACCAATGTAGTAAAAAATAAACAAACAATACAAGTTATAACCATGGGCGATCACAGACATCCCCAAACAACTCCTATATGCACTCAGTTCATAACCACCTGACGATGTATGGTGAAGCCCCATAGTCTATAACCCACTAATCGCCCTTGAAAAAAATCAGTGGCAAATCCCACTTGGCCTCTCTATCTACCAGGGGAACCAACCCGTCTAATCGGGGCTGGTGAGTAACCATCACTCGATAATCTCTAAGATGCCCAGGAACCCATGGTGGTTATAGTAACATTGTGTAAGTAGGAGGCCCTCACATGTGTGACTCATGTCACCACAATTGCCTACCCAAAACATGGAAACCAATATACAATATCCCATAAGATTGAAATACCCCTATAAAGGTGCCCAATGTACATATACATACACTTAATATCACATGAATGTGCCAACCAGGCCGCCATACCATTTAACATTTAAACCATTTCATAAAATGCTCAAAGCTACCAATCGGGCATACACTTTCTCCAAAACATGATCTCCTTTAAGGGTTAGTACAAAAATTACCCTTGGGTTGAAAATAAAAAACAGGCCTTAACCCTTTCTTAACACACACCAAAGAATTTCCATAAAGGTCTTTCAAAATTCTAGAGTGATGCAAAATTTTATAAAACAAACCAAATGGACCCTCAAGCCACACATCCACCAAAACACACCCAAAATCTAAATGGGCATATGCTCAAATATTTCCTTTAAAACCATTTTAAATAACCACACAAAGAGGCCAATGATTTTTGGAAAATAAGAACCATTTAAGAAATCAAGGTTTCTAAGAAAACACAAATTTAAGGAACTACCTTCATTTGAGGGCACATCCATGTGTGCACCTAGTGAACCCATGTATGTGTCAACATCTAATGGTACCTTACACATTCAAAGGGTTACCCAAAACCCATTCCCATAAAACACTTTTTTCTTTAAAACCATCTCCACTCACCCACTTTATTTTAAATGAAAACAAACCAAAACATTAAAGCCACTAAACCCTTACCAAAGTGTTTTAACATAATAACCAAGACATAACATAACCAAATCATATTCACACAAGAAAGTTCATTAATAAAAAATCCCATTGAAACATAATAATGGATATACATTTCATAAAAGATCTAATTCCTCATTAAATTAAAAATTGAAATTCAAATAAGCTTCCTATGTACCATAAACCTAGGCAATTTACACAAAAATCATTTAAAAACTATTTTTAACAAACCAAATCAATTAAAAAATACCACAATATGTTTAAAAAGGGTTCCATATAGGTGAGAAATACGTTAATAAAATTATTTAATGAGCCAAACATCAAAGGAGATTATTTAGGAAAGAAAATCTTGGAAACACCTACCAAAATCTTATGCGATTGGAATTAAACTTCAAAGAGAGGGAGATCTAAGCCCCAAAAAACATCTACATACTCTATCCATAAGAAAAACGAACCACATGATCCAACCCTAACCCTAGGGTTTGTCCAAGGGAGGAAACCCCAAATAAATCCCTAAAAATAAAGAGGGGAAGTAAAAGATATGAGATTTGATGAAGGAAACATGAAGAATCAAAAACCTTGATAAATAGCCCCAAAATCTTCCCAAATAAAATATGGAAGGATATGGATCCCTATGGTAGATATAAAACTCCTAGGGATTCATTTTAGAGGTGGAATAACCCAAATAGGAGCTCCACGTCAAAAGTTATTAAGCCTATAATGAGTGCACGGTTTTGCTACACGGTTTTGTAAATTGTGCGCAAACCGTGTGAAGGCTATTGGAAAACTTATGCAACATTACAGGGTTAGGTTGCACAATTTGGGATGACCGTACTCAAACCATGAGACGCTAAAAATTTTCCAAAAACCCCCAAATTACACCCCAAACACTAGGGAAGTCCACCCAATGATCCTTAAATATTTTAAACACAATATGGAGACATTAAGGTCATCACAAACTCTCCAACATGCCACTTTCTTACCACAAAATTCACAATAACCATTAATAAGGATATAAGAAAACAAATACCACCAAAACACAAGGAATTTTGTTAGACACCTAACCCGAACCTTAACCAAAATATCCAACATCGAGAAATAAATAAAATTAAGGAGTACCCACAGTTGGGGTTTGAAAAACCTCTCCACCACAGACACTTTATGCCCCCAGAAAGTCACTACTCCAAAATTTAGTCAAGATTTGAGTCCATTCCCAAAAAAAACCAAAGAAAACTGAGTATCTCTGTATGACCTTACTCTCCACAGGTCACACCTGACCGATTCAATAAGAAAATAAAACACATGTATGAGGATGATGGGAGAACAAAAGAGGGTTCTCCCCACCATAAAAACTCAACTAATACGAACAACATTTAAACCCAAAATAACACCCTCACTACAACCAAGAATGATGGATTTCAACATTTAAAATTTTTGGACATATCGTACGGTTTGTCCGTATGGTTTACCAAACAGTGCGCCAACCATGTGCGAACTACTAGAAGGAAGAGGCACCCCACATGGCTTGGCCGCACATTTTCAAAACTATGAGCCAATTGTGCCAATTCCTCTACCCAAAAATGACACCAATCCACACGATTATGAGACCTACCACACAGCCATGTGCTGGCCATGCAGTTTTTTTTTCTTCAGGGCTAGGGCTGAATGTATTCGACTAACCATGTGGTAACTGTGCTTCACCTGAAAAAATTTCCTGAAAACTCCAAAAACCAAAAATCTCGACTGGGCTCAAACCCAAAATTCTATATACAAGGGCACTACTATCACTAAAATAGGGAACCTCCCAAAAAAATCAAACCCACAATAAACCAATTCTATAAAACTCAATCATCTTTAAATTATCACTGTTGAAACATAAAACTGTGATCGTCCTACACAAAGTCAACACGCACTCAATGGAGAATGAAAATTTTCATAGGCCACATTCAAATAGACTCAATTTATTGGGTTACAATAGATATATTTTATCATACCATTACCACAAAAATTTAACTTTGAACATCAAGGAAATAAGAACAAGTAGTTGTTAAACATTTCCATTCCAACATAGAAAACAAAACTAGGTTGGGGTTTCACACCCCCTGTCACTCCGGACTTTGTGCGAGATTCACACTGAGACCTATGGCTGGGGATCAAATAGCTGAAGCATCTCTTTCCTCATAGTCAGGAAACAAATCCTCTGATCCAGACTTCCTTTTCAGATAGTTCCCCCAACAGAACTTCTCCAAATTACCCAAATAGCCACAATAGTGGAAATAATTCTGAGGAATATGATAAGACGGCTTTGAGTGACTAAACTGACCGCACTAGAAACATACAAGATAACGTACCAATGAACTAGAAGCCTGAACTGATGAAGGATACTTTCTAGAAATAGACTCCTCTAGCATACCCCACTCACTATATGGAGAACCTTCATGAGAACCCGTTACCACCGTCTACACCCCGAAGACCAATTCATCCATGAATGCCTCATCCACCAACTTCCTGAAATAGGTTTCATTAGATGAGAGAACCTTATCTAAAATTGCAAGATAGAGACCCCAGATAAAAAGATGGGATTTCATATGATCCTCTCATTATACATCCAAATAGAACGGGACCAGTTCTTTAAAATGGTCAACATAAGACTTCAATGACTATTGGCCTTACTAAACGTCCCACAGCTCATCCACCTTCCTTAACTTCACCTCCTCATGTATGAACCTTTGGATGAAAGTGACCTTAAAACATCCCATGTCATCCCAACATCCAACGATGATAGGATAACCAGCTTCTACTGGTCCAAGGTTGGACCCTCAAGAAATCCCAAGACAACATGATCTCTAATAGCCTCGGGAGTTCCCAACAACTTGAAGACTTTTATACCTCTTCAAGCCACTCCATCACCTCTAACAATCCTCAAACACCACGAAAGACAGGTAACACTCTTGAAGAATCAGAAATAGGGCATGACTCATTAGAAACTTTTGGTACCTTTCTAGGAAGCATTTCCTGAACAACATGAAAAGCATAGACCAAATCCAATATCAAATTGAGTCATAAACAAATAAAAACACCTCAAACTAAAACCAAATAGCTCAGGACCCACGTAAAAAACACCTCAAAAATATCCATTTTCAAAACCCACAATTTTAATTTTAAAATTCAAAACTTTCTTCTTACAAGGAAAATTCCCAAATACCAAAAACCCATTTTTCACGAAGAACCAATTTTATAAATCATTTCCTCATTCAAATATAATTTAGGAAAACCATGACAAGCCTTTAATTCCAAAACCCAACCCATGGTATCCCATGAACCATTACATGTGAGTCAATACATTCCCATCCTCATGTTCCCACACACACATTCCACACATACCCACATACAAGTCAACATCCATAAAAAGTACCAAGGGTTGCATCCATCCACATTATCAAATTCAAAACACCTTCAATTTTTCAAAACCCACTATCAATTTAAAACTAGTTTTTTTTAAATCACATTAATTTAAATTCATTTCCATTTAAAAATCCACTCTCATTTTCAACACACTCAAACAAACCAAAAAAATAAAAAAAGGCCAACAACAAACTACCTAAAAGAGGAACTAGTGTATATGCCTAACTTAGTGACATGGTGGTGAGTCATGCCCCAAGTAAGTCATAACACTAAGAAGACCTTGAACTGGGCACTTGGACTTCACATGGGTCACCACCCCATGTGAGGTCACAATATAACATCAGTTTTCCTCCATTTTCATACCTCAATCAAGACAACCCAAAACAAAATACTCAAATATCGGACTAATCTGGTGACTTGAGGTTCAGAACGACCAAGGGTTCATAATTCCCTTCCTACACCTACCTCCTGAGTCCCGACAATCCTAATCTCCATCTACCAGACACCCCAAATAACAAGAACCTCCTATGATACAATTTTTTTCATGAACCATCCTGATTCGACCCTGAACTGGTCACCCAAGCAAGTGCATGACATGTCCTGAGGAGAGTTCTTGATCCCCCCTAGGTGGAAACTAGTGTCGGACATCAAAATAAAAAAATAGGGAACTATTTATCCCAGAACAAACAACTAGGATCATATAAATAAATAGAAAAAATAAAGAACACAGTAAAACCAAAAACTGGATCTCAAATAAATAAACAACTAATCCAGATACAAAGTACCACTAAAAAGAAACAAAACTAGAAACAAGACCCCACTACAATGATCTCTGTGTGACCCCTTGGTCACCTCTAACCATAATACCAAGACTACTCCAAACGAGCATCCACTAGGGTGAACCTGAGCAACACTGATCTTGCAGCTGAAATGATAGAATAGGCATGAGCACAAAAATGCTTACTAGGGATTCCAAAAGTAAACTACTAAATCTAAGTGTTTACTTACCCAAAGTTTTCCGATGACACATGTTTTTAAATAAAATTATAAAAATAATGTTTTTTGTTTAAACAAAACAACTCCTCTTTCCTGCTATGAGAACCAACTCACGCCATATATCATTTCCAAAATAGTTTACCATTTTATAAATAAAACCAAACAAGTAATATCAGGGATCTAAAAAAAGTAAATAGGTAAAAAATAAAAGCTATAAATAAACCAATGTAGGAGAAAATAAAAAAGTAATACAAGTTGTAACCATGGGTGATCCTAAACGTCCCTAGACAACCCCTAGATGAAATCATTTTGGAACCACCTACTGGAGTATGGTGAATCCCCATAGTCTATAACCCACTGATTTCCCTCATGAAAAAATTAACAGAAAATACTACCCATCCTCTCTATCTACCAAGGGGAACCAACCCATATAATAGGTTTTAGTGAGTAATAGTTACTCAATAATCTATTAGATGCACATGAACCCATTGTGGTTATAATAACATTGTGTAATTAGGAGGTCCTTGCACGTGTGACTCATGTCACCACACTTGCCTACCCCAAACACGGACACCAATATAGAATATCCCATAAGAGTGAAATCCCCCTATAAAGGTGATCTATGTACATATACATACACTTCATATCACACGAAGGTGCCAACCGGGCCACCATACCATTTAACATTTAAAACATTTCATAAAATTATAAAATCTTCTAACTAGGCATACACTTTCACCAAAACACGATCTACTTCAAGGTTTTGTACAAAAATTACCTTTGGGTTATAAATATCAAATGGGTATTAACCATTTCTTAACTCACACCAAATCATTTCCATAAATGTTTTTCAAAATTTTATAGTGTTTCAAAATTTTACAAAACAAACCAAATGGCCCCTCAAGCCACACATTTACTCAAAATCCAAATGGTAATATGCTCAAAGATTTCCTTTAAAATAATTTTAAATAACCACACAAAGAGATGAATGATGTTTGGAAAACAAGAACCATTTAAGAAATCAATGTTTCTAAGAAAACACAAATTTAAAGCACCACCTTCATTTGAGGGCACATACATGTGTGCACCTAGTACACCCATGTATGTGTCAACATCTAATAGTACCTTACATATTAAAATGTTTTCCCAAAAACCATTCCCATAAAGCATTGCCTGCTTTAAAACCATCGCTACTCACCCACATTATTTTAAAATAACACAAACAAAAACATTGAATCCATTAAACACTTACCAGAGTGTTTTAACATAATAACCAAGCCATAACATAACCAAATCATACGCACCCAACCAAGTTCATTAATAAAAAATTCCATTGAAATATAATAATGGATATACATTTCATAAAATACCCAATTCCGCATTAAAAAAATAACATTAATTCAAACAAGCTTCCTAGGTACTATAAACCTAGGCAATTTATGCAAAACTTATTTAAAACCTATTTTTAACAAACCAAATCAATTCCAAAATACTAAAATATTTTTAACAAGGGTTCCATAGAGGTGATAAATAAGTTAATAAATTTATTTAATAATCCAATCATCAAAGGAAAGTCTTTAGGAAAAAAATCTTAGAAACTCCTACCGAAACCTTGTGCAATTGGAATGAGACTTCAAGGAGAGGGAGATCAAAGCCCCATAAACCATATGTATACCCTATCCATAAGAAAAATGAACCAAATGAGCCAAACATAACCATAGGTTTCATCCAAGGGAGGAAACCCCAAATAAATCCCTAAAAATAAAGAGGGGAAGAGAAATATATGAGATTTGATGAAGGAAACATGAAGAATCACCAACCTTTCTTGAGAAATAGCCCCAAAATTACCCCAAATTGAAGTAGGAATGAGGGGGGATCCCTATGGTTGATATCCAACACCTAGGGATTCATTTTAGAGCTGTAATAACCCAAATCAGAGCTTTAAATAAAAATGTATTAAACCCGTAATAGGATGCACAGTTTCGTAAACCGTGCATAATCCATGAGAGGGCTACTGGAAAACTTCTACAACATTGTAGGGCTTGGTTGCACGGTTTGGGCAAACCGTGATCAAACTGTGGGAACCCAAAAAATTTCCAAAACCCCAAAATTACACCCCAAACACTAGGGAATTTAACCCAATGATCCTTGAATATTTTAAACATGATATGGATACACTGTGGTCATCACAAACTCTCCAACATGCCACTTTATTCCCACAACATTCACAATAACCATGAATCGGGTTATAAGAAAAAAATACCACCAAAACACAAGGAATTTTGTTGTTCACCCAACTAGAACATAAACTAAAAGATCCAACATCAATAAATAAATAAAATGAAGGAGTATTTATGGTCAGGGTGTGACAGTTGCACATGGTATCACAACTCCAGGCTAACCACTAAGACTATTACACATGGTAGCACAAGTCAAGGCTAACTGCCAAGACCGTTGCACATAACATCTCATAAGACTCAACTTTACCCAATGAATTGGAGTTCTATCTGGGTGCACCCATCATAAAATGTTCATGAATATTCTATCCACATATAGAATCATACATAAACATAAGAGAACCCATATAAAAAATGGGTATCATAATCATGTCGTAAAGAATAATTTAATGGGCATATCATAAAAGAGTACATGAAATAAAGGAATTAGAACATACATGGTCATTCATAAGGTAAAATAGGAATATATCATGGTAATTGATTTCAAGTATAAGTGATAACATGTAAAAATATTATTAAATAAATTTTAGCCTTAAAACATTTTAGTGAGGTTTTAAAAAAAATCTAAAGAGCATTTAAAATCGAAAAGAGAATAATATTTCATATAAAACAATAAGTAAAAAAATAATTTATTCATAATAAAAATACTGATTTTATAAAAATAATGGTGTTTTAAAATATATGGTAGCGTGCACTTTAAATTAGGTAAAAAAATTTGGGAAGTTCCCTTAAAACGGGTTTCCTTATTAGGAAGTATTGAGGAGGGACTCACTTAAAAGAATGTATATCCCCAAAAGAGAAATATTAATGTATCTGGATACAGGATTTATAAAATATAAACATAAATTATAATATGTACATAAATAGAATATAGGATTTCATTTGGGTAAAAATAGAGTAAGAACAACTTAAAGGAATAATGGAGGTTCGGGTAGAATCTCTTACCTTAAGTACGATGGTGTTCTCCAATTGATATTAATGACCTGAATAATAAAATCAGGTTAATTAATTAATAATTAAATAACATATTTTACATTTAATTGATTTATTATAACCTTTTTGAGTTCATTCATAACCTTTTTAATTGGTTATGAGGTTCAATTTCATTGTTCGGGTACATTTGTTTCATGATCGGTTTACTTATATACATGAATAGATAATCATGTAAAATGAAGATGTTTTTACATAATTGGAGTTATATTATTGAACATATAGAAGTTTTCATTGTTTTAAATTTAATTTGGTTACTTGGAATGAAGTTGATTTGGTATATAAAACTTTAGTGATAACCTTTTGGGTTAATTGGCAGTTTTTTATCACAACAAACACATTTTTATAAATCTAAACCATGGGTAAAAAAAGATTCCAGAACCATATATGAGATATAATATATATAATATAGTATTTTATAACCATAATAATTCTTTCATGAATATAATTGAATATGGTAACAGAAATTGAAAACCCATCATCCCAGAATGTGGTAAATTAACACATCTTGAATGGTGTTTTTACTACTCGTATAAAATAATGATAAATGAAATATGATAAAAACTTATTACATTATCATAAAAAAAATTAGAGTAAATATAATTCACTAGATTTTTCATAACATTTGTATGAGGATAGGTTAGGATGTAAAATAAAACAAAGGAACTTGAAAGGAAAGTAAAAGAATTGAAAAGAGGAATTTTCCTCTTGAATTAATCTTCCTTGAGAGCCTCTTAAAGGGAGAGGATTTAGTCTTTTGAGGAGAAAAATGGCTAATAGAAGTTGTGTAGGATATTGTGGAGATATTTGAGAATAATTTAGTTAAGTAACAATTCTTGAGAGGAGTGAATAGAAGAGGGGGTTGTGGGTGGTTTTTATAGTGAAGGGGAGGAGGGTTTTCTTAATATTTAATTTTTTATTTTTTTATTTTATTATAAGACAAGAAATAGTGATGAATCCATGAACAAAAATAGTAATATGTTCATATGAGTTTGAACCAATGGTTCTTACATCATTAGAACATCACCATGACTCAATAATTAATGTATTTAGCTTATTTTTTAAATTATTATATTTCATTATTCATCAAAACTTCAAGTATTTCAGAAAAATCTCAAAAATTTACCCTAACCATTTTTCTACGTGTAAAATCAAAAAAATTAATCCATTTTTCAAAAATAATTTTTTAAATAATATTAATTTGATTTTTAATTAAAATCATAATTTACTTAAAAAATACTGATTTTAAAACTATAACTGATTTTATAATGATTTCAAAAATTACATAAGGTCTTATAAAATTATCTTAAAATCAGAAGAGATAAAAAATTTATTTTATGAACACCTTTTAGGAAAATAAATTTTCTTTTAAATTAATTAATTAATTGTAATTAATTATTTATGACTTATAATAATACCTATACTTTTATTATGGTTATATTATCACTTATAAGATGATAAATTTTATTTATACATTCAAGGGTGAGGTTAATATTATTTTGGATGACTTAATATTCATAAGGGTCATATTACTATTCATAAGGGTGGGTTAATATTCATAAGGGTGGGTTAGTATTCACCAAAAATTAAGTTTGTTCCATTAGACCCCAAAAATCACCCTGAATGCAACCGTGTATGTCAGATTTTCAAAATTCAAGACACAAAAGTGGAAAAATTATGTTTAATGATCACATAGTATTTAGTATCATGATATTTCATTATGTTACCTAATGTTATTATACTAAAAGAAATAATTATAATAGGGTAATTTCATTGATAAATCATTGGGTCATTACATTCTTCCCCCCTTATGAAAGTTTTCCCTTGAAATTTTGTTTTATATTCTAAGTTGTAAACAGGTGCGGGTAATTTTCCTTCATTTTCTCCTCCAGTTCCCATGTTGCCTCTCTATACTAATGGTTTCTCTATAGTACTTTGACTAGGTGAGTAGTCTTGTTACATAGAACTTTATCTCTATGATCTAATATCTTCATTGGTTGCTCCTCATAATAAAGATCATTTTCCAACTATACCACCACTGAAGATAGTACATGTGAAGGATCTAGTATGTAATTTCTTAAGATGGATGCATGGAAGACATCATGTACTTTAGACATGGTAGGTTTAAGTGACATTATATTGGCCAAAACTCTGACACAATCAAGGATCTATAAGAGGAAAATGTACCTGGGAATTATCTTTCCTTTCTTGCCAAACATCATGACCTTCTTCCATAGAGATATGTAGAGAAATACTATGTCTCCAACTTTGAACTCAAGGTCTCGTCAATGATTATCTACATAACTAATTTGTTGACTTTGGGATTCCTTGATGTGCTGCTAAATGGTTTTTACCTTCTCTTCCATTTCTTCGACCAATTTAGGTCATATCAGCTTATGCTCACTGACTTCATCCCCACACATTAGTGCTCTTTAGATTTTCACATAAATGGATTCATATGGTTCCATTCAAATACTGAAGTGGAAACTGTTGTTGTATGAGAATTCGACCAGTGGAAGATGATGGTCCCATCCTCCTTTAAAGTCCATAGAACATCTTTCAAAATATCTTTCAGTTTGTGAATAGTTCACTTAGATTGGCCATCAGTTTGAGGATGGTAGATTGTACTGAATTTCAATTCATTGCTTAGATCATGTTGAATACTTTTCTAGATATTTGAGGTGAATCTTGGGTCTCGATCAGATACAATAGATAGTGGTACTCCACTTATCCTTACCACCTCTTTGATATATATCTGTGCAATTTGATCCAATGTGAAGTCCTCTCAGATTGAAATAAAGTGATCTATCTTTGTAATACTATCTATAATGACCCATATAGCATTGTTTCCTATGGATGTCCTTGGAAGTCCATTGAGAAAGTCTATAGTGATTTTATCACACTTCCATGTTGGTATGGGTAGTGGTTTCATCATCCACTTAGACTTCTATATTTCAGTCTTCACTTGTTGACATACCAAGAACTTTGATGTATATTCAGAAATCTCCTTATTCATATTGTCCCACCAAAAGTTCTCTCAAAGATCTCGATACATCTTTGTTATCCCTAGGTTAATAGGGAAGGTTAAGCTATGTGCGTCATTAAAAATCTTCTTCTTTATTTCTGGATCATATGGTACACATAATCTTGACCCAAATCTTACAACTCCTTCCTCATCAATCTTGAACTCAAAGGATTTCCCATTTCTGATAGCTTCCACTCTTTTCTGAATTTCAACATCTTTTCTTTGAGCATCAGTTATTTTCTCCATGATGGATGGTTGAGAAATAATTTGCGTTAATATTTATGATGTTCCTACCTTAATGATTTCCATGTCCATCCTATGAAAATATAATAAGACTGGATCCTTTTCAATTCTTATCATTGATAAAGATATAGGATCATTTCTACTTAGAGCATCTGCCACCTTATTTGCCTTACCAGGATGGTAGTGGATTGAGCGGTCATAATCCTTGATGATCTCTAACCATATTTTCTGGTTCATATTAATCTCCTTCTATGTGAATATATATTTTATTCTCTTTTTATCAGTGTATATCTCACACTTCTCCCTATAGAGAAAATCCTGCTAGTTTTTTAATGCAAAGATCATAGCCGCCAACTCAAGGTCATGCATAGGATAGTTTCACTCATGGATTTTTAGCTGCCTTGAGGCCTAGTCTATAACTTTATCATTTTTCATCAGTACACATCCTAATACCTTATTTGAAGTATCACTATACACCACAAATAGTTCTCCAATTGTTGGGAGTGTGAGTATTGGTGTAGTGATAAGCCTCTTTTTGAGCTCCTTGAATCTTTCCTCATATTCTTGATTTTATACAAACATCACCCCCATCTGTGTCAGCTTGGTCATTGGTTTTGAAGATCATGAAAAGTTCTCCACAAAACATTGGTAATTTAAAGACCCATAATTTCTGTGGAAATTTTTTTGTAAAAATAAATGGGAATTTTACGAGTCTGTGAAAATTTACGGCGCTTGATTCCGAGGCCCGGTGTGCCCGGAATCAATTTCTGAAGTTTTTTTCAGGAATGTTTAGTAAAAATATGAGTGGGATTTTATAACTTTTAAACCAGTGCTCGGAATTAAAATCTAACGGCACCATTGAACTCGTAGTGTCGGTAATTTCTTAGTGAGACCTTCACCGCAGTTGCATTCTAGTGAGAGTGGGAGTTAGATTTTGGGGGTTTTTTAATTAAGTTAAATAAAAATAAGTGTTAGCTTATTTTTATTTTTGAGGTGGTTAAAACCTCCAAGACGAGGTTAGTGGTGGGGGCCAGCACACCCTAACCTCCCATGTGAGGTTATGGTGGTGGGGCCCACCTGCACATAACCTCCCTTGGGAGGATATCCTTGGTGGGTCCAACATGGGTTTTAAAACACCCTTTAACTCCCCATTAATTATTTGAACACCTCTCTTCATTTAATTAAAACTCTCCACCTCCCCTAATTTGAATTTGAATAAATTCCACACCATTTATTAAATGAGGTAGTCTCATTTAATTAAACACATCTATGTGTGTTTTTCTGCCAATGAATAATAGATGATTCCTCTATTATTTTTTGTTAGCATTTTGGTGGAGATTGGGGAGGAGAAGAACTCTCCAATGAAGAACTGTCTCCCCAGAAGAACGCCTCTTCATCATCCACAAAAGAATGGAGAACTCTTTATTCAATCTTCGACCGAGCCAAAAGAGAAGGAGCCAACCACAAAGAACGCCGACGACGCTTCTTCCTCGGTCTCCTACCCCGGATGCTTCTCGACGTCAACGAATCGACGTTCGTCATTCCTCTCCTTCCATTTTCAACAACCAAAAAGCGCGGTAGGGGGTTTGAGTTGAATTTATTCTCATTATTTATCATTCAATTTATGGATTGAGAGTTTCCAATTGATATCACCATAACAAAGAGGGCTCGGACCGCACGAACATGGACCAACCCTCCCCCTTGTTGTTCTCATTTGTTGATAATGAAGTCGCAGAAACGGCGGTCGGCTTCGGGATAACCGCGAAGGAAACCAAACGTGCGAAGGCCACCGGGTCTCCGAATGGGTGTGGTGTCGTCATGTCGCACAGAGAACCGGGTTGTGGCTAGGCAGGCCACAGTAGTGTCGGAGGGGCATAGTGTCATCGCACTGTGGCGGTCGGATGGGCTGGGCACGGTGTCATCGCGCCGCGTCGGAGAAGAACCGCGGCCATAGGCTATAGTGGACAAAGGAGGGTGGCCGGCTAAGATGGTCGCCGGTGCGTGCTCCACGTGGGACCCAAAGGGTCCAGCGGAGACCAGGTCGGCACCACGCGCCGGCCCTTGCAAAAGACAGGGGGTGTAACTCCCCCCCCCCCCACCCCATATGCGGCCAGCCAGGCCGCCCACTCGGGTCGGTCCCCCCCCCCCCCCCACGGGTCGGGCTGCCCTCGGGCTAGGCCGCCCCCTCGGGCTGGGTCAGACCCACGGACCGGGTCGTACCCCAGTCCGAAACTGTTTGACCCGAACACACCTTTTCGCCCGTAACATGGGCTACTGGTGTCCGATCGACGAACCGTCTGTAGAGATGGAAATATTAGAGTGAGACGGTTCTTTTGGAATATCCCACTTGAGTTTTTTACATAGTTTAAATATGTTCAGGTTGGTTTGAACCTAAGAACCAACTGGCCCCCTGGAACGGAAATGTCAATAACTCACAGATCGGGCGTCCGATTGACGCGCCTCCTGTTGCGTTGAGACCCCTATGACGAGGCAGACCTTTGAGATACTTATACATGGAACTTCATGAAATTTGTAGTATCGACTAGTAGATCATGGAGTGGATCCTCCTTGAGACAAGAGAGCAGAGTTCGGAGACCAAGTAGCTGGCCGAGACCTGACGACTGATGACCTTTCGACTCGAAGTGTTTCAACTAGCCTAGTGGGAAGCGCCTTTATGTGACGCAGCAGTCCCATAGTGGGGAGTTTCTCTGTGTGACGTGAAGGACCCATGATACTTGATAGGAGGAGTACCTCAGCAGGCTACGAGGGGGAGCACCTTTGTGTGAGTGCGGTAGACCCACAGTGGGGAGTGCCTCTGTGTGACGCATCATACCAATGGTAGTCGATAGGAGGAGAACCACAACAGTCCAAGAATGTGGGAACCAGCTCTGTGTGACATGGCGGGCCCATTGTACTTGATAGATGAGGATTACACGATTAGCTAAGGTTTCCGACAGAGTGATTGGGGTTGATACTTGATATTACCCCCTTGAATAAAATCCCACTTTGAGCTGAGTTAATGACTTTTATGTTTACCTCACGAATGAGATGGGTTACTAGATAACTTAGTTATATGTATGGTCATATACCTAAGTGATGGTTATCTATTGATTTCATACTTTTGGTTTATCCTTGTTGGATTTATTGAGACCTTGAGGGTCTCGGGGTCCCTACTGAATATCGCTATACTCACCCTTGCACGGGCTACGCCCGCATCTTGTTGTGTTGGTTGTAGACGAGGGACGGTGCTGAATAAGGTAGAGAATAGCAGAACCGGATGGTACCCAGAGGTGGACCACTCGGCGAGACAGTACACGGAGCGGACGGACAGACGTGAAGTGCTGAGGAGGCCGTCTGTACCTACCCTTCAGGTAGGAACCACGGAGGACGACCCAGTGGATACTTTACTAATATTCTTTTAGTTGTAATTTTTCATTTCCTTGTTCTTTACTGTTGGGATTTTAATTCTGGACCCCTTTACTTTCAGCACTCTCTTTTGTATATAGTTTTTACTTGGTGTTTTCCTTCCAGTTGTGTACTCTGTTGTGTGTGTTCAATTTATAAAGGAAATGCCTTCCCAGATTAGCGATTTATGCCATTAGTGCTAGTTGCCAGCCCCTGGCCTATGGAAGGCGGGCTTGGGGTTGTCATGATATGGGCCCCAGAGGATGGGTTGTGACAAATTGGTATCAGAGGAGTCGGTTCTACCGCAGAACTTAGGACTCTGGTCATTCTTTTCGGTGAAGCAATAGTGTTAAGGGTGTTAAGTGTGGTTTTGAGTTCAGGGAGTCCAGTGTTGGTGCGGGCAGCCGACGTATCCATACACCAGGACCCTGAATTCTGATTTCTAACTTTGTGCATGAAATCACAGATTGCATGCGTGTCTTTAAAAGTTTTCTTAATTCAGCTCAACCAGGTCATCTCACCAGGTATAATCTTTTGACCATGTCGCATCTATTTCTTTCAGGATTCCTCCCTGAAAATCCCCAAGAGTCGTATGCTCTGATAGCCCACCGAACGATGAGGCCTTGGTGCTGGGCCCTTTACCCGCAGTGGTATCGGTGGTACCGCTTTCCATTGGGCCACTGATGCCACCATCCCCAGTAGCAGACGATGCACACCGCTTGAGTGTATTGCATGAGTTCCAACACCAGAGGACACCCAGGTTCTGGGGAGAGACAGACCCATAGGTGGCTGAGGATTGGTTGGAGGCTGTGGTGAGAGTCTTCAGGATGGTAGGGACACCAGCAGACCTCATGGTGATCCTTGTTGTGAGTCTCCTTCAGGCAGTAGCAGGCAGATGGTGGTGCCTAATACTCCAGGTCCACGATGAGGCGACACTTCTATGGGAAGACATCAAGATCCTATTCTAGGCAGATTTTTTACTAGCCACCCTTCGTGCGGTGCATATATAGGAGCTACTTAATCAGAAGTAGGGCAGCATGACAGTAGAACAGTACTCAGCGAGGTTCACCGACCTCTCACGCTACTCCACAGATATGGTACGGGACCCATTATTCAGGGCCCAGACCTTCGAGCAGGGGCTCAGGCGAGATATCAGGGCATCGATGATCTCCCTTAACATCCCAACGCAGGCGGGGTTGTTAGAGAGATCCCTCCTAGTGGAGATTTTCCTTGCTGAGCAGTCACCAGCAGCGAGACCCACTACTAGTCGACATGCAGTGGAGTCTTCTGCAACTAGAAGTAGACAGATGATGCAGAGGTCCAAGAGGACGAAACCCATGGGTGGATGACCATAGGAATCGGGATCTATTGTGCGGAGCACCTGGGGTAGTGACTTACCTTCTAAGAGTAGGTAGTGTTACTCATGCGGTGGGAAGGGTCACATGGCTCGTGACTGTCTAACCCGCTGTTCAGATGATCAGCAGACAGTTGAGGGACTTCCCAGGCAGAGGCAGAGGTTTGATCGAGGCGGTCCGTAGGGGACAGGAGGACGTGGTAGAGTAGATGGTAGAGTAGCTGGCGGTGGACGACGTTATGAGGTGCTACCACCACCACCACCAGGAGGTCCACCCCGACCGCAGGGAGCAGGTGGATAGGGGAGAGCTCAGATTCAGGCAGCTGAGGCATAAGACCACGGTGCTCTGGAGATGATTCGAGGTACTATCTGTGTCTAATCCACCGTATCTATAGTTCTTATAGAAATAGGTTTCTGTCATTCTTTCATTTCCACTACCCTCATTCAAAGCTCGGATATTCTAACGGAGTCGTTGGCTCGATCCTTACGGCTAGAGACTCCTATAGAAGCAGACTCAATGATTACGCATTGGTTCTGGTAGTGTAAGCTTACTCTAGGAGGTGAGAGCTTTGGCTGGGATCACCTCGTAGCAGTGTCGAGGCCTTACGACTTCATCTTGGGTATGGATTGGTTATCTATAGTCCATGCTTAGATCGACTTTATTAGGTGAAAAGTGTGGTGTGTCCGCACGTATGGGACCACGTTCACCTTCACCGGTAAGAAGGGAACCTTTGCAGCGCAGGACAGACTTAATCGGAGGAGGGTGCAGCCAATCACTCACCAGTTGGCTTGCCTTACCCTCAGAGTAGTTGATGTGGAGATTCTGACTTATCCTGTAGTGGTGGACTGGTATGCGAATGTTTTCCCTGACGATGTCCCAAGACTACCTCCTCACAGAGAGGTGGACTTCTACATTGATCTATACCCCGGGATGGCACTGATATCTACTCCTGCATATTGGATAGATCCCGATGAGCTTCGTGAGCTACAGGTACAGGTGGAATACTTTCAGGAGAAGGGATTCATCTAGCCCAGTGTCTCTCTCTAGGCAGCCCCAATTTTGTTCGCTAAGAAGGCGAATGGGATCTTGTGGCTTTGTGTTGACTACCATCTTCTGAACCAGGTGACTATGAAGAATAAGTACCCACTCCCAAGGATTGACGACCTCTTTGACCATATGAAGGGAGCACAGTGGTTCTTGAATATAGACCTCATATCAGGCTATCACCAACTCATAGTTCGAGATGAGGATGTATAGAAGATGGCCTTCAGGTGTCGGTACGGACACTATGAGTTTTTGGTTATTCCCTTCGGAATAACCAATGATCTAGTAGTTTTCATGTGCCTTATGAATAGTATCTTCCAGCCATACCTCGATCGCTTTGTCATGGTCTTCATCGAAGACATTCTAATCTACTCTACCACTGAGGAGGAGCATGTCTACCATTTGTAGGTGGTACTGAACACACTCTAAGAGAACCAACTTTATGGTAAGCTCTTGATGTGCCAGTTTTGGATTCGAGAGGTTCACTTCTTGGATCATGTCATCTCGGAGGCTGGAGTTGCAGTAGATCCATTTAAGATTGAAGTGGTACTTGCTTGGGAGCCACCCAGGAGTGTGATAGAGGTACCGAGTTTTCTGGTCTTGGTTAGGTACTACCGAAGGTTCATTCCACACTTCTATAGAGTTGCAGCACCACTAACAGCCTTGAAAAAGAAGGGGAAACCCTTCGTGTGGTCAAAGAGATGCTAGAAGAGCTTTTAGGAGCTGAGGAAGAGGCTGACTACTGCCCCCATCCTGAGGCTTCAAGATAAAGGCATAGGGTACGTAGTCTACTGTGACGCATCAGGGACCTGACTTGGGTGTGTCCTGATGCAGGAGAGAGTAGTGATCACATATGGTTCTCGGTAGCTGAGATAGCATGAGAAGAACTATTCTTCCGATGACCTAGAGTTAGCAGTAGTGGTCTTCGCCTTGAAGATGTGGAGACACTATCTGATGGGTGAGAATTTCACAGTCTACTCTGATCACAATATTCTCAGGTATCTCTTCTCTCAAAAGGAACTGAACCTGAGAAAATGGCGATGGATTGAGTTTCTCCAAGACTATGAATTCGAGATAGTCTATACTCCTAGGAAGGTCAAAATTGTTGTGGATACACTCAGTAGGAGATCTGGTATACAACTGCTAGGATAGACGACAGAGAAGCTGGATGCCTTGCAGATATTCTTTGTGGATAGGGATGGAGTAGTCTATCTATAGTCTCTTACAGTCGCTCCTCCACTTCTTCAACGAGATAGGGAGAAGCAGTGTGGAGACGCTGACTGGGAGACACAACGTGCTCAGATATCCACAGGGCAGGCACCTGATGGATTTTCTGAAGGTGGGGACCACGTCATCCTCTTCAGGGGACGTACTATGGTACTAGTGGAACTTCAGGAGGAAGTGGTGAGGGAGTTACACACTTCCCCTATAGAAGTACATCCAGGGGTGGTGAAGATGTACCAGGACCTCCGACGATAGCACTGGTGGCCAGGTATGAAGAAGGAGGTAGCAGAGTTTGTCTCACGATGCCTCACCTTTCAGCAAGTGATGGCAGAGCACCATGTACCAGCAGGCTTGGTTCAACCATTAGAGGTCTCAGAGTGGAAGTGGGATGTAATATCCATGGACTTTGTGATGGGTATTCCATGTTAATCAAAGAGTCATGATTCGATATGGTTGTTTGTCAACTGACTCACCAATTCGGTTTTGGAGTTAGTGGTCTAGAACCAACTACTTTGTACTTTATTCAATAAATAAAAACCTTATCACATCTTGATTTTTCTTCTGCATGACATGTCATGTGATAATTTCCTAAGGACAGCTGTTGCATTAAAGGGTCGTAGCGGATCCCTGCTATGATGAGAACCCGGAAGTGCCATAACACTGTTCTTGAATGTATGTTCTATGGCCGGATGATATTATTTGAGGGAAAAAAACAATACAGGTCATTAGGGGTGAGGACTCATAAAACTTCGAGGCACCTTCTCAAGGTGTACGCCCTTGGTAATATCCAGGAGGATATTATGAGAACGAGACCCGCCAGTAGGAAATCCACATTTCATAGTGTCATTGGATGTTCCTATCTGCAGATGTGTGTATTGATCCTTAGACATTAAGATTATTATTAATGGGTATTACAACTCACGCACTTAGATGTATTGACTAAAACTGTGACGACACACTGTTCGTAGTGAGGTAGGATACGTTGGGTGCGTCACGAGTAATACTGCATTAATAGATAATGCGAGAAAGGATTTGTCTCTTCCGTTCCATAATGTAAGTAGATATCTCAGGCCCTTTGATGGAATTGATATAGCCTAAATAAATCCATGGCCATGGTAAGTTATGGTCAAGTTCAATTCCGGGAAGTCAAAGAAAGAATAATCAAGCACATGGGTTGATGGCACTAGCATGCAACCTGCTTGATTGGAGATATCGAGACAAAGGGATTATATTACACTGTAAGCGTTCGTAGGAGGTGACACGTCATTGTGGCGTTAACTTCTTTCTCTATTGGTGACTTGGCGTGTTGCTAGACGCTAACCTTGGACTTTAGGCAGGCTCAGCCTAATGCCACTGAGAAAGAGGCCTAGAGGGTCACACACTAAGTGTGTCCATGTATCTTAGTTAAATATTAATTTAACAAGTTAAATAAATATTATTCCCGACTGTGGTTTAATAATTATTTAAGGATGTCTGATCACATTTATTTTGACACTAGTTATTCGAGATAATGTATTGTGGATGAAATAATATATTTATTAGTGAGTAATGCAGTTACATTTATTTAAGAAATAAATAGTCATTACTCAAGGTCTAATAAATATTGTGGAGAAAAATGGAAAATAAAAGTACACGTCATGTATATTAAATATACACGCCATGTAGTTTTATGGAAAATAAGTACATACTGTGTATTAATTATTACATGCCATTTAGTTTTTCCAGTTGGGATTTTGAGGATTTAATATTGTTTTATTAAATGATATTTATTATAATCAGTGTGGGAGCATGTCAAGGAATTAATAATTCAACATGGGGGTTTTCAATAAGAGTTAATGAAATAAATAAAATGCGTAACACATTTATTTATTGTCATAACTCTATTAACCTCAAACCTAATTATAAATATCCTCACAACCCCAACATTTTGGATAGCCATTGTTGTGCACAACGGATTTGGAAATACTCTCAAGCCAAGAGAGAATTCCCTTTCCACCAAGAACACCCTCAAGTTACGAGAGCAAGATCCTCCACCGGATCAAGGCGGTCGAAGGCGGACATCGCAAGCGAAGGCTCTTCCGCGCTAGCACTCAGAGATCCCTTTGGCGACGTCCGGAGATACGTGACACACGTGTGGATCACCGCTAGAGGAATCCTACACTTGGATTCTATGATGCAACGACGGATCACCAAATCGTGACCGGACACATCAACGAAGAAAAAATTCCAATGAGGTAATTCTTATGCATTAATTAAATTAATTATAATAAACATATGATGATCCTCCTCAAGGGTTCCGGGACTCTTCTTTTCTTTTTGTTCTTTGTTCTATTCTGAAGATTCGGCATTTTATATCACGATGGATCTCGGATTGAACGTTGTTTAACGTTAAAATTAAAGTTGGGCTAACCCACCAACGCGCTTCCGCTGCGCCCAGAACCTACAAGTGGTATCAGAGCAGTCATATCGTTGGTTATAATTATTTAGTTTTTTGTTGGTGATTTAGGCATTTAATAATTTAGTTATTTCAATTCATGTTTAATCGTTCTGGAAATCTGAATCTCGATATCTGTTCCTCCTCCCTCATTTCTCGTTCACCTCACAGAAATGGATTTTTCTTTTAATTTTTATTAAAATAAAATAGAGGAACTCATCCGGAGGAGCCAAACGTTTCTGGCCGTATAACACCAGAATACACGGCGTGTATTCAGAAGTACACGACGTGTAGTCTAGGTTTAATGCATTGATTGATCTGCCAAATCAGGTCATGTATTGGATTATTTCTAAGAATTTAAGACACTGTGTGTTGACCAGAAATAGGTGGCACACGGTTTCCAGAATACACGCCGTGTGGTCCAATGAACATGGCATGTAGTCTCTTCGGGTTAGGGTTGGGTCGTGTACTCCGTACACGGCCTGGCCGACTGGAAACCGTGTAATGCGGAAACTGCACGGCGTGTGTCCCACTGTACAAGTCGTGTACTCCGAAAATTTCCGAATTACATTAACACGCTCTATCCCTGGGTGTGTACTTCGAATGCACGGTGAAGAAAAGTACACGCCATGTAGTCAGAACTACACGTCGTGTACTCACCCAAATTACACAGATTTATTAAAATTTATTATTATATTATACAAACCCTTGAGACGTGTACCATGTTGCAGGCGTAAAGCTGAGGCACAACACGTGATAGGTGTTTTATATATATGTGTTTAATTTAACATCTGCATAATAAATAGGAATTCACCGGGTTTCCTCCAAGGTACAAGTTACGTACAAGGATAATTTTAAATGAATTTATTTGTTTAAAATTATGATGGATGAGAATCTTAAGGAAATTCAGAAAAGGGATTTAAGATAAAAGGATTGATTAATTAAAGATAATTAATTGATTCGAGTGTGATTTATCTTAAACAAGAACGATTAAATAATTGAATGCTAGTTTTATTTATGCGTAAATATCGTTGCATGTATGTATGATCATGAGCTAGACCGAGACCTTTGTATGTGAATGGTTTCTTTTAATTTATTTATTTAAATTAAATTTGTTGGCCTATGATCCATCTCCTCATTAATATGTAGGGCCTGCGCGCCCAAGAATTCTTTTATGTAAAAACCCCTTTTACCCCTCACCTGTATGTGAGATAAATGCATATGTAATGGATGGAGCTCCCAAGCTAGTGGAGGCGGCTCAAGTCAGGAGCCAAGGTAAAACCAGTCCAAGGAGATACAAAGGTTTATAGGTGGAAAGCTGTAAACACGAAACCGAAAGGTTCAAGGTGTTTCTCCCCTAGGTATTGGGTTATTTTATCAACCGCTAGATAAAACTAACCAATAGAAAAGCTCATGATCATACCATTTATTTTATTTCTATCAGTTACATGGTTTATTTATTGTGGGTGTGTTGTCACGATCACACAATTAATGATTTAAATGAGCATGCAAGATGGAACTAAAATAAAACTGGCTTATGCATAAATATTATCTTAGACATGGTTAATCACTTAAGTATATCCCACTTAATATTAAAAGCATGTAATCAAAGATAATAAAATTTAAATTTACGTATAAGGATAAAATCCCTCAAAATAAATATTAAGTCAGCATAGCCTTCCATAATCTTGGTTAGAATCGAACCATAGTTCAAAGTGCTTGACCAACCCTATTTGGGGTGCTTTCAATTATCGGGGAATTCTAATTCAAGGTTTTGGGTTGACTTGAATTGGTTCGCATCAAGGGTTTACTGCCACAGCAGGACTTGGTGTGACCAAGAGGCAAAGGTTAAGGAAATCCAAAAAAAGATTTCAGGATTGGGGAGTCCACTCAGCGGATCAAGGAGCTGCGAGTTAATGCAGTTGGCATTTGTAATGCCTACCTAAAACCCTTCAAGTTGCTTGACCAACCCTAGTTGGAGTAATGTGAAGGGAAATATGGATCCTTGTCACTAGAATATTCACACAACAGAATATTCAGAAGTCAATGGTGAGGGCTATTGGATTTCGATAAAATAGTGGGAGACTAATAAGTATTAATTTATTTATTTGTCTCAATTTTTGTAATAAAGTACTAAACCTTTCTCATCTTAATTTGTAGAAATGACAAGAAAATGACTTCAAACATATCATTGCGTGCCATACTTGAAAAAGAAAACCTTCTCACCGGCACCAATTTCCAAGAGTGACAGAGGCATTTACGCATCATCCTTCACCACGAAAGGAAATTATATGTACTGGAAGAGCCTATTCCAGTTGCGCCTGGGAAAGAGGCTAGTGATGAGGAATTATCTCTCTACATAAAACACATGGATGATGCCACATATGTCCAGTGTTTCATGCTATTGGCCATGTCTAATGATCTCTTTAAGCAACATGAAAACATGGACGTGTATAGAATGATGTCTCACCTAAAATATATCTACCAAGATAAGGCGAGACAGGAGAGGTATGAGATCTCCAATACTTTGTTTACCCCGAAGCTTGGAGAGTCTGCGCCAGCTGGTCCTCATGTAGTCAAGCTTATTGGCTACATTGAACGCCTAGACATCTTAGGGATTAAATTCCCAGATGAGTTGCATACAGATCTCATCCTATCATCACTGCCCAAGACCTTCTCTAGCTTCATTGTCAACTATAACATGATCGGAAATGAGAAGAGTTTATCAGAGCTTCTGACCTTGATTCGCCAGGTAGATAAGTACATGGGGCATGAAAAACCCGTGGTCCTTATGGTGAACAAGAAAAGGAAGGACAAGGAAAAGGGGACAAATACTTATAAACGGTCTGAAGCCCCCGAGCACTATCCCTCCAAGAAGGGGAAGATCCAGAGGCAGGGCAAGGAACGAGAGGCAGTGTGTTTTGCATGTGGCAAGCAGGGCCACTAGAAGAGGAACTGCACCCTGAAGCGTGGGGATGCTAAATGTGTGTTGTTTATTGAGTTAAATATTTCTATTTCTACACATTGGGTATTAGATACAGCTTGTGGGGCTTACATCTATATTCAAATGCAGGAACCAAGTAGATTTAGAAAGATCACCAGATGAGAGGTGGATCTTCGAGCTGCCAATGACGCAAGGCTGGCTGCATTGGCTATTGGTGACTACCACCTCTCATTGCCAACTGAGATGATTTTGGTTTTACATAACTTTTATTATGTGCCTAGTGTTACCAAGAACATAATTTTTGTATCTTGTTTGGATATGGATGGATTTGTTTTCAAATTTAGAAATAATGGTTGTCTCTTTTATAAGAACAACGTATGTTATGGTATGGCACATTTAAATAATGGTTTGTATGTATTGAATTACGAAAACAAAGTGTTGGAAATCGATAACAAAACAAACTCACATGACTCATACATCACCCAGTTATGGCATCACCGCCTTGGTCATGTGAATGAGAAGAGTTTGACAAAGCTCTGCCAAGATGGCTATTTAGACTCTACTGAGCTAAAACCACTTGATATATGTCACGCTTGTTTACAAGGAAAAATGACCAAGCTGCCTTTTGGTGGACAAGGTGAAAGGGCCACAGAGCTTCTAGGATTGGTACACACGGATGTGTGTGGACCATTTACAGTAGAATATAGAGGTAGATATTCTTACTTCATTACTTTTACTGATGATTTGAGTATATATGGCTATGTCTACTTAATGAGGTATAAGTCAGAGTCCTTAGAGAAATTTAAGGAATTCAAGAATGAAGTAGAGAATCAGCTTGGTAAGAAGATAAAGAAGCTTCGATTGGATCGAGGTGGAGAATATTTGAACCAAGAGTTCATCGATCTTCTACAGGAGTCTGGGATTCTATCTCAGCTCACTCCTCCTTATACACCACAATGGAATGGTGTTAGTGAAAGGAGGAACCGCACCTTGTTGGACATGGTGAGGTCGATGATGAGTCATGCGGATCTTCCATTATCCTTTTGGGGATATTCATTACAAACTTCGGCATACACATTAAACCGAGTACCAAATAAGGCAGAAAATGGAATTCCATCCGAGTTATGGAATGGAAGGAAATCCACTTTGTCGCACACACGTGTATGGGGATGCGAGGCGTTTGTTAAGGCCTTCTCAGGAAACAAACTATCACCCTGGGGCACGAAGTGTATCTTTATAGGATATCCCAAGGAAATGAAAGGATATTACCTATATAACCCTCAAGACAAGAAAGTGACTGTCGCCAGACACGCCGTCTTTCTTGAGAGGGAGCACATCCTCAAGAAGGATAGTGGGAGCAAGATTGACTTCGATGAAGTTGATGATCAAGATACACAGGATTTGGTACAGGAACAAGTTCCACAGGTCCCTGTGGAAGAGGTTCCAGAAACACAAGTACTGCGTAGGAGCTCAAGAGAGGTAAGGGAACCAGAGAGATTTGGTTTCCTAGTCACCGAGGATGGTGAATCCTTATTGTTGGACAATGATGAACCTCTCTCCTACAAGGAAGTAGTAGAAAGCTCAGAAGTTGCAAGATGGCTAGAAGCTATGAATTCTGAGATGGATTCCATGTATCAGAACCATGTTTGGGTTCTGGTCGATGATCCAGTTGATGTAAATCATGTTGGATGCAAATGGGTATTCAAAAGAATGCTGGACATGGAAGGTCATGTTAGCACCTATAAAGCAAGGCTAGTGGATAAAGGATTCAGACAGCGTCAAGGAATTGACTATGATGAAACCTTCTCACCAGTTTCCATGTTTAAATCCATAAGAATCATACTTGCCATAACAGCTTACCATGACTACGAGATTTGGCAGATGGATGTCAAAACAGCATTCCTTAACAGGAACCTTCAGGAAGATGTCTATATGACACAACCAGAAGGGTTTGTGACACCAGGTGAAGCCAAACGGGTTTGTAAGTTGCAGAAATCCATTTATGGATTGAAGAAAGAATCCAGGTCATGGAACATTAGATTTGATGAAGCCATAAAGGAATTTGGTTTCATTAAGAATGAATGTGAGCCATGTGTTTATAAGCGGTTTAATGGGAATGAGGTCGTCATCCTAGTGGTATATGTTGATGACATATTTATTATTGGAAACGACGTACCAGCCTTACAGTCAGTTAAGGACTGGTTGAACAAGTGTTTCTCCATGAAGGACTTAGGAGAAGCAACCTACATTCTAGGGATCAAGATCATTCGTGATAGATCCAAGAGGCTTCTTGGACTAAGTCAAGGTACATACATTGACCAGATACTAAAGAGATTTATTATGAAAAAATCCAAGAGGGGATTGGTTCCAGTGTCACATGGCTTACATCTTTCTAAGAAAATTTTTCCCCAGACACAATAGGAGAAAGATAGGATGAGCAAGATCCCATATGTTTCGGCTATAGGATCCATCATGTATGTCATGTTATGTACCAGGATTTATGTTGCCTATGCACTGAGCATGGTAGGAAGATATAAAGCAAATCCAGGAGAACAGCATTGGACTAATGTTAAGACTATCCTTAAGTATCTGAGAAGAACTAAGGATATGTTCCTGGTGTATGGAGGAGACAAGGAGCTTTTCATCAGAGGGTATGATGATGTTGGTTTTCAAACAGATCTGAATGATCTGAATTCGCAATCTGGATATGTTTTTTGTCTCAATGGAGGAGCTGTGAGCTAGAAGAGTTCAAAGCAGCCAGTTGTTGTTGATTCTATAGCGGAGTCCGAGTATATAGCGGCTTCTGATATAGCCAAGGAAGCCGTCTGGATTCAGAACTTTGTCCAGGAGCTTGATGTGGTGTCTAGCAGTAAAGATCCCATTACATTGTATTGTGATAATACTGCAGCGGTGGCTCTTGAAAAAGAACCAAGGTCACATCAATGGACAAATCACATACTCCGAAAGTATCACCTCTTGAGGGATTTCTATCAAAGGGGTGAAGTTGCAGTGAGCAGAGTGTCCACGGAAGAGAACGTGGTGGACCCCATGACTAAAGGCCTATCTCAACAGAAGCATGAATACCATGTGAGAGCTAGCGGGTTAAAGGTTGTTAGCAGTTGGCTCTAGTCCAAGTGGGAGTATGTTGGATTTGGTGGTCTAGAACCAACTACTTTATACTTTATTCATTAAATAAAAACCTTATCACATATTGATTGTTCTTCTGCATGACATGTCATGTGATAATATCCTAAGGACAGCTGTTGCATTAAATGGTTGTAGTGGATCCCTGCTATGATGAGAACTCAGAAGTGCCATAACACTGTTCTCGAATGTATGTTCTATGGCCGGATGATATTATTTGAGGGAAACAAATAATACAGGTAATTAGGGGTGAGGACTCATAAAACTTTGAGGCACCTTCTCATGGTGTGCGCCCTTGGTAATATCTAGGAGGATATTATGAGAACGAGACCCGCCAGTAGGAAATCCACATTTCATAGTGTCATTGGATGTTCCTATCTGCGGACGTGTGTATTGATCCTTAGACATTAAGATTATTATTAATGGGTATTACAACTCGTGCACTTAGATGTATTGACGAAAACTGTGACAACACACTGTTCGCAGCTATGTAGGATACGTTGGGTGCGTCATGAGTAATACCACATTAATAGATAATGTGAGAAAGGATTTGTCCCTTCTGTTCCATAACGGAAGTAGATATCTCAGGCCATTTGATGGAATTGATATAGCCTAAATAAATCCATGGCCATGGTAAGGTATGGGAAAGTTCAATTCCAGGAAGTCAAATAAAGAATAATCAAGCACATAGTTTGATGGCACTAGCATGCAACCTTCTTGATTGGAGATATCGAGACAAAAGGATTATATTACACGATAAGCGTTCGTAGGAGGTGACACATCATTGCGGCATTAACTTCTTTCTCTATAGGTGCCTTGGCATGTTGCTAGATGCTAACCTTGGACTTTAGGTAGGCTTAGCCTAATGCCACTGAGAAAGAGGCGTAGAGGGCCACACACTAAGTGTGTCCATGTATCTCAGTTAAATATTAATTTAACAAGTTAAATAGATATTATTCCCGACTGCGATTTAATAATTATTTATAGATGTCTGGTCGCATTTATTTTGACACTAGTTATTCGATAGAATATATTGTGGACGAAATAATATATTTATTAGCGACTAATTCAGTTAAATTTATTTAAGAAATAAATAGTCATTACTCATGGTCTAATAAATGTGGTAGAGAAAAATGGAAAATAAAAGTACACGCCGTGTATATTAAATATACCGTGTAGTTTTATGGAAAATAAGTATACACTGTGTATTAATTATTACACACCGTGTAGTTTTTCCAGTTGGGATTTTGAGGATTTAATATTGTTTTATTAATTGATATTTATTATAATCATTGTGGGCGCATGTCAAGGAATTAATAATTCGACATGGGGGTTTTCAATAAGAGTTAATGAAATAAATAAAACGCATAACGCGTTTATTTATTGTCATAACTCTATTAACCTCAAACCTGATTATAAATATCCTCGCAACCTCAACATTTTGGATATCCATTGTTGTGCAAAACGGATTTGGAAATACTCTCAAGCTAAGAGAGAATTCCCTTTCCACCAAGAACGCCCTCAAGTTACGAGAGCAAGATCCTCCACCGGATCAAGTCAGTCGAAGGCGGACATTGCAAGCGAAGGTTCTTCCACGCTAGCACTCAGAGATCCCTTTGGCGACGTCCGGAGATACATGACACACATGTGGATCACTGCTAGAGGAATCCTACACTTGGATTCTACGACGCAACGACAGATCACAGAATCGTGACCGGACACATCAACGAAGAAAGAATTCCAACGAGGTAATTCTTATGCATTAATTAAATTAATTATAATCAACATATGATGATCCTCCTCAAGGGTTCCGGGACTCTTTTTTTCTTTTCATTCTTCGTTCTATTCCAAATATTCGGCATTTTATATCGTGGCGGATCTCGGATTGAACGTTGTTTAACGTTAAAATTAATATTGGGCTAACCCACCAACACGCTTCCACTGCACCCGGAACCTACAGTCAGCCCACTTCCTACCAATCAGAGATTAGGGCTTAGTAGAGAGCTTGGGATTCCTTTATGTGCAATAGATTGTGCTTTTACATTTAGTACCTACTTTTATAGTCTCCGATCGTGACGCACGGTTTACTTCCCGGATATGTAAGGGGTTGCAGGAGGCTTTCAGGACATAGCTTCACTTGAGCACCGCCTTCCATCCTCAGACAGATGGTCAGACTGAGCAAACCATTCAGACCCTCAAGGACATGCTCTGAGCTTGTGTCCTCAACTTTGTTCGTAGTTGGGAGGATCACTTACCGTTGGTAGAGTTTTCCTACAACAATAGATATCACTCCACCATTGGTATGGCACTTTGTGAGGGCTTGTATGGTCAACCTTGCAGATCGCCACTGTACTGGACAGACCCAGGATAGTCCACACTAGTGGGACCAGAGATGGTATGGGCTACCACAGAGAAGGTGAATATCTTCTAGGAGTGGATGAAGACTGCACAGAGCAGGCAGAAGTCATATGCTGACAGAAGATGGAGGCCTCTAGAGTTCGAGGATGGTAACCACGTCTTCCTACGGGTCTCACCTCGATGAGGTCTACAGAGATTTGGCCGAGGCGGCAAGTTATCTCTGAGGTTCATCAGACCTTTTTAGGTCCTCAGCAGAGTAGGCGAGATGGCTTACTACCTAGCCCTTCCACCTCAGTTACACCAAGTTCATGACGTATTCCATGTATCTCAGCTGAGGAGATACGTGCACGACCCTTCCCACATCATCGACCATATAGATGTGGACATCGATGATGTGGTGACTTTCATGGAGGTTCTAGTAGAGATTGAGGATTTACAAGAGCGGGTCCTTCGTGGATGGTCAATACCTCTAGTGTCCATTCGCTGGCAGCACGAGAACCTCCAGGAGAACACATGGGAGTGGGAGGCTCAGATGCATGCTCAATACCCCCATTTGTTCCTTTAGTTCGAGTTGTAGCTTATGGGGATGTAAAGCCCTGAGGTAGGGATAATTTAAAGACCCGGAATTTCTAAGGAATTTTTTTTAAATACATGGGAATTTTACGAGTCCGAAAAAATTTACGGCGCTTGATTCCGAGGCCCGGTGTGCCAGGAATCAGTTCCTGAAGTTTTTCTCAGGTACATTCAGTAAAAGTACGAGTAGAATTTTATAAATTTTGAACCAGTGCTCGAAATTGAAATCTGAGGGCACCGTTGAACACCTTGGGTCGGAAATTTCTTAGTGAGACATTCATCATAGTTGTGTTCTAGCGAGAGTGGGGGTTAGATTTTATGGGTTTTAATTAAGTTAAATAAAAATAAGAGTTATCTTATTTTTATTTTTGACGTGGTTAAAACCTCCAAGAGGTGGTTAGTGGTGGGGGCCACCACACTCTAACCTCCCATGGGAGGTTATACTGGTGGGGCCCACCCACACATAACCTCCATTGGGAGGATATCCTTAGTGGGGGCCACATGGGTTTTAAAATCCCCTTTAACTCTCTATTAATTATTTGAACACCTCTATTCATTTAATTAAAACTCTCCACCTCCCCTAATTTAAATTTGAATCAATTCCACACCATTAATTAAATGTGTTGTCTCATTTAATTAAACACAACTATTTGGGTTGTTGTGCCAACAAATAATAGACGATTCCTCTATTATTTTTTGTTTGCATTTTGGTGGAGCTTAGGGAGTATAAGAACTCTCCAATGAATAATTGTCTCCCACAAAGAACACATCTTCATCATCCACCAAAGAACAATGAAATCTTTCTTCGATCTTAGACTGAGCCAAAAGAGAAGGAGCTGATTGCGAAGAACACTGACGACGCTTCTTCCTCAGTCTCCTACCCTGGACGCTTATCAGCGTCAATGAATTGACGTCCACCATTCCTATCCTTCCACTGTCAACAATCGACAATCGAGGTAGGGGTTTGAGTTGAATTTATTCCCATTCTTCGCCGTTCAATTTATGGTTTGAGAGTTGTCAATATATATCACCATAACGAGGAGGGATCGGACCGCACGAACATGGCCCGACCCTCCCCCTTATTGTTCTTGTTTGTTGACAATGGAGACAGAGCAACGGAGGTCGGCTTCAGGCTTACCGCGAAGGAAACCGACAACATGAAGGCAGCCGGGTCACCGAAGGGGGGCGGCGTCATCGCGCCGCGCAGAGAATCGGGCTGCGTCCAGGCAGGCCGTGGCGGTGTCGGAGGGGCGTGGGGTCGTCGCACCACACTGGAAAAAGGGGTCGCAGCCATAAAGGCCACGGCGGTCAGACGGGATGGGCACGGCGTCGGAGCGCCACACCGGAGAAGAACCGTGGCCATAGGCCATAGCATACAGAGGAGGGAGGCCGGCTGAACTGGCCACCAGTGCACGCTACAGGCGGAACCTGAAGGGTCCTAAAGAGACTGGGCTGGTACCAATCGTTGGCCGTTGTAAAAGAATAATTACCCACTCCCGAGGATTGACGACCTATTTGACCAGCTGAAGGGAGCACGGTGGTTCTTGAATATAGACCTCAGATTAGGCTATCACCAAATCATAGTTCGAGATGAGGATGTACAGAAGACAGCCTTCAGGTGTAGGTATGGCCACTATGAGTTTTTGGTTATGCCCTTCGGTGTAACCAATGCTCCAGCAGTTTTCATGTGTCTCATGAATAGGATCTTCCAGCCATACCTTGATCGCTTTGTTGTGGTCTTCATCGAAGACATTCTTATCTACTTTACCACTGAGGAGGAGCATGCCTACCATTTGTAGGTGGTACTGGACACACTCTAAGAGCACCATCTTTATGGTAAGATCTTGAAGTTCCATTTTTGGATTCGAGAGGTTCACTTCTTGGATTATGTCATCTCGGAGGCTGGAGTTGCAGTAGATCCATTGAAGATTGAAGCGGTACTTTCTTGGGATCCACCCAGGAGTGTGACAAAGGTTCGGAGTTTTTTGGGCTTGGATGGGTACTACCGAAGGTTCTTTCCACACTTCTAAAGAGTTTCAGAACCACTAACAGCCTTGAAAAAGAAGAGGAAACCCTTCTTGTGGTTGGAGAGATGCCAGTAGAGCTTTCAGGAGCTGATGAAGAGGCTGACTAGTGCCCCCATCCTGAGGCTTCAAGAGGAATGCATAGGGTACGTAGTCTACTATAACGCATCAGGGACCGGACTTGGGTGTGTCCTGATGTAGGAGCGAGTAGTGATCAAGTATGGTTCTCGACAGCTGAGACAACACGAGAAGAACTTTTCTACCAATGACTTGGAGTTATCCGTAGTGGTCTTCGCCTTGAAGATGTGGAGACACTATCTGATGGGAAAGAATTTCACAGTCTACTCTGATCAAAAGAGTCTCAGGTATATCTTCTCTCAAAAGGAATTGAACCTGAGATAACGGTGATGGCTTGAGTTTCTCTAGGACTATGACTTCGAGATAGTCTATAGTCTTGGGAAGGGGAACGTTGTTGCAGATGCACTCAGTAGGAGATCTGGTATACAGATGCTAGGAGAGGCGACTGAGCAGCTGGCTTCCTTGCAGATATTCTTTGTGGATAGGGATGGAGCAGTCTATCTATAGTCTCTTACAGTCACTCTACCACTTCTTCATCAATTCAGGGAGAAGCAGTGTGGAGACATTGACTGGGAGAAACGATGTGCTCAGATATCCATAGGGCAGGCACGTGATGGATTTTCTGAAGGTGGGAAGCACGTCATCCTCTTCAGGGGACGTACTATGGTACCAGTGGCACTTTAGGAGGAAGTGTTGAGGGAGTTACACACTTCCCCTATAGCAGTACATCCAGGGGTGGCGAAGATGTACCAAGACCTCCGACGATAGCACTGGTGGCCAGGTGTGAAGAAGGTGGTAGCGGAATTTGTATCACGATGTCTCACTTTTAAGAAAGTGAAGGCAGAGCACCATGTACCAGCAGGCTTGGTTCAGCCATAAGAGGTTTCATAGTGGAAGTGGGATGGAATATCCATGGACTTCGTGACGGGTCTTCCACATTCATCCAGGAGTCACGATTCGATATGGGTGGTCATTGACCGACTCACCAAGTCGGCCCACTTCCTACCAATCAGAGAGCAGGGCTCAGTAGAGAGCTTGGGATTCCTTTATGTGTAGGAGATTGTGTTTTTACATTTAGTACCTACTTTTATAGTCTCTGACCATGACGCACGGTTTACTTCCTGGCTATGGAAGGGGTTGCAGGAGGCTTTCAGGACATAGCTTCACTTGAGCACTGCCTTCCTTCCTCATACAGATGGTCAGACTGAGTGGACCATTTAGACCCTCGAGGACATGCTCCAAACTTGTGTCCTCAACTTTGGTCACAGCTAGGAGGATCAATTACTATTGTTAGAGTTTTCCTACAACAACATATATCACTCCACCATCGGTATGGCACCTTTTGAGTCCTTGTATGGTTGACCTTGCAGATCGCCACTATACTGGACAGACCTAGGAGAGTCCACACTAGTGGGACCAGAGATGGTATGGGCTACCACGGAGAAGGTGCAGATCATCTAGGAGTGGATGAAGACTACACAGTGCAGGCAGAAGTCGTATGCTAACAGAAGACGGAGGCCTCTAGAGTTTGAGGATGGTGACCACGTCTTCCTATGGGTCTCACCTCGACGAGGTCTACGGAGATTTGGCCGAGGTGGAATGTTATCTCTGAGGTTCATCGGACCTTTCTAGGTCCTCAGCAGATTAGGAGAGGTGACTTACCACCAAGCTCTTCCACCTCAGTTACACCGGGTGAATGACATATTCCACGTATCTCAGTTGAGGAGATATGTGCACAACCCTTCCCACATCATCGACCATTGAGATGTGGAAATCGATGATGTGGCGAATTTCATGGAGGTTCCAGTGGAGATCGAGGATCGACAGGAGCGGGTCCTTCGTGGATAGTTGATACCTCTGGTGCACATTTGTTGGCAGCATGGGAAACTCTAAGAGACCACATGGGAGTGGGAGGCTCAGATGCATGCTCAATACCCCCATTTGTTCCCTTAGTTCGAGTTGTAGCTTACGGGGATTTAAAGCCCTGAGGTAGGGATAATGTAAAGACCCGGAATTTTCATGGAATTTTTTTTCGATACATGGGAATTTTACAAGTCCGCAAAAATCTACGACGCTTGATTCTGAGGCCCGGTGTGCCCGAAATCAATTTTTGAATTTTTTCTCAGGTACATTCAGTAAAAGTACGAGCGGAATTTTATAACTTTTTAACCGGTGCTTGGAATTGAAATCTGAGGGCACCGTTGAACTCCTAGCGTCGGTAATTTCTTAGTGATACCTTCATCGTAGTTACGTTCTAGAGAGAGTAGGAGTTAGATTTTGGGGGTTTTAATTAAGTTAAATAAAAATACGAGTTAGTTTATTTTTATTATTGACTTGGTTAAAACCTCCAAGAGGTGATTAGTGGTGGGGGCCACCACACCCTAACCTCCCATGGGAGGTTATGCTGATGGGGCCCACCCGCACATAACCTCCCTTCGGAGGATATCCTTAGTGGGGCCTGTTTCGGTGTGGATGTGCGTCGGGTTTCTGTTCCGACGCTGTTCCTCCAGGACGCGTTCGCGCGTGCGCCCGTCGACCCGAGGGGATGGGCGCACGGCTTGGGGCCCCACAGTCCCGCTTTCCAAAGGCGGGCGGCATCCGTCCCTTATTCAGGGGCGTCTGCTCCTTGATCGAAACCGGGATGATGGGATGTCGGCTCCTCCTTCCGTGGACATCTCCTTGGAACTCGTTGCCTAATCTGGGTCTCCCTCATAGATTTAAGACGTGCTCGTGAATCTCGTTCCCGGCTCCATGTCTCCATGGACACCGGTTAATTACGCTGCTTCCGCCCGGACGCTCCAAGGAGTCTGGTCGGGGCAGCAACCTGCGGTGAGGAGACCGGGTAGCTCTGGGTGCTGGGGGCGTGTCTTAACACTGCGGCTCTGCATGTCTGCCTTCCGTCCCTAATAGGGCTTCTCGAAGGTGTGATGGCCTGAGGCATCCCGCGCTGGGTGCGGGGAACTGTGTTACTTGAGGTTTTCCTCAGCTTCCCATGTTTAACACGGGGTATGCCGCGAGTTTAACGTCCAGCGGGGACGGCATCGGAATGATCAACACGAGAAGTGGATCAGATGACAGAACCCTTTGCGGGGAACCTCCGATGCTGGGGCCAACAAATGGGCGGCTTCCTGAGTGAAGTGGAGTGGAATGAAGTGTCATGACCCCACCAGGATGTGGTGGCCCGGGTAAGGATCAGGATGGATGATGGAGTGAAGAGCTTGGACCCCGTAGGGGCTTCCTACGTACCGCGCGTTAGCGCGGATCAAAGTCAGCGTAGTTCGGATATACAGTTTAACGTCATGCTGGACGTCGGCAAGCCGACTCACGAAGAGGTCGAGGCTGCCGGGCGGAGGATTGAACCGAACCACCTCGCACAGAGGGGGATGGAATGGCCGGGTGGATCACAGTTTCACATCATGCTGGACGCTGAAAGGAGAAAAAGGCAGTGGGGAAGCACAATGGAGATACACATGTGCGGTCTCCCACGGGGGCGGATTCATAGGTGAATCGACGCAAGTGTGAACCCGGGAGGGGTCCACTGATGGACGAACCGACGTGAATACGACCGGGACGACCAGGTGGTGGGCTTGAACCTCAAGGAGGCTTCCTACATACCCTATTTAGGAGACAATGATCAAAGTCCACGTAGTTCGTTCTGTCAGGACTTACGCACTGAGGCGGCCCGGATGCGGAAAAACTCAGTTGGAGAGGGACTTGGGCCGAAGGTAAGAGACCTCGATCCCTGTCACGCCCTCCACTGGTTTCGGCAGTGGGGAAGCACAATGGAGATACACACGTGCAGTCTCCCACAAGGGCGGATTCATAGGTGAATCGACGCAAGTGTGAACCCGGGAGGGGTCCACTGATGGACGAACCGACGTGAATACGACCGGGACGACCAGGTAGTGGGCTTGAACCTCGGAGAGGCTTCCTACGTACCCTGTTTAGGATACAGGGATCAAAGTCCACGTAGTTCGTTCTATTTTTAATACTCTACCCCCTGTGGGCGAAGGCCCCTCCAATCCCGACATCCCTGCAGAGACGAGCGGGTGGGGGCCACATCCAAACCGGGAGGGGGACCCTGCGTGCGAGGCACGGGATCGGGCGACGCGGACAGTTTAACGTCTTTCCGAACGAAGTACAGTTTAACTTCGTGTGTTGAGGACGAAGATGCTTGGCAGTTTAACGTCTTGCAGCGCGGACGTGGTGCAGTTTAGCGTCCTGTAGGACGAATGCTGAACAGTTTAACGTCTTGTAGCTCGGACGATATGCTAGGCAGTTTAACGTCGTGCAGCTTGGACGTGGTACAGTTTAACGTCATGTTGGACGAAACACTTGGCAGTTTAACGTCTTGCAGCGCGGACGAGTGTGGTGCCGCCGATGGGTTTGTGTCACTTCGCGCGAGCCTAGAGGGCCGCACGGGAAGACAACGCACGGTGCGGGCACCCGGGATGAAGATTATCGGGCGCCACGCAGGCGGGTACCCTCAGGGGGTCAAAGGGGGCGACCCCGGTGGATTGCACGCAAAAGAGAAGCTTGGCGCGCAATACCGCGGGTCGGCGCGCAAATGGGCAGGCTGGCGCGCAATTGGGTCAGCGCTTTGCGCGCGGAAGATGGACACCGGGCTTCGGATAGCGCGTGGGGGCAACGGCTCATTCTTTAACGAATGGCCTCTTAGGAAGGGGGGGGTGCGCGCAATCGGGCTGGATTGCGCGCACCCGGAGGCAATTGCGTGCAAGAGGCTTCTTTTGCGCGCGAAGGCCTTTGGGTGAAGAGTTGTTTCAAAGGAAAGGAGCCAAAGGGATTGCGCGCGAAGGCGAACCCCAAGGCTTTATTGCGCGAAAGAAAGGAGGTTACCTGAAGATCGGCATTGCGCGCGGAGGGGGTTGGATTGCGCGAACGAGCGACTCTTCGAATTCCGGAAACCTCCAAAACGTCGGGGGTCGCCTTATATTTATAGGCAACCCCGGGCGCGGAATCCGGTTCGCAGGCGCGGAATTTCCTTCGCGGGCGCAGAATCGGGCCCGGCGCGCAAGGGAGTCGCGCGGGCCACGGGCGCACAAAATTGCGCGCCCGCCCAGCGCATTGCGCGCATCCCGGGAGGTTTGCGCGCGGCACTACAACTTTGCGCGCGGGTCTCCAAAATTCCGCGCAAGACCTCCGGGCCCTCCGAAACGTGCTTCTGACTCCAAATATGACCTCGCTTTCCGCATCCGGAGCTTCGTTTGGGAACAAAGGACTTTTCCGGCGTCTACAAAAGCCCCCCCTCGGAATCTAATCGGCGAGAGGTCGCAACGATCGGGTTCCGAGGGAGACGCCGGAATGCCGAAGTCCTGGGTGGCGCGGGACTGTGGCGCGCAAAAAGGGCGTCGGGCGCAAAATTCGTTGTCGCAGTCGCGCAAAGCGCTTTCCGCGCGGCGCGGACACCCGACCTCGCCTATAAATAGGGGCCATGGGTCCCCCGTACCGTACACCGGCCTTCCGCGCGACAAGCTTTCAAGCTCTCGTGCGCGAAATTTCCATTTCCGGCGCGGAATTCACCCGTTCGTCGCGCAAACCCATCCGGATTTCGGCCTGTTTTTGCGCGAACACCCAGGGTTTTACGCGACAGACTTCCCAATTGCGCGCCGTCCACTAGGATTGCGCGCCAACTCTCAAACTTCTCTACCAGCCTCTTCCGATTCCGCACGCCTCATCCCTTAACCCACACGACTCCCGGAGCTTCTGAGATGGCCGCGAATCAAGGGAATGAGGGGGATGCCGCCATTCGCAGAGCTGAGATGGAGGCGAACGAGGAGGTCTATGGAGCCAAGGAGATTGTTTCCAACAATCAATACTTGTTCGACTTGCTGACACCGGCCCAGAAGACATATCCGCTGTCGGACAACCTGCCGCTCTGGAACTTTGGCATCCTAGATGAGGTTCTGGTGCCAGGGTTCGAGGTTGATGCGCCACAGACCTGGGTGACTCGGGAGGACGAGCTTCCCCGCTATAACATCACCAACAATGGGCATCCTGCCAGGGAGACCAGGCACTTAGATGTCTATGTCCTGAACCCGAGGACGCGAACCATCGTCGGAAGTGAGCCTACTGCGGAGAACTCTCTAGCCCTCTACTCGAGCACATATCGCCAGAGTGTCACCGACGACACCAAGGGCTGGCTGAAGGACTGGGACTTGCGGTCTGGGGGCAATTTCACCAGTGAGTGGGCCTGGGCGTTCTGGGTACGCCACACTTGCGATCACTTCGTGGAGGAGCTGCGGTACATCGGCCTGTTTGAGGCGGTGTGGACGTCGCAGTTCCACTTCTACCAGCAGTCCGAGCTCGGGCCGGAGCTGTTCACCCGCTGGTCCCCGGATACCAACACCTTCCATCTTCACCATGGGGAGGTTAGCATAGGTCTCTGGGACATCCACTGCATCGGAAGTATCCCACTGGAGGGTTACCAATACGATGAGTTCCTGCCTCCGAAGAACACCTGGGATGACAGGTCACGGACTCCCATTCTGACATGGAATCTACTGGACCTGGCTACGCAGCGGCTCGGGATCAAGGACTTCCACAAGGACATAGCCTACAAGGAGTGGTTCGGCCAGTTCTTGGAGCATGACCCGGCGGTCAAGATTCCAGGCAGGGGGAAGCGGTGCCCGACCGCGGCTCAGAGGAGCCGGAACGGGTCGTACTGGCGGGTCCTGGAGACGGGCGACTACCGCTCATGGGGGTACCGCGTCATCGAGGCCCGGGACCCAAATGTCCGGTACGCGGCATTCCTGGCCGCCTTTCTGAGTGGGTGGCTCCTGCCAGTGCGGGACGCGAGAATGGGCATCCGCCCGGCGACACTGGCGATGGCGGGCGCCATGGCCGCCAACAAAAGATACAACCTCAGGGTCCCAGTGCTAGCGAAGCTGTATGCCATCCTGGGACGCATCTCGCGAGGGGGGTCGCCACGAAGGATCTGTGGGCCCTTTCAATTCTTCCACGGCTGGGTGGCTACTCAACTTGGTGGGTATACATTTCCAAACGCCATCATTCCTCCGGGCAACGGCCTGCGACCCTCCCTGCTGAACATCGCGGGGGTCGCTCCGATGACCCTAAATGAGGAGGGCATGAGGATTCGGATTGGCAATCACGCCAATTTCAACTTCAGCCCGTTCCCCACTCCTGTTGGCCAGATGATCGACAATGGGCAGGGTCCGCTGGAGCAGCACGAATACTTCTTGAACATGCGGGGCGGGGTGCTCATGGCTCGGATCGACGGGAAGGTGATCTGCGAGCCCTACGTGCCAACCCGGTTCGCCAGGCAGTTCGGGTGCCTTCAACGGATGCTGAAGAGGGTATTCACTGCTATCCGGGAGGAGACGAACCCTTGCGTCCTTCGCCATATGTGGCTAATGTTCGCCGCTTTCGGCTCTGGCGAGGTCATCACTCTCCCTCCTACCGGGGTCGACGCAGGCTTGGCAACCGAGTACGCTGAACACTGGGCCATCACGTACCCCGAGGGGCTTCTACGGAAACCAGTTCGGCGGCTCGAGGTCACCCGTGCGGAGACCGGGCGTCAAGGAAGGAGGCGAGGCGCCATCACACGGGGGAGAACGGAGGCGCACCAGCAGCGGAGCCGGCGCGGGCAGGGACTTCGGTGGCGGGCACATCGCAGGCTGCCGCCACGACTTCAGCGCCTAGAGAGGGGGCACATGCGGTGGTCAGGGAGCAGCCCGGGAAGCAGGTAAGGCGTCTGCTCGAACCCTCCCACGATGTAGTCTTCCCGGCACTATGGTCGGCCTGGATGACCCTGCGGCAGTCGCTGGGGACCGAAATCATCTGGCAGAAGATAACCAGCGAAGGAATCCATCTGCCAGAGGTCGGGCGCCTTCAGGTCGCCGACAGGGTGAACTTCCACCGGCGGTATGCATATCTGACGGCCATGGACGAGTACGTGCGCCAGCGTGGTCGGCGTGCGGAGCCGTCCCTTCTGGTGAAGGTGATGCTCGGTCTAGAGCCTGCTCCAGAACAGATGCCGCCGGAGGAAGACGATAGTAACGATGACTCGGAGGAAGAGGAGGAGACGGGGGAGGATGAAGGCTCGGAGGGAAGGTCCCGTCCGGGGAGCCCGCGGGAGAGCGGCGAGGTGGCCGGCTCTGACAATGTCGATATCACCGAGCTCCTCGAGGTCCGCTTCTATCCCTACTCAACCTGCTTCGTCCATTCTCTTATGAAGCTTCTAACCCATTTCTCCACCTTTCTCAGGAGTGCACGGATGTTGTTCAGGCGTCCTCAGTAGGAGTAGGAGAGGCGCCATCAGGACAAGGCGGGGGCCAGACACCCATCATTGAATTGACAAGCGTTGAGGGGTCCCCTGCCGCAATTGCTCCTGCGGCGGCCGGGATAGCGGAAGATGACTCTTTGGATTCCCGTAAGTCTCCTTACTTTACTGTTGGTGCTCTCCGTTGACGCTCCGTGACTAACCACGGCATGCCCCGCGCAGTGATCTCAATACTGGAGGCTCGTCGGGCTGCCGAACCCGGTCCATCCACGAGTGGACCAGTGGCAGACATGCCGCCTGCTCCGGAACAGACTTCTCACACCGAGCCGGCCCCACCAACTGCTGATCAAGGGGCTGCGGACGCCGGCGGTGCTGCCATCGGAGAGAGGTCGGGGGCTGACGAGGGTGTCAACGCCACTGGGGCGGGAGAAGAAGGTCGCCCAGATGTTGGGGAACCTATCCCCCGTGAGGACACCCCAGGGGCGGACCCTGCAACAGACCTGCTGGCTGCCTTCCCTGTCTACCGGCCTGCCGACCCCGAGGAGATGGACGACTCGGACGCGGAGGCGGTCGAGGAGAGCTGGATAACGCGACGCAGGGGGTGGAAGTGCATCCAGCGCTTCCTCAAGCGAGACCCATCGGAGTGGCTGGGGCGCATGGGATCACTTCAAACCTGGCTGCGCTTCCTGTGTGCTGGGGGAGCTGATGCTCAACGCCTCCATCTGACGGTCCGTGATTTCATGGCCGAAAAGATGCGCGAGAGCCGCCGGCGTGTCGACGTCGCACAATGTCGGGACATGTCGGAGAGCATGCGGGCGCTCCTCGTGGCGGAGCAGGAAGTCCGGCGTCTCGAAGGGAAGGCGGCAGAGAAGGAGGCCTTCGTCGCAACGTGCACTGAGCTTGTGGAGCAACTAACGGCCCAGCTGGTTGACGCCCAGGTACAGCTAACGGAGGCGGGCCAACAGATGGTCACACTTCAAGTCGAGCGGGAGCGTGCATAGGCCAGGATCGGCGAGCTGCGTGCTGCGACCGCCGACGAGGAGAGGGCACGCAGAGAGCGAGAAGCAGCTCTGGAGGCCGCCAGCCAAAGGGTAGCGGTGTTAGAAAGACTTATTCAGCACGCTAATCCCTAGGGGCTTTGTTTTTGCCACTCCCAGAACATTTTCTTCCACTACTCAATATTTTGATCCATTTGTATGAACCAATATATTTATCTGCATCTTTTGGCTTAACATGCTCAACCACAATTCATTGTCTCGCGGGAGCATTAACCAAGCTTCAGGCATCCGTAATTGGGCCTGGATTTCTAAAGAAAAGAGGGAGATCATTCCTAGGAAAGGAGACCTCAGACCTAATCAATGTATCATCCCCCCAACTCGTTCCGACACACGAGCGGGACAACGCTAGGGGCGTTAAGATTTTATCCGAACATAGGGAAATGAGAAAGGGTGAATCGCATGTCCCGAATTCAAAAATCCATGACGGTCGGCCTTCCAGGAAATGCCCAATACGGCAAGCGGATAATGGATCAATCGACCATACTACTGCAATAGACGGACCGAAGGTCATATTTGCAGGAGGCGGATCACATGTCATCATCAATGCCGCTTTGGGGGTTCCTTCAGGCACAAGGGTGGAAATCCGAATCAACAGGGCATGCGAAGCGTGGGGCGAAGTGATGATTTGTTCGGACAGAATCTAACACTCCCAAAATTGCGCCACCGTGGGGAAAGCGTATTAGGCGGATGTACTAATCTGGCCGTGAATCACCCCAATTCTCAGACAGAACCTCTTTGGCGAGGAAACTGTCACTTCCCATCATTGCAATGGGGCATCCCGAGCTGAATCGGGGAGAATGTCACAATTGCACCACTCTACCAGAAGCCAGGCCAGACAGCCGGCGACGAGGAGGGGCGGGACTTAGCGATCCCTAAGGCTGGACCCGAGCCGAGATGCCCGGGCGTTCCTACGTACTCCATCGGGCTGGAGATCAAGCCACACGTAGTTCTGAGAGTGCAGTTTTAACTTCATGTGGGACGTAGAACCCCGTTTTGGGAGATATTAGTTTAAGGTCGTAGAGCTTGGACCAAAGGGGAAGATCTTAGTTTAAGGTCTTAGAGCTCGGACCATAAGAACCTCAAAGCACGCCACATCGTGGTCCTATCCCCTGGATATGCAAAGATGCACTGAGGTATAGTGTCAAGGGTGTCGAGGTTTCACCTGGCCAGAATGGGAGGTGGAAAATGTAATGTGAATCATCCGGCCATTCACTCAAGGACTGGGGGCACCGATGTAACAATATGGGAGTACTGCCGACCGTGGCGGAAAAGCAGCATCAATATCGCACTGAACGTTGATGGAATGAGGCAGCAAACGAGCATCAACCGCTCAAGCGCAGGATCCATATCGATTTGCTGCCCGAGGCCCTTGGGGGAACCAGCCCGAGTCGGTGGGAGAGCACTGAGGCATTGTGTCCAGACCGCTCACGGGGGCTCCACCCAGGGCGTAGGCGATGGGTCCGAATGAAAGGGAGCACGAAGCCTAAAAAGTGGAAGGAACCTGACCAAGCTGAACCTGACCCTCCTGGAAATAAACCAGAGTACTCTTGACACCGGTGGACCACTGCAAGGGGTCGAGGGACACGCCTTGAGGGTGACCCGAAGGCGGCGGATTCCCCAGAGAAGGGGGAATCTCTAAGAGGTGGGGGGCTGGACCTGAAGTTTCAAACATCTGGGCATTCCTACGTATCCCATAAGGATGGGAATCAAGCCACACGTAGTTCTGGAAGCGCGGCGCAACACAATCGGGCACCAGCGCGGGGAAGGGTGCGGGTCTGACCCTCGCACACAGAAGAAGCGGTATTTGATATTTCTTGTTTGTACTTAAAGGTGGATGGTTTTTCTTTGTGAAGCGACATGCCTGTGATTAAGAAATCCCTGGTGTCGCCACAATAATCAAGCCATGAAAGGCATTGATGAATGGCGTGGTTATTAACCAGCGCCCAACGTGAGTGTCCCCTGAGGAGAACATCACGATGCAGTGCCGTTTCTCGTCGGGCAGCCAAGACCATCACAGTTTACGGTCGTGTGGTAAGACCATACAACACATTTTAAGGTCGTGTGGTTCGGACCATGGAGGAATCCGCTTATTGCGATACGGCGGACCCAGCGGAGGTGGGAACATACCCCAGCCCTGCGGTCACGCACAATTCCAGGGGAAGGATCCTGGGATAGGGGCCTGCATATGTCCATCACCCGAGGGGCAGAGATGCTAGCCTCCAGCTATACTGGGCCCAGAACGAGATTGTTCGGGCGACTCCTTCCTCCTTATGGGGACGAGGGTCTAGCTACACATGGCCCTTAGGGAGGAAATCAGCATGTATCCTTGGTGCTCAGATCGTGGGAGCCTCGAAAGACACCATTACCCTGGTTGGCCTGCCTAACGTGTAAAGGTGTACTGAAGGTCAGTATGAAGAGAGTGTCGAGATTTCACTACAATGCACAAAGGCGGAGTGTGATGAGGACTGCGCAACCAATGTTCAGAGCCTGAAAGAGCCGACATGGCGATCAAGGATGTCGCTGACCATATTCGCAACACAACATCCGATCGCGTCAGCCTAGGATGGGGCAAGCAAACGAGCATCAACCGCTCAAGCACAGGATTCATATCGATTTGCGGCCCAGGACCCGCCGGTAAATCGACCCGGAGCGGTAGGAGAGCACTGAGGCATCATACCCAAACCGCTAACGAGGATCCCTTTGAGTGAAGGCTCGAACAAGAGGAAGCGTGAGGCCTGACAAGCAGCACAGGACTTGTCGGGATCGAATCCGACACTACGGGTCATAGACCTGAGTACCCAAAACATGTTAACAGATCACCGGAAAGGGTCGGAGGACTCACCCTGAGAGCAACCAAAAGACGGCGGATCCCCGTGATCAACCAAGAGACGGGGCTGGACCTGAAACACAAGTGTCCAGGCGGTCCTACGTATCCCATAAAGATGGGAATCAAGCCGTACGTAGTTCTTGAGAGGCAGTTTAACGTCATGCAGGACGAAAAGAGAAAGGGGGGAGCGGAAGGCATCCCCAAACGTGGGGGGCGTACAGCGTGGCGAGCAAACCGACGTGAATGAGGGCATAGCCCCGCGTTCACACCATACGCCGCATACTCAGAGGCAACTGGGCCAAGGGCCCGAGATGGGATGGAAATTCCCGAAGGATGGGGCTGGGCCTGAAACATGAATGTTCAGGCGGTCCTACGTATCCCATAAGGATGGGAATCAAGCCGCACGTAGTTCTTGAGGGGCAGTTTAACGTCATGCAGGAAGAAGACGCTTGGCAGTTTAACGTCTTGCAGCGCGGACGTGGTACAGTTTAACATCATGTTGGACGAATGCTGAACAGTTTTAACGTCTTGTAGCTTGGACGATATTCTAGGCAGTTTAACATCGTGCAGCTTGGACGTGGTACAGTTTAACGTCATGTTGGACGAAACACTTGGCAGTTTAACGTCTTGCAGTGCGGACGTAGTGCACTCAGGAAAAGTACTGCTTGAGGAACCTAGCGTTGGTGGGAGGAGTGACACGCTCACCATCCATAGTTGCTAGGGAGTACGCGCCATTGGGATAGACCTTGTGGACAACAAAAGGTCCCTCCCACTTGGGCTCCAACTTGGGTGGCTTCCTGCCGGGGATCATTGGCGCTCTTAGGGCCAGTACTAGGTCACCCTGCAGGAAGGAGCGGAGGCGAACCTTCTTATTGAAAGCTCGAGCCATTCTGCTTTGATGCCTCTCCAAGTTCTGCAAAGCGCGAAGCCTATTCTCATCCAGTGCTTCCAACTCGACTAGACGGGCTTCCGCAGCTCTATCCGGCACTTGCTGGTCGTAGACCGCAGTGCGCAAGGACGGTAACTGGATCTCGATGGGCAGGATGGCCTCAGCTCCATACACCAGGGAATAAGGGGTCATCTGGGTGGAATTGCGAGTCGTCGTCCGATAAGCCCAGAGGGAGTTGGGGAGCTTGTCCGGCCAACTCTTCTTATTCTGACCAACCATCTTTTGCAGAATGTTAGAGAGGGTTTTGTTAAACGCCTCAATCTGTCCATTCGCCTGCGCATGATAGCGAGATGTATGGTTCGAGCGAATGTTGTACTTGGCGTACAACTTCTTCAACTCGGCTGCTCGGAAATTGGCTCCGTTATCTGTGAGGATAGCGTGAGGCACTCCAAATCGATAAATGATTTTGGAGGTCACGAAGTCAGCGATCGAACAGGATTTGACCTCTCTGAGCGGAATCACCTCTGCCCATTTGGAGAAGAATTCCGTGGCGGTCAGAATGAACCGGCACTGGCGAGCCGTCGCCGGCGGGTAAGGTCCCACAACGTCCAGACCCCAGACTGCAAAGGGCCAAGAATACCTAGTGGTATGGAGAGGCTCCGGTGGCCGGTGCACAAAGTTCGCATGAACCTGGCACGCATGGCACTTCCTAGCATACTCGATGCAGTCATGGATCATGGAGGTCCAGAAGTAACCCAACCTCCGAATCTGGTGGGACAGCTTCGGCCCAGTCTGGTGGGCACCACATGAACCCGCATGAACCTCCTGCATGAATCGTGGGATCTCAACTCCTTGAAGGCAATGGAGGAGAACACCATCAAATCCGCGCCTATAGAGGATTTGCTCCAGGCCGGGACTGCTCTGGAGGACAAACTGCGATGCGCGGCGTCGAACTCGCTCGCGCTCAGCCCGATCCGACGGGAGAATGCCATGTTGGAGGTACTCAACCAAAGGCGCCCTCCAATCAGAGGCTGATTCGACTGCCATATCTGGGGTACTCGGGGCTCCAGGCACAGGGGAAACCGTGGTGAGATTACTTACCAACGGGCCGCGATCTCCTTCCGGGATAACGGGAGCGATGAGCCTACGGTGCGTCACGCGGATGATCAGGTTGTTCTGTTCAGGCTCCGCGAGTGACGCAGCAAGGCTGGCCAAAGCATCTGCTCGACCGTTCTGCGACCGGGGAATATGGACAATTTCTGGCCGAGAAGGAAACTGGGCCATCAGGAGGAGGGTGCACTCCAGCAATGGCACAAGTTCCGGCTTCCTGACAACATAGTCGCCATTGATCTGCTTAACGACCATCTCGGAGTCCCCTTTCACACACAGATGGGGCACGTCGATCTCGAGAGCCAACTCGAGGCCAGTGATGAGGGCATGGTATTCCGCCTCATTGTTGGTATAGCCCTCTGACAACAGGAAAGAGTATGGAAGCACGGCTTGCTCCGGGGTAATGAAGACGATACCCAAACCCACTTTGTTGAGCTTAGGATTATCGAGTCTTCTACCAGTGGGGCTCCGGGAGGCACCGTCAAAGTGCATCTTCCAGCATGGATCGGCTCGATCGACCGAGAGAATGGCCTCATCAGGAAAGCCTAGATCCAGCGGCTGATCCGCGGAGTTCGGGTGAGCAGCCAGAAAGTCTGCCAATGCTTGCCCTTTGATGGCCTTCTGAGACACATACCTGATGTCGAACTGATGGAGAATCACAGCCCACCGCGCTAGACGGCCAGTCAACATAGGCCGGCTCAGGATATATTTCAACGGGTCTACCCGAGAAACCAACTGTACCTCATGGTGCTGCAAGTAGTGCCATAATTTCTGTACGGCAAATACGAGCGCCAGGCATCTCTTCTCGATGGGGTAATACCTAAATTCCGCATCGAGGAGCATGCGACTGAGGTAATAGAGGCTATTCTTTGTTCCCTCGTTTTTCTTCTGGGCGAGAAGGGCACCAAGGGACCGTTCCAGGGCGGTCACATAAAGGACCAGCGGCTTCCCAGATACAGGCGGCATCAGAACCGGAGGTTGAAGCAAGTACTGCTTGATTTCCTCGAAAGCGGTCTGACACTCTTTATCCCATACATAGGTGGCACCTTTCTTCATGATCCGAGAAAAGGGCTTACACTTGCCGGCCAGATTCGCGATGAATCGGCGTATATAGGCTAAGTGGCCTTGGAACCCTTGCAGTTCCCGGATGTTACCTGGGGGAGGCATCTGGCTAATCGCCATGATCTTCTCTGGGTCGATCTCAATACCCCGGTATCTTACCACAAAGCCAAGAAACTTCCCGGAGGTGACCCCGAAGGCACACTTCAACGGGTTCATCTTCAGGCAGCGAGACCGGAGGAAGCCGAACACTTTCTCAAGATCTTTGAGATGGTCCTGACGCTGGCGCGATTTGACCACCAAGTCGTCGAAGTAGCATTCCACCAGTGTGCCGAGGATTGGCTTGAATATGCGGTGCATCGCCCGTTGATAGGTGGCATCTGCATTCTTCAGGCCGAAGGGCATGACCTGGTAACAAAAGATACCTTGGGGGGCCCTGAAGGCAGTGAACTCCTCATCCTTAGGGGCCATCCAGATTTGGTTGTATCTGGAGTATCCGTCCATGAAGGAGAGGGCTTGGAACCCTGCCGTGGCGTCAATCAACAGCTCTGTCACCGGAAGGGGAAAATCATCCTTCGGACAGTGGCGGTTGAGATCGCGGAAGTCGATACAGACTCTGATCTGCTCATTCTTCTTCCTGACCGGCACAATGTTGTCCAGCCATCTGGGGTACTAAACTTCCCTCACGAAGTTGGCTTTGATAAGCTTGTCAACTTCGGCCTCAACCATGGAACCGTGGAATGGGTGCATCTTCCTGGGAGGCTGCTTGAACCCGCGATGGTTCGCCGGGAGACCAAGGCGGTGGACGGCTACCTGAGGATCTAGCCCCGGCATCTCATCATAGCCCGAAGCGAACACATCACGGTGCTGTCTGAGGAAGTCCACGTACTGCTGTCGCTCCTCAGAGGATATGGCGGCACTGACCAATGTGGGTCTTGGATCTGCCTCGGTTCCAAGGTTCACCTGTACTAACTCATCGACCGTGGCGGAGACGCCCTCCTCAAAGGCTGGGGGTGCATCTTCCACGTCCTCTCCACTTGGGGAGGGATCGTCCACAGGAGAGACTGCGTTGGAAACTGCATTGGGGCTACCAGATCCTGCTGGGCCGCTGGTGCTGGCACGGGCGGTCGCGGTCATCTCATCAGGAGACTCACAGGCCGTTGAGACCATGGCTACGTCCAACCGTTGAATCGGGAGGACGTAAGCGTCATCCAAGCTTGCTCAGGGATCACTTGCAACAGCGACAGGCTCAACCTCACCTGCCAGGATCTGCTTATCCTTGCTCTTGTAATAGTCCGCGTCCAGATAGCGGGCTTCACATGAGGCAAAAGGAGAGGCATCTCCCAGAAGCACGCCTACTCGACCATTAAGGGAGTATTTAAGGTATTGGTGGTATGACGAGGGAACCGCTGCATGAAGGTGGAGCCATGGCCTGCCCATCAATGCGTTATACGCAGTGTCCTGAGAGACTACCATGAATTCGGTGTTGGCAACCAGGTCACCGAACTGGGTCTTCAAACGTATCTTGCCGACCGGAGTTTGCTCGGTGCGGTCATACCCCTGGATCCTGAGGTCGGAGGGAATCAAGTCATCCTCAGACAACCCCAATCTCCGGAGCGTCCGAGTTGGAATCAGGTTAATCCCGGACCCCGTGTCGACAAGACAGCGCCGGACTTCAAGGCCATTGAACTGGCCAGTAACATACAGCGGACGAATGTGACCCTATATAGGAGGGTCTTCATCCTTACCAGAGAACGAGATAACTGCCTGACATTCGGCGTCCTCAATCGTTTCGGCGTGAAAGGCCTCTGCAGTCGCAACCTCCGTCTCAAACTGGAGGGGGCTCTTCAGGGCTTCAACGAGCGCCTCGCGCATCTCAGGTGACATGCGCAGAGCCTCAAGGATGGAGAGCCTCGCTGGGATGTCGGCCAAGTGCTTCAGGAAATCATACTTTTTGGCCAAGCGCGAGCCCCTGTTTGCAGGAGCTTGCTCTGCGGTTGGAGGCATGACGGGCCTTGCCGGTTGGACCGGCGGCCGACTGGTGCTTGGCGCATCTCGCTGTTCATTGGTTGAATCCCGGGAAGTAGTCACCGTACTGGGGTCAGGAGGCCGGGATGGACTCGTGGTAGGGCGGAGCTGATCACGACGCGGCTGAGGCAGTTTTGCCTGGTCCCACACCACAAACAGTGGCGGAGGCGAATCCATCATCCCCGTATGGGGGGGCTGCGCACGCTGAACTCGGTTTTGAGCCTGCTGCCTAGTCTCAGTGGCGTGCACGGCCTGGCTGGAGGTACCAACTGTTGTGCCCCGGTGACTCCTATTGTTGCGGTTCCTCCGACGGTGGCGACGACCGGGGACACTAGGGAGGTCCACCTGGTGTTCTTCAACGTCGGGAACCAAAAAGGGATTTACCAGCTCTACGGTATTAACCGAAGCGTACCCAACACTATCATCGGACGAATCATCCACCACTGGGCGGATCCGAGGAGGGATCCCCATCTCCGGGGGCATGAAATCGCCGAGAGTGCGGGATAGCGGCGGAACTGGTGGGGCGCGCTCTTCCTTCTTGCGCCGCCGCCGTTTGCTCTTCTCGGAAGAGGCAGGCTGGGACGACGATGCCGAAGCAGCACCCGCAGATTCTGGGGGCTCAGGCTGATTCAAGCGCGCACGGATGATTCCATGGGCGCGAATAATCGTCTTGCGGGCCATCTAGTTATTATACTTCTGGGATCCGTGGTCGGAGACCAGCTGCCATTCGTCCTCATTGCCACTATCGTCATCTGATCCCACGAACACGCCCGCCACTTGTGCTGGAGCTGGGCCCAAACTGATTACATTGTTGTTAATATGGTCTTGGAGCCAGTCCTTAAACACGTAGCACCACCGGATGGTGTGCCCCAGGGCCCGATGGTAAGGGCAGTAGCAGGGTTTATCCGTGAGATGTGCCTCCTCTGGCCTCCAACACTCAGGCAGTCGCACAATCCTCTGCTCCAGGGCGCTCCGGAAATAACCGGGGACCTGATCCTCGTGAAATGAGTAATTCAGGTATCACGGGCCCCTGGGAGCGTGGTCTTGACGAGGGGCTGGAGGGGCCTGCCGAGGAGGTGGACCATGATTATCTCACCTGGGTTGTGGCGGTACATTACGCGGAGGGGCCGGCCGGTTCTGGGGCTGCCGCTGCTGGGCCGGGAACTAAGCCCGTGGAGGCGGATTACTGTGAGGCTGTGGAGCTGGCCTCGCCGGCAGCAGCTCCAACGGCCTGGGGGCCTCTATCTGGGCAACAGCAGCGGGCTCAGCCCTGCTGACTTTCCGTGCAGGAATCATAGGAGGCAGCGGGTGTGCCTGACTGGCCTGTTGCAGGGCTTCCTCAAGACGTTGAGCTTTGTCTGAGAAGTCCCTGAACCCTCCGGGGTAATTTTGAGTGATCAAGGAAGGGACCATCTCGGTCTTGACGTTCCCGACGCACATTGTCAGCAACTTCTCTTGAGTCAATGGCATGTCAAGGGAATACGTGAGACCCTTCCATCGGGAGACGAAATCCGCGACTCGCTCATCAGGCCTCTACTTGCACTTGAAGAGGTCTGCGATACTCGTCTTCCGGGTCATGGAACTGAACTGGTAGAGGAACTGTCTACGAAGGTCCTCCCAGCTATTTATCGACCCGACGGGGAGCTGGCTGTACCAGACAAATGCTGGCCCTTCCAGTGTCTGGACAAAGCAGCGAAGCTTAGCGGCCTCCTGCTGCGCCGGAGTTCCCAACATAGGCCCGCACCTCGAGTTGAAATGGGCCAAATGTTGTGGCGGATCTCCAGTCCCGTTGAAGGGGGCGAAAGTGGGGTTCCCGAATCCCGGAGGTGCCGGCATGTCATCCACCCATGCGGGGTATGGCTTGCCGTCCGGTGGGATTGCCACTTGCCGAGTCTCCAAGGCTTCCAAGAGGGCGATGAGTGCCGCCATCGGATCGTCCGGACATGGGTTCCAGTCCTGGCGAGGATCTCTAACCACGAGCGCATTGCATGGACCTTCAATCGGGTCGTCGACCGGGTCGTCGAACTCGGCAACTCGTGGGATGGTGGGCGGAGCGGCCCTTGGGGCAGCGGGAGGAATCCGAGCGGGGTCTCTCAGGTAGTCACGCCGCTCGGGAGGGTGCGGTGAAACATACCGCGCCCTCTTGCCATAGGCAATGGCCTCTCCCCTGTCGGCAAACACGGCATAATCACGGTTGCCTGGGAGAGCCTCATCGAGGGGTGGTTGTTCCTGTCCCTGCTGTCCTGGCCTAGGATCACCGTAGTCAGGCCGCCGCTCTGCAGCACGCTCGGCGAGGAGCTGGTCAACTATCTTCTTCTGCTCGGCGAGCTGTTGACGTAGCGTGGCCTTTTCGGGATCCTCCTCTTCCCTCTGCATGGAGGCAGATGGGTCGGCGGGCTTTATAGCCCCGCTGTGCTCTTTACCTTTGCTGACGTTCCAGCTCAACGTCAGTGCTTCAGTGGGTGCGGGGAGACCCAGGAGGCTCCTCTGGTGACGAGTAACCCTCACTGACGGATCCAACGATGGCTTGTCTTCGGGGGGAGAGCCCTCGTCAAGAAGTTCCAAGTCGTTCCCCTCTCCTGACAGGTCAGCCATATTGACCGTTTCCGTCCCTGGGGATGTACCCTCAGGGCCACCCAGCGAATCGGGCTGTCGGCGAATCGCACTGAAGCGTAGGGCAGCGTACTGCCCCCATCCACGGATATATACGTGGGGAGTGTCTTCCTCGATAACCTTGCGGAGCACTTGAAAACACTCAACGCATCATTGTTGGAGGGCCTCGTGGTGCCCAAATGACCCGGGGTGCCGAACCGCGGGGAGCGTGGCCAAGTCAATCTGACGGCACTGCTCACCAATATCCTCCAGGTGTGCTTGACTCCCGGGATATGGCATTTGTAGGTAGTGAAGACGGGAGTGAGTCTCCCAGAGAGTTCGGCGGAAGCATTCGAACTCATCCGGGGTGAGTGATTCGGGTGCATCAAAGTCCGGTCCTGCGACTGGCCAAAACTTCTCAGGGAAGTGGCCCTCTACAAGGACGGTCCAGAATCTCCACGACTCAAACTCGGGACCCAGGTCTCCTTGGTCCTCTTCAACGACTGGGAATGGACGGGGAACCGGCAGTGGTGCCGAGGCGGGCCGCCGGGCCGACGGGCTGGCCGACGGTGAATACGGCGAGCAGGCCGATTGGCCTCCATATCCCGGGCCGCCCTATGAGGGTGGCGGTGCCCCATCTACCACATCACGATAGGAAGGGCCGGCGAGCAAACATCCTTCCGTAGCATCGGTGCTCGCCGAGGGTGCACTAGATCGTGGTTCGACCGTCGGTCCCCAGAAAAAGTCTCCGGCTTCTCCGATTGAGGCAGAAGGTGCTTCCAGAGGGGACGGTACCAACCGCAAGCTTGATCCTTGGGGGTCTACCAGGCCCTCACTACTCCGGATATACCTTCGGAGAGAAGCGGGGATCGTATCGATCTCGCTCTCGGGAAGTACGAGGCTGACGTGCCGCATTCCTACCCCTGCCCCTAACTGGCGGGATCGGGGGGAGGGCTCCGTCGCCGAATCATACTCCGCCTCCGTATCAGAGAAACGAACCGGTCGGATCTCTGTCCGGAATTCCCTAACATTCTTCCCTCGACGTCGACGCCTCTCCTTCCTTCCCCTGGGTGGTTCTTCGGGGCATGGCTGATCTCTGTCCTGGCGTCCTCCGGCCACACCGGTTCTGGGGCCAAGGGGAATGGAAACCAAGGTGCGGGGAGCACCGGGATAGATATCAAAGGGGACGCAGGGAGAGATGATTCCGGGCAGGCCTCCGGGCCGGGATCGAAAGGTGGGGTGACCCATGCCTCTTGGATCGGCCACACGGAGTAGACCCTGTTGGTGAATAGCGCTACCGCGAGGTGGTCCGCGGTGGCTATTGCCTGTACCACAACCGGGAGAGTCAACCCAACCTGCCTTTGGGGCGGTCGGGGCCTCGATCTAGGTCGGGCATAGAAGTTCCCCTGCTCAGGATGCGCAGGGGCCTGGTGACTGGAGCCAGCAGTGGCTTGAGCCAACGCGGCCGCTGTTGCTAGGGCCCCAAGGTGGGCATCCTCTTCCGCTCGTGCCCGACGTTGGCGTCGGGACAAACGAGTCGGGATGAGCGGCGCGGGAAGGTGGAGAGCCCGTTCTTCGACTTGAGAAGCCTGGCGGCGGTGTCGCCGTGGCCGGACAGGAGCCCTTATCGCGGATCCCTGGAGCGAATCTTGGATAGGGTGGTCCCAGACATCTTCCACCTCATCCGCATAGGGGAAGGAGCTGTCGCAGCGTTCCGGGGATAAACTCCCGAAGCGGTTGGACATCAAGGTAGGCAGCGGTGCCTCCCTACGCGGCCCTCGAGGGCGGCGTTGGTGGCGAGGTGCAGCTTCCTCGAGGTCTAGGCGAGCCATGTCCTTGGTGGGGATGAATCCCTCTTCCTCATATCTCCGCACCAAGTTGTTGATCACCCTTCTCTGGATGACCTCCGAGGGGGAGAGAGGGCGTGGTTTCCCCGCAGTTGCGGCTGCTGGGATGGCTGTGAAACGGGCGGGACCGCGCGGAGTAGCCGCGTCGGTGTTTCCCCTACCCCTGCTCCAGTGGGCAGGTGGCGATCGGGCACTGGATTGGGCGACTTGATTCCTGAAAGCAGGGAGAAAAACCCGTTAACACTGACAGGAAAAGGAATCGACAACCAACCATTAGTGCCACGACGCCTTCCGTGGGGGGAACCCAGGCCATCGACGTCGTGAGACGGAGTGCCCGATTTCCCTTCCCCAGCCCCTGGCGGGTTCCGTGCCCCAATGTTGAATGCTCGGCCGGGCAACATGTTGGTCTTCCAACACCTCTGAAAGCAATCGGTCTTCATATTGAGGAGAAGAGATTCACGTCGGGTTCACCATTTTTCTGTTTCGGTGCGGATGTGCGTCGGGTTTCTGTTCCAATGCTGTTCCGCCAGGACGCGTTCGCGCGTGCGCCCGTCGACCCGAGGGGATGGGCGCGCGGCTTGTGGCCCCGCAGTCCCGCTTTCCAAAGGCGGGCGGCATCCGTCCCTTTTTCAGGGGCGCCTGCTCCTTGATCGAAACCGGGATGATGGGATGTCGGCTCCTCCTTCCGTGGACGTCTCCTTGGAACTCGTTGCCTAATCCGGGTCTCCCTCATAGATTTAAGACGTGCTCGTGAATCTCGTTCCCGGCGCCATGTCTCCATGGACACCGGTTAATTACGCTGCTTCCGCCCGGACGCTCCAAGGAGTCTGGTCGGGGTAGCAACCTGCGGTGAGGAGACCGGGTAGCTCTGGGTGCTGGGGGCGTGTCTTAACACTGCGGCTCTGCATGTCTACCTTCCGTCCCTAATAGGGCTTCTCGAAGGCGTGATGGCCTGAGGCATCCCGCACTGGGTGTGGGGAACTGTGTTACCTGAGGTTTTCCTCAGCTTCCCATGTTTAACACGGGGTATGCCGCGAGTTTAACGTACAGCGGGGACGGCATCGGAATGATCAACACGAGAAGTGGATCAGATGACAGAACCCTTTGCGGGGAACCTCCGATGCTGGGGCCAGCACATGGGCGGCTTCCCGAGTGAAGTGGAGTGGAATGAAGTGGCATGACCCCACCGGGATGTGGCGGCCCGGGTAAGGATCAGGATGGATGATGGAGTGAAGAGCTTGGACCCCGTAGGGGCTTCCTACGTACCGCGCGTTAGCGCGGATCAAAGTCAGCGTAGTTCGGATATACAGTTTAATGTCATGCTGGACGTCGGCAAGCCGACTCACAAAGAGGTCGAGGCTGCCGGGCGGAGGATTGAACCGAACCACCTCGCACAGAGGGGGATGGAACGGCCGGGTGGATCACAGTTTCACGTCATGCTGGACGCTGAAAGGAGAAAAAGGCAGTGGGAAAGCACAATGGAGATACACATGTGCGGTCTCCCACGGGGGCGGATTCATAGGTGAATCGACGCAAGTGTGAACCCGGGAGGGGTCCACTGATGGACGAACCGACATGAATATGACCGGGACGACCAGGTGGTGGGCTTGAACCTCAGGGAGGCTTCCTACGTACCCTGTTTAGGAGACAAGGATCAAAGTCCACGTAGTTCATTCTGTCAGGACTTACGCACTGAGGCGGCCCGGATGAGGCAAAACTCAGTTGGAGAGGGACTTGGGCTGAAGGTAAGAGACCTCGATCCCTGTCACGCCCTCCACTGGTTTCGGCAGTGGGGAAGCACAATGGAGATACACACGTGCAGTCTCCCACAAGGGCGGATTCATAGGTGAATCGACGCAAGTGTGAACCCGGGAGGGTTCCACTGATGGACGAACCGACGTGAATACGACCGGGACGACCAGGTGGTGGGCTTGAACCTCGGAGAGGCTTCCTACGTACCCTGTTTAGGAGACAGGGATCAAAGTCCACGTAGTTCGTTCTGTTTGTAATACTCTACCCCCGTGGGCGAGGGCCACTCCAATCCCGACATCCCTGCAGAGACGAGCGGGTGGGGGCCACATCCAAACCGGGAGGGGGACCCTGCGTGCGAGGCACGGGATCGGGCGACGCGGACGGTTTAACGTCTTGCCGGACGAAGTACAGTTTAACGTCGTGTGTTGAGGACGAAGATGCTTGGCAGTTTAACGTCTTGCAGCGCGGACGTGGTGCAGTTTAGCGTCTTGCAGGACGAATGCTGAACAGTTTAACATCTTGTAGCTCGGACGATATGCTAGGCAGTTTAACGTCATGCAGCTTGGACGTGGTACAGTTTAACGTCCTGTTGGACGAAACACTTGGCAGTTTAACGTCTTGCAGCGCGGACGAGTGTGGTGCCGCCGATGGGTTCGTGTCACTTCGCGCGAGCCTGGAGGGCCGCACGGGAAGAAAACGCACGGTGCGGGCACCCGGGATGAAGATTATCGGGCGCCACGCAGGCGGGTACCCTCAGGGGGTCAAAGGGGGCGACCCTGGTGGATTGCGCGCAAAAGAGAAGCTTGGCGCGCAATACCGCGGGTCGGCGTGCAAATGGGCAGGCTGGCGCGCAATTGGGCCAGCGCTTTGCGCGCGGAAGATGGACACCGGGCTTCGGATAGCGCGCGGGGGAAACGGCTCATTATTTAACGAATGTCCTCTTAGGAAGGGGGGGTGCGCGCAATCGGGCTGGATTGCGCGCACCCGGAGGCAATTGCACGCAAGAGGCTTCTTTTGTGCGCGAAGGCCTTTGGGTGAAGAGTTGTTTCAAAGGAAAGGAGCCAAAGGGATTGCACGCGAAGGCGAACCCCAAGGCTTTATTGCGCGAAAGAAAGGAGGTTACCTGAAGATCGGCATTGCGCGCGGAGGGGGTTGGATTGCGCGAACGAGCGACTCTTCGAATTCTGGAAACCTCCAAAACATCGGGGGTCGCCTTATATTTATAGGCAACCCCGGGCGCGGAATCCGGTTCGCGGGCGCGGAATTTCCTTCGCGGGCACGGAATCGGGCCCGGCGCGCAAGGGAGTCGCGCGGGCCACGGGCGCGCAAAATTGCACGCCCGCCCAGCGCATTGCGCGTATCCCGGGATGTTTGCGCGCGGCACTACAACTTTGCGCGCGGGTCTCCAAAATTCCGCGCAAGACCTCCGGGCCCTCCGAAACGTGCTTCTGACTCCAAATATGACCTCGCTTTCCGCATCCGAAGCTTCGTTTGGGAACAACGGACTTTTTCGGCGTCTACAGGGCCCACACGGGTTTTAAAACCCCCTTTAACTCCCCATTAATTATTTGAACACCTCTCTTCATTTAATTAAAACTATCCACCTCCCCTAATTTGAATTTTAATCAATTCCACACCATTAATTAATTGTGTTGTCTCATTTAATTAAACACAACTATTTGTGTTGTTGTTCCAAAAAATAATAGACGATTCCTCTATTATTTTTTGTTAGCATTTTGGTGGAGCTTAGGGAGGATAAGAACTCTCCAACGAAGAACTTTCTCCCACAAAGAACACCTCTTCATCATCCACCAAATAATGAAGAACTCTTTCTTCGATCTTATACTGAGCCAAAAGAGAAGGAGCTGACCGTGAAGAATGCCGATGACTCTTCTTCCTTGGTCTCCTACCCCAGACGCTTCTCGGCGTCAATGAATTGATGTCCACCATTCCTCCCCTTCCACCGTCAACGATCGACAAGCGAGGTAGTTGTTTGAGTTGAATTTATTCCCATTCTTCGTCGTTCAATTTTTGGTTTGAGAGTTGTAAATTGATATCACCATAACGAGGAGGGATCGGACCGCACGAACATGGCCCGACCCTCCCCCTTGTTATTCTCGTTTTTTGAAAACGGAGGCAGAGCAGCGGCGGTCAGCTTCGGGCCTACCATGAAGGAAACTGACGGCGCAAAGGCAGCCGGGTCGCTGAAGGGGGGCGGCATCATCGCACCGCACAGAGAACTGGGCCGCGGCCAGGCGGGCCGCGGTAGTGTCGATGGGGTGTGGTGTCGTCGCACCGCGCCAGAAAAAGGGGTCACGGCCATGAAGGTCGTGGCGGTCAGAAGGGTTGGGCGCGGCGTCGGAGTGTCACGCCGGAGAAGAACCGCGGCCATAGGCTATAGCAGATAGAGGAGGGAGGCCGGCTGAGCCGGCCACCAGTGTGCGCTACAGGCGGGACCTGATGGGTCCTAAAGAGACTAGGTCGGCCCCACAATTCGATCGTTGTGGAAGATAGGGGGATTAACCCCCCCCCCCCCCCCCCCCCGCATACGCGGCCAGCCGGGTTGTAGGACCAGCCAGCCACCCGGACCGCCAGCCAGCCACCCAAGCCACGCGGGCCGCCATCCACCTGGGCCACACGGGCCTTCGGGCCGGGCCGGGCCATCCCCATGGGACGGGCGCCCCCCCTCCCCCCCCCCCTCGGGCCGGGCTTCCCTTGGGCTAGGCTGGGCCACCCCCTCGGGTCAGGTTGGACCCGCGGACAGGGTCAAACTCCAGTCCAAAACCATTTGACCCGAACACACCTTTTCGCCCGTAACTTGGGTTACGGGTGTCTGATTGACAAAATATCTGCAGTGATGGAAATATTATAGTGAGACGGTTCTTTTGGAATATCCCACTTAATTATTGAACGTAGTTGGAATATGGTGGGGTTGGTTTGAACCTAAGAACCAACCATTCCCCTGGAACGGAAATGTCAATAACTCATAGACCGGGCATCCGATTGACGCATCGTCTATTGCATTAAGACCCCAATGACGAGTCATAACTTTGAGATACTTATACATGGAAATTCATGACAGTTGGAGTATTTTCCAGTAGCTCATGGAGAGGATCCTCCCAAAGACGAGAGAGCAGAGTGTGGAGACCTAGTATATGGCTCAGACCTGACTACTGTTGACCTTTAGACTCGGAGTGTTTCAACTAGCCTAGTAGGAAGCTCCTCTGTGTGACGCGGCAGGCCCACAGTGGGGAGTGCCTCTATGTGACGTGGTAGACCCACGGTACTCGACAGGAGGAGTACCACAACAGGCTATGAGGAGGATCACCTCCATGTGAGCGCGGTAGACCCACGGTGGAGAGCGCCTCTGTGTGACACAGCAGACCTACGATACATGACAGGAGGAGTACCACAGCAGTCCAAGAAGGTGGGAAGCGCCTCTGTGTGACGCGGCAGGCCCATTGTACTCGATAGATGAGGAGTACACTATCAGCTGAGGTTTCTAACAGAGTTACTGGGTTTGTTACTTGATACTACCCCCTGGAATAAAATACTTGTTTTAGATGAGTTAATGACTTTTATGTTTACCTCACGAATGATATGGTTTACTAGATAACTTAGGTATATGTATGGGCATATACCTAAGTGATGGTTATCTGTTGATTTCATACTTTTGGTTTAACCTTATTGGATTTAGTGAGACCTTGAGGGTCTTGGGGTCCCTACTGAGTATCGTTATACTCACCCCTGCACGAGCTACACCCGAACCTCATTGTGTTGGATGCAGAAGACGGACAAAAATTACTAAGGTAGAGAATAGCAGAACTGGACGGTACCCGGAGGTGGACCACTCGGCGAGACGGCACACAGAGCAGACGGACGTACGTGGAGTGCTGAGGAGGCAGTCTGTACAAACCCTTCAGGTAGGATCCTCGGAGGATGAACCTGTGGCTTCTTTACTTTTCTTCTTTCAGTTTTACTTTTTCATTTCCTTATACTTTACTGTTGGGCTTGTATTTTCAGACCCCTTTACTTTTAGCACTCTCTTTCGTATACAGTTTTTACTTGGTGTTTTACTTCCAGTTTCTTACTCTGTTGTGTGTGTTTAGTTTATAAAGGCAATGCCTTCCCATATTAGGGATTTACGCCTTTGGTGTTAGTCACCAGCCCCTGGCCTATGGAAGGCGGTCTTGGGGTAGCCACGATACGGGCCCCGGGGGATGGGTCTTCACAAATTGGTATCAGAGGAGTCGGTTCTACCATAGAACTTAGGAATCTGATCATTCTTTTATGTGAAGCAATAGTGTTAAGGGTATTAAGTGTGGTTTTCAGTTTAGGGAGTCCAGTGCTGGTGCGAGTGGCTGACATATCCAAACACCAGGACCCTGAATTCTGATTTCTGACTTAGTGCATGAAAACATTCATTGTGTGTGTGTCTTTAAAGTTTTAATAATTCAGCTTAACCAGGTCAACTCACCAGTTATAATCTTTGGACTGTGTCGCAACTATTTCTTTCAGGATGCCTCCCTGCAGAGCCCCGAGAGTCGTACACTCTGAGAGCCCACCAAGAGATGAGGCCTCGGTGTAGGTCCCTTTACCAGTAGAGGTATCATCGGTACCACTTTCCATTGGGCCATTGATTCCACCAACCCTAGTAGAAAATGATGTACACCGGTTGAGCGCATTGCATGAGTTCCAGCACCAGATTCCACCTAGGTTCCAGGGAGAGACGGACCCACAGGCTGCAAAGGATTGGATGGAGGCTGTGGTGAGAGTCTTCAAGAAGGTAGGGACACCAGCAGACCTCATGGTGATCCTTGTTGTGAGTCTACTTCAGGCAGCAGCAGGCAGATGGTGTAGCCAGATGCTCCAGGTCCATGATGAGGTGACACTTCTATGGGAAGACTTTGGAGCCTGTTTCAGGTATAGTTTGTACCATCCACCCTTCATGCGGTGCGGATAGAGGAGCTACTTCATCTGCATTAGGGTAGCATGACAGTAGCACAGTACTCAGCGAGGTTCACTGACCTCTCATGCTACTCCACAAATATGGTACGGGGCCCATTCTTCAGGGTCCAGACCTTCGAGCAGGGGCTCAGGCAAGAGATCAGGGCATCGATGATCTCCCTCATCATCCCAGCATAGGTGGGGGTGTTAGAGAGGGCCCTCCTAATGGATAATTTCCTTACTAAGAAGTCACCAACAGCGAGACCCACCACTAGTCGACATGCAGTAGAGTCTTATGCAGCCGGTAGTAGACAGACGTCACAGAGGTCTAAGAGGACCAGACCCACGGGTCACAGGATCTATTGTCCAGGGCACTCGGGGCAGTGACTTACCTTCCAGGAGTAAGCAGTGTTACTCATGCAGTGGGCAGGGTCACATAGATCATGACTGTACGACCCTTTGTTCAGAGGATCAGCAAACAGTTTAGGTACCTCCCAGGCAGAGGCAGAGGTTTGATCAAGACAGTCTGCAGGTCATAGACAGACGTGACAGAGGAAATGGTTGAGCAGTTAATGGTGGATGACGTTATGAGGTGCTACCACCACCACCACCAGGAGGTCCACCCTGAACACAGAGAGCATGTGGACAGGGGAGAGCTCATCTTCAGGCATCTGAGGCATACGAACATGGCACTCCGGTGATGATTCGAGGTATTATCTGTGTCTACTCCACCTTAGCTACAGTTCTTATAGACAGAGTTTCCAGTCATTCTTTCATTTCCACTGCCCACGTTCGGAGCTTGAAGATTCTGACATAGTCGTTAGCTCAATCCTTACGGCTAGAGACTCCTACGGGGGCAGACTCGATGATTACACACTGGTGTCGGCAGTGTGATCTTACTCTAAGAGGTGAGAGCTTTGGATGGGATCTCCTCATAGTGGCGTCGAGGCCTTACGACTTCATCTTGAGTATGGACTGGTTATCTACAATCTATGCTCATATTGACTGTATTAGGTGAAAAGTGTGGGGTGTCCGCACGGATGGGACTCGGTTCACCTTCACCGGTGAGAATGAAACCTTTTCAGTGCAGGAAGGACTTACTCGGAGGAGGGTTCAGCCGATCACTCACCAGTTGTCTTTCCTTACCCTTAGAGCAGTCGATGTGGAGATTCCAACTTATCTTGTAGTGGTGGACCAGTATGCGGATGTTTTCCTTGACGATGTCCCAGGACTACCTCCTCGTAGATAGGTGGAATTATACATTGATTTGTACCCCAAGAAGGCACCGATATCTACTCCATCATATCGGATGGCTTCCGCTGAGCTTCATGAGCTGCGAGTACAACTGGAGGACTTGCAGAAGAATAGATTCATCCAGCCTAGTGTCTCTCCCTAGGCATCACCAATTCTGTTTTCCAAGAAGTCAGATAGGATCTTGCGGAATTGTGTTGACTACCGTTTCCTAAACCAGGTGACTATGAAGAATAGGTACCCACTCCCGAGGATTGACAACCTCTTTGACCAGCTGAAGGGATCACGGTGGTTCTCAAAGATAGACCTCAGATCAAGCTATCACCAGCTCAGAGTTTGAGATGAGGATGTACAGAAGATGGACTTCAGGTGTCGATACGGCCACTATGAGTTCTTGGTTATGCCCTTCGGCATAAGTAACACTCCAACAGTGTTCATGTGTCTCATGAACAGGATCTTCCATCCATACCTCGATCACTTTGTCGTGGTCTTCATCAATGACATTCTGATCTACTCTACCACTGAGGAGGAGCATGCCTGCCATTTCCAGGTGGTATTAGACACACTCCAAGAGCACCATCTTTATGGTAAGCTCACGAAGTGCCAGTTTTGGATTCGAGAGGTTCACTTCTTGGGGCATGTCATCTCGGAGGATGGAGTTGTAGTAGATCCGGCGAATATTGAAGCGGTACTTACTTGGGATCCACCCAAGAGTGTGACAGAGGTACGGAGTTGCCTGGGCTTGGCTAGGTACTATTGAAGGTTCATTCCAGACTTCTCCAGAGTTGCAGCACCACTATCAGCCTTGAAAAAGAAGGGGAAACCCTTCATGTGGTTGGAGAGATGCCAGCAGAGCTTTCAGGAGCTGAGGCAGAGGCTGACTAGTGCCCCCATCCTGAGGCTTCCAGAGGAAGGCGTAGGGTACGTAGTCTACTGCGATGCATCAAGAACAGAACTTGGGTGTGTCCTGATGCAAGAGCGAGTAGTGATCGCGTATGATTCTCGGCAGCTAAGACAACACGAGAAGAACTACGCTACCCATGACCTAGAGTTAGTTGTAGTGGTCTTTTCCTTGAAGATGTAGAGACACTATCTAATGGGCGAGCGTTTCACAGTCTACTCTGATTACAAGAGTCTCAATTATATCTTATCTCAGAAGGACCTGAACCTGAGATAGCGGTAATGGCTTGAGTTCCTCTAGGACTATGACTTTGAGATAGTCTATACTTCTGGGAAGGGGAACATTATTACGGATGCACTCAGTAGGAGATCTGGTATATAGCTCCTGGGAGAGGCGACAGAGCAGCTGCATACCTTGCAGATATCCTTTGTGGATAGGGATTCATCAGTCTATCTATAGTCTCTTACAGTAACTTCTCCACTTCTTTTGTGAGTCAGGGAGGCGCATTGTGGAGATGCTGATTGGGAGACACGACGTGCTCAGATATCCACAGGGTAGGCACCTGATGGATTTTCTAAAGGTTGGGAGCATGTCATACTCTTCAGGGGACGTACTATGGTAACAGTAGCACTTCAGGAGGAAGTGTTGAGGGATTTCCACACTTACCCTCTAGCGGTACATCCAGGGTGGCGAAGATGTACCAGGACCTCCAACGACAGCATTGGTGGCCAGGCATGAAGAAGGCAGTAGCGATGTTTGTCTCATGATGCCTCACTTGTTATCAAGTGAAGGTGGAGCACCAGGTACCAGCAGTCTTGGTTCAGCCCTTAGAGGTCCGAGAGTGGAAGTGGGATGGAATATATATGTACGTCATGACGGGTCTTCCACGTTCATCCAGGAGTAACAATTTGATATCAGTGGTCATTGACCAACTCACCAAGTCGGCCCAATTCCTACCAATCAGAGAGTAGGGATCAGTAGAGGGCTTGGGGAACCCCTATGTGCAGGAGATTGTGTGTTTACATGGAGTACCTACTTCTATAGTCTCCTGCCATGATGCACGGTTTACTTCCCAGCTATGGAAGGGGTTTCAGGAGGCTTTCAGGATACAGCTTCACTTGAGCACCGCCTTCCATCCTCAGAAAGATGGTCAGACTGAGCGGACCATTTAGACCCTCGAGGACATGCTCCAAGATTTTGTCCTCGACTTTGGCCACAACTGGGAGGATCACTTACCATTGGTAGAGTTTGCCTATAACAACAGTTATCACTCCACCATCGGTATGGAACGTTTTGAGGTCTTGAATGGTCGACCTTGCAGATCAACACTGTGCTAGATAGTCCCAGGAGAGTCAGTACTAGTGGGACCAGATATGGTACAGGCTACCACAGAGAAGGTGCAGATCATCTAGGAGTGGATGAAGACTGCACAGAGTAGGCAGAAGTTGTATGCTGATAGGAGATGAAGGCCTCTAGAGTTCGAGGATGGTGACCACATCTTCCTACGGGTCTCACATCGATGAGGTCTCAGAAGATTTGGATGAGGCGGAAAGTTATCTTCGAGGTTCATCAGACCTTTTCAGGTCCTTAACAGAGTAGGAGAGGTGGATTACCGCCTAGCTCTTCCACCTTAGTTGCACCGGGTGCATGACGTCTTCCACGTATCTCGGCTGAGGAGATACGTGCACGACCCTTCCCACATCATTGGCCATGGAGAGATGGACATCAATGACAGGGTGAATTTCATGGAGGTTCCAGTGGAGATTGAGGATCGATAAGAGTGGTTCCTTCATGGATGGTCGATACCTCTGGTGTGCGTTCGCTGGTGGCACGGGAACCTCCAAGAGAGCACATGGGAGTGGGAGGCTCATATGCATGATCAGTACCCCCATTTGTTCCCTTAGTTTGAGTTGTAACTCACGGGAATGTAAAGACCTAAGGTAGGGAGAATTTAAAGACCCGGAATTTCTGTGGAAATTTTTTTTAAAAAAAATACATGGGAATTTTATGAGGCTGCGAAAATTTACGCCGCTTGATTCTGAGGCCCGGTGTGCCCAGAATCAATTTCTGAAGTTTTGTTTAGGTACATTCAGTAAACGTACGAGCAGGACTTTATAACTATTGAACCGGTGCTCGGAATTGAAATCTGAGGGCACCATTGAACTCGCAGCGTCAGTAATTGCTTAGTGAGACCTTCACCACGGTTGTGTTCTAGCGAGAGTGGGAGTTAGATTTTGGGGGTTTTAATTAAGTTAAATAAGAATAAAAGTTAGCTTATTTTTATTTTTGAGGTGGTTAAAACCTCTAAGAGGTGGTTATTGGTGGGGTCCACCACACCCTAAACTCCCATGAGAGGTTATGGTAGTGGGGCCCACCCGCACATAGCCTCCCTTGGGAGGATATCCTTGGTGGGGCCCACATGGGTTTTAAAACCCCCTTTAACTCCCCATTAATTATTTAAACACCTATCTTCATTTAATTAAAACTCTCTACCTCCCCTAATTTTAATTTGAATCAATTCCACAACATTAATTAAATGAGTTGTCTCATTTAATTAAACACAACTATTTGTGTTGTTGTGCCAAAAAATAATAGATGATTCCTCTATTATTTTTTGTTAGCATTTTGGTGGAGCTTGGGGAGGAGAAGAACTCACCAACGAAGAATCACCGCCCATGAAGAATGCCTCTTCATCGTCCACCGAAGAACGATGAACCCTTTCTTGGATCTTCGACCGAGCCAAAAGAGAAGGAGCTGACCGCGAAGAACACTGACGACGCTTCTTCCTCTATCTTCTACCTTCTCAACATCAACGAATCTACGTCCACCATTCCTCTCCTTCCACCATCAACGATCGACAAGAAAGGTAGTGGTTTGAGTTGAATTTATTCTTGTTATTCATCATTCAATTTATGGTTTGAGAGTTGTCAATTGATATCACCATAACGAGGAGGGATCAGACCGCACGAACATGGAACAACCATCCCCCTTGTTTTTCTCGTTTTTTGACAATGGAGGTAGAGCAATGATGGTCAATGTTGGGCTGAACGCGAAGGAAACCGAAAGCGTGAATGTCGCCGGGTCGCCGAAGGGGTGTGGCGTCATCGCGCCACGTAGAGGACCGGGCCGCGGCCAGGCGGCCCGCGGTGGTGCCGGAGGGGCATAGTGATGTCGGACCGCACCGGAAGAAGGGGTCACGGCCACAAAGGCCGTGATGGTCGAACAGGTTGGGCGCAGTGCCATCAAGCCGCACCGTAGAAGAACTGCGAGCATAGGCTGCGGCGGACAGAGGAGGGCGGCTGGCTGAGCTGGTCGCCGGTGCGCGCTACAGGAGGGACCTGAAGGGTCCTGTGGAGACAAGGTCGGCACCACATGCCGTCCGTTGCAGAAGACAGGGGGTGTAACACCCCCCCCCCCCCCCCCCCCGATACGCGGCCAGCTGGGCTGCCAGACCATCTGGCCAGCCAGCCACCCGGGCCACCAGCCAGCCGGGCTACGCGGTCCACCAACTAGCCAGGCCACGCGGGCCGCCAGCCAGCTGGGCCATGCGCCCCCCCCCCCCTTGGGCTGGGCTTCCCTCGGGCCTGGCCTCCGTCGGGCTGGGCCGCCCCCTCTGGCCGGGTCGGACCCGCAGACCGGGTCAGACCCCAATCTGAAACTGTTTGACCCGAACACACTTTTCCGCCCGTAACATGGGCTACGAGTGTTCGATCGACGAATCGTCCATGGTGATGGAAATCTTAGAGTGAGACGGTTCTTTTGGAATATCCCGCTTGAGTTTTTGACATAGTTGGAATACGATTAGGTTGGTTTGAACCTAAGAACCAATCGGGCCCCTGGAACGGAAATGCCAACAATTCACAGACCGGGCGTCCGATTGAAGCATTGTCTGTTGCGTTGAGACCCCTATGATGAGGCGGACCTTTGAGATACTTCTACATGGAACTTCATGACAGTTGAAGTATTGATCAGTAGCTCGTTGATCGCATCCTCTTGGAGACGAGCGAGAAGAGTGCGGAGACCTAGTAGCTGGCTAAGACCTAATGACTGATGACCTTTTGACTCGAAGTGTTTCGACTAGCCCAGTGGGAATAGCCTCTGTGTGACGCAGTAGGCCCAAAGTGGGGAGAGCCTCTGTGTGACACGGTAGAACCATGGTACTTGACAGGAGGAGTACCTCAGTAGGCTACGAGGGGGAGCACCTATGTGTGAGTGCGGCAGACCCACAGTGGGGAGTGCCTCTGTATGACACAGAAGATGCACAGTACTCGACAGGAGGAGTACCACTGTAGTCCAGGAAGGTGGGAAGCACCTTTGTGTGACATTGCAGGCCCACTGTACTCGATAGAGGAGGATTACACCATCAGCTGAGGTTTCCGATAGAGTGACTGGAGTTGTTACTTGATACTACCCCCTTGGAATAAAATCCTGGTTTGAGCTGAGTTAATGAATTTTATGTTTACCTCATGAATGATATGGGTTACTAGATAACTTAGGTATATGTATGGTCATATACCTAAGTGATGGTTATCTATTGATTTCATACTTGTGGTTTATCCTTGTTGGATTTAGTGAGACCTTGAGGGTCTCAGGGTCCCTACTAAGTATCGTTATACTCACCCCTGCACGGGCTATGCTCGCACCTTGTTATGTTGGTTGCAGATGACAGACAGTATAGACTGAGGCAGAGAATAGAAGAACTAGACGGTACCTGGAGGTGTACCACTCAGCGAGATGGTACACGGAGCGGACGGATGGACGTCGAGTGCTAAGGAGGTCGTCTGTACCTACCCTTCAGGTAGGAACCCCAGAGGACAACCCAGTGGCTACTTTACTTTTCTTATTTCAGTTGTACTTTTCTGTTTCCTTGTACTTTACTATTGGGATTGTATTTTTATCCCCCTTTACTTTCAGCACTCTCTTTTGTAAACAATTTTTACTTGGTTTTTTACTTCCAGTTGTGTACTTTGTTGTGTGTGTTCAGTTTATAAAGGTAATGCCTTCCCAGATTAGGGATTTATGCCTTTGGTGCTAGTTTCCAGCCCCTGGCCTATGGAAGGCGGACTTGGGGTAGTCACGATACGGTCCACGGGGGACAGGTCGTGATAGGTAATACCCAGCTAGACTAAGGATGTTATAGATCTCCATTACAGATGTTGGTTTGGTCCACTCTTTAATTACCTTTGTATTATAAGGATCTATAGATATCCCTTTGCTAGTGATAACATGCCCCAATAATGATAATTCCTCTATCTAGAACTCACATTTACTATACTATTCATATATCTTCTCCCTTCTCAATGTCTTTAGCACAATATTCAAATGCTCCTCATTTTCCTCCTTGCTCTTGGAGTATATTAGAATATAATTGATAAAGACTACCACAAATTTAGCGAGGTAATCTCTAAATTTTCTTTAAATCCATGAAAATTATTGGATCATTAGTGAGTCCAAAGGGTGTCACTATGAATTCATAGTGTCCATACCTCATTAAAAAGGTATTCTTGGGAATATCTTCCTTCTTTAACTTTAATTGGTGATATCCCGACTGAAGGTCCACCTTAGAGAAATAATTGGCCCCACGAAGCTGATCAAAAAATTCATCTATTCATGGAAGGGGATACTTGATATTTATCTTGATTTTATTGAGTTCATGACAGTTAATGTAGAGGTGCATTGATATATCCTTCTTATTGATTAAGATTACTGGAGAACCCCATGTTGAAGCACTCAGGAGTATAAAACTCTTCTCCAGATTCTCCTGTAACTGCTTCTTAATCTCTTCAAGCTCTATGGTTGCCATTCTATAAGGTGTCTTCGATATAGGTATAGATCTAGTAATAAGTTCAATTGAGAACTCAACCTCTCTATTAAGAGGAAGACCAAGAAACTCTTTAGGGAATACATCAAGGTAATCCCCCATGATTGGTATATCTTAGAGAAGTATAATCTCCTTTGTCTCAATCATTTGAGCTAAACATGCTTGCTCATAAGGTAGTAATATCCACACTTGAGACAATGATTCTAAAGGAGATTAATATTCCTCCTTAAACTTTTAAATAATTGGAGGATGCTTCAGGATGTAAAGAGTGATCTTCCTTTCATGGTATTTGATGTTGTATTTATATAAAGATAGTCAATTCATTCCCAAGATAACATAAAACACCACTAAAGTAAGTATGATGAGATTTTCTGGGAGGTCCAGTCCATATACATTAACTGGGGAGGAGTTATAAACCTTGGATGAAATAATTTATCTATTCACTATTCTTATAGATAACTTATCCTCCAAATTTTGAGGTGGTATTTGAATAGTTCTACTAAACTTTCAATATATGAAAGAATGCGTAGAACCAGAATCAAATAGTACATTATCTATTCTTGAATGAATAACTAGCATACCTTTCAACACATTGTTTTATGACTCCACCTCATTAGTAGTGATAGTATAATCCCTTCCTTGTTTCCTTGGTGGTTTTTGTTGATTGCCTCCCACAACCCTCAACTTAGGGAAATTGTTCACATAATTCCCATGTTCCTTGCAGTTGTAACCCTACACCACTGGCTGAGAATTTATATGAACCTTCCTTTTTTATTCCAAATTAGTGGAATTCTTCATATCCCTTTGGAAATTATTTTCTAGATGTCCCATCTTTCTACATTTGAAGGAATTCCTGGTTCCCTTTAGACAATTCCTAGAATGCTTCTTCCCACAATTTTTACACGTAGGATGTTAGATCTTCTTTCCATCAAGGGATTTATTTTCCGAACCACCCATATTAGACTCCATTTTCTACTTCTTGTCACCAATCCCATGATACCATTGTGATTCTCAGATTTCCATTTCAACCTTGAGGGCACAATAGAAAATCTCCTCATAACTGTTAAAATCTCAAATCGCCAACGCTTTTCATAGACTCGACTTTAGTTCTCTAAAGAAATGATCTACCTTACTTTCATTGTTCATGAAAAAGCCAAAGGTGTACCTTTAAAGCCTTCTAAAGTGTGCTTAATATGCCATCATGGACTCGTCTTCCTTCTACTTGAGTCTGAGGAACTCCCTTTCCATCTTGAGATGGAGGGTTTGGGTAAAATATTTATTGAAAAACATTTTATTGAATTCCTCCCAATCCGTGGAATTAATTTCTTCTTGGAAATTAATATTATTTATTAGTTTCAACCACTGATTGGCTTCCCCATCAAATAGATATACTGCCAGTACGACTTTATCTTCTTTTGAGCAATGGAGGACATAGAATATCTTTTAAATGGAGTTAATCCACTATTTTGTGTGGTGGGTATTTGAATATACACTAAACATGGGAGGACTTTGCCATATGAAGGATTCAACAACAACTTTCTCTTTACTTAGAGGAGGATATCATTACACATGATTCAAGTTATTATTCATAACTTGAGCCAGCTGACCAAGTACTTTCATGAAGTTTTAAGCACCTGTTCCCATTATATTTGGAATATCATTATGGAAATCTTCACATTTCTTATAACATTGATTGTTGCCACGTGTTCTTATATTTCCCACTACTAACTAAGAAAAAGAATATACAATTAGGGGGCTTGAATACTTATCTAATAAGAATAAAAAAGGAATCTTTAAACATAAAAGGATAAACTCTTAAAGGAAAAGTATATCCAAACTTGTTATTCCCTAGGTTTCAATCTAGGTTATCCATGATCTGTTTCATAACATATATTATTATGGGATTTTTTTATTCCCTTAATAATGGTTCGTACTAAGCTCATGAATTTACTAAAGCATACCCCCCGGAATTGTCAAACCAAGAGTGCATCAAGGCCAGTTATTATGCACTAGTTCCCATTTGAGTCTAACTCAAAGAGGTGTTTTGGGTTTTACCACTAGATACATCTATGCTAGATTCGCCTTTACCTATTTGAATCTATACAAGGATGAATTTTCTTGATAAACAACTTACTTTATACCTACCAAAATCTAGTTATGTTTTCTTATACTTAGTCTCATCCTTAAGGTTCTTACTAAAGTTATCTATTACTAATCTCCAAAAATAACTAGATCATCCTATGATACCAACTATAGTGAACTTATCATTTTCACATAACATTACATGATTTTATGAATAATTATATATTATAATACAATCCAAGGATCATGAATTATAGTGTCTTTGAAGACTAGGTACATAAAACTAAAAACATAAACCATTTCTTTATTTAATCTTCATATTGAGATTCTAACATCCATTGTGATCATACATAGGAATAGGATAAATTGGGGATTACATGAACAAATGGGGGAGACAAAAATCCCAGTAATAGAATAATAATAAGAATAAATCTTTATCATATTGGTTAGGAAACATGACATAATGATATAAAAGGGCACATAACGTAATTGCACATATGAAACCATAACATGTATAACCTGGGATCATATAAACATGGAATCATAGTAATGTGAAAGCGAAATAAAACATGAATTTAGCACAATTCAAGTCTCATTTCACATAGAGGATCACAAGTCAAGGTTAACAACCAATATTGTTTCACATGGTAGCACAAGTCAAGGCTAACCACCAAGACTGTTGCACATGGTAGCACAAGTTAAGGCTAACTGCCAAGACCATTGCACAAAATGTCCCATGAGTCTAAACTTTACCCAATGAATTGGAGTACTATCTGGGTGAAACCATCATAAAATGTTCATGAATATACTTTCCACATACAGAATCACACATAATCAATCATACATAAACATAAGGGAATCCATGGAAGGAAATGGGTATCATAATCATGTCATATAGCATAGTTAAATGGGTGTATCATACACGTGTCCATGAAAGAAATGAATTAGAACATACATGGACATTTATAATGGAAAATAGGCATATATAATGTTAATTTATGTCAAATAGAAGTGATAACATGTAAAAATAGTATTTAAGAAATTTTAGCATTAAAACACTTTAGTGTCGTTTTATGGAAAATACTAAAGAGAATTTAAAATAAAAAATGGAATGATATTTTATATAAAAATAGAATTGAAACAAGACGTTATTCATAATAAAAAAAATACTGATTTTATAAAAAAAATTATGGCTTAAAATAGATGGTAGAGTGCACTTGAAATTGGGTAAAAAATCAGGAAGTTCCCATGAAACAGTTTTTCTTATCGGGAAGTATTGAGGGGGGAACCACTTAAAAACATGCATATCCACCAAAATAGAATTATTAATGGATCTTGATACATGATTTGGAAATATAAATATAAATTATAATATGTTCATAAACAGAATATAGGATTTCATTTGGGTAAAAAGAGAGTAAGAACAACCCAAAGGAATAATGGAGGTTCGGGTAGAATCCCTTACCTTAAGTATGATGGAGTTCTCTACATGATATTAATGAGATGAATAATAAAATTAGGTTCATTAATTAATAATTAAAAAACCTAATTTACATGTAATTGATTTATTATAACCTTTTGAGTTCATTTATAACCTTTTTGATTGGTTATGAGGTTTAATTTCATTGTTTGGGTTTGTTTGTTTCATGATCAGTTTACTTATATACATGAAAGTATAATCATGTAAAATTAAGATTTTTGTCCATAATTGGAGTTATATAATTGAAAATACAGAAGTTTACATGATTCTAAATTTCATTTGGTTACTTGGAGTGAAGACGATTCATTATATAAAACTTTAGTGATAACCTTTTGGGTTAATTGGCAGTTTTTGATCACAACAAACACATTTTTATAAATCAAAACCATATATAAAAAAAGATTCCAAAACCATAGATGAGACATAATACATATATTATATTATTTTTAAACCATAATAATGGTTTCATAACTAAAATTGAATATGGTAATGGAGATTTAAAACCCATCGTCCTTGAATGTGGTAGATTAACACATCTCAGATGGTGTTTTTACTACTAGTATAAAAGAATGGTAAAGGAGAGAAGATAATAACTTATTCCATTATCATAAAAAAAATTAAATATATATATGTTACTAGATTTTTCATAACATTTGTATTTTGAGATTTAAGGATATAAAATAAAACAAAGGAACTTGAAATGAAAGTATACAAATTGAAAAGAGGAATTTACCTCTTGAATTAATCTTCCTTGAGAGCCTCTTAAGGGGAGAGGATTTGGTCTTTTAAGGAGACAAATGGATGATGGAAGTGTGGGGGGATCTTGGGAAGATATTTGAGCATAATTTAGTCATGTAAAAATTCTTTATAGAAGTGAAGATAAGAGGTGAGTGTGGGTGGTTTTTATAGTGAAGGGGGGGAGGGTTTTCTTAATATTTAAATCATTAGTTTATTATTTTTACATAACACAAGAAATAGTGATGACTCCATGACCAAAAATAGTAATATGTGAATTTTATTTAGAACCAATGGTTCTTACATCATCATAAAATCACCCATGACTCAATAATTAATGTATTTAGCTTATTTTGTAAATTATCATATTTCACTGTTCATTAAAAATTCAAGTATTTTAGAAAAATCCAAAAAAATCACCCTAACCATTTTTAAATGTGTATAATTAAAAAATGAAATCCATTTTTCAAAAATAATTTTCTAAATATGATTAATTTAATTTTTAATTAAAATCATAATTTACTTGAAAAATACAGATTTTAAAACTATAAGTGATTTTATATTTCTTTCAAAAATTACATAAGGTCTTATAAAATTATCTTAAAACCAAATGACATAAAAATTTTAATTTATGAAAAAACTTAATGAAGATACACTTTATTTTAAATTAATTACTTAATTGTAATTAATTATTTATGTCTTACAAAAATACCAATACTTTTACTATGGTCATATTATCACTTATAAGATGCCTAAATTTTATTTATACATTCAAGGGTGTGGTTACTATTATTTTGGAAGATTTAATATTCATAAGGTTAATATTAATATTCATAAGCATGGGTTACTATTCATAAGGGTGGGTTAATATTCACCAAAAAATAATTTTGTTCCATCATACCCCAAAAATCACCTTAAACACAACTATATATGTTAGATTTTCAAAATTAAAGACACAGAAGTGGCAAAATTATGTTTAATAGTCACATAGTATATATTATCATGATATTTCATTGTGTTATCTAATTTTATTATAATATAAGGCGTAATTATCAGAATTGAATTCCATTGATAAAACACTGGGTTGTTACATTTATACCATATTTTAGTAGAAGTTTATTTTTAGGATTTAAAACACCTTTTTATGAAAACTATTTTTTATTGTATAATGTTTATCCATTTTATAAAATTAAAATAAACCTTGATCAGGAATTATTTAAATGAAATTTATATTATATATATATATATGATTTAAATTAGTTTAATTATTATTACTTTTCATATAGTTAATATGACATCATATTGTCTTTAAAAAATGCATTTCATGAAAAACATTTTTTCAACACATCATTGGGTTTAATTTTAAATTAAATTCTACCACTTTTGTGAGTTAAATTTGGAAAAAAAATCTATTTTTGTAATAATAATAATTTATATAATCTAATAATTTCATCTTAATTTTTTACCATAATTAATAGTGAAAGTAGTAAAAAATATGTTATCATTGTTAAGGTAGAAATAGGTTTACCATGGGGTTAAACTAAAAAGATAAGGGTTTAAAATGACCCAAACCTATATAATTAAAATTTTATGGAATATTTTGAATATATATTTTATAAGGTTCACAAATGGTCTATTTTGGAGCCTTTTTGAAGAGAAAAAACTGGGTGGAACTCTTTCTTTTCAAAAATTCCAAGTGTGTCCTCTCCCCCACTTCCAAAAGACCACATTCTCTACTCTCCTTTACACACTTTCAAAACCTATTGGTATAGAAAATACCTATCCAAATTAAATCCATAATTCCATACCCGAATCCTAAAATCATTTTTTTGATCATAAATTCAACCTAGAAAAGATTTTGGTTCAAACCTAAAGAAGTTGTCTGATGAAGAGGTGACGTCCTTAACCGATCATTTTATTTTATTTCCTCTTCCACCTCCTTAAGATATTATTAAACCATTATGATATCATTAAATAATTATATTCCATATACTGATATGTTTTTATGTTATTTTAATTACCTAAAACCATCTCCACCTCCCTCAAATGGGAAACGAAACCGTTGATCGTGTGTGTGGTGGACTACCACCTCGTGAACCGACGTAATTAATTTTCAATCACCACTTCTTGTAGATAGATATAATGATGTAAATAATTTTTATATATTATATTTATGATATATTTATACTTAAGGAATTATAATATCTCATACACCTTATTACTTTCCATTCTGTAGGGAATACGATAATGTCGCTTGTGTGTACGGTGGAATACCACCTCATAATGCGATGTGATTCATTTTTTACTTAAAATTTACATGGAAGGTAATAAGGATTGATTTTATTTTTATATATTATATTAATTAAATGTTAATAATTCTTAAAAATAAATATATCATATAATTTCTTACCTTTTCATCCATTGAATAAATGATAATGTTGTTCTTGTGTACAACGGAATATCATCTCGTGAAGTGATGTGATTTGTTTTTTACTAACTCTTTACACGAAAGGTAATAGAGGATATATTTAATGAATATATTTGATATATATTACATGATATTGATTATATAAAATTTATATACAATCCATTTTCTTACCCTTTCATCCGTTAAGGAAATGATAACGTCACTCATGCGTACATATGACTGGCCATCTCCACAAAGCGATATGATTCATTCTCTATGTTTAAAATTAAATAATGGTTATCAAGATGTATCTAATGAAAAAAAAATATTTATAACATTAATATAATTTTTTATATGATGTAAATATATCCTATGTTCATGATCTGGAAATTTCATGATAAAACATGCATAAGAAAACAAGACAATTAACACTTGAAATAATAGTGATAATGAAATATTATTAACAAATGGGTAATAATATGTAATAAAAGTATAATATATTATATTATAAATATTAATATTGTTATGTTATAAGTTAATAATAGGTTTAAAACCACTATATATGAGGTTAAAGAGTTCTCAACAAAAGGGAAGCGTGAGGTGAGGGGTTTTTTAACTCAATTTCCATTCATTAGGTTACACGTCTACTTAGTTGATTATTGTTTTCCATGTTTATATGTGGAATGACTTTTGATTTATTTATGTGGTATTTTTACTTGAATTTGTGTGTATTTAAGTTTTTTACACATGATCTCATCATTTATTAACTCTTGCCTCAATGATATGAACTTTGTAAGGGTTTCGTCTCAAACTTCCTTTTTTAAGAGACATGTTTTTTTTATTTTAAATGGTGTAAATACTACAAATTTAAATTCTATATCACTAATTATTCATAATTAATTATACTTTAATTTAAAATTAATCTATTACATTCATGGTATGTTATGATTTGAAATTAATAAAAGAATTAAGGTTTTATGTTTTAATCTCATTTTAATTGGGATTCCATATTATTGAATTTCCATTGAGTGACTTATTTGACCTTTGTCTAATAAAAACTTTCCATTTTCTTCTACTATGTTTATTCATGGTTTTTTCAAGTAATCGTACCATTTTCCTCCCTTTGGTACTTAAAATTATTGAGAAAATGTTTTTAATAAAATCTCACTTCATTTCTCTCTTCAGTCAAAAATATATTTTCTTCCAAATACATATAATCTAAAAATGTTTTCAAAAATGTTTTTCTATAATTTTTTAAATTAATTTTTACCCTTAATTGTATTTTTACGAAAAAAATTAAAATTAATCTTTCTATCATTTTCTCAAAATTTTTCTTTTTTATTTTTTTATAAAAAAGTGAAAGGAATATTTATTTTTAACATATTCGGCATGAATGGAACTTTTTAGCCATCACAACCACTCAATATTTTAAATATTCCTTTTTAATATTCAAAGTTTATTTTACAAAAATATATTTTCTAAAATGTTTGAGAAATTTTTATATTTTAAATAAGTGATTTCAAAATTTAAAGGATTTTTTCCTCAAGAAATGTTCAAAGTGATTTCTCAAAATCATTTTCCATATAAGATAACATCCTTTAATGTTACTCAAAGTGAAAAGGTTATTGTAATAAATAATGTTTTTATTATTTTTAAAAGTCTTTTCATCAATAAAAACAACCTTTTATATTATTTATTGCTACTAAATTGTGTATATATGTCTCCCAAATATATACCTAATTTATTCTCCCTTCCTTTGATAGGGTAATGTGTGCTTAATGTTCATATCTCAAATTCCTTAATTTTTAAATTTATTTTGATTGTGATATGAGACAAGATTAGGAAACATATTCTCTTTCCATGGGTAATTCTTATTTTTTGTCTTATGATTTATTTTCTTTTTTTGGTACACATAAATCATGAAAATGTTGTGATAAATGAACTCAGATAGCTTCAAGTGATCCTTATATGGCTTACAGGATGGGTGCACCCAGATAGTGCTTCAATGCATTTGGTAATGTTTTTAGTCTCATGGTGAATCATGTATTGTATTAGGGAGTAAAACTAATCCATTATGGGACTTTTTTTCATGTGATGTTATCTAGGTAGTTTGCCTTGAATCATGTTTATCTCATTTCATATGTTGCTGCCACATATCCTATGATGCTATGATCTTATGATACCATGTTATTTATGTTATGATTCATATGTGATTACTCATGAGCCTTCTCTTTTATGATATCATGTTATATCTTTGACTCACATGTTATGTTTCCTTATCATGTTTATTCCCTTACTGGGATTTCTATCTCACCCCTTTATTTAATGTATTCCCCATGTTATCATATTCAGTTTTTGGAGATCAAATGGATTTTTAAGCTCATTAAAAAAAATAAAAAAACAAGGATGACATGTTTTAGTTTTGATTAATGTATTGTGATCCTATTCTTCCAAAGACACTAGACCTTTTCGATCCTTGTTGTGTAGTAATATTTGTTTATGTTAAAAATCTTGTTATATTATATATAAAATGATTGGGTAGTGATATATAGAAAATTAAATAAAGTGCCTATCAAAATAGCATAAAAAAAGAGAGAATAAAAATGAATTTAGAAACAAAGGTCTGAATAAGAACAAAAGATTGAGTGGGAAGTATAAAATTTCACATGAAACATATTTTCTTAGCCTTTATGTAGACTAACCTAATGATCTGTGTTTTAGGAATTGAGCATGGTGGACTATAGTTGAGAATGACCAAACAAGAATACAACCTAGATCATGTAGGTCCTTTCCAAATTGATGACACCTAGGCTTATTGAGAGTAGGTCATGCACCGAGATCACTAAGGTAAGATGAGAGATATTGGATCTTTTTTAATTTCCTAGGTGAATTTATGTGCCCTGAATAAGGTGATCCCCCCATATTTATAGAGTATTACCACATCACCCTAAGACATATATTGACATGGGCCTCATTGGAAACATGAATAACATATTCCATTATCATCCACCAACAGTTTCATTCATCGACTCCTCAATTGAGTGAACATGCCTCTTGCAACCTAAGTGCACAATCACCTTCAAGACACTCTCATGATAAGGTCTCATATTCCTTAGAATTTATTCTTATTTTCTTAATCAGATCCAATTCTTAAGGGAGGATTTTTTTTATTTCCAAATTTCACATGGATTGGGATGCAAAGAGAATTCAAATTTTTCAAACCATAGAGAGAAATAACTGACCCATAGCCTTCTCATTCCCATCCTAGAATGTATTTCTCAATTATTATAACAAATTTGTGTAGTAGGTTCCTAGAATCTACATGATCTATATATTTCATGTGTCTTTCTAAATCTATTCTCGCATGGTTGATGCCCTACTGAAGTCAGCGCCCACGAACCTCATGTGTCCCACACCATGCCTCCTTAAGTGAAACAAAAATATATATCAGGTGGTTATAATTGGTTAACATTTTGTATTGGGTTATAAAACAACTTTTTTTAAAGAACCATATTTCAAGATTTTGGGACACAAAAAGAGACCAAGTGATTACTATTTGAGAACAACCACCACATGTCCAAGTTGAGAGCCACATTTTCACCCAACCACACATCCAAGCCTCCCAAATCTCCCTTAGGTGTATTTATAATTCAAAAACATGGATCATAAATGCTAATTATAATAATATATATCATCTAAAGGTTTTGACACCCAAAACATTTGTGAAAGACCACTTCTCCCATGCCTTCTCTAGGCTAGGGTAAATGAACCCTCCAAGAAGATATTTATAAGAAAGAAGGGAACCAATTCACCAATCTCTCAAGAAACCCCTATAGAAACACAATCCTTTTACATATAACATTTCATTATTTTAATCATAATTAAACATCAGAGTACAATCTAAGGATTGTTAAGTCTAGTGTCTTGGAAGACTAGGTACATATAATATAAAACATGAGAATAAAAAAAACTTCTTTATTTAATCTCCATAAAGATCTTATAACTTCCTTTGAGCTCTTACATCTGCATAGGGTACCCTGGGGAACACATGAAAAAAGGGTTGAGCTAAAAATCCCAGTAAAGGAATGAACATAAGGATACATCTCAAGCACATGAGTTAGGAGGCATGACATAATGATATCCAAAACATGAAACTAATAAAATCATTTAATATAAGCATGGTATCTTATAAACATGGAATCATATAAATTTGGCAGAATCATAAATCATATCTATAGTACGGGTCAAGGCTAACCACCAATCCCATTTCCCATTTCAGTACGGGTCAAGACTAACCGCCAATCTCGTTTCCCATTTCAGTACGGGTCAAGGCTAACTGCCAATCCCATTTCACATCCCATCTCATGAGACTTATCCTTACCCAATGCATTGGAGCGCTATCTGGGTGCACCCATCTCAACATATTCATGAATATTATTGCCTCATAAATAATCTTTCCACATAAATAATCATACATAATCAACCATACATAAACATAAGGTTACCCATGGAAAGAATTGGGTACCACAATCATGACATAAAACATATCCAATGGGCGTATCACGAAAGTGTCCATGAAAGGAAGGGATTAGAACATAAATTAACATTCATAGGGTAAAATAGGAATATAACATGGTAAGTGGTGTCAAATATAAGTGAAAACATATAAAAATGTATTTTAGAAACATTAGCATTAAAACATTTTTGTGCGGTTTTAAGGAAAACACTCTAGAGCTTTTCAAATAGAAAAGAGGACATTCTTTTATATAAAACCAGAATTGAACCAAGAAGGTTTTCATAATAAAAATACATATTTTATAAATAAAATGGTCTTTTAAAACATAGGATATAGTTCACTTGAAATTTGGGTAAAAATTTGGGAAGTCCCCTTAAAACAGGTTGGCTTATCGAAAAGTTCTAAGGAGATAATCTTTGAAAATCATGTGTATCCCCAAAAGAATGTGATGAAAGGGTCTTGATATAAGAATCTTGTACAACTAAACAGAATTTATAAGACTCACATATATAGATATGATAACACCATTTTTAAATAAAGATAAGGCAACCTGAAAGAACAAAGAAGGTTCGGGTAGAATTCGTTACGATTGTATCGGCATGGTGTCGGGTGTGACCAAGAGGGATTGATGAGAGATAAATGGGGTTTCTCATCATTTAAAAATCCAGAAGGAAGTATGGGGGAGGTTCTTAAACATTCCCCATCATTTTATATTACACATATAAAGGAATAGTATAGAGGAAAATCTTGATTAAGAGAGAAAAGGAGAGGATCCCTTACCTCAAATCTGGTGGTGTTCTCCACTTGTTATTAATGACCTCTTGAGACTTCCTCCTTTGAGAACCTCTTAAGGGGAGAGGTTTTGGTATTTTGAAGAGGCTGAGAGCTTTTAGACGTGGGGAAGGACCTTGGGGAGATATTTGGGTAGAATTTATATAAGTCTTGGAGATTTAGAGGAGTGGAGAGAAGAGGGAGTGAATGGGGTTTTTATAGTGGAGGAGAGGAGGGATTTTATGATATTATAATCCTTAATTTATTATTTCTTCACAAGACAAAGAATAGTAAGTATTCCATGACCAAGAATAGTAAATGGGTCATTTGAATTAGAACCATGGGTGGTGACATCAGCCATGATGCTAGGAATAGTCTATTTAGCTTATAATGTATATATATGGTAAATTACCATATTTTACTTTTCATCAAAACTTCAAGTATTTCAGAAAAATCTCAAAAATTCAACCTAACCTTTTTTCAACATTTAGAATCCAAAAATGAAGTCCATTTTTCAAAAATAATTTTCTAAATATGACTATTTTAATATTTAATTAAAATCATATTTTATTATCAAAAACCAGATTTAAAACATGAATTAACTCATTCTAAAACATAGGTATATTGTACTTACAACTTGAATATTATTTTTATACTATCATAGGGGAGGTTAATATTCATTATGGTATATCACTATTAATAAGGGTATGTTACTATTCATTAGGGTAGGTTACTATTCACCAAAAAATTAAGTTTTTCTTATCGGACTCTGAAAAACATCTTGAACACAACCGTGTATGTCAGATTTCCAAACTTCCAAACACAAAAGTGACAAACTTATGTTTTATGGTCACTTATCACTTAGTAGTTCATTATTATGTGATTTTATGGCATATTTATAAGAAGTGAATTTTCATTAAAAACATTGGATCGTTACATTCTTCCCCCATTAATAAATTTCACCCTCAAAATTTCATTTTACATTCTAGGCCAAAAACAGATGTGGGTACTTTTCCTTCATTACTTCCTCCAATTCCCATGTTGCTTCCTCAAAGTTATGGTTCCTCCATAATACTTTGACAAGATGGGTTGTATTGTTGCGTAGAACCTTATCTCTCTGATCTAGAATCTTTACTGGATGCTCCTCATAGGAGAGATCATCTTCCAGCTGCACCACCCCTGAGTTTAGTACATGTGAGGGATCAGGTATGTACTTCCTCAAGAGTGATACGTGGATAACATCTTGAACTTGAGCCATATTTGGTGGAAGTGTAAGCTGATAGTCCACGGCTTCAACGTGGTCAAGGATCTCAAAGGGGCCAATATACCTTGGGCTTAGCTTCCCTTTCTTCCCGAATCGTATGACTCTCTTCCAGGGAGATATTCAAAGGCAGAATTTATCTCCAACATCAAACTCCAAGTCCCTTCGATGGTTGTCAGTATAGCTCTCTTTCTGACTTTGAGAAGCTTTGATGTGTTTCTGGATGACTTGAACATTCTCTGTCATCTCTTTAACAAGATCGGGTCCAAGTAGCTTTCTTTCTCCAACTTCATCCCAACAGGTTTGAGTTCTACATCGCTTTCCATACAGAGCTTCATATGGAGCCATCTGAATACTTGAGTGGAAGCTATTGTTGTATGATAACTCAACCAATGGGAGATTTTGATCCTAACCACCCTTGAATTCTAGATATCAGGCTCTAAGTATATCTTCAAGCGTATGAATAGTCCTTTCAAATTAGCCATCAGTTTGGAAGTGATAGGTCGTGATTAAATTTAATTCAGTACTCAAATCATGTTGAAGACTCCTCTAGAATTTAGATGTGAACCTTGGATCACGGTCAAAGAAAATTGAGAGTGGAACGCCGTTCAGTCTCACCACTTCCTTCACATATAACTTTGAAAGTTGTTCAAGAAAGATATCTTCCCGAATAGCAATTAAATGGGATGTCTTGGTGAGTCAGTCAACCACAACCCATATCACATTATTTCCCTTCGTTGTCTTCAGGAGACCCGTGACAAAGTCCATAGTAACATTTTCCCATTTCCACATGGTTATAGGCAATGGGTTCATCATAACTTTGGACTTTTTTTCTCATCTTTAACTTGCTGACATACCAAGCACCTTGATATATATTTTGAAATCTCCTTTATGTTATCCCACCAGAAGTGTTCTCGGAGATCACGGTAAATTTTGGTACTCCCAAGATGGATAGAGAAGGTTGAGCTATGTGCATCATTCAATAGCTTCTTCTTTATCTCTGGATCAGATGGTACTCATAATTGTGTCCCAAATCTTACAACTCCTTCCTCATCAATTTTGAAATCGGAGTATTTCCCATTTTTAATAGCTTCCACCCTTTTTTGAATTTCCACATCCTTTCTTTGAGCAACCTTTATTTTCTCCATGACGGATGGTTGAGAAATCATTTGAGAAAGGATTTATGATGTTCCTCCCTTAATGATTCCCATGTCCATCCTTTTCAAATTCTAGAATATTGGATCCTTTTCAATTCTCGTCATTGATAAAGATGTAGGATCCTTTCTACTTAGAGCATTTTCCACCTTGTTTGCCTTACCGGGATGGTAGTGGATTGAGCAGTAATAATCCTTAATGAGATCTATCCATATTCTCTAGTGCATATTAAGCTCTTTCTGTGTGAATATATATTTGAGACTCTTGTGGTCAGTATATATCTCACATTTTTTCCCATAGAGATAATGACGCCATATTTTCAACACAAAGATCATAGCCGCCAACTCCAGATCATGCATGAGATAATTTTGCTCATGGATTTTCATATGCCTTGAGGCATAGGCTATCACTTTATCATTTTGAATTAGAATACATCCTAATACTTTCTTAGAAGCATCACTATACACCACAGAGAGTTCTCCACTTGAAGGGAGTGTGAGTACCGGCGCAGTGATAAGCCTCTTTTTCAACTCCATGAAACAGTCTTCACATTCCTATGTCCAGACGAACTTTACTCCCTTCTGTGTCAGCTTGGTCATTGGGTTTGACAATCATGAAAAGTTCTTAACAAATCGTCGATAATACACAGCTAAACCTAAAAAGCTGCAGATATCCATTACAGAAGTTGGCCTCAGCCACTCTTCAATTGCCTTTGTCTTGGAAGGTTCCACAGATATCCCTTTCCTGGTGATAACATGCCCCAAGAATGATACTTCCTCCATCTAGAACTCACATTTACTGTAATTTTCATAAAACTTTTCCCTTCTCAAAGTCTTTAACATAGTTTCTAAATTCTCTTCATGTTCCTCCTTGCTCTTGGAGTATATCATAATATCATCAATAAAGACCACCACAAATTTGTAGAGGTAATCTCTAAAGACTCTATTCATTAAATCCATGAAACTTTCTGGAGAATTAGTGAGTCCAAAGGGAATCAATATGAACTCATAGTGTCTATACCTCATTCGAAAGGTAGTCTTGGTAATATCTTCCTTCCTCACCTTTAGTTTGTGATATCCCGACCGAAGGTCCACCTTAGAGAAATAACTGGCCCCACGAAGCTGATTGAACTAGTTATCTATCCGTGGAAGGGGATACTTGTTCTTTATAGTGATTTAATTGAGCTCACGATAATCAATGCAGAGGTGCATTGATCTATCCTTCTTCTTGACAAAAAGGACTGGAGAACCCCACGGTGAAGCACTCGGGCGTATAAAACCCTTCTCTATATTCTCTTGTAACTGCTTCTTCAGCTCTTCTAGCTCTATGGTGTCCATTTTGTAAGGTGTCTTTGAGATTGGCAGAGATCCAGGGATAATTTCAATTGAGAACTCAACCTCTCGGTCAGGGGGAAGACCAAGCAACTATTCGGGGAATATATCAGTGTAATCCCTCATGATGGGCATTTCTTCTAGCATGATTCCCTCCTTTGTCTCAAACATTTTAGCTAGGTATGAATGCTTATAAGGAATCAATATCCAAACTTGAGAAGAAGATTATAAAGGAGACTCATCTTCCTCCTTGCACTTTTAAATAATCATAGGATGCTTCAGGATGTGAAGAGTAATCTCCCTTTCCTGTCAGTTGATGTTGTACTTGTACAAAGATAGCCAATCCATGCCCAAGATAGCATCAAACTCCACTAAAAGAAGTATGACAAGATTTTCTGGGAGGTTCATTCAACAAACATTAACCAGGGAGGATTTATAAACCATGGATGCAATAATTTCCCCATTCACTATTCTCACATATAACTTTTCCTCTAAATTTTGAGGTGGTGTTTGAATAGTTCTACTAAACATGCAAGATATGAAAGAATGCATAGAATCAGAATCAAATAGTACGTTCTCTATTCTTGAATGAATAACAAGCGTACCTGTCACCATATCGTTTTCCAGATCCACCTCAGCAGTAGTGATAACATAAGCCCTTTCTTGTTGCCTTGGAGGTTGTTGATGATTTCCTCATACAACCCTCGGCTTAGGGAAATTGTTCGTATAATTCCCAAGATCCTTGTAGTTAAAACACTGCACTGCAGGCTGAGTGTTGATCTGAACCTTCCATTCTTCTTCAAAATTAGCGGGATTTTTCATATCCCTTCGACAGTTCTTGGCCAGATGACCAAACTTCCCACATTTGAAGCAATTCCTGGTTCCCTTGAGACAGTCACCAAGATTCTTCTTCCCACAATTCTTGCAAAGGGGAAAGTTAGGCTTCTTTCTATCATGGGATTTGTTTGATGAACCACCCATGTTGTTCTCCATTTTATTCTTCTTGTCACTAGGCCCATGAGACCACTAAGAGTCTCCAATCTCCATTTCAACCTTGAGGTCACAACAGACAATCTCCTCATAGCTGTCGAAGTCTCGAATTTCCAACACTTTTCGTATACTCAGCTTTAGTCCACTAATGAAGCTATCCACCTTGATTTCAGTGTTCATGATAAAGCTAGAGGCATACCTTGAAAGCCTTGTAAAGTTCTCTTCATACACCCTGATGGACTCATCTTCCTTCTGCTTGAGTCTAAAGAACTCTCTTTCCATATTGAGATGGGGGGTTCGAGGAAAATATTTGTTGAAAAACATCCTCTTGAATTCCTCCCAATCTATAGAATCAATTTCCTCTTGGGAATTCGTATTCTTGATCAGTGTCCACCACTGATCAGTTTCCCCATCAAAACGATAGACTGCCAGTACAACTTTCTCTTCTTCCGAGCACTGGAGGGCAGAGAAAATCTTTTCAATAGAGTTAATCCATTATTCTGCGAGGAGGGGATCATAAGACCCGCTAAACATGGGAGGCCTTTTCCTTATGAAGGATTCTACGGCAAATTGATCTTTCCTTGGAGGAGGGGGATGTTCCACATTATTCAAGTTATTATTCATAACTCGAGCCAGCTGAGCAAGTACTTCCATGAAGTTTTGAGCACCCGCTTCCGTCACATCAGGCATGTCATTAGGGCAATCATAACATTGCCTATCACATTTTTTGTTGGAACGTGTTCTTCTATTTTCCTCCATTAACTAAGAAAAATAACGTATAATTAGATGTCATGAATACTTAGCTATTGAGCATAAAAAGAAACTTTAAACATTAAAGGATAAACTTATAAAGAAGAAGTACATCCTAACTTGTGATTCCTTAGGTTTATATCTAGGTTATACTCGATCTATTTATTAACTTATATTCTTATGGGGTTTTTTATCCCTTAATAGTGGTTTGTACTATGCTCATGAATCTACCAAATCATATCCCCCGGGAGTGTCGTAACCAAGAGTGCATCAAGGATCGTTGTCGTGCGCTAGTTCCCTTTCGAGTCTAGATCAAAGTGGTGTTTTGGGTTTTACCCCTAGATACATCTCTTCCAGAGCCAGCTCTACCTACTCATATCTAGACAGGGATGTATTTTCTTGATAAATGACTTACTCTATACTCACCAAAATGTATGACTGTTTTCTTATACTTAGTCTCATCCTTAAGGTTCTCACTAAGGTTCTCTATTCCTAATCTCCAAAAATAACTAGACCATCCTCTGATACCAACTATAGTGACCCAATCCTTTTACATATAACATTTCATTATTTTAAGCATAATTAATCATCAGAGTACAAGCCAAGGATCGTTAAGTCTAGTGTCTTGGAAGACTAGGTATATATAACATAAAACATGAGACTAAAAAAACTTCTTTATTTAATATCCATAAAGAGATTCTAACTTTATTTGAGCTCTTACATCTGCATAGGGTACCCTAGGGAACACATGAACAAAGGGATGAGCTAAAAATCCCAGTAAAGGAATAAACATAAGGATACATCTCAAGCACATGAGTTAGAAGGAATGACTTAATTATATCCAAATCATGAAACTTATAAAATCATTTAATATAAGCATGGGAACTTATAAACATGGAATCATATAAATGTGGTAGAATGATAAATCATATCTATAGTATGGTTCAAGGATAACTGTCAATCCCATTTCCCATTTCAGTACGAGTCAAGGTTAACCGCCAATCCCGTTTCCCATTTCAGTGTTTCACATCGCATCTCAGGAGACTTATCCTTACCTAATGCATTGGAACGCTATCTGGGCGCACCCATCTCAACATATTCATGAATATTATTTCCTTATAAATAATATTTCCACATAAATAATAATATATAATCAACCATACATAAACATAAGGTTACCCATGGAAAGAATTCGATACCATAATCATGACATAAAACATATTGAATGGGCGTATCACAAAAGTGTCCATGAAAGGAAGGGATTAGAACATATATGGACATTAATAGGGTAAAATAGGCATATATCATGGTAAGTGGTGTCAAATATAAGTTAAAACATATAAAAAATGTATTTTATAAACATTAGCATTAAAACATTTTTGTGCGGTTTTAAGGAAAACACTATAGAGCTTTTCAAAATCAAAAGAGGACATTCTTTTATATAAAACCAGAATTGAACCAAGAAGGTTTTCATAATAAAAATACTTATTTTATAAATACAATGGTGTTTTAAAACATAGGATAGAGTGAAATTGAAATTTGGGTAAAAATTTGGGAAGTCCCCTTAAAACAGGTTGGCTTATCGGAAAGTTCTAAGGAGGGAATCTTTCAAAATCATGTATATCCCCGAAAGAATGTGATGAAAGGGTATTGATATAAGAATCTTGTAAAACTAACCATAATTCATAATACTCACATATATAGATATTATAACACCATTTTGAATGAAATATAAGGCAACCCGAAAGAACAAAGAAGGTTCGGGTAGAATTCGTTACGATTGTATCGGCATGGTGTCAGGTGTGACCAAGAGGGATTGATGAGAGAGAAATGGGGTTTCTCATCACTTATAAATCCAGAAGTAAGTATGGGGGAGGTTATTAAACATACCACATCATTTTCTAGTACACATATAAAGGCATAGTATAGAGGACAATCTTGATTAAGAGAGAAAAGGAGAGGATCCCTTACCTCAAATCCGGTGGTGTTCTCCACTTGTTATTAATGACCTCTTGAGACTTCCTCCTTTGAGAACCTCTTAAGGGGAGATTTTTTGGTATTTTGAAGAGTCTGAAATCTTTTGGACGTGGGGTAGGACCTTAGGGAGAGATTTGGGAAGAATTTAGAGAAGTCTTGGAGCTTGATAGGAGTGGAGAGAAGATGGAGTGAATGGGGTTTTTATAGTGGAGGAAAGGAGGGATTTTATGATATTATAATACTTAATTTATTATTTCTTTACAAGAAAAATAATAGTAAGTATTCCATGACAAAGAATAGTAAATGGTTCATGTGAATTCGAACCATGGGTTGTGACATCAGCCATGATGCTAGGAATAGTCTATTTATCTTTTAATGTATATATACGGTAAATTATCATATTTTACTATTCATCAAAAATTCAAGTATTTCAGAAAAATCTCAAAAATTCACCCTAACCATTTTTCGATGTGTAGAATCCAAAAATGAAGTCCATTTTTCAAAAATAATTTTCTAAATATAGTTATTTTAATATTTAATTAAAATCATATTTTATTATCAAAAACCAGATTTAAAACATGAATTAACTCATTCTAAAACATAGGTATATTGTACTTCCAACTTGAATATTATTTTTATACTATCATAGGTGAGGTTACTATTCATTAAGGTATATCACTATTCATAAGGGTATGTTACTATTCATTAGGGTAGGTTACTATTCACCAAAAAATTAAGTTTTTCTTATCGAACTCCAAAAAACATCTTGAACACAACTGTGTATGTCAGATTTCCAAAATTCCAAACACAGAAGTGAAAAACTTATGTTTTAAGGTCACTTATCACTTAGTAGTTCATTATTATGTGATTTTATGGCATATTTATAAGAAGTTAATTTCCATTAAAAACATTGGGTCGTTACAATCCCTACTTGGGAACCTATTTTCACTCCAAGGGTCCGCAAGGGTTTAATTTTTTCCAAACCTTCTAATTAAACTAATTCCTAGTTCTACCACTCATGGTTCCTAGTACTCTTCAAAATTAAGGTCATACACAGGGTTACCACTCATGGAATTCATGTATTTTACAAATAGATCCATGCCTAAGTGTATTTAAATGGGTGATATGCCTATCAATAAATGTTATATATGATCATCCAATTCACCTAGCCTTATTCTATGGTTAAATCCAACCCATTTACTCTAATGTTCCAAAATACCTTACTACAACCCTTTCATCATGTTCAAACACTCAAAAAGTCTATTTCAAAAAGTTCTCCATCAGGGTCACCTAAGATACATGACTAGGTCACCATAAAAACTTGTGTTATCCAAAATAAATCATGAATTCCCTTGATAATAGTCTTCCCACTGGTTGTTTTCCCTAACATTTTGGATAATTGGGGTATATTCAATCATGTATCCCCTTGATAATAAGGATCCCTATTCTTAGTAAACTAGTGTGATCTCTCATGGTTCCATACATTCATCTTGGATACTCTAAACTGGTATCTATAGATCTCAAACATTCATCCATACCCCTTTTTCAATCAATGATCCAAAGGTATAATGGGATGTCAATCTAGCATAAGACATAACTTTCCTATAACTATTTATCACTACTCATGAATCTAGTCATCCTACCCCTATGTATAGTCAAATGGAGGCAAGGGATAACCCATAAATGGGCCCCTAATCTGGTCTAATCCAAAACATTCCTTTACTTGATCAACTTATTAGTAGTAAACCAAAAAGGGATGCTCAATTGTAAGTCTCATTCCTAATATTCAATTGGAACTCATTCCTAGAGGTCTCAGTTGTATGAACCTAAATTGTAAGATGTGATAGTACATTCTTCATGATTTTAAACTACTTGGAATTTTTATAATTGTATGAACTAAAAATACACAACCATTAGTCCTAGTTGCACAACCTAAAAAGGCACAACCATTATTCCTAGTTACATGATCATAAAAGGCACAACATATGGTCATTGTTGCATAACCTTAAAAAGAATCATCATGGTCTCTATCACATGAATTTAGAAGGTATGGCGTGTCTCATTAAATGGAATTGAATTTTTCTACTACTGATTCTATTCATATAGATACATAGAAAGCCTATTTTATGGACCTAATCCAAAATACACATCATATACCACCTCCCTAGACAATGATAAATTCCAAAGTGCCTAGTTATATAGTTTTAAACCATAGTGTAATCAACCAATGATGGAAAATATAGAGAACCACTCATATGTATAGATGGAGAACCTCTTATACATATAGTGTTCTCACATTATGTATGATTCCAGTCGATAACTTTCATTATAAGAATAACCGGTATTTTTACTTGTGAAGATTTCACAAACATGACTTAAATATAAAAGAGAGTCACAGACCAATCACCCTAGTGAAATGAGGTGATATATAACCCTATCATACTATTATTAAATAAAAGGTTTCATTATTTCCACCATAGATGATTGATAGGTCTCCCACCTTTAGAAAGTGAAAAATTCACATGATCTTTGAATATATAAAAAATGGGACTATAAGTACAGAATATCGAAAAACAATGTCATAGAAAAAGTATTATATAATAATTTATATGATGTATACATATACATCATGTGGAATACAAGTTCATATAAATATATGAGTGTGTTTAATTTATATAACACCAAACCCCTTTATAGATTTAGTAGCAATTAAGTTTTGTTAGATGTTGTTATTTGATTGGAGAATTAAAAATTGTTTGAAATAGTACAAAGGCCCATATGATCATATTGAAGGCCATAAAATAAGGATTAATTTTGGTATAGAGTGTTTTTCTCAAATTTAATAGAGTTTATATGATAATCATTTATAAAGGAGTTCAGATAGATCAACAAGTAGTGGTAAATATTTACTTAAATTAAATTAGGATTTTTGTGAAAGTGGGAGATTATTGGAAATATGCACTAAATTATAAACCAAAAAGTAGAGAGAGTATCCATGTCATGGTTCGTATTATCTTGTGATTATTGAAATAACATCATAATGGATACTATGAATGGTATTTGATATCATTCAACTGAATATTATACTATTATTTTCATGTTGGTTTGGATTATGTCACATTATATAATGAATTGTAGTTTAATTATATGTTAAAAAGAGTTTTAATAGGTCACTTAATTAATGTGGTTTTTTTTGTAATAGTTACAATGGTGGATACAAATAGTTGTACATTTAATAGTGTGTAAAACATTATAAATCTAAAAGGATCCTTCATTTAATGAACCAATTCAATAAGTAGAGTTTTTGGACATCATTTGAATAGACCGAAGCTCATTCTCTAGAAGGAAAAAAGTTCAATTTAATTTTCTTCTCTTTATTTTTATTTTATAGTTTTTTTACATGAATTTAAATAAAATGGGTCTTGTCAAAGCATTTTTTTTATTCTAGTTTTTAGTGGATACATTTTGAGGAAAAACCCATTGGTTATTGTCAATGGGTTTCAATCAAACTCATTTTTGTAGTGGATTTATAATGGATATTGAGGTGAACATTTTTTATATTTTTTTCATTTCATTTTATTAATTAATCTTCTTATAAATATTGTATATGGGTTTTTTGTTTTCTTCCTCTATTTATGGACATAGTGATATCCCATAAAACTCATCAAATACCATGCAGTGTCCTTACTTAAGAACCTATATATAAAAATTCACCATCACGATCATTAGTTGACAATGAAATTTGAATTCTTTAACTACATGAGTTTTTCTACATGGGTCATCAGTGAAAAATTACCTTTACTAAATTCATTAGAAAACTAAATGTTGAAATTTAGAAGATATTGAACTTATTTTCATTTATTTATGTTCAATTCATATTGATTGATAATATACTTTATAATTTATTATCTAAGTATAGCATGAATCTTTTTTCAAATGGGTAAGGTATTAAAATCTTTAAGTCAAGGAAATTTTCTTCCATTCCAAACCATGTGTAAAATATTTTTTACCATGTATTTGTAATTATTATTATTCATATACCATCACATTATCCCCATTCATAAGAGCACATATTAAACCATCCTCAAAAGCATCACAATACATTAAATATCCATTTACATGTTGATGTAGAATAAAAACTAGATATGAGGTAATTGGTTTCTTTAATTCATCCAAATATCCATAACACTTTTCATCCCACTAGAACTTCATAGCCTTTTGGGTCAAAACTCTTACCAATTATGCTAGCTTCAAGAAATCCTAGATGAATCTTTGATAGCAAACCATCCAAATAGAGTAAGAAATATATCTTGAAATAATTCTTGGGTGTAAGATCCTAGTTTTTCATAGATGTATTGATCCTTTAATTTTCAATATAAACCTCTTGTTTTACATTAATGGGAGAGTGTAAAGAGGTTATAGAGGTTTTGGGAGCATTTGGGCTTGTTTTGGGGCCCAACGTTCCATTTTTTAGAAGAATAGGATGATGCGTATGGTTATCGTACAATTTTCAATGACTATACCCTCAACCATGAGGCCCTAGAAAGGAGGATAACAATTATTTTAACCTTGTAAATACTTTTAATTTATTTTAGATGAAACTCAAGTGTTTTTTTTTTGCACAGTTTTTCTAACTGTATGCCTAGATCATGTGAGGTGTGGCCTCATGAATAGTGGGTATCACATGGTTAGATGACTTTTTAAACAACCATAAAACCAAACCGTGTTCCCTTTTGAAAATTATAGAAATTACCTTTCTTCCCCTATTTACCTTAAGGTTAATTCTCCTTATCCTCCTCCATCATTTTCATAGAAGCATCATAGGAGCTATCCCCTTTCCCTCTTTTAGGATTTGGTATATCTCATTCATCTAGAATCCAATTAAATCATTATTAGTCGCATTAGATCTCCCTCAGTAAGTCTATCACTCCTATTTCTTTTTTCTTAGTTTTCTTCTCTATCTTGGGTGTTGACCCCATGAAATCTAATATTCCATCTTTTCAATACATTTTTCGGGTTCCCCATTTTCCATCATTCAATCTCAAATATGAGGCCAATACTAGATGAGGATTAATTTGTGGGTATAAGGTTGGTGGTATATCAATTTTTATTAAAAATACTTAGGTTTATAATTTTTTCATTTTCGTGTCACATGTATTACTTTCCATGTTTTTCTTCTAAAATTAATGTTCCAATAATTTGTTGTCTAAACCTAGTTCTAGAAGTGTTATGTGACCCTTGACATCATCTAAGGTTGATGATATCAAATTGAACCACCCCTTAGGTTTTTTTAGTTTAAATTACCCTAATGATCTTTCTTTCCTTTAACCCAATCACTCCTCAGGTGTGTTTGGTTTGTCACTTGAAAAAGGAATGACTGGAAAATTAAATATCCCAATGGAATGGATTAATATGTGAAATGGTTTGGATATTTAAATTGTACTATGATTAATTATTAAATACAAATTTAGCTACTATTATGGACCTAGATCACTTTAATGGAATGGCATTCCTTGAGTGAGACTTGGATTCCTGAACTGGAAAGCCACAGTCAAACTCATATGACACCAGAAAATTCACTTATGTGAACTTCAAGTGAGACACCACACTTGGGCTTGGTCAATTTATTAAATGTGTGAATTACTTAGATTAAAACCTATTATTTACCTTCATTTATAGAAATTATAATGACTTCTATTATTTCCTTGGAATCATCTTAATGTCCTCGAGTATGGACTGCCTTAGATTATCTCATTGGGATCCAATAAATTCCATAATAATTTTACCTTATAATGTTCCTCGAGCTTCATTAGAAAATTTTAGGGTGTAATTATAAGGTTTCATCCCTTGGATTACACTCATACCCCCTAGACTAACATCTCAATTGATCAATACAAGTGGACTCAAGCTTTTAAGTTCATGGATTCCATGGGTATTTTGTGGGTCCCCTATGATTATTATACTTGGATTCCTTGTATATGTACCTTGGGTACCTAGAAAATTAATTATCATAAGATCAGAGATATATTTATTAGTAAAAAGTGGGTAGGGTTAGCCAGGTATCCCATGATGATCATGAGTTGACCTAGTTTATATTTACTTTTATGATTTACATTTTCTATACCTATACACTGTTATATTTTATACTCATGGATTGGATTTTCATTTGACACCATTTGTGGTTATCTATTGATTTATACTCACAATCTATTTAGAAAACCATTTTGTACCCAGGAATATTACATGGATTCATGTAAAGATAAAGGGAATCACTAATTTGGATGTTATAGTTTCTTTCATATAAGATCTTAGGATCATATGACTAAGCCAGTGCTCGGGATGCTTATGGAGATAGTTGTTTTTGGTATTTTTTTTCTTTTTTTGTATTCTATTATTATTTTATACATACTTCCATATATGACTATTTCATATTTTGTATTAGCTTGTGACATCATCACCTGTATATGATACTGTTACAATTTATGTCTATCTATTATTATTTGGATGGTTTTTTTATTCTACCCTGTTAGTATTTCCACTACTTTATTATTATTTATGATTTTTTTCAATCTTCTAAGGAGGTTATAGTCTCCACATAATACCACCATACACACTCAATTCTATTTAGCAGCCCCTATCATATGGGGAGGTGCGCTTGAGGCAATGTGGCCAACCAGATTTGGTTACTTATGAGTGAACTGGGATCGAGACATCACAAAGTGGTATCAGAACTATTTATTTTTCTTTTTTATTATTATTTTGGGTTGGTATATGGGAGACTATGATGTTTCAAAACTTGGTAATAATTTTTTTATGGGAGTATAGATAACCTAAGTGTAAAGGAAAATCCAAGTTACCTGATATGGGACTTGTTGTTCTGGATTTCACCTATTAAAATTTTACTATTTTCACCATTGGGGGTGAAAATATTTTATGATGCTATAATTATGGATTTATACTCTTGGTTTAATATGAAAAGGGATCATTGACTCATGCATCATTATGGTCATTTGGGGATTTATATGCCATTCATATCTCACTATTCAATTGTCTAATTCTTATTGTATGTGCATCAATTTATATGTTTGTAATTTCTAAAATGTATTTCAAGTGAAATAATAAAAATTTGAGTTACTTAAAGGGTCTACATCAATGTAAACAGTGTTTCCCACATATCATGATGATTGAATCTTAACTAACCAATTATTACATGTTTGGGTCATGGAACTTTATTCACACGGGCTGAAATTTTAGTTGGTTTCGATTAAATGGATGACAATTGTAATTTATAAATTTTTTACCTCTATTAATTTGGAATGGTGGTCCATATAATCGAACAATTTTATATGTACTTTTTATATAATAAGAATATATTTAAAATTCGAGTTTTAGTTACATGGAATTCCAATTGAAACTTATATATTTTATGTCTTTATAACTTGGGAATGATAATACATCTAACAGAACATTTATATGTATATGTAAACTCACTAAGTTATTACTCATAAAGGAATTGGTCATAATTAAATGGGGATTACAATTGAAACTTAAAGAGAATTTTCCTCTATAACTTGGAATTTAAACCCCGTATAATAGAACCCTTATGATTAAACCTTTAATCTTACCTTTTAACCTAGCTTTAAAAGTGGGTAGTTTGGATTGGTGTATATCTTATAGTAAGTCCTTGTACCTGTCTTGTTTTATTATTTTAAATCCTTATAACTTGTTTATTTTATGAGGTGTGTGATTGGAATTATAGATACATGCCTCCTGATGGAATTGGGTCAACTGCTAGGATGGTGGGGATAACCATGCTCCTGAGGTGGTGGGACCTAACCTGTCAGTAGTTCCACTTATGGCACCACTTAGAGTACCACCAGTTGTACTGGTACTGGGAACTAATTCTTAGCTCAAGGAGTGTTTCCTAGGGCTATTTCAGTCTATGGAAGGAGATCCATGACCTACACCAAGTATGTCAAAGTAGAAGAGGGTGTTCCAATAGCAACACCTACCTACTTTTTCGAGGGAAGGAAATCCTCAAGCTACTGAGTCACAGATTGAGGTTATGCTTTTGATCTTTGAGAATCTAGAGATTCATTTTAAAAGGAGGATGAATCTCATAGTGTATATACTTAATGGATCTTCTAAGTGATGGTGGGATGTTCCTATATAGGCATATCAGCATCGAGGCATGATTTGGAGGGACTTCCAAAATACATTCTATATTTAATTTTTTTCTAGATACTCTTAGAGATAATCAATATTGGAAATCCATGAACCTAGAGCAGGGAACTATGTCTATCATGAACTATTCATCTTTCTTCACTAATATTTAGTTCCTTATGCCCATTCTTGCTGGTGATGAGAGGTTTAGAATGAGTCTCTTTGAGTATGGCATCATATATTTCATCTTCTATCCATTTAACATATCTTGAATAACTATCATCTCTGATATGGTGAACCCAACCCTTATCTTTGATCATAATTTTATGGAAACTAAAGGTACATTTCATGGTAGTTCAGCACCTAGACTAGTAAGTGCACCATCGAGTGGTAAGAATAGTTTTATTGAGACTACTCGCAAGGTCCATGGTAGTCAGAGTGTATGCACTAATAGATATATGGTATGCCATTAGTGTTAAATATTATATCACATGAAGCCCTGATGTGGTAGAGACCCATTAGAGTGTTGATCCTATTATGGAATTGGCCATCTCCAAATATTTTACAAGACCTTTCCACAGGTTCCCAGTGGGAGAGAATTTTTACATGCTCTGAATTCTGGAGTGGGGAAAATGGATCCATTCCAAGGAAAAATATAGAGTGCCACATTCCATACAATCTGAGGAGGTGGATGATGTATAGGAATCTAGAATTACGATGTACGGGGCTAATAGAGGGGACCTGCTCAAGGAGGTTATGTTATAGATTAAGAATATGAATCGAGAAATTTATATGTAGTGTAGCCTAAACCTAAAGAAAAGAGTATCAGGATCTACAGTATGAGGTATAATCATAGTGTCCTTGACTCTAGTATCTGTCTTGTTTGACATAATCACTTCACACTCATTCATATATACAACTTTAATGTGGAGTCTCAGGCTTGAGAGTGAATACTTTTGTGGGGTAATGTCCCCTAATAATTCATTGGGTGTATAGTCAAAAAGTGTTTTTTGATGTAAGGGGTTCCCCCTTGAGATCGACAATTACCATTTCTTATGAAGCCTTTTCATCCCCGAGATTATGGGATTTGACATAATTCTCAAAATGAACTATTTAGTGCCTTATCGAGCCCATATCGATTGTTATCATAGATGGTATTTCTTATCATCGCCTGAGGGAGGTAGATATTTTCACAAGGAAGAATGGTATGTTCGAGAAAGTTGAGTTTGACCTAATCATCATGGGTTGGGTGGAGTGTTGACCCAGTTTGGAAGTCTCTTTCTAGATGATCAAGGAATATGAATGACTGTATTTCCTCTAGTGGTGGACTAATTCGGAGATATTTTCCCTCATGACTTTTTAGGGATACCTTCTAAGAGAGAGGTGGATTTCACAAAAAAGTTTGGTCTTGGAGTGTTACCAATATATATTCCTCTACATGATAGCTCCTACTGAGCTTCAAGAACTCAAGAGGGAGTTGGTGGACCTGAAATCAAAAGGGTTTATTTGACCTAGTACTTATTTTGGGGTTCACCTATGCTTTTCACTAAGAATATAGATGGAACCTTAAGTATATATGTGGATTACTAGTAGTTCAATTATCTTACCATTAAGAACCGGTACTCACTCATATATTCAATCACTTTGATTATCTATAAGGATACAAGTTCTTCTCAAGGATTGATTTGGAATTAGGATATCATTAGGTAAGGGTTGGACCTTCAGATATACCATGTACATATTTCTAAACTAGGTATGGATAGTATTAATATTTGGTTATTCCATTTGGTCTAATGAGTGAACCTAATGTATTTATGGCCATGATAAGTTTGTTTTTTCACCCATACTTAGTTTCTTTTTGGTTTTTTATGGATGATATCTTAGTGTATTTTTATACTAGACACGGTCATGAAAAACACCTTGAAAATGTACTGAGTACACTAATATATCATAGGTTCAATTCCAAGATCACAATATTACACTTTTTTATTGATAAATTTTACTTATTGATTCATATTATATTTAAAGAAGATGTATTTTTGGATCTAGATAATGTGAGATCTATTGTTTCCTAAGAGCATTCCAATAATTATTTTGATATATGAAGCTTCTTGCGACCATTCGATTATTATCAATGATTTATCCATAAATTTTCACACCATAAAAAACCACTTATAGGATTGAATAAGAAGGGTGTTAAGTATACATGGTTCAAATTTTGTGAGAAATCCTCTCAGGAGTTGAAAGGAAGTCTAACCTCAGCACTGATTTTGATTTTTCATGAGCCTGGAAGAGGCTATAAAGTGTATTATGACACATCATGTGTTAGGTATGGGAGATGGTATGATGTAATTGGAATGATTCATAGCATATGAGTCTCATATGTTGAATCCACATGAGCATTATTATATGACACATGATCTCAAGTTAGTAGTTATTGTTTGTGCCATACGTTGCTAGAGACATTACTTATTGGGGGAGTAGTTAGTTGTATACACAGACCATTAAAGAATGAAATACATATTCACTCTACTCAAAATACTCAATATGATGTACCTCAGTCCGATTGAATCAAACCAATTTACTGAATACTATCTTATCAATATGATCTTTCTTAATACAATCTTGATCAATCTGGTAAAAAAACATTCAGCTATCTGATCCTCCTCACGAGGTCTCTGGATGGCAATGACTCTCACTTGATTTATTTAGAGCTCTGCCTTTTCTATTTGCATGAAATTTCACAAATTAAATAATGATCTAATCAGGTATTTATAGGCAACTTAGAAATAAAAAGCAAGAAACTTTAAAACTTTCCCTGCTTCCTCAAATTTTGAAATCTCTGAAAATATCTCGTATTTAAAACATCAAATTTGAATTCTTCCCACCTCCTTAGATTTCTTAGAGATTTATAAAAAATTTAATTTCAATTTTTAACTCCTCAACTCTTCATAAAACTTCTAGAATTTTCTTTTTCATTATTCTTCATAATCAACTTAATACGATTTCTATTTATTTCTCAGTGAATCTGATTTTTGGTTTCTTTCTCAGTGAATCTGAATTCTATTTCTTTCTTAGTGAATCAAATTTCTATTTCTTTATCAATGGATAAAATTTATATTTCTTTATTAGTAAATCTGAATTTTGTTTCTTTCTCAGTGAATCTAAATTTTTTATCCTTCTTAGTGAATTTGAATTCTATATCCTTCTCAGTGAATCTGAATTCTATATCCTTCTTAGTGAATCTGAATTCTATATCCTTCTTAGCGAATCTAAATTTTGTATCCTTCTTATTGAATCCTACTTTTGTATCTTTCTCAGTGAATCTGATTGAATTATCAATATTATGGAATTATCATTATGATAGAATTCACATTACAATGGATATCTCATTACAATGGAATCTTCATACTACAGCTTTGAAATTATTCAAACCTCTCCACTATTTCTTCAAAATATTTTATAAAGAAAGTTTTCATGATTTGTGAGAACTTTATGATTTTAAAAAGCATCATATGACTTTGTTTAGAAAGTGTGAAAACTTTATAAATCTGAAATTCAATTTCTTTAACAAACCTCTTCTGCAATAATACAACTTATTCCCTCAGTAACATCTTTCATTCTCTAATTATGACAAAGGAAAATTTATAGAAAACAATAATTCCTACCACCAATTATTTTGGATCTGATGATCTAAATATGATTCTGATGGATCCAATTCTTTCGTAAAATTTAGAATTTCTTACAAAAGCTCATTATGATGGAATGGATCTGATTCCTAGATAATAAAAACATTAGTATACAAAAAAATTAGTTTTCAACAAATATAAAACTTTTGTTTAAAATAATTTAACCCCAAAGGTTCTTCAATATCCCCCTTTGGATTTGTTAAAACCATTTTTAATAACTTTTACAACTCTCATAATTTTTTCACAACATAAATTTTTCAAACTCAAGTTTTTTTACTTTTATCAAAACATAGACTTTTCTCAAAAGAGAGATTCTTGGAACCACCCTACTGGATAAAGTAATGTTTTTGAAGGAATTCCATCCCTTGGTGACAGGAAAAATTTTCATCCATGTAAAGATAAACTCCCCCTCACTTTTATCATTTCCCATCATTTTTTCTTTTTCTCTCTCCCATTTTATGATAACCACAGCTTTATATTCATAAAAGAAAAATAATTAAAAACATCTTAAAAAGTAAAAAGTTGTTAATTTATCTCATCATTTGTCAACATAATCCAAATCATAGTGGGGTCCTTCTTTATGAGGTTTAGGAAGACATGGGGGGAGGCTGAACATGAAGTTTCAACCTCAATTCCACAAACCTTTCTTTTAGCATTTCTTTTGTAAAGATATCAGCAATCTGCTACTTTGTTGAAATGTATTCCAGAATAAAATCTCTAGCAGAAACATTAAATTTTATAAATCAAATATTTATATCAATGTGCTTTGATCTTAAATGTTAGATAGGATTCTTCAAAATATCAATTTGACTCTGATTATCACAAAGTATCTTCAATGGTTTAAAAATTTTTACTTTCAAATCTTCCAGATAAACTTTCATCCACAAAAAATGTGTACAATCTTGAATAGACACAACATATTCTAATTTAGTTGTGCTCAATGTTACCGATCTTTTTTTAGTACTATTCCAACTCACACAACATTCACCTGAGAAAAATTTCCCTCCTAAGGTGGGTTTTCTATCATTACAATATCCATTCTAATCGGTAGTAGTATAACCATGAAACTTCATCTCACTATTTATTTTGTATAAAAACCCATGTGAATTTTTTCCTTTGAAATATCTCAAAGTCCTCTTTACTACCAACATATGTGATTCTTTTGGATTACATTGATACCTAGAACAAAAAGTTATAGCATACATAATATTAGGCCTCGAGGTTTTAAGGTAAATAATACTTACTATATGCTTCTGAAATTCATTCTGATTCACACTTATTCTAGATTCATCTTTACTCAACTTTGTGCTCACTGAAATTGGATTCAAAACTTATTTGGATTCTACTATCCCAAACTTCTTTAACAATTCCCTGGCATACTTTCTTATGAAAAAAAATATATTTTTCCTTTTTTTGAACGTGTAATCCAAGGAAGAAATTTAATTCTCCTAATATAGACATTTAAAAATTCTTCCTCATTTCCTCAGAAAATGTTTTACAACCATTTTATTTATCCCCATTCAAAAATATATCATCCACATAAACTATTACAATTAGAGCTCTGAAGTGAATATCTTTCATATATAAGTTTCTATCAATTTTCCTTTAAAAAAGTTCAACATTATCAAAAAATTATTGAGTTTATAATACCAAGAATGTGGATATTTTTTCATCCCATAAAAAGCTTTATTTAATTTAAAAACTTTGTTTTCATCCTCATCAAGTAGAAACCCACAGGGTTGTTCAATGTACACTTCATCCTCAATCTCACCATTTAAGAAATATTACTTTACATATATCTAATAAAAATTGTAATTCCAATGTGCATCCACTGAAATAAACATTATAATAGTTTCTAATCTTGAAAATGGGGAAAACAATTTCTTCAAAATCCATACCTTCCACCAGTGCATAGCCTTTACAAACAAGTCTAGATTTGTTTCTTGAAACTTATCCATGTCCATTTAACTTGTTTTTGTAAACCCACTTGGTTCCAATAACATTCTTATTTTATATCTGTGAAAAATTTTCCCATGTTTCATTCTTCTCAATCTAATTCAACTCTTCATTCATAGCATTCACCCATTCTTTGTGTTTAATAGCTTCTGAAACTGATTCCAGTTCATCTTTTGAGATAACTGAAGTCTAATCATCTAATCTCAACTTTATTATTGTATAAAATGTATCCTTATGATTCCCAATAATGTTTTCAGATTCTACATGTTTTTGTAAGGTAGGAAATTTAAAATTTTATTTCCCATCTGAAATTTCTTCATTACACGATTCTTTTGAATTTGGATAAGGATATTTTGAATTACTTTCAATTTTTTTAGAATTCTCTGGTTTATCCTCCTCAGCATTCTCAACAAATTGTTTTTAAGGAAATTTAATTTTCAATTAGCTTCACATCATATGATTCCACCAACTTTTTTAAATTTTTGTTCCAACATTTGTAATTTCTTCCATTTTGTGAATAACCCATAAAATTTCCTTCCTCATCTTTCTTATAAAACTTTTCCAAATCCAGATTTTTGATTTTGAGAAAACATGGACTTCCAAAAACTTTTAATTATTTCAATTAAGGTTTTTTGTTATAAAATATTTCATAAGGAGTCATGTTGGTTTCCAATATCAAAAAACATCTATTTTGAACATGTACAATAGTACTAGCAGCTTCTCTCCAATAGAAATTTGAAAAAAAAATTATGTTAACATACTTCTTCCCATTTTCAGAAAACTTATATTTTTTCTTTATACTACTCCATTTTGTTGTAGAGTATAGGGAGCACTATACTGATGTTTGATATAATGCTTTCTTATATTATTTTAAAAAGTATTTCTTTTGAATTTGGTACCATTATCTGTTCTAAACATTTTTATGGAAATCCCCATTTATTTCTCAACATCTTTTCTGAAGAATTTAAACATTTAAATAGCCTATGAACTGTGCTTCATAAACATGGTGTTGGTCATCCAAGTGAAATCATCAATACAAGTGAAAAATTATAAATCTACTTTTGTTGATTAATGTCTCATCGACCCACATAAATTATAATGAATAATCTCAAGTGTTTTAGTAGATTGAATCTCAACTCTTTTATAAATTTTGTTATCCATCTTTCCTTTTTGACAAGTTACACAAACATATTCTTTGCTTCTTTTTAATTCTAGAATGTTTTGAATGTCATAAAATTTGTAAATATTGTTCATACTTTTCTATCTGTGGTTCCCAAGTCTTCGATGCTGCAATTGTTTTTATCTTTCTCACTCATGTAACATGAGTTATTGAATTATCTTATTTGAAAGAGATTCCCACTGGTTCTTTCTCTTTTTGCAATGCATTTTCCATCTTTAAAAATTTTGATGATACAAAAATATTTTCTAAAAACAAATTCTTTTCCATCATTAAAAATTTTACTTACACTAATAAAGTTGTGTTTTATCCCATCAGCAAATAAAACTTCCTTATATTTCAACTTTTCAACTTCAACATCAGTTGTTTTGATTCCTCTGATTTTTAATGAACTATCATTACCAAAGTTAACTAATCCTCCATTATGAATTTCAAAATGTTTCAATATTTTTATATCACCTGTCATATGTGAATAACAACCACTATCAAGTATCCATGCTTTGTTTCTTTTACTTTCTTTCAAAGCTATCTCAATAAAAAAATCCATTTAATTAACTTTCTTCTTTTTATCTTTATTCTCTTTTATATCATAAGAAACTTATTGTGGAAGGAATTTCATATATCTTTCAACATGATGACTGTATTGATCTCATCTTCCACAAACTTCTTCCAAACATTCAAATTTATTTCTTATTGGAAAGTTTATAACATCTTGAGAATTCACTTTTTCAACTTTCTATAAGTTAGGAAATTTTATAATTCTACTTTCACTATTTACTCCACTTTTCTCCAACCTTATTATAGGTAAGGATAATTTTCACTAAAAATTATAAGACCTATGCCCATATATTCCAAAACACCAAAAATAACCATAAAATCTTCATTTTATATTGAAATAAGATCTTTCTCTATTGAAACTTTTTTGAGGTTGGTAACTTCTTTCAACTCTAACATACTCAGGATGTAGACCATATTTTCTTTTGAGTGCGTTATATAATTTTATAGATTTGAAAGGTTTCTCACATTCTTTTTCCACTCAAGATTTCCTAATACTTTTTCTATAACCTGAAATGTTAAAATAATCAGATGAAACATTATTTTTGGTAAGATAATATTTCACCTGATTTTCATATTGATCTTACTTAGAAACTTTAGAAGTCTCAACTTTTACTTATAAAGCTTTGTTGAAGTTTTAATTCATTATCCTCAAGGTACTTTCAGACTCATGGAATTTTGATTAAAACTTGTTAACTTCTTCTTCCTTAAATTCTAGCTTCTTACTAAGACCTTAAATCATCTTTCCCTATTCAGCAATTCTAAGTTTGTAACTTAAAATCTCCTGAATGTATTCATCCTCCTACTTGATGATGTCTTTTCTTCTATCAGAAACTTATTCACAATCTTTCTTCATTATTATAATTTCTTTATTGAGTGTTTTTTTCTCAATACATGCAAAAAATTATGTTCTGGTCTGATAGTCTCTATAATATTCTTCACCACCTTCTTCACTCTTTGAGGAATCTTTTGTTTGATCAACTTTTGCAATGAAGGTTCTGAATTTTTCTGAACTTTCATATTCAAAAGAATAGTTTTCAATTGAGTTTGATTCAGATTTCTTACTCAACATACTTCTTTTATTTCTAGTAAAATTCTTATCGTATCTATTAGAATACATTTCTTCTTTATCATTTTTGTTCCACTTCTTCTATCAAGGTTTTTCATTGAGATTATCTCGATATTCTCCAACATTCTGGGTGAAATTTATAAAAATGTGTCTGATTACAACACATTCAAAAAAAATTAGAGGAAGTTTACCTTTATACTTTCCTCTTTCTCTTTGATAGTTCTTGGATATGAGAGACATGGTTTTTTCATTTAACTCATCATCCTCTTTATCTTCGAACTCGTAAGGATCATCTTCTTCATTATCTTGGATTTTCATCTTTCTCATAGCTTCAAAATCCATTTCATCTTTCATATTATTTTTAAACATTAGATATTTCCTCATTTTATAAGAAAAAAAAGAAATTTATGAAATTCATTAAGAGATAAATCATTTTTATCTTCTAAAGAAGAAATTTTAGAATCAAACATTCCTGAAAAGTTTCTCATAAATTTCTTCACAATTGTATAATCTCATAAGAAATCTCTAAATCCTTTGATATTACAAAAAAAATCATTTACTCTGGTGAAATATTCATCAATTGTTTCTTCATCACTCATTATGATGTCTTCATACTTACTATTCCATATTTGTAGCTTTTCCTCCTTAAATTTTGTATTCCCTTCAAAAACAATTTCTAGCTTATTCCACATACTTTTTTAAGTTTTGAGACCCATAAACTTATGATAAAAATTTTCTGATAAGGACATGAGAATTGAAGTTCTATACTTCCCATAAAATTATATATTTCTCTTATCAAAAAAAATCATTGGGGAATCTTTCTCAATATGTGGAAAACCAATAGTAGCAACATCAACCACTTCCAGACCAATAGATAGGAGATAAAGGAATCATCCTAGTTTTCCATCCATAATAATTTTTTTCCATCAAAAATAGGAATTAATCTACTATTGAAATAATTGATATTATCCATGATAAGGATTCAACATGGGAACCTTCCCTATAATACCAATTGAATTTGTAATGGATTGAATAACAACTAATAAGAGGGGGTGAATCAATTGTTCACTTTTTATAAGTTTTAAAACTTTTAGAAAATTAACCCCTACAACCTGTTAAGATTTATTTTCTTATTAACTTTTAGTAAATACTCATGCATGAATAGAAAATAAAGTAAAGAACATAATATTTAAAAGGTTCAGCCTTAGTGTGAGAACCTACATCCTTTCCATAGCCACTTCCATGGGTATATGGAAATCCACTATTATAAATAAGTGAATAAAATTTGTGACAAATCCCATTAGACACATTCTATCTCCCTATAGGAATGATTATAATGACTCCCATCAGTTCAAAATGTTTTCTTATAAAAAAATTTGGTCAAAAAAATAATAAAGACTTTGTTGAAACTTATCCACAATTTCTCATTCCTAATTCTTAGTCCGATTTGGTTGGATTTGATTTTATCAATCTGATGAGTCTGGATCTGATTTTCTCAATCCAATGAGTCTAGATCTGATTCTATCAAAACGATGAGTCTGAATCTGATTATCTCAATATGATGGACTCAATATAATGAACTCATTCTCAATCTAAAAAACTCAAAATCTAATCAAATAATCAATAAGATTTACTTTATTCTAATTAAATTAATATTATCTTCACAATACGATATTTCTCAACACAATTTTGCCTAATCTGATAAACAAACATTCAATTGTTTGATCCTCCTCATGAGATCTCTAGACAGAAATGACTCTCACTTGATTTCTTTAGTCAAACACCTTTCCCACTTGAATGAAATTTCACAAATGAAATAATGATCAGAGAAATTATTTATAGGAGACTCATAAAGAAAAATTAGAAAACTAAAAAACTTTCCCTGCTTCCTCAGATTTCCAAATCTCCAAAAATCTCTCACATTTAAAGCATCAAATTTGACTTCTTCAAACCTCCTTATATTTTTCTAAGATTTATGAAAAATTGAATTTCATATTTTACCTCTTAAAATATTCATAAAACTTCTAGAATTTTCTTTTTGACTCTTCTTAATAATCTGATTAATAAGATTTCTATTTCTTTCTCAGTGAATCCAATTTCTGTTTCTTTCTCAATGAATCTGATTTATATTTCTTTCTCAGTGAATACAATTTATATTTCTTTCTCAGTGAATCTAATTTTTGTTTTTTCTCAGTGAATACAAATTCTATTTATTTCTCAGTGAATATGAATTTTGTATCCTTCTCAATGAATATGAATTCTATATCCTTATTAGTGAATCTGAATTATGTATTCTTCTCAGTGAATCTAAATTATATATCCTTCTCAGTGAATCTGAATTATGTATCCTTCCTAGTGAATTCGAATTTTGTATCCTTATTGGTGAATTTGATTGAATTATCATTATAATGTAATTTCCATTATTATAGAATTCCAGCTATGATGGATATCCTATTATGATGGAATCTCCATATTGCAACTTTGAAAATCTTAAAACCTCTCCACTATTTCTTAAAAAGATTTTTTCATGAAATTTTTCATGATTTGTGAGAACTTTATGATAAGAAAATCATTGTATGACTTTTTTTAGGAAGTATTAAAACTTTCTAACTCCTGGATTCACTCTCCTCAACAAACCTCTTCAGTAAAAATATGACTTATTCCCTTGGCAACTTCTTTCTTTCTCTGATTACGACAAAGGAAAAATTCTAGAAAATAAAAATTTCTACCTCTGATTATTTTGGATCTGATGATCTGAATACAATGCAGATGGATTTGATTCTTTTATAAACATTCAACTTTCTTACAAAATCACATTACAATAGACTAGATTTGATTCCTGTATAACAAAAATATTTTTATACAAAAAAAGGTTAGTTGTTAACAAATAAAAACACTTTTTTTAAAACAATTTAACCACAAATTTTATTCAATACCGCCCTTAGATCGATGGTAAATCCAAGAACTCTATATAGGTATTGTAGGACATGATCTATGAATGTGTTATTGATTTCGGAGGCTCATGGGAATATTACTTTTCTCTTGTTTAGTTTTATAATAATATAATTTCTAAGAAATTATTTATATGGCATCATATGAGGATCTCTATATTATTCCATGTCATTCGCCTCTATGTTGGGTAGAGGAATGGGAGGTAGCACTATTAGGGCCTAATATCATTAAAGAGACATCAGAATAGATAAAATTTATCAGGAAACATATGGATATGGCTTATTATTGGTGAGAGTCTTGTACCAATTTCCGATGCTGACCACTTGAGTTTGATGAGGGAGATCGGGTCTTCTTGTGAGTCTTGCCTATATTAGGTCATCAATGGATTTAGAGGTAAGGTAAATGGTTGTATAAATTTTTCAATCCCTTTGAAATTTTAGAGAGGGTTGGGATAGTACCATATCAAATAGATATTTCTTAGTAGCACAGGTCTAGGCATGATGTCTTCCATGTTTCATAGCTCTACTATTATTTCTCGGACCCATCTCATGTCTTTAATCCTAAGGAAGTTGAGTAGTAGGAATATTATTTTTATGAGGAGTGTCCATTTTGTATCATTGACCATAATAAGAAGGTTCTCTGAGTTAATATGGTTCCTTTAGTTAGGGTGTTATGGAAACATGGGAACAGGAGTTTGATATACATGCTCAGTGGCTAGAGTTATTCTTGGATACAGATCAACCACCCTCAGAAGGGAAACTCGGGTGTGAGATGTTTTAAAAATGTGAGGTTATAAGATCCATGATTTTCATAGAATAATATACCCTTTAATTTTCAGTCTAAAACTTTATTTTATCTTAATGGAAATATACAAAGGTGTCATGGAGGTTCTGGGAGAGTTCGGGCTTTGTTTGGAGCCTATAGTTCCAGAAGAACAGGATGAGGCACACGGTGAGCTCACAAATTTCACTAACAGTTCACATCAACTCCATTTCTATAGAAAGGAGGATCAAAATTAGTTTAAAAATTTGAATGGGATGAGTAAACCAAGAAAAACCTACAGTTTATTAAAGATACATCTTTCAGGATTTTCACATGGTTTTTAAAACTATTCTCCTAGATCGTGTGAGGTGTGGCCTCTTAAATAGTTGTTATTACATGGTTATCACATGGTTTTTTCAACCATGTGACCAAATTATGTTCCCCTTTAAAAAACTTATAAATTGGATTTCTTTCACTCTTTCCCTTATGGTTAATTATCCTTCTCCTCCTCCCTCATTTGCATAACAGCACCTTAGGATATCTCTCCTTTCCCTCTTCTAGGATTTAGTTTGTATCCTTTATCTAGACTTTGATTTGCTCATTGTTCATCATTTTGGATCCCCATCAGTATTTATAGAACCCCTCTTACTTATTTTCTCATCTTTGTATTCCACGTTGGGTTTTGTTTCCATGTGAGATAATATGACCTATTTTTAGGGTGTTTGTCTGGTTTCCCATTTTCTATTATTCAAACCCAAATTTCATCTTGATACTAGATGAGGAGTATTATATGGGACTAAGGTAGTTGGTATGATACTTTTCCCTAAAAATTTTGAGGTTTATAATTTTTCATCACTATTCCACATTCTGGATATTCCACACATTGATTCTCAATTTAATGTTTCTTTAAATTGTTGTCTAAATCCGGTTCTAGAAGTGTTGTGAGACCCTTGACATCATTATAGGTTGATGACCTCAACTTGTACCACCCATTAGGGAATGTTATATTAAATTCGCTTGATGGAAATTCTTTCCTTTAACCAAAACACCCCTTGAGTGTGTTTGGTTTTTCACTTGAAAAATGAATGACTGAAATGATTAAATTGAATTTTTATATGGCTTGGATATTTTCCATGCCCCTATTGATAACTTATAAATTAAATGACCCAATGGGATGAATTGAATTATGAAATGGTTTTGATGCTTCACTTGGACAATGATTAATTATTAAATATATCATTGGCTACTATTATGAACCTGGATCACTTTAAAGGCATTCCCTGCCTTGAGTAAGAGTTGGATTCCTAACCTGGAATACCTTGGTTAGACTAATAGGATGCCATAAAATTTATTTTTGTAACCGCTAAGTGAGACACCACACTTGGGCTTGGTCAATGTATTATATTTTTGAATTCCTCATCTTGAAATTGAAGATTCACCTCTATTTCTAGAAATTAGAATTCCTTGGATTATCTCCTTGGATTCAGCTTGATTTCCTTGGACACATAATACCTTGTATTATCTCCTTAGTCTCTAAGAAAGTCTATCCCAAGATTACCTTGAAATTTTCCTCAGGATTGATTAGAAACATTTAGTTTGGAATGCTAAAGTTCATCCCTTAGATTACACTCATACCCCCTATCCTAACATCTCAATTGATCATTGTGAGTGGGCTCGACCATTTAAGGTCATAGATGTCATGGGTATCCCATGGATCCCTTGTACTTATTATACTTGTATGCCTTTGATATTCTCCTTGGGTACCTAACCAAATAATGGTTATATTCTCAAAGATATCCAATATAAGATGAAGCAAGTAGGGTCAACTAGGTATCCCATGAGAATCCTGAGTTGACATAGTTTATATTTACTTTCTGCTTTAAATTTTCTATACCATGACATTTTTACATTTTATAATCACATATTGGATTTTCATTAGACACAATTTGAGGTGGCCTACTGAGTTGTTATCACACCCTTTTCAGGTCATCTTTTAGTTCCTAGGTAGATTAAATTGATTCATGTAAGGATAAAGGGAAAAATGGTTATGGATGTTTGATTTTCTTTCATATAAGATCTTGGGAGAATATGATTGGTCTAGTGCTCTGGGTGCTCATGGAGATAAATTTTTTTTGGTATTTTTGTTTCTTTTTTTATATTCTATTCTATTGTATGCCTGCTTCCATGTTTGTATATTTCATATTTTATATCATCTCATAACATCATCACTTGTATATAATATTGTTGTTTTTTATGTATGTCTATTATTATTTGTATGATTTGTTTTCTGCTTTCCTATTAGTATTTCTACTTATTTATTTTTATTTAACATTATGATGCACTCTTATAAAGAGGTTATAGTCTCCCTGTTGTACCACCATAGACTCTCACTGCTAGTCAGTAACCTTTGGCATACAGAAATTCATGCTTGAGGTCATATGACCAACCGGGTTTAGTTACTTATGAGTGAATCGGGACTAGGAAGTCACATTGGGTGACTCCCAAGGCCTCACTCATATGACTTTATTCATGTAAAATAAAAACTATTTCTTAAAAATTATATTCCCCCATGAACTTCACCTCTTAGATCTAGAACTGTTATTTGGAAAGCTTTGTATACATCATATTCTTCTATATTGTGTTCAAAATAACCACTGGTTATCGTTTTTGATACTTATCTAACCCCAAGTAGAAGAAGATACCATTTTCAAACACTATTAAAAATGATTCATTGTATTTATGGTAGATATGATTCATCAAAGACATAAAAACCATAGAAACATTAACAACCCCAAATGGAATTACCAGGAACTCATAATGTATATACCTTGTCTTGAAGTATTCCTTTATGATGTAATATTACTTTACCTTTAAATAGTGATATCGTAATCACAAATTAAGCTTAGAAAATAACTTTCAAACATTCAACTAATCAAACAAATCATTGATGTGAGGCAGATGGTATTTATTCTTCAATGTTACTCGGTTAAACTTCTGAGATAAGATTAACAAATACAGGCTGACATTATCCTTCTTACCAAATATAACTGGTGTCTTTGAAGGAAACATACTTGGTTGAATAAATTTATTTCCCTCCGGATATTGAAAATTAATTTTTAGCTCTCACATATCAACAATGAACTATATGATATAAAGGAAAATATATTAGACTTGTTTTAAACTATAATCCAATAAAAAAACTCCACTTCTTTTTTTAGTGGTAGCCTATATAAGTAATCAAGAAACACAATATATCCGTCCACCATTTCTAAAATCTAGATTTTATTTTTTGATTCTGTCGATCTAATAACCAACCCAACCAACTGATAGGTTAAAGTTCCATGGTCCATAATAATAGATAATTCCTACATCGCATGAAAATACTACCTTCTCTAGAAAGTGTAATACTTACATAGTGAATTTGAAGATACTTTATAACTATAAAACTCAATAAAAATCCTAAAAATTACTATCCATTCCATTCTAATAATGATACCAATTATGTTCATATTAAGGACAAGAAATTCCTAAGAGATTTTCATGACACCTATCATAATAAAACGTGATGGAAACTTAAACTCATGTCCTATTTTTCTCTAAGATGTGTCTCAATATTCATGGATTACAACATTAACTCTATATATAAATTATATTAAGAAACTATACTTGTGGATAATAAAGAATGTGATATGCCTATATCAAACAAATTGAAGATCATAGAAGAAGAAACAATAGAGGTACCTTGTACTAACTTGGGTCTTACTTCAAATTCATTTGGTGTATGCTCTATGACAAACAACTCCCCCTAGTTCTTATGAGACAGACCTTATTGAGGGTCACCACCCATATTTACTTTTGAAATGAATCCAATTTCCTTATATTTATCAATAGGAATCCTCGATCCCTATATCTAGTTATAATTATTAATACTAGAATCTCAAGAAAATTAGGTACAAACATCTTTGGGTGTCCAAGACTTCTATATTGATGACATTACCAATGTTTATTAGGGAATTCCCATTTCGAGTGCATCGTGATACCAAATTGGTATCACCCAATCCAACTCCTTTCCTAATAATAATTAAATCTTGTCAACCTATTATGGCTATGTAATGTCTCGGACCCTCCTGGTCCATTACTTTGCCAAATTTATGGTGTTCGGGGTATCCTAGGGCCCATTAGTGACTCATTAAGGAGTTTTTTCAAAAACCTGATCCCACTAAACAGTTCCACCGAAACGGTGGTACCGTTATAGTGACACCAGTCATAGTGGCACGGTAATGGTGGCACTGGTCACAGTGGCACCGTGATGGTGGCACCATCACGGTCGTACCATCACGGTCGCACATTGAAATGGTGGCACCACTTATAGTGTCTCACCATTATGGTGTCTCACCGTTATAGTGTCTCACCGTTACAGTGGCACCATTATGATGTCTCGCTGAACGGTGTCTCACCCTTTTTCTTTTTTTCCCGATTTCCTGAGTTTTTTCAGTTCCACACCGATAACATATCTTTTGACATAAAAGTGTTTTAATACTCTTTTCAATACCATTTAAAGCCAGTAAAAGATGTTTTAAATCCCCAAGATTCGAGTGACCCTTCAGTTACCAAAACACATGGCCTTTTTCTCAGTGTCACACCCTCCCCCATTCTTTCCATATTCGACATATTGTGTGGTTTTTCTCTGTTTAGAAGATATATATTAATTCACAGTTGTTATCTCCACCATTTATGAGGAGAATTATTAAATAACAATTAATCCCGATGTGTGAAACCACCCAACCATGTGGTCAAGCCATGATCCAACTTCAAGTACTTCAGAATCATCTCCTTGATTTTAGGATATGGCCTTTTCTTAAGCCAAGATACTCTATTCATAATTCCTTTCCATTATCTAAGTATTCCCTAGAGACTTACTTCGGAGACGAATCATGCTCCCATGCAAGAGCCCTTCCCACTCATCCTTGAAGCCCTAGAGTTTTCCTTTCCTATAAGTCACGCATCCCCAGTTCTTGATACAAGAATAAAAACATAGATCCTTGATTATCTAAGTTGGGTTTTCCTTTGTCTCTCTTTATTGTGTATCATGCAGGGCATGTCTAATAATGTTTCCCTCGGGATGTGGATGGAACCAAACCTTAACAAAGATAATAAATGGACTTTAAAGAATGAAGTTGTGTGTTTGATGATGATGTTGTTGTTTGTTTTATTTTATCTTTGTTTTTATGTTGTGAATTGTATGGTCTTATGCCCACTGAAAATAGTGTTTGTTGGTGGTCCTTTATTTCACACTAATGAACCTCTATTGTTTTCTGGATAATCTTGTGATTGAATGGTTGTAACTTGAAAACTATTTAATAACATAAACTCAATTGATTAAATGGATTCCCAATGAATAAGAATCCTTTTGTGATCACCATGTTTAACCTAACAGAAATAGAAAACTTGATAAGTGGTGTGGTTAAATCTAAAAACCCCCTTGCTTTGTTCTGCAAATATGCATGGTTATTCTACTTGATGCTTGTGGGGTGACGTGGATTTGGATGGGATCTCATGTTGTTCAATTGTTGGTTTGTGGATATGTGTTGGTACGTTGAGGATTGGTTTGGTTCCATTACTTCGAGGGATCTCATGAATCCCTTTTGTTATTGTGACTTTACAAGAGAACTGGGTGTGAATGCTTAAATTGTTGTTTGGCTATTGTACTCCAGTTGTTGTCTTGGCTTGTGGCTATGCCTATTAGTTGACCGATAGTGAATGAATATTTAAATGGAATCACTTTAACATGGTAACATGAATGGGTACAATGGGGTATTTGTTTTCCAGAAATGGGTTGTGCTCTAGTTGTGGTTTTTGTATGTTCATGCATGTAGGGATAGTAACGATAGTGGTTGTGTATAGGATGGTTTTCGATTTTAGAACCCTTAGTTTGGGACGAGTGTTTTATTACCTATATGTATAATTTTTATTTCTTTTGTTTTTATACACACCCCACCTATGTTGATCACTTCGTTCCAAACACCCCCACTTCATGGGATGGGGTGTTTTTACAAACATTCTTATGAGTGGCTGGTTATTAGCTCCTTTCTAATCACTCTACTAGGTATCCCAAGACTCTTTGGGTAGGCTATGACGGCCTAAGGTTCATTATGTCCCAAGACTCTTTGGGTAGGGTGTGTTGTGGTGGTTGGCCCAGGTGTGTGTAGGCAGGTTTGTTTCCCATGTTTCTTCGGGATGAGGCCCAGGTGCCTTCGGGTGTGACAGTGGTTATTCTGGCTCATGTGTCTTTAGGTGTGGCAGTGGTTGTGGTGGAATAGGTTTTTTGTGGTCATGGTTATGTGTGGTTGTGGTGGTCTAGGTGAGTGTGGGCGGGATGCATGGTGATGGACCATAAGGTTGTTGTTGGGGCGGTAGTGGGACTATAGTGAGACTTGTGGGGGAGGTTTGATGTGTAATATGTCCTATATAACCAGTGGGAAAGTGGTGTGGGTTACCCAAATATCAATGTGTTATTACTATTACTTTACTTGACTTGTGTTATTTGGGGAGTGTTCCTTGGTGAGGCTGGGTGGATTGTTTCCTTGTTGGGTACCTTGGTTATCTCTTTTTTTTCTCATATGGAATTAGAATGCCTCCCCACTTGTGCATGATATATTTTGGTTTTCCCTACTGAGTATACCTGTATACTCACCCTACATATATAAAATTGCTTTCAGGTTTCTAGGATGACCTTGAAGATCGTGCTGGACTTTGCTAGCTTGGGCTTTGGGATTTTTTTTCTTCTTTTCATTCTTTCGGTACTTTTCATCAAAGTTTTCTTGTACCTTGTATCATGTTATTTTGAACATGCATATGGGAGTGGATTTTTTTATTTACTTTTTCTTTTAGTTTTTGGAGTTTTTTGGGATTTACCGTCTTATCTTCTGGTCCTATTAAATAAAAAGGGTAATTCCTTCCATTTTACATGAGATTCTATACCCATGGTTCCAGTCGCCACTCTGGGGCCTATTGAAGGCATGAATTAGGGTTCATTATATCTCCATAAACTTTAATAATGGAGGTTCTAAAAGTTTTTTGTCCCTTTACTCATCTTGGTGAAGGAGGGTCATGAATGAATGGTATCAGGGGTAGTGTAGAGCACGATATAGAAGGTTCATCTTGTGCGTGAGAGACTCCCTAACCCATCTGTCTAGGCAGTGTTACCTTTATAAGTTTGTGTGGTTACTTGGGGGAGAAGGTTGGTAGTGTACCTTTAGTTGTTCAAGAGATAGATGAGGGAGATTTGTTCCTAGATATCGAGGTTGTTTCAGCTTTTGAACAACTATAGAGTGGTTTTTCCCTGAGAGGTATCTTATGAGGTGTTTGTTCATACCCCTATCTTCTCTTTAGGTTTACTCTTCAATTCTCGAGGATGAGAATATTTTGAGAGGTATCTGATGTAATGAACCAGGAGGGTCCGGTCCATTACATCATATGCCCCTCAAACTATTCTCATCCTCGAGAATCCAAGAGTAAACCGAAATAGAAGAGATGGGTCCAAACAACCACCTCGTAAGATACCTCTCAGGGAAAAATCACCCTAGAGTTATTTGAAAGATGGAACAAACTCGATATATAGGAAAAAAATCTCCCTCATCTATCTCCTGAACAACTACAGGTACACTACCACTGTTCTCCCCCAAGTAATCACTCAAACGTATAAAGTTCACACAACACGGACAGATGGGTTAGGGAGTCTCTTCCTCCATGTTAAGATACTATCTGATTTGGGGGGCACTGACTCGCCTACACAGGTTTAATTGCATCCACCTTAATGAGTCTTGATTAGGGATCAAGTCCTCCCCTCCCCACTATGAGTACTTTACACACATTCAGAGAATAAGGAAAACATAACATCTTATAGAAAACAAGATCAAGCATTACATCACAGTCAAGTACAAAAAAACCACAAACAAAACTCAAAATAGCTCTAGGTACTAGGCATGCATTTGTACCTCCACTTCCCAGGTACTCTCCTCGAGGCCACCATGCCTCCATAACACACGAACCATGGGAATGGTTCATCCATGAAGCACCCTCTCCTCATGATACTCGATCCTCACTAGTCACTCCACTAACATCGCATCGTCCTTGATGTCCATCTCTCCCCAATCGAGGACATGTGAATCATCGTGTAGATACCAATGGATCTAAGACACATGGAAGATGTTGTGGACCCTCTATAACAATAGTGGTAGTTCTAGCTAATAAGCCACTTCGCCGACCCATCACAACACCTTGAAGGGTCCAACGAACCTAGGATAAAGATTACTCTTCCTGTCGAACCTCTACTTCCCACGCTGAGGGGAGGCCTTTAAGAACACGTGGTCACCAACCTCAAACTCCAAGGGTCTCCTCCTATGATCGACATATGACTTCTACCGGTCCAGGTCCACCTTCATCCTCTCACACACAAGCTAAACCTTATTTGTTGTGCTCTGTACTACCTCTGGTCCAAGAACACCTACTTCCCCAGCCTCGGTCCAGCACATGGGTGAACGACAAGGCCTTCCATATAAGGCTTTGAACAGAGCCATGCCAATGATAGAGTGATAAAATTATTTTAGGAAACTCTACTAGAGGAAAGTGTTGTACCCATGATCCCCCAAAGTCCAAAACATACACTCACAAAATATCTTCCAATGTCTGGATAGTTCTCTCTATCTACCCATCCATATGGGGGTGTAAAGCAGTGATAATGCATTGTTGGGTTCCAAAATCATGTTGTAATCCCTTCTAGAATCTTGAAGTAAATATTGAATCCCAATCCTAAACTATGGACCTCATAATTCCATGTAACTGCACCACCTCATCCATGTACCTCTATGCTAAGGAATCCACTGCACTCAACTCATTGATTGTTAGGAAGTGATCTTATTTCATTAGTCAGTCTACCACTACCCAGATAACATCACATCCTCCTTGAACCTTGGGTAGTCCCGTGATGAAATCCATCGATATTTCATCCCACTTCTACTCCAGGATATCTAAAGGCTGCAACAGACTACTTGGAACATGGTGCTCGACCTTCACCTACTGGCACCGTTATATTGTCTCACCGAACGGTGTCCCACCCTTTGCCTTTTTTTCCCAGTTTCCCATATTTTTTCCAGTTCCACCCTGATAACGTATCTCTTGACGTAAACGTGTTTTAATACCCTTTTCAAAACCATTTAAATATAGTAAAATATTTTTTAATCCCCCAAGATTCAGGTGACCCTTCAGTTACCAAAATGTGTGTCTTTTTTCCTCGGTTTCACACCCTCCCTCGTGCTTTCCATCTTCACCCCTATTACATGATTTTTCTCTATTTAAAAGATATCTATTAATTCATAGTGATTATATCCACCATCTCTGAGGATAATTATTAAATTAAAATTAATATCGATGTGTGAAACTGCTCGACCGCATGGTTAAGCCATGATCCGACTTCAAGTACTTTGGAATCATCTTTCTGATTTTAGGATTTGTCCTTTTCTTAAGATGAGATCCTCTCTTCATAATTACTTTCCATTATCTAAGTACTCCCTAGAGACTTACTCTAGATATGAATCGTGTTCCCATGCTGGAGCCCTTCCCGCTCAGCCTTGAAGCCCTCGAGTTTTCCTTTTCTACAATTCATGCATCCTCAGTTCTTGATGTGAGGATAAAAACTTCAATCCTTGATCATCAAAGTGGGGTTTTCCTTTATCTATCTTTACTGTGTATCATTCAGGGTGGGTGTAATAATGTTTCCCTCGGCACATGGATGAAACCAAACCTTAACAAAGATAATAAATGAACTTTAAAGAATTAAGGGGTGTGTTTTATGATTATGTTTCTATTTGTTTTATTTTATCTTTGTTTATATGTTGTGAATTTTATGGGCTTATGCCCACTAGAAATAGTGAATGTTGGTGGTCCTTTCATGTGCACTAATGAACCTATGTTTTTTTCTGGATAATCTTGTGATTGAATGGCTGTAACATGGAAACTGGCTAATCACATAAACTCAATTAATTAAATGGATTCCCAATGAATAAGTATATTTTTTTGATCACCCTAGTTAACCGAACTGAAATAAGGAACTTGATAAATGGTGTGGTTAAATCTAAAACCCCCCTTGCTCTATTCTGCTAATATGCATGGTTGTTCTACTTGATGCTTGTAGGGTGATGTGGATGGGGATAGGATCTCATGTTGTTCAATTGTTGGTTTTTGGATCTGTTACAATATTTTGGGGCCAAGTTTGGTTCCATTAATTCAAGGGATATCACGGATCCCTTTTTTGTTGTGACTTTACAAGAGAACCGGGTGTGAATGCTTAAATTGTTACTTGGATGTTTTACTCTAGTTGTTGTCTTGGCTTGCGGTTATGCCTTTTAATAGCCTGGTAGTGAAGGAATATTTAAATTTAATCACTTTAACATGGTAACAAGAATGAGTACAATGGGGGATTTATTTTCCAGAAATTGGTTTTTCTCTGGTTGTGGATGTTGTGTGTTCGTGCATGTAGGGATAGTAATGAGAGTGGTTGTGTATGGGCTGGTTGTCTATTTCAGAACCCTTCGGTTGGGATGATTATTTGATTACCTATATGTATAATTCTTAGTTATTGTGTTTTTATACGCACCCCACCCATGTTGAGAACTTTGTGTCAAACACCTCCACTTCATGGGGGAGGGTGTTTTTTCCAACATTATTATGAGTGTTTGGTTATTAGCTCCTTTCTGCTCCCTCTCCTAGGTAGCCCAAGACTCTTTAGGCAGGATGTGATGGCCTAAGGTTAATTATGTCCCAAGACTCTTTGGTAAGGATGTGTTGTGGTGGTTGTCCTTGGTGTGTGTGGGCAGGTTTGTTTCCCAAGTGTTTTCGGGATGAGGCCTAGGTATCTTCAGGCATGACAGTGGTTGTTCTGGATCAAGTGTCTTTGGACGTGGCAGTGGTTGTGGTGGACCAGGTGTTTGCGGGTGTGGTTATGTGTGGTTGTGGCAGACCAGGTGTGTGTGGGAGGGATGCATAGTGATGGACCATAAGGTTATTGTTGGGGCAGCAGTGGGACTATAGTGAGACTTGTGGGGGAGGTCTGTTGTATAGGATGTCCTATATAACCAGTGTGAAAGTGGTGTAGGGTACCCAAATATCGATGTGATATTACTATTACTTTACTTGAATAGCATTATTTGGGGAGTATGCCTTGGTGAGGCTAGGTAGATAGCTTCCCTACTAAGTGCCTTGGTTATCTCTTTTTTTCTCATGGGGAATTAGAATTCCTCCCCAATTGTGCATGAGAGCTACTGGTTTTCCCTATTAAGTATACCTGTATACTCACCCTATGTATATAAAAGTAATTTTAGGTTTACAGGAGGACCTTGAAACTCGTGTCAAACTTTACTAGCTCGGTCTTTGGGATTTGTTTCTACTTTTCTTTCTTTAAGTACTTTTCATCAGAGCTTTCTTGTACCTTGTATTGGATTATTTTGAATATGCATATGGGAGTGAATTTTTTGCTTTACTTTTACTTTCATTTTTTGGAGTTGTTTGGGATTTACTGTCTTATCTTTTGATCCTATTAAATAAAAAAGGGTAATGCCTTCCATTTTACATGAGATTCTATACCCTTGGTGTTATTCTTCACTCTAGGGCCTACTAAAGGCATAACTCGAGGGTCACTATCTCTTCTTCGAATTGAATAAGGGAGGGTATGGTAGTTTGATGTCCCTTTCCTCATCTTGGTGTAGGCGGGTCATGACAGAATGGTATCAAAGATTATGGTTGAGAGATAGGATGGATTTCAGGGTTAGGAATAGTGATAATTGCATGGGATGGTAGGGAAATAGTGTTAGGAAACCTTGGTGTGTAAAATAGGCCCGGGAAGACTGTCTAGGACACAGGATTTTAGCCCCCCCCCCATGATCTGAGACAAGGACTCTGGTCCTATCGAATAACCAAGTGAGGCTACATTGATTACAGGGTAGAGGCTCTAGGAAAGGTACATGCATCATGATGACCTTTGTTCTTGTGTGTTTTGGGTGTTCTAGGGAATTTAAAATGAATAACAAGTTAAAGAAAAATTTAAAAGAGATCTTATACACTACTCGGTCTTAGGAATTCCTTTTTTACCTTGCATCTATGGCACCCAGAAGATGTCCACAAGTAGTGAGGGAGATCGTGGGCCAGGAGGCTGATTTGGCTGATTAGCAGAGGACTGATCGAGAGGAGGTGGATCACCAGTGTAAGGATATGCTTTGTTCCTTTTAGCAGCAGACCCTCGGGAAGTACGAGGGAAACATCTCAGACATGGATACAAATATATGGCTCGAGGAGCTGGTGATAACTTTTATCTTGATCTTGGATCTGGTATAATACTGTTTACCTCTAGCTATAATCCAGATGTAGGGAGTGGTGTATCAGTGGTGGACGCTCTATCTCATGGAGAAGAAGGAGGTTGAGGTTTAATGGACTGACTTCGATAGGGAGTTCCGGGTGGAATTACTTTCTTTTACAATGAAGGCTGAGAAGAGGCAGGAGTTACTCTCCCTTCAGTAGGGGAGTATATCTGTGAGGGAGTTGGGGATCAAGTTCAAGGATCTTCTTCATTTTTCTCCAAACCTCTTCCCAGATGAGTAGTTGTGGGAAAGATGCTTAGAAGAGGCACTTCGACCTTCCCTTCAGTATGTTGTAACTCCCTTCACTCTACCGACATACTTGGAATTTTAGAAGAAGGCTGAAGTAAAGGAAAGGATAAACATGCTTGGAGGTATTCTATGAGAGGGGAGCCAATTGATCTCATCAAAGGGGAAGTCTGTTAGCAGCATTCCTCTAGCATCAGGGTCTTCCAGGTTTTAGCTGATGGGGAGTAGGCCTCAGCAGTTCTAGTTTCAATATCCCAGTCCTTTCCCTTTCTCTACGAGCCTAGGATCAAAGTGCTTTATCTATGGAAGTCGTGGGCATCTCCAGAATCAATACCCAAAACAAGTTCAGTACAGTGGAGGTGGGAAGGTTCAGCACCCATCTCAGCAATAGCAGTTTCCAACCAGACCTTTTCAGCAGCAGCAGGGGTGGCGAGCTCCTGCTACACCGAGGGTGGATGGTGCTGGAGGAGGCCGACCTCAGGGTTCTCCTCAGGGACCTCAATAAAGGCATGTTTGGGGAGTCATCCAACAACTGAGGGGCAGAGGACCTAGGTGTGGACAGTTACATGCCATGGTGGTAGAAGTTCTAATAATGTCAGAGGTTTTTCGAGGTATGATCAGCTTATTTAGTACTCTTTCTAGTGCCTTGTTTGATTCAGGATATTCGTACTCCTTTGTTGAACCCAAACTAGCCCATGCCTTGGGCCTAGCTGTAGAGATACTCTCCATGCCCCTGGTGTTGAGTACGCCAGTTGAATATTGGACTAGCCTTTTTTACTTTTATTGAGGATGAAAATTGATTCTAGGGACATATCAGTCTAGTGGGGATCTATTTCTGCTACAAATGCAGCCATAAGATGTCATCTTAGGCATTGATTGGTTGTTTTCCATGCATGATTTTATTGATTACTTCTAGAGGAGGGTTGTATTCTCAGATATCGGCGGCCAGTGTGTAACTTTCATTGGCGAGCGGGGTTTCCAAGAGGGCAGTCGATGAGTGGATCCCCTTATTTCCTTTTTGTCTAAGATTTCAATGGAGTCAGCACACACAGAGATGGTGGAAGTCCTAGGGATCGTCAATGAGTTCCTGGACGTCTTCCCTGGAGAGGTGGTGGCTCTACCCCCTCGACATGATGTTGAGTTCAGGATAGACTTCCAACCTAGTGCCCATCCTATTTTGATGGATCCCTATCAGATGGTGCCTTCTGAGTTACGGAAGTTACAAATCCAAGTTGACAACCTGATGAAGAAGGGTTTTATCTGACTGAGCACGTCGTCATGGGGTGCTCCAGTCTTGTTCACAAAGAAGTCATATGGTGGTATTTGGTTGTGTATAGACTAACGAAGACTAAATTAGGTGATAGTCAAGAACCGTTACCCCCTCCCAAGTATCAAATACCTTTTTGACCAGTTGAGGGGAGAAGTTTAGTTCTCCAAGATTGAACTGCATCTGGGATATCACCAGTTGAGGGTGAAGGAGGGTGAAATCTTGAAGACTGCTTTTAGGTGTAGATATGGTCACTTTGAGTTCGTGGTCATGTCATTCAGTGTTACGAATTCACCATTCGTGTTCATGGGACTCATGAACTCTATTTTCCGCGAGTATCTAGACCGGTTCATATTTTTGTTTATTGACGACATCCTAATCTACTCAAGATCATAGGAGGATCATACCGAGCATCTGAGGATAGTTTTGGAAGTCCTCTGACACCACGAAATATATAGGAATTTTTCGAAGTGCAAGTTCTGGACATGATTTGTACACTTCCTTGGACATGTGGTGTCACAGTGGGAAATATCAGTGGACCCGTATAAGGTCAGAGTGATTGTTTCTTGGACATCAACCAAGAACGTGGCAGAGGTTCATAGTTTTCTGAGCCAAATAGGTTACTACTGGAGGTTTGTTCCTGACTTCTCTTGAGTCGTGGCACCTTTTATAGCCTTGACCAAGAAAGACCAAGATTTCGTTTGGAGTGGGAAGTTTCATGAATCCTTCAGTTATCTAAAGGGTAAATTGGTTAATGTTCTGGTACTGAGTTTTCCAGAGGAAGGGGTAACGTTTGAAGTGTTTTGTGATGATTTAGACCAAGGATTGGGGTGTGTATTGATGCATCAGTAGGGAGTGATTTCTTATAGGTCTAGGAAGTTACATCCTTATGAATGTAACTATGCCACCCATGACCTAGAGCATACAGTAGTTGTATTCAAGCTGAATTTGTGGTGTCATTACCTCATTAGGGAACGCTTCTTGGTCTTCACGAATCACAAGAGCTTGAGGTATGTCTTCTCCCAATGAAACTTGAACTTGCGACAGTGGAGGTGGATGGAGTTTCTCCAGGACTATGACTTCAAGATCTCCCACACCTCAGGAAAGTGGAATGTGGTGGTCGATTCCTTGATCAAGAAGTTGTGGAAGGATATGGTTCGGGAGTTAGCAGATGCATGGAAAGCAATGGTGGATTTGGATTCTTTACATCTGAGCATGAGAGTGGAGGATTATAGAGGATGTATGTTCTAGATGACGGTGCAGTCTTCCTTGGTACAATAGGTGGAGGAGTCTCAGTGGGGGGGGGGCTTAGATGCTGAAGTTATGCTTGATCATGTTATCTAGGGAAAAGCTCCGGAAGGATGGTTGGAATATGGTCAGAATCGGATGATTTTCTGTGGAAAGTTGTTTGTCCCAAAGACGATGCGTGAGGGAGTTCTCATTGAGTTCCATAACTCTCCTCTAGTGGTACACCCAGGAGTTTCCAAGATGTATTGAGTCCTGAGGGAATAGTTTTGGTGTCCCAGAGTGAAGCGGAAAGTGGTAGGGTTTGTGGCAATGTTTCTTGTGTGCTAGAAAGTGAAGGTCTAAAACCATGTTTTGGGTAGTTTGTTTTATCCTTTATATGTCTTAGAGTGAAAGTGGGATGACATCTCGATGGATTTCGTCACAGGACTACCTAAGTTTCAAGGAGGTTGTGATGCTATCTGGGTAGTGGTAGACCAGCTGAAGAAATCAACTCACTTCCTAGAAATCAAGGAGTTGAGTGTGTTGGATGCCTTAGCATAGAGGTACATGGATGAGGTGGTGCAGTTTCATGGAATTCTAGGGTCCATAGTTTCAGATCGGGATACACGCTTTACTTCATGGGTCTAGAAGCGATTACAGCATTCTTTTGGCACCCAGCTATGTCTTAACACTACTTTCCACCCCCAGATGGATGGGAAGACAGAGAGGACCATCTAGATGTTGGAAGATATGTTGAGAGCATGTGTTTTAGACTTTAAGAGATTGTGGGTATGACACTTGCCTCTGGTAGATTTTTCCTACAACAATAGCTATCACTCTACCATTGGCATGGCTTTGTTCGAAGCCTTTTGTGGAAGGTCGTGTCATTCACCCGTGTGATGAACTGAGGTTGGAGAAGTAGGTGCTCTTCGCCTAGAGGTAGTGCAGACCACGAAGGAGAAGATTCAGCCTGTGTGTGAGAGGATGAAGGCGGCTCAGGATCAGTAGAAGTCGTATTTAGATCATTATAGGAGACCCTTGGATTTCAAGGTTGGGGACCATAGTTTCTTAAAGGTATCCCCTTAGTATGGGAAGTGGAGGTTCAGTAGGGGTAGTAAGCTTTCTCCTAGGTTTTTCAGACCCTTTCAGGTGTTGTGACGGGTCGGCGAAGTGGATTATCAGCTGGAACTACCGCCACTACTACAGAGGGTCCACAATGTATTCCATGTGTCTCAACTCCATCGGTATCTACACGATGATTTGCATGTCCCCAACTAGGGAGAGATGGATATAGAGGATGATGCGACATTTGTGGAGAAACCAATAAGGATCGGGGATCATGAGGAGAGGGTGATTCATGGATGAACCATTCCCCCTAGTTCATGTTTTATGGAGGTATAGTGGCCTTGAAGAGAGTACCTGGGAACGGGAGGCACAAATGCATGCCCAGTACCCAAATCTATTTTGAGTTTTGTGTTATGGCTATTTTGTACTTGACTATGATGTAATGCTTGATTGTGTTTTCTATAAGATGGGTTATTTTCCTTATTCTATGAATGTGTGTAATGTCCTCATAGTTGGGAGGGGAGGACCTGATCTCTAATCAAGATGCATTAAGGTGGATGCGATTAAACCCATGCGGGCGAGTCAGTGCCACCCAAAGTAGATAGTATCTTTACATGGAGGAAGAGACTCCCTAACCCATCCATTTGGGTGGTGTGACCTTTATATGTTTGTGTGGTTACTTGGGGGGGAGGGAGGTAGTGTGCCTATATTTTTTTAGGAGATAGATGATGGAGATGAGTTCCTAGATATCGAGGTTGTTCTGGATTTTGAACAACTCTAGGGTGGTTTGTCCCTGAGAGGTATCTTACGAGGTGGTTATTCAGACCCCTCTCTTCTATTTGGGTTTACTCTTGGATTCTCGAGGATGATAATAGCTTGAGAGGTATCTGATGTAATGGACCAAACCCTCCTAGTACATTACTTTGCCAAATTTTTGGTGTTTGGGGTATCTTGGGGCCAATCAGTGACTCATTAAGAAGTTTTTCCAAAAACTCAGTCCCACCAAATGGTTCCACCAAAATGGTGGCACCATTACGGTGACACTGGTCATGATGGCACTATAATGGTGGCACCGTTCATGGCAGCACTATGATGATGGAACTGTCATAGTCACACCTTCACAGTTGTACACCAAAACTATGGCACTTCTTATGGTGGCACCATTAAGGTGGCACCGTTACAGTGGCACTGTTACAGTGTCTCACCGAACAATGTCCCACCCTTTGCCTTTTTTCCCTAGTTACCCAAGTTTTTCTAGTTCCGCCTCAATAATGTATCTTTTGACGTAAAATTATTTTAATACCCTTTTCAAAACCATTTAAATTCAGTAAAAGATGTTTTAAAACCCCAAGAGTCGGGTGACCCTTTAGTTACCAAAATTCATGGACTTTTTCCTTGGTGTCACACCCTCCCCTGTTCTTTCCAGCTTCACCCCTATTACATGATTTTTATATGTTTAGAATATATCTATTAATTCATAGCTGTTATCTCCACCATATTCGGGGATAATTATTAAATAAAAATTAATCCGGACGTGTGAAACTGCCCAACCGCATGGTCAAGCCACTATCCGACTTCAAGTACTTCAGAATCATCTTTCTAGTTTTTGGATATGGCCTTGTCTTAAGCTATGATCCTCCCTTCATAATTACTTTCCATTCTCTAAGTATGCCCTAGAGACTTACTCCAGAGACAAATCATGTGCTCGTGCTGGAACCCTTCCTGCTCAGCCTTGAATCCCTCGAGTTTTCCTTTCCTGCAAGTCATGAATCCTTATTTCTTGATGCGAGGATAAAAACATAGATCCTTGATCATCCAATTAGGGATTTCCTTTATCTCTCTTTATTGTGTATCATGTGAGGCGGGGTGTAATAATGTTTCCCTCAGGACGTGGATGAAACCAAACCTTAACGAAGATAATAAACAGACTTTAAAGAATTAAGGGGTGTGTTTTATAATGATTTTGTTGTTTGTTTTCTTTTATCATAATTTTTATGTTGTGAATTGTATGATCTTATGACCATTGAAAATAGTGTTTGGTGGTGGTCCTTTCTTGCACACTAATGAACCTCTGTTTTTTTTCTAGATAATATTGTGATTGAATGGATGTAACATGGAAACTGGTTAATCATGTAAACTTGGTTGATTAAATGGATTCCCAATGAATAATAATCCTTGTGTGATCACCCAGGTTAACTAAACAGAAATAAGGAATGTGATAAATGGGGTCGTTGAATCTGAAATCTCTCTTGCTCTATTCTGATAATATGCATGGTTGTTCCAATGTGGGTGACATGGATGGGGATGTGATCTCCTATTATTCAGTTGTTGGTTTGTGAATATGTTCTAGTATGTTGGGGTCTGGTTTGGTTTTAGTACTTCGAGGGATCTCACAGATCTCTTTTGTTGTTGTGACTTTACAAGAGAACTGGGTGTGAATGCTTAAATTGTTGCTTGGTTGATTTCCTCCAGTTGTTGTCTTGGCTTGAAGATATTCCTGTTAGTTGCCCGGTAGTGAAGGAGTATTTAAATGTAATCACTTGAACATGGAAACAATAATGGGTACAATGGGGGATTTTTTTTTCCAGAAATGGGTTGTACTCTGGTTAGGTTGTTGTGTGTTCGTGCATGTAGGGATAGTAACGAGAGTGGTTGTGTATGGGCTGGTTGTCTATTTCAAAACACTTAGGTTGTGAAGATTGATTGATTACCTATATGTATAATTCTTAGTTCTTGTGTTTTTATATTCACCCCACCCATGTTGAGCACTTCGTGTCGAACACCACCACTTCATGGTGGAGGGTGTTTTCCCAATATTCTTACAAGTGGCTGGTTATTATCTCTTTTTTGATCCCTCTCTTAGGTAGCCCAAGATTCTTCAGGTAGGCTATGATGGCCTATTGTTCATTATGGTCCAAGACTCTTTGGGAAGGGTGTGTTATGGTGGTTGGCCTAGGTGTGTGCGGGCAGATTTGTTTCCCAAGTGTCTTCAGGATGTGGTTCAGGTGTCTTTGGGTGTGACAGTGGTTGTTCTAGCCTATTTATCTTCAGGCATGGTAGTGGTTGTGGTGTCCTAGGTGTTTTCAGGTGTGGTTATGTGTGGTTGTGGTGGCCCATGTGTTTTCGGTCGTGGTTATGTGTGGTTGTGGCGGCCCAGGTGAGTGCAGGCGGGATAGGTGGTGATGGCCCATAAGGTTGTTTTTTGGGGCGACAATGGGACTACAAAGAGACTTGTGGGGGAGGTCTGATGCATAGGATGTCCTATATAACTAGTGGTAAAGTGGTGCAAGGTACCCAAATATCAATGTTCTATAACTATTACTTTACATTACTTGCGTTATTTGGGGAGTGTGCCTTGGTGAGGCTGGGTGGATAGTTTCCTTACTAGGTGCCTTGGTTATCTCTTTTTTTCTCATGGGGCATTAGAATGCCTCCCCACTTGTGCATGAGATATTTTGGTTTTCCATAATGAGTATACCTGTTTAATCACCCTATGTATATAAAAATTCTTTTAGGTTTCCAGGAGGACCTTGAGGACCGTGCCAGACTTTACTAGCTCAGGCTTCAGGAGTTGTTTCTTCTTTTCTTTCTTTCAGTACTTTTCATTAGAGTTTTCTTGTAACTTGTATCAAATTATTTTGAACATGTATATGGGAGTGGATTTTTGGCTTTACTTTTACTTTTAGTTTTTGGAGTTGTTTGGGATTTACCATCCTATCTTCCAATCCTATTAAATAAAAATGGTAATTCCTTCCATTTTACATGAGATTCTATACCCTTGGTGCTAATTGCCACTCTGGGTACTATTGAAGGTGGGACTCGAGTGTCATTATCTCCCCTTCAACTAGAAGCAGGGGGATCTGGCAGTTTTCTTTCCCTTTCCTCATCTTGGTGAAGGTGGGTCGTGACAGGCTACCACACTATTGTAAGTCACTAAGTTTTCTTTTCTTCTAGCATGAAAAATTTTATCCTCTATTAGGATGAAGAATAAAAACACTTACACTTTGGGAATACATCATGTAATATTTTTTTCATAACCACTTTAGTCACCACCACAACATAAGTGGTCATATCACATAGAAAAAATTCAACCAAATCTCAAATTGAATGATCATATCAAACCTTCATGCCTTTATATTCTCATTGGTGATTAGTTTTAGTGTATCAAAAACTAGCTTCATAAAATGAGGCATATTGTATCACCCCAATAATTTGTTTTATAATTTAAAATACATCAAGTTATGAAAAATAATAATTTAAAATTAAGTGTTTTGATTAATAATACTTATATGTCAAAGTTATAGCTTTCAAATTAATTTTCAATTAATGTTCTAAAAACAAATACTATATTACAGTATTATTTTGTGTAAAAAATATTTTAATATATGTATTTGATTATTTTAATTACAAAACTCGTTTTTATCAATATATAATTTAATTAAATTTTTTAATAATAATATATATATTGACTATTATAATTATTTTGATAAATACTAAATTATGTTATGAATATGTTCACTATTAATATAAAACCCCAAGATTTTATGGTATTTTTTTCTTCATAAATAATTTCATTTCATTAGATAGCTTATATGTGCACAACATTGAGTCTCTACAAAACAACACTTTGTTATAGTTATAACCTATCCGACTTAATTTTGTCACATCTGTGTTTTGGATTTCGAAAAACAGACATACATGGTTGTGTTCAGTAAGATATTTAGAGTCGGATAGAATCAACTTGATTGTTGGTGAATAGTAACTTGACCCTTATGAATAGTAATGTAACCTTATTAATAGTAACTTGATCATTATGAATAGTAATGTACCCTTATGAATAGTAACTTGACCATTATGAATAGTAATGTACCCTTATGAATAATACCTTGACCCTTATGAATGTACCCTTATGAATAGTAACTTGGCCCTTATGAATAATATTGTACCCTTATGAATAGTAACCTCACCCATGTAAGTATAAATAAAATTTAGGCACCTTATATATGAGAGTGAATATTTTAAAATTTTACTAATTAAGTGTTGGTATTTTTGTGAGCAATAAATATTTAATTAAAAATTTATAATTAATAAATTATTTTAAAAGATAAATAATTTTTATAAAATATATTCATAAATCAAAATTTTTTTGTCCTATGATTTTAGGATAATTTAATGAGACCTTAGTTAATTTTTAGGGTATTATAAAATCAGTTTTAATTTTCAAGACTATTTTTTTGAGTAAATGATGATTTTAATTAAAAATTAAAATTATCATATTTAGAAAATTATTTTGATAAAATGGAGGCCATTTTTTGTTTCTACACATCCAAAAAAAGATATGGTGAATTTTTGGGATTTTCCTGAAATATTTGAATTTTTAGTGAATAGTAAAATACAGTAATTCACTGTATATATAAATTATAAGTTAAATAAACTATTCCTAACATCATGGATGATGTGAGGAAACTTGGTTCAAACTCACATGCATCTATTACTATTTTTTTCACAATAATCAAACATTATTGATTGTCTTGAGAAAAATAATAAAATAATGAATAAAATAATCAAAAATCACTCCTCTCCTCCACTATAAAAAACAACCCCTCACTCCCTCTTCTATTCACTCCTATAAGCCTCTAATATTCTCAAAGTTCTGCTCAAAATAATCTTCCCTAGTCCCTCCCCACATTTAGGAGCCCTTGTTCTTGTCAAAGGACCAAAACATCTTCCCTTAAGGAGGTTCTCAAGGAGGTTATTTCAAGAGGTAAATCCTCTTCCTTTTTCATTTAATTTCATTTCAATTTATCTTATTTTCTTATTCTATACTAACCTCCTCTATCCAATTGATCATTATAACTCCGTTATCATCTATGTAATTGAATTATATCATGTTAATGTAATAACCATTATCAATCTCCTTACTCTACCTCTTATTTTTATAAATGAAATCATCATCCGGGAGGTGCCAATTTACAACCTTCAGGGATGATAAAGTTTCATTATTAAATTTATTTTTCAAGGCTGGACATGAAACCATTTATATGGTTGAAAAAGATTCTAAAATATGTATTATATCTTATTTAATGGTTCTAGTAATGTCATTTATACATGATATTAAATAGTAGAACAAAACTAGTATGTTGTGATCAAAAAACTACCGTAAAAATCTAAACGATTATCACTAAATGTCTTATCTATTGATTCATCCTCATACCATGTAACCAAATGAAATATATAACCATTTATACTTCTATATGTTCATTAATAATATATAAGTTCAATTCTGGATAATTATATCAATTCCATATGAACTCCACTACTTATAATCAAGAAAACCGATCATGAAATCAAGGAAACGAACACTCCGGAACAAAGAAATTCAATATTATAACTTATTAATTAGGACATAAATGAACTTAATAAAAATATAATTAATAAAATATATATATATATATAATTTTATTAGTTAATTAATTTATTTATTTAATTTGATTATCCATGATGTTAAGTTCAAGTGCATAATACGTTCAGATATAAGGTAAGGGTTTTCTCAACTCACTTTCATTTCCATGAGACATGCCTTACTCACCACTATTTCTTGTGTGTGGTGTATGTATATTGAACATTTATGTATCATATCATGAATACATTTATTTTAACTATATTAAATGTATCATTTTATGGTTATTAAGTTTGGGGCATATGATTCAATCGGTTACAAAGTGGTAAGGGTTTTCTACCCGAACCTCCATTTTCTTTCAGGTTACTCTTATACTCTACTTACCTCAATGAAATTATTAAATATTATTGTGTAATATTAATAAATTCTATATGAATGTTCTATATATAAATACCAAACATAATCCTTCTTTATTTTATAGGCAGTTACATGTTTTAAAAGGATCTTTCAAAAATTATCCTCAATAAACAAACATGAATTAAAGGAACTTCTTGAATTCTTAACTATTTTTAAGTGAACTATATGATATGTTTTAAGCCATAATTATTTTTTTTAAATAAAAAATTTTATCATGAAAAAATATCTTGGTTCACTTCTGTTTTTATGAAAGCAAGCATTCCTTTTGTCTTTAAAATTCCTTTAATATTTTCCTTAAACTGCACTAAAATGTTTTACTTCTAAAGCTTATTTAAAAAATATTTTTACATGATTTCACTTAAGTGGGACAAAATTTATGCCTAAAATATAATTTCAAAGTCCTTGCCTTTTTATTTTCTAGGATATAAATGTTTAAAATCTGATTTTATGAAAAATACAAATGTTTTTTCAAAATAACTCTCCTTTCTAAAGTAAAAAAAGGGTTTTTCTCATCTCACTTTAACTTTTATGAAATATATGTCCTTTTCACCACTTATTTATTGCATGTGGTGTATGTACTTACCTTTTATATATCATATCAAGAGTCTCCTTATTATCCTGATATTCTAAGGGATTATGATTTTAATGTTTCAAAGTGGTATGTGACACTTTGGAATGTTTAAAGATTATTTCCTCATGAACTTTCAATGGTCTCATTTAAAAGTATCATCATCTATGTCAATATAATTTGTTGAATCTTATAATTCATTGAGGTTTATCTATTATGATATCATCTACCATGTGTTTTTAAGGGGTTTATGATCAGTTTGACTATGGATTTTCTAATTCGATGCCATTCATGGGTTATAGTTAAAGTATTCACATGTCATATGCTAGTTTTTCAATACGAATGTTTATGTTGCCTATGTATCACCCTTTTCATATGATTAATGTATTATACTTAGTAAGTGATGGGTGGGGACCTCTATATCCCCTCGATGTATCGGTAGGTCTCATGATAAAAAATAGAATTGGGTTTTGGTCGAGGCCTTACCCTGGTATTTTTAGATGTCTTGGTCGAGGCCTCGACGATATGTTTCAGTTGTCCAGCATTATGCATTCTCTTATTATGATATTAGTAATTGATAAATCATGTGATTATTCGAATAGCATAATATCCATGGTAAAGTTTCATGTGATCAGTTATATGACTTTATTAACTTATCTTTCATTCCTACCATATAATGATCATGTTTATTTTTAAATCCATGTGTTTTCAGTTATTCATCATGCCTGAAGTTTATGTTTATGAAAACTTCCATTGTATTACTTATCCTTACTAAGCATCTAATCTCGCCCTTTATTATGTTTCCTTTACCCATGTTATCAAGAATAAAACTTTAAATAAGATTTCAAGGATGTAATTTTTTCATATTTTATCATGTTATGTAATGTACTATAATTACAAGATTTTTAAAATATATATATATGGGATTATTCTGAGATCAGGCGCTAAGACAACATGCGATTCTGAGGCCCGTTGTACCCAGAATGGTCCGTTGAAAAATTTTATGTTTTAAAATGTTTGTGTGAGTGGTTTTCCTAAAAAAATGGAATAACTCTTAAACGGGTGCCTGGATCAGAAATTTGATAGCACTGCTGCGTTTAGAGTAGTGGTTTTACCCTAGGGGCGACTTAAGTTTCGTCAGAACGGGTCACCAGTGAGAAAACCTGGAAATGGCATAACCGTAAATAAAATAATTTAATAATTTTTTTTCAAATCCTTATAAATCATGAATGGTGACTTGGATTGAAAATCTTAGACCATCGTTGAGCTTGTGAGAGAATTCTTTCCTTAGGCGGAGATTAACATTGGCTAGTGCGGGCCAAGAGTGAACAATAGCTTCTGGCCGTAAATAAAATAATTAAATAAAATAATTTTATTTTCAAATCCTAATAACTCATGAATGGTAACTTATATTGAAAATATGAGATCACTGTTAATCTCATGAAAGCATGTTTTCCTTAGGCAAAGCCTAACATCGGCCAGTGCAGACAAGCTGTGAAAGTTGGTTTTTGGGACGTGAAAATAAATAAAATTATTTAAATAAAAATTATTTTATTTTTTGAATCCTCATAACTCATAAAAGGTAACTTGGATTAAAAATTGGATACCACCATTGAGTTCGTAATGAGATGTTCTCCTTAAGCAGGACTTAACCTTGACCGGCGCGGGTCAAGGGTAGAAGTTAATTTTTGGACTATTTAAAGGAGAATAAAATAAACTAAAATAAGTTTCATTTATTTTCTTTTAATGTTTCACATCATGGCCATGCTACAATGCAGTGACAGAGAAACCTATTCTCCTTTTATAAATGAAGCATTTGGCGATGATGTTTCAAAGCAAAATAGTAATGTTGAAACGGGTTAACGTGTTTCCTCCATTAATTGGGGATATTGTCTAGCATTGGAATTCATAATGCTGGAGAATTCCTCTATAACTCTAGAGTTTCCCTAAGTAAAGGGGGAGGAGTCCCTCTCACTAGCGATGATTTATCGGAGGTCGAGGTTCGGTCAAGCAGTGACAAATCGATGAACATCGGTGGAATAAGGATCGACATGGCGACGCAACTTCAATCCATTTCTGTAAGTGATCCAACTCGAGGTAGGGGTTTATTCTTAGTGAATTTATTTCTTTTCCCTTCTTTCTAAAATAACAGTTGTAGATCAACCCACCAATAATTTGACCCATGGGTCATTTGTTCTTGCAGGATGGGTTTGATTTTGGGATAAACATCAGTAAAATAGATCCATGTTGAAACTGTATTTTGATTTAAATATTCGTTTAGCCGCCCTTAAATTTATTACATGGACAGATCAAAGCCGACACGAACAAAGCTTGATCCATCCACCTTGGGTTTTCATATGAGCCTCTTCCTTCCCCATTATTTGTTCCTCTGATCTTCATCGCCACAATAACTCAATGATCACAACATGGCAGCGAATCACAATAGTAGTAAACGGATACCGCGGAAGGAGGCCGCAGCGACATGGGGCTGCCAACTCAAAGGCCAGCGGCAAAGGTGGCATGCAGTAGCATGTGTGAGTGGCGTGCCAAAACGGAGGAGGTTGTGGCCATCAGGCCATGGCCGTGCGGGACCACGGAGCCAGCAGGGCGCCATGTCAAGTAAAGGAGGCCACAATAGTGTGGAGGGCGATGCGTTGTGGGGCGGCGACAAGGGTCACTGACAACTGTTGATGGTGGGGCTTCGGAATATGCAGCACCAAGACGCGTCTCGTGGCCGGAGGTCCATGGTCCAATGAGACCACGGCAGGATGGCCCCGTGGAAAACTTTGGAAGGAGTGCCTCGCGGCGAACTGTGGGGCGATCACGTGGTGAAACTGTTGCGCTGACTAGGGGCAGACGTGGCGATCGTCGTAATGTCTAGGCTAGATGAGCCAGCCTTCTCAAAGTAGGTCAAACCCGCAACCTAGTCGATCTAGGTCGGGTCAGACCCAGGTCGGGTTGGTGGGCCCCCAGGCCAGGTTGGGTCGGTCCGACAGGGTCGGACCCCACATGGTCCTTTTTATTAAAATGGGCATAACTTCTAAAATGTACGTCCAATTGATGATCCGTTTGTGGAGTTGGGACCCTCATGACAAGGTGGAAATATTTATTATAAAATAAGTGGAATTTTTTATAATTTTATATGCAACTAATGATTTGAGGATTATACTCTCTTGGAATCAAGCACTCTACGAGCGGGATTCTTGCGGCTGACTGTACTGAGAAGACTATGACGAGTGGGTCTAAGTGATATAGCTAGCCCAAGAGATGAGAGGGTATAAGTGGTCTATCTATACCAACATAATATTGGGTATAAGTGATCTAAATGGCCTAAGAGATGAGCAGGTCTATGTGATCCAGCTGGCCTATGTGAAGAGCGGGTCCAGGTGATCCAGCAGCCCCAAGCACTCATCAGAGATGAGTGCTTCATCAGTACAAGATGTTCAGTGTTACGAATAAAGTAGTGTACTTTGGTTAGTTCTAATTTTGTTCTTTTTGGGAGGGGCCCAAAGAATTCGAACCTATTTGTGTAGGTCTATGATGACTTGATGGCTCAAGGAGCGAGTTTTCCCAAGACGAGCATGCCTTGAGCAGAATCCTATGATGAAGGATTGGCTATGATATCGAGACTTCTTGTCTCAATGTATGCAGACCAGATGTCTCTTGGATACTTTTGGTAGACTTTCTCTACCTGGTTACTATCAGATAGCTTGAGGAGTGGAGTCACTTGAAATCGATCATGCTTTGCACGGAACCATATGGCTGACAACATATGAGACGTTGCATCTTGAAATCCTTTACGAGTATACCTGGATGTTTTTGTTATATGTTTTAATGACATATACCTGTGTTGAGTTGACTGTACCTTCTCAGTGGTGTTTTAATTCATGGTCTTTTTCTATGTGGTTTTTAGGGTCCCCTACTGAGTATTATTTTACTCACCCTTATATGGGATTTTCCCGCATGTGTTGTGTCTTCTGTAGATGATAGATGCTTGGGTGGGGTCTTAGATGGATCAAGACTAGGACTAGGACTAGGCGGTGCCTTGTGAGATTAGATGAGCCAAGGTATTTTCGGAAACTTCCTACAGCAGCTTCAGTACCCTTATTTGTGGGTCGAACTTTGCAGTTGTCTTTCTTTTGGTGGGATTGTATTCTAGCCCAGTTTTACTTTGTTTCTTTACTTTCTGTTGTACTCATTTGTTGGGTTGTAGTGGTATTCATGCATTTTATTTACTTAGTTTTTTCACTCTTTATCCCTTTGTCTTTCAATTGGGTGTGTGTGCACAGGTTCATAGGAAAATGCCTCATATTTGTGGGATATGCCTATTGGGCGCTAGTCACCAACCCCTATCCTATCAGAGGCGGGATTGGGGTAGTCATGGAACAGTCCCTGGGGGGTGAGTCATCGTAGAGTGGTATTATAGGAGGTAGGTTCTACCTTAAGAACCCATATTCTGTGAATTTGGTTTGTGGAAACAGTGTTAAGTGTTTCAAGTTCAGATTTTAGGGTAGGGAATCTGGTGTTGGTGCGGCAGCTGACGTATCCATACACTGGGACCATAAATTCTGCTTTTTTACTTGGTACGTGAAAGCACTAGTTGTAGGGAAAAATGATGGTACATGCATCTTATAGGAATGGGTTGAGTTTCCCATGTCCTTCTCGAGTCAGATCACCATGTATGCTCTATTGATCATGGTACATCTTGTTTTGTTTCAAGCTACTTCCACATAGACATACAGTCAGGATTCAATTGTGTGATCATGAGGATGATCTGCGGGGTGACAAGATGGGTATAGGGGTTCATACCAAAGACAAAACCACTAGGTAGTGTACCATATATACCACCACTTGTGGAGTAGCACACAGTACTCGTAGTACCAGTGTATTAGATGCATGTTCTAAGCGCTCTTCACGAGTTTCAGTGACAGGGACCCCTCAGGTTCTGAGGCGAGCCTAACTCACAGGCAGCTATGGACTGTCTTGAGGTGGTGACCAAGTTTTCCATTTATTTAGGACACCATTAGATCGGATGGTGGTCCTCACAGTGAGCCTTCTACGTGGCTCAAAAGGGCGATGGCGGGGTTTAGATTACCTGATCTTATGATTAGGTGACTCTTCTATGGATAGAGATTGAGAACCTTTCTCATAGAAGGGGGTCTCACCATAAAATATAAGTTTTATGCGTGCCCAATAGCTTCTACAGCATTGGTAGTACGACATGTCGATAGCTGATTATACATCGAGGCGTACTGACCTTTCCAGGTGCTTTATGAATATGATACGACCAGTGCTTCAGGACTTGGATCTCTAAGTGAGGTTTATTTAGGGACATCCAAGCCAGCACTATTACTCTATGAATTCCTACTTATTCTATGGTGCTAGAGAGAACATTTTTGGTTGAAAGTCCTTTGGATGAGTAGATACAACCAGTGGATTTCAGCATTGGGAAAGCAGAAAGCTGATGTCAATCTCAAAGATAAGGACATGTGAGACGTTCTGAGAAGAGGTCCCAAGACAGGGGGGATCTACTACTCAAGGCTCATAGGGTGAGTCCAGTCAGCCTAGAAAGATGTAATTCTTTTTAAAATATGGAAGGTGAAATCTCTCTAGAGATTTTCCAGCTCGTCGTGATGATAGTGAAACGGTGGATGGGCCACCGGGGAAGAGACAATGACAGGAACAGATTAATCTTTAGGTAAGTAGACGTTGTAGAGGAGTTGGGAGAGCAGTAGAAGGTGGTATACATTTCATCATGTTACAACCACCACCCCAATGTTGTCCACACCAGTCTTAGAGAGATGGAGGATATGGGAAGGGGGTAGCTACATGCGGCCATCCTTACCTTCTTTTTAGTGGATGTTTTGAGTTTTCAGTTCTCAACAATAGTGGCATAGTATGGGGACATCTTTCTAGAATATGAATCCAGGATTACCTCCTCATAGAGAGATAGACTTCGGCATCATTCTACACCCTAAGATGGAACTGATATCAGCATCAGTATATCAGATGGATTTCATAGAGCTTCACGAGCTGAGGGTGTATGTGGGGGACTTGTAGAGGAAGGGCTTAGTAAGACCCAGTGTTTGTGGTTATGTGTGGATTATCATCCCTTTAACCAAGTGGTCATGGAGAATGAGTACCCACTACCAAAGGGATGATGAACACATTGATCAGTTGAAATGGGTATCCTTTCACATGGATGGAAAGGTGCCCATAGGCTTTTTAGCGGTTAAGACAAAGTTTGACGAGCACCCCAATCTTGAGTTGGCAGTAGTAGTCTTCACATTGAAGATGTGGCGACACTACCCTAAGGGCATCCAATTTACCATATTATCTAACCACAAGAGTCTCAAGTGTATCTTCTATCAGAAGGATTTTAACTTGAGACAAAGACAATGGCTGGAGTTCCTCCAGGACTATGACTTCAAATTAGTCTATACTCCTATTAAGGGGAACATGGTAGAAGATGCTCTTAGTATGAGATCAAGTTCATAGTTTTTGAACAAGGAAACATAGAAGTTTTACTCATTATAGTTATCCTTTATGGGTGGGGATGAAGTAGATTATCTCCAGTCATTGGTTGTTACCCATCCACTCTTAAATGAGTCGGGGAGGCACAACTCGATGAAACCGACTATGAGTCTTTACGTGCTCAGTTTTCCATAGGGAATACCCCTGATGGATGTTCGAAATGTGGGGAGCACATTATTCTTTTCAGAGTATTAATAGTTATAGCATTGACTCCTAGATTGGCGAGATGTATCAAGGTATGTGTGTGGGTGTCAAGGCAGACATCGGGGATGATGGAATGGGTTGAAGTTGGGCTTACCTATTGAGATAAAAAGTTGAATGTTTGTATGAATCGGTTTCATGGGACCAAGAAGGAAGTGAAAAGGGATATCAATAAACTTCATGACGATTTTACCACGTACATCTAGGAGACACAATACCCTCTGGGTTATTGTTGATCGACTCACCGAGTAGACCCACTTCCTAACTACCCAGGAGTAGAGTTTAGTAGAGGGATCAGGATGCCTCTATGTGCTAGATATTTGATGATGGGTGACTTTTGTAGAGATTCCAATAGAGATCAAGGATCAATAGGAGAGGACCCCTCGTGGGTGATCAATTCCTCTAGTGCGCATTTGGTGGAAACACATAAATCTCTAAGAGAACACATGGGAGTTAGAGCTTCAGGTTCATGCTCGTACCTTAATTTGTTTGTTTATCCATTGTTTTGGCTTATGAGGGTGTAAATCCCTAAAGGTGGAGGTAATGTAATGTCCCGGAATTCTAAAAAAAATTAAAAAATTATATGGGATTATTCTGAGACTAGGAATGAGATTCTAAGGTCCGGTGTGCATAGAATGGTCCGTCAAAAATGTTAAGTTTTAAATAGTTCACATGAGCGGTTTTCCTAAAAAAGGTGAAATAACTCTTAAATGGGAACCCAGATCAGAAATATGAGGGCATCATTGTGTTCATAGAATTTGGTTTATCCTAGGTGAAACTTAAGTATAGTCGGCATGGGTCTCTAGTGAGAAAACCCGGAAATGGCATAATCGTAAATAAAATAATTAAATAAAATTATTTCATTTAATTTTTCAAATCCTTATAACTCATGAATGGTGACTTGAATTGAAAATATGAGACCACCGTTGAGATCATGAGGGTGTTATTTCCTTAGGCAGAGCCTAACATTGGCCGACGCGGTCCAATAGTGGAAAGTAGTTTTTGGCTATAAATAAAATAATTAAATAAAGTTATTTTATTTTCAAATCCTTATAATTAATGAACAGTAACTCGGATTGAAAATGTGATTCCATCATTGAGCTCTTAAGGGCATGCTTTCCTTAGACGGAGCCTAACATTTCCCGGTGCAGGCCGACTGTGAAAGTTGGTTTTGGGGACGTAACCATAAATAAAATAATTTAAATAAAAATTATTTTATTATTTGAATCCTCATAACTCACAAATGGTAACTATAATTAAAAATATGATACCATAATTGAGTTTGTAATGAGATGTTACCCTTAAGCAGGAATTAACCTCGACTAGTGTGGGTCGATGGTAAAAGTTAATTTTTGGACTTTTTAAAGGAGAATAAAATAAACTAAAAAAAGTTTATTTTATTTCCTTTTAACGTTTCAAAAAATGGTGATACTGCGATGCAGCGACAGAGCAACCCATTCCCCTTTCATAAATGAATCAGCTAGCGATGTTGTTTCAAAGTGAAACAGTAACACGTTAACACGTTTCCTCCATTAATTGGGGATAGGGTCCAGCGTCAGAATTCACAATACTGGAGAATTCCTCTAGAAATCTGGAGTTTCCCTAAGGAAAGGGGGAGGAGGCTCTCTCACCGGTGACAACGAATCAGAGGTCGGGGTTTGATCAAGCGACAACGAATTGATGAACAATGGCAGAACAAGGATTGACGTGGAAACACGACTTCAATCCACATCTACAAGTGATCCAACTCGAGGTAGGGGTTTATTCTTTGTGAATTTATTTCTCGTTCCTTATTTCTAAAACAATGAGCATGGATCAACCCACCAATAGGTAGACCTGTGGGTTGTTGGTTCTTGCGGGATGAGTTTTATTTTGAGATAAACATTGGGAAAATAGATCCATATTGAATCTTTGTTTTGATTTAAATCTTCATTTGCCCTTAAATTTATTGCGTGGATGGACGACATGAACAAGGCCCGATCCATCCACCTTGGTTTTTCATTAGAGCCTCTTCCTCCCCCTCTCTTTGTTCCTCTAATCACTATTTCCGCAACAACTCAATGATCACAACATGGCGGCAGATCGCAATGGCAGTGGACAGATATCGGAGTGACATGGGGCCGCATATCGAAGGCCGAAAATGGAGGCGACATGCGGTAGCAGCCGTATGTGGGAGGTAGTGTGCATCGGTGGAACACCGCAGTAGAGGAGGTCGCGGCCATTGGTATGCGGCGGTGTGGGACCACAGCGCCTGCGGGGCGTCGCATCAGGCAGAGGAGGTCGCGGCCATTGGGTCTTGGTGGTGGAGATCCCTGTGGAAACCACCATGGGGTGGCGATAAGGGTTGTAGGAAATTTTTTCCAACGGGGCTTCATAGAATGTGACACCGAGCCGCATCTCACGGTCGGAGGGCCGCAGTCCAATGGGACCACAGTAGGAGGGCCCCGTGGAAAACTGTTGGGCGGTCACATGGCGAAACCGCCACACAATCCAAGAGCGGTCGCGGTGACCACCGCCCCATCTGGGAGAGCTGAACCAGAACTGCGGCGGTACTGTGCGAGAAATGTAGTAGCGGCGGTACTATACGGGTACTGTAGTAGCTGGGTTACTATTCACAGAATGGCAATTGGGCTAAAAAATTGGGCCTACGGGCTATGTAATGGGCTACAAGCCCACTGGGCCTTCGGGCTATGTAATGGGTCTCCCTCTACCCAGTTAAAAGAGGTCTTTGATTTGCTTTAATAATAAAAATAAGGATTTGACGCCAACCTTTAAAAAAATGATCATAAATTCCAAACCGTACGTCTGATTGATGATCCATTTGCGATGTTGGGACCCTTACGATAAATCAGTACTTTTGTTATAAAATAATTGGACTTTTTTGGAAGTTTGTATGCCACCAATGGATTGAGGAGTAGACTCTCCCGAAATCAAGCACACTACGACCAAGAATCCAATGGCTGGTTGTACCGAGAAGACTATGATGAGTGGGTCTAAGTGATCCCGTTGGCCCAAGATATGAACAGGTCTAAGTGATCTTGTCGGCCCAATAGATGAGTGGGACTAAGAGATGAGTGATTCTAAGTCATCCAGCCAGCCCAATATATGATTGGGTCTAAGTGATCAAGCTAGACCATGTGAAGAGCGGTTCTAGGTGATCCAGCAGCCCCAAGTACTCATCAGGGATGAGTGCTTCATCAGTTCAAGATGTTCAACATTATGACTGAAGTAGTGTACTTCGGGTAGTTCTCAGTGTGTTCTCTTTGGATGGGTCTCAAAGAAGCGGGACCTCTTTTTGTAGGTATCTAATGACTTGATGGCTCAAGGAGTGAGTCCTCCTGGGATGAGCGTGCCTTGAGTAGAATCCTGTGATGAAGGATTGGTTGTGATATTGAGACTTCTTGTCTCAGTGAGATAAGATGTCTCAAGGAAACTTCATGATGTATCGAGACCATATGTATCTCGGATACTTTTGATAGACTTTCTCTACCTGGTTAATATAAGATATCTTGAGGATTAGAGTCTCTCAGAATCGAGCATGCTATACACAAAACCATATGGATGGCAGTGGATGAGACATTTCATCTTGGAATTCTTTATGAGTTTTAATGGATGTTATTGATATATGTGTTGATAACATATACCCGTGTTGATTTTATTGTACCTTCTTGATGGTGTTTTCCTTTATAGTCTTTTGCTTTGTGGTTTTTTGGGTCCTCTACTGAGTATTGTTTTACTCACCCCTATACGGTCTTTGCCCATACGTGTTTTGTCTTGTGTAGACAACCGATGATTTGGTGGAGTCTTAGATGAAGCAAGATCAGGACCAGGTGGTGCCTTGTGAGATCAGATGATCCAAGGTGTTTCTGGCAGCTTCCTACAGCAGCTTCAGTACCCTTATTTGCGGATCAGGCTTTGTAGTTGTCTTTCTTTTAGTGGGATTGTATTCTGGCCTGGTTGTACTTTACTTCTTTACTTTCTGTCGTACTCTGTTATTGGGTTTGTAGTGGTATGCATGAATTTTATTTACTTATTTTTTCACTCTCTAGCCTTATGGATTTCAGTTGGGTGCGTGTGTACAGGTTCTTAGGAAAATGCCTCCCATTTGTAGGATATGCCTACTCGGCGTAGTCGCCAACCCCTGGCCTATCAGAGGCAGTCTTGGGGTAGTCACGACATGGGCCCTGGGGGATGGGTCATGACATGTTATATTTTCTTTTCCTAGTGTATTATGGGCATCATGAATGTAATCTGGTCTTCCAAGACTACTAAATTGATCGGTCTTTTGGGATTTAATTTATTGTAATCAGGCCAATGTAATAAAATAATGTATCGGCTCTGGGCTTTTGGGGTCAGGGCATTACACATATATTCTAGAACTATCGTATTTCCCTAGACTCTTCTTTATTCTTGACATCTAAAGATAAAACTATTGGCTAAACATATTTTAGAATCTGAACCACATTAAATCATTATGAAAATTTTCTTCTATACTCATTTTCAACCCCTTGTAACCTGTCCCTTCAAGCATGTAAGAAGGGAACTCCGCCTTTGAAGTGTCCAAAATAAATTAAACTAAAATATTCAGTTAATCATTTCCAACTACTCATTAACATCCCACAAAACCACTATTCCCTATAAAACACATGAAGAATTTGCCTCTAAAATTCCAAGGATCAATCCATTTTTTTAGTTTCTCTTATTGTATTCCTATTACAAGAACATGAATCACTTGAACAGAAAAACTCAAAAGTTTAGAAACACAGTCCATGTTTTGATATTCATGCTAAAAAAGGAGCTCTCTTTGTGAAGGCATTTCTACATTGGCACAAAAACCAAAATTAAACAAAGAATTGTGCAGAAATCCCATCTGTATAGATCTCACAAGTTCTAAAACTCAAAATATAGAATTTTTTATTTGAATATAAGTGGCTCTATTCAACTTCTAAAAATTATTTCCCTTCACAATACAGTTTCACATGAAACACCAACAAATAATTTTAAACAAATTTCTTTCAAACAAAACATTTCCAAACCAAAGGACACTTGAAGCCATTTTCAAAACCAATTCCATGTAATGTAATCCTTTTCTCAATCTGTGTGATTGTTTTTTGTCTATATCCATGCCTACAATAATGCATGAATACACTGCCCACATCAACCTACCATGGTTTCTGTAACGACCCAAAATTTTGAATAAATCATGTTTCATAATTTCGTGTGTTATTTTATTTTTTTATACTCAACAAAACTGTTTCATTTGATAACATGAGTATAATTAAAATGAGACCATTGGGTTTTGACTGTTATATGACCATTGGTCAATATGACCACTGGAAACTAAACGTTTCGATATTTGTCTCTAAATACAAGTGATCTTGGTTAATTAATATAGAAAGAAGATTTGATGGCCTCACTCAGTAGTCTTCGACCGATCGAAGCCCATCTAACAGAACTTGGGAAGGAGGTAGCACCCCTGGGCTTTGCTCTGGACCAAACCCAAGATGAACTTCATCGTGTGAGCTAGAACGGAATCACCTTCACGAGAAGTTCAAACATATAGAAATTACTACTCGTGCGATGTTGGCCGAGCCTCCCTTAGATTCTCTCACCTTAGCACACCTTACACTTAGGTCCTATGCTGGTGTGATAAGGGGCTATGTAAGGAGACTGTAACTGCCTTGTGTAATCCTTTGTTTTAAATAAAAATTTTGATTTCTTCTTATGATGAAGTTTATGAATTTTCAAATGTCCAGATAAATATAGTATGCATATTTTTGGTGAATCTTAGAGAAAGGATATTTTAAAAAATGTTTATGTAAATCTTAAATAATTAAAAATGTGAAATGATTTTCAAAAAATGGTCTTCTAAAATTATGTTCAGTACGAAATTTAGAGTCAAATAAGATTAACGTAATTTTTGATGAATAGTAAATTATGAATAGTGATTTTATTCTTAGGATTAGTAATGTGACCAAATAGATTAGTAATCTCACTTAAAGAAAGTATTAATATAATCTAGGCACCTTGATTAAGTAATGTGAGTCAATAAAATAGGTAAATAACTGTTTCAGAAATTATTAGTCAAGTATTAGTTTTTTCAGGTGAATAGTGTTTTTTAATTAAAAATTAAATTAAAATTATTTATAAAATTATTTTTATAAAATGGATTTCATTTTTGAACTCAGAGCATCGATATTATGTTAAGGTAATGTTTGAGGATTTTTCTAAAAAAATGAATTTTGGATGAATAGTGTATTTATTTAAAAATTAAATTAAAAATATTCAGAAAATTATTTTTATAAAATGGAGTTCATTTTTGAAATCAGAGCATTGATATTTGGTTAAGGTAAAATTTTGGGATTTTTCTGAGAAAGATGAATTTTCAGTGAATAGTAAAAATACAGTTTTAGGGTTTCGGTATGTTTAATGACATCATAACTGTGTCATGATGATGTCATGAGATATTTTAAGGGTTTTCCGACCAAAGTTGATGAATTATTGTATTGGGGGCCCCATGTGGCCTAACTCCATGGAAAATACCATGGGAGAGCCCATGGTTTTGAGAAAACCACTTGTGAGGTGTCCCTTGAAATTATTAAAGTATAACCTCACCTTCCCTATAAATACCCACCCTTTCCTCCTTTATTTTTCACTCCCAACTCTACCCCAACAAAGATCTGGTCTCATTACCTCCCAAGGATTCATCCCAAGGTGCCTCCAATCCCTCAAGGTCCAAACCTTTTAGTTTTAAGAGTTACGTTTTAAGGTAAGGGATCCTACCTCTCTCTTTCTTTCCAAGTACTCTCTTTTATGTCATATCTTTTATGCTCCATGTTCTTATGTTGGAGGATGTTATTTTATATTCATCCTACTGTTATTTTTATGTTCATATTATGATAGACCCCCTCTTGCTCTCATCATTTCATTTTAAGAATGTTAAAGTGGCGTCGTTAGGCTGCCGAATTTTTAAGGGATTCTTTCACCCTTCTCGTTTTCAAGATCTATTTTCATGTCAAGTCTTTCATGTTCCTTTTTATTATGTTGGGTATGATCTCTAAATATATCATACTGATTTTTATGTTCATATTATGAGAGACCCTATTTAATCTCTTCAATTCAGTATTTTGAAGTTTTAAGTGGCATCGTTAGGCTGCCGAATTTTTAAGGGATTATTTCACCTTTCTCATTTTTCAAAGTTCTACTTTCTTGTCAAGTCTTTCAAGTTATTTTTTATTATGTTAGGGTATTATATCTATATCTATCATACTAATATTTTATTTTCATATGATGAGAGACCCTATTCAATCTCATCAATTCATTTTTGTTGAAGTTTAAGTGACGTCGTTAGGCTGCCGAATTTTTAAGGGATTCGTTCACCTTTCTCATTTTTCAAAGTTCTGCTTACATTTCAAGTCTTTAAAGTTGCTTTTTATTATTTTGGGGTATGATATCTATATATATCATACTGATCATTTATGTTCATATTATGAGATACCCTATTTGATCTCGTCAATTCATTTTTTTTTGAAGTTAAAGTGACGTCGTTAGGCTGCCGAATTTTCATAAGAGAAATCTTATTTTTGTCTTCCTTTCATGTTCTTCATTTCATATGGTATATCTTTGAAATTTCATTACCATGTTCTTAAATCCTTTATATTATGTCCCCCTACTGTTTTATGGATCATTTATGAGTGGGTGACCCATGTCCCCTCTCTTTTCAATGTTTTCTAAAACCATGTATCATAGCCGTTATGCTGCAGAATTTTCGTCTCAAAATGTCTCTCTCTTATTCTCAAATTCATTTATTTTATTAAGTGAATACTCAAATATCTTTCTTCTAAAGGGGTATTCACATATATACCAAAATTTTATATTTTAAATTTTTGGATTTATATACATGAGACCCTCTTTCCCTTTCTGTGGGTTTAAAGTGACATAAAGATCATGTCTTTAAAGCAGTTTTTAAAACGTTATGATTATGAAATGAAACCCATTTCTTTTTTTCTGTATGGGTTGTTTATGAAATTATTGATGATTATATATGTGGCTCACATGATAATAAAGAAAAATTAAGGTTGTGCCCTGATAGCACTCCAATGCATTGGATAAAGACTTAATCTCTAGATATGACCATTTAGACTGATACCTTGGTGAATAACCTTGGTAATTTTTATTGACACCTTGGGGATGGACCTTGGTGAAATGGAAATGATTGTCTTTGTAAAAAAAATTAGCCACATCTTCAAGTTATGAAATACTTTATTTTTATTATGATATGCCTTATGATTTTTATCTCATGCCTTAAAGTTCTTTTTCATGACATTGTTGATGTATCTCAAGTTTACATGTTAAATGTTTCCCCATGTTTCCCTTACTGGGACTTATGCTCACCCTTTCTTTTGATGTATATCCCTAGGTTATGAGATGTAGTAACGAACCTAGGATGAACATAAGGAGAAGCCTTTCAAGTTTTTAAGAAGAATGTTTTATGTTTTCATGCTTTAAGTTCCTGGTTTCCAAGACACTAAACCTTAAAGATCCTCGGTTTTGTAAAATGTAATGAAAGTTTATGTGATAAAAATGTGGGATGCTATAGTTGGTATCAAAGGATGGTTTAGTTATTTGTGGAAATTAGGATATGAAAACTCTAGTAAGAACCCTATAGAAAATTTTAAATATAGAAAATCTTCCTGGTATTTTGGTGAGTATTGAGTAAGGGATTGCCAACAAATACATCCCTGTCTGGATACGAGCAGGTAGAGGTGGCTCTGGCACAGATGTAAATAGGGGTAAAACCCAAAAACACCGCTTTGAGCGAGAATCGAACGGGAACTGGTATATGACAACGGGCCTTGCTGCACTCTTGGTTACGACACTCCCGGGGGATATGCTTTGGTAAATTCATAAGCTTAGTATGAACCATTATTAAAGGAACAAAGATAAAATAAAATAAAGATTCACATAATAATATATGATCATGGATAACTTAGATTGGAACCTATGGGATCACAAGTTAGGGTATACTTTACTTCTACATGTTTATCCTTCTATGCTTAAAGTTTCCTTTTAATGATTATTGGCTAAGTATTTAAGCCCCTAATTATACTTTCTTTTCTTAGTTAATGGCGGGAAATGGAAGAACATGTCCCAACAACCAATGTGATAGGAAATGTGACGATTTCCCTATTAATGTGATAGAGATGACGAGAGATCAAGTTAAACATATTGTGATTATGCCAAACCAGCTATCAAAAATCACAATTAATAATTGGTACCTAGTTGAATGCCCAAATTCATCAAGGAAGAAGAAGACAAAGTCACAAGGATGTTCATCTGATAAAGTTGATAAGGGAAAGAAGACCCAATTTCTTTTTTTGAAAAAGTGTGGGAAGAGGCACCAAGGAGAATGTCACAAAGGAACCAGGATATGTTTTAAGTGTGGGAAGATAGGGCATAAAGTATCCAATTACTTTAAAAAATGGATAATGTAATGAATGGAGATAAGGTTCGATCTAATGTACCTTATACATTTCAATGTCGTAAATGTGGAGAAGTTAGACATTATACAACACAATGCTCTCTTAGAAGGGATGAGAATCATGATGAGCATCAACAATATTCAAGGACAAGGGAACAATGCAAGTCCTATGCTGAGATGGATCTTGATGACTAAAGTACATGTGACTTCTTCGTAATAATTGTCTATGTCATGTTGTTTTTTTTAGTTCATGCTCTGTGAGCATATCTTTAATGTTTTCTAAGAACATTAAGTCACTACCTAAGATGGTTTTATATCATTAAGGAAAACATCTATTGATATGTACCACATGTTGATGTAGTGAAGCTGTTCTTCTTAAAAAAAAGTGATTTGGGGATTAAAAGATTATTATTATTTTGGAAGACATTCACTATTTTGGGAACCCTATTTGATCGAGGTAAATAGATTACTACGGTATTTTCTTTGAGGAGTAAAGTTTGACTTATATTTTGAAGAATCGATGAATTTAAGGTGAACTCATGGTAATTTAAGTTACTTATGGAAATGATTAATCTATCTTGGGGAAAATATGTTTAGGTTAGTTACTTTTGTTATAAGATGTTAGGAGTGGTTGATGTTGTTTAGAGATGAATGATAAAGTCTATCTTGGAATACTATGTTATGAGATCGTTCTTATAATTGGGTTTCAATCTTAGTTTGGTTTATTTTGAGGAATTTTAAGGAAAATTATTTATGGAATGGTCTATGATGAACTTTGGGTTGTACCATGGAACTTTGAAGATTTAAAAGTAGTTTCCCTTCCTATGGGATTCTTTATTTTTGAAGATTTGTTGTATCTTACCCCTTCTATTGTTGGGGTAATGTTTAAAGATAAAAGAAATAGATAGTTAATCTTTTTTGGATTATGTGATTCTCTAGAAGATGATTCTTGTGCTTTTGATGAGACCAAGTGTTTTTGAATGCTCATCATTTGGAAAGAATATTAGTTTTGGTAGAAACTTATTAAAGGATTAAACTCTACTTGAAGGTAGGTATATTTCCGTATGTTTTTATTCTATGTAGTAAATGAATTCCTCAAAATTATGAAAAGAAACTTAAAACAAAAATGTTGTTGGTTTACGTTTCCTACTAGGTAATAAAAGACCGTTTACACACATCATAAGTTTGTGATTATCTCGTGGTTAACTTTCTCCTAATCATGTTTTCTATCACTCTCCCTCAGAACTTGACCCTTTGTTTTCTCCTCCATGTCCATGTTTTCCTACATGGAATCCTAGTGTGGGTTAACTCGGGTAACCTTTGTACTTACCTTTCTTTCTTTTAAAGTAATAGTTTTACTGACTCATTTTCCGATGTGGGATTTTCAATGAAATTTCAAAACCCAATTTTAAAAATTGCGAGGACGCAATTTCTTAAGGGGGAAAGATTGTAACGACCTAAAATTTTGAATAAATCTTGTTTCCTAATTTCATGTGTTATTTTATTTTTTTATACTCAAAAAAACTGTTTCATTTGATAACATGAGTATAATTAAAATGAGACTGTTGGGTTTTGACTGTTATATGACCATTGGTCAATATGACCGCTGGAAACTAAACGTTTCGATATTTGTCTCTAAATACAAGTGATCTTGGTTAATTAATATAGAAAGAAGATTCGATGGCCTCACTCAGTAGTCTTGGACCGATCAAAGCCCATCTAACAGAACTTGGGAAGGAGGTAGCACCACTGGGCTTTGCTCTGGACCAAACCCAAGCTGAACTTCATTATGTGAAGCTAGAACGGAATCAACTTCGTGAGAAGTTCAAACTGATAGAAATTACTACTCATGCGATGTTGGTCGAGCCTCCCTCAGATTCTCTCACCTTAGCATACCTTACACTTAGGTCCTATGCTGGTGTGATAAGGGGCTATGTAAGGAGACCGTAACTGCCTTGTGTAATGCTTTTTTTTAAATAAAAAAATTTTATTTCTTCTTATGATGAAGTTTATGAATTTTCAAATGTCCAGATAAATATAGTATGCATATTTTTGGTGAATCTTAGAGAAAGGATATTTTAAAAAATGTTTATGTAAACCTTAAATAATTAAAAATGTGTAATGATTTTCAAAAAATGGTCTTCTACAATTATGTTCAGTACGAAATTTAGAGTCTAATAAGATCAACTTAATTTTTGATGAATAGTAAATTATGAATATGGATTTTATGCTTAGGATTAGTAATGTGACTAAATGAATTAGTAATCTCACTTAAATAAAGTATTAATATAATCTAGGCAGCTTGATTAAGTAATGTGAGTTAATAAAATAGTTAAATAACTATTTCAGAAATTATTAGTCAAGTATTAGTTTTTTCAGGTGAATAGTGTTTTTTAATTAAAAATTAAATTAAAAATATTTAGAAAATTATTTTTATACAATGGATTTCATTTTTGAACTCAGAGCATCAATATTATGTTAAGGTAATTTTTGAGGATTTTTCTGAAAAAAATGAATTTTTGGTGAATAGTGTATTTATTTAAAAATTAAATTAAAAATATTTAGAAAATTATTTTTATAAAATGGAGTTCATTTTTGAAATCAGAGCATTGATATTTGGTTAAGGTGAAATTTTGGGATTTTTCTGAGAGATGAATTTTCAGTGAATAGTAAAAATGCAGTTTTAGAGTTTCGGTATGTTTAATGACATCATAACTCTGTCATGATGATGTCATGAGATATTTTAAGGGTTGGCCGACCAAAGGTGATGAATTATTTTATTGGGGGTCCCATGTGGCCTAACTCCATGGAAAATACCATGGGAGAGCCCATGGTTTTGAGAAAACCACTTGTGAGGTGTCCCTTGAAATTATTAAAGTATCACCTCACCTTCCCTATAAATACCCACCCTTTCCTCCTTTAGTTTTCACTCCCAACTCTACCCCAACTAAGATATGGTCTCATTACCTCCCAAGTAGTCATCCCAAGGTTCCCCCAAGCCCTCAAGGTCCAAACCTTTGAGTTTTAAGAGTTACGTTTTAAGGTAAGGGATCCTACCTCTCTCTTTCTTTCCAAGTACTCTCTTTTATGTCATATCTTTTTTGCTCCATGTTCTTATGTTGGAGGATGTTCTTTTATATTCATCCTACTGTTCTTTTTATGTTCATATTATGATAGACCCCCTCTTTCTCTCATCATTTCATTTTAATAATGTTAAAGTGGCGCTGTTAGGCTGCCGAATTTTTAAGGGATTCTTTCACCCTTCTCGTTTTCAAGATCTATTTTCATGTCAAGTCTTTCATGTTACTTTTTATTATGTTGGGTATGATCTCTAAATCTATCATACTGATATTTTATTTTCATATGATGAGAGAACCTATTTTATCTCTTCAATTCAGTATTTTAAAGTTTTAAGTGGCGTCGTTAGGCTACCGAATTTTTAAGGGATTCTTTCACCTTTCTCATTTTTCAAAGTTCTACTTTCTTGTCAAGTCTTTCAAGTTACTTTTTTATTATATTGGGGTATGATCTCTATATCTATCATACTGATCTTTTATGTTCATATGATGAGATACCCTATTCGATCTCTTCAATTCATTTTTGTTGAAGTTTAAGTGACGCCGTTAGGCTGCCGAATTTTTAAGGGATTCGTTCACCTTTCTCATTTTTCAAAGTTCTACTTACATGTCAAGTCTTTAAAGTTCCTTTTTATTATTTTGGGGTATGATCTCTATATCTATCATACTTATCTTTTATGTTCATATGATGAGAGACCCTATTTTATCTCGTCAATTTTTTTTTTTGAAGTTAAATTGATGTCGTTAGGCTGTCGAATTTTCATAAGAGAAATCTTATTTTTGTCTTCCTTTCATGTTCTTCATTTCATATGGTATATCTTTGAAATTTCATTACCATGTTATTAAATCCTTTATATTATGTCCCCATACTGTTTTATGGATCATTTATGAGTGGGTGACCCATGTCCCCTCTCTTTTCAATGTTTTCTAAAACCATGTATCATAACCGTTATGCTGCAGAATTTCCGTCTCAAAATGTCTCTCTATTATTCTCAAATTCATTTATTTTATTAAGTGAATACTCAAATATATTTCTTCTAAAGTGGTATTCACATATATACCAAAATGTTCTATTTTAAATTCTGGGATTTACATACATGAGACCCGCTTTCCCTTTCCGTGGGTTTAAAGTGACATAAAGATCATGTCTTTAAAGCAATTTTTAAAACGTTATGATTATGAAATGAAACCCATTTATTTTATGCTATATGGATTTTTTATGAAATGATTTATGATGATATATGTGGCTCACATGATAATAAATACAAATTAAGGGTGCGCCCGGATAGCGCTCTAATGCATTGGGTAAAGACTTAATCTCTAGAGATGACCATTTAGACTGATACCTTGGTGAATAACCTTGGTAATTTTTATTGACACCTTGGGGATGGACCTTGGTGAAATGTAAATGATTGTCTTTGTAAAATTTTGTAGCCACATCTTCAAGTTATGAAATACTTTATTTTTATTATGATATGCCTCGTGATTTCTATCTCATGCCTTAAAATTCTTTTTCATGACATTGTTGATGTATCTCAAGTTCACATGTTAAATGTTTCCCCTTGTTTCCCTTACTGGGCCTTCTGCTCACCCTTTCTTTTGATGTATGTCCCCAGGTTATGAGATGTAGTAATGAACCTAGGATGAACATAAGGAGAAGCCTTTCAAGTTTTTAAGAAGAATGTTTTATGTTTTCATGCTTTAAGTTCCTGGTTTCCAAGACATTAAACCTTAAAGATCCTCGGTTTTGTAAAATATAATGAAAGTTTATGTGATAAAAATGTGGGATGCTATAGTTTCACACAACTACAGGGCATGAAAGACCCATATCCTTCCAAAAAAAAATTGATTCCTTGTCATACCTGAAATCCTTGATAAGTCAAGTTTCTCAATAAAGTGGTTTGTTAAACCTTTTTATAGGTGCCTCTTGAGTCTCAACCATCATATTCTCAATTCCTACAATATTTCCCAATACTCAACTTAAAAACTATAATCTGATACCATTTTTTAACACCTTGGTCTAGATAATTGGTCCCCAAGACATGAGTCAGGGTCGCCACATGGACTCAAGCTCATCCCATGATTACTAGAGGCTAACAACACGTACCATAGGATAAGAAAAATTGTTGGGGGATGAATTTCCCTTAGAGAAAATAGACTGATTATGTTATATGAAATGAAATACATTTTTTCAAAAAAAATCCAATTTCAATACATCTTTAAAGTAAATAGAGTGTAATGGGTTAAAAAAACATACAAACACGTGACAACATAAAATGCTGACAACTGAAATATATCTCTCAAGGATTGCTTGAGTCCTCCTCTGATGTGTGGATGAACACCAACATGTCCCTCCTCTAACACAGATTTTATGATCCTTCATTGATGAATAAAGAATTTTTCCCTTTACTTGTACCATGAAATTCAATATCAATATGTACACCAAGGCATGCATATAGTGTAGGGATGAGTAACACAATACTTGGTAGGATTTCCCTAAGTCACTCACATGCATTATCATGTATGATTTATCCCAAAACATGTAACCAATGTCATTTAGATTGTATTAAAACACTTTATAGAACAATGATATATGAAAAAAGTTCCCATAAATCCAAGCCATCAAATCAAAACAACTCGCCTGAGAGTTTTCCAAGACAAGGTAGCCCTACTGACCCACCCATAAATCAAAGAGTCTATTAACCATACAATTTCTTGGAATCTCGAGGAATATCGATCATTAATTCAATAATAATACACGTTTATGATCATAGCATCACCTGCCATGGATTTTCATCCATCTAAATGTTTACCTTTAATGGCCAGCTAGGATCATTTCCTCTAACCTAGACCTTCCATACCCAATAATCCACTCTTTTATTGATGTGGGATTTGGGTTTGCACCCAACAATCCTTCCCCCAAACTAGAGACCACACATCTGAGTCTCCACACCAATGATAACCCATCAGATCCAAACATCTTGTAATGTTATTTTTTCTCATTATCGAGGCACGCCTCATGACCACTATTATCAGGAAGACTTTCAACACAAGCCACAAAGGATCTACATGCTTCAATCGACCACCATTATTATTGTCAAACTAGTTTGGGAATATGCTAACCACATCACACATGGGCTACACCGTGACTTCGATGTCACTTGTTGCAAATCATTTCCTCCGTCCAAACTTTCTAGGCCCAACAATCCTCTCATTCATCAATGTGGGATTTGGGTTTGTGTCCAACATGACTCTCACCCATTTGCATCACACCACGACTCTTCCTCATCCATGCTAATTCTTGACACTTATGTTCGTTACCTGGTCTTTCTGTCCTTTTCCCTACACTTTTGGTCGTTGATCATGTCCTTGATTCAATTATTTCGACCAAACCATTTTTTCCAAAGTTGTTTTCTGAGCCAAAATCCACAAAATCTAATATCTTAAATTCAAACACAATTGATGATAAAAAATCCTTTTTTTCGAAAAAAACACATTCAACCAAATCTCATAGCTTTACAAAACAAATCAAATCTCATGATTTCCAAACTCCTAAACATCGACTTCTATCAAAAAACGTAATCCATTTTCACAATAAAAAATCCATAAAATTATCAAATCAATTCATGTTGATAATCATTTGATAATTTTCACATCAAGATCAAACATTTAAAATGCATATTGAATCACATATCAAAAGATCAGAAACAATGGAGGAAGGAATAAGATTTAACCAACCTTTGCCACCGATACCAAATTTGCTCATATATCTAGATTTGATGACGACAATCTTGATATGATCCGTCAAAACCTCACCGTAAGAAATTGACATCATTATTCTTTTCATTCATGTCCTAATATGTTAGGAGTCCGTCATTCAAGACTCAATTTGGTATGATAGATTCTTTAGGAGAGGGGGAGAGAGAGTATTAAAATAACTATTTAAGAAGGGATTGGTTCAAGTGTCACATGATATACATCTTTCTTATAAAATGTATCTTCTGACACAACAAGATGTTGTTGGTTGCGAGAATTTTGTTGATTTATGGTGGAGAAATCTCAAAATCACTTCCAAGGAAATCCTAATCTAGATTAAGGTTGGTTTAGGGTGTTAATGATGATCTATGAAGGAAAATCAAAGTTTTGAAAAGCAATTTGTGGACTTTTTTACCCAATTGCATGGTTGACATTCACGGCTTATTAAACGGTGTGGGCTAACGTGCATTTGTTACTATCCACTTTTTTGTCATCTCATAATCACGGGCATCCACCAATAACAACCTGGCTAGGCTACCAATCATGCCTCATCATGAAGTCTTTTTTCAAAAGTCGCACGTCTTAATTTGTTTAATTACGTGACATTGCTTGCCAGCTGTGACTCTCCACCGTCATCCCACTTGGAAAATAACACGACGTCGTTTACAGGGTTTCGTAAAGAACCCGCCGTGCTTTTTTAGGCGATAAAAGCCGGTACAAGGAGAGGGACGGGGGCGGAATCCGGAGAGGGAGACTTCTTCGGCCATCCGAATTCGCAGTTTTGCAGAGTCGCCGGCTAGGAGCAGGGAGATGAAGCTCCTGATGCAGTGTCCCTGCATCTCCTGCTTCTGTTTTGTGAAGCCCGCGAAAAGGAAGCCCAGGGACAAAGTGAAGCCCAAAGAGAAGGCCGCGGATCCGCCCAAGGGAGATTAGCGAATCGGCATATACGGCATAGTTTCCCTGTGATTTCCTCCTTCCATCCTCTGATTCTCTCTGTGTTTTTCTCTGTGTCAGTGGGTGGGAAGCATGGCCGGTGATCATTGATGCTCATGCTGTGGTATTTCTTTTGATTGTGTGAAGAATTAGGGCTGGATTTGATGGCCCGTGATTGAACACCATTTTTATTTTCTCCCCTTTCCTGTAAAGAAGAAACAGGATGTTCAGATCTGAAAATTGTGCAATTGTATGTCGTCGTCGTCGTCGTCGTCGTCGTTGTTGTTATGAGTGATGCATCTTCCCAACTACTGAGTCCCAATCCCGCTAGAAAGAAGAGCCGTTTGGTGTTTTGAAAGGTGCAGGGATTGTAAATCATCATCCGCCCATTATCACTGCCAACGCCTTCGCTGTGGAAGGGGCCTTGAATGGAAACCCTCGCTGCCCTCTCATTTGTTTGAGAGACATAATAACTAATCCAGGCGCTGAGAACGTGTCTTGGATTTTCATGACACCAAACTGATTGGGAGTAGAAGCGAGGGTGGGGTGCCACAGAGACAATTCACTGTGCTAGAACAGTGGTATCAAATCCAACCTGGAATCCTAGGTGCTTTCCACCACCTTCATTCCATTCATGCCAAGTTGAATGGTTCATCTTTTATTTTTTATTGCTCCCACCCCTCAAGAATGAGATTAGCTTGATGGCGCGTTTGATTGATTCTTGATTAATGAAGTCATTGATGAATGATCTTTATTCTAGGATGCAATGCAACTCTTTTACTGTTTAAAGCCAGTTTGTCGGAAGCAGATCGTTTCATAAATGTGTTTTGAGGCTCTAATGTTTGACATGCACTTGGACATGCATGAAAGGGTGGTAATAAAATGTCATGATCCAACATCTAGGAGTGTATTATTTATGTTAAGGCTCTCAAACTCACAGTCTTCTATTGAGGATTTCAGAATTGCGTTACTATATGAAAGTGAGAATTAGAGAGGGTGTTTGCAAGAAGAAACAAAGAAAAAACATGTAATGGGAAAAAAAAGAGTAGCTAGAGGGTGTTTGCAAGAAGAAACAAAGACAAAACATGTAAGGGGAAAAAAGAGAGTAGAGTCTATTGGGTCTCTTGCCCGAAGTGTAACAGTTTGAGATTTTATGAGATAGATTCCTTTTAATTTCTTTGTTTTGTGTTGTACGTTACATTAAGATTAGATTGCACTATACGCAATATCGTATTAGCTTGCAATATACACAACATTATTCTTGTCTTGTGTTGCACACAATTTCAAGTTATTTTGATATAACTCAACAATGAGTATAGATTTTGATCAATGAAAAAATGAACCAAATTTGAATTATGTTATACGCAACATCAAATGAAGCATGCACTACACACATTGACTTGGCTTGTATTAATAGTATTAATCACATTTTGAATTTTATACAACATTACCATTCATCTTACAAATTTTCAAGAACATGATATGCGAACAAAATCAATTTTTCAGATAAAAGTATTTTTCAAAAAATGTAGTTTTACCATCTTTTGATGGTGCACTCATTTTAAATTTAGTTTTTAACACTTTTAAAAGTTAAATTTCACAAAATAAAATTTTTTGGAAGCGGGATATGAAAATTTACTTTTTTTTATTTTTGATATTTTTTTAATAAAATTAAAATTTTAATAAATAGTGAAAAATACTGCATTTTAATTCAAAATTGCATTTTTATATATTTTTTTATATTGTTAGATTGTACTTTAAATTGATTTTAAAGTATCATTGGAGTATATTTTTATCATTTAATTCAATTTTGGTCATTGAAAGTAATTTCACTTTCAAATTGGATATAAACAAATATCAATCTGTTTAATTATTACTTTTTAAAATTTCACTTTTTTGATTTTGATAACGAAAATTAAATTTAAATTAATTACTGCAACTTTTGTGTTTTGAATTTGAAAAAATGGATTTCATATTTGGAATAAGAGATCCAAATTGTGGAAATTACCTTTTATTTTTTGACATTATGAATAGTAACTTCAGTAATTATTTTATTTGCCATGGTTAAAGGGTAAATCTGATAAATAAGGGTAAAAAATAATATTATAATAATATTTAACTATCCTAATACATGTTCTAATCCTATTGAATGAGATATTTCTGACCACAGACATCCTTGAGTCGATTTTGGGACCTCATGGATTTACTTGGATGTGAAAATGACATTTTAGAAGAATTAATTTAAAGTCAAGAAAATTATAACCTAAACATAGATCTTTTACTAAATTGATTTTAATATGGGGTTATATAAGAGATCTCTATCTATAAATAGTCATTGGAAAACTAAAAAGATTTCCTACATCATGGTATTTTATTTATAATTTTTACACATTAGATAAATATATTTATTCATGACACAATTATGAAGTAGTGATTACCTCATTAATGAAAGATTAAAATAAATGAATTTATAAATATTAAAATAAATTTAATTTGAATATTTTGATGTCATAAAAGAATTTTCTAAATGACATTGACATATTAAGAATAAGTTAATTCTTTTGGTTTGAAGTAATAAAGTTATGAATTTTTAAAAAAGTCAAGTATGAATAGTATCCAAAATTGACATAATTCATAACTTAAAACATAAAATAGTTTATTAAATGATATTAAATTCTTAAAAATCTAAGATTCGGAAAAATGGTTAATATAAGTCCAAATATGTCATAAATAACTTTATGTAGGTCGTTTGCATGATATGGTAATTAAATTAACCCACAATGTGTAAATAAATGATATCACGGTAAGATTAAAAATGGTAAAATAAGGGTCAAACCAAAAAGATAAGGATAAAAACATATTCAAAACTTGTCTAAAAATTATTGGATGATGGGCATTCGAACCAACACCATCTTATCTTAGAATTAAATAAGTTTTGGACCATTTTTGATCAAAATTGAATTTATAAAAAATTAATATTTTGAGAGTTTCCTAAAGTGTCCCTCTCTTCTCTTATAAAATAGCACCTTATCCCTCTCCTCTTTACTCCATTTGAGCCTTCAAGCTTAGCCAACCCCTACTCATTTCTATTCTCAACTTCCCTAGTTACATTCTAGAGGTGCCGGTCTTCTCAAAAGACCAACTCTCGTGCCCTAAGATGAAATTTAAAGGAGGCACGTTGAGGAAGAGGTAATCTCTTCTACCGATTCTTTAAAATTTATTTATTCTTTTACTTCCTCTTATTTAGTTGTTTCATTATAAAGTAATAACATCAATATCACTCATATACTGATATGTTATTATAAATATGAAACAACCCTATTTCACCTTCTATCCATCCTATGAAAAACGAAATCACTACGCGTGCATACGTACGGATTACCGTCTCCACGCCGTGGTGTAATTTGTTTTTCACCACCACCTTACTTGGATGGGTATAATGGTTGAAATAATAACTATATATGATTATTATAACATGATACTAATTCTGAGATATTATACACCATTCAATTCAATACCGTTCAACAACTATGAGAACGATATCATCACTTGTGCGTACATACGGCTTACCGTCTCCACGACGTGATGAGATCCATTCCCCATATTAACCATTCAAGAATGATTACAAAGTATATATAATAAATAATCATGAAATATATGAAATAATAATGCTACTGTATTTATGTATATATATATATGTCATTTACTTCTATTCAATTTAATAAGGAAACGAAAACATCATCCATGCGTACATACGACCTACCGTCTCCATGAACGGTGTATTCCATTCCATTTATCTATCTGTTATATATATTTATATAATGAATATATATGATATATAAATCATGTTTTACATTCTGGAGGTAAGTAAATCATGATCTATGTAATAATATCAAGAATAACAAGTCCAAACATGTACGATAAATAAAACGATTATTACCCAAAACATTGTTTTAACATGGAATTGACAAATGAATGGGTAATATAAAGTCATAAGTGAATCATATATCATATCATAAATATTATTATGGTTCTGTTACAAGTTAATAATATGTTTAAACCCACTATAAAGGAGTTTCAGATACGTACAGAAGAAATTGGAACTTAGGTAAGGGATAATTTTGGAATCTCATTTTTATCTGAGATTGTTTATACATAAGTATTTTCTGGGGATATATTCATCATTCGTGACCATTTTTTATAAAAATGTTTTCGTAAAATGTTTACTATTCTTCTATGTACTTTTTAAGTCATTTTTACCCATTTTTGACTTTTACTACATGGTATGGAAGGAATCTTTCTTTTGTTTACCATACGAGGTACTTTTTGTCTTTTCCAGTAAAAGCACAAAGAGAATGTTTTTTAACTTATACGGCATAAAAATATTTTTACGTCTTCTTAGCGACTTATTTCCACGAAGCTTCCTCTAAACTATTTCAAGTTTATTTTCAACTAAATTCTTTTCTTTTAAAATTGCGCGACATTTTGAGAAAAAAAATGTTTTTGAAGAAGAATGGATATTTTCCTCAAGAACTAAGTTAAAGTGGTTTATCAAAATTATTTTCCATCTAAGATGACACTCTTTAAATAGTGTTATGTTTCTATCCCCTATTATTACTCTAATTTGATTTTGTTAATGATGAAATGGTATTTTATATGGATTATGTTATGATGAAATGATGTTTAAGAAACCCGTTTTATTTCATGGGTTATGCTATGATGAATGATTTACATTTTTGTGGTATATGTAAGAATGATTTCAATATAATATGGGTGAGACCTATATCTCTCTCCAATGCATTGGGTAAAGATATATATCTCATGAGAAATAGATGACTAGAACGAAAGGTAAATCCGATTCAGTAAAGACATGGCTGGAATGACAAATAAACTCGGTTTATTAATGGACTTTTTCCACTATGATGGTCTTGGAAGCAATGCCTTGTCTACTATGGAAATCATAATATGTACTTATTAGTTTTCCACAGTTACATGTTTTATGTCAATGCTATTTTATCATGGTTAATGTTCCTTTATGATCTATACATTACGTACTGCCAAGATTTATTTCATGATTCAAGATTTTGATGTTTAAACTTCATGTTCGTGTTTATACGTTCAAATGTTTATGGTTTGTTTTATGTTCTCCATGTTTACCTTTACTGAGCATTTGAGCTCACGCTTTTTATGTTTTTCTTTTCCGCAATATATAAAGAAAGATTTTAGGTAGGAAAACAAATGTAAAAGATCTTTATGGGAGATGTTGAAGATCATTCACCATGACTAGAAGATTATATTCCGAGTTTCCAATGACACTAAAATAATACGATCTTTAGGCATCGGTTTGTGTCATGTATTAATTATTCACCAAAAGAAATGTAATGTCCATGTACGTAAAGCTTGGTTTTCTACAGTTGGTATCAAAGCGAAGGTTTAGTCGACCTTTGGAAACTAGGATGTGAAAACTTTAGTGAGATCCCTAAAGATATTTCTAAGGTATGTCTAGGGATGTAATAAAGGTTAAGTATAACTATAGGTTATAGTCTAAGAATTATGGTAACAATCATAAATAATCTAGGATTAAACCTAACATGTCAGAGATTGAAAGTACCCCTCTTGATTATGTTGTTTTCTTAGAATGATTTTTTCCTCTCACACTATTCTTTTTGTGTTTTAGTCAATAGAGGGAACCCGAAGGAATTGGGTAAACATTGAATCTGATAAACAAATTGGTGACTATGAGAAACGAAATTGTGTAGTGACTAGAGTGAATGATATTGTGATTATGCTGAATCAGTCATCGCAGTATATGATTAACAAAGTGAAATTTAGTGGTATTCTTAAGTCATCAAATAAGAGGAAGATGGACTTTCATGCATGTTCCTATGACGAGGAACATAAAGGAAAGAAGATTAAGCTTTCTATATATCAAGAAGAAGGGAAGAAGATCCTTGAGGAATACCTCAAATGGAGGGGAAGATGTTATCTCTATGGAAAAAAAGGACATAGAGTGAAGAATTGTTATGGAGTTCAATGTCTTATCTGTAGAAAACATGGGCATTACCCAACTCAATGCCCATACATAAGAATCTACTTCTAAGACAAGGAATGAATTATTCCATGCCTACCATTAAAGTGGAAGGATTGAATTATTTATGCATTTGAATCCACGAATGATGAATGGTGAATTATATAAGAGTTGTCGGTTTATGTTTTTTACTAAGGATTTTCAAGAATATGTTGAATAGTTATAATGGATAAGAAAAGTGATTTAATGAAAAGTTTATATTCATCAGAAACACATGATTAAGGGAAGCATAACCCTTAATATGAGCAAGATGTTGAGATAATGATATCTGTATAAAGATATGTTGGACGATATTAGTTACCTTGGAACTGGTTAAGGATTTTTTGAAATGTGGGTTATGTTGTCACGAATGAAGTACACAACTTTTCAGGACTTAAGGAATATATCCAATAAGTTTTGGAATAAGGAAACATGCATGTTTTCAATAAGGATATATGGTAATTTAGGTTATTACTATGACTCAATAGAATTCATGATGAAGTTATTCAAATTTTTGGAATGTGACCAACAAGATATATCTTATGATATATGGGGGATAAATGATGGTATTCACATGCTTGTTATATGAACTTTTTGGTAATTGTTTTCTTTGTACAGTGAGATTGGATATAAGTATTTTGGATAAGTCTAAAGGTTGGAATGGATTAAGTTGGACATCAGATAGTATTATTTAAGGCTATAACTTTTTTTTATATTATTTCTGTAATATTATAATAAAATAATTTTAGAAAAAGGAAAACTTGTAGGATGGGTGACAACCCATCGTGTCGGACAAGGCTGCGGGAATCAAACCCACAACTGAAGTGCGATAGGCCTTTATCACCTACCATTGGCCTACAAGAAGTCACTGGTTAGTAGAAATTAGTTTTATTTTATTAAGCAGTATGATAGATAAAGTATAAGTCCATTTTTTGGAACCATATACAATTAATCTCACCATAGATGGACTTATGTATATTTAATAACACATTCTAACCGTTTTGTGATAAATATAGATGGAATGACCTATCATTATATCGCATGATCTGCTAATACTTCAAGAATGAAAAATTTGACTTCATTTCTTTAAATAAGAGATGAAGTGAAAATTGTTCAAGGCATGAACAATGATGAGATTGTACCAAAATCAAGTAAGTATTTATTCTCATGAAAAATTATTCAACTTTAAGGAAAGGATCTAGAAAACAAAAAATGTTATCCCAGTACCTTATTATCTGATGAATCAGATGGTCCCTTAAATCATCGCATATTTATGGATTTTTGGTAGTTAACTTTCTCCAAACCTTATTTTCTATCACTATCCATCAGAACTTGATGGTTAGATTTCTATTCCATATCCATGTTTTCACTTCCCACCTATGTTCTCCTATGTGGAAACCTAGTTGTAAGAACCTGGTTCTTATTCTTGAGGTATGGGTTTCTTCTTTTTCTTTTCCTTAAGCATTTTTGAGAAAACAAGGGAAATGTGGGAAAAATCACAAATTTATGGGTACACACCGTGTACTTTTGTACACACATCGTGTACTTTATCCATGTGGGATGAGAATACAGGACGTGTAGGCTTGTCGGCGATTATGGGTGTAAAAACTAACTACACGTAGTGTACTTAGTAAGACACGCCATGTAATCAGTTGGCAGGTGAACAATAATGCGGTGGATGTAGCTACCAGAGGAATGATAGTACACACCGTGTACTTAGTAATACACGCCGTGTAATCAAGTCCGTAGATGAACAGTGAGGCGGTGGAAAGTAGCCGCCAGAGGAATAATTTCAAAGGAAAGTACACATCGTGTACTTGAGATTACACGCCGTGTAGTTATGTTTTTTCGTTAAAAACAGGCAGTATCCTCCTCATTCAGCAGAGGAGGCAGAGGACTCACCAGGAGCTATGGGAGAGGAGGCCGAGACTTGGAGGAACTCCTGATCGCTCACCGAGACTCTGATTCTTCCGCCGTCGGTCTCGCTTGAACCGCATGGGCAAAGTATTCCCTCTCTTTCCAATTATTTCCCTAAGGAAAGTTATTTAGGTTTGAACGGGTAATTGTTTATCTTAGATCTACGTCGTTCTTGGTCGTTTCGAGAGGCGTCTTTCATGTATATCGATCTGAGGAGATCGAGGTAGGTGGTCTTATGTTTAATTCCAACTGTCGAGTTGATTTTGTATACTGTTGTGCCCCGCACCCATTGTTCGGTGTGTCTTATGGATGAGACTTTGACTGTTGAGATACCTAGAATTGCATAGGTAATCTAATGAATAAGTATAAACTGCTGTTTGAGATCGTTGCTTTGATTTAGGGCCACCCCAAGGGTGCGTTTCCCTTGTTTAGCCATTTGGCCAGGATACCCATGGGTATGCCATGATTATAGAATGTTTTGAGTTTTCTTGAGAGTAAACATGTATAAATTGCTTGCTTGTGCGTTGGGATCGACCCGGTTACTCGATTTTTCTATGGAATTCATGAGGGCAGTATTTTGTTTAGCCTAAGGGCAATGTTTTGCTTAGCCTGAGGGAAATGTTTTGTATAGCCTGAGGGAAAGGTTTTGTTTAGCCTGAGGGCAACGTTTCTTATTCCTAAGGGCGATATCTCATATACCTGAGGGCAATATTCGTTATGCTTGAGGGCAGTCACCTGAGGGTTTCGTTTCTGTTTTCCTGAGGGTAAGGATTTGCATGTCTGAGGACAATGTTTACTTTGAATATTCACTTTGGAGATTTATTATGTTGTACCTGCTAAGCTAAAGCACAAACTTGACATTATTATTATCTTTTACTTGTTAGATAGCCTGTTGTGGTTTCTATTGTGGCACTGGTATAGAAGATTTTCAGTCGAGGCCGAGTCTCAGAAAACTCAGAATTGAATTATATTTAATTGTTAAATAATTATTAAAATGACAATGTAACTAGTAGGAATGGTTACTTTTGAGTACTTACTAGTTTACTACATTTCATTATTGCACACTACTACTGCACATTTTCACTGATAGTTGGGAATGGGACTTTAGTGGTTGCCTATTGGGATTTATTTCTCACACCCTATTTGGGTCATGTATTGGGCCCAAACAGATTATGTTGCTACAAGTGTCAATAAGGGCAAGGGTCCCTACACAAGTACATGATTGATTCAGAGGATTAGGAGAGAATGAGACCGATCTTAGGGTTGCGATGCTGCTGAGTTCCTATTTCACTACTTTGGTTTTGTTTTGCTATACTTTTTACCTTGTGCTGTATTGTATTAGATTGCAGTGTATCATGTTTTGGATGCTTTCTTAGATTAGAGACATGTTGCATCATCATATATATGACTATTGGTTATCTTTTACTTCAATTTCGTTGTCCATTTCAGGTTTATATTGTTTACTGCTTTCGCTTTTGTATGTTTATATTTATTTACACTACGCTACACTTTGACACACAAGGTCATAATTTCCCCACTATCAGTCCTAGGAACTCGCTACTAGTCGGAAGCCTCTGGCATTGGGGAAATGCGCTTGAGGTTATGTGACCAACCGGGTTCGGGGCACCCGTTGTGTGATACCCGGATCTGGGACGTTACAAAGTGGTATTAGAGGAATTCTTTTCTTTGACTTACTATTTGGAGCCTATATCCAGGTATATAAAGGAATTGGTACTTGGTAATAAGCTGTACCCAGAAGTAGCTAACCTGTGTATAGGGAAAATCCAATCTACCTCGTTTAATTGCAATTTTTCTGGTTTTACAATTTTACAGTTGATTTGATTTTCACCATTAGGTGACACAATTGTGGGGTGATATATTTTTATACTTGGTTTCTATTTAGTTGAAACCCGATGAGATGAGGGTATTCCATCTCAGACATCATTTAGGCACATGTTAGAATCACATGTCATGCATAGTTTTCATGCCATGTAGGTGCATTAGAAATTGAATGTTGTTGTGATAGATGTTGTTCTAGAAAATGCATGTTGTTGTGATAGGTACCTTGATAGATACTCTTACTGTTGATTGGATATTGGTACATGTTACGGTTGGATTTATGGATGCTAAACTTTGGTTCCTGATAAGTATGGGCTCTCTGGGACCGGAATTTAGCGGATCATGATCCAACCTTTTGTTGCGTTTTGTACTATAGTGTGAAAGTTCAGGTGCTAAACTTTGGTTCGTAGGAAGTATGGGTCCCCATGGATCAGAATTTGGCATACCGACGCTTGAATTTAAAGAAAAGGAGCTCCGGAGTAGTTTCTGAGGCTTACTGTCTGGAAAAACCCAGAATACACGCAGTGCAGTTTTGACTACACACTGTGTGCTGTTTTGTTCAGGAAGAAATGAACAAAAATTATGTACATGCCATGTACTTATATGTACACACTGTGTAGTATAAGGCCGTGTGACCCACCTTGTGGGAGGGAACACAGGTCTTCCAGTTTTTACTAAGAACACGCCATGTACCAATTGTACACGCTGTGTCGTGTTGACCCTGTGTCTGCCAGTGCGACTAACAACACAGACATAGAAATATTAGCTTATACACAACGTTTCAATTATAAACACGCCATGTAGTGTAATTTTGGGATCCAGCTGTGTAGCTAACAATATGGGTCGGTGTTATCTTTTCAAGTACACATCGTGTCCTTATGGAACACACCGTGTAGTGAGAGCCATGTATCCAGCCATGTATCGAACAACACAGGTCGGTAAAGCTTATCTAGTACACATCGTGTACCTATGGGACATGCTGTGCAGTCTTGACCGGTGAGAGACCATGTGGACTTGTCCGTGAGGCTGGGGAAACAGGGTGGTGTACACACCGTGTGCGGGTGTAACACACCGTGTAACCTTATTCTAAAGGGAGTCGTGTGGCTTAGCCATGTAGAAAGGACTTGGGCAGGGTGAGAGAATTCAAGTACACATCATGTGTTTGGAAAACACACCGTGTGTTTGGGGTGTTACACGAACAAATCTGGCAGAAGTACATGCCCATGTGAAATAATTAAGGGAACACGCCGTGTAGTTCTTATACACACTGTGTAGTCTTGTTTTGTAAAACTTGAATGTTTCCTTTCTCCTATTCCCTTCTTACGTTTCCAGTTCTTAGTCCTTGATGATATTAATCTAAGGTGTGTGTTTGAATTTGTAGAGTCATACCGCCGAGACGACCACTATTTTTTCGCCAAGAGAGTGGCGATGATTATACTCCAGAGACGGTAGGCCATGGGATACCGATGGATCCTCTAGAAATTCCAGATGCGGAACCATCCGTTATACCGGATGCAGGCATGAATGCGCAGTTCCGTGAAGGCTTCATGTGGTTCATGAAGACCTTCTAGGGAGAACCGCCAGTTGCAACATCTATGGTAGAGATGACACATATATTCCAAAAGCAGCATCTACCTACGTTTTTAGGGGATGGAGGACCACAAGCTGCAGAGTCTTGGATGGATTCTATGCAGAAGATCTTCGAGCATCTAGAGATGCCTCCTGGGAGGAGGGTCAAGCTCGCTACTTACATGTTGCGTGATTATTCCTAGAGATGGTGGGATGTTACCACCCAGACTAAGCATCACTAAGACATGGCGTGGGAAGATTTTCAGGCAGTATTCTATGACTTTTTCTTACCAGAGACTGTAAGGGCAGATCGATCTTGAGAGTTCATAAATCTGTAACAGAGCGCCATGTCAGTGATTGACTATTCTTCCTGCTTCATTGAGCTACAGTGTTTTACACCTATTCTGGTGGGTGATGATACGTTGAGGGATAGACGATTTGAGGATGGTTTTCGATATGAAATCTGAGCGCTGGTGAATGTTTTCAGGTTGCCTACAGTGCATGCTATTGTGAACTGAGCATTGATTACTGAGCAGAACCTATGGGATGCTAGTGGTGTGGACCAGGGTGGTTCAGCACCAGTCTCTAGTACTATTTCTACCAACAAAAGGAAGAGGCAGATGGATTTATCTCACGGTGGCAGTACTAGCCAGAAGAATTCTTCAGGTGGACAAGTAATGTGCTACTAGTGTGGTAAAGAGGGGCACAATAAACCTCAGTGTCCATGTGACCCAGTGGAGTGCCGATCTTGCGTAAAGATGGGTTATCTTTAGCATTTTTGCAGGGTGTTTCCACCAGTGACTAGTGAGAGGGGTTCTGTACAGACTCCGTGTGCAGGAGCAAGGCCAACAGCTTCTTACCAATCATGGAATTGTAATACGTCAGTACGTTTAGGCCAAGGTGGTGTTCGTGGCCATGGTAACCAGGAACCAGGATCTCAGAGACAATAGGGTGGGTCAGCTCAGGGTAGCCAGGCTGTGTCATAGGGCCACGACACTAGGCAGACATATGCAGTGCAACAGACCCAACAGGAGCAGGATCCTGGACCTTCCACTATTAGAGGTACTATTCTAGATGCTTCTGTTTTATCTTTGGTACTTTTTGATACCGGTGCTACACATAACTTTATATATGTGCCCGTTGTGGAGAGTCTTGGGCTTTATGTTTCTTCTTCTTCTGATGTCATGATGCTAGACACTCTGTTGAGAATTAAAACGACAGGTGTGTGTCAGTGCAAGGAGTTCCCCCTAGAGGTTAGTGGGTGTCACTTTCTATGGGACCTCTATGTCTTAGAGATAAAGGACTATGAAATCTTTCTCAGGATAGACTGGTTGGTACCCTTTTGATCCTTTTTAGATTGCTATTGTCGCAGTTTGAGTTTCACATCACCAGTGGGTGGAGAGTTTCTATACAAGGGTGAATGGGATGTCCAGGCGAGCCGAGCTGGACCCGAGCATCATGGGTGAGGTGGAGTGACAGTATAGATTACGAGTTTATATCTAGATGACCAGGAAACTTTTCAAAAGGATTTCCCTCCAGTGGTAAATCATTTTAGGGATATCTTACCAGACAACTTTTCAGGTCTACCTCCAGAGCGAGATGTGGATTTCTCTATTGAGCTTGTGCCAGGAGTGACACCAGTGTCCATTCCTCCTTATAGGATGGCTACACCAGAATTGAAGGAGCTTAAGAGGCAGTTAGAGAAGTTACAAGAAAAGGGTTTCATCCAACCCAGTACTTCTCCTTGGGGTTCACCTATCTTGTTTGTGAAGAAGGCAGATGGTACCCTCAGACTTTGTGTGGATTATCGGAAGCTGAACTAGTTGACGGTTAATAACCGATATCCCTTATCAAGGATTGATGATCATTTTGATCAAATTTGAGGATCATGAGTGTTCTCAAATATTGACTTGAGATCTGGATATCATCAGTTGCGCATTAGACCATAAGACATACCTCTTACAGCCTTTCAGAGCAGATATGGTCTATACGAGTACTTGGTCATGCCGTTCGAGCTCACAAACGCGCCAGTAGTTTTCATGGCTCTGATTAATTGAGTGTTCCACCCATACTTGGATTCTTTTGTGGTAGTATTCATGGACGATATCTTGGTGTACTATCACACTCGAAATGACCATACCACCTATCTTGAGATCGTACTGAGTACACTGAGAGAGCATCAGTTGTATACTAATATCTCAAAGTTCCACTTTTGGATGGACCCGATTCACTTCCTTGGTCATATTATCTCAGAGGTAGGAGTTGTGGTATACCCAGAGAAAGTGAGAGTAGTAGTTTACTGGGAGCATCCTAAGAACATGTTTAAAATACAAAGTTTCTTAGGGCTGGATGGTTACTACATGCGCTTTATACAGGACTTCTCCTGCTTAGCAGCACCGTTGATGGGTTTGACTAAGAAGGGTATGAAGTTATTTTGGTCAGAATCTTGTGAGACAACCTTTCAGGAGATGAAGGGAAGGTTGACATCAACACCAGTCCTAATACTTCCAGAGCAAGGGAAGAGCTATACAGTTTACTATGATGCATCAGGTATTGGGCTGGGATCAGTATTGATGTAGGGTGATCGAGTAGTTGCATATGGGTCTTGGTAGTTGATGCCACATGAGAGGAATTACCCGACACATGATCTCGAGTTGGTTGCAGTTGTTCATGCATTACGCTGTTGGAGACATTATCTCTTGGGAGAACATTTTGTGGTGTTTACAGACCACAAAAGTCTTAAATACATCTTTACCCAGCTTGACTTGAATTTGAGACAATGAAGGTGGGTTGAATACCTTCATTCCTTTGAATTTGAGCTTTCCTATACACCTGGTAAGGGTAACGCAGTAGCTGATGCACTGAGTAGGAAGACTCAGATACAGGCAGTGCAGGAGGCCAATGGTGAGTGGTAGCTTATGAATTTGTTCTCTGAGATGCATTTAGAGGTGAATGATAGTCAGGGGAGAACCTATCTTTCATCCTTAGTTGTGACTTCTACCCTCTTGGATAGAGTGAGGATGAGACATCTATCATATTCAGAAGGCCTAGTTCTATGGAAGTCTGTGGCAAGTGAGGACCCTCCTCTTGGTTGGATAATAGGTGATGATGAGGTAATGTGTATCCATGGACGAATGTGGGTTTTGGGGGATATACATGAGGAGTTGATGTGGGAATTTCATGCTTTAGCTTGTCCAGTGCATCCTGGAGTTACCAAAATGTACTGTGACCTGAGACGCCAGTACTGGTGGCCAGGTATGAAAAGAGAGGTAGCTGGTTTTGTTACGAGATGTTCCACTTGTCAGCAGGTGAAGGCGGAACATCAGAGGCCAGCCAGACTATTACAACATTTACCCATTTCGGATTGGAAATGGGATGATGTTTCCATGGACTTCGTGACTGGGTTTCCAAGGTCACCTCGAGGTAATGATGTCGTATGGGTTGTTGTGGACAGACTTACGAAGGTAGATCACTTTTTACCGATCAAGGAGACCTTCAGTGTTGATGAGCTTGAGAAGTTGTATATCCGAGAGGTAGTACTTCTTCATGGGTTACCTCATTCCATCATTTCAGATAGGGACACCCGTTTTACGTCTCGTTTCTGGAATGGTTTTCAGAGGGCACTGGGTACACATGTGCTTCTGAGCACAGCTTACCACCCTCAAACCGATGGCCAGTCAGAGCGTACAATACAGGTGCTAGAGGACATGCTGCGTGCATGCATCCTGGACTTTGGGGGATCTTGGGAGAAGCATATACCTCTTATCGAGTTTTCCTAAAATAATATTTTTTAGGATACTATTGATATGACACCTTACGAGGATTTATATGGAATACCATTCTGATCACCTTTGTGCTGGTTGGAGGTGGGTGAGATGACTTTACTAGGACCATGTCTCATGCAGGAGACTTCAGAGCAGGTCCAGTTGATTCAGAAGTAGATGGATACTGCACAGTCTCGTCAGAAATATTATGTTGATTTCCGTAGATGACCCTTGGAGTTCGTGGTTGGGGATTAGGTTTTTTTGCGTGTTTCACCGAGGTTGGGACACAGGAAGATCGGGAGACAAGGTAAACTTTCACTGAGGTATGTAGGGCCGTTTGATATTATAGAGAGAGTCGGGCCAGTTGCCTATCGGTTGTAGTTACCACAGAGGTATCGGGCCATGCAAGACATCTTCCACATATCTCAGCTGCGCCATTATCACTTAGTTCCATCTCATGTTCTTCAGCCTGAGGAGGTTAAACTTTAGTTTGATGAATTATTTGAGAAGCATCCGATTTGTATTGTTGATAGGAGCATGAAGGTTCTCTAAGGCCGGTCAGTTCCTCTCGTACGGGTGCTATGGCATCATGGCCGAGTGTAGGACGAAACCTGGGATCCGGAGACCGACGTACGTGCTCAGTGGCCAAAATTTTTCTCAGCTTTATCTTCACTACCTTGGAAGGGAAATTAGGGGATTAATTGCTTTAAGGGGGGAAGTTTGTAAGAACCCGGTTCTTAATCTTGAGGTACGAGTTTCTTCTTTTCCTTTTCCTTAAGTTTTTTTGAGAAAACAAGGGAAATGTGGGAAAATCACAAATTTATGGGTACATGCCATGTACTTTTGTACACACGCTGTATACTTTGGCCGTGTGGGATAAGATTACAGGGAGTGTAGGCTTGTCATTGATTAAGGGTGTAAAAACAAACTACACGCCATGTACTTAGTAATATACATCATGTAATCAGTTGGCAGGTGAATAGTAAGGCAGTGGAAGTAGCCGCTAGAGGAATGATAGTACACACCATGTACTTAGTAATACACGCCGTGTAATCAAGTCAGCAGATGGACAGTGAGGCGGTGGAAAGTAGCCGCCAGAGGAACAATTTAAAAGGAAAGTACACATTTTTTATTTGAGAGTACATGCCGTATAGTTATGTTTTTTTCATTAAAAATAGGCAGTAGCCTCCTCATTTGGAAGAGGAGGCAGATGACTCACCAGGAGCTATGGGAGAGGATGCCGAGACTTGGAGGATCTCCTGATCACTCACTGAGACTTCGATTCTTCCGCCGTCAATCTCGTTTGAACCACGCGGGTAAGGTCTTCCCTCTCCTTGAGTCTCTCCTTCCAATTCTTTCCCCAAGGGAACTTATTTAGGTTTTAACAAGTAATCTTTCATCTTAGATCTATGTAATTTTTGGTTGTTTCAGGAGGCACATTTCATGTATATCGATCCGAGGAGATCGAGGTAGGTGGTCTTATGTTTAATTCCAAATGTCGAGTTGATTTTTTGTACCGTTGTGCCACACATCCATTGTTCATGGTGTCGTATGGATGAGACTTTGACTATTTAGATACCTAGAATTGCATAGGTAATCTAATGAATAAGTATAAATTTCTATTTGAGATCGTTGCTTTGATCTAGGTCCACCTCGAGGGTGCGTTTCCCTTGTTTAGCCATTTGGCCAGGATACCTATGGGTATGCCGTGATTATAGCATGTTTTGAGTTTTCTTGAGAGGAAACATGCATAAATTGCTTGCTTATGCATTGGGCTTGATCCAGTTACATGATTTTCCTATGGAATGCCTGAGGGTAGTGTTTTGTTTAGCTTGAGGGCAATGTTTTATTTAGATTGAGGGCAATGTTTTGTATAGCCTGAGGGAAAGGTTTTGTTTATCCTGAGGGAAATTTTTCTTATGCCTGATGGCAATATATCGTATACTTGAGGGCAATATTCGTTATTCTTGAGGGCAGTCACCTGAGGGTTTCATTTTTGTTTTCCTGAGGGTAAGGATTTTCATGTCCGAGTACAATGTTTACTTTGAATATTCGCTGTGGTGATTTCTTATGTTGTACCTGCCAAGCTAAAGCACAGGCTTAACATTATTATTATCTTTTACTTATTAGATAGCCTGGTGTGGTTTCTGTTGTGGCATTGGTATACAAGAATTTTCATCGAGACCAAGTCTTGAAAAACTCAGAATTCAATTATATTGAATTGTTAAATAATTATTAAAATGATAATGTAACTATTAGGAACAATTACTTTTGAGTACTTACTAGTTTACTGCATTTCATTATTGCACACTGCTGGTGCACATTTTCACTGACAGTTGGGCACAAGCCTTTGGTGGTTTTCTATTGGGATTTATTTCTCACACCTTGTTTGGGTCATTTCTTGGTCCCAAACAGATTATATTTCTACAGGTGTCGATAAGGGAAAAGGTCCCTACACAGGTACATGATTGTTGCAGAGGAGTAAGAGAGCATGAGACCGAGCTTAGGCTTGCGATGCTGCTGAGTCCCTATTGAACTGGTTTGGTTTTGTTTGCTGTACTTTGTACCATGTGATGTATTGTATTAGATTGTAGTGTATCCTTTTTTGGATGCTTTCTTAGATTAGAGACATGTTGAATCATCATATATATGACTGTTGGTTATCTTTTACTTCAGTTCCGTTTTCCATTTCAGGTTTATATTGTTTACTGTATCTGCTTTTGTATGTTTATATTTATTTCTGCTGCACTACACTTTGACACATTAGGGTGTAGTTTCCCCACTATAATTCCTAGGTCCTCGCTGCTAGTTGGCAGCCTCTGACATTTGGGTAAATGCGCTTGAGGTCATGTGACCAACCGGGTTCGGGGAACCCGTTATGTGGCACCCGGATTCAGGACGTTACACCGTGATGAGTTACTTTGGGTAACCATTATGTTTCTAACATTCCTTTTTAAAATTAAGTTTTATTATTCCTTTTTACGATGTGGATTTCTATGAAAGAAACATTCATGTAGAAAACCATTTATAACCCCAACAAATTTTGAGGGAGAAATTCATTTTAAGGGGGGTGGAATGTAACACCCAGAGATTTTATGAGATAGATTCTTTTTAATTTATTTGATGTCTTGTGTTGTATTATACACCAAGATTATATTGCGCTGTACGCAACACCGTATTAGCTTATAGTATACACAACACTATTCTTGGCTTGTGTTGCACACAATTTCAAGTTCTTTTGATAGAAATTAACACTGAGTATAGATTTTGCTAAATGAAAAAATGAACTAAGTTTGGATTATATTATATGCAACACAAAAAGAAGCATGCACTACACACAACACTGACTTGACTTGTGTTACACACAAGATTGACCTTCCTCGATATCTTTCATTTTACGTGATACCGAGTTTCACTAAACAACAATATATTATTAAAATATTACTATTTAATGGGATATAAAATAGCATTTATGAATAGTAGTAACCATATTTTGAATTTTATATAACATTAGAATCCATCTTAGAAATTTTCTATAATATGATATGTGAAAAAAATCATTTTTTTGAATAAAAGAAATATTTTTCAAAAAATGCAGTTTTACCACATTTTGATGGCGCACCCATTTTAAATCTAGTTTTTGAAACTTTTATAAGTTAAATATGAAAAAATAAACTTCTTATTTGGAATCAGGACATATTTTTTTGATATTTTTCTAATAAAATTAGAATTTTAATGAATAGTGAAAAATACTGCATTTTAATTCAAAACTGCCTTTTTATATAATTTATTTATATTGTTATATTATACTTTAAATTGGTTTTAAAGTATCATTGGATTTTATTTTTATAATTTAATCCAATTTTTTTCATTGGAATTAATTTCACTTTCAAATTGGATATAAACATATGTCAATCTTTTGATAGTTATTACTTCATAAAAACCCGCTTTTTGGTTTTGACAACGAGAATTAATTTTAAATTAGTTACTGCAACTTCTGTGTTTTGAATTTGGAAAAATAGATTCAATTTTTAGAATCAAGATCTTTAAATTTTGTAAATAGTTACCTTTTATTTTTGGACATTATGAATAGTAACTTTAACAATTATTTTATTTACCATGGTTAAAGGGTAAATCTGGTAAATAAGGGTAAAAAATAATATTATAATAATATTAAACTACCCTAACACATGTCCTAATCATATTGTATGAGATATTTCCAACCATGGGCATCCTTGAGTCCATTTTGGGACCCCATGGATTCACTTGGATGTGAAAATGACATTTTATAAGAATTAATTTAAAGTAAAGATAATTATAACCTAAACACATATATTTTACTAAATCGATTTTAATATGGGATTATATAATAGATATATATGTATATAAATAGTTATTGGAAATCTAAAAATATTTCATACATCATGGTATTTTATTTATAATTTTTAGACATTATATAAATATATTTATTTATGACACAATTATGATGTAGTGATTACCTCATTAATGAATGATTCAAATAAATGAATTTATAAATATTAAAATAAATTTAATTTGAATATTTTGATTCCATAAAAGAATTTTCTAGATTACAATGACATATTATATATGAGTTAATTCCTTTGGTTCAAATTAATAAGGTTTTTATGAATTTTAAAAAATGTCAAATATGAATAGTATATAAAATTGACATAATTCATAACTTAAAACATAAAATAGTTTATTAAATGATATTAAATTCCTAAAAATATATTATTTCTAAAAATGGTCAATATAAGTCCAAATATGTCATAAATAACTTTTTGTTACATGATATGGTAATTACATTAACCCACAATGTGTAAATAACATGATATTACAGTAAGATTAAAAAGGGTAAAATAAAGGTTAAACAAAAAAGATAAGGATAAAAACATATTAAAAACTTATCTAAAAATTATTTGATTATGGGTATTCGAAGTAAAATCATCTTATCTTATAATTAAATAATTTTTGGACCATTTTTTATTGAAATTGAATTTATAATAAATTAATATTTTGAGAGTTTCCTAAAGTGCCCCTCTCATCTCTTATAAAAGAGAACCTCCTCCCTCTCCTCTTCACTTCATTTTGAGCCTTCAAGATCGGAAAAACCCTACCCATTTCTCTTATAAACGTCCCTATTTACATTCTATAGGTTTTGGTCTTCTCAAAAGACCAACTCTAGTGCCCTAAGAGGAAATTTTAAGGAGGCACGTCGAAGAAGAGGTAATCTCTTCTACCGATTCTTTCAAATTTATTTCTTCTTATACTTCCTCTTATTTAGTTGTTTCATTATAATGTAATAACATCAGTATCACTCATATAATTATATGTTATTATAAATATAAAAAAACCCTATTTCACCTTCTATCCATCCTACAAAAAATGAAACCACCGCGCGTGCGTACGTACGGATTACCGTCACCACACCGTGGTGTAATATGTTTTCACCACCACCTTACTTGGATTGGTATAATGGGGAAAATAATAACTATATATGATTATTATAACATGATACTAATTATGAGATATTATACACCATCCACTTCAATACTGTTCAACAACTATGGGAATGATATCGTCGCGCGTGCGCACGTACGACTTACCGTCTCCACGATGCGATGAGATTCATTATCCATGTTAACCATTCAAGAATGATTAAAAATTATATATAATAAATAATCATGAAATATATTACATAATAATTCTAATATATATATATATATGTAATTTACTTACTTCCATTCAATTTAATAAGGAAACGAAAACAATGTTCATGCGTACGTACGACCTACCGTCTCCATGAATGGGGTATTCCATTCCATTTATCTATCTATTATATATTTTTTATACTGAATATATATGATATATAAATCATGTTTTACATTTTAGAATTAATTAAATCATGATTTATGTAATAATATCATGAATAATAAGTCCAAACACGTACGATAAATAAAACGATTATTACCCAAAACGTTGCTTTAACATGGAATTGACAAATGAATAGATAATATAAAGTCATAAGTGAATCATATACGATTTCATAAATATTATTATGGTTTTATTAAAAGTTAATAATATGTTTAAACCCACTATATAAGAGTTTCATATATATACAAAAGAAATTGGACCTAAGGTAAGGGATAATTTTCCAATCCCATTTTTATCCGAGATTGTTTATACGTAAGTATTTTCTGGGGATATATTCATCATCCATGTACATGTTTTATAAAAATGTTTTCATAAAATTTTTACTATTATTCTATGTAAGTTTAAATTTATTTTTACCCATTTATGACTTTTACTACGTGGTATGGAAGGAATATTTATTTTGTTTACCATACAAGGTACTTTTTGACTTTTCCAGTAAAAGTATGAGGAGAACGTTTTTTTAATTTATAAGGCATGAATATATTTTTACATCTTCTTAATGCCTTATTTACATGAAGATTACTCTATAATATTTCAATTTTATTTTTAACTAAATTCTTTTCTTTTAAAATTGCGTGACATTTTGAGAAAAGAAAATGTTTTTGAAGAAGAAAGGATATTTTACTCAAGAACTAAGTTCAATTGGTTTATCAAAATTATTTTCCATCTAAGATGACACTCTTTAAATAGTGTTATATTTCTATCCCAATTATTACTCTGATTTTATTTTTTTAATGATGAAATGGTATTTTATATGGATTATGTTATTATGGAATGGTGTTTAAGAAACCCAATTTATTTCATGGGTTATGCTATCATGAATGATTTATATTTTTGTGGCACAAGTAAGAATGATTTAAATATGAAATGGGTGGGACCTATATCTCCCTCCAATGCATTGGGTAAAGATTTATATCTCATGAGATAGACATGAATGGAATGATAGGTTAATTTGGTTCAATAAAGACATGGCTGAAACAACAAGTAAACCCGATTCAGTAATGGACGTTTTCCACTACGATGGTCTTGGCAGCAATGCCTTGGCTACTATGGAAATCATAATATGTGATTATTAGTTTTCCATAATTACATGTTTTATTCCAATGATATTCTATCATGTTTAATGTTCCTTTATGATCTATGCCTTACGTACTGCTAAGATTTATTTCATGACTCATTATTTTGATGTTTAAACTTTATGTTCATGTTTATACATTAAAATGTTTATGGTTTGTTTTATGTTCTCCGTGTCTACCCTTACTGAGAATTTGAGCTCACCATTTTGATGTTTTATTTTTCCAAGTATATAAAGAAAGGTTTTAGGTAGAAAAACAAAAGGGGAAGATCTTTATGGGAGATGTTGAAGATCATTCACCATGATTAAAAGATTATGTTCCAAGTTTCCGAAGACACTAAACTAATACGGTCTTTGGGCCTATGTTTATGTCATGTGTTAATTATTATGAAAAAGAAATGTAATGTCCATGTACATCAAGATTGGGTCTCTATAGATAGACTTTAGGCCCCCACATAACAACTAACTGCCTACCTCCCTCAATTTGCCGACTGTTTCTTTAAAAGAGAACTTTCTCTCTCTTTCTCCACCCTCCATGTGTGGTCTAGATGACATAGTTTAACTAACATAATTCCCTATATCTTTTGGAATGACATATCTTCCCCTCATACGGTATACCTTTCAAGTACTAGGTAAATCAAGTTCTCTATTATTCACCACCACTTGAGGAGCAGTCTTGTCCTCATGACTGAAAAGAGGAAACTAATTTCAGAGAACAAACTAATCTTCCAAAGTATCATATTCCAAAGGAAACCCTTTCCATTTAATAAGGAATTAGGGTTTGAAAAATCCCTCTTATGTTTGAGTGCTCCTATAAAAAACAGTCTCAAGAAGCAAAGAAACAAATTCATCACCCTCCAAATCGTCCAGAAGAGTAGGTTGTACTACAACAGGACCAACCAGTTTTTTTAGCTGAGAAATGTGAAATACAGGATGAATATGGACTGTTGGGGGTATATCAAGCTTATAAGCCACTGGGATAACTTGGAACTGAGCTGTAAACGACCCATAAAAATTTGGATAATGTTTTGGAGAAATTTAATGGGTAAAAGAGTGCTTCTTGTGAGGGTGAAGCATGGATGATTATTGCCTATTGACCGTTTAAGGGTCTGATGCTATGCTAATATTTATAGCGGCACTCAGGTCGAATCCTCGACAATGATACTTTTTTAATAGTTGATTGTTTTGTGATTTTTATTTTTAATAGGGGGAGGTTGTTTGTAGAGCTAAAATGAAATTATTGATTGATGTAGATTGATTAAACAATTTGATAAGAATTGGGGTGAATACATTATTGGGTATTTAACCTTATGATATCCTTGAGTTTTGTTTTATATTGTATTAAATTAACACTCACTTCACAAGATGAATTTGATCGGAATTCCCAAGTGTTGAGACTTTAGTTCAAGACTTAAATTAACTTAAGGTTGTAATCTTAATTAAAAATTGTTTATGGTAGTGTATTTATGGATCCAATAATCCATGGAATCCACATGTTAAACAAAACATGTCATTAATTCATGACATTTTCAGTTCAACAAACACAATGTTAACCTAAAGAATATTCATCGAGTAAAAGCTTTCAATCACTTAATATACCCAAACTATGACTCACCTCAATGGTATATTTAGTCATCCATTTATATGGTTAGTAATATAGTAATATTTTTTTATGGTAATTAATAATAAATAAAATGAAAAGAACGGGATAAGAAAAGAGTTGTGCGTCGAACACACACACGAACAGTGATAATAATTAAACATAGACTTTCGGTTGAATGAGAAAATAAAATAAGGGAAGAGGTTTCAACTTGATTTAAACTATTTTAAGACCATTAATATTTAATAACATAGGGTGGATGATTAAAAGATAATTTTAAGAAGAAGAATGCATTAAAATAAAATCAAAACATAAACACTTACAAGATTACAAATAAAGAATAGCACAAAAGTAAATCAAAAGAAGCATGGAGGAATAATACCTCAAGTAGAAACTTGAGTATGGAAGATCCTTAGAATACATTGTAAAATCCTTGTTCATTCCAACCTATCCTACTTTTCTTTGAAATACCAATTCCTTGCTAGGAGAGGAGGGGGATGTATTTATAGCCCAAGGAGTTGGACTGTTTGCATTCCAAATATGACCCTCTAATTGGATTGATGATCGGACCATCAATAAAACAGAATAATGAGATATATTATTCTTAAAACTTTTATATATGGATGTGTTGTATCTACTCTGAAAATTTGGCAGCCATTGGACTTAAGGAGAAAATGTTATGGCGGTTTTAATAAACACTTTTGATCTGTCCATTTCTATTCATGTTTTTTTAAAGACCAAAATGTGAATAGGTTTTTGAATAATAATATGAACTCAAATCCAAACCATTTCTTATAAAAATTATGCCAAATATATATTTTATTTCACACTGAAAAATCCCAGCTCAAATTGATGTCTATATTAGGTGAAAAGTCAATAATGGTGTGCTGGTTTTAAATTCTGAACATAATGGTGGCTAGAATTGAAAGCATATGTTGGGCCTCTTTTTGTTGGAGTTGAGCCTTAAATTTTTTATCCATGATTATTTTGGATAATAAAGATCATATTATGGTGTTTAATCAAATTTGGACTTCTGGATTGATCCCAAAAATTCAAGCATCATGGATGATCCAGTTTCTTCATAGATTCTTTGGACCTTCTTGTGTGGACCGTATGACCCTTCAAATGAACGAATTAGCCCAAACTCCAATCTAATGATTTGTAGGAAATTTAATAAGTAACCCTAAAAAACAAGAATCATACAATTTTTATAAGTAGGGTGAGAGTTATAATTAAAATTGTAAACTGAATCGATTTGATTAATTCAAATAATGCTCAAAAATTATATTTAGTATTAAAGCATGGGTATTTCACACCAATTATGCACCTTTACATGAAAATTACTAAAGGTAGTAGAAAAAAAGTAATGCATAAATGAATAAAATCAAGTTCCCCACACTTAGTCTTGTGCATGTCTTCATGTACATGAAATAAAAAATAACTAAATCATTTTTTAATTACCAAAAAATATTAAAATTTTGTTTTCCCCAATCAGGGGAAGTTTAGACCATTTCACTCATCCATATTGAATTCCACCAAAAATTGTTACAGAAAAAATGTTCAAAAAACAATTCATTTTTATGCTCAAATTTAGAAATGGAAAATGTGGGTACTCAGAACTCACTCCTCTCAAGATGATAAAAAAATTATTTATGGAGGTTCACTCATTCACCAATAAAAAGTAAAACTCTTGGAGTTTGAAAGAGCTATTAGATTTCATTCCCTATCCTAAAGTGCATAAGAATAAATAGGTCTTTTTAGGGGGTTTTATGTGGCTATGGGATGGTAGAAATTTAATGTCCAAGAGAGAAAAAAAGAGGGGTAAAACGCTAACATGGAAAAAGTAATGCACAATTTTAAATAAGATATAGAAGGTTATGGAAACACATATTTACAAGGGAATGATTGTGTGAAGGATGACACAAAAGATATGTATAAAATTTTAAGGGGATTAAAAGGTGAAATATGTAAAATAAACAAAACTTCTCCCAATGACACAAGAATATATAATTCAAGTGTTCTTATTTTTATTATTTTTATTATTATTTTTTCTGAAAGTTAAAATTGAAACAAATCTTACACTCATCTCCCAACCCATGTTTTATATCCTCATGAAAATAATTGTAATAGTTATAACAAGATCCAAGGTTGAGGAAGGGTTATTTTTGACCTTTCTAAGACACATCCCTTTTTTTATTTTATTTCTCAATTTTTTTGAACACTTTTCAATAATATGTACAAAATTACATAAATGAAAATCCATTCCCCAAACTCACTGAATGACAACATATCCCCCACACTAAAATATATGATTTCCCTCAAGCATATGATAACATGTTGAAAATAAAGAAATAGATACCCAAAATGAAATCCATTACCCCACACTTAAATTCCAATACATTATGAAATGTAATTACTTGTAGATATTGGGTAGGACAAGGTATTGGGCTTGTAATTTGGATATTAAAGAAAAGGTTTTCATAGGCTCGAATGGTCTTTCAAAAGGAGGATTAATGTAAGGTTAATGAGAGGATATTTAGATATTGTGATGCTCATGTGGTTTAGAAAATTACTCTATCATATTAATGTACACTAAAGTAGGAAATTCAGCTCCAAGGTCCAAAAACTCAAGACTCACAATCGAGGGTGAAAACACAAATTTTGAAAAGATAGTCATATGTGAATGTGGCATGAAATTTAACGTTGTTCCTCGCAGTTGGCGAAGAATCATTTTCCAAATAAAAAATTGAGAATCCAAAATTTATTGGTTTTGACACAAGATTATTTATCCAAATGTATGATGAAAATACAAAATTTTTGAGATTAAAACATTTCTTTTGAATCCCCAAAATGTTTGGAAAAAATTTCAAAAGTGGATGGTGAGTAATTAATACTATTTTTTTCATATATTTTTTTAGTTTTTTTAGTTTTTTATTAGTTTTTTATAAAGACACACCCACAAAAAAGATAAAGAATAAATAAAATGTTTGATTGGGAAAGTGGTAAAATAATAATAATGAGAGACTAAAAATAAGAAAGAGATTAAGAGAGGGATATGGAGGGAGAGAGAGAGAGAGAGAGAGTTAAAGGGAAAGATGTTCCCCTAGTTTGGATTTAGTGGGACGCCATCTCCATCAAGTGGTGGGTAAACCGTAGAAGTTAGGGATCCAATGGAAGTTGATTTAGTTCCTGGCATGTGTGTCCTCTCATGGAGATGCTTTAACTGATGTTCCTTAACCATGAATTTCCTTTTGAAAGAGGGGTATCGGACTTACATTTCACCAAATGGGTAAACATTAGTAATAATAAAAGGACCTTCCCAATGGGAATTAAGCTTACCTAGGTGAAGAAAAAATAGATAATTGAAGAGCATTACCTTTTCACATTCATGAAATACCTTTCATAGGATGTGTTTTTATGGATTAATTTGGCCTTTTCTCTATAGAGATTAAAATTCTTATAGTAATCAAGTCAAATTTCCTCCAATTTAGTTAACTGTAACAATATTTATTCACAATATTTTTCCTAATAAAAATTAAATGTTCTCACTACCCAAAATGACTTATGTTGGATTGCAACTAGTAAATGAAATAATTTACCAAAAACTAGCCTAAATGGATACATCCTTATGAGTGTTTTATAGGTAGTTCGATAAGCTCAAAGCACTTCACCAAGTATTTCAGGCCAGTATTTTCTGGTGGGCTTTACAATTCTCTCAAGTAATCTTTTCACTTCTCTGTTAGAAAGTTCATCCATTCCATTTGTTTGCGGGTGATAATAAGTTGAAGTTTTATGTACAACCCCATTCTTTTTCAAAAGAGATTCTATGGTCCAATTATAAAAACGAGTTCCTAAGTCACTTATCAAGGAATGAAATGTTCCAAATCAATGGAAAATGTGGGTGCTTAAGAACTCACTAACATTATTTGAATCATCCTTTCTAGTGGGTTTGGCCTCAACCCACCTAGAAACATAATCAACATCCAAAAGAATATATGAGAATCCATTAGAAGGGGGATATAGTACCATAAAATCTATTCCCCAAACATCGAAGATCTCATAGAATATTAAAGGCTTTTGGGGAATTTAATTTCATTTTGAAATTGTTCCATACATTTGGAAAGTGGGACATGATTGACAGAACTCATGTGAGTCCTTGAAGAGTGAAGGTCAAAAGAATCCCGAGTCAAGGACCTTTTAGGAGGTATTTTGTGGTCCAAAGTGTCCACGACCAGACATTGAGTGACAAAATTACAAGATGGAGGAATGTTCATCTTCATTGAAACATCTCTTAATTACCATGTTAGCCCTGATTTTCTGAAGTTTATTATCTTCCCAAAAATATAATTTTGAATAACTTTTCAGCTTCAATTTATTTCTTTTCAAAATTTTTTAGGAAAAACACCAAAAACCAAGTAGTTTACAATTGATTCATACTATGGTAACTTTGGAGTGATATATGAGAGGTGTTTAGTTAGAAATTTAGGATCAATTATTTTAGAATGAGAAGAATTATAAATTATACTCAGGTGATCATCCACCAGGTTTTCTTTTCCAGGTCTATCTTTAATCACAATTTCAAACTCTTAGAGCATTAAGATCTATATTATTAGGCTCGGTTTGGAATAATTTTTATTAAGTAGGAAATTAAAAGATGAATGATAAGTAAAAATGATGATTTTGGAAACTAAGAGATAGGGTCAAAATTTATCCAAGGAAAAAACCATAGCTAAAAGTTTCTTTTTCAGTCACAGTGTAGTTATATTGAGTTTCATTCAATGTTTTTGAGGCATAATATATGACATGAAGAATATTTTCTCTTATTTAACCAAGAATGGCCCTAATGGACCTATCATAAGCATCACACATCAATTAAAAAGGTAAGGAACAATTTGGGGGTTGTATTATCAGGGTAGATGTAAGAAAAAATTTGATTTCAATAAAGGCTCTATTACAATCTTCATCAAAATAGAATGCAAAATCATGTTGGAGTAGTTGAGTGAGTGGGAGGGAAATACTATTAAATTTATGGATGAATCATTTATAGAAAATGACATGACCAAGGAATGAACAGATGCGTTGAATTGTTGTGGGTTTGGGATGAGATTGGAATGCCTCAAATTTAGCAGGATTGACTTGAATACCATATTGTTAAATTATGTTCCCTAGAATAATCCCATTAGTAACCATGAAGTGACATTTTTCATAATTCAATACAAGGTTACATTTGACACACTTTTGAATAACTAGAGAGAGTGAATGCTTAGGATTAAAATGACTCACCATAAATGGTAAATTCATCCATTAATACCTGCATGTAGTGCTCAATGAATTCTCAAAAGATAATCATTATACGTATATGTAATGTTGCAGGAGTATTACAAAGGCCAAAAGGCATTATTCTATATGAATATGTTCCAAACGGGTAAGTGAATGTAGTCTTTTATTGGTCTTGAGGTGTGATTGGGATTTGGAAGTAGCCAATGTATCCATCAAGAAAGAAATAATGTGACTTTCCAACCAATATTTCTAGAATTTGATCAAGGAATTGAAGAGGGTAGTGATATTTTTGTGTTTCAGTATTCAATTTCTGATAGTTGATGCACACACAATTTTTTTTTTCACTTAAGTTGTGACAACCTCTTCATGTTCATTTGTGACAATATTTATCCCACCCTTCTTAATAACCACTTGAATTGGACTAACCCAGTCATTATTAGAAATTGGTAGATAATACTAGTTTGAAGAATCTTGGAGATCTATTCCCTAACTACCTAAAGTATGAGTGGATTGAGTATTCTTTGTGGTTGTCTGATTATTTTAGATGTCTCCTCAAGATAGATGTGATGCATGAAAAGATCATGGTTTATTCCTGGTATATCATCTAGGTTTCAACCTAAGGCATTTTTTTCCTCTAAAACCTAAATAAGTTTGTACTCCTCAGTTTTATTAAGTGTAGAAGATACAATGATAGGATACGAGTGATCATGGAAGATGAATGAATATTTCAAGTATGTAGGAAGAGGTTTTAGATTAGTCTCATATTTTATTTGTGGTCCAGACAACTCAGAAACATGAGAAGGGATTTTAGTTGGTTCTAGTTGATTTTTCTCAATACCATCCAAGGTGGAATAATAGATATCAGAGTTGATATGGGATTCAAGAGAGTTTTCATGATACTCTAGATTGATGGAGTCTATGAATGAAAGGTTAACATCAACTTCACCATTTATGAAATGGTTAATCATGGTGAAAATTTCACAAGATCCACTCTCATTAGAACATGATGAACATGATAGAATAGGCTTCAATTTACTCTCAGAAGTGTCCTCAGAAGCATGCATTGAGAAGGCGAAGTGATCCTCAGATGGGTATCACATGGCTTGGAAAATGTTGAACTTGACCAGCTGGTCACCAAATTCCATAGATAGGATGCCCTCATGGACATTAATCTTAGTTATAGTTGTCAGTAGGAATGGTATTAATAGAATTAGGGGATATTTAGAAGAGTTCATCTCACCTTCCATGTTAAGGACATATAAATCAGATGGTAAGATAAGATCATTAACTTAGACAAGGATATACTCAATTATTCCCCCAAGACTGGATGTGATTTGATCAGCTAATTGGATGACAACACCTATTGGGTGCAAGATAACTAGATCAAGGTTGGAGAAGATGGATTTGGGCATGAAATTTATCAAGGCTCTTAGGTTTATGAGCGCATCATCAAATTTGGAACTCCCTATTTGGCATGGAACAATACATGTCCCTGGGTCTTTTCACTTCATGGGTATGGAATATTGGTTTGAAACATTCTCAATGATCCTAAGTTTTCTCTTATGGGTGCACAAATCGTTAAGAAAAATTTCATACTTAGGTATTTGTTTGATGGCATCTTAGAGGGGAATATTGATTTCAACACGTCTAAACATTTTGATCATTTTAGGACCAGGTTCAAAGGACATCTTTGTCTTAGAGATAGCTTGAAGAAAATTAATTGGGTTCTTTAGAGGGATGAAAGGATGTGAGGGAGTTTCTTCAAGTTATTTTTCAATCTTTTTGTTCTTTTCATTTTCAAGATCAACATTAAAAGTTTTATTTAAGGATCTATCCTAAGATATGGAAATTTGTTTTCCCAATATAAGTGAAAATGCACTTACATTACCCTTGGGGTTGAGAAATAGTTAAGCTGGGATTTGGGAAGAATTAGATGGTTGCTACTGGATAAGGTGGTATGCAAGTTGACCAATTTGGGTTTCAATATTTTTAAGGATAGAATGGGTGAAGGAGGAAAGATCTTCCATAGTGATTTTACATGGTTTCTTGGAAGAAGAGGCTTGTCCTGAATTGGTATTGAATTTATTTTGGTTCTTGAGAAAGTGATTATATTGGGTTGGGAATTGGGAAGGCTCATTAGGATAGTGGAATCTAGGAGGATCAAGATGATGATTGATCCTTTGAGGTTGAGGAACAAAAGTATAAGGTTGTTGGAAGTTACCAACACCATGACCATATTAGAGTTGGTTTGGATTTGGAGGAGGGAACTGAGGAGGATGATAAATGAGATCACCATACCTCAATACTAGGTTAAAGGTAAAAGATAAGGGCTCAAAGTGGGGTTGGTTGAAGTTTCTAATGAACTGACCAGATTTTTTAGGGTTGGTGTTCCTATGATAAAATTCTACATTGAGCTAAAATGGACTAGAAGAATATGATGGATCATATTGAAGTTGTGGACATGTTTCAGTTGGATGAGCTGCAAATTTCATAGTTTTTGATTGGTCCAGGGAACATAGATTATAGAGAAGGTGAGGTTGGGGATTTGTAAACCACAACTAGTTGTCTCACAAGACTTGTAAGTTCACTCATCCACTTAGTAATCTTTTTGGGGTCAATGAATTTATTCTCTTGGACTTGTTTGAATTGAGCATGTGCTCAAGTATGGAATTTCTACATGTTTGCAACCATATTTCTTATGATATCTCATGTAGCTTCATGAGTTTTGTCAAAAAGAGCACCACCACTTGTAGAATCAATTATTTTTCTCTCTATAGAAAATAACCCCTCATAGAAGTATTGGATAACAAGTTGGTCAGAGATTCAGTGATGTGGGAAGGTTTCCACAAGATTTTTGAACCTATCCCAGTACTCATGGAGTTATTAATTAGGGAATTCATGGATGACACTAATTTATTTTCGAATAGAAGCAATACGAGAAGTATGAAAGAATTTCTCTAGGAAGATTCGATTTATGTCATTCCATGTGGTTATGGAACTAGGAGGGAGGTAGTAGAGACATGACTTGGTGGAGTCATCTAAGTAGAAATGGAATGATTTAAGTTTTATTTATTCTTCATAAACACCTTGAATCTTCATGGTAGAGAACACCACTTGTAACTCTTTGAGATGAATTTGTAGATCATCACCGGCTAGTCTGTGGAAATGAGGTATAAGATGAATCAAACCCGATTTGAGTTTGAAATCAACCTCAATGTTTTAATATTGAATAGCAAGTGGTTGGTAATTCATATCATGATAAGTAAGTTATTTTAAGGTTTGTTTCCTAGGATTTTCCATTTATAGTTAAATTGGTTGGGCAATAAATGGTTTTGGAGTGATTTGATTATCCTTAATGGTCCTCCTAAGTCGGTAAAGAGTTCACTCTATTTCAAGATCAAATAGATCCAATGGATTGTTTGGGAGGCTATGGGACATTCAAATAAGTTTTTAAGTATGAATAAGGTAGGTTTTTCTTTGTGTTTTTTTTCTATTTATTATTTTTATGAGAAGACAGGTTTTTCTTTGTGTTTTTTTCATAATTTTTTTGTTTTATTTTATTTTATTATGTTTTACAAAACTAAAAAACTACCGAATACTTAACGCACCATCCACGGAAACAACACCATTTTAAGTGTGGATGATTGTCACCTATCGACCATTCAAGGGTCCGATGGTCTGCTAATGTGTATAGAGATACTCATGTCGAATCCTTAATGATGATGCTTTTTTAATAGTCAATTATTTTTGTGGTTTTTATTTTAAATTGGGGGGGGGGGTTGCAGAGCTAAAATTAAATTATTGATTGATGTAGATTGATTTAAAATTTTTATAAAAATTAGTGTGAGTTCATTATTGGGTATTTAAGATTATGATATCTTTGAGGTTTGATTTATATTTCATTAAATTAACACCCACTTCACAAGGTGACTTTGATCGGAATTCTTAAGTGTTGAGGCTTTAGTCCAAGTCTTAACTTAAATTAGGGTTCTAATATCAATAATTTTTTTTATGGTAGTTTATTTATGCTTCCAATAATCCATGGAATCAACATGTTAAACAAAACATGTCATTAATCCATGACATTTTATGTTCAACATACACAATATTAAACTAAAGAATATTTGTTGAGAAAAAGCTCTTAATTACTTAATATCCCCAAATTATAACTCACCCCAATGGTATATTTACTCATCCATTGATATGTTTAGTAATATGGTAATATTGTTTTATAGTTATTAATTATAAATAGAATGAAAAGAATGGGATAAGAAAAGAGTTGTGCACCGAACACACACACGAACAGTGATGATAATTAAACATAGACTTTTGAATGAGTGAGAAAGAGGAAGAAAGGAAGGGGTTTCAACTTGATTTAAACTATTTTAATACCATAAATATTTAAGAACATAGGGTGGATAATTAAAATATAATATTAATAAGAAACATACATTAAAATAAAATTACAACACAAACACTTACAATATTACAAATGAAGAAGAACACAAAAGTAAATCAAAAGAAGCATGGAGGGAAGGTATCTCAAGTAAGAACTTGAGTATGAAAGAGCCTCCAAATAATTTGGAAAAGATTTGGTCATGCCAAACTATCCTTCTTTACTCTAAAATGCTAACTCCATGCAAGGAGAGGAGGCGAATGTATTTATAGCCCAAGGAGTTGGACTGTTTTCATTCCAAATATCCCCCTCTATTAGCTTGATTATTGGACCATCCAGACTGTAAAATAATTAGATATATTCTTCTTACAGCTTGTATATATGGATATGTTCTATATACTAGGAAAATTTGGCGTCCATTAGACTTAAGGAGCCAATGCTATGGTGTTTTGAATAAACAATTTTAGTCTGTATATTTCTATCCAGGATTTTTCAAAGACCAAAATGTGAATGGGTTTTTGAATAATAATATGCCCTCAAATACGAACCATTTTATCTACAAAGTCAGATGAATATATCTTGGATTTTAAACTTCAAAATATCATCTCGGATTGATGTCTATATCAGGAGAAAAGTTAACAATGGTGTTCTGGTTTTAAATTCCAAACAGAATGTTGGGTTGGAATTAAAAGCATATGTTGGGCCTCTTTTTGTAAGAATTGGGCCTTAATTTTTTATACATGATTATTTTAGATAATAAAGATCATATTATAGAGTTTAATCAAATTTGGGCTTCTGGATTGAACTCATAAATTCAAGCATCATGGATGGTCTAGTTTCTTCCTAGATTCTTTGGGCCTTATTGCATAGACCATATGACCCTTTAAGTGGACTAATTAGCCCAAACTCTAGTTATTTGGAGGAAATTGAATAAGGAACCCTAAAAAACAAGAATCATACAATTTTTATAAGTAGAATCAGATTTATAATTAAAACCGTAAACTATTTTGATTGGATTAATTCAAATAATGCTAACAAATGATATTTAGTATTAAAGCATGAGTATTTCACACCAATTATGCACTTTTACATGAAAATTACTAAATAAAGTAGAAAAAAAGTTATGAATAAATGAATAAAATTAGAGGCTTAAGGAGGAAAGAAATCAAATCACCTACCTTGAAATTCAAATCTTGATGATTTTTATTTTCTTGAGCCTTTATTAGATCTTGAGAGCGATGGAGATGATATTTCAGTTGTTGTAAGGCCTCTTATCGACCAATAAAAGCATGGGCTTCAACAAGGACATGGATTTATGAAGCCAAAAAATTGAGTATCATTAGAGGTAGCTGACTATAGACTATTTCAAATGTATTTGTATTATTAGAAGCATGCAAAGTAGTATTATATGAAAATTTGGCCCAAGAAATAAAAAAATACCACTTTTTAGGTTGTTCAACAGCAAAGTAGCAAAGATAAGATTCTAAAGAATGATTGACCACCTCTATTTGACCTTATTTTTATGGGTGGTAAGCATAGATGAGTTTCAAAGTGGTTCCTTGTAACTAGAACAATTCAGTCCAAAAATGGATAATAAAAATAAGATCATGGTCACTAACAATAGGCGATGGAATTACATGAAAAAAAGATGATTTCCCACATAAAAATTTATGCTACACTACGCACTATATACAAATATTTAAGGGGAATAAAATGGACATATTTAGACAAGCGATCCATAAAGACCAAAATTACCATATAACCCTGAGATTTGGGAAGGCCAGTGATAAAATACATGGAGATATCATACCATACCAACTGGGGAATTTTGAGAGGTTGAAGGAGACTAGTCAGTAAGAGTGTAGAATAATTTTTCCATTGGAAAATGGCACACTAGTAGACAAACTAGAGAACCTGGTTTTTCATCCTAGGCCAATATAAATTGGTTTCCAATTTTTTATAGGTGTAGTAGAAACCAAAATGAACACCTTGAGGGGATGAATGAAATTCAGCTAGTAATTTGGGAACCCATGGAGAAGACCTAGAAAACACCAGAAGACCCATATAATGAAGGACCCCATGCTGAAAAGTATAAGTAGGGAAAGAAGTAGAGTCCACTTGAAGAATCGAGATAACCTTGCTGAAATATGGGTCATCTAAAACACCCTTTTACAAATCAGGATGAGGTTCCCAGACCAGATAATATTAGAGAGAGAAAAAATCAGTATAATAATCATAATTAGATAGAGCATCAGTAGCAGAATTTTCATGGCCTTGTTTGTACTTGACTTCAAAAGTGTACCCAAGTAATTTAGCAAGACAACATTGCTGATCAGTCATAGTAACCCACTGTTGAAGAATAAATTTAAGGCTGCAAGGATCCAAATACACTAAAAAAGAGTGTACAAGAAGATAAGGCTTCCAATGGTGGATATCCAACACCAAAGCCATGATTTATTTTTCATAAGTAGACCTGCCAAGTTAAAAGCTGTTAAGGACTTACTGAAATAATCAATAGGAAGACATTGTTGTATAAGTACTACACCCACAGCCTGACCAGAAGCATCACATTCAACTTCAAATAGTTGGAGAAAATCAAGTAAAACCAAAACATGAGCCTCTGTAATGCAGTGTTTGAGATCTTGGAAAGCTTGGGTTTCCACTAGAGTATAGGAGAAATTATCCTTCTTAGTGAGAGTAGTAAGGGGCTGGTATATTTTACTATAATCATGAATAAATTTCCTATGGTAGCCAATAAGGCTAAGAAAACCACAGACCCCTTTAATGGAGATAGAAATAGTCCAATATAAAACACCCTGAACCTTAGTGGTGTCTATGGAAACAACCAATTCCTAAATAACATGACCTAAATAAACTACTTCACACTAAGAAAAATAAAATTTACCAAAATTAATGAAAAAAGAAGAATCAACCAAAAGCTACAATACTGTTCGTAAATGATCGAGATGGGAATTCCAATGGCATTTTTAGATTAAAATATCATTAAAAAAATAAGCACAAAATTTCATAGGAAAGGTTGAAAAAGGTCATTTATCATAGCTTAGAAAGTGGACGGAGCATTGGTAAGGAAAAAAGGCATTACCAAGTACTCGTAATGCCCACTATGGGTACAAAAAGCAGCCTTTTCAATGTCATCCTCCTACATTTGAATATCAAGATAACCTAATTTAAGGTCTAATTTAGAGTAGTATCATGCCCCATGTAATTCATCTAGTAATTCATCCACCACAGGTATATGAAATTTATCTGTGATGGTTACTTTATTGAGAGCCCGATAGTCAAAACATAATCACCAAGAGGCTCCTTTCTCTTTAAAAGAACCAGGCTCAAAAAAGCATTTGAACTTGGCCTGATATCCCAAAAAGGAGCAGAGAATGCACTTGACGCTCAATTTTTTTTGAGAATGAGGATAATGGTATGGCTTGACAGAAATAGGTCATTGAATTAGTACCATCCTAATTGTGTGAGAATGTGTTCTAAGTGTAGGAAGACCCATGAATTCTGAAAATACTATATAAAACTGGTCTAATAGTTGCTGAAGGTCGTGCTGCTGACATGGTTCCAAAGGAGGGTGTTTCTAGTGCTGTGCTGTAACTGTTAACGCACAATGATGGCAACTTTTAGAGGATCTATTATCAGCTCTAGTTAACCTAGAAGTTTCTGAAGTTAATTTTTCAGCCCCCTGAAGAAGATATTGATGGTGACCAATAACAAATTGCATAATCATGAGTTTCCAATTAATTTGGACTTCATCGAGAGTTCGAAACCAAGATATACTAAGAATGAGATCAATTACACCGATACAAAAAACATGGGAATCAATTGTGAACATATAATATCCTAGCTACAATGGTAAACCAGTACTCAATCCTATAGTATGGAGTTTATGGTCATCACCCAACTGAACATTCAACGTATTATAATGATCAACATGTAGACCAAGTAATCTGATTAAAATTGGAGTCAGAAAATTACGAGTTTCCCCACTATCCAATAACACCAAAATAGGAAGAATAACCAAAAAACCTTACAAATTCATTGAATCCATGTGGGAGAATGACTGAGGATGTTGAGGAATGTTAACAGTTAAATCACAGTATTCCAGCACCTTGAAATCAGCTTCATTTTTATCCACACTGAAAACTAGATGGTTTTAGGTGACACTAGAGGGTGATATACTATCATCCAGCTCATCGCCTTCACCTTATAATAAGACACGCATCTAAGGGGCCACACATTTATGCAAAAGACTATAGGGTTAACCACACTAGAAATAGAGCCTCTGTTTGTGACAAACTTCCCACTCATGATTTGATAATTTCCAAATTCCTTTGGTGTCAACTAATAGCTAGCGTGCTGGTTCATGAGAAGGTTCCGACAAAATATCCCCCCCCACATTTAATGATTGGAGGAGATGGAAAAGGAGGACCAAAATAATAATAGTGAATGTTTAGTTGAGAAAATTCACTACCTTAGAACAGTGGACCAAGACCTTAACAGAAATCCACTTCAAGCTGGTGAGTGATCCGCATTGCATGCAGCCAAGAGTTTTGATTCTAGATACACACTCAACAACAAATATCCTCATTTAGACCATATAAGAAATAGTTGACATATTGTGGTTTATATTTTCAAGGAATCAAATAAGCAATATATTCAAAATGCTCAATGTATTATGGTAAAGAACTGGTCTGGTGAAGGGCAACCAATTACTTATAAGGATTGATGAATTTTAAACCACTAAATCATTCCAACAATTCTTCTTTAATAATTGACTAAGGAAGTTGGAGATGAACTTCAGAGACAAAGGTAAAACATGAATATCCAAGCTATTCATACTGACTTGTGCTAATGTACCCTAGAATCTTATGGAATCTATTGAACACAGAAATAGATATCTTCTCGAGTAATCCATCCACATGGATCCTTACCATAAAAAAATAACATTTCCAAGCCCTACACAAATGGTATAAAGGCTTTTGTAGCTCCAACTATTGGAAGAGGGAAGTGGAGATCACATTGAAGAACAGATGGTGTGGCAGTAACAGTAAAATGCTCTCCAGATTCCATGGTTGTCACAGAAGGTTGTGGATCCTTGGAAAGGGAACAATAATCTGAATTGCGTAGTGCACTAGTAACAAATATGTGAAATTTAAGTTGTTATTTGGCGTCTTGATCCCAACGCTGCTTCTTGTGAGTGAAATATTCTACTAAGAGAGAAATGACGCCAAAAGATGATTGAAGATCAGTAAGAACTGACTCTACACAATTCAATAACTGGTCAATTCCATCCAATCAAGATTTATGATGTGTTTCCATGGTGAAATATGAAATCATAAGTGTTCCTCTTTGAGAAAAGGGACAGAGTGGTAGGTCATACCAAGTGTTAAGTCTCTCAAACTCATATTCCTCTATTTAGGATTTCATAATTTCATTACTATAAGAAACTAAGAATTACATAGGTAGTTTTCAAGAATAAACATAGAAAAAATAGCAATGGTAAATAAGAGAGTATTCAATATACCCCTTGTCTCTCTCACCCAAAGCCTATAGGCCCCCACGTAACAACCAACAGCCTACCTCCATTAATTTCCTAGCTATTTCATTAAAACAAAAATTTCTCTCTCTCTCTCTACCCTCTATGTGTGGTCCAGCTGGAAAAATTAAACTGACAACAACCCCTCTCTCTTTCACAATGAAATCTCTTCCCCTCCTATGGTACACCTTCCATGTACCAGGTAAATCACGTGCTCTATTAATTTTTCACCATTGTAACCATGAGGTTGTGTGTTGAAGTTGTTGACAATAAAATTTGGATTCATTGAAAAGGAGATCATATAGAGGTATGATGGTTCATTAAGGATCTTGAAGGCAGTTACCTATACATTGGAACCATGTATGGTGATATGAGTATGATATCACATTTTTATATATGACTTTGGAAGGTGAAGTATTGAAGAAGAGATCAAGAATTAATGATTTGAGATCAAGTGACTTTAATCTTAGAGTGTGATGATAAATACAACTTAGATAAGGCTAATATTGATTATTCTATCATATTATGGATTTTAGAGGAGTATGAGCTTGTGTGGTTATATATGAAGAATGATAGAAGAAGTTTGGTAAATGTTTAAGGTTCTGGGGTGGAGCGAAAGTGGTTAGATAAAACCCAATTTTTTTCATTGGTTTAGGATAAATCCTCAGATTTTGATGAATGAAACATCACATAATTTTAAGAGAGAATTTTTTCACATAATTTATAATTAATTTATATAAAAAATAATTACTTTTATTGCAATTATTTCTTTTTTTTTTCATCAGTTGACCATTATTATCTTACCGTCCTTATATTGAAGGATAAAATACCTTTAATAGTATCCAAACATGATCCATGAACCTTAAAACTTCACCATCATATATTTAGGTTCATGCATGGAAGAATCAACCACTTGTGTTGTTCATCATTAATCACAACAAGAATTACTTTCAAAATTGATGTACTTAATTCAGTTCTCTCGATCTTGAGAGGAAGGGGGATCAATGTTCTATATTCTTTAGAGCATTCTTGAGAATTTCTCTCCATCACTTGAGAGAATTTTCTTAGAGTCCAAGATCAGAAAATAACAACACATCAAAACACCCATAGAGAAAAATATTAATGTCGTAATGAAGAAAACCTCCTACGAACATTCACTGTGTAATATAATATCTTTGTATCGATATCTCCTCAATTATGTTTCATACTTATATCATCAATTGATATGTTTGATACATCTTTCTTTAAATTTATTTGAATGAACACATGGATAAAACCTCCATGGTCATGGTCTTAATTAGACCTATTCCATTCCAATAAAAGGTCTCGAGATATTTAATTCCATCATCTTAGAAGAGACAAATATTTTCTCAATTTATTCATTAATTTTATACCACTTATGACACATGGAATGTATCCTAAATTAATGAGAGCATATTCATCACAATTTCCATCAATACATTAAAATATAAGATTCATGATATACATTAATAATAAATAAAAATGTTCACATATAGGAATATCCAATGATATATATAATATGTGGAATTCCTATTGGCGGGTCTATTCTCATAACCTACTCTCTTAGATATTACCAAGTGTGAACTATATGAGAAATAGTATCAATGTATTATGAGCCCCCCATACACCAAATACCCTACATCATCTTTCTCTCATCTCACATATTTCCTTTAAGAATATAACTTATATTTAAGAATATCATCATAGCACTTTAAAGTTCTTATTATAACAATGAACTGCTATGATTTTTCAATGTTAAAGATACTCTAAGAACCTTATTACATTAATTCTATGAAGAATACCAATCATCATGTGATAATATATTTATTAATATAAAATATTTTGAATTTAAAAGTAATCAAAGGTATAGAGTAGTTTGTTCTAGGTCACCAACTTCAACAAACTCCCACTTGCACTAGATTCAACTACTAATAGATTTTAGTCCACTAGCACTTACATGATATTCACGATTCTTCTGAGAGAAGACTTTAGTCAATGAGTCTTCCATGTTCAGATCTGTGGAAACTCTACTTATTGTGTACTCACCCCTTTGAGAAAAATATCTGAACAAATGATACATCCTAAGTATATGATTTGTTCATTTATATGTCCTTGTATCCATAGAAAATGTCACCCCTATAGTATTATTATAATACAATGTGGTAACATCTTTACTATTATGCACCACAATAAAATCCTAGATAAAGTTAAATATTATCACTATTTCTTTAAATCCATCAGAAACCACAATATACTTGGACTCTTCTATAGAATCAATAACCATTGGATTATTTCTACTCTTCCATCTCACTAATCCCCCATTAAGACAAAAGACATATCCCAACCGTGATTTTAGATCATTCAGATGTTTTTTGAAACTAGAAGCTATATATACCTTGATGTCTAGCTCCTTGCCTCCTCCATAAACTAGGAAGATATCCTGAATACACCTTTGATACTTTAGGATAATCTTCACAACATTCTGATGTTGGTCTCTTAGACCTTCTTTATATCTACTTACCATGATTAAGGTATATAAAACATCAAGCCTGATATATAACATGAAATACATGAAAAATCCAATCATTGATGTGTAAGGAATCATGATCATCATCTCTCTTTCATATTATGTTTGAGGACACATTTTATTAGAAATATGTATACCATGTTACATTGGCAATAATCCACTCACATATTGTTTTTTATTGAATATCTTCAGTATATTTTCAAAGTATGTATAAAGAATTAGTCCAAATAGACTCTTATATCTATTATGAATGATCTTGATTATTATAATGTAGGCTAATTCACCTAATCCTTTCATGGAGAAGCAACTGTTCAATCATTACTTAACAAACAGTAAGATATGTATCTCCTTTCCAATTAGTAATATGCCAAAGAAATACACTACTAAGAAACCAACTGCACTCCCACTAAACCTCTTATAGATACATGGATTATATTCATTCTTTATGAAACCAAATTACTTTATGGATTCATCATAGATAATGTTAAATGATATAGATACTTTTTTTAACCCATAAATGGTTCTCTACAACTTTTATGCCTTATTGGCATCACTTAGAGTCCCAAACACTTCTGGCTGTGTCATATATACATTATCCATAAGGTTACCATTAAGGAAATATGTTATGAAATCTATTTTTCAAATATCATAATCATGTTATGATGTTAGGGAAAGAATAATTTTTATGGATTTCAGTATAGAAACCTATGAAAACATTTCATTATATTTTATGCCTTGAGGTTGTATAAACCCTTTAGAAACAATTTATTCTTTATAGGATATAACTTTACCTTCTAATGAAGATAATATCTTAACACATATTATTCTATAATTCAATGTTTTAATCCCACCAATGTTTTATTTTATGAGAAATTTTTACATTTATAGGTTTTAAGAGTAAATTGAGATTACTTGAAAAAATAACTATTTTTTGTTTTTTAACTATTTTTATTTATTTTTTATTTTGTCCATAATGTGTTTTATATTGATCCAAATTAGGAAATTAATTTTTTTTATTATTACAAAATTGATGGGATAAATTTAATCAACCATGAGAAAGAGTTGAATCTAACTATTTGAGGCCCAAATAAATCTCAAAATTCAGGCCTTGGAATCTATGTACAAATTGGATAAAATTTAAAAATGGATGTACATATCTCAATGTACCAAACTAATGGATCTAAAGTTTTATATGAAGATATATAACATTTGGGGGAACATTTTTCTTAACCGTGATAACTAAAGATTCAGCATCCTTCAAGGACATAGGGGCATGGGAAACTAAATCATTAGAATATGAATAGTAAACTAGGATATAAAAGTTTTCTTTAGTGACCCAGTTATAACTTTGGATTAACTTTTCCAAATAAAATGAAAATTTGAAGGATAATTATAAATAAATAGAAGAAAAACTTTGAATAATAACACTCTTCTAAATTCATCCATTTATAACACAAAAAATGTGTACACTTTCAAAATTCAAAACTGGAGGGAAATATGGCCACCCTTTTTCCTATAAAAATGAATCTTCTCGCTATTTCAAAAGGTTGAAAAATATTATTTGACCATTTTATGTTTATTATATGGGGTTATTATACTATAAAATTCTTATATATTTTCAATATGTAGTAGTTTAGTTTTATTCAACTCATCTTCATTGATTTATCTTTTTTTCCTCACTCTATGAATCTCAACACCATGAAAATGGAGAACTAACCTCATTTCTTGTTCGATGGGGGGAGCGATGAATGATTGAGTTCATGAAAATCAACATTTATCATCATTTTATTTTTATAATTTTATGTAGTGTTAAAATAGATTATGGTGAATGGTCCACCCCTCTTTATCTATTATTGTGTTCTTCTACTCATTCATCTTTACTCCTCTGATTCATCATCATAATGTTGCATGCAGAGGGTCAATAAAACATTATATAGATTATTTAAGAGAGATTATCCAACATGTAGAGGGTCAGTGTTGGGTAATAAAATTTCAAATCATATGGTGTTGAGTGATAAGGTCGATCTCAACATTATGTAAAATATTGATAATTTATATTTTTAAGGAACAATGATAACATCATTGTGAACCCCTAAGAATATCAACTTATTTATTTTTCACTAACTTATTTTTTCTTGTTTTCCTTTTTTTTCATTTTAATATATTTTTATCATACACATTTTGAAACCTTAATTATATTAGTATAGCATTTAGTAGTATATTAATTAATTTACAAATAATGACAATATAAAATCTATGTTGTGAGAGAAGCCTCCTTGGGAGATCGACCTGAGGGTGTATTCTATGATGAATTCTTAGGAAATTAAGAATTTATTGATTAAATATTCATGGAAAATATCACTTATCAATTTATCACAATTTTCGATGATGCCAAGAGCTTTCAAAAACTTTTTTTAAAAAAAACCATAAAAACTATAAATTTAAAAATCTAAAAAAATTTAACATCATTGCACATTTTTTACTTTATTATGGACTTTCAAAGTGATTTAATATATAAATTTCCTTTTAACTATTTTGATGAGTTTAGTAGAGAATAATGATGGAGTATTCAATTTCAATATAATGAAAAATTGAATGTAGTGATGAGAAATAAAATGAAAATTAATTCAACATTACTAATGGAATTGGAAGCTCAAAAAGTGGCTCAAGAAAAGGAAGAATAAAATATTGTTTTTCCTACCTTTTCAATTTATGAAACTTGTGAAGAAGGAATTATTAAGGAACTAGACTAAATCCTATCGATACCATTGTTAGAGGAGCATAAAGAGGAATACCTTTCAGTAAATGCACATGTGGGAGATCAATATAATTTAAATGAATATTGGGTTAATTTTGTAAAATATGAAAAGTTATGGGATTATCCCACATTTGATAATGAAAAATTAGTACCTCTCTACCTATATCTATCTTTGGAATAAGATAACATTGAGGTGGGGAAATTTAAAGAGAACATGGAGTGGATTAACTACTTGACTCCAACTATGACAACCCAAATCCAAGCCACACTAAGAAAAGAAGAAGAAATAAAAGTTGAGCCAATCCAAGGAGATAATATTTCTTTGAACTAATTTCTCTATGATTTTATTGAAAATAAATTGTATATTACCTCCCACTATTTTAACTTTTCAAATTTGTAAGACACTTGGATTTCCATGGAGGATGAAGAATAAGAATATGGTACACCAGTTGAGACTAAGTTACTAGTGTCCTTTCCTGAAGAGATCTATTTACAAGCTAAACTACTTGAATAAGAATACTTTTATATTGAGCCATCGTGATTTAATTATATTAAAATTTAACTTTTCACTAAATTTAATTTTTATAAAATTTATGACATAAAAATATGAATCAGGACATGGATGTTAAAGAGGACACACAAGTAGTGGAACTATAAAAAGAGGACCCATTTATTCTCCTTCCCCGCCTTGTGAGATATACCACATTATTAAGGGGATAGACCTAAAATAATCTATCCATAAATTATTTGAAAACCATTGTGAAGGGATACATGATGGAAAGAAAATATTTTGGTGGTCCATGATAATGAAACCCCATTCAATATCAAATTGATAATAAAGTGATGCAATTATATGACTAGGGGTAGTAAAAATCTAGCACCCACTTAGGGGTTAAACCACATTCCATCATTTTGGTTATTCTTCCTTCCCTTTAATTTTCTTTAATTTTCTTTAAATAAATTTCTCATGTTTTTTTATTTCTTAGGTCTGAAGTGATAGTAGCTAGGAGATTAACTCAAATCTATTACTTCCAATAAGTTCAGTTGTATTTCAATTTTATACTTAAATTTCTGCTTCTGAATTTAATCCTACATTCAAAGATAATGAAATATTTTTTTGAATAAAAAAGGGGTAGTAACATTTTAAGTGTGTTTGGGGGGAGTGGTACCAATATATTTTTGTTATCATGTATTTTTTTCTACGTTTTAATTTTTGGTGTCTTTTTAGTCTAGGAAACTTTAATCTCAATGATTCACTACATGGTTTAAAATTTCATGATAGTTTTGTAAGATTTACTTGGTTTTGAAATTAATAGAATTAAATTCTTGATGAGTGAATGTGTCCACTATTTTCATATAATCTCTATTTGATAACTAGGAAATGGATTGTGATTAAAAATATCTCTATGTAATTAGAATTATAACATGAGGAATATGGACTTTTGAACTCAGAACTATGTATATTTTTGGTTGTAAAAAAGAACACCTCTAGAAGCCAACCCAAAATATAGTTATATAATTCCTTTAAAAATGGATTAAAATGGGAAATTAAGATCCTATAATGAATATCCAAGATATTAGGCGCTGGGTTTGTGGGTAAATAAATTCCACTATATAATTTAATAAGTGATTTGCACATGTCATGGATGGAAAAAATTTAATATGTGCCTAATTATCAAAAATGAATTAATTTAGTTGATGATATTATTGAACACATGATGAAGAAGGTCCAAATAGATGATAAAAATATCATTTTAGTTATATCAAGGAATTTGAATATGAAATTTGGGTATAAGGAACCTAAGGAAGAGTGAGAATTGAAAAGTGCTACTTGTTAAATTTTTAATTCCACATAGATCTATTTGTTTCACTCCTAGAAATAGAACTTGAACTTGGATTAAAGATAGGTAGTTTAAAAAATTCACATGAGGCATGAAATTTTTATAAATAGATAAAATTTTGAGTTTATTCTTTTATTTCATGTGTATTCAAATCTTGGAAGAATAATTATTTTTATTAGTAAATTTCATTATATTACCCAGAAGTGCAATGTTTAAGTGTCAGGGATTGATAAAAATAATATTTTCCTACATATCATTATCAAATTAAATATTTTAATCCCACAAATATTTTTTTTATAGAAAATTTTCACATTTTTAAGTTTTAATAGTAAATTGAGTTGAATTGAAAAAATGAACTACTACAAAAAATGCCTTTAATAGTGCTAGAATATGCCTTTATCAAAACTAAAAGAATGATGAATACATGAGTATAGTTAAAATATTTAAGCTTTTATTAGTGCTATAAAAGCACTGCTAAAATGGTCCTTTATCAGTGCTAAAAAATCATTGATAAATGACCCCTTTATCAGTGCTAAAAAAACATTGATAAATGACCCCTTTATCAACACTTTTTTAGTACTGTTAAAGGACCCATTTAACCATGATGTTTAAGCACTGTTAAAGGGGTAAAATTATATTTTTTTTTCAGAGATACATGACCCCGACCCCTTTATCAGAATTCCCACAACCCCTTTAATAGCGCTTTACCCCCCACCCACACTTTATCAATGTTTTTCACCCCACCACCCCTTTATCAGAACTTTGCGAATTTCTAGCCTCCTACGCTCGCTTAGATTCAAACCATACACCTATACTTTGATGATGGAAACAACTTACCACTACACCATGTTTTTTTTCTATTTAATTATATTTCTATTTATTTATATATATATTTTCAAATATATTTTTTAGTCATATATTTATATATATATTTCTAAATACACTTATAAAATATACGTGAGTATGTGAGTGATATATATATATAATTATATATATTTAAATATATTATCTATTATATTCATTTACATATAATATAATATAATATAAATATATATCCATTTATTAATACACACTAACATTTATATGTATATAATATATATATATATATATATATTTATAATGTAAAAAATGGTTAGATGTTGTTTTAATTTTTTTACAACATGTATTTATTTACAAATATTAGATTATACATATACATATATATATTTATTAATTGTTGATACACACATGTTTATATATAAACATTAGTTGTATAAGTATATATATACATTTTAATGCATTTTTATAAGGTAAATTAAATAGATACTTTTTTTAATTTAAATAAAATGAATAATAAATATTTATTGTACATATTTAAAAATAAATTTCTACATAAATATGTTGATATAGATATTTATACAAGTGATTTATTATAAGTAAATATAAGAAAATATGTATATATTAATTATAAATAAAACTACATTGTGGAAAATGATAACATTTTAAAACCATAATATCAATATGAATATAATACATGAGAATAAATTTAGTCTCCACTAAAAATAGGAAAAAGACCCCCTGTGACGAGGCTAAAATTTCATCGAATGTTAAAAAAATTGGGGCACCTCAACTAAAAACTTATTTTGGAGGCCTTATGGCCTTTTTAGCCTTGAAAAATGTGATAGGGAGTTCTCTCATGTCACTAGGGTGTAATGCTTATCATAGGATTCAATTTGATATATGGTAGAGCTCAAATAGACACCCGGATCAAAAGTTATTTACATTTGAAGTTCAAGTTATGTTTTCAACTTATTTTAGATCTTTTATTATTTTTTTGATTTTTAATCTTCATATTGTTATTAAATGACTATTACTCAATAATAATTATCAAATTATTAATTAAAAAAAATATTTTTAATTATTTTATAAGCCATTTTCAGTAAATATATTATATATCAAGTGTAAATGCATTCTTATCCTTATCTAAAACTTATTTAAAAAATATATATTATATGTTTATCAATATAAATATATTTATATATTAATATATTTTTTAATAAAATATATATTTTTAAATATACCCTTTATCAGTGCTAGTAAAAAAATGCTAATAAAGGGTGATCATTATCAGCACTTCTAAAAAAGTGTTGATAAAGACCCCTCCTTTATCTATGATTTTTTACTAGCACTGATAAAGCCCCAACTTTATCAGTGATTTTTTACCATCACTGATAAAGAGACCCTTTTATCAGCACTTTTTTACTAGTGCTGTTGGGGGGGGGGGGTGTATCAGTGCTTGTAAAAAATAAATGATAAAGTCCCCCCTTTAATAGTGATTTTTCTATTTCTGAAAATGGGGGTCTTTAAAAACACTTTTATCTAGTGGTGTTAGCACTAGATAAACCTAGTTTTGGAGTATTGATAACCTAATTTTGGGTTTTAACTATCTTTATTTACTTTGGTATTTCAGACATAACTTATTCTATACTGATCCAAATTGTGAAATTCATTTTTTTATTACATCCCTGATTTGATACATTTAATCCAATAGGATCAATATTTAAATTCAAATCTTTGAGGCCCAAATAAATCTCACAAGTTGGGCCTTTGAATATATGCATACTTTGGGTGATGTTTAAATATGGGACCATATCTCTCAAATTACCAAACCAATGGTGATGAAATTTTACATGAAGATAGATAACATTCATAGGATAATTTTTTTACTATTTTATCTCAATATTCACCCTCCATAAAAGTCATAATGTCATGGGAAACCTAATAATTGGAATATGAACAGTCTTCAGGGCCAATTTTGTTTCTTTATTTATTCGATCATAACTTTCTATAAAATTATTTAAATAATATGAAATTTTAAGGGAGCATGAGAAATCCATATAAAAAATATTTAAATAACAAAACTTTTCCAAATTTATCCATTTAATACCCCAAACACATGAAAACTTTTAGAGGTCTAAATTCGATTGAAATCTAGCCATCCTTTTGCCTATAAAAATGTATGTTCTGCCTATTTCAAATGGTTGGTAATTTGAGGTGACCATTTTATATTTATTAGATGAGGTTATTATTCTATAATAATCTTATATATTTTAAATATATATTATTTTAGTTTTCTTCCTCTCATCAATTCTTTTTTCTCTTTTGTTTCTCCCTATGTGAATCTCAACTCCATGAAAATGGAGAAATGACCTCATTGCTTGTTCGGGGGGGGGGGGGGTGGGATGCTTGAGTTCATGAAATTAAGTATTTTTCTTTATTTTATTATAATAATTTTATTTTTGGGAAAATATATTGTGGTAAAAGGTTCATTCTTCTTTCATTACTATTGTATTCTTCTTCCCATTCATATTTATTCCTATCCTTCATTATCATAATGATGCATGCATAGGGTTGGTGTAGAATTATGGTGATGATATGAGAGAGATTATCCCACATGTATATGGTCAATTAGGGGTAATAAAATTTAAAATGGGAGGGTTTTGAGTGATAGGATGAATCTCAACATTGATCATAATATTGAGAACTTATATTTTTGAAGAATAACGATAGAATCATTGTGAACTCTTATGAATAACAACTTCTTTCTTCTTTACTAACTTCTCTGTGTTTTATTTTAATTATTTTTTTACTTTAGTATATTTTTATTATATTCATTTTGAAACCCCTATTATATTAATAAGTAAATTAGTGTTATATTAATTAGTTAATAAATAGTGATAATAGAAAATAGGTGTTGTGTGAGAATACTTCACAAGATATCGACCTTAGGGTGCACACTATACTTCATTCTAAAAAATAGTTGAATGTATTGATTATAGATTCTTAATAAATCCCTCTTATCACCTTCTATGTACATATTCTTCTTTCAACCAAAAATGTTTACATCTACCATAGGATCTACAGAAACCCAAACATTGTTATGATATATGGAATCCATATCATAATTAATGGATTATTTATATCTCACAACTTATAATATTCTTACTAACTTATGGTAGTTTATAGAATCATAATCATTAGCTAATAATTAGTCACCATCCTTGGTGACTATAAAACCATATATCCATAGTTATCTAACCTATCTAGTGCTCCTATGCTGTAATCGTGTCTCTGAAAAAACCTATTCCATAAGGAATTGTGGAATTTCATTCTATGCTAACTCTTGTTTATCTTGAACATTAACTTCATAAAATCTGATATTTCTCCATTGTCTCTTTTTGGAGATGAGATTCCTCTCAAGGAGCATGATTTTTCCACTATTACCTTTTTTTTCTAAGCATTAATATTGGTAATATCTCCCTGTTTCCACGGGATATCCTATAAATACACACTTTATGCTTTATGGTGTAATTTTATTTCTATAATTGGCCTTACAAAACACTACACATCCCCCACAAAAAAAATTAGACAACACATATTCCCCCACACTATAACTCATATGGGGTTCCATTTTTTGCTTTAGTTGAAACTTTGTTTAGTGTGTATAAATGAGTCTATAATGTATATCACCAAAAGCATAATGGAAGGTTTGTATGACTTATCATAAATCTCACCATGAATAAAAAGGTGGGGTTCCTCTTTTCATAAAGACCAATCCACTGTGGTGTATAAGTTAGAGTGCATTGAGATAAAATCAAAAACTCCATTAGATAATTGATGAACAATTGGTTAAGATATTCTCCACCTCAATTCATTCAAATTTTCTTTTTCTTCTTACCAAGATGATTCAATACTTAATTCTATCATTACTTAAATTTCCCAAATGAATTAAACTTATAATTTATTAATTAGACATATCCATATCTACTCAAGTAATTTATATGAGTTACGAAGTAATAATATCCACCTCTTGCTTCAATTATAAAAATTACACACACATTTGTGTGAAAAAATTAAAGAATCTCTATGGACCTTTTCCCCTTTACACTAATTGGAGGTTTGGTTATTTTACTTGAAAACAAGCCTAACATCTATCATGTGGTTTTAGTTTAAAATAATATAAATACCTTTCTTTATAGTGCTTTATCAATCACTTCTCATTTATATGACCAAGTAGGTGATTCCACAATTGGGTGTAATATGACTCATGTGAACTTGATTTGTTATTGATTCTTGAAATTTGGTTTTCTTATTATAGTATATATATACCATTATTAAGATGTGACATACGAAAAAAAATTCTATCCTTATAAAATTAGTATCTTTTATTCCAAAACTTGAATAGAAATCCATTCATTTATAAACTATGCATGAATATAATGTTCTTCGTAACACTAGGAACATAATAAAAATTATTCTAAACTAGAATCATTCAAGTTGGATAAGTTACATGGTAACCTTCTATAGCCAGTACAACTAGTGTTCCTTAGTTGGTAGTTCATAGATCCACCTCACCTCTTCCAACCATCCTGAATCAACTTGGTTCCTATATTTGGATAAAAATGTGATCCCCAAAAGTTATATCTAATACCCAATTGGTAGATATTGAGAGGTTATATTGGATAACAAATGAACCTGAAGCTTCCATGTGATTATTCACTAAGGTTTAGTTCTTCTTTCGATATCCTTTCTTTCCACATGAAAAAATTTATGTATATTTTTCCTTAGTATACCTTTAAATTTTATTATTCTTGTTAGGGTGGTGAATATAATCCTTATAATTGTAATGAGCCTTAGGGCCATTTTCCTCACCCTTGTTTTTTTTCACTATAAAGACTACTAGTTTTTCACACCACATGTCACTATATTCTTGGAAAACTAGGGCAAGAAGATATATAAGTTACTTCTAAATATTATTCACACTATAATTTATAATAAAACTAAAGACGCTTGAAGGTAGTGAGGAAATAATGAGTTCAGTGCACAACTCATCTGGTAGCTTGAAACCCAAAATTTATAAATACTCAATATAACCAATCATCTTGACTACATGTGGTTCAGTTGAAAAAATTTATCTATTATTTCATGTGAAAAGTGCCTTAGAGATATCATACCTATCCTATCAAGATTATCTTGATATATATCATAAAGATGTGAAAACATCGTGAATGAATCCATGTTTTCATAAATATTTTGGAGCTCGCTGGATATGAATGATAACATGAGGCACTAGACATCCAATGAATCATCTACATATTTCCAAAATAAAAACTTTCCCTTATCACTAGGCCCCTTATAAGGCTCTTACTCTGGAACAGGGGACTCTGTCATGTATAACTTTCATTTCTAGTGCAATACAATGTGTAGGTTCCTATACTAATACTGGAAGTTTGTTCCAGTGAGGAAACTATATTTATCAAAAATTTATCATAGGGATGATGTTGAGTTTGTATAAATTACAATTTTATACATAAAATAATATAATGTTTTAGTACTTTATATTGATTACTAAAATGAAACATAATATATTTTATTTCATTAGTCTTCCACTATTTTATCAAATTACAATATCCCTCACCATTGGATTTAGAACATCCTACCATGTGGATATTCTTATGAAAAAGATCCATATTTCACTTATTATACCCCAGATAAGTACCCAATAAAATTAATTAAAGGTATTTAGGTAGTTGGCCTTTCTAACTACATTAACTCTTAGTTCCTCGATCTATTGAGTAGAATCCATAATCCTAAAATCCTGAAATCCCAAACTCATATTTCCTCAACACTTTCTTTTGAGACCCAAATCTTGACGTACATGGACATTACATTACTTTTTCGGAATAATTAATACAAAACAAAAACAAACACCAAAAGACTGTGATAGTTTAGTGTCTTTGGAAACTCGGAATATAATCTTCTAATTCTGGTGAAAGATCTTCAACATCTCCCATAAAGATCTTCCCCTTTTGTTTTCTTACCTAAAAACTTTATTTATATCTTGTGGAAAATAAAACATAAAAAGGGTGAGCTCAAATGCTCAGTAAGGGTAAACATAGGGAATTTAAAACAATCCATAAACATTTTAATGCAAAAACTTGAACATAAAATCTAAACATCAAAATCTTGAACAATGACATAAATCTTGGAAGTACGTAAGGAATATATCATAAAGGAACATCAATCATGATAAAATATCATGGGAATAAAACATGTAATTGTGGAAAACCATTAATAACATGATATGATTTCCATAGTAGCCAAGACATTGCTTCCAAGACCATCTTAGTGGACAAAGTCCCTTTCTGAATCGAGTTCACTCCTCGTTTTAGTCCTGTATCACTGGATCAGATTAAATAATCATTTTAGCCATGTCTATATCATGAGATAAAAATATTTACCCAATTAATTGGAGGTAGTTATAGGTCCCACCCATCTTATATTGAAATCATTATTTCATATGCCACAAAACAATCATAAATCATTCATCATAACCCAAAGAATAAAATGGGTTTCATAAACATCATCCCATCTTAACATAATCCATATAAAACAAATGGATATCATTTAATCATAAGAAAAATAAAACCATGTAAATAATAGAGACATTATACTTGAAACATAATCATACTAAATAATGTTATCTTAGATGGAAAATAGTTTTGACAAAACACTTGAAATGAATTCTTAAGGAGAATATCCTTTCATCTTCAAAATCATTTTCCCTTAAAAAAATGTCATTTGATTTTAAAAGAAAAGGATTTTGTTGAAAATAGTCATGAAATCATATAGAGTAATCTTCATGAAAATAATTTGTTATGAAACTGTAAAAATCCGTTCATGCCGTATAAGTTAAAAAAACATTCTCCTCGTACTTTTGTCGGAAAAGTCAAAAAGTTCCTCGTATGGTAAACAAAAGAAAGATTCCTTCCACAACACAATATAAAAGTAAAAGAGGGGTAAAAATGAATTTAAAAATACATTTAATAATATTAAACACTTTATGAAAAAAAATTTATGGACATGGATGAAATATATAACCCTAGTAAATACTTACGTATAAGCAATCTTGAATAAAAATGAGATTGCAAAATTATCCCTTACCTTAGGTCCGATATGCTTCATACATATCCGAAACTCCTATATAATGATTTAAATAATGTCATTTAATTATTATAGAATCATATTAATTGTTATGATATCATATATGGTTCACTTATGACTTTATATTACCTGTTCTTTTGTAAATTCCATGTTAAAGCAGCGTTTTGGGTAAAATCGTTTTATTTATCGTACGTGTTTGGACTTATTGTTCTTGATATTATTATTACTTATATCATGATTTAAATACTTCCAGAATGTAAATCATGATTTATATATCAAATATATTCAGTATATATATATATATATAATAGATAGATGAATGAAATGAAATACATCATTCATGGAGACGGTAGGCCGTACGTACGTATGAACGCTGTTTTCCTTTCCTTATTGACTTGAATGGAAGTAAGTAGATGACATATATATATATAAATAAATAAAATAGCTTAATTATGTCATATATTTAATTATTATTCATTATATATACTTTATAATCATTCTTGAATGGTTAACATGGAGAATGAATCTCATCGCGTCGTGGAGACGATAATCCGTACGTACGCACGAGCGATGACATCGTTCCCATAATTATTGAATGGAATTGGAGTGGATGATATAATATATCAGAATCAGTATGATGTTATAATAACCATATATAGTTATTCTTTACACCATTATACCCATCCAAGTAAGGTGGTGGTGGAAAAAAAGATTACACCACGGTGTGGAGACGGTATTCCGTACGTATACACGCGCGGTGATTTTATTTTCCGTAGGATGGTTAGAATGTGAAATGGGATTGTTTAATATTTATAATAACATATAAGTATATTAGTGATACTTATGTTATTACTTTATAATGAAACAACTAAATAAGAAGAAGTTTAAGAAGAAAGAAACTTGAAAGAATCGGTAGAAGAGATTACCTCTTCTTCGACGCACCTCTTTTAAGATTCCTCTTAAGGCACTAGAGTTTGTATTTTGAGGAGAAAAGAACCTATATAATGTTTCTAGGGAAGTTTATAAGGGAAATGGTAAGGGTTTGGCCAAGATTGAAGGCTCAAAATTTTGTAAAAAGAAGAGGGAGGAGGTGCCCTTTTATAAGGGAGGAGAGGGGCACTTTAGGAAAAACTTAAAATATTATTTTATAATAAAGTCATATTCGGTTTATAATGGCTCCAAAGTGACTTATTTCAAATATAAAGTGGGTATGGGTCAAAATAATTTCAACCAATAGGTTTTAGACACGTTTAGGTTACTATTTTAACCTTATTATTTAGATTTAACTCTAAGTTAAATAATTTAACCTTTACCGTGTCTTCTTGTTTTCTTACACTATATGGTTAATAAACTTACTATAACAAGCCAAAAGAACCCCAAGTGGTTCATTATTAATATATATAACCTTATATAAGTCATTTGTCCGATACTTATATTTTTAAGAATAGAATAACAATTAATAATATAATATTTTTTTAAAAACTATTTTATGTCAATTTTGACACTATTTGGTAATTGATTTTTGTGAAAATCATAACAACATGATTAGTTCAAAAAAAGTTAATTTAATCAATAATAACATGTCATATTAACCTAAAAACAATTAGTGGAATTCATAAAAATTCTCAAATTACATTTATTTTGATATTTATAATATCAATTATTTTAATATTTCATTAATTATATAATTACTGCATCACCATTGTGTCATAAATAAATTAAATTATTTAATGTATAAAAATTATAAATAAAATAAAATTATGTAGTAAATCTTTTTATATTTCTAATGAATTTTTATAATCAAATTTATCTTCTGTATTACCCTATATTAAAAATGTTTTAGTTATTAAAATTTGATTTTATCTCTTTTAACTCTTCTTTGAATTAAATAATAATAAATGTCCTAATCTAATCCAAGTGGACCTAAATGATAATATTTTATTCCTAAGGTTGTTTTTGGTCGAGATACACTTGTCCAATAGAATTAGTACATGTGTTAGGGTAATATTAATATCATTTTTACCCTTAATTACTATATTTACTTTTAACCGTGGTAAATAAAAGTAAAAAGTTACTATTAACAAAAAATTATTTTTGTCTTATTGAACCAAATTTTACTCCTTGATATTAACCGCGTCTCTTTTATTTTTTAAATTCAATTCATAGAAGTGGTAAAATAAAGTTTTATGTATAATTGCGAATGCTCCTAGGAGGTGGGTAAAAGACGGTGAAAAGTTCAATAAAATTTTTATGTATCTAAAATTATTATAAAATTACTCCAATGAATTACATTGAACTTATATAGGTATTATATATCAATTTTGACCTAAAATAAATTTAAATAAAATAAATAATTATTTAAATAAAAAGTCGGTTTTTAAATAGTAACCCAGTGTTTTCAATATTCATCAAAAATTGAAAATTTTCAGAAAAATACCAAAATTTCACCCTGGGATAATTTCGATATTCCGAATCCAAAAATGAAGTCCATTTTTAAAGATAAAATTTATAAAATTTCAAAAATTGGGTATTACTATTCATAACAACTAGTTTATATAATATTTTAATAACATATCGTTGTTTAGTGAAACCCGGTATTGCATACTACACACGCTATCGAGGAAGGTCGTGATTGCGTATAATGCAAGCCAAGTCAGGGATGCGTGTAGTGAAATCTCCCTTTGGTGTTGCATATAACATAATCAAAACTTATTTCATTTATACATTAAATAAAATCTATACTTAATGTTGCGTAGAATAATTTCTACAAAACGAACATAAAATTGTGTGTAACACAAGCCAAGAATAGTATTGTGTATACTGAAAGCTAATACTGTGTTGCGTATAGAACAAGCTAATTTTGGTGTAGCGTACAACACAATACATCAATGAAATTAAAAAGAATAATTCTCATAAAATCTCAGGTTGTTACACTTTCCTCCAAGTTACATAATTTCTTATGAGGGAAACTAATCCTAAAATCCTAAACTCATATTCCCTCTATGGTTTCCCTCACTTTCTTTAGTGGTGAGTCTTCATCTGCTTGGATCTTCGATTGGATGGAACTTTGGGGTTTTATCTTCATCAGTGGGTTCTTGTAGTTTTCCTTTTCTCTGTTTCAAAGAGCTTCGCTACAGATTCTCTGGTCTCACACCTCTGTTCAGAATATAGCTTCCATAATCAAACTACTTTGCTTCCATTGCTTTTGGTTTTTATTCGAGTCTTTCCTCCTCAGATCTTGTGATGATGATGGATGGGGTAGTAGATTCATGGTTTTTCCCGAATGGTGTTGGTGGGGTTTGGTCCCACCGCACATTAGATTTTGATTTTTCTAGATTTATCCCTCCCGTCATTTATTCATTGTAGAAACTTCTGGATAGGTGGATAATTGGTGGATCCGGTTGGAGGATGCACTGATCTAGGATGGTCTTGGTTTGTCATAGAATAGGTAGTTATGGTTTAGCTTGGATGGTCTTTTTGAATGCCGGGTGTGGATCGGTGGAACTGCAGCAACAGCCATGGGATGTGCTTCACACTTCCACCCATATTTTCTCTCCCTTTATTGACCAGTTTCTCCTCTTTTTCTTCCTGCTTTGGATCTTTACATATCTAGTTTTTTGACATCGGTGGATTTGGTGATGCGAGCTTCATTCCTTGCTTGATGCTCGTTGGTGGTGGATCTCTGATCTCCTGCCTTGCAGATCCAGTCCCTCAACTTGGTCTTCTTGTTGAGTCACTCGTGGTTGCTTCATCAGAGGTGGTGGATTCTTGGAGGTTAAACTAATTCTCTCAGCCATTTGATGCAGTGTTTCACCGCTTGGCTTCTCTGATGCTCTGTGATGTGCCTCTGACTGCTTTGGTTTTCTCCATGATGCACTTCATTTCAGATCCTATGACTTGTGGCTACCGTGATTTGGGGTTGGATTTTCTACTTCAGGGCATTCGTGCTACTTCTCTCAGAAATAGTGATGCACCGTTTGGATGATCCGGTGCTCTGTGATGCGCCTTTGGCTACTCTATTTTTTTCCATGATGCACTTTTTTTCTTCGTTGCTACTCCTATGTATCGTGGATGTTGAGATTCGTTTAGCGCATTGAGGATTGTCGCGGGTTGACTTTGGCCCCCATGGTTTTATTCTTATCTGATATATTACTTTGGTTAGGTTGTGGATCAAGCTATGAATAAGAATAATGGGATGATAGTGTTCTAGATGATCTGGATGTCATGTGTTCCTATTCTTATAATTTTTGGATCTAACTGTCGATGAGATACAAATGTCATGATTGGAATTGTTTTTTTCCTATTTATTGCAAATTGTGTTGGGTGGGAGACCTTGAAATAGGGATGGGTGTGCTAAAACCCATCATTAAACCGCCTGTACTCTCTTTTTGGATGTATGGGTACCCTATTTTATTTCTAAATAGTGTTTTCTGGCGGATGTTGTGACGCATTAGGTTGACTGTGCAGTGAGTTTCTCACTTGCACCATTGGGTGGGCAGCTCAAAAGAGAGATAGGTGTGCTGGTACCTATCATATGGTCCTTCTCTCATATTTCAGTGTGATATAGAGGAGTTATTTTCCTTGATTTTTTTTCCAACACAACACAATTTTTTGCAGAGGGGGTGAAACATCATCTTTGTTAGATTTTTCTATTGAATTTTTAGACGAGGGGGGGGGGGGGATAGACTTCTATCTTGTTCTTATTATGATGTTTTTTTATTTTCTAGCATCTGGATCCCTGTATGGCCTTGTTCCCTATTGTTTTAGATGTTTTGCATATGTCTTTGTAATGGTTTTCCCCTTTTTCCCAGCATTTAAAAGGAGTTCTTTCTATTTCAATTAAAGGGGGTTACCCCTTTACATTTTCAAAAAAATCTAACTTGGTCAATTTGACCCAAAACATTAATTATAACTCCCCAATAAATGTAAGTATCTTTACAAGGGACAAACTAAAAATTCTATCTAAGGTTTTATTCTAAATCAAGTAATGGAAGACATTGTCTGATTTAATATTTACATAAGGGATTTATAAATTTTTCATAAATATTATTTATTTTATCCTTTTACATACTTGTTAATATTATGTGGATTTTACATAATTAATTAACCATTCTCAATAAAATAATAAATGCATGATCTATTTATTTTATTTCATCTTTAATTATTGTTAATTCATTTATTTTTAGTGATCAGGTTTAAATAAGAAATAAACATAAATATTTAACCCTGTATTATAAAAAAATAAAATAAATACGTGACATGATCACAAGATTTATAACTAGTTAGTTTATTTAGAATATAATATAACAATCCTTAATCCTATAGTAAAAAATCCTTGAACTGAGCTTGGTTTGAGTTACATCATTCCACCTTTCACCTGCGAGTCTCCTTGGTTGGTTTTACCTCAGCTCCATCTTGAACTATATCCACTCACCTAGGAGCTCCTAACATAACATATTTTTACTCATAGATTGGTGAGGGTAATAAGGGTATAATGTTACATTAAAAAATTCATGGACACGTAGGCCCATAAATAATAGTATGAGTGGATGATTCGTAGAGAATTATTTTAATTTAATAATAATTATTACAACAAACCATGCTTTAACAATTAAATTAAAAGAATCCTAACACATACATAGGTCGATCAAGCTCATGACCATTCAAACTAGAAACAAATACATATTTAAAACTTTCTAGTATTCATTTCAATCAATTATTTATTACATTAAAATTTGTGAATAAATATACATATTAATTAATTAATTAATCAATCTTAATTTTCCATCCAAACATTCTTGGAGATCATTATTCGCTATAATTTTAAATAAATCAAATAAATTTAATTAGTTTAAAATTAATTCATTCACAACATGTACTATTAGGGTATACAGTGTGTATCCATCTGGCTAGTCTTATTTTTTTTGGAATTTAACACAACATGTACTCAAGGACACATAACATCTACCCTATTTAAAAAAAATGTATTGACACTCACATGTAATGTGAGCACACTTCGTATAGTCCTTTTCATATACTGTATACTTACACAACATGTAGCATACATGGTGTGTCGTGATATTACCTGACATGTAGTTCCATGATTCAAGCTAAAAAGTCATCATAGAATTTATAACTACATGGAATTCCATTAATATACATGGTTCATACCACTGGTAATGATCATGAAGTACACAAAATATATGAAAACCTGAAATGTTTAGTAGCTCTAGAATAACATGAAAAATAATTAATTTAAGCATTTAATTCCACATGACCTGTTGAAAATCACTCATCATGTAATTTTTTTGGAAAAACCTATCACATGGAATATAAACCATCTACATGATCTATAGTTCAATTTTATTTCTTATAATTAATATTTATAAAATTTAATTAATTCACAAGGTATATCATGCTTTTTCAGGTAATTCACATGAGTGAGTATGTGTTACATGGAATGTTCAGCCCGCTACATGCCATGTACTCCGTTATTTGGCATTCTACACTACACACATAGGGAATCCATGTGTTTTTTATACATAAAATTATTAGTTACATGACATGAACACTAGCTACACACTATGTAGTCACAATTGTTCTATGTTTCCTGGTTTTAAGTCAATACATAGTGTGTAATAAATACAAGATGTGTACTTTGACCACATGGATTCTGTGATTCCTACAGGACCCAACCATGTGGAATTACATACATATATATTGGGTACACATTGTGTAACCCTATTAATATGTGTTCCATATGGATGGTTAATAAGTGATGTGTAATGATGCTATGAACTATTCTCCTATAAGACTTTTTTCACTTTATGAAACTAATCATAGTGGAGTGAACATGAGAATAAGGCGTGTAATTTTTAGTTACACACTATATATCCTTGTCATCCATATAAAATCCTTAGCACACTAGATGAGATCCTCAAGCGTTCTTCATCATTTTTTGTCATGTTCTTGGTCATATGAATGCGAATGATCATAATATCTCAACTTTTATATTAACGAATGAAAAACTAGAAATGAGAAACTAACCATAAACCATGTAAATAAATCAATGATTAATAAATAATTATAAATTAATATATGATCACTCTGATACCACTTGAAGGTTTCAGAGTGTATCAGAAGCAGTTTGGCCTATTCCAAACAATGGGTTTTCATCAATTTCCTCAAATAAATCCTTAGAACATGATGAATGAAATCATAGAAGATTAAAAAAGAGGAAATTTTCCTATATAATTTATAATTTATTTATATAAATAATAATTACCATCACTTTTAATTCTCTCTTCATTATCAAATTAGTTTACCATCCTTTTTGTACCATTGTTGTGATGAAGGATACAAGGTTGGAATCCCTATAGAAGTATCCACACATGCTCTATGAACATCATAATGTCATCATTGTATCACTAGGTGCTATCATGGAATAAATAATCCTATTACATTGTTCATCGTTAATCATAAAAAGAATTTATTCTAGACTAGAAGGATTTATTTTATTTCTCTTAATCTTGAGAGGGAGGAGGGGGATTGATGCTCTTTTTACTTAAGATTATTCTTGAGAAGTTCACTATAGGGATTGTGATAAATCTATAGAAAATACATTATGTACACAATTCTATATATACACTAAAATTATATAAATGGGTTTATATATCTAATTCAAAGAAGTAGTTATTTCATAAAGGCCCTTAACTAACCTCTTAATCCTAAATAAAAGACCATGTTCAATAATAATAATAATAATATTATTTTCTTCACATGTGCGAACTCAAACATGTTTAAATATAATTTCTTAAATAAATAAATTAATATTTATTTAAATGATATTAAATAAGATATCAATTTAATACGAACCCTTAACTATTCTTGTTAATCCTACTCAAAATTCATTAAACCTTGAACGAGAACTATTTATTTAAATAAATAAATATCACCAAATATTTATGAGATCAACATAACCTGAATAATTATTATTCTTAAGAGCTTGAAAATAATATTTATTCTAATATTAAATTCAAATAGAATTTAATTGAGGTTACAGATATGCTTACTGTGTGACCCTCTAGCCCCCTTTCAAAGTGGAATCAAGTAAACTAACCTAAATTCCACGATTTGAATCTTGTAACAAATCAAGAAAACCATAGAGAAAGATGTTAATTTTATAATGACAAAAAGCTCTTATAAATGTTCATTATGTAATATAATACCTTTTTCTCGACATATCATGAAGAAGGTTACATACTTATGTAATCAACCTATATGCTTGATATATCTTTCTTCGAATTTCCTAAAATGAACTCATTAATAAAACCACCATGGATATTGACTTAATTAGACCGTTCCATTCCAATCAATGGGCATGATATATCTACTTCCATTAACTTAGAAGGGAAAAAATACATTCTTAGATTATTTATAAATTCCATATCACTTATGATTCACCCAATGTATCCTACTTGAATAAAAACATAAGTCATCATAATTTTTTAATACATCAAACTATGTGATTAAAAATATAGTTTAAAAATAATATCAACTCTATGGACTAATATGTATGTAAATAGATAGAAGTATTCAACGAAACATATAACATATGTAATCCTATCTAGCTGGTCTGTTCTCATATTCACCTCTCTTTGAGATTACTAAGTGTGGAATTCATGAGAAGAAGTATCAATGTCTTATGATCCCCCTACACTTGATAGACTATGTCAACTGTGATCCTTCGGATAGATTTATTATGTCCATAGAACATATATTTATGAATATCAATATATCATTTCATGGTTCTCATCATAGCATGGAACTAATATGACCTTTCGATGTGAAAAATGATGTAAGTAAATTATCACATTAATGTTACATAGAATAACATTAATCATGTGATATGTTTTTTTATTAATATTCAATTTTTTAAATATATGTGCAATCAAAATCAAAATTTATTTTGTTCTATAGATTCTACCATAATAAAGGAAATCTACCCCACATGAATTTTTAGAATGATTATGCCACGATGGATTAGGAAATGGTGAATATGAAGGAGCTATGGGCATTTTAAAAGCAAAATTAAGTCTAAACCATGGGATTTTTGAGAATAGCTATGCCACATTGGGTTAAGAAATAATGATTTTGTTGGATATTTGGGCATTTTTTGAGCTATTAAAATCTAGATGAATTTATATTGAAAATGGAATTGATTTATATGTTGTGTTGGAATATTTTTTTAGCCATAGAAGTCATTTTGGTGGAGAAGCTAGTTGTTAGTGGATCAAGGAGATGGATAGAGGAAAAAAGTATAATGAAAGATGTTTAATGTAGTTGAATCTATTTTCAAAGCAATATAAAAGTCATGGAAATATATATTAAAGTGAAATGAATTGTTAGCTGTTGTGGTGGTTGTAGAAAAGATCACAGTGTTAAAAGGATGATGTGAAATAGGGAGATGGGTTTGGCCATACTATTGTGAAAAGAGTGGTGAGATTACAAAAATACCTATAAGAAACGAGTTTCCCATAACATTTTGTTAGAAAAAATCCCTCAAGGTATCATTTAATCATTTTTGTGGTGATTGTGTGTGTTGACAAAGTGGGCCTCCATGTTGTGTTTATTGACAAATAAGACCACGATGTACGAATTTGTTGAAAAATGGGGTTTGCATGGTTAAAGGGATGTTGTCAATAATCCCTGATTGATTGAAGAACTTAGACAAATGAATGGATGATCTAGAGGTGGTACAAAAAGAGCATATATAAGGTGGTGCCATTTTCCAGTGCTTTCCAAATTTTTGGGCCTCAAAATCAAAAAATTGAGAAAAGTGTTTTTGGCAAAGGGACTTGAATGCCGATGTCTTGGAGGCTTGGAAACTTGCGCGCCATATGTTTTTTTAAGATCAGAACATCAAAATATGTCAAAGGAAAGAGGGGCACCCAAGTTTTAGTTTGGGCACACAAGGTGACTAGGGCGACAGAGGCTCGGGTGGCTGGACTTGCGCGCCGAGAAGAGACTTGCGCGCTGGTTCTCAGGGTACCCAAAATGCTTATAAATAGAGGGATACCCCTCCTCATTTATGATGGAGTTCGACACTTAGAGAAAATTAAAACTCCAATCACGCAGGTGGTTTGGGCGTGCAAGTGGTGGTTTGGTCACGTGAGTATAAACATATTAAAAAGTTGCACACCAATTGATAGTTGTGCACCAATATTGGTTTGGGCATAAAAGGGTGTGAGTCGCCCAAGTTTTGAGTTGGAAAAGGGAGTGTCTCACAAGTGGTTTGGTGACACTTGCATTCCATGCTTGGAGAAGCATGATAAAGCATAGAGAATTGCGCCATACATTAGACAATCACACCAACCATAGAGAAGCAGTCCGATTATTCTAGGTCTACACGAAAGTTGGAAGATTGCCCAGTACACCCTTGGTAAAGTTGTATTCATCAGTGAATGAAAGTGGAACTTCAACAGAGCATCTATATATAGAGGAATATGCATTCATTTTTGATAATTAAGAGACCCACATGTCTATGAACTGTGAGTGGATTTTTTGAAGAAGCAGTGAGCTCAATTCAGTTGAGAGATTAATGAGTTCTCAAATTGTGAATGTTTGTAAACCAGAAGGGACAGTGAGTCTTCTTAGAAAATTGTAAACAATAGTTTGATTTTAGTGGATTTGGTACATCGGTACATCACCGATAAATTCTCCTTGGACATAGCCTAGTGAGGGTGAACCAAGTAAAAATTGTTGTGTCCTGTGTATGATCTAGATTCTGTTTATACTTTGCTACAGGAAAGAGAGAGAAGAGAGTTTTTCTTAACAACAAAACAAGATCAATAGGGGAAATTGTTTTAATCTGTTATACCCTGATTTACCCCCCTCTCAGGGTATATATCCTAGTGGACCTAACACATTTTTTTTCTCATTTGTGGTTGTTTATATATAATATTAAATAAATTAGAGAGTAGAAGGAGGCCACACCATAGTCAAATCCATTTCTAGTATCTGGACTTATGGAGTTAAATGAAAATGGAAAACTGGTCATTTTGGAAGCTAAATTACAATGAGTTATGTCTGAAGGAGAACTAAACTATGGTATTTAGACCTCTATGGCATGGTTATTAAAAATTAGATTAAATTCAGGAATCAAAACTTCCATAACACTTAGGAATGAGGAGATCATTCCATGGAGCTTGGAGGTTGGTGTTGAATTAGACATTCCAAAATGAGAATTTTGAGAAGTATTCATTCCATAATGATCATGGATTTAGAAAAAATAAAGGATAAAATTTGAAATTATAATCCAGATAAATTAGATCAATATTTTGGGTATTTATTATAATTTAAGAACATGTTTTACCACACTATATTGTAAGGGAAACTTGGAATGGTTATGAATCTTAGAGGATTAAGATATGATATTAGAATTTATGGAAGGTCTTGGATATAGATTTGATATATAAATTACTTGTGTTATTTACTATGAATATAGAGAATGAACCTACATATCTATTAAAAAATAGAGGTATCAGATAAGAGATACTAGAGGTGGAGAGGAATTCATTGTTATATCCAGTTTATTTGAAGGAGGATCATGAAGACTGAAGATTAATGATAAAATATGGTTCAAAATGAGAAATTATGTGATTTTGATATCATATGTTTTTACAGAAAAGATATCCAAGAAGAAGAAAAATAGGTTTATGAATGAAAACCTAGTTTAGAGAATGAAATTATCAGATCTGGTTTTCTGAGAGGAGAAGATTAAGACAAGTTATAGTTCCATATTCATATCTTGTTATTGTTGAAGAATGGATAACTTTAGTATGATTTCATTCTCATATAGATGTTATTTTCACTATTTTTATATTCATATAAAAGATAAATAATTGACCATCACATAAATAGGTCACTCTCATATGTCTTTGGAATACACAAGATTCAACTATCTAAAAGGTGTTGATCTCATCTAAAATTAAGAGAATTAGAAGTGTAGTGGAGTGGACATTAACAAAGTACATCACATATGAACTTGATAATGAAATGAGTTTTACAAAATTATGATGATATGAAATAATTCTACATGTTTATAAACTAATTAGATACCCTTATTTCTAAAAATTGATTAGATATTCCATAAAGAAGTGTATGAAGAAGAAGAAGTGGGAGTCACCATTGGGTGAGCAGTGAGTAATCCCTAAAATTATAAATGAATTTATCCTTGGAAATAAGTTGTTGTTACCAAATATTTTATACACTGAACATGATTATAGTATATTTTATCACATTGACACTATTTTAATAGTGTAATAAAGCCACCACTATGGTGTGGTGGTTTTGACCACATCATGATTTTCCTTAATGTACACCACAACATGGTGAGTAGAACCACACCATAGTGTACATGCATGGGATTATCAATATATGTGATATCATGATGTATTACTCATTATCTTACTTTAAATGTTATCATGTTTGGTTATTCATCATATGATGATGAATTTGTAGAGTTTTAATGTCTCATATAATCATTTATATATTAAATAAAAATTAACGAGATTGAAAAAGTCATTTTAAGAGTTGAAAAATTTGGAGTGTTTATGAAATTATAAATCAATATTGGCCGACCATTTTATACTTTTATGTCCTATATAAATTTATTCATTCCTCATGAAATTTTTTCAATTCCATAGTGTGGAGACTCCTATTAAAAATCCAAAAACTGATATGATCATCAAGATATCTCTTCTCTCTATTATTTAAACATAATTTTTTAGTAGACCTTGAATAGAGATAGGTCCTTCCCAAGCATCAGGAGTTTTATACAATATGTGGATACCTCTGAGTAAGGAGTCTTTTAGATTCTTCTCAACAATCCCAATCAAACACTTATGAAGTGTTTTTACAGGCTGGATTGACTAGTGTAAGGTACATTATTCTTATGGTTATTTATTTATATTTATCTATACATATAGAAATATTTTGGGTTTAATTGGGTTTTGGGGTGTTTTTATTATACGTTTTAGATGTTATAAATCTATCTAAAACCCTTCACACAAATCATCAATTTTTGTTCCTTGGACATTAAATTTTTCAGGTGAACCAAATAAAATACTCATGTGCTTTGTGATTTGTACTTCCGTATATGTGTTGGATGTTTTAGTGAGAACATCATCATGTGATTGGGAGACTGAAAATTGTTCCTTCCAATGAGGGAACAATATTATAAATGGGGAGAACATGATCAAGGAAATTTTTTAATCAAGAAATACCTATATTCACCTCCCTCTCAAGGTGTATTCAGTCAAACTAGTTATAAATTTCACCCATTATAATATCTATACTAGGGTTAAATTGGTTAATCTATTTTTTTATTTAAGAGTTTCTATAATGATGTTGGAGTATTTTGCCTACTTTATTATCATGAAACCATATTGGATTTGATTTTGGGTAACTTTAATAATGAGTTTGTGGTATGATGAAACTAGTGAGACTCTTATCATTTGAAATAGTTAGATGGATAAACCTTGTATGGAAGGAAATGGGTAGAGTACCACATTAGAAATATACTATTCCAGAACACTGGGTTTTTGAAATAAGGCTAGAATTAACTACCATTTATCTTTCTAGGACCCTGGTTTCTCATATTTATGTGGAGGTGGATATCTATAAATATTTACTTCCTTTTATTTATATTAATATTGGAATTCATGGCTTATTTCAAGATATTTTTGTAAAATATTCCTTTATACTATCATCTTTTTCTAAAATTGGTCACAACTATAATCTAGAAAAATCCCATCTTTCACCATTTGGTTTAGAACCCATTTTCAATCCTAATTGGGTTCCAAATCATCCTCACAATGGTTTAAAATTTCAAAAATGTAATCAATATCCCTTCCAAAGGAAGAGGGAGGACACTATTGTAAATACTAGAGTGAAGGTCCCCTTTTAGAGATCAATTATAAAAAATTTGGATGGTTAGAAAGGGGAGATAAAAAACAAGTTGTAATCAAGATACATATGGAAAAAGATTAAGATAATTCCTAAATTCTAAGTATAAAAATAATAATCTTGATAATATTTATTATCACAAATATTTTTTTTTCTATTTATAATGTCACATGGAAGAATAATATTGATGAATAAAGATTCACTTTAGTGGAGTCTAAGTTCCCTAAAAGGTGGGAGTATTATTTCAGTATTCATTGGAAAATCATTTTGTTAAGAATGACAATGGAACCTCTAATGAATTCTAAAAAAGTTATCAAAGGCATAAATCATAATAATTAAAATATATGTTCAAAAAAAAAGTTTCATTCTCATTTTTTAACATCATGATTGGATTAATAATTAATAACTTATTTTATTAAAATGTTTGATCCCATATTTAGTCCAATCCATTAAAAAACAAAAATTACTGTATATAATAATACATGGTCTGAATAGATAATACCAGAATAATAAATTACAAACTATAAGATTTTACCTACCTACAGTAATTGGTCATAATTCTTGATAGGATGGTTTAAATGGATCAATTATAATAGAATTTTAATGATATATTAAATTCACACAAGCTGATAAAATCTCACACAATATTAAAACACTAAATAAATTCTTAAAGTAGATAAATAAGGATAGAATAGATTAAAGAGTAAAAATAACCTAATTTACACAGACCTTGAATTATTTTGAAGCATACTTATAAAATTTCTCATTAAAATGTACCCACACCTCATTTTCAATTTTGGTATGTCTAGGGTAAAGTTTGGGTAAATCTTGATAATTTTCCTTTTCCATTTTTTTATCTTCTCAACATACTTCTAAACCTTTATAATGATCAATCTAGGTAATATTCTTTAATGTAATCATGAGATCCAAATTTATAGTCTTTGGAAGGTAATTTAATTTCTTGTTTATTGATCCATTTTTAAAAATTTTAATATTTTTATTATTTATTTTTTCTTGACACTAATTGACTCATCAGCACACCTCATAGGTGGTGGTAAGATGAGTGTGCCACCCAGTCTCACCTTTCATAGGTTTGGGGATAGATACTATCATCGAGTGGGATTATCACATATGATGAGAGGCCTTTTTCTATTACACCTATAAATAAAAAACACCACCACAAAAGACATAATAATATATAATAGATAAATAAAAAAACTATAATATATAAAATTCATGCGATAAATTATAATATCCACACAAGTAAACTAGAACATAATTCATAATAAAAAAGGGGTAAGATACATGCCCAACAACCCAATAAGAAAACCAACATAAACAAATGATATGGAGAGGTCCCCACAAAAATATGTCTCTAGCCATGGATTTTACCCACTATTATCACCCCTCTATACCACTAAACTCCACAAAAACTTTGAATACCCATGCCGCCACCGTACTATCCAAAATTTTCATAAGACACAACATGTGTGGGTGATGAAACCCATGTAGAGGTGATTAAATACATACCTAGTAATAAAAATAAAAAACTAAAAAGTAATAATAATGAAACCACTCATCTTAAAAAATAAAGAAATAAGGAAAATATAACACAAAAAACTGAAATTTTCTTTAAAGAAGAGAACACAAAACATAGGATAAAATCTCTCTCTTCACTACCCTGTAATAGGAGAACCAGACAACTACTCCAAAAATACAATCTACCCAAATAAATCAACCCATTTCATATATTCAGAACTATATTGGGGGAACCTCACCTTACTAATGGATAAGTAGCGATCGAGGGAGTAACCAAACCCAATGGAAGACCCACTCCCCATTTGAGCACTTAGATGATATAGTATCGAATTCATAGATAGAGGACCCTCATCCCAAGTATGAAGGGGAGTACCAAAACCTATATATGATGTGTTGGACTCATAAAATGACATTAACACACTAATAGGGGAGTACCAACCCCATTAATTCTCTAATCACTATGCCTGATACCTGTTGTCGGCCCTGTAGGGATAAATCCTAAAACATCTTATTTTCCTTGAAAATGGAATTAGAAGACCAAATAGAAAACTCTATCAGGATCTGTGTAGATAACTTCTCATGGTATATTATTCATTTTTTTCTAAAATGATGTATAGTGATAAATTCATAAAAATTCCAGGTAAGTGAAAATCAAGGCCATGTGGAAGCCTATGGGCATGACACATGATGCTATAGAAGTGAGGAAGCATGAAAATAGAGTGTGAATTCACCCCATGTGTGTTATAATCCATTAAATGTTTCCTTGGTCCGGTCATTTGGACATGAACAAGAATGGATGATTGACCTGTTGGTTGGTCCTACTCCATACCATTGGTTAGTGCCTTTTCCATCTGCATGGGCACATAGGGTTAGGCCAACTCAGCCTAATGTGATGTTCTAGACTGAGAGGTCAAGATAATGTGATTCTTGTATGTGAGGTTTGTTCTATCTCATCCCACACCAATGGGGAGGTCCCATTGGTGTGGTCAAATCATGGTGACCAAGTGACAACTTCCACCATCCTAAGCCATAGATGTAGTTCACTACCACGCTAGTTTTTGTCATGGATAACCCTATGATTCTTTTGATATATTCATGGATACCTATCATTATGGCCTTATCTACACCATTGATGACCACTGACTCATTTGTACACCTTTTCTCAACCTCACCTCTACCTAAATACACTACCATCACCCCCTTTATGTTGTACCACCATGGCCCCACCTCCCTCATGGGTTTCCTCACACTGAAACTATCTTCTCTTGGACCAATATTATCCTAAATCCAACCACAATGAATAATAAGGTGGGGTGGGGGGGGGTGGGGTGGAGATAAGTTTAAATCTTTCTTACTGATTTTTCATAAATAACATGTTCTCAAAGAACAAATTTAGGATTAAAAATTATTAACCTAGATATTTCACAACACCAATAAAGGGGAAATTAAGAACAAGTATTGAAATTCCAAATCCCAAGTTTAAAAAATCATGAACGGAGTTTGTCAAAGTAAATTAGTCATGATTCAAGAATAATAGAGAAATAATTCAAAATAAAAATCTCTACCCCATGTTTGAATTTTTCATTGGATAAGATAACATCCTATTTGGGTTATCATTGGTGATTCTTCTAAGGGAATTTTCATTGGATCATATGTTCTCTATCAATGTCTCACTAGAGTTCTATGGTTTATCATGTCTTTCTCTTGGTTATGGAGTTGGATAAACTTTAATAACAAGATTTCAAATTTCTAGTGGATATAACCATAATCAAATAAAAATTAATTAATTAATCAATTCAAATAATTAAATAAATTAATTACATATAAAATGACCCTATCCCAAGGATCCTAGAGCATTCAAAGACAATACCACCCCTTGAGTAACGCCCTTCTCCATGTGATAATCCAGTGTTGGTTTTCCCATCCAATGATCATTTTAGAGGGAAATACCTTTTTCCCATGAACACACATACATATTAAAAATAATTTTTTTACAAAGCCTCAAGACACCAAAATTGATAAAATAGATTAGTAAAAAACCCCCAAAAATATTATTTAAAATATTATAAAGGTTCAAAAACTAAAAACCATTATTGCTACATCCTCACAACCTTCAAAACCTACTAAAAAATGTATAGGGTATAGAGCCCACGTTTAGTTCTATTAATCCCATGTGATCTCTTGAAGGTTCCCATATAGCCACATGACATGAAATACTGAAATAAATCTCCCACAGAGTCATCTCTTACCAATACTTAATCATAACTAAAATCTCAAGGAATGTGAAACCATACTCAATGCCCATCCCACCTTAGTTTATGACATGCAGTGAGTCATACATGTGTGTCCCCAGCTATGAAGCATGGAATATTTCATTTATATTTTCCAATTATGGAAGAAATGATAGATTATAAGAAACCTCTCCCACCCTACCCATGATATGTAATTGACTAATGAATCTTGAGTATAAATTGACTTATGAACAAAATCTCCACAAACTTCACTATGAAAAAACCTTCAAGAACACATGATCTACATACTGGAACTCATAAGGCCTCTATCATCAATAGTAATAGAAATTATAATAGATTTTATTATCCCTAATTCAATCCTAGATCACTTGCACATTTTATGTCATCACCCATAGAAACTTTGACCCCACTGGTGATGACAGTCCAATCTTTGTCAAACACAGGGGTGACTTATCAGGTTTTCTATATAGGGCATAAAAGGCCCCATTATATTAGTGGATTGGTAACTATTTTTGTATGAAAAATGAACTAAAGTAAATTGATCATCCTAGAACTAGAAAAAATCCAATACAAAATCTCTCAACATATCCTCAAGAACTTGAATGGTTTGCTTGGTATAACCATCAGTCTAAGGGTGGAATGATAAAATATACAACTAAGTCTTAAATTCCTCCTAAAATATTATCTACAAATGAAACATAAATCTACCATCTTGATCATAAATGATCATCAAGGTAACTCCATGAAATCACACAGCCTCATCCACATATAATAATAGTACACTCCTCATCAAAATATACCACCAAATTTCAAGGAAGTGTCATAACTTAATCAATTGGTTGATGATCAACTATATAGTGTTATGAAATCTCACTAATCATGGGATCACCATCACTAAATCCATTGATATATCATACCACTTCCACTCTGGAACCTCAAGGGTTTGGCCAAACCAACTAGGTCCTAGTGATCTTCCTTCACCTATTGGTAGGTGAGGTAGCACAAGACAAACTTAGAAACACTATATTTCACACCTCCCCATACAAATTTACACCGAAGGTCTTAGTATATCTTTTCATTTTTGGATGCACTAATTTGGATGAAGTATAGAAATCCCTTATAACTTCCTTACACAACATGACTGACACCACTATCCATCCTCAGAAGACAATGATGTTCTCCCCACCTCCCAAATACCCATTTAATGCATCACATGAGTATATCTAGTAGTGAAAAGCCTCAAAAAATATTTCTACCAATTTTTCATTCTTAAAATGTTAAAAATGTGGAGGAAAAAACAACATAAATTAAAGATAAGACACTTCTCCCTCATATACTAAGGATAAGTATAATGAAGAAAATTACTTAGATACCTCTATAAAAAACCGAGAAAAAGACTTACTAGTAAGGGAATCAACTACAACATTTCCCTTCCCCAAAGTATAAAAAATATAAAATTCATACTCCTGACAGAACTACAACTAATGAATTTATCTTAGGGAAAGATATCTCTAATTAAGGATATACCTTGGACACCTTTGGTCTATATAGAATATATATCACTCTCTAAGAAGGTAGTACCTTTGAGTCTTCAAGGAGAACACTACCACCACCAGATCTAAATCATGGGTCACATTGTTCTATATGTGGGGTCTCAATTTCCTAGACCCATAAGTAATGAACATCTACCTCTTCATCAACACACAACCAATCCTACCTGAAGAGGAATCATAGAACACCACATACTTAACTCTATAATTTGGAAAATTTAAGATAGGATCACTCATCAACCTATACTCTAGCTCTTCAAAATATATATGGAATCACTTAACCCAAAAAAATATCTTCCCCTTTTGGGGAAGGGAAGTCATGGGGTCCAAAATCATAGAGAATTATACCATGATTCTACATTGGTACCCTTCCAACCTAATGAATCTCCCCACCTCGAACACACTCTTAGGTGGATTTCATGTTAGAACTGCCTTGATATTCATTGGTTCCATAGTTACTCCATCCCATGAGATGGAATACCCTATAAAGTGGAACTATTGAATATAAAACTAAAAATTTGAGAGATTTCCATAAATATGGTGTTCTTAAGGTAAGTCCCAAACAATCCTCGATGCTATGAATGATCATCCTTTGATGATGAATAAATGGGAATGTCTTAATTGAATTCAACTTTGAATCGGTCCAAGAAAGAATGAAATATCTAGTTCATAATGCCTATTAACATATTTTAGGAATTCATAATACTGAAGGGAATTACTATAAACTGGTAATGTATGCAATGCCATCAAAATTCCATTTTCAGAACATCCTTCTCTCAAACCCATAGGCAATGCAATACATAACTAAGATCAATCTTAGAGAACCAATTCAATTCCTTAATCCATTTCAATAGGTTTTAGATCCTAAATAGATGATACTTGTTCTTTACTATCACCTAATTTAGGAGGTGATAGTCAATAAAAAGACTCAAAATCCCATCTACTTTCTGGGGGAACAACACTAGAGCTGGCCAGGGGGACACACTGGGTCTGATAAAATATTTCTCCATAATATCCTCTAACAACACCTTTATCTCCCTAAGATCAACTGGTATATCTAATAAGTTGTAAAATATATTAGAGTGATCCCAAGGTATAGATCAATACAGATGTTTAACTCTCAATAAGGGGGAAACCCTGGGACATCCTTAGAAAAAATATCCATGAAATCATCTACTACGGAAAGAAGTTGATCATTCTAGGATTCCACCAAAACTAGAGACATACAATATAACTAATGGGTGATAAAACACAAATCCATGTGCAATGGATTTAATTTTGTTGAATGAAGGTCCCACTCACCCATAAAAGAGAATTTCAACCCCTAAACTTGGAAGAAAAACACTCCCCAATGGTAGCAGTCTATCTTGAACTGAAATAAGGATAAATACTATATATAAATAATGTAGTTATAATGTTTCATCACAACCACTATGATTTACCAAAAAATCAATCTCATTTAAGTGCAAGACCACATTGTTGGTAGATGCGGGTGAGCATGTAATCACTTCTAGTATAAGTCTATAGTCACATAGTTTGGGTTAGGGGATCTACTAAAATATCTAGCTCTCAAACTAGATATGTAACAATAAATGAATGGATCATTATAGTGTTTATATGTATGGGTTCCAATGCAGATTTAACATATAATTTACTTCAAATCATGCCAGTAAATTCCTAGATCTAAACCTTCATTTCTTGTATCTTTCCACATCATTGACTACCAGTCCTCTGATACTTGTATGGACCTCATGGGGATGTTGGTGGTGGAAGTGAATTATAGAATTTTTCTCCTCCATATCCTCCTCCCAGTTCACTTCTAACTCCTCTTCCAAATCCACCTCCCTGGAGACCACCCCAATTGTCACTGGGAAGTCCCTAATCATATCGCTACCATTGATGTATAATCCCATCAAGCTCCCTACTACCCTCTTCTACATGATGGTTTGGGTAGTCATGTTTCATATGGATTTATCCTCCAAAACCATAGAAAATACTATCTCTTTGATGAATAGATCCCCTATATGACTTATGAGTTAATGATTCTTAGGTTCAAGATAGATCATGAAAATGCTTCATATGATGTAACCTTGATGCTTGGTGTCATATGGTCAAAATTGATGGCTCTAATATGAGATTACCACCACTAGAACCTTGTACATGGTATCCCTCTATGAATAAGCTCTAAATAACCAAACTTCTCTCTAGTCCCTTCATAGGTGGGGATATAGAGGATAATGATTCTTAATCTGATATATCTATGGAGGAAGTAATCAAACTTTTTTTCTTGAAATAATCCATCATTAATCATATTGAAGGAATACCTAATGAGATCAGTGAATATAAATACATACTTAGTAATAAACATACTACCTTTATATAACCCTAATGAATTCTGAATATGAATGGATCTAAACATAATTAGGTAGTACACATTATAAAAAAGGTGCTATAATTATAACCAAGTATGATTCACCTCATCATGAGTTTGGATGATCAAAGTAAACTAATGGATCATAGTGCAATAAAGATGTGATAGAGAAAATCCATAATATAATTTTTGGGATTTTTATTGATAAAAATGGTGTATGACGTGACTTAAAAAGGATATTATGTGATGATGGAAGATATTAGAGTATTTTTAAAAGGATATATTATAATTATATCTACAAAATATAATTCATGATGCAATATAGTTATTTCACCATGAAGATGATTGAGTGGTTTTTAGGGGAACTGTCTATATGATGCTCATTTTGTGAAGATATCACTATGATACGGGAGTCCAAGGTGTATTATTTTATGGTTTGGTTCTATAAGTGACCACAAAAAGAGAATAAATCTAATGAAAGAACTAGATATGGGTGATTTTTCTAGGTGAGGGTTGCATCATGAAGTAGAGGGTCATGTTAGGATAGAATCTAGAATTTTTTTGATGGTTATATCTAGGTGGTGCTTCACAATTTCAAGAATATGGTCATGCCAAGAACAATATAAGAATTAGTTTGTATTAAGAAATCTATATTATGATTTCATAAGAATTAAATATGTTTTTTGGAGTATATTTTTTGGATTTGGTTTTTGACCATATATCATGACATGACATAAGAAGTTACACAAGGAAACATGACTTTCCAAACTATTAGGTAGTTAGAGTTGGAGTTCAAAATTGTGACTTATAATGAAATTATAGGTGTTTACATAGATTTATTAACATGTTATAACCAAATTAAAAATACATATTACATTTTCCTTGATCTTAGTGGTCTAGAGAAAAGAAAATTAATCCAAACCATTATATTAAGGGATGAATAATTGGATGAATATAAAAACCAATTGTAGTAGTTTTTAAGAAAGAGATGAACTTGTATAGAGAGAATACATATAAAATAATTATAGGAGTTCTAGACTAGTGAGGTAAGGTTTGAAATGAATAAAATAGAGATCCATGAGATATTCTCATTAGAATATTTGTGGTGTTCTTAAAGTAGATGAAAGTGGATCATATTGACACACCATTTTTGGTGTAACCATATTTATCTATTATAGAGAGTTGAAGTAACAACACACAAATGAGAAGTACATTCCTTGAGTGCTTCATAGTATTGATCTTTTATATTGTGAGGGTTTTAAACTAGGAGGGTTTGTACAGACACCCCAAAATTAGAATAAAACATGTGAGTTTAGTGTTTCAGGTGCATATGCACATTTCTATTCATCCTCATTAGATTATCCCATTTTTGGTGAACTAATTATTATTATTTTCATTATCTATTATTTTATTACTTTATAAAAACCCATAAAAAGAGAGATTAATTTCTTTAAAAATGGAATAATATTTTCTAAAAGGGTTGAGAAAAGAATTTATTACAATCCGATTCACCCCCTCTTAAGGAATTCCCCACCTTTGCAACCAAAAAGATGTATCATTACAAAGGTTTATGAAAAAAAAATATATCTCTCACAGAAATTATGGAAGCAACTTTTGATTAAATGGTAATACTTATTTTTAATGAAAACAATTTCCAACTATGGTAAAAAAGAATGTAATAATACTTTTGTTTGTTGGGGATAGATGTATACATATATATTATGCACATGATATCATCCAACATAGAGATTAGATATATATTTTATGGGAATCACAAGAATTTGGATGATAATGTAAAGGTGATTGATTAAATAAGGGGATATTTGTCCAACCATATCTATAAAAAGGTGATGTCATGAAAATATCTCATGCTATGTGGGAGAAATATCTCAATATTTATATAGGTGATTCCAAATTTTGAGATGAAAAGTTACAGGTTCTATTGAATAAGTATGGATATTTAAGAATGAGACCAAATGTGATAATTTATTCATTATTTTAATATGTTAACATTCTTGTGGAATATATTCATGGACTTGGATAAATCCTAGATGATGTATATTTTTTTAAATGAATCCTAAGAATATTACCTCCATATTTTAATGTGAAAGTATCGATGCTTGAAGAAATAGATCGGAAGGATGTGATACTATATTTCATCCACAATACTCTCATTTCATATGATATGAGAAAGTATGATAATGAGTTTAGTTTAAAAGAGGATTCTTAAGAGGTGGTACTTATGTCAAGAATAAATTTTTATAGTATGAGGACCCCATTGAGGAAGAAATAGATGAAATAATATCTTTACAATCATCTAATATGAAAATAAGAAAAGGTAAATTTAAGTTAATTCTTACATATATTTATTTAAATGTGGAAAAGTTGGGAATATCATAATTAGTTTTCCTAAGAAATTCCAAGATTATAGTGAAGATGAGGTTCCCTTGAAGAAGTCATTGAAGGATGTGAAAGGCTTGATAAATTAATAGTATAAATTATTTAAAATAAGAAATTTACATTAAAAATATGGTAATAACTCTAAATAAATAGAATAATAGGAGGTTATATACTATGATTACATTGATAAATAAGTTCTAATAGCTATCATAGACAAGACATAAATGGAAGACAATGATGATAAAGATGATGAAGTCAAGGGTAGAGTTGACCTTGAAGCTCTATTAGAGGTTGATATTTAATAAATAGACATTTATAGGTCTAAAAAATTAAAATAATAGTATTTTATTTGAATAAATGATTTATATGAAACAATAAGAAGAGGATAAGTATGAATTAAAAGTTGAGATTTAATAGTTCAAATTAGAAAAAAAAAAATCAAAAAAGGTGATTAAGTACAAGATCAAAAATTGAAGAGTAGGTCCAGATCATTGATGGCCTGATCTGCTCAGTGAAATATCATGTAAAAGTAACTGAGGAACTCAAAAATGATGTCATGGAGTTATAAAGAAATATTTATAATGAAGATATACCTCCAACCCCCATCATGGAATCAAGAAGTTTGAGTGCATGAGTTGTGAAATAAGGTAAGTATATTCACAAGGAATCAATAGAGAAGGTAGAAACCTATCCTCTAGTAAATTTGTTCCTAAATTAGTTTATATTTTCAATATAACCTTTTTATATCTGAATAATGAAAATACCCCCCTATGAATTATGGTATGGGAATAAGTTGACACTCAGATAATTTCAAGTGTTCAAAATAAAATACTTTATTCTCAATAATGAGAAGAATCAGAAGTTTGTGGATCATGTGGATGAAAATATATACCTTATATTTTCAATAAAAATAAAGGTGTAAAAGGGATATAACAAAATTAATAGGAAAATTATTTAAATATAAGATTTAAATACTGTAGAGAATGAGTAGGTTTAAAAAAATATTAAGTAGAATTCAGAGAAGAGTAGTGGAATGATCAATAAGGAATGTTATGATTAGGTGAGTAGCTCAAGGGGAGATCATGGATTTGTATAAGACTCAGAATAAGACACTAAAACTAAATAAAATACAACTGGTTTAGTGGTAAAAATGAGAACTATAAGTAGATTTGAAATCAATGATGAAAATATAGTCAGTGACTGGATAAATATCGTTCTAACATGAAGAATGAAGCCTTAGAAACAAACCTTACTTCTATTTCAAGTATATCATAAAATTATTGAAGAGTCATATGGATATTATAATTGCTCAAGGATATGTATAAAGAGTTTGACCAATTAGAAAAGAAATAAACATGAGACGTTGATCAAAGGTTGGCAGTAAATAACATCATCAGAACAAAGTGGGTTATTTGGAATAAAATTAACAAAGATGGAAAGTTAGCATGAAACAAAGAATGACTGATGTTAAAGGTATATTCCCAAATTTAAGGTATTAGAATTGATGAGACATTTTCACCCATGGTCCATTTTAATAATATAAATATATTCATAGATATGGTTTAAAAAATAGGATTAAAATTTTATCAAATGGATATTAAATTGTCTTTTCCTAAATAGAGTACTTGAGGAGGAAGTATACAGTGAAAAAATGGATGGGTTTCTTATTGATTAAGATGAGAACAATGTGTTTTGGTTGAAGAATACATTATATAGGTTGATAAAAGAACCAAAATATTGGTACTCCCACCCCAATCAATATCTAAAGAAGCCCATATTCCCAAGAGGAGGAGTTGATCACAATCTCTATTCTAAGAAGAAAAATGATTGAAGGATGATGGTTCTTATTTATATGGATGATATTATTTTAAGTAGATAAAACGATGCACAATAAAATTTGTTTTCATAATATATGAGCTGTGAATTTGAAATGTCCATGATTGGGGAGATGATATTTTTCCTTAGACTACTGGTAATTCAAGGATAAAATGGAACATTTATTTCTCAACTAAAATATTCTAAGGAAGTTCTAAAAAGTTTTGAAATAGAGGATTCAAAGCTGATGAAAATACTAATGTATTCCAGGATTATGTTTTCAAAGGATGTGGATATCAAGAAGTTTGATGTGATAAATTATATATATATTATTTGGATCATGATATACTTAAAATTCTCATGGCCTAATATATCATTTTCCACTGATCAAGTTTCCTGGTACTAAAGATACCCCAAGGAGAGTCACTTACTCATAATGAAGTGGATAATTTACTATGTCAACCATTTTTATGATATTTTATCACATCTCATCTAAGTATAAATTATTTATGTATTTGATTGGGACTAGGTACTATTATCTAATGACTATAGGTCAATGTAACATCATGTTTCCACTTTCAGGCACTTTTAACCTTCCTCATTTTGTCCCCCCTTTTTTAGGGATGTTGTAGGCATTCTTGGAGTTTTTTTTAAACAAAATCAGGTTTTCTATAGTAGCATACGTCATAGTGGAAGTGTTGCAGTATGGAGTTGGAGGGGCTACTTCATGGGACATTAGGCTATGGTGTAGGGAATTTAAGGTTGGGTAGGGTAGTAGAGTAGGAGGTTGGATATGATGTAGGGCCTTTGAGATTATTTTTTAGAGCTACTACCAATTTTTGCATACTTAAACCATGGAGTCCGGACTACGCCATATACTTATTTTGACAGTTTGTCCCTGTGGTGTAGAGGTCCGGCTACACCATGGAGGATTGAGTGAGTGAGTTAGGGTGCCAATACCCATTTGGGCATGGTTTTTGGGTTACACCATAGCCTTACCCTAGGTGAAGTGGATCTGAGTAAAGTAAAAAACATGTTTTTAGGTGGTTGGTTGACTAGGAGAGGCCGTGGTGTGGTCTGAGGTGGCTGTGCCATGGTTTGGAAATTTTCAATAGAATTGTAGCATTCCCATAGGGGATACAACATGGTATGTGTTTTTATAGAAATAAAATCATAAAACCCATTTTAAATCCCAACTTCTCCCACTCAAACCTCTGTAGACCTTTTGTCTATTAAAGGTTCCCAAGAGACTTTTAACTCCTCCAATTTACTTTATTCTCAGATCAAATCTCCAGTGGGAGAATTTTATTCCTATCCAATGTAGAAGGCACTGTTTTGTACTGTAGCAGATGGAAATATTCATCAATTTGGGCCTTCGGGCCACCAGTTTGGTCCTCGGGTCTAACAAGGCCTTCGGGCCACCCAAGGCCTTCAGAACAATTTTCTCTCAAGGCCTTTGAGCCACCTTAAGACCTTCAGAACACCCTAAGACCTTTGGTCCACATGAAAAAATATAGATGAAACCAGTCAGATTACAAGGGACAAGGCTCCAGATTAGGATTCAAAGTAGGCACATTCAAAGGATAAGAGCTTACTAGATTTGGAAGATTGAGAGGGTATATAATTTCCATCGGTACTAGGCCTATGCAGCTCTGCACAAGACAACTAGCCGACCAAACTTTCAAAGGTGGAGTGCTGATATCACAATATTTTTTGGGGAGGGGCAGTTCCAACTTGTCTTTTCTAGATGATTTACTCTAAGACCTATGGGTCATGTAATTGTCACTTAAGCCTTCAGGCCTTGTAAGGGTTCACCCTCACCCTTGATAGGGGGATTATCAAAAAACAAATATAAATGGAAGGATTTTGGGCCATTCATGAGAAATGGTTCTTATGGAATATTTTTTCATGAAAAAATATTTAATGAAAGATGATTTTGAAATGTATGAATTTAATGAAAACCATGATTTGGTTATGAAATTGAAAAGGCATGTTGAATCTTAAAAATTGGACAATGAAGTTTTGATTTATTAATTTATTTAAAATTAATGATTTTCACTTGATTGATTGATTGATTTAATCACATGTGATCCTGAGTAGTTAGTGGGTAATTTGGACAAGCGCACTAGGAATATGACTCCCTATCAATGGATTGATAATGAAAAAACTAACTAAATCTAGTTCAACATGATTGTCCTTGATGGGGAGTTGATTTATTAGTCCCATTATTCTGATCCTATGGAGGTATTCACACATACATGATCCATGATTGATGATTGATTAGTGAGAGGACCCGGGAGCCTGGAAGTAATGTAACTTAGAGATTTTGGCCATGGTGATTTATTTTGAATGACTTGATTATATATTCCATTGTATAAAGAACTGTTTTATTCATGCCAACTATTTTATAGAAATGTTTTATATAAAGTTATCATTTAAGCTAGATTTTGATATATTTACCATCTCTTGCTTTGAAGGAATGTATTCCTAATAAATATGAAAAGAAATTACATAACTTTTCTTTATTTTAAAATTGAGAAGAAATGGTTTATTTTTATTGGAATTATTTATAGAACACTAGATGAGACAATAATAGTCTATTTATCTCACACCCTACCTTTTACTTTGGGAGTTTTTAGATTTTTTTATGCCAGGTACTGGAAAAGGGAAAGCTCTACATGGAGGTGGTTGATGTGCTTGATCCATTAGACTCTGGAGTGATGATGGTGACTGGTGGAGCAATGGTCCACATTTTTCATAGGGTTTTGAGTCAAAATGTCTTAGTGGATATTTTATTGTCCTTTAAATGCTGTTTATATTTGGGTTGTTCATTTGAATTCTTTTTTGTAATTTTCTCTTGGAGGAGTGTTTGGAATGCTATTTGTGTCTTTATTTTTCTTTCATATTTTATCATTATTTGTGGAAAACTGTTCCCATTAACCTTCATTATAATTCTAGGTGATAGTTTCCAACCCATGTAGATTAGAAATTCCCTTTGATCCATGTTAGGAAGAATATGGGTATCAGAGTACCAAAGTATTCAAGATAGTTTATGATAGAATGGTATCAAAATCCCAATTTTTCTTCTTTTATTAATTTTAAAATGTAGTTTTTTGTTGTCCTAGTAGGCTAGAGGTAGTATTTTCAGGACTTATCAGTAGTTATTAGTGAGTTCCTAGACATATCCCATCATAATGAGCCTTAAGTCATGATGGGTGTTTGGGAAAATCATCCTTAATGAATAAATTTATCTAATTATAGTCTTTTACTACTTTTTCTATGAGTATATTGAAATCACAAAAAGTTGGATTCTGTTTGATGGAATTGATATTCTTGTATCTCTTGTTCGAGTTCATTATCTATGTGTAATTTATAATGTTTTATTGTTTTTTATTGATGTGATGTTGCATCATACCTTCTAGAAGATGTTTGAATAAGTCATGGGAGGAAGATTATAGTGAACCTTAAAAAGATAATCATCCAGTTGACTAGAATCTCACTGAGATAGTGGAGTGCACTATTCATTCTCTAGGATAGGTAACTACACTCATTCTGATTCTGGGTCTGGTAGTGTAACCTTGAAGGGTTGAATCTAGAGATTTTTCTCAAGATCTTATTCGACATAAACTACCATATTTATAAGGCTTGAATGACCCTTAAGAGGATAAGGATTGATTTAAAAATATCAATAAATTTTTTTATTTCTTGGATATTCCACAAGATATAAATGTGAAGTATGCTATATTTAAGATTTAAGGTCTTAGAAGAATATGGTGGGATTCAATGGTTATGGTTAAAAAACATGAGTTCTTAGAATAAAATGAATTTATAACTCTTTTCACTAAAAAATTATCTCTATAATCGATGGTCTTAGAGAAGTCTATATAATTTATCATCCTTTATATGGGAGATAAGACTGTGACTCAGTATGTGAATCATTTTACTAAACTTGTTCAATTTTATTCATAGGTAGTGAAAAATGAGAAACTAAAATATTGAAGATTTGAGATGGGTTTTTGATCTAATATCTGATATCATGTTTTCATGTTGAAACTAACTTCTTAGGTAGATGTGATGGATAAATAATTGATGGATGAGCTTGAGTTAGCTAGTAAGTGAGGGTTGATGGGAGTTCCTCTTACTCCTAATATCAGTTCTGTTAGTTCTTTTAAAGTAAAGAGAAATATTTATGAGTCTCATGGTGGTTTTAGAAAAAAATCTTTTCCCTAACCTATTATAGTGTTTGGAAGAATCCCTTTAACTTTCTTTTAGTGTGTATAGGTTAGAAATTATATGTGAGTTTTCACTGAGTCACCCAAGATATGTGGTACATGTGATTATTCATTCCACTTGAATAAGTCTACCATATAATCTCATCCCATCATAGTAGAATGATCTTGTTAGCTCTAAAAAGTACTATGGTGAAATCAAATGCTTCAATAAATAAGGGGTTCCAACTACAAACATCTAGAATGAAGTTTCTTCATGCAGTTGAAGAGTCTCTATAGAAAGTTGATGTGCGTCCAACAATATTGAAAGGTACCATCACTATATCTTCATCTTTAGTGAGTAATTTATTTGGTACAGTTTCATATCACTTATTTATATCGACTCATGTTGTGAATTTTCTAAACCTTACCATGGTTATTTTGTCTTATGTAATGGATATTACTATTCCCCTCAGAACTAAGAGAGTTAAGGGTCTCCATTTTCCCTCTTGTGTTTTCTCTATACCGTAGATTGAGTTTACCTAGAATTTTCTAATTCTCAACAAGAAAATTCTTAACTTTATTCTTGGATGGATTGGATGATTGATCCTAAGGCCCTGATTGATTTTTATCTTTAGTGGGTCTCCGTCACTAAGACTTATGGGGTATTTAGTGTTTTTAGGGAGAATGGTAATCAAGGATGAGTATATTTAGATATTTTTTCTAGAACGAGGCAACATAATATTGTTGTTTTATTATGATATGGAGTGGGAATATTTTATTGGCGATTTTCCTCTAGTTTTCATTAAATTTCTCAACATGTTTTCTTTTAACTTTTTTGTCTTGAAGCCAATCCAAGAAGTATAGTTCTCTATTTATTTGGTACTAGATACCCAACCCATCTCTATTATTTCTTACCATATGGAACTAGATGAATTAAAAGAGTTGAAAACTTAGCTAGATGAATTATTAGAGAAAGACTTTATATGATCGAGTGTGTCACCTTGGGAGATACCTATTATCTTTTCAGAGAAATATGATGTAACACTTATACTTTGTGTTGAATAATGAAATATCAATTGAGTTATGGTAAATAATAAGTTTGTATTGTCATGGTTTGATGATTTTTTGACCAGTTTAAAGGGGTGAATTGGGTTTTTAAAGATCGATATTTGGTATGGTTGTCAGCAGTTGAGAATTAAAGAATCTAACATTCGAAATACAACCTTCAATAATAGATATGACCATTATGAGTACCTTATTATTCCTTTTTGGTCTAACTAATGATCCTATATTTTTTTATGGAAATGATGAATATGATATTCCATGAGTATCTCAATTAATTCATGTTGGTTTTCATGGAATAAATTTAGGTTTAATCTAAGGCCAAGGAAGTCTATGTGTTTCATTTTATAATAGTTATATAAATATTGATAGATCACTAAATTTATGTAAAGATTTTGAAATGTAGTTTCTAGATTTCTAAAATAAAGTTATTGGGACATGTGGCCTCAAAACATGGTATTTTAGTCAATACTGAGAAGGTGAATGCTATTATAAAATGGGAGAAAACATATAATTTTTTTGATACATGAATCTTTTTAGGTTTGTTGGGGTAATATGACAGGTTCATTAAATATTTATCAAATTTGGATTCTCCAATGACTACTCTCACTCATATGGGAATTAATTTCAATTGGGATTCTAAATTTTAGAATTATTTTGATGAGTTAAAGAGCCTTTTGAATTTTATGTAAGTTTTGACTCTTTCAGAGGATAGTCAGAGCTTTTTGGTCTTTTATGATGCATTAGGTTTGGTTTTGGGTTATGTTATTATGTAGAGTGATCACATGGTAGCCTACTGTTCCCGATAGATTAGGCGACATGATATATATTATCTGACACATGATATCGAACTCTCAATTTTGATTCATTCTCTTAAGAGTTGAAAAAATTACCTTTTTGAATAATGGTTTACCATTATTAATGACCACATAATCTTGAGTTATATATTCTATCAAAATTATTTGAATATACAATAGAGGCATTGTGTGGATTACCTACAGTCTTTTCATTTTGAAATTTCTAAAACCCATTGTAAGGGGAATGTTTTCACTAATGCTTTGAGAAAAAAACTTATAAATCTTTCCATGAAAGAATCATCATAAGAGTGGAATTTGATGACTCTCTTTGTTTAGTAGAATTTGGGAGTATTAGAGGATTTTATAAAGATTGTGTTGACAAGAGTTTAACTAACCTCTTCTATTATCAAGATGATTTTTTAGAAGTAACAACTTCATGATGAATCCTATGAAATTAGTAACTCTCTTTATGATGGAGAGACCATTGGTGAGTGGATATTCTCCTCAAAGGGTATTCTATGTTTTCATAACTGGTATGTTGTGACTTCTCCCATTAGAATATATGTGATGGGAGATTTCTATAATTACCAATCAGTAGTGCAACCTAGAATCACAAAGATGTTCTATGATACACGATGATGGTTTTTGCGGATAAGTATGAGATGATACATCCTTGAATTTGTTTCTTTTTGTTATACCTACCAACAGGTTGAGTTCAATCACTAGAAACCATTGGGTTTGATTCATCCCATTCCTCTGTCGACATGGATGCAGGATGAGATTGCTATGAATTTCATGGTTGGGTTAGATCATACCCCTTAGAAGAATAATACAATATGGGTTGTTCTTTATATGTTGAAAAAATTGGATCCCTTCATACCCATTCGATATACAACCAAATTTAAGGATTTGGGAAGTCTCTATGTGAAATAGATTTTCATATTTCATGGAGTTACATATATTATAGTTTCTAATAAGGATCCCTAGTTCACTTCTAATTTTTAGAGGGGCATCTAGGAGTTATTGATATCCCATGTTAGCTTAAGTAAGATATATCATCAGGAGATAGATGTCTTAAAAGAGTGAGCTATACAGATCTTGGAATACATGCTTTGCAATTGTGTTCTCAAATTTAATGGAGCTTAGGATAACAATTTGGAGCTAGTGGAGTTTTCCTATAATAACATCTACCCGTCATCATTATAATGGTTACTTTTGATGTCTTTTATATCTTGGATTATAGATATAAGCTTTTTTGTATAGATATTGGATAGGTTTACATGGTTAGATCGAGTTTTATCCAATGTAAATAAATAAAGATTCAGTTGATTAATCAGAAAATGGTAATTACATAGATCCATTAAAAATCCTATACTGATCATTAATGCATAACTTTAGAGTTTTTCGTTGGTGACCATGTGTTTTTGAGAGTTTTAACTCAGTTGGGCCACTGACATATTGGGAAAACAGGGAAATCTTGAACTGAAGTTTGTGGGTCATTTTGAGATTATTGAGAAGTTTGATAATGTGGACTACCATTTATACTTACCATAAAAATTGACATCGATCCATAATTTTTTTCATGTATCACAACTCAATAAGTATCTTTATGACATTTCTCATTTCCTAAGTTGGGAATATCTTGATGTTGAATCTTATTTATTCATGAATGAGGATCAAATTGTTTATTCTGAGAAAAAAAATATCTTCCTGGTTACACTATACCTTTGTTTCACTTATTATGGAAGCATGATTTTTTTTCATGATACTTAAGAGCATGTGGAACTGATGAGAGAGTAGTGGCCTCATCTCTTCGATATAAAGTCTTCTTGACAGGATGTATGGGGACATAAAGTGATTATGGTATGGAGGCTGTAATATCCAATTACCACCTTTAGGTAATTTTTACCTTCTTCATTTTGTCTCCCCCTTTTATTTGGGCTTGTTTTGAGTGTTTTTTGAGATTTTAAAAAAAATTCAGGTTTTCTATAATAATTTGTGCCGTAGTGTTATTCTACAATGTGGATTTAGAGGGGCTTCAATATGGGCCATCAGGCTATGGAAAAGGGTATTTGAGGCCAATTAGGGCTATAACATAGGAGGTTGGATGTGCTATGGAGCCCTAGATACAATTTTTTCAAAGATACTACTAATTTTGGAATAGATACACTATGGAGACTAGACTGCACTATTGCCTTCTTCTGGTAGTTTATCCCTATGACATAGACTCTAACTACATTGTAGAGGCTTCAGTAAGTGAGTTGGGGTTCCAATATCCATTTGGTCATGGATTCATCATGGTGATTGGGCTAGGCCATGGACTTACCCTAGGTGAAGTGGATTTTGGTGAGGTATGTGGCATGTTTTTAAGAGCACTATTAACCAGGAGGGATTATGGAGTGGTCTGGGGTGGTTTCTCCATGGGTTGGCCATTTTCAGTAGAAATGTGGTGTGGATATAGAGGATGTGGCATGGTTTGTGTTTTTATAGACTTAAAATCCCAAACCCCATTTTAAATCCAAATTTATACCACTCTAACATCATTAAACTTTTTAGATTTTGAAGGCTCCCCAAATACTTTTTAACTCCACCAACTTCTTTTCTTATTGGTTTAAAGATTTAGTGGAAGCATTTGATTCCTCACCTAAAAGATACCTCTCATCATTTTGTAATTTCTTTATTTATTATCTTCTATTATTATTTGAGAGTGATTTATCATCATGATATTGATGGATCTTTTTGTTGTTTTTTGGACCTTTTATTTTAGAGATTCCTTCTTGATCTTCCAAACCTTCAACTCTCTATTGGAATTTCCATTTTGGGTGTTCGATCAATTGATATTATGACTAAAAGTGGGTGGTTCTATAAGAATTTCCCCTTCATATTATCCTTGATTTATTTCTTGGTTGAAATTAGTTTTCAAATAATTTATAAACCTTTAATTGGTTAATTTAATAAGGCATGGATTTTGAAATAAAACCCTTTTATATGTTTTAATTAATATGATGATTTTGATGAAAGATGTATTGAATTAAGAAATGATTATTATTAAATAATTTTACATGAAAGTAGATTTAATGAAAAATGATTTTGGAAGGAGTGAATTTTATGAAAATAATTACTTGGTTCTAAAATTGAAAAGGCATGTTGAAACATAAAAACTGGAAAATTGAGCTATGATTGATGAATTGATTTGAAATGAATGATTTTCCCTGATTTATTGATTGATTTAAGAACATGCGATCTTGAGTAGTTAGTGGGTAATTAAGAAAATCATATTAGGACTCTAAATCCATAACAATGGATTAATGGATTCAATACTAACTAAACCTACTGCAGCATTATTTTCCTCAATGATGATTTTATTAATTAGTCCCATTAGCTAGAACCTTGGTATGTTCACACATGTATGTGATTTGAAATTGATGATTGAATATTTAGAGGATTTGGGATCCTAGAACTAATTTCACCTAGGTATTATGATCATGGTGATTTATTTTTCTCGACTTTATTACACATGGAATGTTTAATGAACTGTTTTATTCATTCCATCTATTATATATATATATATATATATATGTTTTACATAAAATTATTACTAAATATTTTGATATATATTCCATATATTGGTTTGAAGGAATTTTTTTATAGAAATATGAATTAAAATTCCATGCCTTGTATTTATTTTAAAATTGATCATAAATGGTTTATTTTTATTTGAAATAATTACAAAACACATAGTTAGACCATACTTGGTGGTTTAGATCACACCTGAACTTTTCCTTCAAGAGTTTATAGATTTTTTTATTCTAGGTCCTAGAAAAGTGAAATAGGTACTTATAGGTGGTGGATGTGCTTGATATGTTTAAAATTTGAGTGATGATGGTGAATTGTGGAGTTATGTTCAACTTATTGCATATGGTTTTGAGATACATCATCTTTTTGGATTTTGTGTTGTCCTTTGGATGATTTTTATATTTGTGTTGTTTATTTGAATTCTTGTGGTAAATTTCTCATTAGTTAATGTTTTTCATAACAAACATGTCTTTATTTATCTTCCATTGGTTATCAGTCATTGTGGGAAAAATATTCCCATTGATCTTTTATATGATTATTAGTTCTAGTATGCAACCCATGGGGATCGGGAACACCCTTCAGTCCATATCAGGACCAGACCAGGTATCAAAGTACTAAGGTATTTGGGATGGTTCGTGATATCCAGAATTAGGTGGTGTTTTTTTATCTTATGATTTACTGTATTCCATGCCTAATTAAAAAAAGTATTTCATTTCCATGGGAATAATAGCTAAATCTATATCTTACACTCATGTATATACTTAGTTTATTTAGATAAAGTAATAACTTGATGATGTTGGAATGATTATGGAATATATCTATTATAATAAAGTGTAACAACTAAAGTTCTATTAATATTAAAAAAAACACCATTCATCCTTCAATGACTAATAACATAGAGATCAAATACCATTTCATTGAGGTGAAGGTTGTGCCTGGGATATTAAAATTAGAGTACCTATCAACACAAGATTTGGTTGAGCATATCATGACTAAGGTAATACCCATTGAGGATTTTGAGAGGCATCAATTGGATCATAGAGTCTAGTTGACCCTATTAACCTAGATGGCATGGAAAAGGGAACCCACTTCTATATAAATTTATTTTATAGTAAAGTGTGGTAACTATATTTTATTTCAGATGTTTGAATATCTAAATCTATTTTTTGAATTTATAGAGAAGTTCCTTTTGGGTGTGTTGAAAAATGGGGAGAAGCTGCTTTTGTGAAAAGGGGGAGAATATATCTATGGATTGTTACTTAAAATTAAAAAAGGGGAATTAATATTTATTTATAAATTGGGAGAGTTCTTTAATGATTAGTCAGAGGGGATAAATAGTTTGGAAAAGTAGTGAATATAATCGAAATCACTTAAGTGTTTTCATGAGAAACTTATCACTTAACTATTATTTCTCAAAATGATCTTGGCTCATGTGGGCCTAGTGTTGGTGATTAGTTAATCATCGATGAACTATCTAAATTATGATGATTTCAGAGCATAGACCATGTCAGATTTAAAGTTCTCAAAATATGAAGATAGTGAATAATATTTGGTTATTTGGAAGTATTGTCTGTTGGGAAGAGTTTTCAACAAACCCAAAGAAGGATATTGTTAAAAAAAACACTTAGATCATTTTTGGGATTGTGGTTGTTGATAATGGTATATTATTTTACTTCTAAAGGATCTTACTTGATGATGTAAGATCTTAGAGGAGTTTTGGAAGGAGATACTATAGTTTTATCTACAAAAAAGTGACACTATGATACAATTGTTTTATTAGGAAGGTGGTTGAGTTGTTTTCAGCGGAACTATCCATATAAGGGTCACACTATAGAGGGATCTATTTATTTTAAGAGTCCAAGGTATATGATTTTATGGTTTAAGTATACAGGTGAAAACACCATGAGCAGAATGCTCAAGATGTGATTGGATATGGGTGGATTTCAGTGATTCTTTCTAGATGAGGGTTATGTTATGAATTATAGGGTCACACCATGACTAGATTTAGGATAATTTCAGTGGTTCAATTAAAGTGGTAGTTCTCACCATGTAGAAGATAGTTACTCTATGACTAGTTCAATAATTAGTTTGGATTGAGAATTACACACCTTGATTTCAGAGGAATTAAATATGAGATGTGGAGAAGATTTAGTGGATCTAGTTGTTAACCATATGTCACTTTATTAAATAATAATTTACATCACGAAATAAGATATCATGCCCTAAACCATGAATTTACAAACCACCGGGAAGTTATAGCTAGAGTTTAAAATTATGAATTAGTATAAAATCACATGGGCTAACCTAGAATGAATGGAATTTAATGGCCATGTTAAAATATGTGGTACATGTGGAATGATATTGGTGTTATTTATAAAGGATACTTAATTACAACCATTAGATTAATTTTTGGATACTTGTAACAATATAAAAACTACTTACAATAGTTTTGAGCTTAGTGTTTCTGGTGTATAGGCTCATTCCCATGCATAATTATTGTACTAGACTATTTGGGTGGACCAATTAAATATTTGTGTGTCTATTATATAATAATTTAATACTTTATAATAGTCTATGGAAATATAGAGTAATTAATTTTAAAATGGAACAAGATTGTTGGAATTAAAGGGGTGATAAAAGAATTTACAATACCCTAATTGAATCAATTATCTCAGGGTATTCACCCTCATTAAGGACAAATAAGAAGGTTGGATTATAGAACCTCCATCTAATTGATTGGATTATAGAGAAGGAGGAACACTTGAACCACCATCTCAATCCATTCATTGCATGCTTGATGGGTAGGATCACCTCAGATTCTGGGAGGTCATTTCCACTAGAACTCATATAAAACACTTAGGATATATATATCTTCATCATGTTCTACTTGGTTAATCTATTAAATAACATGTGAAATAAAATTCACCTTCACTATGAGATATGGGTTTTCTTTTAGTATAATGGGTGTAGGTACTACTCCCTATAATCCTAGAGAAAACATATCATGATTTAGTCCCTCAATTGAAGCCTTATAACCCATATACATGATCATGCCATAATCATTCCTTAAGATCTAAGATGTATTTTTTTTTGTGGTTGTACCCTATAATTTAACAAGATATACCATGTTCATTTTTATAATATTTGGGGAGTTGAATCAAGAAGGAAATAGAAATCATTGAACCATTCTTATATGATGCATGTACCATTTATTAGTTCCCAAAAACCAGTGTTTCAATTTATTGAGTCGACAAGTAGGTTATCAAAACCCTAGTTAACAAATATGTTAGATTCTGAACTAACACTACATTACTTGGCTTGAAATACAAACTTTAAATCCCTTAATATTGTTTACTGAAATTCCCAAAAAAATATTCACCATACACATAACTCTAAACTCTATCCCAAATACAAACCCACTTTGATAACACTCTAATATTACTTGACCCACTTTGACCCATCCTAAGTAGAAATAAGCTGAGTGTTCGACCCAATAACTACCTATAATAGGCCAAGGAATGATAAATAACATTTATTAGGCATATAAAACATGATGGGATGCCTTATCCTAATGAACCTATACAAAATAAACATCTCCATATAGGATATAATGATGAAAAATAAATAAAAAACTAATTATAATATATATATATATATACATATATATATATATAATGCATATGGAAAAAGACAATACCCACATAGGTAAGAAAATACTTAATCTGTAATGAAAAAAGGGAAAGTTAAACACCCAATAACAAAATTGGAAAAACAACCTAAAAAAATGAGGTGAATAGGTTCCCATAATGAGTTATCTCCAAACATGAACCTCACCCACTACTACTGGTACTGCTAAGCTCCACCAGAACTATGACCACCTAGGTCAACATCATACTATATATCATTTTCATAAGACACCACATGTGATGGAGATAAGTACCATACCAAGATGAGTATATACATACCCAGTAGGATTACTTGAAAACCAATAAGGAATAATAAAGAAACCAGTAAGCTTAAACCACAAGGAAAGAGTGAAATAACAACCCAATAAAAAACCTAGATATGATTTAAATCAATGAACCCAGAACATAGTTGAAATTCCAAAACTTTATAGCCCAACTATAGGATATCCAACAAGAATTACCAAGAAATCAATCTACCAAAATAAAGAAACCCACATCACCTCTCCAAAATATTAGTAGGGGGGATGAGCCTTGCTAAAGTATAAGTATCAGTTGATGGAATAACCAATCCTAGTAGAGGACCCGTGCCTTGTTTGAGCACTTAAATGAGGGAGTACCAACTCCATAAATAGAGGAAAAACTCCTATAGTTTATGGGGGATCACTAAACCCTATTTTTTATATAAGGTAATTTTGAACTAACACAAACATGCCTCTAGGGGAGTACTAACCCTTATAATGCAATGATTTCCACACTCAATCCCTATCAACAACCCAATGAACATAAATCACAAATCTACTTATATTTATTTATAAACATACTAATATGAACAAAATAACCAATTTATCATGATATAATTGAAAAAACGCTCAATATAAGCTATTAATTTTATTGAAACTGATATATATTGAAGAATTCATGAAAAAAACCACACATGAAAAAATACGGTCCATGTGGAAATCATGGCGTGTACCATGTGATGGTCCATAAGTGGGGGTGTGTGACCCTAATATGAAAATCCATCCTATAAATATCATGGAGTGCAGTTTTTTGGTGCCCACATACACTATAGTGTACTTCCCAAGTGAAGTCGTGCGGAACCGACTTAGCAAAGCTTCTCGACCCATTAGCCAGGCCTACTCCCTGCCATGGGCCAATGTCTGGGATGACTGTCTGGGCTTATAGGTTTAGGATTTCTTGTCTAGGTTTTCTAGGACATCCTAAGAGGATAATTGTACCCACTACCCAACCCACAATGGTATGGTGAGTCCCCCTATGTGGTCAACCCATGACAGAAAAATGACCACCGCCTCTATCTAGAGCTATGACTATGTGCCACATGCTAAATCTACCCCCCATGTTGGATAACACCATAGAAAGACCTACTTATGCTTACACTTCCATAAATACATTTCATAATGGCCTTCTATGTACAAACTCTAGATACTATTGTGATCATTGACCATTACTCAATGACACCCTTTCCTTGATCCACTATCCTCATACCCCTCACATTGCATCATCACTACCCCTCCTCCCTTACGGTCCACATCTTGCCACCTATTTTTTTAGTCAGACTGAAAACCTACTAGATTCATTCAAAAAGAATAAGAAATATGAGGGGAAATTGTGGATTCCACACACAAATTTTTCATTAGTAACACACACAAAAGCAATAAATCTCGGATTAGAAATCTCCAACCTAGGGATTTCTTAGCACCATATTACAGGAAATAAGAAACATGGATTAAAATTAAAAAATTAGGGTTTAAAAAATAATGGATAGGGTTCAACAAAGTAAATCTATAATGAATCAATAATAATAAAGCAATAATTTAAAATAAATAGACATACCCTGTGTTTGGATCATTCGTTGGAGAAGATTGAAACTTCATCAGATCCTTTATTCTCTCTCAATATTCATCTAGAGTTCTAGGGTTTATGGAATCTATCTATAGGTTTGAGAGTTAAAGAAAATAAATAATGAAATTTAGTGTTTCTAATAGATATAAAATTATTCACCCATAATTTAACTTATTAATCAATTCAATTAATTTAAATAACTAATTCAACATGTGATGACTCAATCTTGAGGACCTCATAGTGAATGAAGATTATATAACCCCAAGTATAAACCCCCTACCTTAGATAAAAATGAGGTGTTAGTTGTTGAGTCAATAAGTCTTACTTATGAATTTTCCATTCCTTTATGTTTTGAAAATCACAAACACCCTATCTTAAGGAAAATTTCATTTTCCCTCATATTTTCTTAATAAGAAAATTTTTCCTTCCCTAAGGAAATTTATCCTTACCAATTTTTCATTGTTCATATTTTATTCTCTCTAAATATAACTCTTTTTATTCCTAAGTGAAAAAATAGGTTTCACATCTAAAATATTGGAATTCTATAAGTACTTTGATATAGAATATTCTGTTTTCAGGATCCGTATTCATATTCTGAATTCTCTGAAATTCAGACTCCGAATTCTCTGAAATTCAGACTCCGAATTCTCTGAAATTTTGGCACTGAATTCCTTAGAATTCAGAATCCTAATTCCTTAGAATTCAGACTCAAAATTCCTTAGAATTTAGATTCCAAAGCCTACAGAATTATGATTCTCAATTACTTGAAAAACAGAATCTGAATATCCTTGTAATATAGACTTTGAAGGTTTACTTTCTTAGAATCCGAATTTTATTTTTCCTTAGACCCTGAAAAATGAATTTGGCTGAGCAACCTTATTTTACTTAATCTTGGTGTAGTTATAAAATGATGTCATGCATTATATTTCTAACTAACTGTTGTTTGAATGAAACATGTACAGGTCCCTCTGAAATTCAAGGAAAAATATGACCGTTGGAGGAGGGAGCAGATAGTTGGAAATGTGCCTATAAATTGGAGCTCATTTGAACAAGCTCACTATAAATTGATCAATCTAGAGATTACTTGCTTCTGAAGTGATTTCTAGAAAGATAGACTCACATGCTTTGTGCATACTTAAAATCTTGTTCAGATTGCTTTCTGCGACTCCGATTGTTGCTGTGTACAATCGAGGGCTTCCGGGGATAGAAAGACAGAGGTGCCGACTACCTTAAAGTTCAAGGACTTCCTTGATAAGGAATTTAGAGGTGCCGACTACCTTAACGTTTGAGGGCTTGTGGGGATATCAAGACAAACTCCAATATTCCTATTGAGGTCCTACCCTGGTGTGGGTAAGAAATACTTTCTTGAAAGTATAAATCAGGGGACCTTTATCCAATGTTGTTGGATAACCTACTCTTTGGGTTAAAATATTTCTTACTTGTTACTTGTATTGTTTCAATTTTATTTTCCACTGCATTTTGATTAATAAATAATGTATAACTATATTATACTTTCTTGTACTTGTACTCTGATTAGTAATATATATGCTTTAAGGTAGAATCTTTTTCCTTGTAAACTTTTATTAAGTTTCATTTCCAAAACCATATTTTCGGAATCTAGAAAGTTTTTAGAACTAAGAGGTCTTGTGAATTTACCTTGTTTAACATTGTTAAACAATAGGAAGGTTTATACAATCTTTAAAAGTTCCAAATAATTTTTTTAAAGTATACAATTCACCCACCCTCTTGTATATTGAGCATCTATATCGTATTTCAATCCTACAATTGGTATTAGAGGAGGTCTCTGAAATGCTTATATTTACTTAGAGTTTTCTTGCTGAAGTTTCCTTTGTTCTATTTTTCCTTTCTTAGGATTTTTATCCTTGTTTACAAACTTTTATTACTAACAAGATTTTGTGGAAGGATATTTTCTTTGAGATGGAAAGAATGAATGTCAGTTCAATTGACAATCTTAATCCTACTAGACCACCTATATTTGATGGGAATGATTATTAATATTAGAGAGATCGTATGAAGACTTTTTTCATTAACATTAGAGTGGACAAATTTGTAATGATTACTGGAGATTACAAGATTCCAGATAAAGAAGTTAGAACTTTTACTAATCAAGAAAAGTCAGAATATCAACTAAAATACAAGGTACGCAATACTTTTTTGTGTTCCATGACTAGGAATATATATAGCTAGATTTATTATTGTGAATCTGTAAATTGTATTTGGAAGAATTTGGAGGTCACTCATTTTGGAACTTGTAAAGTTATCAAAACTAGAAGAGATATGCTTAGAGCTGAGTACCATGGTTTTTTCTTTACTTATGGAGAACCAGTGTGTAAGGTAAAACATAGGTTTATGACTATTGTTAACATTTTACAATCCATGGGTGAAAAAGGTTTAGATTATGAGGAACTTGTGGAAAATATTATAGATATCATGCCTAATGAGTGGGAATCTAAGAGAATAACTATTGATGAGAATATAAAAGTCTCAAAGATTACTCTTGATGAGCTTTTTGGAACTCTTCTTCAACATGAGACAAGAATGAAAAGAGATGATGATCTAAATAAGAAGAATAATGGGAATGGAAGTGTTTCTTTTATAACTACGTCAAATCATATTAAATCCAAGACTCTTGAGAGAGTTACAAGATTTAAATATAAGAATGTCACTGTTTTATCTAAATCAAGTGAAAGTGAACATTCTAAGAATGAACTAGCTAATCTTTCTTGAAGGATGAAAATGATAGTTGGGAAGAAAGAATTTCATTATAGATACAATAATAAGGAAATAAAGGATAAGAAAGACTCTAAAATCACTTGCTATGAATGAAAAAGATCAGGGCATATAAGGCTAGATTGTCCTATGCTTAAGAGAAAAGATAGAAAGGAAAATATTTCTGAGAGGAATAGAAAGAAGTAATACAAGGATAAATCTAATAAAGTTTTGAAATACAATGACACCTAGAGTACCATTGGTGGTGACTTTTCTAAAGAATCCTTAGAGTAAAAATATTTTAGTCATAATAATCTTGGTTTGTTAGCCAAGATACCAATTGAAAATCATTTTTTAATGGCTAAGGTACACAATGCTGAGTCAATAACCAATGCATCCTTGAATGCTAATTATAGTGATAGTAAATATTATGAATCTTTAGATGAATAATCTTCTTCTAATGAAGATAATACTTTACCTACTTATGAAGAAGTGTCTAGGTTTGATAAGCTCCTTGAGAATGAAAATTATAAAGTCAAGAAAAATATTGATAAGGAAAATTCTAGGATTTCTATTCTTACTAAGGAAGTGTCAGATCTTTCTAAATATGTTGATAAGAAAATTTATGATTTTTAAAGTATTTAAAAAACCCTTGATGAAGTTAATTCTGAGAAGAATAAACTTTCTAAGGATCTAGAAAAAGTAATTTCTAAGAAAAATGTTTTAGATCCAAACTCTAGTGCTAAAAATAATGTTTTGAGGATAAAAACTTAGTTATTAGACTGAATTCAGAAATATTTTCCTTGAGGAAGTGTTTATAAAACTTTACCTTAGGTAAGAAAAACTTTGATATGATGTTTTCCCAAATTTTACCTCTTATGAATAATTCTGGATTTGATTATACTCATTCAAAACCATTTTTTAGTAACAATTATTTTGTTCCTCAAAGTGCTCCATTCTGCACTAAGTGTCAGTGTAGTGGGCATTGGACAAAAAATTGTCCCTTAAAAAAATAAGTCTTTAGGTTTTCATAAAGCTTATTTTTTAAAGAAAATGTGGTTTCTTAAAATTTTGATTTCTTAAGTTTCTGGATCCAAGAATATTTGGGTTCCGAAAGTCTAACACTCTTGTTTTCAGGAAAGTAAAGAAATTACCAACAACAATATGTGGTACACGGATAATGGATGTTCCCGACACATGACTGGTGACAAAAACTTCTTTGAAAATATTATCAATATGAAAGGAGGAAAAGTAACTTTTGAAGATAATGATTAGGGAGAAATTATTAGTATAGGTAATATTGTTCTTCTTGGAAAAAATTTGATTTCAAATGTTTTATTTGTTAAGGGTCTTAAGCACAACCTTATTATCATAAGTCAATTATATGATGAAGGTTACATTGTGAATTTTATGAATGAAAAGTGTTTAGTACACAATTCCAAGTAAGAGTCTATTCTTTCTTCTCATAGGCAAGATAATGTTTACACACTAAACTTAGAAGACCTTAGAAGCCAAGATCTACCATGTATTAGTGCAAAGCAAGATCATTCTTGGTTATGGAATAGAAGGTTAGGACACTGTAACCTTAGGTTCATATGAAAACTCTCTAAGAAAAGACTAGTTAAGGATCTACCAGAGCTTAGATTTGATTCTTCAAAAGTTTGTGATCCTTGTTAATATGGAAAGCAACATAAATAAAGTATTAAATCAATCGGTGAAGTTTTAACTACTGATGCATTATAGTTTTTACATATGGATCTTTTTGGTTCAACAAAAACTGGAATCATTGGAGGAAAATATTATGTATTTTTTCTAATTGATGATTACACTAGATTTACGTAGGTCTATTTTCTATCAAAGAAATCTGAAGCTTTTTCTTATTTCAAAAGTTTTAGATCCCAAGTTAAAAACGAGAAAAACCATCCATTGATAACTATTCATAGTGATCGTGGAGGAGAATTTCAAAATTATGATTTTGAAAATTTTTGTAGTAGAAAAGGAATTACTCATAAATTCTCAGCACCAAGAACACCTCAAAAAAATGGTGTTATTGAAAGAAGAAACAAAATTATTCAAGAGATAACAAGAACCATGTTGAGTGAATATTCAGTAGCCAAAAATTTTTAGGCTGAAGCTGTAAGTACTTCTTTCTATACATAAATCGTGTTTTGATTAGAAATTTTCTTAATAAAACTACTTATGAGTTATGGAATGGTAGAAAACCTAGACTTTCCTACTTAAAGGGTTTTTGTTTCAAGGTATTCATTATGAATACTAAAGATAATATACATAAATTCTCACCAAAATCTGATGAAGGAATTTTCTTAGGCTACTCTACAACTTCTAAGGCTTATAGAGTTTTCAATAAAAATACTTTTGAAGAAACAGTAAATATTAAATTAGATGAAACTAATCCTTTTGTTTTTAAACAACTTCAACCTACATCTTCATATGTGTTTTCAAAAACTGATTATCAACCCTTGATAGAAGATACTTCAGATAAAGAAAAATTTTCAAGAAAATGTTTCTGAAGCATTTACCCTAGAAGACTTCCTACCATATGTTGATGAATAGGTTTTAAAAAACCCAAATCAGTTTTTTCTTAAGAATCATCCCAGTGATAGTATCATTGGTGATGTAAATCAACCTATAAGGACTAGAAGTTCCTTAAGAAATGAAGTTTTACATTTAGAATTCCTTTCCCAATTAGAAAAAAAGAACTAATGAAGCATTAGGTGATAATGATTGGATAAAAGCTATGCAGGATGAGCTAAATGAATTCAAAAGGAATAAAGTCTGGACCTTGGTTGAAAGACCTAAGGAAACTACTGTTATTAGATTAAAATGGGTCTTCAGAAATAAGTGTGATGAAAATGGAATCATAGTAAGAAATAAATAAATATTGGTTGCTAAAGGCTATAATATACAAGAAGGAATAGACTATGAAGAAACTTATTCTTCATTAGCCAGACTTGAATCTATTCGTATTCTAATTTCCTTTGTAGCATTATTTAATTTCAAACTTTTTCAAATGGATGTTAAATGTGCTTTCCTTAATGGTTATGTCCAAGAGGAAGTTTTTTTGAACAACCTCCTGGTTTTGAAGATAGAAAACATCCTAAAAATGTTTTTAAACTTACCAAAGCTTTATATAGACTTAAACAAGCCCCAATATCTTGGTATGATAGACCTACAAGATTTTTGCTTCAAAACAATTATGTTACAGTAAATGCTGATCCCACCCTTTTTATAAAGAAAGATAAGAAATATGTTTTGATTGTTCAAATTTATATAGATGACATTATATTTGGTTCAACTTAGAAATATTTAACTGATTCTTTTTCAGATCTAATGAAATCTGAGTTTGAAATGAGTATGATGGATGAGTTAACATTTTTCCTTGGTTTTTAAATTTCTCAAAAACCAGAAAGAATCTATATATACCAACATAAGTATATTAAAGATATTCTTAAAAAGTATGGATATGAAAACAATAAGAGTATAAGTACTCCCATTGTTACCTCAAATTCACTTGATCTTGATGAAGTTGGAAAACCAGTAGATCAAACATCTTTTAGAGGTATGATTATAAGTCTACTCTACTTGACAACTAGTCATATGGAATTAATGTTTTTTGCATGATTATGTGCAAGATGTCAATCTAATCCTAAGGAATATCATTTAAAGGCAGTGAAAAGGATTTTTCGCTACTTAAAGGGAACCATGGATCTAGGACTCTTTTAAACTTATGGAAATGATTTTGTTTTAAAAAGTTTTTAGGATGCTGAATTTGGTGGATGTAGAATGGATAGGAAAAGTACATCCAAAACTTTTAATTTATTAGGAGATTCATTAGTTTCTTGGTCATGAAAAAAGCAACACTCAGTAGCACTTTCCACTGCTAAAGCTGAATATGTAGTAGCTAGAAGTTGTTGTGCTCAAGTGTTATGGATGCAACACACACTCACAGACTGTGGTATGAGTTTTTACCAAAACACAAATATTGTGTGATAATAATAGTTCCATTGCCTTAAGTAAAAACCCTACACATCACTCTCATGAAAAACACATAGATATTAGGCATCACTTTCTTAGGGATCACACACAAAAAAGAGATATCATTCTTCTATTTATCAGAATGCAAGATCAACTTTCTGATATTTTTACAAAATCTTTACCATCCAATATATTTGAATACATTAAACAGAAGTTAGAAATGATAACTGTAAGGTAATATTCCATATTAACTTCTTGTTGAAACCTATCTACTTACAGTAAGAAACTCCTTTTCATAGGGGGAGTATATTTGCTTGTTAGAAAAAATTTTCATAGTTAAAATTTTCGTAGTCAATTTTTTTTCAGTCAAAATTTTCGTAGTAAAAATTTTCGTAATCAAAATTTTGTAGTTAAAAATTTCATAATAAATTTTTTTTGTAGTTTAAATTTTCATAATTAAAATTTCTGTAGTAAAAAATTTTGTAATCAAAATCTTCATAGTCCAATTTTTTTATAGTTAAAATTTTTCATAGTTAAATTTTTTCATAATATATATTTTTTTCATGGTTAAATTTTTTCATAATCTAAATTTTTTTCATTGTTAAAATTTTTCGTAATATAATTTTTTTTTGTAAGTAATTTTTTTTGTAATCTATTTTTTTGAAATCTAAAGTTCTTCAAGAACAATTTTCCTTATTACAAATAATCTTCATGGCAATCAAAAAGGTATGTTTCCTTTTCTAAGTTTTCGTAATCATATTTTACTTGTTGGAATACTCTTTTTGTTTTCAAAATTTTCAGATTCACTTTTACTTAAATCCGAATATTTTTCTTAAACACCTCAAAAGATCAGAATCTATCAAAATCTTTCTTCGGCTATCATCTCAACCGTCATATCTTCTCAAGAAGCTTTCAACCATTGGATCAATTAGGGAAGCAGAACCATCACTTCAATTTCCTATATAAAGGAACCCCAATAGTCGTCCCACATCAAACCCCAAGACTTCACGTGCTAAATCTCTACCTCTATTTTTAAAGCCATTCCAGATCTTTAAAGTTTCCTTACTTTTGAATGTCTGTTGAAGCCTCTTCTCAGAAAGAAATGTCAAATGTTAAGGAAATATCTGAGTGGCAGATCTACCGAGAAAGGTTAGTAGATCCGAAGTTTTATTCCAAGTATGATTCCATTGTTTCTAAGAATATCAAGCTGAATAGTTGGGAGAGTGTGTGTATATCAAAACCAAGAGCACTAGATCCGGTGTATCCAGAATTGTTGATTGAATTCTATGAGACAGTTAGTTTTTTCAATGAATGAGGAAGATATAAATTTTCTTTCAAGAGATATGGAAATACATACTCTCTTTCTTATAACATGGAAAAAAATCTGATAGGAATTCCTTATGAAGGAGAACCATAGTTTTTCTCACACAAGATACCTAAAGAAATATGATATTTTGACAAGTAAAAGGCTCTAGCTTGTCTTGGTCTTTCAGATTTAAAGACTTCGAAAATTATTCATCTCTCTACAAATCTTTGGATTCTTCAGCTATGGGTTCAAGTTTTTCTAATTCCGAGAAAAGGAGATAAAGATACTCTGAATAAAAGCAATATGTATGTTCTATATTTCTTGGTGAACCTAAGAAAGTTAAACCTGGTTAAGAATATCTTGGTTATGATTGAGAATATAAATAATGGAAATCTAAAGTCTCATATTATCATGTATCCAGCCATTCTTTCAAAAATTGTTGTTCTTTATCTCCATTATTTCAATATTACTTGCAGTTTTAATCTAAGAAATTGTAAGGTGATGCTTTTTAGTGATGATACTCTAAGGAGGATAAATATTGGATTTAATAGTAAATCTAGGGAATTTTATGATATGTAGGAAGCAGAAGTTGAAGCTCTATCAAAAAATTCGGAAGTGGCTGAAACTTTTAAGAAAGGTGGAAGGAAGAGGAAGGTTAAGGAACCAGAAGAGAAAGGAAAATCTCCAGTGGCTAAGGAAACTCAGTTAGCACCTCCAAAGCCAAAGAAGAAAAAGACTTATCCAGATGAGGTAGTGGCTAAGTGGAGAGAAGATAATAAGAACAGGAAGGAAGGGGAGCCTATGTTTGTCTTGGACCCTGCTGAGGCAAAACCATTGAAGGAAAAGACTACTGAGAATCTTGAAAAGGAACAAAAAGAGAAGAAGAAAAAGAATAAGATATCGAAGGATGAGATCATACAATAACTTCTCAAAGATGCTGAGAAAGCATCTAAAAAAATTCCAGTACCAGAATTGTTTTTATTAGAACCTTTACCAGAGACTTCGGGAAAGAAATTGGTGATCCCGAAATGACATCAAGAAGAATAAATAGTGCAAGAAGAAGAAGTGTAAGAAAAAGAGGAAGAAGGGAGTGGTGATACCGAAGATATAATAAATCAAGTAGAAGACTATCATGAGAAGGAGAGTCCTTCTGAGAAGTTATCATTCCGAACTCTTGAAGATGAGTCTTCAAAACTTGATACCCCAAGAAAAGATGAGAAGGGTGAGGAAGAAGTGAATAAGTTGTATGAAAATGAAAGTAGCAATCATGATTTCATTCACCTAGGGGATGTTGAGGCAGGAGATGAGAAGGAAGAGGTTGATTAAGATAAAAAATTTCAACTATTAGATAGTGAATATAAATATCCTAATCAAGAAGAAATCAGTCCGAAAGATGATAAGGGAAAACATGGGATATTTGGTACACCTAGAAAAACTGTGGTAAAGAAGAAAGAAGTTGGTGCTTCATCAAAAAGGAAGGCTACTAAGATTGAAAAAGAATCTTCACAAACCAAAGTCTCGGATTCAGAATCTTCCTCTCTTAGACATGACTTTGTTGTTCAGTATTTGAAGAAGTTGGTTGGGACTATTCCAATATTACCTAGTATATATTCAATATGTCAGATGCTTCATCATACATTAAATCAAAAATCGGATTCAGTATCTATGGTGATGGATAAATGTGTCAGTCTCGAGGAAAAATTCAAGACTTTTCTCATTGGATATGAGGCTCATAAAAGATCTTGCAATAAGATGACAAGCTGGTCAAGGAAGAAAATATAAGATATGAGAATCTTTGATGAATTTCAAGATAGTTTCTAGGATTATTTTGACTCTAAAGATTTGAAGATTAAGGATCTCACTAATAGTTTTGAGGAAAAGCTAACTCTTAAATAGAATTCTCAGAAGCAAGAAGTTAAGGATCTGAATGGGAAGCTAAATTATATGGCCATGAATTGGAAGAGAGAAAGGGATATCAGAATTGAGATTTAAGAGAAGCCTTCTTAGCAAGAAGAAGTTATGAAGGCCCTAGAAGAATATCTTAAGGCTCAGGAAGAGAAAACTAAAGCCTCAGAGAAGAAAACAAAAGATCAGGATCTGTTTCTCAAGTATGCAGAAGAGGATCACAAGTAGATCAATAAGTTAAAAACCACAGTGAAGAAGTTGATGCTGAAGGAGAAGGAAGGATAATCTTTTCCAAATCCGATATTTTGTTGTATTTTCCTATTGTACAAATTCTTTCAATCCTAATGAAATTATTGTTGATCTTAATATTTTTTGGTTGTTTAGTACTAATATTTCTGGTACCATACTTTCATTTCCATTAACTGTATTTCTTTTTGAAAATCACAATGGGGGAGAAAGGAATGTCAAAAAGGAATACATAGTAAAGAAGAAATTTCACTATGTAAGTGGGAGTTCATCTAAGGGGGATATTTCATCATGAAAATTTTTGTATGTAAGAAAATGAAAAATATCATTCAGGAAATTCAGAATACGATCCTTAGTGTTTCTAAAGCCTAAGTGGGAGTTAGTCATATTAATTTTGATCCATTAGTAAAGGGAGATAAGTTTTTATTTACAGGCCCATAAAATTTCTAAGTCCTTATATTATTTTTCGTAAGGATTTTTGTGCTTTCCAAAAAGGGGGATATTGTTGAGTCAATAAGTCTTCCTTATGTTTTTTCCATTCCTTCATGTTTTGAAAATAAAAAACACCCTATCTTAAGGAAAATTTCAATTTCCCTCAGATTTTCTTAATAAGGTAAATTTTCCTTCCCTAAGGAAATTTATCCTTACCTGCTTTTCATTGTTCATATTTTAGTCTCTCTAAATCTAACTCTTTTTATTCCTAAGTGAAAAATTCGGGTTCACATATAAAATTTTGGAATTCTATAATTAATTTGATATAGCATATTCTATTTCCAGGATCTGAATTCAGATTCCAAATTCTCTGAAATTCAGACTCCAAATTCTCTAAAATTCAGACTCTAAATTCTCTGAAATTTAGGTACTAAATTCTTTAGAATCCAGACGCTAAATTTCTTAGAATTAAGGTTCTGAATTCATTATAATTTATACTATGAATTACTTAGAATTAAGACTCCAAATTCCTTAAATTTCAAGGTTCCAAATTCTTTAGAGTTCAGAATTCGAATTCCTGAGAATTCAGACTCTGAATTCCTTAGAATTCAGACTCCGAATTCCTTAGAATTTAAGTTCCAAATTCATTATAATTCAGACTCCGAATTCCTTAGAATTCATATTCTGAATTCCTTGAATAACATAATATGAATTCCTTGTAATATAGAATTCAAAGGTTTACTTTCTTAGACTATGAATTTTATTTTTCCTTAGACTCTGAAAAATGAATTTGGTTGAGAAACCTTATTTTAATTACTCTTGTTATAGTTATAAAATGATGTTGTGCATTCTGTTTCTAACCAGCTATTGTTTGAGTGACACGTTTACAGGTCCCTCTGAAATTCAAGGAAAAATATGACCGTTGGAGGAGGGAGCTGACCGTTGGAAATGCCTCTATAAATAGGAGCCCATTTGAATGAGCTCACTACATTTTGATCAATCTAGAGATTACATGATGCTGAAGTGATTTCTAGAGAGATAGATTCACATGCTTTTTGCATACTGGAAATCCTGTTCAGATTGCTTTGTGTGACTTCGATTATTGCTCTGTACAATCAAGGGATTCTGGGGATAGGAAGATAGAGGTGCTGACTATCTTAAAGTTCGAGGACTTCCTTGATAATGAAGACAGAGGTTCCGACTACCTTGAAGTTTGAGGGATTACGGGGATAGAAAGACAGGCTCCGATATTCCTATCGAGGTCTTACCCTAGTGTGGGTAAGACATAATTTCTTGAATGTATAAATCAAGGGACCTTTATCCAAGGTTTTTAGATACCATACTCTTTGTGTTAAAATATTTCTTACTTGTTACTTGTATTGTTTCAAGTTTGTTTTCTGCTACATTTTAATTAATAAGGAAAGTATAACTATCTTATACTTTCTTATACTTGTACTCTAATTAGTAAGATTATATATGCTTTAAGGTAGAATCTTTTTCCTTATAAACTTTTCTTAAGTTTCATTTCCAGAACCATATTTCCCGAATCTAGCAAGTTTTTAGAACAAAGAGGTCTTGTGAATTTACCTTGTTTAACATTGTTAAAGAATATGAAGGTTTATACCATATTTAAAAGTTTTAAAGGATTTTTTAAAGTATACAATTCTCCCCCCTCTTGTATATTGTGTATCTACATCATATTTTGATCATACATCAGTTTCCCAATCCAATGATCTATTTATATGGAAATAAATTTTCCCTATTAACAAACATGTGCATACTAGAAATAGCATATTATCTTTTAATATATTATTTGTAAATCTCCGCAACACCAAAATCGATAAAATGACTCAATGCACAACCTCATGATATATTATTTAAAATATTATAAATGATTAAATATAAAAATCTAGGGTCACTACAAAGATGGTATGATCCCATATAAAACAAAGGAACATGAATTTGAAGAATCAAAGTCATGGTGGAAGCATTCTTGAATAATAATTTTAAAATTCTTGATTGGATTTGATACGTAACACAAGATCTGACATTCCATCACCCATAATCACTCAAATATTGCAATTCCAATGAATTTAATAACCCAAATAATGAGGTTATTTCATAAAATTGGTATAGAATACAAATTTTCACATAAAAAATGATCCAACATCTTAGCAGTCTTAAGATAAAAGATATATACAATTTCTTTTAAATATATTTTGAAAACTTAAATTGTAGTGAAAAAAATCAATAAATATTTATTATTCCTAAAATTATATACTTATATTATTTCTAATAATATTTTGGGTTTTTTGTAAAAAAATGGATAAAAATAAAAAGAGCGAGCTATGTTTTTTAGTAATGGGTAGCACACATCAGAAGCTAACTTGGAATATTTAAGGCATATACAATAAGGCAAGAATAAATAACCAAACAAATTCCATATGAGCATCATTTATCCATGGAAAACATAATAATAAATAATTACATGGATAAAAATGAATTATTACATAGATATTTGATGAAAATGTACATATATATTATTCAAACTAGCAAGTTCTAGACTAATAAATAATAATAATACCATTAATTACTTATTCCAAGACATCATACATAATATGGAAATCATACACCGAATCCTAATATAATTTTGTTCCATTTTACTATATATCATGTCATATATGATAAATTGTGAAACCACATCCAAAAAACATTTTGAATATCTTCAAAAAAACATTTATAAAGATACCATGAATCTTACCTTGTATCACATCATATACAACACCTTTTCAATAAACATCCAAAACTACTTTTGGATAAAAATCTAAAGCACTTTTAGAGTATCTCTATGAGTCAAACCCAATCATAATTTAGTCAACCATAATGTGTCACCCCATAAGACTTTTTATCATTGAAAAAAAATATGAATTACCAAATCCATGAATTCAAGTAAATGGAAAACTTTATCAAAGAATCAATTCTAGTGAATCTATAAAGGGATCTTGTATGAAACACATGTACCTCTATACCTGTGTCCACCAGTTTCACCATATTCCAGAATGAATTTTCATATGATACCTTTTTCTAATGAATTGAGTAACCATCGATAATATAGAATGTTAATCCCATATAGACTCCTTAAATGTTCTCAACTCTCTAATTATATACTGACAAGGTCAATGAATATATCCCATGGTATTTATCTAGTAGATGAGAACATCACATTTACCTTATCAAAGTGGATAAGTACATCATATGTACCTTCTATGTATGGCCATATATTTCCTTAGGATATCTCAGTAGAGGGACTATATTTCATACACATCATACAAGAGGAAAAATTCCATCTTTATTAAGCTCCAACTGATGATATGATCAACAACATACCCAACCACCCCCTGATTAGATAATATTTAAGGATTGAATGAGAAAGATATCAAAGTATAAAGGTTATTTTTCTAAGTATCTTGAAAATATAAAGTAGTTGTGACTTATAATATAAACCATTAATCCCTAGTATACAAAATACACAGTGTATGACACTCTAGTGGTAAACTTAACGGGTCATCCAATATAAAAAAATCTTTTTATACCTAATGATAATATTTTGTATCTTGATATAGGAATCATACTCACACTAACCTTAAAATTTTCATCTTAAACTATAATACTCCAGGATAAAAATTGGTTAGGGATAACTCAAAGTTTTACTTTAGAGGTAAATTATCATTTCACTTCATTAAATGTATATCAAGATATATACAAACGTAGCCAATATAAAAGAATGATAAAGTGGAGAATTCCTTTTATATTACATGATACATTTTATATTATTAAAATAATTATGGATATTTAAATAAAAACATAAATAAGTACATATATATAATATCATATATGATAGAATTATATATAATCCTTATGTTTGTTTTAATTTCAAGGGTTTTGTTAAACTAATTATATCTTTATGTATTTTTTACCATATCCCTATGTGACTATCTGATAAAACTCTCCTTCAAAAATCTTCAGTGAGAAACATCTTTGAAGAAATAATTTATGAATAATGTAGAGAATTAGGAATCATATTTATAATGATAATTTTTTTTAATATATTGATACTCCTCGACTCCAAAACATCCAATGTTAGGATTTTTACAAATTTGGTTTTCTACTTAGTACTTTTACGATGTTCATCATCACCATTACTGAAACCTTTCCAAAATTTTCCTTGAAATATTCTAGTAACTAATGAAGATTTTAAAATATATATTTAACAACATATCCTAAACCACTTTAGGATATTATGTTAAATTAACTATGTTATGGTAACTAAATATAACTCTTTACATCATTTATTCACAATTATATCCTAAAATATTTAGGATATAAAGTAAAATTTATTTAAAAAATTAACTAGAATAATCCTTTTTTGTTAACTTTAAACTTCTCTAAGTCAAAAAATAATCCCAACAGACTCTAAGTAGCTATATTCCTTTACTAATATCATACTAAGAAAAAAAGATCATTTATACTTGTAAATATAATTTATTTACTTTTTAGTGGGAATAATTACCAAATAATCTATTATTTACATATCATATACTATATTATATGTGGCTATAATATTTATTGAAAATAATATTTTATCAAATATTTTACAATTGGCAGTGGAATCATATTCCTTCAAATTCTTGGATGAAAAATTTATCCCAAATAAAAAATATTATATCCTTGTATCCTTTTCAAATATGTTATAGAGTTGGATGAATCATGGACCATGTGTATAAAAACATCCATATCATTTATTTTTTAAAAAATTGTTTACAATTATCTCTTAGGAGAGAGAGAAAATTGACAAAAAATACACACATTTTATTTAAATTCACCAATGATTGAATTAAATATTGTATCCAAGTCCTCAAAGAAGAAAATATTTTCTATATTGAAATAAAAATTAAAGTTACTATAAAAAATATATTTTTTTTAAAAGGTTGGGGCTGAAGCCTTATTTTATTATTAAAGCAAATCAAAGACCTCTTTTAAAACATACAATTTGTATCATATACCCTACAGAATAAAATAATTGATTTCTAGAACCTTAATACCTAAGGTGGTCTGTCTATGTTGTTTTTTATAACCCTTCAGGTTTTATGGAAAGTTACTTATCTATTGGACCTGTTTTCCACAATGAAATCACTATCCATCATTTGATTTCTCTGGTTTAGTTCATGTTATGGACTACTCATGACCTATTTTATTCTCTCTATAGCCAAGAACTTTACCCTTATCATTTTTCACCATAATTATGGCACATGATCCTAGACCTCCTATGTCATACCCAAATATCCTCAATTTATTAAGAATATTGAGTAAAATTTATTTGTACTCATTCATGCTATAGTTCATAAGGAACTACCAAAACCTTTCTGAAAAATATTGTAGAATGAATTTTGTGGCCATATCAAGCAAAAGAGGTGAACTCAGTCACTATAAGTCATTATTGTACCTAATAACATTGAGAAAATGAGTTAAGACCAAGGTTAATTATTTAGGTTTACACCAAAATAGATCCATCAAAACCTTATACATCTCATTACTATCTAGTTTTATATAGAGCCTTTTCAGGTTTTCTATCATCTTATAAGAATACATGGCCTCATGTTAGTTTTTCAACTTAGGTTCTATGATCATAACCATGATAGTATAGAATTTTAGTGAATACTTAAGTTGTTTATCATATGAATCTATATAAAATTGTTTAAAAACTTTAAAATTCAGTTTCATAGGTAGGGGATCCTAAAAAACATAGAATTTTACTTCTTGAATAAGAACTAATATAAAGTTCCAATACCAGTCAATAAAATTACTACCGTTTAGTTTTTCATTATGAAATTTAGATCTTATGGAAAATATTAATGATAATACTTCCATTATCTACAACAAAATCTTTAATCATATGAGTATCATGTTTAACATTTATTTAATAAGGAATTTTATAAAAATTAATCTCATTAAAAATGATGACCCCATACATCATTTCCATTTAGTGAGACAAGATACATATTTTACAAAGAAATGAGTCCACTTTATATTTACTCTCACCACTTAGTTATTTTGGTATGGAATCATCCCAATTATATCATTTATGGATCTTGGATAGTTGATGGGATAACTATTTTCTCTAATCCATTATATATACATATAAAATCAACTCTATTCCTCTAGAATCAGAACTCTTAGGGTTTCCATGCTATGTGTAACCCAAATCTCATAGAGGGACTTGGTAACCTAATTCATTTCAAAACTATATGTAACCAAAATATAATAGATGGATTTGGTTATCTAACTATTAGGGTTATCCATTTCCACCATACATTATAAAAGATAATCCATGAGAACCTTGATTTGGTAGAACTTTCCTGGTTGGATGATCAAGGTTGTGAAATCCCTATCAAGGTGCCACTCGAGGGTACCCTAAGTCAGTGGGCCACATAGCCTCAAGCACGCCTCCCCATATGAAAAAGTCTACAGACTATTAGCAAGGACCTAGGGTGTGACTATGGGGAGACTATTACCTCATTTTAGAGTGGAGTACAGTGGTATAATAAATAGATAAATAGTATAAGAACAATAATAAAAAATTAATCACCTGAAGAAGACATAAATAACCATGAAACTAATAGTAACACTCAAAATATAAACTACATCATATATAAAATTTTATGATGTAATGTCATGGATCTATAAAACTAGAAAAAAAGTAAACATAGATGCAGGAAATAAATGCTATACAAAATAATAAAAAATAATCCCAAAAGTATCTAGTATCCCGAACACTTATCCGATCATCTACTAGAAAGCTCTATCTTAAGTAAGAAATCAAGTCAGGTTTCTAAAGCAGGATGCTTCCCCTTATCAATAACTTCATACATATAATCTTCTCGGGTTCCATCAATGTCCTAGATGGGGTGTGAGATAAATCTAATTAGGCCACCACCAATGGAGTATGTAAAATATAGTATGTGAATATAAACTAAAATAGTGTGCATGTATATATATTTAAGTAAAGATAGTACAGTAATATAAATATCCCATATGTGCTTCAGCTTCAACTGGTGTATGAACATTTATCATTTAATTTTTTATGTTTTAGATTATAATAAGTATTATCTTAATATATATGATAGAGATAATGTAAGAGGAACCAAGGTGTAACCCATGCATCCTATAATGATGATAATAATGAAGAGTATATAAGGTAATAACCAAGGCATCCTTGATCTCAGGGGTCGAGCAACTCATAATAATAACTTACATTCTGGAAGTAAGGAGTCTAAGTGTAATCCACTAGAAAACACCCAATGAATTCCATTATAAGAGATTATAATCAAGTCTAAGGATCTCATACAAGGTAATCATGAGTTAAGCATGAATGGGCTTAATGGGTTGAATCCATGGTGCCATGTGTCTAAAGACATCAAGATGGATCCAAGAAGTGTATATGAGGAATCATAATATCGAGAGAGATAGTGAAGGGATCCTATGATGTTATTTTGGACATCCACTAATAGATAAGGACCATGTTCTAAGGTGGGTATCTCCCTTGGAAACTAGCTCCTTGAATCAGAATAGTATCCTATGAGTGCTCAAGGCATTCCCTCAAGAATCCAAGGCTGGCTCAAGTCTAAACACTCCTATAATGATATAAAGGTACTTATACAATAGGTACCTTATACATAATTAATTAATTAATTTTTGCCTTGTAATACTCAATCATTTTATTAAGTAATTGGAGTTATTACACTACCTTTCATTTTCATGACAAGGTATATCAAGGACATGAAACCACATATAAATTTAATTACATAATAATTTATTAGGTTCATTCCTTTACCTTTCATAATCATGATAAGGAGGGATAAGAAAATGAAACTAACTCAATTAATTATACTCATTTAGTAGGTTCATTCCATTTCCTTTTATTAAGGACAATAAGGTAAATCAGTACATGAAACTGATTACCAATTCATATAAGTCAAGGAAAAGTGATATCTATAATGTACTTGCCATTTAATAATCAATTAATTAATTCAAAACACTTACCTTATCAATTTCAAGTCCAAGAGCACTAGAACCGTGGTGTAGCTAGTCAAAACAAGACACTAGAGGCATAACCAAGGAAACCCCCTACTAAGGGTGGTCAGTGTTGAGGCCATAACCTCAAAAAACATGAAGAACATGTATAAAAGGGTATAATATGATTTATATGATTATAAAAATGGAATATGAATTTAATAATCAATTTCTAATGAAATGGAAATACAAACAATGGTAACAATTTTTAAAATGGTGATAATTTGAGGGATGACTCATAGACCACCTACCTCGAGCATATAACACTATCCTCATACAGTATCATCCTTTATTTTTTCCTATATTAGAATAAAATATAAGAATAGATTAATGAACCCAAAATATGGCATATGAGCATGTATCAAAATAGAATCATCTAGAAAAAGACAAATAATGAACTGAGCCTAAGGACTGAAGCACTTATTGAGGGAAATCCAAAGTGATGATAGGATCCTAAATCGGAGTCTAGATATCAATGCTAGATTAAAAACTATGAAGAGGGGATTGGTACCACAACATGTAGGAGAATAGATACTCCTATTCTTTGGAGTGAATAAAGGTGGAATAGTATAAGGTTATAAGTCCTTAAGGTCATTTTGGTCATTTTAACAAAAAACCACGGGGTCGCATGGCTTGGCTGCATGGTTGTTGAAATAGTGCACCAACTGTGCACACCTCACTACCTCCAAAGGGGACCCATAAGTTCAGCCCACATGGTTTGAGAAACAGTGTGCCAACCATGCTATATGGCTCTGCTAAAAATTGCAGACCACCTGCACAGATGTGAAACCTTGGGAGCATGGTTAGGGAAAACCATACACCCTAATTTTCCCTCTAAAATTACCCAAATGGTTTGGGGAAACCATTATATGAGCTCACAGTATTTCTTATAACTGTTCAGTCTAGTTGTTTTCTCCACCGGCCAAGGTTTTGAGCTCTAAACAAGCAACTAAAACCCCCCAAACATGCATAAACTCATTAGGAATCCATAACAGGTCCAAGGAAAAAAATTAGACCAAAATTTAAAGGATACATACCTCATAGAAAAACCAATTTCATATATTATTCCACCTTAAAGGAACTCATACCTGATTTCACCTTCCATGGGCAACAAAACTTCTTCTAATAACAACTTTGGTCACTGAGCATGTACGTCAGCCACTTAGTCATAAGTCTCATTTTGTATATAACCATTCTTCCATATTACCCATACTAAAGGGACATACCATAATTTTAGAGCCTTTATTATTTGATCAATACTTAATATGGGATAGTCCTTGAATGAATCATTATTATCTAACTCAAATTCCTCAGGATCAAAATTATGAGATAGGTCGGCATGATAACATCAAAGCTATAAAACATTGATGACATCATGAATGGAATGGTACCTCTATGGTAATAATAACATATAGGATACTGGCCTGACTCTATATTGAATCTCAAATGTCTTGATATAATGAGTTGACAACTTCCCCTACCTCTATATCCTTCTATGCCCAAATGTGGGTGATACCCAAAAGAAAACACGACCCCTGACCTCGAAGTCCAGTTGTCATCGATGGTGACCAACATAAGATTTATGTCTATACTAAGTTGTATACATATGTTTTCCAACCATCATTACCTACTCTAAAGTCTCCTACATGATATGAGGTCCTAGTAGAGCTTCCTCTATTGTATCTAAATAGCATAGGGGTGCACATAACAATCTACCATACAAGGCCTCATATAGATCCATCTGAATAATCACCTGATAACTATTATTGTAGGTGAACTTGATGAGAGGGATATGCTTCTCTCAATAACTACTAAAATTAAGGACACATTCTTAGGACTCATATGTTTTCCAACCATTTTTACCTTCTCTAAAGTCTACTATATGAGATGAGGTCCTAGTAAAACTTCCTCTTCTGCATCTAAATAGAATAGGGGTGAATGAAATGATCTACCATACAAGGCCTCATATAGATCCATCTGAATAATCACCTGATAAATGTTATTGTAGGTGAACATGACGAGAAGGATATGATTCTACCAATAACTAATAAAATTAATGACTCATGCTTAGATAATGTCCTTTAAAACCTATGTCATCCATTCCAACTGTATATTAGTATGAGGGTGAAAAGTTATACTTGAACGCACTTGCATACCCATATCTCTCTGTAACCCCTTCCAGAACGTCGATGTGAAATGATAGTTCCTATAAAAAATGATATTACAAGGGACCCATTGTATCCATATAATCCCATATACATACATTATTTCCAACTCATAAACCGAGAAAGTCTCTTGGACCAAAAAAGTGGGCTACTTTCATCAGTCGATCCACAACTACCCAAACTGCATCGCTACCTTGAGGCGAACTCAGTAAGTAAACTATAAAATACATTAAAAAATCCTTCCATTTATATTTAGGTTTTGATAATGGATGTAACAAGACAACAGGTCACTGGTGATACACCTTCACCTACTGATAATTGGAACACATAGTGATAAAACTTGCTATTTTATGTTTCATCCTAGACCACCAATACTAGCACTACATATCGGGATACATATTGGAGAAGCTTGGATGAACTTCCCACCGAGAACTGTGGGACTCTATAATCATTTCCTATCTCATATATATAGGAACCTAGACACACCCATGTATACTTAGGATGTCATTTCCATCAATGGAACAATCTGAAGGTGGGGTTTCACTATAAATACTCTTATAGAGAACCAACCCATTAGGATCTTAAAACTGTCTTCTATTCACCCTATCAAAGAGTGAATAGGAAAAAATAATGTATATAAGATAAGTCTACTTGTGACTTTCATGAAACTATATATGTAACTTAGAAAAGAGGGACATCAATATCCATTCATCACTGTCTTCCTATACAGCCCGTGCCTGAGTTTTCTGGATCAGGGTATCAGCTACCACATCTCCCTTTCTAGGAATATAGGCAAGCTCAAAGTAAAAATACTGAAGGTATTAAACCAAAATTTGTTGTATGAGATTCAAGTCGCATTGTGTAAAGATATATTTAATGCACTTTTGGTTTGTATGAACTATAAAGAACTCACCCATAATATAGTGTCTCTAACAACACAAAGCATGGACAACTACTACTAGATCAAGGTCATGTATTGGGTAATTAAACTCATGATGTCTCAACTGGTGGGACCCATATGAAATGAATCTATCCTTTTACATCACAAATACACACAATAAAATTCTTGATGCATCATAGAACACTGTATATCCTCTTCCAGGATCTGAAAGAATTAGAATCAGTGATGGGGTAAGCCTTTCTTTCAACACCTGAAAGGATTTATCGCACACTTCAGACCATAAGAACATCATACCCTTATTAGTAATACTAGTAATAGGTGAATAAAGGAATGATAATTACTATATGAAATTCATGTAATATCCATTCTGCCTCAAGAAACTCCATATATCACACAAATTATTGGACTTATCCTAGGAAAACATTACACTCACCTTCTCTAGGTCAACCGATACTACTGATTCCAAAGTAATATAAACCAAAAAGTGAACTTTATTGATCCAAAAGTGGAACTTAGAAAGATTAGAATAAATATGATTCCCCCTCAATGTATTCAAAATGATCCCAAGATGTTTAGCATGGTTTTTACAAGTATAATAATACACCAAGAAATCATGCACGAAATCCACGACAAAGGAATCTAGATAGGGATAAAAGACCATATTCATAAAATCCATGAAAATAGTAGGCACATTAATAATAATGAACATCATAATGATATACTCATATAAACTATATCAACTATGGAAATCCATATGTGGTATATCTGAAGGCTTAATGTAACATCCCCAAATGATATAGGGTTAAATGACTAAATGATATGACTCATGTCATAAAGATGCACCTTCCTTTTCGGAAGCATACCAAATTAGAAATCCACAATTAAGCGTGCTTGGCTTGGAGTAGTGATCAGGATGGGTGACCTTCTGGGGAGTTTCCCAGGGTGTGTGTGAGTGAAGACAAAGCACACTGGAGAGGGCATGTGTTGGCCTATGAGGACTATCATTAGTCAGATGACCCGTTCGGGCATGTGGGTGGGCCTTAGGGTGGGGACCATGTGTCTGCAGGGCAACTGGGGGGAGGGGCCCAATTATTACATTGGGTATTAGAGGTGGTACCTAGCCTTAAGTGCAGTGCACTGCCTGGGTTGAGATGTAGGTCCCACAACGAGGATGTTGTGCTCTAAAGGGGGGGGGGGGTGATTGTAACATCCCCAAATGAAATAATGTGAGTGAGGAAAAAGAACACTGGAAAGGAAATGTGTTGGCTTGTGGGGACTCTCATTAGTCAGATGACCCATTTGGGAAAGTGGGTGGGCCCCAGGGTGGGGTAACTGGGGGGAGGGACCCAGTTGTTACATTTGGTATCAGAGGTGGTACCCAGCCTTAAGTACAGTGCACTGCCTGGTTTGAGATGTAGGGCTCACAATGAGGAACTTGTGCTCTAAGGGGGGGGGGGGGGTGATTGTAACATATCCAAATGATACAAGGTTAAATGACTAAATGATATGACTCATTTCAACAAGGTTCACCTTCCTTTTCGGGAGCCTACCTGATTAGAACTCCATAGTTAAGAGTGCTTGGCTTGGAGTAGTGATCAGGATGGGTGACCTTCTGGGAAGTTTTCCAGGGTGTGTGTGAGTGAGGACAAAGCACATTGAAAAGGAAATGTGTTGGATTATATGGACTATCATTAGTCAGATGACCCTTTCGGGTACGTGGGTGGGCCCCAGGGTGGGGACCACGTGTCTGCGGGGAAACTAGGGGGCGGGCCCAGTTGTTACACTTAACTTACACCTGATGATAGCCCGAAATCAATTCAATCTTCAAGAACACCCTAGATCCTTGGATATGGTCAAAGAGATCATCTATATCTGGTAATGGATACTGATTCATAACTATAAGCTGGTTCAACCATTGGTAATCCATGTATAAAAAAAGGGCCTCATCCACATTCTTGGTGAAAATCATGGGTGAACTCCATGATGAAGTAATGGGTTGTATAAAAACCTTGGATTATAAATCCTCTAAAAGTATATTGAGACCCTGGATTTTATTATGTTCTATCCTATATTGAGGGATAGATTTTGGAGATGCTCCTAGAATATGCTCAATTATAAACTCTACTGATTCATAACTATAAGCCGGTTCAACCATTGGTAATCCATGCATAAAAAAAGGGTCTCATCCACATTCTTGGGGAAAATCATGGGTGAACTCTATGATGAAGTAATGGGTTGTATAAAAACCTTGGATTATAAATCCTCTAACAGTCTATTGAGACCCTGGAGTTTATTAGGTTCTATCCTATATTGAGGGATAGATTTTGGAGATGCTCATAGAATATGCTCAATTATAAACTCTACTACTCTCATTGGAGGTAAGCTAGAAAAATTGTTAGGGAATACATCCCTAAAATGATTTAACATGGGAGAAGAATCTGTAAGTTGTATTCTCTGATCCTTTATATAAAAACTAGAAATCTGGGTGATCTCTCCACCTAGACCATGATGATATGATATAACTATACTAGCCTATACATTCCACTCACCCTTTTGGAGATAATTGTCACCCTATAGTGATGTGAAATACACCCAGCGATGATAACAGTCCACATATGCATGATACAGAATCGACCAATCCATTATGCTAATGACATCAAAATCTATCATATAGATTATGAAGAGGTCCCATAAGAATGGAAAACTATCTTCTTCTAGGGGAAGTCCTTGCATTGGCGTATGACCTCCAACTGCACTTACAACAATGTGTCCAGGGTTATCACACCGTAGTAGTATTGAATTTTCAGTCTAATACATTCCATGACTAATAAAGAGATAAATAAGTGAGAGGAATTTGTATCAAATAAATAATATACAATAATAGAGTCTTTAAGAATAATACCTCATACATTCGATGGTCATGTACTTTGATCCTTAGGTATTGTCTATAAGGCATGAAATTGACATGATCTGCATTCCTATACTAAAACCAAACTACCCTAAGAATGATCACTCTGCTAGTGCTAATAATCAGAAGTCTGGATACGATGACCATGACATCCTCCTTGGACTCTACTTTCAGTGCTACTCAACTCCCTGCCTAACAAGGTGCCAAAGTTCCTCCCTCTGAAGGTGGAGTCGGTGTGGAGCCTCTTCCACTATAAGAAAATGGATATGTTTGATAGAATCTCTAAAGATGACCATAACAACCACAAGAACAACACTAAAGAGAGTATCTATTGCAATGAATATTTAGATACCCCTGCAAAACACACTAATGGAATACAATGGATCCACCGGTGTGAATACTTTGGCAGCCACTACATTGATGAGAAACCTCAAAGCTAATCTTGATGCAACCAAAAGAACTATTACCATACCTCGGTATTTAACCTCCATGCCTTGAATAGTTAAATTCTATCAGGTTAAAATCAGTGATAAGTTCCTAATTAACGATCTTAGAAAATATATCTAGGTAAAAGACATTCACCTTTGAATATATGGAATACTTGAGCCCAGCCTTGAAATATCTCACTTGCGATTTCTCTTTACTAGATAGAAGTAGTGTAGAGTGTTTCAACATTATAAAAAGTGATGAATAGTCCATAACTTACATAGAGCCCTACTCCAGGTTTATGAAATCTCTAGATCAGTCATCTCTTAGCATTTAAGGTAAAATATAATCATAGAAGCGGTCTGGAAGTCCACCCAGAACATGCCCTGATGATGATCAGCCTAAGTAATCACATCCCACCAATTCTTGGAGGAATCACATAGCATGTAGGTGGAAATATTGAACATAATATCCGGAGGAATATCTAGATGATTGAATATAGAAATAATTTCCTCTAGCCAAGACTCAACATCCTGTGGACAACCAACACATAAGAATATAGAAGAATACTACAGTTGGAACTCACAATTTAGATCAGCCATAATAGATATAGGTCATGAATAACCCTATATAGACTACATCAGACATATGAAAATATATTAGTTCTATGAATTACTGCCCAACTAGGGGATAATAGGTAGTTCCTCAAGTGGAACTCTAGGCAGTAATACTGGTGGATGAGAGCCCACCGTCTCTAGAGCATGGTAGTCACCACCCTCCTAGCACATGACTCGAGGATATTGTGGTGGAATAGCTCTACAAATTCAAAGAACACACCTCAGATCATGATTTGAGAGAATATATGAGCACAAAATATGGAATATCATAAGAAAAAGGTCTCACTACCCAAGGTATACTACCCCAACTACCCTCTTAGATGTCCAAGATATTGGAAAGTGCTCAATTTTAATTTAGAGAGGTTCCAGTAGGTGAAGGAAAAACTTCACTTTTCCAATTAATTTATTGGGAACCATTTTATTTTATAAGTCAATATTTAAATTTAAAGTTTGTATTTTCTTATATACATATATCAAGGTTTGATTAAATAGATCATAATTACCAGTAAATAATTCCCCATGCACTTTATAACTAAAAGATACACCCATTTAATTTTAATTATCCCCTATAAAATTCAGTCTCATAATGTAATGGGTAATATATAATGGCTCAAATCAGTTAATTACCCATTCCAAATTATAAAGACCCATAAAACTCATGGATTTAAATTGGTATTCACTCAATCATATACAAATACCATCTCATGTAACCAAAGGCACATTGTTGACATGGTTAGAAGCTAAACATTAAAGATACCACCATCAAACTATATAGGAAGACACTATTTAGATCAACATTGACACTTTAAATAACCATTGCCCTTGCCTTGGAAAAGATTTTTACAGTGCATATATATATCACAACCATGGATAACTCAACAATCATAGGAAACACTAGCATGAAAGTAGTAAAATACACCTATATTGAACGAAGTATGTAAGGTATGTGATTTATAGGGGCCTATAATGATGTATGTAATAATGATCCTTGTCATACTAGGAAAAGGTAAAATATCCCCAAATCATATCAAAATCCAAAATTCATGTGCATCACCAAATGTTTAAAGAATATCAAATATAATAGAAAAAATATAGAACAACATTTTTCCATTCCCAAGCAATCTGGTGTTTACCCTAAATGTGGGTTTTCCACTCCCAGACATGGATTATAACCATGTTTTAACATGTTTCTAATATATTGTCTATATTCCCAAATAATAAGAAAAAATAAAAGAACCCCTTCTCTGATACCACTTTATGACACCTGACCTAGGTTCCAGTTGAGGGTGCCTCACGATGATGGGCCGCATGGACTTAAGCGCACCTCTCCATACACTAGAGGCTACCAAGTAGAAGTGAGAGACTAGGGTGTTCCCATGGGGAGACTATTCCCTCATGTCAGATTAAAGAACAATGGTCTATAAATAGAAAAATAGAGGAATCAAAATAATAAATAATAACTTAGTGGAAGCATACACAAACAACCATGAAACTAATAGTAACACTCAAAATATGAACTGTTTCATATATAAAAGATGATGATGCAATAACATGTGTATTTAAAAATAGAAAACAAGTATACACCACAGTAGGAAATACATGCTATAAAAAATAATCAAAAAAATTAAAAAACTATCTATCATCTTGAGAACTGACCCAATCATCTACCACCAAGCCCTATCCTAAGAAATAAACCATGTCTGGTGTCAAAAGTAGGATTCATCCACTTATCAACACCTGCATACATATAATCTGCTCGGGTACCATCGATGACTCGGATAGGGTGTGAGATAAATCCCAGTAGTTCGACACTAATGGTGTCTATAAAATACAATCTGTTAATATAAACTAAAACAATGTGTAGGTATATATATATAAGTAATGATGGTATAGTAATGTAAATATTCCATATATTCTTTAGCCTTAGTTAGTGTATGAACATGTTAAATTTAATTATTTATGTTCCGATTTATAATAAGCATAAATATACTATATATGATATAGATAATGTAAGAGGATCCAAGTTTTAACCAAGGAATCCTATAATTATGATAAAAATAAAGAGGATACAATGAAATAATGAAGACTTCCTTGACTACAGGGATCGATCCAACTCATATTAATAACATGAAGTCTTGCAGTAAGGGGTCTGAGTGTAATCCAAGGGAAAAAATCCAAGGCATTCCACTTTATAATATTATAACTAAGTCCAAGGATCTCATCCAAGGTAATCACATGCTAAGAATAAAAGGGCCCAATGTGGTGAGTCCATGGAACTACATATCCAAATACATCAATATAGATCCAAGGAGTGTATTTGAGGTATCATGATATCTGGATAGATAGATAAGGGATCCTAAAATTCCATTCCATACATCCGTTAATAGAAAAATACCATGTTCCAAGGTGGGTATCTCCCTTCAAAACTAGTTCCTTGAATTGGAATGGAATCCTCTAAGTACTCATGGAATTCCCTCAAGAATTCAAGTCTAGATCAAGTCTGACCATTCCTATAATGATAAAAAGGTCTATATGTAATAGGCTTCATATACATAATTCATTAATTAATTTAGGTCTTGTAATAATCATGCCTTTTATTAAGTCACTGGGTTCATTCCATTACCTTTAATTAGTGTGTAAAGGTATACCAAGGACATATAACCACGTAGAAATTTAATTTATTAATAATTTATTAGGTTTATTCCTTTACCTTTCATAATCATGACATGGAGGGCTAAGGACATGAAACTAAATTAATTAATTGTAATCATATAATAGGTTTATTTCATTTCCTTTTATTAAGAATAAAAAGGTAAATCAGGATAGGAAACCAATTACCAATTCATAAAAGTCAAGGCCAAGTGATATATATAATGTAATTTCCGTTAAATAAATCATTAATTAATTTAAAACACTTACCTTATCAAGTTAAAGTCCAAGTGCACTCGAACAATAGTGGAGATATTTATAACAATCCAATAAATAAATAACCAAGGAAACTCCCTACTTGGGGTGGTCAGTGTTGAGATAATAAACTCTAATGAAATGAATAACATGTATATAAGGGGATCTTGAACATGATTTCAATGATTATAAACATGGTATATGAATTTACTAATCAATTATCTGTGAAATCGGCATGTGCACATTGACAAAAGTTTATGAAATAGAGAGACTCTCAGGGATGATTCATATACCACCTACCTTGATCTTATAAAAAAATCCTCATCCATTATTGTCCTTTAGTTTGGCCTAGATCAAAATAAAATAGAAGAATTTATCAACAACCTAAAAATAGGGAAAATGAGATTACATCAAAATAACATCATCTAGAGGAATAAAAATGACAAACTAAGCCTAAGGACTAAATCACTTATCGAGAGGAATACAACATGATGATCAGATCTTGAATGAGAGTCTGGATGGTGAAGGAGGATCAAAACCTATGAAGAGGGTCATGGGAGCTCAAAATGGAGGAGAAGATAGACTCCTATCCATTGGAGTGAAGAAAGAGAGAAGAAGGTAAAGTTATAATTCCTTGAGGGAATTTTGGTCATTTTACCCAAAAACTAGGGGGTCTCATGGTTTGGATGTATGGATAGACAAACTATGCCCCAACCATGTACACCTCACGACCTACAAAGGATACCCACATGGTTAGGTTTCATGGTTTAAGAAACCATGCATCAATTGTGCTATATGGATTTGCTAAAAATTAAAGACCATCTGCATGTACCTTTAGACCTATTCGCATAGTTAGGGAAAATTATTCCCACTATTTTCCCCTCTAAAATTCCCCCACTGTTAGGGGAAATAGTGCAGACTAGCTCACATGGTTTCTACTAATCATGTGGCCCAGTCCATTTCTCCATTGGCCAGGGTTCTGAGTTCCGAACAAGTCTCAGACAACCCCAAAACATGCATGTCCTCATTAGGCATCCATAATAGGTACACGAAATATAATTATACATAAATTTAAAGGATCCATACATCATAGAAAAGATGTTTCTTAAAAAGGTATTGAAATGTGTTTTCTTTAAAAGGAATATCACAACTAGTTTTTAGGGGTTTTTTTCACGTCTCACCAATTAAATATAAATCATATGCATATTAAATTCATAATTATTCCATCACATGAAATATTTACCATATCCTATTTTATTCCATTATGTTTTCATGTTTCTAACAATTTAGTTTTGGAATCCCTATTCCACCAACCAAATTAACATTCTCCCAACATATTAATGCTTTACCATTTACACTACCGACAATTTGTGTTTCTCACCAAAAAATAGAATCCAAATATATTTAAACATCCAAATGAATCTAATGAATAAGGTAAATGAAATTTTCATTTATAGGTTTAGAATTTTATAAAATTGGTAATCTTCACATGAGTAATACTAGATCTGTAAATAGTCAATCCCCACCTTTCCAAAGGAAGGAATGAGCCTCTAGGATAGTGGGAATTCTGACCAAAAGTCCTCTACCCAATGATACTTTACTCAAGAGAGAATCCAATTCATCATAAATCTAATTTCTAATATGTTCAAACTATATTTAATAACTAAATTTAAGCTAATAACTTTAATTATAAAATGATGTCAAGGTTGACATAAACTAAATCTTATATTTTCACACCTAGCTTGTATTACAAGTAAATGCAATTTATAATAATAAATTTATCACTTAAATTAAAGCACAAAAAATATTTAAATTTCATAAATAATTTATAAACATGAATATTGGAAATGAATAAACAAATAAATAAAAATTTTATTTTTTCTAAACATGAGATATACATTTATGAATAATTCATAAATTTAAAACTATAAAAACATTATAAATCATTATAAAAAAAATCCATAATAAGATAAATATAAATAATTTATTTTTATCCTCAATATGAACTCATTAATATTATTCATTATATGGTATTTTATTTTAAATATATGATATTTAATGAAATATGAACATTTTATAATTCATTTTTTATTATATAAACATTTTACATAATCAAATATCACATATCATTATTATTTAAAGGATTGATAAAATCATTTATCAAAATTCATTTTAATATAGTTTAAATAAATTTATAATTAAGTCCCTTTTAATTTGAATAATTCAAATTAAAAATTATGAACAATTTATAATTTGTTAAATACAAATACCTTTTATTTTTAATTATTTTTTAAATTTATAAACTCTTTATAAATTAAACTTATAATTTTTATATAAATATTTTTATATCTAAATTATAAGTCATTTCATATAAAACAAAAAAGTATTTTTAATATTAATACCTAATATTATTGAATATTTATTAATAAATGTATCATAAACATTTAATTGACTAATTATGAATTTTTTTTAATTAAATAATTTATAAAAAATTCTATAAATTAAAAAATATACAAAAATACATTTTATTATAATTTACAAAAAAATTATAAATTACGCAATTTAGATCATAATATAAATTTAAGAAAAATAATTTTTTATTCCAACTTTTTTAATGACATAGGATGAATCATAGAATACGGCTGACAGGCTGCACCACTTAAACCTTTTGAGTCCTATCAAATGTGTTTTATGACTGATAGTCTTATCACCATTTATAATAAGTGGAATACATAATTCTTATGTAAATAGGGTGATAATGGAATTACCCTTATGTATCATTGATATATCCTTTATGTATTAGTTATATAAACTGTATATATTGGTTTTATTTTATGATTTACATCAATATCACCATGACAATATGATGATTTTTTATAAACATGTTGAATAACTCTATCATTGAAAAAGATATCCCAATGTAATATTTGATGAATAATATAAAATTGAGGGATCTGTACTAAGTCACTAGATATGATATCCCATATCATAATCTATGACTCAATCAGATAGAACAAAATTCTCAATCATATTTTATAATAGAGGATATGACATGAATTATGATAATAATATTCTTCATTTTTAGAATGATTTCCTAAATAAAAATTCATGGTAAGGATTTGATACCACTAAAAGGTTGTAAGAACACCTTCCATCATATAAACACATCCAATGTGACATCTATACAAAAACATCAAATCACTCAATTACCCCTAATAATTGGTTTTTTACAAATCATTACATCAGTAATAGAGACCCTGGGTGAAGATATTCACTTCATCACTACTCATGTGTGTGATTTCCTAGGAACTAGATAACCCTTTAGAATTTTCTCTGATACCACTAATGGGTTTATAATAAAGGATTACAAACCGAACCTAACCAGGTTGGGTTGGATTATATATGGGATATGGTTGGGTCAGTTTAATTTGGGTAATGTAGAGATACAGTCAGGTTGGGTCATAGGTTAGAAAAATAATTACCCAACCCAGCCCAATCAACCCAACCAATACCTAATTTATTTTTTATATCTTTGGTGCTCCATGTTATGATGTATTTTTTGGTTTTTTAATAAAATTTATTCACAATTTTTAGTTGAAGTTAATAAGGATTGTTGGTTTATTTGAATTTGGAGGATTTTAAATGTCCTAAATTTATTTAGTTTTAATTTAATTAATAGTTTTACAGTTTTGTTATTATTTTTTATTATAGTTTATCTTTAATTGACCCAATATAGCTTATCCAACTCAACATGATCCACCTCAAGTAGTGTCAGGTCGAGTCATTATAAAAAATGTTTATGACCCAACCTAACCCAAACCAAAAACTTTTTAATTAGGTCTGGTGAATAATTTACCCAATCTCAACCCAAACCAACCCATGTAAACCCCTAGTTTCTAAGGGATGACTAAAATTTAATCAAATCAGTGAAATCAATTAGAAACTATAAAATCTAAGATCACCATGCCTCTAAAATTGAAATTGTATGAACTAGAAATGAGTAACATGTACCTTACACATTAGTATGTTACTTACAATTTCTTTCGTTAGTACTTTAGGAATATCACCAAGGAATAATTAAAATTATATTACCTCTAAGTTGAATCCATAAGTTTCACCAAATCATAAAAATTCTTTGGTAAAGACCTAAATAACCTTCACAATATACAAATATGTCATGGTGCCAAGGAGGATGGTTGAAATATATTGAGGTGTGAGAGACTATCGACCAAATATTTCTTCAAGAGAGAAAACACACATACCATAACTAAGAATCATTTATATATAATATGAGTATAATCCCTGATCCCATTCATGTACTCATATGTTTAAAAAAACATAAAACTAATACCTTCAGTTACATCTTTTGTAATCATAAAAAATACTCTCCCATCAATTTCATCCTATGAAATAACTTAATAAATGAAAGCCTATGTATAAAAGATTATTTTTTAACTCATTAACATGATACTACCTTCATTTAATCATAGTAATGTCAAAATAGTAATACTATATTATTCATGGCACCTTGTTCCATCATATTTTATAATATAATTCACCCATAAAGATGATACATTATCATTATATCGTAGAATATGATATACCCAATGGACTAAAAACAATAATTTTTCTATATAAATGTTATAATATATGAAATACCATATCATAACATAAGATATCACATGGATTTTGGGAATATTACCTTCATACTTTTCAAAATATTGAAAGGGATCATTTATATACACATGAATTAGTATTCAATACTTGTTCATATATAAGTAATGGGAATATAGATTGTAAAATTATTCCAAGTAAATTTAATTACATGGATATATAGGTGAATATAGATAAATATATTAGTAGTTATTGTATATTCACAATATAATGTAATATACCCGTGATGATGGTGTAGTAGAGTGGGTTAATTACACTATATAGGGATGTTAATAATAACTAGTCAATTAATGCAATGGTTGGAAGGAAAAGCGATGATAGAAAAATATCCTATGGAAAAAATATAGTTTATGAAATAGAATGTAGCGACTCGGGTTTTTGGCCCTGTCAGACTTTGGAATATTTCTACGAATAATTCCAGAGCTGGGCGCGAAGACGGCGTGCGATTCCGAGGCCCGGTGTGCCCGGAATTAATTTTATAAAAATATTAAGTATTTTTTTTATACTATGCACGTGGCGGGGGTGTGATATCTCCTAAACGGTAGCTCAGAACGGGAATCTGAGGGCACGGTTGCGTCCGAAACGTGCCGTTTACCCTAGGCGGGGTGTAATCTTTGCGGGCGCGGGCCTGTGGTGAGAAACGCCACCAGGGGCGTTTCCGTAAGTAAGTGGCAAGTTTGTGTGCGAGCGTCGGCTTGAATAACTTCTGAACGGAGTCTCGGATGGAAAATTTGAGACCGCCGTTGCGTTCATAACGGCGCGTTTACCCTAGGGGTGACCTTACTTTTGTTCGCATCGGGCGTCGGGTCCGAGGCGGGTTTAGCGCCGGCGGGCCGCTGATATAAATATCAGCCCCCCCCCTTTATCGTTCTTCGTCGTTCTTCGCCGTTCTTCGCTGCCACTCCGCCGAATCGAGCAAACGGAGCGCCCACGAGCTCAGAATTCGACGACGGACGTTCCAGGAGTGCACAGCGGAAGCTCGGGAGCGCGGATCTGAGGCAGAACGTCGGCGTTTCGCCCGCGAGGTAGGCGGTTTTGAGTTTTAACCCCCGATCCCGTTTTTTCTGCGTTTTTCTGCAAATTGAAGCCGTAGCAATGTAGATCGGGTCCCGAGGGTCGCGTAGACGCCTCCGGATCGCAAAACGGACCACCGGGGTGCCCCCGGCGGTCCGCGGAAGGTCCGCCGGCGCGGCGGTTCGCGGCGGAGCCGCGACTGCCGGCCGCCCAGCGCGGCGGCGCACGGCGGCCCGCGGCGGAGCGCCGCCGGCCAGGGCGGGCCTGCCGGACCGGCCGGTCGGGGCCGGTCCGGCCATTTTTCGCATACGGGGGTCTTTAAACCCCCGTATCTTGCACTCCGGGAGTCGGATTCGCGCGCCGTTTGCGGCAACGCGACCCTAACGACGAGGCGAACCCTCCGGTGTGGGTTCGAGGGTTTAAAGGTTCGGAATCGTGGCCCGGGAGCTAGAAACGTCGTATAAAATAATATTATTTTATTATTTTACGACTTCGGGCCTTTGTAACTTCTACCTGGAGCGTCCGATTGACGTGCCGTCAGTGGCGTTGAGACCCTGATGGTACGACGGACTTTTTGAGATAGTTTCCGGGTGTTGGGTCTGCGAATGGGGTGCGGGCCCCACGAGGCCGGGTTTTGGCGTTTGCGGAGAAACGCAGCTTTTACACCAGGAGTCCGATTTTGGCGGATGAATAGTCCATCCTGTGTGTTTTTCCGAGAGGATCGCAATGGCGCGATCCGTTCGACGAGTTTCGGAATCCAGGCGTGGGCCCCACCCGAGCCGGCCTTCGGTGAATAGTACCTTTTTCACCGGGTGTCCGTTTTGGGCGAGCGAGTAGTCGATTCCGCTTGTTTTTCCGAGGGGATCGCCGTGGTGTGATCCGCCCGATGGGTTTTGGGATCGTTGTGTGGGGCCCGCACGAGCTAGCTACGGTGAATAGTGTCGTTTTCACCGGTGCTCCGTTTCGGGCGAGTAAACAGCCTATCCTGCGTGTTTTTCCACGTGGAACGCGATGGTGGCCTCGGTTTTGGCTTCGGAGGTGCGCAGTGTGGCTTGGGGGCGAGTCGCTCGGGTTAGCGACGTTTGTACCAGCAGTGGTTGAGGGTTCTCCCTTGGTTCGTTCCTACGAGGGTTCGTGTGGTATCACAACCTTCGTATGGGTTTGTGATCCTCTCTATGGGATGTTTAAACTGTTAGAGTTGTGGTATCCCTCCGGTGGGCCCGGAGTGGATCCTCTAGCATCTTTACCCTAGATCGGGTTCTTGGTATCGCTGTGACTGCTTATTCACGGGCAGCGATCCCCTATCTAGCAGGTTAACCCCGTAGGGTTTGTGGCATCATCGGGAATATGATCCCCTATGTGGTGGGTTGTGCATAGTAGGGTTGTGGCATCGTCAGGTTTACGATCCCCTACTCAGCATGATGTTTATAGTAGGGTTGCGGCATCGTTGGTTATACGATCCCCTACTCAGCGCTTGGTGTCGGTAGGGTTGCAGTATCGTTGGTTATGCGATCCCCTACTCAGCGCGTGGTTTCGGTAGGGTTGTGGCATCGTCGGTTCGATCCCCTACATCGCGAGTTATCCCAGATAGGGTTCCGGTATCGTCGTGACCATCTTTATATGGACGATGATCCTCTATCTGAGTGTGAAGCTTCTGTCGAGTGCAGATCGGGTTGTGGTATCCCCCAACGGATCCTGGGTGTGATCCCCTATCTGTGAGAACTACGTATGCCAGATCGGGTCGTGGTATCCCCCAGCAGACCCTGGGAGTGATCCCCTATCTGTGAGCTACGTATACCGGAGTGGGTCTTGGTATCCCCTAACGGACCCTAGCGGCGATCCCCTCTCCGAGGAGTTTGGTGGTTATGTTGTTTCAGCGATGTTTCCTCAGTGATGCTATCCGATGAGCGTGGTCTCTCGGGTGAGCGTCTGTGATTTTTGTGAGTATCCCGATGGAGTGTATCTCTCGGATGAGTGTCATCTGGTATGACAGTTTTCGTGGTGTACTCTCCTGGTTGTGGACAGTTGGTGGTGATGAGGTCGGTACCTCTTGTGGCTTTGTGGCATGATCTGTGTATATCTGGATTGTTCAAGGTGTATGTATGGGCATACACCTGAGCTGAGATGAGCTGACTTGTTGTGTTTAGCCGAGGATGGTCACGGGATGGAGTTTCTCTCTCGTCTGGGTTCCCTCTGGCTGGGTTGAGCGGACTGTTTCCTTTCAGTTTCTCCCTTGGGTTTTGGGTTTTTGGGGTGCCTACTGAGTATGTTTATTCTCACCCCTGCACGGGCTTTGCCCGCACATGTTTGTGTCTTGTGCAGACCTCAGGCCTTTTGACGGAGTCCCAGGAGGACCCGGAGCAGGCGGAGCTTAGTGAACGATTTGACTGGGGTGTTTACCAGAGCTGTGCCGAGGGAGCTTTCCGGCGGGTGATTGTGGCAGCGTTCCCCTTCTTCAGAGCAGGTTGGACGCGCTTTGTAGTTTTCTTTTGGTGAGCCCTGTTTTGCCCTTGTACTTTTGCTGTTGCACTCTGGTTTGGGATAGTTTGTATGCATGCATTTACTTTTCAGTTTCTATATCTCTGCACTATTTCATGGAGGTGTTTGTGGGTGCGTGTGTACAGGTACCTTAGGCTAATGCCTCCCATGTGTGTGATAGCCTACTCGGCGCTGGTCGCCAGCCCCTGGCCTATTGGAGGCGGGCTTGGGGAGTCGCGGATCGAGCCCCGTTGGGTCGGGTCGTGACAGAGTGGTATCAGAGGAGGTTCCACCTTTGGGATCTTAGAGCGTAGCTGGTCTAGCTGTGAGTTTGGTTTGGGTTGCATAGCGGCAGTGTTAGGGTGTTTCGAGTTCGGCTTTCAGGCCAGGGACTCCAGTGTTGGTGCGGCGGCCGACGTATCCATACACCAGGACTCTGATAACCTGCCTTTCGACTTGGGACATTCGTACACTGGTCGCGGGGACATCATGGTACATGCATCATATAGGATTGAGTTTTTGGTTTTTCCTTTTCCTTCTTGAGTCAGCTCTCCAGATATATGCTTGACTGTGGTGCGTCTTGAATGTATTTCAGGATGCCTCCACGATGACAGCCAGCGAGGGTTCCGCAGCAGGATTGTGCTGATGAACCGCCCCGTGTAGTGGCCGTGGAGCAGGGCGCAGGTTCTGAGGTTGCACCTCTAGGTGGTCTTCCAGTTGAGACACCACCTGTCGAGCAGCTGGTTGTGCCAGCGGTGCAGGACGAGGTTGCACGCAGGCTGAGTGCGTTGCACGAGTTCCAGAGGCAGCGACCTCTGAGGTTTCAGGGTGATCCAGACCCCTAGGCAGCTGATGACTGGCTCGAGGCAGTTACTCGAGTTTTCCGCCTAGTGAGGACACCTCCTGATCAGATGGTGGTCCTAGCGGCGAGCCTTCTGCATGGTTCGTCCGGGCGATGGTGGAGTTTGGTGACGCAGTCCCATGACGAGGAGACGCTCACGTGGGCAGAGTTTGAGCGGCTCTTCAGGGAGGAGTTCTATCCGGTGACGCTGAGGTCAGTGCGGATCCAGGAGCTTCTGCAGCTTCGTCAGGAGAGCATGACTGTGTCGGAGTACTCAGCGAGGTTCACAGACCTGTCGCGCTACTCCCTGGATATGGTTCGAGACCCGTTCTTCAGGGCTCGGATCTTCGAGCAGGGATTACGCAGGGATATCCGAGCGGGTGTGGTTTCCTTTTGCCTGCCCACCTATGATGGAGTGCTGGAGCGAGCGTTGGTGGTGGAGAGTTTTCTGGCTGAGCAGTTTTCCCCTGTTAGTGCTGGGCACTCGAGAGCTGAGACTTCGTCGGTCGGATCGGCATATGGTAGCCGACGTCAGACTCAGGGGTCTGGACGTGGCCAACGTTTCAGGAGGCGACCCCAGGATGGGGGATCGGAGCCTCGGAGCTCACAGGGCTCGCAGGCCAGTTTTGGTCAGCTGCAGGAGAGGCGGTGTTACGCTTGCGATGGTCGGGGACATCTTGCTAGAGATTGTCCGACCCGACGTGCTGCTGAGAGGGAGCCGGTCGATGGACCGCCTTGGCAGAGGCAGCGTCTCGAGCAAGGTGGTCCGCAGGGCGTCGGACGTGGCGTCGGAGCTGGTGCAGCGGGAGGCGGTGGTAGACAGTACCAGTTTCCACCACCCCCACCCCCAGGTGGTCCACGCCAACCTCAGGGAGCTGGTGGTCGAGGGCGAGGACAGCTGCATGACCTGGAGGCAGTCGACCCAGAGGCACCACAGATGGATAGAGGTACGCCTTGTGTCTTTTCTACTTACTGCAGTAGTTTGTCAGACACTGTTTAGCGGTACTCTTTCCTTTTGTTTCTTGCTCGAGTTTTGTTCAGGGCGTTGGTAAGACCCTGAGTGGTTGTTGTTGGTGAGCTCGCTGGTGTGTGAGACCCAGTTGAGAGTCCAGTCGCTTTCCTTGTGCTTAGGGCTTTTCGGGGACGAAAAGTTCTAAGGGGGGGAGGATGTAGAGACTCGGGTTTTTGGCCCTGTCAGACTTTGGAATATTTCTACGAATAATTCCAGAGTTGGGTGCGAAGACGGCGTGCGATTCCGAGGCCCGGTGTGCCCGGAATTAATTTTATAAAAATATTAAGTATTTTTTTTATACTATGCACATGGATGGGGTGTGATATCTCCTAAATGGTAGCTCAGAACGGGAATCTGAGGGCACAGTTGTGTCCGGAACGTGCCGTTTACCCTAGGTGGGGTGTAATCTTTGCGGGCGCGGGCCTGCGGTGAGAAACGCCACCAGGGGCGTTTCCGTAAATAAGTGGCAAGTTTGTGTGCGAGCGTCGGCTCGAATAACTTCTGAACGGAGTCTCGGATGGAAAATCTGAGACTGTCGTTGCGTTCAGAACGGCGCATTTACCCTAGGGGTGACCTTACTTTTGTTCGCATCGGGCGTCGGGTCCGAGGCGGGTTTGGCGTCGGCGGGCCGCTGATATAAATATCAGCGCCCCCCCCCTTTTATTGTTCTTCGTCGTTCTTCGCCGTTCTTCGCCGCCAATCCGCCGAATCGAGCAAACGGATCGCCCACGATATCAGAATTCGACGGCGGACATTCCAGGAGTGCGCAGCGGAAGCTCGGGAGCGCGGATTTGAGGCAGAACGTCGGCGTTTCGCCCGCGAGGTAGGCGGTTTTGAGTTTTAACCCCCGATCCCGTTTTTGCTGCATTTTTCTGCAAATTGAAGCCGTAGCAGTGTAGATCGGGTCCCGAGGGTTGCGTAGACGCCTCCGGATCGCAAAACGGACCACCGGGGTGCCCCCGGCGGTCCGCGGAAGGTCCGCCGGCGGAGCCCGGCGGCCCGCGGCGGCCGGTCCGACCATTTTTCGCATACGGGTGTCTTTAAACCCCCGTATCTTGCACTCCGGGAGTCGGATTCGCGCGCCGTTTGCGGCGACGCGACCCTAACAACGAGGAGAACCCTCCGGTGTGGGTTCGAGGGTTTAAAGGTTCGGAATCGTGGCCCGGGAGCTAGAAACGTCGTATAAAATAATATTATTTTATTATTTTACGACTTCGGGCCTTTGTAACTTCTACCTGGAGCGTCCGATTGACGTGCCGTCAGTGGCGTTGAGACCCTGATGGTATGACGGAATTTTTGAGATAGTTTCCGGGTGTTGGGTCTGCGAATGGGGTGCGGGCCCCACGAGGCCGGGTTTTGGCGTTTGCGGAGAAATGCAGCTTTTACACCAGGAGTCCGATTTTGGCGGATGAATAGTCGATCCTGTGTGTTTTTCCGAGAGGATCGCAATGGCGCGATCCGTTCGATGAGTTTCGGAATCCAGGCGTGGGCCCCACCCGAGCCGGCCTTCAGTGAATAGTACCTTTTTCACTGGGTGTCCGTTTTGGGCGAGCGAGTAGTCGATTCCACTTGTTTTTCTCAGGGGATCGCCGTGGTGTGATCCGCCCGATGGGTTTCGGGATCGTTGTGTGGGCCCCGCACGAGCTAGCTATGGTGAATAGTGTCGTTTTCACCGGTGCTCTGTTTCGGGCGAGTAAACAACCTATCCTGCGTGTTTTTCCGCGTGGAACGCGATGGTGGCCTCGGTTTTGGCTTCGGAGGTGCACAGTGTGGCTTGGGGGCGAGTCGCTCGGGTTAGCGACGTTTGGACCAGCAGTGGTTGAGGGTTCTCCCTTGGTTCGTTCCTACGAGGGTTCATGTGGTATCACAACCTTCGTATGGGTTTGTGATCCTCTTGATGGGATGTTTAAACTGTTAGAGTTGTGGTATCCCTCCGGTGGGCCCGGAGTGGATCCTCTAGCATCTTTACCCTAGATCGGGTTCTTGGTATCGCTGTGACCGCTTATTCACGGGCAGCGATCCCCTATCTAGTAGGTTTACCCCGTAGGGTTTATGGCATCATCAGGAATATGATCCCCTACGCGGTGGGTCGTGCATAGTAGGGTTGTGGCATCGTCGGGTTTACGATCCCCTACTCAGCATGATGTTTATAGTAGGGTTGCGGCATCATTGGTTATACGATCCCCTACTCAGCGCTTGGTGTCGGTAGGGTTGCGGTATCGTTGGTTATGCGATCCCCTACTCAGCGCGTGGTTTCAGTAGGGTTGTGTCATCGTCAGTTCGATCCCCTACATCGCGAGTTATCCCAGATAGGGTTCCGGTATCATCGTGACCATCTTTATATGGACGATGATCCTCTATCTGAGTGTGAAGCTTCTGTCGAGTGCAGATCGGGTTGTGGTATCCTCCAGCGGATCCTGGGTGTGATCCCCGATCTGTGAGAACTACGTATGCCAGATCGGGTCGTGGTATCCCCCAGCGGACCCTGGGAGTGATCCCCTATCTGTGAGCTACGTATACCGGAGTGGGTCTTGGTATCCCCTAACGGACCCTAGCGGCGATCCCCTCTCCGAGGAGTTTGGTGGTTATGTTGTTTCAGCGATGTTTCCTCAGTGATGCTATCCGATGAGCGTGGTCTCTCGGGTGAGCGTCTGTGATGTTTGCGAGTATCCCGATGGAGTGTATCTCTCGGATGAGTGTCATCTGGTATGACAGTGTTCGTGGTGTACTCTCCTGGTTGTGGACAGTTGGTGGTGATGAGGTCGGTACCTTTTGTGGCTTTGTGGCGTGAGCTGTGTATATCTGGATTGTTCAAGGTGTATGTATGGGCATACACCTGAGGTGAGCTGAGCTGACTTGTTGTGTTTAGCCGAGGATGGTCACGGGATGGAGTTTCTCTCTCGTCTGGGTTCCCTCTGGCTGGGTTGAGCGGACTGTTTCCTTTCAGTTTCTCCCTTGGGTTTTGGGTTTTTGGGGTGCCTACTGAGTATGTTTATACTCACCCCTGCACGGGCTTTGCCCGCACATGTTTGTGTCTTGTGCAGACCTCAGGCCTTTTGACGGAGTCCCAGGAGGACCCGGAGCAGGCGGAGCTTAGTGAACGAGTTGACCGGGGTGTTTACCGGAGCTGTGCCGAGGGAGCTTTCCGGCGGGTGATTGTGGCAACGTTCCCCTTCTTCAGAGCAGGTTGGACGCGCTTTGTAGTTTTCTTTTGGTGGGCCCTATTTTGCCCTTGTACTTTTGCTGTTGCACTCTGGTTTGGGATAGTTTGTATGCATGCATTTACTTTTCAGTTTCTATATCTCTGCACTATTGCATGGAGGTGTTTGTGGGTGCGTGTGTACAGGTACCTTAGGCTAATGCCTCCCATGTGTGTGATAGCCTACTCGGCGCTGGTCGCCAGCCCCTGGCCTATTGGAGGCGGGCTTGGGGAGTCGCGGCTCGAGCCCCGTTGGGTCGGGTCGTGACATAGAATATCTTATAAGGGTGGTATAATAAGTGAAAATGATAGTTTCTTATTTATAATGAAATCATGGATTTGTAATAATGAAACATAACATCATTACATTTGGAAATCTAAATTAATTCAAATGATTTCAAAACAGAAAATAAGTTAAATGTATCAAAACCCTTACCTTTATATGTACTTTACAAAAGTTTTAAAATGTTATCCTTAGATACTTAAGAGTATAAGATCTCAAGATAGATATACAGACAAGGTCTTAGGAACCCTTACCTCACATAGTCTCTTTTGAAAAACTATTAGAACCAAATTTTGAGAGAGAGAGAGATTGAGATATAATTTGAAATAGTTATCTACCATAGCATCTTAATAAATTTTATTAAGAGTGAAAAAGAGAGAAAAACAATGAAAATGGGTTTTTAGTGGATATAAATAGTAGTATGTGTTGGTATTTATATAATACAAGTGTGAATTATTTATTAATTACTAAACATAGGCCTTAGAATTTATGTTGTGGGAAATTGAAAACCATTGGATTTCATAGGGTTTTAAAACATGGAATTTTGATATTTAGGACCTATTTTCCAACCTATACATGTTTAATATTATAATTTCCTTAAATTACATTATTTCGGATATATTAAATACTTTTATTCATGAATTATTGTCTTTAAAATCTTAAAAATATATTTTAGACATTTGAAACATCTTTATTGGTTTGAAAAATTAATTTCATTATTTTAAACTACATTATTTTAATGATTAAAGATATATTTTTTCAATAAATCATTTATATTATTTATTAAATCATTTTTACATAATAATGAAGTTATAATTCTCATTCATTTGATGGTAGAATGATTCATGAGTTCATAGAAGGATTGAAAAATGAGGTTTCAAGAGAACGTGCCCTACGCACCGTCGGATCCTCGAATTCCGATATCATCGCCCTTTAATCCTGGTCCCTCGGATTCCCATGAAGCATTACGATCACCCTTTCCGATTCTTAGATAGGAGGGGAAACATGCATCGGTGTTTTTCAAGGATGCCCTTCTTGCTCATTAGGGCTAACGACGTTCTGTTTTTCCAGAGACCCAACTGATTATACCGTCGATCTGTAGGGATGATTCTGGTTTGATGGTGGAGATTCTATCGGATTCCTATGATGAAGCTGTTTAATGCCTTAAGTGGACTCTTATTGCGCTATTTGGTTCGGTGAAGCCACCCCCTTCCATTTTCAAGAAGTTCGTTGATTCTTGGGGTCTTTCTGAGATGGTTTAGGTATCAGTTATTCATAGGACTTCATTTTTCGTATTTTTTGCAGCTAAGGCAGATTTTATTCATGTGTGGTGTAAGGATCTGAGGATTATGGGTCAATGGAGATTCAATTTAACTCGGTAGTCCTTGGATGTGCATAAAGGGAAGGAAAGTTCTCATGTGACGATGTGGATTTCCCTTCCATGTTTACCGCTACCTTTTCACAATGGTGCCCTTCTCAAAGCCATAGGAGACTCTCTCAGGGGATTCTTGTGTTCACATGTTAATAATCATAGTGGTTTTGATTCTTCAGTGGTGCAGATTTGTGTAGATATTGACTTTTCAATGCCTCTTCTGGGAAATATTTTTTTAATAGTTAAGGGGTCGATTTCTTGGAGTCAAGATATTGTATATCCTGTGATGCCAAGATTCTGTGTTCGCTGCTCCCTTCAGGGCCATTCGGTGCAAAATTGCAGGAAGAGACATCGAGGGTACCTTGGTCACTCTAACAATGGCCTGGAGGATGTGCCTAGTCCTGATAGTTCTCCTATTGATTCAGAGAAGGTTTGTTCATCTTTGGGGAAAAATCTGGATCCGGTCTTCAGAAATGAATATGTGGGGTTGAATTTACCAATGATACTGGGTGGTTCTTCTTGCTCAGCCTCGATGAAAAGTACTTCTAATTTACCAATGACACTGGGTGGTTCTTCTTGCTTAGCCTCGGTGCAAAGTAATTCGTATTTACCAATGTTACTGGGTGGTTCTTCTTGCTCAGCCTTGGTGCAAAGTACTTGGAATTATTTTTTTATATCACCACCTATTTACTTTATTTGTAATCACATAACCTTTCAGGGTATCAAAAAACACTGGGTGAAGTTTAACTGGATTTTATCCTTGTCGGGTTTAATGGCTATTACATCCGTGCAGGATATATTGAATATCACAACTGCTTTTATGGCTGAGCTTATTGAAGAAGGTCCATCTTTGAAGGAATCAGGTGATCACATGCAAAATGGGACCGATATCAAAATACACAGGAATAGTGGTATTAAATCCCCACAGATTAAGAGGAAAGGAAGGGATGTGAGGATGTGCTCTTATTTGGTTTCTCCCATAAAGTCTTTTTCACCTAAAACCAATGGAGTGTGCACTAGAGCGAAACTTCAATCCATATAGGAGTTCTTATCCTCTAATCATAATATGACCAATGCTCCTGGGGCCAAAACTAGGGAAAAATTGTGTCAATGATTCCAATAATCATTTGGAACACTCGAGGCCTCGGATCTCGGGTGAAGACAGATTTTTTAGCCATGGAAATTAATAAATATAAGGTTTTTATTATTGTTGTGATGGAGCATAAACAACATAAGTCAAAGATCAAGGATTTTTCTCATAACCTCAAAATGCATGTGAGTATGCATGCTAATCCCGAGAACCATCATATATGGATTTTCTGGAAAAGGGATATGGAAGTGGATCTGGTTAAAGCTGGAGATCAATATATTACAGTGAAAGTAAATATGGGCAGTGATTATCTTTTCATATCATTCTTTTTTGGAAGTTGTGATGAGCAAAGGAGAGAAAGGATATGTCAGGATTTGAATGACTTTGATCCAGAGGAATACCCATGGATTGTAGGAGGGTATTTCAATATTATCTTGGACCCAGCTGAGAAGAAAGGCAGAGGAGTTTTTCTGCGTGTGGCCAGCATGAGTTTTTCTAGATTCATGGCAGGTAAGGGTCTTTTTGACATGGGTTATTATAGAGATTGTTTTACATGGTGTAACAACCAAAAACGTAGTCGTCGTTGCTGGAGTCGCCTGGACTGGTTCTCGGTGAATGTGCAAGCTATATCTAAGTTTCCCAATGATAAAGTTGATCATCTTGTTTGTGGAGTCTCAGACCACTCACCTTTGCTGGCCTCTTTATCGCCTCGACAGGATGCTCATGAACGTTTTTGCTTTTATGCACATTGGGTTGGTTTGGATGGTTACCATAAGCTTGTTGATGACAGTTGGAGGGAGTCTATTCAGGGATTTTCTTGGGTTTCTATTCACAAAAATTTTAGGCAGATCAAACATAAATTACAAACTTGGGCGAAGGAAATTCCTCCTATTGACCAGGTCATGGTTAATCTCGAACAAGAGGTTGAGCGGTTGGAACTAAGTCTGGAAGATGCATGGGATGATATGGTCTTTGAATATATTTCTATTAAGAAAAGTATGATGGCATAATTAATTATGAAATAAGAGCGCATTTCTTAGGATGGTTCGAGGGGGAAATGGCTTCATAAAGGGGATAGAAATTCAGCCTACTTTCATGCATGTATTAAAGAACGAAGATGGATTGTTAAACCTAATATTCTTCTTGAATATGGATAATATTCGGATGAAAAGAATGTGGTTGGAAATATGGCCTTTTCTATTTTCAAATATTTACTTGCAGGTCCTAACCAGAGTATGTAAGATGGGTATCCTAGTGGGAATGCTGAAATTTTTGAGGTAATTCCTAACATGATGTCTGAACATGATAATACTTTCTTGGAAGCAATTCCTAGTGAGAAGGAGATTTATGATGCTTTGATGAAACTCAACCCAGAGAGTGCACTGGGACCGGATGGCTTTCCAGATTCATTCTATAGAGGGTCATGGGAGGTGATTAAAGATGATATAACTATGGCCATTCAGGACTTCTTCTGGGGTGGTTTAATTCCAAGGGTGGCGAGTGAAACAAATCTGGTCATGCTTCCGAAGATCACAGACCCATCTTCCATTCATGACTATAGGTCAGTAAACATGTGTAATTTCCCTTATAAAATTTTATCGAGCATTATCAACTCACGGCTGTCCATGTATGTTCCTCGGTGGATATCTCTTGAGCAACATGGTTTTGTTAAAGGACGGTCTATTCAGGGAGTGGTGGGCTTGGCCCAAGAGATGATTTGGGATATTATCTTCAATACACATGGATCCAATATGGATTTAAAGTTTGATATGAATAAAGCGTATGAACACATGGAATGGGGTTTTATCAATAGGGTGCTCAAAGGTTTGGGTCTTTCCACTTGGGCTGCAGATATTATTTTTAGATGTTTTAGTTCTTCCTGGATGACAGTTTCTTTTATGGGAAAACATATGGTTTTTTCAAAGCTTCTCATGGGCTCAGACAAGGGGACCCTATATCTCCGACCATATTCATCCTCATGAAAGATCCCCTAAGCCGAATTATTAATAAAAAAATATCCATGGGAGAACTGCTGCCTTACAGATGGAAAATGAACCAGCCTTTGATATCTCATCTAATGTTTGCAGATGACACGCTTATTTTTATGAATGCAAGTGGGAGATCTATTGGTGTGTTATCTAACATTCTGGATGAATAATTTTTATGGAGTGGTCAGCAGATCAACAAATCCAAGAGTAATATATATATTTCAAAAAAATGTGGAGACAGACATGCTTCTTCCTTGAGCAGCAGTCTGAATATGAGAAGGGGAACTTTTCCAATGGTTTATCTTGGATCTCCTATTACTCCTCGAAGAATCCAGATTCGAGATTTTGATAGTATTTTTAACAAGATTTTAATTCATGTAATCAATTGGAAGAATCACTTATTATCTTTCAGAGGTCGGATAACTCTAATTAACAGTGTTTTATTGGCCATTCCTATCCATGCATTATCGACATGAAAGGTATCGAAAGGGGTTCTCTCTTCTATTGAAAAAGTACTGGAAAACTTTATTTGGGATGAAGAAACTGAGGGGAAGCACCATTGGAATTCTTGGGCTAGACTGGTGAGACCTGTTTTTGAGGGCGAAATCAATGTTCGAAGTCTGACAGAGAGTGTTCACTGCATGCTTGCAAGGATGGCGTGGGAGGTTGTGGAGGAACATACTCTTTGGGGGAAAATTATTTCTTACAAAGAAAACAAGTTTGCAGATAATGTTAGAAATCATGGCTCTCCTTTATAGTTATTAATACATGACATCATACCAAAAATCAGACAACATTCTTGATGGATTATAGGAAGAGGGGATATATCTTTCTGGCATCAAAATTGGGCTGGCTCGACAATTGGATTTCTGATATGCCCTTCCACATTGTTTTATTTTCAGTAGGCTATCATGTATTCAAGTTTCATCAACACTGTCATGGATAAAGACCAACAGGAGGTTTTTGATCTCATTGATTTAAATTCCGACCCTGATAAATGTGTTTTTACTGCTTCTAGTTCTGGGAAATTTTCTATAAAGGACTTTCACAAGATTTCTTTTCTTTAAGGAAAACAAGACTCCTGGAATAATCTAATATGGTGTGATAGTATTCCAACTAAGTTAAACTTCCTCTTATGGAGGATAATAAATCAGGCTGTACCCACTGATGACAATGTGAGGAAGATGGGTATTAGTATTGTATCCAGATGCCATTGTTGCAGGGTATATAATGAGGAGAGTTTAGATCATTTGTTTTTTGAAGGTGAATGGGCTATAGAAGTTTGGAGGTTCTTTGGTGAGTTTACTGGTTTGTTATCTTCTGAACTTATTGGTGCTTATTTTCTTGAAAAATGGTTTCATGGTTCAATCTGTAGGGGGCCAAAAAAAGTGGCAAGATCAGTGATTTTAAATTCTGGAAGTTGGTGCATCTGGCAGGCCAGAAATAAGGCCATATTTTAAGGAATTTCTTCTACATGGGATTCTGTTATTATAAGAACAAAATCCCTTTTAATTGATCTTGTTAGAAATATTAAAAATTTGTGTAATGCTCCTTCTTTGAGAGTCATGCAGGTGAATGCAGTGGGTATACAACATTATTGTCCTAGGATAAGAGGTAAGTGGGTGTGCTGGTTACCCCCTATTATGGGTTTCAAACTTAACTTTGATTGTTCATGTATTTTGGTTATTATGCGTGGTGGTGGAGTGGTTAGGGACTACAGGGGAAGTATCCTGCTAGTTTTTCTGCATATTATGGGAGGGGAAGCTCTATCAAAGGAGAGGAAAATGCTATGTATTCAGGTCTTAGACTGTGTGCTCAGAAGCAGATTTCTTTGAATCTGATTGAAACAGACTCTATGGTAATACATGATTGCATGCAGGGCAAAATCTCTCCTCCTTGGTTGATAGAATATATAATTAGGAGGTGTCGTTCCAGCCTCAGTAGCAGCAACATCCAGGTGGTGTACACATGGAGTGAAGGTAATAATGTGGATGACTATTTTGCTTCCTTGGCAGCAGAAGAACAAGGTACTTACATTAATTGTTTCCCAAATTCCAATATTATTGACCAGAGGGAGTGAATTTGATTAGGGGAGACCAGCTTGGTCTTCACTACTTTAGACCTCCCTAATCTTGTATCTTTAGCCTTGACCATAACTTTTTGTGTGGGTGTTCATTCCGATTTTTAATAAAAATTTAATCGATGAGATGAGATGAAGTTCTAATTCTCACTATATACACATACTGTATTTGTACTATTTACCCAAAATTCAAATATTTTAGAAAATTCTCAAAAATTAACCATTTGATAACTTTTAAAGGATGAATCTAAATATAAAGTCCTTTTTATGAAAATAATTTTTTATATAGTAGAAATATAATTAAAAAAACACTTAGAGTATTTTAAAATCATGTGTTTGGTGCTAAAAAGTTTAAAAATATTGTTTGATAAATATTAATAAATAACATTTTAAATAAACCTTATTTTTATTGTTCTCTTTATATTATAAATTTATCTTTTATATTTATCATTATTTTAAGAGTTTGATACTCCAGAGTTCAAGATTATGGTATTTCCATATATTATTATGTGCTCTATATCACTATTTGAAACTGTTATAGTGAATGTAATTTTTTAGTTTTATGTTATAATATTAGTATGGAATAATAGAATGTGAATTATACAATAGATCTTATAATTAAGTGATTATTTACAATAATAGAATCATGGGTCCTACACTCCCTAAAAATAATTTTGACCATAAAATTTTTAGTAAAAATTAGTCTATAAACATGTGGGTGAAATTTTTCATCATTTCTTCCCTAGGATCCCATAGTGATTCATCCATATTGTGATTCCTCTAAAGTATTTTCATTAGACAAGTTATTAAACTATACAACACTATCTCTCTAATATCAAGAATATAGGTAGGATCTTCATTATAAGACAATTAAAGATATAAATTTATTTCTTTAGTGGAGAGTATGTGTTTTGGGTATGGAATAAACCTCCTTAATAGTTATACATGAAATAAATCATGTACATAAGATAGGTTAAGTGGCATATCCAAATGATATGATATGAATCCAATTATCTATGAAAGATCAAAAGACCCAATATACCATGGATATAACTTTCCATCCGTACCAATAATTATGATTCCCTTCCTTAAAGATACCTTTAAGAATATATAATGCACTACTTGAAACTTTAAGTACTTCCTTAGATTGTCAACATATTTTTTTTCTATCTATTTTGAGATATTTTGAAATGATTCTGATTGGATAAAACTTTATCACTTGTTTCCTTAATGAGTTATAGAACAACTAGTTTCTTTTTTTAATAACATCCTAGTAGGTTATAGTATGACATTGACATGAATTGACCTGCTAGGGCTTCACCTGGGCTAGCGATGATCCGAGAGTGCCACCCCAAGCCCGCCTCCAATAGGAAAGGGGATGGTGTTTAGCATAATGTTGAAAAATCACACAATATGGATGGTCTTATCCTATATCAACAAAAAATAGACACATAAATCCAATTCATGATAATAACTAGTAAAACTAATAGAATATATACATAAATACAATGTAGAGTAACACCAATAGAATATATACAAATAAATTAATTGTATATAATACAAGCATGATACCATAAAACAAGTACAATTACAAGTATGAAAATACAAAAAAAACTGTAAATATAATGATCATATGAATATAATAGATATAATACATCAGAAAGATCCTAATAATTATATATACTCTGAGAATGATCTTTATCCACAACAATCACTACCACCTTCATGGACCACCATGCTATATCATGTGTACCCAAGAATCACTAGATATTATCTCTAAATAAGACAAACCAACTCTATATCTAATAATAACACATTTGAACATTTTTATTATTTATATAGATACAACAGGTGTGTGAATATGGATTGTTCAAGGTTTAGTACAAATGTACTCAGTAGCATACCTTAAAACTAAAAATGGAAAACCAGAGAAAATTGACATCACAAAACCCTTAGTACGAGTGAGTAACTAGGAGAATGGAAAGTGGGGGTAATCCAAATATTCTCAACCACTAGAAGTCTCAAGGAAATAGTTAAGTCTCCTTTATATCATCTCCAATCCTTAAATTTAATACCTCACAAGCTCATAAAGATTCTCACAAAATAAAAAAACTATAGTTTGAAATCGATAAGTATCAATATAATGTATCTTGATGAAACATATGGGGTACTGATGAGTCAAATTTTTTAAATCATATGATATTATAAACCTTTATAATTATACCATGATTCTAGAATACATTAAGGGAGGAAGACTCATTAATGAATAATTCTCATTAGTTGGGGAGCAACACACCCTTCGGTCCATGATAACTGCACTACAGATATTTTAAACACAATTACTATGCTAAGAAACCCACATAACCTTAAAATAACTATTGTGAATGATCCATACCCTTGGAAGGTGTGGAGAATATAAACTCTAGTAGAGGAACCCACCCCCAAATGAGCTGTTATATGGGGGAATATTGAATATGAAGAGAGAGAATCTTGAACCAGTGTATGTGGGTGGAACTAGAGACCTTATTTTATTCCTAGGTAGAGTATCCTGACCTCAAAATATATTGTGGGAATAACCAACCCTATCTTAGGAAGGAGGGGAAAAGTCACAACTTCACACAACCATTGAACCAGGGTGGGTTGAAAACATTAAGAACACTCTAATTGTCATTACTAGAACCAAAAAGAGATAAATACATAATCTTCCTATCTCATCTCTTTACTTGACTTGAATATACAAAAGTAACATTCTATTGATATTGATATATAAAAATACCAAGGATTGGATATTTACTTTCCCAAATAGAAATCCATATGATATTTCAATAAAAACACCTATAGGGTGAGATAACAAGCTATGTGGAGGGCCTTGGACCTATCTATATTGGGGATAGGTGTCAATGCATAGTGGTCACATGTCATCCCACACATTATGAAATACACGAGTGTATGGAAACCATGTGCACTATGCATCCTTGTAAATGAGCCACTTTACCTAGGTCTAGTTGAATCATATGGCCACCCAGTCTAGTTATCCTAGCTATCTTATCTACTTACCCACATACCACATGAAAATTTATCCAATTTATAATCTTGTGGGGATCAAATGACTATGATTGAATGGATATGGTTAACCTGCCCCAACATCCCATGTCACATAATAAGTTTCACAACTACTGATGTTGTAGAGATATCCTCTAGGACCATCACCTAGGATATGATCTCATGTCATTCCATGACCATCAAATATTCTTCTTCTATTAACCCAAGGGAACATATATAATCCTATTTTCATTCTACCTTCTAGCTTCACAGTTTTCCTCCACTTAACACCGATTCTTCCACCTTGGGCTTGCACAGTGCTGCCACTTCACCCAAGCCACCTCCATCTCATCGATCTCTTCCAAACCTTATAGGTTTCATCACCTTCTCTCTCCATTTCATGTTTAGTTGAAGAAACCATGGTCAAACCCATGTGGGTGAAATGGGTAAGAAGAGTTATAAGATGAAGGATTCTCTATCCACCATCCATGTATTATTATTCAAGGTATTTTGAAAGGGAATAAGAAAATTGATAATCAAATCATGATGGATCCGTTAGTTACAAATCATAATAAAATAATAATAATAATAATAATAATAATTCTAATTATCATTTCCCATTATCCACACCCATTCAATTAATTAAACCTAGTTCAAGGATTTGTGGACACAAAGTCTAAACACAAATAATTTTTATCAATGGATGTAACCATATATGAATTCCACATGAAATATTAATTTCATATAAAATATCCTAAAAATGAGAAAAAATATTAAAATATGCAAATTATCTAATTAAATTTATTTTTAGAAAAACATTTAAATTCATTGATATAAATGTTTTAGTTTTAACATAATCAAATATTCAATGATTAATAGATTCTTAATTAATATAATTTGTGCCTCCAATAAGAGAGATCAATAAAATTCAGCTAAGAAAATAATTAATTTATAAGTTAGACTTAAAAATAAAAAATCCCCAACTCAAAATGGATCGATTATTGATTAATGTTTCATTCATATCATTTTTCATTATCAATCTCAAAAAAAAGTTCTTTAATCTATCTCCAATATTCCCCTATATTAGCACTAAAAATCCATTAGTTTCTTGTTAATAACCATAACAAATATAGAAAATATCATTTTATAGATTAAATATATTGGTATAGACCATTAATCTCTTATAATGAATAATTAATCATATAATCAATTTCTATTTTTAAAAACTAAATTAATCTTCCAACGATGGAAAAATCCTAAGGCCCCCGATGTGAATTTAAATTATACCACCACTAGGGAAAATCCCATATTCTATACATAACCATGGTATACATTTTACTATATGATGTTATGCTTATATGGAGAATCATAATCTTGAAGAATTCATGCGCGAGGAATAAAAATAATATTTTTATACTTAATATATTTTTATCGAGACCCTAATATGCCTATAATTTCATATCGATTTAGTTCGTGGGTAATCACTACACCCCATAATCAATTTAATTTCTAGGGTAAATTTACCATTTTACCCTTATAGATATTCCAAGATTCAAAAGATCAAAATTCAGTTTGTAATTGGATGAAAAAAACATTATTCACTAATATATATTTCACTATATAAGGCTTTGTGTGGCACCTTTTTAATACTTGGATATAACCTATTATTATATAAAATTCCACCAAAGGCAGATATTGGTCACATGTCACTTATAAGTCCTATGATCATGACCAAAACATGTTATCTAGTGTTAGTATATTCTTTTTAAATTTCTTGTTAGTTTGTGGATGATAAGTGATGCCAAAATAATCTCAATGTTTAGATCCTTTTAAAGATCCATCTATAATTTATATTTGAAATGAGGGTCATGATTATACACAATTTATAGATATACATCATGATTATTTAAAAAATCCTTAATATATAGTTGTGTAATATTATCAAGGGGTAGATCATTCATTATCACTGGGAAATTTGTATACTTTGTAATAAGATCCAAAATAACCCAGATATCATCATCATTATTATATTCCTTAGGAATTTTATTAAAAAAATCTATTATAATATTTTCCCACTTACACGTTGGTATATGAAGTGGTTTCATGCCAACATTAGGATGTTATCTCATTTCCTTTACTCTTTGGTGCACTAATCATCTTGAACCAAAGTCATTAGTTTTGTACATCATCTTGCCAAACCATAAATGTTTTCTTAAATACCTATAAATCTTAGTTATACCAGGGTGTATAGAGAAATTTGATCTATAATATTCATATAGTAATTCCCTCTTTATCCTAAGAACCATTGGCATGAAAAGTATCTTTCTAAATATTAAAACCATATATTTATAGATTAATTCATTAAATATGCCATCTTATCTGGATTTAATGTTCTTTTATAGAACATCATTATCATTTTTATATATATTTATCTTCTCTAATAAATATGGTTGGATAATTAAATGGAAGAGGAATGATGTTTTCACTTATAGAATATTTTCCATGTTTAACTTTACTAGATCTATTAACATTAGATCCTTTTCCATCTTTATCATGGATAGAACACCACGATCCTTCCTACTAAATGCATATTCAACCTTGTTTTCATTCTAAGGGTGGAAGTGTGTTGCACAATCCCTATCCTTATGTAGTTTAATTCATCACCTTTGTCCCATTTTTAGTCCTATTTATGTTAATATATACTTTAAACTATTATGATATATATATATGTCACATATTTAACCATAAAGATAATGTATACACATCTTTAAAGTAAATTCTACAATATCCATCTCAGGATAATGAGTTGGGTACTTTTGTTCATGGGTATTTAATTTCCTTGATATATAATTAATAACTCTATGATTTTGAAAAATATTACACCAAATTCCATTCATTGATACATCATTATATATCCCAAATAATTCCTTCAATGATGAAATGTTTATACTATTTTATTTACCAATAAATTCTTCAGTTCCTAAAAAATTTCTTTATATTACTTTAACCATGTGAATTTGATCCCTTTACATGTTAACTTGGTTAATTGGTTGGATATTTTTGAAAAAATAACTGATTATAACATACTAAACCTAGAAAAAAATGTATATCAGTCATATTAATTGGTGTTATCCAATTTTTGATGACACTTCACTTTGAAAGAACTATATATATACTATCCTTAGTGATAATATGACCAATAAAAAAATTATTTAAGCCAAAATTCACACTTTCTAAATTTCCCATATAACTCATTTTCTCCAAGAGTCTTATGAACAATTAAAAAATTATTCTCATGATTTTCATGGGTTTTTGAGTATATGATGATTTATTTAATAAATACCACAATAAATTTATGAATATAATCCATGAAAAATATATTAATCAAACCCCTAAACACTATGTGTGATTTAGTTAATCCAAATAGAATTACTATAAACTTGTAATGTCCATACCTTGTATGAAATTCCAACTTTGGTATATCATCCTTATTAATTATTAATTGAAGATAAAAAGTACAAATATCTATCTTTAAGAAGTATTTATCACCTTGAAATTAATAAAATAAGTCATCAATATGTGGTAAAGTATAATTATTCTTTATAGTAATGACATTGATTTCTCTATAATCGATGCATGACCTCATTGAGCCATCCTTATTTTTTACAAATAGGATATCTGATCCCCAAGGTGAGACAATTGGTTTTTGAATCACTTATAAAAAAAACCATGTAATTGTTTCTTAAACTCCACCAATTTCATTGGGTTCATTCTATAAATAGTCTTAAATATGAATTTTTTTATCAAGGATGAGTTCAATGGGAAATTTAACATCACATTCATAAGGCTATCCATGAAATTAATTGGGAAATAAATCAATATATTCTTTAACAATAAATATATACTATATTATTATTATGATTCCTTCTCATCTATATGTTGTATTTAATTTTATCCTCCCACTATAATTTCATTAATATGAGATTCTATAAGTATTTCCACAAAAGAATTAGATAATGAGGTCTCTCTGCTAAAAACATAGGAATCAATTAATCACTCACAAATTATAATATCCTTCTCTCTATATTAAATTATTTCATTATACTTTGAGATCCAATCCATGGAAAGTAATTTTTTTCAAATTCAACCATAGGTATAATAATCAAGTTTTTAACTAGAGAGTCTCTATACATATTAATAAAAACTACCCAATATATCCTCATTGAAGTAATATTTCCACAAGGTGTTTTTATTGAAAACGAATCCCTTAATGTACCAAGGGATGATTAAATGTTTGTAGAAAAAATTAAAGATATAATAGAGTGCATATATTGAGAATCAAATAACACAGTAGTTAACTTTGATTTTATGTTTAAAGTACCTACTATTACATCATTTGTAACTTTAAATTTTATAGTATTAATCTTATAAGAATGACCTTTTTCCATTGTTAGATTACATTGGTACTTGAGGAATTAATTGGAATAGTTTCCCATCTCTTTATAGTTTAATCATTGGATATTTTTGACTTTTCTCATACCTTTTCATTCATGATCTTGAGGGAATTTATCTATAAACTTTTAGAAAAATACCATTCCTGTTAAATAAGTCCTTAAATTATTCTTTGTATAGTTATTTCATGTTGGTAACTCTTATACTACTCTAATGTTCTCCCTAAATGGTTCCCCAACATCCTCTTCTTCCCTTAATTTAATTTAAAAATAAATTACTTGGATAATTTCTTCTAAGTATTTATGGGATTTGACACTATCTCCTCATATATTGAATTTTTTTAGACTAATCACCTTGAAAGTATTATCTTTATCCCATAAAATAAGTAATTAATATTTATGTATAGATTTTATAAATAGTCTTAATAAGCTTTTCCAACCTTGTAAAGTTAGAATCATACTCAAAAACATTTTCCTTTACTTTTTCTATTAAATTTATTAATTTGTATTCTATATAAAATCTTTTCTTAAAGGGAAATTACTTTTTTAAGAATATTACCTTAAAATAATTCTATTCTATACCATCTATCTCTTCCTATTTAGTGTTTTTAATCAATTAAAACCATTGATCAGTATCTCCCATTAGATGATACATGGATATGATAATAATCTCTCTTTCACAACATCACAAAGAAAGGAATATATTCTCCAGGGAATTGATCCATTATTCAACTACTAATGTATTAGTGGTTCTATTAAATAATGGAGGTCATTTACACATTAATTGGGCCAACATTATTACACCATGTTGAGGGGAAATGGGATGTTCCATATGATCAAAGATATTGATCAAAACTAGATTTAGGCGCGCTAATATAGTGAAAAGTTTCTCAAATCCAACATAATACTCACTAGCTTGCTCCGTAGGGAAATACCCACACTTATTATGGGTGCTAAAATAGTTTATATTTATTTTATTTATTTCCATTTATAAAAATTTACATATACATGATTTTTTCATGAATAAAATTATGAATTAAAATTCATAATATATGATTTATATATATATTAATTATTCTAGAAGGAATTTACTTTATGGGTTTTAATGAGTTTGTACTATCAAGCTATTTTACTCTAAATCTAGTTCCTAAAGTTTCTACTAAATTTTATCTTATTAATTCTATATAACCTTGGGGTTAGTAACCTGAAACCTATGGTTATTTTATTACATTGGTAAAAAAATAAAAGAGATCACATCATATAGGATCCAATAGTTTAGTAGTGTGGCACCCACATATCACAAAACAAACTAAGATAACCCATATAAATGACACTAAATATGATACTAATATGAACCTAAGGGAATTTCTAATCCCCATGGTCTGGTGATAAGAACGATAGAATCAACCAGAGTAAATAGGGAATGATTTCTCCAAAAGATTTACATGATAAAATAGAGCAGTTGATACATTTTTTTAGTTTGAAAGGAACTCCCCATGAAAAATGTTCAACAACACCCAAATAAAATCCTAAAAAATGATAATAAAAACCATCACAACTAGTGTATTACAATATCCATCATGTGCTGCAACTCTTAAAGACCCCACATGTTAGGTGCACCCTCTATCTCTGAGTAGATCCTTCCCTTTACCTGGATGTGGAATAAGGAGATCTAAAAATGAAAGAAGGAAAAATTAAGGTGTGAGATAACAATAACATTAGTATTTCACCAATAATTTAATAATATTCAATATTAGATAACCAATTTATGGTTTATGTAAATAAAACATGTCATGGAAACATTTCCACAGTTCATATCAAAACATTCCTAAACATCAATTACAATGACTATTAAAAAGTAGGTATAATATCTTTTCCATCAAAGAAGGTTTAATCAATCATATTTGTTAAGTAGGAATGAATAAGAAATTTATTAAAAGTGATCATGAATAATAATATCCATAAAAAATGGTATGAGTAAAACATTTATATCATAAGTAATATAAAATCATTTCCTATCACAAAACCATGATTAATAAACCTATGGGTAGGATATCCATGGATTCTCACACATCTTGGTGAATTATGACTTCCAACATAGACAAGGAACATTCCTGAGGATGAAAATGAGAATATCCCCAAGGAGTAATCTATCAAAATTTAAGTAGTTTGTTACATTTTTGTCATTATACATTACCAGGTAGAGCTAATATATGCCTAGCATGTGTTCTTGTCACTCAAATACCCAATCTCCCATGCGATTCAAGTAAAATGAAACCATTTAAAAGGGGATATCATTAGTTCAAAAACCATTTCAATAATTATTTCATTTGGCCCTAATTCACGTTTCAAAACACACCTTACATTTCAAAAACCAAACTCAAATAGTTTTTATTGAAAACTCATGCCATTTTTCAAAAACCAATATCAATGTATTTTATAAAAAATCATTACATTCGTTTTAAAAACCAACATAAATTTTTTTTTATCAAAATTAATGATCTTTATTTTAAAAATAAAATATGAAATAGTTTTTATCAAATCCATAAAACCATTACATTCCAATTCCCACTTATCAAAATCCCAACTCAATATTTTTAAATTTATTTGAAAATAAATTTAAATAAAATATAATAATCAAAGGTATCAAATAATAAGAATAGATTCCAAATATACCTACCTGGTAATAATATCACAATACATTAAGAAGGGATTGACAAATAGGAAAAGCCTCTAAAAAAACGGTACCTCCAAAATTCAAGCAAAGCAATGTGGCATAGAATCAACCACCATGGTGTAGGGTGGAACACCATGATGTAGTGGTGTATTGGAGAAGATCATCATAGAAAAATATGTATGGATTTAGTGTATAAGAGACTTAAAAGATGAAAAAGAGACTACTAAATAATATGAATCACTTGAACATAACCCATATTTCATAGATACGGGGACTATATTGTGTAACCACACAGAACTCAGAACTCTATGGTGTAGTATGAGCACTACATAATGGAGTCATCTCTACAATAGTCTTTGGGAGATTTGGAACAAACACCGAGTCAAGGGGATTTCAAGCTATTTATATGGGTTTGATGCTCACTAGACCCCCCATAAAATACCTCCAAAAAATGATTGGAGGATACCCAAATTAAAATCTAAATATATTAATATAATCCAAAACCCTCAAAGAAACCAGAGTATTTGAAGTTTCCTATAACTGATGAAAAACAACCTCTGTGGTGTTGTCTAAGACACCATAGTGAAACCCTTACCATATATCCCTCCATGGTGAAGGCTATAGTGAAAAATACATGGTTGGGGTCACTACAACACATCCATTCCCTCTATGGTGTGGCCTAAACCCCTATAGTACCACTAAGAAAAAACCACTCCCACCACGGTGCACCCAACTCCTCTATGGAATGGTTTTGAGTGCTACTGAATGGTACCACTTGATTTGATAGGAAGTTTCCAAAAATATACATTTAAACTTACAAAATATTTTCTAAGCCTGTAATGACTTACACAAACATGGATCAAATCAAAAAAATGAGTAGAAGAAGGAGGAAATCTCAAGAATCAAATAATGTACCTGATAGAAAAGGATGGGATGTTGCAATTATCCCCACCATACAAGTTTTCTACCTCTAAAAATCCAATCAATACGTCTCCACGTCAAATAGTTGAGTCTACTATTCTCTCATAAATGTATCATTCTCTCAAGTCTCATGTAAATAAAAAACATACTTCCACAATACCCAAATCAAGGGTATTGAATTTTTATAAGTAAACTTTATCTAAGAATCAATATTTAGAACCTATTGTTCCGTCTTGGATAAATCAGGTTCCATATACAAATTCTCCTATCTTAATACATGATATGTATTAGAGAGATAAATTCTAATCTATGAAACATGGAAAACATTGTGGATTTATGTATGTTATAGTGAAAAATCCAAACAATACGCCACCTTACCAACCCATTCTACAAGATCAAACAATTTCATGTATGTTAGGGACAAACATCTCTATTTCATGATCTATTTGTGGAATAATCATGGTGAAACTATTAGAAACACCATATCACCAAATAAAAACTCCAAAGGTCCTCAATGATGATCATAATACTCCAAAATCCCAGGACCCGGTAAAAACCGGTCCTAAGAGAATTTATTAAATAAAAATAGAAACAAGTCAGACAAATAGGGGATCATTACAAAACCGAGAGTGCACAACACCCATCATATCCACCTCAACTATTGGAGCACAAAACTCAGGGGCCGTAAAGGACCACATCATATCTATCTCCAAAATCGCCTGCTTGGACAAAGCATCCGCCACCGCATTGGCTTCCCTATAAGAATTTGAGACCACCACTTGCAAATTAGCAACCTTGCGAAGACATTCAACCCAGTGAAGTAACACTCTCCATGGGAAATTTCACGTCTTTGATGCCAAGGCATGAATTGCAAGCTAAGAGTTCGATTCAATCCATAACATGTTCCAGCTATATCGGACATCATACCTAATAGCGTGAATTATATATTGTCTCCTAGACTAAACTAGGTCCTGCCAGGGTAGCTTCACAAACCTCAGACCAAAAAAGTGGAGGTTCACATAGTCATCCATAAAAAGCCTCAAAGGGTTCCATCTTAATGGATGAATAATACCTATTATTACATATATACTCGACTTGTCCCAAATGGATATCCCATGCTCCTCCAAAGTCAAGTAAACAATCTCATAGCACATCCTCAATAATATGAATTCCCAATTCTATTTGGACCCCTATTTGAGGATGGTATGCCATGATACACTTCAATTGGGATCCTATTACCTTCTTTAGGCCTCTAAAAAAGTGATATGTGAACCCAGTATACCTATTATAAATGATTGTATATAGAACTCCATGAAATCTGATGATTTTTTTGGATATAAAAATTTCCAAATTCCTCAAACATGGTGGTATCAAAAATTGAAATTTAGTGACATAATTTAGAAAATCATTAAATTACCACCTATATCTCATTCTTAACTTAATTTATACATGGAGATATGATCATGAATTCTATAGACATCTCATCCCACTTCTATGTTGGAACTAGAAGGATTTGAATAAAACTCGTAGGCTTATGATGCTCTTCCTTAACCTATTCAAAAGTATAAAAATGGGAAATAAAATAGAAAATGAACCACTTCATACCTAGCCACCTGAAATATTTACTCATATCATAGAACATATTTTTGATGCTAGGGTATACTTCCCACTAGGAGTTATGAAAATCTCATATCACTGCCTTCCTTAATAATAAAGGAACAATGAACCGATTATGAAAGTAAATAATTCCATTAAAAGATATAGACCACTAAACGATGGTCTCCCAACCATATAAAAAATATATAATAATTTAAAACTCATCATTGAGTTCTTATTCCTAATGAATTATCTCAAGTTGTGTGGATATAAATTGAGCACTCACCAAAGTAATATTGGTCCCATCCTTTTGGAATCCTGAATGAATATGAGGAAAGATGCCCAATAAATTTTACTCCTCAGAAGATTATTTCATATACTGGTATGAAAGTTTCAACTAAAGGAATCAAAAATTAAATTCCCATTACTAGGAGTGTAATAAATGTCAAAAATCAATGTCCTATAGGTACTCCACCCACCGCCTCATCAGAAGGTTCAAACTCTTTTTAGAGAAGTTATAACTCAATATTTTTTTATTATAGTAGATGGTAAACCCTTATCCAAGAAGGTAATTATGTCAACTCTTTAGAGCATGCATCATGGATATGAGTTCAAGATCATGCATGGGGTAGTTATTTTATTGAGGTAAAATATGATGAAAACCATATGCTACTACATTGACACCTTGCATAAAAAAACCCAAACCTAAACCCAATGCATTACAAGTGAACATATCCACGACTATCTTCTAGAAGATTCAAAATGAGAGCTAAAGTACACCAAAAATTCATCTGATTAAATTTAACCTTCCATTTCGAATCCCAAATGAAATTTATCCCCTCCTAAGTAAGACCAATCATCAAAGAATCCAAATTAGAGAAATCCTTCACAAAATTATGTTAATAACTTTCCAACATCTAGAAGATCTAAATCTCAAATACATTATGTGGTTCCTCCTAGTTTATAACAACCTTAACCATCTCAAGATAACTTGAAATACCACTCTTAGAAACTAGGTTTCCCAATAAGTTTACTTCTTGTATCCAGAAGTTACATTTAAAAATATTATAATAAATTTTATGGTTTCTCAATATATCTAGTAAAACTATTAGATAATTTATGTGTCACCATTAGTGTTATATTTAACTAAGACGTGATCCATAAAAAATATAAAAAATTAATCAAAGTACTCATGAAAAATAGTATGAATCAATGCCATGAACATTGATGGAGGATTTTTGAAACCAAATTGCATAATGTGGTACTCATAATGGTCATACCTTATTCTGAAGGAAGTATTTGGAATGTTAGACTCTGTAATCCTAAGATTTTGATAACCCGAACAAATATCAATATTTTAGAAACATTTCACCCATTTCAATCAGTTAAAAAAAATCATAAATACAAGGAAAAAGATACTTATTCTTGACTGTGACCTGATTGAGATTTCTATACTCAACACCATGGTAAAAGTTCCATCAAATTTACTATAAAAAAGAATGGGTTATTACTAAATATAAAAATAGGATTTGATGAATACTTTGGATAATATAACATCCAACTTATTTTTAAACTCCTTTAATTCCATTGGATCTATATGGTAAGAGGGAATATATATTTTTTTGTACTTGGTACCAATTTTAAAAAAATTATACCACTATTACCAATGGAAAAACAAAACATTAAGGTGGAAAAAAATTGAGAAACTCAGTGAACACTGGAGGAAATACACCATATGTTGGTTCATGATCCAGTTCAAAGGAAAACATGTTTTTTTATCCTACCCAACTCTAGAGGAAGAGGTATGACTTGACATGAACTTAGGTCCCATTATCCTTGAAATATATGATTCACTCTATTGTTACTATTAAAGGTAACCCATCAATGATAATAGTTAACATGATATATATGAGTGATGAACCATTCTATACCAAGAATTAAATCTAGAGGTTTTATATCCATAACTAAAAAGTCCCATGTAAGATGAACTTACTATAATGTAACATCCTGTTACTTGATTTCAGGTACTTCTCAACCCTAGTTTTTATCATGATTTGGTTGGGGATTTTTTTGGTTTGTTTTAGGTGAAATTTGGAGAATTTTGGAATCCCTTTGTTTTGTGAATGGTTGGTGCATGGTTAAAGAAAACCATGTGGTTTGGCCTAGCCAACCATGTTCCCTTTGATGGTGCTCTTGAAGGGGGCACATAGTTTGTCCAAATCATGTGGCCAAACCCTCCAAACCATACAGCCTGATTAGTGAGAATTTTCACAGTTTGTTCATAGTTAATCAAACTTTTCACCCACCTAGGAGAAACCATTCACCCTAGAGAGTTGGGGAATAAGGTTAGGTAACAAGGTTTTTTAACCATGCGACCCTCTCTAGGAAACCTTGCATGAGGGAATTAATTATTCTAAACCTTATTTAAGATTCCTAATCACCCTAAATGACCATTATACTATTTCTAGTATTGATAAGGCTCCCTAAAAGATATTTTTTCTCCTCTATCCTTCTTCTTTGAAGAATAGAGGTGCCAGTGGAAGATCTAATCCCTCTATGTTATGAAGATATCCTCTCTAATAGTTTCTTATGATCTCTCATTCCTTACTACTTAGATATATATGGATCATAACATAATTGATGAATCTAAAATATGTTTGGTTGGATCATGGTTCTAGGTTTTATTTCTATATGTCCTTTGTATTTGATCTAAATTAGAATTATCATTGTGGCTTTTGATCATTTGATTTCCATGATTGAATGCATGTGGTTTTGTTTGATATTTTCCATATAATTTAAACTTTTATTTTATTGATTTTTTGAAATGTATTTTAATTGATTTATAAAAACTTGATTTAAAGTAATTTTATTATTGAATTTGAAATGGAAAGGATTTTTGGGAAAACCCCAAATTCCAATGGAATTGGAATTGTGGGGTCAATTTTTAAAATGATGGAATTAATGAAATGATTTTAGAAATGATTTTAGAAAATTTCTTAAATTGAAATCATGAAAACCTATTATTTGTTTTGGGTTTAAAATGCATTAAATGATGAAAAAACTATGTTTTGGTTTAAATTTTTAACTGGAATATTGGAATTGAAAATTAAGAAATTGAATAGAAAATGATGATCGATTATAAATGAGAATAGTTTCAATTTTTATATTGATTTATTGGGTATATTAGAGGCTGGGTAGTTAGTGGGTCATTTGGAAAAAAACACACTAAGATATTGACCCCCTAGTATTGTATTAATGATGAAAACTCTAACGAAAATGTAGTTCATTATGATTATCCCCAATGGGATGCTGATGCATCCTATTTGGCCTAAGCTTGAGGGATGTGTGTACACATTTTTAGACATTATTAATAATTTGAGATGTGTAGGGATCCTGTAGAAAAAAACTAACATACTTTTGGGTAGATGACAATGGTGCTTGTTGTGTATGTTTTGATTATATAATCCATTCATTATACAACTGTTTTATTCATGCCAAATGATTTATATAAATTATTTTATATAAAATGTTTATTTATTCCATGTTTGAAATTTTTTACAACTATTAAAAAGAAAGAATGTTTTTTTTAAATATGAAAATTATATTTCATTTCATGACCTATTTTATTTAAATTGAAAGCATAATTTGGTTTATTATTATTTGATGTATTATGGAACACTTAGTGAGACCCTATTGGGATTTATATCTCACCACTAACGTTTTCTCCAGGTTTTTTTAGAATTTATTATTCTAAGACTAGGAAAAGGGAATGCACCAATTGGAGGTGGTGGATATTCTTGATAGTTTTTTCTTGGAGTGATAGCATTGAATGGTGGAGATGTTATCCACTTGTTACATGGGATTTTTGCATTTTATCTTCCTAGATATGAAGTACTTTTATTTTTTAATACCTTGAAATTATTTCACCTATTTGGTTTCAAGTACTTTCTCTCTTTGGAGTATTGATCATACTAACTTTTAACCTTTTATCTTCCATTATTTGTAGAAAATTAATTCCCTCTTTGATCATGTATGATTATTGGTGCTCATCACCAACCCATGGGGAATGGAAATTTTCTTAATTCAATTTAAAATATGGATCAGTTTTTTAGGGTAATAGGGTATCTGGGATGGTTTGTGAAAAAGTTTTATCGGAGGTGCTGGTTAAAAATCTTCCCTTGATGTTAGTATATAGTTTAGGATGTCTTGTTGGGACTTAGGAGGTAGTTATGAGTGAATTACTAGCCAGATCTCATTATAAAAAATCCTTAAGTCAACATGGGTGGTTTGGGAAACACATATTGAGGAATAATTTAATTGATTATAGTATTTTCTATACTTTTGATTTGGATAAGTTGAAATCTAAATCTTGATATCTTATCTGATAGGATTAATTTCCCCGTTACTCTTGTTTGAGTTGTTGATCTAAGTAATAATCTGATGTATTCAATTTTTTTTATGATGTTCTATAGCATCATGACTTCAAGAAGGAGTTTAAATAGTCTCTAGGAGGAGGATTATGGTGAACCAACACAATAAGATCCCCCATGGACAAAAATATTATTGAGATTATTGGGCATGTTATCTATGATCTGGTATAAGCACCTGTACCCGTTCCTATTCAGGATCCAATTGTGGAACGTTAGATGGATTGATATTAGAATCAAGCTCAAGAGTTCCTTCACCATAATACACCAGTGTTCCAATGATCTAACTATCCTCAATAGGATGAGTATTGGTTGAGAAAAATAGATATTTTATTTTATTTCTTAGAAATTTTTGATTCGATTAAGGTGAAATGTTCCACCGTCAAGATATAAGGACCAAGAAAGAGATGGTGGGATTTGATGGTAACAGTGAAGAAACATGAGGTTTTATAGTAAGGTATTTAGAGTTATTTTAAATGATAATTTATATCCAAAATCTATGGTGATGGATAAGTATGTAGATTTTTTCAATCTTCATCAGGCTGATAGGACTATGACTCAGTATGAGAACCATGTTGCCGATATTGTGAAGTTTTCACCTGAAATTGTATCAAATGAGAATATGAAGACACATTTTTCTGGAATGGTTAATTGAATAGATATCCATTCAATTGTTTTATTATTGAATCTCATTTCATATGATTACATGATAGATGGGATTTTAATGGTTTAACTTGAACTGGTTGGTAAGTTAGGGTTGATAGGAGCCCCTTTTTTATCCCAATGGTAGTTCTATGAGTTCCTTTAAACTAAATAAGATTCACAATGATTCTTATGGTGGATATAAATAGTAGGGTTCTTCTAGACCTCATTCATCACTTGGTAGAGGTCCTTTGACTTTCTTCTAGTGTGGAAAGCATAGGAATTAGAAAAAGGTTTTCACTGAGTCACCTAAGATTCGTAATTCTTGTAGACGTTCATGTCACTTTTAGAAATTCTATTATATATTTTATGCCCTATGTAGTGGAATAGAATCATAATAACCTAAGATTAATATATTATAATCATATTCTTCATGAACAAAGGGGTTTCATCCAATTAAATCTAGAATAAAGATTCTCTACATAATAGAAGAGTCTCCATAGGAATCTGATATAGGTCCAGTGAACGTAAGAGGTACCATCACTATAGATTCATATTTAGTGACTTCTTTATTTGATACTAGTGAATCTCACTCAATTATATCAACTTTTATTTTATACCTACTAAACATTCCAACAAATATTTTGTCTTATGTGATGGATATTACTACACCCCTTAGAATGAAGAGAGGGCTCCATTGTCCTGCCTGTGCTTTCTCTTTATCAGAGATTATATTTCCTAGGATTTTATGGTTCTGAACATGAAACCAATTGATATCATTTTTAGAATGGATTGGATCATAGATAATAAGGTCCTGATTTATTTCTATCTTCAGTGGGTCTCCATTACTTTTCCTGATGGGGTGTTTTATATCTTTCATAGAGAATGGGACCCAAGGTCGAGTAGAGATGGACCTTTTTATCTAGATTTGGGGAAATTAATATCCATGTATTATTTTTACATGGAGTAGGAATATTTTATTAATGATTTATCTATGGTTTTAATCATGTTTATTGACATTTATCCTTTATATATCTCTTGTTTTACACTAGTAATAGAGGTAGATTTTTCAATTTATTTAGTGCCTGATACTCAGTGGATATCTATAACTTATTTCCATATAGAAGTAAATGAACTAAAAGAGTTTAATACATAGTTTGATGTTATATTATAAAAATTATTTATACACCTGAGTGAGTTACCTTGGGAGGAACATATTCTCTTTTCTAAAAAAGATAATGGAACACTTTACTTATGTGTTAATTACTAGAAACCCAACTGATTTATAGTAAATAATAAGTATCTATTTCTATATATTGATGATCTATTTAACCTGTTGAAAAGGGAGAATTGGTTTTTGAAGATTGAACTTAGATATGGTTATCACCAATTAACAATAAATGTATATGACATTAAGAAAACTTCCTTCCAAAGAAGGTATGAACATTAAGAGCATCTTGTCATACCATTTGATCTAACCAATTCTCCTAAACTATTTATGGAATTAATGAAGAGGATATCCCATGAATATCTTGATAAGTTCATGGTGGTATTTTTGGATGAAATTCTAGTTTACTCTGAGTCTAGGGAGAATCATGTGCGTCATCTAAGAGTAGTTATTGAAATGTTGAGAAATCACCAAATTTATTCCAAGATATCAAAATGTGATTTTTGGATTTGGGAAGTAAATTTATTGGGATATGTGGTCTTATAACATGGTTTATTATTTTATCCTGAAAAGTTGAAAGCCATTATAATATGGGAGCAACCATGTAATGTTTTTGAGATTCAAAGCTTCTTGTGTCTTGTGGGGTATTATCGCTGGTTTATAAAGGATTTCTAAAAGTTGGATTCTTCAGTGACTACACTCACTCAGATTCAAGTGATTTTCATTTGGGATGAAAAATTTTAAATTTATATTGTTTAGATGAAATGTATTTTGAATTATGTACTAGTGTTGAATCTTCTAGAGTCTAGGAAGGGTTATGTGATCTTTTGTGATGTATAGAGTTTGGGTTTGATATATGTTATTATGAAGGGTGATCATGTGGTAACCTATGTATCTAGATAGATTACATCACACGAGAAGAAATATATGACCCATGACCTTGAACATGCCGTTGTGATGATTATAATTAATATTTGGAAGCATTACCTTTTTATAAAATGGTTTACTGTGTATTTAAACCACAAGTGGCTATGATATATCTTCTCTAAAAAAGATTTGTATCACTTCCATAAGTGTTGGGTGGAGTACTTTCAGTCTTTTTATTTCTACATTTCTTGCATCTTAAAGAAGGTAAATACCATTATTGATTCCTTGATTATGAAAAAAATGACAAAGTGTGTGAAAGAATCATTAGAAGAGTGTAATTTGATGGACCTTTTTTCATAGTTGCATTCAGGGGTCTTATAAGTGGAGGTTGAGGTCATATTGGTGGGAATTCAGTTGAAATCTACTATACTCTAGATGATTCTTTAGGAAAATTATCTTGATGATGATTTTTTCAAAATTAGGGAATCTCTTTATGGTGGAAAGACCATTGGTGAATAGTCATTCTCTTTTGAGGATATCCTATATTTCTGGAACCTGTACATTCTACCTTTACCAGTGAGAAACCTTTTTGGTGGATTTTCATAATTTCCTAAAAGGAGTTTTACCAAAGAACCAAAAAGATTTTTTATAATATGAGGAATAAATTCTAGTTGCTATGTATGAGATGAAACATTGCAGATTTTGTTTCCTATTATTATACTTTCCAACCGGTCAAGAATGAGCACTAGAAACCTTCAGGTTTTCCCATCCCCTTATTATTCCAATGTGGAGGTGGGATGATGTTCCTATAGAACTTGTGGTTTGTTTTCCATGTAACCATAAAAAGAAGAATGATATATGGGTTGTGATCAATCATTTGAAAAAATCAAATAACTTTATACACATTTGTTAAACAAACAAAGTTGAGGAGTTGCAAAATATCTATGTAAATGAGATTAAATGTTTTCATGGAGTTCCATATTCTATAGTATCTAATAGAGATCACCATTTTAGCTATTGTTTTTGGAGATTCCTTCAAGAGGATATGGGATCTCAGGTTCATTTGAGTATGACATACCGTCAACAGATGGATGGCTAGACAGAGAGAACTATACAGATTCTTGAGGACATGTGTTGTTCCAACATCCTTAATTTTGGTGGATCTTGGTAAAATCACTTGGGAATGGTTGTTATTATTGAAAATTCTAGTTAAAATTCCTCAATTATAATGGATACTTTTTATTTGTTGTATGGAAATACTAAAAAATCTACATTTTATTGGTAAAATATTGGTGAAAGTTATTTGGTTGGACTGAGCTTGGTCCAAGGGACAACCGAATAGATCTAGTTAATTCATCCGATAATATTGAAGACACAAAGACATTATAAATACTATGATGATCATCTTTTTAGATCATTGGAATTATTTTTTGGTGATTGTGTGTTCTTGAGAGTTTCACCTTGGTTGGGTCATTGATGGCTTGGGAAGTAAGGGAAGCTTTCCCCTTATTTTATTAGACCTTTTGAGGTGGTTGAGAATTTTAGAATAATGGAATACCATTTTAAACATCCACCGAAATTTACATAGATACCTAATTTTTTCCATGTATTATATATTTGGATGTATCTTTTTAACCCATCTCATGTATTGAGTTGAGAGGATCTTGATGTTGATCTTGATTTATCCATGAATGAGTGTTGAGACATTATTTTTGATTCGGCGATAGAGGTACTTTGTGGGAGGGAGATAACTTTGGTCTATTTTATATGGAAAAATGGTTTTTTTCAAGATACATGGAATATTGAGACACTGGTAATAGAGAAATAGCCTCATCTATTTGATATGAAAACTTCTTGATAGGATTTTTAGGGAGAGAGAGTTCTTATGGTGGGGAGGTTGTAAAATCCCATTACTATATTTCATGCACTCCTTGACCCTAGTATTGTTGATGATTTGGTTGTTGATTGTTTCAAGTTGTTTTGAGTGAAATTTATAGAATTTCGGAAGCCCTTTGATCTGTACATGGGTGGAAAATAGTTAGGAAAAACCACACAATTTAGCCCAAAAAACCATGTGCCCGTTGAAGGTGCTCTAGAAGGGGTCACATGGTTTGTCCAAACCATGTGTCCAAACCCTCCAAGACATGAAACATCAAACAATGGGAATTTTCATGGTTGGAACATTGTTAACCAAAATAGATACCCACCATGGAGAAACTGTGAACCCAGATAGTTGGGGTGCATAGTTTGGGTGCATGGTTTTTCTAACCGTGCGACCCTCTCTAGGAAACTGTGTGTGTGGGATTTAATTTTTTTAGAAATTATTTTAAAAATTATCAGTCCCCATTTTAAGATTCATAATCACCCTGATTTACCATAATATAATTTATAGGTTTTTTTAAGGCTCCCTATACGAAATTTTGGCTCCTATAACCTCATCCTTTGGCAAATCGAGGTTCCAGTGGAAGATCTGATCCATCTCCAGTAAGTGGATCTACTCTCTAATAGTTTCTTCTAATATCTCCTTCATTCCTTCTTAGATTTTTATGGATAATAATTTATTGTATGTATCTAAAATACATTTTATTGTATAATAGTTCTTATTTTTATTTTTTGATCTTTTTATCCTTCAATCTATGTTGTATTTTCCTTTGCAGGTGTTGATCGTTTGATTTCCACCATTAAGGGTAGGTGGTACCATTTGAGATTTTCCATGTTATTGAAACCTTGATTTTCTTGATTTTTTTAAAATTGATTTTAATTGATTTATAAAACCTTTATTTGGAATGATTTTATTATAGAATTTGAAATGAAATGGATTTTAGGAAAACCCCTCTATTTCAATGGAAGTGGAATTGTGGGGTGAATTTTGAAAATGATGGAAGTAATGAAATAATTTGAGAATTGATTTTAGAAAATTTATTAAATTGAAATGATAAAAACCTATGATTGTTTTTTTATTGAAAAGTAATTAAATGATTAAAAACCCATGTTTTGTTTTTTAAATTGAATTGACATATTGGAATTAAAAATTTTGAAATTGAATTATAAATGATAATTGATTTGAAAAGACATGTTATAATTTTTTTCTATTAATTGATTGAGAACATATGATCATGGGTATTTAGTGGGTTATTTGGGATAAACATGCTATGATTTTGATCCCCTATGATTGGATTAATGATGAAAAATCTAACAAAAACCTAGTTCATCATGATTATCCCTGATAAAATGTTAATGTGTTCTATTTTCCCTAAGACCGAGGGAAGTGTGTACACATTTTTAGTAGAAACTACTGATTTGAGAAGTGTGAGGATCCTATATCCAGAAACTGATGTACCTTAGGGAAGATGACCATGGTGCTTTTTGTGTATGTTTTTATTATATATTCCATTAATTATAGAACTTTTTTACTCATTCCAAATGAGTTATATAAATTATTTTTTATATAATATTAATTTATTCCATGTTTGAAATGTTTTACATATTTTGAAAAGAAATAATGTCTTGTTTTAAATATGAAAATGATATATCATTCCATACCTTATTTTATTTAAATTTATAGAACAACTTGGTTTATTATTATGTAACATATTATGGAACACTTGGTGGGAACTTACTTGTATTTATATCTCACACCCTACCATTTCCTTAGAGAATTTGTATACTTTATTATTCTTCATCTGATCAAAGGGAAAGAGCCATTTGGTGGTAGCGGATGATCTTGATCCTTTGGGTTTGGAGTGATGGTAGTGACCAGTGAAGATGTTTTGCACTTGTAACATGGGATGTTTGGGTTTTATCTTTCTGGATACCAATTACTTTAATGATAGAGAACTTTTTTTTGCTTCTTCTATTTGGATTCTAGTACTTTTTTCCCTTTGGAGTGTTGCATATACTGACTTGTAATATTTTTTATTCCACTTTTTTGAAAAATTTGTTCCCTCTTTGATTGTGTATGATGCCAGGTTCTAGTTGAAAACCCATGGGGATCAAGAATACCCTTATGGCCATATCAAATCTAGATCAGTTATTAGTGTACCAGGGTAACTTGGATGGTTCATGATATATATATGGGAATAAAAATAAGGGAATCAGAGACCTTGATCTCTCTTTAAATCGATAAGTGAAAAAATCTACATAACATAAGATATGATATCCATAATAAGATTTAACAATTCCATGATATGAGGGGATTTAAAGGAATAAGAGGCACCAATATCAAATAAATTAGATAATAAATTTGAATCAATGGCAATGGTACCTATCACTATTGAAGGGCCCGTATCAGCTTCCATTGGAGATTCATCCATATAGTGAAGAAGATTTCCTCTTGATGCCTTTGTCTAGAACCCATTTCTTCTTGAATCATTTTACTATGATTCAGTTTCTCTTAGTACTAAATAACCCATACCACTACAAAGATTTGTAAAAAATGAATAAACCTTTGAAAATGTCCAACATATCCACAAGATCCAAAATTATTTAGTTATTCTGAGAAATAATGCTTTGTGTGCCCCCACCTTACCACACTAATAGCAGGTTAGAGGGCCTTTAATGTAAACTTTATCTAATTTAATGGAGGTCTGCTACTAAAATCCACCATTTTGATTTCTACTATGAGACCAATCATACTTTATCTTCCCTTTAAATGGTATATTAAAACTTCCAATAAGAGTAGTAGAAACTCCCATTACCCCTCAATTACTAGCCAATTCAAGTTCCACCATCAAATCCAAATCTATAACATCAACACATGAGGTGAGTTTCACTCAAATTTTTTTGATCAAATATTTTTTTGAAGAAACATCTAAAATATTCGAGAAATCAAAACCTCATTAGATACCACCTTAGGTGAGAAGTAAACAAGACTAGAAAAGATATTGGCATACTGAGTCATATTTCATTTAGTTTTATCATGCTTAATGAACTTCATTGATTTAGAAAACATAATCAACTCTGGATAAAACTAATCCATATTGAGAGACATCAAATATTTCCACTCCAATCCCACATTATTCCTTGTCTAAACCATCGAGTCCTACTACTTTCTTATAGGATCTTCAAGATTGAAAGAATCACATATCACTTTAATAGAATCAAACATCCCCAAAAAATCAAATAGAAACTCAACTTTATGAAAACAATCCAGTTTCTCCTAAGGATCATTGATACCATGTAGTAATAGTGTTTGATATGAAGAAACTATTGAGAATTATTTCTACTATCTTCCCTCTAGGATAAAAACTATACCACCTTATTAGAAATAGGTTCTTCTACCCAGACCATAGCTTGGGCTATACACATTTCAACTTTTAAAAGTTTCTGATCAATTGGAGGATTCAAAAGCTATGGTTCACCAGAAGCTCCCTCCCAAGGTTTGTTCAAACACCCAATTGGGGGAATGATACTACACAAAATCAAGGAAGAATTCAATTAGTAGAGCCAATATCATCAACTCTATTAAGAAAAAAAACATGGCTACGAATAAATTAAATCAAAGTCCAGGAAAATTATATAATAAAAACATAAAATTTCCTCAAAGTCACTTTCCGAAACAACCCATGGTTACTTAGTGATCATTAATATGAGATATGGACAAACATTCACTTGTAATATACCCCTTAAGTCTCAATTATCATGTTCTAACATTTAATATTGACATCAAAGAGGATGATCAACCACATTTGATATAATTTTTTTCACAAACAAACCTGGATAAACCACCTAAATTGTTCCCAATCTAATAATGACATGATCTAAAGGGACTTTCCGATCCCAATAGGCTGATAAAAATTAACATGTAATAAAAAATTATAAATATGGAATAATTTTTCTACAAGAGTTATAGGATAAAATAAAATAGTGGATAAAATGGTTGGTATAAATAACACTCCACAAGCAAAAAAGAGTTCAAAAACACCTCAATATTAGTCTAAAAAATGATAAGTCAACTTGACCAAATTAGTGGGTCATGATCTCTATCATGTTATTCAACTCCCAAAGATCTTATATGTCATGTAAACCCTCCTTCTTTGAGTTCTACCTTCCTTTTTCCTGGACATGAAATACAAAGATCTATAAGCACCAGAAGAAAAAAAGTAGGATGTGACATAAAAATCCCAGTAGGATTTCGCCAATCATATAATAAGTATTCCATACTAGATAAAACATTTATGATTAATGTAAATAAAAAATGGAATAGAATCATTTTTAATATTCATATCAAAACATGCTTGAAGAAACAATTACAATGACTTAAAAAACATTAAAAATAGATTTTACATAAAATTAGGTATAATAAAGCATATTTTTCAAATAGGCATGACTAAATAATTTATCAAAAAGAGATCATGAATAATAATTTCCATTAAAATTGAAATAATAAAAAAATTTATATTAGAATTCATTTAAAATCATTTCAAATCTTTATACCATGGTTAAGAGACCCAGAGGTATGATATCCAAGGATTCTCACACATCTTATTGAAGTACGACTTCTAAGTGAACATGAAACTTAATTATTGATTAATAAGAGAATATAACTAAGGGAAAATCTCTTTTACCTCAAGTATTTTTGTTACATTGTCACCGTTAATCCATTTCTAGGTAATTATAATACATTCCTAGTGTGTGTTCTTCTTGCTAAACTACCAAGTATCCCATGTTCTTCAAGGTAAATCAAACCATTTACAAGGGGATATCATTGGTTCAAAAACCATTTCAATAAACATTCTATATGGCACTAATTCACGTCCAAAACATTACATTAATTTTAAAAATCAGTCTTAAATAGTTTTTTTTATCAAAAACTCATGCCATTATTTCAAAAATCCATATCGTTTATTTTTATGAAAATTCATGCCATACATATAAAAAACTAATATAAAATGGTTTTTCTCAAAACTCTATTTTTTTGTTTCAAAAAACAATATCAAATTATTTTTACCATATCCATAAAACTATTACATTTTAAACTCCATTTACCAAAAAACTAACTCAACCTTTAAAAAGTGTTTTGAAAACCAATTTAAAGCACATATAAGAAAAAAAGTTTTTAAATAATATGAATATATTCCAAAACCACCTACCTAGATAACAAATTCACAAGACACTGATGATGGATTCAAAAGGAGGAATATCCTATAGAAAACTAGGAGTGTCCACAACTCAAGAAAATCACTACATCATAGAATCAACCACTACGACGTAGGGTGGAACACCAAATAATAGTGGTGCGATAGAGAATATCACCATGGTGTAGGACATACAACTATCGTGTGGAAAATACATCTACAGTGCATAAGGGACTGCTAAAATATAGGAATCATTGGAACATGACCTCTATAGTGTAGAGAAGGGGATTGTGGCATGGAACTAAACATAACTAGGAACTCTACGATATAACACAGACACTATGCTATGGAGTTGGCTCTGTATCAGTCCTTCAAATATTTGGAACCAAAACCAAGTGAAGGATATGACATGGTATTTATAGGGTTTTTTTCTCATTATAAAACTCATTATAAAATCCCTCAAAAAACTGAATAGAGGCTCCCTAAATTAAAATCAAAATGGATTAATAAAATCCATAATGCCCCAAGTAGCATTACTACTTAAAGAAGGGAGTAAATATCAAGAATAAAAGAACATACCTAAAATAAATGGTTGGGATGGTACACCCCATTAAATTTATATATTAAATATTAAATGAAAGTATATTTATTAAAATTTGAAATTAAAGTGTATTTTTTGAATTTATTAGTTGGAAATTTTTAATTTTTACTCATGATAGAGTTTTGAGATAGATTTTCATTAACTTTCCAAATGAAGTGAACCATTTTAAAGTGTTCATGATTTTATAAAATTATTTTTTAAATTATTCATAAAATGTTAGTGATTTTAATGATAGTTATATTTGAAGCATGTTATACATTTTTTAATTTGTACTTTTGGGTTTGATCCCTTGGTTATGATGGGATTGATTGATTTAAATTATAATGCATGAATTGATTGAGTTTATGTTTCATGTTATTTAGAATATACATAGAAGTGATATCCTAAGAAAAATTAACATTCTATCCCTATGTATGATCCTTAGAGTGATTGTTATCGACTCCTAGGAAAGATCCTATGGTTGTTGACTCTTCTTGGGTTCTAAATAGGGTGTTGGCGATAAAATATTTTCTGGTCTTGAATCTCATCCAATACTTTTTAAATCATTGACCATTTTCTTTACATGGTGATAAATTTATAATTTAGATGATTTAGTGGTTATTAAGGGTTGAGGAAATATTCAATTACCTAGAAACTCTTGATTTTTTCATGGTTATATCTATCATAGGATCGTTTGAAGGACCGATCAGACTATGGTGGGAAATTATTGTACCTTATCAATTGTATAAGGATATGTCCATGGAATTATTCAAGACCATGTTTATTCAATAATAATATCTTTAAGAGATGAAGGTGAAGAAAAATAGTTAATTTATGAGTGTTCATCAAGTTTAACAAATAATTAATGAGTATTATGATCATATTTTAGAGTAGGTGTTATTTTCTCCTAAGCTAGTTAAAAATTAATTTATAAAATCTTGTTTCTTCAAGAGAGATATTCACCTAAAAATCAAATAAAATGTATTTTAATTTTTACCAACATCTTATAAGGAAGTGTTTGAAAAAGGATTGTTGGTGGAATTTAGTCTAATAAGATATCCTATGATGGGTGGTTCCTCGATTCCAATTAGTATAGTTAGTGATAGATATTCTTCTACAACCTTGATAATTCTTATGAAAATAATAGATCTTTTATATGTTTCTAATGTGGGACACCTATAAATTTTAAGAGATTTAATTTGAAATTTATGAAAAACTAACTTAAATGCGGCCATCCATAACATAATTAGTAATTTAGTAAATTGAATAATCAATGAAATTGTAAAGAAATTTTCATGTATTCTAGATTTGTATGATCATATATTTTTAGGATTTATGATCAAAGAATTTAGATACGATTGATATTTTTACATAATTATTTCTTGGTGCATTCTTTGAGAATCTACTAATTCCTATTTTATGAGTTATTGGGTATATTTTATTATACCCATGAATCCTTTATTTTTGTGCTACTTAATGTTTATATTTTATTTTATCCATTTTATAAAATTTGGATTTTGATGAATTTATCATGGGAAGCCTCAGGTATGTGCTTGGGTAATTTGGAAGAGTGTTATATCAGTTTAGATTATGAACTGGTCTGTATCTCTAGCGGTGATTATGGCTACTTTGGGTTTCTTTCAAGTTCACCATGTGCTAGTGTTATATAAGAAAGAAACTATGGTTACATTCCATTAAGATTTATTACTCAAGGATAGAGCACATTTTTTCATTTTGAGGCATGTTTTTGATTTATGTATCTTTTCCATTACATTTTTATGGGATGTTGATGGATTATTTGACCTTGATTATATAATTTTCAGAATCGTTTTTGGTTATTATTAATTTTAGAAAATTTTAATTGGTTTTTAAGTGATAATTATATTTGTTTGAGAATTATAATTTCCCTTAGTTATTTGAGTAAACATATTTATTTTAGTTATATATTTCTTATATAGGTGTTTATATTTTTTATCACAATTTCTGATGAATTCTAAATGGTGGGGGACCCATTATAGGTATACTTGATCATTATATTTTTTGTTTCTTGAATTTTGGTTTGGGTAATGCTTTGATATATTTGATGATTTTTGTGGATTATTTTTGTGGATCTAGGCTTCTATGTGATGAATGATGCACCTTTCTCATAAAATTAGTTTGAGTTTTCTCGACCCTCTAACCCTATGTATCTGGATAAAAGTGCATGGTCACGTGGGATTGATTTTGGTATCAAATGGTAAGTTTGAAATCGAAAATATGTTATTTAATTAAATATATCATCTATATCCACTCACTTAGTTTATTTTAATAGAAATACTTGAGAGTATGATTTTGGTGAAGTGGTTCAAATTCCAGTTTCTTACCACCCTTTTTATTGACTTTATTAGGGAATAAAGTGGAATGGTGAAGATAATTAAAACACCCTCTTACACTGTTATATTAAATATTATATAATTTTGAGCTATTATATTTTTTTTGAGTTTTTAAATTTTGAATTTTAATTTTTATAAGACTTTTTTTATTACATGATTACCACATAGACACCATAGGTTTAATAGTTATCATGTAGGTCCATTTATACATAAGTATTTTCTTTATTTAATGGTGCATGGTTGGTGAAGAGATAAATATAAACATGTGTAAAATCATATGGTTGGGAGTAAACCATGAAATGTTTTGTTTTGTATGGGGTTTCTCTAAGTTTCATGGTTAATGTATGGTTTATAGTAAACCATGCATGTTTTAGTAGAAATAATGCCAATATCTGCATATTTGGGTGAGTTTTCAATAGTGAGTTTCATATGGTTTTGAAATCTATGAAGACTATATGTGGGATTCAAGATACTTAATTCTTTTAGAATCTGTATGTTCGGTGAATTTTTAATAAATAGTGTATCCAAACTGTGTGAGCTTCATATAATTTTAAGTTGTGAATTTCATTTTACAACCCTATTAAATTTTACTTTGTTTGTCCTATTATCCTTATTTTTTCTCAGTCAGATGTTATAGGACATAATTGGGATTTTTGTTTTCTTCTTACTTATATAAAATCTCCTTCTCATCATATTTCAAGTATATTTGGAAGGTATAATGTTATTTTTTTCTACTTTCACTTATTTCTTCCATTTACCATTGGTTTCTTCTTCTCACATGAACATAAATGGAAATAGTGGATGAATCTAGGGTTAGAGGTTGTTTAATCTTGGGGATTTAATTGTATCAGTATTGAAGAGGCATCCATATTTCCTGGTTTGTTATCCTCTATTTAGAATGGAATGTTTCTATCGATTCAAGTTGGTGATTTTATGCAACTTTTATTTGAATAGTCATGGAATTCTTATGATTTTAAAATCAAATTTCTATTATGATATATCATTATGAAATACCCATTATAGTATTATAATTTTTTTCAATTTTTTCTATACTTGGCATCGGGTATTTCTAATGATTTTTTAGTATTCATTTTGAATTATTTCTTATGTATGAAAAGTATTTCTATAAATCACCAAGAGTCTATTTTTAAATGAATTTGAGAATAAATAAGGGTTTATGATTTTTTTTGATTTTCAAATAATGTAAACTATGTTTTCAAGGTGTTTATTAAATCAAAGAGGTGTTTTGGTTTTCAATTGATTCTTATGGGATTTAGACTATGTTTTTAAAGTATTTAACCTTTTTTAGTTTTAAAATTATGTTTATGACATGGTTTTGCATGTTGGACACAAATTATCCATTATAACTAGATAAAAATGATTCCTTAGTGTGTGTGAAAAGGATGGTTTTATAGAATATCATTACAAGTTGGATTTAAATTCCCACTAGAAACCTTACAAATTGAGATTTTTTAATGAGTCTACACCCTTGTTATAATCCCCTTATGTTATGTATTGTACAAGATTATTAATTTTAGGGGATTTGAAATGGATTATTATTTTAACCTTATGAATATAAGAAAGGGTATATTTTTTGAGAGGGTGGTGGAGGTTAGATGAGATTTATTTTTATTTTTTTATAATTTATTTTTTTGAAAATCATATGGTTTATTTTTTTCTCACCTCAACATTGGCTATGTCATGGTAAACCGAGGTCACTAAGTGAGTGATCTAGGTTTATGTGACATTATATTATATTATTTACTTTCTAGTTTCCCTTAATATAGATTATATCCTTTATAGGGGAGTGAAATGATAATAATATGAGATTGAATCAAGATTTTATATCTTCTAGGAATGAAACAAAGGCTGACTTTTAACCTCACTTGAGTATTGTTTAGGACTATATCATGATATAACTTAGTGAGTTCCTCATTATTATTATTATTCATTTGATGATGTTATCTTGGTATTACCACTAACCACTATGTTCTTATCACCTTTCTATCACCTCAATTTTTAGAACCATTTTTTATCTTATTCTTAATTAGACAATACTTCCTTGATATGATATTTCCCATTGTTTCTATTTCCTCTTTCTTATATGATATAATTTATTTTTCATTACCTTTTAAAAATTTTATATTAGTGAAAATATTTGAAATAAGTGAGACATTCATTTTGGATTTTATAAAACATGGAATCCTACCTTTTAAGTTTTTAAAGTGTTTTCCCTTTTTAAAATGGTTGTTTCATACCTTAGTTTAAAAAATGGATTTGTAAGAGAGATTTTAAATGAAGGTTATATTTATTCATGTGAGTTCTAAAATCATGGTTTCAAGATTTATTGTGATTTTGTTTTACAAAAAAGTTTAAAATTTGTATTTAAAAAAAGAATATGTAAGACAATTTCATTCTTTGTAATATCTTGTTTTGAAAATCCAATTTTATAATTGATTTTTAAACTATCATTTTTGATTTTTTTATAAAATAAATTTCATAGAATTATTGGTGAAATCATACTAAGAATATTTATATTAAACCAAACACACACATACACGCATGTGTGTGTGTTTGTGTGTATGAAGATTTTATGTTTTCTTAATGTTTCCCATGTTGTGATTTTAGATTAGAAATGCTCTTGTGAGTCTATTGATGGAAATTATCAATGTGGTGACTAACCATGTGTCATATAGAGATAACTTGTGATATTTCAGGTTTATGGTTCATCATGGGATATTTATATATCATATAATTTATCCATATATTTTTATATATTTTGGTATCTCCTATTTATGTTCTTGTGATGTATTGGTATTTTGGTTCCCTTTTTATTGGAACTAGACTATGTATTTTAGGTGGTTTTGTATCAATATTTAATATTAAGATTATCTATTTATCATGATCATTCCCTATATGGATGACTATATTTTTTAGAACTATATAGTTTGTTATTATAACACCCTGAGAATTTAAAATAGGAACATCTTGTTCGATAGCATGTGTGACACTCAACACGAAGATTATAAGAGAATATAACATCTTGAGACTTTATGATATATTTATATTTAAATAAATCCAATCTCTTCAATATATTGTGATGGATTCAACACCAAGTTTAAAAGAAACACAACACTTTATTAAAATATAATTCTTTAAACACAACTATTATAGCCCAAATGTTATATTAGAGATTATGAATATGACTAACTAAATTATAAAAATTATATAGTTCAAAAATGTATAAAATAAATTCAATGGTTATCTATTAATTATAAATAAAATAAGAACTATTTGAAATAGAAATATTTTTTTCTAAAAAACTGTATTTTTTTACTGGTTGATTAGTCACACTTTGCGCACATAATTTAAAATTATTATTTTTATAAATATTATAAAATTTATTTGAAAAAATAAAAATAATTTTTTAAATATAAATATCAAAATTAAATTTCATTGGATTTTCAATAATTTTCTAAAATTATATTTTTGATAAATAGCAAAAAATACCAAAATGTTAATTGAATATTGAATTTTAAGTTTAATTTTTTATACAGATAAATTACATTTCATATTGGTTTTAAAGTATAATTTGATTAATTATTTTTCTATTTAACTAATTTAGGTTATTTTAATCAATTTTATATTTAATTATTATATTAAAACATTTTATGCTTATAAGATTTTCTCTTTGGAAACCGACTTTTTTGTCATGTATGTGAGTATAATTTTGTATTGGATTCCGGCACTTATGTAAATGAAATTTAAAAAATAGATTCCATATTTAGAATAAGAATAATTTATATTATATAATAAGGGAAATTTAATTTTTGACGAAATAGAATAGTGGAAATAGTAAAAATTAAATACCACAATTATGGTAAATGAGGTTTCTCTAAGAGAAGGTAATTCTCTTAACAAAGCCTTTTCATTTTCTTTATTTTTTTCCACCTTCAATTTTGTCTTAAATTTTCAAATATAATAACCCCATTATCTCCAATATAATAAGATATTATTATATTTATAGAATAATATTTATCCATCTCCTCTTCCATAAAATGGGAAACAAAACCATCGATCTCGTGTATGGAGAACTACTACCTCACGAACCATTATAGATAGTTTTCCATCACCACAATTAAAGGATGGATATGATGATAGATTTAAAAACACACACACAAAAAAAACACACAAACACACACACACACATAATATTTACTACTTATTATACTTTTGGAATTATCATATCACATATACCTTCTTACTTTACATTATATAAGGGATACAATAATGTCGCTCATGTGTATGGAGGAATACCGCCTCACCAAGTAATGTGATTTATTTTTCAATTACACTTTATATGAAAGGTAGTAATTTTAAAGTAAATGAATATATGTTATATTTAATATCTATCCATACTTTTTAAATATAATATCACATCTAACTTCTTACCTTCCAATCCATTGGAAAACAATAATGTCGCTCGTGCATACATGTGGACTACCACCTCCACATAGTGATGAAAAATGTTTTTAATTTTATTATTACATGGATGGTAATAAAGATTTATTTTATTAATATAAATGTTTTATATGAAATAATAATTATTCTTTAAAGATTAATTAATATTTTGTTTTGTTCCATTTGATGAGAAAAATGGAAACCTCATTCTTGTATACGTACAACCTTTATCTCTATGAATAGTGTAATTCATTTTCTATATCTAACATTTATAGATTACTATAAATAAATATATAATAAATATATATGATATTTATGTCATTTTTTACATTATGGATATGATTTAACCATGACAATTTTAAAAGGATCAAAATTTCCAAAACAAAAATACATGGAAAACAAAGAAATTGTCACTAGAAACATTGATTTTAACAAAGAATTGTTAATAAATGAGTCATAAAAGACTATAAGTAAATCATATATAATAGTAAATATATTATTATGGTTCTTTAATAGATTTATACTCAATATATATTTATTATAGAGGATTTTTGGACACATATAAAGGAAGTCAAACCTAAAGCAAGGGTTTCTTGTCTCACTTTTACTTCTATGAGACATATGTCATAATCACTAATTATTGCTTTGTGTAGTGTATATACTACCCATTTTAATTTTTTATATCATGAATATATTTATATTAATGATATTTAAAGTTTATTTTGAATTTATTTCTTTCACGGGGCTTATAATTCAAAAGTTACCAATGTTGTAAGAATTTATTTTACAATATCATCATTATCTGAGATTTCTTTCTCTATACCACCATTGGGTGAATTATTTAATATTTATACATTAAAATTAGTATATTTTATTCTAATCCTGTTAATCATGAACTTTTTAAAGTAATAGTACCATTTTCAAACTCTTTTTTACTTAAATGATTGAGAAAATGTTTTTAAGAAAATTCAACATTATTTATCTCTTTGGTCAAAATACTTTTTCATCAAAATCCATGTTTCCTGAAAATTGTTTTAATAAATATGTATAAACTTTTAAAAAATTTTCATTTTCCTAATTTTTACCTATTTTTAATTTTTAATTTTTTTAAAATGAATCTTCATGTTATTTCCAAAACAAGTCCCGTTTATTTTTTATCGAAAATGTGAGATGAATATTTTTTTTTAAAATGTATGATATGAATGGAATTTTCTACCATAAAAAAATATCAATGTTTTAAATATAATTTTACAACTTTTCAAAAGTTATTTTTAAATATCATTATTTAAAAAATATTATGTGAACTTTTTATTTTAAATATTTTAAAATTAAAAAGTTTATTTTCCTTAAAAATGTATTTAATGAGATTTTTATGAAATTTATATACATAAAAGACATCAAACCCTTTATTGTACTTATGATACAATGGGTTTAGGTTGTATCTATGTCATATTTATTCTTTATTTGGATGGTTTATGATCAGTTTGATTGAGTATAAACAATTTTATAACTATTCTCCAAATTACTCTGGATGTTTTAGGATTATGTTTATTTGATTCGGGTAATTATTAACATTTAATATGATAGTTTTTCAATATGAATGTTTATGTTGACTATGTTCCACCCCTTTCAAATGAGGAATTCATTGGACTTATTAAGTGATGGGTGGGGCCTAATATTACTTAGTCCCTTGATGCATCGGTAGGTCTCATAAGAAAAATTATCTTGTGTATTTGGGTGAGGAATTAGCCATTTATGTAAGATGTCATGGAATGAGGTCTTGAGGATAATAATTCTTTGATTGAGTCCTTTAATATATGTATAATATGTCTAATATTATGTATTTCATCATTATGAATCCAGTCATTGATATTTAATGTGATTATAGGATTAGTTATAATATATGTGGTTATATTTTAAGCTCATGTGATTATATATATGATATTATTTTGTCATAATTTATTCCTTCCATATTATGATTAAGGTATTTATTAAATAGAATTTTTTTAGTTATTTAACTTTATATATTGACTATTCCTTATTTATTAATAAATTTTGTTGTACGCTTACCCTTATTGAGCATTTGAGCTCACCCCTTTATTATGTTTTACTCTCAATATGATATCAAGAAGTGTTTTTTGATTGATATACAAGGGTAAACTATCAGTAATAATAGAGTTATCAAAGAAAAAACTTTGTATATTTTATGTTTTCAATTGTAATGACAATTCTAAGTATCTATCTAGTTTACTAAGACAACCAAACAATTCATTACTTTAGGATGAGATTCCTTGTATCTTATGATAATGTAATAAAGTAGATACCAGCTCCAGGTTACTAGGGTCAAGGTCCCTATAGTTGGTATTATAGGAAGTTTAGTAGAAACCTTGAGACTAGATTTTGGAAAACATATATTAGGTAACATAGTTATATGATATACTTTGAGGTAAAGTATATAACAAAATCCTAATGTTTTGGTAAAGAATAGATTAAGTGGTTTTTCCTTGCACTAAATCCCTGTCTAGATAGTAAAAGTTGATTTAGATCTAGAACATACGTACCTAGGGGTAACAACTTCAAAAATGGAACATTGCGCTTGACCCGATCATCATCTAGTGCAAAAAAATGGGCCTTACCACTCACATGGTTTGATACTCCTTGGGGATATGACTAAGATAATTCAAATTTTATTTACAAACCATTTTTAAGGAATTAAAAAAATTCTATTCCTAAAGAAACCATGTTTATGATTATGAGATTAGATATTCACATTTCTTTCCAATGTATGTTAATTGTTTCACTAGTTTTGGGATTATAAATTATGCACATAATCCTTATCCCAAGTGGTAAGGACTCCATAAGTGAATCCGAGAGACCTGTGATCAAATCCAGGCAGAGACATCATTTTCGGGTTACTGTAGCAGTATTGTAGTAGGTACTGTAGTGGGAACTGTGTAGTACTGTAGCAGGTACTGTAACGGAAACTATAGCAGGTACTGTTTGGCACTGTAGAATCCGGAAATATGCCCTCGTTTGGGCCTTCGGGCCACCGATTTGGTCCCTATGTTTTTAAGGCCTTCAGGCCACCCAGGCTATCAGGTCAGTAAGGCCTTCGGGCCACCTCAAGGCCTTCGGGCCACCTTAAGTGCAGATGCAAACCAGACGACCTACAAATAACAAGCTATACAAAGAGGATGATAAAAGAGCTTTCAACATAGTAGAAGCTAAACGGGTTGCATGAATGAGAGGGTATGGAACCTTTCATTGGGACAAGCCTATGCATGCACGAGAATGCCTAGTCGAACAGCCATGTGAAGGTGGAGAGTTGATTTCATGATGAAGATGCTGGTGAGGAGCAGTTCCAGGTAGTTAGTCTGGGTTGTATGTAATGTTTGAATCCTATGGGAAAAATGAATTCCTATAATGCCTATAGGATATGTAATACTTACGCCTATGAGCCTTGTAAGGGTTACACCTCACCCCTTGAAAGGTGTATTATCAACATCAAGAAAAAATAAAGGCCTTCAGGCCATTGGATGGATTATTTTATCTTACATAATGTTATGATCTAATCTAATGCATGAGATTATTTAGAAATGGAAAATAATTTAAGTAATGGGAACTATATCAATGCATTACTTTATGTAGGGATATCCCTCCAAGAAAACATAATGAAGTTCGAACTAGAGATATAGCTAGAAATGATCAAATTATAACCATATTGGGAAAGATAAATCAGGTATTGAGTAATAACCTTCACTGTATGGATCAATATTATGATCTACCTTGTAGTGTAACAATTTTAGACTACTTCATTCATTAGAAACCTCCATCATTATATAAGACTACAAATTCATTTTTATATGATAAATGGAAAAGTTTCTTAGATAATATATTTCTCTCTTTGGGAAGTAGTGAAAGGGAGGATGTTTTCATGGAAGTTTATCAAATTTTAAGATATCCTATTAATGGTGGTTATTGATAAAATAAACTAAGGATGAAGAGAAATAAAAAACATATAATGGAAGGATTTTAAGGTACTCTTCTTGGAAAAATATTTTCCTTGTGAATAATGAGTGGATATGGAAAGATAGTTATTGAGTCTAAGGAAGAAAGAATAGGAAAATGTTTATAAGTATGAATCCAAATTTATATGGATATCAAGTAATGTTGTGGACTATATACGTAATCTAAGGAGAAAGTTTTACCATTTCATTGATAAGATTAATATAATCTTTCAAAGGGAACTAGTTTCTCAAATTAATCATCATATGAGGAAATAATATAATGTTATATAAAGATAAATAAATAATCCTCCATGTCTCATGGATTCAAAGGGAATAACTAGAATAAAAATATGGACGAACCAAAAAAATGGATAAAGGGAATAATGTAAAAGAAATATTTTCTCACATTTGATACTTGTGGAAAGAAACACCTTGGAACATGCATAAAGAAAAATTATTTTTCTTCAAGTGAGGAGAAAAAGGACATAATGATCATTTTTTCTAGGGAAAGGGAGAATACCTCAAAGTAAAGTTCTTTAAATATCATGATATGGGGTGATATTCCAATAAATTCCACATGTTTCAAGAGAGTATACCTCAGAAGATGCAAAGGGATCAAGGTCAAGATTATACCATTGATACAATCAAATTGGAATGATTATTATTCTTGTGTATTTAGATATAATAAATATATTATAAAATTATTTTAATAATTATATTTTCTTTATAAGAATCTTGAAATGTATAAGGATTTTATTGCAGTAGTATTTCTTTATGTATTTGAAATCATATGTTGAATGGTTCCAAGAAAATTGATTCAGTGATAACTTTATCTTTTTGAAAAAAATGATTAAAGGATGATAACCCCTAATATATGATATATGTTTAGATAATAATGATATTTATATATTTATGGGATAATATTGGTGACCATGAAATTTGTTATTTATTTAATGGTTTATGTTATCATTCCTGGAGTTTATCGCATGTTTGGATATATGGAATATATTGAACAACATGATATTTTATTTTTGGAAGAATGATTATTTTCATTATGGTTTTATAATGATCAAGGTATTAACATATTTATAATATAACATCAAGAAATAATTAATATTTTATAGGGAATATAATGTTGATTTAGTGACCTTTCTTCTAATTTTGTAGACTTTGAATTTGGTTGGATGTATTTTCGATGTGTCTTAAGGTTAAACATTTATGAAATGGATTAAGTTGAATTTTTGGAGTACTATTGAAGCATTAATGATTAATGTATTATATTCAATAACATGTACTAACCATTTTGGTTTTGGGAAATTAATAGATATATAAGGAATTACTTTTCATTCTTTTATTGATCAATGATCTCTATCTATCTCTATTAATCCATGGGAATTAGTATTCTCTTTTATGTATATGTTTTTGTTATTCTACTTAGAAACCTAGTAATATAGAAGACATTTATACATACCTATATGTATTATCAATAGGAAGTTTTATTAACCCTTTTTACAATGCATTTCTTCAATAAAGGTATTTTCAAATGTTAAACCCTTGACTAACAAAATCAAGATTAAATTGTTAGGACATAATTTATTTAAGGGGGTAGAATGTAACACACCAAGATTTTAAAATAGGAACATCTTGTTAGATAGAGAGTATGATATGAAAAACCAATATTATAAGAGAATATAACATCCCAATACTTTAATAAATATTTATATTTAAATAAATTAAATCTCTTCGATAGGTATAATTTTGAATTGTATTTTTCCATATCTGTAAATTTAATCTTGAAAAATATATTAAATATTTTTAATCAGAATAATTTATATCATATAATAAGTTTAAAATAATTTTTTATTAAAATGAATAGTGAAACAGAAAAAAATAATTATGATAGTTAAGGTAAAAATTGGTTTCTAGGGGGGGAGGGGGAGGGGGAGGGGGAATAAGAAGATAAGGGTTAAAATGGCCTACCAACATGTAAAATATAATTGTATTACCCCAATTATACCCTATACAATACCAAATTCTAGTGTAAGGTTATTTTAAATATTTTTCCATGTGAATTATTTTATCATTTTAGTTTATTTTAGGCAATTTTGAAGTATTTTCTAAGAGGTTTCCCTTTCCCGACTTATAAAAGTGCACTTCCTATCCTCAATTATTTATAAATTCCAAGAACATTTTATTGGAAAAAATTTAACAAAATCCCTCCTGAATATCCTTAGTCACATTCTATAGCTTTTGGTCCTCCTAAAAAACCATCCCTAGGGTCTTTAAGAGGAGATCCAAATGAGGGTTCTCTAAGATAAGGTAATCTTCATAACAAATATTTTTCATTTTATTTCATATTTTTACACCTTAAATTATTTATTAACACTTATAACATAATAAAATAATTATATACCATACAATTATATGTTATTATATTGATTTAATAATATTTATCCATATCATCTTCCATCAAATAGGAAACAAAATCACCAATCATGTGTACGGTGGACTATCACCATGGGAATCGAAATAGTTTGTTTTCCATGAACACCTTTCAAGGTTAGATATAATGATGGATTTAAAAAAAATATATGTAATATATTCAGGAAATTATTATACTTATGTAATTATTATATCACATATACCTTCTTACTTTCTATTTCATGAGGATTATGATAACATCGCTCGTGTGTATGGTGGACTACCTCCTCATGAGGTGATGTGATTCATTTTTTGATTAGGATTTAAATGAAAGGAATTAAGGTTAAAGTTAATGAATATATGTGATGGTTATGATATAAATATAATTATAGAAATATAATATCACATTTAAATTCTTACCTTCCAATCCGTCAAAAAATAATAATGTCACTCATGCATATGTGTGGATTACCGCCTCCACGCAGTGATGTGAAAAGTTTTTCATTTTATTTTTACATGTATGGTAAAAAAAATATTGGATTAATATAAAATATATATATTACATAATAAAAATTCTTTAAATTTTAATTAATATTTATTTTCCTTTCTTTTTATTTGATGATAAAAATTTAAATAACGTTCATGCGTATCTACGACCTACCATATCCAAGGACAGTGCAATCCATTTCCTATCTACAAAAATTACAGATTAATATAAATAAATATATAATAAATATATATTATAATTTTATCATGGTTAAAATTATATATATGATTTAAACATGATCAAGTTATAAGGTCTGAAATTACCTAACCAAAACATATATGAAAACAAACTAATTATCACACAAAATAGTGATCTTAACAAATAATTTTTAATAAACATGTCATAAAAGAATATAAGTAAATAATATATGGTATTAAATATATTATTATGGTTCTATAACATATGTATAATTAATCTATATTAATTATAAATGAGTTTCAAACACATATGAAGGAATTCAAACCTAAGGTAAGGGTTTCTCGTCTCACTTTTACTTCTATGCGACATACGCTATAATCACCACGTATTCCTTTGCATAGTGTATATAATACCCCATTTTATATTTTATTTCTTGAATATATTTATATTAATGGTATGTAATGTTTTATTTGAATTTATTTATTTCATGGGTCTTATGATTCAAAAGTTAGAATAGTGTTAAGAGATTATTTCATAATCTCATCATTATTCAGGATTGTTTTTTTCTAAGTCTCCCATGGGAGAATTATTTAATATTTATATCTTAAACTCAATATATTTTATTCCACTATGTTTATTCATGATTTTAAGTAATAGTACTATGTTTTCACTCTTTGGAACTTCAAATTATTAAGAAAATGTTTTTAAGAAAATCTGACTTTATTTCTCTTTGGTCAAAAATATTTTTCATAAAGTTCTATGATTTATAAAAATGTTTTAATTTTTTTAGGCTTTTATAAATTATTTAATAAAATATTTTCTACACATTTTTAATTTTTAATATTATTTGAAAGGAATCTTCTTTTCATTTTCAAAACAAGTCCCTTTTGATTTTTTTCAAAAATGTGAAAGGAATATTTATTTTAATGTGTATGACATGAATGTAATTTTACGATATCATTAACACTCCATATTTTAATGATTATTTTATATGTTTTAAATTTTTATTTTATAATAAAATTGTTTTTAAATTATTTTTTGAACTTTCCATTTTAACACTATTTCAAAGTGAAAAGGATATTTTCGTCAAAAAATTATTTTATTGACATTTTTATAATATTTATATTCATAAATTACATCAAACCCTTTATTTTAATTATGATCGTTGGGGATATTTTATATTTATATCATTACCATTATTTATTTGTATGGGTTATTATCAGTTTGAATTAGGATATAAAGTTTTATTACCACTCACCATATTACTCTGGATGGTTTATGATTTTTTTTGATTGGGGTAAGTATTAAAATTTTATATGTTAGTTTTTCTATAAAAAGGTATGTGTTCACTATGTTTTACACCTTTTATTTGAGTAATTAATTATACTTATTAAGTGATGGGTGGATCCCAAAATTACACAGCCTCTTGATGCATTAGTAGGTCTCATGATTCAAATTATCTTGGGTATTTGGTTGAGGCCTTATCCATTTATAAAAGATGTATGGAACAAGTCCTTGATGATAATAAGTCTTCAAACGATGCCTTGAAGGTTTTTATAAGATGTTTGGAATTATGATTTACATCATTATGAATTCATTCATTGATATTTCATGTGATTATTCATTTAGTTAGACTATCCATGGTTATGTTTTAAGCTCATGTGATCATTTATATGGAATTATTTTATCATCATTTATTCATTCCATATTATGATTAAGATATTGAATAAATGAAATATGTTTCAGTTATTTACCTATGAAAATGTATTATTCCTTATTTATTTCTAGATTCCATTGCACGCTTACCCTTACCAAGCATCTGATCTCACCCATTTACTATTTTTTATTATCCCAAGTATATAAGGAATTATTTTGTGATTTTTATATAGGGATATGATATGAGGAATAATAGAGTTCTCAAAGAAAAAACATTATTTATTTTATGTTTTCAGTTGTAATGATAATTTCAAGTACATCTATAGTTTAACAAGACTATTAAACTATTCAATAATATGATATGCAATTCATTGTATCTTATGCCAATGTAATAAATTAGACACTAGCTCTAGGTTACTGGGTTTGGGGTCACTACTGTTATGCATGGAAAACTAAAATATAGATGCACTATTCTAGATTCTCCACATGATTCTTGTATTTATTTATTGATTTTTGTAGGTGAAATCATTTTTAATAGTAATATTTATGATACCTCAACAATTATTTATATCCCATGGTTAATATGAATGCACTTCAGGACCTGTCACAAACTGACTTAGGTGATGTGATATGTTGTTCCAAGTTAGTTCACGATAAGCAGTTTTAAGAGACTTCATGCATACATGATTATTATAAGTCATTCAAAAAACTTAAAATACATAAAAAAAATTCAATAAAACTTTATTATTACTCAAATACTATATTTAGATACTTTATAACACTTTTTTTTGTTTTCTATAAAATTTTGTAAGAAAATAAAGGAGTGATATCAAATGCTCTTTAAGGGATACTGTAAAAAAAATCTAATATGGAATTATGAATCCAAGAATAAATAACCAAAAGGATTCCAGATGAAGAAAATATATCCATATAAATCATAATGATAAGTAATTGCAGGTATAACAATGAATTATGTTATAGTAGTGGGATGAATAATGACAAATATCTTAATCAAATAGTTAAGGACTCTACCAAGAAATCATAACCATACTTTCAAGGCCTTTTTCTAAGACATAATACATATTACATCATGAATATACAAAATAATATAAACTAGTTTGTATCATGAGAACAACTGATGAATCAAGGTGCTATATAATTTTGGCCCCCACCTGTCCCATAATAAGCACAATGCATCCATCACCTGAAGGCATTTTACTGAAAATATATGTGATAATGTTCAAATTAACCATTTAAATACACCTATTCAAGTGGCCTGATAATTATATATATAAATACCATAATATTTTAGATTAATATTGAATAAGTCTCCAAATAATACATTCCATAAAACCATAAAATTTTAGTGTATTTGGATAATAGATACATAATAAACTTATTTCATTAAAAAAACATAACATATACCAAAAAGTTCTTCTCATATATTATGCTTATTAGATATATCATACTTAAAACTATTATTCATAACCTTGGAAAATAGAATAATAAGAAATGGCGGGCATATATTCTTAGTAAGGTTAAACATTGGAGATACCATTTGATGATGATAAGTGAGCCTAAGATAAGATTAAGGGTATGAGAAGATGATCAAAACTTATGAGATTATACCCAAAAATTCAAAAAACATAAAACATGAGTCATGAAATAAGGCTTTATCACAAATAAAATACATCTGTCATAATAATGAAAATTAATCAATAATCAATAATGATCCATGAGAGCATATTATAAGAATAATATATAAGTTTATGGTATAAAATTATGGAATAATCATGAGCATATAAATAATATACCACAGATTGTCACTATGATATTCACCACAGATTAGGCTTGGTATAACCACCCACGTACCTTCTTGGTCCTGGTATAACTACCTGTGTACCCTATTGGGATTTTCTTAATCACTTGTGTACCCTCTTAGGCATAGAAAAACCTCCCACATACCCTCTATGGATTGGGAGAACCTCATGTGTACCATATTAGTCTTGGTATAGTCACTCATATACCCTTTAATACAATGAGATATAAAACATCACCCAATGTATTATAGGGATATAATGAACCCACCCATTATATAATATTAAACAATTCATATATATTCTATGAGAACATTAGATCATTCATCATTCCTTCATAGTTTAATTAACCTGTGAAAAGAGGTGTGTTTTATGAAACATCATTAATACATCACCATAATAACACATCCATATAAAATAATTTTATGGTATTATAAGATTATATCCCCAGTTAAGCATTATAATCCTTAAAGGTCATTGATATAGAAGAAAAATGAATTTATAAAATAATTATAAATAATATTTATAAAAGAAGAGATATCTTTTAATTTTTGTAACTTTAAAAAACTAAAAAATTACCCAAAAAATGGGAATAAAATTTTCATTTAAAAACATGGGAAATTTTAAAGTAATATTGATAATTAATAGTGGTTATTATAGTAGGAAAATTCAATCTATCCATAAACATTAAAAAATACATCATTTTTTTTACTTTTGTAAAAAGTCAAAAACCAGTTGTATAGATTTTTTTGAAAGGATTAATTTTATTAAAATTTAAATAAATTAAAATTTTGTATAAAAATAAGTTTATCCATAAATTAAATTTATATAAGAACTTTTATAAAATAAATTTTAAGAATATGAATATGAAAGAGAAATATTCCAGACCAAAAAAGTTGAAATAATGTTGGATTTTATTAGAATAATTTCTCCAGTATTTTTGTGTAAGAAAATAAGTAAAATGAAAATAATATGTGAAAAAATTAAAAAATAAACATAGGAGAATAGAATAGTTGAGTTTTAAAAGAGAGATAAAATTCAATTCCCCTGATGTAAATTGAATCATAAATAATCATGATAAAAAGTGTGATTAAAACACAAACCCGTACATGAAGTCACGAATATATTTTTATGCACCTTAAAATCATTTATAATAAATTTATAATTTTTATACATTTATATAAGAACCATATTCATAATTATGTTTCTATATATCATTCCATTATAATTTATAATTACCAATTTATTAAAAAATATTTACTAAAATCAATATCTGGGTGTAAACTATTCCATTTTTTCCATATGTTTTGGTTCGATAATTCGGGTCCATGAAACTGGGTGATTGTTTAAATATAAATAAAATATTATTCATATCATAAATAACATATTTATTCATTATTTAAAATTTTATAACTAATAATGTAATGTAGTGATTAAAAAGGAATTACTTCACTTCATAGTGGAGGTAGTTCACATGTACACACATGTGATATTTTCATTTCTCAATGGAAGGAAAGAAAGGAAGGTAAATGTTGGACTCCTGATGTACTAATCATGTTTTAATGATCACAAATCCTATCCAACCTGGTTAAATCCTGTAAATTATATCAAATCATGTGTATTATTTTTTAAGTATTATCATGCTTTAAGAAGATCCATTAAAGATCTTAATTGCTCTACATTCGGTTTAATTACTTTATACTATCCTTGATTTACTTTTATAATACCTTCTTTGACAAATGATTAAGTCTAATTAATTCTATTATCATCATTTCTTAAGTCTGAATACAGTTATTTTGAAAAGTCTGAGACACCGTGAGTCTGCCACTGGTTATGTATTTCTGGCAAAGTGATCCAGACACCATGAAGGATCAGACACTATGAAAATCAGGCACCGTGAACAAGAATACAATGTGAACAAGCAGACACCGTGAACAATAAGACACAGTGAACATCAGACACTGTGAATAAGAAAACGTAATATCCAGACACTATGAACGAGACACCGTGACCATAAGACACTTTGACCATAAGACACTGTGACCATGAGACACCATGACCATGAGACACCGTGATCGCGAGACACTGTGATTACGAGAAATCGTGACCAACCCTGACACCGTGTGAAGGAGACACCATTTCCATGACATACTGTGACACCGTTTCCTAATATATTTTTGTCATCTTTCAGTTTAATCTCTAACGGTCATATATGAATATTTTAATGCACTACCATAATTAATTTTTCTTTGTAGACATATCATCAGACAGTATGAGGTACAAGGTACAGAATACATGCAACTTGTCATCTCCAACACATTCACTCCTAGATAAAAAGAGTAGTGCAGACCGGAAAAAAGTAGAGAAAAAGCTTGTAGGAAAAACACAATACAAGAGAACAAGCTGGAATGCATGAGCATCACAATAGAATACTTTCTTACTAATTGGCTCATGAAACCCGATTCTGCTGAAGAACACACGAACCATACTAGAATCCTGAGAACATATTCACACAGTCAAACATCACGAAGAACACAAGCTTATGACACTTTGTTTTCCAGACGAGGACCCGAGTTTTGCATCTGATTTATCTCAAAAGTCTAGAGATGCAAATAATAACACTCAGATCACTTCTAAACCTATCTCAATCATTATTGATCTATTGTGTATCTTTTTATTAACTTTAGACCAGTGTGTGTTTCTGTATAATAACACACTCTGTCTCCTGCATCAAACTAAAGGATACAAGATATCCTTACTCAAACATTATTTTACTCTTGTGTATACCCAAAGATAAGTGTGGAAGAGGTCCCTATGTGGCCTGGTTTTTTGTACCCATAAAGAACTATGGAAGAGGTCCTTGTGCGACCTGGACAGTCCTGTGTACTATTGTTTAACCCCGATCCAAGGTGTGGATCAAGTTTATTTATATAAACTGCTTGGTGGAAGGTGATCACTAAGTGGAGTGGACTAGGTCTCGACATGAGACTGAACCACTTTTTTTATATCCTCTATGCTGCTTACTTTAGTTTACCCTTTTTTAATTCTCTACTGTATAATTTAGAAATATCTAAACTTAATTTGATAGTTAATCTTGGAAATAAGTTATAATTTATTTATCTTAGTAAAATAGTTTCAAAAGTAATATTAATAACTATTATTATTACTGAAAAATAATCAATCTTCTAAGAATTTATTTAAACAGTCAAACCTTTATAACCGTATTACTTTGATTAACTGGGCTGCATTTAACTTGAAGGGGAAATCTTTTTAAGAACAAATTTTCAAACAGAAATTTTTTATAGATACTCAATTCACTCCCTCTTAAGTATTCTACTCTGACCAAAAATAAAAAATAATTTATATTTAAATAATAATAATCATATAATATATATCTTATATATTCATTAAATCCATCTATATTACTATACATGAGAGGTAGTGATGAAAAATGAACCAAACTACTTCATGGAGGTAGTAGTTTGTAGGTATGCAAGAGCCACACTTTCATTTTACATTGGATGAAAATGATATAGAAAATGGTTATAAAAATAATATAAAAAATATTAGTATATTAAAAATACTTATTTAATTATTTGAATATGGTCATGGAATATTTATATGAGGTTTAATAATAAATAAACTAGAAAAAGGTCAGTAAGAATATATACATGTTCCTTATTTAATATCCTTTGAAAAACATCTTAAGGATTCATAAATGGGTCTTTTTGGGATGCAATAAACTTTAAGTCAGGGGAATGATATTTTGGATGTTTTTTGGGTATATTTTTTTGAGATAAAGTTCTAAAGTGGTGTGGATAAGTGAGAAGAGGAGGATCCATTTTTTAAGTGATGTGAGTAAAACCCTTGTAAATAATATTAAATTTAAAATAATGTAAGTCATTTTCATGAAAAAGTAGTAAAAATTTATTTTCTTGATGATATAATATTTTATGAATAAAATAACCTTGAAAAATAAAATTTAGAAATTTTTTAATGATATTTTAATCCTCAACTCTTAGTTTAATCCCCTTATTAACCCTTGTTAACCCTTACCATAGTGATATGATTTTTTCCATGGTAACTATTCAATATAGCTAAAATTAAAGTTAGAATTATTAAGTAATATTTATTATGATTATTGAAAATATGGAATTAATTTTACAATATTCAATTCATATATTTGCTATAGATTTATTCAAATACCGATGCACAAAACACGTAAAAACCATTTTTATAAAAATTGTATCGTTAAGCATAAAAATGATTTTTTTATCATTCCTTTCCCTGTAAAAACCATTAGATAAATATTAATTTATTTTATTTAATATATTTTAAAAATAGTAATTAAAATATTTCATAAATAGGGATTAATTTAATTTATTATGATACAATACATTGCACACATAAAAAATAATTTACTAAAAAAAATCTTTTTAACTTCAAATGACTTTAACTTTAATTATATCAATTTGATAATCAATGTAAGAATAATTATTAATTTATATATATATATATATATATATAAGAATAAAATTTTATAATTTTAGTACTCTAAATGAGTTAAATTAACTTTCAAATAAAAAATATATAATAAAAAAATATTGTAAACAATACCTTTATATTTAACTAATAATAATTAAAGAACTACTTATTTTAATTACTTAATTGATTTTATTAATTATGTTTCATTTAATTGTCTTGTAATATATTTAATTTTGTATTTTAATATAGAATTATTCACTTATGTTTACTTTTTCATGTATCAAAAGACATACAAAATATTAAATTTATTAAAGAGAAATATATTTTAAAATCTTAAGGTGTTACATTCTACCCCCATTATAAGAATTGTTTACTCAAAATTATATTAATTTAAAATAAAATGATAACTTAATACATATTTATCTTCCAACATAGATTTAAAAAAAATTGGTTTCACTACAAATCTCTAGATAGACGAGTGGTATTGTTCCCTAACACTTTATCGCTTTGATCCAAAATTCTACCAGCCATTCCATGTATGAAAGATAATGATCGTCTTATAAAACCTTTTTGTAACATCCCAAGTAAGTAATGAATAATATATATTTTTATCTATTTCTATTAGTGAATTAGATAGTGTTTTAGAGGCTTAAAATGAGAATAAATCCAATCTTAAGCATGGAATACACTAATATTTTTAAAAGATTGTTTTACTGCCTTTTGATGGCAAACCATTTTTTAAATCTATATTTTGAAAATTTTATAAGCTATGTTTGTCAAAACAAACTTATTCATTATGATTGGGACATTGAAATTTACATTGGATAAATTTTTGGTATTTTTCTGACAATGTTCATTTTTTAATGAATAGTGAAAAATACTGCATTTTACATCAAAACTGCTTTTTCATATAATTTAATTATATTGTTTGATTATATTTTGAATTGGTTTTGAAGTGAAATTAGAATATATGTTTACCATTTAATCCAATGGTGGTCATTGGAATCAATTTCACTTTGAAATTGGGCTTAAACTAGTGTCAATCTTTTAATACTTATTGTTTCATAAAAACACGCTATTTGTTTTGACAACGGGAATCATTTTTAAATAAATTATTACAATTTATGTGTTTGGAATTTGGTAAAATGGATTACATATTTGGAATCAGAAGGTCCAAATTATGTAATCAAGACTCTTTTGTTTTTGGACATTATGAATAGTAACGACGGTAATTATCTTTAATTATCTTGATTGATGAGTAATCGGGTAGTTAAGGATAATAAAATAATATCATAATAATAAAAAATGACACCAACATGTGTCCTAATGATACTGGATGTCTCATGGCCGACCATGGGATACCTTGTGCCAAACTTGGGGACCCCATGAAATCACTTTTGTGAGAAAGTGACTTTTTATCTTTTTATTTTTTTAAAGAATGTTAAATGTAACAAAGAGTGTATCACCTAAGTAACATATTTTTAATTTTTTCTAAATAAATGATCTTTTGGACTATAAATAGTCATTGGAAAGATAAAAATATTTTCTACATCATAGTATTTTTTATATAATTTTTAGACATTAAATAAATTAAATTATTTATGACATCATGATGATGCAGCGATTACCTCATTAATAAAGGATTTAAATAAAATGGGAAGATAATGTAATATATAAGACCTAAACATGTCCAAAACCTATTTTATGGGTGGATTTCGAAACCTTATCACCTTACCCTCGAATTATATCAATGTGGGACCTTTTCAATCCGAAAATCATTTTAAAATAAAGTAACATTTATTTACCTTCCAAGAGTGCCCCTCCTCTCCTCTTATAAAAGGACCCCACCTCTACCACCTTACCCACACTTAAAAAGCCTTTGGCTCGGCCAAAACCTGCCCATTTTGTCTCTCCACATCCCTCTCTTACTCCTTGAAGCCTCACTTTGGGCAGAAGTCTTCCCAAGGAAGCCTTTGAGCTCAAACCAAAGGGAGTTACTCGATTTTAAGGTAATGTCTTCACTTGAGTCCTTTTGTTTTATTTTGCTTCTCCAACCCCTAAACTCTTTTTATTAATTTATTTTTTTACAAATCCAGTATCTTAAATATACTAGTATGTTTTTATAAGAAGTATTAGATCTACACTTACACACACCTACATCTAATGGTCAAAGAACATACTGTTTCCGTGGATGGCGAATTTCTGCCTCCCGAAACGATGATTGTTCAACATTTTTTAACACCTTAAAAGGTGGCCATTAAGATGACAATATATTTATATATGATATATAATATGTTTATGTTTTCCTTAAGCTTCTGTATTTTTCATTTTGGGCATACCTTTATGGTTTCCATTATGGGTAAACGTGATATCTTCATTTAAGGAAGTGCGGACTACCGCCCCCTCAAAGTGATTTGATTCGTTAAATACCATATGTGGGACGTATAAAGGATGGAGTTATGATATTGTATATGATATTACACTGGAAATATAATATACCTTTATATCATTATGATTCCATTCTATAAAATATGAAATAGAAATAAAAGTAGCGTTCATGCGTACGTACGGCTTACCGTCTCCATGAACGGTGCATTTCATTTCTTACCTCTAAATGATTATGTAATATTATAAATGCATGTATATACTGTATATATATGATATATATGATATGTACATCATGATTATAATTCTGGATATAATGGATACATGAACAACTTGTAATTATAAAGGGTTTATTTTTGACTCATGTACCAATGATCGTTAAAACGAACGTTATTAAATTAAATAATTACATAATGTTAATAACATGGTAATAAGTGATATAAAAGGAATAATGAACATGAAAAAGGTTCTTAGGCAAATAGAAATTAACTCTAGTTTATTATTCAGGAGGTTAAAGAACGATCGAGTCAAGTCGGACACGAGATAAGGGAATTTCTTAACCCAATTTCCATTCTTTGGTTTAATCTCATACTTTCAAATTATTTCATGATATTATTATGTAATATCTTGTATTTTTACTTTCTTTATGTGTACATATAGTGAATACACATAATATATCTATTTTATTTAAAAAATTATCTTTGTAAGGGAACTTCTTAACCCAATTTTTGTTCTTTGGGTTAATCTCCTACTTTGAAATTATGTCATGATATTATTATGTCCTATCTTGTATTCGTACTTCAATTATGTGTAATTATAGTGAATACACATAATAGATCTACTTTATTTTAAAAAATTATCTTTGTATGGGACTTCGTCTCAATCTCCTTTCATTGAGGCATATTTTGTTTTATACACAACCTTGTTTTATTGGGTGTATAAACCCCTTTGACTTTTACGTTTATTCAAAAGGAATATTTTTATACGAAGCATTTACTAAATGAAAAAAGGGAATGTTTTTGTCATACGTATGCGGCGACAATGACTTCTCCGCCACCGTGACTATTATTTGAGTTTCGGCTTCCTCTACAATCCATACCTTCTTTTTAAAAGAAAAATAAATACCATGTTTTAATTTTATTTTATTTTGGTATTGAAAATGGTTTTCATAATGGTTTTTATTATATCAATGTGTTGTATTGATATCTTGTGATTGAAATGTGGAAATGTTATGTTTCCTTTATGCATGTTTTATGTGATACGATTATGTTATGGTTCTTGGGCATTATTATGAAGATGGGTGGTTCCCTGAGAAACTAAGGGCGGGTGAGCCCGATATAGCTCTCCAATGCATTGGGTAATGCGAAGGAGTGAAATGTTAAGGTTTATCCGAAGAGATTTAGGGAATATACTATGATGGGTATTCCAAATGTAACCAAGAGTGTTACTCCCTACGTAAGAATGTTATGAATGCCTCAAGTTACCTTTATGTCTTATGATTTTTATGATTTATTCATGATTTGATGAGGTATGTTAAAGTGATTATGTTTTATGGGTAAAGTATGATTTCATTCTTATTTATATATGTACCCATGTTTCCTTTTCATATTTTTATAACCCTTACTGAGATTTTTATGCTCATACCAAGTTTTTTTGAAATGTTTTTCACAGGTCAAGGGAATGGTACATGATATGATGATAGTGTCAAGTAAGTGTCAAGAAAGAATCCATGTTTTATTTTAAATATGTTTCTATTGATGGGAAAGAAGAATACTATCTTTATATAACCGCTTTTTTTATATGTGGAATGTAATGCAAGTTTTATAATCTAATTCTCTAAAACTCTAAACCTGAAAAGATCCTCAATGTGTAATCTTGTAATAACTCAATATTAAGTAATGTTTAAGGCTGGGGCCTTATAGTTGGTATCAGAGGTCGGTTTAGATAACTTTAGGAGTTAGAATTCTATTAAATGATTATCCAAAAATATTTTTTTTATGGTCAAATTGAAATGATATAGCATTTGAAGATTACTATGTTGCTTCATCTAAGACATGTTTGTTCAGAATGGTTTTCCACAGAGGAAACATGGAAGCAGTGCTAGGAAGGAATACAGAAGGAAATAACCTTCCGAATCAGTATCCTGAGATTTTTAGAATTGGAACTGAACAGTTTGTTTCAGTAATGGCGTAGTTGACTCAAGCGATAAATGGTGGTGGTATCCATGCACGAGACTAGCCAGATCAACCGCAGAGGAACATGTCAGTGGTTGAACATTTCATGAGGCAACATCCCCCATCATTCAGAGGATTAGCTGACCCTGTGCTAGCTGAAGGTTGGATTAAAGCACTAGAGAAGATTTTCGATGTCATGGGGTGTTCAGACAATCAAAAGGTTAGTCTTGCTATTTACCGTTTGGAGGGTGAAGCAGATCAGCGGTGGTCGATGGCTAAAAATATCAGGGATGCTGATGAGATTGATGCTCTCGACTGGGATGAATTCAAAGGTATGTTTCTTGAGAAGTATTTTCCTAAGGCTGTTCGACTTAAGATGGAAAAGCAATTCTTGGAATTGAGGAAAGAGGAAGACTTAGTGGCCGCCTATAAAGAAAGGTTCACTCGATTGGCAAGGTATGATCCAAATTTTATCCGAGACCTTGATAGTAAAATCAATCATTTTTACTCAGGATTAAAGCCAAAATATCGAAGGGAATTAGCTTCTCGTGAGTTTGAAAGTTATGAAAAGCTTGTTCGATGTGCTGAGAAGGTGGAAATGGAGTTTGCCGATGATCAAGTGTTCTATAACAACTAGCAGAAGAAGAGACCGAGGTGGCATGAGAAATGAAAGAATTCTTCAAAAAAGTCTGATGGTAAGAAAACTATGTTTCCAGTTTGTGATAAATGTGGAAAAAGGAATGCTAGGGAATGTCTTCTGAATTCTGGAAAGTGCTACCGATGTGGTAAGATGGGACATATGGCTCATGATTGCACTGAAAAAGATCAAGGTGATGGTAAGTTGAAATTTTATTTACAGTTAGTGAAATGTTTTAAGTGCAACGAGATAGGTCACTATGCAAACGAGTGTCCGACAAAGAGCTTGAGTGACGGGAAGCAGTTAGACTACAAGCAGAATGGGGTGGTGAAATCCTTTGCAACTACTTCAGCAGATGTCGGGCCAAAAAATGAAGTTGTATCAGGTACTTTGTCTGTTTTTTCAGATTATGCCAGTGTGTTGTTTGATTCGGGGTCTACACATTCTTTCATCTCTGAAAACTTTTCTAGTAAAATGGGAATACCATCTCAAGAAATGACTCCTGAACTTGTGGTAAAAACACCTGGGGGAAATATTGAGGCAAAAAGAATTTATAAGAATCTTCCTATCCTTATATGTGGAAAGAACCTACTTGCAAACCTTATTGTTATACCTCTAGTAGAGTTTGATGTTATCCTGGGTATGGATTGGCTCTCTATTTACCATGCTAAGATTGACTGTAGAGCTAAAGAAGTTTCTTTTCAGAAAGACTTTCAGTTTGTGTACAAGAATGAACCCTTACTGTTGATAACATATCAAGAGGCTGAGAAACTTGTAAAAGATGGAAATGAATGTTACCTTACACACATCGTTGAAAATAAAGGAACTATTCAGATTAATGATGTGCCAGTGGTAAATGAGTATCCTGATGTTTTTCCTGATGAGTTTCCTGGAATAATACCATATCGGGAAGTCGAGTTTACTGTTGACTTAGTTCCTGATGCTAAGGCAATTTCAAAACCCCCTTATCGAATGGCTCAAATTGAACTTTTAGAGTTAAAGGAGAAATTCCAAGATTTATTAGAGAAAGGTTTCATTCGACCTAGCACGTCACCATGGGGTGCTCTTGTTTTATTTTTTAAAAAGAAAGATGGTTCTATGAGACTTTGCATTGATTATAGAGCCTTGAATAATATCACTATAAGGAACAAATATCCTTTGCCTCATATCGATGATTTGTTTGATCAGCTCCAGGGAGCTCAATATTTTTCAATGATTGACCTAAGATCGGGGTACCATCAGCTGAAGGTAAAGGAAGCAGATGTTACGAAGACCACATTCCATACAAGATATGGCCATTATGAATTTATAGTAATGCCTTTTGGGATAACCAATGCACCTGCTGTATTCATGGACTTAATGAATAGAATTTTCCATGAGTTCTTGGATAAGTTTGTGGTGGTTTTCATTGATGATATTTTGGTGTTTTCTAAAAGTAAAGAGGATCATGAAAGACATTTAAGGGTTATCTTGCAAACCTTTAAAGAAAATAAACTGTAAGGAAAATTCAGCAAGTGTGAGTTTTGGTTGCAACAAATTTCTTTCATTGGTCACATTGTTTCTAAAGAAGGGATAACTATTGATCCTGCAAAAACAAAAGCTGTGGAAGACTGGCCAAGACCCACAAATATAACTGAGATTTGTAGCTTCCTTGGTTTGGCAGGATATTATCGAAGGTTTGTTAGAAATTTTTCACAGTTATCTAGTCCAATTACTAAGCTAACTCGGAAGGGTGTTAAGTTTATCTGGACAAAAGAATGTGATGATTGTTTTTAGGAGTTGAAAAGAAGATTGGTGAATGCTCCCATTTTGGAACTTCCTTCCAGGAATGGTGAGTTTGTTATATACATTGATGCTTCATTGAAAGGACTTGGTTGTGTCCTAATGCAGAATGATCAGGTAATTTCTTATGCTTCACGTCAGTTGAAAACTCATGAGGTAAATTACCCTACACATGATTTGGAATTAGCTACTGTTGTTTTCGCTTTAAAAATTTGGAGGCATCATTTGTATGGAGTAAAGTGTGAAATATATACCGATCACAAAAGTTTAAAGTATATATTCACTCAGAATGAGTTAAACATGAGACAGAGGAGATGGCTGGAATTAATCAAGGATTATGATTGTACAATTAAATACCATACGGGAAAAGCAAATAAAGTGGCTGATGCTTTGAGTCAAAAAATTAATGATTCATTAACAATGTTGCATTTGGAACGTGATCCTTTGGTTAAGGATTTGATGAAATTTGGCATAGAAGTTTTTGGTGCAGGAATTTCTTCTGTTTTGTTTCAGGTATCAGTGAAATCTTCTCTATCAGACAGAATCAAGAAAGTACAGAAGCAAGACAGTGAGTTGTAGAAAAAGGTAGAGCTGGTTCTAAAAGGTAAGTTGCATGAATTCAACATTGATAGTGATTGTGTTTTGAGATTTGGGAAGAGATTGTGTGTGCCTTGTGATTCGCAGTTGAAGAGAGAGTTGTTATGTGAAGCTCATAGTTCTCTGTTTTTAGTTCATCCTGGCAGTACTAAGTTGTACAGAGATCTGCAGGAGTATTACTGGTGGGATGGAATGAAAAGAGATGTTGCTGATTTTACTGTGAAGTGTTTGACTTGTCAAAAGGTTAAAGTAGAGCAACAGTTACCGAAAGGGATGCTTCATCCTTTACCAGTTCCAGAGTGGAAATGGGAGAATATATCTATGGACTTCGTTGTGGGATTACCGAAGACCCCACGAGGTAATAATGCAATCTGGGTTATTGTTGATCGCCTGACCAAGTCTGCTCATTTCCTTTCTATACGAGATACTTTTTCCCTAGATCAACTTTCCCGTTTGTATCTTAAAGAGATATTCAGGTTACATGGAGTTCCCCTCTCCATTGTATCTGACCGTGATCCCATGTTCACTTCTAACTTTTGGAAAGGCCTTCAGAAGTCGTTGGGTACTGAATTAAATTTTATTATAGCTTTTCATCCTCAATCAGATGGGCAGTCAGAACGAACAATTCAGACATTGGAGGATATTCTACGTTCTTTCTCTATGGATTATCAGGTAAGTTGGGACCAACATCTTTCTTTGGTTGAATTTTCATATAATAACAGTTTTCATTCCAGTATACAGATGGAACCATTTGAGGCGTTATATGGGAAGCGCTGTCGAACTCCAGCTTTTTGGGATGAAGTGGGTGAAAGAAAGCTGATGGGAACATAATTGGTAGAATAGTTGGCAGAAAAAGTTCAGCTAATACAGAAACACATGAGAACAACTCAAAGCAGGCAGAAGAGTTATGCGGATAACCGGAGGAAGGATCTATCTTTCGAGGTAGGTGATCATGTTTTTCTCAAAGTTTCTCCATGGAAAAGTGTGATGAGATTTGGTAGAAAAGGAAATCTAAGTCCAAGTTTCATTGGACCATATGAAATTTTGGAGAGAGTTGGATCAGTTGCTTACCGAGTGTCTTTACCTCTGAGTTTATCTCCGGTACACAATGTTTTTCATGTTTCGATGTTGAGAAAGTATATGCCAGATCCATCTCATGTTTTGAGTCCAGAGGTAGTTCAGCTGGAAGAGAACCTATCTTATAAGGAACAACCGGTCCAGATTCTTGACCATAGGGAGCAAGTGTTACGGAATAAGGTGATTCATCAGGTAAGGGTTTTGTGTAAAAACCACATGATTGAAGAGGCAACATGGGAATCTGAAAATGCAATGAGGGATAAATACCCCCACTTATTCGATAAGTAAATAAATTGCGGGGATGCAATTTTCTAAAGGGGGAAGGATGTAACATCCCAAGTAAGTAATGAATAATATATATTTTTATTTATGTCTATTAGTGAATTAGATAGTGTTTTAGAGGCTTAAAATGAGAATAAATCCAATCTTAAGCATGGAATACACTAATATTTTTAAAAGATTGTTTTACTGCCTTTTGATGGAAAACCATTTTTTAAATCTATCTTTTGACAATTTTATAAGCTATTTTTTTCAAAATAAACTTATTCATTATGATTGGGACTTTGAAATTTACATTTTATAAATTTTTGGTATTTTTCTGACAATGTTCATTTTTTAATGAATAGTGAAAAATACTGCATTTTACATCAAAACTGCTTTTTCATATAATTTAATTATATGGTTAGATTATCTTTTGAATTGGTTTTTAAGTTAAATTAGAATATATGTTTACCATTTAATCCAATTATGGTCATTGGAATCAATTTCACTTTGAAATTGGGCTTAAACTAGTGTCAATCTTTTGATACTTATTGTTTCATAAAAACACGCTATTTGTTTTGACAACGGGAATCATTTTTAAATCAATTATTGGAATTTATATGTTTGGAATTTGGTAAAATGGATTACATATTTGGAATTAGAAGGTCCAAATTATTTAATCAAGACTCTTTTGTTTTTGGACATTATGAATAATGACGACGATAATTATCTTTAATTATCTTGATTGATGAGTAATCAGGTAGTTAAGGATAATAAAATAATATCATAATAATAAAAAATGACACCAACATGTGTCCTGATGCTACTGTTTGTCTCATGGTCGACCATGGGATACCTTGTGCCAAACTTGGGGACACCATTAAATCACTTTTGTGAGAAAGTGACTTTTTATCTTTTTATTTTTTAAAGAATGTTAAATGTAACAAAGAATGTATCACCTAAGTAACATATTTTTAATTTTTTCTACATAAATGATCCTTTGGACTATAAATAGTAATTGGAAAGATAAAAATATTTTATACATCATAGTATTTTTTTTATAATTTTTAGACATTAAATAAATTAAATTATTTATGACATCATGATGATGCAGCGATTGCCACATTAATAAAGGATTTAAATAAAATGGAAAGATAATGTAATATCTGTGGCCTAAACTTGTCCAAAATCTATTTTATGGGTGGATTTAGAACCCTTATCACCTTAACCTCGAATTATATCAATGTGGGACCTTTTTAATTCGAAAATCATTTTAAAATAAAGTAACATTTCTTTACTTTCCAAGAGTGCCCCTCCTCTCCTCTTATAAAAGCCCCCACCTCTACCACCTTACCCACACTTCCAAAGCTTTTGGCTTGGCCAACCCCTGACCATTTTGTCTCTCCAAATCCCTCTATTACTCCTTGAAGCCTCACTTTGGGAAGAAGTCTTCCCAAGGAAGCCTTTGAGCTCAAACCAAAGAAAGTTACTCGATTTTAAGGTAATGTCTTCACTTGAGTCCTTTTATTTTATTTTGCTTCTCCAACACCTAAACTCTTTTTATTCATTTATTTTGTAACAAATCCAGTATTTTAAATATACTAGGATGTTTATATAAGAAGGATTCGAGCTACACTTACACACACCTACATCTAATGGTTAAAGAACATATTGTTTCCGTGGATGGCGAATTTTTGCCTCCCGAAACGATAATTGTTCAAAATTCTCGTAACACCTTCAAAGGTGGACATTAAGATGACACTATATTTATATATGATATATAATATGTTTATTTTTTCCTTAATCTTCTGTATTTTTTATTTTGGGCATACCTTTATGGTTTCCATTATGGGTAAACGCGATATCTTCATTTAAGGAAGTGCGGACTACCGCCGCCTCAAAGTGATTTGATTCGTTAAATACCATATGTGGGACGTATAAAGGATGGAGTTATGATATTGTATATGATATTACACTAGAATTATAATATAACTTTATATCGTTATGATTCCATTCTATAAAATACGAAATAGAAATGAAAGTAGCGTTCATGCGTACGTACGGCTTACCGTCTCCATGAACGGTGCATTTCATTTCTTACCTCTAAATGATTATGTAATATTATAAATGCATGTATATACTGGATATATATGATATATATGATATGTACATCATTATTATAATTCTGGATATAATGGATACATGAACAACTTGTAATTATAAAGGGTTTATTTTTGACTCAAGTACCAATGATCGTTAAAACGAATGTTATTAACTTAAATAACTACATAATGTTAATAACATGGTAATAAGTGATATAAAAGGAATAATGAAAATGAAAAAGGTTCTTAGGAAAATATAAATTAACTCTAGTTTATTATTCAGGAGGTTAAAGAACGATCGAGTCAAGTCGGACACGAGGTAAGGGAATTTCTTAACCCAATTTCCATTCTTTGGGTTAATCTCATACTTTCAAATTATTTCATGATATTATTATGTAATATCTTGTATTTTTACTTTCTTTATGTGTACTTATAGTGAATACACATAATATATCTATTTTATTTAAAAAATTATCTTTGTAAGGGAACTTCTTAACCCATTTTTCGTTCTTTGGGTTAATCTCCTAATTTGAAATTTTGTCATGATATTATTATGTCCTATCTTGTATTTGTACTTTAATTATGTGTACTTATAGTGAATACACATAATCAATCTACTTTATTTAAAAAAATGATCTTTGTATGGGAATTCTTCTCAATCTCCTTTCATTGAGGCATATTTAGTTTTATACACAACCTTCTTTTATATTGTGTATAAACCCCTTTGACTTTTACGTTTATTCAAAAGGAATCTTTTTTATACGAAGAATTTACTAAAAGAAAAAAGGGAATGTTTTTGTCGTACGTATGCGGTGACAATGACTTCTCCGCTGCCGTGACAATTATTTGAGTTTCGGCTTCCTCTACAAGCCATACCTTCTTTTTAAAAGAAAAATAAATACCATGTTTTAGTTTTCTTTTATTTTGGTATTGAAAATGGTTTTCATAATGTTTTTTATTATATCAATGTGTTGTATTGATATATTGTGATTGAAATGTGGAAATGTAATGTTTCCTTTATGCATGTTTTATGTGATACGATTATGTTATGGTTCTTGGGAATTATTATGAAGACGGGTGGTTCCGTGATAAACTAAGGACGGGTGAGCCCGATATAGCTCTCCAATGCTTTGGGTAATGCGAAGGAGTGAAACGTTAAGGTTTATCCGAAGATATTTAGGGAATATACTGTGATGGGTATTCCAAACGTAACCAAGAGGGTTACTCCCTACGTAAGAATGTTATGAATGCCTCAAGTTACCTTTATGTCTTATGATTTTTATGATTTATTCATTATTTGATGAGGTATGTTAAAGTGATTATGTTTTATGGGTAAAGTATGATTTCATTCTTATGTATATATGTACCCATATTTCCTTTTAATATTTTTATATCCCTTACCGAGATTTTTATGCTCATCCCATGTTTTTTGAAATGTTTTTCACAGGTCAAGGGAAAGGTAGATGATATGATGATAGTGTCAAGGAAGTGTCAAGAAAGAATCCATGTTTTATTTTAAATATGTTTCCATTGATGGGAAATAAGAATACTATCTTTATGTAACCACTTTGTTTATATGTGGAATGTAATGCAAGTTTTATGATCTAATTCTATAAAACTCTAAACCTGAAAAGATCCTCAATGTGTAATCTTGTAATAACTCAAGATTAAGTAATGTTTAAGGCCGGGGCCTTATACTTTGAGTTTAGTATGTGTGATAGATTAAGTATCTACTTCCTAAAAATAGATACATGTAACACATTGTGAACTTGAGAGAGGTCCAGTGGAATCACCAAGTGCTAAAATATTGTCTTGATACAATCAAGAATCTCATATGGACCAATATATATACTTCTTAGATTAACCTTGTTTCCAAATCTCAAAATTTTCTTCCAAGGAGGTATTCATAGGAATACATTATCACTCACTTTGAACTCTATATCCATCCATATATTGTTAACATAACATTTATATTGAGTCTGAGATATTATGATGTTCTACTAAATGGATCTATTATTATCTTCCATTTCCTCGACAATCTTAAGTCCCAATATCTTTTGTTCTCCAACATTATCCCACCATATTTGAGTTCTTCACTTATTTCTATAAATATAATCATAAGGATCCTTCTAAATGATTGATTAAATACCATTATTATAAGAAAATATCAGTATAGGAAGGTGTTTATCCTAATTACCTTTGAAATCAATAGAGGAATATCTCAACATAACTTATAGGATTTGAATGGTTCTCTTAGACTAGTAATTTTTTAAGGGTGATATGAAGTGATAAATTTCAACTCTATATTTAATTAATTATTAATAATTCTATGTAACTTTGATGTATAACTTGGATATTGATTAGATAAGATCGTGAGTGGTACTCTATGAAATATTACAACTTCCTTGATGTATATCTTGGAAATTTGTTTGTGTGAGAAATCTTATTTGATAGAAATGAAATGCAGTAAATTTTTAAGAAAATTTACTATATTTCAATAGAGTTAATGATTTTATTTTCTTGGAGAGTAATATGATTAAATCTACAGTGATGCTTTCCCTTTTCCATATTGGTATGGGTAATGGTTTAATCATCCCTATAGACTTCTAAAATTCTATTTTAAACTGTTTACATAGTATAAATCGAGATATATACTCCACAATATCCCTTTTAATTTTAGTACACTATAAATTCTCATTGAGATATCTATACAACTTTTCTACTTATAGGATAGATGGATAATGATTAGTTATGTTATTTATCCAATAACTAATTTTTTAATTCTAGTATTGAAGGGAAACATATCTAGTTCTTTAATATTATCATTCTATCATGGTGAAGGTTGAACTCAAACATTTCTTACCTTATTTTGGGGTTTGATATCTTCCTTCCATGCCTCTATAATATTCACATAGATGGATAGTTGAATAATCATTTATGAAAGTTTAAATTTCCCCCCTTCTATTATGATCAAGGTTCATCATCTAGAAATCCGTAAGTATTGGATCTCTTTTAATCCTCATTATAGAAAAACTAAATAGGTATTTCCGAATCTAAGAATCAGCCACTTTTTGTTCCTTCCTAAGGTGGTAATGTGTTAATAATTTATATTATTAATCAACTCCAACCATCCCCTTTGATTCATATTTAACTATTTCTATGTGACTATATAATTTTATCTTTTATGATCAATATATATATCATACCTTTTACCAAAAAGATAATGGACCTATATTTTCAATGTAAAAAAATACCACTACCAACTCCAAATCACATTTCAGGTAATTTTTATCATTAAACTTAAAATTTCATGAGGAATATGTGAATACCATGTCTTTTATTATGATAACACATCATAGTAACTCTTTTTATTGATCATTATATATTAAAAACCCTTCTCCACTTTAGTGTAGTGTAAGAATAGTTGAACTGAGTATCCTTCAATTAATCTCCATAAACTTTTCTTCACATTAATTTATAAAAAGGTTCTTAGCTCCCATATATATTAACATTGTTAGTGGATTTGATATAAATGATAGATTTATCATAAATCATCAATAATGTCCAAGAAATAAAAGAAAACTATGTATCTTACTCATAGTGGTTAGTTTGGTCCATTACACAATAAATCCAACATTTTAAAGATCCATTTATATACCTAGACTTGTAATAACATGTATTTAGAAAGATAATTTCTATAACTATAACCCACACTTGATAAATATATAATTTTTTTCTTTTCTATAGGTCTTTGACACAATTATCAAATGATCATGAATATCTTCCTTAATCTTATAATATATGGTAATATCATCTATAAATATTACCTCAAAATTATCAAGGTAATATCTAAAGATTATATTCTTTAGATCCTTTAATATATTAGGGGTATTGGAAAGTTCAAATGGAATTGCTATAAATTGAAAATTTCCATACCTTATACAAAATAATATCTTGGGTATATCATCTATTTAAACCTTAACTAGTGATAATAAAATTTAATATCAATATTTAAAATGTATTAATATCCACACATTTGATTAAATAATTTATCATTACATGGTAGTAGATACTTATTCTTGTTAATAGTTTCTCTAATTCATTGATAAAAAATGAAAAGATTCACTGAACCATATTTATTATAAAAAAGAATAAGTTCAAACCATTGTAACACAATAGGGTGTATGAATAATTTTAATATATTTTACTAGAGTTACTTCTTGAATTCATATATCTCAATTAGGACTATTCAATAAGGAGTCTTTGAAATAGGTTTATAATCAGGTATAAGTTATATTTAAAACTCAACTTCATGATTTAAGTGAATACTAGAAAAATATTTTATAAATACATAAAAATATTAAAAAAATAGGTATATATTTAATTTAGAGTTTCTCCCCAACCATTTGAGATAAACACCCCTCATGAATCGATAGTAAAACCCATATAATGGAAGTAATTTACATTTGAAGTTCATGTTCATCCTTACAATGATAGAAGATAGTAGGTTGGTTGGGGATATTAAATGTGGCATACCTTCTTTGAAAATTGATATAGTCACTATTATAGATAACTAATCCATTCCAAAATAACACAAAATTTAACCAAAATGGGAGTAACAATATTTTAAGGACGATAATTCCCAAAAACATCAATTAGATAGGATGAACAGAATTAAGATGAAATAACCATAACATTTAGAAATTCTACAAATAAATAAATATCTAACCATTTAGGTAGTTATGTGTTTAAATCCATGGAATTATTATTGTATAATAAAAGACTTGTTTCCCTAAATGTTCGCCTTATTTTTGCATTAGACCATGTTTGGGTGGACCGTTATAGGATTTAGGATACTTTTTAATGGTTTGGGATGAGTTTTGTGGATTTACTAGCATACAGTGGAATACTATACCATAAATTAAGTGGTTATGCTATAATATTACTTCCCACACCAAAAATATAAGTATTTTACTACAAGGGTTATGTTTGGGGAATTTTTTTCAAATCTATTGCTGTGGTGGTATTGGATGACGAAGGTTGTGTCCTAGTTCCTTGAACCATGTTGTAGTTCCTCTTTTAGCATACATAATGTACTGTTATCTAGTCTTTGGTCTTAAAGAGAGTTATATATTTTAATGACTGATTATAGAATTCATTTTGGGAAATATATTTTGAATTGACGATGAGCCTTAAATTTGATTTTATGTGGATTAAATAGGGAATAATCACATGTATTAAACCATAAAAGGATTGTTATAATGGATCCTTTATCCCTGTTTAAGGAAATTATAGAACTCTAAAGTAATACAAACCCACCTATACACCACAAACCCAACCTCTATATTGCAATAATTCACATTGTAGTACAGTTCTATTCCACAATAATCCCTGCTACACTGTGGCAGTTACTTTCACAGTGGTTCCATAGAGCGACTGTATGTCCTATGCCATAATATCCTTCTTTTAATGAGATTTCTACCATAGTTCATTGTTCATGCACCATCATGTCTATTATAGTACACCCTCCACACCATATCTTCTTTCATGTTCTATAGAGACTCACAAATCTTTAGATAACTCTCCTCCTCCTTTTTAAATAACCTTTCAAACATACTATGATGAATATCAAACTTGGGAGATCTTGACTAGTGAAAATGTTTCGGTTAGTGTGAGAACATGATTTGTGTGATGATATCATCGATGAACCTTGACATTGAAACTGACATCTTCAATGTAGTAAATTCATTACCTTTTTGGGATCGTTTTCATACTTTGTTCCATGATGATTATTTGTGATAGAATTATTGATGACCATGATTGATTGAGATCACATGTGGGTGCATGTGTAGCCCATGAGACCCATTGTGAATTTTATTCCATGAGTGATAATAGGGTATCTTGTTTCCATAATTGATTATGATAAAATACTATTATGTGTGCTACTATATACTCATGATGATATGATATGACTACCTATTGTTCTCTCTCTATGATGTGGGTTATCATTTACTTAGAGGTTTTGCTTGGTAATTGAGATAGGTGGATCATTGTGACATGTTTATTTGTTGGTGGTGGGGGGGGGGGTTTCACTTGACTTCCGATGATATATGTGAGGATAACAAGAATAAAATAGAGGTATGAGGTATCCATGGTGTCATGTTGAGGATGAAGTTAAGGTATCCTTGTTTTTCCATGTGATGTGTACCATGAGGTATCATAGTTTACAACTAGAGTACACTAGGTGACATGGTACTCTTTAGGGAAGGATAACACTGGTTAGCGTATATAGATGTCACTATGAGGATGTTTTATAAGGGCTAGTTTGGTTGCAACCAACTTATTCCATTATTTTACAACATGGAGAAGAACTAGGTATAACAAAGAGTTTGTGGAGGACCAGTTAGCACTCGACTGATCAGTTTTGGATTGTGTGTTTATATTCATTATTAATTTATTATGATTATTGAATACACTTTTTATACTTGAGCACATTAAGCTGAGGATGCATTGGTGGTGTCCTACTAAGTTGTGTAATCACACTCTACTCTGGAATTTCGATGTGCTTATATATTTTATGGATAAGGATATGGTGAATGTAAAGATCCCTATGGTGGACGATTGAGTAGCAAAGCATGGAAAAGGATTACATCAGTAAAGACTCCATATAACCTCACTAATTATTATTTATTTGTTCATTTCTATATCTACTTCTTATAATATTAAAAACCTTGCCACTTTGGGAGATACTTTTCATTTATTAAATACATCCCATGTATCAGTTTTCAAATGTTTAATATGATTTATTTACTATTATTATTATTATTTATTTGTTATTAACTTCCTAATAAATTTATACTGAGGGTATAATATCCCCATTAACATAGATATACGCTCAATGTTAGTCGAAAGACACATTCATATGGAGAGTCATTCATGAGGTTATGTAGCACTCCATCTAGAACTCGATGGTTCAGTTTGGGTCATTAAAAATGGTATTAGAGCAATGTGATTCAATAACATGTCTTTTTTTATTTACCTTGATTTTAAACAAGGTAAACAGAATTTATGACAGTTGGGAATCAGACAAGATAACTACGATTGTGCCTGACCAATGTTGTTCAGTGGACCTCTGAGTTTCCACAAAGTAGGAAATTATGCTTTGTTGTTATAGTTTATTGAATTCAACTTAGGTGATTCACATGCTGTTGATATGTGATTTGTTATATATTGGGTGATTTCATGCATCATGAATAGGCACATAGGTTTACATGAAATATATATACCTATTTTTATGTTACATAGTTGTTATTTAATTAAATTCCATGATTTTTTCTTTCTATTTAGGATAGTTTCTTTGTGTGATATATTTATGGTTCCTAATATTATGATATATCTTTATTACCATTAAATAGTTTAACTTAACATGTTGTTATGTTACTATATATATATAATGAATATGAATAATTTTTATGGATGAAGAAAACTGTTGCTGCTAGTGTGTATGCCTTGGGTTAAGGGTATACTCCTAGAAAATCCTTTATGTGATCCCATAGATTGTTTAGGACTTGTTTACATTCCTAAAATTCCTTATGTTACAGAATATGATACCGTGTAGATGTTTGGTGGGACCACCAACTGAGAAAGCTTCTCTAGAGCCCGTCCCCGCACCCACCCTAGTGGTGAAGGTAGAGGTTCCATTCCATCCACCATAGCGATCGATGGTTCACTATACTAGGGAATTCTAACTCTAACATAGTCCACCCTTTTAGGGAATGATTGAACCAAAGGATTATGCGGACATGATACAAATCATCGATGAAATAATATACCACATCAAGACACTAAATATATAAAGGTAAAGTTGGGAGAGTTCATGTTGTAAGGATCTACCAGATGTTGGTGGGGAGTTATGGGCTAAGTCAGATGACAAGGCAGATCTCATGGGAGGACTTAACATAATTGTTTTTTATAGAGTTCTTCCCTGATATGGTATAGATCAATCAAGTATACAATTTCCTAGAACTACATCAAGGATCCATGATTGTATCATTATACTCTGTATGTTTTATTGATCTCATATTCTTTACACCACTTTTGGCCAGTAATTAAGCCCAAAAGTCAAGGATTTTTTAGAACAAACTTTGACCCAACCTTAGATAATAGTTTTAGAGATTCTACTTAACTTCATCCCCAAAGGTTCTGAGTAAATCCATGACCATTGAGAGGATTATAGAGGATGGATAAGAAGATTATATTTTCCTACCCTTCACTACTTATATGGGAGGACCTCATATTACTTCCATGATTACCTCATACAATGTAAAGAAGAGGAAGGACATGAACATGTAGTAGACTAGTGGAATGAATTGTTAGTATATTCCAGTATTTTTAGTTCTGTATGGAGGTTACCCATTATGATTCAAGTATGAGAAGTTCATACACTACATTCAGGTAGACCAAGCACCCCAGAGTCAGTGCCAACAACATGGAAGGATAAGACATCTCCTATAAATTTTCATAAGAGATTCAATTAGGAGGTGGATAAATACACAACCAAGAATCCATAGGTCCAGTTAATGTTCTTAGTAGTAGACCTAGATTGGACATTCACCTCAGGGTTAGGGTTATAATGATTAGGCTGGTCGAATCTATACTATGGATCAAATTCTAGTGGTTATAGAGAGGGGATATATAACATTATAGGTATAATTTTGATCACGTCAACCTCATATACTACTTTTTTTAAAACGAGTACTTCCCATTATTTTATTTCTATATAAGTGGTTGCTAGACTTGACCTATCAGTCATGTTTTCATCAAAATAGTATCTAATTATACACCATTGGTTATAAAAGTGGATTATCTCTAGTGATACCCAGAGTTCTCTATAGTCATCTCCAACTATGGAAATTAATTGGAGTTTATGAATCTAGAGATAATGACCTTTGATGTGATTCTTGGCATGGAATAAGAAAATAGATTCCAAGATCACATTTATTACAATCATAGATGGGTGTGTTATACTTTACCAAAGGGATGGAGATATGTGATGAACGAAGAGTGGTAACTCAGAGTATAAAAATTTGGACTAGTCTTGAGTTATCTTGGTCTAATTAAAACATAGATAATAGGATGTATCTCTTGGTAGGATCAATGGAAAACCACTTATCTTTTCCTCCATTCATGGAGCTTTATCTGGATTTCTTTCCAAAAGAATTCATAGGACTCCATCTATATAGATGATTTTAATTTGAGATTGATCTCAAAATAGATTCACAACCCATTTAATTACCCATATATAACATGGCATCAAATGATCTGAAGTAACTCGAGGTGAAGTTAGATGACTTGGATCAGAATGGATTTATCAGGCCGAGTAATTCACCATGGGGTAATTCTGTGTTTCTCACCATGAAGGTGGATAATAGTCTTAGATTATTTTTTATTTAATAAAAGATAAAACATGTTATGGTGAAGAACCAATATCCCTTTCTCAATATTGATTATATTTTAAATTAGTTATGGGGATCCCTATGGTTCTCAATGATAGTATTTCAAATGAGCTATAATCAATTTCAAGTTAGAGAGGTGGAAATTCTAGAGATGAAATTTTAGATAATGTATGGTTTTCTTGAGTACATGATGATTCCATTTAGACTAATGAATGGACTAGAAGTTTTTATGGATATCGTCAACAATATCTTTCACCCATTCCTAAACTCGTTCATCATGGTGTTCATCGATGAAATCCTAATATACTTTCCAAAACTAGAGAATCATGTTGTGGACCTAGAGATGGTATTGAGTATGCTTCGATCATATAGGATTTACGCCATGTTTTAAAAGTGTGAATTATATATTAGAGAGGTCAAGTTACTAGGAAAATTAGTGTATAAGAAAAGTATATCCATGGAACCATAGAAATTTGAGGAAGTCTTGTATTGGACAGGTCCCTAGAACATGTTTGAGATCAAGAGATTTTTATGTTTAACTAGATATTATCAATGGTTCATCTCGGACTTCTCTTAACTATTATTACCCATGAAAAAATTGGAGGATTGAATTTCTATCAGTCAGACCAGTGTGAAGCATCATTCCATAATGTAAATAGGTGGTTGAAAACAACTCCTATACTTATTCTCTTCAAGAATAAGATTGGTTATATAGTGTACTGTAATGCATTAAATGCAGGTCTAGGAGTGGATATAATGTAGGGAGAGAAGGTAGTATCCTATGGGTCATGTAATATATGACTCCATGAGTGGAACTACCCAACACATGACTTAGAGATAGATATCATGGTTCACCCTCTAAAGTGTTGGAGACACAATCAATTTAGTGAGAGATTTGTTTTCTACAAGAACCCCAATAGACTTCGATATATCTTCACATAGAGGGACTTGAACCTAGTAAAAATGTGCTAGGTTTATTTTATGTATAAATTCATCATCAATATAGAATATTCACTAGGTAAAGGAAATGTCATTTTAGATACACTTAGCTATAAGATGCAAGCTTAGCAGGAGCTTGGCGAGAGACAATTTGAGGAGCTGTGTAACTTGATGAGATTATTGTATAATTAGAGGATGGATACCTCATAGGAATAGGGATCTATGACTCATTTTCCCTTTTAGGTCACATATTCTTTATGGAAAAGGTAAAGTCTAGACCAGAGTCAAAATCAGAGTGTGCTGTGATGAGGGAACAACTAACTAGAGGTGAACTGATACATGGGTGGTCTTTGGGCAATGATGATGTGATCATGATATATTGGATAGTAGTAGTCCCTAATTATCTTAGATTGAAGTTGATAAGGTATTTCCATTACTCTCTATGGGAAGTTCATTATAGAGTAAGAAATATTTACTATGACTTCAGGTGATAGTTATAGTGGCCAAGGATAAAGGGAGACATTAAAAGGTTCAAATCTCAATGCCTTATATGTTTGAGAGTGAAGGATGAGTACTAGTGTCCTGGTGAGATTTTCACCCACTTCCAGTGCCCATATAGAAGTGGGAGGATTCCATGATAGACTTTTTGGTGGGGTTACCCGATATCCTAAGGAGTCATGATGCTGTTGGGGTGATTATTGATTAGCTGATGAATGTTACCCACTTTTTAATAATTAGGGAGACTCAATCGGTAGATGAGTTGAGAAAGATCTATGTTCATGATATTTTATGATTACATGGATTCCCCTTTATCATTGTTTTTGATAGAGATAAAAAAATTTCATTTTGGTATTTGAAGGGCTTGTAGAAATCCCTAGGGTCTTTGTTGAGGTTGATAATAGAATACTATTCTTAGATAAATGGATAGGAAGAGTGTTATATAAACATATTAGATGATATGATTTGGGAATAAACACTATAATTTGAAAATAATGGGTTGATCACTAAGCTTTTCCTATGTAACACCCCAAGCTTCCACGGTACGTTTCCCTTTGAATAATGCAATAGCTTGCATTGTACGCAACTTCAAGATTCTAACACACCACGACCAATCAAACTAGCCGTTATGAATAGTAATACCCAACTTTTGAAATTTTATAAATTTTATTTTTCAAAATGGAATTCATTTTTGAATTCAGAATATTGAAATTAGCTTACGGTTGATTTTTGGTACTTTTCTGAAAACGTTCAATTTTTGATGAATAGTACTAAATTTTAATTAAAAAAACTTTCTTAATCAAAATAATTTATAGTGTTAAATTATAAATTTTAGTGGTTTTAAAGTATAATTTGATTATTTTTTATCATTTAATATAATTTAGTTCATTGTGTGTAATTTCACATTTAAACTAAACATAAACAAGTGTCGATCTTTTGATAGTTATTATTTCTTAAAAAACACTTTTTGTTTTGACAATGAGAAATAATTTTAAATTAATTTCTGCCACTTCTGTGTTTCGAATTTGGAAAAATGGATTCAATATTTGGAATCAGGAGGTCTAAATTGAGTTAATAGGTAAATTTTATTTTTAGGCATTATGAATAATTAGTTCGGTAAATATTTTATTTACCATGGTTAAAAAGTAAATCCGGTAAATAAGGGTAAACAAATAATATTATAATAATACAAAAATACCATAACATGTGTCCTATTTCTATTGGATAATACATTTCCGACCATGTGAATCTTTGGGTTGATTTTGGGACCTCATGGATCCACATGGGAGTGGTAATGCCATTTTATATTAAATAATATAAAGTAAAGACAAAAATAACAAAAGCAAATATATTTTAGTAAAAAAATTTATATGAGGTAATATAATTGATCTATTAGACTATAAATATTAATTATAAATATAAAAATATTTCCTACATAATTATATTTTATTTATAATTTTTAGACATAAAATAAATATATTTATATATGAAAAAATAATGATGCAGTATTTTCCTTATTAATGAAAGGATAAAATAAATGATATTATAAACATTAAAATAAATATAATTTGAACGTTTTGATTACATACATGAATTTTATAGCTGAATACTACATGTTAGGGTTGATTAAATTAATTTTTTTCGAAGTAATCATGTTGTCATGACTTTAACAAAAACAGAATACCAAATAGTGTCAAAATTGGCATAAAAAGAGTTTTAAAAACAAATATTATATTTTTAATTGATATAATATTCATAAAAATCTAAGATTCATACAAAATACTTATACAATTATAGTCTTAATGATCCACTTGGGGTTCTATTGGAAGTTTATAGTAATTTTATTAACCATATAATATAAAAATACAAAGAGACATGGTAAATGTCAAACTATTTAACTAAGAGTTAAATCTAAAAGAGAATGTTAATATGGTGACCTAAACCTATATAAAACCTATTTTTGAGAGGTTTTTGACCCATAACCATCTTATAATCTAAATAATTTATTTTGGAGCCATTAGAAATAGAAAATTATTTTATTATAAAATAATATTTCTAGATTTTCCTAAAGTGACCCTCACCTCTCTTATAAAGGTCACTTCCCCTTCTCTCAAATTCACACCTACAAAGACTTTTTTCTCAGTAAAATCCTACCCAAATATCCTTTAAACTATCCACCATTAATCCTAGAGGCATTACTTTGGTCATAAATCCAACCTAAGGATCCCTTTTGATCAAATCAAAAGGAAAAACCCGAAGAACAGGTAAATATTCCATCACCTCTTTCAAGTTATTTTCTTATTTCACTTCCTCTTTCTTTGTTGTTTCCATTATAAAATAATAACTCCAGTATTTTCAATATATAGTGATGTTATTATAAAAATGGAACAATTGTATTCATTATTCTATCCATCGTATGAATGACAAAGTCACCATACATACGTACGTACGTCTTACTGTGTCCACGTCATGGTATAGTTGTTATTCAATACATTATTTTTTTGGATGGGTATAATAATGATGTTATATTGATGTAAATAATAAATATAACATTTTAATTATTCTTTATATATGATATACCATCTATTTACATGCAATTTTAATATCAAAATAATGATATTGTCGCTCGTGCGTACGTACGGATTACTGTCTCCACGAATGTGATGAGATTCATTTCCCAATCATAACCATTCAAGAATAATTTTCATTTGATGATTAAAAATAATTTTTAATAACTCAAAATCATTCTAGATATGAATCAAATACATCCTATCCATAAAAAACACATCTTATGTAACAAAACATATAAAGGAAAAATGAATCAGTTAACACCTAAAACGACGATAATACTAAAATATTATTAACAAAGCAATATTAGAAGATCATATATGATATCACATTTATGTATATGGTTATTGTATAACTTAATAACAATGGTTTAACTATTATATAGGAGGTTGATGTACCCTCAACCAAGGAGAAGTACAAGGTAAGGGTTAATTTCACAATCTCTTCATTATTTGTGGTTGTTTATACCTAATTATCTATTGGGATCTCTTTATCATCCACTTAAATATTTCTTAAAATGTATTTAAAAACATTTTTAATATTTACTAGACTATTGTTTAAATTCATTTATACCCTTGTTTCAATTTTTATAAGATTTTTATAAAGGAATCTTTTCTTCATTTTCCAAACAAGGTACTTTGCGGCCTTTTCGACAAAATTAAAGAAATAATGTTTTTTTAACTTATACAGCGTGTGAGTCTATTTTACACTGTTATAACATTGTAAAAGCTTCCCTTACAAGATTATAAGAATATTTTCAAAATAAATGTTTTCTTTTATAATTATGTGACTTTTAAATTATTTCACAAAAATAAATATTTCTCTCAAATAGTTTTGTTTTCATCTTTTTCAATATCCTTTGATGGATTTTACACTTGTTTGAAATTGATTTATTATGATAAAATATTCCATATTTTATTGAAGGTTTTTGTGATATATTTGACTATGGGTGTGTTATTTTTATACCATTCATGGTTTATGGATAAGGTATTGACATTTTGTATGCTAGTTTTAATACGAATGTTTATGTTATGTTTAAACCTTTTCATATGAGGAATGAATTGGACTTAGTAAGTGACTGGTGGAGCCCACTATAGCTCTTCGATGCATCGGTAGGTATCATAAGAAAAAATAGTGTCTTGGAACAAGACATTGAAAAAATCTTATTTGTAGTCTTGGCATAAGGCCTTGACTATGTGGTTATGAAGTCTGGCATTATGCATTCCATCATTATGAAATTGGCTATTGATATTGCATGTGATTATTCAACTAGTATAATATCCATTTGAATAAGTAAATGAAATTATTTTGATTTATATTTTCCATATTATGATGAATTTTAAGTTAAAAAGGCTTTTGTTTTAGTCTTATACATTGCCTTAAATGTTTATGCTTATTTATGAATGTTTCTGCTATATTGTTATCCTTACTAAGAATATGAGATTACCCCTTTCTATGTTTTATTTTTCCCAGGATGAAAAGAATTATATTATAACTGTCCTGAAGGGATAGTCTATGGGATATGAATGTGTTTAATTAAGACAATCTTGTTGTTGTTTTTCATTTTATTATGTAATGTAAAATTTATTAATGTATCTAGTGATTCCAAGGCTATAAACTGATCAGTCTTTTGGGACATGATTTCCTTGTATCATGCTAATGTTATGTAATAATGAAGCGACTCTAGGTAAATAATGTTGGGGTGTTATATTTGGTATCATAGGAAGTTTAGTACAAACCTTGGAAAATAGATTTAGAAAAACTCTGATTAGAGTACATTACCCTAAGATAGACTTTGAGGATTAGTATAGAAGAACTTCCTAGAATTTTGATACTATAGAGGTTTTCTGACTTTTCCAAGAAATGAATCCCTATCTAGATACAAGAAGGTAGAGGTGGATCTAGCACAGATGTACTTAGTGGTAAAACCCAAAAACACCACTGTGAGCTAGACTCTAATGAGAACTGGTGCTTGACAATGGGGCTTGCCGCACTCTTGGTTACGACACTCCTAGGGGATATGATTAGGATAATTTTAATTTTATTTACAAACCATTATGAAGGGTTTATGAGTATATACTTCCTCAAAGAAAACATTTTTATGATTATTCATTATATCCATAAACTCTTTAATTTATGTTAAGTGTTTTACAAGTTTGGAATTATTTATTGTGATTCATAAACTAATCTAGTGTATGCCATTGTTTAGAAATAGAACCTAATGTAAGGGATGGGAACCGTATCAACGCATGTAATGCATGCAGGGATTTCCCTCCTACTCAATATAATTATAGTGGAGCTAGTGATCCAACTAGTGCTGATCATCTTATCACCATACTGGGACAACTCACACAGGTTATGAATAATAACCTTACCCTTATGGATCACCCTGATTCACAACGTAGAGGATCAATGTTAGATCGCTTCATGAGGAAACAACCACCAACATTCAATGGGTCTACAAATCCATTTGTAGCTAAAAAATGGATAAATTCCTTATAGAAAATATTTCATGCTTTGGGGAGTAGCGAAAGGGAAAAAATTATCATGGTAGTTTATCGCCTCACTGGAGATGCAGATCAATGGTGGTTTTTAATTCAAAACACAAAGGAGGATTAACAAGTATCATGTATGGAATGGAGGGAGTTTAAAGATATTTTCTTAGAAAAATACTTTCCTCATGACCATCGAGTGGATATGCAAATGCAATTTTTGAGTCTGATATAAAAGGAGGATGAGAATGTTGCAAAATATGAGGCTAACTTTACAAGGTTAGCAAGGCATGCTATAGATTATATACATAAACCAAGGAGTAATATTTATTGATTCTTTGATGATTTAAAACTATTTATCCATCAATAATTAGTCTCACAATCTTATCATCATACGAAGATATAGTATCATGTGATATAAAGACAGAAAAATAATTCTCTAAATCTTATGACTTTAAGGAAAAGCAGTAGAAGAAGAGATCTACTAAACACTCTGGAAATGAAAATAAGGGGAAAAAGGGAAAAGTTGAATATTCATCCTACAGTAAATGTGGGAAGAAACACCTTGGTACTTGCCTAAAGAGAATGGGAGTCTATTACAAGTGTGGTGAAAAAGACCACCAAAATCATGATTACAAAGGAAATAAAGTGGATTTTAATGTTGAATGCTACAATTTTAGAGAATGGGGACATTATTAAAATAAATTTCCTAACCACCATGGAAACTTACCTCAAAAAGTACAAGGGAAAAAATCCAAGATTATGCAATCACTACTAATGAGGTTGAAGCTCCGAAAGACATGGTGGAAGGTAATTTAATAGTTTTCTCAAGTTTAGACAATGCTTTATTTGATTTTGGATCATCACATTGTTTCATATCTTCCCAGTTTTCTAAGAAAATTAGATATTTCTAATTTGATTTAACAAGGGAGTTGTCAGTCAAAAATCCTAAGGGAAGTATCATTGCAAAAACGTTTTGTGAATCAGTTCCCATTAAGGAACATAAATGTTATTTATCTGCTGATCTCATCATCATACCCATGATTGAATTTGATATAATTCTCATTATGGATTGGCTTTCAGAACATGATGCAAATATTTATTTTAAGAAGAAGGAGGTTACGATTTTTGATAACTATGATAAAGAACACCTTATCTTTAGAGAAGAAACATCACCACCTGATTCTTATCTAGATCCACCCCTAGTAGCTCAACTAAATTCAATTACCAAGGAGGAAGAGAATGAAACAACTATGGGTGAGTAAAGGAATGATAAAATAAAGGATGTACCTATTATGCAAGATTATGTTGATGTGTTTCTAGAGGATTTACCTGGACATCCTCCTGAATGAGAAATTGAGTTTTCCATTGATTTAATTCCTGATTCAAGGCCCATATCGAAGACCCCTTATAGAATGGACATTGTGGAATTAGTGGAACTAAATAAACAACTAGAGTAATTGAGTAATAAGGGATTTATTCTCCCTAGTGTTTCTCCATGGGGAGCCCCTGTTCTTTTTGTTAAGAAGAAAGGTGGATCTATAAGGTTGTGCATTGACTACAGGGAGATGAATGCTATAACAATAAAGAAAAAGTATCCCCTACCTTGCATTGATGATTTATTCGACCAAATTTATGGAACTCAATATTTTTCAAATATTGACCTTCAATTTGGATATCATCAGTTGTGTGTGAAGAAGGAAGACATTCCAAAAACAACATTTTGAACCAGTTATGGGTATTACTAGTTTATAGTAATGACTTTTGGATTGAATAATGCACCCTCTGTCTTTATGGATTTAATGAATTGAGTTTTCAAGGAATATCTTGATGAATTTGTAGTGGTATTTATTGATGACATATTGTTATACTTAAAAATCTATGAAGATCATGAAAATCACTTGTGCATTATTCTAAAGACTCTTAGAAGAAATAAATTATATGGGAAATTTAGAAAGTGTGAATTCTGGATTCAGGAGATTTCTTTTCTTGGCCATATTGTCTCTAAGGATGGAATATCTATTGATCATTTAAAGACCAAGGCAATCCAAGAATGGCCAGCACCGACAAGTATAACTGAGGTACTCAGTTTTATTGGTTTTGTAGGTTATTATCGGCATTTTGTCTAGAATTTTTCCCGATTGGATAACCCATTAACCAAGATCACATGTAAAGGGGTTAAATTTGTTTGAAAAAAATAGTGTGAAGAATGTTTTGAAGAACTAAAAAGAATATTAGTCAATGATCCTATCTTGACTTTACCATCAGGTAATGATGGGTTTGTTATTTATAGTGATGCTTCAAAGAAATGACTTGGTTGTGTACTTATGCAGACTCATATAGTTATTGCATATGAATCACGACAAAAAAAATTCATGAACAAAACTATCCTACTCATGATCTTGAGTTAGTAGCTATAATCTTTGCTTTGAAGATATGGAGACACTACCTCTATGGTGAGAAATGTGAGATATATACAGATCACAAGAGTTTGAAGTATATTTTCTCACAGAAGGAACTCAACATGAGGAAAAGTCGATGACTTGATCTACTCAAATATTATGATTGCAATATACACTACCACCCTAGTAAGGAAAATAAGGTGGTAGATGCTTTGATCAGAAAGGATCATGGATTTTTGAACAAGATGAGAGTTGAAAAAGATCCTATATACGTGGATCTAGTAAAGATGGATATGGGAATAACCATGGAAGGTGAAACATCAATGCTTTTTCAAATGATTTTCAAACCATATTTACTAGAAAGTATAAAATGTTATCAGACTGAAGATGAAGAATTTCAAAAGAAAATTAAAGTTGTGGATGATGGGAGATTGAGTGACTTCGTATATGAAGATGGGATTTTAAAATTTGATAGGAGAATTTGTGTTCCTGATATACCTGATCTGAAAAGGGAATTATTGGATGATTCCCATAGCTCTAATTTCTCTATACACCTTGGTAGCACTAAGATGTATAAAGATTTTAAAGAACATTTTTGGTGGGAAAACATGAAGAGAGAGATTGCTGATTTTGTGTCAAGATGTATGGTTTGTCAACAAGTGAAAGATGGAAGACAACATCCTAGAGGATTCATGCAACCTCTTCCCATACCTGAGTGAAAATAGGATAATATTATGATGGAATTTTTCATGGGGCTACCAAAGACTCCTATATGGAATGATGCAATATGGGTCATTGTTGATCGTTTTACCAAGTCAGCTCATTTTCTTGCTATAAGATAAGATTTACCACATGAACATCTAGAAAGACTATATATTAATGAAGTTGTAAGACTTCATGGAGTACCTCTATTGATTGTTTCTAATCGTGATCCCCGTTTTACATCAAGATTCTAGAAAAGTCTTCATAAGGCCCTGGATACTGAACTTTGCTCGAGCACTTCCGACCACCTTCAAACAGATGGACAATCAGAATGGACTACTCAAACCATAGAATACATGTTTAGATATTGCTCACTTGACATTAAAGGTATGTGGGATCAATATTTACCTATGGTAGAATTTTCCTATAATAATAGATTCTATTAAAGTATTCAGATGGCACCATATGAAGCATTATACGGAAATAGATGTCGCACACCAACTTGTTGGGATGATGTTGGTGAAAGAAAACTCGTAGACCAAGAACTTGTTGAGGAAACGATAGAAAAGGTGAAAGTAATACAAACCCAAATCAAAGCAGCTCAAAGTAGGAAGAAGAGTTATGCCGATAAACGAAGAAAGGATTTGGAATTTCAGGTAGGAGATCATGTTTTCCTGAAGGTATTTTCATGGAAGGGTGTTACACGTTTTGGTAAGAAGGGTAAATTAAGTCCCAGATACATCAGACCTTTCAAAATTCTAGAATGAATTGGGGTTGTATATTACCGTTTTCCAGTTCCACCAAGTCTCTCCAAAGTTCATGATGTGTTCCACGTATCACTATTGAAAAAATACATGCCTGACCCAATGGATGTACTCACCTATGAGGAAATTGAACTGGAACCTGATTTTTCTTTTTTTGAAGAGCCTATTAATATTATTGATAACAAATAATGAGTGTTGAGAAACCGGACGACTCATCTGGTAAAAGTTCTATTGAGAAACCATAAGATGGAAGAGGCAACACGGGAACCTGAGGAACTTATGATGAAGAACCACCAGAATCTTTTTGTGTGGTAGTATTCTAGAAATTTTGAGGATTAAATTATTTGAAGTAGGAAATAATGTAACACCCCAAGCTTCCACGATATGTTTCCCTTTGAATAATTTTATAACTTGCATTGTACGCAACTTCGAGATTCTAACACACCGTGACCAATCAAACTAGCCGTTATGAATAGTAATGCCCACTTTTTGAAATTTTATAAATTTTATTTTTCAAAATGGTCTTCATTTTTGAATTTGGAATATCAAAATTAGCTTAGGGTGAATTTTTGGTACTTTTCTGAAAACTTTCAATTTTTGATGAGTAGTACTAAATTTTAATTAAAAACAACTTTTTTAATCGAAATAATTTATAGTGTTAAATTATAAATTTGAGTGGTTTTAAGTATCATTAGATTATATTTTTATCATTTAATATAATTCAAGTTATTGTGTGTAATATCAATTTTAAACTGATCATAAATAAGTGTTGATCTTTTGATAGTTATTATTTCTTAAAAACACGCTTTTTGTTTTGACAGCGAGAATTAATTTTAAATCAATTTATGTCACTTATGTGTTTTGGATTTGGAAAAATGGATTCCATATTTGGAATTAGGAGGTCCAAATTTTGTAAATAGGTAACTTTTATTTTTAGACATTATGAATAATTACTTGGATAAATATTTTATTTACCATGGTTAAAAAGTAAATCTGGTAAATAATAGTAAAATAATAATATTATAATAATACAAAATTACCCTAACATATGTCCTATTACTATTGTATGATACATGTCTGACCATGGATGTATTTGGGTCTATTTTGGGACCCCATGGAGCCACTTGGGAGTGATAATAACATTTTATATTAAATAATCTAAATTAAAGACAAAAATAACAAAAGGAAATATATTTTAGTAAAAAAAAATTTATATAAGGTAATATAATTGATATATTCGACTATAAATAATTATTAGAAAGATAAAAATATTTCATACATAAATATATTTTATTTAAAATTTTCATACATAAAATAAATATCTTTATATATGACACAATAATGATGTAGTATTTTCCTTATTAATGAAAGAATCAAATAAATGATATTATAAATATTAAAATAAATATAATTTAAAAGTTTTGATTCAATACACGAATTTTATAGGTTAATATTACATTTTAGGGTTGATTAAATGATTTTTTTCTAAGGAATCATGCTTTTATGACTTTAACAAAAACAAAATATCAAATAGTGTCAAAATTGACAAAAAAAGAGTTTTAAAAACAAATATTATATTATGAATTGATATAATATTTTTAATAATATAAGGTTTGGTCAAAATACTTATATAATGATATTTTTATCATTAATTAACCACTTGGGGTTCTCTTGGAAGTTTATAGTAAGTTTATTAATCATATAATATAAAAATACAAAGAGACATGGTAAATGTCAAACTATTTAACTAAGAGTTAAATCTAAAAGATAAAGTTAATATGGTAACCTAAACCCATCTAAAACCTATTTATTGAGAGGGTTTTGACCCATACCCACCTTATCCTCGAAATAATTCATTTTTGAGCCATTAGAAACAGAAATTGATTTTATTATAAAATAATATTTCCAGTTTTTCCTAAAGTTTCCCTCACCTCTCTTATAAAAGGGCACTTCCCCTTCTCTCAAATTCATACCTCCAAAGACTTTTGTATTGGACAAACCCTAACAAAATATCTACTAAACTATCCTCAATTCAAATTATAATCCTTAATTTGGTCAGAAATCCAACCTATGGAGCCCTTTTTATCAAATCAAAAGGAAGAACCCGAAGAAAAGGTAAATATTCCATCACCTCTTTCTATTTATTTTCTTCTTACACTTCCTTTTTCTTTGTTGTTTCCATTATAAAATAATAACTCTAATATATTCTATGTACTTTGATGTTATTATAAAAATGGTAAAACCATATTCACTATTCTATCCATCATATGAATGACAAAGTCACCATACGTGTGTACGTACGGCTTACCGTCTCCACGTCGTGGTGTAGTTATTCAATACATTATTTTTTGGATGGGTATAATAATGATGTATAATTGATGGAAATAATAAATATAACATGTTAATGATTCGGTATATATGATATACCATCTATTTACATACAATTTTAATATCAAAATAATGATATTGTTGCTCGTGCGTATGTACGGATTACTGTCTCCCCAAACGCGATGAGATTCATTTCCACATTGTAACCATTCAATAATTATTTTCATTTTATGATTAAAAATAATGTTTAGGAACTCAATACCATTTTAAATATGAATCAAATACATCCTATCCATAAAAAACAGGTCTTATGTAACAATACATATAAAGGAAAATGAATCAGTTAACACCCGAAACGACGATAATACTAAAATATTATTAACAAAGAAATATTATAAGATCATATATGATATCATATTTATGTATATGGTTCTTGTATAATTTAATAACAGTGGTTTAAATATTATAAATTATGTTAACGTACCATCTACCAAGGAGAAGTACAAGGTAACAGTTAATTTCATAATATCTTCATTATCCAAGGTTGTTTATACGTAATTATCTACAAGGACCTCTTTATCTTCCACATCCATGTTTCTTAAAATGTATTTCAAAACATTTTTACTATTTACTAGACTATGGGTTAAATTCATTTATACCATTTTTTGACTTTTTATAAGATATTTACAAAGGAATCATTCCATCATTTTCCAAACAAGGTACTTTACGACCTTTCTGATAAAGTTAAGGAAAGAATGTTTTTTTAACTTATACGATAGGTGAAAATATTTTCCACTGTTATAACATCGTTGAAGCTTCCCTTACAAGATTATAAGAATATTTTCAAAATAAATGTTTTTTATTTTAATTATGATACTTTTAAATGATTTCAAAAAAATAAAGATTTCTCTCAAATAGTTTTGATTTCATCTATGTCAACATCCTTTGATGGATTTTACACTTATTTGAAATTGATTTATTATGATAAAATCTTCCATATTTATTGAAGGTTTTTGTGATATATTTAACTATGGATGTGTTATTTTTATACCATTCATGGTTTATGGATAAGGTATTGACATTCATATGCTAGTTTTAATACAAATGTTTATGTTATGTTTAAACCTTTTCACTTAAGGAATGCATTAGACTTAGTAAGTGATGGGTATAGCCCGCTATAGCTTCTTGATGCATCACTAGGGTCATGAGACAAACAAGTGTCTTGAAAAAAAGCCTTGAAAAAATCTTATTTGCATTCTTGGTATAAGGCCTTGACTTTGTGGTTATGAAGTCTGGCATTATACATTCTATCATTATGAAATTGGCTATTGATATTGCATGTTATTATTTGAATAGTAGAATATCCATGTGAATAAGTAAATGAAATTATTTTGATTTATATTTTCAATCTTATGATGAAGTTTTAGTTTAAAATTCTTTTATTTTAGTCTTATACATTGCCTAAAATGTTTAGGCTTATTTATGAAAGTTTCCGCTATATTGTTATCCTTATTGAGCATCTGAGCTCACCCCTTTCTATGTTTTATTTTTCCCAGGATGTGAAGAAGTATATTATGACTGACCTGCGAGGATAGTCTATGGGATATTAATGTGGTTAATGAAGAAAATTTTGTTGTTTTTTTTGTTTTATAATGTAATTTAAAATTTATGAATGTATCTAGTACTTCCAAGGCTACTAAACTGATCGGTCTTTCAGGACATGATTTCCTTATATCATGCCAATGTTATGTAATAATTCACTTACTCTAGGTAACTAGGGTCACAGTGTTATAGGATGAGTTTTAATACAACAGTATTTAGTAGTATTTGAATTAAATGGAAAATTATGAGGCTCTTTATAGAAGATCATGTCGTTCACTACTCTATTGGAATGAGGCGGGTGATGAAGCAGTTTTAGGGCCCATTTTGGTTGAGGAAACATTTGAGATATTTAAGATGATTTATAAGAGGTTGATCATCAATCATATTAGATAGGGATCTTATGTCGACCAGAGGAGGAGACCTGTGGAGTTCACTAAGGGCGATCGTGTATTCTTGAGTGTTACTCCTTGATTAGGAAAAAACATATAATAAATAATGGAAACCTAAAACCTAATTAATTTTCTTGGACCCTTTATGATCAAAAAGTGGATAGGTGTAGTGGAATACTATTTTCAACTTATTACTCATTTTCAAGGTATGAAAAACATGTTCCATGTGTCACTACATCATAGGTAATACTTGGCACTGCACATGTTATCGATTATGATGATGTTGAGAATGAGACTAAAGCATCTTATGAGGAGTGTTCGATGTTAATTATAGACCGGAGTGAGAATTCTCTTAGAGAATATGGTACAACTTTTTTGGATTTCATGAAAGCATGGGCGAATCCATGAGGAAATATGGGAGATATATACTATTGTTCAAGTATAGTGGCCCGAGTTATTCAGTTAAAAACCCTAGAGAAAATTACGAAGGATGAAAAGTATTTAGAGGGGGAGAATTATAAATACCTATTATTATTATTATTATTTTTTAATTAAATCCTTGTTTCCATACTTTTCCTTCTTGTTTTTGTGTTGTTCCATGTTTTTTTGGACCGATATGTGGTTCATGAAGCATTTTTTAGGGTTAAGGTTGAATTTTATGGCTCTACTAACAAATAGCGGGATACCATGCCATATCCTAGGTGGATAAACTAGTAGAAAAAAGTGTTTTCAAGAAATTTTTTTAATTTTAATATTGGTTTTTGACTGATGTTTTTACCACCAATGTTAAAAGTAGGAATTTCGATGTTAGTTTTTATGAACTACCGCTGAAAATTAAAATGTTGAGATTAATATGTCAGTTTTTTTGTGATACAATGTCAAAATCCATATTCCATAAAGTTTTTAACATTGGTTTTTTATAAAAAAAATGTTAAAAGTCCTCATGGAAAGATTTTAACATCAGTTACTGAATAAACGATGTTAAAATCCTACTTTTAAGATCGGTTCATGAAAAAGTGATGCTAAAATTCCTCACAAAAGACCTTTAATGTTGATTTTTATCAGAAACCAATTTTAAAAGTCATTTTTTATCATTATTAAAAATGTATACCATGTTTTCATTCATTTCCCAAGATTCAATTTTATTAGTTATATAGCTAAAACTAAGTTACCGATCAAAATTTATGGTTGTCAAAAGTTGGAATTATCTATGTTTTGATTGATACAACTCATTCCAAATAAAACATGAGAAATATGAACTGAAATTAAAAAAAATCAATTTAGAAAAATAAAAATAAATAAATCATCTAACTTATTTCGATACTTTTATCAGTTTCCTTCAAATTGATATGTTGTTTATCATCACTTCTATTCTTTTTAGGGAAGAACTCATACAAAAATGAATACAATGATCAATATTGAATTTTTAAACTTAGTTGGAAAATCTCATGTTGATATTTTATCTTTGTAATGTGATTTAAAGAATACCTCATCATTATAAGAAAAATTATCAAGATATTTAGTGATTATGAAAAATAATAATAAAGAAATTACATGATTAGAATAGATATCATGTTTAAATATTCTATTGAAGATATGTTGGAAATTTAATTCGATCAAAGAGGTCAAAAATGTTGAAAAAAGAGAAAATAGATTTATATATAGTAAACAAAAATATTTTCAAAAGTTTTGTATTAAAATTTATGTGGTATTTTAAAAATTGAAAAATGAATTGTGAAAAAATTGAAATAATGATCCCACATATTTGAAATTTTACTTTCAAAATTGATTAAATATATAAAAGAAGTTAAAAAACTTCATGTATTGGGTTCTTTTCATGGGTTTTTTATAAAACAATCATTAAAGTATCAAGAAATCACTTTTAACATCAGTAATTTAGTAATTGATGTTAAATGTGTACTTTTTACACCAGTTTATGAAACAATGATGTTAAAAGTTCTTATAGAATACTTTTAACATAAATTTTCTTTTTAAGAACTAACATTCAAAGTAACTTTTAGTGTTAGGTTTTTAAAAAACCAACATAAAAAATGGATACCAAGTTACAGTTCATTTTTTCTAGCATCGATTTGACTTGTCAAGGAGATAATATGAACTTATAGATCAAAATTTATGGACATCAAAATTTAGTCAAATCAAAGCTTTGGAAATGAACTAAAACTTGATCAATAGTTTCAATGTCAGTTCTTTGAAAAAATGGCATCGAAAGTGAATTTTAATGTCTGTTCTTGAATAAAATGACATTAAAATTCATTATATAATACTTTTAACAGTTATTTTTTTATTCATGAATCAACGTTAAAAGTTACTTTTGATGTCGATTTTTCAAAAAAATGACATAAAAAATGTTGACCATGTTTTAGTTCATTTTCAAAAGCTTGTATTTTAGTGGTCCGGGACCTAAAATGGACTTATAGATCAACATTTATGGCCATTAGAAGTTAAAAATCTCTAAGAAAAGTCTTAAAGAAGTCAAAAGTTCGATGATCATAGCTTTTTATCCGTAACTCTGTTTGAGATCCAAGACTAGTCAAATAAAATCTTAGGAAAATATGTTAATATTAATAAACATTTTTACATGGTTTTTTGAAAAAATGAAATCAAAAGTGAATTTTAATGTTAGTTCCTAAAAAAATGATGTTGAAAGTAAGATTTTAACCTTGATTTCTGAATAAAAGAAATCAAAAGTCTTCCACGAGGACATTTATCATCATTGTTTCTATAACTAATGTTAAAATTAGTATTTTAATGTTGATTACTTAATAACCGATGTTAAAAGTACTCATGTTTGAATTTTAACATCGATATTGAAGAACCAAAATTAAAATTTCCATGTTAAAAACAATTTTTCTACCAATGATATTTCATAGCATGGATTCCCATGCAATAGAATGAAATAAGACATTGTAGGGGTTAATTTTGAGGAGGTTGTGCGAATACCATTTCTGGGGTGGTGGTAGCTAATGAAGGCGGCATCGTGGTGCCTTGTACTATACCAGAATGCCTCTTTCTATGTAAAACATGAAATTTTGACTAGTCTTTAGTATTTGGGTGAGTTATAGCTTTTAATATTAAGTTATGGAATTCATTTGGGGAAATTAATTTTGAATCAATGATGATCCTTCAATTCAATTTTATAAGTCTTAAACAGAAAATACTCACATAGATTAAACCCCCAATGGATTGTTATATCAATTTATTTCTCCCAATTATAATGGATTAGATTACTACGAAGTAAATTAGACATACCTCTACAATGAATACCTAACATCTACACCATAGTGGTTCACATCATAGACTAGTTAGATACTATATCACCACTCTGATACCATGGTGGTTCTCTGCATGGTGGATTTATGCCATGGATATATGCCCAACTTTGTAGTATCCTTCTTCTAGTGAACCCAACAAATGATGTAGTGTCTATTCCATCACACCCTATATTCCATAAATTCTTCATTACACCGTGGGGAATACCAAATTTCCATAGATCTCTCCTCAACTTTCTTAAATATCCTTGAGGAACTCCATTTACAATGATAGGTATGAAGAGATCTTAGTGATTAATTTTGTTCTGGATGGTGTGAAAACATGGTTTGGGTGATGAAATAATCAATGATTCTTTTTATTGAAACAAAAAACCATGGGTTAGGAAGTTCCTTACCTTTTTAGGCTTTCATTTAAACATTTTTTTCATGATGATTATTTTTTTTGGTATTATTGATGACCATGATTGATTGAGAACATATGTGGGTGCATGTGTAGCCCATGAGACCCATTGTGACTTTGATTTATTGAGTGATACCAGAGTATCTTGTTGGAATGCATTATTGTGATTATATACTATTATGTGTGCTAGTTTATAATCATGATGATATACTATGAGTTTCTTTCACTCTCACCCTATGATGTGTGTTACCATTGCCTTGGAGGATGTGTTTGGTAATTGAGATAGGTGAACTATCATTACATTTTTATCCCATAGTGGGGGAGTGCTCTTAACTTTTGATGGTATTTATGTGGTATATGAGCATAGGTTAGAGGTACGAGGTAGCCATGGTTCCAGGTTGAGGATGAACATAAGGAATCCTTGTTTTTCCAAGTTCCATATACCAAAAGGTAGTGTAGGGTACCAATAGAGGACATAGAGTGACATGCTTCTCTTGAGGGATAGATCACACAAGGTGGTATGTAGACACATCAATATGAGTACACTATACATGGGCTAGTTTGGTTATTATCTACTTATTCCATTTTTTTCTGGCATTGAGCCAAAAAAGGTATGGCTAAGGGTTTGTGGTGGCTCAGTTAGGATGCATTGGTGGTGTCCTACTGAGTCTTGTACTCACACCCAACTTAATCATTTCAATACACTTGTAGATTTCATGGCTAGAGATCCAGTTAAGGGTAAATTCTATATGGTGGATGACTGATTAGTGGAGAACATAGAAAAATAAAACTAGGATAGACCCTAGAAAACCCTATGGATGTTTATTTATTTATTTATATTTTACTTATACTTTAGATAAGATTACCAATTTGGGATTTAATTTTAAATTATGAAATGTATTCCATGTATTAGTCTCCACATGTTTACTCTCATTTATTTATTTTTATTTATTTGTATTTATTTTTATTATCTTCATGATGATATAATACTGAGGGTATAGTCTTCCCATTGATATACACAGATACATGCTTCTTGTTAATAGACTCTTTTATATGGGGAGGATAAAATGATGTTATGAAGCACTTTAGATCAGACCCAGTGGTTTGGTTTGAGTTGTTATGATGTGATAATCATAATAAATTCATTAGATATAAAAGTGTGGGTAGAAGCTGAATAAAACACAACATTAAATTTCTAGAGTTAGTGATAAATACACCTTTTACCATTTCATTCTCGTGACCCATGTCAGGACCCATCTCAGAGGGGTCATGTTGTGACTACCCCAAGCCCGCCTCTGATAATCTAGGGGTTGAAGACTAGCACTGAGTAGACATATTCCACAAATGATAGGCATTTTCCTAAGTACATGTACACACACACACACATTTCCAAGACCAAAATTCTGAAATGTAAAAACACCAAGTAAACAAGAATTCATACCACTAAGATACCAATAACAGAGTATGATAATAGAAAAATAGAATGTAAACAGGACCATAATACAAGACCACCCAAAAAGGAGTCCAGAAAACTGTATGAAAATGTTCCTGAAACTCATCTGTAGAATACCATACCTGAAGGGCAACATACTAGAAAGCTATCTGAAGCTGTAGAAGAACACCTTTACTGTTTAGTATCACTAAGCACCCCCATGTACTGGTCAACCTAGGCCTCCATCAAAGTGTCAATCGTCTGAACAAGACATGACATATGCAGGCAAAGCCCATGTAGGGGTGTGTAAAAAAATACTCAGTAGGAAACCCCGAAACAACAAAGGAAAATATACTATATAGTAAATTACAATGAAATACCATGAAGTAAGACCACAAGGGAACACCACTAAGGAACACCACCAAGGAACACCACTAAGAAACACCATAAAGGAACACTACTAAAGAAAACCACTAAGGAACACCATGAAGGAACACCACGAAGAAACATCACGAAGGGACACCACTAAGGAACACCATGATGAAACACCATTATGGAAAACCACGAAGTAACACCAAGAAGGAACACCATGAAGGAACATAACTAAGGAAAACCATAAAGGAACACCACAAAGGAACACCATAAAGAAATACCACAAAGGAACATCACTAAGGAACATAACTAAGGAACACCAGAAAGGAACACCACTAAGGAACACCACTAAGGAACACCACTAATGATCACCACTAAGGAACACCATGAAGGTACAACACAAAGGGACACCATGAAGGAACACCAAGAAGGAACACCACAAAGAAACACCACAAAGAAACACCACTAAGGAACACCAATAAGGAACACCATGAAGGAACACCACAAAGGGACACCACTAAGGAACACCACTAAGGAACACCAATAAGTATACCACATAGAAATACATAAAGTATACCAAAAAATAAAAAAAATTATACCACATAGAAATAAACAAATTATACCACATAGAAATAGTAGAGTCAGCTCATATAGGTATAAGTCTATAACACAAAAAGAAGGATTATCCAATGTAATCCATAGAACAATAAGCATCGATAAGACACAAGATTTCGATAAAACATAGATTGTAGATAAAAAAGAGAGTGTTGATAATATACGGAGTGTGGATAACACACAGAGCGTCAATTACACAGAGTGTTGATAACACACAGAGTGTTGATAATACACAGAGTTTCGATAACATACGGAGTATCAATAAGTTATGTAGACCCCAAGTCACATAGTCACTATGTCACATAGTCATTAAGTCATAGCCAATTATAGGATTATGCTCATAGCACACTTGTAGTGAGAGAAAATACTTCTCAAACCATTAGGTCATATTCCAACTACAACAAAAACTCACTTAGAGTATATCAAGAGGACCATCTCATCACAAGGTTCTCAATTCAATAAAAGATTCATCAAACAGACACATGGTTTGAAAGTTACGATTGTTTTACTGAAAAGGTCTGACATGGGTCTGGTTCGGGTCTAATCTGACCCACTGACAAACTCAACCTGACCCCGTCTAGTTCTAAATAATCCAGGCTAACCCACTATGCTTGGCCTGCTGGGTTGCTGGATCGGACCAACTCCTTTGGTCTGGCCCATGCTGTGGGTTGGCTTGGTGTGCCACACATGGCCCACCCCAACCACGTGCCTCCAGTCAATGTAGCATTGTTCCACGTTGTAGGTGGTCGACCTACATCATCTATCTACCCCATGGCCTCGCTATTGTCACAGGTTCAATGTGGCCCACATGTCACGTATGTAGGCTTCACTTGCCATGTCCCCCGTCAACACTGTAACTGCCTTCTGTAGCCTATCCCCCATGCGGCCTTATTGGGCCACATCCTTGCTTCGCTGGCTACCTTCCAGTAGCTCTCTGCCCTCTGCCGCACCCACACTTGACCACTGCCACAAATTTTGGCTGCCCATGACCATGGTTCTGCAGGTTGCCCTTATTATTATGGTACTCTATGTTTCAAAAGGTAGCCGCATCTGTGATCCTTGGGTCGTGATCTTTACTGATTTGGGATTTAATCCAGCTTTTCCATTTCTCTAGGGGTTCAATCGTGCTCTGAACCAGCCAACAAAATCAAACCAAGAACCGTAGGGGTTCTAATAGTAAAGAGTATATAGAACGAATGGAGAAATGAACATAGAAAAGTTTTAAAATCATTGTCCAAGTTTTCCTAGCCAAAAATTGAGATCCAGGGAATTTAGATTAGAAACGGATCAAGTAGAATCCCGCTAACCCGTAACAAATCCCTCCCACAACATACGATTGATCTGTGTGATAATCTATTTGTGTATTAGTCTGTGTTCATCATAGATATCAAGAAATGGGAAAATCACAAAGAAATGAAACATTCTACCTCGGTGGTTTCAAATTCCAATGAAGAAAGAAGTTGTGCCCTAAGCATTGGTGAAATCATTTGATTTCATCGCACACTGATCGTCGATCCACGTTCTGATCATCGTTCACCAAGGAAAAATCTTCTAAGATCTTTCTATATATTCTCCATATTTCCCAATATTATGCAACTAACCCTAGGATTTCTGTATAAGGATTTTTTTAAAGGAAGTCATTGCTACGTCAACAAAGTAATTTATCTTTAAATTATTTAATGATGATTACATCCTCTTCGAGTTTTTCCATAGAATACCCATGATGAATAATGTTATGTCACACAGGGGGAAAATAACACATTAGGAACTCAATTGTGGTCTCAGATTTCCAATCCAAGTCTCCATTTATAATTTATTAGGATTTTAAAATAAAATAATTTTTATTTAATTATTTTATTTACAGTTATGTCCAAAAAACCATCTTTCACAGTCGGCCCGTGTCGGCCGATGTTAGTCCTTGCCTAAGGTAAATCCATTTCTTTGAACAAAACAGTTCCCTCATATTTCTAATTCAAGCACCCGATTTAGAGTTATTTCACTTTTTTAAGGAAAACCACATGTGAGTGCTATTAAAAAATTATCATTTTTAAACAAACTGTTTATGGGAACAACGGGCCTCAGAATCACATTCCGTCTCAACACCTAGTTTCAAAATTTTTGTCAATAATTTCTAAAAAAAATTGAGAAATAAAATTCATTAAATTAACCCCATCTTAGGGATTAATGTCCCCAAAATCCAAACCATGGGCTACCCAAACAGATGAGGGTACTGAGTATAAATCAGATCCCCCTACTCCCATGTGCTCTAATAGAGATTACCATACCACCACCAAATGGGAACTAAACGAATCAATCACCCATAAATAATCCTCCCAACTTTGGCCAAAAATTTAACATGAAATATTATAGAATTCCCTCTAAAACCGAAATGATCTACTCAATTTGGTCATCTGTATGTGGGTGCAATAATGTGCTCAAGCGTAACTGATTTCTAAATTCCTCCTGAAATCCCTTCCATAACTAGGATGTAAGGTGATCATGATGATCTAAAAATATTGTCTAAGGGACTCCATGGAGTCGAACTATCTCCTACAGATATAGGTGTCCCAAAATCTCTACCAAACTCTACTCCCGAAAAGCTAAAAATTGGTCCAATATAGTGAGCCAGTCATGATCACTCAGATGGTATCATGCCCCATGTACGTATATGGTAAAACAATCATGAAGTCCATCGATATCCCATACCACTTCCACTCTGGAAACTCAAGTGGTTAGGTCAAGCCTACTAGAACCTAATGATCACCCTTCACTTTCTGTCAAATGAGGCATTGATAAAATAACTCTACAACTGCCTTACTCATCCCTGGTCACCAGAAATGATGTCAGGGGTCCTAGTACATCTTCCCCACACCTGTATGTACCAAAAAGGGGACATATGGAACTACCTAAAAACCTCCTCTCATAACGCCACTGGTATAATAGATAGCCTTCTAAAAAGAAAAATGTGCTCCCCACCTTTTGAATATCCATCAAGGGCATGCCCTATGGATATATAAGCATGTAAAGTATCACAATCAGTATCTCTGAGTTGTGCCTCCCTAACTCGCTATAAGAGTAGAGGTGTGAAAACCATCAACTGGAGGTAAGCTATTCCATCTCCATCCACAAAGGATAAATACAACGAGGAAAAATACTTCAATGCCTCATTCAGTGCTTAAAAACTAGATCTCTTGCTGAGAGTATCCGTCACCATGTTTAAATTCCCATGTGTATTGACAATATACAAGTTGTAATTCTAGAGGAACTCCAGCCAAAGCCTCTATCTCAACCTTTTCTAGATCTATTACAACTCCGCCACCACTACAAGAAACTGAGGACTAATAATGCTCACTACATTGAGGTTTAGGCTAGCCAATTGATGGGAAATCAGATACACCCTCATTTGTATGAGTCCATTCTATGCTTCCTGGGTTTCCTTTTCAACAACAAGGAAAACTTTGTTCCACCACTATCGAAACACCACATTCTTTGCCTAAAATAGTCAATCTGAGTATGAACTTTTGATAACCAGTCCACATCAAGAATGATGTCGTATGGCCTCGATTCCACTACCAAGAGATCCAAACTGAAACTCTCACCTCTAATAGTTAGGCCACAATGTCGACACTAGTGGGTGATCATTGGGTCACCTCTAGTAGGAGTCCACAATTAGGAGTATTAAGTCAATGGTTCAACAAGAATATCTATGTCTCAAACAATATATAGGGTAATAAAAGAATGACTAGTACTTGTTTCTATCAATAATGCAGCTAAAGTATAATAGAAACATATCATACCCCAAATCATTCCTAGATCCTCTGGGTTATAAGCCTCGACCGCATGCAGCTGTCCCCTCCCTTTTCCTCCAAATCCTTAAGCCTAGTGTGGAACACCCATGGGTGGTGGTGATAACATGTCAAAATGCCTACCACCTCCTACTGATCTCCCAGCTCCTCTACCATGTTTACCACCTTACGGATCTTTCTGCTACTACTTTCCAACAACTGACTATCACTTTATATATCTATTAAGCCAAGGTAATCTTAACCACAAAGTTTTTCTTTAGAACCCTAGCATAGGTAGGAATGAAAAAAGGGATAATGTTGGCTTATACATCCCTACATAGACCTCGCTGAAAGGTCTAATCCATAAAGTACTAGTAGTGTACCACATCTATTAAGTACTAAGAAATGCTATTATACCTAGATTAATAATCAATATAAACACATCAACCTGCTAGGGTTGTAGAAGCTCCTGGACTTGCACAACCCTTATATTATAAGGTGAGAAATCCTCTTTGAAAAGGTTCTCATGATCTGCCCCCATAAAATTCGCCTTATCACAAGATCAGTTATCCAAACCCCACCATCGGCCTGCTAAGTCATATCGAAGTGTCACTGTCAGGACCACCACTGATCTGCGGGTGTCCTTACTAGATGGAAAAATAAGATCAATACCTCAATACAATCCTTAGATAATTTTGTGTCAGTCTCACCTCGGAACCTGAGGGGTCTCTATCGCTAAAACTCGCGAGTCATGCTCTACTTGCGCTCCACATCTGTCAGTACTACAGGTACCATGTGATTCTCCATAGGTGGTGGTATAACTGGTGCACCAACTATAGGTTCTATCTTCGATACAAATACTTGTACCGATGTATCATCACCTGGAAGATCATCCTCATGATCACGTGGTGAAATCTTGACTAATTGTCTATGTAGATAAATCTTGAAATATAATAAGTTTTACCATAATTAAAATAGTATACCTAGTGATCTGACTTAATATGGAATGATAACACACCCAAATATTATATTATTCATGTAACGTTATTTTCCCTACAACCAATGTTTTCATGTTACGAGTCAAAAATCATAATTCAGAGTCCTGGTGTATGGATACATCAACTGCTACATCAACACCAGATTCCTTGGACATAAATCTAGACTCAAAACACTTAACACTATTTCCCCAAACTAACCTTGTAGACTCCGATTCCATAAGTAGTACCAACCTACTTTGATACCACTATGTCACGACCTATCCCAGAGGGGCCTACACTATGACTACCCCAAGCCCACCTCTAATAGACCGGGGGCTAGTGACTAGCACCAAGTAGGCATATCCCACAAATTGGAGTCATTTTCTTAAGTACCTACACACACACACACAAACACACATTTGAAATCCCAAAATGATGAAATTTAAAAAAACTAAGTAAACAAGAATTCATACAACTAGAATACCAACAACAAATTATGACAGTAGAAAACTCAAAAGTAAATAGGGCTAGAATAAATGCCTATCCAAAAAGGATTATAGAAAAATGTATTCACAAGTTAATGAAACTCATCGACAGAATACCCTAACTAAAGGGAAAGGTGCTGGAAAACTATCTAAATCCATAGGAGTACACCTAAACTATCTGGTATCACTAAGCACCACTAGGTCTTGGTCCACCCAGGACTCCGTCAAAGTGTCGATCATCTTCACAAGACATGACAGGTGTGAGTAAAGCCTCTATAGGGGTGAGTAAAAAAAATACTCAATAGGACACCCAAAAACCACAAAGGAAAATATACTACATAGTAAATTACAATTAAATACCATGAAGGAAGACCAAAAGGGTACACCACTAAGGAACACCATGAAGGAAGACCACTAAGAAACAACACAAAGGAATACCACTAAGGAACAATATGAAGGAACACCAAGAATCAGCATCATGAAGGAACACCACTATGGAATTCCACGAAGGAACACCACTAAGGAACACCATGAAGGAACACCATAAAGGAACACCACGAAGGAACCCCATGAAAAAACACCATGAAGGAACACCATGAAGGAACATCACTAAAGAATACCACTAAGGAACACCATGAAGGAACACCATGAAGGCACACTATGAAGGAATACCATGATGAAACCCCATGAAGGAACATCACAAAGGAAAACCATGAAGAAACACCACTAAGGAACATCACTAAGGAACACCATAAAAGAACACCCCGAAGGGACACATCTAAGGAACAACATGAAGGAACACCACAAAGTATACCACATAGAAATACATGAATTATAACACACCGAAATACATGAAGTATACCATATAGAAATACACAAAGTATATAACATAAAAATACATGAAGTATACCACACTAAAATAGAATAGCCATCATACATAGGTATAATTCTATTGAATGAATACCAAGATTATCTGATGTAATCTATAGAACACCCAGTATCAGTAAGACATAAAGTTTTGATAAATCACGAAGTGTTGATAACATATAGAGTGTTGATAACACACAAAGTGTCAATAATACATGGATTTTTGATATCATAAGGATTTTTAATAACACATGGAGTGTCTATAAGTCATGAAACCCCAAGTCACATGGTCACTAAGTCACATAGTCACTAATTCACAATCAGCTGTAGGATTTTTCTCATAGTGTGCTTGTACTGGGAGAACCTACTCCTCAAGACAATAGGTCGTATGATTTTTTTTAAAAAAACTCAATTATAGTATATCAAAAGTACCATCTCATCAGAAGGGCACCAACTCCACAAACGACTCATCAAATAGACACATGGTTTGAATGTTACAAATATTCTACTAAAAACGTTTGACTAGGGTCCGGTCTGGGTCCGATCTGACCCGCCGAAAGACCTAACCCCTCCTGGTCTAGTCTGTCCCAAACTGGGCTAGCCCACTGGGCTTGATGGACCTGACCCATTAGGTCGATGGAGAAACCCAACTCCTTTGGTCCGGCCCAAAATATGGTCCGACTCGGTGTGGCGCACGTGGTCTACCCCAATCACGTAACTCCGGTCAACGCAGTGCTATGTTGTGTTTCATGTGGCCGTCCTGCCTCTTCAGTCTACCCTACAACATTTCCACTACCATGGGTTTCATGGGGCCCGAATTCCATATATGCATCCTCTACCTGTCACATCCTTGGTTAGTGTCGTGGCCACCTACCATGACCTGTCTCCCATGTGGCCTTGCTATGCCACATCCTTACTCAATCAACCACCTTCGAGTGGCTCTCCTCCCTCCTCTGCACCCGCATGTAGCCACCACCATGTGGCACCAGACGCCACTGTGCATCAATGCCAGTATCCCCGGTTCCCTGGCCACCCATGTTGCTCTGGTGCTCCAGCTTTCTAAACGGAGCCACATTCGCGATCTTCAGGTTGTTATCTTTACTACTTTGGGATTTGATCAGGTTATACATCGCTTTAGGGGTCAAATCATGCTTGAAACTACCCATCAACACTGATCCAAAACTTTAGGGGTTACAATAGCATAAATCATGTAGAATGGAGGGAGAAATACACATAGTAAAGGTTTAACATCATTGACTAAAAATTCTTGGCTAATGATTGAGATCTAGGGAATTTGGTTTTGAAACAAATCAAGTTGAATCCCGCTAACCCACAACAAATCAATCCCACAACTTACAATCGATATGTGGGATAATCTTTTTGTGAATTAGTCCGCATTCATCGTAGATATCAATAAGGGACAAAAATCACAGAGAAATAAAACATCCAACATTTTTTGGTTCAAACACTGAAGAAGAACGAAGTTTCTTGTTGACCATTGGTGAGATCCTTTGATTTAATCATGCGCTAATCTTTGACCCATGATTTAGTCATCGTTTTCCAAGGGAAAATCCTCCAAGCTCTCCATATAGATTCTTTGGATTTCCTAGTTATGCAATTAACCCTGGGATTTCAACATAATAATTTTTGTAATGGAAATTAATGCTACATCAAAAAAATAATTTATCTTTAAATTATTTAATAACGATTACATCCTTTTTATGTTTTTTCACAGAAGACCCGCTCCAAATAAAGTTAAGTTGAGCTAAGGGAAAAAAACAAATTACAAACCCAATAGTGGTTTCATATTTCAAAGACGAGTCTCCATTCATGAGTATTAGGATTTGAAAATAATTTTTTTATTTAATTATTTAATTTACCGTTAAGTCCAAAAACTATATTTCACAGCCGGCCCACAATAGCCAATTTTATACCTCACCTAAGGTAAATCTTCTGCTCTAAACACAATGGTTCCCTTAGATTTATGATCTAGGAAACTGTTTAAGATTTATTCTACATTTTCAATAAATCTGCAGGCACGTGCTATTAAAAACATAACATTTTTCAATGAATAGTTCCAGGCACACCGCGCCTCGGAATCGCATGTCGTCTCAGCAACTAGTCTCATAATTTTCCTAAATAATTTATAAAAATAAATCTGGGAAAATACAATTCATTACATCCCCCCTCAATAGATGTGATTTCATAAACCTTCCCTTTATCATTTAGCTTAACTGGTCGTGGACATCGATTGTCATCATTAATCCTTAGATTCATACCCTAGTCAGAATAATTTCAATATTATTTACAATTATTTAATTTTAATATGGTAGAACATTCAATTTATATTTATCTCCATTTATTTAATTGGATGAGTTATTCACATAAATTAAAAATTCATGTTCTTGATGACATTATCATCCACACTTGATGTATTTATCAGTTCAGTGGATAAAATTTCACCTATGCTTCTTCCTAAAATTTTGGCATAAAGGATCCTTAATTTTCTTTCCACCATAGGTTTTATTATTTTAATCTCCATGAAAATTAATTTTTCTCTTATTCCTAAAAAACCATTAGAATAATGAGAGTATCTACTCTCCAATACCACCTCGAGAGAACATCGAAAAATTTCTTCAAATCTATTAAATTCTATTATATTCAATTCCTTTTATAGACTTGGTTTTAAATAACTAAATAATAAATAAATTTATCTTTCATGGTCAATGATAAAACTAGAGGCATACATTACTTGTTTAGTGAAATTTTCCTAAAAGGTACTAATGTATTCGTCATCCTTCTTATTTTGTTCTTTTAATTCCCTCACTATTTTAGTGTAAATATTTTTAGGAAAATACTATTTTAAAAATACAATATTAAACTCTTCCTATGTCATGGTGTTCATTTCTTCATACTGAATCATATTATTGATAAGATTCCATGATTGATCAATTTGAACTTCAAAATTTTACACAACTAAAACAACCTTCTTATAGTCTAAGCACTAGAGTATAAATAATATATTTTATATATAATTGATCCATTTATTTATAATAAGTTAATCAAATGAACCACTAATGTAAGGTGAATTTTTCTGCATAAAGGAATCGATGTTGAGTTTTTCCTTCCTTTACACATTTGGAAGTTCAATATGATTAATGCTACCATTAATAGCCTAAGAGAGTTTGGTGAGCATAACCATAAGATTTTTCATCCCAGCTCCCATTCCATTTAGTTTCTCATGAATACAGTCATTGAATTGGACACCAAATTCATTTATAACATTATTTCTCATGGTTCTAGCCATATATTATAACCAAATATCATTTTTTGAGTTTCATGAATTAATAATCAAATTGATAAGTCATATGATAATTAAAACAATTCCTATGATGTCATAAATTATAACACCTTCTTATCATCCTATGAATCTTCAGGTTTATCCTGTATCACTTTAGTTTGTCATAGTTTTTCATTGGATTTATCCAAAAATTGGTAAAACAAGATTTTATACCATTTGAGATAACTTGAGAATTACATATATAAATATTACATCATTTTAGATAAATATTCAATGAATCTCACAATAATACATGCCCTAAAACAATAAATATTTATTTATCCAAAGAATAAAAACATAATCATCTTATTTCATTAATGATCTTAAACATATAACAAAAAGTTCTTCTCACATAGTACACTTATTAGTTATTTCCTACCTAAAAACTTTATTTATAACCTATAGAAATAGGATATGAAAGGGTGAGCTCAGATGATCAGTAGGGGTAAACATTGGATATATAAGTTGATTACTGTAAGTGAGAATAAGATAATATTAAGGGTATGAGAACATGATCACAACTGACAGGATCATACCAAATATGTCATAAACCCTAAAATTTATTCCATGACATAAGGCTTTGTCATGATAAAATAAATGAGTCAGAAGAGTGGTGAATTATCATAATCAATCATGATATATAAGATCTTATCATAAGAAAAATAAAAAATTTAATGGAATAAAATTATAGAGTAAGAATAATAATATATATCATATTTAAAGGCTTCCCACAATGAAATTGATTACATGATAGGCTCGGCATAACCACTCAAATATCTTTTTAGGTTTGGGTAATATTTTTTACATCCTCTTGGGATTAAATTAATCACTTGTGTAACCTCTTTGGATTAAGAAAACCTCCCATATACCTTATTGGGTTTGAAAAAACCTCTCATTACCCTATTTGTATTAGGATAAAAACCCATGAACTCGTTGATCTCATGAGATATAAGAAGTTACCCAATGAATTAAAGACCAAAAATAGACCCACATGTCACATAATAAAAAACCATTCAAATATATTTCACAAGAACATAATAACATTAATCCTTATTTTATAGTTTAATTCAACCAAGAAATTTAATGAGTTTCATGAAAAATCAATATTTTTTTATTATAATCCATATAGAGAAAGGAATTGGATGGATTTATAATATAATATCATTTTTAAGCATAAAAATACTTAAATTATGTTTACATATATTGAAATTCATTTTATAAAATCATTATAAAAATGGTTTGAAAAAATAAGAAACATCAAATTATTATTTTTAAATATTTTAAAACAAAGAATTCCTTAAAAAATGTGAATATTATTTTAGTTTTTAAACAATATAAACTTGTATATGAATCTATATAATTAATAATGTTCATGATGATAGGAAAATGTGTTCGAGTCTTAAAAATTAAAAAATATCTGTTTCTTACTTTTTTAAAAATAAAAAAAGCAAGTCTCAGGGAAAACACTTAAAAAGATTACTTTTAAGATTTTTTTAAATAAGTTATAGATTAGTATAAAAATAATTTTATCAATCATTTGAATGTATAAAATAAGTTCTAAAAACTAATTTTAATGAATTGGATATAGAATAGAAATATTCCTTACCAAAAAATGAGAAATAATGTCAGTGTTTCTTAGAAATATTTCTTTGGACTTTTTGAGTACCAAAAGGGTTAAAAATGGAAAGAATACATTATATACCAAGAAATAAATATATGATAATAAAATAAATTGGTTTTTATATTGAAATAACATGAAATTATCACAATTTAAGTTGAATCACAATTAATCCTGATAAAAAGTGAGATTGTGACATAAACCCTTACATAAATCCCAAACTTTACTAGTAGACACTTTAAAATAATTTATAATAACTTTATAATTATTATAAATATATAAAAATACCATATTATTACTTGCATTACTATATATAATTTACTTATAATTTCTAACTAACCATTTAATAAAAATTCATTATTTATATCAATATTCTAGTGTCAACTTCTTTGTTTTCCACATATTTTTTGGTTCTGCAATTCATGTCCTTATACCTTCGTCATGGCTTCATAATATACATAATATTTATAATTTAATAAAATTATGTATAATAATTATGTACACTTTTATAATGAACTATGTAAATCAATGATGAAAAATGAATTAAAAAACTTCGTAGAGGCGGTAATCTGCACATACACATGAGTGATATTTTAATTTTTAAAAGGATAGAAATAAAGGTAGGTAAAAAATAATTTATATCTTAAGAATCCTTATTATTTCATAAATTTAATACATATATATTACCATCCATGAGAGGTGTTGATAAACAATTAATTATATCACTTTGTGGAGGTGGTAGTTCGCATCGTCGCATGGTTAAGGCTTTAATTTTACATCATATGGAAATGTGATAGAAAATGGTTATACCATTAACATAAAAAAACATTATTATATTAAATATTCTGATTTCATAATTTTAATATGGTTATGGAATATTTTGACTGGGTCAAGAAGAAAGAAACAAGAAAAAGTCATTAAGAATACATGCCTCTTCCTTGGACAATCGCCTTTGAAAAACCCCTTATGTCTTCTTGGATGGATGTTTTGGGAAGAAGAAAAAAACTCTAAGATATAAGTAGGATAATTATAAGGTTATTTTGTTAGATCTTGGTTAAGATAATGTGCTAAATTTTGGTGGATAAGTGATAAAAGGATATTACCTTTTATAAGCGAGGAGAGTGGTACCCTTGTATATACCCTTAACTTTAAAATAATATAAGGTCATTTTCTTGGGGAATTATAATGAAATTGGAAAAAATTAAATTATAGGAACTTTTAAGTTTGTAATTCACTAGAAAAATTAAATCCATATAATTTAATGCTATTTTAATCCTTATTGTTTAGTTTAACCCCTTTATTAACCCTCTTACCTGTTACCATCTTGATAAGATTTTTATCATGGTAACTATTCATTATGGACAAAAATTATGTTGAAATTATTACCAAGTATTGATTATTATGACTTTATTTAATACATTTTAAAATATTAAATTCCTATAGGTCTTAGATATTAATTATAATATCAATGCTTAGAATCCATAAAATCTTTTTTTAGAGAAAATGAATCTTTAAGTATAAAAATGATTTTATTCTCATTACTTGACTAATAATAACCATTAGATGACTGTAAATTTATTTTATTGAATATATTATTTGAAATTTTCCTTAAAAAAATTCATCAATATTTATTAATTTAATTTATCAAGATAAAATACATTTTTCCTAAATAAAACTTTTCAGAAAAATAACTTTTTTCACCTTCAAATGATTTTACCACTTTTTATAACCATTTTATACAAATTTTTTGAATAATTTATAATTTTTATAAATATATAATTTTTTTGAATTTTTAATTATCAAAATAATAGAAATTAATTTTTAGATAAATCATATATAATAAAAAATGTTATAAATATTTAATTTTGTTTTAACCAAGAATAATTAAAGCAATACTTCTTATAATTACCTAATTTATTTTACTAATTATGTTTAATTTAATTATCTTTCGATATATTTCATTTTTTTCTAAAAATCATTATTAACATAATTTTAGAGTTTTTTGAATCTTAATCTATCAAACACATCAAATATATTAAGGACAAATATATTATAAAATTACTAAGTGGTGCAACAATCTTAGTATTCAATACTTTTCTATACAGAAGCAATGAGAATAATGATTGTCAAATATTCACTGGAATTAAATGGACATTTAGGTGAATATGCCTAAATATTGTAGGATATATTAGATATTAACAATGAAATGTTATGTATCATTGATGATAATGTAGAATAGTGGGATACATTCATTGTATAGAGTTGTTAATAATAGTTATTCAATGAATTAGATGTTTAGAGTCAAAATTGATTAAAGAAAAATATCTTCTTCATAAAATAGTTCTTATGAAATAGAATATCTTATGATGGTGGTATAATAAAAAATGGTGTTTTTATTCAAAATATAATCAAAGATTCATAATAATAAAACATGACATCATTATATAAGGAAATATAAAGGTATTAAATGGAATTTAGAAAGATAAATAAAAATAAATTCAATATAATGTGATTTTAAAAGAATAAAATTATGTTCGATAGTGTATGTGACACACAACACTAAGACTAGAAGAAAACATAACACCCTGAGACTTTATGATATATTTATTTTAAATAAATTAAATCTATTAAAAATATTTCTTTACAAACAACATTTATTTTATCTTTTATTGTAATAAAAAATATGTATAGATTTCATTACATGAATACTCAGTTTGTCTTACGTTACCTGAAACATTGAATTTAAATGAAATGTGAAATATTATTAAAATATTATTATTTAATATAATAGTTATAACCTAGAAATAAAATTTTAATGTCTGAATAGTACTAACTAAATTATGAAAAATATGTTCATCAATTGATTAGTAATAAAATAAAAATCATTTAGAGGATTAAGAAATGTTTTCACAAAAAATTATTTTTCTAAAAGACGGATTAGTCACACTTTGAGAACATAATTTAAAAATAAATATTAAAAACTATATAAAATTTATTTGAAAAAATAAAATTCATTTTTGAAATAATAATACCACAATATAATTTGGATAATCTTTTAAAATGTTTTCAGAAAATATTGATATTTTAGTGAGTTCTGAAAAATATCAATTATTTTGTAAAAAGTCATGTATTTTTAATAAATTTAGTATTTTAAAAGTAAAAAATATGTTTTGAATATGATTTATAGTATCCTATTTATTATTTATATATATTTAATATACATAATTACTTTTTAATAAACTTTATATTGGTTTTAATTATTAGTTTGTTTTTGGGTTTAAAAAATAGGTTTTTTCTAAATATTGTTTTGAAATGCATAATATTTATCCTTTTTAATAAATTAAATAATCACTAATGGGAAATTTTTTAAATGAAATTTATAGATTATATATCATTAAATATTAATTTAGTTTTATATAAATATTATTATTAGTCATATAGTTAATATAGAATCATATTTTTCTTAAAAACACTCTTCTAAAAAACTCATTGTCTTTCCACGTCTGTGAGATTAATATTAAATTAAAATTTTCCAAATATTTTAGTTTAATTTTTAAAAATATATTCCATATTTATAACCATAATAATTTATAATTTATAATAATTATAAATTAATTTTTGTCCATAATGATTAGTGAAAATAATCAAAATCAATCATAGTGATTAAGGTAAAAAGGAGTTTACCGAGGGATTAAACTTTAAAATTAAGAGTGAAATGGCCTATAAACTTGTAAAAAATCATTTTATAACCATATTTAGACCTTATAAATTATATTATAGATACTATGACATTATTTAATCTTGGTTACATGATAAAAAGGTTGGTGGAATTCATTCTTTCATGAAAATTACAATTGTGCCACTCACCTCACTTATAAAAGGCCACACCCTCCCCCCCTCTCTTAAAAAATTAAAACCTACTTTGTTTGGTAAATACCTGAAAAATAGATTACCAACTTCACTACCATAATTCTAGAATACGTTTTTTTGGCATAAAGACAACCTAGTAAAGTTTTTGGTTAAAACTAAGGAGGATACCCTAAGAAGATGCAATGTTCTTCAACAAGCGTATATTTTATTAATTTCTCCACCTAATTAAATAAATATTATAACATGATGATATAATAACCTATTTATATTAAATATAATGATATATTATTATGGCAAGGGTATGACCTACAACAAAAAACACTTCTATCAAATGGGTTACAAAATCATCATTCGTGTGTACGACGAACTACTGCATCACGAAGACATGACATTCATTTTCCCATTGCCACCATTAAAGGCTGGTCATAATGATGGATTTATATTTTATATTTTATATATATAATATTTATGATATTATTATGGTTATATAATTATTATATCACATATACCTTCTTGTATTCCATTTTGTGGGAACATGATAACCTCGTTCGTGTTTACGGTGGACTACTGCCCCACGAAGCAATGTGGTTCATTCACTATTGACATGGAATATATTAAGGATGGGTATAAATAAATATATATTATATATATTATATAAAAATTATTATATATTAATAATATTTAATTTACTTTTATTTCATTAAATCTGAAAAAAAGGAAACAATGTTCATGTGTACATACAGCCTGCCATCTTCATGAATGGTGTATTTAATTTCCTATCTCTAAATATTATGGGTTAATATAAATATATATATAATTAATATATATTATATTTATATCATGTTTTAAATTTTAGAAATTATGGAATCATGTTCAATGTAATCAAACAAAAAAAGCCAAAACATATATGTAAAATAAAGAGGTTTTCACCCGAAACGTAACTTTAACATGAAATTATTAATAAATGGGTAATAAAAGGTCTTAAAAAATAATTTATGTAATGATATATATTAATACAGTTCTTTAATATGTTTATAATAAACCTATATTTATGATACATTAGGTTAAATCATGATCAACCAAAAGGAAGTGTGAGGTAAGGGATTTCTCACATCACTTTTATTTCGGTGAGATACATGCCATATTCACCATTAATTTTTGTTATATGGTGTATATACATACCATGAATGTATTTTTTTAATATTATAATTAAATTTATATTACTTTAAAAATCTATTTGAGGATATATCTTCCATGGGGTTTACAGTTTCAAAGTTGCCAAAGTAGTAAGGGATTTTTGTCTCTATTTTCCTTATTTGAGACGTATGTAATGGTATACACCTATCTTATTTTATGAGATGTATATAATACCCCTTTGAAATGTTATATAATGAATATTATTATTTTCATGATATTACAATTTAATTTAATTATATTTTTTCATGGGTATCATGATTCAAAGTTACCGATTTGGTTAGAGTCTTATGTTACAATCTCATTGTGTATCTAGATTGTTTATCATTACACTTACAATGATTAGATATTATGATATGTATCTCAATAACATAGTGAATTTTAACATATTATGGTTACTCATGATATTTAAAAATAATATTACAAATTTCCCACAATTTTTTACTAGAATGTTATAGAAAATCTTTTTAAGAAAACCCGACTTCATTTCTCTTTTCGCTAGAAATAAATTTTATTCAAAAACTATGTTTTATAAAAATGTTTTATAAAATGATTTTAAACTTTTCAAATAGATTTATTAAAGAAATGTTTACCCATTTTGTATTCTTCAATTTTTTTTAGTGGAATATTTTTTTATCATTTTCCAATCAAGGCACTTTTCTTACCTTTTTATGGTGAAAAAGGAATTTTCTTTACAACATGTATGAAATTACCCACAGAAATGTCCTTTATTTCTTTGATTCTTACTTTACAAGTTTACATTATTATTTTAAGTGTTTTCTTAATACTCTAGAAATTTTTGTTTTTTGAAAATGATTTTCAAAGGAAAGTATTTTCAAAATGTTTTATACTTTAAAAATAGATCTTCAAAATGATTAGGATATTTTACTAAAGAATCTTTATAATATTATTTTAATGATATTTACATTAATATATGTAAAAAAATTGGTTACTTATCCTCTACTGGGGATATTTTGTTTTGATATCATCCTTATTCTTTATTTGGATGGAATAAGATTGTTTAAAATATATTGTCATGAAACCCATTTCTCTTCCGTGATTTAATCACGTTTCTAAGATATTTTCATGAACCCAGTTTCCTTTTCACAGGTTTACCAAGTTGTGTAAGGAATAATGACTTTTTTTTGAGTTTTATGATGATATGAAAGCTCTTTATATTTTTTTAATTCCATGGTTCTTGAAAATTAGTTATTTGTTGTTGAATCCTTGAAATCATTGAGTGATTCTGTTAAAATTTATATGATGGAGTGGCCCAAATAGCATTAGGTGAGATCATTACATCTTATACAATTGGGAATCCCAAATAGAACTGGGAGAGACCATTATATTTTATACCATGGGTACATCAAGATAGTTTTTCAATGAATTGAGTATTGATTATCTTATATGGAGAATTATATTAGAATTCAACCATGGAGTTATTCCAATAATAAGGGTTCTGTAAGTAATATATGAATATTATTTTTGAAGATACCAATATATTTTCACTATTGGAATGGGAGGCTTTCCCCACGCTTCTTTACCGATGGTTTAAGAAAACCGTTGGTAAAGAAGGGCCAGGACACCCTTTACCAACGTTCACTAGAACCGTTAGTAAAGGGTACCCCTTTTCCAACGGTTTTACAAAACCGTTGGTAAAGTTTTACCCAAAATACACTCAGCCGCTCCTCTCTCCCATTCGTCAGACAGAACCCTATATCTACAGCGCTCCTCTCGTGACATACCCCATCTGAACCGCTGAAACTCTATAGGATTCATCTCAAATCATGTATTTTCTTCTTTATACACATAAAATATTTAATTTCTACCTTGTTTTTATTATTATTCATCTAATATTTTAGTTTGAAATTTTGATTTTGATGTGTTTATAATTTTTTTTTGTGTTTTGATTTAATCTAGACTTTCTCCATTCCAATCCATTTAATTAATTAAATCTTTAACCCTCCATCGAAGAAGAAACATCTGAAATTCATTGTGATTGGATTCCAGATTTTCAATTTATGTGTTTTTATGTTTTTTCTTCATCTTGTAATTAATCGTTACCTGGAAATTTATTTATATGTGTTTGTTAATTTTTATCAAAGTTTCTATGAATGTTTTCATTGAAATTCCTTGTGAAATATTATTTAACCCTATTCTCATTGAATTGAACAAGTCAAGAATTTTATGACTATAATTTTGGAATCTTTCAAGTATTTATGAATTATTAAATTCCATGACTATTTAGATTTATTTTCAAAGAATATTTAAAGAATGAATTGGTGAAATTGAGTCTTTGTCTCGAGTTTTTATTCAAATAATGAAATAAATTGATTTGCATGAAATGATTTGAACTATTTAATGTTTTCTAGGTAGTTTCAAATGATTTAATTTTTGAAATGACAACAAACCCTCTTCGAATGATTTTTTTAAATGAGATTTCTTTAGTAATTTTAAATTAGATATTTATTCATTTAGAAATAGGTTGTAATACCATGTTTTGAATTAATATTGAGAATTTTTAATTGTAAAAAATCCTTTAATTCATTTGGGATGTTTTGAAATAAAGGATTTTTTAAAGGCCTGTTTATAATTACATGTTAGTTTTTGGAAGTAAGTTGGTATAGATAACCTTTCTAAATATTGAATTAAATAAGGGATTTTGAATTTAATTGAATATTTTTTCCACTCATTTGGAACTTTATGAAGATCCTTAATTGTAATAATTCATTAATGTAACTTTCTCAATTCTTGTAATTACAATTGATGGATGTTAAAAATGGGAGTATTCACATCCATGGAGATTGGGGTGAGATTGAGATAAGATTTCAGGTCTGAATAATAAGATTGATATTGATATGGATCCTCATTTTGATCCTCATAACTTTATTATCTTACTCACCTCTTTTGACTAGTCATGGTGACTTAGATAGTTAGATAGGAAAATCTAGATTTATGATTCACTAGTGGACTCATACCTCATCTAGTGGAATCCACTATTGGAAATATAGGTTTTCCCAATGCTCCTATACCAATGGTTCATAAAGGAGGCCTTTACCAATGGTTTCATAAAACCATTGGTAAAGGAAGACATAAGTGATTTAAAATAGATTTCGAAAGATATTTCAAAAATGATTTAATATTGAGGAAAGTGTTTTATTAAAATGAGAAATTTTTGAATAATGTTTTTGTAATGTAATTTGTTATAGTACACTTGTTATGTGACTATGTTTGGTATTTAGTAACACATGAGATAACTGGTGTGTCAGAATGTGTTGTGAAAGAGATTCCATGGTTGGTTCAAGATTATATTTACGTTTTGAGCCTATTAATGAGTTGTTTTAAAGATATTTTGAGATATTTACCTTATGTTTATTGGTGAAAACTGGGATCTGTAGAGATGTTTCATGATTAAGACTTATAATTACTGCTAAACATGTGGATAAACCATGCATAGTAGTGAATTCTTGAAATGTTTGATGTTTTTAGTCCTTTTTTATTTGGAGTTTCTTTTGATGCTGATGTTTCTTATTGATACCTATGATGGGAATCTATTTTAGTTTCTAAATCAGCTGAGACTCATATATTTAGTTTTTTGGATTACACATTAGTTTCCCTTTTCTAATTAATTACATATTTGTTTTGAAAAGCAGGAAATGTAGCCAATTGAAGAGAGGCAAAGGAAACAAATGATGGAGAATAATCATCGAATGGTGCATATGGGTGTTCAACCATTAGTGCCTGTAGTGAGTAATTTATTTCAAATATATATATTTAAAGAATATATAATTTCATGTGATTAATTTTTTTGTAAACATTTTTGTAGGATCCACCTATAAATCGATATTTATTTGACGAGGAGCCTAGTACTGGTCCTAGTACTCAAGTCGGCGGTACGAGGAGGGTTCATACTAGAGGTGGATGAGCAGCTTCGCATACCCGACTAGACCCTACCCCTCCCACTGACATGTCATCCTTCCCACATTCTGATCCCGATGTGTCGTTAGTGACACACGGGATATTTAGGCCTCCCATGTTTTCACCACCTTTTTCATCTTCTGGCCCATCTTTTTCATATCCCATGATGATTCCCACTCCCCCGCTAGAATCCAGTAATACAGTTGTCCCATATTCTTTTCCTTCTACTTCTGTCTCTCTGAACTTCTGTATTCCATCATCTTCGACTCCTATTCCACCATAGGGTGTTCCATCAGTTTCTGTGGATCCAGCGGCGCTCAACGATCAGACTGGTGGAGGTATATTTATAGAACCCTAAAAAAAATTTATACCAATATTTATTTTCATTATAACATGTTTTGATAAAATATTTGTTTTTATTTCATGACAAATACATCTACTAACTGGATGCGGGGGTGGGGGTGTACACGCATGTGTGTGGTGTAGAACCTACGCACACAGGTAGTGGTGGATTATAATGAAGACAACCAAATGGTTGAGAAAACATGGCATCAATGTCAGAGTTTTTTGGCGATGCTTGAAAAATACTCTGACATCATTCCCGTCAGCACACTATGGTGGAGACAGTTGCCACATGAGGTCAAGGATAGAGATTGGGCATAGATATGGGTAAAAAAATATTTTGTATTTAATTCCATGAATTATTTTTGTATTTATATGAATTAATATTTTGGTGTCAGCTTCGATTTAATTTTCCCGATGGTGAGGGTGCATAACCAGCACGTATGAAGGATTTAGGTGAGCTTTGTAGAGCCTACAAGCATGAGTTGTATATTGGATGGCGTGCTAGAGTTGAAACTGAGTTAGAGGTGGTACTAGTTGTGGATGATTGTCCTATAGAGTAGTATCGACAGATGATTACTCATTGGACGACTACCCAGTTTAAGATATTAATTACATTTGAGGTATTTAAATAATAACTTTCATGTTTTGCATTAATATTGTCTTTTTCATTAATGAATTTTATTTAGGAATCATCTGGAAAAAATAAAAAAAACATTGATGCAAAAAAAATACCTCCACACACTGGGACGTACTACGATGCGAGATCATGAGAGGAATCTGGTATAAAAATTGTTTATAAGTTTTCTTTATGACTTAAAGTTTCTTTTGTTTCATCAATTATTTAATAATTTTCTAAATATTTCATATAACTTTAGTTTTCAATGTCATTGTAGAGGAAACAACTGAATATTGAAGGACGTGTGCCTCGAGCAAAACTATTTTTCTCGAGTAGACGGAAAAAGGATGGAACTTCCACCAACGAACCGAATAAGTAGCAGATTTTAAGTTTTAATATGTTGATTTTATATTTTAATATCTATTTTTTAACTTAATAATATATTTATATTTGTAACAGGCTACTTTAGAGGCCCTCGATGCCCAAGAACCAGACAGTTTTGGGCCAATTGATCACTTACATCAGGTGTTGGGAGAGAAGCATTCTGGCAGAGTACACTGCAGACCTAGGATAGCCCCAACGAAGTATTGGCCCTCCTCAGGTATGATTTGTAGTTCCACCGAGCTACAGTAAGTTAGGGAACATGCAGAACAGGCTAAAAAAAGGGCCATAGAGATGGCAGGATAGTCTGCTAGGGAAAACAGTGAATTTATGATATTTATTGAAGTTCTACATCCAACACTTCCACCAGAGGCCATCCCAACTTTTGATGAATATATGTTGTCGATACGTTCTATATATAGTGCACCAGGTGGCAGTTCTAGTGGTGGTTAAGACGATGTCCAGCCTGACAATGATGATGGTGAGGAGTTTGATGCGGAAGAGGAGGGAGAGGAGGAGGGAGAAGTAGAAGAGGAGGGTGAGGTGGAGGGCGAGGGAGAGGAGGAGGGCGTTGAGGAGGGTGAGGACGATGATGAGGATGAGGACGAGGGTGATGATAATGGTGATGATAGTTATGGTGATGTGGTACAAATTGATCCGTCACATTTTTGACTAATATTACCAAGATTTTATGTTTAATATATTCTATTTGTTGGTTTTATCTAGACCCGTAGTATAGTACTGGAGTTGATTTATTTTTATATATTGTCTGTTTTCATGGATGTTGATGTATTTTAGTGGTTGTGGTGTATCTTGAGCATGTTAATAGAGTTTTGTGTGTTTGGGAACTCCCTGGACAGCCCCCCTCCTTTGTATACCCTAGACAACCCCCCACCATCCTCCTTGGACCCCAGACAGCCCCCCAGACAGTCCCCCACCCTCCTCCCTGGACCCCAGACATCCCCCCACATAGCCCCCACCCTCCACCTTGAACCCCAGACAACCCCCTGAACACTCCCGGGATATCCCCCCCCACAACCCCCCTCCTCCTTGGTCCCCTGACAGCCCCCCGTACACCCCCCGGACAGCCCCCCCAGACAACCCCCCACCCTCCTCCTTGATTTCACATGACTTTTTTTATTTCTCTGATAATGCAATGTTATTTAGTATTATTCCATTTTTGTATGTATTTAATTATATGAATGTCTTGGTAAGCTTATTAGATCATGCTCATCAAATGCATGTGATGATATGATTTAATTTGAATACAAAGCCTTGTTTTACATTCTCCATGTTATGTGAATTATTCCTTGTTTGATTTGGTTTACTTGTCAATTGTTAGGATAAGACATGGGTTACATGTTAAGGACTCATGGACGGACTCATCATGCTCAGGGAATTTAGACTTGAAATTCCAGGATGTATGCTTTGGTTTCTAGGTGAGGGATACCAGGATGGTTTCTATTACTCATGAGTGATATTGGATCCTTGAAGATAAATCGAGGACATGTCTATTTTGCAAGATGGTAATACCATGCCTCAGGTGTGGCCGACACCACTCAAAATGTCTTAGGTTGATTTGAAATAGACAACATTTTAAGTGAAAATAACAACTGGAATACAGAAAACTGACCAAACACATTCAGATTGTGTTGATACTTTAGTAAAATTATACATGGGTCATTTTTGATGTGCACAAGTCAACCCCGTCTAAATCCGAGGTGCGGTGTGGCCGGTAGCACTCTAACTGTGTCTCTTTTGTTTAAAATGGATGGGATTTTAAGTGAAAAGAACAACTGGCATACGGAAAACTGACCAAAATCATTTGGATTCTATTGATACTTTATCACACCGATCCATGGGTCATATGTGACGTGTACGATTCAACCTCGGCTCAATCCGAGGTGCGGTGTGGCTGGCACCATTTGAAGTGTCTCACTTTTTTTTGAAATGGATAACATTTTAAGTGAAAAGTAAAACTGACATACAGAAAACTGACCAAACACATTCTGATTGTGTTGATACTTTAGGAAAATGATCCTTGGGTCATTTCTGATGTGTACGAGTCAACCCCAACTCAATCCGAGACCCGGTGTGGCCAGAACCACTCAAAATATCTCAGGTTTATTTGAAATGGATGACATTTTAAGTAAAAATAATAACTAGAATACGGAAAACTGACCAAACTCATTTGGATTGTGTTGATACTTTACCACAACAATCCATGGGTCATATGTGATGTGTATGATCCAACCCCACCTCAATACAAGGTATGGTGTTGCCGACACCACTCAAAGTGTCTTTCTTTTGTTTAAAATGGACATCATTTTAAGTGAAAACAACAACTGACATATGGAAAACTGACCAAATGCATTCTGAATGTGCTGATGCTTTAGTAAAACGTTTAGTGAGTCATTTTTGATGTGTACGAGTCATCACCATCTCAATCCAAGATGCGGTGTGGCCGGAACCACTCAAAGTGTCTCTCTTTAGTTTAAAATGGACTTCATGTTAAGTGAAAACAACAACTGACATACAGAAAACCAACCAAACGCATTCAGATTCTATTTAAACATTAGGAAAACGTTTCATGAGCCATTTTTTATATGTAAGAGTCAAGACCGCCTCAATCCGTGGCCTGTTGTGGCCAGCACCACTCGAAGTGTCTCAGGTTTATTTGAAATGGACAACATTTTAAGTGAAAATAAAAACTAGCATACGAAAAACCGACCAAATACGCTCGGATTGTGTTGATACAATATAAAAATTATCCATGGGTCATATGTGATGTGTACGAGTCATCCCTACCTCAATCCAAGGAACGGTGTTTCCGGAACCACTCAAAGTATCATTCTTTTGTTTAAAATGGACATCATTTTAAGTGAAAACAACAGCTGACATACGGAATACCGACCAAACACATTTGGAATGTGTTGATGCTTTAGTAAAATGATTTACGAGTTATATGTGATGTTTATGAGTCAACCCCATCTCAATCCAAGATGCGGTGTGTCCGACACCACTCAAAGTGTCTCTCTTTAGTTTAAAATGGACTTCATGTTAAGTGAAAACAAAAACTAACATACGGAAAACCGAGCAAACTCATTTGGATTCTATTGAAACTTTTGGAAAATGATACATGGGTCATATGTGATGTTTATGAGTCAACCACGCCTCAATCCAAGTCATATTCTGGCCAGTACCACCCAAAGTGTCTTTTATGTTTAAAATGGACAACATTTTAAGTACATACGGAAAACCGACCAAACAGATTCTGATTGTGTTGATACATTAGAAAATTGATCCATTGGTTATATTTGACATGCATGAGTCAAACCTGCCTCAATCCGAGGCGCGGTGTAGCCGCTACCACTCAAAGTGTCTCTCTTTTCTTTAAAATGGACTTAATTTTAAATGAAAACAACAACTGACATATGAAAAACCGACCAAACGCATTAGGAATGTGTTGTTTCTTTAGGAAAATGATCCATGAGTAATATGTGACATGTACGAGCCAAATGTATCTCAATCCGAGACCCAGTGTGGCCAGAACCACTAAAAGTGTCTCTCTTTTATTTTAAAATGACATCATTTTAAGTAAAAACAACAACTGACATACGGAAAACCGACAAAACGCATTCAGATTCCATTGAAACATTAGGGAAACGATCCATGAGTCATATTTTATGTGTAAGAGTCAACCTAGCCTCAATTATGAGGCACAGTGTGGCCGACACCACTTGAACTGTCTCTCTATAGTTTAAAATGGACAACATTTTAAGTTAAAATAACAAACAACATACAGAAAACCAACCAAATGCATTAAGATTTTGTTGAAAATTTAATAAAAAGTTACATGAGTCATTTTTGATGTGTACAAGTCAACCCTGCCTCAATCTAAGGCCCGGTGTGGCCGGTACCACTCAAAGTGTCTCAGGTTTATTTGAAATGGACAACATTTTAAGTGAAAATAACAACTGACATACTGAAAACTGAACAAACGCATTCGGATAATGTTGAAACTTTAGGAAAATTATCCATCGGTCATATGTGACATTTAAGTTTCAACCTAGCCTCAATCTGAGGTGTAGAGTGGCCTTCACCACTCGAAGTGTCTCTCTATAGTTTAAAATGGACTTCATTTTAATTGAAAACAACAACAGACATACGGTAAACCAACCAAACGCATTCATATTCTATTGAAACTTTAGTAAAACTATCCATGGGTCATATGTGACATGTAAGAGTCAACCGAACCTCAATACGAGTCACAATGTGGCCGGGATCACTCTAAGTGTCTCCCTTTTGTTTAAAATGGACAACAATTTAGGTACATATGGAAAACCAAAAAAACGGATTCTGATTGTGTTGATACTTTATAACAATGATCCATGGGTCATATATGACGTGAAAGAGTCAAAATTTCCTCAATCCGAGGCACAGTGTGGCCGGTACCACTCAAAGTGTCTCTCTTTTGTTTAAAATAGATAAGATTTTAAGTGAAAACAACAACTGATATACGGAAAACCGACCAAATGAATTAGGTTTCTACAGAAACTTTTGGAAAACGATACATGGGTCATATGTTCCATGTATGAGTCAACCCCGCCTCAATCCAAGGCACAGTGTGGCCGGAAGCACTAAAAGTGTCTCTTTTTTGTTTCAAAAGGACATCATTTTAAGTGAAAACAACAACTGACATACGGAAAATCAACCTCACGCATTCGGATTCCATTAAAACATTAATACAATGATCCATGGGTCATATGTGATGTGTTCGAGTCAACCCCGCCTCAATAAGAGGCACAGAGTGGCTAGAACAACTCTAAGTGTCTCACTTTTATTTGAAATGGATAACATTTTAAGTGAAAAGTACAACTAACATATGGAAAACTGACAAAATGTATTCATATTTTTTTGATAGTTTAGAAAAATGATCCATGGGTCATCTGTGATGTGTATGAGTCAACCCTAGCTCAATCTGAGGCCCGATGTGGCAGGCCCCACTCAAAGTGTCATGTTTATTTGAAATGGATAACATTTTAATTAAATACTACCGACATATAGAAATCTGAACATACGCATTCAAAATGTGTTGAAAATTTATCACAACAATCAATGCTTCATATGTGACGTGTATGATTCAACCCCGCCTTAATCCGAGTCATGGTGTGGCCGACACCACTCAAAGTGTCTCATTGTTTTTAAAAATGAACAACATTTTAAGTGACAATAAATGATATACAGAAAACCCACCAAATGCTTTTTAAATACATTGATACTTTAAGACAATGATCCATGGGTCATTTGTGACATGTAAGAGTCAAAATCACCTTAATCCTAGGAATGGTGTGGCCAGTATCACTCCAAATGTATGTATTCTGTTTAAAATGGACATCATTTCTAGAAAAAACACATTTAAATGTGTCTGTTTAAATGAATTATGTATGTTTATAATTAAGTTATGAATTATGATTTAATTCTAGATGTTTGTAGTTCCAGATAAATTATATGTGAAATGTGTATGAATTTGTTCTATATATGTATGTGTTATTTGGTTATTGAAGGTACATTAATTGGAGAGGATATTGGAGAATTACCTGAATGGATGGGTGAATGGATGGACACCCTGCCAGTGCTGTGAAAATTGCAGGCTGCTGTGCAATTTGTGCAGCATAGCCTATGCCAACAGTTTCAAACCGTTGGCATAGGGTTCATTGAAAGTTTTTACCAATGGTTCAAAGGGAACCTTTGGTAAAAATACATTCCCAACGGTTTTAGAAACTGTTGGGAACCATGGGAAAATGTTAGTTTTCCCAACGGTTCAGGGGAAACCATTGGGAAAAAATTTTAGGCTAATTTTTCTAACCAATCCCAACTGTTCTTTGTAAACCGTTGGGAAAATCTATCCCAATGCCTTACTTACCAATGGTTCACAGAACCATTGGTATAAGGTATACCAATAGTTCTGTGGCCTTTCCTAATGGTTCAGAACCGTTAGCAAAGCCTCCTTTTCCAGTAGTGTTTATCTACGATTACAATGGGATTATGATGTTTCATTTTATCATGATTCATATGGCATGGCTCTTGATTATTGATCCTTATGAATATTTTCTTTTTTAAATCCTTATTATGTGTTTTAGGATTTATTATTCATGTATTGATAGTCATGAGTTCTTTTATGATTAGATTTGGCACATTGATTTTGTTGTCATTCCCTTATTCACTTATTATTATCATTGATGAAATTCAATTGTTAATGGTTATTTTTACCCTTACTAAGAATTTGTGCTCACCCTTCTTAAGTTTAATTTTCCCCTAGATTATAAACAATTTGGTTCAGTGAATTTTGTCTAGAAGAGATTTTATATGGATGATGATTATGACTTAATGTAAAATAAGAAAATATATGTTAAGTGGGAGAAATTATCATTTAACAACATGGGTATTTTTTATGTAAATTGTTTTCCCAATTATATAAAACTCTAAACCTAAAAGGTCCCAGAAAATGAATGTGATATTGTTTTTTCCTTTTGATTTTGTAAGGTTTAAATGAGAAAAATTTAGTTCAAAATTATTGGCATTATAGCCAGAAATTTAAAGTTTATGATTTTAGCACCGGATCCGGGAGTACGGGTTCAAGGATGTTATAATAAAGTTATGGAAACCCTTACCTTTCTATGTAATTTCCCAAATATTGATAATGTTCTCCTTGGTTCTTTTAGGATCCAGGCTCTTGAAAGAGAAATTTAGAGAAGGATCTATGAACCCTTACCTCACTAAGTATCCTGTGAAAATTCAAATGTTTCAATTTTGAGAGAGAAATAGAGATAGATTTTGAAACCCATATCTTTTTAAGTCTCAACCCAACACCTCTTGAGAGTTAAAATCAAAGAAAAAAAATGATAAATTGTTTTTTAGAAGAGATAAATGAGAGTATGGGTGGTTATTTATAGAAAATAAGATAGAATTTTTTATTAATTTCTAATTACAGGACTTGAAATTTTAGTTTTGGGAAATTGAGAACAATTATATTTATGATGTTTTTAGACCATGAAATTTGATATTTAGAACTTTTTTTTCAATTTTACAAGTTTAAGAATTTGAATCCAATAAATTATATTGCTTTGGATATAGAGAAGACATTTATTTATAATGAATAGTTTTTAAAATTTTGAAAATATATTTTAGTCGTTAAAAACATCATTTTAGCTTTGGGAAATTAATTTTACTATTTTAAAGTATATTATTTGGATGAATAAACTTATATTTGGTTAATAAATATATTATATTAGTTATTAAATATATTTAATATAATATTTAATTCATAATTCTCACTATATAAACATGTTGTATTTTTACCATCAATAAAAAATTTCATTATTCAAGAAATTTTTAAATATCCATTGTTGGCTATTTTCAATGCACTAATTATGTATTTTAATTATTTTTAATGAAAATAATTCTTTATATATTATAAATTTAATTTCAAAATAATATTATTATTTTATTTTAAAACTATACATTTGTCACTGCTAATTCTAAAACTTTTTTTTTAATTTTAAGAAAAATGTGTGTCATTATATTACTATTCATCAATCAATATAAATTATTAGTAATTATATTATGTTATTGGTAAATGGTTTTAAATATTTTATTGGAAACTTTAGTGGATAATGGTTATTATTTTATTATTATAATTGTCATATTCGGATGTTAGTATTCCAATGATCTGACTCCCAATGTTTATATTCCAAATATCACCTTACCCATGAAACTGTCATATTATCATTTATATATACACTTCATTATAGCATCTAAAATCATTAATATCCTTATTATAGTTCATGTATAATTTTTATTACTTTTATTATTATTTTTCTTTATAATAGTAATGTATCTTATATATTTATTATCCTTTTTATATTACAATCCTCCAAAGTTAAGGATTATGGTGCTGACCTATATTATATTGTGTTTTGTAGCTCTATTTGATACGATTATAGTGAAATATATTTTATAGAATTGTATTTTACTATTCTAATGAAATAATAGAGTATTAATTATACAAAAATTATTATAATAATGTTTTTATTTTCAATAGTAGAATCTTAGTTCTTACACAAATGACATGAAATTAAATTTAAGGAAAAAATTAAAAAATGAAAAATAGTGCATTGGTGGAATGAAATTATCTCTATATAATCATCCCATCTCCAGATTGATGTAGCTTGAAGTATCTAAGAAAGGGTTTTCTAGGTCATCTTCATGTGCACAAAATCCCTTGAAACACCATTATATGATATTTTTGTGCTAGTATAGAAGTATCATGATCATTATTACTTTATTTGAATTACCAGAAGATCACACAATAGATAAATGTATTTGGATCAATACATTCATGATATTCAATTTAGTTTCCATCTCTATAGCTTTAGATATTTTCTGGGTAGAGAGGTAATTCTATCAAGGATTCCCTCTATATATTTTTTTTATAAATGAGATTCTATAACTAATTTTAAACTTTTATAAATCACACTCTGATACTTATGAGATTTAATGTTGAAAAATAAGCCAAAATATCACTAAAGATATATTAAACTTATTGTAAATTTAATGATTATTTCATTACAAAAAATTTCCACTCTAAAGTTTCTTGTGATAAAAAAATCCATTAACTCTAATTATTTCTCCTATATTATTTTATGAACATTGGTAGAATAATTTTTTTCTAAAAAAATATTTTTCACTTTTTCACTTTTTCTACATTAATAACTCGAATAAATTTAGAAATAAATTTCCTTCATTTTTGAAAACTTGAATAATTTATAATTGAATTTAATTATTTAATTAATTTTGATCATTCACACTCAGATGTTCACTAGCCCCAACACATGGGGCCAACTTCACCCTAAAGTGAAATTAATCTAAATCTGTGGAACTTTTGGATACACATTGTTTGTGACCCTCTAGGTCCTTATCTTGATAAAAGTGAGTCATACTCATTGACCACTAGTGGTATCTAGATACATATCATGATCCATTAATATATATATATATAATTTATTATTATGAACCCCCTATCAACACTTACTCTATAATATAATCTCTTTCACATGTTATAACTTATAAAACACAATTCATACTATTTTTCATTATTATTTTATTCTTTATTTATATTTATTTACAACTTTATATGGTATTACATTACCATTCCATGACCATGTATTTCATCAAGGTACTACCATCCTAGTTAAGTGTCCAAAAATATCTTCTTCGTACATTAAAAAGTGAAAAGTGTTTTCTAGATCATTCAATCAATGTCATACCACCAACGACACACTTAAATCAAGATACCTCCCCATAAATGTAAACTATCATGGTTTATATCTTGATTCAAATTAATTTATCAAATGATATGCATTGATAATGATCTCAAATCGACAGACCAACACACATGTTCATAGATCAGAATGTCCAATGTCACCCAAAACATATGGTGTTTCTATTGGTGATTCAGTCATCATGATTTCCCCTACTTGAGATACCCACGTTCAATATTCATGAGAAGAATTATCAATTCTTAAAACCCCCACCTGATATCCAGACAAATTTTTTGTCCCATCAACATGATTTATATAGACATAAAACATATGTTTAAGATTTAATTCATAGTATCTGAAGGTTCTAATTATAGTTGGAAACCATTATAACCTTTTTATATGAAAAAATATCTAGGGATATAAAAAAATAAATAGTGTTTGTATAAATAATTACACTATTTTGGTAAGAACAAATCATGTAAAACTCTTTATAAAAATGATATGGTAATTGGAAAAGTACTAAAAAAATTATGTCTAGGGAACCCACTCTTACAACGCTACACCTTTCACTAGAGAAAAAAATTCTAACAATTAACTTGTTAGGTCTATCATGATAAAGAATTCATCTTCTAAGTTATGGATGTAGTCATTGGTATTTACATGTTTTTGTCAGGGATATGCTAGATTATATGACTTAATAAACATGGTTAAAACCCTTAAGAGATAATATCTTTGAGAATATAAATTTTTATCATCTATCATGAACTTTATATCCTATATAATATAATTATTGTAATATTATTACAACATACAATGTGAAAATAATTTACTTTCTTGGTAAAATTCAAATAATTGGAATAAATTGTTATGTATTTTAATTATTTCATTATATATATCAAAAGATACAATAAAATATATATTTTTAAATATTGATATCACTATCTTCAATGAGAATATCTTAATCATTTTCTACTCCCAACTATGATACTAGATCATATTGATCTATAGGAATAATAGTTTTGTGTAACCTTGACAAATATTGTTCCTTATTTTCCAAGTACTAGGGACATATCCCATATACTTATTTCAAGTAATATTAGATAATTCATACTATTTCTTTGTATAGTTGTCTTGAATTTATTTTATATTTTACAACTATGATTTATGTATAATAAATATTAAATCTTAGTACATATCATGCAATGTTTGATAGATCCCACAATGGAATTGTAGAGTTTCAATAATCATTTTAATCTCCTAATCTATCTTATACAAATCTCATTACAGATATTTATTCTATATAACATATGAAAAAATCCCCACCTGAATTGATTCAATAGATATTTTAATAACTTTTAAATTTATATAATTTGACTTGGTCTAAGAAAACCATATGTTAATCTTAATAGATCTCATTCCTTAGAACATGGGTTTTAACTTTAAATAAATATTTTGATAAATAGTTTTAAGAACATATTTACTAACATTAATACTGATGAATGTTTTTTATACTTTGTTAGTATATATATCATGGAAATCTATAGTGATCCAACTAACCAATTATGGAAACATTAAAATATCATCATTCAAGGATTTAATTATTTATTTTGATTTATAAATAGATCCTTGCAGCATGACATTATGTTGGATAGTTTTTGTGTCTTAAACCCTTATGATTTTATCTTATAAATAATTTTATAGAAGATACCATTTAGTAATATGGTATTTACATTCCAGCACTAAATATAAATTTTTTGATAATATAATATTATAAATCAAGTTCTGAAGGATTTCAGTATCCATATTAGTGAAAATAGTTTTCAAATAATCAATAACTTGATTTAAATTAAACCTTTAACAAAAAATCATTCTTTTTAGTCATTATTTTTACCATATATATCCAAATATCTCTTGAATTTTCATTCCAACCCTATGGTATATACACTATCTAGAGATGTTACCAAAATATAGACCTGATTTTTGGCATTTGGAATTGATTTTTTAAAATTCATATTTACTTTTGTTTTTAGATTATTTTATCTTTAACTCTTCCATGTTGGATACATTTTTATTTTCTATAATAAATAATATATCACCTGACTCAATTATTATAAAATTGTATTTATTTTGTTTTATCTTTCTATGTAGTATGTGTCATCGGAACATTAATTTTGTTGATCTCTTAAATAACTAATTCCTTAGACAAATACATGTGCATCTCAGGCCTTAAATTTATTAAAGCCTATATTTCTTCCACTATCTTGAATAGGAATGTGAACCCACTTATTTAAATATATTATTTCTCTAGATTATTATTTTTCTATATTATGGTTTTAAGTTATATCCTTAATTACCCTTTAATATAGATGAAATTTTTGTTTTTATTGATAAAAATGTGTTCAATAAATTATCTTTAACAAAATATTTTCATCTAAACACAAATATTTTCACATAATGGATTTATTTCATATTATGACTTATATGATATCCATTTTTAATTCTATTTATAATATGGTTATTTGTTAAAACTATTATTTAAAAATCATGACTAAAAAGGGATAATGGAAGTATTGAAAGACTATTTATCAATCCTCCTTTAACTAACATCCTGAATCTAATTAGTATAATAAAATATGAGATTAAGAATAACTTTACATTATAGTTTAATGACTGATGAATATTTGGTTCAGGTATTCTTTAATTATCGTTTTTCCAAGATCATCATTTACTTAAATTTTTAATTCCATAAATATCTTAAACTAATATCATGAAGTATATTAATTTACCTCTATTATATACTTGAAAAATTTCATGTATCTTAATGAACTAATTCTATAATAATTTTAGATTTCTCACCTTTAATACTAAAAGGTTGTGTTTTCATTATACATAATAAGTAAGCATGTACAATACCTTCGATTTTTAGCTCAATAGTGTCTAATATCACTTTTTGGTATTACCTGGACATTTACATCTAGTTTTTCTAGACCGTGAATTATATTTCCACGAAAAGGTATTATCGGAGTCTTATATTTTATATTCATCATTAATTATCAACATAAGATATCTATAATTCATGTATAAAAAAATTATCATTCACATATGGTATACCATAACAAAATCTATTTCTAATATGAATAAAAATATTATTATGTGAAAAATCAACATTGAGATATTGTTTTTTGAAACTCACATGTTATAATAAAAATTTTAAAATAGAAGAGTTTTTCTACTTATTAATTTGATCTTTTAATATCCTCTAGTTATCTATAAAAAAATTGAAGATATATTTAATTATTATAATCTTTTTAAACATCGTTGGTTCTTATATTTGGGTAAGAAAATATGAGCTCACAAATTTTATCTAATATCTAAGAAGTAGAAATAAAATATTACATGTATAAATGAATATACCTAAATCATAATATTATTCTTTTTTTATAATCTTATTCTTCATTTAATTTATATTTATCTTTCCATGAACTTTATTTCCACATGAAAATAAAAAAAACCATGTTTTATACACCATTTTACTATCTTATTTTCCTATAAGAATGTTTTCAATGTTTATTTAGTATTTTAAATTCAATTTTCCTTTTTCATCTAGTTTTTTTCACCATAAAAAATGAATATTTATCTTTCTTAAAGATAAAATGAACAAGGAAAAAATTATACAAAATTTATTGAATCAGTTTATCCATATGTTTTGTTTTATAATTCTCAATGAAACTAGAGTAATAAAATGATAAGGATAAGATAATGAGAAGTATTGAAATATCATTATTCAAATTGAATCACAAATATTCTCATAAATCAATGTAATCTATAAACTTGGTCACATGTATACAAGCCTATTTTAGGTCTTTCAACTTACACATATTTAATGTGATGATAGTCTCATTTCTACCATTCTTCACTCTTTTCTCAATAACTTATTGGAGATAATAAAAAATGGCATAACCATTAGGGTCCTTATATTTCTTTCACTACTAACTATAAATTTATGATGAAATTATTATATAAACATCAAATAAATCATTTATATATCTTATATAAGCTTTCTTTTCACCTTCACTTGCTTCCTGAGGTGTCTCATCAGGTAGTGGAGAAACCAGTGCATGAAATCTTCATTTTATTTCATTGGTCTATGTGTAAGAACTTTAAAAAATCTTCTAAATTTGTGTCGATAAGGATATAATCATTCTATAATATTTATGGTAGTGATTACATGGTATATGTTTACATTTTTCTATAAGAATAAAAATTCATCGCATTACTACATTTATCTAAATTACTAATTGTTTAGACATTATCAATTTATTAATCATAATTATATCCCACTATTTTATTCAAATCCCAATAGTCCTTAACCATTTAGATTTATAATATTTAGTTGCATGTATACTCTAGTGGGTAAGGATCATTGAAATTATCTTCATTATATGAGCTATGGAATCACCAATACCTTAAGATTATTAGGTATGTTTTTGGTTAGCTAACCAAATTAACTTCTCGATCCTTGTATTTTTTAGTGGAGTCCCATATCCTATGAATCCATTCCATGTATTTACTCAATAATTGCCTCTAAAATTGCACATTCTAGATATGGATTCTTATTTGATTCCAATTTCAGTTAAGTTAACCCATTAATCTTGTTAGAACTCCCTTATAGGAGAATGAACCCTAAACTATAGATGATGATCACTCATGACTATGGATTCATTACAATATAAGTGAAGGAGGAATTTTATGAAATGATTATTTATTTGAAATAATTTTATTTTTATATTTTTTCTTCATAATTGAAATATGATTTTATTTATCACGCTTGTTATTATATGATCTCCCTCATAATTTAAACCATTAATAAATTATGAAAATATACATCACTTGTTTATTAATTTTATATATTCTTTCTTCTTAGAACTTTTATGTGATTCTGTATAAACCACACATTCACAAAATAATTAACCTTGTAAGATAAAATTAATAAATAGATATGATTAAGAGCTGTTGGATAATGGATAATCCATCGAGTAGATAATGGATCAACCAATAGCCTAGGGGAATTCTGTGAGTATTCTATCAACTTGAATTACAACACCCAATCAGCTTCCATGTATCATATATTATTTTAATTCACATAATTTATTATTTAATTTTATAATCATGAATAGATCCATTCCCTATATTATATGCTCATATATAGCATTGGGGAACTTGATATGGGGGGATTAAATTTGATCATTCATTTGTGGGAACAACAACCCTTATAATATTAAAGTAATATATATTATTTTCATATCATCAAAAATTATTATTTACAAAATAACGATAAAATTTAAAAACTTAAATTCAATAATTAACTTAAATAAACACCCAAGAATATAGATTTTGGTCTCATATCATTATTAGAAAAAAAATATTGTTCAATAGAAAATAAATAATAACTTTCTTAATTTATTATACAATGTGGTGTCAAACAACTATAATGATGTTTGAGTTCAAGGGGGCCAACACCTTGGCAGGGATATAACTACCTGGTGAGTGAGTGTCGACATAGAGAAACAACCCTACGGGGTAGAGGTATAGAATCCCTATAATCGTTTTTATAACTAAAATTCATTCGGAGCCCCCTTAAATTATAAAAAATCATTAAAATAATTTTATTTCCTAATCTACATGTCATATTCCACTTAAAATTTTTTAAATAAATTCTAAACTATCAAACGTAATTCTATGAATTTATTATGATTTTTTTGGAATTTGTTGTATCTTAAAATATGTCCAGAAGAAGAAACTAGTCTACGTGGGATATTACTTGTGGGTTGGGTCAAGAATCACTCAACCTAGGTTGTGCTCATGTGCTACATGAGTAGACCATTTTTTTAAATGATAAAAAACTAAAAATCATATTACAGGCAATATTTCCACCCAAATAACAAACCTTTGGCACCCCATGGTCATGTTTAGTGGCATAAACCATTGACCCACACATTAAATTATTCAATTTTATTTATAAAATGAAACAATTTCTTTATGATTAATTCCCCACCACAACTCATGCATGGATACAAGGTGTGTGACACTTTTTTTTAATTTCAATTTCAATTTTTTATACGTGAATAATGTATCGACCTTAGGAGTTAAATTTCTCAATATTTTAACCTATGATCAACTCACTATTCATGAAATTTCTTCTATATCAACACCATCAACATGAATTATAGTAAATTTAACTACTTATTTTCCTTAAATAGTTTAACGACCTCTCTGATACGCCTTGAATGAACTTGATTATGAAAGATGAATTTGTGACCTGATACTTTAATTTTTTTATATTAATCTATATAGTAACATGAGATCTAACTTATCAGTGTTTTAATTCACCCATTTATCAAATAAAAATAAATTTAATCATGAATAATAAAATAAAAATAAAAAATAGAACCTTAGTGTAATGGAATGATACCGATGTCCTTTTCTTATATTCAGATAAACATAACTAATAAAATCTAAGAGTATATTAATTTAGATCATCCACATACTAAACAAACCCACTATAAAAATATGGTTCAATAATTATGTGTTAACATATAATAATCGAGAGCTTTACAACATCTCTTAGATCATTGGAAGATCACACAATCAATACACATACTTGGATTGTTGCGTTCTTGATCTTCCCATTTATTTCCCTCTCTATAAAATTAGAGAGAGATTTAAAGGAGATAAAATTCAATCAAGGATTTACATCCTCACATTTTATGTATAAGTGGAATTTTATACATTTTTTAAACTTTCATAAACCATACTTTAGACATTATGAAAGTTACCCTAGAAAAAAACCCAAAACCATATCAATGAATAGTTTAAATTTCCATAAATGTAATGAAAATTTGTCCTGAAATTATAAAACTATTATGTTTCATATGATGAAACATGATCAATTAACTTAGTTTATTCTTGCCACCTTATTTAGTAAAACTTGAATAAATAATATTCATTTGAAAAAATAATTTTCTAAAATTTAATTTTTATACATTAATAACTCATAAAAAATAATTTTCTATATATTTAAATGTATGGAACACCGAATTACTATGTTTTACATTCTAGAGTGAAATTATTCTATGGCTTGCATTGCATACAAGAACAAGTTTTACTGAAAGATAATATATTATGAAAATATTATTATTTAATATAATATGATATAACATAGCCGTTATGTTAGTGTTTATTAATATTATTAACTAAAATATGAAAATTTATGGTTTATATAAATATAAAATGAATTCATGGGTTACCAATTAATGAGAAATAAAAATAAGAACCAATTGGATATAAAAAGAATTATTATTATTTTTTATGATTCCAAAATAGATTTATCTTAATAAATGTAATTAATTACTATTAGTTAATTATTTTAATGAAATATACATGTTTTATATTCAATCAAATATTTTATATATTCATCCATTAGGTTTGATAGGCATCAGATAAGAACAAACCCAATTTCACACATAAAAACCTATATTTGTATAGACAATTTTACCTCATTTTAATGGAGAAACCATTTTAAATATGAATCTTGAAACTTTAATTGATTAAATTTGTCAAAATAATATTAATATTTGAAATCAAAACCTAATAATTTAATTAGGGTGAATTTTTGATATTTTTCTGAAACATTTCATGAACTTTTCCAAAACACATTTTATGGACATAATTAGACCATTAACCTTCAATTATTTATTTTATTGGGTTTTTAATACTTTTAAGTAAAAACATTGGTACACCTAACTTATTTTCCAAAATACCAAGTGGGCCATTTTCCACCCTTATAAAAGGAAACCACCTCTCCCCATTCCTCAAACCTCAAAAAACACTTAAGTTTGGGAAATATCCTCCTTTATAGCTTCTCAAAATAACTAACCCAGATATTTTGGCCTCCCTTTGGGCCAAAATACTTCAAAGGGATCCTTTTGTTACAAACCAAAAGAAGTTACCCAATTAAGTGGTGATGTCTTCTCTCAAGATCTCTAGTTTCATTTCCATTCATCACAACCTAAAATATCTTTATTCAATTATTATATAACAAAAAATTATCCTAAATATAATAATATTTTTAATGTAAAGTTTTCAACCTACAATTTCACAAACCTCCATCTAATGGGTAAAAAATATATTATTTCTTTGTATGGTGAACTAATGCCTCATGAAATGATAATTGTTCATTTTTCCATTACCACCTATCATGGTGGACATTATGATGGAAAATATATTTATATATGATATATATGATATATATTATTTATTTATACTTTATTAATCCTTTTATAACACATGAATTAAATAATTTCAATTTTTCATTAATAAAATAACTTCATTTGAGGAAGTGTGGACTACCGCCCCCTCAAAGAAACATGATATGTTCACATGATACGTGGAATGTATAAAATATGATTATGATTAAATATATGATACATAAAAAAAAATATATGATATTAATGACATAATTAATTTTTTAGATATATGTATATGTGTATGTATGTATGTATGTATGTATGTATGTATGTATGTATATGTATATCGTTTTCTTTATTACCCTTTCCCACACTTAAAAAAGTAATAACATCGTTCATTGACATATGGACTACCACCTCCTCAATATGATGTGATTCGTTCTACATCATAATAATTATATATATATAAGTATGTATAATTATATAATATGGTATTTATGATATAATTATCATTATATAAAGATATAATACTACTTACCTTCTTTTTGTAAAGATCATTGAAAAATTAGAATGTTACTCATGTGTACGTATGAACTACTACCTCCATGATTGTAATGTTGATTCATTTTTTATAAAAAAATTAATGATTGTTTTTTAAAGTATAATTGATGTATAAATATGATAATTAAGTTATTATTACAATTCTATAGATGTTATATAATTTCCCCTTTGACCATAGTTGACCTACCAAAGTTTTGTTGACACATAAACCAAATTTGGTCAAAACACCCTACATAAACTTAATTGTTTAAGTAATTGTAAAAAACATTGAAATTTGTGAAATAAAAGTAATGATAAACATGAAGAAGGTTCTGAATCAAGTATAATTTATTATAATTTTATTATATTGGAATTTAAAGGATGTTCACTCGAAAGGAAACTCAAGGCATGTGATTTCATCTCAATTTACATTCTATTGAGATCTATTTATTATTATGCACCTAGTTTCTTGTATACGACATATATAATGCACTTTAAAATGATATATCATGAATCTACTTACTATAATTATATTATAACTTTCATTTAATTTTATTCCTTCTTGAGTATTAAGATATAAAATGTTTTAAAGTGGTATGTGACACTTTGGAATGTTTAAAGATTATTTTACTCAACAATAACATTAATGTTCCTTCAATGGTATTTCTATTTGTGGAAATTATATGATAATTTTTAAATGAAATATTTTTTTCTATCCTATGGTTATTTATGTCCATTTTCAAGTATTAGTACCATTTTTTTATTCTTTGATACTCAATGTTTTTTAGAAAATGTCTTTTTTCAGAAAACCTGACTTTGTTTCTCCCTTTAATCAGAGAAAATCTTTTATTATAAAAACCATGTTTTATTAAAATGTTTCAAAAATGATTTGGTAGAAAATTTTTTTCTTTTAATTTTTTTTTCTAATAACTATTCTTATCACTTTTGGAACAACGATTTTTTCTAACCTTTTGCTGTACAAAAGGATTGTTCTTTTACCTCATACGAATTTTAGGGATTTACCCACCATCATTTCTTTGAATCTTACTTTGAATGTTTAAAAGTTTACTTTTAAAATAAAATGTTTTCAAAAAAAATTCAAAGAAAAGGATTTTTAAAAAAAGGATATCTTCCTCAAATAATGTTTTTTAAAAAGATATTTTTATAGTATTTTTATTCAAAAATAGAAATAACAGTCGTTTATTTTACTTTACTTAGGATATGTTGTATTGCTTCCATCCTTAATCTTAATATGGATGGATTATGATTGATTTTTTCAAGGATAATATTCACATTCACTTCCTTGAATCCTTTCAGTCCCCATGAAATATTCAATTTCCTATGATCATTTGATATTGAATTTACCATAAATATCCATATCATTTTCATGGATATGATTATTGCCTGAACCGTATACCATTTTTGATATGGTGTTCACTTTGATATTTATTTAATTATTTGGAGAAATATTGATAAACCTATATCCTTTATTCAATACAAATATTTTATAAGGCACTTTATTTATTTAAATTCTATGGACATGCACTACATGTGTTAGGTATTGGTTAATTCAATCCATACAGGTTAGAGATCAGTTAATGCATGATCTACAGGTTAGGGACCAGTTAATCAAGGCCCCTCAATGCATCAGTATTCTCATGGGTTGGATTAGTTGTCAAAATTGGAATAGGTAAGCTATCTCTTGACGTTAATCATTCCATGTACCTAGGAAAAATGTCATCCAATAATTAAGAATTTCCCTCATTTAGTTTATGTTATTATTCATCCATGAGATTTTGCATCAACATATCTATGGATACATTTCATTTTTTTTATTTATATGTCATGTGCTTCAGTTTCTTTCATTTCCATGTTTATTTTTCCATATCTAGTTATTTGAATGTCATGTGCTTCCAGTTATTACCTTTCCTTATTTTTTTACTCACTTCCATTCAGTTTACTGATTACATAGCATATGTGTTCAGTTATATACCTTTCTATATTGACTATTATGATTAATTCATTATTTCTTCTACTATATTTTTATCTTACTGAGAATTTGAGCTCACCCTTATTATGATTATTTCCCTAATAATCCAAGAATCATACCATAAAAGATATGAAGTGATATACTGGATGGAATAAATTTATCCTCAAATTTATTTATTTAGAAAGAAAAAAATAATTATGTTGTAATTATTGTATTCATTTGTAATACATAACTAGTTTATATATCTAGTTTACCAAGACTACTAAACTCTTAGTCATTCTATATTTGATTCCTTGCAATCGTGCTAATGTAATTGATAGTAGACACTAGCTCTAGGCTATCTGAGGTTGGGTCACTACTTACTTCTTCTTAAATTCAAATTTATCAGAATTTGTGGAACTTGTGGATACACTTTGTGATATAGTCTCTATGATACTATCTTTATATTAGTGTGTCACACTCATAAATAAAAATTACTATCTAGAAACATATCATGATCCCTAAATAGATAAGGATAATTCATAACCATGACAACCTCTTGTGGAAACTTACTATTTAATCACTTTTTCATGATATCTTATAAATAGGGATGCATAATTTGTGTCATTATCCTTTAGCCAATGATTATATAACTGATTGGTCGAATCTCTTTCTTGGCATCCAAGAGACCCAGGATCAAATCTGGGTAGGGGTGAATTTGTGGGGTACTGTAGCAGCAATGTAGCAGGTACTGTTTGATACTATAGTAGTCGAAACTATTCATCTAATTTGGTCCTTCAGGCCACTTGTTTGGGCCTATAGGTCTTAAGGACTTCAGGCCACTAATGGAATTCAGGCCATAAGGGTTTTAGGTCATAGAAAAGACCAAGAAGAAACTTGGGAAGACCACAATAAGTGGTCCCAGATGAGGATTCAGACTGAAAAATAGAAACCCCCTAAGCAGAGCTAACCATATTGGAAGAATGAGAGGGTATGGAAATTGCCATCAGGACAGGGCACTATGAACCTCTACATGGGGAAATTCTAGATGATTAGCCATGTGATGTGGGGAACTAAGCGCCTTTAAGATGAAAATGATGGGGAGGGGATGTTGCAGGTATGTCCAGTCTTTGGCCTCTAGGGTCATGTATAGGCCTTGTGCCTTGGTCCTACAGGTTATGTAAGGGTTCACCTTCAATACATAAATAGGAGATTATCCAAAAATAAATAAATAATGCCTTCGGGCCATTCAGGTTGTGTCATTATCCTTTAATTATTTGTTTATATTTTGGTTTATATTGGATGTTTTTCACTTTCTATTCTGTGTCTATGGAATCAGTCAAGGAACTATCATCCCATTCAGATGGAAAAATATATTTATTGTTATATTATAAGAAAAAGACAATTTATTGATCACTAACTCAATGATATAAGAGAAATGACTCACCTGACACAATTTACCTCACCCAAAACATAAATTGTCATAATTTTTTGAATTCTTCAAATTTCATGATAAGATGACATAAATTGATAATGATCTCTTATTAGGATATTGATACATATGTTTTTATATAATAACACCAAATGACACCCAAAACATGTGGTGTTCTTATTGGTGGTTCATTTGTCATGATATCTTCTACATGAGAAAAAAAGTGATAATTTCATGAGAGGAAGTCTCAATGCTTATGAGTCCCCAACACCTGAGAGCCAAAAATAAATTTTATTAAGTTAGTATGATGCATCTATACCATATGAAATATTTTTCAGATTGCATTCATAGTATTTTGAGGTTATCCTTATAGTTTTAAATTATTATAACCTTTTTATTTGAAAAATTATCCAAGGGTATTACCATATAAATAGTAAACATATATGTAATTACAGTATCATAGTAAGAGAAAAACATACAAAAATATCTATAAAAAAGATATATAAATCAAAATTTAATAATTAAATTGGGTTTAGGGAACCCAATATTATAATACAACCCTCATTCTTTCAACTATAATATAGATCTTATAAATATTTTAGCGTGTTTGTATCTTATCTTATATTTTCTCATTTTAGAGTTGTCCTGTGAATTGTATCATTTGATAAATTATATAATTTAAAAAATTATTAATATGCATAATTATGTAAGGAGTAAAATATTAAAAAGGATCTTAATGTGGTCATTATATCAGAGTGTTTATATGATTCATTAATGAGTTTATATCATGAATTAACACACTTTAATTAAATTTTAATAGTCATTGATAATCAAACATTATCATATGATAGATTAAATACGAGGTGTTAGCCTAGTGGGAACTCATATCCCACTCAGGTTATAGGTCGAATAAGTCAAAGAATGAATGATCTAATCCATACCCCTTGAGAGTTATAGTAATTGAGAATGAAAAAATACTTAAACATGTTGATCATGATTTTTATAACTACTTATTTTCTCTAATAACTAAGTTATTATACATTTTAAAAGAATAAAAAATCCCATATATTCATCATAATCATCTAAATTCAAAAACATTTATATGAATATATTTTATTGGCCTTTTGTATTATTTTGACAATGGCCATGGTTACACCCTAATATATAGATGTTAATTTTAAAATATCTTGACGTGTCATGAAAACTTGATAAAAGTTTGGAACTTTTTTCAGAGAATCCATTACAATTTTTTAAAGTTGATACTTTCTTAATTTTTTTCCTCTCACTTATCCTATTTTTATTTTATTTGTATTTTTCATTCATGGAAGACTATAAGTATTTAACTATGATTAGTTATATCAAATTGATCCAACTTTTTTAGATTAAATTTGTATTTAGGGTAAAATGTTTTATATTATTTCAAAACAAGACAGACAAAGTGATCCAAAACCTATTTTGGTAATATTTTTTATTTTTTCAATATTTTTAAGAAAATTTTCCATTTTGATAAAATTTTAATTTTATTTATTTATTTCATTATATTTATTCCACCTATATTTTTTAGTTTTAATTTAAACTCTTATGTTGTAGGATAATAATTTTTTTACTTATAGGTATAATTTCCTAGACTGAATCATATGACCAAACTAGTTCAGTGAGAATTGTTAGACCTTAGGCATACCTCCCCAAACACTCAAGGTTTCTGACTAGTGGATAGGTCCTTTATAGTCTCTTGGAGACAATTACCTCATTATCACACCCAAGGGTCATTCCAAAATCTAAAAAATTGACACGACCTATCCCTATAACGAACATCACAAAAACCTGAAGATATAAATGGGGAGCGAAGGGTGTCCCCAATAATCCACAATATAAAAAAGTAAATTTATATATGATTCATAAAAAAATAGAGTAGTGAAAATAGATATATACAAATGAAATCAGCATAAGAAATAAGATATAGTATCACTAGCTGATACATATTACATATAATTGAAAAGTATATGTAAAATTTACTTCAACAAAACTCTCAATACATCTCCTACTAACTCATTACCATCTACACCATAGTTGGCCCAAACCATGTTTCTTGCTAAAATTTAATATCCTTCATGGAAGAAAATCATGAAGACTACTCAGTTACATAAAAACCCATGTCGTGTATGTGGTAAGGGGTTAGTCAACTTCCCAATTGTATTCCCCTACTCTCAATGAAAAACCTAGTGATATTATGATAAAGTGATTGTGTGTGAAATATCGATAGAGAGTGAAAGTCAGTTCTCAATGAAACTCACCCAACCATAAATATATCTCTTTTATGTAAACATAATTCTTACCATTATGTATTTTGGTGTTGAAAATCTAATAATTGAGTGAACATAACTACTTTGGATTGTTCTTGAATGGTATTATTAACCCATAATATGAAAACAACTTGAGGGAGGATGAGTTATCAACTCTCAAAAAATAGTAAACATAATTAATGATGTATCATTGTAACAAAACATTAGAAAATGGGGCATCTCCAATTGAATGAGGAATCACCATAATACTAAAAACTTCATTGAATTATGTATCAAAAGGAGATCAATTTATACTACATCACAACAAGGTGAAGAAGGTATTCCTAGGTTAATGATTCATCACCACAACAATACAATAAACAAGGTATCTCTAGGTGAATGAAGTGTCACTAAAACTACTATGTGGTGAATGATATATCATTAGGTAAATGATGTTTCACCATAATAACCTGAATAAAGGTGAAACCAACTGAAAGATAGGTCCCCAACATCACTATCTGAGGTGGAAAATATATCACTAATATAAAATACAAAAATGTGTGATGAATGATAAACATACAACATAAGGTTGGACGATATACCATTGATATAATGATTAAGGTGAGAAATATGTCACCAATATATAATAAGAAAGTGTGAATGATTCTTCATTAATTAAATAGAAAAGGTGGATGGTCTATTAATAAATGAGATAATGTGAGTGAGTTTTATATCCCTAAACATCAAATGATAAGGTTAATGATCAATCATAAAAAAATAAAGAAAGATAAATGAATAAGAATCAAAACATGATCTTAATAATATAATAAACATTACCATATTGAATGAGACATCACCCTATAATTAGTTTAAACAAACCCTATTAACTCACAAGGCTACTTAAAACCATAACATTGTACACCTTGGATATATAAGTTATGACTGACTGTCCCCAACTTGATGTTGAATCAAATACTACAATCCATCTCATAGGGGCCACACTATAGTAGACACTCATCATGATAAAGGCCTATCAGAATGGATAATCCACTACTATACTAAAAATATATATTAGTTTTTATTAATAAGGGATAGTAGAATATGTATTTCAAGGATCATAACACAAGTTATGGTCAATGGAACCACTCATGATTCCATTACTTAGGAATATCACCCCATTTTTAGTGTAATATGTCCATAAAAAAACATATTAAATTTATAAGTTTTAACGGACTTATAATGATCTAGATAGTCCATAATCATTTCCCAGGACAAGTAAACACCACTTAGTACCATTTTGTGTCAACCTCACTTACCCACCTACACCCACATATTAAGGATAATTCCCTAGACTTAAACATTAAATAATCCAAATTTAAGTCAAGAATTAACATTAAGGATCTTTTTAGGTTTATAGTTTTAGAGAATTACGCCATACCTATTAGATAATGGACCTAGAAATTACATGTGGACAGTTACACTCAGTATCCACTTTTTCCACTAAAGGAAACCCTTTAAACAATACATGAATTCTTTTTCTTGATAAAAATCATCTTGACTTATTCCTTTCTCTTACCAAACCTTATACCCTAGGGAAAAAAATTCAAAAACTTGGGATTATCATAAAAAGCTCAGTAAGGTATATAAAATAAGGAATAAAACCATTAGTCCATGAATATTTAAAACCCATGAAAACATTTTAACAAAATCATACTTTTCACCTGTAAAAAATAAACTTTTTAATATACCTCATGAAATCATAATATTCCTGAAAAACTTATTAAAAATCATAAAATAGAAACCTAACTTGTGGAATCCATATCATACTTACATAGTATCTTTAAAATAAATATATGGAGGAACCTTCATGGTTATATTTGGGATACCCATCACACTATATTCCCTAAATCTATGAGGATAAACCTTATCGTTTACCTCTGTCATGCTACCCAATGCATTAGAGGTATATCACAAGTTCATTGGCCCTCATTTTATCACAGAACCACCCATATACATAATCAATTCCCAACAACCATAATATAATCATAACACATGAACAATCACAAAGGAAAAATAGCATTTCCACATTACAATAATAAGACATAATTTAAAAATATTGATATAATCAATACATTATCAAAAACATTTTCAATACCAAAATTACTAAAAAAGGAATATGGTATTTTCTTTTCTTTTTAAAAACATTACATCTTGTAGAGGAAGCCAAATACCAAATAATGGTCATGGTGGAAGAAAAGGTCATTGTCGCCCCGATGTTAAAAAAACATTCCTTTTTTCATTTAGTAAAAAAAATTCTAGAAAAGATTAATTTTGAAAACTATTGAATTTAATTAAAAGAAAAAGGGTATAATTATACACTTTATAAAAGAAGTATGTTTATATTTTAAAAATATTCCTCAAGAAATAGAAATTGAGATGAAATCCCTTACAAAGATCATATCATTAGATTAAGGATAAATAAATGACATTATTATGTGTGAAAATAAAAATAAACCCAATATAAGTGGGTATTAAATGTAAAATAATAATAGGTCATTCACACATATTTTTTTTAAACAAACGACATGTATATTTAATTCAATTAATGGAGATTGAGTTACGATTTCCCTTACCTTGAGTCTGACTCATCACGTACAATCGTTTTCTTCCTGAATAATAAAATTAGGTCAATTTATAATTTCCTAATAATATTTTTCAATTTTATTATTCCTTTTATATCACTTATTACCATGTTATAAAAATTACATAGTTATTTAAGTTTATATTGGTCGTTTTGTCGATATTCAGTACTTGAGTCAAAAATGAACTTGTTTTGATGTAAATTGACCATGTAGTCAAAATTAAATCATCTCTTGAATATTATTAACAATTTAAATATCATATATATTCAGTATATATGTATTTATAATTTTCTATAAAATTTTGAGATAAGAAATTAAATGCACCATTCATGATGATGGTAGGTAGTACGTACACATGAACGCTACTTTCATTTCTTTGTAATATTAAAGGAATTGAAACTAAATGATAAATAGGTATATTATAATTAAATTATAATATATATGTTATATATGTTAAATAATTTTATTAAATCCATCATTTATATGTTCCACGTATGGAATGAATGAGTCATATCCCTTTGAGGGGGTAGTAGTCCACACTTCCTCAAATGAAATTATCATATTTACACATTAGGGAAAGAATAAAGGTACGTTGTAAATAAAATTACAGAAGAATAGAGACAACATAAATATAACATATTGAATATATAAATATATTTCCATTATAATGGACACCATGAGAGGTGTTAGTAGAAAATTGAATAATCATCATTTCTTGAGGCAGTAGTTCATCGTACACCAAAACAATATGTGTTATATCCATTAAATAGTGGTATGTGTAAGTTTAGATAAAACAATTAGCATAAAAATATCATATTATATTTATTATACTGGTATTTTTATAAAACAGTGGAATAAAGAGATGTTAGGGTGTTGGATAATGAAAATAAATAAAAGGAGATTGAGAGAAGACGTTACCTCTAAATCTAGTAACTACTTTTGATTTAAGCCAAAAAGATTCCTTGAGTTTTTTTATTCTTATGGTAAGGATTCTAAGAGTATGTAAGGGATGTTGGGAGATTATTTTAGTAGAATTTGGGAGATCCAATGGGCTTCAGATATTAGAGTAAGTGGGTAGAGGTGGTGGCCTTTTATAAGAGGGATGAGTGATACTTTAGGAAAGTCTTGAAATATTATTTTATTATAAATTTATCTATGAATTATAATAGATTAAAAGAGATATATTACAAGGATAAGATGAGTATAGGACGAAATCCTCTAAACTAATAGATTTTAGACAAGTTTGGATCACAAATGTAACCTTATTTTTCGGCTTTAACCCTTAGTTAAATAAATTAACTCTTATAATGTCTTCTTGTATTTTTACACTATATGGAAAGTATAGTTATTATAAAATACCAAGAGAACATAAAGTAGATAATTAATTACATTTTTAACATTATATAATTCATTTGGACAAATATTAGTTTTTATGACTATTATGTCATTTAATAAAATAGTATGTTTTTTTAAACTCATTTATGTCAATGTAGACACTATTTAGTAATTGTTTTTTTAAATCTATAAAAACTTTATTGATTCGAAAAAACTATATTAACTCAATGATAAAATGTCATAATAATCCTTAAAATTCGTTTTTGGCATTAAATATTTCAGATTATATTTATTTTAAAATTTATAATATCATTTATTTCAATCGTTCATTAATAAGGTAATCACTACATCATCATTATGTCATAAATAAATTTGTTTATTTAATTTATATAAATTATAAATAAAATAAAATGATATAGGAAATATTTTTAGCTTTATAATTACTATTTATATTCAAAGATATCAATTATATAAACACCCATTAAATTATTTTTAGTAAAAAGATACAGGTTTTTGTTCTATTTCCCTTTACTTTAAATTAATTATTATAACATGTCATTTTCACACCCCAAGTGGCTCCCAAATGCCAAAAATTATTCCAAAGGATTTTTTGGTAACCCTTGACTCATAAATTATGATTAGGACACTTTTTAGGGTAGATTTATATTATTATAATATTATTTTTACCCTTATTTACCTAATTTTCCCTTTAACTGTGGTAAATAAAAATAATTACTGAAGTAACTATTCATAATGTCCAAAAATAAAAGACACCTATTTAAATAATTTTTAATTTCTGATTCCAAATATGGAATCCATTTTTCCAATTTTAAAACACAAAATTTTCAATAATTAATTTAATATTAAGTCCCATTGTCAAAACCAGAAAGCGAGGTTTTAGGAAGTAAATAATATCAAAAGATTGGCATGTGATTATGTCCAATTTAAATGTAAAATTACTTCTAATGACCAAAATTGGATTAAATGATAAGAACATAATCCAATTACACTTTAAAACCAATTAAAAATATAATATAACTATATAAATAAATTATATGAAAAGACAATTTTAAATTAAAATATATTATTTTTCAGTATTCATTAAAATATGAATTTAATCAGAAAAATACCAAAATTTAAACCAAGGTAAAATTTGATGTCTCAAATCCAAAAAAGAAGGTTATTATGTCATATAGAATTTATAATATTTTCAAAAACTATATTTAAAAGGGTTCACCATCAAAAGGGGGTAAAACAATATTTTTTTTAAAAAATACTTCTTTTATCCAAAAAATTGAATTTTTTCTTATATCATATATGAGGAACATATAATATGAATTTAAAACATTACATTGAATATATAACACATATTTTTCATTAAATAAAAATCCATGAAGAGTGATATGATTTTATAAAAACAATTATTCTCTTTTAAATAGGTTTTCATAAAAAACACATCCTTTATATTCAATTGGATTTTATTTCCATTTATAATAAATTTGGTAATCAATAAATCATTATTTAAACATGAGTAAAAAATATCTTTATAATTCAGTTGATTCTATTTATTCCCTCTATTCCAACGACTAGGTTATAACAGAAACATCTAAATAATAATATTTAGTTATTCATTTTAAGCTTGATGTAGTGTATCATGTATGCTATTGAATGTAGTGTTTCTTTTATAAAACTTGAGATGTTACATCCTTCCAAACTTTAAGAAATTACATCCTCATAATTTGAATTTGGGGTCAGTAACTGGGTTATGAATTTTAAAAAATACCTTTATTTCATTCCCACATAGGAAAAAGGGTTAATAAAACTTCCACTTTAAAAGATAGAAAGTGAAGTACAAAGGTCACCCAAGATAACATATAATAGGGTTCCATATATAAAAACATGAATATGGAATAAAAAATAAGTGTAATGTTCTGATAGAGAGTGATATAATACATGATTAGGAGAAATTTGACAACTGAAAAACCACAAACTTGTGATGGGTTAAATAGTCATTTATTTCATAGAGTGAAAATGTAAATAGAAAAAAAAAATTATTTAAGATACACTTCATAAAGTTGAGGAATTATTTTACTACTTAGAATGATAACATACATGAAGATACTTACTTGACATTTAGAGTTTCATCCATTAATTGAATTCCACCACAAACTCAACTTTTTAACAAATCGATGATTATTTAAGATGACTTGGTTACTCCTGAAGAACTAGAATCTAATTATAGAGAGTCAAATAATCCAAAAAATATGAACCATATATTTCCCCTATCTTTAGACCTTAACCATAACTAAAATGGTTAGTATAATATCAGATAATCCCCTAAAAAATAATAATCCTTTATAAGGAGAAGGACGACTTTTAATATCCAAAATTCAATAGTAATACCTAAGTTCTATATATACCATTCAACAAACAAATTTCCTTAAAATTCTTCAAAATAATTCAAACTAATATTAAAACCCAAAATTCAGAAGGATTTGATCACATAGTCTCCCAAAATAAATCTTAACATTTATCTCCAAATAACATAGACTACTCTTAAAGTCCCATACTGAAAACTAATTAACCTAATCACATATTCTCCATGATCGGTTAATAATTTTCATAAAAACTCATATTCTTACAAAATAAAATTCAACCATTACTCCTCAAATGAAATCCCATATTATTCTATTTTCCTTAAGAATATAGTTTTCCCAAAATAGTGAACATCTTTCAAAATAAAATTTATCATTTAATCACCAAATCATCTTCTATTTTATAAAATGTAAGTTCCCAAAATCAACTTATTCTTATTCCATAAACTTGTTTAACTAAAAATAAAGAGTCTTACAAACTAGGGACTTCACGTAGGCTAGTGGTAGACGATGCACCATTTTCTCTTTTAGGTTGTAGGTTCGATTCCCGTGGCCTTGCTGGATGCGATGGGTTGTCACCCATCTTGAGGTTTTCCCCTTTTTATAAAACTAAAAAATAACCATACACATTTTAACCTCAAAGTATTTCTTATACCTCTCATTTTAATCCTAACTCATAATGACCTCAACATCTTAATTCATGAAGTCTTATATATATTAATTTTTTTTATCTCACCACCATATGATTTAAAAAAACTATTCCCAAAAGAAATAACATCGTACCTTGATCAAGGTGTCCACCTGGTTTCATCATCATTTTGTTCATGTAGATAGAAGGTTCATGTATTGAAACAATGTTTTAGAGATTCTTAAAAATCACTTACATAATTTATCCAAATACACCTTGTATAAATTGGGTTATATGGGTGTTCACAGAAAAATAGTTTTGGAAAGTAATCTTGTATGGAAAATAATTTCAAAACATCAGATAAGAATTGATTTTTATAATACATTCGGACAGAGTTTGAGTTGAAAATTTAAATCAATGGTTATTTTAAAATATCATAAGTATGTAATGAAAGACTATATTTAAAAAAAGTATAAATAGGTTGTGCAAGGGTCTCCTTCTTCAACATGTTTTTCAAAATAATAGTATGCTTCAAAATCTTATGATAAGATAAAATATTTGAAAATGCGTTGATAATATTTACCTTTTTTAAAAATATAGTAATATTATAAAAACAAGATTTGATTAAAAAACCCATGATCCACGATGATATCAAGGTATAGTGGAGGTTTTTTATATCTCAAACAACTTCTTTCAAGTGAGTTGTATGTTTGAAAAAGGTTCTAAATCATCTGAACATGAATTTTTAATAATTATTGTAAGCATGTAATCAAGAAGAGATAGGAATGTTGTTTGCGATCCTCCTCCTTCCATTTATAATGGAATTTTCTTGATCTAAAAAAGTTATAGAACAAGGATGTAACCAAAATAATAGACATATAATGTTACTATATGTTTAACCAAAACTCATAATTCCTAAAGTTTTCTAAACAGACATTTGATACCAACTATAAGGACCTAGCCTTAAACATTACATAATCTTGAGTTAAGTCAAGAATTTATATTGAAGATATTTTCAGGTTTAGAGTTTTAGAGAATTAGGCCATAAATATTACATAATAGGCCTATACATTAAATGTGGATAGTTACACTTAGTATCCACTTTTTCCACCAAAGGAAACCCCTTAAACAAAACATGATTTATTTTTCTTGATAAAAATTTTCTTAACTTCATCCTTTATCTTACCCATCCTTATACCTAGTGGAAAAAATTTCTAAAACTTGGGATGGGCATAAAAATCTCATTAAGGAATAGAAAATAATAAATAAAACTATTAGTCCATGAATATTTAAAACCCATGAATTTTTCTTCACAAGATAACACTTTTCACCCATAAAACATAACCTTTTTAACATACCTCATGAAATCATATGTTTACTAAAATAATTATTAAAAATCATAAAATGTAAATTTAACTTGTGGAATCCATATAATACTTACATTTTAGCTTTCACGGCTATATAGGGAGTAACCTTCATGGTTATTTTTGGAATACCAATCATAGTATATTCCTTAAATATCGTAGTAATAATCTTATCCTTTACCTCTTTCATGTTACCCAATGCATTGGAGAGCTATCACCGGCTCACCCACCCATATTTTATCATATAACCACCTGTATACATAATAAATTCCCAAAAAACATAACATAATCATAACACATGAACAAGAATAAAGGAATAATAACATTTCCACATTTCAATAAGAAGACATCATTTCAAAATATTGATATAATAAATCCATTCTCAAGACCATTTTCAATACAAAAATACCTAAAAAAGGAAAATGGAATTTTCTTTTCTTTTTAAAAACATTACTTCTTATAGAGGAAGCCAAATACCGAATAACATTCATTACAGCGGAAAAGGTCATTGTCATCGCTTATGTTAAAAAATCATTCCATTTTTTCATTTAGTAAAATTATTTGTAGAAAAATATTCCTTTTTAAAACCATTAAATTAAATTAAAATAAAAAGGGTATAATTATACACTGTATAAAAGAAGGAGGTGTATATTATCAAAATATGTATTAATAAAAGTATATTTAGATGAAGTAACTTGAAAATATCGTATCATTAGATTAAGGATAAATCAATGACATCATTATGTGTGAAAATAAAAATACATTCAATATAAGTGGATATTCAGAGTAAAACAATCACAAATCATAAACACATATTATTTAAAAAACAAAGTCAATTACATTGATATTTAACTCAATGAATGGAGATTGAGTTAATATTTCCCTTACCTTGAGTCCGACACATCACTTAAAATCGTTATGTTCCCAAATAATAAACGTAGTTAAATTTTTACTTTCTTGATAACCATTTACAATTTTATTATTTTTCAATATTTTGTACTTGAGTTGAAAATGAACTAGTTTTGATGTAAATTGTAAATGTGATAAAAATTCCATTATATGTAGAATATTATTCATGATTTAAATATCATATATATCCAGTATATATGTATTTATAATATTCCATAACATTTGTAGATAATGAATGAAATGTGTTGTTCATTGAGATGGTAGGCCATACGTATGCATGAACGCTACTTTGATTTCTTTTTCCAATTAAAGTAATAAAAAATAAATGATACATAGGTATATTATAACTCAAACATAATACCTATTTTATAAATATCAAATAATTTTATTAACTCTATTCTATATATGTTACATTTATGGCATGAATGAGTCAAATCACTTTGAGGGGGTGGTAGTCCGCACTTTTTCAAAAGAAATTATCATATTTACACTTTATGGAAAGCCTAAAGATATGTTGTAAATAAAAATTAAAAAATAATTGATAAATTATATATATAAAATATTTAATATAAAAATACATTTACATAATAATGGCCACCATGAGAGGTGGTAGGAGAAAATTGAACAATCATTATTTCATGAGGTAGTAGTTCACCATAAAGAGAAACAATGTGTTCTATATCAATTAGATGTAGGTATGGGTAAGTGTAGGTTGAAAATTTTTCATAAAAACATCCTAGTATATTTAGGATACTTGGGTTTTTATAAAATAATGGAATAAATAGAGGTTATGGTTTTTGAGAAGGAAAATAAATGAAAGGAGCTTGAGAGAAGATGTTACCTCTAAATCGGGTAACTCCTTTTGATTTGATCCCAAAGGCTTCCTTGTGTTGAATTATTCCCAAGGTATAGATTCTAGGAGGAATTTAGTGATGTTGGGAGATTATTTTAGTAGAAGTTTTTCGAGCCAAGGGTCTTGAGAGGTGTGATTATGTGGGTAGAGTTGGTGGCCTTTTATAAGAGGGAGGAGGGGTACTTTGGGAAATTATTTAAATATTATTTTATTATAAATTGATTTTAGTATTCTAATAGATCCAAAGTTATATATTTCTAGGATAATATGATTATGGGTATATATAATCTAAACTAATAAGTTTTAGACAAGTTTAGGTCACAAATATAATCTTATCTTTTGGCTTTAACCCTTAGTTAAACAAGTTAAATCCTACCATGTATTATTGTATTTTTACACTATATTGTCAATATAGTTACTATAAAATTCCATGAGAACCTCAAGTAGATTATTAATGAAATTTTTAACATTATATAAGTCATTTTTTTGAATCTTATACTTTTATGAATATTATATCATTTAAAAAAATAGTATTTTTTTGAACTCATTTATGTCAATTTTGACACAATTTGGTAATTGATTTTTGTTAAAGCTATAAAAACATGATTTATTTGAAGAAACTAAATTTACAAAAAGATAAAATGTCATACTAATCCATAAAATTCGTGTATGACATAAAAATTTTCAAATAAAATTAATTTTAATATTTATAATATAATTTATTTGAATCTTCCATTAATAAGGTAATCATTGCATCATCGTTGTGTCATAAATAAATTTATTTATTTAATGTCTAAAAATTATAAATAAAATACCATGATGTATTAAGTATTTTTATATTTGAAATTAGTATTTATAGTCAAATATATCAATTATATAACCCCACCTTAAAATTGTTTTTTGTAAAAAGATACATGTTTATGTCATATTCCCTTTTACTTTAAATTAATTATTATAACATGTCATTTTCACAACCAATTGGATCCCAAATGATAAAATTTGGGACTATAGATTGTTTTGGTCGCCCATGAGTCATAAAATAATATTTGGACATGTGTTTGGGTAGTTTTATATTATTATAATATTATTTTTAGCCTTATTTACATAATTTACCCTTCAACCGTGTTAAATAAAAATAATTACTAAAGTTACTATTCATAATGTCCAAAAATAAAAGGTAAATATTTACATAATTTGGTCCTTTTTATTCCAAATTTTTAATCCATTTTTTCAAATTCAAAACACATAAGTTGCATTAATTAATTTAAAATTAATTCATGTTGTCAAAACCATAAAGTGGGTTTTTAGGAAGTAAAAACTATCAAAATATTGACATGTGTTTATGTGAAATTAATTATGGTGAAAAAATTGAATTAAATGATAAAAAAATAATCAAATTATACTTTAAAACCAATAAAAAAATAATATAACTACTTAAATAAATTAGACGATAATTCGGTTTTGAATTAAAATGCAGTATTTTTCACTATTCATTAAAATATGAATTTCAACAGAAAAATACCAAAATTTCAACCAAGGTAAATTTTTTATTTCTATATTACAAATAATAAGTTTGTCGTTTCAAATATAACTTATAAAATTATAAAAAATATATTTAAAAAGGTTTCTCCATAAAAAGAGGTAAAACTATATTTTGTGAAAAATACTTCTTTTATATGAAAAATTGAATTTTCTCTTATATCATATCTAGAAAACATATAATATTAATTTAAAAATTACACTAAATATATGACATATATTTTTCCTTAAATAAAAATTCATACCTAATGATATTATTTTATAAACACAATTATTCTCTTTTAAATAGGTTTTCATAAACAGAAATCCTTTATATTCAATTGGATTTTATTTCAATTTCTATTAAATTTGGTAACTAATGAATCATTATTTAATCATGTGTAAACCATATTTTAATAATCTAGTTGATAATATTCATTCCTACCATTCCAACGGCTGAGTTATAACAGTAATATTTAATTTTTCATTTTAAGCTCGATGTAGCCTATCATGTACACTATTAAATGTAATGTTTATTTCTTAAAACACAGGATGTTAAATTAAGTTTTTGTCCTAATATAAATCTACATCCCCCTATTATCCATCCCTATATGTGAGAACCACATTTTAATCAAATATCTCCCAAGATATTCAAGTCCCCAAATCATATATAGACACCCTCCTTAGGTTCCAAAACCTAGTTTCATCAATTATCTCACAAAGGAAACGTATCCATTTATAACCACATAATAATTTATAACACTTGATGACTTTTTACGAGTTGAACAAGTCTTTTTAGACTCACATTATGGTATCCCAAGGATATTATGCTATCACGTATCATCATATATCTATATGTAAAATACCAAGTAAACATAATCAAGAATGTCATATGCAAACATACAAGTTGTGGAAAAAGGAAATCACACACATGGGGTCAATTGGACAAAAAAAATTAAAACCAGGACTCCTTTATTTATCTTAAAAACCAATTAAAAATTATCATTGATTTTCTTTAAAATGAAACCAAGAACCACATTCAAATGTTCCTTAAAATGGTACTGTATTTTTGATTTTCTAAAATAATTCCCTCAATGAAAACCCCATTATAATATTATTTATTACCCAACACTTTGTTTAAGAAAATCAATTAAAAATCATGAAAACCCCCCACTTTCCATTTTAAAATCCCATTTTAAAAAATTACTCAATGAAAGCCATTCCCTATAAAATTCCACTTTAATAGAAACATATTTTTAAATCACTTTTTAAATGGTAAACATATTTACCATCAAAGAAAAACTCATGCCACTAAACCACCATAAAATAGTCCACTAATACTAGTTCAAACAAGGATCCATAACCAAACCTTTTAACACACTATTTAGTATTTTTTAGTACTAGGATGACACAATCCCTCCCCATTCTTATGGGATACATTGCACAATATCATTCCATATGTTGAGAATAATAATAATGATCACACAAAAATGTAATATCACCAAATGATCAAGGGAATGAGTAATGTAAAGGATATTAACCACAACTTGTGATCCATAATATACCCCCAAGCTTTTACTAACCAACATCAAGTTTAAAAACACCTATCATAATCATAAAACTATAAAAATAACCAACAATATATTTAATAATAAAATGGTACAATCGAACACACAGGGTGGCCTTGGGATGCCAAAACCACAAGAGGATGGGTACAAGATACTATTGTCACACCCTTAGGACAACAAAATAATAAATCCCGAAATTATAACTTCAAATCAATGGTTAATTTAATTTAAATCACTAAAATACCTAATTAAATTCATCGGTGGATATACCTTAAGAATAAATTTGAAATGAGAATAATCTATGTTTTTAATCCTCCATTATGAAACACACACAAAATTCCAATTATTTAAATGCAATTATAGCATTATAAAATAGAATCACACATACAATATTTGGATCCTACTAACCAAAATGAGAGAGAAGAGATGAAGAGAAGGAAATTAGGAATCATAACTCAACTCACCTTGATCCAATAGGAAATATAATTTTGATTCATCCTCTAATTAAATGGATCGCAAGGGGTTTCAAAAGATTGAAATAATAAAGGGAGTGGATAGATAAATTACATCCCTTATTGGTCATAGGTATGTAAAATCAATGGGGGTATGAACCTTAAATTAGTGTTCCAACCCCTAAAAAATAAATTGGGAACATACTCACTGGGTACTAGGTGACTTCAGTAGGTACTTAGTGCTGGTCACCAACCACCCAATGTACCATATTGGGGTACCCAATACCCTATATCTCTACCAAGTTCCTGATGGAATTAAATAGAGTGTTATGAGGCCTATAACAACATCCCCAATCCCTTATTTTCCCTTCTTACACCAAGGATCCCTCTTTAGGTGCTTTTACAAAGAACTTATACCTCGATAAATCTCATAAATCATTTCAAACATTATCTAAAATTCCTCCCTTCAATAAAAATTAAAAAAAATTAAATTTACCAATATATAAAATTTATATAGATATGACTATAATCTTATCACACTAAATCTAAAATCTACAGGTTGTTACAAAGTTCCATCACTAATTATTATTTTACCTAAGAAGTTACTATGGTCTCCAGACAATATAACTTGACCTAAAATGATAAAACAAATTCATCACTAACACACCATGTTATATGACTAAACACAAAATTCATGCCTAACCTTCATCTCTAAATCCCAAATGAACAATTCATTGAAGGCACCATTACTCGATCATTGAAGCATCCACTACTATTTTCAAGATCTGTATTATCTAACTAATTTTTTTACTTTGATCTATCCATATATGCTCTCTAAATCTAATTATATTTACTAAATAACCTGAATCATACTCATGTTCTCAAAAAACCCCTTGGTTCCCAACGTAATTTCACAAAAAAAAACAGACCTATAATCTCTTACATTGAAAATATTATCCTCGAAAAACAACCGCATTTTAAAAAACCCCTTTGTATACATTTATAAATAGTTTTCCATAGTTTTATAAAAATTGAAAATTTCCAAAAAAAACAATGTCAATGATTTTAATTTCCAAAACTGACTATAAAAACTATTTTACTCACGCCCTCAAACCATTATATGAGTTTCCTTTAAAAAAATTACATAAAATTCCAAAAAAAACATTGACCGATAGAGGATAGAAAAAAAATGAACAATCAATCAAGGTATCCCCCCCAAATCTATATTAATATTATCAAACCTTATAATGTATTCAAGAAAATATTGAATATATTATATGATTTTCTACTTAAAATTGGATCTTGAAAAGGTAACATTTCCAACTACACAACTAATAATCATGTGTAACATGCCTTATGTATGAAACTGTGATAATTAATGAATAAATCATTGGATCATAGATAATCCTTATAACTCATATTGAGTCTCAACCACTTAATATTGGGTTTCTCATTTGAATACCTCACTCATACTTAGAGTGCTTATTCCCATTACTAGAATTTCTATAGAAACTTGAGTTTCAACCAAATCCATATTGGCCAGTCATGCTCCTGATCTAACCCCAAAGTCCCAAAATCATATCTTCACATTTATTTGAAACTATACTAATATAAAACACAATATTTGATTCCAATTTCTAAATTCCTTGACCAGATCACAGAATGACACTCGATCAGGTGGCGTTGTAAGAACTGAGGTGTGAAAAACCAAATACCATAGGATTCCAAATAGTGGCGGGGACATATTATAGTCATGTTGAAACTTTTATCTCAATATTACACCCAAGGTTAATTCCCAACACTACCAAAAATTTATCATGACTTCTCCACTAAAGATATAAATAGGGAGCCAAGAGGTTTCCTATGTAGCCCAGAATATAAAGAGGTAAAGGGATATATGATTCATCAATAATAAATAGAGTAATCACACACACACACATAAATGATACCATTATAATAATAAAATAAAAGGAATAATGGAATATACACAAGAAATACAAATAAAAAGTAAATATATAGTAAGGTAATTAAGTTGGAAGACCTTTTGGTCTCTTGAGGTGATCCAAAAGAATCACTTCATTTATTTACTAGAATAGGATCCCTGCCACTATAATGTAATAATATAGTTATAGGTTATTCCCTTTAGCTCCACTAATTTAGACCCCATTATAATTTCCTATGATAACTTCTCCCTCATAATAAGAATTTTATGACTGTATTTGAAAAACAGACAACAATATCTAGTCCAAAAAATAATACATCTCATACTGACTATTCAGGATTCGTACCCTAATAGTACCAAAACTTGTTTCTATATTTTACATGATTATATAACTAAAAGAAAAAAAGAGAAATTTCCACATAAATCGAAACACATGCCATTTATATAGGTAAGGGGTAATTCCAATGGCCAAGAATGATTCACATGATTTCCTTCACTCACTGAGTAATACTGTAATCAAGTGTATATGCATGAAGTCTTAAGAGAGAGTGAAATTAAGTGTTTAGTCTAACTTACTCACCCAAGAACAAAATTCATATATGAATATATAATTCTTAACATAATATTCTCAGGTTCTAACAAACCACTCAAAGAGTGACCATACTTACTTCGACTAGTAATGGAATGGGATCATGTACCCATAATTTGAAAAGATCCTTAGTCTAAACATCCCTCACAAAAATAACAAGCATAGTGAATAATGAATAAACATACTACAAGATTGGAAAATGATGTAGAATCAGGTGAATTATTCATCACCACACTAAAAACTACTAGGGCTAATTATATATTTATAGGTGATTGGTGTATCACTATATAACAACTAGGAGAATAGGGTATCTCTAGGTGAAAATTTTTGTTACCATAGAAACATGTTGAGTGAGGTGTCTCTAGGTTAATAAAGTATCACCATAGCCACTACAGAGGTGAATGATGTATCACCTGATAGATGATGTATCACAAAAATAACATGATGAATGAGGTATTTATAAGAGATTGATATATCACCATCGCCACAATCTAAATCGGGTGATCTATGGAAAATGTATAGTTAAAAGTTAAAATATGTACCACCATAATACAACATAAGGGTGTATGATTTTCCACAAATTTAAGGACCGAGTTAAAAGATACTTCATCGGTATATAAAAATCAAGAATGAATGATTTTTCACTAAATAAATATAAAACGAGGATGATCTACCACTAAATTTTTTAAATTTATACTATGATCATGTAGAGTAAAAACCAAAATTTTCCAAAATGAAAGATAAAAATATATACAATACCTGAATAGGGGTTCTGAGAACTATGATATATTTTATTTTAATTAAAAAACACACAGAAACATCCAAATAAAATAATAAAAAGTATTTATATCCTAAGTTACTTTTTCATATTCCCGAATCTTATCTTATATTCCATTTTAATTAATAGCAACATTCATTTATCAAGGAATAAAAATTTGAAATAAAAAGAATCTAGAGTAGTGTTAAGGATAGTCATAACCTAGTAGTTCGTTATTCAGTAGTAGGTGAGAAGAGTTTGGAATCCTCCATTGGTTCTTTTTAGAAATATTCATGGCAATTCTTTAATTTTGGCCATTCATTTTGAATGGATGCTTTAAATCTACTGTGTTGATCTCAACTTGACCAAATAAATAGTTTTATTCACTATATATTGCCCAATCCACATGGAATAATGTTTACCAGGCATGAGCTCCATCATTGAGGAGAATATTGAAACTTTGTATCTAATCTCAAATATTATTTTCTAAATGTTCTTCACATGGAAATATATATATTTCTCTATATACAATACTGAATTATCATAAGATTCCCTTTTATGTTCTTTAATTTATATCATCTATAGTTTTCATTATTTCCTAGCATTTCCAACCTCTAGGTGTACCTTATTCATGAACCATTTGGCCTTATGTTACAAATCAACAGGCAAGTGACAATGTTTATCATAAATAATATTATAATGGAAAATACCAAAAGTGGTTTTTAGGCATTTATGTAAGCCCATAATGAATCATACTTATTCATACTATAGTAATTCTTAGTGGGCTTTATTATCTTCTCTAGAATACTTTTTATCTCTATGTTGGATAGCTTTGATTTCTTATTTTTCTTTAGGTGGTATAGAATTAAGGTTTTGTGGTACAATCCATATTTATTTATAAGTGCATCTATGTTCTTATTGTGTAAGTGTGTTCCTTGGTCAATAATAATTTATTAGGGCACTTCAAACATTTAGAATATTTTTATTTTTAATAATTAAATGACAATTCTACAATCATTGGTTTTGGTGTATTTTTCTTGAATCTTCTTTGAAAAATAACCTACTACTAATAATATTTAGTAAAAACCAAATGATATAAAGAATATACCCATGAAATATAATCCCCAAACATCAAATATTTCATAAAAAATTAAATTTTTTAAGGAATTTTATGTATTATAAAAATACACCAAAAAATGGAAAATTGGTCAAACTTTACAAAAATCATGTGATTATTTAAAAATTAAAGTAAAAAATATACTATATCACAACACCTTCCTAGCTGTCCTTTGAAGTCCAAAATGGCCACCACATTCAAGTTTATAAAAGAACATAGTAGTGATTTAATTTCTTCCTCAAGGATGTGGATTTTAATTACTTAGTCTGTAACTCCCCGACCCCAGAATCCCTAAGTCGTTGTATTATTACATAACATTGTCATGATCAGAAGGGATAAAATCCTAAAAGATCGATCAGTTTAGTAGCATTGGAAGTACTAAATGAATTTATTCCTTGTAATTTCATATTTTTATTCAAAAATAAATGGTTAAAAATAGAAAAATACCTTTGTGTAAAACCCACATCGGAAATTGGGTTAATAAAATTTAGTCTTAATAAGAGGAAAAGGGAAATGAAAAAGTCACCCCCAAATTATGATCCCTATTAAGAGAAAATTGGTGGAAATTAGAGACACATAATTGGAGGAAAAACGTAATTATTTATATGGATTAAATGAGGGCATCAATTACAAAATAGTGTAAAATTGAGGGCCTCAAAGACATCAATCTAAGATGATGTAAAATATCATCGGTTCAACAAAACATAAGGTATTAAGATAACACATTCTTGGTTTTAAGATCCCTTCCCTAAAGTTTAAGAATTAATTTATTCATAGAATAAGAGGAATATATATATATAAATATTTATTTATTTATTTATTTGAAAAGTAGAGTTTCATCTTCAAACAAATTTATATCACAAACTCATCTTTCACTCCAAAAGATAATAGAATTAAAAAATATTCTATTTATCCTAATCATATAAGGTTATATAAAAAGAATTTATAATTTATCTGTCAGAATAATTAAGAAAAAATACATTATACAAACCAGTACATCACATAGTCCAGTGGTAAGTGATGCACCCTTGTCGTCCTTCAATTATGGGTTCAAGTCTTGCGGCCTTTCTGGACGCAACGGGTCGTCACCCGACCTCCGAGTTGTCCTTTTTATGACAATCCAAAAACAATCTCAAGAAATGATTTAACCTTAATAATAGTATCCAATTTCAAACTTAATCCATTCCAACCTTTATACTTATCCAAAATACTTCTGTACAAACTCATAGTCCAAAATTTATAAGTAATGTAAACATGATGAAGATCTTTTTTTCCAAGTAATAACATGTGAATACCTTCATCATGTATTCTTTTAAAACACAGTAACACACTGAATTACCATAAAACCTTATTTATTACATTCATGATCCCTTATTCTTTATAGAATACTATATATACTTTTTATATCAAAAAATGTTGTATACTCCAACAAAAATGGAATAAACAAAAAATTAATTAGTTTCAAAGTAGTCAAGAATATCGAATATAATTTATCCAAATCAATCATAGCTTATTCCAAAATCACTACCTTAGTATCAAAACCATATTAAAGTTTATATTTACTTCAACCATGTATTTTCCAAAAAGTTCAACTTATTATTGATTAACTTTTCTTAGAACCATATAATCTCAAATCCTCAATGAAATAGTACTGCAGTACAATCCTTATTTATTTCCATAATTCATATAACTAGTACATCGTTTATACAAAACTCAAATGAAATCATTATTTTATAACAACATAAAAACGCTAGTCATTACTCTTCATTTGTGGTAGTATCATAACTTTATTATCATTCAATAGCATCCTTTGGGGCATACTCTGATGATTTGGACATCGATTCGCGTAGTGTCCCAACTCCTTGTAGATGAAGCATTGTACCTTTGTCTCCTTTTTCTTACCCTTTCAATCACGTACTTGGTGTACTTTTTCTCCACAATTATAACAAACTCCCATTCCCTTCAAGCATTTAACAAAGTTATTCTTTCCACAATTATCACATATTGGAAAATATTTCTTTTCCCTCTTCCCTTTATCCATCTTTCTCTCTTCCATCCTTTTCTTCTCTCACTTCCCTTCCAAGCCATAGGACTTATAGAATTATTTACTTATCTTATTAACACATGATACTATTTCTTTGTATGATGATGATACATGGGAGACTATTTACCTTCTAAATGTTGGCTCAATACCATGAAAAATATGATCCTTTTTAATCTTTGGATCATGCATATTGTTGGAGTTCTCATTACTTCTACTAGGAACCATTTCCAAATAATTTCATACACTGGGTTAATTTATGAATCGCAATGCATAATTACAAACTTGTAAAATACCTAACGTAAGTTGAAAATATTATTCCTATAATCTGTAATCATAAAAAAAATTCTTTGAAGAAGAATTTACTTCTAAATCCTTCATAATGGCTTGTAATGAAAATGTGAATTATACTAAGTATATCCCCCAGGAGTGTCACAACCAAGAGTGCAGCAAGGCCCATTGTCATGTATCAGGATACCTTGGGCAAAGCTCAAAACTCCTTGTTGGAGTTTTCACTCCTAGGTACATCTGTTCCAGAGCCGCCTTTACCTGCTCGTATCCAGACAGGGATGTATTTCTTAGAAAATACAAAAAATATCTACATTACCAAAAGTATAGGAAGTTATTCTATACTAATCCTCAAATTCTATATTAGGGTAAGTTCTCTAATCATAGTTTATCTAAATCTAGTTTCCATGGTTCGTAATAAACATCCTCTGATACCAACTGTAATGCCCTGACCCCAGAAACCCTAAGTCAGTGCATTATTACATAATATTGGCATGATCAAATGAGATTAAATCCTAAAATATTGACTAGTTTAGTAGACTTGGAAGTACTGGATACATTAATATATTTTACATTAAATTATAAAATGAAAAAAAATCAACATTGTCTCCATTGACCACATTCATATCTCTTATACTATCCCTACAAGTCAGTCATAATATACTTCTTCGCATCCTGGGAAAAATAAAACATATATAGGGGTGCGCTCAGATTCTCAGTAAGGATAACAATATAGAAGAAACTTTCATAAATAAGCATAAAAATTTAAGGCAATGTATAATAATAAAACATAAGACTTTTAAACATAAACTTCAGTATAATATGGAAAATATAAATCAAATAATGTCATTTACTTATTCACATGGATATTCTACTAGTCAAATAATCACATGCAATATCAATAGCCAATTTCATAATGATGGAATTCATAATTCCATAATTCATAACCACATAGTCAAGGCCTTGTGCCAAGACTAAAAATATGATTTTTTCAAGGCCTTGTGCCAAGACACTAGTTTGACACATGAGACGTATTTATGCATCGAGGAGCTATAGTAGGCTCCACCCATGACTTACTAAGTCCAATTCATTCCTCATATGAAAAGGTTTAAGTATAACATAAATATTCGTATTAAAACTAGCATAAAAAATGTCAATACTTTATCCATAAACCATGAATGGTATAAGAATGACACATCCATAGTTAAACATATCACAAATCCTTCAATACAATATGGAAGATTTGTATCATAATTAATCAACCTCAATCAAGAATAATATCCCATAAAGGATGTTGACATAGTTAAAAATGATTAGTAAAAAAATTTGAGAGAAATATCCCTTTTTCATGAAATAATTTAAAAGTCACATAATTTATAAAGGAATTCATTTAAAAGATAGTTTTGAATCAAAATGTCCCATACCACTTTTAAACTTTTGAAAGGAATTAACATTTTAAAATATTCATGTCCATATAAATAAATCCTTAAACCCATTATGAAAACATGGATATTAATGAGAAAGGTTTATAAGAATAAATCCTTAAAAAATTTAAAATAATGTTTTAGTAAAAGATTCCATTAAAAATAATACCTTTTAAAACTCTTTTATGAAACATGGACTTGGATAATAAATTTGTCCCATAAGATACTCACATAAAAACGACCTTGGATAATAAATAGATTGTGAAATTAACACTTACTTTGTACTTTTACTTAGTCAATGGTATGTTAACCTCATGTATAATAGTTAAAACATTTGTTATTAAATTATACAAGAACTATATACATAAATATGATATCAGATATGATCCTCTAATATTTCTTTGTTAATAATATTTTAGTAGTATCATTGTTTCGGGTGTTAACTGATATGTTTTCCTTTATATTCTTGTTTACGTAAGTAATTTTTGTTATGGATAAGATGTATTTGATTCATATCCAGAATTATATTAAGTTCTTAAACATTATTTTTAATCATAAAATTAAAATTATTCTTGAATTATTATGATGGGGAATGAACCTCATCGCGTTCGTGGAGACGGTAATCTTTATGTACGCACGAGCGACAATATAATTATATTGGTGGTGAAATTATATGTAATTGGATGGTATATCATATATAAAGATTCATTAACATGTTATATTTATTATTTACATCAGTTATACTCATAATTATACCCATCCAAATAATGAACTATTTGAATAACAAACTACACCATGATGACGAGACGGTAAGCCGTACGTACGCACGTATGGTGACATTGTCATTTATAGGATGGATAGAATAAATAATATGGTTGTAACATATTTATAATAACATTAGAATATGTATGTGGTATTGGATTTATTATCTTGGTATGAAAACAACAAAGAAATAGGAAGTGGAAGAAGAAAAGAACTTGAAAGAGGGTGGTTAAATTAAAACCTCTTCTTCGGGTGTTTCCTTTTGAGTTGATAAAAAGGGATCTTTAGGTTGGATTTTTGATAAAAGTAAGGACTCTAGGTTGATTTGAGGGAACTTTTAAGGATATTCGGGCAGGGTTTGGCTGATACAATTGGCTTTGGAGGTTTTATTTTGAGAGAAGGGGAAGTGCCCTTTTATAAGAGGGGTGAGGGTCACTTTAGGAAAAGATTAAAATATTAATTTATTATACTATCATATTCAGTTAATAATGGATCCAAATGAATTTATTTAGATCCTTAGATGTTTATGGGTCGAAATATCTCAACCAATAGGTTTTAGACATGTTTAGGTTACCATTGTAACCTTATCTTTTAGATTTAACTCTTAATTAAATATTTTAACTTTTACCGTGTCTTCTTGTATTCTTACACTATATGGTTAATAAACTTACTCTAAACTTTCAATAGAACCTCAAGTGGTTCATGAAAACAATATATAATATTATTTAAGCCATTTTGCAGAGCCTTATATTTTTATGAATATTATATCAACCAATAATATAGTATTTGTTTTAAAAACCAATTTTTGTCAATTTTGACACGATTTGGTATTTTGTTTTTGTGAAAGTCATAACAACCTTATCAATTCGAACAAAATTTATCTAATAAAATTTGAAATGTCAAATAAACCTTTAAAGTTCGTGGATGGAATCAAAACTTCAAAATTCTATTTATTTTATTATTTATAATATAAACTATTTTAAAATTTCATTAAGAAGGTAATTACTGCATCATCATTGTGCTATAAATAAATTTAATTATCTAATATCTAAAAATTATAAATAAAATACCATTATGTAGGAAATATTTTTATCTTTATAATTAATATTTATAGTCTAATTATAATTATGTATAACCCTGTATTAAAAATGGTTTAGTTAATAAACAATGAATTTAATACTTTTAATTCTTCTTTAAATAAAATAATAATAAATGTCCTAATCTAATCCAAGTGGACCTAATGAACCATATTTTATTCCTGATGTTTTTTTTGGTCGAATTAAACTCATCCAATAGAATTAGGACATGTGTTAGGGTAATTATAATATGATTTTTACTCTTAATTACCCCATTTACTTTTAACCGTGGTAAATAAAAGTCAAAAGTTACTATTCACCAAAAATTATTTTCATCTTATTGAACCACATTTTACTGAATTATATTAACCGTGTCTCTCATATGTTTTAAATTCAACTCACAGAAGCAGTAAAATTAAGTTTTATGCAAATTTTCAAATGCATTTAGAAGGTGGGTAAAAGACGGTAAAAAGTTCAATAAAATTTTCTATATCTTTAAATATTATAAAATGCCTCCAATGAATTAAATTTAACATATATAGGTATTATGTATCTTTTTTAACATAAAATAAATTAAAATAAAATAACTAATTATTTAAATAAAAATTCGATTTTAAACAAAAACGCAGTGTTTTCACTATTTATCAAAATATTGAAAGTTTTCAGAAAAATACCAAAAATTCACCCTAAGATAATTTTTATATTATTATTTAAAAAATTAATTCTATTTTACCAAATTCAAAACATATAATTTTCATTTGTTAATTTAAAATTAATTCCCATTGTCAAAATAAAAAAGAAGGTTTTTAAAAAGTAAAAACTATCAAAAGATTGACATGTGTTTTTGTCAAATTTAAATGTAAAATTACTTATAATGATCTACATTGTATTAAATCATAAAAATATAATCTAATTATACTTCAAAACCATTCAAATTTATAATTTTACACAATAAATTATTTTTATTAAAAAATTGTTTTCAATTAAAATTTAGCATCTTTCTCTATTCATCAAAATATGAAAGTTATCAAAAAAACACCAAAAATCTATCCAAACAAAAATTTTTATGTACCATTTATAAATAATAAGTTTATTTTTTAAAATTTAATATAAAAGTGTTAGATATTTTATTTAAAAAATGTTTACCATTAGTAGGCGGAAAAATTGCATTTTTGAAAAATACTTACTTTATCTAAAAAACTGAATTTGTTCTTATATTATGTCTAGGAAATACATAATATGGGTGTTAAAATTATATAGAGTATATAAGATTCAAAATGTAGTTAATAATATCCATAATTTCTTTTTAAATGGCTGGTTTGGTAAGTTGTGGTGCGCTTGAACTCGGTGTTGCGTGTAGCACAATCTATTGAATTACTTTAATGAGACCATTTACTATGAAATATTGGGGTGTTACATGGTCATTTCAAATCTTCTGTAAAAATATATATTCATAGAAATAATTCTTTAACTTGGAGTATTTAGCGGGTTTATCCTTGTTAAAAAAGGGAGATACCTTTAATGTGGAAAAAAATTAATGAGATTTCATACTATGGTATTTGGGTGGCTTTATACAATTTTCCACTAGGGAAGGATTATTATAAAAAAAATTTAGTTAGAGGTTCTACCTATTTAGTTGTAATGACCCATCCTAGCGGGACTCGTTCCGCGACTCCCTAAGCCTACCTTCAATAGGCCAAGGGCTGGTGACTAGCACTGAGTAAGCATATCACTAAAATGGGAGGCATTTCTTAAGTACCTATACACACAAAAACATCTCCACTCCACAAATGATGAAATGTAAAAACCACTAAGGAAAAAATGCATGCATACCACTAAACCCAACTAACATAGTATGATAAGAACGTACAATGCATTAAAGTAAACTCGGCCTAAATATAAGACCATCAAAAGAATGAGTTTTCAAACTAGAAATTCTAACTTGTAAACAAAATAGGTACTAGGACTACTGCTCGAAGCCATAGGAACACCTCAGCCTGCCTGAACTCACAAATCTTTTTCTAGTCCTGGTCCGCCCTAGACTTCGTCAAAAGGTCTCTTATCAGCACAAGACATGACATGTGTGTGAAAATACCATATAGGGGTGAGTATAATAATACTCAGTAGAACACCCCAAAACCACAAATAAATATACAAAGGAACATACAATCAGTTCTACACAGTATATGTCTACAACACATATAACACAAATATCTAGATTTACACAAACCCAAACCCGTACTCTAGAGGTAAGTCACAACTACCGCATATCATCACTAGGAATTCTGTCTGAAGATTCCACAAAGCACTCATCTGGGGGAACACACTCTAGAGTCTAATAGAACTAATGACATCTACCTAAGAAGTACTATTATCTAGGGGCTGTCATGAGGTAGATACACTTATAAATCTAAAGAAAGGATATGATATACTTGTTCTAGTATAACTCAATCCACAAGTATGGAAGATCATGATACATAGATAAGGATCACTGTTAGGGCTATGGGGTAATACCATGACTCATTTGGATTCAACTTCTAAGTAGAGAATCAACATCTATTAGGATTGGTCGTATGGATACCAAGACTCTACTTAGGGAACAAGAATGGATAGGGGATCCTAATTCGAGCCTCTTAGAGGGGATTCTAGAATCTATCTAGAAAGTCCTTCCGAAGGGATCATACTTCTATTAGTAGGAAAAAATACCCACCAACCTTTAGGGAAATGATCATGGGAACATTCTATAAGGACCCAGCCATAAACATTACTTAATCTTGAGATATTTCAAGAATACACCTTGAGGATCTTTTCAGGTTTAGAGTTTTAGAGAATTAGATCATAAAACATGCATTACATTCCACATTTAAACAAAGTGGTTACATAAAAGATAGTACTCATTTTTCCAATCAACGGAAACATATTTAAAATAAAACATGGATTCTTTCTTGACACTTCCTTGACATTATCATCACATCATGTACCTTTCCCTTGATCTGTGAAAAACATTTCAAAAACTTGGGATGAGCATAAAAAGCTCAGTAAAGGATCTAAAAATATGGAAAGGAAACATGAGTACATGTATACATAAGAATCAATGAAATCATACTCTACTCATAAAACATAAGCACTTTAACATACCTCATCAAATCATGAATAAATCATAGATATCATAAGACATAAAGGTAACTTGAGGCATTCATAACATTCTTACGTAGGGAGTAACCCTCTGGGTTACGTTTGGAATACCCATCACAGTATATTCCCTAAATCTCTTCAAAGAAACCTTAATGTTTAACTCCTTCGCGTTACCCAATGCATTGGAGAGCTATATCGGGCTCACCCGCCCTTAGTTTATCACGGAACCACCCATCTTCATAACAATTCCCAAGAACCATAACATAATCGTATCACATAAAACATGCATAAAGGAAACATAGAATTTCCACATTTCAATCACAAAGATATCAATACAACACATTAATATAATAAAAACTTTATGGAAACCATTTTCAATACCAAAATAAAAGAAAATTAATACATGGTATTTATTTTTCATTTAAAAAAAATTATGTCTTGTAGAGGAAGCCGAAACTCAAATAATGGTCACGGCGACGGAAAAGTCGTTTTCACCGCATACGTACGACAAAAAAACATTCCCTTTTGTCATTTAGTAAATGCTTCATATAAAAAAGATTCCTTTTGAATAAACCTAAAAGTCAAAGGGTTTTATACACCGTATAAAAGAAGGTTGTGTATAAAACAAAATAAGCCTCAATGAAAGGAGATTGAGACGAAGTCCCATACCTCGGGTCCGACTTGACTCGATCATTCTTTAACCTCCTGAATAATAAACTTGAGTTAATTTCTCCTTTCGTAAGAACCTTTTCAATTTCATTATTCCTTTTATATCACTTATTACCATGTCATGAACACTATGTAATTATTTAAGTTAATAATGGTCGTTTTAACGATCATTGGTACTTGAGTCAAAAATAAACTCTTTATAATTACAAGTTGTTCATGTATCCATTATATCCAGAGTTATACTATTTATGTAGATATCATATATATCATATATATCCAGTATATACATGAATTTATAATATTACATAACGTTTAGAGGTAAGCAATGAAATGCACCGTTCATGGAGATGGTAAGCCGTACGTACGCATGAACGCTACTTTCATTTCTATTTCATATTTTATGGAATGGAATAATAATGATATAAAGGTATATTATAATTCCAGTATAATATCATATATAATATCATTAATTACATCCTTTATACATCCCACATATGTTATTAATGAATCAAATCACTTTGAGGGGGCGGTAGTCCGCACTTCCTAAAATGAAGATATCGCGTTTATCCATAATGGAAACCATAAAGTTATGACATAAATGAAAAATACAGAATATTAATGAAAACATAAACATATTATATATCATATATAAATATAGTGACATCTTAATGGCAACCTTTGAAGGTGTTAAAATAATATTGAACAATCATCGTTTCGTGAGGCAGAAATTCACCATCCATGGAAACAGTATGTTCTTTAACCATTAGATGTAGGTGTGTGTAAGTGTAGCAAGAAAGATTCTTATAAAAAAATACTAGTATATTTAATATACTGGATTTTTTACAAAATAAATGAATAAAAAGAGTTTAGGGGGTTGGAGAATCAAAATAAAACAAAAGAACACAAGTGAAGAAATTACCTTAAAAATGGGTAACTCTTTTTGGTTTGAGCTGAAAGGCTTCCTTGGGAAGAATTCTGCCCAAAGTGAGGCTTATAATAGTTATAGAGGTATGTGGAGAGACAAAATGGGTAGGGGTTGGCCGAGCTAAAGACTTTGGAAGTGTGGGTAAGGTGGTAGAGGTGGGGGCCTTTTATAAGAGGAGAGGAGGGGCAATCTTGGAAAGTTAAGAAAAGATACTTTGTTATAAAATTATTTTCAGATAAAAAAGGTCCCACAATTATAAATTTCGAGGATAAGGTGATAAGGGTTTTAAATCCACCCATCCAATATGTTTTTGACAAGTTTAGGTCTTAGAGTTTACATTATATTTTCATTTTATTTAAATCGTTAAATAATGAGGTAATCGGTGCATCATCATGGTGTCATAAATAATTTAATTTATTTAATTTCTAAAAATTATAAAAAAAATATCATGATGTAGTAAATATTTTTATCTTTCTAATGACTATTTATAGTAAAAAATATGACTTGTATAACCCATGTAAAAATTGTTTTAGTAAAACAACTCATGTTTGTGACATTTTCATTTTAACTTTAAATAAAAAGTTATTAATGTCATTTTCCTACCAAAGTGGCTCCATGGGGTCCCCAAGTCTACCCATGGATTTTCTTGGTCGGCCATGACACATCCAATAAGGGTAGGACATGTGTATAGGTATTTTCATTTTATTATAATATCATGTTTGCCTTAAATTGCACTAATTACCTCTAATCGCGATTAAAACTTACAAGTTACTATTCACCAAAAAAAATATTTTAATCCCATTGAACCAAATTTTACTTCCTAATGAAAACCATGTATGTCAGATTTTTGAAATTCAAAACACAGAGGTGGTAAAATTTCATTTAAACGAAAAATTAGTTTTTCAAGTACCACTTAGTGGTTTCACTATTCATCAAAAATTGATGTTTTTCAGAAAAATACCAAAACTTCACCCTAAGATATATTTGATATTCCGAATTCAAAAATTATGTCTATTTTACAAAATTCAAAACATATAAGTTACATTAATTAATTTAATAATTAATTCCCGTTGTCAGAGCAAATAGCGTTTTTTATGGAACAATAAGTATCAAAAGATTGACACTAGTTTAAGTCCAATTCCAAAGTGAAATTAATTCCAAAGACCACTATTGGATTAAATGGTAAAAATATATTCTAATTTAACTTTAAAACCAATTCAAAAGATAATATAATCATATAAATAAATTAGATTAAAAAGAGGTTTTGAATTAAAATACAACATTTTTCACTATTCATTAAAAAATGAACTTTATCGGAAAAATACCAAACATTTAACCAAAGGAAATTTAAATGTCCCAATCATAAATAATAAGTTTATTTTTACAAATAGAGCTTATAAAATTGTCAAAAGTTTGATTTAAAAATAGTTTTCCATCAAAAGGCAGTAAAATAATCTTTTAAAAATATTAGTGTATTCCATGCTTAAGATTGGATTTATTCTCATTTTAAGCCTCTAAAAAACTATATAATTCAATAATAGACATAGATAAAAATATCTATTATTCATTACTTACTTGGTATGTTACATCTTTCCCCCCTTTAGAAAATTTCGTCCCCGCAATTTATTTACTTATCGAATAAGTGGGGGTATTTAGCCCTCATTGCATTTTCAGATTCTCATGTTGCCTATTCAATCATGTGGTTTTTCCACAAAACATTTAACTGATGAATCACCTTATTCCATAACACTTGCTCCCGGTAGTCAAGAATATGGACCAGTTGTTCCTCATAAGATAGGTTCTCTTCCAGCTGAACTACCTCTGGACTCAAAACATGAGATGGATCTGGCATGTACTTCCTTAACATTGAAACATGAAAAACATTGTGTACCTGAGATAAACTCAGGGGTAAATCCACTCGGTAGGCAAATCATCCAACTCTCTCCAAAATTTCATATAGTCCAATAAAACTTGGACTCAGCTTTCCTTTCTTACCAAATCACATCACACTTTTCCATGGTGAGACTTTGAGAAAAACATGATCACCTACCTCAAAAGAGAGATCATTCCTCCTGTTGTCTACATGACTCTTCTGCCTACTCTGAGCTATTCTCAGGTGTTTCTGTATCAACTGAACTTTTTATGCCAACTCTTCTACCAATTCTGGTCCCATCAGCTTCCTTTCACCAACTTCATCCCAGAAAGCTGGAGTTCGACACCGCTTCCCATATAACACCTCAAATGGTGCCATCTGTATACTGGAATGAAAACTGTTATTATATGAAAATTCAACCAAAGAAAGATGTTGGTCCCAACTTCCCTGATAATCCATCAAACAAGAACATAGCATATATTCCAAATTCTGAATTGTTCATTCTGACTGCCCATCTGATTGAGGATGAAAAGTTGTACTAAAATTTAATTCAGTACCCAACAACTTCTGAAGGCCTTTCCAAAAGTTAGAAGTAAACCTGGGATCACGATCAGATACAATGGAGAAAGGAACTCCATGTAACCTAACTATCTCTTTAAGATACAAATGAGAAAGTTGATCTAGGGAAAAAGTATCTCGTATAGTAAGGAAATGAGCAGATTTAGTCAAGCAATCAACAATAACCCAGATTGCATTATTACCTCAAGGTGTCTTCAGAAATCCCACAATGAAGTCCATGGATATATTTTCCCATTTCCACTCTGGCACTGGTAAAGGATGAAGCATACCTTTTGGTAACTTCCACTCTGCTTTAACCTATTGACAAGTCAAACACTTCACTGTAAAATCAGCAATATCTCTTTTCATTCCATCCCACCAGTAATACTCCCGCAGATCTCTGTACATCTTAGTACTGCCAGGATGAACTGAAAATAGAGAACTATAAGCTTCACATAACAACTCTCTCTTCAACTGTGAATCAAAAGTCACACATATTCTCTTCCCAGATCTCAAAACACAATCATTATCAATATTGAATTCAGGAAACTTACCCTTCTGAACCAGCTCTACCTTTTTCTACAACTCACTATCTTGCTTCTGTGCTTACTTGATTCTGTCTGATAGAGAGGATTTCACTAATACCTAAAACAAAACAGAAAAAAATCCTACACCAAAAACTTCTATGCCGAAGTTCATCAAATCCTTAACCAAAGGATCACGTTCCAAATGCAACATTGTTAATGAAACATTACTTTTTCGACTTAAAGAATCAGCCACTTTATTTGCTTTTCCCGGATGGTAATGAATTGTACAATCATAATCCTTGATTAATTCTATCCATCTCCTTTGTCTCATGTTCAATTATTTCTAAGTGAATATATACTTTAAACTTTTTTGATTGGTATATAATTCACACTTTACTCCATACAAATGATGCCTCCAAATTTTTAAAGCAAAAACTAGAGCAGCTAATTCCAAATCATGTGTAGGGCAATTTAACTCATGAGTTTTCAACTGTCATGAAGCATAAGAAATTACCTGATCATACTGCATTAGGACACAACCAAGTCCTTTCAATGAATCATCACTGTAGATAACAAACTCACCATTCCTGGAAGGTAGTGCCAAAACTTGAGCATTCACTAATATTCTTTTCAATTCCTGAAAACAATCATCACATTCTTTTGTCCAGATAATCTTAACACCCTTCCGAGTTAGCTTAATCATTGGACTAGATAACTGTGAAAAATTTCTAAAAAACCTTCGGTAATAGTCTCCCAAAAAAAGGAAACTACAAATCTCAGTTACATTTGTGGGTCTTGGCCCTTCTTCAACAACCTTTGTTTTTGCAGGATCAACAGTTATCCCATCATTAGAAACAATGTGACCATGGAAAGAAATTTGTTGCAACCAAAACTCACACTTACTGAATTTCCCATATAATTTCTTTTCTTTTAAGGTTTGCAAAATAACCCTTAAATGTCTTTCATGCTCCTCTTTACTTTTAGAAAACACCAAAATATCATCAATTAAAACCACCACAAACTTATCCAAGAACTCATGGAAAATTCTATTTGTTAAGTCCATGAATACAGCAGGTGCATTGGTTAGCCCAAAAGGCATTACTAAAAATTCATAATGGCCATATCTTGTACGAAATGTAGTCTTCAGAACATCTGCTTCCTTTACCTTCAGCTGATGGTACCCCAATCTCAGGTCAATATTTGAAAAATACTGAGCTCCCTGAAGATGATCAAACAAATCATCGATATGAGGCAAATGATATTTGTTCTTAACAGTGATGTTATTCAAGGCTCTTTAATCAATGAAAAGTCTCATTGAACCATCTTTCTTTTTAACAAATAAAATAGGAGCACCCCATGGTGATGTGCTAGGTCGAATGAAACCTTTCTCTAATAAATCTTTCAATTGCTCCTTTAACTCTAAAAGTTCAATTTGAGCCATTCGATAAGGGGGTTTTGAAATTGGATTAGCATCAGGAACTAAGTCAACAGTAAATTCAACTTCCCGATCTGGTATTATTCCAGGCAACTCATCAGGAAGAAATCAGGATACTCATTTACCACTAGTACATCATTAATCTAAACAGTTCCTTTGTTTTCAATGATGTGTGCAAGGTAACATTCATTTCCATCTTTTACAAGTTTCTAGGCCTCTTGATAAGTTATCAATAGTAAGGGTTCATTCTTGTACACAAACTGAAAGTCTTTCTGAAAAGAAACTTCTTTAGCTCTACAGTCAATCTTAGCATGGTAAATAGAGATCCAATCTATACCCAGGATAACATCAAACTCTACTAGAGGTAAAACAATAAGGTTCACAAGTAGGTTCTTTCCACGGACAAGGATAGGAATATTTTTTTAAATTATTTTTGCCTCAACATTTATCCCAGGTGTTTTTACCACAAGTTCAGGATTCATTTATTGAGATGGTATTCCCATTTTACTAGAAAAGTTTTCAGAGATGAAAGAATGTGTAGACCCTGAATCAAACAACACACTGGAATAATCTAAAAAAACAAACAAAGTACCTGATACAACTTCATTTGATGTTCCGACATCTGCTGAAGTAGTTTCAAAGGATTTCACCACCCCTTTCTTCTTGTAGTCTAACTGCTTCTCATCACTCGAGCTCTTTGTCGGACACTCGTTTGCATAGTGACCCATCTCATTGCACTTAAAAAATTTCACTAACTGTAAATCAAATTTGGACTTACCATCACCTTGATCTTTTTCAGTGCAATAATGAGCCTTATGTCCCATCTTACCACATCGGTATCACTTTCCAAAATTCAGAAGACATTCCCTAGTATGCCTTTTACCACATTATCACAAACTAGATACTTAGTTTTCTTACCGTCAGACCTTTTTGAAGAATTCTTTCCTTTCTCCTGCCACCTCGGTCTCTTCTTCTGTTGGTTGTTATAGAATACTTGATCATCATCAAACTCCATTTACACCTTCTCAGCACATCGAACAAGCTTTTCATAACTTTTGAACTCATGAGAAGCTAAGGTCCTTCGATATTTTGGCTTTAATCCTGAGTAAAAATGATTGATTTTACTATCAAGGTCTCAGATAAAATGTGGAGCATACCTTGCCAATCGAGTGAACCTCTCTTCATAAGCAGCCACTAAGTCCTCCTCTTGCCTCAATTCTAGGAATTGTTTTTCCATCCTAAGTCGAACAGCCTTAGAAAATTACTTCTCAAGAAACATACCTTTGAATTCATCCCAGTCGAGAGCATCAATATCATCAGCATCCCTGATATTTTTAACTATCGACCACCACTGATCTGCTTCACCCTCCAAACGGTAAATAACAAGACTAAACTTTTAATTGTCTGAACACCCCATGACATAGATAATCTTCTCCAGTGATTTAATAAACCCTTTAGCTAACACATGGTCAGATGATCCTCTGAATGATGGGGGATGTTGCCTCATTAAATGTTCCACCACTGACATGTTCCTCTGCGGTTGATCTGGATGATCTCGTGCATGGATACCACCCCCATTTATCGCTTGAGTAAACTGTGCCATTACTGCAACAAACTGTTCAGTTCCAATTCCGACCACCTCAAGATGCTAATTTGGAAGGTTATTTCCTTCTGTATGCCTTCCTAGCACTGCTTCCCTATTTCCTCTGTGGAAAACCATTCTGAACAAACATGTCTTAGATGAAGCAACATGGTAATCTTCAAATTCTATATCATTTCAATTTGACCATAAAAAATATATTTGGATAATCATTTAATAAAATTATATCTTTTAAAGTTATCTAAACCGACCTCTGATACCAACTATAAGGCCCCATCCTTAAACATTACTTAATCTTGAGTTATTTCAAGAATACACCTTGAAGAACTTTTCAGGTTTAGAGTTTTAGAGAATTAGATCATAAAACATGCATTACATTCCACATTTATACAAAGTGGTTACATAAAAGATAGTTCTCATTTTTCCCATCAATGAAAACATATTTAAAATAAAACATGTATTATTTCTTAACACTTCCTTGACATTATCATCACATCATGTACCTTTCACTTGACCTGTGAAAAACATTTCAAAAACTTAGGATGAGCATAAAAAGCTCAATAAGGGATCTAAAAATATGGAAAGGAAACATGAGTACATGTATACATAAGAATCAATGAAATCATACTCTACTCATAAAACATAATCACTTTAACATACCTCATCAAATCATGAATAAATCATAGATATCATAATACATAAAGGTAACTTGAGGCATTCATAACATTCTTACGTAGGGAGTAACCCTCTGGGTTACGTTTGGAATACCCATCACAGTATATTCCCTAAATCTCTTCAAAGAAACCTTAACGTTTAACTCCTTCGCGTTACCCAATGCATTGGAGAGCTATATCAGGCTCACCCGCCTTAGTTTATCATAGAACCACCCGTCTTCATAACAATTCCCAAGAACCATAACATAATCGTATCACATAAAACATGCATAAAGGAAACATAGAATTTCCACATTTCAATCACAAGATATAAATACAACACATTGATATAATAAAAAATTTATGGAAACCATTTTCAATACCAAAATAAAAGAAAAGTAATACATGGTATTTATTTCTCATTTAAAAAAAAAGTTATGGCTTGTAGAGGAAGCTGAAACTCAAATAATGGTCACGACGGCGGAGAAGTTGTTGTCGCCACATACGTACGACAAAAAAACATTCCCTTTTTTTGTTTAGTAAATGCTTCGTATAAAAAAGATTCCTTTTGAATAAACGTAAAAGTCAAAGGGGTTTATACACCGTATAAAAGAAGGTTGTGTATAAAACAAAATAAGCCTCAATGAAAGGAGATTGAGACAAAGTCCCATACCTTGGGTCCGACTTGACTCGATCATTATTTAAACTCCTGAATAATAAACTTGAGTTAATTTCTACATGCTTAAGAACCTTTTTCAAGTTCATTATTACTTTTATATCACTTATTACCATCTCATGAACACTATGTCATTATTTAAGTTAATAACAGTCGTTTTAACGATCATTGGTACTTGAGTAAAAAATAAACTCTTTATCATTACAAGTTGTTCATGTATCCATTATATATAGAGTTATACTCATGATGAAGATATCATATATATCATATATATCCAGTATATACATGCATTTATAATATTACATAACGTTTAGAGTTAAGAAATGATATGCACCGTTCATGGAGACGGTAAGCCGTACGTACGCATGAACGCTACTTTCATTTCTATTTTGTATTTTATGGAATGGAATCACAATGATATAAAGGTATATTATAATTATAGTATAATATCATATATAATATCATTAATTCAATCGTTTATACGTCCCACAGATGGTATTAACGAATCAAATCACTTTGACGGGGCGGTAGTCCGCACTTCCTAAAATGAAGATATCGCGTTTACCCATAATGGAAACCATAAAGGTATGACATAAATGAAAAATACAGAATCTTAAGGAAAACATAAACATATTATATATCATATATAAATATAGTGACATCTTAATGTCCATTTTTGAAGGTGTTAAAAGAATATTAAACAATCATCGTTTCGTGAGGCAGAAATTCTCCATCCACGGAAACAGTATGTTCTTTAACCATTAGATGTAGGTGTGTGTAAGTGTAGCTAGAAATATTTTTATAAAAACATCCTAGTATATTGAAGATACTTTATTTGTTACAAAATAAATGAATAAAAAGAGTTTAGGGGGTTGGAGAAGCAAAATAAAACAAAAGAACACAAGTGAAGACATTACCTTAAAAATGGGTAACTCTTTTTGATTTGAGCTCAAAGGCTTCCTTGGGAAGACTTATGCCCAAAGTGAGGATTCTAAGAGTTATAGAGGGATGTAGAGAGACAAAATGGGCAGTGGTTGGCCAATCCAAAGGCTTTTTAAGTGTGGGTAAGGTGGTAGAGGTGAGGGCCTTTTATAAGAGGAGAGGAGGGGCATTCATGGAATGTTAAGAAAAGATACTTTTTTATAAAATTATTTTCGGATAAAAAAGTCCCCAAAATTATAAATTTCGAGTATAAGGTGATAAGGGTTCTAAAAACACCCATAAAATAGGTTTTTGACAAGTTTAGGTCTTATATTTTACATTATATTTTCATTTTATTTAAATCGTTAAATAATGAGGTAATCACTGCATCATCATGGTGTCATAAATAATTTAATTTATTTAATGTCTAAAAATTATAAAAAAAATATTATTATGTAGTAAATCCTTTTATATTTCTAATTACTATTTATAGTAAAAAATCTGACTTGTATAACCTCATGTAAAAATTGTTTTAATAAAACAACTCATGTTTGTGACATTTTTATTTTAACTTTAAATAAAAAGTTATTAATGTCATTTTCCTACCAAAGTGGCTCAATGGGGTCCCCAAGTCGACCCATGGATTTTCTGGGTCTGCCATGACACATCCAATAAGGGTAGGACATGTGTCTAGGTATTTTCATTTTATTATAATATCATTTTTGCCTTAAATTGCACTAATTACCTCTAATCGCGATTAAAACATAAAAGTTACTATTCACCAAAAAATTATTTTAATCCCATTGAACTACATTTTACTTCCTAATGAAGACCATTTATGTCAGATTTTTGAAATTCAAAACACAGAGGTGGTAAAATTTCATTTAAACGAAAAATCAGTTTTTTAAGTACCACTTAGTGGTTTCACTATTCATCAAAAATTGAAGTTTTTCAGAAAAATACCAAAACTTCACCCTAAGCTATATTTGATATTCCAAATTCAAAAATGATTTCTATTTTAAAAAATTCAAAACATATAAGTTACATTAATTAATTTAATAATTAATTCCTACTGTCATAGCAAATAGCGTGTTTTTATGAAACAATAAGTTTCAAAAGATTAACGCTAGTTTAAGTCCAATTTCAAAGTGAAATTAATTCCAATGACCACTATTGGATTAAATGGTAAAAATATATTCTAATTTAACTTTAAAACCAATTCAAAATATAATCTAATCATATAAATAAATTATATTAAAAAGATGTTTTGAATTAAAATACAACATTTTTCACTATTCATTAAAAAATTGAACTTTATCGGAAAAACACCAAAAATTTACCCAAAGTAAATTTCAATGTCCCAATCATAAAGAAAAAGTTTATTTCTACAAATTTAGCTTATAAAATTGTTAAAATTTTGATTTAAAAATGGTTTTCCATCAAAAGACAATAAAATAATCTTTTAAAAATATTAGTGTATTCGATGCTTAAGATTGGATTTATTCTCATTTTAAGCCTCTAAAACTCTATCTAATTCATTAATAGACATAGATAAAAATATCTATTATTCATTACTTACTTGGGATGTTACACAAACTCTAACGATTCATGTCCAAGATATGGTGGAAAAGATATTGAAGCCATGTAGAAAGGTATACACGACATATAGAAGGGTCACACACCATGTTCCTTGACCTCGGGTTCTACCTGTTTACAAAAACCTATGTATTTATAATATTTCATGTAAAAAAAGAGTACATGACATGTAGAAGGGTCACACGTCATTTCCTTCCATCTGGGGTCCTCCCGTGTACTCTTGCTGTGTTCCAGTACATAGTGTCAACCCTTGTTCGCCTGCCCGTGTACCAGTACATTGGTTAACTCGCATATCCGGTCTGGGTCATTCCATGTTGTGGGGTTCACTCCATGTAGGCAAGCCATGTGCTCCATCCCCCTATCTGTGTACCTCTTGAGATACACACCGAGTCTCAGGGAGGGTTCCACATGTTGTGTGACATAGGTCACACGCCATGTGACACTTTATTTCCTCCTAAAACCATATCTTCTACTGAGTGGGGGCCATATTCCACATATCCTCGTGTTACATGCAGTGTTTATTAAAAAAATCCAAAATATATGTTCTTCTTCTTAGCACCTCGGCCAGTCATCCAGTTCTTGATCTATTATTCTGATCACCTCAAAACTGAATATAGAAGGTTGTTCTGCCACTACAACACCAAATCAGTTGGTTTCAGGCCTTCTATCAGCTCTAAAAACTGATTCTAATCATCCAAAAAAAGTCATATAAAGAATGATATCTCCCAAAAATACATCAATATGTCCTACACCATTGTTGTCAAACATATTCTAGGTCATCATGGGGTCATATCTTTTATTTTGAATCGTTTCCCCAAGAAACAGAGGAATAAAGATCATCCATTCATATCCTATGAATAATATAAAGAATTAGAAGAAGATTGAGGTTGAAAAGAACACTGAACAAATCAAGGAACTAACCTAGGCCATTGTTCATTCCAGACTCAATCCATTCTGTAAGAACAATCAAGATAACAAAATAGTATAATCTTCCCCAAATTCATTCAATCAAACCCTCCTGCAAGAACGATTGAACTGCGAGTCAACCTATTTGTGGCTTGATCCACATTTTTCATTAATTCTAAGAACATGGAAATAAGGAATAGAAATAAAATGATACACCTCAGTGTTATATCATTTTCTGATGAGTTTTGATCATTGTGTCATCGTCATTAATGAGATTTGTCAAGGAAGACGTATGTCGATCTTCAATCCAATATCTGCTGTCACTGTGAAACACTAAAACAAACTAAATTATTAATTTATTTTATCCTTTAAAAATTCTAAAAAAATTATCTTTCACAGCAGACCCATACCAGCCATTGTTAAGCCTCGACTAGGGTAAAGTATCTTCTTAGAATTTAATGGTACCCTTAGATTTCTGATCTGAGCTCCCATTTATGAGTTATTATAATTTTTTAGGAAAACTGAGCATGTGTGCTATTTTAATATTTTTAATATATTTTAAACATTTATTCCGGGCACACCGGGCCTTATAGTTATACTTCGTGTTATTACATAGTCTGGAATAATTCCATATAATATTTAAAAATAATTCACAGAAAAATTTGAGACATTACATTCTCCCAACCTTGGGGCTTTACATCCCTAAAAAGAAAAAAACAAAGGCTATACAAAAATATGTGGTTACTGCACACGAATCTAATCCTCCCACTCACATTTTCTCTCCTGGAGATTTGTGTGCTACCAAAAAACACACACCATGGGAATATATCACCCATGTAGTATCCTCTCATACTGATACTCTATCTCTACTGGGTGATCGACAAATGTCTCTCCATTTTCAATGTCCAAATCAACGCAGTCGATGATGTGTGATGGGTCATGCATGTACCTCCTAGGCAACGACACATGGAAGACATTGTGTACGTGGTCCAACTACGGGGGTATAAGTAATCAATACACCACCTCTCTAATTCTATATAGTATTTGAAAAGGGCTAATAAACCTCAAAGATAACTTGCCGCCCCGACCAAATCTCTACAACCCTCATCAATGTGAGACCCGAAGGAAGAAATGGTCTCCATTATCAAACTCCAAAGGTATCTACTATCTATCAACATAAGATTTATGATGTCTTTGTGCAGTCTTCATCCACTCCTAGGTGATCTACACCTTCTCTATAGTAGCTCACATGAAATCTAGGCCCATGAGTGTGGACTCTCCTAGGTTAGACCAACAAAGTAGTGACCAAAAGGGTCGCCTATACCAATCCTCAAATGGTGTAATATCATTGGTGAAATGATATCTATTGTTGTACCTGAACTCCGCCATATGTAGGTGATCCTCCCAACTATGGCCAAAGTCTAACATGCAAGCCTACAACATGTCCTCTAGTACTTTAATGGTCTGCTCCGTATGGCCGTCTGACTATGGATGAAACATTGTGCTCAAGCATAAATGGGTCCCAAATGCCTTCGATAATCCCTTCCACAACTATTATATATAATGAGCATCATGATCAGAAAATATATTCCATGGGAATCCATGGAGTTGAACTATCTTCTGAATGTAGAGGCGTTCCAAGATCTCTACTGAACTCTAATCTTGGATAGCCAGGAAGTGGGAAGACTTGGTGAGTTGGTCAAGAATCAACCAGTTGGAATCGTTTCCCCAAGACTTACATGGTAAACCCTTCATGAAGTCCATAAACTTTTTATCCAACTTCCATTCTTAAACCACTAGGGGTTGAGTCAAACCTGCTAGAATTTGATTCTTATCCTTCACCTTGCTGATAATTCAGGCATCCATAAAAAACTCTGCAACACCTTTTTTCATTCATGGCCACCAAAAATGATGTCTAAGGTCATGGTACATCTTCACCACACCTAGATGTACCAAAAAAAGTGGATGTATTAAACATCATAAATACCTCCTCACTTAACATAATTGGTACTACTGTGCATCCTCTGAAAAGGATGACGTGCCCCCCACCATGTGAATATCCATCTGGATCATGCCCTGTGGACATCTGAGTATGTAGGGTCTCACAGTCAGTATCCCCAAGATGTGACTCCCTAACATGTTATAATAGTGTAGGGTTGAAAACCTTCAACTGGAGGTAAACTGTATCATCTCCATTCATGAAGGATAACTGTAATTAGGCCAATTTCATTGATTCCTCATTCAGAAACTGCAAACTAGATCTCCTACTAAGGGCATATTTCACCACGTTCCCTTCATAAGAGTATAGACAATCTCAAAGTCATAATCCTAGAGAAAATCTAGCCATATCCTCTATCTCCAGTTTATAACCTTCTGGTAAAAGATATACTTGAGACTCTTGTGATCGGAGTAGATGATAAACTGCTCACCCATTAAGTAGTGTCACAACATCTTCAACATGATGACTACCACTTCCAACTCAATATCATAGATTATGTAGTTCTGATCATGTGGTCTCAACTGGATTGAACCATAGGCAATCACTACTTGCCTCTACATTAAGAAACAACCATGTATAGTCCCAAATGCATCGCAAAACCCTACATACTCGACAACCTCCTATAACAATCTTAAGATCGAAGCGCTCGTCAAACTCTACCTCAACTACTGAAAATTATATTAGAACTTCTAGTTCCATATGAAAGGCTTCCCCTTTTGATTAAAAGTGGTCATAGGTACTGATATCCTAGAGAAATCAGGTATGAATCTCCAATAATAGCCTACTAGCCCAAGAAATATATGCACCTCTGTCATGCTCCAAGGTGGCTCCCATGCTAACACTTCCTTAACCTTGTTTGGGTCCACAACCACTCCATCCAATGAGAAAATATGTCCATGAAAGTGGACCACCTAAATCCATAATTGGAACTTCAAGAGTTTTCTACAAATCTAGTGCTCTTAGAGTATGTCTAGAACCATATGAAAGTGTCTCACGTGATCCTCCTTAGATACCGAGTACACAAGGATATCATCGATGAAGACTACCACAAATCGGTCTAATTACTACTGGAAGTTTTATTTTATGAGTCCCATTAACCCTGATAGGTTTTTAATCATACCAAAGTGCATCACCAAGTACTCATAGTGACAGTAGACAAATCTAAAAGTTGTATTCAGTGTATCCTCATCTCATACTAGCAACTGGTGATATCTTAATCGAAGGTCAACCATCAAGAACCAGCATGACCCTCTCAACTGATCAGAGAGGTCATTGATACTCGGTAGTGGATACATGTTCTTTAGGGTCACCTGGTTCAAATTTCAGTAGTCCACACAAAACCTCAAGATTCCTTCTACCTTTTTGGAAAAAAACCGGGGCTGCCCAGGGTGAATCTCTGGGTCTCATAAAGCCATTCCTCTATAAGTCCTATAAATGCACCCTCAGCTCGCAAAGCTCAGTGAGAGACAACCTATATATTGGTGATGATATTGGTTCTATCCTAGGGTTTAAATTTATGTATAATTCAATCTCTCAATAGAGAGTTAATCTTGGAAGATCTTCTGGAAAGACGTACTCGTACTCTGCCACTATTACTGGGAACTAAAAGCTCATAAAATTTGTTGCTCCGAGGGTAAGGCTAGCTAACTTGTGAGTGATAGGATGCACCCGCATATGCATGAGTCCATCCTATGCTACCTAGGTTTCCCTTTCACTAACAAAGGGAAATATATTCCCATCACTTTGGACATACTACACCTTTCGCCTAAAATAGTAAATCTGGGTATAGACCAAAGATAGCCAATCCATACCGAGAATGACATAGTAAGGCCTCGATGCTTCCAACAAGAGGTTGTAACCAAAATTATTACCTCCAAGGGTCATATCACACTATTATCACAAGTGTGTGATCATTGAGTCTCCTCCCATAGGTGTTTCTATGAGTAAAGTTTGAGTTAATAGTTCTATCAGAATTTCCATGTCTCATACAAAGTAAGTGGTGAGAAAATAATAACATACACCTATGTCAATAAGTAAAAAAACTATGTTTTAAAAGATATATATCATACCTTGGATCATCCTTGGAGTCCTTGGGTTATACCCCTCAACCACATGTTGCTTATCTTTCCCTAATACTCCAGCTCCCTTATCCTGGTGTGGACATTCTGGGTGTGGTGGTGGTAGTATATCCAAATGTATTCCACCTCCTGTAGCTTTTACAAATCCTCTAACACATCTAACACCTAGAGAATCTTCCTTCTCCACTCATTTTATCTACCATGATGGTCCATCCATCATATCCCTATCAAAATCTCAATGGGTTCAAAAATATATAGCGAGATGTCCCATGTCGTCGCATGCGTAGAATCACCTATCCCTATGATGATGGGATCTATTCTGAAATCCCTAAAACATAGATCTCCTATCCTGGGACCTCCTGTAATGTCTCCCACATCCAAATCCTTATGTCTGAAATCGGATCCCCACTGCCGAGGTCACTACACCTTTCTGCCTACTACTGACTGCCACTGGTTGTATCTGCTTATCCAAGAATCTCTAAACCACTAAAGCTCGCTCAAGCTCTCTAGAATAAGTAAGAATTCATAGAGTTATAACACTAGCTCGAATGTCCTGAAATATTCATCGCTCAAAGGTCTGATCCCTGAAGTACTGACCCCGGACCATGTTCATCGAGTACCTAGAGAGATTGGCGAACCTCGATGAATAGTCAGCCACCATCCAGCCACCCTACTGGAGATGAAGATTCTCCTGTATAAGCACTGCTCTCAGCATAACTAGAGATAACTCGTCTATACATAGATTCCTGAACTCCTTCCATGAAAGAGTCTCCCCATCGCGAGTCTTCATGGTTAAAATCCACAATCACCCTATCAATCCCCCAAAAAGGCTCATCACTAGGATCACCATCTGGTCCATAGGTGTCCTCACTAGATGAAAACATTTGGTCACCACCTCAATCCAGTCCTCATATGTCTGAGAGTCAGGCTCACCTCATAACCTAAGGGGTATCTGTCTCTAAAACTCATAGAGAATTCTCATCCTATGATCCTCATATTTTGGTATTATAGGTACCATGTGCTTCTCCACTAGTGGTGGTATAGCTAGTGCACCACCTGGAGGTATCATCTGGGGAGATGACCCCTGTATCGAAGCCTCATCACTAAGGGGGTCATACTAATGATTGATCTATTGAATCCTTGATGGTATAAATTTCAAATGAATCCTATAATAAAACAAGATGTACCATGGTTAATGTGTATATCTAGAGAGATGACTCAAGAAAGACATGGAAACCAAAACCCATTCCTATATGATTCAAGTACCATTATTGTCTCCCTACAACCAGAATTCTCATGTACCAAGTATAAAAGTAGGTTATTAGATTCATGGTGTATGGATAAGTTGGCTACCCACACCAAAACTAGAGTCCTTATCTTAAAAGATAAACTCAAAACACTTAACACTGTTTCCCCAAACCAATCTCATAGAATCTAGGTCCTAAGGTAGAACTGAACACCTTCGATATCACTCTCTCATGACCCATCCCAGTGGGGCCCGTGTTGTGACTACCCAAGAATTCCACCAATAAAATAGGATCTAGTTACTAGCACCAAGTAGGCATATCACTAACATGGGATGCATTGCCTAAATACTTACAAACACAAATATCCAAGCCAAAAATGATGAAATATAAAAACCACTATGGAAAAAAATTCATGCATACCAGTAAACCCAACAAACAAATTACGACATAAAAGTAAAGTGTTGTAAAGTAAACTGGTCCAGAATACAATCCGAACAAAAAAATATTTTCAAAACTACAAAGTCCAACCTATAAAAAAAATAGGTACTAGGACTACTGCTTGATGCCATAGGAACACCTCAGCCTGCCTGAATTCAAAAATCTCTATTCGGCCCTAGTTCACCCTAGACTACGTCAAAAGGTCGCTCATCTATACAAGATATGACACATGAGAGAAAAACCCATGATTGTGTGAGTATAACAATAGTTAGTATGACACCTCTAATCCACAAAGAAATACACAAAAAAATATATAGTCATCTCTACACAATATATGTCAAAAAAAAAACATAACAAGAATATCCAGATATACTCAAACTGAGACCTGTAGTCTAGAGGTAAGTCACAAATACCATATACCATCACTAGGGATTCAGTTCAAAAATTTCACAAAGAACTCATCTAGGATAACACACTCCTGAGTTTTATATCACTGAAGATGTCTGCCCGAAATGTATTATTCATCAGGAACAATCATGAGAGAGATACGCTGATAGATCTGAAGAGATAATACGATATACTCATTCTGGGGGAACTCACTCCATGTGTGAGGAAGATCACAATACATAGATAAGGATCCCTTCTAGGGCTATGGGGTGATACCACAACTCATTAGATTCACCTTCTAAGTAGAGGATCTATGTTTGGTATGATTGGTTGTGCTGATAACAAGAATCTACTTAGGGCATAAGAATGGATAGAGGATCCTTATCTGGGCTTCTTAGAGGTGATTCTAGACTCCATCCATAAAATCCTACTGAAGGTATCATACTCATATGAGTTGGAAACGATTCCCACCAACCTTCAAGGAAATGATAAATGGATTTAACTGTAACGAATCTTGCTCAATATATGGTGGATAAGAGATTCAAGCCATGTATAAAGGTATACACGATGTGTATTAGGGTCACACGCCATGTTCCTTGATCCCGGGTACTACTCGTGTACAAGGGACCATGTCCTTAGAACCTATCATATAAAAGAAGAATACATGGTGTGTAGAAGGGTCACAGTCTGTGTCTTTCCATCTAGGGTACACCCATGTACTATAGTTGTTTGCTAGTACATAGTGTCAATATGTGTTCGCCTACTTGTGCACCAGTACACGGGGTAACCCGTGTATCCTATATGGGTTTGGCCATGTGGTGGGGTAAACACTTTGTAGGCAAGATGTGTACTCCACCACATGTTTGTGTACCTCTCAAGATACTCATAAAGTCTCAGGGATAGTCCCACATGCTTTGCGATAGGGGTCCCATGTTGTGTGACACTTTAATACCTCCCAAAACCCTAACTGCTACTAAGAAGGGGCCACACACCATGTAACCGTGGGTTACACACCGTGTTGATAAAAAAATTATAGAACCACTATTCTTCCTCTTCATTCCTAAGATGATTCTACGGTGCTCGATCCTTTGGTCCGTTCACCTTGAAATTGGTGGTCTAAGGTCATTTTGACATTGTAACACCGAATTAGTGGGTTTTAGGGCTTCAATTGTCTTGAAAAAACAATTTCTATCATCTACATGAAATTCATTTAAAGAATTATATCTCCCAAAATAAATAGATCCATCCTATACCATCATCATTGTACCACTTCTAGGTCTTCATGGGTTTGGATCTTTAATTTCGGATCATTGTTCCAAGAAACAGAGGCGCAACAATCTTCCATTCATATCCTGAGAATAACATGACGAATGAGAAGAACATTTAGGGAGAAAACCACAATGAAAAACCCAAGGAATTAACCTCAACCATTGTTTATTTTTGCCTTGATCCATTCTATAAGAACTTTCCAGATAAGAAAATAGTATAACCATCCCCAAATTCCCCCAATCAAACCCTCCTTCAAGAACGATCGAACCAAGAGTTAAATTTTTCATAGGTTGATCTGAATTTGTAGTTAATTCTAAGAACATGGTAAGAATAAATTTAAATACAATGCCTTACATCAGGGTTGGATCTTTATCTAAAGAGGTTTGATCGACACATCATCGTTGTTGGGGAGATTTGCCAAGAATGGCATCTGTAGATCTGTAATCCAAGATATATCGTCGTTGCCATTGAGAGAATTCTCTAAGTTCTCTCTAGATCCTCTAGGAAGTTCTAGGGTTATGAGCCTAACCCTGGAACCCTACTTAGAAGGATAATTAAAATAAACATCACCGCGTCACTACAAAACATTAAAATAAAATAAATTATTAATTTATTTTATCATTTAATATGACCAAACAATTTAACTTTCACATTCGACCCATGCCAATTGGTGTTAGGGATTTGATAGGGTTAGGTCACTTCTCTAAACACAAAGATACCTTAAATTTCTAATTTGGGCACCTATTTAGAGGTTATTTTACTTTTTCAGGAAAACCATGTTCATGCGCTATTTTAATATATTTTAAAAATTTATTCTGGGCACATCGGGCCTCAAAATCGCACGTCATCTCAGCGCCTGGTCTTGAATTAATTCCATATAATATTAAAAAATAATAAATAAAAAAATATGGTACATTACATTAGTTTCAATAACTACACTCATGTTATTAGAAACTATATTTTCATAAACATTGTATTATTAATTTGAAATTAAAACTCTTATAATAATAACATCTACCTCACCGTCTTGTTTTTTTATTAGACTTCTTAATAAGATATCTGTGTTCTTACAGATCATAGTATAAAATTATTCTACTTCCTAATAGTTGACAAAAAAATTTCTATAAACCCATAATATTTGATAAAAAATATTTTTTTGTTTTATAATTTATTTTGCTTTTTTATAGGGTATGAGTAGTGTAATATATCCATTTTTGGTGCCAATTAATTGTTTGGGACAACAAAACTCCTATAGCCTTGTTGGAGGCATCAAATAGTATCTTATAGGGGAAATTTTAGTCTAGTGGATAGATTATATGGGATGGGATCTAAATTTATTTTATATTTTTAAAATATATCATAAATGAATCATCAAGTAAAAAATAAGTATCTTTCTTGGGTATGTTAGTTATGTTCAAATTATTTTTTCTAAAGTTCCAAATTAACCTTATGTAAAACCTAATATAGCCTAAAAATGATTGAATGTGATTCAAATTGGTGGGGTATTCTAGTGTGGAAATCACATCTATTTTGGCCGTTTCTAATTCAATCCCATATATATAAATTATTTTTCTTAGTACATTTCCTTCTTCTACCATAAAATGAAAATTTTCTATGTTTAAAACAATGTTTTTATCAATGAATTTTCTTAAAAAAATTATTCCCTCAAGAAAAGTTTCAAAAAATTCCCATTAAAAGTTAAATCTTCAATAAATACCTCCAATAATATCTTTATAAAATCAAAAAATATATTCAAAATAAATCATTTAAAGGTACTTAGTGCATTGAAATGACTAAAGGGAAACCTCTAATAAGAAAACATATCAAAGGGGTTGGTAAATGCTGTCTCATATTAATCTTCCTCATTTAATATAACCTGAAAATACTAGAAAAATATATTAAGGAAGTAGTAATCCTTCCTAAATAGGATCTCCAAAGTTTAGTCTATCAAAGGAATAGAGAAGTGATATTTTATTATTACATGGTTCAATTTCTGGTAGTCAATGAAAACTCTCTATTTCATCTAAATTCTTGTGGGCACTAACTCATCAATCTCATTTTTTATAGTTGTGTAAATAGTTTTCTTCTAGAAAATTTGAATAGTACTTATCCATTTGGATTTCTATATTGGGTATATAATTAAAACTACTAAAATTATTTCTACTTCAATTTTTAAAACTTCTAGGAGGGTCGGGTTGAGCTTCCTTTGGGGTTGTATCACATGTTTAGACTTAGATTCTAAAAATAATATTGTGCATTCAGGTGCTAGGGATAATCCCTAAAATTTATTCAAGTGTCTAGTATATAGAATTAATTATTTGTTTCAAAATTTTTAGAAGTTGGATCTTTGGATTGGGTTTTATTTTTTTCAATAATATTGTTAGTAGTTTAATATTTTTCTTCATAAATGGATATTTTATATTGGATATAAGAATATTCAATTCTAGTTTAGGGGGTTTAAAGTAATGTTTTAAATTAAGAGTGATCTATGATTGTATCTTACACATTTAAAGAAGAATTTTGAGTTTCATTTTTGATCAAATCATCAAAAAAATCATTTATTTATTCCAATTTTTCAGAACATAAAAAGGATTCAATATTATTTTCATTTTTAAAACATATTCATATTAAAAATCATGTGTTTCTAGGGATTATTTTCTTTTTATTATGTCATCAAAAATGTCAATATACTATTTGAAACAAAAGTATAATTTGAAGTGATTTAATGTGAAAAAACATTTCTCATCATGGGAGTATTTAATTAAATATAGAATACTAAAATGCATTATATCCTCTCCAAAATTCATTAAAACAGTTACCTAATTAAGATTTATTATTCTTTTGGCAGTCTTAATAAAGGGACTACCTAATATTATAGGAGAGTTAGATTTACCCTTTTTTCTCTTCCATTTCTAAGATATAAAAACCATAAGGGTATAAAAATACGTCTACACTTACCTGTACATCCTCTAATAATAAAATAAGATATCCAGTGGTCTAGTTGGCATGTTGAGTAACCACTTTGGTGGGTTTGATCTATCCTATCTATGGATAATAATAAATAGAGTAATACATTACATTAATAGATGATCTTAAATCACATAGAGAATTGGAAAAAGTTAGTTCTCCTACAGTGAAGGGGATATTTAATTTACATGGGTCTTTATATTTCCATGGTATTTAAGGTGTAAAAAGTGGTGATACATTTCTTCATAAATTTACATTTTCTTTTTCTTATGATCTTATCTTTTTACTGAACATGTATTTGAAAATTTTATCATAACTTTTTATTTTTAAGATGTCTTCCAGAAAAGGAATGTTGATTTACACCAATTTTAATATCTCTAGAATACCTCCTTATAATATGTATTATTTTTAAGGTTCCTTCTCTACGATATACTCTTTAAGTTCAATGGTATTTACACTTCTATATTTATCTTGAGATGTGGGTTCTTCACTATTCTTAAGCTCTTTCCCACTCCTTAATGAAATTTAATGAGCATTTATTTTTATGGTTAGGAATTGATTGAACATGAGGCTTACCTAAACCTTTATTTTTAAAATAATTTATGGAAGACATGACCTGGGTGTATTGTATTTATAGATCCTTTAGTGTTGATACATGGGTTCTCTGGGTAATATTTTAAGTGGTATGAGACACTACAAGTTGTTTTAATAATTACTTCAAGGAAGGTTCTTGATATTTCCCTTGTTGGTATCTTATAGATGGTTGATAGTTGAATCATTTTAAGGCTGGTAGTTTGAATTTTTTCTAGAATGGAGGAATTTTCAATTGTTAGATACCAAATCCATATTGAATATTGAAATAAAATATAATACCTTGATTTCATTTTAGTTAATATTGGAATTTTTTGTTACATGGAAACATATAATTTTGTTCCTTTAACTTAAGGGAAACCATCAATGTAGTTTTCCCTAAAATAAGAATGTTTATTGTCCCTAAGAGGCATTGTATGTGTTGTTTACTATACTATATTCAAAACTATATATCTTCTAAGAGAAGTGAGATAGTTAATTTTATTTTCAAGTCTAGGTGAGTTAGAAATTTTTACCTCATCAACTCTACTTACTATAGTCCTTATACCAAATTTTAGACAATTTTGAGAAACCCTCTCAATTAGTTCTCTAACATTACCAGGAAAATTATTGATTATTTTTTCACCAAAAGATACATAAAGTAATTTTTTTTCATTTTCCATCAATCCTTAGTATAATAATACCAATAAATGAAGGACTTTTAAAGGTAAATGGTGGTATGAGGTGGTCAATTTCTTGAACCTTTCCCAAAATTCATAGAGGCTTTCTCCATAAGCTTTCTAGATTCAAAAATAATAATTATTTACCCAAATACTCAAGTGTTAGGGAATTATTTATAATGTAACACATTATATATATCATCCCATGTAGTAAATTACCTCAGATGGAGGTCATAGAGACAGTGCTTCAAGAGTGAAGGGAAATACCTTCTAGTTAAATTTATCATCTAAGACTCTTCTCAGTTTGAAATTAATATAGACATTAGAAAAATCTATAAGATGTCAGGTATGATATTCTCCTACCAAGACATGAAACTTTTGTTGTATTTTGATCATTATTGTTTTTATGTTTAATGTCTTATCAGTTATTTTTTGTTTTTATATTAGGTTATCATATTTGGAATTAGGTTCATATATTTCTCTCAAATTACAATTTTGTTGATCTACAATTTCATTCATGTTTTCACTTGTTACAGTGAATCTTGTTAAATAAGTGGATGAGAAGAGAAAAATTTTCAATGGGATAGTGAAAAATTATATTTCATCTTGTTCTGTGATTTTTAGGGTCCTGAGTCTTTCTACCAGAGTTTATTCGTCCTATAGATAAAAAACCAATGAGGTTATGTGATCTAAATCTAGTTAATTATTGCCATAATTTTTTAATCAAATATGAACAAAATATTTTCTTCTATAAAAATTATTCTTGGTTGATGGATGAACTATCACAGGGATTCCACCAAATGAATTTTTGAGCCCGAATTAAATTTATTAGTTGTGGACTCGAGTTTATCTTGATAAAAGAGTGTTTTCATGTTTTATTAAGTTTTTTAATGTATTCAGTGTGTAGAAAATATGGATGAATTGGATATATTTTAAATTATAATTTAGAAATAGTGGAATAATTTAGATATCCCCTAACCACGTGTTAAATCATGATTATATTCCTATACTCTTTTATCTTATCTCTAACCTTGTGAAACCTCACTAGATTATCCTCTCTTAGATGTTTTGACTTGAATAAGGGAGTACAATTATATTGTATACCCTAATATCAATTATCCTATTGATCAGAGACCTCCAATCACTCATAAGGGTATGACTACATGAGCATAAAATTTAAAAACTATAACCTACATATTATATATCCTAAACTGGAGACATGAAATAAATCTTGGAATCTCATAAGACATTAACCATAAAAAATCAATGTACATAATCCATGAGATAATAACATTGTAATAATACCTATATTTGATATATACACATAATATCATAATATTGTGAACATGTATAAATAGAAACAAGGTTACTCATTAATTTAAGGACATGAAATTGTCCCCTCACATAAACTTATGGACTTATAACTAGGACCATGCTTAATCTTATAGATATGAAAACTAGGACCATGATTAATCTTATGTAAATAAAAAATAGGCCCACTCATAATATTATAAACATGAAAAATAAGACTATACTAAATATTGTAGACATGAAAGTAGGTTCATGCATAACATTGCGAACATGAAAATAGGTTCATGCGTAACATAACTAACTCATTAGTTATCTATAATTAATCGTTGAATTAAATGGAGATATAGGTCCTACTTGTCACATAACACATATGTTTTTCTCTAAAATATAATAAAACAGTTATCATATCATAACCTATGGAAAAAATGGTTTGCATAAAAAATTCATCATATCATTACCCATGGAAAAGGAATGAGTTTCATAAAACTCTTATCATCATAAAAATAAACCATGAAGAGAAATAAAAAGGATTTTGTAATTGGATCATATCCCAAGTAAAGCTTAAGTAACATCATATAATGTTATCTTATATAGAAAATCATTTTGAAATATCACTTGGAACATTTATTAAAGAAAGTAACATTTTCACTTTAAAATTTTCCTTTTTAAATCTACATGTTCAAAAAAAAATATGTAAATACTTTTCATTGAAAATAAAATTTGAAAATAATTATGGAATGATTTAAAAATGGGTATTATTTATTTTTTAAAATTATTTTATTGTCATACATGCATAAAAAAAGATTCCTTACACATTTTTGGTAAAATGTCAAAATTTACTCATTCAAAAAATGTGAGGAATATTAATTTTAATTTTTTTTAAAATTAAAACATGGGTAAAAATTATGATAAAAAATATTTTGAGACTATTAAAAACTTTCTTTTATAAATTTTTATAAAACATGGACATGTAACAAAAAGGGTTTTCAACAGAATAAAGAAATAATATCATTATTTTCCTAAAAATATTCTTTTGGAATATTGAGTATGTAGAGAGTGAAAATAGAATGAAAAAATATATTCTCAATAAATATCCATAGGGAAATTAATTTCAAGTATTTATTTAGATGTATATAATAATATCTCATCATTGGCTGAATATTCATAAACAACCCTGATAAAAAAAGAGATTGTAATATTAAACCCTCACCAATGTGGTAATAATTGAATCGTAATAACCATTAAATAATAAAATAAAATAAAATAATAAATATAATAATAATAAATAAATTCATTATATAATATTTCAAAGGATATGTATATACACTCCATAAAATAATATAGGCTCACAACATAAAATATGTCCAAAATAAGACAATTTGAGATGAAATCCCCTTAAATTAAGTCTCTAATTCCTTTATACACATTAGAATCTACTATATAATAAATATAGGTTTGTTATAAATATATTATAGAACCATAATTATATGTTTCATACCATATATTTTTCTCTTATGATTATTTAGTACCCTTTTATTAACAGTTCCTTCTTAAAATCATGTTTCGGATAATAACTGCTTCGTTTTTTGTATATATTTTGATTTGGTATTTTCAGTCCTCTTACTTTGATCATGGTTACACCATATAAAGTTTTTTAAACATGATATACATATATTATATATTTATTATATATGTATTTATATTAATCAATAAAATTTAGAGATAAAAAATGAAAGGCATCGTTCATGGAGACATCATACCTCATGTACAGATGAACATTGTTTCCATTGTATAAAAGGATAAAAAAAGGAAGGTAAATAATAAATCACATTTCTAGACTCATTATTCTATCATATATATTCATTAAATTTATCTTCATTAAATTATATGTAATGTGTGAGGGAAAAATGAATCACATCACTTCGCAAGGTGGTAGTCCTGCATAGACACGAGCAACATTATCATATCCCATTGAAATATAATTTAATAAGGAATATGTGATATTAAAATTAAATAAGTATACTTGTGTCAAACTGTGATATATGGTAATGGAAAATGAATTACATTCGTTTGTGAGGTGGTAGTCCGCCATATACATGATCGACTGTTTCACATTCCATTTGATGGAATTGAAGATGTATATATGTTATGAAATGAAAATAATAACATTTATTTATTTCATATGAAATTATTTTATTTTGTAAGAAATGATGGTGAATATTTTAAGTTGGTGGAAGAAGAAATAAAACAAAAACAAAAGTTCAAGAATTTGACCTCTTCTTTAGAGAATTTCTTTAGGTTTTTACATAAATCCTTCATAGGAGGGTCTAATAATAAAAGTAAGGCCTCTAGTATGTGGAGAGTTAATTAAGTAATGGATTTTGGAATTTATTTTTTGAAATAAAAGGTTTTCGAAGTGTGAAGAGGAGAGGAGAGAGAGTGACCTTTTATAAGTGGGGAATATGACCACTTATAAGTTTTGAAAAGAATAAAGTGTAACCTTTTTTTTCATATTCAAAAAGGATAAATATTTGGTAATTATTGAAAATTATAGGTGATAAGGTCTAAATATGTCCATACAATTGTATTTAATAAATTTTATTGGTCATTTACCCCAAATTTTTTAGTTTAACCCTCATTAAACCAATTTTAACATTAATTGCATTAAATAATTTTTTCAATTAATTTTTTTTAAAAATAAAGTTGATTTTATTATATAATATTAATTATTATAATTACCAATATGGAATAAAATTTTCCAAATTCCATTTATATAACTGGAAAATTTTATTTTAAAATTAATCCCACACACATTATAAAAAAATAGGTTTCAAAAGTGAAAATTTTTATAAATATAAAAGGTTTTAATATCAAAATTCAATATGAAATTGATTAAAATAACATAAATTGGATTAATAAATATATAACTTAACTCATTTAAGTTTTAAAAAAATTTAAAAAAATATGTAACTTTGTAAATTATTTAAATTAAAAGGCCATATTTAATAAAAGTCAATATTTTTTACTATTCATTGAAAAATTAAACTTTTTATAAAACTATCAAAAATTCATTCAAAGATAATTTAAACATATAGATTTTAAAAAATGAAGTTTATTTTTTAATATAAATTTTATAAAAGTGTAAAAAATTACTGTTATTATTTGTTCACAAAATTCAATGAATACATTTTTTGAGAAAATAGTATTCCAAAACATATGAATACTTTACTAAAAATTAAGTAATTTTTTATCAATATTTTTTATTTATATAAAAACATTATAAATAATATTTATAAGGTTTATATTTATATTCATACAACCAATTTTAACGACTAGGTTATGATGGTATTGTTTAATTAAAAATATAAATAGTATATTTTAGTTTGTTAAAATTCGGTGTTGCATGTAACCCAATCTATCAAAGAAATTAAATTATTAAAAAAATTATTCCATAAAATAACAGGATGTTAAAAATACTAAAAATAAAAAGTATTATAGAGAACCTTAATGGAATATTTGTGTAATCCAATGACTAGGAAATAATAATTCAAAAAGATTAGAAATAACAAAATATTCCAATGTCTAAATAGTTTAAACATTTTTAAAGATACGAATAGAAGATATAATTAGATAAAATGTAAAACTCCTTGATAGGGGAAAATGGATTATCCTTATCTCAAACTATAAGGTCTTAGGGTTTTATAACCAGAGTTATTATGGTTGTTTTAAAGGAAAACATGGAAAACAATATCACCACCACTCTCAATCCAAAAAAATACTTCTCCCATTTAGGGAATATTTATCCATTTATAAAATAATGCTTAGAGATTTTTGGTTAGCTTAAAATATCACCACATGAGTTTTACAGTCTTCTTTAACTTCCTTAATTTATCATAAAACATTGGGAGTATTTCTTAACTTTAATTATATAACCTTAGGAACTTTACCTATATTGATGATTAACATGTGTACAACTTGAGGATTGTGATGGATTTAGTTGGAAATCTCAAATATTTATACTTTTCTCGTGATTGAGATATGTACTATTCTTGGAAGAATCATATTGGAAATGATTCACTATGACATGACACAGTGGAAGCATATTTGTTTGGTGGATGCTTTGTATGAGGAGTTGAGATGCATGTGATGGAGATGGTTTTAGTTGTAGTGAGGGAAGGTTTTGGGCATTAAAGGTTAGTTGGATTAAATTTTCTTCTAATAGGATAAACTTTGAATGGTTTTATAAGTGTTGATTATGAATAACAAGGCGCATCTTAATGTCCCATGTGAATTTCCAGAAGTTTTTTGTTTAACAATGACACGAATCCTTATAACACAACAAATATTTATGACCAGTTAAAAATTCTGATGATCTATATGAAAAATTATTACACTCATTGTTGGAATCTTCCACTCAAGTTAATGTATTATACTCAATGTTAATGTATTATGTTAGTGATCCATGGAAATTTGAAAAATTACTAAAGTATTATGATCTTAAAAAAAATCCACACACTCAACATATCAAATCCTGAATATCCCCATTCAGGGAAATCTTACACTCAATTGTAAAGTATTACACTGTTAATATATGGAAATTTGTAAAATTCAAATAGTATTTCATTGGTTTGGCCAAAAATACAATTAAATCTATGATAACTTGAAGAAAAGAGCTGTAGTTATTTGGGATGGGGATTATTGTAGTTAGTTTCAAGACCCTTTATGCGTTTAATTACAGGACCCTTCATACAGTCACATCAAGACTTTTAAATATTTCCATTCATGGTAGCATTTATTTCCTTCTTGAAGTTAGTTGAGTGACCGATAGAAGATTATTATGGTTATTTTAGCACCTTTACAAATTTTGATATTCGGAAATTAGTCTGAACAACTAAATGATAAGTTCTTCATAAAATTTATTACCATTTTTATTTTTTCCTTCAACTTACAATATTGAAAATTGAAACTCAGGACATGATATGTTCTAATATAAACAATTTCAAGAACTAATATTAGCTTGTTAAAACCTTAAAATCCATCTTTAAATCAATGTTTTCATTTCACTTGATTATAAATGATTAAATAAATTAAAATTTGTGATTAGATCCCTTTGAAAAAATAACTATAGATTAAAAATAAAATAAAACAAAATAATTTCATAATTAAAATCTGAAAAAGGTAAAACTTCAAAATTTGAATTAATATATGGCATTGATCATTAAATAAAAAAATTGAATAATTCAGTTAAAATATATATTTAATCTAATTATAAATGAAGTTTTTTGATTTTATAAAATTAAAAAAAAATGAATCTCTAAAGCTTTATCTAAACTGGGGTGTTATTTACCAACAAAAACCAGTCAAACATTATACCAATTTTGGATCTAATCACTGGGAGAACTATCTCTCACACAAAACCAACCACTAAAGTAAACTATCTATCACCATAAACAATAAAATAAACAAATTTTAATGAATCGCCACTATAATAAGAGCATAATAATAACTTCAACATAACCATAGTGAAATGTTTATAACCATAAATGTTGGTTCAACAAAATACCAAAAACTGACTAAGGTACTCACTCCCATAATGTTATACACATAGGATACAAAATTTGAGCATGAACTCCCCCAATATGGGTTAGAATACCATACGATTAACCATATCAAAATTGTGAAACAATATTAGTGATTTATCATTCTAAATTCTAACCATAATGGAAAATCCACTACTAGTCTAACTACAAAACCCATTATTTTACTATCATAAATAAACACTTCATCATAATTACTATTTCACAATTCAAATTATATTATTTCATCATAATATTAGAAAAAACTGAAAAATTATATTCACTATAATGGAATAAACTTGTACTAAAAACACATAATAATATACGGAACCATTATAAATCTAAACTCTGAAATATTATGCTCTAAAAAGAATGATAAAAATATAAGACAAATTTCTATTATGAGGATAACCATAATTAGTGAAATAAACATAGTATAAGAATTAATAAAAGTATATGAAAATTTTTAGATGTTATAATTAAGTGTTTATGTAAGTGGTAATATGACCATTATAAGGGTAAGGTGACATTGGTATCTGGCCATTGGGAACTAGACCATTGGAATAGAAACTTCTTAGTATGACAATTTTAATAGTAAAGTAACCATTATCCAAAAAAATATACAATAAAATACATAAAATAATTTATCAATAATATAATTAATAATTATTAATAATGTATATCAATCAATGAATAATAATATAATTACATTCACATGTTTTGGAGTAAAAATAATTTTAATTTTTAAAAAGAGTTTTTAGTTTTTTAGTTAAAAACATAATTTTGAAATAATTTAAGTGTTTTATTTAATAATATAAATTATAATATACAAAAAATTATTTTCCTAAAAATTGGATTCATATTTTTAATAAATATATAAATATTAAACAATAGTTAATTTTTTATAATCATTTGAGATAGTTGAATTTTGGGTGAATAGTAAAAATAAATTATGTGTATATGATTAGAACCATGATTTCATTATTTGAAAAAATGATGTAATAAATAATATAAAGTATTTATTTACAAATTTTTTTATTATTCATTAAATTATTGTATTTTAAAATAATAAAATTAAATTTTCAGTAATAAAATATTTCTTTTGAAGCATAAAATTTATTTTATTATTTAGAGATTATTCTTAAAAAAATGAATTTTCCATATCCAAATAAACTAATTTCAGTGATTTCAGTTATTAAACAAGGTAAATTCAAAACCTATGTCCAAAATGTCATATAACATGGTTTAAATCCATGGGAAAGATAATGGTTTTCAATTTTACCCTGCCTAAATCCCAAGGTTGATGTTTAATAATTAATAAATAATTCTCCCATATTTGGTGTAAATACCCACCCATCCTCACATATATATCCACTCCAACACCATTTCCAATAGTTTTTATCTCATATTTACCCTATTAATAATATTAGGGAAGATAATTAGGTAGATAAGGGATTAAAACTCGATCTCTGTTTCTCTCTTAAAAAGACGGTCCTAAGAGTTTTTTTAGAGGATAAGTGAGATAAGGGTTCCCCAACCCTTTTCTATATTTCCATTTTGATATCCTTAAATAATAACGATCTAGGGAGATCATTCTATAACTTCTATATGTGACATATAAAGGTAAGGGTTTATAACGACCCATTCTTGACATACATTAACATTAAATAACTTTTTTTGAATACATAAAACATTACACAAATATACTATTAAAGATCATACCACTCTAGTGCATTTGGAAACATGGAAACCTAAATACAGGTACATAAATGAGCTACATTATCTCTCACTAGGTTCTTCTTGAATAACGACCTTCTTAGACACATCAAACATAATACATATCTTTATATCCTGGGGAAGGAAACATAAAAATGGGTGAGCTCACATTCTCAGTAAGGGTAAACAAGGGAGACATGTAATCATAATCATGATCATAAAGGTATGAGAACAAGATCATGAAAAGATAAGATCATACCCTGTATATTAAAGACCATATACACGAATCATGGAATAAAACATGGAAGTTCATAAGACATTAATAATAAAGAAATAGAGAACATAACCCATGAAATAATAACTTAGGAATGAAACATGTAATTGTGATAGATACACAATCATATAATATTATTTCCATAGTAACCAAGTCATCGTTTCCAAGACTATATTGGTAGTATAGGTTCACAACCCATACCATCTTGGTATTCATGGTTCACTCCTATGGTCATCTTGGTAGAATTAGTTCACTCCTCATACCATCATGGTACTCATGGTTCAGTCCCATGTCCATCTTAGTAGTCTAGGTTCATTCCCAAGACTATCTTAGTCTATCTCATGAGATATAAATCTTTACCCAATGCAATGGAGGGAGATATAATACCCACCCATATCATAATGAAATCATACATACATCTGCCATAAGATCAAAAATAATCATATCATAACACATGAAATGAAATGGGTATTATAAACCTATAATCATATCAAAACTTATATAAATAAATAGGTTTTATAATTGTTTCATCATAAACATAACCTGTAAAAAGAAGCAGGTTTCAAAAGTTTATAAACCGTGAATGAGAAACAACTTCCATAAACACCATTCCATAAAAACATAATCCATTAAAATAAATAATATAAATGGGAACATTTAATAAATCCCCAATAAAGGCATAAATAACACCAATGGATGTTATCTAATATGGGAAATAATTTTGAAAGATCTTTTAAAAACATTTCATGAGGAAAATGTCCTTTCTTATTTTAAAGGATGATTTTTATAACATAAAACCTTTTTAATGCCTTTTTATTTGAAAATATATTTGAAAAATTATAAAGGTAGATTTTAAAACAATAAAAAAAATTAAATCCTATTTCCTTGAAAATTATCTTCAAGGATCTTTCGAAAACATGGTTTTTGAATACAATAGATTTCTAACTGAATAAAGAGACGTTCATATTTTACATAAAAATATTATATTATGTACCAAAGAGTGTAGAAAATGGTACTAAAACCTGATTATATATAGAATAAACTTAGGAGAAGTAAGATCATGAGTTTTCTTGAGATATGGATCATAGGATTTCATCAAATATTCATACTCCTTAACAATCTCAAAAAGCGATGAGATTGTTTCAGTAAACTCTTACCACTTGGTTACTTGGGACCATACTATTCATGTAGTAAAAGGAAATTACATGAAGCTTAAATATCATGAAAATAATTATATTCATGATATAACATGGAAGTATATACACCTCAAAAAAGAGTTTAGGTGAACAATAATACATGAGTCTCGAAGAAGGCAATTTGAGATAAGACATTGTTTTTTCTATTTGGTAACTTTTGAAACTTAAAACCCATTAAAGAAAGTTAATAAAATATATATTTTGATAAACATATATTTAAGTACAAGATACATATAATTCAATAATGTTAAGTACATACACCAAAAAAAGTATAGAGTGGCAAACATAGTGTGTATCTCATGAAAATAAAAAGTGAAAAGAAATCTATATACATTGTGTCTTGACTCTCATCATACTCATTAAAACCAACTATATAATAAATATAATTTAATTATTCATATTTTACTAAACCATATTATTATATCTAATACCATATATGGTTTGATTATGACATTATATTACCCGCTTGTTAACCATCATATGTTTAGGCTTCACTTCAGGTAATATTCTCTTTGTTTTTCATATGTGTCTTAATTTGTTGTATTGTTGGTAATTATACTTAAATAATGATTCTAGAATTTAAAAAATTATATAAAAATCATTTATATTAATTATATCTGAATTATAATAATCTATATAATATATAACTATGAAACAAAATACACCGTTCATGGAGACAGTAGGTCGTACATACAAATGAACACTATTTCTGTTTAATTATCATTCTCAGAGAAAGATAGTAAAATACATATATGTATTTATATATATATCATTATAAAGTATATTTATTATATAATATATATCACATATGTAACTAACAAAATCCTTAAGACAATCCATGTAGTGAATGAAGGAATCATATCGCTTTGAGGGGGCGGGAGTCCACACTTTCTCAAAATAAATTACCATATTAAAACAAAATTGAAAGTAAAAAAATAAATGTGTTAAAAAATGAATACATAAGATTAAATACATTATAAATTTAATATATTACATATATAAATATATTTTCCATCATAATTTTTTCCATTGTAGGTGGTAATGAAAAAATTCGCAATCATCATTTAGTGATGTAGTAGTTCACTATATACAGAAACAATATGTTCATTACCCATTAGATGGAGGTGTGTGAAAGTGTATGTAGAATAACTTACATAAAAAAATACTAGTGTATTTATTATACTGTTTTTATATAATAATATAATAAATATATTTTTAGGGGGTGAAGATGGAAAATAAATGAAAGAACTTGAGAGAAGATGTTACCTCTTAATCGGGTAACTTCTTTTGGCTTGCGCCAAAAGGCTATATTGGATTGCCTTCTACCAAAGGGATTTATTATAAGATGGAGGGAGGATTTATTATAAGTGTATTGGTCAGGGATTTTCCTATCTTAAGATGTTTTATATGTGTGTGGAAGTGGGATAAGTGGTGTATTTTTATTGGGAAGGAAAATGACTCACTTTGAGTTTTTAGAAAGACGTTAGGTGTACACATGTTCTTACCTAAATAAAGTCATAAAAAACACAAAAACAATAATTTAAGGTTTATGGCCTAAATATGGACATAAAATGGGTGTTTTACAAGTGTATAAATCATTTGGTCCCTTAATGTTAAGGTTTAATCCCTAATTAATCTTAATTTGGCCTTAATTGTTGTGATAAATTTTAATCACATTTACAAATCATTTTAGTAAAAAATTAACATGGTATTATTAAAATCAAAATATTATAATTAATAAAATGGTTTATCTCATTTTTTCAAAATTTGAATCATATAAGCGGTAAAATTAATATTAATGCTAATCTCGCAAATGGGGCAAAATAATAGAGTTTTAGAGTAGAAAAATGTTCAAATGTTTGTTAAGATATTATATTCAATTTCAATGTGAAATTTAATATAATGAATTAAATTGTATTTATAGATTTATAAATTATCTAATGTTTCCTCAAAAAATTATAAAATCATTTAACATTAATAATTATTTTTAAAAGGAAGTTTTTAACTAAAAAGTTGTATTTTTCAATATTCATAAAAAAATGAAGTTTCTTAGAAAAATACCAAAATTTTACCCTAGGATAATTTCAACATTTTGAATTAAAAAATTAATTTTATTTTAAAATATTAAAGTTTTACATTTGTCTAAAATTAATTTTATTAATAAATAGGTTCATTAAAGAAAATGGTATTTTTAACATAAAATGACATTACCAAAAATCATATATTTCACAATCAATATGTTTTATTTATATAAAAAATTATAAAATATATTTTAAAATTATTTGTTACTATTTCTATAACTAATTTTAATTCATAGGTTATAATTATCTCATTTAAATAAATATATAAAAAAGAGTTTTTGTAGAAACCCAATGTTGCATGCAACATACACCATGTCGGTGTTGCGTGTAACATACGCCAAGCCATATGCCAAGTCGGTGTTGCGTATAACATACACCAAGTTGGTTCCATGTGAAATGAATTTTCTAATTATATCATTGCTAAAATATAAATGAAAATTTAATTTATTAGGTTAAAATATTATTGTGACCAAAATAATATTTCTTTTTATATTAAATCGGTTTTCATATTCATTTATAATTAATTGGTTACCTATGAATTTATATTATATTGTGTAACCCATATATTTTCATAGATTAGTTAATAGTATTCCTAAACTCTAATTTAATGTCACAATTTTATCTTTTTATATTAAATAATCATATTTTAAAAATATATTATTGTTCGATAAACCTTGTTCTTGCGTGTTACACAAGTCATCGAGGAAAGTCATTGTTGTTTATAATGAAATATAAACACATTTATTTAATAAAATATCTTCAATATTGCATGAAATGAAAAATATAAAAAAGGATAAATTAATTCAAAAAATAATAATTCCCAAATTCTTGGGGTGTTACATTATACCCCCCTTAAAATGAATTTCTCCCTCAAAATTTATCTGGGTAATCAAAGGTATAATACTTGAAAGTTTCATTCATATAAACCCACATTGTACAAATGAATATTAAATATTCCTTTTAAAAGAGAAATTTAGAACCATAATGGTTACCCAAAGTAACATATAATTAGGTTTACGCCTAGGAAAACACAGGTTAGGAGGGAAGATTGGACATGGAGGAAAAGCATAAATATTTATATGGAGTGTTTGAGGTCATCAATCGAAAACAAGTGAATTATCAAGGAAAAGTTGAGGGCCTAAATTTCATAAATATGTGATGGTTTAAAAGTCCATCAGTTCAACATAATTAAGGTATTGAGACAACACATTTTCTTTTGAAAATTATCTTAACGTTGAGTAATTCTTTTATTGACCCAGAATATAAGGATATATACTTACTTGATATATTATTTTAAACAAAATTTCATTATTTAATTGTTCTTTTATCAATTTAAAAGTCATGCATTACTTCGGGTAGTGGAAATCCAAAAATTAACTTTGATGCCCAAAGTGATAAGATGTACTTTTAGCAGATCTTAATGCCCATAAAAGAATAAAAAACATATCTATTTATAAATATTATAAAAAAATAAATATGGTTAATACATTAATATCTAAACATAAAGGTAACACTACTATTTCATAACACATAGTTATTCATAATAAATAATTATACATTAACTATGACATTGTGTAGGCCAATGGTGGGTGTGAAACCATTATCCTCCTTCAGTCATGGGTTCAAGACTTGCAGTTTTTCCAGACTTGATTAGTTTTCACCCAACATACATGATGTACTTTTCTAGAACCACTCTAATATAATTTACAAAACCTGATGGACATCCTTGAAATAATTTTAATCATTATCTATCCTTTTAACTAAGGTTTTAAAGACAAACTCAGTGAAAACATACTTTGTCTGAAGTTTAACTTAAACTTTTCATGAATAGATAAACTTATAACCCTTCTAAAAGATGAAAATCCATAACAATAGAAATAGATTCATGAAATTTTCTTAAAATTAACCCCCCATATATCACAAAGTATCCTTGGTTGTCACATTCCAAACATGTGAAAACCCATGTGGTAAATTATCTTGGAACTTGGTAACGACCAGAATTACCAAAAATCCTTTTGGAAATCATGCATGATTACTTATTAAAAAGTATATAGGATCTATTCCACAAATCCAAAAAGGAAATAAAATTCACCCTTGATGACATGGAACACTTTTTCAATAATCAAATCTAGGGAAATCCATACCATCAAATTTACTTATTCATGACCCACATATCTTTATCCAAATAGAATTATCTTAACATAAAGAACATATTAATTTTTACCTTACCTTAATAAAAACATCACCCTATAATTAAATAACTTCCCTTGTCCATCAGGAACATTCAAAATAGACTTATAAAAACTGATCCAAAAACATAAGTAAAACAATCCTTTTATACTTCATCATTCATAATTTTTTTGAAACAAAATACATAAAAACACTAATTACTTCATCCTTAATCCATTAAAAATGCTACGTCATCCTATTATATAATACCTCTTTCCTTTCGAATTTCATCTGAAATCTCTTCATCGTCAGCGTTGTAACTATTATTCACACCACCATACAGATTCTCTTCTTGATCATTCCTCTTGGGACATTGAGTTTCATAATGACCTTTTATTCCACACTTAAAACAATTAACTATTGATAAATAATTTGGGGGGATAGTATTTTCATCCATTTTGTTTTCCACGCTCTTCATTTTTCTCTAATATTCACTTGACTTTTATCCTTCTTTTGCATAGTCAAAACATCTTTGTGTTCTTTTAAGTTATTCTCTTAGGTGTTTCTTTCCATATTATTGACACAAAGGAAACCGAATCTTCTTTCCCCCATGGTATCCATTACTTGAAATCTCAGTGAACTCCTTCTTTCTCTTCCTTGCTGATTCCAAGAGTTGGCTAAGGTACACATTGTTAATCATGTTCCTTAAAAACTAATTAGGCATGATAACAACATCTTTCATTACAGTGATCATCCCATGTGACTTCTCATCAAAAAATCAGTCCTAACATACAAAAATAATCTAGTTCCTTATGGTTCCCACCATTGACTAAAACCATAAGCATAGTGTGATAATTACTTATCATAGTAGAAAACCACATTGTAATGAAAATATATACTTTTGTAATTGCTAAATCATTACGCCTTATTTAATATATAACACCCTAGGTTAATCCTAGGTTATTCATAGCCAACTTATATCTAAATCCATCATGATGGTTTCTGAAGAGTTTGTAAATTTTCCAAGTATATCCCCTGGGAGTGTCAAATTAGGTGTGCAGCAAGGCCCATTTTTGTGCATCAGATTACCTCAAGTCAGGCGTAAAACATCTTGTTGGTTTTGTTACCCCTAGGCACATCTATACTAGATATACATACAATTGTATTACCCAAACAAGGATGTATTGTTACGAAACCACTCATTCTACCCTTTACCAAAATTCAAGTACATTTTCCTAAATGTTGACTCAACCTATACTTATCCTTAAACATGTCTTTAGGGTTCTCACTATGGGTTTGTCATCCAATTTTACAAAGGTTAACTAAAATTTTCCTCTGATACCAACTATAATGACCCAATATTGACATACATTAACATTACATAACTTTTTCGGAATACATAAAAAATTACACAAATAGACTATTGAAGATTGTACTAGTCTAGTGCCTTTGGAAACATGAAAAAAACACATGTACATAATTGGGCTACATTATCTCCCACTAGGTTCTTTTTGAGTAGCACCCTTGTTAGACACATCAAACATAATATATATATTCATAACCTTTGGAAGGAAATATAAAAATTGGTGAGCTTAAATGCTAAGTAGGGGTATATAAGGGAGACATGTAAGCATAATCATGTGTATAAGGGTATACTAAAATAACCATGAAAATAAAATATCGTACTCTGCATATCAAAGATCATATACATAAATCATGGAATTAAGCTTGGAAGTTCTTAAGACATGAATAATAAGGAAATAAATAACATAATCCATGAATGAATAACCTAGGAATTGAACAAGTAATTGTGGCCAACACATGAGAATATAATAGGATTCTATAAAATTCAAGAAATAATTACCAAGACCATATTGTTAGTATAGGTTCACTCCCCATACTATCTTGGAAGTCATGGTTCACTCCCATGTCCATCTTTGTAGCACGGTTCACTCCCATAATTTTAAAATAGGTTCTATAAACTTCATTACATTGAAACATAATACATTCATATAAATATTATGAATGGAAACATTTAATACATTCCCATAAATTCATGATTAACAATAATGGATTTTATCTTAGATGGGAAATAATCTTGAAAGATCTTTTAAGAACATTTCTTAAGGGAAATGTAATTTATTCTTTGAAAGAATTATTTTAATAATATAAAACCTTTTGAAAACGTTTTTCTTTAAAAATAGACTTGAATAATTATAAATGAAGCTTTGATAAAAATAAAACATTTTTAAAATTGTGATGTCCCAGACCCAGATTTCACTTAATGGGTGCCCCAAGCCCAGTGGGCCACATGGCCTCAAGAGAATCTCCCCAAACACCAGAGGCTGCTGACTAACAGCGAGAGCTTGGGGTGTTCCCATGGAGATACTATTATCTCATTACAAAATTGTAGCTCAACTGATTAAAGTAAACATAAGAAAATATCATAAGCAATATTAGTTAACATAAGTCACAACCGAAAAGAAGAGACAACAATATTAATAACTAAAACAACTAGAATAACATTCAACAACAGATGATGATATGTCATTTACTAGATTACTAGAAAACATGGATACAATATAACATGCATAACATGTTCCAAAAAAAATTAAAGGAATCAAAAGACTGTCCCAAGAATCCCAAGCTCTAGCTTGGTTATCTGCTATCGTGATCCATACTAAACAAAATAAAATCAAGTGTTTGAAGTCGTATACTTCCCTTTATCAACACATGCAACCATGTAATCTTCCCTTGATACCAAACAACACTCATAGAGGGTGTGAGATAAATCTCAATGGTCCACCACCATTGTTGTCTATAACATCCATCCCATGTAATAGAAATGTAACAATGTTCATTGATGAATATATAATATAAAGTAGTACAATGTAACTAAATACCCTAATTACCTGCTTTATCCCTCTTCTTGTGTCTGAACATGTAACCAATTAATTTAATTAAGTAATTAATAATTTTATATTGATAGGTCTCGTGAGACATATCCAACACTGACATCACCTCGTGATAGTATAAATAGTGAATGTTCCAAGATGTAACAAGGAAACCATGATCAATGCAATTTAATAATGAAGTCCCAAGGTAATAACCAAGGTGACATAGACCTCAAGGGTCTCTAACGTAGTAATAAATGTAGCCTAGCATGGGGAAAGTGTGTAATCCCAAGGAGTGTGGTCCAAAAAATTCCACAATGAGGAACCTTCTGAGTCCAAGGTGATTGACCAAGGTAAAATGAGGCTATATAGAGACAGGGCTTGTTTGGATTTAACCGTGGAACCAACTTGTCAATGCTGGATCTAAGGAGTGTATCCAAGGCATCCTATAGTAATATGAAGGGATCCTACAGTGTCATGTAGGGGATCCACGAAAAGATAAGGATTGGGATCTAGGTGGGTATCAACCTATACAAGCCATATCCTTGAATCAAAATGGGATTCTCGAGTGCTCATGGAATTATCTGATAGAATAGAAGGTGATATCGATTCATGCCATTCCTTTTGATTATGAAGTCATGTAATATTTCATTCAGTTCAAGCCTTGCCTTTTATTAGTGTTATAAGTTCAAGTGTCATAAAACCTTTTTATCATGTCATTTGGTTCAATCCTTTCCTTTCATTAGTGTGACAAGGCCAAGTATCAGGAAACCATTCATTTAATCCATTTAAGCCACAATCCATAATTTAAGGTTCATTCTTCTACCTTCCATTAATGTGGTAAGGGGTGCTACGAATATGAAAACAATTAATCATTCACATTTATTTATCAATTTAAATCACTTACCTTAGGTGGTTCAGGTGGTATTCATACAGGGTACTTTCCATTATTAAATTAACTATATAAATCAAGCCCTTTAATATAGAAATGATTACCCTAAGAATGATCAATCCAAGGCAAAACTGAAAAGTGGCACAAACAAGTGAAAACACTAAACAAAAATTATGGAATAAACTTAGACATAGAAGGGTTGGAGTTGTGGTCATAACCACCAACAATTAATCACTTATATGAAAAGACCATATCCATATGGTTCTAATAAGTATACACATGAAATATAAATTCAATGAACAACACTTGATGAAATTAGTTGGCCCCCCACGTCAATTCCAAAATCAACTAACTTGAGGGATGATTTATACACCAAACACCATAGGCTTGTATGAATCTCCTCCTCTGGTATTGGCCCTTGATTTTTCTTGAATCATAGTATATCTATGAAAAAAGAGAAAAATCTCATACCCGGATATCTCAATTGAGAAAAAAAGAGAAGGAGAATGGAACAAGAGGACTCGAGTACTTAATGTTTCACATCCAAAGTGATGAATGGAATCACGATCAGTTGTTGGATGAATGAGATCTCTTAATTACAAGGTTATATCTTAAAAAATATCCAAATTGAGAGAGAAATGGGTTAATCTTGCATAAGCTCAGATTAGGGATAATGGAGGTGTATTGATAGATCATGAAGGGAAAAATTGTTAATTTACCCAGAAAATTAGTCTGTGCATAGCTTTTCCACACAGTTTCACAAACCGTGCACAAACCATGCGATGTTTTCTAGGTATAAGGGAACATTTAATGGTCAGGCCGCACAACTATGCACAAACCATGTGAAGTGGTTTTGTCTAGAAATTTCAATCTGTACGGTTTTCCAAACCATGTGCCAACCGTGAAACCAACCCAGTTTCCTAAAAAGATGGTTTCCAGGCTCCTAACATTCCCCAGATTCCCCTGATACCTTTACTAACTCAAAATTAATTCATATTAAGTCCAAGGTAAATATTTAGACAAAATTTAAGGGATCCATACCTGATTGAAAAACTAGGTTCTTATAATCTTCCCCCATTAAAAGAACTTGTCCCTGAGTTCACCTTATTAGGGTTAATAAAAAATTTCTAAGAACAAAACCATCCATTGAGAATGCATGTTGGCTTCACTATCCCAATTCTTATCCTGTACCCTGTCGTGCTACCATAGAACCCGTACTGGAGGGACAAATTGGTCTCAAAGAGCCTTCATGCTCCTATCAAAAATGTATACTAGATACTCCTCAAGGGAAGTATCAGCATCTAACTTGAATTCCTTGGGATCAAAGGTATGATATAGATCATCATGATACTAGAAAAGATATGAGATGTGGAAGAGATCATGCATGACATGGTACCTCTGAGGTAGCAGCAACCGATAGGCTACTGGCACGACTCTCTCTAGAATCTCAAACAACCCTACGTAATGAGGCGATATCTTTCCATGAATTCATAACTATTTGTACCCTAACCTAGGTGATACCTGAAGAAAAACACATTCCATGATCTCAAACTCAAGAGGTCATCGACGAAAATTAGCATAATTTTTCTTTCTGGACTGGGTAGTAGTCATATACACTCTAATCAGCTGAACATACTCTGAAGTCTCCTAAAAGAGACGAGGACCTAGTAGGCCTGCCTCATCTACCTCTAGTCAGCACATGGGAGAACAGAATGTCCTACCATATAAAGGATCAAAATAATCTAGCTAAATTGTCAACTAAAAGATATTATTATAGGTGAACTCAATGAGAGGGATATGATTCTCCCAAGAACTGCTGAAATCAAGGAAACATTCTTGAAGCATATCCTATAGAACCTGTATTTTCCATTCTATTTTTCCATTGGTCTGAGGGTAAAAATATACACTTATTAGCACCTATTTTTTCATAGTTTTTTTCAATCCCTTCTAGAATTGTGATGTGAAATGATCATCTCTATCTAAAACAACGGTATGTGGAACCCCATGTAGTCGTATGATGTCATGTAAATATAGTATTTCCAACACATCAACTAAGAAATTATACCGAATAGGAATAAAGTGGGATGATTTCATCATTCTGTCAATTAATACCTAGATAAAATCACTACCCCTCAGCAACCTAGGTAAGATGACTAAGAAATTAATAGAAACATCTTCCCATTTCAATTTCGAGACCGGAAGAGGTTGTAGTAAGCCCTTAGGTTTATAGTGCTCCACCTTCACCTGCTGATAGGTGGAACACCTAGTGATAAAACCTACCATCTGACATTTCATCCTAGGCCACTAATACTGGAATCACATGTTTCGATACATCTTCAATATTCTTAGATTAACTGACCACTGAGAGGTGTGGGAATCTTTCATAAACTCCTCTCTCATATCTGTAATAATAGAGGCACATCCATGAATATTCAAGATGTCATCTCGATTTGCAGACCAATCTGGAGGTGGGTTATCTCTTGATATACTATCATGGAGAACCAAGGCTTCTGGATCTGAAAACTGTCTACCCTTTACCTTCTCAATGAAGGAAGATGTAACAGTCAAGGATGAGAGGTAAGACTACTCTTGAATATCCTGAAACTCCATATGAAGCTCAGAAAAGAGCTCCATTAACTTCCATTCACAACTGGACTCCCTTTCAAATCCTGAAAGTCTTTCTCACTTGATTCTAAACATAGGAACATGACACCCATATTTGTAAGACCAGTAATATGGGAAGCAAGTCATGAGAAGTCTTGTATGAAATTCCTGTAATATCCAACTAGCCCCAAGAAACTATGTATGTCAAACATGTTCTTGGGATGCTCCCATTAAACTATAACATTAACCTTTTATTGGTCAAAATATACCCAAATATCTGATATTATATGACCTAATAAGTGGACATTATCGATTCATAAGTGGAACTTAGCAAGCTTGGCATAAATATGATGCTCTCTCAGTGTACCTAGAATGATCTCAAGATGTTTGACATGGTCACTACGAGTGTGATAATACTCCAAGATTTCATCCAAAAATACCATGAAAAAATAGTATAAATAAGTGTGAAAAAACTGTTCATTAAATCCATAAACTTTCAGGCACATTCGTAAGACCGGATGAAATAACTAGGTACTCATATAGACCATAGATTCTATGGAAAGTTGTACGAGGTATGTATAGTGGCCTGACTCATACCTGATGATAAAAAGATATCAAGTCGATCTTAGATAAGACCTTTTCTCCTCGAAGCTGGTCAAAGAGGTTATCTATTTGAGGTATTGGATACCAGTTCTTGACCATAATCTGGTTCAACTTTCTATAATCCACACATATACATAAGTTTTAATCCACCCTTCTTGTAAAAAAGAAAGGGAAAATCCCAAGAGGATGTACTAGGCCATATAAAACCTTTGGCCTCTAAATCTTCTAACTGCCACTTAAGCTCTTGAAGCTATATATGTTCCAACCTATATAGATAAATGGACACTGGATCTTCTCCTAAAACATGCTCAATTGTAAACTCTACCTCTCTCTTAGGAGGTAAGATAGAAAAATCATCAGTAAAGAAATCCCTAAAAGGACTATTTTTGGGAAATCAAATTTTCATAAACCTTGATCCTTCATGAATATATTTTCAATTTGATTGGTCACTCCACCTATGCCAAGATACTTTAGTGCATATCTTCCAACCTAGATATCCCACTCACCCTTATGTAGATAACTGCTTCCCTCTAGGGATGTAAAATATACCCTGTGAAAATAGTATTCTACAAAAGCATGATATTGAACCAACCAGACCATCCCAAGAATTACATAGAAACCTATCATCTCGATAATAAATAGATTACATAATAAAGGGTAACTTCCTACTTGAAGGGTAAAGTACCTACACTGGTGTATTCCATTTTTTTGTACCCCTAACAGTTTATCCAAGGTCATTACACCATAGTAGAACCCTATCTCTAGTCCGAGGATTTCCATAATGGATATCTAGATAAAATATTTTGAATCACCCATATCAAATAAATTAGATACTATAGTAGAGGAAACTAGAATAGTACCTCGTACTATAGAAGGTCCCACATCATGATCCTCAGGTATCGGTTGTAGTGCATTAAACTGACCGAATCCATGGACCTATGAAATAGATGGACTACCATGATCATAACTACTCTTTTGGTGCTACTGGTGATTAGGGGTCTGGCTACCATGACCATGACCTCCTCCTCATCCAAACCAACAGGTGTTATTCCAACTCCCCATTTGACATAGTGTAAAAGAACCTTCTCCTGAAGGACGAGTTGGTGTGGATTATTTTCCACTCGAGGCTGGTGGAAAGGTCCTGATGAAATGTTGGAGATGCCCCATATGCCTACAAGACTTTCACTCCAGTGGGTCTCTATCACACATAGGATTTAAATTCCCCCATCTTCTATATTGATGACACACTTTAGAGCTATCGAAATGGATACTCTGGTTTTCACTACCCTAATGAGAAACCTCGAGAGAACATTTCCTCCCACCGAAAGAACTACTAGCCTGACGTGACACTGGTCCTCTATGCCTCATACTATTGTCATCCCTTAAGTAGTGCTCAGTGATAAGAGCCTAATTGACTATATTAGGAAAAGTATGAAGGATAAATACATTGACCTACATATAGATGGAGTATTACATCCCATACTTGAAACATCTAGAATGTGAAAGATCAACACCAGATAAGAGCAGTGCAAAGTGATGCAACTCAATAAAAAACGCTGAATACTCCATAAGTGGCATAAAACCCTGATCGAAATGCATGAACTCTTTGGCTCTATCAGCTCTTAGCATCTGAGGAAAGAACTGATCATATAAGGTAGTCTATAAATCAACCCATAACATTCACTGATGATGACCAACCTGGGTAATCACATCTAACCAACACTGGGTCGAATACCAAAGCATTTAAGTACGAAGCTTAACTCTCTACTCTGGAGGCATTTCTAGATGCTCAAAGATAGATAGGGTGGATTCTATCCAATACTTTATATCCTGTGAACCGCCATCCCCTAGGAAGGTAGGAGGATGCTACTGCTGAAACTCACAGGTCAGATTAGCCATTATAGGTGCAAGCCGTGGAGCACCATGCATGGACTACATCAGACATAGGAAACTATCAAAAACATGGGAATTAGTGCCCAAATCAAGTACATAAGGCAGTTTCTTGAGTGGAACTCTTGGAGGTAAGAGTGGTTGCTCCGGGTCCACCATGTATAAAACATGGTTATAACCACACTCTGGGTGTACGATACGATGTCTTCTTAGAAGAATTGATCTAAAAATTCCAAGAACATTATATAGAAAAATCTTAAGAAAAAAGGTACATCACTACTAGAGGATGAACTCAAGAAAACTCACTACCCAAGGTATACTACCCAAACTACCTACTTAGACAGCTAGGTATCTATAAGTGTTCAAGTATAAGTTTTATTTAGTTTTAAATTTAATCACTAGGTTCACTCTTATACCTTTCATAAACGTGATAAGGTGGGATAGGGATGGAAAGCCAATTTATTTTAGATTTCAAGATTCTATTTATAATGGATATCCATTTCTGATGAATTAGTTCCCATACACCTATCACCAGAAACAACACCCATTTATTTATAGCATAATGGATCTACTTGGTAAATTACTCATCCCAACCCATGAGGGCCTATACACCTCATGAATTGAGATTGTAAATAACTCATTTGAAACCAAGAGTAATACATGTACAAGAAACAATCACAACATCACTCAATGAACATAAACATATCAACAAATGAAAAGAAGTGAAATGAACCGATATGGAATGGAAATATGTATGCCATTTGAATTCTAGGTGCCTATAATGATACATGTAACAATGATCTTTTCCCTCATATCATCAATCCAAGGATGAAATAAAATCCTAAATATATTAATAATAAACAACACCAAACAACATGTGCATCACCCAATGGTGAAATAATATCAACTGTAATAGGAAAAATCATAACAACATTATGATTTAAGAAACTTGGTTTTTACCCCGAACATGGGTTTGCGACACCCAAGCACAACTTATTACTAGGTTCCAAGAATTCCTAATCTCCAATCTATTGTCTCCAAATAATAAAAAAAATAAATGAACCACATATGATACCACTTCGTGAGTTCCCAGACCCGGATTCCAATTAACGGGTGCCCCAAGTCTGGTGGGACACATGGCCTCAAGCACATCTACCCAAACTATAGAGGTTGCTAACTAGTAGTGAGGGCCAGGCGTGTGTCCATGGGGATATTGTGCCCTCATTACCAAAGGGTAGCGCATCAGATGAATGTAGGCATATGCAAATAGCATAAGAAATATAAGTAAACAGAAGTCACAATGGAAAAGTAGAGACAAAAATAATAACCAGAAATCAAGAAAACATGCATAACTTGTTCAAAAAAGTATAAAGGAATTAAAATACTATACAAATCATCCCAAGCTTCAGATCATTCATATTCTATCAATATCCATACTTAATAACAATAAATCAAGTGTTTGAAGTCATATTCTTCCCCTTGACAACACCTAAAACCATGTAATTTGTCTCGAGAGGGTGTGAGATAAATCTCTGTGGGCCACCACCAATGGTGCCTATAACATCCAACCCATCTAATAGAAATGTAATAGTATGCAGGCATACATATATAAAGGGAAGTGGTACAATGTAACAAAATACCCTAAGTACCTACTTCAGCCCTTGGCTGGTGTATGAACATGTAACCAATTCATTTGACTATGTAATTACCTATTTTATATTGATAGGTTTTATGAGGCATAACCAACACTGACATCACCTTGTGATAGTATAAATAGTGAAGTTTTCATGATGTATCAAGGAAACCATGATCAATGACATTTAATAGTGAAGTCCCAAGGTAACAACCAAGGTGACATAGACCTTAAGGGTCCCCAACTCATTAATAACGGTAGCCTAGAATCAGGTAAGAGTGTAATCCAAGGAGTTTGGTCCCAGTCATTCCACAATGAGGTGCCTACTAGATCCAAGGTGATTGACCAATGTAAAACAAGGCTAATCAGAGACAAGGACTGATGGGATTTAACCATGGAACCTACTTGTCAATGATGGATACAAGAAGTGTATCGAAGGCATCCTATAGTAATATGAAGGGATCCTATGGTGTCATGCCGGGAATCCACTAAAAGACAAGGATCAGGGTTTAGGTGGGAATTAACCAATGCAAGTTGTATCCTTGAATCAAAATGGGGTTCCTGAGTGCTCATAGAATTCTCTGATCAAAATCCAAGGTGAGCTTGATTTAGGTCATTACTATTTTATTAAGAATTCATGTAATATTTCATTCAGTTCAAGCCTTTCCTTTCATTAGTGTGATAATTCCAAGTAGCATGAAACATTTTTATCATGTCATTTGGTTAAATCCTTTACTTTAATAAGTGTGAAAATACCAAGGATCATGCAAACATTCATTTAATCCATTAAATAATATTCCATAATTTAAGGTTCATTCCACTACCTTCCATTAATGTAGCAATGGGTGCTACAGATATAAAACCAATTAATCATTCACATTTAATTAAAGGTTTGAATCACTTACCTATGGATGGTCAAGTGGTACACATACATGGTACTTTTCCATTATGAAATTCAAAATATAAACCTACCCCTTTAATATAGAAATGATTACCCTTAGAATGGTCAAGACAAGGCACACCCAAATGGTGGCGCCAACATGTCAAAACACTAAAAAACAATTATGGAATAACCTTCAACATGTAATGGATGGATTTGAGGTCATAACCACCAATAATTAATAACATATATAGAAATATTATATCCATACAGTTCTAACAAGTATAATCATGGCATATAAATTCAATGAACGACACCCGATGGAATCGGTGGGCCCCACACAACAATTCCAAAAGAAGTGAAATTTATGGGTGATTTATAAACTACTAACCTTAGGCTTGTACGACTCTCCTCCTTTAGTATTGGCCCTTGATTTGTCTTGGATTGGAGTAGATCTATGAAAATGATAAAAATGATCATATCCCGATATCTCGGTTAAGATAAAAAGAGAAGGATCATAGCTCAATAGGACTTGAGTACTTATCATTGTGCATCTAACGTGATGAATGGAAGCTCAATTGGTTGACAGATGAAGGGAGTCTCTTGATTCCAAGGATAGATCTTCAAAAATTTAAAAAATTGAGAGATAAATAGGTTAATTCTGCATAATCTCATATTTGGGAAGACGGATGTGGATTAATAGATCATTAAGGAAAAAAATTTAAATTTACCAAGAAAATTATTCTAAATACGATTTGACAAACCGTGCACAAACCGTGTGAGGTTTTCTGGGTAGAAGGGAACATTGCATGGTTAGGTCGCATGACCATGCCCAAACCATGGGAAATGGTTCTGTCTAGAAATTTCAATCTTCACGGTTACCCAAACAGTGAACCAACTGGGTGATAACCGTTCGACCTGCCCAGTTTTCCCAAAAAGATGGGTTTCGGGCTCCAAACTTTCCCCAAACACCCCCGACACCATTAATAACCCAAAAAGAATCCATATTAGGTCCAGTGTAAATATTTAGAACTAATATAATGGATACATACTTGAGTTAAAAACTGGTTTCTTACAAATATTCTTTTTCCTTTAAAATGATCTTCAATGGTCTTTTGAAAAGTTTTAAAAAACATGGTTTTTTAATACAATAGATTTATGACCGAAGCAAGAGATAGTGAGATTTTACTTAAAAATGTTATATTAAGTACCGATGAATTTAAAAAAATGGTACTAAAACATGAGGATATTTGGAATAAAATAAAGATAATGAAACTCATGAGTTTTTTTGGGTGATGGATCATAAGATTTCATCAAATACGTATAGTCATTAACAATCTGGAAAAGCGATGAGATTGTTTCAATAAACTCTTACCACATGGTTATTTGGGACCACAATATTCATGTTGTAAAACAAAATTACATGAATCTTAAAATATCCTGAAAATAAGGAGATTTATTATACAACATAGACGTATATACACATCGAAAAAGAGTCTAGGTGAAGAACAATACACGAGTCTCAAAGAAGGCAATTTGTGACAATTTTTTTTATCGATCTTTTAACTTTTGAAACTTAGAACCCATGAAAGAATGTTATTAAAATGGATATTTTAATACCCATATATTTAAGTACAAGATACATAGAATAAAATCTTGTGTAGTACATACACCACACAAGAGGAAAGAGTGCGAACATAGCGTTTATCTCATGAAAACAAAAAGTGAGAAGAAATCCCCTTACCTTGTGTCTTGAATCACATTTTACTCGTTTGAAACACCTGTATACTAAATATAAATTTATTATTAACCTTTAATATAACTATATTATTATATCTAATACTATATCTGGTTTGATTACTACCTTATATTACCCACTTGTTAACCATCCTAGGTTAAGGTTTCATTTCAGGTAAAATTCACTTTGTTTTTCATATGTGTCTTAATTTGTTATATTGTTGGTACTTATACATATATAGTGATTCCTAAATATAAAAAATGATATAAAAATCATTGATATAAATTATATTTTTATTATAATAATCTATAAAATACATTAGTATGAAACATAATACACCATTCATGGAGACGGTAGGTCGTACGTACACATGAATGTCATTTCTGTTTAATTATCGTGTAGAGGGAAAGAATGTAAAATACATATATGTATATAGATATATGTATAAAATTATTAAATTATATTTATCATATCCTATATATCATATATATTCACTAAAACCATCCTTAATACAATCCATGTAGTGTATGAACGAATCATATTGCTTTAAGGGGGTGGTAGTCCACACTTCCTCAAAAAAATTATCGTATTAACACAAAATGGAATGTGAAAATATATGTGTGTTTTGAAAATGAATATATAAGATTAAAGACATAATAAATTTAATATATGACATATACAAATATAGTTTCCATCATAATGTCTACCATTTTAGGTGGTAATGGAAAAATTAACCATTATCATTTCGTGAGACAGTAGTTCACTGTACACAGAAACAATATGTTCGTTACCCATTAGATGGAGGTTTATTTTAGTGTAGGTAGAACCATTTGCAGAAAAACTTAATAGTATGTTTAGGATATTATTTTTTTATATAATTATAGAATTAATAGAGTTATAGGGGGTGGAGAAGGAAAATAAAATAAAGGACTCAAGAGAAGACATTACCTCTTAATCAGGTAACTCCTTTTGGTTTGTGCCAAAAGTATTCCTTGGATTACCTTATGCACAAGGGAAGGATTCTTGGAGGAAGGGGGGATTTCTAGGAAGGTTATTGAGTAGGTATTTTCTGATATTAAAAGATTTGAGATGTGTGAGGGAGTTGTAGAGGTGGTGTCTTTTTATAGGGAAGGAAATGACTCACTTGGGTTTTTTAGAAACAAGTTAGGTGTACACATGTTATTGCCTAAAAAAAGTAATAGAAAAAAAACTAAATAATGGAAGGTTTGTGTTTTAAATATGGACATACAATGGGTTCTGGACAATTGTATAGATCATTTTCCCCTTAATTTTAAGGTTTAGTCCCTAATTAAACTTAATTTGGCCTTAATCGCTCTGATTAATTTTAATCACTTATACTAATAATTTTGGTCAAAAATTAACATGATATTATTAGAATCTAATTATTATATTGAATAAAATATTTTATTTTAGTTTTTTGAAATTTAAATCAAAGAATCAGAAAAATTATGATTAATGATAATCCCATATAGAGGACGAAATAATGGGTTTTTAATGTAGAAAAATGTTCAAAAGTTTGATATGATTTTATATTCAATTTCAAAATGAAATTGATTATACTAAATTAAATTGTATTTATAAATTTAATATTTATATAATTTAACCTTAAAAAATTTATAATATCATTTAAAATTAATAATTAATTAAACAAAAAGAATGATTTTAACTAAAAATTTGTATTTTTACTATTTATTAAAAAATGACGTTTCTCAGAAAAATCCCAAAATTTCCCTTGAGGATAATTTTGAGGTTATAAATTAAAAAATGAAGCTTATTTTATCAAATTAAATTTCTAAATGTGCCTAAAATAAATTTTATTATTAAAATGGTTCATTTAATAAAACATTATTTTTTACATAAAAGGACTTTACCAAAAATCATATCTTTCATTATCAATATGTTTTATTTATATAAAAAATTATAAAAAATATTTTAAAAGTAGTTTTCAATATTCCTATAACTAATTTTAATGAATAGGTTATAATTATCTCATTTATATAACTATATAAAAAAATTGTTTCGTAGAAACTGAGTGTTGTGTGTATCGTACGCCAAGTCGGTTTTGTTTGTAACGTACACCAAGTCATACACTAAGTAGGTATTGTGTGTAACATGCACTAATAAAGTTCCTTGTAAAAGTTTTGTTTTACTTAGTTAATTTCTAGTAATAAATGAAAATTTAATTTATTAGGGTAAAATATCTTTGTTACCAAAATAATATTTCTTTTTATATTCAATTGGTTTTCATATTTTTTATTATTAATTAGTAACCTATAAATTTAAATTATATTGTGTAGACCATACATTTTTATGGATTAGTTAATACTATTCATAACCACTAATTTAACATCACAGTATTATCCTATTATATTAAATAATAATATTATAATATCATAATATTGTTCGGTAAACCTCGGTCTTGCATGTTACACAAGTCATCGAGGAAAGTCATTGTTGCATATACTATAAGCTAAATATAGTGATTTAATAAACTATCTTAAATGTTGCCTAAAATGAGAAATATCAAGAAGGATATATTAATTAAAAAATAATAATTCAAAAAATCTCAGGTTATTACATTCTACCCCCCTTAAAATGAATTTCACACTTTAAATTCATATGGGTTATCAAAGGTTTAATACTTCCAGGTTTCAGATATAGAAACCTACATCATAAAAATGAATATTAACTCTTCATTTAAAAAGAGAAAGTTAGAACCATAATAGTTACCCGAAGCAACATTTAACTATATTTCTACATAAAATTGAAAATTAAAATTTTTATTATTAAAATACCTTTTAGGAAAAAGTGATAAACCATAGGTTCAGACACAAAAGAAAATAACCGAACCATTAAAAGAAAATTTAAGATGACCATATTTTAGCTACCTAAATAATTTCCCAGAGATATTTTTTACCTGAGTGTCTGTTTCATCCATTAAGAGATCCTCATGTTTAAACATTAGTTTCTCCCAAGTCTGAATGTACTCCATAAGGCTAATCTTCTCATTATTGAATCTCTCTAATAAAATCAAGTCTTTCCAGTCGATCCAGTTATACTAGTTCTCATTGAGATTCATCCTTAATGACCACCCCATCACTCTAGAAGCTTCTTCTTCAGTAGTGTTAAAAGAAAAACATGTTCAACTGTTTCTTCCTCCAAACTCATAAGTAATTATAAGGGTTAATAAATAGTATCACTATCCATATGTATGGAATTTAACTTCTCCCCAAAACATATCTCTGTGGGAGGTGAAAAATATGAGTAATATTTGCACTTTTTAAAGATGCCCCTCATGTACCCATCACTAGTCGTGTTCCCCAGGGCCTACTACTCATCCATAGAGTGTCTTATCTAATCAGTTTCAACCTATTACACCAGATATTTATTAGTAAATCCATCAAAATGATTTTCTATCCCAATATCAAACAAATCCCTTATAGGGATTGATCTAATTATATCCTTAGGGGTTTCAGCCTATCCTCCAATAGAGGAACCTTCCCTTGATCAAACTGCCACCACATAAGAACCATCAACAGGAGTCCTGGGAACTCCCTCAACCACTAATTGAACTTCCACAATAGAATTATAAATATAATCTCCAGGAATTCCCTCACTTGAGTCCTCTGTATCACCTTGAGTCACTAAACAATCCAAATAACTCCCCACTTCTATATCATTCTTCAACCTAATAACAACGTCTATAATTGCATCACCTAAAGATTATGGATCACACGAAATCACCATATCACCTGTAGGAATCCCTACCCTTAGATCATGTTTCAACCTACTAAAAATGTCAAAAAAATCATATAATTAGGCATGTCTTTAGAATGCTTGGACACCCCCTTTACTTACCCCGCAAATTTAGCATCTCAACAACTTGGTTTTGAGGTCGACCAGTATCAACCAACTCACAAAATTTTATTTTTCCACTATAGTATTCCACTAAAGGATTTCCACAAATAACTGAAACATCTCATGGAACCAAGATCATTTGTATATCACTCAAGTCTGACTCCTTCTGCAATAACTTCCCACTCCTAAAAACCTCAATACTATGCCTCAATTTCATTCACAAGGTATAAAACCCACCCCATGATTCAAAAATAACATAATTTTTATAACAGAACTCTTCACCTACAAAAACCCACAAGAACTCCACTGATGACCTCAACATATCAATATCAATGCATATCCTAGGATAAATTGGATTCCATACAACCCTATTCCTACTATAAAAATAGAGATATTGACCAAAAAGATTTCCAAGAATAAAAATAATAAACATGTTTTGAAACAAAATCATAATTTCTATTAATATTACCCATACTGCCATTGTAGGAGATTTACGTTTCATATAGAAATTGTATTTCTATCAGAAGAGAAGAAAACAAGAACCATTGGAGATATGGGGTGTAGATGACCAATCTTGTATCAGATCTTCCTCAGAGGAAAACCTTATCATGATTTTTCTTGAGTCGAGAATCCCCATTGTCTTGTGCTCGTGCAGTCCTCAAGATCCAAAGACAAAGTGGTCAAAAGCATCGACTGATGACCGGTGCTTCTTGAATCTTGTAATAAGAATTAGATGAAGCAAGGAGGATGCGTTAGTGAACTCCAGATTTTAAATTGTCAATTGTGGGGATCCATTGAATAACTCTAGAACCTTCAGAATAATAGCGATCAGGGAAAGTGAGGGATGCAATATGGATTCAAGAAGGGGGTGAAGAGTGATGATCATCCTCTATCAATGGACATCAGAAGACCCTCCCCCAGCAAGTGGGGAGGGTCCGATTCATTGACCATTGAACCCTAGGTCATGGATTTTAGTAGCAAAGAAGATGAGATCCACTCCTAAATCAATACCATGGTGAGGCTCTACAGTAGGAACCTAGGTTTCCACATAGGAAAACATAGGTTTGGAGAGAAGACTGGACATGGAGGAAAAGTGGAAATATTTATTCGGAGTGATTGAGGTCATCAATCACAAATAAGTGAATAATCAAAGAAACTTTTAAGAACTCAATATCATAAATCACTGATGATATAAAAGGTCATATGTTCAATAGAATTAAGGTATTAAGACAACACATTTTCTTTTGAACATTATCTTAACATTGAGTAATTATTTTATTGACTAATAATATAAGGACATATACTTACTTGATATATACCTATAAATAAAATTTCATTCTTTATTTTTTCTTTTATCAATTTCAAGTTTATATACTACTTTATGTAATGGACATCCAAAAATTTACAATGATGCCATAAGTGCTAAAATATACTCTTAGAAGATCTTAAGTCACATAAAAGAATGAAAAGTATAACTATTTATAAATATTATTAAAAAATCAATATGGTTAATACATTAATCTCTAAACATAAAAGTAACAATAATGTTTCATTATAAATATTTATTCATCAAAAATAATTATATATTAACCAAGACATCATGTAGACTAGTGGTTGGTGTAAAAACCTTATCGTCCTTCGATCATGCGTTCAAGACCCGTGACATTGCCAGACTTGATCAGTTTTTACATGACATACATGATTTCCTTTTCTAAAACCACTCTAATATAATTTTAGAAAAAATTATGTACATCCTTGAAATAAGGTTAATTACTAACTAGCCTTTTAACCATGGTTTTCAAAAAAAAATCAGGGCATAATTACTTCCTCTGAAGTTTAACATAAACTTTTCATGAATGGATAACAATATAACCCTTTAGAAATATGAAAATTTAAAATAATAGAATGAAACTCATGAAACCATCTTAACATTGATCCCCCATATATCACAAAGTAGCTCTTGGTCATCACATTCCAAACATGTTAATACTGTTGCGGTAAATTCTATTGGAATATGATAACGACCTAAATTACCATAAATCCTTTTGTAAATCATGAATTTTTACTTATTCCAAAGTATGTTTGATAATTTCCTCAAAATCTAAGAATGATGTAAACTTTTTCCTTGATGACATAGAACACTTTTTCAATAATCACCTCTACGGTAATCCGTACTGTCCAATTTACTTATTCATGACCCACATATCTTTATCCAAATAGCATTTCTTAAAAAAATAACATATTAATGGATACCTTACCTTAATAGAAACATCACCTTAACATTAAATAACTTCCCTAGTATATAAAGAACATTAAACATAAAATTGTAAATATTGAGAGATAAACATAAGTATAACAATACTTTTATACTTCATCATTCAGAATTTTTTGAAACCAAATAAATTAAAACACTAATTACTCATCCTTAATACATTAACAATGATACCTCATACTGTGAAATAATAACACTTTACTTTCACATTTCATCTGTAGTATCATTATCATCAACAATGTAATCATTATTCACACCACCTTGCTGATTTTCGTCAGGATCTTTCCTCATTGGAAACTATGTTTCATAATGACCATTTATTACAAAATTAAAACACTTAACCTTAAATTATGACTTAGGGAAGAAAATATTTGCATCCATTTTGTTAACTAAACATTTCATTTCTCCCTTATAGTCACTTGATTTGTTTCCTTCTTTTCCACAGTCATAACATCTTCTTGTTCCTCTAAGACATTTTCATTGGTGATTCTTTCCACACTCTTGACATAAAGGAAACTGAATATTATTTCATCCATGGTCTCAATTACCTAAACTATTAGCGATATGCTTCTTTATCTTCTTATATGAGTGTGAGAGTTGGTTAATTTACATGTTGTTAATCATGTTCTTTGAAAACTGATTAGGCGGGATTACAAAATATTTCACTCCAGTGATCATCCCACTTGACTACTCATTAGAAAATCAACCATCACATGAAACATTAATATAATTCCTTCTAGTTCGATCCATTTAATAAAACAAAATAATAGTATGATAATTTCTTATCAAAGTATAAAACCACATAATCATGAAAAGATTTACTTTTAAGATTTCTAAATCATTAAACCTTTTTAATATATGACACCCTAGGTTAATCATATGTTATTAATACCCAATTTATATCCAAATCCTTTATGATTGTTCATGAAGATTTTGTGAACTTCCAAATCATTTCCCCTAGGAGTGTCAAACTCGGTGTGCAACAAGACCCATTATCGTGTAATAGATTACCCCTAATTAGGTCTGAAACATCTTATCTGAGTTGTTACACCTTGGTAAATTTGTGCCAGATCCACATTCACTTTTAGTATCCAGAAAAGAATGTATTTATATGAAACTTGTCACTCTACCCTTTACCAAAATTCCATGAGATTTTCCTAAACACCAACTCATCCTTATATTTATCCTTATACATGTCCTTAGGGTTGTCACTAAGGTTTTATTAACCTAGTTTCAAAATTCTAACTAAAATATTCCTCTAATACCAAATATAACAACCAAGTCTTGAAATAAATTAATGTTTCATAACTTTTTTGGAATACATAAAACCTTACACAAACATACCTTTTAATATCTTACTAGTTTAATGCCTTTGGAAACATGGAAATATAAACGTAGGTACATAAATTGGTTATATTATCTCCCATTAGGTTCTTCTTGACTAGAATATTTCTTATACACATCACACATAATACATATCTTCATAATATGGATATGGAACATAAAAATGGGTGAGATAAAATGATCAATAAGGTTAAATAAGGGAGACATGTAAGCATAATCATGAACATAAGGGGATGAGAATATGATCATGAAAAGAGAAGATCATACCCTTATATCAAAGATCATATACCTGAATCATGGCATAAAGATTGGTAGTTCATAAGAAATGAATAATAAGGAAATAAATAACATAATACATGAAATCATAACTCAACAATGAAACATGAAATTGTGTCAGCCACATAAGCATATAATATGATTTCTATAGTAGCCAAGGCATTGCTTCCAAGACCATGTTGGTAGTACAGGTTCACTCCCCATTCCATGTTGGTAGTATTAGTTCACTCCCAGGGAAATATTGGTAGAATGAGTTCACTAATCATACCATATTGGTAGTTAGGGTTTACTCCCATAACCATCTTAGTGGTCAAGGTTAATTCCTAAGACTATCTTATTCTATCTCATGAGATATAAATCTTTACCCAATGAATTGGAGGGGTATATAGGTCTCACCCATCTCATAATGACATCATATATACATGTGAAAAAATATCATAAATAATAATATAATAACCCATGAAATTAAATGGGTATTATGAACATGTAATTATATCATAACCTTTTTAAATAGATAGGTTTCATAATCATTTCATCATGAATATAACTCGTGAAAAGAAGCATGTTTCAAAATCATATAACCCATGAATGTGGAATGACTTTTTTAAACATAATTCCATCAAAACATAATAAATTTAGATATAAAATATGATTGAAAACATTGAGTAAATTCCCCATAAATTCTTGAGTAGCACCAATGAATTTTATCTTGGATGGGAAATAATTTTGAAATATATTTTAAAAACATTTCTTGAGAAAAATATCCTTTCTTCTTTGAAGGAATGTTTTTATAACATAAAACCTTTTGAAAACATTTTTCTTTAAAAATAGATTTGAAAACAAATAAAGGAAGATTTAAAAACAATAAAACATTTTTAAAATCCTTTTTCCTTGAAAATTATCTTCAGGGATATTTTGAAAACATTTTAAAAAACATGGTTTTTGAATACAATAGATTTCTAACTAAAGATCGAGATGGTCAAATTTTACTTGAAAATATTATCTTAAGTCCCAAATAGTGGAAAAATGGAACTAAAAAACAAGTATTTCTGGAATATACCAAGGATAAGGAAAATAATAAGTGTTCTTGTGATATGGATCATAAGATTTCATCAATGATGCATAGTCATTAGCAGTCTAAAAAAGCGATGATATCGTTTCAATAAACTCTTACACTTTGTTACTTGGGACCATAATATTTATGTGGTAAAAGGAAATTACATGAAGCTTAAAATATCATGAAAATAATTTGATTATTTATATATCATTAAATTATATACACCTTGAAGAAGAGTTTAGGTGCCTAATAATACATGAGTCTCAAAGAAGGCAATTTGAGACAAAACATTTTTTTACCAATTTGGTAAATTTTGAAACTTAAACCCCATGAAATAAAGTTCATAAAATGGATATGTTAATACCAATATATTTAATTAAAATATATATAGAATAAAATAATGGTCTGTATATACACCACACAAAATGAAAGAGTGGAGAACATAGCATGTACCTCACAAAAATAAAAAGTGAGAAGAAATCCCCTTACCTTTTGTATTGACTCTCATTGTATTCATTAAAAACACCTATATAATAAATATAAATTTATTATAAATATTTTAAATAACCATATTATTATATATATTTTAATATATGGTATGATTATGACCCTATATTACCCGCTTGTTAACTATCCTAGGTTAAGGTTTCACTTCGGGTAATATTCGCTTAGTTTTTTATATGTGTCTTAATTTGTAATATTGTTGGTCCTTATACTTATATAATGATTAAATAATGTAAAAAATGATGTAAATATCATTTATATACATTATATTTATATTATAATAATCTATATTATATATAAGTATGAAATGGAATACACTGTTCATGGAGACGGTAGGTCGTACGTACCCATGAATTCTAATTCTGTTTAATTGTTGTGTTGAGAGAAAGAAAGTAAAAGAAACACACCCACACACACATATATGTAATTATTAAATTAGATTTATTATATCATATATATAATATATATTCACTAAAACCATATTTAATAAAACCTATGTAGTGTATGAATGAATCATATCTCTTTGAAGGGGCAATAGTCCACACTTGCTCAAAAACAATTATCGTATTAAAACAAAATGGAAAGTAAAAATATATGTGTTGTAAAAAGGAATATAGAATCTTAAATACATAATATATTTAATATATTAAACATATAAATAGTTTTTCCATCATATTTTCCACCATGGTAGGTGGTAATGAAAAAATGAACAATCCTTATTTCGTGAGGCAGTAGTTTTCCATACACAGAAACAATATTTTTATTACCGATTATATGGATGTGTTTGTAAGTGTATGTAGAACCATTTACATAAAAACACAATAGTATATTTAGTATAATTTTTTGTTACATAATTATATAATAAATAAAGTTGTATAGGGTGGATAATGAAAATAAAAGAATGTACTTGAGAGAAGACATTACCTCTTAATCGGGTAACTACAACTAGTTTGTGCCAAAAGGATTCGTTGGATTACCTTCTTCCAAAGGTAAGGATTATTTGAGTAAGGGAGTATTTTGGGGAATTATATTGGGATTTTATTGGTCTAGATTAAGTGTTTTGATAGGTGCGAGGATGTGGGAGTGGTGGTGGCTTTTTATGGGGAAGGAAAATGACTCACTTGGATTTTCTAGAAACAAGTAAGGTGTACACATGTTATTACCTAAAAAAGTCATAATAAACCAAAAAAATAAATAATTAAAGGGTTATGTCCGACTTATGAATATAAAATGTGTTTTTTACAAGTTGATAGATCATTTGGGCCCTTAATTTTAATGTTTAGTCTCTAATTAATCTTAATTTGGCCTTAATCGCTATGATTAATTTTAATCACTTTTACTAATAATTTTGGTAAAAAAATAACATGGTATTATCAGACACTAAATATTATACTGAATATGATTTTCTATGTTACTTTTTATAAATTCAAATCATAGAAGTCTAAAAATTAATATTAATGTTAATCCCATAGACGAGATAAAATAACGGGTTTTTAAAGTAAAAAAAAGTTCAAAAGTTTGTTAAGATTTCATATTCAATTTCAATGTGAAATTGAGTCTAATGAATTACATTGCATTAATATATTTTATATTTATTTAATTAAACCTTAAAAAATATATAATATCATTTAACATTAATAATTAATTTAAAAAATAAAGTTTTTAACTAAAAAACAGTATTTTTCACTATTCATCCAAAATGACGTTTCTCAGAAAAATATCAAAATTTTACTCTAGGATAATTTCGACATTATGAATTAAAAAATGAAGTTTATTTTATAACATTAAATTTATAAATGTTTATAAAATTAATTTTATTATTAAAATCATTTCATTCAAGATAACAGTATTTTTTAACATAAAAGGGCTTTACCAAAAAAACGTATCTTCTATTATCAATTTGTTTTATTTATATAAACAAATTATAAAAAATATTTTAAAATTAGTTTTTACTATTACTAGAACTATTTTTAATGTCCAATTTATAATTATCTTATTTAAATAACTATATTAAAAAATATTTTTTGTAGAAACTTAGCATTGTGTGCATCGTACGCTAAGTCGGTGTTGCATGAAACGTACCCAAAGTCATATGCCAAGTTAGTGTTGCGTGAAACATATGAAAAGTTTGTTCCATGTGAAATGAATGTTTTAATTATTTTATTTCTAAACATAAATGAAAATTTTTGTTTTTAGAGTAAAACAACTTTGTGACCAAAATAATATTTCCTTTTATATTCAATTGATTTTCATATTCATTTACAATTAATTGGTATCCTATGAATTTATATTATATTGTGTAAACCATATATTTTAATATATTAGTTAATAATATTCATAAACTCTAATTTAACATAAAATTTTTATCTTATTATATTAAATAATAATGTTTTAATAATATATTATTGCTCAGTAATCCTCATTCTTGTGTGTATGGCAAGTCATCAAGGAAAGTCATTGTTGAGTATAACGCAAGCTAAACATAGTAATTTAACAAACTATATTCAATGTTTCAAGATATGAAAAATATAAAAAGGGATAAATTAATTCAAAAATTAATTCACAAAATCTCAATGTGTTACATTCTACCCCCCTTAAAATGAATTTTTCCTTCAAAATTCATATGGGTTATCAAATGTTTAATACTTGAAAGTTTCATTCATAGAAACAAACATCATAAAAATTAATATTAAATCTTACTTTAAAAAGGTACATTTGTAACTATAATGGTTACCCAAAGTAACATATAACTGGGTTTCCATATAGAAAAACATAGGTTGGGAGTGAATATTTGACAAGGAGGAAAAGAGTAAATATTTGTAGGTAAAGTTTGAGGTCATAAATCCCAAACAATTGAATGATAAAAGAAAATTTGAGGGCCTCAAAGTCATAAATCCATGATGATTTAAAAGGCATTAGGTTTAATAGAATTACGGTATTTGGAAAACACATTTTCTTTTGAACATTATCGTTACATTGAGTAATTATTTTATTGACCAAGAATATGAAGATATATACTTACTTGATATATTCCTATAAAAAAATAATTCTTTAGTTGTTCTCTTATCAATTTAAAATTCATCCATTACTTCATGTAATGGACATCCAAAAATTAAATTTGATGCCTATAGTGAAAAAATATACTTTTATCAGATCTTAAGTCCCATAAAATAAAGAAAAGTGTAACTATTTATATATATTCATAAAAAAATAAATGCGTTTAATGCATTAATCTCTAAAGGTAAAAGTAACACCACTATTTCATCATAAATAATTATTCATAAAAAATAATTATACATTAACTAGGACATAGCATAGGCCAGTGGTACGCATAAAACCCTTATCATTCTCCAATCATGGGTTCAAGACCTGCGGCCTTTCTAGACTTGATCAGTTGTCCCTCGACATAAATGATGTGATTTTATAAAACCACTCTAATATAATTTCTAAAATATGATGGAAATCCTTGAAATAAGGGTAACCACTAACTAGCCTTTTAATCAAGGTTTTCCATACAAACTCAGTGAATAAATACTTCCTATGAAGTTTAACTTAAAATTATCATGAATGGATAACATTATAACCCATATGAAAGGTAAAAATACAAAATAATAGAAAGAAATTCATGAAACCATCTTAATATTGATCCTCTATATATCACAAATTAGCTTTTGTTTGTCACATTCCAAACATGTGAATACCCTTATGGTAAATTCTCTAGGAACAGGGTTACGAACAGAATTGTCTTAAATACTTTTGGAAATCATTAATTCTTACTTATTAAAAAGTAAATTGTATATATTCCTCAAATCCAAAAATGTTGTAAACTTTATCCTCAATGACATTGAAAACTTTGTCAATAATCAGCTCAGGGTAATCTGTACTGTCCAATTTACTTATTCATGACCCACATATCTTTATCTGAAAAAAATTATCATAACATAAAGAAAATATTAAGGGTTAACTTCTCTTAATTAAAATACCACCTTTTCATTAAATCACTTACCTATTCTACAAAAAATATTCAACATAAATTTGTAAATGTGGAGTGAAAAACATAATTAGAACAATCCTTGTATACTTCATCATTCATAAAATTTTGATACCAAATACATAAAAATGCTGATTAATTAATCTTTAATCCATTAACAATTATACCTCATCCTATTAAATAATATCTCTTTCCTTTCACATTTCATTTGTAGTATCTTTATCATCAGCAATGTAACTATTATTCAGACCATGTTGCTGATTTTATTCAGGATCTTTCCTCTTGAAACATTGAGAAACATAATAACCATTTATTCCACACTTAAAACAATTAACCTTCAATGATGAATTAGGGAGGAAAATATTCTCATCCATTTCATTAAACAAACTCTTCATTTTCCCCTTATAATCACTTAATATGTGTCCTACTTTTCTATAGTTAAAAAATCTTCTTGTTCCTATAATTAATTCTATTAGGGGATGATTTCTACACTCTTAACACGAAGGAAACAAAATCTTTTTTCCTCCATGGTCTCCATTACCAAAAATATTAGTAAACTCCTTCTTTCTCTTCATTGGAGAGTCTAAGAGTTTGTTAAGGTACACGTTGTAAATCATGTTCCATGAAAACTGATCAGGCATGATAACCACATCTATCACTCAAGAGATCATCCCACTTGACTGATCATCAGCAAATCATCCATCACATACAACACTAATGTGATTCCTTGATGTTCTATCTATTGAATAAAACCAAAATCACAGTGTGAGAATTAATTATCATATTAGGAAACCACCTTGTCATGAAAATATTTACTTTTAGTATTTATAAATCATGAAACGTTCCTTAATATACAACATCTTAGGTTAATACTATGTTATTCATAGACAAATTATATCTAAATCCATCATGATGGTTCCTGATGGGTTTGTGAATTTCCAAAGCATATCCCCTGGGAGTGTCAAACTAGGCGTACAGAAAGGCCCATTGTCATGTACAAGATTACCCTGAGTCAGGCTCAAAAGATCTTTTTGGAGTTGTTACCCATCGGTACATCTATGAAAAAACCAAATGAACTTATAGTATCTATACAAGGATTTATTTCTAGGAAACTACTCACTCTAACCTTTACCAAAATTCCATGACATTTTCCTAAATGTTGAATCATCCTTATACTTATCCTTAGACATGTCCTTAGGGTTCTCACTAAGGTTTTATCATCTTAGTTTCCAAAGGTTAACTAAAATTTTAATTTGATACCAAATTTAACAACCCAATCTTGACATACATTAACATTACATAACTTTTGAGGAATACATAAAACATTACACAAATAGATGCATGAAGACCATACTATTCTAGTGCCTTTGGAAACATGGAATCATAAACACATGTACATAAATGATCTGCATTAGCTCTCACTAGGTTCTTCTTTAATAGAACCATTATTAGACACATCAACTATAATACATATCTTCATAACCTAGAGAATGAAACATAAAAAGGGGTGAGATAAAATTCTCACTAAGTGTAAATAAGGGAGACATATAAGAATAATCATGAGAATAAGGGTATGATAAAATGATCATGAAAAGATTAGATCATACCCTACATATTTAATGATCATATACATGAATCATGGAAGAAATCTTGGTAGTTCATAATAGATGAATAATATGGAAATAAAGAACATAATACATGAAATCATAACATAGGAATGAAAAATGGAATTCTGAAAAACACACAGGCATATAATATGATTTCAATAGTATCCAAGGCATAACTTCCAATACTATCTTGGTAGTATAGGTTCACTACCTTTAATATCTTTTCATTCATGGTTCACTCTCATGACTATCTTGGTAGCATGAGTTCACTCCTCATACTATCTTGGTAGTCATGGTTTACTCCGATGGCCATCTTAGTAGTCAAGGTTCATTCAGAATACCATCTTAGTCAATCTCATTAGATATAAATCTTTACCCAATACATTGTATAGAGATATAGGTCTCACCCATCTCATAATGAAATCATACAGACATGTTCCACATGATCATAAATAATCATATCATAACCAATGAAATGAAATGGATATTATAAACATGTAATCATATCATAACCTATTGAAGGATGTAGGTTTCATAAGCATTACATCATAAACATAACATGTGAAAAGAATCAGGTTTCAAAAGTATATATCCCGTGAAATTGAAATGGGTTCCATAAACATCATTCCATCAAAAAATAATACATTTATAGAAAAAATGTGAATGTAAACATTGAATAAATATCTCATAAAGTCCTGAGTAACACCAATGGATGTTATATTATATGGAAAATGAGTTTGAAATATATTTTAAGAACATTTCTTGAGGAAAACATCCTCTCTTCTTTGAAAGAATGATTTTTATAACAAAAATACTATTGAAAACCTTTCTCTTTGAAAATAGATTTGAAAACATATTAAGGAATATTTTAAAGACATAAAACATTTATAAAAGCCTTTTTCCTTGAAATTTATCTCCAAGGATATTTTTAAAACATTTTTGAAAACATTTTTGAAAACATGGTTTTTGAGTACTATAGATTTCTGACCAAAGAGAGAGATAATAAAATTATACTTTAAAAGATATTATCTTATTTACCAAAGAGTGAAAATAATGGTACTAAAACATTAGGATATCTGGAATAAACTGATGATAATGAAACTCATGAGTGTTATTGAGATATTGATCATAAGATTTCATCAAAGATTCATAGTCATTAATAATCTCAAAAAGTGACAAGATTGTTTCAATAAACTCTTAACAATTGGTTACATGAAACCATAATCTTCATATAATAAAATGAAATCACATAAAGCCTAAAATATCATAAAAATAATGAGATTCATGATATAACATGGAAGTATATACACCTCAGAAAATATTTTATGTGCGTAACAAAACACGAGTCTCAAAGAAGGAAATTTGAGACAAAAAGTTTTTTACCGATTTGGTAACTTTTCAAACTTAAACCCCATGAAAGAAAGTTTATAAAATTGATATTTTAATACCCATATATTTAGTTACAAGATAAATATAATATATTCATGTGTAGTTCATACACCACACAAAAGGAAAGAGTGGCGGACATATCATGTATCTCATAAAAATAAAAAGTGAGAAGAAATCACTTTACCTTGTGTCTTGAATATCATCATATTCATTAAAAATAGTTGTATAATAAATATAAATTTATTAAAAATATTTTACATAACTATATTATTATATATAATATCATATATGGTTTTATTATGACCTTATATTACCTGCTTTTTAACCATCATATGTTAAGGTATCACTTCGGGTAATATTCGATTTGTTTTTCATATGTGTATTAATTTGTTATATTGTTGGTCCTTATACTTATATAATGATTAAAAAATGTAAACCATGATATAAATATCATGTATATACAGTATATATATTATAATAATATATATAACATATAAGTATGAATCAGAATATACTGTTCCTGGAGATGATAGCATTTACGTACGCATGAACGCTATTTCTGTTTAATTGTCACGTTGATAGAAATAATGTAAAAGGCATGAATATATATATCATTATTAAATTAACTTTATGATATCTTATATATTTACTAAAAACATACTTAATAAAATCTATGTAGTGTATGAATGAATCATATCACTTTGAGAGGGCGGTAGTCCACTCTTCCCCCAAATGAAATTATCCTATTAAAAAAATGGAAAGTAAAAAGATATGTGTTTTAAAAAGGATTAAAGAATATTAAAGACATAATAAAGGTAATATATTTTTTATAAATATATTTTTCATCATAATGGCCACCATGGTATGTGGTAATTGAAAAATTAAAAATCATCGTTTTGTGAGGCAGTAGTTCGCCATACATAGAAATAGTATGTTTGTTACCCATTAAATGGAGGTGTGTGTAAGTGTAGGTAGAAAAAATTACATAAAAAATAATAGTATATTTTGGATATTTTTTTATATAATCATATAATAAATATATCTGGATGGGGTGTAGAAGTAAAATAAAGTAAAGTGCTTGAGAGAAGATGTTACCTCTTAATCAGGTAACTCTTTTTCGTTTGTGCCAAAATGCTTCCTTGATTTTCCTTATACCAAAGTAAAAGATTATATGAGTAGGTAATTATTTATGCATAGTTTATTGGATAGTTATTGGATTAACATAATAGGTTTGACAAGTGTGAATAAATGGGAGATGTGGTGGATTTTTATAGGGAAGGAAACAAACTCACTTGGAATTTTTAGAAACAAGTTAGGTGTACACATTTTCTTACCTAAAAAATGTCATAAAAAATAATGAAAGGTTTATAGAAGAACTATGTAAATACAATGGGTGTTGGAAATGTGGATAGATCATTTGGGCCCTTAATTTTAAGGTTTATCTATAATTAAGATTAATTTGGTCTTAATCACATTCACTAAAAAATTTTGTCAAAAATTAACTTGGTCTTATTAGACTCTATATATTATACTGAATAAAATGATTTATGTATGTTTTTTGAAATTAAAATCACAAAAGAGGAAAAATAAAGATTAATTCTAATCTTGCTGATGGGATGAAATAATGTGTTTTTAAAGTAGAAAAAATGTTCAAAATCTTGTTATAATTTTATATTCAATTTTAATGTGAAATTGATTATAATGAATTATATTTTATTAATAGATTTAATATTTATCTAATTTTACCTTAAAAAAATTATAATATTATTTAACATTAATAATTAATTAAAAAGGTAAGTTTTTAACTAAAAATCATTATTTTCACTATTCATCAAAAAATGAAGTTTCTTAGAAAAACCCCCAAAATTTCACCCTAGATAAATTTTGTAGAAACTCAAAGTTGAATGAATCATATTACTATTTAGTGTTGTGTGTAATATAATCCAAGTTGGTTCTATCTAAAATAAATGTTTTACTTCGTGCATTGATAGACAAAAATGGAAATTTAATTTGTTAGGGTAAAACAACTTTGTGACCATAATAATATATGCTTTTACATTAAATAAATTTTCATATTCATTTATAATTAATTGGATAATTATTAATTTATATTATATTTTTTAAACTATATATTTCAATATATTGGCTAACACTATTCATAACCTCTAATTTAACATCAAGTTTTATCTTATTATATTAAATATTTTGATAATATGGTATTATTTGGTAAACCTCAGTTTTACGTGTTATGTAAGTAAATGAGGAAATTAATTGTGTAATATAACACAATATAAACATAATTATCTAATAAAATATCTTCATGTTGCAGAAAATTAAAAATTGATAAATTGATAAATTAATTTGAAATCCAATAATTCACAAAATCTCAGGGTGTTATAGGGTTTCTATACCTTTTTATTAATTTCTATTTTGGATGTACTATAAATTCCTATAAATTTCCATATGAAATAATGTTTTCTTAATTATTACAAATCTATAATTGTAGTGTGAATAAGAAACTATCCTTTCAAATTATTTTCCACCATCATAAGTCATTCTATATCATAAGATCTATTTTTCCAAGATGATATTTTTCTATCATCTATTTGGTCTCTAAGCATTTTATTAATTGAATATTTCTTATTAACTACCCTATAAAATGAAATTAACACACTCTACTATATCATCATCAAGGATAATTCCCATTTTATTGTGAATATACTGTAATTCCTACCTTATTGAGAGGTATTAAAATACACAAAATTTAATTCAATTGACTATGAAAAATTTAAAAATTCATATACCAATTATGTTTATATGAATAAATATTGAATACTGATTCATGTGTATTTGAATGGTTCATTTGATAATTATGGAATTTATTATTAGCCAAAATCTTTCAAATGATGGATGCATTAGACTTATTATTTGATAGGTAAAGCCTATAATTATATACCCCCTTGATTAATTGGTAGGTATCATGAGACAAAATAGTTTTAGGTATTTTATGTATGAATTTACTATCATGTATTATGTAATACCCGATTATTTTAGAAAATAAATCTATGTTTGATAGCGTATTCGACACACAACACCGAGCTTAAACGTCCGGTGGAATATATAAAAATTATAAACTATTCGTTAAATTGGAATTTATTTATAGTGTTAAATAATTCATGAAATATATATATATATATATATATATATATATTTACAACTAAAAATATACTATTTATAAATTATTCATAAATAATCTATCAATTTAGAGTGAAGTAATTTTATTCTTTAAAAATATGCTTTCTTAGAAAAAAAATTTATTTATTTTTTAAAAAATATATTTTAATTAATTTATTGATCATTTATAAAATTTATATGATATAATTATATTAATTTTTTAAAACATCATATCAAAATTAACTCAGGTTAAAATTCTTTAATTGTTTTGGAAAATATTGATTTTCCAGTGAATAGTGAAAAATATAGATTTTTGTAAAATAATCATTTACTTTCAATAAATTAAGTAATTTAAAAGACCCATTATGTTTTGAATATTATTTAAAGTAACATAATTTTTATTTAGTTATATTTAATCGAATTAATTTATTTTTAATCTAATTAATATTGTAACTTAGTATAAGTTTATTTTTGGGTCAACAACAATATTTTTCTGAAAACTGATTTAAAGTGCATAATGTTTTTTATTTTTCATTAATTAAAAAAACTATTTAGGAATTTTTTTTATATAAATTTATATGTTATAAGTCTATAAATATTAATTTAAACTAAAAAAATGGTAATAATTAGTTGTAGATTTTATATAAAATCATCTTATTCTTGAAAAATGGACTTCTTGAAAATCCTCTTTTTCGTCGCATTTGTGGGTTTTATTTTAAATTAAAATCTTTAAATTATGTGAAATTATTTTAATAAAAAGTATTATATATATGTAATAATATATATATATATATATATATTATCTAATAATTTCAACTTAAATTTTTTACAATAACACATAGTAAAAATAGTAAAAAGTAATTATTGTGGTTGAAGTAAAAACGAATTTACCATGGGTTAAAATAAAAAGATAATAATTAAAATAGCCTAAAAAATTTTCTAAAACAATTTTATGGACATATTTATACTTTATAATTTATAGATATATTTAATGGTTCATTTTGGAGACTTATTTCATGAGAAAAAATGTGGGTACACCTTTTTTTATAAAAAAACAAGTGTGACACTCACCTCACTTATTAAAGACCGCATAATCTCATTTCATATTCACACATACAATCAAATTGGATTGGAAAAAAAAATATTCATTACATACCTCCCAAAATAATATATCATTTACTTTTATGATAAAGAATACTTAAGAAGACTTTTTTTCTTACCTAAGGAGGTTGTCCAAATAAGAGGTATCAGGCTTAACTATGTATTTTATTTTATTTCTTCATCCACATCATTAAAATATTATTCAATTATGATGATATAATTAAACAATTGTTTACCATATAATTAAATATTATTATTTTTATGGAATAACCTAAATACATATCCTCTTCCATAAAATGGGAAATTAAATCATCATTCGTGTGTATGAAAGACTACTGCCTCGCGAACTAATGTCATTCATTTGTCGTCATCACTTCTCACAACTTATTATAATTATGGAATTAAAGTGTATATATATATGATAATTTAAAAATTATTATACTTCTATAACTATTTTATAACATATACCTTTTTTTACATTCTATTGTTTGTTGGATATGATAGTATCACTCGTTTGTATGGCGAACGACTTAATCGTGAAGCGAGGTGATGCGTTTTTCACTAATGCTTTGCATAAAAGACAATAAGGATATATTTAATGTATATATGTTTTATAAATAAAATAATTATTATATTCATGAAATATTTATCATTCTTAAAATATAATATATCATTATCTTTGTAAGGACCCAACCTTAAAACATTTTATAATCTTTAATTAAATGAATAATTTACATTGAGGGTCTTTCCAGGTTTAGATTTTTAGAGAATTAGGCCGTAACTATTACATATCAACTTCAATATTAAAAAGTAGACACTTCTACTATAACCGATTTTTCACAATAATAGAACTCCCTAAATAAAACAAGAGTTCTTTTCTTGATATAAATCTTCTTGAATACTTCTTTTCTATTACCCTTCCTTATAACCTGCAAAAAACATTTCAAAAACTTGGGATGAGCATAAAAACCTCAGTAAGGGTTATAACATAAAGGAAACATTAACCCATCAATAAATAAAAATCAATGAAACCATAATTTTTAATCATAACATACATTATGAAATCATAGTATTTTTTAATAACACATAGTAATCACAAATCATAAAGGTAACTTGTGGCATCCATACCATACTTATATTGTAGTTATCACAACTACGTAGGGAGTTACATTTGGAATACCCATCATAGTATATTCCCTAAAACTCTAAGGAGAAACATTCACATTTACCTCCGTCACATTACCCAAGGAATTGGAGAACTATTTCGGGCTCACCCGCCATAGGTTTATCAATGAACTACCCGTATACGTAACAATCCCAAGAACCATAACATGTTTGTACCACATAAAATAAACATAAAGGAAAAATAACATTTACTCATTTAAATCACAATATATCATTTAAATATATTGAAATAAAAAATACATTATCAAAACCATTTTCAATACCAAAATACGTAAAAGATTATATGGTATTTATTTTTCTTTTAAAAAACATTTCGGCTTATAACAGAAGCCAATGATCAAATAATACTCACGGTGACGGAAAGGTTGTTTTCACTACTTACATTAAAAGAAACATTATCTTTTTTGTTTAGTAAAACACTTTTTAGAAAAATATTCTCTTTGAATGAAATAAAAAGTCAAAGGTGTTTATACACCATATAAAAGAAAGTCGTGTATAAAAGAAAATATGCCTCAATGAAAGGCGATTGAGATGAAGTCCCTTACAAAGATGATATCCTTAGATTAAGGATAAATCAATTATGTAATTATGTGTGACAAATATAAATACACCCAATATAAGTGTATATTAAGTGTAAAATAATAAAATTCATCGACAAATATTCATAGCACAACATAATCAATAAGTAGATATTTAACCCAAAGAATTTAAATTGGGTAAAGAAGTTCTCTCACAGAAATTCGACAGCCTAACAACGTCACTTTAAAATTCATGAAATCATTTGATGAGAGATAAAAGCATATCTCATCACATGGAAATAAAATTTACATAAATAAGGATATAGAAAAACATATTCCAACATAAGAATATGTAAATTAAAAGACATAACAAAAACAAGTCTTTTAAAAAGAGGAGGGTGAAAGGTTTCCTTACCGATTTGGGTAACTTTAGAAACGTACACCCCATGAAAGAAGGATAATAAAATGAAGATGTAAATACCCATAAATTAAATTATTTTACACAAATAATACAATCATGGGCAGTAAATACACCACAAAAAAGGAAATATTGGAAAATGTAGCATGAATCTCAGGGGAATAAAAGTGAGATGAAAACCCCTTACCTCATTATAATCAATCGTGTTGTGTGACCAAAAGATAATAACAACCAAATGAATTATAGAATACCATGAATATAAAGATAATCATGATAATAAATATCATAAGTAAGTAAACAATACAACACATGAAATAAATAAGTGTCGAACAATGGAAATCTCACAGAATTAAAAGTGAGATAAGAATCCCTTACCTCGTTGTCCGACTTGACTCGCTCGTATATTCCTTGTTCTTTTTGAATAATAAACTTAAGTTAATTTATACGTGCTTAATAATATTTTTTCAAGTTTCTTATTAATTTTATATTAATTATTACCTTTCTATAACAGTTAGTTAATTATTTGAGCTCATATCAGACATTTTGTCATTGTTCGGAACTTGAGTCAAAAATGAACTTGTTATAATTATAAATTTTCCATGTGGTCAGAAGTCCATTATCTACAAAATGAGATTCATCATTTATATGTAATATATATATATATATATCATATATATATCCAATATATATATATATGTATTTTTAATAGTACATAACATTTGGAGATTAGAAATGAAATGCACCGTTTATGGAGACGGTAAGCCGTGCGTACACATGAACGCTAATTTCATTTCTATTTCATATTTTAATGAAATGAAAACATAGTGATTCATAGGTATATAATAATTTCAGTATAATATTTATGTCATATATTTTACTTAATTCCATAAATTATATACTTTATATGTTCCACGTATTGCATGAACGATTCATATCACTTTGACGGGGCAGTAGTTCGCACTTCCTCTAATGAAATTATCGTGTTACCCATTATGGGAACCATAAAGGTATGATATAAAAAAGAAAATACATAATCATACAGAAAACATAAATATAATATATATAATATATTGATAAAGTGCCGTCATAATGGCCACCATAAGAGACAGTATGAGATAATTGAACAATCATCGTCTTGTGAGTCAGTAGTTCGTCGTCCACTGAAACAATATGTTCTTTACCCATTAGATGGAGGTGTGTATAATTGTAGCTATAATACTTCTCATAAAAACATCCTTTTATATTTAGGATACTAGTTTTGTTATAAAACAAAGGAATAAAAAGATTTTATGGGGTTGGATAAGTAAAATAAAACAAAAGAACTTAAGAGAAGACGTTACCTTTAAATCAGGTAACTCCCTTTGGTTTGAACCAAAAGGATTTCTTGAAGATCTTTTTGCCTAAAGTAAGGATTCTAGGATAAAGATAGGGATCTTGGGAGATTATTTGAGTAGAGGTTAGATGATCCAAGGGATTTATAAATGTGAGAAATGGGTAAGATGTGAGGGCTTTTTATAAGATAGGGGAGGGGCTCTTTTGGAAAGTTTGAAAATATTATTTTATTATATAATGATATTCGGTTTCTAAAGGTCCAAAAATCATTAAAGTTGAAGGTAAGGTGGGCCATGTTATAAATAAAATCATACAATAATAATTGTTCATGTTTTGGATATTGTTTTAATTATTATATTCTTATTTATTTAAATCATTTATTAATGACGTAATCACTACATCATCATTGTGTCATAAATAATTTTTATTTATTTGATGTCTAAAAATTATAAATTTTTTTCCATAATTTAGGAAATCATTTTATATTTCCAATTAATATTTATAGCTGAAAAGATAACTTATATAACCCCATGTGAAATTTTTTTAGTAAAACAATACATGTTTATGACCTTTTTATTTTTACTTTAAATAAAAAGTTATTAATGTCATTATCTTATCCAAGTGGCTCTGTAGGGTCCCAAAATTGACCCATGGATTTTATTGATCGTTCATGACTCATAAAATGAGTTTATTACAAGTTTCAAGGTAATTTTATATTATTATAACAATATTTTTACCTTAAATTACCATAATTACCATTAATCGCGGTTAATAAAAAACTTACTATTCACCAAAAATTATTTTCTTCCTATTGAACCACATTTTACTTACTAATGAAAACCATGAATGTAGGATTTTTGAAATTCAATTCACAGAAGCGGTAAAATTTCATTTAAATGAAAAATTCAGTTTTTTAACTACTACTTAGTGGTTTCACTATTCAACAATAATTGAAAGTTTTCAGAAAAATTCCAAAAATTCACTATAAGATAAATTTGATATTCTGAATTAAAAAATGATTTATATTTTACCAAATTCAAAACATAGAAGTTTCAATAATTAATTTTATTATTAATTCTCGTCGTCAAGACAAAAATCATGTTTTTAAGAAATAATTACCACCAAAAGATTGATACTTGTTAATGTCCAATTTCAAAGTGAAATTACTTAAAATGGACAACATTGGGTTAAATGGTAAAAATATAATCTATTTACACTTTAAAACCAATTAAAAATTTAATCAAACTATATAAATAAATTATATTAAAAAGTATATTTGAATTAAAATACAATATTTTTCACTATTCCTTAAAAAATCAACTTTATCGGAAAAATTCCAAAAATTTACACAAAGTAAATTTTGATGTCCCAATTCTAAATAAGAGATTTTTTGGTCAAATAGAATGTATGAAAGTGAAAAAAACCAGATTTAAATAGGGTTCACCATCAAAAGGTAGTAAATCGATCTTTTAAATAATATTAGAGTATTTATGCTTAAAATTGAATTAGATACAGAGGTTAAATAGATGGAGAGCGGTCAGAAGAGGTCGGGAGCTCTCTCACTAATCTGTAATGGGAAATAGGGTTTCCGCTGCTTCTGCAGCCGATGGCTTGCGATTTCATGGGACAAGGATGCTTTGATTCGTACAAACACGTGGATTCTGGTTTGAGGAATCTGATACCCATGAAGAGAGATTCCCCTGATGTTAAACCTATTGAGGTCAGTTCGCAAAAACACTCTTTCTCTTTTTTAGAGGGTCTAAGTCTAGGTATTTGGAGTAAGGGTTTTGTCGCACATGTTAAATCAAATTCGGTCACGATATCGGAGAGGCTTGAAATTGGGGCACACTCGATCATTGCTCGCCTCATCCTACCCAAAGGAACTGCACCATAGAAGCTTGAGTATCTTACTCAGAGACTGTTGAAGATCTGGGGTTTTTCCTCTTAGAAGTTTGTCTCACTTGGGAAGGGTTTCTACCACTTACTCTTCCCCTCTGAGGACCTCAATATGCGGGCATGGGGCTTCGGCTCAATTTCTTTCAAACTAGGAGCACTGCATATCAGAGAATGGGATCATAAATTCAATCCTCTAGAAATCGGTAACACTTCAATTAAAACTTGGGTTAATGTATTTGGTTTAAACTGGATTATTTGGCATCCTAGGATTTAAATGACATTGCTTCGTCCATAGGGTTCCCAATAAAAATGGAATAAGAAACATAAGTCACCAGATACAACCATTATGCTATATTTTTAGTTGAAGTCGATCTATGTTCCACTCTGATTGATAAGGTTTACCTTTCTATTGAGGTAGAAGAACCTGATCTAAGAATTGAATTTGAGAATATACCAAGGTTCTGTCCAAAATGTAAAGTCATTGGCCAGGACACTAAAAACTGTAGAAGGTCCATCACTTGTGATTTTTGCTTGTTGCGTGGACATGATATCAATTCATGTCTTAAAAAGAATAAGGCCATGAAAGGTAGTGAGAACCCACTGACCTCCCTGACTCAGAATCTTGTTGAATCTGGAAACAATAAGGCTATAAGAAATGAAACAATTACCTCCACTGATCCTAAACAAGGCAACAAGCGCTCATGGGTTGACATAGGTGAGTGGGGTCCTGACGATCTCCCCCTGCTACCTGAAGTATCGAAACCATCAATGTCAAGGGACACTGAGGATATCAATACTCGAATGATGAGTGAATATTTTTACCTTAAGTTGGATGGATCCTCATATGGTGCTATGGTTTCTACTAATTTCTTGAAGTATGGAACTCACTCACTGGTTGAAGGCCATTCTGCGAAAGTTACTTCTGTGGTTCAAGCAGGAAAACAAGTACTTTATCCCTCCAAGTAAGTGGTCAATACAGTTGTAGGAGAGGCTCCATCCCCCATGACATGTATGGAATCTGCCCCTGACTTAGCTTATAGTCATGTGTAGGTGGAAATTATTGAACCTCATGCAGGAAAAACTTGTGCTAGCCCTACGCTAGGAGTGGAAGATGGATCCTACCTCAGCTCCTTGGCAATGCGAGCTGGAAAGATGCAGGGATAACCTGTTTTGTCTTCCCAGGAGAAAATGGGCTTAGAAGATAATCCAAATCCATACAAAGGGATGACAAAAGTAAATAAATGTAACACCCCGAGCTTCCATGATACGCTTCTCAATCAATAATGCAATAGCTTGCATTGTACGCAACTTCGAGTTCTAAAACACCGCGACTAATCAAAGTAGCCGTTGTGAATAGTAATACCTACTTTTTGAAATTTTATAAATTTTATTTATCAAAATGGACTTCATTTTTTGATTCGGAATATCGAAATTAGCCTATGTTGAATTTTTGGTATTTTTCTGAGAACTTCTAATTTTTTATGAACAGTGAAAAATACTTAAAAACAACTTTTTAAATAAAAATAATTTATAGTGATAAATTATACTATTTAGTGGTTTTAAAGTATAATTAGAATATATTTTTACCATTTTATCCAATGGTGGTGATTATAATTAATTTAACATTGAAATCAGACATAAACAATTGTCAATCTTTTGATATAAATTGTTTCTTAGAAACACGCTATTTTTGTAACAGCGGGAATTAATTATAAAATTAATTAATGCAACTTATATGTTTGGAATTTTCTAAAATACACATCATTTTTGAATTCGAAATATCAATTATAGCTTAGGGTGAAATTTTGGCATTGTTCTGAAAAACTTCAATTTTTGATGAATAGTGAAACCACTAAGTGGTAGTTAAATAACTGATTTTTCGTTTTAATGAAATATTACCACTTCTGTGATTTTATTTTCAAAAATCCGACATACATGGTTGTCATTAAGAAGTAAAATGTTGTTCAATGAGATTAAAATAATTTTTTGGTGAATAGTAACTTTTAAGTTCTTAATCGCGATTGGAGGTAATTAGTGTAGTTTAAGGTACAAATAATGTTTTAATAATATGAGATGAGCATGACACTTGTACTACTCCTATTGGATGAGTCATGGCCGACCAAGACAACCCATGGGTCAACTTGGGGACCCCATGGAGCCACTTTAGTTGGAAAATGACATTAATATATATTTATTTAATGTTAAAATTAAATTGACACAAACATGAGTTGTTTTACTAAAACAGTTTTTAAGTGGGGTTACACAAGTCCAAATTTTGACTATAAATATTAATTAGAAAGATAAAAAGATTTCCTCCATCATAGTATTTTTTTTATAATTTTTAGACATTAAATAAATTACATTATTTATGACATCATTATGATGCAGCGATGACCTCATTATTTAACGATTTAAATAAAATGAGAAGATAATGCAAAATCCAAGGAATACACTTGTCCAAAGCCTATTGGATGAGGATATTTCGAACCCTTATCACCTTATCCACGAAGTATATAAGTGTGGGACCTTTATAATCCGAAAATCATTGTATAATAATGTAACATTTTAATCTTTCCAAAAGAGCCCCTCCTCTCCTCTTATAAAAGGCCCCCACCTCTACCACCTTATTCACACTTTCAAGCCTTTTGGTTCGGCCAAACTATGCCCAAATACTCTCCCAACTTCTCTCCATTCATCCTAGAAGCTTTACTTTAGTCATAAATCTATCCTAAGGAGTCCTTTTGATCAAATCAAAAGGAAGAACCCGAAGAAGAGGTAACATTTTCATCACCCTCTTTCATGTTTCTTTCTTCTTCCACTCCCTATTTGTTTATTATTTAAATTCTAAAATTATAACTCCAGTATCTTCTATATACTGTGATGTTATTATAAATATGGAACAACCATATTCAGTATTCTACCCATCATTTGAATGACATGTCACCATACGTGCGTACGTACGGCTTACCGTCTCCACGTCGTGGTGTAATTGTTATTCAATATATTATTATTTAGGTGGGTATAATAATGATATGTAATTCATGTAAATAATAAATATAACATGATAATGATTCTGTATATATGTTATACTATCCAAATATATATTATTTTAATATCAAAATAATGATATTGTCGCTCGTGCGTATGTACGGACTACCGTCTCCACGAACGCGATGAGATTCATTCTCCGTCGTATCCATTCAAGTATAATTATCATTTGATGATTTAAAAATAATGTTTAAGGACATGATATCATTCTGGATATGAATAAGATACAACCTATCCATAAAAAACACGACTTACGTAACAAAACATATAAAAGAAAATGAGTAAGTTAACACCCGAAACAATGATAAATCTAAGATATTGTTAACAAAGCAATGTTAAAAGATCATATATGATATCATATGAATGTATATGATTCTTGTATAATTTAATAACAATTATTTCACCATTATACAGGAGTTTAACCTACCCCAACCAAGGAAAAGTACAAGGTAAGGGTTATTTCACAATCTCTTCATTATCCGAGGTTGTTTATACGTAATAGTCTACTGGGATCTCTTTATCATCCACATCCATGTTTCTTAAAAATGTATTTCAAAACATTTTTATTATTTACAAGAATATGGTTTAAAGTCATTTATACCCTTTTTTGACTTTTTATAAGAGGAATCTTTCCGTCGTTTTCAAAACAAGGTCCTTTTAACCTTTTCGACAGAATTAAGGTAAGAATGTTTTTTTAACTTATACGGCGGGTGCGGTTATTTTCTGCCATTATAAAATCTTCAAATATTTCCTTACAAGATTATAAGAATATTTTCAAGAAAAGGTTTTATTTTATATGTCTCTTAAATGATTTCAAAAATAGAAAGAGATATTTCTCTAAAAAGTGTTTTGATTTCATCTATGTCAACATCCTTTGATGGATTTTACGCTTATTTGAAGTTGATTTATTATGATACAAAACTTCTATATTGTATTGAAGGTTTTGTGATATTTTTGACTGTGGATGTGCTATTTTTATACCATTCACAGTTTATGGTGAAATTATTGACATTTCGTATGCTAGTTTTAATACGAATGTTTATGTTATGTTTAAACCTTTTCATATGGGAATGCATTGGACTTAATATGTGACGGGTGGAGCCCGCTATAGCTCCTCTATGCATCGGTAGGTCTCATGAGACAAACTAGTGTCTTGGAACAAGGCCTTAACAAAATCTTATTTGTTGTCTTGGCACGAGGCCTTGGCTATGTGGTTATGATAGTCTGGAATTATGCATTCCAACATTATGAAAGTGGTTAGTGATTTTGAATGTGATTATTCGATTAGTAGAATATCCATGTGAATGAGTAAAAGGCATTATTTCATTTTATTTATGCCATACAATGTTGAAAGTTAAAGCTTGAAAGGCTTTTGTTTTAGTTATACATTGCCTTAAATGTTTATTCTTATTTATGAAAGTTTCTGCTGTATTGATATCCTTACTGGGCATTTGAGCTCACCCCTTTTCTATATTTTATTTTTCCCAGGAAGTGAAGAAGTAAATTATGAATGACCTGCAGGGATATTATGAGGGGATAATAGTGTGGACTGTGGAGACATTATGTTGTTGTAGTAGTTTTTCATTTTATGATGTAATGTAAAACTTATGAATATATCTAGTGTTTCCAAGGCTACTAAACCAATCGGTCTTTCGAGATTTGATCTTTCTTGTGATCATGTCAATGTTACGAAGTGATACATCGACTCTGGGTAGCTGGGTTCGGGGCGTTACAGTTGGTATCAGAGGGAGGTTTAGTACAAACCTTGGAAGATAGATTTAGATAAACTCTGATTAGAGCACGTAGACCTAAGATGAACTTTGAGGATTAGTATAGAAGAACTTCCTAGAATTTTGGTATTGTAGAGATTTTGTGAGTTTTCCGAGCAATACATCCCTATCTGGATACGAGCAGGTAGAGGCGGCTCTGGCACAGATGTTCCTAGGGGTAAAACCTGAAAACACCGCTTTGATCTAGACTCGAACGGGAACTGTTACACGACAACGGGCCTTGCTTCACTCTTGGTTACGACACTCCCGGGGGATATGCTTTGGATAATTCTCATTTTCTTTATAAACCACTAGGAAGGGTTATGAGTATATACTTCCTCAAAGAAAACATTTTTATGGATTATATCCATAAATAGTTCAATTTATGTTAAGTATCTTACAAGTATGGAATTATGTATTTTGATTTATAAACTAATATAGTTTATGCCATTGTTTAGAAAGGGCGCCTAGTGGAAGGAATGGAAACCGTATCAATGCACGCACTCCGTGTAGGGATTGCCCTCCTGCTCAAGATAATTATTGTGGAGCTGGAGATACAACTGGTGCTGATCAACTTATTACCATACTGGGACAACTCACTCAGGTTATGAATAATAACCTTACTCATATGGAGCACCCTGATCCGCAACGTGGAGGATCAATGTTAAACCGCTTCATGAGGCAACAACCACCAACATTTAATGGGGGTACAAATCCATTAGTAGCTGAGCAATGGATAAACATCTTAGAGAAAATATTCCACGCCTTGGGGAGTAGTGAAAGGGAAAAGGTTATCATGGCAGTTTACCGCCTCACTGGAGATGCTGATCAATGGTGGTCATTGATTCAAAACACAAAGGAAGATGACAACATATCGAATATGGAATGGAGGGAGTTCAAAGATCTTTTCTTAGAAAAATACTTTCCTCATGACCATAGAGCAGATATGGAAAGGCAATTTCTGAGTCTGAAACAAAAGGAGGATGAGAATGTCGCAAAGTATGAGGCCAACTTTACAAGGTTAGTGAGGTATGCTGCAGATTATATACGTAACCCAAGAGGTAATATTGATCGTTTCTTTGATGGGTTAAAACCATTTCTCCGTCGAGCTTTAGTATCACAATCCTTCTCATCATACGAAGATATTGTCTCGTGTGCTATCAAGACAGAAAAGGGATTCTCTAAGTCTTATGACAACAAAGTAAAGCAAGAGAAGAAGAGAACGGTGGAACAAGAGACAGATAAAGGGAAAAGGGAAAGAAGGATTTTCCATTATGTGATAATTGTGGGAAGAATCACCCTAGTACTTACCTAAAAGGAATGGGAGTTTGTTATAAATGTGGAGAAAAGGGTCACCAGGCTCGTGATTGCAAGGGAAAGAAAGAGGCTATCAATGTTGAATGCTACAATTGTAGAGAAATGGGTCATTATGCAAATGATTGTCCTAAGCGTCAGGGAAACTTACCTCAGAAAAGGCCAAGGGATCAAGGACAATCTTATGCTATTACTACAGTTGAAGCAGAATAACTAATGTATTGGTGCTTTTGGACTCATGGATTATATTCTGGTTATTAGAATAATGTTATATATATATAAGGATTGTACTGCAGTACTTGTTGATTTCAGTAAGGTTTTAATATGATGAAGGTAATTATATTTTTAGTATGTGACAATAAGAGAAACTTTACTTTGTTTGGGGAATCTAATAAATTGATTTTGGAATTAAGAGACCTTTTAGAGAAAGTCTGGACAGAGGTATTTTGGATAACTATAAAGGTTGGAGTGGATTAAGTTGATCTTTGGATAGTATTGTTTAAGGTTAAAAATTTATGAAGATTATTTTTGAATATTATAATACTATAGTTTTAAGAAAAGGACAACCTGCAGGGTGGGGCATAACCCGTCACGTCGGACAAAGCTGCAGGAATCGAACCCACAATCATAGTGCGATAGGCCTTTATTTCCTACCACTAGCCTACAAGAAGTCCCTGGTTATTACAAAATAATTTTACTAATCTAAATGGTATGTGTTAACATTTGGAACTTTATACAATTATGATAAATAGAATATTTTTGAGTTCCGTTACCATTTGGAGTAAAAGATGGGTTTGTGGTAAAAATTTATTAACGAATGAAAGTATAAATAACAAGTATGTATATTCCCTTACATTCTTAGTAAATCTCCTAAATAAATTCCTCAACATTATAAAAGGTAACTTAAAAAAAAATGTTGTCGGTTAACTTTTCCAACTGGGGATTCAATGACCGTTTAACCAATCACAAGTTTGTGATTTTCTTGTGGTTAAACTTTCTCCTAATCCTATTTTCTATAACTCTCCATCAGACCTTGATGGTTTGTTTCTCCTCCATATCCATATTTTCATAGAATCCTAGAATGGGCTATATCGGGTGACCTTTGTACTTATCTTGCTTTCTTTTAATGTTATATATTTATTAACCTTATTTCTGATGTGGGTTTTCCTCAAAGGTATTTTCTCTTTTCAGCCTTTTATTTTCAAAGAAAAATTTCAAATTGCGAGGACGCAATTTATTGAAGGAGGGGAGAATGTAACACCCCGAGCTTCCATGATACGCTTCTCAATCAATAATGCAATAGCATTCATTGTACGCAACTTCGAGTTCTAAAACACCGCGACTAATCAAAGTAGCCGTTGTGAATAGTAATACCTACTTTTTGAAATTTTATAAATTTTATTTATCAAAATGGACTTCATTTTTGGATTCGGAATATCGAAATTAGCCTATGTTGAATTTTTGGTATTTTTCTGAGAACTTCAAATTTTTTATGAATAGTGAAAAATACTTAAAAACAACTTTTTAAATCAAAAAAATTTATAGTGATAAATTATACTATTTAGTGGTTTTAAAGTATAATTAGAATATATTTTTACCATTTTATCCAATGGTATTCATTAGAATTAATTTAACATTGAAATCGGATATAAACAATTGCCAATCTTTTGATATAAATTGTTTCTTAGAAACACGCTATTTTTGTAACAGCGGGAATTAATTATAAAATTAATTAATGCAACTTATATGTTTGGAATTTTGTAAAATAGACATCATTTTTGAATTCGGAATATCAATTATAGCTTAGGGTGAAATTTTGGAATTGTTCTGAAAAACTTCAATTTTTGATGAATAGTGAAACCACTAAGTGGTAGTTAAATAACTGATTTTTCGTTTAAATGAAATATTACCACTTCTGTGATTTGATTTTCAAAAATCCGACATACATGGTTGTCATTAAGAAGTAAAATGTGGTTCAATGAGATTAAAATAATTTTTTGGTGAATAGTAACTTTTAAGTTCTTAATCGCGATTAGAGGTAATTAGTGTAGTTTAAGGTACAAATAATGTTTTAATAATATGAGATGAGCATGACACTTGTACTACTCCTATTGGATGAGTCATGGCCGAACAAGACAACCCATGGGTCAACTTGGGGACCCCATGGAGCCACTTTAGTTGGAAAATGACATTAATATATATTTATTTAATGTTAAAATTAAATTGACACAAACATGAGTTATTTTACTAAAACAGTTTTTAAGTGGAGTTACACAAGTCCTAATTTTGACTATAAATATTCATTAGAAAGCTAAAAGGATTTCCTACATCATAGTATTTTTTTATAATTTTTATAAATTAAATAAATTAAATTATTTATGACATCATTATGATGCAGCGATGACCTCATTATTTAACGATTTAAATAAAATGAGAAGATAACGCAAAATCCAAGGCTTACACTTGTCCAAAGCCTATTTGATGAGGAGATTTCGAACCCTTATCACCTTATCCACGAAGTATATAAGTGTGGGACCTTTATAATCCGAAAAGCATTGTATAATAATGTAACATTTCAATCTTTCCAAAAGAGCCCCTCCTCCCCTCTTATAAAAGGCCCCCACCTCTACCACCTTATTCACACTTTCAAGCCTTTCTGTTCGGCCAAACTCTGCCCAAATACTCTCCCAACTTCTCTCCCTTCATCCTAGAAGCTTTAATTTAGTCATAAATCTATCCTAAGGAGTCCTTTTGATCAAATCAAAAGGAAGAACCCGAAGAAGAGGTAACATTTTCATCACCCTCTTTCATGTTTCTTTCTTCTTCCACTCCCTCTTTGTTTATTATTTCAATTCTAAAATTATAACTCCAATATCTTCTATATACTGTGATGTTATTATAAATATGGAACAACCATATTCAGTATTCTACCCACCATTTGAATGACATGTCACCATACGTGCGTACGTACGGCTTACCGTCTCCACGTCGTGGTGTAATTGTTATTCAATATATTATTATTTAGGTGGGTATAATAATGATATGTAATTCATGTAAATAATAAATATAACATGATAATGATTCTGTATATATGATATACTTTCCAAATATATATTATTTTAATATCAAAATAATGATATTGTCGCTCGTGCGTACGTACGGACTACCATCTCCACGAACGCGATGAGATTCATTCTCCATCGTATCCATTCAAGTATAATTATCATTTGATGATTTAAAAATAATTTTTAAGGACATGATATCATTCTGTATATGAATAAGATACAACCTATCCATGAAAAACATGACTTATGTAACAAAACATATAAAAGAAAATGAGTAAGTTAACACCCGAAACAACGATAAATCTAAGATATTGTTAACAAAGCAAAGTTAAAAGATCATATATGATATCATATGAATGTATATGATTCTTGTATAATTTAATAACAATTATTTCACCATTGTACAGGAGGTTAACCTACCTCAACCAAGGAAAAGTACAAGGTAAGGGTTATTTCACAATCTCTTCATTATCCGAGGTTGTTTATACGTAATAATCTACTGGGATCTCTTTATCATCCACATCCATGTTTCTTCAAAATGTATTTCAAAACATTTTTATTATTTACAAGAATATGGGTTAAAGTCATTTATACCCTTTTTTGACTTTTTATAAGAGGAATCTTTCTGTCGTTTTCAAAACAAGGTCCTTTTAACATTTTCGACAGAATTAAGGTAAGAATGTTTTTTTAACTTATACGGCGGGTGCGGTTATTTTCCACCGTTATAAAATATTAAAAGCTTTCCTTACAAGATTATAAGAATATTTTCAAGAAAATGTTTTATTTTATATGGCTCTTAAATGATTTCAAAAATAGAAAGAGATATTTCTCTAAAAAGTGTTTTTATTTCATCTATGTCAACATCCTTTGATGGATTTTACGCTTATTTGAAGTTGATTTATTATGATACAAAACTTCTATATTGTATTGAAGGTTTTGTGATATGTTTGACTGTGGATGTGCTATTTTTATACCATTCATAGTTTATGGTGAAATTATTGACATTTCGTATGCTAGTTTTAATACGAATGTTTATGTTATGTTTAAACCTTTTCATATGGGAATGCATTGGACTTAATATGTGACGGGTGGAGCCCGCTATAGCTCCTCGATGCATCAGTAGGTCTCATGAGACAAACTAGTGTCTTGGCACAAGGCCTTGACAAAATCTTATTTGTAGTCTTGGCACGAGGCCTTGGCTATGTGGTTATGATAGTCTGGCATTATGCATTCCAACATTATGAAAGTGGTTAGTGATTTTGCATGTGATTATTCGATTAGTAGAATATCCATGTGAATGAGTAAAAGGCATTATTTCATTTTATTTATGCCATACAATGTTGAAAGTTAAATCTTGAAAGGCTTTTGTTTTAGTTATACATTGCCTTAAATGTTTATTCTTATTTATGAAAGTTTCCGCTATATTGATATCCTTACTGGGCATTTGAGCTCACCCCTTTTCTATGTTTTATTTTTCCCAAGAAGTGAAGAAGTAAATTATGAATGACCTGCAGGGATATTATGAGGGGATAATAGTGTGGACTGTGGAGACATTATGTTGTTGTAGTAGTTTTTCATTTTATGATGTAATGTAAAACTTATGAATATATCTAGTGTTTCCAAGGCTACTAAACCAATCGGTCTTTCGAGATTTGATCTTTCTTGTGATCATGCCAATGTTACGAAGTAATGCACCGACTCTGGGTAGCTGGGGTCGGGGCGTTACAATAAATCTGTCCTTGTATCTACTCCAACTACGCATGCTAATGTGCTGCAGCTTGAATAGACTCCAATAGAGCATTCCCAACACCCTGCCATAGGAGATGAGGAGATGGATGATTCTTGGTAGCAATCAGGTTCTGGGAAGCGTGGACCACATGCTAAAAATCAAGGAAGAGGATGTGGAAAAGAATAACCAGTGATAAGGAAGGATGAAGCGACATTGGATGTCTCAGACTCGGAAGAAACAGATATTGAAAAACTTATTCAGCAAGCGCGGGACTTGGAAGCTCTTCACTACAGGGGATGCGGGTGTGGAAGCGGTCACATCTGCGGTCGTAGTAGGGGTCTAGATTGGGGAAATTTGCGGGATAAACAATGAAGGAAAGCTGAAAAAATCAGAAAAATATTGGGACTTCATGAAGAGGACTTTGATGATCTATAAGAACTTCTACCAGTTTCTCTGTTTTGATGTCTCTTTTATGATTCAATAAAAAGGGGCTTGTCCCCCACCTTTTCTAATAGAAAAATGATTAAAATCGAATTATTTTCTTTTTTAAAGCCTCTAACTTTTATTGGATAAATGTAAAAAAAATTAGCAAATATGTATAATCATATTTTAGTTAGTTCTTTCTATTCCCGCCAATACAACGACTAGGCATTAACTACCATTTAAAATAATAATATTATATTCTTAGTGTACAACATAAGATTTCAAAGAAACCCATTTTTACAAATCCGGTATGCTATCGAACATAGAAACCCCTTTAAATTAAAAGTAATATTTAATTCACAAATATTAATAAATATGAAAATTTTCATATTCTTTATTTATCTGGGATGTTACATCCTTCCACCATTTTGGTAATTGCGTCCTCACAATTTTAAAATTGGTCTTGGAAACTTCATTGAAAGCCCCACATCGGAAAAATAGTCAATAAAACTATCACTTTAAAATAAAGGAAGAGAAGTACAAAGGTTACCCAAGTTAACCCATACTAGGATTCCATGTAGGAAAACATGGATATGGAAGAGGAAATAACTGATCACGTTCTGATGGAGAGTGATAGAAAACATGATTATGAGAATTTTAACCACCAAAAAATCACAAACTTGTGATGGGTTAAACAGTATTTTATTCCCTAGTTGGAAAATTTAACAAACAATGTTTTTGTTTTGAGTTACTTTTCATTGAGGAATTTATGTTTGAGTTTAACTAAAAACATAATGAAACATACTTACTTGTCATGTAAAATTTTATCTTTTACTAGATTTCTAACATAAACTCATATTTTCTACAAATGATGAGTATTCAGGTTGACTTTTCACATAAAGAGCGTTATAATCAACTTCAAGAGAATCACATAATCCAAAAAAGATAAACTATATATTTCTCAGGTATTTAGACCTTAACCCAAATCTAAATGGTTAGTACAAGATTATATAATCACCAAAAAGGATAATCTTTTACAAAAAGAAAAACAACTCTTAATCTCCAAAAATTGTCAAAAAAACCCAAAGTTCATCAAAGACCATTCAATAAAGAGATGTCTATAAAATTCTTCAAAGTAATCCAAACTAATACTGAAACCCAATATCAGAAGGATTTAATCACATAGTCTTCCAAGATAAATTTTAACATTTATCTCCCAATAATATCAGTTACACTTAAAGTCTCATATTGAGAAGTAATTAACCTAATCACATATCCTCCATGATAGGTTAATCATTTCCATAGATAACCCAAAATCAACTTATTCCTGATTCATAAGATCATCTAACTAAAAATAATTAGTCATACTAACCAGGGGCATTACGTAGTCCAGTGGTAGGTGATAAATACTAGTCACACTTTGGTTGTGGGTTCGATTCCCACAGCTTTGTCTAGTGTGATGGTTTGTCACATGGTCCACATGTTTTCCTTTTTCAAAAACTATATAATTTTATAACATTACCAAAAATAGATAAATTCATCAAAAATAACCATAACATATTTTAACCATAAATTTTATCTAATAAGTTTCATTTTGCATCTCAAAATGTATTAACCTGTAATTGCCTCAAATTCAAGGATCATATAAACCCAAATTGTAGAGACCCGAAGCTTGATGTACATGGACATTACATTACTTTTGCGGAATATTTAGTACATAACAAAAACACACACATAAGGATCGTAATAGTTTAGTGTCTTTGGAAACTCGGAATATAATCTTCTAATCGTGGTGAAAGTTCTTCAACATCTCCCATAAAGATCTTCCTTTTTTTTACCTAAAACATTTCTTTATATACTGGGGAAAAGAAAACATAAAAGGGTGAGCTCAAATGCTCAGTAAGGGTAAACAAAAGAAATATCAATCACTTCATTTTCATAAGAACATAACATTTTGGAATTATTAACCTTCAAAAGAGAGCATAATTTCATAACATGGGATAAATCATAGTAGTGAAATGAAATCCCAATAATCATAACTTAAAACATGAAACTTTTTGGCATACACACATAATCATAGAGAATCATATCTTATTAGTCAAGACTCATTGCCAAGACTATCTTAGTGGACAAAGTCCATTTATGAACCGAGTCACCCTCGTTTCAGTCCTGTTTCACTGAACCGGTATAACCTACTGTTCCATCCATGTCTATCTCATGAGATATAAAATCTTTACCCAATGGATTAGAGGGAGATATAGGTCCCACCCATCTCATAATGATACCATTCTTATGTGTGCCACAAAATCATAAATCATACATCATTACATAACCCATGTAGTAAAAATGGGAATCTTAAACATCATGACATCATAAAACAATTAATATTAGATAAAGGAATACATAAAAATAATTCCATCACAACATAATCAAATCAATGTAACAATAGGGATAGAAACAGAATCCTTTATTATCTTATATGGAAAGTAATTTTGATAAAACAGTTGAACTCCATTCTTGAGGAAAATATCCTTTCTACTTCAAAAATACTTTTCCTTTCTTAACATGTCATACCGTTTTAAACTAAAAGAAGTTGATTAAAAATAAACATGAAAACTTTTAAAGGAAGCTTCTTGGAAATAATGTTTTAAAAATCCATTCATACCGTATAAGTTAAAAAAACATTCTTCGTACTTTTGTCAGAAAAGTCAAAAAGTACCTCGTACGAAAACGACAAAAGATTCCTTTCATATCCTTTACTAAAATCTCACCGAAGGGTAAAATTGGATTTAAAAAATTGTATTTGGATGGAAATAATATTAAATATTGAGGAAACATGGATGTGGATGATAAAATACACCCCATTAAATTCCAAAGTATAAACAATCTGGGATAAAAATGAGATTGTGATATTTTCTCTTACCTTATGTCCGATATGCTTTGTACGTATCCGAACCTCCTGTATAATGATTTAAATAATGTCATTAACTTATTACAGAATCATATTCATTGTTATGATATCATATATGGTTCACTTATGACTTTATATTACCCGTTCTTTTGTAAATTCCATGTTAAAGAAGCGTTTTGGGTAAAATCGTTTCATTTATCGTAGGTGTTTGAACTTGTTGTTCTTGACATTATTATTACTTATATCATGATTTACTTACTTCCAGAATATAAAACATGATTTATATATCATATATATTCAGTATATATATATATATAATAGATAGATAAATTAAATGAAACACACCGTTCATGGAGACGGTAGTCCGTACGTACGCATGAACGCTGTTTTCCTTTCGTTATTGTCTTGAATGGAAGTAAGTAGATGACATACATATATATATATATACATAAATCCAGTAGATTTAAAATGTCATATTTTTCATTATTATTCATTATATATACTTTATAATCATTCATGAATGGTTAATGTGGAGAATGAATCTCATCGCGTCGTGGAGACGGTAGTCCGTACGTATGCACGAGCGATGATATTGTTCCCATGGTCGTGAAATTGTGTTGAAGTGTATGTATACTATTTCAGTATCGATATCACTTTATAATAATAATATATTGTTACTCATTACACCATTATACCCATCCAATTAAGGTGGTGGCAGAAAATAGATTACACCACGGCGTGGAGACAATATTTCGTACGTACGCACGTGCGGTGATTTCCTTTTTCCATAGGATGGATAGAAGGTTAATTAGAGTCGTTTGATATTTATAATAACATATCAGTATATAAGAAATACTGATGTTATTACTTTATCATGAAACAACTAAAGAAGAAGAAGTTGAAGAAGAAAGAAATTGAAAAAGATCGGTAATGGATATTACCTCTTTTTGACGGGCCTTCACTTAACCTCCACTTAAAGAACTAAGGATGGTCTTTGAAGAAGACCATTACCTCTAGGATGATACTAGGGAAGTGGAGAAGAGATTTTGGCAGGGTTTTTCCGAGCTTGAATGCTCAAATTGGTGTGAGGAGGAGAGGGAGGAGGTGCCCTTTTATAAGGGAGGAGAGGGGCACCTTAGGAAAATCTCAAAATATTATTTTATATTAAGGTTAAATTCGGTTTATAATGGTTCCAAAGGGTCTTATTTCGAAGATAAAGTGGAGATGAGTCGAAATCCGCTCATTCAATAGGATTTAGACAAGTTTAGGTTATTATTTTAACCTTATCAATTAGATTTAACTCTAAGTTAAATAATTTAACTTTTACCGTGTCTTTTTGTTTTCTTACACTATATGGTTAATAAAATTACCATAAAAAGCCAAACGAACCCCAAGTTGTTTATTATTAATATATCTATCCTTATATAAGTCATTTTTCCGAACCTCAGATTTTTAGGAATTAAATAACAATTAATAATATAATATTTGTTTTAAAAACTAATTTATGTCCATTTTGACACTATTAGGTACATGATTTTTATGAAATTCATAACCGAATGATAAGTTCGAACCAAGTTACTTATATAAACAATAACATGTCATATTAACCTAGAAAATTAATTTAAGTCATAAAAAGTCTCAAATTACATTTATATGGGCATTTATAACATCAATTATGTCAATATTTCATTAATAAGACAATTACTGCATCATCTTTGTGGCATAATAAATGATAATTATTTAATCCCTAAAAATTCTAAATAAATTCCTATGATGTAGATATATGTATTAGATTTCTGGAGACAATTCATTTTCTAGGTTTCATGAAGTTTATCACTTAATTAAAATTATTATACTTATAAGATTTAAGAAAGTGACATATTGTCACATTCTTTGGTTTTAATAATAATTAAATTATTTTCATGGACAAAAGTCCATAAAATGAATCTAATCCCACCCTTAGGTTATATGGGTCTAATTTTAGCCATAAATAGGATTTTTCCAAGTGTTAGGGTAATTTTATAATCTTATATTTACCCTTAATTACCCGATTTACCTTTAACTATAGTAAATAAAATTTACCACAGTTACTATTCACAATGCCCAAAAATAAAAAGTAGCTTATTAACATAATTTGGACCCACTGATTCCAAATATGGAATCCATTTTTACAAATTCAATACACAAAATATGCAGAAATTAAATTAAAATTAATCCCGTTGTCGAAAGAAAACAGGTTTTTCTTTAAAACATTGCAAAAGATTGAATTAATTTAACCTATGAGTTCAAGGTAAAATCAATGCTAATGAAATACATTATATTAAATGGTAAAAATATATTCTATTTATACTTTAAAACCATTCAATATTATAATTTAACCACATAAGATATTACGATGAAAAAAGTTGTTTTTAATTAAAATATAGCTTGTTTTTACTATTCATTAAAATATGAAAGTTATCGGAAAAATATCAAAACTTTATCTAATGTAAATTTTTATATCCTGATTCAAAATAAGAATTTTATTTTTTTCAAATTGAACTTATAAATATGTCAAAAATTAGATTTAAAGTGGGTGTGCCATCAAAAGGCGGCAAAACTGCATTTTTTGAAAAATACTTATTTTACCTGAAAAATTTATTTTGTTCTTATACCATGTTCTAGAAATGTGTAAGATGAATAATAATTCAAAATTTAGTAACACTATTCATAATGGCTAGTTCATAACAATATTATAATAATATATCGTTATTTAGTAAAACCCGGTATTGCGTACAAGACACGCTATCGAGGAAGGTCGAGATTGCGTATAATGCAAGCCAAGTCAGGGTTGCGTGTAGTGCACAACTCCTTTGTTGTTGCGTATAACAGAATCCAACCATATTTTATTTATACATTGAATATATATATATACACTCAATGTTGTGTAGAATAACTTCTATCAAACGAACTTGAAATTGTGTGTAACAAGAGCCAAGAAAAGTGTTGCGTATACTGCAAGCTAATACAGTGTTGCGTATAGCGCAAGATAATCTTGGTGTGTCATACAATAGAAGATATGAATGAAATTAAAAAGAATGTATCTTATAAAATCTCGAGTTGTTACATTCTACCCCCCTTAAAATGAATTTCTCCCTCGAAATTCGTCGGGGTTATAAATGGTTTACTATTCAAAAGTTTCTTTAATAGAAAACCACATCGTAAAAAAGAATACCAAAACCAATCTTTAAGAAACAAAGTATGAAACGTAACTGTTACCCAAATAAACTAATAACTGGGTTTCCACATAGGTGAAAATATGGATATGGAAGAGAAATCTAACCATCATGTTATGATGGAGAGTGGTAGAGAACATGGCTATGAAAAAGCGAAAAATCACAAAGTTATTGATTTGTGGTGATCTAAGGTACCATCTGATTCATCGGATATAAGGGCATTAGGACAACATTTTTGGTTTTTCATGATCATTTCCCTAAAGTTGATGAAATTGGAATTAGAAGAAATACTTTCGTGATTTTTGGTATAGTCTCACCGTTTGTCATTCTTTGGACAACTTCCACTTCATCTCTTAAAGAAATGAAGTTGAATTTTTTATTCGTGATGTGTTAGCAGATCATGTGATAGAATGATGGGTCATTCCATCTATCTCAAACAAAAGGTTAGAAAAGTTATCAAAAAATACATAAGTCCATCTATAGTGAGATTAATCATATATGGTTCCTAAAATGGACTTATACTTCATATATCATACTGCTTAATATAATAAAACTAGTTTCTACTAAACAGGGACTTCCTGTAGGCCAGTGGTAGGCGATAAAGGCCAGTCGCACTTCGGTTGTGGGTTCGATTCCCACGGCCTTGTCCGACGCGATGGGTTGTCGCCTGTCCTGTAGGTTGTCCTTTTTCTAAAACTATATTACTATAAAATCCCATCAATAATATCGAAAAAAACTTCTATCCTTAAATAATACTAACTTATGTCCAACATAATCCATTCCAATCTTTAGGCTTATCCATAATACTGCAGTCCATTCTCATAATATAGTGAAAACGATTACCAGAGATTTAATACCATCGTTGATCCCTATATATCATAAGATATGTCTTGTTGGTCACATTCCAAACATTCGAAGGCCTTAATCATGTATTCTCTTGAAAAATGAATACCCATTGAACCATAGTGAAAACATGAATGCAATTAAAAGTTAACACTTTCCACATACCAAAATCCTCAAAATTCTATATACTCAAACCATGATATCACTTAGTCCTTATATCAATAATGAGCTCATGAATACTGTCAAACATTTCATTTTCTCATTAGCCCTTCATTATGCGCATATTATCTAATTTCCAAAATATTTGAATCACTTTTCATGGTTACCGGTACCTTAAAATTATTGAAAACCACAATAGACAAATACATAATTATTTCAATACACCATAAAAGTACCTCAACAACATTATTCTTGAATACCAATACATAAACACTTCAGTCCATCCACTTCAATGATTGTCCTGGAATAAGTCCTTCCTTGATTTAGAAGTAAATTTTTAGGTCAGGACATTGAGTTGGGTAATGCCCATGTTCTCCACAAATAAGACATTGAACTCCATAACAGTATGTCACTCTATGACCCTTTTCTCCACATAGATAACATCAGTCCCTCCATTTGAGGTATTCCTCAAGGTTCTTCTTCCCTTCTTTAGAAATCTCAATCTTCCTTTCTTTATGCTCCTCAACATGCGAACATGCATTATAGTTTATCTTCCTCTTCTTTGATGAATTAGGCATACCACTAAATTTCACCTTGTTAATCATATATCATGATGACTGATTTGGCATAATCACAAGATCTCTATCTCTAGGAATTACACAATTTTGTTGCTCATAGTTACCAATTTGTCCATTGGATTCAATGTTAACTGAATTCCTTCTGGTTCCCTCCATTAACTAAAATACAAAAAGAATCTTGTGAGAGGAAAAAATCATGCTAGGGAAAACAACATAGTAAAGGGGGGAGTACCCTCAATATCTAACATCTTAGGTTAAATTCTAATATCTTTAGAGCAATTCTAGGACTATAACCTATACGTATACTTAACTTTAGAGACATCCCTAGACATACCATAGAAATATATCTAGGGATCTCACTAACATTTTCGCATCCTAGTTTCCAAAGGTTGACTAAACTTTTCCTCTGATACCAACTGTAGAGACCCGAAGCTTGACGTACATGGACATTACATTACTTTTGCGGAATATTTAGTACATAACAAAAACACACACATAAGGATCCTAATAGTTTAGTGTCTTTGGAAACTCGAAATATAATCTTCTAATCGTGGTGAAAGATCTTCAACATCTCCCATAAAGATCTTCCTTTTTTTCTTACCTAAAACCTTTCTTTATATCCTAGGGAAAGAAAACATAAAAGGGTGAGCTCAAATGCTCAGTAAGGGTAAACAAAAGAAATATCAATCACGTCATTTTCATAAGAACATAACATTTTGGAAATCTTAACCTGCAAAAGAGAGCATAATTTCATAACATGGGATAAATCATAGTAGTGAAATGAAATCCCAATAATCATAACTTAAAACCTGAAACTTTTTGGCATACACACATAATCATATAGAACCATATCTTATTAGTCAAGACTCATTTCCAAGACTATCTTAGTAGGCAAAGTACATTTCTGAACCGATTCACCCTCATTTCAGTCCTGTTTCACTGAACCGGTATAACCTACCGTTCCAGCCATGTCTATCTCATGAGATATAAAATATTTACCCAATACATTGGAGGGAGATATAGGTCCCACCCATCTCATAATGATACCATTCTTATTTGTGCCACAAAATCATAAATCATACATCATTGCATAACCCATGTAGTAAAAATGGGAATCTTAAACATCATGACATCATAAAACAATTCATATTAGATAAAGGAATTCATAAAAATAATTTCATCACAACATAATAAAATCAATGTGATAATAGGGATAGAAACATAATCCTTTATTATCTTATATGGAAAGTAATTTTGATAAAACAGTTGAACTCCATTCTTGAGGAAAATATCCTTTCTACTTTAAAAATACTTTTCCTTCCTTAACATGTCATACCATTTTAAACTAAAAGAAGTTCATTAAAAATAAACTTGAAAACTTGTAAAGGAAGCTTCTTGGAAATAATGTTTTAAAAATCCATTCATGCCGTATATGTTAAAAAAACATTCTTCTTACTTTTGTCGGAAAAGTCAAAAAGTACCTTGTACGAAAAAAACAAAAGATTCCTTTCATATCCTTTACTAAAAACTCACCGAAGGGTAAAATTGGATTTAAACAATTGTAGGTGGATGGTAATAATATTAAATATTGAGGAAACATGGATGTGTATGATAAAATACACCCCAGTAAATGCCAAAGTATAAACAATCTCGGATAAAAATGAGATTGTGATATTTTCCCTTACCTTATGTCCGATATGCTTTTTACGTATCCGAACCTCCTGTATAATGATTTAAATAATGTCATTAACTTATTAAAGAATCATATTAATTGTTATGATATCATATATGGTTCACTTATGACTTTATATTACCCGTTCTTTGGTAAATTTCATGTTAAAGAAGCGTTTTGGGTAAAATCGTTTCATTTATCGTAGGTGTTTGGACTTGTTGTTCTTGACATTATTATTACTTATATCATGATTTACTTACTTCAAGAATATAAAACATGATTTATATATCATATATATTCAGTATATATATATATATATAATAGATAGATAAATGAAATGAAACACACCGTTCATGGAGACGGTAGTCCGTACGTATGCATGAACGCTGTTTTCCTTTCCTTATTGTCTTGAATGGAAGTAAGTAGATGAAATACATATATATATATATATACATAAATCCAGTAGATTTAACATGTCATATATTTCATTATTATTCATTATATATACTTTATAATCATTCATGAATGGTTAATGTGGAGAATGAATCTCATCGCGTCGTGGAGACGGTAGTCCGTACGTATGCACGAGCGATGATATATTTACCATGGTCGTGGAATTGTGTTGAAGTGTATGTATACTATTTCAGTATCAATATAACTTTATAATAATCATATATAGTTACTCATTACACCATTATACCCATCCAATTAAGGTGGTGGCGGAAAATAGATTACACCACGGCGTGGAGACGGTATTCCATACGTACGCACGCGCGGTGATTTCCTTTTTCTGTAGGATGGATAGAAGGTTAATTAGAGTTTTTTCATATTTATAATAACATATCAGTGTATAAGAAATACTGATGTTATTACTTTATCATGAAACAACTAAATAAGAAGAAGTTGAAGAAGAAAGAAATTGAAAAAGATCGGTAATGGATATTACCTCTTTTTGACGTGCCTTCACTTAACCTCCACTTAAAGAACTAAGGATGGTCTTTGAAGAAGACCAGGACCTCTAGGATGATACTAGGGAAGTGGATAAGATATTTTTTCAGGGGTTGGCCGAGCTTGAATGCTCAAATTGGTGTGAGGAGGAGAGGGAGGAGGTGCCCTTTTATAAGGGAGGAGAGTGGAACCTTAGGAAAATATCAAAATATTATTTTATATTAGGGTCACATTCGGTTTATAATGGTTACAAAGGGTCTTATTTCGAAGATAAAGTGGTTATGGTTCGAAATCCTCTCATCCAATAATATTTAGAGAAGTTTAGGTTATTATTTTAACCTTATAAATTAGATTTAACTCTAAGTTAAATAACTTAACTTTTACCGTGTCTTTTTGTTTTCTTACACTATATGGTTAATAAACTTAGCATAACAAGACAAAAGAACCCCAAGTTGTTTATTATTAATATATCTATCCGTATCTAAGTCATTTGTCCAAACCTTAGATTTTTAGGAATTAAATAACAATTAATAATATAATATTTGTTTTAAAAACTAATTTATGTCAATTTTGACACTATTTGGTACATGATTTTTATGAAATTCATAACAGAATGATAAGTTCGAACCAAGTTACTTATATCAACAATAACATGTAATATTAACCTAAAAAATTAATGTAAGTCATAAAAAGTCTAAAATTACATTTATTTGGGCATTTATAACATCAATTATGTTAATATTTCATTAATAAGACAATTACTGCATCATCTCTGTGTCATAATAAATGATATTTATTTAATCCCTAAAAATTCTAAATAAATTCCTATGATGTAGATATTTGTATTAGCTTTCTGTAGACAATTAATGTTCTAATTTTCATGAAGTTTATCACTAAATTAAAATTATTATACTTATAAGATTTAAGAAAGTGACATGTTGTCACATTCTTTGGTTTTAATAATAATTAAATTATTTTCATGGAAAAAAGTCCATAAAATGAATATAATCCGACCCTTAGGTTATATGGGTCTACTTTTAGCCATCAATAGTATTTTTACAAGTGTTAGGGTAATTTTATAATCTTATATTTACCTTTAATTACCCGATTTACCTTTAACTATAGTAAATAAAATTTACCGTAGTTACTATTCACAATGCCTAAAAATAAAAAGTAGCTTATTAACATAATTTGGACCCACTGTTTCAAAATATGGAATCCATTTTTCCAAATTCAATACACAAAAGATTCAGAAATTAAATTAAAATTAATCCCGTTGTCGAAAGAAAACGGGTTTTTCTTTAAAACATTACAAAAGATTGAATTGATTTAACCTACAAATTCAAGGTAAAATCAATGCTAATGACATACATTATATTAAATGGTAAATATATATTCTATTTATACTTTAAAACCATTCAATATTATAATTTAACCACATAAGATATTATGATGAAAAAAGTTGTTTTTAATTAAAATATAGCGTGTTTTTACTATTCATTAAAATATGAAAGTTATCGGAAAAATATCAAAACTTTATCTAATGTAAATTTTTATATCCTGATTCAAAATAAGAATTTTATTTTGTCAAATTAAACTTATAAATATGTCAAAAATTATATTTAAAGTGGGTGCGCCATCGAAAGGCGACAAAACTGCATTTTTTGAAAAATAATTATTTTACCCGAAAAATTTATTTTGTTCTTATACCATGTTCTAGAAATGTGTAAGATGAATAATAATTCAAAATTTAGTAACACTATTCATAACGGCTAGTTCATAAAAATATTATAATAATATATCGTTATTTAGTAAAACCCGGTATTGCGTACAAGACACGCTATCGAGGAGGGTCGCGATTGCGTGTAATGCAAGCCAAGTCAGGGTTGCGTGTAGTGCACAACTCCTTTGTTGTTGCGTATAATAGAATCCAACCATATTTTATTTATACGTTGAATATATATATATACACTCAATGTTGCGTAGAATAACTTCTATCAAACGAACTTGAAATTGTGTGTAACAAGTGCCAAGAAAAGTGTTGCATATACTGCAAGATAATACAGTGTTGCGTATAGCACCAGATAATCTTGGTGTGTCGTACAATAGAAGATATAAATGAAATTAAAAAGAATGTATCTTATAAAATCTCGGGTTGTTACACAAATGGTTCTTTATAACTATATCCACAAAAGTAAAGATAATTATCCCTTGAATAAAATTTTCATATATCAAACTTTAGGGTTACATATACTATAAAAATTCTCCTAATGTAATCCCATCATCAAAAGAGACTTAATACCTTTAAGCATTTCACCATCCTAAAGTCTACCATAACTCTTGAATCCCTTATATGTTGACTTCTTACTCAATCAATATTCTTCATGATCCATTAACCATTCCTTTCCAACTTATTCTGAAATACTTCTTTCCTACATAAAAAATCATGAATCATATCCTAAGATTCAATAATATCAAAACATATGTTAATAAATAATCCATACCTTTCATTGGTCATTGTCAGCTTCTTCATCCTCAATCGGAATGGCATTAGGTATTGGTAAATAAATATTTGTATGATCCTAGTGATCTCATTCCCGAAACTTCTTCTTAAGACATGTGTTTGTATAATAACCATGAACACCACATTTAAAACATTCAATTGATCCCTCATAAAGAACTTATTTCCCTTTCCTAGAGTCAAATGGATGCTTCCATTTTCTATGGTAGGTTCTTGCTTTATGACCTTCATTTCCACATCTATAGCATCTTCATGTCCCTTTGAAATATTTTCCTAGGTGTTTCTTTCTACATCCTTAACACAAAAGTATTTGAACATACTTACCTTTATGATTATTACCTCAACTTCCATAGGGATTTTTTTCTCGCATATATGTTGCCTTATAAGAATCACTAAGGTTTAGGTGGTCAATTATGACTCCAGATAGCTGGTTGAGAATAACCACAAGATTTCTCATTTCATCTCCCATTTCATTCAATGTCTCATTCAGAAAACTATCACAATTATCTTCACATACACTGTTACTTTGGTTCCTTCTAGATCCATCCATTTACTAAAAACCAAAAAGGTCCCTGTGATTATATCAATAAAATCATCATATAATATCTTATGAGGAGAGAAAATAGTAAGATATAATTATTCATATTATCTTAAACACATTAACTTTATCTAAAAAAATATGACTCTTTCTGAAATCCTAACCATTATGGTAATGTCACTTATGCTTAAATAATACTCTAACCTCTAAAGTAATTTAAACCGACCTCTGATACCAACTGTAAGGACCCAGCCATAAAACATTTCATAATCTGGAATTAAATGAATAATTCACATTGAGGATCTTTTCAGGTTTAGAGTTTTAGATAATTATTCCATAACTATTACATATCAACTTGAATATTACAAAGTAGACACTTCTACTTTAACAGATTTTTTACAATAATAAAACTCCTTAAATAAAACAAGATTTCTTTTCTTGATATAAATCTTCTTGAATACTTCCTTTCTATAACCCTTCCCTATAACCTGTGAAAAATATTTCAAAAACATGGGATGAGTATAAAAATCTCAGTAAGGGTTATAACATAAATAAAGGAAACATTAACCCATCAATAAGTAAAAATAAATGAAACCATAATTTTTAATCATAACATACCTTTTGAAATCATAATATTTATGAATAACACATAGTAATCACAAATCATAAAGGTAACTTGTGGCATCCATACCATACTTACATTGTAGCTATCATAGCTATGTATGGAGTTACATTTGGAATACCCATCATAGTATATTCCCTAAATCTCTTAGGAGAAACATTCACATTTACCTCTGTCACATTACCCAATGCATTGGAGAGCTATCTTGGGCTCACCCGACCTAGGTTTATCATGGAACCACCCATATACATTACAATCCCAAGAACTATAAAATGTCGGTAACACATAAAACAAACATAAAGGAAAAATAACATTTCTAAATTTCAATCACAATATATCATTTAAATATATTGACATAAAAAATTCATTATCAAAACCATTTTCAATACCAATATACGTATAAGATTATATGGAATTTATTTTCCTTTTAAAAAACATTTCATATTGTAAAGGAATCCAAAGATTAAATAATACTCGTGGTGGTGGAAAGGTCGTTGTCACCACTTACGTTAAAAGAAACATTATTTTTTTTTAGTTTAGTAAAACTATTCATAGAAAAATATTCCCTTTGAATGAAATGAAAAGTCCAAGGTGTTTATACACTGTGTAAAAGAAAGTTGGGTATAAAACAATATATGCCTCAATGAAAGGAGATTGAAACGAAGTCCCTTACAAAGACATTATCCTTAGATTAAGGATAAATAAATTACATAATTATGTGTGATAAATATAAATACACCCAATATAAGTGGATATTAAGTGTAAAACAATGAGATTTTAGCCACACATATTCCTAGAATGACATAATAAAGAAGTATAGGTTTAACCCAAAGAATTAAAATTGGGTAAAGAAGTTCCCTCACAGAAATTCGACAGCCTAACGGCGTCACATTAAAATTCATAAAATGAGTTTATGAGAGATAAAATGGTATCTCATCACTTGGACATAAAATTTACAGCAATAAGAATATAGAATAACATATCCCAACATAAGAATATGTAAATTAAAATACATAACAAAAAGAAGACTTTTAAAAAGAGGAGGGTGAAAGGTTCCCTTAACTATTTGGGTAACTTTCGAAACGTACACCCCGTGAAAGAAAGATCATACATTGAAGATGTAAATACCCATAAATTAAATTATTTTACACAAATAATACAATCATGGGCAGTAATTACACTATAAAAAAGGAAATAGTGTCAAATGTAGCATGAATCTCACGGGAATAAAAGTGAGATGAAAACCCCTTACCTCATTGTAATCAATCATGTCGTGTGACCAAAAGATAATAACCACCAAATAAATTACAGAATATCATGAATATAAAGAGAATAATGATAATACATATAAAATTGAAGTACAAAATACACCACATGCAATAAATAAATGGCGAACAATGGAAATCTCACAGAATTAAAAGTGAGATAAGAATCTCTTACCTCGTTGTCCGACTTGACTATCTCGTATGTTCCTTGTTCTTCCTAAATAATAAACTTAGATTAATTTATACATGATTAAGAATATTTTTTTCAAGTTTATTATTCCTTTTATATTACTTATTACCTTTCTATAACAATTAGTTAATTATTTGAGCTCATATCGTACATTTTGTCAATGTTCGGAACTTGAGTCAAAAATGAACTTGTTATAATTATAAATTGTCCATGTGGTAAAAATCCATTATCTCCAGAATGAGATTAATTATTTAGATGTCAAATATATATATATATATATATAATATACCCATAATATATATATGTATTTATAATAGTACATAACATTTAGAGATAAGAAATGAAATGCACTGTTCAGGGAGACGGTAAGTCGTGCGTACGCATGAATACTGCTTTCATTTCCATTTCATATTTTAATGAAATGAAAACATAGTGATTAATAGGTATATTATAATTTCATTATAATATGTATGTAATATATGTTACATAATTTTATAAGTTATATCTTTTATATGTTTCACGTGTGGCATGAACAAGTCATATCACTTTGACGGGGCTGTAGTCTGCACTTCCTCTAATGAAATTATCATGTTACCCATTATGAGAACCATAAAGGTATTCTATAAAAAATATAATACATAATCATAAAAAAAAACCTAAATATAATATATATCATATACAGATACATTTCCATCATAATGTCCACCATGAGAGGTGGTAGGAGATAATTGAAAAATCTTCATTTCATGAGTCAGTAGTTCGCCATCCACTGAAACAATATGTTCTTTACCCATTAGATGAAGGTGTGTTTAAGTGAAGCTCTAATACTTCTCATAAAAACATCATTTTATATTTAGGAAATTGTTTTTTTATAAAATAAAGGAATAAGAATCATTTAGGGGGTTGTAGAAGTAAAATAAAATAAAAGAATTTAAGAGAAGACGTTACCTTTAAATTGGGTAACTCTCTTTGGTTTGAACCAAAATGGTTTCATGAAGAGATTTTTTCCTACTTTAAGGCTTCTATGATGAATATAAGGATCTTGGGAGCTTATTGGAGTAGAGTTTGGATGATCCAATGGCTTGATAAGTGTGAGATATGGGTAAGATGCAAGGGCTTTTTATAAGGGAGAGGTGGGGCTCTTTTGGAAAGTTAGAAAATATTATTTTATTATATAATGATTTTTGTTTTCTAAAGGTCAAAAAATCATTAAGGTCAAATATAAGGTTTCCTTTTTTAAAAATAAAATCATCTAATAATAATTGGTCATGTTTTGGATATTTTTTTAATTCTTATCTTCATATTTATTTAAATCATTTATTAATAATGTAAACACTACATCATCATTGTGTCATAAATAATTTGATTTATTTGATGTCTGAAAATTATAAAACAATTACCATGATGTAGGAAATATTTTTAGCTTTATAATTAATATTTATAGTCGAAATGATAACTAATATAACCCCATATAAAAATTGTTTTAGTAAAACAATACATGTTTATGACATTTTTATTTTTACTTTAAATAAAAAGTTATTAATGTCATTATCTTATCCAAGTGGCTCCATGGGGTCTCAAAATTGACCCATGGATTTTCTTCGTCGGACATGATTCATACAATGAGGTTAGTACAAGTTTCAAGGTAATTTTATATTATTATAACATTATTTTTACCTTAAATTACCTTAATTACCTTTAATCGTGGTTAATAAAAAAATTAATATTCCCCAAAAATTATTTTCATCCCATTGAACCACATTTTACTTACTAATTACTACCATGAATGTCGGATTTTATAAATTCAATTCATAGAAGCAGTAAAATTTCATTTAAACAAAAAATTCAGTTTTTTAACTCCTACTTAGTAGTTTCACTATTCATCAAAAATTGAAGGTTTTCAGAAAAAATCCAAAAAATAACTCTAAGATAAATTTGATATTCCATATTAAAAAATTATGTCTATTTTACCAAATTAAAAACATATAAGTTTAATTAATTAATTATATAATTAATTCTCGTCGTCAAGACAAAAAGCATGTTTTTAAGAAATAATAACCATCAAAATATTGATACTTGTTAATGTCCAATTTCAAAGTGAAATTACTTCTAATGGCCAAAATTGGGTTAAATGGTAAAAATATAATCTATTTTAACTTTAAAACCAATTAAAAAGTTAATCTAACCATATAAATAAATTATATTAAAAAGTATATTTGAATTAAAATACAATATTTTTCACTATTCATTAAAAAATGAACTTTATCGAAAAAATTCCAAAAATTTACACAAAGTAAATTTTAATGTCCCGATTCTAAAGAAGGAATTTTTTGGTCAAATATAATATACAAAAGTGACCAAAACTGTATTTAAAGAGGGTTCACCATCAAAAGGTGGTAAATCAACCTTTTAAATAATATTATAGTATTTATGCTTAAAATCGAATTCTTTTATTATTTTAAGCCTCTAAATTTTTTGGATGATTGTAAAAAAAATTATCAAACATGTATAATAATATTTTAGTTAGTTATTTCTATCCCCACAAATAAAATTTCTAGGTGTTAACTACCATTTAAAATAATAATATTATATTTTTAGTGTGCAACATAATATTTCAAAGAAACATGTTGTTGCATATCGGGTACACTATCGAACATAGAAACACCTTTAAATTAAAATTAATATTTAATTCACAAATATTAGTAAATATGAAAATATAATTTTCTTTATTTATCCAAGATGTTACAATCTTTCTTGCCTTCCCACTAATTGGAAAATGACAACGTCGTTCATGTGTATGCGTAGACTACCACCTCCACAAAGAAATTCAATTATTTTTTTCATCACCACATCACATGGATGAAATATATATAAGTAAATTTAATGAAATAATATTATATTTATTATATTTTGATAATTATAGAAAGATAAAATAACAGTTAAGTTCTTTCCATAGCGATCGTTGAAAAATGAAAATGTTACTTATCACACATACAACCTATCGTCTCCATGATTGTAACATAGTTCATTTAATCATAACCATGATTAATGATTAATTTTAAAATTATAATTAATGTATAAATACGTCATTATTATTATTCTAGATATATTTAAATAATTACTTCTTTGACCAAGGTTAACACACCAAATGCATTTTGAAATAATGAGAAGAACTACCTCAAAACACCAAACCGAGACATAAATAATTAAATATTTAAATATGTACTTAAAAAATAAAATAAATTATTTAAGTATATAGTATTAAACCTACAAGTTTTTCTTAATAAATAAAATAATTTATATAAAATCCTTATACTGGTGGTTCAAACACGTATGAATGAAGTTGGACCATATGTAAGGGTTTTTTCTCATCTCACTTTTTATTTATGTGATACATATGCCACATTTTCCACTTTTATTAATTATATGGTGTATATACTTCTAATGAATTAATTTTATGATTAATTTAATTAAAATTATATGGATTTATGAGTCCTTATGAGGTTGTTTATTTTATGATATTTTGATCTAGATATTACCAAAGTAGACTTGGACTTCATCTCAATTTCCTTTCATTAAGAAATATTGTATTTTATTTGTTAATTTTATTTAATTCATTCAAGTGGATTTGAATTGAATGTTACCAAGTGGTAATGAATTTAATAAATAAATTTCTATTAATTGGGTTATATTACTTTTTCATTGTATATTATATTATAAGATTATGTGTGTAATGAATTTTGATTATATACTTATCTATTTCAAAAAAATTACATGAATTGAAATTTTAAATACATAATCAATTAATTTATTAATTCCCACTTCAATATTACATTGAAAGGGTTTCTCATCCCAAATTGTCATCTAGGGGACACATGATTTGTTATACACATAGATTATTTTATGATGTGTATCTACTACCCCTTTGACATGTTATATCAAGAAAATATTTACATTAATGATATTTAAATTATCATTTTATGTTATTATTTTATGGGGATTATGATTTAAGAGTCACCAAAGTGGAAAATTAATAATGTTGCAATTTTTTTTCTTTTAGTAATTTTTAGGATCAAGGTTCCTTTGAAGGAAACCATATAATATTATTTTAATTAAATAGATATCATTCTTGTCTATAATCTATGAATGTGGTTAACATGTTATATTTCCATTTCCTCCATTATTTACTTAATAAATGTAATGAAAGTTGTTTTCAAGTGATATCAATATTGTATCTTTCATTTAGATCTGGTATCTTTCTCATTCGTATCCATGTTTTCTAAGAGGATTTAAAAAAATTATTTTCCAAAAATAAATGATTTTATAAAGATAATTTACAAGTTACTTTACCTTATTTTTAATGGTTTTAAGAAAATAAATTTCTTAAAATTTTCTAAATGGGTCACTTTTTATTCCCTTTACAAAATTTTTGAAAATAATATTTATTTTTACATTTACAACATGAACAGATTTTACCACTATCATGTGTATTATTTTCATTGAAGTTTCCTTTATATGTTTCTGAGGTTGTTTTAAAATAATTTTTTTGAAAAGTTTTATGAATTTTTAGTTTCTTAAAATATATTTTCAAAGTGAAATGGTTATTTTCCTTAAGAATATTTTTAATGATCTTTTAATTATATTTCAATTCATCAACATAAACAACCCTGGATGTTACATATGCTCCCTGGGGATATTTTGTAATAATAAAATTATTAATCTTTCTATATATGGATTATGGTTTTTTTGATGATATTATTATGGATCTCATTTATTTTCCACGAGTTAATCTTATTTCAAAGAGATTGTCCTGGAACCAGTTTCTTTTCCATGGGTTAATAAAGTTATAAAATGAAAAATGGTTTTTTCTATGAGTTTTATGATAAAATGAATGATCTATTCACTTTATTCAAATTATGTTTCTTGTACATTGTTTATATTGATGGATGGTTTCATTATAAACCATTGATGTGTGGTTCTATTATAAACCAAGTATGGGTGTTTATGTTATTAACCAAGGACATGCAATTACATTATTAACCAAGGATGGGTGGTTTGTGAAAAACCAAAGATGGGTGGTTCCATGATAAACCAAGGATGGGTGGGTCTGTTATATCCCTCTAATTCATTAGGTAATTTGATGATTGAAATTGACAATATTGGTTATTTAATTTTTAATAGTGACATAAAGATAATGTACCAGGATACCAATACAGTTTCATTATGATTTCTATTGGTCATAAATGTTTCCTTGGATCAAGATTGATATAACATGGATCATGGTTATTAATTTTGACGAATCTTGCATATCTTAAATCATTATTTCACATTTTCATGTTTCATGATCCATGTATTAATGTTTAATATTTTTCTTAGGTTATTATTAGGTACATAGATTATGTCATCAGACCCTTATCATCAGCTTATTCTCATTGTTGATGTTAAATTATTAATGATTGTGTTTAAACTTAATGAGCATTCAATATCACACTTATTATGATTAATTTTACCTATGTTATCAAAAATTATGTTGAATTAATTATTTATATAAGGGTTTTATATGGATGATGATGATGACTTAATGTGAGATAAGAAAAGATGGGTTAAATTAGAGAAAAAATTATTTTAAGACATTTGTATTGTTTATTTAATATTGTGTCCTAATTCTCTAAAACTCTAAACGTAAATGGTCATTAGGTATGTAAGTGATCCAATATTTAATTTTTAAGTTGTATTTTTTGGATGGTGAAAATTAGGTCATCTTCATCACTATCAATTCTAGAAATTTAAATTTTATGATTTTAACTTTGGATCTAGGAGTGTGGTTTCATAACTATTATAGTTAGTATTAGAGGATGGTTTAGATAAAATTAGTGATTAATATGTTTTCAAATGAGGTTATCGTAATATTTATGGATACCACTATATTTATATAATTTTAAGGTTGATAATAAGTTAAAATTATTATACACCCCTTTCATAGTTTTAAGTGATGATATATTAATGTGATTAATGAAATTTTAGGATACATTTTATTGCATTGAAGTATATGAAAATCGTTGGTTTAATGTGATTTATTGCTTTAATTTTTTTTTTGTAAATAATTTTAACGTTATTTATATTATTTTGGGTTTATATAATCATGGATATTGACGTAATTATGGGGAAACTTGTTCTATAATATAGATAACCACGTGATTGAAAGGTGATTTGGTAAATAAGTGATTAATGCTATTTCAGAATAATATTTATATATTTTTGGTCTTGTAGGATGACAATTATGATATAACCTTTTAGGATAAAAAATATTTAATGACGAGTTTATTGAGTTTATTTGAGAATTGGGTCATTAATTTATGGAATTATTTAGTTTGAACGTGGGTATTGTTTTTAAATTTTAGATCGTAATGATATGAAGGTTTATTCATTTTGGGAAACATCTTACCATATGATAAACATTATGGTTTTGTTTAATGTATAATGATAGGTGAAATATATTTATTATCCCTTTTATGGTTATGTATTCTTTTAAATGTTTATTTTAGTTCTTTAGAAATGAAAATAATTCATCTTGAGTACTCATCATTTAGCAAAAAGATGAGATTGTGATTGAAATTGATTAAAGGATAAAATTCAACTTATCAAGTATGTATACTTTATTAAATTTTTACTCTATATAGTAACGAATAATTGAAATATATGAAAAGTATCTTGAAACAAATTTTTTTTCCTATTATGTTCATTTCTGATGAAATCAATGACTTTTTCACACCTATTTGGTTAATGGTTTTGTGGTTGTTTACTTTCTCTTGATAATTCACTTTCTTGTGATCAATGATCTCATTCACTTTATATAATTATTTTGGAACTTAAATTTTCTTCATTGTCCAAATATTTACTTCCTAACTCTGATATCCTATTTGGAAACCTAGTATGTGTTATTCTAGATGACCTTCATAATTTTGTTTCTCTCTTATCAAGAATATGTTTCATTAACCCTATTTATGATGTGGGATTCCAAAAAAGTTATTGTTAAATATTCAACATTTTATTACTAAGATAAATTTAAAATTGTGATTAAATAATTTATTAAATGGGGATTATGTAAAATATAGATATTTTAGAAAATAAAACTTTATTTCATAGCGTATTAGACACAAAACATTGAGCTTAAGTGTCCCACGAAATATATAACAGTTATAAACTAGCCATTAAATTGGTGGGTATGAATAATATTAAATAATTTATGAAATATATACAAATAAATGTCCAAATAAATATATATTATTTATAAATTCCAAGTAAACAATCAATCAATTTTTAGTAAAGTAATTTTTTCAAAAGAAATATGCTTTCTTTGAAAATGACTTTTATTTTGATTTATTTGAAAAGAATATTATAATTAATTTATAGATATTTTTTAAAAAAATTATTATATAAAGAAATTAATTTTTCAAATCATTAAATAAAAATTAACTAAACATGAAATTTTTGTAGTTTTGGAAAATATTTATTTTTTTAGTGAATAGTGAAAAATACAGATTTTTGTAAAAATGTCATTTATTTTCGAAAACTTAATTAATTTAAAATTATAATTATGTTTTTAATATTATTTCAATTAAAATAATTATTAATTAGTTATACTTAATCCACTTAATGTATTTTTAATCAAATACAACTATAATTTAGTAAAAGTTTATTTTTTGGTTTAAATACGGGATTTTTCTAAAAACTATCTTAAAGTGATTAATATTTTTCCTTTTTATTTAATTTAAAAAATCCATAATGAGGAATAATATGAATTAATTTTATATATAATATATATAAACATATAGATTTAAATTCACATATTTATTTTTACTAGTCAGAGAGTTAGTACAAAACCATCTTTTGCTTGAAAAATACACTTCTTAAAACCCCACTTTTTCATTGCATCTGCACATGTAATTTAAAATTATATATTTAAACCTATTTGAATTTAATTTGGTAAAATGGATTCCATATTTTTAATCAGATTAATTTATATTATCTAATAATTTCAACTTAATATTTTACCATAATGAATTGTGAAAATAGTAAAAATCAATTACCTCAGTAAAGGTAAAAACCGATTTACCAAGGGGTTAAACTTAATATATAAGGATAAAAATTAACTAAAAACTTTTCTAAAATAAATTTTATGGGAATTTTTAGTCATTATAACTAATAATAGTCGATAAAGGTCCACTTTGGATCCTTGTTTCATGTGAAAAACATGGGTACACCTTTTTCTTATAAAACATTACAAGTGTGCCATTCATCTCACTTAAATGTCATAACCTCTCATATCCTATTCACAAATAAAATACCTTTCTATCATCCAATAAATACCCAAATTTATTTCATACTTCCATCTCCACATCATAGATCCCATATATTTATCATAAATGCATCATAATAATACTTTTGGTTCTTAACTAAGGAGGTTGTTTGAAGAAGTGGTGTCGTGCTTAATCGATAATTTTAATTTTTTTAATATTCCAAATCTAAAAAATATTATTCAATTATGATTATATAGTTAAACTAATAAATAAAATAAAATTTTGTTTTATTACCTTAATTCAATAACCTATATCCTTCTTTTATCCCATTAAATGTTAAATGAAATCACCATTTGTGTGCATGGCGGACTACCGCCCCTTGAACTGATGTTATTTGTTCTTCACTATCACCTCTCAAGGATTTTTTAATGATTTAATTAAATTATATATATGAAATTTATAACATAATTATACTTATTTAGTTATTATATCACATATACCTTCTTAATTTCAATTCCATGGTGTATATGATTATGTCACTCAGGTGTACGGTGGACTATCACTTCATGAAGCGATGTGATGAGTTTTCCACGAACAAATTACATGGAAGATATTAAAGATAAATTTAATGAATATTCATTAAATAAATTAAATTATTATTATATTAATAACTTATTTATCATTCTTAAAATATAATATATCATTTTATTTCGTACCTTTCCACTCACTAAAAAATGATAATGTTGTTTGTGCATATGTGTGGACCACCACCTCCCAAAAGAGATGTGATTCTTATTTCATAAAAAATAACATGGATAATATATATTTATATTTAATGAAATAATATTACATTTATGATATTATTAAAATTATATAAAGTTAAAATGATACTTAACTTTTGTTCATAGTGATCGTTGAAAAATAGAAACTTTACTCATGCATATATACAACCTACCATATCCATAATTGCAATAAAGTTCATTTTTCATGAAGTTAATTCATGATTGGTTTTAAAAGTATAATTTATAAATAAATATAATAAATATTTCATTATTATTGTTTTTTATGTGTTAAAATAATGACCCCTTTGACCATGGTCAACACACCGAAGTTGTTTTGAAACAATGAACTAAACCTCCTCAAAACACCCAATGTGGACTTAATAGATTATATATATAAATATTTTATTAAAAAGAAAAAATAAATGATTAGTATAAGGTATTAAAATTGTAATAGGTTCTTAAAAAAAATAATCTTATTATATAGTATGTCCAAACACATATGAACGAATTCATATTAGAGGTAAGGATTTTTTTCTCATCTCAATTTTTATTTATTTGAGTCTTATTTAATATTCACCACTTTTTTTTATTGTAGGGTGTATATAATTCCCATGAATTCATTTTATGATTATTCTCATGAAGCTTATTGGTATTTATGAACCCATATAAGGATCTTTCTTTTTTGAGATTTTTATCTTGGGATTACCAAATTAGTAAGGGAATTTGTCTCAATTTCCATTCATTAAGACATATTATAATGTTATGAACCTAATTTATTTTATATGGTGTATATAAAAGAAATTGTAAATTTAATATCATGAATAATTAATACTAATCTTGTGTATATCATCGACCAACATCTTGGATGCTTGATTTTAGTGCTTCTGATCATCTCACTAGTGATGTATGTATGCTTACTACCAATCATCTGTATACTAGTTCCATTGAAAGTATTATTGTTGACTTGTCTACATTACTTGTTAAAGGATTTGTAACATGATCCTTTACTCCTTCTATTTGATTGTGTTTAGTGGATGATGTTCATCACATTCCTTGTAATATTCTCTCCATCAATAAACTCACAACGGATTTTTTTTATTTTTACATCATATTGTGTTGTTTTTTAGGAGCGGTCGACAAATTGAGAGCTTGGTTGATCTTTTCCTGGTGATGGGGTGTACTTTTTAGATTCCACACCATCCCATTATTTCTAATCCACCTTTTATCATTCCCTTAACATAATTTTTTATATGGTCATCCACTGGATTCAATATTAGATAATATTTTCCCCCATTTCATTCCATAACTTTCTTTCTATTGTGAATCTTGTATGTTTTTTAAACATCATTAGGCAACTTATATTTCTTATTTGGTATTGTGTGTATCTAACCCTTTGTTCAATGTTTATTCTGATGTATGGACCCCCTGCAGAGTACCTAGTGAGTCCTAAGAATTAATGAAGTATTAATGAACATATCTTAAATCTATAGGAGAGTCCCGTAGTAGGAAATAATTCCCCCTAAAAGGTCTATAATTTTATGTTTTTATTTTAATTATTCCATTCAAGGGTATTTGAATCTAATGTTATCAAGTGGAAAATAATCTTACAACACAATTTCATTTCATTGGGTTATATAACTTCTTCATTATATTTGATATTCTTATTTTATGTGTGGAATGGATTTTTATTATCCTATTTTGTATTTCCATTTTTTTACATGGGTTTTCATCTGATACACATTATCTATTTATTAATTAATTCTCACTTCAATATTGTGATTATTATAAGGGATTCTCATCTCAAAGTGTCTTCTTTGGTACATATGTTATGTTATACACCCAAATTATTTTATGAGGTGTATCCAATGCCCCTTTTATGTGTAATATAATAAAAATACTTATGTTAATGATATTTGAAGTATCATTTGATGCTATTCTTTCATGGGGTTTTTGATTGAAGTGTTACCAAAGTGGAAAAGTCTTTATGTTATAATCACCATTCTTTCAGGATTGTTTATGTTCAAGGTTAATTTGGAGGAAATAAAATTATATTATCACATTTACTTGTTATCCATGGGGTATTAATTTGTCTAACATGTTTTATTTCCATTTCCTCTTTCATTCAATGAATAAATTTCATGAAATGTTTTTTCAAGTGACATTGATCTTGTATCCTTATTTTAGAACGGGTAACTATCTCTTCCATCTCCCTATTTTCTAAAAGTTTTTCAAAAATGTTCTTTTAAAAATATAAATAATTTAATAAATCTATTTTATGTAATATTTGACCATATTTTGACTGGTTTAAAAAATCTTAACATTTTCCAAATGGTTCACTTTTGATCCCCTTTACAAAATGTTTAAAAATAATGTTTATTTTAATATTTACAACATGAATGGATTTTCCAACCATCATTTCCATTATTTTCATGGAATATTTATCTATATTTTTCAAAAAAAATTAAAAGGAAACTATTTTAAAAATAATATTTTTTATTTTTTTAAATGATATTTTCAAAGTGAAAATTTTATTTTCATCAAGAATGTTTTTAATGATATTTAAATGGTATTTAAATTAATTAACATAAAAAACTCTTGATGTTACTTATTCTATAATATGGATAATTTATAATTATTCCATACTTAATCATTCAATGGATGTATTAAGATTATTTTGAATAGCATGGTATGAAATTAATTTCTTTTTTCATGGTTTAATCTTATTTCCAGAAGATTATCATAGAACCCATTTATTTTCCATTGGTTTATTAGGTTTTGTAAATAATAATGGTATTTCTATTATATTTATGTTGAAATTAAATCTCTGTATACTTTATTATTGATATGTTTCTTGGACATTATTTATATTGAAAGGTGGTTCTGTTATAAACCATGGATGGGTGGTTCCATTATAAACCAAGGATGGGTTGTTATGTTGTTAACCAAGGATAGGTAGTTGTGTTATTAACCAAGGATGGGTATTACTTGATAAACCAAGTATGAGTGTGTCTATTATAGCCATCCAATTCATTAGGTACTCTGGAGATGGAAGTAGACCATATTTTTTATTCCATTTGTAAGACTGATATGAAGATAATTTCCCAAGATAAAAAAAATTTCATTATGCTTTTTATGGTTTACAAATGTTTCCATTGATCAAGATTGAAATCACATGGATCATGATTATATATTTTTATAACTCTTTCCTTTGATAAATCCTTATTCCATGTTTTCATGTTCGATTATCCATGTATTTATGGGTATGATTTATCATATGTTAGGATCATACACTTTGATTATTTAATCATACTATTTCCAAATCGTATTCTAATTGATGACATTCAATTTTTAATGCATATGTTTACCATTACTGGGTATTTGAGCTCACCCTTCTTATGTTTCCTTTCTCCTAAGTTATAAAAATGGTGTTGAATGAATTATATATATAGGAGTTTCATATGGATGATATTGATGACTTAATTTGAAATAAGAAAATATGGGTTAAGCAGAAGAAATGATTAATTAAATGCATGGGTATTTTCTATGTAAGAGTTTTTTCTAATTCTCTGAAACTCTAATCCTAAAAGGTACATGTTTATGTATGTGATCCAATATTTCCTTTTTATTTTTTAATTTCTGTATGGGAAAAATTGGGTCACATTCATCAGTATGAAACCCATAAATATAGAGTTTTTGATTTAGCACCAGATGTAGGAGTATGGGTTTGGGGCTTTATAAATGATGTATTAGAATAAGGCCATGGTTGTGGTATTATGATATATTGTACTCGAAATTGACTATTATATTAAGATGTGTGACGTTATGAATCCCATCAATATTAATTAATTTATTATTATTATTCATTCTATTTATTAGTTATTTCATGGATATGTTTTTCTCATCTTCTGTGAATTTGATTATTTATTCTTGCTATATTATTTATGCCTTGATTATTTCATATTAGCTTCTACTATATATGAATTCTTACTAAGTATTGTGTTCACCCCTTATATATTTTTTCACTCTCCCTTATAAATCTAATAATAGTACTATAAATGATATAAAGATATGGTTGGATTAATGATACGTTTAATTAAAATTATATGATGCTTTTTTAAGTGTTTGAATGTAATATATGGATCATGGATGTATCTTATCCCCTAAGACTACAAAATTATTCTATATTATGTGATGTGATATATTATATTATAGATCAATGTAATAAAATAATAACTGAATATAATTTATTCTATTTAAGTCTTTAAACTAACCTTAAATAAGAGTTCTTATATTTAAGGGGCACTGAGTACACCATGAAAGGCTGTCAACTTAAGCTTGGGCCAAGGTAACCCCTCATAGTTCTATTCCATATAATTATCTCCTCTTTCTTAGAAATATATGTCTATCTAAAGCTACATATAAAATATATATGTTTTCAAGGATAAATCATGATCTACATATTTTATAACTGTCTCTTTACAATAAAGTAACTCTACTTGGTTAAATTCTAGGTCAACCTCATATACCCACCTACACCAACATTTCAAGAAGATATCCAAATAAAAATAAACTAGACCCCACTAAAAATCCCTATAGGTGAGAATAAAATTTCAAAAAAAGACCTCCCTAGGTCTTAAAGGCCTTAATTCATAGATTTAACCCCCCCCCCCCATATTCTAAATCCTCCTATATTATAATCTCTCACATAGGAAATGTGGCCATCTATGACCATGTAATAATGAATAACACTCAATGAATTTTTAAAATTATAAAAAGATTCCATATACATTCTTAAAATTTATCTAATGGTTCATATTTTATCATTAACAATCATATATCAACATATAATATATAAGAAATCTATAATAAGTAAGAACATACACAAACATACCAGCCTTGGAAAATAGGGAATCACCCACACGAGTTCAAAGAGACCCAAACAAGTGTAAAAAATACCTCGAAATTTTATTTTAAAAATCAATTCAAATTTCTCTTTGATTTCCTTTGAAATAAAATCCCAGAAAAATATTATCTCTTTCCATAAAAAGGTACCCCATATCGACTTTCCTCAAATAATTACCTTAGCTGAAATCCCACATTAAGACTCTTTATAACACAACACTTTTTTTAGGAAACTCGATTCAAAATAATTCTGAAACACCTCTTTCCATTTTAAATTACTATTTGAAAATTATTAATCAATCTAAAAATGTTACCTTTAAAATTTTACTTTAAACCAAACCTACTTATAAACATATTTAAAATGGAAAATAAATTCCCTTAAAAAACTAATAATTACCACCAAACCACCATAAATTAGGCCACCAACACTTGTTAAACCAAGTTAACAAAATTGAATCATTTATCATTATATGTGGTCCTTGTTTAGTACTTGGCCAATATGATCCCATCCAATTTTTATAGGGTATATCACACAATGGAAATACATATGTTAAGAATAATAATAATTATCAAACATAAATGTAATATCCCCAAATGAGAATATAAATCAGTAATGTAAAGGCCACACGCATCATCAATTAATTAATATTATAATCACAAGCTTGTAATGAACTCCACCAAGAAAAATATTACCTATCTCAATCATAAACACCATAAATTTAACCAAAAACCCATTTAGTAATAAAATCTCACAATGTAATAATCAATGATAAAGTCTCTAGATGGCCCTGTAGCACTGAAACCGTAAGTAGGGGGTGGGGTATGATCTCATCACACATACAAGCCAATAGAACATGAAATTTCCAAATTAAGACCTCATATTGATGTAAAATTCATCTAATTAGATAAAATAATTAATTAAATTCATTGGGTAACATACCTTTAGATGAACTTCTTGGAACAACCATAATCTCATTTTTTGAGCCCCCTATATCCCCCTTAGATTAAGTCCCCAACATTTTGATGAAATTAAACCATGTATTGATGGAATTATTTATCCAAGACCTTTATTTAGATAATTAAAATTAGTGAGAAGTGTTAAAGAGAAGGAATAGATGAAATAGAGCCCAAATCACTTTTATTTTACATGAAAAACAATTTCAATTCATACACATATCAAAGGGATACCATAGGGGATCTAATATGGGAAATAAATTGGGGGGAGGCTAGCCAAATGGTCTCCACCATTAACCATGGATTCTAGAAATAAAAGGATGAACAACCTTGAAATAATGGTACCATCATCACTAAAAAATATGGAACACACCTACTAGGTACCTGATATACCCTCATCAAGTACCTAGTGATTCCATTGGGTAATGGGTGTAGGGAGCCAACCACTTGGTGGACCATAAATGGTCACCCCAGCCCATCGACCTCCACCTATAACCCAGTAAAATTACACTAGGTACTCGATGGAATAAAAGTGCCACCTCTATCTTTTATTTCATCCATCAAGACCCAAATCTTATGTCAAGTACTTTTTTATGGAATTTTGTCCCCAAGACATCCCAAAAATCACTTTAAATGTGATCCAAACTTCTCCCATCGACATGAATTCAAAAATTATAATTTACTCGTTCACTAAATTGATAGAGACTTGTCCCATCTCCTGGTTAACTAAATCTTGAATCCATAGGTTTTTGTAGTAGTAGCCTCTCATTCCATACATAACCCAATATTTTAATTGTAATTTACATAAAATAGAAACCAATTATTAAAAAAACACTTCATATAATAAATTCAGTTTCTATTATATACAAATCAAACACTTTCAAGGAACATTGTAACATCCAGACTCAGTAGCCACTAAACCAGTGCTCTGAGCCGGTTCACCACAAGGCCTCAAGTGTAACTCCTTATATGCCAGAGGCTGCTGACTAGAAGTAGGGATATAAAGGTGAAACTGTGAGAAGACTATACCCTCATATCAGAGTGCACAACAGATGTAAATAAGAAAACACCTAAACAATAGATAAATCAGAAGAATAAATAAATGGAAACAAAACATGATATAATAAAATGAACTATAATAAAGTCCTGAACAAATGTTTCATACAAACAACCATGATTGCACATTAGGATGATCTCATGTACAAGAAATAAAAAATGAAAAGTAAATACAACTGCCCCTAATGCCAAATCCAAGCTGTAACACATACACAGTCTCCAATACCCAATCAAGCTTCTCCAGCCTGACCATTCGACTCCACATGATCATCCTACTCAACCTTGCAATCTAGGGCCTCCACCCTATCCATCATGCATTTGTTCTCAACCTGAAAATAGACATAAGGTCTATACTCACACCAAGGTACACATACATTGGGTGATAAATAAATCTCATTAGGCCACCCCCAATGGTGAACCTATAAAATACTACCATAAGTAAATGTTCATGAAATATGCATATCCTAGACGATTTAAAATAGGAAAAAAATATAAAGAATCAACCATCCATCTATAGGAATAAGACCTCAATTAACCATACCTACTTCAACCAATGCCAAAATATCTTCGAGCTCATCGCAAGGACCATGCATCCCAAACAACCTACAGGATCAATGCCCCTGGAGGCCTCAACTAACCTAACAAATTTAGAAACCCATCCTTTTGTAGTCTAGTAAAATAAGATACTAATCTAAGTCATCCCAAACCAAGTCCTTTTAATCAGAAATTTTCTCATACATGGATCCTTGACACATCTGTTCCCATTCCCACACCAAAGTACTACCAAACCCAAACCTTTATTCTGACATATATCTCACGTATCATAACCATAGTGCATAGAGCATCATTTCATCACATAAACCATACATACATCAAATAAAACATTTATGGAGCATCAGTCTGACATCTTAACCATAATTCAAAAATTTCACTGGTCGACACACAAGGAGCCTCGGCCCAAGTTTTCATCTGGGATTCGATACGCCAAGTCTGGCCATCCGAACCACTAGGTCACAAGTTTTCAAACACGAAGCATCAATCAATGAATCCAACTGGGACTTAGAATGACATGTCCAACCATCCCAACCTTGATATGGAATCCAATGTCCATACCCTTGGGTTCAGGATAATTAGTACTTCACCCTAAAACTATGGTGCATCAGGGAGTGAAGTATCAGTCCAAACTCCCAAAACTAGTCATCATAGATTTGAAAGCATGGAGTATCAATCCATTAATCCAATCGGGACTAAAAACACCATGTTCATCCATCCCTAATCATTAAATACATAACATTAGTGTTTCCTAGTGCATAAATTTGAAACCTAACCAAGTTATAATCTACACCTGCCCAGAGCCTTAGTCCAGCACCAACCACATACATGTGTCGTCACATCCACTATAATAAATGGTATAAATCAATGTGCCTTGAACATCATTACAGAGACTCAAACCACATAAAAAATATACCAGTATTGATACATATACTCATAAATAGAACAAAAGAAAATGAATCCTATCTAAACCATGGAAACCAAAAAATATTGAGCCAAGCCCTAACATGTGAAACATTATCAAGTGGCCCCTAGTGGCCTCCAACTGATTCTTGATCAACTTTATGCCACCAAGTTATCCGGAATCAATCCCATGCCACACATGAATTGTCAAATATAAAACATGACATATAATTATCACTTAACTAAAAACCTTCCCTCCAAGGTAATCATCAAGAGTACCTCAGACTCACTCCGCACCACAATTTCACTCTACTATAACCACAATCATATGGTCTCAACCAATCTCTAAAGGCTCTATCAACCTTGATCCTCAAACGTATTTTCCAAACCCCAATTGCTCTAACCTAGATCCACTAGTGATAATATGTAGGGAAAAACAAGATCATCCCATAAATAATAATCCAATCAAATATTCTAGGATACATCAAAGAAACCTCATGAAAAACACCATGGTATGCTCAAGCCATATCAAACACGGAGCTCATAACCCTCACCTAGGGTCTCCTTGCTAAAAACCCAACCAACAGAAATATTTTGAATCCAAACATCAAGCATATCATCCTACTATAGAAAAAATTATATAAAACACCTTTTATATGACCTCTATTTGTCCAAATGATCCCACCATTTCGATCTATGTAGAAAAATTCTCATAATGGACTACTCACACGCCCAATTCCGACTTCCAGGGAAAAAAATACCCAAAACCTCTAAGATGGAAAATGTAAATGGTGTGTAATATAGAGTAAAATGTGTGTAATCTAATTAATCTTCCTAGTCATGTAAGTTCACATGTACAAAGAAACATGGTTTCTTATTATTTAATACTACACAGTGTGTACTTAAAGTGCATAACATGTACTATTTAAAAACCATCTTTCCATATTCTTTCTCAAACAGCCGAACACACATCCATATACCACCACATGGAATAAAATCATAGTACACAACATGTACTAATGAAAATTCCTTCTTCCTCAAATAGGAAGAACACACGTTGTGTTTTCATAGAACTACACACCATGTTGTTGGGATTTCTGAACAAGAAATCCCTATACCTCCCTCAAAACCATCATTTTTTCAAAACAAGCATAGATGGACCCCCTTGGGTTATATATTAGTTATAATAAGGCATTAAAACTTGAAAAATATATAGGGATTTGGGGCATAAAACTCATAATTTTCTTACCTTATGTCATAAATTCTGAAGCTTTGGGTTTAAATTCACTCTCGGAAGTTTCTGCACCTCGATTCAGTCTCGATATACACCAAGGAAAAAGTCCACTGACATATCTCCTCCTCCTCCTCTTGGTCTATCTGTCATGTGTGAGGGTGAATTCCCTCACAAATCCGTCTATACATGTGAACCCCCAAATATGGGGGGAGTGAATCTTTTAATTTAATTAATTAATTAATCCCCCATTTAACACTCATCTCGAGTCCCAAAACCTGAAGTGAGTTTATATATTTCCTAGGCAGTACCCCCATTTCAAACTTAAACATAGAGTAAAAATCTCAATCTGACACTCTATTCAATAGATAAAGCCACCTGAATCAACCTAACTAATTTAATAATTAATTAATTAAATATTAAATATTTTTCCAAAACTCCAACTACTCAGAATTCTACCAAAATAATGTCCTAGGTTAAAACACCCTATTTTGGGACCAACGGAGTGGTTAAAAAGATTATATGAGACCATATTCTATGGTAAAATGACCATTTTACCCCTCATGAGAACCTGAGAACAAAAATTCAAATTTATGGTCAAATTTCAAAATCTAGAAAACTTGGGTCTCTATAATCTCCCCAACATAAACCTTATCATCCCCAAGAAGCCTTGATTTTCTTCCCAACCACACATCCTGACCCACATTATTCATAAAAAAATCTTAACTTGTTATGTTCTAACAAAATACATCGACTAATTTTCTTTTCATAACTCCTAAGAGAGGTCATAAAACCCATTAAAGGACAAGAAATTACTTTCCACCTTTAAAAAACAACTAGGATAGTGCTTAACTACACCCATCCATCCCGATGTTTCACATCACCATTTAAAACTCATCATCAAACTCATGGTTCTCTCCACCATAGAACTTAACCCACATCTACCAATTATGATCAATGATGCTTCCCATCATAGAATTCACCTTTAAAAACACTTTCTCAATGGTCCACCAACCCAGTTAACATGGTCCTCACTAAATCCTTGACCCTTCCCATACTAGGGTCACACCACCATACTCAATATGGTTCTCCCCACCATTAGAGTATCCTTTACATTGCCTCATAAATCAAATATTTTTCCCTGGATCTGGGCATTTCTATCTTACTCCTACCATAGCGATAAAACTAACCAACTACTATTGCTCATCCCCGATATCCAAGAACAACACCTAAGTTATTTTTTGATATTTGACCTATCATGAGGACCTCACTCAAAAAAATATGATGGTATCCTCCCCACCATATAGCTTCAATCAAACCACTCCATGAGGAAAAACTCATATTATGTCCCTTATCAACCATAGGAAACATCTATATAGCATGGTAAAAAGCCGATGAACTCTTAGTATACTCAGGACGATGTCAAGATATTGGTCATGGTCATCTCTAAATTGTGAGTATACTAATATTTCATCAATGAATACCATAAAAACCTCATCTATAAAAAACATCACATTTCTATCCTAAAACCTTAGGTCACCATGCCCAGTATCCTCTCATCCAACCTGTAACAATTTATTAGCTCACTCATGGCTGTCAGCCCAACTGTATCACCTTGGATGTGCACTCCTGTAATGTATGATTCACGAACCAAATGATACAGTGCATCACCAATGCTTGTGTTTACAAGATTAATCTAACGCAAAACCATCATGTGCCCTTGTGTAACCCATCCAAAAAACTTTATCTAGCTCCAACGAGTCGCCTATAAAAAAATCATCATATAATTTTAAACCATGCAAACTCAAGCACTTATTGTTCTCCTCATCCGGTCAAAATTCACTAAGCTTAACTCACCAACATATCTATTTCCTAGGCATGGTAACTAAAAGAAACATACCTATCAAAGACAACCTCTCGTCATAGACACCAGAACATAGGCACACCATCTAAAAGCAAAAGGTATCAATCAAACCTAAACCTCAAACCCAAATGCACCCTTTGTGAACCAATTTTAGGAGTCCAAAACACTCATTTGTGCCTTTCACACTTGAAGGATATCATAACTCAGTCGACCCCTCTCATGGGTCACCATCAATGTCAAATTAATCTAACTCTTTAGTATAGAGTCATGCCAAAAGACCACTAGGCTCTCCCACCAGTACCCATAGATCAAGTTTAATGTCAAGACACTTCGTCTAACCACCTAGTTCTAAGCCAAAACATAATAGGACGCTACTCATGGGGAATAAACATGAATCCATCTCATTATCACTAAACATCAACTAGAAAAAACACTCATCTCTGGTTTCTCTCACTATAGAGGTGTCATACACCAACAAACTACCCGTAACTAGGGAGTTCATCCTCTCTAAGTATCTGCACATTTGACCGCTGCTTAGAGGACACGAACATATTACCAACCTTAAAAAACCTTCTATAAAGGGCTCAAAACCGAAAACTTATACCATATTGAACCACTATGTTCACTACACTAACCACACACAAAACCACACCAACATAACCACTATATAATTATATCAATGCATATCTATAGAACCTTCCATCAGAAGAAAATACCTAAAATCACACCCTAGAAATCCTATAACACGGGGATCCAAAGTTCCTATCATGATTCATGAAATGCCCCTTACCTCTATAGTAAAAGATTCAAAACCAAATCACATGACTCTTTCCAACAGTCCAAGAGTCTAAAATCCTTCATAAACCATCAGATATAAACAAAATGTGCGCCGATTGAAGTGAAAATCTTATACAACCGTAACATCACAAATCCAGAACATCAATCCCAATCCTTGGTAACATGGAATTACTACCAAAATAGGTGTTTGTGGAACACAATCCCGATATCCATCACAAGTTATCACACATTCCTATATCTTCTATCTAACGAACCCCAAAAAGTGAAATAATAGGAACATAACTCCTCAGATACCACTTTCTAACATCATGAATTGGTATCCACTAAATCGGTACTCTGAGCCTGTTCTCCACAAGACCTCAAACATGCCTCCCTGTATACTAGAAGTTTTCAACTAGTAGCGGGGGTCAAAAGGTGAAATTGTGAGGAGACTATACCCCCATATGAGAGTTCACAACCATAAGTAAATAACCAAACACATACACAATATATAAAGCATAAGAATAAATAAACAGAAACTAAACATGCTATAATAAAATGAACTATAGTAAAGGCCCAAACAGCCATGTCATATATACAACCACGATCGCCCACTGTGCTGACCCCATGTACAGGAAATAAAAACTGAAAATTAAATACAACTATCCCTACTACCATCTATGGGACGTAACAATTACCCAGTCTCCAATACCCTGTCAAGATGCTCTATCCCAACTAGTCGACTCTACAAGAGCATCCCACTCAACCGAGAAATCCAGGGCCTTTGTCCTACCATCGTGCACTAATGATTAACCTAAAAATAGATAGAAGGTATTTGCACACACTGACGTGCACGTACAAGGGGTGAGAAAATAAATCTCAGTAGGCCACCTCGAATGGTGAACCTATAAAATACTTCTATAAGAGCATGCTAATGAAATATGTGCAGCCAAGGCGATATACATTAGGAAAACAAAATATAAATAAACAAGTATCGATCTGTTGGTCCAAGACCTCAATGAACCATAGCTGCTTATTCCAATACTGGAATATCTTTGAGATTGTCTTAAAGACTGTGCATCCCAAAAAACCTACAGGCTTCAGGCCCCTAGATTCCTCAACCAACCTAAAAAAACTGGAAACCCATCTTTTGGTAGTCTTTTCAAATGGTATACTAATCTACATCATCCCATACCATGACCTCTTAACCATACATTTCCCCATACATGGAACCCTGACACATATATTCCCATTTCCACACTAGAGTACTACCAAACCCAGACCTTCAGCATGACATCTATCTCAAGTATCATAACCATAGTTCATATAGCCTCATTCCATCACATAAACTACACATATATCAAATCAACCATGTTTGGAGAATCAGTCTGAAATCATAACCATAATTTAAAAAGATTATGGGTTGATACACAAGGATCCTCAATCCATGTGTACAACAAGGATCTGGTATGTCATGTCCAGCCATCCCAACCAATAGGTCACAATTTGGAAAAAATGGAGCATTACTCTATGAATCCAACTAGAACTCGGAAAGAAATGTTCAACCATCCCAATCTCGATTTAGAATTCCATGTCCGTAACCTTGGGTTCGTGAGTATCAGTCCTTACCCTAAAAACCATGGTGCACCGGGTAATGGAACATCATTCCAGACTCTTAAAACCATTAATCATAGGTCGGAAAACATGGATCATCGATCCATGAATCCAACTGAGACTCAGAACGCCATGTCTTACCATCCCCAATCATTCAATAAATAACATCAGTGGTTCCTAGAGCATAATTATAGAAACTAACCAAGATATAAACTACACCTTCTTGGAGCATCAGTCCAACACCAACAACATACATGTGTCATCACATCCACTATACTCAATAGTATAAATCAATGTGACTAGAACCTCAGTCCAACACTCAAACCACATAAACCATCTACCAGTATCAATAAATAACCTCAAAACTAGCACTCAAGAAAAGGAATCCTCTCTAAACCATAGAAACCACCAAAATATCAGGAAAATCCCTAAAACATGAAACATTTTCAAGTGTCCCTCAATATCCTCCAATTGATTCTTGGTCAATGACATGACACCAAGGCAACCAGAATAAATCCAATGCCACACAGGCATTCTCAAACGTTAACCACGACATAAAATTATCACTTAACCAGAAACCTTCCCTCTAAGTGAATCAGCAAGAATACCTTAGAATCACTCATCACCAAAACAACACTCTGTTATAACCACAATAATATCATCTCAACCACACTCTAAAGGTTCCATTCGCCCTGATCCTCAAATGTAGGATCCAAACCCCAACAGCTCTAACCTTGATCCACTAGTCATAATATGTAGGGAAAAGACAAGATCATCTAGTAGATACTACTATAATATTATCTTCTAGGATTCATCCATTAAAACTCATTCAAAACACCATGGTATACTCAACCCATATCAAACATTGAGCTCACAACCCTCACCCAGGGTCTCCAAGCTCAATACCCAACCCATAGAATAATTCTGAATCCAAACCTCCAGAAGATCCTAATTCTATAATAAATTTGTATAAAAAACGTTTTATATGACCTTTATATTTCAAAATAACCCCGCATTTCCATATACATGAAAAAATGCTCAAAATGGACAACTCACACGCCCAATTCTGACTTCTAGGGTAAAAAATACACAAAACCTCTAAATTGGAAAAGGTGCATAGTGTTTACTTTAGAGTATATGGCGTGTACGCTCATACCTCATCATGGTCATGTAATTTTACATGACTAGAGAAACATGGGGTATGCCTATGTAAATCTATATGACATTTACTTAAATGAAATGGCGTGTACTTTCCAAAAACCATCTTTTCATGTTCTTTTTCACACGGTCAGGCACACGGCCATGTACCACCACCTAGCATGCACTCAGAGTACACGATATGTACTTATGAAAATTCCTTCTAACCTGAATGGAAAATAAAACATGGAGAGTTTTCATAGAACCACACACCGTGTTGTCATGAATTTTGAATGGGAAATATATGAAACTCCCCCAGAACCCCCGTTTTTTCCCAAACAAGCATAGATCAACCACCTTGGGGTCCATATCCGTCATAATAAGGAATTAGAACCTAAAAAAACTAGCATATGGAGATTTGGGAAATAAAACATAAAATCGGCCCACCTCATGGCGTAAACGCCAATGATTTGGGTTTACATCTGCTCTCAGAAGCTGATGCACCTCAATTCGGTCCCAAATTACACCAAAGATGAACTTCGTTGCCATATCCCCTCCTCATCTTCTTGGTCCAGTCATTACACACGAGGTAGAATCCCATCCCCTATCTTCCTATGCATGTGAACCCCCAAATGGGGGGGAGTGACCCTTTTAATTAATTAATTAATTAATTCCCCATTTATCACTCGTACTAAGTCCCAAAACCCGAAGAGAGTTTATATTACACCAAGGAAATACCCCCCCCCCCCTTAGAATCAACCAAAAAGTCAGATTCTCAATATGAAACTCTGTTCAAGAGATATATCCACCCAAAAATTCCTAAATAATTTAATATTTAATTAATTAAATATTAAATATTTATCCAAAACTCCAACTACTCTGAATTCAACCAAACTTCTATCCTAGGGTAAACACCCAATTTAGGGACCAATAGAGTGGTCATAAAGATTATATGACACCCTATATTGTGTTAAAATGACCATTTTACCCCTCATGGTCACCCAAGAACAAAAATTAAAATTTATACTCAAATTTTAAAATCCAAAAAACTTGTATCTTTATAAACATATTATTAAATAGATCCAATAGGTTATTAATCATTACAAGAGTGAACCTTTCCCTGACCCTAAACTAATTGAAGTACATAACCATACACTAATATAATTAACTATTAATATTTTGGAGTTCTAAATTTTGTATATCTAATACCCAAAAGTGGTTTCTCACTTTCAACTTTGATCAATCATTTCACACCAACACCCTAAATTTGATGGTCTTCCTAATGAGGACCTATAAAAACACCTTAAGAAGTTCCACAATATGTGATCCTTTTTAAAAAAATAGGGTGTCACTGGGGTAAACTTAAATTAATGTCCTTACCATTAACTCTCAATGGTGTTTCTAAAGAAAAGTGCACATTAATTTCCTTAAACAACTAATTATAGAGGAATTTATCCTTGCATCCCATGCCACATCCATTAAAAAATAAATTTGAAAATTTACAAAATCACAAGGATAAACCCTTTAAAAATACTAAGAGATACTTAAAATATTTTTTCTAAGTTTACTTCACCAATAATTTAGTGAGTAATTTCTAATTCAATAATTTTATAATAGAGTTTCCTCATTTATCATTGAATGATTGATATTGTATTTGGTTGTGATCTAGTGGATAAAGACCCCACTAATACTCATTACATGATAGAAAACATGTCTCAAAATAAAAAATAATTTGTTAAATGAGTGATTATACACACTAAAGGTGTGAATGAGTTAATCATTTCTATACTTGAAAAAAACAAAGATACTCAAATTGATGAAATACATACCCTTTTTTAACAAATGGTTGTATCTCAAGGTAATTTACAATATCTTACAACTCCTTTACATTGTGGTATTTACATTTATGTCACTTATTCCATTGATATAATCCCACAAACTTTTAGATTCACTAGAGGCTTGTGCAATAATATTTCCCAAGTATCTATTTTAGCAACAACCCAATTTCAAGCAAGATAACTATACACTAAATTCTTACCTTGGGTTGCAAGGACAAAAAAACCAAACAATGGTGAAACTATTGAAACCCTAATTAGTCATGGTACCACCATTATCATAGAAACAATCCTCATCATATACCTACTATAAACACACCTATAATACACCCCAAAATCTTGAATATGTCTTGAGTATATGGTGAAGAAAATGACATCCCAATACCCTCAGTTCCAACTGACTATAGAATAAACAATTCAAAACTTTTGAACTGAAGTAGGATAATTAGAAAACACCATTGGTGAGATAATGATGCATGGTTTCAAACAACTAACATAGAAATCTATTATTAATTCTATGGATAAAAAAAATTTATGTTCTATCAAACTACAATGTTTTAAATATCTATCACCTACCAAGGATTTTACTAAATATGTAATTCCTCCTCTTATAAAATCTATCTAATAAATAAATAAATAAAGTATGGGTAAAATTGGTTAATATTCCCAATATAAATTCATATTTACCTATTCAATTTCCCCTATTTTTTTAATTTTTAATAAATACATTGAAAATGAACCTGATAAATAAACTCTTGAAAATTTTATAAAGGCTCGTGTCAATATCTCAATTCTCAATGCAATGAAAAAATTACTCAATATATGATGTCCTTAAAGAAACTTTTCTCACACCAAAAAAATATTGATTATCATAGAGAATATGTATAAATTAAATTTCTCAATGTTATATCAATTGATACTACCAATAAAGTGTAAACATATATGAACCTTGTTAGTTACAGACACTATAAGGGAATATTATTTATATGATTCTATACTCGATCTTCCTAATTATATTATTGCGATTCCTTATTCAAATTTCTATAAATTATAGGATGGTGAATTTATACCCCTGATATTTTACATTTAGTTAGAAAATTAGAGTAAGACACACCCCACCACTGAATTATAGGTTGTATTGGTTAAGGTGAAAGGTTTAGTGTTCCGTACAGACTCTTATATACTAAAAGATAAGGATGATGGAATAAAAGGATATTGATTATTCATTATTGGTAGGTCATTTCTGAAAACTATATAAATAATAATTAATGTAAATAGTTTCACCATATCCATGGAATTTATTGGTGATGTTGTGATTTTTAGAATTATTGATTCCATGAAACACACCCTTAAAGAGAAATCTACCTTCATTGTTAACAATATTGATTTTATCACCATGGATGGTAACTTTTCAAATTCATATTTTGATCCCATATATTATTTTTATTCTTTTTTTGATATTTTGAGTGAGGATTAAACAATTAATTATTACAAAAATGTTTAAAAACTCCATGCATATATGTATATTAATGATTTATCACCTTTTAAGTGTTTTGAAACCATAGAGGATTTTTTAATGAACATTAATATTGATAATCCCATTTAGGAGTGAAAACTTGAGTACATTATGGTGTAAAAGGGATTCTACCCAAAAAATCATTTCCTTTTATTCTTAACCTTATGAATCTTGAATTTTAAAAACTTCAAATAAACCTAAATATGAATATTTTGAGGGTGTTGAATAATTACCTATGATTATTTCCAATAACCTATCTATGGAGAATGAATTAAAATTTCATGAAATTTTAGGAGATTTAACAAAGTAAATTGAAGGTCTATTTTCAAATATCCATGACATTATCTCAACCACATGCATGCATAGAATTCTCCTAAAGGATAAGGTTACATCATCAAAGAAACCAAAATGTCAGATCAACCTCACCCTCCTTGGATTTTCTCATAATAGAGTTATGCTAACTACCAGTATCAAGAATCATATATCCCATCATTGATAGTAAATAGTAAAATAAAAATTTCAATTAAAAAAGTAAGTCTTACAATTATTCATAATGAGTATAATGAATTATTTTCAACTCAATTTAAAAATAAATGTTGAGTTTATATAGATCACAAGATTAAAAAATTTACTCAAAATACCATCTTCTATTACTTCTTATTAACCAAATGTTGAAAAATATATTGGGTAGGTCCCGTTACCATTTTCTTAATTGATTTTATGGATATTTTTTTATTTCAAAATCCCCCAAATATTTAGAGAATATAATTTTTACATGAATATTTAGTACATTTTAAAATATAAATATTCTAATCATCCTTTGAAATACTCCCAGTACTTTCAAATTTTGTATGTTTAGTATTTTCTCATATTACCTGGAGAACTATATTGATTTCTTAAAGAATGAATTCACTATTTATAGATCATATTTTAATAAATTTTTGTTTAATATTTGTTTTATGCTTCACTGATGTATTCACTATTCATGATTTGGTGAAGGCTTCTTCATGGCACAGTTTTTTGGGAGGAGCAGATCCTGTAGTTTGTTTTGGGTTGTTCTCTGTTTTGTTTATATGCGGTTGTTTTGTTGTATCTCTTGGTTTCTCACATTATCCTTAAAAATGTTTTGATAATAAAAATGTAATTTTTAGCAGATGGTGGAATAGGGAATGGTTTTAGGTCATTTTGCCCCTTGATAGATTATCAAGGCTGATAAGTCAAAAAATATTTCTATTTCTTTATCACCCTAAAAAAAGTGTTTAAATTGTGATTTTACTTTTAGGATATGCAAGTTTTTTTTATTATTAGTTTATGATTTTAGTAAAATTATACCCCCTTTATATAATATTTCTTAAAATGATGTCAAATTGTTTTGATCAAAATCATAAAATTTAATTCATGTATTAAAAAAGATTCTAAAATCATCATTTAATGAACCTTTGGATTTTTGGTTTGATATTTTTTTATGAAATTTGAATTTTGGTCCTAAAGAAAGGGAAATTTTGTGGATTGGGACATATAACAAGAATATGAGGGTTATAATTTATCGAGGATATTTATTTATACATGGATCAAGGTCCAATGTGTGATTTAGGTGCTCAACACAATATTAGAGTGTGGTTGGGATTCTTTACTAACTTTTCTAGTTTTTTCTCCAAGAAGCCACTTTCACCACAAACCTCTAGTCTCACACCATGGATTGCATGAAGGGGTACAATTACATGTAGAGTGGGACACCATTCTGTGAGAGGGGAGCTCAGGACATTGGGATTTAGACATCATTAGGGTGAGGAAATTCATTCTATGCCCCATAAGGGTTATGAAATTATGGTTTATGGTTGGAGGTCAAGCCCTCTACATAGGGGTAGCCATGTTAAGACCCATAATGGTCATACCATGATGAGGCCAGTCAAGGGTCAAGAGCTATACCCATGGGGGTCATGCAGAGATTTTGAGAGGGATGTGACATTATAGGGTTGTGAATGGAGAAAATACATCATGAACCTCATCGTTATGCTTTGACTAGGTGCTTGGGGAATTTATTCAATGGGGGAAGACTTGTCATTTCATGGTCGACCCCCTTGAAAATTAGGTTGAGTGAGCGTGAGGGAGCACCATTTTGATGAATTAACCCTCTATATTCCCCTAGGTGATTACCACTTGGATAAGAGTTATTTTTAGTGATTACATGGAGATTATAGGTGATTTCATCCATTTATTATCTTCTATTTTGGGTTCCCTTCATGAGCCCTGTATTTTGGTACAATTTCAGCTAAGGATTCATTAACAATTTCACCAGAGCATAGAGAAATCATCCAAGTTTGATGGTGATTTTTATCTATATGTAAAAAGGAGATCCAAAGAGGATGGATACATGAGTTTCTATGTGGTTTAAATGACACAATGATGCATGGTGAGTTTTTAAGTGATTATTACTCATTTGATTATATTTAATTAATTATAATTTTTTATAATTAATTATTTTGGTGTTGTGGTGTGATATAAGAGCTTGGACGGTGGTATGAGGTTGTATAAGTCTTGTAAGGGATCGTCTAAGGTTTATCGGATCTCAAAGTGGATGTAAAATCCATAATAATGTATTTTTACCCTTTAATATAAAGTCATATGCTTGTTTATGAATGCACAAGAATTTCAGCATATTATGGTATACCAAGAATGAAATTTCAAACTATTTGGGATGGTTTATTCATGAGAACTATTCTCCTAATATTAGATCCTAGTTCATATAGAAGTAATTAATATATGATTAACTCCTCCATTTATCAATCTACTCCAAGATAAAATGACCCCATATATAAGAAATACAAGTCTATTTATTCAAAGTACCTTAAGATATATTGTAATTCATATAGCTCCTATATAAGGCCTAGCCACAAAAATTTATCCAACTTAATCCATTATCATCCTAGTGTTTTTGTGATACATTATTCGCATTGAGCCTTTTATATGGCCACATACACTATGACTTTATTATAATTATACATGGATTGATTCATTTTGTCACAATATATGTAGTGATGTATAAACATCCATCCCCATCAACAAGTACAATAAAAAAATTACCCCACTTTATAATGGTTCAAAAAACCTCACCCTATCAATGTTGAGTTCCCTCACCTTCCTCGATACTAAGATAAAGTGATTTTATTTCCCCTCATATTATAGAAACACTATATGGATTGATTAATATATTATGGGATATGTAGTGACAATATGATATCTTGTCCTAGTCCTAGTCATAGATCTATATCATTGTAGTTGTTCTATGGTGGTGAGAACTTTATTTATACACATCAGGTTTTATTTTTCCTTCTTGAACATGGTATTTAACACATTTCACTTCTATTTTCATGTAAAATATCTAGATCTACATAGAGAAAACAACATATGATAACTAAAAGTGTCTTGATTATTAATGTTTTAATATGTGTAGTGATTTATAATCTATTATCCTAGGTCGATCTGTAAATCTCCGACACTCTAAGTCCCCCAACAAGAGAGACAAATCTATGTAGGAGTTATCAGTACATGACTGGTCTGCATCCATTTTTTTACAATGAGTCTAAAATTCCTAATATAAAGATCATCCTCACTAAAAGACATTAAAATATGTGCTCAAGTTTCACATCATATTACCTTATACTACCAAAAACCTTATTCCTCATTGTATGATGTTAAACTCTAAGATATAATACATGACCTCTCAAACTGCTTTGGTTAGTGTATTTGTGCTTTCTTTTCCTCATTACATGAGTGCTAGACCCATGTAGGAGTTATAAGGTTATTTATTAATTTTCACTAAGTTGAAATTCCCTCACATGTACTAGATAAATCTATGGGTTAATTGTCATATTATGGAATACATAGTGATACAAAGATCTCTTTTCCTAGGCCCAAGTGAAAATTCTCTAATCCTTGACCACCTAAGAATATGGTCTTATCAATTACATTAGTTTTACCTCAATGAGGTCATTCTAAAATAATGATATTTTATTCAAAACATGATTCATATCACTGCATAACACCTAACACATGGTTATTCATCCATAAACCTATATCCATGTCAAAATTTCCCCAGTTAATTGATACTAAGTACATTGAAGCCCTAATTGATGACAATAAACAATATAACATATCATCCTAGTAACATGAAGGTAAACTGAATTATGTTTGGTCCATCCAATAATAACATAATCTACTCATAATTATCTCTATCACATAACCTGATTACCCTATATGAGAATCATATCCGTGTGTGATTTCATGGAATGCATGACCCCACTATAAGATAAAATTCCCCTTTATCCATGGAAACTCTAATTTCTAGGACATCCATATATTTTTCATTCCCAAATATCCTAGTAATGGTTATATCGAGATTTATATCTTTCAAAAAACTATTTGATGTTTCTTTACATATATCACACTTTGTGCCTTATGTGTTTGAAGCGCCACAAGCCTTTCACAACTATCAATAGTGAGTAAATATATAAGAGATTCTACTATTTTTTTATTCATACACTCATTAAATATGTATTTTCATATTCACTCCAATAGATCCTTCCAACCAAATAAATCTTTATCTTTAAGAGAAGTCTCTATAATCTCATTATAACATCAATAATATTGTATTGGAATCCATATTTTGAATATTGATTAGTCTTCATCCTCGACATGTTTTCCCCTTTCATCCTCATAATTTAAGTACCATAAACCATGGTATAAATCATCATCAATACACATTTAACAGTATTGTTAATCCCTTGTCCCTAAAGTCCCATATGGGTTTTCATGACACATCCCCTATCATTAGTCTAATAACGATAAAATTAAACCACATACACCACACTCAAGGTTGTCCATAATAGTGGGAATGAGTATCCATTAATTTAATATCAATTTCTTCATCATATATAGGTAGTATAACTCATTTTTTCATTTATTCAAAGCTTCAACTTATACTCCAACCATTCCTGATTTATGAACCATGAAAGTATATTATATACACCCCTTATAAGAAAATTTATAATAGAACTGGGATCTCCATCCATGTTGGGTATCATTTTTCACATTTCTATATGGGATATCTCCCATTCTTGTGGTCCAAGTTATGTAACCTTAAAGTATATTAACACCTCCTTGAGATGTTATATTCTATAATTGGTCTCTTAATTTATGTTAGGTTTCATTGTGCCCATACTAGTTAGGTCATATCACCTTTTTGGTCAATGATATATGACCATAAACCCTAACAACATTTGGTCAAAGATGTGTGAATTTAAAATCTATCCCTACATGGTAAAAAATTTATAACCCTTAAAATTTAATGAAGAAAGAGATATAAAACTTTTCATATCAAAAAACTATAAAGGGATGTTTTAGAAAATGTTAAGTCTCTACTCACTAGGTCACCCTTTTCATGCCTTGAAAAAATGTAGACTTAAGAACAAATAAACACCAGAAATATTGTTGGTAAAACTATATGCCCTATAAAAATATAAGTTATGGTAATTATACACACTAGGGTATATAAAATTTAGATTAATTTTGTGTTATATCTCTTCACCCTGAATTTGAGTAAAGTACTTGGTGGTGTAGCCATTTGGATGACTGAACCCTTCATGGATACCTCTTTCTTCACAATCCCACTCAATTCCTTAAGTGTTTGAATAATCTAAAACCTTACATGACTATAATTAATGATAATATTTGGTTCCAAGGGGAATTTATCTTTGGTAATGTTAATTGATTCCAATAAATCCATCCTTTCGAACCAGAGGCATCTTTTTCCATAGGATATTGTCCTTGAATATCCATATTCCTTGAAAACATCATATTATAAACAATAATTTGAATGTAGTCTATAGTAGTATATTAAATAACTATTCCATATGATTATATTCTAGTTTTAATACTTGAGTTATGATATAAAAATTCCAGATTCAAACTATTTATTTGGATTCAAATACCCTCAGTGCTATAAATTTTGGCATCATACCCATTTTCAAAGAAAGAGTGTGATATCATATTCTTTAACCTTTAATGGTCCTTTCTACATGAACATAAACCACATGGAACAAAATTCCAAGTATCAATAAATTAATATATATATATATATATATATATTCATCTACGAGGCTATCTATGTTTGTAGAATTGGACTCTTATTCACACTGAATCTTTCTTTACTTGTGCTACTAGATAGACTACCTATACTTTTTGGGTCAAAGTTTTGTAACCCTAAAAATATATCCCATAATAGTTCAAGAAATATGATCTTAAACTAATATCATGTGCACATGGGATCATATATACTGTCATTGGTTCATCCATCCTTGATGGGTTGTTTCCATGCCATTTTTTATATAAGATATCCCACCTCTTGGTCAAATCTATCTGAATTTAAATACCATCTCTATGATCCAAGAATCATGACCCCAAACTCCATGCTACATCCCTATGTATATCTCTACTAGTTACAATAGTATCTCATTCAAATCAAAATTTATTTTCTCGTTTTGTTATGTAGGTGACCTCACTCTTCTTAGTCAAATTTATCTTACATAAAAAACTAGTTACATTGGTATGGTTTTCAAGAACTTAAATTGTCTAACAAAGAGGAATAAAACATATCAAGTTTAAAACCCATAAAGGTAAGCATGTCAAGAACCTATATTCATCCACACTATGTATCCCCCAAATGGTATTTAATAAAATGATAGGTTACATAAAGAATAAAATAAATAAAGATTTTGGGGTCCACCATGTGACCCAAGAAAAAGTCAATTCATATCTGTTAGGTCCCTTGACTTAGAAAAATTTTAGAGCACTAATATGTTAACTCTTAGATAAATATATTCTTATCATCTATGTGGAACAAGAAAATATGTAATATTGGAATTCTCAATCCCTCTTACACATTGGGAATCTAACTTCAATCCCCCAAATTACAATCCTTATCACATTGAGTCATCCACTACATATTTGAATGGAGAAGCTCCAATGTTAAAGTTAAAGTTCACAATATTATACCCATTAATGAGAGAAAAACTAATAGGAAATCATCTGCACATCTTAATGGACCAATTATATAACTCCCTGACATTTTATGAATTATTTTTAAAAAAAAAATTAATTTCTTTTATAGCTTATGTTACATACAACAACAAGTTAAGAAGAACCATGATATACTATTAAAATATAATTACCACCCAATTGTTGGATTGGTGGTTATGAAAAGGACTAAAAAACTTATAATGTATAGTTTACACACATATAAAATTAATTCATTATTTATCAATTAATTATAAATAAAAATAAAAATCATATAAAGATAAAGGAAATATTTTTATAAAAAAACTCTTTCTTATGTGTGCAATTTATTTTCATCCTAATAAATTATATTGACCACTATTTGTGAATGATTTTTTAAATGTGTATATTATATATTCAATCAAATTTTTTAATATTCATCTTATATTTTTTATCTTGTGTAGGATAATAATAAATACAGTTTTATGCTTAAAAATGTATTTTTCTATAAAGTGGGTTTCATAGCATTTTACACACTTACATTAAAATTAATTTCTTCCATTTATAGAATTTAAAATATACAAAAAGAATTAAATATTTAAAATCAGGGGATTATGATTTTGGAAAAATATCCCTCTTTTATTTTTGGTCAATATGAATAGTAATCATGGTAAAATGCATCATCTCTATAAAGGGTAAACTGGGTTAATCTTGGTCAAAAATAAGTGGTAGGACCATAAATTTTCGTCATAATTCTTGTTTTATGATGGTAATTTTAACCTTATAACCTTTTTCTTGATTTTTATCTTAATAGACACTTTTCCAAGAAAATGAATTATATAATATATAAATTAAACAACTTTACAAAATGTCACTATCTTTGTTTTTATTATTACTTATGTGTTTACATATGGAAAAAAGTAAGTTATGAATGAATATAATTGGTTATTTTAATATTAATGAATTTATTTTTATGAATTATTTTTTTATTTTTTAGTAATTATATAATGACCTTAATCCTTATGAAACACCGATGAATTTTTTCTCCATTTAATAAGAAATAAAATAAATGATTTTAAAAATATTAGAAGTGATGTAATTTGAATGTGTTAATGTGTCCCAAAAATATTCCAGATCTATATTAAATATTTGGGAGGTTTTAAACAATTATATTTAAATTATCCCTTTGTACTGATGTATTTAATGTTAAATTAAATGAATAGTGTTAAAAATGACCTTAGTGATATCTTATAATAAATAATATAATATTAAGTGATATAAAATTCATAAAAATATTATATTTGGAAAAATTAATGGTATATTGTTTTAAAAATCATCCATGGTCTATATATGGGACAAGTTTCATTTTATAGTAACATTAATAACCCTTAAAGGGTAGAAAACATTAATATTATGGTAATTGTGAAAAGGGTTAATAGGGGTTAAAAATAAAATATAAGGGTAAAAATTGTTATCCAAACATTTAAATATTTTATTATTTGATATTATTTCAACTTGTAATAATATTAGGTTCAAATATTATCAATTATAAGACATTTGGGCATCAAAATTAATCTATATTAATTTAATATTTTAAAAAATTCCAATAGCACCCCTCCCCTCAATTATAAAAGGGAACACAACCTTTATCTTCTTCATAAAACATTGAGCCTTATATATTGAAACAAATCATCCAATATGCCTTATACAATTACTTAGAAAAATTCTAGAGGTTCTATAATTTCAAAATGACTAACTCTAGAGCCCTTTAGAGGAGGTCAAAATGAGTCATTTCAAATAAGAGGTAATCAGTTTAACCGATAACATTATTTTAATTTTTTTGCCTCTTATAGATATGATATTTTTTAAATAAAAATTTAAATATCCTAAATAAACATAAAAGTTATTACTATTATTAAATCACCATTATAAATCCTCTTTTCCATCAAATGGGAAGTGAAAGTATCACTCTAGCCTATGCAAGGCTTACCGTCTCTACATAGTGATACAATTCATTTTTCATCACCATATTTTATAGATGTTTATTATGATTGTTTTAATACTTATATATGATATTTAAGAAGTAATTATACTTTCTAGATGATAATATCATGTCTACCTTCTTACCATCCTTTCTTTTAGGAAACAATAATGTCGCTCATGAGTACAGGCGGATTACCACATATGTAAAGCGATATAATTTTTTCTTTTATATTTTACTTTTATGGTAATGGGGATTAATTTGATGAATATGTATGAAATATTTTTTTATTGGAAGGGTTAATTAAAATTAACCTTTTTTTCATTCCATTCTTTAAAAATTGAAGACAACATTCATGCGTACGTACGGCTTACCATCTACATGAATGGTGTAATTCATTTATCTACCCAAACTTTTATGCTTTTATATAAATATATAATGAATATATATATATATATGATATTTATACCATTATTAATATTTTGGATATTATGGAACCATAATCTATGTACAATCAATAAAACCTCAAAACCAAAACTTATATGAAAACAAAGTAATTATCACAGAAAATAATCATTTTAATATTGAATTGTCCATAAATGAGTGATTAAAGATTAAAGTTAAATGGTATATAGTTTGATATATATGAGTATGTTTATTGAATAAGATATATAATAAAATTATATTTATTATATAGTATGTTCTAATATGTATGAAATAAGTCATACAAGAGGTAAGGGGTTTTATGTTACAATTTCATTATTTATCTAGATTGTTAATGATTATATAATAATGATGAAATATTATTATATACCTCTAAATATACTCATAAATTATATTATTCTCTATTTATTTCTTGAAAATATATATTTTTACTTTCATTTTACTCATCTTATGTACTCAATAAACCAAAAATATGTTTTAAATAACATAAACTTCATTTCTATCTTTGGTCGCAATAAATTTGTCTCCCATATCCATGTTTTATAAAAGTGTTTTAATGAACGTTTTCAATATTATTTGATTATTTTTAAAATTAATTTTTACCCTCATTTTAATTTTTATATAATTTTATAAAATGAATCTTTTTTTCATTTTTTGAACGAGGTACTTTTGATGTTTTAAAAAAATGTGAAAAAATGTTTTCTTTTTTACTTATATGATATGAATGGAATTTATTATAGCCAGGACCACTAAAAAAATTAATATTAAATTAAAATATTACATGGTGTTTTTAAAATGAAATTTTTTTCAATAATATTTTGTAATTTTTTTTATTTTAAGATGTTTATTAAAATGGAAAGGTCATTTTTCTCTTGATTGTTTTAATGATATTTTTATGATATTTTCATTCATCAAAGACCAAAAATGTTAATGTTGATTATTATTTACTAGATATACGATCCAAGGATACCATGCTTATTATTTCTCTAGATGGTTCATGAATATGTTGAAATATTTATGAAACCCATTTCTTTTACATGGGTTCTGATATGATGAAAAGTTTATGAAACCCATTTATTTTAATGGGTTATAATATAAAAAAATGTTTTATGATCTTGAGGAACACATATGTATTATTTTGATTATGTGATGGGTGGTACCTCTATCTACCTCCAATTAATTGGGTAAATATTTATATCTCATGAGATAACAAGATATAAATGGGGAGTGAACCCGGTTTTGTAAGTGACTTTGTCTACTATGATAGTCTTGGGGGTGAACCTTGACTAATATTATGGTTTGGTGAGTGAAACAATTATTCTATGATAGTCTTGGAAAATATTATTAACTAATAATGAAATTATTTTCTATACTTAATTTTATGCTAAAATTCCATGTATTATGCCCTTATTATGCTCTCCTGGATCATGTTATTTGATTCCTTTATAAATCATATCATATAAACTACCATGATTTATGCCATGAATTAGGATTATGACCTATGATATATAGGGTATGGTTTTAAAATGTTATTATCATATAATCATATTATTTTTTTAATGTTATGCTTATATGATCATTGATATCCCCATTTTTACCCTTACTGGGCATCAGATCTTACCCCTTCTTATGTTTCCTTTCTCATGTTTTGAAGAAAGGTTTTAAGTATGATATGTATAATATGGGTGATAACTATGAATATATAACTTTGTTATTATGTATAGCTATTACAAACTAGTTTTTTATGGTTCTAAGTTTCTAAATATACTATATATGATTCTAATGTGGATCTTTATGTTATATATGTAATATATATGAATGAAAATATAAGTTTTTTGTAGTTATTATCAGATAATGGTTTAGTTATCCTTTAGAAACTATGATGAGAAGAATTTAATGATTACCATAGGGATAAGTCTACATATAGGATAAAATGATTTATTTTTGATAATTTTCATGAATAACCTAGGTTAAAACAATGTTTTCATAGAAGCATGTGTCATAATTTAGACATCTTATTAATTATTATTCATGATTATGTGGTTTCCCAATATGATTTTTATTTTTTAGACTATGTTTTTGGTTTCAGTAAATGGATCTAACCTAAATTAATAATTTTAATGATAAATGTGATAGATAATGAAATTAATGTCTTGATGAGAAACTAAAGGTAATGGCATATGGAATGAAAAATCTATTTTCAATTCACACAAAACTTTATAAAGATATGAATCACAATGGTATTCCAATCAATCATAGGCGGTAATAAAATTATCTTAAGGGATTTATGAGTAAACTTCCACATTATTTTATTGGGTCCAATTATCTACTAGTCACTGAGAAATGGATCAATACCACTAAAAATATATTTTTCATTATCCAATGTTAAGATCATGATAAATTTATTCAAGGAGTCTATTTTTTATAAGTAAAAGGAGTTCAATGGTGGAATCTTATGAATAACATAAATTATAAATAATAAAATGAATCTATGTTGTTAGATGAGTTAAATAGATTATTTATCAATAAGTATTTTCATGGTATTATTTTTATGAAATTAGAGAAGGAATTCCTTGATTTGAAATAGAAGGATGATGAATATATTGGTAATTATGAGGAATAGTTTACAAGACTTTTGAAGTATGCATTTGGTATTATCATCCAACCTAATTGTACGATTTATTGATTCATTAGTGTTTTAAAACCAAGTATATGAAGGGTGTTAAGGGAATTTAGTATCTATGATGAAATCATTCGATGTGCTATCAAGTTGAATATGGATATTAGATTTACCCATCAATTTCATGGTTTTGAGAAGAAAAGAAAATTGGAATTCAACTAAAATTTTAAAAACCTTGGAGAGAATAAGATGTGATTATCTTTATGGAAAATATCAAATTAATCATAGGGAAACTGTCTTATGGGAATTGGTAAATGTTTCATGTGTGGATAAGTAAGTTCATTCGAAAATCAAATTCTATAGTGATGGGGAGAAGTTAGCTAATGACGTGAATACATATATAGAACCATATAAAGAATAACCTATACTCCTATGTTTTAGATGAAAGGAGTACCAAAATTATGCTAACCTATGCCCAAATATAATGTTTAATGATGATGATCGATGTCAACAACATCAAAATCCTAGAGACAAAGGGAAATCTCATGTGACTATTTCTTATGAGGGGTATTATAATGACGTTGTGAAAGGTACACTTATCATCCTCTATAAAACTGCTAATATCTTATTTTATTCTTGATATAACCACTCTTTTATATTTGAAGGACTTTTTAAGTGTATCATAGTACCACCTCAAAAATTAGATATTGAGTTAGCATTAAAAACCCCTAATGGTATTATGATCACATCCCAAGTATATGATTATCCTCCAATTTTTGTTTACGGGAATGTGTTTACTAAAAAGAAAGTTGTAATGACCCAAAATTTTGTTAATGAAAATCCCTATTGATCTAATTAAATGTCTTAATATGAGAAATGGTTATACAACATATGAAATTATTTTGTTTTATGTTTTTGGATTTTAAAATACCATTAATAATTATGATCGTTGCTAATATAGCTGTTGAATAGTGATCACATGATAATTATAAATATAGGGCTTTAACAAATTCTTTTTACCCAGACAAAGGAAGTGATGGCCTCATCTAGTAGACTTGTCCCGTATGAAGCCCATTTAACAGAGCTCGAAAAGGAGTTTGAGTCTTTGGGCTTCCCTCTTGACCAAGACCAATCTGAGCTTGAATATGTTAAGCTCGAGTGAAACCGCCTACAGGAGAAGTGGAAGTTGATAGAGATTACCACGTGAGTGAGGTTATCCGAGCCACCCCAAGAGTCTATCACCATCGCACACCATACCCTAAGGTCTTATTCAGGGGTTTTAAGGGGTTATGTAACAAGACACTAGTACTATGATTATGTACATTATTTTTGTATAAAATAATGAATGTACTTTCATTTTATTATTGTTACTTTGTAAATAGTTTTTAAAGCACAAATAGTATTTTTAGTTAAATATTCAACTATTAAATCTATTTTGATGAATTAATGGATTTTTTAATTAAATAATATTTTAATAAATTATTATAATTATTATTAAATTAATTTTTATAAAAAATAAATTATCGTGTAATTTTATGAATGCAATTGTAATATTTATTAAGGTTTGAAAGCCATTTTTGTCAAAACCCATGAATTTTTTATGAATGTTGGTTTTTATTTTAAAAGTGAAAATTAACATATTTAGAAAATTATTTAGATAAAATAAATATTATTTCTATAATCGGGACGTCAAAATTATCCAATGGTGAATTTTTCATAATTTTCTGAGAATCAAATTTTTGGGTAAAAATTAAATACCATATAAATATATAATGTGTTTTATGACAACATAATGAACCAATAGTGATTTAATAAAATATTATAAACTGTAGGTTCGAACATTATATGTTTTACCATTAAAATAATGTGATGTGGGGTTGGCTTGATTTATTTTACAAAGCTTTAGTGGACCCTCCAGGTCTTATATAACATTTTGTCTTTTTAAATTGTTTTTCTTAAGAGTGTGACTCACCTCCACATAAGAAACCCTGTTATTTAAAAAATTTCAGAAATTTACCTTATAAAATATTGTTTCCCACTTCCCTTTGGTAGAAACCATGGGCACAAAACCATGGTATGGTTTGTGGTTTTGTTTAGTTCAATGCTAGGTATCCCAAACCTAAATAATAAACAATTCACTCTCCTTTCCTATATAAAAACACCCAATCTCCCTCTTTCTCTTCACTAAAAGACTTTAAAGTACTTAAAAAATATTCCCTAATCTCTCTAGAATCCTCCCAACTTTCCCTCAAGCCTCCCAATGTCCCGACCTTCAAGCTTTCAAAGTTACTCTTCAAGGCAAGGGATCATTTCACCCTCCTCTTTTAAGTCATGACTTCCTTTATGTTATATCTTATAGTTCCATTTTATTATGTTGGGTCTTGTTCATATATATCTTTACTACTGTAAATTTCATGTCCAAATTATGATAGACCCTTTATTCTCTCATAAATTATTTTTCTGAAATTTTAAGTGATGTTGTTAGGATGCCGAATTTTCATAAAAGAAATCACATCTTCTCTTTCCTTTCAAGTTTCCTTTTCTTGTGGTATGTCATCCAAATTTCCACACCATGATATTATTTTTATTTTATTATGTCCCTATACTATAAAATTATTCATTTATGGATGTGATACTCTTTTACCTTCTCTTTTAATTATTTTCTAAAACCATGTTATATAGCTGTTATGCTGCAGTAATTTCGTCACAAAATTTCTCTCTTTCTATCAAGAAATTATCTTGTTTTATTTATATGAATACCCAGACCTATTTAGTTTCTATAGGAGTTAATAAATATTCAAAAAATATATATATGATTCTGTAATCGACATACATATAACCCTCACTCCCTTTCCATGGGTTATAAATGACAAAATGATCATATTTTTAAGTACTTTTTAAAACGTCATGATTTTGAAATAAAACCCATTTATTTTATTCTCTATGGTTTATCTATGAAATTTTTTATTATGATATATGTGGATCACATGAAAGTAAAGACATATTAATTATACTCCCTGATAGTGCTCCAATGCATTGGATAAAGAAGTTATGACACCTCGGGGTTGTACCTTGGTGATATGTTCATGAATGTCTAAAAGAAATGTTGTAGACACATATTAAAGATATGTTTCAAGTTATTTTCATTATGATATGCCTATACTTCCATATCTCATGTATTTATGTTTTTAAGTTATTATTGATATCAAAAGTAAACTGATTCCCTTACTTCCCTTACTGGGCCTTCTGCTCACCCTTTCCTTTGATGTATGTATCCAGGTTATAAGATTCAGTAATTTTACTTAGGATGAACCTATGATGAAGCTTTAAAAGTGTATTAGAAGAATATTTTATGTTACTTTCATGTTTTATGTTCTCTATTTCCAATACCCTAGACTTTAAATATCCTATGTTTGTAAAATGTAATGAATGTTACGTAATAAAAAGGCAGGATGCCATAAATGTTATTCTTCATGTAGTTGAATTCAATGTTTTTTATTGAATAGATTGGATTTATTTACATAAATACCTCATTATTTTTCAAGTAAGGGAAATAATTTTTGATATTCTAAACCAACCTATGATCATATAATATTGTGATTAAAAAATGAACATCTAATGAAAATTACATCCATTGTATCAGTCATGATTCTAATTCAAAATGATAATTTATCTTAGATGGTTGTGGAGAAACTCAACATCACATATCTGCCTATTTTATTGGATTTTATTTATGTATTTATGGAATAATTTCTTATTATTCCATTGAACCATGAAGTTTTTATTTTTAAAAACTCATACTAGATTCTACACTTATTTACAAGAATCCATGTAGAATAAACTCTATTTAGATGTAAGAATTAAATAAGCCACTCTAAGAGAATCGTGACAAGGGATTTATTTGGCCAAGTTGTTCACCTTGGGTTGAACCTATTCTATTTATTATGAAGAAATATGAATCAATGAAACTCTACATTTATTATCAATAATTTAACAAGATAACTATCAAGAACGAGTGTATTGTACCTCATATTGATGACTTTTTTATTAACTATGTGGATCTCAATACTTTTCCAAGATTTATATAATATATATATATATATATATATAATTAATTGTGGTTCAATAATGATTATATACCTAATATGAAATTTCTTATAAGGTATGGAAACTATGAATTTATCGTGACACCATTTGGTATTAATAATTCAACCATTATCTTCAAGAATCCAATGAATAGAGTCTTTATATAATAACTTGATTAGTTTATGGTAGTCATTATAGATGATATTTTTATATATTTAAAGTTTAAGTAATAGTATTAAGATCACATGAGGATTGTGATGAAGGCCCTAAATTATGATAAGCTTTATGAAAATAATACCAAGAGTGAATTTTTTTCCTTCCAAAAGTTTCATTATCGGGTCATATAACCTCTAGTGGGGGAATATCAATTAACCCTTAAAAGAAATAATTTATTGAAAATCAACCCATAACAACTACCATGATTGAGATCTATAATTTTTTTTGGATTGATATTATCAACAAATTTTGTATAATTTTTTATGGGTCTCAAATCCACTCATTATTAAATTAGAAGGGATCCAAGTTCCTTTGGGTTGATGAATGTGAGGAATGTTTTGCGGAACTAAAGAAAAATCTAGTCAACATTCCTATTCTTATAGTACCCTATAGTGGATATGGGTTTTTAATCTATAGTGTTTCATAAAATATGTGAATGATATGTATCCATATACAAAATTATATAGTTATAACTTACACATTAAAAAAATAAAGGTACATGAGTCAAATTACCTTAGTCCTCATTTGAATTTAGTTGTGTTAATTTTTGAATTAAAGATACAAAGGAATTATATCTATGGAGAAATGTGTGAGATATATATTTATCATAAAATATTAAAGTATATTTTCACTCAAAAAGAGATGAACATGAACCAAAGAAGATGGTTGGATATAATTAAAGATTATTACTTCTTAATACATTACCACACTGAGAAAGAGAATAAGGTGGTAGAATCTTTGAGTCAAAAGGATCATGCTAGCTTTATATATTATGAGGATTAAAAAAGATATGATATTTCTGGACTTTCAAAAGATGGATCTTGAAATATTGAAATAATTTGAGAAATATTTTCTTTCTCAAATGACTATTCATTCATCTATTTAAGTGAATATTAAATAGGCGTAGAAGGAATATGTAGAGCTAAAAAAATAAGGTGAGAAGTGATCCTGATTTCAACCATGATTTTAATAGGATAATAACGTTTATGAACTATGTATGTGTCCCTTTGGTGCCTAATTTGATTAAGGATATATTGGATAAATCTTATAGTTCTTCATACTATATTGATCCAAGAAATAAGAAGATGTATAATTATTTGAAATATTATTTCTATTGGGAAGACATGAAACGATATATTTCATATTATGTTTCTTGGTTCATGGTATGTTAGTATGTTAAGTATTAGAGATATAAGTCTACGGTGATGTTAAAACCATTACCCATACTAGAATGGAAATGGGAAAACTTCACTATGGATTTTTTCATTGAACACCAAAAAACATCCAAAGGTCATAATGCTATATGGTTGGTAGTAGATCGCCTTATGAAGAAAACATACTTTATTTCCATTAAATAAGATTTCTCTTTTGACCAAATTATTTGGTTATATATTAAATAAGTGTTAATATTTCATGGTGTACCACTATCAATTATATCTGATTGGGATCCAAGGTTTACCTTGATGTTTTGTATAATTCTTTAACAATATCTATATACAGAGTTAATTTTCATCACTACTTACCATCCTTAGATATATAATCATTAGAATAATACTATTCATACTCTAAAATACATATTTAGATCTTTCTCTTTGGATTACAATGGTTGTTGGGATCAACCCCTTTGTTGAAATTACCATACAACAATAGATTTCACTCTAGTATTTAGATGGATCCTTATGAAGGCCTCTATGGTAGTAAGTGTAAAGCTCCAATATTATAGAATGAATTTTGAGAAATAGATCTATTGGGACTTGATCTAGTGGATGAAATGGTAGAGAATTTTATAGCTATTCAACATCACATAAGAGCAACTCAGAGATGAAAAAAACTTTATTCTTATAATATTCAAAAAGATTTAGAGTTTGATGTTGGTGATAAGGTATTCCTTTGAAAATATCCCTAGATGTGTGTGAAAATATTTGGAAATAAGGTAAATATAATCCCTTTGTACATTAGTCCTTTTGAAATTATTTATCATATCATTATTGTATCTTATCAATTAGCACAACCACCAAATCACTCTCAAGTTCATGATATGTTCTATGAATCTATCCTTAAGAAGTACATAAATAATCCATCACATGTAATGAATTGAGAGTTAATACCACTGGATAAAGATATGTTTTTTGAGGAATAACTAGTGGAGATTATATACCATAGAGATAAAGTTCTATGAAATAATACCACTCACCTGATCAAATTTTTATGGCGAAACCACCACTTTGAGGAAGCTATATGGGAACCTAAGGATATGATGTGGAAATATTGACCATAGTTTTTTGAATAAAAGTAATGTAATTTTTAGGGTTAAATTATTTTAATGGGGTATAACGTAACACCCTAATATTTAAATATATTTTTTTAATTAAATTTAATTTCTTTGATATCTTGCATTACACACAACAACGATTTTAGACAAACAATGATATACTATTAAAATATTTTTATCACATATCCATTTAATTCAAGGGTATAAATAGGTGTAACTAAATTATAAGAACTTATAGTTTATACATTTATAAAATTAAATCATTAGTAATTAATTAATTATAAATAAAAATAAAAATCATTTGAAAATAAAGGATACATTTTTCTAAAAAACACTTTATGTGTGTAAAGTATTTTTATCTTAATAAATTAAATTTATCACTATTAGTGAATGATTTTACTGAAATATATATATTATATACTCATTAAAATGTTTTAACATTCGTCTAATGTTTTTTATTATGAATAGGATAGTATCAAATCTGGTTTTATGCTTAAAATGTATTTTTCTAAAAAGATGTTTTTGTCACATTTTGAGAACTTACATTAAAATTAATTAATTAATTTTATATTTAATAAATTAGATTAAATTAATTAAATATTTATAAATATTAGTTTCAAAAAATTTCAATAGGCCCTTTTTATTTTTGTTCAATATGAATAACAATCGTGGTAACATTTATCACCGTGGTAAAGGGTAAATCGATTTATTTTTTTAAAATTAAGTGTTAAGACCATAATGTTTTATCCTAATTATTATTTTATGATTTTAATTACAAAATTATCACCTTAGGATCAAAAGGGATTATTTTAATGTATATTTTACCATGAATATATCCTATATAATATTTAAATCAAAAAAATACAAAACATCACTCTCTTTGTTTCTAATATATCTTATGTGCCCAGATAGATAAAAATGAAAGTTATCAATGAATATAAATGGCTATTTTGATCTTTATGAAATTATATTTCTGATATGAATTTATATCTAATTTTTAGTAATAATATAATGACTTTAATTTTCTTTGCAACACCGATGTCGTATTTCTCTATTTAAGATAAAAATAAAATAATTGATTTTATAAATATTAAAAGTGAAATAATTTGATTGATTTAATATCTAGGATGAATTTTATAGATCTATATGACTTTTATGAATGTTTGAAATTGTTATATTCAAATTTTCCCTTTTATTAATATATTTAAAGTTAAATTAAATGAATAGTGTTAATAATGACATTAATGATATTTTATAAAAAATAATATTTTATTAAATGGTATAAAAAGCATAAACTATAAGATTACAAAACAATGAGTGATATATAGTTTGAAAAATTAACCATGGTGTATTTTCATGTCTTTTTTCATTTTAAGTAACATTATTAACCCTGAATTTGTAGAAAACATTAATATTACATTAATTATCAAAAGGGTTAACAGGGGTTAAATCTAAAAGATAAGAAAAAAAGTGCAATAAAAAAATTTCAAAATTTTATTGTATAAGAGGATTTATACTCATACTTATCATAGATTCATATAATACTAATTTGGATCCATTTGGAAATCAAAATTAATTTAATATTTTAAGACATTCCAAGAGTGCCCCTCCCGTAAATTATAAAAGGGAACAAATCCTTAATCTTATTCCTAACACTAAGAATTATTGATGAATAAAACTATAAAAATTAATATTATAAAATTATCTATCCACATTATTGAATTTTTGTTCTTCCCAAAAGACTAATCCAAGATCCCTTTAGAGGAGATCTAAAGGAGTCGTTTCAAAGAAGAGGTCATTGCCTCAACCGATCACATTTTTAAAATTTTTCTTTTAACTCATGTAAGTATATTATATTCTTAATAAAACAATAATTTCAATATATTCAATAAATTAAAATGTTATTATGATTATGAAAACACCATTATACTCCTTATTTCCCATAAAATGGTAAGTTAAAGTATCCCTCATCCGTACGTACAGCTTATCATTTCCTTGTAGTGATACAATTCATTTTTCACCACCACATTTTAGGGATTTGAATTATAATGTTTTTGTTATTTATATATGATATTTATGAAACCATTATACCTTTAAAGTGATAATATCATTTCTACCTTCTTTTTAAACAATCCTTTGTGAACGATAACATCATTTGTGCGTACTTGAGGATTACCACCTCCAGGAAGGAGTGTGATTTGTTTTTCATTTAAATTACCCATGGAAGGTAATGAGGCCAAATTTTATGATTATATATGATATATATTATATAATAATTATATTTCAAATTTTAATTAATATTAAACTATCTCTTTTTTTATCTATTAAAAAATAAATACAACATTCAAGCGTACATATGACCTACCATCTCCATGAATGGTGTAATTCATTTTCCTATACCTAAATTTTATTGCTAAATATCAATATATAAATAATGAATATATATGTTTTTATAAAACTATTAACATTACCTATATGATGTAATTAGGATGAAAGTATAAGTAAAAAAAATACCAAACCAAAACTAACATAAAATGTGAAGTAATTATATATGGGAATAATTATTTTAATAAAGAATTGTTAATTAACAAGTGATAAAATGTTAAAAGTATGAAAAACTATTATTTATTAAACATTAATTAATGATTTATTAAATAATATTAAAATTAATATAACTTGAAAGATCAAAAAATTTAGTGTCTTTGTGAATTAGGTACATTACATAACAATTTAAAAAAGGAAAACATCATCTTTATTGAAAAATTCCTTAACATGATCACACTTAAAACTTCATGAGATAACCTGGGGAGATACATAAGAAAAAGGTGAGATATAAATCCCATTAAGGGAATAAAAATTCCAAAAAGTGATACATGTAATACCATAGGCATATCAATTTGGAATAAAAAGAGTATGTATCATAAACATGAATAATGAGACATGATATAGTGTGATAACCATAACCTATAAAATGTGGCAACAACTTAAAACATTGGGTAAAAAATATAGTTCAAGGCTAAAAGAACAATAAAACATGGTGTAAAAAGTACCATAAAGAAATTAGATTCACTCCCTGTTCCAATATGACATCTCATGAGACTAAACATTACCCAATTTATCAAAGTGCTATATAATTTTGGGCCCATCCGTCAGTTTTATTTCATTCTCATTCTTAAGTGTGCCATATAGATCATAAAAAATTAATTCATTCATCTTAATAATTTATTTCAGGATAAAAAAGTGTGTAATAAATATATGTAATCCTAAATTCCAAGAGGTATAAGTGTATAATGGTGAATACCCTTGATAGGAAATTGGTATATTCATAACACTATTGTTTTGGCATGGAAAATTGTGATGGAATTTCTGCAGCATAACGACATTGCTTGAAAATTCATAGAAAATGGGTTGATGATCGATAAATGAGTCTCTCATCATTTGGAAATCAATTTTATAGTAAGGGTGTCATGTAATAACATATTCAATCATGAGGTAATGAAGATAAATGACATAAGGTGAAGAAGTTACTTGAATAAAGAGGAGAAAGGAAAAGATCCCTTACTTGAGTGTGTGACTCCAAATGCTTGTATGGGGATTCTTGAGAGCTTTTGAGTGCGTTGGGAGGAATCTAGAGAGTGTAGGAAAGAGTATGGACATGCTCCAAAGAGTTTTAGGGAAAATAAATGGGAGCTTTGGAGGGTTTTCATAGTAAATGAGGGGGATTTCTTTATTATTTAGGTTTTGGACTCTACATAATAAAATAACCAAAAGCATAAACTATCACATGGTTTGCCCGTTTTTTCTAAAAAATGGGAGTCATTATCATTATTTTATAATTCTAAGGGCCTAACATAACAAATAATTCCCTTACTTATGTGGAGGTTAGTCAAACTCTTAAAGAAACAATTTAAAAAACTTATAATATATTATAAGATTGGGAGGATTCATAATGAATTTATAAATAAAATATAAAAAATAAAAAAATTTAATTTAATTTAAAAAAATATATTTGGTCATGGATACCTTTTATAGTATTTATTTAGTCACTTTTGGGTAATTATGATGTCATAATACACAAAGTATATTTATACAATATTTAATTTTTACCCTAAAATTTGACTGTATCAGAAAATAATTAATAATTAACCATTAGATAATTTTGATATTCTAATTTAAAAAATAATATTAATTTTATATAAATAATGTTCTAAATATTTGAATTTTCACTTTTAAAAATAAAATCAATATTTACTAAGAAATGTTGGGTTTTTGGACAATAACAGTTTTCAAACCCTTATAAAAATTACATTTCACTTCATAAAAATTACATGATCATTTATATTTAATAAAAATTATTAATTAAAATTTTATTAAAATATTATTTATTTTTTAAAAATTCCATTGATTCATCAAAATAAATTACTTAATCGAATTTGAATATTTTCCAAAAATATTATTATTGTTTTATTAAATAAAAATAAAAAACATTTATAAAATAAAAATAATAGGATGAAAATATATTCATTATTCTATGAAAAATATTTTACATAATCATATTTCTAGGTTCTTAATACATATTCCTTTAATACACTAGAAAATTCCTTAAGGGTTGATATCGATGAGATTGAACTTATCCCTTAAATGGTTTTGATCATGCTTAAGTTGTTGGATATCGTTTTGGTCATGGTTAAGGGAAAATCCCAGTACTTCTATGTCCCTTATAATCTATGATAAATGTGCTTCATATGGCATGATCCTATTGGTTGGGGACATCACTTCCTTTTCCTATGTCAATTGGATTTGTTAAAACCGTGTATTTATACAAATTAATGATCACAGTTCAATGGAAATATTATCAATGGTAGAGATACTTAATATTATTTTATATCCAATTTAATATAATAGAACAAAATAAGTGTATGTGTTTTCAATAACCATATTACATAATAAGATATTTAATTAAATCAAAAGGGAAATTTTATTTATAATAATTTGGGTCCTTACCGTCTCTCACCTTAAGAAATTTCACCAAAGAAATTTTCATTTCCCATAATAAAACACATGAGGTTAACTCTATTTCATCACTTCATTTGGTCCCACATCTCTTCTTAAAACTTTTGGTTTCTCCACAACAATCTGAAATGGTTCATTTTCTTATTTATTAGAACTTTGTCTCTACGATATAATATCACCATCGGCAACTCCTCATACGAAAGTTCATTCTACAATGGTACCACCTATGGACTGAGTACATGTTAGGGGTCTAGTATATACTTTCTCAAGAGAGATACATGGAATATATCGTATACTTGAGATAGATTTGGTGGGAGTGTAAGTTGGTAGGCCACTTCTCTAATGAAATCGGGGTTATTAAAGGGCCGATGTATCTGGGATAATCTTTCCCTTCTTCCCAAATCTAATCAATTTATTCCATGGAGATTTATATTGGAATACCATGTATCTAATATCAAACTCTAGGTCTCGTCAAAGATTGTAAGCATAGCTCTTCCATCGACTCTAAGTGTGTTGTTGAATGGTATTAAACTTTTCCACCATTTATTCAACAATTTCAAGATCTGGTAGTTTTTGTTCCCCAACTTCATCTGAACATGAAGGTGTTCTACAACTCTTCCTAGAGAGGGCTTTATAGGGAACCATTTGGATGCTTGAGTGTAAAATGTTGTTGTAAGTGAACTCGCCCATAGGTAGACGTGGGTCTCATCCTTCTTTGAATTTCATAGAACATGATCACAACTTGTATTCTAGTTTCTAAATAGTCTACTCAGATTTTCCATCCATTTGAGGATGATAGGCCGTACTTAAGTTCATATCATTTTTTAGAAAATGTTGGAGACTTTTCCAAAACATGGTGGTGAATCTTGGATCTCAATCGGATATAATCGATAGTGGTACTCTATGCAACATTACCACTTCTCTGATGTATATCCATGCAAGTTGAACCAATTATAAATAATCTCGAATCAAAATGAAGTGCACATTACTTTTAGAATGATACCACAACCCATATAGCATTGTTTCCTATGGATTTATTTTAAATTCTGGTGAAAACCCCATTTTTATGTTCTCACACTTCTATGTTGGTGTGGGTAATGGTTTTATCATCCTTTTAGACTTATTCCTTTTAATATTAACTTTTTGGAATACTAGGGACTTTTATTAATATTTAGTAATCTACTTCTTCATATTTTCCCACTAATAGTTCTCATGAATATCTTGATAGATCCTTTTTTTCTCGGTGAATGGATAATGTCGAACTATGTGCATCATCCAACATTTCCTTCTTTAACTCTAGAGTTGATAGACACAAAGTCTTGACCCAAATATCATAATCTATTCTTCATTGACATTGAATTCCATGGATTTTTCCTTTCCTTATAGTTTCCACCTTATTTTGATTTCCCATTTCATTTCTCTAAGCGACCATTATCTTTACTAGAAGGGATGGTTGAGCAATCATTTGTAAAAGGATTAATTATGTTTTATTATTTATGATTACCATGTCCATCCTTTTGAAATATAAGAATATCAAATCCCTCTCAATTCTCATCAATTATAGAATGGTGGATCATTTATACTTAGAGCATTCTCTACATTTTTCGCTTCACTAGGATGGTAGTGGATTAAGAACCATCTTCATTGGATCACATTCTTCTCTTTTTTGTGTGAATATACACTTGAGACTTTTGTGATCAGTATATATTTCACACTTTTCTTCAATGAGATAATGATGCCATATTTTAAAAGTTAATATTATATAATCCAAGTACATATCATGTGTTGGGTAGTTTTATTCATGAACTTTCAACTACCTTGAAGCACATGCTATGAATTTTTCATTCTGAATTATCCCACAACCCAATCATGTCTTCAAATAATCACTGAATATCACAAAAATTTACCCACTTATGGGTATTGTGATAACATGTTCAATGATAATCCTCCTTTTCAACACCATGAATCTCTCTTCACATTCATCATCCCAAGAAAACCTGAATCTGTTAATATATAGCTTGGTTAGAGGGTTTGAAAATCACAAGAAATTTCTCACAAATTAAAGATAATACCCAGTTGATATAAGGAATCTATGGATATCTATCAAAGATGTTAGCCACGACCATTATTTAGTTTCTTTTGTCTTTGAAGGGTCCATATATATCCCATTAATTGTGATGATATTCCCCAATAATTTTACTTCCTTAAACCATAACCCACATTTTTTCACTTATCATAAAACTTATCCTTTCACTAGGTTTTAGAACAGTGCTCAGATGATCCTCATGATATTCCTTAGTTTGGGAGTATAATAGATTATCATCTATAAATACTACTACAAATTTGTCGAGGTAATCTCTAAATACATTATTCATCAAGTCCATGAAGATTTATAGAGTATTATTGAGTTTGACTGGAATTAAAAAGAACACATAGTGCCCATACCTTGTACAAAAAGAAGTCTTGTAGATATCCTCCTTATTCACCATAACTTTGTAATATCCTGACTAAAGATCCACCTTGGATAAGTATTATGCTCCGCATAGCTTATTGAACAAGACCTTAATCTATGGAAGTGGATACTTGTTCTTTATTGTGATCTTGTTGAGCTCATGATAATCAATTCAAAAGTGCATTGACCTATCCTTCTTCTTGATGAAGAGGACTGGTTCGCCCCATAGTGAAGCACTTGGGTGTATGAACCCTTTATCCATATACACCTATAGTTTTTTCTTTATCTCCCCAAGTTCCGCAACATCTATTCTAAACAGAGTCTTGGATAATGGAAATTTCCCATGTATAATATCGATTGAAAATTTAACCTCTCATCTTGGAGGAAGACAAGGAAGTTACTTAGGAACACATTAGCATATTCATTCATAGTGAGAATTTCTTAAAGGATAATTATTTCCTTATAATAAATCATTTTATAAAGATGAAATTTCTCATAGGGAAATTATATCCATTCTTGAGATGTTACTGCTAAAGAATATTTATCATTTTCCTTACAATTGTACATAATTGGGGGGGTTGATTCTCTATATGGGGAGTGATTTAATTCTCAGGGAAATTTGTGTTAGATGTTTATATGGAAAGCCAATCAATTCCCAAAATTTCATCAAATTTAACCAAAGAGAGTATAAAAAGGTTTAATGGGGAGTTAATCCCACAAACTCTTATATGGGAGGATTTAAATACTTTGGATGAAATAATTCCCCCATTTTCCATTTTCATTGATAACTATACTTTGATGCTTTGTAGTGGTGCTTTAATAGCTATATTAAAAATTTGTGATATGAAGGAATTAATAGAACCATAATAACAAAGAAAATTCAATATTCTTGAATAAATAAATAGTGCACCTATCATAACTTTATTTTGAGGACCCACTTCAGTGCTAGTAATGGAAAAAGATCTCCCTTGTTGCCTTGGAGGTTTTTGGTTGTCTTTGAAAAACTTTGGCTTAGTGCATTGGTGTGAAAAGTGAAACGGTTCCCTGGTGTTGAATAAATGAATAATGTGTTGAGGGTTGAATGAATATTTCCTTTCCTATTCCATATTAGCGGGTTTCTCCTATCAGTAATTGTATGCTAGGTGTCCTTCCTTCCCAAACATAAATCATTTCCTCATTATCTTTAGGCAAATTTTGGGTTGATTATTTCTATGCCTTTGAGAGGTGGGGTGTTGAAATTTCTTGGCTCTATTATATTTTTATATTGGACTTCAAGAATTAAAGTCCACTTTGTACTTCTTATCCCCATGATAACCTTGAGATTTGATAATCACCATTTTGATATTGAGGACACATTGGACAATTTCTTCATATATATCAAAGTCACAGATCACGATTACTTTTATTATACTAGGTTTTATCCCAACAAAGAAGTGTTTAACCTTGAATTCAGGGGTAATGACAAATCTAGAGTCGTATCATGCGATTCTTGTGAATTTTACCTCATACACCCCGATAGATTAATCGTATTTTTTCTTGTGGGAACGGAAATCCCTTTACATTTTAAGAAGATGAGTGTAAAGAAAATATTTATTGAAAATATTTTCTTATATTCCTTCCACTCAATCACTTTAATATCTTCCTCAAGCTTTGTATTCTTGATTAATATCCACCATTTATCAGATTCTACCTCTATATAATATATATAAAGTAAAACCTTTTCTTGTTTAAAACATTGAAGGATAGATAAGATCTTCTCAATGGAGTTGATCCATTTTTCTACAATTAAGGGATAAGATGATGCACTGAAAGTCCTTTGTCGCATAAAGATCTCAATCACATCTTGTTATCTCTTAGGGGGGGTTTTGACAATTCTGCTGATGCAGGTTTTTATTTAGAACCCAAGTTAGATGAGAGAGTATCATGACAAGGTTTACAATTCTTATACCCATTGGGTTGGGAATCTCATTGGTGCATTCCTCACATTTCCCTTCACATTGATTGTTTACTCTATTCCTCCAATTTCTAGCCATTGGATTCAATAAAAGAAAAATTAGGGATGATTATTTTTAAACTATTAAAAACCTAAATGAAAATTTAACAAAAATAAACGGTTAACTTATAACATACATTTATTTCCTTAAATTACAAATTTCTTGGATTCAATCTATGTTTTCAATGATCAATTTCCTAACATAAATTCTTATGGGATTTTTTTGTTCCATTAATAATGGTTCATAATTAGATTTGAATTTACCAAATCATATCCCTTAGGAGTGTCAAACATGGTGTGTAGTAAGGCCCATTATCATGTACCAGGTTACACCGAGTTAGGCCAAACACACATTGTCAGAGTTCCTACCCCTAAGTACATTTATTCCAGAACCATGTTCACTTGTAGTGTCTAGATAGGGATATATTTTCTTAATAAACCACTTACTATGTAAGAACCTGATTTTTCTCTTAAGTATAGATTCTTTAAATTTTGGTCAAATTATTTATTTTGTACCTAATGTGTATGCTTAATGAGTTATAAAAGGTCATGAGGGTGTATAAGGCTTTATTAGAGCCCGAAAATCATCATTTTGGGTGAAATGGGCTTGGAGTATGGTTTATAGTAAATCATGAAGGAATGATATATGGTTAGAGAAAACTGTGTGGGTGTCATGCCTTTTTGGACAGATCCTTACTTTATGGTTGGTGCACTGTTTCTCAGACCATGCAACCTAATCATGTGAGTTCCCTTTTTTCCCAAGTGCTCATGCATGGTTGGTGCATAGTTTCGCATACCATGTGGCCAAACCATGCAAGAGCTAATTTCTGGGTAAACTGACCATTTTTTCCTTAATGATCTAATTAATAATCTACATTCCCCCTGATCTGATTTCTAGCAGGATTATCCTTCTTTTCTCCCCATTTTGAGTCTTTTCAAGACCTAAGCTAGGGATTGAAATATTTCTATCATCCAGGATCTGATAAAGCTTTCGTTTATCACGTTGGACACACAATAGTAAGTAATTGAGTCCATTTAATCCTTTCTTCTTCTCTCTTTCTCTCGAATTAGTTATCTAGGTGTGATCTTTTTTAACTTTTTCTCTGATCTACTTCATTCTAAGATGAATAAGAGGACGATATCTGGGGAGAATATGCATACGATCATAAGGTGGTGGTCTATAAATCATCCCTCAAGTTCATTGATTTTGGAATGTTCATGTAGGGTCTGTCGATTTTATCGAGTGTCGTTTATTGAATTTATATGCCACACTTATAAATATTAGAATCATATTGTTATTCCATATCCAAATATGTGATTAGTTTTTAGTGGTTATGCCCACAACTCAATTCATTCCATGTAGGATGTTATTCCATAATTTTCATTTTAGTGTTTTGACACGATTGATCCACCGTTTGGGTGTGCCTTGGATTGACCTTTATAAGGGAAAGCTTATATATATTAAATAGCTTAATTTAGGTTATGAATTTCATAATATAAAGTACCATGTATGCTCACCAATTGACTCATCTAAGGTAAGTGCTTCAATTGATAATTACATGTGAAATATAATTTGGAAAGTATACTAAGTATATGACTTTTCATTATTAAATATAACTGAATAATAGGTGGCATGTCTAGATCACCCCTTACCTTGTTAATGGAAGGTATAGGAGTGAACCCTAATTATGGAAAATTCTTAAATGGATTAAATGAACGGTTTCATGCTACTTGGACTTGTCACACTAATGAAAGGAAAGGATTGAACCAAATGGACTTATAGATTAATTAGGACTTAATTGAATGGTTTCATGCTCAATTATCATTGTCACACTAATGAAAGTGAATTGATTGAACCTTATGAATTATATATGACTTCATTGTCAAATAGGAGTGGCCAAACTCAAGATCGCCTTGGATTCTTATTGGGGAATGCCATGACCACACGGGAACCCTATTCTGATTCAAGGATATGGCTTGCTTAGGTTGAGACCCACCAAGATACTAATACTTGTCTATTATTTGGATGCGTGGTATGACACCATAGGACCCCTCATGTATTATTACATGATTCCTTGGATACACTCCCAGGATCAAACATTAAAAAATAGGTTCTATGGTTAAATCCCATCAGGCCTAGTATTTCTTAGCCCAATTTTACCTTGGGTGAAATCCTTGGACTTAGTAGGCATCTCATTGTAGAATGGCTTGGACTATGCTCATTAGAATATACTCTTACCCCTTATCCAAGCTACAATCATTACTGAGTTGGCGAACCTTGAGGTCTATGTTTCCTTCGTTATTACATTGGAACATCATTATTAAATATCATTATATGTTTCCATGTGACATATTGTAACATTTACTATTATAAACATGTGACTTATTTATAAAATGGTAACAATCAAATAACAAATTGGTTATAGGTTCAGACACTAGCCGAGGGATGAATCATGTACTTGGGTATTTAGTTATATTGTACTACATTACATTATATATGCATATATTCACACTAAAAAACTCCATTACATGGGTTGGATGTTATAGAAACCATTGGTGGTGTCCCACTAAGATTTATGTCATACCCTATCTAGGAACTATTTGGTACCTGGAGTAGATTACATGAATTCAAGTTTTGATAAAGGGAAGAATATGTCTTCCAACACTTGATTGCATGCTGTTTAGGATAGAGCTTGATAGCAGATGACCAAGCCAGAGATCGGGATGATTGGGATAGTATTTTTAATACATTATACTTTTTTGGAACATGTTATGCTTGTAGTCTTATATCCATGTTTTCCAGTTTTCTAGTGATATGACATATCATCAGTTTTATGTTATTTCAGTTATTGTTGTTATTGTCTATATTTTACATCATGCCTTTTTTTACTTATAATGCTTCCACTATTTACCTTTATTGTATTTATCCACTATTTTACACTCTAGTAATGTGGGAATAGTCTCCTCATGGACACACCCTAGGCCCTCACTGCTAATCGGTAGCCTCTGGTGTTTGGGGAGATGCACTTGAGGCCATGTGGCCCACTGGGTTCGGGGAACCCATTAAGTGGCATCCAGGTCCGGGACATCACAAAGTGGTATAAAAGGATGTTATTTACTTGATTTACTATTTAAAGACAATATTTAGGATATTATGAATTCTTAGTACTTGGTTATAAGCCATTATTGGGAATAGTGAACCCAGGTTCAGGGTAAAATCCATGTTTCCCAAAAGGTAGTTGTTGTCCTATTTTTCCTATTATAGTTGACATTATTTCATTGTTGGGAGACACACATTATTTTTGGTGTTTTTGATTTTTATTTTAATTGATATTGTATTTTATACATGGCTAGATGATATGAGGTCAAAGATCATTATTACATGCATCATTATTGGCACCTAGAATTCACATGTCATGCATATTTGCATGCCATATTGGTTCATTTCATAACTTTGAATTTATTGATATGCCTGTGATTTTTTATTGATGTTGTGATAGTTAGATTATGGTTATATTACTCTTGTTTATGATTGAGTGATTTCATGTCTCAATTCATGAGTTGTATGGGACCTCATGGGTTTGGATGAGTAATTTACCGAGTCGATCCATTATGATATAAATAAATGGGTGTCGTTTTGTGTGATAAGGTGTATGGGAACTAATTCACTAGGAATTAATATCCATTATAAAGTGAAACATGACATTTAAAATGAATTGGTTTCACATCCTTATCCCGCATTTTCATGTTTATGAAAGTTAAATGAGTGAACCAGGTAATTAAATGTAAAATGAAATGAAACTTATACTTGAGAACTTACTAATACTTGGCCATCTAAGCAGGTAGTTGTGGTAGTATGCCTTAGGTATTGAGTTTTCTTACATTCAAATTACTCTAGTAATTATATCTTTCTGGTTAAGCCTGTTCTGAGGTGTGTGCTTGGAATTGTCAACCAATACTACCATGGAATCTTCATATGATACGCTAGGAGGGTGGGGATGACCATACTCTAGACATGGTGGGCACTGAGCTTCTATTATTACCTCCAGGAGTGCCACTCGAGGCACTACCTACTATACCATATTTGGGAACTAATGCCCATGTCCATGATAGTTTCCAATGTATAATTAAATCCATGAATGGTGATCCATGAGTTTCACATACGATGGTTTATATGAATCACAAGTTCCAATAGAAGAATCCTCCTACCTTCTTAGGGGATGGCAGTCCACAGGCTATTGAGTCTTGGTCAGAGGCCAACCTTTCAATCAATGAGAATCTGGAGACACCTCCAGATTGGTGGTTCATGCACGCTACATACATTCTTAGGGATTCAACGAAGTGTTAGTGGGATGTGTATGTTTTTATAGCTGAACCAAAGCATCATGGGATGGGTGGAGTGACCACCTAGATTGCAAATATTTCCATGGAGGATCAAGGTTTACATTATGTAGATTTCACTCCAATAGTAGATCATTTTTGGGATGTCTTTCTTGAAAATTTTTCTATCTTATCTCCTGATAGATAGGTATAGTTTAAGATTGATCTTGTTCTAAGAGAATCTTTAGTTTCCTTTTTCCCATATAGGATGGTGCATACTGAGCTGAAAAAGCTTAATAGGTAGTTATAGGATTTAGAGGCCAAAGGATTTATATGGACTAATACATCCTCTTGGGGTTCACATGTTCTTTTTGGCAAGAAGGATGATGGAACCTTATGTATATGTGTGGATTACAGATGGTCGAACTAGCTTATGGTCATGAACCGATATCCACTCCCTCGAATAGATGATCTCTTCGACTATCTTTGAGGAGATAAGATCTTCTCTATGATCGACCTGAGATCAGGATATCATCAGGTGTGAGTCAGGCCATCAAAAATACATTGTACAGATTTTTGTAGTAGGTATGGTCTGTATGAGTACCTTTTCATGCTATTCGGTCTTACGAACACACCTTCCATTTTCATGGCTCTAATGAATAGGAGTTTCCATCCCTATCTTGAATATTTTGTTATGGTATATGTGGATGACATCTTGGTGTATTCTTATACTCATAATGACCATGATAAACACCTTTAGATCATTTTGAGTACTCTGATAGAGCATCATATTTATTCTAAGATTACTAAGTGTCACTTTCATACAAAAAATTCACTTCTTATGTCATATAATTTTAGAACTTGAAGTCTCTGTTTACCCAGAAAAGGTTAGTGTTGTAGTTCCATGAGATAAATACAAGAATGTTTTTGATATGTGTAGTTTATTAGGGATGGATGGATATTATAGGTGTTTCATATATGACATATCACTCCTTGATTCACCTCTTACTAGCCTTACAAAGCATGGTGTTGTGTTCCTGTTGTCAGAAGAGTATGAGGAAGATTTTCAAGAGATGAAAGGGAGTCTTGTATCAGCACCTATTCTGATTCTTATAGAGCCTAGAAGAAGTTACATAGTATTCAATGATAAATAAGGCATTATCATGTGAGTAGTATTGATACATGAGCATAGATTCATTGTGTACAGTTGTAATAAGTTGAGGCCTCATGAGATAAATTACACAATACACTACCTTGATCTAGTAGCAGTTGTCCACGCCTTACGTTTATGGTGACATTATATTTTGGGTAAGTACTTTGTGGTGTAAACAGACCAAAAGAGACTCAAATATATCTTATCACATCATTACTATAATTTTAGATAGAGAATATGGTTCAAGTATCTACAATCCTTTGATTTTGAGCTTTCTTATACGTTTGGGAAGGGCAATGTGGTTACAGATACACTAATTAGGGAAAATTAGGAACATGAAGTACGAGAATCCAGTGATGAATAGAAATTGATGGCCCTATTTTATGTGCTACATCTTGAGTTTCATGATAGTCACAAGTAGTATTACCTATCATATTTTAAATTTACCTCTTTCCTTCTTGAGAAGGTGAAGGGTAGACAATTTTCAAATCCTAAAGGCTTGGTACTCCATGATAGTATATAATGAGATAACCCACCTCCAGATTGGCCTATAGACAGAGATGACATCCTACATATTCATGGATGTGTTTGGGTACCTACAGATATGAGAAAGGAGTTGATGAAAGATTCACATGCTTCTCAATGGGCAGTTCATCTAGGAATCTCAATGATATATCAAGACATGTGATGCTAGTATTGGTGGTGTGGGATGAAATGTTAGATAGCAGGCTTTATCAACAGGTGTTCCACTTTTCAGAAGGTGTAGGCAGAGCACTAGATAACTACGGGATTTCTACAACTACTTCCTATCTTGAAATATAAATATGAAGATGTTTATATGGATATTATATTTGGTTTACCTCATTCTCATAGAGGTAGCGACATTGTATGGGTTATCGTTGACAGACTGAACAAAGTATACCACTTTATTCTATCTAGGAGTGTTTCTTAGTTGATGAGATGGAATTATTGTATGTTTGTGAGATCATACGACTACATGGGGTTCCACAAAATATCATTTTAGATAGGGATAATCATTTCACATCACAGTTTTGGTAGGGATTATAGAAGGATATGGGAACATAGGTACTTATAAGCACGACGTTTCACCCTCAGACTGATGGATAATCAGAATGGACAATAAAGGTTCCATAGGACATGCTTTGAGCATGTTTCCTTGATTTGGGTGGTTCTTGGGAGAACCATATGCCTCTAATTGAGTTCACCTATAATAAAATCTTTTAGAAGGAAATTCATATGGATCTTTTTAAAGCCATATATGGTAGGTGGTTCCTTTCAACCTTGCTCTAGGTAGAGGAAGGTGAGGCAGTCCTACTAGTTCCTCGTCTCATTCAGGAGACTTTAGAGTAATATCATCTAATTAGAAACCATATAAATACTGCTCAGTATAGATAGAAATTGTATTCCAATTGCCATATATGACCTTTGGATTTGAGTTTGGGGATCATGTTTTCCTTTGGGTATTTCCCAGGATAGGGATTAGATGGTTATGGAAGTAAGGGAATATTTCTCCTCATTATGTAAGGCTATTTTAAATTCTGTAGTGAGTTGAGAAGGTATCCTATTGGTTTCTATTACCTCGGAGGTATCGTGCCATGCATGACATCTTCCATGTTTCACAACTCCTCCATTATTAGGCCAACCCGAATCATACCTTTGATCGAGAGAAAGTTGAGTTAGATGCTGATGCTAACTTTGAGGAGTATCTAGTGTGCATAACTGACCAGAGAATGAAGGTTCTCTGAGGCTAGTTTTTCCCTCTAGTACGGGTTCTATGGTAGCATGACTGTATGCATGACGAGACTTGGGATCATAAGGTAGACGTTCCTGTACAGCGGTAAGAGTTGTTCTCAGACCGTGTTTCACCACCCTTGGAAGGTGAACATGTGGATGAGTTCTTTTAAGGAGGAAGACTGTAAGATCTGAGTTTTTCACCTAGGTATAGATATTTTAAATTATTGTAAAAATCTTTATTTTGTACCTAATATGTATGGATATTGAGTTGGCAAAGTCACAAGGGTGTTTGGGGCATTTCAGGATCCCAAAACTTTTATTTTTGGGATAAATAGGCCTGGTGCACATTTTATAGTAAACTATGAGGGAAGTCCACGCAATTATAGAAAACCATGCAGGTGGAATTCCTTTTTGGATAGAGCCTTATCACATGGTTGGCACACATTTTATCAGACTATGTGGCCTAATCATGAGAGTGCCCCATTTTCTTAGGTTCTCAAGCATGGTTGAAGCACGGTTTGGAAAACCCTATAACCAAACCTTGTATAGGATAATTTATGGGTAATATGTCCATTTTTTCATTAATGATCTAATTAAGCCTCATGATCCCTCCTAATCCGATTTCTAGTGGGATTGTCCTCATTTTCTCCCCATTTGGATCTTTTTGAATGCCTATTCTAGGGATTTAAATATATTCATCATCCTTGATCTAATTAAGCTTATATTCATCACATTGGATGTGAAACGGTAAGTACTTGAGTCCGTTTGATCCTTTATTCGTCTCTATTTCTCTCAACCTAGTTATCAAGGTGTGGTCATCTTCACCTTATTCTCATATCTGCTCCATCCTAAGTTGAATCAGAGGCTGATATCATAGGAGGAGAGGCATACTTCCCTAAGGTGGGTGGTCTATAACTCGTCCCTCAAGTTCATTGATTTTAGAATTATCGTGCGGGGCCCACCTATTTCATCGAGTGCCATTTATTGAGTCTATATTCCATTCTTATAATCATTTGAACTGTATTGTTATGTATTTTCCAAATATGTGATTAGTTATTAGTGGTTATGCCTATAACTCCATCCATCCCATGTATGATGTCATTCCATAATTGCCATTTTAGTGTTTTGACATGTTTGATCCACCGTTCGGGTGTGCCTTGGCTTGACCTTCCTAAGGGTAAGCTTCTTAATATTTAATGGATTGATTTAGATTATGGATTTCATACTAGAAAGTAAAATTTATGCTCACCACTTGACCCATATAAGGTAAGTGATTCAATTCATAATTACATGAGAAATGTAATTTAGAAATTATACTAAGTATATGAATTGGATTTATTAAATATAATTGAATAACAGGTTGCATGACTGTAGCACCCCTTACCATATTAATGGAAGGTAGCAGAGTGAACCTTGATTATTGAAAATTATTAAATGGATTAAATGAAAGGTTACATGCTACTTGTCCTTGTCATACTAATGAAAGGAACGGCTAGAATCAATTGAACTTATTGGTTAATTATGACTTGATTAAATGGTTTCATGCTCAATTTTCCTTTTCACACTAATGAAAGGTAATAACTTGAACCTTAAGAATTATATATGACTTTATTATCAAATATGAGTGGACTGAATTGAAATCACCTTAGATTCTTATTAGGGAATTACTTGAGCACTTGGGAACCCAATTCTGATTCAAGGATATAGCTTTCTTAGGTTGATACCCACCTAGATCTTGATCCTTGTCTATTCTTTGGATACACGGTATGAGACCATAGGATCCCTTAGGTATTATTACAGAATACCTTGGATACACTCCTTGGATATAACATTAAGAAGTAGGTTTCATGGTTAAATCCCACTGGTCCCAGTCATTGTTTATCCCCATTTTACCTTGGATGAACTTCTTGGACTCGGTAGGCATATAATTGTGGAATTCCTTGGAGTATGATCCTTGGATTACACTCTTACCCCTCAGCTAGGATACAATCATTACTAATTTGGAAACCCTTGAGGTCTTTGTTTCCTTGGTTATTACCTTAGAACTTCATTATCAAATATCATTACCATTTTCCATGTTATATCTCGAAACCTTCACTATTATAAATAGGTGACTTATTTATAAACTGGTAACAATAAAATAATTAATTGGTTATAGGTTCAGAAACTATCTGAGGGATAAAGTAGGTACTTGGGTATTTAGTTACATTATACTTATTTAATTTATATATGCAGAATTTTATAGTGAAATATTTCATTACATGAGATAGATGTTATAGACACTGTTGGTGGTGGACCCTTGAGATTTATCTCACACCCTCACGAGGTGACATTTGGCACCTGGAGTAAATTACATGAATGCAGGTGTTGATAAAAGGCAGCATATGGTTTCAAACACTTGATTTATTGATGTTTAGGATGGATCTTTATAGAATATGATTGATTCATACCTTGGGATTCTTGGGATGGTATTTAGATTTCATTTTAATTTTGTGGAATATGTTATGCTTTCTATCTTGTATCCATGTTTTCCAGTTTTCTAGTGACATGACATATAGTTAGTTGTTGTATATTATTCTAGTCATTTCAGTAATTGTTGATGTTGTCTCTATTTTACACTTTGCATTATTTTTACTTATAATTCTTCCAATATTTACCTATATTGTATTTATTTGTTGTGCTAAACTCTGGTAATGAGGGTATATTCTCCCCACAAACACACCCTAGGCCATCACTGCTAGTTAGCAACCTATGGAGGTTGGGGTGATTCTCTTAATCCCATGTTACCCATCAATCTCAAGGCACCCATTAAGTGGTATCCAGGTCTGGGATGTCACATAATCTATACTTACCAAAATTTAGGGATGTTTTATTATAACTAGTCTTCTCCCTAAGGATTTTTATCGATTTTTCAATTCCTAATCACAAAATAACTAAACTTTTCTTCTGATACCAACTATCATAATCCTATTATTTATTACACATTAATTCATGATTTATTACATAATATTTCACTTAATACAACCCAAAAGATATATAAGTCTAGTTTATTTTGTAATTAGTTACATTACATAACAATTTAAAACACGAAAAACATCATATTTATTGAAAACTTCCTTAACATGCTAGCACTTAAAAGTGCATGAGATAACTTGGGGACATACATAAGAAATGGGTTGGATATAAAGCCAAGTAAGGGAATAAATATTTCATAAGGTGATACATGTTATAAAATGGGCATATTAATAGGTCATAAAAGGATTATGAATCATAAACATGAACAATGAGACATGATGTAGCTTTATAATCATAACATGGAAAATGTGGAAACAACTTAAAACACTACATCATAAACATAGGTCAAGGTTAAACCCCCATGATATCATGGTGGAAAAATTTCCCTAAGGAATTCGGTTCACTCTCTATCCCAACATGATGTCTCATTAGAATAAAAATTAACCAATGCATTGGAATTCTACATAATTCTGGGCGCACTCATCACTTTCATTTCATTCTCATGCTTAAGTGTGTTGCATAGATTATGCAACATGAATTCAATCATATTCATAATTTATTTTATGGTCTAGGTGTGTGGAATAAATACATGTAAGTCAAAATTTCAAGAGGTATAAGTGTATAAATGTAAATACCCTTGATAGAAAATGGGTATGGTATTCCCTACACAATTGTTTTGGCGTAGAAAATCATGAGGAAAATTTACCAGCATAACGACATTGCTTAAAAATTCATAAAAATGGGTGGATGAGAGTTAAAGGGGTATCGAATAATTTTAAATAAATTATATAGTAAGGGGTTATGAAATAATATATCCCATCATGAGGGAATTAATATAAAGGACATAAAGTAAAGAAGATATCTCAATAAAGAGGAAAAAGGAAAAGATTCCTTACTTGAGTGTGTGACTCCAAATGCTTTGGAGGGGCTTCTTGAAATAATGGGGGAACCTTGGGGGGAATCTTGAGAGTGGAGGTTTGAGTATGGACATGATCTAAGTATTTTAAGAGAAGTTAAATGGGAACTTGGGTTGGTTTATATAGGAAATGATTGTGATCTCATTATTATTTATGTTTTGGACTCTACGTAATAAAATAACCAAAACTAGAAACCATACCATGGTTTTTCCCATGGTTTCTGCCAAATGGGAGTGTTTCTAATTATTTTATAAGTCCAAGAGACAAACTGAATAAAATAATTCCCTTTCTATGTGGAGATGAGTCACACTCTTAAATAAATGATTTAAAAACATTAAAATATATTATACGTTTGGGAGGATTCCTAATTGATTGATAAAATAAATCAAATAAACATAAAACAACATTATTTTAAAGGAAAAAAATATATTTGGTTGTGGATACCTTTTATAGTATTTATTCCATAACTTTTGGGTCATTATGATGTCATAATACACAAAGTATATTTATAAAGTACTTCATTTTTACCCAAAATTACTCTTAGAAAATCATGAAAAAATAACCATTAGATAATTTCAATGTTATAATTTCAAAAATAATATTCATTTTATCTAAATAATTTTATAAATATGTTAATTTTATCTTTTAAAATTAAAATAGATATTTATTAATAAATGAGGGGTTTTTTGATAATAAAAGTTTCTGAACCGAAATAAAAATTACATTTTACTTAATAAAAATTATATGATCATTTATATTTAATAAAAAATATTCAATAATGTTTAATTAAAACATTATTTATTTTAAAAAAATCCATTAATTAATCAAAAAATTCCTTAATTGAATTTGAATATGTTCCAAAAATACTATTTGTGGTTTATTGAATCAAAATAAAAAAATTTATAAAATAACAATAATAAGATGAAAATATATTCATTATTCTATAAAAAATAATGTATATACTCATATTTCTAGGGTCTTGATACATGTCCCTTTAATACACCAACAAACTCCCCAAGGTAAAGGTGCATGATAGTGGGACTTTCATGGGGTGGTTTGGTGAACATGGTTTGGATCGTGATCTCAATGAGTTTGATCTTATCCCATAAACTATTTCTCTAATGCTTAATTTATTGGATATAATCTTGGGTTTGTTAATGATAAAATACCTATAATGTTATCTCTCTTAGAAGCTCTAATAATTGGGTTTTATAGGGTATGATCCTACTGGTTGTGGCCATCACTTCCTTTTTCTGTGTCAATTAGATTTGTTAAAACCCCTATATTTATACTAATCATGGGATCACTATTCAATAAAAATATTATCAGTGGTAAATATACTTAACTATATTATAAATCCAATTTTATATCATAAAACAAAACAAGTGCATGTGTATTATACAAACAAATTACATAATAAGATATTTAATTAAATCCAAAGGGGAATTTTATATATAACAAACTAGGGCATTAAAAAAAGAAAATTTTATATGTTTTGATATATATTAGTATTTTTATATAATAATATATATAATAAACCTATTGTTTTTACAAAATAGGTTCAAAAATGTAACAATTAAGTCAGTCTTGAGTTAAGTTGTTTTATGATACAATATCATTTTTTATTAGGATCATTTATAATTAAGTTATGATGATGAAATATTATGATCTAACTCTCAAGATACTAATGAAGTTTCTTATCCTCTAGTTATATTTTGAAAATATAATTTTTTTTTCATAATCCTCACCTTATGTACTCAAGAGACCAAAAAATTGTTCTTAAGTAAAATCTACTTCATTTATCTCTTCAGTTGAAAAACATTTTTATCCTATATCCATGTTTCTATAAATGATTTAAATATTGGTTTAAAATTGTAAAATTATTATTTAATGTCAATTTTATAGTCATATTAATTTTTTAAAAAAAATTAAATGTAATATTGTTGTTGTTTTCCAAACGAGGTACTTTTTACTTTTTATAAAAAAGTGGAAAGAATGTTTTCTTTTAACTTATACGGCATGAATATAATTTTTCACTTTCATGAACACTCAAAGATTTTAATATTAATTTAAAATTATACATTTTACTTTTAAGATAATATATTTTCCATAATATTTTTTAAATTTTATATTTTAAGAAGTGTTTTCAAAATGGAAAAGTTATTTCCCTCTAGAATGTTTTTAATGATCTTTTCTGATATTTCCATTCACCAAAAATAAAAAAAATTGTTGCTGATTATGATTTACTAAGGATATGATCCAATTATACAATCATAATTCTTTCTCTAGATGTTTTATGATTATGATGAAGTGTTTATGAAACCCCTTTCTTTTTAATGGGTTATGCTATGTTGAAATGTTTATGAAACCCATTTGTTTTTATGGGTTATGATATGAGGAATGTTTTATAATCTTGTGGCACACATATGTATGATTTTCATTATGTGATAGGTGGTACCTATATTTCCCTCTAATGAATTTGGTAAGGAATTATATCTAAGGATATAAATAGTACTGGAATAGGGAGTGAACCCAGTTTAGTAAGGTAATTTTTCCACTATGATAGTCTTGGGAGTTAACCTTGACTATTATTATGGTTTGGGGAGTGAGCCCATTCCACTATGATAGTCTTGGAAAATAGTATTTACTATTGAAGAAATTTTTTTATGATTATTTTTATTCCCAAATTCTATGTATTATTGGAATATTATGCTCTCATGGAACTTGTTCTTTGATTACTTTATGAATCAAGTCTTATAAACTTACAAGATGTATTCCATGACTCTAGATTTTGATCTATGATAAGAAGGGTATGGTATTCAAATGTTAGGATCATGTCCTCATACAATTTAATTCATGTTATTCTTATACGATCATTGATATATTCATTTTTAGAGTTACTAAGAATCATATCTCACCCTTTCTAATGTTTGATTTACCAGTTTATGCATAAAGGTTTTATGTATGATATGTTTATGAAGGGTGATTTTTATGAATATCTAAGTGGGAAAAGATGTATAACTATTATGAATGAGTTATTTATGTTACCAATTTTATAAATATAAAATACCTATATTATTTTGGTGTGGATTTTTATGTAATGGATATAATATTTATGTATGAAAAGTTTGGGTTTCTATAAAATCTAGTGTTATAGTGATAGTACATATGCTTATACCCATCCATAAGTACATTACTTGGAGAAAATATATCTAAATCAAGAGTTACAGAACAATTATTAACATGGTCCATTCTATTTTAATTTTTAGGAGGATTAAATTTATCATGATATTTATATTTGAGGGTTTTTTGGGATATCATGAAATGATAGTCATGGTGATACAAACATTGAAGAATTTAACATGACTGAAAATAAAAAAAATCATTAATATGATGAAAGAAGAATAGGAATATTCATAAATTAAAGTCTTTCGTCATAATAATGAAAAATTATTAATTGAAATCTATAAATTCCCTAAGGTCGTCGATGTATTTCCGAGTTTCATCAATGCCTTATTGACACTCGTCAAGTTCCACATATTCTACCTCCATGGAAGTTCATAGACTCTACACCTTGGTAGATGAATTCTTTTTCCCAGCCCTAGCATCTTCATGAGTCTTTTGGCATCACACCAATAATTTTTTATTAGTACCTAGTTCCTACTCAAGGTGACTTATAAAGATTACTTCTTTACCCCCCTAGAACTGTCTTTCTACCATGGGGTTCTTTTCCTTCCTCAAATCTACAAGAATCCCTAATTTATGATATTGAAGTCATCAAAACTATCATATAAATTAGTATCATTCATAAGCCTCACAAATAATTTCATAATAAATATGATCTCGTAAAACTCTTCCCATCACAGCCTTCATGTATAACCACACCCCGTATGAGCCTCTTCCATTTTTTATGATCATTTCAATATATGGGGACTATTTATGAATAATTTGAAATTATAATATTGATTTAGGAACTTGAAATTTGCATCACTCTTCGAAAATAATGATATGATGATGGAAATGGAAAGTATGAGAGGTTTGAACCAGAATTTTGGAATTTAAACTTCTCTAAGAAGGTCATATACAATGAAATGATCCTCCAAACAACCCCACAATACCCAAAATGTTCTATAAATATGAATGGAGTATTTGAAAGTATTCATTATAATTTGGTGAATATTTATTATTAATGGTAAAAATAATCCCATAGGTTCCCCATATAACAATTATGTGGCCAAAAAAATGTACATGGAATGAAACCACTATGTGATTCATGAACTAAAAGAAAGAACCCACTTAACCACTTGTCTTAGAATCTGAATAGAAGTGTTTTAGGGTGAATAACCATGTTAATTTGAAACCCCAACTTCTCATGTTGAACTATATCTAGCTATAACCTACACATATTAGGAAATCCTCTCTTCTGTGTGGAGGGGAATTCTGCTAAGAATTTTCTGTGGTTTCATTTCCCCGAGTGATATAAAAAACTTCATCTAAGAGTTAAAGATAACATCAGTTTGGGGATGCAAGTTTTTCCCTATGACATTATAGGAATATCTTATAAATTATTTAGTTAAGTATAATGACCTCACACAGTCTCCCCATAAAACCTTTGGGAGTAGAAACTCATTGTACATTGATCTTAGGATTTTCATTAAAGATTTTGCAAACATACCATAAGCTGATGAATACTTCACCATGTTCCAGGTAGAATGCCTTGGCCTATGGACTATAAAAACTCATAAACTCTGAGATAAAATCATTTTTAGTATATATTTATGTCTAGAAAATAAAGAAGGGTTCATTAATGGACATTTTATTTACCTGAGTCTCAAATTATGTTCATCTTTTGAAGACCCAATATTCCCACATCAATTCATGCTTGACGCCTCCTCCAGGGAACATGTCCCAATCCTCATTTTATCCATATTCTTTATTGATGGAAGAATGATGAAATATATAATATAATTAGTGTTTTGGGGTTCTTATATGTGATTAATATTATTTATAGTTCTCTTGGAATGATAAAGAATTAATGATAGTCAATTGAACCCTTTAAATATACAAAAACCCTTTATAGAAATGTTTAGAATGGCTAAATGTATCTATTTAAAAATATATGAGTTTTGCAGATTACCATCCAAGTGAGAGATTTTAATGTTAGTTAGTCTCCCATGTCATTACAATGGTTGGGATTTTGATGCTAGGTATTCTTGGTGGTTAATCTACAAGACCTATGCAAGAACAATAGAAAATGGTTCTTTTGGCTTGTATAGATTTTCATTACATACTCTAACATTTTATTTATCTGGGTAGTGGATTCAACATTTGAAATAGTGATTTAAGTAATAGTCATATTGTACCTACAAAAAATTAAAGGGTTTATCAATAAGATAAATCTAAAATGTGAAATATACCCAATGGTGAAGGCATGATAAGTACAAAAACATTCAGGTAGAAATTTTATAAAGTCAATTTCTTCACCCATGTGTGTTCACCCAGAGTACTTTTCCTAGGTTAGTTCATCAAGTTGTGTTTGACCATGTTCTTTCACCTAGATTGTTTCTCCCATGACTTACTCACCCATATACCATAATGAATCTTGTGTACAGAGCACATCTGTGCTTAATCTATTGAGAAATAGGAAGGAATATGTTTTTAACTTAGGTTTCATGAATGACTTGGTTGATTAGAGAGTTTGAAGATATAGGGATATCTCATGTCTGAAAGGTTCATGGAAACATAAATGACCCCACTATTTATAATAAATTATTTGTTATTCATCCGGGTGGATACCCATGTCATTCTCTATGGTATTATTACATGAAGGCTAGCATCCAAAACCCATCTATAAGTACACATATCACACATATGAGTTTGAATGTGAACTTTCTATTCCCTAGTACAACCTAATTTCAAAATAATCTCATATAGAATAAATATTCCTTCTAGATAATGTCTACCTTATAATTAGATTATCTTTGATCCAATCAGATAAAATTATAAGGGGGTGATCTATTGGTTCCCATTTTCTATAAAATTTAGAAAATTGATATGGTGAAAGAAAATCCTCAAGAATAGGAATATACATCCCCCCAAAGTCCTAGCCATATTCTCATGTTGCTTCAACCAGGTCCCTAAATGTTCACCCAGGGTAGGTCACTGGGTTTTGTTTAATTCACTTGCATAAAGTGAACCCATCCCCTTCTTAAATCCTATTTGTATGAGATCACCAGCACACATGTTCCATGTGTCTTAGTCACATGTGAAAATATCTTCTTGCCCAAGATTAATGTTCCCAGACCTCTATATTTATTTATAATTCAACCCATAAGGGGCCTCATTTAATACGTGTGGAAAAGATTTTTGAGTTGAATGGATTCCTAGAAGATCTCTTATTCAAATCCCTCCTTTCTCCTTTAGGTGTACTGTTACACCTATAACTAAGATGAATAACCTTGATAATGTGGTAATTGAGTTACCCATATGATTAAAGCACTAAAAATCATTTTAAAATACTACTTTCACTATATTCCTTCCAAACTAGGGTGAATTACCCTCCTCAAACAATACACATTAAGGAGCCACTCACACATGTAATACCTAGAAATATCTCCACTAAGGTGAACCCTCAAATAAGAAATTCCATTAAGGATTTAATTCACCTACCATACAATAAGGGAGACAATTCATCCAAATTATCCAACTAGGGAATCACTTTTCCTTGCCCCATTACTAGGGAAAACCCTTCTCTCAAGTCATCCATAGATATCCCCTTTATCTCTAGTCTCTAATTAATGTGACAAATTTTCCCTAACTAATTACTAGGGTGACTCTTTTCCATATTCCTCTATTAGGGTGACTAATTATCCCCACATCCTAGTAAGATATAATCCATGATCAACCCCTTTAACTTGGGTAAGGATGCACCCAATAATCACATAGGACATACATTAGGGTGAACACTCACAAAAAACCCATAATAGAGCTTGTATTATTCCCCTAACTCCATGGTTGAGTAAGCCTCTAGTAAGGTCACCTACCTGGGTGCCCAATTATAAAAAAACCTCCAAAATACTCAATAAACATGATCAGGTCATTCACACTAGTGTTAAACACATAAATCATATATTCCCATGCTAAAATGAATCTACTAATAAAAACTCCCTATCAAATAGGGTCCCTATGTTGTTCATGATCATGTACTAACTTGATAATGTGGGCTTACTAGAGTATCCTCCCCTAGCCTAGGATGCTGATATTGGTTTTAAAAGTGTCATGTTGGATGATCCTATATACTCAATGAGCCATGTGGTTATGGGCCTATTTCTTAGGTGTAATCCCTAATAATGTTCCCATTAATTATTTCATGACCATGAATCATTGGTTACCTAAGGATAGATAGATGTATTTGGAAAACATACACGCTTTTTGTTCTAAGAAATATTGTGGGCATCCCTTGCATAATCCCCAACAACTATTCCTAATGGATTGATATCCTCCATGAGTCTAGTAATTTTTCATTCTGAAAATATCACATAGTAGAAAGGAGACACACATATGGACCTCATTATTAGGTGTAAGACCCAACCTCTCTTCCATGGGAACCCATGTATATTCCTCAATTCATCCTCATGAGGCTCAACCCTCTATGAGATTCTTCTTAAAGGGATATATTCATTAAGATACATTTTTCTAAGGACCATATTCTTATAGAAGAACATATCAAAATAGCCAATTGTTTAATCCCCATTCAATCCCCTATTATTCACTCTCATATAATATATTTGATCTTCTATTATATCTTTTTTATCACACTAGTCATAAATCTTGTGGTATTATATATTTTAGTTGATAATTTTTTTAGTGTAGTTGAGACACAAACTATTAAAAGACAAAAACATATAGTCCTATCTTCTTAACTTTAAAATATATAGAATATATTATTACCACATAAAATTAAACTAAATGACACAGTCTTATCACATGACCTTAAATTATAGATGTCAAATTATGTGGGACCCAAGTCCTATTCTAATAGGATATGTATGAAACCTCCATGAGCTTCAAAAAAACTCTTCAGGCCTTACAATACCTATATTGTTGTCCCATAATCTTTAATTGGCTCAGATCATATTTGTCAAGAAATATTCATCATGAAATTATTTTTCCTGCCTCACTGAGCTATATCTCAGGTGCACCTGCATGTATTTGATCATTATGCCATATTATCTTTAATACCCTTGTTCACCTCTACTATGACTATATTCCCTATGAACCATACTTTCATTAGTCCGTGTTTCTGAATTGGTCATATCCTACTCAATGGGATATATCACTATAAGAAAAACCAATAATTGTTCTTATAGGTTCATATTATCAGGGAAATAAACCCATCATCATTGGGACATATTCTCTTTGAGTTAAACTAAGAATAGTTCATTGAACTTAAGTCCCACCCCAAAAATATCTAGGTAAAATTTTCCTTTTAGTCCACTCTAAATGAATTTAGACTACTTAAAAGTGGTCATGGTTAAAAGACCTTAACCAGTAACACAAAATCCTCATCACATAACCTAAAATGATATGACATGTCCCATTAAATGGAACTGAATTATGTAGGTTCTTATATATTTCATAAGTATAGATATGAATCCACCCACATGGGTTCTATCCCAATACCACAACACTTTTTAACTCCTTTTATTGTAATAAATTATTTAGTTCCCATCTATGTAGATTTAAACCATCTCATAATCAATTTAAAAAAAGAAATATAGAAAAATATAATATGTGTAAAAGGTACCATTGATGGAGAATCTATAAAAAATTATATAATTACAATGATGGAGAACTTTTAATAACTATATATGTTTTCACTGATACATGATTTTGACTGATCACTAATACAGTGGTAACCAATCCCACACTGGGATTTATATAATATTAAAATATATAACATAAGTCTATAATAGGTCCTTGAAGGTGGAAATAATTATCCCATAAAGGGTGAGATGTCATCAAACTCCCATCCTCTTGACCCAAACATATTCCATTATTTCACTGGTAAAATCCCCACTGACCACCTGTCTTTAGAAAACAGTTCTGTGATGACTCAAAATTCCTCAGCGAAGGTACACCATGGTTTCCTTGGAAACTAGTAGGTAGTGGTTAGGTACTTTTAATTCTACCTTAACTGATGAGGGAATGAGTTTGTATTTATTTAGTACACCATTCTTTATGGGGATTAGGATTAGGTACTATGTAGTGTAGCCTCCCCTAATGGAAATAAAATAGGGTACTATTAGTTTTTCCTTCTTTATAGGGAATTGACTAGGGTACAATGAGGATATACCAAACTGATTCCTTTGGTTATTTATTGAGTTGGATACATGAAGTTATGGGATTGTGATAATGGTTGAAGTAGTTATGTTTGTATGTTTTGGTGTTCTAGTAAAAACATGATGAACAAATTTGTATGGATATGGTAGTGGAATGGGGTGGATTTTTGGAATAGTCAAGAGTGGGTTTCATCAGCTGTTGGGGTGGCCTAGTTAGTATATAATGATAGATCATTCATTTTTATTTTATATCATATAATTTCCTCTTGCATTGAAGAGACCCAAGATAAACATAACAAAAATAATACATTAATATCATGATTTAAATAATACATATCAAAAATAGTAAAACATCTCAAAGACCAAAAAATTTAGTTTCTTGGAAATTTAATACATAAACATTCTTTTTTAATACAATTGAGAACATATACCTATAATCACGATCCTCAAGATTCTTTCCTCTATATATCACATGATATAATCATCTTCGTAAACCATGGAATGGAAATATAATAAAGGGGGGAGCTTAAATGATTAGTAAGGGAAAACATAAAAAAATCCATAATGGTGATATCATAAACAAGTGAAAAATAGTAAATAAGGAAAATTATCTTATATAAAATAACATAAGACAATAATTCTAAACCATGATCATGAAATGTGGGAATAAAATCTCAAACAATTACAATTTTACCATATAATGAGAAAATAAAACATGAAACACATAAAATTATCCATGAACATTGTAAAATGAGAAATAATCATAAAATATATGATTGATTATATTTTTGAACCTGACTACCATGTGATCCATTCAATCATAAAATTATGAGTAGATCTAAACACTATTTCACTCATTCTTTTTGAACCAAACAACATGCTAATGTATCACACATAAAACTGTAAGTATATCTTAACACAATCACACTAACCCATTGTGAACCTAGAGATGTTGAAACCCGTTCACACAGAAAATTATGAGTATTGATTAATTCAATCATAACCACCCATTATGAACCTAGTGATTTTCAAACTTGTTTACACGTAAAAATTTGATTAAATCTTAACACCATCACACTCACCCTTTTTGAACCTAGTAACTTGCTAACCAATTCACAAAACATTTATATCTCATGAGATATAATAATTTAAAAAATTAATTGGAGGGAGATATAGGCCCCACCCATCTCATAATTCATACATTTTTGAGCCACTTGAAAATAAAAAATCCATCATCTTATAAAGAATCTATAGAAAAACAATGGATTTCATAAAACATTCAAAAACATACCATTATGTGAACTTAGAAAATAAAAGATTATAATAATTATCATTTTCAATATGAAATTATAACATAATAAAATATAATGTGTGATCAAAATATCACTTCATAAAAGATAAACCTTATGGGGTAAATATATTTGAAACAAAAATGTTTTCACAAAACCATTTAAACATTATATAAAAATATAATGTGTAAATTAATCTTAAAATAATTTTTAAGAAGGAAAATAGAATAATTTATTCTAAAAAAATTATTATAAATAGTTCCAAATTAATTATAATTTAAAATAAATAAAATTTCTCAAAATAAAATGTGGAGTGGATGATAAAATTTCTTTATTTTGAAATGATGAAAAAAATATTTTGAAAATTTGGAAATAGACTTTGTTTGAAAACCCACATCATTAAAAGAATAATGAAAACATTTTTTTAAAATGAATAAAGGTTAGAAAAAGGAAAATTATAGGTGAATTTTTTTTCCATTATGGAAATGATAAAAATGGAAGTAATTATATACTTGTATAATAAGGGAAACTCCATCAAATGTGATAAGAATTATTCTTATCAAAATGCATTTTAAAGAAACAATAGAATAACCAACGAATGAGACATTGGTTTGAAACATTATTTCTATAAGAAATAATGTGTAAGTATATTGTAAAATAAAAATAGGTTATAATAGATCAATATTTTATGATAATAGTCAAATAAGATCCATTACGACCAGTGGAAGAGAATTGAGTCTTGAAAACCCCTTACAACTTTAGTAAATTTTTAATAAAAATTAATTGAAATATTGAAAATAATATGGTTATATAAATACCAAAAATCAAATCATGTGTTATTTAAAAAAATATTGGGATGTATATACAATATAGAAATAATAAATTGGTTCGTAACATTAAAATATGTTTTAATGAAGATATGTTGAGATTAAAAAGCCTTATTATTTAAGAAATAATATAATAAAACTCCCTTAAAAGAAATAGATATTTATTTTGAATTAAAAATATGATTAATAAGAATAATTATTGGTATTTTATATATAACTGGTAATATGTAATCATTTAAAATAAATCAGGATCATAGAAGAATATGTGTGTCAAAGAAGAATATTTTGAGATGAAACCCTTACCTTGTTTCCTTGGTTAGTTAATGATGCTATAAATTACTATAAGAAAATAATTTATACCTTATAAATATATTTAATAACCATATTATTATATTTTACCATTTATATTCATCATTTATAAAGATTTATTATGGTTATATTGGTTAGTTATATCTTATTTCAACCATTAAGTGTTAATAAATTTAACTATTTTCACACATTATATAATGTTGATGTAATTAACCATCCATAAAAATAAAAATAATAACTGATATATCATGTAATACAATTCAATATATTTATTATATTTAATTATAAAGGTCTTATATTATTCCACAAGTTTTTTAGTTGCACTGCATGAAAATGGAATCACTATTGGATTATTTCGATGATTTAAGAGAAATAAAAATGATACTTTAATAATAAGTCAAATAAATAACATAATATTTACATAACCATTTAAAAATAATTATTTACATATTATATTGTAACAATATTCATATTAATGTTACCATATTTATCCATAATATATTAATATTTCATCATTATTGTAAGTAGTTAAACAGACCCAAACTTGAACTTTCTTTTACTCGATTAGTGAGTATAGTTAAGGGGGTGATTATTTTAAAATAATATCATTATAAAATAATAAAAATGATATTATTATTATTATTTTATTTATTTTATTTTATTTTATGTTTTTTGGTTAAATAATGAAAAAATTAAGAAAAATGAAAAAACGATTCTTCATTGAGGCTATAGTCCACACACACGCACGATTAATGTTTCTTTTTTTATAAGTTATTTGAAATGAATAAATAAGGGTTTTGGAAATAATATAAAACATATAATAATAATAAATATATATAAGTAACCATATTATTATGTTAATAAGATATATTTAATAGTAGGCATAAGAAGAAAAACTTAAAAAGGAGATAATACTTAAGTTGGAGACTTGATACTTTTCTTAAACTATGAATATTACCTGAGAACCAATATTTAATTATTCATTAATAATTCCAGAATTTTACACCCAATTTTTTTTATTTTATAAACTCCATTTTCAATATTAATATTTTATAAAATCAACTAAAAATATCATCACTCTTTGTTGTTCTAATATTATATTAGTCGATTAAAATATATATATTTTTTTATACTTTCTTATTGTTCATAGATTGCACCAAAATTTTAATATTAAAATATAAAAGTTATTATTATTTTTCATGGTCTTATTTTATTCCTTCGTTACATTTTAAAATTTATGCTATGCATCAAAATTATAATTTTTATTATGGTTTTATTTTAGCTCATATTAGGATGATATATATAACATTTAAAATTTATGTGAGATTTATTTTAACCCTTGTAAGGTTTCTTTATTTTCAATATTTAGGATTTATGTGTCATGAACGATGGATGGAATCAATTATATATGTATATCATATATCACATAATGACATGCATTATTTTTTTAACTAGTGTATCATTTATTTTTTCATGATATAATAGAAAATTATTATTTAATTTCATTTATTTATACTTATTTTGATTTTATGATATTATGTTGAATAATTTTGTGGTGTAATTATGATAAAAAATTGTGTATTGAATTATATAAAAGTAATTTTACTGAAATTTTATATATATTGCCTTTGATTTGTATAATGATGCCAAATATTATTATGATAACCTTAAATTTTTTTAACCAATGCTTATTGTGAATATGTTTATGTTACAATACATTTATTTTAGTGATTTAAAATTGAAATTTTGTATTTTATACATCAATATGATATAATTTTTAAGTATTATATATAATGTGTAAATTTTCCATTGAATATAGATTGAGTTGTATAAGAAATTTTCTAAAAGCTGGTGTGTGGTTAGTGGTTTTCTGAGCAACACCATTGAGGATTGATATTTTTTTTATATTATGACCAAACCAAAATAGTTACAAATTTAATTGGACACTAATATTTTTAAACCACATGGAAGTATTGTTTTTTATAATTTTTTTTACACAATTTAAGAATGATTACAATTTTTAAATAAATAAAATTGATAAAATTTAGTATTGGTGTTTTTTATGGTTTTTGTATTATTTTTATGTGCTTCCTACAATACGTGAAAGTTTTTAATTTCAACCAATGAATATTTGATGCTTAGAACATGGATTGAAATTTTTTTATAAGAAAAAATATGGAACGTTATTTGAGTATGATTGAATTATTACAACATATTTTTCCCACAATTTATAAAAAATATGAGTTGGGAAAATTAATGAATGAATGTAGAACTATTGTGCCTATTTTTTTCTAACTATTTTAGTATAATGTCATAAAAGTGGTAAAATAGTGAAACCTTAGGGTGATAAAATAATTTTGATAGATATAATTCCACATTTTTCCTATATATTGACCTTTAAAATAGTCAAAATTATTTAGGAAGATGTATGGTGATCCATTAATTATTTAGAGGAATTTGAAGTATTATTTTGAGTTAAAAATGTATAAAATAATATAATTTAGAATAGTTTATATGATTTTTATTTATTATAATGAATATATATATACATATATATATGTTGGGAAATGTTTTCATGGAAATGTTTTGGAATTGATGAATTATTTAACTCAAAGGAAAGATAATGAAGTTTGAGGAAATATAATGGCATTCAATGTTAAAGGATATATTGAGATATTATAGATTTACGATAATAAAACATTAAGATTTTTTTGTTGGGTAAAGTGATTCAAAGTTACTATTTTCAGATAATTTTTATATACATCATATTAGTTTTCAATTTACTTTGGTTCTAAGATAAATGGATATAGTGATGGCCTCTGCCAAAAATAATATTTTAATCTAATTAGAAGACCATGGGTTGGGGGCCCAATTATGTGTGGTGTAATGTGATTCTATTACTTATTTTTAGAAAAACTATATATTATTTTAAAGAAGTTAATCTAAGAGAAATGAGTAATATTTCATATGTATTACAAAAAAACTAAAGTTGGAATGAATTATTTTTTTTGGGTATATATTGACAAAATGAAAATGATAGAGGAGCATGTATGATAGATAATTAAAATTGATAGGAGTTATATGTTTTATTTTAACTATTTAAATCATGGTCATATTGTGTATTAGGGGTAATCCAGATCGTGGTTAGGAATGGATACCTGGAGTGGGTTTTTATTAAATTCTACTAATTGATGGTATATTGTATTATTATTATTCTATAACAACTGAGGAATATATTTTTTAGTTTTAGGTCTTATAGGATATTTTTTAGATAAAAAGGGAGGTTTTAGTAATTTTGATATGTTTGTTAATATTACTTGAAAACTTATTTACTATAATAAAAAGGCCTCTAGCAGCACTAGCCTTTATTAGTGTTAGAAAAAATCACTTAAAAAGGAAACCTTTATCAACACTAAAAAAAATCGCAAATAAAGTGTACCTTATAACAATGCTAAAAACACTCGTAAAAGGTATAATTTATCATTACATTTTTCAGAACTGTTAAAGGATTATATTTATCAATGTTTTTTTCGAAATGATATAGGGTACCCTTTATGAGCACCTAATTTTTAGCAACGCTAAAGGATACACATTATCAACATTAAAAATAAAGAACTCATGAATGGTACTCTTTATCAGCGCTTTGTTAGTGCTGATAAAGGTCCTAATCATAGAACTAATCCTGTATCTAAATAACATACAAGAGGGAAATCCTTTATATATCATTTCTCTAAAACTATTGCTTATAAGCCTACTGTGGGGATGGGCTCCCAAATACATTGCACGCACATAAGTGGGCATTCCACAGGCCCACACGAGCCTTGGTCCACTCAATGCCTAACCCGACCCTCCACCCACATTCATATTTGGGTCCTAAAGACCTTACCCAATGCATATTCAATTATTTTTAGACAAACCAATAAAAAATAAAAGTATTAAGAATAATAAATATATTGATATAAATAAGAAAGTAAAAAATAAAAAAAGAATAAATATTAAAAAAATTAATTTTTTTGATTAAATAATTATTCATAAATTTAGTATATGTATATATATATTATTAATATTAATAAATAATATATATTATATATAGATATAAAAAATGAATAAAATGAGATAATTAAAGAAATAAAAGGTAAAAATGAGTAAACAGGACAAAATTTAAAAATTTAATTAAATAAATAATTATTGATAAAAATGAATAAATTTAATATACATATATAAGTTATAATATTAATAAATATTATATATTAAATAAATATATATAAAATTAAATAATTAAACAAATAAAAAATTAAAGTGAGTAAATTACTAAAAATATTAAAAAATATATTAAATAAATACTTTCTGATAAAAATTAATAAATTTAATATAAATATATATATATTATAAATATTAAAAAATAGTATATAAAAAATATATATATAGAAAATGAATAAATTTTAATAATTAAACAGACAAATAAAAATAGATAAATTTTAATAATTAAACAGACAAATAAAAATAGATAAATTTTAATAATTAAAGAAAATAAATTTAAAATGAATAAATTATAATATTATTTAAAAAGTATTTAAAAATTATTAATGAAATAATTATTAATAAAAATGAGTAAGTTATATATATATAATCTATAAATAGCAGTAAATAACATATATTAAATATAAATATAGAAAATGAATAAAATGTAATAATTAAAAACATATTAATGTCTTATTCATTTTTAATGGTTTTTATAAATAATTATTCATTAACACATTTAATATAAAAATATATTCAGATATATATATATATATAATATTTTCTAAAATATGTTTTATATAAGACAAAATATTTATGCTTACATTAAATAACTCATAAATTTAGTAAAGAATGCTTTATAATTAAAAATTAATTTAAATTAAAAATACGAACTATTTGAATCGAGTAAAGGAAATTAATTGAATGTATTTAATTTTCTTATATTTAACATGTATCAAATGTGTGTTACATTGATTTCACACATACACATATGTATTTAATGAATTTTTATATACAACACAAACACACACACAAATATTTACATAATTAATTTTTTATTTTATTTTTAGGGTTGACCTCAAGAGCCTTGGAAAACTCTTCCAGCTTCGAGGTTGCAATTTCTTCTTCCTCTAAAGGGCTCCCTCTATCATCCTTATCCCCTAGGAAGAATCTTCTGATTCTTCGGGTAAGGGGAAGTGCTCCCTCAATTCAATAGTAGAAAACTATGGTGGGACTGTTTGGTTAAGCAGTACTTTCACCCAGTCTGTCTTTAGATGAAGAGTACCCTGAGAGTGCACAAAGTCCTCTATCTTAGTGATGTATTGCTCCCCTCTGCTTGAGACACCAGAAAGCCAGGCTTAGCATGACTGATCTCTGACAGATCCATCCTAAGATGGTTAAGGTGGTGCCACATCTGGAAAGGAATGAGGAATTTTATGTTGACATCCCAAGTGTCCCAATCCTTCAGTAAAACATCACCCTTAGGCATGTCTATGTGGCGTATACACTTCCCAGGTGCTCGAGTAGATATCTTGCAGAACCCCCTTGGTGGCCTCCCTTCATACCAGCTCTGCTCATCTGGGACCATCGTTTTCACCGTTGTCGCTTGCCTCCCGCTCGGTGTAGGTACTAGAGTTGTTTGACTCATCACTACTGAATCCCCACCATCAAAGTGTGTTCTTTTCATTTTTAGGCCTCGACCTCAAGGTTGGGAAGGCACCCCATCATTGGCACATACGGTTCGTCGATTCAACATTTTCCCTGGGTATGCTACCTCCCCGCTCTTAGTATATTTTTTGACTAGCCTGTAGATATTTGTGGGCGGAGGTAGCTCATTCTACATTTTCCCATCCTCTAGCATGAGCATGAGACACATCTTCCTCATCACACATGGATGGTCCTTGTGGCATACTCCAAGGTATACTTTTAAGTTCAACCTCCACATGCACTGAAACTGCCTTGTAAATCGGTGTAAGTTGTATGACTCGTAGATAGGATCCTGATCGATCTGTGCCACTATAAATCCACCCCATAAGTCAAAAATACAGGACCGATGCTTTTGAGTCCCTATATGTCATCAGTTAATACATCTGTTGGCAACGAAAATTGATGGAAGTTGAATTCAACTTCATTATAGACTCTGTTCAGCACCAACGATGGAGTCAGCTTGGCCAAAAAGATCCCCACCGCATTCAAAATCGTTGGTCAGAAGTATGATCGAGGAGGTAAAATAGGGTTTAGATATTCATAGATTCCCATGTTCATCACTATTCATCCATAAAAAATACGAAGTGGTCCAAACACCCTATGTGGCTTCTTTCCCTCACTGATGTGCCACAATACCTTATACAACTTGTCCAACACTGGGATCCCCAAGTTGACACACTCCCCCATCACCAGTACAGATGCCATAATGAATGTGCTCGGTCGCACACCCATGTGTGTGTCCCTGAACAGCAAAATCCAACTATAGATAAGTGTAGAGATAAACCTTTCCAGCATAACCACTGGTTGCAGCTCGGTATTAACACTATAACCCCATAGCTTCCATTGGGTGTCCTCCAAGTTTCACCAATAAGAAGTCTCTTTACTACATTGGGATCCCTTTAGATAGTTGGGAGGCCTGACCAATAGCTTCCTGGGTGCCTCCTCCCCTTCACTGGCATGATTTAGTGGGAATTTTATAAAATGTTTAAACCAAAAATTGAAATGTATGTCCCTCACTGACTGCTTTTCCTTGCCCATTACCAGATCTATCAGTTCCTTTTATAGTTGTGGCATCTGCTTTGGATCCTCCCATGTGTTCTTCATAGGTAGGAACTCATCATAGATCACCCCAAATATTGGAATCCCTGAGATATTGCGAAGGTCCCAGAGGTTGATGTCGACCTCCCCGTGGTGAATATGAAAAGTGTTGGTCCTCAACGACCACCTACTCAGAAACTCTTGCATCATGTGTTTCAACTGAAAATTGTGGAATTGGGAGGCCCACACAGATTTATTCAACCCCACTCGCTTCATCTCTACCTCAAATTTCTTATAGGATGAAAAAAACCAGTAATCCCCAGACCAGTCCTCTGTAAAATTGATGCCCTGGTGTAGGTCCCAATAATCAGTCCACCCCTTCTCCAGGTTCCCTAAAGCCACCTTAAGGATGGTTTCGTACTTTGGGGTAGATATCTATGGATCTAGTGCCTTCCCATAAATATTTTTGACATGGTTATATAGTTAGTCATCATTTACTAGTGTGTGGTATTCCCATGCTTGACCGTCAGCAGCCCTGAACCATTGGCGTTGACACGACATACTCCTAAAATAGTAAGTTGGTTCATCCATACTTGCTTCAGGGATGAGAATGTTATCCTTCAGTCCAAATCCGTACAGAGGTAATCTATTTCAGAGAGGATAGTTCTTTTGGATTTTAGATAGGATCTCCACTTGGGATTTGTGATCTAAATGGCCTCACACATATTCCCTGATGCCCAGATTATCTGCCATCTCTTCCCTTTGGGAAGCATCCAAAAGGACCCCTCAAGCAAATTCTTGGTTGGCCATTTTGTCTCAATACAATATTATTTTTTCTATTTTTCATAGCTCGATCACAAATATTGATCTTATAGCTCGATCTTAGATATTGGCCATAGATTTGTACCACAGAGCTCACAGACACAACTTGATGTGCACATGATCAGGATTCTAAGGACTCATTGTGTGGTGTAGAGTAAAAACGAACCTATTTTGCAAAGAAAAATCATAGAGTGCACGGAGCTCAAGAGCTCTAGTATAAATATGTGGAGACATGTGAGGAAAAATAGGTTTCTTCATCCTCTATTTATAAGCAATGACCCTGTTCTTCATGGAACACTTGACCACAGCGAGCTTCACGGTGTTCTCAACCTGTGCACCACTTATCTGCATTGTGATCTAGATCTGCAATCCCACTTTGCGATCGGCCAAAATTTTGGCAATCTACCCTCATAACTTGACCCTCATTTTCTCCTCGTCTCCAATTATGAGGGGGGTGGGGGTATTTGTTGGTTCCAAAATATGTGCATTGAAAAAATAATCAAATGAGGAAAAGGGTTCCAAAGGGGATTCTTTGCGAAGCACCCTTGAAAATCCCTTCAGCACCACAAACGGTGCAAATATGAGCCCTTGTCTATGACCAATATAGATAAAAGTGACAGTAAACTTTGTTCCTATGATGAACTTGATGGAAGTCTCCAAGTCATAGAGGGATGGACAGTCACTACTACAAGTCCTTCAAAATTGATGGAAGCCTCTATGACCGCTGTGAAGGGAATAAAGGGAGCCTCTATGCCACAGAGGGGATGAAGATCAACTTCATAACTCTAAGAAAATTTATGAAATATGCCTCTGATAGTGGAGCCCAAGTTACTTCACAGTGCACCCTCAGAGCTTCGTGTCCCTGTGGTTCCTATAAATACCTGTCTCCCCCCATTCCAAAGAATCAGGACCCTAACCTTTCATCTTTTGAATTCCCAAATCATAGAGTATCTTTGATCAGTGAACCAACTGAGAAAAATTAATCATCTAAGGTACTTGAGCATTGAGAATACCATTTTTCTTTTTTCATATCTACCCTTATTTCAAGAAGAGTTGCCCTTTATGAAGCCTATTGGCCATCACAAAGTAAGGAGACCCCTTTGGGTACACGAGACTTCTCAAAGCACCCAAGATTCATAAAGCACCCCCCAAAAATATGTATACTCCATGCATAGGGTGGGACACTATGATTCACAAAGTTCTCCTCTTTGAGAAGTCATATCTTATGTTAACCTATGTGTTATGAAATACCCTATGCTCTGCAAGCCCCCATGCTCTGCGATCTTCTATACTCTGTGAGCCCCTGTGCTCTACGATCCCATGTGCTCTACGATCCCATGTGCTCTACAAGCCCATGCTCTCTTTGATCCCCTATGCTCTTCAATCGCTTGGGATATGTAATCCCATGAGATATGCAATCTCATATTCTTTCTAGGCCCATGATCTCTGCGAATCCATGTGATCTATGATCCACTATGCTCAAAAATCCCCTGAGATTTGAAAATACCCTCTCTGTGATGCTTCTTTCTTCTCGAACCCTTCTCCCATGAGCCCTTCTAGGCTTGTTCAAATTGATTTCAAAGTCCCTTGGGCGATGGTTTTTTGTTGCATTGCTTTGCATTATGCTTATTCACATAGGCATGCTAACATATATTGCTTCTTCACATAGGAACACTACTGTGGACCCACAAATGCATCACTCCACACCCTGTTACCACATTGAATTACTTGTTCCTTCCCTCCCTCAATAGTGGATAGGTAAAAGTTGTTTATATCCTAGGGGTGGGGAGTGAATCCTCACCATCCTAGCTATAGGACGTTAAACTGCTAAGCACCATCCTCAACACATGATATTAAACTATGATCACCAAATAGGTGATAAGCCCCGAGAGGACCATGAAGGGGATGGGCATTAGTGCCCTCTCACTCCCTTATCCCTTCACACTTGGACTCCATGCATGCATCAGGCAGTCATTGCGTAAGCCCCGACACCCTCTGATGGGGTGTTTTTGGTACGATTTCCATATCCTCCTCATATGTCTAGAAATTTGTCTTTCTCACTAGGCCTCCATCTTAGAGTAAGTCCCAATCTTCCTCTCCTTGGTCCGCTAGCCATGTGTAATCCCCACACTAGATCTCATGGATGCACGTTTCATGACACTATGTCTAGGTCTATTACTGCCTCTTGTTTCTCACACGGAGCATGAATCACATGGACTTAGTGTAATAATTGACCATGAAATCATCTATGGGATTCTATGATGTGTAAGCCCCATGCCCCTATCAGACAAACTATGTGGACTTTGATCCTTTCCCTTTCCACGCAAGGTACATAGGAAGCCTCTCTGAGGTTCAAGACCATTATCCCTCTCTTACAACCATTTCACATCAGTTCACTACTCGTCCCACATGACTATAAACTATATGCACCTCTCATCCCTCTTGATTTTAATTTGTATCTCCGAACTATTTGGGTTTTGATCATTGTATCCTAGACATGGTACGTATGAAGCCTCCCTCAGGTTCAATCCCAAACACTGGTAAACTTTGGTGTCCCATTTTTTGGGACCCACATCCTTGGTCCACCCCTTACTAGTGCCAGACCAGTTCCGAGGAAGCTAACCATGTGCAATCCCCATACTCAATCCATACTCTTACAACCAAGAGTGTCCCTCTTTTGATGGGATTCTAACCATCAGTAAGACCCAACATGTTACTGGGTCACTGTCCTTTATGTAAACCCCAATTCTATGCATCATCCTAAACTAGGTGGACTTTGATTCCCTACCCTGGGGATATGTAGGAGGACTCATTGAGGTTCAATCCCATCATCTATGTCTCATTCTGGTCTTTCCTTCGAGCCTTTGTGTTTTGGGAAGATCATGCCCTTGCCTGTAGGTTCTAATTCCCTTCGAGTCCCCATCCATGTGCTCCATTCTCATAGTCCACCTTCTCAAGTATCCCATATCCCCACTAAACTACATAGAAATTTATTCCCCACCATGAGGATATGTAGGAAGCCTCTCTAAGATTTAATACCAACATCACCATCATATTCACATAGATTCCATCCCATTCCTCCCATCCACTTCATTCAACCATCCATCATCCATCATGATTCCTACCCGAGCCGCCACATCCTAGTAAGATCATGAAATTTCCTTAGGCCTCTGACCATGTATAATCCCCACACAATCCATAACCATCCAACCAATATTTTCCCTCTTACAATGGTCTGCTATCCATTAATAAGCCCCGACATGTATTTGGGTCATTGTCCTTTGTGTACACCCTGGTTATATGTCTCACCATTCAAACTATGTGGGTTTTAATCCCATTCATCTATAAATGTTATATAGGGAACCTCCTTGAGGTTTAACCCTACCCAATGACAAACCTTAGTTCCCCCCTTTCTGGGGTGCACTTTCCCGGATCCACCCTCTGTGGTGTCCAGATCAACCTTCACGGTGTGATATCTTCACTTTATGGGACACACCACCCTTAGTCCTATCTAATTGGGAGTCTTGATCCACCCATATATTAAACCTTACAAGTGCTCCCTCTAAGTTATGTACCCATTCGATCCACCCTCATTAGTGTTTTGATTAGTTTGGTCCATCTCCGCTAGAAGTTTAAACTCACAGAATACCCCATGTAAAATATGAGATGCCAAGAAAAACCTTGGAAACATTCCTATGGAATACAATTCCCTACACTCAATGTGGGATTCCTTAGTCTTTCGCACCCTCATGAAGCCCTATCATATGAGGAAAATCCAGGTGTACCAGTGTTCAAGTGCCCGAACATGCCAGTATTCCCAACATGACTACTCCCCTAACCGAAGGTTTCTTCCATAACATGATCCCTTGGAATGTTCATATAGAAGCAATGTAATTAACCAACGTCCACAATAATATGGAAATGGGAAGAGCTTCACGAAAAATTTATTAATATTTAAGGGAGACTCAGACTAAGTGATGAATTTTGAGGAGAAATCCATGGAAGGAGAGACCAAAATCCCATCATACTATTTCAATTAAAGAGAAAACATCATTGAATAAGTGACATATGCCACCTTCCTTTGGAAGCTGGGAATGCGGGGCAACAAACAACATCGTGTCTTCCTTGGAAGATAGATGTGTGTGCCCCAGTGAAAGAGTCATAAATAGAAATGGTGAACCTGATGTGAATTTATTCCCCTCAATATAGATATTAGTATCATTGAAGGCATCATTAGATAAGTGTGTCATAGGATACAGCTATCTGGTGCTAGGTCTCACCAAGAAAATAGTGGGATTGGCATGAAACTCACCAGGATTTTGGGTAGTTGATCATTGGGCATACTGGTCTATGATGTTGTCAACATGGATCATTCTATTTAGCCATGGAAGATTGAATGGTGTGGGGGCACTAGGCATCACTTTCCTATTTTATATACTGATGGATGAATTTTTTTGCTTTACAGGACCCAAGATACAGCTATAAGAAAATGATCACCTCCCACCCATAGATGTAGGGCTAGGGGAAATGCCAACACGGTAGTCCCACATGGGTCTATCTCTTCTGTGAAAACTTCCATGACCATAGCTACCAGGAATCCGCACCCTATCTCACCCTATGAATTTATTCAAAGGAGGGTGATAAATACTCTTGTCCATCGATATGAACAGGAGGGGGTTATCCTAATAAGGGACATGGACCATCAATACCTAGAGGCCTCTGCGCCCCCATCAATGCCACTTACCCCAAGAACCACACAGGGAACTGCTACTTCCCACTCTAACATTCAACAGCTTCGGGATCCTATCCCCAGAGCTCTCTTACGATTTACACCCTTATAAGGAAGAAGTTAGGGATGTACGAGTCTACCCTGCTACGACTTCAGCCAGGAATATTATAAGGAGGGATCCCACCTGGCCGCATTAGTTTCACCATCCAGTCCCACAGACCGAGGAGTAGGTGGTCTATACCACTGCACAGTCATCCCTAGTTCTACTGACCCGATGTCAATGCTGGGTGCAAGCTCAGGAAGATTCCTGCTAGGGGGTATCATATTTCGTGGCACCTGTGGACTAAGACACCACTAGCATGTGATAATTACCCTTATTTTTTCCCTAGATTAGGGGACTTCCCTATCCCAGAACAGGGATGCTTCCATGCCTGGTCTGGAGTGAGGCACCATCCACCTCATAGGGAGGGTGAGTTTACCTCCCCGGTCACTGGTGCAAGCAGTTGCTATCGCGAGCTAATCCACAATGATGACGTCTAGTATAGAGTACCTCCCTGTACCATCATTAGATATAGTGAAGTTCCTCCCTAATCTTGTATCAAGCATGTATTTTCTCTTCGTTCCACCATCACCCACTTGCACAGAGTTCCTCCCCATCCTGTTGACATTCAGAACGAAGGTCCTCCTCATGCCCTTGGTCTCAGGTATGAAACTTTACCCTTCCTAATACATTCTCAATAAGAGGATCATCCTTTACCTATCACCTACAAGCATGGGGGTCCTCCCTGTGTTCTCATTAACTCCAGTGAAGGCCCTCCTCACTTCATCGACGGTCATCATGAAGGTCTTTCCCATATCCGGTATAATTAGAAGAAAGGCCCTCCTCATACCACACCTACCAGAGCTGGTCGATGAAAGGGTCCTCCCTATGCTATGGACAACCACCATAGAGGAATTCCCCACTATAATACCCTCAATCATGAAGGTCCTACTCGTGTTCTATTTGAAATTTTTCCATGTTCTCCTTGCACCTCGGTTTTTATGAGAAGAGGTCCTCCCTACTCCAACACCAACCCAAGAGGAGGTCCTACTAGTGTAAAAAATCTACCTTGTAATGAAAAATTGTCCTGGGTCAGGAGGGAAGGTCGTCGCCACCATAGGAAGAATCCTGAGAAGCCTCAAACCATAATCAAACCCATATTCTTTTTAGGTTCTGAAGTAGAGTGTGATTCGATGATAGAACCTTTACCCCGATCCTCTATGTCAGGGGATGGGGTAGTAACAAGGCATATCACCCTCATCCTTCTAGAAAGTGAGGTCCACCAGATCCCTGCATCCCTATGAAGATACATATAGGAGGCAGAATATTTTAACCCTTTCTAGGGCCTGACCATGAAATCCTCCTTATCGTCAACAAGATCATTCTCTTACTCAACAAGAGATCATATAGAGTTTTTATACCGATATATGATGAGAAACAACTTGACCCACCACCAATGACCGTATCCCCTACATGGGAAGCAGTGGTCATTAGTACATATTAATGGGATGTGTTGGTGCAATAAGTTCATTATTTGGATGATATACCAAGATATAGAGGCTTGTCAGCTCACACACCATACTCTCTACCATCCAGTCTACTACCACAACGATTATCTTCAGTGCCGTTACTGGTCCCACAACCGACTCTAGTTGAAGAGTGTGAAAATTAAGGATCGAATCATGAGTCTGAGTTGAGAAGTTTGTGGGACATTCTCATAGAAAACCATTTCCCAGAGATGTTCTGGTCAATTGAAACTGCAAACTTTGACATTCTGGAGTCCCTTGCCCAGGATGAGGTTATGTGCCTCCACCAAACCTTAGGGATGATTCATTTTTGTCTATGTTTTAAAAAGTTAGATTACCCTAAGAGTCGATAACACTATGATGACATTTTCCTGCAATGCCGCTTGGTCGAGTTGGTCGCCCTTCCTGTTGCTCAGCACCCTACATCACCTGGTTATCATCAGAACGCCCAGCAACAATGCGTCCATATCATCACTATTCTCCCAAATGTTATCAAGGAGGCTTCCCCGCATGTCAAGATCTATGGTATGGGTTAGTATGTAGCCCTAAATTTCAGTCATATTCTATTCTATCCTAGTTCACCCAGTGATATTGAGGATATGCCTCTGGGCATCATCATAGTGAACACGGTTGTTCCTAAGATATACTCGGAAGGGGGCACTGGCATAAGGCCTGGATAAGAGAAACAACCCACTGGTGAAGTACAACACCCGACAGACCCTTCATATGTCCATACTCGCCAAAAAAGAAATTTTCTTGGCCTTCCTGCACCTTCAGATTCATTGCCTCTCAGTCAAGACCCTAGCAAAGTCAAAGAGCAAATTGGGACCGTCAAACCCTCTGAATTGTCTTACTCAGTTCCAAAGATGGTATATGACACTGAAAAGGTGGAATTATGTCAAAAAAATGATGAATAGAAAAATATTATTGATGAGGACCTTGCCGAGTGCACCACAGAACGACGGTCAGATTATCCTAATCCTTGACTAGGGAAACAAGGATAGGGGATAATATAACCTCCTACTGGGGAGTTTCCTTTTGGTGATCTCGATAACTCTTCCCATCAAGATAGGGTAGAGGCTGGTGTTTATGGAAATCATCCATGATATGCATCACTCAATCCACTATAATTGCATGAAAACCATCCTTAGGACCCATTTTAGGTTTTTCCCACCTATTTATAGGTCCCAGCAGTCTCTATACAGGTTATTACCCCAGATCTTCGGGTAATTCCTCCAGTCTCCCTAGGATCTTCTAGGCCCTATTACCATGTTTAAGAACCTACCAACACGTTGGTGGTCAGCGACCCTCGTTAAGATCAGAATCCTCATCCAGATGATCCAATGGAAACAAGTATTTCTCACCTCAAGGCCCTAGAAATTGAATAGGTGGAAATCCCATCTGATGAAAAGTCACATCCGGCACGGGTGGATGATATGTCTCACCCTTGAGTTTCGTAAATCCTACCTTCTCACCCATTTAAAGGGATGGGTGATACGTTGTAGTATTTTCCCCACTTTATTTCAAGGTTTGGACCCATGCTAGGAACTCTAGCGTAGAAGGAGGCCGCCAAGCTCCAGTGTTTCGTACAAACACTGAAAGGGCCTACATTTGTTTGGTACATCTAGTTATCCATTAGTTCAATAGCTACTTGGGAGTATCTTCATAGGAATTTTCTCTACTAGTTTAGTTCCACAATCTGGAATACAAGTATTGACAAACATTTCAAGTGAAACAGAGAGCATATGAATGTGTCATAGACATTGTCATCAGGTGGAAGGGCCTCACATATTCCCTTGATATGACACTAACCTGAGAGAAGATGATAACAATGTACACTCATAACTTCCCAGGTGGGTTTCAGGACTTTTCAGAAAAAAGTTCAACGTATAGAGGAAGCCTTGTAGCAAGCCAAGCAGGCACATCTATTGTGACCTTTAGCTCCCACAAGAAGAGCCGACAAGGTTCAGACCACCATTATAGCACAAATAGAGTCCCCTAGGTATCTAGAATTGTTACTGGTAGAGCAACCTACACAACTTTACCAAGGCCCACCACCTCAGGCATAGCCTCCAGCTCAATAATTCCCTACCTCAAAATCAGGAGGTGCCCCCGCATAACGTGACACTACCATCTTGAAAAGATATTTAGGTTCCACCACCTTGACTAGCTCCTCGAGTCCCTCATTAGGGATAGTCTACCAGAGCTCATTTTCTAGATCATAGGAATCAGACCTATTCATTTAACAAGGCTCAGATTATCAGGTTATTTCTAAAGCACCTTGGACTAGGGAATCCTATAGTTTCCAGCATGCAAGAGGCCCAAAGAGGTGGATCTCACTGATCACCCAATTAATACCCCTATCACCAGTTCATTGGGAACACCCTCAAGTAGTTCTATGTGTTTAAATACTTTCTCTAAGACTAGGTCAATAAAAACATACTCTTGTTAGGTCTAGCCTCGGTATAGGTAGCATGTTTATTTATAAAGTCTGACAGCAATAGAGAGAGTGAATGGAAGTAGGTTTCTAACCACGGGTCTCAAAAATACAATGATTGGATGGATCATAAGGTATTTTCCCATTCCAATGGTATTATCCATGTACTTTTGAATCAGACTGAGCCTTTAGAAGTTACAGTGATACCTTCGGCTACTACCTTGGCATCAATATCTCATCCTTCGTCCTCTCAGGTGAGAAAGCACCGATGACACAAGGGAAGACAAAGCCTTCCACCTATTCCAAATCAATCCCATACTCTTGGTGATTTCATGCCCCCAAATATGGGGATTTACCCTAGAATCCTCCCAATAATGGAGGATTCTTTGAGTGACTTCCAGGGGTATGCTTCAATCAATATTGTTGAGCTGGTAAACACTTACATGGTTTTCAATGACGAAGAGCACCAGACAGACCTCCCAATATCCCTAGTCGACACCAGCGTCGATGGAGCTGTGGTTATGTAAATTTCCAGAAAGAATTGTTTAGTGCTTCTATCCAAGCCGTGTATGCCCCCAAGACCAGACAGTAGGCCCAACACAGAGTTTAGCACGTGCAACCCTCTCATCTTGTTTCGTCAGATTCACCTCCTCTTCCATTTGTACTCCTTGATCAGGTAGAGCCAACATGAGCGTGCTGTGATCAGCCACATTTTGTTATGGATTGACCTCAGTCATCTGACCCTTAGTCAATAGTCAATCTAGATGGTTTGGCTAGTGGGCAGAAAGAATTTCCCAACACCATCCAGAATCCTCTGGTTCAACCGGGAGCACCTATCATACATCCTACCACAGAGCGACCTCCTATAAGCAGAAGTGTACACCTGTCATGGAATTAGGATTCCCTCAAGCATCTTACCAGCATTACTATGAGGATATCTATCTTTGAGTCTCTCTTCATGTTAGAAAATATGTGTTAATACCTTCCGGAGACATTAAGATGCCCCCTCGAGTTTGATACAAAAGTATCATCCACAGAATTCTTCCATGCTTAGACAGTCAAGAATGTGGAATGTCAGGACATCATATCTCTCTCTAAATAAGATGATGGTTCTCCTATACAGGGGCACATATTCCCACTATACATAAATGGCCAGTTCAATGGTGCTGAGGTCTACCACTGTCTTGTTGACACGGGATCTAGGATCAAATGTATCGTGACCTGGACACTCCACAATATTAGCCTATTTGAAACAGATCTGAGTCCCTCTAACCTGAATATTTAAGGTTATGAATGGACGGAACAAACATGAGTTATAAATATCTACCTAAAGACCTAGTTCAGTGGCCTAGTTTTCAGCACTGAGTTCATGGTTGTATCACAAGACACCTACAACACGATAATGGTTAGACCATGGCTCTACCTACATGTGGCAGTCCCTTCCTCATATCACCAATGCCTTAAGTACTCCCTTAATGTCCAAGTATGCATACTCCAAGGTGATGCATCTCCCTTTGCCTATTGTGAAGCCTGCAACCTGGATTTTGAATACTATAAAATCAATGAAAAATAGATTCAAGCTAATGAGGTTGAACATGCTACAGTTGCGACCATCCCATGGGATGACCTGGATGATGCCTACATTTTCCTGATTCACCAATTAAAGACCACAACCCCAGACTTGGGGAAATTATTTCTTGTCTCGGGGATGAGGGGGAAGCATGTTCCCAAGTCTAAGGAACACCATGAGATCACCTTGTATTCATACAAAAATCAGGCTTAGGTAGTCCCAAATCCCCTTACCCCTATAAGGTATTAGGATATCTACCCCATGGAAACAATAATACATCATAATTTCTTGTTTCTCTGGGCTGGGATAAACTGGATCAAGCTGACGCACCACTATTTATTTGATATTATCAAATTTGGCCCCTTAAGTTAAAGGCCATATGATATCAGATCGACATCTTTCTTTACCATGGTTTCAGTAGTGCAGGGTTCCCCTGATGAGGTTTCCACTGCCTCTCAGACTAGCACTAGTGTCCTGTCAGGATCTATCAACTTGAAGAAGTTTCCTCCTACCGAAGATACTCTCATCGTGGATGAAGAAGATTATTTGAAATATGCCCCTCCTACAATTGAAGTGGTATTATTCACTATGGTTGATGAATTGGTACAGGTGAACCTCGGTACTAAGACATATCTGAAACCAACACTGATTAGTGCAACTATGATGGAAGAAGATAAATAGTAATATATGGATTTCTTAAAGTAGAATCATGATGAATTTGACTGGAGTTATGAAGAGATTCCAAGGATAGATCCTTAGGTCACCATCCTCCATCTTGGACTCCCGATAAACCATTGCGGGTTTAAACAACCTCCTAGAAATATGCACACATATCATAGAGCCATGGTCGATGATGATGTTTAAAAGATAATCAAAGCCAACTTTGTCAAGGAGTTACACTACCTGATATGGTTATCTAACATTGTGCCCATATGGAAGAACAAAAGATAGATCATAGTCTACATCGACTTCTAGGATCTCAACCATCACTATCTGAAGAATGATTTTCCCTATCCTGCAATAGAACAGTTGATTGATGCCACCAATGGGTTCCAGACTCTCTCCTTTATGGATAGATATTCTGAATATAATAAAATCTGAATGGACCCTAAGGATGAAGATTATACTGCCTTTAGGTCCCCACAAGGTACTTTTTGCTACAAGGTAATGCCTTTCAGTCTATAGAATGTAGGTTCCACCTATAAGTGTTCCATGCACCGCATATTCAATATGATCCTCAAGTAATTGGTGGAATGCTATGTGGATGATCTGGTGGTTAAATATCTCTAGCATTAGAACCATCTTAGGGATCTAGAGAAAGTATTCAGCTTCCTCCATTCCTACCACCTGAAGATGAACCCCTTGAAGTGTGCCTTTGGGGTCACCTCTAGAAAGTTTCTTGGATTTTTTGTTATATAAAGAGGAATTGAGATTAATCTTGAAAAGATCAAGGCCATCTATCAGATGTCTCCTCTGAGCAATATTCGAGAGATTTGAGGCTTTTAAGGATACTTATCCTATATATTCTTATTCATCAAAAAACCAGCTATAAATTGTAAGACCTTTTCCCAACTCATGAAGAAAGGTGATGATTATCAGTGGGATGAGGAGTGTCAGACTACTTTTGAGGAAATCTAGTTGTACCTGCTATAGCCTCTGGTTCTGATGGAATCTATTTCTAAAAAGTCACTGGTCCACTATGTGACTACTCTGGAATGGTCCCTAGGCACCCTACTCACCTAGAATAATAACGATGGAATATATAATAGTTTTACTATATCATACACATGCTCCTCAATACATAGACTTGACATTCCTCTATCAAGAAGAGTTTCCTTGCACTGGTATTCATAGTGCATAAATTGTGACATTACTTGTAGCACCATTAGATACATCTGGTGTCCCAAATGGATCCACTGAAGTACATTATAAACCACCCCATCTTGACAGGCCATCTAGCTCGATGGGAAGTGATCCTTCAATAGTTCAATATCATGTTTTTTCCCATAAGGCTATCAAGGGAAATTCATTGGAAGACTTTTTTACTGCCCATATATTCCTCGTAGAGAAGTCTCTAGATATTGAATATCTAGATGAGGAAATCCTCTCAGTGGATCAAGCCATTCAATTTTGGAAAATACACTTCAATGGGACTTCTCAAAGCCCTTCTGGTAGTAGACTCAATTATCCAAGACTAAACAGAGTGGGCCTAGGTATCATCTTCATCATTCCTACACAAGATTTCCTACCCTATTAATTCCTATTGTTATAAGGCTACACCAACAATGAGGTGAAATATCAATCCCTCATCACTAGTCTCAAACTGGCCCTTGAGATTGATGTTCCCCACCTATATGTTAAAGGAGACTCTGAACTAGTCATCAGGAAGATCAATGATGACTACGTTGTCAGAAAGCTGGAGCTCGTTACTCTTTTAGAGCGTACTCACCAGATGATGGCCAAGTTCCCTTCTCGGCCAGAAGTTACTCATGTACCTTGATCGTAGAATAGTTGAGCTGATGAATTGTCCAAACTTTCCAAATCTCTTGCAGATCCTGGCCAGGATGATTTGATAATCCATGTGGCACATCGAAGAGTCATCTCTCCCATCACTCCAGATGATGATGATAGCCCACAAGTAATCCACTTTACCACTGATGCCTCAACATCAGGACCTCCAGGTCCCCCTTTGTAGTATTATAGAAGACCCCTGACTGGAAGACTCCCTTTATTGAGTATCTCCAATACGGTAATCTTTTGATAGATTGATCTGGATGTGAGAGATTCTGTCGGCACATAGTTAAGTTTACCCTCCAGAGTCGTCCCAATCTTGAGCTGATCCTCTAATGATGTGGGTTTTATGGTATTATTCTTTCTCGAATTCAATAAATTGATATTTCTTAGGTTATGGAGGAAGTTCATGCTTGTTCTTATAGGGCACATCAGGAAGGGACGAAACTCTCTAATCAGATCTGAGGATTGGGATATTTTTGGCACACCATTATCCATGACTGCATCGAGTTTTCCAAGAGGTGCCATGCATTCCAGATCCATGGTAATTTTTTTCATCTGCTACCAAAGCCTCTCCATATTACTAAGTAATCTTGTCCCTTTGCAGTCTGGGGACTCAATGCAGTGGGACCGTACCCACCAGCAACAGCTCACTTGTGTAGGTTCGTCCTAACCAATGCAGATTTCTTTTCCAAGTGGGAAGAGGTAGTTATGTTCAAGGAAGTTAAGGCATGTTCCATCATTGACTTCATGAGCTCCAATACCATCCATTGATTCGAAGTCCCTTACGTCATTCTCACTAATAATGGCACCAACTTATGGGTATTGGAGATGAATAAACTTTACACCAAGTACAATAAATGTTCTAATCATACCTCTCGCTATCATGCACAAGAAAATGGGAAGATTGAGGTATTCAACAAAACCCTGTCTAAAATCCTGCAAAAGATGGTTGGTCAGAATAAGAAGAGTTGTCTGAACAAACTCCCCCACACTCTCTGGGATTACAAGACGACGACTCATAATTCTAGCCAGGTGAATCCATATTCCCTAGTGTACAAAACAGAGGTAGTTCTTACCATCAAGATTAATCTACCCTCTCTATTCACAACATTCTACGATCAGTAGGAACCAAAAAAAGTATCCAAAATCCATCGGTCTGAACTGGAAGTGCTTGACGAGAATAGGATTCATGCCTTGCAAAATCTAGAGACGCATCAGAACAAGATATTTTAGGCTTTCAATATGAAAGTTCACATCCACACTTTCTTATAAGGTGAAATGGTATTGGCCCTTAGAACTCAAATGATACCCATAAGGAAGCCACTGAAGATGGAGCCCAAATGGGAGGCACCTTATATCAATCACAAGGTTTACCCAAATGGTGCATACTTTCTAGTCACTATAGATAGTGGGAATATTACTCCTTCCACTAATGAAAAATACCCCTAAGAAGTACTTTGCATAAGGGAATCTCTATCCTAGAGGACGTTAAACTGCTCATCCTCATCCTGTAAGATGTGAAAATATAAACAGTCTGAGCTCTATGAGAATAAACTAATATCTACCACGTTCTTTTCGCACGATGTTAAACTACACGACATTTTCAAAACTATGTATGGCTTGGTTTCCATCCTCATAGGGTATGCAGGAATGCCCAAATTTTTTGTCTTTGAGTCCATCCCAACAAATCTCTTTTCCCCCTTGGGTTTAGTTCTCAATAAGGTTTTAATATGGTGTGGTGTGTAATTATGTCCTCATCCATTTCAGGTTTACAACTGTCACATCCTATTCCCCTCCTTCTAGAAATTCCCCTTTTCTTTGTGTCCTTACTGCATGATGTTAAAATTCATGGAATTTTTAAAACTATGTGTGGCTTGATTTCCACATTTATGGGATACATAGGAATGCTCAAACATTTCATCATTAGGTATATCCCTAAGTATCATAGATTCTACCTTCCTTTTGGAATCTTGGACTATGTTCTCTTCAAGGGTTTCATATGGTATTGTGTGGACATATGTCCTCATTCATGTTGGGTTTTCAATAACCACACTAAGTACCTCTCTTGAGGGCTCTCCATCCCATTTTCCTTATGTCCTTACCGCATGACATTAAAATACATGGCATTTCACGAACTATGTATGGATTTATTCCCATCCTTATGGGATACATAGGAATGACCAAAAATTTCATCTTCAGGTCCAGACCTAAATTCCTCAATCATTTTTGGCCCCTTGACCAGAGGTTCCCCCCTAGTATTGCACACAGTGTGGTTTAGACTTTTTTCCTCATTCACGTCAGGTATGCTTTATCATTCCATGATTATTCCCTTTAGAACATCTTTCTTCCATATGCATCCAAACCATATTATTTTAAACTATGTTGCCTTGTCCCACATGAATTTAAATTGTTGCGCCTTTTCCGCACAACATTAAAGTGCATTGGATGGTCTTTTCATGTGACCTTAAACCGTGACACTATCATCCGAGTCACATGATGAAAAATGGAACCTCATTGTGGTGTCCTCACTTAAGGATGCATCATGTTTGGAATCATTCATCCACCTTGTTATTTTTCAAGGCCTACATATGTCTTGATTCCTATAGCGACACCCGAATTCTCCATCTTGGGTTTGTCACTCCAAAAAAACACACCAACAATAAAGAACAAACAAGATCCATAAAATTCCCCTTCTTTCGATGCATGGGATAGACCTACATAATAGTATTGACCCTATTATTGGTATCCTACCATAATGTTTTTAGAACTATGTATGGATTGATACTCATCTATATGTGATACATAGGAACACCCAAGCATTTCGTCTTCAGGTCCATCCCTAGGTACCTCAAATCCTTCCTTCTTTCCATCCCCTTGGCCCAAACTATATTAGAAGCACATGGTGTCGTGAGGACCTCTTTGGTCCTCATTCACATAAGGTTTATAATAAAAATTCCATGTACTTCCCTTCGGTGATCTCCCTTCCATTATCCCTTGTCCTTATCGCATGACGTTAAACTACATGGATTTCAAGAACCACGTATTACTTTATTCGCGCCTTTATGGGATACGAAGGAATGAACGGAAATCTTATCCTCATGTCTAGCCTCATGTTCTTATATTCCTTCCCCTGTCCCCTTGTCCTGGGTTCTCTCTTGAGATCATGAATGGTGTGGTATGTGGACTTATTTGGCCCACATTCACATCAGTTTATTCTGTTATTCCATACATGTTCCTCTATCGAGAAACCACTACCCTTTATGCCCTTTCCACATGACGTTAACCAGCATGGAATGTTCAGAACTATGTGTGTATTAATTCCCATCCTTATAGTATATGCAGGAATTCCTGGACATATCATCTTTGGGTCCAGACCTAGGTTCGTCAATCCATTTTCCCCCTTTTCCTCCACTCACCTCCTTGAGTCATTCACCCTTAATTGGACCCCTCGACCCTTTTTATGCCTCACCAATGTGTTCAGATGAACTGTGTTTTAGGAATTAGTGTGTTGGATTATGCATGTACATGATTTCATCTGTTTCTATGCTTCACGTGTCCCTTCTTTTGGGTTTCCATCTCCATTCACATCTGAAAGGACACCCAAAAGGTATGTATGTTCAGATTCAGTTCTCTCCTACCATTTTGGGCTAATGTATTGGAGGATTGCGAATGAAATTTTGAGGTAGATTCTACATTTTGAATATAGTCAGTGGTCGACCCTCAGATGTTAGTTCCCATTCCAGGTCACAAGATATGGATACTGTGTTGCAAACATGGTTCACTATTATCCTCTATCATTACACCAACCCCATTAAGCCCTAAATATTGGTTTCATGATTCACATCTAAATCTATCTCATCATGATTATAAAAAACTTCAACACCCTTTGTGTTATCCCTCAGTGCACCTTTACATGCTGGGAGGACGAACCAGTGTCGCGGGGTCACCCTTGGCTCCACACCTTCATCCCCCACTATGTGCTTCTTTTCATTGTAAAGATATTCTCCTCCCTTGTTTATGACATTGATCATGGATCACGTTGGATTAGGGATTTGGGTAAGGTTTGTGCCTGTATGGAAGGTTCACCCTTCCTTTTGGGTAAAAAATCTATGACTTTAAACTAGGAGCTTCGATCCCCTATCCCTGGCATCATGACTTTAAACTATGTGCATTCTCTTGGAAATTTGTAATGTGGTGTGGACTACCTTGTCCCTATTCATGTCAGGTTGCTTTGTGGAACCACATCACATATTTTCACTTTGGGAATCTCCCTATTTTGTTCTAAGAACTATGACCATAAACTAAGATCCCTTACATCCTTATTATATGATGCTAAACAACATCTTTTTCACCCAGGATGTGTAATGATAAATTACCAATCCATATGATGTATTCACTCTAGAAGACGTTTCCCATTTTTAGTATTGGCCACCTTCCATACCCCCTTAAAGAACTACATGTGGATTGATTCCCATTCTTATAGGATACATAGTGATGCCAAGACTTTTTTTTTGTGGTTTAACTGCATCACCATGAACCCTCTAGTGCCATTTCATCCTGAGTTTCCTCTAAAGCATGTGGTGTGGGGTGGGACTTCTTTTTCCTCATTCACTTTGGGTTTTCAATATCCACACCTTTCACCCCCTTGAAAATCTCTCCATCTTATTCATCCTTACTGTATGAAGATAAACTACATGGGCATGTCCCATGCACATGATGTTAAACTGGGCACCTTATAGTCCTAACTCTATAACCTTAAACTATGTGTGGCTTGATTCCTATCCTTATAAGATATATAGTGATTCCAAAATTTCTTTTCTGTGGTCCAGTCACAAAAAATTTCGCCTCCCTATATCCCTATATCCTGGGTCCTCCCAGAAGTATATTGTGTAGAGTGTACTTCTTCGGTCCTCATTCATGTCGGTTTTATAATAATCGCGCTATGTACTTCCATCGAGATTACCAATCCTTGTGCTCTTCCTACTTGATGCTTAAACTGCATGGGTAATGTTTGTGATTCACACATTCCTTCATTTGGGTTTTCTTTATCTTTCAAATACAAAGGGACCCCATAACAGCATGGATGTTAGGAATCAGTGTTCTCCTATCGTCATGGGCCAATGTCTCGAAGGATTTTGAACAACATTATGAGATAACTTCTGTGTAGCGAATTTGGTCATCGATCGACCCTCATTTGTTTTTTCCCATTCTGGGCTAACACAAAATGGATGTTGTGTTTCAAACACAGTCAACATTTATCCTTTGTCGTCATGCCTCTCCCATTGTATCATAAATATCTAATGTTTTGAATCTCATGTTTAATGCCCCTTTCTATTTTAAGGACTCATAACACCCCTGGTGTTGTAACTCCGTGCATTCGTGTGCGTCCAATAGGGATGTGGTTTGTCTGGGATTTTCCTCACCCTACATTTACATTTAACCATTTCACACTCTCGTTAGACAGGGAAGTCCTGGAAATTCTCCTTGTTTCCTACACCGAGCATGGCTCACGTAGACTTAGGGGTTGTAGGGGATAATATCCAAATAAAATATGGTGTGACTCATTGGTCTCACCATAAGACCTTAAACTATGACACTATCATCCTCGCCACGTGACATTAAACTGTTTGGAATACAAATAAATATGTAAGGATTGATTCCTACCCTTGTAGGATACGTAGAGACATTCAGGCATCTGATTCTCAGGTCTAGCCAACTGAATGGTAAACTCCCTATCTTTTCCTTCTTGGCCCCAAATTCCCTTTCAAGAACCTACGATGTGGTGCAGACCTCTCTAGTCCTCATTCACATCAGGTTGTGAACTACACCACACATTTATCTATTGGGGTACTCATGTCCTCGACACATGAATTTAAACTACGACCCTACCATGAACAAGTTCAGGATGCCTCATGATAATTATGTGATGTGTTAACTTCCTTTCTAGATAGGATTTCCCCCACCATCATTGGTCTCTAACCATGTTGTGCTCAAGAACTATGTTTTCTTAATTCTCATCCTTATGGGATATGTATCAATGCCCAGGCATTTCACCTCAGGAATAGCCCTAGGAACATTAACTTTCATGGTTCTTTTCCCCTAATCATGTTCTGAACCCTATGTCTATAAACATGGGGTTATAATCCCTTGTTACATGAATTTAAAATGTTGGGTAGGGTCCAGGCAGTATGACCTTAGACTATGTGCAACATATTGATCATATGATGTTAAACTATTCCCTACATCCTCCTCACTTTATGATGCTAAACTGCATGCATATCATCCCTATTTACATGACATAAAACTATAGATCATCATAAGTCCTCACCAGAGAGGTCCCTCCCAGAAGTAGGCATGATCTCGATTCAGACCGATACGCTCACCCGGTGCATTTTTGTAACAGTGTTATAATTCTACTTGTTGGAATCCATTCGACCATTCCTTCACTCCATCCCATGCCTTTCATGCCCCTTATTCAAATCTTCACCCTCTTTCATGTCTGAAGGGACTGCCAAATGGCATGGATGCTCAGCCTTTCAGCTCGTCTACCATTTAGGGCCAATGTTCCAGAAGATATTAGATGACATTTCAAGTTAGGCCCCATGTTTTCGAATATGGTCAGTGGATGGCCATAATTTGTTCATCCCCATTTTAGGATAACATGATATGGACATTGTGTTTTGAATATGGTCAACAGTTATCCTCCATCGTCACGCTGCCTCTCACTGTATTCCGAATTTTGGGTAACGTAATTCACATTCTTCATTCCCATTTGTTTGGATTTACTCCAATAACCCTAGAATTATCCCACTCATGTTATAGATCATGTTGGGGGAGATAAGTTTGGATATTTTGAGAATTTTATTCTCTAACCATGTCCCCCTTTTCTCTTCCTGTAAAATTGGAGTGGTCATTCAGACCACATATTTCCAGTGATTGGTTGGAACTCTCATATGCAAGGGAAATAATTATGTGGTCATCCCTTGTTTCTCACATCAGGCATGACCCACATGATCTTAGGGATTGATCACTGAAAATTTCATAGATATGGTTGAGATGAAGAAATGAAAGAAGATAACGGGACACATGCATGCAACCAAAATAAACAAGCAAACATGAAAGTATGTTTGTGAGTTTGTGAAAATTATAGCCCCTATGGATTAACCCCTATGATAGATGGGTTTACCTCTTCAATGTAGAATCCCAGCTCCACCACTCTATGGCTTGTGACATCTAGTATTTTCTATCACCTATTAATATCCTTCTCCTCTTTATTGGTAATGGGGTGTAGTTCAATGGCCCTGATTCGGGCCCGCTTCACATCAACTCAGATAATATCCATCTCTTGGTATGCTCGCCTCAACTGTTTCTTGACCTCTATCAACTATTACTTCAATCACAATATGAGTTTTGATTGTGAATCGATGAAAGAAGAGTGTTCATTCACCTGAGACCTTAAGTGTTGGATCTCTTACTCAGCCTCTTGAAGTTACTAGATATTGATAGACTTCCTCCACTACCAGCTGACATCGAGACCATGGTTATGTTATCGTATTTTCTCTACCATGTAATATCAAATGAGCATATGATGATTTCAGTAATCCACTCTTCCAGTGAATAGTTTTCACAACCAAGAAAAAACTCTCCTCATATGGTTTATCCACTCTTCTGCATGCTTGATTAGTTCCCATGACTGGCGATGGACGACCTTTCCATACTTTTAATCAGAAGCAATCTTATCCTCGACCTCTAGGTAGACACGTTTGTATGATGGGAACACCTCCATAAATTCATCAATATGTTCTTCTTTTGGTTTCCTTTTGCATAGGTTGGGTTCCATGTCATCAGGTTGATCCTCATCAGCAGATTCCACCACGATAGTCTCAGGTTCTGTCTCAAGAACGATCTTATATGTTGCCATTATTGCTTTAGTCTATTCAGTTTAATTTTTTGATTCCACAAAGATCGATGTTCCCCTCAGAAAATTAGTTCTAGGATCCCAAACTAACCTAACTAGGGTGGCCCACTCCATTTGAAGAACTATGCAGGTAGAAATTCATAGATGTCAGTTGGCATGGTTCAATGGACAACAGTTGTGGTTTCTACGAAGGAGAGGAATTATAGAGATCAAATAATTAGTCTTTCCCTTGAGCTACTATTTTTGGGATCCTAGGATGTGCCCCCATATATGGTTGGGAACTCCAAAGACTCCTAGAGAAACACCCTGGGTGTCGTAGCTCTACTATATTTTGTAATCACCATTGTCACAGGAACAGACCCTGAAGCAATGTCTACTATAGTGTGAGATCAGGTTTTACGTATAAGGTTCTCCTGCATAAGAAAAATGTTAGTTAAGAAATTCTAGAAGACCTAAATGTGGACCACAATGAAATGGTTTAGGGTTTACATCAAGAGCCTAGGAAAAATATTCCATCTCTGAGGTTTTAACTTCTTCTTCCTCTAAAGGGATGCCTCTACTAGACTCTTCCCCCATGAGTAATATTATGATTATTTGGGTATGGGGAAGTACTCCTTCAACTCAGCAGCAGAAAAATACGGTTGGACTATTTGGTTAAGTAGTATTTTTACCTGGTCTGTCATTGGACATGGAGTACCCTGAGAGTGCACAAAGTCCTCTTGTGTGATGATGTATTTCTCCCCTTCCACTTGAGATACCAGAAATCCAGTCTTAACATGACCGATCTCTAACAAATCCATATTGAGATTATTAAGGTGGTGCCAAATCTAGGAAGGAATGAGGAATTGTATGTTGACAACCCAAGTGTCCCAATCCTTCAGGAAAACAGCATCCTCAAGCATGTTTATGTGGCTCAGTCGCTTCCCAGGTGCCCGAGTTTATATCTTGAAAAACCCCCTTGGTGGCCTCCCTTCCTACTATTTGTGATCATATGGGACCACCAAGCCCACCGCTACTACTTTCCTCCCACTCGGTGCTGGTATTAGAGTTTTTTGACTCATCACTACTGCAGCCCCACCATCAAAGCAAGTTCTTTCCATTTTTTGGCCCCGACCTCAAGGTTGGGGATGCACCCCATCACCGACATGGATGGTTCATCGCTTTAACATTTCCCCTGGGTATAATACCACCCATCTCTTGGCATATTCCTTTACTAGCCTGTAGATATATGTGGGTGGAGTCATCTCATTCTACATTTTCCCATCCTCCCACGTGATCATGATTCACATCTGCCTCATCACACACAGATGGTCCTTGTGGCATACTTCTAGGTATACTTGCAGGGTCAACCTCTACATGTACCAAAACTGCCTCGTAAAGCAGTGTAGGGTGTACGGAACATAGATAGGATCGCGATCGACCCGTGACACCATAACTCCACCCCATAAGTCCAAGATATAGGACTGATTCCCCTCAGTTCCCTGGAAGTCATCAGGGAATACACCTATTGGGAATGAAAATGGATGGAAGTTGAATTCATCCACCTTCCAGACTCTATTCAGCCCCAACGGTGGATTCAACATGGCCATAAAGCACCCCACAACATTCAAAATTTCTGGTCAGAAGTCTGATCCAAGAGGGGAAATAGGGTTCATATATTCATAGATACCCATGTGCACCATTATCCATCCATGCCAAATATAGAATAGTCTTCACACCCTATGTGGCTTTTCTTCCCTCACTGATGTGCGACATTACCTTGTACAACTTGGCCAAAAATGGGATCCCCAAGTTGACACGCTACCCCATCACCAGCACAGACGCCATAATGAATGTTCTCGGTCACACAACCATGATTGTGTCCCTGAACAACAACATCCAGCAGTAGATAAGTGTAGAGATAAACCCATCCATCCTAACCATCAGTTGCTTCTCGGTGTTGACATTGCACCCCCATAGCTTCCATTGGCTATCCTCTAGGTTTTACCAATAATAATTCTATTTACTACAATGGTATCCCTTTGGACAGGTAGGAGGCCTGACTGGTAGCTTCTTGGGAACCTCCTCCCCTTCACTGGCATGATTTTGTGGGAAGTTTATGAAAATTTTAGGCCACAACTTGAAATAGATGTCCCTCACCGACTTCTTTTCCTCACCCAGAACTAGATCCATCAGTTCATTTTCCAGTCGTGACATCTGCTTCAGATCTTCGCATGTGTTATCCATAGGGAGGAACTCTTCGTACATCTCCCCTAAGACTGGAATCCCCAAGATCATGTGAAGGTCCCAGAGGTTGATGCCGACCTCCCCGTGGTGAAGATGAAAAGTGTTGGTCCGAAATGTCCACCTGCTCAGCAACTCTTGAATCATTGTTTTGGCTGAAAAATGTGGAATATAGAGGCCCACACAGCTTCATACAACCCCACTCGCTTTATATTTTCCTCAAATTCCTTGTAGGATGCACAAACCCAGTAAGACCGGGCCCTGTCCTCTATAAAATTTCCATCCTAGTGCAGGTCCCAATAATTAGTCCACCCCTTCTACAGGTTACCCAAATCTGCCTTGAGGATGGTGTGGTACTATGGGGGAGATACCACTGGCTCCAACAACTTCCCATCAACATTGTTGACATGGTTATATAGGAAATAAACATTGAAAAGTGTGTGGTCTTCCCATATATGACCGTCGGCAACCCTAAACCACTGGCGTTGACATAGCATGCTCCTAAAACAATAAGCTGGTTCATCCCTACTTACTTTAGGGATGAGAATGTCATCCTGCAGACCAAATCCATACAGAGTTAGTCTTTTTCATAGAGGATATTTATTTTTTATTTTTCATAGGATCTCCACTAGGGATTTGTGACCTAAATGGATTCACACATATTCCCTGATGCCCAAATTATCTGTCATCTCTTCCCATCAAGAAGCATCTGAAAGGACCCCCCCCCCCAAGCAGATTCTTGGTCAGCCATTTTACCTCAAGACATTAGTATTTTTTTGGTTCATAGATCTTGATCGAAAAGCTCGATCATAGAGCTTGATCACAGAGCTTGATCATAGGGTCTAGAAACATAGTTATACCATAGAGCTTGCAGACATAACTCGTAGTGTGCATGATCACAGAGTCTAAGGAATTGATGTGTGGAACTGAGTAAAAAAGAACATGGATCGCAAATATTGATCATGGAACAAATGGATATTCACAAATCGAGAGGTCCAACATGGAGATGTGGAGATAGGTTAGGAAAATATAGAGGTATTCATACTTTATTTATAGGAAATGGTCCACGAGCTTTATGGTGTTCCCAGCCACTGTGAGCTTCATGGTGTTCTCAACCTGTGCACCACCTATCCGCATCGTGATCTAGTTCCGCAATCCTGCTTCGCGATCGATCATAATTTTAGAGATCTACCCTCAGAATCCGACCCTCATTTTCTCCTTATATCTAATTATGAGGGGTTATTATTTGTAACAAAAATATGTGCATTGTAAAATATAATAAAAGGGATCAAAAAGGGTGACAAAGGGGTTGCTTTGTGAAGAACCCTTGCAAATCCCTTCAGCACTGTGGTGGACCCAAAGATGAGGCCTTCTCTGCACCCACTGTAGAGAAAAGTGACGGTCGAATCCACTACTACGATGGACTTGAGGGAAGTATTTGTGTTGTGGAGAGAATTATGGTCACCTCTGTGATTCCTTCAAAATTGACGGAAGCCTCTGCGACCACCATAGAGGGAATGAAGGAAGACTCTACACCGTAGAGGGGATAAATATCGACTTCGCGACTCCGATAAACTTGATGAAATATACCTCCAATGGCGGAGAACATGTTACTTCACAACATGACCTCAGAGCTTCACACCCCTATGGTTCCTATAAATAACTGTCTCCCCCATTCCAAGGGATGAGGACCCCGACCTTTTGTCTTCCGAATTCCCAAATTGTGGAGCATTCTTTGCTCTGCAAACCATCTAAGAAAAATGAATCATCTGAGGTACTTTATCATTGCGGAAACCTTTTTCCTTTACTCAGATATACCCTTGTTTGAAGAATAGATTCCCTTCATAAAGCCTATTGGACATTGCAAAGAAAGGAGACCCATTTGTGTACTTTGGACTTTCTCAAAGCACCCAAGCTTCGTGAAGCACCCTCAAAAAACATGTGTAATCCACACATAGGCTGGTACACTATGCTTTGCAAAGTTCTCCTCTTTGTGAATTCATATCCTTTGTGATCCCCTATTCTATGTGATCCCATTTTCTCTTAGATCCTCTATGCTCTACGATCCCCTGTTCTCTGTGATCTCCTATTCTCTGTAAGCCCCTGTGCTTTGTGTGTCTATGATCTCTACGAGCCCATGTGCTATGCAATCCTGTGAGCTCTATGATCCCATATGATTTGCAGGCCCATGAGCTCTGTGAAGCCATGTTCTTTGTGATCCCCTTTTCTTTTCAAGCCCCTGAGATTTTTGAAGCCCCTTTTTACAAGGGTTCTTTCTTCATGAACCCTTCTCCCATGCGGCCCTCCAGACTTGTTCAAAGTGATTTCAAAGTCCCTTGGGTGGTGCTTTATATTGAATTGTTTTTCCTTATGCTCCTTCACATAGGAACACCAACGAATATTGCTTCTTTGCATAGGCACACAAACATGGACCCCCCCCCCCCCCTTAATGGATCACTCCACAACCTCATTACCCCATGGCATTACTTATTCCTTCCCTCCCTCAAGAGAGGATTGGTACAAGTTATGTAAGTCCTAGGGGTGGGGAGTGAATCCTCACCATTAGAACTATAGGATGTTAAATTGGAAGGCACCATCCTCAAAAAATGATGTTAAACTGTGATCACTGAATAGGTGACAAGCCCCGAGAGGACCGTGAAGGGGGTGGGAATTAGATCCCTCTCACTCCTCACTCCCTTCATGATTTTTCACCATGCACACCTCAAGCAGTCATTGCATAATCCTCGACACCCTCTGATGGGGTGTTTCGTGTACGATGGCCATATCTTCATCATACGTCTAGACATACTTCTTTCTCATCAGGCCTCCCTCCCAAAGTAAGTCACAATATTCCTCTCCTTGGGCTGCTAGCCATGCATAATCCCCAAACCAGCTCTCGTAGATGAACTTTTCGTGACACGATCACTAAATCTATTGCCTTATCTTGTTTCTCACATAGAGCATGACTCATGTGGGCTTAGAGTAAGCATAGACCATGACATCTTCTACGGGCCACCTTGGTGTGTAAGTCCCATGACCCTCTCAGCTGAACTATGTGGGCTTTTATCTTTTACCTTTTCAGGCAAGGTACGTAGGAAGCCTCTCTGAGGTTCAAGCCCATTATCCATCTGTCTTGACCATTTCAAGTTGATTCACTGCTTGTCCCACATGACAATAAACTGCATTCCCCCCTTATCCCACATGATGTTAAACTATATCTCCAAACTACATGGGTTTTGATCCATATCTCCTAGACATGGTACGTAGGAAGCCTCCCTGAGGTTCAACCCCAAAACTGGTAATCTTTGGTGTCCTTTTTGTTAGGACCCACATCCTTGGTCTGCCCCTTAGTGGTGTTAGACCAGTTCTCAGGCATCTAACCATGCATAATCCCCACACTCAATCTATAATCCTCCAACCAAGAGTGTCCCTCTTTTGATGGGTTGTTAACAACGTGTAAACCCCATCATGTTACTTGTTTATTTTCCTTTATGTACACCCCAATTCTATGAACCATCCTAAACTACATGTAATTTGATTCCCTACCATGGGGATACATAGGAAGCCTCCTTGAGATTAATTCTCATCATCCATATCTCATCATGGTCTTTCCTTCAAGCCTTTGTGTTTCGGGAAGATCATTCCCTTACTCAGAGGTTATAATTTCCTTCGAGTCCCCATCCATGTGCTCCATTCTCATAGGCCACCTTATCAGGTGTCCCATCTCACCACCAAACTCTATGAACTTTGATTCCCCACCACGGGGATACTTAGGAAGTCTCTCTAAGGTTCAAGGATAACATAACCATCATCTTCACGTTTGTTTCATCCCATTCCTCCCATCCACTTCGTTCAACCATCCATCATCCATCCTGATTCTTAACCGGGATTCCACTTCCTAGTGGAATCATGTCATTTCCTTAGGAAGCTAACCATGCATAATCCCAACACAATGCATAACCATCCAAACAAGAGTGTCCCTATTGTGATGTGTTGTTATCCATGCGTAAGCCCTGACATGTCTCTGAGTTTTTTTCCTTTGTGTACACCTAGATTCCATGTCTCACCCTTTGAACTATGTGGGTTTTGATCCCTATCATCTACACATGGTACGTAGGAAACCTCCCTAATGTTAAATCCTATCCAATCGTAAACATTAGTATCCCCCTTTCTAGGTCGCACTTTCCCTGATCTACCCTCAGTGATGTCTAGAACAGCCTTCATGGTGTGATATCTTCCCTTTGTGGGGAGCACCACCATTCGTTCCACTCTCATTGGACGTCTTTATCCACCCATTTAGTAAACCTTATAGGTTCTCCCTACAATGGATGTACTCATATGATCTTCCCTCATCGGTGTTCTGATCAGTCGGGTCCGTCTTTTCTAGACGTTAAACTTGCGACATACCCAATGTTAAACATGGGAAGCCAAGGAAAACCTTGGAGACATGCATATGGAATACAATTTTTTTTACTCGATGTGGGATTCCCCAGGATTCTTCACCCTTGATAATCCATATCATAAGGGTAAAATATAAGGGTATAAGTGTTCCAGCACCCATACATGCCAGCGATGCCCAACGTGACTACTCTACTAACCGAAGGTTGCTGCCCTGACTTGACCCCTTCGAATGTCTTGACAGAAGAAGTGTAATTAATTGGCATCCATAATGATATGGAACTAGGAAGAGTTTCATGAACAATATCTTAATCCTTAAGGGAAACTCGGACTAAGTGATGAATTCTTATGAGGAATCCATGGAAGGAGAGACTGAAATCCCATCATCTAGTTTTGATCAAGGAGAAAACATTGCTAAATAAGTGACATATGCAACTCGCCTTTGGAAAGTGGGCATGTGGGGAAACAAACAGCAATGTGTCCTCCTCAGTAGATAGATGTGTTTACCCCAACAAAAGTGTTAGAAACAATGTCTTTTAAATACCATCACTAATATCCAACCAAACCTAATAATCTTTGAATTTAAAATAAAATTTGTGAATCCTAAATTGAAAATGAAACTTTCACCATCTCTAGATAAACTAATAGGTTGTGATTTGTAACTACATTTCCTAATAACATAACATCTCAAATCCATATTTGGAATTTTGATTTCTTATCATAAATGTGGTGATACTTCAAGATTACTAAAAAATGATCTAGGTGATTATCATGCACTTCTTCTGTTCTCGAGTAAAAATATTCAATCCATGAATATTAAAATGATGAAATCAAGGTACCTATGAAAAATATGATTCATCAGGGCCATGAAAATGGTTTGATTTTTTTGGAAAAAATGCATCAAAATATATTCAAAGTGGCCATACCTTATCTTGAAGGTGGTCTTCAAAACATCCATATCATTAACTCTTAGCTAATGATATTCATACCAGAGGTTTATTTTTAAGAACAAACTTTATCCCTTTAATTGTTATGAATTGTAAATACTACAGGGAAAATTATACTTATTCATAATATTCACTTGATTAAGATTATGGGAATTGAAAAAATAAATTAGTCAAAAAAATTGTGAAGAAAAAAAGACATTCCTAAGGTGATACACTAGGATGAATGAAGCCTTTAACTTTCAAATCATCCAAATTAAGCTTCAATTACTTTAATTCCACTAGATCCTTAAATAATGATTGAATGGATATTAGTTGAGTTCCTGGAACTAAATATATTAAAAAATAAAATTTACTCTGAAGAGGAAGACAATAGAAATCATCTATAAACACTTCAATAAATTACTTACCCTATAAATAAGTATCAAAACACATTGGTTTATACCTATTTTCAACTGAAAAAATGAGATTTATTTTCCATATTCTGGTAAAGGAGGTGCTGAGTAACAATAATATAGATCCCACTCTCCTTGAAACCATTAGGATCTCCCACTAAAGATCATAAATAACATTCACTGATGATAGAAATAATTTTATGATTATGAAAAACTAAATAATCCATCTTAAGGGTAACACTAACGAGATCCAAGCCCAGAACCAGAAAATCATGAACTAACTTGACTTTTGGTGTCAAAATAGAGCTTGAGGGACATCAAAAACCATACTCCTTAATTCCTTAAGGCTTTATATACTAAATAAAAAAAGGGAATGATATTATTTGATGGTTTTAAAAGGTTCGTTAATTGGGTTGATATAAAGGACTGAGCGAAACCTATTTCAAATAAATTGGTTACTAAAGATGGTGAAATAAAGATATTACATATCACTATCAAAGGAACCACATCAACTTCCACCAGAGGATCTTCCACTATGCAAAACTGCTTCATTTTATAGGCTTATGTTTGGAACCCCATAGTATTTGAAGAATATTATTGTCACATAAACCCTTTAGGAGATAAATACCATGTTTCATAATGTGGACTATAAAGGTCTTGATAAAACCTATTTAAGTGACATTGGAATCCACATGAGTTTCATGTTTTTTGAGGCGTAGGGAAAGCACATCTCACATGCCCTATATTTTCACATGGGTAGCCAGTAAAAGGTCTATGGTAACTAATATGGAAGGTATAATATAATTACTCTACTAGGAGCCACTACCATCACCCTTTCAAGTAACGTTAAAATTTTTCTTCTTCCTAGAGGATCCACTGAAACCACCACTAGGTGGAAGAGTAATCCTAACTAGCCTCAAATTGACTTTAATTACAATATTTTTTCCATCATGGATGTTTCCACAACCTTATAAAAGGTGGTGTCTTCTGTATAAAACCTAAGATTAAATATTTGGTCAGAATCACATCTGAAACCTCTGAGAATTCAAATTATTATTTGATACAATCTTTGTTAAGAAATGATCTAGTTCGGTGATGCGACTCTAATATTACATTACGGTTTAAACACCTTATTGAAGGGTGAGGAGCTCCATGGATTTATATATTATCAATTACTTAGGGAATAAGTACTGAAATAATATGGTCTTGGTGTCCTTCCACTCTAAACATTCATACTATTTTTCCTAAACCATTGTATCCCAACATCTTCTATAAGGACCATTGATCTTAAATATGGAATATTTCACATTGAAAAAATCTATAAATTCAAAAAAAATCTCATTGATCTTCAAATATCACACATCCAATTGATAAGGATTATTCATTACTTGGAAGGGTCATTTTTTCTATTAGAGAAACTCTATAGCTAGATCTTTATCTCCTCCAGCCCTTCGTTTCACTTCCCTAGCTTAAGACAGGGTGCCAAAAAAACCCGGGTCAATAGAATATACCACTTACACTTCCACTTCAATAGGATTTGATCAAATGGAGGGTTTCCTCTTAGAACATCATTCATGAAACCCTCTTGAGTAAATTTAGTAATCCTTATGGGTGGAATGGTACTAAATCAAAGAAAAAATAGAGACCATTAGAGAAGTGATAAATCTTAGTTTAAACCAAGAGAACACAAATAATGAATTGAGACTAGATAAAAACTCAACATAAGAGAAAAACTTAGAAAAATAGTATGGTAACTTATGGGTCATTAATATTAGATCTATAAATGTAGTCACATGAAACCTACCCATTAAGTCCCAAAAATTATTCCCCTTTTCTACCTGAACATCAAAACATTAAAGACCAGGAAAAAAACCAGCAATTGATACTAGTGTTTCACAAACCAAGCTAGGTCATTCATGAACTAAAAACCTGATCTGACCCAAGGAAAGGATTGAATGGTGTTCCCAATTCCCATGGATTGTGAAAAAGCATATAGGAATTAAGAGTTTCATATTGGAACCAATTTTACAATAATAATCTGAATGATCAATAGTTGGAATATATAAAAGATAGAAAACATGCCTATATGATGTCAAAAAATTAAATTCAATAATCTATATATATACTAAAGCATGCTTTTTTCTGACTACGTGTCACCTAATTGAGCTACCACATCACCAAATTAACAATTCCTCCCCCCATTACCACACTTCCATCAAACACGATCGCATTACCCCACACGCACTATCACTGATCATCCCTCCCTATTAGGGTTTCCATGTCTCATTCTCTGCCCATGGAATACCTCGCCACTGCCTCACCTCCAGATGCCGATGTATCCTCCTCCTCACTGAATCCACTGGAAATCCTCACCCGCATACAATCAGACGATCTACCTCGCCTGTGACTATTGTTTCCTACTTCTTCTCCCATAGAAAGTCGTGTGAACTCTATCACCTCTGGATCCCATTGTCTCCTTCTCTTAAAGCAAGTCTTCATTCAATATTCATCACCTACACCACCCGATGTAAGATTTATCACCCACAAACAAACCTTATATTCGAAATAACATATTTGTGTTCGTTCACAGATCTCGACGATGGGTCAATATTTCTACATTGGAAAGCTTCATCCCATTACCAGATGCGTCACTTATACAGTAATTTTTTCTCCTTATCTCCTCTATCAAAAGTTTCTCCAATATTCACCTTTTAATTTCACTATATTTATAAGAATTTCTCATAATCTATTTCAATCCATCTTCTTTCCTGTTTCAAGAATTAAGGATCTACTTTTTTCATTCGGTCAAGATTTATTTAGAACATTCTATCATCAGATAACATAAACATCCATTCATCTATAATAGGTTTACACCGAGACAGGTTCTTTCAAATTCATATATACCATTTTTTTATTCTTCCTTCTAATCTTCTTCCCCCTATGTTCATATGTTTCTTTTCTAAGTATTGTGGTTGTTCCTCTTGTGTAACTCTGATATTATACTAATTCTAAGTTTTATTATTGTTGCCCAAATATTTTTATGATGTTGTATATGACAGTGGTGGTCGTAGGTTTCCCCATTATTTGGGTGGATAGAGTACTCTGGCCAACTCGGTTGTAGTAGTTATCATGAGGCCTGTTTCATATTTCTATTTATCTTTTTTGTTACAAATTTAGTTATAAATATATTGTCACAAATTATGCATGAATCCATTATACATAGTACAAATTCTATGATCATATATCTATAATATTATTTTCCCATAACCTACTCTTTATTACTTTGGTCCACTTTTTATTTTATTTTTTATTTGATATATATTAAGCAGTATTACATGTTTATATGAGGGCTCTATTATAGAGAGATGTGATGAAAATGACTGATGTGTACCACCAAATGAAGGTTAGTATTTATTATGCATTTTATTTTTCAAATAATTATTCCATTACATATTTTAGTTTTTAAATATAGTTTTCCTTCATCCCATTTATCTGTGAATTTTAAAAATTTAGTTATAAATATATTTTCTCATATTATGCATGGATAAACAAACTGATTATTTTTATCATCAATTTTTCATCATTAATAAGAGTATTTAATTAATAATTCATATTCTAAATTATTTATTTTTCTATTTTTACATATTTCTAACTGTCGTTTATTGTTTTTCCTATTTTTTTCCTATATTTGATCATTTTTTCATGTTTGGGAAAATGGGATGGCCCTCTATTTATCTGTGTGAATTTAGGGGTATGAATATTATCATTTAAATGTGTTCTTTTAATTATTGGTCAAAGAAAACACCATGTTTCTATTTATTTAGACTCCAGGATCCATTATAGTATCGTGGTCTATTAACATCACCTTTAAGTTACTATCATGCATTTATTGATGTCACTTTTTTATTTAAGATCATAATGATTAAAGGGAATTCTAGGATGGGTTCCTTTATTAATTAGACTACATAATATATAGTCTATTCAACATCGTAGATTCCATTGGATAGCAAAAAAAACAATGAGAATGATTTCGAGTTTTTAGGAAACTACAGTAGGGAGCCTCTTTTGTTTCACAAAAATATGTATGCTAATGATGATGGGACCCTGGAGAAAATTATGGGGCTCTGGATTTAACACACTATAGATTTCCATAACTACACTCTCTAGTGGAACCTTCTCTAAACATTGTAATGTTCTATCTCTATTTCTTTTGGTCTTCTATTAAACCATCTTATTCCATTAATTTTTATTTCATTTTTCTATGCTTATGATTATTCAATAGAATAAATATTAGAATTATTACAGAATATTGTATCTTTTAATTTTATGATTGATGTTCTGATTAAGCATAATAAAAAGGAAATCTACATATAATTATGTAGCTTTAATTCAAATATAGATTATATCACTTTGAATTCAATTAAAGTTACAACCTGAATAATATATTAATGGATTGATGCCAATTTTTGGTTAACTATATAATAATTGAACAGAATTGTAGGATGGGTACATTGAATTATTTGTTTTCTATGATTTTGATATTATCATGGGCAGTTTTTTTGTAGGTTATATTTTGGTTTTGAATTATTTTCTTTTCTGATTCTCCATAATTCAGTGCATGAGAAGGAGGTGCACACCAGGAAGAGATGGTAAGAGATAGAAACATTACACTGGATAAGATTATCTCCCTCTCCCTCCATATCTCATAATCTAAAACATCCCATGTCCATGTATTCATATATATTTAGTTTAATTTAATGATTTGAAATTATAGGCAATATGAATGATCTCTGTAGGAAGAACTGATATAAGTTGAGTTGGTTAGTAGTTTTCTATATATTTTTAACCAATCGTCACATTATCTCCTTTACAAAACACATCATCAATCTCCCGCAACAAAAGGTTAGTTTATGTTTTTATATTGTATCATAAATTTCATTTTTTTACTTGAAGTCCTTATTTCCCATAAATATTATTTAATGTTGATTTCAATCTTAATGTTAGAAGTTGATGTCATTGAATAATATTTGATGTCGAACTCCATAGTTCATCTCATATATAGATTTTTTATGCTTCTATTTAGTCTAGGAATGGTTACACTAAGTAGTTTTCCAATACTAAAATACTATTTTAATTTGATTTAAATTTTTTATGGCTAGATCCTCCCTCTATCATTATAATTTCTATAAGTATTTATGATATTCAATACATAAATACTAACCTAAAGATTCCCTAGATAAGCAGATGCACTCAAAAAAAATTTCACCATAGGTTCTTGATATTACCCTGCTCAATTTTCCTGGTATAACAAAGGTTCAGGTTGGTGACCTGCATTCTAAAATTGGAGCACTGATTAGAACAATGATTATGTTATATATCAAGGTTTGAAGGTGTTAAATACTGGTTTTTACAAAAAAAAATCATATTTACCAAACTCTAATGCTCTTTAGATGATAATAAATGTCGATCTTGATGATATATTATATTATTCAACACATGAAACATCCTAGTGTTTTTTTACTGGTGTATTTATTCAAATGAATTGTAACATAGTTTAATAATTTTCTATTTGTGATGATCAAAATTTAAACATGAAATTATATTTGTATTTGGAGGTTAGTGAACCATATGTTTCATGCAACCAGTATGTTGTTCGTTGATATTGATGTGGTGGTCTCATTTCTAAGATATAGCATTTAAAGGGGTTTATTTGAGTTTCTAGAACACAGAAGTGTAGTTCAAGTTCTAATATTATATCATAAATTTCATATTGTTTTGACATAGAGGCCTTATTTTCCATAAGAATAGTTTTTTTGTGGACAATGTTATTATTATATGTTGATGTCATTGAATCGTGTCTGAATTCGGCCTCGAGATTTCATATAATATTGATATTTTTTATGTTTCAATTCGATCTAGAAACTGATACACTAAGCTATTTTCAAATACGAAAACACAATTTTAATTTGGATTAAATTTTTTATGGCCAAGTCCTCTCCCTATCATTATAATTCATGCACATATTATCTTCTCCCTTATTTGAGTTGCAAAGAACTCCACCACATCGTTGCTGGCACAACCAAAGGGAGTTTGAAGTCGTCTTCAAGTGGTCATTTTCATCTGCTCGTGGATAAACTCAGAAGCACCACTCCCGAATTGATGCTCGACCTAAACTGAACGTAGAAACTTCCAAGCACCTCACATTAAATCAAGTGATCATTCAAGAAATGGAATCCAGTTATGATGAAGTTTTTGGGTAAGTATGCAGCCAATTCACAATATTCCAGGATTCCATCATATCTTATGCTCACCAGCATTGGATATCATTCATTCAAAGTTCGTTCTCATTACTAATTTTGGAAGCATGTTTGTTAAAACATATTACAGTTTTGTACATGAATGTTTGTTTTCTTTTTATAAAATCAAGTTATGTTGATCATTATCTCATATCATGAGCAGATGTATTCCATTCTATGTTCTTCATTTTTTTTAATTTCTTAGCTGTGTTTTTTTAGAATTAGATAAAAAACAATTTTTTTGTATTAGTAAAAATTAATGTAAATCTCTAAATATTCTTTTTATTGTATTTATACTGTGATATGGATTATTTTTATTAAGTTAAATTGATCTGATTATTTTTTTGTATTGATTGTTGTTTTTTATTAAATGGTATGTTTAGTGTTTATATCAATCTTTTAGCCTTCAACTGATTGAATGTGCTAATTGGTAAAATTAATGGAAGGAAATTAACAGTTTCTACTACAGGTCGGTGATGCTTATGATTGGTGTATCTGTAGGCATGGTGGTGCACAACCCATAAGCAAGGGTTACCATCCATTCGTGGTAACGGATAAGATGGATATGTGGGGGAACATCCATTTTTATTGTTTTGTTTCTAGTGTGATATGGATTATTTTTATTGAGTTAAATTGATCAGATATTTTTTTTGACTGTTTATTATTAAATGGTATGTTAAAGGTTTATATCAATCTTTTAGCACCATGATAACACAATAGATAGGATTGGAACATTTTTTTGTCTTTAACAGGGTGAATGTGCTAATTGGTAAAATAATTGGAAGGCAATTAACAGTTTCTACTGTAGGTTGGTGAAGCATATGGATAGTTCATCTACAGGCACATTGGTGCATAACCGACAAGAAAGTGGCACCATCCATTCATGGTAATGGGCATCTGCGTTCACTTTAGTGTGACGATGACATAATGACATAGCTGTGGAATCCAGTGGATGAGATTGGGTGAAAATTTATCTATAAACATTGCCACTTAGTTTTCGCACTGGTATTAGGTTTATTTTTATTATGATCAGAATTTCAATTATTCATTTGATTTATTTTTTCAATAATGTAAATTAATTCTTCATCATAAATACCCAAAATAATTTCTTTTTCCATAAATATTCTACTAAATGTTTTCCAATATATTATTATTTTTTAAATATTATCGTAGTTTTTTTACTCACTAATACTAACTGCTGTAGGGATTCATAACACCGTGATCTCAACATCTAGAATAGGGTTCTCATTGCAGCAACAACTCACTTAACTATGGAATTCCTTACCAAATACTATTAAAAAATAGATTATGTTATTACGTAAGTCAACCTTCATTTCAGAAATAGACTGCTGGGAAAACATTTTGTAATGTTTTCTTTATTTCAAAATGTATCTTTTATGTTTCCATTTTCAATGAAATGTACCCAATTCAATATTAATTATTATTATTTACTATTTTAAATATATGTTGATTCATGTATATTATTTCTCAATGGTCAAAATCAATTGTCATTCTTTTTCATATCTCATTTATGTTTTCTACTATTGTGATGATTTCTAACAAGTTCTAAAAATGTTTCAATATTATCTATTACAAGCTTGTAATTTTAACATTTTAAATTAATTTGGATTCTTATCTATTCAAACTATTATTTGCTTTTCGAAATTAAATGTTGATTTATAGCGTCATGCGAATGCACGGACGAGGTACTAGTTATATATAAAAAACCATCTCCATGTGACACAAGAGCCAATATGCCACTACGTCACCACAAAAACCCCACACCCCACTAACATGAATACTCTCATACACCATGGGATGCCTTACTATTACCAGTGTTATATAAAACAATATATTCACACACCCAATGGTATGTACAAGGTGCGATAAAAACAATCCCATTAGGATCCCACCAAGTGTTTCATAATCTTTATCTACAAAACAAAATAATTATGAACATTTAAAGAAATATAAGGGATTGAATAATGATTTACATGTTTTCTTATAAAACAACTAATTGACCCTTTTTTAAATAGTTTATAAACAATGCATAAACAAACCATTTATAAGAATTTATGATTAAACCTTTTCTCAAAGAATTTATAAATAATCGATTTCAAAGGAGCACCATGGAAAATATTCCTAGAGTAGGTTAGGAATGGGTAGGCTAGGATCACTATACCTCAGCGATCGAATGAGAAAGTGCACAAAATCCCTAAACCACTGGCCTAGGTTTAGGTGAACCCCCAACAAGTAAACCCCTTATCATAATAAAGTCTAGTTAGAGTTGTCGCATATGTCCATGTTGGGTGGCCACAAACCATACTTGCATGCTTGTCCCGATATTTCATCTTCTTAAGTGCACCAAGCTCCCATATGGAATATACCAGACATTTATGGTTTCAATTTCACAAAAAAATCACACTTATAGGCATCCATTTTCATGAATTAAGTATTTCAAAGGGAATTTCACACATAAATAATTAAATGAATCTTGAAACACATCAAAAAATATCTTAAATCCATTTTCATCACCCATTCAAAATTTGGAAATAAATTTTATAAGATAATACCAACTTTCACAATTCAAGAATCATAGATCTTGCCATTAAAAATTTTAGAAAACGAATTTATGATTAGCAAGCATGTTAAGTTCATAAAACAAATCCTTTTTATGAAACCACTTATATGAAGCAATCAAAATCCCCGTAACTAAGTTGAATCCACAAGTAATGAAGAATTAGGGAACTTAGATAATAATAGAAGAGTATAAACCATAAAAACTATATCAAAAAACTATTATTTAATAATCCCAATATCAACAAATACAGGAGAAACCACTTTACAAGACAATTTTTGAAGAAGTGCACAAAGTTATAGGTAGATGTGGTCTCAACTATCCTCTACAAAAAAATTATACAATTAGACCCATTTTATCATAACACAACCCACTGATCCAGCAATAGAATCCTGGATCTATGGTTCCTTTCAAGAGAATTAGATCAAATCATGAAAAAAATGGAAAAAACAATGGTGAATGAACTCTCTGGTTTTGTTTCCCAGATCCATCACCACAAGATCGGTTAGAATCACCTTTTGAAAGGGTTAAGATCAATAAAATATACAAGGGTAATCCCTAGGGTTGAGTAACTTGGTTATAGGAATAAGAATGTTGTTGATGGGAGAGATTTTAGGATTCAAAAATAATTTTCTAATCAATCATTTTCCATTTCATGGTTTACCTGCAAGATTTAGAATATCGTGTGCCAAGCATACACCTACTTATTTTCACTAGGGAATAGATTCATGGTTTTGTCACATGGTTTGGAAATCAATTAATAAACTATTTGAAACATCATTATCCCACACCACCACAAGTCGCATGGTTTCTTGAGAATGCCTCATGATTTGACTTAGCCATGCGTTAACCATGAACATGCCAAAACGACTTTGAAATTCCCAAAAAATACCCATAACAACACAATAATAGTTCAAAAGAAAAACAAATTTGTAAAAAATGAATATACACAGTTGAAAGTGAAATAAGGATGTGATAATACAAAAACTCACTCTCTCTCACCCCAACACCTGAATAATTTTACATTTTTCACCCAAAGGATTTCTCACATGAAGAAATTTACTAGAATGGTTTAGATACCTAGTGTGCTTGGATATAAAATTATTAATGAAAATAAAAGTGTAGATAAAATATACAACAAAGAGCATGGCACAAAGAGCACCACCAATCAAAAGTGGTAAAACACTGTCACCCGAAAACAATAACAAAGATCCCAACCCACACATAAAGGTCCAACAGCACAAAAAACATAAAGGGCAGAACCCCACCACATTACACACCCAAACAAGTTCCCCACCAAGATCCCAGCCATTATCATGGGCATTGAAGTCCCAACCCGTTTGATGAAACCTATTGCCATGCTGTAAGCCGCATCGGGAGATACAGATGCCATCCTGTACAGCCGTCACACCGATCGTATCACTGGTCACCACTTCCCTCCATCCGCCATCGGATCGGCTCCATCGGGATCCCAACACCGCCGAAGCCACCGGGATCCGACACAAAAACACTGGCCCGCACCCTGTCCCACAGATCCAAAAACCTCACCATCGAGTATCCATTCCGGGATCTGTCGGGGTCCCAGATCTTCAATGCAGATCCACTTCGAACGAAACCTCGGCCGTCGCCGCCTGATCTCGACCACCACCAGTCGCTCACGACCCGTTCGCACCCCCATATCGCAGCGCGCGGAGCAAGTCATCGCAGATTCGGTCGAGCCGAGACCCGCGTCCGAGGAACACCCTCCACCTTCTGGAAATTCCACTGGATCGGCCCACGACGTTTTTAACAAAATTAATCACTCAAAGGACTTTATTTGAAGGATTTTAATCCTCAAGGAATTTATCACCCATAGACATTTTTAACAAAATTAATTTTTCTCCTACCGGATGTAGTAATGAATTCTCCACATGATACATTATTTTATATTCACATTCCACCATCAAGACTTCATTTTCCCTCATCAATACTTCATACAAGATACCACAAGGGACGAACCCTCTTCTTCCTCTTATCTTACAAGAGATGCTGATGTGATACACTCATTATGTAACAATGATTAGAATTACACAATTATTTTCCATTTAGTATAAAATTTAGTTATTTATCAATTCTAGAGGGAATATTAGATACTTATATGACTATTAATCTTTTAGAGAGCTCTAAGACTTTGGGAAATTTCATGTGGAAAACATGGATGAAGCTTTTTCATTAAGAAAATTTTATTCATTATTTTGGGTATCATTATTGATATATTCTTATCCCTCATGATTTCTATGTCCTTTAAGATGAATTCTCAATTGATAATCAATTATTAGTCAATAACAAGTGAGTAGTAACCATAAGTGGTAGTTAATTAAGAGTATAAAGATATGTATGTTAGGTCTATAAGACCTATCCATTCCTTAAGATTTTGTTTTCAAAATCACAAACACCTTCTTTGTAAATATATTTTCCTTACACGTTCATATATTTCCTTACACTTACATAAATTACCTTATAACCAAAATTTCCTTAGACTTTTGAGATAAATATATTTTTATTAAGGTTTTTAAATCTATTTTACCATACCAGAAAAGTTCTTAAGGTTCCAAAATTTGTTTTATGGTTATACCATATCGGAAATCCTTAAGACACTGTTTCCCGTTCTCCGTTTTCACTGCGATACTGATTTCCGTCTTAAATAAAATCAGGTCTCATATTTTCCATATACTAAGATTTCCAGTATTTCAGTTTTCTAAAGCTCTTAAACTCCGACTTCCTTGTTATCGATACTGATGTTCCTTAAGACAGATTTATCATACCAATACTGAAAATTCCAATACCAAAATCCTTATACCGATTTTATTCTGTCATGAAGTAAATCATGATACCAATACCAGAATTTGTAAAACCAATTCTCTTAAAATATTTTCTTATACTTTACTCATACCAATTTTATAAAATTCCATTCCGAAATTTATAATTCTGGTATTTATTATTCAAAGCTTTATTTACTTAGAATTCCGAATCTTGTATTTTTTTCTCATATCATTTCAATTTTATCGGATTCCAAGTTCCTTACACTCAAGGTGTAAGATCTTTGTATTCATGGTTAGTTATATAAAACAATGTCGTTGTTTCTGTTATAAACTAACCATTGTATGTTTGCCACGTGTACAGGTTCCTCCGAGATTTAAGGAAATATGACAGTTGGAGTGGAACCGACCGGTAGATTTTTGATGGCTATAAATAGGACCTCATATGATGAGATCAAAACATAGAAAAACACACAACAACTTCATATGTTTGCATTTTAGAGTTCATCTCTCTAAAAGTGAATTTCTCTAGAGTGAGAGGCTATTATTAACTCTCAGGCTTCGTGCAGAAAGTTTGAACGGCATGTTCAAACTTTGCTTCGTGAAGAATTGCTTCGTGTAGAGGTGTGATTTCCTTAAAATCAGAGACTTCAGGTTGTGAAGTCAGAGGTGCCGATTTCCTTACAAATCGAGGGTTTGCGGGGATAGAAAGACAGATACTGATCTTAGGATTGAGGGCTTACCTGGGTTGGGGTAAGACAGACTTTCTTGTAAGTATAAAACAAGAGACCTTTATCCAAGGTTGTTGGATACCCTTCTCTTTGGGTTAAAAGAAGATTGTAATTTTCCGCTGCTTTGTAAAAGTTAGGAAGTTTTATTTTTGTGTAAACTTTCTAACTTGTATCTATGATTGTAAGATATTATATACGCCTTGTGGTAGAATCTCTTTGTAAGAAAAGTTTCTTAAGCTTTAGACATAAGAAATTTATATTTCTCTAAGAAGGAAATTTCTTATTAGAGGTGTTGTGAAGTTTGTTTATACAAAATTTCCATAAGAAATTTTTAAAGTATACAATTCACCCCCTCTTATATATTGTGCATTTTAGTAATTTTGTGATCCTAATATTGGTATAGAGTAGTATTTCATACTCCATACCAACCTATTAATTGGTATCAGAGGAGGTTAAATCATAACTCTAAACCAATTTATCAATTTGTTTCAGTGTGTTGGTTAAATCTGAATTAATCTGATGATTAGATTCAGAAGAGAAATCATCTTCTTTTTTTCGGAATCAGATTTTCAGACTCACAATTTCAGACTCATATTTTTTTTACTCTAGCTCTTATTTTTTCTTTATACTTTATAATTTTTCTTAAAGTTTTTCTTTAAGAACTTTATATTTTCTTTAAGCACTACTAGTAACCTTTTTTTCGAAGAAAGGTATATTTTTTTAATGGAAGGATCCATGAATATTGGTTCTTTAAACAATTTAAATCCTACCAGACTTCCTATTTTTGATGGAAATTATTATGAGTACTGGAGAGATAGGATGAAGACTTTCGTTGTTAATACTAGAGTTGACAACTACCTAATGCTGACAGGGTATTATAAGATTCCAGTTAAGGAGTTGAGAACTTTTACTAATCTGGAGAGAGCAGAATATCAAACTAATTTCAGAGTCAGAAATACATTTCTATGTTCCATGACTAGGAACATCTATAGTCAAATATCCTCATGTGAAGCTGCAAATATTATCTATAAGAAATTGGAAGTTACACATTTTGGAACTTCTAAAGTTATAGAGACAAGAAGAGATATGTTGAGAGCTGAATATCATGGATTTAGCTTTCCTTATGGAGAACCCATAAGCAAAGTTCAGCAAAGGTTCATGACCATTGTGAATAGCTAATAGTACATGGGAGAAAAAGGTCTTAATGATGAAATACTTTTTGACAAGATCATAGACATCATGCCTAATGGATGAGAGTCCAAGAGGACAGCAATGGATGAGAACAGGAAAGTCACCCAAATTTCCTTAGATGATATTTTTGGAACTCTTCTACATCATGAGACTAGAATGAAGAGAGATGCAGATAATATTAAGAAAAATAATGGAAATTGGAGTGTTTCATTCACAACGAATTCTAACCATACAAATTCCAAAACTCTATAAAGAGTTACTAGATCAAAGTCAAAGAAAGTTACTATTCAGTCAGAATCTAGTGATACAGAAAAATCTGGGAATGAGTTAGCTAATCTTGCTTGGAGAATGAACAAGATAGTAGCTTAGAAGAACTATCAAAATAAGTTTAAGAAGAGAGACTACAAATAAAATAAATATGGGGAAGTTACTTGTTACGAATGCAGAAGAACAGGTCATATCATACCTGATTACCCTCTTTTGAAAAGTAAGGATAAGAAGGAAAGGAATTCAGAGAGAAACAAGAAGAAGTTCTATCGTTCTAAGCACAAGAAAAGTCTTAAAGCAAACAAAACTTGGAGTGCTAGTTATAGAGACTCTTCTGAAAGTGAATCTTCTGAATATTAATCATCAGCATAGAAAAATATTGGATTCATTGCTACTACTTCTTTCCCAAATACTTATCTTATGGACAAGGTACGCTCTGCCGAGGATTTAACAAATTTATCTCTTGATAAAGATTATTATCTTGAAGATATTACTTCTGATGAAGATACTTAATCTTCAGATAATGAAGAAATACCTTCGTATGAATATGTATCTAGATTTTCCAAGTTGTTAGAAGCACAAAATTGTAAAATTTATAAGAAACTATACAAGGAAAATACTAGAGAAGAAGTTATTACAAAATAGATTTTAGATCTCACTATAGATCTTGAATATAAGGATAAACTCATAGAAAAACTTTCTAAAGACCTTAAGGAAGTAAATTCTGAAAAGGAAAAACATTCTAAAGATCTTAAGAATGATATTTCAAAAATATATGATTTTGTGGAAAAATCTAACTCTAAGAAAATAATTCCTGAGGATAGGAATTTAGTCATAAGACTAAAATCTGAAATATATTCCCTTAAGAAACTTCTTGCCAATTTTACTTCTGGTAAAGAAAGTTTTGACAACATGTATTCCCAAATTAGGCCTCATGGAAATACCTATAAAGTAGGTTATACTCACAAAAAACCTATTTTCAAAAATAACTATTATATTCCATCCAAAGCCCCCTTCTATACAAAATGTTAAAGTGGAGGACATTGGAGGAAAACCTATTCCTTAAACAAAATTCAATCTCTAGGATTCCTCAAGGATTATTTTTCCAAAAAAATGTGGGTTCTTAAAATTTTATTATCTAACCCTGAATCTAAACCCATTTGGATTCTGAAAATCTAACTTTTATTTTTACAGGAAAATGAAGAATGTACCAACAATATCTGGTATATGGATAGCGGATGTTCCCATAATATAACTGGTAACAAAAGTTATTTTTATAAGATTGTCAAAACGAAAGGTGGAAAAGTAACCTTTTGGGATAATTCTCAAGGAGAGATTGTCTGTATAGGTAATATCATTTTTCTTGGTAAAGTTTTAATTTCTAATGTTTTATTTTTTAATGGTATTAAGAACAACCTTATAAGCATAAGTCAATTATGTGATGAAGGTTACCTTGTAAATTTTAGGAATGATAAGTGTTTAGTTCACAATTCCAAGGATGAATATATTCTTACTGCCTATAGGCATGAGAATGTCTACACTTTGATCTTAGAAGATTTAAGAAGTCAAGATATTCCTTACTTAAGTGAAATTGAAGACTAATCTTGGATTTGACAAAGAAGGTTAGGACACTAAAACCTTAATAACCTTAGTAATCTCTCAAAGAAAGGATTAGTTAAGGATCTACCAGTTCTATGTTTTGATTCTTCAAAAGTTCGTAACCCTTTTCAGTTTGGCAAGCAACACAAATCTAGATTTAAATCTATTAGTGAAGTTTCAACATCTAATTCCCTATAGTTAGTGCATATGTATTTATTTGTTCCTACACAAAATGGAAGTACTCGAGGAAAATATTATGTATTTGTTCTTGTTGATGACTATACTAGATATACTTGGGGCTATTTTCTAGCAAGAAAATATGAAGCCTTTCCTATTTTAGAACTTTTCGAGCTCAAGTAAAAAATGAGAAAAATATACCATTGATAACTATTCATAGTGATCATGGTTGTGAGTTTGTAAATTCAGAGTTTGAAACTTTTTGTAGCAAGAAAGGTATTACTCACAATTTTGCAGCTCCTAGAACTCCTCAACAAAATGGTGTTGTTGAAAGAAGGAACTGAATCCTTCAAGAGATAACCAGAACCATGTTGAGTGAATATTCTATAGCAAAACACTTTTGGGATAAAGCTATAAGTATTTCCTGTTATACTATAAATCGAGTTTTGATAAGACCTTTTCTTAATAAAACTCTTTATGAGCTATGGAATGGTTAAAAAACAAAAGTTTCTTACTTTAAGTTTTTTGGTTGTAAAGTTTGTATCTTTAATACTAAGGATAACTTACACAAATTTGCACCAAAATATGATGAAGAATTTTCTTAGGCTATTCCACCAACTCTAAGGCTTATAGAGTTTTCAATAAAAACACTTGTACTGTAGAGGAAACAGTACATGTTAAATTTGATGAAACTGATCCTTTTGTTTTCAAACAACTTGATTTAAATCTTCCAGATATATTTTCTAAAAATTATCAACAACCTATAATTGAAGATTCTTCCAAAGAAAATGTTCAAGAAAATATTCTTGAAACATTTACCCCTGAATATTTTCTACCTTATGTTGATGATCAAGTTTTACAAAACCCCAATCAGTTGTTACTTAGAAATCATCCTACTAATAATGTCATAGGAGATGTCAATCAACCTGTAAGGACTAGAAGTTCCTTAAGGAATGAAATTGAACATATTGATTTCCTTTCCCAATTTGAGCCAAAGACTCTTGAGGAAGCCTTAGGTGATGAAGATTGGATAAAGGCTATGAAAGATGAACTCAATGAGTTTGTAAGGAATCAAGTCTGGACCTTGGTTGAGAGACCTAAGGATACATATGTTATTGGTGTAAAATGGGTCTTCAGAAATAAATGTGATGAAAATGGGATTATGGTTAGAAATAAAGCAAGATTAGTTGCTAAAGGTTATAATTAACAAGAAGGCATAGACTATGAAGAAACCTATGCGCTGGTATCAAGACTCGAATCTATCCAAATACTTCTAGAATTTACAGCAGTCTATAATTTTTAACTTTACCAAATGAATGTGAAGTGTGCTTTCCTTAATGGATATGTACAAGATGAAGTCTATGTAGACCAACCTCCTGGTTTTGAAGATGTAAAACATTATAATCATGTATATAAACTTACCAAAGCTTTATATGGCCTTAAAAAAGCCCCTAGAGATTGGTATGATAGACTTACAGGATTTTTACTTCAAAACAACTTTTCTAAGGGAACCACATATCCAACACTTTTTATAAAGTAAGATAAGAAAGATATTTTAGTTGTACAAATATATATAGACGATTTTATATTCGGATCAACTCAACAATCCTTAACAGATTCCTTTGTGGATCTTATGAAGTCTGAGTTTGAGATGAGTATGGTGGGTGAGTTAACATTCTTTCTTGGTTTTCAAATTTCTCAAAAAATAGATGGAACTTATATATCTCAACATAAGTACATCAAAGATCTTCTTAAAAGGTTTGGGTATGATAACACTAAGAGTATAAGTACTCCTATCGGAACTTATAATACTACTGATACCGATGCAGTAGGAAAACCTGTGGATCAAACATCTTATAGAGGGATGATAGGAAGTTTACTTTACTTAATAGTGAGTCAACACGACTTAATGTTTTCTGTTTGCTTATGTGAAATATATCAAGCAAATACTAAGGAATCACATCTTAAGGTTGTGAAAAGATTTTCCGGTATTTAAAAGGAACCTTGGATTTAGGACTTTTTTATTCTTCTGTAAATGTTTTTGAACTAAAAAGCTTTTCAGATGCTGATTTTGCTGGTTGTAAAATGGATAGAAAGAGTACATTCGGAACTTGTAATTTCCTAGGATATTCCTTAGTTTAGTGGTCTTGTAAGAAACAATATTATATAGCACTTTCAACTACTGAAGTAGAATATATAGCAGCTGGAAGTTGTTGTGCTCATGTGTTGTGGATGCAACACACACTCAAAGATTATGGCAGAAGTTTTACCAAAACTCAAATCTTGTGTGATAACACTAGTGCCATAGCTCTAAGTAATAACCCAGCACATCACTCCTGTGCTAAGCACATAGATATTAGGCATCACTTTCTTAGGGATCACACACTGAAAGGAGATATAATTCTTCAATTCATCGGAATGCAAGAACAACTTGCTGATATACTTACCAAACCATTACCATTCAATAGATTTGAATACATTAAACAGAAGCTTGGAATGATATCTATAAGATAATCATTAATATATACTTCTTGTTCAACAACCTCCTAACATTAAATTATTCCTAAATTTATGGGGAGTACATATGTTTGATTTTTTAAAAAATTTCTTATTTTCCATAAAATTTTATTTTTTCGAAATCAGTGAGTTTCAGAATTGAGATTTTTTTTCAGTATTTTTTTTCTCAATAGACCAGAAATTTAACAGTTCCAATTTTTTTTGGTTTTAAATTTTTTTTAAGAAAATATTTCTTTAAGGAAATTTACCCTTAAGAAATTTTTTCCCTTAAGTTAAATAAACTTTAAGTTTTTTTCCTTCGTTCATATTTTCTGTCTATTTTGAAAATTCAAGAATCGAAATTCTCAGAATCCATATTTTCGGAGTTTAAATTCTCGAAGTCAAATTTTTGGTGTAGTTTTTTTTAACCCCAATAACTTTTTCTTCGATATCGATAATTTCTTCAGATATTCCTTAAAGGTACATTTACTTTCCCCCTAGTTATTTTTCCACAGTTCTATTTGTTGGTATTTCTTTCTTTTAAGAAATTTTTCTTCAGATTCATATTTCCTTAGAATTCGACTTTTATTTTCTAAAACCTCAAAATTTCCATATGGGTATATCTTTTCAACCATCTTCAATCGTTAGATCATATTGGACAAATCTCAGCCGTTTAATTTACTTATAGAAGATGAAAGGTTGTAGTTTTTTTATATAAGGTCTACTCCACTTCATGAGGACCCCACTGGTTCCTTAAGCCTTCATGTCAAAGTTCTACTACTTCAGAGTTTGTCATTCCAGATTTCTTCAGAGATTTCTTATAGATCCGAATGTCAGGTAGTTCGGAATAGATGTTAGTCAAGGAGAATAAAGACAAGATGATATTTTGGGAGATACTGATATGTTTAGACTTTTTTCAATCGGTATGACTCCCTCATCTCTCGTATTATTAAATGTAATAATTGGGAGAGTATTTGTATAGAAAAGGACAAGGTTCAAGATCCTGTATATCCGGATCTAGTCATACAGTTTTATGAATCTATCAATTTCTTTGAAAAGGATGGTAAGGAGTACTTCAGATTTAAGTCTTATGAAAAGTCTTACACAGTTACATGCCGAAAAGCGGCCAACTTCATGAAGATTCCCTATGACGGAGAATCCCTCATAGGTTCTTACAAAATTCCGGATAACGAAGGTTCTTTCAGAAAGAATTGTTCTTTATAAAGTCTCGTCATCAAGGGAGTTAAGTGTGATAACTGGGTCCCAGTGATAGCACAGACACCCCGCCTTAACATGGCCGTCAGGTCCTGGCCCCCCAGGTACCACCAGTTGCCCCGCGGACACGTGTGGCCCACCCCAGGGTCCACCCACGTGCCTGAACGGGTCATCTGACTAATGATTGTCCCCACAGGTCAACACATGTCATTTCCAGTGTGTTTTGTCCTCACTCACACACACCCTGGGAAACTTCCCAAAAGGTCACCCATTCTGATCACTACTCCAGGCCAAGCACGCTTAACTATGGAGTTCTAATTAGACAGACTCCCGAAAAGGAAGGTGCACCCTGTTGAAATGAGTCATATCATTTAGTCATTTAACCCTTTATCATTTGGGGATGTTACAATCACCCCCCTTTAGAGCACAACGCCCTCATTTTGGGCCCTACATCACAACCCAGGCAGTGTAGCGCACTTAAGGCTGGGTTCCTCCTCTGATACCAAATGTGATAACTAGGTCCCGGTGACAGCACATACACCCCGCCTTAACATGGTCGTCAGGTCCTGCCCCCCCAGGTACCACCAGTTGCCCCGCGGACACGTGGGGCCCACCCCACCCATCCTGATCACTACTCCAGGCCAAGCATGCTTAACTGTGGAGTTCTAATCAGGCAGACTCCCGAAAAGGAAGGTTCACCCTGTTGACATGAGTCATATAATTTAGTCATTTAACCCTTTATCATTTGGGGATGTTACAATCACCCCCCTTTAGAACACAACACCCTCATTGTGGGCCCTACATCACAACCCAGGTAGTGTATCACACTTAAGGCTAGGTTCCTCCTCTGATACCAAATGTTACAACCGGGTCCCGGTGACAGCCCATACACCCAGCCTTAACATGGTCGTCAGGTCCTGGCCCCCCAGGTACCACCAGTTGCCCCGTGGACACGTGGGGACCACCCTAGGGTCCCCCCATGTGCCTGAACAGGTCATCTGACTAATGATTGTCCCCACAGGTCAACACATGTCCTTTCTAGTGTGTTTTTTCCTCACTCACACACACCCTGAGAAACTTCCCAGAAGGTCACCCATCCTGATCACAACCGAGGCAGTGCACCGCACTTAAGGCTGGGTTCCTTCTCTGATACCAAATGTTTCAACCGGGTCCCAGTGACAACACATACACCCTGCCTTAACATGGTCGTCAGGTCCTGGCCTCCCAGGTACCACCAGTTGCCCCGTGGACACGTGGGGCCCACCCCAAGGTCCCCCCATGTGACTGAACAGGTCATCTGACTAATGATTGTCCCCACAGGTCAACACATGTCCTTTCTAGTGTGTTTTTTCCTCACTCACACACACCCTGGGAAACTTCCCAGAAGGTCACCCATCCTGATCACAACCTAGGCAGTGCACCGCACTTAAGGCTGGGTTCCTCCTCTGATACCAAATGTGATAACTAGGTCCTGGTGACAGCACAAACACCCCACCTTAACATGGTCATCAGGTCCTGGCCCCCCAGGTACCACTAGTTGCCCCGCGGACACGTGGGGCCCACCCCACCCATCCTGATCACTACTCCAGGCCAAACATGCTTAACTGTGGAGTTCTAATCAGGCAGGCTCCCGAAAAGGAAGGTTCACCCTGTTGACATGAGTCGTATCATTTAGTCATTTAACCCTTTATCATTTGGGGATGTTACAATCACCCCCCTTTAGAGCACAACACCCTCATTGTGGGCCCTACATCACAACCCAGGTAGTGCATCACACTTAAGGCTAGGTTCCTCCTCTGATACCAAATGTAACAACCGGGTCCCGGTGATAGCACATACACCCCGCCTTAACATGGTCGTCAGGTACTGGCCCCCCAGGTACCACCAGTTGCCCCGCGGACACGTGGGGCCCACCCTAGGGTCCCCCCATGTGCCTGAACAGGTCATCTGACTAATGATTGTCCCCACAGGTCAACACATGTCCTTTCCAGTGTGTTTTGTCCTCACTCACACACACCCTGGGAAACTTCCCAGAAGGTCACCCATCCTGATCACAACTCCATGCCAAGCACGCTTAACTGTGGAGTTATAATCAGGCAGGCTCCCGAAAAGGAAGGTGCAACCTATTGACATGAGTCATATCATTTATTCATTTAACCCTTTATCATTTGGGGATGTTATATTAAGTCTCCGAAGCTAGCACACTTATCAATGGACCATAGGTTAGTGGCATTATGGATGTAGGGGTTCTTTATTCCAAGGAAAGGGGATAAAGATTCCTTAAAGACGTGTGACATTCTATTTCTAGACTTTCTCATCAACCTCAGGAAGGGTAATTTTGTTAATTATATTTTCCTTACGATTAATGTTGTGAAATCCAGTACCATCAAATCTCACATTCTCATGTACCCAGCCACTATCTCAAGGATAGTTGTTATGGTGTTAGCTGAAATGAAAATCGCATGCAAGTCTGATTTGAAGTCCTGTAAGATTATGTTGATAAGTGAAGATACGCTGAAGAGAATGAAACATTCTTACAATCAAGAGTCTAAGAAGTTTGAAGAAGTCGTGACGCCGGAAGTTCAGAAGCTATTATTGAAAGAATTCATTCCAGAATCGTCCAAAGCGGCACCGAAAAAGTCACTACTGGAATCTTCAAAATGTGTTCAGAAGAATAAAAAGTCAGATGAGGTTTCTCATGACGATCATATCTCAGTAGATCAGGCTTCAGCTCCACCAGTTATAAGGAAACCGAAGGCTTACTCTGATGATATCATTTCAGGCTGAAAGAAGTTAGCTGAATCCAGGAAGGAAGGGGATCCAATCTTTGGGTTGAATTTGGCAGAGGCAAAGGCTTTGAAGATTCAAACTGCTGATGTGTTAGAGAAAGAAGCTAAAGAGAAGAAGCAGAAAAGGAAAATATCTGAGACAAAGATTATACAATCCTTGCTGAAGGAAGTAGAAAATTCCTATGAGAAGCTACCAGTATCGGATGCCACTCCGGAACCTAATAAGGTGAACAAATCTGTAGTAATACCGGAACCTATTCTGGAACCGCAAGAAGAAGTATAGGAAGAGGATGAGATAATTCAAGAAGAATAAAATGATGTTTTTAGTAATTTTTTTGAGTATATTGCAACACCAGGAGTTTCTACCGAGGAAGAAGAAGAAGAAGAAGTTGAGATCAAAGTTGAAGAAGTATAAGAGGTTGAAGAAGAGGTTGATGTAACCAGATATGAAGACAAAATCCATGAATCCGAAAATAGTGATACTGGTAGTGAAGAAGAGAAAGAAGAAGAATAAATTCAAGCAGAATCCGGAGATGATAAGACTATAGAAAATGAGGTAGTCCCTCAGGGTTCCAAACCCTATGCAGTGCCAAAACATGATAAAGGGAAGGCCATTATGGTTTCCCCTTCTGATGCTGACTCTCCTCAAAACCTTGAGAATCCAGAAACCTCTATCCCAAAGGTCAATAAAGAAGAATCTGACTCTGAGTCCTCATCATCTATGAGTGATGACTTTGTAAAAAGTTCATTAAGGAAATTAGTAAGTACCATTCCGATACTTGCTAACATAGATTCCTGTATCCAAATGATGCAGGAAACCTTAAATCAAAAGTCGAATTCAACATCTATGCTGATGTACATGGTGATTAAAGGTGAATCCGATCATAATAATATTCTCATTGATTACAAAGCTCAAAAAGTTTCATGTAATAAAGTGACGAGTCGAACCCGAACCTTATCAGATAAAGATCTACAATTCTCAAACTTCATAGAATCAGCAAAGGGAGCATTCAATGATGTAGCAAATGAGTTGTCTAAAGTTTGGACTTCTCTCTCAGAGAAATTCTCAAGTGAGTTAGCTGCGAGGCAAAATAAAGGCAAAAATCTTATAGATCAAATGAATATCGTAGCTGAAGTTGTTAATTACCAAAAAGGGATATCTACTGGTCTTGTGAAGAAATCAAATTCACAAGAGGAAGTGATCAAAGTTCTTCAAGATAAGAATTGGTCTCAAGAATTCTGAATCGAGGATTTGGAGAAGAAGGTAGCTGAGCAGGATGCCTTGATAAAGAAGTTTCAAGAAGATTACAAGGAGGTGAAAAAGATTAAGTCCTTGGTGAAAAGTCTTCTTTCAAAGAAGAAGGAGGGTTGATATATTTTTCCATGCCGAATTTTTAGTTGTATTTTATTTAATGTGAAACTTAATGAAAATTTCCTTTCAAATCTTATATATATGTTGTCTTGTGTATATTTATTTTTAACCTTATAGGTCCCTCCCTATTCCTTTTTGAAAATCACAATGGGGGAGAATTCTATCAAAGGAGAAGTTAAAGGAAGTAAATTTATAAAGGAAAATTTCCTTCGGGTAAAATCTAAGGAAAAATAAATTTTCTAACTTTTTATCTGGAAGAGTTCTACACCTAAGGGGGAGTATCTCTAAATAGAATAATATATATCTGAGGGGAAGATTTTTGTACTCTAATAACTTCCACTTAAGGGAATAATAATTTACCTCAAGTCATACACTTAAGGGGGAGCTAAGTATTTCTAACTCTAAGCACTTATTTCTTTCCATTGCCAAATTTTTCAAATTTGTTTGTGCTTTTCAAAAAGGGGGAGATTGTTAGGTCTATAATACCTCTCCGTTACTTAAGATTTTGTTTTGAAAATCACAAACACCTTCTTCATAAATATATTTTCCTTACACTTTCATATATTTCCTTACAGTTATATAAATTACCTTATAACCAAAATTTCCTTAGACTTTTGAGATAAATATATTTTTATTAAGGTTTTTAAATTTGTTTTACCATACCAGAAAAGTTCTAAAGGTTCTAAAATTTGTTTCATGGTTATACCATACCGGAATTCCTTAAGACATTGTTTCCTGTTCTCTGTTTTCACTACGATACTGATTTCCGTCTTAAATGAAATCTGGTATCATATTTTCCTTATAATTAGATTTTCGGTATTTCAGTTTTCAAAAGTTATTAAACTCCAACTTCCTTGTTACTGGTACTGAAGTTCCTTAATACAGATTTATCATACCAATACCAAAAATTCCAATACCGAAATCCTTATACTGATTTTATTATGTCATGTAGTAAATCATGATACCGATACCAGAATTTGTAAAACTGAGTTTTCTTAAAATATTTTCTTATACTTTACTCATACCGATTTTATAAAAATTCATTCCAAAATTTATAATTCTGGAATTTATTATTCAAAGCTTTATTTCCTTATAATTCTGAATCTTGTAATTTTTTTTCTCATATCATTTCAATTTTATCAGATTCTAAGTTCCTTACACTCAAGGTGTAAGATCTTTATATTCATGGTTAGTTATATAAAATGATGTCGTTGTTTCTATTATAAACTAACCATTGTATGTTTTCCACATGTCCAGGTCCCTCCGAGATTTAAGGAAATATGACTGTTGGAGTGGAACTGACCGGTATATTTTTGATGGCTATAAATAGGACCTCAGATGATGAGATCAAAACATAGAAGAACACACAACAAGTTCACATGTTTGAATTTTGGAGTTCACCTCTCTAAAAGTGAATTGATCTAGAGTGAGAGGATCATATTAACTCTCAGGCATCATGTATAAAGTTTGAACAGCTTTTTCAAACTTTGCTTCGTGCAGAATTGCTTCGTGTAGAGGTGTGATTTCCTTAAAATCAGAGACTTTAGGTTGTGAAGTCAAAGGTGCTGATTTCCTTACAAATAGAGGGCTTGTGAGGATAGCAAGACATATACCGATCTTAGGATTGAGGGCTTACCCAAGTTTGGGTAAGATATACATTCTTGTAAGTATAAAATAGGGGACCTTTATCCAAGGTTGTTGGATACCCTTCTCTTTGGGTTAAAAGAATATTGTAATTTTCTGTTGCTTTGTAAAAGTTAGAAAGTTTTCTTTTTTGTATAAACTGTCTAATTTGTATCTATGATTGTAAGATATTATATATGCCTTGTGGTAGAATATCTTTGTAAGAAAAGTTTCTTAAGCTTTAGACTTAAGAACTTTATATTTCTCTAAGAAGGCAATTTCGTATTAGAGGTGTTGTGAAGTTTGTTTATACAAAATTTACTTAAGAAATTTTTAAATACAATTCACCCCCCTCTTGTATATTGTGCATTTCAGTACTTTTGCGATCGTAATATTGGTATAGAGTAGTATTTCATACTCCATACCAACCTATCAATGTACATAGTTGAAAATTGAATTTTCTGATGAATGATTTGTCTTTGTTTAGTGTAATATTCTATTCTATTAGTTTATATAATTATTTATTGACTCTTTGAGAAATGTTTTAGTTGGAAAGGAATACCATAATGAAAAAGAGATATTTTTATTATGAATATAACCTGATTTTTTTTATAAGATTGGGTTTCAATGCATCTTAGTTTTTGTGCGTTCTATTAGTCATAAATTATTCAATTAATTAAAATATTATTAATTAAAATGGGCCCAGTGGATTTCAATTACTTAAGGAATATTACTAATAAATGATTCAATTTAATTTACAATTGAATGATATCATAATTTATAAAAACCATCTTTTGAAATTAATTTAATATCCCTCATTTCTTATACGAGATAATAATTATTGAGTTTATTTTTTGTTCTTTCATTCGTTGAAAATTTAATTTATAATATGAAGAATAATCAATTGAGGAGTTTATATAATCTAATATTAGTGGAGGATAATGTTTTATTGAGGATTAAATGTGGTCTTAAGGTTATATTATTAAATTGTTGTTTAGTTTTAACAATAATAATTATAAATTAAAAACTCTTGACTGCCATTTGGAATGAAAAATTATCAATAATTGGTCACTAATCCAGCAGCACAGTTGAAAAGTTATTATTTCAAAGAAATATATAATAAAAAAGAAGTGATTAATATTTTTTATTGGTTTTTTATTGATTCCAAGGGTGACTTTCCCTTTATAGTCTACACACATTTTTTTGATAAGGGATACAATGATATAGTCCAAATATACTTATAAATAATGAAATAAGTAAAAAATAATACCAAAAATATAATTTTTTTATCTAATTTAAACTCCAAATATTGAATATACTTTTCCATTTGAATAATATGATAATTTATTCATTACATTACTCTATTACCTTTAATATAATCTCTATATAATAACCATGATTTATCTATACATCATTTATTCATTGATAATATTTTATAACACCACTAATGTCTCATAAAATAGCACAATGGGATTAGAATATTATAAATAAATGATAACTTCCAAGATTTTATAACATTTAAACTTTATTTATTGATGGTAAGTTGTATCCATTTATTTCGAAGAGGACACATCATATCATACACTAACATTTATATATTTTAATGAAAATAAAAAATAGTTTATAGAGGAAGAATCAAAAAGACATAATGTCACCATCCACTATTACTATTTTTTTGGGAGAAACTGTATATCTTGAAAAAATAGTTGGAATCCATGTAATAAAAAAAATCATTTCTAGGATTCTATATATTTAATTTAATCATACAGACATTAAGAAACCTCATCATGGAATGGTTTTTCATCTTAACGTTTCAATTATCACCATTTTCTAACCAGGGAAATGGATTTTATAAATTGATATTATTAAATATATATTTATCCTTCCCAATAATATAGAATATTTAATTTAATAACCTCTCCTTTATTTGAAAAAATTGCATGATTACTATGGATTCTCAAAGATTTTCTTTTCATATAAATTAATAAGTATTTGAATCACCATGATTTTATATTAACATTCTATTTAAGTATATATACATCTATAATCCTAAAAAACTAATACAAAAGTAATAGGAACCATCAAATGAATTTGTATTTGAAACTGTTTATAATAATGAAGTTATGAAACTTACAATGTTATAGTATTGTGTCTTCAGATTAAAAATACCTTTGTTGGAACCATGGTTGTTCTATGCATGAATTGGAGTATGGGTTGGGTTTGTTGTCAATCCTCAGTGAAAGTTCAGAATGTGTGCCAGTAAAGTGATCATACAGTTCAAGCAGACAATAGTATTGAAGGTTGCACTGTTCTCCAGTGTTTTCCAAGTTTTTGGACTTGAAAATCAGAAAATAAAGACATAGGTTGTTGGCATGAGGAGGTGCGCGCAAAAAGGAAGTGGTGCGTGAAATAAGGGAGGCGTGCGCGAAAAACAGTAGTGTGCATGAAAAATAGCAATGTGCGCGAAAAACAACGGTGTGCGTGAAAAACAGTGGTGTGCGCGAAAAAAGCATGGTGTGCAAAATAGTGGAGAGAGATTTTTCGTGCAAGAGGTGTTTTGGAATCAGAACGTCATAAAATGGCAAAGGCATGGGTAGCACGAAAAATCTAGAGAAGTGCGCGAAAAATGGTACCTACGTGAAATATTACGCGCCAAATGAGAGGTTTTTCACGCCACATGGGGTTTTGCACGTGGGGGTCTGGGACGCCTATAAATAAGAGGTGACCCCCCTCATTCCGTACGGTTGAAGACTTAGAGAAGATCTGAGGTCTGATGCACGTAAAAGGTTCATGTAAAGGGTGTTGCGTGAAAAAGTTCTAGTTGCGCGAAATGGGTTCAACGGTGCGAAAATGCAGACATTGTGCGAAACATTTGAGGTTGCATGAAAAACTGAAAACTACGTGAAAAAGGTGTGGCGCATAAAGCTGTGCATAAAGGAGGTTGTTGCGCGAAATATTTTCCGCGCAAAAATCAAGTATTTTGCACCAAAGTCAGATATTTCACGCAAAGGGTGGGAGTTTAGTGAAATCTTCAGTATAACATGTTTGCACGTTTCTGATTATCTGGTTCAGTGGTTCAGTGCATTCAAGTGCATCATTTCCGAACTTTGATGCAAGCAGAGTCTCGTGCTAAGCAGAGACAAAGACTTCAATGCAAATCTATTGAAGATACCTTCACATCTATAAACTGACTGAGACTTCACCAAAGGCAGTGAGCCAGGGGGAGTCAACGGGAGTGACCCGAGGGATGCAGTAGGCTATCCCTGAACAGTTGTAAAGGCAGTGAGCCTAGGACAGAGTGACTATTCCCGAACCTTTGAAATCCACAACTAGTGAAGAATAGTGAAATTTGGTACGACCGACAACCTGTCAGCGTACGCCCCTTGGACGTAGCCCTTAGTGGTGATCCAAGTAAAAAGTGTTGTGTCATCTCTTTGCATGTGAAAGTTTGACTGCTTCTCATATCCATCATAGAGGTTAAACTAGTTCCTACCAACGTGGGAACAAGATCCATCAGTTTAAAAGAAAAAGTTGACACCCTGATTCACCCCTCCCCTCTCAGGGTGTGCCGGGGTCCTACAACCTTATACTTATGTTTTAGATCCATGATACTCAAAAGTGCAATGTTATGACTTGAATGACATTCAAATATAGATATTAATGGAATAATGACATATGATCATTTATCCTACCAATACGTCATTACTTATTTTAAAAAATTGGTCTAGAACACTATAAATGAGAAATATTTTTATTTTACATTATACATCACAATTGAATTAAAAAATGGAAATTAAATATATTTTTCATATATATATTCCACAAAAATAATTTAAGGTTTGTTGAATTCACTTCATGGAATTATATACAAAACTACAAAGAAACATCAAAAAAATTAAATCGAAGGATTGATTTTACATTACTTGATGAACTTTAAATAAATAATATTAAAATTATACAATATCCATCAGTAAACAAAGAATATTACATGAGAACCAATATTTCATTATTCATTAATAATTCTATAATTCTCTACCCCTTATTTTCATTTTCTAAACTCCATTTTCCATATTAATTTTTTATAAAGTCAACTAAAAATATCATCACCCTTTGTTGGCATAATACTATATTAGTTGATTAAGGAAGAAGATATATTTTTATACTTTCCTATTGTTCATAGATTGCACCAAAATTTTAATATTAAAATATAAAATTTATTAATTTTTTTCATGGGTTGATTTTATTCCTTCATTATATTTTTTAATTTATGTTATGCCTCAAAAATATAAATTTTATTATGGTTTTCTATTAGTTCATATTAGGGTGAGATAAATAACATTTTAAATTGATGTGAGATTTATTTTAACCCTTGGAATGTTTCTTTATTTTGGATATTTAGGATTTAGGTGTTTTGAACCATGGATGGAATGAATTATATTTGTTTATCATATATCACATAATGACACCACTACGGGAAAAACATGATTTTGCAACAGGCTATTTGCGACGGGATTAATTCCCTTCGCAAATAGTCCATCCCAGAGGTTATTTGCGGCGAGGGGTTCGTCCCGTCGCAAATAACAAGTTATTTACGACGGGGTTTGGGGTCCCGTCACAAAAAGTAATGCGCGGTTTGGTGCGGATTGCGCGCCAAAGTAAGAGAAGGTTATTTGCGACGAGTGGATCCCCCTGTCGCAAATAGTGTGTCAGTCGGAGGGTATTTGCGATGGGACCCGTCGCAAATACCGAGGACGGTAAAAGGGTTTTTGCGATGAGATATTGCCCAATCGCAAAAGGTGTGTCGACATGTCACTTTTTGCGACGGGCCCCGTCGCAAATACATTTTAACCACCGACAACAATTAATGCGGGCGAAAGTATTTGCGACGGGCCCCGTCATAAAAAGAAAAACTTTTGCGACGGGATTACCGTCACAAATAGTCCCGTCACAACTAATCTAACCTATATATATATATCCCCCTCCGTTTTCTTTCTCTTCCCCTCAATTCTCATTTTCTCTTTCTCTCTAAACTCTATTTTTAGAGTGAAAATATCTCTGAGTTAGTTTTTTTACGGAGAAGTTGTGAAGTCGCTTACATCAACAGGAGATCAAGTTTAAAAGTATTTATATTTTATTTAATTTAGTATTTATTTTATTTTATTTATGTTAATTTTAATTATTGTTGATTAGTTGTAATTAATTTAGATTTAAATTGTTTTGTTATCTGTATATATTTGTAACAATAATTTGGAATTATTAATACTAATTCTTAATAATTAGTAATAATTAATAATTAGTAATAATTAATAATTATTAACAAAAATTAGTATTTTCTATAAATAATTACTTGTAATTAGTAATCAGTAGTTGTAAATTTTAGTTATTAATATCAATTAATGCTAATTAGTAATAATTATGTTTAATTAGTAATAATTACGGGTAATTAGTAATAAATAGGAATAATTAGAAATAAATAAGAATAATTAATAATAAATAGAATAATTATTAATAAATATGAATAATTAGTAAAAAATATGAATAATTAGTAATAAATATGAATAATTAGCAATAAATATAAATAATTAATAATAAATAGGATTAATTAGTAATAAATACGATTAACTAGTAATAAATAGTAATAATTAGGAATAAATAGGAATAATTAGGAATAATTAGTAGTAATTAGCAATAATTAGTAATAATTAGTAATAATTAGCAATAATTAGTAATAATTACGAATAATTAGTAATAATTAGAAATAATTAGAAATAATTAGTAATAATTAGAAATAATTAGTAATAATTAGGAATAATTAGGAATAATTAGGAATAATTAGTAATAATTAGTAATAATTAGTAATAATTAGTAATAATTAGTAATAATTAGTAATAATTAGGAATAACTAGGAATAATTAGGAATAATTAGGAATAATTAGTAATAATTGGTAATAATTAGTAATAATTAGTAACAATTAGTAATATCTAGTAATAATTAGTAATAACTAGTAATAATTAGTAATAATTGATAATTAGGAATAATTAGGAATAATTAGGAATAATTAGTCATAAATAGCAATAAATAGTAATAAATACTAATAAATACTAATAAATAGTAATAAATAGAAATAAATAGTAATAAATAGTAATAAATAGTAATAAATAGCAATAAATAGCAATAAATAGCAATAAATAGTAATAAATACTAATAAATACTAATAAATACTAATAAATAGTAATAAATAGAAATAAATAGTAATAAATAGTAATAAATAGTAATAATTAGTAATAGTAGTAATAATTAGTAATAAATAGTAATAAATAGTAATAAATAGTAATAAATATTAATAATTAGTAATAATTAGTAATAATTATTAATAATTAGTAATAATTAGTAATAAATAGTAATAAATAGTAATAAATAGTATTAAATAGTAATAAATAGTAATAATTAGTAATAAATAGTAATAAATAGTAATAATTAGTAATAATTAGTAATAAATTAGTAATAAATTGTAATAAATAGTAATAAATAGTAATAAATAGTAATAAATAGTAATAAATAGTAACAATTAGTAACAATTAGTAACAATTAGTAAGAAATAGTAAGAAATAGTAATAAATAGTAATAAATAGTAATAAATAGTAATAAATAGTAATAAATAGTAATAAATAGTAATAAATAGTAATAAATAGTAATAATTAGTAATAAATAGTAATAAATAGTAATAAATAGTAATAATTAGTAATAAATAGTAATAATCAGTAATAATTAGTAATAATTAGTAACGATTAGTAATAATGAGTAATAATGAGTAATAATGAGTAATAATTAGTAATAATTAGTAATAATTAGTAATAATTAGTAATAATTAGTAATAATTAGTAATAATTAGTAATAATTAGTAATAAATAGTAATAAATAGTAATAAATAGTAATAAATAGTAATAAATAGTAATAAATAGTAATAAATAGTAATAAATAGTAATAAATAGTAATAAATAGTTATAAATAGTAACAATTAATAATAATTAGTAATAATTAGTAATAAATAGTAATAAATAATAATAAATAGTAATAAATAGTAATAATTAGTAAGAATTAGTAACAATTAGTAAAAATTAGTAACAATCAGTAATAATCAGTAACAATCAGTAACAATCACTAACAATCAGTAATAATCAGTAACAATCAGTAACAAATTGTAACAAATTATAACCAATTGTAACAAATTGTAACAATTAGTAACAATTAGTAAAAATTAGTAACAATTATTAACAATTAGTAACAATTAGTAAGAAATAGGAAAAATTAGTAACAATTAGTAAGAGATAGGTATAATTAGGAAGAAAATAAATTTTAACAACTTGTAATAACTTATCACAATTTCCAGTTGATGGACGACACTCCTTTTGATCGATGAATCTTCTCCTTTCAACTTTCACCGACTCAAAACATTATGAAAAGTATGCTTCTACATATGCATACCTAATCTCGTATGTACGAGTTTGAATTTTCATTCGTAGGACCACATTTTTCATAATGTGTTTAGGCGGTGACAGTTGCAAGAAGATGATTCATCGACGAAAAGGGGGATCTTTTGTCCGACGACTTATTTACTTGCAAATTTCTCAGACAGAAATCACAATGAAGAATCTACTCGAAGGTACGCACAAGAATGAATATGCGTACCTCTGAGCAGATTCTTCATCGTGATTTCTGTTTGAGAAAGTTGCAAGTAAATGAGCTGTCAGACAAAGGAGTAGCCGTCAATCCACTGTAAATTGTGTCGCCTGTAAGTAATGGTAATTATTAAGAAGTAGTTGTAATTATTTATCTTTTTTTTTCAGATAGTGTTTTTATAATTTCAAATTATTCAAAAATAGTAATTATTTTATATTTTGTAGAAAAATATGGAATAAGGAAGTTGAAAAAAGTCATTATTAGATGATCGCGATTGGATAAATTAGTGTAGAAATCCAAATGGTTTTGGTTTAAATCCTGTATATATTGAGGGTGTTGAAGCTTTCTTATCATTTGCATCATCAAAAATAGAATATGTTTTAGAAGGCATAATAAAGTGTCCTTGTAAAAAATGTACTATGAGAATGTTTGACACATTTGACAAGGTTGGGGGACATCTCTTACAGTTTGGTTTTCAGCCAGATTGTGTTTTTTAGTATCAACACGGTGAACACAGTTCTAGAGAAGATACTAATAACTTGATTCCGGATCCATCACGATTTCAAAATTTAGTACATGATGTTGAAGGTCCCACTATTGGAAATATGATCTATACCAACAATTTTTGGAAAACGATTGGTATAATTCACTAATTTGGACCTATACCAACAGTTTGTCCAAAACTGTTGGTATAGGTCCCAAAATCAAAGAACCTATACCAAAAGTTCACAAAACCATTGGTATAAGTCTATACCAATGGTTTTGAGAACCGTTGGTATAGGTACATGTATTTTTAATGGAATCATCTTACAACGAACATTAAATAAATCAAAATTTAAAATACTTATGATAATACATATATATATTTATGAAATTATGTTCACAAAAGTAATTTAGGTTAGTGGTTAGGTCATTCAATCACAAATGGGAGGTGTTGTGATCAAATGGGAGGTGTTGGTATAGATTTTCATATTAATTATACCAACATTTTTCAAAACCATTAGTAAAGGTCACAAACGGTTTTCCCAAAACTGTTGGTATAGACCTATCCCCACGGCTTACATGGAAATGGTTCTCCAAACCGTTGGTATAGCCTATACCAACGGTTTGGAGGCCTATACCAATGGTTCCAAACCATTGGTATAGGTTATTTTTCCAATAGTGTCCATATGTTCAACAAACTAAAACTCATGATGATATTGATTTAACTCCTGAGTTGGCACCATCTGAATTTGATGAGTTGTTGAGGTCTGATGAGGATGCATTATATCATGGTTGCAAGATAAGAAAATTAGAAGCAGTTGCAAAATTAATGGCCATTAAATCAGATAATGTAATGTCAAACAACTATTTTGATCAGATATTTTCTTTGGTTAAAACACTGTTACCTAAAGGAAATGTGTGCCCTGAAAATTACTATGAGAGCAAGATGATGGTTCGTAATCTGGGCCTTAGTTATCAGAAGATTCATGCATGTCCAAATGATTGCATCTTATATTCTGGTGAAAATGATTCATTGCATTGTTGTCCCACATGTGGACAATCGAGGTATAAAGAAGCTCAACTAGGAAAGTTTGGATCAATTCTAGTAAAACAGATGAGATATTTACCCCTTACACCCAGGTTTCAGCGTTTATTTATGTCTCAGAATACATCATCAATGATATCATGGCACAAAACCAATATTTCAACTGATAAAATCTTGAATCATCCATCTAATAGTGATTCATGGAAACATTTTGACCTTTTACATCCTTCTTTTTCTTTAGAAGTCCAAAATGTGTGATTGGGTCTTTCTACTGATGGTTTCTGTCTGTTTGGTTCTTATAGTCGTCAGTATTCATGTTGGCCTGTCTTTATAACTCGGTACAATTTACCTATATGGATGTTGATGAAGGATCCCTATATCTTTTTGACCTTATTAATCCCAGGAAATCCGAAAAAGAATATTGATGTTTATTTGAAACCATTGATTAATGAGTTAAATGCATTGTGGAGTGATGGTGTTAGTACATATGATGTTGCTGGGAAAGAAATTTCATATTAAAAGCTGTATTGATGTGGAAAATTAGTGACTTTACGAAATATGGAATGTTATTTGGCTAGAGTACACAAGGTCTGAAATCATGTCCTAACTTTATGAAAGACAACAAAGCCTTTATGCTCGTCAATGTAAAAAAACCTTGCTACTTTGACTGTGACCACATATTTCTTTCTACCGATCATCCTTTTCAGAGGAACAAATCTCATTTCAGAAAAGATACAATTGAAAGGGACGAGCCTCCAAAAATGATCTCAAGTACATAGTTAAAATCAGTTGTATTTTTATTACCTCCCATCACATTTGGGCCAACAGTAAATCAACAAAAAATTCATGGCTTTGCAAAAGAATATAATTGGATAAAACGAAGCATTTTTTGGGATCTTCCATATTGGTCTGATTTTTTGGTCCACCACATGTTGGATTTCATGCATATTGAGAAGAAATATTTTGATAATTTATTTCATACAGTTTTGGATACACCAAGTAAGACCAAAGATACCGTAAAGGCACGATTAGTTCTTTTCCAAATTTGCGGTGACCAGAACATGAACTATTTGAAAATGTCAGATCATGGAGATTAATGAAGCCAAAAGTAGCTTATACATTGTATAAAGAGAGTCACTTACTATTTTATTAGTGGATTGCAGATTTGAGACTTCTAGATGGCTATGATTCCAATTTGGGCAGATGTATTAAGAATTGTTATATTACTAGATTAAAAAGTCATGATTGTTATGTTATAATAGAAAGAATTATACCAATTGGATTCAGAGGTTTGTTGAATTCTATGATATGGTATTCGATAACAGACATATCATATTTTTTTCGAGACATTTTTGTAGTGACAACAGACCACGATGCGCTAAGAAAACTGGAAGAAGATGTTGTTGTAATTATATGTAAACTGGAAAAAATCTTTCCACCGGCTTTCTTTGACTCAATGGAACATCTGATATTACATTTTCCACATGAAGCTAAATATGGTGGTCCATTACAGTTTCTATGGATGTAACCATTCGAGATATGCATACAGAAATTGAAGAAAAAAGTACATAATAAAGCATCAGTTGAAGGCTCAATTGCTGAAGATTATTTGCAAGATGAAATTTCTTTTTTCTACTCTCATTATTTTAAATCTCAATATCCCTCAAAACAAAATCTCATGGAATGAAACGAAAGTAATGTTAATGATGAAATAGACAATCAATTATCAGTTTTTAATCAGACAAATCTTGGTTTCAATGGATTTCATGAACGATGGTTTTCAGATGATGAACATCACAGAACTCATACATATGTTCTTCTCAACTGTGAAGAAATGACATAATTTGTACTGTGATTTCTTCTATCAATTATTCTATAATTTATGTTATAGTATGTTAACTTATTTTATTTGTCGGTTATATGATAATTATATCAAGAAACAACTTCCACAAATTACAGTAGCTTCTCTTGAAGAACGCAATTTTTTTTTCTCAATGGTTTCAAAAACTGGTAACATAAATTATTTATGGTTTAATATCAATTGCAGTTATTATTTATCATATTGATAATTGTTTTAAAAATTATTAGGTGCCTCAACATGCTGATAAAATTAACAAGCGACTGTGTATATTGAGTAACCCACCATCCTATATGGTTAAATCTTATAATGCATATATGGTGAATGGTTCTTGATTTTATACACGTGCATATGGGGAATAAAAAAAACAATGAATAGTGGAGTTTACTTGAGAGGATCAGATCACAGAGAAACAGAAGTTGAATTTTATGGCATTCTAGATGAAATTATTGAGCTGTGTTATATAGGACATAATTACATAATAATGTTTAAATGTCGGTGGTTGGATACTAAGAGAGGCTTGCATGTTCACCCGACTCATAGAATCGTCAATATTAAATATAAAAGTCTTCTTGTAGTAAATGAACCATTTTTATTGGCTCAACAGGAACATTAAACTTATTATGAAAATTACTATGCTACTTCAAGAGACTAGAGTGATTGGTGGAGTATAATAAAAATGAAATCTTGGGAAAATCAATTTACTCAAACTGAATGTGGTTCCGCTGAAGTTGAAGGAATTGAAATTTTTCAAGATACTGCTCAAAATCCATCTTTTTCACAAAGAGACATGAATATCGATGATGACACTACAAAATTAAGGATCGATGAAGAAGAAGATGTTAATGATGTTACAAATGAATTTAAAATGACAAGAAATGATGAAAAAGAAACTCATATGGATATTGATGATGCTGAGGAGGAAGATGAAGACATTGACATTCACAACTATGGAGATGAGGATGAAGATGGACATTGGCACAGTTAAATGTTGGTTATAATCATAACTAATATATATATATATATATAATAGTTATTTTAAAATATCTTCTAACAATAATAATTTTGTGTTTCAGATGGATCCTGATCTATTTCGTGAGTTGTAGGAGGCTGATCTACCTTTAGAAGAGGGGGATTGTGGACCATCTGACCCTCAGCCTACTGACAGTTCAGGGGGTACATAGAAGGGGCACGGTCTTGCGTGACTGATGATTCATAACCCTCTCCCCAAGGGATGACCATGTCTTGGCTTCGATCCATGCACACGAAGGTATGGTAACCTGTATATTTTAGTTAGCTTTCATTTATTTATTTATATATATATACTAATTGTTTGATTATTTATTCCTTTTTCATAGTTTTCACATATAGCTATTAGACATGAGAGTGATATCTTGAAAAATTATTTTTCTCAGCCATGGATCACAAGGGAACAGATTCCCATTGATGTGCAATGTGACATGTTCGATCATTGGCTGGTACGTAAATAAATAATATATATTTTAAAATTTATTTTATTAATAACTTGATATTATAAATTATTTGTAGGGTTTATGGTATCCCATCGATGATAGAATGTGTGACGCTATCCACGCGGCATGACAGGTATTTATGCATGACCGTTTCCGTTAGTTTTTGCACAATTTGAGAAGAACAACCATTAAGAATGCAGGAGTGATAGAATTTGATGAGCCATGTAGAGCCCACCGACCAGAGTACATTTCATCTCATGTTTGGGATGGATTATGTTTACACTGGTTAGGTGGTGTATTTCAGAGGAGATCTTCAGTGGGACGACAGAACCGAGGGATACAGGAGGTGACACATCAAGCTGGTAGCTGTACATTCAGTACTCATAGAGAGCATCTGGTAAGTATATTTTTTAAATATTTTATATAACTTTAAATATAAATAGTTTATTTTATATTTATGTAGGCAGTCGAGCATCCTGATATTATGGAGTTCGACGTTTATAGGAAGATGTAGAGTGGTCCAGCCACCAAAGAGATTAGAGGTGATCACTAGCGTCAGATTGTGGTTAGTATTATTTTTTCAGTTTTATAATTAACTGCATATAATATTTTCACCATTTTAATTTCAAATTGGAAATGAAGGAGTCATATGAGGCTGCAACCCCTCAGATACAGGCTGAGATTCAGGATGAGATGACTGAGCAGACCAGTGCCCACCATTTCGATGAGGCGACATGGATGCATACGACTTAGTATGTCTTTGAGAAGGGCCGAGTAGTTGGTATCGACTCTCATTTGACTCCTGATACTTATTATGGTACTGCTACGATGCTGGAGTCCAGATCGAGAGGAGCTCATGGAGAGGCATCATCTTCTGCCTCACAGTATCAGGAGCAGTTGCGAACTCAGTCTAAGCTTATAGAGAGTTTGCAGAAGCTGCATGAAGAGATTTGTCAGCAGCAGCAGCAACAGCAGCACAAGGAGGAGATGCATCGATGGCAGCAATAGCAGCATCATGAGCAGATGGAATACATGTGTCGTTTGACTCATAGTTTAGGGATAAGGTTTCTTCCACCATCTCCTACAGCTCCTCTACCTCCTCAAGAAAGATGACCCCAATGATTTTTTATGTAAAAAACATTTGAATTGAAGATTTATTGTAATATTAACTATTTACAGTTTCTGTCTTTTATATTGGTGCAAATATTACATAATTTAATTTTTTTATTTTTAATATTTTTTATTTATTATTAGTATTATATATTTTAATATTTGTTTATTTTACTAATAATAATAACATTTTATGATTTTTTTATATTTTTTTGTAAATATTGATAATTGTAATATTTTTTTATTATTTTAATAAAATTAATATTATTTTTTTATTAATCATAATTTTATTAAATATTTTTTTAGTACTATATTTTTTAATATTTTTTATTTTAATAATAATAATTTTTTTTATTTTTTTTATTATTTTAATAACATTAATATAATTTTTTCATTAATCATAATTTTGTTAAATATTTTTTTATTATGTTTAGTATTTATGATGACACCTTTTGCGATGGACTCCCATCGCAAATAATTTAAATATAATTTTTTATTAATAGTATTTGCGACGGGACGACGGGCCCGTCGTAAATATTAATTGCGATGGGCCCATCGCATAAGGTATATATATATATAATGTATATAATTGGAGGCTTATTTGCGATGGGCCCATCGCAAAAGGCTTATTTATATATAATATATATAATCAGAGGATTATTTACGACGCCGTTTTCTGCAACGGACAATTTGTGATGGGGCCCCATCACTAAAGCCTATTTGTGATAGGATCCCGTCGCAATTAGCCCGTCACAAATACATCTAATTCCAGTAGTGCATGCATTATTTTTTTAACTGGTGTATCAATTTTTTTCATGATATAATAAGAAAATATTATTTAATTTCATTAATCTATACTCCTTTTGATTCTATGTTATTATGTTGACTAATTGTTTTGTTTAATTATGATAAAAAAATTGTGTATTGAATTGTATGAAAGGAATTTTACTAAAATTTTCTATATATTGGATTGGATTTGTTTAATTGTGCACAAAATTATTATTACACCCTTAATTTTTTTAACCAATGCTTATTGTGAATATGTTTATGTTAAAATACATTTATTTTTGTGATTTAAAATTTAAATGTTGTATTTTATACATCGATATGATATACTTTTTTAAGTATTATACATAATGGGTAAAATTTCCATTAAATATAGATTGAGTTGTATAATTTTTTTTCTAAAAGTTGATGGGTGGTTAGTAGTTTTATGTGAAACACCGTAGAGTATTGATATATTTTTTTAGAAAATGACCAAACCAAAATAGTTACAAATTTAGTTGGACACTACTGTTTTCAAACCACATAGAAGTATCATTTTTCATCAATTTTTTTACATAGTTTAAGAATGATTCATTTTTATTAAATTAATAAAATAGATAAAATTGTGGATGGATGTTTTGTATGGTTTTTGTATTATTTTTCCGTATTTCCTACAATACGTGAAAGTTTATTAATTTCAATGAAGGAATATTTCATGCTTAGAACATGGATTGAAATTTTTTTGATAAGTAAAAAAATGGAATTTTATTTGAGTATGATTGAACAATTACAACATATTTTTCTTCAATTTTATAAAAATTTGATGATTTGGGAAAATTAATTAGGTAATGTTGAACTATTATCCCCATTTTTTGCTAACCATTTGAGTTTAATGTCATAAATGGGGCAAAACAGTGTAAAATTAGGGTGATAAAATGATTTTGATAGATATAATTCCACATTTTCCAACATATTGACCTTTAAAACAGTGAAATTTATTTAGGAAGACGTATAGTCATCCATTAATTATTTATAGGAATTTGAAGTATTATTTTGAGTTAAAAATGTATAAAATAATATAATTTTGAATAGTTTTATATGATTTTTATTTATTATAATGAATATATAAATATATATATATATATATATATTTGGAAATGTTTTCATGGTAATTTTTTTTGGAATTGAGGAATTATTTAACTCAAAGGAAAGACAATGAAGTTTGAGGCAATATAATGGCCTTCAATGTTAAATGAAATATTGAGATATTATAGATTTGTGGTAATAATACATTAAGATTGTTGTGTTGGGGTAAGTGATTATTAGTTACTAGTTTTGGATAATTTTTATATACATCACATTAGTTTTCAATTTACTTTGGATCTAAAATAAATGGATATGGTAATGGCCTATGGTGGAAATAATATTTTAATCTAATTAGTAGACCATGGGTTGGGGGGTCAATTGTGTACGGTGTAATGTGATTCTATTACTGATTTTTAGAAAAACTATATATTATTTAAAGAAGTTAATCTAAGAGAAATGAGTAATATTGTAAATGTATTATGAAAAAACTAAAGTGGGAATGAGTTATTTTGGTTTGGGTATATATTGACTAAAAGAAAATGATAGAGGAACATGTATGATAGATAAATAAATTTGATAGGAGTTATATTTTTTATTTTAACTATTTAAAGTGTGGCCATGTTTTCTATTGGGGGTAATCTAGATCATGGTTAGGAATGGATAATTTGAGTGGGTTTTTATTAAATCCTACTAATTAATGGTATATTGTATTATTATTATTCTATACCAACTGAGGAATATATTTCTTAGTTTTAGGTCTTACAGGAATTTTTTTTAGATAAAAATGAATGTTTTAATAATTTTGATATGTTTGTTATTATTACATGAAAAGTTATTCACTACTATAAAAAATGTATCCAACAACACTGTCCTTTATTAGTGTTATAAAAAAGCACTGAAAATAGACACCTTTATCAACACTAAAAAATCACAAATAAAGGGTACCTTATAGCTGCGCTAAAAAAACACTCATAAAAGGTACTCTTTATCATCACTTTTTAGAACTAGTAAAGGATTATGTTTATTAGCACTATTTTAGCAATGATAAAGGGTACCCTTTATGAGCACCTAATTTTTAGCACAGCTAAATGATACGCATTATCATCATTAAAAATAAAGTACTCATAAATAGTACCCTTTATCGGTGTTTTGTTCGCACTGATAAAGGTCTTAATCGCCGAAGGAATCCCACATAAAAATAACATATGATAGGGAGATCCTTTATATATCATTTCGATGCAATGATTGCTTAGAAGCCAACTATGGGGATGAGCTCCTCCATACACTGCACACACATAAGTGGGCATTCCACAAGCCCACACGGGCCTTGGTCCACTCAATGCTTAACCTGACCCTCCACCCACATTCATATTTGGGTCCTAAAGACCATGCCCTATGAATATTCATATATTTTTATATAAACCAATAAAAAATAAAATTAATAATAATAATAAAAAATTGATATAAATAAACAAATAAAAATTTAACATGAATAAATTTTAAAAATATTAATTTTTTTAATTAAATAATTATTCATAAATTTAATTTATTATATATATAAATTATTAATATTAATAAATAGTATATATTATATATAGATATAAAAAATAAATAAAAATAAATAATTAAAGAAATAAAAAGTAAAAATGAGTAAATAAGAAAAAACTTAAAAAAATTATTAATTAAAAAATTATTGATAAAAAAAAATAAATTTAATATAAATTATAATATTAATAAATATTATATATTAAATAAAGATATATAAAATGAAATATTTTGTCATGACCCATCCCTCGGGGCTCGTGTCGTGACTACCCCAAGCCCGCCTTCCATAGGCCAGGGGTTGGCAACTGGCACCAGAAAGGCATTTCCCAAAATTGGGATGGTGTTGCCCCAAAACTTGTACACACATATGAAGGGTACACTACACAAAAGTAAAACACAACAGAGTAGTAAGGTGCAACCACAACTAGTAACCACAACTAAGTGTAATAGTAAGTATTGCAAGTAAAGGGGCCAGAATACAAGACCAACTGAAATGATACAACTAAAATAGAAAATAGAAAACAAATTTGAGATCGTCCACCAAGGATACTACCTGAAGGGTAGGTACAGATCGTCTCTACAGCTCTCCACGTCAACCATCACCTCCATGTACCACCTGGTCCTGGCTCCTATAGTCTCAGCCAAGCTGCTCGTCCTCTACACAAGATACAACAAGGTGTGGGAAAAGCCCGTGCAGGGGTGAGTATGACAATACACAGTAGGGACCCCAAGACCCCCAAAGGTCTCTCAGAATTCCACAAAATAAAAAACCACAAAGCATGATCTCAATCACAAAGCACAAGCAAGAGACTCATCTCAAACCAGATATAACTTAAGTACAAAAGTACCGATGATTAGTTGTAAGGCTAGATCATCTTATTCTGTTAAGAGACATTGCTGCTGACCCACACAGAATCGATAGGTACTAACCCCCGCAAGAACCACCCAGGATTAATAGGTACTAATCCCCTAAATACCCACACAGGATCTCTGGGTGCTGATTGATAGAGAATCTCTGGGTGACGATTCACTCAAAATCATTGGGTGCTGATTCACATAGAATCGCTAGGTGCTGATTCACACAGATTCCTGGGGTTCTGATTCACACAGAATCACAGGGTGTTGATTCACACAGAATCCCCAGGTGCTGATTCACACAGAATCACTCAGTGCCGATTCACACAGAATCGCTCGGTGCTGATCCACATAGGATTGCTCTTCATTCTTCATGTCTCAGCCAACCACAAGATTCCCGCTCATAGTACGCTTGTTTCTAGGATAAACTATTCCTCAAGCCATCAGTCATATCTCAATAAGCAAAAATTCCCATATATAAGTTACCCAATGATCTGTCATGTCATAAGGATTCCAACGCAATATATGGATCATCAATCGGACACATGGTCGGTAAGTTATTGGCATTTTAGTGTTGAGGGCCGGGTTGGATTCAGGGTCGATCCAACCAGTCCATACTCCAAATTCCTACAAAAATCTCATAGATTATCTAAAAAGGCCTTTCTCGGTCCAAGGATCCCAGCGCTGCAGACGGTTCGTCAGACGGACATTTGGTTCGCAAGATACAAACTTTTAAGCATTTTTAGGCCCCAAAGGGGTCCGGGTTCGGTCCGACCTGGTACCAGTCTGACCCGGACTAGCCCGAACCAGCCAGGGCTAGCCTGGTTGGGCTGGGCCATAGACCGGCCCGGCCCACCAACTGGTGCGACCCGTTGGGTGGTCCGGCCTGCTGGCTAGCGCGACCCACATGAGGGTCACACAATCCACCTACCAAACGATTCAAAGGAGCTGTTTGACTCCTTATTTAGCGGTGCCAGGTGGCTCCGCCTCGTCACCCTTGGGACCCATAGGGAGTGAGTCCCTCATTCACCATGGATTCCTAGCCGCGACCTGTTTATCGTGGCACGCGACGACACGCTACCTAACTGTCACCATGGACGGACCCTGACGACCGCCCCTTCGATCTGCCGCGGTGCCGAGCTTTTCCGCCCTCCTCCGCGGCCAGATAGTTCTAGCCATTGGCTGCCGACGCCGCACGGGCGAATCTTTCGCGGGCCATCGGGGGAGCTCTAGTGGTTTGTTCTTCCTTCCGAACATGCCTACAGTCCTCCCGGGATGCCTCTGTCTTTGCGGGCCTCTCGGTTTCAAGGTTCCGTGAAGTTGGAATAACCCACCTCCAAAAACACAATGAAAATCAAGTGGCGAAGGGTTCAGGCCATGTTCATTTGGCCCATTCCTTCCATGTTAGTATTATAACAAGGGAGAGTAATTTATACATCACATTAAAAAAATGATAAAACCCATTGAAATCGCCCGCAACAACCACCCTCAAATTCAAGAATGAGGAGAAGAATCATGGGAATTTCTTGAATTAAAAGGCAACCCCTACCTCAAGAATCATTGGAGTTGTCATAGTGGTAGAAGGAGAATCCACACTTTGATGAAGCCACCAACATTCATCTCTCTCAGTTCATTGTCACCCGAGCATCCATCTCCATCGGTGGAAGGTGTCGCGTCACTTTGCCAGAGGTTCCTCATTTGATGAAGTTGTGTCAAAAACTCTACCCCATGCCCCATTTAAATAGGGGGGATGGTGAGTAATGCATCGAGGAATTAATGAGATTCATTAATTGACGTAATTAATGTTCCACATTAATTACACAAGGGGTGGTTACACAACCAAACTATAACTGGGAAATTAATATCCCATATTTAAAAGTCTGACCACCTCTGTGGTCCCTGCCACTACCACTCAACAGGTGGTAGGGAAAAAAAGAAATAAAATTAAAATTCCTATGTTATTTTATTATTTCTTTAAAAAGTCGTAAAAACTAACTTTTTCACCCAACCAACTGCGGTCTAAGTTATGTATCTCTTAAGAGAATACCAGTGCTATGGATTTAACAATGGTCTCAGATTTCAATTCTGAGCACCGGTTCAAAATTTAGAAAACACCGCCCGTATGTTTACTGAACGTGCCTTAAAAAATTTCAATAATTATTAACAGTCACCCTTGACATGCACCGGTCGTGGTTAGGATATACTTAAAAGAAACACACCCTCATGAGCTCAATGATTCTCTCGTATTTCCAATATGAGTTACCATTTAGTTATTATAGAATTTAACAATAAAATAATTATTAATTATTTTATTTGCGGCAAAAAACTAACTTCCACTGCTGGCCCGCGCCAACCAATGTTAGTATCTGCCTAAGAAAATAATACACTCATGAGTTCAGCGGTGGTATCCGATTTTTACTATGAGTCACCATTAGTGAGTTATAAGAATTTGAAAAATAAAATAATTTTATTTACGGTTATGCCATTTTCAGGTTTTTTCACTAGAGGCCTCCACCGACTAAACTTAAGTCACAACTAGGGTGAAACCGCCATTTTAAATGCAATGGTTCCATCTGATTTCAAATCTAGGCACCTGTTTAATAGTTCTTCCACTTTTTTAGAAAAAATACTCACATGCGTTATATTAAGCATAAAACTTTTTCAATGGATCATTCTAGGAACTCTGGGCCTCAGAATCACGTACCATCAGATTTCGTAGTCTCGTAAAAATTCCAAATAATTAAAAATAAAATTACATGGAATTTATAGGTCTTTACATTCTCCCCACCCTAGATATTTTTGTCTCTGAAAGCTACAACAAAACTAGGGGAACAAATAGGGGTACTGAGCATGTATCAGAGCCTCCCACTCCCATGTGCTCTCATGAAGATTCACATGCTGCCAACGAACTCGCACCAGAGGAATTGACCTCCCATGAAGTACCTTCTCTTGTCAATCACCTATCTCCATCGGAAATTCTACAAATGTCTCCCCATCCTCAATTTCTATCTCACACCAGTCGATAACGTGCGATGAATCATGCATGTACCTCCTCAGCTATGACACGTGGAATACATTATGCACCCAGTGCATATGTGGGGGAAGAGATAGACTGTATTCCACCTTGCCTACTCTGCTGAGGATATGAAAGGGTTTTATGAACCTCAGATATAGCTTTCCACCCCATACAAACCTCTGTAATCCTCGTTGGGGTGAGACCCATATGAAGACATGGTCTCCCTCCTCAAACTACAAGGGTCTCCATCTCCTATAAACATAAGAATTATTTTAGATCTTTGTAGTATTCATCCACTCCTGGATGATATGCACCTTCTCTGTGGTAGCCTGTACCAACTCTGGTTCCATGAGTGCTGACTCCCCTGAGTATGTCCAACAAAGGGGTGATCTGCAGGGTCACCCGTATAAGGATTCAAATGGTTTTATGCTGATGATGGAGTGATAAATGTTGTTGTATGATAACTCCACCAGTGTTAGGTGATCCTCCCAACTGTGACCAAAATTCAGGACACAAGCATGGAGCATTTCTTCCAAGTTCTCTATGGTCCACTCCGTCTGACCATCGGTTTGGGGTGAAAAAGTTGTGCTCAAGCGTGATGGAACCTAAAGCTCAGCTTTCACTTGCTGACAAGTGAGGCATTATGATATGAACTCTTCCAACGATTTCTTCATCCCTGACCACCAGTATTGATGCCAAAGGTCCTGGTACATCATTTACACACCCAAATGTACCACCAAAGGGGATGTGTGGAACTCCCTAAATACCTCCTCCTTAAGTGTTACTGGAACCATAGTGCGTTCTCTAAAGAGGATGACGTGCTCCCCATATTCATAAAATATTTCAGGAGACTTCCCTGATGATATCTGAGCACGTCGGGCCTTGTAGTCAATTTCCCCAAGTCGTGTATCCTGAACTCGCTGAAGGATTGGGGGAGTGATAGTCATAGAATGGAGGTAAGTTTCTCTATCACTATCCATGGAGGATAATTTCAATGTGACTAGTCGCTCTATCACCTCACTCAGAAACTGTAACCCATACCTTCTACTAAGTGTATATGCTACCACGTTCCCCTTCCTAGGAGTGTAGACTATCTCAAATTTATAGTATTGGAGGAAATCAAGCCATTACTACTGTCTCAGGTTCAGGTCCTTCTGAGGGAAGATATACCCGAGACTCTTGTGATCAGAGTAAATAGTAAATTTTCCTCCCAACTATACTCTCAGATCTTGGAACTCTGCAGGAGTCATCCGATATGTATTTGTAGATATTGGTGTTGTCCTTGGGTACAAGCCAAAGTATAATTCCCTCTCCCTATGGGGAGGTAATCATGGAAACATATTTTTAAAGGATGCTCTTGCACTCTGCCATTACTGTTGGGAATAGAAAACTCAAAACACCTTCTGCCATGAGGGTAAGGCTGGCTGACTCAAGAGTGATCGGCTGCACCTTCCTATTCATGAGTTTATACCATGTTTCATGGGTTTCCTTTTTCATCGACCAAGGAAAACCCCATTCTAATGTCATAGATGTACCACAACCTTTTTGCCTAAAATAGTCAACTTAAGCATGAACTATGGATGACCATTCCATAACTAGACTAACGTCGTAAGGCCTCAACGATTCCACAAAGAGGTTCCAACCAAAAATCTCACATCAAGGGTTATATCAAACCATCGACATAAGTGTGATTATCAATTTTCCTCCCATAGGTATCTCCAGACGTAAAGGTCAAGTCAATAATTTAACTGAAAACTCTTGGTTTTGAACAAGATTCGTGTCAAGAAATAATGATTAGTTTCTATGTTTATTAATACGATAGCTAATAGTAGACATAGATCATAATTCGAATCATTCATGGAGCCCTTGGTTCACACTCCATGACCGCATGCAGCAGCCCCCTTCCCCTATCCTCCAACTCCCTAAGCCTGTTGGGGACCACATTGGGGTGGTGGTTGTTACACATTTAAATATATACCACCTCATATTGCTCACTTAGCTCCTCTTCCACATCTACTTCCCCATATATTCATTTATCCTTATCACTTCCTATTCTTGAAACATTTTACACGTCTAAGTCTTTGATATTGGCATTAGTTTCTTGCTTTCCCACTATTAACATTCACTGGCTGTATCTGCTCATAAAATAAACATTCAACCCCAAAGTTTCTCTCTATAATACTAACATAAGTAGTAATGCATAGAGAAAATAGTGCTACCTCAGACGTCCATAAACACATATCGCTCAGAGGTCCAAGCCCTAAAGCACTGTTCATATCGTATTAATCGAGTACCTGGAATGGTCTGTACGCCTCGACGAATACTTAGCTACCAACATGTCGTCCTGGAAAAGTTGTATAAGATCTTGGGAACACATACCCATTAGCTTTTTATGGAAAGATACCCTTTCTATTAGGAAGGTTCTAAATCTCTGTCCACAGAAAATTCACCTCATCATAATTCAGGGGTAATCTAATCCCTACTATCACCCTGTTGAGCCACGTAGAATGCTCACTGCCAGGACCACCATCTGATCTAATGGTGCCCTAGAAAGATGGAAACTCGGTAACCACCTCATAATAGTCCTTAACTTCCTGTGAGTTGGCCTCACCTAAAAAACTAAGGAGTATTTGTCACTAAAACTCATGTAAGGCACTCAACCTATATGTGTCCTCTACCGGTAGTGCCGACAATAACTACTAACCAACAGGAATTCGTATCATTGGCACACCACCCGAAGGTACTATCTCAGGAAATAGTCCTTGTACTAAATCCTCATCACACTATGGAACATCATCATGGCCACAAATTGGAATCCTAGATGGATAGCTGCGTGAAGGCATCTTGAAAGAGAATCAAGATGAACAATGATCAACAAGTTATACTGGGTGATATGACTCAAATAGATCAAAAAAGAAACAAAATTTTCAAAACACACACAACTAGTGTTTTCGTGTACCCAATTGGAAATCATAATTCAGGGTCCTGGTGTATGGATACGTCAGCCGCTAAACCAACAATGGACTCCCTGAACTGAAACCTGAAATCAAGGCACTTAACACTATTTCTCAATTGAAAACATAGACTCTTAGTTCTTCTGGTAGAACTGACCACCTTTGATACCACTGAGTCATGGCCCGCCCCTCGGGGCCCATGTCGTGACTACCCCAAGACCTCCTTCCATAGGACAGGGGTTGGAGACTAGCACCGGAAAGATATTTTTTGAAATTGGGAAGGCATTGCCTCGAAACCTATACACACACATGCAGGGTACACTATGAAAAAGTAAAACTCAATGGAGGAGTAAGGTTCAACCACAACTAGTAACCACAACTAAGTGTAATAGTATGTATTGAAAGTTAAGGGGTCAGAATACAAGCCCAACTGAAAATATACAACTACAATAGAAAACAGAAAACAACCCTAAGATCGTCAGCCAAGGATCCTACCTGAAGGGTAGGTGCATATCATCTCCACAGATCTCCACGTCAACCGTCACCTCCATGTACCACTTGGTCATGGATCCTATAGTCTTAGGTGAGCTACTCGTCATATGCACAAGACACAACAAGGTGTGGGAAAAGCCCATGCAGGGGTGAGTATAACAATACCCAGTAGGGACCCCGAGACCCCCAAAGGTCTCTCAGAATTTCACAAAGAAGAAACCACAAAGCATGATCTCAATCACACAACACAAGAAAAAGACTCAACTCAAACCAGGTATAACTTAAGTACAGAAGTACATATGATTAGTCATAAGGTTAGATCATCTTATTTTGTTAATAGGCACTGTTGCTGACCCACACAGGATCGATAGGTACTAACCCCCACAAGACCCACACAAGATCGATAGGTAATAACCCCTACAAGACCCACACATGATCGCTCGGTGATGATTCATAGAGAATCGCTGGGTGATGATTCACACAGAATCGCTGGGTGCTGATTCACAGAGAATCGCTGGGTGTTGATTCACACAGAATCAGTGGGTGCTGATTCAGAAAGAATCACTGGGTGCAGATTCACACAGAATCACTGGGTGCTGATTCACAAAGAATCATTGGGTGTTGATTCACACAGAATCACTGGGTGATGATTCACACAGAATCCCTGGGTGTTGATTCACACAGAATCCCTGGGTGTTGATTCACACAGAATCACTGGGTACTAATTCACACAAAATCGTAGGGGTGCTGATTCACACAGAATAATTGGGTGATTATTCACACAAAATACCTTGGAACAGATTCACACAGGATTTCTTGGTGCTGATCCACACATGGTCGCTCTTCATTCTTCATGTCTTAGCCAGCCACAAGATTCCTGCTCATAGTACGCTTGTTTCTATGAGAAACCACTCCTCAATCCATTGATCATATTTCAACTGGTACGAAGTCCCACATAGAAGTTACCCAATGATCCATAATGTAATAAGGGTTCCAACGTAATAGACGGCGTGTCAACCAGAGACCCGTTCTGTAAGTTATTGGCATTTTAGTGCCGAGGGCCCGGTTGAATTCGGGGTCGATCCAACCCGACTGTACTCCAACTTTCTCCAAAACTCTTGTGGAGTATCTCAAAGGTCCTTCTCACTACAGAGATCTCAGTGCCATAGACGGTTCATAAAATGGATGTTCGTTTTTCAAGATACGACCTTTTAAGCATTTCTGGGCCCGAGAGGGGTCTGGGTCCAGACCGACCTGGCTAGGGCTGATCCGACCCATTCTGGGTCTGACCCAACTCAGCCCGAACCGGCCTGCGTCGTAGATTGGCCCGGACCGACAGTTGGTGCAACCCGCTAGGCAGTCCAGCTCACTGGCTGGCACGAACCATCCACCGAACGACTCAAGGGATCCGTTCGGCTCCTTGGTTGGCAATTCCAGGTGGTGCCGCCTCGTCACCTGCAAGACCCACAGGGAGCGAGTCCTTCCTTCGTCGTAGCATTGTAGTCGCGGCCTGTTCACCGTGGTGCGCAATGGGGTGCCGCCTCACTATCAAGGCGACTGAACCATGCCGACCACCCCTTCGATCTGCCATGACACTACCCTCCTATTTGGACGACGAGTGCCAGCCGCCACATTCGTTGTCGCCTTCACTGCCGGTGTCGGTCGTCGGTGCTGCCACGCCAGTTTCGCGTCGATGAATCTTCCGCGGGCTACCGGGTGAGATGAGGTGGTCCGTTTTTCCTTCTGAATGCGCCTATAGTCATCCCAAGATGCCTCTGTCATTGTGTGCCTCTTGATTTCAAGGTTCCGTTAAGTTAAAACAACCCGCCTCCGAAGAACGCAATGAAAATCAAGCAGCGGAGGGTTCGAGCCTTGTTTGGTTGGCCCCTACCCTCTACATTAGTATTATAACAAGGGGGAGTAATTTATATATCAAATTAAAATAATGATAAACCCCGTTAAAATCCCCCGCAACGACCACCTACAAATTCTTGAACTAGTATAAGAATCGTGGGAATTTCTTGAATTAAAAGACAACCCCTACCTCGAGAATCGTTGGAGTCGTCGCAGTTATGGAAGGAGAATCTACTGACATTCGTCCCTCTCAGTTCGTTGCCCCCCGAGCTTCCGTCTCCATCAGTGGAAGGTGTCACATCACTTTTCTAGAGGTTCCTCGCTTGATGAACCCTTTTTAAAAACTCTATCTCGAGCCCCATTTAAATAGAGGGGAAAAAGGGTGAATAACGCACTGAGAAATTAATGAGATTCATTAATTGACGTAATTAATGTGCCACATTAATTACATGAGGGGTGGTTACACAACCAAAGTGTAACCGAGAAATTAATATCCCATATTTAAAAGTCAAACCACCTATGTGGTCCCCACCACCATCTCTCAACAGGTGGTAGGGAAAAAAGAAATAAAATAACAATTTATATGTTATTTTATTATTTCTTTAAAAAGTTGTAAAAACAAACTTTTTCACCTGACCAACTGTGGTCAAAGTTAAGCCTCCTTTAAGCAAATCCCAACGTTGTGGATTCAACGGTTCTCTCAGATTTCAATTCCGAGCACCAGTTCAACAGTTAGAAAATGCCGCCCATACGTTTACTAAACATACCTTAAAAAAAGTTCAAAAATTATTAACAGTCACCCTCAACCTACGTCAGTCGAGGTTAGGCTCTACCTAAGAGAAAAACGCCCTCACGAGCTCAACAGTACTCTCAGATTTCCAATATGAGTTACCATTTAGGAGTTATAGAATTTACTAATAAAATAATTGTTACTTAATTATTTTATTTGTGACCAAAAACTAACTTTCAATGCTGGCCCGCACCGGCCAAAGTTAGTATATGTCTAAGAAAGGAATACCCTCAAAAGTTCATCGGTGGTCTTAGATTTTTAATCCCAGTCACTGTTCATGAGTTATAAGAATTTGAAAAATAAAATAATTTTATTTAATTATTTTATTTACAGTTATGCCATTTTTGGGTTTTATCACTAGAGGCATTCACCGACTAAACTTAAGTCACATCTAGTGTAAACCTACCACTCTGAATGCAACAGTGCCATATGATTTCTGATCCGGGCACCTGTTTAAGATTTATTCCACTTGTTTAGGAAAAATATTCACGCACGCTATTTTAAGCTTAACACTTTTTCGACGAATCATTCTGGGCACTCCAGGCCTCAGAATCACATGTCGTCAGATTTCATGGTCTCGTAAAAATCCCAAATAATTAAAAAAATTTACTTGTAATTTTCAGGTCATTACATATTTAAACAAATAAAAATTAAAAATGGGTAAATTTATAAAAATATTCAACATTTTATTAACTAAATAATTGCTAATAAAAATGACTAAATTTAATATACATATATATAGATTATAAATATTAATAAATATTATATATAAAATATAGATATACAAAATCACTAAATTTTAATAATTGAACAAAAAAATAAAAATGAATAAATTTTAATAATTAATTTTTTTAAAATGAATAAATTACAATATTATTAAAAAAAAGTATTGAAAAATTATTTATGAGATAATTATTAACAAAAACGAGTAAGTTTAATATATATATATAATTTGATTTATTAATAGTAATAAATAATATATTTTAAATATAAATATAGAAAATGAATAAAATGTAATAATTAAAAACATATTAATGTCTTATTCATTTTAATGGTTTTTTATACATAACTATTCATAAACACATTTAATATAAAAATATATTCAGATATATATATATAATAATTTCTAAAATATGTTTTATATAATGCAAAAATTTATGCTTACATTAAATAAATCACAAATTTAGTGAATAATGATTTATAATTAAAAATTAGTTTAAATTAAAAATAACGACTATTTGCATCATGTAATGTAAATTAATTGAATTTTGTTCATTTTCTTAAATTTAACATATATCAAACGTGTGTTACATTGATTTCACACATATATATACGTAATTAATGTGTTTTTATATGCAAAACATATACACACAAATATTTACATAATTAATGAAATCTTATATAGAAACATATACACATAATATTTAGTTAATTTATTCAAATTTTAATATACATTTTAGAATTTCATTTATTAACATGATACATTTTATATATTATGTTCTTAATCAGTAAATTTTATTTATTTATTTTTAATATTACTACATTGTGAGATTATTTATTCATTTTTGATATATATTTTATATTTTTTTTGGAACAAAATCATTTTCTAATATTAATTTATATATATTTTTTATGTTTTAATATTTTCAATATGTATTGATATTTTTTTCAACATATATTCATATGGTTTTAATAATTTATATTTAATTAAAAAAATATATCCATTTTTTACATATTTTTAAATTTTACTCATTTTTTATTAGTGAATTTCACTCATTTTTAACATGAAATCATTAAGATTATATATTCATTAATAATGTTAAAAATATATCTATAAATAAATACTTATATTTAAATATATCTATAAACATATATTTACTATAGTTATAAATTTATATATTTATGATTATAAATAAATAAATATTTTTTTAAGAATGTATTTATATAATTTCAAATAAATAATTATATATATATATTTAAATAATATAAAATTATAATCACTAAATTTAAATAATGAATATATTCACTATATTTATATTTATATCTATATTTACATTAATAATCTATATATATATTAAATATATATGTATATTATTATATAAATATATAATAGTGTAAATATATAAATATTTTTTTTGAAAAAGTATATATATAATTATAAATAAGTAATTATATAATTTTAAAAAATATATTTAAATAATGAATATATTTAATATATATATATATTAAATATAAATATATAATTATATAAATATATAAAAATATATAATTATAAAATTATATTAAATATACTTAAATAATTTATATATTTAATATATTTATATTTATATTTCTATATATTTATTATATATATATATATTTGTATAAATATATTTCTAATTAAAAATAAATAATTATAAATCTATTTATAAATATATTTTAAAAAGTATATTTACTATATTTATAAAATTATATGTTTATAATTATAAGTACAATATATATATATTTTTAAAAATTATTTATATAATTATAAATAAATAATCATATATTTAAATAATTATAAAATGATAATAAATATATTTAGATAATGATTATATTTAATATATATATAGTTATAAAAATCTATATAATGATGTAAAGGAATTTATAGTCATATATAAATATTTATAAATATATTTACAATTATTTTTATTCATAAATCCTTTATGAGTTCTAAAAGATTAATGCTCATAAATATGGATTTTATCTGGGCTTCTTTAGCACTGATAAAGATATATCTTTTATCAATGTTAAAGACCACTGATAAAAGGCATCTTTATCAATGCTAAAAGATAAGTATTGATAAAGATGAAATTTATCGGCCCTTGCTTATCGTTGATAAAGATATCTTTTATCATCACATATTAATTTAATGCTGATAAAAAAAATTTTTATTAGTGTTTTTTTGGAAGAACTGATAGAACCCTCTATGATCTATTTAAAAGAACCCTATCCAAACTAATATTAGTCAATATTATCAAGATTTCACGGATGTATTCAGTTATCGGTGTTCATTCTCTACATTCTCTTAGACAAATCTAGCCCCGAATCTAAGGTATTTTATTTTTTAATCCTCCGGTCTCATTGATTTCTTGTTTTGGGTTCCTTGATTTGTTTTATTGTCATGTTTTAGTGGATCCTCCCATCTCTTCTCCCTCATGCTCAGTCTAACCTCCATGGATCCCTAAGAGGTTTTCCACCTCCTTCTACTTTTATTTACATGTCTCCTCCCATGATTTTAATGTGTTTTCAAATGTAAATATCCTCTTTCTTCCTTCTAATTTAGTTGTCTCCTCCCTCCATTTTGATTTCATGTGTTATGTTTTTCTCTTCCAATCCTTCATTTTAGAAATAATTGAATGCATCAGCCTTTTTTTTAATTTATTTATTTTTAATTTTTTCCTATGTTTAATGTTTATAATGGATTTGGAAAACTTTTTGGTTGAATTTCATGCTTTTCATAAAGGGGTTTATAAGGATTTTTATTGAATTATTTTTAATTAAATGTTTTATAATGTTAAGTGTTTAATCATATGATTATAAGGCATTTAAATTCTATTTTAATAACAAATTAATGGATTAGGATATATTTTGGGTTTTAAAGGAAGAAAAAATGATTTAAAAAAATGTTTGAAATATAAAAAGGTCATGTTATTAAATATTTTCAAAGTATTTAAATTTTAGAATTTGAAATTAAAGTAAAATAACATTTCAAACTAAGTTATATTTTGTTTAATATCCTATTTGGAACTTTAAAATGGGTTTATAGCTAGTGATACACTCATTGATCACCACCTGTATTTTATGTGCTTGTTATGGGATGTTTATCAATTTATAATGTATGTATGATGTGAATGGTTTTTTTATATGCAAGGTTGTTGGAGGTGAGGTGTAGGATATTTATCTTATTACCATATTAATGTATTTCCATTTCTTTCTCACCTCCTCACTTGGTTTCTTGGTCATGGGAATGCTAGGTAACTAAATGGTATCTTAGATGAGTGAAAACTCTAGTTTTCCTTATGCCTAGCTAGAGTGGGACTGGGTTATTTAGTGATTAAACAGTTTTTAGTTTTGTTTCAAAATTAAAACAAGTTGATGATAATTAATAAGTTATCATAACAAATCATTCCTTCCTACTTAATAAACCCAACCATTGTATCATAAGTGATGAAAATCACTAAATTAGGTTTAAGTATATTCATTAACATATAATTTATTTAAGTTATAGTGAATGAAGATGAATTTCTTTGTAATATAAGAAAAATACTAAAATGGAATACTTAAAAAAGTATATTCATACCATTTAAAATCATGGTTTGAAAATAAATTTAGGTTTACTAAAAGTAATATATATACCATAACATAAATATGTACCAAATAGTCATTTCCTTTATTTAAAAAATGTATAAGGAATGTGAATATTCAGGTTACTTTATCAAAATAAAGTGAGGTAAGATAACCCAAATGTATGATAACTACATTACTTTAGGGATATTAAAATGTTTTGGATATTATATAATTTCTAATCATGAACTTATATGAATTAAAGGATGCAAATAATTAAAGAACACAAGTCCAAACTTTAATTTTATAGAATAAATAATTTTAAAACAAGTAAACATGTTTAACAGACTTTACTCAAGAAACCAAGAATAAATATATAATCTGAACAACACACGTGATGTGGTTTCCATCTCACCACACCGCAATCTCTTGAAAAAACATTATTCAGTCCTCCTCTTTCAAAATTTTAAAGAAAAATGATCAGTTTCACCCACCTATGTGCTATCTCATCACTCTATCACAAATCTGAAACAACCCAAATCATCCCATAATCTTCTAAACCCCAAAAATAATGTACAAACTAAAAAATTGGTTTAACTTCATGGATGGTTCCTTTCCAAACAAAAATAAAATTTTCTATTATTCTCTCACCCCAGGTACTAAAACACCTCCAATTCGACTCACACTCAGATAAATTCGAATCAAACCTAAGCCTGATAACAAACATAGACTCTATCTAACACCTCATGATTTTTTAGAAAATATTTTTAAATTTTATGAATATTTATAAAACCATATTGATGTTTATTCTTTAATAAATTGTATGGAATATGAAATCATGGATTTATGGATTCCTGTGTGATATTTGATGAAATTGGGTTTTGATAAATGAACTATCCCAAGATTGAATTTTGAACGAATCCCATGGGAACCTTAGTATTTGGGTGGGTAGTCTAGGATAATCATGTTAGGATATAAATAATTAATTTACTCTTGTACTCTAAAAAAATATTTTATTCATGCTAGCTTTATAAAATGTTTATGGAATTTTTAATAATCATACTATTATTTAGACTTGTTTTACCTTATTATCATTTTTATGGTCGTCCATATTTTAAATTTGAGTTCTGTAAATAGAGACATGAATTTAAATGTTATAGTGGGATTTGAAATGTAAAAAATAACAGTTTCCCATAGAATGAACTAAAATGGATTCAGTGTTTTGATACTCATAATGAGATTTCAAAGTGAACCTGTAAAGTTTTAAACATTTCAAAGTGTACATATTTCCAAGGAAATAGGTTTAAAATTTTAATTTATTGCTGATTGTTTTAAAATATCATTTTTAATTTTTTTTACTTGATGCTAACAGTTTTTATAGAAAAGGGGGTTTGTTTCACATTATCTATTTAAAAAAAATATGTCATTTTCCATGTGGAATTAAGAAAAATGATTTTAAGTGGGGTTTTAAAAATTAAAAAATAATCCTTTTGAATTATGATAGTGTTTTTTAGATTGTATTTATATTTTTAAATTTTTATGTGGTAATTTGAAAAATTTTGGTATCTTGAAAAGTGTTTGTATAGCAATTGGTTTCAATATGGGATTTAGAAAACGTTCGTAGTAATGTGATCATTAATTTCTTATTCATTAATATTTGTCCCTAAACATAATTTTTTAAAGTCATCCATTTATTATTCCATTCAGTAAAGGGGAGATGATTTATATGTTTTATTACTTTTATACTAAGTAAGATCCTCTCCATAGTTTCTGAAATAAGAGGGGACATGAAATCATTATTCCATTCCGACTAGAAGTTCATATTGTAGTATTAGTGAAATAATTTTTCTATTGATGTGATAGTGGTTTATATATACTCAATCTATGATGATAATGTATCTCAAACCATTTGGAATGGGGAGAGGGTTATAAAATAGTATCAGAACTATGAACATATACTGTATGATAAGCTCATCTTTAAAACTAGTATGTGCCTGAAAAACTTTTCAACATTAGTAAAAAAACTAAGAAATGTTGTCTAGTGCTTCGTGAACTCCAATCCTAGGAAAATTTATATTTAAGGATAAAATTATCATCCTAATATGCTTCATCTCCCAAACCATTATTATTTTATTTTGTTTCTTAGGATCACCCCCCATCTATTATGAAAATTCACCTATTTTTCTTGAACTAATATGAGCAGTAGTCATTCCGTATTGGGAACTAGTGATCATTTTTCGATGAATTTATTGGAAAATACCAACCATATTGGTGTAATTATTTTATTAAATTAAAATACCCATTTCCTTTAAATAATACTCAAATTATTTGAAATAATTAAATTTTGGGTTACCCTTATTAGAGTTATCTATAATTTCTCCTTTACTAATGAATATCTTATGTGTATTTTTTTAAAATAAAAAAATATTTCATGAACTTAATAGGATGAATATGAATCGAAAATGGATTCACAGTAATCTTATGAAAAAATTATGAATATAGAGTTTAAGAGTTTACCAATTTTGCAATAGAGAAAGCATACGACCCTTATAAAATACCTTTCCCATGTTTATGTTTTTGTAATTTAGGACAAATTATTCATGAAGAGTAGGAAGAACATTTTATTTATTAGGGAATGGATTATAGTTATAACCATTGGACAAGACATGGGAAAAAATTAAACATGAACACCTATTGCCACAATACTGTGGTTTATGAATCATTTTATATGAATAATACTATAAATCACATGGATGAAATGAAAATGGAAATTGAATATGGCCTTCATGATTGTCGAAAGTTGTATAAGGAGTTAAATATAAGTGATAAGATACCATTGTATACAATTTTTACTAAATACACAACATTTTTCGCTATATTGATGTTATATAACTTGAAAGCTAGAAATGGATGGAGAAAAAAAATCTTTAAAGAACTACTTGGTCTCCTGAATGATGTGTTAGTATATGAAAATAAAATTCCATGTCAAACATATGATGCTAAATGACTACAAAATTTAATGTAAATGAGATTTGAAAAATACATGCTTGTACAAATGATTTCATATTGTTTCTCAAGGGACACGAATCACTCATAAATTTCCTTAAGTGTTGCATAGATCAATATAAGAAAAATGATTCAAGTCCTTTGAAAATTTTACACTACATTCAAATTATTCCATTATTTAGAAGAATATATAGATGTCATGAAAATACAAGAACATTGACCTGGAATACAGATATTGGAATTAAATATTGGAACCTATGTCATCCAAAATATTATCCTCATTGGTAGAAATTTGATTATGAGTATCTTGAATTTGAAAATGATCCAAGAAACATTCATCTTATATTATATACAGATAGAATAAATACTTTTCGTGTATATAGTAGTACTCATTGTAAATGGCCTGTCATGTTGGTAAAAATTTTCTACATGGTTATGCATAAATGAAAAATACATTATGTTGGATTTGCTTATATCTGGACTAAAGTAACCAGGTAATGATATTGATATCTATTTGGCTCTATTGATTGAATATTTGAAGTTTATGTGGGATATATGTGTTACAATATATGATTCTCAGAGAAGTGAATAATTCACACAGAGGGCCATTGTGTATGGGATGATAATTGACATTCATACTTATAAAAATTTGTAAAGATATAGCATTAAAGGAATTTTGAGGTGTACCATTTTCAAATAATGAACACACTTAGTTTGGTCGAAACATTCCTAGAAGAGTGTGTTTCCATGAAATTAGAAATTTTTACCTTGATGAAATAAATATCGATCCTAGATGACATCATTTTATGGGAATAACGAACAAGGTAGAACACCATCTCCTGTAATGGGCGATCAACTATTTGATAAAGTAAAAGTTATTGAAGCTATTTTTGGTAAACCATTTTTGGAAAATTTACAAAATCAGGTTGGAAAAAGTGATGAATTATCCTTAAATTAATGTATTGGAATTGTTTTTTACATCAAAATTTTTATTTATGTCATGCATGTATAAAAAATGTATTTAATAGTGTTATTTTTATATTAATAAATTCTCCTAGAAAAACAAAATATGGAATCAAATCTAGGTTGAAAATGATTGACATGGGGATAAGGGAAGAGTTGGATCCAATAAAAGGTAAAGGGTGGAAATTTCTTCCCCCAATAGCTTACACTTTATCCAAATAGGAAAAATTATGATTTTTTACTTTCCATAATGGTGTAAAAGTTCTATAAAGGTATTCATAAAAAATAAAAAATGTCATGTGAATGACTAATTTGGATTCATAGGGACTAAAATCACCCAACTGTCATGTTTTTATGTAATATTTGATTCATGTTTGTTTATGTTTGATTTTTACAAAAAATATAAGACATATATTAACCAGATTATTTTTATTTTTTAAATCCATATGAAGTAAATTTATAGTCCTAAAAAAGTTTCTAATCATGAATATGGAAGTTGCAGTCATATTATGTGAATTAGATATTTTATTACCACCATAATTATTTAATATAAGGGTCCACCTAATGGTTCACTTGGTTTTATATGTTTAACTATGTGGTCCAATCCATTCTAGATGGATTTACCCCATTGAATGATATATAAACATTTTTAAAGGCTATGTCAAGAGTCAAAGTTGGACAGAATGTTGTATTGTAGAATGATATATTGTTAAATAATATGTTGAGTTCTGTACCAATTAACTTTCAGATGTTAAATTTTTTTTCTCCCAAAGTCTTGTCATAGATGATGCCTTATGGGTGAAGGTATTTCAAAAAGATATGTTGTTACAATTACTATCATAGAGAGGGATGAAGCACACCATTACATTTTACATAATAATGAATATGTTGATCCATATGTCAAATCCCAAAAAGAAATTCTCAGAGATTTGAATCCATTAAGGGATGAAGGATGGATATCAAACAAACATAATCACCAATTTATAGGTTAGATCTAAGATCATATTTATAAGAGGTTATTTGGAAATTTGAATTCAATTTTTGAACAAATTCGATTTTTAGCCATGAGACGATGTGAATATGTTATATCTTTTACTTCTTTTGTAATAAATGGTTATACGCTCTATAAAAAAGAACAAAATGAATAAAATATCATAAAAAATAGTGTATTTATGTTTGTGGTGGAAGCATTGCACATATATGGTTCCAAGGATTGAAATCCAATTTTTGAAAATATTTTATATTTCAAAATTATGGAATAAATATACAAGTTTCATTATACTATATTTAAAGTGCTTATTTTCCATTTTAAATGGCTTGAAAATAAGAGTGAATTGAAATTTGATAAAATGGGAATCATGAAGGTGAATTTTACAGTGGAGGGGGAAATGGATGGGCCACTTATAATGGAACCACAATCAATGAAAGTATTTTATATCTTAGATCCAACAAATAAGAATTAGTTTATTATCTTGCTGGTGACTTAAAAAACTATTGGGTCATATGAAAATTCAATCAAGCGCAAACCTTTCATAAGGAGATCAGAATTGATTTATGATGATTCCAAAGAAGAAAAAGTCTTGTATATTAGACTGGACCATAAAGAGGGGATTTGGATTCTTGATAGAGGAGCCAAACCCTTTCATCTTAAAAAACATAGTTCAATGATAAGGTTAAACTATTTTTTAATATTCTCTGATTTTAAACATAATATTATATATTCTCTACTAAATTAAGATAATCTAAATTAAATGTTTTACTACTTGTGCCGAAAATGTCTTCTACACACGATGATGTTACCGATCTTGGGGAATAATTGACTATTGATGCTGAAACTGTAGAATTATTAAGGGATGAAAAACATGTTGATGAAAACCCAAGAATTATGCAACATTATACTTTTAAATAAAATTATCAAGGATAGAATTAAGGGTATAAATTTTAGGTTTGATGGAATTAACGTGGCCAACCTACTGAACCCAACAAGTCAATGTTCATTATTTATTTTGGGGCCACAATAAGTATGATTGTGAATATTGATATAGATTCATGGATCCATGTCCATATTTTTAAAAATTAAACCATTTGTAATGATATAAAGGTAATATTGTGATATAATTTTTTTATTTTACCAAAAAAATGTATTTTAAAATTTTGATTTAATTTTTGTTATGCCATGTATAGTTCATTTATTTTAGAAGATTTCTATAAGAAGTATTTATTAATGGGAATTTTAAAATTTGAGAAAGTATTTTAGACTCTTCTTATCAAGTTATATCTTATGTATGTTGATGGTAATGTCAATCCCCACCCACCAGTTAATCATGCACACATTATAAAGTAGGAAACATGGAATGCTTTCATCTATCGCCACGATGAGAATTATTTTTAGGTGAATTGTAGTTGATAATATATTATTTTAAATTATTTATTTTATCTAATTTGACTAAAAATTATTAATTTATGAAACATAAAAAGTTTGATGAAAATAAATAATGTGAATCAAAATCAATATAACCCTATCACAAAGCAAGGATAGAGTATGCCTCAATAGAGAAGAAATTAGCATGTATTTTAAACAATTTTTTTATGTGATATGAAACAACATATGTTACTTTTTTTATATGAATATTGATTAATCAAAATATAAATCCACTTCCATCCCACATCATGTTCCATGGAAAGAGGCTCCCATAAATTTGGAGGGTAAATAGTTAATGAAAAAAAAGCAGTATAGGAAACATGTGTAAGTATGACATAATAGTAATTCATAATGATTTATAACCATATTAAATAAAAAATTTATTTATGTGGATATGATTTTTATATGGTTTAGAGACATGAATTTTCACCAACCATAGAAGAAGGAAAACTATTTTCAATAGCATTTATGAAACTAGAGAAATACTATCATGTTAGTGGAGTAGGTTTTAGAGTTTCTTCTCAAATATATTATTAGAAGAAAAACAAAAATAAGATACATATAATATGATAAAAGGATTTTAGGGACAAATAGATTATTTTTAAGATATTATTTTCTGATCTGGTTTAGCATACAAATATATGAGAGAGGATCAAAGTGAACCGGTGATGGAAGAAATATCTTCACATGAAGAACCAAATAACCCCACTATATTTATGTCTAGTAATTCTACTCAACCACATACCTTAACTAAGTTAATAAAATTTCTCATTAATATTTATCCTAAAAGTGAATAAAAAAACATTAGATAACTTTATATTACTAAAATTATGCAGAAAAAAAGTATTATGTGATTTCTATTTGTAAACACTGATGCACAACCCTTTTGAGAGGGGTAAAATGTATAATATTCTAAGAGACAATATACAGAATAAAGAACATACAAAATACCACATGAGAGTTGGAATTGTGTTAGCTCAGGAGAAAACTGCTGAGTTTCTATTTCTACATGATGATCTGAATATTACAATGGTAAATGATGTTATTTAATCTTTTATAGAATGGTCATATTATCTTATAAATAATATGAGGTATGTATTTAACACTTTTTTTCATATGAAATGCCTGTAATAGTTGATGAAAGGGTCTGAAGTGAGGTATGGTGTTACAGAAATATAAAGTGATGTAGTAAAGGAGGTCAGATCAAGACAATCTATTAAATCAACTAAGAAATCATAAGAACCTTTTGGGATAACCTTCTCCCCACCAGTTCTAAAACAACATTTAATATAATTACAACTTCACAAAGATACCACATTTAAAGATGAAAATATGTCTTATATTCCATGTAAAAAATAAATATATAAAACTTTAATTAAATACATACTTGGTCTCGATAGTATAAATGATATTATCATGTTTGAATGGATAGGAGTATTATCTGTGAATACATACATAAGGTACATTTTCATAATATGTTTTTTCAAAAGAATGATATAATATGTTCATTAAAGATAATAACTATTCATATTTTTGATATGAATTTTTTATATTACTATAAAAAGGGAAAACCATACAAAGCATGATTTGGATTCATGAATCATAATATCATTTCTATGCAAGAAACTTCATTGGAGAATGAGGAAATTGATAAGAATAAAAATGAGCTAAATGATGAATTTGTGAAACAAATAACATACAACAAAATATATTTGATTCCTACAATTCAGGGGTATGGATATACAATCCAATCAAATAAAATATATTTTTATTTTTTTCCTTTCTTATTTGTTTTTAAGGAATCAATATATGCTGATCTCACTCAATAAATATACCCAAAATATTTAATTTTCTAATCCAATGAATGGATATCCAAAAAATCGACCACACATGATGTGCATTGTGAATTTTTAATACACTGCAATAAATTTTTTGTAGATAAACATAAAATTATGTGTATCAGTATATGTTTTAACAAGAATTTTGTTATGATAGGTAGGTTTCTAAATATGGGGTAAATTATTTCATAAATTCAATGAATGAACATAAAAAGCTTGTGTATTACTTCAAATGGAAATATATTAAGTTATATATAGAAATATTTAACTTTAAAAACATACTTAAAAGAAATGTACTTATTTTTTTAAATGTTTCTACAGTGTCAAAAGAAAGATAGTGGTGAGGATTTTGGATATTATGTTTTCAAATTTATGAGAGAGATCACAAACCTTGTAAAGACTATCTTCCCCGAGCATGTAATTTCTCAAGGAAATTACAATTTCATTAAAAAAATTTCTTAATCCTTTATTTGAATATATTTTCTTAGTTCTTTCAAAAACTTGAGAGCCTTTATAATAAAAAGTAGAAGAAAATTTTTATAGAGATGAGTGGGTAATTTACATGGTGTCAGAATGTTTTCCGACAATAAATTTAGGTGATTATATGATATGTTTGTGATCTAGTTTTGGCTATGACCATAGAAATATATTTGGTATTTTAAGAATTAATATCACAGTTATTTGTATTATTTTTGACATATTTCTCAAGGATAATTATAATGGAGTTAATTAATTTTTAGAAATGATAAGAAAACACACTGTGAGAATGTATACATGCATCATGAAGAGGAGAATTTCTACTAATTTTTTGGTTAATTTTCTCATCATTTTATCTAAATTTTTAGTTAATTTCTTTATTATTTTTAATATAATTAGAATAATTCCCTCTCTAGGGTTACATCATGGGTGGTGGTGAATGATAGAAGGGAAGAAAAATACAATGGTTTCACTTTAGTGGGTGGTGGAATTATTTGGGCTATTCAATCATTAATTATATAAATCATATAATATCAAAAATTCCTATGAAACCCATACAAGTAACAAATCAAGTTTACATTAGTGAAATATATTGACTAAAACTAATTTTTTTGAATTAACATGATGTGAAATTAAATAATCCCACCATTATATTACATATAATTTCAAAATAATCACATGAGTAGAGGTGTTTAACCTATCTTTATTTTTCATATAGGTAATTTTTCATAGGATCACCATAAAAAATGTGTCCCCAAGTTCATCACTAATATTCATGAGCACATTAATTATATAAAATGATCCATGTTTACAAGCTCATAAATAGAAAACTCATCACTATTCTCAATAAAAAATACATTACAATAGAAATTTTCTCTTTTTGATGAATAATTAATAATTATTCTTTGATAGTTTTTATCATTACCCAAAATATTAAAAAAGAAATACTAATTTATAGCACAATCCATGAATACATAATGGATGTGCAAGATTTTCGTGACATCGTGATGGTATAAAGGGACATACTGATGTTTAATATGGTAAAAAAGTAATAAAAAATTTATATTGGAGTTTAGTGTATTCTAAAAATACATAATGAGTCATAATGATATTTTTTCCCATCAATAAAGGTAAATGGTTTATCCTGGAGGTTGTACACTATTTGATAGTGAAATAGAATGATAGATTTTATTATGTTTCAGAAAAACTAAAATGTAAATATTTATTTAAGTTAAACCAATGAATGATAATATGTTCACACTAATGGATAATGTTTTATAGGAATAAATAAATGGATACACTAAGGATTTTTTTATAATCAAAGTATATGTGATGTGTTATGGTATTTTTTATATAAACAAGAATGAAAATGCTTATATATGTGTATTACAACAACCCAAAAGGATAAAAGTTATTATGGAAATTTTGTGTAATACATGAATGTTATGTTCTTGTAAAGTTGTTAAATATATCATATAATTGGGATTAAGATCATAAAATATCCCATATGTATCAGCAGTGGGTGAATAAAAAATGTTATAGTTGTGAATCATAGTTTTAAACAATGGGACTGGGAATAAAAATCACTTTTTAAAAATGAGTGTTATAATTTTATGCTATGATGATGGAAACAATATAGTTTAATGTAGAAAATTCAGTTTAAAAAAACAATCATTTATGAATATATTTATATTTTAGATACTTTAATAAAGAAACATCATATAGTTAATCATCATCTATGTAGGATATAAATTAATACATTTTAAGGTCATGTGGTAAGGACCATTGAAGGAATTTTAATTTCTTATTATGTGGTCAAATGTATTTTCTTTTAGGGTCATGTACGATTGATTAAATTCCTTGTATTTTAGTTTCTTATGATCAAGAATAATTAAATTATAGTTTAATGATATATAACTTGAACACATTTCCTTTTAGTTGATTTTATTATCATTTTATCTATGTTTTTAGTTAATTTTCCCATCATTTTTATTAAATACATATTTTCTATTAATTTTTATAGAGATCATAAATAAAATGACTTTTTTAACAAGGATGAGTCACTCCTATACAATTATTATGCACTCATCAAGGATGATGCACTCACGATGATAAACATTTCTGTTTTTTCTCTAATACATTCAACATTCCAGGTTATCAAACTATAATATTGTTAGATGAACCAAAATGTTCAACACACTTTAGACTAAAAATAAACAGTGGAACCAACCATACCTATAATAGATACAAGATGAACCTATTGTGAAACAAATTTTGTGGTTTTAGTTTAATATTGACAATTTATTAATGTATTGTTTCTTATTTATGTTCAATTTATTTCTTTATAGTATTACTAACATAAAAATTGTTTTATTATATAGGTGGATTATTTTTATTGAGTTGGTTTGGTTTGTTCAAATCATTTCATGCTCATGATAGATTGGAATTTGAGGCCACAACTGAGATAATGTCAATAAGGAAATGAGTTAAGAATGTATACATATATCATTAAAAGTAGAATGCCTACTACTTATTTAGTTAATTTTGTCACATTTCATATACTATTTTTAAGTTAATTACCGTATCATTTTTATCTAATAATTATTTAGTTTTTTTCATAGGTATTTTGGAAATTCATATTTTACTTTCAATTTTCTATAGCAATCCAGAAAAGAGAGAAAATGTTTCTTTTGGATGAGGCATTTCAGGCATCATGGGGTTTCCTCTTCTATCCAAATGGAACATTTCTTTATTTTCTAGATTGGTGTAGATAGTTGAAAAAAAGAGACATCACATACTCAATCATTTTCACTTCAATCTGATTCATATATTACTTATTACAACTCAAACTATATGTTTTTAATTTATAATTTACATTTTAGTTCAAAACACACATCACATACTCAAAACTATGAAAACATATTCATATTGATTTTAAAATTTTGGAAAATGATCCATATGTCATTTATGATGTGTATGAATAAACCAAAAGTTAATACGTCACATAGTATCACCAGTATGACTCCATGTGTGTCTTTTTATTTAAAATTGACAAAAAATTTAATAAAAAATACAACCGATAAACTCAAAATAGGTAAAACGCATTCATATTGTTTTGGTACTTCTAGTGTAACACCCCATTACCTTTATTTTAGGTATATTATTTTTTTTTGGTTTCATTTATTTTCCAGGTGAGTATTTCTGAACATAGAATTGGGAGAGTACCTGTAATGGTAAAGTCAGATTTTTTTGGAATTTTCAACATAAAAATGTATAGTTTCTTCTACTTACTAGGAACTTATAGATCAGGTATGTGAAGTAAACACGATGCAATGTCTAATGTAAAGAATCTTTGATCTGGGTACATGGAATTAATGGTTTACACGATGTGTAATAGGTACACATAGTGTATGTATAAAAATTCATGTTTTAATTAAAATAGATAAAAATTTGTGGGTATAAGGACCCAAAGGATTAAACAATGTTTAAATGGGTTACAATCTATGTAAATGTCATAGTGTTGATTTTTAGACAACCATATGAGTGGTATGTTTCATTAATTATTTGTGTATTCTTTATCGTTTGACCTAGAGAGATCCCTAGGTAATTATGGGAGACACCATTCCATCCAGATTGACTTTTTCAAAGATTGGTTTCCATTAGGGTTGGATAGATTCTCTCAAGGTGGGAAATTATTCTAGTAATTCTTTGGTTTTGGTTGAGTTTGTGGTCTGGCTATGTTTTTGTGATCAGTTTTTTTCTATCAATACTTTTCAGTCTGTTGTTGTTCCTTTTCTTCCAAAGGAAAATCTCATGGTTTCATTTCCTCGATGTCAAAGGAGTTTAGATTTTCTATATCCTTGTGGTAGGTGGATATATTATAGTGTTTAAATTTCATGAATTTCATGTTTTTCTTGTTCATTTTGTGAAATTTAAAATGAAATATAATGTTTTTAAATTTAAAAAGGGAATGAGTTTTTATTTTAAAAATTATTTTTTCATTAAAAATGGAATTTCTTGATTTGAAATGGACAAATTTATATTAAAACCTGGAAGAAAATTGTACTGGATTTGAAATTGTTTTATAAAAATGTGAACTTAGTATTTAAAATGGAAATTGATAGACATTTTACAATGGGAACCTTGGGTGCATCAATAAAGAGAAATAAGTAGCCTTTGTGTGTGCAGCAAAATTATTATGTAACCTCTTGTATATCAATGGACTGTGGTAGGACTTTATATTATTTGGATCCAACCTAAAGACATTTTAGGCACATTAGTGTCTAGTATATAGTGTCCCATATTCTAGAGCCCGAATGGAGGTTGTATTGTTTTTTTGATTGTTTATTACATGATAGATTATTTCAAGAACATTTATATTTTAGTATCTTTATGAGGTTTTTATGGATTTGGAAAATATGACATTCAATTTTTAAAAACATGAGGATTGTTTGAGAAATGTTTTCTAATTGTTTTTATTTATAAAAAAACTTATCAAACTATTTTTTTAAAGTTTGAAAATTTTCATTCTTGTTATTAGAACTTGTATAGATTTCTTGGCGGTATACTACTGGGCTCAGTTTTTCACACACTACTTCTTACACTAGGAAGTTGTAGAATTTTTTTTCAAGATATAGTTAAATAAAAGTGAATTATAGAGCTTGTTGGACTCTTTTTACCTCTTTATTTTAATTTTGGGATGGTTTGGAGGTGAAAGTTAGTCACATGGAGACTATTTTTCTAGATTTTTTTGTACTTCTTGATTTATTCTATTTTGCTTAGCTGTATCTCCCTTTGTTTCATCTTTATACTGTGGTTTTATGTCTTATTTTGTTGATATTCAAAAAAATTTTGTTATCATTGTTATACTCAACCCCATAATGGGATGACTTGAGTGACAGGTCTGGTTGGCTTGGATTGTTCTGTTATAATTTAGTATCATAGGAGTTACTCAGTCTGGAGTATGTCAATACTTCCTGAGTTGATTCTATGTATTAGGTAGAAAAGAGTTGGATTGTTATACTTCAGAATGTAGGTACAAAAAAGGGGTATGGCCAACTCACTCTCGTGACAGAATCTGAGTTACCATGGGTGGTTGGAAAAATATCTACTTAGTTTGATATCTAGAATACATGTTAATTTGAATTAATTATATGGGAAATATATTTAAATTGAGATATCTACTTAGTTTGGGGACTTTGTGTGTGTGAGGTCATTTGAATAAACATAGTGGGGATTTATTTATATGTACTTATTCATTTAAAATGATATTTCCTTTTTTATATAGAATTCATAATTTTCTGAATTTAAATCATTATAATATATTTTTTTGGATTCTAGAAGCTGGTTCAATGGTTCGTAATTTTCTCAGGACTGATTGGTTATTTTCATATGTTTATAAGATAATTCCACCTAGAATAAGTCATCCAAATATGATAAGGTAATCCACCAGGTAGGTTATATATGTGGATCCACCAGTGGGACATTCTTTGGTTGAAGTAGGGATCTGTACCATTTAGACTCTAGGGTTAATGGGTGTAGTGAATCTAGGATGAGTAATGAACCATGACTCAGAATTTAATCAGAAACATTCACCTATCATCTGAGGTGACAAAGGGACCTAGGAATTAGAAGAGTTTCTTGAATTTATTGGAAGGATGTTCAAATTTTTTAAGACTCCTTAAAATTATCAGGTGGGTTTTTACACATATATACTTGAGGGGATAAGAACGATATGGTGGGAATATGTATTGCAAGATAAGTTGCACGAAGTTCTTATATGTGATTTTTTCAAGAATATCTTCAATCATTATTTTTCTCCTAAGACTTTACGCACAAAAAATAAAAAGTATTTTTTTGACCTTGGAGAAAATAAATCATAACGTTCTATATTATTACACTTTTTTTCTACGTTGGTGCATCTGGAACTGGATTTTGTAACCATTTATTATCTAAAGGCTCAGAGGGTTGATGTGGGGATGAGGGATGATATTATATCAATTCTTGTCCATTTTTTCCTTATTACCATTGTGTAGAGAGTGGATAAATATGAGTTGGATAGTGCAGACATAGCTAGGAGGGAATTTTTGGGAGAAGTTTCAGTTGGTGCTTCTAATAACTTAGGTACTTATTCTAGTTAGAAAAGGAAGCACAAGAGTGATGAGTTTTCTATGGGACCAGTTTCAAGGGATTATTTTAGGTAGAAATATGTTATCTTCTACCATTTTGTGAAAAGTGGTCATACCAGGCCTCATTGTATAGAGGATGATAGGACTTTATATCTTTATGGAAGATCTAGACATCTGAAACATTTCTATAACTGGATTTCCAAGGGAAGTAAGGTGGGATCCACTCTCACCAAGCGATCATAGGCTAATGTCGATGATCCCAAGGTTGGTGGGTCTCATTCTAAGGAAAAGGGGGTTATCGCAGTGGCTAGGACCATATGGATTTATATGAATGAGTATGCGCTAAAGGTATCTAAAGAAGGGAAGATACTATTAGAGGTATAATTTTTATTTATTCCTCTATGGTGCTTGAATTTTTCGATATAGTTTTTACTCATTATTTTATATAATAAAAGTTTGTTGGAATGTTGGGGATTCATTCTGAGCTTATAGAATTATTTTTTGATCTTTCCATACATTTGGGAAAGAGATACAAACAAGGTTTCAAGTGCCCCATATTTCCAATGATGATAGATCACCTTGAGGTTGTTTGGTATTTTATAATTATTGATATTGAAATCTTTAACATAATTATAAAAATGTATTGGATGAGCATTGTTAAGGACTAAAATATAATTTTATCACCATCAAGTGAAATTATTACCTACTTTTAGGGTCACTCATGTTTTCCAAGGTGCGTGGGACTCTGGATCTGGGAGAGTGGGGAATTTTGTTTCTTATATCGGTATAATATCATTCCAGTTTTTAGAAGTGTTTCTTGATGCAGTTAACCCATTATTGGGTGTTTAATTAACTTTTTTTGTATGAATACCCTAAAGTATTACTAGATGATTTATCTGGTTTACTACAATAAATATTGGCCAAGTTTACTATTGACCATCTCCCTAGAATAATGCCAATTTCTATGCCATCCTATCAAATGGAACATTCATGAGTTAGTGGAACTTAATTTCCATCTCGAGGGACTATATGAGAAAGGATTTATACTTCCTAGTGTGTCACCATGGGATTCATCTATACTATTTTGTAAGAAGTTAGATGAATGTCCCAATATTTGTATTGAATATCGAAAGATGAATCGAGTGACCTTTCAAAACAAATATCCTTTACCTAGAATTGATGATCACTTTGATCAGCTTAAAGTAACTCATTGGTTTTCTAAGATTGACCAGTGGTAAGGGTACCATCAGTTGAGATTTTAAGAGTAGGACATACATAAAACAGTGTTTTAGAGTCAATGTGGGAATTTCAAGTTTCTAGTCACATCATTATGACTCACTAATGCTCCAAAATTATTTATGGATTTAATGAAATAAATATTTCATTGGTTCTTAAACTCTTTCATTCTTGTGTTTCTAGAAGATACCTTAGTGTACTCCAAGTCATAGGAGGAACATGTGGATAATTTTGAGACCATTCTTAAAATTTTGAAAGAACATCATCTATTTGGTAAAATTTCTATGTATGAGTTTCATATCCAAGAGGTAAAGATTATGGGGGTTTTGATATCTGATAGGGTAATCTTAGTGGATCTCGAAAAGGTGCTAGTAGTTATGTCATAAAAAAACACTAGAAACGTGTATGAGATATGAATATTCTTGGGGTTGTATGGTTATTAAAGACATATTTTGTTTGGGGATTATCGAATATTTCATCACTAATGATAGCTTTGACTTGTAAAGGTGTATCATTTTAGTGGGATAAAAAATGTCTAAGATATTTCGAGGAGCTTAATTTTAAGTTGAATTCATCACCAGTGTTGATTCTCCCAGAACTAGTTTCAGGTTATGATGTTTTCTTTGATGCCTCATGTACTAGTTTGGGATGTGTATTGATTCATTGGAAATAGGTTATAGATTATGGATCTCTCTTAATACTCCATCATGATAAGAACTACCCTACCCAATATCTTGAGTTAGAACGTATTGTGTACATACTCAGGACACAAAATCACTATCTTTTTGGGGAGAAAACTAGTAAAAAAATGGAATTTAACGTCAGTTTTTAACCGACGTTAAATCCACCAACATAGAAAATATGAATTTTGATGTCAGTTTTTTTGTAAACCGATTCTAAAAAGGAATTATATTTGTTTTTTAGTATCAGTTTTTTAAAATAATGATGCTAAAAACCCATCAGTTTCACTTTTGGTGTCGGTTTCCTTAAAAATTGACACCAAAATGTTAAAAAATAGTTTCGGTGTCGGTTTAAAAAAAGATGATGTCAGAAATGAAAAAATAAATTTTTGGCGTCGGTTTTTACAAAAAAAAGTCCAAAAATTATTTTTTCTCCTATTTTTTAGATATTTTACTAAGCTTCAATTTGACTAGTCATGGAGCTAAAATGATGTTATGGATCAAAAGTTGTGGATATTGGAAGTTGAACTTGTCAATGTTTCGATTGATATAACTCATTTCCAAGAAAACATGATATGCATGAATTAAAATCACAAACACCAAATGAAAAAAATAAACATAATATTTCAAACATATTTCAATGGTTTTAGGATATTCCTTAAAAATGATACATTATTTTTCAACATATCTCTTATATTTATGGTATAACTCTTGAAGAAATGAAAAGAGTGATTGATAATTACATTTACACCACGGTTAGTAAATTTCATCCATATATTTTTTATTTGTAACTCAATCATAAGAATAAATCATCTTTATAACCAAGCTAGTTGAGTTGTTGAGAAATAAAGGAAAATAATAATGAATAAAATAAATGATTAGAATAAATACTGTTTTCAAATCAACGATTGAAGTTTCATTAAAAATATTATTGAATTGAACAGGTCAAAAATGATGAATGAAGGAGAAATGGATTTATATATAGTAAAATATTTTCAATAGCATTATATAAAAATTTAGGTGGGATTTTCAAAAGCTAAATGCGCGTTGTAAAAAAAATTGAAATACTAATCCCACATATTAGAGAATACTATTTGGTATCAGTTTTGTTTAAAAACCATGGAAAAGAGTATTAACATCGGTCTTTTGGAATTAATTTTTTATAAAACCAACATAAGAAATGCCAATCGATATCAATTTTGACGCAGGGTTTCAAATAAATAGATGCTAAAAAGTTAAAAAAAATTATTTTTCACATCTGGTTTTTTAAGAACCAATGTAAGAAAGTAAAAAAAATATTTTTGGCTCCAGTTTTTAAATAAACTAAGGCTAAAAATTTAAAAAAATTATTTTTCACATCGTTTTTTTAAAAAACGACACCAAAAACTAAATAAAATATGTTTGGCAATGATTTTCATAAAAAATGATGCCAAAAATTAATTTTTTAACAATGTTTTAGAGCATTTCTTAAGCTTCGATTTTATTGGTTTTAGAACTAAAACAGAGTTACGGATTAAAAGTTATGGCCTTTGAATATTGGACTTCTTTAAGAATTCTCTTAGAGATGATCAACTTCTGATATCCATAACTCTATTTTTCTCCACAACCAATCAATTATAAGCTTAAGAAATATTCTAAAACATAGTAAAAAATATAAAATTATTGGATCAGTTTTTAAAAAAACTGACCCAAAAAATTCTACAAGAACATATTTTACAACAGTTTATAAGAAACTCATGTCAAATTTTCGACGTTAAAAACCATTTTTCTACGAGTGGCAGTTTACAGTGTTTTGTGACCAAAAAATCCTAAAGTATATTTTCAATCAGAGGGATATGAACTTGTAACATATATTTTTGGTTGAGTATATTAATGAATTTTATTTTCATATCTACTATACCCTTAGGAAAAAAATCTTGGTTATCAATGCACTGAGTAGAAGAGTACCAGTCAAAGCAATAAAGTAATCTATTTAAGAGTGTTATCTAATGGTATTTCCCAATAAGATGATATTAGGAGTGATAAAGGTTGGTGGAAAAGTGTTCTCAGCTTCAATAAAGGTTGATTCATCTTTTGATGAGCGATCTTGACTTGAGAAGATGATGGAAACCAAGATCCAATTCTTTGGAGAAATCCAAAATAGTGGGGAGACCTTGGGTGAGTGGTCTTTGTCTCCTAGTTGAGATTTTGGTTTTAATAGCAGGTTGGTTATTCCTTTTTTCTATGAGAAATGAGATATTAGATAGTGTACACTGGTCTTTTTGGTCCATGGTCCCTAGAGACATAAATATTTACCATGATTTTAGACTTTTCTATTGGTGGTTGTCATGTGGTTGTCAGCTATATATTCTGTATTGTGGTGTCTCACTTTTCAAAGAGTTAAGGTGGAACACTAGAGACCTGTAGGTTTGTTGTATCCTTTACTAATTATGCTATGGAAGTGGGATAAAATTTCCATTGATTTATTTATTGGTTTACCATGGAATACTAGTGGTAAGGATATGATTTTGGTGATTATTATAGACTCACTAAATCCACACATTTCTTACCAATAAAGGAAATAGTGAAAGTGAAACATCTTGGGGACTTGTATCTCCTAGAGATTATGAGGATACGTGAAGGTCCATATATGGTTGTTTTTGATATATACTCTAGGTTGAATTGTATATTTTGTAATTTTTTATAGAAGTAAATGGTTTCCCAGATGAAATTGATAATGTATTGTCACCTATATATTGATAGATATATAGATAATGATATCCGGGTTGTTGAGGATATGCACTAGGAATCCATTCATGATTTTAGTGGATATTGGGATAGAAATTTTCCTTTGTTTGATTTTTAATATATTAATAGTTATCAATAAAAAATTAATATGGTTCCATTTTAGGATTTGTATGAGTGGACATGTCGATCTCCCTTATGCTTGGAAGAGTTGGGAGAGCAGTCCTTGGTTGGGCTGAGTCTGGTTTAGAAGATGATGGAGGTGGTGGAATTGATCCATATGCATTTCACCATAGTACAAAGTCATCATAAATCTTATACAGACTATCATAATTGTCCACTAAAGTATGAGGTTGGTGATCAAGTATTTCTCAGAGTTCATCTCACTCAGGATATCGTCAGTTAGGCAAGCAGGGTAAGTTGGCACCAAGGTTTGTGGGCCCCTTTGAGATTGTTGAGAAATTGAAGAGTGTGGATTATCATTTGTTTTTACTATATGGATTGACTACTATACATTATGTGTTTCATGTTTCCGAGTTGAGGAAGTATATACCAAATCATTCCCATATGACTAGATGAGAGGATGTTGATCTTGAGCCCAATACCACTTTGGTTGAGAATCCAATTAACATTATGGATTTCTAGGATATGGTAATACATAGAAAAATGACCACCCTAGTCTAGTTACTGTGGAATTTTAGATAGTATCACTACATGAAATGGTATTGGGATTCATTGATGAGGTATTAATGGCCTTTTTTTAAAGATCCCAGATCTTAAGCTCTTTCTGGGGACAAATTGATTTTATGGTGTGAAGATTGTAACACCTTGTTACCTTTATATTATGTAAATCCTAATATTTTCTTTTGGTTTTATTTTTTTCCCGGTCAAATATTGATGAACATAGAAATTGGAGGATACATATAATGGTAAATTCATGGATTTCTTGAAAATTTCAACATAAAAACATGTAGTTTCTACTACTCACTAGGAACTCACATTCTCTATAAGTGATGTACAGTCCATGTAATGGCTATTGGGAAGAATCCATGAACTGGTAATATGGAGTGAATGGATTACATGCAGTGTAATAGGTATATGATATGTAAGTATAAAAAATATGGTTTTTAATTAAAAGAAAATTGGTTTTTCAGAATATACGAACCTCAAGGATTACATGATGAGTAAATGGGTTACCTTCCATTTAAATGTTACAATGTTAGTTTTTAGGCCATCATGTGAGTGGTATGTTTCATTCATTCTATGTGAAAACTTCCTTGATCAACCTAGATATATCCCTATGTGATTTTTGGGGAATAATTGAAATTTGTATCAATCCGTTCAGCAATTGATATCCATTGGGTACGAATGACTTATCTTTTGGTAAGCGTTTATTCTAGATATTATTTGGTTTTGGTTGTGATTTTTGTTTGGATATGGTTGTATAATTGAATCATGTTTTCATTCAATCCATTTCAGTCGCTTGTCATTCCTCATATTACAATTGAAAATATTATGGTTTCCTTTCCCCATTTTCAAAAGTAGTTTGGTTTTATACATCCTTTTTGTAGGTGTATTTGTTCAAGTGTTCTAATTTATTATTGTTCTTATTGATTTCTGGATATTTGAATTGGAATTTCATGTGTTTGAATTGAAAAAGGAATGGTTTTATGTTTATAAATGTATCTTTTCCTAAAAAACGGAATTATGTTGACTTGAAATGGGAAAATGTATTTTCAACCCTGAAGAATATTGTCTTGGCTTTGAAATGGTTTTATGAAAATGTGATAATGGTTTTTAAAAAGTAAATTAGAAAAAATTTCAAAACAGGAACCTGGGGTGTGTCAATAAAGAGTCATAAGTAGCCTTAGCGTGTGTGACACCACTATGTGGTAACTTATTGTATATCGATGGACTGTGGTAGGACTTGATATTATTTGGATCCAATCTTATTCCTTTTTGGTATCGTGGAGGTATAGTATGTATTTTCCCATAGGTTAGATCTTGAATCAAAAATGAATTGTTGTTTCTAGGTTTTGATTACATTATATACTATTTCATGGATGTTTATATTTCAGTATTTTCGGTTTCATTGTCCTATAATTAGAAAATATGATATGAAATCTTTTTAAACTTAGGGGCAGTTTGAGAAATATTTTCAATTTTTTTTATTTATACAAATTATTATCAAAAAGATTTGTTTTAATGTTTTAGATTTTTCATTCTTTTTATTATAAATTTTATAGATTTCTTGGTTTTATTTTACTGGGATCTATTTATCACACCATAATTCTAACTTTGGGATGATGTAGACCTTGTTTTGTATGGAAAAAGTATAGGGATGGTAATTCTATAGAATATTGGCTTCTCTATATGTTGCTATTTCGTTTTGGGGATGGTTTAGAGGTGACAATTAGTCACATAGAGACTATGTTTTCTATATTAATATAATTTATAGTTATACTATCTGGATCAGTCATGCATCCCTTTTTTTATTCTTTGTACTCTTGTTGTATGCCTTTTTTTGATAATATTCAAGACTTGTTTTGTTAAATTTTCTATATCCCTACATCGTAATGGGATGACTTGGGTGACTAGTCTAGTAGTCTTGTGTTGGTATGTTATATTAGTAAAATGATCCATAATCCATTTTTGATGTGTAAGAATCAATCGCACCTTAATCTGATACATTGTGTCCCACTATGTCACCAAGTGTGTCTATTTGTTTAAGATTTACATTAATTTTAGTAAAAAAGAAAAGTGACATACTCAAAACTAAGAGAACACAATCCGATTATTTTGATACTTTAGGGAAATGAACCATAATTATTTTTTTGAAAAGTAGAATTTAGCCACACATCAATCTGATACACGGAGTGCCCATAAAATCACAAAGTGTTCGTTATTAGTTTAAAATTCACATTTTAGTTCTAAAAGTGTGTCACATGGTGAAAGTAAATGAAACACACATATATTATCTTGATAATTTAGAGAAGTAGTTTATATGTCATTTTCAACATGTAGGAATAAAATTAATGTTAAAATGACAAATAAAGTGACCAATACGACACAATGTGTGTGTTTCTAGTTTAAAATGACATTTTAGTAAAAAAGGAAAGTGACTTACTCAAAATGGAGAAAACTCATTAACTATTTTTTATACTTTTGGGATATTATCCATAATTAATTAACTATGTGTATAAATCAATCACACCTCAATCTAACCCATGGTGTGAATGGTATGATTCCATGTGTGTCTTTTTATTTAAAATCACATTAATTTTATTAAAAAAGAGAAGTGAAATACTCAAAAAATGAGAAAATGAATTATGATTATTTTGATACTTTAGGAAAATGATACACAAATAATTTTTTATGTGTAGGAATCATCATCACCTAAATCCAACTCATGGGGTGACCAGAATGACTATTAGTGTGTATTTTTCTTTAAGAATGACATTAATTTTAGTGAAAACACAAGTGAAAAACTCAAAAATGAGAAAACACATTCATGTTATTTTGATACATTAGGAAAATGTTCTATAAGTAATTTTTTATTTTTAGGAATTATATGAACCTTAATTTTATGCACAATTTTCCCAATATAACTCAAAGTGTCTGTTATCATTTTTAATTGACATTTTAGTTTAAAAAGTGTTTTACACACTGAAAACTAAGAAAATAATATCATATTGTCTCAATAATTTAAGTAAATGATTCATAAATCATTTTTTACATGTTGTAATTAGTCTGATATTAAACTAACACATGATGTGATCAGTATCATGAAAAGTGTGTGTTTTCAGATTAAAATGGAATTTTGGTAAAAAAAAGATAAGCGACATACTAAAGAATGAGAAAACAAATTCAGATGGTTTTGAAAAATTAGAAAAATTATCCATAAATCATTTTTAATGTTTAGGTATAAACTATACCTCAATATAACAAATAATGTGACCAATATGACTACAAATGCGTCTTTTTATAAAAAATTTAAATTAATTTTAGTAAAAAAGAGAAGCGACATACTCAAAATTGAGAAAAAATATTTTAATTATTGGATACTTTAGGAAAAAAAATACATACACCATTTTTGATTTGTATAAATCATATACACTTCAATCCAATGTATTGTGTGACTAGTATGACTCTATGTGTGTCTTTTTCTTTAAAATTTTCATCAATTTTAGTAAAAAACAAAATTGACATGATCAAAACTAATAAAAAAACACTCGAATTCTTTTGATACTTTATGAAAACTATCCATAAGTGAATTTTAATAAATATAAATCTGGATCACCTCAATCTGATGCACAATGTTCCCAGTAGAAGTCAATGTATTTGTTATCAGTTTAAAATTGGCATTTTAGTTAAAAACCTTTGTCACACACTAAAAACAAAGAAAACACAATTATATTATCTCAATAATATAATAAAAATATTTTTAACACCCATATATTTTATGATATATTCTTTTTAATTTATTTTATGTCTTGTGTTGTATTCTACACTAAGATTATCTTGTGCTCTACGCAATACCTTATTATCTTTCAGTATGCACAACACAATAATTGGCTTCAGTTACACACAATTTCACATTAATTTGATAGAATTAATTTCATGAAACATTGAGTATAGATTTTGTTCAATATATAAAAGAACTATGTTTGGATTATGTTATACGCAACACCAAAGTAATCTTTCACTAAACGCAACACTGACTTGGCTTGCATTACATGCAAGAGCGACCTTCCTCCTTAGCTTGCGTTATATGAAATATCGAGTTTCACTAAACATTGATATATTATATAAACTAGCTGTTATGAATAGCATTAAACACATTTTGAATTTAATATAACATTATCATTTATCTTATGTATTTTCTAGAACATGATATAAGAACAAACTCAATTTTTTTAGATAAAAGAAGTATTTTACAAAAAATGCAGTTTTGTCACCTTTTGATGGAGCACAAATATTAAATCTAGTTTTTAACACTTTTATATATTTTATTTGAAAAAATTAATTTCTTATTTTGAATCAGGACATCAAAATTTAGCTTGGTTGAAATTTTGGTATTATTCTGATGAAATTCATATTTTGATGAATAGTGAAAAATACTGCATTTTAATTCAAAACTACCTTTTCATCTTATTTATTTATATAGTTATAGTATCTTCATAATTTGTTTTAAAGTTTAATTGGATTATTATTTTATCATTTCATTCAATTTTGGTCATTGGAAGTAAATTCACATTTAAATTGGACATAAACACATGATAATATTTTGATAAGTTTTTTACTTTTTAAAAACCCGCTTTTTTGGTATTGACAACGGGAATTAATTTTAAATTAATTTCCTAAAATTACATGTTTTTAGTTATAAAAAATGGATTCCATATTTGGAATTAGTGGGTCAAAATTATGTAAATAGGTTACTTTTATTTTTTTGTATATTATGAATGGTAACTACGATAATTTTTATTTACTATAGTTAAAGATCAATCAGATAAATCAAGGTAACTAACAATATGATAAAGATAATAAAATTAACATAACACCTGAAAAAAATCCTATTATATGAATTAAAGTCGACCAATATCACCATTTGGTAAGAATTTATTCATTTAATGAACTTTTTTCAATGAAAGTGATGTAATTGTAATTTAAACAGATGAAGGTGACAACATATCACTCTCATATATCTTATAAGTATAATAATTTTAATATAGTGATAAAAATGATAAAACTTAGAAAATAAATATTCTATATAAATATAATGAAATTATCTAAATCATGTGAATTTATTTAGAATTTTTAGAGGTTAAATAATTACCAGTAATGATGAAACAATAGTGGTGTAGAAATTATTTTATTGATAGAAATATCAAATAAATGGTTTTAAAAATATTAAACAAAATATCATATGAACTAATTAATATTCTCCATATATTTTCTAGGTGACTATGACATTTTAGGATTGTATTAAATATTATGTCTTGAATTTATCTTCTCTGTGGATTTTATTTAATGTCAAATAAATGAATATTTTCAAAATTGAAACTATTGATATTTAATAAAAATAAAAAATTATTAAATTATTTAAAAATCACAAAATTATTTAAAAAATTAAAAATTAAAAATTATATTATCTAGAATTTAATAAATTATCTTATTAAGGAAAATTGAAAACACATAAGTAAATATTTATAACCATTTAATAGTTAAAATATTATTACCACAAATAAAATTAAATAGATGAAATAAGGATAAATCAAAACGATAATGTTTAAAACAAAATATAAACATCTCTAAATTTTATTTTTTTGAGAGGATTTATATTCGTACTCATATTATATTTGAAATAAATTAGTTTGGGAGCATTATAAACTAAAAATGAATTTATAATAAATTAATATTTTAAGACATTCCAAAGGTGTCCCTCCCCTCTCTTATAAAAGGCCACATATCCTTATCTTTTAATCACACCACCAAATCCCTTTGGCTCAGCCAAACCCTATCAAAATTTCCTCCAAACTTCCGTAACTTCATCTTAGATTCCACCCTTTAGAAAAAATCCATCTTAATGAGTTCTTTTGTGCATACCAAAAGGAGATTCCTGAAAAAGAGGAAATTATTTTTACACCTCTTTCAAATTTCTTTTCTTCTTCTACTTACTATTCTTATGTTGTTCCCAAAATACAGTAATAAATCTAGTATCTTATAAATTATGAGATTTTATTATAATTATGGGAAAACCTTATACCTTATTTTATCCATCCTACGAATAACAATATCACCATGTGTGCGTACGTACCTCTTACCGTCTCTACGTCATAGTGTAATTTATTATTCAACAATACATAATTTGGATGGGTATATTTATGAGTATAATGGATGTAAATAATTAATATAACATGATATTATTTATTTAAAATACATATATCATCCAATTTCATACCATTTAACCATCAAGGGAACGATATCGTCGCTCGTGCGTATGTACGACTTACCATCTCCACGACGCAATGAGATTTATTCTCCACGTAAACCATTAAAGAATGATTATAAAGTATATATAATAAATAATAATGAAATATATGACATAATAATAATACCATATTTAGGTATATATATATATATACGTCATTTACATGCTTCCATTCAATTCAATAAGGAAACCGAAACATCATTCATGTGTACGTACGACCTATCGTCACCATGAATGTTGTGTACCATTTCATTTATAAATTTATTATATATATTTATACAGAAGATATTTATGATATATAAATAATGTTTTACATTTTAGAAGTAATTAAATTACAATCTATGTGATAATATTATGAATAACAAGTCCAAACACGTATGATAAATAAAACGATCATTACCCAAAATATTGCTTTAACATGGAGTTGATAAATAAATGGGTAATATAAAGTCATAAGTGAATAATATATGATATCATAAATATTATTAAAGTTATGTTAAAAGTTAATAATATATTTAGACCCACTATACATGAATCTCAGATACATATATAAGAAATCAGAACTAAAGTATGAGATAATTTTGCAATCTCATTTATATCAGAGCTTGTTTATACATAAGTATTTACTGGGGATATATTTATCATCCATGTACATGTTTTCTAAAAATGTTTTCATAAATTTTTTACTATTCTTCTATGTATGTTTAAAGTCATTTTTACCCATTTTGACTTTTACTACATGGTATGAAATGATTCTTTCTTTTGTTTACCATACAAGGCACTTTTTGACTTTTCCAGCAAAAAGTTTGAGGATAGTGTTTTTCTAACTTATATCGAATGAATGGATTTTTTATGGTTTCATGATGCCTTAGTTCCATGAAGCTTCCTCTACACTATTTCAAGTTTATTTTTAATTAAGTTCTTTTCTTTTAAAATTTCATGGCATTTTGAGAAAAAAACCATTTTTGAAGAAGCAAGGATATTTTTCTAAAGAATTAATTTTAAGTGTTTTATCAAAATTATTTTCCATATAAGATGACGCTCTTAAATAATGTTATGTTTCTATCCTTATTATTACTATGATTTTATTGTTTTAATTAGGGAATGATATTTTATGATGGAATGATGTTTAAGAAACCCATTTTATTTCTTGGGTTATGCTATGATGAATGATTTATGTTTTATGGAACACTTAAGATTGATTTCATTATGATATGGGGGGACAAATATATCCCTAAAATGCATTGGGTAAAGATTTATATTTCATTAGATAGACCTAGATGGAATGAAAAGTAAATCTGATTCAGTAATACAGGGTTGGAACGATAAGTAAATTTGATTCAGTAATACATGGATGGAACGACAAGTAAACCCAGTTTAGTAAAGGACTTTTTCCACTATGATGGTCTTAGAAGCAGTGCCTTGGATACTATAGAAATCATATTATGTGTTTATTAATTTCCACAACCCCAAGTTTTATGCCAATGATATTTTATCATGGTTAAAGTTCCTTTATGATTTATTCCATACTTCCAAGATTTATTTCATGACCCAAGATTTTGATATTTAAACTTTATGTTCGGTTTTTATACATTATTATGTTTATAGTTTGTTATATGTTCTCAATGTTTACCCTTACTGAGCATTGATATCACCCTTTTTATGTTTTCCCTAGGATATAGAGAAAGGTTTTAGGTAGGAAAACAAAAGGGGAAGATCTTTATGGGAGATGTTGAAGATTTTTCACCAAGTTAGAAGATTATGTTCCAAGTTTCCAAAGACACTAAAATAATATGTTGTTTGGGTGTATATTTTTTTAATTTATTAATTATTCCAGAACGTAAATTTATTTTGAATATACATCAAGCTTGGGTCATTACAGTTGGTATCAGATCAAAGGTTTAGTCAAAATTTGGAAACTAGGATGCGAAAACATTAGTGAGATCCATAGAGATATTTATATGGTATATCTAGGAATGTCCCTAAGGGTAAGTCTAACTATAGTTTACAATCCTAGAATTATCATAATGATCATTAATAACCTAGGATTAGACTTAAGATGTTAGATATTGAATGTACCCACCTTGATTATGTTGTTCTCTGAGTATGATTTTTGCCGCTCACACTATTTTTTTGGGTTTTAGACAATGGATAGAACCTAAAAGAACCGTGATAATGATCAATGAACTGGTAAATGTAGTGAGTTTCCTCTAGAAAAACCAAATGTTATGGTATATGGAATGAAAAATCTTATTGCTATACTTACAGAATCTCTGAATCATTCGGGAATTCCAAATGAGAAGAGACGAGAACAATATTCTGTTGAGTCCTTCATGAGGCAACATCCACCTTCTTTCAGTGGGTCTTCTGATACACTTGTTGCTAAACAAAGGATCAGTGCCATTGAAAATTTATTTTCCATCATTAGCTATTTTGAACATGAAAAATGTCATTTTGACTGTTTATCATTTAGAAGGTGAAGCATACCAGTGGTGGACTCTAATCAAGAATACAAGGCAGCAAGATGAAATTGAATCCATGGAATGTGATGAGTTCAAGAACATAATTTTCAATAAGCAATTAAATCTTATTATTTAAAAAAACATGGAAAAGTAGTTACTTTATCTTATGCAAAAAATTATGAATCCATTGGTACATACAAGGAAAATTTTGGAAGGCTTTCAAGGTATGGTTCTGGTTTTATCATCCAACATGAAATTAAAGTTGATAGATTCTTTAGTGGCTTAAAACCATGTCTTTTAAGGGAATTATCTATAAAATAATTTAGTAGTTATGAATAGATTGTGAATTTTTAAATAAAGGTATAAATGGATGTTGGTGTTACATATCAATCTCATGGTTTTGACAAGAAACGGAATATGGAGTTCAACGAAAAATCTCAAAACAATGGTGAAAAGAATATGAATGTTTCCTTGTGCTCAAAGTGTGGAAAGAAGCATGGTGGAGATTTTCTTAAAGGGAAAATAAATTTTTTTAAGTGTGGAAAATAAGTTCATCGAGTAGTTGAGCGCCAATGTAATAGGAAAAAGGTTTCTAATGATGTGAATCGAGAAAAGTCTACAGAGAATGCACCACCCACACTTCAATGCTACAAGTGCATGGAAATAGGGAATTATACTAACCAATGCCAAAATCTATGGGTTAACAATGATGAATGACATAAGCAACCTCTTAAGGCCAAAGACAATGTCAAATCACATGTGATCATTATTGGTGATGTTGAGTATGATAATGAAGTGGTGAAATGATTAAGTGTTTTTGTAATGGGATTCCAAAATAGTGTTGTTGAATCAATTTTATAGTATTATGGAATATTTGAATATCTATGTATAGGTCCATTGTGGTTTTACATAAGTTTGTGGTACCAGTAACCATGAAAAGTGATTGAAATATTTTGGGAAAGCACATGATATGCGCATAATGAAGGGATAATGAGATAATGATATGCTTGATAGTATTAATGAGCTCATGACTGATATAAGGAAAAAGTGATATCATGGTTTGTGTATGTTGATTTTTTGGTATTTTTTGTGTGTGGAAAGAGTTAATTTTGACAAAATTCATGTTTTCACTAAGGTTATATGGTGATTCATGTTATTACTATGTTTCAAAAGAATAAAATATAAAGGTATTCACATGTTTGGAATGTGATAACCAATAAATACTTTATGAGATATGGGAGATAAATGTTATGTCGATTTAGTTCACCTATTTATAAAGTTTTATATTTTTTATTTTTTTAAGGATTGTAATGTTATCCATTTATGGATAGTATAAGTAATATTATATTTAAAGTTTGTTAGATTAATATATTATCTCACTATAGGTGGAATTATGCATATTTGATTACTTGTGATAACCTTTTTGTTGAGATAGATGGAATGACCTATCATTCTATTTCATTATCCACTAAGACTTCAAGAATGAAAAATTCAACTTCATTTCATTAAATAATAGATGAAGTGGAAATTGTTCAAGGCACGAACAATGATGAGATTGTACTAAAATCAATTAAGTATATATTCTCATGAAAAATTATTCAAAAATAGGGAAGGGATCTTGAAAACCAAAAATTTAATCTTAGTACCTTCATATCTAATGAATCTGATGGTCCCTTAAATCATCACAGATTTATGGCTTTCAGGTTATTAACTTTCTCCAAACCTTGTTCTCTGTCACTCCCTATCAGAAGATGATGGTTAGAGTTTTTTCTTTCATATCCATGTTTTCACTTCCCACCTATGTTCTCCTATATGGAAACACAATGATGCGTTACTTAGGGTAACCATTATGTTTCTAACTTTCCTTTTTAAAAGGATTTTTTAGTATTCCTTTTTACAATGTGGGTTTCTATGAAAGAAACATTCAAGTAGTAATCCTTTCATAATCCCAGATAATTTAGAGGGAGAAATTCATTTTAGGGGGGGTATAATGTAACACCCCAAGATTTTATGTGATATATTATTTTTAATTTATTTTATTTATTGTTTTGTACGCTACACCATGATTATATTGCGCTATATACCACACCGTATTTTCTTGCAGTATACGCAAAACTATAATTGGCTTGTGTTACACACAATTTGAATTTTGTTTGATATAATTCATTTCACGCAACACTGAGTATAGATTTTTTTCAATTTATAAAAGAACTATGTTTGGATTATGTTATATGAAACACCAAAGTAATCTTGCACTAAATGCAACACTAACTTGGCTTGCATCACACGCAAGAGCGACCATCCTCAAGAGCTTGCATTGTATGTAGTATCGAGTTTCACTAAATAATGATATATTATATAAATTAGATGTTATGAATAGTGTTAAATTAATTTTAAATTTTAAATAAAATTAAAATTCATATTATGTATTTTTAAGAACATGAAATAAGAACAAATTCAATTTTTCGAATAAAAGAAGTATTTTTTAAAAAATGCAGTTTTTCCATCTTTTGATGGAAAAATAATTTTAAATATAGTTTTTAACACTTTTATATATTATATTTGAAAAAATAAATTTCTTATTTGGAATTGGGAAATAAAAATTCAACTTGGTTGAAATTTTGGTATTTTTCTGATGAAATTTATTTTTTGATCAATAGTGAAAAATACTGAATTTTAATTCAAAACTGCATTTTATTCTAATTTATTTATATATTTAGATTATCTTATTAATTGGTTTTAAAGTATAATTTGATTATTTTTTATAATTTAATCCAATTTTGGTCATTTTATGTAAATTTACATTTAAATTGGACATAAACACATGACAATCTTTTGATATGTTTTTACTTCTTAAAAACCCGCTTTTTAGTTTTGACAACGAGAATTAATTTTAAATTAATTTATTCCAATTATTTGTTTTTAATTATGAAAAATGGATTCCATATTTGGAATCAGTGGGTCTAAATTATGTCAATAGGTTACTTTTTTTGGATATTATGAATAGTAACTAAGATAATTGTTATTTACCACAGTTGAAGGTAAATCGGGTAAATTAGGGTAACTAACAATATGATAATGATAATAAAATTACCCTAACACCTTCCAAAATACTCTTGGATGAATTATAAATGAAAAATATCACATATTGGTCATAATTTATTTATTTAATGGACTTTGTTCCATGAAAGTGATGTAATTATAATTATAACAAAACAAAGTGATAACATATCACTCTTATATATCTAATATGTATAATAATTTTAATTTAGTGATAAACAAGATAAAAAATTGAAAATAAAAATTATCCAAAACGATAATTAAATTATATACATCATGTGAATTTATTTATAATTTTTAGAGATTAAATAATTCTCATTACTGATGGAACAATAGTGATGTAAAAATGATTTTATTGATAGAAATATCAAATAAATCATTTTAAAATATTAAAATAAATATAATATGAACTAATTAATGTTATCCAAAAATTTTATAGGTTAAAATAACATGTTAAGAGTTTATAAAATATTTTTTTTTCGAATCTATCTTCTCTGTGGGTTTTATTTAAAGTCAAATAAATGAATAGTGTCAAAATGGACACTATTTATATTTTATAAAAATAACATATTATTAAATTATTTAAAAATAAAAAAAATATTTGAAAAATTAAAAAGTGAAAATTATATGGTCTAAAATTACCTAAAGTATCCAATTATGGACAATTTACAACACATAAGTAAATATTTATAAAAATTTAATATTTAGAATATTATTACCACAAATAAAATTAAATAGATTAAATAAGGATAAATCAAAATGATATTGTTTAAAATAAAATCAAAACATATCTAAATATTATTGTTTGATATTATTTATACCCATAATCATCTTATATTAGAAATAAATGTGGTTGGGATCATTTTTAATTGAAAATGAATTTATAATAAATTAATATTTCAAGACTTTTCAAAGGTGCCCCTCCCCTCTCTTATAAAAGGGAACCTCTCCTTCTCTTTTAATCACAACTAAAAATCCATTTGGATCATCCAAACAATGCCCAAATATCCTTTTAACTTCCTTAAATTAATACTAGAGTCCAACCTTTGGGAATAAATCCATCTTAAGGAGTCCATTTGTGAAAACAAAAAATAGGTACCCATAAATGAGGTAATTGTTTTATCACCTCTTTCAAAATTATTTTCTTTCTTATAATTCCTCTTATTATGTTATTCTCATACTATAGTAATAAATCCATTTTCTTCTAAATTATTATATTTTATCTTAATTATGGTACAACCTTATACCTCCTTTTATCCATCCTACAAATAACAATATCATCATGCATGTGTACGTACAACTTACCGTCTTCACGTCGTGGTGTAATTTGTTATTCAATAAAACATAATTTGGATGGGTATATTGATGATTATGATGGATTTAAATAATGAATATAACATTATATTATTTATTTAAAATTATTTTACCATCCAATTCTATACCATTTAACTATCAAGGGAATGATATCATCTCTTGTGTGTACATACAACTTACCGTCTCCACAACACGATGAGATTCACTCTCCATGTTAACTATTCAAGAATTATTATAAAGTATATATAATAAATAATCATTAAATATATGAAATAATAATTCTATTGTATTTAGGTATATATATATTTAATTTAATTTCTTCCATTCAATTCAATAAGGAAACAAAAATAGCGTTCATACGTACGTATGGCCTACCGTCTCCATGAACGGTGTATTCCATTTCATTTATGTATCTATTATATATATTTATATACTAAATATTTATGATATATAAATCATGTTTTACATTCTGGAAGTAATTAAATTATGATCTAAGTAATAATCTTGAGAATAAAATGTCAAAACATGTATGATAAATAAAACGATTATTACCCAAAACCTTGCTTTAACATAGAATTGATAAATAAACAGGTAAAATAAAGTTATAAGTGAATCAAATATGAAATCATAAATATTATTATGGTTCTATTTCAAGTTAATAATATGTTTAATCCAACTATATAGGAGTTTCAGACACATATGAAAGAAATCAGACCTAAGGTAAGGGATAATTTTGTAATCTCAGTTTTATCTAAGATTGATTATACATAAGTATTTTCTGGGGATATATTTATCATCCATGTCCATGTTTTCTAAAAATATTTTTATAATATTTTTAATATTTTTTTATATATTTTTAAAGTCATTTTTACTGATTTTTGACTTTTACTACATGGTATGGAAGGAATCTTTCTTTTGTTTACCATACAAGGTACTTTTTGACTTTTTCAGCAAAATTACCAAGAGAATGTTTTTTAACTTATACAACATGAATGGATTTTTTTACCGTTTCAGGATGAATTATTTCTATGAAGCTTCCTCTATACTATTTCAATTTTATTTTTTATAAAATTCTTTTCTTTTAAAATTTCAGGGAATTATGAGAAAAGAAAATGTTTTTGAAGAAGAAAGGATATTTTTATCAAGAATTAAGTTCAAGAGTTTTATCAAAATTAATTTCCATATAAGATGACACTCTTAAATAGGGTTATGTTTTTATCCCAATTGTTACTATGATTTGATTGTGTTAATGATGGAATGATATTTTATTATGGAATGATGTTTAAGAAATCCATTTTATTTATTAGGTTAGGCTATGATGAATGATTTATGTTTTGTGGCACACATAAGAATGATTTCATTATGAGATGGGTGGGACCTATATATACCTCCAATGAATTGGGTAAAGATTTATATATCATGAGATATACATGACTGGAACAACAAGTAAATCCGGTTCAATAATATAGGGTTTGAATGAAAAGTAAATCTGGTTAAGTAATACATGGTTGGAATGCCAAGTAAACCCGATTCAGTAAAGGAATTTCTACACTGTGATGGTCTTGGAAGCAATTCCTTGGATAATATAGAAATCATATTATGTGCTTATTTATTTTCCACAATCCCATGTTTTATTCCAATGTTATTTTATCGAGGTTAATGTTCCATTATGATCTATGTCTTACTACCAAGATTTATCTTAATGAATAAATATTTTGATATTTAAAATTTATGTTCATGTTTTTAAAATCTTATGTTTATGGTTCGTTCTATGTTATCAATGTTTACCCTTACTGAGCATTGATCTCAAACTTTTTATTTTTTAATTTCCCTAGGATATAAATAATGTTTTTAGGTTGGAAAACAAAAGGGAAAGATATTTATGAGAGATGTTGAAGACCTTTACCCCAGTTAGAAGATTATGTTCTATGTTTCTAAAGACACTAAAATAATATGGTATTTAAGTGTCTATTTTTGTAATGTATTATGTATTCTGAAAAAGAAATGTAATTTCCATGCATGTCATGTTTGGATTGTTAGAGTTGGTATCAGAGCGATGGTTTAGTCAACCTTTGGAAACTATAATGCAAAAACTTTAGTGAGATCCCTAGAGATATTTCTAAGGTATGTCTAGGGATGTCCCCAAGTGTAAGTCTTACTATAGGTTAAAATCATAGAATTATGGTAATGACCATGAATAACCAATTATTAGACTTAATATTTAAGATATTGAATGTACTCCCCCTTGATTATGTTGTTTTCCAAGTATGAATTTTTCCTCTCACACTATTCTTTTTGGGTTTTAGTTATGGATGGAACCTGAAGAAACCATGTTAATAATCAATGAAACGGGAAATGCAATGATTGTCCTCCTGAAAAACCAAATGTTATGGTAGATGGATTGAAAAATATTATTTCTATACTTATAGAAGCTATGAATCATTCCGGACATCCAAATGACACAGAGGGGAAAAATATTCTGTTGAGTCCTTCATGAGCCAGTGTCCACCTTATTATAGTGGGTCTTATGATCCACTTATTGCTAAACAATGGATCAGTACCATTGAAAAGATATTTTCCATCCTTCACTATTCAGAACATGAAAAATCCATTTTGGATTTTTATCATTTAGAAGGTGAAGCAGACTAGTGGTGGACTCTAATCAAGAATACAAGGTAGCAAGATGAAATTGAATCCATGGAATGGTATGAGTTCAAGGACTTATTTTTCAATAAGTACTTCCCTCATATTCTTCTAAAGAAGATGGAAAATGAGTTCCTTGAGCATAATCCAAAGGATGATGAATCCATTGGTACATATGAGACAAATTTTACAAGTCATGTAAGTTATGATTCTAGTTTTATCATCCAACCTGAAAGTAAATTTGATCGATTATTTAGTGGATTAAAACCAAGTCTTTGAATGGAATTAAATATAAGAGTCTTTATTGGATTTGAAGAGGTTATTCACTGTTCTATCAAGTTAGAAATGGAAGTTGGTTTTATATATCAATCTCATGATTTTGATAAGAAAAAAAAGATGTATTTAAAGGGAAAATCTCAAAACAATGGTGAAAAGAAGATGAATGTTTCTATATACTCAATGTGTGGAAAGAATCATGGTCGAGATTGTCTTAAAGGGACTAGAAAATTTTTTAAGGGTGGAAAATAAGGTCATTGAGTAGTTGAGTGATGACGTAATGAGAAAAAGGTTTCTGATGATGTGAATAAAGAAAAGACTATGAGAATTCACCAGACACACTTCAATGCTACAAGTGCAAGGAAATGGGGCATTATGATAACCAATGAGAAAATACAAGGGTTAATGATGACGATCAACATCAGTAACCCCTTAAATCCAAAGAAAAAGGAAAATCACATGCGGTCACTATTGGTGATGTTGAGTATGACAAAAAAGTGGTGAAATGATTAAGTATTCATATAATTAGATTTCAAAATAGTGTTGTTGATTCTCTTTTATGGTATTATAGAATATTAGAATATCTATGTATTGGTCCATTTTGGGTTTCCATAAGTATATGGTACCGTTAACCATGAAAATTGATTGAAATATCTTTTAAAAGCACATGATATGCACATAATTAAGGGATAAAGAGATCAAGAGATGTTTGATAGTATTAATTAGCTGATGACTGATATAAGGACAAAGTGATATCATGGTTTGAGTATTTATAAATTTTTGGTATTTTTTGTGTGTGAAAAGAGTTAATTTTTACAGAATTCATGTTTTCCCTAAGGATCTATGGTAATTCATATTATTACCATGTTTAAAAAGAATACATGATTAAGGTATTCACATGTTTGGAATGTAAAAACCAAGAACTAAGTTATAAGATATGAGAGATAAATGTTATGTCAATTTAGTTCACCTCTTTCTAAAGTTTTATATTTTTTTAGTTTTTGGAAGGATTTTAATGTTATCCTTTTGTGGATTATATAATTTATATTATGTTTGAAGTTCATTAGATTAATGTATTATCTCACTATAGATGGACTTATGCATATTTAATTACCTGTTCTAACCTTTTTGTTGATATAGGTGGAATGACCTATCATTCTATTGCATGATCTTCTAACACTTCAAGAATGAAAAATTCAACTTTATTTCATTAAATAAGAGATTAAGTTGATATTTTTCAAGGCATGAACAACAGTGATATTGTTCTAAAATCAAGTAAGTATTTATTCAAATGAAAAATTATTCAACTTTAGGGAAAATATATTGACAACCAAAAATGTTATCTTAGTACCTTCTTATTTGATTAATCCGATGGTCCCTTAAATCATTATAGATTTCTGGATTTCAGGTTGTTAACTTTCCCCAAACCTTGTTCTCTATCACTTTCCATCAGAACTTGATGGTTATATTTTTTATTCCATATTCATATTTTCACTTCCCACCTACGTTCTCCTATGTAGAAACCCAGTGATGCATTACTTCGGGTAACCATTATGTTTCTAACATTCCTTTTTAAAATGAAGTTTTTGTATTCTTTTTTATGATGTGGGTTTCTATGAAAGAAGCATTCAAGTATTAATCCTTTTATAACCCTGAATAATTTCAAGGGAGAAATACTTTTAAGGGGGGTATAATGTAACACCCTGCGATTTTATGAGATAGATTATTTTTTGTTTTTTTACATCTTATGTTGTATGCTTAACCAAGATTATATTTCACTATACGCAACACCGTATTAGCTTGTAGTATACACAACGCTATACTTGGCTTGTGCTACAGAGAACTTCAAGTTTGTTTGATAGAATTCATCTCACACAATAGTGAGTATAGATTTTTTTAGTGTATAAAATTACTATGTTTGGATTATGTTATACAAAACACTGAGGTAAGCTTTCACTAAATGAAACACTAACTTGACTTTCATTACATACAAGATAGACCTTCCTCAATAGCTTGCATTGTACACAATACTGAGTTTCATTAAACAATGATATATTATATAAACTATCCATTATGAATAATATTAACCAAATTTTGAAATTTATATAACATTAAAATTCATCTTATGTATTTTCTAAAATATGATATAATAAAAAATTCAATTTTTTTGGATAAAATAAGTATTTTTCAAAAAATACAGTTTTCCACCTTTTGACAGAGAACCAATTTTAAATATAGTTTTTAAAGCTTTTATATATTCTATTTTACAAAAATAAATTTCTTCTTTTGATGTGGGACATAAAAATTTTACTTTGTTGAAATTTTGGTATTTTTCGGATGAAATTCATATTTTGACGAATAATGAAAAATAATACATTTTAATTCGAAACCGCCTTTTCTTCTAATTTATTTATATAGTTTTATTTTCTTTATAATTGGTTTTAAAGTGTAATTAGACTATGTTTTTATCATTTCATATAATGTTGGTCATTGGAAGTAAATTCACTTTTAAATTTCATATAAAAATATGACAATCTTTTGATAAGTTTTTACTTCTAAAAAATTCGCGTTTTGGTTTTGACAAGGAGAATTAATTTTAAATTAATTTTAGATAATTATCTGATTTGAATTATGAAAAATGGATTCTATATTTTTAATAAGTGGGTCCAAATTATTTTATTTTGTTACTTTTATTTTTTTTGGAAATTATTAATAGTATCTACCGTAATTTGTATTTACCATTGCTAAAGGTAAATCGGCTAAATTAGGGTAACTAACAATATGATATAGATAATAAAATTACCCTAACACCTAAAAAAATCATATTCTATAAATTAAATTAGATCAATATCACCTATGTGTCAGAATTTATTTATTTAATGAACTCTTTTCCATGAAAGTGAAGTAATTTTAATTAAAACAAAAGAAGGTGACAGCATGTCACTCTCATATATCTTATAAATATAATAATTTTAATATAGTGATGAAATTGATAAAACATAGAAAATATATAGTATCATAATGTCTAATTAAATTATATATATCATGTGAATTTATTTAGAATTTTTATAGATTAAATAATTACCATTAACAATGACACAATAGTGATGAAAAAATTATTTTTTTGATAGAAATATCAAATAAATGGTTTTAAAAATATTAAAATAAATATCATATGAACTAATTAATGTGTTCCACAAATTTTCTAGGTGACTATGACATTTTAGGAGTGCATTAAGTATTTTTTTGAATTTATCATCTATGTGTATTTTATTTAAATTCAAATGAATGAATTGTGTCAAAATTGACACTATTGATATTGTATAGAAATTACATATTATTAAATTATTTAAAAATCAAAAAAATATTCAAAAACATAAAAATTGAAAATTATATGCTTTAAAATTTTATAATGTATACAATTACAAAAAATTTAAAAAACATAAATAAATATTTTAACCATTTAATATTTAGAACATTATTACCACAAATGAAATTAATTAGATTAAATAAGGATAAATCAAAATGATAAGTTTTAAAATAGAAACAAAACATGTATAAATTTTAATGTTTGCGAGTATTTAGACCCATAATAATATTATATTATAAATAAAATAGTTTGGGATCGTTATAAATAGAAAGCAAATTTATAATAAATTAATATTTCAAAACATTCTAAAGGTGCCCCACCCCTCTCTTATAAAATGGCACTTATTCTTCTCTTTTAATCACACATACAAAGCCCTTTGTATCAGAAAAAAACTACCCAAATCTACTCCAATATTACTTAAATTCATCCTAGATTCCACCTTTTGGAGATAAAGAAATCTTAAAGAATCCTTTTATGCATAACAAAAAGAGATACTCGAAAAAGAGGTAATTGTTTTATCACCTCTTTCAAAATTATTTTCTTATTCTATTTCATCTTTGTATATAGTTATCATATTAATGTAATAAATAAAATATCTTATACATGATGAGATGTTATATTAATTATGGGACAACCTTATACCTCTTTTTATCCATCCTATGAATAACAATATCACCATGCGTGCATTCGTACAACTTACCATCTCCACCCCATGGTGTAATTTGTTATTCAGCAATACATAATTTTGATGGGTATATTAATAAGTATAATGGATTTAAATAATCAATATAACATGATATTATTTCCTTAAAATTCATATACCATCCAATTTTAAACCATTTAACCATCAATGGAATCGTATCAGCACTCGTGCGTATGTACGACTTATCGTCTCCACGACGTGATGAGATTCATTCTCCACGTTAACCATTCAAGAATGATTATAAAGTATATATAATAAATAATCATAAAATATATGACATAATAATTCTACTTTATATATATATATATATGTCATTTACTTGCATCTATTCAATTTAATAAGGAAACAAAAACAACGTTCATGCATACGTACGACCCACCGTCTCCATGAATGGGGTATTCCATTTCATTTGTCTATCTATTATATATATTTATATACTGAATATTTATGATATATAAACCCTATTTTACATTATAGATGTATGTAAAGTATGATATAAGTAATAATATTAATAATAACAAGTCAAAACACATATGATTAATAAAACAATTAATACCCAAAATGTTTCTTTAACATGGAATTAATAAATAAAATGGTAATATAAAGTCATAAGTAAATCATATATGATATCATAAATATTATTATGGTTCTGTTATAAGTTAATAATATGTTTAAACCCTCTATACATGAGTTTCAGACACATAAGAATAAAATTGGACCTAAGGTAAGGGATAAATTTACAATCTCATTTTTATCCATGATTGTTTATACCTAAGTATTTACTGGGGATATATTTATCATCCATGTCCATGTTTTCTAAAAATGTTTTCATAAAATGTTTAATATTATTCTATGTGTTTTTAAATTAATTTTTACCCATTTTTGATTTTTAATACATGGTATGGAAAGAATCTTTCTTTTGTTTAATATACGAGGTACTTTTTGACTTTTCCAGCAAAAGTACAAGGAGAATGTTTTTTAACTAATACGACATGAATGGATTTTTTGACGGTTTAATGATGCCTTATTTAAATGAATCTTACTCTATAATATTTCAAGTTTATTTTTAATTAAATTATTTTCTTTTAAAATTGCATGGAATTTTGAGAAAAGAAAATGTTTTTGAGGAGGAAAGGATATTTTTTTCAAGAATTAAGTTTAAGTGTTTTATCAAAATTATTTTCCATTTAATATCAATCTCTTAAATTGGTTCATTTTTATAACCCTATTATTACTATTATTTGATTATTTTAATGATGGAATGATATTTTAGGATGGAATAATGTTTAAGAAACCCATTTTATTTCTTGGTTTATGCTATGATGAATGATTTATGTTTTGCGGAACACATAATAATTATTTCATTATGAGATGGGAGGGAAATATATCTCCATACAATGCATTGGGTAATGATTTATATCTCATTATATAGGCATTATTGGAATGAAAAGTAAATATTGTTTAGTAATATAGGGATGGAATGACAAGTAAATTGGGTTCAGTAATACATGGCTAGAACGGTAAGTAATCTCTATTCAGTAAAGGACTTTGTTCACTATGATTTCCATGTAAGCAATGCCTTGGCTACTATGGAAATAATATTATGTGCTTATTTATTTTCCAAAATCCCATGTTTTATGAAAATTCTATTATATCATGGTTAATGTTCCTTTATGATCTATGACTTACTTTGTTCACTATGATTTCCATGGAAGCAATGCCTTGGCTACTATGGAAATAATATTATGTGCTTATTTATTTTCCAAAATCCCATGTTTTATGAAAATTCTATTATATCATGGTTAATGTTACTTTATGATCTATGAGTTACTTCCATGATTTATTTCATGACCCAAGATTTTGATATTTAAACTTTATGTTCATGTTTTTACCTTCCTATGTTTATGGTTTGTTCTATGTTCTCAATATTTACCCTTATTGAGCCTTGATCTCACCCTTTTTATGTTTTATTTTCCCCTAGATATAAATAAAGGTTTTAGGTATAATAAATGGGTAAGATATTTATGGGAGATATTTAAGATGTTTCACCAAGTTAGAATATTATGTTCCAAGTTTTCAAATACACTAAACTAACATGGTCTTTGGGCATATATTTGTGTAATGTATTAATTATTTCACAAAATAAATGTAATGTCCATGTATGTTAAGATTGGGTCATTACAATATTCAAAAATAATTTTTGATGTGTAGGAATCAGTATCTTTTTAAAACAATGGAGGATATGACTCGTATGATGAAAATTGAGTGTTTCTAGTTTGAGATGATATTTTAGTAAAAAAGAAAAGTGACATATTTAAAACTAAAAAAAACACATTTGGGCTATTTTTATACTTTTGGGAAAAAACCATGAGGAATTTACAATGTGTAAGAATCAACCGAACATCAATCGGATGCACAGTGTGACTAGTATGACTCAAAGTGTGTATTTTTATTTCAAAATGAAATTAATTTTAGTAAAAATGAGAAGTGACATACTCAAGACCAAGAAAAAAATTATGATTTTTTTGATACTTTAGTAAAATGATGCATATATAATTTTATGTGTGTATGAATTTGTTTCACATAAATCTGATTCATGATGCGATTGGTATGACTCTAAGTTTGTCTTTTTATTTAAATTTGACATTAATTTTAGTAAAAACCATAAGTGGAATACTGAAAATAATAAAACACATTCATATTATTTTGATACTTTAGGAAAATGATTCATAAGTAATTTATGATGTCTAAAAATTATTTTTACCTTAATCAAACAAAATTTGTTCTTATTATCACTATAAGTGTGTCTTTTTATTTTAAATTAACATTAATTTTATTAAAAAACACAAGTGATGATAGGACTAGAGGGAATCGTTAATTACCTATGGGTCTATGAAAAACAAAAATTTATAACATTTAAACTATTCTACCTAATTAATTAATATGATTAAAACATGAGGTTGAGGTCAATCCATAAAGATAATGAAATTATTATGATTAGGTTTTAAAAATATTCTATTTTATGAATTATTAGAAATTGGTGATAAAAGTTGGGTTTGATTGATTTTGAGGAAACAAATTAAGAAAGAAAGGAATATTGATTTGTTGAAATTAGGTTTTGAAAGCATTCCATAGTTTTTTAATTTTAGGGTTTAGGTGCAATTGTATTTTTTAAAATTGGTTGATTAATTCATGATTCATGTTGGAGTTGAGAAGAGGATAATCCAATGGTCATGGTATCCCTTACGTGATGCAAAAATATTCTATTTCCCATGGTCCAGTAATTTAGAATTTCTAAAAATAATGCTTTTCTTGATATTGCCCAAATAGCCCAAAGACCTTAATTTTAATTGATTTTTGACAACCCCCCCTTCAAGGGATGAGGGGGAACCCTTAAAAGGCCTGTAGGCTCAGAGATTATATGGATCATAGGCTTAAGAGATTACAAGACTTGAAGATCTTAGGGAATTCAACCATACTATAACTACAATGAACTGACCCTCCCCAGCATATGCATCATGATGGAAGATATCCACCTTTTCAAGGCTATCTAGATAGGCTTCCCATGCAAGCACAGACTAATCCCGATGGTGTAGCCATACCCTATCATTCTTCCAATTCCATTTGGTTCTCCTCTGGTGAGTGCACTTACTCTGAATCCTCTTTTGGGGTACTCTTTTTTTGTAGAGTTTGTCTAGGGAAACTACATTGATCATGTGGCACAAAGGCCTTGAGGTGGATTAAAGACCTTAAAGTTGGCCTAAAATCCTTAAGAACTCTAAGACCAAATCAGTGGCCTAATTTGAATAGTTCCTCTTGCTACAATACCTACACAGTACCCACTACAGTACCACTACAGTACCCCTGGGATTATGCCCCCACCTGGTTTTGAACCTGGGTCTCATGGATGCACTTAAGGAGTCCTCACAAATTGGGATGAGGCTCATGTGCTTGTCTTGATATTGTATTTGAACTTGATTTCCCCTAATTTTGACAATGGTTATGCCTCTTTTTGGGTCATCAGTTACACAATTTTAGGGTTCCTGTAATGACCCAAACATTCATCGATGGAAATTCCTCTTGATCTAATTAAATGTATTATTATGGTTATATAAAATGTGAAATTCATTGGTTTTATGTTTCTTTATTTTAAAATACCATTATGAATTGAGTCTTTTTCTAATATAGTCGTTTAAAAATGATAACATGATTAGTATAAATATAGGGCTTTAATAAATCTAATTTACTCAAAAAAAGGAAGCGATGGACTCATCCAGTAGACTTTCCCCATACAAATCCCATTTTTCAAATCTTAGAAAGGATTTGGCGTCATTGGGCTTCACTCTTGACCAAGCCCAAGCTGAGCTTGAACACATTAAGCTTGAGCGGAACCGACTACGGGAGAAGTGGAAGTTAATAGAGATTACCACCCGAAAGATGTTATCCGAGCCAACCCAAGAGCCTGTCACCATTTAAAACCTTAACCTTCAGTCTTATGTGGGTTTTATAAGGGTTTATGTAACAAGACCCTAGTATTATGACTATGGACATTATCTTTTTTATAAATAATGTGCATTAATTTTATTATTGTTACTTTTTAAATATTTTTAAGGTAATAATAGTATTTTTAGTTAATATTCAACTAAGAAATCTATTTTGATGAATTAATTTATTTTTTAATATTTTAATAAAATATTATTATTATTAAATTACTTTTTATTAAATATAAATGATCACATAATTTTATGAATGCAATTGTAATTTTTATTAAGGTTTGAAAACTATTTTTGTCAAACCCCATGAATTTTTTATAAATGTTGGTTTTTATTTTAAAAGTAAAAATTCACATATTTAGAAAATTATTTAGATAAAATGAATATTATTTTTTAAATCATGATTTCAAAATTATCCAACAATGAATTTTTCAAAATTTTCTGAGACAGTCGAATTTTTGGGTAAAAATTAAATACAGATTAAATATATAATGTGTTTTATGACATCATAATTACCCAATAGTGATTTAATAAAATACTATAAACATTATTTTAGGCCAATATATGTTTTAAAATTAAAATAATGTGATTTTAGATTTGTTTGATTTATTTTACAAAGCTTTAGTGGACCCTTCAAGGCTTATAAAACTTTTTGTCTTTTTAAATTGTTTTCCTTGAGAGTGTGACTCACCTCCACAAAAGAAACCCTATTATTTTAAGAAGTTAATACATTGGACTTATAAAATATTACTTTCCAATCCCCTTTGGCAGAAACCATGGGCAAAAAACATGGGATGGTTTGTGGTTTTGATTAGTTTAATGTGTGGTGTCCCAAACCTAAATAATAAAGAATTCCCTCTCCTTTATTATATAAACCCACCCAAGATCCAACTTCCTCTTCACTCAAAGCCTTTGTATTTCAAATAATCCATGATATCATTTCTCTATAATCCTCCCATGGTGCCCCAAGCTCCCAAGAAGCCTCTCTCAAGCCCCTCCCAAGCCTTTGGGATCACACTTCCAAGTAAGGGATTTCTTCCTTTCTCATTTTGTCCAATTTTATTTAAGTTGTTATGCCCTTTTGTTTTCAATTAAAAATGTTGGGGGTATGATTTAGAACCTCCCCCATACTTCCCTATTTATGTTTGGATTATGGGATACCCCTTTATCTCTCATTAATTCATCCCATGTACACCCATTACCATGCCGAAATGTCGTGAGGGATTTCAATCTCCTCATTTACATCTAAGTAATTCTTTTGTATTATGCATCTAAATTCCATTAAGTTTTTTGGGACATGTATCTATATGACCCCCTTAATGTCTATTTCATGTAAATATGATGAGACACCCCTTTATATCTCATCAACCATTTTATATGAGTTCTTATTTCACGTTGTTATGCTGCCGAAATTGCAATATGATTTTCCAAGCCAATGTCGTTGTGTAGTGAATACCATGCCCATTTATATATCATGGGTATTCACCTTTATGAACATTTACTTATTGATTATAAAGATTCATGTATGTATTACACATCCCTTTATCTTTTAATAAATGATGATGACTGATTCCATGTTATATGATCCATGTGGCACACTTATGCATGAAATGAAATGTTTGAGAAGGGTGAGCCCTAATAGCACTCCAATGCATTGGGTAAAGTATAGTATCATGATACGTTATGTGGAATGAGTATTGAATCGAGATAATTTAAGTGCAACGAGGGTTTACTCATGCTTTAAGTGCAACTAGGGTTTACTCGTTCTTAATGTACAATAAGGGTTTACTCATGCTCTATGTGCAATGAGCCTTGGCTCATGCTAATTCCATGTTAAGTGTTGCTTCCAAATTTCTATGTTATGATTTCCATGCTTTATCAAGTATTTATGTTCATGTTTCTCTTGTTATCCATTGATACTCCTATTGTCTAACATGTATCATATTCTTCATGTTATTCTATGTTTATTTCCTTACTAAGCTTTATAGATCTCCCTTTTCTTATGCATGTCCTCAGGTTATCCCATTCAATGCTAAGTACGAGGTAATGTAGTGGTCATGTAAAGAAAGTTTTCAATAAAGATGTCACGTTTCATGTTTTAAGTTGTTATGTAATGTTCCTAATCCCCAAATACATTATACCCCTCGATCTTCCATGTTGTATCAAGTGAAGAGTTTATGTAATAAATCACGTTTAAGTTTTTAATAAAAGACTAGGGTTGTTATAGTTAGTATCAGATGATTGGTTTAGTTATTTTTGGGATTAGGATTAGAAAAACCTAGTTAATACATAGATAAAATAATAAGTATAAAAACATCCATAAGTTTTGGTGAGTATAGAGTAAGTGGTTTATCAAGAAAATACATTCCTGTCGGTATACGAGCAGGTAGAGGCAGCTCTGGTACAGATGTATCCTAGGGGTAAAACTTGAAAACATTGCTTTGAGCTAGAATTGAATGGGAACTGGTGCACAACAATGGGACTTGATGCACTCTTGGTTATGACACTCCTGGGGGATATGATTTGGTAAATTCACAAGCTTAGTATGAACCCTTATTAAGGGAATTAAAGAAAAATTCTCCTAGGAATATATATTAGAAACTAGATCATGAATAACATAGATTGAAGAATATGGATTCATAAGTTAAGGAAATAAAATTTATTTATAAGTCATCAGTTTTTTTCTTGGATTACCCTTTGTGTGTTACCCCTAACGTTATTTTTATTCCAGCTAATGGCCGGTAATAGGAGGACTCAAGCTAAGAACCGATGTGAAGATCAATGTGATGACTGTGAAAATGAGATTCACAATCTGATGGGAGCAGGAATCTTGAAATTTTTCACAATTCTCTCTAATTTAAATAAATATTTGAATAGAAACATGGATCAAGATTAACATTCAACCCCCCTAAGAAAGAACAAGTTGCTATCGAGAGCTTCATGAGACAAAGGCCTCATACTTTTAATGGATCGTCTGATCCCTCAATCTCTGAACAATGGATCAACTCTATTGAAAAGATCTTCTCTATCCTTAAATGTTCTAAACAAGAGAAGGTTCTCCTGGCTGCTTATCATATAGAGGGTGAATCTTATCAATGGTGGATGTTGATCAAAAATACGAAGCCTGAGGAGGAGATCGAGGCGTTGGAATGGAAGGATTTTCGGAAGATGTATTTTGATAAATATTTTCTGCGCACCCTCCGAATTAAGGTGGAAAGGGACTTATTTTCCCTCAAGAAAAAATATGATGAATCTTTCAGGGAATATGAGGCAAACTTCACAAGGCTTTCACGATACACCTACGACTTTGTCGTTACCCACGAATTCAAGGTTGACTACTTTTTTGGTGGGCTGAAACCTAGCCTATAGAAAGAACTGGCGATCCATGACTTCGACAGCTATGAGGAAATTGTCCGATGTGCCCTCAAGGTCAAAATGAAGATCAGAGAATCTCAGGGGTATCATGGGGATAAGAACCGTAAGGTCGAATTCAATGCTGGAAGTCTGATGGATAAATCCAATGATGCTAAGAAGATACCGCACCCCACTTTCCAAAGGTGCGGAAGGAAGCACCCTAGGAATTGCATAAAGGGGGCGAGGAAATTCTTTAGGTGTGGAAGATAAGGGCACCTAGATGTTAAATACCGACAAGAAAAACCCACGGCTGCAACAGTGGAGAGGAATGATCTGTTAAAATCTCAACGCGTTGTTCATTGATACAACTACAAAGAACCAGGGCATCTTGAAAATCAGTGCCCTAAGACAAGGGTTTTTGGAGGCAACCAACAACCTCTAAGGCAGCAAGGGAGATCTTTTGAGATCACTACTGCCGAAGTGAACCTCGACAATGAAGTGGTGATAGGTACTCTAGTTATTCATTCAAGAACAGTGAACATAATTTTTGATTCAGGTTCTACACATTCTTTTATATCCCAAAATATTAGTAGAACAATCCCAACACCATCACAAATCATGGAAGTAAAGATGTTGGTGAGTATGACAAATGGGGAAATCATTGCATCCCATGAGTATAAAAAATTTCCTATTATAATATGTGGATTCAATTTCATGAAGAACCTTTTCATACTCCCTCTGGTGGAATTTGATGCAATTCTTGGCATGGATTGGAATTTGTTACATAGAGCCAACATAAATTGTCGTGAGAGTGAAATCACCCTCCATATGGAGAATCAGCCCCCCAATTCTATACAAGTGCAAGTAGAAAGATGAATATTCTTTATCTCTATCATGTCAAGTGTGGATATTACCACCCTATAATCATGCATATCTGGATTAGATGATTGAGTCTAAGGAGGTAACTATAGTTTAAGACATGCCTATTGTGAGGGAATTTGCTGAAGTGTTTCCTGAGGAATTTACTAGTCTTCCTCCTAGAAGAGATGTTGAATTCTCAATTGATCTTATACCTGGGGTGTTTCCAATATCCAAGACTCTGTATAGAATGGCTATTGTAGAGCTTGAGGATCTGAAGAAACAACTACAGGAGAATCTAGATAAAGGGTTTATACGCCCATGTGCTTCACCATGGGGTGCACCAGTCCTCTTCGTTAAGAAGAAGGATGGGTCAATGTGCCTTTTCATCGATTATCGCGAGCTTAAAAAAATCAAGATAAAGAACAAGTATCCTCTCTCATGAATTGATGAATTGTTTGATCATCTCTGTGGAGAACAATACTTCTCCAAGGTGGATTTACGTTCAGGATATTATCAAGTAGGGGTGAATAAGGAAGATATCCCCAAGATAGCTTTTCGTACAAGATACGGGCACTATGAATTCATAGTAATGCCTTTCGGACTCACTAATGCTCTAGAAATCTTTATTGAGTTAATGAATAGAGTATTTAAAGATTACTTTGAAATTTTTTTGGTAGTCTTTATAGATGATATTCTAATATACTCCAAAACTATGGAGGATCATGAGGAGCATCTAAGAACTGTACTACAGACCTTGAAGAAGGATAAGATCTATGAAAAGTATAGAAAGTGTGAGTTTTGGTTGAAGGAGGTCTCATCCTTGGTCCATATCATTACAAGAAATGGGATATCTATAAATCCCTCCAAAACAGATGCAATTGATGTATGGATGATGCCAACATTGGTAATAGATATTCATAGCTTCTTGGGGTTAGCTGGAAATTATCGACGATTTGTGAGAAATTTATCATGATTTTCCAACCCTCTTACTAAGCTAACTCAGAAGGGAGTAAAGTTTTCTTGGAGTGATGAATGTGAAGAAAGCTTCAAGGAGTTAAAAAGGAGGCTTATCACTGCGCCCGTACCAGCATGGAAAAGAGAAATTATCAGAGTTTAATGTTAATGAAGAAGGAATTGTGAGATTTGGGAAAAGACTATGTGTTCCATTAAGTCTAGAGATGAAGAAGGAACTTTTGGATGATGCGCATAGTTAAAATTTCTCTATTCACCAAGGAAACACAATGATGTATTGAGATATCTGAGAGAATTATTGGTGGGATAATATAAATAAGGAGATCACTGAGTATTCATCAAAGTTCCTGGTGTGTCAGTATGTGAAGGCAGAGAGGCATAAGTCTAAGGGGATGATGCAACCATTGCCCATACCAGCATGGAAATGGGAGAACATCACCATGGACTTTGTCACTAGGCTTCCAAAGACATCCAAAGGCAACAATGAAATATGGGTTTTTGTGGATCGTCTTACAAAGTATGCAAACATCATTGAAATTCGGGAGGATTTACCATTGGATCAGCTGGCACATATATATATCAGGGAAGTGGTAAGTCTTCATGGAGTACCACTATCTATTGTATCCGATCGAGATCCAAGATTCACCTCTATGTTTTGAATGATTATTAAACATTCTCTAGATAATGAGTTGAACTTCATTACATCTTATCATTATCAAACTGATGGAAAATCCAAGAGGACTATCCAAACACTTGAGGACATGTTTAGAGAATGTTCTACGGAAGGAGGGTGGGACCAAAATTTTCCACTGGTTGAATTCTCATACAATAATAGTTTCCACTTGACCATCCTAATGTCACCTTATGAATCCCTATATGGTAAGAGGTGTAAAACACCAACATGTTGGGATGAAGTCAGTGAGAGTAAGATGCTAGGACCAGAAATGGTCGATGAAATGATGGAGAAGGTAAAAACCATTCAACAACATATCAAGGTAGCCCAGAGTTGATAGAAGAGTTATGTAGATAACCATCAATGGGACCTCGAGTTTAAAGTTGGATACATGGTATTTCTATACATATCTCCATGGAATAAGGTTATGAGGTTTTGAAATAAATGGAAGTTAGGTCCTATGTACATCGGCCCCTTCGAGATTCTTGATCGTGTTGGGATTGTGGCCTATCGACCAGCACTTCCACCTACCATGGCCAAAGTAGATGATGTATTTCATGTATCCCTCTTAAGTAAGTACATACCAGACCCTTCACATGTACTCTCTTTATAGGTAGTAAAACTAGAGGATGATATTTCTTATAAAGAGAAACCAGTGAAAATATTAGATTGTAGAGAAAAAGTTCTACGAAATAAGACAATGCCCCCTGTCAAGGTGTTGTGGAAGAACCAAAAGTTTGAATAAGTGACATAGGAATCAGAGGAAGTGATGAAGAAAAGTTACCCACATTTGTTTTAGAGTGGGAAAAGGAAATTTCAAGGGAGGAATTTCTTAAGGGGGGAATATTTTAACGACCCAAACTTTCATTAATGGAAATTCCTCTTAATATAATTAAATGTATTATTATGGTTATATTAAATGTGAACTTCATTGGTTTTATGTTTCTGGATTTTAAAATATCATTATTAATTTTGATCATTTAAAATATATCCATCAAATAGTGATCACATGATTAGTATAAATATAGGGCTTTAACAAATCCAATTTACTCATACAAAGGAAGCGATGAACTCATCCGGTAGACTCACCCCATACGAATCCCATTTTTTGGAGCTCAAAAAGGAGGTGGTACCATTGGGATTCACTCTTGACCAAGCCCAATCTAATCTTGAACACGTTAAGCTTGAGCAGAACCGACTACGAGATAAGTGGAAGTTAATAGAGATTACCACCCTAGCGATGTTATCTGAGCCACCCCAAGAGTCTGTCACCATTTCACACCTTAACCTTCAGTATTATGCATGTGTTATAAGGGGTTATGTAACAAGACCCTATAACTATGAATATGTACGTTATTTTTTTGTATAAATCATGTGCATTCATTTTATTATTGTTACTTTGTAAATAGTTTTTAAAGCACAAATAGTATTTTTAGTCAATATTCAACTAAGAAATAAATTTTGATGAATTAATGTATTTTTTAATATTTTTTAAAAATATTATTATTATTAAATTAATTTTTATTAAATATAAATGATCACATAATTTTATGAATGTAATTATAATTTTTATTAAGGTTTGGAAGCTGTTTTTGTCAAAACCCATGAATTTTTGATAAATATTGTTTTTTTTATTTTAAAAGTGAAAATTCACATATTTAGAAAATTATTTAGATAAAATGAATATTATTTTTGGAATCATGATGTCAAAATTATCCAATGGTTGATTTTTTATAATTTTCTGAGACAGTCGAATTTTTGGGTAAAAATTAAATACCGATTAAATATATAATGTATTTTATGACATCATAATGACCTAATAGTGATGTAATAAAATACTATAAACATCATCTTCGGCCAATATATGTTTTTCCATTAAAATATTGTAATTTTATATTTTTTTGATTTATTTTACAAAGCTTTAGTGGACCCTTCAATCTTATAAAACATTTTGTCTTTTTAAATTGTTTTCCTTGAGAGTGTGACTCACCTTCACATAAGAAAACCTATTATTTTAAGAAGTTCAGGCATTTTAATTATAAAATATTTTTTTCTAATCCTTTTTGGAAAAAACCATGGGCAAAAACCATGGGCTGGTTTGTGGTTTTGATTAGTTTAATGTGAGATGTCCCAAACCTAAATAATAAAGAATTCCCTCTCCTTTCCTATATAAACCTACCCATGATCCCACTTCATCTTCACTCAAAACCTTTTTAGTTCGACCAAACCCTGTCCTAATCTCTATATAATCCTCAAAAGGTGCCCCAATCTCCCAATAAGCCTCTCTCAAGTCCCTCCCAAGCCTTCAGGATCACACTTCCAAGTAAGAGATTTCTTCCTTTCTCATTTTTGTCCAATTTTCTTTAAGTAATTATGCCATTTTGTTTTCAATTAAAAATTTTTGGTTATGATTTCACACCTCCACCATAATTCCCTATTTATGTTCGGATGATGGGAGAACCCTTTCCCTCTCATTAATTCCTCCCATGTACACCCGTTACCATGCTGAAATTCCGTGGGGGGATTTCTCTCTTCGCATTTACATCTAAGTAATTATTTTGTACTATGCATCTAACTTCTATTATGTTTATTGGAAAAAGTATTTATATAGCCCCCTTACTGTCCATTTCATGTAAATATTATGAGACACCCATTTCTATCTCATCAACCATTTTATATGATTTCTTATTTCACACCGTTATGCTACCGAAATTGCACTAAGATTTTCCATGCCAATGTCATTGTATAGTTAATACTATGCTCATTTCTCTATCAATGGTATTCACCTTTATGCACACTTACTTATTGATTATAAATATTCATGTATGTATTCCACATCCCTTTATTGTGGAATAATTGATGATGATTGACTCCATGTTATATGATCCATGTGGCACACTTATGCATGAAATGAAATGTTTAAGAAGGGTGCACCCTAATAGTGCTCTAATGCATTATTAAAGTATAGTATCATGATACGTCATGTGCAATGAGTGTTGAATCATGCTAATTCAAGTGCAATGAGAGTTTACTCATTATTTAAGTGCAATGAGGGTTTACTCATGCTTCATGTGCAATGAGGGTTTACTCATGCTCCATGTGCAATGAGCCTTTGCTCATGCTAATTCCATGATAAGTGTGCTGCCACATTTCCATGTTATGATTTTCATGCTTTATCAAGCCTTTATGTTCATGTTACCCTTGTTCTCCATTGATATGCCTATTTTTTAACACGTATCATATTACTCATGTTATTCCATGTTTATTCCCTTACTGAGCTTTATAGCTCACCCTTTTCTTATGCATGTCCTTAGGTTATCCCATGCCATGCTAAGTATGAGAGAATATAGTGATCATGTAAAGTATGTTTTCAATAAAGATGTTGTGTTTTATGTTTTAATTTGTTATGTAATTTTAATAAGCCCCAAAGAAACTAGACCTATCGATCTTCCATGTTGTATCAAGTGAAGAGTTTATGTAATAAATCATGTTTAAGTTTATAATAAAAGATCAGGGTTGTTATAGTTCCTTCAAGATTTAATTATCAATGGTCATGATAAATGGAAGATAAAGGGATTGGAAGTTAAAGGTTAAATTGTGGAAAACCAAATACATGAATAAAATTAAATTAAATTAACTCAATGAACCTTCCCCCCTCTATTACATAACCCTAGAACAAGGTGGTTTTACCCCATCATCTTAGTTATGAGAGTATTATAGGGACAAAGAAAAGAAAATGACAGCATAAAGAAAAGGTAGATGAACGTGAGGAGGGACCTGCAGAACACAACCTCTCACTCTATGCATTGGTATTCCTAATCTATCTCAATATAAGTAGGCTAACCCTCCATTTATAGGCTCTTTATGGGCTCTAGTATTAATTAAGATCATTGAGAATTTGTCCCATGGAAGTCCGGGGTGGGTACCATGTCAAATATTCTATAAAATATCAAATATACGGTGAATCCAGGCACTAAAATCCCATCCCATGAATTTAGATATGGGGTAAATTATTAAACAGAGTGTAAATTTTCATGTTTATTTTATTCACTTCATGAAATGTCATTATTTTTAGGACTTTCACTAGTGGAATGTGTCAAATGATTTACACATTGTGTAATATCTTTTTTATGCTTTGAAAGACTTATGTCACATTGGTTATTTAGTTTTATGCCCCAGAAGTGCTCCATGATCATCATCAAATATCTAGTGTCATTCCACTCTACTTCACTCATGGTGTAAACTGTTATTTTTATTCGTTTTTAATTATAAAATTTATCCTACCTTAATAAACAAAACAAGTTAAACAATTAAAATATGGGAAATAATAATCAATTAAATATATAAATCAATGTATTGATACAACATAAAATGTATGCATTAAATAAATATATCAAATGATATACTCAAATCAAAGGAAACAAATTCGTATTGTTTTAATTATATAGGAAAATTATCCATAAGTCATTTTTGATGTGTAGTAATTAACTGAACCTCAATCCTATAAATAGTGTTCCCAGTATAACTCGAAGTGTTAATTATCAGTTAAAAATTATTATTTTAGTTAAAATAGTGTTTCACACACTGAAAAACAAGAAAAAATGTTTTTTATTTTTTCAATAACTTAGTAAAATATTTCATAAATCATTTTTTATGTGTATGAATCAATATCATGTTAAACCAACACATGATGTGACTTTTAGGACTCAAAGTGTGTGTTTCTTGTTTTAAATGTCATTTTAGTAAAAAATTAAAGTGACATACTAAAAAATCATCAAATTCATTAGGATTTTTTTGAAATATAATAAAAATGACCCATAAGTCATTTTTGATGTGTAGGAATTTGTCTCACTTCAATCTAATGCCCGGTGTGACTGGTATGAATCAAAGTGGGTCTTTTTATTTAAAATTGAAATTAATTTTATTAAAAAAGATAAATAACATACTCAAAACCAAGAAAATAAATTCATATTGTTTTAATACATTAGGCCAATGGTCCATATTCCATTTATTATGTGTATGAATTAGCAATACCTCAATATGATACGAGATGTTCCTGGTATTACTCAAAGTGTCTTTTCAGTTTAAAATTGATATTTTAGTTGAAAAAGTGTCACTAATTAAAAAATAATAAAATTAAATGATTTATCTTGATAATTTAGGAAAATTATTCATAATCCATTTGTGACAGTTATAAATCTGCCTTAAACTAAACTGACAAACGATATGATCAATACAAATCAATGTGCATGTTTCTAGTTTAAAATAAAATTTTAGTAAAAACCCATTCTTTATATACTCAAAATGGTGAAAACACATTAATATTGTTTTGATACATTAGTAAATAGATCCTTAAGTCAATTGTGACATATATAAACTGACCACATGTTAATATCACACATTATGTTGTTGATATGACTCAAAGTGTGTGTTTTCAATATATAAGTTCATTTTTTGTTTAAAACACACATCAAATTTCCAAAACCAAGAAAAAGATATCATATTTTTCTTCTCATAATTCTGTCTACAATTAAAAAAATAATTTCTTTATCATTTTTATCTTATCATTATTTTGTTCATTTTCAGAGAGATACTACTTGAAGACGAACAAGAATTGGTGTGACATGAAATAATCAACCACAACTCAATACAAAACATGATTTTCTGGGTATAACGTAATGTTTAGTTTAAAATTAAAAATTTAGGTTAATAAATTTATTTATAGTATTACTAACATAATAACTATTTTCTTATATATGTAAATTCCATTTCTTGAGATGGGGTGGTTTGTTTTACAATAACATGAGTGGGGGTCAGGGGACAAAGACAAAGGAACCATGATGTTTTTTAATTTCTATGATAATTTTTACTTACTCATGTAATTGTAAAAACCAATTTTTGAAATTTATATGGTATATTTTTTAAATTAATTTGTGTTGTAAATTTTATTTCATTCAAAATATATATTTTCACCTAATTGTTTCATCAATTTCTACTGCTATAGTGTTCTGTAAATTTAAAATCACATAGTATTATTCCCCCTTTACTATAATTACATTAGGTGATGATAAATGTATCCTTTATCAGCTCATTAATAGTGCTGATAAAGGGACCCTTTAGTAGTGCTTCAAAAAATATGATGAAGGGACCATTTATAATCACTCTTTTTATCACTGAAATAGGACCCCTTTATCAGCACTTTTAGTATCATTGATAAAGAAGAACATTATCAACACTGAATAAGAGCACAATTAAAGGGGTCCTCTATTAGAGCTAAAAAAGTGTGGATAAAATCATAGGGATTTTAATCACACTATAGCAGTCAATGCTATTTTAGAGCTGGAAATGACCTATTTTAACACCTTATATTCCCTGTTCTGTAGTAGTGTTTGGTGTATTTGAAAATAAATAAACTTTATTATTGATTTTCAGAACCCATAGTCAAATATAGGTAAGTGGCGATAAATTTTATGAAATATTAATTTTAAATAGGTATTATTTAATGGGGGATACATATCATGGTCTTTGGGTTATGTATATTGGTAAACTAGATTAATATTTGAGTTCATATTGATGAGAAATATATGTTTCATAAACATTGTGTATAGATACGTGGGAGGAATTATATGATAAAATTGTTTAAGGTCTATTAGGTTTCAAACTATGTGAGAAAAAACCCAGAATGTGAGTAATAATAACATTGAGTTTAACTATTAGAATGCATTTAATATTTTTATAATCTTATTATATTGGGGTACTCCCTTATATGTAATTATATTTTATGATCATTATTTTTTTAGAGATACCTATAGGAGACCAAATTACATTGTCACTGAAATTATTTTTTAGTGATCTAATATCTCATAATTTATATTCACCTTTTTATGGGCTTTGAAGCATGATACAATTCTTGTACTAGATTAAGGTAATTTTGTGCCTGGGTACTAAATATTATGGGTTGTAGGGAACAAGTGATGATGTGATTTCATCTACTATATAAAATTAAACCAACTAATATTTTTAATAAACATAGATATTTTATATATTTTTTTGAATATAATACAATTCAATGGTTCTCAAGTTAGGTTCCTAATAAATAAAATTAATTAGCAACCATATTATAACATATTTGAATGTATTTTGATTTGAGTGAACTTGAGAAATTATTTTCTAGTATAGGATAGATTAATTAGAAATTAAAATGATCAAAAAATATTTAAATTCATAAACCAAATATGGATTTGGAGTTTCATATTCAAAAAAACTTTACTATTTTAAAAATGAGGATTTTTAGACAAGATAAATGACCTTATATGGGTATATATATTTAAAATAGAGAACATAATTTCTTTTTCAATTTAATAGAAAATAATTTCTATGTGTATGTTTTGAAATATTTTTAAACTCCTATAAAAGGGGATATAAATTATGGATGGGACTATATAAAATAAAATATGATAACATTGAAATGAAATTTGATATGGTCTGATATTGATTAGAATTGGTTCCCAGGAATGTAACATGAAATATTTTTTATAGATGAGAAGAATTATGATGGGAAGGTTGTAAAAACATATTTTTTTTAATAAATTAAAAAATATTTTATTTATTTAAATTGAAAATTTTGGGATTGTTAAAAAATTGATAATGAAAATAAATATGGAAAATTATTATGTTTTCTTAGATTTATTTAAAAAAATGATATTATGATTTAATTTAAACAAGAATATTTTTTGCTTTTGTATATATTGTAAATAAGGGATGATGTATATTTGGTAAAGGTGAAATTAAAATAAAAAATTTAATAACATAAATTAAAATGGAAAAGGAATTATAAAATAATTATTTTAAATTTTTTAATATTTCTCTTCCCTTTTTATAAATTTTTATTCACAATTTCCCTCATTTTATACCCTCTCCCCCCTTAACTGAACCCATTCTCACTCTACACATTCTTTTCCATTATTTGAATCCATTACATATCTTGTGGATTTATTAACACCTTATCACTCTATTACTATCTCTCTCCCCTCCCCCAACCCTCTCTCTGGTGTATGACAGTAGGGTCCCTCTCCTCTCAACATGATTTGAGTGAACCCATACCCCCTCTCTCTTGATATATTTTATTTAATCATAAAAGATTATATTGATATTTAGATAAATTATTATTTTTTATTTATTAATTATGGATATTTTGGGATTATGAAGGTTTATTACTTATTTCCCCAAATGTTTTATAGAATTTATTAGGTTCCATAGAGAGAGACTATTTTTAGTGTACATTTATTTTATATTCCCTATGTTTGGAGAGATTTTAAAAATTCTACATCCATATACTTATCAAGGTAGGTTCTAAAATAGATCCATTATGTTTGAAAAATTTCATATATAGATTTAATTTACAATAAAATTTATTGTGTTATTAAGAAACTTGTAATTATATAATAGTTGTTTTTTATGAAACTGAATAAATTATGGTTTAGAATACACACATGAAAAAAATTATTTTTGATATGTGTGTTGCAGTGATTTTTGGGTTGGTCAAAGATATATATTTTATTTCAGTTTAGTATTTTATTAGAGAGATATATAAATATAGTTATAGTGATAAATTTAAAAATTTAATGAGTTTAAGTGATAAATATAGATAGATAGAAATAAATATAATGAATATTATGGTTGCTATTAAGATTCAAATTTCAAATGTATAATGAAATTCCAAGATTTGTTTTAAATTAAGTGTTATTTAAAGAATTAATATCATAAATATATGAGGGTATTAAACATCATAATTTCAAATAGAGTGAGAGTTCTAATAAGACATTATTTTCTTCTAGTTTAATAAATACTAAATTACTTTATTTGTATAAAACTATGAATTATTCAGGTAGGATATTTAATTCATTAGAAAAGGAATTAGTTGATGTGTCCTTATGACATGGTAATTAAATTGATCGATGTGTAAAATTTTTAATGCAAATATTATTATTCTTGTAGTGGAATATATAGATTTTTTGTGATGAGTGTTCTGGTTTGATCTTATGATTATATGATAAACAAGAGGCAAATGGATATTTTTTTCTATATACCAAGATGATTATAAAATTAAGGTTTAATAAAGATCTTTCTACATGTGAGTTATATTGAATAGAATTGATAATTAAATCAAAAAGATTAATTGTAATAGAAATTATTTTTTTATGGTTAGTGGGAAGATATTTTGACCATATAATTATAGGATTTAGATTTTTTATAATTTAGGGACCCATCATTTGTCTAAGAAATTAATTTTATCCCAGTTACTTTAGGATCATTAAATACACTACATCATTTTGAACATTGTACTTGGTAATACACGTATTTATATTTTTATTGGGAGAGGCCATACAATAGAAAAACATGTTATTTTATTCTAACATGGTTATCATGGGATATTATAATTTTATTATTTTTCACATGAAACATTCCCATGATGGACACATTAGTAAATTCATATTGATTATTGACTTGTGTGATCTTGTTTAGACTTTATTAGATTGGAGAACCTTGAGATAAAAGTAATATATTCATCTTATATCATCAAATAATTAGAGATTTTTAGATATTATAGTTCATATAAAAGACCATGGGTGTCATTATAATTAATATCTATAAGAAATACCCTATATTAATTAACAGTATTATATTTTATCATGTTATTAATACCTTAGATATTTAATAGTGTTTTATTAAAATTTGTTTCCTAGAATAGATATGTTTATCTAAAATTTTTATTTATTAACTCATAGGAGACATAAAAAATCAGTCCCCAATATATATACCTATGAAAATGATAATTTATATTTTTATTTGATTTCTTAAACGAAACAGTGATTTCTCACAAATGGTTTTTTTAAGGTGTTCCTTTTTTACTATATGGTTGAGAAATACCACACATTTATATAAAAATAAGAATTTATATTATTCTAAATAACGATTTATAGATACCATATTTTTGGATATATTATTTATTTTTATATAGTCACACCTACATGTATTTACTTTTTCATTAAAAAAAATTTATTAATGTATATATGAATATAAATAAATAAACAAATAAATTAAAATATAAATTATTTTTTTGGTATGAAGAGACAATTTTATTGAAAGGTTAAGTACTTTAGTCTAGTAATTGTATCTAGACTTTGGTATATTATGAATTTATGGGTGGAATATGGATCTAAAATGTTTCATTTTGTGTATATGTTTTCATATTACTAGTTTTTTTGTTGATATTTAATTTTAATGTAATTATCCACTAGATATAGTTTTTTTTACCCTTAAAAATTATGAGTGATTTTTTCAAATAGAATCATCATACTGAGGTTTGTTTTTATTAAAATATTAATTTGGGTATAATATAATACATGGATATCACATGTCAATATATCATTATAATTTAACTCTAAAAGGGCCACCATTACCTTGTAATTCCATATTAGTCATCAATGTTTTTCAAAAGCCTCAGGAAATTTATGGAAAATTCTAGAGTCCATGTGATGGTTGGGTAGAATCATTTATATTCCTATGATATTTTATTATGCTCCATATGATTTTTTACAATGTTAAATTTCACTATTTTTGTGTGAAATTTATTATTTCAATACAGTTTTATGGTTATGTATTTTTTTGATGCTTATGATTTTAAAATTTCAAATCATAATACAGGATATCCACTTATATGTATTGGGTTTTGAGTGATAGTTTCATGTATAGATAAAACCTAAAAAAATTATAAAATTTATATGGGAGGAGTGGTGGTTGGTTTAGAGGGAAATCCCCCACCCTAAACATGATTTTGTGTTCACCATTAGTGAATACCACTAGCCTCTATTTTTTATAATATTTTTTATACTTCTATTTATTAAATTAATTGGGGGTGAGGGTTCATTATTATAATGGATCATTAAAAAAATATTTCTAAAGATGTTATAGTTATTTATCCAATGATAATTTATTTCATTTGAATAATATTTATGTTTTCTTAATTTTTTTCATATTTTCTTTATTTTTGGAATATATTAGTTACTATTTTTAGTTTTTGAAGAGTAATCCATGTTTATAACACATATTTAAAATCAATTAATATATTTAACAATATATAATAGAAAAAACTAGAAAATGAGTGTGAAATATAAAAATATCTTAACTCATATTCTCTAATAAACATTATGAATATAATAAGTACAGTAAAAAAAGTAAAATAATATAATACATATAATTTAAATTATGAAGGTACAGTAACTAAAAAGTGTTACATGATGGATTGGTTAATAATGAATTTATATAAAGTAATAGGGAATATGATTGTTATATGACCATTAGGAATTACAACATTTTGTAATATTTCTATTATAAAGTAACCAGTAGAATTGGTGTATATCAATAAGTGTTATAGGAAGTGTTAATTTGTATAAATGGGGAAAATCATTTCTTCATGTTGTACGAACATACCTTATTACACACATTTTTTATATCTTGGTATGGATTTAGTATTGTATAGTTTTTCCTTATACAATCACTAAAACCAACTTTAATTATAGAGGTTTGAGTGAAATTATCCATGAGAGATGTTTAATCTTGTATAAATCACCACATTGTTGATGTTTATTAAAAAATCCCATATAGGTACCACCATTTAACACTTAACCCTTAGGTATTTTGAAGTCGAAATAAATGGTTATTTTATTAGGGGTTAAGTAAGTATTAATATATAAATTCATTTATTAATAAAATATCATTTTCCGAAATATTTTGTATTTTAAATTTAATATTGTTATTTATAATCTAAATTTTACATAATTAGAATATGAATTTAAATAAATGGAATAAATATTTGGAATAAGGATGTTAACATTAGATAATGGAATAAATTTAAAAAAATGGAAAAAAGTAAAAAATATAAATATAGTAAAATATGATAATTATGATATCATATAAATGTATGAATGACCAAATACACCAATTTTAGCACTCTTAGATAGACATTTTACTAAAAAAACTTTGGGGCATTAATGGAGGTAATGGGGTACTATGATGTGTAGTGGATCACATGAGAAAATGAAAAATTAAATCATTCAAAACATTATTAAATGGGATTTAACTCTTAAAACCTATAAATTCACACCCACCATTATTATTTCTCTGAAAAAGATCAATTTCACCATTTATAGTACTATAGAGGATTCAGTTAAATTTATCCTTAATAAATCTTATAGAGTTTTTCTCATTTAAATGATCAATTTTAAGATAAGTAGCTTAAGTAAGATAAAGGGCTATAATCCTTCACCTTTATTTCCCAATTGATATTGTTTCTATATAATATATTTTAAAATTGTATTCCATATGTTTATATACATATAGTTACCATATATTATAATCCATTTAGTGTATTCTTCATGAGATATTATCCATTCACCTTCATTATAACCCTTCAAAATCCATAACCGTATCAAAGTAAGGGTTTCTATTCCTCTACATTTATTTTCCAATTATAATTTTTTAGTTATAATATATATTGAAATTCCATTTCATATACATATATGATTATATTTCCATGTTATCATTATCCCTTTAATTACTTTTTCATGAGATAGTCATCATCATCTCTAATTATACCATTTTTATATTATGTTTCTATACTAAAATAATTACTTAATAAAAGCTCTATTATCTTGATTGCTATATATTTTTCATTATCTTCCATTCATGATTATAAATATACAATTAATACCATATAACATACATCATTATTAAGAAAAAATGTATCTTCTCAATATTTCAATACCTTTATATATTAAAATAAAATAAATATAGTTTTAATTGAATTTATTAGTAATCATCTATCAAGAAGCCTCTATAGCCTATGATATAAGTATGAAGCCTTTGGTGCATTATCCCTTGGTTCTTATTATAATCATGTCCTTATTTTTTTAATTGATAGTGATAAATTTGATTTTTATATTTAAAATTAATTCAATGAAACATTAATTTTTTAGAGGTTACCTTTATAATATAATAAATATTATAAATATCCACTTATCCATATTCAGACAACACGATACATGCTACAAACAAGAGGTTGTGTATCGAATTTTATGAAAATTTGTGTTGGGAATGTTGAAAGTCAATTTTTGATGATATTAGAAGACATGGTGATATAGATATACTAGAAAATGGTGTTTGAGAATGATAATTTTATATATGCTAATGTATCATTGAATTCAAGGTAGTAGAGAAATAAACCATTATCTCATTATATATCAAGGATATGGTTTGGATTTTGAAGATATGGTGTATGGATGAAAACCCTGATTGTGGGTTATTCTTATACTAGATTCATAACAAGAAATGTGTAGAATCCTATATAATTGAATTATATTGTAAAGTTTTTATAGAATGTTTTGAATGTTCAGAAACTTTTATAAAAGAAAAACCTACTAAAAATAATGGGGAAGGATGAAGTTCTAGAAGATGAAATATATAAGTTATTGAGGATGAATTCATAGATCATATTCCAAAAGTTGTTGGATAAACATGAAGTCCATAAGTTGAATTTGATCTGGATTTAATATTTGATAATAACTAATTTTGGATAAATGAGATTTTTTTAGTAAATAAATATTCTTTCATTGAAGAATTATTTTTAAAGAAGGAAACAATGGTTGAGTCATATGTAATTAACTAGAGTTAAAAAAAATATTATAGAAGTTAATGATCCTATAAGATCATGTAGTTTTATAAGAAATGTGAAAAGTTAAAATAATTTTTGTATGTACATAAGATAGTTGGAGGAAATTATTTGCCATTTTTTGTGTAAAGGAAGTCAATTAAAACTAGTCCTGGAGTTATTTTTTCTAGTAATGAAATATGGGTGATTATTAGGTAGTTTAATTATAGTTAGACATCAATCTGGTCAAGATATTTTGTTTAGTGAGGTTTAATGCTAGTAAATATATACATTCAATTCAAAAATCATTATAGATAGAGATTAGTTCTATTCTAGCATTATGATGGTTTGGATATTTATGAAAGTTAGGGGCCACGTAAATTAAGTTGTGTGAAAAATGTTTCCTAAAATTTAGAATACAAAAGGCTTGGTATTTTCTGATAAATATCAACTTGAACCATCATTAATAAGTAGAAGGATGATTTATAAAACCACTTAAAACATATTATTTTGATAAGAAATACAAAAATCAAAATTATATGTTGAAATTTGAGTGAATAGGGATAAAGAAAGATTGTATAATTTATATAGTTTTTTGAATTGAACATGATTAAATATATCTTTACGAAAACTTTTTGATGGATATATAAATGGAAAGGCTTCTAAATAAACAAAAATTACTGTGAATTTGGATAAGAAAAGTTAGTTGTGTTAAGGGAGTTAAGGGAAAATAATTTAGAAAACCATAGTTTGGTGAACCATAAATAAATGATGGTTTCTAGTAGAAGGAAAACAATATAAAAAACGTGGGTGAAACATACCTAGGACAAGTCACATGGGGAATATACTTGAGTGAAAATTCCTAAGAAAAGATGAAAAAATAGTTCTGTGAAAGGTAGTCTTCAAGTTAAGTTTTCTAGGAGTTATTATAGTGATTAAGGATTTAATTATAAGATCATACTCTATTATTCATGATGCGAATCATTATACACATTATTGATGATTTGTAAGTTACCTTGATGTTGATAAACTAAGGTGAAATAAATCTAAATAAATGAGAAGAGGAGGAGTCAATGGAAGTGTGCTGAGTGAGGTAATTCACTATTCCTTGAAATAAATTGTAAAGTTAGTGAGATTTAAATGATATAACCATTGTCTAAAATTTTTATCCACCAAAATAGTAAAGTATATTTTATTTTGTTGCATGGATAAAACCACATGTATATGCTCCTTGGAATATGATTTAGTAGTTAATGAAGTAAAATTATCATTATATATTTTTTATTTAAACTATACATGTCAATGAATGTTTTTTTGATGAGGATAATAATTAGTTTGAAATTCTTAAATACCCAGATTATCCCCCCTCTCAAGGTGTCTCAGGTTAAAACAAGTAGATAAAAGGTTTTGAATTAGTATATAACCATCTTCAATTTGTTTGAGGTGTTCCTAAGTACTTTTTTCATATACCATGGGTCATATATATCTAAAGTGAAAGATGAAATCTTAATAAAATAATGGAATGGAGGGAGTTATTGTCATTCAAGTATAGCATGATGGTGACCTTAAATACTTTTAAATTTAAAGTAATGAAAATCATAATATTTTTTGATTGTTTAAAAGTAGTTAAAATTTCTGGATGATCTTGAAGAAGAGGTTATCTGACTATAAAAAAGTTAAAATATCAATCACTTAGTCAATGAGATCATAAGAAGTTGAAAATAAATATTTAAGAATAATATAAGATGGTTAAAATCTAAATTATTATATATAAGAATGAAAATATTATTTATTTTCTTGAGGAAGAATTAATTGTCTCTAGGATTACTCAGATGGTGAATTATATGAAAAGAGTGTTTAGAGAGTTTTAGTGCATAGATGATTTAAATTAATGTGATGAAAAAATGGATGAAGAAGAACAATCCATAGTTTAAATGAAGGATAAAGAATAAGATCTATAAAAAATGGAATGAATCTATAGAGAATATATTAATATAGTTTGATGGAATTATAAAAAGAATCTCAATGGATCTTACTACTAAAATAAGTTCATGGAATATTCATTCTTGAAAAAGAAAGGGACCATAAAATTGGAAGTGAAGTAAACTTATAAATATAAAATCTTGAATATAAATTAAAAGAAACATAAGGATCATTAAAATAATGCATGATAGTCAACGAATCTCAACTATATGTTGAGGGAAAAATGATTAAAGATCATAAAGTTTCTATAATATATTTAAAATAAGGAAATAAAAAATAGGTGAATCCCATAAAAAGGTAATATGAAGATAAATTAAAATCATTATTTTATGAAAGAGATAAACATATCATGAAGAGTTTTTGTATGAAATTTAAGTTGATAAATGCTTCATAAATAGTTGTATTAAATAAAAAAATTTAGTTTCGAAATATTGAGTCATTGAGAAAAACATAGGGGAGAGGTGAATACCAAAGACCAACTATTATTATAATGGCAGAATTGAGGATTTATATTCCATCATCCATCGAAATAAATAAACCTACAATAAGTTATAAAAGGAATATAAAAGAAGGGAAATACTATTGAGGAACTATTTAAAATAAAATAATGAAGAGAGTATTGGAGTAAGATATGTGGATTCCAAAGTATAAATTTGAAAACATGTGTTACTAATGTTAGATGCCCTGTCAAGCAATAAGTTTCTATGAATATGTTATTTTTTTGATCTTAGACTATGAATAGAAAGATATATCAAAGTTATCCAAATAATAAGGAATAATTTATAACTAATTTGATTCAAATTTTGATGTTTTTAATTGTGCGTTAGTTTCTTTAACAACATATATAAACTTTAATAAAAGGATACACTTGGGAAATCAAATTAAAACTATATTAAAGTTGTCATTGTGGATAGTAAGGACATTATATGGAGAAATATTGAAATACGTCAGTGGTATAGAATTCATTGATGAGAAAAAAATGTAGCACCTTACCCCATATAGCTCAGATCCAATTTTTTCTATCAATTACATTAGCATGATTACAAGAAATAAAATCCTGAAGGATTGAATAAATTAATAGTCTTCTTAAACTAGACACATAAATGAGTATTTTATTACAAATTAATACACTAGACACAACATATTTTTTTCTTATTTATAAATAAATAACTTCAAGTATAAGTTTATTCCATATAGTAAATCCCTATATAACTTTCATAGTACAGTTCTTGGATTCCTGGGGAAAGAAACATAATAATGGTGAGCTCAAATTATCTGTAAGGGAAAAAATATAGCAGAATCAATAATGATTCAATGATAATGATAATTATGACATGGTAAATAAATAAAATCACATTCCATGTAAAAAATAATCTAAGAAGGATGTATATAAACAATATAACATGGTAATAAATAGGAAAACATACCATTAAAATAACTAGATAAGGAAAAATAAATATGGCAAGGTAATAAATGAACTAAAAATGATGTGTATCTATAGATATGTCGAAGCAAAATATCATTTAGGAATAATAACTAAAACTAAATGAGGTAAATGCATTCTTAATGGAGGTCATGTATAAGACACCTGAAAACCCATATCGTTAAGACCTTCCACAAGAAGGTTTAAAACTACAAATAGAAACCCCTTTAATTTGCACAACTTATTTTTCACATGAGAACCTATTGATGCATCATGAAGTTATATGAAGTCTGGGATCCACCCGTCATTTCCAGTCCAAAGTATTCCTCATATAGAATAACCAAAACAAATAATATTGTTGATCAAATATCCATATTGAATAATGAATACAAAATTATCAATATTTTCCCTAATAATCAAACAACTAAAAAATTATACATCATATATAAAATGGAATATGGTTTAGGAAATAGTAATATCCATGATAAATTAAATAGATAATTTTAGGGAAATTTAATGTTCAATGATCACAGTAGATTAAATATTTCAAGGGTAATAAAAAAAGAATCAGGGAAGTGAATGTGAATACTATCCTTGGACAAATAAATAATAAAAATTATAGAGGAATAATAAGGATGGTACCAATACAACAAATCCCAAGTAAGGTAAAAATAAAGGGTTGTTGTTGTTAATGAATAAAAATACTATAAAAATATCTCATAAAATCATTTTTGAGGAAAATATCCTTTTGTTTTTTTAAAACTTTTGAAAAACTTTTTCTTTGAAAATAAATTTTCAAATTATTTTCTCTAAAAAGTATCCTTTTAGACATGAAAATAAATAATCAAATAAATGACGGTGGGTAAATATTTATAAGCTGTATGAGTTAAAAAGTACATTACTTTTTCATGATAAAAATCTTTGAAAAAATTACTTATTGGGAAAGAAACAAAAATATTCCTTTGAAAGCATTGGTAAAATACAAAAGGGTAAAAATTTATTTAATGAAAAATTTTAAAATAATTTTTGAAAACATTTTAATAAAACATTATTTTTAGAAGAAAATATGTTCTCTGAATAAAGAGTGAAATAAAGTGGGGTTTTCTTAAAAATATTTTCTAAAACATTTGGTTTACCAAAGAGTGAAAAAATTGTACTAATAATTTAAAATGTTCATGAATAAATAGAGGATAGAAAATTAAAGGTTTTATTTAACAATGATCATAATATTTTACTTAATGGAAATAACATTGAATGATCATTACCGTTATTGTTAAGGAAAATAATCTTTAAACAATCCAAAGTATCTCATACCACTTTGAAACATTTTAAATCATAATCCTAAATAGGGAATAATATTAAATTAATGTTTAGAATAACATGAATATAAATTTATAAATTATACGATATAACATAAGGGGTATTATATAACCCATATAAAATATGTAAGTGATGAACATGATATTTATCTGAAAGATGTAAAAAGTGAGATGAAAATCCCTTACCTTGAGTTTCTTTTCTGGTGAATTTCCTTAAACATAATATATAATAAAATTATGTTAATTTTATACTTTATTTAGAAATTTTTTAATGTTTATAATTACCTTTATTTTAACTATTACTATATTTCATATAACTACTTAAACAATTAAATTTATGGTAGGTGTTTTGACCAAATTTGTTTTATGTGTCAGAAACAACTTTGTTCGGTCAAATATGATCAAAGGGGTAATTATATAACATTTAAATAATAATAATTACATAATTATCATATTTAAAAATCAATTATAATTTTAAAAACAATAATTACATACAATTATGACAAATTAATCAACATTACAATAATTGAGATGGTAGGACATACATACGCATGTGTAACGCTGTTATTTTTCACTGATCATCATAGAAAGAAAATAAGTAACACCATATCATTACATAATGATTATTATATCATAAATTCAATATTATTTAATAATATATACTTATATATATAATTATTATGAGTAAAAAGTAATAACATCTTGTTGAGGAGGTGGTAGTCCACATGTCCACACATAATGTTATCAATTTTTAAGTGTGTGAAAGGGTAATAAATAAAATGATATATATTATTTTTCAAGAAAGATAAATATTTCAAGAATATAATATATATGTTTTTTATTTCACATATTTTTAATGAAAAAAATCCTTTATACATTCAATGTATCGTGTGAATGAATCACATCGGTTGAGGGGGTGGTAGTCTACACTTCCACAAATGATGTTATCAATTTTACACAAAATAGAAATTATAAAGATATGTGATGTAAAAGAATTAAATAATCTTAAATACATAATATATATATAATATATAACATATATAAACATAGTTTTCATCATAATTTACACCATGATAAGTGGTAAAGAAATAACAAGCAATCATCGTTTCAGGATGCAGTAGTTCACCGTTCACATAAATAGTATGTTCGTCATGCATTAGATGGATGTGTGTGTAAGTGTCATTTGAAAGATTATCATAAAATAACCTAGTATATTTAGGATAATATTATTATTATATGAACATGTAATACAAATATTTGAGGGTATGGAGAGTTAATTGAAAGAAGAGTGATCGTTGGAAAGCATTACCTTAAAAATCAGGTTACTCCTTTTAGTTTACACCAAAAGACTTCCTTGGAAGGCTTCCTTCCCAAAGGGAGGATTAAAGGTAGATGTGGGGGATTTTTAAAATCTATTTCAGAAGATATTTTCTGAACCTAAGTTCTTTTATCTATGTGAGGAATGAGGAGAAGTGGTGGCATTTTACAGTGGAAGAGAAGTGACAGTCTTATAATATTTTTAAAAAGGAATTCTTCCCATGTTTTTCATGTTGAAATTGGATAAAATAATGAAAAAAATTATATAAAATAGATTATAGGGTCTATATATTTTCATTTAATATCTACTGGACATGTTTATAGGTCGTTTTGGGCATTATGCTTAAGGTTTAGTCCCTTATTAAGCTTAATTTAACCTTAATTTTGAAATTGATTACAATAAAATAAACTATCTTAATTGATAAAAATATAATATAATTAAACATTAAAAAAAATTAGATTTATAATTTAACCTTACTAAAAATTAGATGAAAAAGAAGTTTTGAGCTAAAATTCCACATTTTAACTATTCATTAAAAAAGTGTTATGATTCAGAAAAATATCAACAATTCACCATAACCTAATAATTATGTTTATATTTAAATTATAAGTTTTATTTTGAATTATAAAATCTATTAAAGTTTCCAAATTCAGATATAAATGATTTTTCCATTAAAAGGCGGTAAAATTTCCTTTATAAAAATATAGGTTTTTATGTGTGACATTGGGTTTCTTCTAATCTTGTACATATGAAATTCAATGGATGAATATGAAAAAAATTTATTGAATATTTAAAATATATATTTCATTAAAATCATTAAATGATTTTATTTAATTATATTTATTAATACAAAAAATCCTTTAGAAGCATAAAAATAGTCTTATTTCTTTTTATATTCAATTGGTTCTTATTTTCGTTTCTCATTAATTGGTAACCATTGAATTTATTTTATATTTATACAAACCAAAAAATTTAATATGTTAGTTAATATTATTAATAACCCCTAACATTATGGATAGGTTATATCATATTATGTTAAATAATAATACTTTAACAATATATTACTATTTGGTAATACTCATTTTTGCGTGTAACATAAGACATTGAAGAAGGTATATCTTTCATGTAAAAAACTATAACTCTGTGTTTCATGCATTGAAAAACATAGAATATATTTTATATAGTAAATATATTATAATGTATCTAGATATTATATTCCCTTACATGATTGGTTCTGCGTATCATACACACTATCTAATACAAGGTTCTTACATTAGAATTTAAGGGTGTTACATACTCCCCACCATAATTAAATTGCTTTATTGAAATTTAAACGTGATATTGGTGGTATAATGTTTGATATTTACTATGTTTAAATTACACAATATGATAAGGATTCCTAAAACATCCTCTAGAAAATAGAGAATGGAATGTACAAAGGTCACATGAACTACCATGTAACTAGGTTTTTAAGCAGGAGAACATTAGTGGAAATTAAAAATACATAATTGGAGGAAAAGAATAAATATTTATAGATAGTGATTTAGGTCATCAATCAAAAATAAGTGAATGATAAATAGTATTTTGAAGGCCTCAAATCCACAAATCTGTGATGATTTAGATGACCATTGGTTCAACAAAAAAAGTATTAGGGAAACATTTTTTTGGGATAACTTTTCTAATGTTGAGGACTTATTTTACTGCTTATGTATACATACTTGATATATTTCTATAAATATAATTTAAATATTTGTTTATCCTTTGAACTAATTTTCAATTCATTCAAAAATTAATATTGATGAATGAAGCACAAATATACATTCCTAAAGGATCTTATGGCCCATAAAAGAGTGAATAGTATAAGTATTTATCTTTAAATATATTAAAAATCCAATATTATTAATATATTAGTCTCTAATATTCAAAATTTAGGATACCGATTTATCATTAACATTTGTTCGTCAAATTATTTGACTAAAAATAATGAAAAATTAACCAGGACATTGTGTAGCTTAGTGGTTGTCGTAAAACCCTCATTACCTTTGGTCATGGGTTAAAGACCCATGACCTTTAAAAATTTGATTATTTATCACATGGATTACATGTTTTCTTATTCTAAAAAAAATTAATATAATTTACAGAATAAATATTATGGAAATCCTTGAAATAAGGTTAATAACTAAATAGACTTTTTGAAAATGTTGTCGATACATCCCAAATGCTTAAATACTTCATCTAATTATTTTCACATAGATCCTTCCTTGGCCTATATTTTATCCTCTAGAAGTGGAAATTTAATTGTGTAATTTCTTGGTTCTCCACACTTATGATAAATAACTTTAAAGGATTTATTAGGATGAGCTTCATTTCCTTCCACCATACTCTTCATTTTTTCAGGAAAATACTTTGCGTTATGTCCTTCTTTCCTACACATAAAGAATTTCCTTATTGCATTGAGATTTTTTCCTTGGTTTCTCCTTTCATACTTGTCTCTTGTCATAAATGAAGATTTTTTTTCTTTATGGTCTCTACTACTCGAGCTCTTAGTTACATTTATAATTTTATTCTTTGGTATGTTTGTGAGTTAGTAAAGGTATATATTTTTAATCATATTTAATGAAAAAATATTAGGAATAAACATGATATCTTTGTATCCAATAAAAACCTCATTTGGTATCTCATTTTCACAACCTTTTCCCTCATGTTAAATATTTACTTGACTCTTTTAGGTTCATGCCATTTACTAAAACTTGAAAGAATATTGTGAGTAACAATAGTCATAGTGAGAAAGAAATATAAAAATATATAAGATATCTAAATCATGAAACCTTATTTTTAAATCTAAAATACCTTAGGTTTATCCTTGATCATTCATCATTTTTATACATTAAAATTCTTTATAATGGTTTGTAAAGATAACATGGATTATCATAATAATACCCATAGGAGTGTCAAAGAAGGTTCATAGTAAGACCCGTTGTTGTGTACTATGTTACCCCGAGTTAGGCTCAAAACACCTTGTCAGAATTATTACTCTTAGATACATATGTGTCAGAACCACACCCACTTTTAGTATCTATATAGGGATTTATATCTAGGAATAACCAAATAATCTCTACATTACCAAAAATTTAGGATGTCATTATATACTAATACTCAACTTCTACCTTAGGGATATGTATTATAACCTATGTTTTATTAAATATAGTTCCCAAGGTTGATACTATACTTTTGATAACACCAACTGTTGCACCACGACCCCAGATATCTCAGATTCAGTGTCTACTATCAATTACATTGGCATGATAATAAAGAATAGAATCCTAAAGGAATGAAGAGTTTAGTAGTCTTAGTAAAACAGATACATAAATGAGTATTTTATTACAAATTAATACACTAATTTAAACATTATTTTTTTCTTATTTCTAAATAAATAAATTCAAGAATAAAATTATTCCATCTAGTAAATCCCTAGATACATTTAGTAGTACACTTCTTGGATTACTAGGGAAATAAACATAATAAGGGTGAGATCAAATGATCAGGAATAGAAAAATATATTGGAATAAGTAATGAATCAATAATAATGATAATTATGACATGTTAAATAACTGAAATCACATGCCAAATAAATAATAAAATGAGAAATTAGTTTATAAAAAATATGGAAATATAATAAATAGAAACACATTCCATTCAAACAACTAGATAAGGAAAAATTAATATGGTAAGGTAAGAAAATGAAACACATGAAATTTAATAGATGAAATGAATATGAAGTGTATCCATAGATATGTTGATGCAAGATATCATGGATGAATAATCAATGAAACTAAATGAGTTCAATGATTTCTTAATGGATGTCATGTCCAAGGCACCTGAAAACCTATGCATTCAAGACCTCACACATGACAGTTTAAAACTATGGATAGAAACCAATTCATTTTTTTCAACTTATTTGTCTCATGAGAACCTATTGATGCATTGAGGAGCTATATATATTCTGGGATCCATCCATCATTATGAGTCCAACATATTCCTAATATTGAATAATCAAAATAAATAATATGCTTTATCAAATATTTTTATTCAATAAATAATAAAGAATTATCAATATTTCCCCATATAATAAAATAACTGTTAAAGTATATACCATATGTAAAATGGTATAAGGTTTAATAAATAGTAATATCGATGGTAAATGAAATTCATAATTAGGTGGAAATTCAATGTTCAATGATCATTGGAAATTTTATTTTTTAAGGGGAATAATAAATGATTCAAGGAAGTTAATGTGAATGCTATAGTTTCCCAAATAAATAATAAACCATCTTGAGGAATAATAAGGATGGTATCAATACAAAAAATATATCATGTTGAGTAAAAATAAAGGGATTTTTTTGTTGATTAATATAAATAGTATAAAAATATCTTTTAAAATCATTATAGAAAAAATATCCTTTTGTTTTGTAAAAACATTTGAAAAACCTTTTCTTTAAAAATAACATTTGAAAACATTTTATTTAAAATTTAACCTTTTAGACATGAAATGTAAGCATCAAATTATTGATGGTGAGTAAATCTGTATAATCCATATGAGATAAAAAAGACATTCCTTTTTCATGGTAAAAACGTTTGAAAAATGCCTTATCGAGAATGTGACAAGAATATTCATTTGAAGAAATTTGTAAAAAAAGAAAAGGGTAAAAATGTATTTACTAAAGCAGTTTAAAATCATTTTTTAAAACATTTTAATAAAACATGGTTTTTAGAAGAAAACAAGTTCTTCGACTAAAGAGAGAAATAAGTTTGGGTTTTCTTAAAAACAATTTCTAAAACATTTTTATTACCAAAGTGTGAAAAATGGTACTAAAATTGAAAATAATCATGAATAAACATTGGAGTGAGAATGAAAGGTTTTATTGAACAATTTATATATAATTTACTTGAATGTAAATACCATCAACATATACATAATTTTATTATTGATAAATGTAATCTTTACACTTTCCAAAGTGCCCCATACCACTTTGAAACATTTAAAATCACAATCCTCATAAATTAATAAAATTTAATGAAATTTAAAATACCATTAAGATCCAAGTATTAGTGATATAATATATCAAAAGGTGCAGTAGATACACCACACAAAATATGTAAGGGTTGAACATGAAATTTATCTCACGGATGTAAAAAAGTGAGATTAGAATCCCTTAACTAGAGTTTACTTTCAAGCAGAAATATTTTAAATACTTTTATAATAATCTTATTTTAATTTTATAATTGATTAAGATACTTTTTCATGTTTATAATTATTTTTATTACACTAATTTCTATGTTGTTTACATATTCTTAAACAATTATTTTTACATCGTGTGTTTTGACCAAATTCGATTTATGTTTCAAAAATAAGTTTGGTAGGTCTACTATGGTCAAAAGGGTCATTATAAAAAAAATATATAATAATAATCATGAAATAAATACCATATTTATTCATGAATTATACTTTTAAAAATAATCATTACATACGGTTATGAAAAATGAATCAACTCTACAATCATGGAGATGGTAGGGCGTATGTACTCATGAGCAACGTTCTAATTTCCTAATGATCATTGTGGAAAGAAGGAAAGTAATACCATATTAGTTAAAAAATATAATTATATAATAAATACCATGTTATATAATCATATATAATAATATATATATTTTTTGTGATGAAAAATGAATCACATCATGTTGAGGAGGTAGTAGTCCACACACCCACGAATAACATTATCACCTTTTAAGTGTGTGAAAGGGTAATAAAGAAAATGGTATATAATATATTTCTAGAATGGTAATTATTTCATGAATATAATATATATGTTTTGTATGTTGTAGGTTCTGAGTGCAGTGAAAGTGGTTGGATGGGTGTACCCAACTTTAATTTTTCCGTTAATAATGATCAATATGAGATCTGTCATGATGATAAAATGAAAGATCATTAGAATATAATGGAGAATGAAAGAAAAGTGGGGAGTCCTAGAAACATGGATAGGATCATTATCTATTGGATATAATTAATTTAATTAAAATAAAATAATTACCTTAATGGAATTATCTCTTCGTTTATGTTTCTGGTCACGATCCAATGTGATCCATTGTTGCATCGTAGAAGCCATGTTTATGCTTCCTCTAGCGAGGATATACATGTGCTCCACATGTCTCTAGACATCACTGGAGGGATATCTGAGTGATAGCATGGAAGAGACTATTATTGTGATGTCCTCCTTCGATCTCATTGAGAGTTGTTTCCAAAGCATTTTCCTTGATCCAATGGGGGATGACCTCTATCGTAACTTTAGAGCATTCTTGGTGGAAAAAGAATTCTTTGTTGGCTTGAAATATTTTTTATATCCATTCTTCACAACCACAAAGAATTTCTAGGTTAATGAGAATAATATAATTGGGATTTTATTACTTAGAATAATAAAATGAATTAATTACCCAAAATTATTTATTCATTTCATTTAATTCTTAATAAGACACTATGTCTAAAAATAACAGTTAACTATTATTATAACTTGACATGTACCCAAAAAATTAAACCTAATATTATTTAATTAAATAAATAATATCATTTCTCACAAATCCCTAGAAATACTACATAGTGTGTATATTAATATACATGGTGTGTGATTTTATTTTTTTATTTTCTTTATTTCCTCCACCACATTTATTAGTCCTTGAATAATGACTATTTATTTATCAAATAAATATCAATGCATTACTCTCTAATAAATATATTATTTCACCCATAATATATTTAACTAAATAATAAGTGTCGAAATAAATGCGATCATGCATCCTTGAGGAACTTTTAAACCACAATCGGGAATAATATTTATTCAACTTGTTAAATGAATATTTAACTAAGATACTTAGAAATACTTAGTGTGTGACCCTCTAGGAATCTTTCTCAGTAGGATTAGGTAGAGCCTGCCTAAAGTCCAAGGTTAGTGGCTAGAAACACTCCATGGCACCCATAGAGAAATAATTTAATGCCGAAATGACGTGTCACCTCATAAAAATGCTAACTGAGTAATGTAATCCCTTTGTCTCGATATCTCAAATCAAGAGGGTTTCATGATAGTGCCATCAACCCATGTGCTTGATTATTATTTCTTTGACTTCCCGAAACTGATCTTTCTCATTATTTAACATGGCCATGGATTTATTTAGGATATATAAATTCCATTAAAGGGCCTGAGAAATCAACTTCCATTATGGAATATTAGGAAAAAATCCATTCTCACATTGTATATTAATGCAGTATTACAGATGATTCACCCAACATATCCCACCTCACCGCGAATAGTGTGTCATAATAGTTTTCATCAATACATAAAAGTGTGTGAGTTTTAATACCCATTAATAATAATCTTACAGTCTACGGACCAATACACACATCCGTATATAGGAACATCCAATTACACAATGAAATGTGGATTTCATACTGGGATGTCTCATTATAATAATATCCTCTTTGATATTACTAAGGAAACACACCATGAGAAGGTGACTTAATGTTTTATGAGTCCTCACCCCTAATTCCATGTATTATTTGAGTCCCTAAAATAAAATCATCCGACCATAGAACATATAATCAAGAATAGTGTTATGACCCTTTCGGATTATCATCATAGTAGGGATCCGCTATGACCCTTTGGTGCAACAACTATCCTTATAACATTATCACATGCATTGTCGTGTAGAAGAAAAATCAAGATATGATAAGGTATTTATTAATGAAAAATGTACAATTTATTTTGTTCTAGGCCACCAACTCCAACATAACCCCACTTGGGCTAGATCCAGTTTCTAACAACCTTTAACCCGCTAGCTCTCACATGATATTCATGCTTCTACTAAGATAGGCATTTAGTAATGGGGTCTACCATGTTCTCTTCAGTGGACACTCTGATCAATGCAACTTCACCCCTTTGATAGAAATCCCTCAAGAGGTGATACTTCCGGAGAATGTTCTTTTTTCGTTCATGTGACCTTGGTTCTTTTGAAAGATCCATCGCTACATTATTATCACAATACAATGTGATAGGATATTTACTACTAGGCACCAAATCAAAATCTAGTAAAATGTTCTGAATCCATGCGGCTTCCTTTTATACATCATAAGCCTCTATATATTTGGACTCCATAGTAGAATTAGCGACAACAGGCTACTTTGAACTCTTCCAGCTCACAGATCCTCTGTTGAGATAGAAAACATATCCTGGTTGGAACTTTAGATCATTATGATCTATTTGAATACTAGTATCATCATACTGTCAAATGAAAATCCCCTCGTCTCCTCCATACATCAGGAACATATCCATAGTTCTTTTCAGATACTTAAGGATAGTCTTAACAGCAATCCAATGCTATTCTCCTGCCTCTACTTGATATCTTCCTACCATGATCAGTGTGTATTCAACATCAATCCTGGTATATAACATAGAATACATGATGGATCCTATATCCAAAGATTATTAGATATTACTCATCTTATATTTATCATGTTTTGTCTGAGGACACATTTTATTATAAAGATATAGGCCATGTGACATTGAAACTAATCCCCTCTTGGATTTTTCTATATTAAATATCTTTAGTATCTGGTAAATGTATATACCCTAACTTAGTCCAAGCATCCTCTTGGATCTCTTAATAAGGATCTTGATCTTTAGAATGTAGTTGGATTCAGCTAAGTCTTTAATGAAGAAACACTTGTTCAACCAGTCCTTAACTGACTGTAAAACTGGTAAATCGTTTCCAATAAGTAATATGTCATCAACATATACTACTTGGATAATGACCGCATTCCCATTAAACCGTTTCTAAATACATGGATCACATTCTTTCTTAATGAAGCGAAATTATTTTATAGAATCATCAAATCAAATGTTCCATGACCTAGATGATTTATTTAATCCATAAATGAATTTATGCAACTTGAAAACCCATTTGGATTCACCTGGTTCTACAAACCCTTATGGCTGTGTCATATAGACATCTTCCTGAAGATTCCCATTAAGGAATTCTGTTTTGATGTCCATTTTCCAAATCTCATAGTCATGGTACGATGCTATGGAAAGTATTATTTTTATGGATTTAAACATGGAAACAGGCAAGAAGGTTTCCTCATATTCAATTCCTTGATGTTGTATGAATCCTTTAGCCACTAGACTTCCTTTATAGGTTCCAAATTGACCTTCCATGTCTAGCTTTCTCTTGAATACCCATTTTCATCCAACAAGTTTTACATCAACTGGCTCATCAACCAAAACCCAAACATGGTTTTAATACATGGAATCTATCTTAAAATTCATAGATTCTAACCTTCTTGTAGCTTCTGATCTCTATACCACTTCCTTATAATAGAGAGGTTCATCATTTTCCAATAATAATGATTCACCATCCTTGGTGACTAGGAAACCAAATCTCTCTGGTCACCTTAACTCTCTTGAGCTTTTATGCGGTAATTGTGTTTCTAGAACCTCTTCCATGGGGACCTATGGAACTTGTTCCTATAACAAATCCTACATAACTTGAGCATCAACTTCATCGAAGTCAATCTTGTTCCCATTATCCTTTTTGAGTAGGTTCTCCCTCTCAAGAAATACAACTTCTCTGGTGATATTAAATTTCTTATCTGAAGGGTTATATAGGTAATATCCTTTATTTTCCTTGGGATATTCTATAAATATACACCTCATGACCCGAGGTGCTAGTTTATTGCTAGAGAAGGATATTACCTATTGGTCTGTCTCGTTCTCATAATATCCTCTTGGATATTACCAAGGGCACACACCATGAGAAGGTTCCTTAATGTTTTATGAGTCCTTGCCCCTAATGGCCTGTATTATTTGTGTCCCTAAAATAACATCATCCAACCATAGAACATATATTTAAGAATATTGTTATGGAAATTCCCGGTTCTCATAATATAAGGGATCCGCTATGACCATTTGGTGCAATAGATATCCTTAGGACAATATCACAAGCATTATCACATAGAAGAAAAATCAATATGTGATAATGTATTTTGTAATGAATAAAGTACAAAGTAGTTAGTTCTAGACCACCAACTATAACATATGTTAAATATGTTTAATTAAAATTATCCTTTATACATTCCGTGTACCGTGTGAACAAATCACATCGCCTGAGGGGGCGGTTGTCCACACTTCCACAAATGATGTTATTATTTTTACAAAAAATAGAAAGTATAAAGATATTTATTGTAAAATATTTAAAAAATATTAAATACATTATAAATATTATATATAACATATATAAAAAGGGTTTCCATCATAATAAGCACCATGAAAGGTGTTAAAGGAAGAACGAACAATCATCGTTTCTCGAGGCGGTTGTTCACCATTCATATAAACAGTATGTTCATCACCCATTAGATGGATGAGTTAGTAAGTGTAGGTATAAGCCTTATCATAAAAAAACTAGTATATTTATAGTATATTTTTTATTATATTAATGATGCCCAACTATCATTGAAATTGGGTAAAAGTTTAAAATTTATGATTTCCTACTACTATTGTCTAGTAGAAAGTAGGGTGAAACCCACATGGAAGGTTGAAATAAACATTTTCTTTTAAAATTTCTCAAAACACCACACTATTATCAGGAGTGGGGAGAGTAAAAAATGTTAGTTTATGTTTTTTATATTTTTTTAGATATTTTACAAAGTATTAAAGAACACTCAATTTTGTAATGTTTTTGATTTAGGCTAAAATGAAATAGAGACAAAAAGAAAAGTAGCAAAAACAGAGACCTGTAATGATGAGAAGTGATCAATCATGATAAAATTATTAGGTAAAAACTCTATTATACCAGTTTAAAATATTTACCTTTCATAATAATTAAATGAAAACACAAGCACTGAAAGAGATTGACTTATTTCCCTCTCCAAGAGATAAGTCACTCAGATTGAACATTCTTGGGGTTTTCCACTCCAAGAAAAGTTCATCCATAAAAATTTATCTTTGAAAAATTCAACAGACACATTCTCACCAAATGTTCTGATGTTTTATTTTTGAACATAAATATTTTATAAAATGTATCCATAATCAATCTCACCAAATGATCGTTGATTGAAAATTGAAATCAAGTGGTAGGATGTGATTGAATGAATTCTAAATTGACCTCACCGATCAATTATAAATACATTAAAATGAAAAAGTAAAAATGCAGAAAAGATAACAAGTATAAATTAAAATTCCTTGATCTTAAATTTATTATCTAACAATCATGTCGTTTCTGATGCTTTCGTTGAGGCGTGCACGCCCATCTTGTTGGAGGATGGTTGCATTGTTTGTTGCCCTGCATTCCTGCATTCCAAAGGTGGGCGACATCCATTCCTTGTTCAGGGATGTTTTATTCTTGATCTAAATGGGATGATGGGATTTCGGTTCTTCCTTCCAGGGTTCCTCCTCGTAAGTAGTCATGTAGTCTAGGTCTCCCTTATAGATTTAAGACGTTGTTCGTGAAACTCTTCCTAGTGAAATATCTTCATGGACACAAGTTAATTACACTGCTTATGTCAGGACATTCCAAAGGGTCTGGTTAGGGAAACAACCTTCGGTCAAGGTAGTAGTCACGTTGGACATCACTAGCGTGTCTGGATGCTGGGACACTGGTGCGTCTGAGTTTCTACCTCTTATTATAGGGCTTCTAGAGGGTGCGGAAGCCCAAGGAATCCCATGTCGAACGTGGGGAATTTTATTCTATAGACATGTATCTGAGGTTTTCCTTAGCTTCCCATGTTTAACACAGGTTATGTCGCAAGTTTAACATCCAGAAGAGACAGATCAGACTGATCAAAACAATGATTAGAGTGGATCAGATGGGTGAAACCCCTGGATAGAACACTTATGTTGGGGCCAACATGTGGTTAGCTTCCCAGTTGTTGTTAAGGGGAATGGGGAATGAGGTGGCATGATCTCACTGAGATGTGGCGACCTGGGTGAGAATCGGGATAGATGATGGAGGTTTTAATGAAGTAGGCAGAGAATGAGATGGAGTCGACCTGAGTATGATGGTGATGTTGGACTAGGGTCTCGAAGTGAACTCCTACGTATCCCTGTGGTAGGGAATCAAAGTCCTCATAGTTCATATGACAACGGATTACTGCCAATTGGGGATTTCAACAGCTTACCACTGGATGGTGGATCACAACAGATTACCGCTGGATGAGGTCACAATGCCTTAGACGAGGTCACAACGGATTACCGATGGACGGGGTCGCAACGGCTTACTGCTGGATGGGGTCGAAACTCAGGGAGGCTTCCTACATACCTTATCTAGGAGACAAGGATCAAACCCACGTAGTTACTATGGCATGGGGGTCGGTGAACCAATGTGGAGGAGGAACTAGGATCCAATGTTTGTTGGGATTGAACCTCAGGGAGGTGTCCTACATACCTTGCCTTGGCAAGGATCAAAGTCGATGTAGTTAGGGTGGGTGCAACGACTTACCGTTAACTGGGGGAACAACGGATTACCACTGATTGAGGTCCACAGTTTAACGTCATGTAGGACGGGGGTGAACCAATATGAAGGAGGACCCAGGGCCCAGATAGATGGTGGGATTGAACCTCATGGAGGCTTCCTACATACCCTACCTTTCTAGGGATTAAAGTCCACGTAGTTCAGAAGGAGCGGGCGAACCGATGTGAAGGGGGGTCAGAGCAACCAGGTGTTGAGCTTTAACCTTAGGGAGTATTCCTATGCACCTGGCCTTGTCAAAGATAAAAGACCACGTAGTTCAGAAGGAGTGGGAGAACCAATGTGAAGGGGGGTCGGAGTGACTAGGTGTTGGGCTTGAACCTCAGGGAGGCTTCCTACGTACCTTGCCTTGGAAAGGATCAAAGATCATGTAGTTCAGAAGTGGTTTTTGGTGAACCGGCATGAATATGGTCAGGACCAATGGATGGTGGTCTTGAACCTCATGGAGGCTTCCTACATACCCTGCCTTGGAAAGGATCAAATACCCCATTGTTTAGGTTGGTTGTGGGGCTTACACTCTAGGATGCCCAGAGAGAATATCATGGTCGATGATTTCTCTAAGCCCACATGATTCATGCTCAGTGTGAGAAATATGTGATAGAAAAGGCCTAACAATCACATCGCGTAAGGTAGGTCCATGGGAAGTAGAGTGGGGATGATGTGTAGATAATGACCCAAAAAGGAAACAGGGGCTTACGCGTGGTCCATAACCCAAAGAGGAAACAAGAGATTAGGTGTTGTTAGTAGCCCAAGGTGATAGAGATTGGGACTTACTCTAGGAGGGAGGCCTGGGAGGTGACATAGCCTAGTAGGAGAGGGATTTGGCACCCAGGAAGAGAGGAGGAGCCGGGGTGTTACCTCTTGCAAGGAAATCCAGGGGCTTACACTAGGGTGGTAACCCTTTACCCACGGACAGATTCCTCCCCGATAAAGAGGATTTCATTTCATGTGGGGAATAATCTCACTCCCTTGGAGACCAGTGGGTATAGAGAATGTCCAAGGTGGGGAACCCTATGTGCAAGGCATGGGGTGAGGTCATAGTTTAACGTCATGTGCTGAGGATGAATATGGCTTGGCAGTTTAATATCCTGCAGCTTAGACGAGGTGGGTGCGCTCCGCACCCCTAGGACTAACATAACCAATACCTACCCACCCTTGGGGGAAGGAAGGCATAAAAAATGTCATGTTCAGGGGGTGTTATGGAGTGATCCATTGGGGGGTCCATGTTATCATGTATATGCGAAGAAGCAATATTCGTTAGTGTTCCTATGCAAAGAAGCATGAGGCTAAATAAGGAAACATGCAATATCATCCAAGGCACATTGAAATTGCTTCGTGCAGACCTGAAGGGCCGCATGGGAAAAGGAGTTGCAAAGCAAAGGGGTTCATAGGTAGAAGCCTTGTGAAGATCTGGTGCTCTATGAAGTGAAGGGGATTTGTGAAGGGATGTGCTTCATGAAGTGAAGTTTCATAGGCTAGGCATAGGGAATAGGTGTATATGAGAGGATCTTCATGAAGTGGAAAGGAATTCGTGAAGAAATACCTCACGAAGAAAGGGTACCTCATGAAGTAAGGTGTTGTAAAGAAATGTGCTCCACAAAGCATAGTGACCTTGCCGTAGCATGTGGGTCGCGTGTGAATGGAGGGTGTTTCGTGAATCATAAATACTTCACGACAACCTGAGTCCCCATTGGGATCCTCTTCCTTCACGAAGTCTTATAGGATTCGTGAAAGGAATCCCTCTCAAAAGAGGGGTTCAATTAAAGCAAATGGGGAGGCACTTCGCAAAGAAAAAGTACCTTGAGGAGCTCATGGTTCGGAGAGAAAGAATTGCTTTGCGATTTGAGAGATAAAAAGGTGAAAGGTCAGATGATCCCTTCATTGGGATCAAGGGGATCCCTATATTTATAGGCAAGAGGCTCCACGAAGAAGATCTTGCTCGGCGTGAAGAAAGATTTTGCTCCGTGGTGGGTCGCGAACGTCAAATCGGCTCGTAGAGGATCCTGCCTCCTCACTCCGCAACGGGTATGCAAACATCAAATTCATTTGCGGAGAATCCCACCTCTTAGCTCCACGGTGGGCTCACGAACATCAAATTCATTCATGGAGCATCCTGCCTCTTGGATCCATGGTGGGCATGGGGCCATGAGGCTCCACAAAAGGTTTTCGTGAGGCAGACTCAGATACTTCCCTCTTTTTCTTCTTCTTCTGAAATTTTGGCGTCAACAAATTCCCCCCTCATACTTAGAGCCAAGGAGAAATCAAGGGTCAATGTTTGAGGTTCAATCACCAAAATCCCTTGGCCTTCTGCGAAGCTATTTCGCAAAGAGGGCTCATGAGGCCGATAGGTGAAGTGCGGGCTGAGTGTGCCACTATGCTCGGCGTGGTATGGATGTTCCGCGAATCTCTGAAGGTTGTTTCCTATAAATAGGGGAGTTGACCACTCTTTTTTCATTTCTTTCCTCTATGAATTTGTCTTTTAGCGCTCTTGAATTGCGAAGCTCCTGTGTACTCCGCGATTGCTCTCTACGAATAGGGTCTTTTGCTTCGTGGCGCATAGTAAGTATTTGACTTCGCATTGGAGCACTTTGCGTCTTGGTGTTGGTAGGCCGGGGTAGGGTACCGCGAACAGTCTTCGTGAACGTGCTCCACGAATGCGCTTCGTGAACGAGCTTCATGAACCAAACCCAAAAAATTACCCAAACTCAAAACTGAATGGCTCAGTGAGAGGCTGCCTGGGGGGTCCTTGCGGATTCTACCCGAAGGGAGGATCTGGAGAATAGATTGGGCCAAGCGGAGTTAATACAGAGCCATTCTAACCACAGTTCATTAGTAGAGATACTATCGAAGAGCCAGATGAACTATCCATTGTGCAAAAGGCTGCCTCTGTACGACTTCGGGTTGCAGGATGATGTCTTCATTCTTGAAGAAAGTAGGGATGATCCAGCTTACTGGTTTAGGAGTACGCCAAGTCAGAGCCAATGGTTTAGGGCGGCTGATGGCCATGCTCGATAAGACTTCACGCCTTTCAATGCCGAGTGTCTGTATAACCACCTGAACAATGTGGATGGGAAGGCACTATGCCGGAGACATCCCCCCTATGTTCTAGAAAATTTTTAAGGCATCCTTGAAGAAATCGAGGAAGGGATGGTTTGAGGAGTGGGACCTGTTCCAGGGTAGAAACTTCACAGATGACTAGGCCTGGGCCTACTGGGTAGCTACCTCGTGTGAGGAGTTTGGGGCGGAGCTGAGAAGAGTGGGTCTATATGAGGTGTCTTGGGCCTCCCAATTCCACATTTCCCAACTGAAGCAGCTGATGCTGGAATTTTTGAGCAGGTGGTTATCGAGGACCAATACCTTCCACTTGCACCATAGGAAGGTTGGCATCAGCTTGTGGGATGTACACCAGATATCAGGGGTCTTGATATTGGGGGCGATGTATAAGGAATTCCTCCCCGTTATGGGAACGTGGGAGGATCCATAGTAGATGTCACTACTGGTGATGAAATTGATGAGGTTGGTTCTTGGAAAGGATAAGGAAGCAGTGAGGGATATTCATTTCAGCTGGTGGTTTAAGCAGTTTCTAAATTTTCTGAAAGAGAGGCAGTTTCTGGTGAGGCCTTGGACTTACCCAAAGGGTGATCAACGGGGCAAGGAGCACTTGTACTGGCGTCACTTGGAGGACAACTAGGGGAAAACTTGGGGATTTAGAATCATCACTGAGTAGTAGCCGATATTTTGGATGGAGGCATTCATCGCAGCTCTCATATGTGGTTGGATCCTGCTGGTGAGGGATACAAACATGGGCTTGCGACCAAGCACATTCATTATGGATTCCATGTTGGTGACAGGAGAGAGAGTCAACCTTGGGATCCTGATGCTCGCTAAGATATATAAGATGTTGTGGAACATCAGTGATGGGAAGATGTCATAGAGGATATGCAGGCCATTCCACATCCTGTACGGGTGGATGGTGGTGCATGTTATGGGGGTTTATGAATACCCGAACCCTATCTCACCTCCAGGATTGAACTTCTGCCCATCAATCTTGAATGTCATGGGAAGCCTTCTGGAAAAGATGACCACACTGTTAGTGCGAACCGGGTGTGGAAGGTGGATTAATTCAACTTTCACCCATTTCCATTGCCAACAAGTGCTTTTACCGATGACGTCCATGGAACAGAATAGGGCTTACACTTTCCAACTAGGTTAATGATGAATCAGCGTATGTAGGCTAAGTGGCCTTGGAAACCTCGAAGATTTAGAATGTTTCTTGGAGGAGACATCTAGCCAATGGCCTTGATCTTCTTTGGGTCAATCTCAATATCCATTTATCTAACAATGAAGCCTAGAAACTTTCCAGAGGTGACCTCGAAGGCACACTTCAGTGGGTTCATCTTCAGGTGACAGGAATGGAGGAAGATAGACACTTTCTTAAGGTCTTTGAGATGGTTGTGACGCTGGCAAGATTTTACCACCAGATTATCCACATAGTATTCCACCAACGTTCCAAGTATCGACTTAAATATGTGATTCATAGCCCGCTGGTAGGTGGAACCTACATTCTTTAAGCCAAAGGGCATGAATTGGTAACCGAAAGTACCTTGTGGTTCCCTGAAGGCTGTGGACTCCTCGTCCTCGATGTCCATTCATATCTTGTTATCCCCGGAGTACCCATCCATTAAGGAGAGGGATTGGAGCCCAGATGTAGCACCAATCAATAACTCCGTCAGAGGAAGGGGAAAATAATCCTTCATACAATGATGGCTGAGATCACAGAAATCAATATAGACTCTGATATGTCAATTCTTCTTCCATATTGGCACAATGTTGGCTATCCATTTGGGGTATTGGACTTCCTTAATTAAATTTGATCTGATGAACTTATCAACTTTTGCCTCTACCATGGCACCATGAGAAGGATTCATCTTTCTGGGAGGCTTCTTGAACCCGTGATGATTTTCCAAGAGATCGAGGCAGTAGATGGCTACCTGAGGATCTAGTCCTGTCATCTCATCATAACACTAGGAGAATACATCATGGTGTTGTTTTAGGAAGTCTATGTACTACTGTTGATCCTCAGGGGGCATGGTAGCACTGATCAATATGGGTCTTGGGTCTACCTCACTACTGAGGGTCACATGTACCAACTCGTTGACTATGGTAGATACTCCCTCTTCAAAGGTAGGGAGAGCATCCTCTAAATCTTATTCTTCACTTGTAGAGGGGGGATACTCGGTGAGAGGAATTTCTTCTGAGTTCACAGATCCTGACGGGAGGCTAGTACCAGCCTGAGCAGCAGTGGTCACTGCATCAGAGGACCCCTGTACTGCCACAAGCATAACGATGAAGGTTGTTGATCCGATCACATTTGGCCATCGGCCTAAGGGGACACACTTGAGGAAATCGAAGAAATAATGATTCTTTGGATTGATCAGGTTAATTCCAACCTGGTGGAAAAAGCACGTATGACGTATTGCCGTTGCCATGGGGTAGACATCCCAATACCTTATGGGAGTAGGAGGCTCTGAGATCATCTGAGCGTAATTTTTATAGGAGTACAAGGGGATTGTTTTCCATCACTTAAACCTAGGAATGTGTTCCCCCCTCGTCCCAGACACAATGAAGCATTATACCATGTTCAGGGTTTTAGCCTCCAATCGGTGGATTAGAAAGATGTAGGCATTATCCAGATCTATCCACGGGTCGGTCGTAGTCATGGCATGCTCGACCTCATTGGTCTGAATATGCTTGTCCTTACACTTCTAGTAGTTAGCATCCAGATAGCGGGCCTCATAAAAAGTAAAGGGAGATGTGTCACCTTGAATCATGCCCACTTGACCATTAAGGGAGTACTTGAGGCACTGGTTATATGACGAGGGAACTGCCACATGCAGGTGGAGCCATGAACTTCCCATCAACGCATTGTAGGCAGTGTCTTGGGAGACTACCATACATTTGGTGCTGGCAACTTGGCCACTAAACTAGGTATTTAAATAGATCTTACCAACCAAAGTCTATTCCATCCTATCATAACCTTGGATTCTTAGGTTAGAGGGACTCAGATCATATTCATACAATCCCAACTTTTATAGTGTTCGAGTCGGGATTAGGTTAATTATAGATCCTATGTTGATAAGATAGTGACGAACCTCTACGCCATTGAACTAGCCGATGATATACAGTGGGAGAATTTGAACTTGTATGGGGGAGCCTTAATATTTCCCAGAGAACGAGATAATGTCTTGGCATTCATCATTCTCGACCGCTTCATCATGAAAAGCTTCTATGGTTGATACTTCTATCTCAAACTGGAGGGGGCTTCTTAAAGCCTCAACGAGGGCCTCACACATATCTGATGATAGGTGAAGGGACTCAAGTATGGAGAGCCTTTATGGGATGTTGGAAATATGCTTAAGAACATCATACTTCCACCCCAGGCATGAACTTCTGCTTTCAAGAGGTCGCTCTATGATAGGAGGTATGGTGGGCCCTGCTGGCTGGACCGACGGCTGACTGGTGCTGGGAATATCCCACTGCTCACTATTCGAAGCATGTAGAGTACCTTCTATACTGAGGCTAGCTGACTGGGACCAGTCTGGGGTAGAGTGTGGTTGATCACGGCGAGGCCTAGGTGGCTCTTCTTGGTCCAGTAGCACAAATGGCAGTGGAGGCGGGCCTGAAGACATTAGATGAGGAGGCTGCGCACGTTGAGCTCTATGCTGGGCCTACTGTCTAGTGTCAGTGGAATGCAATGCCTGGATGGAAGTGTCTAATGATGTGCCTCGACAAACCATATGGTCGTGGCTCTACCGACATTAGCATCTGCTGGGGAAATTGGGGAGATCCGCCTAGTGCTCCCCATCTTCGGGAGTCATGTAGGGGTTTACCAGCTCCACTGTGTTAACTGAAGCGTACCCTTGACCATCACTTGAAGAGTTGTCCACTACTGGATGGATTTTGGGAGGGATCTACATCTCTGTGGACATGAAGTCACTGAGAGTTCAGGATGACGATGGAATCGACAGGGGACTTTTCTTTCCCTTGCATCACCATGTCGTTGGTGTTTTCTCTTCTGGGAAGAGGTCGGCCGAGACGAAGATGCGACTATAGCTTCTGAAGGCTCTGGATGATTTAGGCATGCCTAGATGACACCATGGGCATGGGTGACTGTTTTGTGAGCCATCCAGTCATCATACATCTGGGATCCGTGACTGGAAACCTGATGCCACTCGCCCTCACTGTCGCTACTACTGTCTGGCCTCACAAAGACGCATGATACCTGTGCTAGGGTCGAGCCCAGCCTGAATATGTTTTTTTCAACCTGGTCTTGTAGCTAGTCTTTGAACACATAGCACTTCTTGAGAGTGTGACCTAGGATTCGGTGATAGGGGTAGTAATTAGGGTGATCAAAAAAGTTTGCCTCTTCCCGTCTTCTACAATTAGGAAAACACACAATCCCCTATTCCAAGGCACTGCGGAAGTAACCAGAGACTTGTGTCACATTGAATGAGTAGGTTCGGTTTCTCCTGTTCGGAAAGGTGTCTCTTGGAGCCCGACCCTAATGGGGGGCTGGAGGAGCCTGTCGAGGAGGTGGAACTTGGTTATCTTGGATGGGTGGTGGAGGTGCACTGCGTGGGGGCACCTGTCAATTTTGAGGCAGCAACTGCTGGGCTAGAGGTTGCGCCTAAGGTAGAGGGCCTCTGTGAGGTCATGGAGGCGGCTCCAATGGAAACAAATCTAATCACCTGGGGGCCTCTATTTGGGCCAATACGACAGGATCGGCCCTAGCGCCCCTTCTTGAGGGAATTGTATGAGGCAATGGACATTCCTGGTTGGCCTGTTGTAGGGCTTCTTCCAGGCACTGGGCCTTATCATAGAAGTCTCAGAATCCACCAGGGTAGTTCTAGGTGATCAAAGAGGGATCCAGTTCCATCTTAACATTTCCCACACACATCATCAGTAATTTATCTTGATTCAGTGGCATGTTGAGAGAATACGTGGGTCCTTTCCACCAGGAGACAAAGTCTGTGACATGCTCATCAGGCCTCTGCTTGCACTTGAAGAGGTTCTCAATAATAATTTTCTGTGTGGTGGAGATGAAATGGTAGATAAATTGCCTACGGAGGTCCTCCCAGCCAGTCACCGATCTGATGGGGAGCTGGTTGTACCAGAAAAACATAAGGCCTTCCAATGTTTGCACAAAACATCAGAGTTTGGTGGCTTCTTGCTGCACTGAAGTTCCCAACATGGGGCCACACCTTGATTTAATGTGGGCCAGGTGATGTGGCAGGTTCCTTGTCTTATTGAAGGTGAAAAATGTGGGATTCCCAAAACTTGTGGGTGCTAGAATATCATCCACCCACGTTGGATATGGCTTGCCATCTGGTGGGAGTGCCACCTATTGCGTTTCCAACGCCTCGAGGTCGGAAATGAGTGCTGCCATTGGATCATATGGGATGGGGTCCATGCCTTCATAGGGATCTTTAACCATGAGTGTGTTGGCGGGTTCTTCAACATGGTAAGCAGGCCCGGCGGCTCGTGGAGCGGCTGGTGGCGTGACCCTTGGGGTAGATGGGGGAACCTGAGCTGGATCCCTTAGATTTTTGTGCCATTCCAGAGGGTTTGGCGAGACATACCACCCCTCTTGCCGTAATTTCTAGTTTCAACCCTGTCCGTAGGGGCTAGATGGTCAGGGTCACCTAGAGGCAGCTCGCCGAGGGAAAGTTGTTCCAACCCCTACTGCCCTGACCTAGGATTACCATAGTCTAGCCATCGCTCTACAGCCCTTTCATCCAAGAGGTCATTGACCAACTTCTTCTGTTCAGCAAGTTGCTGAAGCAACACAGATTTTTTGGGGTCTTCCTCCATCTTTTGCACTGAGCCGGATGGGTCAGAGGGTTTGGCGGCTCTGAGATTCTATTTACCCATACCATGATTTTGGCTAAGGACTATTGCCTTGATAGGCATAGGGAGACCCAGAAGGCTCCTCTGTTGATGAGTAACCCTCCCTGAGGGATCCAATAGTTGTGGAACACCTTCAGGGGGTACCCATCCATAAGATCCAACTCATTTTCCTCTTCTGATAGGATGACCATGTTGACCATGACTCTACATGGGGGAATGTCCTCAATATCGCCTAGCGAGTCAGGTTTCCATCGAATAGGACTGAATAGAAGGGAAGGATATTTCTTCCAGCCATGGATCTACAGGTGGGGGTAAGCCTCCTTGATAATATTTTGGAGTACCTTGAAACATTGAACACATTGATATTGGGGGTCCCTATGGCGACCTGGTGACTCAGGGCACTAGGCCACAGAGAGTACGAACAAATTGACTAGATGGAATTTCTCACAAATGTCTTCAAAATGCGCTTTTCTCCTGGGATAAACCACTAACTGATGATGAAGGAGAAAGTGTGTCACCCATAGAGTTTGACGGAAACACTCAACTTCCTATGGGGTGAGGGATTCTGGTGCGCAGAAATTTGGCGCTGCCATGGGCCAAAAAATCTTAGGGAAGTGGTCCACTGCGAGAATGTTCCATAAGCTCCTTGGCTTAGATGTAGGGTCTGGCCCTTCATTTCCCCACTCATCAAATGTAGGTGGCTGAGGAACCATTTGCAGTACCGAAGCAGACTGCTAGGACGATAGGCTGGCTGGTGGAGAATATGACGAGTGAGCTAAAAAACCACTGTATCTTAGGATATACTCTGAGGAGTGATGTGACTTATCCACTACAACACGGTAGGATGAGCTGACGACCGTAGTTTATGGTTCATGGACTATGGCTGCTGGCGGTGGACCGCGCTGCTGCTCTCCCACCATTGGTCCCCAGAATAACTCTCTGTGATCTCTAATCAAGGTATAGAGTGCTTCTAGTGATGACGGTGGTGATTTCATGACCATAACATGGGGGGTTACCAAATTTTATTCCTCCTAGATATACCTACGGAGAGATGAGGGAATCCGATATAGCTCACATTCTAGAAGTACTAGGTTGATGCACCTCATTCTTGCCCCATCCCTTGACTCGGAGGAGTAAGGGGAGGGTTCCCGCACAGAGTCGTACTCTAATTCGGAGTCTGAGAAGCAGACTGGTTTGATCTCTATTTGGACCTTCCCAAAATTCATCTTATGGAAGTGATGACCCGCCTTCCTTCCCCTGGATGGCTCTTCGAGACATGGTATATTTTTGACACGAGGAGGTCCTTCGACCGTATTGGTGCTGAGGCAGAGAGGGTTTCCACCTGAGTAAGCTGGGGTGTGAGGAGCACTAGGACAGATATCAAAGGGGACATGGGGAGGACCTCCATGGGTAGAACTAGGGCAGGTAAGACCTCTGCTAAAACCGGTAGAAGCATGAGGAGGACCTCCATGCTTGTTTCCCTTGGTGACATCAGTGCGAGGAAGGTCCTCGTGCTGGCCGAGCCGAACACGGGTAGGGCCTCCATGCTAGGCACTAGTGAAGTGAAGCCGACCCTCACTCCTCTGATTTTTGGGGTTAGGAGGACCTTCTCCAGCTACTACAAGGACATGGGGAGGGTCCCCACGTTGGAGAGGGACCGGATGTGCAATTTCCCCATACCAACGGTCTGTGGCGGGAGGAATGACTCCATATCTGGTGTAGTGGGCACGGGAGAGACTTCCATACTGAGCGTCACCGCCGTGTAGAGGACCCTCATTTGGATTGAAGGTGGAATGGGGTGGACCTCCATGATGAGCCTAGAAGTGGGGAAGGCCTGCGTTCTCTATGGTATCGGTATAGGGAAGACCTTCGTACTGGGTGGCATCGTTGTGGGTTAGTCTACGGTGGCCACTACCTAGGCTGGCGACCAAGAGAGTCGACCCAGCTGGCCTGTGGGGTGGTTGGGGCATCGATCTAGGTTGGGCATATGAATGTCCCTGCTCAGCATACACAGGGAGTTAGTGATATGCATCAGTAGTGGCTCGGGCCACAGTAGCCGTTGGCATTGATGCCCCTTAGCAGACGTCCTCTTTAGCTTGCAACCGACGCTGGCGTCGGGTTAGGAAAACCAGAGCCGATGGTGTAGGTACATGGTTTACCTACTCCTAGGCCAGTAATATTGGGGGGGTGGTGATGATGTGGCCTAGTGGGAGTCCTTGCTAGGAGCCCCTAGAATGGGATTCAGGCTGGGTTGACTCGGATATCCCCTACCTCATCCGCGTAGGACAGGGAGTCGTCCAGATGTTCTAGGGAGAGGCTCCCGAAATGGTTATATGTTGCAGTGGGGAGCAGTGGCTCCCTTCACAGACCTTAGGGATGGTGTTTACGATGAGGCACATATGCCTCTAAATCCAGGCGAGCCATATCCCGAGTCTGGATAATACCCTCCTCCTAGTACCAGCGTATTAGGCCACTGATCACCCTTCGTTGGATGAACTCTAAGAGAGAGATGGGGTGGGGGAGGCTAGCGGTCTTAGACATTGAGACCATCACAGAAGAGGCAGAACCACGCGGGACTGTCGCACTGGTACTACCCCTACCCATGCGTCGGTCGGTAGGTAGTGATCGAGTTCCGGGTGTAGCAGCTTGGTTCATGAAAACAGGGAGATTAACTCATCAGTGCTGAAAGAAATAGGGAATCGAAGACCAATGCCCCAATGCCATTCCATATTCCATGGATGGTAAGATGGATCCACACTAACAATGTCATAGACCGGGATGTCCAATATTTTGACTGCCCCAATTTTTGGGGAGTTTCATGCCAGGCCTGCTATTTTCTTAGGGGGACCCAGCGCCAGATAGCTGGATCCAGTGACATGCTAATCCATTGATGTCTCGAACACTACTAATATCTATATTGAGGACAAGATATTAAAGTCGGGTTCACCATTTCTGTTTCCAACGCTCTCGCCAGGGCATGCACATCCGTCTTATTGGAGGATGACAATGATGTTTGTTTCCCCGCATTCCCACTTTCCAAAGGCAGGTGACATCTGTTCCTTGTTCAGGGATGTTTTCTCCTTGATCGAAATGAGATGATGAGATGTCGGTTCTTCCTTCTAGGGATTCCACCTCAAAACTCGTCACCTAGTCCGGGTCTCCTTTATTGATTTAAGACGTTGTTCATGAAACTCTTCTTAGTGTCATATCTTTATAGACACTAGTTAATTACATTGCTTATCTCGGGAAATTCCAAATCATCTGGTTAGGGCAGTAAACTTCGGTCAGGGGAGTAGTCACGTTGGACATGACGGGCGTATCTGGACATTGGGACACTAGCGCATCTAGGTTTCTTACCATTATTATAGGGCTTATTGAGGGCGCGGAAGCCTGAGGCATCCCACGTCGAACGTGGGGAATTTTATTCCATAGGCATGTATCTGAGGTTTTTCTTAGCTTCCCATGTTTAACACATGGTATACCGTGAGTTTAACTTCTAGCGGAGATAGATCAGACAGATCAAAACACTGATTAGAGTGGATTAGATGGGTGTAACCCCTGGAGGGAACACTGATGCTGGGGCCAACATGTGGTTATCTTCCTAGTTGTTGTTAAGGGGAATGAGAAATGAGGTGGCATGATCCCACCAGGATTTGGCATCCTGGGTAAGAATCAGGATGTATGATGGGGGGTTAAATGAAGTTGGTAGAGAATGATATGGAGTCGACCCGAGGATGATTGTGATTTTGGGCTTGGGTATCGAAGATACCTCCTACGTATCCCTGTGGTAGGGAATCAAACTCTTCGTAGTTCATCTGACGACGTCTTACCACCAATTGGGGATTTCAATGGCTTACCACTGGATGGTGGATCACAACAGCTTACTGTTGGATGAGGACACAATGACTTACTGCTGGATAGGGTTGCAACAACTTACCTCTGGATGGGGTCGCAATGGGTTACCACAAGACGGGGTCAAACCTCAGGGAGGATTCCTACGTACCTGATTTTGGATACAATGATCAAACCCACATAGTTCCTATGGGATGGGGGTTGGTGAACCAACTTGGAGGAGGACCTGGGGTCTAATTGTTGTTGGGATTGAACCTTAGGGAGGTGTACTAAGTATCTTTCATTGGAAAGGATCAAAGTCCACGTAGTTCGGGTGGGTGCAATGGCTTACCGCTGACTGGGGGAACAACGAATTACTGCTGATTGAGGTCCACAATTTAACGTCATGTAGGACGGGGGTGAAACAATGTGAAGGAGGACCAAGGGCCCAGATAAATGGTGGGCTTAAACATCGTGGAGGCTTCCTACGTACCTTGCCTTGGTAGGGATCAAATTCCATGTAGTTCATAAGGAGTGGGAGAACTGACATGAAGGGGGGCCTGAGTGACTGGGTGTTGGGATTGAACCATAGGGAAGAGTCCTAAATACCTTGCCTTGGCAAGGATCAAAGACCACGTAGTTCAGAAGGAGTGGGAAAACTGACATGAAGGGGGTTCGAAGCGACCAACTGTTGGGATTGAACCTCAGGGAGGCTTCCTATGTACCTGGATTTGGCAAGGATCAAAGACCACATAATTTATATGGGGTGTTTGGTGAACCGACATGAAGATGGTCAGGACCAATAGATGGTGGTATTGAACCTCAGGGAGGCTTCCTACGTACCCTTCCTTGTCAAGGAATAAAGACCCCGTAGTTCAGGTTGGTTGCCGGGCTTACACTCTAGGATACCCAGAGAGGATATCATGTTTGATGATTGCTCTAAGACCACGTGAGTCATGATCAGTGTGAGAAACATGAGAAATCAAAGACCTAACAATAATTTCAGGGAAGGTGCATCCGTAGGAAGTATAGTGGGGCTGATGCGCAGGTAAAGACCCAAAAAGGAAATAGGGGCTTACGTGTGGCCTGCAGCCCAAAGTGGAAATAGGGGCTTACGCGTGGTTAGCAGTCCAAGGTGATAGAGATTGGGACTTACTCCGTGAGGGAGGTCTGGGTGGTGAAAAAGCCCAGTAGGAGAGGGATTTGGAACCCAAGAAGAGAGGAGGAGAAGAGGTGCTGCCTCCTATAAGGAAAGCCAGAGGCTTACACTAGAGTGGTTTCCCTTTCCCCGCAGAGAGATGCCACCCCGATAAAGATGATGTCATTCTATTTGAGGAATGATCTCACTCCCATGGATACCAGTGGGCATAGAGAACATCTAAGGCGGGGCACCTTGCATGCAAGGCATGGGGAGAGGTCACAATTTAACATCATGTGTTGAGGACAAATAGGGCTTGGCAGTTTAATGTCCTGCAGCTTGGTTGAGGTGGGTACGCTCCAAACCCCTAGGACTTACATAACTGATACTTTCCCACCCTTGGGGGAAGGAAGGCATCGACATTGCCGTGGTGAGAGGGTGTTATTAAGCGATCTTTCGGGGGTCCATGTTAGCGTGCCTATGCGAAGTAGCAATAGCCGTTAGTGTGCCTATGCAAAGAAGCATGAGGTGAAGCAAAGAAACGGGTAGTATCATCCAAGGGACTTTGAAATTGCTTCATGAAAACCTGAAGGGCCACACGGTAAAAGGAGTTGCAGAGCAAAGGGGTTCATATGTATAAGCCTTGTGAATCTCTGGTTCACCATGAAGTGAAGGGGCTTCGTGAAGGGATGTGCTTCACGAAGTGAAGTTTCCCAGGCTGGGCATAGGGAATAGGTGCATATGGGAGGAGCTTTGCGGAGTGGAAAGGCATTCATGAAGCAATGCCTCGTGAAGTAAGGGTGCCTCGTGAAGTAAGGGTGCCTCGTGAAGCAAGGTTTTGTAAAGAAATGTGCTTTGCGAAGCACAATGACCCTGCCTTAGCATGTGGGTCGCATGTGCATGGAGGGTGTTTTGTGAATCATAAATGCTTCACGGTGACCCAAGTCCACATGGAGATCGCCTTCCTTCGCAAAGGCCCATGGGCTTTGTGAAAGGTATCCCTCTTGGATGAGTGGTTCAATTAAATAGAAGGGAGAGGCACTTTACAAAGCAAAAGTACCTTGAAGAGCTCATGGTTCGTAGAGGAGGAAGTGCTTCATGATTTGAGAGCTCAGAATGTGCAAGGTCAGATGATCCCTTCTTTGGGATTGAGGGGAGCTTTGTATTTATAGGCAAGAGGCACCGTGAAGCAAAGCTAGCTCAACACGATAATAGAGTTTTCTCCACGGCGGGTCATGAACATCAAATCAGCTCACGGAGGATCCCGCCTCCTTGCTCTGCAGTGGGCTCGTGAACATCAAATTCATTCATGAAGCATCCCGACTCCTAGCTCTATGGTGGGCTCACGAACGTCAAATTTGTTCCTGAAGCATCCCTCCTCCTTGTTCCGCGGCAGGCTCGTGAACGTCAAATTCATTCGCGGAGTGTCCTGCCTCATTGCTCCGCGGCGGGGTTGCGAACGTCAAAGGGGTTCACAGAGCATCCCACCTCCTTGCTCCGCGGTGGGGTCGCGAATGTCACAGGGACTTGTGGAGCCTCCCGCCTCCTTACTTCACGGTGGGGTCGCAGACGTCAAATTTGTTCACAGAGCGTCCTGCCTCCTTACTCCGTGATGGGCGTGGGGCCATGGGGCTTCGCGAAAAGTCTTCGTGGGGTAGTCTCAGAGACTTCCCTTATTTTCTTCTTCTTCTGAACATTTGGAATCAACACATTTTCATTGATGAAAATGAAAAAATACAATTAAAACTTGAAAAAGCGATAGGAAATAGGGGAATAATAACTCCCCTACGAACTAAAACAATGCTAAATTCCTCCTAAACTACTCTGTAAGAAATCTTCGAATTGGGTCTCCAAGGTTCTCTAGGAAGTTCTCTTATGCTCTTCTCTGTCGTAAGAATTAGTGAATTGTTCATTGGTACTGTCCTCCTCATTTGAATCCCCTCAACTCTTTTTTTAAGTCATTGTCATTTACTGCATTGTCACCAAGTTCCCCACCGACTTAAACGAGTCTTTCACTACTGCACCACAAACATGCACTTTTTAGTGAAAACACATTACTTTAGAATAACCCTTATAATGAACTCCCAAATAGGTAGTTGTATGAACCTAGACATAAATTGAACTCCTGAATGAATATGCAAATATAGAACAAAACAAAACAGTTAAAAACACGAAGAAAAATAAAATAAATAATATTATTATTTTTAAATTAATGTTATATTAATTATTAAAAACATAATTGTTATTAATAAATTAACAAATATTTTAGGTTGATCATTATTATTTACTTTTATATTATTCTTTAATAAAAATTTAATTAATTATTATTAATTATTTAAATTATCAATGGTAATATTTTAATAAGTTATAAGAAGATTATAAATTTAAGATTTAAAAGTCATTAAACATTTATTTTGTTATATATAATAATGAAAAATAATTTGAATTAATAGATTTAATAATTTTTTTATTATTATTAAAGTATTTAATATTTTTAATTAATTTTACTTAAATAAATGAATTTATAAATTATTATTAAGTATTTTTGTTTTATTAAGATTTATTTTAATAAGTTTTTTTATATTTTATTATTATTAATAATATATTTTAGTTTTATTATTTTTTTATTATGATTTTATTTAAGTTTTTTATTTTAATTTTTAATTTTCTTCTCCCCCCAAATTTCTCTACAGTGCGTGGGTGATCATTCCACGATTTACTATTTTATTTCACCCTTATACCAATGTATTAAACTGGTTTTTTATTGAAAATTACAAGTATAATAACAAATTTCACTCCATTTTTGAATCAATTATTTTGTGTTTAACACTTTTAAAAAGGGAAATGTTACTTGTTTTGATAATTATATTGTAGGTGGAGGTGATTTGGAGGACCTATGATGAAGTCCATGAAAAAATGGCCAATCTACACATGATCCAAGCACACCAGTAGAATAAAACACATGATTCTACTAAACCATGCTTTAAAGGGGCTTAAACTTTGTGGGATGGTCCTAAATTTAATGATCTCCATTTAATATGAAGGAACCAAATCCCAATCCATTCATTAAGAGGCCCATAAAAACTGATCTCTTCAATAAAGTGGATCTTCACGGGGTCAAAACTTTGCCTCTATATTTTAGAAATATATCTTATTATATTCCATATATGTCTTCCAAATTTAACATTGAGGTATAATAGGTGTCTACCAATAACTCTTTAGTTTTGTAAAAAATTATTTATGACTTTATGACTGGCCAAAACCATTTACCAAGCGGATTAGTGAAATCAGGGTGCCCAAAACCACTTCCCACTTTGCCTATAAATTGGCACATTGGGCACCCCAATTGGGAGTTCGAACCAGAGGAAAGGTGCTTCCATTTTGAAGTCCAAAATGATTCCTCCCACCAATATTTTATGTTCTGGAGGCTATGGTAATCACTACTTCAACAAATTATTCTTCCTGCCCTCCCATCGGTTTCCAAACCCCTTGTGATCACCTAGGGAGGAACATGTTGTAAATCCCGAGAATAATGTTGTAATATTTGAATGGTCTTTTTAATTCTAGGTTTGTATGTTTTTTTATTAATCCTCTATTTTTATTTAACTGAGTTATATACTAGTATATTATACTCAAACTCAAATGATCATGTTTGGGGGTACCCTTTCATGTGATGTTTTACACACTGTTCATCCCATTTTCTTCCATCATTCAATTGCAGTGTTTGTGTGGTTCATATTGTTCAATTTAACTTCCATAAGCAATTTCAAGGACATTAAAATTTATTTAATGGTATCAAAAATAAATAGAATACAAACCTGGATAGCACATCAAGTTATTCGTGTGTTGCCTTGGTGAGTTTCGATTATGAAGTCGAACACAGATCACCCAATCATCGATGATGTCCGGTGAATCATTGTGTGTTTTTAAATGAATCCTAGGAGGTATCTTAGTATAAACTCAGTAACATTATAATTCTAGGTGTTGCAAACCAGGGATTAAAATATCATAACTCTATCTCATGAAGCGATGAAGGATGAGCATCATGATAGTACCCCTTTTAATACCCCACCCCATTCGATTGTTTTGGTTTTGGTTTTTTTGTTTCTATTTTTGGTTGTTTTTGTGTGTTCTTACTCTCTCTCTATTTTTCTTTTTCTTCTCCATATATATATTTAATTTTTTAGTATTACATTCTCTTTTATTTTCCCCTTTAATTTCTTAAGTATTTTTATTTCATTCCACTTCCATAAAAAAGCATTAAAAAAATCCAAAAAAACAACAAACAATCAAGCAATCAAAATAGACATCATTATTACATGACAAGATATGGTAAAGAAACCATACTTGAATTTGACCCTAAAATTGAAAAATCACTCAATTCACAAATCAAGGCATCTAGATAAGGTAAATCAAGTAACAATGAGGAATCCATTTTGGAACCTCAAGTGTCCATAAACCAATCAAATACTAAACCCAATCATACCCAATAAAAGATGGATGCAAATAATCGAACCATAAAAGAACTGACCACCCCGGATGTGGAGTAACAACCTGCGTACATTCAATATCCCTAGGAAGAATCCAACATTGAGCTAATATCAGGCCTCATCCACCTTCTTCCTAAACTCCTTGGTCTTCCCAGTGAGGACCCTCATAAACACCTTAACGAGTTTCACATAGTGTGCACCACCATGAAACCCCAAAATGTGTCTAAGGACTTAATTAAGTTTAGGGCCTTCCCTTTCACCCTTGATGTTGTAGAAAAATATTGGCTATACTATTTTCCTACTATGATTGAGGGCTATAATTACCATAAAAGACTCTTTTTAGATAAGTTCTTACCTGCCTCTCGAACTGTATCAATTAGAAAAGAAATCTATGGATCTAGGCAATCAAAAGGAGAGACCCTTCATTAATACTGGTAGATATTCAAAATAATTTTCTCAAGCATCACCCACCACTAGATTAGTGAACAGATATTAATCCAATACTTCTATGAGGGACTTATCCCCATGGATTTTGGAATGATTGATGCTACAGTTGGTGGTTCCCTAGTTGATAAAACTCCTTTCGATGCTTGAGACTTAATAGCCAACATGAATCAAAATTCAAAAAAAATTGGTACACGTGATATTGCACCAACCTGAGGAGTTCATGAGGTAAGTCATTCATCTCTAGAAAAAAAGGTAGATAACAAGCTTGATGAGATGCATACCCTTCTAAGTCAATTAGCTCAAGCACAAGGTAACACACAATCTCCTCCAGTTCCATTACATTGTGGAATTTTTTCTAAAAATACTCAATTTTTCTGACTAGTTCCCACAACATCAAGATTCACCTGATTCTTGTGCAGTCATATTCCTAGGGTGTCCATTCCAACAAGCAGCTCCCTTCAAACAAGAAATATCCAAGCCAAATCCAAACCCCGTGTGGAAATCACAACCCCATCACCGACAAGGAGGAAACTCAAGTTACCCCAAGTAGAATTTCTATCAACAAGGCCAAGGTATGAAACCTTATTATCCTTTAACTTCTCAAAACAATCCTACTCCTCCCAAATATGAACCAAGCCTCGAGTATATGGTGAAACAAATGGAAACCCAAAACCTCTCATTCCAACAGACAACAAAATCAGAAATTCAAGACCTATAAACTCAAGTGGGACAATTAGTGAACACCATCAGTGAGCTTCAGATGCAAGGTTCTGGATAGCTACCATCCCATCCCATTTCCAATTATAAGGATAAAGGTAACGTATGTGTAGTTACACTTCGTAGTGGTAAAGAAGTTTCTCTTTATACTGATTCTACACAACAGGTATGTCCCCCTATTGAAATCACTCTTTCTCTAACCATAAAAGATTCAAATGATGAAGAAAAAAATAACAAGACTAATCAAATTATCATTGATGATTCAAATGAACAATACATTTATCTTCCTTTTCCCCAAAGACTCTCTATATCGAAGAAAAATTCTGATAATGAGATTGATAATGAAATAATGGATACATTTAAAAAAGTTCAAGTTAATATTCCTTTACTAGATGCAGTCAAGAAAATTCCCCATTGTTCCAAATTTCTCAAAGGGCTTTGCACCCATAAAAGGAGGCTAAAAGGGAATTAGAGAGTAAACTTGGTAAGGAATGTCTCAAATTTTATTCAACCATAAATGTCAACCAAATGCAATGATCTGGGCACATTCACAATACCGTGTACCATAGGGGAGACATTATTTTTAGATGCTATGTTATATTTAGGTGCTTCCATTGATGTAATTCCTCACTCCATGTATACTTATCTATAGGTTGGAGATCTTCAACCAACATGAATTGTCGTGCAACTTTCCAATCGGAGTACAATGCATCCATCATGAGTGATTGAGGATGTCCTTGTCAGAGTGAAGAATCTCATCTTCCCTGCTGATTTCAACATTATTGAGATGGAAGATACTCGAACTCAAGGACATTAACCTCTCATACATGAGAGACCATTCCTCAAAACAGTAAGGACGATCATCAATGTTCACAATGGTACGCTGTCCATAGAGTTCGGTGGAGAAAAGGTATGTTTTAGTATCCTTGCGGCTATTAAACGCCCTGTTGAAGAGAACCAAACTCTTCCTATCTATTCGATGGAAGTGCTCTCAAATGATGCACACAAATACAATTCTCTCCTCAACACATACTATGATTCATTTTCCTCTTCTTCACCCTTGGATGATTTGATTTCTGAGTCATGTTTTGAGTGTTGTGAGGGTTTTGAAAAGTGTAAATTTTGTGCTTTATTTGATGAGTGTATTCATTCTGATGTACCCATGAACATTGATGATTCTAAAAATCTCATTTTATTAGATTCTATATCTTTAGAGAATAAACATGAATAGATAGATAATTTAATGGACCTCACACCCCCTAAATCCCCTCCCTCAGTCCAAAAACCAATGGTGTTGGAACTTAAAACACTTCCATCTAATTTAAAATATGTATATCTTAAGGGTATTGACCAATTGCCTGTCATTATTGCCAATAACCTCTCTCAATAGAAAGAATCAAAACTGCTTCATCTTTTGAGAGAGAGTAAAAAGGCAATAGGATGGACATTGGCGTATATTCCCGGGATTAGCCCATCTATTTGTATGAACCATATACTTTTGGATGATGAGGCTAATCCCAAAAGACAATCTCAATGCCAGTTGAATACCACTCTCCATGAAGTGGTAAAATTGGAAGCCAGTAAATTATTTGTTGCAGGGATCATTTAACCTATATCTGATAGTAAGTGGGTTATCCTAGTTCAAATTGTTCCTAAAAAAATAGGAATAATAGTTGTGTCAAATGAAAGGAATGAATTGGTTCCAACACGAGTGAAAAATAGTTAGAGAGTCTGTATTGACTACCATTGACTAAATCAAGCCACATGAAAGGACCACTTTCCTCTACCTTTCATTGACCAAATGTTAGAATGATTGGCTGGTAAGTCCAATTATTTTTTCCTTGATGGATATTCGGTTTATTTTAAAATCCATATAGCCCTTGATAAACAATAAAATACAACATTTACCTATCCATTTGGAACATTTTCATATGGAAGGATGTCGTTTGGTATTTGTAATGCTACACGTACTTTTCATAATTGTATGTTGAGTATTTTTTTCTAAGTACCTAGAGAATTTCATGGAAGTTTTTATGGATGATTTCACAGTTTATGGAACTTCCTTTGATAACTGTTTGTCTCACATAGGTTCTATCCTCCTTCATTGCCCAAAAACAGATCTTGTATTAAATTATGAGAAATTCCATTTCATGGTTTAATGGGGGATAGTACTTGGGAATTTTATTTAAAACGATGGAATTTAAGTAGATAACTCAAAAATTGAATTAATTTTAACCCTTACATTTCCAAAATGTGTTTGTGAGATGCAATCTTTCTTGGATCATGATGGTTTTTATAGCTGATTCAGTAAATACTTTAGTAATATCACACTTCCCTTGTCCCGATTATTACAAAAGGATTATGAGTTTTTATTTGATAATAATTGTGAGGATGTGTTAAATAAACTAAAAAAGAGTCTCAAATCACCTCCCATCATCCAACCATCAAGGTGGGATTTTCCCTTCGAGCTTATGTGTGATGCCTCTAACTTTTCAGTTAGGGCAGTTTTATCACAAATGGTTGCGAAGGATCCTCATGTCATTTCATATGACTCACGTAACCTTAAACTTGCCCAGGTAAACCACACAACCACTGAAAAATAACCCCTTTCTATTGTGTTTTCCATGAAAAAACTTCATTCATATCTTCTTGGGTCAAAAGTGATTGTGTTTTCTAACCATGCTTCCCTTTGATTCCTCTTAAAGAAACCTGAAGCTAATACCCATATCATATAGTGGATGCTCCACCTCCAAGAGTTAGACATTGAGATTAGAGATAATAGAGGAGTGTAAAATGTGGTAGCTGACCACATTAGTAGGATTTCCCCACCATTAGACCATCATGTTGACACACCCCTCCCCATTGGAGAATTCTTCCCTCATGAGAGCCTTTGTGATATTGTGGACCTTACCCTATGGTATGCAGACATTGTGAATTTTCTAGTAACATTTAGGGTCCCCACTGATTTCAGAATTTCACAACCCCGTATACTTAAGCATGATTCTCTATGGTACATTTGGGATGACCATATTTTTGGAGAATTTGTGGTGACCAAGTAGTTCGTCGTTGTATCCCTGACCATGAGTTCACCAATGTTTTGACATTTTTACACTTTTTCCCATGGGGGACACTTTGGATCTAAACATAAATCTCGAAAGGTCTATGACTCAGGAATTTATTTGAAAAAATTATATAGGTATGGACATATATTTTGAAAGTCATGTAGTCATTGTCAATTCATAGGGAATTTCTCCAAGAGGAATGAAATGCCCCAAAAACCCATGTTATTCTATGAAATATTTTATGCATGGGGCATTGACTTCATGGGGACTTTTTCAAATTCATTTGGCTTCATGTACATCTTGTTAGCTATGGACTATGAGTCTAAATGGGTGGAAGAAAATGCTACTATGACCGATGACTCTCGAGTTGCTGTTGATTTTGTGAGGTACCAAATTTTTAGTCAGTTTGGTTTTCTAAGATTCATCATTTGTTATGAGGGTTCTCATTTTTGAAATCACAACATGAAAAATTTTCTTCGTCAGTATGGGGTTGATCATAAAGTCTCTACTCCATATCACCCCCAAACTAATTGAAAAGTAGAAATATCAAATTGGGAAGTTAAGATAATCTTGGATAAAATATCACAACTCAACAGGAAAGATTGGAGTTTTCACTTGGATGATGCACTTTGGGCATACCATACAGCTTTTAAAACCCCAATAGGAATGTCACCATATAAGATTGTGTTTGGAAAGGCTTGTCACCTCCTAGTGGAGGTAGAACACCATGCATATTGGGCTGTTATACAATGTAATATGAATCTTTCTGATTCATGTGAGCATAAGAAGCTGCAGATTCAATAGTTGGAAGAAATTTCACATGATGCATATGAGAACTCTCGAATCTATAAAGAAAAGAAAAAGGATATCCATGATATCACGATTCATCAGTGGAAGTTCCATATTGGTGAGAAGGTCCTCATGTACAATTCTAGGCTAAAGCTCCACCTAGGTAAGATTCATTCCTGATGGCTCAAGCCTTATACCATTACCGATTTTTACCCTTTTGGTGCCATACAAGTTTTTCATGAGAAGAGTGGATAGAGGATTACCATGAATTGGCAGAGGCTCAAACACTTCTATGAGGATTTTCCACAGTATCTCGTGGAGGAAGTCCAATTGATAGATGCTATATTTGAAACCACTTAGTAGGATGCACCTTCTTCCAACCTTTATTTACTTGTCTATTTATTTAAAATAGTTTCATTGTGGACAATGTAACTTTTAGGCATGGTAGAGGGTGACATGTCATAGTTAGGATTATAACAAAAAAATGTGTTTTCATTTTCGATTTCATTTTCCTTATTTTGTATTTTAAGATAAACATTGATCTTAAAAAGAATATACAAAATCATTTTTGATGCTTGAGTCGATTTTGTGGAAAATTCCATTGTTTTTTGAAATATGTTTTTGGAATTAATGATCTAAGGCTTCGTTGAGGGATGACCTAGGGTTGCTGCTATATTGTAGAAATTGTAGTTAAAACTAAAAAACTAATTTGATGCGCTCAACAACGTGATAAAATTTTTGCACTGTTTCCGGGGATCCAGGATAATTTTTTATTTATTTCCTTTTATTTATTTATTTTACTTCTTAATTAGTACCCCTTTTAATACCCCACCCCCTTCTATTGTTTTGGTTTTGGTTTTTTTGTTTCTATTTTTGGTTGTTTTTGTATGTTCTTCCTCTCTCTATTTTTCTTCTTCTTCTCCATCTCTCTCTCTAATTTTTTTGTATAACATTATCTTTTATTTTATACTTTAATTTATTAAGTATTTTTATTTCATTCCTCTTCCATAAAAAATATTAAAAAAAATCCAAAAAAACAAACAATCAAGAAATCAAAATGGACATCAATATTGCATGACAAGATCTTCTAAAGAAAACCTACTTGAATTTGACCCTGAAATAGAAAAATAAATCAATTCAAAAATCAAGGAATCTAGATATGGTAAATCAAGTAATAATGAGAAATTCATTTTGGAACCTCAAGTGTCCATAAACTAATCAAAAACTGAACCCAATCAAACCAAATAAAACATGGCTACAAATAATCGAACCATAAAAGAACTGACCACCCCAGATGTGGAGTACCAAACTGTGTAGATTCAATATCCCAAGGAAGCATCCAACTTTGAGATGAGATCAGGCCTCATCCAACTTCTTCCTAAATTCCATGGTCTTCCTAGTAAGGACCCTCATAAACACCTTAAGGAGTTTCACATAGTATGATCCACCATGAAACCCCAAAATGTGTCTAAGGACTTAATTAAGTTTAGGGACTTCCCTTTCTCCCTTGATGTTGTAGAAAAATATTGGCTATACTATTTTCCTACCATGATTGGGGGCTGGAATGACCTTACAAGACTCTTTTTAGATACGTTCTTCCCTTCCTCCCAAACTGTATCAATTAGGAAAGAAATCTGTGGAATTAGGAAATCACAAGGAGAGACCCTTAATTAATACTCGGAGAGATTCAAAAGAATTTTCTCAAGCTTCCCCCACAACCATATTAGTGAAAAAATATTAATCCAATACTTCTATGAGGGACTTATCCCCATGGATTGTGGAATGATTGATGCTACAGCTGGTGGTGCCCTAGTTGATAAAACTCCTTCCACTGCTCCGGACATAATAGCCAACATGGCTCAAAATGCACAACAATTTGGTACATGAGATATTTCACCAACATGAGGAGTTCATGAGGTAAGTCATTCATCTCTAGAAAAAAGGTAGATAACAAGCTTGATGAGATGCATACCCAATTAGCTCAAGCACAAGGTAACACACAATATCCTCCAGTTCCATTACATTGTGAAATTTGTTTTGAAAATACTCAATTTTTCTGACTAGTTCCCACAACATCCAGATTCACCTGAGTCTTGTGTAGCCATGTTCCCAGGGCCTCCATTCCAACAAGAAGATCCCTTCAACCAAGAACTATTCAGGCCAAATTCAAACCCCGGGTGGAAATCACAACCCCATCACCGAAAAAGAGGAAGCTCAAGTTACCCCACGTAGAATTTGTATCAACAAGGCCAAGGTATGAAACCTTATTATCCTTTAACTTCTCAAAACAATCATCCTCCTCCAAAATTTGAACCAAGCCTCGAGTATATGGTGAAACAAATGGAAAACCAGAACCTCTAGTTCTAATAGACCACAAAATCAGCAATTCAAGACCAACGAACTCAAGTGGTACAATTGGTGAACACCATCAGTGGGCTTCAGATGCAAGGTTCTCAATAGCTACCATAACATACCATTTCCAATTCTAAGGACAAAGGTAATGTATTTGCAGTTACACTTTGTAGTGGTAAAGAAGTTTCTCCTTGTACTGATTCTACACAACAGGTATGTCTCTCTTTCGAAATAACTCTTTCTCCACCCATAAAATATTACAATGATGAAGAAAAATAAAAAAAGAGTAATCAAATTATCATTGATGATTCAAAGGAACAATCCATTCCTATTCCTTTTCCCCAAATACTCTCTCTATATAAGAAAAATTATGATAATGATATTGATACTAAAATAATGGATAAATTTAAAAAATTTCAAGTTAATATTCCTTTAATAGATGCAGTTAAGAATATTCCCCATTATTCCAAATTTCTCAACGAGCTTTGCACCCATAGAAGGAGGCTGAAAGGGAATGATATAGTCAAATTGGGAAGTAGTGTCTCAACTTTTATTCAACCATCAATGCCAACCAAATGAAATGATACGGGCACATTCACAATACCATGTACCATAGTAGATACATTATTTTTAGATTCTATGTTAGATTTAGGTTCTTCCATTGATGTAATGCCTCACTCCGTGTATACTTATCTATATGTTGGAGAGCTTCAACCAACAGGAATTGTTGTGAAACTTTCCAATCGGAGTACAATGCATCTAACATGAGTGATTGGGGATGTCCTTGTTAGAGTGAAGAATCTCATCTTCCCCACTGATTTCTACATTATTGAGATGGAAGATACCCAAACCCAAGGACATTAACCTCTCATAATTGCGAGGCCATTCCTCAAAACAGTAAGGACGATCATCAATGGTCACAATGGTACACTTTCCATGGAGTTCGGTGGAGAAAAGCAAAGTTTTAATATCCTTGAGGCTATGAAACACCCTGTTGAAGAGAACTCCACTCTTCCTATCTATTCGATGGAAGTTCTTTCAAATGATGAACACAAATAAAATTCTCTCCTCAACCCATACTATGATTCATTTTACTCTTCTTCATCCTTAGATGATTTTATTTTTGAGTCATGTTTTGAGTGTTGTGAGGGTTTTGAAAAGAGTAAATTTTGTGCTTTAATTGATGAGTGTATTCATTATGAGGTACCCATGACCATTGATGATTCTGAAAATCTAATTTTATTAGATTCTATATCTTTAGAAAATAAACATGAGCAGATAAATAGTTTAATGGACCTCACACCCCCTAAATCCCCTCCCTCAGTCCAAAAACCCATGGTGTTGGAACTTAAAACACTTCCATCTAATTTAAAATATGTATATCTTGAGAGTATTGACCAATTTCCTATCATTATTGCCAATAACCTCTCTAAATAGAAGGAATCAAAACTGCTTCATCTTTTGAGAGAGTGTAAAAAGGCAATAGGATAGACATTGGATAATATTATCGGGATTAGCCCATCTATTTTTATGCACCATACACTTTTGGATGATGAGGCTAATCCCATAAGACAATCTAAACACCGGTTGAATCCCACTCTACTTGAAGTGGTAAAATTATAAGTCAGTAAATTACTTGCTGCAGGGATTATTTGTCCTATATATGATAGTAAATGGGTTATCCTAGTGCAAATTGTGCCTAAAAAAATAGGAATAACATTTGTGTCAAACGAAAGGAATGAATTGGTTCCAACACTTGTGCAAAATAGTTGGAGAGTCTGTATTGACTACCATTGACTGAATCAGGCCACATGAAAGGACCAATTTCATCTACCTTTCATTGACCAAATGTTAGAAAGATTGGATGGTAAGTCCCATTATTATTTCCTTGATGGATATTCGGGTTATTTTTAAATCCATATATCCCTTGAGGATCAAGAAAAGACAACATTTACCTATCCATTTGGAACATTTTCATATACAAGGATGTTGTTTAGTCTTTGTAATGCTTTTGGTACTTTTTAGCATTGTATGTTGAGTATTTTTCTGAGTACCTAGAGTATTGAATGGATGTTTTTATGGATGATTTTAGAGTTTATGTAACTTCCTTTGATAACTGTTTGTCTCACCTAGGTTCTATCCTCCTTCATTGCATAGAAACAAATCTTGTATTAAATTATGAGAAATTCCATTTCATGGTTGAACGGGGGATAGTACTTGGGCATGTTATTTAAAAAGAGGGAATTCAATTGGATAACTCAATAATTGAATTAATTTTAACCCTTCCATATCCAAAATGTGTCTGTGAGGTGAAATATTTATTGGGTCATGCTGGTTTTTACCGCCGATTCAGTAAAGACTTCAGTAAGATCACACTTCCCTTATCCCAATTATTACAAAAGGATTATGAGTTTGTCTTTGATAATAATTGTGAGGATGTGTTCAATTCACTAAAAAGGAGTCTCACATAACCTCTCATAATCCAACCACCAAGGTGGGATCTTCACTTAGAGCATATGTGTGATGCCTCTAACTTTGCAGTTAGGATAGTTTTATCACAAAGGGTTGAGAAAGATCCTCATGTCATTATGTATGCCTCACGTACCCTTGACCTTGCCCAGGTAAACTACACAACCACTAAAAAATAACCCTTTTTCTATTGTGTTTTCCTAGGAAAAATTTCATTCATATTATCTTGGGTCAAAAGTGATTGTGTTTTCTGACCATGTTGCTGTTAGATTACTCTTAAAGAATATTGAAGCTAATCCCCACATCATATGGTGGATACTACTCCTCAAAGAGTTTGACCTTGAGATTAGAGATAAGAGAGGAGTGAAAAATGTGGTAGCTGACCACATTAGTAGGATTTCCCCACCATTATACCATCATGTTGACTCACCCCTCTCCATTGGAGAATTCTTTCCTCATGAGAACCTTTGTGATACTGTGGACCTTACCCCATGGTATGCAGACATTGTGAGTTTTCTAGTAACATCTAGGGTCCCCACTGATTTCAGAATTTCACAATCCCATAGACTTAAGCATGATTATCTATGGTACATTTGGGATGACCCATATTTTTGGAGAATTTGTGGTGACCAACTAGTTCGTCGGTGTATCCCTGACCATGAGTTCACCTATGTTTTGACCTTTTGCCACACTTTCACCCATGGGGGCCAATTTGTCTCTTAACGTAAAGCTCGAAAGGTCCATAACTAAAGAATTTGTTTTAAAACATTGTATAGGTATTCCCATAGATTTTGCAAGTCATGTATTCATTGTCACTTTATAGGTAATATCTCCAAGAGGAATGAAATGCACCAATAACCCATGTTATTCTATGAAATAGTTGATGCATGGGGCATTGACTTCATGAGACCTTTTCCAAATTCATTTGGCTTCATGTACATCTTTTTAGCTATGGACTATATGTCTAAATTGGTGGAAGAAAAGACTACTAGGAACGATGACTCTCGAGTTGTTGTTGATTGTGTGGGGTCCCAAATTTTTAGTCGGTTTGGTTTTCCTAGATTCATCATTTGTTATTAGGGTTCTCATTTTTAAAATCAAAACATGAAAAATTTTCTTCATAAGTATGGGGTTGATCATAAAGTCTCTACTGCATATCACCCCCAAACTAACAGACAAGTAGAAATATCAAATCGGGAAGTTAAGAGAATCTTGGATAAATTGGTACAACCCAATAGGAAATATTGGAGTTTTCGCTTGGATGACGCACTTTGGGCATACCATATAGCTTTTAAAATGCCAATCGGAATGTCACCATACAAGATTGTGTTTGGAAAGGCTTATCACCTCCTGGTGGAGGTAGAACACCATGCATATTGGTTTGTTAGACAATGTAATATGAATCTTTCTGATCCATGTGAGCATAGGAAGATGCAGATTCAAGAGTTGGAAGAAATTTGACATGATGCATATGAGAACTCTCGAATCTATAAAGAAAAGAAAAAGGATGTCCATGATATCATGATTCATCAGCGGAAGTTCCATATTGGTGATAAAGTCCTCATGTACAATTCCAGGCTAAAGCTCCACCCAGGTAAGCTTCATTCTCGATGGCTCAGTCCTTATACTGTTACTAATTTTTACCCTTTTGGTGCTATACAAGTTTTGAATGAGAAGAGTGGATATAGGATTACTGTCAATGGGAAGAGGTGCAAACACTTATATGAGGATTTTCCAAAGCATCTCGTGGAGGAAGTCCAACTGATAGATGCTATATTTGAAACCACTTAGCAGGATGTACCTTCTACCTAACTTTATTTACTTTTCTCTTTATTTAAAATAGTTTCATTGTGGAAAATGTAACTTTAAGGCATGGTGGAGGGTGACATGTCATAGTTAGGATTAAAAAAAACAAAAAAAAATGTGTTTTCATTTTCGATTTCTTTTTCCTTATTCTGTGTTTTTAGATAAAAATTGATCTTAAAATGAATATCCAAAATAATTTTTTATGCTTGAGTCGATTTTGTGGAAAATTCCATTGTTTTTGGAAATATATTTTTCAAATAAATGTTGACATGGAATATTTTTCTATAATTTTTATTTTCAATTCTTTCTTAGGTGTTTAATGGATTTTTGAATCTTATTCCTCATTATCCCAGACCAATATTTTAATCCCTTACCCAAGAGACATTCTAATCCCTTTATTGCATATTATTTATTTTAATAACTTTCTTGAGGGTCTCGAGTCATGTAGAGAAACTATAACTTTCCTTGATTCTGTTTGAAGACATAATATTCAATTATGCTACATTCATGATAGAGGCAATCATTCATTGAAAATACCTTTGTACAATTATCCTCTATTTTTGTCCACCTTTACATTTTATCCTTATTAAGCCTTAGAGACCATGAAATGCTTATTAAGTAGACACATTACAATCTAATTTATCCCTACCTACCCATATCTTGTGTATATTCTTATTTATTTTTAGCAAGTTTGGGTGAGAGGGTGTTTCCATGGAAATTATTGGGAGAGAATCATTGTTATGGGTCGATATAAAGGGTGCCTACATTTTCCTTGGGCAATGGGTTCACAAGCCATATTAAATCATTGTTTTACACATGATTCCCTCTTTATATTAAAAAAAAAACTATACAAAGAAATTAGTTCTATACATTGAAAAAAATAGAACAAAATAAAAAAATAGAGAAAAGAGGATGTTTACTCATTATTATTCACTTCTTGGTTGTGACCCACAAAAATAGGAAATGGGGAGAGTGAGTTGGATGTGATACACTTTGTGAGGGGTTGAGTGTGTACAATCATCGTAAAAAATTTCTTAATTTTGATATGTTTTGTACATAAGAGATTAAACACTCCTCTTCTGCCCCAGATTTTTAAACATTAAATCCTACCAACCCTTGAACCTCAGAAGAACCTATTGGAAGTCCTCTTGAGTAGCAAAATAGTTTCTGCCGGTAGAGAAATGAGAATATTGGAAAGCATATGGTAAGATAACATAAACTCTTGGAAATGATAATAAATCAACTTTTATATGATCCTTGTGTGAATTGGGAAATTTTTTAGGTGAGGTAGGTTGCGACATGTTGCATGGGTGAACCAATGAAGTTCAACCAATTTAAATGTGAGAAAAGAAAAATGATAGGAAAATTGATTCCATAAAAGAGGCATGATGAATTTAATTTCAAAAGAATCTTGGATGTTTTCACACCTTTGATTTAGGAATGGTACATGATTATGATATTATACATTTCACAGGAGTGCAAATGCTAAGTTTTGGGGGTGTGATCGTACCGCAATTCACTATTTTATTTCCCCCTTATACCAATGTATTAAAATGGTTTTGTATTTAAAATTACATGTATAATAACAAATTTCACTGCATGTTTAAATCAATTATTATTTTTAAAATTTTTTAAAAGGGAAGTTCTACTTGTTTTGATAATTATATTGTAGGTGGAGGTGATTTGGAGGACCTATGATGAAATCCATGAAAAATGGGCCAATCTGCACATGATCAAAGCACACTGGTAGACTAAAACACATGCTATTACTAATATGTATATTCAAATGGGCTGAAACTTTGTTGGATAGTCCTAAATTTAATGAGAGCCATTTCATATGAAGGATCCAAAGCCCAATTAGTTCATTAATAGGCCCATACAAACTGATCTATTCAATCAAGTGGATCTGAATGGGGTCAAAACTTTTCCTCTATATTTAAAAAATATCTATTATTATATTCCATATCTAGCCTCCAAATTTGACATTGAGGTAGAAATGGTATAAAAAAAACTCTTTAGTTATTTATAAAGCGATTTTAGACTTTCTGACCAGCCAAAATAATGGACCAAGATGATTAGTGAAATCAGAGTGCCCAAAACCACTTCCCACTTTGCCTATAAATTGGCACCTTCGACACCCCATTTGGGAGTTCAAACCAGAGGCAAGGTACTCCCATTTTGGAGTCCCAATGGATTCCTCCCCCTAATATTTGATGTTTTGGAGGCTATGTGAAGAGATACACAGACATCATCTTCTTCCTCCCCTCCCATGGGTTTCTAAACACATTGGGATCACCTGGGGAGGAACATGTTGTAAATCCCGAGCGTAATGTTATAATATTTTAATGGTATTTTTAATTACAGGTTTATATGTTATTTTTATTCATCTTCTATTTTTATTTAATTGATTTATATACTGGTATGTTATACTCAAATCAAATGATCATGTTTGGGGGTACCCTTTCATGTGATGTTTTACACACCGTTCATCCCTTTTTCTTCCATCATTCAATTGTGGTGTTTGTGTGGTTCATATTGGTCAATTTAACTCACATAAGCAATGTCAAGGCCATGTAAATTTATTTCATGGTATCACAAATAAATAAAATATAAACCTAGAAAACACATCAAGTTCTTCATGTGTTTCCTTGGTGAGTTTCAGTTATGAAGTCGAACACAAATCACCCAATCATCGGCGGTGTCCGGTGAATCATTGTGTGTTTTCAACTAAACCTTATATGGTATACTAGTATAAACTCAGTAACATTATGTTTATAGTTGTTAAAAACTAGGTATTAAAATATCATAACTCTATCTTATGAAGTGATAAAGGATGAGCATCATGAGAGTACCCCGGGTAGATCACGTTTAATTAATCTTGTTTACTTCTACTTTGTTTTATTACTTTCATTTTATATTGTCATATTTAATCATCAAACCAAAGTATTATAAAAACCCATTTAAATTTTTTAATTTCATAATAAGAACCAAATTTTGGTATTAATGATCTAAGGCTCTGTCAAGAGACGACCTAGGGTTACTTCTATACTACATAAATTCTAGTTAAAACTAAACAACTAATTTGATGCGCTCGGAAATGCGATCAGTGGGGAGGGTATTAGGGATTATTGGTTTCCCCATAGGAGGATTCCATCGATGATCATACTCCTAAAAAAACCCATGTTTCCCTCAGTGGTGATTTCATGATTCATGGGGAGCGGGTTCCAACGGCTACGGGTCCACATCGTGGAGGCCTCAGCGAAAAACACCATGTGCAGTGTGGCTTTATCTCCCCCATGAATCCATAGCTATTACATAGCTCATGTTCTCAGAATATAGTGGTCACACCTCCTCAGTGGAATATGGATCAACGCAACTTAGTTTTTGCAGCTGTGAAGAAGTTTTTTCTAGATCTGAGAAAATTTTAGATCTAGGTTTGAAATCTGAAAATGGGTTGAAGATCTAGTGATAGTGAGACTGAATTTGTTCTGAATTTGGTTCGAGTATGAAATTATAGGTGGTTTATGGGTGATTTTCGGAGTCATAATGGGTTTAGGTAGCACAAATAAGGAGGTAAGAGGTGTTGGTATCTAGGAGAGATATGTGTGTTGGTGTTAGTGAGATTAAAGTTGCACTATCAGTGAGATGGTTTATGTGGGGTAAGGATGCGATGCAATAGTGAGACCAACAAAAAATGGATATTCAGGGTTGGTAGGAGGAAAAATGGGGGTGTGTGATGGTGAGACTAATGGGTGGTGGAGGGGTTCATGAGAGACCAACACTGATAGTAAGAAAAATTACACACGATGCATCAGAGACTCATGACGTGAGTCAGTGAGGTTGATGCACAACAGAACAGTGAGAAACCAAAATAAATGGAAAACTAAAAAAAAGTGTCATGGACACCCATGGGTGACATAAAATTTAATCTGGAAAAATGAAATCAAATTAAATAATTAAAGAATTTAAATATTTTAAAAATCTAAATTAATTAATCAACTAAAAAAAAAATAAAAAAAATGATTGGATTAAAACTTTTAACTAATTAATTACTTTAGAAAATTAAAACCGATCACTTAACATATATTAAAGAATAACTAATTTATATAAAATAATTTATTTATTTTAATCGATCCAAATTAAAAAAATTGATGTTAAATCAAAAACAAAGTTAATTAATATGAAAATAAAATGATTAAACTATTAATAATAAAAATTCCATATTAATAAAAAGTCATGTAGATTAAGAGTAATAAACTAATTAGTAAATTATTATACTGGAAAGACTAGTAATTCTAAATTAATTATTTTAAAGACTAAAAATATATATTTATTTATAAAAATTGATTAATTAATAAAATTAATTATAAAAATACAAAATTGTGAATATTTAGTAAAAAGTGTAAAAATAATATAATAAATTATTAAAAACATAATAAAAAGATGTGGAAAAAAATGTAAAATTAAGTCCACATAAAATTCCAACACACTTAAACATTGTTTCTCCTCAAAAAATTACACATTTTATTATCATTATAAAATAGAAGCATGTTCTTATTAAGTTAAAAATATAATATGTCTAACACTTAAGAACTGAAGACTGAAAAACTGAGTATATGCTTTTGAAAAGAAATGTTCAAATGAAATTTTCCTTAAATCAAATGATCAAAATTAATTAAAATAGCAATGGATCACCTACTCATGAAGATGTAATGCCCCATATATTATTCTTCTTAGTGAATTATTTCAATACTACCTTAAGTTCTAACTCTAAGAGTGATAATAGGTAAAATATATGTGGAATTAAAAGCTTAACCAGAGAAACTTTGTACCTAGACTTTTTCCTAGGTTCCTGAAATAAATATTTTTTTGAATCACCATATTGATATAACCTAAATGACTCTCATATAAACCAATTGTCCCCTTATTAATTTTGCGTTCATCATTACCCTCACCTTCATGAACTCAGTTTTGACCATAGACACTTTATTATAATTTTTCACAAGCCATGTAGCATGTGTTAAGCACTATGCATAAGAACTTATTAAAAGTTTACAGAGGGTATTTTTTTAATAGAAACTCACCTAGTCCCTAGGGTCTCATAGATTCAATAGGGGATCCCAAATTCCCATTTTAATATAGTTTCAAAAGATCTATATGAAAACCATTTAGATTTTTCCACTAAGGTGATTACATTTAATAATTAAAAGAAAGTTAGTGTGTCCCCTAGGATCAAGTTCAAACTTATCGTTCCTAAGTTTATGATCTCAACTCCACAAAAATTTATCCTATATAACTCCAAAAATAAAATCCTAAATAAAATATTCATAAATTCACTAAATAGAATCACTCAGAAATCAATCACCCTCATCAATTTTAGACTCAAAACAACTGTCAACTACTTGGAAAGAAATTGTTCATAGGAAACATCCATTTTATAATAGTGTGAATCCTAAATAACTAAAATTGTGAATTAATTTTGGAAAAAAAATTATCCATTTATTACAAAAAGTTTTAATTAGTAGTGGGAATTGATGGGATTTCATTAACAACACAATTTATCTCAGATTGGGTTAAACCCCTCCCCCGTACTTAAAACCAAGATTTGTCCCCAAAGTTGATTTCAAATGTAGAGAAGAACAATTTAACATTTATAGTTCAAAGTATATTTTACATTTTTTTAGATTAATGAAACACTATAGGAATAATCATAAAAAATAATGCTTTACAGAATAATTATTTTAGAATAGGTTCACATGCATTATCATTTAAGGTAGTAAAATTTTATTTCTATAAATTTAAAATTATAGCATGTAAAAAATTTAAGTATATAATGAATTGGGTGTAACATGTTCAACATTTTGATTCAAAGATATTTTTAGTTGAGAAGTATATAGGCATGTTAATCACAAATGAAAAACAAGCAGTCATGGGTAACTCCCCCCACATAATTTCATACAGTGAAGTGATTTTAAAACTATGAATTACAATTTTAAGAAAGAAATAACATCTAGAATTTTATTTAAAACCTAAAAGTTTATATCGTAAAAACATTTCATCACAAACACATGCAACCAATATATTTCCTGCAATTAGAAAAAAATGCAACAATTTTTTTTGAAAAAATAGATCAAGTCATGAAACTGACTAATGTTTAAGTAGAAGCACACATATATAGAATAAATGATTTAATGACTCACTAAAACTACCACAAGTGAGTCACTGACAATAGTGTATCGATGGATCAGGTGTATCAGTGAGTCAATGACTCACCAACATCAACGAAATTGTGACTTAACAATGAATTGTTTTAATAATGTAAATAGAGTAGAAAATAAATGCATAATTAAGAGTAAAGTACTTACCTGAATGATTTTATCCAGATATGAAACAACATGGGAATTCCACTCCATAATTTACACTAGTTTCAGCTTTCTAACTCATAAAATAATAACCAAAAGTACTAAGAACAATCAGTAATAGGAATTTCACAAAAATAGAAAAATAAACCAACACTTTATTCAAAGTCAAAAATGAAAAAAATGGAAAAACAAGAACCATGGGTTGAATCCCAGGAAAAACTAAGTTTAAAGTCTTTAGTTAGAATTTATTCAAGATTATTTCTCAAGGATAGTGAAAGTATCCAAGCCCTTTGGATTTCCTTCAAAATACAATTTAAATCTTTGACCATTAACAAGCATAGGCTGGTTCTCTTCACCAAATATCTCTAAAACTCCATTCTTAAGCACTCTAACAATAGTAAAAGGACCAGAACATGTGTAATTCAATTTCCCAAGAAAGATTTTGAGTCTTGAATTAAAGATAAGGACCTTATATCTTGGTATAAATTCTTTGGTTTGAATGATAAATATCTTAGTCCTCTATTTTTATGTTCTTGAATTATCATATGACTCACAAATAATTTAATCTAACTCAGTCAGATCAAGAAGTATTCTCTCACCGACACTCTTAAAATAAAAATTCATAGCCTTAACCTCCCAATATGACTTGTGTTGCAACTCCACAGAAAAATTACAACACTTTCAAAATAATATCCTATATGGATACATACCTATTGGGGTTTTAAAAGATATTCTATATGACCATAAAGATTCATAAAATTTAAGATACCATTCCTTTCTCGACCATGAGATAGTTTTTTAAAGAATTTTTTTCAATTCCCTATTTGAGATTTACACTTGTCCAATAGGCTGTGGATGATAATGAGTTCCAGTTTTACAAGAGAAACCATAGTTTTCCATCAAATCCATAAACTTGTAGTTTTTAAAGTGTGTTCCATTATCAGCAATGAAGGATTTGGGTACTCCAAATCTTGAGAAGATATTATTTTTTACAAATTTAATAACATAGTTGGATAGATTATTGGGCAGTTATACTACCTCAACCCACTTAGAAACATAATCTACAACCACTAATATTCACTCATTCCACTAAGATGATGGAAATGGAACCATGAAATATATACCCAAACATTTAAAATATGTACTTCTAGAATACCTTTTTTGGTTAAATCTTTCTTCCTCCTAACAGTTCCTAACCTCTGACTGCTATCAAAGCCAACTACATAGTTCCTAGAATCCATGAAAAGGGTGGGCCAATAAAAACCAGATTGGAGGACCTTTTGAGATATCCTTTCTCCACTATTGTGACCTCCCCAAGGTGAGGAGTGACAACTCTCTAGGATAGGCATCATCTCTTCCTTAGGTACACACCTCCTAAGAATCTCATCATCACACCTTTTATAAAACAAGAAATAATCCAAAAGGTAATACTTAAGTTGATAAAAGAATTGATTCCTTTGGTTAATGGAAAGATTTTTAGGAAATACTCCTTCTACCAAGAAATTAGCAATGTCTACAAACTCTGTAGACTGCCTGATTGAAATAATGAGTAAATTATCATTAGGAAAGAAAGAGTTGATATCCCTTGGATCATAATAATGGGTATGAGGAAGCCTAGATAGGTGTTCAGTAACTAAGTTTTTAGCCCCCTTTTTATTCGTTATTTCTATGTCAAATTCCTATAGAAATAAATTCCATCTAATTAGCTTGGGTTTGGTTTCTTTCTTGGACAAAAAGTACTTCAAGGAAAAATGGTTAGGGAGAATAATGACTATTGAGCCTATTAAATACCACCTAAACTTTTATAGAGTAAACACAATAGATAAAAACTACTTTTTGTGGTGGTATGATTTCATTGATCCTCATCTAGAAGTCTAATAGCAGAGTATATCATATGTAACTTCTTATCCCTCCTTTTTCCAAGGAAATATCCAACAACCATATCACTAGCATCACACATTAGTTCAATATGAGGTTTCTAATCTGGTGTAGTGATAATAGGTGATGTAGTGAGTTCTTCTTTAAGAGGATCAAATGAATTTAGACAGTTTTGGTCAAAATGGAATGGAGCATCCTTGAACAGTAAAGAACACAAGGGATTAGTGATTTTGGAAAAGTCTATTATATACCTCAGGTAGAAACTGATATGTCCTAAAAATATTATAACACCTTTTACATTTTTACGAGGTGGCAGTTTTTGAATGAATTCTATTTTCGCAGTATCTACTTCCAATCTTATCTTGGACACTTAATGTCCTAATACAATACCTTCAGTGACCATAAATTGGCATTTTTCTTATTTAAGAACAACATTGGTCTCTAAACACCTCTCCAAAATTAACTCAATGTTTCCTAAGAAATAATCAAATATATAACTCACAATGGAGAAATAATCCCCAAAAACCTCTATAATTATCTCAATAATGTCATAGAAAATAGCGATCATGAACCTTAAGAAGGTATAAGGGGATCCACAAAACCTAAAATGAATCCACCAGTAGGAAAATGTCCCAAAGGCGCATGTAATGGTAGTATTTTCCTAATTATATGAAGCTACAAGAATCTGGTTGTAACAAGAATTCCAATCCAGGAAACAAAAAAAATCATTCCCAGTAAGCCTCTCATGCATTTGATCAAGTATGGGCATAGGAAAATGGTCATTACTAGTGGCTACATTACACTTCCTATAAACTCTTCAGACTCTCCATTTGGTGGATTTTCTAACTTAAATTTCTTCATTCTTTTCATCATTAACAATATTTGACCCTCCTTTATCATGGACTAGTTGGACTGTGCTTACCCATGTGCTATCATAGATAGGGTAAATTATACCAATATCCAGTAGTTTAATTACTTCTTCTCTCACAACATCATTTATGTTTGGATTCAACCTTCTTTGGAACTCTACCCTAGGCTTATGGTCTTGTTTCATAGGAATATTATGCATGCAGAATGAAGGACTAATTACTTTAATAACATATATTATCCAGCCCATGGAATATTGGAAAATTTTAAGCACATTTTTCACTGTTTCTTCTTGATTATCATTCATCTTAGTAGAAATTATAACAAATTGAGTGTAATTGTCACAAAAAAAATGAGTATTTTAGATGTGTAGGGAGTGGTTTCAGTTCTAGAATGGAAGTTTTTTCCCTTTAATTAAGAATATTGGGCCTATAAGGTCCATGGTCTTCAAAATATTTCTTATAATGGGTTTGAAATGATGAAATGTTTTTAATTTATAGTTCTGTTTCATAATTTCCAGTGTTGCTGGATAGCTCTGTAATGACCCAAACATTCATTAATGGAAATTATTATTGATCTAAGTAAATGTCTTATTATGGTTATATAAAATTTTAAATTCATTGGTTTTATGTTTTTGGATTTTAAAATACTATTATGAATTGTGACCGTTCCTAATATATCCATTGAACAGTGATCACAGGATTAGAATAAATATAGGGCTTTAACAAATCCAATTTACTCAGAAAAAGGAAGAGATGGCCTCATCTAGTAGACTTGCCCCATATGAAGCCCATTTATTGGAGCTCGAAAAGGAGGTGGAGTCATTAGGCTTCACTCTTGACCAATCCCAAGATGATCTTGAACACATTAAGCTTGAGTGGAACTGACTATGGGATAAATGGAAGTTAATAGAGATTACCACCCGAGCGATGTTATCGGAGCCACCCAAGAGTCTGTCACCATCACACACCTTACCCTTTGGTCTTATGTGGGTGTTATAAGGGGTTATGTAACAAGACCCTAGCACTATTACTATGTACATTATTTTTGTATAAAGAATGTGCATTCATTTTATTATTTTTTCTTTGTAAATAGTTTTTAAAGCACAACTAGTATTTTTTGTTAATATTCAACTAAGAAATATATTTTGATGAATTAATGGATTTTTTAATTAAATAATATTTTAATAAAAAATTATTATAATTAAATTAATTTTTATTAAATTTAAATTATCATATAATTTTATGAATGCAATTTTAATTTTTATTATGGTCTGAAAGCTGTTTTTGTCAAAACCCATGAATTTTTTATAAATGTCAGTTTTTATTTTATAAGTAAAAAATTCACATATTTAGAAAATTATTTAAATAAAATGAATATTATTTTTGTAATTAGGATGTCAAAATTATCCAATGGTGAATTTTTCATAATTTTCTGAGACAGTCGAATTTTTGGGTAAAAATTAAATACCGTTTAAATATATAACATGTTTTATGACATCATAATTACCTAATAACAATGTAATAAAATACTATAAATGATATTTTCGGCCAATATATGTTTTAACATTAAAATAATTTTATTTTAGGTTTTTTTTATTTACTTAATAAAGCTTTAGTGGACCCTCCATGACTTATAAAACATTTTGTCTTTTTAAATTGTTTTCCTTGAGAGTGTGACTCACCTCCACATAAGCACCCTCAATATTTTAAGAAGTTAGGCCATTGGACGTATAAAATATTATTTTCTTCTCCCTTTTGGCAAAGACAATGGGAAAAAACCATGGGTTGGTTTGTGGTATTGATTAGTTTAATGTGTGGTGACCCAAACCTAAATATTAAATAATTCCCTCTCATTTCCTATATAAACCCACCCAAGCCCCAAATTTCTCTCCACTCAAAGCCTTTGCAGTTCGACAAACCCCTTCCTTACTCTCTCTATAATCCTCCCAAGGTGCCCCAATCTCCCAATAGTCCTCTCTCAAGCCTATCCCAAGCCTTTGGGATCACACTTCCAAGTAAGGGATTTCCTCTTTTCTCATTTTCGTCTCAATTTCATTATGTTTTTATGCCCTTTGTTATCAATTATAAATGTTGGGGTATGATTTAGAACCTCAAAATACTTCCCTATCTATGTTTTAATTATGATATACCCCTTTCTCTCTCATTAAATTCCCGTCATGTACACCCGTTACCATGTAGAAATTTCGTTAAGGAATCTCTCTCTCCTCATTTACATTCAAGCAATTATTTGGTATTGTGAATATAAATTCAATTACTTATGTTGGGATATATATCTATATGACCCCCTTACTGTCCATTTAATGCACATATGATGATACACCCATTTCTCTCTCATCAACCATTTTTATGAATTCCTATGTCACGTCGTTACGCTGCTGAAATTGCACCCCGATTTTCCAAGCCAATGTCATTGTGTAGTGAATACCGTTCCCATTTCCCTATCAAGGGTATTCACCTTTATGCACATTTACTTATCTATTAGAGTGTTTCATGTATGAATTCCGTATTTCCTTTATCATGGAATAAATTATGAGGTTTAATGAATCCATGCTATATGATCCATGTGGCACATTTATGCATGAAATGAAATGTTTAAGAAGGGTGCACCCTGATAGCACTCCAATGCATTGGGTAAAGATTAGTATCATGAAAAATAAAGTGCAGTGAGGGTTTACTCATGCTAATTCAAGTGAAATTAGGGTTTAATCATTCTCCATGTGCAATGAGCCTTGGATCATGCTAAAATCATGTTAAATTTTGTTTCCACATTTCCATATTAAGATTATCACGCTTTATCATGCCTTTATGTTAATGTTTCTCTTGTGCTTCATTGATACGCCTATTGTCTAACATATACTATATTCCTCATGTTACTACATGTTTATTACCTTATTGGTCTTTACATACCAACTTTTTTCATGCATGTCCTCAGGTTATCCTATGAAATGCTAAGTATGAGAGAATTTAGTAGTCATGTAAAGGAAGTTTTCAATAAATATGTTGTATTTAATGTTATAAGTTGTTATGTAAAGATTCTAAGCCCCAAAGGCACTGGAAATATTTATATTCCATGTTTTATCAAGTGAATTTTATGTAATAAATCATGTTTAAGTGTGTAATAAAGAGTAGACTTGTCATAGTTGGTATTAGAGGATATGTTTAGTTATTTTTGGGATTAGGATTAAAAATCCCTAGTGAAGACATAGAGATAATAATAAGTATAATAAAAACATACCTAAGTATTGGTGAGTATTGATTAAGTGGTTTATCAAGAAAATACATCCCTATCCGGATACGAGAAGGTAGAGGTGGCTCTCACACAGATGTATCCTAGGGGTAAAACACGAAAACACCGCTTTGAGCTAGACTCGAACAGGAACTGGTGAACGACAATGGGCCTTGCTGCACACTTGGTTATGACACTCCTGAGTGATATGATTTGGTAAATTCACAAGATTATTATGAACCATTATTAAGGGAATAAAAAAAATTCCCCTAAGAATACATGTTAGAAAGTAGATCATGGATAACATAGATTGAAGCATATAGATTCATAAGTTAAGGAATAAAAGTAAGATATAAATCATCTCTTTTTGTCCTTGGATTACCCTTTATGTGTTAACCCTAACTTTCCTTTTATTCCAGCCAGTGTTGGTAATATGATGACTCAGGATAAAAACCGATGTGAAGATCAATGTGATGATTGTACTAATGAGATTCCCAATCCGATGGGAGCGGGAATCACGAACATTGTCACACTTATCTCTCTGTTAGCTAAAGATTTGAATAGAAAAACGGGTCAAGAGGAATGTTCAACCCCCCCTAATAAAGAACAATTCACTATCGAGATCTTCATGAGATAAAGTCCTCCTACTTTTAATGGATCATCTGATCCCTCAATCTTCAAATAATGGATCAACTCCACTGAAAATATCTTCTCTATCCTTCAATGTTCCAAACAAGAGAAGGTTATCCTAGATGCTTATCATATGGAGGGTGAAGCTGATCAATAGTGGAAGTTGATCAAAAATACCAAGACAGAGGAGGAGATCAAGAAATTGGAATAGAAGGATTTCCAAAATAGGTTTTTTGATAAATATTTTTCCACGCACCCTCTGAATTAATATGGAAAGGGACTTCCTTGTCCCCAAGAAAAATGATAAATAATCTGTCGAAGAGTATGAGGAAAATTTCACAAGGCTTGCACGATACAACCCCGACATTGTCATTTCCCTCGAATTCAAGGTTTACCACTTCTTTGGTGGGATGAGACCTAGCCTACGAAAAGTGCTGAAGATCTGTGACTTAGATAGCTATGAGGAAATTGTCTGATGTGCCCTCAAGGTAGAAATAGAGATCGGAGAATCTCATGGGTATCATGGGGATAAGAAGCGTAAGGTGAAATTCAATGCTGGTAGTCCGATGGATAAATCCAATGGTGCTAAGAAGATTAAACACCCCAATTGCCAAAGGTGTTGAAGGAAAAACCATAGAAATTTCCTGAAGGGGATGAGGAAATGCTTTAGGTGTGGAAGAGAAGCGAACCTAGCTGTTAACTATCCGCAAGAAAAAACCCACAGCTGCGACAAAGGAGAGGAACACTCCACTCCACCCTCAACGCATTTTTCATTGCTTCAACTATAAATAACCGTGTCACTTTGGAAATCAGTTCCCTAAGACAAGGGTTTTCGGAGGCTACCCACAACCTCCAAGGCAGCAAGGGTGATATTTTTCCATCACTACCACCGAATTGAACCCCGAAAACAAAGTGGTGACAGGTATGCTAGTTATTCATTCAAGAATAATGAACATAATTTTTGATTCAGGTTCTACAAATTCTTTTATATCCCGAAAGTTTAGTAGATCAATCCCAACACCACCATAAATAATGGATGTAAAGATTTCGATGAGTACGGAAAATGGGGAAATCATTGCATCCCGTGAATATAACTCCTTCCGTATCATAATTTTTGGATTGAAATTCTCAGAGAACCTCTTCATACTCCCTCTATTTTAATTTGATTCAATTCTTGGCATGGATTGTCTTTCCTTATATAGAGCTAACATAAATTTCCCTAAGAGGGAAACCACTCTCCATATGGAGAATCGACCCCCGATTCTATACAAGTGCAAGGAGGAAGTTGAATCTTCTTTAGCTCAATCATCTTAAGCATGGATATTACTACCCTATGAGAATGGACATATGGATTAGATGATTGAGTCCAAGGAAGAAACCATCTTTGAAGACATACCTATTGTGAGGGAATTCAATGATGTGTTTCCTGAGGAATTGTCTGGTCTTCCTCCTAGAAGAGATGTTGAATTCTCAATTGATATTATACCTGGGGAGTTTCCAATATCCAAGACTCCATATATAATGGCTGCTGTGGATCTTGAGGAGATAAAGAAACAAGTACAGAAGAATTTTGAAAAAGGGTTTATACGCCCAAGTGCTTCACCATGGGGTGCACCGGTCCTCTTCGTCAAGAAGAAGGATGGATCAATGCACCTTTTCATCGATTATAATGAGCTTAACAAAATCATGATAAAGGAAATGTATCCTCTCCCATGAATTGATGAATTGTTCGATCAGATTCATGGAGCACAATACTTCTCCAAGGTGGATTTGCAGTTGGGATATTATCAAGTAAGGGTGAAGAAGGAAGATATTCCCAAGACTGCTTTTCGTATAAGATATGAGCACTATGAATTCATAGTAATGCCTTTAGGACTCACTAATGATTCAAAAATATTCATGGACTTGATGAAGATAGTCTTTAGAGATTATCTCGACAAATTTGTGGTAGTATTTACAGAAGATATTCTAATATACTCAAAAACCAAGGGGGGTCATGAGGAGTATCTAAGAACTGTACTAGAGACCTTGAAGAAGGAGAAGATCTATGAAAGGTACAACAAGAGTGAGTTATGGTTTAATGAGTTATCATTATTAATCCATATCATCTCAAGTAATAGGATATCTATGGATCCCTCCAAGATAGATGCAATATAGGGATGAACGAGGCCAACATCGGTAACAGATATCCTTATATTTTTTGGATTATCAGGATATTATTGACGATTTTTGAGAAAATATTCACAGTTTTCCAACCCTCGTACTGAGATAACTTGGAAGGGAGTAAAGTTGACTTGGAGTGATTAATGCATAGAAAGCTTCAAGGAGTTGAAAATGGGGCTTATCACTGCGCCCGTGCTCACTTTTCCCACAAGTGGAGAACTTTTTTTTGGTATTCAGTGATGCTTCGAAGAAGGTCTTGGGATGTGTGTTGATGCAAAATGACAAATTAATTGCCTATTCTTCAAGGCAATTAAAAGTACATGAGAAGAATTATCCAACACATGATCTGGAGTTGGCTACGGTGATCTTTTCTTTAAAATTTTGGAGGCATTATCTCTTTAGGGAGAAGTGTGAAATATGTATGGACCACAAAATACTCAAGTATATATTCACATAGAAAGAGTTGAACATGAGCCAACAGAGATGGTTTGAGATGATCAAAGACTATGATTGCTCAATCCATCACCACCCTGGGAAAGCGAACATGGTGGCAGATGAAATTAGTAGAAAGGACCCATCAATTATATCATTAATGAGAATTGAGAAGGATCCAATCTGATTAGATTTGATGAAGATGGACATAAGAATCATAAAGAAGGGAACATCATCAATCCTTTCACAAATGATTTCTCAAATGTCTCTTTTGAAGAAAATAAAGGATGATCAAAGAAAGGATGTGGAAATTATGAAAAGGGTAGAAGCTATCAGAAATGGGAAATCCTCAGAGTTTGTGGTTGAAAAGGATGGAATTGTTAGATTTGGGTCACAATTATGTGTACCATCCAATCCAGAGATAAAGAAATAACTTCTGGATGACTCACATAGCTCAACCTTCTCTATTAACCCAAGGAGTAAAAAGATGTATCGAGATCTCTAAGAAAACTTTTGGTGGTACAATATGAAAAGGGAGATTGTGGACTTTACATCAAAGTGCCTAGTGTGTCAGCAAGTGAAGGCAGAGAGGCAGAAGTCTAAATGGATGATGCAACCATTACCCATACCAGCATGGAAATGGGAGAACATCACCATGGACTTTGTCACCAGATTTTCGAATTCATCCAAAGGGAACAATGCAATCAGGGTTGTTGTGGATCGTCTTACCAATTATTCACACTTTATTTATATTCGAGAGGATTTCTCACTGGATCAACTGGAACGAATATATATTAGGGAAGTGGTAAGACTACATGGAGTACCACTATCTATTGTATCTGATCGAGATCCATGATTCACCTCTAAGTTTTGGAAGAGTCTTCAACATACTCTGGATACTGAACTAAACTTCAGTACGACCTATCATCCTCAAACTTATGTCCAATCTGAGTGGACTATCTGAACACTTGAGGACATGTTGAGAGCTTACTCAATGGACTTCAAAGGAGGATGATACCAACATCTTTGACTGGTTGAATTCTCTTACAATAAAAGTTTCCACTTGAGCATCCAAATGGCACCATATGAAGCCCTTTATGGTAAAAGGTGTGGAACACCGACGTATTGGGATGAAGTCAGTGAGTGTAAGCTACTAGGACCAGAAATGGTCTAAGAGATGGTGGAGAAGGTGAAAACCATTTAGTAGTATATCAAGGCACCCCAGAGTCGACAAAAGAGTTGTGAAGATAACCGTCGACGAGACCTTGAGTTTAAAGTTAGAGATATGGTATTTCTATGCATATCTCCATAGAAGAAGTCCATGAGGTTTGGAAAGAAATGGAAGTTAATTCCTAGGTACATAGACCCCTTTAAGATTGTTGATCATGTCCGGGATGTGGCCTATCGACTAGAACTTCCACCTACCATGGAAAAAGTACATGATGTATTTCATGTATCCCTCTTAATGAAGTACATACAAAACCCTTCACATGTACTCTCTTCAGAGGTTGTATAGTTGGAGGATGATCTTTCATATGAGGAGAAACCAGTGAAGATCTTAGATCATAGAGAGAAGGTTTTACAAAATAAGACAATTCCCCTCATCAAGGTGTTGTGGTGAAATAAAAAGTTTGAAGAAGTGATGTGGGAATTAGAGGAAGTAATGAAGCAGAGTTACCCACATCTGTTTTAGTACATGAAAAGGAAATTTTGAGGGTGAAATTTTTTAAGGGGGGAAGATTGTAACGACCCAAACTTTCATTAATGGAAATTCCTCTTGATCTAATTAAATGTATTATTATGGTTATATAAAATGTGAACTTTATTGGTTTTATGTTTCTAGATTTTAAAATACCATTATGAATTGTGACTGTTTCTAATATAGCTACTGAACAGTGATCACATGATTAGTATAAATATATGGCTTTAACAAATCCAATTTACTCAAACAAAGGATGTGATGGCCTCATCCAGTAGACTTTCCCCATACGAAGCCCATTTTTCAGATCTCAGAAAGGAGGTGGCGTCATTGGGCTTCAATATTGACCAAGCCCAAGTCGAGCTTAAACATATTAAGATTGAGCAGAACCAACTACGGGAGAAATGGAACTTAATAGAGATTACCACCCAAGTGATGTTATCCAAGCCACCCCAAGAATCAATCACCATCACACACCTTACCCTTCAGTCTTATACAGGTGTTATAAGGGGTTATGTAAAAAGACCCTAGCACTATGACTATGTAGATTATTTTTGTATAAAGAATGTGTATTCATTTTATTATTGTTACTTTGTAAATAGTTTTTAAAGAACAAATAGTATTTTAAGTTAATATTCAACTAAGAAATCTATTTTGATGAATTAATGAATTTTTAAATTAAATAATATTTCAATGAAATATTATTATAATTAAATTAATTTTTATTAAATATAAATGATCATATAATTTTATGAATTCAATTGTACTTTTTTATTATGGGTTGAAAGTCATTTTTTTCAAAACCCATGAATTTTCGATAAATGTAAATTTTTATTTTAAAAGTAAAAATTAAAATATTTAGAAAATTATTTAAATAAAATTAATATTTTTTTGAATTAGGATGTTTAAATTATCCAACAGTGATTTTTTCATAATTTTCTAAGACAGTCAAATTTTTGGGTAAAAATTAAATACAGTTTAAATATATAATGTGTTTTATGACATCATAATGACCCAATAGTGATGTAATAAAATATTATAAATAATATGTTTGGCCAATATCTGTTTTAACATTAAATAATGTGATTTTAGGTTTGTTTGATTTATTTTATAAAGCTTTAGTGGACCCTCCAGGACTTATAAAACATTTTGTCGTTTTAAATTGTTTTCCTTGAGAGTGTGACTCATCTCCACATAAGCACCCTAAATATTTTAAGAAGGTTAGACATTGTACTTATAAAATATTTTTTTACTCCCATTTGGAAAAAAACACAGGAAAAAACCATGGGCTGGTTTGTGGTATTGATTAGTTTAATGTGTGGTGACCCAAACCTAAATATTAAAGAATTCCCTCACCTTTCCTATATAAACCCACCCAAGCTCCCACTTACTCTTCAATCAAAGCCTTTGGAGTTTGACCAACTCCTTCCCTCCTCTTTGTATAATCCTCCAAAGGTTCCCCAATCTCTCAAGAAGCCTCTCTAAAGCCTCTCCCAAGCCCTTGGGATCACACATCCATGTAAGGGATTTCCTCTTTTCTCATTTTTGTCTCAATTTCATTATGTTGTTATGCCCTTATGTTCTCAATTATAAATGTTGGGGTATGATTTATAACCTCCCCATACTTACCTATCTATGTTTTAATGATGAAATAACCCTTTATCTCTCATTAAATTCCACTCATGTACACCCATTACCATGCCGAAATTCCGTAAGGAATCTCTCTCTCTTTATTTACATTCAAGAAATTCTTTTGTATTGTGAATATAAATTCTATTACTTAAGTTAGGGCATGTATCTATATGAACCTCGTACTGTCCATTTCATGTAAATATGATGAGACACCCATTTCTCTCTCATCAGCCATTTTTATGAATTCCTATGTCACGCCATTAGGCTGCCGAAATTACACCACGTTTTTCCAAGCCAATGTCAATGTGTAGTGAATACCATGCCCATTTACCTATCAAAGGCATTAAACTTTATTCACATTTAATTATTTATTATAGTGTTTCATGTATTAATTCCACATTTTCTTTATCATGGAATAAATGATGAGGTTTAATGAATCCATGTTATATGATCCATGAGACACATTTATGCATGAAATGAAATGTTTAAGAAGGGTGAGCCCTAATAGCGCTCCAATGCATTGGGTAAAGATTAGTATCATGATACGTCAAGTGAAATGAAGGTTTACACATGCTAATTAAAGTTCAATGAGGGTTTACTCATGCTCTATGTGAAATGAGCCTTGGATCATGCTAAAATCATGTTAAATGTTATTGCCACATTTCCATATTAAGATTATCATGCTTTATCATGCCTTTATGTTAATGTTTCTCTTGTGCTCCATTGATATTACTATTGTCTAAAATGTACTATATTCCTCATGTAATTCCATGTTTATTACCTTTATGGGCTTTATATCTCACCCTTTTTTCATGCATGCCCTCATGTGATCGTATGCAATGCTAAGTATGAGGGAATGTAAGGAAGTTTTCAATAAAGATGTTGTATTTCTTATTCTAAGTTGTTGTGTAAATATCCTAAGCCCCAAAGACACTAGAAATATTGATCTTATATGTTGTATAAAGTGATGTTTATGTAATAAATCTTGTTTAAGTGTGTAATAAAGATTAAGGTTGTCATAAGCTCACTGTCCATATTTTCCATATTTGAATTTAACAGATTTATCAAAGAACAATCATCAAGTTGTATTAACATATATACCTCAACCTCATCAATGTGTTTAGTAGTGTTGGTGTAGAAATAATTACCAGAAAGTTCACTCATAAAGTTCCTATGTTCATAATCACATGAAAATGTTTCAGTATAAGCAGAAACTGGATAGTTGTTTAGTTCTGGAAAATTTTCCAGATTATGAGCTTGAGCAGAATTTTCACTTAATGAGATAGGAAAATCAAAATTTTTAGTTTTAAAATTGATTTATTCAATAAAGGATTGTTTATAATATTCTTCAAAGTGTCTAAGTTGATTTTCATTTTCTAAGGAATCTATCTTTGAATAGTTTTTAGGGAATTTTGGTCCTTTGAATTTTTTAAAAACATTGTATTCTTCTTGTTATTCTCCAATTTTAATGATAAGATGAACCTTAGACACATCTATTACAGCACCACCAGTGTCCAAAAGGGTCCTACTTAGAATTTTGGGAACCTATCAGCCACACTCAATATCTAAGACTAAGAAGTAAGTAGGCATAAAAATCTTTCCCACTCCAACTAATAGATCATCTACCCTCCCCACAAGATGAGTGAAAGATCAGTCAACCAACTAAAGTATGATTGCGGTGGGATGAATGTTACCCAACCTCAAATATTGGAATACTGAGTATGAGAGTATATTGATACTAGAACCTAATTCACACAAGCAGTTAAGATGATAATAATTTCCTAAGGTATGAGGTATGATAAAGTTACTTGGGTCTTTCAGTTTAGGTTGATTTTTATTTTGGATCACTGCACTCTTCAGTGAGGCTGTAGGTAGGAAATTATTCAAGTGTTTTTTGTTTGAAACATTTTTAAGAGATTTCATGTAATATGGGATTTGAATTAAGGATTTAATGAATGGAATGTTAACTTGAATATTAGTAAGAATTCCATAGAACTAAAGGCATTCAGTATTGGTGTTACTTTTAGGTTTCAATTTCTCAGGGAAAGGGATGGGTAGGGAAAAGTTATTCAGAATAATGGACATTTACCTTATTTATTCATCAGTTTTATCTTTTCCTTTTTTTTTCATTATATTTTTAGAATAATTTTATCTTGAGCTATATGTGATAAATTAAAATTTTGATCATTTTAAGACTTTTTTTTTGATTTCTAGATTGGATAAAACATAGATTTTTATTTCCAGATTCACACAGTTTTTCATTTTGGTCATTTTAAAGGTCTTTATTAGCTACAGTTTGAGTATTAAGCCTAATAATAGTAAAAAAACCATATAATTATCTCTAGTATAATGTTTAGTTTTCCTAAGAAATATTTCTTTATCTCTATATGTAAATTCTATAGTTATTTAGACCAATTGTGATCCATATTCTTCATTCTATAATCATTTTCCATTTTATCTGACTCATTATGATTTGGATGTTTATTTAATTTATTCATAAACCTTTCTTATTGAGAATTCATTTTATTAAAATTTAGATCTAACTTAGAAGAAATTAGATTATCATGATTTCCTTTTGAATTAGAAGACTTTCCCCTTTGTTGATTTTGAAATTTTTTTCTTGGTTGGTTCTAATAATTATGGGTCGTGGTTTTTTTGATCATTCCATGATCTTTCCATGAAAATTTTGGATGATTCCTATAGCCATGGTTATAATTGTTTGAAAAGGGGTCTTCTTTGGAAGGCATCCTTGGTCCATAAATGAAAAAATTAGAGTTTTTGTGTTGAGTTGGCATGTCAAAATTGGGATAGTGGTTTTTAGTGTGACTGAACATCCCACATAGAGTGCATTGTCCTTTAAGCTATTGGTTAGTGTTTTGAAAAACAAATTGATTAATTGATTTTTTAGAGTTATGGTCATTAAATATTGAAGTTGGATGGTGATTTCATCAAGTTGGGTTTGTGTATCATTTCCAAAAATAGTGTTAAAATTTTTATTCACTATCTTTATTATTGAATTTTTATGTTGAGATTTTAAAGAAATATTATTTAAAATTTGTCTCAATTATTCATCATTTTTATCATTATAATTCCCCCAGAAGCTTGGTCAACTATGTTTTTCTGAGAGGAGGAAAACCCTTCATAGAAGCTATCCATGAGAAGGTGGGATGTGAGTTGATAATGGAGACACTGCCTATGTAGGCCTCTAAATCTATCCCAAGCCTCTTGAAAGGCTTATCATCCTCTTGGTAAAATCTAGTAATCTTAGCTCTAAATTCTCCTTTATGTATTTGGGGATAAAATTTCAATATAAAGGAATTATACACTTGATCCTAATTTTCAGAAATATTTTCATTTAAGCTCAAAAACCAATTTATAACATTACATTTTAGGAAAAGTGGAAAGAATATAATTTTCTATAAGTAATAAAAGAGGTAGTTGTTGCATATTATTGTAGAAATATCTAATGAAGTCTATAGGTACTTTTTAGAGAGTCCATTGAATGCATGAAATAGTGAAATATGGGACTATTTCTATTTATAATTTCAATCTCTAAGAGATAACCTAATTGAAGAAGGAATAATTGACACTTGATGGAGTTATAACTCCATCACCCTAGGCCTTTTTATTTCCTCATTGAGTTCAAAATGGTTTTGGAAGTTATTAAAAAGGACTCCATCATCTATATTCTCCATTTCATATTTGTTTATCTTCTTAAGAGCAGTTATGTGTTTGTCTATTTCTAAGTTCAAAGGCTCTAATATTTTAACAGTAGATCCAGTACTCATGAAATTGAAAGAAACAAATGAATTTCAACATAAAATAATGAACATAAAGCAATAGTATAAAAGTAAAAACTCATAAAAAAATAGTTTTCAACTTTTTTGATTTTCTGTAGATTTTTTATGTGAATGTTTTTTAATTTTTTTAGAAATGTGGTCGCTCATTCCCTCCCCAACAACGACGCAAAAAACAGATACCCAACTATCATTAAAATTGGGTAAATTTTTAAAATTTATGATTTCCTACTACTATTTGTCTAGTGGTAGGTAGAGTTAAACCCATAGGGAAGGTGGAACGACCAATTTTCTTTTAAATTTTGTCAAAACACCCCACTGTTGTCAGTAGTGGGGAGAGTAAACAATTTTTGTTTATGTAATTTATATTTTTTTAGAAAATTTTAAAATTAGTAAAGAGCACTCAATTTTATTACGTTTTTGACCTAGGATAAAGTGAAACAGAGATAAAATGTAAAGTGGCAACAACAAAGACTAGTAATGCTGAGAAATGAGCAATCATGATAAAATTTCTGGGGAAAACTCTATTCTACTAGTTTAAAATATTTCCCTTTCACATAAAATAGATGAAAATGTAACTACTGAAAGAAACTAAATTATTTCCCTCGTTAGGAGATAAGTCACTTAGATTGAACATTTGTGGGGTTTTCCACACCAAGAAAAGTTCAACCATAAAAATTTATATTTGAAAAATTCAAGACACATTCTCATTGAATGTTCTGAATTTTTATTTTTAAACTTAATGCTTTTAGAAAATTTATCCATGATCAGTCTCAATGAATGATCGTAGATTGAAAATTGAAATCAATTGGCATGACGTGATTGAATAAATTCAAAATTGATCTCTCCGATCAATTATGAATACATTAAAATGAAAAAAAGTGAAAAGAAAAAGAAGATAACTAGTAAAAAAATACTTTTTCCCGAACTCAAGTTTATTAGCTAATTATCATGTTCATTGATGAAAACAAAACGTTTTGATTAAAATACGAAATAGTGAAAGAAAATAGGGGAAGAAGAACTCCCTTAGAAACTAACACAATGATACACTCCTACTAGACTACTCCCCAAGAACACCTAGAAGTGGCTCTCCAAGGTTCACTGGGAAGTGCTCCTCTGCTCTGATATGTCGTCAAAATTAGTGAATTATTCTTTAGTGGTGTCCCCCTCCTTTTAATCCTCACTGCTGTGTTTTTTAATGTCTCTATCATTTGCTGCATTTTCACCAAGTTCCCCACTGAGTAAAATTATTCTTTCACTGCTACACTACACACGTGCACTTTTTAGTGAAACACATATCACTTTAGAATCACCCATGTAACAAACTCTCCACTAGGTGGTTGAATGAACCTGAATATAAATTGAACACCTAAATGAATTTGAAAATAATGAATAAAACAAAATATTTAAAAACATGAAGAAAAATTAATTAAATATTATTATTATGTTTAAATTAATATTATATTACTTATTAAAAAGTTAATTGTTATTAATTAATTAATTAATATTTTAGGTTGATCATTATTATTTTAATTTATATTATTTTTTTATAAAAATTTAATTAAATATTATTAATTATTTAAATTATTAACATTAATATTTTAATATGTTATAAAAATATTATAAATATAAAATTTTAAAGTCATTAAATATTTATTTTTTTAAATATAATTATTAAAAATAATTTCAATTAATAGATTTAATAATTTTATTATTATTATTAAAGTATTTAATATTTTAAATTAATTTGATTTTATAAAAATAATTTATAAATTATTATTAAGTATTTTTTGTTTTATTAAGATTTATTTTAATTAATTTGTTTTATATTATTATTAATAATAATATTATTATTATATTTTAGTTTTATCAATTTTCTTATTAAGATTTTATTTAAGTTTCAATTTTTTATCTATTTTTTTAGTTTTCTTCTCCCCCCTCATTTCTTTAAGGCGCGTGTTGAGAGGATTAGGGATTATCAGTTTCCCCAGAGGAGGCTTCCTCCAACTGTCATCCTCCTCAATTGGCCTCTATTTCCCTCAGTAGCGGTTTCATGCTTTTGGGGGCATGGGTTTTTGCGGCTGTGGGTCTGTATCGCGACATCCTCAGTGGTGAACACCACCTAAAGCATGAATTTCTCTCCTCCTCGGATCCTTAATAGCTCCACGGATCGGGTTCTCAGATTGCAACAGTGGAACCTCCTCGGCGGCGGACGAATCAACACAGCTCGATTTTCATAGTGGTGAAGGAGTTTTTTCCAGATCTGAGAATATTTTAGATCTAGTTTTGAAATCTGAAAAAGGGTTAAAGATCCGGTGAGATTGGGATTGAATTTGTTCTGAGGTTGGTTCGAGTATGAAATTTTAGGTGGTTTATGGGTGAGTTATAGAGTGTTAACGGGTGTCGGTATCACAAATAGGGAAGGAGGAGGCATTTATAGTATGGAGATATGTGTGCATTGGCATCAGTGAAATGAAAGTTGCATTGTCATTGGGACAATTGATGAGGGGTAAGGATGCGATACAACGATGAGACCGACAACGAAGGGAGAGAAGATGTTGGTAGGAGGAAAACTGGGGGTGTGTGATGATGATATTGACAAGTGATGGAGGGGTGCATGAGAGACCGACACCGAAAACTACTAGAGAGTAATACCCCTAACACATCAGAGTGTGGGTCCACTAAGATCACTATCATAGTGTAATCCCCATCACAGACTAGGTAGTGGGTCCTCTAATATGATTTTATATCCTTTGGTTGTGCGACATAGTGATAAGATGTGGTTGACATACCTTAGTACTCACTAGAAAGAGGGACACTTTCCCTTCTAATAAAAATCCTTGTGACATCACCTAAAAATGTGCGAGTGAGACAGACCCACCCAAATGTGATAGTTTCATGATTTGGTAATGGAGTCTCTTTTACTTTCACATTAAGGTAAGACGTGAGGGTTGATGGGCATCATTGGAAAATTATTCTGGAATGGATGGAAACACTTTTCCTTGAATGAGCTGTGAGATGGTGATCCCCTTAATCAGTCTTATTTAAGATTCTTTAACAGAGCATATGTATATATAATTTTATATCTCATTTCATTACCCAATTCTTATGTTTTGGTTACTCTCCTTCCCAGTGAGGCGAATACATGCGAGGTATTCCACGTGATTTTTATATCTGTATTCTCAGTGTTGGATGAGTCTACTCTCCTATTATAGGATACAAAGACATGATGGGATTTTCATTTTCTCAACATTTCTATAGCATAGTATTTTTGATGATTTTACTTCACTATCATGTTGGATTGAGTTGAACTATTTTACGTTGCCTTATCCAATATAATCCTAACCACTTTAGTTTGTCTTTTTCTAGACCCATGAGCCTTTAGGGAATCCTATAATGATTTTTTATACTCACCCCTACTTGGTATTTACCCACAAATTGTGTTCCCTTGAAGATGACATACAGGTTTATCATGACATGAGAGGAGCTTAGGGATACGGGGCGCTTAGACCTCATTCAATGGTTGTTTCATGGGATCCATGATTGAGGCTCTCTTACATATTTTACTTTTCCATGTGTTTGTAGGTTATGAGACCTTTTTGGGAGTTTATTGTTTAAAATTATCTTACAGTTTAGTTTTCTGTACTTATATTGTTTAGAGGTAGATGCATGTTTAGATTCATTTTTATATAAATTTTTGAAATTCTTTTCCATTCCATCAGAACTTTTGCATTGAGTGGGTTGTGTGTGTGTACATGTACATATGAAAAGGACTATCAGAGATTGTTGTGCCATAAACACTTGTCACCACCCTCTAGCCTATGGAGTCCGGCTTGGGGTAGTTTTGCCACGTTCCCTGACATGGATCGTGTCATGATAGTACATCATTTGATGAAAAAGAAACTAGAGAGGATGAGAAAAGAGTATCTGTGTTGCACTACATATTTAAAAAAATATTTGGTGTATAAAACAATGTGTAATATAAATACATGTCATGCCACCAATAATTTTTGTAACCATCGAAAAAATATTAACATTGAATTAAAAACTGACACTCCTAGTAAAAAACCAACTGTAAAAATCACAAAGTGTTAAGTCACTTCATGAAGTGTACCCCACATAGAGTGAACAATTTCACAACTCACATCCATAATATTTAAATATTATCTACCCTATTACATGGTGTGTAACCCTATGGAAGGCTTCATAATAGGATGGTTAAATATGAGGGTCCAAAAAAAAAACTATATCTTCCCCATTACAATTATCCTCTTCATTCATTCTCAAACATACAAAGTAAATAAGAAGGAAAGTCAATGAAAATATCAAGATATATCTATCATATTTGTAATGGGATGTTACAATCCATATGAATACAACTTCATGGTCCCAAATATGACCTAAAATATAAAAAATAAAATATTATAGAATCTATGACTATTTACCAAATATGAAACCAATTTCATACCACACATAAAATGTGTGGCTACTAAAACCCAAACATGACACCATTCCACCAGGAAGAATTAATACTAATTGATATTTCATCATCATCCCAAAACATAAAAAATCCAATATAGAAGAAAATATTCTCACCATTATTGGAATCTACTATGTCTATTAGGTATTGAATATCCACTAAGTTTATGTTTATTAAAAATAATTGTTTTTTAAATGTAAAAACATTAATTGTTTCAAAACCATATAAAAATATATTTTTGAGAATAGAAGTTTTCATTCCATGAAATAATAATAAAACAACAGTGGGATGAAATAAATTAACCTTCTATTCCTTTAATATAAAATCCCTTTTCCAATATTAGTTTTTTAGTAAATATATATATATATATATTATTAAATTTAATTTTTAATGTACGGTGGAATTTCAATACTAATATGATAATTTAATTCATGATTAAAAAACTCCTCAATTTCAAAATCATCCTTCTACTTTATACACATCAAATAGTTGAACATTCTCACCTCTATTCACACAACTCAAACACTAATTATGAAATGCTATTTTTTCAACATCAAAATTCATTAAATTTATTTTCGAAGCGTAATGAATATTTTAATAGATAAAAAAGTAATAAAAATTATATTTAATTTCATCAATTCATTTATAAAACATAATATTATATAAAGGTGTATCATATTATCCAAAACACTAACTACACATCATAATTAGTCATACTAGTTGACAAAAGACCCCCATAGAAACAACAAAAATGAATGATTAAAAACTTTATTATTTATTTTCCATGAAATTTTATCTTCACATCAATATATGTTGAGTAATAAAAAACTAATTTAAATTATTTAAACATTATAAAAAATTTAAAAACATTATATATCAAATATAATTTAGGATAATATTATTTTAAACATAAAATTAATTGATTGATGCATAGTAGTAAAATGTTGACTATAAAAAACTCCAAGTCAATAAATACCCAAAATAATGGAATCACATGGTCAACAATGGTGTAAAATATAAAAATAAGGATAATTAATAATATTTATGGTCAAATAATGAAAATATGTTTATCAGTAAAATTAAATATTGATTCATAATAACACACTCAATTTAATTACATTAATGAATAACTAATTTATATAAAATAATTTATTTATTTTAATCGATCTAAATTAAAATATATGATATTAAATCAAAAACTAAGTTAATTAATATAATAATAAAATGATAAAATTATTAATAAAAAATACCATATTAGTAAAAAGTTAAGAAGATTAAGATTAAAAAAAATAATTTGTAAATTATCATACTGGAAAGATTAGTAATTATAGAATATTTATTTTAAAGACTAAAAATACATATTTATTTATAAAAATGATTAATTAATAAAATTAATTATAAAAATACAAAAGTGTGAATATTTAGTAAAAAGTGTAAAAATAATATAAAATATTATTAAAAACCAAATAAAAAATGTGGAAAACTATGTAAAATTATGGCCAAATCAATTAACATGTAATAATAATAATTGAGGTAATGAGGAAGTAATTGAAGGAAAAGTGATCGTTTGAAAGCATTAACTTAACAATCAGGTAACTCCTTTGGATTTATATCAAAGGGCTTCCTTGGAAGGATTTATACAAATAAGGAGGATTAAATTACTAGGGGATAGATTTTGGTAAGATATTTGGGAAGATATTTTCTGAAATGAAGTGGTTTGAGAGCTGTGAGGAATGGGGAGAAGTGGTGATCTTTTATAGTGGAGGATGCATGCCACTCTTGTAATATTTTGATAAAGGAATTGTTCCAACATTTTTCATGTTCAAAGTGGATTAAATAATGAACCCAATTATATCCAATAGATTATAGGGTCTATATATTTCTATATAATATCTCTTGTACAAGTTTATAGGCCATTTTTAGGATTATGGTTAAGTTTTAGTCTCTTATTATGCTTAATTTAACCTTAATTATTGTAATTAGTTTGAATTATTTTCACTAATATTTTTAGTGAAAAAAATTATTTTAATATTAGATTTTTTAAATTATATAGATTTACAAATATTGGATCCAGTTTTACAAATTAAAATCATATAAGTGGTAGAAATTAATTTAAAATTCATCCCATAGGAGGAACAACACTGCGAGTTTTTATAGTAAGAACGTCCAAAAGTTTGCAATGTTTTTTATAATAAATTTAAATTTGAATTTGATTAAAATGAAATAAATTGTATTAATTGATAAAAATATTATCAAATTAATCCTTATAACCAATTAAAAATAGATTTTATTTTTATAAATATATTATATTAAAATGCAGCTTTGAACTAAAATTCAGCATTTTTAACTATTCATTAAAAAAAATGAAATGTTTCAAAAAAATATAAAAAAGTTACTATAACCTAATTATTATATTTAAATTTAAAATATAAAGTTTATTTTTACATATTAAATCAATTAAATTTTCAAAATTCAGATTTAAAATGGTTTCTCTATTAAAAGTCGATAAAATCACCTTCATAAAAATACTGGTTTTTATGTGTGAAATAGAGTTTGTTCTTATCTTATGCATATAAAATAAAATGGATGAATATAAAAAAATATTTAATATATAACATATATAATTATTTAAAATCATTAACAAATTATAATTAATTATTATTATTAAGGAAAAACTCTTTTGGAAGCATAAAAATAATAATATTTCTTCTTTTGTCAAATTGGTTCATATTTTTATTTCTCAATAATTGGAAACCAATGAATTCTTTTTATATTTATATAAAAAAAAATTTTCATATATTTTTTAATTTTATTCATAAATTATAACATAACAACTAGGTTATATCATATTATATTAAATAATAATATTTTAATAATATATTATTGTTTGGTAAAACTCAGTCTTACATGTAACAAAATCCAACAAAGAATGTATTTCTTATATGTAACACATGATAAATTAGTGTTTCATGAATAGAAATATATAGAATCTATGTTAAATAGTAAATATATTATAAATTCTCTGGATATTATATTCCCTTATGAACTTGGTGCCATATGTCATACACTCTATCAAATAAAAGGTTCTTACTTTAGATTTTTAGGGTGTTACAAAAAAGCTGACAATAATTAGAGTTGAAGGTTCTACATGTTTTGTTAGAAATTACATATTTAAAGGTATTATAATTTGATAGATAAAAACAAAAATCAAGGAGGATAATTTATCCCACAATCAATAGAAATGAAGTTGGAGTGGAAAAAAAATCAGTTCCATCGAAAAATATATTCCTCGATATGGAAGAAAGTGATAAAGGTAATAGAGAGTGAATAAAAAATAAGTGGTTGATCATTTACAATAAATCTCAAGTAAATAGGCGAAAAAATTCCTATAACCAACTCAAAAAAAGTGGCTGCACTATTGTTTAATAAGTAAGATACAAAACAGTGATCATTTTTATCCAAGATGTAGAATACTTCCCTTATTAAAAATAATGTGATTGGATATTTATAGAATCATTAAAAAGGATTAATACATTCAAATAAAATATATTTATTTATTAATAAGTAAAATAAGAACCATGTTTGAGTTATTTTATCCATATCTCCACGATGCATGAGCAAAATAAAGGTGGATCTATTTGTTCATGGAGAGAGAAGCATGATAAATAATTCACTGATGATGCAATGTGAGAGGGAACAAGAACTAGTGGTATTTTTCCCATAACTAAGATGAAACCTAAGATGGGGAAGATGGATAACTCTAAATCTCATGCCAAAAGTGAACGATATAGCTGTTGAATTGAAAACAAAATCGCAAAGGAATGGAAAGAGGTTTAAGAAAATGGGTAAGTCCATAATGACCAACCCATTCATCAACTTGAGAATACTAGAGTTATACCTATCCCCGTGTAGTTATATAATTTTAACATATATAGAAATTGGTACACTCTCATGGGATATATAATCCATGGGGTGGTTATACTGAACAAATAAATATATATGAGCAGAAACGGGATAATACATTAGAATGATATGTATCTGAGTTGAAAAGATATATATGAAATAAGAGGAGTAATAAGATTTATAGTTACTAATTCATAGCATTCCTAAATAATAATACCAAATGTATAAAAACCTAAATATTACTAAAAAAGTTGTTTTGAGCATCCAATACGGTTTTCTATGAAAATTATGTATGTTTAATGTTGATATAAAGAACAAAAAATGATGTATATCCTGATAGAGAGGTAAATAGGTTTCAATGTTGTATTCAAAAGTTAAATCTATATCAAGCCATCATTGATTATTTACAAGTGATATTGGGCCATTTTCAAGTGGTGTTTGAAAACTAGTAAAATATGAAGACATATTTATAGGAGATGAAACAACAATAATGATTTCATATTTATTTATTATGTACAAAAAATTTGGTTTCATTTGATTAATTTTAGGATACCATTAAATTATTAGAAAAAAATAAAAACAAGTTATTCTCCTTGTAGAAAATTATTTATAGATATTATGTCAAGAGTTTAAGGAATTTAGGGATGTTATTTATGTGAAATCAGTGGATATTTTTCCTCATTTAAATAAAGGAGAATACTCATGAATAAAATAAGCACAATATATATCAAGTAGTATCACATTTTTACTATAAACAAGTAGCATCAGTTTGTTCAATATGTTTTGTGATTCACACACTATATGCTTCATTGAATATTCACTGATGGTTTTGTGAATGTGTGGTTAAGATAATAGGAGGAATTGATAAATGATTTTGAATGATATATTTATAACACATTTTTTTATTAAAGTAATAGATTAATATTATTATCTTTAAATTTTTTCAGTAAAAATATTTCTTCCTACATTGAATTTAAACTCAGTAGACTTTTAGGATTTTTCAGTGTCTCAATGCTAAGTAAAAAATTTACTCACTATAAATATTTAAGTAAAATGTAGTGGTAGAGTATAAAGAGTCTCAAAACATGAATATTGTTAAAGATAAAATTATTATTCTTAAAAATGGTTCAAATAATGAAATAAAAATTATAGATTTTTTTAAAAATAAGTATCTGGGATAAAGTTATATTCTTGAAGTCCACTAGTGGTAAAAGTGACATAGGTTTAATCAATAAATAATTAGAAGAAAAAAATGGTTCATGGTAGAAAATAGTTTAGAAAATTGAAGAGAATAATTTGTTCTAAAATAGTAAATATATTCCAATTATTTTAAATATAACTCTCAAATGGTTGACATACCAAATAAGTCTTCAGATGATAACTAGTGGTACTATGTGGTCTTTGAAGAGGTGGCCGATTTTGGAAGAGTTTACTATAAAATGGGATAGAAAATAAGTTCATAGAAATTAATCATAACAATATATATATCTAGTTTGTATTAGTAGAGGAGAATCAATTTTCCTCAATTTGTTTTTGTATTTTTTAATGAATATCGAGAAGAATGTATCGTATGCATTAAGGTGGGGTAGTGTTGAGATGACACCCCCATGGAATTCAGTGAGAAAGGGGGAGATAATTTAAAAACAAATTAGGTAAGGAGATGTGTTTCATTTTATTGAAAATGTGGGATAGAGTAGAATGTGAGTAAGAATAATTATCTTTACATTTATATATTAATTTATATCTTTTGGATCTATAATGTTAAGAATGATTTATGGTAGTATTGTCAATAAAATGTGGATAATGTTATATCCGATAGGTTGTTTTTTATATTTTAAAAAAATAACTATAATGAATCTTGACAATGAGTTAAGGATAATATTAAAAGATATGGTTATGGAGAGATAACTAAAAATGAATTTTGAACAAGATTATGTTTTATCTACAAAAGGATGAGACATGTCAAGGTTGGGGTTAAAGTCACCAGGATATGTTTATATATTAAGTACCTGATTTTGGTTTGAAGAAACATAGTGAATTTATGGAAACACAACATTTGGTTTTTATGGTGTTGGATGTGCAACATGGAATACATGGTGTTTGGGATACTTGAATGACAATATAATGTTTTTCCAAAAAGTATTAAAAGTATTTATTTAAAAAAAAGAAAAATTTAGTTATTATAGAGAGTGGAAAAGGATAAAGGACTACAATTAGAACCTTATAAGTAATTGCATATTCATTAATGGAATATGTTCCATAATATATTGAATAAACTTAAAGTACAATAGTTTATGATGAACTAGTTTTGATATTATAAATAGTATAAATCAAGTAAAATGAGGTGTTTTGGATTCAAGGAGAGATTATTTAACATAATAATATTTATTAAAAAATGATGTTGTGGATGAATCTTATGAATTGAACTCATGTTGAAAAGAAACTGTTATGTAAGGAAATTATTCATCCAGATCAGAAAATTTCATAAATGTTGGGAAATGTTTTGTGGAAGTTTGGAAGTCCATAGGATAGTAGGTGGAAGTTAAAAGGTATTTTTGGCAACAAATAAGGTGTTTTGAGATAGTTAAAGCATGAATCATGTTAATTTATTTCATGGTAGTAAGAAAATTTTCACACTAATTAGGATGTTTTATTCTAATTAGGTATCACACTAATCATAGATTCACATTGGTTTAGCATCGTGCTAGTTACTATCTTTTTTCTAGACATGCATAGTGAAAGTTTAACATTATAAAAATAATAATTATAAAAGTTGTAAGTATAAATGAATGAGTGTAGGACTACATTTTTTGTATAAATAAAATCTTAAAACTTTATAAATATGTAACAAAATATTTTAAGAGAGGATAAACTCTTAGTCTTTATTTAAGACTTCCACGAAGCCTAATTATATGATGAAAGTTGTGTGGATAGAGATGATAGAATATAGTAGAATGAAAATAACTCTGTGAATTGATAACGAGTTAATATATATTGGAAATGATAGTTATATAAACATAGTAGAGAGAAGGAATACACACAATGGAAATTTTTATGAAAAGGGTTGGGCAATGGTAGTTGCGATGTGGATGTTCTAAGAATATATGTGAGTGAACCATACATCAGATAACTATAACTAAAAAAAGGTACTATGATGAATACATTTTAGTGAACATAATTGATTATACCACACTCTAGTGGAGGCACTGGGAAAAGAAACTTGTGTGAACATACATGAGTGAATACCACAAAGTATTTACACGATAAGTAGTATTCATGTAAAGATTGAATTTAGTTATTCTTTTGATTGTGGATTTTATTAGAGTTTAATATTCTAGACTATATGATGCACTGAATTCTACACATTCTTGATTATGTGGTAGCAGCCTTCATGTAGGTAAAATGAGGCGACATCCACCCAAATAAGTGAGCATAGGGGGTGCTAGTATAAGTTTTACACAAGAGACTATGCATGATTCCATAAACTAAATTGTAATGTTCTTAAGCCTGAAACAGAGTTAATGTGGATACAGATTTATAACCACAAAATTAGTTATGTATAATGGATTTAGGTACACCAACACAATGATTTGTGTATCCTCCTTAGGTAATCTCTCAATAGTAAACGAAAAAACAATTCAATATTTTGTGTCGGATTTAATTTATAAATATTTTTGTACGTTTTAGTGATTGTGCCTTCAAGATAAATTGGATGAACACTATTTGTCATAACATGTTTACAAGATCCTAAAATAAAAAGTTTTAGGAGAAGAATTAGTTTATAAATTATAAATACCTAGATTCATACCCCACTCTCGGTATCTTGGGTTTTAAAAGTATTCAACTTAAAACCATTATAATCCCTTTTCAAGGTATTTACTTGATTTATACCTACACCCCTTTATAGTGGGATATCCTTAAATTATTACCTACATTATGAGAAATTATTATTTATGATCTAATAATTGTATGTAATTAATGGTAATAATTATATAATATAATTTTTATTAAATGGGCGGACCTAGTTATATATCCCTCAAACACATTAAGCATTCTTTAATCCTTAAAGATATGATGTATATCACATGATTATGATATAATGAATTTTGTTATTATACTTTTCATCATGGCTATTATGATATCAAAACATTTTTGGGTAGCATTACCAGAGGTTTTTTAACCATATGGTTATGATATTCATCTTATCATACATTATATATCCTTTCATATATCCCCAAATGATATTTTATGTTTTATGATATATTTTGTTCCTTTATTATTCCTTATGATTCATGACGACTACTTATATTCCATGATGGTTCCAACATTGTTTTTTTATATTGACCATTGATGGTCCATTTCATGTTTATATGGTATTATTAACCAGTTTTATTTTGGAATCTTCCTTAATACACTATCATGAATTTTGATACACTGAATAACCATCTAAGCCGACCATTTTCTTATATTTTCTAAAGACATAGGTAATTGAGTTTATTATATAGGATAAATGATCTAGGGATTCATTGATATGTCTAGAATATATTTAAAATAAATATTTGATGTATTTTTTTATATGTATTATTTCTTAATAATAAATATTAATAAACATAATGATTAATATAACTATTCATATATATAAAATAATAAGATATATTAGGAATTTATATATTTATAGTACCAAAATAAAAAGTGAGGGTACATGGATTTTTATTCCATATCATATTTGAGTTTTGTTTGTTAGGAATTATGGTGAAATCTAAGTATAAAACCATGAGTTTTTAGTGAAATAAATTTAATTTATAGGGTTAGAATTCCATACTCAATAACATCTTCACTGATTTTATCAAAAAAATTTTAAAAAAATTTATAATATGGTTAGAGGAAGGAGATTTACAAATAATAATTCTTAGTGTGGCGGTAATGGTAAATGGTAGATATCATTAATAGAGAAAATATTTTTGATTATGTAATTATATGAATAGAAGAAGGTTATTCTAGATATTTATCAACTTGAAGGACAAATTGATAAATGTCAGACATTAATGATGAATAAAAATAATGAAGAAATGATTCAATATATATTAAGCGTTGATTTCTTAAAGTTATTACTCGAGAAATATTTTCGTTGTACTGCTTAAATAATTATGGAGTGACAATTATATAGGCTAAAGATAATTGGTCAAGAATCCATTAAAACATATGAAGAATACTTTAAATAGTTATTATGATATTATTTTATATTTTTTGTGGATAAAAACTAATATTGATATATTTTAAAATTAATAAAATCCAAGTATTTATAATTACTTGGAATCTAAAAGATTGATACTTATGAAGAAATAATTCATTAAACAAGAAAGGTGGAAATAGAATTCTTGAATAGCTAGTTGTCTCATGGAGTCATTGATAAGAAATAAAAGGGGGAATATTATACTAGGAGATGATATGATAAAGAGAGATAAATTAAGATGATTCACCATCGAAATTGAATGAAATTTTAAATGAATAATTCAATAAATTATCAATAAAAAATTTGGAAATGATTCAAATATAGAGAGGGTTAATGTATAGCCCATTAATTTCAATAAGGAATGAATCTATAGAAGTAAATTGGTCATTTTGGGGCCCATGATGAGGAAAATAGGGTTTTATAGAATAATCATCCCATAGTTTTGGAATTTTGTTGCAATGATTTTTGGAATTATGATAATAATTATATAAAACACATGATGAATAAATAAAATCTACATCTGCAACCCTTGAACCCTTGTGGTCATACTCATGTATATTACAACACAACATCAATGTTTTGGAAACACAAATACGTCTTTATAGGTACTATATCCAATTTCTCAAGAGAAACTTTTGAACTATTTGATAATGAATTAATTCACTCATTAAAATCATGAAAATTCACGGTGCATATGAATTTATCACCTAAAAGGAAATGTGATAATTCATCTATACTAAAATTTAATGGTGTATCAATCATTATCCATATACTATGTTATTTATATATTATATTTGTTTCAAAATTATTAACAATTTTTTTTTCATTTTATAATATGATTACATTCTTAGCATACACCAAATTTGAATATAGAGGTATAATATAAATTAATGAGATCATTTTATTTCCATTAATCTGTTGAAGTAACTACATTATGATTCAATTTTAAGAAAGTTAAATAACACATTCATTAATAAATTATTTTGGAAAGTAAAAAATACTATTAAGGGATGTCTATGGATATCTTCCCAAAATAAAAGAGAAAATTGATTGAATAAAAATGAATAATACACCAATTTTTCCTGAATTTTTAGATTTCTTCCCATAACTATTTCTTGGACTTCCCCCAGATCAAGAAATGGAGTCTTTTATTTAATTTCTCCTTAGATATCTTAACAACCCATAATTTTCATATAGTATAGTGTTAGTTGATATTGAGGAGTAAAATAAGAAACTATATGTTCTTTTGGATAAGGAGTTTATCCATCATACTACGACTTATTATGGATTCCCTATTTTATTTTTAGAAATAAAGGATAGATCTATAAGATTGTGAATTTATTACTGATATCTAAATGGTATTATGATTAAGAATAAATATCACTTGGCAATAACTGATGATATATTAACCAATTTCCATGTATTGTACACTTATTCAAGATAAATATATTAATTGGAAATCCTTAAATTTATGTAAGAAAGGAATGTATCATAGAGAATTTATTTCAGAATATTTATACAATCTATTATTATTTTTTGATTTTCTATAGTTTAATTAATTCACCTGTTGTTCTTATTGATATAATAAATAATGTTTTTTAGGATGACCTAAATAAGATTATGATGGTATTTTTTAATTATAATATTATTTATTCAAGAATATATGGGGAGTTTAAATAACATCTATGGATTTTTTTAAAACATAAGAATATATATATAATATTCCAAGTTCAGTATGTGTGAATTCTGGTTGTAGAAAGTATAGTTTTGAAGGAATCTAATCATTATTGAAGTACTTTCATTTCAACCTTTAAAGACTTAAGTCATAGAAAAATGGTCCAAGCCTTTCTATATGACTAATATTTATATAATTCTTGTTCAATTAGGTACTATCAATTATTTTTTAATTTTTTATAAATATCCAACCCATTAACTAAGTTAACATTGGAGGGGTTATGTTTACTTATTCTATGAAATGTGAAGAATGTTTCCAATAGCTCAAAAGAATATTAGTAATTGTACCTTTACTAAATGTTCCATTTGAAGGTGAAAGGTTCAACATTTATAGTCATACATTAAAGAATCAAAATGTTTGTGTCTTGATATAGAATGAGAAGGTTATATCTAAAATATCTCTATAATTAAATATTAATGAGAATAATTATCTTACTCATGATTTTGAATTAGTTGATTTAATATTTGAATTCAAGATTTGACACCGTAATATCTATGAATAAAGGTTTAATTTAAATACAGAAGATAGTAATATTAAATGTATTTTCATATATATAGAGTTAAATATTAGGAAAAGGTGGTTGATAAAGCTTTTAGAGGACTATGAATACACTATTTATTATTATACAAGAAATAGAAACATAATGGAAAATTATTTAAGGCATAATGATTATAGAAATCAATTCTTTGTGGATAGAATATGATCCCATGATCAATGATCTAGTAAGATGGGATTTTATAATCATAAAGGAAGGAGTGAATTCACAAATTTACTATATGGAAGATTAACTATCTTTACCAGATTAGAATTAAATATCAAAGTGAGATGATATAAGGTTTCTAAATAGTATAAAATATTGATAGATTAAATGTCTCCGGAGATTAATATTAATAATAATGAATTCTTGCAATTTAGGATTTGATTTTGCATTGTACTAGTACTTGGGTTGAAAAATAATATATAGATGATGAAAGAAGCTCAAATATATCCATACATGTTTTTAGTTCTAAAATGTATATGGATATTTGGGAGAAATTATAGTGGTATAACCTTATGTGAGAGATTTTTTACTATACATCCAAATTTATTGTACACTCGAAAGTAACATTAGAGAGGGTATTACCCAAAACCACGATGTAACCATTTCTAGTACTTGTATAGAACTATGAAAATATAATAATGTATTTTCACTATTTTCCCAAAGATATAAAATAGAAATAGTTCAACTTTTTTTGGGTTGTTTGATTATCAAATCTGTAATAATTCATATAAAATTCGAGAAGATAATTCCCTTAGTTAACTTGGAATGCTCTATATATGGGAAGTGGTGAGGTTTTATGGAGTAACTCTCTCTAATATATTGAATCATGATTTATGGATCATCTTAAAATTTAATAGGAGTATTCAATAGACTCATACATATTATCACTTCTTAGCACCCTCATATTTATGGACAATTTGAAAGGAATACATATAATTATTAGAAATTATATGGACTTTATCACTTTATTTCCTTAGAAACTAGGATCAATAATTTCCCATGGTGGAATTATCATATACTAATATTTATAATTAAATATTTAGGATGGAACCATATGAGTATTTATATAGGATGAAATGTTAAACACAATCCTTTAGGGATAAAATTAGGGAATGAAAATTGCAAGGTCTAGAGATGATCCATGTTACCATAGAGAATGTGAAGATCATACAATAACACAAAAATGTGTCCAAAATAAGTTATAAGTGATATGGAAGAAATTAATTTCAATATTTATATTTTCAAATTATTGATAAAGTATTTTTGAATATATCACATTGGAAATTCATTATGATATTTTTAAGAAGGTGGATTATAATGACAACGTATACCGGTCCCTTTGAAACATGGTAGAAAATAGGATTAAAGACTTCTCTATTATTTTTATAATGGAATATTTTATCAGTATATGATATATTCCTTTAATTAGCATGGATAAATTATATTCCTGATCCATTACATAATCATTATACTAAATGGGTATAATGAGAATACGATTAATTGTATAATAAACGACTAGTAATTATTTTTGACCAAATGGAGAAGTTTTTATGAAACAAGACAACCCGATTAGTGAAAGTAAACGTAAGGAACCATAAGACTAAGGATATAACATGTTAGCCTAAATAATAAATGATTAATTGTTACCTGATGTTATTTACTAAATATTGTATGATCTCAAATTTTGAGGATGAAATTTATTTAATGGAAAAAATATAATACATAAGAAATTCTATTAATAAATAAAAACTATTTTATTATTACAAAATGATGTGATAAAAATAGAGAACTTAAATTTGATATGATTAGTAAATGTTTAAAAAGATACGAATAATTAGAGACGAATATAAAATTCTCATGACTATGATTCCCTAAAAAAGATAACATAAGTAACAATAATTGTATATAATAGAAATAACACAAGGTATGAAAATAAAATTTTAAAAGAACTAAACATTAGAAGTATTATTTTATTGATTTTTTTAATGAATTTATATAATTTTTTTTGGGTATAGATAAATTTTATAACCATTGGGTATTATAGTTATTAGTCTTATAGTCATTATAATGAAACTATTAAAATATGAGTATACTTATATGGGTAATGGGAATAGTTAATTAATATCAACAGGAGAAAATTAGTCTTATAGTAGTATGAATATAACTTCTAAATTATATTTATTAGATATTTGTATGATGGTAGCATCACAAGAAGTTTACCTAGACTATTCCCAACAAAAATTTAATAATATAGGTTTATGTGGAATTGTCTATCAGAAAAGTTAAAGCTAGTGGAAATCATCACATAATCATGTTTATTATAACACGAAAGGAATTCAACAGAATGCCACAACTTATACTTAATGATTATGCTTATATTATAAAGGGTTATATATCTTGGGGTTAAGGTGATATTAATGTGTATGTTCTTTTATTAATAAAATGACCTTTACACAAATGATGTATATATTTTTTAATTGTATCATTATTTTTAAAAATCTAAATTTCAAATAATAAGATGTTTGATTTTATAAAATTTATTAAAAATTTGAAATCATTATATTAAAATTTTATAAGTGGTGAAATTTAATAATATTTTGTAAAAAATAATAAAATACTCTAAAAATGGTAAAATACGGTAAAATGTAGCGTGTGTGAAACTTTTTATATGTAAATATAACTAAATACACCCATTTTAGTTTTATTTTCATAATTACTTCACAAAAAAATTATATTATATAATTAATGGTGGTAATGAGTACTATTTTTTGTATTAGATCACTTAATAGAATGAAAAAAAGACATTCAATATTTTATTACTTGGGATTCCACTCACCAAACATATAAGTATGAACATATTTTGTATCAAGTATTCTAAAAAAATATTAATTTAACACTTTAATGTTTTTCCCATAAGTCTATTACATAAATGTATCTTTACTACAAAACTGATCTGGTGGATTAGAGCACTTGTTCAATGTTATGAAGCTTACAATAAGGTATGTTTTGATAATCCCCTATAATTTATTTTCAAATGAAATATTCATTTTTATATGATTATTTTATTATGTTTACCGTATATTATAGTATATTTAATATATTTTATAGTGAAATTATTTATTCACTTTCATCATACCATTTTATTAGTCATTACCATACAAAATCAAGGGCTTATAATTCTATACATTTCTTTTCCAATTGTAATTTTTTTGTTATAATCTCTTAAAAACGAATGAGATATGTCTCCATGATTATATTTCCATGTTATTATCAAGAATTTGAGGTATTTTAAATGATAAATAATTTATTTAGTCTTATAATACCATTTTTTATTTTTTATTATGATTAAATAATATGTTTATTCAAGTAGTATTATCCAAATTCCTATGTATATATATTTTTATTTAAATTAAATATATATTTTTGGTCTGACCCATCACTATAATTTTCATTACATATTATCAACCATTTATGTTCATATATTTTATTCTAACACTATTCAAAATATTTTATTCATACGAAAAATCATTGTAAAAAAACCTTTCTATCTCCTTATTAATAGAATTTGATGATATATAGTTTGAAAGGGTAATTCTTGGTAAGTGGGGTTTCGTTTAGCATATATGAATTTACAATAAAATATCACTCATTTGATGAATTATCTACTAGTCCTCTAATAGAATTATTTCCCTTCCTCCCACATCTATAGTGATACAACTAATTGTTATTTTGAAAATCCATTCATATGACAGTTTGAGAAAATTATTTCTAAGGTAACATTTATCTTATAACATTCACTATAAATTCCAAATATAGTAATATTATCATATAGGTACATCTAAATAGAAACCATTATCATCCTTTGACAGGTGATTTACTAGATTGAAAACTGCCTTGCTTACTAATGGGTTAACCTTAAATTATAATTTACTATATGATTAATCTCTATTTCTTCTTCCATAAATTTATGTATTTTAATTTATTCATCATAAAATGGAAATTTTATCAACAATATTGATCTGGTTTTATATTTATATAACTAAATGGTTAATTCTTCATCTCCATAGAAACTATTCATATAATTTGATTATGATTCCCTGACATTGGTGGGTATCCTTATCAAACATGATATTACAATACCATGAAATTTGCGAGTATCCATGTCATAGGGTGTATTTTGAAACATGATTATAATGTTTTATTTACAAACTATTATTTATTATTTCATAAGTTTCATGATTAAAATTAATGTCCAATATTATCTTATAATCCTTTATTATGAATTATGATTTTTCATGAAAACTCATATTTCAGGATAGATCCTTCATCATTTTTGTATCATGTTCATTGATGATATATTGCTCTTTTATATTATATTTGAAAACATTTTTATGTAGTGTTAATCATTATTAAACTATCATTCCTTTAATAAAATTATTAAACATTTAAACACAACCTTTTCTTGAGTTTACCAAATTCCTAGGAAACCAAGTATAACATAGAGGATGATAGAACTGGAGATTCCTGAATATATCCAAGATATGGTTAAATTAAATGTTAATATTATTTTATTACATATTAGATATCAAATAAAATAAACCTAATGATTATAGGAAATTATTTATATGTAATAACTCAAAAGTTATGTAATTGATTTATGAATTTATTTCACCCAAAACATATAGTTCAATTATGGGTCTTTTATCATAAGAATAAAAAGAGAACAAAAATTATATAGTATATTGACCAAGTGAGGAATTGATAAAATAAAATGAAACACTATAAAAAATATATACATTAATTTCTAGACTAATTATTTTCCAAAAATGAGTTTTATTGAGATCCCTCCACCAAAAAAATTGGTTCATTACTCAAACAATATCCATAATAATTAGAATCATCGAACACTTTGGTAGGAATCTTCCTTTAAATTTGTAATATAACAACCTTATCAAGGTTAAATAAAGATAATAGAGTTAGGTAGAACTCTAACCTTTATTGATTTAACTATCTATAAATTTGTCCACATACTTTAATTAAAGAACTCCTTTATTGAATGAATTACACCATTGGAGTTTTAAAATTTCATATGTTATAATAAAACAAACACCATATAACCAATTCTATAACTCTTATAATAAATCATTTATTTATGTGATTTTCAAACTCTTTTAACAATCAATATTAATTATACACACCACACCATTATGATTTATAAATTAAATAACTTGAATATCATTATAAAATAATCAACCAAATTTTATCCCATATCATTCAAACATTGAAAACATTGACATGATATGATGAATCGTTAAACAGCATAGACCATAATGAGGTAACTCTCACTAGGTCTTGGTTTATTATATAGTGAATATTTTTAATAATCCCCTATAGAACTAGTGACTCCCAATAAATACTCTTTTTTAATCCATCTAAACTCTAAAAAATATGATTATTATATAAAATCTATCAAATTTTTAATAAATAATTTTTTACAAAATTAATAATTCTTTGGGGGCCTATTGTGTGAACATATATGTGATTCTAGAATTGAATAAAATTAGAAATTATATAATCCATAATTGTAAGAAAAGAGTGTACTCTAGAGAGATGTTATTACTACTCAAGATAAAAAGTGGCTAGGTGTGATCTTAAAGAAATGCACTCGCATCTCTTTATTTTTTTACTATAACATATATTTATATATATGTAATGTACATAATTATATAATAACTTTTTGTTTATTTTTGAGTGACCTCTAGATATAGAAAATTTTAATATAGTTCATTCCACATCACATATTCTTGATTATCCAAAATAAACCAATTAAATTTAGAAATAACACAAAGAGGATTCGATCAATATTCTAAATAACCCTAGAGTGTATTTATGACCTTATGGAAATATGTTAAATAATATTATTTCTTGATGGTTACATGATGTTAACCTTGTATCCACCTTAATGATTCAGTCTTTTTTTATTTAGACTTAATTTATCATTTCAATGGTGTTTTGATAGTCTATTTTAATGGCCGACCATCCCTTTTGATGGTCAATATTCCATTTTAATGATGTTGGGAATTATTTATTGGTCATCAGTATAGATTTTACATGGATTTGAAACATCACTAAATGTTGTCTTTCTATTTAATGCCTTGTAATATCATTGTAGAAGATTTGGTTTGATAAATTCTTTGAAATTCTCCTAGATGACTCTAATTTCATTATTTACTTTCAAGATAATGAAGAGTTTTATAAATATTTAAAATGAGATATCTGACTATTTTATGGTTTATATTTTAGGATTTAAAAATGGTTACCCTCATGGTATACTAGGTTTGAATCACTTATTATCCTTATTTTTGTTTACTTTATAGGATTTCCATCTTATTTCATCATTTTTAAATATTTACATGTAATGAAAAGAATGATTGGGAAACATATAAAAAATGATCCAATAACAAATCTATTATACAAAACATATTTGGTCATAATATGGGATTATATGGATATTTCAAAGGAGATAGAAAATTATATCGAGATTGAAAATATTATATAATGTTTTTTTTAAAAAATTCTATGATAATCACCACCTTTTATGTGTTAGCTGTAAATAGTTCGTATAATGAACCATTATTTTCATATATAGACATTGCCCGAATAGTCCGAAGGCCATATTTATTTATTTATTTTTGATAACCCCCATTTAAATGGATGAGGGGGAACCCTTAAAAGGCACATAAGGATATAGATTACATGACCCATATGATTATGAGACATTACAATACCCAAAGGTCTTAGGGAATTCAACCAGACTGTAACTACAAGGAACTACCCCTCCCCAGTATCTCCATAGTGATGGTAGATCTCCACCTTTTCATGAACATCAAGATAAGATTCCTCTGCAATAACATTCTTGTCCCGATGGAATCGCCATACCCTCTTATTCTTACAATCCTTTGGTTTTTCTCTGGTGGGTGTGCCTGCTTTGAATCCTCCTCTAGGGATTCTCTTTTTTAGTAGAGTCTGTTTGGGGAAACTACATTGATCATGTGGATTTAAGGCCTTGAGGTGGCCTAAAGGCCTTGTGGTGTCACAAAATATTTACTAGCCTGAAGGTCTTGGGTGGTCTAAAGGCCTTGAACAACCGAAAGACCAAAATGGTAGCTTGAAGGCCGAAACAGGTGAATAGTTCTAACTGCTATAGTACTACTACAGTAACCTGGAAATTATCCCTCCACTTTTTTTTATCTTGGTTATCTTGGATTCACTTGCCGAGTCCTCACCATATATGAATATATAACATAAAAATCCATGCCAAAACCATATATGATTAGTGCCTTTAGAAACATGGATAAATAAAATACATTTTCAAAGGTGAACTATATCATCTCCCACTAAGTTCATTATAACTAGAACCCAGCATATACATATCATACAAAATAACTTTCTTCATAACCTAGGGAATTGAAACATAAGGAAGGATGATATAAGATGCTCAGTATGTGTACACAAGGGAGAAATCAACATAACAAGAGCATTAGGGTATGAGAACACGAGAATAACATTATAAAAATAAAACTGTGCATATCATATATCATAAACATGAGTCATGTTATAGATCTTGTAGTTCATAAGAAATGAATCATAAAGTAATCAAAAAGAATAATACATGATATTAAAAAATTGGAAGAAGACATATATATTTGGCATACACATAGGCATAGAAAATCATTTACTTAGTAGTCAAGGCTAATTTATAATTCTATCACAGTGGAATGGGTTTACTCCCCAAACCATCATAGTTTTAAAGGTTCAATCATAATATTATTATAGTTTAAAAAGCCTATTATTTAACTAGGTTCACTCCCCATTCTAGTACTGCTATCACATGAGATATCAATATTTATTCAATACATCGAATATATATTTAATTTTGGGCCCACATGTTAAATAATTAAAATCATAAATATGTGTGAAAAAATATCATAAATCATTCATCATATTATAACCCACGAAAAACGGGCTTCATAAAATTTTACTCATGGTATAAACCAATGAAAATAAAGTGGTTTCATAAACATTTCATAATTTCATCATAGTATACCATATGGAAAAGGAATGAGTTTGATAAATATAACCCATAGAAACAAAATGGGTGATATATAAATTTTTTCATTGTAATCATAATCCATCCATATAATAGATATGGGTGGAATCATTGGATCATATTCTTAAAAATACTATGTAGCATTAAAGGACTTCATCTTAGATGTAAAATTATTTTTTGAAATCACAATGAATATTTCATGAGAAAAATTACCTTTTCACTTTCAAATCACTTATTTACAGTCTAAGAATTTTGCAAAAATTAATGATTTTTTTATTTTATAGTGACTTTGGAAAATATTAATGGAATCTTTAAATCATTAAGGTGTCATATCGATGAAAAATATCATTCATTCATTACACGTTAAAATGAAGACTCCCTTCATATTTTCATTGAAAAATAAAAAGATCATTTTTTGGAAAATGAAAAGAAGATCACTTTTAAAATATTTTATAAAAATTAAAAATTTAAAAAAAATTCCTTTAAAAATCATTGGATAATAGTAAATAAAAATTTTAAAACATTTTTTTAGAAAACTTGGGCATGGAAAAAAGGGGTTTTGACTAAAAAGAGAAATAAAGTTTATTTTTATTAAGAACATTATTTCAGTATCCTGAGTGATTAAATATGGTAAGATAAAAGAAAACCCTATCTTATTAATAAATATATAAATGAGAATAAAATACATGAGTTTCTTGAAATATATATCATAACATCACATTATAAAAAACTTAATCATAAACATCCTTTATAAATAATTTGATTGTAACATAAAACCCTTACCACTTTGGTATAATTTGAATCCTAAATAAGATGAATTACATAATATTATATGGATATGTAAATACCAATAATTTATATAAGAGTCATCACAAATAAAATTTATGGGTATTATATACACAATATAAAAGAAACAAGTGGGGAATATGGCTTGTGTCTCACATATATAAAAGTGGCATGAAAATATAATACCTCAAGTATTTACTTCATTCATACAAGTTTGAACCACCTAAATATAAATATAGGTTAATTATATATCTATTAAATACCTATAATAATATATATATATATATATAATACCATATATGATTTACTTATGACCTTTTATTAATTGTTTGATCAGAATTGCTTTTTAAAATCCTGTTTCGGGTAATAACTTCTTCATCTTTCATGTATATTTTATTTTGTGAGTTTTAGTAATTATAAATTTATTATGGTTAAATAATATATATAATGTTAATAATGATATAAATATAATATATATTCATTATTTACATATTTATAGCCATTAATAAAATTTAGATATGAAAAAATGAATGGCATTGTTCATGGAGATGGTAGGCCATACATACAGATGATTTTTGTTTTCATTTTTTCAACAGATGGAATGAAATAAAGGTGAATATTAATTAAAATTTACATATTATTTTTAATCATAGATATCATATATATTAATTAATTATACCAACATTACATCCCATTTCAAAATAATATGACAATGTTTCACTTTATTTCATGGAGGTCAAAGTCTTCACACACACATGAGTGACATTATAATTTTTCGATATATTAGGAGGTAATATGGTAGATGTGATATTATAATTACATATTCATAATTATGTCATAAATATAATATATATACTTTTAATCTCTCAGTATCTCCACCTGTGAGAGGTGGTGATGGAAAACCAATTACATCGATTTGTGAGGTGGTTGTCCACCACACAAATGATCAACAATTTCGTTTCCCATTTTATGAAAGAGGATATGGATATTGGTTATAAAATTAAAATAATAAAATATCACTAAAATCATATACCAATATTATTATATCATCAAATTAGAATAATATCGTAAGGATCTGGAATAATAAATACAATAAAATGATCGGTTAAGAATGATACATCTTCTTCAAAAAACCTCATTAGTATAATACCAAAATCCTTCATTGGAGGGAGTCAAAATAAAAATAAAGACTCTTGGATGTGTTAAGGGATGTAAGTAATGTTCTAATTAAGTTATTGGATGAACGAAAATGATATTGGAGTGTGTGAAGGAGAGGATAGGCGTTGTAACTTTATAAGTGGGGAAAGGAATCCACTTGGAAACTACATTGAAATTTCATAGAAGAATCCAAAATGATAAAGTAATTAACATAAATATTCTTCAAAATTACAATATATTAGAGTTTTTATATGATAATTTTTAAATACATAATTTAAATACGATTCTTCCAATATGGATTTTCAAACATACCCTTAAATTTTGGATTAACCTCCCATAATCCTATTTTAACCTTAACCACAATATTTAATTATTTACCATTTTACCTATTCATTAAGAAAAAATTATGTTCAATAGATAAAATATTAATAATAATTATGATTAAAAAAATGAAATCCATTTTATTAAATTCAATTAGATGAATTTGAAAAATTTAATTGAAAATTAAACATGTAGGCACAAAGAAAAGTATTTTTCAGAAGAATTAATTTTCAAAAGTGTAGGATGTTTTTATATCAAGGATAAAGATAAAATTGAATAAAATAACCTGAATTTGATTTTTAATTACATAATTGAAATAATTTTACTTTTAAAAAATTCTAAAACAAAATATAACTTTGTAAATAATTTAAATTAAATAGATATTTTCAATATAAATTAGCATTTTTCACTATTTATTAAAAAATTAAACTTTTCAGAAAAATTTAATAAGTTATCCCTAAGTTTATTTTAACATTTTGATTCAAAAAATAAAGTTCATTTTTTAAAATAAATTTTATACAAGTGAAAATTTTAATTTTTTTATTTGTTCATAAAATAGAAAATAATTTTGATTGGGAAAATATTATTATTGATTCATATAAAGACATTACTAAAAACTACGAAAAATTTTATTAATGTTTTTTATTTATATAAAACCATTATAAATACTTTTAGAAACTTGGTTATTCCTATTAATAGTTAAAAATTTAATAGTTAGGTCATAACAATCTTGTTTAAGTAATAATATAAAAAATATATTAGAGTTCGTTAATTCTTGGTGTTGCATGTAACAAATGATATCGATGAAATTAAATTCATTTGAAAAAGATAATCCATAAAATATAAAGGTGTTACATTATACTACCCTTAAGAATAATTTTCCATAAAAATTATATCACTTTGATATAAATAGTTGGGTATTACTATACATTATCATATCCTCAAATTCGCACATTGCTTTTACAAGTTGGTACATTCTCTATAAAACATTTTCCAGGTGAGTGGTCTTTGTTCATAAAAATTTATATCTATTATCTATAATATCCATCAGTTATTATTCATGATATATATATTTCTACATTGGTACAACCTCATAGTTCAATAAAAGTGGAAGATAAGATATGTACTTCCTTGGTAGAGATACATAGAACACATCATAGACTTGATAGGGGTTCAGTGGAAGCTCCAAACGATAAAAAACAATCCCTAATTGATCAAGAATCTTGAAAAAAACAATATACCTAGGGATTAGTTTTACTTTCCTCCTGAATCACATAACCTTATTCCATGGATAAATTCATAGAAACACATTCTCACCATCTTTGAATTGCAGACCACATCAACGATTATCAACATAACAATTTTGTTTACTTTTTTTTCTAACCATTATGTGTTATTTAATTGATATATCCATATATTCAATTTATTTATCCAGATTAGGTCCCCATAGATTTATATTTCTAATTACATCCCTTCAATTTGGATTTCTACACTTCTTTCAATATAGTGATTATTAATGATCCATCTAGATTCCCAAGTGAAATATATTTTTGTATGATATCTCAAATTGAGGAAGGTGTTGATTACAAACACCTTTTAAATCCATAAAAAATGATATTAGAATATCTTAAAGGGTTTCATTTGTTTCTCAAACTGACCATATATTTGAAGATGATAAGCAGTGATGAAACTTAACTTCATATCCAAATCTTATTAGATAGTTCTCCAGAACATCAAGGTAAACCTCATATCCCAATTAGATATAACAAAATTTAGTACTCCATGAGACCTTAACACCTAATTAATTTATATTCTCAAAATATGATCAAGTGATAAATGATCTTTTATAGTAATGATGTTTTTTGAATTCATAAGGAGATCTACTACAACCCAAATTGAATTATATCCTTGAGATGTTTTGGGGAGTCCAGTGATAAAATCCTTGGTGTTGTTTTTCCATTACCATTATGGTGTGGATAATATCTATAAAAACACATTATAACTTTGTTACTTAGTCTTAAATTTCTAACATACCAAGATTTTTGATAAAAACTCTGCAATATATCTCTTCATTCCATCCAACTATAAATACTATTTGAGATCTATATTCAACTTCATACTTCTTAGATGAAAATAAATGAAGAACTATAGATATAAAATAATATATCCTTGTTCAAATAATAAATTGATGGAATACATACACGGTTCTAGAAACATATATTTCTAGCATAATCATGGTTAAACTTAGGGACCATTCAAAAATTCTTCATCTTCTTTACATCTTCCTTAAGTGACTCCTTAATATTTAATAGGACATATGGTTGAACTAACATTTGAGAAAGACAAAATTTCCCCCTTAAATAAATATTTCCCAATCCATCATTTAAAAATACTTAAATATTGGATATTTTGTGATCAACATCATATATAAGATAACACTATCCTTTTGACTCAAAGCATCGGCCGCCTTGTTCAATTTCTGAAGGTGGTAATGTATTGAGTACACATAATCATTAATCAGTTTCAACCAATTTATCTGGAACATATTCAACTTCTTATCCATGAATATATACCTTTTTTTCATTATATATATCACACCTTCCTCTGAAAAGATAATGCCTTAATACCTTTAATGTAAAAAGTACCATAGTTAACTCTAAATCACAAGTTGGGAAATTTTTCCCATGAACATTCAATTTTTATGAGGCATAAGCTATAATCATATAATTATACTTGATAATGAATACTAATCTATTCATTTATACATCAATAACATCATCATGTAAATTTATTTCAAGAAGAGTAGAGTACAACAAAAACAGAGAAAAAAAGAGAAACGGTCCCAAAGCGCCCCATAAGATAACCCTAGTGAGGCCAAAAGTAGTGAAGCCTGAGGGAATCCCCTCGAACCAAGTTGACCCCCTTTGGATTCATAGTGATAGCAGTATGGAAACAGAAATGGGATGGACCAGGGATGTTGAGAGAAGAAAGGTGGTCCACGGGCTTATTCCCCTCATGCCAAGTGTGAGTTACATTGATGTTGCTACTGATCATGCCTCTACACTCCCTCATAATGTAATGGATAGACCGTGGGTTTGAACTGGATCCATTAGAGGCATTGTGAAGGATTTTGGAATTGGTTTAAACCTCCGATAAGATGATAACTTTTTTGTGACAAAGCGAGAGGCCCAATAACATCACCTTTGCCTCGGCCTGGAGAGAAGAACCACACCCCAAACACCTAGATAAAGCCATAATAACCGACCCAAAAGAGTTTCACAACACCCCTCCTACACAAATTACCCCATGATGCATGACCTGTCAAAATTTAGTTTGAGCCCTCTGGTTGGCGGTGACCAACAAACCCATTTTCCTCTACTGTTGTTGCTACCCGAAGATACACTGTTTGTGCATATCTAAAGACGTCAGATAGAGGGTGCCTCCTTCCATTTTATAAAGGATCTAATCAGATCTATGAGGAGGAACTTTGTGTGGAGTAAAATTACATATCTAGTGGCGATAATCCCTTTATGTTGAGCCTTGTTCTTCACTTTCCAGATCTACCAGCATCCAGCATGGAGGACCATGGTGTGGGTCGTCTGCTCAGGGCCCCTCTCCTTCGCACCGTGAAACCATTTTTCCAAAAAAGGAATTTCGGCCATGCGATTATCATAGATTTTTTGAACTTTCCAAAAATGTTTCCATACCACCCTCACCCATTATCCTTCAAAGAACAGGTGATCTATGCTCTCCTCCTGGTGCTCCAAACAGCAGTGACACCTTAAAGACAACAGGATGCCGCAACGCCTAATGTTTTCATCTGTATCGAGTAAAAAACTCTCTAGTTACTTTAATTTTATTCACATTACTTTATCCAAAGGAAACTAGATAACTTTTAAGTTATCTCAGTGATTGGATTATATAGTCTTGAAAAATTATGTAAAAAACATGAATAATTTCTATCCAAAAAATGAGAACATTAGATCCCTATCATAGTGGTTGGTTTGGTCCAATATTCAATTACTATGTCCCTTGATGGACCCACTGACATACCATCTCTTGATATTATATGACCCATAACTGAAACCTTTTATTTCCAAAATTCACATTTTTTAAACTTTTCAAAGATTTTACCCTTTGTTAGTTTCTTTAGTACAATTATCACATGATATTCGTTCTCTTCCATGCAATTCAAATATATAATAATATCATCTATAAATAATAGAATAAACTAATCAAGGTATTATATAAATACATTATTCATTAAATCCATTAATATTGGAGGATAATTAGTAAGACTAAATGGAATCATAATATACTCATAGAGTCTATACCTTGTATGAAATGTTGTCTTGTATATATCATACTTATTGACTCTAAATTTATGATATCTAGAAGTAAGAAAAATATTTGAAAAGTGTCGAGCTCCAAATTGTTGATCAAAAAATCATCAATATATGAAAGAGGGTAATTATTCTTGATTGTGATATTTTTTTAGTTCGTGATAATAAATATAGATTCTCAAAAATCTATATTTATTTTTATTAAAAATAATAATTTCACCCCAAGGTGACACACTTGGATGAACGAGTCCCTTATTAAGGTTCTCCTAAAGTTTCTTCTTCAATTCTGGTAACTTGAGTAGGTCAATTATATAGGGAGTCTTTAAAAAAGGAGTTGCACTGGGTATGAGTTATATTAAGAAATCAACTTCACATTTTGGTTGAAGTCTAGGAAAATATTTCAAAAATATATCAATAATTTCTCAAAAATAGGAATACCATCGATGTTGATTTTCTCTCCAACCATCTGAGATGAACACCCATTTTGTTGAGGAATCGAGACCCATAAATTATATGTCATTTCTATTAGAAGTTAATATTTGTCATTATGCTAATATATGATCATAGGATGGTTCAGAATATAAAATGTGGCATTCCCTTCTTGACAAATTGACGTGGGACATTTTATATAGAAATCCAATCCATGGATAAGATAACATCAAATTTGACCAGATGGAGAATGATGAGATTTTTAGGTAGCACAATACTAAAAAAATTAACTATAGAATAATCATATACTTGAGATGAGATCATCGTTCCATTAGTGGGTTTATCTTTTTATTAAATATCTAATCATTGAGGATATCAATTAACATTCCTTGAAATATTTATTGATATAGATGAAATAATATAACTAATCTCAAATAGAATACATCAATATTTTGGGATGACTCTTACCACCACAAATTCACCATTTTATCATCAATCCAATACTAAAAACAATTTGTCTATAATAACTGAAAAATTATCATTAATCAAATGATTAATCCTAAAAAATACATTATGGGATGTCTAAATCATGACACCTTATTTTAAATCTATGATACCTTATAACCAACCTAGGTCTTTCATGGGAAACATCTATTAAAATACTTAATGATGACTCATAAAGAGTTTGCGAATTTACCAAATATATCACCAGAGAGTGTCGAACCAGGTGTATAGAAATACCCATCATTGTGCACGAGGTGATGATTAAGTCAAATCATAATGCACATTTTTTAGAGTTATTACACCTAGATACCATAGTTCAAGAGCCAAATACACTTTAAGTATCCATATAGAGATGCAATTTAATTAAAACCACCCACTCTATCTTTCACCAAAATTAATGGTCAATTTCCCATATTTTTACATATATATAGAGTTGTAACTAAAGTTTTATCATCATAGTTTTAAAAGGCTAACGAAATCTTGATTTGATACCATACATAATTATTAAAATATTTCATTCATAGATATTACATCTTAATAGATGAATATTAATTATATAACACAATGTTTCACACTATAATCATATAGGTATAGTGCTATTAGTAATATGGATACATAAAAAATTACATCATAATCAAAATACATCATATCCAACTATGTTATTCTTAACTAGAACCATTATTAAACATATGATACAAAATAACTATCTTTATAATATAGGGTATGGAGGCATTATAAATTGTCAGATCAAATACTCAATTTGGGTAAATAAGGCATATATCAATAGTACAAGAGAATAAGGGTACAAGAACATGAGAATAACATTTCAAAAACCATAACCTGTATATTATAGATCACAAAAATGAGTCATGTAATAAAATTTGAAATCTCATAGGACATAAATCGTAAAGGAATAAAAGGACATATTCCAAGAGATCATAACATTGGTATAATACATTAATTTTTGGAAAACACAAAAGAATTAAAAATAAATTATTTAGTTTTAAAGGATTATTTTTAAGACTATTATAGTGGAATGTGATCACTACAAAATCATCACAGTAGTCAAGGTTCTCTCCCAACACTATAATAGTGGAAAATTTCCTTTACTAAATTGGGTTCCTTTCCTATTATAGTCCTATTTTTCTCATGTGATGTCAATCATTTCACAATGAATTAGATGATTATATGATTCTAGGACCACCCATCCCATAATGAAAATCATACACATGTTTTCCAAAAGATAATAAAAAATTAATAATATCAAAACCCCTAAAAGGAAATGAGTTTCATAAACAATTAATCAAAGAATAACCTATGGAAAGTGAAATGGTTTCATAAACATTTCGTCATTTTATCATAGCATAACCAGAGGAAAAGGAACAAGTTTCATAAACATTACCCATGAAAATGAAATAGATTCCATAAAAGTACTTTAATCACAATCATAAACCATCCATAAATAGTATAAAAATATAATCATTAGATTATATCCCTTGTAAACATCAAGTATCACTAAAGTATGTCATCTTATATGTAAAATTATTTTGAAAAATCACCTGGAACATTTCTTGAAGAAAACAATTATCAATTTCAAATCACTTATTTAAAATATAAAAATTTCTCTAATATTAATGAAAAAATATTCATTGAAAAAATATTTAAAACATATAACATATGTACTAAATCAGTTAATGGTCATGAATGTGTAAAATACTATTCATTTCATACATATAAAAATGAACATTCCTTTTAAATTTTCATAAAAAGTAAAAAGATCCTTATTCATAAAACGATAATAAGATTCCTTTTAACCATTTTGTAAAAATTAAAACATGGAAAAAAATTCAATAAAAATGATTGAAGAATAATTAAAACCATATTTAATATATTCTTATAAAACATGAAAATGGAAGAGAAAGGGTTTTAACTGAAGACATAAATAAGGATGATTTCTCATAAAAACATTCTTTTTGTCTCTTGAGTTTAGAAAGATGGAATATGAAAGGGAAAATGTATTATCCATAAATAAGAACATGATAAGTATATTAATGAGTATAATAAAATCTATATAATAATATTTCATCATAGGAAGCTTAATCGTAAATAACGTTGTTAAAAATGAGATTGTAACATAAAGCCCTTATCACTTTAGTATTGTTTGAATTCTAATACCTATGAAATAAAAAACCTTATGTGGATATGAAAATAAAAACAATATTAATAATAATAATCATAAAATAAATTCATGGGAAATATATACACCATATAAAATAAACAAGTGGTGAATATTATATGTGTGTCACAGATATAAAAGAGAGACAAAAACCCCTTACCTCAAGTATTGACTTCCATAATACCTGTTAAAAACTACTATGTAATAAATTCATGTTTATTATATATAAATTAAATAACCATAATCATATATATCGTACTATATATGATTTATTTAGGAGGTTTTATTAGCCATTTATCAACAATTCCTTGTTAAAATCATGTTTTGGGTAATAAATTCTTATTTTGTTATGTGTGTTTTGGATTATTAGTTATGGAACTTTTAATTTGATTGTGGTTAAATCATATTTAGAATTTTAATCATATTTAAATATCAAATTTTTTCATTATATGGAAATTTATATTCATGTATAAAAGTTAGATATGGAAAAAATGAATTATATTATGGTATGATGTAAATACGCATGAACACTATTTCCATTTATTAAATGGATGGAATGAAATAAATGTAAATAATAAAAATTCACATTTTAATAATAATTTTTTATCATTTTTTTCATAAGTATTTATTAAATAAAATATTATTACCTTCCATGTCGAAATGAAATGAAAAAATTGTCACAACCCATTGTGGAGGCAGTGGTCTACACGTTTGCACGAGCAATGTTATCATTTTATAGTGGGTAGGATGTTAATAAGGTAGACTTGATATTATAATTATATAAATATATTTCTTTCATAAATAAATTATATATTATTCTAATACATAATTATGTCCACTGGTGATAGGTGGTGATGGAAAATGATATACATCGGTTCGTGAGGAGGTAGTCAGCCGTACGAATGATTGATGTGTTCGTTTCCTATTTTATGGAATAAAATATGGATATAAGCTATTAAATTAACATAATAAAATATTAATACATGTGAGATATTTATTTTATTATATCATCATATCTTAATAATATTTTAATTATGTGAAAAAATAAAAAAAAGGTTGATTAAGAACAATAGCTATTCTTCGGACAACCTCCTTAAGTTAGTACCAAAAGCCTTCTTAAGAGGGTTTCCTAATCGAAATAAGGCCTACATAAAATGTTAAGGTAAGTAATAAATAGTTTTTAGGTATTGGGTGAATCAAAATGATAATGGAGTGTGGAGAGTAGAGGAGAGGATATGTCCTTTCATAATTGGTGTAAGAAACCCACTTGGGAACTACATGGAAATTTTCTAAAAGAATCCAAAATAATAAAATCATTACTAAATAAAATGGCCATATATTCAAATTTGGAATAGTATAAATTTTAAATATATCAAGATAATAGGATTTATAAGATTTTTATTGGTAAAATTGCCCTTAGCTTTTGGTTTAACCCCAAGTATTCCCATTTTAACCTTAACCACAATAATTAATTTTTTTTTCTATTTTCATTATTTAATATGAAAAAATTAAGATGAAGATATTATATAACATTAATTATTATAATTATAAATATGTAATAAATTTTAAAAAATTCAATATACTTATATAAAATAATTTAATTTATAATTATACTCACATAATGGGTGAGAAATTAGTTTTCCAACGAAAAAGTTTTCATAAGTGCAATATGTTTTTATATAATGATTGAAAAAATTGATTATAGTGACATAAATTGGATTAATCATAATATTATTTTACTTATTTTAAATTTTTCAAAATTTAATACAAAATATAAATTTGTAAATCATATAAATGAAAACTCATTTTTCAATAATTTTTTTCACTATAAACTAAAAAATTAAACTATTCAGAAAAATTTAAAAAATTCACCCTATAATAATTTTGATATGTTGATTAAAATATGAAGTTATTTTATTTAATTTTTTTTCTAAAATTTAATAAAAATAATTTCATAATTTTTCACAAAAAATAGTATAGAAAATTGAGAAAATAGTATTTTTGAAGCATATAAATACTTTACTAACAATTATGTAATTTTATTTATCGATACCTTTTTGTTATATAAAACTATTATTTAATTTTTTTTAAAAAATTTATTTTTATTCATGCTACCAAATATAATGTTTATGTTATAATGATAATGTTTAAATAAAAATATTAATTGTATATTGTGGTTTGTTAAAACGTGTTGTTTATTGTAATAAAAGATATCAAAGAAATTAAATTTATTTGGGAAAAATATTTCATAAATTATTTGGGTTTTTTATTTTGTTAATGTCTAAATTTATTTTTGTTTCCTCAATTATTCTACCAAGATCTCTACATGGAAATCTAAATGTTTTCAATATAGGGGGAATCTAAACAGGCGAATAAATATGATTCCTATCCCTGAGCTTTCGGTGAAAATATAATTTCATATCCCATTTTGTTTCATCATTCCAATTTGATTGGAAAAAGTGAGAATTTATGTGAGTGGAATGGGATTTTTGTGGACCAAATGATGGAATTGGTCTTTATTCTCTAGTATGGTGAGTCATATTTTATAGATTTTACTCCTCTGATGAATAAATAAACTCAAATGAATTCTCAATCTTAAGAAGATCTGATAGAAAATAGTGAAACAATTTTGAATGGGGTGAAACATACCCAGGTAATCCATTGATATAAGGATACTTATGATTATCAATAATGGAATGAATCTTTGGTCTAGTATAATCATCCATATTTTATTGAGAAGACATAGTTTAGATTTTATAGTCATCTTGTAGAGAATTTAAACAGGCCAAGTGAAGTAAGGATAATGCAGCACACTCATGAGGGCTTAGTAGTGTATAGTTGAACAAGGAAATATTGATGTTATCATTACATATTTAATGATATTTAATTTGAATTATTATATAAATAAGTTCCTTAATTCAATGATGATGGATTCCTCCATGAATTGTTGTGGAGGGGCATGGTCTGGTCGTAGAGGAACTCCTTTTCTCTCTGAAAAAATGTAAAAACATTACTTTTTAAGCTGGAATTCATTTTAAATATGTGTTTTGTTATAAAATACATTATCACATAACAGAATGTGATAAATTATACAGTTGATTCAGAATGTTTCATCACAGTTCCTCCTAAGAAACCATGTCCCATAAATTACTAATATTCAATGAAAAACTATTGTATCTTACTTTAGAAGTAAAAAACTGGATTCATTATATTACAACTAAACTAATAGATTTATTGATAAGGTACATTTATAAACCAAAAATGGTGATACTATATTTTTAGTTGTCTCTATGTATTTAGTAGAAAGTCTATTTAAATTTTAAAGGACCTCCTTAATAAATATAATTAGTTCTATAGATTCCTCACTAATATACAAAATACTTTATGTAATAGTCAATTGGAATGGATATAATTCTATCTTTATATTATTTTGAAATCGTTTCTCTCTTAAAATATTGATTTTTATAAAGAAGTTTCATTTAGAGCCCAAATTATTTCTCAATTTTGATATTTAAACTGTAATCAATATGAATTGGGATCCATCCTTACTTTAGTTGAATGTAAAATGAGATCATTAATTGAATTATAATATGGTTATCTAGAAATAATTTTTAAAAATTCATTTATTTTTGAAAAAAATGATGCAAGTTTGTTTTTTTCACTCTTTTATTCTATTTTTTTTCACTTTTTACTATTTCATATCTTATGTAATAAAAATTTTATATCCGTTAAAAAAAAGTAACCATATTGAATCAACACTTAAAATATTATTCATATAAGTAGTTGATCACATAACATGTCCCCCAATAAGAATGTACATTATTTTCCTCAGACTAATTCATTCACGATTCTAGTTACAATGCTTTTTTTATAAGAGGAAAAATCCCATATTGGTGAAACTCAACTATTGAAATGATCAACAACATTCCTAACCACCTCAATTTAGATCAACCTTAGTTGTGGAAAATGGAATTTATAAAATTATTAGGACCATGAGGGTTCTTTTCTAGGTTTTATATTAATATCCACTTCTCTCAAGAGGTGATTGTGATAAAACAAGGAATTCATTATGCATGGGTGGTGATATCCCTCCCTCCAATCATCATTTTCTCTTCTCAGACTTAGTAATCTCTTTTAACCATGGATATGGTTACCTTAGGATATAAGAGTTTTTTTATGGGGGTATCCTTTATTTTTATTCCTTTATTGGTTTATTCTCATGGTTATTCAATTCCACTCATTTTCATTATTTTTCATTTAGGCTTAGGGATAGAGTGTGCCCTTTCACTATTACACATTTTTAGTCACATCATATAATGATCTGTAGCTACATCTTGGATGTGACTCTAAATTTTAATAATGTATAACATTATTGGACATTATCATCTAGGAATTTTGGGTTAATGTAAGTGATTGTTTTATTTCTCATGGCCTTAACATGCTGTTGTGGTTGAATGTGCCTCATCTTCCTTGTCAATGTTCTTCATGGTAGAATCTTGCGACATTTTCCCAACTACTATTGTTCATTTTAGACTTTTTAATTTTCCTTTTCATGATTATGTCACTTCATGATGGTTTTTAGAGGATTAATTATTCTTTGGGTTCTCTTCGACTCACTGAGATAATGTTCTTATATCCTAGGGATTTTAGGATTTACTATGTTTTTATTGTGTTGGATATTTCAACTGAAACTGTTATCAAATTATTCACTCAATATTTCTTTTAGGTACCTTAATATAGTGACTCCAGTCTAGTATGGTGATTATTTTATGTTTAGAAGTCATTAACTACTAAAACACAATGAAACATTCTTGATGGTGGAATTTATCATGGTAGGTGTTCTTTCCCTATAGCTAAATTGGGTCTTGTTCATTTTTGAGTGGATATAGTAAATGGTTAATTTCAATCATGTCCATGCTATTTATTTATTATAATAATAGTTTTCCTCAGGGTTGGTACATCCTCAATTATTGAGGTTTAAATTTCTCAAGGTGAGGCATGAGTTTTGAGGGATGTTGAGAAAAGCATGTGTAGGGTAATGGAATTAGCATATGGTAGAAGTGGATCATTTAAAAAGCTAGGCCAACTGTGGTCCAAATACCTTCTATATAGGGTACACTTTACCATGTTGTTTTGTTTATAAAATAAAAAATGAGATTAAATTTAGATAGTGTCAATAAATTATATTTTACATTTTAAATATCTTTCCAACATAAAAAATGGGGGCTCATATAAAAAATACAACCCTAAGTATATCAATGTCCATATAACACTCTATGTAAAAGAAATTTTCAGGTAAATCTTGAAAATAAATCACCAATTAGTATCTCAGGATATAAATCTATATTTTATACAAAATTGCACTCATTTTAGGCCTTAAAAATCATCCTAACCTATAATTCCCCATGAAGATCATTAATTTGGGATGAATTATAGTAATACATTGAGAGGGTATTATCACTCCCAAATTAATTTAATGTGTATAAACCAAATGGATAAATGATAAATGAAGGTTTAAATTATTATAAATCAATGATAAATTTACTTTGAAAAAAAATATTGCATCGAGTCTATCATGTTTTAAATATATAGAGACTAGCATGGGCCTCATGTTTCAACTACATTAATGGGTTTTCTAGTAGATCAAAAATATTCTCCTATGTATACATGGAGCAAATCTTCACATCACTAATCTCAATGATTTTATGAATGAGATAATACTATTAAATTATATGTATGTTTTATTGGTGACAATAAGTTTCCTTATCACAAGAAATAGATTTATTAATATAAATAAATATCATTTGATACTATAATTCTAAGATCGATCCCTAGTTAAATATTGAATTTCTTAATTAAAAGAGATTCCATTACAATAAATAATACAGTAATGTACGCATCCTTTATTATTGAATTCATCACCTTAGGTTCTTTTAAATTCATCCAATTGATATCTCCAATATTGATGAAAAATAAAAAACCATACTGAGATCATGTGTAATCTTTTTTATTTTGGAAACTATAATTATCAACCCCTAACAAAGATATCTTATTCTTCTCTAAATATGAATAATATATCCTTAATTATTTATTAGTACCTAAGAATATTCTCTATAAAATTCCAATTAAACTCACTAAAATTGGATTGGTATCTACATACTATTCTCAAATAATAAGTTACATCTAAAAATGTACACATAATGATATACATGATAAATCTTATAGAAGACATATAAGAAATTTTATCTATTTTCTCCTTTGTAAGAAAAAAGAGTAAAAACCCCATCATCAAGTTCTTCATGATTAAACTCTTTCACACATTACAAATATATGTGTTTTGACTTAGTTGAAGTATTGTATTAAATATATCAATATATATATTCATACCTAATTTGTGGGATTATTCACCCATGTATTGAATATAGAAGTACTTTCCCAAACACACCAATATAGAATGTAATGTATTGAAACTATTTTCAATATTTTTTATTTCATTTAACACATAAACCCCATTTTACATTCCAATTAATATATTTATTTGTTCATATTATTTTCTATTAGATATGGGTTTCTTGCTATTTAGTTTTAAGAGATTTTTAGGAAAATTGAATGTGAGACACTTAGCACAATATTAATAAAATTCCTAAAACCAAATCATGAAAATCATAGAGTATATTGTTGTGGCTCTCACATGGTTCAGAAATAATTTGGAAAACCATGTAGCTAAACCATGCAGGGTCCCCATGTCACACCTTTTTTCATCAACACAGTTAGCCCATAGTTTAGTAAACCTTCAATCTAAACCCTATATACTTTAAATTCCATTAAGAAGTTAGAATTCACCTAAATTTCCAATTCTGACTTTACCCCTTTAGTGTCTCCCTCTTCTCTGATTTGACCCTGGTATCTCATGGTTCACCTACCCCTTAGATTTTACTCTCCATCTTCATTAAATATTGGGTTTTCTTCATGTTTTAAGTATTTTCATCAAATTAAGCTATTTTAAACTAAAATCCCTCCTTATTTTCTTTTTATAATTATTTTTACCTTAAAAATGTCTTAAAAAACTATTTTTTCTTATAAAAAAAGTATATTGGTTTTTTTTATTAATTTTCATTTTTAAATTTAAATATTGTTTTAACCTTGTTAAATTGAGTTGAAACTAGAAATAGTTAAAGAGACATGTTTGAGGAAGGTTTATCTATGCTTTAGGCACTTATATTAAAACCATGAATACTTATACTTTCTATATTATATTTGAAATTTATAATGAACCTTAAAAAACATATTTACTAATTATTTAAAAAATTAATATAATTTCACCTTGAATTTAATTAGATGCGAAAAGGGGTTATTTATTTATTTTTTAAATTAAAATATATTTTTTGAATTAAAAGTACACCAATTGTTTGATTAAATCCATGTGTGGAATTTTTTATTATTTTCATCATTCAAGGAGGTATTTGGTTTTAAATATGTGGTATCCTAAGGTTTTATTTGAAAGTGAAGGTTTATAATTCTTTACTAAGGTGTATTTTTAGTTTCCTTGAAAAATTGAGATATTTTTATGATTTTTAAGTGATTATACATTAAAGAAAAATTTATATATTGGTTTTGTAAATGATAATCCAATGGCTCAATTAGAACTTTATAAAATAAAATTTCTTGATGTGGTATATCCTTTATTATAATCCCTTACATTATTCTATTCACTATTTATGATTATTTTCTAAGAGAGTCTCTATTTATTGAGTGGGTGAATGATGTGATATGAGGTGTATTTCTTTCAATTTATTATTGATTCGTGTGATTACTATATGGATTTCTCTTTTATTGATCACATCCATAAGGTAACATCAGTGGAACCTTGGGAGGATATATAGAATTTATAGATGAGTGTGGATATAATATATATTGTGCATTGGATAAGGGTTATGTCTTAGTTAGAATAATTGAGAAATTAAAATGGAATTATTGCTTCATTAAACTGAGTGAGAGAACATGATGGATTTGTGGACCTATTTTACCTAGTGAGCCAACAAGATAGATTTGCGACTCTATTAGAGAATGAGATCTCCCAAAACTATTATGTTTATGTATTTATTCAATTTTTGTGATATTTAGGGTCTAATATCATTTAAGTTAGATGCTAATGAGTTCCAATTTTATGCATATACATTGTGACAATATTTTTAGGTAATTTTCATAGTATATTTTTTTATAGAATCTCATTATGTTAAATTGATTTAGTTTCAATACTGTCATTTATTTTATTCTTTCAACAACAATCTTCTATGATGTAATAGTTCCTTTTAAATATAAATAATTTCTCTAGTATTATATGTTTTACTTTGCAAAATGTTTTCAGTATGGGTAATTGTTAAAATATTTAGAAGGAGTAAAAATGTTTCAGTTTGTTTCATGAAATTAAAATTCCACATCTTAATGGGTTTAAAGAGATTTCCTTTTTATATTTCTGATTCTACCATTAAATAAAGAGGGATTTTTAAAATTATATCAATTAAGTTTTATAAGAAATTTGTTTTAAATTTTATAAGAACATTATTAGTTTTTGATGAATAAAATGGAATATATTTTTATTTAGATTTAAAACATGCATAAAATATATTTATTATTTTTAATAGTCATTCATGGGGTGTTGGTAAGTTCTAAAGTATGTATTTTTTCTAAACCAAATCATTAAATGTTCATGGATAGTTTTTCTTAGATGTGTAATTGGATTTTTAGATCATGGTTTGAGGGCGTTGGAGGCAATAAGTGAGGATGATTCACTTGATGAAATAGAATGGTTGTTACATCTTGTTTATTTTGGTTTTATTTTTCTTACTTTATGTATCATGAAATATTGGAATTTAATATTTGGTTTTATATTTTTATATATGTATGATTTTTATTAATTTTTTTTAAATTGATATTGAAATGTGTTGGATATGAGCATTAACCTTGTCTATTTTTATGAATTGTTTTTAATTATATTTATGATTTATTAGGATTTTCTTATTATTATTATTATTATTTGTTATGTGCATGATTATTTGATCCAAATAATGATAATGTTTTACTTATAGGTGGAAGTATATTCATTATTTTTTATAGTGTTAAATCATTGTCATTATTGTATTACTGATTTCCTCAACACTAGTTTCCATACCATGGAAATTAGGAATGTGCTTCATGACTAGTGGAAGATCTACTTGTGTACTAAGTAGTATGAGATATATTATTACTGATGGTATTAGATACATATTTATATTTGAGGAGTTTAGTAGTATTTATATTAGGACAATGAGAATTCTAGGGGAAGGTCACAAGTTGGTGATTGATCACCACCTTTTAGGATGAAACTTGAGATACTATGGGTATTTAGGATTCTAATATTGAAATCAGGTTTTTTTAATAATTTCTTATAGAAATTTGATCCCCATTGAGAGTATATATTATTTTGGGGATCTCCTGGATCTTTTATGTTAAAAATGGAGAGAGAAAAAGATATTCATTGTAAGCTCCCATGGTATTTAAAACCAAACAGATCCCATGTAGATGGTTGTGGAGGCCATTACATAGGATATTAGTTTTTTGGAAGACAATTTTCAAATATTTGTGGTCAAATCATGCTAAATTTTGTTTTATTACATAGTTTTCATTTTTCATACCTTGCTTTTTGAATTGATACAAAAAGTTTTGACTTGGGATGTAATTTTTATCAAGGGGGTTTAATTATGAAATTGATGTTATTGGGTTTTCATGGTTGATGATTATTAATTTTTATGTATCTTTTTTCCTTTAATGATTGGTTTTATATTTTGGAAAACTCGTTTTGGGTCAGAAAAGGATATATTTTTTTGAACTGTTTGATTATGAAACCAATTGTTATAGTAATTTTGATGTGATTTTAACACTCCTGGGATATTTTCAAGGGTGAATTATATGATATGATACACAATGTGTGTTTTTAAATGAGATTTTATGAACATTAAACTATTGTAAATTATTGTTTTGGAAGGTAAATGTATTCTATATTTAAAATGGGTGTTTTTGAATTCAATTTTGATATTTTAAATCCTCAAAAATGGATGTATTAAATAATGTAATATTTTAACCTATGATGGGCACATAAAATGAATATATTTTTTAGTTTTCTAAATGTAAGTAAAATGTTTTATTTACTATTATGTGGAGTTTTATAAAAATTCCTTTAGATTGTTCTAAAGGGGTTTGGATTGCTAAAAGATTTCAGAGTTTGGATTTTTAATGTTTCGAATATAAATAAACGTTTCTACTTATGTTATAAAGTGTTTTGGAAAATTTTATGTGGTATTTGATAAAATGTTTCATATGTCTTGAATGAAATTAATGAATACAGTATTTTTCGTAGTAAAAAATGTTTTAAAAGGTTGTTTATGTGAAATTTGTAGATTTATAAATTTTTTAAACTTAATCAATGAGTCTTTAAGTTTAAAAAAGGGATTTTATTTTGTTTTATCAATTAGGTGAGGTGTTTTAAAGTGCACCTTCTTATGTTGAAAGTTTTTATGGGTAATTTGAAAGTGGAATTTTTATTTTATGGGTTTAAAACTAAAGTGGATTATTCCATTATTGAATTTGGTAAAACAATTTAAAATTAAAATGAATATTAAAATATATTAATTTTAATTGGAATTATGTTTTTGATTTTTTATCATGGTGTGGATAAGTACTATTTGATTTGAATGGGGAAACATGGATGGAATAATTCATATTTTGGGTTATTTAGGGTGTTCCCCAGGAATTGTTTTGAGGAAAAGTAGAAATTCTATCCTTAGTGGGTATTTATTAATTTTATAGGTGCGAATTAGTTTTGGTATTGGTAAAAAATATTTTTTAAGGTTTAGGATTATCAAGTTCATAGTAGGTTAATATTTTTTAGGAAATTATGTATTAACATATTCTTTGGGTATCTGTTAGCTTATTATTTATGGGTTAGTGGTCGTTATTATGGATCTTAGGCCTCAAGTCAAGTCATATCATTTGATTTCAATAAGATAGAGGCTAAATGTTACTATTCTATGTTTTAGAGGATATATATGTGAGGTATTGGGTGTGTGTTTAGGTTACTAGGAGGTGCCCTACCTCATACCATATTTTTCTTTTGCTGGTGTTCTTCTATTAAGCTAGGTTTACCAAGACCAAGTGTCTTAAAATTGAGGTCTTATGATACTCTTACATGACCAAATTCAATATATTATGTTGATATTATTTATTTATGTTTATTCTTTAGGGATTTTTAATCAAATATTACCTTCCCAATTTGATCTCCCCTGATTCTTTAGTTTGAGTTCCTATATCCATTGAGACTATGATTTTACTGGAATGTTTAAGGATTATTGGGATAAAATCATTAATGAGATATCATTGGGTCCTAAGTGTAATATTTGGGGATGGATTCTGTGTCGATGAATTATTTCATGATAATATGGGAACCTAGTCTATGAATCCTTATGAGACTTTTATATTTTTATGATCATCCTTTGTGTGCTGGTTTTTTATTCTTCCTATTCCTGAGAGTTTTTGTCGTCTTTAGATAACCCTTGAATTGGTGGAATTATAAAATGGAAAGGATACCACTATAAATGTTTTATTTTATGATAAACCCTTACCCTTGCTTTGGAAGTTGAGGTATAATAATATTGGGTGAGGTGTTTGGTATCCCCTTGCTCATCCCTACCATATGGGTCATTTTAATCTCATTTTCTATGATCATTTTTAGTGGCTCAATCTAGAATTTTTTATGGTTTCTTGTGTATTTATAAGGTTGTGTTCTTGGGGTGTGCCTCACCTTCTTCATGATGATTAGATACATATATTATTGAGTTTGTTCCTTTATTTATTTCATTATATTTGTATCTATTTTCTTGGGTCATTCATATATGTTAGTACAATTAGTATTCTTCCAATCAGTATTGGGGTGTTCATTAGTTTTTGAAGTTTATTTATAGAAGATAAAGATAAACCTTAACATTTCTTTGGTCAAACATTATGGAGAAATTTTTATAGGAGATAAAAGAATTATGGTGGGTATATTGTAACCTTATGACATCTTTTTCCCTTTTATATTATTTATCAATTACCTAATATTATTTTCTATTATATTTTAGTGGTATTCCTTATTAATTTTAGGAGATTCGGTAGTCCAAGACATGTTTCATGGTTAACACATGGTTAGTAAAAATTTTGAAACCTAAACTTGAAAATCCTACAACAAATTATAGTGGCATTATCAGGGCTGGTACACTATTTGTAAAACTATACCAAAAAAACATACAATGTGCCCCAAGTGTGTCTAGTTCCATTTGAATGGTTTGAGCATGATTTCTTAAACCATGTATCAAAACCAAAAATACTATCCAGGTATTTAAAATTTTCTAATTTAATTAACTTTCATCTTTCTATTTAACCACTTAGCAGTCTCTATCATCTCTCAACCGACCCTAGTATCTCATGGAACACCCAGCTTGATTTGTATCTTCTCCTTGATTATTTCTTAGTTTGTCTTCATTATTTGAGGTGGTTTTCATCATGGTAAACTACCTCAGTCCTTATTATTTTCATATTTCCTTCTTTATTTCTCCTTGTTATTGAGCTATAAAAGTATTGGCGACCTATGGTTTCTTATAGGACAGGTATACATTGGTATTTTGTGGTGTTAGTATTCCATGTGGAATTATAATTTTTTCTTTGACATTATGGAAATGTATTGACATCGAGAGTAGAAGAAGATACATGTTTTTTGTTATTTATTCTATATTTAATACATTAAATATGAAACCATGAATATTTTTTATATATTATATTTGAAATTTCTAATGACCACTACTATGTGTTTTTACTAATTATCTTTAAAGGGATTTGATTTTCAATATATTTCATTGGGTATGAAATGGATTTTCATTTAATTTTTATGTCAAAATAATTTTTTTGAATTAAAATCACACTAAGCATTTGATTAATTTTCCCATACATCTATTTTCAAGGATTTTCCTCACTTAAGGATGTGATTGGTTTTAATAATTATTCCTTATATATTTTAATTTCAAAGTGAAGGGTGTGATCAGTTCATTAAGGTGTTTTTAGAGTTTCCTTTAGTTATTGAGATTTTTTTATAATGGTTATGTGATTTCACTTTCAAAGGTAACTTTATAACTTAATTTTTTAAATCACATTCAAATAGATTGGTAATAAAATTATGAAATAAGATTTCATGAAGTTTCTCTACCCTTATTGTGATCCATTATATTCTTATATCCTCTAGTAATGCTTATGTTCTAAAACGGGTTTATTTATTTAGAGGGTGTTGGTGGTGATATGAGGTTTATTGCTGAAAATTTATTAATTATTCCTGTGATGACCATATGGATTTCATGGTTTTTCTCAATTAACATAAATTAGATCATGGTAACCCTAGTTATATATGTGTAAGGTTGGATGAGTGGGAAATATTAAGTAAGTAATGTGCTAGCAAGTTATTGTGGACTAGTTTTACAGAGTGAGGTAAATAGATGGATTTGAGGCACAATTATACCGAGTGAGCTAACATGATGAATTTGTGGTTTGATTATACTGAATGAGATATTATGTTGGATTTCTTACCCAGTGTGACCATGAGAGATCCTAGAACTATTCAATTTAGATATTATAGTAAGTGTTCTGATAAAATTGGTCCAGTATCATTTAGGATATATACTAGTGAGTTCTTATGATATGTATCTACTAATTGATGTTGTTTTTAGATATTTACCACTATATTATTTATATAAATTCCTCATACATTTAATTGGTTTATAGTATGCACTAGAATTGTTTTTGTTCTTTTGTAATATCCTTTCATAATGTTATAGTTCCCTTTTACTACGCATATTCTTTCTGGCAATATATGTTTTAATTTCTAAAACATTTGGAAAAAGGGGTACATATGGAAATATTTCGAAGAAGGAAAATGAATATGGTTTATGTCATGAAATTAAAGGTACAAATATTAATTTTTTTGAACACATTTCCTTTTGAAATGGTGGATCCCACCCGGTTTAATAAGTTTTTTTTTAAAAAAGTGCATATTTCATGTTTTAAATGAAAGGGTTTTTAAATGGTTTAAGCATATTATCATGTTTTGATAAAATAAAAAGTATAATATTTATATTTCTATTTAAATGTAGAATAAAATGGACTGAATGTTTTTTAAATGTTCATGTGTGGTGTTTTGGGAGGTTACTTATTAGGCATTTGTGCTCATACATATCATTATTGGTTCAAGGAATATCCTCTTAGCTCTGACATTGGGTGATTAGATATTTTTTTTGGGTGATAGGGGTGTTAATCGAGGATTATTCACATGACACATAAATATGGGTTGTTGAAATTCATTATTTTGGTTTTATTTTTCCCACCCGCTGTATGTTCCAATGTTGTAACTTCCTATTTATCTTTTCTTTCCAATTTATATTGGAGTTGTATTTATTGTTTTCTTTTAAATTAATTTAGGGATGTTTTTGGATATATGATTTTTCTTTATTTAATATCCATGAGATTTATTTAATTGTTTATGATTTTTTTATATTTTCTTTGTAACACCCTATGTTGTTTGAAATATACGTTTTTCAAATAAATTTAATTTCTTGGATAGATTGTGTTACCCAAAGAATTGAGTTTTAATGAACTATGATATAAAATTATAATATTATTAATTAACATGAAAATTATCATATTGGCATTCAATAGGTGGTAATGAATAGTAATATCTAAATTATAAAAAGTATACAGTTTAAAAATAAATATGTTGGTTACCAATTAATTATAAATGAAATTTAAAATAAAAATAAAAATAAAATAAAATAAATATTTTTATGAAGAACTATTATTTTTCATTAAATGTATTTTTATCATCCCAATTTAAATTAGTCACTATTAGGGAATTAATTTTATTAAATCTATATATTATATATTCAATCCAATATTTTTTCATTCATAATATATTTTTTCTAAGTATGGGACATGAATAATTTTTTTTGCCTAATAATAATATTTTTCTCTAAAATAAGATTTCATTACATTTTTCATATTTATTTTAAAAATAAAGATTTCTTAATTTTAGAAAATTTATTTGAAAAATTTTGTTTTATTTTTTCAATAACTAATTCATAATTATGTTTGTGGCAATTATTTATAATTTTATAAATACAGTATTTTTTCAATGAATAATTAAAAATAATGATTTTTATTAAAAAGATCCTTTTTGTTCGAATAATTTAAAAATTAAAACTTGTTTTAAAATGATTTAAAATTATTATTAATTCAATTAAATTTTTTAATCCATTTTAGTTCATTTTAATAAATTTAAATTTTATTTTTTATATAAAAACAATTTTATACTTTTGAAAAAATTTTATTGGAAAACCATTTTCCATAATGTTTGTAGGTTTAATTTTTACTTACATTATTGCACTTATATTAAGTGAATTTGGTAAAATGGATTCCATATATATTATAATAATAATAATAATTAATATTTTGTAATAAATTCAGCTATTTTTTTATAATTTATAGTAAAAAAATAAAAAATTTAATTATTACGGTTAAGGTTAAAATGAGTTTAACTAGGGTGTTAAAACACATGATAAGTAGATTTGTTATAATTAAAATTATCCAAATTAATTTTTTTGGGAATATTTAGACGTTATAAAATCTCAAATTCTAATATGTGGTCATTTTTAATCATTTTTATTGGGAATTACTTTATCATTTTTTATTATTTTGGGAGATTTCTAAGTGGTTTCAAAGAGGTTCCATCCCCTACTTATAAAAGGAAACCTCCAATCCTCTAATATCCAAACTTAAAAAAACTTTTGGTCTATAAAATCCACGCCCAAATATATTCATTACTTTTATTTTCATTTACTTGAGTCATTTTTATTAGGAAACCCTCATAAGAAGTATTTAGGTGTAAATCTAAAGAGGTTATCCAAATAAGTGGTATAACCCTTAACCATGAGTTTTTATTTTATTTATTCTTCCATATACATTAAATTATATTCCAACATTATTATATAATAAAATAGTTATTTTATATATTTTGATATTTTATTAGGTTACTAGAAAAATATACACCCACCTCATATTTAATCAAATGGGAAAATAAAGTGTCGATTATGTGCATGACAGACAACCACCTCGCAGACTGGTGTAATTCATTTTCAAAACCCCACCCATCACAGGTGGATATAATAATGGATTTAATGTATATATATATATACATGTATTTATGACATATTTATACTTATTTAATTATAATATCTCATCTAATATCTTTCCTTCCAAACCATTGAAAAATAATAATGTCGCATGTGACCTGGTATAATAGAAATGAAATTTTACATAATAATTGCTCACCCAACATTAATACACATCAGATGAAGATTCACATTTCTTTTCATGAAGCAGTATTGATTTAGAAGGGGTAATACAACAACACGGTGAAAGAATTTATGATTCTGTAGTGACTATAAGTTGAAAGCTTATTTTACCAATCACGAAGCACATTTGAAGTTTTATGGAAACCATTGCTCCCTAAATAGATTAAAATTAATCTGGATGGTGCATCTAAAGGAAATTTAGGACCCATGGGATGTGGCGTCATCTTCAGGAATCATCTTTGTCAGATCCTTGGATGCATCTTTGGAATATGTGGTATTGCCTCCTCTTTGGAAGCTAAAATGATGAGTCTGATTTATGTTATTTCCTTCTCTAAGTATCAAGGTTAGAAGAACATATGGAATGAAAGTGACTCGACTTCCATAGTGAAAGAAATTTGGAATGATTTGATTCATCTATCCTGGTTGACTACTACACATTGGATGGATTTTCTCTGATCACTCTAGGACATTGATCATATTATCACTCAAAACTATATTGAAGTTCACATGGTTGCGGGTGGAATGACCAATAAAGGTGTAAGTTAGGACATTACTTTATTAGAGGATATCCCTAATGATTTACTCTCCATTAATGTGAAATGTTGTAATATTATCCCATCTTTTAGACTCATGTAATCTCTCTTTTTATATAATAAATATTTCTTTGGCCATTTGGCCAAAGCCCCACTTTCTTAAATAAAAAGCACCGCATGTGCATACGGGTTGACTACCACCTCCCCAATGCAATTTGACACGTTTTCCAGTTATTTTTACATGGATTGTAATATAGTTATATTTAATGAATATATATGATATATATTATATAAAAATTATTTAAAAAAATTTAAATAAAATTTACCTTTCTTTTTTATATTCGTTGAGAAAATGGAAACAATGTTTATGTGTATATATGACCTACTGTCTCAAGGAACAATGTAATTAATTTTCCTCTGTATAAATTTTATGGAGGAATATAAATATTTTTATAATGATTATATATTATGTTTATATCCTAATTCAATGTCTGGTGATGATGGAACTATATACAAAGTGCAAGGACTAAAACTACTAAACCAGAATATTCTGAAAAAATGAAGAAGTTATCACCTAGAATAATTATTTTAATAAATAATAATTGATCAAAATGTGATAAAAGGGTTATAAGTAATCATATATGGTATTATATATATGATAATGTTATTATAATATATTTATCACAAAACTATATTTATTATATAGGATGTTCTAATTTGTTTGAAGAAAGGCGATACATGAGGTAAGAGATTTTCATCTCACATTTATTTTAGTGGGACACATGGTATATTCACCAATATCAAATTTTTGAGTATTTTATATACATAAAATGATTTTTTTATTATTCTATTTAAAATTATTTTATATATTTATCCATATAAGTTTCTTCCCTTCTTTGAGCTTACATTCAAAAGTTTCCAAAGTGGTAACAATTTTTATGTTATAATCTCATTATTTATCAAGAATATTTATGATAACTCTTCAAAAGATAAAATATTATGATATATATCAAGAAAATCATTAATTTTATTATCCACTATTTACATCTCTAAATTAAATTTTTTATTCATTTTACTATCTTAATGTACTCACTTTTCCCAAAGAATGTTTTTAAGGGAAAAAAACCTTAGTTATTACTTTAGTTGAAAGTACTATCTCTTTCAGGTCAATGTTTTATAAAATGTTTTAAATAATTTTTTTAATATTCTATATTGGTTTACTAAATTAATTTTTACCTATGTATGTATTTTGAAAAAATGGTTGAAAAGGAATCTTCTTTTCATTTTCTGAGTGAGGTTCTTTTTTCTTTTTACCGAAAATGTTAAAGAAATATTTTCTTTAAAATGTATGGAATTAATTTTATTTTCCACTATCATGACTAATCAAATATATATATCATCATTTAATTTCTTCCAAGTTTTATTTAAAATAATGTTATTTCTTTAGTATTTTAGAAATTCTTAGATTTCAAAAAAATGCGTCAAAAATGAAAAGTTTATATGATGATATCTTTTAATATAATCTAAAATTAACCTGGGATATTAAACTATTATACCATAGTTATTATTTCACTCTATGGTTTATTATTATGATGAAAATATGTTTATGAAAACTGTTTCTTTTCAGTGGGGTATGCTTTGGTGTAATTATGAAATGTTTCGAAGCACATTTATTTTAATTGGGTTATGCCAGGTTTAAATGTTTATGAAACCCATTTAATATAAATTGGTTTTGATATTATTAATTTTTTATGATCTTATGTTATACATATGTTTTATTTTAATTATTCCATTATTGGGCATATAACTATATATCTCTCCAATGCATTTGGTAATGATGGATATCTCATGAGATAAACTGGACTGGAATTGGGAGTGATCTAAATTTAATAATGTGATATATCAAGTATTATAATCTTGATATTGAACCTTTAATACTATGATAGTTTTTGGAGTGAATCCATTCTACTATTATAGTCTTTTAAATGATCCTTGACTACTAAGGAAATGATTTTCTACACTTATGTGTATGCCAAAAATTTACATCTTATGATAATATTATTCACCCAGGGATTAAATTATTTTATTTATTTTGGATTATGTTCTTATAAACATCCATACATTATTACATGAAATAGGATTATAATATTTTATATTTAGGATTTTTTTTTAAAATTTTTAGTTCATGTTCCCATACCCCTATGCTCATGTTTTTCATATTTGATAATTGATACCTACCTTGTTTACCCTTAATGATAATCTGAGCTAACCCTTTATTATCTTTCATCTACATAGGTTATGAATAATGGTATTAAGTATTATATTTATAAGAAGGGTTCTAGTTATGAAGAACATTCTTGGAGATTGTTTAGTTCACTTATGAATAAGTTGTTTGTGTATCATATTTTCCAAGGGCACTAGATCAATATGATTTTGGAATGAATATTTATGTTATATAATGAATGTTAGTATATTATAATGTGATATATATGTATGGAATGTGTATATTTATATACATGGTATTAGTATAATGTTTAGTTAAAATTTTTAGACATGGATGACAAAACTTTAGTGAGAACCATAAGGATAAGTCTAATTATAGGTAAATGTCCTGATATTATGGTGAAGGATAAAGTGAGTGGTTTCTAATAAATTACATACTTGTTTGAATATGAAATTGTATGTGGATTTGGAATAGTTCTACCTAGTGTTAATAACTCAAAAGGGTGCATTGGAATGTTACTAGATTGGAACTTAGTGGATGACAACAAACCTTATTGCACACCTAGTTTGACGCTCCTACATGATATGTTTTGGAAATTAAAAAACTATTTTTGAACCATAATGAATGAATTAAATATATGATGACCATGAATAAAGTATTTTAAATATAAGGTTTCATATATTTAAAAAATAATAATTATTTAAAAATCATAAAAATGATTTTCATAATTATCTAGTTTCCTACTATGATTATTGTTTCTCAGACAATGTTGTTTGGCTTTAGTTGATAGATGAAACCAGAAGGAATCATGTTAATTTTGAATTTTAAGGATAATAAAATTATTTTACTCTTAAAAAATCCAATATTATGGAATATGGAATAAAAAATATCATTTATATGCTCACTCAAATTTATCAAGATATGAATCATGATGATGTTCGAAATTAAAAAAAGGAGAGAACAATTTTATATGGAGTCCCTCATAAAGAAACATATACCATATTTTAGTGAGTCCAATGATCCCCTTATTGTTAAGAAATGGATCAGTACCATTTAAAATATATTTTCCTTTATCGTATTTTTTTGAGAATGAAAGTGAAATTGTGATTTTCTATTATTTAGAAGGTTAATGAAATCAATGGTATACTCTTAACAAGAATATGAAGAAATGAGATGAAATTGAAACAGTATAGTGGGTTGAGTCTATGAGATTATTTTTCAATAAATACTTTCCTCACATTATCTGTATGAAAAAAGATAAATAATTCCTTGACCTTAATTAAATGCATGATGAATCTATTACTAACTATGAGGAATATTTTAGATGACTTATGAGTTATGATTATGGTATTATAATCCAGCCTAAAATTAATGTTTTTCAATTATTTAGTGGCATACAACCATGTCTCCCAAGGGTTTTATTCATAAGGGACATCTATAGATATGAATAAATTGTTTTATGTGATATCAAGGTGGGAATGGATATTGCAGATAGTCATTAATATCATGGTTTTGATAAGCAAATAAATATATAAGTAAAGGGAAACTCTAAAAACCATGGATTGGAGAAGATCAGTATTCCTTCATGCTTATAGTTTGAAAAAAACATTTAGTAAATTCTCTTAATGGAACTATAAAATGTTATAAGTGTGAAATAGAAGTTCATAACACAATCAAATGACAATGTGATGGGAAGAAGTTAGCAAATGATATGAATTTAGAGAAAGCTCCAAAGAATTCACCACCCACACCTGAGTGTTTAGAATGTAATGAGTATGCGAATTATGCTAACCAGTGCTCAATTATGAAGCTTAATGATTATGATCAATGTTAGTAACCTTATATACTGAGAAAAAAATGGAAATCTCATGATATCACTATTTCCAACGATGGATATGATAATGATGTGTGAATGATAAAATTTCATTCCACTCAATAACATATACTGTATTATTTTAGACTGGATATACCCTCTATTTTATATCTAAATAACTTTATATGGGTGTCCAAATACCACCTCAAAAATTTGATTTTGAATTTTTAATGAAAATCCCTAATTTTATGATGATTGCATATCATTTAAATAATTCTTCTCTAGTTTAATTTTGATGGAATGTGCTTCCTGAAAATATTGTCATTCTCCATATGGATGGAATTGATGCTATCATAGACATGGTTTGACTATATCTATATAAATCACACATGAATTAATGAGTAAGGGAAGTTAGGTTTAATTATCTAAATTTACCTAATATCTTAAAATGATAAATTTTAATATATGATAGAAATTACATCCACTTTATGGGACATGAATCCTATTCAAAAGGGTTGTTTATCTCGGATGGCTAGGTAGAAACTAACTATTTATGATACTCCTATTGTGTTGGAGATTATTGATGTATTTACTGATTATTTTACTACTATTCCACTAAATTGTGAGGTTTATTTCTCTATAAAAATCACAAATGGTGTTATTACTATTTCAAATACTCCATATAGAATGACCATAATTCTATTTAATGAATTTAAGAATAAATTCTGTGAGAATAATGATATGTGATTCATTCATCCAATCATGTCACCATGACATGTGCCTATCCTTTTTGTTAATAACAAAGAATAATTGATGCAATATTTTATTGATTATTATGAACTTAACAAGATCATAATCAAGTATACATATCCTCTAACATGTATTGATAACTTTTTTGAAAAATTAGACATATCTCAATACTTTTCCAAGATTCACATTTGTTTTTAATATCATCAATTAAAGGATAAAAAGCATTATATACCCAAGATATCATTCCTCACATGGTATGTACATTATTAATATATAGTGAGTCCATTTGGTCATACTAACAACCCACTATATTTGTGAATTTAATGAATAGAGTCTTTTGATATTACCTTGCCTAGTTTTTGGTATTCTTTATAGATTATATTATTTTCAATTCAAAAGAAAATAAATTGTAGGATGATCACATGAGGGTTGAGATGAATACCCTGAGTAAAGGGACTATATATGAACAATTTACTAAGTATGAAATTTGGCTACAAAAAGTTACATTTCTAGGGAATATAATCTAAAAATAGAATACATCTATGGATCTAACAGATACTGATGTTATTGAAAACTAGAATAGAACAACCATTATGAGTTAGATTCGTTATTTTCTTAGTTTGGGTAGATATTATCGATTGTTTTTGATAATTTCACAAGAATATCTAATCTACTCACTATGTTAACTCATTAGGGAGTCATGTTCCTCTGGAAAGATGAATGTAAGTAAAATCTCATGAAATAAAAGAGAATATTAGTCATCACATCCATGTTTACATTGAGTAATAATGAAAAATGGGTTGTATTCTATAGTGATATATAAAATAAGGTAATGGGATTCATCCTCATGAAAAATTACATGGTTATAGATTATCACTCACAATAATTAATGGTTTATGAGAAAAATAACCCACATCATGATTTGGAGTTAGATACGGTAATATTCGTATTAAAAATATGAAGGATTTATTTTTACATCAGAAGGTGAGATCTATATACCGATAAAAAATTAAAATTTATATGAACATAAAATGATTTGAATATGTTCCATAAAGATCTTAGGAACTGATTAATGATTATAAATCCTAATACATTACCACCCTGGGAAAGAAAACATGGTGGTTGATGCTTTAAGTTGAAAGGATTTGGCTAACTTATCTATGATAAGGATCACAAAATAACTAATATTTATTGATTTACTTGGATAAATATTAAAATATTTATGGAAGGAGAGAAGTATTATCTTTCACAAATGAGTGTTCAACCATATATGTAAGTGAATATTAAGGAGGAATAGAAGGAAGATGTTTGGCTATAGAATAATGAGAGAATTATTCCTATGTTTATCCATGATTATGATGGAATGATAATATTCAAGAACCATTTTTGTGTTCCATTCCTAATACATTTTAAGAAGTATATATTAGAGGAAGTTCATAATTAATCAGTGTCTATTCATCCTATTGTAAAATGATATATAGAGATTTGAAAGAGAATTTTTTTTGGTATGATATAAAGATAAATATTTTAGATTTTGTGTTTTGGTGATTCATATTTTAGAAAAATAAGGGTAAGAGATAAAATTATAAGGGTATGTTACAACCATTACCCATAGTAGAATGAAAATGGGAAAAAATCACCATATATTTTATCAAGGGACAACCCAAAACATCTAACAGGAACAATGCTATATGGATTGCAGTTGATCAACTCATGATGTTAAAAAAATTTATCTATATAATAGATGATTATATTTGGATCAAATTTCTAGGATATAAATCAAGGAAGTGTTAATGTTTCATGGAGTACCACATTTAGTTATATCTAATTGAGATCCATGGTTTAACTCAATGTTCTATAAAATTATTCACTGATCCATTGATATGGATTTTATTTTTAGCACTCAATATCATCCTCATAAATATTGTTAGTCTGAGAGAACCAATCAAACCATAGAGGGAATGCTGAGATCTTTCTCTATATATTTCATTTGTAGTTGTGATCAAAACTTTCCCCTAGTTTTGTATTCTTACAATAATAAATTTCACCCAAGAATTCAGATGGATATTATATACCCATCCATGGAAAGAAGATTATAACTTATACATGTTGGGACAAAGTTAAAGAAAGAAATATATTGGGAACTAATATATAAAAATAATTTATAGATAAGGTTGGAGTTATTCACTAAAACATAAGTACAACACAAATTCAATAGAAATTTAATTCTTTTAATCATTGGATTTATCTGGAATTTTAATTTAGTGAGAAGTTTTTTCTATGAACTTCACCATGGAAGAAGGTAATGATATTCAGAAATAAAGATAATCTAAGCCCAAAGTATAATTTTTCTTTAAATATTCATAATCTAATTTGATGTTTTATTATCACCTGGTGCTTCCACTGAACCTCTCTCAAGTCCATGATGTGTTCCATGTATCTTTCCTAAGGAAGTACATCACTGATCCTCCACATATACTAAATTATTATTTCATAATTCCAAATAATGATACTTCCTAGGAATAAAAACTAGTGGAGATTCTAGGTCATAGAGAAAAATTTCTACAAAAAATTTCCACTCACCTAGTCAAAGTTTTGTAGTGAAACTACAAATGTGAAAAATCTATGTGGGAACCCATGGATAAGATTAGGTAGATGTATCCTAACTTATTTTTATCAATGTGAAATAATTTTTATGGAGAAATTAATTTTAAATAGGGTATAATGTAACACCATAAGATTTTAGAAAATATATATTTTTAAAAGAAATTTAATTTCTTCAATAGATTTTATTACACCTAACAATGAGTTTTAACGAACCATGATATATTATTGAAATATTATTATTTATCATGAATGTTATTTAATAGATTTTTTATTTCTGGGTATAAATAAGACTAACTAAATTATGAAAATAATATGGTTTTTACATAAATTCAATGGTTATCAATTGGTTATAAATAAAACTTAAAATAAAAATAATTCAAAAATAAAGGAAATATTAAAAAAACTATTTTTATGGTTGTAATGAATTATTATCTTAATAAATTAAATTATACATTATTGGTAAATTATTTTTATTAAATTTAAAAATTATATATATAATATAATTTTTTATCATTCATCTATTTTTTTTCTAAACATGGGATACGAATAAATCCATTTTTATGCTTAAAAACTATTCTTTTTTCTAAAAAAATGCCATTATATTTTGGGCAGTTATTTTAAAATTAAAAGTTGATACTTTTAAAAAATTTATTTGAAAAAATAAATTTCATTATCACTATCAACATTTAAAAATTATATTATACTTAATTTTTTATATATTTTTTGAAAATATTTATTTTTCAATGAATAGTTAGAAATACAGATTTTTATTAAAATTATTTTTTCATTTAAATAATTTATAAAGTGGCATAATGTTTAATTTTTCATTACATTAAAATTAAATAACATATTGTTTTTATAAATCCAATTTATCTCATTTTAATAAATTTTATTTTTAATTATTATATATAATTTTTTTACCTATGAAAACTTTTATTTTTGAAAACTACATTTTTGTCACAAATATAAGTTTAATTTAAATAAATTTTTTTCCCTTCAGTGAGTTGAATTTGATAAAATAGATTATAAATTTTTAATAAAAAATATTTTTAATATGTAATAAGGTAACTTAATTTCTGGTCATATTGAATATTAAAATCTTAATAAATTAATTACCACTATTAAGGTTATTTTTTTTATAATGGGGTAAAACCCAAAGATAAGGGTATTTGTTCTAGTTTAAATTTTCCAAATACTTTGGGATGGAGATATTTATAACTTAAACTAACCTAAAATAGAATCTATGGTCATTTGGAATCAATTTTATCAGGAATGACTTTATCATTTTGTAATCTTTTGGGAAATTTCTGAGTAGTTACTTAATGGATCCTCTCCCCCGCTAATAATTTGAAAAATCCTCTCTAAAACTCAAGACCATTTTATTTCATCCAATACCTAAAACAAGAGATTCATTGAATAACTTATAATATCTTAGCATCCTTTTTTTGATTAGGTAACCCTACTAAGAAGGATTTAGGTGAAAACCAAAGGAGGTTATCCAAATAAGAGGTATAGTCTTTAGACATACATTTTAATTTTATTTATTCTTCTAACTCCTATATATCATCATCAAACATGATGATATGAAAACATAACAATATTTTATAAAATAATATTTTATTATTTTTACTATAATTACTTACACCTATCCCCTCTTCCATCAAATGAGAATCGTAACCATTGATCATGTGTACGACGAACTACCACCTCACAAACTGTTGTAATTTGTTTTCCATCACTACATCTCACTAGTGGATATAAGGATTTATTTAAACTATATATATTTTATTTATTATATAGTTATAATTCTTGAATCATAATATCACATCTACCATCTTCCCTTATAATCTTTTTAAAAATGATAACATTGCTTGTACGTACGTGTGGACTACCATCTCTACGAAGTAATGTGACACATTTATCATTGTATTTTGAAATGAATTGTAATACAGTTATATTTAATATATATATATATTATATATGATATAAAAATTATATTGTAAAGATGAAATATTATTTACCTTTATTCATTCCATCCGTCGATAAAATGGAAACAACGTTAATGCGAACGTACGACCTACCGTATCCATGAATAGTTAATTCATTTTTCTATATTTAAATTTTATGGATGAAAATAAAAATGTATATACTAATAATATATTATATTTATATCTTGATTTATGTTCCAGAGGTAATGAAACCATAATAAGTGTTCAATTACCAAAACAATCAAACCAAAACATAAATGAAAAATGAAACAATTGTTACACAAAATAGCGATTTTAATAAAGAATTATTGATAAATGGGTGGTAAAAGAGTTGAAACTAATAATGAATATTAGTATTTATATTATTATGGTTCTAGAATATATTTATAATAAACTTATATTTATTATACAGGATGTTTTAATGTGTATGAAGAAGGTTGATACTTGAGGTAAGATATTTTTTGTCTCACTTTTCTTTTATGTGGGATACAAGCCATATTCACCATTTTTTTATTTTTTAAATTATTTATACTTATCATTAATGTATTTTATGATTATTATTATTAAAATTATTTGATATAAATTTTCATCTATGGTTTTTAATATCATGGGGGTTTCGATTCAAAAGTTACTAAAGTGGTAAAGGTTTATATATTTCAATCTCATTGTTTAGGAACATTATTTATGATTATATTTCGAATGATAAAATATTATGAACTATATCTGAATAAAATCATTAGTTATATTATCCTATTATTATTTATAATAATTAAATTTTGTCCATTCATTTCCCTCTCTTAATTTATAAAATATTCTGAAATTTTTTTTAATGAAAACTGACTCTATTTATCTCCTCAGTCGAAAATGATTCCTTTTCTATGTCCATGTTTTCTAAAAATGTTTTAAATATTTTTTTACTATTATAGAATTAATTTTTATTTTCAATTTAAACCTTTTTTTTAATTTTTATAAAATTACTTAAAAGAAATATTCCTATCATTTTCGTAATGGGATACTTTTGATTTTTTATCAAAATGTGAAAGGAATCACATTTTAACATGAACAACATTAATACTATTTTCCACTATAATAAACTCTCAATGATTTAAAGTTACCTTTTCAAGTTTCTGATTTTATTTTAAGAGAAAAACTTTCACATTTTATTTTATAAATTTAATGATTTTAATTATTATATAAAGATTATTATGGAACTCATATTTTCCATGAGTTATGTTTTGAAGAAATGGTGAAATTTTTATGAATATTATTTATATTCCATGGGTTATGCTATGAAGTAATATTTATGAAACCCATTTCCATTTCATAGGTTATGATATGATGAATATTTTATTATCTTTTGGAATACATGTATGTATGATTTTCATTATGTTATGGGTGGGACTAGAATTATATATCCCTCTAATGAATTATAAAATGATGGATATCTCAAGAGAGGAATGAGATTAGATTCTGTTTTAAGCCTAGGGAATTTTTACACTCGGAACCCTTTATACTATGATAGTATTGGAAATGAGCTTTGACTATAAAGGAAATTATTTTCTATTCTTATATGAATTCCACATATCTATGTCTTATGACAATGTTATGCTCTAACAGATTATGTTAATTGATTCCATTATGATTCATGTCTTATAAACTTACAAAATTTATGTTATGACTAAATATTATGATATTTGATAAAAATTGTATGGTTTTAAAATGATATTATTGTATTCTGATACGCTCACGTTCATGCTATTCTTCTGTGATCATTGATTTATCCCTTATTTACCCTTACAGGGATTCCGAGCTCACCATTTCTAATGGGTCATTTACCTAGGATATGAAGAAAAGGTATTAAAAATTATATGTATAAGAAGGGCTCTACTTATGAATAACATAGTGGAAGGTGATGTAGTTTTATTATGAAGTTTTCATTTGTGTATCTATGTTTCCAAAGGAACTATAGATACAAAATTATAGAACGTATTATTATGTTATATAATTAATATTAATCTATTAAGATTCATATTCATTTATGAAAATTATGAGTCATTATATGATTATTTTTCATCTGTTTAATTTTTATTAATAGTTATCTAACAGAACAATTTGGTTATTCTATACTTTAAAGAGGAAATAACATCCTTATTATTGTTTTATTAGGAAATATTATTGGAATTGGTCCATGATTTATGCACAGAACACTCATTTAAATCCTATGGTGATCAAGAATGTGATTTGGGGATAGTTTAAGATTGGTTCTGGATCTAGTACTATAGTTTCTTGGGGTAATCTGTTTCATTTCATCAATATATAACACTAAAAACTTACAACCCTTTTACTAAAATAGATTTATATGAATGAATAATCAATACTACAAGGGAAACAAAAACACCTCTATTTAATCTTAAAAATTTATCTTCCAACTCAAAGAAGAATACTTTAATACATAAATATACCATTGTAACATGAATACCTTAGTGACATAATTTTGTGAAAAAAACATTTGGGTTATGTTATATACAAATCCCAAAATAATTTCCTATTAAAAAAATAATTTTTTAAATCCTTCTAATATGCACCATAATCACAATGAGTTGTTATAAAACGAAATATATAAATTTAATTTATATTTTATATCAATGAAATTGACTCTTTACAATCAGCACTAAGAATTTTTTTATAACATTTTCCCTATGAAATATTTATAGGTATAAATAATACCTTCCTTATAGGTTTTCTTGTAAGAAACCCACTTGAACCTTATAGGTCTCACCCTTTAGGTGCATTCATGAAGTTCCAAACATGGTTACTGTACAAGGAGTATATTCCTAATCTCATGCCCTCTACCCATTTATAAGAATCATTATTCTGAACAAACACTTTTTTGGTACTAGGTTTATCATCTTTTAACATTAAATTAACATCATTTTCCTCATGAAATCTGTTTCTCTTAGAATATTTGTGAATCCTACCACACCTTTGAGGTTAATATATAACAAGTTTTGATTGTATTTCCACAGTCTTTTGTAGATACAACTCATGTTCCAACTTAAAAACTATTCTTGTCTTATATTTTTGAACATCTTCATGTTAAAATTTCTTCCCACTAACTTCCTAATTAGTATATTCCTTCTTTATGTAAATTACCCGTCTAATACATAAATTTTTTTGGGTTAGTATATTTTAAAAAATAATATCCCCAAGTTTAAATGGGATAACTATAAATTAATTAATTTTCTAAATAGGGATAATTTTATTGGATAGTAAATGTTGTATGCATGATTAGCAACCTCAAATCCTTAAAAAAAGAAAAATAAGACACTTCCAAGTATATATCCCTTGTGTTGATTTTATGATTCCTTTAGATTGTATAAAATAAATTAATAATACAAAAATTTAAATTATATATTCCTATAATTATATAGGAAGGTTACTTTGACTCAACATCAATCAAGGAATGCCAATAAAATCACATTTATTTCTCTAAGGAATACTATTCCACTATGGTGATCTCAGTGGACTGAGTTATTAAATTTTTTTCCAATAGCATAGATGGTTTTTAAATTCTTGGATTAAGTATTCACCACATTCACTTGAAAAGATAATCATAATATTTATTCACATTTGATTTTATATTTCATTTTGAACACCCTAATCTTGGAAAAGGTTTTAATCTTGTTTCTCATTATAAATACCTAGAAATACCCATATATTTCATTAGTAAAGGTTATAAGTACCTATACCCACCACTTTATAATCTATATATTGGACTATATACATAACTATGTATATGATACAATAATCTACTATCCCTCCCAACTTTTCGATTAAAATTTATTTAGTGATTTTTTCTGGTAAATAAGATCCAATATCATCAAAGAATTCACAATCTAATGAGTATAATAATCCATCAATATGAAGTCTTTAGATGTGTTTATAATTTATATTCCTATGTTTAAAATGACAATGATATGTGGGTGATACATATATTTCATGCATATGGTTTTTCATTTTAAATTCAGTAATTTTGTTAATTATCAAATTAAATTTTCCACGATAATCATTGTTCTATTAATTTTTTTGGTAAGAAATATATTAATTATGTTTTGATATATATATATATATATTTAAATATGTATATATATATATAGTTTTATAGAATTTTTAGGATAAAAATATATTTCATATTTAGGTGAAAAAGTTGAAACTTTCCAGTCAACCAAGGATTGGATAAACACAAATAGAACTGATGTTTGTGTTAAACATCCTGGTGTAGGTCAGTATCAAGATATAAGAGAAAAATAGGAGAACCTAATTCATGGAAGGTTCCATTAAAGAGTGACTAGTGTGGGGTGTTACCAATTATAATTCTTTTCCACTATAGTTCTACCTCCACATATATTAACAAGCTTGTGAACACATGAAAAACTAATCTAGTATGACAAGATATTAGGAATTGTTCTAACATTCAAATGTTGTGTCATTTTATCTCTACATGATACATAGAATATAATTATATAGAACATTGAACACATTAACTTTAAATTTTTTCCCTAGCCCTCATTGAACCACCACATCACAACTAAGGATGAAAAGAGGAGAGAATATACCCAATGTGGACATACCTCTATGAATTCATCAAATATCATAACAAAAATTGTTACCTCTAAAAATCTCAAGAAATTTCATATTTATGGGAGAAGACAACCACTAATAAGTTTTCCCAAGAATTACTCAAGAAAATTTATTATATTAAAAAATTACAGAAACTAAAACATGGAAAATGAAACGTATTCTATGTTTTAGTGGGAAGGTCAGAGGATGAAACATATTTAGTGAGTTTCTTTTAACATGGTTCTGATGAAAGTAAAAGACTAAAGGCATGATTTAGGGGTATAAATGAATATAAAAATGATTAAGAATCATGGGGACATGTTATATAGGAAGAATACATTGTTGTAATATTGATGGATTTTAGGTGGTGTTCAATGTAGCTAAGTAGCAACACAGATGATTTGAAAGCTATGTTAATGAAATTTAAGGACTGTGTAAATGTAATGGAAGCTTTTTAAGGGTCCCAATATGTAAAAATAAATGTAAATGGAAAACTTATATCTATGGATTGGACATTAAAATGATCTATGGATTAATAAATCATTATGGGTAGGTGCAATCAACATTTGAGGATAACATTGAAAATATGCACTGTTGTGATGTGGAAAGCGATCACAATGATTATAGGTGAAGAAAGAATAAAAAAAAATTTCTTAAGTACGTACATTAACATGGAGTACATTCATGAGATAATGAAGAATGATGGTATGTAAACCTCCCTTGGAGATACATATAGTGTCACAAGTAATCCATTTCAGATGTGTATCTTGGTTAGATTATTTTTAATTTGATTAAGATAAATATAGTTGAAAATAATGACCGAAACTCCTATAGATGAGTTTCTTATGGATCATAGTGGAATTTGGAACACAAAACTATCATGAATTTAGTGAAGTATAGGGATTGGATTGGATATAATAATGTTGATTTGATGTGATGAAACATTACCATATTTATAGTATTTTGAAAGATATTTTTAGAGATAATTAAAAAGGTACCTTGAAAGAATGTGGAAAGATATATATATGGTAAAGAAACCACAAAAGATATATAGATAGATTTTGAACACCAAGGAGTCTGTTAGGGATTTGGCTTGGGGGAATGATCAGATATATTATTTTATTCTTTTATGTTTTTGAAGTTCTATATTTTTTTGTAATTTTGAATGGTTTTTAGATTATTTCAATTATAGTTTCCCTATATAATTATTATGGTCACCTCTATGGGGAATGTAATATCCATCTTCAATGATCACTCAATAATTAATTACTAGATACATAACATAGAGTTATTTCTGGGGATGACTGTGTGTTACGACATTTATTTATTCTTCTTCTCTCAAAAAAATTTCTTTTTAAGTATCTAGTTGTGGTTTATTTATGAATAATATTTTTTATATAACCACTATTATAGGATTTTAGTAATTGATTTACACCAATATGAAAAAATTTATTTATTTATAATAGTTTTATTGTATTATTCTTCTAATTTTGGTAATCATATATTTATTCATACTATTTATTTTATCTTTTCTAACCATGAGGAATTTACAAGATAGGAAAGTCTTGATAGGAATTTAACAAATTGAAATTGAATACACTTACAGTTTCACATATTATGAATGTGATTATTTTTTCATTTCATTTGAGTCGTTATTTAGGTTGAACAACTCTTTTAAACTGGTTCAAATATCTTCTTATTTTATATCAATTTTAGTTTCTTTATTTGTGTCTTTAGTATAATTGTTTATTTTTTTATATTGTGTTTTTTGATCCAGAAAAGATCATGATGACTACCATTTGGTCAAGATTTTTCCTTGGGATTCCCTATTTATTAGGGGATTGACATTTATAGTAGCACATCCTATACCATTATTTAATAACTATAGTGATTTTTGTTTTCCTATACTATAAATATATAATTATATTCTTATGGGGAGGTAATAATTCCCCATTGGTTATCTGTCTGGATAGAATAAACGTTTAATTTTTTTTATCTTTAATGGTATAGATATAATTTTCTATTCCTAGAATGTATAAACCATTCAGTATATACCCAATTCTGTAAAACACTTAATTATTTTTAATATAGAAACCATTATATTTAAACATGAACAAAAATTTATTCTTGTCCAAAAAAATATAGAAATAATTTTTTTAGTGAAAAATGTTTTAAAATATCTATAATTGTAGAAGTAATATAATTGGTAGACTTAGATCATATGCCTTGACTTCCAATTTGGAAACCTTTACCTATTTATAACATATGGATTTATACGACTATTTATAAACTCTATCCAACATCAATGATGGTGTTTATCAATAAAATGTGTGATTCACACTCGGTATCCAATACCCAAGATTTATAGTTAGTGAAATTGATTTTTATTTCATTCAAATACATATATTAAAAATTCCAATCTTTTTAGACACTTATCAAGCTTAAATAATAAAATATTAAACTATTTTTCCATCCATTAGTACATCTAAAAAACCTATACATGATTCATGATATTATGTAATAAAGATATATTATTAAGTGAATATCATGTTTTATATATTTTCAATAAATGATTATTATGAAATTACTCCCATTAAAAATGTTAACCCCATATATCATATCTAATTAGCGAGATAAGAAGAATGTTTCACTAAATGTTGACCTTATTTTTCATTTCTTATAATATTTATCAATATATGTATTTCATTATCCCAATTAGATTATACATAAATATTGAATATTTAAATAGAAAAACCATTTCATAATTCATCATATGAATTATTCTAAATCCATTCCTCAAGGAAACTAATCCAATCAGGGTCACCCGACTAAGTGTTTCCAAAAGAATAGAATTTCATATATGAACATGGACCTATTACAATCATCCCTGAAAAAAATTCTATTCAAAAGATAATACTTTGGTACCAAGGATTATTATAATCTTCCCAGTGAAATGATAAAGGCCATGACTTATTCTTGATTTGGAATGATTATTACACATTTTAATTGTAGGGGTTTCTTAATCACAATATATTCATATGAATTATATATATACCATAAAAACCCATTTAATTTAATTTTATCTTTATATACTTTGTAATATTTATATGGATGAATTCTTTTAGAAATTTATTTTCAAATTCTGATTTATTTAACCAAATTATTATTTTCTACACATATTAATGTATAAAACCTTATAAAAATAATAATCTGGGTAACTAAACCATAAATAAATTGCAATTATATATTTACATATCAAAATTAATACCATGCATAAGGTAAATGAAACCCTTTTATGTAATGCCATAGAATAATATGAAACTGAATTCTACACAATCTAAAACATGGTGGCATAGCTGGCCAACCCAAAATTTTTTGAGAGTGATCTTTGTAACACCTCAAGCTTCCACAATACCTTTCCCTTTGAATAATGCAATATTTTGCATTGTATGCAACTTCGAGATTCTAACACACCGTGACCAATCAAACTAGCCATTATGAATAGTAATACCCACTTTTTGAAATTTTATAAATTTTATTTTTCAAACTGGACTTCATTTTTGAATTCGTAATATCAAATTTATCTTAGAGTAGATTTTTGATATTTTTCTAAAAACATTCAATTTTTGATGAATAGTGAAAAACACTGCGTTATTGGATAAAACTGACTTTTTATTTAAATAATTATTTATTTTATTTTAATTTATTTTAATTCAAAATAGATACATAATACCTATATAAGTTCAATTTAATTCATTGAAGTCATTTTATAATAATTTTAGATATATAAAAATTTTATTGAACTCTTTACCGTCTTTTCCCACCTCCTAGGATCTTTTGCAAATTTGCATAAAACATAATTTTACCGCTTCTGTGAGTTGAATTTCAAAAATCAGAGAGCCACGGTTGATATCAGTAAGTAAAATTTGGTTCAATAAGATGAAAATAATTTTTGGTGAATAGTAACTTTTTACTTTTATTTACCACGGTTAAAAGTAAATATGGCAATTAAGGGTAAAAATGATATTATAATTACACAAACACATGTCCTAATTCTATTGGATAAGTGAAATTTGACCAAAAACAAACTTATTAATATAATACGATCCCCTTTGGTCCATTTGGATTAGATTAGGACATTTATTATTATTTTATTTAAAGAAGAGCTAAAAGAGCTAAAATCAAAATTTAATATTTAAACCATTTTTAATATAGGGTTATACATAAGATAAATTCGACTATAAATATTAATTAAAAATATAAAAATATTTCCTACAAAATTTTATTTTATTTATAATTTTTAGAAATTTGATAATTTAAATTATTTATGACATAATGGTGTTGCAGTAATTACCTTATTAATGAAAGATTAAAATAATTTATATTATAAATATCCAAATAAATGTTATTTGAAACTTTTTATGAATTACACTGATTTTATAGATTAATATTACATGTTAGGGTTGATTAATTATTATTTTTTAAGTAATCATGCTGTTATGATTTTCACAAAAACCAAATACTAAATAGTGTCAAAATTGAAATAGTTGAGTTTTTAAAACAAATAGTATATTATTAATTGATATAATATTCCTAAAAATCTAAGGTTCATAAAAAGTATTTAGATAAGGTTTTATATATTAATAATGAACCACATGGGGTTCTCTTGGCTTGTTATATTAATTTTATTAACCATATAATATAAAAATACAAAGAGACATGGTAAATGTCAAACTATTTAACTAAGAGTTAAATCTGAAAGATAATGTTAATATGGTGACCTAAACCTGTATAAAACCTATTAGTTGAGTGGTTTAGACCCATTACTACCTTATCCTAGAAATAATTCATTTTGGATCCATTAGAAACCAAAAATGATTTTATTATAAAATAATATTTCATGCTTTTCTAAAAGTGACCCTCACCTCTCTTATAAAAAGGTACTTACCCTTCTCTTAATTTCACACCTCCAAAGACATTTTTCTCAGCCAAACCCTACCCAAATATCCTCCCAACTTTCCTCCCTTTATCCTAGAGGCCTTCCTTTTGTCAGAAAGCCAACCTATAGAGCCCTTTTGATCAAATCAAAAGGAAGAACCCGTTGACGAGGTAAATATTTCATCACCTCTTTCAACTTATTTTCTTCTTCCACTTCCTCTTTCTTTGTTGTTTCCATTCTAAAATAACAACTCTAGTATCTTCTATATAATATGATGATATTATAAATATGGTACAACCAAATTCATTATTCTATCTATCCTATAAATGACAAAGTCACCATACGTACGTACATACGGCTTGCCATCTCGACGTCGTGGTGTAGTTTGTTATTCAAACACTTCATTATTTTGGATGGGTATAATAATGAATATAACTGATGTATATAATAAATTTTACATGTTTATTATTCTTTATATTTTATATAACATCCAATTATATACGATTTCACCATCAATATAATGATATTGTTGCTTGTGCGTACGTACAGATTTCCATCTCCATGAACGTGATGAGATTCATTCTCCATCGTAATAATTCAAGAATAATTTTCATTTTATGATTAAAAATAATGTTTATGAACATGATATAATTTTATATATGAATCAAATACATCCTATCCATAAAAAACATGGCTTACCTAACCAACCATATAATGGAAAACGAATCATTTAACACCCGAAATAATGATACTACTGAAATATTATTAACAAATCAATATTAGAAGATCATATATGATATCATATTTATGTATAAAGTTCTTGTATAATTTAATAACAATTATTTGAATATTATATAGGAGGTTAACATACCCTTGAATAAGGAAAATTACAAGGTAATGGTTAATTCTACAAACTCTTTACTTATCCGAGGTTGTTAATACGTAAGTATCTACTAAGACCTCTTCATCATCCACATCCATGTTTTCTTAAAAATTTAATTATATTTTTTTTACTATTTACTAGACTATGGGTTAAAGTCATTTATACCCTTATTGACCATATATGTTTTGAAAGTAATATTTCTGTTTTTTTCCAAACAAGGTACTTTATGACCTTTTCGACATAATTAAGGTAAGAATGTCTTTTTTAACTTATACGACGGGTGTGGCTATTTTCCACCTTTATAGAATCATTAAACCTCCCCATACAAGCTTATAATAATACTTTCAAAATAAATGTTTTCTTTTATAATTATATGACTTTTAAATGATTTCAAAATAGAAAGATATATTTCTCTGAAAATGTTTTGATTTCATCTATGTCAACATCCTTTGATGGATTTTAAACTTGTTTGAAGTTGATTTATTACGATACAAAACATCCATATTGTATTGAAGTTTTTGTGATATTTTTTACTGTGGATGTGTTATTTTTACACCATTCATGGTTTATGAATAAAGTATTGACATTTCGTATGCTAGTTTTAATACGAATGTTTATATTATGTTTAAACATTTCCATAAGAGGAATGAATTGGACTTTGTAAGTGACGGGTGGAGCCTACTATAGCTCCTCTATGCATCGGTAGGTCTCATGAGAAAACTAGTGTCTTGGAACAAGGCCTTGAAAAAATCTTAATTGTATTCTTGGCACAAATCCTTGTCTATGTGGTTATTAAGTCTTGAATTATGCATTCCATCATTATGAAAGTGGATTTTGATATTTCATGTGATTATTCGACTAGTATAATATCCATGTGATTAAGTAAATGGAATTATTTGATTTTATATTTTCCATATTATTCTGAATTTTAATTTTAAAAGGATTTTGTTTTAGTCTTATACATTTCCTTAAATGTTTATGCTTATTTGTGAAAGTTTCGGCTATATTGTTATCCTTACTGAGCATCTGAGCTCACCCGTTTCTATGTTTTATTTTTCCCAGTATGTGATGAAGTATTTTATGGTTGACCTACAAGGATAGGCTAAGGATATAAGTGTGTTTAAAAAGGGGACAAAATGTTGTTGATGTTTTTATTTCATGATGTAATGTAAAACTTTCAAATGTATCTAGTACTTCCAAGGCTACTAAACTGATCGATATTTCGAGACATTATTCTTTATATCATGCCAATGTTATGTAATAATGCAGTGACTTTGGGTAACTAGGGTTGTGGTGTTACAATCTTAATCCCCCAAGCTAATGAGAATCCCAACCGAAGGACTCATTATCCTTAGATCAATATTTAAGGGATGAATTAATTCCAATAAAACTATGATATTTAATATGCATAAACCATAACATACCCCTAGTATTTAATTCATAACTAAAATTAAAAATCACAATCTTGGATGAAAAAAACATAATCATTTATATTGTACCAGGAATATTGTTATTATGTTCATGGTATGATAAAAATAATAAAATGTTTAAACAATTTAATCTAAATCATCAACATTTATAATATAAAAAAATAAATAAACAAATATGTATTTTTAAAATAAATGAAAAATTAAAATATTTAACGTGACATGTAAAAATATTATATAATTATGATTATAGAAACCATTTTTTATATGGTCTAAAGTCACACAAAATAAACATGAACCCCTTTATCCTGGAATGGTGAACATTTTTTAAATTTTAAAAATTATAAAAGTGATAAAAATTTGTCACAACATTATTTATCATCCAAAGATATTTTAGGTAAAAAAATTATTGATGAACACACATTGAATGAAAATATATTTTATAGGGACATTTTATTTCTTATATTGTCATACTATAAATTAGAACTAGTTTACTTTTCCAGGTCATGGTTTTTCTTCATAGAAATATTATTTCAGTAATACATTACCATTTTGGTTAGGAAAAAAATATAAAAATGTTGAAAAAAGATATTCTATTTTATAATAATATAACTACTACATTTTTCCAAAATATGATAGTTTTATAAAAGTTTCTATACAATATGAATTTATTTTATAAACCATGCAATTGTTTTTAAAAAAAATTATAAATCAAGATTTGGTTTTATAACCATATTCACATTTATGAAAAAATATAAACTAATTTTAATATTTTAATGTTAATCTAATAAAATCATCCCCAACATTGGATCAAATAAAATTTAATGGTTGTGCAATGTATCTCTATTACAATATTTATAAGAGGATAGTAAGAAACAAACACAATATCTAGCAGGATTGAAATAAAAAAAATGAAATTAAAAACCATTAATAATGTATACCTCATTATCTATCTTAAATCATTGTCAATAACAAGTTATATTTCAATAAACCTATAACAATGATTGGGTTCTAGTATCTAATGACTTCCACTTATCATTGGAATTATTTAACGATTTGGTAGGATCCATTATCTTTATAAGGAGTGTTATCACCTCGTATTTAATAGAAAATAACACGAAGATAATTATAGAGATATTTTGATATTAGAAAATGAACATCCGTGTCTACAAACAAGTCCAAGAACACAATTTCAAGATATCCATCATTGAATGAGAGAGTCTATTTGAGATATATCATTTCATATTTTTTTAAATAGAAAATGCATTATCTATTTTATTTTAACCTTTATAATAACTCATCATTTTTATATATTCTTTTTACAACAACTACTCATTTATATATTTATTTTTAATATACTTTAATAATAAATAATCCATCAATAAAACATTCTATGATGTGTCAAAATATGAATAAAATTATTAAAATTGTATGATAATTGACCCAATGACATCTTGTATAATTTAAATATGAATTATATAACATGGTATCAAGAACTGTGAGCCTACATAAACCAAAACTTGTTGAATCTCTATAGAACATTTTTTTATTTAAATAATATTTTCCATAGTTTATTATTTTAAATGATAATAGGAATTTAAGTCTAATATAATATTTAAATAAATGTTACTAATGAAATTCCCCTAGATATGTTTTATATATTTAGTATTAATCATGTTTTCCTAAAAACAATTATTAGATATGAACTACAATCAACACCCAAGTGAGTTACAAATTTTGATATCCTAGTCTAAGCATACCTATATTCTACATCATTTAATTAATTACATAATTATGTCATATTATAAACTCAACATTTCAATCATCGAGAGGTTTAGTATCTATAGAAACTTACTATATAATCAGGTTATTTTACAATTCTTGTAAAAATTCCACAAAATTTCATCATACACTACATTTTTATAAGAATATCCCAGGTTTAACTCACACTCATGCCTAATAAAATTGAAACACTTGAAAGGGGTGAGATGAAATTATTAGTAAGATAGAAATATTGATATAAACATGTTTCACATGTTGAGACCAAAATCATATGATAAAACTTAAGAAATATATAAATATTTTATTAAATCAATGTGAAATCATAAAAATAGATAATAAGGCGTGATAAGAGAAAAAACACCTATGATCAAACATATAACAAGGGATAAAGACTGGTAAAACATGAGACAAAATCATAAGTTATAGAGTATAACACCAATATAATAGTAGAAAAAAACATTATAGATTAAAAATCACAACCTTTTTCCTATAGTGAATCAAGAATCATAAACTATTTCCTATACAAGATCAAGAATCATAGTCAATTTCCCAAAGAAGTTCAAGAATCACAACCTATTTCGAATTTTATATCGAGAATCGCTACTCTTTTAACCATTTTATCCAGAGATATCCAAATTTACCCAAAGTATTAGAGGGATATATATGGACCACTTGATAATTTAAGATTAAAAATACACATATATACCACAAGAAAACATATAATCATTAAATTAATAATAACTAGGGAAAATGATGAGTTTCACATTATATTTTAAAATATATCACATAAATAACCACATTAACTGGATAAATTGATACCAAATTAAATGACCCAAATGTGAAACTTCGTAAAATCATTTACAGGGTGATTTATAGAACAAAACATCATAGAAAATATATCCCTTTTAAGATAAAGAGGAAAACCAAATCAAAATCCAAAATGAGAGAAAGCAGATTATATTTAAAATGAATTAATGGAGATCAAGTTAATTGATACATATTATTATTTCAAAATAATAAAATATAACATTCATGATAAGTGAAACTGTGGTATTTAAAGAAAGATCTATTTAAGAGAAATCAACACTTAAGAGGATTAAAATTATTCAAAATATATTATTATTAAATGGGAAATGAAATCATTTATGGGAGGGAATTTTATATAATAACATATTTTTTGAGAGATATAAAAGTATAAAAAATATAAAAAAGGATACCACTGGATATAGGGAACATTATAGATTGAAGTTCAAATGAAACTACAAAAATCAAAGAAAGACATTTTGGTTACCAAAGGCCGTTACCTATAGTATTTATTCCCAAAGAAGTGTTTCAAACTCATGTATCATATATATAAAAATATAAATTACATATTTAATATACCTTTTTCATATAAATTTTCATTTATAACCTTAATTTTTTATAAGTCTCTTCATGTATATGGTGTTATGAATGGGTATTAATCATTTCTACTAAATTTATAGTAGCAGTGTAATTATTTCTTATCTTCTTGAATTTTATCATTAAAAAAATAGTAATGGTACTGAAATAGATGGTTTATAACATCTTATAATGTAATAATGTTCATACATGAGAGTTTTTTCTGTCTTTCATGGAAGAGAATTTGATTACAAACTAGTGTCTGGTAATTTAAAAGTATTAAGGGATTATTATAGAATGATAGTTAATTAATTTTTATTCCATAAATATTCATATTAATGATATATAATTCTTATATATAATATATATCCATTACTTATAAAAAAACTATCAATGAATTTTTTAGTAAAAAAAATAATACACTATTTCATGGTGGTGGTAGTCCACACATATGCATGGATAAAGATTTCATTATTAAAGGAATGAGAAAAAGAAAAAATATGGTTATTTATTATATAATATTAAACATTTCATATATATCATAATTTTTTTATTAAATTACCCTTTTAGACCATCCATTTAAGGAAGTTAAGAAAAAATGAAACTTGTTTATTTTTGGAGGCGGTAGTCTGCACATACATAAAATTCACATTTTGATTTTTCTTAATGTTAAATAAAAGGCTTGTTAATGATTGAACAATAATTATAATAACATATCAGTATAATTTTTAAATTTATTTTATTATTTTATTATGTTTTAATTTAAGGAATAAGAACATAATGAAATAGAAAAGAGAAAGGAGTGGTTAACAATTCATCACTTACTACTTGGATTATCTCTTATGTGATTGGGATGAATCCTTTAAGGGATGGTTTCTTCAGAATAAAATAAACTATTTATGTTTTATATCAATATTGAGGAAAGGGTAGGAAAGAGTTTTGAAAAAACTTATGGGATTTTGGTGTGATGGTATGTAAGGATAGACGATCCCCTTTTATAAGTGAAAATGGATGGAGTTTTTTTATAAATACCCATAAATTTTCAATAATGGTAAGTCACTCTCAAAGAAAGTGGCAACAATATTGATAGATAATTAATAGGAGAATTGATAAGGTTGATAAATACCTAAAATACACATTCTCACAATTTTTTTAATTATGTTTGTAGCAATTTAATCTTAAATTATTAAATTTATTATTTTAGCTTTTATCATTGTAACTAGTTTTTACATAAGTAACTTATCCATTATTCTTGAAAAATGGTCCTTATTATATAATTTTGAACAAATTATTCCAAATTTTAATTTTATATAATGTTATTCAATTTTTAAAATTGGAAATACATAATATTTAAATAATTATTATATTGTGTATTAAAAAATATTTATTGATATAAATATTACTTATTTTCTAAAACTTGAAATATCAGTTTGTAAAATAGAATAAATATATTTAATATTTTATTTTAACTTATAAAATTAATATTTTTTATTAAAAAAGATTTCATAAATTTATAAAACATTCATATAAACTAATAATATTATACAAGATTTTTTTTTAAATAGTATATTGCACTATTTACAAAAAATTCTTTTTTTAGAAAAATATAAAAAATATACTTAAGATAATATTTACAAGATAAATAATAATATAAAGGTAATTGTTTAAAATTCCATAACATAAAATTTATAATTTTTATTTATAATTAATAATTTAAAATAAAATAAAATGTGTTTTTATTATAAAGTCGCTTTTGATATATTATCTGTTATTATTCACATTTCATATAGATTACTAATTATAAAAATTTTAATAGATTATTAATTTCAAAATATATTATAAAAATAGTAATTTTAAAATATTTTTTGGTTTCTTAGATACAATAGTTGTGATGGTATTTAAAGTGAACTTTATTTTATTTTGGTATTCTTTTATTTTTTACATATATTTATATATATTTCATAATTTCATTACTACTATTTAAACCTATCAATTCAATAAAAACCTTATAATAGTCTATATTTTATTGGTTTTATTATTGTGGGTGGATCAATATATTGATCATAATATTAATATATGTATTACTACTTTAATAAAACATTGGTCATTACATTCTCCCCCCTTAAAAAGAATTTCGACCTAGAAATTTTGTTACATGGAAAAAATAAGTGAGAGTACATTTATCTCATACCATACTTAGGATAACATGTTACCTCCTTAAACATATTATTTTTTCGCAAAAAATATATTAGATGGGATATGTTATTTCATATAATCTTGTCTCTTTGATTAATTATTTAAACACATTGTTCCTCATATAAAATGTATTGTTTCAGTTGTATAACTTCTAAGATCCTTACATGTGATGGATATAGTATCTACTTCATCAAATGTGATATTTGGAACACATCGTGTTCTTGAGATAGGTGTATAGAGAGTGATAATAGATAGGCTATGACCCCAACATGATCAAGGTTATCTGTGCAGCTGATTTATCAAGGGATAAACTTCCCTTTCATCCCAAATCTCTTAACCCACATCCATGAAGATATTTGAAGGAACACCTTATCATAAAATTCAAATTATAGTTCTCATATATGATCATATCTATACATATTCTATTGAATTTATCAATGAATAACCTTACACATCATTTCTTGGAAAAGTTCATGACATATTAGCTTTCTCTCTCCAAGTTCATCCCAACATATAAGAATCCAACATCTATTCCCATAAAGAGCCTCATATAGTGCCATCTAAATGATAGAATGATTTTTTGGTATATATGTACTATATTTGGGGCTTGTGGTGATGTCAAAATCATTTTAAATACATAAAAAAATATTTCAACATATCCTCCATAGGTTTTATGGTCCTTTTATATTGACAATCCATTCAAGTATAATAATTAGTGCTGAAATAAAACACTATATCCAATTATTTATAAAGGATTCTAAAAAATCTTGAGGTAATCATCAATCCCCAATTACATATAATGGATAGTGTTATTCCATGAATCCACACAAATTATATTTTCTTTATATTGAATATTTGGTCTAGGGATAAATATTCATTGATGGAAATAAAATTAACTAACCTCCAAAGTTGATCGACTACAATCCAGATAGGATTGTAGAATTTAGATTTTTTTTGGAAGTCCTATGATGAAATACATAGTGATGCTTTCCCATTTCAAAAATGGTATGGGTAATGGTTACAATATACCCTTAAAATTTTGTTGTCAAACCTTAACTTTCTGGCATACCAAGCACTATGAAATATATTTTATAGTTTCTCTCTTCATGATATACCAATAGATGTTTTGTTTTAGGTCTCTATAGATTTTATTACATTCCATTTTAATTTATAAAGATGAGCTATATGCATTATCCAACAGATCCTTCTTTAACTTTTATTTTTATGGGATAGATAACCAGGTCCCAAACCATATAAATCTATATTTATCAAAGTTGTACTATAGAATATTGAAAATATTGTTTAGATGATTTTAATCCAATTTCAAGGATTATTTGATATTTAATTGAATTTATGGCTATTTAATTTGTTTTTTCAAGATATGAAATTTCACCTTCACTTGTTACTTAAATACTCATCCTTTATAAATCCAATCGTATCATATTTTTTTCAATCCTCATAATGGATAATGTATCATGATTATCTCTAATCAGAGCATCAACAACCATATTTTCTTTCCTAGGGTGTTAATGTGTTGATAAGTTATAATATTTTAGAAATTAAAACCATCTACTTTGGTGCTTAATAATATCCTTTGTGAATATATGTTTTAGGATATTATGATGACTATATTTATCATAAATTTATTCACGTAGATAATTTCCTAAAATATTTAATTCAATGATCACTACCATTAAATCTAAATTATATTCTGTGTAATATTTCTCATGATTCTTTAATTATAATTATGTATAAGAAATTATCTTATCTTTATGAAAGAGTACATCAAAAAAAACATTTTTTCAAAGTGACACTATATATTAAAAACCCTTCCCCACTATAGGGTAATGTTAGCACAAGAGTGGTGAACAACTTATTTTTTTAGTTCCTTGAAATTTTCTTCCAATTCCTCTGCCAAAGTATCCTTAAACCCTTCCATGTAAATTTTTTTAATATATATTATTTCTATGATAAATTTCCCACAAAGAATTGATAATAACCTATTACCATAAGAAAGTTATAGACCTCAGTTATGGTGGTCATTATAGGGAATTTCTTGGTAAATTTCAAATTTTATTGATCAATTGATATAAAATTTCTCATTATGGCATGAACTAATAATTTTAAATTCTATTTCTATAATTGGGATGTGCTAAATTCGAATACATTTTTTCCATAATCAAGGTATTTAACATAATATATAATTTATATCCATACTCTTCCTTACATTGTGAGTATATAAGAATACACTTTATAAATACAACCAATTAATTATTAAGAAAAACTATAATGAATGTATTCAAAAGATAATAGAATATGGATAGATAATTATTTAGTCATAATGGAATCACTATAAATTAATATTGTCCATATCCTAATCAGAATTTTTTTAGAAATATGCTCTGTTTTAATTCTTAACTGATGATATGTAGATCAAAGGTCAATCTTTGAGAAGTGATGAAATATTATAAGTTGATCGAATAATTAACTAACAAAGGAAAAAATATATTAATTCTTTATTATGATCATGTTAAGATTATGATAGTTAATATAAATATTAATTTATATGTCTTTCTTATTAATAGTGCATACTAGTGCTCCCCATGGAAAAGCACTGGGCAGGATAAAACCCTTTTCTAAATTATCATTTTTCTTAATTTTCAATTCCCCCAATTCAATAGAATATAATATATAAATAAATCATGATATATAAATATAACCATGTATAATTTTAGTTAATAACTCAACCTCATGCTCTACGGGGGAGGCTATGCTTTTCATTTAAGAATATATTAGTATATTCCAATAAAATGTCCATTTCATCAATAATGATATCTGATTTAACCATATGAGTTATAATTCCCCCATTACTAGGTATAAAAAATGATATTATTAAAATTTATTCCAAAGGGATACCATCGTTATAACAATACTTGATAATTGGTTGATCTGGGATACAAAATGTAATATCATTCTACTGATAATTGATATGGTATCTATGTAGGGATAACCAATCCATGCCCAATGATATATCAAATTCAACCAAAAGTAGAATAATTATATATTAAGGAATTATATTCCTTGAAATTTTTATTAGATATGATTTATATATCTAAGATGTGATCATTGATCCAACTAGTGTTTTCATAGATAGTTCAATATCCATAGAGTGAGGTGGTGATTCATTATTCATAGAAAACATGTGTGATATAAAAGAATGTGAATAACCATAATCTAATATGGCTTTTACATATCTTTAATATAGAATAATTGTACCTCACTCTTGTTAAGTATTATGATCTACATAATCCATAGTGATTGAGAATTTTATATCTCATTCAATGTGTTTCAGAGGCTTTTGGAGCCTATTTTCTTCATTATCTCTAGTGCGAGGTCATTGTTTCACATAATTCCAAAACTCCTTGAATTTGAAATAATAAAGTGTGGTAAGAGAATTAGTGGGGACCTTCATATCTTATATTGGACTATTTCATCCTTTTTACATTTTTTGGCTTGATGGAGATCTCTACCATTTTTTACAAACATCTTATTGACCCTATTAAGTGATTTTCTTGGTGTTTTTTCCTATATTTTTTTATATGTTGTAAAATATTCCTTATTTTATCATATTTAATGCATAAATTTTCATATTGTACATCATTTCCTTCTTTTACACACTTAATATTTCAAATATGGTAATTTTTTAATCATATTTTACAATATTTGGTTTGGGATAATCACTATATTTATCAGTACATCTCTCAATATAATGGTTTTATCACTAATATAGTCACTAAATTCACCCTCGAACCCACTATTTACTTGGTTCTATTTGGTTCTAAACAACCAAATGGGTTAACATGAGTGAAAAAAATTTAACATCATAGGGGGATTATCATAATTTATAATACTAAATAGATTCAATGTCACACCCAGGCTTCGTATCGAGGTATGTTTTTAATTTTAATTTTTATCTCATAGTTTTATTTGACTTTTTATTAATTGATTGCTAGAATATGGGCTGAGTCCAGTTTGAGTCGTGTGCTTTTTGTGCTGATAAATGAAGTTGAGCCCGACATGTGTGGTGCACCTTTGGTGCTAGTAAATGATCATTGGATTGACAATGTTCGACACATGAGCAGGGCATGTGTGAATTCGTGCGGCCTGCTCGGTGCGCGAGTGATTCCTTTTTCTTATAAATATTTTAGGCACATAATTCTTTGTTTAAAATTAATAACATTTTTGTTATTTTAATCCCATTATTAATATAAATTGTCTATTTTATTTATCTTTTTTTTTGATTATTTTAGGTTTTTTAAAGGTATCATTCCACTTTTTTATTCTTTATTTCTATTCTTTTTTTTCCTTTTATATTTCCTCTCCCTAACTCAAAATCCTACGTGCCACACACTGTTCACTCATCCCCTTTCCCCCTCTGGTTCATGCACAACCCGTCAAAGCCCTAAGGGCTATCTTCCTCCTCTCGCCGGACCAGTCAGTTCCCACCTCGGCAGGATCCGGCTCAGCTAGCCTCCTCCTGCTACCTCCCGCTCACCCAGCCCGGCCAGCTCCTCTACCCTCCCACTTTTCCCAGCCGCACCTTGCCCCATAGCCTCCCCACCAGACCCACCGACTAACCCTCGTCCAGCAGGCTGTGCACCCACTTCCCTGGTTTGGATAGAAACCCCACGTGTGACCTCTCCTTGTTTAGCCAAACTTCCAGTTAACCCTTCTTTTCAAGCGCTGCACTCCTCCCACCAACTCCATCGAGTTCCGACCAACCTCTCGAACCTCTCAACATAGGTGTGGAGTAACTCATTTGTGTTTTCTTCTCTTTTTAGGGTGTTACGATTAGGGTCTAGTTTGTGTTTGGATTATTTGTTGTTCATTTGTGTGATACCTCGTTTTAAGGTTTATTGTGGTCTACTTGAGAAGTGGTGGGTGTGTAATGAACTTTGCGCATCGAGTTTGTGAAATCTGATACACGTTGGTAGGTGATTCCATACACAATTATTATCTAATGATCATTTTCATGTTTGTTTAATTAATTCAGCACCTTATTAATTAGATTCCATGCTGAAAAATTAGTTTTAATTACATTTTAAATGTCAATTTAATTTTTTGGAAGTGTTTATAAGTGAATTGGTCTTTTTTTATTTTTAAATCCTACCTTGAATTGTTTATTATTGTTTTGTAAACTGTGCAGTGTGTGAGCTAGAAATTGCGGATGACGCGGTTTATGTTTTGACGTGTGTCAGAATATGTTTTATCTTAGAAAAAGGTTTTGAATGACTTTTTGACCTTTAAAATTTTTGCGACATGTTTGAAAACTATTTAACAAATTCTATTAGTGGTTTTCTTAATTATCAAAGTGTTTTTTTAAGTTATATATATAGTTTAATTTAATGTGTAAGCGATCCAGATTAAGTTTTAAGAAGTTTTGGTGTACGTGTGGTTTTAAAATAGGATATCAGTGTGCAGGTTACATGTTATTGTGTGTGAGAACCTCGTTTGTCTCTAAGTGTTAATATGACATTTTATGTGAACTTTGAATTTAGGTGAACATGAAGAGGGAAGCTTGGGGTATTAGGTGGGGGGACTAGGACTAGTGAGCTAGTGTTCCGGAGATGGCATGGCCCGATCTCACTGGCAGGATTGAATATTGCGACACTAACTAAATATATGATGACTGAGGGTCATGGTCTTCTAAGACATGTTTTCTGAGGGTCGTGGCCTTCTAAGCCATGTTTTCTGAGGGTTATGGTTTCTAAGCCACGTTTCACTGAGACACGATGTTCTAGGGTCCCACCTATTTCTAGTACCCATAGGGCCTCTCCCATCCTTTGGTGCTACCAGTTACTTTGCACACACCAATGATACCTGATATTTCAATCGAGTTACTTCCCAAACATGTGTTTGCTTTAAACTTCTTTTCTTTAAGGTCGTTTTATGAAAAAAAAATTCACTAACGTTGATAAGAATTTCTTACTTTCATTTATTTATCAGTGAAAATATAATTGTCTTTTAATGCTTGTGCATGGAATCTTTTCTCAGTAACATCCTGCTGGGCGATTGCTCAAACCCTACTTACAACTTTAGGTGTAAGTAGATTTGTTTATGTCTGATTATGTAAGGGTCCAGTGTTTGGGAGTGGTGGTTCTGGTTATTAGCCGACATCTTGACGTGGTGTTGTGGTGGTGGCTTGAGGGTGGTTTCCTCTCACTAGGTGACAAATTTCATGTTTGTTTTTGGTCACCATACTTTTAGTATTGTTTGGGTTTTTTTTACATGTGTCTCAAAAATTTTGTTTTTGTTAAAGACTTGTTTGGCTGCATCTTTTACTTTTGTTTGGTTTATTTTTTTGGCTACTTTATATTATTTTACTCGGGTAAATCGTTATCAAGGTTTGTTTCAATACTCGGGAACTTGTGCCAGCCCGTGAGGATCAGGAACTCCCTTCAGGACTTGCCGAGGCCCGGGTTGGGCGTCAGTTCGGATGGTGACCCGACTTGGTTCGTGAAAAAATGTTATCAGAGCAGATTTTGTTGTCTATGTTATTTTATTTATGATGAGGCTGGTTAGATAAGAGTTAGGATTTTCGGGGCTCAGAATTCTGGTTTCGAGTAGGGTCCCTGGCTAGAACACCTCGTGACAGACCCTGAGTCGCCATGGGGTATTGGGATAATTGTTTGACTTCTCTTCTAGGTGGGACATGTAGGTTGCAGACTGTGTGTGGACATCAGGTAGGGAAGAAGAATTTCGACATGATGTTACTTTTTCATGTTTGGTTTACTGATGATTACTTATCTTGATGGAAATTTGATTTTTCTTTAGATATGATATATTGATGATGTTATTTTATGACTATTTCTCTTTGCAACAAGATGCCTCCCTAGAGAGGTTATACGCACCCACAGGAGGAAGACGGAGAGAGTTCTCCCTCATCGCTTGATCTGAGATTGGTAGAAGCTGTGGTCTGAGCTATTCAGGCTTTAGGACAAGGGGTGACTCCTACCCCCACCCCTAATCTAGCTAGAAGAGATGAGTCTGGCACCAAGAGGGATAAAGCTCAAGAATTTCTGAAGAATAAACCCACTTCATTCCAAGGAAGTTCAAAAGCTCAAGAGGTAGAGGAATGGCTTGAAAAGATAGAGAATATGTTCGAGTTCCTTGACATGCTAGAGGAAGTCAGGGTAATGTGTGCCTCATTTCCGCTAGAGGGTTCCAGTCACAAGTGGTGGTATTCAGTGATTCAGGCTGGGAAGCATGAGAAGATGAGTTGGAAGGATTTCGAATCAATATTCAAGGAGTAGTACTATCTCGAGTTCTTGTCCTATGCTAGATCTCGGGAGTTCATGGATCTCTCACAAGGGGATCAGATAGTGATGAAGTATGGAAACCGCTTTGCTGAGCTAGTGTGGTATGCACCTAAAATTGTTTCATGTGAATATTTGAATGCTCAGAAGTTAGAGAAGGGTCTTCGACCAGAAATCCACTCTCAGGTTTTCTTATTCAAGCTGGGAACTTATGCTGAGGTGGTTGATCATGCTTGCATGGTTGAGATTGACTAGAGGGGAAAGTTGGGATTTTCTGGAACAATGTCAGGGTTTTGGCAGTGACAGTTCATCTGAGAAGAAGAGGAAGTGTGATGGGCAATGGAAGAAGAGTGGTGGAAGCTCAGGTCATCCTCCCAGGAAGACTTCATCTGAGGATTCTAGTGTAGGGTCTGTGGTGTGACATTAGTGTGGAAGGGTAGGGAACATTTGACCTACATGTCCATACCCTCCCAGACCTTTCCATGGGTGTGGTGTTGTGGGGCATCTACAACGCTTCTGCAGGACTGTGCACCCTTACCAGAGTGGGACAAGATCTGTAGCTTCCAGAGGAGTATCAGTTCAGTCAGATCTGACCAGGACGACGAGATCTCGATTCAGTGGCCATGGTGGGAGGACCAGATCATCTTCAGGGAAGAGCCAGATCAGGGCAGAGCCTCAGGAAAGCGGTCATTCTGAGGCAAGGATTAGACATTTTCATGTCGTGGATTAGGAACCAGCGGGTATGATGCATGACCTTTGACTGCTCGAGGTACCATTCTGATTTCATCTTCCATAGCTACAGTTTTATTTGATACTAGTTCTTTAGTTTCTTTTATATTTTCCCATCTTGTGAACCTACTGAACCAACCAACTGAACTATTATATCTCCCCATGGAGTTGGTAACACCATTGGGGAAAAAGAGGGATCAAGGCCTTAGGTGTCTATCATGTGCGATCTCTATGTCAGGAGTCGAGATGGAGGGGGATTTCTTGGTCCTTGACATGGACCTATTTGATGTGATCCTCGACATGGACTAGATGGTGCACATTCAAGAGCATATTGACTGCTATCATTACTGAGTCAGCTTTATAGAACCATATGGGAGTCCTTAGTTATTTTATGGAGAATGGGATCCTCGTTTGGGTCACGTGGGGCCTCCACTCCCTGAGTTGGGGAATCATGATTATCAGTAGTTGTCACTCACACTGGAGAAAGTTGGTGGTGTATCTCAGGGTGGGTTACCTCATGTAGTGGATGAGTTCCTAGAGGTCTTCCCAGATGATTTTTCATGATCACCCCCTAGAGCAGGATGTGGAGTTATCAATTGAGTTGGCACTGGGAACTCAGCCTATATCTCTTACCTCATATCACATTGCCCCACCAAATTGAGGGAATTAAAGATACAACTGGATGATTTGGAATCCAAAGGATTCATTTTCCCGAGCGTCTCTCCTTGGGCGGCCCCAGTTTTATTCGCGAAGAAGGCCGATGGAACCTTCTGGTTGTGCATCAATTATCAGAAATATAATAAGGTGACCATCAATAATAATTAACTTTTCCCCGGATTGACGATTTGTTCAACCATGTAAAGGGGGAAAAGTTGTCATCCAAAATTGACTTGCATTCGGGATAACACCAGCTCAGGGTGAGAGAAGCAGACATTCCAAAGACGGATTTCCAAAGCAGGTATGATAACTTCAAGTATCTAGTCATTTCTTTCAGATTGATGAATGCTCCAGAAATTTTCATGGCACTCATGAATAGGGTGTTCCGCAAATATCTCGAGTCATTTGTCATGGTATTTGTGGACGAAATCTTGGTTTATTCTGAATCTGGGGAGGAGCATGAGCATCATCTGCAGATTGTTTTGGGCACGTTGCAGGACCACCGCCTGCATGGAAAACTCTCGAAGTGAACATTCTGGACTAGGGAATTGAAGATTCTGGGGCATGTCATCTCAAAACAAGGGGTTTCAGTGGATCCTGAGAAGATCAGTGCAGTTATGTCATGGGAATTTCCAAGGAATGTGCTAGAGATCAGGATTTGTCTTGGCCAGGCAGGTTATTATATGCGTTCTTTTCGGGACTTCTCACAACTTTCCTCCTCCATGACTGCACTTGCCTGGAAAGAGGTGATGTTTGAATGGAGCCCACAGTGCCATGAATCCATTGAGGAGTTGAAGTGGCGGTTGACCACCGCACCTATGCTAATATTACTAGAGTCTATGAAGGGATATGTGGTTTATTGTTATGTGTCAGGTACGAGCCTTGGGTGTGTACTAATGTAGGATAACCATGTTGTGGCTTATGGTTCTTGCCAGATATGGCCGCATGAGAAGAATTATCTGACCCCTGGACTTGGAGTTGGCAGCAGTGATGCACACCCTGAAGACTTGGCGTTAGTACCTCTTTGGGGAGAAATTTTTGGTCTATTCTGACAATAAGAGCCTAGAATACATTTTCTCTCAGAACGATCTCAATCTGAGGTTGCGCCGCTGGATTGAGTATCCACAGGGATTTGAATTTGACATTGTCTATACTCTGGGTAAGGGAAATGTGGTGGCTAACACTTTGATAAGGAAGGTACGAGTGCAATCATTGAGGAATTCTAGAAATGAGTGGACTTTTATGGGGCTCTTCACCCAGATGCACTTGGAGAGCAGGGAGCACAACATAGGTACTTTATTGGATAGTATTCAGTTGAATCCTACTCTTCTGGAGTTGATTCAGTGGGAGCAGCCCAGTGATGAGATATTCCAGTGATCTATGTAGTTTCTTCATGGTGGGGAGACTCCTTCAGATTGGTCTATGCCTACTAAAAGGATCTTGTGCTTCAAGGGTCATGTAATGGTGTCGTTGTCTCTACAGAAGGTGGTGATGCGGGATATCCACCAGTCTCAGTGGGTCGTCCATCCTGTTACCACCAAGATGTATTATGTTGTTTGTCGCCAGTTCTGGTGGGTAGGTATGAGATGACACGTAACCAACTTTGTATAAAGATGCTACACTTGTCAGTAGGTGAAAGCAGAGCATCATAGACCATCTGACCTACTTCATCCATTACCCATTCTTATCTAGAAGTGGGATGAGTTCCCCATGAACTTCATTATTGGATTTCCTTGTACACCTCTTAGAAGGAATGATATATGGGGAATTATTTATCATTTGACCATGTCATCTCACTTTATCCCGATCATAGATACAACAAAGGTGGAGGAGCTGGGTCGTTTGTATGTTCAGGAAATTGTCAGACATCATGGTGTTCCGTCAACAGTTGTTTCTGATAGGGACCCCCACTTTACATCTTGATTTTAGGGAGGAATCCAGAAGGCTTTGGGGTCACAGGTTAAGATGATCACAACATACCATCCTCAGAATGATGGACAAATAGAGCAGGTGAAATAGATTCTGGATGCTTCACACATGTTTGTTGTATTTCAGAGGTTCATGGGAAATCCATTTGGGATAGGTTGAGTTTGCTTATAATAATAGTTTCCAATACTCTATTAGAATGGAAACCTTTGAGGCACTCTACATTTGGCCTTGTCGGTCTCCTTTGTGTTGGGATGAGGTAGGCAAGACCTCACTCTTGGGACTGAGTCTTGTTTAAGAGACGTCTGAGAAGGTCAAGTAGATTAGACAGTGGTTATTGACAGCTCATAGTCGCCACAAATCTTATGCAGATTAGAGGCATTGAGATATTGAGTTTTTAGTGGGGGAAAGAGTGTTCTTGAGGGTGGTCCCTGGATTGGGTCTCCGCCTCTTGGGAAAGAAAGAAAATCTAACACTGAGGTATGTTGGGTCTTTCAAGATTACCGAACGGATTGGAAAGGTGGAATACAGTTTTGATTTTCCTTCTCAGTTGAAATCGATTCATGACATATTTAATGTATCCCAACTGAAAAAGTATAATCCTGATCCGTCTCATGTGTTGAATTGGGAGTATTTGGAGATTGATCCAGACTTATCAGTGTTTGAGTGGCCAGTACGGATAGTCTATTCTCAGGAGAAGGTGTTTTGTGGAAAGTCAATTCCCTAGGTTCATATTCTCTGGATGGAAATGACGAGCATGAGACTTAGGAGAGAAAGTCTTGGGTTGAGCAGGAGTACCCATTTCTATTCTCTAACCAGACTTCAAATTGACTTTTTGAGGGCAAAAATTTTTCATGGTGGAGAGAATTTTCACACCCAGGCTTCGTATCAAGGTACATTTTTAATTTTTATTTTTATCTCATAATTTTATTTGAATTTTTAATAATTGATTGCTGGAATGTGGGCCAATACCGGTTTGCATCATGCGCTTTTTGCGCTGATAAATGAAGTTGAGCCTGACAGGTGTGGTGCACCATTGGCGCTAGTAAATGATCATTGGCTTGACAATGCTCAACGCATGGGCAGGGCACGGGCCAAGCCGTACGGCCTGCCCGACGCGTGAGCAACACCTTTTTCTTATTGAGGTTTTAGGCACATAAATCTTTGTTTTAACATTAATAATTTTTTTTATTATTTTAATCCCATTATTAATATAAATTCTAAATTTAATTTATCTTTTATTGATTAGTTTAGGTTTTTTAAGGGTCTCATTCCACTTTTTTTATCCTTTCTTTCTATTCTTTTTTTTCCTTTTTATTTTTACTCTCCCTCACTCAAAACCCTATGCGCCACACACTGTTCATTCATCCCCTTTCCCCCTCTGGTTCACGCAAATCCCATAGAATCCCTAAGGGCTATCTTCCTCCTCTCATTGGACCAGCCAGTTCCCACCTCATCCGAATCCTGCTTAGCCGACCTCCTACTACTACCTCCTGCTCACCCAGCCCGGCCGACTCCTATACCCTCCCAATTTGCCCACCCACACCCTACCACACTGCCTCCACACTAGACCCACAGACTCACCCTCATCCAATAGGTCACGCACCCTCCTTCCCTGGTTTGGACAGAAACCCCACGCGTGACCTCTCCCTGTTCGGCCAAACTTCTAGAGACCCCTTATTTTCTAGCATTTCACTCCTCCCGCCAACTCCATCGAGCTCTAACCAACCTCTCAGACCTCTCCCCTTAGGTGTGGAGTAACTTATTTGTGTTTTATTCTCTTTTGAGGGTGTTGTGATTAAGGTTTATTTTGTGTTTGGATTATTTTTTGTTCATTTGTGTGATACCTCATTTTAAGGTTTATTGTTGTCTACTTGAGGCATGGTGGGTATGCAATGACCTTTTCACATGGAGTTTGTGAAATCTGCTACACATTAGTAAGTGATTCCACACAAAATTATTATCTGATGATCATTTTCATGTTTGTTTAATTAATTCATCACCTTGTTAATTAGTTTCCATGCTGAAAAATTAGTTTTAATTGTGTTTTAAATGTACATTTAATTTGATAGAAGTGTGTCTAAGTGAATTGGTCTTTTTTTTTTATTTTGAAATCCCACCATGAATTGTTTATTAATATTTTGTAAACTATGCAGTGTGTGAGTTAGGAAGTACGGATGATGCGGCTTATGTTTTGACATGTGTCAGAATATTTTTTATCTTGGAAAAGGGTTTTGAATGAATTTTTGGCCTTTAAAAATATTGTGACATGATTGAAAACTGTTTAATAATTCATCTGATTGGTTTTTTTAATTTTCAAATATTTTTTTTTAATTTATGTATCTAGTTTAATTTAATGTGTAAGCGGTGCAGATTAAGTTTTAAAACTTTTTAGTGTGCGTGTGGTTTTAAAAGAGGATATCAGTGTGCGAGTGACATTTTCTTATGTGTAAGCACCTCGTTTGGCTCTAAGTGTTAATGTGACATGTTATGTGAACTTTTAATTTTGGTGAGCATAAAGAGGGAAGCCTAGGGTATGAGGTGGGGGGACTAGGACTAGTGAGCCAGTGTTCCGAAGATGGCTTGGCCCGGTCTCACTGGCAGGATTAACAGTTGAAAAACTAACTAAATATATGATGGCTAAGGGTCGTAGTCTTCTAATCCACGTTTTATGAGGGTTGTAGCCTTCTAAGCCACGTTTTCTGAGGGTCATGGTGTCTAAGACACGTTTCACCGAGACACGATATTCTAGGGTCCTACCTATTTCTAGTACCCATAAGGCATCTTCCATTATTTGGTGCTACCATTTACTTTGCGCACACCAATGATACATGATATGTCACTCGAGTTACTACCCAAACATGTGTTTTCTTTAAACTTCTTTTCTTTAAGGTCATTTTATGAAAACCTTTTTCACTAACATTGATTAGAATTTGGTACTTTTGTTTATTTATCATTGAAAATGTAATTGTCTTTTAATGGTTGTGTGTGGAATCTTTTCTTGGTGACATCCTGCTGGGTGATTGCTCACACCCTACTTACACTTTTGGGTGTAATTAGATTTGTTTATGTCTGATTTAGGTAAGGGTCCTGCGTTTTGGAGCAGTGGTTTAGGTTTTTAGCAGACCTCTTGATGTGGCATTGTGGTGGTGGCTTGAGGGTGGTGTCCTCTCACTAGGCGATAGTTTTCAGGTTGGTTTTTGGTCACCATAAATTTAGTATTTTATTGGTTTTGGTTTTACCTATGACTCAAAAATCTGGTTTTTTTTAAAGACTTGTTTGGATGAAACGTTTACTTTTGTTTGGTTTATTTTTTTGGTTACTTTATATTTTTTACTCTGGTAAATCATTCCCAAGGTTTATTTTAATACCCAGGCACTTGTGCCAGCCCGTGGGGATCGAGAACGCCCTTTGGGCATTGCCGCGTACTGGGCCAGGCATCAGTTCATATGGAGACCTGACTTGGTTCGTGAAATTCATCATTAAAACCGTTTCCCCATTTGTATCATTATATTGGAATATAATTTTTTTTACTTAAACCTATATAAATCACAGTTCTACATACATTGTTTTATGTTGGATTATCATATACTTTTCAACCTAATCCCTCAAAGTAACTAAGAAATAAATCATTTTTAGAAGTTTTTAAAGGGAATATGATCCACCAATGAATACCACCAAGAAGAATCTTTTTAGTTGTATAGTATTAATCCCAATCATCATGAATTTGTTTGATACCAATTAAATTCTCAGCCAACCCGTTTTAGAATGAATACCCCTAGGAACATATGTTCCACAGTCATATCCATTTTCCAGTATGAATAGATGGATGTATTTATTGGAAAACCATCAAGTTATGAATTTAAAAATATTTCAAGATATCATTCTATAATCAGAATCATCTCTAGGGGTTTCACTAATATTATCTAACCCTATAACCCAAGTTAAAAAAATATCCAAAAATAACTAAACCCTCCATATGATACCAACTGAGGAAACCCAAGCTAAACATGACTTTATTTTACATCATTACCATAGTTCAAAAATTTCATTAAATAATAAACATAACATCCCATTAATTTAAAGGTTTTATGTATATGAAGGCTAGTGACATAAGCAATTTTTTTAAAATTCATCTAAATATTTCCCCATAATTTCATCTTGCATTGAATTTTTATAAACAAATCCCATGTTAAACTCATCCTCATGGCGTGAGAAATAGAAAACAATTAAGGAGTGACTAAAAATTACCTAAAAGGGAGAAGTAAACATATCAATATGTTTCCCATAGTGAGATAATAAGTATATAAGAAAACATAAAAATGTGATAAATCATTGATTAAAGGAACATGTAATAATAAAAATGATTCACATGACATAGGGAATAAGTAATCCCATATGATCCAATATATAGAATGGAAAAAAGATTGGAAAACATGAGACTTAAATAATGATCCAAAGATAATATTATAGTATCATATTAACTGATGTTCCACCAATATAGAAACAAAACAATATTGATCAGGTATCACTATATATTTCTTATAGTACTCAAGAATGAAAACCTGTTCATATTAGATATTAATAATCACAACCATTTTCACATAGAAAATAATACATCACAACATGTTTTCCATTTTGGGTCTACCGTCACTACCCAATTAAGCATTATATTATGAGATATAAAGCGTCACCTAATCCATTAGACGACTATATAGGGACCACATATCGTATAATTATTAACCAAATACATGTGACCCATAAGAAACATCTATTTATAAAATCATTAAAACCTAGGATTAAGAATGGGATTCACATTATATTTCAAGAGTTATCACATTAATAAACACATAAACTAGAAGAATTGATGCCAAATTCAATAACCACAATGTTTAAATTCATAAAATCATATAGAGGGTCATTTATAGAACAATAAATTATAGAAAATTGGTCAATTTTGAGATAAATTAGAATATATAATTAAAATCACAGAAGAGAGTAAAAATTATTATCTTTGAAATGAAATTATAAATATCATGTGAAATGATACATATTTGTATTTATAAATTAGAATGGATAACATTGATAGTAAATGAAAGAAAATTCCTAAAAGGAATATCCATTTAATATAAATAAATACTAAATAGCATGGGAATTATTCATAACATATTATAATTTTATTGAAAAGAAAATCATTAATGGAAGGATATTTTAAATAATAACTCTTTTTATCTTAATAGATAAAAGTGTAAATCTTATGTAAAAGGATATATTTGGATAAAGGGAAAATTTAAGCTAAAAGTTAGAAAGAGATTCCATAACATAAAGAAGGATATTTGAGTTACCAAAGTCCTTTACCTTTATTCTTGATTGAAATTGATGTTATTCAACATCTAGTATCACAAATATAATTATCTTAATTACCTATTTAATATCCTTATTCAAACACTTTTCCATTTAGTCCTTTAATTTGTAATAAGGATCTTTGGGTATTAGGTTTTGATGAATGAGTGTTTATCATTTGTACTAATTTTGTAATAATAGTGTTATAATTTATTCTTTTACAAAATTTTACCTTTAAAAATACATCATGGTTAATGTAATTGATGTTATATAACATCTTATAGTGTTATTATTCACATACATGAAAGTTTTATTTTGTTTTCTGATAGTGAATTTGATGATAAACTAGTTTCCGCTTATTTATCGGTGTTGAAGAATTAACTTATAACAACCATTAATTATTATTATTTTCATAAATTGTGATATTTATGTTATATAATACTCATATAAATTATATATATTCTTTACTTATAAACTAAAAATATACAAACATTTGGTAAGGAAAATATAATTGACCGTTCCATGGATGTGGTAGTCCATACAGACTCATAGAAGAGGATTTACTTTTTCAAAGAACATGAGAAATGAGAAATATGGTTATTTATTTTACACTCTTAAAATCATAATATGTATCATAATTATTTATTAAATTAACATTTATACCAGACATGTTAGTTTTTAAAGTAAACAAAACATGTTTATTATTGGATCCTGTAGTCTGCACATACACACAATTCACATTTTCATTTTCCTTAATGGGAAAGGGAAGGGTGATGAAGGATAACACCATCATTATAATTACATAGGAGTATACTAGTGATAATTATGATTTGATTTTAATATTTGGTAATGTAATTTGGGTAATAATAAGTGAAAATAAATAAATATAAATGAGAAAGGGGAGTTCAGAAATTTATAGCTCACTACTTGGATTATCTCTATTACAAAGGGGGTTAAACCTTTGAAGGATGTAATTTTGAAAAGACTAGAACCAATATAAATTTTATAGTAGTTTTTAGGATAGGGTTATTCTGATTTTGGGTTTAACATTTGGGGTTTTTGTGTGAGGGGATGTGAGGAGAGGAGATCCCCTTTTATAAGCGAAAGGGGATAACCTTGTTTTTGTAAATACCAATAAATGTTTAACAATGAGAAATAAATATGAGGAAAGTGTATCCATGATTGATAAATAATATAGATGAGAAGTTATATGGTCAATAAATTTCTCATCCATACATTCAAACATATTTTTTAAAACATGTTTAAAGACATTTACTCTTAAATTTTTACTTTTTCCATTTTAGCATTTACCATGGTAACTAGTTTTTACCTATATAAGATATATTTTATTGAAAAATAATAATTTTCCTTATTATATCATTTGTACCAAATTATTAAATTTTGGTCAATTTATTTTCATTCTATATCTAATTTTGATAAAAATTAACATTAGAATTGTGAGAACATAATATACTAAAAAATATTTCCTGAGAAATTTTTTACTCATGATCCAAAACATTATATATATATATATATATATATATTTTTAAACTAGAATTTATATTTTTAAAATTTTAATATAAATTATAAAATTCATATTATTTAAAGAAATTGGTCTTAAAGACTTTAATTATTTTTATAATCTAATAATCCCATAAATTAACTGATACTTGTGAAAATAATATACTGAACTATTCACCTAAATATCAATTTTGTTTATGAAAATTATGAAATTTTAATTTTAATAAAATATTTCCATGATAAATATAAAAAATGAAGTAAATTTTTTCAATTTTATATAATAAAATTTAAAATTTATATTTTTAATTAAAAACATAAAATATAGCTTAATTTATTTTTTATAGGAAAATAATATTTAGTATATTATTTATTATTCTTATCATTTCCTATAAATTAAGAAATAAATTATTTTTTATCCTTTATTCATATAAAAAATATTATAAATTCTTTTTAAAGAATTATTTTCTTAATTGTTTAGTTTGATTAGACGAGTCAAAATTTTAAGTGACCTTTATTTTTTTGTTCTTATTTTCTTTATTATATATATTTTTATATATTTCCTAATTCTATTAACACTATTTATAATTACCAATTATATAGCAACATTAAAATAGTATATATTATTTTTTGTTTCAATTTTGTACATGGAGTAAGTTTTCGAACATTTTAATTATTTAAGAAAGAATATTATAGTAAAACTTAAAACATTACAAAAATAACCAAGAAGTATCCTATGGTACCTATATTCCCCAATGAAATAATTGGACTTATATATTAGTCACAATTATGAATTTTTATTAAAAATAAGATAATTTAGGTCTGTGAAAGATACGATCCTTACTTAATCAATAGGGTGAATTACTTCAACGAATATCCCTTTAATTTAAGGATGAAAAAGGAAGAAAACATTTTACTTCCTTAAAATTTATATTTTATTTCTTCTAAAAAATTTTGAGTGTTTGTTTTAATGATATGTTTATAATGAATTTTAGATTTTTTTACTAATATTTAATGTATTATTGATTATATGATTTACTAAAAATTATAATTTTTAATCCATTAGAATGACATACATATCATAAAAAAAAATTGTGAAATAATATCACTAAGGGTTGTTGGTATTAAAATTTAGGCTATACATTTATCTTAAGAATTATCAGTAATGGTATGAATTATATATATTACATGGAATAATATGTTTAAATTATTTTTGAGTTTTTTCATGCATCACTAGATGGAGAACACCATGAAAAAATTTATGCAAACATTGAGTCATTATCGAGCAGGTTTTATTTCCCCTCTCTTAGACAATATGGATCGTTGTTTATTAATTTTAGTTTCAATAATAAATGGAAAGAATGTATTAGTTGAAAAATATATACATTTAAATATCCATTATGATAAATTAATTTGTTATAGAAATGATATTCTACTTCATGTGAAAATTTATTCTATAACTTGGTTTCAAGAAATTACGAGCATATGATGAATACATTTCTAAATTTTTGATTTAGTGTTGAAATTAAGTAATACAATCAAACATGGAATGATGATTTTGATAAATATATAATTTTCCTAGTTTAGATTTTATAATGTACCCAATGAAAATATATAGTCTAAATTATATAAAAACAATATTTTAAGTTGAATTTTTTATTGTATGAATCCTTAATTCCGAGTTATAATGGAAAAAAACATGAAGAAAGATTAAAAATAACCCCAAATAAAGACTAAATAAGGAAACAAGGACACCTAGGGAAACCATTCTATCCTAAGATAGAGTGAAATTAGTAATCACCATCATAAGAGAACCACTAATGTAGACTAAATTAGAATTCATTAAAGGGATATCGCCACTACTATATAGTGTAATCACCATATATAAACTCTAAAGAGTGGAGGCTACACTGTTGGAGGGATCTTTTGGATCGGAAAATCACCGTACTAGAAAGGAATAATTTTTGGGTGGTATTGGGGGAATATTTATCTTTATTAGTGATGAAAAACTATAAAAAATTATTACTAAACTAATATGAAACCCAAATTGATTGATATAAGTCATTCTATTGAGAAACACTATTACAGATGATGGAGTAATTGAATAAAATGCCATTATGGGATGATCTATAGTAGTGGTTATACATGTTAGGTATGTTAGAGGATAATCTATGAAAAGAATATGAAAAGGCCTTATCATAAAAGGATTGAATTAATTTATGGTATAACCAACTAATTTTCTTATAATAATTCATTTTTATTTATTATTATTTACCTCATGACTAATATTTTTTATAAAAATATATTTTATGTATTGGTATTACCATTCCATGGTCATGAATTTTTTTCCCATGAGTCTTTGGATATTCAATAAGGGGATGGATAAATTTTCATGGTGAACTGTATATATATCAATCAGTAATATATAAATAAAATATTTTAAAATATACCATCTTTTAAATTTATATAACAAACATACAAGATATATCTATTATCTAACATTAAATAAAGTAATAATTATGAGGTAAACAAATAAGATTTAAAATATCATAAAATATTTATGTTTTTTTTCATGTTGTGAGACTTTTTTATGTATGTAATAAATTATTTAAAATTTTATAATATTTATATTTATATGAGTTATTTAGCATCTATTTTTATATATAAATATTAAAAATAATGTCATATTTATTTTTTAGTTTTGGTATGATATGAATTAATTTTGTATTAATCACCTATCCAACGTATTTTAAATATAAAAAAACTCTTAAATAGTTTATTCAGGGTTAATTAATTTTTTAAGAGGAAACTAGGATCTTTGTAATGATTTTTTAATGTTTTATATTATATGGGATTAAAATATTTTAAAACTTAGTGATTCTACCACACATGAGTAATGTTATTTTCAAAATGAAACCTATGACATAGGAATAAGAAAAAACAAGCCCATTTTATAATCAAATCCACAAATTTTCATGAGGATGTTATTTAAACCATTCTATAATTATTTAGACTTTTCTAACTATATCTTCATGGGAATTCTTGTGTTGGAGGTGTATGGGGTAGTCACAAGGAGTTTGGATTGAAAAGGTGGAGATGGAGTTGAGATCTCATCACAAAGGAGTCTTGTAGCTTAGGGCCTAGGATGTTCATTAGAAGAGAGGTAGTTGTAACATAGTGAATCTATCTGTAGAGAAGAGGCTCATGAGGAGGTTTTCATTGATAATTCAAAAATCATCATAGTTTCGACATGGAGTCTGGGGTTTCATAGTGGAGTAGAGTAGTTATAGTGTAGAGAGGATGGATGTTGAAGAGTGGCATGAGGTGTTTTTTTTAGGGTTCATCCAAAATATCCATAGTTGCGGCATAATCACCCAACTATGGTATAAGGGTTGGGAGGATAGGTTTCAGTGACTCTTCCATTTTGACATATCTTTGGTGTGGAGAGAGACTATAGTGTGGAGGTTTCTCATGGGTTCTTTTGTTTTTTGGGTTAACTACGACATGGATAAGGGATAAGGAATATTCTCTTACTGGGTGGGTTCAACAACATGGGGTTTTCCACTGTTCCATCATCTTCATTGTGTTTATCATGTCTATGGAATAATGATACCAAAAATTATTAAACGTTTCATTGACCAAGAAATACGTGGTATGGTCCCCCATTTTCACCATAGTTCATTTCTTTTATATTAATTCTTTAGCATGGTGACGAGATATGCACCATGGTCTTTGGTTTTTCAGACCACCAATAAAACCAAAAAATCCCTATGAACCCCCTCACTCTCTAGACAATAATCTTAGCTCATATGCGACCCAAGTACATTCCAATGAGGAATTTTAGTCCCCTTTTAGAAACTTTCAACTCCTTCCTTGAGATATTGATATTTGGTGGTATTATGTGAGTCCCCATTATTTTCTTCTCAATGTTTCTTAATATTATTCATCTGGAAGGGGTGCTATCAAAGAGATACCATTGTTTTGATGATTTTTTGGTAATAAGATGATATGTGGGTGTTTTTTTAGGGTGATCAAGTTGTTCTCCATCATTATGGTTCTTTGTGGTGGTCTTCCTTTCATCCTAACCCTGTGGATTGATCAGGAAAGATTTGTTTAGGGTAGGAGATCCTTCATTTCTCATCTAGGTATATCATGAAAGAGGGGTTATTCTCTTGTTATCATTTGGGGGGATATTGTGAACCCGAATAATGAATATAATGGATTCACTACTAAAAATAAGGGTATTAGCGACCGCCATTGGCGGTCGCTATAGGGCTATAGAGACCACCCAGCGACCGCCATTGGCGGTCGCATCTGCTCCGTCGGTGTAGGGCAATAGCGACCACCAATGGCGGTCGCTATAGGTGGCCGAAATGCTGGCCTATAGCAACCGCCAGGCGGTCACTACACTGGAATTTTTTTTTAAAAAAAAATTCATACCGAAAGAAATATATATATATATATTTATTTATTAAATAATATATATATATATATATATATTAAAGAAAATATTTTTATATATAATATCAAATAAAATATTTATATATATATATATATTAAAGAAATATATATATATAATATTAAATAAACTATATTTCATTTTTATATATATTTATTAAATAATATATATATATATATATTAAATAAAATATTTTAATATATATATATATAATATTAAATAAAATATTTTAATATATATATATATATATATTATTAAATAAAATATTTTTCATTTTTTTAATGAAATGTACGAATTCTGTTTTTTTTTCTTCACGGTGCAAAATCAGAGATAAAAAAAGATAACAATCATAAAAAATGGAAAACAATTTCAAACATCATAAACATAAAGATCATCATAAACGATAAACGTGCTTCAACGATCCGATAAGGTCCATCTATTTCAATCTTCTCCTTCAATAAACCTACAATAAGACAAAAAACAACAAAACAAAACAAACGTAAATTAAAAATAATTTTTCAGTTATTATATACATATAATAAAATTAAATCTGACATCAAATCATGGTGCTATAATAATTTTAAACCCCCAATTTAATAAATGCTATCATTTCAGGTCATTCAGACGTTTTTGGTGTTTTATGACACCGGAAACGCATTTCCGGTCACCACGGTCAAACGACACCTCCGATTTATGTGTCTTCTAGCCGACCATTTCAAAAATCACACAACAGCTGTTTTCGTACGGTTTCATGGCATTTTGAGGTCGTTCGGGTGGTTTTGACCCCCCAACGCGCCGTTTTAGCGCGCGTCGAGCTGCTGAAAACGACACACTCGGACGTAACGCACGCACCACACCTCCAATGGGCGCGCCGTCTCCTCCTACATGTCACGAATAATATTCCTAATGTTTTCGTGTGGTTTTAGGTCATTCGAAGCACGTTTGCTCCGAATTCGACCGTCTCGCGCCGTTTTTGGTGTTTTATGACACCGAAAACGCGTTTCCGGTCACTGCGGTCAAATGGCACCTCGGATTGATGTTCCGTCTACCCGAACATTTCACAAATCGCACAACGGCTATTGTCGTACGATTTCATGGCATTCTGAGGTCGTTCGTGTGGTTTTGACCCCCCAACGCGTCATTTTAGCTTGCACCGAGCTGCTGAAAACGACACACTCAGACGTAATGCACGCACCGCACCACCTATGGGCGCGTCGTCTCCTCCTACACATCAAGAATAATATTCCTAATGTTTTTGTGTGGTCTCAGGTCATTCGAAGCACATTTGCTCTGAATTCGACCGTCTCGCGCCGTTTTTGGTGTTTTATGACACCAGAAATGCGTTTCCGATCACCGTAGTCAAATGGCACCTCCGATTGACGTGCTGTCTACCTGACCATTTCAAAAATCGCACAATGGATGTTTTCGTACAGTTTCATGGAATTCTGAGGTCGTTCAAGTGGTTTTGACCCCCCCAACGCGTCGTTTTAGCGCGCGTCGAGCTGCTAAAAATGACACACTCAGACGTAACACGTGCGCCGAACCTCCGATGGACGCGCTGTCTCCTCCTACACATCACGAATAATATTCCTAATGTTTTCGTGTGGTTTCAGGTCATTCGGAGCACGTTTTCTCTGAATTCGACCATCTCGCGCCGTTTTTGGTGTTTTATGACACTGGAAACGTGTTTCCAGTCACTGCAGTCAAACAGAACCTCTAATTGATGTGTCGTCTGCCCACCATTTCGAAAATCGCACAAATTCTGTTGTTGTACTTTTTCATGGAATTCCGAGGTCGTTCGGGTGGTTTTGACCCCCCAACGCGACGTTTTAGCGCGCGCCGAGCTGCTGAAAACGACACACTCGGACGTAACGCGCGCACCGCACCTCCGATGGGCACTCTGTCTCCTCCTACATGTCACGAATAATATTCCTAATGTTTTCGTGTGGTTTTAGGTCATTTGGAGCACGTTTGCTCCGAATTCGGCCGTCTCACGCCGTTTTTGGTGTTTTATGACACAAGAAACACGTTTCCGGTCACCGCTGTCAAACAACACCTCCGATTGATGTTCCATTTGCCCGAAAATTTCACAAATCGCACAACGGATGTTGTCGTATGGTTTCATGGCATTCCAAGGTTGTTCGGGTGGTTTTGACCCCCCAAAGCGCTGTTTTAGCGCGCGCCGCGCTGCTGAAAACGACACACTCGGACGTAACGCTTGCACCGCACCTTCGATGGGCGTTCCGTCTCCTCCTACACGTCAAAAATAATATTCCTAATGTTTTCGTGTGGTTTCAGGTCATTTGGGGCACGTTTGCTCCAAATTCGACCGTCTCGCGCCGTTTGTGGTGTTTTTTGACACCAGAAATGCATTTTCGGTCACCGCGGTCAAAAGACACCTCCGATTGACATGTCATCTACCTGACCATTTCGAATATCTCAAAATTTCTGTTGTCGTTCGGTTTCATGGCATTCTGAGGTCGTTCGTGTGGTTTTGACCCCCCAACGCGCCATTTTTGCGCGCGCCGAGCTGCTGAAAACGACACACTCGGACGTAACGCGCGCACCACACCTCTTATGGGCGCGTTGTCTCCTCTTACACGTCAAAAATAATATTCCTAATGTTTTCGTGTGGTTTCAGGTCATTCGGAGCACGTTTGCTCCGAATTCGACAGTCTCACGCCGTTTTTGTTGTTTTATGACACCAAAAATGCGTTTCTGGTCACCGTGGTCAAACGGCACCTCCGATTGACGTTCCATCTGCCCGAAAATTTTACAAATCACACAACGGCTGTTGTCGTACGGTTTTATGGAATTCAGAGGTCATTCGGGTGGTTTTGACCCCCCAACGCGCCGTTTTAGCGTGCGCCGAGCTGCTGAAAACGACACACTCGGTCGTAACGCATGCACCGCACCTCCGATGGGTGCGTGGTCTCCTCCTACACGTCAAGAATAATATTCCTAATGTTTTCGTGTGGTTTTAGGTCATTCAGAGCACGTTTGCTCCGAATTCGATCGTCTCGCACTGTTTTTGGTGTTTTATGACACCAGAAACGCGTTTCCAGTCACCGCGGTCAAACGACACCTACGATTGACGTGTCGTCTACCCGACCATTTCACAAATCGCACAACGGTTGTTGTCGTACGGTTTCATGGAATTCAGAGGTCGTTCGGGTGGTTTTGACCCCCCAACGCGCCGTTTTAGAGCGCGTCGAGCTGTTGAAAACGACACACTCGGACGTAACGCGCACACCGTACCTCCGATGGGCACGCCGTCTCCTCCTACACATCACAAATAATATTACTAATGTTTTCGTGTGGTTTCAGGTCATTCGGAGCACGTTTTCTACGAATTCGACCGTCTCGCGCCGTTTTTGGTGTTTTGTGACACCGAAAACTCGTTTCCGGTCACCGCGGTCAAACAGAACCTTTGATTGATGTGCCGTCTACCCGACCATTTCAAAAATCACACAACGGATGTTGTCGTACGATTTAATGGCATTCCGAGGTTGTCCGGGTGGTTTTGACCCCCCAACGTGCCATTTTAGCACGCGCCGAGCTGCTGAAAATGACACACTCGGGCGTAATGCGCGCACCGCACATCCGACAGGTGCGCCGTCTCCTCCTACATGTCAAGAATAATATTCCTAATGTTTTTGTGTGGTTTTAGTTCATTCGGAGCACGCTTGCTCCGAATTTGACCGTCTCGCGCCGTTTTTGGTGTTTTATGACACCAGAAACGCCTTTTCGGTCACCGTGGTCAAACAGAACCTCTAATTGATGTTCCGTCTACCCGACCATTTCAAAAATTGCACAACGGCTGTTGTCGTACGGTTTCATGGCATTCCGAGGTCGTTCGGGTAGTTTTGACCCCCCAACGCGCCGTTTTAGCGCGCGCCGAGTTGCTGAAAACGACAAACTCGGACATAACGTGCGCACCGTACCTCCGATGGGCACGCCGTCTCCTCCTACACGTCACGAATAATATTCCTAATATTTTCGTGTGGTTTCAGGTCATTCGGAGCACATTTTCTCCGAATTCGACTGTCTCGCGCCGTTTTTGGTGTTTTATGACACCAGAAACGTGTTTCCAGTCACCGCGGTCAAACGACACCTCCGATTGACGTTCCTTCTACCCGACCATTTCAAAAATTGCACAGCGGCTGTTGTCGTACTGTTTCATGTCATTCTGAGGTCATTCCGGTGGTTTTGACCCCCCCACGCGCCGTTTTAGCTCGCGTCGAGCTGCTGAAAACGACACACTCGGACGTAACGTGCACACCGCACCTCTGATGGGCGCTTCGTCCCCTCCTACACGTCACGAATAATATTCCTAATGTTTTTGTGTGGTTTTAGGTCATTTGGAGCACGTTTTCTCCGAATTCGACCGTCTCGCGCCGTTTTTTGGTGTTTTATGACACCAGAAACGCGTTTCCGGTCACCGCGGTCAAACAACACATCCAATTGACGTGCCGTCTGCCCGACCATTTCAAAAATCTCACAACTCCTGTTGTTGTACGGTTTCATGGAATTCTGAGGTTGTTCGGGTGGTTTTGACCCCCCAACACGCCGTTTTAGCGCGCGCTGAGGTGCTGAAAACGACACACTCAGACGTAACGCGCGCACCGCACCTCCGATGGGCGCGCTGTCTCCTCCTACATGTCAAGAATAATGTTCATAAAGTTTTCGTGTGGTTTCAGGTCATTCGGAGCACGTTTGCTCTGAATTCGACCATCTCGCGCCGTTTTTGGTGTTTTATGACACCGGAAACGCCTTTCCGGTCACCGCGGTCAAACAAAACCTCTGATTGACATGCCGTCTGCCTGACCATTTCAAAAATTGCACAACGGCTGTTTTCGTACGGTTTCATGGCATTCCGAGGTTGTTCGGGTGGTTTTGACCCCCCAACGCGCCGTTTTAGTGTGCGCCGAGTTGCTGAAAATGACACACTCGGACGTAATGCGCGCACCGCACCTCCGATGGGTGCGCCGCCTCCTCCTACACGTCATGAATAATATTCCTAATGTTTACGTGTGGTTTCAGGTAATTCGGAGCATGTTTACTCCGAATTCGACCATCTCGCGCCGTTTTTGGTGTTTTATGACACCGGAAAACGCGTTTCCAGTCACTGCGGTCAAACGACACCTCCGATTGACGTTCCGTCTGCCCGACCATTTCACAAATCGCATAACGGCTGTTGTCGTACTGTTTCATGGCATTCCAAGGTCGTTCGGGTGGTTTTGACCTCCCCACGTGCCGTTTTAGCGCGCGCCGAGCTGCTGAAAATGACACACTCGGACGTAACGTGCGCACCGCATCTACGATGGGCGCTCCGTATCCTCCTACATGTCACGGATAATATTCCTAATGTTTTTGTGTGGTTTCAGGTCATTCGGAGCATGTTTTCTCCGAATTCGACCGTCTCGCGCCGTTTTTGGTGTTTTATGACACCAGAAATGCGTTTCCGGTCACCGCGGTCAAACGACACCTCCGATTGACGTGCCGTCTGCCCGACCATTTCAAAAATCGCACAACGGCTGTTGTTGTACGGTTTCATGCCATTTCGAGCTCATTCGGGTGGTTTTGACCCCCCAACGCGCCGTTTTAGCGCGCGCCGAGCTGCTGAAAACGACACACTCGGACGTAACGTGCGCACCGCACCTCCGATGGGCGCGTCGTTTCCTCCTACATGTCACGAATAAGATTCCTAATGTTTTTGTGTGGTTTCAGATCATTCGGAGAATGTTTGCTCTGAATTCGACCGTATTGCGCCGTTTTTGGTGTTTTATGACACCGAAAATGCGTTTCCGGTCACCGCGGTCAAAAGACACCTCCGATTGACGTGCCGTCTGCCTGACCATTTTACAAATCACACAAAGTCTATTTTCGTACTTTTTCATGGAATTCTGTGGTTGTTCGGGTGGTTTTGACCCCCCAACGCGCCGTTTTAGCGCACGCCGAGCTGCTGAAAACGGCACACTCAGACGTAACGCACACAACGCACCTCCGATGGGCGCGCCGTCTCCTCCTACACATCACAAATAATATTCCTAATGTTTTCCTGTGGTTTCAAGTCATTCGGAGCACGTTTGCTCCGAATTCGACCGTCTCGCGTCGTTTTTGGTGTTTTATGACACCGGAAACGCGTTTCCAGTCACCACGGTTAAACGGCACCTCCGATTGATGTGCAGTATGCCCGACCATTTCAAAAATAACACAAAGGCTGTTTTCATACGGTTTGATGGAATTTCGAGGTCATTCGGGTGGTTTTGACCCCCCAACGCGCCGTTTTAGCGCGCGCCGAGCTGCTGCAACCGACACACTCGGACCTAACTTGCGCACCGCACCACCGATTGGGCGGGAGGACTGTCTGGGGTGCGAGAGGGCTCTCCGGGGTGCGGGAGGGCTGTCCGGGGTGTGGGGAGAACTGTACGGAGTGAAGGGGGGCTGTACGGGGTGCGGGAGGGCTGTCAGGGGTGCATGGAGGGCTGTCCGGAGTGCGGGGAAGGCTGTCCGTGTTGCGGGAGCGCTGTCTGGGGTGAGGGAGGGTTGTTCAGGGTGCGGGGAGGGCTGTCTGGAGAGCGGGGAAGGCTGTCCGGGTTGTGGGAGGGATGTTCGGGGTGCGGGAGGGCTGTCTGGGGTGCGGGGAGGGCTGTCCGGAGTGCGGGGAAGGTTGTCCGGGGTGCAGGAGGGTTGTCCGGGGTGCGGGGAGGGCTGTACGGAGTGCGGGGAAGGCTGTCCGGGGTGCGGGAGGGATGTCCGGGGTGCGGGGAGGGCTGTCCGGAGTGCGGGGAGGGCTGTCCGGAGTGCAGGGGGGCTGTCCGGGGTGCGGGGGGGGGGGGGGGGGCTTGTCCGGGATGCGGGGGGGGGGGGGGGGGCTGTCCGGAGTGCGGGGAGGGCTGTCCGGGGTAGGCCGGGGACTACAAATAGTGAACTCAGCTCATTCATTAAAAACAAGTTTAAAGATTTATATTAGGAATCACGTATTTTTTTTCAAAAATATTACAGAACATGCAATTCTAAACATTGAAAATTAAAGGAACAAAAAAATATCCAAATCAATAATCAGTTTCATGGTTATTTCAATTCGTGTACACAAACATTGCATGAGGCCAAAACACACATGATACTCCCAAATCACAAAAAAACTCACTAGAAACCCAACATAAATATCAATAACAACCCCACCATTAAAAGCAGAAACACACCTCGTGAATATGATGCGTCATGCGTGTTCATCACTGACCTCCATCGGGTGGGCCAGGGGCCTACAACAAATAAACATTATGAATATTTTCATAACAAAAATAGTTTAAATTAAATAAATAAATACAGTATAAACTTGCGTCGTGTGATCCCCTACACCACCTGGACGCATATATTCCCGCATAGCTCTAACCTCAGCAGCCAATTGCGCATTTGCCTCCTCGGAAGCCCGCAACCGTGCCACGAACTCTAACAATTGCTGTGTCATCTGAGCAACAGTAGGACCGACAACCACAGTGAATAACACTACAGAACAAGGAATCCATGTTCCATAAGTCAAACTATATCCATGCCCGTCCCAACCAATGATGCGATGAAAGATCTCATCCCTTCGCATGGGAAGCTGTCGCTGGTCCTCTGGCAGATGTTCTAATTCAACTTCAAATTGAGCCTGTGAAATATTTAAATATATATAAATATATTAATATACATATTTTATGTATGTATTGGTAATGATTACAAGAACTTACTATCAATGCTGCAGCCTCTGGATCATTGCGATCACGAGTCCTCATCCACACCGAAATTTTATCAGTTGGTGCACCATTCTCCCGCAACTATGTATGAATAGAATATAAACACAAAACCATATTAATTAAAAAAATTAAAAAAATAATAATAAATACCTCATGTCGGATCTGAGACACGTGACGAGTCCCGAGCCTGTGAGGTGGTCCCTGTAACCCTCGATTCTCAGAATGGCGTGTAGACACCTCCTACATTCAATTCATTCAAATATCAAAAAAATCACACATTCTTGAAAATATATATACCAAAATAAATATACAAACCGCAACACCCTCAGTAGACCAATATGCAACTAAATCATGCCACTGAGCCGGGAGGACCCCTCTCGGGAATTTTTCCAGAATATCTGGGGCACCCACATTTGGTACCCAGTGGTCCCTCTTGACTTTGCCTTTATAGTCCTTCCACATCTTATGGAAATTTCTCATACACACTAGCCGAAACTCATAGGGACATACTTTAAAATTTTGCTATTAAAGAAAAAAATCACATATGTTATTGTTGTTTATACATAGGGAATAAAGTAAAATGATCTTCTTACCTGAACCTCCCTACAAAGACGATCTAATGTGTCCTAAGGGATATAAGCCCAGTCACGCGTGGTCAATGGAAATCGATGTGGATCACGTATGATATGACCCAACTGATGAATAAATACAGGGGCATTCTGTCCCACACGATGAAATACATCATCAAATGAAACATCAAAAGTCTTGTCGAAATTCCATGATAATATGCCATGACCAGGGCCTCTCTTGCAAGAGGAAGAAGCAGTCGAGTCTGATCCTGTTGAAAAAAATTTTATATACAAAATGACAGATGTTATAAATATATATATATGTTTATTAATTACATAAAAAATAGAGACAATGGCATTCCATCATACCTCGACCCTGAGACGTAGATTCCACATATGGATGATGTGGATCTTCTGCCTCTTCCCCTGACATGCTTTCAGTAATGGAAAAAATTAGTAAGGGGACTATCCAAAGTTCCCAAATGATAAATTGGATTATTTGAAAAAAAATCAAACTTGTATAGTTGTTAATCAAACAAAAAGGGATTGAATAATTAGTTATGAATGAATTTTAAAAAATCAGAGTGTTCACAAAACAAATATACAAATTATGTTCAAAACCAATCAATGCATAGCCAAATTTCAAATTGAATTAATAAAATTCAAACAGCACATGAATCAAAGGAAGAATACCTCAATGAGAAAATACACCGACAATAACATCAATATAACATGAGTTAAATCACCCTAAATATTTATAACTGAATAAACTTCCAAAAGTGAGGATTAAAACTTACAAGGATTTATAAAATGTTTAGATAATTTATGATATCTTAGGCTGAATAGTGGGGAAACAATTATACCTTTCATTAAGCATGAAAATTGATCGTTTCTCCTTCAACAGCTGCTTTGACCCAATAAATATATTCTTCATGTTGAACTACGGTATGTTGATCAAGCTGTTAGGAAACAAAAGGAACAGTCTCAGGTTCATCTTTTTCAAATACAAACACTCCTCACCGAGACATTTTGACAACAACTTTCCAACTTGGATTCAAAGGCAAAGTAACGAAGAATACTTGTTCCGCTTGTGATGTCAAAATGAAATGTTCATTATCAACTCGTTCATTTCTGTATAACATATAGTTAAAATTCACCAATGAAAACTGATATTGATCGACTTTACATCCATGCACTGGATCAACCCAATTACACTTTAACAATATGTACTTCAACCCATGTGTGTATACAACTTCAATGATGTCTATCAATTGACCATAGTAATAACCAGAATCAAAAAATGGACCACTGATGCCACTGTTTTGTGTTTCTTGTTTGTCTTCAACATCTTTAATGAGAAATCGAAAACCATTAGCATCTATAGATTTATAACGACGAGCCGTTATAGATGGACCCTCAGCCAGTTGGATAAATTCTCCAGTTAGCATGGGGTCCCCTAACTCCCTCAGCTTATGAACCTACATAATTCATAGAATTCAATAATGATATATGATGAATGAAATTAGTATAATACTTCAATCATAATGAAAGTTAATTTATACGTTCATAATCCTTGAACCAATCATGAAATGACGCATAATGGGACTGTTGAATTTGCAACTCAGTCGCACGATGCATCTCTTCTTTTATCTCATTAATGTGTTTTCTGCAAATGATAATGCAATGTTTAAATGATCAACTTATGCAAACAAAACATGTAAAAGTTAAACAATAAAAGTGATAAGATACTTACTACATTAATGGTGCAACTGATGGAGTATTGTATAAGATATATCAATGCGCTTGTATCCACTCGATGTTGTCCATATCATATGTGGTTCCTTCTCCAACTGGACCATCATGAATCCGAGAGGGATTATCTAATTTTGTTTCAACATCCTTAAGATATTCTGCACAAAAATTAGTACACTCATCCATAAAATAACCATTGGCTATTGATGTCTCCGGACGAGCTCTGTTGCGTAAAAATCGTTTCAATGTACTCAAATACCGCTCAATAGGATACATCCACCTGAATTGCACTGGACCAGCAGCCATTACTTCATCAGTTAGGTGCACTGTCAAATGGACCATAACATCGAAAAATGAGGGGGGAAATAGTTTCTCAAAGTGACAAAGCGTAAGTACAATTCGGTCCTGCAAACTTTTTAAATCACTCATTCTTTGATTTCTTAAACAAAGCTGTCTAAAAAATTACTCATCTCAATCAATGGCTGAACAACATTGGGGAATAAACAATCACAAATTGAGATTGGAATCATCTGCTGAAGTAGTATGTGATTGTCATGACTTTTCAACCCCTGCAATGTCTTTCTCGTCAGATTCACACACTTTGAAATATTAGAAGAGTAACCATTAGGCACCTTGAGCATCTTCAAAATGGAAAGAAATGTCTCTTTATCCTTTGTAGTCATCGTATACTGTGCAGCTGGCATATATTCCTTGTTTCCCTCAGATAATTGTAAATGCAACTGTTTCCTTAAACCCATTTCTTCCAAATCACGACATGCATTAACATGGTCCTTTGATTTCCCACTGACACCTAAAATTGTCCACAATATGTTATCACAAACATTTTTTTCAATGTGCATGACATCCAAATTATGCCTCAGCATGTTAGTTTTCCAATATGGAAGGCTATAAAAAATAATTTTCTTTTTCCAATTGTGACTGCGCTGCCTACCCGCAGCTCGAATATTACATACTGGAGGAGCCACCAAATCCTGAATTTCATATACCATGCGGATGTTTTCTTCCTCAATCTGCGATAACATTTCGACTCCTGTCATGATCTTTGGTGATGGGATGAACTCTCTAGAACCATCAAATGCCACTCTGTCCTTTATGAACCTGTGCTGAGGGGGGAGAAAACGTCTGTGACCCATGTATGCCCATTTTTTGGAATGCTTAAGCCATACAGATTTTTTACTTTTGTTGCAACAAGGGCAAGAACATTCTCCTTTCGTACTCCAGCCTGATAAATTTTCATAAGCTGGGATGTCATTGATTGTCTACAATAAAGCAGCCTGCAGTTTTAACATTTCATTCGTTTCACAGTCATAAGTAATCACACCATCGCCCCAAAATTCATTCAAATCATCAATCAATGGCTGAAGGTAAACATCAATCTTATCCACCGGACTTTTAGGTCCATCAATAAGAGTGGAAAGTAATATAAATTGTTGCTTCATACAAAGCCACAGATCAAGATTATACGGAACCAACACCATGGGCCATGTGCTATGAGTTGCACCAACTATAGACTTGGATGGATTGAAACCATCTACTGCCAATCCCAATCGGACATTACGAACATCTTTGGAAAAGTCGGGATGTCTCATATCAAAATCCTTCCATGCATGAGAGTCCGCCGGCTGGGTTAACATATCACTTTCATGAACTCTTTATGCATGCCATCTCATTAAATTAGAAACTTTAGATGACATAAAAAATCTTTTCAACCTTTGTTTAATGGGAAAGTAACGCATTTGCTTTACGGCAATCGGTTTCCCCTATATCACAATCTGACTTTGATGAGTCAGATTTCCCCTGTTCTCTTTCCACCTGGAAGCACCACAAACTGTACAAATATCCAAATGGGAAGTTTCCTTTATAAAAAACATACAGTTGTTTGCACATGCATCTATGGTCTCATATGTAAAACCTAAGTTCTCTGTCAGCTTACGAGCATGGTAATACGACTCGGGAATCTTAGCGTCGACAGGATGAACCTTTGTCAATAACACCAACAACATGTTGAATGATGTGTATGACCAATGATTCAATGTCTTCAAATGCAACAACTCCACGATAAACAACAATTTATTGAAATAAGTACATCTAGGATATAATTCTGTTTTTGCATCCTCAATTGCTTCATAAAACCTCCTCGAATCACGATCTACACCAGAGCGAAGATTTATCTCACCGGTCTCAAGATTCTGGATGTCAATGCCTTCAGGATCCAACCCACGTACCATTTCAGTAAGCATTTCATGCATTGGATCATTCATCCTTGCATGAACATCCATCTGAACTGTATCCGTATTTTCACAACGAACATATTCTTCTCCATGACGAGTCTAACTCTTATAATTTTTCAGAAATCCATTAAAGAATAGGTGTTCTCTCACAGTATCTCGTGTGAATTGATATCTGTTAGCACATTTTCTACATGGAAAACTAATATAGTCACTTTCAAATCCTCTGGTGAAGTCAATAAACTGCATAATGCCATTGAAATACTCACTAGACGTTTGATTTGGAAGATCAATCCAACTCTTATCCATAATAAGATCCCTATAACAAACATTTACACAAGAATTATTACATTTTTATTTTTCATATCAAATATATTTAAAATAAATACTAATTAATTGTTTGTCATCCATTTATAAAATAATAATGCAAGTGAAATCCCATGTCATACCTGATTGCGCTACAAAACTGGAAGGGAGGGGAGCCGAAGGCGGTGCTGCGAGAGGAGAGGCAGCGGTGGGGATCCAGAGCCGGAGCTGGTGTGGTGATGGAGGGGATGAAGAGGAAGGGGACGAGGGTTGGTGGGGTCCGGGGGGGGGGTGTTCGAGGTGCTGGGGGGGAGGGACGAGGGGGCGGAGGGCCGAGGGAGGAGGTCGGAGGCCGGAGGGGATGGAGTCTGAAGGCCAGAGGGCGGCCTGAGGGATGTCGGGCTTCCGGAGTCAAGTGGTGGGAGGCCCGAGGGTAGAGGGAGGACGCAAGGTGGCCGCAGGGCGGAGGGCGGCCGCAGCTGGAGGGCGGAGGGCGGTCGAACGGCAGCCGGAGGGCGGAGGGTGGTCGGAGGGCGGACGGAGGGTGGAGGGCGGACGGAGGGAGGACGAAGGGTGGCCGACGGAGGGCAGGGCCAGTGGAGGGCGGGGCTGGCGGAGGGCGGGGCCGGTGGAGGGCGGCCGGCCGGAGGGCGGGGCGGCGGAGGGCGGGGCGGCGGAGGGCGGGGCGGCGGAGGGCGGGGCGGCGGAGGGCGGGGATGCGGAGGGCGGGGCGGCGGAGGGTGGGGCGGCGGGGAGGGTGGGGCGGCAGGGAGGGCGTGTGGCATCGGGGAGGGCGCGGGAGACGGGGAGGGCGCGGGCGATGGGAGGGGGGAATTCGGGGGGTCGGGGTGGGGGGAGCTTTATGAGAGGAGGGGGTGCGAAAGCCCCCCTTTTTTTAAGGAAATGTAGCGACCGCCAATGGCGGTCGCTATAGGTTAAGGGGATCAAAAGCCCATATTTCTAGTAGTGATTGGTTTATTTTAAATTAAAGGATAATGGAAAATAAATCACATGTTTTACTTATTTTATTATTTTTTGATGTTTTGATCAAATGTGATTGATCCTATGGTGAAAATCATGGATGTTTGATGATTAGTTTTCACTATAGTTTTTCTGACTATGGTTCCCTTTATTTTTGTTTTTTATTACATTGAATAAAATTTTCTAAGAATAGATATATGTTAATTAATTTGTTTCACATATAAATTATGTCTTGTTTGAGAATGCACATTAAATAAATAAGTTAAAGTAACGAAAATACTAGTACTAAATCTAAAAAATTATATGTGAATAATGTAATTTTTTGATGTGTGGTTGTGATGTGTAGGTGAATATGATGAGATATTTTTTTGATATGTGGTGGATGTGGTGTGATGTGGTGGTTGTGATGAGAAGTGGTGGTAATTTGAAATGATGCCAATATAGGTATTTTTGGAATGAGAAAATTGGGTTGTTATTATATTGTGCAATTTTGTGATATTTTCTTAGTAGTGATAAATTTTTTATTAATAATGAAACCAGAATTTCATGAGTTTTTTTTGTGTAGTGAAATTTGAAATTAAAATGGGAGTTGTGAATTGAATGCTTTATTATAAATTTAAAATAATCATACTGAAATAATGAAATCAATGGGAAATAATAATGAATTGTTTGGTAATGGGAAATTTAGAAAATGAATTAATTTTTGGAAGGGGATGAAATATGGTGTATAGATTGTGGATTTCTTATGTGGTGTTATACATTTAGAGGTGGAAGATAAAGTGTCTATGTTTTTAAGGATTTATGGAGATGTTATGAGTTGGGATTGTACTCTTATTATTAACCCATAAATTTAGTTTGTGTGTTGAGATATATATGTACATTTTATTTACATCATGATCTCTATACACACAAACCTGCATCGATAACTTTGTACCAAAATACAAAAGTTGGGGGGGGGATTCTCAATATCATGATGGCGAGTATGGATGGGTGGATACCCCATATCCCTCACTCTCTATTTCATGTGACATTTATATACACATGTCGTGAAGTATAAAAGTTAAAATTGCTCTATGGTGATATTTTAAGAGATAAATTATGGTGGGGGTTATGCTTGGTTGAAGGTGGAACAAGGTTGATTTCCTTCATTTTCATGAAACCCAAATATTCTAGTTATGGTTATGGTTGATATGTGATGTGGTGGACCAGGTTATTACGGATGAGATGTGATGTGAAATTATGTGATAGTCCATGTGTCTGCAGGTGGGATGTGATGTGATGCGATGTGATCTCCCAAGTTTTATTAGACATGTTTTTATATGGAAGTCATAAGAGGGTCCATATGTACTACATTGGGGTGTGAGTGTGGAAAATATTTGGGAAAGTGATTTGGGGTACCCATTTATCTATATTCGTCTTATTATGTTACTATATTTGGAAGCATTATTTTGTAAGCATTCCATGATGAGGATCTAAATGGTTAGTTTACTTATTGAGGTGTTGTTGGTCCTATTGTTTTCTCTTCAGTGCATTAATATACTCTTATCATATGTGTACTAGAGACTTTGGGTATGATCCTATGAAGTATACTTGTATAATAACCCTATATATATGCAAACTATTTTATAAGTTTCTAGGATAAATCATGGATCTGGATGGACTCTCTATCTCGGACTCTAGATATATTTTTGTGTAGCTTCCTTAGGGTTTTATTTTGTTGTTTTATTTAGAGAGTCTTATATCTATTTACATTATTCATGTATTGTGGGATGATTTATTTTATATATTTTATATTATTCCATGGAGTTTATTATGATTTATTTATACTATATACCTATATTATACTGTAGAGGGAAATGACTTCGATGTATTTGAGATTTTTATACCTTCATTGCTCGTCACTAACTTGTGGCCTACTGATGGTGGTATATGGGGGCCATTATCTCTCTTCTTTCATTAATTCTACAAAAGGAGAACCTATGGATGGAGGTGGTCATGATAGAGTGTTATCATATGTTTTAGTTAATGGATAGGATGGAGTTTGAAGTTTGGCACTATGTGGATTTCATGGGATGGTATGTAAAAATATTTTATCGATATTGGTGCATGAAATATTCCACAAATGATCATAAATGACACTATATTTTAAGCCCTCATATTATCCAATGAAAGAACTCAATGTCTACTGAATGACCTAGTTAGGTAGAACCAATTGAAATTTAGAGACCTAGGGGAGGTACATGAACCATTATTCAATTCATTTTTATCTAGATTAGGTTCTTTTGGTGAGTTAAAATGAATTAATTTAATAATTCTTGAAAACAAACCATGTTATTGGGATTAGGATATCCTTGTTTCAATTTTATCTATAGACCCTGAATGTTGTCTATGTGTTGTTCAGGATGCATAGGTCTAGAAGGACGACTCAGCTAATAGAAAAAAGTTGATCTGATTGAGGTTGATGATTTTTGGTAGGGGATATTTCATGCCTTCCAAATGTAGTATTTGGAATAGTATGAGGGAAACTTATTTGATATGAAGATAGAGCACTGGTTAGAGTATATTGATATCACCTTCATCTTGATACTAGCTTGGGAGGATTAATGGGTTTCATTTTAATTTAGTTAGATGTGGTGATCTACATATAAATGGTGGGAACTATATCATAGTGACTGTGAGGAGGCATATGTGTTGAGGTTAGAATTTCAAATGGAGTTCTGATCTAAGTTCCACTCATCGACCATGATGGTAGTGAAGAGGAATGAAATACTCTCTATTAATTTGGGAATCATATCTATGTTAGTGATTTTTATCATGATAAATTATCCTTTGAATTTATCCCCCAATCATTTTCATGATGATGATTCCCAAACATAGAATTTTGAAGAGGCATTTCATCCTTCTTTGTAGTATGTTGTTAGTCCTTTTACATTGCCAATATATATGGAGGTTCATAATAAAGAAGAAGTGATAAAGGTTATAAAATTTAAAGGAGAATTAATATGGGATGGGAGATAGTATGGTTCATCATATAGTAGAGTTTCAAACAAAATTCTTAGGTATGAGGTTCTTTAAGGTTTAGACCTATGGGGATTTGATGTTAGCAGCTTCACTTATAGCCTTTGGGGCCCAGTGTTTTTTATGAATTTTCTAGGGGCTTTGGGCTATTGTGGTCTATCAATGAGGTATATGTAAATCATTAGAATCAGTGCACCATAGTTCATCAAGATAAATATAGATAAGGTGGTATATTTTAGCAATAGCTTCAGTAGTGGCCACCAGTGAGGCCATTTCCACAATAGGGGAAATAAGATTATGCTATGATGATAATATAAGGAGTAGGAAGAGGTCAACCTTAGGATTTTACTCATCATAAAATACCTTGAATTGAGAGTTGTGATGGATTTGTTCATTAGTAGTGAATTGGGGAGTCAAACATAGATAATTTCATGTTGTAGAGGAACCAATTCAAATGGATCCATAGATAGTTAGTGATATGAATATTTTGTCAAGTATCCTTATTTGTGAATTATTTTATTTGAGTGATTGACACTCCCTTATTTCACCCACTATAGTACATTCTATGAGACTAGATGTATGGTGGATTCTAATTCACCTATTGTTGTCTATGCCAGTAAAAATATCGACAAGATTATTTGACATGTACTGGGGGTTTATATTGATGATGGAGATATATCAATAATTTGGGGACATTTTATTGTTAAGAATGTATCCATATGATCTCATCATCAACACAAAAATGATTATATTACATGAATATAATTATATAATTTATTCAAAGGATATTTAATTTCTCTAATGTGGATGGTTGGAAACTAGTTTTCATTGGTATGTTGTGTTATTGGTTGGGCAGTAGATATGTGGAGCCCCATATTTACTTGGTGTATGATTTGTCTAGTGAGTCAATTGAGATGGATATAGAGGATATTATCATGGGTTTAAATGAGTTTCAAGAATGTTTCCATGAGAAAATTGTTACACTCCCCCTCGATGTGATATTGATTTCAGGATTGATCTACAAACCAGTGGTTCTTTGATTTCGATATCTCCTCATTAGATGTCACTATATGAGTTATAGAAGATGGAGATTTAGATATATTATCTAATATAGAAAGGTTTCATCTAGCCCAGTGCATCTTCTAGGGCTACCCCAAAGTTATTATCCAAGAAGGTGGGTGGTAGAATTATGTTGTGTATATGAAACTTGAGGTTGAATCTGGTGAATATTAAGAATTAATACCCTATCCCATGTATTGATGATCTTTTCAACTAATTGATAGGTGATAGTTGTATTCCAAAGATTGTTCTGTAGTCCAAATATTTCCATCTGAGGGTAAAGGAGGTGGATGTAGGTTTGAGTACTTCATGTTCATGGTCATGTAGTTTGGTTCCATGAACATAACTTTTCTGTTCATGGGACCTATGGACTCCATTTTCTATAAATTAATGGACTAGTTCATAGCCATTTTCATTGAATATATTTTAGTCTACTCAATGTAATAAGGGGATAATACCATCATAATAGTGTTATCTTGAAAGTTATTTTATGCCACCAAATGTATGGAATGTTATATATATTTTTGTTCTGTACATGAGAGATATATTTCCATGGGAGTGTTTAATCCCAAAATGGTTTGGTTATAGAACCATCAATGTTTAAGGTAGTTGTTTCTTGGGAAGAACCGAAGAATGTTGCAGTAGTTTGAAGTTTACTTTGTCTTGTAGGTTATTACTAGAGGGTTATATATAATTTATAATAGATTATATCCTATTTTAAATATTTTACTCAGAAGGACCTTGATTTTTTATAAACATTCCAGTGGAATAAAACATTTAAATTCATAACAGGGATATTTATTATTTCACTAGTGATCCAGTTTCTAGTGGAGGGGGAAACATTTTAGGTGTTTTGTAATGATTCCTTTATGAATTAGGACATGTCATAATAAAATATAAGGTAAATGATGTCTTATGAGTCTAATAAATATCATCCCCATGAGTTTAACTCTACCACCCATGATCTATAGAAAATAATGGGTGTTTTTGAGTTGATGCTATGGAAACATTACCTCAATGGAGAATTCTTTGTTGTCTTCAAAAATAATAGGATCATAACGTATGTACTTTATCAATGTGATATGAATCTATATAAATGGTTGTGGATAATTTTTATGTAGGATTATGATTTTTTTATCTTATTAACTTTAAGATAGGGGAATATCATGGTTGACTTGTGGAATCAGAATTCATGAAGGGATATTGTTCGAGAGTCTTGAGATGCTTGGAAAGTAATGGAGGAGTTATCTATTGAGTAGTTAAATGTAAGGATAGTTAATAGAAGTGGTTTCTTATCCCTAATAATTGAGAAGTATATGTAGTGGATGGATAATGATCAGTGGGAATACTCATAAGAAGAGGTGATACATGACAGTGTTGGATATGGTGTTGCTCTAGAGGGATAGTTAGAGGATTGTCAAAAGCAGATGTTGTTTTAGGGGACACTGTTTGTTCTAAAGTTGATACATGAGCGATTGATTCATGAATTTCCTAGATTTGATTTAGCTATACACATAGGAGTATTTAAGATGTACAATGTCTTGAGTATATAGTTTTAGTGGCCTAGGATAAAATGAGTGGTGGAATTGTTTTTGGATCAGTGCCTAGTTACCCAGTAGTTAAAGGCTGAGAAACATTTTCATAGAGGTTTTTAAATACCTTGAATATTTCTAAGTTGGAGTGGGATGAAATCCTAATGGACATAATCATATGATTACCTTTAAATTAGAGAGTATGTAATTATATCAGGGTAATCATGGATTGGTTGAAAAAGTAATCTAACTTTCAAGGTGGATTCCGATTGGAGTTCATATGAGGGAGTGGATTTAAATCCTAGGATAGATACATAGAATATATCTCAAAAGTAAGAGTTATATATGTGTAATTAAGAAGGAAATAGTTCTAATAGGTATAATGGATTAAGGGGAAAAATCACATCACAAAATTTAATGGGAGAACATGGTTTGTGTATGCCATGGTATAACCCTGTGAGAAAACATACTATGTAGATCTACCCATGTGGTATATGGGAAAAATTTTCCAAGACATGTTATGCATATGTGAATTCCCTCTATAATAATTATACTATTTTTCACATGTACATATGGTCTCACTTTAATAGTTTATAAAATAATGCTTATTTATATATATATCACATGGTTGATCGACATGGTTATTACTAATGGTGTGATAACCATGTGCCTTATACGTATTCTCAAAAAATGGATATTTGGGGTCTGAATAACCATGTATTCTCTTGAATCCTTCCTTAAATATTTAATAACTTCCATTAGTAGAAAAAACGATTTATATTAAAATTAAAAGGGTATGTACCTTAGTAGAAAATCCAAGATCATATAACCATACTAACTTAAGAAAAATTGTCTCTAAGTTTCCCTTATAATGGTTATAAGATATCATCCAGGAATAACTCTAGCCACTAAGCACATATGTCAATATTTTAAAACCTAGATATTTATGAAATATTATTATTTTTTTAATAATTTTTTTATTATCTTGTGTTAAATGAAACAACAAGTTATGATTTTATTACACACAATACCATGTTAATAGTTTGTCAAACAAAACATATGGTTTAATTGCATTACAAATGACATTGAGTTTTTACAAAACCACAATACACTAAAATTAATAGTAAAAAATTAACATTATAGACTGTGCGTTAAAATTTATGAGATGAATAGTAAATAATTTTTTTTTAAATATTATGTATAATATTTTGATGTAAATAAAACACATTGATAAAAAATGTGGTTAATTTTTATTAAAATCATTATATGCTTCAAAAATATTATTTTCTAATTTTTTTTGCAAATACATTTGGAAAATACAATAATATTAATTTTTGAAAATATATGGAAAATAATTTTCCAAAATAAAAATAATTTTTGAAATTATCATGTAATAATTATATTTGTTTTAATTTTTTGTATTTTTCAGAAAGATTTCATTTTTGATGAATCCTGAAAAAAGTACTGAATTTTAATTGAAAACTACCTTTCGATTTAATATATATATATAATGTTAAATTATATTTTAAAATAAGATTTAAATTAATATTATTTAATTTATACATATAATAACATAATTTAGGTCACTATAATCAATTTAATATTTATGTATGATATAAAAGCTTTGTAAACATTTGAACTCTTTCTCTTAAGAAATCAACTTTCTCATTCCATATGTGGGATTAATTTTAAATTAAAATTTTAAAAACGTGTGAATAGAATTTGAAAAAGTGGATTCCATATTTTGAATCATAATAATTAATATTATCTAATAAGGTCAAATTATTATTTTTACCTAAATTAATAGTAAAAATAGTAAAAATTATTTAACACTGTGAAGGTAAAAATGGGTTTACCGAGGGGGGGGGGGTAAATTAAATTATATGGGTTAAAGATAACCCAATAATAGTAAAAAAACCCATTTTATCACCATATTTATACCTTATATATTCTTTTATTGAACATTTTCAGTATCTTGAGCCCTGTATCATGAAAAAAATGTGGGTGTAATTGTTTCTTTTAAAAATTAAAAAGTGTCCCACTCACCTCACATATAAATGGCCACCCATTATCCTCTCCAATTAACAATTTTAAAACCTTTTGGTCAGCCAATAAATTCCCAAATAAATTATCAAATTCCCTCCTCTAATCATAGAATTATTTTTATGGACATAAATCTAACAAAGGAAGTATTTTGGTGCAATCCTACAGAGGATACCCGAAGAAGTGGTCACGTTTATCAACAAGTGTTTTTGTCTTATTTCAACCTCCACATCATAAAATTATTATTATATAATTATGGAATAAAAAAATTATATTACATATATTTATATGTTTTATGTCAATTTCATTACCAAATGACACCACCTCTTCCATCAAATAGGTCATGAAATCATTAGTTGTGTATACAGTGGACTACCACCTTGAAAACCGATGCCATTAATTTTTTGATTAACACATCACAAGGATAAAAACAAGGATTTGTTTTCTATATATGATATAATGATATTATTATACTTTTGGAGTTATTATATCACATAAACCTTTATACTATGTATCTTGTGGGAATATGATAAAGTTGATTGGGTGTACAACGTACTACCGCCTAACGAGGAGATGTGATTCATTCATGCTTTACATTAAAGGTAATAGGGACTATTTTAATGAAAATTTTTGATATATATGAAAAAAATATTCTATAATTTAAATATATCATTTAATATTTTTTCAATACAAAAATAAAAGGAAAACATTATTAATGCATACCTACAACCTACCATCTCCATAAACGATGTATTTCATTTTCTATCAATAAATTTTATAAATTAATATAAATAAATATATAATAAATATATATGATATTTATATCATATTTAAAATTATACACATGATGAAAAATTTATCAAATTAATAAGAATATAAATAATAAATCCAAACATATAAGAAAAAAATTGGTTATTATCGGAAACGTAAACATAACATGGAATTGCTAAAAAATGAGTAATAAAAGGTCATAAGAAAATAATATATGGTATGATGTTTATAAATATAGTTCTATAATATATAAATAAAAAACTTATGTATATTATAAAAAATGGTTGAACATGTGTTATGGATGTCAAGACTTAAAGTAAGATATTTTTGTCTCAATTTTCCTTCTTTGAGATATACGTTATGTTATACGCCTATATTATTTCTTGAGTTGTTTATAAAAACACATTGACATGTTATATCATGAATTTATTTATATTAATGATATTTTAATATTCATTTTAGTTTATTCCTTCATGTTGATTACAATTCAATGTTAAAAAAGTGGTAAAAAGTTTATGTTAAAGTCTCATCATTTATCATAATTGTTTATGATTATGTTTCTGATGATAAATTATTATGATTAATATCTCAAGAAACTGCGTAATTTTATTCTCCAATGTTTTTAATGACATTTTCATTGAATTTTACCCCTTTTTCACACTTTGGTACATAAAATAATTGAGAAAATATTGTTAAGAAAAGATAACTTTATTTCTCTCTTAGGTCGGGAATCCATTTTCTTCAAAAACCATATTTTCTAAAAATGTTCTCAAAAATGTTTTATTATTATCATATTAATTTTAAAATATATAATTCATTATTTTTTATTTTAAAAAAAATTAACTTAAAATTAATCTATATATCATTTACCAAAAAATTCCCATTTTTGTTTTACCAAAATGTGAAAGGAATATTTATTTTAACATGTATGATATGAACAAAACATCCCGTCATCATGACCATTATTTTAATGAAACATCCTTTATAATTTTTCATGGTTTTTAAAAAATAATTCGAAATATTTTATGTTTTAAAAATTATTTTTCAAAAAAGGATGATATATTCTTCAAGGAATGTTTGAAATGATTGATCAAAATCATTTACCATATAATATGACATCCATTGAAATTACCAATGATACAATAGAGATATGATTCAAGAACATAATTCTTATTCATTCTATGAATTTATTACGTTTATAACAGAACATTTTTTATGAAGATCATTTATCTTTTTTAGGTTATACCATAATAAAATTATCATGAAACCCATTTCTTTTTCAACAGTTTATGCTATGATAAAAGGATGTAATGTTTATCAAACCTATCACTTTTCAATTGGTTATGAATTGATGAAATGTTTAAGAATACCATTTTATTTTTTGGTTATTATATGTTTAATGTTTAATGATTTTTTGACACCCATAATATGGTTTTAATTATGATATGGGAGAGACCTATATCTCCCATGAATATATTCGGTAAATATTCAAATCTACTAAGATAGATAGGATTGGAATATGGAGTTAACCCAGTTTAGTAATTGAATTTCTCCTCTATGGTGTTCTATGGAGTGAACCTTGACTACTATTATGGTTTTGTAAGTGAAGCCATTCCAATATAATAGCCTTATTAGTGATCCTTGAATACTATGGAAATATTTTTCTATGCCTATGTGTATATATAAAATCGATGTCTTATACTAATATTATTCTTTCATGGCTCATTTTATCTGATTCCCTTTTGGTTAATGTCTTATGAACTTCTGATATTTATTATATGAATCATGATTATGATCTATGATACATAGGTTTGGTTTTATATTGTTATGATCATTTTGTCGCACCCTTATTCTCAAGTTATGGTCATATATCTCCCATGACTACCCTTACTGAGAATTTAAGCTCACCCTTTCTTATGGTTCCCTTCCCCAAGTTATAAAGAAATATATTACATATGATATGTCTAATAATGGGACTATTTATTAATAACATAGTTAGATATGATTTATTTTACATATAGACTAGTTTTTTCTATATCCTTGTTTCTAAAAACACTAACCAACTACGGTCCTCAGGCATGTTTTTGTGTAATGTAATGAACATTCATAGAAAATGATGTAGAATCATTTTATAATAATTATTAGAGGATATATTTGGTATTAGAGGAGTGGTTTAGTTAATGATTATAATATAGAAATACAAAACCAAACTGATACCGCTAATTACTTGTCTATAGATAAGACTAAGGGTGAGTCAATGTATAGTAAAATGTCATGGAATTTTGGTAATAAATATATCAAGTAGTGTATATGTAATTACATCCCTATTTGGACACTACAAGTGGATATATCTACAACATATAGGTACCAAGGGGTAAAAAATCATAATAGGGTGCACTAAACTAAGCTTGATCGTCAGCTGGTCCATGACAATAAGCATTTTCATACACCTCTTTTGACACTCCTAGGAGATAAACTTTGGAAATTCACAAAATCCTTACAAAATAGAAAGAATTATTTAAATAGATGATGACTATTAAAGTCCAAGGATAAAACTAAGGTATCATATTCTAAAATAGTTTTCATCATTTAGACACTTTATGAGGGATTTTTTATGATTATATAGATCTCCATCATAATTATTTTTTTTACACTATATTTTTTGGTTTCATTAGATAGATGGTACTTAAAGGAACAACATTAGTTGTGAGTGCGATGAACAAGGGATTTAATTTCCACCCGAGATTCTAAATTTTATGGTAGATAGATGGAATAATATCATTTCTACACTCAAATAAATTTCTGAATATATGAATCATTATAGACATCTTAATGATCAATAATGGGAATAACATTTTTTTGAGTCCATTATGAGGAAACAACCACATTATTTTAGTGGTTCTTCTAACCAAATAGTTTTTTAATAATGTATCAACACCATAAAAAATATAGTTTCCATTCCCAAATGTTCAAAACAAAAAAAGTCATTTTGGAGGTCTAGTATTTGGAAGGTGAATAAGATCAATGGTATGCTCTTATCAAGAATACATTACCTTAAGATAAAATTAACTCCATGTATTGGGATGATTTCATGAACTTATTTATTAATAAGTACTTTCCCTGTGTTATTCATATAATAATAGAGAATTTGTTCCTCAAGATAATGAAAAATAATGATAAATATTTTCGTAAATTTGAGGTAAATTTTACAAGGCTTGTGAGGTATTCTCATTATATTATCATCCAACCTGAATGTAATGTTGATGGATTCTTCAGTGGATTTAAAGTATGTATGAAAATGGAATTAAATATAAGAGACTTCATTATATATAAAGATATTTTTTTGATGTGATATCGAGGTGGAAATGGATGTTGGATTTACATATCAATCACATAGTTTTGACAAGAAGATGAAAATGGAATTCAAAGGAAAATAAAATAACCATGGAGAGAAGAAGACGAGATTTCCATTATGATCATGGCATGGGAAGAATCATGAAGGAAATTATCTTATGGATACTAGTAAATGTTTTATAATTTTATGTGATGTTCACCATGTAATTAATTTTAAAAGTGATGGGAAAAAGTTATCTAACAATTCAAATAGAGAGAGAGTTGTATAGAATTAACCCCCACAATCCAGTGTTTCAAATTTAAGAAGTTTGGGAATTATGATAAACAATTGTAAAATTCAACAGTTAATGAAAATGATTGAAATTAGAAACCAATTAATCCAAGAGACAATGATAAATCTTTTTTAGTAATTAATTTCAATAAGGGGATTAATAATGTCATGGTGAAATGTATACCTACAATCCACTCTAGAACCACTAATGTATTTCTTGACTATGGATATGCCCATTCAATTGATATCTAAATAATTTTATAAGGGTATAAAGAAACTAACCAAACAATTATATATCAAATTATAACTGTAAACCATTAATGGAATGATGATTTCATCTCATGTCTATGGTTCCTTTATCATTAAGATTGAATGGAATATTCTTTTGGAAAATCATGTCTTTACTCATCTAGTTGAATTTTATTTTAGGAAAGTCAGGGATTAGTTTTCTATAAAGTAATTACATAACAATTTTTCAGTAAGGGAAGATATATTTGATATTATAAACGAATCTATAATAATATATCAATGTTATGATAAGTATGAACTTATTATGGATATCATATCCATTATATGGGTCTTAATTCCCATTTAGAATGGGTGTTAATCTTAATTACTAAGGGAGAAACTTGTTTTAAATGATATGTCTAATATATAAAAATTTATTTATGTGTTTTGGGAATAGCATCCTAGAATTACAAAAAAATGTGAAGTTTAGTTCTCAATTTAACTTATACCTGGTGGCATATAAATTTATAAAACACCCAATAAATTGTACTTGATTAAGTTGAACGAATTAAAGAAAAAACTCAATGAAAACCTTGAAAAGGGATTGATTCAGCCGAGTGTGTCACCATTGGGTTCAACTATTCTTTTTGTTAAAAATAAATATGAATCTATGAGGATATTCATTTATTATCACGAACGTAACAAGATCACGATTAAGAACAATTATACTCTTCTATGTATTGATGAATTACTTTATAAACTGCATGGAGCACAATAAATTTCTAAGATTTACCATTATTCTACATATCAAATATTGAGGAAAAAAGGAGTATGTACTAAATAAAATATTCTGTACAAGTTATGGAAAATATGAATATATGGTTATGCCATTCAATCTTAATAATTATTTCATTATCTTCATGGATTTAATGAATAGAGTCTCTACAGACTACCTTGACTAGATTGTGGTAGTCTTTATAGATGGTAATATTTTTTAATAAAAAATTTAGGAAGATAATTAATAACACATGATAATTACACTAGGGATCCTAAGGAAGGAGAAACAATATGAAAAAAAATTAAAATATGTGAATTTTGACTATAAAAGGTTTCATTTTTGGGTTTTATATTCTCAAGAGAGGGTATATCAATAAATACATCAAAGATTATGGAGATATAATTTTGTATTAGACCAACCATGGTGATTTTGATCCATAGTTTTATTTGTTTAGTAGGATATTATTGATAGTTTTAATAATTTATTATGACTATCTAATCCCTTGGAAAAGTAAACTCGGAAGGGATCTAAGTTTATCTACATAGATAAATGTGAGGAATATTTTATGTAACTGAAGAGAAGTTTAGTTGGGGAAATTTTTCTTATATTACCCTATTGTAAAGAAGGTTTAAAATATATACTTATGAATATAATATGGTATTGGGATGTGTTATTATTCATAATGACATTGTTATATCTTACTCCTCACACAAAATAATGATTTTAGAGAAAAATTACCAAAATCATGATTTGGAGTTAGTTGTATTAATTTTTTCTTTAATGACATAGAGGAATTATATTTATATAGAAACATGTGATATGTATATATATATAGTTCAAAAAAATTTAAATTACATATTCACAAAAAAATAATTGAATGTGTGCTAAAGAAAATGGTTAGAGACTATTAATGATTATGACTACTCAATATATCACCACCCTGGAATAGTGAACAAGGTGGATGATACTTTAAGTCAAAAGGATCATACTATATTATCCATGATGATGAATAAAAATATCCAATATTTTAAGATTTTAAAATGATGGATATGGAAAGTTTAAGTATGGGGAAAATATTATCTTGATAAATTGAATGTCCAACCATCTATCCATGTGAAGTTTATAGAGGCATAATTGGAAGATATAGAGATAACAAATAATGTTAGAAATGTTTCTATTTATAACTTGATCATGATGGAATGATATGGTTTAGAAACCATTTATTTATTCCATCCATACTATATTTTTTGAAGGAATTTTAGAGGAAGATCATAGTATTTCATTCACTATTCATCTAGGAAGTATGATGATGTAATGATATTTGAAAGAGTATTTATGGTGGGATGACCCGAAGAGAGATATCATAGAGTTTGTCTCTTGGTTCTTGGTATATTAAAAAGTTGTGGCTAAAAGAAAAAATTCTCAGGGGATGTTACTTCCATTTCACATAAAAAAATGGAAATGAGAAAACATCACCATGGATTTTGTTATTGGACTCCCCAAAACATATAGTGGTCAATATTATATATGGGTTGTAGTTTATTTCATTACAGTGTCAGCATACTTTATTACTATGATAGAAGAATTCTTTATGGATCATATTTCTATGATATACATTAAGTAAGTGGTATGGTTTCATGGAGTAACAAATTATGTTTCCTCTAATCTAGTTATGAGGTTAACCTCAATGTTTTGGTTAATTATTAAATAAGATCTAGATACAATATTGAGATCCAACATTGTATATCATCCTAAAATAGTTGGTGAGTTTGGGAGAATAATTGAAACACTAGAGGATATGATGAGATCAGTTTCTATAGATTTTAAATGTGTTTGGGAACAATACATTCCTCCATTTGAGTTTTATTAAAATAATATATTTCACTAAATCATTCATATGGATCCTTATAAATCCCTATATGGAAGGAAATATAGAGTTTTAATGTGATGGAATGAAGTTGGAGAAATAAAGTTATTAGGACCTGAGATAGCTGATGAAATTGAATAAAATGTCATAGATATTCAAAAAACATAAATGAAAGTGAGAGTCAGTAGAAAAGTTATGATGATAATCACCAATTTGATCCTGAATTTGAAGTTAGTGATATGGTGTTTCTCTAAATTTCTCTATGGAAGAATGTAAAGAGATTCAGGAAGAAATGGAAACTCAACCATAGTTATATTGTCCCCTTTTAAATTATTGCTCATATGGGATATTAGATTATTGTTTGGCGATTCCAAAAAAACTCTCTATATTCAACAATATATTCCATGGATATCTTATAAGGAAGTACATACCATAACCTTCACATGTACTGAACATAACGGTTATACTATTAGAGAAAGATCATTCTTATGGGGAATAAATGGTGGAGATTCGAGATCATATAGAGAAAGTTATAATAATAAACCATTCACCTGGTCATTTTTTTTTGAAAAAACACCAATTTGAATAAGATAAATAGGAACTTGAGGATATGATGAAGCATAAGTATCCATATTTTTTATATTGGGGTGATATATTTTGAGGGAGAAATCCATCTTAAGGGGGTAGAATGTAACACCCCAAGTTTTTATGATTTATATTTTTTTGAATAAAATATCATTGATAGCTTGTGTTACACAAAATACCAAGTTATTCACGAATTACAAACAATACCAATTTAAGATTGTGCAATATATAACTCCAGGTTAGTTTTGGTTACACACGACACTGAGTTTTAACAAAAACACGATATACTATTAATATTATTATTCAAACATGAACATTATAACCTATAATTTAAACTTAGAGAAATGAATTGTAATAAATAATTTATGAATATTATATATGGTTGTTTTATAAAAATAATTTTTTTTTGATAAAAAGTACTTAATTTTTATTAAAATATTTATATGTTTCAAATACACCATGCTCTCAAAAAAAATTTTTATTATTCCTTTTTGGAGAAAATAATAAATTTTTAAACTTGTATTTTTATTTGATAAAATAATCACAATTTTTTAAATCATCCTTTTTATGGTAAATATTTGATATTTTTCTGAAATTTTTTCATGTTTTATTGTATAGTGAAAAATAATAAATTTTAATTGAAAAATATATATTTTTTAATTTAATTACAAAGTTAAATTATATTTTAAATTGTTTTTGATGTAAAATTAGTTTATTTAACACCCAATAATCCAATTCAGGTTATTAAAATGAATTTTATACTGAATTTTGATATAAAAACTTTACAATCTTTGGAACTTTTCTCCTTAATAACCTACTTTCTCATCACATATATGTGATTAATTTTGAATTAAGATTTTCCACTTAATTGAATTGAATTTGGAATATTGGATTAATTATTTTGAACCTGGATAATTTAAATTATCTCATAAGGTTAAATTATTTTTTGACCAAAATGCGTAGTTAAAACATTGAAAAATATTTAATGTAGTTAAGTTAAAAATGGTTTTACTCAGGGGGGGGGGACAAAAAAATAAGTATTAAAAATAACTTAAAAATTTTCCAAACCCATTATAAGGATATATTTTGAACTTATCTATTCTATTCCCTATAATGGTCCATTATTGGAGCTTTGTGACATGAAATAAGCATGGGTGGAATTCTTTCTTTCAAAATATTATAAGTGTGACACTCTCTTTACTTATAAAAGGCCTCTCCTTATCCACTTATATTTACAAAATTAAATGCTATTGGTTTTGAAAATAACTTCCCAAATAAATTACCTAATTAAATCTACTCATCCTAGAAGCCAAATTTATTGTATAAATCGAACATAGGATTTTTTGGGGGAAAACCTAAGGAGGATACCTGGAGAACAGGTAATTTTCATGAATGAGTGTTTTTGTCTTATTTATTCATCCTCCCCCTCCTATAATAATAACAATTATTCCATGTTGATCTATTAAAACTATTATGTTATTTATACGAATATGTTTTTATGTTAATTTAATTTCCTATAACCATCTCCACTAACATCAAATGGGATACAAAATCATCATTTGTGTGTACGATGGACTATAGCCTTACGAAATGATGTCAATCATTTTTTTTGCAAACACCTCTCAAGGATAGAAATTTTGAATGATTTATTATTTCTATATTATATTTGTGATATTATTATACTTATGGATTTATTATATCACATATACCTTCATACTCTTAATTTTGTGAGAATACGATAACATCACTTATGTGTATGGCGGACTACAACCTTGCGAATCAATATAATTCATTAATTATTTACATGGAAGTTAAAAAGGATGAGTTTAATGAAAATATGTGATATATATGAAATAAAAATTATTTTTTAATGATAATATATCTTTTAACATTATTTTCTCAATTCAATATTAAGATGGAAACAATGTTCATGCATATATACATTATGTCATCTCTATCAACGGTGTATTTCATTTTCTATCACTAAATATTATGGATTACTATAAATAAATATATATGGAATATATATGATATTTATATCAGGGTTAAAAAACTAGAGATGATGAATTCATAATCAATGCAATAGGACTAAGAATAATAAATCAAAACCGATTTGAATAGCGAAGCAGTTATTACTCACAGTGTAACTTTTACATGGAATTGTTAATAAATAGGTAATAAAAGGTTATAAAAATAATACTACATTGAATGATATATAAAAATATAGTTCTATAATATATTTAAAAAACCATATATTAATTATACATGAGGTTTGAATGTGTAGGACATAAGTCAATACTTAAGGTATGGTATTTTTTTCTCAATTTGCATTCATTGAGATGTATGTTATGTTTTGGACTTATATTATTTCACAAGGTTGAAATAGAGCCCCTTTGACATATAATATCATAAATTGGTTAACAATATGATATTTTAAGTTACATTTTATGTTATTTTGTCTTGGGTATTATGATTCAAGGTTAGAAAATTATTAATTATTTTACGTTACAATCTCATTGATAATTAGGATTATTTAGGATTATGTATCTGGTTATTAAATATCATGATCCATATCTCATGAAAATCATTTATTTTATTCTCTACTGTTTATTCATGATATTTTGAGGTAAAATTATCATTTTTTCTCTTTTTTATATATAGTAATTTACATGTTTTTAATAAAATCCAACATTAGTTCTCTCTTTTTTCAAGAATCCGTTTTCTTCCAAAACCATATTTTCTAAAAAAATTCAAATTTAACATATTATTCTCCCAAATTTTTTAATAAGAATTCTTTTCCAATAATATCTTTTTTTAAAAAAAAATTAAAGGAATCTTGATATCTTTTTCTAATAAATTCCCATTTGGATTTTTCTAAAAATGTGAATGGAGTATTTTTTAAATGTATACAAAATAAACAAAAATTCCAATCATCATGACCATTATTTTCTCTAAAGACTCATTTATATGTTATCAAGGTTATTTTAAAATAAAAATATTTTCAAAATGTTTTATGTTTTTGAAAGTTTTTATTTAAAGGGTAAAGTACATTTTTCTCAATAAATTTTTTAAATGATTGATCAAAATCATTTTCCATCTAATATTACATCTGTTGAGGTCACATATACCTTTCTAGGGATATGATCCAGGGATACCATTATTATTTTATTTAAAAATGGTTTATGTTTATTATTTAATGATGTTTATGAAACCTTCTTCTCTTCCACTGGTTATACCATGATAAAATTATTATTGAACACAATTTTTTCCTTGGGTTATGATATGATGAAATGATGAAATAATTATGAAAAAAATTATCTTTTCAATAAATTATGATATGATAAAATGTATAAAAAACCCATTTCATTTCATGGGTTATGACATGAATAATGGTTTATGATCACGTGGCACAAATAAATATGGGTTTCATTCTAATATAGGTGGGACCTACATCTATATGAAATTAATTGGGTAAGGATTTATATCTAATAAGATATACAGGACTAGCATAGGTAGTGAACTCAATTTAGCAAAGGAATTTTTATGCTATGATGGTCTTTGGAGTGATCATTGTCTACTTGGTTGGTTTGGGGGTCGAACCCATTCCACTATGATAATGTTGGCAGTGAGCCTTGAGTAGTATGGAAATTATTTTATATGTTTATGTGTATGAAAAAATATATATGTATTATGCCATTATTATGATATAATAGATCCAATTATTTTATTCCATTATGATTGATGTCATATTAAATACCAATATTTACTCCATGACTTAATATATTAATCTTTGATATGATGGGTATGTTTTTCAATTATTATGCTCATGTTCTCATACCCTTATGATTATGTTATGCTTAAATATATTCCATGTTTACCAAAAATACACATCTAAGATCACTCTCTATTAGGTTTACTTTCCCTAGGTTATGAAGAAATATATTATTTATTATATATATAATTATGGTTATAGTTAAGAATATCATAGTGGGCAATTATATAGTTTACCTATGGACCAGTTGTTTGTCTTTACATGTTTCCAAATACACTAAACTATTATGTTCCTTTAATACATATTTGTGTAATGTAATTAATATTCCTTAAAAATGATGTTATATATATTTATGATAATCCTCGATCCCTATAGGTCCATCTCTCCCTGGTCTTGTCCTATATATTGTTATGATACCATAACAACTATACCAAAGAAACTTGTAACATTTCAGGTGAATAAAGAATATGACAATTTCATATTTATTAATATTTATTAATTAAATATTTAATTTAATTTAAAGGGGATACTCTGTTCAATGGCATATCCGACACACAACAATGGTTTCTTTCAAAGTCTTATGTTGTACACAATGTTGAGTCATACTAAAAAATAATAATGAAATATTATATGAAATTGTAGTTAACGCCTAGCTGTTTTATTGGAAGGAATGAACAGAACTAACCATATTATGATTATAATTGTTTGCTAAATGTTTTTACATTTATCTTATAAAATTTAGAGGCTTAAAATTAAAATGAATCAAATTTTAAGCATAAATACTCTAATATTTTTAAAAGGTAGTTTTACCGCCATTTGACAGAAACCCCTTTTAAATCAAGTAATTGTCACTTTTATATGTTAAATTTGACAAAATAAGCTTCTTATTTATAATAGGGACATCAAAATTTACTTTGGATGATTTTTTTTTCTGATAATGTTCATTTTTTAATGAATAGTGAAAAATACTGCATTTTAAGTCAAAATTGTCTTTTCATCTAATTTATTTTAATGATTATATTATCTTTTTAAATGGTTTTAAAGTGTAATTGAATTATATTGTTACCATTTAATATATTTTTTTTCATTGGATGTAATTTCACTTTGAAATTGGACATAAACACATGCCAATATTTTTGTAGTTGTTACTTCTTAAAAACACGGTTTCTAGTTTGGACAACTGAAATTAATTTTAAATTAATTAATATAAATTATAGGTTTTGAATTTGGTAAAATAGAAATATTTTTTAAATTCGCAATATCGAAATTATTTTTGGGTGATTTTTTTGTGTTTTTCTAAAAACGTTCAATTTTTGATGAATAGTAAAAACACTACATAGTAATTAAAAACCGAATTTTTCATTTAAATGAAATTTTACTAATTATGTGAATTGAATTTCAGAAATCTAACATACATGGTTATTATCAATAAGTAAAATGTGATTCAATAAGATGGAAATAATTTTTGGTGAATAGTAACTTTTGATTTTTATTTACCGCGATTAAAGTTAAATTGGGTAATCCAAGGTAAAAATAATATTATAATAACATAGAATTCCCATAAAACTTATCCTAACCTTATTTTATGAGTCATGGCCAACCAATAAAATCCCTGAGTAGAACTTTTGTCCTTTTAAATCCATTTGGGTAATATAATTTTATTAATAACGTTTTATTTAAAGTAAAAAAAATATCATAAATATGTATTGTTTTTCCAAAACAATTTTAATGTGGGGTTGCATAATAGATATCTTCAACTATAAATAGTCATTAGAAAGATAGAAATATTTACTACATCATGGTATTGTATTTATAATTTTTTGACATCATATAAATAAATTTATTTATGAAACAATGATGATGTAATGATTACCTCATTAATAAATGTTTTAAATAAATTAAATTATAAATATTATAATAATTTATTTTGAAACTTTTTATGAAATCCATGAATTTTAGAGATGAGGATAAATTTTTAACTTTCAAATAATGATTTTTTTATAAATAATCAAGTTGGTTTAGATTTTTTAAAAAGTCATGATATGAATCGTATAAAAATTGACATAAATGAGTTTGCAAATCAATTAATATTTTATTAAATGATAAAATAGTCCTAAAAATATAAGATCAATCCAAAAGACATATATGATGTTAAAACATTCATTAATGATCCATTTTGGGTCTTTTTTCATTTTATAGTAAATATATTAACCATATAGTATGAATATACAAGAAGACATGGTAATAGTTAAATAAGTAAACAAAGGGTTAAATAAAAATGACAAGGATTACAAAATATTCAAAACCTGTCCAATTTTTATTGGATGATTTTATTTCGACTTATATTCATATAATATTAAAATTTAATGAGTTTGTATCCTTTTGAAACTGAAAATAATTTTATAATAAAATAATACTTTCAAACATTCCTAAATAGCCCCTCCTCCCTCTTATAAAAGGACACAAATTCTAACCCATTACTCACACCTCTCAAGCCCCTTGGATCATCCAACCTCTATCCAAATAATCTCCCAAAATCCCTATCTTCCTTCTAGAAGGCTTACCTTAGGCAGAAGGCACTTCAAGAAAGACTTTTGGTTTAAACCAAAGGGAGTTACCTGATTTAAATGTAATGGCTTCCCTCAAGTTCTCTTCTATTATTTTAATTCTCTACTCCATATGTTCTTATTCTTATTATTTTACATAAAAAAATAGTATACTAAATATAATTGGTTGTTTTTATGAGAATGATTCTAATTAAACTTACACACACCTCCATCTAATGGGTAAATAACATACTGTTTCTGTGGATGATGAACTACAGCCTCACAAAATGATGATTGTTAAATCTTCTCCTACCCCCTCTTATGGTGACCATTATGATGGAACTTTATTTATATGTCATATATATTATATTTATATTGTTTATATGATTCTGTATTTTTAATTTATATCATAACTTTATGGTATCCATAATGGGTAAATACGATAATTTCATTTGAGAAAGTGCGGACTACCGCCCCCTCAAAGTGATATGACTCATTCGTTCCATACATGGAACATATAAAGGATGGATTTAATGAAATTATATATTATATTATACTGGATTTAAAATATACCTATGTATCATTATATTTTCATTCCATTAAATATGAAATAGAAGTGAAAGTAGCGTTCATGCGTACGTACGACTTACCGTCTCCCTAAACGGTGCATTTCATTTCTTATCTCCAAATGTTATTTACTAGTATAAATAAATATATATATTGGATATATATGATATAATTATATCTAAATCATGAATATCATTCTGTAGATAACAGAATTTTGACCACATGGAAAATTTGTAATTATAAAAAGTTCATTTTTTACTCAAGTACCAAATATCGACAAAACAACCTTTATTAACTTAAATGATTATATAATGTATATAAAGTGGTAATAAGTGATATAAAAGGAATAATAAAAGTGAAAAGGTTTTTAATAATGTAGAAATTAACTTTAGTTTATTATTCAAGAGATTAAAGAACGAACGATTCAAGTTGGACATAAGGTAAGGGACTTCATCTCAATCTCCTTTCACTGAGGCATATTTTGGTTTATACACGAAATTATTTTTTACGATGTATAATTATAACCTTTTTATTTTAACTTAATTAAATTATTTTCAAAAGGAATATTTTTCAAGAATAATTTAACTAAATGACATAGGTAATCTTTCTTTTTAACATACATGGTGATATTGAAATTTCCACTGCTGCGAGTGTTATTTGATCTTTGTATTCCTTAACAAGCCGTAATGTTTTTAAAAGGAAATTAAATACCATATACTCTTTTTAAATATTTTGTTATTGAAAATGGTTTTGAGAATTTATTGATTATGTCAATATATTGAAATGTTATATTGTGATTGTAATGTGGAAATTTTATCTTTCCTTTTTTCTTATTCATGTGTTATGATTATGTTAGGGTTATTGTGTATTGTTTACGCATATAGGTGGTTTTGTGATAAAAATAGGGTAGGTGTGCCTGAGATAGTTCTCCAATTAAGTGGGTAACATGACGAAGGTAAACGTTAATGTTTCCCCTAAGAGATTTTTGGAATATACTGTGATGAGAATTCCAAATGTTACTCCCTACGTAGCTATGAAAGATACAACGTAAGTATGTAATGGATGCCACAAGTTACCTTTATGATTTATGATTTCTATGTATTATTCATAATTCTTATTATTTCATGAGGTATGTAAAATATCTTAATTTTTCATGTATTGTTGGACTAATTATTTATTTCATTATTTTATAACCCTTACTGCGATTTTTATGCTCATCCCTGGTTTTTGAAATGTTTTACATAGGGTATAAGGCAGGGTAAGAGAAAGTAATAATTCAAGAATATTTATATCAAGAAAATAATTATTGTTTTCTTTGGAGAATTTTATTCTATGAAAAAATGGATATTGAGTAGAAGTGTATACTTTGTAATATTTGAGATGTAATATAATAGTTATGGCCTAATTCTCTAAAACTCTAAACCTGAAAATATCCTCAATTTGAATTACTAACTTAATTCAATATTATGTGATGTTTAAGGATGGGGGCCTTATAGTTGGTTTCAAAGGTCAGTTTAGATAACTTTAGGAGTTAGGATATTTTTAAATTAATAACTATAAATTAATTTATGTTAAGATTGAAATGATATAGCATTTACATATTACCATGTTTCTTCACCTAAGAAATTTTTGTGATCAGAATGGTTTTCCATAGAGGAAACATGGAAGCTATTATGGTCGGACATCAGGAGGAAGATAGCCTCCCAAATTAGCAACTTGAGATGGTCGGAATCAAAACTGAACAGTTTTTTGTAGTGATGTAACAATTTACTTAGGCTATAAATAGAGGTGGTATCCATGCACGAGATCAGTCAGATCAACGACAAAGTAACATGTCATTAGTGGAGCATTTCATGAGGCATCACCCCCTTCATTTAGAGGATAATCTTACCCCGTTCTAGGAAATGGCTGGATTAAATCACTGAAAAAGATTTTTTATGTCATGGGTTGTACAAAACATCAAAAGGTTTGTCGTGTTGTTTACTATTTTGAAGGTGAATCTGAATAGTGGTGGTCGATGGTGAAAAATATCAGGGATAGCAAGGAGATTGATTCTCTTGATTAGGATGAATTCAAAGGTATGTTTCTTAAGAAATGTTTTCCTAAGGCATTTCGAGTTAGGATGGAAAAACAATTCTTGGAATTGTGGTAGGAGGATGAATTAGTGGCTTCTTATGAAGGAAAATTCACTCGACTCGCAAGTTATGCTCCAAATTTTATATGAGATCTTAATAGTAAAATCAACAATTTTTACTCATGATTAAAGCCATAGTATTGAATGGATTTAGCATCTCATGAGTTTAAAAGGTACGAGAAACTTATCCGATTTGCAGAGAATGCCGGAATGAAGTTTGCCGATGATCATGTGTTCTTGGAAAAAACAATAGAATAAGAGGTCAAGGTGGTAGATTAAAGGTAATAAATCTTCAAAAAAGTATGATGGTAAGAAAATTAAGTTTACAGTTTGTGAAAATTGTGGTAAAAAACATGCTGGGGAATGCCTTTTGAGTTCTGGTAAGTGCTACCAATGTGGTGAAATGGGGCATAAGGCTCATAATTTCACTGAAAAAGATCCGGGTAATGGTAAGTAAAAATCTGATTTATAGTCAGTAAAATGTTTTAAGTGCAATGAAATGGGTCAGTACGCAAATGTGTGTCCAACAAAGAACTCAACTGATGGGAAGTAGTTAGACTACAAGAAGAAAGGAGTGGTGAAATAATTTGCAACTACTTCAGAAGATGTTGGGCCATCAAATAAAGTAGTATTAGTTACACTATTTGTTTATTTAGATTACACCAATGTGTTGTCAGATTCAGGGTCTACACATTCTTTCATTTCTGATAAATTTTCTAGTAAATTGTGAATTTCATCTCAAAATATGAATCCTGAACTTATTGTAAAATCATGGGGAGGAAATGTTGAGACAAAAAGAAATTATAAGAACCTTAATATCCTTGTGTGTAGAAATAATATACATGTAAAACTTATTTTTTTCCTCTAGTAGTGTTTGATGTTATTTTGGGCATGGATTATCTTTCCGTTTATCATGATAAGATTGACTGCAGAGCTAAAGTGGTTTCTTTTCAGAAATAATTTCAGTTTGTGTACAAGATTAAACCCTTACTTTTGATGACATATTAGGAAGATTAGAAACTAGTAAAAGATGGATATTAATGTTACCTTGAACATATTTTTGAAAACAAAGGAACTATTCATATTAATGATGTGACAATGGTAAATGAGTATCTTGATGTTTTTCCTAAAGAGTTTCCTGGTATAATACCTATTTGGGAAGTTGAATTTATTATTAACATAGTTCATGATTCTAAACCAATTTCCTCAAATTGAACTTTTAGAGTTAAAGAAGAAATTGAAAGAGTTATTAGATAAATGATTCATTCGACCTAGAACATCACCATTGGGTGCTCCTGTATTGTTTGTTATAAAGAAAGATGGTTCAGTGACACTTTTCATTGATTATAGAGCCTTAAATAATATCAGTATTAAGAAGAAGTATCCTTCTCCACATATTGATGTTGTTTTGATTAGATCCAGGGAGCCCAGTATTTTTCAAAGATTGAATTGAGGTCAGGGTATCACTAGTTGAAAGTAAATGAAGCATACATTCCGAAGACCACATTTTGTACTAGATATGGCCAATATGAATTTTTTGTTACGTCTTTTGGGTTACCCAAAACACCTTCTGTATTCATGGATCTTATGAATAGAATTTTTCTTCATTTATTGGATAAGTTTGTGGTTTCATTTATTGATGAAATTTTGGTATATTTCAAAAGTAAAGTGGAAAAAGAAAGTCATTTAAGTGTTGTCTTGAAAAACTTAAAAGAAATAAAATTGTACGGGAATTTCAGCAAGTGTGAGTTTTGGTTACAAAAAATTTCATTCCTTGGTAACATTGTTTCAAAAAATTGAATAACTGTTGATCCTTATAAAACAAAAGTTGTTGAAGAATGGTCAATACCTACAAATATAACTGAGATCCATAGGTTTCTTGGTTTGGCAGGCTAGTACAAAAGTTTTTTTAAGAAATTTTCACGGTTATCTAGACCACTGACAAAGTTCACTTCAAAAGGTGTTAAGTTAATTTGGACAAAAGAGTGTGATGAATGTGTTCAAGAATTGAAAAGAAGATTGGTGACTTCTCTAGTATTGGAATTACCTTGCAAAAATGGTGAGTTTTTTTTATCAACATTGATTCTTCGTTGAAAAAAATTGGTTGTGTCCTAATTCAGAATGATCTGGTAATTTATTATGCTTCACATTAGTTGAAACCTCAGGTGTTAAATTACCCTACACATGATTTGAAATTAGATTCTATTGATTTTTCTTTAAAAATTTGGAGGTATCATCTGTATGGATTAAAATGTGAAATATATATTGACCACAAAAGTTTAAAGTATATATTCAATTAGAAAGAATTGAACCTGAGACATAGGAGAAGGCTGGAATTAATCAAGGATTATGATTGCACAATTCATTACCATTTTGGAAAGGCAAATAAATTGGTTGATGCCTTGAGTTGAAAAAGTAATGATACATTAACCATGCTACATTTGGAATGAGATCCTTTGGTTTTTGATTTGATGAACTTTGTTATAGAAGTTGTTAGTGTAGGAAATTTTTATGTTTTGTTCCAGGTTTCAGTACAATCGTCCCTAGCAGACAGAATATAGCAAGCGTAGAATGATGATAGTGAGTTGCAAAAAAAGGTAGAATTGGATCAGGAGGACAAGTTACTTGAGTTTAATATTGATAAAGACTATGTTTTGAGGTTTGTAAATAGATTATGTGTGCCTTGTAATTTAGAGTTGAAGAAAGAATTGTTATGTGAGTATCACAATTCTAATTTTTCAGTTCATCCTAGAAGTACAAAGATGTATAGAGATCTTCAAGAGTATTACTGGTTGGATGGAATGAAAATAAATATTATTGACTTTAATGTGAAATGTTTGACTTTTCAATGGGTTAAGGTAGTGCGACAATTACTAAAAGTGATGCTTCAACCATTACTGGTGCCAGAGTGGAAATGGGGAAATGTGCCCATGGATTTTATTGTTGGATTATGAAAGACTTCTCAAGGTAATAATAAAATCTGAGTTATTATTGATCGATTGAATAAATCTACTCATTTCTTTCATATTGGAGATACTTTGTCTCTAGATCTACTTTCTCAGTTGTATGTTAAAGACATAGTCAGGTTACATGGAGTTCCCATCTCTATTGAATTTGATCATGATCCTAGGTTTACTTATAAATTTTGGAAACGCTTTAAGATTTCATTAGGTTCTGGACACTAATGAAAAAAATACTAATACCCACGGTTCAAAATCGTGGGTATAGCCCCCAAAACCGTGGGTATAGCATATACCCACAGTTTTGGGAACCGTGGGGGGTGAGAGGAATCACAATAGGTGTCTTATCCTATACCCACGGGTTTTTCAAACCGTGGGTAGTTGGTGTAATAACGTTCCACACCGTTGATCATTTGGAACAACACATCCCCCACGTTTTTCAAACTATGGGGATTTAGATTAAAAAAAATCCACAGACGGGATTCGACCACGGGTCGCAACACACGTGGGACACCCATTCTGACCAACTGAGCTACAGAGATGTTCAATATATATATATATATATATATATTAATATCACCGCTTATCAAACAATGATTCAGGAGAGAATCAAACACGCGACCGGTGAGAGAACAGTACATAGCCTAACCAACTGAACTGCTGATATTTTGTTAATATAACCATACATCTATTTAATTATATTATTTAAAATCATTTATAAGAAAAAATAATTCACCGAGATTCAAACAACGGACTGCCTTCAACAACACAGATGACCCGACCAACCAAACTACGTATATTAGTTGTAATTATATTTGTATATTTGTAATTATATTAATCCAAACCATGTTCCCGCCAATTTTTTTTCCCGCATAATTTTTTCCCCCACCATAAGGCGGGAAATAAATACCCATAGTTCTCTAAAACCATTGGAATAAATCTTCAAAACAAAATTCCCAACACCCACGGTTTTGATGAACCGTGGGTGTAGCTCTTCCAAAAAAACTCTATACCCACTGTTTAGCCAAAACCGTGGGTATACGTCTTGAAAAAAAACATCTATGCCCATGGTTTTGCAAAATCGTGGGTATTGGTCTTCAAAAAAAAATCTATACCCATGGTTTTGTGAAAAACCGTGGGTATAGGTTAACTATACCTATGGTTTTCCAAAACTGTGGGCATAGGTCCCCATATTATCTCTATACCCATGGTTTTCTAAAACTGTCGGTATAGGGGTACCCTATACCCATGGTTTTTTTGCAAAACAGTGGGTATAGGCCCGTTTTCCAGTAGTGGGATTAAATTTTCGTACAACTTTTCAACCATAATCAGATGAGAAAACATAACAAACAATTCAGACATTGGAAGATATGTTACCTACTTTCTCAATGGATTACTAGGGAAGTTGGAACCAACATCTTTTTTTGGTTGAATTTTATTATAATAACAGTTTTCATTTTAGTATACAGATGGACCCATTTGATGCATTATATGGAAAGCAGTGTCGTAATCCAGCTTTTTTGGGATGAAGTACGTGAAAGGAATTTGATGGGACCGAAATTGGCAGAAGAGATAGCAGAAAAAGTTCAATTGATTCAGAAGCACATGAGAACATCCTAGAGCACACAGAAAAGTTATGTGGATAACTAGAGGAAGGATATTTATTTCGATGTACGTGATCATGTATTTCTCAAAGTTTTTCCATGGAAAAGTGTGATGTGTTTTGTTAAGATGGGAAAACTGAGTCTGAGGTTCATGGGACCCTATAAAATCCTAGAGAAAGTTAGATCACTTGCATACATAGTGGCTTTAACTCTAAGATTATTCAAGGTACACAATGTTTTTCATGTTTCAATGTAGAAAAATTATATGCCAGATCCATCTCATGTTTTGAGTCTATAGGTAGTTCAGTTGGAAGGGAATCTCTCTTATGAGGAAAAACCATTCCAGATTCTTAACCGAAGAGAGAAAGTGTTGCATAATAAGGAAATTCATCAGGTAAAGGTTTTGTGAAAAAAACTATATGGTTGAAGAGGCAATGTGGGAATCTGAAAATTCTCTGAGGGATAAAAGCCCCCATTTATTTGATAAGTGAATTGAATCACGGGGACACAATTCCCAAAAGGGGGGAAGGATGTAACATCCCAATTGAATAAATAATGTGAAATTTAAATATTTATTAATATTTCTGAGTTAAATATTAATTTTAGTTTAAAGGGGATTCTATGTTTGATGGCGTACCCGACTCACCACAATGGGTTTCTCCGAAGTATTATGCTACACATAATGTTGTGTGATACAGAAAAATAATAATATAATATTATTTTAAATGGTAGTTAACGCCAAGAAGTTTTATTAGAAAGAATGAATAGAACTAACCATAGTATGATTAAACATGTTTGTTAAATGTTTTTACATTTATCTAATAACAATTATAGGCTTAAAATGGAAATTAATCAAATTTTAAGCATAAATACTCTAATATTTTTAAAAGGTAGTTTTACCGCCTTTTGATGGAAAACCCATTTTAAATCTAGGTTTGTGACTTTTATATGTTCCATTTAAAAAAATAAAATTCTTATTTATAAGTAGGACATAAAAATTTACTTTGGATGAAATTTTGGTATTTTCCTAATAAATTTCATTTTTAATGAACAGTGAAAAATACTGCATTTTTAGTTAAAACTGTATTTTCATCTAATTTATTTAAATGGTTAGATTATATTTTTAAAAGGTTTTAAAGTGTAATTGGATTATATTTTTATCATTTATCCAATTTTGGTCATTGGATGTAATTTAACTTTTAAATTGGACATAATGTAATACCCCGAGATTTCATAGTAGGTTATTTTTTCAAAATAATTCATTAACTAGCACTACATGCAACACCGAGTTCAGGTGCACCATGACTTACCAAACTAGCCGTTAAAAAGTGGTTAGGAATAGTATTAACTAAAATTTGAACTTTATATAATCCTTATAATTTTAGAATCCATATTATGAGTTTCTTAGACATAATGAAATAAAATTCATTTGTTTCAAATAAAATAAGTATTTTTTTTAAAATGCAATTTTACCGCCTTTTAATGGAAAAACCTTTTTAAATCTAATATTTGAAACTTTTATATATTTAATTTGAAAAATTAAAATTATTCTTTATAATCGGGACAGAAGAATTTATTATCAAAATTGTTTTGGTGTTTTTCTGATAACTTTCATATTTGGGTGAATAGTGAAAATACTATATTTTAACTGTAAACAAATTTTTTAATCAAAATAAATTGTATTGTTAAATTATTCATTTTAATAGTTTGGAAGTATAGATATATTATATTTTTACCATTTAATCCAATGTTATTCATTATAAATAATTTCACTTCGAAATTGAACATAAACAAGCCTCAATCTTTTGTTAGTTATTATTTCTTAAAAACACTCTTTTTGGTTTTGACAATGGGAATTAATGTTAAATTAATAAATGAAACTTCTATGTTTTGAATTTGGTAAAATAGACTTAATTTTTGAATTAATAATATCAAAATTAGACTAGGGTAAAATTTTGGTGTTTTTCTGAAAACATTCAATTTTTGATGAATAGTGAAAAACACTGAGTTATTGTTTAAAACAGAATTTTTATTTAAATAATTATTTATTCTATTTAAATTTATTTTAGGTAAAAATAGATACCTGATACTTATATAACACACAATTTTACTGCTTCTGTGAGTTGAATTTAAAAAATACGAGAGACACGGTTGATATCAGTAAGTAAAATGTGGTTCAATAAGATGAAAATAATTTTTGGTGAATAATAAATTTTTACTTTTATTTACTACGGTTAAAAGTAAATAGGGTAATTAAGGGTAAAAATGATAATATTATTACCATAACACATGTAAAAATTATATTGGATAAGTGTAATTTGACCAAAAACAACCATAGGAATAAAATATGATCCTTTAAGTCCACTTGGATTAGATAAGGACATTTATTATTATTTAATTAAAAGAAGAGTTAAAATTGTTAAATTTAATGTTTAATAACTAAACCATTTTTAATATAGGGTTAAACATAAGATAAATTAGACTATAAATATTCATTATAAATATAAAAATATTTCCTACATAATGGTATTTTATTTATATTTTTTACATATTAAATAATTAAATTTATTTATGACACAATGATGATGCATTAATTACAGTATTAATGAAAGATTACAATAATTGATATTATAAATATCCAAATAAATGTAATTTGAGACTTTATATGAATTAAAATAAATATATAGGTTAATATAACATATTAGGGTTGGTTATATGCTTTTTTTCGAAATAATAATGCTGTTATAAATTTAGCAAAAACAAAATACCAAATAGTGTCAAAATTGGCATAAAAGAGTTTTTAAATCAAATATTATATTATTAATTGATATTCTATTCTTAAAAATATAAATTTTATCCAAAATACTTATGTAATGATAGTTGTGTCATTAATAAACTACTTGGGGTTCTATTGGAAGTATATAGTAAGTTTATTAACCATATAATATAAAAATACAAAGAGACATGGTAAATGTCAAACTATTTAACTAAGAGTTAAATCTGAAATATAATGTTAATATAGTGACCCAAACCTATCTAAAACATATTGGTTGAGTGTTTTTAGACCCATACCTACCTTATCCTTTAAATAATACATTTTTCTGCCATTAGAAATCGAAAATTATTTTATTATAACATAATATTTTAAGGTTTTCCTATGGTGCCCCTCACCCCTCTTATAAAATGGAACTTCCCCTTCTCTCACATTCCCACCTCAAATGCCATTTGGATCGGCTAAACCCAGCCCAAATATCCTCCAAAATATCCTCCCTTCATCCTAGAGGCCTTAGGTTGGACAGAAAGGCAACCTATGTTTCCCTTTTGATCAAATCAAAATGAAGAACCCGAAGAAGAGGTAAATATTTCATCTCCTCTTTCAAATTCTTTTCTTCTTCCACTTTTTATTTCATTGTTGTTTCCATTCTAAAATAATAAATTTAGTATCTTCTATATATTATGACGTTTTTATAAATATGTTAGAACTATATTCATTATTCAATCCATCCTTTGAATGACATGTCACCATACGTGCGTACATACAGCTTACCATCACCACTTCATGGTGTAACTGTTATTCAATACATTATTAATTGGATGGGTATAATAATGATGTGTAATGATGTAAATAATAAATATAACATGATAATGATTCTGTATATATGATATACCATCCAATTCTACACCTTTAAGGAAATGATATTGTCGCTCGTACGTACGTACAAATTATCATCTCCACGATGAGATGAGATTCATTTCGAAGTTCACCATTCATCGACGACTATAAAAATATATATTACTAATAAGTATATATTATATGAAATAATAGTGATACTAGATATATTTATTTATTTATTTATGTACTTACATATATCTTATTCACCTATTTCCGTTCAATACGATATGATAACAGAAACATCGTTTATGTGTACGTACGACCTACCGTCTCCATAAATGGTGTTTTCCATTTCATATATCTATATATTATAAATATTTATATTCTAAATATGTGTGATTTATAAATCAAAGTTTATATTCTGTAAGTATTTAAATCATGATCTAAATGATAAAATCAAGAGTAACAATTTAAAACACGTACGATAAGGAAAGCGATTATTACCCGAAATGTTAATTTAACATAAAAATTTGTATTAAATGGGTAGTATAAAGTCATAAATTTATCATGTATGATATAATAAATATTAATATGGTTCTGGTATAGTTTAATAACATACTATGGTCTTTATACATGAGGTTAGACATACCCTCTACTCAAGAAAAGTGCAAGGTAAGGGTTAATTTCACAATCTCTTTATTATCCAAGGTTGTTTTTACGTAAGTATCTACTGTGAAATATTTATTATCCATGTCCTTGTTTCATGAAAGAGTTTTAAAAAGGGAATATTTTTAAGGTAATTTTTACTAAAACATCATTTTAAATTTTTTAAATATTTATTCCTCTAAATCATTCTCACTAATGTACATTTTTTCAAAATGGTTTTTAAGGATTTATCAATATGGACATGAATGTTTTTAAAATGTTAATTCATTTTAAATGTTTCAAAGTGGTATGGGACACTTTGATTCAAAAAATTCTTTAAATATCTTCCATTCTAAATTGTGTGACTTTTAAATGTTTTCCTGAAAAATGGATATTTCTCACAAATAGTTTGACAAATCATTTTCATCTATGTCAACATCCTTTGATGGATTTTAAACTTGTTTGAAGTTGATTCATTGTGATACAAATATTCCATATTATATTGAAGTTTTTTGTGATATGTTTGACTATAGATGTGTTATTTTTACACCATTCATGGTTTATGGATAAATTATTGACATTTCTTATTCTAGTTTTAATACAAATGTTTATGCTATGTTTAAAACTTTTCATATGAGGAATGCATTGGACTTAGTAAGTGACGGGTGGAGCTCTCTATAACTTCTTGATGAATCGGTATTTCTCATGAGACAATCTAGTGTCTTGGCACAAGGCCTTGACAAAATCTTATTTGTATTCTTGGCACAAGGCCTTGACTATGTGGTTATGAAAGTCTGGAATTATGAATTCCATCATTATGAAAGTGGCTATTGATACTACATGTGATTATTCGACTAGTATAATATCCATGTGAATAATTAAATGGCATTATTTTATTTTTATCATTGCCATATTATTCTAAAGTTCAAGTTTAAAAGGATTTTGGTTTGTTCTTATACATTGCCTTAAATGTTTATGCTTATTTATGAAAGTTTCCGCTATATTGTTATCCTTACTGAGCATATGAGCTCACCCCTTTCTATGTTTTATTTTTCCTAGGATGTGAGTAAGTATATTATGACTAACCTGCAAAGATAGTCTTTGGGATCATAGTGTTGTCTATGGAAAAAATTTTGTTGTAGTTTACTATTTTATTATTTAATGTAAACCTTATGAATGTATCTAGTACTTACAAGGCTACTGGACAAATCGATCTTTTGAGACTTGATATTTTGTGATCATGCCAATGATATGTAATAATACACCGACTCTAGGCTTTGTGGGACGGGGCGTTACAATTGGTATCAAAAGAATTTTAGTAGAAACCTTGGAAACTAGATTTAGGTAAACTCTGATTAGAGCACATAGCCCGAAGATAGAATTTGAGGATTAAAATAGAAGAACTTACTAAAATTTTGGTATTGTAGAGATTTCGTGAGTTTTCCAAGCAAAAAATTCCTGTCTGGATATGAGCAGGTAGAGGTAGCTCTGACACAGATGTACCTAGGTGTAACGACCCGACTCTTTGGAAAAGGTACAGATCGTTAGTTTTTCTTTCCAATCTTTCCTTTAAGTTTTTTTAATGTGTGTAACATTCTAAGGAAGGTCCAAGGAGTGTCCGGGGTTTGTTCGGAGCTCAGGAGTTTGAGAAATGGGCTTGCAGACAATGGCGCACGGCCTGTGCACGTCCTGCACATGGTTTCAGACAAACCATGCGGCCTTTGGTCTAGAGGCAGGGTGGTGCACACGGGTTGCGCATGGTTTGGGTAAACCGTGCACCTAAACCATGTGGCCCTTATTCAGGAGGCTGTGAGGTGTGCACAGTTTGCGCACGGTTTGTTAAACCGTGTGTCTAAACCGTGTGACCCTATTCTGGGTAAAAATTACAATTTTTCCCTTAAATTCTATTTAAGCCTAATCCTCTTCTTCTTATTACTTCCCACAGACAGAATAGAGGGTATCCCTCTTTTGAGCTCCAAAACCCTCCTCCCTCTCTTTTCTTTGTGGATTCTTCATCCGGTGACCGTTCTTCGATCCGTCGAAGGCGTTGGATCACCCTCAGTAAGGATTACCTCACTCACCCTTCTTTACTTAGTAAATATTGGTATTCGTTTCACTATTTTACCTTAGGCTCATATGCCCTAATTCCAAGGCATTGGACTGGAACTCATATCTTTTCCAACCTACCACGAATATAAGGTTGATATCAGGCGATCCTACATCTACAGCCCTAAGGTAGGTGGTCACATGGTTTCCATTTTGGGTTTTCGCCTTTTTGAATTATTATCGTCACACCGTGGCTTGTATTTAGACAAACCCCTTGTTTCTAATGGCTGCTTCATATCTAAAAGACCTGTGTGGTATGAGATTGATGAATCTAACCTTGTTACGGTATTTAGATGAGGTGTGGACTGGGTAAGGTCAACCATAGGTGTTATGCCATAATATTTGGCCCTTTTTCACCTTTGGACATTAATGATATGTATTGAAAGTAATTTTCCATGTTAGGCAAATGAGATGACTTGGTTAGAGGTTGGCTAGGATGAGATAGCCTGAACCCCTTAAATGAATTGAAATGTATGTTTCCTTGAGATGTGATCACGTGATATTATAAGATGGAAATTCCATGCTTTGTTAATGTGAAATGATATAAGATGGATTGCCTTATATATTGTGATGTGAATGGTTATGTTTTACTGTGTTGATATGCTTGTGATAACCTGTGTGTGGGTGGGAGGCATTCTTAACCCGTTTTAGATAAATCTCCGTGTGTGGGCGGGAAGAAATCTTACCTCGTGCCAGATAAATCTCTGTGTGTGGGATGGAAGCATTCTTACCCTGTACCAGATAAATCTTCATGTGTGGGTGTGAAGTATTCTTGCCCCATGCCAGATGAACCTCACTGTAATAGGACGGGAAGCATTCGTACCTCATACCTATATAACCTTTATGGGTGGAAGGCATTCTTCCCCACGCCAGCAACAGTGATTATGGACGAGAGGCATGTTTACCTCGTGACAGTGATAACCTATATCTCTGTACTCCTAACTCTGGTGAATTATTCAGATTTCTAGCCATGATCTGAAGCAGGTAGACCCGCCAGGTGTCCTTCTAGAACCTGAGCGGGAGGGTTGTTTATTAATTTGATTTACTTACTTTCATTTTACTACACACAGTTTGTTTTGCGAACACCTATTTGGATTACACGTAGACCCCATTGGTGGTGGATTATTGAGACTTGTCTCACACCCTACTCGGGCGGCCTCCTTGGAACCCATGTAGACTTCACTACTATAGGTACTAGTAGGTGAAAAGGCCCAGCTTCAGGTTGTTGATACATGTATGTTCTAGCTGGAGATCCAGAGAAGAGGACCGAGCTTGGCTAGAGATGCTCGTGGACTACTTTTGTTCTCTTTTTGTATTACTATATAGAATTCTTGCATGATATTTATACTATATCAGCATGGAATAAATCTATTTTGTATTAGACACTGCCTATGTGGATTTTTTGTGTCTATATGGGTTCTTCTTACTTATGTTTTTTGGTTTTCTTGTTTCACTTTTTCTCCTGGTTACCATTGTTTTTTCTTTTGCTATTTTTATTACTATGCTTCTATACTGTTGTGTACTCTGACATGGGGGTAAAATCTCCCCAACTGACTTTCCATTACACCCCCAGTACTAGTCGGCAGCCCCTGGCCTATGGGGAGATGATCCAGGGGTCATGTGGACAACCGGGCTCGGGGCTCGGGTTGAGGGGCAGCCAGGTTCGGGACGTCACAAAGTGGTATTAGAGGTTTCTTTCTTTCTTGCTTTACTATTTGGAGATGGTAGACTTAGATACTGGGAACACTTAGGGACTTATCCATGATCCGTGCTTGGGCGTCGCGAACCCATGTACGTGGTATAGGCCAAGTTTCCTATTTTATGTTGTTATTGATTCTGCAATTTACTATTGATACCGTTTCACCATTGAGTTCTTTACATGTTTTGTGATGTTATGGAGATTTGAAATGTTGGAATTTGGATTTCAGGGTTAGACCTGATGAAATGAGGGTTATTCATTAGAACATGCATCACGATAGGCACAATATGATTAGGCCATGCATCTTTCCATGCCACGTTTAAGTTTTTAGTGAGAATTTCTTGTTGTTTATTTCCATGCCTTGTTAATATATGTGCAACTATGATAACCCATCTTGCAGGTTGTGAATTGAGGAATGATGTGGTTTTAGTGGGTATCACTCTTTGGTTCATAAGGTGTATGGGCCCTTATGGATCGGAAAATGAAATTCCAACTATACCAATATTTTTCCTAAAAGGGAATTCAAATACTTAATTAGAACAAGTAAATGAGAAATGGAATCCAAGTGTGTGTCGTCTTTCAGTTCATGAAGAGTATGGGCCCTTATGGTTTGGGAAATTCCATGTCACTAGATTTAGTTAAATTTGAATAGTTACAGGTTTTACTAAGAATTCCTATGGGTGTGGATAAGTGTTTTAGAGGTAGGAAGGCATAGTACCTATCCTAGCTTCTAGAGTTCAACCTTTAAATTTTGTTGGTTTCTTCTTTTGATATGTTTGTTTGGCATTGTAGCACTATGCCTCTGAGACGTCCTTGAGTCGCATGTGCTAAAGGCGGTGACGATCATGTTCTTGAGGTGGTAGGCCCTGATCCCCCAGTTGATCTTCATGTCAAGCAACTTGTGGTTCCTCTTGCTATTTCTGAGATGGGCGCTGATGCCTAGTTCCATGAGAGCTTATTGTGTAAGATGCAGAGTATGCAAGGTTGAGTACGACCTTCCCTGAGTATGGAAGAGCTGCCCCGTGAGTTTCAGTCGCAGCATCCTCCTACATTTACGGGGGATGGTGGAACCCTTGCTGCGGAGTCCGGGTTGGAGGCGATTCTGACCATCTTCGAGCACCACGAGACGCCTCCAGAGTGGAGGGTCAAGCTCACAGCTTATATGCTACGTGGTTTAGCCAGGAGGTGGTGGGATTTCATCACCCTGTCGGGACAACAGAGAGATATGATATGGACTAATTTCCAGATCATCTTCTACGATTATTTCTTTCCCCATACTTTGAGGGTTGACAGAGCTAGAGATTTTTTGAATCAACAGAAAGGGACCATGACAGTCATGGAATATTCGTCCTGTTTCACTGAGTTACCAAGTTTTTCTTCTACACTATATGTTGATGATCTCACAGCTGCTAGGCGTTTTTAGGATGGGCTGTGTTACACTATCCGGTCGCAGGTTAACGTGTTCAGGTTGATGACCATTTTAGAGATCGTCAATCTGGCTTTGATCAAAAAGAGGAATTTGAGAGATGCGGATAGTGAAAACCAGGGCGGTTCAATACCTAAGGGTTCTAGTAGATCTACTTCTTGTAAGAAGTGGTGTTTTGAGGACTCTTGTGGTGTTATCAATGGTCAGACCCTTTTCTCAGGTGGTACTCCTATCTGTCACCAATGTGAGGTGCGTGGACACATGAGGAGGTAGTGTACGCAAAATCTAGTGGGGTGTAGAGGCTATGGTAGGTTGGGCCATCTCCATTGTTTCTTCCAGACTTTTCCCCCAGGGCCTAGTGACCAGGGATCTATACCTACTCCATGATTTGGTGCTGGATTGGTAGGATCACGTCAGTCAGGCGGCTAGAATACCGCCGATCGATCAGGCTATGGCAACAGTCGAAAAAGAGGTAATGAGGCGTATGACTCCCAGCACCAGCAGGGTGGGTCTGCTCAGGGTAGCCAAGCTGTGACCTAGGGACGTGGTACCGGCCGGTTGTATGCGGTCAAGCATACACCGCGAGAGTAGTACGCCAGACCATCTACTGTACAAGGTACGATTCTAGTTGCCTTTACGTTAGTATCTTCTTTGTTTGACACATGCACTTCCCACTCTTTTATATCAGAGGCAATTATTGGAAGTTTGGGCCTTGAAGTTGAGTCATATCATGGTATGATCACGTCAGATACCCCATTAGGTGTCCGTTCAAAGGGAGTTCATCATTTTCATAATTTTCCCCTCGAGGTGGGTGGTTACCTTTTTGTGTGGAACATGTATACTCTGGATACGACAAGTTTTTATGTAATAATCAGGATGGACTGGTTAGTTCCCTATAGATCCCAGATTGACTGTTATTGTCGGAGGGTGGCGTTTACATCACCATAGGGTGACACACATATGCATAAGGGAGAATGAGATCTTAGTATGACACGAGCAGGACCATAACATCAGATATTAGGTGGTGTAATGACATAGGTTTCCAGTCTTTATCTCGATGACCACTGGTTACAACCCTTTGTTTATCCTCTGGTGGTGGATCATTTCAGTGATTTCTTTCCTGATGATTTATCTGGTCTACCTCTAGTGCGAGAGGTGGAATTTACTATTGAGATTATACCAAGAGCATCACCGGTGACCATTCCTCCTTATAGGATGGCACCTAAGGAACTTCTGGAGCTCAAGAGTCAGTTGGAGGACCTGGAAGAAAATGGATTTATACATCCCAGTACTTCTCCTTGGGGATCATCGATTTTCTTTTCCAAGAAGGCAGATTGTACCCTTTGTCTTTTCATGCATTATCGTATGTTAAATCATCTGACTATTAAGGATCTGTATCCTTTACCTCGAATTGATGACCTCTTTAATCAGTTATGAGGAGTGAAGGTATTTTCAATGATAAATTTGAGGTCGGGCTATCACCAGGTGTGTGTTAGGACTTCAAAAATACCTTTGACGACATTCAGGAGCAGGTGTGGTCTCTATGAGTACCTAGTCATGCCGTTTGGGCTTACAAATGCACCTGCAGTGTTTATGGCTCTTATGAATCAGATTTTTCACCCTTAACTTGATTCTTTTGTGGTTGTATTTGTGGACGATATCTTAGTCTATTCACAATCGAGACACGACCATGCAACCCATCTTGAGATCACGCTGAATACACTAAGAGATCATAAGATTTATGATAATCTAAGTAAATTCCACTTTTTTATAGATAAGGTTCACTTACTTGGTCACATTATTTCTAAGTCTCGAGTTTCAGTTGACCCTGAGAAGGTGAGTGCTGTAATTTCTTCGGAGCAGCCCAAGAACGTCTTTGATATTAGGAGTTTCTTGGGTCTTGTTGGGTATTATAGGCGGTTCATTTAGGACTTTTCACGCCTAGCAGCACCACTTATAGCTTTGACGAAAAAGGGGGTGAGATTTGATTGGTCATAACCTTGTAAAGTAGCTTTTCAGGAACTAAAGGGAAGACTAACTTCAGCATCGATACTGATCTTGCCAGATCCAGGAAGAGCTTATATGATCTATTGTGATGTGTAAGGTGTCAGGCTTGGAGCTGTCTTGATACAGGATGAGCAAGTCATTGCATATGGTTCTCGTCCGTTAAAGGCTAATGAACGGAATTATCCGACGCACGACCTCGAGCTCGCAGTGGTTGTACATGCCTTACACTGTTGGAGACACTATTTGTTGCGAGAGAATTTTGTGGTATTCACTTACCACAAAAGCCTCAAATATATCTTCACTCAGCAGGATCTAAATCTCAGGAAACAAAGGTGGGTCGAGTACCTGCAATCCTTTGATTTCGAATTGGCCTACACTCCTGTAAAAGGAAATTCAGTAGCCCATGCGCTGAGTCGGAAAACCCAGTCACAAGTGGTTCGGTAATCAAATGAGGAGTAGAAGCTGATGGCCCTATTTTCAAAGATGCATGTTGAGGTTCAGGAGGGTTAGGGTCAAACTGTTCTCTTAGCCTTAATGGTGACATCTACTCTTTTGGAACGGGTTAGGGCATGACAGTTATCAGATCCGGAAGGCCTTGTTCTACAAGAAAGTGTCGTTGATGATGCCTCTACAGATTGGACTGTGGATGACGGTGATAATTTATTGTTCCGTAGTCATGTATGGGTCCCAGGAGACATCATAGAGGAGCTGATGAGTGATTTACACACCTCAGCATGGGCAGTTCACCCAGGCATCACCCAAATGTATCGTGATTTGCGACGACAATACTGGTGTCCTAACATGAAGTGGGAGATAACTTGTTTTATCACGCTTTGTTCCACCTGTCAGCAGGTGAAGGTGGAATATCAGTGTCCGACAGGGCTTTTGCAGCCGTTGTCCATTCCAGAGTGGAAATGGGATGATGTTTCTATGGATTTTGTAACTATTTTACCTAGTTCACCTTGTGAAAATGATGGAGTATGGGTTATCATCGACAATATAAACAAGGTCGCGCATTTCTTACCTATGCGGGAGACCTTCATGGTTGATGACTTGGGAAGACTGTATGTCTAGGAAATAGTGTGCCTTCATGGAGCAACTCGTTATGTTTTCTTGGACAGAGATCCTCGTTTTACATCTCGGTTCTGGCGGGTTTTACAGAAGGCCTTGGGTACGTAGGTACTTTTGAGCATGGTCTATCACCCGAAGACTGACGGACAGACCGAGCGGACAATACAAGTACTAGAGGATATGTTACGTTCCGGTGTTCTCTATTTTGGAGGCTAAATAGAGAAACACATTCATCTTGTCGATTTCAGTTATAACAATAACTTCTAGGCTACCATTGAGATGGCTCCCTATGAAACCTTATATGGTAAGCCTTGTCTCTCACCTTTGTGTTGGCTTGAAGCAGGAGAGGCATCTATTCTAGGACCATTTCATTTGTAGGATACCATAGAGCAGATACGGCTTATTAGGAAGCGTATGCAGACAACTCAGTCTAGACAACAGTTCTATGCTAACAAGCACCGGCAACCTCTTGAGTTCGAGGTTGGAAACCGGGTTTTCTTAAAGCTCTCACCCAGGCTGGGGAAAAGAAGTATACAGAAGCCGGGTAAGCTTTCATCGAGGTTCGTAGGACCCTTTGAGGTGATGAAGCAGATTGGACCAGTAGCTTACCATATTGCACTTCTGTAGAGATATTAGGCTATGCACTATGTTTTTCATGTATCTCAGCTACACCAGTACTTTTCGGATCCGACTCATATTTTTCAGCCTGATGAGGTTGAACTGGATATGGATGCTTCCTTTGAGGAGTATCCGATGCGAATTGTTGACTGGAGTGTGAAGACACTCCGTGGCAGGTATGTTCCACTTGTACGGGTGCTATGGCAGATCTGCTTGGTACAGGATGAGTCTTGAGAGCGGTAAGCTAATATACGTTCTCAATGGCCAAAGAATTTCTTTGATGAAATCTCAGTACCCTCAGAAGGCCAACTCGGGGACGAGTTTCTTTAAAGAAGGGAGGTTGTAACGACCCGACTCTTTGGAAAAGGTACGGATCATTAGTTTTGCTTTCAAATCATTTCTATAAGTTTTTTTAATGTGTGTAACATCATAAGGAAGGTTCAGGGAGTGTCTGGGGTTGGTTCGGAGCCCGGGAGTTTGAGAAATGGGCTTGCAGACAATGGCGCACAGCCTGCGCATGACCTGCACATGGTTTCAGACAAACTTTGTGGTCTTTGGTCAGGAGGTATGGAGGTGTGCATGGGTTTCACATGGTTTGGGTAAACCGAGCACCTAAACAGTGCGGCCCTTTGTCAGGAGGCAGTGAGGTGCGTAGTGTTTGTGCACGATTTGTTAAACTGTGCGCCTAAACCGTGCAACCCTGTTCTGGGTAAAATTTACCATTTTCTCCTTAAATTATATTTATGCCTAATACTCTTCTTCTTCTTCCTTCCCACGGACAGAATAGAGGGGATCCCTCTTTTGAGCTCCAAAACCCTCCTCCCTCTCTTTTATTTTTGGATTCTTCATCTGGCGACCATTATTTGATCCGTTGAAGGCGTTGGATCAACCTCGGTAAGGCTTACCTCACACACCCTTCTTTCCTCGGTAAATCTTGGTATTCATTCTCTAACTTACTGCAGGCTCATATGCCTTAATTCTAGGGCATTGGAATGGAACTCAAATCTCTTCCAACCTACTGTGAATATGAGGTCGATATTCAGCGAGCCTACATCTACAACCCTAAGGTAGGTGGTCACGTGGTTTTCATTTTGGGTTTTCGCCTTTTTTTAGTGTTAAATTATACATTTTAATGTGTTGGAATTACAAATAGATTATATTTTTACAATTTAATCCAATGTTATTCACTGTAAATAATTTCACTTTGAAATGGAACATAAACAAGTATCAATCTTTTGTTAGTTATTATTTCTTAAAAAGACTCTTTTTGGTTTTGACAACATGAATTAATTTTAAATTAATAAATGAAACTTATATGTTTTTAATTTGGTAAAATAGACTTAATTTTTGAATTGACAATATCAAAATTAGCTTAGGGTGAAATTTTGGTATTTTTTTGAAAACTTTCAATTTTTGATGAATAGTGAAAAACACTGAGTTATTGTTTAAAACCGACTTTTTATTTAAATAATTATTTATTTTATTTAAATTTATTTTATGATAAAATAGATACATAATGCCTATATAAGTTCAATGTAATTAATTAGAGTTAGTTTATAATAATTTTAGATATATAAAATTTTTATTAAACTTGTTACCGTCTTTTACCCATCTCCTAAGAGCATTTGCAAATTTACATAAAACATAATTTTACTGCTTCTGTGAGTTGAATTTAAAAAATATGAGAGACACGGTTGATATTAGTAAGTAAAATGTGATTCAATAATATGAAAATAATTATGGGTGAATAGTAACTTTTTACTTTTATTTACCACGGTTAAAAGTAAATAGGGCAATTGAGGGTAAAAATGACATTATTATTACCCTAACACATTTCCTAATTCTATTGGATAAGTTTAATTCAACAAAAAACAATCTTAGGAATAAAATATTATCCTTTAGGTCCACTTGTATTAGATTATGACATTTATTATTATTTAAATCAAAGAAGAGTTAAAAGTGTTAAATTCAATGTTTAATAACTAATCCATTTTTAATATAGGGATACACATAATATAAATTCGACTATAACTATTAATTATAAAGATAAAACGATTTACTACATAATGGTATTTTATTTATAGTTTTTAGACATTAAATAATTAAATTTATTTATGACACAATGGTGATGCAGTAATTACCGTATTAATGAAAGACTAAAATAATTGATATTATAAATATCCAAATAAATGTAAGTTGAGACTTTTTATAAATTAAAAAAAATTCAAGGTTAATATGACATATTGAGGTTGGTTAGATTATTTTTTTTCAAATTAATAATGCTTTATGAATTTAGAAAAAATAAAATACCAAATAGTGTCAAAATTGACATAAAAGAGTTTTTAAATAAAATATTATATTATTAATTGATATTATATTCCTAAAAATATAAGGTAAAGCCAAAATACATATTTAATGATAGTTGAATCATTAATTAACCACTTAGGGTTCTCTTGGAAGTATATTTTAAGTTTATTAACCATATAATATAAAAATGCAAAGAGACCTCGTAAATGTCAAACTATTTAAATACGAGTTAAATCTAAATGATAAGGTTAATATAGTGACCAGAACCTGTCTAAAACATATTGGTTGAGTGGTTTTAGACCTATAAATACCTTATACGTTAAATAATACATTTTTAAGCCACTATAAACTGAAAATTATTTTATTATAAAATAATATTTTATGTTTTTTCCTAAGGTGCCCCTCACCCCTTTTAGAGAAGGGAACTTCCCCTTCTCTAAAATTCACACCTCCAAAGCCATTTGGACAAGCCAAACCTTGCCCGAATTTCCTACCAACTATCCTACCTTAATTCTAGAGGCCTTAGTTTGGTCATAAATCCAACCTATGGAGCCATTTTGATCAAATCAAAAGGGGGAATTCGAAGAAGAGGTAAATATTTCATCACCTCTTTCAAGTTCTTTTCTTCTTCCACTTACTCTTTCATTGTTGTTTCCATTATAAAACAATAACTCAAGTATATTCTATATACTGTGATGTTATTATAAATATGGAACAAACATATTCATTACTCTATCCATCCTTCGAATGATATGTTACCATACGTGCATACGTATGGCTTACTGTCTCCACATCGTGGTGTAATTGTTATTCAATACATTATTATTTGGATGGGTATATTAATTATGTGTAATGATGTAAATAATAAATATAACATGATAATGATTCTGTATATATTATATACCATCCAATTCCACATCTTTAAGGAAATTATATTATCTCTCGTGCGTACGTACGAATTACCGTCTCCACGCCGCGGTGAGATTCATTTCCAAGTTCACCATTCATCAACAATTATAAAAATATATATTACTAATATGTATGCAATATATGACATAATAATGATAGTGGAGATATATATATATATGTATTTATGTACTTATATATATCTTATTCACTTACTTCTGTTCAATACGATATGAAAACAGACACACCGTTTATGCGTACGTACGATCTATCATTTACATAAATGGTGTTTTCCATTTCATATATCTATCTATTATAAATATTTATATTCTAAATATTTATGATTTATAAATCATGGTTTATATTTTGGATGTATTTAAATCAGAATCTAAATGATGCAATCAAGAGTAACAAGTTAAAACACGTACGATAAACAAAGCGATTATTACCCGAAATGTTAATTTAACGTAGAAATTATTATTAAATAGGTAGTATAAAGTCATAAATGAATCATGCATGATATTATAAACATTAATTTGGTTATGTTATTGTTTAATAACATACTATGGTCTTCATATAGGCGGTTAAATGTACCCTCGACTAAAGGAAAGTGCAAGGTAAGGGTTAATTTCACAATCTCTTTGTTATCCGAGGTTATTTTTACGTAAGTATCTACTAGGACATATTTATTATTCATGTCCATGTTTGATGAAAGAGTTTTCTATGGAAATATTTTTAAGTTACTTATTTCAAAAACATCATTTTAAATGTTTTAAATATTTATTCATCTGAATCATTCTCATTAATGTCCATGTTTTCAAAATGGTTTTTAAGAATTTATTAATATAGACATAAATGTTTTTAAGATGTTAATTCCATTCAAAAGTTTGAAAGTGGTATGGGACACTTTGAGTCAAAAATGTCTTTAAATTTCTTCCTTTATAAATGGTGTGAATTTTAAATGTTTTCATGAAAAAGGGATATTTCTCACAAAGAGTTTTACAAATCATTTTCATCTATGTGAACATCCATTTAGGGATTTTAAACTTGTTTGAGGTTGATTTATTATGATACAAATATTCCATATTTTATTGTAGGTTTTTGTGATATGTCTGACTGTGGATGTGTTATTTTTACACCATTCATGGTTTATGATAAATTATTGACATTTCGTATGCTAGTTTTAATATGAATGTTTATGTTATGTTTAAAACTTTTCATTTGAGGAATACATTGGACTTAGTAAGTGACGGGTGGAGTCCACTATAGCTACTCGATGTATTGATAGGTATCATGAGACAATATTGTGTCTTAGCATAAGGACTTGACAAAATCTTATTTGTAGTCTTGGCACAAGGCCTTCACTATGTGGTTATGAAAGTCTGGAATTATGCATTCCATCATTATGAAAGTGGCTATTGATAATGCATGTGATTAATCGACTAATAGAATATCCATGTGAATAAGTAGATGAAATTATTTTATTTTATCATTTCCATATTATGATGAAGTTCAAGTTTAAAAGGATTTTGTTTTAGTCTTATACATTGCTTTAAATCTTTATGCTTATTTATAGAAGTTTTCGCTATATTGTTATTCTTACTGAGCATATGAGCTCACCCCTTTCTATGTTTTATTTTTCCCAGGATGCGAGGAAGTATATTATGAATGACCTGTAGGTATAGTCTATGGAATCTCATTGTTTTCTATGGAAGCAATTTTGTTGTAGTTTTATATTTTATAATGTAATGTAAACTTTATGAATGTATCTAGTACTTCCAAGGCTACTAAAAAAATCGGTATTTTGAGACTTGATATTTTGTGATCATGAAAATGATATGTAATAATGCACTGACTCTGGGTTTCGGGGGTTAGGGTGTTACAGTTGGTATCATAGGAAGTTTAGTACAAACCTTGGAAACTAGATTTAGGTAAACTCTGATTAGAGCACATAACCCTAAGATAGACTTTGATGATTAGTATAGAAGAACTTCCTTAAATTTTGGTATTGTAGAGATTTTGTTAGTTTTCCAAGCAATACATCCATGTCTGGATTCGAGCAGGTAGAGGCAGCTCTGGCAAAAATGTACCTAAGAGTAAAACCCTAAAACACCGCTTTGAGCTAGACTCGAACATGAACTAGTGCACCACAATGGGATTTGTTGCACTCTTGGTTACGACACTCCCTGGGGGATATGCTTAGGATAATTCTCATTTTCTATAAAAATCATTATGAAGGTTTTACGAGTATATACCACCTCAAGGAAAATATTTTTCTAATTATGGATTATATCCACAAACTGTTAAATTTATGTTAGGTATTTTACAACTTTCGAATTATTCACTGCAATTCATAAAGAGACCTAATGTATGTCATTGTAGAGAAATGGATCCCAGTAGAAGGAATGTGAACTCTAGAAATATATATGATCCAAAGAGTAAGAAGGATCATATATTTCATGGTATTAAGCCACCATTTTGAAGGTAAATAGTCTCCCATGAATTCTAAACATACGAAGAAATAGTATCATGTGTTTATAAGATAAGTAAAGAATTATCTGAGTCCTATGGATTTGAAAGAAAGCAAGAGAAGAAAAGGATGGAAGATATAAAGATGGATAAAGGGAAGAGGGAAAAGAATGATTTTCCCATATGTGATAACTGTGAAAAGAATCACCCTGGTAAATGCTTGAAGGGAATGAGGGTTTGTTATAAGTGTGGTGAAAGAGGACACCAAGTACATGATTTGAAGGATAAGAAAAAAGTTTCAAATGTACAATGCTTCATCTGCAAGGTGTTGGGACACTATGCGAATTAATGTCCAAATCATCAAAGTATACCCCAAAAGCTTCTATTGGATAATAATAAAGTTATGATACTACCGAAGATGAAGAGGAATGATTAGATTTATTACATTGTTATTAAACTATTGTGTCATTTGAGTATTGTTTTAATGATGTACATGTTATAATAATTATAGAGTATATAAGGATTGTACTGCAATACTATTTCATTAAGGACTTGAGATTGTGTGGAACCAAGAAAAGTGACTCAATAGCAGGTTAAATTTTTAGAAAATATATGGTTGAGAGAGAGATAAACCATAATATGGTTCTGATACCGAGGTAGTGATTTTGGAATAATATATAATTGATTTAGATAAATTATATTGGATATTCTTGACTACCTTGAAACTAAATAATGATTTGTATATTCCATCATTGTAGGAGTTTAAAACATTTTTGGATATAAGGAGTATTTCCAGTATTCTATAAGGAATAAGGGAGCATGAATGTAATCAATAAGGTTTTATGGTAATTCAGGATGTTGCAGTGTTTTAAAAGAATACATGATGAAGGTGTTCACATGTTATTATGTGGAAAAAGGATATTCATTATATTTAATTTCCTTATAAATTTTTTATTGTGAGTTTTTACAAAAGTATTTTGGATAATTTTAGTTTGAGATTATTTTTGGATTGCCATAAAAAGGAAAACTCAAAGGTCGGGTGACAACCCGCTGCGTCCGGAAAGGCTGCAAGACTTGAACCCGAAACTGAAGGGCGACAAGGGTGTATCACCTACCACTGGCCAACGTGATGTCCTAGAATGAATAATTTAGTTTTTTAAAATGTCTGGTAGATAAATTATAAATTAATTTTTTTTGAACCGTATACGAATAGGATAAATAGAATATTTTTTTAAGTTCTATTATCTTTTTGAGTTAAAGTTGAGTTTGTGGTAGAAATTAATTAAAGGATGGAACTCTACTTTTCAAGTATATATTTTTTATTTTATTATTATATGAATAAATTTATTCTTAAACATTAGGTAAAGGATCTTATAACAAAAAATGTGTTATCCTAATACCTTATGTTTTTTTGAACCAATGATATTTTAAATCATCATAGATTGATGGCTTTGAGGCCCTCAATTCTACAATTGTTTGTGACTGATGACCCCAATAACTCCCTATAAAAATTTATGTTTTCCTCTAATTATGTGTCTCTAATTTTCACCAGTGTGATCCTAATCGAGATCATAAATTTTTGGTGACTTTTTCATTCCCCTTTTCCTCTTATTAAGACTAAATTTTATTAAACCAATTTACGATGTGGGTTTTCCCATATTAGTATTTTCTATTTTCAACTGTTTATTTTTGAAGAACAATTTCAAATTTTGAGGATGAAATTTATTTAAGTAGGGAAGAATGTAACACCGCAAGATTTCATAGTATGTTATTTCTTCAATGTAATTCAATAACTTGCACTACACGCAACACCGAGTTCAAGCGCACCACGACTTACCAAAATACCCGTTCAAAAGAGGTTATGAATAGTATTTACTAAATTTTGAACTTTATATAATCCTCATAATTTTAGAATCTATATTATGAGTTTCCTAGACATAATGAAAAAAATCATTTGTTTCAGATAAAAGAAGTATTTTTTTAAATGAAATTTTACCACCTTTTAATGGAAACCCTTTTTAAATCCAATATTTAAAACTTTTATATATTTAATTTGAAAAAATAACCTTATTCTTTATAATTAGGACATAAGAATTTAGTTTCAATAATTTTTTGGTGTTTTTCTGATAACTTTCATATTTGGGTGAATAGTGAAAAATACTATATTTTAACTTAAAACAACTTTTTTAATCAAAATAATTTGTAGTGTTAAATTATACATTTTAATGGTTTAGAAGTATAAATAGATTATATTTTTACCATTTAATCCAATTTTATTCATTGGAAATAATTTCACTTTGAAATTGAACATAAACAAGCATAAATCTTTTGTTAGTTATTATTTCTTTAAAAGATTCTTTTGTTTTGACAACATGAATTAATTTTAAATTAATAAATGAAACTTCTATGTTTTGAATTTGGTAAGATATACTTAATTTTTGAATTCGGAATATCAAAATTATCTTAGGGTGAAATTTTGGTATTTTTATGAAAACTTTCAATTTTTGATGAATAGTGAAAACCACTAAGTTATTGTTTAAAACAGACTTTTTATTTTTAATATTATTTATTTTATTTAAATTTATTTTAGGTCAAAATAGATACATAATACCTATATAAGTTTAATTTAATTCATTGGAGTTATTTTATAATAGTTTTAGATATATAAAAAGTTTATTTAACTTTTTACCGTCTTTTACCCACCTCCTAGGAGCATTTGCAAATTTACATAAAACATAATTTTACCACTTTTGTGAGTTGAATTTCAAAAATCTGAGAGACAAGATTTATATCAGTAAGTCAAATTTGGTTCAATAAGATGAAAATAATTTTTGGCGAATAACAACATTTTATTTTTATTTACCACGGTTAAAAATAAATAGGGTAATTAAGGGTAAAAATGACATTATTATTACCCTAACACATGTCCTAATTCTATTGGATAAGTGTAATTCGACCAAAAACAACCTTAAGAATAAAATATGATCTTTTAGGTCCAATTGTATTAGATTAGGACATTTATTATTATTTTATTCAAAGAAGAGTTAAAAGCTTTAAATTCAATGTTTTATAACTAAACCATTTTTAATATTGGGATACATATAAGATAAATTAGACTATAAATATTAACCAGAAAGATAAATATATTTAAAACATAATGGTACTTTATTTATATTTTTTAGACATTAAATATTAAATTTATTTATGACACAATGATGTTGCAGTAATTACCATATTAATGAATGATTAAAATAATTGATATTATAAATATCCAAATAAATGTAATTTGAGACTTTTTATAAATTAAAAAAAATTATAGGTTAATATGATATATTAGGGTTGGTTAGATTATTATTTTTAGAAGTAATAAGTCTTTTATGAATTTAGAAAAAACAAAATACCAAATAGTGTCAAAATTGACATAAAAGAGTTTTTAAATGAAATATTATATTATTAATTGATATTATATTCCTAAAAATATAAGGTTCAGCCAAAATACTTATGTAATGATATTTGTATCATTAATGAACTACATGGGGTTTTATTAGAAGTATATAGTATGTTTATTAACCATATAATATAAAAAGGCAAAGAGACATGGTAAATGTCAAACTATTTAACTCAGAGTTAAAACTAAACGATAAGGTTAATATAGTGACCCAAACCTGTATAAAACATATTGGTTGAGTGGTATTCGACCTATACCTACCTTATACTTTAAATAATACATTTTGAGCCATTATAAACCTAAAATTATTTAATTATAAAATAATATTTTATGTTTTTCATAAGGTGCCACTCACCCCTCTTATAAAAGGGCACTTCCCCTTCTCTCAAATTAACACCTCCAAAGCCATTTGGATCGGAAAAACCCTACCAAAATATACTCAAAATATACTCCCTTCATCATAGAGGCCTTATTTTGGTCATAAAGGCAACCTATAGAGCCCTTTTGATCAATTCAAAAGAAATAACCCGAAGAAGAGGTAAATATTTCATCACTTTTTTCAAGTTCTTTTCTTCTTCCATATCCACTTTCATTGTTTTTTCCATTATAAAATAATAAATCCTGTATATTATATATAATATTATGTTATTATAAATATGGTACAACCATATTAATTACTCTATCCATCCTTTGGATGACATGTTACCATAGGTGCGTACGTACGACTTACCGTCTCCACGCCGTGGTGTAATTGTTATTCAATACATTATTATTTAGATGGGTATAATAATGAAGTGTAATGATGAAAAAAATAAATATAACATGATAATGATTCTGTATATATGATATACCATCCAATTTTACATCTTTAAGGAAATGATATTGTTGCTCGTGCGTACGTACGAATTACCGTCTCCATGACGCGATAAGATTCATTTCCAAGTTCACCATTCATCGACGATTATAAAAATATATATTACTAATAAGGATGTAATATATGATAGAATAATTATACTATATATATATATATATGTATTTATGTACTTACATATATCTTATTTACTTACTTCCATTCAATATGATATGAAAACAGAAACAGCGTTTATGCGTACGTACGACCTACCGTCTCCATAAATGGTGTTTTCTATTTAATATATCAAGAGTAACAAGTTAAAACATGTACGATAAAGAAAGTGATTATTACCCGAAATGTTAATTTAACATGAAAATTATTTTTAAATGGGTAGTATAAAGTCATAAATAAATCATTTATGATATCATAAATATTAATACGGTTCAGGTATAGTTTAATAACATACTATGGTCTTCATACAGGAGGTTAAACATACCCTTGACTAAAGGAAAGTGCATGGTAAGGGTTAATTTCACAATCTCTTTATTATTCAAGGTTGTTTTTATGTAAGTATCTACTGGGAAATATTTATTATCAATTTCCATGTTTGATGAAAGAGATTTCAAAGGGAATATTTTTAAGGTAATTTTTACTAAAACATCATTTTAAATGTTTTAAATATTTATTCCTCTAAATCATTCTCATTAATGTCCATATTTTTAAAATGGTTTTTAAGGATTTATCTATATGGACATGAATGTTTTTAGAATTCTAATTCCTTTAAAAAATTTCAAAGTGGTTTGGGAAAATTTGATTCAAAAATTTATTTAAATGTCCTACTTTCTAAATTGTGTGACTTTTAAATGTTCTAATGAGAAAATGATATTTCTCACAAAGAGTTTCAGAAATCATTTTCATCTATGTTAACATACTTTAATGGATTTTAAACTTGTTTGAATTTGATTTATTATGATACAAATCTTCTATATTTTATTGAAGGTTTTTGAGATATTTTTGACTGTGGATATGTTATTTTTACACCATTCACAGTTTATGGATAAATTATTGACATTTCCTATGCTAGTTTTAATATGAAGGTTTATGCTAGGTTTAAACCTTTTCATATGAGGAATGCATTGGACTTAGTAAGTGATGGATGGAGCCCACTATATCTTCTCGATGCATCGATAGGTCTCATGAGACAATATAGTGTCTTGGCACAAGGCCTTGACAAAATCTTACTTGTAGTCTTCGCAAAAGGCCTTGACTATGTGGTTATGAAAGTCTGGAATTATGCATTCCATCATTATGAAAGTGCCTATTGATATTTCATGTGATTATTATACTAGTAGAATATCCATGTGAATAATTAAATGACATTATTTGATTTTTTTCATTTCCATATTATGTTGAAGTTCAAGTTTAAAAGGCTTTTGTTTTAGTCTTATACATTGCCTTAAATGTTTATTCTTATTTATGAAAGTTTCTACTATATTTCTATCCTTACTGAGCATCTTATCTCATCCCTTCCTATGTTTTATTTTTCCCAGGATGTGAGGAAGTATATTATCACTAACCTATAGGGATAGTCTATGGGATATCAGTGTCGTCTATGGAAATAATGTTGTTGTAGTTTTTCATTTTATGATGTAATGTAACCCTTTATGAATGTATCTTGTACTTCCAAGGCTACTAAACTAATTGTTCTTTCGAGACTTTATCGTTTGTGATCATTCCAATGATACATAATAATGCACTGACTCTGGGCTTCGAGGGTTGGGGCATTACACATAAACACATGTCAATCTTTTTGTAGTTGTTACTTCTTGAAAACACGCTTTCTAGTTTGGATGACAGAAATTAATTTCAAATTAATGAATGAAACTTATTTGTTTTGAATTTGGTAAAATAGACATCATTTTTTAATTCTAAATATCAAAATTATCTTTGAGTTATTTTTTGTTATTTTTTTGAAAACGTTCATTTTTTGATGAATAGTGAAAACACTACATAGTAGTTAAAAAACTTTCATTTTCATTTAAATGAAATTTTACCACTTCTGTGAATTTAATTTAAAAAATCAGACAAATATGGTTGTCATCAGTAAGTATAATGTGGTTCAATAAATTTTGATTTTTATTTACCGCAATTAAAGGTAAATTGGTTAACTCATGGTAAAAATAAAATTATAAAAACATAAAATTACCTTAACACATGCCCTAACTTTACTGGATGAGTCATTATCGACCAATACAGTCCTTGGGTAGAAATTTTGGCCTTTTAAAGCCATTTGGGTAAGATAATTACATTAATAAATTACTGTTTAAATTAAAAATAAAAATATCATAAACATCTATTGTTTTGTCAAAAAAAATTTAATATGGGGTTATATAATTGATATCTTCGACTATAAATAGTCATTATAAATCTAAAAATATTTCCTATATCATGGTATTTTTTTTATAATTTTGAGACATCCTACAAATAAATTTATTTATGGCACAATGATGATGTAATAATTACCTCATTAATGAATATTTTAAATAAATTATATTTTAAATATTAAAATAAATTTAGTTTGAAACTTTTTATTCCATACAAAAATTTTGGAGATGAGTATGACTTTTTATATTTTAAATAATGAAGGGTTTTTTAAATAATCAAGTTGGTTTGGATTTTTTAAAACGTCATGATATGAATAGTATAAAAATTGAAAAAATGAGTTTTCAAATAAATTAATATTTTATTAAATGAAAAAATAGCCCTAAAAATCTAAAATTTAAAAAAATGATATATATGATGTTAAAAATATCATTAAGGATCCATTTTGGGTCGCTTGTAATTTTATACTAAATGTATTAACTATACAGTATGAATATACCAGATGATATGGTAAAAGTTAAATAAGTTAACAAAGGGTTAAATAAAATCAATAAGTATTAAAAAATATACAAAACTCATCGAATTCTTATTGGATGATTTTATTTTGACTTATAGTCATCTCGGCATATAATTTAATGAGTTTTGGATATTTTTAAACAAAAAATCATTTTATAATAATACAATACTTTAAAACCTTCCAAAAGAGACCGTCCTCCCTCTTATAAAAGGACACCACTTATAACCCATTACTAACACCTATAAAGCCCTTGGGATCATACAAAATATACCCAAATAAGCTCCCAAAATCCCTCTATTCCTCCTAGAATACTTACCTTAGGCTGAAGGCACTTCAACAAAGCATTTTAGTTCAAACCAAAGGGAGTTACCCGATTTAAAGGTAACCTCTTCCCACAAGTTCGCTTATTTTATTTTACTTATTCACTCACATTGATCTTCTTATTATTTTATTATATAAAAAAACTAATATCCTAAATATACAAGGTCATTTTTATGATAAGGATTCAAACTAAACTTTCACACACCTCTGTCTAATGGGTAAAAAACATACTGTTTCTATGGACGGTGAACTACTACCTCATGAAATGATGATTATTAAATATTATCCTACCACCTCTTATGATGGAAATTATGATAGAACTGTATTTATATGTGATATATATTATATTTATATTATTTATATTATTATTTATGTTTCATTTTTATCATACCATTATGGTTTCCATAATGGGTAAATACGATAATTTCATTTGAGGAAGTGCGCACTACCACCTCCTCAAAGTGATATGACTCATTCATGCCACACGTGGAACGTATAAAAGATGGAGTTAATGAAATTATAATATTTATAATATACCTATGTATCATTATGTTTTCATTCCATTAAATATGAAATAGAAATTAATGTAGCATTCATGCGTTTGTATGGCTTACCGTCTCCATGAATGGTGCATTTCATTTCTTATCTTCAAATTTTATGTACTATTATAAATAAATATATATACTCGATATATATGATATAATGACATATAAAACATTAATCTATTTTTGGAGATAACAATATTTTGACCACATGGACAATATGTAATTATTAAAAGTTCATTTTGGACTCAAGTACCAAATATAGAAAAAATGATTGTTATTAACTTAAATGATTATATAATGTCTACAACTTGGTAATAAGTGATATAAAAAGAATAATAAACATGAAAAAGTTTCATAATCATGTTTAACTTAACTTTAGTATATTATTCAGGATATTATAGAACGAACGAGTCAATTCAGACATGAGGTAAGGGACTTTGTCTCAATATCATTTCATTGAGGTATATTTTGGATTATACACAACATTATTTTATAAATTGTATTATTATAACCTTTTTTCCTTTAGCTTAATTCAATAGTTTTCAAAAGGAATATTTTTCATGAAGCATTTTAATAAATGAAATAGGGAATATGTCTTTTTAACGTACGCTGTGACAATGAAATTTCCACCGTTGCGAGTATTATTTGATCTTTGGCTTACTTAATAAGCCATAATGTTTTTAAAAGGAAAATAAATACCATTTTCTATTTTTATGTATTTTGGTTTTGAAAATGGTTTTCATAATGTATTGATTATGTCAATATATTGAAATGTTATATTATGATTGCAATGTGGAAATTTTATCTTTCATTTTTTCTTGTTCACGTGTTATGATTATGTTATAGTTCTTGGGTGTTATTTACGCATATGGGTGGTTCTGTGATAAACCTAGGAGGGTGAAGTCGATATAGCTCTCTAATGCATTGGGTAAAGTGATGTAGGTAAGCGTTAATGTATATCCAAATAGATTTAGGGAATATACTGTGATGAGTATTCCAAATGTAACTCTTTACATAGCTATGAATGCTAAAATGTAAGTATGTTTTTGATGACACAATTTACCTTTATAATTTACGATTTATATGTGTTATTCATAAATCTTAAGATTTCATGAGGTACATAAAAGAGATTATGTTTTGTTTGTATTGATGGACTAATGATTTCGTTCCTCATTTGATAACCCTTACTGATCTTTTTATGCTTATACCAAGTTATTCAAAATGTTTTTCATAGGGTATAAGGTAGGGTAAGAGAAATGAAGAATTAAAGAAGATTTATATCAAGAAAAGAATTATTTTTTTATTTTAAGAATATTTATTTTATGAAAAATGGATACTGAGTATAATTGTATACTTTGAAATATTTGAGATGTAATGTAATAGTTATTTCCTAATTCTATAAAACTATAAACCTTAAATGGTCCTCAATGTGAATTATTAACTTAATTCAATATTATGTAATGTTTAATGCTGTGGGCCTTATACAACTAACCTTCCCTAGAAAGTCTTCCGACTCTAATCAGAAATACACATTGGATGATCCTAAAAAAGAAGAATTGGTTTTTTGATCACCTCCATCAAGATAAAATAACACAAGATGGGATGGAATGATATTGGAGAATCCAGGTTAAATCGAACCTGTCATTCATGGAATAGTACCTATAAGGTAACTGCAAATGATTGGCTATGAGCCCAACTCTCTACTATATATTGAAATGTATGAAAAAAACAAGGTGTTAACTTACCATACCTATGAATCATCCAATTATCTAGCCTATAAAAAACATGTATGAATACCCAATATATGACCTTGAACTCCTAAGGGTGTCGACAATGATTAGTATAAGAATTCACCCTATCCCGAGCTAATTCCATTCGTTTCATAACAAGCTATAATTTCTCAAATGTCTCATGTACGAGATGAGGTTCCAATAGCACTACCTCTCTTACCTCTAACTACCACAAGTTTTAATGTCATGAAAGATGATAAGGATCTATATGTATCATCACATGACATAGGTTTTTATAATAAAAATTTTCTTAAGGAATTTTATTTTCAAAGGAACATCCAAAATAAAGGACACATTCTCCAATAATGTCATCTAACACATTAATTGTTTGCTCAGAGTGTTCCTCCATTTTAGGGTGATATGTTTTACTCAAAAGAACCTATAAACCCACTAACAATTGCAACCGTTTCTTGAAATGATATGTAAAATTAAAATATCATTATGATAAAATAGTCTATGTGACATTATGAAGTTGTAAAATCTCTCATACAAAAATCCTCCCATGCATGTCCACTAAAAAGGACTCTATGGTATGTAGAATGTCAAAAAAATTGGTCAATCAATCAATGACCACTCACATCACATTATTTTCATGAGGGGATCTCGGTAATCCATTCCCAAAATAAATGGTTACTTCATCCAATTTCTACCTATGAATGAAAAAATTTAAAATCAAAATTAGTGGTTGGTGTTTTTCCTTCACTAGTTGATAGGTGGAACATTGAGTGACAGAACCAGTTATCTACCTTTTTATCCACAACCACCAATATTGGTGGCCGGATCCATAATATATATTTTTATTCATGAGGTGTATTGACTAACTAGAAGCACGTTATTCTCACATAAATTCCTATATAATGTCTCCAAGAACCCATATGCATCCATGAATGTGAAATATCTCATGTCTATCAATGATCCAGCCTGGAATTGGGCCCTCTCCTGAGATAATATCCATTAGGAGTAATCCCTTAGTGTTTTATAGTTTACTAACATTCAATTTATTGATACATTAAGAGGTCATTTCTAAATCATTATTTATAGGACACCCTATATTCTATTAGACCTCTAAGTTGATCTTAGAAAATAGGTCCTTTAGTTTCCACTTACTATTAGCCTCCTGAATAGCTTGTGTATGAGTCCTATGGTTTAAACCATCATCCATTAAATTTCTTTTTTCATGTATATAATTAATCTCAAAATCAAACATCTATAGATATTCAACACACCTTCTATTTATAATATTTAAGTCACACTATGTAAATATTTATTAACGGTTCTTGTGGTCTTTATACACTAAAAAGTGTTCTCATAACATATAATGCCTCTAACAACAAAAGTAATGGACCAAATGTGCTAGATTGTGGTTGTGTTTAAGTTAATTATACTCGTGACGTCTCAACTAATGTGACTGGTATACCACAACTCAATCATCCTACATTAGGATTCCTCCTTGACTGATACCAGATACATCACAATAAATTGTATAGCTTCTTCTAGGCTCTGACAGAATAAAATTCAACACTAAATTATACCATCCCATTTACTATTGATTGTATTTTTTTATAGTATTCATACCCTAAAAATTTAACTCCATTTTTATTCAATCCTATAATAGGTGCTTCTTGGTGTGAAAAGACTTAAATGGAGCACCTGGAATAGCTATCATACCTCAAGGAACCTCGTATGACAAAATTGTTCTTGGAATGCTCCTAAGAATCCAAAACATTACCTTCTCTAGGACAATAGGTATTCCTACCTTTGAGATAATATGACCAAGGAAGTGAACCTTATCAAACCAAAAGTGGATTTTAGTGTGATTAGTAGATAACTGGTGATCTCAGAACCTTTTTGATACAATATCAAGATGTTTGTAATAGTCATGTCAAGTATGAGAAAACAATAAGATATCATCAATAAATACTACCAAAAATGAATCCAAATATAGGTGGAAAACATGATTCATCATAGGAATAAAAATGGTTGGTATGTTCATCCAACCGAATAAGAGAACTAAATACTCATAAAGGGAATATCTGCTTCAAAACACTGTATGAGATGTCTTCAAAGGCCTAACTTTTCCCTGATGATAACCTAGCCTCAAATCAATCTTCAAAAAGTCTTGATCACCTCAGATTTGGTTTAACAAGTATTATATAAAAGGTAAGGGATATAGGTTCTTAGTTGTATGTTGATCCAATTCCCAGTAATCAACGAAAAGCCTGAGGGTCCCGTCTGCCTTCTTGGGAAAAAGAACAAGTGAACCCTAACGAGATGTATTGGTTTATATAAAACCTTTGTCTTCATGGTTCTCTAACTGCTTATATAGTTTATGAATCTTGGTAAGTGCCCCCGTATAAGGAGGGATTGAAACCAATGCTTCTCTTATAATCAAATCATTAGTGAAATCTACCTATCTATTAGGAGGTAGTCTAGAAAAGTCATCAAGGAAGATTTAAATGAACCAATCAATGACTGGTGGGATGTTAGTACATCTCATTACAAACTAATCTAGAAGGTGACTAGAAATATGCGTCATCATTACTCTCATCCCACGATACTTTGGTCCAGCCCGACTAGTCTTGAAATCCAATTCACCCTTGTACACATAGATACCATACTCGAGTGATTAGAAGGAAACCCTATAATGATAAAAATTAATATGGTTCTAATAAGGAACCCACCGTTCTATCCGGATAATTATCCCAAAGCCTGTCATCACAAGGATGATGATTTCCCATAGGAAATGATAATCACCAATCACAAGGGGGAACATCCTACATTGGCATAAACATAATGATTATACTCCCAATGAAGTATCTTGGGTCATCACTCCATAGAAATAGAGAATCTCTAGCCCAAGGATTTACATGATAGTCATAGATATAAAATCATACAAATACAATGTATCAAAAAGGGTAGACACTAATGTATATTGTATTAAAACCACACCTTATACTATAGATATCCCTACATCTATCTCCTTATGTAAAATATATACTATATATATATGTCCAAATCTATGTGCATGATTTACATCCCCACTACCATGAGGGGGTACCCTCAATAAGATCTTCAAATCCTATGTCTAGCCTCTTCGGTCATGTCCACCTCTTCATCCTATGTGACCAGGGGTTGTCCAGATTCCATCCTTGGGTAGAGTAAATTATCCTTCTTTGGAAGTTGGAGCTAGTGAGGATCCCCTTCCACTAGGAAAACCTGAAATGGTGTAAAAAACCTCTTATTATTCCCCATTATACCACATCCTCTTCACCCAACTAGGTCTCAGTCTAAATGAGGTTTTATTTTAACTTTTGATCCATATTGATTTCATATTAATGAACTAATAGTGATAATACATTGGTTTCCACTACTTTATTAAGGAACTTTGAAAGAAAATTTTCTTCCACAAGACAAAATACCAACCATCCTCGATGATAAACCACCATGACCAATATCAGGGATTTCCTTAAATTTTGTTTTGTGATTAGGCTATAGTTTACAATCCCTGAAATGGTAGTGAAATAGAAAATATTTACTTGAGTCAAGTTAAAATATCTATGTCTGTCCTAAAATTGTATTTTCTTGAATTATCATCACTAATGAAGGAAGTCTTAAAATTATGAATCTATGAAAAGAGAGTTTTGTAATCCATAACTTATAAGGATCCTTTCTCTATGTGTATAAATTACATATCTCTATGATCCATAAGTGACTCTGAATATAAATAGTCAAATAATGAATCCTTGAATTAACTCTAGATAATATCTCGATGATGATATTCCGAAGTAAAAATTTTCTATAAATTCTTGGTAGAACAAAGAATCATCTAAGTGACAAGATTTAACCTCCTCTTTGGAGGTGTATCCAAATGATTAAAGATAGACAGTATGGACTCTATCAATATCTTAGAAAACTAGGGGCCACCATCCCCTAAAAAAGTAGGTGGATGCTACTTCTGGTATAACAAAGTAAGCTCTACCATTATTGGGTAAGGTCATGGGGATTCTCATATAGTATTTATAAGAAACATAAAAATTTCTTGAACATGGCATTGATTCCGGAATCAGGTATAAAAGGAGGGTCTATAGTTGGAACTACTGGTGGTTTAGGTCCCAAAACCTTAAGAGTGTAGTCATTTCCACCTTCTTAGAGTGTGAATCGAGGCTTTTTTGGAGGCATATATATACAATTTATGAGAACATTCCTTTGAAATCAAAAAGAAAGAAAGATAATCTCTCATGGAATAAGGGTATGCTCATGGTATCACTATCCAGAACATGCTAACCCAGCTAAACAATATTTTAGGGTAAGTTATTAGTTAAATTCTATATTTTATTCGCAGGGGTTATGTTATGTAGAGCTTTAATCAAAATTTATAGAGGAAAAATATCTTTAAGTTGTAATTGGCATCCCAATTTTGTGGAAACAAATTCCATTTTAATTTATAAATCAACAGTTCAAAATGGTGTCAATGTGTATATCCACAGACACACACACACACACACATCAACATCTAGTTAGAGTCATCATCCATTCTAAATATATAAATTCCTACACATTATAATTTTAAAATGTCATTACATGTTAATACATCTTGGGTTTTATGATGGTTCAATTAGATGGATCACTATTACCAATTTATATAGGCACACATACTCTTCAAATTTAAATTTCAATACATCTAATTATGACCAACTAACATTTCCAGTCGAGTGAAAAATTTTCTATAGCTCAAACATAATACATATTTGGCTAATTAAGGTGGAACCATCAAGGTGTATGGGGAAACACCATTTAAGTTGATTTTTATAATTTAATTAATCCAATTTTATTATCCTTACATAAAAATTTAGCACAATATTAAACATAATTATCAAGGTACTAGGAACATACAAAAATTAAAGCACATACTATGGAAAAATGGCATGGAAAATGAAAGACATATAAATTCCTAAGTTACTATAATTATTCATGCTAAGCTACCTCCTTTATATACAAGTATAAGGGTAAAAATATTTCCGAAATTGTAATAAATGTCCCATTCAATGTGAATCACCATATATTTTAATCAATACAGACATAACAATGATAATTCATAACATCAATTCCTATCCCAATAAAATTGGATTTTCCCATTCATGGGTTTGGTACTCCCTATAACTGAATTATTAAAAAATTAAAAAACATTCCAATATCTTATCTAACCATTCCAAAATAGTAAGAAAAAAAATCTTTGCTACCATGTTGTGACATCCTGAACCTGGTTTACTCCTAAGTAGTTGAACCTAGTTGGCCACATTACCTTAATAATTCTTCCCCATACGTCAGAGGATAATGACTAGTAACAAGGGCCTAAGGTGTGTCTATGGGGAGACTATTACATCTATTAAAATCATATCATAGAGGAATAATATTAAAATAGATAAAAAATTGAAATAGAAAATATATCACAAATAATATACTATAAGAGATAAACAACTAAACAAGACAAATAGAAAGCACAATAATAATGAAAATTTCCTACAAAATAATGTCAATGTAATAATTATATAAAAAATAATTTTGAAAACATAGAAACATGAATACATACAATACAAGTATATAAAAATAAAAAATTCATAAAATATCTTTAGTAGAATCTTGAGCCTATGTTTGGTCCTCTTCCAAAGGCTCCAATGCTATAATCCAATCAATATTCCTTGACAAGAAAGTTTCTCTTATCTCTACCTGTATCCATGAAGTCAATCCAAGTTCCAATTGGTAGCCTAAATAGAGTGTGAGATATAATTATCAGTCCACCACAAATGGTTTCTATACAGATTCTAAAAAATGAGTATAAATGTAAATTTTTTTAGGTATAATAATCATAAGTGGAATAAAGTGTATGATATGATAAACATGTAATGCTCAGACTCTTCATTTAATTCCCAAATGATGATAATTTCTTCAGATAAAGATAGATATGTTTGTACCAGTGACCTATAAAGGGCTAGGTTCTAAAGAATATGAACATGATTTCAATGTAGAAGTAATTTTAATATGGGACCCAAGTTGTAACCATGTAATCTAAATAGTAATAATGGGAGGATAATACCATATTTGAAACCAAGGTTCCCCTAAAATTAGGCGGTTAATCCAACTCACATCCAATAAAAATTACAGCATAGATATATGGTTATATGTGTAATACAAGGGAGAAACCTAAATAATTCAATAAGAAAATATTAAACTGATTCCATGGAGAAAATCTATAGTAAATTGTTGGATAACTATGGCTAGATCCAAGGAGAAAATCCAACGAATTTTGTGTCTCTGGTCATTAATTTAAATATAGGGTGATAATTAAAGAAAATATAATTTATATATATTAAATGAATGAATCATTAGGTCTACGTCAATGCATTAATGTTTATAAATACAAAGACTAAATTACAAAGTTTCTATCTACCTTAGAAACTAGCTAAATGAATTGAGGTCTCAACCTCTATGTTCTCAAGGCAATCCTCTAACAATACAAGGATAACCCAATTATGACCAGTCCTTTAAGAGGAAAGAGGTCCATAGTAGTAATAAGAATAATAAATATAATAATTATTCATTGTCCATAAAATGAACATTACAATATAATAGTTACATATAATATAATCCATTAACCTTTCATATATAAATGATAGGGGGTAAATGTTGTGTCATACCAGTTAATATATCATTGAAAAATATTAAGATCAAATTTAAAATACTTTCCCATCTATAAAATATTAGTTCATTCATTTAAATTAATTAAACAATTTTTAAAGGTTGAATAAAAATCATGAAAAGGTTTTTTGGTTAATAAAATAGAAATGGTTTTATAAGAGAATGGATAGAACAATAAAAATGGTGGATCAAGATGAGATCATTTACCACCAACAATGTTAAGGGGGTCTAGTAGAGTGTTTTGGATTCAATAAAGACAAAAAATTTAAGCTAGGTTAATTTTAGGAGTTATGTGTGGGTGATTTTAGAATAATAAATAACATCGATAAATATAAAAAATGAGACCTAATGGAATGTTTTATACCACCTACTAATGGATTTATTGTAACACTCAACCAATATCAGCCTCATATATAGGTTGGAACGAGAGAAAATAAAGAAATAAAAAATATCTAATATTGAAAAATATTATCCTACATAGAAATAACACCAAAGATGGAGATAAAAACTAATAAATGATGGGATAATATTGAAAAAAATACAAATGCACTTCCAACATGATAAACAATGGTCCTATAGGAGTTTAGATGAGGGAGAGGCATCAAATCCCATGTTGAATCCCGGGAAGAGCTCTCATGTAGAAAGTGCTATGCATGGAATGGAGAAGAAAAGGGTGTTAACAACTATGAAGGATTGTGTGATAATGTGTAATTTTACCCATTTTAAATGGGGAACTTGGTTTTCCTAGAAGTCTCGGTCAAAATGTGCACCAAATATGTAAGTATACTCCCTAAGGGGAACTACATGTGAAGGATAGGCACACTATTTACAAAATTATGCACACCCATGTGAGTCCCCAATACAAAACCATTGTATATTATTTTAAGTATTTGTGGACTCAATTTATTATTTTACAAAACTATGATTCTTTATATATGGTTCAAACTATTGATTAGCATAGTTACAACTAATAGTGCACCTCATACAAATTCTCAAAAAATTGATGTTTTGTGCTCCAAAAAAGCCCTAGATGCTCCCAAACGTTTCTAAAAACTTTATGAAATTAAATTAGAAAATAAAATAGATTTATATTGAAATTTAAAGTGTTTATACCTTATTATAAAATATAGGATAATACATCCTCCCTCACATAAGACAACACATCCCCCAGTTTCACTTCTGAGAGTGGTAAGACATAATTTGAGAATAAATATGGCCTATGAGAATGTATGTTGGTCTCCCCTTCATTGGCCTTGTACTGTACATGTACCTGTTTCCAAATAAACAATACTAATGGAAATTAATTACCTTTTTGAGCCCTTATACACCAATCAATAATACTCATAGGATGATCCTAAAAAAAGAATCAGTTTTCAGTTCAACTTCATCAAGATCAAAATCAAGAGATGGGTTAGAATGATAATAGTAAATCTAGGATACATGAAAGATGTAAATCATGGATCAATACATATTATTTAAGTGAAAATAATAGGCTATCAGTCATACTCTCCCCAATATTTCAAAATGCATTATTAAATAAGTTTATAACATAAATTTCCACCATTTCCACTGATGTCCCAACCAAGGAAAAACATGTAAGAAAACCCAATCTCTATCCTCAAACTCCTAAGGACATCAAAGATAATTTTCATATGAGTTAATCCTAGACTGTTTATTCCATGAATTTCAAGATAAGTTATATGTGATCTGATGTCTCATAAAAGAGATGATGTTCCAATAGCACTCCCTATCCTTCCTTTAACAATCACAGTAGTGAACGAAATGGTCTACTGTATGAGGAATCATACTGATCTATTTTTATCATTTCATAGAAGCCATTTATTTAAGAATACCATGTTTAAGGTATGTGATTTTCCTAAGAATAACCAAAATCAAGGTCACATGGTCTATGCATGTCCTCTAACACCTGAATTGTATGTTTATAATGTCTATCTATAAGAGGGAGGTATGTTGTACTCAGAATTACATGTGAAACTGATTCCTTATTCAAACATTTCTATAATTGATAAGTAAAACTAGTAAAAATTTTAAATTCAATAGTCCATGAGACTCTACGAAGCATCATAATCTCTCAGATATATTGCCTCATAATCTCATCTATTGAAAAGGTCTCCTTGATACGTAAAATGTGAGATACCTTGGTTAATCAGTCCACGATCACACACACCGTATCGCTTCCTTGAAAAGATATTGGTAATCAAGCCACAATATATACGGTAAAATCATTCCATTTCCACCTCAAAATGAAGAATTGATATAAAATCCCTTCAAGTTTGTGGTGTTATACCTTCAACTTATGAATGGTGGAACACTAAGTAATAAAGATAACTATCTTCCTTTTCATCCCCAACCATAGATATTTGAGGAACAAGTCACAATAATTTTTTTAATCATGGGGTGTACCACCCAAATAGAAGCTTGAAATTATAAAATAAATTACTCTCACACTTCTCTTGGAACCCAGACATATCCATGTATGGATAATATATCATCCTAATCAATGATCATGCCAGATGGAAGGTCATCACCTAAAACAACCTCCCTTATGACTGGGCCCTTGGGGTTTGAAATTTTCCACATCCTCACTCCATCTAGGTGAGAATAGGTTACTGCTAAATATATAAGGATAGACTCGTTGTGATGTTCTTGGAACACTATGTGCATCTCAAAAAATATGGCCATCAATTTCCACTTACTACTATCCTCTTAAACTGCTTGGGTATGTGTCCCCCCCACTTAGAGTATCAACCACAACATTTATATTCATAGGGGTATTGGCTAGTTAAAAATCAAATTAATATATTTATTCAACCCACCATCACCATATGAGATTAATATTAGGTTGTGTAAAGATATATTTAAGGCTATTATGATCTATATAAACCCGAATGCATTATCCCACCAGATAGTATAGATAACCAGCAATATCATACAATGATATTACATCTTTTTAGATAAATATTCCTTACGTTACCCAAAAAAATGCATGAAGACCATAATATTTTAGTGCCTTTAGAAAATTGGAAGACAATATTCTTAATTCATGAATGACCTTCAATGTCTCCCAAAAAGATATTCCCTTTTGTTACTCCTACATAAAAACCTTTTTTCATAACCTAGGTAAGGGAAACATAATAAATGGTGAGCTTGAATGCTTATTAAGGTTTAGAAAATGAGATACATAAGAATAAAATGGACATAATGGAACGAGAACATGAGAATAACATTTGAAAACCATACCTTCATATCAAATATCGTAATCCAGAGTCATTTTATAAATATTGGTAGTTCTTAAGACATAAATCATATGCTAATAAAAGAACATGATCCAATAGAGAATAAATTTGTAATAATACATAGAATTGTGACATACACATAAGCGTAAAAAATGATTTCCTTAGTAGTCATGGATCATTAACAAAACATATAAAGTCACTCTATGGGTGGATATACCTCCTGAGTGGGAGACATCACCATCCCCAATATTATACCTTTCTTTATAGTGGAATGGGTTAACTAGCCAGACCATTATAGTAGTTAAGGTTCACTCCCAATTCCATCATAACAAATAAAGTCCCTTACTGAACAGAGTTCAATCCCCATTCCATTCCTATCTATATCATGAGAAATAAATCATTACATAATGTTTTGGGGGATATACAGTTCCCAATATAAATTGTTTATAATGTTAGCACCTTCCATGGTTAAAATATAACCACCACCCTTGGTTATAACATAACCATCATCCTTGATCATAACGAAACCACCGCCCTTGGATATGACATAAAACCCACCATTGGTTTTAATGTTACCACCATCCTTGGTTATAACATAACAATCATCACATAATGAAAATATTACGTATGTGTTACAAAATATCATAAAACCTTTATCATATCATAACCCATGGAATGAAAAGGGTTTCATAAACATTTCATCATATCATAACCAATTGAAAAGATACCGATTTCATAATCATTTCACTATTTTATCATTGTATAACCTATGAAAGAAAGTGGGTTTCATAAGAGATCTATCATGGAATAACTCATGGCAGAGAAATAGGTTTCATGAAAAACATTTCATCAAAAACATAAACTAATAAGAGAATGAATAAGAATGGTGTCCTTGGATTATATCCTCAATAAAGTGTAAATTATACCAAAGGATGTCATCTTTGATGGAGAAGGATTTTGAAATATCATTTCGAATATTTCCTAAGGACAAAACCTTTCTAATATTTTTTTTAAAAAATATATTTTTTTCAAATCATTTCCTTTAAAATAAATATGAAAATTTATAAATGAATATTCAAATAAAATAATATTCATGATGGAATAAAATTCTGTTCATTACATACATGTTAAAACAAATATTCTTTCACATTTTCGATAAAATCGAAACATTTTTTTCTTAGAATAACATGAAGATTCAATTAAAAAATATTACAAAAGTAAAAAAAGGGTAAAAATTTAATTAATAAATAGTTTTAATATTTTTTAGAACATTTTTTTAAAACATGATTTTGGAAGAAAATGTATTTTTGACCAAAAATATGATTTTTATTAAATACATTGTTTTTTAAATATTGAGTATATAAAGGGATAAAAATGAATGGAAAAAATGTATTATCATGGAATAACTAGAGTATAATAAAGATATTTTTTTCTTGAGATATTAATCATATAATTTTATCATGGGAGACATAGTCATAAACTATCATGATGAACGATGAGATTGTAACATAAAATCTTTACTACTTTGGCACGTAACACCCATGAAGGAATAAAATAAATTGAAGATGGAAATATCATGAAGATAAATTAATTCATGATAATACATTTCAAAGTGGTTTTATATACACATCATAAAATAATATAGGTATATAATATAACATACATCTCAAAGAAGGAAAATTGTGACAAAATTCCCTTACTGATTTTGAAAGTATAGAACCATAAACCCCATGAAAGACACATCCTAAAATGGATATGTAAATAAAAATAATTTTAATTATAATAACCATAAAATACATTCATTTATAGTATATACACCAAATAAAAGAAACATGTGGTGAATATTAAATTTTTCTCATAGAATGTAAAAGAGAGACAAGTATCCCTTTCCTTTGTCTTGAATCTTATCATAAACATTAAAAAAATACTTTATAATAAATATAAGTTTGTTACACATATAATATAGAAAAATAAATAAATATATATATATATATATATATCATTCAAAATTTTATTTTCTTAGGGAATTTTATTATCCATTTATTAACTATTCAATGTTACAGTTACATTTTAGTTAATGACCACTTTCTTTTTATTATTTGTTTTGATTTGTTATATTTTTGTTACTCTTAATTTAATGAAAATTAAATTATATAAATAATGATAAAAATGATATAAATATCATATATATATATATATATTTATTATATTTATATGTGTAGTAATCCATAAAATTCAGTGACAAAAAAAATGAAATACACCGTTCATAGAGACGGCAGGTCATATGTATGCTTGAACGTTGTTTCCATTTTATTCTTGGATTGAATTAAAGAAAATTAAATTATATATTATAAATATATATTAATTTTAATTTCACACATGTCACACATATTAATTAATACCATCCTTAATACCTTCCATGTAAAGTGTGAACAAATCACATCACTTCACAAGTTTATAATATTCCATACACATGTACCACATTATCATATTTAGAAAAAATGGATAGTAGGAGTTTATGTGTGATATAATTATTATAAAATAATAATTATATCATAAATACCATATATAGAATATAAATTCATCATTATATCCAACTGTGAGATGTGGTAATGGAAAAACAGACGACATTGGTTCCTGAGGCGGTAGTCCTCCATACACATGAATAATGATTTTGAAACCCATTTTATGGAAGTAGAGATGGATGAATGTCAAGAAATATGAGTAGAGAGATATTAGTATATGTAATAAAATTATTTCATTATACCATCATGACATAATATTAATTGAATGAGTATGTGTAAGAAATAAATCAAAAATACTTCTTGATGAATGTTATTTCTTCTTCATATCTCTTCCTTATTTTTTCAATAAAATCCTCAGTTTATTGGATCAATATCCAATATAAGGCTTCTATGATGAGTAGATTGATGTTTGATTCTATTTGGGTAGGTATTGGATGCAAAAAATGGTTTTATGTTATGTAGAAGAGAGGAGAGGGGGTGGCCTTTTATATGCGGGGGAGAGGAAACACGTGGTATTTTTGAAAATAATTAAGTTCTCCAACATTTTACAAATTATACAGGGGTAAAAATATGTAATTATCAATAATTAGGGTATTTTTGGACAAAATATTTCCATAAAATATTTTTTAGGAAAGTCTATATGTCATTTTTACCAATATAGTTTAAGTTTAACCCCTTGGTAAATCCATTTTTAACTTAACAGCGGTAATTAATTTTTACTTCAATTATTATTAATTTTGGTGAAAAATTAATATAAACACATTATATATTATAATTTTTTTCTAATTCATAATACTTAATCAAATTTTACAAGTTCAAATCATAGAAGTGTAAAATTTTAATTTAAAATTAATCTTACATGCATGGACTGACATGAAGTTTTTAAAGAGAAAATGATCAAATGTTTACAAAGTTTTTATATATAAATTTCATATAACATTTATTAAAAAAAATTAAATTGGATTAATTTTTGTATAATTAATGTAATTTTAATTTTAAACAAATTTAAAAAATAATTTATCTTTATAAATAAATTAAATAAAAAGGTTGTTTTTATTTAAAATTATATATTTCCACTATTCATCAAATAATGATACATTTCAAAAAGATCAAAAAAATCCACACTTATATTATTATGATATTATAATTTGAAAAATAATGTTTATTTTTTCAAATAAATTTTCTAAAAGTGGTAAACAGTAATTTTAAAATAAGTGCCACAAAGGCAATAAAACTATTTTTTAGAAAATACTGTTTAATGTGTAAAATTATATTTATTCTTATCTATTGTATAGAAAACAAATACTATGAATATTAATATTTTTATTGAAGATATAATATAAAATTTTATTTAAATAATCCAAAAAAATTAGTTCACTAAATATGTTGTGGTAAAACACGTTTTTGTGCATAAAAGTAGTTTTTCAGAACATGGTCTTATTTTATTTTATAATGGTTATTATTTTCATTTATAACTAATAGATAACCAAATAATTATTTATATATCCACGTTTAAAACATATATTTTTAAATTTAGTTTATCCTACCCATACTCTCCCTTCCATTTTCTAGGTGATAAAAATCATATAATAATATTTTAATAGAATTTTATGTTTCATTTAAACACAGAGTTGCGTGTAACACAAGCTAAACATATTACTTCGTTTAACAAAGGTCAAAATTAGTCTTTTATGTAATGCTTGAGGAAATTATTGTTACTTTAAACATAATAAAAAATATATTAATTGTTTTAAAAAAATATATAAAATATTAGATTTATTTGAAAAAAATAATTTCACAAAATCTTAGGGTGTTAAATTCTCCCCCTTAAAAATAATGTCATCCTAAAAATTCACCTTAGTTATCAAAGGTTTAACATTTTAAAATTATTTCACAGAAACCCAAATTAAAAAAATGTATAATAAAACCTCCCTTAAAAATAGATTATTGGAAATGAAATGGTCACCTAAAGCAACTCATAACTAGGTTTCCAAATAGGTGAACATAGGTAGGAAATGGAGATTTGGACATGGAAGAAAAGAATAAAAAATTATTAGGAGTGATATATAACACATATCGCAAGAAAATAGGTAACATAGATATGGGAAAGACTATAAAATCTTAAACCAATGTGTCATGAAAAAATTCAATGATAATATCAAAAATGGTTGTAATTGGCCACTATTTTATTTTAAGATCCTTTTACTAGTTTTGAAGAATTGTCATGAGAAGATTCACCTACATGATTTAATTTCATTTTATAAGATCAAAATCACCCTTTGTTTATTATTTTATCAATTTATACTTTATATCATACTCCAATAAATGATGGTGGATATGTTATTCCTGATGCACTAACAGATCATAAAATCAATGGATAAAATGAAAAGTTATTAAATATATCTTTAGTTATCATAACAAAAAAATGGTTACACATGTTATCCAATAAGGATAAATATTCATATAGAGAAGTAATAAATTAATCTATAAAACCTCATTCATCATTCAACATAAACCATTTCACAATTGGTTAACCATATAACCCTTCCCAATTATTGAAATCAAAAAATTTATAAATAAGGTCACTAAATTTCCAAAATGAACTTATCATTAATCCCTAAAATAGCATGAAATAGTTTTTAATTGACACATACAAAACATGTGAATACCTTCATTTTGTATTCTACTAAAACAAAAATTACCATAGAACCTGAATGGTACAATAATTCATTTTCATTCCTTGAATAAAACAACAATTTATTGAATATATTCTATAGATACAATAATCCTTGAAACTCCATCAATTAAAATATAAACCACATTTCCAAAATAATCCTTCATCAGTTTTTAGGTCATCAATAATATCTATCTTACTTTATCTATATCGGTATTATATTTATCTAAATAAAATACTATTTTCTCAACATCAATAACATATTATGGGTTACAATCCCATAATTAAATTATTAATTTTCCATTAAATTACACTTCTAGTCTATCAACATAATTCAACATATTCATTCAAATTTTTATAAAAAAATAGATAATATAAAATCATTATATATTTCATGATTCATATAACCCAATATTTTAATTATAATATGTAAATAATTTATTCACTCTAATTCCTTCTTAAACTGTTAACAATTCTTTATCATATAAGTCTATAATACCTCTTTATTTTCATGTTTCCTTTGTTGTCTCTTCATAATTTGAAATATAACCATCACACATAAAACCTTCTAAATTTTGTTCATGGGAATTCCACTATGTAAAAGGATTTGAATAATCCCCATACATTCCCCATTTACAACATTCAATAGTTTATACATTAGAGAGACCATTATTTTCATCCATAATGTAAAAAGAACTTTTCATTTTCCCTTTGTAGTTTCTTTCTTGCACCTTTTCTTTTCCAAATCCTAAAGATCATCCCATTCCTATAATACACCCTATTTAGGGTTTATTCCAATATTCTCAATACATGTGATGAATATTATTTAATACATGGTATTCACTAACTAAAATCCCATTGAACTCTTTCCTTCTCTTCTTTGGTGAGTATGAGAGTTAGTTAAGATATAAATTATTTATCATGTTCTATGAAAACAAATTAGGCATACTAAAAATGTAAATCACGCCAGCCATTATTCCATTTGGATTATCATTATAAATTTTTTCATCACCTTCAATATTAACTCAGATCCTTATGGTTGCTTCCATAGACTAAAAAAAATCACAGTGTGAGAAAAACTACTCATGGAGAAATCAACATAATCATAAAAAATAACTAATATGATTTATAAAAAATGACACCAAATTTTTAATCTATTAAAAATTATGTTTATACTAGGCCATGCATAGCTATAATCTATTTAAATCATTAATGATGGTTCATAATGAGTTTGTGAATTTCTAAATCATATTCTCTGGGAGTTTCAAATGTGGTGTGAATAAATTCCCATTAGTATGCACTATGTGATGATAGAGTCTAGATCAATGTACACCTTTCAATGTGGTTACCCCTAGGTAAATCATTTCCAAATCCACATTCACTTGTAGTATATATATAGAGATTTAATTTTATCAAAACCACTTGTTGTATCCTTTACAAAAATTCTAGGAAAATTTCATATACTTTGACACATACATAGGCTTATCCTTAGTGACAAACCTAGATATATTATTATAAATGTATCTAGGTATCTCACAAAAATTTTCTCATCCTTTTTAGAATTTTTTAACTAAAAAATTCATTTCATACCAAATATAGGGACTCCTGATTCTGATATATGTATATTACATAATTTTAGATGAATATTCATTTCATTACACAATGACACAAATAAGGACCATAGTATTTTAGTGCCTTTGGAAACATGGAACATAATATTCTTAATTGAGGAAATATCTTCAATGTCTCCCATAAAGTTCATCCGTTATTGTGATCCTAATTAAAAACCATTATTCATAACCAAGGGAAGGGAAACATAAGAAAGTGTGATCTAAGATTATTAATAATGGTAAAAAAACAATATATGTAAGCATAATTTGAACATAAGTTTCTATGAACAAGAGAATAAAATTCGAATACCATACCATACATGTTAAATACCCTTATCATGAGTCATATAATAAATATTGGTAGATCATAATAAATGAAACATAAGATTATAAAAAACATGAACCATGAGAGAATAAATTTTTCATAATGAAAATAACTTTGACATACACATAATCATAGAAAATAATTTCCATTTCAGTCAATGATAATTTACAAAACATATAACGTCTCTCTATTAGTGAATACACCTCCTAGGTGGGAAACACTACAATCCCCAGTGGTATACCTTTCTTCATAGTTGATTGGGTTCACTCCTTAATCCATCATAGTATTCATGGTTCACTCCTAAGACCATCATTGTGGACAAAGTACCTTATTAAACCTAGTTCATTACCCATTCTAGTCATTTCTAACTCAGGAAATAAATTTTTTTACCCAATTCCTTGGGAGGAGATATAGGTCCCACCTGTATTTTTTTATTATGTAACCACTGTCATTGGTTGTAATGTTACCAACACCATTAGTTATAACATAACACTCATCATTGTTTATAACATAACCACTTCCCTTTGTTATAACTTAACCACCATCGTTGGTTATAACATAACCACTATCCCAAGTTATAACATATAAATCATTAGATAATGGAAATCATAAATATGTGTGCTAAAATATCCTAAAGAATTCATCATATCATTACCCATGAAATGAAATTGGTTTCATAAAAATTTCATTATATCATATCATGTATAAAATAGACAAGTTTCATAATCATGTTTTCATTTCCTCATATCATAACTTGTGAAAATAAGTGAGTTTCATAATTGTTCATTCATGATATAACCCATAGAATAAAAACAAGTTTCATAAACATATTATAAACAAAAATATAATCAATTTAGATAATTAACAATAATTTTATCCTTATTTCATATCCCATATAAATAAAAAATTATATTAATAGATCCCATCTTAGATAAAAAAAAGGATTTTGAAAGATCACTTGGAATATTTCTTAAGAAAAAAAACATTTCATTGAAAAACCCTTTTTATAACATAATAAGTTTCAAAATAATTTTATTTAAAAATAACCTTTAAAACCTGTAATGTATTATTCAATGAAAATAATGTTCATTATTGAATAAAATTATATTCTTGTTGAAGACATTAAAACAATGATTCTATTCACATTTTCAGTTAATAAAAAATTGGTGTGGTTTTGGTAAACGACATGAAGATTCATTAAAAAAAAATTCCTATAGTAAAAAATGGGTAAAAGTTTCTTTAGAAAATAATTCTAAAAAAAAATATATGACCAATATTGAAAACATTTTCATTGAAAACACCGTTTTTGATGAAAAATGGTTTTTGATGGAAAAGTTGATTTTCCATAAAAACATTCTTTTTGAACTCTTGAGTACATAAATTGAGTAAGGTGAATGGAAAACATTTATTCTCATTACATAACCAAAGGATAATAAAGTTAATTTTTTTTCTTGATATATGGATCATATTATATTATCATCGGAAATATAGTCATAAAGAATCCCTGCAAACAATAAGATTGTAACCTAAAAGATTTACCTCTTTGGTAACTTTGAATCGTATGCCCTATGAAGGAATAAAAAAATGAGACATAAAATATCAATATTATAAATAAATTTATGATAATTCATATCAAATTTGATGTATATATACCTCATAAAATAATATAGGTTTGTAAGATAACATATGTGTCAAAGAAGACAAATTGAGACAAAAATCCATTAATGATTTGGTAACTTTTGAACTCTAATCCCAATGAAAGAGATATCTTAAAATTTATATTTAAATAAAAATAATATTAATAATATTCATAATAAAATAAATTAATGGGAATTATATAAACCAACTAAAAGAAACATTTGGTGAATTTGACAATTGTCTCACAGAATGTAAAAGTGGGACAAAAATCACTTACCTTATGTCTTGAATCTCATCATACACTTTCAAAATTACTATATGATAATAATATATTTATTATAAATATATTATAGAGAAAAATATATATATTTTATTCCATATAATGTTTTCTTGTGTTCTATTATTACCCATTTATTAACAATTCTATGTTAATGTTACATTCAGGGTAATAATTGCTTTGTTTTTCTTATATGATTTGATTTGTTATATTTTTGGTCCTATTTATTTGATCATAGTTACATTATATAATAAATTATAACCATTATATAAATATCATATATATTTAGTATATATGTATTAATAGGAATCTATAAAATTCTATGATAGAAACTAAATTACACCGTTCATAGAGATGGTTTTCCATATGTATGCATGAACATTGTTTCCATTTTATTATCAAATTGAGTTTAAGAAATGTACAGTATATATCATAATTATAGAATAATATTAAATTCATATGTATCACATACATTCATTAAAACCATCGTTAATAATTTCTATGTATACCACGAATGAATCACATCTCTTCGCATGACGGTAGTCTGCTGTACACATGAGCGATGTTATCATATTCCCAAAAATGGAAATCCTAAAGCCACATTTTATATAATTATTAATGATTAATAATAATATATTAAATATAACATATAAAAAATAAATACATTATTATATCCAACTGTGATAGGTGGTAATTGAAAAATGAATGACATCAGTTCATGGGACGGTAGACCTCCGTACACACGAATTATGATTTCATAACACATTTGATTGAAGTGAAGATGGATGAAAGTCATTAAATTAACATAAAACCACTTATTTTATATATGATATTGTGGCTATTGTATTATCATGGAATAATATTAATTGAATAAGGTAGATTTGGAAAAAATACTCATTGATTACTATTGTATCTTCTTCGGGTATCCACATTATGTTATCACTAAATGCCTTCCTTGGTTGAATTTAAGTAAAAAATATTTCCTATAGAATGATTATATAGATTTTGGGATGTTATTTTGGTAGGTATTTTCTATACCAAAAGGGTTTTAAGGTGTACAAAATGTAAGAGAGGGGGTGGTATTTTATAACTGGGGGAGAGGACACACTCAATAATTTTGAAAACAATTGAGTGCCACCACATTTGTCATATTTAATGAGACTAAAAATGGTCCATTACTAAACCTTATATGTTTTATGGTCTAAATATTTAAATTAAACATTTCTTATACAAGTGTATAATTCTTTTTTAACTTAACATTTTTAGTTTAACCCCTTTGTAATCTAATTTTTTCCTTAACCACTGTAATTAATTATTACTACATTCACTATTAATTTTGGTAAAAAAATAACCTTATTATACAATATAAATTAACCTTATTACAAATATTGAATCCATTTATCCAAATTAAAAACATATAATTGTAAAAAATTAGTCGAATTATTCTCAGGGATGTGGTGAGAAAGCGGGTTTTTAGATAGAAAGTGTTCACAAATTTATAATATTTTTATATAAAAAATAAAAATTAAATTGATTAAAATGAATAAAATTGGATTAATGGATGTATAATTTAACTAATTTTATATTTAAACCAATTTAAAATATAATTTAACTGTATAAATTAATTAAAGTAAAATGCATTTTTCAATTACAATTTAGTATTTTCACAATTGATCAAATAATGAGACTTTCCTGAAAAATAAGAAAATTCACAAAAACATAATATTGATAGTAGGGTTTTAAAAATTATGTGTACTTGGAAAATAAATTTTCTAAAATTGGAAAAAACTAAATTTAAAATAAGTGCACAAAAGGTGTTAAAACCTTTTTTTAGAAAATTCAGTTCAATATATAAAATTTGATTTACTCTTATATCTTATCTAGGAAAAAAATAATATGAATGTTAAAAATGTGTTTTAATATATAATATATAAAGTTATTTAAAATAATTCACCAAAATTGATTCTTTTAGTTTTTTGATGTAAAACTCATTTATGTTCATATGAACATATTTTAAGAAAATGATTTCCATTATTTTAAAAAGGTTTTTATGTTCATTAATAACTAATTGGAAACCAAATAATTGATTATTTAGAGACTTATTTAAACCATATGTTATCTAATTTAGTCAATCCTACTCATACCCTCCAATTAAGTAGCATAGTTATAACTATCATATAATAATATTTTAATAGTATGTCAGGTTTCGTTTAAACATGGTGTTGTGTGTAACACATTCTAAACATAGTATTGTGTGTAACATAAGTCAAAAAAAATTGTTTCATGTATTTTAATATAAAATCTGTTTTACTTGTAATATAAGACAAAATCAGTGTTCCATGTCTCACAAAATATAGAAAAGTTAAAATTTTTCTAGGAAAAATAATTTCATAAATCTCGAGGTGTTACAGAAAGTTCCTCTAAAAATGAAAGGCTTAAACCATAGTTCCTAGTCTAAGGTTGTGAATTGGTTAATTCCTATCATTAGTCGTCAACTAATACAACCAATATGACATAAATCTATTATCCTACATTAATACTACTCCTAGACTAATACCTGATGCATCATAAAAAATCATATATATATTTCCCAGATCTAGCAGAATCAGGCTTGGTGCTAAAGTCAACCATCCTTTTAACTCATAAAGGTATGTTTAATTGGATTTAGACAATAAAAACATAACACCCTTTTACTCAAGCCCATAATAGGTTCTTTTTTGTATAAAAATTCCTAAATGAATCACCTATAATAGATAGTTAACTCCAATAAACATTGTATGTCAATAATGTTATTGGACTGATCCCATGAACCCACAACACTCAGCTTCTTTGGGATAACATATATTCCATCCATAGAGATAATATAACCTATGAAGTTAACCTTTCTGATAAAAAGTGACATTTAGTGATATTAGTATACATTTGGTTCTCTCTTTATGTATTCTTTAAAATCTAAAGATGTTTGGATTCATCGTGTCAAGTATGTGGATACAAAAATATGTCATCTACAAAGACTACCACAAAAGAATCCAAATAAGGGCGTTAAAATAAATTCATCAAAGCCATAAAAACTATGTGTTTATTCATTAAAATTAATTACATACCTAAAAAATCATAATGTCCATATCTATATTGGAATGTTGGGTAGAGTATGTATGAAGGACTAACTCATACATGATGTTGACCTAGCTAAAAATAAATCTATGAGAAAAGCAGACCTCCTTAGAGTTGGTTGAATATGGAATATATATGATGTATGGGGTACCGATTATTTCCCATAATATGATTCAATTTATAGTAATACATGAAAATCATCAGGGTACCATCTACCTTCTTAGTGAAAGACATGGGTGTTTTTTAAGGATATGTATTGGCTAGTATAAAATCATTGTTTTCTAGCTCCTCTAACTGCTTCTTGAGTTCCAAAATATCTATATGTTCCATCATTTAAGGTGAGATTCATAATTATGTTTCTCCTGCAATCCTATAAATAGAGAAATCAACCTATATCTCTGGAGGTAGTCTAAAAAGTCATCCTAGAAGACATATCTAAACTGCTCCATCGCCATAGGAAGTTCAGTGCCTCACATTCCTTGATCATCCAGAAAAAGACTAGAAATCTGTGATGTCACACCTCTCAGTCCATGATGATCATTTGAAAAAAAACAAGCCTAAACATCACATTAACCATTGTACCCCCATGTGTTGATAAAAGAACACAATAATGATAAAACTAAATTAGGTTAAGATAGATTGCCAACCCAAAAATCTCAATAATGATTTCAATTCACATCATCTATAGGATAAAGAGGTTCTATAGGAAATTATAACTACTAATCTCAATTGGGAACTCCATGCACTAGAATACACTTTCGGACTAAATTTCCAATGAATTATCAAAATCCATCATTCCACATAAATACTAAATCCCCAACCTATAGTATTATATTATAGTTAAAAAGATAAATTAATTTCATATCACCTTTAAAATGAGAAGACAATAAATTAGAGGCATATAAAACCATGCCCCATACTATAGACAACATGGAACCCTTATCCTTAGGTACAAGTTGTAACATATATACATAGATTTATCCAAGACCCTATATTACAACCTGACTGCTCTGAGTGAGTCCACTTAACTAGTTTTTTGTATCTCAAGTCTGAATTCCTTGATCATAACTAACTATTTAACTTGTATGGTTAGTGTTATTCTATCTTCCATCCTTGCACAAAGAAACTGATATTTCTCTAGAAAGAAGAGATGGTGCATATCCTCTTCCATTAGTAACACATTGATCATTATGTAAAAACCTCTTAAAATTTCTTATTTATCCACAGGCTCAACACTCAACTGGTTCTCGATAATACTAAGGCTTTATGTGACCTTTCATTCCACATTCATGGAATATAATTGGAATACCACTGCGAAAAATCTTGTTACCATTTCTCAATCGATAACCTTATAAATAACCCTTATAACCACTGGATGAACTACTACCCCACCCAACTATTGAGCTTCTAGTCCCTATACTATCGTCTCCCCTCAAATTACATTCAATGAACATGGTTTGGTTCACAATTCTAAAAAAGTAGTCAAATAGTATACATTTTCCCGATACCCAAAGGAATATATAAGCATAGACTAAAAACAAATCTCCCTCAAAATCTCATTACAAGTGAAGTGAGGTACAGAAGTTTGAATCTCTATAAGGTGATATGAATTATCTATAAATGATAGGGATCATTTTTTTAGTTTAATAAATTACCTAACCTAGTCATACCTCGATAGATAAAGAAAGAATTAGTCATAAAATGCATCATTGAAATCATTCCAAGCCATATCCTAATGACGATTTACTAGTGTAATAATGTCCCACTAATTCTTGGAATTACCATGAAGCATATTTTTGGAGAACCTGAACCATTTTTTTAGTCTATATATATATAGTAATAATATATATAGTATAGTTTTATATTTCATCCACCTATATGAACCAAGTACATGAAGATGTAAGTGGCCTTATGCATGGAATACTAGTTGCTGTATGGAATGGGGAATAACTCAAACATCCATGACCAATGTCAAAATCCTATGATATTATGAAATAGAGTACATTCCATATATCTCATAATTATCTAGAGATTTCATGCTCATTACTCGATATGGTGAGTGTGTCATCATTTCAGAACCCGAATAAGGGAATGTGGCATGCCAAGCACATCATCCTAATACTGTCAGTAGTGTGAGACGTCATGATCAACACCTGATGTAAAAGAGTGTGACACCTACTTTTTCAAATTATCACTTACCATTTAACCATAGCCTATATCAAGGCATAATTATATTTATAATATAATACATGAGGAAATATATATCTTTCTCATCAAAAGTCAAGTTTGTTTACAACAAGGCATTTCATTTCACAAAGAAAATTTAATAAGGAATAAAAAATGGTGTGAGATTCCCACCCTAAATAATTAATTACATTTAAAATATTCAACTTATTTAAGGGAATTGAACTATCATGAATAAATCATAACTTATAATCAAAACCATTTAATTATCCAAAACATGGAAATTCCATTTGTAAAGAAAAAAGGGGGAATTTAAGAGTGGCATTTGCCTAATAGGCCATTATCTAAATGGTTAATATAAATTACATTGTCTTATAAGAACTTATAATGTACATTGCCTTCAATAAATAGTTCCTATAACAAATTAATTCAATGAAGATCAAATAATAATTCTTTGAATGCATTCTAAGAAATTTTGCAATTACCTACAGGGGCCAATTCAAAGTGGAAAACCGAAGGGGTGTCCATATGTGTGGTAACCAACCACTAAACTACTAAAAAAAGGTCAAAGGATGTGTATAATGTTGAAAGGACCAATGTAATATGAATAACTCAATTTAATGAGGACACTTGAAAAAATACAACCTGTTGTATGATTGAATTGCAATGAAACACCAAAGCTCAAGGCGAAAACATAGAAACCACCTACCTCAAGGCTGTAGATGAATCAAAGATCTATATTAGATTAAGATTCAGAGTTTGTTTTAAGAGATCAATGAAATGGTCCAACAACATAAAAATATGGAAAATGATCTTTCACCTTAATAGTGCAATGTATTCAAGTAGAAACATGGATAGGAAGGGAGGGGATTCAAGAGCTAACCTTAAGGAATCTAATGCATTTAATGGATCTTGAATCAGAAATTGGATGTTGGAGTTATCTCAAATCCTAGGATGAGGTTCTTGGGAATCTTTGGTAGGAAAGGAGCTCAATTCATCCATCAGACAAGAGATAAATGAAATGATATAGGGTTTATAGAATTCATTAAGGGAAAAATAGAATTTTCACCCTCAAAATAGGGGGATCATAGTTTGGACATACCTTGCATGAACCATGATCAAGACCAATACTTATGGAATGACCCACATAATGAAGACACATGGTATCTTAAACCATGAAAAGATTGTTTGAAATAACACTATAAAAAACCTATGGTTTCTTGCATGGTCATTCACCTAGGGTCGCATGGTTTCAAACAAACGGTGTGTCTCCTACTGCACCTCTATTTGTCCCCACATGGTTAGAATTAACCATTATTCATGGGGTGAATGGTTTATACTAATAGTGTTGGCTAGTAATTTATCCCACTCTCCAAAACACTAAGTTCTGAACAAGCCCTAGATGCTCCTGGGACATTCTTTAGGCCATAATTTGAATTTACTAAGATTAAATCAAGGTTTTAAATTGAAGAACAAATGATCTACACCTTCTAAAAAATACAGGTCATTACAAAATACACCCTTTATTATTAAACTCATACACAAGATTTACTTAAGAGGTTAAAGAGGTATCATCAGAAAAAAATCTAGAAACTAATCTCAGGTATCAGCTTCATGTTCCCAGATATCGCATTGTACTCGACCGTGATACCATAGATTCTGTACCAGAGGGGCTGAACTACCTCGGAGTGTATCAAATCTCCGACAAAAAATTCTAACTAGATACTCCTCAAAGGAATAATCTACATACAATTCCACCACATCAAGAATAAAGACATGTGATGGGTATTGATGATATGGGTGAAGCTGAGACATGTAGAATACATTATGCATTGATAGATATTTTTGATGAAGCACCAATTGTTATTCACTGGTCTGATCCATTTCACAACCTCAAATAGTCCTAAAAACCATGGTGAGAGATTACTCATATTCCAAAAGTGTCTATGGACCAACCTAGGAAATACACACAAGAAAACCCAGTCTCTAACCTCAAACTTGAGAGGTCGATGATGGTGGTTGACATATGAATGATGTATATATGAAGCTATCATCATGCACATTATGATTAGTTGTACATTATCTATAGTCTCTTGCATAAGATGTTGTCTAATCATATATGCCCCTACCTCTAGCCAGCATAGAGGTGAAAAACATGGACTACCATATAAGGCTTCAAAAGGTTCCATCTCAATGCCATCTTGAAAGATTTTTTATAAGATAATTCCACAAAAGGGTTTGTTTCTCCTAGTAACTCCCAATGTCAAGGACACGTGGACATAACATGTACTCTAACACCTAAAACACATGATCTCTCTTTCCATCAGTCTGGGGGTGATAGGATGTTCTTAGATGCACCTGTATACCCAAGGCCTTATGCAACCCATTCTAGATCCATGAATTATAGTGAGAAAATCTATAAAAAACAATATATTGAGGAGATCCACGAATATATAAAACCACCCTGATGTATAGTCTTCCTAGATTTTATATTGAGAAGGTCTGTTATATAGGTACATAGTGTCAACCATAATCGAACAATCAATGAAAACCCATATAGCATCATTACCATAAGGTGATCTGGGTAGACCAGTCATGAAATCCATCAAAACATTGTCCCACTTCCTCTCTAGAAATAAAAATGATAGTAGAAACCATACCATTCACTGATGTTCCACCTTCAACTACTAATAGGTGGAACACTATGTGATGAAACAAACAATCCTATGTTTCATACCTTACCACAAATACTGGCGATGTAAGTCTTGATACATTTTTTGTAACATTAGGGTGAACCACCCATATTATAGTGTGGAATTACCACATCAACACTATTATAATGACTAATGGGACACATAGATGCCCCAAAAATAATATGTTATCATCCACATCCATGTTATAACTGGAAGATGTATAATTTTATGGACACTTTCCATGAGGGAAAGGAATTTGAGAGAAAATTGTTTTCTCATTATTACCCATTCTAAAAGAGTATAGGTCACTACTAAGGTTATGAGGATATTATTACCATGATCCTCAGGAACCTCAATTCTTATCAATGATAATAGGTTCATGAGATTCCATCTTCCAATGGCCTGCTAAACAACCTATGTCTGAGTATTTTGGCTTAGAGAATTGGGTACCAAATTGTCTTAACCAAGAGTACAAGAAAACTCGAAATCAAATGAATTTATATAGTCAACCCACCTGCGCTACCTAAGATTGAGATACCACTATGTAAATATATGTGTGGGAATTTTTTGATCATTGAATACCAAAAAATTCACTCCAAGTAGATAGTGTATCCAATAGCGCAAGACATCCAAAACAATAGAGGGCTTGAGGTCTTGCATTGGGTAATTACACTCATGATTCCTCAACTGATGATACATGTATGAAATGAATCCATTTACCTATATCAAAACAGATCCAAGTCAAATACCTGATGCATTATAGTATACAATGTAGTTTCTTCCAAGTTCAGGAAGAATCAATATTGGTGATGAAGCCAAATGAATCTTTAACTACTGAAAAGATGATTCAAAAGATTCATTGCATATGAATTTAACTCCCTTTTTTATCACTACCATATGATATACTGCAAGGTACGAGATATTATGGATGAAGAGTCTGTAATATATGGGTATTACGAAGAAACTCAAGATGTCAAAGGCGTTCCTATTATATTCTAAAGAAACTACAACTCTCACTTTCTCTTGGTCTACTGAAACTCCTCACTATGAGAAAATGTGACCCATGAAGTGGAATTTACAACCCAAAAGTGGAGCTTGATGATCTTAGCATAGAGTTGATGCTCTCTCAATGTATTCATCATGATCTAAATATAGTTGGCATGCTCATGTATAGAGCATGAATACACCAAGATGTTATTAACAAAGACTACCATGAATGAATCCAGATACAAGTGCATGACCCAGTTCATAATATCCATAATTTCTACAGGTGAATTCGTGAGACTGAATGACATAACCAGGTACTCGTAGAGACCATATATGATCCTGAAATCTAATCAAGGTATACCTGAAGTCCTTAAATTAAACTGATGATAGAACGAACTCTAATCCATCTTTGAGTACACTCTCGCTCCTTATAGATGATAAAAGAGGTCATATATTCTTGGAAGTAGATACAAATTCCTTACTGGGAGATGTTTTAATCGATGTTAATCCACATAGAGCCTAAGGGTACCATCTTCCTTCTTGGAAAAAAGAACAAGAGAACCCCCAGGATACGTTCTAAGGTGTATGCACTATTTACTTCCATATACTCCAATTTTTTCTCAGGCTCAAATAAATCATTAGGATCCATCCTATAATGAGAAATTTTCACTAGTGTTGCTCCTATAACAAGATCAATATTGAATTATACCTCTCTCGTAGGAGGTAGAGCAGAGAATTCATTTAGAAATACATCCCAAAAACAGTCCACTATTGGATGAAAAATAGAGATTTGTAACCCCTGGTAATGATGGAAAAGACTAGATATCTGAGCTATCAAACTACCTAACCTATACTTCTCGATTACTAATCATGTATTTTGAACATACCATTCTCTATTTTGTATGTGATTACCTCCACATGGGGAAATCAAAACCACCCTATGAAAATATAAGTAAATATGGGATCGATATGGAACTAACATTTCAATATCGATGATTATATCAAATCCCATCATGTCACGGATGAAATGATTCCACATGAGAAGGTATCTAACTATCTTTATGGGATTATCTATATAGGAAATAACGCCCTATGATCGGTTACCTAATAGGGTATCACGTGTCATAAATCCATATAAGGGATCAATGTTAAGGCCCAGGCTTTCCAAGATTTCCTCAGATATAACATAGTGAGACACAATTGTGTCAAATAAAGAAGACACTAAGGTAGAGGATACTAGAATAGTACCTCATCCAGTTGAAGGTCTAGTGATCTACTCCTCCGTAATTTTCTAAATTGCATGTAACTAGCTTATACCCTGTCCTTGAGCCACTGTATGACTTCTGTAAATATGTCTGCTATGTTAGCACTAAAAATCATAAGTTTGAATACCTCTTCCTCAGCTGCCACCTCATCCTGATTAGTTAGTGGTTTTACAACTACCTTCCTAGAATGATCCTTCTTGCCTCACTCCTGACTGTGGGGTAGGAGTTGAACCCCAATCACTATGAACTGAAGTGAATGTCCTTAAAAAGTGTTGGATATTTCCCATACTATCATAGCCTTTTTACTCCACTGGATCATGTTAGCAACGAGTCTTTAGGTGTCCCAACTTCCCACCCTAATGACATATTAGATTACTTTTTAAATATTGAACCTCACTATTACTACCTCTACAAGTACCCTCAAAATATCTATTTCTCTTATAATAATAACCACCTATAGATCTAGGTGATAAACCACCCTAAAATTCACCATCATCCTCCCTCAAATTTATATTTGTAAAAATGGCATAGTTGACAATATTTAATATGGTGGTCAACCGAAAAACAATGACCTAAAACTGAATGGCTTAAAATAGACCATCTTAGAATCTTCGGGCGATCATGAGATCAACATTTTCAAGTGTAGGAGAAAACTTCCACATCTCTTTGAAAAGAGTAGAGTACTCCATAATAGACACACTCCCTTACTGTTGGTTCATCAATTATAAAGATATTTCATCCCATAGAGTATAGGGAAAGATGTATTCTTAAAATATCATCTAGAAATCCACCCAAAATGTATCACAATTCTGATCCACCTAGGAGATAACATCCCACCACCTCTTGGAAGAATTGTGCATCATATACGTAGCTAGATTGACCCTCTTCTCTGTAGGTGTATCCACATGCTCGATGAAATATAGAATAGATTGGATCCATGACTCAACAATATGTGTTCCTCCATACCCCCAGAAGTCAGTAGGATACTGCCAATACAATTACCGATTCAAATATTTCATGCTCAAGGAAGGATGAATGAATCATTTAATACTCCGAGGAATACATAAAAATCCCTCTCGAAACACAGCGTCAGTGTCCATATCTGGTACAAGAAGAGGTGCCACATGTGGAACTTCATGAGGGAACACTGGATTCTTATGGATTTCCACCTCAGCTGCCTGATCTTCCTTGCCTATAGGGTGTGCAACTAGAGGATGTCATGGAAACATGATAAAATAAATACCAAATGCATGATTTAGAAGAGATTTCAACAATCGATAAGATTTTTGATAGAAAGCTAGGGTAGGTGTAAATCCATCCAATAGAAATGATCATGTCTCTCTTCCTACTTCAAAATCTAGGACAAGATGATAGAGGAGTCTATAACGGTCATAACAACATAAGAGACACCCATATACCCACTACTAAGGCTACATTCAGGAATGTGTTTTAGTTTAAAATGTATAAGACAACTGATTTCAATTTAAAATTAATATTAATTTTAGACTTATTCTTGTTCAAATAATTAAATCACTTTAAATGGTTGAATTAGGTGGATTTCCATTTTTGATCCCTAAGGGAACATACTCCTTATGAAATAATATGGCATCCCCTTAACCCACACTATAACACATTCCAACCCATGCGACTAATGGTCCATAACTCAAGGTGCCATAATTGACTACTTAACGTGTTTTATTTAATATATTGAAGAAAAATCTATTAGGTTATGATAGAAACTTTATGTATCAATTATGTTTTCCAATCCATCCAAGATGTGCTGCACAATTCAATACATATTCAAGGCACTATCAATATGAAAAATGGAAATGAATGCTGAAAATCGATGTTTCATAGAAAAATGCATGGCATATTAGTCATATTGTGCCTATGATAATGCATGTACAAATGGAAATCCCTTATTTAATATGGTCTAGTTAAATAAATCATCATTTCAATAGTACTAATATCAATAAAATCATTAAACAAGTTTATCACCCAATGGCGAGGTCATATCAACCATAACAGGCATAATCAATAACTATAACTCCCCACCCAAGGTAGTTTGGGTTTCCCATGTATATATGTTAGCTTTATCTTAGAACATGGTCATTTACAAATCCCTTTATCTCCTAGTCTATTTTAGAATGTTAAAATATTAATACAAAGGAAAAATAACTTATGATACCACTTTGTAACATCCCGACCCAAGATCCAGTTAACTCGTGCTCTGAGCTGGTGGGTCCCATTGCCTCAAGCGTGCCTCCCCATACAACAGAGGCTTTCGAAAATCATAGAGGACGTGAATGTGGGATCGTCTGGTGAATATACCCTATAATTAGAGTGTCATAATAGATAAAATATATAACAAACAATATTATAAGCACATAATATAAAAGGCATAATAAATAAGCAGTGGAAGAATAAATAACTAAAAAACTGAATAATAATCAAAACCAACTCGGTAGTGCTATATAAATGGGCACAATGAATACTGATATAAAAATGAGGAACATGGGACATGAATATACATACATGGTATATATAAGGTACAAAAAGAAGAAAAACTTCTCTACTAGTATCTCAAGCCTACATTTGGTCCTCTACTCTTAAGCTCCATCTACAAGAAATGTATATCAACAACCAGAAGTAGGGCACATGCACTTATCAGAACATGTAGAACAATAATCTTCTAAGCTACCAAAGTTATCCTGAGTAAGGTTTGAGATAATAATATTAGTTGGCCACCACCAATGGTATCTAGAAGTAATCCAATCAGTGCTCATAACTATATAGTCTTTATATATAAATGTATTTATAAAAAAGTGAACATATAAATACCTATTCGCTTGGGTTCTTAAAGGAAATATAGAGGCTCCACCTACTTCAACTCATGACTGGTAGGAATGTATGGTCATTAATTATATATATATATATATATATTATAGTTATATATTGTATCCACCTATATGAACGAAGTGAATGCATACATAAGGGTCTGTATACCTAGAATACTAGTTACTGGATGAACCAAGCTATAACTCGGACATCTATGACCATTCTAATGAACCTATAAGATCAATAATTAATGTACATACCCTAAATCTCATAATGAGTAGGATAATTAATTTTTTTCACTCAATATGGTGAGAGTTTAATCATGTCAACACTCAAACAAGGGGATTTGGTATGTCAATCCCATCTTCCTAATAGTGTCAGTTGTGTGAGACGTCATGATCAACACCTGATATAATGGAGTGTGATACCATAATTCTCCAAAGATCCATTTACATCATACCATATCCTATATCAATTCATAATTTCATTTATAATATAACACATGAGGAAGTACATCTCATTATCCCCAATAGTCATGTTCATTTAAAACATGGCATTTCATTTCACAAGGAACATTTAAAAAGTAATAAAAAATGGCATGGGATTACCACCCTTTATAATTCATTCCATTTAAAATATTCAACTCATTTAATGTATGGAAACTATAATGAATAATTAATCCTATATAATCAAACCCACTTAATTACCCAAAATAGGGAAATTTCAGTTGTAAATAAAATCTGGGTATTTAAAAGAGGCATTTGCCTAATGAGTCATTACCAACATCTGTAATATTAATTACATGGTGTAAACAACACTTAGAATGTACCTTTCAACAAGTAGTTCATATAACAAGGTAATTAAATTAAGATACAATCTGAGTGTTTAGAAGGCCTTCCGAGAAATTAATCAATTGGCTATAAGGGCCAATTCAAAGTGGCACACCCAAGGGGTATCCATAAGTGTGGCAACCAAACTATCGACTACTAAAGAATGGTCAGAGGAAATTTATCATGGTGTGAGGAAAAATTTAATATGAAGAAGATCAATTTAAATGGGACATTGGAAGAAAGATAGTGCGTGACACAACGACATAGCTATGAAACATCAAAATTCATGGGGAAAATGGGGATACCCCCTACGTCAAGGCCGTAGATGACTCCTTGATCGATATTAGAATTATATTTGGAGTAGGCTGGAAGATATCTAAGAAATGTTCAAAAACCATTTTAAATAGGGAAAAAAGATTTCACCTAAATAGAGTGATATATTTTAATGAAAACATAGATAGGAAGGGAGATGATTCAAGATTCCACCTTAAGGAATCTGATGCCTTCGAAAAATATTGAATCAGACACTAGATGTGGGTGTTACCTAAATGAATAGGTTGAGATTCTTAGGAAGATAAAAGAGGATAATAACACAATTCATCCACTATAAAAGAGAATATGGAAAATAAATATGGTTAATAGAATTCATTAAGCAAAAAATGGACTTTTCACCTTTAAAATAGGGGGAGCACAGTTTGACCTCATTTTTTTTTCAAAACTATATGAAAGCCATGATCAAGAACCCTACTAATGTAATTCCCCACAAGGATAAGATGCATGATTTCCCAAATAGTGTGTAGATCATATAAAATCCCAGTGATAAAAACCTCTTGTTTCTTGCATGGTTGTGCACTTGGGGTGGCACAATTTCAGAAAAATCATGTGGGTCCTTCCACACCGATGCTTCACACCACATGATTTGAAGTAACCTTTTGTAAAGGGATGCATAGATTTTATGAACCATGAAAAGGTGCTATTTATCCCACTTTCCCAAACTCTGGGCTTCAGAAAAGCCCAAAAAATTCTTGGGACTTTCTTTAGGCCACAATACGTATTTACCAAGATTAAATCAATGTTTAATTTTGAAGAACACATTATTCATACCTTCACAAAAAGATAGGTCACTACATAAAACTTCATCATTATTTAGAAATATTTATCTATTGACAAACTTCCAAAAATATATGTAAAGGATGTGGTGAGGATGCATGGGGAAACCCGTTCAATTATCTTTGATTATGATGTAATGTTTCTGTGACATCACAGACCTAGATGCCACATAACCCATGCCCTAAGCCTGGATGGCCGCATGACCCCTGACACATCTACCCATAATCCATGGGATACCAAATTGAAGTGGGGGTGTATAGGTAGTATAGAAGGTAAATTATAACCCTATGTTTGAGTAACACAATGGATACAACAAATAGTAAAAAGTAGTAGAACCATATACAACAAGAAGAAACAATAAACAATTGAATCATAACAAAAAACTAAATAACCAAGTAGTAGAAGAAATAGATAAATGAATATAATAACCAATAGCCTTAGAGGATAGTGTCTAATATATATATGGATGGATGGAATAATGATAATATATAAAATAACTAGTAGATACAATCATTCTATACAATAGTCCAAAATAAAAAAGTACAAAAACAAATCTATGAGAAACTCAAGCCTAAGAACTATCTTGTTCCCCTAATATCTTGCTAAGAAGTGAAATTACACAACCTATAGATGATCCTTTACCCATTTCAGTACCTAAAGTAACATACTATTCTATGGTGCCAAGGGTGGACCGAGTAGGATGTGAGATAAAAATATCAGTAGGACACAACCAATGGTGTTTAAATGTAATCCTAGTAGGCACTCATATGTAAACTGTGCACAAACATTAACAATTAAGTAAAAAAATGCAGAATAAATAAATGAATGAAACCCCACTCAAAATTCTAAAGTACACCTAGCATGTATACATGCTTCATACCAAGGTAGGTATGTCTAATCAATTCACCTTATACATATGTTTATATTTTTTTTGAACCAGGATGCAATTCCCATGCATAAAACACTGGTCTATGAGATAATAATCTCTACTCACGGGGTATTAATACCAATTCCAATGTAAGGGTATCTTGGGTAGCCATGCCCTGTTGAGTTCCATACCATTATTGTCACACCTCGACCGACCCTTTATTTTATTTTATAATTTTCTTTAACTTTTAAAAAATTTGTTGGGATTCAGGTTGAGTCCCTGACTAAAATCTTTTGAGTAATGTTAAAAAGTGCATGTTTTTCAGATGATGTCGCAGAGCACCCAGGCAGAGTGCATTTTGGATACCCCGTGCGACGCTGCTTAGATATTGGCATGATCTGCCTACCTTCCGAAAATTTAAAATGAGTAATGTTTGTGACTTATTGTGTTTGAAATTTTTATGGTTAATAATTTTATTATTATTATTATTATTATTGATCTTAATAAAGGTGTTATTAATTATTCTGGTTATTTACATATTTATTTATTTATTTGTTCTTTTTGAGAGTTGGGATGAGTTTTAGACTAGTGCGCAGGCACTGCATGTTTAGCAGAGACCGTGCGGACAGCCCGAACACCGGTACGACAACTTCTAGATCAGACAAAAGTTCACGCTTAGTTCGCGCACAGTCATTAGAGGCACGTGTAGACCGCGTAGTTGGCTATTCAAATAAAATAATTATTATAAAATGAAATTATTGTTATTAGAGATCAACGTTTTTTATTGTTATCATTCTTTTCTTATTATCACTATTTTTGTTTTCATTTATTTATTACTTTCATTTTTTTATTTTATTTCTCCCCTAACCCTAACTCTTTTTTTCCTCCACTCTTTCTTCCCCGTAGCGCTGCGCGCCGCCTCTCCCATCCTATTACAATGGACCTCTCCCCTTGGTGTTTGGTGCATGGCTCTCCCATCTGGATTCCCCCTTCCATCGCGTGCTCACCCTACTCAGCAGCGCCCCGCGTCTTTCCGTCCGAAGGTCGCGCGCCTTCCTGGCATAGCTGCACCCCACTCTGGCCAGTACTGGATGTGTGCCTTGCCGGCGCACCATATCCTTCTCCTTACATGAGCGCATAAACCCCCCTTCTCTCCCTTGCGCAGTGCAACCCCCCCTCAGTTTTCTCTCCTCCTCTGTCGCGAGAAGGCACCACCAACCCCCTCATCAGATTTCCTCTCCCGGTCGGGCATCCTCCATTTCCTTCGAACATGCCACGGCGAAGCCCTTCCCATCCCACGTTCCGCCAACGTGATACCCCGGCGCAGCGCCCCTGCCTTTCAGCCACCATCCACACACCCTCCACTCACCGCTCCACCACTTTGCAGTCCAGTAGCACCGTGCGTCCCTTCCGGCGTAGCGACGCCGGTCCCTTCTTCCCCAAGCTATCACGCCTCCTTTGCACGACCCAATTTTTGGCACAACCCCGCACCCAGCTGACAACCGTGTTTTTTTCAATTTGGTGTTGATATTGTGGACAGAGAAGGTAAACTCCTATTGCGCCATCATGTTCACTCAATGATCGAAGTTCTATTTCTATGGTTAAATGATGCTGTTGTTGTTGGTCTAAGTTCTTCAATTTCTGCATATCGAGGCAGATTTTTGTGGGTTGTATGAAGCCAAGTTGCAGCTGCTGGTTCGAAGAAGCGCTTCCGCGCTCTGACGACTTCCCCCTTTTCTATACCGGCCACATACTCCTGTCGGACCTCTTTTTGGGTTCCACATGCACGCCAGACCTCTTTCTAGCCGCATTCCCTTCGGTCGCACATCTTTTGATCTTCCACACGTCGTCTGGCCGACCTCGCCAGTGCAACGTGCACGCTTCCTACCAACGCGCCTCTAGTCTAGCCATCACGCACCCTCCCAGTTGCATCGCGCTCTTCACTGGAATCATCGCTGGTCGTTTCCTCTTTCACACAATCCCTTTGATCGAGTGCACCCCCGCATTGGCTTTGCCTCCTTCGTGTTGTTTTTCCTACACTGATGTTTAGGTGAGGTTTGTTCTATCTATTGTTTTGATTATTTCAAACTAGTGTTTATGTTTGTTTTTAGTTATTTTTGCATTGTTAAATTGTCGGGTTATTTCCGATCAGTGTTTCTATATTTTAGATTATTTTACTTTTGTTGCAGCTCTTTGGCGAGGTTTTTCCCCGATATTATGGTCACTAGCAAGTTGCGTGTGCTCGCGCGCAAGTGTGAGACGTGTTGATTCGTCGTAATTAAGCTGCAAGTCGAGGTAGGTCCCCCACTGCACTTAACTTTAGATTTAGAATTTATTAATTTCTTGATGTTTTATTAATTTTAATAAATTTGAAATAATATAATATAATTAATTTTTATATAATTATTTGGTGAGAAAAGATCCGTTTATTTTATAACGAACACTTGAAACATTTTCTTGAAGAGCAGACACCCATTATTGAAAGAATGCTCATTTGGCCTATAAAAATAATTCACGGAATTTAAAATGTACTTCTAGTTTTAAAGATATATGATTTCTTCTGAACAAGGGTTTTGGGTTTTCTCGACAAATGAGGTTTTGCTTTAAAATTGGTGAAGGCCCGTTTTTCACTTTAATAAAATAAATTATTTTGGAAAACCCACTCAAGGGTGATCTTTGGTGTGCATTGATTGAGTGAGTTGTGTGTGATATTTGTGCATCATGACTGATTGATTTAAATTGTGGACGCACCCCTTTTTATTGAATGTGTTGACATGGGAACCTGGCATATTGAGTGATTTTTTTGAGAACGATTGATGCACTAGTTTAGAATACGCACTAGCTAGTGGACCCATAACAGGGGAATACTAAGTTATTACTGCTATGAGGATTGGGATCCTCGGTTAGGCCATGCAGGGATATACCGGGTAGTAGTATGGGCATTATGATGTCATCGAGTTAGGGCATGAATTCAGGATGAGTCAGATGTATAGTATGTTCTGGATTGTTCATGATCTCCTAGGTTAGACCCATGTTTACTTTAGTGTTTATTTGTATGTGGCGGATGATTGAGAGGTCTAGTTCGGTAGCTGGCCCTTGTGTGCCACTCTTTCCATTTCCCTTAGTGTGTGTTGTGTGTTTTGTGATTTCCCTTTTTTCTAACAGCTAAAAAATTGGGTTTCTAAATGGTTCTCAAAAAAGATTTTGAAAATGTAATGCACATGTTTCTCCCAAACATTAACTTGTTTTTAAATTAAAAAGGGAAATGGAATGTTATTTTTTTTAGAAAAAAAAGTGTGTGTGGAATCTTATACTTTATATCATTTAGTTCAAACATGGAATTAACGAATTCTTTATTTAATGATATGTGCATTGGGAATAGAATTAGTCGGGCCTACCTATTGAGTTTTAATACTCATGCCTACAGTGTTTTGCTGTTTTTAGTTTCTATTGCAGGTTGACTTGCGCTCTCTCATTGTGGGAGAGATTTGGTTGTGGTCTGGTGGGTGAATCTCGGAGTTGCGAGGAGTTTGGGTCGTGGTTAGGTTAGTTGTTTTTTGGTCATTCTTTCTTATCATGTTGTTTATTTACTTTGTGTTGTTCAATTTTCTTTTCGCTGCTTTATTTATTTTCTTTGGGAGAAATCGTTCCCTCTTTCTCTCTTTGATGCCCTGGTGCTTGTCGCCAGCCCAGGAGGACCAGGAACCCCTCTCGGGCCATGTCGCAGGCTGGCTCGGGTGACCGGTTCAAGGTCAACCCGGGTTGGTTCGTGACAAAATGGTATTAGAGGAGGTTATCTCTTGAGTAGACCTTGTTTTTCAAAGCGCCCATTGTTATTTGGGGTTGTCATGGTAGAATGAGTAAAATTGTTGGGACTCAGGGTGTATGGGCGAGAAGGACGTCACGAACCCTTGCTCGTTCCGAACCTCAGGTCACCATGAGATTTCTGGATTGTTGGTGTCTTTTTGGTTCCTTTGACTTGTTTTATATTGGGAAATGAAATGGGAGTTGAGAAAGTGACCTCCAGGAGCTCGCATGGTCTGGAAAACCATGTGGAGCTGGGGACTTTGCCCTAGAATGCTCTCAGTGACGATGGTGTGACTGGAGTATGACCGCCAACCATATGTTCGAGTCGCCCATCATCACTAGTTTCCCCCTAGTGAATCGTTTGAGTTTTCCTTCTTTCTAAAAATCATTTTGAAAAGTGTTATTTTGGTATTTTAAATGGAAATGACCATGTTTTGATTATGTCTTTTGTTTCTTTGTTCCTTAGTGTTCACCCCCACGACAGTTTGATGGATGCCCAAGGTGCAGCATCGGGTGGTGCACCCCTGGAAAATCCTCCAATTGATCAGCCCATAGACTATATTTTGGTGTTCCGGAAGTTGAACCCTCCTCTCTTTTATGGACAAACAGAGCCTCTTGAGGCAGAGGAGTGGTTGCAGAAGATTGAGAGGAAGTTCAGTTTTGTTGGGTTGCCTAAGTCGTTAAAGGTGAAGTTGGCTACCTTTATGCTTGAAGGCCCAACATGGAAATGGTAAAAGTCTGTGTCTTGGAATAAGCCCCGAGAAGATTTAACATGGGAGTTTTTAAGTCATCGTTCATCCAACAAAACTTCTATGAGTTGACAAAGCTGAGAAAGAGGATGGAGTTGTGTTGCCTTCAGTAGGGCATTGAATCGGTACTGGAATTATATCGACATTTCATAGACCTAGTTCCGTATGACCAATGGTTTGTTTCAAATGATCCCAGGAAGGCTCGACAGTTTGATTCTGGACTCCGACCTGAGTTGCAATCAAAAGTTGAAGAGCTCAACCTAACCACCTTCTTGGATGTTGTGGGGAAAGCCTTTTTGGCTAAAGCTGGGTTAACAGGAGGACTTGTGGTGGCGAACCCTCCAGCTTTAGGAAGCAGTGCAGATGATGGTGATAAGAAGAGTGAGAAGCGACCTGATGCTGGTGGTGCTGGTGGAGGAATCAAGAGGCCTTCAGACCTTCAGTCTTCTTCTACACAGCGTAACGTCGTGATATGTCACCAGTGTGGTAAGCAGGGTCACAAGAAGCCGACGTGTTCGAATGCTCGAGACCCTTCCACACCTATGGACGTTGGGGTCACTTGCAATGATTCTGCCACGGTTTTCCAAGAAGAACGCTGAATCCAGACATGGCTCATCGAAGGTCACCTTAGCTCGTTACTAGGAGTAGTGCGATGTTTGGGGAACAATTTGAGGTTTTATCTATGTAGTATTTCTTGGGTGTAGTAATCATCTCTTGTAGCGTTTTGTGGTGTTCCTTTTATTTCAGTTGTAAGAATGGTTGTGGTTGAACCTCTTTAAAACTTTTATTTTACTGAAAGTGTGTTTGGTGAGACTTTGGTTTGTGGATTATGTTTGGGAGATTCTGAAGCCCGACTGTGAGGCAGGAGATGCTTCAATCATCGATGCTCCAGTCGTAGGCCTCGGAGTGAAGCTAGCGCGTAGTCAAGAGGAACCCAACGATGAAGAAGGGCCTTGGGTTAATATTCATCCTTAATGTGGTATGGTTTGTGTGTTTCTGAGGGTGCGACGTTGTTGATGGGGAGACGACAATAGTTTTGAGACTTTACCAGTTCGGCCTTTCCCTTCTCCCCCCTTTTGGTGGGGGGTTTTTGGTTCATGTGGAAAGTTCTCAAGTTCAGATAATCTCGTCGGCTCTTATGGTGGGGAGACCCATCACGGGTCTTGTTGAATTTAGTTTGCCTTGATTCATATGGTGGGGAGTCCGTTCCGGCCTCCCTGTGTCAATATCCCAGTTTCGTTTTGGGTTTTGGTTTGATGGTGGGTTGTCTTGTGCGGAACCACCAAATCTTGAGTTTGTCCTCTCGAGTGAACGTTGATATTGGAGTACACCCAATGGTTTCGTTGGACTATGATTATAGGGATAAGTCTTGGAGGTGATGTAAGTTCGTTCGTTCCTTGTCTGAAACAGATGGGTTGGGTTCTGCTTGGTGACGATTAAGGTGTTCTTGTTTTAAGGATGAGTTGTGTGTCATGGGTTTTCAGTGTCTGTTTGGATCGATCAATTGAAGGTGCTTAAACTTTTGGGGGTGAGTGACACTTAAAGAGTTTTATCTTTGGGTCTTGACTTTATCGTGGCTTTCCGGGGGCGGAAAGCGTTATGGTGGGGAGAATTGTCACACCTCGACCGACCCTTTATTTTATTTTATAATTTTCTTTGACTTTTAAAATTTTGTTTGGGCTTCGGGTTTAGTCCCGGACTAAAAGATTTTGAGTCATGTTAAAAAGTACGTGTTTTTCAGATGAATTCGTTGAGCGACCAGACAGAGTGCATTTTGGATACCCCGTGCGCCGCCGCCTAGACATTGGCATGATCTGTCTGCCTTCGTAAAATTTGAAATGCGTAAAGTTTGCGACTTATTTTGTTTGAAATTTTTATGGGTAATAATTTTATTATTATTATTATTATTAATATTATTATTGATCTTAATAAAGGTATTATTAATTATTATGGTTATTTACTTATTTATTTATTTATTTTTTCTCTTCTAGAGTTGGGATGAACTTTAGACTAGTGCGCAGGCACTGCATGTTTAGCAGAGACCGTGCGGACAGCCCGGACATCGGTCTGACAGCTTCTGGATCAGACAAAAGTTCACGCTTAGTTCGCGCACAGTCGTTAGAGGCATGTGCGGACCGCGTAGTTGTGCTATTAAAATAAAATAATTATTATAAAATGAAATTATTGTTATTAGAGATCAATGTTTTTTTTATTATTATCATTCTTTTCTTATTATCACTATTTTTGTTTTCATTTATTTATTCCTTTGATTTTTTATTTTATTTCTCCCCTAACCCTAACTCTTTTTTTCCTCCTCTCTTTCTTCCCCGTAGCACTGCACGCTGCCTCTCCCCTCCTCCTACAATGGCCCTATCCCCCTTGGTGTTCAGTGCATGGCTCTCCCCTCTGGATTCCCCTTTCCATCACATGCTCACCCTGCTCAGCGGCGCCCCTCGTCTTTCCGTCCGAAGGTCACGCGCCTACCTGGCCTAGTCGCACCCCACTCTGGCCAGTCCTGGCCATGCACCTTGCCGGCGCACCCTTTCCCTCTCCTTGTATCGGCGTAGAAACCCCCCTTCTCTCCCTTGCGCAGCGCAACCCCCCCTCAGGTTTCTCTCCTCCTCTGTCGGGAGCAGGCACCGCCAACCTCCTCATTAGATTTCCTCTCCCGGATGGGCATCCTCCATTTCCTTTGAACAGGATGTGGCGAAGCCCTTGTCGTCGCACGCTCGACCAACGTGACACCCCAGCGCAGCGCCCCTGCCTTGCAGCCACCATCCACACACCCTTCGCTCGCCGCTCCGCCAGTTTGCAGTCCAGCTGCACCGCGCCTCCCTTCCGGCATAGTGACGCCGCTCCCCTCTTCCCCAAGCTATCGCGCCTCCTTTGCACGGCCCAATTTCCGGCGCTACCCCGAACCCAGCTGACAACAGTGTTTCTGTCAATTTGGTGTTGATATTGTAGATAGAGAAGGCAAACTCCTATTGCGCCATCATGTTATCCCAATGATTGAAGGGATATTTCTATGTTTCAAGGATGTTGTTGTTGTTGGTCTATGTTCTTCAATTTCTGCATATCGAGGAATTTTTTTGTGGGTTGTATGAAGCTAGGTTGCTGCTGCTGGTTCAAAGAAGCGCTGCCGCGCTCTGACGACTTCCCCCTTTGCTATATCAGCCGCAGACTCCTGTCGGACATCTTTTCAGGTTTCACACGCACGCTAGACCTCTTTCTAGCCGCACGCCCTCTGGCCGCGTGTCTTTTGACGTACCACATGTCGTCTAGACGGCCTCGCCAGTGCAACATGCACGCTTCCTTCCAACGCGCCTCTTGTCTAGCCATTGCGCACCCTCCCAGTTGCATCACGCTCTTCACTAGCATCCTCGCCGGTCGTTTCCTCTTTCACACAATCCCTTTGATCAAGTGCACCCCCGCAATGGCTTTGCCTCCTTCGCACTTTTTTTCCTACACTGATGTTCAGGTGAGGTATGTGCTATCTATTGTTTTGATTATTTCAAACTAGTGTTTATGTTTGTTTTTAGTTATTTTTGTGGGGTTAAATTGTTGGGTTATTTCTGGTCAGTGTTTCTATATTTTATATTATTTTACTTTTGTTTCAGCTCTTTTGGTGAGGGTTTTCTGCGATATTACGGTCGCTATCAAGTTGCGCATGCTTGCACGAAAGTGTGAGACATGTTGCGTCGTCGTAATTAAGCTGCAAGTCGAGGTAGGTCACCCACTAAACTTACCATTAGATTTAGAATTTATTAATTTCTTGATGTTTCATTAATTTTAATAAATTTTAAATAATATAATATAATTAATTTTTGTATGATTATTTGGTGCGAAAAGAGCCGTTTATTTTATACCGAACACTTGAGAAATTTAATTGAAGAGCGGACACCCAGTATTAAAAGAATGACCGTTTGGCCTTTAAAAATAATTCACGGAATTTCAAATGTACTTCTAGTTTTAAAGATATATGATATCTTCCGAACAAGGGTTTTGGGTTTTCTCGAGAAATGAGGGTTTGCTTTAAAATTGGTGAAGGCCCGTTTGTCACTTTAATAAAATAAATTATTTTGGAAAACCCACTCAAGGGTGATCTTTGGTGTGCGTTGATTTAGTGAGTTGTGTGTGATATTTGTGAATCGTGACTGATTGATTTAAATTGTGGACACACCCCTTTTTATTGTATGTGTTGACATGGGAACCTGGCATATTGAGTGAATTTTCTGAGAACGATTGTTTCACTAGTATAGAATACGCACTGGATAGTGGCCCCATAACAGGGTAATACTGAGTTATTGCTGCTATGTGGATTGGGCCCCTCAGTTAGGCCATGCAGGGCTATACCGGGTAGTAGTATGGGCATTATGACATCATCGAGTTAGGGAATGCCTTCAGGATGATTCAGATGTATAGTATGTTCTAGATTGTTCACGATCTCCTAGGTTTGACCCATGTTTCCTTTAGTGTTTATTTGTATGTGGCAGATGATTGAGTGGTCTAGTTCGGTAGCTGGCCCTTGTGTTCCACTTTTTCCATTGCCCTTAGTGTGTGTTGCGTGTTGTGTGATTTCCCTTTTTTTAACAGCTAAAAATTTGGGTTTCTAAATGGTTCGCAAAAACGATTTTGAAAATGCAATGCACATGTTTTTTCCCAAACATTAACTTGTTTTTAAATTAAAAAGGTCAATGGACTGTTATTTGTTTTAGAAAAGAATGTGTGTGTGGAAACTTATACTTTATATCATTAAGTTCAAACCTGGAATTAATTAATTATTTATTTAATGGTATGTGCATTGGGAATAGAATTAGCTGGGCCTACCTACTGAGTTTTAATACTCACGCCTATAGTGTTTTCCTGTTTTTAGTTTCTGTTTCAGGTTGACTTGAGCTCTCTCATTGTGGGCGAGATTTCGTTTTGGACTGGTGAGTGACTCTCGGAGTCGTGAGGAGTTTGGGTCGTGGTCAGGTTAGTTGTTGTTGGTCTTTCTTTCTTTCGTGTTGTTTATTTACTTTGTGTTGTTCAATTTTCTTTCCATTGCTTTATTTATTTTCTCTGGGAAAAATCGTTCCCTCTTGCTCACTTTGATGCCCTGGTGCTTGTCACCAGCCCAGGAGGATCGGGAACGCCTCTCGGGCCATGTCGCGGGGCGGCTCGGGTGACCTATTCAGGGTTGACCCAGGTTGGTTCGTGACAAAATGGTATCAGAGGAGGTCAGTTCTTGAGTAGACCTTGTTTTTCAGAGCGCCCATTTTTATTTGGGGTTGTCATGGTAGAAGGAGTAAAATTTTTGGGACTCGGGGCGTACGGGCGAGAAGGACATCATGAACCCTTTCTCTTTCTGAACCTCGGGTCACCATGAGATGTCTGGGTTGTTGGTTTCTTTTTGGTTCCTTTGACTTGTTTTATATTGGGAAATGAAATGGGAGTCGATCAAGTGACCTCCGTGAGCCTGCATGGTCTGGAAATCCATGTGGAGCCGGGGAATTTTCCCTAGAATTCTCTTAGTGATGATGGTATGACTGGCATATGGCCGCCAACCATATGTTCGAGTCTCCCATCATCACTAGTTTCTCCCTAGTGAATCATTTGAGTTTTCCTTCTTTCTGAAAATCATTGTGAAAAGTGTTATTTTGGTATTTGAAAAGGAAATGACCATGTGTTAATTATCTCCTTTGTTTCTTTGTTCATTAGTGTTCACCCCCATGACAGTTTTATGGATGCCCAAGGTGCAGCATCGGGTGGTGCACCCCAGGAAAATCCTCCTGTTGATCAGCCCATAGACTTTGTTCTGGAGTTCCTGAAGTTGAACCCTCCTCTCTTTTATGGACAAGCAGAGCCTCTTGAGGCAGAGGAGTGGTTGCAGAAGATTGAATGGAAGTTCAGTTTCGTTGGGTTGCCTGAGTCGTTAAAGGTGAAGTTGGCTACCTTTATGCTTGAAGGCCCAACTTGGAAATGGTGGAAGTCTGTGTCTCGGAATAAGCCCTGAGAAGATTTAACATGGGAGTTTTTTAAGTCATCGTTCATCCAAAAACACTTCTCTGAGTTGACGAAGCTGAGAAAGAGGATGGAGTTCTGTTGTCTTCAGTAGGGCATTGAATCGGTACTGGAATTCTATTGACGTTTCAAAGACCTAGTTCTGTAAGACCAATGGTTTGTTGCAAATGATCCCGGGAAGGCTCGACAATATGAGTCTGGACTCCGACCTGAGCTGCGATCAAAAGTTGAAGAGATCAACCTAACCACTTTCTTGGATGTTGTGGGGAAAGCCTTTTTCGATGAAGCTGGGTTAACTGGAGGACTTGAGGTGGGGAAACCTCCAGCTTTGCGAAGCAGTGAAGAGGATGGTGATAAGAAGAGTGAGAAGTGACCTGATGCTGGTGGTGTTGGTAGAAGAATCAAGAGGCCTTCAGATATTCAGTCTTCTTCTCCACAGCGCAGCATCGTGATTTGTCACCAGTGTGGTAAGTAGGGTCAAAAGAGGCCGACATGTACGAATGCCCGAGACCCTGGCACACTTGTGGACATTGGGGTCACTTGCAGCAATTCTGCCGCGGTTTTCCAAGAAGTGCGCTGAAGCCAGACATGGCTCATCGAAAGTCACCTCAGCTTGTTACCAGGAGTAGGGCAATGTTTGGGGAACATTTTTAGGTTTTCTCTTTGTAGTATTTCTTGGGTGTAGTAATAATCTCTTGTAGCGTTTTGCGGTGTTCCTTTTCTTTCATTTGTATGAATGGTTGTGGTTGAACCTCTTTGAAAATTTTATTTTACTAGAAGTGTGTTTGGTGAAACTCTGGTTTGTGGATTATGTTTTGGAGATTCTGAAGCCCGACTGCGAGGTAGGAGATGCTTCAATCATCAGTTCTCCATCCATAGGCCTCAGAGTGAAGCTAGTGCGTAGTCAGGAGGACCCCAGCGGTGAAGAAGGGCCTTGGGTTAATCTTTATCATTAGTGTGGCATGGTATGTGTGTTTCCGAGGATGCGACATTATTGATGGGGAGACGACAATAGTTTTGAGACTTTACCAGTTCGACCATTCCCTTCTCCCCCCTTCTGGTGGGGGTTTTTGGTTCATGTGGAATGTTTTCAAGTTCAGTTAATCTCGTCGGCTCTTATGGTGGGGAGACCCATCACGTGTCTCATTGAATTTAGTTTGGCTTAATTCCTATGGGGGGGAGTCTGTTCGGGCCTCCCCGTGTCAATATCCCAGTTTCGTTTTGGGTTTTGGTTTGATGGTGGGTAGTCTTGTGCGGAACCACCAAATATTGAGTTTGTCCTCTCTAGCGAACGTTGAGATTGGAGTACACCCAATGGTTTTGTTGGACTAGGATTATAGGGATAAGTCTTGGAGGTGATTTAAGTTCGTTCGTTCCTTGTCTGAAACAGATGGGTTGGGTTCTGCTTGGTGACGATTAAGGTGATATTGGTTTAAGGATGAGTTGTGTGTCATGGGTTTTCAGTGTCTATTTGGATCAATCAATTGGAGGCCCTTAAACTTTTGGGGGTCAGTGACACTTAAGGAGTTTCATCTTTGGGTCTTGATTTTATCATGGATTTCTGGAGGCGGAAAGTGTTATGGTGGGGAGAATTTTCACACCTCAAACGAACCTTTATTTTATTTTATAATTTTCATTAACTTTTAAAAATTTTGTCGGGCTTCGGGTTGAGTCCCGGACTAAAAGCTTTTGAGTCATGTTAAAAAGTGCACGTTTTTCAGATGACATCGCTGAGCGCCCATGCAGAGTGCATTTTGGATACCCCACGTGATTCCTCTTAGACATTGGCACGATCTGCCTACCTTCGGAAAATTTAAAATGAGTAAAGTTTGCGACTTATTATGTTTGAAATTTTTATGGTTAATAATTTATTATTATTATTATTATTATTATTGATCTTAATAAAGGTTTTATTAATTATTATGTTTATTTACTTATGTATTTATTTATTTGTTCTTTTCGAGAGTTGGGATGAGTTTTAGACTAGTGCGCAGGCACTGCATGTTTAGTAGAGACCGTGCGGACAGCCCGGACACCGGTCCGATAGCTTCTGGATCAGACAAAAGTTCACGATTAGTTCACGCACAGTCGTTAGAGGCACGTGCGGACCACGTAGTTGTACTATTCAAATAAAATAATTATTATAAAATGAAATTATTGTTATTAGAGGTCAATGTTTTTTTTATTATTATAATTATTTTCTTATTATCACTATTTTTGTTTTCATTTATTTATTCCTTTCATTTTTTTATTTTATTTCTCCCCTAACCCTAACTCTTATTTCCTCCTCTCTTTCTTCCCTGTAGCGCTGTGTGCCGCCTCTCCCCTCCTCCTGAAATGGCCCTCTCCCCCTTGGTGTTTGGTGCTTGGCTCTCCCCTTCGGATTCCCCCTTCCATCGCGCGCTCACTCTGCTCAGCGGCGCCCCTCGTCTCTCCGTCCAAAGGTCGCACGCCTGCCTGGCTTAGCCGCACCCCACTCTGGCTAGTCCTGGTCATGCGCCTTGCCGGCACACCCTTTCCCTCTCCTTGCATCAGCGCAACAACCCTCCATCTCTCCCTTGCATAGCGCAACCCCCACCCCTCTCGGGTTTCTCTCCTCCGTTGTCGCGAGTAGGCACCGCCAACCCCCTCATCATATTTCCTCTCTCGGCCGGGCATCCTTCATTTCCTTTGAACAGGCTGCGGCGAAGCCCTTCCGGTCGCACGCTCCGCCAACGTGACACCCCGGCACAACCCCCTACCTTGCAGCCACCATCCACACACCCTCAACTCGCCGCTCCGGCACTTTGCAGTCCAGCAGCACCGCGCCTCCCTTCCGACACAGTGACACCGCTCCCTTCTTCCCCAAGCTATCGTGCCTCCTTTGCATGACCCAATTTCTGGCGCTACCCCGTACCCAGCTGACAACCATGTTTCTGTCAATTTGGTGTTGATATTGTAGACAGAGAAGGTAAACTCCTATTGCGCCATCATGTTCTCCCAATGATCGAAGGGCTATTTCTATGGTTCAAGACTGATGTTGTTGTTGGTCTAAGTACTTCAATTTTTGTATATCGAGGCAGATTTTTGTGGGTTGTATGAAGCCAGGTTGCTACTGCTGGTTTGAAGAAGCGTTCCGGCACTCTGATGACTTCCCCCCATTGCTATACCGGCCACAGACTCCTGTCGGACCTCTTTTCGGGTTACGCATGCACGCCAGACCTCTTTCTAGCCGCATGCCCTCTGGTCGCGCGTCTTTTCATCTGCTACACGTGGTCTAGCTGGCCTCTCCAGTGCAACGTGCACGCTTCCTGCCAACGCGCCTCTAGTCTAGCCGTTGCGCACCCTCCCAGTTGCATCGTTCTCTTCACTGGCATCCTCGCCGGTCGTTTCCTCTTTCACACAATCTCTTTGATCGAGTGCACCCCCGCACTGGCTTTTCCTCCTTCGCACTATTTCGCCTACACTAATGTTCAGGTGAAGTATGTTCTATCTATTGTTTTGATTATATCAAACTAGTGTTTATGTTTGTTTTTAGTTATTTTTGTGGGGATAAATTGTCGGGTTATTTCTGGTCAGTGTTTCTATATTTTAGATTATTTTACTTTTTTCAGCTCTTTTGCGAGGTTTTTCCGCGATATTACGGTCGCTAGCAAGTTGCTCGTGCTCGCGCGCAAGTGTGAGACGTGTTGCGTCGCCGTAATTAAGCTGCAAGTCGAGGTAGTTCCCCCACTGCACTTACCTTTTGATTTAGAATTTATTAATTTTTTTATGTTTTATTAATTTTAATAAATTTGAAATAATATAATATAATTAATTTTTATATGATTATTTGGTGCGAAAAGAGCCATTTATTTTATACCGGACACTTGAAACATTTTCTTGAAGAGTGGACACCCAATATTAAAAGAATTCATGTTTGTCCTTTATACATAATTCACGGAATTTCGAATGTACTTCTAGTTTTAAAGATATATGATTTCTTTTGAACAAGGGTTTTGGGTTTTCTCGAGAAATGAGGTTTTGCTTTTAAAATTGGTGAAGGCCCATTTGTCACTTTAATAAAATAAATTATTTTGGAAAACCCACTAAAGGGTGATCTTTGGTGTGCGTTTATTGAGTGAGTTGTGTGTGATATTTGTGCATCATGACTGGTTGATTTAAATTGTTGACGCACTCCTTTTTATTGTATGTGTTGACATGGGAACTAGGCATATTGAGTGAATTTTCTGAGAACGATTGCTTCACTAGTTTAGAATACACACTGTCTAGTGGCCCCATAGTAGGAGAATACTGAGTTATTGCTAATGTGGGGATTGGGCTCCTCGGTTAGGCCATGCAGGGCTATACCGGGTAGTAGTATAGGCGTTATGACGTCATCGAGTTAGGGCATGCCTTCAGGATGAGTCAGATGTATAGTATGTTCTGGATTGTTCACGATCTCCTAGGTTCGACCCAAGTTTCCTTTAGTGTTTATTTTTATGTGGTGGATGATTGAGAAGTCTAGTTCGGTAGCTGTCCATTGTGTGCCACTTTTTCCGTTTCCCTTAGTGTTTGTTGCGTGTTGTGTGATTTCCCTTTTTTCTAACAGCTAAAAATTTGGGTTTCTAAATGGTTCGCAAAAACGATTTTGAAAATGCAATGCACATGTATCTCCCAAACATTAACTTGTTTTTAAATTAAAAAGGGCAATGTACTATTATTTTTTTTAGAAAAGAAATGTGTGTGGAAACTTAAAATTTATATCATTTATTTCAAACCTGGAATTAATGAATTCTTTATTTAATGGTATGTGCATTGGGAATAGAATTAGCCAGGAATACCTACTAAGTTTTAATACTCACACCTATAGTGTTTTCCTGTTTTTAGTTTCTGTTGCAGGTTGACTTGAGCTCTCTCATTGTGGGAGAGATTTGGTTGTGGACTGGTGAGTGACTCTCGGAGTCGCGAGGAGTTTGGGTCGTGGTCAGGTTAGTTGTTGTTGGTCATTCTTTCTTTTCGTGTTGTTTATTTACTTTGTGTTGTTCTATTTTCTTTCCACTGCTTTATTTATTTTCTTTGGGCGAAATCGTTCCCTCTTGCTCTCTTTGATGCCCTGGTGCATGTCGCCAGCCTCGGAGGATCGAGAACGCCTCTCGGGCCATGTCGCGGGCCGGCTCGGGTGACCGGTTCAGGGTTGACCCAGGTTGGTTTGTGACAATTATTCTATAATATATAACTATCATGTGGTAAAATAACTCCCACCCATACATGTATATATAGATCATAACTAGAATGGGGTAAAAATTCCTCCCACCCATACACATTTATATAGATCATTCACATGATATCTACAAGCTCAAACCATTCAAAGAATATCATTTAGAATTTACCAATTTATAGAAGGAATAGAAAAAGTCAAGGGTTGACCATTTATATATCATGTCCATTTAATAAAGCAACTCATTTCATATAACACCATTTTGAATAAAACATGAACAAGTTAAGGGCCATACGATCCCTAGAAACTATTCCACTAAAACCATTTCATTTTATGAGTCATAGCCATCTCATCCTAACCACCCTATACAAGCCAAACTATCTAATTTTTCTATCATGGAAAATACATTTCAAGGAATGGTTTCAAGGACATAGTCTTATGGTTAAATACTTACATGCCCATTTGAATAATTACTATTAAAAAAGGACTAAACACCATTAGGGATCCTTGGTATACGTTAATTATACATGGGATAATGTCTATTTCAATTAAAAGTCATGTTGGAAGCTAAATTTGGTTCCATTCATTTTGGGCCATTTGGCCAAAATGACCATTTTAGAGTTGGAACACCTATGGGAATCCACACAAAGCAAGAGTGATTTATTATACCTAATGAAAGACCAAAATAACATGTATCTAGGAACTAGGGTCAGTTATACATGGTGGAAGAAATACATTAAAGATGCTCAACAAAGGCAGACATATGGCACAATGAGAATAAATACCAAATAACCAAAACACAATTGGAAAACTATGTGACCACCTACCTTAGGGCCTTAAATGATGAGTTTCTTTATATTGACCTCAGATTAAATGTAAGTTGTAAGATATTTGGGTTTCAGTCTGACTCCCTAAAAATAGAGCAAATAATATTTCTTCTAAAAATCCCAATAAATGGATAGATTATATGAGTAAGGAATAAAATGTGGGGTTATAACTACCTTGGGCTATCCAACACTTCCTTCAGATCAAAGATAAGTTTCCAGATGAAGAGGTTGTTGAAGATTGAAGCTTGGGTTTGATTGAGTTCAAAGAGGAGGAGAACCCAATGTTCTATCTCTCAGAGGTGGGAGAAAGTAAAAAATATGCATTAAACTCATGTGGGTGAAATTAATAAATTTTCCCCAAAACTGGGATCGCATGGTTTATGTGCATAGTTTACAAACCGTTCACAAAATGTGTGGATCCCCTTAGTTTTAAAACTATTATAGGCCACACATTCATGCACCTCAGTCTTCAGAGTTGTTGAAAAACTGTGCGGGCTTGAAGGTTCCCTATATGTATCCATATGATTTACATAAACCATTCATTCTAGGTCACATTGTTTCCTCTTACCACGAGACCCAACTTTCACCCCAATTTTCCATAAATCATAGCTTAGAACAAGCCTTAGATGCTCCTTAGAACTTCCCTAGGAAGTATTATACCATTCCCTTGATTTAACGAAATATTTAAAATGAATAACCAATTATATTTACCTTCACTAAAATTTGGGTTGTTACAACCTCCCCTCCAAAAAGAAACACATCCACGAATTGACCTTCTATGGGTAAAGAAGTATTGTCTGCAATGAGTTACGACCATTGAGATTGTATTTCAGCTTCCCACTCCACGATTTTGTCCTGTACTTGGCTGTGCTTCCATAGAACCTGTAGAAGAGGAACATACCTATCGTGGAGTGTCTTCTTACTCCAAACAATAATATAAACAATATAATCCTCAAGGGAATTGTCCATTTCCAACTCAACCACATCAGGATAAAAGATATGTGACAAGTCTAGATATCCTTAGTGAAGATGAGATATATGAATGACATCATGCATGGACCAATATATCAGAGGAAGTTCCAAATAGTAAGCCACTGGTCCAATCTAATTCACAACCTCAAAGGATCCAACTAATCTCATTGATATATTAACCTGCTTCCAAATACGTTTATCATCAATATGGGTTAGACTTTGAATGACACCCAAAATCTGACCTCAAACTCGAGAGGTCACCAACATCTGTTGGCATAAGACTACTATCTGGACTAAGCTTTCAACATAAAATTCTTCAGTAGTTATACCTTTTCTATAGTCTCTTACATGAGACATGGTCCAAGCACCACTACCTCCCCTGTCTCTAGCCAACATAGAGGTGAGAGACAAGGCCTATAATATAAGGATTCATAAGGATCCATCATGATGGTATCATATAAGCTATTTTTATAATAAAACTTGAAAATTGGAATGTGTTTCTCCTATAAACCACTAAATTTAAGGAATGATGCTAGAAGAATGTTATCTAAGACTTGAATTGTATACTCCATCTATCCATTAGTCTATGGGTGTTTGTAAATTCCAAAAATTATCTACAAACTGAAGGCCTTTTCAACCCCTTTCATAATCGTGATTTCAAATGAGCACGTCTTTGAGAAATGATAGAATGAGTATCTCTATATATATACACCACCTATTTGACCTGTATTATTCCAAGATTTCCTACTGGTAAATTCTCTTGCATAGGTAAGAAGTGTAAAACCATCATTAGATGATCAATGAAAACCCACATTACATCATTTCCATGAGGTGATCTGGGTAGAATAGTCTTGAAGTCCATCAAAACATAGTCCCATTTCAACTCAAAAATATACAATGGCTAAAGAATCCCTACTAGATTCAGATACTATGCCTTCACCCACTAATATGTGGAATATCGAGTGATGAAACCGGCTATCTCACATTCCAAAATGGGCCACCCATATTGGAATTCTATATCTCGATACATTTTGGTGTCACTGTTGTGAACATACCACATTGAGGTCTAGAAATATTTCATCAGTTCCTCCCTGATGTCATCTGGTACCCATACTTGACCACATAACAATATATTATCATCCTTGTCGACCATCCAACTAGAAATAGTATAGTCATATGAGATACTTTCCCATAGGACAAGGCCTTAATGATCAGATAACTGTCTCAACTATACTCATTCCAGATGAATAGATGTCACCGCTAAGGCTGAGGGAATATTCTGATCATAGTACTCTTGAAACTCAATGTGCATCTTTGAGAACATGGCCATAAGATTTCATTTATCACTAGATTCATAAAAAACACGTGTCTATGTCTTCCATCTCAGATCATAGACTATTGATTTTCCTTTCCTTGGAGTGTAGGAATGATCAAAATCAAACGATTTTAGGTACTCGACCCACGTATGCTGACTGATATTCAGATCTAGTTAAGTGAAGATGCATTTGAAGCTTTTGGGGTCTATGAATACCATAAAACAATATCCCAAAAGATAGTGTCTCCAACATCATAAATCATGAACAAGTATAGTGAGCTCTAGGTCATGTGTTGGGTAATTCTGTTGGTTTGACCGCAACAGAAGGGAACCATACACAATGAATAGATCATATTGGATCATAACATTTCCAATATTGAAAAATGATGCATCTCGTCATACCATATCAAAATTTCCTAGCTTAAAAAGAATTAGCATCAGTGCTGAAGTCTATATACCCTTTTACTTCTGAAAGGATACTTCAAAAGCTTCAGACCATTTGAATCCCACACCCGTATTTTTCAATACTTTAAGAGTAATTGCAAGGAATGAGAAATATTTAATTAAACATATATAGTATCTAGAAATCCCCAATAAATTATGTATATCAAAGAAGTCCTTGGGATTTTTTTGAGAAACCAAATCTCTCACTTTTTATGGGTCAATTAAAACTCCTGACTCCAAGATGATATGACCTAATAAGTGAACTCTATTGACCACGAAGTGGAATTTACTGAGCTTATCCAAGAGAGGATGCTATCTATATGTATTCATCATGATCTCAATATATTTTCATGGGTTTTTATGGAGAGTAAATTCCATATGATATTTTCTATGAATAAAACCACAAATGTATCAAAAAAAGCTATGGAATACCAGATTCATAAGATCTATGAAGAGATGAAGTGTGTTTGTGAGTCTGAATGGCATAACCAGGTACTCATAGAGACCATACCTACTCTTAAAATTTGTGAGGGGAATGTATAAATTATGGATATTCACCTAATGATATCCCAACCTCAGATCTATCTTTGAAAAAACCTTCACTCCTTAGATTTGATCAAATAAACAATCTATTCAAGGAAATGGATTCCAATTCTTGATAGTCAGTTTATTCAATTGATGAAAACCCACTCAAATCCTAAGGGTAACAGCCACCTTCTTGGAAAAGAAGATCAGTGAACCTCAAGGGGATGTGCAGGGTAATATGAATCATTTCACCTCTAAATCCACCAACTAATTCATAAGATCTAGAATATCCTTATGTTCCATCCTATAAGAAGGAATGTTCATTGGGTCTTCTTTTAGAACAATCTTAATAGTAAACTCTACCTCTCTCACTAGAGGTAGACTAGAGAGGTCATTAGAAAAAACATGTCTGAAATATTAAACTATTGGGTGAAATATAGGGGGATGTAACTCTTAGTCATCTAGAAAAATAATGGTGACTTGTGTTGTAACACTACCCAGCCTCTGCCGCTCAGGTTCTTCTCATGTCTCCCTGATATCAAATTCCCCCTTATGTGTGTGTAACTCCCTATGGTGATGTAAACATCACCCTCCAATGATATAATTCAATATAGGATATATAGGGATATTAATGGCCCACATAGATGATTACATCAAAACCTAACAAGTCAGGAATGTATAGATTCTACACAAATAGCTAACTGCCCACCTCACGGGGAAAAATTACAACAATAATGAATTACGTCTGAGTGGATACCTAAGGGTGTATCTAGTGTCAAGATTCCATGACAAAATTCTTTGTAGAGTCCCAAAATATGAATTATTTCCTCAGATATAAATGTGGTAGACGAGATTGTAAAAAAAAAGAAGAAAGTAAAGTAGATACTAATAAAATAGTACCTCACACAATGGATGGTCTGGTTCTCTACTCCGATGGTGTAGGTTGGATTGCATGAAACTAGCCTTTACCATATCCTTTATTCACTGCATGTGTTCCTTGCGTAAGCCATCTCTACTAGGGTAGGGAATCATATGTCTAGTTTCCTTTGCCTTGACCACTGCCTTAGCCTAAATGACTGATGGTATTCTAGATACCCAACTGTTGTGATCCTACCGATCCATCTCCTTTAGAAAGAGTAGGTGAATATCCCTACTTGTTAGGAAATGGAGGGAATATCCATATTAAAGAGTGGATATGACCCAAACATCCACAACATCTACACTAAACTAGATTCCACAGACACTACCACTTTATGTGACTTGGCTCTCTGCACTGGTGACAGATAAAAGAACTACCTATAAAAGGATCTTGACCACTACTTCCACCAAAATATTCTTCAAATATTAAATTTCACATAGAAGAAAATCCACTAAAAGACATAGGTGACGAACCACCCTAGTCCACACTATCAACATCCCCCAAATTATGCTATGTAATTTGGGAATAGTTGACAATTTCCAAAAATATTGATTAGCATGAACACATTGACTTGAGACTGGATAGAATATCATTGCGCATCCTCAAACTCCTAGAAGCCATCAGATCTTAAACAGTTAGAGAGGGAGTATACCACTACAGATTAGTAAAATGAGATGATTAATCCATAATTGACATGGTCTCTTGTTTTAAATTCATGAAATCTATAGCTCTATCATCCCTTAGAGTATAGGGAGAAAAGTAGTCATAGAAGATGGTCTAAAAGTCAGCCCAATCCATCCCTCTATGATGTATTTCATAGGAGATGACATACCACCACCTTTTGGCTAATTATTGAATCATTTAAGCCTATATATTAACCATATTCTCTAGAGGAATCTCTAGGTTCTTGAATATAGACAGGATCACCTAGAGTGAATACTTCACAACTAGTGTTCAACCATACCCTAAGAAAGTGGGAGGATGCTGCTGCGGGAACTCATGATTTAACTCTACCATAATTGGGTTAGATCACACTCTTCATTGCATTGATTGTGAAATACACAAGAAACCCACTCAAAATCAGCATCGAAATGCATATCAGGTTTAATAAGAGAATCCACATGTGGCTCATTAGGAGGAATGACCGGTGGCCCAAGGTTCTCCACCTTAGGAACATGATCATTGCCACCATCAGGGTGCACGACATGATGTCATCGTGGTTACATAATGCTACAATTCTTGAATAATGCCTCAGAAGGGATTCATGAAATTTAGAAGGTTTCATTAAAGAAAATAGGACTGGTACTAAAGCCTTCCCATAAGAAAATACAGTCCTCTTTACCTACTTCAAAAGCCAGGATTAGACGATAGAATGGACCAAAATAGTCCATAAAAATAAATAAACAGCCACTACCCACTACTAAGGCTGGGTTTGGGTAATTTTTAAGTGGTAGGAATGTTTATGGTGACTATACTCAAGTTAAAAATATGTACCCACTTAAAGGTGTGCTCATTTAATCATATAAAACATTTGAACAAGCTTAATCCAATGACCTTCCATTTCCAATCCATAGGGTTCCATACACATTTTGAACCAAAATATGGAATTCACATGGATGTAATTTTTATTTAAATTGTTATTTATCATGAAAGTATATCATTTCTTAAATTGTTGAGATATCTAGAATGCCATTTTCTGATTCATTAGGGCTCATACACCTTATGAATCAAAAAGTGGAACCACTAAACTCAAAATGTAGTATGATGAAAAATCATTCAAAATGTTTCAGTGCAATAGTATATATAAATATAAATAAATATATATATATATATAATAAGGTATAATTAATGTTCATTAGGAAATTATTGATAAAAAACAAACAATATATTGAAAGGATGCATGGCCTAGTAATATTGTTCCTATCAAGATGCATGATTTTAATGTAGAGCCCTCATCTCATCACTAATAGTAAGGAAATTAGAATTTCAATGATTTCAATATCATTAACATCACAAGTATTGTGTATCTGCCAATGGTGAATTGATTTTAATATTAAATAGAAGAATCAATAATGATTATAATCATGGAAACACGGTATTTACCCCATACATGGGTTCGTGACACCCAAGAATGAATTATAACTAACCCCCAAGAACTTCTAATTTCCATTCTATTGTCTCCAAATAGTATAAAAAGAACAGAATCCCTCTGATACCACTTTGTGACATCCTAGACTAGGATTCCACTTAACTCAGGCCTTTATCCTAGTTGGCCACATGACCTCACACACGTCTCCCTGTAAGCTAGGCGTGCTGACTAGTAGTGGGGTGTATATGTAGTACAATGAGGAGACTAAAACATTATTTCTGAGTAAAATAATAGATACAAAAAATAGTAAAAAGAAAAAGAAGCACATAAAATAGAAAAATATAGTATACAGTGGAAGCATAACAAAAAACTAAATAACTAAGAAGCGAAAAAATAAAAAACTGAATATAATAACCAAAATCTTTAGAGGTAGTGTTTGATACATATAAGGATTCATGGAATACTAATAATATATAAAAATACCAAAAGATAAAATCATTGTATAAAATATTCCAAAAGGAAAAAAAATGACAAAAACAACTCCACGAGCATCTCGAGCCAAAGCACGATCCTATACTCCTAAGGTCCAACTAATAAGTACCACTCAACAACCTATAGAAGGGCATTTACCCTTTCTAATACCTATAAGAACATAATTATCTCAGGGTCCAAGGGTGGTTTGAGTAGGGTGTGAGATACAAATCTTAGTAAGACACCACTAATGTTGTCTACGTGTAATCTGAGTAGGTTCTCATAAGTAAATAGTGTGAAAAAATTAGTAGGTAATTAAAATAGTTTATAATAAATAAATAAATAACATCCTACTCAAACTCCTAAAGGGTACCTGGGGGGTCTACCTAGTTCAAACCAAGGATGGTATGTCTGATCAAGTCACCATATATATAAATATATATGTGTGTGTGTGTGTGTATTGTTGGGTTGAATTGGGATGTAACACATAGGCATCCAACACCAGTCCTTGAGATAATAATCTCTACTCATGGGGTAGTAATCCTGAGGATGATGTAAGGGGATCTTGGGTTTCCATGCTATACTAAGGCCCTTAACATCATTTTATAATATATAACTTGAATGGGGTAAAATACCTCTCACCTATACATGTATATATAGATCATAACTAGCATGGGGTAAAAATTCCTCACACCCATACACATTTATATAGATCATTCACATAATATCTACAACCACAAACAATTCAATCCATCTCATTTAGAATTTATCAATTTACACAAGGTATAGAGAAAGGCATGGTTTCACCATCTATATATCAAGTTCATTTAATAAAACAACCCATTTCATATGACATATTTTTTAATAAAACTTTAAATAGGTAAAGGTCATGCCATCCCTTGAAACCATTCCATTAAAACCATTTCATTTTAAGAGTTGGAGACATCTCTTCATTACCACCCTATACAATCCATACTTTTTAATTTTCTTAACATGTCAAATTCATTTCTAGGCACGGTGTCAAGGTTAAAGTCTCACGATCAAATACTAACATGCACATTTAGAAAATTCCAATTAAAAATGGGCTAAAAACCATTGAGTCAACTTATTATACATCACTTACACATGGGAAAAATGATATTTCAATTAATAGTCATGTCAGAATCTAAATTGGGTTCTATTATTTTTTAGCTATTTGGCCAAAATAACTATTTTCAAGATGGCACATCTATGGGTGTCCACACAAATCATGGGTGATTTCTAATTCCCTAAGAAAGATACAATAAAAATGTATCCAGGTATTAGGTTTTGTTAAACATGAAGGAACTGAAACATTAAAAAAACTTATCAATGGATGAAATATGGCACAATGAGAATAAATACAAAACAAGAAAAACACAAATGGAGTACTACATTACCACTAAACTTAGAGTCATAGATGAAGCCTCACTTGATATCGACTTCAAATTCAAAGTAGGGTGGAAGATATCTGAGTTTCAATCTAATTAATTGAAAATAGTGTGAATGATAATGCATCAAAATAACACAATATATGGAAAGATTAACCGAGGAGGATGCAAATGTGGGGTTATAATTACCTTGGGCTATCAAACGCTTCATTTGGATCGATTATTGGATGACAGAATGAGTTGTTGAAGATTAATGATTGGGAGGATTTTAGTTCAAAGAGTAAGATAACCCACAGTTCTATACGATGAAGGTAGGAGAAAATATAAAATAGCCTTTAAACACAAGTGGGGGAAAATGGTAAATTTTCCCCAAAACTAGACTCACACAGTTTGTGTTCATGATTTAAAAACCATGCCAAAACCATGTAGATCCACTCTGTTCAAAAATAGAAACATTCTAGATGGTTGAGTGATTAGGTCTGCATGGTTGCAAACAAATGATGTTAACTTTCAAGTTCCTTGATTACAGCCGCACATTTCACACAAACCATATGGACTAGGTTGCCCAGTTCCCACTAATCATGCGGCCCATCCTACAACCCTCTTTTTGAGAACTCTGATATCTGAGAAATCCTTAGATACTCTTCATACCTTCATAGGATTTAGCATACCTTTTCCATGATTTATTTGAATATTCAAAATGAAAAACCAATGATCCATACCATCGCTAAAAATCAGGTCTTTACAGTTCACCTCTATATGATAAAGAAGTTTCCAACATTCACTAAATATTTTTTTTAACATCATTATTTCCTATCTCCAACAAACTAGTGTAAAATCTAAAAGGAACCTTCAAACAGTTGAGGAAATACTAAGGTATTTCTCAATATATTTTAAATTAGGATGGGATCAACATTTACTATAACACCCCATTACATGTTTCAATAAATCTTCAAACATTTTTTGACTATTCTTTGATTGTCTCTTTTATTTGTTTGTTTTAGGGAAAAAAATTAAAATTTTGAATCCCAAGGGTATTTATATAGTTGGAACATGGTTATGTAAAACCATATGGTTTTTCCTAGGAAAAATTTTAGCCTTTTGATGGTTCTCTATAGGTATCATTGTTTTCACAAACAATATAGCCAAACCCTTCAAAATGTGAAACCTTAGACAATGACAGTTTTCATGATCGGTTCATGGATTAACACATTATGAAAACACTAAGTAGAAATGTATATCCTATAGTAGGGGAAAACAGTTAGAGTTTACTATTTATCTAACCATACAAACCTCTCTAGGAAAACATGTGCGCATGATATATTTATTATGAAATTTTTTAAAATTTTCCTGAACCATCATTTAAGAAAGAAAACCTACCCACTCCACCATATTATGATTTATAGGGTTGATAAGACTCCCATTAAGTGATTTTGTATCCTTGAACTTCCTCCATTGATGAATCAATGTGATGGTGGATGATCAGATCCATCTTAGGTAATTGGATCCCCACTAAAATTTTTATTCTGATCTATCCTTCCATCCTCTATAGAGTTTGATGGATAATCACATATTGGCTTCATTTAAACCCCAGTTGATTAGATCCTGATTCAATTAAATATTTCCAAACCTTTTTCATCTTTGAACTACATTGGCATTCCCATTACGGGTGTTCTCAATTTGATTTGCATGATTAAAGGTAGGTGTTCACACAATTATTTTCCCTATGATTAAAACCATGAATGTATTTATCAAATAAAAATGAGTTTTAAAATTATTTGAAATATGTAATTTTGGTTATTTTAACCACTATTTGAGAGTGGTATGTAAATTGAGTAAAAACACCAATTTCAATGGAATTGAAATTATGGGGTGAATTTGAGAAAAATGACATGTTTTGAAAATTGATTTGTAGAAAATTAATTAATGTTGATCTTAATAAAAATTATTAAATTGAATGATGATTTAAATTTTGTGAAATGATTTTGTTTTGAAATGGAAAAATTCATGTTGAAAACTAAAATTGAGCAATTTTTTTTAAATGATGGATTTCCAATTTGACCAATTGATTGAAACTCGACTGGTAATTTTTACTTAAGTGGGAGTGGATATTAGGCCACTGAATGGTTGAATTATTTTATTTAGGAAAATTTATTTATATAAAATATTTTTTATAAAATTTTCATTTAACCACGTTTGAAAAATATTTTTATATATTTACCATCTATTTGAATTAAAATCTTGTTTCGGTTTTTAACATAAAAAATGAGTTGCAATGTCTTTTTTTAATTTATCAAATATAATAGATGGTAAATTTTTATGGAATTAGTTATGTTACACTTGGTGAGACACTATTGGTATTTATATCACACACCCAAACCTTTCCTTCAAACATTTTTATATCTTTTTATGCCAGTTATACGCAATTGGAGATCACCACATTAAGGTGGATGATGTTCTTAATCCTTTGGCTTGGAGTGATGGAGGTGAATTGTGGAGATGTTATCCACTTAGTTGATGGATTATTTTAGATTAAATTTTATGATAATCAGAATACTGGTGATGTGATATTTTGGGTTTTCTAAAACCTATTTGGGTTTTGGTACTTTATCCCTTCGGATTATTGATCATACAGACTTGTAAGATTTTATCTTCAGATCTTTGGTAGAAAATGTTTCACCTCTTGTTCGTGTATGATATCTAGATCAGGTTTCCAAATAGCGGGGATTGAAAATACCCTTCATGTTATGTCAGTGTTAGCTTAGGTGTTAGTTTATATGGGTATCTAGAATAGTTCATAAAAAAATTTGTATTAGAAGTGCGGGTTGAGTACCTTTATTTTATGTCAGTATATAGTTTGGGATATCATGATGGTACTTAAGAGGTATTTATGAGAAAGTTATGGGTCATATATCATAATAACCATCCATAAGTCATCATGGATGGTATGGGAATGGAATCATGTGGAATAATTTGATCTAACTATAGTATTTTACTCCTTTAGATTTCAATAGGATGAAATCCAAATCCTTATATCTTATCTCAAGGGATTAATTTTACTATTTACCTAGTTTGAGTTGTGGATATGGGTAATATCCTATTGTCTTCGATGTTTTTTTATGATATTGTGTAGCATCAATCCTTTACAAAGATGTTTGAATAGAACCCATGAGGAATCTTTAGGTGAAAAACCGTGAGAGAATCCACCCATGGACCAGAATCTTATTGAGATTGTTGTACATTATATCCAACCTCAAGGACTGGCACCCACACCCATTTATGTTTAGTCTCCGGTTGTGGAAACATAGAGGTATGAATATCAAAATAATTATTAGTTGTTTCCTATTTATAATACAACTAATTTTCAAGTCTCTAATTATCCTCAAGATGACGAGGATTAGTTGAGAAAGATATAGATTCTATTTGATTTATAAGAAACACTTGATTTGATTAATGTGAAATGTGGCACATTCATTCTATAGGGACCCAATAGAAGATTATGGGATATTATATTAATGATGATGAAGAATGATGTTTTGGACTGGTAGGATATCAAGGTTCTTTTCAATGACTATTTCTATCTAGGTTCTTTGGTGATGGATAAGGCTATACAATTTTTCAAATTCAAACTGGTTGACATGATTATATTGGAGAATGTAACCACTTTGTTGATATATTTTTAGCATTCACCTATGATTGTATTGAATGATAAGATAAATCATCAACGGTTTAAGATGATTATTTTACTTGATATTCATTATTTGGTTTTCATGATGAATCTTGGTTTTTATTTTTGATGTGATGGATAAAGAATCAATGGATGTCCTCAATCTGGCATGTAAGTTAGGGTTGATGGGAGCTTATTTTTCTCTTAGTGGTGTTTTCTTGAGTTCCACTAAATTAAAGAGGCAATGTTATGATTCTCATGGTGGTTCTCAATAGTATACATCCTCTAGACCCTTTGATGTTCTCGGAAGAGTCCATTTGACTTACTTACTCTGTAGCACGGTTTGGCATTCATGACATGTTTTCACCAGTTCACCAAAGAAAAATAGTTATTGTGGTCACTCATGACACCTATATAAATTATACAATTTATTTTCCACTATGAATAGTGTAATGGACTCATAGAAACATAAAAAGACTATGGTGAAATCATATGCTTCAAGATCTAGGTATATCCAGCCACAGACATGTAGAAAAAATCTTATTCATGTAGTGGAAGAGTCACTAGAGGAATATGATATAAGTACAGTGTTTTGAGAGGTAACATCCATATAAATTCATCTTTAGTGAATTCTTTATTCGATATCGATGCATTAAATTTTTTCATATCATCTCATATTTTGACTATAATAAATCCACCTAAAGATGTTTGTCTTATGTGATGGATATTACTACGACCCTCAAAACGAAGAGAGAGCAAGGTCTTCATTATCCTATTTTTGGTTTCTCTATATAAGAGATTGAAATTTATTGGGATTTTTTGGTTCTTGATATGAAACATCTTGATTGCATTTTTTGGAAAAAAATATCTATGATAACAAGGATTGAATTGATTTATATCTTCAATGGGTCTCCATTACTGCACCCAATAGTTTGTGTCATATATTTTAGGGATAATGAGTCCTGAGGTTGGGTTTAGTTGGATATTCTTATCAGAATTAATATAAAGTGACAACAATGATTGATTTTGATATGGAGTGGGAATCTTTGAGTGATGATCACCCTCCAGTTATCATAGAGTTTTATGACATTTTTGCTTATTTTTTCTCTAGTTTTCCCCCAATAAGGGAGGTATATTATTATATTAATTTATTTCCTTGTACTCAACTATTGTATATTTCTTCTAACCACTCGAAAGTATATAAAATAAAATATTTCAAGACTCAGTTAGATGATCTTCTAGTGAAAGTATTTATAGTAGGACCATTTTCTCTTTGCTAAGAAGGCCAATGAAACCCTTCACCATTGTGTTGATTATCAAAAAATAGTCTAAGTTATAATAAAGAATAGTATCAATTATAATAGATCGATTTTCATTGACCAGTTGAACAGGGTGATGTTTTTTTTCAAAGACTTATCTTCAATTTGGTTATCAAAGGTTAATAATAAAAGAATATTGCATTTATAAAACATCCTTATGGAAAAGGTATAACCATTACGTTTATATTTTCATGCCATTCAATCTATCAAATGATCCTGAAGTATTTATGGATTTGATGAACATGATCTTCCACAAGTAACTTGGTACGATAATAGTGGTATTTATGAATTAAATCATAATTTACCATAAGTCTAAGGAGGATCGTGTTAATCATCTGAGAGAAGTTCCAGAATTGTTGATAAATCACTGGCATTATTCTTATATTTCATGATGTGATTTTTGAATTTGGGATGTGAATTTATTGGGACATGAGGTCTCAGAATATGAATTTTTTGTTTACTATAAGTAGTTAAAAGTTATTATGACATGGGAAAACCATTTTTTTATATTTGGAGATTCTTGGGTTTGGGGGGGTATTATATACAATTTTTAAATGATTTACCAATTTTGGTTTCTTTATTGAATGGTATCACTCGAAAGGGATTGAATTTTTCTTATAATGATAAAATTCACAGTTTTTTTGTTGAGATGAAATGTAAATTTACTTCCATACTGGTGATGACTCCTCCAGAGGCTTGGATGAGCTATGTTGAATTTTGTGACACAAGAGTGTTGGGTTTGGGATATGTTCTCATCCAAGGTGATCACAAGGTTTATGATGGTTCTTGATATCTAAGGACACATGGGAAGAGTTGTCTGAACCATGACATTAAAAATATTTCATGATGCATGCCACTTTGATTTGGCTACATTACATTTTTAGAGAACTGTTTACCATGTATTATGATAATAAGATCTTGATTTATATCTTATCTAAAAATCATTTAAAGCTTATCCATTTTATTTTGGTTGAGTACTTGTCTATTTTTTGTTCTACATTTACTATACCATGGGAAAAGGGAACGTCGTCTCCAATGCTTTGAGAAATAATCTTATAACCCAAGGCATAAAAGAATCATCTTAAGTGGGTAATTTGATGGATCTCTTTGCACAGTTCCAAATTGGAGTCTAGGAGAATGAGGCTGAGGTTTTACTAGATAGTGTTTAGTTGACCTCCACTCTTCTTGAGATTGTTCTCTAGGAGTAGCAGATTGGTGATGAATTTAATAGAATTAGGGACTCACATTATGGTGGATATTCCATTACTAAGTTGTCATTATCTATTTAGGGTATTCTATGCATTTAGAACTGGTACATTTTAATTTATCCATTGAGAAAAAAAATGTGATGTGGGATTTCCATAATTATCAATGGGATGTGAACCTAGAAACCAAAAGGATGTTCTATGACATGCACCAAGGATTCTGATGGTAATGTATGAGATTGGACAAGGTTTAATTGTTTTTTTCATGTTGTTATACATTCCAATGGGTTAATACGAGCATTAGATACCTTCACATTTTTTTATGAACATCTAGTATCAACTTGGAAGCGGGTTGAGATATCTTTAGACATTGTGGTTAGGTTTCCATGAACACTTTATAAGAATAATGCAACATGGGTTGTGATCTATAGTCTGATTAAAGCACCTCACTTCATACCAATTCAATATAGAACTAAAGGTGAAGAGTTTTAGAACCTCTATATTAATTTGATTATTTGTTTTCATGTAGTTACATATTTTATAGTATCTAATAGAGATCCCCATTTTACCTCTCATTTTTGTTGAGGCCTTTAGGAGGTGATGGGATCTCAAGTTCATTTTATTACTGATATACCAACAACAGATGAATAGACAGATAGAGAGAGCTATAAATATTTTAGTGGTTATGATATATGCTTCTGTTCTTGACTTTGGTGGTGGTTGGGATGACTATTTGAGACAGTTGTATTTCATATATAATAACAGATACCAGTCCATGATAACGAGGGCTCCATTTGTGTACTTTTATAGTATTCCATGTAAATATTCATTCTATTGATCATATATTAGAGAATCGTATTTTTTTGAATGAGTTTGGTCCAAGATACCATGGAAGAGATCTAATTGATTCAATAGATAATTTTGACCAAAAAAGATGGTATAATTCTTATTCAAATCATAATCATAGAGTGCTTGAATTATTTGATAGTGACTAAGAATTCTTGATAGGTTTACCTTAGTAAGGTCACTAACATCTTGGGAGGCATGGGAAATGTGAACCTCACTTTGTGGGACCTTTTGAGGTTTTGGGGAGGTGTGGAATGTGACATACCATTTTGAACTTCCACCATTGTTGACATCGATAAATAATGTGTTCCATGTAGAATATCTTGAAAATATTCTTTCTAACCCATATCATGAATTTATCTAGAAGTATAATGATGTTGACACTGATTTATTCATGACTAAGCATACAGCTAAGATTATTGATTCTATGAAAAAGGTACTACATAGGAAGATGATACCTTTCGCATGAATGATTTCAAAGCATGTTTCTGATTTAAATGATACCTGGGAGGGATAGGAATGATGATAGAGAAGTGTAATCCACTATTTGATATGGAAACATCTTTATAGGATTTCTAGGTGCAATTTTTTTATGATGGGGAGGTTATAACATCCTATTATTTTATTTCAGGTACTCTCAAACCCTTATTTTAATCATGTTTAATTTGGGGCTTGTCTCAGGGTTTTTAGGTGAAATTTGGAGAATTTTGGATTCATGAGGGTTAGTTCATGGTTGGTTCATTATTAGGTTAAACAATGTGGTTTGGCCTAGAAATCCATTTTTCCTTTTAATGGTTCTATAGAGATGGCTCATTGTTTGAAAAAACTGTGCAACTGAAACCTATAAACTAAAAAACCACAGAAAATGAGGGTTTTCATCATTGTAAAATGGTTTGAAAAATTGTTTTCCCAACAAGTGGTAACTTTCCACCCCCAAAGTTGGAACACATGGTTGGAGAACACAGTTTCTCTAACCGTGTGACCCTCTCCAAGAAACTATGTGTGCAAGATTTATTTATTCCTCTTTTTTTTAAATTTAAAAGCCCCCCATTTAAGATGAATAACCTATTCATATGATGCTACTAAAATTTACATGGAATAAGAGGCTCTTTTGAAGTGATATTTCCTCATCTAACCACATCCTTTGACGAATCAATGTGACTATGGAAGATCATATCACACTCCGATAAGTGGATCTCCTCTCTAATTGTTTTTTCTGATATATCATTCTTTTCTACTTAGATTTATATGGATGATTTTGTATTGTATTAATATATACTATGTTTGATTAGATATTGATTCTATGTTTTATTTCTTTATCTCCATCGCCTTTGATATATACTGGAATTCCCGTGGCTGGTGTATTCTATGATTAATGGAATGTGGTTCCGTATTTGTTTTCCTTGTGATTAAATACTCGAATTCCTCGATCAAATTGAAATGATTTTTTAAAATAATTTAAAAATCATGAAATTATGATGATTTGGCCCTTGATTTGTGATGGGTATGGAAAATGAAGAGAAACCCCCAATATCAATGGAATCGAAATAGTGGGTTGAATTTGTGAAAAAGGATGGATTATTCTGAAATTTGTTTTGAATAATATAATTTGATGTTGATCTTGATAAACATGCTTAAATTGAATGTCATTTTGAAATAGTATGAAATTATTTTTTATAAAATGAGAAAAAGAATTTTAAAAAATGAAAATTATTATTTTTTATTTTGAAATATTTTAATATTTTGGATTTAGAATTTTATTGATTGATTGAAGCATAGATAGTATGTTTCCCTTATGTGGGAGTGGATGATAGTAATTTTCCCTTAAGTGGGAGTGGATATTGGGTCATTGAATTTTTGATCTATTTTATTCATTACAATTGGTTTATATAAACTATTTTATATAATATTTTAGTTTAAATATATTTTATCTTATTTAAATATATGTGATCTCTTTGAATTAAAAGGGTGTTTTGGATCTAAATATGATAAATGAAACACCATTACTTATCTTGTTTTATATTATTTCATAAAAAGGTATATTATTATGGTATTGATTATGGAACACTTGGTGAGACCCTACTTCAATTTATGGATCAAACCCTACCTTTAACTTCATGCATTTGTTTATTTTCTTCTTCCGGGTCCGAGAAAAGGAAAGTTAAACTTTTAGGTTGTATAAGTTATTAATCCATTTGACTGGAGCGATGGAGAAAAATGGTGGAGATGTTTTATAATTGTTCATGGGTTATTTAAGATTATATTTATAGATTTGATATAATTTAGGGATGTAATATTTTTGGTTTTTTGTTATAAAAGTTTTTTCCAAGTACTTTATTTCTTGGGATTGTTGGTCACACTCACTTGAAATATTTTATCTTCTATCATTTTGTGGAAAATATGTTTCTTGTTTTTATTGTATGTGTAACACCTGAGATTTTTATGAGAAATATTTTGTTTTTATGTTATATACATCATCAAAGGAATCTTTCACTACACACAACACTAGCTTGGCTTTCTCTACATGCAATCACGACCTTCCTCGATAGCTTGCGTTGTATGCAATACCGAGTTTCAATAAACAACGATATGCTATTAAAATATTATTAAAACTAGCCTTTATGAATAGTAATACCCACTTTTTGAAATTGTATAAATTTTATCTTTCAAAATGGACTTTATTTTTGGATTCAGAATATCAAAATTATCCTAGGGTAAATTTTTGGTATTTTTCTGAAAACTTTCAATTTTTGATGAATAGTGAAAACACTGGGTTACTATTTAAAACCGACTTTTTATTTAAATAATTATTTATATTATTTAAATTTATTTGAGGTAAAAATTGATACATAATACCTATATAAGTTCAAAGTAATTCTTTGGAGTCATTCTTTAATAATTTTAGATATATAAAAATTTTATTGAACTTTTCACCGTCTTTTACCCACCTCCTAGGAGAGTTTGAAAATTTACATAAAACATAATTTTACCACTTATGTGAGTGAAAATTTTAAAATCCAAGAGACATGGTTAATATCAAGGAGTAAAATGTGGTTCAATATGATAAAAATAATTTTTGGTGAATAGTAACTTTTTGCTTTTATTTACCACGGTAAAAAGTAAATAGGGTAATTAAGGGTAAAAATTGTATTATTGTTACCATAACACATGTCCTAATTCTATTGGATAAGTTTAATTCGACCAAAAAAAACTTAGGAATAAAATATGACTATTTATGTCCACTTGGATTGGATTAGGATATTTAATATTATTTTATTTAATGAAGAGTTAAAATAGTTAAAATCAAAGTTTAATAAATAAAACATTTTTAATATAGGGTTATACATAATATAAATTAGACTATAAATATTCATTAGAAAGATAAAAATATTTCATACATAATGGTATTTTATTTATAATTTTTAGACATTAAACGATTTAATTTATTTATGAAACAATGATGATGCAGTAATTACCTTACTAATGAAATTTTAACATAATTGATGTTATAAATACCCGAATAAATGTAATTTGAGAATTTTTATGAATTAAACTAATTTTAAAGGTTAATATGGAATGTTATTATTGATTCAATTAACTTTTTTCAAACTAATCATTTTGTTATGATTTTCACAAAAATCAATTACCAAATAGTGTCAAAATTGACATAAAATAGTTTTTAAAACAAATATTATATTATTAATTGATATTATAATCATAAAGATCTAAGGTTTGTCCAAATGACTTAGATAAGGTTATATATATTAATAATGAACCACTTGGGGCTAGTTTGTCTTGCTATAGTATGTTTATTAACCATATAGTGTAAGAAAACAAGAAGACACGGTAAAAGGTGAAATTATTTAACTTAGATTTAAATCTAAATGATAAGGTTAAAATAGTAACCTAAACTTGTCTAAAACCTATTTGTTGAGATTATTTAGACCAATAACCACCTTATATTCTAAATAAATCAATTTTGAGCTATTAAAAACCGAATATGACATTATTATAAAATAATATTATAAGTTTTTTATAAGGTGACCCTCTCCTCCCTTATAAAAGGGAACCTCATCCCTCTCCTCCACACACCACTTTGAGCCTTAAATATCGGCCAAACCCTTCCCATTTCACTTATAAACTTCCCTAGAAACATCCAATAGGTCCTGGTATTCTTTAAAGTCCATCTTTAGTTCCCTAAGAGGAGGTTAAGAAGAGGCGCTTCAAAGAAGAGGTAATGTCTGTTACTGATTCTTTCAAATTTATTTCTTCTTCTACTTCCTATTCATTAGTTGTTTCATTATGAAGTAATAAAATCATTATCACTAATATACTTATATTTTATTATAAATATGAAACAACACAATTTCACCTTCTATCCATCCTACGGAAAATGAAATCACTGCGCGTGCGTACGTACGAAATACCGTCTCCACGCCGTGGTGTAATCTGTTTTCCATCACCACCTTACTTGGATGGGTATAATGGTGTAAATAATAACTATATATGATTATTGTAAAGTTATATTTAGTCTGAAACAGTATACATGCACTTCAATACAATTCCACGATCATGGGAACGATATCATCGCTCGTGCGTACGTACGACCTACCGTCTCCACGATGTGATACGACCCGTTCTACATGATCTTCGTTGAATAATGATTATATAAATGGATTGAATGAATAAATATGATATATGTTACACTAATTCCATTCTGGAAATTAGGTATCTATTACCTAAAAATAAGAATAAGAATTTATCCGACAAGACATGCATAAGAACATAAAGCAATGAACACCCGAATAACAAGTAGCAATCAAATTTTACTAATAAGAAGATAATAATATGACCATATATTATATCATAACAATTAATATGATTCTTTAATAAGTCAATGACATTATTTAAATCATTATACAGGAGGTTCAGACACATACAAAGCATATCAGACCTAAGGTAAGGGAAAATTTCACAATCTCATTTTAATCCGAGATTGTTTATACTTCAACATTTACTGGGGAATATTTATCATCCACATCAATGTTTCCTCAATATATAATATTATTTTCATCCACTTACACTTGTTTACATCCAATTTTTCCCACTGGTGATTTTTTAGTAAAAGATATGAAAGGAATCTTTTTTCTTTTTTTGTACGAGGTACTTTTTTGGCTTTTCCGGCCAAAGTACAAGAAGAATGTTTTTCTTTAATTTATTCAGCATGAATGGATTTTTAGAAAATTATTTCCATGAATATTCCTTTAAAAAGTTTCAGTTTTATTTTTAATTAACTTCTTTTAGTTTATAATTGTATGACATGTTAAGAAAGGAAATATGTTTTTGAAGTAGAAAGGATATTTTCCTCAAGAATGGAGTTCATGTGTTTTATCAAAATTATTTTCCATCTAATATAATATAGGGTTCTATTTCTATACCTATTTTACATTTATTTTAATATGATTTAATTATTTTTATGAAGTCCTTTTGTCTTATATGATTTATGTTATGATGACATGATGTTTAAGAATCCCATTTTTATTACATGGGTTATGCTATGATATATGATTTATGATTTTGTGGCACACATAAGAATGGTATCATTTTGAGATGGGTGGGACCTATATCTCCCTCCAATGCATTGGGTAAAGATTTATATCTCATGAGATAGACATGGCTGGAACGGCAGGTTAATCTGGTTCAGTTATATAGGACTGAAATGAGGAGTGAACTCGGTTCATAAATGGACTTTGTCCGCTAGGATAGTCTTGGCAATGAGTCTTGACTACTAAGAAATGATTCTCTATGATTATGTTTGTATGCCACAAAGTTTCATGTTTTATGTTATGATTATTGGGATTACATTTCACTACTATGATTTATCCCATGTTATGATATTATGATCTATTTTGCAGGTTAAGATTTTGGAAATTCTATGTTCTTATGAATATGATATTTCCTTTGTTTACCCTTACTGAGCATTTGAGATCACCCTTTTTTATGTTTTCTTTCCCTGGGACAGGAAGATGTTTATTAAGTAACATATTCCAAAATGGACTCGATATATGATAAAATAAATGGGAGACAATGTAGATGCTTTGTGAACAAGTTGTTTATGCTTCCCAGTTTCTAAACACACTATACCTATACGGTCCTACCATGGTTTTGTTATATGTTGTAATAAGTATGCTTCAATTCTGAAGTAATAACAATGTATGTAAAGTATGGGTCATTATAGTTGGTATCAGGGGAAGTTTATAGTCAACCTTTGGAAAATAGGATGTGAAAGCCATAGTAAGAACCCTAAGGATATGTCTAAGCATAGGACAAAATCTTAGAGTTTTAGAAATTTCCATGGATAACCTATGACAAGACCTAAAGCGTGAAATTTTATTCTTGATTATGTGGTTTTACTATTATGATTAGTGTTTCTCACACTATTCTTGTTGGTTTTAGTCAATGGCTGGAAGCCGAAGGAACCATGTTAATGCTGAGTGCGATGGGAAATGCAATGATTGTCCCCATGAGTAACCAAACGTTAGGGGAGCTGGAATGAAAAATCTTGTAGCCATCCTCACAGAACATTCTCAAGCTATGTATCATGCAGGACTTCCAAACGAGCAAAGGAAGGAGAAAAATTATGTTGAATCCTTTATGAGGCAGCGTCCACCATCATTCAGTGGGTCTACTGATCTATTAGTGGCTGAACAATGGATTAGTAACACTGAAAAGATATTTTCAGTTCTTCAATGTTTTGATCATGATAAAGTCATCTTAGGAATATATCGTTTAGAAGGTGAAGCTAATCAATGGTAGAATCTTATCAAGAATATGAGTCCAAGAGATGAAATTGAGTCCCTGGAATGAGACGAGTTAAAGAACTTATTTTTAAATAAGTACTTCCCTCGTTTTCTTAGAACAAATATGGAGAAGGATTTTCTTGAACTGAAGCAAAAGGATGATGAATCTGTTGGTACCGACGAAACAAATTTTACAAGACTTACAAGGTACGCTTCTGAGATTATTATCCAACCTAATAGTAAGATCGACCAATTATTTAGTGGCATAAAACCAAGTCTTCAAAGGGAGTTATCCATAATGGACTTCAATAGCTATGAGGAAATAGTTCGATGTGCTTTCAAGGTTGAGATAGAGATTGGAGTAACCCATCAGTCATATGCATTTGATAAGAAGAGGAAAATGGAATTCAAAGGAAAATATAAAGAGCACACTGAAAAGAAGATGAGTTTTCCCCTATGCTCAAAGTGTGGAAAGAAACATGGAGGGAGTTGTCTTAAAGGGACAAGTAAATGTTTCAAATCGTGAAAAGAAGGTCATCGGGCATTTGAATGCCACAATGATGGGAAGAAGATGTCTAGTGATGCGAACAAAGAAAAGTCTACACAGAGTGTACCTCCTATACTTCAATTTTACAAGTGCAGGGAAATGGGGCATTATTCTAATCAATGACCTAATCCAAGGGCTGTTGATGATGATCAACGTCAACAAACTCTTAAGGCCAAAGACAAAGGAAAGTCACATGCAATTTCTATCAGCGATGTGGAGTATGATAACGATGTGGTGAAAGGTACACTTATCATCCACTCTAAAGTAGAAAATGTTTTATTTGATTCTGGATCCACCCACTCTTTTATATCTGAAGAATTTTCTAAGGGTATTTCCTTATTACCTCAGCAGTTAGATATTGAGTTAGCTGTGCAACCCCTAATGGCACAATAGTCGCATCAAAAGTTTACAATTATTCTTTGATTGAAGTTTGTGGGAAAGTGCTTCCTGTAAATCTTGTGATCCTTCCTATAGTGGAATTTGATGTGATTCTTGGCATGGATTGGATTTCTTTATATGGAGCTCATATCAATTTACAAAGAAGGGAAGTCACATTTCATATTCCAGATCAATCTATGATCGTCTATTGATGCAAGGATGAACATAACTTTCCAGTGGAAATTTCTCTATCTTATTGGTATTGATTCCACTAAATGAAGGTTATTTGTCTCAAATGGTTGGAGAGAAACTCACGACTAAGAATATGCCCACTGTATGGAAGTTTTATGATGTCTTTCCAGAGGAATTTTCAGGTCTTCCACCAAATCGTGAAGTTGCGTTTTCAATAAAACTCATACCGGGTGCTTTTCCAATTTCAAAGACACCTTATAGAATGTCCCCAATTAAGTTGCAGGAATTGAAGAAGCAAATCAAAGAGAATCTTTATAAGGGATTCATACTCCCTAGTGCATCACCTTGGGGAGAACGTGTTCTGTTTGTTAAGAAGAAAGATGGATCAATGAGACTCTTCATTGGTTATCGAGAACTTAACAAGATCACTATCAAGAACAAATATCCTCTCCCACACATTGATGACTTATTTGACCAACTACACGGAGCTCAATACTATTCCAAGATTGATCTTCGTTCAGGGTATCCTCAATTAACGGTCCAATGGGAGGATATACCAAAGACGACTTTCCGTACAAGGTATGGACACTATGAATTTATAGTGATGCCATTTGGTCTTACTAATTCCCCTGCTATGTTCATGGATCTAATGAATAGAGTCTTTAGAGTCCATCTTGATCAGTTTGCGGTAGTCTTTATAGAAAATATTCTTGTCTATTCAAAGAGCAAGGAAGAATATGAAGATCACTTGAGAATTGTATTGGAGACCCTGAGAAAGGAGAAGCTTTATGCCAAATTTACCAAGTGTGACTTTTGGGTTCAAAAAGTTTCATTTTTGGGTCACATAATCTCAAAAGAGGGGATATCTGTGGATCCAGCTAAAACAGAGGTTATGGGAAGATGGTCGAGACCAACAGAAGTAACAGAGATCTGAAGTTTTCTTGGATTGGCTGAATATAATCGACATTTTGTGAAATATTTTTCCCAATTATCTAATCCACTCACCAGGTTGACTCGAAAAGGAGTTAAGTTCGTTTGGAAGGAGGAGTGTGAAGAGAATTTCAAGGAGTTAAAAAGAAGGTTATCCAGTGCACCTGTGCTCACACTACCTTGTAGTGGAGAAAGGTTTGTGATTTACAGTGATGCATCCAAGAAGGGACTGGGGTGTGTTCTCATGCAAAATGATATGGTGATAACTTATGCCTCACGATAGTTGAAAATCAATGAGAAAAATTACCCAACTCATGATTTGGAGTTACCTGTGGTAATCTTTGCATTAAAGATTTGGAGGCATTATCTTTATGGAGAAAGGTGTGATATTTATACTGATCATAAAAGTTTAAAGTATATTTTCACACAAAAGGAGCTGAATATGCACCAGAGAAGATGGTTGGAGATGATTAAGGATTACGACTGCTCAATTCATTACCACCCTGGGAAAGCAAACAAGGTGGAAGATGCATTAAGTCGACAAGACCATGGTAGATTATCCTTGATGAGGATCACAGAAGATCAAATATTTATGGATTTACAAAGGATGGATCTTGGAATTATAATTGAAGGGGAAAAATCTTATCTTTCTCAAATGAATGTTCAACCATGTATACATGTGAAGATTAAAGAGGCACAGCAAGAAGATGTAGAGTTACAAAAGAAGGTGAGAAATGTTCCGGAATTCAACCGTGATTGTGATGGGATAATAATGTTCAGTAATCGGGTTTGTGTTCCTCCCATCTGAGAATTAAAGATGGAGCTACTGGATGAGGCTCATAGTTCTTCATTCTCTATTCACCCTAGAAGCATGAAGATGTATAGGGACCTGAAAGAGTACTTTTGGTGGGATGGCATGAAAATAGATGTTGCTGAATATGTCTCTCGATGCTTGGTTTGTCAGCAAGTTAAAGCTAAGAGATAGAAGTCTAAGGAGATATTACAACCATTACCCATACCAGAATGGAAATGGGAAAACATCACTATAGACTTTGTCACTAGACTTCCTAAAACATCTAAAGGCAATAATTCTATCTAGGTTATAGTTGATCATCTTACGAAGTCAGAAAACTTCATTTCTATTAGAGAAGATTTTTCTCTGGATCATCTTGCTAGGATATATGTAAAGGAAGTGGTAAGATTGCATGGAGTACCACTTTCCATCATATCTGATCGGGATATGAGGTTTACCTCAAAGTTTTGGAGAAGTCTTCAGTATAATCTGGATACAGAGTTGAGTTTCATCACTGCTTATCATCCTCAGACAGATGGTCAGTCTGAGAGGACAATTCAAACTCTAGAAGATATGTTGAGAGCTTGCTCTATGGATTTCAAAGGAGGTTGGGATCAACACCTACCTTTGGTGGAATTTTCTTATAATAATAGATTTCATTCTAGTATTCAGATGGCTCCTTATGAAGCTCTCTATGGAAATAAATTCCAAACTCCAACTTTCTGGGATGAAGTTGGGGAAAGAAATATATTAGGACCTGATCTTGTTGATGAGATGGCATAAAAGGTCTGATCTATTCAACAACAAATAAGAGCAGCTTAGAGTGAACAAAAAAGTTATGTCAATAACCGAAGAAATGACCTAGATTTTGAAGTGGGTGATAAAGTGTTCCTATTAATATCTACTTGGAAGAGAGTAATGAGATTTGAAAAGAAGGGAAAGCTGAGCCCTAGGTATATTGGTTCATTTGAAATACTAGACAATGTTGGGAAGGTAGCTTACCTATTAGAGCTTCCACCAAGTCTCTCTCAAGTTCACGATGTGTTCCATGTATCTCTCTTGAGAAAGTACATACCCTATCCTTCACATGTACTCAGCTCAGAAGTTGTACCACTGAAGCAAGATATTTCTTACGAAGAACAAACAATAGAGATTATAGATCATAGTGAAAAATTTCTACGAAACAAGATCACTCTCTTGGTGAATGTTTTATGGAGGAACCACCAATTAGAAGAAGCTACATGGGAGCTTGAGGATATGATAAGGGAGAGGTATCCTCATCTGTTTGTTACAAAGTGACGAATTTCGAGGGAGAAATTCATTTTAAGGGGGGTAGAATGTAACAACCGAGATTCTTTATGAGAAATATTTTGTTTTTATGTTATATACATCATCAAAGATATCTTTTACTACACACAACACTAGCTTGGCTTGCTTTACACGCAATCGCGACCTTCCTCGATAACTTGCGTTGTACTCAATACCCAGTTTCACTAAACAACGATATAATATTAAAATATTATTAAAACTAGACGTTATGAATAGTTATACCCACTTTCAGATATTTTATAAATTTTATCTTTTAAAAAGGTCTTCAGTTTTGGATTCGGAATATCAAAATTATCTTAGGGTGAAGTTTTGGTATTTTTCTGAAAACATTCATTTTTTGATGAATAACGAAAACACTGGGTTACTATTTAAAAATCGCCTTTTTTATTTAAATAATTATTTATTTTATTTAAATTTATTTTAGTTCAAAATTGATATATAATACCTATATAAGTTCAAATTAATTCATTGGAGTCATTTTATACCACGTTTAAAAGTAAATAGGGTAATTGAGGGTAAAAATGGTATTATTATTACCCTAACACATGTCCTAATTCTTTTGGATAAGTTTAATTCGACCAAAAACAACCTTAGGAATAAAATATTACCATTTAGATCCACTTTTATTAGATTAGGACATTTAATATTATTTTATTTAGAGAAGAGTTAAAATAGTTAAAATCAAAGTTTAATAATTAAAACATTTTTAATATAGGGTTATACATAATATAAATTTGACTGTAAATATCCATTAGAAATATAAAAATATTTCCTACATAATGGTATTTTATTTATAATTTTTATACATTAAATGATTTAATTTATTTATGACACAATGATGATGATGAAATTACCTTATTAATGAAATATTAACATAATTGATGTTATAAATAACCAAATAAATGTAATTTATGACTTTTTTATGAATTACAATATTTTTTTAGGTTAATATATAATGATAGTATTGATTAAATTATCTTTTTTCTAACTAATCATGATGTTATGATTTTCACAAAAAATCAATTACCAAATAGTGTCAAAATTGACATAAAATAGTTTTTAAAACAAATATTATATAATTAATTGTTATTATATTACTAAAAATCTAAGGTTCGTTAAAATGACTTAGATAAGGTTATATATATTAATAATGAAACACTTGTGGTTCTTTTGTCTTTTTATAGTATGTTTATTAACCATATAGTGTAAGAAAACAAGAAGACACGGTAAAAAGATAAATTATTTAACTTAGAGTTAAATCTAAATGATAAGGTTAAAATAGTACCCTAAACATGTCTAAAACCTATTGGTTGAGATGATTTCGACCCATCCCCACCTTATCTTCTAAATAAATCAATTTGGATCTATTAAAAACTGAATATAACTTTATTATAAAATAATATTTTAAGTTCTTCCTGAGGTTCCCCTCTCCTCCCTTATAAAAGGGAACCTCCTCCCTCTCCTCCTCACAACACTTTGAGCCTTCAAGATCGGCCAAAACCTGACCATTTCCCTTCTAATCTTCCATAGAAACATCCTAGAGGTCCTGGTCTTCTTTAAAGACCATCTTTAGTGCCCTAAAATGAGGTTAAGAAGAGGCGCTTCAATGAAGAGGTAATGTCCATTACCGATTCTTTCAAATTTATTTCTTCTTATACTTCCTCTTATTTAGTTGTTTCATTATGAAGTAATAACATCGGTATCACTCATATACTGATATGTTATTATAAATATGAAACAAACCTATTCACCCTCTATCCATTCTACGAAAAATGAAATCACTGCGCGTGCGTACGTACGGAATACCGTCTCCACGCCGTGGTGTAATCTGTTTTCCACCACCACCTTACTTGGATGGGTATAGTGGTGTAAATAATAACTATATATTATTATTATAATGTGATATTGATTCTAAAATAGTATACATACACTTCAATACAATTCCACGTTCATGGTAACGATATCATCGCTCGTGCGTACGTACGGCCTACCGTCTCCACGATGTGATGCGACCCGTTCTACATGATCTTAGTTGAATAATGATTATATAAATGGATTGAATGAATAAATATGATATATGTTACACCAATTAAATTCTGTAAATGAGGTATCTATAACCTTAAAATAAGAATAAGAATTTATTTGACAAGACATGCATAAGAACATAAAGCAATGAACACCCAAATAACAAGTAGCAATCAGATTTTACTAATACGAAGATACGAATATGACCATATATGATATCATAACATTGAATATGATTCTATAATAAGTCAATGACATTATTTAAATGATTATACAGGAGGTTTGGACACGTAAAAATCATATCGAACCTAAGGTAAGGGAAAATCTTGCAATCTAATTTTTATCCAGGATTGTTTATACTTCAAAATTTACTGCGGAATATTTATCATCCACATCAATGTTTCCTAAATATGTAATATTATTTCCATCAAATTACAATTTTTTACATACAATTTTATCCATTGGTGAGTTTTTAGTATAAGATATGAAAGTAATCTTCTTTTCGTTTTTAGTACGAGGTACGTTTTTGACTTTTCCAGCCAAAGTACAAGAAGAATGTTTTTCTTTAACTTATTCAGCATGAATGGATTTTTAGAACATTATTTCCATGAATCTTCCTTTAAATGTTTTCAGGTTTACTTTTAATTATCTTCTTTTAGATTAAAATTTTACGACATTTTATGAAAGGAAAAATGTTTTTGAAGTAGAAAGGATATTTTCTTCAAGAATGGAGTTCATGTGTTTTATCAAAATTATTTTCAATATAAGACAATATAGGGTTCTATTTCTATACCTATTTTAAAATTGATTTGATTAAGATTGAATTATTTTTATGAAGACCTTTTATCTTATATGATTTATGTTATGATGGCATGATGTTTAAGAATCCCATTTTTATTACATGGGTTATTCTATGATATATGATTTATGATTTTGGGGCACACATAAGAATGGTATCATTATGAGATGGGTGGGACCTATATCTCCCTCCAATTCATTGGGTAACGATTTATATCTCATGAGATAGACATGGCTAGAATGATAGGTTAATCCAGTTCAGTGATACATGACTGAAACGAGGAGTGAACTCTGTTTAGAAATGGACTTTGTCTGCTAGGATAGTCTTGGAAATGAGTATTGACTACTAAGAAATGATTCTCTATGATTATGTGTGTATGATAAAAAGTTTCATGTTTTATGTTATGATTATTCTGATTACATTTCACTACTATTATTTATCCCATGTTATGATATTATGATCTCTTTTGTAGGTTAAGATTTTCAAAATGCTATGTTCTTTTGAATATGATATTTCCTTTGTTTACCCTTAATGAGCATTTGAGCTCACACTTTTTTATGTTTTCTTTCCCCAGGTCAGGAAGAAGGTTATTAAGTAAGATATTGCAAAAGGTACTCTAGATATGATAAAATAAATGGGAGACAATGTAGATTCTTTATGAACCAGTTGTTTATGTTTCCAAGTTTCTAGAGACACTATACCTATACGGTCCTACCATGGTTTTGTTATATGTTGTAATAAGTATGCATCAATTTTGAATTAATAACAATGTATGTAAATTATGGGTCATTATATTATGTTTTTAGGTTTTATTCACCAACCTTTGGGGATCTGGAACGCCCTTTAGGACATGTTAGTGCTATCTCGGGTATCAAAGTATCAAGGCAATCAAGATGATTCATGATATGTACCATTAATTAATTTATCATCTAAGAAAAACATTCAATTGAGTATTTAAATGACCCTATATGATGTTCTCTACAGGAGGTGATGCTGAACCAGTATATTTTGGGATGCATTTGGTGAATTGAATCTTATTGTTCGTGATATTGTACTTGAAATGACATAGATATATCATGAAATTCAATAACACGTCAAGGATCCTTAGATTTAGTAAAAGTGTTCTAATAAAAATTGTTGAAGCATCCTGGAGGTTGATGTTGGAGTAAAATTATTCCTTTGAATATCACTATGGAAGAGATTCATGTGGTTTGGAATGTGGGGAATTCATAGTCATAGGTATAACACCCCATCGAGATCCTTGATTTCATAGGGGTTGTGGCATATTGTATATCACTTCCACCAGACCTAGTTAAATTTTATGATGTGTTCCACATATCACTTGCAAGTAAGTACATCACTGATCGATCACATGTTTTGAAACTAGATCTGGTATAACTGGAACATGAGCTCTCTTATAAGGGGAAACTAATGAAAAGATTTGACATAAAGACAATATTATACACAAAAAGAAAACTCACCTTGTAAATATGCTATGGATGAACAAAACATATAAAGAGGAAATATGATAATCTGATGAAAAAAATTAAATAGAAGTCCCCTAAATTATTATTGGTTGATAATATGGTTTGAAATTTAAGGGATGAAATTTATAAAAGTGGGAAGAAAGTGATGACTAAAAATTTATAAATGATATTTAATTATTGAATAAATTTTTTTCTATTGTATTGTATTATACATAAATAATATATCAAATAAAAGATAAAAAATCTATTTCATTAATGAGGATAATTACATTATTAAAAAATTTAAACACATTAATTTTCCAAATATTAAATAAATAAAAAATTGAAAATAGAAAAACTAGAATATGAAAATTAGGATCACCCCAATCTGCTAGAATTATCACTCCCATGAAAAAAAATATAAAAAGAAAAAACATTTTAGTAAACGAATCATCATTTTAGAAATGTAAAATATCGAACCATGGGAGGAATTATGGTGAATAATGTATAAAATAATTTATTGGTATTTATAGGGCATAATATGACAGTCTGATTTGCATTGTGACTATTGGGAATAGTAACACAACCAATTGAGTACAATAACATGGCTGTTGGAATAAAAATTTGATATAAAAATAATTAAATGTAATAAGATAAATATTTATCATCAATAATTTATGAAACTATTAATACATTTATTCCATAAAATAAATATAATGATTAAAAAGATAAAAAACTATAAGAATTTATTTAATAAACAATTTCTTATAATATTTAATAAAAATAATATTTTTTATTTAAATAATTAGAATTAAAAATATATATAAACTATTTTAACAAAATGTTTTCCAAATTTTAGAGTTAGCATGTAATAATTTTCTAAGAGTGATTTTTGAAAATTTTCTAAAAGATTAATTTTTAGGTGAATAGTAAACATATTGTTTTTTATAACATCCATGTTTAAAATTACATCATTTAATATGTACTAATTTGCTAATAAGTTACATAAATATTTTTTGAAAAAAAAAATTATTTAATAATATAATGTAGTTAATAAAATATTATAATTTTTTTCCAAACCAAAAAAGTATTTTATAAAGTTTAAAGTCAAAAGTGTTTCATTAAATTAACTTTTTTTCATTTTCTACTTTTCTTTTAAATAAAATAATGAATTGTGATTTGGAAATATTTAAACATCCTAAAATCTTTTTATTTTAATCAAACATGGTTTTAAATTTCAATAATATAACTATTATAATTTCTAACATGGGAATTAAAAGTACTTCAATTTCTTAACTAAACAAATAGACCTTTCCTCAAGTATAAATTTCCCCACTCAATCCCCTTGGAAAACCACTACTATCTCACTTGAATAAGCCAATTTTGTTCCCAATATTGCTTTATTATTTTCCATATAATCCTTAATGGTATTTTCTTATCAATCAACACCAATTATTCAAGGAGTTTAATGCTTTAGAAAAAAAAAGAAACACGGTGACGAGGGTAAGGCTTCATCTTGTTTTCTTCAAATTTTCTTCTTATATTATTTTTTTTATTATTTTAAAATAAAAAATTATAAGAAATTAACTAATTAGTATTTTGAAATTATATTAATGATTTTAAAATTCTATAATTATCATATTTACATCACATTTATATTTTATACTTCTCTTCCCCCCTTTTGACAATGACTCTTCAATGGTGTGTTAACTGCCTATGAGAACATTGCAAGATCACAACCAATATTCACCTTCATGGATGGTTAGTATTAATTATATATGGTATATAAATATATAATTAAATGTATTTTTATATTATTTAATATATTTTCCAAATGTATAAATTTCCATTAACAGAAATAATTAAATTGAAAAAAGATGAGATAATTTAAGGAAAACATAACCAAATGTATTATAAAATAGAATTTATTAAATATAATGGATCAATTGTGACATAAATTATTATAAATAATTAATTTTTTTCATTTTTGGAAACCATATGTTTATTATAAATGATGCTTTTATTAGATGAATCAAAATAGGATTTACGGTAAAGGGATTCTCATACCCAACTCTACCTTTTTGGGGTTGTCTCATCTTTCATATTATTTTATGAATGGAAATATATCTATGATTATAATTTAAATTAAATATAAGTTCCATTTTATCACCAAGTAAATAACATGTTTTTAAATTGTTTAAATTAATTTTAACCCTATTTCATGGATTTTTCGTAATGACTATATTTTCCAAAACATTGCATTTACTCTTATTGAGCGGTTTATTCTCTAATAAAATTGACTATCTCTTATTTCCAAATTTGAACTTCCATATTCATTCTTTAACACCAATGGTTATTAATTTATATCTTTTCTTATGAAATATCTGTGAAAATCATTCCTTTCCATGGGTTCATTTTATGACTACAATTTTTATTTGTTATTATTATATGTTGAATGCATGATTGTAAGTATTTAATGAAGTGAAAGGGGGACATAAAATTTCATATAACTCCAATGAATTATGAAAAGTGATATATAACACGATATTATGTGTTTTATTCATTAACACGAAGATATATGTTTTAAAAAATATTATGTTACGATTTATACACATATGTTATATGTGAATAAGATGCCATATTTATTTAGAAAAACTGGTGATATTTGACCACTATGTTATTTTGTTTTATTATTATTGATATTCTATATTCTATATATTTATGATATTATTCTCTGGTGATCATTATGATGATCCCATTATAATGATATTATTGTTACGATTATTGTCACCCATGAGCTTTTGATTCTCTATGCTATTACTCACCTTAATGGGATTTTATCTCACCCATTTCATTGATATAAATCCTTGGGTGAATACATTCACTCTAGAGAACATGAGATCACTTGGAGGAATATAATGAATGAAATAAATATTTTTTTTCTTATTATGTATTAGTGATCTATAAACATAAATTTCTCAATATTCTAAATCATTCTATCCTAGAATATATTAATAGTTTGTTATTTATCTTTATAATGATTCAATAATAATGTGAAAAAAGTTTCATTGATATAACATGGACTAATAAAATAGATTTCCCAATAATTAATTTATCTCATGATTCAAAAAATTTGTATTTGCTATGCAGTAACAAATATACCATGTTTAATCTAGAGCTCCTCCACATTCAAAACATGATAAGGATTAAGATTTTCATTTTTCATTTGAGAATCATGAAAGGAGTTATTGATTAATTTTTTAGGAGGAAACACCTATGGATATTCCCCTTTCACAATTATTTGAACAATCATGAAGGGACCAATATAACTCAAAGAAGATTTTATTTTCTTCTCATGTTTGCGATGACCCAACCTAGGTGAATTTTTTTGAAACAAATAATATCCAAATAAAAAAACCCAAGGATGACATTGAAGGTCAACATATAAATTATGGAGTCTGTCATCTATCACTAATTAGTGGTTGATAGTCTGAATCAAACTAGTTATATCTTACTCAATGCTAAGATTTAATAGGTCAGTCTATCCCACTTCCACCATATAGAGGGGTGACTGACATATTCAACTATAAAGTGATTGGAATGGAGGCATTTGATTGATGTCTAAAAACTGTTATTTTAAAAAAACTCAAATTGCACTAGATGGTTGTACCATGATCTTATAAATTCCTAAGAATAAGTGAAATGATTATCCTCAAGAATTTGGATCACCTATGCTATTATACTATTGGTTTGTGGATGATTGGTAGTTCTCAACATTAATTAGGATCCCATTCCCTCTTGGATTAACTTTAAGAAATTATATGTAAACTGAGGTTCCCTATTAGTTATTATATCATACTACACCCTAAGAAACCTCCTAATCTTTTAAATATACACCTTACCAGGATCTTCTACCATAGGGGTGTCCCCAATCAGAGTAAGGAATACATTATTGATTAATATATAAAACACAATCCACATATAATTATTACCCTGAGGTTTATGAGGTATCCCAATGATGAAGTCCATGGACACCTCATCCCACTTTTAGGTAGCTATGAAGAGTTACTGAAGAATGAAAAAATGATTAAAAATCCCTACCATTTTCAACCAAAAACCAAAACATAGAAAAATATATTCTATTATATCCTATCTTATATGAAGACATGAAATGTTCCAATTTAGATCATACTGCATATTAGTTGTAATTGGATGAATTGTTTACTGAGACCAATAAGAATCCTCCATTACTACATTCCTTATTAATAATAGGGCTGCATATCGATATCCAAAATAGATGATACCCTTGGGACACTAAGGACACCCACTGATGATATCCCTAATATTTTAAACTTTCCCAATGTGTATTCAATCCCCATAACCTAATTGATTTCAAAGAATAATCTATATAATGGAAGAAGTCAACTTGACACTAGTAATAAACATAATATATTTTTCTACAACCACATACATATGTATTTGAGAAAATAAAACCATGAAAATCAATTCATCATTAGCTTCCATAAGAGACTGAAAATGAAATTTATCAATGAGGATATCAGAAACCATGATCCCATTTTTAGGAAAATAAGAAATATCAGAATGAAATCACAGAATATATAAAACCAATCATCACTATCAAAGATTTATATCCTTTTAAAAGAAAATATAGCTCTAGAATTGATGATATAAAAAGAATATTAACTTCTCCCAATTGAAATATGGGTTCTAATAATTGTGGGTATGCATTATATCTATGATTTTGTGGTATTGGAATGGGTATTTTATTTTTTGTGGTTCGATTTGGTGTGATCAATTTGCCACAGATAGTCACCCTAAAAAATAACACACATAAGGATTGTACATGATGCATCATAGTACACAACATATACATGAATAACCTTGAGTAGAATAATAATCAAAGAAAAATTAAAATACTAATATAAAACAAGAAAGAAACCTAACACTTTGGGATCCACAATAACATCACCTCATTTGGGGTGAGTACTATTAGAGGTGATTCAATTATTGAAAAGTACATCATGAACCACATATAGTATCCTTCCTATTAGAATAATCTTTTAATATTAAATTCATTCTTGGGATTCTTCTAAGACATACGAAACCTAAACTTGTCAAGATTGCTCAAGAAAACCTAAACCGACACCATATACATAATAAAATTTATTTCCTAAATCCAAAAAACGTTCCCATGGAAAATTTAAAAAATGGTAGTGATCATGTGAGTTTCAATAACAATTATAATGTGACTAATATGATCCTAATTTTTCTTTGAATAAATAATGATGTAATCCAAAAAACCAAAAATAGAGTGTTTAGATATATATGGAATATATAGTTCATGGGAAAAAAGAGATCTCAATAAGAATTATTCTATCCAATAGGAATAACCAGGTATTCAAGGTGGCCATACATTATTTAAAATGATATTTTAGGCACAAATATATCTTTCACCGCGAGCCAGTGATAACCAGAATTATAATCAATCATAGAAAATATAGTTTCTCCCTTTAACAATTAAAATAGGTTGTTATTATTCACAAACGGGTATTTATTTTTTATCAATACCCAACTCAGTTTCTGTAATTTGATTCATAAGGTAAGGGTTCTGTCTATATTTTTAGGATATAACACTATGGTGTCCTGGAATACATTCTTGATTGAATGAATCCTATCGATTTAAAGTATTAATCATCATTATTTAATTCCATTAAAATTGTGAAATTTATATGATATTATGGGAGAGATATCGACTGAGTTCTCAATAGTAGATCAGTAGAGAAATCCCTGACCCTTTTTTGGGATAATCTTGAGAAGTCCTTTAAGAAATCCTCTGAAAGTTCCATAAACACTGGAGGTAACTCGCTCTGAAAGTTCCCTTCATACACATAAGAAAAAAATAATAGACCCGGTATATTCATATTTATAGTTTTTTAAGAGGAAGTCCCACTTGTTTAGACTGCAAGTCTCATTCCCTTTAGAATATATGATTGATTCTATGTGGGGTGGTGATAATATTTCTCAGATGGTAACAATCAATGGGAGATTTAAGGAATATCCTCAAATAATTCATGAGAATATCATAAAAATATTCATTTTTATGATGATAATTTTCAAGACTAGATTAACTTCCATCAAATATTTTACACATGAAGGGAACCAAAAACCCACCTCTTTGTTTATACTAAGAGGAGTTGAGATTTTCATAAAATAATGTATGGTATCAGTAAGGATTTTCTAGAATTCCATAATATGGGAAAACATAAAATTTTCAGAGGTACCATTAAAAAATAAAACTATAAAATTAGTCAATTAAATAAAAGTGGAGCCTATAAATACCCATGTAATGTAGGAGTCATAATTATTTCTGAAATTGTGATTTTTTAGTCTGTTGAAGGGTCAAAATTTAATTATTTTTCAGAATGGAATTAGGATTTATGAAACCCATTTAAATTTGTTACTTGGACTTGCTAATACTATTAGAGGTAAGCTAGTAGGTTTAGGAGAGAACTCACAAATATTTTGGTCTGTGTGAGGCCATCCAAACTACCACTATATCCACTAGCCCGTCAAGGGACTTTCCAGTAGCCATGCGATACTACTGAAGTAACCAGCTTTCTTGTGGCCTAATTATAGGGAGATGAGAACCTTTTTAATGGAATAAATATAATATCTACCCCCATAGTGTTTAAATGGAATCTACCCATCCTCCATTCATTTTAGAATGCACATGCATTGGTCCACCCCCTACCCTTCCTTACTTTATCAGTTTAATTGGGCATATTTTCTTTATATTTTATCAGTTATTCAATTTGACTATTCACCTACATTGATCTTCTATAATCTCCTTATATTTTTCAATTTAACTTTTCACTCATAAGGATTAGTATTTGATGGATATTTTACCATAGGATGATAAAATTTCTTGAATCTAATGGTTATTTTTTACTGCTTAGAGGCATGGTGTCCCATAACACCCTTTGGAAACTGTTATTCATCAAATCGATTGACTTATGTTACAACACTTATTAAATTATAATATTTTAATAAAAATAAATATAAATGTGATTGTTTTGGTTCTAATTTAACATAAAGTTTCATTATTATGTTCTAAAAGTCTGTTACAGACATCCCTTAAATGTTTGGTATTGGTTCCACTATGAAAAGTTCTTCCAGTGAGTGTTTTGATTAATGTACTTATTAATTTTTGTTTTTTGATTAATTATAAATTGTATATTTAATTATTTCAGACCATGTGTCTTGAGATATGTCCTCACATGGGTAATCAGTATTTGAGTAGAGATGGATGAGCTTTCTTTGACTTCAAACGAGCTTTGGTAGAGTTATATAACACTACAATTTAAAGGGATGGGATTATTTTGAGGCAAGTGATCTTGATAATTTCACTATAGTTTTTTTATTTTTGTTTAATGTGAATATATCATGTGGAAACACCATTTATGGACGTGAAAAAATTAATTAAACATATTTACATTGTAAAATGTGATAATTTATTGACTTAAAATGAATTATCTAGACCATGTAAAATGTTAAGGCCCGTAGGGACCTGATATACTAATTGATGTCTCAGCCAATGTTGGTCTAGAAATATAATATAAAAAAATTATTTGAGACACCTAAACCACCCAGAAGGGGTGTAATGTGGATGAAATTAACTAGATGAATGCAGTGTCCCTAGTATATAATCCCTTATAGACCATTAAGTAGGGGTGAGTACTAAATGAGGATAGTTGGATTGGTAAGGTTCTATGTTGATTTCACTGATTCCCTATAACCATCAAGATTGTAACATGTTCATGGGTGTCCTTTCCCCATGAAAAAATGATAACCTAGGCAAGTATACCTTGAAAAAACTTAGGGGACCTCAGTGCATACCTCAGTGAGTTGATGACCCTTTTAAGTGCGTGATTGTGATTTTCTTTGTAGAATGGGGATGGGATATCCCCTTCGAACCCATATTTATTTATTTTTTTGATTTTGATCATGTTGATAAATTAAAAAGTATAATTACTGGTCATTTATTGTAATTGGAAAACACCCTCATTTTTAATGAATACTCAATATTGGGAGGTTTTAAATACTCTTTGAGACACCAAGATTACTTTATTTCCATGAAGTGGATAAGTCCTACCACTTATGAGTTGTTAGGGATATTGGGATCTTTTGATGGTGTGGTAAAGTCTCCCACACTTCTGGGGATCAGCTATCGAGATCATTTCATTACGGGACGAAGCATTGTTTTTCTTACGATAATGGGATAATGATTTTTCTTATTTTTTATATGGAATAGTAGGGTTAGTTTTGCCTCCAAGTATTTGTCACTATATACAAGGTTTAAATACCCCAGCTAATTTATTAGGGTTAGCATGATCATCATGATGTCAATATAGGAACTCCAAAACTAGTTAAATTAGGTATGATCAATCGGGGTCACAGACACTGTGATAGATGTTTTTTTACTCATTATATTATCATTAGTTGATTAATTATTCAAAAAAATTCACATATATCACAACATTTTCAATATCTATGAGACTTTTCTAGAGGGTCCCTACTGAGGTCATTACTCACACCATGCTCGAGCCTCCATTATACTTGGTAACCTGAGCAGAATCTCACTAGGTAACATGTCAAGGTAAGAGAGAGGATTAGATTTTTGTGATGGAGTTAGAGGAGGTCGATTGGTAAATATCGATTAAGATGTGGTGAGGATAAAAGATATTTTATAGGAACATATTTTAATTTTTTCCCCATATTCTATTGTTACATGTGATCAGGCCAGTGATTTGTATGTATTTTATGCATATATTTCAACATTTTCTTTATTATCTTAGGATTCTATTACATTATTATATATCATGCTCTGATATGGTTGTCTATTATTATTTATATAATATTTACTTTTCTAATCTTATATGGGGGTATATTATACTCATAATTTATCCATAGACCCCACTACTAGTCAATATACACTTTCATATAAGGATGTGTGCCTAAGGTTAGGTAGAGCTATCTATTTAGTTAGTATTCATAGTGGTCAGAGACAAGATGTTACCAAGTTTCATTTGAGGAAATTTTATTGTCTTATAATTTGGGGATGAAATAAAAGAGACATATGAATTTTTTAGAGCCTGTGATAGATATCTGGATGGTGTATCATGATAACCTATTCTGGTAAGAATTATAGGTTTCAAGGGGCCCATGAATGCAATTTTGGTATTTTATATTATAGATTACATGATTTTACCTCAGGTAAATAATATGGATTTCTAATATTTAAGATTTTATTATGGATTTTACTATTGGATCATAGAAAAAGGTGTGTTTGACATCATTCTTCTAATACATAAATTCACATTATAAGAAAACCTTCCAGTATATAATTATATCATTGATAATGATTGGTTTGTTTTTTTACAATTTCAACAACAAAACATGAAACTTTTTCAACTATAATTTCATGGAAACATTAGACTTATCTAGACCAACCTATATATATATATATCCTTCTATTGGAAGTTACCATAGGCTTATGATGCAATGCTCGATGATGATGATAATGATGATAGATAAATCACTATAACATGATAATTATAGTAATCACAGTAGGATGACCTTGAAATTAGATTCCCTAGTGATATAAACAATGGGTTTGATTCCTATAAGGGATTAGTTTTAAAATTTTAGAAATAACTTATATGAAACATTCATATATATATATATTAGAATGAAATTCCACTTGCTCGATCCAGTGATCCTGTATTACTTAATATAAATTGTCTTGGATGGAACCTTTGTGTATAAAAATAGTATGGTCAGTTTGTGACTCTTGATGGCGTGTCTTGTGTGTATATTCTCATGATAATTGGTTCCTTAGTCAGCATATAATTGGTTACCTAATTTTAGGATAATTTTGGAATTCGTTTCCAATTTCTATTTATGTGAGGATAGAAAAACAAGTGTTTGGAATTTATATATCCTGGTGACCTTTATGACGAGGATAAAGATGTACTTTCCATGAGGTTTGGTTTAAATGAGACTTGACATATGGGAAGTATGGGATTCCTTGATATTATTAGTTCAACTTGATCCTTGGGGAGTATATAAGATGTGATATGTGGGGGTAACTCACATGAGAGGTCAACCTAAGTATGAGAGAACATTATAAGAGAGAGAAAAAGTAAGTTTCTGTGTTTGTGATTATTCAATGATTGGTGTAACCATGTAAAAGGAGTGTAAATAAATATTCCTTAGAATTTTGCGATAGTTAACCATGATTTCTGTTGATTTTTTTATGTGGATTTTTAGGGTAGGGTCGGTCGAGTACTAAGATCTGTAAAATATTGAAGTTCTATAAAATAGTCATGCAAGCCTAGGTGGATGATTTTGGTTTTAGTAGAATATTGGATGGTGTACAATAATTTTGTTACCATGGAATATGTGTTATGATTTATTTTGACGGGGATTTCCAAGGGTTCTCTAGTTTGATGATAATAACATTAATGAGGTGTATGATTAGTTGAGATGGTGTGTAAGTTGGTATGGGTGTTTTGTATCTCATGACATGAAGAGTCATATTATTTTAATTTCTCATAATATGAGTGTGTGTCCCTTGGGTTATTATTAGATCAAGTAAACAACGAATTTCTATGTATTGAATTATTTGAAATTGAAATTGGTGAGATGCACATGAGTAGTATGAGGACTGATGGTATTTTTTATGAGTTTATTATGGTCCTAGTATCCCAAAAAAATATGATCCAATATTAGGAGGAGTTTAATGCGTGTGATTTTGGGATCCATTGCTAATTTTTAATGTGAAATGGTATAAGGAAACCCACATGGTGTGGATTCCATGATTGACAGTTGATGGGAATGACCCTTTTTTTGGATGAATTTTTGAAAGTGTCGAGGATAACCTTTCTATGAGTAAGGAATGGGTAGTGAGTAATGATTTATCTTGGTAATTGAGTAAATGTGAGTTAGAAAATAAGAAATCATTTCATTTGATGGTGGATAAAATATAGGAAATGTGGTTCAGGTTTTAAATTTTAGAAGTGAGATCATTGCAAGGACACTCATATGGTGGGGATTTGGATTTTAGTTGTAGTGATATGAACCTAACATTAAAGGAGACATTGATGCATAAGACTATCCATTGGATGGTTGATAGGGAATTTGGATCCCAATATGTAAATGGTTCTAAATTTAGTCATATCCCTTGGATAATTTTGTGCATAATTTTTATTGTGATAATGGTTAATGTCTGAGCGTGGGTCTTTGTCTCAGTCTAGTTTAAGGCTACATCTATTTGTTAGATTAAATATGTTTCAGTGCTTTGGTGGGAATGTGATGGAAGCTTGGGCTAGTTGGTGTTTTTTAAAATTTAATTTCATAGAGATAAAATAATGGTATTCTCTATTAACTTTTAGACAATCAGGTGATGCATTCAAGATTTAAAGCATTCACGTATAAGGAATTTTGTAACACACTAGTGTGTGCAGCAGATCACTTTAAAAATGGGTTAACTAGAAGATGTTTTAATGACATTATCACATGTAAATTTAGTGATGAAACCTAAAATCTTTGTTTGACATGTCACATGGATAGGATGAGTATGTGATGGTGATAGTTGAGTATTTTAAATAAAAATTTGATGTATTGAGGTTTATTTCAGGGATGGTGGGGACCCATCAATTCAGAATATGAATTATTAAACTTCTTTTGGAACCATATTTTTCATCTTGGAAACCACTCTAAGTGCATTAGTTAGATTATAGAAGTAGAGTTTTCATCAGAAATCCCATTAATGAGATGTTCCATGGTACAAAATTGGCCTTTTGACCTAATCATTTTTTTAAAACCCAGATATTATGGAATACATTTCTCTTTTAAATAATTCGAAGTTATCCAAAACTTGCTTCACATGCAACATAGATCTTAAAAAAACAATGATATATTATAACATTGTTGTAAAATTGTTGTGTGTGACTGGTATTAACATCATTATGGAATATATATACATATATAAACATTTCACTTAATTCAATTTTATTTATTAATGTATAATATAAAAGTGACCACTTTTTTGTAAAGTTAATTTACATTTCAAAAATATGTTTTCATCCAAAATGGTTTTTATTCATTTTGTGTGAATATTTTAATTAATGTCTACCTCATTTAAAAAATTTATTCAAAACAAGAGATATCATTTTTGGATTCATTATCTCAAATTTACGGTAGATTTTTTTTTATTTTTATAAAATTGATTATTTTTTTGTGAATAATAAAAAATACTTTTTTTAAAACTGACATTTATTTTAGTAAAATGTCCCATAATTCTTTAAATATGACCCTAAATTTACACAATCCTACTTTAATTAGAAATAATCTAATTAATATTGTTGGGAAAAACCTTACACTTTATTTAACAACCCAAGACTTAATTTTTTTAAAATTTTAGAATATGCTTTTTTATATATTTTTCCGTACACAACACCATGTTAATCTTACGCTACCCACAACACATAGTTAGTTTTCATTACAAGAGACACCAAGTTTTGTCACCTTTTAATAGAAAACCTACTTTAGAACTAAATTTATATACTCCTGCAAAATTTTGTTTGTCAAAATAAAAATAACTTTTGAATTTGGAATGTCAAAATTAGCTTAGGGTGATTTTTTTTTGGAATTTTTTTAGAAGTTTAATTTTGTGATGAATAATGAATAATACTACAGTTTTGTTAAAAACCTCATTTTCATCTAAATAATTATTATTGTTAAATTATACCTTAAAATTGTTTTAAAATAAAAAAGATATATTATATATATATTAATACAATTTAGTTCATTTGAATCGTTTTTTTATTTAATTTAGATACAATGTCTTAATTAGTTTTGGAACATTTTAACTTTAAAAATCCTTTTTCTTAAATGTCTACAATATTATCATTGAACATAATTTTTCAACATATGTGTATTTAATTTTTAAAAGTGGAAATACATGGTTTTTATTAGTATAATATTTATTGTATAATAAGATCAACTTAGTTTTTTACCAAAAATATTTGTGAAGGTAATTATAACTAATTACAAAGATTAAGGTAAAATTAAGCTTAACAAGACCCTAAACCATAAACTTGAGGTCAAGATGACCTAGACACTTTTGAAAAATCCATTGGTTGTCAATAGTTTGACCATATCCTCTCTGGGTTCTAATATAATTGTGTATGGATTCAAGAATCATGAAATTTGAGTATTTAATCGGTAATATATTGGTTATGAGAATTATAAAATATATAAGTATTTTACTATAGAACATATAATTAAGGATTTGAGATCAAATGTTGAATGATACCAAGAAAAGCGATTCAATATCTAGTTATTTTTTCTATAAAACTAATGGTTGAGGGAAGTATGACCCTTAATATGTTCTTGATACTAAGAAAATGATGCTTGGATAAATAAATAGTTGATATGGATAAAGTAAATTGGATATTAATAACTACATTGGAACTGATTGTAATGTTTTGGATTATAATACATTGAAGGATCATAATGTTAACCATTTATGAAATGTTTTAAGTTGAACTTTTGATGAGGTTTTAGAAATTGATGTATTTATTCACCATATGATGCGTCTTAATTTCATATATGAAGTATAAATTGTTAAAAATTAAACCAAAGTATAAGATTTTACTTATAAAATAGAAGATTATCAAGTAATTATGTTTCCTTACTTTCTTATAGGGTAAAATAATTCCTCAAATCTAGGGGAAAAGGTCTTGAAATAAGAAATATTGTCATATTATCATCATTTTTTATGATATCAATAACCTTTTTCATAACAATGCTTTAAATCTCCATGGTCATCAACTTTCAAATAAACATGGTATATATCACACTCCATCAGAACTAGATAATTAGATTTTTCTTCAATGACCATGTTTTCACTAATGTTATCCTATTAGAAAGAATATTTTTTTTGGTAAAGTTCACAATTTATTTTCCCTCTTGTTATCAAGATGTTTTATTACCCTTATTTATGATTTGGGGTTTTTCAACAATAGTATTTTAAAATATCAAAAACTAGATTACTGAGATCATATTTAAATTGTGAGGACATAATTTTATTAAGGTGTAAAAATTATAACACCACAATATTTAAAAATGTTTTAATTTAGGATTAATTTTATATTTTTATATATTACATTAGTCACAACACTATTTTAAGAATGTGCTACCCACAGCACTGACTTATCTTGTGTTACATGTAAGAATAAGTTTTAACACCTTTTAAGGGAAAACCTATTTTAAGACTGAGTTTAGACACATTTATAAATTTTATTTTTCAAAATATACTTCATTTTTGAACTATAAATTTCAAGATTATATTAGGGTGTTTTTTTGTATTTTTTTGAGATGTTTCATTTTTTGAGGAAAAGTCAAAAAATACTATATTTTAGTGGAAACCTACATTTTCATCTAAATAATTATTAATATTAAATAATATTTTAAATTTTCTTTAAAATCACAATATATAAATTATATATCTATTATTCCTATATAGTTAAATTGAATCATTTTTATATGTATCTTATATATAAATACTTAATGAACTTTGGAACATTTTAACTTCAAAAACAGTTTCTTGTCATGTCTATGAGAATAGATTTAAAAATAATTTTCCAAATCTATGAATTGAATTTGAAAAAATGGACATAAATGGTTTTACTAAGTATAATATTTATTTTTAAATAATCTAAACTTTGTTTTGGACCAAAAATAGTAGTGAATTTAATTAAAATTAATTACAGTGATTAAGGTAAAATTAATCTTAATAAGGGACTAAACCATAAACTTAAAGGCCAAAATGACCCAAATTTTTTTCCAAAATCCATTAGCTAACAATATTTCTACCATATACACTCTTGGATCAAATTAATTGAGTTATTTGAATAATATTTATGAATTGGACCTATATTATAAGTTAAGTAAAGAAAATGACAAAAAAGGAACTTTTCTTATATTTAAAATTTATAAAGCTTTAGAGTATAGAAGAAGCTACATATTTTTTGTTATAAAATTATTTTGAAACGTAAATGGGTTTTTTATCATGATAATTTAAATATAATTTAAATATATGAATTAGCTATATTGAACACTAACACATGGATTATTTAGTTAATAAAAAAATAAAATAAATGATGCTAAAAACATTATAAGGGATGTAAATTTAATTCATTATTGTGTAAAATTATTTTGTAGATTAATTAATAATGTTAAAAATATATGAATATAATATATTTGAATTAAAATATTATTATTGAATCTACAAATTAAAATTAAATAAATAATATCAAAATCATCATTAATGTTATTTTACAATAAATTCCATTTTATTAACAGATTCAAAATTAAAAAAATTATCTTATTCCAAGTGATTTATATGTTTTATTTAATATAAAATATTGTCCATTCATGGAAAAAACTATCTATTGTAATTAACATATTCCCCCATAAACAGTCAAAACACTTTTAGAACAAAATTTGTTAAAGTAGTTTTTTTTGTAAATTACAAGCATTTGTCCAAAAATTAATTTTCAACTCCAATGTGATTTAATTTAGAAAATTATTTATAATATCTATAATTAATTGGGCCTATAATTTCTGGTAGATATCACATTAATTTTTTCTTAATGGCTAAATTACTTTGGATATAAAAATAGTTACATTAATAACAATTAAATTCATAAAAATAATGAAACATACCGACTAAGGAACAAAATGATAAAGATTATATTTTTTATGTGGTGCTAGTGTGTCTCAACAATAAATTCAATATAATCTATATTTTTTAAATTTTGGAAGCACTTGAGGTAAGGGAGATATCCCAATAGTGTTTACCTTTTGGTACTTATAAGAATTCAACTTCTCCTCCACTATAAAGAGGCATTCACTCCTCCCCTTCCTCAAAGATCTCAAGACACTTTGGAACATAAAAAATATAACAATATAAGATTGAAAAATACCTCCCCTCAACCTAGATTTCCCACTTTTGGAATAAATCCATCCATGTAATACCTTTGGTGCAAACCAAATGGGGTACCAGAATAGTGGTAACATTCTTCAAACGTGTACTTATGTTTTATTTCTTTCTCCACAAATTCAAATAATATTTTAAATGATTATATAAAAAATAACTATCATAAATTTAATAATATGTTTTTATATTATGTGTTATATCTACACCTAAACACACTTCCATAAAAAGGGCAATAAAATTACCATTCATGTACGGAGAACTACCACCTCGTAAAATGATGTCCTTCATTTTTTCCTTTACCACCTCTCACGGTAGGTAATTATGATGGAAAAAAAATTTAAGATATTTATTTTTTACCCATAATTATGTAATTATTATATAACACGTACCTTGTTGTGTTCTATTTGGTGTAAATACAATAACATTGTTTATTGACGTGTGGACTAACGCCTCCTTAATGCGATGTGATACATTCATACATTACATGCAATGTATTAAATATGTGTTTAATTAAAAATATGTCCCATAAATGAAATATATATGATTTTAATTACATAATTACCTTTCTGAAATATAATATATGATATTATTTATTACCATTTTATAGACACAAAAAGTGATAACGTCATTCGTGGATGTGTGGACTACCGCTTCCTCGACATGATGTTATTCATTTTACAACACAATAATATTATATATAAGTGTATTTTATTAAATAAAATGGTATTAATGATATGATTATCATTCTATAAATATATAATGTTACACACCTTCTTTCTGTATCGATCATTTAAAAATGAGAATGTTACTCATGCGTACGTATGTCATACCATCTCCATGACTATAATGCTTGTTCATTATTCATAACCATATTTCATTATTTTATTAAAGTACAGTTTATTTATAAATATTATAAATATTGTATTAATAATTATTTGGATATGTTTATATAATGAAAACTTTGACCATAGCAGACCAACTAATGTTGTTTTTGGCACATGCACCGAATTTGGTTAAAACACCCGACATTAACATAATTGTTTAAGCAGTAGTATCAAATATTGTAATAAGTTAATTAAAAGTAAAAATATACTTTAAAAATGATATCAAACATGTAAATAATTATAAAATTTTTATTATATAGGAAAATGAAGATAAAAATTACAAGTAACACTGAAGGTAATGGATTTTTATCCACCTTTTATTTTTATGAGGGATACACCATTTTCATCACATATTCAGTTTGTGTAGTGTATATTCTGACCCTATTGTATTTTATATAATTAATAAATATATCCTCATGGTATTTATAGTTTCAATGGATATTATTTATTGCATAGGGATTATAATTCAAATGTTATGAAGTAGTATGGGATTCTTGTATCACTTTTTCTTATGTGAGTTATACACCATTTTCACCACTTATTTATTTTGTGTGGTGTATATTCTGGCCATTTTTCCTTTAATATCACGATTCATTCATTATTCATGGTATTTTATGTTTCACTTTTACTTATTTCATCCAAGGGGTTTGATTTAAAAATTACCCAAGCGGTAAATGTTTTCTTTGCAATCTCACTTTCTTTTGTGATTGTTAACGTTATCTTTAAACACTAACATTTTTGTAATAAGTTTTTTAGAAATTACATTTCTATTAAATATACACATAATTTATCATTGGTATTATTATTTCCTAAACCATGAACGATTTTTAGTTATGATGTTCAATTTGATTGTAATATTAGTAATTGGAGAAATATTGATAAATACGTTTCTTCTATTCAATATCATTATTTGATGGTATGGGTTATTGATTAATTAAATTGATTGTTCAAAATATGAATAATTATTTGACTTTCATATGTGACAGGTGGCCCCCTCTATAGTCCCTCGATTCACCGTTAGGTTTAGTAAGAAGAAATAAATATCGATTTGACTGAGGCTTTAACCATTTTTCTGATTATTTGCATGAATCCTCAACAGCGATAGATTCTTAGCATAAAGCCTTGATAGTATTATATATTTATCATGAAGCCTTGATGGTATGTTTTATATATATCCATTTTTATGCATTAAATTATTATAAATTCAGTTATTTTTATTTCATGTGATTATTAAATTGGATAAAATATACCTAGTTATGTTTCATTCTCAGATTAATGATTAAATGTCATGTGTTTTAGTTGTCTACATTTCCATATTTACTATTCCTAATCCAGTTTTCTAAATTTAAGGTGTAAAAAATTTATTTTACCTTTTCATATTGATTATTCTAAATGATTACTGATTAATTACACTGTACATACCTATAATGAGAATTTTATCTCATGCTTACTATATTTCCTTTCCCAAGGTTATGAATATGAATACATTGTATGAGTTTCTTGGAGGCTGGGATTTTAATTTTTTTATGAAATATTTTCTATCACTAATGTAAAATGGGTTTCATGTATATAAAATGGTTTTAAAAAATACTAAACTGATTAGTACTTCAGGGTTTTATGCCTTGTAATCATTTCAATGTAATAAATTATTCCACCAGCTCAAAACATCTGGGGCCAGGGTGTTACACTTGACTATGGTATAATTTCAATTATGGGATTAAAAAGGTTTTTTTTTTCAAAAAACCATTTTATATTGTGTTTTATGATTTTATTTTAAAATGAATTTCTACCAAATATATGAATTTAATATTTTAAAGTGTATTATATAATTTTAATCAACATAATTAATATAATTTAATAGGGTCAACATAATTTTTTTTCATTATGAATATGAAAAATAGTAAAGATTTTTCACCTCTATAAATGATGTAATACTAGGTTAAAACAACGAGTTAATGCTTTAAAATTTCTATAACATTGGCATTTATCCTATTTTATGATTTTTTTGGAACCAATATATGTTTAAGGAGTTAAATAATATATCTTAAAACATTATTTTGATATTTTAATTGAATCATTACTTTTGGGAAGGTAAGTTATATTTTATTGAAATTAACAACATTTTTGAGTATTTTCATTTAATAGAATGGTTGGAAGTTTAAATAAGTGTTTAGATTGATCCAAAAGTATTGAAACTATTTTTTTATAATTTAAACAAAAAATTCATGGAAACCATCTTTTAACTTGATCTTAAAGTGAAATGATTTTTACTCTTAAATCACGTATTTTCTAAAAAACTATTTTTTATGAATTTTTTGTTCTTATATTAAAACATATTTCTAAAATCGATGGAAATGGAATATAATAAAATTTATTCCATATTTGGAATTGTTACATACATATTTGTTTAATCCTATATATATTTTTTGGTCTTATAATTATGTTATCATGGTTTGAAGGTTTGTTACCACAAATAATGTTAAAATGGGTTTAATGTGTTTTAACTTGGAGATTGGGATTAATATTAGTTAAAAACTATTTTAAATGTGATTGTTTGAGTTTATGTTAATCCTATCATATATAATCTTCTAATACAATTTTCCTTACTTCCATATGAAATGATTATATATATATTAATTTTTTTAGGAATTCAATGTGCTTACTTTCACTCCCTTATATGAGAATGAAAAATCTCATCTATTATAGACCCTTCACGAGCCTTATATATCAAAAAATAAATATCATTATACATTTATAGATTCCATAATGGTATCATTTATGTTGTTTTAATTCTAAAATACAATACTTTCAAGGCTTCAGGTTTATGAGAAAAGTTGTTTCTTAATAAGAGGTAAAACTCTTAACCACATGCATTTGAAGTTATTCCTTATCTCAGCTCCTATAAAACTATTATATATATTAAAAAAATAATTACTTCAGTATCTCAATTGTATAAAATTTTTATTATAAATATGGAACAACCATTATCAAACCTTTTTCCATCCTATGGGAAAAGAAATCCTTACTCTTGAGTACGTGTAGACTATCAACTCCATGAAGTGATGTGTTTCATTTTTCAAAAACATTTTATAGTGACAGTTTAAATGATGTATTTAATGAGTATATATAATTTTTATTATATTATTATAGTTCTATAAAGGTAAATTATCATTTAATTTTCTTTCATTACATTAACCAGAAAGTGGAAAATCATTTGTGTCTATGTATGGACTACCGTCTCCACAGATTGATGTAATTCATTTTTATCATATATTTATCTTAATAGTTATAAATGTATATATAATTATTAAATAATATTATAATTAAATTTTTAAAATTATAGATATAATGGATCCATGATAAGAGTATAAGTATGGAGATAGGCATTCTAAAACATATATGAAGAATAAAGCATGTATCACATGGAAAAATGATTTTAAAAGAGAATTGATTATAAATGGGTGAAAAGATGTCATAAGTGAATCATATATGGTATGATATATATGATTATTATTCTATAATATATTTATTCTAAATATATATTATGTTTATAGTATGTTCATGCACATTTGAAGAAATAAAAGACTTGAGGTATGGAATTTGTTTGCCAATCTCATTTTAATTAGAGTTGTTTATGACAAATTTTCCATTCAGGTAAATTATATGATAATTATTATATAAACCAATTTAATTTTCTTCACATATATATATTGATCAATTTTTTCATGTAACTATACCATTTTCATCTCTTTGGATCTTAAAATGATCAGAAAATTGTTTTTAATAAAAAAAGTCATTATTTCCTCTTGGGTCGGGATTCTTTTTCCTCCCTTTTCCATATTATCATTAGAATGTTTTCAAGAATTTTAATAATATTATCCTATAAATTTTATATCCATTTTTTAAATTCTATAAAAATGATCCAAATGAATCATCTTATAATTTTTTTGGAGGATCTTCTTTTGGATTTTTACCATAAATTTGAATGTAATTTTTGTTTTAACTTACTCAACATAAACATAATTTTCCACCATCATAACATCTCATTTAGCCTTACTTTAAATTTTTCCAGGGTTATACTCAAAGAAGTTTATTTCCATAATATTTTAGATATTATTATATTTTAATTAAGATATATAAAATATTACAAGGTTAGTTTTTAGAAGAAATATATCAATGTTTTTTATATGAATTTTTCATATATGATAACATCCTCTCATGTCACTTTTGTTTTACTAGGGATATGGTATGATGATACTAAATTTATTTTTTGTATGAATTCTTTATTATTATTTTTATTTTGATATGTTTTGGAAAATCATTTATCATGTATGGGTTATGCAATGGTGATATGAAGAATGTTTTATGATATTATGGAATAGTTAAGATTAGATTATTATTATGAGATTGGTGGACTGAAAATAATATGGACCACCAATACAATGGGTAAACGTTAATGTTTTTGGAGTTGAAAATGGTAAATGGTATGTTATTCAATGTTTGGAAGAGGGAAAATGGGAGGTTATCACATGCCCCAAAGTGAGTACATGGGAGTTATCCCAATCCTGAAAGAGGGTATATAGAAGGTTATCTCAAACCCAAAATATGGCACACTAGAGGTTATCCCAAGAATGATGTTGGTACATGGGAATTTTGAAAAATGATTATAAGATCTGAATGTCTTTGTGGGTATCCTTAAGATAATATTTATACAATAATGATTATTCTAGACATTATTCCATTATTTTATGAAAATATATTGTGTCATTACTATACTTTCATTTTTTACAATCAATTAATCCTTAATGATACATCTCGTAAAAACTACAATTATTTATCCCATGACTTTTGATTATGATCTATGGATTATTTGGAATTGTTTTCAAAGGTTTAACTCAAGTTCTTATACCTTTATTAACATGTCACACAAAATGACCATTGTTATCTCTTCTGTTTACCCATACTAAGGATCTGAGTTCACCATTTATTAAGTGCCATTTTCCTTGGGAAATGAAGAAAGGTATTAGTTATAATATTTCAAATAAGGGTGATAGATATGAAGAACTAAGTGAGATATAATCTAGATAATTTATGTACTAGTTTTTTATGTATCATAGTTTCAAATTAAACATAAAATTTATAGTTATGTTGTGGATCATAGTGTCATGTAATCAATATTCATAAAATAAGATGTTATGTCTACATATGAAATGTATGGGTCACTATATTTTGTATGGGAGAAAAGTTTAGTTAATTTTTGAAACTAGGATGAGAATTCTTAGTGAGAACCCTTAAGATAATCTTATGTATATGATAACATATTATGTCGTTGTAAATAAAAAAGTGTAGTTTTCATTACAATACATCTAATTATAGACACTACATATGGATGTGGGTTTTTCACTAATTCATCTCGGTGTATAACAATAGAATTATTTAGTCGAGTATATATATACCATTATTCTATTGCACAGTGAATATTCCCTTACTATGGACATGGTTTGACACTCTCATGGTATATAATTGGGTTAATTTACATTTGTTATGAAAAATTATGATGAATTTGAATAGACGCTGACCATGAATGACCAAGGTTAATACTAAAATTTGATAGATTGAAAAACATATGTCATTATTTAGATATCATATGAATTCTTTCTCATGATTATATAAAATCTCACAATGGGTATCATTTCCTACAATATTCCTGTTGGTTTTAGTCAATTTCTGTAAAAAAGAGGATTCAAGTTAAAACTGAATGTGAGATATAATGGAATGATTTTCATCACGAGAAAAAAAATTTATCGAGAGTTGCAATGAAAAATAATAAGATTGAGCATAATAAATTATCCTATTATATGATAAAAAATTTTATATTGGGAGAGTTTCTTGATATATCTAATAAGAGAACAATTTTTTTCCATGAATACCACATGGGATTGAAGTCTCATCTTCTTACATATTGTTATTGTGGGAAAAAATAAATCAAGTAATGTATCCAAGGAAAGTGAAGATGTTTTATATATGGAAATTTCTTATAAAAAATTAAGAGTTCAATCGAGGAAAATTAATTTCATCCTATGGTATCATTTATAGTTCACTGTCTTTTATATGGGGAAATTACACATTATTTGAGTCGATTCCCTAATCCATGGATGAAATTTTAGACCAGGGAATGACTTATGTTATACCAAATATTAAAGTGTAATAATATTAGTGTTTATGTTTCTAGATTCAATAATTATGTTGTTTAAGTGTCTTTTATGATATTTTGGTTTTAAGAATTAGGAATCATCTAAATATTATTTTATTGTATTTTGTGGTGAACATATTAAATGGTATTGATAAACTAGAAAAGTAATTTAGTTACAAGGTAATATTTTTTAAAAACACATGATTGAAGGATATAAAACCCTTAATACATGATTTATGTAGGTATAATAATGTTTAGTTAGGATAAAGAGATAATTCATATTGATAAATTAAATTTGATAGTATTGATGAAACTAGAATTGATTTGTGAGTTTATGGAAATGTGATTTATATGATCCTTATTTAAGTTTATACATTTTTGTATTTAGAGAATATATTTGATATTTCGTAATAAATAATATTTTTATTGATGTTTTATGGCGATTCATGTAATTAACATGGTATTCATGTGTTTGGTATGTGACATTATGAGATACTTTGTGTTGTTTGGGGATAAATGATAATGTTTATCTTGGGAAAAAATGTGATCAAATATGTTATACCCCATAATTTCATGTATTGTTTTGAAATTAAATAGGATTATTTCGAGACCAGTCATTGAGATTGTACGAGATTCTGAGGCTTGGAGTTCCCTGAATGGTCTGTTGAAAATGTTATATTTTTAAATAGTGTGTGTGAGATGTTTTCCTGAAAATGTGAAATAACTCTTAAATGGGTGCATGGATCAGAAACATGATAGAACTGTTGTGTTCAAGATAGTGGGTTTACCCTAGGAGCGACTTAAGTTTAGTCGGCGTGGGCCTGCAATGAGAAAACAAGAAAATAGAATAACTGTAAAAAAATAATTAAATAAGGATTATTTTATTCTTCAAATACTTATAAATCACGAATGGTGACTTGGATTGAAAATACTAGAACACCGTTGTTCTTGTGAGGGTGTTCTTTTCTTAGGAGGAGCTTAACGTTGGACGGCGCTAGCCAATAGTGGAAAGTAGTTTTTGGCAATAAATAAAATAATTAAATAAAGATAATTTTATTTTCAAATCCTTATAACTCATAAACTGTAACATGGATCAGAAATAAGAGAGTACAGTTAAGATCAGGAGGGTGTGATTCCATTCCATGAATGTATAAAATACCTAAAAATTTTCATGCCTATATCCTTCTTAAATTTCTAGATTGAAACCTCATTTTTTAGCATGTTCTTCTTCTGGAATTCACCTTTATTCTTCGTTAATATAGGTTTATCAATTTTATAAAGTAGAGAATTTTCCTTCTTTTATTCTTACTCAATCAGCTTGGATTTTTCAAACCAGTTTGCTAATATGATTAGACAATATTTTTGTGCATGATCTTCCTTCTTCTTGATTGTATATTCCTTCTTTGTACAAACTATTTTCGAACATGTGATAATTGGTTCTTTCCTTTTATCTTTCAACAATTATTATTGTTATGGAATCTATGTCATAAATTCTTAACAATTTGGACTACATGGTTTCCCTTCCACACATACTTTCAACATCCTTTAGAGTACCCTTTTTAGGCTCCCTTTCAAACTCCACACTAAATTGTCAAGCACTAGCTGACTACAATATCAAATATTGATAATTAACCCAAAACATTGATCTGAATGACATCTTATAAATAAAGAATCTTTAAATAGCATTTTTACCAATATAAAGTCATCATAATTAACTGAACACACTGACTATACCAACCACTATAGGTAAATCATTAATTTTGGTGTGGTCTTGGAACCAAATATGGTTCATCCAAAATCCATCTCCAGACACTAAATTCATCCATTTACTGTCTAAGTACATACATTTCACAACCTTGATAATGATCACCATCCCTTGATATGGATTTCACTCAAAAAGGAAAAGTATGAATCTCCCCACTATAGTATTATAGATACCATCATCAATCCTACATACACATGTCTCGTGCCTCATATCAAATTATGATCACTCTAGAAGATCCTATCCCAATAATCTCAAAAAAATTTCTTCATTTAAAAACTATCATCTTTCAAACACACATTATATCCAACAAAAATAATACATTAAAAGATATTAAATAGAGAAATCCAAATTATAGAAAAAAATAATAACTTTTGGAATACCTCATTAAGTATGGTACTAAAAGTCACTTCACCTATGATGGATTGCCCCAATAAAATAATATAGAAACCCAAATCTCGACACATACATGAAACCTATTTTTCCCATCCCAATACTTAGGGAATGCACACACATTCTTGATACATGAGAAATAGACCACAATTCATTTATTTTTCTAATATTGAGATGAGATATTACTCATTCAATTTACTTTGTCACCCTCATACTGGGGATCACCAACCAACATTCATTCCTACCTGGTTTCCATCCTTCTCTATGCACCTTCCTATGCAATGGATGTATCTACATAGATATCTTAGTCTTTCTTGAATATCTCTTAGTAGGTGTCCAGATAAAAGGAAGCTACTAATGCCCATAATGAGTATATAAGACCATTTAAAAACTATAATTCCTTTATGAATAAATTTCATTTGAAGGATGGCATGAAATGAATAAACATTTCAAATTTAGTGGGATACTCCATTACTGATCCAATAATGATATAGCTCCATGAATCCCCAAAACATGCTCTTATTCTGTAAATCTATGATAGCCTCTCATAGAAGGGGGAATAAAACTTGATCCATAAAACCTCTGCATTCCTTCTTTTATAATCAAATGTATTTATCCATTCTGACTCATCTCCTTTGAACTTAGAAACATCTAGTTTCACCCATATATCCTCTAGAGTTCCAACTCTTTCAAATAGGAACTAAACTTTCATCAACACATTCTAAACATCCTACGATCCCATGTCACGATTGAAAATTAGATACTACTACTCCTAGAACTCATGGATAACTTAGAAAACCATTGATTTTCCTTTTCGAAGGCTTTGGTCAATGGATCAAAGTAGTTGTAACATAATATGAGGGAAACAAGAACTTGAGCATATTTCCCATGAGAACACAATGTCATCCTAATTAGATGCTTTGTTGATGAATTTTGATTCAACATCATCTCGTAATAACAACATTACTAATTAGAAACCCATCACGCCACAATATTCAGCATGAATTATTACCACAAAATAATGAAACTACCTTTAATCCTTACTTCATAACAAAATATCATTTCCAAAACACCAACCCTAAGGTTTATAATAATAATCTAAGGGTTACTCTCCTACACACAAAGCATAACAACCAAACCCCACACATTCAAGCTTGATAATAAGAAACCCTCCACCCCCTTAACTAATCTAAAAGAAACTTCATAATAAAAATACACAATCAAATCACCCAGAAATCACCAAAATTTCCTATATCGAGAGTTTTACATCAAAACATTAAGAAAAACCCCAACAAGAACCACCAACTTGAGGGATTACCACCAACCCAAACCCCCAAAGGCAAATCCAAACCATACCCAATACATAGCCATCATACTCCAAACACCACCCTAACACCCGAACTCAATTGCATGAAGAGTGATATGCTTCTACCTGCAAATGGTGAGACTGCTGAGCAGATGTCATCGAGGAGGAGGGTGCTACTGTGGGAGAGTTCATCGGGGAGGAGGGAGCAGCTGTGAGAGAGGGCTTCACGGTGAGATCATCAGGAGGATTATACGTCGTCAGGGAGGAGGGCTCCGTGGTGATAGGGATGCGAACTGTGGGAGGAGGAGGAGGGCTGCGGGGAGGAGGAGATGTCGTCGGGGAGGAGGTCTGCGTGGTGATAGGGCTGTGAATCGAGGGAGGAGAGGAGGGTTGCGGGGAGGAGGATACGTCATCGGGGAGGAGGTCTACACAGTGATAGGGGTGCGAATTGGTGGAGGAGGAGGAGGGATGCGGATCAGGGAATGGGGAGGAGCCTGATACAGCTTGAAAAAAAAACGATGCTCGTGTGTATTATTAATTTAGTCACAGTGATAGAATTTAACCGTGGCAATAAAAAATCTATAGCCACAAAGATATAAAACCGTGGTTGTAGGTCCATGGCTATAGCCCAAATTTTTAGTAGTGCCTACCTATAAGGGAGTTAGATCTCACCAAAATTAAAGCAGGGAAAAAGTCAATACCTCACATTAAATGGTGAATCCAACAAATACCAATTCAGATTAAAATAGGGAAATGAAAAAAAACCCTTCAAAATGAACTTGAATATTTTTTAGGCTTGAATATTCCTATAAATATAACCCAGATGTTTCTGAGGGACATAACCTAAACCCTGAGAGGAAGGATATTCAAACTGAGACTAGATCCTAGAATCTGAGAGTGGTTCTAATATCATAGAGTACTTATTAGGTCTTTTTTTCTTTTTTATCATTATCAGGGAGGCAAACACCAAACATAATCTATAAATTTGATCATCATTCAATATTTCATTTCAATTTTTCCAAAAAAGAAGATGAGTATATCAATAAGGTTATATGTTTTCACTAGGGATAAATATGATACAAAATGTATGATCAAAAATATTCATGCATTTGAGGAGGGCGTGACACATCAACACTTGTAGATCATTTAATCAGATAATCTTCATTTCACTACTAGGCTCCTATATCTTCCACACCACAACCTAGATTTTCCAACATCCTTCACTATGTGTAGGAAAATACCTGAAGAGTGATAGTGGAATTTTTATTCAAAACTACTATTGTTAGTTCTCATCATAATGACCAAAGAAATCTATGTCTCTAGAAATGAATCAAACATTAAAGCCAAGAAAACAACACTCATCGATATCATTCAATCTATATGTTTGACCATAATGTTCTTGGTGTTGTAGGATTAATTTCTTCACAATCTAATCATGTAGATGTTATTTGTAAAATAATTCTGAATGATATGAATTTATACACATATTTATAATAAATAACATCAAAACATATCTCAAGGAAGACCAGTGCACACTAAAAAAGTTCTAGGAACCCAAAAATAACAAAAACCCAAATTAAAATTGGGCTAAAAGAAATAGGTAGATGAAACTCAACCTCAAAACGGGGGTGGGTGATCCAAAACAGTCTGATTTGCTTCTACTTCAGTGGAAAATGCTGAAACATGGCCTAAGCCGACCCAAGAGACTCATTTCTTTCCCTAACAAAGAAAAAAATCAAAATAATCTAATTAACCCATGAACTAGGGTTCGGATAAGCAAAATAGGGTGTCGGGGAGAATAGAAATCGGCCAAAAGAGGAAGAAGAATAGAAGAGGATAGCTTACCACGAGACGCCGACCAAGAAAACGAAATAAATCTTGTAAAATCACAGGAAGAAGAGGACTTGGGAGAGGGACGGTGGTGTGCGTGGCTAGAGAGGAGAGGGGAGAGATGGTCGTGCGAGATGAGAACCAAAGATTCGGCGGGGAGGAGGTGAGAGGAACTAGAAATTCAGGGGGAGGAGGAGAATGCAACCAAAGAGGGTGGAGGGCGTGATCTTGATCAGCTGGGGATAGAAGTCAGGAGGAGCGCAAGAGTAGAGAATCAGGGACCTCGATATCAAATTGGAAAATACACTGTATAGCCACAATTATTAAATTAAACGATGGAAATTAGGAAGATATAGCCATGGACCAATAAAATCGTGCCTATTGGTCCGTGTCTATTGCTTTCATTTGTAGTAGTGCAAATAATAATTTTATTTTTAATCTTCATAACTCATAAATAGTAACTTGGATAATAAATCTTAGACCACCGTTGAGTTTGTAATGAGATATTCTCTTTAAGCAACACCTAACCTAAACCGGTGTGGTTCATGGGTGAATATGAGTTTTTGGACTTTTTCGAAGAAAAATAAAATAAAGCCAAAAGTTATTTTATTTTATTTTCTACATCATTACATAGTGGAAAGGTGATGGTAAATCCCATTAATGAAGCTCATTAATGAGTTAGTGTGACGATGCTACAATGCAGCGTAACATAAATGGTGATTCACATTTCATCAATGAAAAGCTTTACATGAAATGAAGGATTATTGGCGCAATCCTAGAATTTTTTTGAGGCTTTGGTGGATGGAGACAATGAACGAAAAATGCAATTTATTTCACCATTTGAATAATCGCTAGTGATGGTGGCCTACGAATCAAAAACGAAGAATGGGGGCATGTGATCCCATTCTTTCTAGACCAACAATCCTATCCCAGGTATGGGTTTATATTCTTTGTGAATCTTTCCCCCCGTTCTCGCCACTAAACAAAGAACATAGATCAACACTGTAACAAGTTTATCAATGGATATATTTTCTTTATGGGGTTGGGAAAAATGGTTTGCGGCTTGATAATTGGATTAATATCTTAGTGATTTATTTATCTGCTTAGTGTTTCTGTTAACGAGAAATCATTTGAGCCGACATGAAGAAAGGATGTTTTTTTCCATTTGGGCGTTCATGTGTTCTTCTTGACTGAACCATAGAATCGACGAAAAGGAATCCTAAAGGCCGTAACAGGGATGGAGGTCCCCAAAGATTTGTGTGGGCACCAAAATTTTGAGAATCAGACCACCGGAGCGGACTCGGTGGCCCACGACGGTGACCGCGTATGGGAGGCAGCTCGCCCCGATGGCTCATCATGGCAGTGGAGGTCGTGACCGGCTAGGGATATGGTGGTATTGAAGGGTGGAATTAATTGGTTTCTACATTGGAGGATCGGTCTATGTTGGTGGCCCATGTTGAGTAGATGGCACACGATCCCTACTGGACTACGTACAACAAGGAGGCAGCCATCCTTAGTCGGGCGTGTGGTGGTGCACCCTGGATGCCTAGAGTGTCTAGGATGGAAGCAATCCAGACCGCCATTGTGGGTTGTGCTGATCGTGTGGACTAGAAAAATTGGTGACTTGGGCTACAAATAGAGCCAGCATGCCAGTGCGGGATGGTCCAGATGAAAACAGGGTCATTAGGTAACCCGATGAGCCGGACCCATGGTTGAACTAGGTCGTGTTCAGCATGGCCCAATGGGGCTGGCCACTAGGCCAGGAAGGATAGGGTCAGCCCATACCCAATTGGGAGGGAAGAAATGTGTCATGTCATGTGGGACCCCCCCAGTTTGGTTTGGTTAGGTCAGTTTTACCATGTCAGGCTAGGTCTAGACGGAACCATCATCTGTTTACTAAAATGCCTATATCTTTCAAAATGAGCGTCTGATTGATGTGCCATCTATGACATTTGGACCCTTGCAATGATACGGTCCTTTGGAAATAAACTATGTGAGATTCTATGATATTATAGTTTTGACCAATGGCTTGATGAATATATTCTCCCGGAATCAAGCACACTACAGAGCGGGAATACTACGACTGGTTGTGACATGAACGTTATGACGAGTGTACCTTAGTGGTTCAGCATACGAGAATAACTTTGTGGTTAAGTATATGAGCTTAAATTAGTGTTTCAAAATATGATCATACCTTAGGGTTTCAGTAGACGAGCGTACCTTAGTGGTTCAACATACGAGTGTACCTTAGTGGTTCAGTAGACGAGGGACCTTAGTGGTCAGCTAGACGAGTGACCTCAGTGGTCTGTTGACGAGCAACCTCAATGGTTATCCAGACGAGTGAACTATGTGGTCCGACAGATGAGTGGACCTTAGTGGTCTATTAGATGAGCAGATCTCAGTTGAACATCAGACGAGTGGACCTCAGTGGTCCAGCAGATGAGTGGAGCTCATTGGTCCTGAAGCCGAGCATACCTCAATGGTCTAGCAGTTGGGTGGACCTCAGTGGTCCAATAGCCAAGAAGATCTCAGTGGATTATCTAGGATGATTCCATCATTAGTAAAATATGATTCAGTTTTATGATTGATAATATTTCATTCTATACTTTAGATTATACATGCTTGAGTTATATTTTCTTTGTGGTCTAGTTGTGTGATCTTTCCATGTGGTCTTTCTTTGCGGTCTTTCATTTTTTGGTTTCAATTACCTAATGAGTATTCTGTTTCATACCCCTACATGAGATTTTACCACCTGTTTCGTGTCCTGTGTAGGTTATCGAATATTCAACGAATACCTTGGTGGTCCAGGACTAGGTGGTGCCCAGTGAGATGGGACAGACATGACATAATTCAATAACTATATAAAACTACCCACCACCTACCCTTCAGGTTGGATTTGAGCAGATTAATCTTGGATGTTGTACTTTCCTTTTTGATTTTGGGCTTTTATTCTAGACCCTTTTTACTTTTTAGTTTGTACTGTACTTTCAGTAGTTTTCTTAGTCACATTAGTGGTTTACATAGTGTTTAACTTTTCGTAGTTTGAGCATTGGGTGTTTGTATAGATTAGAAGTAAGATGAATTACATTTTAGGATATGCCTATTCGGTGCCAGTCACTAGGCCCTCGCCTATGTAAAGTGGTCTTGGGGAAGTCACGACATGGGCCCTGTTGGATTTTTCATGACAATGTTGTATTAGAGGAGGTCAGTTCTGCTAGAAAAAACTAAGAGTCTAAAATTTTTATGGGGAAACAATGTTAAGTGTCTCGAGATTGGATTTCAGTCCATAGAGTCCAATGTTGGTGCAACAACTGACATATCCATACATTGGGGCCCAAAATTCTTTTTTCTAACTCGATACATGAAAACACAGGTTGCATGAATCAATTGGTTCCCCCCCCCCATGATCTTTTGTTTCAGAGTTAGGTCACGAGGTATAATCTATTGATCATGGTCCATCTTGATCACTTTCAGGATTCCTCCATACAGACATCAAACCATGATTCTAGTGTGGGACCATGAGGATGGTGCATAGAGAGATGAGGCTTTAGCACAGGGATTGTTTCCTGAGATGGAACCTTAAGGTGGTGTCCCAACGATTCCGCCGCCCATTGGTCTGTAGTTACTACAGGTTCTACCATTAGAGGACACACGTAGGCTCAGTGCCTTACATGAGTTCCAGTTATAAATACCTCCTAGTTTCATGGGAGAATAGTATGCTATGCATGCGGAAGGTATGGGCACGTATATTTTCATTTCTTAACTTGCTGCATAGAGGGCTCACATACAGTCGAGGGACTACTGAGGCAGAGTTTCAGATAGGAACAGGGTAGTCCATAAGGTGGAAAACATGAAAGAGGAGCGGGATGAGCGAAATAAGGTGGGCGTAGATACGAGGTACTACCACCACCACCCATAGGAGGTACTCCATGGGTTCTAGGAGAAGGTGGATAGTGGCGGCCACAACTTTAGGTTGCCGAGGATCACGATGCCGATGTACAAGTGATGATAAATGGTAAGATTTGTATCTTCTCCAATTTATCTACTATTCTTATAGAAACATGCACCATTCACTCTTTCCTATCCACTTACCTTGTTTGGAGCTAGATGATTCTGATCGAGTTGTTGGCTCGATCCACACCATTAGACACTCTTACGAGAGGGGATTCGATGATCACACACTGGTTCCCGCAGTGTGAGCTTAATCTTGGAGGTGAGAGCTTTTGTGGGGATTTATTAGTAGTAGTGTTAAGGCCTTACAACGTCATCCTGGTTATGGACTAGCTATCTAGAGTTCACACCTGGATCGACTATTTTAGGCACAAAGTACGGTGTGTCCATAGATATGGTATCGAATTTTCCTTTATGAAAATAAAGGAAACTGGAGTACTACATGATGGAAACGCACAAAGGAGGGTGCAACCAATCACTCATCAGCTGGATAGCATGTCCTTAAATGTAGTGGATGAGATGATTCCAAAGTTTCCTACATGGTGTACTATAACAAATCTAGAACTGGGATTGTTTGTGTCCAGATGTAGGGGAAAGTAGTGATTACTTATGTATCACAATAGTTGATACCACATGAGAAAAACTATGCAACTCATGGCCTTGAGTTTTCAGTGGTAGTATTCACACTAAATATGTGGTGACACTACCTTATGAGAAAATGATTTTTCATGTACTCCAACCACAAGAGTCTTAAGTATATCTTTCCTCAGAAAGATATCAATCTAAGACAAAAACATTGTTTAGAGTTCCTACATGTCTATGAATTCAAGATAGTCTAAATTTTTTGGGAGAGGAATGTGGGTGAAGATACTCTCAGCAAAATATGAAGTTCACAACAAATAAACGAGGCCTCTAAGATATTGGCATTTATTTATACATCCTCTGTGGATAGAGATGAGGTAACTTTTCTTCAGTTGATGGAAGTTTCCCTTACCCTCTTATAGCGAGTCAGGGAGGTGCAACTCAGAGATGCATGCTATGAGACTACACATTCCCAGATGTCCATAAGGAATGTCCCTGATGGATACTAAAAATGTGGGGATCACATTATCATTTTCAGAAGACACACCATTCTACCAGGGGTGTTATGGTATGAAGTGTTTAGGGAGTTCCATACACCCCTTTAGAAGTACATCCTTTTTTGGAGAAGATGTAACAGGACCTCTGAAGTTAGCACTGGTGGCCGGGGGTGAAAGAGGTAGTGGTAGAGTTTGTCTCATGATTCCTCACTTGTCAACAAGTGAAGTTTGAGCACCAGGTTCTACCAGGTTTGACACAACCACTTAAGGCACCTGAGTGGATGTGGGATGAGATATCGATGGACTTCTTGATAGTCGTACCATGAATGTTCAAGGGGAAAGATACCATCTAGGTGATCGTAGACCGACTCACCAAGTCAGACCACTTCCTACCCATTCGAGAACAAGGTTCAGTAGATAGCTTGAGATGCATCTATGTGTAGGAGATAGCTGACTCCATGGAGTCTCATCTATGATTTTCTCTGATCATGATGCACGCTTTATATCCCAGATATGGAAGGGATTATAAAAGGTTTTTGGGACTCAACTCCGCTTGAGAATAACCTCTCACTGACAAATGGATGGTCCGATGGAGTGGACCGTACATACCTTGGAGATCATGCTTCGTTTAATCATTCTTGATTTTGTTCGTAGTTAGGAAGAACACCTACCACTAGTGGAGTTTTCATACAACAACAACTACCACTCCACCATCGGTATGGCACCATCTGAGGCATTGTACGAATGACCATGTAGGTTACCGTTATGTTGGGCAGACCCAGGGGAGTCAGCACTCATGGGTCAAGAGATGGTATAAGCTACCACTAAGAAGGTGAAGGTCATATGAGAGTGGATTATGACTGCACATGGCTGATATAAGTCCTAAACTGATAGGCGACATAGACTATTGGAGCTATAGTTTGGGGAACACATCTTCTAATGGGTCTCTCCTCGACAAGGGATATATAGATTTGGTTAGGGTGACAAGATTATTTTCTAGGTTCATCGAACCTTTCTTGATACTCCATAGTGTGGGTGAGTTGGGATACTACCTTGCTCTTTCACCCAAGTTGGAGAGGGTGCACGACTTCTTCCACATATCTCAGCTGAGGAGATATGTGCTCGACTCTTTTCACTTCATTGACCATGGAAATCTGGAGATTGATGACATGGTGACATTCGCGGTATACCTAGTGGAGATAGAGGATCGACAAGATAGGATCCTTTATTGATGGTTGATTCCTCTAGTTCATGTTCATTGGAAGCATGGGAATCTCTAGGAGAGTACATGGGAGTGGGAGGATCCAATTCATGAACAGTTCCCAAATTTGTTTGATTTTCCCTCATTTTGGATTAAGAGAACGTAAAGACCTAATGAGGGGAGTAATTTAATCCCCATAATTCAATGTAATTTCTTTTGAAAATTAAATGGGATTATTTTGAGACCAGAAACTAAGACGACATGCGATTACAAGGCCCGAAGATCCTAGAATGGTCCATCGAAAAATGATAAGTTTTTAAATAGCACGTGTGAGCGGTTTTCTTGAAAAAGTGGAACATCTTTTAAATGGGTTCCTCGATCATAAATATAAGGGAACTATTTTTTTCTAGATAGCGGGTTTACTCAAGGAACAACTTTTGTTTAGTCGACATAGGCCTCCCGTGAGAAAACATGAAAATGGCATGACACCAAATAAAATATTTAAATAAGAATTATTTTATTTTTAAAATCCTTATAAATTACAAACAGTGACTTGGATTGAAAATATAAGACCACTGTTGAGCTCGTTTTGGAATTATTTCCCTATGCATAGCCTAATATTGGCCAGTGGGGGCCAATAGTGGAATAGAGATTTTGGTCATAAATAAAATAATTGAATAAAGATTATTTTATTTTCAAATCCTTATGTCTCAAAAATGGTTACTCGAATTAGAAATCTGAGAGTGTGGTTGAGCTCATTAGGCTATGCTTCCCTTAGGTGGAGTCTAACATCGGCCGGTTCGGCTGGTTGTGAATGTTGGTTTCTGGAAAATAATAGAAAATAAAACAATTTAAATAAGAATTATTTTATTTTTGAATCCTCATATGTCACAAACTGTAACTCAGATTAAAAATATGAGACCATCATTAAGTTTTCAGTGATATGTTCTCCTTAGGTAGAACCTATCCTCGACCGACATAGTTCTAGGGTTAGAGTTTTTTTGGACTTTTCGAAAGAAAAATGAAATAACATAAAAAGTTATTTTATTTTTTTTAATATTCATTACACAGTAATGAGGCGATGAAGGATCCCATTAATGAAATTGATTAACAAGTCATCGTAACAACACTGCAATGCAGTGTAACAGAAATGAAGACTCAAATTTCATCAATTAATAGCCTAACAAGCAATGCATGATTGTTGGAACAATCTTGGAATTTCTCTAAGGCTTTAGTGGGTGGCAGTGATGAATGACCAATGAACATTCCTCCACTCTTTGAAGGATCACTATTGACTGTGGGCTTCTGATATAGAAGAAGAATGGAGTCATGTGATCTTGTTCCTCTTTGAACAACAATCCTATCCCAGGTATGAGTTTAAATTCTTAGTGAATTGTTTTTCCTCTATTCTCCCCTCTAAATGAAGAACACAGATCCACTCTCTAACAAGTTGAAATGTGGATAAATTTTCCTTGTGGGGTTGGGAAAAAATTATTGTGGGTTTATAATGGGATTAATATATTAGTGATTTATTTATATGCTTCTTTTTTCTGCTAAGGTAGAGAATTTAAGCTGATGCGAACAAAGGCCAGTTTGATCCATTTGGGTGTTCGTGTGTTATTCATGACTGAAACCCTGAATCAATGACAAGGCTACCTCGAGGCCATAGTAGGGATGGTAGTGACCAGAGATGTTTGAGGGAATGGATGGTTCGAGAATCAGACCACCGGAGCGGACCCAGTGGCCTGCGGAAGACACTATAGACATGGTGGGATGGGCTCATAGAGGTGGCCATGGGTGGGGGAAGGTGGCACGCCATGGAGGGGGAGGCCTCAGCGGTATGGAAGGGTAGTGTCGCTCGGGCGCAGTGTTGAGGAGCAGCCTATGTTAGCAGGCCACGAAGAGAAGATGGAATGCGGTCCTTACTGGACCACATGTTGGCAGGAGGCGGCCAACCTCAACTGGCTACATGGGGGTGTGCCCCAGATGCCTCGGGCATCTGGACTGGAAGTAAGACGGCCCGCCTTTACAGGCTAGGCTGATTGGGTGGACCATGCTACTGGGAGGCTCAGGCTACAGATAGAACCGGCCTACCAGTGTGGACCGGTGCAGACAAAAATTGGGTCACTGGGAGACTCGTTGGGAAGGACCCACATCTAAACTGGGTCAGGTCCATCAAGGGCCAATGGGCATGGCCACTGGGCCAGGCATGACCGGGTCAGACCAAATCTAAAACAGTTGGGTCAGGTTGGACCAAACGTTTCTTTCCCTGTAGGAGTCCCCAGGTCGGGTTGGTCCGTTCGATTCGACCAAATCGGACCGGTTCCGGATGCAACCGTCCCCTATTTACTAAAACACAAATATCTTATAGACCGGACATCTGATTGACACGACATCTATGGTGTTGAGACCCTTACAACAAGACGATATTTTGGGAAGACTTTAAGTGAGATTCCTTGATAGTTGAGTAAATACTGATGGATTGAGGTGCAGATTCTCATGGAATCTATCACACTAGAGAGCGGAAATCCTACTACTATTTGTGACACGAAGGTTATGACGAGACTGCCTTAGTGGTTCAGTATACGAGTGTAACTAAGTGGTTAAACATATGAGCATACCTTTTTGGTTCAGTAGACAAGCGTACCATAGGGTTTTAGTAGATGAGTGTACTTGAGTGGTTAAGTAGAGGAGCCTACCTTAGTGGTTCAACAGATGAGAGTACCTTAGTGGTTCAGCAGACGGGCAGCCTCAATGGTCTTCCAGATGAACAACCTCAGGGGTCAACCATATGAGTGACCTTAATGGTCAACCAGAAAAGGGACCTCAATGGTTAGCCAAACGAATGATGTTAGTGGTGATCCAAAAGAGCGAACTCAATGGTCAGCTAGATGAGCGACCTCAGTTTTCAACCAGATAGGCGACCATAGTTGTAAGTCAAATGGGTGTCCTCAGTGGTACAATAGAAGATCATACTTCAGTGGTCCAACAGGAGAGTGAACCATAGTTTTCTAGTAGTGGAGCAGACCTCAGTAGTCCAGCAGACAAGCAGATCTCAGTGGTCCAACAACCGGTCAGACCTCAGTGCTCTAGTAGATAAGCAGAGCTCAATGTATCATTAGGGATGAGTCCCTCAGCAGTACAATATGATTCATCTTTACGACTGATAATCTTACTTTTTATACTTTAGATTATACCTGTGTGAGATATCTTTATTTTTTGGTCTGGTTGTATGATCTGGTCATGTGTTCTTTCTTTGTCATCTTTCCCTTATGGTTTGGGGTCCCTACTGAGTATTGTGTTTCTCACCCATGCACGGGCTTCACCCTCATGTGTTGTTTCCAATGCAGGTGATCGATTATTTTATGGATACCATGGTGGTCCGAGATGAGTTATTGCCCAGTGAGATGGGACGGATGAGATTTAATTATACATCTACAGATAGCTACCCTCCACCTACCCTTTAGGTAGGGTTTGAGAAGACAAATATTGGATACTATACATTCTGGTGTGGTTTTGGGATTGTATTATAGCCCCTTTTTACTTTTCAGTTTATAATGTACTTTTAGAAAATGTCTAAGTGATAGTTTTGGTATACTTAGTGTTTACCTTTTTCACAGTTTGAGGTTTTTGTGTGTGTATAGGATTAAAGGAAAATGTCTTCCCTTTTTAGGATATTCCTATTTGGTTCTAGTATCCATCCCTTGACATATAGAAGGTGGGCTTGGGGTAGTCACGACACGGGCCCTTTGGGATGGGTCTTGACAGAATAATATATATTCTGGGGTTTTAAATTTGATCAGATATATTTTGGAGGAGTATTAAGGTTAACTATTTATTGATTTTTTTGAACTTTGGTTTTTATTATTGATGATTTAGAGATTCATGTATTATATTTATAAATACTGGATAACATGTGCTATCCATTTATATTTTTTAAATATGTCAAGACATAGTCAATGAATTGTCATTATTTTATGTATATTCTGATTCATTTATGTTAATTTCTTTTCTATAGACATGAAAACTAATCTTGAATATTCATTTATTAGAGTATGATATCAATGAGAAATTGAAAATTTTCAAATTACAACTAAAGAATGAAATTTATCTACTAAAATAGAAATAATCCATGTATGTATATATTTTCATGATATGTATGTTTGTAGTAAAAAATTATGTCAACAACGGAAAATGATATTTACAACAACATTCATTATTTATTAATTTTAAAATTCAATATAGAGGAAAAATAAAAAACATGGATCTATTTAAGGGTCCAATAACAGTGCAACCCCTGTACATCTCCCATACAAAATTTCATTCCATTAAGGGGAAATGGGTCAATTCTAGAGTAGTAGGTGATACCTAAGCCACGGACCACCGAGTAGGTGAGGTAGTCTGAAACCTGATTACCTTCCTTCCATGTGTGAAGGATTTATTTCTACTATTAGTCTATATTAGTCGATAGATGTTATTTTCACCGTTATGTCTCTATTTTATCTTACCACCAATGTTATCATTATATACGAACCCAATTATGTGTTATTTTATAGAACCTTTATGTTTCTAATTTCCCCATTTATTAGGAAGGTTTATTATCCCACTCTACAATATGGGTTTTCAATAAGGGAATTTTAAAATATTGATCCTTTGATTTACATGATTGAAATTGAGAGGGTAAAATTTATTTAATGGGGTAAAATTTAACCCCTAAATATTTTATAATATATTTAACTTTAAATTAATTTTAAGTATTTAATAACATTATTGACAATGAACCCCATAAATATAATGAAAATTATATATTACATCATAGCTCTTAAATTAAATGGTATGAATAACATTAACCACATTATGATATATATATATATATATAAATGTTTTGATTAATTGAAATGTATTTATTAATTCATAATATCTATGTAATTAATTTTTACTAAATTATTTTTTAAAAAAAATACGTGTCAACCAAAAATGGTTTTTATTGTATTTTTTTCAAGAATATTATAATTAATTTATAAAAATTTAAATATTTTAATTTGAGAAAATAAATATAATTTTGGATTAATAATATCAAATTTATCATAGTGTGTATTATTTGTTTTTTTGTAAAATAGTTTATTTTTTAGCGAATAGAGAAAAATGATAATTTTTTTATAAAATATTATTTTTTTCATTGAAAAATAATGATAATTATTTGAATTTTATCATAAATTATCATAATTATTATTAAGTTTGGAATAATATAATTAATTACAAATTAATTAGATTAATACTTGAAATTGGTATAATTTCATTTATTTTCTTATAAAAACTTTTTTTATAAAATCTACTTTTATTTCCATTTACGCAATTGTATTAAAATGAATTTATTTCAAATATAGAAATTGAATATTCTAAATTTTATTATTTATATTGAATCACAATAATTAATACAATTTATTCAGTTCAATTTAATTTTCGGTCATTCTAAATAGTAATTGTGGTAATGATTTCTCACATCAGTAGAAGAGGTAAAACATTGTTAAAACTAAGTGTTAAAACTTTAAAATCTCATTAAAATGTTTCATTATAAAATTGGATAAATCATTTTAAAATATTTATATGTTTTAGTAGGTAAAAAAGTTATTTAAAAACATTATTTTAAAATTGAGTACTCAGTATTGACTTTTGTGAAGACAAGTTATATTTAATTAAAATTAATTTTATCACTTATTGCATTTAATGGAATGGTCAGAAGATGACCTTGAGTTTTTTATTCCTAAAAATGTATAAAAATATTCATTTCTTATTAATTTACAAAAAAATAATCATTTAATGAAACATATTTCTTGATTTCTTGGTGAATTTTTTTTTACTCTTAAATAAATTATTTTTCTAAAACCGTTTTCATCCATTTAGTGTTCTTATTTTAAAACTAATTTTTACCAAATTTTTAAAATAATTTGTTAAATTAGATTAAAAATATTTAATCATTATTTTAAAATTGTTTTATAAGGCTCCTTTTATTTTTTTTCATATAATTATATTATCATGGTAAAAAGATATGTTATCATGGTTATGGTTAAATTGAGTTTAAATTGGTTTAACTATGAGATAAGGATTAATATTTATCCAATACTTAATTTTTTTTGTTGAGTATATTTTATACATATCACATATTATATTCTAATTTTGGGTTCCATGGTGCCACTATTTTTTATTATGATATATATAGTATTTAATCTTTTTGGTAATTCCAAGTGTGTCCTTTCCCTCCCTAGTAAATGGATAGCACCTATCATATCTTCTACACACTTCATGATCCCTATATATAATAAATTAATTAAAATAATTCCATATTATATTCCATCCACATATCACATATATTTTTTACTTCCAAAAGGAAATCCTTTCATGGATCAATATGTTAGCTAATAGTAGTTTCTAAACAAAGAGGTATAATTGTTAACCAATTACATTAAATATTATTTATTCCTCAACCTCCTCATAAAATTTTAATATATTTTGAAATAATGAATTATAAATATTAAATATAATTAAATGTTGTTTTTTTAAACAACCGTTATCAACCTCCTTTTCACCCCATAGGAAAATAAAACATCATCTGTGCATATGTGTGAACTACCACCTCCATGAAGCGATGTGTTTCTTTTTTCATCACCACTTCATAGTGATATTTATAACAATAGATATAATGAATCTCAATAATATATATAATATTTTTTATATTGATTGAAATTTGGATAATTATTTACTTTTCTTTGGTTTCATCCATTGAAATGTTGAACCATCACTCATGCATATGTACGGATTACCATCTTAACAAAGTGATGTTATTAATTTTTCATCACCACATTATATGAATACTTATAAAAGTGAATATAATGATTAAATATTATACTAATTACATGATAAATATTATTTATATTATGGAACCATAGTCAAGTTAAATGGATTGGTACTTGTAAACTGAAACATACCTGAAAAAATAAAGTAGTTATCACATAAAAAGTGGTTTTAATAAATAATTTTTAATAAATTGGTGATGAGATATTAAAATTAAATATTATATGGTATGATTTATATTATTATTATTCTAAAATATATGTATGATAAATTTATATCTATTATAAAGTAGGTTTTAAATCATATTAAGCAATAGGATACTTGAGGTAAACGATTTAAGTATTAATCTCATTTAATTCAAGACAATTTATACATGTATTTAAATTTATAAAAATTATATTATTTTAATAATATAAAAAATATTTATTTATATTGTCCTATATTTATTCATGAAACCTGCATTTAATTTTACAATTTTTCTATATTTTTAACTTAAAACTAGTGGTAAAATGGTTTTAGGAAAAAACATTATTTCCTCTTTGATCAGAAATATTTTCCTTCGCTCTCCATGGTATCATTAAAATGTTTTTATAATATTTTTATTATTATCAAATGATTATATAAACTAATTTATAACAATTTTTTTCTTTATATGAAAATTTAATAAAGGAATATTCTTTTAATTTTCCAAACAACATGATTTTATATTTTTACCAAAAATATCAAAAGAATCATCATTATAATGTACCTAGAATGAGAATAATTCCCCACTGGAATTAATACTCATTAATTTTATGCTTCATTTAAAATTTCGCATAGTTATTTTCAAATAAAACATTTTCAATAAAATTTTATAACATTTTAGATATTAAATAACTGATTTCATAACGAAAAGGTATTTTACACAAGAAATTTTTAATTGATATTTTAAAGTAATTTATTATCCATGATTTCATAAGTTGATGTTACTTATTATTTTCTAGGTATATTATTTAATGTTACCATCCTTATTCATTTTCTTGATAGTTTATGATTGTGATGATGAGATATCTACACAACCACTTTATTTTCCATGGGTTATGCTTTCATGATTTGATCAATGTTTTATGATATTATGGAATAATTATGAATGAACATGGATTATAATATTTTTAGTCCTTTATTTATATATCCATAAAATTGAATGTGAAAATATTAATGTTGTATTAGATCAAAGGTCATACAACATATAATACGCCAAGATTTTATGATTTTTTTGAAATTAATTTATTAATTTAAATATTTTTTATTACATGAAAAATTATGATTATATTAATATATACATTACAGTGAGTTTTTATTTTATTATATTTAAAACTATGCTTATTTTATAATACATGCAACACTGAGCTTCAATTAAAATAGACATATTATTCACATATTAATATTTAATATGACAGTTGTCACCTAGATGTTGGAATAGAGTTTATGAATAAGACTAAATAAGCTATGAAAATATTTTTTCACATGTATATAAAATGAGTTATTTGGTCACCAACAAAAATTAAATAAAAAGAACACCCTCTTTAAATAAAAGAAAATCTTTCTCTAGAAAACTATTTTTTATGCGCACAAGTTTATTTCAAATAAATAGTGTAACCAATTTTTTTATTTATTTAAATGGAATATAAATATTATATATTAAATAAAAAGTTTAAAATCAATCATATATATCTTCTAGATAATAAATATTAATAAATCCAATTTTATTCTTAAAATATATTTTTTTTCTAAAAGACAGTTATTTTCGTCTTTTTTCACACTTATAATACAACTATTTTATATTTTACCTTTATAAAATTAATTTGATAAAATAACATTAATTTTTTAAATCATAATGTTAAAATTTTCTAAGGTCATTTTTTGTATTTTTTTTTGAATGATTTATTTTTGAGAAGTTGGGAAAAATTCTAAATTTTAATTTAAAACTACCTTTTCATTTATATAATTTATAATGATAAATAATATATTAAATTTGTTTTAATGTAATATTTGTTTAATTTTATATCAATTAGTCCAATTTAGGTAATTATAATCATTTTCAAATTGAATTTAGATACAAAAGTTTTTTAGGCTTTTGAACTTTTTCTCTTCAAAAGTCGATTTCTCATCACGTTCATGGGACAAATTTTAATTTACTTTTTTTACACATATGTGGATTTAATTCAGAAAAAATATATTTCATATTTATAATCAATTTAATTTATAATGTATTATAGCATTAACTTATTTCTGGACCAAAATGAATTATGAATGCAGTAAAAATCAATTACCGTGGTTAAGGTAAAAGTTCGTTTTCTATGGGGTTAAAGTAATATGATAAAAAAGAAAATTAACTAAAAAACAATATTAACATTATTTTAATATTTTATATAGATCATTTCCAAAATATTATTTTAAATATGGAAATTAAATTTTAACTTTCCATTGAATATGACCCATATAATATGTTGTGTAACGAAAAAGACAAAAAGGATCCATTTCATAGTTTTTAATAAATATAAGGACTTGGGATTAGAGAACACATCATATTTCTGGTCATATATATATGTTTGAAATATAAATTATTACTTTTTATCATGGAAATTTATTTTAATTATTTGAGATGAGATTATTACTTTAGATGCTTAATGAAATACAACAAAATAATTATTTTTTTAATTATTAATTTAAAGAAATAGAACTAAAAATATTAAAAGTGATGTAAATTGAATGAGTTATAATGTTACTTTATTTTTCAGATTATTATTTATTTTTAGATATGTTTAACCATAATATATTATAATTATATTAATGTATTGATATATTTTAAATTCAATTTTAATGAATAATGTCAAAATTAATATTAATTTTATTTTATAATAAATGATATTTTATTAAATGATTTAAAATTAATAAAAAACAAATACCATTAAAAGGGTTTTTTAAATTCTAATGAAAAAAATGGTCCATTCACAGACCAATTTTTCATTTATAATTAATATATTGACTCTTAAATTGTAAAAACTCGGTTAGCATGGTTATAGTTAAGTCCTTGTCTTTATACATTAAATGTTCTTGAGTTAAAATTAATATTTAAAACATAGAGGATTTTAATTTGGTATATTTAATTTACTATTTAGAATAGTTGGTTAAAGATTAACAAATAATATACACTTTAATTTAATATTTATAAATAAATTCAATAGTTTGGAAAACTAGTTATTGTAGTGAAAAACCTAAATGGTAAAAGCGGGGAATCATAGATGTTATGGAAAATATGTCTAAAACATGATTTTAATGTTTGGTTTTGGTTTTTATCTATAATATGATCTAAAAACCACTTTAATTTTCAAATTCTGCAGAATATGAGTTATGAGTGACCTCCCAATAGTGAATATTTTTGAGTATTTACAAGAATGCCAATCCTCCTTAACTTTAAAAAGGGAACCCAATAAACTCACTTATTCACACCATCAAACCATTTGGTTTTGGAAATTACTAAAACCATAACCTCTCATATTTATTCCTATAATCCTAGAATACTTAGTGTGGTCAAAAATCAAAACTAAGAATAATTTTGTGAAAACTAGGTAGAATACCCGAAGAAGAGGTAGTGTTCTTCAATGAGAATATTTATTTTATTTCTTTATCCAACTTATTGAATTATTATTATATTATTATTATATAATAATATCATTATATTAAATATACTAATATATTTCATGTTAAAGGAATTATCTACAACCATCTCCAATTCCATCAAATGGGTTATGAAATAATTGTTCATGTGTACAGCGAACTACCGCCTCATGAACCGTGGTCATTCATTTTTTCCATTTCTAACAATAAAGGATTGTAATAATGATATATTTACTATTTATATATAGTATTTATGATGTTATTATGATTATTTAATCATTATATCCTATATACATTCATACTATACATTTGTTTGGAATATGAAAATGTCACTCATGTGTACGACGGACTATTGCCTGTTATAGTGATGTGATTTATTCACGCTTTACATGGAATATATTAATAATTTTTTTAATTAAAATATATAATATATATTAATAAATATTATTAATTAATTATAGAAATATATATTATTTAAATTTCTTTCTTTCAATCCAATTAGAAAATGGGAACAATGTTCATGAATACGTACGACCTATTGTCTCCATGAATGATGAATTTCATTTTCTATATCAAAATATTTTGGATAAATCAAAATACATTTATAATTAATATATATGATATTTTTATTATGTATTAAATTATTTAGATTATGAAACAATGATCAAATTATGAGGACAAAAAATATTTCAATTAAAAACATATATAAAAAAGAAAGGGGTTATTAACTGAAACATAACTTCAACATAAAACTAATAATAAATGGATACCAAAATTTCATACTAAAATAATATATGATTTGATATATAGGAATATTGGATTTTAATATATGTATTAGAAACTTATATATATTATATAAGAGATTTTAATGAGTTTAATGAATGTCAGGATGGAAGATAATGGACTTCCATATCGTTATTTACTTTAATGAGACACATGCCATGTTCACAACCTATTTCTTTTATATGAAATCTATACCTACCATGAATTTATTTTATGATAAATATACAGAAAATTAATGGGATTTACATTTCCATTGGAATATCTATCTTTCATGGTGTATATAGTTCAGAATTTAACAAATCAGTAATTTATTTATTTTTTCTCAATTTGGATTCATTGATACATACATTATGTTATGAACCTATATCATTTTAATAGGTATATATAGAGCCTTTTTTACATGTAATATCATGAATTTATTCATCATAATTATATTATAAGTTTCACTTTATGTTATTCATTCATGGGGCTTATGAATCAATGTTACCAAAGTGGTAAAGATGTTAAATTACAATCTCATTATTTATGAGGTTTGTTTATGATTACGTGTTTGTTTATTTAGGTTATGGAGTGTGGGATGGGTTTCTATTAATCATTTTTCTGAGGGGGGGGGGAGTTTAAGGCCTTTCTCAATTGTGTTCATCAGGATTTACATCTATTTTATCTTCCCATGAAACTCCCAACAATTTCCCTTTATCTGTAGCTAGGTACAGACCTACATTCTAAAGGCCAACAATCATCTAGGTTTTCAGGACATTAACTCTTGGAAAATTTCATTGGTCGAGAGGATGAGAGGTTTGGCTCATTGAGACCATTTTTAGGATTTTTTTTTCAATTTCGAGACTATCTAATAGATTTAAGATATGTTTGAAAACCTCTTACTAATCGTAATATGTGACCGATTATCCAAACAAATGACTATATTTTAATTGTCATTCATGTAAAAAGAAGTGGGTTATCTTATGGGGATCTATATTTATGTATCCAATTTTATCATCCTTTTACAGTAATGGAAGGCAGCTTATGTGATGAATCCATCTAACCATGTTATTCTGAATGTTCTTCCATATAAGGAGGTAGTTAATATTTTGAGGAGGGGATTGAGCCATTATGAGGCATCCTAAATATCCTGGTAATTGTAGGAATAAAAACCCACATATTCTGTTAGAACCATAAATTTTTAACTTATACAGAAATGAATTTTATGGGTTCTCTAGAACACCATGTATTCAAGCCCAAGTCCCAATGGGACATCCTACATTTCCCAAGGTTAGCAAGAATCAGAGTTGTTGTAGTTCATTCATTCTGGGAATAAATATAAAGGATACCCCTATAATTTTAGAGACTCATAGCACTAATGATATTATTATCACATCTCCCTAAGATCACATAATCCATGGTTTGTGTGAGAAACAGCAGAAGTGAAATTATCATCTCGTTACTCATGATGTGGTATTTATGTGATGGGACTACCTGGAGATGATTTTTTATGGAACTTGGGTCTGTGACTGACTTCATATGTTTTCTCATTATATTAGAAATCAGATTCATCATATTTTAGTTGATTTCTCTATCTGTTGATGGATGAGTTAAGGTTATCATCTTCTGGGACTAATTGGGTCCCGATGTCTTAGATGTCAAAGTCATGAGAAGAATTAAATGGAGAGGGGTGTTCATTTAAACTCAGTCCAGGAAGTTATCATATGTATCATGGTTATTGCAGGAATTCGAATTCTCATAGTTAAATTGGGGGATTATGCCTTGAGAGCACCTATACCACTGTGGAGTTTTATAGTTTGGATTATATGATCATTGCAACTACTCACACTCACATGATCCATGCTCATTGTGAGAAATAAGGGATAGTAATTAATTAATGTTGTTGTATTGAATAGGGGACTTAGATGAATGGGTTTACTAGGATGATAAATATGGATATCAAACCATGGGAGAGGTGGCTAACATATCCTAAATATGGAAGGAATCAGAGTAGCCATAGTTCCCATTATATTAGGGCTTACACACCGATGTTTCCCATATAACATGGCCTACTTGTTTGGAAGGTGTCACATGACCAAGTTGACTTGTCCAGAGGACATTGCAAGATCTAGAAGGTCTATTCTAGGAGCCATTGCCTGACCTGGTTGGATTTCCTAGGAGGTGTCTCATGATCCAGCTGACATGTCCTGGTGTCATTTGCAAGAGTTGGTTTCATACATGTAGAGGGTGCCATAAGAGTTAGTATGACATGGCTTGGAAGATGTTTCATATCATGGATAACATCCTTGGAGGTCATCGCAATACCTAGAAAATATGTCTAGAGGGATTCATGGGTCTCAGATGACTTGTATAGAGGGTGTCGTCAGAGCTTAGATGCCATCCCAAGATGCAACTGCGAGACTTGAATGACACGAGAAGTCACCCTTATATGAGGTAGGAAATTTATCTTAATGAGGTCACAATGCTTGGGTGATTGGTACAGAGGGTTTCACAAGACCAAAGTGGTTTTCCCAATGGGATTTATGACTTTATTTGACATGGATAATGGATTTCATATGTCCCAAATAACATGTTGAAAGACAATTGTGAGATCTAGGTGATGTGTCCTGGTTCCATCATGTGTATTTTTATGACTAACACGAAGCGCATGAGGGCCAAAAAACATTTATTTTTCTTGTTTATTCCCCTTTTAATGTTTATCATATCCCTTTTACTTTAAATCCCTTTTATTTTTTTCATATAAATTTACCTTGAGTCTTGCATGATCTAGGAGAAATTTGGTATGTTCTTCATACACCTTTCCATAAGTCCTTCACATTATATATTATTGATCACATGGAGTACCTTATGTATGGATAATGATTTATCTAGTTGTTCTCTAGTATATTATTTGATGAAATACTTCCAAGTCATGAGACCAGATGCTATGATAAGTCTTCTTCAGCACTTATGACCGAGAGTCCATTTTTTGAGAGTCGAAAAATCCAGAGTCCAACCCATTCATCATGTTGGGGTGGATAAATTATAGGTATTTTCACCATGGATGTTCAGTTATTTGTGAGTCATTTCAAGAAAAAATATAGGTTGGATTCAATTAAGGTCTCTGGAACCATACATCTTAGAGAGTCTCTATCATGGACTGCTTCGATGGCGTCACCTTATTTTTATCGACATCAATCCCCTGTCGTCAATGCATCAATTATTTGATTATTTTTTATTAATCCGGACTTTTCTGATCACATGAAAAATTAATAGGGATTCCTTATTGTCATATTCACCTATCCAATGGACATCACGAGATCCAAGTTCCTATTAAAATGAATCCACAAGATGTCATGTGACTTGTTCAGCAGGAACGTGAGAGCAAGCTGTGGACTTCCTACGCATGTCGCAAGCACATTACAACTACAAAAGATCTCACCTACATCCTTTTAATCCACTTTTTATGTGAAATTTTTTGGGAGTAATGTGAGTTCTATTGAGTAATTTAAAGGATATTTAATATTTTTTCATGATTCGTTGCATGATAAATATGAGTGAAATGGGCATGCACGAGAATTTCATTGAAAAATCCATCCATTTTTCTTTAGGGTGTCAAAGGGGATCACATGGTTTTCCATAAATACCCTAATATTTCTATGAAACAAGGTAGAAAATTTAAATGGACTCTATAATATGAGCTAGACTTGTCACAAGGTACTTGTCATGCCTTGAAGATCGTCAGAGGTGTGACACATGTCCTTCAGTAACCGCGAGTAGGTTCTGCCTCCCCTCATTTGTCTCCTTTTTTTATATCAAAAAGGACCTGAGGTATTATGAGTTTTCCTAGATGTTTTAATGCATATTTAACCTTCTAAATGATGATGAGTCACATGAAAATTATGACCATTGGGCGCCTCGAACTTTTGGGAATCCTTCTTCCCGTTTTTAAAGGATTTTGAAGTTGTATTTCTAGGTGCTTTCAACTAACAACCTGCATGGCCTAGGGGAACACATTCACCTTCTTCTTTCATGATTTCTAGTTGTTCTGATAACCTTTGAAAAAGTAGAGGGACATGTTGAAATGGGGATTCATATTATCCATCACAGGTTATTCTCTACGCATGGAATCTTTTCATAACCTTATAAAGGTCACGCGACCATGAGTCTCTTAAAGGTTCATGTAATCCATAGGTCTTGATCATATTACTATTCCTTTAGTTTTTTAGGGAAAATAATAAACATATTTAGGTATTCGATACATTTTGAATTTTTGGAATCTCATTTGGTGGGAATAAACAAATGCTCCCCTTAGCAACAACGTTCACGGGAAGAATGAATTGGTTCTAAGGAATGCAAATATCTACCATATATTTAGATGTGTCAAAAATCATTCCCTCAGGTGACGTTTGGTATTCCTGGTGATACACGGTATTCCTAGAAATATTTATATATAGTAGGGTTGAATATTTTACTAATCCAGTCGAGACTCTCCATCCTGGGGTAGAAGATGAAGAAGTGGGGAGATCATCTATCCAATGCTAAATTGATTCCTCTCACCAGAATCTTTATGATCATTCTAGTATAATCAACCATATTTTGGCATGACTTAACTTTTGTACTGAACTCTATTTTTTTGATGAGGCATAAGGGATACTCCTAAATGTGATGATTCCTCCCTTATTTTCATATCATGAATTAATGGATTTTTTGAATCCCCTATAACTCTATTCAATTTTATACCCTTCTTGATGTGTATGATATATCATCAGTCTTAGATTCTGTAAATCTCCTCCCACTCCCATTTCTTGATTTATATCCGAATTAACATGAGTGTCTAAAATTGAATGTTCAAATACTAAAATATTCACTCTATGATATACTTGATAATTTACACCATGATAAGATTATCTGTTGATAATCTATTTAAGCTATCTTGAAATCATCTCATATATAGAGGGATCATCTGAGTATGACATATGTCTAGAAGGGTGAGTGATTTGTACCATTCTTGAAAGTGATATGCTTTTGGATAGAACAACCAAATCATGTTAAGATCATGTATTGGGACTCGTAATCTATATCAGTCTTGATAATTTCCATGTGGTTTAGTTTAGGTTCTTTTATCATGAACCTTCCATCAATTTAGTTTAAGAGTTCTCAGCTTATAAATTCTCTGTTCTTTACTTTATGTTCTTCTAGCTCAGACCTTTGGAGTATTTTAGTTTAATGTCCTCTAGATCATACCTTTTATGTATTGTAGTTTAAGGTATTTTATATTGGCCCTTTGGTGTACTATAGTTTAATGTCTTCTGGATTGAATCATTGGCGTACTGTATAATAAGGTATTCTAACGTGGAACTTTTTTATACTATAGTTTAAGGTCTTAAAGTTGATACATTTAGTGTACTTTAGTTTAAGAAGTTCTAGATCGGACATTTGGTGTAATTTAGTTTAAGGTCTTCTAGCTCAGACCTTTGGTTTAATGTAGTTTAGGGTCTTCTAACTTGGAACTTTAGTGTACTATTGTTTAAAATATTCTCGATCAGACCTTTGGTGTATTGTAGTATAAGGTATTCTAGATCAAACCTTTGGTGTACTGTATTTTAAGGTTTTTTCGGTCAAAAATTTGGTGCACTATAGTTTAAGTTCTTATATCTTAGACCTTTATGGAATATGGGGCTGATAGAAAAGGTATGACTCAAAACACTATGGGGTTTTGAGTTCCTACATGGTTCTTTTAGGGTTCACGAGGATTGGAGTTCCTTTCTTGCAAAGAGGATATGCCTTTAGTTGGTGGGTTAAATCCTTTAATCAACAATATAATGGACATGTAAATATGATCTACACTCATTTACAAGGACTGTGAAAGATTTATGGAAGTAAATATGGAATAGGGATAAATATTAGGGAAACTACGATTTCTTGGATAGTTGTAGTGTGGGTGATATAAATCATAACCCAAAAGATCATGTCTTTTGAATATGGGATGAGGGAGACATGTCAGGTATGTACCATAACATGTTTAGATGTTTAGTTTGGTATCAGTTACTGGGGCTCACAAGGATTATATCCTCCTATCTTGTAAGGCGAAGATGCCTTTAGTTGGTGGATTATATCCCACATGTGTCAATATCATGGACACAAAAAGATGATCTATAATTTTATGCAAGTGTCATGATAGATTTGTGAAGACTCAAACATCTTGATGATGATGTTGGATGTTAAAGGAACACTATCCAAGAAGGGACCTATCACACTAGGGAAATCCATATCATATGTTATAAATCCTGATCCCTACACCATATGGTTTCAAATCATGAGGTGTGGTCCACAAATGGTTATAATATGAAGTATCACGTTCTGGCCTTGAAAAATGGTACAAAACATGGTGATGAAATGTTGAGGATGTCAGATCTACTTGAATTGTATAGTATGGAGGTTGTAAATAATTATCCAAAGTGATCTCAGGTCATAAAGAAGGCATGGGGCATCCCCACTGGGGATTTCATAAAAAACTATTGGGTGCTCAATTTTATCTTAATGATGCTTGGAAAAAATAATCATAAATCCCTTTATATCAGCCCATGATGTCTTTGGTTGGTGGGTATAATCCCTTCTTCATCAATATCATGGTCAATCATTGATAATTATTTTCATATTCAGTGGATATTAATGGTTTTTGATGACCCAAGATGCTTTGAATCATGATGTGTGATTTCTTGGAAAATGATAAACCAATAAGGGTTTAAGTACCCTAAAATTTGTGCCACCACCTAACTAACAAAATCTAACAGGGAGGAAATGTGGAAAATCATAGGTTTAATTTTTATATAAACATGGGGGTCCACTAAGAATATCTTGGATTTTACTAGGGTGGTAGAGAAGACCCTATGAGATTTATGCCTTTTATTTATACCCTAATTAATGCCTAAACTATAGAGATGAATATTTTAGTGAGTAGAGACAAGAAGTTTCCTCAGGCTACCTTTATGGGTTTTCAACTTGACAATTTTTCCATCACTTTCGTTTTAAATTTAAGGGTTTTCGATTTTCATCATTATAGGCCTGAGTTTAGGGTCTTATATCTTTGAATAATGTGTGGATAGTTTATGGTCATGAATCACATGGACCTAATATTGGGGATGTCACAAAAGAGAGTAATTAGAATACCTAGGGTTTAGAGTACTCCAACATCCTCCTGAGTGTGAGGTGGAAATGTTTTAAATCATGACTCGAGTTCCTCTATTCATGAGAAATGATATTGGACAATCATATTGGGTATGTCTTGTAATACTCTAAGATGTTTGGCTATGCCTCAGTGATGTGGGGATCATGAGAATCAAAAGGTCCTTTATATTGGAACATGATATCACCAGTTGGTTGGTCTAATGCCTTTATTCATCAATATAATTTCTAACCAAGAAACTTCCATTTCTTTTTCAAGGGAAATGAAAGGCCCAGGGAAACAAGATGCATACAAGATGTGAAGTGTGGAACATGGATTGAGGATAATCTATAATATAGTAGAATCACCTCGAACTCTTGGTTGACCAAGGTAAATATGTTATGGTCCTTCAATAAGGAAAAAAATGGGAGATAGTTTGAACAATTTATTATCATGTAGTGAGGATGAATGTTGTACTATTTTAATGTCATGTGACCAAGAAATTTTCCTTATAGTTTAATGTCATGTGGTAAGGACATATTTTCATGCATTTTATCTTCATGTGGTAAGGATGTTTTCCTTGTAGTTTAGTGTCATGAAATAAGGACACAGTTTCATGAAGTTTTTCATTATCTAGTAAGGATGTAATTCATTGCATTTCATCATCATGTGGTAAGGAAGTTGATCCATAGATGTCAAATGGTGGTATTGTGGATGGGCCAATGACTGGAATTATGAGAATCACTACATATACCATGGTGTTGAGAATGAATCCCTATGTTGTTCCTAAATTAAAAACTCTCTCTTTTCCTGTCTGGTTTATACAAATAGGTGGGAATTGTTTGCATTGATTTTTATAGCAGGGCCTAGGATTAGAGGTATAGGCATTACTACTTATACTATAATGATAAGTATAAAAAAAAGTAATTCTTTAAGTGACCGTGCATTTTAGCATCCCATGGTAATAATGAATATGTAATATCGTAAAAAGTGCTAATATTGTGGCTAAGAATAGGGATACATATTTGGTAATCACTATGTATCTACTGAAAATGATAATCTGGCCATAAATTGTTCTTAAAATATCATTTAGTTTAATTTAATTTGGTGAGGACAAAGACAAACAATCATGGATCGATTGTAATATTGTGGTCAGGCTCAAGGGTGGATGTTTGGGTGTCACTTATTATATCATGATAATGAGAATCAGAACACACATATTTTTGAAGATCCATGCAATTTAATGTCTTGTGGTGAGGATTAATGGAATGAATTTTAAGGTCTCATTTTTAAGACCATGAAAAACTTGTCGAAGCCGATATACCTTTTTCGTATGGGGAACCCCTTTACAAAATCTCTAAGTGAACATGAGATATGATTTTTGTGATAAAGAAGAAATAAAAATGGTCCCATGAAGTGTCATTTAAGAGTAGGAAAAGGTAATTTTGTATCATGTGGGGGTGGAAAAATATATAGGGTCTAGGCATCCCAACATATCTCACTGAAAATGAAAATCAATCCATACATAGTTTTAGCAAGCCATATGTTTTTAACATCTTGTGGTAAGGACTGGGTGACTCGATGTGAATGATGGTCGATATTATAGATCTGTGTAGTTTCATGTCATCCATTAAGGACATTGTGTTACCTTTCATAAAGGGGGAAATTATAGATCCATGTAGTTTTATGACATGAAGTAAGGAAGTTGGATCAGATGACGTGAAAGTAATGTAATCCTATATCCAGTCTCAATAATAGAGTATTGAGAATAACTACGTATAATGTGAGAGAAGGAATCAATAAATTCATATTTCTTAAGAAACTTTGTAGTTTAACATCATGCAGCAAGGATTATCTCTATACAGATTAATGTCATGTGGTCAGAAAAAATTTGTATAGGTTGACATCATGTGCTTAGGATTAATTATGTGGCTTAATCTAATGTGGATTCCATTTTTTATGACGACTTATGAAAAGTATTTCTTGAGAAATATTTCATTGGTGGATTGTGTGACACACTCTCCATCCATGGTGGCCAATGAATAGTCTCTGTTATGATAAAACTAATGTATTGTGTAAAGTTCTCCCCACTTGGGGTTCCAATTATGGGGGATTCTTTCCTGGTATCATTGGGGTTCTGATATCCAGCACTATTTCTCCCTAGAGGAATGAACAGAGGTGAAATTTTTGATTAAAGGCATGTGCTATCTGATTCTGATATGCCTATAGTTGGTGCAATGTGTAAAATCTTTTCTCACCTAGCCATTCCAATTTTTCAAAAAACTTTTTAGATTTCTCATCATATGAGAGCTTCTCATAAATGGCTATTCAGAGTGAATATAATTGAACTTTATTAGTTAATATTACCTCTATCCTGTACAATAATGGGTATGGAGTTTCATGTGTGGTATTACACCTAGTGTTATGGTAGGCCTATAAATCTTTTAAAAGTTTATATAGCCAAGAATTCTTATCCTTATTCACCATCTTCGAGAGTATGTTTGATAGAGTCTTATTGAAGGAAATTATCTATCCATTTTCCACTTAATAATAGGGGGATGAGTGATTCGAATCGATATTGTACTCTTGGTAGAGCTTTTTCAACTCCATAGAAGAAAAATTGGGGTTGTTATCCATCAATATTGTGTGAGGAACTATAAACCTAGTGATGATATTAGTCTTCATGATGTTGATAATATTCTTCATCCAGATATCCTTGAGGGGCATTGCCTTAACCCATTTGGAAAAATAGTCTATAGAAAAAAGGATGAAGTTAAAAGACTTAGCTGTGGCTGGGGGACATGGCCCCACATCATCCATTCTCCAAATAGAAAATGGCTAGGAATATTTAGCTCTATGTAGCAATTATGGGTGTTTATGGATGAATTTTTCATGAATACGACATGCATGAAATTTCCTTGTGAATTTTACATAGTACTATATCATCATTTACAAGTAGTATCCCAACCTTCATATTTGGTGGGAGAGCCTAGTTACATATTGATGTTTGCCTTAGGATCCTATACGGACATCTTCTATGATGGAAACCATTTCTTCTCCTTCTATGTACCTATGGAGAATTAAATCAAAGATGCATTTTTAGAGGACTTTTTCTCATTTATACCATCCTATAGATTGATATTTTCTACTTGTCACTAAATATATTCCCATTTAACATGTTCTATTGGTGGAATTATATTTTAGAGATAACAAACTATGGGATCTAGCCATCTAGGCCAGTTCATTGGTTCATATCACTCTAGGGAGATTCTAACTTGGTTGATTTATTCAATATCACATATGAGGATTGATGAGACCATTTTTTTATGTAAGATACCGAATATTGTTTCTTTAAGATCAGGGTCAACCAGGACTGTGACTACATTTTCCAATGCATGAGCATGATAATTCTATAATCAAAGAACACGATACAGTGTGGGCTTCAAAGGGAACTCTGGCACCAATCCGTTAACATGGCTAGTGAGGGTGTCCAGTTCTTCATTTTTAATGGATCATTCACCATTGATATTCTTTTTCACCATTTTTTAATCCCCCTTGATTTCTCGGTTGGATATGTGGTGATGTAGGGATAGTTCCAACCTAGTGATGAGGGCTTGGTATTCTTTCTCATTATTAGTGTAGCCTTTGGACAGCGAGAAAGTGTAGTGATGAAATAATTTTTCTAGAGTGAAAAATAAAATCCCAAGACCAAACCAGTTGATCTTAAAGGTTTCTATTCTTGTGTCGGTATGAATATAAAAGGTGCCATCAGAGCACATATCCCTTTTTAAAAGAGTGTTGTGGGCATAGACTACCTCTTCATCTGGGATATCAATTTCTTCTATGTATCTTCAAGGGAAGGATGTGATGTAAGGAAATCATATAGGTACTTCTCTTTCACTAGCTACTATGATATGAATTGGATGTCATATTGTTTCAGAATGACTTCGCATTATGCCAAGAACCCAGTCCAACATAGGGGTCCAAGAATGTACTTGATTGGATCAATATGATAAACCCGGTGGGATTTTTTGCGAAGTAAGTAGTGACTCATCATTTTCACAATAAAGATGAGTGCAAGGAAGTTCTTTTTGACATAATAATATCTTGTCTTGGTAATTATCATCATATGGATGAGGTAGTAGATGATATTATTTCTCCCTACAATATTTTTTTGTGTGAGTATGTCACCCAATGAGCATTACATAGTGGCCACATATAAGATGAGTTTCCTCCCTTCCACTGAGGGAATCAGGACCAGTGGGTGCATGAGATACTTCTTGATACTTTTGAAGTATTTTTGAAAATCATCATTCCAATGGTAAGAAATTCCCTTATTCATTATCCAGGTGAATGGGAGATCTTTATGGGGAAAATTGGATATAAAACCTAGAATATAGGTGATTCTACCATGAAGAATCTTCAGTTATTTGAGATTTCTTGGGGGAGGCATTTATAAGATAACACTCGTCTTTTCTGGGTAAAACTCAATGATAATATGGCATACTAAAAAATCCAAAGAACATTCCTATTGTTTACCAGAAAGAAAAATTCCATTTATTCATCATTAGACTATGTTGTCGCACCTTGTAAAATATTGTTTGGAGATTCATGATGTGATCACATTTCTATCAATATTTAACAACCAGATCATCAACATAGAACTCAATTATCCTTCCCAAGAATGGTTTAAAGATGTGATTCATGCCATGCTAATATGTGGTACTGGTAATATTTAATTTAAAGGCCCTAAACTGATAGACTAAGATCCATTGAGGCACTCTAATGGTATTATCCTTTTCATCTTCATGGTCTATCTTGATCTGATTGTACCCTAAGTATCCGTCCATGAAGTAAAGGGTTTAGAAGCCATGAGTTGCACCAATATATAGTTCTGTGATTGGAAATGGGAAACCATATTTTGGTAAATTCCAATTAAGTTATTTGAAATCATAGAAAGCATTATTCTACACATTCTTTTTCTTGATGGGGATGATGTTGGAAAAAAATATTGGGTATTTCTCTTATTGGATGGAGATGGATTTGATCAACTTGTCATATTATGCTTTAACATTGGTGGTATGAGAGGGGTACATCCACTTGGGTTCCTATTTGAAGCCTCGATACTCCTTGGGTATTCTAAGAGGGTGTGTAGACACATCTAGATTCAATCTTGGAATTTATATATAGTTCTAGGAGAACAAATATTGGTGATTCTTTAGAAATACAATGTACCTCCCTTTTTCTTCATTGGGAATGGAATAACTAATCAATGTAATCTAATGGTCTTCTTCTGTTCCCATATTTACTTGTCTAAGATCATATATAGAAGTGGAGACACCTTCCCCAATTTTTGGAGAGGCGTTCCTGAGGTCATCTTCATCCCCTTACATCCCTAAGCCTATGGAGACATTTTCAGGTGAAGATGGTGATTTGGGGGATTCTCTGTCACTATCAGGGTGAAGGAGGGAACTAGAAGATACATAATCATCCCATGGTATATGAGTAATTTCAAGGAGATGTCAGAGTTAAATTTTTTAACATCATCATTGGGGACATGACGGGCTTGGATCTCTGGGATTGGATCTTCTACTTCAACCATGTTTATGGGAAGCATATAATCATTTTCGATCATAATCCAAGGGTTAATCGGGGTGGTTCACAAGCCATTGGGAGCTGAAACCTATATATCATCAACATACATTATTTTATTGCCTACCTTTCTATATAAAGCTTCTTCAATATATGCGGATCTAAAGGTTTTGAAGGGTCCACTATCACCATATAGTACGCTAACCTTTCCATTGATGTAATGTTGATGGTACTGCCAAGTGGCTATAGAGCCAGAGCCTTTTGAGTATGAAATTATATGTGGTGTCTTTCTAGATAACCATGAACTCAATAGCATATGGTATTTCACCAAATGGATCTTCAATTTTGATATTCCCAAGAAGTGTTTTCTCACTTTTATCATACCCCTGAATCGTCATCTTTGTGGGGGGGGGGATAAATGCCCTTTTCTATTCCCCAAACATCGGAGAGTTTAAACTAAGATGAGATTAATCACAAATCCATTATCAATCAGAAAGATTTGGAAATTTACATTATTGAGTCTACCAAAAATATATAAGGGCCTGATGTTCCCTTGGTTGACCACTTTTTAATTTTGATCAGTGAATGAGATGGCGATGTGAAATTCTGAGAACATAGTCTCCACTCAACAGACCTCAGCCACAATGAATTATATTTAGAATTTATGTGTGATATAAATGGCATAAACAAGTGACTAATTGAGTTATTTTTAATGGTGGAGTGCATCAAGGATTGAGAGATTGGATGTGACTACCACTAGTTATTCCCAAACCTAATATGTTTTTTCTAGAGGTTGGTGCTTCCCCATATGGGGCTGCTCCTAGGCATGCAGTTCTGGAGATAAAGAATCAGAGGTAAATAGACCTGATGGTTGTGTAGAATTTGATGGAGTGTCTACTTCTAGTGGTGAAGGTCATGAAGACCTTCCCCATTGTATGGGTTGATCGGATTGAAATCCTGCTAACCAGTCATGCAAGAATATCAAATGCAGGCGACTGCTGGAGGTCTATAATGAACCTCCTCTCCCCTTTTGAGCATGATTGAGTGCTTTCCCATGAGTCTCTCCTACATATATGTCCTATATGGAGATATGAATGGAATATTGAGTCTGAACACATGAGCACAATTTCCTGTATCCTCATTTTTGGTGCATGCGGCCCCCTGTTCCTCGATTATGGGTGGTAAAACCATATTTAGGAGTATATTACTCATTAGAAAAGCTTAATTCCATGTGAACCACATTGACATTGCCAAAGATGAGATCTCTATCTGATGAGGATTCCATTTGTTGGGGTGGTGACCATGCTTTGGATGGTACATGGAAGAAATCTGTAAGAGTTATGGCTTTCTTTGGAATAGAATATTTCTCATTCTCCTCTATCTCTTCCTACATCTGATGGTTACACCAACCTTTGGGAGGCACACTTGATATCATCTTATTATGTGGAAGAGCTATCACGAGTGTGTGAAAATATTCTTTGAGAGTAGTGTAAACTCAAGAAACCTTTTTTGGGTCGTCCAATTGTCAAACCTTTTATCTACTAATCGTTCTCTTCTTCTGATCAAAAAATGGTTATGAAATCCACATTCTCTGGTGAGTTATCTAGAGTAATCAGTCCAGAGTTGGCCATGCCTTGAATGATTTATTTGAAGATGAAGATATCCTTGATAATATGACCCATACTTCTATGGTAAGGGAATTAGTCAAGATGGTCAGTGAGGTTGACTTCCTCATGCTTTATGGGATGTGGTAGTTTGAGTAGGTTATTATCCATGGTTTCTAGAAAATATCCAGGTACTTGTTCATTCCATAAGGAGTACACTTTTTTATTCTTTTCCTAAAATCACTAAAAACCCTAATTTCTTTTTACTTTTTAAAAAGGGAGATTCTATTTTTACCACCACTTGATAGGTGGATCTCGGTGGTTTAGGACATGCCTGGGTTCTTGGATGGGTACTGCTATAGGCTTGAGAGTGACAATTGTAGCTTCTACTCTACCTATATTTTTCCATGTGATGTGGGCATGTGTCGAGACATGGGTTGGGTTCACTAAATACCATCTTCAAGATGTTGTGACATTTAAGAGACCTCTCAAAACTCATCTTTATATTTTGTGGGGATTATTGGTGAATACAACTCATTAATGATATTTTCATCATACAGATCCTGCAGGTTCTCTTGCGAGAAGGGGATGCTAAGTGAATAGGGTAAACCTTTCCTCCTTACTATAAAAATTATACAACCTATTGTTATTAGGGTTTTTTTAGTTCATTAGATCTATTTTTTTTCTTATTGTTGAACTAAACTCATAAAGCAAATGATGATGGAGGACTTCCCATTTATCAGTAGAACATACTGATAGACTATTGTACCTTATGAAAGCTGGTCTCGATAGAGTATATAGAAATCACCTCATATTTTTTTACTTATATTGATCTTGAGGGACCATTATCATCCTACATTATGATATGGAGTCTCTAAGATGTTGTTTAGGGCCACCTATACTGTTAAAGGTAGATAAGTCATGGTTTCCAAAGTTGGGTGTAGGTGGAGTATCATACACCAATTCAGGATATGGATTCCTTTAAGGATCCACTAGTCCACATCACCTTTCCATGCCTTCTATTCATGTTTTAATGGAAACACCAATATTTTTTAATTCTAGGGATAGGGTTGTCTGAGCCACCTCCCATCCATAGGAAGTAGGCATGGACTGATGAGGTGGTTCCGACTTCATCTCATGATGATTCTAAATCCATACTATGATTGAATGATTACCATGATGAGGGAGAGGCTGCCATCACCATGGAGGGAAGTCATGATCATTTTGGAATTTCTCATTAATATAGAATGATTCTTAGATCCAGATCCAATATAATCCTCAGATATCTCTCTTACTGGAGGACCAGAAATGGGAGGGAGAATATTTTTTCTATATAGAGACAATAAACTGTAAGAATACATCCCTTGATTATCTCCCCATTGAGTTTTCAGAGAGCTATAATTTCACTCTCATATTGTAACAAATGTTCTTCTAGGGAATTAACTTCTTTTCATCTAGGTGATGATTGGGATGTAGCCGTACCTTTCCATATTTATTTGATACTATTCCACTAAGTATGTGGAAACTCTTTATTTGATGGTGTCAAAAGCCTTCTTTGATTTTGGGTGTGAACAAAATTATTTTGTGTGTCTAAATAACCATCCTCCTTGGGAATATTTTCAACATTTTATCCCTCTATGTTCATGTGTTGATCGATATTATCCATTTTAATAGTGAAGAAATTCAAAGAGGCATATCGGATAATAGTGGTTGGGCCATTTCTTTCAACAAAACATACTGATTTTTCACTTCCTTTGTTAGGGCCATCATTCAAACCCTTGGCCATGTTGGGCCATTTTGGATTGCAGCACCAATGGGGTTTGATTATGTTTATTATACACTCCTCTCATCACATCCTTTGAATAGTGACTTTGAGGAATCTTCTAATTGTGGTTTCCCTACAAGCCTCAACCAATAGAGGGTTGTCTTGCACTTGGAGGAATAAGTGGGATACCGACCATTTATTTTTTCCCTCAAGACCTAGATAAGACTAATTCTCTATGTGGCAATAATGATGATGAATATTCCCCCATCCATATGGGGTGGGGGTCATTTGAGGTCACCATTGTCATTGATTGGTCATATTTTTGAGGACCCAGTGACTCTAGTAAGGGGCTTGATGATTCCCAGGATAAACACGATGATATAGATGCCACCATCTTTGTTGGGTGGGGTGATCTGGAATCACCACTAATTCCTCCAATACCCTATCAGGGGATGATGAACCTAGGTATGGTGATTTAGATATAAACTTCCCAATCCCAGTGGGATGGGGTTCACCTATTGTTTCTTAGGTTATGTTTTTAATCCTCTTGGGAATTGATGATCCAAGGGGTGGAGGAGGCTGTAGAAAATATCCCAGCCTAGGGAACTTAGTCTGATCATGGAAGACTGATATGGAAGAAGATATTGCATTCTATTTAATGTGGTGTAGTTGTGATCGCATGGGAGCTGGGTGTGATAGCAGTCCATGATGAGAATTATTTTTCATTGGAAGCTATCCGAATGGTCAAAACATCATTCTCCATGTTTGAAATATATTGTCATTTTTTAAAGGGCTCAGTTTGATGTTATTTTGGCTATCATCTTCCTCTATACATGGATTTTGGTCATTGTTGATGTGGTGTGGTTCCATTGTAGTGACCAACTAGATGGAGCATTACCCTGTCCCCTAATTTCAATGGAGGCTATAACATAATAGGACACAGAATATGAGGGGTTCTTTTTTTCCAAGGGAATGGAAACTTTTAATGCTCCATCATATCCCCATCCTTAAATATGGATGCATGATGTGATTTCTAAGATCAGTTGTTTTTGTGTCATAATGTAATGGAGGAAAACATATTTCATATTTTCACTATACTTTTTTGGTATTGGATCCCATGACATTGATATACCAGCTAGGTCATGTTGAAAATAGAGTATCTTGATTGTATAAAGGTGACAATCATATCTTGTATAAGGTATATATTGATCCTTTAGTAACTGATGATTATCCCATATATTTTGGTGTAGGTAATGAATTTAATCATTTTTTATATCATTTGGGACATCATAAATAGAAGTAGTAAGGGGCTAGTATATGATGGGGAGGTTGTTTCCAGCTAACTCTCATTATATTTTAATTCCACCATCCTCCCCATCAAACTTACATGCATCCATCTTAGAAGACTGCAGAAGATAGATCAAATGTCTACCTACCGATGGGAATTGAGTTTTTTTATAAGTTGATGGGGGAACCATATATAGTTGACCTCGATTTTTTAAGAACCCATCTATATAAAGGTGTTGGAGTTTTGAACACCTCTTTATACCGAGGTATCTAGGAAATGGGATGACTACCTTGTATGTGAGAAATATTTTGATGTGGTGTTTGATAACAGAGGATGTTAGGGGTAGAGTCCATGTGATCAATGTACACACCCAAATGAGGAGGACTATCATGGTAGTGAACATCTTCTACTTCCTCTATGATAATAGAGTTGACAGATACTAGAGGTGTTGAGAATGTTCCTCAAACGACCTTAAGGACACTGGCTTTGAGTAGATTAGAAATATGGGACACGTTTTTCATCATGGTTAGAATATGCCAACCTACATTTTGTGATTTCATAGGGATATGGGCCTAATAGGTGATGGTTTATGGAATTTTATATAACCATATGGAACTACATGAGTATGATACTACTATTGAGAAACTATTGGAATATGCCAATATACTATCTCATTAATGACAGGGATATGAGAATGTCATGAGGCATGTTCCATTATCACTCGGTGAGACTTATTCATGAGTATGAGCCTTCTCTAAGGTGTGTGACACTATCACCTTGTGGGATCTGGTGGAAACCAAAATATGATCATGTTCTGAATACCCAATCCCCAATAGAATATATAGAGGAACATCCAAAATGGGATAAGGAATAAGATCCACCAGTTATATTTCCTTGGAATGATGCTGACACAGTCATTCGTTGGAGGAAGTAGGAATATGAACATTACTTCCTTAATCTACTACAATATTCTAGGCAGATTCAGTGACAAGAATACGATCTGGTCTTGAGGATGACATAATTCCCACTTGGTCAACTTCAGAAAAAAAGGATATATTCCCAATTCTGGGCCTTTGGAGAATACTTTTGGACTTCTTCAATAGGAATATGGGAATTTCCCATAGATTGTACCCCTCCCATGTGGTGAGCCTCGACCAAAATGGGGATATGATCCTGGTCCTAGGAATTTTTGATTATTCATCTAGGCTATTTCTACGTGCATGTTACCTTGTCCTAAGACATTTTATGCACTCACCTGGTGATCCCCAATTGAAACAAGAGTATGATCCTGGACATGTTCCTCTTCCTTTATCAAAATATACTTGTAATCCTGTTTAATGAGATCCATAGCGTGTTCTTGATCCAATACAACAATTTTTTTGATATGATCAGAGTTTTGAGATTACCTATCTATAGTGATAAGTGTATGTTCTAGTCCCTTTATCTGAAACAATGCTTGAATTTGTTAGCGGCACTCTTCATATATTTTAAAAATATATTGTCATTTCTGAAAAGTTGGTGCCATGATATAATCCAACAAAATTTCCATATCCATTATGCATTTGCTGATTTCTTTGATTGAAGTAGGGATATGCAACCACTTTTTTCTTAATTGTTCCATCAGAGTATTCAGATGTACATCATGAATGGTAGTAGGAATATGAACCTCCACCATGCATGTTTTGGAAATATTCCCATAAAATTATTTTGAGTTGGTAGGGATATGGGCCAGCTTGCTTGTTCCTGTTGGTGTGTTTTGGCATGTAACATTAGAAGGATTGGGGATATTAGCCCTCTCTTGGATACCCAGGTCATTCCTCCACCGATGTTCCTTCCATGGAGCCTGTTCATGGGTATTATAGGCATAATAAAGTTGGGTGGTACACATAACAGGTGACTGGTGGGTACTGATAGGATGATGCCGACGACGGAGGATGGAAGGTTTCCTCCTTAGAGTCACCTAAACTGAAAGGGAACCATATTTGGATTTCTGGTCCACCTTCATTTGATAAGTAAGGTGGCATTGGTAAATATTTGGGGACAATATTCCAATGTAGATGGTTGTTGTGATGGGGGATATTGGCTTAACAACAGCCTTTATCGAGTGATGCCGATACTCCAACTGCCATTCTTGGAGAGCCTCATGGGTAGATTCCTTGGTCGGGATTGTACCTTGTTGGTTATACTCATATAACAATGTATTATACACCTTATATTGGATATTTCTATTAGGTAAGATAACTTTATTCCCCAAATGGGTCATAGCCATAGATGATTTAACTAAACCAATGATGGATGATGAAGACATTGCATTGGGTTGGGGTGCAATCAATGAGAGCAGTATCTGCAATCACACAGACAATAGGGAACAAGGTTACTAATCAGTTTTATATCATTTTCATAAAAAATATCAATAAGATATGCATTATTAACTCAATTTCCATTTTTTACCTATCCGACCATTCTGCTCGCATGGATTTTTCAACACGATAATAGAATTATAAGAACCTCGGTTATAGAATATCATCTATATTAACATAATGTGATTAATTATTTTTTATAATATTTTAGACTAAATTTTCCTAATAGTTTCATGTTGGGCATATCAATGTTGTTTACATATGATGGGAAAACAAAATATTTGACAGATGGTAACCTGGTCATTTTTTTATTTTAGATATTCATGTCTGGTTCACTATTTTTGTTGGCGTATAGTGGGAAAAAATGGCCCAATGGATTATAACCTTTCCTTTTATTGATTTTAGAGATTCATGTAGGTTTCACCATTTTTTTTGGGTTTTGGAGTGCAGGATGGGTTTCACTCAATGTTTTAGTTGGGGGGGGGGGGGTTAAGACCTCACTCAATCACTCACATCGGGCTTTACATCTATTTAATCTTCCCTAGAAACTCCCAATGGTCCCCTCATCCATATCTGGGTACAAAACTTCATTCCAAATGCTAGTAGTCAGCTGGGATTTCAGCCTCATCGACTCATAGGGGATCAAATTGGTTGAGAGGATGGGAGTTTAGGCTTTTCACACACTTTTTTGGGGCAATTGACGTAGACTCCAGGACTCTCCTAAAGATTTAAGATATGTTCATGAACTTATTCCTAATCTAACTATAGAATTGGTTACTATAACAAAATAAATATAGGTTAATTATATTTCATGTGAAAAGTACTAGGGTCTCTTCAATGGATCCATCTGTATATATCCACGGTTCTCTATCATTTTACAGTAAAGGTAGATTTCTTATGTACTGAATCTGTATAATAAAGTTCTTCATAATGTTCTGCCATAAAAGGAGGTAGTTAATATTCTAGAGAGGGGATTCAACCATTTTTATATTTCTTACTTATAATAGTTATTGAAGTAATAAAAAAACATTGTTTTTTTAGACCCATACAGTTTTAAGTCACATAGAATGGACTTGTATGGGTGATATAGAACATTGAGTATTCATGCTCAAGTCCCAGAGGGATGTTCTACGTATCCCAAGTGTAGAAAGAATCAGATTTTATCTCTACTACATAAGATCACGTGATCCATGATTGGTGTGATAAATAATGGAGAGAAAATGATCATTTCATTGCTCATGATGTTAGACTTATACACCAGGACACCCCTGAGATGATTTATAATGGAACATGTGTCTTAGAGTTGTCCTACATATCCTCGTTATCACATTAATTAGAGTCATCATAGTTTAGTTTATTTCTCTATACATCAATGGATAAGGTAAGGTGATCATCTCCTCGGACTCATTCAGTGTCTATGGATGAGATTTTAGAGTCTTGAAAAACTTACAATAAAAGAGGTGTTTATTGGAGCTCGGGCCATAAGAAGGCATCCTATGTATCCTTTTTATCTTATGAATCACTATTATTATAATTCAATTGGGGGATTATACATTGAGACCACCCATACCATTATGGCTATTTATAGTTCATATTTTATGATCATTTCAACTCTCTAAGTCCAGGTGAGCCATGCTCGTTGTGCGAAACCAGAGATAATAATTATCAATGTTATTGTTTTCAATAAGGGACATAGATTCTAGGATTTCCCCGGACAATCAATATGGATATCAATCCTTAGAAGAGGTGGACTACATATTCTGAATATAAGGGAATCATATTTTTTGTAGTTGCCTTTATATTGGGGCTTAAAGAGTGAGGCTTCCCATATAACCAGGCCTTCTTGTCTAAAAGGTTTCACATGAGTCAATTTACTTTTCTAGAGTGCATTTCAAGACCCAAAAGGGTTGTTCTAGGATCCATCACATAAACTAAGTATCTTTCCTAGGATGTATCTCTTGATAAAGTTGGTGTGCCCTGGTTTCATTCTCTATAGTTGGTTTGACACATATAGAGGGAATTACAATAGTCAGTATGATATGGCACGGAGGATGTCACATGTATTGTAAAAAATACCTGGAGGTCATCATAGGACCAAGATGAAATGTTTAGAGGGTGTAACGGGTATTAGATGACTTTTCCAGCGGGTCTTGTGAGGGATTAGTTTGCATACTCAGATGCAACCGCGAGACTTGAATGACCAAAGCATGCATCATTATATTTGTCAGGATATGTATTCTAAGAACTTCTCAAGGATTGGGAGATATGTGTAGAGGGTTTCATGAGACCAAAGTAATGTGACCAGTGGGAATGTATGACTTTCTCGAACATCCCCAAAAGATTTTTCTTGTTCCAAATAGCATGTTGAAGGAGTGTTGTGAGAACTAGGTGACATGTCCTTGTGTCATTGCGTGTCTTTGGAAGACTCTCTTTATGTGAATGAGGGAAAAACATTTCTTTCTCTAAATTCTTCCCCTTATAATATTTATTATATACCTTGTATAGATAATGACTCATATTTTTTCAATATCAATTTATCTTGAGTATTTCTTGATTTGTGGGATATGCAGTATGTTCTTCAAAAACCATTCCATATGTCCTTCACGTGATCTATGAACAATCATGTGATGTACCTTAGGTATGGAGCATGATTTATCCAGCTATTTGCTTGTATATTACATTAAAAATCCTTTTTGGTCATGAGATCATCCCCTCCAAGATGTCCTCTCTAGCCCTTGCACCTGAGAGTCCATATTCCAAGAGTCGAATCATCAAGAATGCAACCCTTTATTCATGTTACGGTGGGTAATTTATAGGCATATCCACCATAGTTGTTTAGAACTTTATGTGGCATATCTAGGAAGAATCCAGGCTAGAGTCGGCCAAGGGATCTTGTGCCACATAGCTTCGGGAGTCTCTGTCATGGACTGCTTCAAGGGTTTCACCTACTTTTTAGTGACCATGAGTCTCTCTCATCAACATATCCATTATTGGATTATTTATGATTAATGGGGTACTTGATTGATCGAGAGGATATTCAAAAAGAGTTTTTTATTTTCATATTGACTTGCCCATGGTTTTTTCTAAGATCAATGTTCTGGTTGAAAATAATCCATGATATATTGGGTGACTTTTCCAGCAGTCTTGTGCGACCAAGATACAGACTTCATGTGCGTGTTACAAGTGTTTTATGGCCAAAAAAGATCTCACCTCATTATTTTTAACCGCTTATTTTTTTGTGAATTTTTTTTGGAGTAATTTTAGTTTTCATGAGTAATGTCAAGTACTTTTACTTTATTTTTTGATGATGTCTTGCGTGAGAAATATGGGTCATATGGGGGTGCATGATCATTTCATGGAAAAAACAAACCGTTTGTCCTTAGGGCACCAAAGGGGATCACATGGCTACCCATAAATATCCCAGGATTTCCATGTGATGGGGATAAAAATCCAAAGTGACTTCTCTAGATGAGGAAGAAATTTCTCTAGGGACTCGTTGTGCCTTGGGGATCACCAGGGGTGTGTCACATTTCTTTCAGGGACCACGAGTAGATTCTACCTCCCCTTATTTGATCACCTTTGTTTTATTTCACAATGGCTCAGAAGTTAGGTTAGTTTTCTTTAATGATTTCAATAATAATTACCATTCTCATTGATGATGAGTTGCATGACCATTTTGACTATATGGGGCCTCCACCTTTTGGGAATCCTTCCTCCCATTATCACAGAATTTTCAAGTTGGAATTCCAAGTGCATGTCATTGATAACCCACATGGCCTAGTGGAACTGATTCGGCTACCACCTTCATGGTTACTTGTTATTTGGAGAACCTTAAAAAGAGTAGAAGGAATCATTGAAATGGGGGTCTGCGGGATCCATTGTAGGATATATTCTGTAAATGGAATCTTCAAGTGACTGTATAATGGTCATGTGATCACGTGTCTCTTAAAGGCTCACATGATTAACATGTCTCAACCATATTTCTATTCCTTTTCTTTTTCAGAGGAAATGAAACCCAAATTAATCTATTTCTTCCCTTGTGAATTTTTCAATTCTCATTTAAAACAAGTCAATAGTTTCCAATATTCGATTCTCATTATCTACCCCTTAAGAGTTATCTTGAATTTTATTATCCTTTGGATACTCATGATTTCTTCAAGTAATGTTACAATTTTACCTCACTTTGTTACATAAAATTATAAAGATATTGTTTTTAATAATATCAGACTTTATTTCATTCTTCCACTAGAAATATGTTATTTATCAAAAAAGTAATATATATTTTTTTTAAAATGATTTATTATTCTCCTATGATTTTTAAAATACATTTTAAAGGATGTTTTAATTTCATTAATTTTTTTTGAAAGGAATATTCATGTATGTTTCAAAATACAATGCCCATTTGGATTTTATCAGATATGTGAAAAGAATAATTTTTTTCAACATGGATGGTGTGAACATTATTTCCCTCTGTCATGACTACTCAATGATTTCAAACTTCCATTACAAATTTTCAATTTTAGTTTCAAATAAAAAAATTATGTTTTAATTTTTTTAATTGATACTTGAAGTATCATTTATATGTTTTTAAGGTTATTTCCAAATAAAATTATTATCAACATGTATTAAAATTTAAAAATATTTTTTCAATGACAAATAAATTTTTTCATAAAGAAATGTTTTAAATTATATTACAAATAATTTTCCATCAATGATTTCATCTATTAATGGTACCTATTATTTATTGGGGATATAGTCCAAGGATAATATTGATATTCTTTCTCTAAATCATTTATGATTTGATGACATGGTTTTTATGGAATCCATGCCCCATCCACTTATCATACCTTGAGATAATTGTTATGATACCTCTTTATTTTCTTGGGATATTTTATGATGAAATTATTTATAAACCTATATCGTTTCCACAAGTTATGATACTATTAAATTTTTATGATAACCATTTTATTTCCGCGGTTATGATATGATTAATGTTTATGATCTTGTGGAAGAACTATATATAATTTCTATTTAGTGATGTTTGGGACCTATATATCCCTATATGTTTTAGGTAATGATTTATATTTTATTTGATATACATTACCAGAAATGAGTGTGAACATTGTTTAGTAAGGGAATTTCTCTACTATGATGGTTTTGGGAGTGAACCTGGACTACTATGATGTAATGAATTGAACTCTCTTTCATGCACAAAATGTTATGAATGAACCTCATTACATATTCACAATTTTATGCATGAACCTGATTACATGGTCACAATGTTAAGAATTGACCATTATTTAATGTCCATAATGTTGTACCTTCTCTTGGTTTCATGACCATAAGTTTATGAAAGGGCCTCATTTCATTTCCTTAACTTAATGAGTGAACCTATTTCTATTTATACATGTTCACAATGTTTTAAGATTATGTGTACAACACAAATCTATGTTTAATTCCAATGTTATTCCCTCATAGATCATGGTAAAAGATTACCTTATGATTCATGTCTTATAAACTACCAATCTATATTCCAGGACTAATGTTTATGATATATGAAGGGTTGGGTATAAACTTTGAAATATTTTTTCAATATCAAATACCCACATGATTATCTTATTATTTTATATAATCATACATTTTTATCTCTTATATTTACCCTTACAATGAATTTGATCTCACACTTTCTTATTTTCCCTTACCTAGGCTAGGATGAAAGGTTTTCTATAGGGTATGTCTATGAAGAGTTATAAATGGGAAGGTATTGGCAGAAAACATGATGATATTTTCGATGTTTATATGATTGTGTAGCATGTATCCAAAGATACTAAAATATTATAGTCCACCGATGTGTTCTTTTGTAAAGTAATGAATATTAAAAAAAATTATTCAATATCCTTGTATGAAGATTTTGTGTTACTATTGTTGGTATTAAATGGAAGGTTTAGTTAACCTTTTCAAACTAGGATGAGAGAACCTTATTTATATCCCTGGGGAAATGTATAAGGATAATTATAAGGATTAGTCAATGTATTAGAAAATGTCTATAAATGTTTGTAAAGGACACAGTGAGCAGTTTCAATGAAATTATATCACTTTTTGGATACTACAAGTGGATGTGGATATGGCATAGATGTACCTAGAGGTAATAACAATGAAGACAACATATTGATCTAGGACCGATAATTATTTGGTAATGAAAATGCGTCATTAATCACACCTAATTTGACACACCTTGGGGATATTCTTTGTAAATTCAAAAACTCTTTACGAACCATCATGATTTATTTAAATATGTGATTAATACAAATAAACTAGGATAAACCTAAGGTTCCAACTATTCAAAATAAATGTTATTAACTTGTAATTCCTAAATAATTTTCATACTATGTTATTTTACATTATGATTAAAATTGCTTATAATATGATTTATAGTCTTAGTCAATAGATGGAACTAGAAGGAACTAGGTTAACAATGCATGTGATGGATGATTTGATGATGAGAAGCTAGATGGGATGATAACTAAATTAAATATTATTTTCATTATTTAAAATCTATTTTCATAGACCATGATTAATAATATGTACCCTAAATCACTCTCATACTCACAAAAGAATAGAATAAATCATTTCTCTTAGAGTTTGGGTGATATTAACCATAGAGGAATGAAGATTCAGTTTCCTATGTTTCCAGAATGTGGGAAGAAACACCCAAGTAGATGTGTTAAAGGAATAAGAAGATATTTTTACTACAAAAAATAATGAACCAATAAAGTAACTAAAACATAAAAAATTAATACTTCGACTATCAAAATGGATGAGAATATTTTTATCCCTAAGGTTCTATATTTGGATGGATGATTCAAATGTGGAAAGTATGAGAATTATGAATATTTATTTCATAGGGGTAAATCTTGTAAAGAGAATCATAAATCTGGTATGGGTAACAGTAACATTGGTGATGATTAAGAGACTAAAAAGGACTTATAAAAGGAAATAAGTGTTATGTAATAAGATTTTGAATTAAAATTTGTTTTTTGAGAAGGAAGTGGGACTGTTTAATTATTTACGTATTGGTATTAATTGATTATGTTATGAGAATCATGAAAAATATGAAGATCGTTCAGTTTCTTTCTATATGGATTTTCAAAATAATTTTAGATTGTCATGATGCACTTGATAAGAGATTTAGTCAAATAGTTATTGAGTGAAGATAACCTTAAATATGTTACTGGGGTTGAAAAAATGGTTTTTAGTTAGGAAAAAATGATGATTGATATGGATAAAGTAAATTGGATAGTATTCAAGACCTTAGAACTTATAAAGGATTTTTCAACAACGTGTTTTATGTTATCATTGATGGATTTTACAACATTATTTTTTATATAGAATATATTCATTAATTTTTGTTTTATCCATGTATTGTTAAAGAATGAATTTTTTCTGTGAAATTATATTATAATTTCTATTTCAAGAGAATACATGATGAATGTATTCCAATTTTTGGTATGTGACAATTAAGAACAATTTCATATTGTTTGTGGGATTAATGATAAGTTCATTTCTGGATATTTAGTAAACCTATTTCTAAATATTTTGGTTTTAATATTTTTGAATGGTTATAAGGTTAAAATTATATGAAATGGTTTATGTTGACCTTTGAATGTGGTTTTAGATATTTATACATTATTTATCCATTTGAAATTTTATTCTTATTGGATAACCTATAATAAAAAATTTATTTTGATTATAACTAAAGGTAGAAAAAATGAATTATCATTATATATTTGGATCCTTTGATCCATTAGTTCTTTAGGGAAATCAAATTCACCTTCACTTCCAAAAGTATTATATGAAGAGGTAATTGATCATAGAAAAATAAATGGGTGAGATTGTTCTTATAAAATGGAATGAAATCAAGTATATATATCTTCTAATGAAAAATAAATAACATTATAAAAAGGATCTTGGAATAAAATGTGGTCATGTTATCATCATTTTTTATAATAATAATGACCTTTTCCACACAAATTTGGTTTATAGTTTTGTTGTTGTTAAATCTATCAAGATCACACACTTTCTTGTGATTAGTGATCTTTATCTCACTACAATAATTTATGATTTTCATCCATGACCTAATATTCACTCTTACCAATGTTCTCCGATGTGGAATCATAGTTATGAGTTACTTTATGTAACCATTAAATTTCCAACATTCCCCTTTTATGGGAAGTTTTATTATTCATTTGAATGATTTGGGTTTCTAGGAAGAAATTTATAAATGATAAACTGTTTATAACCAATAACAATTTTTAGATTGAAATTCATTTTAGGTGGGGGGGGGGGTGGAACGTAACACTTCTATATTTTATAAAAAATATTTTTTTCAGAATAATTTGAAACTTTTTGATATTTTGAGTTACCTAAAATACTATTTTTATCTTGAGTTACGCACAATACTAATTTTTTCTTGAGTTAAATGAAACATCAAGATTAACATGTATTACATGCAACACTATGATTAAATGAAATATGAAATACTATTAAAATATTATTATTTTGGATGAAATTTGTCAACTTGATATTGGAGTAAAGGATATGAATAAGATAAAATAAATTTTGAAAAATATGTTTTAAACATGTACATAAAATTAATTATTTAGTGAATACATAATTATAAATAAAATTAATTTTTTTTAGAAAATGGGAGCCTTTCTTAGAAAAAACTATTTTATTTGAGCGCAATTGTGTTTTATATCAATAAATTATGCAAATCAATTTTGCTCAATTATTTTCATTACATATATATATATATATATAATTCAATTAAAATTTTAACATTCATGTTATTTGATTTGGAGACACGAAATTGGAAAAAATCCTATTTTATGTTAAAAAAAATTACTATTCTAAAAAGACAATTTTTCACATTTTCCCACACTTATAATAAAATTAATTTTTGAAACCATAAAGAAAATAATTTTATAAAATAAAAACCTTTTATCATATATTAATGTTGAAATTATATCACGTTTAATTTTTGTGATTTTTCTAAAAAGTTTCATTTTTTGTTGAATTGTGAAAAATACTGGATTTTAATTGACAATTGCCTCGTACATTAAATAATTTATATTTTCAAATGATATTTTTGAATGTATTTAAATTAATATTAGTAAATATTTATATTAATTATTCTAATTTATTTCATTTGAATCATTTTGATATTGATGTTACATATAAAAACATTGTAGACTTTTGAACATTTTCTCATTAGAATCCTGCATTCTCATTGAGTCAATGGGATTAATTTTAATTTTAAAATTTAAATTTATATGGAATGAATTTTTAAAAATGTATTCCATATTTTTAATAGTCATAATTAATAATTTATAATATTTTCAACTTAATTTTTGGTTAAAATGAATCAGAATGTAGAAAAAATTAATTACTATGGTTAATGAAAAAATGATTTACGAAGGTGTTAAACTAATATGATAAAAGTCAAAATGACATAAAATATTATCTTTGTTTTATTTTATGAGTTTATTTAAATCTTTTTACATAAAATTAAATGAAATATGGAAATTAATTCTCACTTTAATTTGAATATAACCCATATAATAATTTAAGTAAGGAAAAATAAAAAAAGATACTTTTCTTTTTTTAATATATATAAAGCCATGGGATATGGGAAAAACCACATATGTTTAATTATATATATAATTTTTAAATATTAACGAATTTTTTTTACCATAAAAATTTATTATAATTTTTTAGAGATGAAATTATTTCTTTAGATGCATAAGAAATTCCAAAAGAGTAATTTTTATGCTAATAATTAATTAAAAGAAATTATACTAAAAATATTAAAAGTGATGTAAATTAAATTAATTAGTGTCTTATATTATTAGTTTTAGATTAATATATCATTTTATACATGTTTTAACATAATATATTAAAATTCCAACACTTTAATTTTATTTTTTAAATTCATTTGAAATGAAAAATGTCAAAATCAATATTAATTTTATTTTATAATAAATGATATTTTATTAAATTATTAAAAATTAATAAAATTTCAATATTTTACCAAGTTATATGGAGGTTTTAAAAAATTAAAAATATGGTCTATCAATGCACCAATATATCTTTTATAATGAATATATTGACCCTTAAATAGTAAAAACTCGTTATATGCAGTTCAAGTTACATCAATGTTTTTACATGATAAATACGATTTTACTAAAGATAATTTTCAACACACCTTTGATTTTTATTTGATAAATTTTATGTCATATTTTTAATCAGGAGGTATAAATTATAAACTATGACTCACTTTAATTTAGTCTTTATGGATAAATTACCTTGGTTAGAAATATGGTTACCATTGTAAAAAAGGTAAATGTTGTGAAAATAAATGTTAAGGATTGAAATGTTTAAAACTAGAATTTAATTTTTTGGGGGATTTTTTAATAGACCCTAAAATTAGGTCCTGTTTTAATACGATTTACCACCCAATAGTGAATATTTTTCATCATTTAATAGAATTCCACTCCACCTCAACTATAAAAACTGAACTCAATACCCTCAATTATTGACACCAACACTCCTATTTTGTTCAGACAATACCTACCAAAAGCACATACTAACATCCCTTTTTATCCTATAATCCTCCTCTTGAACATAAATCAAATATATAAATTATTTAGTGAAAAACTAAGGAGAATACCTAGAGAAGATATAACATTCATCATGAGCATGTTTAATTTATTTCATTCTCTAACTTCAAAAATTATTATTATATAGTGATTATATAATAGCCTCAGTATCTGAAATATTTTTTTTATTATTTTAAGTAAATTACCTATAATAATATCTAATTCAATAAAATTGGATACACAATCATCATTCATGTGTACGATATACAATCGTATCATGAACCGATGTCATTCAATTTTCCATTACCCCTTTTAAGGCTAGTCATAATAATGAATTTACTATTTATATATTATTTTTATTATTGTTTTATTATTTTGGAATTATTTTATCATACATACCTCCATTATATCTATTTATCATGAATACGATAACATCAATCGTGTGTATAGCAGATTACTGCCTCACGAAATGATGTGATTAATCTATGCTTTACATTAAGTGTATTAAGGATGAGTTTATTAATCATATGTGACATATGTAAAAAAATATCATGTAATGATAATATATATATATATATATTAATTTTCTTGCTTTTAGTCCAATATGAAATTGGAAATAGTGTTCATGCGTACATATAACCTATCATATATCTGAACGATTCATTACATTTTCTATCTATAAATATTATTGATTACCCTAAATATATATATACATATATAATATTATATTTATATAATGGTTTATATTCTAGATATTATCACACCATGATCCTAGTAAGAGGACAAAAAATATAACAAATAAAGAAAAATATGAAAAAAAGCAGTTATTACATGAAACAAAACATTATGATGGAATTGATAATAAATGGGTGATAAAAGACCATAAGAAAATACTATATGTTATGATATATAAGAATATTTTTATTTAAAATATGTATAAAAAATTATATTTATTATATTTTATCTTTGAATGATTACAACATAATTCAAGACTTATGTTAAGTGATTTTAATCACAATTTTACTTCTCTGAGACACAGGCCATGTTCCTGATATATTTCTTTTACTTTGTGTTTATACTATATATGAATGTGTTTTAAGATTTTTATAATGATAATTATTGGGATTTAATTATCGATTGTATAAACTCTATTTCATGGGGTTTATGTTTCAAAATATAACAAATCAGTAAGATATTTTTGTATCAGTTTTCATTCTTTGAGACATATGTTATGTTATGCACATATATCCATTCAAAAGGTGTATATAAAACCCCTTTTACAAGTAATATAATGAATTTATTCATCCTAATGATATTTTATGTTTCATTTTAGGTTATTATTTATTTGGGATTATGATTCAAAGTTAAAAAAGTGGTAAATATTTTATGTTACAATCTCATCATTTATCTAGATTGTCTATGATTAAGTCACTAATCATTAAATATAAAGATATAAATCTTTATAGGTCTCATTAAATTAATTTTCCTATCGTTATTTATGATATCTTAATGTAATGGTATGAAATTCCCTCTTTTTTCAACTTAAAATTACTAATAATTTATTTTTAAGAAAATATTTATTTATTTCTCTATTCTGATGAAAATCCATATTATTTCCAAACCTTTTTTCAATTTATTATTCTAAAAAAGGATTTATTATTATACTATAATTTTTAATATATATTTTTACGATGTTTAAATTTAGTTTATAAAAGGGTTATAAAGTAATATTCATGTCATTATAAAAAAACATTTCCCATATTTATTTTATCAAAAATGATAAAAGCATCTTTTCTTTATAACATTCATGACATGAATAGTATTTTCAAATATCAGGACTACATCATGATTTGAATAATACCTTATAGGTTTTTAAATTTAATTTCAAAGAAAATGTTTTATTTTTTAAAAAGTGTTTTAAATTTTCTTTAATGATTTGTTTAATTAGTTTTGATAGTTAATTTCAAACAAAATGACTATCACATTTTTTTGTTGTAAATATCATTTTCAAAGAAGAAATGACATTTTCCTCAAAAAAAAATTTTTTACATGTTCTCTAATAATTATTTACCATCCAATATATCATGAGATTATGTTACTGATTCTATCCAGGGAATATGATACTAGTATACCATTCATATTCTTTACCCGAATGGTTTATGTTTTGATTTCATAATGTTTATGAAACCAATTTGTCTTCCACGTTTCATACCATGAAGAAATTCAAAGAAAACCTACTTCTTATCACAATTTATTCTATGATGAAATGATTATGAAAATCTTAAATTTTCGAAAGGATATTATACGATGAATTTTTTATGATACCCATTTCATTTAATGGGTTATGATATGATGGATATTTACGATATTATAGAAAATATAAATATGGTTTTCATTATATGATAGGTGGGACCTATATCTCCCTTAAATGAATTGGGTAATGATATATATATATATATCATGAGATATACAAGATAATAATGGAGCGTGAACCCAGTTTAGTAAGGGACTTCTTATTTTTTATGGTATTGGGAGTGAACTTTGACTGCAATGATGTTATACATAGACCCATCCTTCATGTGCATAATGTTATGCATGAACCGGATTACATGTTCACAATGTTATGTGTGGAACATTATATCATTTCCATATTTTTATCTGTGGAACAAGGTTCATTTTCATAAGTTTATGGAGGGACTGATTTCATGTAATCAACTTAATGAGAAAACCTATTTCAATTTATACATGTTCAAAATGTTATAAGTAAATGTGTATCAAAAAATATATGTTTTATGACTGTTTTATAAACTCATGGATCATGATATTTTATTACTATATGATTCATATCTTATCAAATTCGAATCCTTATTCCATGATTCATGTTTATGATCAATGATAGGTTGGGTATGAACTTCATAATTTTTGTTCATTATCACATACCATTATACTTGTCATATGTATTCATATAATCATAGATTTATATCTATTATGTCTACCAATATCTAGAATCTAAGATCACTATTCATATATTTACTTTCCCTAGGTTATTGAGGAAGGTTTTATGTAGTGTATGTCCCTGATGAGTACTATATGGGAAGTTATTTGTGGGGAACATTGATGATATTTCACCAGATTAGAAAATTGTGTTTCATGTATCCAATGTAAATAAACTATTATGGTCCGTAGGAATGTGTTTTTTCATTTTTATGAATTTTTATCAGTAATGATGCAACATGCATGTATTAATATCTCGGTTTACTATACAGGATGTCATCCCAATCCTAAAAGAGGGTTCAGTGGATGTTATCCCAATATAGAAGCAGATACATGGGAGTTTATCCCAATCCTAACATGGAATGAATATCATTGTGGATATCCTTGAAATAAGATTTCAATGATTATGATTATTCCAAATTTTTTATACTTTTTTATGATATGATCATATATCAATGTTGTAAAGTCCCAGATTGTGTTATTTAATTCCTATATGACTGATGTGTTATAAGATTCCAATATTTGTTCCATGGATTATGGTTATGATATTTGGATTGTTGGGTATGGTTTTAAATGGATAATCACATGTTCTCATACCGATATGATCATTCCATTAATAATTTTTTATGGATATCTCTCATTTTTATAATTACTTAACATCTAGGTAGATATTTTTTCACCAAATGTTTATGTATCCATGTTTCTATAGATACTGAACCTTTAAGGTTCTAGCATTGATCACAATGTTATATAATTTATATTTTTAGGATAAGGTGTATTATTCTTGTAATAAAAGTTTGGGCCACTATAAATATGTTTGGGAGAACAATTATTTGTCTAATTATACTTTAAAACAAAATTAATATACAATTTTACTATATAGATAAATTAGAAGAAAAAAAACTTTCAACTAAAATTCAATATTTTTCACTAGTGATCCAAAATATTATATTTCCAAAAAATCACAAAAATTCTTCCAATGATAATTTTGAAATTCTAAATTAAAAAAAATGATGTTTACTTAACATAATTAAATTTTTAGAACAATATATAAGATAATTTTATTATTGTCTATATAAGGACATAAACAGAAGTTTATTAAAGAAAATATTATTTTTTTGAAACATATAGACATGACTAAAAATTATTTATTTTATTATCAATATGTTTTATTTATAGAAATCCATTATAAATAACATTTAAAAATTATTTATTACTATTCATATTACTATGTTTTACGGATCTATTATTAGTACCTTGTTTAAATAATTATAATAATAAAAGGTTGCTTCATGGAAACTCAGTTCTGTGTGCACCACAATTAAATACGTTGTTCTGTGTAGAGATAGATTAACTTGTAGTAGCGTATAATGAATTTTAAACTTGGTGTAGTGTGAAATGTAATACATAAAATAAAATTAATTTATTCGAAGGAAAAAGGTTCATAAAAACATGGGGTGTTACATTCTACCCCCTTAAAATGAATTTCACCTTCCATATTCATTATTTCGATAAAAACAAATGAGGATACTTATGTATCATCATATAATCAATTTCCCATGTAGATTATTATAAATTGATATTTCTGCAAAATACATTGACTCGGTGAGTGGTATAGTTTCAGAAAACATTCTCTATACGATCCATAATTTCAACTGGTTGTTCCTCATAAGAAAGATCCTACTCTAGAGGTATGACCTCAAATTTTAGTACATGTGAATGGTTAGGTATGTACTACCACAAGGATACATAGAAAACATCATGGAATTGAGATAGATATGGTGGATGTTCCAAGTGACATGCTACCATCATGATAATATCAATAATTTCAAAGGGACCAATATATCTAGGGCCTAGTTTCCTTTAATTCTGGAATCTCATAACCTTCTTACAGGGAGATATTCATTGATACACCTTCCCACCAATATGAAATTATATATCACATCAAGGGTTATGAGCATATTTTTTTGTACCAACTTTGATATACCTTACTATGATGCTGAATATTTCTAACATTCTCGACCATTTCTTCACCTTCTTAGGTCCCAATAGATTTTTCTCTCCAACTTCATTCAAACATGGTAGAGCACTACATTTCATTACATAGAGGGATTCATAAGGATCCCGATGAATTCTTGATTTAATTACATTTTTTAAGAAAACATAACTAGAGGAGGTTGTTTATTCCAACAGCAATTGATATCTAGATAAAAAGAACTCAACATTTCTTCTAGAGTTAGAATTGTTATTTTAGACTACCCATCTGTATTTGGATGATAGGAAGTACTGAAACGTAAATTTGTATCATGGGTTTTTGTAGAATTTTATAAAAAATTGAGGTAAAAATGGGATCCGGAAAAAAAAATATTGGAATGTGGTTCTCCATGCATCCTTACCACTTCCTTAATGAATATCTTGAAAACTAATACAGATAGAAGTATTCTCTTATAGAGATAGAGAATATTAACAATGTAACTTGATCGACTACCAGCATTACATTATTCCATCTAGAGTTTTTATGGGGTCTAATTAAATAAATCTATAGTAATGTTCTCCCATTTCTATTATGGTATGGGCAATGGATGAAACATCCCCCCATACTTTTTTATTTTAGCCTTATCTTGTTGGCATACTAAGAACCGAGATACAAACATTGTGATATCTCTCTTCATCACATCTCACCAAAAGTATTCTCTCAAATATATATAAATCTTTATACTTCCTGGATGAATAGAGAATGGTGAACCCCGATCTTCCTATAAAATCTCTTTCTTCAAATCCCATAAGAATGGAACACATACATGGTTCTTGAACAATATTATTCAGTACAAATCAATGCTAAACTCATGAACATTCCTAGCCTACATTTTTAGTTCTACATCTTACATATGAACCTATTTAATATTACCTAGATATATTGTTGAACATTCAATTATAAAAGAAGGTATTTTACCCTTCCTTTAAGATTTCCAAGTCTATCCTTTTCAAATCCAGAAATATTGGATCTTTTGGATCCTCATCACAGATATGCTATCATTAACCTTTTGAATCCCAGAATAATACACCTTAAGGATCAAAAGGAATTAGTAACAAAAAATTATGTCATCATTGATGGGAATTAATTTTTAAATATATTTTAAAAACCATTTTTTAGGAAAACATACTTTCTTCTTTGAAAAATTCTTTTTAAAACCTAAAAAATATTTTGAAAAAAAGTTTCATTGAAAATAGCTTTAAAAATTTATAAAGGAATCTTATAAAACCATAAACCATTTTTAGAATAATTTACCCTTAAAAATATCAATAAATTATCATTTTGAATGCATTTTTAAATTAATTTTTGGAAATATTATTTTGGAAGAAAAAATTTATCTGAACAAAGAGATAAATTAAGGAAGATTAAAAAAACACTTTCTTAGTAATAATAAGTAAAAAAGAGTGGAAGAATATTATAAATAAAGAAATATATCATGAAAACCTATAGGATAATGAAATCCTAAGAAGCACTAATATATGGATCATAAAATTTAATCAATGGAAAATTAATTATAAACAATCTTGATAAACAATGAGATTGTATCAATAAACTCTTAACACATTTGTAACAGTGAGTCAAACTACCAATGTAAGAATAAAATAAAATGAATCTTAAAATATCATGATAAGAAGTAAATTTGTGATATAACATTTCAAATAGAAGTATATACACCTATAACTAAATATAGGTGCATAACAAAACTTGTGTCTCAAAGAAAGAAACATGAGAAAAAAATTACCTTATTGATTTGGTAACTTTCAAACTATAAAACACAATAAAATTGATATCATAAAAATCTTATCTAAATACCCAAAAATTAAATGATAATGATATTATAGTAATTTCATGGGATGTATATACACCAAATATAATAATTAAGTGGTGAATAAACTATATGTTGCGCAAAAATAAAAGTGAAACTAGAAATAACCTTACCTTATGTCTTGACTCTTGTCATACTCATTCAAACCTCCTGTATAATAAATTTAAATTTTTTAGAAAACTATTAAAAATAATATTCAATTATATCATTACATATATGACTTAATTTTTAACTTTTATTAACCGTTTGTTAACTCAACCAAGTTAAATTTATGTTTTGGAAATAACCGCTTTATTTTATCACATGTGCTTTGATTTGTTATATTATTGGTCCGATTGATTTTGTCACAATTTCATAATCTCTATAATTATAACCATGAAATAAATATAATATATAATTAGAATATATTTATTTATAATAATCAATAAAAGATATAAAAATTAAATAAAATATACCCTTCATGGAGACGATTTGTCGTACGTACACATGAAAACTATTTCCATTTTTTTGGATTAACAAATGAAATAAAAAAAGAAAATTATATATATATATATATATATATTATCATTATAGTATGAATATTGTTTCCTATATATATAATATTTTTATTAATACAATCCTTAATACATTCCATGTAAAGTGTGAATGAATCACATATCTTTGAGGAGGCTGTAGTCCACATGTCCACAAACGATGTTATTATATTCCCCAAAAATGGAATGCATCAATGAATGTGTTTCATAATAATTATAGAATCATATATAAATAATAAATATAATAAATATATATTATATAAAATATATTATTTCCATAACTATTTATAATATTTAAAGGTGTTAATAGAAGAACGAACAACATCTTTTCGCGAGGCGGTAGTCCGCCGTACACATGAATGATGATTGAGTATCACTTTTTATGGAAATTTCTGTTAGTTTAGGTCTGAAACTTAACAAAAATACATATTAGTATATTTATTAAAATAAATTAATTATATATATTTGATATAATAATTATTGAGGTGGTAGAGAAGGAAATAAAACAATAGTTCTTGTGGAAGGATGTTACCTCTTCTTAGGGTGACTCCTTTTCTTTATCAACAAAGGGATTATTTGGATAGATTACCGAACAAATTGAGGAATTTAAAATGAATGCAGTGAAGTTTTTAGAATATTGGGGTAGGTTTGGAAGACCCACATGGATTGAAAGGTGAGAAGAACTTGGGTGAGGGGGTTAGTTCCCTTTTATAGTGGAGGGGGAGTGCCAATCTTGTATATAAAAAATGAAAAAAACAATTGAGAAGTATCACATTAATTATGTGCCTCCAATAATGGCCAATATTTTATCCAATGGATTATTTAGTCGATATATGGTCATAAAATGTATTTGGACATGTCTATATGTCATTTATCCTTTTATGATTGAAGTTAAACCACTAAGTAAACTCATTTTTTTCTTAACCACTATAATTGATTTTAATTAATTTAAATATTATTTTTTGGAAAAAAAACTAAGTGAACCATAATTTAAATTATAAATTATGATGATTACAAATATGGTATCCATTTTTTCCAATTCTAATCACATATTTTGAATAAATGATACAAAATTAATCCCATGGATGGGATGAGATGATAGGTTTTTAACGTGAAATGTTCAATATATTGGAATGTTTTTTTATTCAATCTCATTGGAAAATTTATTCCAAATACTTAAATTGGATTATTTTATTTATAATTTATATAATAATACATTAAAAACAAACTAAAATATAATTTATCAATCTAAATAATTTGGATGGAAAACCAATTTTCAATTATAATTCAGTACTTTTCATTATTAAACAAAAAATTAAATTATTCTAAAAAATTCCAAACAATAACCATAATATAATATTGAAATTTTTAATTCGAAAAATCAAGTTTATTTCTATAACTAAAATTTTAAAAATTTCTAAAAAAAATTATATTATTATTATTCACAAAAGGACATAAAAAGTAGTTCTTTTGATAAAATAGTATTTTTCAAAACATATAGACTTTAATAAAAAAATTATTTTGTCATCAATATCCTTTATTTATATGGAATGATTATAATTAATATTTAAACATTATTTATTATTATTCATATTTCTATGTTTAATAGATATGTTATTTCCATCTTGTTTAAATAATTATAAGCATTAAACATTGTCTCGATGAAACCTTTTATTATGTGTAACACAAGCTAAGACGATATTGCACGTAGAGTAGGATTAACTTGTTATATCATATAAAAAATGTTTTCTATGGAATAGTGTGCAATGGAATAAATAAAATAAATTTAATTAATTCGAAGAAAAATATTCATAAAAACACAGTGTGTTATAGCTAGGATACCATTAGATACACTGGCTATTTAGTGTCCTAGGTAGTAGCATTGCTGGACTACTAGATTCATGAGTTTGTCGGTGTCATATTGCCAACTAGATGGTGGTTGTAGTAGTTGTGATGTATCCACTAGAGATACACCTACTAATCAGTGAGCTAGTACCAGCTAGCCGATGGGTCTTTTAAAGGGAATAATTATAATTCATACCCCCATTATTTTTATTGGGTTGAAACACATCTTCCAATCATGTTCTTATTAATGGGTATGGGATGAACACCTCTTAGTCCTTTGTTTACCCTTCCTTTTGGGAAATTTTACTATTAATTTTCAATTATTTAAGATCCCTATTCAACATTATTGATATCCCCTCATCTCCACTAATTTTTTATCTAATTATTTAGTCTATTAGTTAGGGATTTATTTAATATTTTAGAAAAGGATGGTGAGATCACCTGAATTAAATGGGGCATTCATGATGCATAACAAGTGGGTTTCCCATAATTCCCTATGAAAACATTTTTCTATTGAATAAGACATGGTATGTTGTGAAAACAACTTAATTAGTGTTTTTATCCTAAAATTTATTTTATATAGTTATTTTTTTGACTCTTAAGTATTTTTCCCAGGTCAGTACCATACGCCTTCTAACCAACCTCTTATAAGTGGTTGGTCTCGGTTCTGGTGTGATGAGTTCATCCTTTAAATTTTTGAAATTTATACCATTATGAAATACTGTTGTCCAGTTAATTATAAATGTTATTATTAAATTTATTAGTCCTTATCCCATGAGATAAGAACTCACATGGGTTAGTGGCAACTGGGATAATATCGAAGATCATGGTTGGACCTTAGATGGGCTAAGGTGGAGTTATCGAGCTGTATAATATAATGTATGTGGTATTAATATTTTCCCCATTATTAATTGATTTTTGATTCGTCTGAAATATAACTAATCTATTTAAGGAATTACATGATTATTTAAATAAATTTAATTCTAAAATGTGATAATTTCATAACTTAAAATGAAATATATAGACCAAGAAAAGTGACATGTCCATTAGTGTATTGACACACCAGCTGATGTCTCAGTCACTGATGTATGAGACCATAATTATAAAATATTCCGTGAGATTATTAAACCTCACATGAGGGGTGTAATGTGAATGGAATTTTCTAGATGAATGTAGTGAACCTATTCTAGGAGCTCAAATAAAATACTATGTATAAGTGAGTATTGAACTGGTATAGTTGGATAGGGAAGTGGACCTGTAAACTCTTGTGATTTCATAAAGCATTTGGGATTGTTAGATGGTTTTGGGAATTACTTACCCACTAAAACATGGTGACATGGTTAGGATGAATCTAATGGGATTTTTTAGACCCTAGTGGATACTTAGTTTGTCGATGACATTAGTGAGAGGATATTCATGATTTATTTTAATATTCTGAGGATGGGCTTACCCCACGGGATGTTTTTTATTTACTTTATTCACTATTATTATGGTTATAAAATAAAACTTTAAATGAGAGGTCTTTAATTATAAATGGAAAATCCCTTATGGATGGTCATGAATACCCCTACAAGGGTATTATGAATACTATCTATTGGGAGGTTATAAGAACTCCCTATAGGTATTTCTTGAAACTCTATATAGGAAGGTCATGAATAATCTCTTCAGGTAGGTTGGTGATAATATTGGTGGTACATACATATATTTGGATAAAGTATTTCATTGGTTCTTGGAAGTGGATAGGTCTCTCTATGTGTGAGATTTTTGGGATTGTGGGGGACTTTTGAGGGAATGGTCGAGTATCCTATATTGATGGGGATTAGAATCAAAGAGAATTTCATAATGGGATAGAGTAGTCCCTGAATTTTGATATTTGGATGGGGATTACTACAGGTCATTATACCATATACCATGGCAAGTTTAGACCCTGAGTTATTATCACAATATACTGGTGGTGAAAGTCCCTCAGATCATTTTTATAGTTGCAATGATCATTGAGATGTGACTATAGATAGTCCAAAACTACCCAAAATAGGGATGGTTGATCAGGGTCATATATTTGATGAGTGATTGTCATTTTTATATTTTATTTTAATTAATTAATTATTTATTTAGATATTACCACATGGGCATATCAATGTATTTCCATCAATTATGTGACCATTTTTGTGGTTCCCTACTATGTGAAATACTCACACCCTTCTTAGTCCCCCATTTCACATGGGTAACCAAGTATACTCTCACTTAGTTGAAGTTAAAAATTCAATTGATGCCCAATATAGTGTGATCAATCATGAGAAGATTGGGTGGGACTTGGTGATTTAGATGAGGTGGGGCTAAATTATCATGTAGATCCTCTAATTTTACTTTTATTTTCACATATTAAAACTTTAATTATGACTATACCAGTGGGAGGCATGTCTTATATTCCAATATATCAGTATTTTATTTTTTATCACATGTTTTTTATAGGTTATTATTTTTTTTTCTCTAATATGGATGTATTCATTCTTTTATTTTTTGTTAGTATTTATACAATAATAAATGTGCTATAATATACTAATAGTATAACCCTAAACCCTCCCTATTAGTTAGAATCCTCTATAATATTATAAGTTTTATATGAGGTCATGTGGAATCAACAGTATTTTTACAATTTATAGCAATCTGGTCAGTATGTTACAATACCTTACACTATCATAGGCCCTGCTACATAGTCTATCATATACTAATCCACTGCAAAAAACTGCTTCACCTTAGATTCAATTAGAGGTATTCCACTATAATAGGGATCATTCCAAAAATTTTATTATCCATATGAAGGACCATTATAGCCCCTACATCCTTAGGAATGGGATCCTACTATCAGGGAGGCATCAGACTGCTCTACAGATCCCTTAGGGACTTAAGATCTAATGTTGGTCTTAAAAAAGGGTGTATCAATAGAACATATAATGATGGTCCATTTTTTCACATAAATAACAAGATCAAGGTAGCTATATAATTAAATACTAAACATGAATAGGCTTCCAACACCGATTCTAAATGTAGTATACCCCACCTGTAGTTATTGAGAATGTTGATTGAGGTTGATACATAGAATTGATAGAACTAAACAACCCATTTTCTTTTGGCTTCATTATATTCTTTTAGGAATCAGTTATGTCATCGATAATAAATACATTAACTTTAATTAACTTAGATATCCCATCGTGGTTCATTTTCACTATTAGATCCTAATCAATAACCTCAACAAAGGTTATGAGCATCAAAAATAATAGATGGGACTGAATTCCAGGTATCAGGTCCCTCTAAAAGTGCATAGATATTATGTCCCCATGAAATAGAATCTAAATAACGAATTTCACAAACATAGTGAGTCAATTATACTATTCTATAACTGGATGAGTTCCTTACTAGAAGAACACAAAATTTCAATACTATCAAATGATAATGATACATGGCAGAAATACCGAAAGAAGTTCACTTTTATAATTTTACACTCTATATTCTCATTATGATTTTCCTACACAGATGACTCCAAAATTTCTATCTAGGTCCATCTAGAATGAAGCCATAAAAGTTTTCTATAATAGATTATAAGGTTCCCACAAATTCAATTATTTTTTTGGTGTTCTCTTGTCAAATATATGAGTCATAAGGATCATTTATTTCCTAGAATTGGGAGTCTTATTTTCTATAAATTATTGAGAATGATCCTTATTAGGGGATAAGCCAACTTCTTTAGCCTGAGTGAGTATAGAAACCCCTCCTTGGTCCATATCTTTAATAACCTACACTAAAAAAACTTTGGTATTTTGACCAACTAGTGGAACCACTATTGAAAATTAATACAAATCATTCTCTAGAGGGTTCATTGGTCACTTTTGAGGGGGAATTATTATCCATAAATTGAATAATAAAGTGAAACCCTAAAAAGAAATAAAAAATTATTTCATAAATCCATAAAACGATACAAGGTTTCCAAATAGGTCATGAATAACATAAATAAATCAATAAAAACATTACATAGAACGTGGAATACATGCTCAATATGTAACCCATTTCGTATACCAAATAACAAAGGGTAATAAAAATAAGAAATCAAAACCACACTTTCACATTTCCAGGTAACTCAATAGAGGTCACCAAGAGTGTTGTGAAGACACTCCTTCATACCACATTCTTGAGGTCCAACGATGATAGATTCAGTATATCCCAAAATCCCAAACAATATATATTTAGTAAGATATTTCTATAAATTTTTTTTGTTAATAAGCACTCAAGGATACCCCTTACTCAGAAACCTCAGCCGATTCATTTGAAAAAATGTAAGGGATTCTTAATTTCATTGGGATATGAATTTCTTCTTGTGCATCAAGATTAACCATTAAGAATGATTTTCCAATATTAAAACACTAAAAAACATAAATAAATACACAAAACAATGAACATAATCCCAACATAAATAAAAAATAAACTAGGGAATGGAAATATCATCAATATCCATATAAAAATGTAAATGGGATGGGATGGTAAAGGCATAGAAAAAGTAGGTATCATCATGTTACAACTAGTACACAAAAAGAAACCAAAAATTAACTTCCCATATTTGTCTGATATTAGGGTCAAACTCCCTCTATGTCAACACTGATACCCAAATATGATCCACCTAAAAGGGTACTACCACCTCTGTGGGACAAATTCCATTAACCCTAGTCTAAAATCCATAGTCTATATACACCCATTGGGTGTATGAAGGGTGTAAGATCAAGATCCTGGTAGGATCCCACTAGGAAATAATTGAATATACATCATTATAAAAATATCCATCATACGTTAAATAATTTTAGATAAAATCTTATTTTAACATTTAAAATAAAGAATAGAAGAATATCATAGTAAGAAAGTTAAATTCAATAACCATAGGAATCCATAGGGAAACTAAAGTCAGGATGTTTTCTTATAATACTCATATGATTTTTTATTAAACCATTCATAAACATCCCCATGGATCATCTACTAAGTAGTAATATTCCAATGTTCTAGGTGTGAAAACATTCAAAGTATAAATATATAATTTAGGGGTGTCTCGTAATCTAAATTCTATGGATGGTATAACATTTCCCAGTATATATGTCCTTGTCTTCCCACCTAGGTTCTCGAGGGTCCCATGTGCTGTTCTGTTTTAAAACAACACAAACTCCACATGTAACCTTTTTTATAAACAAAATCCACGACACTTTACATCTTAATATACAAGTAAAACACTTTGAAATAGACCCATAAAACATAGATGTTCAAAACAATCCCTTTTAAGGAATCAAAAAAAATTGAAAAATAATGACACTTTTATGTAAATAATATTAGTACTTTAAGAAATACCAAAACCTAACACCACCTACCATAATTAATTTCCACGATTGGATGTTTGATAGAATCCACTATCTTGGAGAAAAAAGAACTACATAAATAAAAGAGAATCCATGGACCCTATGGTGGACAACAGATAGTTTGTATTAAGAAATCACTTGGCCTTAATGGCTATAGGGAAGAAGAGAAACCATGATAAGAGGAAGGAGAGAGCTTATGGAATGAAGAGGACATATTTACATGATTGTTTCTTAAAGAACATGAAGGTGGTCCAACCAAAATGGAATCCAAAATGAGAGGTAGGGGTGATTGTGTACCCAAGGATGAAAAATCAATTGTGGGAGGAATATAGAGGAATCAATATTTAAAATTAATAAGGATATAATATTAATTTAGGTTTTTGAGTTTTATGTGTTGAATATACGGTTTTACGACATGATTTTACAAATCATATACAAATAGTGTCATTCAATACTACCACACTAGAGAAATTTCATGATTGGTATTCATGTATAATGAAACCATGAACCAAATTTGTGAATTTGATCTAAAAATTATATAAATATTCATGTATTTTGCAACATGGTTACTCCTAACCATCTGATGACCACAATTTTCGAAAACCTCGAATATTTCGAAGGAAAAACAGTTATACGGGATAAATAATAAATGAATTGAAAATAAATGAAAAAATAACTTAAAATTACATTATTGTTGTGTAAAGTACATGGTTGATCAAAAATATAATTGAGATTAAAATCTTTTTTTTATTTTTTTATTAGTATTTATTCATATTTTCATAGTTTATTGATCTTTTATCTATTTATTCCAAATCATTGTGGTATTTAAAAATTAGGAATAATTATTAACCATTATAAGTAATAGTGAATAATTATAAACAAATTTTTATCACCAATACTGATTTAGTGGAGTGTGTTCATAAGCGGTTTATAGACTATAAGATTTCGATTTGTCTGTCCATACTAGAAGTTAAACTAAGTAAATATCTTGTGTTTATTTGATTTTTAGTATTTGGTCTTGTATTTACATTAATAATTTTTATATTATGATTATTTCATCTTAATTTTTTTCTGATCAATGATAATATCAATTTAAAGAGAAATAAAAAAATAGTAACCTCCAATTTCCACCACTATATATGAAATCATTCATATTTTTAGTCATTTTTTATAGTAATTTTGTTGAAAGATAATTGTTTCCAGGATTTATATATCATTGGTTAATTATATATACTTTAAATTTTTAATTATTCACTTTTAACTGGGAATATTATAAATTTTATCATATATAAAAGAGTTATCAACACCCGATGCTCTAAATAATTAAATATTGACTAACCAAATAAAATTAAATATGATCCTAGTGGAAAAAAATATACATCTTTTTCATTAATGTAATACATATTAGTAATGTTTTAGTAGTAGTGTTCATTGAATAATATATAGGTCTCATGATATTTATTCAAAAATAAAAAAAACAATTATGTAATTTTGTTAAAAAGGAGTATATGAAGATTATATTTTATAAATATTTGAATGATATTTACATGAAAATGCTAAAATGTATGATGTTTTTTCAATGGTAAAGGATTATAAATTCTAGTATTTTAATAAAATATTATATTTTTTGAATAGTTTACTGTCCAATAATGTCTATGAAATATTTAATATATTTATTGATATTATTTAATCTATGAGAGGTATTAGAAATAAGATAAAATTAATTGAAAATTTCATGAGCATTATTAGAATACTACTACATATTTTTAGTCAAATGTCCGGGAAAATTATAGAAGGAGACCTTTATATGGTGAAATTATAATATTTACAATCCATCTTGGTGGAATTTGGAGCGAGGATGAATCAAAAAGTGATGAAAATTAAAATATAATCAATTTATTCTATATTTAATTCTATAAATTTGATTAAAGACTAAGGATATGGGGAATATATAAGTGATTATTTTTCGTTACCAAGGTCATGAAAATTTATATAGGTATAAAAGATTCAATGGAAACTTACTAGTAGATGTGATTTATTTTTATAAGTGTTGGTGAACATGTTTCAATATTCCCATGAGTACATATTAATAAAGAAAAAGAGAATTAATTTCATGTATTTATTTTAAGGGAAAAATTCATATGAAATTTATCCAAGAAGAATAATATTAAGAAATAATTTGGAAGATACTTTTATGATTTTAATCATGTTAAGATGTGTACATAAATAAATTAATTTTTTAATTGATTTGGGATTGTTGGGTTAGATATCATATAAAAATAATTTATTGGAGGAAATTTTTTGGAATAATTCATGACAATAACACTTTGTTAAGAATTCCACCACTCTATCCCTAATTATTGTATATAATAAAATATTATATTTTATGAATCAATGTAAATATTATCAATATTTAGCTAAAATGTAATGCCCTTCCCCCAGTTACCCAGAGTCAGTGCATTATTTGAATACATTAGCATGATTACAAGGAATCATGTCCCGAAGGACCGATCAGTTTAGCAGTCTTAGACTATAGATTACATAAATGAATATTATATTATATTATAAAATGAAAAACAACAAAAACATTGTCTCCATTAACCACATTCATATCTCTTAGAATATCCCTGAAGGTTACTCATAATATACTTCTTCGTATCCTGGAAAAAATAAAACATAGAAAGAGCTGATCTCAGATGCTCAGTAAGGATGACAATATTGCAAAAACATTCATAAATAAGTATAAATATTAAAGGAAATGTATAAAAATAAAACAAAAGCCTTTTAAACTTAAACTTAAGCATAATATGGAAAGGATAAATCAAATAATTCCATTTACTTATTCACATGGATATTCTATTAGTCGAATAATCACATGTAATATCAATAGATAATTTCATAATGATGGAATGCATAATTCCAGAATTCATAACCACATAGTCAAGGCCTTTTTCCAAGAATACAAATAATATTTTTTCAAGGCCTTGTTTCAAGACACTTTTTGGTCTCATGAGACCTATCGATGCATCGAGGAGCTATAGCGGGCTTCACCCGTCACATACTAAGTCCAATGCATTCCTCATATGAAAATGTTTAAAAATATCATAAAAATTTGTATTAAAACTAGCATACGTGTAACAGCCCGAGATTTTATGAAAAATATTCTTTTTAATTTTATTAATGTCTTGTGTTGTACGCTACACCAAAAGGAGCTTGCATAACACGCATCTTTGACTTGCCTTGCATTACACGCAATCGCAACCTTCCTCGATAGCGTGTGTAGTACGCAATACTGAGTTTCTTGAAACAACGATATGCTATTAAAATATTATTAAAACTAGCCGTTATGAATATTAATAAGCACTTTTTAAATTTTAGAAAATTTAGCTCTCAAAATGGACTTCATTTTTGGATTCAGAGTATCGAATTTAGCCTAAGGTGAAATTTTGGTACTTTTCGGATAACTTTCATATTCTGATGAATAGTGAAAATTACTAAATTATAATTAAAAACAACTTTTTTAATCGAAATAATTAATAGTGATAAATTATTAATTTCAGTGTTTTTAAAGTATATTTAGAGTATATTTTTACAATTCAATACAATGTTGGTCATTGGATGTAATTTCTCATTTACACCAGACATAAACAAGTGTCAATCTTTTGATAGTTATTATCTCTTAAAAACACGCTATTTGTTGTGACAACGGAAATTAATTATAAAATTAATTAATGCAACTTATATGTTGGGAATTTTTTAAAATAGAAATCATTTTTGAATTTGGAATATCAATTATATCTTAGGGTGAAATTTTGGCATTTTTCTGAAAAACTTCAATTTTTGATGAATAGTGAAACTACTAAGTGGTAGTTAAAAAAATTAATTTTTCATAAATATTAATTTTACCGCTTCTTTGAATGGAATTTCAAAAACCTGAGAGACATGGTTGATGTCAGTAAGTAAAATGTGGTTCAATGAGATGAAAATAATTTTTGGTGAATAGTAACTTTTTACTTTTATTTACCACGGTTAAAAGTAAATAGGGTAATTAAGGGTAAAAATGATATTAATATTACCCTAACACATGTCCTAATCCTATTGGACAAGTGTATCTCGACCAAAAACAACCTTAAGTGTAAAATATTATCATTTAGGCCCACTTGGATTAGATTAGGACATTTATTATTAATTTATTTAAAGAAGGGTTAAAATAGTTAAAATCAAAGTTTAATAAGTAAATCATTTTTAATATGGGTTTATACATAAGATAAATTCGATTAGAAAGCTAAAAAGATTTCCTACATAATGGTATTTTATTTATAATTTTTAGACATTAAATAATTTAATTTATTTATGACACAATGATGATGCAGTAATTATCTTATTAATGAAATATTGACATAATTGATGTTATAAACACCAAAATAAATGTAATTTGAGACTTTTTATGAATTCCAATAATTTTATAGGTTACTATGATATATTAGTGTTGATTTAATCAACTTGGTTAGAACATATAATTTTGTTATGACTTTCACAAAAATCATATATCAAATAGTGTCAAAATTGACACAAAATAGTTTTTAAATCAAATATTATATTATTAATTGTTATTTTATTCCTAAAAATCTAAGGTTCGACCAAATGACTTAGATAAGGATATATATATTAATAATAAACAATTTGGGGTTAGTTTGGCATGTTATAGTAAGTTTATTAACCATATAGTGTAAGAAAACAAAAAGACACGGTAAAAGTTAAATTATTTAACTTAGAGTTAAATCTAATTGATAAGGTTAAAATAAAAATCTAAACTTGTCTAAATCCTATTGGTTGATATTATTTCGACCCATCCCCACTTTAGCTTCGAAATAAGACCCTTTGGAACCATTATAAACCGATTTTGACTTTAATATAAAATAATATTTTGATATTTTCCTAAGGTGCCCCTCTCCTCCCTTATAAAAGGAGACCTCCTCCCCCTCCTCCTCACACCAATTTGAGCACTCAAGCTCGGCCAACCCCTGCCCAAATCCCTTCTCCACTTCCCTAGAATAATCCTAGAGGTCCTAGTCTTCTTCAAAGACCAATCTTAGTTCCCTAAGTGAAGGATTCAAAGAGGCGTTTCAAAGAAGAGGTAATATCCATTACCGATCTTTTCAATTTCTTTCTTCTTCAACTTCTTCTTCTTTAGTTGTTTCATGATAAAGTAATAACATCAGTATTACTTACATTATGATATGTTATTATAAATATGAAACAACTCTAATTAACCTTCTATCCATCCTACGGAAAAAGGAAATCACCGTGCGTGCGTACGTACGGAATACCGTCTCCACGCCGTGGTGTAATCTATTTTCAGCCACCACCTTAATTGGATGGGTATAAAGGTGTAATGAGTAACTATATATGATTATTATAAATTGATATTGATACTGAAATAGTATACATACACTTCAACACAATTCCACGACCATGGGAACGATATCATCGCTCGTGCGTACGTACGGACTACCGTCTCCACGACGCGATGAGATTCATTCTCAATGATTAACCATTCATGAATGATTATAAAGTATATATAATAAGTACTAATGAAATATATGACCTAATAATGATACTGGAATTATTTATATTTATACGTATTTCATCTAATTAATTCCATTCAATTCAATAAGGAAACGAAAACATCGTTCATGCGTACGTACGGACTACCGTCTCCATGAACGGTGTATTTCTTTCCATTTACTGATTTATTATATATGTATATTCTGAATATATATATATAAATCATGTTTTATATTCTGGAATTAAGTAATCATGATCTAAGTAATCATATGAATAATTACAAGTTAAAAACACGAACGACAAATGAGACGATTTTACCCAAAATGCTCTTTAACATGGAATTTACAAAAGAACGGGTAATATAATGTCATAAGTGAACCATATATGATACCATAACAATGAATATGATTCTGTAATAAGTCAATGACATTATTTAAATCATTATACCGGAGTTTCGGACACATAAGAAGAAAATCGGACCGAAGGTAAGGGAAATATCACAATCTCATTTTTATCCGAGATTGTTTATACTTTAGTATTTACTGGGCTGTATTTTATCATCCACAACCATATTTCCTCAATATGTAATATTATTTCCATCCACCTAAAATTGTTTAAATCCAATTTTACCCTTCGGTGAGTTTTTAGTAAAAGATATGAAAGGAATCTTTTGTCGTTTTTCGTACGAGGTACTTTTTTGACTTTTCCGACAAAAGTACGAGAAGAATGTTTTTTTTAACTTATACGGCATGAATGGATTTTTAAAAAATTATTTCCAAGAAGCTTCCTTTACAAGTTTTCAAGTTTATTTTTAATCAACTTCTTTTAGTTTAAATTTGTATGACATGTTAAGAAAGGAAAAAATGTTTTTGAAGTAGAAAGAATATTTTCCTCAAGAATGTAGTTCGAGTATTTTATCAAAATTATTTTCCATCTAAGATAATAAAAGGGTTCTGTTTTTATCCCTATTATTACATTAGTTTGATTATGTTGTGATGGAAATATTTTTATGAATTCCTTTATCTTATATGGTCTGTTTTATGATGTCATGATGTTTCAAGAATCCCATTTTTGTTACATGTGTTATGCGATGATGTATGATTTATGATTATGTGGCACACATAAGAAAGGATTCATTATAAGATGGGTGGGACCTATATCTCCCTTCAATGCATTGTTTAAAGATTTTATATCTAATGAGATAGACATGGCTGAAATGGTAGGTTATACCGGTTCAGTGAAACAGGACTGAAACGAGGGCTACTCGATTCAGAAAGGGACTTTGTCCACTAAGATAGTCTTGGAAATGAGTCTTGACTAACAAGAAATGATTCTCTATGATTATGTGTGTATGCCACAAAGTTTCATGTTTTAAGTTATGATTATTGGGATTACATTTCACTTCTATGATTTATCCCATGTTATGATATTATGAGCTCTTTTTCAGGTTAAGATTTCCGAAAGCTATGTTCTTATGTATATGATGTGATTGATATTTCTTTTGTTTACCCTTACTGAGCATTTGAGCTCACCCTTTTATGTTTTATTTTCCCCAGGATATAAAGAAAGGTTTTAGGTAAAAAAAAGGGAAGATCTTTATGGGAGAAATTGAAGATCTTTCACCACGATTAGAAGATTATGTTCCGAGTTTCCAAAGACACTAAACTATTACGATCCTTGTGTGTGTGTTTTTTTTGTTATGTACTAAGTATTCCGCAAAAGTAATGTAATGTCCATGTACGTCAAGCTACGGGTCTCTACAGTTGGTATCAGGGGAAAGGTTTAGTCAACCTTTGGAAACTAGGATTCGAGAACTTTAGTGAGATCGCTAGAGATATTTCTAAGGTATGTCTAGGGATGTCCCTAAGGTTAAGTATAGGTATAGGTTATAGTACTAGAATTATGCTAACGATCATAGAATTAAACCTAAGATGTTATATATTAAAGGTACTTCCCCTTTATTATGTTGTTTTCCCTAGCATGATTTTTGCCTCTCACACTATTCTTTTTGGGTTTTAGACGATGGCTGGAACCCGAAGGAACCGTGTTGATCAATGCAATGGACAATGCAATGATTGCCCTCCTGAACAAACAAATGTTATGGGAGATGGAGTGAAAATCTTATTGCTATACTTACACAAGCTATGAATCATTCTGGACTTCCAAATGAGCAGAGAAGGAAACAATATTCTATTGATTCCTTCATGAGGCAACGTCCACCTTCTTTCAGTGGGTCTTCTGATCCACTTGTTGTTGAACAATGGATCAGTACCACTGAAAAGATATTTTCAGTTCTTCAATGTTCTGAGCATGATAAAGTCATCTTAGTAGTATATCGTTTGGAAGGTGAAGCTGATCAATGGTGGAATCTTATCAAGAATACGAGGCAAAGAGATGAAATTGAGTCCATGGAATGGGACGAGTTCAAGAACTTGTTTTCAGTAAGTACTTCCCTCATATTCTTCAAACAAAGATGGAAAAGGAGTTTCTTGAGCTGAAGCAGAAGGATGATGAATCTGTTGGTATATACAAAGCAAATTTTACAAGACTTGCAAGGTATGCATCTGGCATTATCATCCAACCTGAAAGTAAAGTTGATCGATTTTTCAGTGGCTTAAAACCAAGTCTTCGAAGGGCATTAGCTATAAGAGACTTCAGTAGCTATGAAGAAATTGTGCGTTGTGCTATCAAGGTAGAAATGGAAGTTGGTGTTACATATCAATCTCATGGTTTTGACAAGAAAAGAAAGATGGAGTTCAAGGAAAAATCTCAGAATAATGGTGAAAAGAAGATGAATGTTTCCTTATGCACAAAGTGTGGAAAGAAGCATGGTGGAGATTGTCTTAAAGGGACTAGAAAATGTTTTAAGTGTGGAAAAGAAGGTCATCGAGTAGCTGAGTGTCGAAGTAATGGAAAAAGGGATTCTAATGATGTGAATAAAGAAAACACTGCAGAGAACGCACCACCAACACTTCAATGCTTCAAGTGCAAGGAAATGGGGCATTATGCTAATAAATGCCCTAATCCAAGGGTTAGTGATGATCGACATGAGCAACCGCTTAAGGCAAAGGACAAAGGGAAGTCACATGCGATCACCATTGGCGATGTTGAATATGATAATGATGTGGTGGAATGATTAAGTGTTTATGTAATGGGATTTCCAAAATAATGTTGTATCATAAAGTATTGGAATATTTATGTATTGGTCTAATGTGGTATTCAAAGTGATTCAAATATTTTTGGAAATAATATGATATGCACATAATAAATGGAAAATGAGAAAATGAAATGTTTAACAGTATTCATGAACTCATGATTGATATAAGGACTAAGTGATATCATTGTTTGAGTATATAGAATTTTGAGGATTTTGGTATGTGGAAAGTGTTAAATTTTAACTGCATTCATGTTTTCACTAAGGTTTTCAAGAGAATACATGATTAAGGACTTTTAATGTTTATAATGTGACCAACAAAACATATCTTATGATATATGGGGATCGACAATGGTGTTAAATCTCTGGTAATCGTTTTCACTATGTTGTGAGAGTGGACTGCAGTATTATGGATAAGCCTAAAGATTAGAATGGATTATGTTGGACATAAGTTAGTATTGTTTAAGGATAGAAGATTTTCGATATTATAGATGGGATGTTATAGTAATGTAGTTTTAGAAAAAGGAAAACCTGTAGGACGGGCGACAGCCCATCGCGTCGGACAAGGCTGTAGGAATCGAACCCACAACCGAAGTGCGACTGGCCTTTATCACCTACCACTGGCCTACAGGAAGTACCTGTTTAGTAGAAACTAGTTTTATTATATTAAGCAGTATGATATATGAAGTATAAGTCCATTTTAGGAACAATATATGATTAATCTCACTATAGATCGACTTATGTATATAATTTTTGCTAACCTTTTGTTTGAGACAGATGGAATGACCCGTCATTCTATCACATGATCTGCTAACACTTCACGAATAACAAATTCATCTTCATTTATTTAAGAGATGAAGTGTAAATTGTTCAAGGCACGAACAACAGTGAGATTGTACCAAAATAAAGTAAGTATTTATTCTAATTCAAATTCTTTAACTTTAGGGAAACGATCTTGAAAACCAAAAATGTTGTCCTAGTGATCATATATCTGATGAATCAGATGGTACCTTAGATCGTCACAAATTTATGGCTTTGTGATTACTGGCTTTTCCATAGCCATGTTCTCTACCACTCTCCATCAGAACATGATGGTTAGATTTCTCTTCCATATCCATATTTTCACCTATGTGGAAACCTAGTAATTAGTTTATTTGGGTAACTGTTACGTTTCATACTTTTGTTTTTAAAGAATGGTTTTGATATTCCTTTTTACGATGTGGGTTTCTATTAAATAAACTTTCGAATAGTAAACCATTTATAACCCCGACGAATTTCGAGGGCGAAATTCATTTTAATGGGGGTAGAATGTAACAGCCCGAGATTTTATGAAAAATATTCTTTTTAATTTTATTAATGTCTTGTGTTTTACACTACACCAAAAGGAGCTTGCACAACACGCATCTTTTACTTGCCTTTCATTACACGCAATCGCAACCTTCCTCGATAGCGTTTGTAGTACGCAATACTGAGTTTCACGAAACAACGATATGCTATTAAAATATTATTAAAACTAGACGTTATGAATAGTAATAAGCACTTTTTAAATTTTAGAAAATTTAGCTCTCAAAATGGACTTCATTTTTGGATTCAGAGTATCGAATTTAGCCTAAGGTGAAATTTTGGTACTTTTCGGATAACTTTCATATTCTGATGAATAGTGAAAATTACTAAATTATAATTAAAAAAAACTTTTTTAATCGAAATAATTAATAGTGATAAATTATTAATTTCAGTGTTTTTAAAGTATATTTAGAATATATTTTTACAATTCAATACAATGTTGGTCATTGGATGTAATTTCACATTTACACCAGACATAAACAAGTGTCAATCTTTTGATAGTTATTATCTCTTAAAAACACGTTATTTGTTGTCACAACGGAAATTAATTATAAAATTAATTAATGCAACTTATATGTTGGGAATTTTGTAAAATAGAAATCATTTTTGAATTCGGAATATTAATTATAGCTTAGGGTGAAATTTTGGCATTTTTCTGAAAAACTTCAATTTTTGATGAATAGTGAAACTACTAAGTGGTAGTTAAAAAAAATTAATTTTTCATAAATCTTAATTTTACCGCTTCTGTGAATGGAATTTCAAAAATCCAAGAGACACGATTGATGTCAGTAAGTAAAATGTGGTTCAATGAGATGAAAATAATTTTTGGTGAATAGTAACTTTTTACTTTTATTTACCACGGTTAAAAGTAAATAGGGTAATTAAGGGTAAAAATGATATTAATATTACCCTAACACATGTCCTAATCCTATTGGACAAGTGTATCTCGACCAAAAACAACCTTAAGTGTAAAATATTATCATTTAGGCCCACTTGGATTAGATTAGGACATTTATTATTAATTTATTTAAAGAAGGGTTAAAATAGTTAAAATCAAAGTTTAATAAGTAAATCATTTTTAATATGGGTTTATACATAAGATAAATTCGATTAGAAAGATAAAAATATTTCCTACATAATGGTATTTTATTTATAATTTTTAGCCAATAAATAATTTAATTTATTTATGACACAATGATGATGCAGTAATTATCTTATTAATGAAATATTGACATAATTGATGTTATAAACACCAAAATAAATGTAATTTGAGACTTTTTATGAATTCCAATAATTTTCTAGGTTACTATGATATATTAGTGTTGATTTAATCAACTTGGTTCGAACATATAATTCTGTTATGACTTTCACAAAAATCATATATCAAATAGTGTCAAAATTGACACAAAATTGTTTTTAAATAAAATATTATATTATTAATTGTTATTTTATTCCTAAAAATCTAAGGTTCGGCCAAATGACTTAGATAAGGATATATATATTAATAATAAACAATTTGGGGTTAGTTTGGCATGTTATAGTAAGTTTATTAACCATATAGTGTAAGAAAAAAAAAAGACACGGTAAAAGTTAAATTATTTAACTTAGAGTTAAATCTAATTGATAAGGTTAAAATAAAAACCTAAACTTGTCTAAATCCTATTAGTTGATAGGATTTCGACCCATCCCCACTTTAGCTTCGAAATAAGACCCTTTGGAACCATTATAAACCGATTTTGACTTTAATATAAAATAATATTTTGAGATATTCCTAAGGTGCCCCTCTCCTCCCTTATAAAAGGAGACCTCCTCCCCCTCCTACTCACACCAATTTGAGCACTCAAGCTCGGCCAACCCCTGCCCAAATCCCTTCTCCACTTCCCTAGAATAATCCTAGAGGTCCTAGTCTTCTTCAAAGACCAATCTTAGTTCCCTAAGTGAAGGATTCAAAGAGGCGTTTCAAAGAAGAGGTAATATCCATTACCGATCTTTTCAATTTCTTTCTTCTTCAACTTCTTCTTCTTTAGTTGTTTCATGATAAAGTAATAACATCAGTATTACTTACATACTGATATGTTATTATAAATATGAAACAACTCTAATTAACCTTCTATCCATCCTACAGAAAAAGGAAATCATCGCGCGTGCGTACGTACGGAATACCGTCCCCACGCCGTGGTGTAATCTATTTTCCGCCACCACCTTAATTGGATGGGTATAAAGGTGTAATGAGTAACTATATATGATTATTATAAATTTATATTGATACTTAAATATTATACATACACTTCAACACAATTCCACGACCATGGGAACGATATCATCGCTCGTGCGTACGTACGGACTACCGTCTCCACGACGCGATGAGATTCATTCTCAATGATTAACCATTCATGAATGATTATAAATTATATATAATAAGTACTAATGAAATATATGACCTAATAATGATACTGGAATTATTTATATTTATATGTATGTCATCTACTTAATTCCATTCAATTCAATAAGGAAACGAAAACAGCGTTCATGCGTACGTACAGACTACCGTCTCCATGAACGGTGTATTTATCTCCATTTACTGATTTATTATATATGTATATTTTGAATATATATATATATATAAATCATGTTTTATATTCTGGAATTAAGTAATCATGATCTAAGTAATCATATGAATAATTACAAGTTAAAAACACGAACGACAAATGAGACGATTTTACCCAAAACGCTCTTTAACATGGAATTTACAAAAGAACGGGTAATATAATGTCATAAGTGAACCATATATGATATCATAACAATGAATATGATTCTGTAATAAGTCAATGACATTATTATATCATTATAAAGGAGGTTCGGACACATACGAAGCAAATTGGACCTAAGGTAAGGGAAATATCAGAATCTCATTTTTATCCGAGATTGTTTATACTTTAGTATTTACTGGGGTGTATTTTATCATCCACATCCATATTTCCTCAATATGTAATATTATTTCCATACACCTACAATTGTTTGAATCCAATTTTACCCTTCGGTGAGTTTTTAGTAAAAGATATGAAAGGAATCTTTTGTCGTTTTTCGTACGAGGTACTTTTTTGACTTTTCCGACAAAAGTACGAGAAGAATGTTTTTTTAACTTATACGGAATGAATGTATTTTTTAAACATTATTTCCAAGAATCTTCCTTTACAATTTTCAAGTTTATTTTTAATCAACTTCTTTTAGTTTAAATTTTTATGACATGTTAAGAAAGGAAAAAATGTTTTTGAAGTAGAAAGGATATTTTCCTCAAGAATGTAGTTCGAGTATTTTATCAAAATTATTTTCCATATAAGATAATAAAAGGGTTCTGTTTTTATCCCTATTATTACATTGGTTTGATTATGTTTTGATGGAAATATTTTTATGAATTCCTTTATCTTATATGGTTTGTTTTATGATGTCATGATGTTTCAAGAATCCCATTTTTGTTACATGTGTTATGCGATGATGTATGATTTATGATTATGTGGCACACATAAGAAAGGATTCATTATATAATGGGTGGGACCTATATCTCCCTCCAATGCATTGGGTTAAGATTTTATATCTCATGAGATAGACATGGCTGAAATGGTAGGTTATACCGGTTCAGTGAAACAGGACTGAAACGAGGGCTACTCGATTCAGAAAGGGACTTTGTCCACTAAGATAGTCTTGGAAATGAGTCTTGACTAACAAGAAATGATTCTATATGATTATGTGTTTATGCCACAAAGTTTCATGTTTTAAGTTATGATTATTGGGATTACATTTCACTTCTATGATTTATCCCATGTTATGATATTATGAGCTCTTTTGCAGGTTAAGATTTCCAAAAGCTATGTTCTTATGTATATGATGTGATTGATATTTCTTTTGTTTACCCTTACTGAGCATTTGAGCTCACCCTTTTATGTTTTCTTTTCCCCAGGATATAAAGAAAGGTTTTAGGTAAAAAAAAGGGAAGATCTTTATGGGAGATATTGAAGATCTTTCACCACGATTAGAAGATTACGTTCCGAGTTTCCAAAGACACTAAACTATTACGATCCTTGTGTGTGTGTTTTTTTGTTATGTACTAAGTATTCCGCAAAAGTAATGTAATGTCCATGTACGTCAAGCTACGGGTCTCTACAATATGAAATGTCAATAATTTATCCATAATCCATGAATTGTATAAAAATAACACATCCACAGTCATTCATATCACAAATCCGTCAACACATTATGGAATATTTGTATCATAAAATATTATCCTCGATCAAGAATAATATCCCGTTAAGGATATTTACATAGTTAAAATTGATCAGTAAAAATATTTGAGAGAAATATCCCTTTTTCATGAAATCATTTAAAAGTAACATAAAGTAAGTCATTTAAAAGATAGTTTTGAATAAAAGTTTCCCAAACCACTTTGAAACTTTTGAATGGAATTAAAATTTTGAAACATTATTGTCTATATAAATAAATACTTAAAACCATTTTAAAAACATGGACATTAATGAGAATGGTTTAGTATAATAAATATTTAAAACATTTAAAATGATGTTTTAGTAAAAATTACTTTAAAAATAATCCCTTTTAACAAAATTTTATAAAACATGGACGTGGATAATAAATATGTCCTAGTAGATACTTACGTAAAAAAACCTCGGATAATAAAGAAATTGTGAAATTAACCCTTACCCTGCACATTCCTTTGGTTGCGAGTATGTTTAACATCCTCTATAATGACCATAGTATTTTATTAAATTATATGAGAACCATATTAATATTTATTATATCATACATGATTCATTTATGATTTTATACTACACATTTGATAATGATTCCCATATTAAATTAATATTTTCGGTAATAATTGGTTTCTTTATCGTACGTATTTTATCTTGTTATTCTTGATCGCATCATTTTGATCATGATTTAAGTACTTAAAGAATATAATACTTGATTTATATATCATATATATTTAGAATATAAATATTTATAATATATAGATATATGAAATGGAAGGAACCATTTATGGAGACGGTAGGCCGTACGTACGCATAAACACTGTTTCCGTTTTCACATCATATTAAATGGAAGTAAGTGAATATGATATATGTAAGTACATACATATATACATATATACATACATACATACATACATACATACATACATACATACATACATACATACATACATACATACATACATACATACATACATACATACATACATACATACATATATATATATCTCAATTATCATTATTATGTCATATATTACATACTTATTAATAATATATATTTTTATAATCATCGTTGAATGGTTAATGTGGAAATTAATCTCACCGCGTCGTGGAGACGGTAATCCGTACTTACAGACAAGCGAAAATATCGTTATATTGATGGTGAAATCGTTTGAAATGGGATGGTATATCATATCTAAAAAATAATTATCATGTTACATTTTTTATTTACATCAGTTATACTCATTATTATACCCATTCAAATAATAAAGTGTTTGAATAACAAACTACAACACGACGTGGATATGGTTAGCCATGCGTACACACGTATTGTGACTTTGTCATTTAGAGGATGGATAGAATAAAAAATATGGTTATAACATATTTATAATAATATCATAGTATATTAGAGGTATTGGAGTTTCTATTTTGGTATGAAAACAACAAAGAAAGAGGAATTGGAAGATGAAAAGAACTTGAAAGAGGGTGGTGAAATTATTACCTCTTCTTCGGGTGTTTCCTTTTGAGTTGATCAAAAGATTTCCATAGATTGGATTTATGATCAATATAAGGACTCTATTTTGATGTTATGGAATATGGGAGTATATTTGGGTAAGGTTTGGCCGAGCCAAATGGCTTTGGAGGTGTGATTTAGTGAGAAGGGGAAGTACCCTTCTATAAGAGACGTTAGGGTCACTTTAGGAAAAGCTTGAAATATTATTTTATAATAAAATTGTTTTCTATTTCTAATGGCATGGAAATGATCTATTTCTAGGATAAGGTGGGATGGGTATAACACCTCTCAATTAATAGGTTTTAGATTGGTTTAGGTCACCATATTAACCTTATCTTTAAGATTCAACTCTTAGTTAAATATTTTATCTTTTTCTGTGTCTTCTTGTATTCTTACACTATATGGTTAATAAACATACTCTAAACTTAAAAGATAACCTCAATTGGTTAATTAATGACATATATATTATTATTTAAGCTCCTTGGCTGAACCTTATATTTTTAGGAGCATTATATCAACCAATAATATAGTATTTGTTTTAAATATTAATTTATGTCAATTTTGACATTATTGGGTATTTAGTTTTTGTGAAAGTCATAAAAACTTTATTACTTCGAATAAGATACATTGAATCAACCCTAACATGTCATATTCACCTATAAAATTCGTGGATTTCATAAAAACCATGAAATTAAATTTATTTTAATATTTATAATACCATTTATTTGATTATTTCATTAATAAGGTAATTTATATATCATCATTGTGTCATAAATAAATTAAATTATTTAATGTCTAAAAATTATAAATAAAATATTATTTGATATAAATTATTCTTAGATTTATAATGAATATTTATAGTCGAATATATATTTTTTTTAACCCTATATTAAAAATGGTTTAGTTATTAATCTTTGAATTTAACACTTTTAACTCTACTTTAAATAAAATGATAACAAATGTGATAATCTTATCCAAGTGGACCTAAAGGATCATATTTTATTCATAAGGTTGTTTTTCGTCAAAATACACTTATCCAATAGAATTAGGACACATTTTAGGGTATTTATAATATCATTTTTTACCTTTAATTACCCTATTTACTTTTAACCATGGTAAATAAAAGTAAAAAATTACTATTCACCAAAAAATATTTTCATCTTATTGAACAAAATTTTACTTACTAATATCAATCGTGACTCTCATATTTTTTAAATTCAACTCATAGAAGCGGTAAAATTATGTTTTATGCAAATTAGTAAATGCTACTAGAAGGTGGGTGAAAGTGGTTAAAAAGTTCAATAAATTTTATACATCTAGTTTTATTATAAAATGACTCCAATGAATTATATTGAACTTATATAGGTATTATATATCTATTTTGACTTAAAATAAATTTAAATAAAATAAATAATTATTTAAATAAAAAGGTGGTTTTAAATAATAACGCAGTATTTTTCACTATTCATAAAAAATTTAAAGTTTTCAAAAAAATACCAAAAAATCACCCAAAGATAATTTTAAAATTATGAATTAAAAAATTAATTATATTATAACAAATTCAAAACATAGAAGCTTCATTTATTAATTTTAAAATAATTCCTATAGTTAAAACCAAAAAGCGGGTTTATAAAAGTAAAAACTATCAAAAGATTGACAGGTGATGATGTCAAATTTAAATGTAAAATTACATTTAATGACCTGAATTGTATTAAATGATAAAAATATAATCTAATTATACTTCAAAACCTTTCAAATTAATAATTTAATACTATAAATTATTTCAATTAAAAAAGTTGTTTTCAATTAAAACATAGTATTTTTTACTATTCGTCAATATATGAAAGTTATCATAAAAGTTCCAAAAATTTGTCCAAACTAAAATTTTATGTCCCGCTTCTAAATAAGAATTTAATTTGATTAAATTGAATATATAAAAGTGACAAATATTGATTTTTAAAATAGTTCCCCATTAAAAGGTGGTAAGATTGCATTTTTTGAAAAACACTTCTTTTATCTGAAAAAATGAATTTGTTCTTATATTATGTCTAAGAAACACATAATATGGATGTTAAAATTATATAGAGTATTTAAGATTCAAAATTTAGTTAATACTATTCATAACTGCTTTCTGAATGGTTAGTTTGGTTAGTTGTGGTGAACTCGAACTCAATGTTGCGTATAACACAAGCTATTGAATTACTTTAATGAGATAACATACTATTAAATCTTGGGGTGTTATATTATCCACTCCTTAAATAAATTGCATCCCCAAAATTTGAAATTGGTCTTCAAAAATAAATTGTAAAAAATATAAAAATACCATTGTGGAAAACCCACATCGGAAATTGGGTAAATCAAAATTATCCTTAATTGGAGGGAAAAGGAATGAAAAATTTACCAAAAAATTATGATCTCGATTAGGAGAACATTAGTGGAAATGAGAGACATATAATTGAAGAAAAACTTAAATATTTATAGCGAGTGATTGAGGTCATCAATCCCAAATAAGCTTGAAATTGAGGGCCTCAAATCCATCAATATATGATGATTTAAAATATTGTTAGTTTAAAAAAACATAAGGTATTAGGATACCACATTTTTTGTTTTAAGATCCCTTACCTAAAGTGTAATAATTAATTGATACATAGAATAAGAGGAAAAAAATATACTTGGAAAGTAGAGTTTCATCATTCAACTAATTCCTACCAAAAACTCATCTTTCACTCCAAAACATAATAGAATTCAAAAATATTATATTTATCTGCATCATATAGGGTTCAAAAAATAATGAATTTATAATTCATTTTTCACACTATTAAAAAACTACATTATACAAACCAGGACATCACATATGTTAGTGGTAGGTGATCCACCCTTGTTGCCCTTTAGTTGCGGGTTCAAGTGTCGTGGCCTTACTGGATGCGATGGGTGGTCACCCAACCTCCGAGTTTTCCTTTTTATGACAATCCAAAAACAATCTCAAGAAATCATTTAACCTTAACAATAATATCAAATGTCAAACTTAATCGATTCCATCCTTTTGACTTATCCAAAATACTTCTGTCCAAACCCACAGTACACAATTTATAAGGAAGTTAAACACAATGAAGATCCTTTTTTCCATATAATAACATGTGAATACCTTCATCATGTATTCTTTTAAAACACTATAACTCCCTAAATTACCATAAAACCATATTTATTACATTCATGATCCCTTATTCCTTACATAATAATGGATATACTCCTTCTATCCAAAAATTTAGTAAACTCCAACAATTATGGAATATAAAAATCATTAACCAGTTTCAAGGTATTTAAGAATATCTAATATAATTTATCCAAATAAATCATATATTATTCAAAAATCCCTAACTCAGTATCAGAACCATATTATTGTTTATCTTTTTTTCAACCATATATTTTCCAAAAAAAATATCTTGTTATTGAGTCACTTTTCTTGGTTCCAAACAATCTCAAGTCCTTAATGAAATAGTACTACAATACAATCCTTTTATACTCTATAATTATTATAACATGTACCTAATTAATACAATACTCTAATGAAATAATACATTAATAACAACCTAATAAATCTAATCATTCCCCTTCATCTTTGGTAGTACCATAATTTGATTATTATCCAGTATCAGCATTTGGGGTATACTTTGATGACTTGGACATTGCTTCTATTAGTGTCCCAACTCCTTGTCGATGAAGCATTGTACATTTGGAACCTTGTTCTTACCCTTGAAATAACATACTTGGTGTCCGTTTTCTCCACACTAATAACAAACTCCCATTCCCTTCAAGAATTTTCCATGGTGATTCTTTCCATAGTTATCACATATGGGAAAATTATTCTTTCCCCTCTTCCCTTTATCCATCATTCTCTCTTCCATCATTTTTTCTCTTTCTCCCCATCAAAGCCATAGGACTCAGAGAATTCTTTAGTTATCTTATTAACACATGATACTATTTCTTCATATGATGAGAATATGTGGGAGACTATTTTCCTTTTAAATGTTGTCTTAATAGCATGAAAGATATGACCCTTATTAATCTTTTGATCACGCGTATTGCTGGAATTCTCATTCCTTACACTAGGTTCCATTTCTAAACAATGGAATACACTAGGTTTGTTTATGAATCAGAATTCATAATTCCAAACTTGTAAAATACCTAATGTAAATTGAAAAGATTATACATATAATCTATAATCATAAATTCTTTTCATTGAGGAGGTATTTACTCCTAAATCCTTCATAATGTATTGTAATGAAAATGTGAATTATCCTAAGAATATCCCCCTGGAGTGTCGTAACCAGGAGTGTAGCAAGGCCCATTGTCATGTATCAGGATACCTCAGGTCAATCCTAAAACTCCTTGTCATAGTTTTCACTCCTAGTTTCATATGTTCCAGATCCGCCTCTACCTACTCGTATCTAGAAAGGGATGTATTACTTAGAAAATACACAAAATCTCTACATTACAAAAATTCTAGGAAGTTCTTCTATATTATTCCTCAAATTCCATCTTAGGGTAATGTTGTCTAATCAGAGTTTATCTAAATCTATTTCCACTGTTGTTGCTAAAATTATTCTGATATCAACTATAATGCCCCTACCCCAGTTACCCAGAGTCGGTGTATTAATTTAATACATTGGCATGATTTAAAGGAATCAAGCCTCTAAGGATCAATCAATTTTGCAGTATTAGAAAATAGATTACATTCATGAACATTACAATACATTATAAAATGAAAAACAAAAACAACACTGTCTTCATTGACTGAATTCATATCCCTTAGACTATCCCTACATGTCAGTAATAATATACTTCTTCGCATCTCAGGGAAAATAAAACATAGAAAGAGGTGAGCTCATATGCTCAGAAAGGATAACAATATAACAAAAACATTCATAAATAAGCCTAAATATTTAAGGCAACATATAAAACCAAAACAAATCCCTTTTAAAATTAAACTTCAGCATAATATGGAAAAGATAAATCAAATAATTCCATTTACTTACTTACATGGATATTCTACTAGTCGAATAATTACATGTAATATCAATAGCTAATTTCATAATGATGGAATGCATAATACCAGACTTCATAACCACATAGTCAAGGCCTTGTGCCAAGACTAAAAAAGAGATTTTTTCAAGGCCTTGTTCCATGACACTATTTTGTCTCATGAGACCTTCCGATGCATCGAGGAGATATATCAGGATCCAACTTTCACTTACAAAGTGTAATTAATTTCTCATATGAAGAAGGTTTAAACAAAACATAAACAGTCATATTAAAACTAGCATACGAAATGTAAATAATTTATCCAAGAACAATGAATGGTATAAAAATAACACATCAACAATAAAACATATAACAAAACGTTCAATACAATATGGAATATTTTTATCATAATAAATCAACCTCGATTAAGAATAATATCCCATAAAGGATGTTGACATAGTTGAAATGGATCAGTAAAAATCTTTGAGAGAAATATCCTTTTTTCATGAAATCATTTAAAAGTCACATAAAGGAAGTAATTTAAAAGATAGCTTTAAATCCAAGTGTCCCATACCACTTTGAAACTTTTGAAAGGAGTTATCATTTTAAAATATTCATGTCCATATAAATAAAACCTTAAAACCATTTTTAAAACATGGACATTAATGAGAATAGTGTAGAAGAATAAATCGTTAAAACATTTAAAATGATGTTTTAGTAAAATTTACCTTTAAAATAATCCCTTTGAACACACTTTTATGAAACCTATACATGGATAATAAATATGTTCCAGTAAATAATTAAGTAAAAACAACCTCAGATAATAAAGAGATTGTGAAATTAACTCGTACTTTGCACTTTCCTTTGGTTGAGGGTACATTTAACCTATTGTATAATGACCATAGTATGTTATTAAATTATACCAGAACTATATTAATATTTATTATATCATACATGATTCATTTATGAATTTATACTACCCATTTAATAATTATTTCTTGGTAAAATTAATATTTTGGGTAATAATCGCTTTCTTTATCGTACGTGTTCAATCTTACTATTCTTGATATTATCATTTAGATCACGATATAAATAATTCCAGATTATAAACCTTTATCTATATATAATTTATATTTAGAATATAGATATTCATAATATATAGATATATGAAATGTAAGGCACTATTTATGGAGAGGGTAGGCCGTATGTAACCAAAAAACAGTTTCTATTTTCACATCGTATTGAATGGATGTAAGTGAATAAGATATATGTAAGTACATTCAAACATACATACATACATACATACACACACACACACTCATATATATATATATATCTAGTAGCATTATTATGTCAAATATAACATACTTATTAATAATATATATTTTTATAATCATCGTTGAATAGTGAATGTGGTAATGAATCTCATCGCGTAGTGGAGACGATAATCTGTACGTTCGCACGAGCGACAATATCATTATATTGATGGTGAAATAATAAGTAATTGGATGTTATATCATATATAAAGAATTATTAAAATGTTATATTTATTATTTACATCAGTTATACTCATTATTATACCCATCCAAATAATGAAGTGTTTGAATAACAAACTACACCACGATGTGGACATGGTAAGCCGTACGTACGCAAGTATGGTGATTTTCACATTTAGGGGATGGATAGAATAAAGAATATGGTTTTAACACATTTATAATAACATCATAGTATGTAGGAGGTACTGGAGTTATTATTTAGGTATGGAAACAACAGATAAAGAGGAAATGGAAGATGAAAAGAACTTGAAAGAGGGTGGTGAAATTATTACCTCTTCTTCGGGTGTTTCCTTTGGAGGTGATCAAAAGGGATCTTTATGATGGATTTATGATCAAATTAAGGACTCTAGGTTTTTTTAAGGGAGGTTGGTAGGATATTTCAGCCGGGGTTGGCAGATCCAAATGGCTTTGGAGGTGTGATTTTGAGAGAAGAGGAAGTACCCTTTTATAAGAGAGGTGAGGGTCACTTTAGGAAAAGTTTGAAGTATTATTTTATAATAAAATAATTTTTGGTTTCTAATGGCTAAAAAATATTTTATTTCTAGGATATGGTGGGTATGTGTTGAAAACCACTCAACCAATAGGTTTTATACAGGTTTATGTCACTATATTAACCTTATCTTTTAGATTTAACTCAGAGTTAAATTTTTTATCTTTTACTGTGTCTTCTTGTATTCTTACACAATATGGTTAATAAACTTACTCTAAACTTTATATAGAACCTAAATTTGTTAATTAATGACATATATAATATTATTCAATCCCTTTGGCAGAAACTTTTATTTTTAGGAATATTATATCAACCAATAATATGGTATTTGTTTTAAAAATTAATTTTTGTCAATTTTGACATTATTGGGTATTTGGTTTTTTTGAAAGTTATCCCAACTTTATTACTTCTACCAAGATACATTGAATCAACCCTAAAATTTAGTATTCACTTATAAAATTCTTGGATGTCATAAAAACCTTGAAATTATATTTATTTTAATATTTATAATATGATTTATTTGATTCTTTCATTAATAAGGTAATTGCTGCATCATCATTGTGTCATAAATAAATTAAATTATTTAATGTCTAAAATTTATAAATAAAATACCATTATGTAGAAAATCTTTTTATATTTTTAAATAATATTTATAGTTGAATTTATATTGTATATAACCCTGTATTAAAAATGGTTTAGTTATTAAAATTTGAATTTAACAGTTTGAACTCTTCTTTAAATAACATAATAATAAATATCCTAATGTAATCCAAGTGGACTTAAAGGATCATATTTAATTCTTAAGGTTGTTTTAGGTCGAAATACACTTATCCAATAGAATTAGGACTCGTGTTGGGGTAATTATAATGTGATTTCTACATTTAATTACCCTATTTACTTTTAATCATGGTAAATAAAAGTCAAAAGTTACTATTCCTCAAAAATTATTTTCATCTTGTTGAACCAAATTTTACTTACTGATATCATCATTTTCTCTCAGATTTTTGAAATTCCACCCAGAGAAGTGGTAAAATTATGTTTTACGAAAATTTGGAAATGCTCCTAGAAGGTGGGTAAAAGAGTTTAAAAAGTTTATTAAAATTTTATACATCTAATTTTATTATAAAATGACTCCAATGAATTACATTGATCTTATAAAGGTATTATATATATTTTTTGACTTAAAATAAATTTAAATAAAATAAATAATTATTCAAATAAAAATTCGGTTTTAAATAATAATGTAGTGTTTTTCACTATTCATAAAAAATTGAATGTTTTCAGAAAAATACCAAAAAATCACCCAAAGTTAATTTTGATATTAAAAATTTAAAAATTAAGTATATATTACCAAATTCAAAACATATAAGTTTCATTTATTAATATAAAATTAATACCCATTGTCAAAACCAAAAAGCGGGTTTTTAAAAAGTAAAAACTATCAAAAGATTAGTATGTGTTTGTGTCAAATTTAAATGTGAAATTAATTATAATGACCTAAATTGTATTAAATGATAAAAATATAATATAATTATACTTAAAAACAATTCAAATTCAAAATTTAACACTATAAATTATTTTAATTAAAGAAGTTGTTTTCAATTAAAACATAGTATTTTCACTATTCTTCAAAATATGAAAGTTATCAGAAAAGTGCCAAAAATTTATCCCAACTAAATTTTTATGTCCCGCCTCTAAAGAAGAATTTAATTTCATTAAATTGAATATATAAAAGTGTAAAATATTGTTTTAAAAAGGTTTCTCCATTAAAAGGTGGTTAAATTGCATTTTTTTGAAAAATACTTCTTTTATATGAAAAAATGAATTTGTTCTTATTTTATGTCGATGAAACACATAATATGGATGTTAAAATTATATAGAGTATATATGATTTTAAATACAGTTAATACTATTCATAACCACTTTTTGAATGGCTAGTTTGGTAAGTTGTGGTGCACGCGAACTCAGTATTGCGAATAGCGCAAGCTATTGAATTACTTTAATGAGATAACGTACTATGAAATTTTGGGTTGTTATATATAATATGGATATATAGTGACTAGATTCATGGGTAAAATTATTATGAACATGAATCAGTGGACCCGTAAAAATTAAATTATATGATATATTTAGTATGATTGTTTTATCCATTATTATGTATATGAAATATTATTCAAATAAACCTAGAGTTATATAGATCTCTAAATTGAATGGTTTTGTACTTTTAATTAAATATTATTTATTTCCTAGGTTAATATCAATATGGGGATGTTATATGCATCAATTTTCATTGAATGAGGAGTTTTAGATTCAATATATACATGTTCACTTATATACATGGAATACATTATTGAGTAATACTAAGGAAGCAATTTTCAATTACTAGATATTCAAATGATACATATTGATCTATGATTTATAAAACATTGAAAAATTTATATATAATGTGTTCATTAGAAATAGAATTTATTTCCCATGTATCAATATCATAGACATTGTTGAAAAATAAGGTAATATATTATCATTTTTTGTGTATATAGTTAAAAACATTTATCTACAAGCCACGAAAGAAAAGAAAACTGGCTTGGGGACTCGACCCCACGATAGACACCCCAAACCCCAAACCCCCTTACACCACAACCGCCTACATGGGGCACATTATATGTGTATATATTTGTTAATTAAATAAGAAAACCAACTTATAAAATGTGAAAAACTTGTGGCTTTCAATAATATACCGATTTATTATAATATTTATAATTTACTACAATCACGATAAAGGGAGAAATGGTTCATGGAAATAACAATATAGATATAGTTTATTTTTGAATGTGATAAAATTAAAATTAAATAATTTATTAAACTATCGAGTTAAATAATTTCCATTTATATGGATATTTTTTGTTATAGTTTATGTATTAAATAATATAAATATAGATATTTAATATAGATATTTATATATCAATAAATAAAATAATTTTATTTATTTAAACATGATTTATATAAAGAAAATAGTAATAAATTTTCTGTTTTATCCTCCAAGAACACATATAATTGTTCATCGTGTTGTTCTTATTTTTTTTAATTAATGAACATTGAGATGAAAGCATTTTAAAATCATATTATGAAATGTCGTTTTAAAAACTATCACTAAAAGAGAAAATATATTTTTCAAATCACTATTGAAATATATATCCATTAACTATCATTTTAATGTAAATGGTCAATCTAATGTTGAATCTGTAGAGACATATAATAACTATATTGCTTCCTAGATTTAAATTTAATTATATATTATGAATATGAATGTGATTTATTTAAAACTAATTAAAACAATTGTTATGTTATTTTTAATGTTTATTGTATATAAGATTTCATGATTTTCAATGAATTATAATTATTTTTAGTGAATAATATAATTTCTTTTGGAATTTATTCGTAATCAATCCTTAGTCTAATGTTTTCTCTCTTATTATAAATTATTTTTTTTATTCAAAAAATTAAATTAACTTCTAAATTTCTTTGTTGATAACCCAATTTTAAACAAATATCACAAAAAAATATTCTTTGGTCATTAATTAACTCTAGTAATATTTATCATTCATTAAATATAATTTCTTATATTAATATATGGTCATCATTTTCATTAAAATAAGAATTGTGTGAAAAAGTGGTGAATGAATAAAACCAAAAAAAATTCCATAAAAATAAATGCATTCAAAAATTTAGTTACGGTTCATTACAAATTATCACCATATAGCTATTAAACCTATGTTTTTTCAAAACAAATCATGAATAGTTTTATTTGGGACGTACAAGAGAAAATAAAATATCCAAATATATTTGTTATTAATTTCAAAGCAGCAACATTTAGGTTATTAAGAATCCATACATAGTTAATTATACATGATTTTTTGCCCCAATATTACTTTATTGATCTGAAAATAAAAATTTACTATTTATAGAGATTAATCCATCATTATATATCTCAAATCATCCATTATATTCCCCTTATTATATGGTTTTGAATATCTTTAAAAATTTTATTTTAATTCAATCAGGAAGAACCTAATATCTATCCAAAGATATATAAAATTTTCATATTAAAAAAAATATAAAATATATTGAATATTTAGTGAAATAAATGAGACCAAATGTTATATTATGAAATAGTTTTAGGGTCAAAAACCACAATTTTAAACCACATAGTGGGCATAATGCTTCATTTTGGCCTAAATACCAAAACACACCAAAAAACCATATAACGGTTTCCCAAAGTCATCCAAATTATTTTTAAATAATCACGAAATGTATAAGATTAATCTCTAACTTCATTCTTGAATGTTTTATATATTCATTGAAAACCCTAATATTGATTATTTTTCTTCTCAACTCACAATTTAAATCATCAGTTTGTATGTCGTAGTTGTTAATTTTTTTTATTGGTTTTGAATTTCATATCATCTTAACTGGAAGAACTAAAAAAATTTAAATAAAAGTGAGCCTTATTTTTCTTTTCCTCTATTTAGATTCTTTTTTAAAGAAATACGTAGTCTTCCATTATGGTTTACTCAACATTTTATTTTTTTAATATGAATTAAATGCCACAATATTTTTTATTAAACCATGAAATAGATTGTATGAAAATGTTATATTAATTTAATTTTATTTTAAAGAAATTATTTCTTTAAAATATCCTTATCTTGTGTCCAATTACACTATAACTCATTCTACCTCCTATTTTTTATGTCACGAAATTACCACATCATTGTTCTCATCCCAAAACATCATAGTCTCCTACTAACTATAAAAGTAAAAAAATATTTTTATGCAATAAAAACTAAATATAAAACTCTAAAAACCCTAAATTATTATTGTTAACACAAAATTGATGTTATAAAAATACATTAATAAATATATATTATATACAAAGTAATCTAAATAATTAAAGGTTAAAACTATTCTAAAATATAATTTTACTAATTAAATAAATAGAAAATATATTTTACATATAAAATTTATCATAATTAATCTCTTTCTCAATCTCAATAATAAATATATACATATTTAACATAACATCCTTTATTTTAAATACATAAATGTAATTATCCATAAAATAAAATAATAATAGATCAGGAAAATCATTAATAAATAAAATGAAAACAAATTTTCAACTCATCATAATTTATTAAAATAAATAAAATTTTTATTTATGATTTCCCAAAAAATTTCAATTAATTTTATTTTTATTTTGGACTTTTAGTTCTCAATTTGGCAATGGATATTTTTTAATTTCATTCCAAATTATGACTAGTCACCTAATTCACATTGTTGTTTTTTTCTATATTTTATAAATAATCTTATTTTCAATAGAATTAGAGCATTGAATAAGTTTAAGATACACATAAATTTATTTATGTTGTCACCTTATAATACAAATTATAATAGTTAAATTATTATTATGGGTTAAGTATGAATAATAATGAGGTAATCTAAAAAATCATTGGAAGTCAAACCAAAATGAGAACCTCAATCACCACCTTCAATATCCTTATAGAGATAATTATAATAGTTATGATAAGAAGGGGAAGGTTTCTATATATATCTCAATAATTTTCATTTTTATTATTTTATCAAATAAAACCATGGGGTATCTCACCCAAGTGGTATCCAAACCAATGGATCCATGTGACATTAGGAATGCCTCCCAATATGGCAATGATTTTTGACTAGTGGTGATATTCTTACATCAAAATTTGAGTGACTATGCTCTAAGTATATATTTTTTAAGATAATAATAGAAATTAAACTTTTAATAGATAATTAATTTACACATTTTCAATTATAGTTAAAAAAATTATAACAAGATAGACACACAATAGTGTGATATCAAAGTAAACGATGAAATTTATACATCACATACACCAAGAGGACCGGCCTCTAGTATGATATAATACAAAATATAACCAAAGTATAAAATCTAAAAAAACCTAATTCATTATTTTATCCCATATGTGAATCACATCATGATACTCCATCAAAAATCCCAATATAATAAAATTCAAAGTGTAATATCAGAAAAATTTTCTTCACATTGACCACGGTTTATATAGAGGAAATGAGAGTAAATATAAATAGGGAAACCACAAGGGGGACCTTAATATATACCATGACATATCATAGAGAACAATAGGAAATAAATTAATATGTAATACTGAACATATAATTAATCAATTTGGGTCATTGTGTACCACCCAATAAACCATGACACCAAAACCTTCTATATTGGATTATAGCCAGTGATGTATTAAAATATTTCCATGATGTACAAGGACCTAGAAAGGCATCCTAACCAAGGAATAGTGTAATAAATCCTTATGGTAGAATGGATTCATGATATCATAATTTATACATCCACTCTCTTCACTTGAAAATAGTTTTTTCAATACAAATTGTATTGTTATACCAAATACTAGTAATTTGTTCTAGTAAAAAAATTGATATATCCATGGGAAAAACATGAAAACAATGCTGGTAACACAATTATTCTATCTAGTAGATGTAATAGAAAAGATTCATAATGACACAACCCATGTTTCCATTCCATGTATTGACAGGGAGTGTTGGTTATAGAAAAGGTCTATCCATGCCACAAACCTGTAAGAAGTAAGAGAAAGAAAACCATTATTTAAAATAGATGATCAAATAAAGAAATCTTGTATCATAATTGATATGACCAAGAGACATTCTAAATTATCAATATTTTTCCTGAGTATAATTCTATAGTTCGAAGAACATGATATACTGTTAGAAGATAAACACCCCTTGGAACACTGTATAAATCAGGTTCATGGTAAAATGGAGACTAAAACATTGTATAGGAAACCCTTTCCGTAGAAATTTTCTAAAATACTAGACATCTAGTGCATCACGTATCCTAAAAACTATGTAGGGACCTCTATACCATAACATGGAATACACACACAAATGAAATAACAATTCATTTTATATATTTTCACCATAGAAAACATCATATCATTATATTTTTAAACTAATCAAATTACTAATATATTCTCCCTCAAGGGAACTCATGCCCCTTGGTTTCCATGGGATCTACTTAGGGGTCCCTTATAAATAAAAAATGATGTCTAGAATCTCTATAGATTTTATATAACCCATAGGTTTTAATAATATTCTCACAACCAAGAAAAAACATTTCCATAATTTTCTACGTGGGTTATGAAACCCCACAACCATCCCCAAAACCAACCCATGAATATACGTATGTTAAGGATCTAATTTTCAAGCTAAAATCTCAACCTAACCATAATTGATATTCACACCTAAAATTATTAATCCATCAATGGTTTTACATCAATACCAAAGACATGATACACAGATAACAATTTTAATTAACCTCCTCAAAAGGTTATATGAATCCCTAGATGAATTATCCTACCAAATATAACACCCAAGGATAAAAAAATCTCTTAAATAAGAAATTCATATCGACCCCCATGATAATTGGTAACCTCACATACAAACCAATAACTAAGCACATTTTCCCATCTCAGGAGATTTGATCCAAGTGTATCTGTTATTTATCTCAAGACCGAATACCTATTCATAGACCATAAAATATAATTAATATAGTAAACTAGGATCAATATACATGGATATTACATCATTTTATATGAATATTTAGTAAATTACAACAATACATTCCCAAGGACCATAATAGTTTAGTGCCTTTGGGAACATAGAAACGAATTTTAAATCTTGGTTAAATATCTTCATTGTTTCTCACAAATATCATCCCATTTTATATGTCTACTTAGAACCTTTATTTATAATAGGGTGAAAGGTGTTGGATCGAGTTATACCAAATATACACAAGAGGGGGTGAATTGTGTCTTTTACAAATTCTTTGCGAGATCATGTTCTGCCTTTTAACTTTAATCATATGGATCAATGTAGTGGAAATTTAAATAGCAGGGAAACATGATGTATAGTGGTTTGTGGAACAGAAGGCCCCTATTCCACTCCAACAACACTCTACTCCATGAGCATGGTGATTTTCATTATCTGTTCCTCTTGTTAACATACCATTCCACAACTAAGTATAGATAGTTGACACCTTCACAATTTAAGAAAAAACAGAGCCTTCTGGTTCAATCACAGATCCTACAGAGCTTAGTACAAGAATCCAGTTAGTGAAGATAAAAATAAGTATTTTTATTAGAAAATAATTTCCAATTGTTCTTCACAATTTTAATATAATGCAACTAATAGTATTTGGATCACCGTCTTAAAAAAATGACCTTCATGTAAGAGTCATTCTGAGTCAATCTGGTCGTAGTAGATATAGAAATATAATTCACAACATCAGTAGTAAATTCACAATATATCTTTGATGGTTGAATAGATGAATCCTCTATCATGTATCTTCTTCTTTAATAAACATAGCTTGTTATCTCTTCATAATCAGCAGATCTATAGATCTTGATAGTCTCTGTTTTTGTCCTTTTTTTATAATCGTCATTGTTTCTCTGAAGTTCTTGTATTTAGAATCTCTGTGTATAATATCACATCTATATTTTAAAAATTATAATAATGACGAGCACTTCTTATACAAATTTAGATCTAAAAAATCTCCTTCTGACTCACGATATTCAAACATTTGAATTAATAGAGCAGTGGAAACTCCCCTTGAAATTCGTCATGAAAAGCTCCTTTTAAATTGATCCTTTGAATCGTAGATAAAATGGCTTTGAATCAATCAAAGACATGTTTTTTAAAAACATATTTTAATTTAGCTTAAAATCAGCCTAATAATCCACTTATAGACTGTTTCATAACAATATCGTCTTTAATTTTCCGATGCCAAATGTAAGGTTGGATTGTATAGCATGCATCTTCTAAACGTAAGGTAGATCATAAACGTAAGGTTGAATACAAATGTAAGTTTGATCATCCATAATTTTCTTTTCAACATTCAAATGAATGATAAACGATCCATAATTTTATAAGTTTCCAAACGTAAGGTACATGATCCATACTTTTGATGAAACATAAGGTTGTTTACAAAATTAAGGTTGATGAAACACACTTTTGGGAAAAAAAACGTAACGTTTAAAACTGACGTACGGTTCTTCTCCCATACTTTTCAGTATCCCAAATGTAGGGTTCCTTCCTAACGCAGGGTTCCTCTTCCATACTTTTCCGATAACTTATGGTTGATTAACCATACTTTTCTGATATCTCTTTAGAGTATACACCACATTTCATCCTTACGCCACGCTTCTCCACGTAGGGTATGAACAGTGTTTCCAGAATATGCTGAATTGATTTATGAATTCATTAACACTTGTTTCACGCTGTTTAAGTACTTGAATACTTTTCCAAAAAATAATAATATATAAAATATTTAATTATTAAAATATAATTCAAGTAAATCATTAGAAAACAATTAAGGGTATTTGTGAGCATCAAAATCATCATAGGTAAATATAGTATTTCTCTCAACAATCTCCCCCTTATTAATAATAAAATCATGTATTGTTGAAAACAACACTTTCTCAACAATCTCCCACCTTTTGATGATCACAAAACCCATAAAATAACCAATGAAATCAACTTACAAAACTAATTACATATAGTTTTGTATTTTGAAAAGATAAACATAATATTAGATTTAACTTAATTTCTCCCCATTATAGGATTAAGATAATGCTCACTATTTCTCCTCATTTGTAAAGATTAGAATAAATATAAATAAGATAAAATAAAAAAAATGAAAATAAAAAGTTTATTTTTATCCAAATTTCTCCCCTAATAAAGAGGAAAATAAAAAATATTTAAAGTGCAATGTGAAATAGTTAAAATAAAATATTGTGTTTATCAAAATTTCTCCACCTTTTTGTGATATCAAAAAGAATTATAGAATATTGAATAGAACACATTTATTGTAGCCTTGAACTTAAGTAAATGCTATTATTAACCGTTTGTCAATAATTGAATCTGGATTACTGGAATATCTAAACAAAGATAGTAAAATAAATAGAAACACACAAATATAGAATGAAATAACATTTCATTAAAAAAAATATGTAATAGTCACAATTATGATGAACACAATAATCAAGGTGTGGTAAAGGTATGAGAGAGGGTCTATCTCCTCTGAACTACTGCCTTGATTTTTGTCAACTTCTCTCTCAGCCATCTCATCATTCCATCTCCCAGTTTTATAATAAGATCTCTCTTCTCCCGAGTCATATGAATATCTTGAAACAAATTTACTCTATAAAACTCATAAAGCCTATCTTCCTTCTCCATAAATATAGTTAACTTCTCTGTAAACTAATTAAGTACAATTATAATAATTGGTTCACATGAGGTCAACTGATCAACTAGAAATTTCTGATTATCTAACAGCAATGAAAAAGGAGCACTATTACATTGAAGGTCCTGTAATCTTGCATTCATATTCTCCATGACCACTATAATAGCCTGAAATCATCTGATTAAATTAGGTGAAGTACTTGATGTATTGGCCTCACATGGTTTGATTGATGCAAATTGTTTCTCCATGAAAGATCCAAATTCTAGTAAATCTGTCTTCATAACCATCTCTGAATTCAAATTTGTTACTTCATTTAACACTTCCTTCTTAAACACTTCAACTTCATGTCTAGAAATAGTACTTGATTTTAGTTTGTGAAAATTAAATTGTACCTTCTCTAGGGCTCTCTTCAGAGCAACATTTTTAAATTCCAAACTTGAAAGCTTCCTGTACAGCACTTCTACTTCTCCATTAACTGAATCATAGACACCCTATGCTTGATTCTCATCCTTAGCTTGTACTTGATGTAGAAACACTATTGGTAATGACTCTGCATCAGATGTTTCTTTATCTTCCTTTTGAGCAGGTTTTTCAACAGATTTTTCCTCCGAGTCTTTCCCAGACTCATCCAAAAAAAATTCTCATTTAGGACATCAGTGTGAATCTCAAAAGCATTCTCTTCCTGGTTTTCAAGTACTAGAGGTTGCTTCTCATGAGAGTCATCTTCATGGTCTTCCTGTATCACTAGATTTTCCAAGACAATATTTCCTTGATCAACGAGGACTTGATCAATTGGATTTTGGGCCACTGGTTCCCCTCCACACGACACTGTCTCAGTTATTGTTTTTTTTTGAGATTCTTGTTTTGTCACTTCCTAAGCCAAATTTTATTTCTCTACTAGATAATTCACCTTATCTTGAGCCACTTACCCATATAATTTTTCTTCAACTGTAGTTTCTCTCACAAATGAATAGCTTAGGAGATCACTATATGTGAAAACATGTGAAGTTACAACAGGCTCTTCAACGGGATTAGGATCCCTAGTCCTTTTGAATTTATGTCCTTCTTGACTTATTTCTTCAGATACTTCTATAGCCTAATACTTAAGTCCTCTTGATACAACACTTATTCTTGATTCAGCTTGTCCTTCCTTGGTTTTTGATGGTTGGGCCTGGGCACTTTCTTCATCTTCTTCAGCTCCAACAGGCAGCAGTTTTCCTTTAATTGTGCTCCATAAATATCCAATCTTTCTCATTGTACAACCATTGATGATATAACTATGGTGGCATTTCACTCGATCATCCACTAATCTTATCATATCTGTCTTAAATAGAATTTCTAGGATGAACCGTTCAAAAGGATAAAATTTCATCCTTGTCTCTGGTTGGCAACAGTAACTGAGATACCTTAGCATGTATGTTTGAAAGTTAAACTTGATATCAATCTGCAACAAAAATATTATGTACATATCTGGGTTAAGTATCTTTTCCATCTCAGACATTCTAGGTGCAATATCAGTTTTCACAAACTTAATCAAAATTTTCTAATCCGGTTCCAAATCCTTCACAAACATTTTCTTTATAGATGCAGTTCTAAACAAAAAGGACATAATATCTTATGACTTATGCACATAATCACCGTTATTCATTAAATTAAAATGAAAAACTCCTTCACGAGGGAAGTTAATAATTCGAGCATTTTCTATAGATGAGATTAAAAAATCTCAATCCTCAATCTTAGCAATAATAGAATCCTTATCAGTTCCCAGAATAAATTGTACTAACATAAAGAAATTAAGAAGTTCTACCTCATATAGAAACTCAATATGATCTCCATTAAACGTCTGTTCAAGGTTTTTAAAAGAAATATCATGCTTCAGAAATAGGTTCGTCTGATATAACCATTCCAGATCTATGACCTTTCCTTGCAAAATTTTCCTTCCTACCGAGCACTGCCTCTTGGCAGTGCTAGTCTCAGTCTCATCGGTTCTTTTGGTCTTGGCCATTTCTATCGTGAATCTCTGATGGTTCAAAAAATTAGGTTTTCAAAGGTTCATGTTCTGATTGACAATGAGTGGTAATGTTCATGGTATTGAAAGGGTTTTTTGGTAGAAATGAAATGATTTAGAATTCGAAAGGATTCTGACACCCTTGATTCCTGTGTCATCTGTAATCATTACATAAATTTTAAAAATAAATAAAGTTATATACATTTAAAAATAGTTCTAATAAAATAAAATATTCTGTTTAAAAAAATTATTTTAAATATTATAAATAAAAAATAGCATAATTAATTGAATAAAATAAAGATTTATTTAAAATTAAACTAACCTAGCCCCCCCCCCCCTAATAAAATAAAATCTTGTAGTGGGTATTGGTTTCATAAAAATTTGAGCTAATTTCATTTCATTACTTGAAAATTCTAAGAATATATCCTTTTTAGGAACATGGTCTCTTAGAAAATGATATCTGATATCAATATCCATAGTCCTGGAATGTTTAACAGGATTTTTTGAAATATTTATAGCACTAACATTATCACATAAAATAGGCATACTACTAAAACTTAGTTTAAATTCTGTAAGATTGTTTTTCATCCACAAAACTTGTGCACAGTACCTCCCAGCAGATACATATTCAGACTCAGCTATTGACAAGGCAACTGAATGTTGTTTCTTACTTGATCATGACACTAAGGATTTTCTTAAAAAGTGAAAAATTTCTTGAGGTGATTTTTATATCGAATATATAACTTCCAAAGTCTTAATTTGAATATTAAATTAAATTAAAATCATAAATTTTAGGATAAAGAAGATATTGAAAAAGTATTCCTTATAAATATCTAAACATTCTTTTCACAGCAGTTAAATGGGATTCTTTAGGGTTTGATTGAAATCTTTCACAAAGACATACTGAATACATTATATGTGGTCTTCTATCAGTAAGATATAATAAACTACCAATCATACCTTTATATAACTTGTTTTCAACTGATTTTCTAGTTTAAATCAAGTCATGTTTTATATTAGTACACATAAGAGTTGTATATGTCTTTCTATTTTCAAATCCCAATTTCTTTAGTAAATCAGTAATGTATTATCTTTGATTCAAAAAAATTCCAATATTTTTTTGAAAATATTGTAGTCCTAAAAAGAAATATAATTCTCCTGTTATACTCATTTCAAATTCTTTGTTCATCAGATTTGAAAACACATGAAAAAGAGATTTATTTGTTGATCCAAAAATTACATCATCCACATAAATTTGAACCAATAAAATATTAGAATTTACAATTTTCTTAAATAGTGTTGGATCTGTAATTCCAACAGTAAAATATTTTTTTAAAAGAAAAGAGCTTAATATTTCATACCAACCTCAAGGTGTTTGTTTAAGGCCATAAAGAGATTTAGTAAATTTAAAAACAGAATCAGGTTTTTTTGAATTTTCAAAATAATGAGGTTGCTCAACATAAACTTCCTCCATTAAATTACCATTTAAAATAGTAGACCTAACATCCATCTGAAATAATTTAAAGTTCATATGAGATACATAGGATAAAAAGATTCTTATGGATTCAAACCTAGCTACAGGTACAAAGGTCTCATCATAATCTATACCTTCTTCCTGATTATATCTTTTAGCTACTTGTCTTGCTATATCCCTAGTTATTATTCCTTTGTAATATTGTTTATTTCTAAATACCCATTTCATTCCAATAACTAGATAATTATATGGTCTTTCAACTAATTTCCAAGCTTCATTTCTTTTGAAATGGTTTAGTTCTTCTTGCATTGCTCTCATCTAACTTTCATAATATAAAGCTTTTTCTATAGACATGGGTTTTAATTGGGATAGAAAGGATGAATACTCAAAAAGATTTCCTATGTTCCTTCTAGTTTTTATTACTGTATCTAATTCTCCTGTTATTGTTTCTAAAAGGTGATTCTTTAAGGTCCTTGACTATCTAGGTAGTACACTTATAGGTTCTTCAGTGTCAAGTTCTTCTGTACTGGACTGAATTTTATTTATATCTTTTTCAAAATGATCTTTCAGGTTCTTAGGTCTTATGTTATCATTAGAGTCACATTCCTCAATTCGATCTGTCCTTTTCTCAAAGGGATCAGATTCATCAAATTTTACATGAACTGATTCTTCAACAATCCTTGAATTTTTATTAAAAACTCAATAATCTTTTGAAGTAGCAGAATATCCTAACAAAATGCCTTCATCAGATTTTGGATCAAACTTACCATGATTTTCCTTGGTGTTTAAGGTGTAAACCTTGCATCCAAAAACATTGAAGAAATTTACTTTAAGTTTTCTTTTATTCTGGAGTTCATAGGGTGAATTTTTCAAAATTGGTCTAATTAAAACTCTATTCACTATATAGCAGACTATACATATATATTTTTCCCAAAAATAGGTAGGAAGACTGTATTCATTTAGCATAGACCTCTCCATTTCTTGAATAGTTCTATTTCTTATTTCAACAATTCCATTTTGTTGAGGTGTTCTTGGTGTAGATAAGGTGTGTTTAATACCGATATTTGAGAAAAAGGAATTTAATTACAAATTCTCAAATTCTCTACCATGATCACTTCTTAGTGAAATTATTTTAAAACCTTTTCCATTTTGGATAGATTTTCAAAAACTTTCAAATAATGTAAAATCTTCATTTTAAAATTTTAAAAAGATAATCCATGTAAATCTAGAATAGTCATCAACCAAAACATATACATATAATTTATTATCCAATATTGATACTATTGAAGGTCTAAACAAATCCATATGTAAAAGTTCTAGTTGTTTAGATGTAGAAATATTGTTAACAGATTTGAAGGATGATTTGTGTTGCTTTCCAAGTTGACATGCATCACAAAATCTATCACTTTCAAACTTGAGACTAGGAAAATTAGAAACTAATTGTATCTTAGATAACTTATTTAAAACATATATATTTCATTCTCCAAGTCTCTTATGCCAGATCCAGGATTCATTTATCTTAGAATTTAAGTAGTTTACTTGTTTTTTACACAAAGAAATTTATGTCCAGGGTATATATGTTATCAGTTCTAGGTGCTCTAAATTTAAGCAGTTTATTTTGGAAAACAGAACAATAATTGTTATAGAAATGAAAAATATAACAATCATCATAGAGTTGAGAGATACTTATTAGATTATATTTCAATACTTATGCATAAAGTACTTTATTGATTGAGACAACTTCTATATCTCCTACTGTTCTAATTCCAATTATCTTGCCTTTATTATTGTCACCAAAAGTGACTAGTCAACCAACTTTTTAGAGTTAGTGTTCTAAAATTTGATGTGTTTCCACTCATATGTCTAGGGCATCCACTATCCATATACCATATGACCATTTTTCTTCTGTGACCAGCATCCTGCAAATACATTTAAACAGATTGTTTTGGTACCCATATTTTATAGGGTCCAGTTGTGTTAGCCATCAAAGATCTGGGAATCCAGACCTGATTTGTTTTTCTAAAATCAACAGAATCATATAAATTATTTGAGATAAAGGCCTTCATTATTCCACTTATTTGGGGTTTCATTAAGTAACAATTTTTAGACATATGACCTTTTTCACCACAATAGTCACATATTACCATTCTAGTAATTGGCACAAATTAATTTTTGTACAGTTTGGGCTTTTCACCTTTAGTGCCTATTCCATATCTTCCCTTTTTAATCACATTCTTTCCAATAATTTCCTTTAATTTATTTTCTCCTTTTCTAAAAATAAGATCTGCACTTTTATATGTTTATACTTCATTTTTTAGTGTTTTTACCTTTGATTCATTATCTTTATAGTTAGTGTCAATTGAATTAAACTTATTAGTTAACTCCTTAAGTTGTTTAAGGATTGTATCCCTTTTATCTAAAATATCATTGTAAATGTTATTTAAAGAATTACGTTTCTTAAAAAGTGAATCATATTTTTCTTCAAGCATGTTGCAGTAGGCTACAATTTTTTCATTAGAATAACTTGTTTCATAACTAGAGTCTACATTTGAATCATAAGAATAGTATGATTGTACCTCATATGTTTCTTCCATAAAGAACATGTTGGATTTTAGATTTACTTCTTCCTTTTCTCAGTCTGATTCTAAAAGGATTCTGGAGTCTTCAAACACACTCCATGTAGAATTCATTTCATTATTATATTTTTTCTCGTATTCATTATTTTTTATGATCTTATTCTTCTTGTCTTCCTTTAATTGAGGACAGTTAGGTCTGATGAGCCCTATTTTCTTACACTCATAACATCTAACTTCCTTTTCATCCTTTTGGAATGTTTTTCTAAAGCCTTTATTTTTTATGTAGAGTTTTCTAAATTTTCTGGCTACCTGGGCCAGTTCTACATCCGAATTTGATGAATCAGAACGTTTAGATTTCACCTTTACTTCTTTTTTCTTTATCTTTTTGTTTTTACCTTGAGATGATACTTTTAAGGTAGTGTCTTCTCTTTTTATCAGAACCTTATGCTCATTTTCTTCATCTTGAATTTCAGTTTCATACATCATAAGTGTTCAATCATCTCTCTAATGGTTAAGTCTTTGACAGGTGTTGATTGTTTGATTGCAGTAGAGATTCTTTTCCCTTTAATAGGCAGTACTCTTAGTACATTCTAGGCTTGATCATCATGTTTGATTGGGTCTCCCAAAGGTGTTATATTGTTGATTGTTTTTTCAATATTCCATTCATTTGAGTAATGCTTTCACCTTCAAACATTATGAATGTTTCATATTTAAGCTAAGCAGTAGGATATCTCATTTCCCAGACACTGTCATTTACTTCATATGAAACAATAATAGTTTTCCACATCTCATATGTTGTCGGGCATTGAGATACTATGTTCAATTCATCAGGTTATAGATCACATATAATTTCATTCATTGCCTTTGAGTTCATATCATATTATGCTTCAGTGGATGCACTCCAGGTCTCAGGTTTTTCAGGTATTTCATATGGATTCAGAATCATAGAATATACTCTATATCCAAGGTTTTTCAGATAAATTATCCTTCACTACTTCTAGCATCCATAATTTTCTCCATTGAATTATAGTGCTCTGACCATAGACATTCCCTCTCTTATATCAGTCATTTTTCTTTGTGTAGAATCACTTTCATCTTGTTAAGGCTTTATCAGAAGGCTCTTCCTCTGATACCAATTGTTGGATCGGGTTATACCAAATATAAAAAAGAGGGGGGGTGAAATGTGTCTTTTAAAAATTATTTGAGAGATCATGTTCTGCCCTTTAACTTTAATCAGATGGATCAATGTAGCAGAAATTTAAATAGCAGGGACACACGATGTATAGTGGTTCGGGGAATAGAAGTCCCCTAGTCTACTCCACCAATGCTCTACTCCACGAGCTTGGTGATTTTCACTATCTGGTCCTCTTGTCAATAGACTATTCCAAAAATGAGTACATGCAGTGGACACATTTATAATCTAAGGCAAAACATAACCTTATGGTCTAATCACAGAACATACATAGCTTAGTACGAGAAGATGGCCACTCAAGATAAAAAAGAAGTATTAGTTCTTTGAAAATACTTTCTCATTGTTCTTCACAATTGCAATAGAATGCAACTGACAATAGATATATCGTCATCTTCAGAAATAATGATACTCAATTAAGAGTCATTCTGAGTCGACCTGGTTATAGTAGATATATAAATATAATTCACAACATCAGCATTAGATTCACAATATATCTTTGATGATCGAATAGATGAATCCTCTGACGTGTTTCTTCTTCTATAATAAACTGAGCCTTGTAGCTCTTCGTAATCATCAGATATGTAGATCTTGATAGTCTCTAATTTTCGCCTTTTTTATATTCATTTTTGTTGCTCCACAGTTATTGTATATAGAATATTTGTGTATAATATCACATCTATATTTAAAAAAAATATAATAACGATGAGAAATTCTTCTACGAATTTAGATAAAAAAAGTTGCCTTCTGACTCACAATATTCAAACCTTTGAATTAACAAATCAGTCATAACTCCCCTTGAAATTCGATATGAAAATATCCTTTTAAATTTATTCTTTGAATCATAGATAAAACTACTTTGAATTAGTCAATGACACGTTTTTAAAAACACCTTTTAATCTGGCTTAAAATCATCCTAATAATCTTCTTATAGACCATTGCATAATAATACCATTTTTAATTTTCCAATGCCAAACGTAAGGATGAACTATATAGAATAAATCTTTCGAACTTAAGGTAGATCACAAACATAAGGTTGATAACGAATCCTTCAAACTTAAGGTTGAAGAAAAATGTAAGGTTGATCATCCATACCTTTCTTTTCAACATTCAAATGAATGATAAATGATCCATATTTTTATAAACATCCAAACGTAAGGTACAATATCCATAATTTTGATGAAACGTAAGGTTTTTTAGAAAAGTAAAGTAGATGAACCATAATTTTGAGAAAAAAAATGTAACGTTTAAAACGTATGTATGGTTCTTCTCCCATAATTTTCAATATCCCAAACGTAGGTTTCCTTCCTAATGTAGGGTTCATCTTCCATACTTTTCCAATTACGTATGGTTGATTGAACATACATTTTTGATATTTCTTTAGAGTTTACATTTAATTCCATCCTTATGCCACACTTCTCTATGTAGGGTATGAACAATGTTTCCAGAACTCACTGAATTGATTTTCGAATTCTTTAACACTTGTTTCACACTGTATAAATACTTGAATACTCTTCCAAAAATAAGAATATATGAAATATTTAATTCCTGAAATATAATTAAAGTAAAATCATTAGAAAAAAATTAAGGGTATTTGTGAGTATCAGAATCATCGTAAATAAATAGAGTATTGTTCTCAACAATATCCCCCTTATTAATAATAAAATCATGTATTGTTGAAAACAACACATGCTCAACAATCTCCTCCTTTTTGATGATCACAAAACCCATAAAATTACCAATGTAATCAACATAAAAAATTAATTACATATAGTTTTGAATTTTTCAAAGAGAAATACAATATAAGATTTAACTTAATTTCTCCCTCTTAAAGGATTAATATAATGCTTAATATTTTTCCCCCTTTGTAATGAGTAGAATAAATAAAAATAAGATAAAATAAAAAAAACTGAAAATAAAAAAGTTTATATTTATCCTAATGTCTCCCCTATTAAAGAGTAGAATAAAATATATATTTATTGTAAAATGTGAAATAGTTAAAATAAAATGTTGTGTTTATCCAAATTTCTCCACCTTTTTGTGATATCAAAAATAATTATAGAATATGGAATAGAACACATTTAATGTAGCACTGAACATAAGTAAATGCTATGATTAACTATTTGCCAATAATTGAATCAGGATTACTGGAATATCTAAACAAAGACAATAAAAAAAATAGAAAGACACAAATATAGAATGAAATAACATTTCATTAAAAAATAAACATGTTATAGTCACAATTATGATGAACATATGAATCAAGGTGTGGTAAAGTTATGAGAGAGGGTCGATCTCCTCTGAACTACTGCCTTAATTTCTGTCAAGTGCTCTCTCAGTTTTCTCCTCATTCCATCTCCTAGTTTGATAATAAGATCTCTATTCCCATGAGTCATATAAATATCTGCAATCAAATTTACTCTGAAAAACTCATGAAGCCTCTCTTCCTTCTCCATAAATAGAGTTAACTTCTCTGTGAACTGAGTAAGTAAGATTCTAATACATGGTTCAGTTGAGGTCAACTGATCAACTAGAAACTTCTGATTATCTAACAGTACTGACATAGGAGCACTATTACATTAAAGGTCCTATAATCTTTCATTCATATTCTTCATGACCACTATAATATCCTGAAATTTTCTAATTAAATCAGGTGATGTACATAATGTACAGGCCTTACTGGGTTTGATAGATACAAATTGTTTCTCCATGAAAGATATAAATTCCAGTAAATTTGCCTCCATAACCATCTCTGATTTCTACTTTGAATCTTCATTTAACATTTCCTTCTTAAACACTTCAACTTCATGTCTAGAAACAGTACTTGCTTTTAGTCTCTGAAAATTCAATGGTTCTATCTCTAAGGCTCTTTTCAGAGAAACATTTTCAGATTCCAAATTTGATAGTTTCCTATACAATACTTCTACTTCTCCATTCACTGAATTAAAGGCAACCTATTCCTGATTCTCATACTCATCTTGTACTTGATGAAGCAACACTATAGGTAATGACTCTGAATAATATTTTTTTTATCTTCCTCCTGAGCAGGTTTTCAACAGATTTTTTCCTTCGAGTGTTTCCTAGAATCATCCACTAAAAAAATATCATTCAGTACTTCAGTATGAATCTCAGAAGCATTATATTCCTAGTTTTCAAGTACTTTAGGTTTCTTCTCATGAGAATAATATTCATGGTTATCCTCTATCACTGGATTTTTAAAGACAATATTATCTTGATCAACCTGTACTTGATCAATTGGAGTTTGGGCCACTACTTCTCCTTCACCAGGCACTCTCATAGTTATAGTTTTTGTTTCAGATTCTTATTTTGTCACTTCCTTGGCCAAATATTCATTCTCTACTGGATAATTCATCTAATATTGAGCCACTTCTCCCTAGAGTATTTCTTAAACTGTAGTTTTTCTCACAAACGAATAGCTTATAAGATCAGCAGATGTGAAAACATGTGAAGTTATAGCAGGCTCTTCAACAGGATTAGGATCCCTGGTCCTTTTGAACTGAAGTCCTTCCTGACTTATTTCCTCAGATACTTCCATAGCCTCAAACCTAAGTCTTCTTGATACAACACTGATTCATGATTCAGCTTGTCCTTTGATTTTTCTGGTTGGGCCTAAGCACTTTCTTCATCTTCTTCAGTTATTACAGCATCTGACCAAAAATAGTTAGGAAGAATGTATTCATTTAGCATATACCTAGCCATTTCTTGAATAGTTATATTTATTCTTTCAACAATTCCATTTTTTGAGGTGTTATTAGTGTAGAGAGGGTGTGTTTAATACTCATATTGGAGAAAAAGGAATTGAATTCCATATTCTAAAATTCTCCACCATTATCACTTCTTAATTAAATTATTTTAAAACCTTTTTCATTTTGAACAACTTTGAAAAAACATTCAAATAATGTAAAATATTAATTTTTAAATTTTAAAAAGAAAATCCTTGTAAATATAGAATAGTCATCAACCAAAACATACACATATAATTTACCAGCCAAGATTGCTACTCTTGATGGTCCAAATAAATCCATATTGATAATTTATAGAGGATTAGATTTAGAAATCTTGTTAACAAATTTGAAGGATGATTTGTTCTGCTTAACAAGTTGACATGCATCACAAAATCTATCACTTTCAAACATGAGACTTGGAAAATCAGAAACTAATTTTTTCATAGATAACTTATGTAAATCATATATATTGCAATGTCTAAGTGTTCTAAGTCAGATCCAAGATTCATTTATCTTAAAAGTTAAGCACTTTAATTTTTGTTTATACAAGGAATTTATGTCCAGGGTATACACATTATAAGTTCTAGGTGCTATAAATTTAAGCAGTTTATTTTTTATAACAGAACAACAATTGTTAGAGAAATCAACAGCATAACCGTCATCACAGAGTTGAGAGATACTTATCAGATTGTGTTTCAATCCTTGTACATAAAGCAATTTATTGATTGAGACAACTTTTGGATCTCCAACTATTCCATTTCCAATTATCTTGCCTTTGACATTGTCACCAAAAGTGATTAGTCCACCATCTTTTTGAGTTAGTGTTATGAAATTTGATGAGTTTTCACTCAAATTCCTGTAGCAGCCACTGTCCATATACCATATGACCTTTTTTCTTCTGTGACCTGATTCCTAAAAATACATTTAAATAGATTGTTTTGGTACCCATATTTCATTGGGTCTAGTTGTGTTAGCCAGCAAAGATATGGGAATCCAAACTTTCTTTGTTTTTCTAAAATCAACAAAATAATATAAATTATACGAGAAAAAGTCTTTCTTTAAACCACTTATTTGGTGTTGAATTAAGTACAAATTCTTATACATACGACCTTTTTCATCACAATAGTTACATATTACCTTTCTAGTACTTGGAACAATGTAATTTTTGTATAGTTTAGGCTTTTCACCTGCACTGCCTATTCCTTATCTTCACTTTTTAATCACATTTTTTCCAAGAATTTCATTTAATGTATTTTCTCCTTTTATAAAAATAAGAGCTGCACTTTTATATGTTTCTGCTTCATTTTTCAGTGTTTTTACCTTTCATTCTTAATCTGCATAGTTGGTGTTAATTGAATTATACTTAGCAGTTAACTCTTTAAGTTGTCTTAGTACTGTATCTCTTTCATCTGAAACAGCCTTGTGAATGTTTTTTAAAGACTTATGTTTCTTAAAAAATGAATCATATTTTTCTTCAAGCGTGGTGTAGTAGGATACAAGTTTTTCATTAGAATAGCTTATTTTAAAACTAGAGTCTGAATTGGAATCAGAAGTATAATATGATTGTACCTTATCTATTTCTGCCATAAAGCACATGTTGGCTTTTAGATTTACATCATCTGATTCTAAGTCTGATTCTGAAGGGATGCTGGAGTCTTCAGACACACTCCACGTATCTTTCACTTCTTTCCTATATTTTTGCTCACAATCATTCTTTTTAATGTAATTTTTCTTCTTGTCTTCCTTTAATTGAGGAAAGTTAGGTCTGATGTGCCCCATTTTCTTTGCACTCATAACATCTGACTTTATTTTCATCCTTTTCTAATATTTTTCTGAAGCCTTTCTTATTTCTGAAGAATTTAATAAATTTTCTGGCTATATGAGCTAGTTCTACATCAGAATTTGATGAATCAGAACTTTCTGATTTCACCTTTACTTATTTTTTCATTAGCTTTTTGTTTTTACCTTGAGACGATACTTTTAAGGTCATGTCTTCTCTCTTGATCAGAACCATATGCTCATTTGCTACATATTTCATTTTAGATTCATACATCATAAGTGTTCCAATCAACTCTATCATGGTTAAGTCTTTGACATGTGTTGATTGTCTGATTGCACCAGAGATTCCATTCCATTTAGTAGGTAGTACTCTCAGTACTTTCAAGGATTTATCAGCTTTCTTTATTTGGTCTCCCAAAGAAGTTATATTATTTTCAATTTCTATCAATATTCTATTCGTTTTAGTAATTCTTTCACATTCAAACATTTTGAATGTATCAAATTGAAGCTTAGAAGTAGAATATCTCATTTACCTGACATTGTCAGTTCCTTCAAAAAAACAACAATAGTTTTCCACATATCATATGCTATTGGGGCATTGAGATAATATTTTGAATTCATCAGGTCCTAGACCACATATAATGGAATTCATTGCCTTTGAGTTCATATCATATTCAACTTCAGTGGTTGCACTCCATGTCTCAAGTTATTCAAGAATTTTATATTGATTCAGAATCTTAGAATGTACTCTGTATCCATGGTTTTTCAGATAAATTATCATTTGCGACTTCCAGTATCCATAATTTTTTCCATTGAAGTATGATACTCTGACCATAGACATTCCCTCTCTTCTATCAGTCATTTTTCTCTATGTATAATCACTTTCATCTTGTTAAGGCATTATCAGAAAGCTCTTCCTCTAATACTAATTGGTGGATCGGGTTATAACAAATATACACAAGAGGGGGGTGAATTGTGTTTTTTTACAAATTCTCTACGAGATCGTATTCTTCCCTTTACCTTTAATCAGATGGATCAATGTAGCAGAAATTTTAATAGAAGGGACACACGATGTATAGTGGTTTGTGGAATAGAAGGCCCCTAGTCCACTACACCAATGCTCTACTCTATGAGCCTGGTGATTTTCACTATATGGTCCTCTAATCAACAGACCATTCCAAAACTGAGTACAGGTAGTTGAAACCTTTACAATCTAAGAAAAAATAGAGACTTCTGGTTCAATCAAAGAACTTGCACAGCTTAGTACGAGAAGTTGGTCACTCAAGTTAAAAATAAGTATTTGTTCTTTGGATTTAGTTTCCCGTTTTTCTTCACAATTTCAATATAATACAACTAATAGTAGATGAATCGCCATCTTTAGAAATATTGATCTTCAAGTAGGAGTCATTCTGAGTCAATGTGGTTGCATTAAATATAGAAATATAATTACCAACTTCAGCAGTAGATTCACAATAGATCTTTTATGGTCGAATAGAAGAATCCTCTATCATGTTTCTTTTTCTTCAATAAACAAAGCTTTGTAGCTCTTCGTAATCAGCAGATCTGTAGATCTTGATAGTCTCTATTTTTCTCCTTTTTTTTATATTCGTCATGGTTGTTCCGCAGTTCTTGTATATAAAATCGTTGTGTATAATATTGCACCTATATTTAAAAAATATATATATAATAATGTTGAACACTTCTTCTGCAAATTTAGATCCAAAAAATTTACCTTCTGACTCGTGATATTCAAACATTTGAATTATCAGAGTAGTCATAACTCCCCTTGAAATTAGGCATGAAAATATCCTTTTAAATTGATCCTTTGAATCATAGATAAAATGGCTTTGAATCATTCAACGACATATTTTTAAAAATATATATTAATTCGGTTTAAAATCATCCTAATAATCCACTTGTAGAATGTTGCATAATAATATCATCTTTAATTTTCTGACGCCAAATGTATGGTTGAACTGTATAACATGCATCTTTTGAACGTATTGTAGATAAAAAATGTAAAGTTGATGAAACATACTTCAAACTTAAGGTTGAATACAAACTTAAGGTTGACCATCCATACTTTTCTTTTCAACATTCAAACAAATGATAAATGATCCATACTTTTATAAGCTTCCAAATATAAGGTACATGATCCATAATTTTGATGAAACATAAGGTTGTGTACAAAAGTAAGGTTGATGAACCATACTCTTGGGAAACAAAAGTAACGTTTAAAACTTACGTACGGTTCTTCTCCCATACTTTTCAAAATCCCAAACATAGGGTTCCTTCCTAACATAGGGTTCCTCTTCCATACTTTTATGATAACGTTTGGTTGATTAACCATACTTTTTTGAAATCTCTTTAGAGTATACACGGCATTCCATCCTTACACCACACTTTTCCACGTAGGGTTTGAACAATGCTTCTAGCACACATTGAATTGATTTACGAATTATTTAATAATATTTTCACGCTGTATAAATACATGATTACTATTCCAAAAATTATAATATATAAAATATTTAATTCCTGAAATATAATTAAAGTAATATCATTAGAAAACAATTAATGTTTTTTTAGCATCAAAATCATCATAATTAAATAGAGTATTGTTCTCAAAAATCTCTACCTTATTAATAATAAAATCATGTATTGTTGAAAACTACACTTTCTCAACAATCTCCCCCTTTTTGATGATAAATAAACCCATAAAATAACCAATGAAATCAACATACAAAATTAATTACATATAGTTTTGAATTTTGTAATGATAAATACATATATTATATTTAACATAATTTCTCCCCCTTAAAGGATTAAGATAAATCTTAATATTTCTCCCCCTTTGTAAAGAGTATAATAAATAAAAATAGGATAAAATAAAAACAAATTAAAAATAAAAAGTTTATATTTATCCAAATTTCACCCCTAATAAAGATTAGAATAAAAAATATATTTAAAGTACAATGTGAAATAGTTAAAATAAAATGTTGTGTTTATCCAAATTTCTCTACCTTTTTTTGATATCAAAAAGAATTATAGAATATGGAATAAAACACATTTAATGTAGCACTGAACTTAAGTAAATGTTATTATTAACCGTTTTTCAATAATTGAATCTAGATTACTGGCATATTTAAACAAAAATAGTAAAACAAATAGAAACACACAAATATAGAATGAAATAACATTTCATTAAAAAATAAATATGTAACAGTCACAATTATAATGAACACAGGAATCAAGGTTTGGTAAAGGTATGAGAGAGGGTCTATCTCCTCTGAACTACTGCCTTGATTTCTATCAACTACTCTCTCAGCCGCCTCATCATTCCATCTCCCATTTTGATAATAAGATCTCTATTCTCTTTAGTCATATGAATATCTTCGATCAAATTTACTCTGAAAAACTCTAGAAGCCTCTCTTCCTTCTCTATAAATAGAGTTACCTTTTCTATGAAATGAGTAAGTACAATTCTCATACTTGGTTCACTTGAGGTCAACTAATCAACTAGAAACGTCTGATTATCTATGAGTAATGAAAAAGGAGCACTATTAAATTTAAGGTTCTGTAATCTATCTTTCATATTCTCTATGACCACTATAATAGCCTAAAATATTCTCATTAAATCACGTGTAATACTTGATGTATTGGCCTCACTGGGTTTGATAGATACAAATTTTTTCTCCATGAAAGATATAAATTCTAGTAAATCTTTCTTCATAACCATCTCTGATTTTAACTTTGTAACTTCATTTAACATTCACTTCTTAAACACGTCAAATTCTATTCTGGAAATAGTACTTTCTTTTAGTCTCTGAAAATTCGATTTTTCTTTATCTAAGGCTCTCTTTAGAGAAAAATGTTTCAGATTCCAAACTTGACAGATTCCTGAACAACTCTTCTACTTCTCCATTCACTGAATCAGAGGCACCCTGTGCTTGAGTATCATCCTCAGCTTGTACTTGATGTAGCAGCACTATAGGTAATGACTCTGCATTAGATTTTTTTCTTATCTTTCTCCTGAGCAGGTCTTTCAGCATATTATTCCTCCAAGTCCTTCCAGAATCATCCACAAAAAATTATCATTCGGTACTTTAGTATGAATCTCAGAAGGATTCTCTCCCTGGTTGTCAAGTACTAGAGGTTGCTTCACATGAGCATCATCTTCATGGTATTCCTCTATCACTGGATTTTCCAAGACAATATTAACTTGATCAACCTAGACTTGATCAATTAGAGTTCGGTCCACTGCTTCTTCTTCACCAGGCATTATCTCAGTTATAGTTTTTGTTGAGCTTCTTGCTCTGTCACTTACTAAGCCAAATTTTCTTAATCCACTAGAGAAGTCACCTTATCTTGATCCACTGCTCCCTATAGTATTTCTTCAATTGTAGTTTCTCTCACAAACGAATAGATTAGGAGATCAATAGATTTGAAAACATGTGAAGTTATAGTGGGCTCTTCAACCGGATTAGGATCCCTGGTCCTTTTCAACTGAATTAATTCCTGACTTCTTTATTCGGATACTTCCATAGCCTCTAACCTATTTCTTCATGATACAACACTGATTCTTGATTCATATTTTCATTCCTTTCACTACGGGAAAAATGGGTATTTGCGACGGGTTATTTGCGACGGGAATAAATCCCGTCGCAAATAGTCCTGTTAAAAACTTATTTGCGACGGGGGTATTTACCCGTCGCACATAATTAGGCTTTTGCGACGGGATTGCTTTCCCCGTCGCAAATAGTTTTCCCGCGATGCGCGCCAAATCGCGGGAAAACTATTTGCGATGGGAATATTTTCCCGTCGCAAATAACCGACGGCGGTAAAAGGTATTTGCGACGGGAATATTCCCCTGTCGCAAATAGTATGTCGGCAGGTGGTTATTTGCGACGGGACCCGTCGCAAATAACTATTTAACCGTTGACCGTAATAAATGTTGGCTAAGGTATTTGCGACGGGTACCGTCGCAAATAACACTATTTGCGACGGGATTCCCGTCGCAAATAATCTAACCTATAAATACCCCCATCCGTTTTTTTCAAATCATTCTCATTCTCTATCTTCTCATGCTCTCAAACTTGTGTTTCTAAAGTTGAGTTTTTCTTCAGTTTAATTTTTTTCTTCGGAGCTGATATTAAAGTTTTGAAGAACGATCAAAGCAGATCAATTTTCAAGGTATTTATGTTCAATTTAATTTAATATTTATTTTTAATTTTTTATTAGTTTCAATTATTCTTAATTAGTTGTAATTTAATTATGTTTATATTGTTTTATTACTTAATAAATTTAAATTAGTAGTATTGTTCATAGTTAATAGTAATTAGGAATAATTAGTAATAATTTTTAATAATTAAGAATGAATATTAATAATTAGTAATAAATACCAATAATTAGGGATAATAACATTATTACATTATTAGTCTATTTTATTATTAATATTAAAATAATATAATTTTTTATATATATACAGTTCTCTTTTCATCTGTGTGTTTGCTGTCTTCACATGTATTAATTGTATGTGGAGATAGAAAACGCACAGATGAAAGGAGAACTGTATATAAATTAAAAATTATATTATTTTAATATTAATAATAAAATATACTAATAATGTTATTATTTGTAATTATTGGTAATTATTCCTAATTATTAGTAATTATTCATTTAATTACTAATAATTAGGAACAATTACCAATAATTATCAATAATTAGGAATAATTAGTAATAATTACCAATAATTAGTAATAATTACCAATAATTAGTAATAATTACCAATAAATAGTAATAATTACAAATAATTAGTAATAATTACCAATAATTAGTAATAATTACCAATAATTACCAATAATTAGTAATAACTAGTATTAATTACCAATAATTCGTATTAATTACCAATAATTCGTATTAATTACCAATAATTAGTATTAATTACCAATAATTAGTATTAATTACCAATAATTAGTAATAATTGCCAATAATTAGTAATAATTACCAATAATTAGTAATAATTACCAATAATTAGAAATAATTGTCAATAATTAGTAATAATTACCAATAATTAGTAATAATTACCAATAATTAGTAATAATTACCGGTAAATAGTAATAATTACCGGTAAATAGTAATAATTACCGGTAAATAGTAATAAATAGTTAGAATTAGTAATAATTAGGAACATTTAGAAATAATTAGGAATAATTACCAGTAATTAGTAATAATTACCAGTAATTAATAATAATTAGTAATGATTAGTAATAATTACCAATAATTAGTAATAATTACCAATAATTAGTAATAATTACCAATAATTAGTAATAATTACCAATAATTAGTAATAATTACCAGTAATTACCAATAATTACCAGTAATTACCAATAATTACCAGTAATTACCAATAATTAGTAATAATTATTATTAATTACCAATAATTAGTATTAATTACCAATAATTCGTATTAATTACCAATAATTAGTATTAATTACCAATAATTAGTATTAGTTACCAATAATTAGTATTAATTACCAATAATTAGTAATAATTACCAATAATTAGTAATAATTACCAATAATTAGTAATAATTACCAATAATTAGTAATAATTAGTAATAATTACCAATAATTACCAATAATTAGTAATAATTACCAATAATTAGTAATAATTACCAATAATTAGGAATAATTACCAATAATTAGTAATAATTACCAATAATTAGTAATAATTACCAACAATTAGTAACAATTAGTATTAATTACCAATAATTAGTATTAATTACCAATAATTAGTATTAATTACCAATAATTCGTAATAATTACCAATAATTCGTAATAATTACCAATAATTCGTAATAATTACCAATAATTCGTAATAATTACCAATAATTAGTAATAATTACCGGTAAATAGTAATAAATAGTAATAATTAGTAATAATTACCGGTAAATAGTAATAAATAGTAATAAATAGTAATAAATAGTAATAATTAGTAATAATTAGGAATAATTACCAGTAATTAGTAATAATTACCAGTAATTAGTAATAATTAGTAATAATTAGTAATAATTACCAATAATTAGTAATAATTAGTAATAATTAGTAATAATTACCAATAATTAGTAATAATTACCAATAATTAGTAATAATTACCAGTAATTAGTAATAATTACCAGTAATTAGTAATAATTACCAGTAATGACCAATAATTAGTAATAATTAGTATTAATTACCAATAATTAGTATTAATTACCAATAATTAGTATTAATTACCAATAATTAGTATTAATTACCAATAATTAGTATTAATTACCAATAATTAGTATTAATTAGCAATAATTAGTATTAATTAGCAATAATTAGTATTAATTAGCAATAATTAGTAATAATTACCAATAATTAGTAATAATTAGTAATAATTAGTAATAATTACCAATAATTATTAATAATTACCAATAATTTGGAATAATTAGTAATAATTACCAATAATTAGTAATAACTACCAATAATTAGGAATAATTACCAATAATTAGTAATAATTACCAATAATTAGTAATAATTAGTAATAATTAGTAATAATTAGTAATAATTAGTAATAATTACAAATAATTCGTAATAATTACAAATAATTAGGGATAATTACCAATAATTAGGGATAATTAACAATAATTACCAATAATTAGTAATAATTAGTAATAATTAACAACAATTAGTAATAATTAGTATTAATTACCAATAATTAATATTAATTACCAATAATTAGTATTAATTACCAATAATTAGCAATAATTAGAAATAATTAGCAATAATTACCAATAATTAGCAATAATTACCAATAATTAGTAATAATTACCAATAATTAACAATAATTATCAATAATTACCAATAATTAGTATTAATTACCAATAATTAGTAATAATTACCAATAATTAGTAATAATTACCAATAATTAGTAATAATTACCAATAATTAGTAATAATTACCAATAATTAGTAATAATTACCAATAATTAGTAATAATTACCAGTAATTAGTAATAATTAGTAATAATTAGTAATAATTACCAATAATTAGTAATAATTACCAATAATAAGTAATAATTAGTAATAATTACCAATAATTAGTAATAATTAGTAATAATTACCAATAATTAGTAATAATTAGTAATAATTACCAATAATTAGTACATTATTTGTATATTTAATTATTAATATTAAAATAATATAATTTTCTATATTATATACAATTCTCTTTTCATCTGTGTGTTTTCTGTCTCCACATGTAATATTCGCATTCTTTTTCAAAATTATCAACCTACTCGCCAATGGAGAGGTGAAAGTGAATGCGAATATTACATGTGGAGACAGAATGTTAAACACACAGATGAAAGGAGAATTGTATATAATATAAAAAATTATGTTATTTTAATATTAATAATAAAATATACTAATAATGTTATAATGTTATTATTATATAATTAATGTTTTTGAAAAAATTATATCAGTATTATTAAAATAATAAAAAATCAATAAAATATTAAAATTATCAATATTTGTAACATGTTTTGCTTTATTCTCAATATATTCAATCTTTACTTGAGTGTTTTTTCTAACAAATTATTCAAACCCAGTAATGCTTTTATATTTTATAGAGAAATATGGAACAACGAGGTCGTCAACAATCATTATTAGGTGACCGCATATGGATAAATCAATGTAGAAATCCAAACGGTTCTGGTTTAAATCCAGTATATGTTGAGGGTGTGGAGACTTTTTTATCATTTGCGGAATCAAATTCAGAATTTGTTTCAGAAGGAAAAATAAAATGCCTTTGCAGAAAATGTGCATTGAGAACGTTTGACACGTTTGACAAAGTGGGAGAACATCTCTTGCATTTTGGTTTTCAACCAGATTATGTTTTTTGGTATCAACACGGTGAACGCAGTTCCAGATCAGGTGATACCAACTTGATTCCGGATCCATCCTGGTTTCAAGATTTAGTACATGATGTTGCAGGTTCATCTGTTCAACATATAGAAACTCCGGCTGATATAGCTTCAAATCCTGAGTTGGCACCGTCTGAATTTTATGAGTTGTTGAAATCTGCTGAGGATGCATTATATCGTGGCTGCAAGATGAGCAAATTAGAAGCAGTTTCAAAATTTATGGCTATCAAATTAGATAACGGAATGTCAAACACCTGTTTTGACTAGATATTTTCTTTGCTGAAAACACTGTTACCCGAAGGAAATGTTTTACCTGCAAATTACTATGAGAGTAAGAGGCTGGTTCGAAATTTGGGACTTACTTGTCAGAAGATTCATGCATGTTCAAATGACTGCATTTTATATTCTGGGGAAAATGAGTCATTGGATAGTTGTCCTACATGTGGGCAACTGAGATATAAAGAAGGAAAACACGGGAAGTCTGGTTTGATTCCTGTAAAACAGTTGAGATATTTTCCGCTTACATCCAGACTTCAGCGTTTATTCATGTCTAAGAATACAGCGACAATGATTTCATGGCATAAAGAGAATATTTCAACCGATAAAAGATTGAATCATCCATCCGATGGTGATTCATGGAAACATTTTGATAGAGTGCATCCATCATTTGCTTTAGAAGCTATAAATGTTTGACTGGGCCTTTCCACTGATGGTTTCTGTCCGTTTGGATCTTATGGTAGTCAATATTCATGTTGGCCTGTTTTTTTAACTCCGTACAATTTACCTCCATGGATGTTGATGAAGGAGCCATATATATTTTTGACTTTACTAATTCCAGGACATCCGAAGAAAAATATTGATGTTTATTTGAATCCATTGATTGATGAATTAAATTTATTGTGGAGTACTGGTGTCAGTACATATGATGTTGCAACGAAACAGAATTTCATACTGAGAGCAGCATTGATGTGGACAATAAGTGACTTCCCGGCTTATGGGATGTTATCTGGCTGGAGTACACATGGTCAGAAATCATGTCCTTACTGTATGGGAGAGAACAAATCATTTATGATCATTCATGGAAAGAAACCTTGTTATTTTTACTGTCATCGCAGATTTCTTCCAGCTGATCATCCTTTTCGCAGAAACAGATCTCATTTCAGAAAAGGAACAGTTGAAAAGGATGGACCTCCAAAAATGCTATCAGGTTCGGAGTTAAAATCAGTTGTATTTTCATTACCTCCCATCACTTTTGGTCCCACAATAAATCAACAGAAAATTTCTAGTTTTGGGAAAGAACACAATTGGATTAAACGTAGCATATTTTGGGATTTGCGATATTGGTCTGATTTGTTGGTCCGACACATGTTAGATGTCATGCATATTGAGAAGAACTGTTTTGATAATTTGTTTCATACAGTTTTGGATACGCCAGGAAAGAGCAAAGACAATGTAAATGCACGTTTAGATCTTGCCCAAATTTGCAGGCGTTCAGAATTGGAACTATTTGAGAATGTCAGAACACAAAGGTTACTGAAACCAAAAGTAGCTTATACACTGTCTAAAGAAAACCGTTTATTATTTTGTCAGTGGATTGCAGATTTGAGACTTCCAGATGGCTATGCTTCCAATTTGGGTAGATGTGTAAAGAATGGTCATATTACTGGATTAAAAAGTCATGATTGTCATGTTATAATGGAGAGACTTCTACCCATTGGATTAAGAGGTATGTTGAATTCTGTGATTTGGGATTCCATAACAGACATGTCTCATTTTTTTCGGGAAATTTGTGCGGCTACGGCAGATTATGATGCTCTAGGCAAACTTGAAAAAGATGTTGTTGTAATTATATGTAAACTGGAAAAAATATTTCTGCCGTCTTTCTTCGACTCAATGGAAAATTTGATGTCACATTTTCCATATGAAGCCAAATGTGGAGGTCCGGTACAGTTTCGATGGATGTACCCATTTGAAAGATGCATGCAAAAATTGAAAAGAAAAGTACGCAACAAAGCATCTGTTGAAGGATCTATTGCAGAAGCTTATTTGCAAGAGGAAATATCTTTTTTCTGCTCCCATTATTTTGAATCTGAGTATCCTTCAAAACACAACCGAATGGGACGGAATGAGAGGAATATTGATGAAATCGACAATCAATTATCTGTTTTCAACCAGTCAGAGCTTGGTTTTGGTAGAGTTTCTGAACGCTGGCTTTCAGATGATGAACATCATAGAGCTCATACGTATGTTCTGCTCAACTGTGAAGAGATGACATCAGTTGTACTGTAAGTGTTTATATCACTTATTCTTTCATTTATGTTACAGTAAATAAATTTGGTTTTTATAGGTTGTATGATAATCATATCAAGAAACAAATTCCACAAATTACAGCAGCTGCTCTCGAAGAACGTCGACTGAAAAATTTCTCTCAGTGGTTTCAAAAACTGGTAACATAAATTCTTTATCTTTTAGCAACTCATTCAATGTATAGTTTACTATATTGATAATTATTTCACAAATTTTCAGGTGTCTCGACATGCTGATAAAATTGACAAACGGCTGTGTGTATTGAGTAACCCACCTTCCAAACTTGTTAAAACTTATAATGCATATGTGGTAAATGGATTTCGATTCCACCCACATGCATATGGGGAATCGAAAAAAACAATGAACAGTGGAGTTAGCTTGAGAGGATCTCATCATCGAGAAAATGAAGTTGACTTTTATGGCATACTTAATGAAATCATTGAACTCTGTTATCTTGGACAACATTACATAACCATGTTCAAATGTCGGTGGTTGGATACAGAGAGAGGTGTGCGTGTTCATCCGACTCATGGAATCATCGATATTAAATGTAAAAGTGTTCTCGCAGTAAATGAACCATTCTTATTGGCTCAACAGGCATATCAAGTTTATTATGCAAAGTACTGTGCAACATCAAGAGACTTGACTGATTGGTGGAGTGTAATAAAAATCAAAATTCGAGACAATCAGTTTAGTCAAAGTGAATGTGCTTTCACTGATGTGCAAAGAATTGAAGTTTTTCAAGAGAGTACTCAAAATCAATCTTTTTTACAAAGAGACATGAGTATCGATGACGACACCCCACATTTAAGATTCGGTGATGACGATGATGTTAATGATGTCACATATGAATTTGAAACGGTAAGAGATGAAGCAACTGTAACTCGAATGGATATCGATGATGTTGAGGAGGAATATGAAGATGACATTGACATATATGAAGATGATGATGAAGATGAACACTGATAGAATTTCATGGTATTTATATACAATCATAATATGTATATATGTATATATAATAGTAATTATCAATTATTTGCTAACATTAACATTTTCTGTTTCAGATGGACGACACCACATTTCGTGCGTTGGCGGATGCTGACCTGACTTTTGATGCGGATGAGTTGCTGACAGATGACCCTCAGCCTGCAGGCGCTCCAGGGAGTACGCGGAGGGGGCGCGGTCTTGCACGATTGATGATTCCTGACCCCGTCCCCGAGCGACGTCCACATCTTGGGTTTGATCCACGCACACGAAGGTGTGATAACCTGTGTGATAACATGTGGATTTGACTAAGATTTCATTAATCTATTCACATAATAAATGTTTATTATTTTTCAGTTTTCCGCATATAGCAGTCGGACAGGGCAGCGCTATTTTGCGCAACTATTTCTCTCAGCCGTGGACCACATGGGATCAGATTCCCATTGATGTGCAGCAGGCCATGTTCGGCCATTGGTTGGTACGTACGTAAATAAATAATTTTTATTTTGAAAATTATTTCATTTCTAACTTGATATTTTGATTTATTTGTAGGGTTTATGGTATCCGATCGAGGATACCATGCGTGACGCCATCCACGAGGGATGGGAGGTGGCCATGCGTGATCGTCTTCGTCAGTTTTTGCACAATTTAAGAAAAGCTGCGATGAAGAAAGCAGGAGTGTCAGATTTTGTGGAGTCATGTAGATCACACCGACCAGAGTATATTTCATCCCATGTATGGGATGGATTATGTGCGCACTGGTTGAGTGGTGCCTTTCAGAGGAGATCATCGGTGGGGAGGCAGAATCGGGGGAGACAGGAGGTGACTCATCGAGCTGGGAGTCGTTCTTTCAGTACTCATAGACAGCATCTGGTACGTACATTATTTATAAATATTTTATATAACTATAAATATTAACCGTTTATTTTTTATTCTTATAGGCTGTCGAGCACCCCGATATTACAGAGTACGACGTATATCAGAGGATGTATAGTGATCCTGCTACTGGGGAGCTCATAGGTGATCGTCAGCATCACATCGTGGTCAGTATTATTTTTTTTCAAGTTTAAAAATTAACTGCATATAATATATTCACAATTTTAATTTTAAATTGAAAATATAGGAGTCATATGAGGCCGCAGCGGCACAGGCCCGGCCTGAGAGTCAGGCCGAGTCATCAGATCAGACCACTGCCCATCAGTTTGATGAGGCGGCATGGATGCAGGACACCCAGTATGCCTTCGAGAAGGGCCGGGTAGTTGGTATCGGCTCTCGACTGACTCCCGGAGATTATTATGGCAGTGCTGCGATGTCGGCGTCCAGCTCGAGAGGAGCTCGTGCATCTTCTTCTACACAGTATGAGGATCATTTGCGATCTCAGACTGCACAGATAGAGAGTCTCCGACAGGAGCCGGAGCAGATGCATCAGCAGCATGAGGAGGAGCGTCGATGCCAGCAGCAGCTGTACGAGGAGTAGGCGAGTCGGTGGCAGCAGCAGCATCAGGAGCAGATGGAGTACATGCGCCGACTCACTCATGCTTTAGGGATGGAGTTTCCTCCCCCACCATCTGCAGATCCCCCACCTCCCCCCTCCCCCCCTCCTTCAGATTAGAGTTTGTATTTCTGTTATAAAATTTGTGAAATCAAAATATTTTTTTTTTCTATTCGTAGTTTCTGTCTCATTATAAAATATTAATAATATTATATTTTTAAATAACAATATTAATATGAATAATATTATTATTTATATTTTATAATATTAAATTTTATATATATATTAAAATTTTATATATATATTAAAATTTTATAATATTATAATTTAATTATTTTTTTTGTAATACTTGAATTATTTTAATATTTGAATGTAAAATAATTCTATTATTTTTATATTAATTAAAATAACTTATTAATATTTTTTTTATTTATGAATTATAATTGTAATATTATTATATTAATTAAATCATTTATTAATATTCTATTATTTTTTATTTTTGAATTATAATTCTACTATTATTATAGTAATTAAAATAATTTATTATTTTCATTTCTAAATTATAATTCTATTATTATATTAATTAAAATAATTTATTAATAATTTATTTTTTTTATTTTTTTTATAGTATTTGCGACGGGATACTATGCCCGTCGCAAATACTAGTATTATTAATAGTTTTTTATTTTTTTTAAAATAGTATTTGCGACGGGATACTACTCCCGTCGCAAATACTAGTATTATTAATTTTTTTTATTTTTTTAAAAAATATTTTTTGCGACGGAACCGTCGCAAAAGAGATTGCGACGGGACCCGTCGCAAAAGGTATTTGCGACGGGTCCCGTCGCAAAAACTATTTTAAAAGTTTTTTACAAAAATACGGAATACTATTTGCGACGGGGAGAATGTCCGTCGCAAAAAAAGGCTTTAGCGACGGGCCCGTCGCAAATAAGTGTAGTTGCGACGGCGTTTTCAGCAACGGGCTATTTGCGACGGGATCCCGTCGCAAATAGCCTGTCGCAAATACCTGTTTTTCTAGTAGTGTTTGATTTTGCTGGTTGGGCCTGAGCACGTTCTTCATCTTCTTCATCTTTTATAGGCAGCAGTTTGCCTTTAATTTTTCTCCAGAAATATCCAATATTTCTCAATGTACTAGCATTGAAGATATTACTATAGTATAATTTCACTCGAGCAACCACTAATCTTATCATATATATCTTAAATAGAATTTTTGAGATGAACTATCCAAAATGATAAAACTTTATCCTTGCCTCTAGTTGGAAACAGTAATTGAGATACCTTACCATGTATCCTAGAATGTTAAACATGATATCACTCCACAACAAAATATTTATGTACATATCTGGGTAAAGTATCTTTTCTATGAATTACATTTTAGGTGCAATACTAGTTTGAACAAACTTAATCAAAATTTTCTGATCTGGTTCCAAATCCTTAATAGAATTTTTTTTATAGATGCAGTTTCAAACAAAAAGGACATAATATCTTCTGACTTATGCATAGAATCACTAATATTCTTTAAATCAAAATGAAAAACACATTCATGAGGGTAGTTAAGAATTCAAGAAATTCCTACAGATGAGATTAAAAAATCTCGATCCTCAATCTTAGCAACAATAGAATCCTCATCAGTTCCCTGACTAAACTGTACAAACTTAAAGAAATGACAAAGTTCTACCACCTATAGACACTCCATATGATCTTCATTAAAAGCATGTTCAATGTTTTGAAAATAAAGAGCTTGCTTCCGCAACAGGTTCTTCTGATATACCCATTCAAGATCTATGACCTTTCTTTGAAAAATTCCCCTTCCTGCAAAGCACTACCTCTTAGTAGTGCTTGTCTCAGCCTCATCGGTTATTTTGGCCTTGGCCATTTTTTTCATTAATCTGTAAAGCTTCGAAAAATTAGGGTTTCAATGGTTCAGGTTCTGATTGACAAAGAGCGGTAAAGTTCGTGTTTCGTAAGTGTTTTTTTTGGTAGAAATGAAACAATTCCAAATTCGAAAGGTTTTTAACAGCTTTGATTCTCGTTTCATCAATAATCATGACATAAATTTTAAAAATAAATAATGTTGTATGCATTTAAAAACAGATCTAATAAAATACAATATTCTATTTCAAAAAAATTATTTTAAATAGTATAAATAAAAAATAACATAATAAATTGAATAAAATAAATCTTTATTTAAAATTAAACAACTTAGATCACCCTTAATAAAATCAAACCCTGCAGTGTGTAGTGTTTTAGTAAAAATATTTTCTAATTGAATTTCAGTACTTACAAATTCTAACAATATATCCTTTTTAAGAATATGGTCTCTTACAAAATAATGTCTGATATCAATATGCTTAGTCATAAAATGTTTAATAGGATTTTTGAGATATTTATAGCACTAGTATTATCACATAAAACATGAATACTATTTAAACTTAGTCCAAAATCAGTAAGTGTGTTTTTCCTCAACAAAAATTGTGCGCAACATCTCATAGCAGATACATATTCTTCCTCGGCTGTTGATAAGGAAACTGAGTGTTTTTTCTTACTTGAACATTACACTAAGTATTTTCTTAAAAAGTGACAATTTCCTGAGGTGCTTTTTCTATCTAATGTACAACTTCAAAAATCTGCACCTAAATATAAAATTAAATTAAAATCATACGTTTTAGGATAAATAAGAGATTGAAAACAGTTCCTTTTATATATCAAAAAGTTCTTTTAACAACAGTTAAATGAGATTATTTAGGGTTTAATTGAAATCTTGCACAAAGACATACTGAATATATTATATCTGGTCTGCTAGTAGTAAAATATAATAAACTACCAATCATGCCTCTATATAACTTTTTGTCAACTGGTTTTCCAGTTTCATCCAAGTCAAGTTTTATATTAGTACACATTGGAGTTGTATATGTGTTTCTATTTTCAAATCCAAATTTCATTAGTAAATTAGTAATGTATTTTCTTTGATATAAAACATTTCCAAAATATTTTTTGAAAAATTTGTAGTCCTAAAAAGAAATTTAATTCTCCCATCATACTAATTTCAAATTCTTTTTGCATTATATTTGAAAACTCATGACAAAGATATTTATTTGTAGATCAAAAAATTACATCATCAAAAAAAATTTGAACCAATAAAATATCTTTATTTATAGTTTTCTTAAATAGTGTTGGAAATTCCATTACACCAGTGAAATCATTTTACAAAATAAAAGAGCAAAATCTTTCATACCGAGCTCTATGTGATTGTTTAAGGCCATAAAGAGATTTAGTAAGTTTAAAAACATAATCTAGTATTTGTGAATTTTCAAAACTAGTAGGTTGCTCAACATAAACTTCCTCCATTAAAAGACCATTTAAAAAGGTATACTTAACATCCATTTGAAATAATTTAATGTTTAAATGAGATGCATAGGCTAAAAAGATTCGTATAGAATCTATCCAAGCTACAGGTGCAAAGGTCTCATCATAGTCTATACCTTCTTCCTGATTATATCCTTTAGCTACTAGTTTTTATTTATTCCTAGTTATTATTCCTTGGTAATCTTGTTCATTTCTAAAGACCCATTTAGTTCCTATAAATGGATAATTATGTGGTCTTTCAACTAATTTCTAGACTTCATTTCTTTTGAACTGGTTTAGTTAATCTTGGGTTTCTATCATCCAACATTCATCATCTAAAGATTCTTCCATAGACTTGGGTTCTAATTGGGATAGACAGGCATAAAAGTCAACAAGATTTCCTATGTTCTTTCTAATTTTTATTCATATATCTAAGTCTCGTATTATTGTTTCTAGAGGGTGATTTTATTGGGTGCTTGACCATCTAGGTAGTACAGTTATAGGTTCTTCGGTGTCAAGTTTTTCTGGACTGGACTGAATTTTATTTATATCTTTTTCAAAATCATCTTTCAGGTTCTCAGGTCTCAAGTTATCATTAGAGTCAGATTCATCAATTTGATCTCTCCTTTTCTCAAAGGGATCAGTTTCATCAAATTTCACATGAACTGATTATTCAATAATCCTTGAGTTTTTATAAAAAACTCTATAAGTTTTGGAAGTAGAAGAATATCCTAAAAAAATGCCTTCATCAAATTTTAGATCAAACTTACCAATATTGTTCTTGGTGTTTAAGGTGTAAACCTTTCATCCAAAAACATTGAAGTAATTTACATTAGGTTTTTTCTTATTCTGGAGTTCATAGGGTGTATTTTTCAAAATTGGCCTAATTAAAACTCTATTCATTATATAGCAGGTTTTACGTATAGCTTCTACCCAAAAATAGGTAGGGAGACTGTATTCATTTATCTAAGACCTATCCATTTCTTGAATAGTTCTATTTCTTCTTTCAACAATTCAATTTTGTTGAGGTGTTCTTGGTGTAGAAAAGGAGTGTTTAATACCCATATTTGAGCAAAAGGAATTGAATTCCAGATTCTCAAATTATCCACCATGATCACTTCTTAATTAAATTATTTTAAAACGTTTTTCATTTTGAATAGCTTTGCAAAAACTTTCAAATAATGTAAATCTTCATTTTTAGATTTTAAAAAAAATTCCATGTAACTCTAGAATAGTCATCAACCAAAACATATACATATAATTTACCAGCCAAGATTTATACTCTTGAAGGTCCAAACAAATCCATATGTACAATTCTAGAGGTCCAGATGTAAAAATCATGTTAACAGATTTGAAGGAGGATTTTTGTTGCTTTCCAAGTTGACATGCATCACAAAATCTACCACTTTCAAACTTGAGACTATGAAAATAAGAAACTAATTGTTTCTTAGATAACTTATGAAAAGTATATATATTTCAATGTCCAAGTCTTATACGCTAGATCCATGATTCATTTATCTTAGCAGTTAAGTAGTGTGTTTGTTGTTTACACAAGGAATTTAAGTCTCGGGTATACACATTATCAGTTCCAGGTGCTCTAAATTTAAGCTATTTATTTTTGAAAAAATAATAGCAATTGTTAGAGAAATCAACAGCATAACCATCATCACAGAGATGAGAGATACTTAACAGACTGTGTTTCAATCCTTGTATATAAAGTACTTTATTGATTGAGATAGATTCTGGATCTCCAACTATTCCAATGACAATTATCTTGCCTTTGGTATTATCACCAAAAGTGACTATTCCACCATCTTTTTGAGTTAGTGTTATGAAATTTGATGAGTTTCCACTCATATGCCTAGATTAGCCACGGTCCATATACCATATGACCTTTTTTCTCCTATGACCTACTTCCAGCAATGACATTTAAATAGATGGTTTTGGTACCCATATTCTATTGGGTCCAGTTGTATTAGATAGAAAATATCTGGGAATCCAAACTTGCTTTGTTTTTCTAAAATCAATAGAATCATAAAAATTATTTAAGACAAAGTCTTTCTTTATTACACTTATTTATCATTTCCTTAAGTAACAATTCTTAGATAGATGACCTTTTTCACCACAATAGTTACAAATTACCATTCTAGTACTTGGAACAAAGTATTTTTTGTACAGTTTAGGCTTTTCACCTATACTACGTATTACATATCTTCCATTTTTAATCAAATTATTTCCAAGAATTTCATTTAATGTATTTTATCCTTTTGTAAAAATAAGAGCTACACTTTTATATTTTTATACTTCATTTTGCAGTGTTTTTACCTTTGATTCATAATCTGTATATTTAGTTTTAATTGAATTATACTTATCATTTAACTCTTTAAGGTGTTTCAGTATTGTATCTCTTTCATCCGAAACAAACTTGTGAATGTTCTTTAAAGACATATGTTTCTTAAAAAGAGAATCATATTTTTCTTCAATCATGTTGCAATAGGCTGCATGTTTTTCATTGGAATAACTTATTTTAGAACTAGAGTCTGCATTAGAATCAAAAGAATAATATGATTGTACCTCATCTGTTTCTTCCATAAATCACATGTTGGCTTCCAAATTGTCTTCTTCCTTTTCTGAGTCTGATCCTGAAGGGCTGATGGAGTCTTAAAACACACTCCAAGTTGATTTCATTTCTTTCTTATCTTTTTTGCTCATAATTATTCTTTTTAAAAAACTTATTATTCTTGTCTTCATTAAAATGAGGGCAGTCAGGTCTGATGTGCCCCATTTTCTTGCCCTCATAACATCTGAATTCCATTTCATCATTTTTGAATGTTTTTATAAAGAATTTCTTCTTTCTGTAGAATTTACAAAATTTTCTGGCTAGCTGAGCCTGTTCTACATTATAATTAGATGAATCAGAACTTTCTGATTTCACCTTTACTTCTTTTTTCATTAGCCTTTTGTTTTTACCTTGAGACGATACTTTTAAGGAAGTGTCTTGTCTCTTGATTAAAACCTTATGTTCATTTGCTTCATCTTGCATTTCTCCTTCATACATCATAAGTTTTCCAATCTTCTCTCTCAAGGTTAAGTATTTGATGGGTGTTTATTGCCAGATTGTAGTAGAGATTCCATTCCATTTAGTAGGTAGTACTCTCAGTACTTTCAAGTCATGATCAGCATGTTTGACTGGGTCTCCCAATGCAGTTATATTGTTGAAAATTTCTGTCAATCTTCCATTAATTTGAGTAATTCTTTCACCTTCAAACATTTTTCATATATCAAATTTAATCTTAGCAGTAGAATATCTCATTTGCCTGACATTCTATGTTCCTTCATAATAAACAACAATAGTTTGACACATTTCATATGCTATTGGGCATTGAGATACTCTGTTGAATTCTTCAAGTCCTAGACCACACATAATTGCATTCATTTCCTTAGAGTTCATATCATATTCGACTTCAGTGGTTGCACTCCGTGTCTCAGGATTTTTAGGTATTTCTTATGGAGTTAGAATCTTAGAATATACTCTGTATCCAAGGTTTTTCAGATAAATTATCATTTTCAAATTCCAACATCCATAATTCTTTCCATTGAAGTAAGGTGCTCTGACCATAGATATTCCATCTCTTCTATCAGTCATTTTTCTCTATGTATAATCACTTTGAGCTTATTAAGGCTTTATCCAAAATCTCTTCCTCTGTTACCAATTGTTGGATTAGGTTATACCAAATATACACAAGAGGGGAGGGTGAATTGTGGCTTTTACAAATTATTTCTGAGATTGGGTTTTTCCCTTTAACTTTAATCAGATGAATCAATGCAGTGGAAATTTAAATAGAAAATACACATGATGTATAGCGGTTCGGGGAACAGAAGTCCCCTAGTCTACTCCACCAACGCTCAACTCCATGGGCTTGGTGATTTTCACTATCTGGTTCTCTTATCAACAGACCGTTCCAAAAATGAGTACAGGTAGTTAACACATTTAAAATCTAAAAAAAATAGATCCTTCTTGTTAAATTGCAGAACCTACACAGCTTAGTACGAGAAGCCGGTCACTCAAGATAAAAAGAAGTTTTTGTTCTTTGAAAATAATTTCCCATTGTTCTTCACAATTGCAATATAATGTAACTAACAATAGATGGATCATCATCTTCAGAAATAATGATCTTCAAGTAAGATTCATTCTATGTCGATTCGGTCACAGTAGATATAGAAATATAATTCACAAATTCAGCATTAGATTCACAATAGATATTTGATGGTCAAATAGATGAATCCTATGTCGCGTTTCTTCTTCTTCAATAAACAAAGCTTTATAGGTCTTTGTAATCAGTAGATCTGTGGATCTTGATAGTCTCTGTTTTTCTCCTTTTTTTACATTCATCATTGTTTCTCCAAAGTTATTATATATAGAATATCTATGTATAATATCACATCTATATTTAAAAAATAACAATAACAATGAGCACATCTTCTGCAAATTTAGATAAAAAAAGTAACCTTATGACTCACAATATTTAAGCATTTGAATTACCAGGGTAGTGGTAACTCCCCTTGAAATTTGGCATGAAGAGATCCTTTTAAATTGATCCTGTGAATCATAGATAAAATATATTTGAATCAGTCGAAGACACATATTTAAAAACTGCATTTAATCCGCCTTAAAATCATCCTAATAATCATTTTGTAGACCATTGCATAATAATATCATCTTTAATTTTCTGACACCAAACATAAGGTTAAACTGTATAGCATGCATCTTCTTAACATAAGGTAGATCACAAACATAAGTTTGATGACGCATCCTTCAAACGTAACGTTGAATACAAACTTAATGTTTATTTTCCATAATTTTCTTTTCTACATTCAAACGAATGATAAATGATCCATACTTTTATAAGCTTCTAAATGTATGGTACATGATCCATACTTTTGATGAAACGTAACATAGTTTACAAAAGTACGGTTGATGAACCATACTTTTGAGAAACCAACGTAACATTTAAAACTTACGTATGGTTCTTCTCCCATACTTTTCAATAACCCAAACGTAGGGTTCCTTCCTAACGTAGGGTTCCTCTTTTATAATTTTCTGATAATGTATGGTATATTAAACATACTTTTTTGATATCTCTTTAGAGTATACACCTTATTCTATCTTTACTCCACACTTCTCTACGTAGGGTATGAACAGTGTTTTTAGAACATGCTAAATTGATTTTTGAATTATTTAAAACTTGTTTCATACTATATAAATACTTGAATACTCTTCCAAAAATAAGAATATATAAAATATTTAATTCCTAAAATATACTTAAAGTAAAATCATTTTAAAAAAATTAAGGTTATTTGTGAGTGTTAAAATCATCATAAAGAAATAGAGTATTATTCTCAACAATCTCCCCCTTCTTAATAATAAAATCAGGTATTGTTGAAAACAACACTTTCTCAACAAAAGGAATTATAAGAAGTGGGTCAACTTAGATGCTTAGTATGGGTAAAAAAATTATACATAATAATAACCTGAGTATAAGTGTATAGGAATAAGAGAATTATATTTTAAGATCATACCATTCATACCAAGAACACATACACGAGTCATGGAATAAATATTGGCAGTTCATAAGACATGAATCATATGGGAATCAAGAGCATAGTCAATGAGGCCGTAACATAGGAATAAGAAAAAGAGTTTGTGGAAGAAATATAAGCTTATAAAATGATTTACATAGTAGAAAATTATTCACTACCAGGGCCATATTTTTAGGATGGGTTTACACTTTACACCATATTGGTAGTCATGGTTCACTCCCATATCCATCATCATTATCAGGGTTCTCTCTGAAGACCATTTTTTCTAACAAACTCCTTTACTAAACTGAGTGCACTCCTTATTCCAGTAGTTTATATCTCATGATATATAAATATTTACCAAATTCTTTAGAGGGAGATATAGGTCTCACCCATCTCATAATGAAACCATACATATGTGTTCCCCAAGGTGATAAGAAATCATATCACAATGTATGAAATGTAATGGGTATCATAAACATGTAATCATATCATAACCTTTAGAAAAGAGACAATTTCAATAATAATTTCATCAAAGAATAACCCATTAAAATAATCAAGTTTCATAAACAGATATCCTATGAAAGAGAAATGCATTTCATAAACATCATTCTATCATAACATAATCCATTTAAAGAAATAATATGAATAAAAACATTGGATTATTTTTCTATAAAGGCATGAGTTACACCAACAGATGTAATCTCAGTTGGAAAACAGTTTTCAAAATATATTTTTCAAATATTTATTTTTTAAAATATCATTTATTCATTGGAAATTTTTTTAAGACACAATATACTTTGAAGACCATTTTCTATGAAAATAGCTCTGATTACTTATAAGGAAGCTTGATTTTTTTTTGAAAACCTTTTTCCTTAAAAAAATATAAAAGAATATTGAGAAAATTTTGAAAACCTTTTTCCTTGAAAAATTATTGAATAAACTAGAAATTATTTTGAAAAAAAATTCCATGAAAACTTAAAAAAGAATCTTGAGAATATTTTGAAATCCTTTTTTCTTAAAACATATAAAACTAGCATGAAAATGTTTTGAATTTTTTTTCCTTGAATACATAAAAAATAAACATCAAAACATTTTGAAAAACTTTTTATTTGAAAATAATTAGAAAAATTATAAAAAAAATATTTCAGATCATTGAAATCATTTTTTACAATAACCTTTCTAAAATATATAAAGGGATATTTTAAAATCATTTAAAAAACATTATAAACATAAAATAATTATGAGAACCCTTTTTGTTTCATTTTTTTTAAATCATTAAATTTTCTTGAATATAAGGAAAATTGTTTCTTTTAAAAAGGTAACCTTAAAATATTAAAAATTAATCATCAAGTAAATTATGGGCATGAATTTGGGTAAATCCGTTCATGTCGTATATTTCTTTTTGCACCATAGAATTTTAGAAAACTTATTTAATCAGAAAACAAAAATTAGATTACTTTAAACACCATTTTTAAATACTGAATTAATAGGTAAAAATTTCCTTTAAAATAAGAGGATAATATTAAAACATTTTTTAATTTTTTTATAGAAAACACTATTTTGAAAGAATACAAATTTCAGTCCAAAAGGAGAAATAAGGTCATACTTTCATAAAATCATTGTATTAGTTATCTTAATTAACATAGTGAAAAAATTGAACCATTAGTTGGATATAACATGAATAAGAATATATTTGAAATTTACTGATATTTCATGAGATACGAATAATAATATTTCATTTATGGATGTATAATCACAAACAATCCCAATAAACAATGAGATTGTAGAAATAATCAGTTACCACTTTGGTAACAATGAATCATAAAAAATGGAAAGTATAAAATTACATGGAGATTAAAATATCATGAAATGAAGTAGATTCATGAAATATAATTTCAAAGGTTGTATATACATCTCATAGAAAATTTATAGGTGCATAACATGACAAGTTTCTCAATGAAGGAAAATTGAGGAAAAATTACATTACCAATTTGGTAACTTTTGGAAGATAAACCCCATGAAAGAAAGATAATTAAATTGATATGTAAATACCCATAAATTTAAGTTTATTAATCATATAATCCATTATGGTAAGTATATACACCAAAGAAAGTAATTGTTTGGTGAATAAGGCATAAGTCCCACAAAAATAATAGTGAGACGAGAAAACCCTTGCCTTAAGTCTTGAAATTAATCGTACATGTTCACACCCCCTTTATAATGAATATAAAATTATTTTAAATCTTACACATAATAATATTATTATATATAATACCATATATGGATTTATATTACCCTCTTATAAACAATTTCATGTTAATGTTATGCTTCTTGTTATATCGTCATTGTTTTTTGTACATGTTTTTAATTATTATTCTTCATCCTATTATATAGATCATGATTTAATTATTTATAGAATGTAAAAAATGATATAAATACCATATATATTCATTATGATTTTTTTTAAATAATCTATAAATGATATAAATTTGAAATGGAACACACCATTTATGGAGATGATAGGCCGTACATACACATGAATTCTGTTTTTGTTTAAGTATTGTTATGGAAGAAGGATAGTAAATGGAATATATTTATATATACTATCATTATAGTATAATTAAAATTTCATATATATAATATAAATTAACTAAACCCTAACCTTATAAATTCTATGTAAAGTATGAATGAATCACATCGCTTTGAGGAGGCGATAGTCCACATGTCCACAAACGAAGCTAATTTTATTTCAAAAATTCGAATCATGAAATTATATTTCATATAAAAATTAAATAATATTAAATAAATAGTTAATATCATGTATATCATATATAAATAGGGTTTCAATAATAATTACCAACCATTATATATGTTAATGGAAAAAATGAATAACATCATTTCTGAGGAGGTAGTTCAGTATACAAAAGAATGACTAGTTCATTACCCATCAAATGGAAGAGTGCATAAGTGTAGGTTGAATCCTTAGAAAAAAATATCTCAAATTAATGAAGATACTTAGGTAATTATATAATCATCTTACAAGAAGTGTTTAGGGGGTGTATAATGAAAATAAAACTACATATCTTGAGGAAGGATGTTGTGTCTTCATTAGGTAACTCATATTGGTTTCCACCAAAGGGATTACATGGATGAATTTATGCATAGTGCGGGGAATATAGGATGAATGGAGTTATTTTTGGAGCTTATTTGATAGAAAATTCAGTTAGTTAATATTATTTAGTGTTTTGGAAAAGTGGGAGGGTGAGTGACTTTTTATAGTGGATGAGTGGCAATCCTGTAATTTTTTTAAAATTTAATTACCCATATGTTTTTCCTTTTAAATGTGTCTTCAATAATGAAAAAACTTATATATAATGGATTATAGGGTATAAATAATAACATAAAATGTATTTTGTAAAAGTTTACATGTTATCTACGACTTTAAGTTTAAGGATCAGTCCTTTGTTTAGCTATTTTTTCTCTTAATCATTGTAATTAGTTATAATTAGTTTCAATAATGTTAAAGGAAAAAAATAATATGAACTTATTTGGAATGATAAATAATTCTAATTAAAAATAAATAACTTTTATTTTAAATTCCAATAATAGAATTGGATTAATTTAATTTTAAATTAATCCCACAAATGTGACAACAACGCAGGTTTTTAAATCGAAAATGCCTAAAATATTGATATTTTTTTATATCCAATAACACTGTAAAATTAGTTCAGATACATGTAATTGGATTAAGTGAATTATTATTTATCAATTTATATTTTAAATCCACGTTAAAAAATAATTTAACTATAAAAATTAATTATATGAATATCAGTTTTGAATTAAAATTAAGTGTTTTTCACAATTTATAATAAATTTTAAACTTCTATGAAAATTTCCAAAAACTATGCCAAAGTAATTTTTTATATTATTATATCAATAATGTAGCTTAATTTTTCAAATAAAAATCATAAATGTGTCAAAAATAAAATTTTAAATGGGTAATTTATTAAAAGGTCGTAAATTTTCTTTTTAGAAAAATACAGCTTTTTATTCATAGAATTGGATTTATTCTTATCTTATAACTATAAAATCTATTGGATGAGTATAAAAAATATTTATTGATTATATAAATTTTATTTAAAAAATTAACCAAAAGTGTTTCGTTCTATATTTTATGATAAAATTCTCTTTTTTACATAGAAAATAGTTATCTTAGAAAAGTAATTTCATTATTTTAAAATAGTTCCTTCATTCACTTATACTAATTTATAACCAAATGATTAATTTAAAATACATGTATAAATAATATTTTTGAAATTTAGTTAATATTATTTATTGATTATATTCCAATTCCTAGGTGGTAGTTAAAATAATATTTTAATAATAATAATAATAATAATAATAATAATAATAATATATTGTAGTTTCATAAAACTCGACCTTCTGTGTTACTAAAGGATACCGAAGGGACTTAGTATTGTGTGGAATAGAATACAAACATAGTTTTTTGTGTACCATAAGACAATCTATGTGTTGAATGTGGCAAAATATTAAATTGGCGTGGCACATAATATTTGACAAAGATAGTTCAGTTATAAATAAAAAAGTTATAGTTAGTGTTTCATGAAGTGAAAAATATTTAAAGATTAAATTAATTTTAAAAAATAACTCAAAAATTCATGTTGTGTTACATTACAACCTCCTTAAAATGAATTAATCCCATTAGATTCAGTTGGGTTGTCATAGGATTTTTATTTGAATGTTCCTTTCATAGAAACCCACATTGTAAAGATGAATACTAAAATATTCTTCAAAAAGGGACTATTTGAAACATAATTGTTTCCAAATGTAACACATAAATAGGTTTCCATGTAGGAGAACATATATGGGAAGTTAAAACATGGTCATTTAATTGAAATCTAACTATCATGTTCTGGTGGAGTGTGATAGAAAACATGGTTAGGAGAAATTTACTAATCACAATTTCATAAATATGTGATCATCCAAGGTTCCATTAGATTCATCAAAAATAAAACTACTAGGATAAAATTTTCAGTTCTATGATCCTTTTTGATAAAGTAAAATAATATAAATGAAAATATATTGTTACATTATTTTAGGAAAGTCTTACCCTTTATTGTTCCTTGATCAACATACACTTTATCTGTTATGCCAAGTTATGAAGGTGAATTTGTCATTCTTAAATCATTAAAAGATCGTGAGATCCATAATGAGAATGATATGTCATTCCATCTATCTTTATATTAAAAAATATATTATCACATGGTTTTAAATATACATAAATACTTATATGGTGATATAATAATTTAACATAAACCATTTCATAAATGGTTAATCTTATAACCCTTTCAAAATATATAAGTAAAAAACATTAGATATAAGGCCACTAAATTTACAAAAACTCCATATCACTGATCCCCAATATATCAAAAATTATATCTTGGTTGTCGTATACCTAACATGTGAATACTTTCATCTTGTATTCTCTTTGAACATGGTAATAAAATTAATTACCAAAAATCCTCATTGATAACATGCATGTTTCCTTATTAAAATGTTTATTGGATATACTTATTAAATACAAAAATTTTGTAAACTTCATCAACGATAACATAAACTACATCTCAAAAATCCCTTTTTTAGTTCCAAAGTAGTCTCTGCCGTCCAATTTAATAATTCATATCCAACATATCTTTATTTAAACAACATTTTCTTAACATAAGAAACATATTAAGGGTAAAATTTTCCATACTAACGTGTTTTATTTAAACATCTTGTTGAAATTAATTCACTTTTCAAGTCCATTAAAACAATTTATCATTTTATTTCAAATTCGTAGTGAATAATAACATAAGATGAAGAATCCATATATGTTTCACCATTTATATAACATAGTAATTGAATCCAAATACATAAAAATATTAATTATCACACTTAATCCTTAATCCATAATAAGGCTACATATCTTATTACTTTATACCTATTTTCTTTCACATTTTATACGTAGTCTCATCATCATCAACAATATAACTGTTACTCTTACCACCTTTTGAATTCTCTTTGGGATATTTCCACTCATGACATAAATTTTTATTATGACAATTCATTCCATACGTAATACATTGAACCTTTTATGATGTCTTAGGGAGGAAAATATTTCCATCCATTGTGTCAAATAAACTCTTCATATTTCTTTTTTAGTTACTTGCTTTGTGTCCTTCTTTTCGAAATTTGAAACATATTACATTTTGTCTAAGACATTCACTTATGTGATATTTTCCACATTCTTAACACAATGGAAGCTGAATGTTCTTTCCTCTAGTGTCTCCATTACCCGAACTCTCAATGAACTCCCTCCTTATCTTCCTTAATTAGTCTAATAGTTGGTTAAGGAATAAATTATTTATCATGTCCCATGAAAACTGATTAGGAATGATCACAATGACATTCACTACAATGATAATTATATTGGACTAATCACCAATTAATTTTCCATCACATTCATAATTAACCCAGTTCCATATGGTTTCCACCATTGACTAAAACAAAAAATAATAATATGTTGAGCATCACTAATCATTGAGAAAAACAACACAATCATGGAAAAGTATTATTATCTAGTAAAAATTATGAAAGACTCCTATAAAAACATAGATTTACCTTATGTTATTCATATCCTCTTATAATTTAATCCATCATGATGGTTCATAAAGTGTTTTTTTAATTCCTAACACATACCCCCCCCCCCCCCCCCGAGAGTGTAAAAATATCCTGTTGTCATGCACTAGTTCTCGATCGAGTCTAGCATAATACCATGTTTTTGGGTAACCCCTATATACATATGTACTAAATCCACATCCACGTGTAGTAACCGGACAAGGATGTATCATAAGGAGTCCAATCACTCTATCCTTTACCAACATTCCTGGACATTTTTCAAAACATTTACTCATACTTATACATATACATAGATAAAATTATAAACATATTGTCATAAATAGACATAGTGTTTGACACCTCATGTTTTAATCATGTTTTAATAATCAAAAATTGTTACTCCTTTTTAATCTATCTCATATCATGTGTAGATATTCTTGGTTTCTATATGCTTCAAATAATTTTTCTCTAGATCTTGATTCCTATAAATCATGGCTGATTATTTTAAACTATATTTAACTTTTTTCTATAATGATTTTTTTATGAATGATTATGTGTAATTCATTTGATCAATATTACCACTTAAGTCTGTTTACAGATATTTGGATAAGTCTGAAAAATTGTGAGTATGCCAACAGTTCTGGTTTTCTGGAAAATGACCCAAACACACTGAACCAGACACCATGACCCAGACACCGTGACTAGAAACTGTGACTGAGACACCACAACCAGAAACCATAACCAGTTTCAGATCTCTTGAAGTCTTTGACACTGGTTCCTTTCTAAGACAATATTCAATGTTTGGAAAAGGACCATACACTGTGATCCTACCACAACATCTATGCTACCAGTTCCTGATCTTAACACAACTATTCCATCATGACTGTATCACTGCTCAAAGTCAAAGAGGAAGACACAGTTTCTGGGTGACACCATTTCCAAGTGACACCGTTTCTAGACAGACTGTGACACCATTCTTTAATATATTTTTTCATTTTTAATTTAATTTTTAATGGTCATATTTGAGTCTTTTAAATGCATTGACACAATTAATATTTCTTTGAATACTTTTCACCTTACAGTACGAGGTACGAGGTGCAGGATACATGTGTCCGGCCAAATCCAACACATGCACTATAAGAATAAAAATAAAATCATGGCCCTGAAACAAAAAAGGCAAGCATTAGTGTGTAGCAGAAGTATGAGCATTCTTGAAAAGTGGACCGATACATGCTCCAAGATACATATGAATAACACATGAATCATTATCGAATCAAAAATCCAGAATACCACAGATCAGAGCGAAATCATCTTCACAATACCAACTCCATGATGAACATGGGCTAAATCTTACTAGAAACTAGATCACCTGACTTGAAATACTCTGTTTCTCTCAAGAGGACTCGACACTTGTATCTGATTCATCTTAGAAGTCTAGATCTACATAGAATAACACCCACAACACTTCTAACTTTATATTATAATCTTTTCTCTATTGTGTATTTTCTTAGCTTTCGAGTAGTGCATGTGTGTTATATTAAAAACACACAATGTATCCTATACTAAACCGAAGTATAAAAGATATCATTCCTCTCAAATCCTTTTACACTTGTTTTCTCCCGTAGATAAGGGTGGAAGAGGTTCTTGTGTGACCTGATTGTTTTTACCCACAATGAACTATGGAAGAGGTCATGTGACCTGGACAGTCTTATGAACTTCTATTTACCCTGATCCAGGGTGTGGATCTAGTTTATTAATATAAACTTCTTGGTGGAAGGTGATCAACAAGTGGAGTGGGTTAGGTCTCATCTTGATACTGAACAACTTGTTTTATCTGTTGTGTTTTTTAATTTATTTTTTCTCTAATTTAGAATATAATTAAAAAATCAGAAGATTTACATTGATACATAATATTAGATAGAAGTTATAATTGTTTTGAATTATTAGAATAGCTTCAAAAGTATTATAAATAACTCATAACGATATTATTGGAAATTAATCAATCTTCTGATAGGTTATTTGAATAGTCAAACAATCATAACCGTATTACCCTGATTAACTGGGTTGTATTCAATTTTATTGGGGAACCTTTTTAAAGAAAAATTTTCAATAGACAATTTTATAGATACTCAATTCACCCCCATATTAATTAATCTTCTTTGATTAACATTTGGTATCAAATGGGTGTGTTATGACTATTGTTTAAACTATTCAACATTGTTTTTAGTTTTACTTCAATGATCTATTAATTTCTATTAATTCTAAATTTCTTGATCATCAAAAGAATATCTTTATTATGGATATTAGACTGGAAGGGGATACATCAAATAGACCATCATTATTTAATGGAACTAATTATACCCAATGGGATATTAAAATGAAAATTCATTTAGAAAGTATGGGTTTTGAAATTTAGTCTTCAATTATTGATGAGTATAAGATTCCTACTACTGATAGAATTACTTGGGATGACTCAACCAAGACAGCCTATAATAAATATTTCCAATCCATGAATGCCTTATATTTCTCTTTATAAGATGAGGAATTTAGCAGAATTCATTCCTGTAAAACTGCACATGAAAATTAAAATACTTTGTCTGTTTCACATGAAGGAACTTCTAGTGTGAATGAAATGAGACTTAATACTCATAATATTAAATATGATAATTTTAAAATGAAAAGTAATGAGCCTATTTCTGACATGTACCTCTGGTTCAATGAAATTGTCAACACAATGATTTCTCTTGGAAGAGAAGTTACTACCAAAGAACAAATCTTGAGGATTATTAGATGCCTAACTGATAGATGGAGAGGATCCTCTGTCTCTATTTGAGATTCATATGACATGCACAAATTAACTATCAAAGAACTCATAGGGAAACTAATAATGTATGAAGAGTAGCTGAATATCAACATGGAAGAGGAGGATGAACCCAAAATAAAATCTGTTGCATTTAAGACAACCACCTATAAACATAAAGAAAAATGGAAATTGGATGTTTTTGTAGAAAGTTTGAGAAGTGAATTTTCATCACCTGATAGTGGTGATTAGATAGCTCAACTAGCCAGAAGGCATAAGAAATTTTACCAGAATATGAAATTTTTTAGAAAGCATAACTTCAAAGGAAGATGTGATCAAAAGGGGAGCTGGAAGAATGATTGGAAAAGAAGTGACAAGTCTAATGAGATAGTATGATATGAATGCATGCGAAAGGGACATATAAAGGCTAACTATCCCAATCTCAAGTATAAAATTAAAATGAGAAAAACTATAAGAATTATAAAAACTAAATGAAATCCACTTGGAGTGCTTCTGAGGATAGTTCAAGTGACTAGAGTCTTCACATAATGAACAGGCTAAAAAATCCAATATATGTTTCATGAAAAAAATGTCTGAGGTAACCCTAGAATCTCCTATAAAAAATTCCAATTATTCTGGAGATGAAAGAAATTATGAAAATATATCTAAAGAAGAAATGTTTGAATATTTCTATATGATTGAAGAGATATATAATGAACTAAAAGATAAATACATGTCTTTAAAGAAACAACATGATCTTACCTAAACTGTTAAATATAACTTACTATAGAAAGAGATAAAAATGTTCAATTACTTAAAGAAAACAATAAACTAAAGCTATCTAATGAGTAATTGAAAAAGGACCTTGAAATTTTTACAAATGGTAAAGATACATTGTTACAAATTCAAGGTAAATATATTTATCCTAAATATACTACTAGTATTGACTATTAACCCGGTAAAAGAAATTTTGGAAAAACCAATTTTGTTTCTAAATATAGGACATACAACTTTACTTATAGTTCAAGAAAATATTCTACTAGTTCAAGTTACGAAACACTCTCTACGGTTTCAAGATTTTCTATACCAAAAAGTGTTTATTTTTCATGTACCTTATATAATGATTATAGGAAACTTATGAGGAAGATGTGGGCTCCTAAATAACTAGTCAATAATATTATTGAACCCAAACAAATATGGGTACCAAAGACTGTTTTTATTTGAATATTTTGTTTGTAATTTGTTTAAAGAGATCTTGGAAAATCTTATGGTACTTGAATAGTGGGTGTTCAAGATACATGAAAGGGGATTGTTCATGCTTCAAGAAATTAATAAAAATTTATGGTGGACATGTCACATTTGGTGACAATGCCAAAGGAAAAATCATTGGCCTTGTTTGAATCGGTAAGTCTAACTGAGTTATAATTTCCAATGTACTTTTTGTTGATGGATTGAAATATAATCTTCTTAGTATTTCAAAATTATGTGATGATGGATTTCATGTTAAATTTGAGAATGATGCTTGTGATGTTTTTAATTTTAAAAATGAATTAGTGTTTTCTACATTGAGAAATGAAAATGTATACACTGTTATCATAGATTCTTTAGTTTCTCAGAATGCTTCATGTTTAAGTGTATTTCACAAAGAGTCTTGGATTTGGCATATGAGACTAGGAAACCATAATATTCACTCAATTAGAAAGATAAATATAAATATTTTAGTTAAATACCTACCCAAAATTTAGTTTCCAAATGATAAAGTGTGTAATCCTTGTCAAAAGAGAAATCAACACAAAATTTCTTTCAAACCAAAGAATGAAGTGTCAACTTCTCAACCTCTCAAACTGGTTCACATGGATTTTATTATACAATTTGGAGTTTCTAGTTTAAATGGTAAGTATTTTGTTTATGTTATTATAGATGAATTTTCTAGATATACTTGGACTTTTTTTGCCCAAAAAATTGAAGCCTATTCTCATTTCACCAAATATACTAAAATTGTAGAAAATCTTACTAGAATTAGAATTTAATCCTGAAGAAGTGATCATGGACGTGAATTTGAAATCAAGAGTTTGAATCTTTTTTATCATAAAATGGCTATATTCATAATTTCTCTGCCCCTAGAACACCTTAACAAAATAGAGTTATAGAAAGAAGAAATAGAACCTTGCAAGAGATTTCTAGAACCATTCTTAGTGAATATTACTTACCTATTTATTTCTAGGCTGAAGTAGTAAATAAAACATGCTATATCATTAATAGAGTGTTGATTATACCTATTATTAAAAGAACACCATATGAGTAATGGAACAGTAGAAAACCTAATGTAAACTAATTTAATGTTTTTGGTTGCAAAGTTTATATCCCTAATACCAAGGACAATCATGACAAGTCTATATCCAAGGGAGATGAAGGAATTTTTCTAGGATATTCAATCTATAGTGAAGCCTATTATAGAGTGTTTAATAAAAGAACTAAATGTGTCGAAGAATATGTTCATGTCAAGTTTGATAAGACAGATCCACATGAGCCTATGACCACTCTAGAGTAACTGGAGGATGATATGTCAAATCTAAACATCAATGCGAAATATACTAACCATCTTGTAATGGAATATGTGAAAACTTATAGTTTTATTAATTTGTCCAGATTCAAGTCATAATGAACCCAAACCTACTGATGAAAATGAAATCACTAGTACCTCTTTTCTAGAGTTGTTAAAACCCTTAAGAACCATTCTTTAGATTTTGTTGTGGGAGATTTAGATAAATGATCTCAAACTAGACATTCTTTTAGAAATCAGGTTGAACATAAAGTTTTATTTTCACAACATGAACATAAAAACATTAATGAGGCTATCAATGATGAATTTTTGGTGATGGATATGCAAGAAGAACATAATATGTTTTAAAGGAACAAAGTTTGAAAACATGTTGATAGACCCAAAGAAATATTTACCATAGGCACTAAGTGATTATTTAGAAATAAGGTAGATAAATATAGTAATATAGTTAGAAAATAGGATATATTGGTTGCAGAAGGCTACAATCAAGAAGAAAGGAATTTACAATGATGACACCTTTTCACCAGTAGCTAGACTTGAAGTCATCCGAATCCTGCTTTATTATACTGCTCATCTGAATTTCAAAATATATCAAATTTATGTTAAGAGTGCATTTTTAAATGGTTATATAGATGAGGATGTCTTTGTTGAGCAACCCCCTATTTTTACAAACCCTCATTTTCCAAATCATGTTTTTAAATTATCTAAAGTATTTTATGGTTTAAAACAAGATCCAAGAGTTTTGTATGATAGATTATGTACTTTTCTTATTTCGAAAGGTTTTACAAAAGGAATAGTTGATCCTACCCTCTTTTATAAAACGAATTTCCATCGATGTTTTAGTAGTTCAATTTTTTTTAGATGATATTATTTTTGGATATTTCAAAAATTCATTATGTATTAAATTTTCAAAATTGATGAAAAAAGAATTTGAAATGATTCTAATGGGTGAACTAAAATTCTTATTTGGATTTCAAATGGTTCAAAATAAAGATGGTATTATTTTAAATCAAATCAAATATACTAAAGATCTTCTAAAACCTTTTGTATTGTATATAACTAAAAGCAGTGACACTCCAATGAGTACTACTTGTATGTTTGATCTTGATGAAGATGAAAAATCTATTGATCAAACCACTTACAGAGGAATGATTGGAAGACTACTCTACTTAACTACTAGCTGACCTGATATTATGTTTAGTGTATGTACGTGTGCTCTTTTTCAAGAAAACCCTAAGGAATCTCATTTAAATGTTGTTAAAAGAATTTTCAAATACCTCAAACATACATCCAATCTATGACTGTTCTATCCCATAAGACAATAATTTGAGTTAGTTAGTTATTCTGATGCTGATTTCAGTTGTTTTAAATTAGATATAAAAATAACATGTGGAACGTGTCACCTTTTAGACAAGTCTCTAGTATCATGGTGTAATAAGGAACAAAACTCTATTGCAATATCTACTCCTGAAGCTGAATACATATCTTTTGGTAGTTGTTGTGAACAAATTTTGTGGATGAAAGACACATTACTAGATTATGGATATCAATTCAGGCACATACCTATAAATTGTGACAATACAAGTGCTATTAATATCTCAAAAAATTATGTTTCACACTCAAGGAAAAAACATATTGATTCAAGATATCAATTTTTAAGAGACCATTATCAAGACGGTGATATCAAATTGAAATTCATTGGAACTAAATATTTTCTTGGTGATATATTCACCAACCCATTAAATTATGAAATAATAGATTACATCATACATGAATTAGAAAGGATAAATCTTAAGTAGAAAATGCATTGATTTCAAAACGCACTATTTTATAGCTTAATGTTTCACATTTTAAGGTTTCATGAGCTACTATCTTAGAATTACTGTCTCACTCTCACAATTCAGTAGGTTATTGTATTAATGTTACTATCTCATGTTTACGGTCTCACGATTATTGTCTCTCAGTTACCATTTTCCACAAACTATTTCAAACAATATGGTCACACCATTTTGAAGTCACACAATAGAGATGACACTATAAAACCTGTTACGGTCTCACTGCGAAAACCCATTATAGTCTCACCGTGAAAGTCTGTTTCTGTCTCACCATAATAACACTTTTCATTTTATTTTTATATTTTAACCCGTATCGCTGTGATTGATTATTTTATTCTTTTTCAATCCCGTGCTTTTGAACTTGCGAAACTTGATATCCCTAAATGATAAAAACAAAATATGTTTCAATATTTTCCTCACTCGAGCTCTCTTATCTCCAAATGTAAGTCCTACTTCAACCCTTCAGTTCTCTCTCACTCTCTCTCTCCTGAACCTATGTTGAATGCCCAGAATGAAACTCCTGTCTTCATAAACTCTTGAGAAGCACTGATCATAGAATAAAATGAAAAGAGAACCGAAGATAGCGCCCAAAGGCCCTTTAAATCTGATTCTTGTTAATATAATAGTGGTACCAGAAAAAGAAATCTTCTCTATGTACTTTCTATCAAGTAAGTATTTAGTGTTGAAAGTACTAAAAGAGTAGGGATGGCTGGACTGATTCATAGAAGAGAACATGCCGATTTTCCTAAAGCAAGTTGCTCAGTTCTATCAGTTTGTTCAATTATCTTTCAATATAGAAGATGATTTTTCTGTAAGAATCTTGATTAATGGGAAATGATGTAACTTTTCATTAAGGTTATGTGTTTCTTGCCTAGGGATCCCTCATGAAAGAATTTTTTAGGACAATCAGAGAGGTCCTCCTCCTCCCAGTGATATCTTTGTTTTAGAAGAAGACTTGGGAAGCTTGACTGGCCATAAAACAAAGAGAATAGATATTGCTGCTAGGTTGGATGGTGAAACCAGATTGTTGTTTATGTTTTTTCTGAATCTGATTAGTTCGAGAAAAGGATATTTTTCTACCCTCAAATATCAAGATATATTTTTGATAAATCTTATTAAGAATGGACAAAAGAGTAACATGTCATAGTACGTTACACATCATATGTGTGAGTTGATTAAGGAAACCTGAGAGTCTACCTCCTTCTTTTACTCAAGGTTAATATCTACTATGCTATATGCTAAAGGAATGGTTGGACCGAATGAAGAAGTCATCAGGGTCTGTGAATTCTATATCTCAAAGGTTACAGTCAAAACAATGAAAATTAGGTGGAACAAATGGAAAAAGGCTTGGGTGGAGGATAATGAATGGTTGTATGAAATGTTTAATTAGGTTGAACATTCTTCAAAACATAAGGATATATCTGATCCTATTTTGGAATCAGATGATACTATTTACTATCCTACTGATGAATAAGAAGAGAAGGTTTTTGCACCTACAGGGGAAACTATCTTAGATAGGGAAGACAATGGACATATTCCACCGGACGTACTTGAGAAGGAAGTACCTGTTCCTGAAGAATCTTTTGATTTCTAAGAAGAACCTACTTCTAGAGAATATTCTATTGTTAATGTAAGGGAAAAGTTTATTATAGAAGAGAATCTATAAGAAAAAATTTCTTTTGAGAAAGAAGCTTCTTCTAAGGAACAATTAGAGGAACAAGATGATCATGAGATTATCCTCTCTACTATGGGAAGAATCGAGCAAGCCTTTAAGTTGGCTAGAAATGAAATGGGTGAGGCTATTGGAGATGAAAATTTGGAAACAAATCAAACAACTAAATCTCTTAGTTCAATGAGAGATGTACTTATTGATGGGGAGCAACACCCTCATCTATAAAGTGTTGAAATTCCAAACCCTATTGATCAAATCACTTTAGAATCCTTGTATAAGTTCTCTAGCTACATTAATGTAAATGATACCTAGGAAACCTCGATTAAAGGCATTGACCTATCTACTATTTTTCAATTGAAACTGGTATATTCTCTTCAAGTAATATCTACAAAGGAAATTGATCCTATCTCAACTTCTATTCCAGAACCTTCACAAGAACCTCCTACATCTGTGAGTCAGAATGATCTAAAAGCCTTTGGAGCTACTTTATTGGTTGGAGTTGAAAAGCTCATGAACACTCAACCTGTTCTTGTGACAAAATTTAGTGAATGAGATGCTACCCTACTATTAGAAAAGATAATATGATAGATTCAGCCAAAAATGATTCATGAAATTCAATAGGTCAGAATTGAGAAGAAACAACTTAGTGATGAAGTGAAATCTCTCAGAGATATGGTTTAATATATGCAAAAAAAGTGTTGAGATCAGGACCAGATCCTATTGCTCATCCTATTGAGGATGTTAGTGGTCAGATTCCACAATAATTTTCCTTTCCGATTTAACTGAACCTAACTTTCTTAGCTGACAAGGTGACTGAGAGAAACACCTAGATAGTTCAAGAAATGAGTGAGCTTGTTATTTCTCTCAACAAATTGACCGATGAGTATAAGGGATGTCTATAAAAATATCTAAATCAGCTCAAGTACCTCTCTACAGCTATTTTATCCTTTAATACCTCTGGATAATCATCTCAAACCTCCTTTAAAAGTGATATACTTAAAAATATTGTTAATGGAGAACTTTAATCTGTGCTAAGTGGCTTTGACAAGGAGAGTCTATCTATGGTTGTAAAAATTAGTGACAAAGACATTTATTTGGTAAAGATTCATTCATATATTGAAAATGATTCTTACGAATAAATTACTATGAAGGTGGATTTCTAAATCAATAGAATTTTCTCTAAGCCTGATATGAAAATCCATTTCAAGTACCTTGTAGAGAATTTGAAAATTCCTCCTGCCACTCAAGCCTTCAAAACCTAGGTTCAAAAGATGAAATATTTCACACCTTTGTTGTACATTTTCATGGAAAATAGATTTGATTTTGAGAAATTGATGCAGTATGGAGGTGAGATTATTGCTGAATTCATCAAGTTATTGAGGCCTTATCTTCATGTGTAGAACACTGCTATTGTGTCTCCTATAGCTTCACCCTTTTGGACTAGTTTGCCTCCTTCCTCATCCCCTTCCTTTGCCTGTACCTCTATGTCTGTCTATCTAGCTATGAGTTAGATCAGACCTATTATCCATGACCAACAATTAACCAGTCTTCCAACAAACCTACCTTGGGACCCATTGTTTTTGAAGGGTTCCCTCTTCCTTCTCTGACAGTTGGTTCACTCCCATGTTCAACTTCGACCTCTACTCTTGTGGCTCCTCCTGATGTTGCTTCCAGGTAAAAAGGGGTGATAGATAGTGCTGAAAAAATGTGAACACTATCTTTTTTTTAGGTATATTTTCTATTTTTTCTACTTATTGTAATGACACATCTTTCTCCATCTAATGAATTGGGAATTATTATTGTCTATTCTCTTATTTAATTTTGTACTCTTTTTGATAACACCAAAAGGGGTAGAGACACGTACACTAAGGGAGATACAACACACTAAGAACATATATATCACTCAAAATATTATCTATCATAAAAGAGGGGGAAATTTTTGGAATACTCATGTTTTAAACATGTTTTAATGATCAAAAATTGTAACTCCTATTTAATCTATCTCATATCATGTGTATATATTCTTGGTTTCTTTATAGTTAAAATAAATTTTCTCAAGATCTTGATTCCTATAAATCATGACTAATTATTGTAAACTATATTTATCATTGGTATATTATGATTTCTTTTATGAATTATTAAGTATAATTCATTAGGTGATTATTAATTCTTAAGTCTGTATATATATATATTGGTAAGTATGAGAAACCATGAGTCTACCACCAGTTCTGGTCTTCTAGAAAAGGAACTAGATATCATGACCCAGATAGTGTGACCCAAACACCATGACCCATACACCATGACCTGACACTGTGACCCAGACACCATGACTAGGAACTGTAACCAGTTTCAGATCTCATGAAGTCTGTGACACTAGTTCTTTTCTAAAACACCTTTAGAAGTTTGGAAATGAACCAGACACTGTGGTCCTAACACCACATATATGATACCAATTCTTGATCTTAACATAACTATTCCATCATTAATGTCTCACAACTCAAAGGAAAAGAAGAAGACACCATTTTGTTGTGACACTGTTTCAAGGTGACACCATTTCTAGACATATTGTGACACTATTCTTTAATCTGTTTTGTCGTTTTCTATTAAATTTCAAATGGACATATTTGAGTCTTTTGAATTCCCTGATATTATTAATATTACTTTATAGACATTTTGACTAATAGTATGAGGTACGAGGTGTCGGAAACATGCATCATGTCATCTCCAACACATACACTCCAAGAATAAAAAGAAAAGTGTGGCCCTAAAACAAAACAAAATGAGAAGTAGTGTGTATAAGAAGGATGAGAATTATTGAAAAGTATACCGATACATACACCAAGATACATATGAAGAAGAGACAAATCATTCTTGAAAAAAAACCAGGAATACCACAGATCAGATCCAAATCATCTTTTCAAAAACAAATCCATGAAGAACACGATCTATATCTAACTGGAAACTAGAGCAACAGACTTGCGATACTAGGTTTCTCACAAGGGGACTCGATACCTACATATGGTTCATCCTATAATTCATGTGATGCATTGAAAAACACCCAGAGCATGTCTAACATTATCTCATCATCATTTCTCTATAGTATATTGTTTTTTTCTTTCATATACTGTGTGAGTTTTATTAAAAACACACACTATATACTGCACTAAACTAAAGGATACAAGATATCCTTCCTCTCATGTCCTTTTACAATTGTTTACTCCCAAAGATAAGAGTGGAAGAGGTCCTTGTGTGACCTAATAGTTTTTACCAATGAAGAACTTTGGAAGAGGTCGTGTGACATGGATAGTCTTGTGCACTATTGTTTACCTAGATCCAGGGTGTATATCGAGTTTATTAATATAAACTGGTTGGTGGAAGGTGATTAGTAAGTGGAGTGTATTAAGTCTTGACTTGAGACTAAAAAACTTGTTTTCTCCACAGTTTTGTTTAATTTATTTGTTCTTAGTTTTACTATATAATTAAGAAATAACTAGATTTACTTGGATAGTTAATTTTGGATATAAGTTATAATTGTTCTTCCTTACTAGAATAGCTTCAAAAGTAGTATCAATAACTCATACCAATATTACTGAGAATTAATTAATCTAATGAGATGTTATTTGAACAGTCAAACTTTCATAACCGTATTACCTTGATTAACTTGTTTGTATTTAACTTTATTAGGGAACCTTTTTATATAAAAATTTTTAATAGAAATTTTTATAGATACTCAATTCACCCCCATCTTGAGTAATCTACTCTGACCAACACATAGTTATATGACTAATGTTTTATCATCAAAATTTCAAAAGGTTTACTAAAAATTTACTTTGATACCAACTAAAACAACCCAGGAAAATCATATATGGATATGAATTCATTTTAGATGAATATTCAACACATTACAAAAATAAATTCTGGAGGACCATAATAGTTTAATGTCATTGAAATCTTCAAATAAAACTTATTACATAGTAAAAGATTATCAATGTTTCTAAAAAATACCTTCCTTGTTAGTATATATACTTAATAAATTTACTCATAACCCAAGTAAATGAAAAATAAGAAAGGGTGAGATGATAATCTCATTAAGGGTAAACTACAAAGATACATAAGAATTACCTGATTATAAGGATATAAGAACATGAGAATAATATTTTACGATCTTACCCTACATATCAAAGATCGTATAAATGAGTCATGGTATAAATATTGTCCATTTCAAATATATGAATCATAAGGGAATCAATATCGTACTCCATGAGACAATAACATAGGAATACGGCATAGAGTTTTTGGAAGACACATAAGTATCTTAAATTATTTCTGTAGTAGTCAAGGAATCGTTGCTAATGCCATATTAGTAGTATGGTTTCACTCCCCACACTATCCTAGTAGTCATGGATCACTCCCATGACCATTTTAGTATTCAATGGTCACTCCAAATGCTATATTAGTGAACAAATTACTTTACTAAATTGGGTCCACTCTCTATTCCATCCATTTCAATATCATGATATAAAAATATTTCCCTAATTCATTAGAGGGAGAAATAGTTCTCACTTGTCTCATAATGAAATAATACATATGGGTTAAACTAGATCAAAAAAATAATATCATAACCAATGAAATGAAATGGGAATCATAAACATGTAATCATATCATAACCTGTGAGAAAGAGAGAATCTTCTTAATAATTTCATCAAAGTATAACCCGTGAAATGTAGTGGGTTTCATTAACATATATGCCATGAAAAATAAAAAGGTATCATAAATAGAAAACCACTCAAACACAAACCATTTAGAAAAAGAATATGAACGGAAGATTTGGATCCTTTACCATGAAAGGAATGAGTAAAACCAATGGATGTCATCTTAGAAGAAAAATAAATTTTAAATATCTTTAAAAAAATAATTTATGAAAAAAAAATTATCTTCAAATTTGTTTTTAAAAAATATAAATCATTTTAAAGACCATTTTCCTTCAAAATAACCTTCAACAATTATATTTAATCTTGAAATCATTTGGAGAAAATTCTTTGAAAATTTGTAAAAGATTCACAATAAAATTTTGAATTAATTTTTACTTGAAACTTTATAAAATTATCATAAAACACCTTTACTATAAACTTATCAAATAAGATTGAGAACATTTTGAAAATATTTTCCCTTGAAAACTTATAAAATGCGCCTCCGATCATTTTGAAAACATTTTTCATTGAAATATTATAAAATTCGCTTCAAAAATTTTGAAATCCTTTTTCTATGAAAATATATTGAAAAAAATTAAATAATACTTGATATCATTTATATAATTTCTTTGAAAACAAGATTTGTAAAATATATAATGGGAGATTTGAAAATAATTTAAAACACCTTTTAATCCTATTTTTTTTGAAAACAGATTTTCTTTAAAAAAAATTAATATAAAAAAGATTCTACAGTATAAGGGAAAAAATAAGTTAAAAAATAACCCTGCAAACTTACATATAATGCGTCATGTAAATGACGGTTATGACTTTGGGTATGTATGAAAATGTTTAACATTTCTTTTGCACCATACAAGTTTAAAAAAGTTCATTGATCAGAAAACTATAATAAGATTACATTTAAAATGGTTTTTTTAAAATTTAATACATGGATAAAATATTAATTTATACATCATAGTATAATAGAAATTCATTTCTGAAAATATTTTTAGAAAACATTGTATTGAAAGATAAAAAATTTCCAACTGAAAGGAAAAATAAATTAAAATTTTTACAAAAACATTTTCATGATTATATCAACTACCAAAGTGAAGAATAATGGTTCCTTTACATGGATATAACATTAATATATATATTTTAAGAATCTTCACAAGATTTATTGAGTAATAAATCATAATATATCATTAATGGAACCATAACCATAAACAATCTCCATAAATGATGTGATTGTAGTAATAAAATAATTCCACTTTAATAATATTGAATCATAATATAATTTACATAATTATATTAAAGTAAGCATAAAATATTATTAAAATACATATATTCATGATATAACTGGTCAAAGTATGTACATACACCTCATAAAGGAAATATAGGTGCATAACATGGCTTGCGTCTTAAAGAAGGAAAATTGAGACATAATTACTTTACCGATTTGGTAACTTTTGAAACCTAAAAACCGTGAATGAAATATCATAAAATATAAATTTAGATACCCATAAATGTAAGTATATGAATAATATGATAACTTCAGGGGTATTATATACACCACACAAAATAAATTAGCATTGAATAAGCCATAAGTCTAAGAGAAATAAACGTGAGAATAGAAAACCATTACATTATGTCATGACTATGTTTAAACATGTTTAAGCCTCCAGTATAATAAATATATAGTTTTTTATAAATCTTAAATTGAACCATATTATTATATATAATACCATATATGGATTTATATTACCCTCATATTAAAAATTTGATGTTAATGTTACTCTTCAGATAATATCTTCTTTTTTAAACATGTTTTGACTTATTACTCTTGATCCTCTTACATAGATCATGGTTTAAGTATATAAATAATGTAAAACATGATATAAATATCATATATATTCATTATATAAATATTTATAATAATATATAAACAATTGAAATATGAAATGGAATACACTTTTCATGGATACTGCAGGTCGTACATACGCATGGACGTAGTCTCCTTTTAATTATCATTTTTAAAGAAAGAATGTAAATTAAATATATGTATATATATATATATATTCTTCCTATAGAATTATTATTTCATATATTTCATGTAAATTTACTAAACCAATCCTCAATATTTTCAACATAATGTGTGAATGAATCACATTGCTTTGAGGAGGTGGTAGACCACACTTTCACAAATGGAGTTATCATTTTTACAAAAAATGGAAATCCTGAAGGTATGTTTTATATAAAAATTATATAGGAATTAATAAATCATAAATATCATATATATAATATAAAAATATAGCATCCATCATAATACCCAACCATGTAAGGTCGTAAAGGACAAATAAACCACATCATTTTGTGAAGGGGTAGTTTGCAGTACATAAGAACAGTAAGTTCATTACCGATTAGATGGATGTGTGTGTAAGTGTTGGTTTGTCACCTAGAATAAATGAGTATAAATATATTAAGGATAATTAGTTTATTATATAATCATGTAATAAGAATATTTTAAGGGTGAATAATGAAAATAAAACAAAGGATAATGAGGAAGGATGTTACATCTTCTTGGGGTAACACCTCTTGGTTTTCACCAAAGAGATTCTTTGGTTGGAATTATTATCAAATTTAGGATTATATGATTAATTTATGTACGATGGGATCATAGTTTAGTAGATTTTGAGTGAGAAATAGTGCTTTAGAGGTGTGAATATGTTGGAGGTTTTAGTTCCTTCTTATAGTAGAGGAGGAGCGATATTCTTGTAAATTTTTGGAAAGGGAATTACACCCCTTATTTACTATGAAAAGTGGACCCAATGATAGTAAATATTCACTAAAACGTAGGAAAGGGTCAAAATATGAACATCCAATTGATTTTGTACATTTTTAAAGGTCATTTTGGGCCTTAATATTAAGGATTATTAATTTGACGAGCTATTTTTTCACTTAATCACTATAATTAATTTTAATCAAATTCACCAATATTTTTTTGTCAAAATAGAAGTTAAACTTATTATAAATTATAAATTACTATAATTAAAAATATTTAATCCATTTTTATAAATTTTGATAATAGATTTTGGATAAATAAATTTAAAATTATTCCTGCAGATGAGACGATAATGCATGTTTTGAAATAGAAAAGTGTCAAAAGATTGAAATGTTTTTATATAAAATTTAATTTTGAAATTAGTTCCAATAACCTAAATTTTATTATATGTTTCATAATTAATGTAATTATAATTTAATACCAAATTGAAATATAAGGTATCTATATAAATAAATTTGATTAAAAAATAGATTGAATTAAAATTCAGATTTTTTCACTTTTCCTCAAAAAATAAAACTTCTCAGAAAAAAATTCAACAAAATTACATTTTTATTCCAATTTAAAAATTGAATTTTATTTTTGAAAATAAAAATTATAAAATTCTCAAAAATAATATTTAAAGTGGGTATCCCACTAAAAGGTGATAAAGTTACATTTTAGAAAAATACATCCTTTTTATTTTTAAATTTTGATTTAGTATTATTTTATACCGATCAGATATATCAGATGATTACTAAAAATATTTTTATAAATTATAAATATTATTGAAAACATTAATCAAAATTATTTTGTTTAATTTATTGAAATAATATTGTGTTTGTACATAGAAAAATAGTTTTGTTAGAAATTTAATTTCTCTATTTTCAAATAGTTCATTCATTCACTTATATTAATCTATAATTGAATGATTCATTTTATTTACACATATAAATTAGATTTTAAATTTTTTTGTATTATTCTTGACTTCAATTCAACTGGCCAGGTAGTATCTATAATAATATTTTAATAATATTATTATTATTATATTATAGTTTGGTAAAAATTAGCCTTGCGTGTTTTGAAAGCTATCAAAGGGACTCGATATTATGTGAATTAAAATAAAAACTAAGTGTTGCATATTCCAAAATCTAATTTAAGTGTTTTTTGTAGAACAAGATTAACTTGGTGTTCCATACAATGCATTCCAAACTCAGTGATTATATATATATATATATATAAATATTGAGTTGTTTATTAAATGAAATCGATTATAAAATTAAATGAATTTCAAAAAAATAATTCAAAAAATATCCAGGTGTTATAATGACCATCATCACACTGTAGAAACTAGATTCTAGGCCATCCAAATATCACCAAATATAGATCAGAAAATGCTTTTAGTTCAAATAGACCCTATCTATCATATTACACTATTTGAAAAACCCCATATTCCCAATTAAAATTACCCAAACCCAAAACAACCATGATAACATATTCTATTGACTATAAACGCCTATTATATATATATATATATAAGATACATACTTACACATTATCTTAGATAATATTCCTTTATCTACAATCATCTGTCACCATCCAATCCTACATCAACTCTCATCAAGCCCCTAAGGTCCTATATCATTCCACAAGTCTCAAAAGCTAAATTATAAACAATGAAATTAATTATTAAAACTTATTTAATTAGGAAAAATCCAAGAAAAATCAATTTGTGTAATGATGAAAAAAAACTACAACCAACAATGTGTGAAAGATCCATACCATTCCTATGATATCCCTATGAGAGAAAGAACTATGTTTGGAAGCTCATGTGATTTGTAATTTCAATGATAAACTAATGTTACTTTAAAGAAACACATTGGGTCACTTAACTTCACTAATAAAAAGAGTGTGAGAGTGTTTTTACACTCTTTCAGTTCTAACAAGTAATCACACTAAGAATTCCCATCTATCATGATGGATTTCATCATGATTTGGTGAAATATATCATCAATCAATAGCCTATAAAATATATAATCTTAAAATAATGAAGAATAGGAATCATGAAGGAAAAATATAATGGATTAACTTGATTTGGTATAATGAAGAACCCCAAATTAACCTTATATCACTCAGAAAAATGTTCGAATATGAGAGGAAAATAGATAAATACCCCTATCATCTGGAAAAATCAATACCAAAACCCCTCAATTAATAAATAATATTCGCAATTATGATAGGTTTTTGATCCCCTAGACAACTCTTGGTGGATCTCCAATGTAATTATGGTGTCCCATTAGGATCCCAGTGTAATAAAATTGGGTTCTCAGTGTTATGGAAAATGGTTTTTCTCTATAGCTTAGACCTCCATAATTTCTGTAGGATTGCACTCGATGTTCAATGTGTAATTATCAGGATCCACTATGCCTAAATATATATCAAATACTCACATTTTTTACACTTTATTCTCCAAAATGGAAACATCATTTTAGAAATCCATAACTGTGATGTCCTGGCCATGGTGCCAGACACCAGTCCCTCAAGCCAGTCTTCCACATTACCTTAGGCATTCTTCCCATAACACATGTGTCTGTCGACTAGAAGTGAGGGTCTAATATAAATCATGGGGAGTCTATAACATTTTTATTATAGTAAAACATACATGTAAATAATCAATAATAACCAAATCATATAGAAAAAACAGAATAATACTAGTATAACAAGATTAAAAAAACTAGGAATACACTGTCCAAAACTAAATAGTAGATATGGAATGATAAAATACAAGCCATGTTTCAAAATGAAATCACAAAATTAAAGAAACTAAGAACTCCCAAGTGGTTCCCAAACCAATTCTGGTTCCCTCATCACTTATCAATCCTAAATTAGCCATCTAACATAGGGACATTTACATTTTCCTATTATACAAACATGAAGTCTATTTAGGTATCGGTCATGCATGTTGAGTAGGGTCTGAGTAAAATTTAGTAGGACACCACAAATAGTGTAAAAAACAAATACATTTAATAAATGTGTATAAAAAAGTAAAAATAATAAAATAAAATAAATAGATGAAAAAAGATTACATTTATTCATTTATCCTTGATTTAATAGAATCAACCAATGGTCCCTAATGATAGATGAATCTTAATACCTACATCAACCTGTGACAGAGTCTAAACCATTTTACACATTCAATTAACAATTATTTTCATTATACATTTCATTTTAATTTATAATACGGTTTATTGGAACCATAGTCCAATTCCAGCAATTTTGTTCAAGGATACCATGCATAATACCGCATGATATTTTGATGTACAATACAGTGTCCCAAATTCATTAATAAATTTATCACTATGGGATTTTGACAAAGTATTCCTTGTCCCATACATGAATATAAATTTATTGTTATGGAATTTTAATTCAATAATCCATGTCCCACAAATGAATATCAATTTATTGCGATGGTATTTTAGCATAGCAGGCCATATCTCAGACACAAATTTCACAATAATCACATTTATAACAATTAAAATTATATCACTTTAATCAAGGTTAATAAACATTATCCTTCTCATCACATTTCACAATCACAACATCATGTAATTCATTTAAAAATTAGTTATATCCTTTAAAAAATTCCAAAATCACAATAACTCCCATTAATTAATTCAAAACTTTATTAATACAATTACAAAAATTCATATTCATATCATCCCATTAATTAATTCAACAATTAGTTATTTACATCAATACATTAAATTAATTCACAATTTTTTTGTTCATATAAATTCCATTTAATAATTCAAAATTTAATTAGTTGATTCATAATCCTAAAATCCCAAAATTAATTCAAAAATTAAATACTCAATTCAGAATGTCAATATTTCACAATTAATTCAATAATTAATCATTCAATTCACAATTAATTAATTAATTGATTTACTAAATTAATTAATTTCAAAATTAAGAAACTCAATTTCTAATAAATAATATAAATTATATAGTAACTTCCACATAATTAAATTAAATACTTTGGGATTTGAATAATTGAAAACCAACCTCAATTCGTTGATACATGATCTCCCAATGAAAATCCACAATTGGAATTGAATAGGTCATTTCCACAATTAAGATAAAGATGTAAATTCCAACCCTAGATCCATGATTAAATGAATTAATATATAAAAAACCTAACTCTATATCTAGATCCAATAGTTGGAAAACATCTATCTTTTATTCAATAAGAGGTGTATGATAGATAGAGATAGAGAGGGATCTAAATGGGGAGTAAATATATACCCATGTGGTGAGTATCTTCAATTTATGCTTTGAATCATGAAAAATGGTGTTTTGAAGCCTACTAAATTCGTTCAAGATCCTAAAAAATCAAGAGAAAACAAGAGTGGTTTAGTGGGGGTTGATTTGTGCTTAATTTGGGAGTTTAGGTATATTAAATTATAATTTTTGGAATAATAAATGGATGCACACAGTATGTTGGGTAGGGGTGCATTGTTGGAAAAGATATGTTTATTAATCACGAGCCATTTATAGAAGGGGTGTGCAGTTTCTCCAAATGGGGTGCACATTTTGACAATTCATGCACCAATGGTGTGAATCCCCTCTACCCGAGTTCACATGGTTTGGTGGGATGGGGTGCACGGTTTGGGAATACCATGCACTAACCATGAACTACCAATAATACTTCCAAAATTATAAAATTTCAACCATTATCTCCCCAAGATGCAACCATAAAAAATTACTCAAAAGTGGGAAAAAGAGTAATTTGAATGAAGATCAAGAGATATATAAGAAATGCCAGGAACTTATAATCTCCCCACTCTATAATTTATAATTAGTGAGATGTACTCCCAAGCATCAATAATATTCCAATTCAAAATTATCGAGACACTAATCCCTCATATATACTTCTCTCTCCCAATATTCCTCCTGAACATGCCCATATTGCAAATAATACAAAAAACTATCAGCACAATCACTCCCAGTAACATATTCTCACTACGATTCAACCCACATATAAGATGTTTCTAAAAGGATGAATCGGTCTCATGCTCAACATCATCCACCTTGATCACTACAAAGGTTGGGTGATTCCAAAAAGTTTTGACATATGGAATACATTGATAATAACACTATATCACTATGAAGAAGATAATAAGTAATCCACTAGCTCAATTAACTCTACAAAATAAAATGATCTGATAGAACCTGGGGGTTGATTTTTCCTATCTCCATATCCTATAGTGACCAAACCTAGGAAACACCTAATGGAATACTATATCACCCTTTGAAAAAAATAGGGGTCATTGATTTCATGGAGCATATGACTTGTTTCTAATCTGAGCCGTATCTATACACTTTCGAATCAACTATACCAACTTTGGTGTCTCCCACACGAGACTCAATCCTAATAGTTTTGACTCACCTACCTCTTCCTAGCATAATGGTGATATACATGGCCTACGATGAATATCATTATATGGTTCCATCTGAATAGTTTCCTTATAAATATTGTTATAGGATAATTCCACCAAATCTAGATGATTCTCCTAAGACCAACTAAAATATTAGACTCACTCCAGAATCATATCATCAAGCACATGTTTAGTATGCTTCGACGAACCATCTACATGTGTGTGGAATGTCGTACTCCATAAATTCTTGTGTATTAAGCTCCATCGGGAATCCCTTATAGAATTGTGAGGTAAAATGAGAGTCACATGCTGAAAAATATTATATGCTACCACATGAAAACAGACTATCCCTTGATCATACAACTCTCCAAACTATTCCATTGAGAAAAACAACCATTCTAGCATGAAATGGGATACCAACCTTAAGCATTACCCAATCATCAAAATAGTGTCATTATTATGAGTTTTTATTAGGATACCCACTATAAAATCCATAACAACATTCTCTCACTTCCACTCAGGATTGGGAAATTGCTATAATAAACCTCCAGGCCATTGATGCTCGACCTTCATCTATTTATAGGTGTAAAATCATATCACAAACCCTGCCCTATCCTTTGTGATTCTTGACAACCAAAATTGTCATCATAGGTAACTGTATATTTTGGTCACACCTAGATGTACCACCAACTTCGAGGAATGAAAATCGAGAATCAACTCTTCCTACATACTAGTAGGAACAACAACCCGATTCATGGAATAGACTATATCATCTTCCTTTCAGAATTAGACTCTTGTACTATCTCAGTCTGAGTTTTCCTGATCAATGTGTTAACCACACCATTTCCTATAACAGGTATATATTCTAGATCAAAATCAATTTAATTCATATAATCAACCCATATCCTCTTCCAGAGATTCAAATCTTGATGCGAAAAGTAATACTACAATATTTTGTGATCATTATACAGAATAAAACTCTCAAAATTTATATAATAATACCAGAACATTAAATCATAAACATTTGATGCCAACTTAAGGTTATGCATAGGGTAGTTCCCCTCATGCGAGCTCAACTGCTGAGACCAATATACCACAATTGGATCACCCTACATCAACACAACTCCAAGTCCAATCCCAAAATCATGAAAAATCACTTTATACATCACACATGGATCCAAAAGGATCAATATTAGTGCTATAGTCAAATGATTCTTTAGCCCTAAGAAGGAATTATCACATTCTCTAGACCATTCAATCATTACCATTTTTTTGGTCAATCCCGAAAGTGGTGCTGGTAATTTGGAAAGGTCATGGATGAACCTATGATAACATCTAGTTAATCCTAAAAAGCTAAGAATACCTATAAAATTCTTGGGATTCGCCTATGAAATAACAATCTTAACCATCTCTAGGTCCATTGAAACACCTTCCTCCAAGATTATGTTACTGTTAATTGTTCTTAGTCAATCCAAAAATGACAATTATATAGCATGTAATATAGCCGATAATCTCCCAATGTATTGAAGACGTTGTCATTATGTTAGGGATAATCATGATGAGTCTTGGAGTACACTAATATTTCATCCATAAATAATACAATAAACTAATCTAGGTATATATAGTTTATCTTGTTTATCAAGTACATATACATTTCACGTGTGTTTGTCAACCTAAATGGCATTACGAAGAACTTATATTTTCTATACATACTGTTTAGATAAATATAAGGTATATCATAATTTTGAACTCTCAACTAATGAAACATGGATCTCAAGAAGATCTTAGATAAAAAATAACCTTCTCTCAATAAGTCACAATGATCATCAATATGCGGAGATTATACTAGTATTTCATTTTCATCTGGTTCAAATTCTTGTAAAGGACAAACAAGCATAGATTCCCATCATCCTTATTAGAAAACAACACAAGAGAACCCCAATGAGATATACTCAGAAAGATAATAACCTTATACATAAAATATTTCATTTTATTCTTGATCTATTGAAGCTCTATCAATTTCATTATGTCATGGGGGAATAGAAATTGGCTCATCCCCCAGCATGAGCTCAAAGTTAAACCCACATCTATCTCTGATCGAATCCCTGATAAATATTTTGAAAACAAATATTTAAATGTATCAACAATAGGTGGAAATATGTCCTATTACACACCCCCATCTTCTATAAATAAGTCAGAAACCTTGGCGGTAAGCTCCCCCAGTTGCTGGTGATCTAGCCCTTCATGGCCTACCTTTATATCACACTCTCCACGATGAATATACTTGACACCCCCAGTAGAGATAATCTATACTCTCCTTCATTAATAATAAATGTGGGATAGGTATTAAACTAACCACTCCATGTCCAAAATTAGTTCCATGAATAAACTATCAAGGATATAAATATCCCATATAAGATAATACTTCCCAATAATGAGGTAAAATCCCAAGAACTAGCAGATGTCTCTAGACTATACTCTCAACGATGTATCTATCATCATCACCCCGCTCAAGAAGTCCACCAACATACTAAAACTTTTCATATTTTGTGTTGAGATAAAGATATGAGAGGTTCTAGTATCGAATAAGGCACTATCTAGAATATAATCTACAAGAACAACACGTCTTATTGTCGATGGTACAACCTCGCTATCCAAAAGTGTAGGCTAAATGACATGTAACTGTCTTACCCCTCATCCATGTGATGTTGTCTGAGTCCCCTATGCTACCCCCCTAACATGGTCACTATTTCCATGAATCACTATATCCACTACCTCTACTACTACAACCAGTAGAACTCCAACTGCCAGACTGACAAGATATAGAAGATCCTCTCCCCCACTCTAGTTGTACCAAGATACCCCATTGATACCCATATTTCATAGGTTCCTGATGAAACTATATAAAATTACAATCCTACCAGAGCCTCAACACTCAACTGGTGGTCTGGGGAATTTTCACTGGATGTTTCCCAACCTACCACATTGGTGACTAATCACTTGAGTAAGATCCTGAGAAATTGACCCCTCTATGAGTACTATACTTTCCACTACCAAAGCTAACATTGTAATAATTATGATTCCTTCTCTCAAAATTAATAAATCCTAACCATCCAACTAGATCCCATAGTCCATTACTAAAAGAATCATTCAGGTTCCCCTTAGATATGAGATCCCTATCAAACTCTTCTGTAATCTTCTTCAGCCTAAGGATATTCACATGTGACTTAATACCACATTTAAGCCCATCCTAAAACCAATTTTCCATTGTATCCTCATCCCCTAATAATGCTGTAACAATGTGACATAAATCTATGAATCATCCAACATAGTTCATCACATACACAATCTCATCAATCAATTTTCTAAACTCAACATCTCTCTCTTGCATGTGTGTCTCAGAATAAAAGCTCTCCATGAACATCTTCTGAAATTCCTTACACTTCATATTTTCTAGTAGTGAATACCGATTCTAGATGTCCCACTAATTATTCACTTGACCACAGAAAATAAAATATGATAATTTGACTCTCATTTCAGTAGGACACTTCAAGTGGTAAAGTGTAGTTTGGATGGATTCAATCGATAACTCAGCTGCCTCAAGTGCATCCTCTCTAGTGAAAGTTAGAGCGTGATACAACTAGAACACTCTCATCAGAACATACATTCTTTTCACAACCCACCATGGGTCTCCTGCAGTTAATTTCTCAAAATGATTAATATTCTCTTGGAACTACTATCTGACATCCTCACCCAACACTACAAGTGCTTCAGGTTCTACTAATACTAGAAAATCTACATCTGTGTCCTCCTTTTATCCTCTAAACAAGTATCATCATGGAGGAATATCTCTATAATTCAAAAAATAGGTCTTGATACACATAATAGTAATTTATCACATTTATATAAGAGGGAATCACAACAAGGTACAATTTTTTCCCCTAACCCTCCAACATTTTTAAAACCAAGGCTATCACATCCCCTAAAATTTTATATCTAGGTCATGGTTAACAAAGGGTAAACGCATTCTCAAATTCATTTTTCTCATTAGGAACCCATTATTATCATCTTGAATATTTTTATAATTCCAAAATTTATATTATGAACATTTTCATTTCAATTTCCCAAGAATAAAAATAGTACAAGTTCTACAATTCACCAAAAACCTATTTTCCCATCCATTCCTAAAATGATGCTTGTCACAAACTAATACCATGTTTCCAAAATGATGAATGAATACTCATATATTATTCCATACCATGACACTAGTACAATCCTATAAAATCTTTGAAACATCAATCACATCACACAACAATTGCATCACCAAAGGTGAAATAACAACCAACTATAACATAAAATACCAATAAAAATAATCCCACCATTGGTACTTGGGATTTCCTGTATACATGGGTTAGATACTCCCATGTAAAAGCTCATGAATAAGGCTTAAATATACCTATAATACTATATAAATTTCCCTAATAGTAAAAAAAAGAGAAAACAAATCTCATTAGATACCACTTTTTGATGTCATGACCCGGGTGGCACACACTAGTGCCCTGAGCTGGACTACCAAGTGAACTCAAGGGCACCATCCCATATACTAGAGGCTGCCGAATAGTACTGAGGGTCTAAAGTTTATCATTAGGGAAAAATACTCTCTTTATTTATGAAATAATTTTGGGGAAAATGAACAACAATAAAAAATTGATATAACATAACCAGAATAATAAAAGTTTCATACGATAACCAAAACATGGAATACAATGTCCAAAAATGAATAGTATATATTCCATTATAAAATATGTGCTAATTTTCAAAATGAAAACCCAAAAGTAAAGACATTAAAAAATCTCATGTGGGTCATGAATTATGTCTGGTTCTCACACTTATACTCCAACCCAAATCAACCATCTAACATTGGGAATTTTCCCTAATCCTCTTACAGACATGAAGTCTATTCTGGTACTGATCAGGAATCCCGAGTATGGTGCGAGAACAACTCAGTAGGCCACCACCAACAACAATTAATACAAATCAAATCAATAATAATTTTTGAATATGTTTAAATAATAAAATACATGAAAAAAATTAAACAGATTACAATTATTAAATTATCCTCAATTTTACCACATAAACCACCAGTTTCCAAGGACACCTGAATATCAATTCCAACTTAGACCCATGATAGAGTCTGAATAATTTTAGACAATAAATTCATAAACAATTTAACAAGAAGGATTTCATTATCTATTTTATTTTATTTTATAATATGTATAATTGTAACAGTGTTACATACCTATGTGGGTGCCACATGTCGGTGCCCTGAGTTTGTCTGATACGTGACCTCTGGCATGTCTCCCCATATTCTAGAGGCTACTGACTATCAATGATGCTACAATTTATGAATATTGGAGAGATTATACCTTCTTTTTTATAGTAAAAATAAACAAAAAAAAAATAAAATATAATAGAATAACATGTAATAATAACATGAAAGAACCAAAAACATCGGATGGGAAAAATTGAAAATTAAATGTTAAAATTAAATAAAAAATATTCTTTGTCAATGTATATGTAATGTGTCTAAAATTAAACCCAAAATAAATACACATATGACTCCCCAAAGGGGGTCCTGAAACATGTTTATTTACCTTTCCATGCTCCTTCCCAAACCTACAACCTGACATAGGTATTTTTCCCTAAACCTATCCAAAAAAAACTAATTCTATTTGGGTACTGATTAGGAAGCCTAAGTAAGGTGTGAGAAAAACTAAGGTGGATACCAACAATATTGTGTAAAAAATCTATTCAATAACAAGTGTATTTTGTTTTGTAATGAAATAATTAAAATGAATTAGTAAATGATTATCACATTATAAATTAATCTTTATTTAACCACATAAACCCCTAGGTTTCCATAGACACAATTACCTCAATCCCTACTCAGGATCATGATGGAGCCTGATGTATATATAAGGGATATCGTATCTCAGAAATAAATTGTTACCATTATTTATTTCTAACTAAATAACCATGGATCTGTTCATACCTTGCACATTAGAAGGACCATGTTCCCATTCATTATATCAAAACTAAATGACTATGTTACCATTCATACCTTACAAATTAGAATGACCATGTTCCCATTCTATATTTCAAAACTAAATGACCAGGTTACCATTCATACCTCACACTTTAGAATGACTAGGTTATAATTATCTATTTTACAACTAAATGACCACATTACCATTCATAAATCATAATTAATTAAAAAATTAAAATTTATCCCAAATTCCCTTACTAATCAATAATTTAGTTAAACCCAAAAATACAATTAGTTAACTAAACAATTTACTAATAATATCAATAACATTAAATAATTGAAATATCAACTAATCACATCAATTAATCTATCCAATTCATCAATTAACTAATCAAAAATATTTCTTTACAAATTCAAAAATAAGATTATAAAATAAATCCCAAAAATTAATTCCCCACTTAATTAATTATGTCAATCCAGTTAATTAATTCATAAACTAATTAATCAATAAGGACAAACTCAAAATTCCATAATAAATTTCACAAATAATTTTCTCATCCTCAAATCAAAATATCTCATAATTAGTTCATCAATTAATTATCTAAAAGTAAAAAATTAAACACATCAAAATTAATTCTACAACTAATTCACTTAATCTATAATTTTGAAATCCCCTATTTTATATATCCCCAATTAATTAATTAAATCAAGAAAAAAACTGATAAATATATAATAAAAAATATAAAATTACATTCATGTATTTTAAATAATGACTTTAGAATTTAAATTATTAACCACCTAACTTTATTCATGGATGAGTGGTCACCCACAGGAAATCCCAAAAACTTGACCAGCACAACAACGTAGAATGAGATCAAAATCTAAAACCCTATAAAAAATTGAGTAAATTATTATTGAAAAAAATCCCAGTCTCTTAAATATAGATGAATATCTATAATGATAGAACTAGATCCACAAAACTAGGTGTAGATCTAACCAAAAAAATAAGGAAAAATCCTTTCAAGAATAGGAGATAAAAGGATAAGGAACCAGAAACAATGAATAACAGGATTCACATACCAAGAACGGTTTAGATATTTTATCCAGGTCATTGAATAACCATGAATGAAGGTTTAGAGGAATTATAATTATTTTATAATGATTTTAAATCAATGAAATAACATCAAGGGTTGAGTGGGGTTAAATGTGGGTATGTTTTGTGGGTTCGGGTAATTTAAAAATTAATTTTCCAGTGACACAAAAAGTTACACTTGGTTATCCGAGAAGTAGAGAATGGTTTCCACTTACCATACACCTAAACACACACCACTATTATAGGGGTTCATGGTTTGAAAAACGGGGTGAAAATCATTCTAATCAATACTATCAAAGGTCGTACGACTTTCTGAGTTGGGTGCATAGTTTGGAAAAACCACGCGCTAAACGTGCACTTCCCTCATCCCTTCAATTGTTTTGAAATTTTACTAAAAATACACCCCAATATAAATACCAAATAAAAAGTACTCATAAAAATTAAAAATATTACCTATAAATGAGTAGGATATATCTCAAAAATGTAAGGGTTTTTCAATATCCCAACCTTAATTGTAACACCCCATGATTTCATAGTATGTTTTCTCTTCAAAGTAATTCAATAACTTGCGCTACATGGAACACTGAATTCGAGCACACCATGACTTACCAAACTAGACTTTCATAAGACGGTTATGGATAAAATTAACTGAATTTTTAATTTTATATACACCAAATAATTTTAACATCCATATTATGTGTTTCTTAGACATAATATAAGAACAAATTCAATTTTTCAGATAAAGGAAGAATTTTTCAAAGAATGCAATTTTACTACCTTTTAATGGAGAACCATTTTTAAATCAAATATCTGACAATTTTATAAATTCAATTTGACAAATTAAACTTCTTATTTAGAATCCAGACATAAAAATTTAGTTTTGATAAATTTTTGGTATTTTTCTGATAACTTTTAATTTTTATGAATAGTGAAAATACTGTGTTATTGTTTAAAACCGACCTTTTATTTAAATACTTATTTATTTTATTTAAATTTATTTCATGTTAAAATAGATAAATAATACATATATAATTTAAATTTAATTCAATGGAGTCATTTTATAATATGTTTAGATATATAAAAATTTTATTGAACTTTTTACCGTCTTTTACCCACCTCCTAGGAGCATTTGCAAATTTATATAAAAAATAATTTTACCGCCTCTCTGAGTTGAATTAAAAAAATCCAAGAGAAACGATTAACCTCAGTAAAAAAATATGTTTCAATAATATGAAAACATTTTTTGGTCAATAGTAACTTTTGACTTTTATTTACCACACTTAAAAGTAAATAGTGTAATTAAGGGTAAAAATGATATTATAATTACCCTAACACATGTACTAATTCTATTTTTAAGTGTAATTCAACCAAAAAAAACCTTATGAATAAAATATGATCCTTTGGGTCCACTTGTATTAGATTAGGACATTTATTATTATTTAATTTAAAGAAGAGTTTAAAGTGTTAAAATTCAAGTTTTCATAATTAAAACATTTTTAATATACTGATATAAATAAGATAAATTAGACTATAAATATTCATTAGAAAGATATAAATATTTCATACCTAATGTTATTTTATATATAATTTTTATATATTAAATTATTAAATTTATTTTTGACACAATGATGATGCAATAATTACCTTATTAAAAAAGATTAAAATAATTGATATTATAAATATCCAAATAAATGTAATTTTAGACTTTTTATAAATTACACCAATTTTATAGGTTAATATGAAATGTTATAGTTGGTTAGTTTATTTTTTTTATGTAATAATGTTGTTATAAATTTATAAGAAACAAAATACCAAATAGTGTCAAAATTGACATAAAAGAGTTTTTAAAAAAAAATATTATATTATTAATTAGTATTTTGTTCCTAAAAATCAATGATTCAGCCAAAGGTATTAAATAATATTATATATGTCATTAATGAACTGCTTCATGTTCTCTTGAAAGTTTATAGTAAGTTTATTAACTATATAATGAAAGAATACAAGTAGACATGGAAAAAGTTAAACAATTTAACTAAGAGTAAAATCTAAAATATATGGTTAAAATGGTAACCTAAACTTGTATAAAACCAATTGGTTGATGGATTTTCTACCCATAAACACCTTAGATTTTAAATAATTTATTTTGGAGCCATTTAAAACCGACCATTATTTTATTATCAAATAATATTACAAACTTTACCTAAAGTGACCCTCACCTCTCTTCTAAAAGAGCACTTCCCCTTCTCTTAATTTCACACCTACAAAGCCATTTGGCTCGGAGAAATACTGCCTAAATATCCTCCCAACATTCATCCCTTCATCCTAGAGGCCTTACTTTGGTCAGAAATCCAACTTAAGAATCCCTTTTAATCAATTCAAAAGGAAGAACCCAAAAAAGAGGTAAATATTTCATCACCTCTTTCAAGTTCCTTTCTTCTTCCTCTTCCTCTTTCTTTGTTGTTTCCATTCTAAAATAACAACTCCAGTATCTTATATATACTTTGATGTTATTATAAATATGGTACAACCATATTCACTTTTCTATCCATCCTTTTAATGACATGTCCCCATACGTGTGTACGTACGGCTTACCGTCTCCACGTCATGGTGTAATTGTTATTCCATACATTATTATTTGGATCGGTATAATAATGATGTGTAATTTATGTAAAGAATAAATATAAAATGACAATGAATATTTATATATGATATAACATTCAATTATATATTATTTTAATATCAAAATAAGGATATTGTCGCTCGTGCATACGTACGGATTACCGTCTTCACGAACGTGATGAGATTCATTTCCACGTTCACCGTTCAACGATGATTATAAAATGTATATCATTAATAATATTGTAATATATGAAATAATAATTATACTAGATATATATATATATATATATATTTATGTATATATATTTACTTACATATATCTTATTCACTTAGTTCCATTCAATTCGATATGAAAACGGAAACATCGTTTATGCGTACGTATGGACTACCATCTCCATAAAAGGTGTTTTCCATTTAATATATATGTCTATTATACATATTTATATTCTTAATATATATGACATATAAATCTTGTTTTATACTCAATAAGTATTTAAATCTTTATCTAAGTGATACAATCAAGAATAACAAGTTAAAACACGTACGATAAAGAAAGCGATTATTACCCGAAATGATAATTTAACATGGAAATTATTATTAAATGGGTAGTATAAAGTCATAAACCAATCATGTATGATATCATAAATATTAATATCGTTCTATTATAATTTAACAATGTACTAATATCTTCATACAAGGGGTTAAATGTACCCTCGGCTAAAGGAAAGTTCAAGGTAAGGGTTAATTTCACAATCTATTTATTATCCGAGGTTGTTTTTACGTAAGTTTCTACTGGGAAATATTTATTATCCATGTACATATTTCATAAAATAGTTTTCAAAGGGATTATTTTTAAGGGAATTCTTACTAAAACATCATTTTAAATGTTTTAAATATTTATTCTTCTAAACCATTCTCATTAATTTTCATGTTTTAAAAAATTGTTGTAAGGATTTATTTAAATGGACATGAATGTTTTAAAATGTTAATTACATTAAAATTTTTCAAAGTGGTATGGGACACTTTGAGTCAAAAAGTTATTTAAATGTCTTATATTCTAAATTGTGCGACTTTTAAATGTTTTCATGTAAAAGGGATATTTCTCTCAAGGATTTTTACAAATCATTTTCATCTAGGTCAAAATCCTTTAATGGATTTTGAACTTGTTTGAAGTTGATTTATTATGATACATATATTCTATAATGTATTGAAGGTTTTGTGATATGTTTGACAGTGGATGTTTTATTTTTATACCATTCATGGTTTATGGATAAATTATTGACATTTCGTATGCCATTTTTAATACGAATGTTTATGTTATGTTTAAATCTTTTCAAATGAGGAACGCATTGGACTTGGTAAGTGACGGGTGGAGCCCTCTATAGCTCCTCAATGCATCAGTAGGTCTCATGAGACAAACTAGTGTCTTGGCATAAGGCCTTGAAAAAATCTTATTTGTAGTCTTGGCACAAGGCCTTGACTATGTGGTTATGAAGTTTGGAATTATGTATTCCATCATTATGAAAGCGTCTGTTGATGTTGCATGGGATTATTTGACTAGTAGAATATCCATGTGAATAAGTAAATGACATTATTTTATTGTACCTTTTCCATATTATTCTGAATTATATGTTTTAAAGGCTTTTGTTTTAGTATTATACATTGCCCTAAATGTTTATGCTTATTTATGAAAGTTTCTGCTATATTGTTATCCTTACTGAGCATCAGAGCTCACCCCTTTCTATGTTTTAGTTTTCTCAAGATTACAAGAAGTTTATTATGATTGATAAGTAGGTTTAAGATAAGGGACTAATGGCTTTCTCAAAACATCATTTATGTCTTGTTTTGTTTTATAATGTGTAATGTAATGTTCATGTATGTAATCTATTTTTCAAAAATGCTAAACTGATCGGTCTTTCTGGCCTTGATTACTTGTAATCATGCCAATGTATTAAAATAATGCACCAAATCTGGGTAACTAGTGTCAGGGAATTACAATTGGTATAAGAGGAAGTTTAGAAATAACCTTGTAAAATATATTTAGAAAAACTCTGATTAGAGAACACTACCCTATGATAGACTTTGAGGATTAATATAGAATCACTTTTTAGAACATTGGTACTGTATAGATTTTGTGAGTTCTCCAAGAAATACATCCCAATCTAGATACGAGTAGGTAGAGGCGGATCTGGAATAGATGTACCTAGGGGTAAAACCCGAAAACACCGCTTTGAGCAAGAATCGAACGGGAACTGGTGCACGACAATGGGCCTTGCTGCACTCTTGGTTACGACACCCCCGTGGGATATGTTGAGGATAATTTTCATTTTCATTACAAACCACTATGAAGGGTTAATGAGTATATACCTCCTCAAAGTAAACATTTTTAGGATTATGGATTATATCCATAAACTATTCAATTTAAGATAGGTATTTTACATGTTTTTACTTATGAATTGTGATTCATAATCTGACCTAGTGTATTCCATTGTTTAGAAATGACACCCATTAGAAGGAATGAGAACTCCAGAAAAAAGTATGATCCAAAGAGTAAGAAGGGTCATATCATTCATCATATTAAGAAAACGTTTTGAAGGGAAATATTTTACCATGTATTCTCAACATATGAAGAAATAATATCATTTGTTATTAATATATGTAAAGAATTCTCCGAGTCCTATGGTTTTTAAGGGAAGCAAGAGAAGAAAAAGGACGGTAGAGATAAGGATGGATAAAGGGAAGAGGGGAAAGAAGGGTTTTCCCATATTTGATAAATGTGTAAATAATCACCTTTGAAAATGATTGATGGGATTGGGAGTTTGTTAAGTGTGGATAAAAAGGACACCAAGTACCTGATTTCAAGGGTAAGAAAAATGTGTCAAATGTAAAATGCTTCATCTGCAAGGCGTTGAGACACTACACGAATCAATGTACCAGTCATCAGAGTATACCGCAAATGATTCTATTGGATAATAATAGAGTTATGATACTATATAAGATGAAGAGGAATGACTAGTGTTCTTATGTTTTTATTGTAGAATTATTTCATTTTAGTGTTGTATCAATAGTATACTGGTTATATGAATTATGGAGATAAATAAGGATTGTACTGCAGTACTATTTTATTGAGGGTTTGAGATTATATGGTTATAAGAAAAGTGACATAATCTATGATTTTTGGAAAATACATGGTTGAAGGAAAGGTAATCCTCAATATGGTCTTGATAATGAGGTAGTGATTTTGGAATAAGATATGGTTGATTTGGATAAATTATATTAGATATTCTTGACTTCCTTGGAACCGATTATTAGTTTTTTTATTTCATCATTGTTGGAATATTCAAATTTTTTGGATATAGGTAATATATCCAGTATTATATAAGGGATAAGGGAGAAATAATGTAATCAATAAGGTTTTATGGTAATTCAGGGTGTTACCATGTTTTAAAATAATACATGATGAAGGTGCTCACATGGTATTACATGGAAAAAGGATCTTCGTTGTGTTGAACTTATTTATAAATTTTAGACTGTGAGTTTGGATATAAGAATTTTGGATAAGTCTAAAGGTTGGAATGAATTATGTTTGAAATTGGATACTATTTTTAAGGCTATTTTGGGACTGTTATAAAAAGGACAACACACAGACCGTGTGACAATCTGTTACGTCGGACAAAGCTGCGAGAATCTAACCCATAACCACATTGTGATTGGGATTTATCACCTACCACTGGACTATGTGAAGTCCCTAGATTGTATAATCTAGGATTTTTAAAGGGTCTGATAGGAGAATTATAAATTCATTATTTTTGGAACCCTATACGATTAGGATAAACAGAATATTTTTTTTGAAATCTTTTGGAGTGAAAGATGAGTTTGTGGTAAGAATAAATTGAAAGATGAAACTATACTTTTCAAGTATATATATATCAATTTTTTCCCTCTTATTATATGGATAACTTAATTCTTTAACTTTAGGGAAGGTATCGTAAAACCAAAAATGTGTTATCCTAATACCTTATGTTTTTTTGAACTGATGGAATTTTAAATCGCCATATATTGATGAATTTGATGCCCTCAATTTTACACTTTTCTATGATGGATGACCTCAATCACTCCCTATAAATATTTATGTTTTCCCTCCGATTATGTGTCTTTAATTTCCACCAATGTTCTCCTAATCGAGATCATAATTTGGTGGTTACCCTTTCATTTCCCTTTTCCTCTTATTAAGACTAAATTTTATTAACTCTATTTTTGATGTGGGTTTTCCACAAAGGTATTTTCTATTTTTAACCTCTTATTTTAGAAGAATAATTTCAAATTTCAAGGATGAAATTTATTGAATGAGGGTAGAATTTAACACTCCAAGATTTCATAGTATGTTATATCTTCAAAGTAATTCAATAACTTGCGCTACACACAACACAAAATTCAAGCACACCACAACTTACCAAACTAGCCATTCAAAAGACGATTACGGAAATTATTAACTTCATTTTTGAATTTTATATGCACCACATAATTTTAACATCCATATTATGCGTTTCTTAGACATAATATAAGATCAAATTCATTTTTCAAATAATGGAAGTATTTTTCAGAAAATGTAATTTTACCGCATTTTAATAGTGATCCCATTTTAAATTAAATATTTGAAACTTTTATATATTAAATTTTACAAAATAAACTTCTTCATTATAATAGGGACATAAAAATTTAGTTTTGATAATTTTTTAGTATTTTTCTGATAACATTCAATTTTTGATGAATAGTGAAAACATTGTGTTATTGTTTAAAACCGACCTTTTATTTAAATAATTATTCATTTAATTTAAATTTATTTTAGGTAAATAAATATATAAATATATATATATAATACCAATATAATTTCAATGTAATTCATTAGAGTCATTTTATAAAAATTTTAGATATATAAAAATTTTATTGAACTTTTTACCGTCTTTTACCCACCTCCTAGGAGCATTTGCAAATTTGTATAAAACTTAATTTTACCGCTTCTGTGAGTTTAATTTCAAAACTCCGAGAGACATAGTAAAGCCCAGTAATTAAAATTTGGTTCAATAAGATGAAAATAATTTTTGGTGAATAGTATATTTTGACTTTTATTTACTACGGTTAAAAGTAAATAGGGTAATTAAGGGTAAAAATGATATTATAATTACCCTAACACATGTAATAATTCTATTTTTAAGTTTAATTAAACCAAAAACAACCTTAGGAATAAAATAAGATCCTTTAGGTCCACTTGGATTAGATTAGGACATTTATTATTTTTTAATTTAAAGAAGAGTTAAAAGTGTTAAAATTCAAGTTTTCGTAACTAAATCATTTCCAATATAGGGTTATACATTAGATAAATTAGACAATAAGTATTCATTAGAAATATAAAAATATTTCCTACATAATGGTATTTTATTTATAATTTTTAAACATTAAATAATTAAATTTATTTTACACAATAATGATGCAGTAATTACCTTATTAATAAAATATTAAAATAATTGATATTACAAATACCCAAATAAATGTAATTTGAGACTTTTAATAAATTACACTAATTTTATAGGTTAATATTACATGTTAGGTTTGGTTGGATGAATTTTTTTCTAAGTAATAATGCTATTTTGAATTTAGAAAAAACAAAATACCAAATTGTGTCAAAATAGACATAAAATAGTTTTTTTAAAAATATTATATCATTAATTGATATTCTATTCTTAAAAATATATGTTTAGGCCAAAGGTCTTAAATAATATTATTTATGTCATTAATGAACCGCTTGAAGTTCTCTTGGAAGTTTATAGTAAGTTTATAAACCATATAGTGTAAGAATACAAGAAGACATGATAAAGGTTAAACTATTTAACTAAGAGTTAAATCTAAAAGATATGGTTAAAATGGTGGCATAATATTGTCTAAAACTTATTAGTTGAGAGGTTTTCCACACATTCCAACATTAGCCTTTAAATAATTCATTTTGGATCCATTAGAAACCGAAAGTGATTTTATTATAAAATAATATTTAAATTTACCTAAAGTGACCCTCACCTCTCTTATAAAAGGGCACTTCAACTTCTTTTAATTTCACACCTCCAATGCCATTTGGCTCAGAAAAACCCTGTCCAAATATACTCCAAACATTCCTCCCTTCATAATAGATGCCTTCTTTTGTTCATAAATCCAACTTATGAATCTATTTTGATCAAATCAAAAGAAAGAACCTGAAAAAGAGGTAAATATTTCATCACCTCTTTCAAGTTCCTTTCTTCTTCCACAACCTATTTCTTTGTTGTTTGCATTATAAAATAATAACTATAGTATATTCTATATAATTTGATGTTATTATAAATATGGTACAACCATATTCATTATTCTATCCATCCTTTGAATGACATGTCACCATACATGCGTATGTACGACTTACCGTCTCCACGTCGTGGTGTAATTGTTATTCAATACATTATTATTTGGATGGGTATAATAATGATGTGTAATTGATTTAAATAATAAATATGACATGATAATGATTCTTTATATATGATATAACATCAAATTATATATTAGTTTAATATCAAAATAAGGATATTGTTGCTCGTGCGTACGTACGGATTACCGTCTCCATGAACGTGATGAGATTCATTTCCACGTTCACCATTCAATGATGATTAAAAAATATATATCATTAATAAGTATGTAATATATAAAATAATAAGGATACTGTATATATATATACATACAGATATATATATATGTACTTACATATATCTGATTCACTTAGTTCTGTTCAATACGATATGAAAACGAAAACAGCGTTTATGCGTACGTACGGACTACCGTCTCCATAAACGGTGTTTTCCATTTCATATATATGTATATTATAAATATTTATATTCTAAATATATATGATATATAAATCATTTTTTATATTATTTAAGTATTTAAATCTTGATCAAAGTGATACAATCAAGAGTAAAAAGTTAAAATATGTACGATAAAGAAAGTGATTATTACCCGAAATGTTAATTTAATGTGGAAATTATTATAAAATGGGTAGTATAAAGTCATAAATGAATCATGTATGATATCATAAATATGAATATGTTTCTGGTATAATTTAATAACATACTACGATCTTCATACAAGGGGTTAAACGTACCATCAACTAAAATAAAGGGCAAGGTAAGGTTTAATTTCACAATATTTTTATTATCCAAGGTTGTTTTTACGTAAGTATCTACTGGGAAATATTTATTATCCATGTCCATGTTTCATAAGAAAATTCAAATGGATTATTTTTAAGGGAACTTTTACTAAAACAACATTTTAAATGTCTTAAATATTTATTCTTCTAAACTATTCTCATTAATGTCCATGTTTTCAAAATGGTTTTAAGGATTTATTTAAATAGACATGAATGTTTTAAAATGTTAATTCATTTAATAAGTTTCATAGTGGTATGGGACACTTTGATTCAAAAATTTATTTAAATGTATTCCTTTCTAAATTGTGTGACTTTTAAATATTTTCATGAAAAAGGGATATTTCTCTCAAAGAGTTTTACAAATCATTTTTATCTATGTAAAAATCATTTAATGTATTTTAAAATTGTTTGAAGTTGATTTATTATGATACAAATATTCCATATTGTATTTAAGTTTTTGTGATATGTTTGACTATAGATGTGTTATTTTTATACCATTCATGGTTTATGGATAAAGTATTGACATTTCGTATACCAGTTTTAATACGAATGTTTATGTTATGTTTAAACCTTTTCATATGAGGAATGCATTGGACTTAGTAAGTGTCAGGTGGAGCCCACTATAGCTCCCCAATGCATCGGTAGGTCTCATGAGACAAAATAGTGTCTTGTCACAAGGCCTTGAAAAAATCATACTTTTAGTCTTGGCACAAGGCCTTGACTATGTAGTTATGAAGTCTAGAATTATGCATTCCATCATTATGAAAGTGGCTATTGATATTGAATGTGATTATTAGACTAGTAGAATATCCATGTGAATAAGTAAATTGCATTATTTTATTGTATCTTTTCCATATTATGTTGAATTATAAGTTTAAAAGGCTTCTGTTTTAGTCTTATACATTTCCTTAAATGTTTATGCTTATTTATGAAACTTTCCGCTATATTGTTATCCTTACTAAGCATCTGATCTCACTCCTTTCTATGTTATAATTTTCTCAGGATTACAAAAAGTGTATTATGATTGATAAGCAGGGTTAATCTAGGGGACTAATTGAATTATAAAAGGATCATTTATGTTGTGTTTTATTTTCTAATGTGTAATGTAACGTTCATGTATGTAATCTATTTTCCAACACTGCTAAACTGATCGGTCTTTCGGGACTTGATTCCTTGTAATCATGTCAATTTATTAAAATAATGCACCGAATCTGGGTAACTGGGGTTAGGGTGCTACATTAAAACAACATATCCTTGAGCTACACTACTAAGCATATCTATGATTCTATGTAAAAATGTTGGTCCATTGTTCCCTCATATCTTCTTCTCTCTCTAAAGTTTCCTTCTGCACAAATCCATGTTTCCAAAATACATAAACTATCAGGATGTTATTTCCCCACAACACTTTATCATTGTGATCCAACACATTTATCAGATGCTTCTCAAAGGATGCATCTATTTGAATCTCAATGTCATCCACATCGATCATATGAGAATTCTCGATGTTATACAAAAAATGTTGTGAAACACGAAAACCATCACGAGTAACATTGTATTTATTTAGAAGATCCCATCGGTATGCCACCTACCTGATTCATTCAACAATATCAAAAGGTCCTATGAACCTAGTATTTAGATTTACTTGTCTCTATATCCTCTGGTGACACAAACATGATGAAACAAAAAGGAATACATGATCACCATTTGTAAACTCTATTGGTCATTTACATCTTTTAGAATTTTAATTTAGTCATCTCTGATATATATCCATACACTTCTGAATCTGCTGAATCTGCTTCGATATCTCCTACATGATACTCGGTCCCATTAAATTTGACTCACCTGCCTATATCTAGCACAAAGGTGATCTTCATGGAATACCATAAATATCCTTGTGTGGTTCTATATAAATAATTAAATGATAACTATTTTTATGGGGGAACTCCACTACTGACAGGTGCTTCTCCCAAGACCCACTAAAGTATAGAAAACAAGTTCACATCATATCCTTAGGAAAATGTATAGTAATCATTGACTACCCATCTGTCTATGTGTGGTAATCCATACTCAACCCAACATGTCTACCAAGAACCATATGTAAGACTTTCTAGAAGCACGAATTAAAACATGATTTTTGGTCTAAAACAATAGTTTGTGGTACCCAATATAGATATACTATATCTTGAACATGATGTTCTCCTAACTATGATACCGAGAAAGTCTCCAGTATTTGAAAGAAAGGCACTAACTTTATCAAATAGTCTAAAAACACCAAAATATATTCATTCATCCATGGATTCCTCAAGAGACCCACCATAAAATATGTGGAAACATTGTCCCAATTCCCTTATGGAAAGGTCAATGGCAGTAACAAACCTCCAAGTTGTTGATTCTCATTCTGAACCTGCTGAGAGGTGTAGCATCATATCATGAACCATGTTATTTCATTTTTCATCCACCACCACTAAAACTATCATAATAGGTCACCGTAAATTTTAGCCACTCCTAGATGTACTTCCCACTTTGAGCCATGAAACTCATATATTAGCTCCTCCAGCATGATTGTAGGAACAACCACCTGATTCCTGACATAGAAGATCTCATCCTAGTATATGATATAATTAAAAGGCGACTCCACACCTTCAAGGCTTTCCCATAAGTCTAAACATTCTGAATCTTTATACTATTTGTCCATGATTTGTCTCAAAAGTTTATACTCCACAAAAAATGATACCAGATTCACATGATCATGAATCTATTGTACCACAAAGTGAATCTCAACAAACTAATTCACAATCTTCCACTCGACAATAGACTCATCAACTACCAGAGTCTAAATTTCCCTTCTTGAATCATCAATAACATAGTTCCCATTTATAGGTTTATATTATATCTCAAAATAAAATGACTGGATATACTCTACCCATATATGCTACTAGATATTCAAATATCATTGAGAGAATACATACTTTAATCTATTTTTATCCGTATATTTATATAGTAATCTTCTCACCCAATAGATAATTCCTCCAATAATTTAATACATAAACCCCAATAACCAACTTGAGTTCATGTATGGGGTGGTTCCATTCGTGCGACCTCAACCTCTAAGACCCATACACCATAACTCAATCTCCCTACACTGATAATACTCCTAGTCTAATCCATGAATCGTAAAAATACACTTTATACTCCTCATATGGCTCTGATGGGGTCGATATTGGTGCTGATCATAAATGATTATTCAACTCCTAGAAATAATTATCACATATTTATGATTAATCAATCATTGTCCCTTTTTTGTTCAAGCACGAAAGTTGAACATCAAAATGGTAAATGTCCTAAATTTATATTTTATAATATCCATCCAACCCTAGAAATATAAAGATATCGAAGACAATCTTGGGATGCTCCCAAGAAACCACTTCCTGGAATTTATCAGGTTCTACCGAATCAACATCCTCTACGATTATGTGACCCAAGAAGTGTACCTGATTGATCCAAAACTGGAACATAGATATCTTGGCGTATAGCTGATTCTCCTTGAGTGTACTTAGTATAATGTTAAGATGTTGGGAATGATCATCACGATTTATCGAGTACACCAATATGTAATCTGAAAACACTACCACAAACTAATCCGGGTTTGGATGTAAGACTATATTTATCAAGACCATATAACCTATAACTGTTTTCATTAACCCAAATGGAATAACGACGAACTCATATAGGATGTAAATGATTAGGAATGAAGTCCTCAGTATGTCAGATATCTGAACTCTCAACTGATGATACCCTAATCTCATGTCTATATTGGAATATACATAAGCTCCCCTAAACTATTGAAAATTATTTTCTATTCAAGGAATATCATACTGGTTATTCATTATCATCTGGTTAGACTTTTGATAATCAACACATACGTGCAGCTTCCCATATGCCTTCTTAGAAAACCAAACTCTGAACTCCAAGGCGACTTGCACGGATGGATAAATCTCTTATCCTATAACTCCTTCAACTAAGTGTTGAGATCTTTTCTATATTTTGGTTTTATTCTATATGGTGGAATAAAAACCAGCCTATCCCCTAACATGAGATCAATGGTGAATTCTGCATATCTCTTAGGTGGAAACCCTAAGAAGTATTTAGGAATGACTTCCTGAAATCAGTCCAATACAGTTGGAAGGAAATACCACTATACACCTCCATCATCCAGAAATATACTGACAACCTGGGCTATGAAATCTCACGTTTTTTTGTGTAATTATCACTTCTTGGCATGCCTGTATATCTTATTCTCCACGATAAACATGACTATTAACCTTATGAGATTTAAAATTCACTATCCTGTGATAACAATATTTGTGGGCTTGGTAATCTAGTAAACATTCCATAACTATATTTAGGTCAAATCACTAGATTTGAAGAATTCATAGATCCCATATAAAATTATACTCTCAAAACTTGAGAGAACACCCCTTGAATAGGAAAATGTCTCTCAACTGAACTCCCATAGGTGTGTCTATCATCAACACCCCTTTTACAAACTCCACCTCCATACTAATACCATTTACATGTTGTTTAGAAATAAAGAAATTAGAGGCACAAGTATCAAGTAATTCAATATATAACTTAGAATGAAAAAGAATAATACATTAAATTGTTGATGGTCTATCCTCACTATCCACAAGTGTAGGATTCACTAAATGTAGTTTTACTTCCCATATTCCCCGTGATGTAGTCTGAATCCCCTGAGCTACACCACTCTTATAATTAGAGCACTCTTTACCAAAATCGCCACTTCCACTTCCTCCACCACATCGTGTTGTTTAACTTTATATACCATACTAATATGGTGTGTATGATCCCCTTTCGATAGTCATATTCTGTCTTGCTACACCCTCAATGTCCATATCTCACTGGGTCCTATAGGACCACTATAGAAGTCCCATATTTATACAAAATTGTAATTCTACTGGTGGTCATTTTCACTACCTCTCAATGTTTCCCAACCTACCACACTGGTGACAGATCACTAGATTATGGTATTATGCAACTGATCCCTTGGTTTGTGTACTATGCATCCCACTACCCTAGCTAATGTTATTGAAGCGAAACATCGTACTCTCGAAGGTCATACATCCTGATCGTCCATCTAGAACCACCTTTCTTACATAAAATCATCCTCTAGGTTACCCTCAGTTATCAGAGCCCGATCCACCTCCTCAAAAGGTCCTTGAAATGAATAAGGTTATCATATTAATTGATCTTTTATTTATGCCCATCTTGAAAACACCTCACCATAGCTATCTCATCCCATTTCAATTCTAGATAAATGCATTGAAAATGTACAAAGAATACAGTATATTCTATCACATACAAACTCCCCAGAGTTAGCCTCATGATCCGAGATACACTCACTTTCCTTAGATTCTATGGATAAAAGTTCTCTAGTGACTTCCCCATGAATTCCTTCCATAAAAATCCATCAGATTATATTGTCCGCAGCTGAATGTCTCACAATGATTCAATGATCCTCATAGCATGTAATAATCCAACATTAACCTTAGATATATTATTTTACATGTGTTAAAGTATATTATTGATGGAATAAATAGAGAAATAATCTTCCTCAAGTCCACCTTCTCTAGTAAAAGTCATAGGGTGATAGACCTAGAACTCACACATCAGATCAGACATACTCTTCCCAACCCATCATCTGTCTCTTACCATGAATTTTCTAAAGTGTTCAATGTAATCTTGGAAATTCTACCCATCTTAGTCAAACTTCACAATTGTTTCCTTAGGTTCCACTACTGGTATATCATCTCTAGCCAGGATATCTGGTCATCCTCTCAACAAGAATCAACACTGAGGCATATTTCTACAATTCAAAACATGTAAATTTGGACATTTTTCAAACAATAAATACTTTTACATAATTGGTAAACACAAAAATACCTAAAAATTCTTTTTCTTGAACCCCTCTAAACAGTCAAAACTAAGGCACTATCACTACCCTCAACCATCCTATAAGTCGGTCCTGTATAACAAGGGTAAACATATTTTCATTAATAATGTTTCTCATTCAGAAAAAAATCATTCCCATAACGCATCATTTTAAGATACACAATTTTAAATAAGGAACCATTTTTCATATAAATTTTATATGAATGAAAAAATATTTAATGTTCAACAACATACCCATAAAACATTTCCCCATGCATTCCTAAAAAATGATGTATTTTACAATATAATCTCGAGTGCCTTGAATGATTAATGAAAACTAAAATTTTGGTTCTATATTATTCCAGGAGTCAAATCTCAAAAAATCTTAGTGAAAATAATCACAACACACAACAATTGTGTCACCAAAGTTAAAATATAATTCAATCATAATTGAAAATATCAATAAAAACAATCCCACCATGGGTACTTGCATTATCCCCATACATGGGGTAGCTACTCCCATGCACAACCTCATAACAATGACCCAAATCTTCCTAGTCTCCTATATAAATTTCTCAAACATTAAGAAAAAATAAAAAGAAAATAAAACTTATTATTATAAAACATAGTAATGTCCCGACTAGTGAGCCACATGCCAGTTCCTTGAGTCAGTCTGCATTGTGACCATAGGCGTGCCTTCTAGTATGAAAGAGGCTACAAACTAAAATAAAGGGTCAGATATATCATTCTTGGGGTAGAATATAAACTCATTTATTAGAGTAAAAAACTAGTAGAAAATAAGAAACAGTAATTGAATAACATGAAATCATAACCCAAAAACAACCAGTATCACAAGAATTTCAAAATTGGAAATAAAACATCAAAACTAAATAAAAAAATATGACTTGACAATGTATGTGTCAGTTGTCAAAAATGAAACCCAAAATAAAGATAGTGAAGATTCAACTAATTGGGTCCCAAATCATGCTTGGATCTCTCATCCATGCTCCATACCATATTATCCATCTAACATATAGCCTTTTCCTTTAACCTATCTAGAAAACACAAAGTCTATTCTGTTACTGATCAAGGAAGATGAGTAGGGTGTGAGTACAACTCATTAGTCCAAAACCAACAATATCTAAAACAATATCCAGTTAATAAAAAGTGTATGCAGTTGTATACAGAAACAATTAAAATTAATAAGTAAATAGTTATCTCATTGTTAATTAATCATTATTTAACAACATAAACCGATAGGTTTCTATAGACACTCATACCTCTATCCGTGATTTGGCTCATGTTAGAGCCTAAAGTATGTCTCAGGGATATCTTATCTCAGAATTCCATTATTACCATTATTTAATTCACAAAGTACCATGTTACCATTCATACCTTACACATTATAATGAACATGTTTCTATTCTTTATTTCCCAACTAAATGACCATGTCATGATTAATACCTTATAAATTAGAATGAAGATGTTCCCATTCTTTATTTCAAAACTAAATGAACCTGTTAGTATTCATTCCATAAAAATTATAATGACAATGCTCACATTATTTATTTCCCAAATAAATGACCATGTTACCATTAATAATGCATAATTGATTCAATAATAAAGTATCCACATCAATTCCCTTACTAATTCAACAATTATTTAAACACATTAATCCCATTAGTTAACTCAAAAATTAACTAATCATATCAATAACATTTATTAATTTAAAAATTAATCAATGACATCAATCACTCTAGTAAATTAATTAATTAATGAATCACACAAATTTGTTTACTAATTAAACAATTAGTTTATCACATATTACCCTCAATTAATTCCAAAATTAATTAAGTACTCTAATCCCATTAATTAATTCATTAATTAATTATTCAATAATCACAAACTCAAAATAGCATAATTAATTCCAAAATTAATTTTTTAATCCTAAAATATCAATATCATATAATTAATTCCTTAATTAATTATATCAAACTATCAAACTCAACACCTTTTAATTAATTCTACAACAAATTGTCCTAATCTATAATTCCCAAAATACCCAATTTCGCATCTACTACACTTAATTAGTTCTCAAAAATAATTAATTAAATCAAGAACAAAATTTATAAATATCTAATAGAAATTATATAATTACATATATGTAATTTTAATAATTACTTTTTTGTTTTAATTATAGATAATCTACCTCAGTTTGTTAATGAGCTATTTCCCACCAAAATCCCCAAAATTTGAATAGCGTAATGATGTAGAACAAGATCTGAATCTAAAGTCCTGAATGAAGATTTTTAGAATAAATATTTCTTAAATCATGTTCTTTTTCTACAATACTAGATTATGATACAAAAAAATTTGTTATAGATCCAACCAAAATTGGAAGAAAAAAACCTGTCTACAATAGAGGAAGAAAAGAAAATGAACAGGAAACTAAGAGGAATAGGATTCACTTACTAGGAGAGGTGGAGACCCTCGATCTGATATTCTAATAACCATGAAAAGAATTTATAAGGAATTGAAATTAATTTTTAAGGATTGGAAATCATGAAATAATGTGATTCGTCTAGTGGGGTTTTATTTGGGTGAAATTTGGGGGTTTGGGTAATTTAAAAACTAATATTCCTGTGAATTAAAAAGTCACACACAATTAGCTGGAAAGGATCACCTCGTTTCCCCTAACTGTGCAATTAAATATTCTCATATATTACAGGGGTGTGTGATTTCTCCATATAGGAATCTTGGTTTGAGAAACTATGTGAAAATCAAGAAAATCCACACTGTCCAGGGTTAGATGGATTGCTGGGATGGGGTGAGTGGTTTTGGAAAACTGTGTGCCAACTGTGAACTACCCTTCTCCCTTCCCATTTTATCAATTTTCACCCAAACAAACCCCAAATTAAAAACCAGAAAAAAATTACTCAACCCAAGGAAAATTGTACCTGTAAACAAGCTCTAGGCATCTCTATAAATGGCCACGGTTTTACAAACCATGGTCTAATGACAACATTTTGGGACTTGGTCACCATTCCTATGACCCTTTGGACTTTTGATGTAGTAGTCAGTGTCACACACACATTAATTAGTTAATCACTATGGGATTTTGATGTGGAATTCCATGTCCCACACAAGAATATCAATTTATCACTATGGGATTTTGATTCATAAGGTCATGTCCCACATATGAATATCGATTTATCCCTATGGGATATTAACACAACATTCCATTTCCCACAAACAAATATCATAATAATTATATGTTTCATAATTAAAGATATATCACTTCAATCATGGTTAATCAACATTACACTTCTCATCACATTTAACTATCACAACATCTATTAATTAATTCAACAGTTAATTAGATCATTTCAATGAAATCCACACTCAGAACAATTCCCATTATTTAGTCCCAAAATTAATTAATCCTATTAAGAAAATTCATATTCACATGATCGTGTTAATTTATTCAATAATTAATTAATAACATCTATACTTTCTATTAATTCACTAATTAATTGGACACATCAATTCCATTAATTAATTAAACAATTAATTAAAAATTTCCCAATCCCAATATCCCATAATTATTTCAAAAATTAATTACACAGTGGAAAATCTCAAAATCCCATAATTAATTCAATAATAAATTATTTAATTCACAGTTCACTAATTAATAAATTTACAAAATTAATTAATTTCAAAGTAATAAAATCAATTTCAAATCAACAATATAAATTATATAATTATATACACATAATAGAAATCAAAACATTGTGATTCAAATAATAGTCCACTCACATAAATTAATTAAAAAATGATCTCCCAATTGAAAGACCCAACTTGAAATAGATAGATCAGTCACATGAAAAAGAACACAATATAAATATGAAACATTGATCCAAGATTAAACGAATCGAAATCCAAAAATCATAGTTATAGAACTAGAACCAAAAATAGATAAAATCCCTATATTATTTGGGAAGAGGAGTGGGATGGATAGAGATATATATAATTCTAAACTGATAGAAACGACATACCCTAGTGTTTCATATCCTCAATCCAGGATTGAAATTACAAAGAAAAGAGGTTATAATCCCTTAAAATTTGTTCAAAAGGCTCCCAAAATAAGAGAAATCATTATGTGATGATTGGGGGTCAGTTTAGGGTTAATTTATGGGTTTAGGTATTTTAAAATATCATTTTACGATTAATTACAATTTTAAACATGGCATTCTGTGAAAAAAAACATGGTTTTCCAAACCATGTTCCTTAACGTTGAACCTCTTATGGAGGGGGGGTCCATGTTTTCTGTTAATGGGGTACCCATTTTGATAAACTCTATGGAAACCATGAAAATTCCCTCTCTATAGGTTCTCATGGTTTTCTATGTTGGGGAACACAGTTTGGGAGAACCACATCGAAACCATGAACTCCTTATCCTTCTTCGAAAATTCCCTAGTTTCATACAATAACTCCCAAAGATACAACTAAATAAAGTAGTAAAATCATGGAAAAAGTGAACCTAAAACAATGGTTATTCCATATCCTGAGAAGTTCACAATCTTGCAGTAACATTTCCAAAATATCCTTCAACCAGTCAAGATTTAACACATGATTTTTTTTAGATTTTGAACAACCAAGATGTAGTTTGTTTCCTGATATTCTAACATTTAATTACTTGGTTTATTATAACTACCAAAAAAAATTCTCATCATTGAGAAGAATAGAATCCCATATCTAGTGAACTTATATGTTCACAAAGGCCTAGTTCCAACCCCCACCTATAATTTCCCAAATGAAATGGAATGGAACTACTATAATAGGTTTAGAGAAACTAATTTGCTTTAAAAAAGCTATCACTATAGAAATTCAATTTCACCATTAATCTCCTAAATGATGTTTCTACTTCCAATCATATATCAACACACCCAATTTACTATGAAAAGTGACAATTTCTATGTAATAATATATATTTAACAAAACTATATTTTTCCGCATATTGAGGTAAAAACTACTTGTACATCTTGAACTATAAATTTCCCTTCTACGATGATGTTTGTGAAATTATATCAACATCAATGTTAAACTCCACCATATTCCTATTATTCCACCCCACCATTCCCACTAATCCCATATCCTCTAAATCAACACTTTTTCTACAATTTTATTTCTTATTTGAAAAGGAGGACATTATAACATTCTCATGACTTAATATATTTTTATTCCCATGTTTTCTTTAGACCACTAATGAGCTACCCATGAATAATTTTTATCATTAACCTTTCATATTTTATAAATATGTGTTTTTTTATTTGTTATACCTCATGATACCTCAAAAACCCACCACTTGGGTTCTCAAAAAATATCACCTAATTAAAAAATCATCCTCAAGAACTAACATGTTAGAGTTTTTTCCAATACATGTAAGAAGATTATACTCCATGAAACCACTAAGCAGTTTATGATAAATAATCCATATTATCTTCAACTAGATAACACCACCTTATATAAATTATGAAACCCTATTAGGAATACTTATTCCAAGACCTATAAGATAATCCTATCAATTATAACTCCAAAGTATTGTTCATGTGTTTTATTATATCTATTTTCCCTTTAATTAATCATTTTTACTATTGACCATTTTTTATCCCATCAACAATCACCATGATTTGGTCACTAAGGATATGTCACAGTGCCTATAAAATCACTCTACATATACTAGTGACCACTAGTCACTACCATAAAATTCCAATTATTATATATAGAAATTCAAACAAACACTTTTGACACTTTTCCTAATTTATATATTCTAGTTCATTGTTCATTCACCTCACATATGACATAGTTTTCTATTTTACTAAAATTATATTAAAATAGTCATTTTAGATACAGAACCAAGTTAATACCTATCAAATTATATTATCCACTTTATTCTTAAGAATGATATATTTCTCCCCATAATTCAGTAAAATTTATCTAGAGATCTTAATCATCATTAGTCATAAATTATTTCCCTTCTAAAACTCTTTATCATGAGTGTTGATGATTTTAAACATACATGATTTATAGTTTGTTTTAAAAGGTCACTAACCATTGGAGACACTCTTTATTTCACTGATACAATTCCATGTTTTATTTTCTATAAAAAAACTCATAAACATAGTAATACTCACCAGAAGTTCGCTTCTCAGAGATCCATCAACTATCCCCGATCAACATCAATCAACCACGCCATAAGGTTTCTTGAACCTTCTTGTAAGAATCCCACAAATATCATTAAACGTGAACCTTAAATATATAACATTAACTTCCCCAAGAAACCAAATTCTCTCATATGAATAATAAAATCATAAACCATATCAACCCTCCAAAGAAAAAAAATCTTTCCAACATTTTACAAAATATATACTGAATAAAAATCATTTATTTAACTACTAATTAGACCAACTCAGTCCATATCATCCAACATAACCTATATACTACACAAAAATTTACTACATTTACTCTATGATAGGAGAGAACCCATCACCTATATTGACTCAAATACCTAGATATTTACCAATAATTAATCACAATATATTTAGCTACCTTGTTATCCCGTCTATATATTATACTAAAAAGAGTTCAACCAAAACCAAACAAGGAATACCCACCTAAATAATCGGTCTATCATCCATCTTATCTCACTCATCACACACCTTATCCATATTCTAAGAATCACCGACTATTATATAATTATGATACAATCTTAAGGAACTTAAAATGAAAAACAATTTCCCCCACAGTATGATTAACCTGTTAAATAATTCAATTCCTATATATACATATATTTGGTCACATATGACCCATATTGATCCGTTAACGTAAAAATAACCATTTTTCATACCAATTAATATGGAAAACAATTCCTTCTCTTACAAATTGTTTTCTTTTCAAAAAAATTCTAAAAATAATTTTTTAAACTAATTTATCTAAACACATACAAGAATGTACATGTCTCTGTGATCCTTGATGTTGTGTATGATTTATGAAATTTCGCTCACCCAAAATAATGAGAAAATAAAAAATAACTAACTGCATAAAATTGGAATATTTAATAAAAAAATCTAAAAAATGACAATAAAAACCAACAATATCAATCCCATAACACTATTAGCTTTGACTTTAATCATACTAGTTTTTGAAATGAATTAGACCATTATCCATCATAAGTTTATACCATTACTTTTTTATCTATAAAATAAATAATTGGTTAAGATATCCAAAACAAGTAACTAATACAATTTTATTACATCATGACCTAGATCATCTGAACAATGTCAAAACTAGTGTCCCAATGTGAATACAGATGCATCTTCCCATATGCAAGAAGATTTCAACAAGTGGATAGAGTCTAACATCAATACCAGGGATGATATAGTCTAAGTATCATAATAAGAACTATCAAATATAAATTAAAGTATCATTGATGATAGATAACAGTGGTACACATATATCATAATAGTTAAAAGTAATCAATCAATAAACTAACAATAACTTATATTATATCAAAATAAATCATGTAGATCACACATCACATCCTTAAAGAGGATAAACCACTCGATAAATAATATATAAAACATAAAAAAATAAAAAAAATAAAAAACTATGAGTCATTATTCATTTCTATCTCAAAATGACACCAAGATACTACAACCAAATCCACTATAGAACTTGAGTTTGAACCTATATATTATATATAAGATATGGTCTTACACTACGATTAATGCACAACATTCAAGAGTAAATATTTTTAGGTAACCACCAATGTAGACAGTAAAATATTCCATAATATACTAGTAAATTATAAAATAATAAATAATTTAGTAACCTCAAACATCTAAGAAATAAATTTAGTTCTTTATGTGCTGAAAATTCCATCATGACATCTAACTTTAACACATTTTATCAAAATCAGTAATTAAAAAAAATAATACCGACATATAAATGGATATAGGATGGAGTATTTTCCAATGATTAGTTTGAAAATCCATAGAATAAACAGGAATCTTTATAAGAAAACCAATATTTATAAACTATGGACTAATAAGGAGTTTAGGTAACAAAACTAATCTATCATAAATATAGACTAGAAAGGAGTCCTAGTAAAATAATTGGTATATATATGAAATGGACAAGAATTGATTCCATGTTATATAATTGTTCAATCAAATATGTTGAATACAAATGAGTCCTTATAAAAATCTGATTGATACCAACCACAAACTAGCCAAGACTCCCAATTATACAGTAGGTCTATCCATGACACAAACTAGAAATGAGTTATGGTAAAATAGTGATTCTCTCCAAAAAAGGACTAGTAATGAATTAACATTATATAAATATTCAATCCAAACCCTAGACTAATAAGGTGTACCAATAAGAGAACCATACTTTCCAATATACAAACTAGCTTTAAATCTTAGTAAAACTCACTATCATTCAAATACAAACAATGAATTCATAGTAGAACCCATAATTATGATCCTTATGAACCAATAATAATAACCAATTTAAAAAGTTATCTATTTCCATCCATGATACATACATAAATAATGTTCATAATATGTGAAAAATTTGAGCATGTGAAACACAACCCAATTCTTATCCCTTTGATTGCATCCCTCACATCCAATACATCATTTATCCTGACTCACAAAAAAGTTTTCTAGACTATCCTAGAAAATCTGACACACACAAACAATATACCAATACACAGAACTTTTTTTCATCATAAAAAACACCAAATCATAAGTTATTCATATGGACAAAATAAATGATCTCAACTTAGTCAAGGGAATCAGTTCCCCTTAGTTTCCATATGATATACCTAAGGTCTAACAGTATTGATACCCACAGTTGTTTATCACCTATATATGGATGGTATATCATATGGAGTTTACCTACATATCATATATGATAAATTAAATTTCCAACCATATTATATTATTTTAAAAATATAAGAACATCCTTAAAATCAACACCTAACCTTCAACACATTAAGGAAGCCACAATCAACACAACTTATCAAACTACCCATATGTTGCAAGACCACCCAAAACTTCTAATACATTTAATTAACACATTAATTTTGAGGAATACATAATACATAACAAAAACATACACCAAAGGACTATAATAGTTTAATGTGTTTGGAAACTTGGAACATAATCTTCAAATCATGGTGAAAGATCTTCAACATCTCCCATAAAGATCTTACCCTTTTGTTTTCTTACCTAAAAACTTTATTTATATCCTGGGGAAAAGAAAACATAAAAATGGTGAGATCAAATGCTCAGTAAGGGTAAACATAGAAAACATAAAACAATACATAAACATTTGAATGAAAAATCTTAAACATAAAATCTAAACATCAAAATCTTGAGCAAAGACATAAATCTTGGAAGTACGTACGACATATATTATAATGGAACATCGATCATGATAAAATTGCATGGGAAGAAAACATGTAATTGTGGAAAACCATTAAGCACATGATATGATTTCCATAGTAGACAAGGCATTGCTGCCAAGACCATCTTAGTGGACAAAGTCCTATTCTGAATCGAGTTCACTCCTCGTTCTAGTCTTGTATCACTGAACCAGATTAACTTGTCATTCCAGCCATGTCTATCTCAGGAGATATAAATCTTTACCCAATTCATTGGAGGGAGATATAGGTCTCACCCATCTCATAATGAAATCATTCTTACGTGTGCCATAACAAAAACATAAATCATTCATCATAACCCAAAGAATAAAATGGTTTTCATAAGCATCATCCCATCATAACATAATCCATAAAAAACCAATGGATATCATTTCATCATAAGAAAAGTAAAACCATGTAAATAATAGATACATTATACTTGAAACATACACATATGAAATAATTCCATCTTATATGGAAAATGGTTTTGATAAAACACATGAAATGAATTCTTGAGGAAAATATCATTTCTTCTTCAAAATCATTTTCTATTCACAAAATTTCATGAAATTTTAGAAGAAAATGATTTTGTTGAAAATAGTCATTAAATCATGTAGAGTAAGCTTCATGAAAATAAGGCGTTATGAAATCGTGAAAATCCATTCATGCTGTATAAGTTAAAAAAACATTCTTCTCATACTTTTGCCGAAAAATTCAAAAAAGTACCTCATAATGTAAACAAAAGAAAGAATCCTTACATACCATGTAGTAAAAGTAAAAAATTGGTTAAAAGGACTTTAAAAATACATGAAACCATATTTATAAAACAGGGAAATGGATGATAAATATAACCCCAGTAAATACTTACGAATAAACAATCTCAAATAAAAATGAGATTGGAAAAGTTATCCCTTACCTTATGTCTGATATGCCTCGTACTTATCCGAACCTCCTGTATAATGATTTAAATAATGTCATTTAATTATTAAAGAATCATATTCATTATTATTATATCATATATGGTTCACTTATGACTTTATATTACCCGTTCTTTTGTAAATTCTTTGTTAAAGTAGTGTTTTGGGTAAAATCGTATTATTTATTGTACGTGTTTGGACTTGTTGTTCTTGATATTTTTATTAATTATATCATGATTTAAATACTTAAAGAATGTAAAACATGATTTATATACTATATATATTCAGTATATATATATAATAGATAGATAAATGAAATGAAACACACCGTTCATTGAGACGGTAGGCCGTACGTATGCATGAACACTGTTTTCCTTTCCTTATTGACTTGAATGGAAGTAAGTAAATGACATATATATATATAAATAAATAAAATATCTTTATCATGTCATATATTTTATTATTATTCATTATATATACATTATAATCATTCTTGAATGGTTAACATGAATAATGAATCTCATCGCATCGTGGAGATGGTAATCCGTACATACGCACGAGTGATGATATCATTCCCATAATTATTGAATTGAATTGGACTGGATGATATAATATCTCAAAATCAGTATGATATTATAATAACTATATATAGTTATTCTTTACACCATTATACCCATCCATGTAAGGTGGTGGTGTAAAAATAGATTACACCACGGCGTGGAGACGGTATTCTTTACGTACGCACGCACGGTTGTTTTGTTTTCTGTAGGATGGATAGAAGGTGAAATGGGGTTATTTCATATTTATAATATAATATCAGTATATTATTGATACTGATGTTATTTCTCTATAATGAAACAACTAAATAATAATAATTTTAAGAAGAAAGAAACTTGAAAGAATTGGTAGAAGAGATTACCTCTTCTTTGACGCACCTCCTTTAAGCTTCCTCTTAAGGGACTAGAGTTGGTCTTTTGAGAAGAAAAGAACCTAAATAATTTTTCTAGGGAATTGGAGAAGATAAATGGGAAGGTTTTGGCCGATCTTTAAGGCTCAAAGTTGTGTAAATAGGAGAGGGAGGAGGTTCCCTTTTATAAGGGAGGAGAGGGGCACCTTTGGAAACGTCAAAAATATTAATTTATAATAAATCAAACCCCACATAAAAACGTCCAAAATGACTCAAATCCAAAGAATAGATGAGATATGGTTGTAATATCATCATCAAATAAAATTTAGACATGTTGGAAATTTATTTTAAACCTTATCAATTTGATTTATCCTTATATAATTTATTTAATCTTATTTGTGGTAATAATATTCTAGATTTTAAATTGTTATAAATAATTACATATGTTTTTCAAATTATCCATAATTGGGTAATTTATGAAATTTTAGACCATATAAATATAAATTTATAATTTTTAAATATTTATGTGATTTTTAATCAATTTAATAATATGTTATTTTTATAAAATAACAATAGTGTTCATTTTGACACTATTCAATTATTTGAATTTAAATAAAATCTACACAGAGGATATATTCTAAAACAAATGTTTAATAGATTCCTAACATGTCATATTCATCTATAAAATTTGTGGAGAACATTAATTAGTTCATATAATGTTTATTTTAATATTTATAAAACCATTTATTTCATATTTGTCTTATTAAAACAATTACTACATCATTTTTGTATAATAATTTAATATATTTATTAGTTGCATAAAAATTCAAATTAAAATCCTATGATAAATATATATATAATAAATTTCATAATAATATTTTTACTCGAATTTATCATCATAAAATCACAACATGTAAATTGTTATATTTATTAAAATTTGAAAGTGACATCTTTGACATCATTTAAAATAAAATAATATAAATGTCCTAATCTGTTTTATAAGGCTCCAAATGGTCCAAACATCGTCCCTTGGATTCTTAGGGTATATATATATACTCGACCAATAAGTTTTGGTCAAGTTTCTGGTCCTTTTGATATATATTATTATTTTAATAAAAACTATATTATTGATTTTTCACTAAATAAACAATTTCTGCATCACTATTGTGTCACCATTAATGACAATTATTTAATCCCTAAAAATTATAAATAAATTTACATGATTTAGATAATTTTATTATATTTCTTGAGACTATTCATTTTTGATGTTTCATGAAGTTTATCACTAAGGTAAAATTATTATACTTATAAGATTTAAGAGAGTGACATGTTGTCACTTTCTTTGGTTTTAATAATAATTAAATTATTTTTATGGTCAAAAGTCCATAAAATGAATCTATTTCGACCCTTAGGTGATATGGGTCGAGTTTCAGTTATCCAATAAATTTTTTGCAAGCGATAGGGTAATTTTATAATCTTATTTTTACCCTTAATTACCTGATTTACCTTTAACTGCAGTAAATAAAAATTATCGTAGTTACTATTCGTAATATAAAAAAAATGTAAACTATTACCATAATTTGTACCCACTGAGTTCAAATATGGAATCCATTTTTCAAAATTCAAAACACATAAGTTTTAGTAATTAATTTAAAATTAATCTCGTTGTTAAGAAAACGAGTTTTAAAAGTTAAAACATTGCCAAAGATTGAAATGTTTTTAACTATGAATTCAATGTAACATTAATGGAAACGAAATACATTATATTAAATGGTAAAAATATATTCTATTTATAATTTAAAACCATTAAATATTATAATTTAACCATATAAATTATTACGATGAAAAAATTTGTTTTTTATTAAAATATAGCGTGTTTTTACTATTCATTAAAATTTGAAAGTTATGAGAATAAAATAAAAAATTTATCCAAAGAAAATTTTTATATACTGATTCCAAATAAGAATTTTATTTTGTCAAATTTAACTTATAAACATTTCAAAAACTAGATTTAAAGTGGGTGCGCCATCAAAAGGCGGAAAAACTGCATTTTTTGAAAAATACTTATTTTACCCAAAAAATTTATTTTGTTCTCATACCATATTCTATAAAATGTGTAAGATTAATAATAATGTTATAACATTCAAAATTTAGTTAATAATATTCATAACGGCTAGTCCATTATAATATTAAAACAATATATCATTGTTTAGTGAATCCTGATATTGCGTACTACACACGCTATCGAGAAAGGTCGTGATTGCTTGTAATGCAAGCCAAGTTAGGGATGTGTGTAGTGAAAGCTACTATTGGTGTAGCATTCAACACAAGACATAAATGAAATTAAAAGAATATTTTTCATAAAATCTCAGGGTATTATATTCTACCCCCATTAAAATTAATTTCACCCTTGAAATTCATCGGGGTTATAAATGGTTTATTACTTGAAAGTTTCTTTAACAGAAACCCACATCTTAAAAAGGAATAACAAAACTAAAATTTAAAAACTAAATTATGAAATTTAATAGTTACCCAAATTAACTAATCAATGGGTTTCCACATAGGAGATCATAGGTGAAAATATGGATATGGAAGAGAAATCTAACCATCATGTTCTGATAGAGAGTGGTAGAGAACATGGCTATGAAAAATCCAACAATCACAAAGACATAAATTTGTGATGATCTAAGGTACCATGTGATTCATCAGATATGAGGGAACTATGACAACATTTTTGGTTTTCAATATCATTTCCATAAAGTTGAAGAATAATTAAAAGAAATACTTACTTGATTTTGGTAAATTCTCACTGTTGTTTGTGCCTTGAACATTATTCACACCATCTCTTAAAGAAATGAAGTTGAATTTTTCATTTGTGAAGTGTTACCAAATCATGTGATAGAGTAATGGGTCATTCCATATGTCTCAAACAAAATGCTATCAAAAGTTATCAAATATACATAAGTCCATCTATGGTGAGGATAATCGTATATGATTCCAAAAATGGACTTATACTTCATCTATCATACCACTTAATATAATAAAACTAGATTCTACTAACCAGGGACTTCATGTAAGCTAGTGGTAGGCAATAAAGGACTATCACACTTCAGTTGTGGGTTCGATTCCTGCAACTTTGTCCGACATGACGGGTTGTCTCCCATCATATAGGTTGTCCTTTTTCTAAAACTACTCTATTATAACATTCGAGAAATAATATTGAAAAAAATGTTCTATCCTTAATCAATATTATCTTATGTCCAACATAATCCATTTCAAATCCATAGACTTATCAAAAATACTTTAGTCCAAGCTCATATTATAAAGAAAATTATTACTTAAAAGGTCACATAACAAGCACATGAATACCATCATTTATCCCCCATATATCATAAGATATATCTTGTTATTCACATTACAAACATGTGAATACCTTAATCATGTATTCTTTTGGAACATGAATTACCATAGAACCTTAGTGAAAACATGAATGCTGTCAAAATATACCTCTTTCCACATACAAAAATCCCAAAAATTCTATATACTCAAACCATGATATCAATTTGTCCTTATATCAGTCATGAGCTCATTAATACTATCAAACATCTCATTATCTATTTATCCTTTATTTATGAACATATCATATACCTTCCAAAAATATATGAAGAACCTTTCATGGTTACCAGTACCATTCATCAAATACTTTCAAAAACTCAAGGAAAGACAACAGTGTAACAATCCTTAGATTTTTCTTTATTCCATAGTACCATATATTATTCTTGATAGACATACCATCATTCCACTACCTTCTTAAACCACTGACTGAGGTTCATCATTTCTTTCATCTCATATATCATTTGTAGTCTCTTCATCATCATCCATATAAATACTACCCGTATGACCATGTTGATTCCCTTCATGAGATTTTTTTCGTAGGGAATTGGTTTGCATAATTCCCATAAATTCCACATTTAAAACATTTAACCATTGTTGATGTCTTAGCAATACCATTATCCTTGTCCATGGTGTTAACTGAACCATTTCTATTACAATTACTGGCTTTGTGACCTTCTTTTCCACACCCAAAACATCTTCCAGTTCCTTTGAAACATTCTCCCTGATACCTCTTCCCACATGATTTAAATGAGGTAAATTGAACTTTCTTTCCTCTATGATCATCATGAAACTTCATCTTTCTCTTATTAGCTTAGTCAGGAAACTTACCAAAGTTGAGATTATTGATCATATTATGAGATTACTGATTAGGAATAATAACGATATGTGGACTTCCAGATCCAAATTCATTTTTTTCTCATGAATAATATCATTCAATTGTCCATCATATCCTCCATTATCGTGAATCTTCCTGTTTCCAACCATTTTCTAAAACCCAAAAAGAATAGTGTGAGAGGAAAAAATCGCAATCAAGGGGGATTAACATCAATATCTAACATCTTAGGTTTAATTATAATATCATTTCCATAATTCTAGGACTATAACCTATACTTATACTTAACCTTAGGGACATCCCTAGACATACCTTAGAAATATCTCTAGGGATCTCACTAATGTTTTCGCATCCTAATTTCCAAAGGTTAAATAAACCTTTCCACTGATACCAACTGTAGAGACCCATACTTGACATACATAGACATTACATTACTTTTTCAGAATACTTAATACATAACAAAAACATACACAAAAGGACCGTAATAGTTTAGTGTCTTTGGAAACTTGGAACATAATCTTCTAATCATGGTGAAAGATCTTCAACATCTCCCATAAAGATCTTCCCCTTTTGTTTTCTTACCAAAAACCTTTATTTTTATCCTGGGGAAAACAACCTAAAAGGGTGAGCTAAAATGATTCATAAGGGTAATCATAGAGTACATAAAACAATCCATAAACATTTGAATGCAAAATCTTGAACATAAAATCTGAACATCAAAATCTTGAGCAAAGACAAAAATAATGGAAGTACGTAAGGCATATATCATAATGGAACATAAATCATAATAAAATAGCATGGTAAGAAAACATTTAATTGTGGAAAACCATTAAGAAAATGATATGATTTCCATAGTATCAAAGGAATTGCTGCCAGACCATCTTAGTGGACAAATTCCCTTTCTGAATCAAGTTCACTCCTCATTCCAGTCCTATATCACTGAACCAGATTAACATGTCATTCCAGCCATGTCTATCTCATGCGATATAAATCGTTACCAAATGAATTGGAGGGAGATATAGGTCCCACCCATCTCGTAATGAAATCATTCTTACGTGTGCCACAACATAATCATAAATCATTCATCATAACCCAAAGAATAAAATGGGTTTCATAAACATCATCCCATCATAACATAATCCATATAAAACCAATGGATATCATTTCATCATAAGAAATGTGAAACCATGTAAATAATAGATACATTATACTTGAAACATAAAAATATGAAATAATGCCATCTTATATGGAAAATGGTTCTTATAAAACACTTAAAATGAATTCTTGAGGAAAATATCCTTTCTTCTTAAAAATCATTTTCTTTTCACAAAATGCCATGCAATTTTAAAAGAAAAGGATTTTGTTTAAAATATTAATTAAATCTTTTAGAGTAAGATTCATGAAAATAAGGCGTTATGAAATCATAAAAATCTGTTCATGCCGTATAAGTTAAAAAAACATTCTTCTGGTACTTTTGCTGGAAAAGTCAAAAAAGTACCTCGTAACGTAAACAAAAGAAATATTACTTACATACCATGTAGTAAAAGTAAAAAATGGGTAAAAAGGACTTTAAACATACATGAAATAATTTTTAGAAAATAGGGACATGGATGATAAATATAACCCCAGTAAATACATACGAATAAACAATCTCAGATAAAAATGAGATTGGAAAAGATATCCCTTACCTTAGGTCCGATATGCTTTGTACATATCTGAACATCCTGTATAATGATTTAAATAATTTCATTTATTTATTATAGAATCATATTCATTGTTATGATATCATATATGGTTCACTTATGACTTTATATTACCCATTCTTTTGTAAATTCTTTGTTAAAGCAGCGTTTTGGGTAAAATCGTTTTATTTATCGTACGTGTTTGGACTTGTTGTTCTTGATATTATTATTACTCATATCATGATTTACTTACTTCAAAAATGTAAAAAATTATTTATATACCATATATATTCAGTATTTATATATATAATAGATAGATAAATGAAATGAAACACACCGTTCATGGAGACGGTAGGCCGTACGTACGCATGAACACTGTTTTCCATTCCTTATTGACTTGAATGGAAGTAAGTAGATGACACACACACACATATATATAAATAAATCCATTAGCTTTATCATGTCATATATTTCATTATTATTCATTATATATACTTTATAATCATTCTTTAATGGTTAACATGGATAATGAATCTCATCATGTTGTGGAGACAGTAATCCGTACGTAAGCACGAGCGATGATATCATTCCCATAATTATTGAATTGAATTGGAGTGGATGATATAATTTCTCAGAATCAGTTTGATGTTATAATAATTATATATTGTTATTATTTACTCCATTATACCCATCCAATTAAGGTGGTGGTGTAAAAATAGATTACACCACGGCATGGAGACGGTATTTCGTACGTAAGCACGCGCGGTGATTTTGTTTTCCGTAGGATAGATAGAAGGTGAAATGGGGTTATTTCATATTTATAATAACATATCAGTATATTATTGATACTGATGTTTTTAATTTATAATGAAACAACTAAAGAATAAAAATTTGAAGAAGAAAGAAACTTGAAAGAATCGGTAGAAGAGATTACCTCTTCTTTGACGCACCTCCTTTAAGATTCATCTTAAGGGAATAGAGTTGGTATTTTGAGAAGACAATAACCTCCAGAATGTTTCTAGATAAGTGGAGAAGATAAATGGGTAGGGTTTGGCCGAGCTTTAAGGCTCAAAGTTGTGTAAATAGGAGAGGGAGGAGGTGCCCTTTTATAAAGGAGGAGCGGGGCACCTTTGGAAACCTCAAAAATATTAATTTATAATAAGTCAAAACCCACATAAAAAATTCCAAAATTACTCCAATACGAAGCTTATATGAGATAAGGTTGTAATATCATTATCCAATAAAATTTATACATGTTGGGAATTTATTTTTATCCTTATCAATTTGATTTATCCTTATTTAATTTATTTAATCTTATTTATGGTAATTGTAGAGAACCGAAGCTTATCGTACATGGCTATTACATTACTTTTGCGGAATACTTAGTACATAATAAAAACACACACACAAGGATCGTAATAGTTTAGTGTCTTTGTAAACTCGGAACGTAATCTTCTAAACGTGGTGAAAGATCTTCAATATCTCCCATAAAGATCTTCCCCTTTTTTTTACCTAAAACCTTTCATTATATCCTGGGAAAAAAAACAAAAAAAAAAGGGTGAGCTCAAATGCTCAGTAAGGGTAAACAAAAGAAATATCAATCACATCATATTCATAAGAACATAACATTTTGGAAATCATAACCTGCAAAAGAGATCATAATATCTTAACATGGAACAAATCATAGAAGTGAAAATGAGATCACCATAATCATAACATGAAACTTGAAACTTTGTGGCATACACACATAATCATAGAGAATCATTTCTTGTTAGTCAAGACTCATTGCCAAGACTATCTTAGTGGACAAAGTCCCTTTCTGAATCGAGTAATCCTCGTTTCAGTCCTGTTTCACTGAACCGGTATAACCTACCATTCCAGCCATGTCTATCTCATGAGATATAAAATCTTTACCCAATGCATTGGAGGGAGATATAGGTCCCACCCATCTCTTAATGAATCCTTTCTTATGTGTGCCACAAAATCATAAATCATACATCATTGCATAACCCATGTAATAAAAATGGGATTCTTAAACAACATGACATCATAAAACCATTCATATAAGATAAAGGAATTCATAAACATAATTCCATCACAACATAGTCAAATCAATGTAAAAATATGGATAGAAACAGAACCCTTTATTATCTTATATGGAAAATAATTTTGATAAAACACTTGAATTGAATTCTTGAGGAAAATATCCTTTCTTCTTCAAAATCAATTTCTTTTCACAAAACATCATGCAATTTTAAAAGAAAGGGATTTTATTGAAAATAGTCATGAAATCTTTTAGAGGAAGCTTCATGAAAATAAGGCTTTATAAAACAGTATAAATCCGTTCGTGCCGTATAAGTTAAAAAAAACATTCTTCGTACTTTTGTCGGAAAAGTCAAAAAGTACCTCGTACGAAAAACGAAAAAAGATTCCTTTCATATCCTTTACTAAAAACTCATAGAAGGGTAAAATTGGATTTAAACAATTGTAGGTGGATGGAAATAATATTACATATTGAGGGAACATGGATGTGGATGATAAAATACACCCCAGTAAATACATATGAATAAACAATCTCGGATAAAAATGAGATTGTGATATTTCCCTTACCTTAGGTCCGACTTGCTTTGTAAGTGTCCGAACCTCCTGTATAATGATTTAAATCATGTTATTGACTTATTCCAGAATCATACTAATTGTTATGATATCATATATGGTTCACTTATGACTTTATTTTACCCGTTCTTTTGTAAATTCCATGTTAAAGAGCGTTTTTGGGTAAAATCGTTTCATTTATCGTAGGTGTTTTGACTTGTTGTTCTTGACATTATTATTACTTATATCATGATTTACTTACTTATAGAATATAAAATATGATTTATATATCATATATATTCAGTATATATATATATATAATAAATAGTTAAATGAAATGAAAAACACCGTTCATGGAGACGGTAGTCCGTACGTACGCATGAACGCTGTTTTTCTTTTCTTATTGTCTTGAATGGAATTAAGTAGATGACATACATATAAATATACATAAATCCAGTATCATTATTATGTCATATATTTCATTAGTACTTATTATATATACTTTATAATCATTCATTAATGGTTAATCATTGAGAATGAATCTCATCGCGTCGTGGAGACGGTAGTCCGTACGTACGCACGAGCGATGATATCATTTCCGTAATTATTGAATTGAATTGGAGTGGATTATACAATATATCAGAATCAATATGATGTTATAATAACTATGTATAGTTATTCTTTACACCATTATACCCATCCATGTAAGGTGGTGGTGGAAAATAGATTACACCACGGCGTGGAGACGGTATTCCGTACGTACGCACGCGCGGTGATTTCTTTTTCCGTAGGATGGATAGATGGTGAAATAGGGTTGTTTCATACTTATAATAACATATCAGTATATGAGTGATACTGATTTTATTACTTCATAATGAAACAACCTAATAAGAAGAAGTGGAAGAAGAAATAAAGATGAAAGAATTGGTAACGGTAATTACCTCTTCTTTGAAGTGCCTCTTTGAGACCTCCTCTTAGGGCACTAAAATTGGTCTTTGAGGAAGACCAGAACCTCTAGGATGTTTCTAGAGAAGTGGAGAGGAAAAATTGGCTGGGTTTGGCCGAGATTGAGTGCTCAAATTGGTGTGAGGAGGAGGGGGAGGAGGTGTCCTTTTATAGGGGAGGAGAGGGGCACCTTAGGAATATCTCAAAATATTATTTTATATTAAAGTCAAAATCGGTTTATAATGGTTCCAAAGGGTATTATTTCGAAGCTAAAGTGGGGATGGATCGAAATCCTATCAACCAATAAGATTTAGACAAGTTTAGGGTATTATTTTAACCTTATCAATTAGATTTAACTCTAAGTTAATTAATTTAACTTTTACCGTGTCTTTTTGTTTTCTTTCACTATATGGTTAATACACTTACTATAACATGCCAAACGAACCCCAAATTGTTTATTATTAACATATATATCCTTATCTAAGTCATTTGGCCGAACCTTAGATTTTTTGGAATAAAATAACAATTAATAATATAATATTTGATTTAAAAACTATTTTGTGTCAATTTTGACTCTATTTGATATATGATTTTTGTGAAAGTCATAACAGAATTATATGTTCGAACCAAGTTGATTAAATCAACACTAATATATCATATTAACCTAGAAAATTAGTTTAATTCATAAAAAGTCTCAAATTACATTTATTTTGGTGTTTATAACATCAATTATGTCAATATTTCAATAATAAGATAATTACTGCATCATCATTGTGTCATAAATAAATTAAATTATTTGATGTCTAAAAATTACAAATAAAATACCATCATGTAGTAAATATTTTTAGATTTCTAATGAATATTTACAATCGAATTTATCTTATGTATAACCCCATATTAGAAATGATTTACTTATTAAACTTTGATTTTAACTATTTTAACCCTTCTTTAAATAAATTAATAATAAATGTCCTAATCTAACCCAAGTGGGCCTAAATGGTCATATTTTATTCATAAGGTTGTTTTTGGTCGAATTACACTTGTCCAATAGAATTAGGACATGTGTTAGGGTAATAGTGATATCATATTTACCCTTAGTTACCCTATTTACTATTAACCGCGGTAAAAAAAGTAAAAAGTTACTATTCACCAAAAAATTATTTTCATCTCATTGAACCACATTTTAGTCCTTGATATTAACCGTGTCTCTCGGATTTTTGAAATTCCATTCACAGAAGCGGTAAAATTAAGTTTTATGCAAAATTCAGTTTTTTTCACCTACCACTTAGTGGTTTCACTATTCATCAAAAATTGAAAGTTTTCAGAAAAATACCAAAATTTCACCCTAGGCTAATTTCGATATTCTGAGTCCAAAAATGAAGTCCATTTTGAAAAATAAAATTTATAAAATTTCAAAAAGTGGTTATTACTATTCATAACGGGTAGTTTTAATAATATTTTAATAGCATATCGTTGTTTAGTGAAACTCGGTATTGCGTATTACACACGCTATCGAGGAAGGTTGCGATTGCGTGTAATGAAAGGCAAGTCAATGATGCATGTTGTGCAAGCTCCTTTTGGTGTAGCGTACAACACATGACATTAGTGAAATAAAAAAGAATATTTTTCATAAAATCTCGGGCTGTTACATTCTACCCCCCTTAAAATGAATTTCGCCCTCGAAATTCGTCGGGGTTATAAATGGTTTACTATTCGAAAGTTTCTTTAATAGAAACCCACATCGTAAAAAGGAATACCAAAACTTGGCTTTAAAAACTAAAGTATGAAATGTACTGATTACCCAAATAAACTAATCATTGGGTTTCCACATAGGTGAACATATAGATATGGAAGAGAAATCTCACCATCATGTTCTGATGGAGAGTGGTAGAGAACATGGCTATGGAAAATCCAGTAATCACAAATCCATAGATTTGTGATGATATAAGGTACCATCTTATTCATCAGGTATAAGATCACTAGGACAACATTTTTGGTTTTCAAGATCATTTCCCTAAAGTTGAAAATTTGAATTAGAATAAATACTTACTTTATTTTGGTAAAATCTCACTGTTGTTCGTGCCTTGAACAAGTTCCACTTCATCTCTTAAATAAATGAAGTTGAATTTGTTATTCATGAAGTGTTAGCAGATCATGTGATAGAATGACTGTTCATTCCATCTGTCTCAAGAAAAAGGTTAGCAAAAGTTATTAAATATACATAAGTCATTCTATAGTGAGATTAATCATATATGGTTCCTAAAATGGACTTTTACTTCATATATCATGCTGCTTAATATAATAAAACTAGTTTCTACTAAACAGGGACTTCCTGTAGGCCAGTGGTAGGCGATAAAGTCCAGTCGCACTTCGGTTGTGGGTTCGATTCCTACAGCCTTGTCCGAAGCGATGGGTTGTCACCCGTCCTGCAGGTTGTCCCTTTTTCTAAAACTACGTTACTATAACATCCCATCTTCTATCCTTAAACAATACTAACTTATGTCCAACATAATCCAGTCTAATATTTAGGCTTATACATAATACTGTAGTCCACTCTCATAATATAGTGACATCGATTACCAGAGATTTAATACTGTCGTTGATCCCCACATATCATAAGATATGTCTTGTTGGTCACATTCCAAACATTCAAAGTCCTTAATCGTGTATTCTCTTGAATACCTTAGTGAAAACATGAGTGCAGTTAAAAGTTAACACTTTCCACATACCAAAATCCTCAAAATTCTATATACTCAAACCATGATATCACTTAGTCCTTATATCAATCATGAGCTCATGAATACTGTTAAACATTTAATTTTCTCCTTATCCGTTCATTATGCGCATATCATCTACATTCCAAAAATATCTGAATAACCTTTCATGGATACTGGTTACATTAATCATACACTTTCAAAACACAAGGAAAGACAACAGTGTAACAATCCATAGATGTCTCTTTATTCCAAAATTACACATGATAAACATGTAATCATTCCACTACATTCTCAAACCATTGACCGAGCTTCAAAAATTCTTTCATCTCACATATCATTTGTAGTCTCTTCATCATCATCCACATAAATACTACCCATATGACCATACTGATTCTCTTCATGAGTCTTTCCCTTAGGGCATTTGTTTGCATAATGCCCATACATCCCACATTTAAAACACTTAACCATTTTTGATGTCGTAGCATTACCATTATCCTCATCCATGGTGTTAACCGACCCTTTTCCTTTGCACTTACTTGCTTTGTGTCCTTCTTTTCCACACCCAAAGCATCTTCCAGTTCCCTTGAAACATTCTCCTTGATGCCTCTTCCCACATGATTTACATAGGGGAAATTGAACTTTCTTTCCTCTATGATCATCATGGAACTCCATCTTTCTCTTATTAGTCGATTCAGGAAACTTACCAAATTTTACTTTATTGATCATGTTGTGGGATTTCTGATTCGGCATAATAATGATGTTTGGACATCCAAATCCCATTTCATTTGGTTGCACAAGAAGAATATCATTCCATTGTCCATCATATCCTCCATTATTGTGAATCATCTTGTTTCCAGCCATTTTCTAAAACCCAAACAGAATAGTGTTAGATGCAAAAATCGTAATAAAGGGGGAGTAACTTAAATATCTATCATCTTTGGTTTAATCTAATATCGTTACCATAGTTCTAGAACTATATCCTATACGTATACTTATCCTTAGGGGCATCCCTAGACATACCTTAGAAATATCTCCAGGGATCTCACTAACGTTTTCGCATCCTAGTTTCCAAAGGTTGACTAAACCTTTCCTCTGATACCAACTTTAGAGAACCGAAGCTTATCGTACATGGCTATTACATTACTTTTGCGGAATACTTAGTACATAACAAAAACACACACACAAGGATCGTAATAGTTTAGTGTCTTTGGAAACTCGGAACGTAATCTTCTAAACGTGGTGAAAGATCTTCAATATCTCCCATAAAGATCTTCTCATTTTTTTTACCTAAAACCTTTCATTATATCCTGGGGAAAAAAACAAAAAAAAGGGTGAACTCAAATGCTCAGTAAGGGTAAACAAAAGAAATATCAATCACATCATATTCATAAGAACATAACATTTTGGAAATCATAACCTGCAAAAGAGATCATAATATCTTAACATGGAACAAATCATAGAAGTGAAAATGAGATCACCATAATCATAACATGAAACTTGAAACTTTGTGGCATACACACATAATCATAGAGAATCATTTCTTGTTAGTCAAGACTCATTTCCAAGACTATCTTAGTGGACAAAGTCCCTTTCTGAATTGAGTAATCCTCGTTTCAGTCCTGTTTCACTGAACCGGTATAACCTACCATTCCAGCCATGTCTATCTCATGAGATATAAAATCTTTACCCAATGCATTGGAGGGAGATATAGGTCCCACCGATCTCTTAATGAATCCTTTCTTATGTGTGCCACAAAATCATAAATCATACATCATTGCATAACCCATGTAATAAAAATGGGATTCTTAAACAACATGACATCATAAAACCATTCATATAAGATAAAGGAATTCATAATCATAATTCCATCACAACATAGTCAAATCAATGTAAAAATATGGATAGAAACAGAACCCTTTATTATCTTATATGGAAAATAATTTTGATAAAACACTTGAATTGAATTCTTGAGGAAAATATCCTTTCTTCTTCAAAATCAATTTCTTTTCACAAAACATCATGAAATTTTAAAAGAAAGAGATTTTATTGAAAATAGTCATGAAATATTTTAGAGGAAGCTTCATGAAAATAAGGCTTTATAAAACAGTATAAATCCGTTCGTGCCGTATAAGTTAAAAAAACATTCTTCGTACTTTTGTCGGAAAAGTCAAAAAGTACCTCGTACGAAAAACGAAAAAAGATTCCTTTCATATCCTTTACTAAAAACTCATAGAAGGGTAAAATTGGATTTAAACAATTGTAGGTGGATGGAAATAATATTACATATTGAGGGAACATGGATGTGGATGATAAAATACACCCCAGTAAATACATATGAATAAACAATCTCGGATAAAAATGAGATTGTGATATTTCCCTTACCTTAGGTCCGACTTGCTTTGTAAGTGTCCGAACCTCCTGTATAATGATTTAAATCATGTTATTGACTTATTCCAGAATCATACTAATTGTTATGATATCATATATGGTTCACTTATGACTTTATTTTACCCGTTCTTTTGTAAATTCCATGTTAAAGAGCGTTTTTGGGTAAAATCGTTTCATTTATCGTAGGTGTTTTGACTTGTTGTTCTTGAAATTATTATTACTTATATCATGATTTACTTACTTACAGAATATAAAATATGATTTATATATCATATATATTCAGTATATATATATATATAATAAATAGTTAAATGAAATGAAAAACACCGTTCATGGAGACGGTAGTCCGTACGTACGCATGAACGCTGTTTTTCTTTTCTTATTGTCTTGAATGGAATTAAGTAGATGACATACATATAAATATACATAAATCCAGTATCATTATTATGTCATATATTTCATTAGTACTTATTATATATACTTTATAATCATTCATTAATGGTTAATCATTGAGAATGAATCTCATCGCGTCGTGGAGACGGTAGTCCGTACGTACGCACGAGCGATGATATCATTTCCGTAATTATTGAATTGAATTGGAGTGGATTATACAATATATCAGAATCAATATGATGTTATAATAACTATGTATATTTATTCTTTACACCATTATACCCATCCATGTAAGGTGGTGGTGGAAAATAGATTACACCACGGCGTGGAGACGGTATTCCGTACGTACGCACGCGCGGTGATTTCTTTTTCCGTAGGATGGATAGATGGTGAAATAGGGTTGTTTCATACTTATAATAACATATCAGTATATGAGTGATACTGATGTTATTACTTCATAATGAAACAACCTAAGAAGAAGAAGTGGAAGAAGAAATAAAGATGAAAGAATTGGTAACGGTAATTACCTCTTCTTTGATGTGCCTCTTTGAGACCTCCTCTTAGGGAACTAAAATTGGTCTTTGAGGAAGACCAGAACCTCTAGGATGTTGCTAGGGAAGTGGAGAGGAGAAATTGGCAGGGGTTGGCCGAGCTTGAGTGCTCAAATTGGTGTGAGGAGGAGGGGAGGAGGTGTCCTTTTATAGGGGAGGAGAGGGGCACCTTAGGAATATCTCAAAATATTATTTTATATTAAAGTCAAAATCGGTTTATAATGGTTCCAAAGGGTCTTATTTCGAAGATAAAGTGGGGATGGATCGAAATCCTATCAACCAATAAGATTTAGACAAGTTTAGGGTATTATTTTAACCTTATCAATTAGATTTAACTCTAAGTTAATTAATTTAACTTTTACCGTGTCTTTTTGTTTTCTTTCACTATATGGTTAATACACTTACTATAACATGCCAAACGAACCCCAAATTGTTTATTATTAATATATATATCCTTATCTAAGTCATTTGGCCGAACCTTAGATTTTTAGGAATAAAATAACAATTAATAATATAATATTTGATTTAAAAACTATTTTGTGTCAATTTTGACTCTATTTGATATATGATTTTTGTGAAAGTCATAACAGAATTATATGTTCGAACCAAGTTGATTAAATCAACACTAACATATCATATTAACCTAGAAAATTAGTTGAATTCATAAAAAGTCTCAAATTACATTTATTTTGGTGTTTATAACATCAATTATGTCAATATTTCATTAATAAGATAATTACTCCATCATCATTGTGTCATAAATAAATTAAATTATTTGATGTCTAAAAATTACAAATAAAATACCATCATGTAGTAAATATTTTTATCTTTCTAATGAATATTTACAATCGAATTTATCTTATGTATAACCCCATATTAGAAATGATTTACTTATTAAACTTTGATTTTAACTATTTTAACCCTTCTTTAAATAAATTAATAATAAATGTCCTAATCTAACCCAAGTGGGCCTAAATGGTCATATTTTATTCATAAGGTTGTTTTTGGTCGAATTACACTTGTCCAATAGAATTAGGACATGTGTTAGGGTAATAGTGATATCATATTTACCCTTAGTTACCCTATTTACTATTAACCGCGGTAAAAAAAGTAAAAAGTTACTATTCACCAAAAAATTATTTTCATCTCATTGAACCACATTTTAGTCCTTGATATTAACCGTGTCTCTCGGATTTTTGAAATTCCATTCACAGAAGCGGTAAAATTAAGTTTTATGCAAAATTCAGTTTTTTTCACCTACCACTTAGTGGTTTCACTATTCATCAAAAATTGAAAGTTTTCAGAAAAATACCAAAATTTCACCCTAGGCTAATTTCGATATTCTGAGTCCAAAAATGAAGTCCATTTTGAAAAATAAAATTTATAAAATTTCAAAAAGTGGTTATTACTATTCATAACGACTAGTTTTAATAATATTTTAATAGCATATCGTTGTTTAGTGAAACTCGGTATTGCGTATTACACACGCTATCGAGGAAGGTTGCGATTGTGTGTAATGCAAGGCAAGTCAATGATGCATGTTGTGCAAGCTCCTTTTGGTGTAGCGTACAACACATGACATTAGTGAAATAAAAAAGAATATTTTTCATAAAATCTCGGGCTGTTACAGTAATAATATTCAAGATTTTAAATTGTTAAAAATAATTAATTATGTGTTGTGAATTATCCATAATTGGGTACATTATGAAATTTTAGACCATATAATTTTCAATTTATAATTTTTAAATATTTATGTAATTTTTAATCAATTTAATAATATGTTATTCTTATAAAATAACAATAGTGTTCATTTTGACACTATTCAATTATTTGAATTTAAATAAAATCTACACAGAGGATATATTCGAACAAAAATGTTTAATAGATCTATATCATGTCATATCCATCTATAAATTTTTTTAATAACATTAATTAGTTTATATAATGTCTATTTTAATATTAATAAAACCATTTATTTGATATTTCTCTTAATAAAACAATTACTACAACATTTTTGTATAATAATTTAATATACTTATTAGGGGAATAAAAATTGAAACTAAACTCCTATTATGAAGATAAATATAATAACTTTCATAATAATATTTTTAAACGAATTTATCATATTAAAATCACAACATGTAAATTGTTATATTTATTAAATTATGAAGGTGGCATCATTGACATCATTTAAAATAAAATAATATAAAAGACCTAATATTTTTTATAAGGCTCCAAATGGTCCAAAAATCGACCCTTGGATTCTTAGGGTATATATATATACTCGACCAATAATGTTTTTTCATGTTTCTGGTCCTTTTGATAGGTAATATTATTTTAATAAAAACTATATTATTGATTTTTCACTAAATAAATAATTTCTGCATCACTATTGTGTCACCATTAATGACAATTATTTAATACCAAAAAATTCTAAATAAATTCACATGATGTAGATAATGTTTTTATATTTCTGGAGACTATTCATGTTCAATGTTTCATGATGTTTATCACTAAATTAAAATTATTAAACTTATAAGATTTAAGAGAGTGACATGTTGTCACTTTCTTTGGTTTTAATAATAATTAAATTATTTTCATAGTAAAAAGTCCATAAAATGAATCTATTCCGACCCTTAGGTGTTATGGTTTGACTTTAAGTTATCAAATATAATTTTGGAAAGTGTTAGGGTAATTTAATAATCTTATTTTTACCCTTAATTACTCGATTTACCTTTAATTGCAGTAAATAAAAATTATCGTAGTTACTATTCATAATATCAAAAAAATAAAAGTAACCTATTAACATAATTTGGACCCACTGAGTTCAAATATGGAATCCATTTTTCAAAATTCAAAACACATAAGTTTCAGTAATTAATTTAATATTAATCTCGTTGTTAAGAAAATGTGTTTTAAAAGTTAAAACATTACCAAAGATTCAAATATTTTTACCTATGAATTCAATATAAAATTAATGGAAATGACATACATTATATAAAATGGTAAAAATATATTCCATTTATACTTTAAAACCATTAAATATTTTAATTTAGCAATATAAATTATTACGATGAAAAAAAGATGTTTTTTATTAAAATATAGCTTGTTTTTACTATTCATTAAAATATGAATGTTATCAAAATAATATGAAAATTTACCCAAAGTAAATTTTTATATCCTGATTGAAAAAAAGAATTTTATTTTGTAAAATTGAACTTATAAACATGTAAAAAACTAGATTTAAAGTGGGTGGGCCATCAAAAGGTGGCAAAACTGCATTTTTTGAAAAATACTTATTTTACCAGAAAAATTTATTTTGTTCTCATACCATGTTCTAGAAAATTTATAAGATGAATAATAATATTATAACATTCAAAATTTATTTAATAATATTCATAACGGATAGTCTATAATAATATAATGACAATATATCATTGTTTAGTGAAACCCGGTATTGCGTACTACGCATGCTATCGAGGAAGGTCACGATTGCATATAATGAAAGCCAAGTAAGGGATGTGTGTAGTGCAAGATCCTTTTGCTGTAGCGTTCAACACAAGACATCAATGAAATTAAAAGAATATTTTTCATAAAATCTCAGGGTATTACAAACCTCTTCTCTTGGTTACACCAATCTCTAGAAGACTTATCCATCTTAAGAAAGATAGTCAGGCTTGAATTATTTATCAAATGGAAAATTTTTAATAACCCCTATGAAAATCTATCTCCTCATCAGCCAAACAAGAATCCTATGTTTATAAGGAATATTTCAGTTTCCCAAGAGATCATATAATAGGACACTAAGAATTTATATAAATCTTGAACACCAATATAGGGTCCATTATACACAATTAGTATGCTCTCCCCTTTGATACACAGTCTATAGGAGATCCTAATACCACAAACCATATAGAAAAATACATGTTACATTCATTAAATTCTCTACCAATCCTCTCACTAAATTTGGAAGACCCACTTAGCACAATATTTTCTTACTGAAACACAAATCCCTCTTAAAATCATGCATCATCACACAAAAGAACATGATATATAGATTTATATATTATAAAAAACATACCACATTATTAAAGTAAATGCTACATTAGCTTCATTCAGCCAGAATCGTATAATCCTACATCAACCATCATCTAGTTCACAAGGTACTCTCTCATTCCTAACACCCATATTTATTAATTATAAATATATATTATGAAATATTCATAATTATATAATTTGGAATCAACCAATAATACACACCAAATAGAATGGTGACACCAAAACCACATCCTACCAAGTTTGGAAGATCCATAACATGCCTTTGGTATATGTATAATAAAAAACATTATTTTTTTTAAAAGGATGGGGCTGAAGCCTCATTTTATTATTAAAGAAAATCAAAGACCTTTGTTAACTAGAGAGAGGGAGACCTATTACATAGCCCAAAGGCCTAGTGGGAATGTAGCCCATTACATATCCCGTAGGCCCAAATATTTAGCCTAAGGCCCATTCTATGAATAGTAACCTAGCTGCTATAGTACCCGCTACTGCTACAATACCCTGCCGCCGCTATAGTATCCTGTCGCCGCTAAAGTACTTGCAGATCAACAGTACCACCACTGCTACAGTACCACTACAGTACCTGCACCCCATGGGTTTTGAACCCCCATTTTTCATGTAATATTATAAGGTGATTACCACTAAGCCAAACCCCAACTACATAATAAAAAATATTATATTTATAAAATATATATATATTATATTTTTCAAAGTAAAATTGATGAAATTTGTATGAATACTCTGAAATTTCAAATCATCAAAATAGAATGAAATGGATTGAGTTTTTACTATTTTACCTTCCTTAAGACAAAAAATTGAGAAAGATCACTTTTTAGGATAGATTTCACTATGATCCAGAAAAATCTACCACCAAATTCTTATCCTAGATAACACATAGTCATCGAGAAATGAAGAAGAGGACCAAAAAAGGAAGAGTATAAGGGGTTAAAATTTGGGGGATGAAGATCCATCCAAAATTCACCACATATCACTCAAGGATAGGGGGGAAATGGTTAGGTAATGAGGCAATTATCACTTACTTGTTGACCACCCAATGATAAATCTCCCAAATAGGGTTTATAAAAACAACAAAAATAATGAAATAGAATATAACATAAGTGTGTATATGATGGGAGGAGTCAAGCCTCCTTAACAAAATTTCAATAGACACCCACTGAATGTTTAGTGGATAAACAAGATCCTGGTGGTCTGACACTAGGATCTCATAGGTGTGGCATGGGTACATTCTTCACTACCTAGCCCAATAAACCTTTATTGTGCTTCCACTAAGATTCTATTGGGAACCTACTATGACCCTATAGGAAAGGTAAACACTAGATCCTAAATATTTTATTGATCACTTTACCACACACTTCCCCACCTCTAAAATATCTATTTTGAAGTCTAAAACATTAATGAAAGATCCACCTAGTGGACCACCTTTTAAAAACTAAAATTTAATTTGACCTCAATCCTTGGAGACCCAATTCTTCCCTACTCCACCACTATATAATGATATATGTTTTTAAACCTCACACCATATTTTGATTTCTAACTTCTAGTTTCCTTATTTTTCATGAAAATCAATATACCATGTATAAATAAATAAAAAATATTTAATCTATCCAAAAATACTCTATAAAAATAAAAATTTAAAATTTATTCTATTTAAGAGTTTGAAAATTTTCCTTTAGAGAAATATGTAAATTTACCAAAATAATGATTCCTCAAATAAATATTCCCATACTTATATTTATATATTTACCAATTATTTTTCTCATTTAAATTCATTAATAATGAAATTTAAAAGGTCTTATGATATTCTTAAGATCAATAGTGAATCTTATAAAAAAATATCATAATTTAAATATGAAATACAATTTATTACACCTAAGTTTTTTATTTTAATTAAATATATAATTAAAATAATATATATATATATATATATATATATATATATATATTTAAAAAATCTTATATCAATTAAATATTTTATTATTATTTTTCCATAATCATGTTCCTTCCACTATATCGATGGTACTGTTAAATTAAAATAAACATATGAATGTGCAAGTTTCAATTGATTAAATCTCAAAAATATTATATGTGTGAATTATAAATGAAAAAATATATATTTATATTAAATATTTAATAGTAAAACATTAAATCATATTATATTTCTTTATATAATAACATTATTTAAATTATTCTACTAAAACATGGCTTTAATATTTCTTGTGATATAATAATAGAAATAAGTTATGGGGCTCAAATAAATGAATAATTTAACAAGGATATCTTATACCAAGATGATTTTTCTTTCACCATTTAAAAAGAAATTTATAGTTCCTTGGTATTTAATTTTTTCCAACACCAAAGGATCAATTAAAAAATATTTATCAAATCCTAAATAGTTAAATTTATATTCATGAACTAAACAAATTTGTTATCTTACTATTTCATCTTCTTTTATAGAAGATTTTATAGTATATTTAATCCTATAAATAATAATATTATATATTTATATTCCTATAATTATATATTTTACCTATTACTTAATTATTCTTTGTTATTTCACTCATCTATGAAATAAACAACTCAAATTTGATGGTTGTAAAACTCACATAAAATATTATTTATTTTTCCAATGGTTTTAATTGCTTAAAAAATATTAAAATTTATATTTTCAATAAAAAATAAAAATGATAAATCTCTTGATTGAACACTAATCTGAGCCCTTAATATTGATAAAATTACACCACAAAGATTAAGGTGTGTTTTATCTTCATCCATTAGAAGAAAAATAAAATTTATTTAGATATATAATTTTTCCACTTCAGCCAAAGAATCCTGAATTAAACATAAGATATATCTCAAAATTATATCGATAAATTTATTAGTATCATTGTTGAGATTTATATCCACCAATACAATGTAATTATATTTTAATCATGACAGGATTCTAAAAAACATTCATAAATCATAAAATCATTTTTCTAATTCACTAGATCATGTATTAATAAGACTTAAAAAACTGCCATAATATTTTTCTTCTTCTATTAAAATCTCGATATAATAACTGAGATTTATCCCATAAGGGGTATTATATCAATCTATCAAAGGTTATTCTTTATTAAACCAAAACCTTTATAAAATTTTATTTTTTGAAAATTTTTAATAAATCTATATAAATTTGTATGTTAATATAGTGTACTTTAAAAATTTTATGAATAATTCTCCATTTTTCCTCGATTCTACTTTAGTGAATAATTTATAGAAATAGGATTTATTTTTTTAGTGAGGGATATTCATTTCAATGTTCTTTATAAGATTCATTTTCTTTCTCTAATTTATTTTCATATATTTTATCCTTTTTTAATTTATTTTGTTTCAATATGAAAACTACTTTAGTGTTATCCTTTGTAGTCTTTATTCTCTATTGAGTGAATAAATTTACCTCTCTACTTGATTAAATCCTTATATCACTCAATAAAATACTTATGCTTCTTTCTATGGCATGTTTCTATGTTTTTCCAATAGGTTATACAATATTTCCCTTCATTATAAATCATTGTTTGGAATTGACATAAAATTATGTTATGAAATCAGTGGGGTAGTCAGAAATATTAAAAAAATTTCATTTACATATTATCAGTTATTTATTTTTAGTCCCCTTTATTAATGAAGACATAAAAACTTGATTTTTATTCAAATCCTTCATTTTACATCTGTCCTTTTTTCATTAAAATTATCTTCCTATTAAAGTTGATATAATCCAATTTTTGATAGGTGAACCAGGATTTTTAGTAAGAGTAAAATAGTTACATCAACAGTTATTACAAGGTAAAAATCATAATCCATTAGATATTATCATGTGAAATCCCATATTCATTAATACTTTTACCACATTTCATTAAAATATTTTTAGAGATATGTATTCCAATTATTCATGTGAATATCATGATTTTTTTCCTAAAATAACTTATAGAGGGACTAATAATGTTTATCTTATTAATTTTTAGCGAACCATTATAAAAATTATAAATTATTAACAATATCTCGTAACTAAATTGTGTAAATGTTTATAAAAATAACTTAACCCTTTAAAATGATTCATAAAAGATTATACTTTAAATTATCAAAAATTTCGAATACCAATTTTTTGATTTATAGATTTTGTGAGAGAAAGAATTTGGTACATAAGAATCTTTCCATATCATCCCAGGATGCATAGGAAGGTTGTTTTTTGATATGAGACATCTATTTGACCTTTGTCATTAATGAAAAATTCAATTAATAAATCCATATAATGTCATCAAGAATACCAATTAATTGAGATGTATCTAAATTGTTATGGAATATTTCAAGTGTGTATTTGAAATTAATTTGGTTTTATATTAAATTCAATTATATTTAAGATCATTATAATGGCCACCAACTTTATAATGATATTTTTTATAAGAACTAAAAGTATAAAAATATTTTTTGTACCCCTAAATTAAATAATAAAATTTACTACATCAATGATCTTTTCAAGGGATATAATCATTGTAAAAATGGTTGAGTATTCATTATTTTAAAATATTCACCACTAAATTCATATTAGAAACAAAATCAGAAAAAATAAGTAATTCCTCACTTTAACAGACGATGTTTTGTTATATTTAGATCCTACATACATGAGAATAATAATTATTATGGTTTTGGATCCAAAAGGAAGGGTAAAAATGTTTATGTAAAATATGAATAAAAATAATATAATTCAACTAAAAGTAGGAACTTCTTATAATTTGAACAATAATAAAACATGAATACAAGAATAAATTTTTTGAAGAAGTAAGGAAATAGTGAAGAGGTAAAGACATTAAAACACACTGGCGGGGAAAATTTTTATCATCTAATTAAAATATTTCTATTCATTAATTGGAAAAAAATAATTATATTCCATCACCCTAGAATAGATTTTACCTATTAAATTAATAAATTTGATGCAGAGTAATGTCCATTAATTACCTTGTTATTGAATTGAATAGGTTGATCATTCATGTAATGACCTAATGTTTTTAGTTAAATTTTATTTTGGAATAAATTTATGTTGTATTATATTATGCAATTTTATACAAAAAATATAAAAAAACAAATGAAGAAATAATTTCATTACTAAATAATATTATATTAATAACCAATGAAACTAATTAAAATTACAAACATTACAACTAGACAAGAAAATATAAAATAGAAAAGAAATAATGGGAACATATGGATTGCCCCAATATACTAGAATCATCACCCCAACTGCCAACACTATAGGAAAGAAAAAATATATTAGAAAACCTAAAAACATTATAAAAAATGTAAATATGTAAACTTTAGAGGAATTGAGTTGAATAATGAATAATGGGATTTAGAGGTTTATATGTGATGTAATGTGACAATTAAAATAGTAATGTCTTCTTTGGAATAGTAACCTGACCGTTGGAGTAGTATTTTCAATTGAAAATAATAAATAATAATATAAATATTATTTTCAATTATTGTATTAAGTAAATATAAATTTTATAATTCTAAAAAATAAATGTCATTATTAATAAACTCAAATAAAATATAAGCACATTTTTGATAAACTATATTTTAATGTATTTTATAAAAGTCATAATATTTATATTTAAAATTAAAATTACCTATTTTAAAAATTAATTTTTTTAAAATTAAATTAATTTTTGAAATCTTCACATCAAAAACATCTAATGGTGTTTTTTTGATAATTTTCAGAAATACTTCAATTTTTATGTGAATAGTAAAAATACAGTTTTTCACATAAACAATGTAACTCAAATTATGTCATTCATGATGTAATAATGAAATAATACTTTCTATAACATTAGTTTCCTCAATGAAATAATTCATTTCATAAATGGTTGATTAAAATACAATACTCTCAATTTTCAAACCTAAAATGAAATTTCCAAAACCTAAAGAAAAATGTGATTCCTTAAAATAATAATTTTCCTTTCTTTCCATTTTTATTTTTACTAAATCAATAAATTTTAATTATAAAGGGGTTGTAAATTATCAAACACTTTATATTATACTAATATGTGATTTATAACATATAAAATTTACTATTACATGTTTTATCTTTGATATAATATTTTGTTGAATATCTAATTATTAAAATACCCTCTCATCATGTATAAATAACACTACGCCCTTGGAAAACCACTTCTCCCACCAATTAAAAATAAAAATATCTTCCAAATTAATCCAACTTAATCATTTTAAAATCTTTAGGGATTTAATTGAGTAATCCAACTCTAATCACCATGGAGTTTTTGTGTCTTACAAAAGAAGCTACATCAAGGATTGAGTATGTTTCGATCCACTTCTATTTCTTTTTATTTATTCTTCATATTATATTTAATTTTCCACAAAAAAAATCTTTAAAAAATCTAAAAAAAATTAATTATGAAGTAATTTAACATAAAATTAATAATTATAACCTACAATAAGTTTCATACTACTCTATATTTAAATTTTAAATCTTCTCCTACCAGATCTCCCAAAATGTCTCGTCAAAGGTCGGTTAACCACCTACATAGGAAGTTATGTAAAAACACATCTAATAATTATCCTAGATAAATATTATAAGCTATATATAATATATATAAAAAATTAATTATATGAATTAATTGTTTTTACTTAATTATAATAATGCATAAATTACATTTCAAAAAAAGTGAAATCAATGAGAAGCTGGATTTATTTTAGAAAAAATGATATCAAAACATATAAATTTCATCAATAAAAAATAAGAAATATATTCTAATAGATATAATTGATAAATAATTATATAAATGAAAATAATACACTTCTAAATGAATGTTTTAATAAATATTTTTTAATTATTATGGAGGTGTAAAAGAGACGAAATAAATCCTGAACTAAGGTAAGGGGATTCTCAAACCCAATTTCTATCTGTTGGTTATTATATCTTCTTTGGTATTAATGTCCATAATATTTCCTTAAAATTTACTTTCCCTTTTAATTCTAGGATATACATGTTCCTACAATGTCAAAAATATTTCTATGAAAAACTCATTCTATCAATGGGACTTAAACTTCTGAAAAATTGTATTTTACTCATCATGAAATGCTTCTTGTCCAATTTTGAATGACGATGTTTTATGAGAATGTTCTATTTACCAAATTCATTTTGAAAAATTATATTCATGAGAGTGTTATTAATTAAATACATATTAAAACCATTATCTTCCTTGGGTTTATTTCATGACTATTATTGTAATACATAGTTTGTGGCATGCAAGATTATTTAAATATCATGACATTAACCTAATGTTATCATTGTTCAAAATGATGATGTTTTTGTTTGGCACAAATGTTATGTGTAATCATGATTATAGCTTTGTTCACAACTATGTTTGATATTTGGATACTTAGACATGATGTTTCATTTTTATGAATTTACACATTCTATGTAATGATCACATTTTCTCTTAGGATTTCAATGATGATCCTATTTTTACTATTTTGTGATTATGATTTTTCTCACCCATGTTATATTGATTGATGTTCTTTATTTATCCTCTTACAAGGTTTTTAGCACAATTATTTCCCTGATGTATATCCTCTAGTGATTACATGGTATAAGAAGAATGTTAAAGACACTAAGAAGATAGAGAAGAAGTAGTTAAATAATATTTATGTTTTATTATTTAAAAGTTATGTATAAGTCTAATTTTCCCGTGACACTAAAATTTCTAATCCTAGATTTGTAATTCTATTATGTTGTTTATCTTTAAAATGAGGAAATAGTTATGTAAGGATATTTTGGTTCACTATAGTCGGGATCAGAGAATGTTTTAGTTAAATTGGTAATTATGATTAGATAACAAGAGTGAAAACCATAGGTATATGTCTATATACTGGAAAAACATCATAGAATAATATTTTTATATAAGGATAAACATAGGGATCCCATAATAAATTCCATAAAAGTTAATTTTGAAAAAGAATAAATTGTTTATTCATGATTTTTTGACATAATTTTTTTGAACCAATTTCTGTTGTAGAAGATTGTAGGATCTAGGAGGAACTAGGCCAACAAAACATATGGGGGACCATGTGATGATTTTCCAAGAGACATTCCCAATCCCATGGGTGGTGGAGTTCAAAACATAACAGTAATGATTAACCAATTGTCTTAGGCTATGAATAACAAAATAAACCATGATGAATGTTGGTTATCACCTAAAAAGGATCAACTAGCTATTTCATCCCTTATGCAGTAATGAACACTAATGTTTAGAGGAACTTCGGATCAACCTGTCACATAATGGTGGGTCAAATCAATGGAAAAAATCATTATTGGGACCCATTTTTCGGAGAAAGACAAGGTGTCACTAGCTCTATATTATTTTGATGTAGAGTTCCATAATTGGGGGTATTGATAATGAAAAAAAGATTAATTATGAAATAGAATAGGAGTAATGGGATTACTTTAAGAATATATTTATTAACAAGTGTTTCCCTTTAACTCTTCAAACAAACAACTAAAGAGAATTAATAAATATGAAGAAAAAAATAATGTTAATCTATCATAGAATATAAGGAAAACATTATAAGTATTTAAATATATTCCATGGGTTTTGTTATTAATAATGATAACAAAATTAATAGATTATTATTTTTCTTTAAAAACACACCTTCTAAAGGCTCTAGAAATCTAAGACTCTAGAAGTTTGGAATGTGTGGTTAAATGGGCTCTAAAATTATATATGGAGTTCCAAAATGGTCCCATGGATATTGATATAACGAGATAATAATTGATTTTAAAGATGGTGGATCAAATGAAAAACGAGGAATGAGGATCCAAATGACCACATGTCAAAAATGTGGGAATAATAATCATTAAAATTGTGTCAATGGTACAAGGAAATGATTGAAGTGTAGAATAGAAGGGAATCATACTCATTGATGTTAAAGAGACATGAAGAATCCAACCAACATTATTGAGTAAGTGAGGTGACCCCATAATGAACCACATTGAGTTCAATGATTCTACTATAGAAATAAAAGGAACTATACATAAAGTATACTAAACCTCGAGTCCGTGAGGGTAATCAGAATCAGTTGTAAAAAACGGTTCACAGGAAATATTATTCCATCAATACCGCTAAAGTGGAGCAAAAAAATGAATCAGTAAAAGGTACAATTCCTATAAAATTAGTATTCGAAGAATAATTATTTTAACCATTTCTATATATTACTTTGCATCATTATAGTTTTATAGAACAATTGAATTTATTCCCTGATACCATGAAGTAGAAATATACATAAAAATACTTATTGGTGAAATAATTGCAACCTAAAGGGTGTAATCTACTCCTATTGGCATATGTGGGAAGATTATTTGATCGAATCTCTTAATTCTTCCATATGTGAAATTTTACATTGTACTAGGAATGGATTGGACCTCATTAACTAGATAACACATAAGTTTTTGGGAAATTTAAATCTAAATTCATATTCTAAACCATATAATACTCCTATAAAAATTCCTGGAATATCGTGAACCTATATTGTAAAATCACTAAATTGATTGGGTGTTGATACCCTATGAAAAAGAATAACTTTCCCAAATTGTTGAGTCAAAGTGAGGTATCAACCTAGAGGAAATTCCCATTTTTTTGGAATACACTGATGTATTTTTAAAATAGATACTGAAACCTCCCCTAGATCGTGAGGAAATGTTCTTAATAGATCCCATACAATAAGATTACACTATCTACAAATTCCATATAGGATTTCCATGATTGAACTGGAAGAGTTAAAGAAAAATATTCACGAGTATTTGGAAAAAGTGATTATACACCCTACTGCATCACTATGGGTTTCACAAGTTATCTTTTTCATGAAGAATGACTGATCAATGCGGCTGTGTATCAATTATCAGGAGTCCAATAAGATCTCTATAATAAAAATTTATCATCTACTAAGGATTGATGACTTTTTCAATATACTATGAGGATCTCAGTACTTCTTAGAGGTAAATATTTATTACGTATGTCATCTACTGAAGTTGAAGAAGGATGCTATTTAGAAGACTACATTTTTTGTAAAAGGAATGGGCACTATGAACTCATAGTGATTACCTCTGTACTTACTAATTACATTACAATCATTATAGATTTCAATAATAGAGTATTTAGAGACTACCTCGACAAAATTGAAGTAGTTTTTATTAATGATATTCTCATTTACTCTATGAGAAATGGGGAACATGAAGAGAACCTAAGGATTGTGCTAGAAATATTAATGAATGATAAAATATAAGCTGAGTTCAGAATGTGTGACTTTTGGATGCAGCTAGTTTCATTCATGGGGAATGCGATCACTAGTAAGGGTAATTATATAGACCCTTTAATGATAATGTAAACTGAGGAATGGATCAGACCCTCTAGTGTCATATAAATCTATTTTTTCATATATCGGATACTAATAATGTTTTTGAAGAATTAATCATGATTTTCAAGCCCACTAAATAAGTTTACACATAAAAGGGTAATGTTTTTTTGATTGAAGAATGTGAGTAAAGACTCAAGGAGATCAAAAATTTTCTATTCACTATACCAATACTCAAACAAACAATAATTAGATAATTTTTTTTGATATAAAATTACTCTAAAAATAATTGATTGGGTTGTGTACTCATGCATAATGATAAAGGGATAAACTACACCTCATGATAATTTAAAACCCGTGAGTAGAAATACCAATTCATGATCTAGAGTTAGCAGTTGTGATCATTATTATCAATATTGGGTGGATATATCTTTATAGTAAGATGTGTGACATATATAATAATCATAAGATTCTAATTTAAATATTAACATAAATGGATATAATTTTTTTTCAAAGAATATGATTAGAAATTATCAAGGACAACAATTTCTCTATTTACTAAAATCATAGAAAGGTGAACAAGGTTGATGATGCTTGTATCAGAAAATAACATGATACTCTATCCATGATATAGATTGAGAAATAACCTATCTTCATGTATATTGAAAGGATGGATTTTAAAATCATAATGGAAGGGAATAAATCCTAAATTACGCAAATTATTTCCCAACCATATATCCACGAAAAGAACAAGGACGCACAAAGGGATGATCTGGAGCTACTAATGAAGGTGAAATAAGTAAATGAAGGGAAGGGACATAAGTTCCATATCTATGATGATGGTCTGATTTGGTTTTAATAAGGATTTTTTTCCTGCATCACTTGAGATAAAAAAAGTGATATTGGATAATGCACATATCTCATATTTCTCAATCCATCCCTGAAGTACAAAGATGTATCATGATCTTCAAGAAAACATATGGCATGACAATATGAATAAGGATATTGATGAGTACATATCAAGGATTTTTGTATGTAATGTCAAATAAGAGTGATAGAATCCAAATTAATGATGAAACCATTTCATATAACCATGTGGAAATTGGATAATTCTACTATAGAGTTTCTCGCTAGTCTCTAGAAAACATCCAAATGAAACAATTAAATAGGGTTTATGGTGGATCTAGTCACAAATACTGCCCACTTTATCACTATTTGGGAATAATTACCACTTCAAAAATCTTCTAATATATATATGTGGAGGAAGTATTGAGGCTTCATGGGGAACCACTTATGATTATCATTGATCGTGATCCAAGGATCAACTCTAAATTCTAAGGAAGTATTCAACATGAATTGAGTACTGAACTGAATTTTAGGGTGACCTGCGGATGGCGAATATTAAATGACTACTCTGATTCTATAAAACATGCTATGATCATACTCAATGGAAATAAAAGGATTATGGGGTCAGGATATCCCATGGGAATAGTTATAATATAAAAAACATATACTCAATTGTTCAAATGGCTCCATATGAAGCTCTTTATTGGAAATTATGTATAACTCCAACTTTTTGGGATGTATTTGGTGAATGAAAGATATGTGGACCTAATCATGTGCAAGAGATGATATAGAAGATTCAAGAAATACAAAAATATATAAAATTTTCACAGAGTTAGAAAAATATCTATGTTGAAAACTTTCGAAGGGACATGGAATTTATGTTAGAGAGATAATATTCCTCTTAATATAACTATAAAATAGAGTCAGGTGCTTTGGAAAGAAAGGGAAGCATCTCCCATGTATGTTAGACCCATTGAGATCATTGCTTTCATATGAGCAATGTCCTATCAGCTTCCACTTTCACAAAATATGGATCAAGTTCATGATGTGTCCCATGTATCTCTCTTGAGGAAGTACATACCTGACCCCACATATGTAATAAATCATGGGGTGATACAACTACATAATGACCTCTCAGATAAAAAAATTGGTTGAAGATCTTTGACTATAATGACATTGTTCTATGAAACAAGGTAACTTACCTTGTTAAAGTGTTGAGGATGGACAATAAGTATGAGTAGGTGAGTTGGGAACTAGAGTAAGTAACAAGAAAGATGCAATCACACCAATTCTAAACTTATAATAAGATTTTTAATTTCAAGGAATAAATTTATAAAGGGGGAAGGATGTAATGATAGAGACTTTTTAGTATAATTTGTTTCCTAGATAAATGTGTTTTGTATTATATTATATAACATTATACACATAAAAAATATAAATAAACCCAAAAAGGCATTATTTAATTACTAAATACCATTACATTAATAAAAAATGAAACAAATTAAAATTCCAAAAATTATAACTAGAAATAGATCAATAATAGAAAACCTAAAATGGGAAAATATGTATATCCGAGATCTACAAGAATCATCATACAACTTCCAACACTATATAAAGGAAACAAAATATTAGTAAATTAAGTAATTTTATAGAAAATTGAAATATATAACCTTTATAGGAATTTAGTTGAATAATGAATTATGTAATATATAGGTAATTTTAAGAGGTAACGTGATCGTTTGAATAATAATGTGACCATTAGTATAGTAACGTGACCGTTAGAATAGTAATCTCACCTAAAAGTAATAAATTATGATATAAATAATATTTATCATTATTAATTTAATTAAATATAATTTTAATAATCCCAAAAAATAAAAAATTTATAATTAAGAAACTCAAAGAAAATATAATCACATTTATAATAAACTGTATTTTAAAGTATTTTTTAAATGTCATAATTTTTATATTAAAAATTAAAATAGCCTATTTTAAAATTTATTTCGATAAAGTGAATATAACTTTTTAAACCAGCACATACAAGTTATCCAATGTTGATATTTTAGTAATTTTTTTTAAATACTTTAATTTTTATGTGAATAGTAAAAAAATATTTTTTCACATAACCGTTTTAACTCAAATTACAACATTCATGATTTAATAATGAAAAAATTATCCATATAACTTTAGGTATCTATATGGTGTATTTAATTTCATAATTATTCTATTAAAAGTCAATAAAATTAATTTCCAAACCTAAAAAGATCTATCCAAATACTAGAGTGAATAGTGACTCCTTTAAATAAGAAATTTTATTTCTTTCCAACTTACATTTTAATAAAATAATTAATTAGAATTATAAATGGGATTTAAATTCATAAACCCAAAATATTATTTTATTATATGATTTATAATTTAAAAAAATTACAATTTCTGGTTTTACTCTTGACATAATATTTTCTTCAATATTTTATTCTAAAAATACCACTCTCCTAACATATAAATAACCCCTCTCCCTACCGTTGTAAGACCACTCCTTACACCCATTAAAAATCCAAATATATTCCTAAATCACATCTATTAGTGCTATAATAATCCATAGTGATGTTATATAGAAATTGAACTCTAATCACCAAGGAATAATAATGTTATACCAGAGAACCTACAGAGAGGATTATGTATGTTTTTATCCTCTTAGCTCTCTTTTCATTTCCTCTTCCTATTATATTTATTTTTTTACCCCAACAATTTCAAAAAATACCTTATAATAATTAATTAGGTACTAAGTTAAAAGTATATTATTTTTGTTGACTTAATGTATTTATCATACTACTATATATTAATTTTTTAAACTTTTCCTTCCTGCTCTCCCAACAATGTCATGTCAATGGTCGGTTAACAACAGATGAAGACGTTTCCATGTCAAAAAAATATAACCCTAATCATTGATTAATATTATAAACTATTCTTAATATATAATAAATTAATTACATTCATTATATACTTTTTTAATTAAATATAATAGTGTATAATTTACATTTAAGAAAATAGACAAATCAAAGAGAAATGGGAAATTTTTAAGAAAAACATGATATCAAAATGCTTCAAATTAATCAACAAAAATAATGAAATATAATCTAATGATTATCATTAATAAATATTTATATAAATACATACAATTCACTTATTTATCAATGTTCTCATAAATTTATATATATAATTTTGGTGGTGAAAAAAATGATAAAATAAAGTGAGAACCTTGGTAAGGGGATTCTTTAACCCAGTTCCATTGTTTGTGTTATTTTCTCTTCCATTGTCTGGATGTTCATATTATAGTATTAAAATTTTATTCCCCTCTTCTTTTGGGGATAAAAATTTTCATAGCCTATAAAAAAAATTTCTACAAAAAACGTCATTTGTTCAATGTCAATTAAATTTCCAAAACATCATATTTTCCACCTCTTAAAATTATTCTTATCCACTCAAGAATGATAAAGTTTTATTCCCAAGTATGATTTAGCTAATTCATTTGGGAACCCAAAATCCTATTTATGAATTCATTCTTTATAAAATTATTATGAAACCCATTCTCTTCCTTGGGTTTATTTCATTATTACGATTCTTATGTGTCCAATGTGGAATGCATTAATATGTAAAATATTATGATATGATTGGTGGGACCAGAATTATATATCCCTCTAATTCATTGGTTAATTTGATTTATCTCCTAAGATGATGTAAAATATTCATTAACGTGATGTTATATTTTTTTCACAACGATGATTTTATTATTATTCATATTTTTTATGTGTGAACAAGATTCTATATTTTTTTCAATTATGTGTTGTATTTATGTACTAAGATATGATTTTTCAATTTTAGCCATTTCCACTTTATAAGAGTTTATTACATGTTTCCATAATAATTTTTATTATAGTGAAATTCTTATCATTTTATCTTGGTGATTTTTCTCACCCATGTTATATTGATTCAAGTTCCTTATATAACCTCTTAATGAGCTTTTAGCTCAACCATTCCATTGATTTTTATCCTCAGATGATTAACTATACAAAGGAGAATGGTAAGGCCACTAAGAATATATAGAATAAATAATTAAATATTTTTTATATTTTATAATGTAAAAGTCATGTAGAAGTATATTTTTTCCATGTCAGGAAACATTTAGATGCTGGATTTATTACGCTATAATGTTATTTATCTAAAAAATAACAAAATAGTTATAAAAGAAAAATTGGGATAACTATAGTTGGAGTGATGAACCTAAATAGAATTTAGATTTACTTTATCAGTAATTTTATAATTTTATTCAAGGATCATACCTTCTCAAAGAATTTATATTTTTAAAATAAAAAAAATGAACAAGTTTGAAATAATTTTTATACAAAAGAGAGAAAGTAAATTCAACACAGTCTTGATTTCCCAAACAATAAAATTTAGCTGAGAATCATTTTATTCATGTTATTAAATAATTTCAATATAAATTACACTAAAAATGAAACAAATTAAAGTAATATTATATCCCTTATAATCTTTATTATCAATTAGAACCACCAAACTTAGTTTCTGATTCCCTATTATTGTTCTTCAATACCTTAGTAACTATTTCCAACAACAAAATTCCCCAAAATACCATTCATAGGGAAGTTCCTCAAAAATTTATTTTGTAACTAATGACTCTTAAAGGACACCTCATTAAATTGAACAATTAAATGACTTGTGTTCTATGACTAGCTCACATTCCCATCGAGCTTTAATCCCTGATTTCCATTTCCATGGGTCACTATTCATTATCTTCATCCTTTTTCATTCAATAAATATCTATTAAAAAACATAATCCCCATTTAGAAGAATATTATATCAAGAATATTCTAAAGAAATTTTTAATATTTCACCAATTTTTGTACAAAAAAAATACCCAAAAAAATCAGGACTCATTTATAATTTTATGAATAGTGACCCTTTCCTTTTACAAATAATAATACATAATTTTATTCTCAATTATCTATTAAATAAAACCAATGACTGAAAAGTCTTATTTCTAGGGAATAAATTGTACATAATATTGAAAAATAGAACTAGAATAAAATATTTTTTTTATTAATATCCATAATGAGATTCTAATATCCTTGGAGTCCCCACACCTATATTGGATAACCTATAGAATACATAGACAACAGGGGTGAGCTAAAAATCTCAGAATGGGAATAAACATTGAAATAAAGCATAACACATGAGTTAGAAGGAATAAAATAGAAATATAAAATGAATGACTCATGAATAAACATATGGAATCATATCACAAATACCATGGAATTGTATTATCATGGAAACATGGGAATTTGGATTCAACATATAACATGACATAAATATGATTCAAAGCTAACTGCCAAAACTATATCACATGGTGGACAATGTCCCATAATGGATTAGGTTTGCTCCTTAATCCTATACAAAATGTTTCATGAATCAATAAATTACCCAATGACTTAGAGAGACATCTATGTGAACCCATCATTACATGTTCATGCATATGTGTGCCACATGAAGAATCAATCTTAAGTAATAAACATAAGGGTTACTCATGGAATAAAATGGGTATCATAATCCTGTCATAAAACATAACCAATGGAAATATAAAAATGGTATAAATGAATGAATATATTTTTTACACTAAATTTATTTCATATGAAATAAATTAGAATAGATCACAATTAATTATGTCAAACTAAATTGGAAATAAGAACGATTATTGTTAGGAAACATTATAAATTTCCCGCTTACGTGTAGTTTTAGGGAAAAGAAAAGATAATTTAAAGAGGATAAAGTCATAATTGTCTTTGTAAAATAATAAATAAACTAAGATATATTTTCATGAAAACTGATTTATTTTTAAAAAAAATATTGATTGATTAAAATAGTTTATAGAGTATACCTGAAAATGGGTATAAAATTTAGAAGTTCTCTTTAATCAGGATTACATATCAGGAGGAATTAAGAAAGGAATTTTTTAAAATATATATTTAACCATAAATGAAAGATTAATTGAGTAATATTTATATGTTTGTAATGTAAATAATTAATATAGAAGAAGTAAATAATAATAGTAAAGAAGAAATTTGAGGCAAAGTGATATAAATAATTACGCAAATGAAATATGGAGGTTCGAAGAGATCCATGGAACACATATTGTTATAGAAACTATTTTTTGCGTTGAGCTAATTACTTTTCGGCACAGAGGCTATCTGGTGATTTATTTCTCTTCGAATGATGTAAACCTCCTCTCTTCATATTTACGTTTCGTACTTGTTGGGAAATTCATTAGGCGTATGGAATCTTTGAACATTTTAAGGAAATCCCTAGAAGCAATTTGTTGAATGGGCTTCTATATTGGCTTCCTTAATTCCTAAAATTTCATTTTTCATCTTTCTTTAGAGGAAGAGTACAACAGACATTGGGAAAGATGGTTGTGTGTCTTTGGGGGATCTTCCATGAACGTTCTCAAATAGACTCTTGATTTTGACCATTTCCCAGAGTCCCTAAGTTTTTCAATCTAGCTTGGTTTCCCTGCATTATGACTTTATTTCATTAAACATGCTACCTTGTTTCTGATCATCAGTCTCATTGGTAGTCCCTTAATGTTAGACTTTGCAATGAAAACTATTTCTAGACCATTGTTCTCTAGATTTGTTACTAAGATTTCCATTTCCCAAGACCTCCCTACACAAATTTGGATTCAAAATGGTAGTTCTCATTTTATTAAAGAAGTAACATATGAGAACCTAGTACTGAAATGCATTCAATGAGCTGGATCATTCTTTGAAATACTTTTTAATTATGGTAGTACCTCTTCCAGCACATAAATTTACTTGGTTTGAAAAATGAAAACAAATTATTGACTCGAGAGAATGAAAAAAATGTCAAATAGTTGTTGTTTCCCATTCCAGAACTCTGGATCCTATTAGAGGACAAAATGATGATGGTGATAAATCTATTAAGGATAATAATCAAGATGTACACAATTTTCAAAATTGAAAATTAAGTATCTAATCATTAGGGACTAATAACCACTATGATTTTTTTCTTCTCACATAGCACTTGATGCTTCTACTTATTCCTTCCGACCAGTGGGAGATCATAAGGATCCCTATAAATCCCATGATGACTATCAAGAAGAGATTAAAAGTTTACATTATGATTGTAATGAATATTCATATGATGTTTATGATTATGCATGTCAGATTGAGGATGTCTATTTGAAGTCTAATACTGAGAAAGGTAGAAATCGTTTATTGATTCGGAAGGTTTCATAAATCCAAACCCCAAGAAGACTCGGAGGTATATAGATTACTCTAATCATGAAAGAACAATCATTACTAGATCTATTATGTCCCATATGAAGGTAAACAAAAATATCCACCCTCATCCTGAGGTTGCTAAAATTCCCACCACATCATCTGATGAAAATAATTCAAGTGTTAATGAATCTAGTAAAGACTCTGACCCAGCTATGAGGGATGCATATTAGTTATAGGAGGATGTGTCAGAAGAATTGAAATCTTGGATGGAGGATAAATATGGTTTTTTTCAAAAGGTATAGAAAAGTGGAAATAAATGAAGACCTTTACCTATAGATTAAAAAGATAATGTTCATCAAGTTGTTTGAGGAATTTATGAAAAATACTGAATTTTATTTTTGAGAAATTCCATGTCAATGAGTTTTTTTATTTTTCTTTTTCTAATGATTGCACTCTTAGAATTCAACCTTGATATAAGGCCTCCATATATTTTTCTTGGATAATTTCTATTATGTTATTTGATTGTTGTCATGTTATTTGATTGTTTCTACCTCAATTCCCCTATGAAGCTATAGTTTAACAATGGATTAGGAGAATCAATCTTTCCCAGGAATTTAAACTGTTCAGATCTTGTTTCATGGAACCCACACTAGCTTGTGAAGGATTCCTACAAGGATCTTTCTTAAGCTGAAAATGTTAATGTAAATCATAACAATTTTTTCCAATAATAAGTCAAATGAGGGGAGTGACAAAGCACTTTTTTAGTCTGATCCCATGATGTGGTGTGATTAATTTGTAGTCTTCTGGAAAAAATTGGGAAGGAAGCTGTAGTTTTGCAAGAAATAGACCATCCCCAAGCATGAAAATTACTAGTTCAAACTTTGATTTTACTACTCCAAAGTGTTCGAAGGTGAAGCGAAATCTTGTCTTGTAGAAGAATCTCTTTTGCATTAATATATCTTTCTTTGGGTCTGTTATTATTTTTTTAAGTCACTTTTAGTTAATTTTTTGCTAGTTCAAGCTCATTTCACCTCTTATAAAAAATTTAATTCATTATTAATTTAACAAATTATTGTGAACTATGCGATGAGTTTCCATATCACACTTCAATCTGTTAAAAAATGTTTAGTTTTTTTGGAGATTTTTCGACTGTCAAAAAAAAATATTTGTTTTATTTAATATTATTTATATATATTACATACAAAATAGAAAAAATGTTATCATATAAATATTAAAATTAATTTTAACAAAAATAATGTTTTTATGACCATCCATGATGGAAGTAATGAAATATGAAAACTTGTTATCCATGAAGGTGATGAACAGAAATATCATAGTTGATGTTCTCATTTTTTGAATAAAATCATAAGAGAAAAGATTTTATGATGGATATTATATTAAAAAATAAAATTCCAATATATATATGATACTAGAGTTATCATTCCACTTAGGATATGGGAGGTGATGATATGGTATGAAAATAAAATAAATTAAAAGGGAATAATTGAGGATTTTACACCTTTAAAATTTTCTCCTTGAGAACCTTTTTAAGGAACATGGAATTGGTCTTTTGGTGAGACCAACAACAATATAATGTGGGGAAGAGGCCTCGGAAGGGAATTGGGTATATTATTGGCAAGCTCCAATGTGTAAAATGTGTGAGGATAATGGGTGATATTTATAAGGGGAATAGATGTGTGTTTTTTTATTATTATATTCATTAGTTAATTATTTTGGCACATGTATGTCAATAGTATCAGTTCATGTGAATATATACAGTAACTAATGAATTTAAGTTCAAACTAATGGGATTATACATTATACACGACTCAAAAATTCATGAATTTGGATTATGATGTTAAATACTGTAAATAACTATATTTCACTATTCAACAAAAATTCAACCATTCTAGAAAAATACCATGATTTTTCCATAACCATTTTTACATTTTTAGATTTCAAAAATTGACCCCATTTTATGAGAATAATTTTTTAAATATGAGAGATTCAATTTTTAATCGAAAATACTCATTTTTTTGAAAAATACCAATTTTAATATTATAATCGATTTTATAATCCATTGAGAAGTTATTTTTGGAAAGTTAAAATTTTGATATAATTGTAGTACAAAATAATATTAATTTATTGAATCATTTTATATAAATATTTTTTTAAATCATTATGATCTTTAAAAAACTGGAAAAAAAAATTCATTTTAAAAAACACAAGGACATAATTTATAATTTATAATACATTTATATACTTGTGACAAGATATAAATATATCTAATTTTCATTTATAAGATCCATAAATGTTATTTTACACTTTCAAAGGATAATTTACTATTCTAATATCCAAAGTACTATTCCTAATGGTTAGATTACTATTCCTAACTATTAAATTCATAAAGGTCGTATGGGTTAACTACATCTTATATACCTCTTATTACATTAATTATTCATTCCCTTATAATTTATACAAAATATATATATACCTTAACATTAAAAATGAATAATTTATTATTAACATTATGTTTTATTTATATAGCTTTGATTGTGAGAGAAATCATTCTGGTGGATCGAGCATAGGAAAATTTTCTTATTCGAATTATATTATATTATATTTATTATCACAATGTAATATTTTGAATTTTTATTGGTTTATTTTATGAATAATCTATAATTATTCATTTATGAGAATAATATTTTTTGTTTTCTCTATATGATGTTGGTGATTTATAATAAAATTACAAAATTATATGAAGGGAAATTCAATTGATGAAATTCTAAGTTGTCACATTTTCCCCTATATGAGATTTTACCCTCAAAATTTAGTTTTACCTTATAAGGTGAAATAATATGAGGGTAATTTTCATCTCTTCCTTGCGATCCCATGCTTCCTCTTCATGTTTATGGTTCCTCCATAGTACTTTGACCATTTGGGTTGTTTTGTTGTGTAGAATATTATCAATATAGTCCAAGATCTTCACCGGATTCTCCTCATAATTGAGATAATTTTCTAACTATTCCATCCATAAATTCTATACATGTGAAGGATATGGTTTGTACCTTCTCTATAGTGATAAATGGAATACATCATGTACTTGGGACATGTTAAGCAGAAGTGCTAGTTGATATGACATAGCTCTGAAGTGATCAATAATCTAAAAGTTCTGATATACCTGTGACTTAGTTTTCCCTTTTTCCAAAATCTCATGACACTCTTATATGGATAAAAGTAGAATAATACCATGTGTATATCTTCAATATCTAAGTCCTATATACAATTATATTCATAGAACATCTATTGACTTTGGGTATAATTGATGTACTGCAAAATCGTTTTCACCTTTTCTACCACTTTTAATATTTCAAGTTCAAGTAGATTACGTTCACCAAGATCATCATAGAAAGTATATGTTCAAAATATCTTCCTATAAATGTATTCATATAGTGCCATTTGTATTCTTGAGTTGAAACTACTATTGTAATAGAACTTGAATAGTGGAATTTTTTAGTCCCATCATCCTTAAAAGTCCACAGAACGTTATCTCAATGTGTCTTATAGGTTTTAAATAGTCTAATTAGATTGGATATTAGATTGAGGTTGATAATACATAGTGAAGTTCACCTCATTATTTTGATCATGTTTGATACTTTTCTTGAACTTTGAGGCAATTATTGAATATTGATCATACATAATCATTAATGTTATCCCATGAAACTTCCCTACATCTATGATGTGTATCCATTTAACTTGATTGACTGAGAAGGACTATATAATTTCATGTAAGTGAGAAGTATTTTAATGATGATCCACAACAACCCATATAACATTATTTCCTATAGATGTATTTTGAAGTCCAGTGACAAAGTCTATGGTGATGTTTTCCCATTTTTATTTAGAAAGGGGCAATGGTTACATAATCACCTTATATTGTATCCTTTATCCTTCACTTTCTAACATTCTAGGAACATTGATGAATATTTAGTGATATTCTTCTACATATGGTCCCACCAATTGTTCTCTTAGATATATTGATACATATTTTTTCTCCCTAGATTTATAGAGAAGGTTGAGCTATGTGCAGCAATCAGAATATATTTTTTTATCTTAGGATTTGATTGTACACATCTTCATGACTAAAATATTATGATTCATTATCATCTATTCAACATTGGTTATTTACCCTTTCTAAAATCTTTAACCTTTTTCTGAACTTCAACATCATCTTTTTCATCATCATTTATCTTCTCTGAAAGGGATGGTAGAGAAATAATTGGTGAATGTAATGATGATACACCTTCCTTTATAATTCCCATGTCCGTCCACTATGAGTCTAAGAATAATTTATACTTCTAAATTATCATCCCTGATAATGTTGCAAGATAATTTCTACTTAAGGAATAGACCACATTTTTTTCTTTACCGTGATGATAGTGTACTGACCAGACATAATACTTGATGAGATTTAATTATTTTCTATAACACATATTATGTTCCTTCAACATGAATGTATATTTTAGGATCTTATAATTATTATATATCTCACACTTCTCCAAATAGAGATAATTCTTCAAAATTTTGAATATTACGATCACAACCACCAACTCCTGGTCATGTGGGCATAGTTTTTCTCACGAATATTCAGATACCTTATGGAGCAGGATATAAATTTTTTATTTTACATTACTACACAACCTAATCACTACATTGAAGCATCAATGTATACCTAAAAATGTCCCTAACTACTTAGTAGTGTAAGTCCAAGGGAAATGTTAAGTCTATTTCCGAACTCTTTAATGAAGTATTCATATTCACTGGTCTAGAAAAACTTTACTCCAATCTGAGTTTTCTTATTTAGTCTATTTGAAAATCATGAGATGTTAGTCAAATTATTTTTGAAATACTCAACTAGAACATGGAAACAATATATGTCCTTTACAGATATTTTCCATCACCACTATTCAATTTCTTTTGTCTTATAATGGTCCAATGAATCCCATTTTGTGGTGATACAATTACCCAATTGATGCATTATCCATCTTCAAATAACACTAATGGTACTTGGAATAAAATTTATCCATTTACAATTTCCTTTTAATAGTATTGAAATGCGTCTCATGCTCCTGATTTCTCTTAGAGTATATCAGAATATCATTATTAAAGAATACCACAAATTCCTCATGGAAATATCTAAATACTCAATTCGTTAAGTCCCTGAATATTTATAGAGAATTAATATTATGAAATTAATCATAATGAAATCATGGTTTCCATACCACATTCCAAATGAATTATTGGGAATATCTATAATTTCCATGATAATGACTCATGAAAGAGTTTTCCAAAAACATGGTTCCACCGAAATGGTGTCACCTGTCACAATAGAAGTACGATGGTGGCACCAGTCACCATGGAACCATGACAGTGGCACCGTAGCGGTTGTACCGTCACAGTCGCACACCAAAATGGTGGTACCGCTGACAGTGGCACCTTGATGGTGGCATTATTACGGTGTCTCACCAAACGGTGTACCACCATTTTTTCTATTTCTAGTTCCTCACCAGCAATGTATCTTTTGAAGTAAAAGTGTTTCAGTACCCCTTTCAAAGCCATTTAAATCCCATAAATGAAATCTCAAATCCCTCATGATCTGGGAGACCCTTGAATTACCAAAACGTGTGGCTTTTTCCTTGGTGTCAGACCCTTTTCTGGTACTTTCTAGTTCTTCCCTATTATGCATTTTCCTTTGTTTAAGGGAAAACCTTTAACTCACTATCGTTATGGCCACATCTCCGATGAGAATTATTCAATGAAAATTAATTTCTTCATGTGTAACCACCCAACCGCGTGGAGAAACCATGATCTGCCTTTATAGTAGTTCAATAATTCATATCCTATAACTCCAGAATCTCACCTTTTATTGCATGGGGATTCAATTTTTTTCTTAGAAGGTCTGTTTCATTTCCATGGTCTATTTTGAGTACCTCTTCCAAAGGCTAATGGTGTGCCTATAATGGATCTTTTCCTACTCACTCTTGGAGTCCTTAGAGTTCCTCCCCTGCAAGTCGCTCATCCCCAGATCTTGGTGCGTGGATAATAACATCGATCATTGATCATTTAGGTAGGGTTTTTTCTTATTCTATTTTTATTGTGTATCATGTGGGGTGGGTATGATAATATTCCTATGGGTATGGATGAAACCAAACCTTAACGTAGATAAAAAATGGGTTTTAAAGAATTAATGGGTGTGTTTGATGATGCCACTATACTCTCTTACCTTTTCTTATATGTTTTGAATTGTGTGGGATTATGTCCACTAAAAATTGGGGTTGTTGGTGGTACCTTTTTGTGCAGTAATGAACCTCTGTTTTCTGAATAATTCTATGATTGAATTTTTGTAACATGGAAACTAGTTAGTCACGTAAACTCAATTGATTAAATGGATTCCAAAGGAATAATAATCTTTTTGTGATCACCCTGGTTAACCAAAATGAAATAAGAACCTAAAGGAATGGTGTGTTTAAATCTAAAAACTCCCTTGCTCTGTTATGGGGGCGTGTATGGTTGTTCTTCTTAATGCCTGTGAGGTGACATGGATAAGGATGGGATCCCCTATTTTTTAGTTGTTAATTTGTGGATTTGGGGCCATGTGGGGCCGTATATTAGGGATTAGTTTTGTGGTAGTACTTCGAGGGATCTCACAGATCCCTTTTGTTGTTGTGAGTTTTCAAGAGAACTGGGTGTGAATGCTTAGTTTTCTGCTTGGCTATTTTTCCTTCCTTGGCTTATCTCTATGCCTATTAGTTGTCTGGTAGTGAATAATTTTTTAAATGGAACCACATGAATATGATAACATTAATGGGTTCAATGGGGAACTGTTTTCTGAGAATCAGTTATGACTTGGTTGTGACAGTTGTGCTTTTTATGAATTAATTATAATGATGGTGTCTATTTATGGGATGGTTTTGGAAACCCTAGGTTGGGATGAGTGCTTCTCTACCTATATGTATAATTTAGTTCTTATTTTTCTTATTCGTGCCCAACCCAAGTTGAGCAATTCGTGCTGAACACCCCCATTTAATGGGAGAGGGTGTTTTTTCCAACACTCCTATGAGTGGGTGGTTATTAGACCCTTTTCTAATCTCTTTCTCGAGTAGCCCAAGACTCTTCGGTCAGGCTGTGATGGCTTGAGTTCCTTTATTGCCCAAGATTATTCAGGCAGGGTAGTTGTGGTGGTTGGACCAGGTGTTTGCAGGCAGTTTGTTTCCCAAGTGTCTTTGGGATGAGGCCCAATTGTATTCGAGTGTGGGGGTAGTTGTTGTGGCCCAAGTTCCTGCGGGCAGGTATTTCTGGGGTTATGGTGTCCCAAAAGGATTTTTATTGGGTGGTAGTGATATTACAATGAAAATTGAGGGGGGTATGATGCACATGATGTCTTCAATAACTAGTGGTAAAGTTATGCGGGGTACCCAAACATCGATGTGTTATTACTATTACTTTACTTTACTTGTGTTATTTTGGGAGTTTTCCTTGGTGAGGTTTGGGTTGATAGGTTCTTTTCTAGGTTCTTTGGTTATCTCTTTTTCTCATGGGGAATTAGAATTTCTCCCCACTTGTGCATGAGAGCTTTTGATTTTCCCTATTGAGTATACATGAATACTCTCCCTATGTATAAAAAATTGTTTTTAGGTTTCTAGGAGGACATTGGGGACCGTGTGGAACCATATTAGCTCAGACACTGGGACCGTTAGTGTGGCTGATTTTATTTTCTTTTGGTACATCCCATTAGTTTTTCCTTGTACTTGTAGCACATTATATTGGAAGATGCATATGGAAATGGATTGTTTTTTTGATTTAATTTTACTTCCCATTTTGGTGTTGTTTGGGGTTTACTATCTTATATCCCGATCCTTTTCAAAAAATTTAATTCCTTCCATATCACATATGATTTTATTTCCTTGGTGCTAGTCGCCACTTCGGGGCCTATTGAAGGTGGGACTTGGGGGGTCATTATCTCTCCTTAACTTGAACAAGGAAGGGTCTTGCAGTTTGTTGTCCCTTCCCTCATCTTGGAGAAGGTGGGTTGTGACACAATGGTAACAGAGGAAGGTTGAGAGATAGGATAGAGTCCCGGGTTAGGCACAATGAGGATTTAATGGTATGGTAGGGAAAAAATGTTAGGAAATCATGGTGTGTGAAATAGGTTAGGGAAAACCGGCTAGGATGTGGGATTTTAGGGCCCCCATGATCTGATGCAAGGAATCTGGACCTACCGAATGACCAAGTGAGGCTACACTAATTGTAGTGTAGAGACCCTAGGAAAGGTACATATATCAAAATTACTTTTGTTCTAGTGTGTCTTGGGTATTTTGGTAATTTCAAATAAATAAAAATTATATGGAAAAATTAAAATCAATCTTCTACACCACTCAGTCTTAGGAATTCCTTGTTTACATTGCAAAGATGGAACCCAGACAGTGACCCATGGTAGTATGGGCGATCAAGGCCTTGGAGGATGATTTAACAGACCAACATAGGGATTATTGATAGGAGGATGACCAGTGTAAGAGGATGCTTCGTGACTTTTAGCGGAAGACCCTCGAGATGTATGAAGGCATCATCTCTGATATGGAGACAGAGAGCTAGCTCAAGGAGCTGGTGATAGGTTTTAGCTTGATCCAAGCTCATAGAGATTACTTGTTTCCTCTAGATGTAAGCCAGATATAGGGAGTAACAAATCAGTGGTGGATGCTCTATCTTGGATAGAAGTGGGAGGTTGAGGATTCGTGGACTGACTTCGAGAGGGATTCCGGGCGTAATTCCTCTCTTCCATGATGAAGGCTGAAAAGAGGCAGGAGATACTCTCTTTTCAGCAGGGGAGTATGTTGGTGAGAGATTTGTGGATCAAGTTCAAGGATCTCATTCTCTTTGCTCCAGATCTCTTTCCAGATGAGGAGTCTTGGGTGATATATTTAGAGGAGGCACTCCGACCATCTCTTCAGTATGTTTTTACTCCTTTCACTCTACCGACATACATGGAGGTTTACAAGAAGGATGAAGTGGTGGAGAGGATGCACACATTGGGAGGTGTACCATGAGAGGGGATCCAGTTAGGCTTGTCATAGGGGAAGGTCGTCAGCAGTAGGCCTCCAGAATCCGTGCCTTCTAGGTTTTGGCCCGTGGGGAGCAGGCCCCAGTAGTTCCAATTTTGATCTCCTAGTCCTCGCCCCTTCTTTGTAGGCCCAAGACCGAGATGCTTCATTTTTTGCAGTCATGGGAACCTTTGGAATCTGTTCCCGGACTGAGTGTAGTATAGTGGGGGTGGGTAGGTTTAGCACCCACCTCGGCTGTAGTAGTTTCTAGCCAATTCCTTTTAACAACTATAGTAGGGACAGTGATCTCTCGCTCCTCTGAGAGAAGAAGTTGAAAGAGTAGGCTGAACTCATGGACCTCGGCCATGGTGTGGTCGGTGCAGTGGCCGATTACCGAGTGTCAGAGGAGTTGGGTGTGGGTAGTTGCACACCGTAGAGGCAGCAGTTCTAGTGGGTATAAGGGTTGTTCAAAGTGGTCAGCTTCTTTAGCACTGTTGCTTACACCTTGTTTGATTCAGAAGCTTCACACTCATTTACTGCATCCAGTATAGCCCAAGATTTGGGTCTAGATGTAGAGAGACTTCCTGTTCCCTTGGTTTCGAGTACACCAGTCAGAGGTTAGACCCAAATTTATCATGATTTTATGGGATTTAGACTGATGTTGGGACCACACGAATCTAGTGGGGACTTTCTTTCACTACATATGCATCCATATGACGTCATTTTAGGCATTGATCAGCTATTCTATGTGTCTGACATTATCGAATGCTTCCAGATAATGGTTTTGTTTTCAAATATAGCCAGCCAACACATAGTTTTCATAAGCGAGTGGGGTTACAAGGAAGGTATCTGGGAATGGAGTCCCTTCTTTTTTTGTTATATAATATGTTAGTGGAGTCAGCAGATACAGAGATGGTAGAATTCTTGGGGATCGTAAGTGTGTTCCTAGACGTCTTCCCTAGAGAGGTGGGGAATCTGCCCCCTTAACGTGATGTTGAGTTCGAGATAGACTTGAAACCCAGTGCTCATCTGATTTCAATGGATCCCAATCAGATAGCACCTTCTGAGTTACAGTAGTTTCAGATTAAGATTGATGAACTGATGGAGAAGGGTTTTGTTCAACCAAGCGAATCACCCTGGGGTGACCCGGTCTTGTTCACAAAGAAGGGATATGGTGGTCTCAGGCTTTGTATAGATTACTAGAGGCTGAAACAGGTAACTTTCAAGAACTGTTACCCCCTCCCGAGGATCAAAAACATTATTGACCAATTGAAGGGGGCATGATGGTTCTCCAAGATTGAACTACAGTCAGGATATCACCAGTTGAGGGTGGAGAAGGGGAGATCACGATGATTTCCTTCAGTTGTATATATGGGAAGTTTTAGTTTGTGGTCCTGCCATTCAGTGTTACGAAAACACCAGTAGTGTTCTTAGGGCTCATTAACATCGTCTTCTGGGAATATCAGTACCATTTTGTAGTCATGTTTATTGAAAACGTCCTAATCTACTAAAGATCATTGGAGGATCACATCTAGAATTTGAGGATGGTTTTAGACGTCCTCTGACAGCACCAGCTCTATGGGAAGTTGTCCATGTTCAAGTTATAGACACAAGAAGTGAACTTACATGGACACGTGGTGCCTATTCGGGGGATTGGAGTATACCCATCAAAGGTCGGGGAAATGTTTTATTGGTAAGCACCCAAGAACAAGGATTAGGTTTGTAGTTTCTTTGTTCTAGAGGATTACTACCAGAGATTCATTCCCAACTTCTCCTGAGTTGCAGAACCCATGACATCCTGGACCAAGAAATACCAGGATTTAATAAAGAGTGAGATGTTCTAGGAAGACATCAGTTATTTGAAGGGAATGTTGGTTATTACCCCAGAACTGAGGTTCCCAGAAGAAGGGTGATGTTTGAGGAGTTCTGTGATTCTTTAGGTGAATGCTTGGGGAGTGTGCTGATGCACTAGAAGGGGGTGATATCTTATCGGTCTAGGTAGTTACATCCCCATGAGAGTAACTACGCCACACACGATCAGGAGTTCTAGTGGTCATGTTCTCACTAATTTTGTGTTGGCCTTACCTCATTGGGGAATGATTCATGGTCTTCACAGATCAAAAACCATGAGGTATATCTTCCCCTAGTGGGACATGAACTTGCGGCAGCAGAGGTGTATTGAGTTTCTCCAAGACTGCAACTTCGAAATTTCCTATGCCTTAGGAAAGGGGAATGATTTGGAATTTTTCTTTAGAAGGAAGTCATAGAAGGATGCGGTTTGAGAATGATCAGATGTTTGGAAGGAAATGGAGGAGTTAGCTTCCCTACACCTGGATGCAAGGGTGAAGGATGGTTGAGGCTGTCTATTTCAGAAGAAAGTATAGTCCTATCTGTTGCAATAGGTGGAGGAGTCTCAGTGGGGGACTTAGAGGCTGAAGTGATTCACGATCGTGTTAGCCAGGGTGATGCTCCAGGAGGATGGTCTGAAGATGGGAAGAATTAGATGTTGTTTCATGTAATTTTTTTCATCCCTATGGAAATGCACAAAAGAGTTCTTGGAGAGTTCCACAACTCACCCCTTGTGGTACACCCAGTAGTTTCCATGATGTACTAGGGTTTGAGGGGTCAGTTTTGGTGGGATGGGGTGAAGAAGACTGTGGAAGAGTTTAATGTCCCTAAGTGGAAATGGGATGAAATTTGGATGGGTTTTATCATAGGACAACCTAGATTTCAAGGGGTTGTGATGCTACCAAGATAGTGGGGGACTTGCTGATGAAATCAGCTCACTTCCTAGAAATCAAGGAGTCGAGTGCGATGGATGCCTTAGTAGGGAGGTACGCGGACGAGGTGGTGTGGTTTCATGGATTTCTTAGGTCTACAGTCTTAGATTTGGATACCGAGTTTACCTCACGAGTATGAAGTGGATTGTAGCATGCTTTTGACACCCAACTATGATGTATCATAGATTTCCACCCCTGTAAAAATGGGAAGATAGAGAGGACCATCAAGATGTTGGAGTATATGCTATGAGAATGTGTTTTGGACATTGGTGGATCGTGGGTATGACACTTTCCACTGTTAGAGTTTTCCAAAAAAAATAGCTATCACTCTACCACTAGCTTGGATCCATTCAAAGCCATGTACGGGAGTCTGTATCACTCACTCCTATGCTATAAATAGGTCGGGGAAGTAGGTGTTCTTCACCCAGAGGTGGTGTAGAGCATGACAGAGAAGGTTTAGCTTATACGGGAGGGGATGAAGGCAGCACAAGACCAGCAAAAATCGTATGCCGATCCTAGCAGGAGACCCTTGGAGTTACAAGTTAGAGACCATATGTTTTTGAAGGTCTCCCCTCGGTGTGGGAAATGGAGGTTCGACAGGGGAATTAAGAATTATCCTAGGTTCTTCAAACCCATCGAGGTGTTTTGGCGGGTAGGTGAAGTGGATTATCAGTTGGGGCTACCACCGCTGCTATAGTGGGTGCACGACATCATCCATGTGTCTCTGCTTCGTTGGTACCTATGTGATGATTCAAACGTCCTCGACTGGGGGTATATGGATATCGAGGATGACACAACATTCGTAGAGTGACTAGTGAGGATTGAGGATCATGATAAAAAGTGATTCATGGATGAACCATTCCTTTGGTTCATGTGTTATGGAGGCATGGTGGCATCGAGGAGAGTACCTGGGAACAAGAGACACATGTGTGTGCCCAGTACCCAGATCTATTTTGAATTTTGTTCTATTTTGTTTCATACTTGATTATGAGGTAGTTCTTGAACATGTTAACTATGAAATGTGTTTTTTTCCTTGTTCTCTGAATGTGTTTGAAGTGTCCTGACTGTGGGGAGGAGAGGACCTGATTCTTAATAAAGACGCATTAAAGTGGATGTGGTTAAAACAGTGAGGGCGAGTTAGTTCCTCCCAAAGAGGATAGTATCTTCACATGGAGGAAGGGAATCCCTAATCCATATCACTGGATGGTATGAACTTTACATGTTTGGGTGGTTACTTGGGGGAGAGGAGTGGTATTATATATGTGTTTGTTCATAAGATAGATGAGGGAGAAGTGTTCCTAGATGTCAAGGATGTTTACTCCAAAGAGATATCTTTCGAGGTGGTTTTTTAGACCCCTCTCTTTTCTTAGAGTCTAGTTTCAATTCTCAAGGGCAAGAATAGTTTGAGAGGTATATATTGTAATGGTCCAGACAGTGACTCATTAAAGAGTTTCCCAAAAACATTCTTCCACCAAAACAGTGGCACCAGTCATGGAGGTAGCTTGAAAGTGGCACCAGTCACAGTGATAACATGGCAGTGGCACTATGATGGTGGCACCGGTCACGATAGCACCATGATGGTGTAACTAGTCGAGGCAGCACCATGATACTACCTCCAGTCACGGTAGCACTATGACGGTGGTCTCGGTCACAGTAGCACCGTGACGGTGGCACCGAGATAGTGTTCCACCAAACCAGCAGCACCGTGACAATGGAACCATAGCGGTTTCACCACCACATTAGCACACAGAAATGGTGGCACTGTGATGGTGGCACCAATACGGTGTCTCACCTAACGATGTCCCACCCTTTGTTCTTTTTCCAGTTCTTCTCACACAACATATCTTTTGAGGTAAAAGTGTTTTAAAAACCCTTTCAAATCCATTTGATACCCATTAATCATATCTAAAAACCCCAAGAGCGAGGAGAACCTTGACTTACCAAAACATGTGGCTTTTTCCTCATTGTCACACCCTTTTCTTGTAATTTCCCATTCCTCCATGTTAGACATTTTTCTTTGTTTAAAGAATCCCTTTAACTCACAGCCATTATAGACACCTCTCCGATGAGAATTATTAAATGATAATTAATTCCATCGTGTGTACCCACCCAACTACGTGGAGAAACAACAATCAGCCTTTAATTCGGTTCAATAATTCATATCCCGTAACTCCAGGATCTCACTTATTAATTCACCAGGATTATATCTTTTTTTGGCTGGTATCTTTCCTTTCTTAGGTGCCTTTGGATTCCACCTTCCTGTGGCTAGTGGTGAGCCTATGCTAGATCCTTTTCTGCTCACTCTTGGAGTCCTCAGAGTTCCTCTCCTGTAATTTGTGCATCCCCAGTTCTTGGCATGTGTAGAAAAACTTAGATTATAGATCATCCAAGTTGGGTTTTTCCTTCATCTCTCTTTATTGTGTATCATGTGGGGTAGGTATGATAATGTCCCTATGAGGATGGATAACCTAAATGAAGATAATAAATGGTTTTTAAATAATGAAGGGGTGTGTTTGATGATGATGATGTACTCATTTACATTTAATTATATTTTGTGAATTGTATGGGCTTATGTCCACTAAAAATCATTGTCATTGGTGGTCCCTTCCAGCACACTATGAACCTCTATTTTCTAGATAAATCAGTGATTGAATGGATATAACATGGAAAATGGTTAATCACATAAACTAGGTTGATTAAATAGATTCCCAATGAATAATAATCCTTGTGTGGTCACCCCGGTTAACCAAACAGAAAGACAGAACTAAAGGAATGGTGTGTTTAAATCTGAAAACTCCCTTGCTTTGTTCTGGTGATGTGTATGGTTGTTCTGCTTAATGGTTGTGAGGTGACATGTATGGGGATAGGATCCTCTATTGTGAAGTTGTTAGTTTTTGTATTTGGGGCCATGTGGGGTTGTATGATGGGGCTTGGTTTGGTTATAGTACATAGAGGGATCTCACGGATCCTTTTTGTTATTGTGAATTTAAAAAAGAACAAGATGTGAATTCCTAATTTGCTGCTTGGATATTTTTCCATCCTTGGCCTGTGGATATGCCTGTTAGTTTCCCTGTAGTGAAAATTTATTTATATGGAACATCTTTAATGTGATAAGAAGAATTGGTTCAATGGGGAATTGTTTCTAGGAATAAGTTGTGACTTGGTTGTGGCTGTTGTGATTTTTATGAATAAATAGTAATGAGGATGTTTGTGTATGGGATGGTTTTGGAACCCCTAGGTTGGTATGAGTAATTTTTTACCCATAAGTATAATTTAGTTCTTATGTTTCTTATTTTCACCCCACCCAATTTGAGAACTTCGTTATGAACAAGCCCATTTCATGTGGGAGGTTGTTTTTTCCAACACTCCTACGAGTGGTTAGTTATTAGCTCCTTTTATGCTCCCTTTCTCGAGTATCCCAAGACTCTTTATATAGGCTATGATGGCTTGAGGTCCGTCATAGACCAAGATTCTTCAGGCATAGTTATTGTGGTGGTTGGACCAGGTGTTTGTGGGAATTTTCTTCCCCAAGTGTCTTGGGGATGATCCCCAGGTGTCTTCTGGCATGGCGGTAGTTGTTCTGGTCCCGATGTCTTTGGGCATGGCCATAGTTGTTGTGGCCCAGGTGTTTGTGGCCAGGGATTTTCATGGTTGTTGTGGCCCAAAAGGTTGTTTTTGGGGTGGTAGTGAGACTGTAGTGAAAATAACAGGGGAGGTCTGATGCGTAATATGTCTTCAAAACCCTTTGGAAAAGTGGTGTGGGGTACCCAAACAACAATGTGTTATTATAATTACTTTACTTGACTTGAGTTATTTTGGGAGTGTGCCTTGGTGAGGTTTGGATGGATAGTTTCCTTCCTAGGTGCTTTGGTTTCCTCCTTTTCTCATGGGGCATTAGAGTGCCACATGCACAAGAGCCTTTGGTTTTCCCTACTGAGTATACCTGTATACTCACCCTATGTATATAGAACAATTTTCAGGTTTCCAGGATGACTTTGGGAACGGTGCAGGTCCGTATTAGCTTGGATGTTGGGATCGTTAGTGTTGCTGCTTTTGTTTTTTTGGTACGTCCCTTTGGAGTTTCCTTGTACTTGTATTATTTTACATTGGAACATACATATGATAGTGGATTGTTTTTTTTCTTTACTTTTACATCTAGTTTTGGTGTTGTTTGGGATTTAATAACTTATATTCTGATCCTTTTCATAAAAAAAGGTAATTCCTTCCATATAACATATGATTTTATACCCTTGGTTCTAGTCTCCACTATGAGTCCTATTGAAGGAGGGACTCAGGGGTCATTGTCTCTCCTTCAACTAGAAGAAGTAGGGGTCTGGCAGTTTTCCATCCCTTCCCTCATCTTTGTGAAGGCGGGTCGTGACTATATCCTTCTTCTTCACCTTTAATTGGTGATATGTCAACCAAAGGTCATCCTTATATAAATACATGCCCCATGAAGTTTATCTAACAAGTCATATATCCATGTAATGAGATATGTTTTCATTATCATTATTTTTTTGAGGTCATGATAGTCAATGAAGATGCACATTCACCCATACGTCTTGATGAACAGGACTGTGAAACCACTTGGTGAAGCACTCAAATGTATGAATCCATTATACAAATTCTCTTATAACTTCTTCTATATTTATTCCAGATCGATGGTTTCCATTCCATAGTTACTCTTAGATAAAAACCTAATTCCATGAGTAAGTTTAATTGAGAACTGAACCTCTCAGTCAAAAGGAAGATCAATGAATTGTTCATGGAACTATCAGTATTTTCCCTCATAATGGGCATGTATTGAAGCATGGTCCACTCGTTTGTCTCAATAATTTGGGGTAGATATGATTTCTCAAAATGAAATAATATCCACAAATGAGATGATTATTTTTAATGAGATTCACCATCCTCCATACATTTTTAGAAAATTGGAAATTGCCTCAGGATGTTAAGAATGATCTTCATTCCCCAAAAGATAATGTTGTATTTAAATAAAGATATTCAATAAATTACTAATATATAATCAAACTACAAAAAATTATGTATATGATATTTACTGGATGGTTTACGATAAAAACATTGAATAGGGAAGAGTTATATAAATTATATGAAATAGTTTACCCATTTTCCATTATTATGAATAATTCAAGCTATATATTTTGAGTTCATGTTCAAATATCTATAATAAACCAATATGATATTAAATAATTAATTTAACCAAAATCAAATATTATGTTCTATATTATTCAATAAATTACATGAATACATATCACCATGTAATTATCTCTCTCCACCTTAACAATAGTGATATAATATACCCTTCATTACCCCCTTGGAGGTTGTTATATTTGATTGTATCCAACAAACTTTGACTTAGGGAATTTTATTTCATAATTATCATGTTCCAAGTAGTTAAAATATTGTACCATAGGCTGAAATTTGATCTAAACCATCCTTTATTCTTCTAAATTTTTGGATTATTCATGTCCATTTATGAATTATTTGCATGATACCCAAATTTTATACATTTGAATAATTTGTATGTTCCCTTTGAACTATTCCTTATATGTTTCTTCCAATATATTTGATATGTGGGATGGTGGATTTTATTTCCCCCTTAACATTTATCTATTAATCATACCATATTAAAATGAATTTTCCAATTTTTATCTTTGAGACCATGTGAAAACTAAGAGTATCCAATATACATATCATCGTTGAGTTCATAGAGAACAATATCTTCTTATATTTAAATGTATCAAATCACAAAAAAATCATAGAATCAACATTAACCGTCTAAATTATTTATCAAACTTTCCTATAGTATTCATGAAAAATCCAAAAGTGTATCATGAAAATCTTATAGCGTTTTCTCCATACACCCCAATAAACATGGCTTCCTTTTGTTCCAATCCAATAAACTCCCATTACATATCAATATAAAGAGATTATGGAAAACATTTATTGCAATTGTTTTTTTGAATTATTTCCAATACATGGAATCCATTTCTTTTTTTATCAGTGTCCACCAATGATAATATTCCCCATCCAAATGATAGAATTCTAGCAATAATCTCTCTTCTTCTAAGTGGAGAATGACATAAATATCATCTTAATGGAGTTAAAATATTTTTATATAATGAGGGGATCATAAGGTACACTAATGATAGGAGGCCTTTATTTCATAAAGGATTCAACTATAACTTTATCATTCTTAGGAGAAGGATGGAGATCCACTTGATTCATGTCATTGTAAATTACTTGAGCTAATTGGGGTTTTATTTCCATGAAGTTATTAGGTAATGATCCAATCACGTTTTTCATCTCATTAGGGAAATCATCACATTTTCCATCACATTTATTTCAATGGAAGTTATTTTATTTCCAGCCATTATCTAAAGAAATTAGGGGGCATGAATACTTATCTAATGATCATATAAAAAGGAAAATACGAACAATGATGTAAGGACTCAAAAATGAAAAGTATATCCAAACTTATGATTCTATATGGTTTAATTTGGGTTATCCATTATGATAGAATTATCCCCAGTGCTCATACTAAAGTATTTGAGTCCTAATCACACAAAATAACTAGAACATTCTATGATACCAACTATATCTAACCTAGCCTTTTACACATATTAGAATATGATTTAAATAATAATTATCCATTAAATACAAACCAAGGATAAAAAATTCCAATGTAATTAGGAGACTATGTAAATAATATTGAAAGAATGGATGTAAATGAATTTTGTTATTAATGTTTATAATGAACTCCTAACTTTATTTCAGCTCCTACACCTTCATAGGATAACATTGTGAATACCTAGACAATGGGTATGAGTTAACGAATCATGATTAAAAAATTAAAATAATAAAACATATAACATGGAATCATATGATCATGGAAACCTTGAAATGTGGTAGGAATATATAAAATTGAATAAACATGATTCAAGATAACTTCTAAGACTATATCACATGGTGGGAAGAGTCCCATAATGGACTAGGTTTCCTCCCTAATATCATATATAACATCTCATGAGACAAAATATTATCCAATTCATTAGAGAACTAATTGTATATACCCATAATAACATGTTCCTTCATATGTTTTCCACATTAAGAATCAAATATAGGGGTTAAACATGAGGGTTACCCATGAAAAAAAATAGGTATCATGGTAATGTCATAAAGAATAACCAAGGGTGTATATCGAAATGGTATCTGTAACACCCCGAGATTTTATGAAAAGTATTATTTTTAATTAATGTCTTGTGTTGTACGCTACACCAAAAGGATCTTGCACAACACGCATCCCTGACTTGCCTTGCATTACACGCAATCACGTCCTTCCTCGATAGCATGTGTAGTATGCAATACCGAGTTTCACTAAACGAGATATTATTATAATATTATTATGAACTAGCCGTTATGAATACTATTAACTAAATTTTTAATTTTATAACATTATTATTCATCTTCAACATTTTCTATAACATGGTATAAGAACAAAATAAATTTTTCGGGTAAAATATGTATTTTTCAAAAAATGCAGTTTTGCCGCCTTTTGATGGCGCACCCAATTTAAATCTTGTTGTTCACATGTTTATAAGTTAAATTTGACAAAACAAAATTCTTCTTTTAAATCAGGATATAAAAATTTACATTGGATAAAGTTTTGATATTTTTCTGACAACTTTCATATTTTAATGAATAGTAAAAACACGCTATATTTTAATTAAAAACATATTTTTTCATCGTAATAATTTATGTGGTTAAATTATAATATTGAGTGGTTTTAAAGTATAAATAGAATATATTTTTACCATTTAATATAATGTATGTCATTATCATTGATTTTATATTGAATTCGTAGGTTAAATCAATTCAATCTTTTGCAATGTTTTAAACAAAAACTCGTTTTCATTCGACTACGGGATTAATTTTAATTTAATTTCATCAACTTATATGTATTGAATTTAAATGGATTCCATATTTGGAATCAGTTGGTCCAAATTATATTAATAAGCTACTTTTTATTTTTGGGCTTTATGAATAGTAACTACGGTAAATTTTATTCATCATAGTTAAAGGTAAATCGGGTAATTAAGGGTAAATATAAGATTATAAAATTAACCTAACACCAACCAAAATCCTATTGGATGACTAAAAGTAGACCCATATCACCTAAGGGTCATATTAGAATCATTTAATGGACTTTTGTCCATGAAAATAACTTAATTATTATTAAAACCAAAGAAAGTGACAACATGTCACTCTCTTAAATCATATAAGTATATTAATTTTAATTTAGTGATAAACTTCATGAAACTTAGAACATGAATAGTCTCCAAAACGCTAATGAAATTATCTACATCATATAAATTTATTTATAATTTTTAGGTATTAAATAATTATCATTAATTTTGACACAATAGGGATGCGGAAATTATTTATTTAGTGAAAAATTAATAATATAGTTTTTATTGAAATATTAATACATTTAAAAAGGGCAAAAAATCTGCGCAAAACTTAATATTAGTGTATATATAAACCCTAATCATCCATTGGCTGAATTATTGACCATTTTGATCTTTATTAAGATGATTATGACACTTATATTATTTTATTTTAAATGATGTCAAAGTTGTCACCTTCATAATTTAAGAAATATAACAATTTAAATATTATGATTTTAAGATGATAAATTCGATTAAAATTATTATTGTGAAATCTAATAGATTTATCTTCATCATAGGATTTTATTTTAAATTTTTATGCAACAAATAAGTATATTAAATAATTATACAAAAAATGATGTAGTAATTATTTTATTAAGAGATAAACCAAATAAATGGTTTTAAAAATAATAAAATAAATGTTATATGAACTATTTAATGTTCTACACTAATTTTCTAGATACATATTACCTTTTATTAATCTATTAAAGCTTTTATTTTGAACATATCATCTGTATATATTTTATTTAAATTCAAATAAATGAATAGTGTCAAAATTTACACTATTGTTATTTTATAAACATAATATATTATAAAATTGTTTAAAAATCACAAAAATATTTAAAAATTATAAATTTAAATTTATATGGTAGAAAATGTTATAAAGTATCCAATTATGGACAATTCACAACAAATAAGTAATTATTTGTTATAATTTAAAATTTAGAATGTTATTACCACAAATAAAATTAAATTGATTAAATAAGGATAAATCAAGTTGATAATGTTTAAAATAAATTCCTAACATGTCTAAATTTGATTGGTTGATGAGATTAAAACTCTATATAATACAATATTCGGATATGATTCATTTTTGGAGGTTTTTAAGTGGGGTTAAATTTATTATAAATTAATATTTTTAAGAATTCCAAAGGTGCCCCTCTCCTCCCTTATAAAAGGGCACCTCCTCCCTCTCTTCCTCACACCACTTTGAGCCTTCAAGCTCGTCCAACCCCTGAAAAATTATCTTCTCCACTTCCCTAGAAACATCCTAGAGGTTAGGGACTTCTTCAAAGACCAATTTTAGTACCCTAAGAGGAGGTCTCAAAGAGGCGCTTCAAAGAAGAGGTAATGTCCATTACCGATTCTTTCAACTTTATTTCTTATTCCACTTCTTCTTCTTTAGTTGTTTCATTATGAAGTAATAACATAAATATCACTCATATACTGATATGTTATTATAAGTATGAAACAACCCTATTTCACCATCTATCCATCCTACGGAAAATGAAATCACCGCGCGTGCGTACGTACGAAATATCGTCTCCACGCCGTCGTGTAATCTATTTTCCACCACCACCTTACATGGATGGGTATAATGGTGAAAGTAATGAATATATATGATTATTTTAAATTTATATTGATTATGTAATATTATACATACACTTTAATACAATTCCACAATCATGGGAATGATATCACCGCTCGTGTGTACGTACGGAATACCGTCTCCACGACGCGATGAGATTCACTCTCCTTGATAACCATTCAAGAATGATTATAAAGTATATATATTAAGTAATCATGAAATATATGAAATAATAATGCTACTTTATTTATGTATATATATATTTATGTCATCTACTTAATTCCATTCAATTCAATAAGGAAACGAAAACAGTGTTCATGCGTACGTACAGCTTACGGTCTCCATGAACGGTGTATTTCTTTCCATTTATCGATCCATTGTATATATATTCTGAATATATTTATATATAAATCATGTTTTACATTATTGATGTAATTAATCATGATCTAATTAATCATATGAATAATTACAAGTTAAAACATGAACGACAAATGAAACGATTTTACCCAAAACGCTACTTTAACATGAATTTACAAAAGAACAGGTAATATAAAGTCATAATGGAACCATATATGATATAATAAAAATGAATATGATTATGTAATAAGTCAATGACATTATTTAAATCATTATACAGGATTTTTGGATACGTACAAAGCATATCAGACCTAAGGTAATGGATAACTTTTCTAATCTCGTTTTTATCCGAGATTGTTTATTCGTAAGTATTTACTGGGGTTATTTCTATCATCCATGTCCATGTTTTATAAAAGTGTTTTCATGTATGTTTAAAGTAATTTTTACCCATTTATGACTTTTACTACATGGTATGTAAGGAATCTTTCTTTTGTTTACGTTACGAGGTACATTTTTTTACTTTTCCGACAAAAGTACGAGAAGAATGTTTTTAAACGTATACGGCATGAAAGGATTTTTACGGTTTTATAAATCCTTATTTTCATGAAGCTTCCTCCAAAATATTTCATGAATATTTTCAAGAAAATACTTTTCTTTTAAAAATGCATGACATTTTTTGAAAATAAAATGATTTTAAAGAAGAAAGGATATTTTCCTCAAGAATTCATTTCAAGTGTTTTATCAAAACCATTTTCCATCTAAAATGAAATTATTTCATATGTGTATGTTTTAAGTATAATGTATATATGATTTACAAGGTTTCACTTTTCTTATTATGAAATGATATCCATTTCTTTTATATGGATTATGTAATGATGGGATGATGTTTATGAAACCCATTTTATTTATTGGGTTATTATGAATGATGTATGTTTATTTTGTGGCACAAGTAAAAATGATTTCATTATGAGATGGGTGGGACCTATATCTCCCTCCAATGCATTGGGTAAAGATTTTATATCTCATGAGATAGACATGGCTGGAATGGTAAGTTAATCCAGTTCAGTGTTACATAACTGAAACAAGGAGTGAACTCGGTTCAGAATGGGACTTTGTCCGCTAAGATGGTATTGGCAGCAATGCCTTGGCTACTATGGAAATCATTACATGTTCTTAATTGATTCCACAGTTACATGTTTTATTCCCATGCTATTTTATCATGGTTTATGTTCCATTATGATCTATTACTTATGTACTTCCATGTTTTTTTTCGTTTCTCAAGATTTTGATGTTTAAACATTATGTTCATGTTTTTAAGTTCAAATGTATATGGTATGTTTTATTTTATCCATGATTACCCTTACTGAGAATTTGAGCTCACCCTTTTTATGTTTTATTTCCCCCCAGGATCAAAATAAAGGTTTTAGGTAAGGAAACAAAAAGTGGAAGATCTTTATGGGATATGTTGAAGATCTTTCACCACGATTAGAATATTACGTTCGAAGTTTCCAAAGACACTAAACTATTACAGTCCTTGTGTGTCTGTTTTTGTTATGTATTAAGTATTCCGCAAAAGTAATGTAATGTCCATGTACGTCAAGCTTCAGGTCTCTACAGTTGGTATTAGAGGAAAGGTTTAGTCAACCTTTGGAAACTAGGATGTGAAACCTTTAGTGAAATTCCTAGATATATTTCTAAGGTATGTCTAGGGATTTCCCTAAGGATTAGTATACGTATAGGTTATAGTCCAAGAATTACGGTAACAATATTATAATTAAACCTAAGATGTTAGATATTAAAGGTACTCCCCCTTTATTATGTTGTTTTCCCTAGCATGATTTTTTCCTCTCACACTAATATTTTTGGGTTTTAGATGATGGCTGGAACCCGAAGGAACCGTGTTTATTAATTCGATGGACAATGCAATGATTTTCCTCCTGAATGAACAAATGTTATGGGAGATGGAGTGAAAAATCTTATTGCTATACTTACACAAGCTATGAATCATTCTGGACTTCCAAATGAGCAGAGAAGGGAACAATATTCTATTGAGTCCTTCATGAGGAAACGTCCACCTTCTTTCAGTGGGTATTCTGATCCACTTTTTGCTGAACAATGGATCAGTACCACTGAAAAGATATTTTCAGTTCTTCAATGTTCTAAACATGATAAAGTCATCTTAGCAGTATATCATTTGGAAGGTGAATCTGATCAATGGTGGAATCTTATCAAGAATACGAGTTCAAGAGATGAAATTGAGTCCATGGAATGGGACGATTTCAAGAACTTATTTTTCAATAAGTACTTCCCTCGTATTCTTCGAACAAAGATGGAGAAGGAGTTTCTTGAACTAAAGAAAAAGGATGATGAATCTGTTGGTATATACGAAGCGAATTTTACAAGGCTTGCAAGGTATGCATCTGGCTTTATCATCCAACCTGAAAGTAAAGTTGATCGATTCTTCAGTGGCATAAAACCAAATCTTTGAAGGGCATTAGCTATAAGAGACTTCAGTAGCTATGAAGAAATTGTGTGTTGTGATATTAAGGTAGAAATGGAAGTTGGTGTTACATATCCATCTCACGGTTTTGACAAGAAACGAAAGATGGAGTTCAAGGAGAAATCTCAGAATAATGGTGAAAAGAATATGAATGTTTCCTTATGCTCAAAGTGTGGAAAGAAGCATGGTGGAGATTGTCTTAAAGGGACTAGAAAATGTTTTAAGTGTGGAAAATAAGGTCATCGAGCAGCTGAGTGTCGAAGTAATGGAAAAAGTTTTTGTAATGATGTAAATAAGGAAAAGACTGCACCACTAACACTTCAATGATTCAAGTGCATGTAAATGGGGCATTATGCTAATAAATTCCCTAATCCAAGGGTTAGTGATGATCGACATGAGAAACCACTTAAGGCAAAGGACAAAGGGAAGTCACATGCGATCACTATTGGCGATGTTGAATATGACAACGATGTGGTGGAATGATTAAGTGTTTATGTAATGGGATTCCAAAATAATGTTGTATATAGTATCGTGGAATATTGGAATATTTATGTATTGGTCTATTATGGTTTTCAATAATTTTATGGTACCGGTAACCATGTAAATTGATTGAGATATTATTGGAAAAAAGATTATATGCGCATAATGAAGGGAAAACGAGAAAATAAAATGTTTGAAAGTATTCATGAGCTCATGACTGATATAAGGAAATAGTTATATCATGGTTCGAGGTTTTGGTATGTGAAAAGAGTTAACTTTTGACCGCACTCATGTTTTCACTAAGATTCAATGGGTATTCATTTTTCAAGAGAATACATTATTAAGGTATTCACATGATTGTAATGTGATCAAAAAGATATATGGGGGATAAATGATGGTATTCACATGCTTGGTTGATGACATTTCAAGTAATCATTTTCTTTATACTATGAGATTGGACAACAGTATTTTGGATAAGCCTAAAGATTGGAATGGATTATGTTGGACATAAGTTAGTATTGTTTAAAGATAGAAGTTTTTTCGATATTATTTATGGGATGTTATAGTAATATATTTTTAGAAAAAGGACAACCTGTAGGATGGACGACAACCCATCGCGTCGGACAAGGCTGTGGGAATCAAACCCACAAATGAAGTGCGACTAGCCTTTATTTCCTACCACTAGCCTACAGGAAGTCCCTGTTTAGTAGAAACTAGTTTTATTATATTAATAAGTATGATATATGAAGTATAAGCCCATTTAGGAACCATATATGATTAATCTCACTATAGATGGACTTATGTATTTTTTGATAACTTTTCTAACATTTTGTTTGAAATAAATGAAATGAACCATCATTCTATCACATGATCTGCTAACACATCACGAATAACAAATTCAACTTAATTTATTTAAGGGATGAAGTATAAATTGTTCAACTCACGAACAACAATGAGATTGTACCAAAATCATGTAAGTATTTCTTTTAATTCATCAAATTTAGGGAAATGATCTTGAAAACCAAAAATGTTGTCCTGGTTCCCTTATATCTGATGAATCAGATGGTACCTTAGATCATCACAAATCTATGGCTTTGTGATTGATGGCTTTTTCATAGCCATGTTCTCTACCACTCTCCATCAGAACATGATGGTCAGATTTCTCCTCCATATCCATATTTTCACCTATGTTCTCCTATGAGGAAACCCAGTGATGAGTTATTTGGGTATCCGTTATGATTCTAACATTCTTTTTTTAAATGATGTTTTAGTATTCCTTTTTATAATTTGGGTTTCTATTAAAGAAAATTTTGAGTAGTAAAACATTTATAACCACGACGAATTTCGAGGGTGAAATTCATTTTAAGGGGGGTAGAATGTAACACCCCGAGATTTTATGAAAAGTATTCCTTTTAATTAATTTCTTGTGTTGTACACTACACCAAAAGGAGCTTGCACAACACGCATCCCTGACTTGCCTTGCATTACATGCAATCACGACCTTCCTCGATAGCGTGTGTAGTACGCAATACCGAGTTTCACTAAACGAGATATTATTATAATATTATTATGAACTAGCCGTTATGAATAGTATTAACTAAATTTTGAATTTTATGACATTATTATTCATCTTAAACATTTTCTAGAACATGGTATAAGAACAAAATAAATTTTTTGGGTAAAATATGTATTTTTCAAAAAATATAGTTTTGCCGCCTTTTGATGGCGCACCCACTTCAAATCTAGTTGTTGACATGTTTATAAGTTAAATTTGACAAAATAAAATTCTTCTTTTGAATCAGGATATAAAAATTTACATTGGATAAAGTTTTGATATTTTTCTGATAACTTTCATATTTTAATGAATAGTAAAAACATGCTATATTTTAATTAAAAACAACTTTTTTCATCGTAATAATTTGTATGGTTAAATTATAATATTGCGTGGTTTTAAAGTATAAATAGAATATATTTTTACCATTTAATATAATGTATTTCATTAGAATTTATTTTACATTGAATTCGTAGGTTAAATCAATTCAATCTTTTGCAATGTTTTAAACAAAAACCTGGTTTCATTCGACAACGGGACTAATTTTAATTTAATTTCTGCAACTTATGTGTATTGAATTTAAATGGATTCCATATTTGGAATCATTGGGTCCAAATTATATTAATAATCTACTTTTTAGTTTTGGGATTTATGAATAGTAACTACGGTAAATTTTATTTATCATAGTTAAAGGTCAATCGGGTAATTAAGGGTAAATATAAGATTATAAAATTAACCTAACACCTGCCAAAATCTTATTGGATGACTAAAAGTCGACCCATATCACCTAAGGGTCGGATTAGAATCATTTAATGGACTTTTTTCCATGAAAATAACTTAATTATTATTAAAACCAAAGAAAGTGACAGCATGTCACTCTCTTAAATATTATAAGTATATTAATTTTAATTTAGTGATAAACTTCATGAAACTTCTAACATGAATAGTATCCAGAAAGCTAATGAAATTATCTACATCATATAAATTTATTTATAATTTTTAGGTATTAAATAATTATCATTAATTTTGACACAATAGGGATGCAGAAATTATTTATTTAGTGAAAAATTAATAATATATTTTTCATTGAAATATTAATACATTTCAAAAGGCCCAAAAATCTGAACAAAACTTATTATTAGTGTATATATAAACCCTAGTCATCCATTGGCAGAATTATTGACCATTTGGATCCTTATTAAGATGATTATGACACTTATATTATTTTATTTTAAATGATGCCAAAGTTGTCACCTTCATAATTTAATAAATATAACAATTTAAATATTATGATTTTAAGATGATAAATTCGATTAAAAGTATTATTGTGAAATCTAATAGATTTATCTTCATCATAGGATTTTATTTTTAATTTTTATGCAACAAATAAGTATATTAAATAATTATACAAAAAATGATGTAGTAATTATTTTATTAAGAGATAAACCAAATAAATGGTTTTAAAAATAATAAAATAAATATTATATGAACTATTTAATGTTATACACTAATTTTCTAGATACATATTACCCTTTATGAATATATTAAAGCTTTTATTTTGAACATATCGTCTGTATATATTTTATTTAAATTCAAATAAATGAATAGTGTCAAAATTGACACTATTGTTATTTTATAAACATAATATATTATAAAATTGTTTAAAAATCACAAAAATATTTAAAAATTATAAATTTAAATTTATATGGTAGAAAATGTTATAAAGTATCCAATTATGGACAATTCACAACAAATAAGTAATTATTTGTTATAATTTAAAATTTAGAATGTTATTACCACAAATAAAATTAAATTGATTAAATAAGGATAAATCATGTTGATAATGTTTAAAATAAATTCCTAACATGTCTAAATTTGATTTTTTGATGGTATTACAACCCTATATAATCCAATATTCAGATATGAGTCATTTTTGGAGGTTTTTAAGTGGTGTTAGATTTATTATAAATTAATATTTTTAAGAATTCCAATGGTGCCCCTCTCCTCCCTTATAAAAGGGCACCTCCTCCCTCTCTTCCTCACACCACTTTGAGCCTTCCAGCTCGGCCAACCCCTGCTGAATTATCTTCTCCACTTCCCTAGAAACATCCTAGAGGTTTTTGTCTTCTTAAAAGACCAATTTTAGTACCCTAAGAGGAGGTCTCAAAGAGGCGCTTCAAAGAAGAGGTAATGTCCATTACCGATTCTTTCAACTTTATTTCTTCTTCCACTTCTTCTTCTTTAGTTGTTTCATTATGAAGTAATATCATAAGTATCACTCATATAATGATATGTTATTATAAGTATTAAACAACCCTATTTCACCATCTATCCATCATACGGAAAACGAAATCACCGTGCGTGCGTACGTACGAAATTCCATCTCCACGCCGTGGTGTAATCTATTTTGCACCACCACCTTACATGGATGGGTATAATGGTGAAAGTAATGAATATATATGATTATTGTAAAGTGATATTGATTCTGTAATATTATACATACACTTTAATACAATTCCACGATCATGGTAATGATATCACCGCTCATGTGTACATACGGAATACCGTCTCCGCGACGCGATGAGATTCACTCTCCATGATAACCATTCAAGAATGATTATAAAGTATATATAATAAGTAATCATGAAATATATGACATAATAATGCAACTGGATTTATGTATATATATATATTTATGTCATCTACTTAATTCCATTCAATTCAATAAGGAAACGAAAACAGCGTTCATGCGTACGTACGGCTTACCGTCTCCATAAACGGTGTATTTCTTTCCATTTATCAATCCATTATATATATATTATGAATATATATTATATATAAATCATGTTTTACATTCTGGATGTAATTAATCATGATCTAATTAATCATATGAATAATTATATGTTAAAACACGAACGACAAATGGAACGATTTTACCCAAAACGCTAATTTAACATGAATTTACAAAAGAACGTGTAATATAAAGTCATAAGTGAACCATATATGATATAATAATAATGAATATGATTCTGTAATAAGTCAATGACATTATTTAAATCATTATACAGGATGTTTGGATATGTACGAAGCATATCGGACCTAAGGTAAGGGATAACTTTTCCAATCTCGTTTTTATCCGAGATTGTTTATTCGTAAGTATTTACTGGGGTTATTTCTATCATCCATGTCCATGTTTTATAAAAGTGTTTTCATGTATGTTTAAAGTCATATTTACCCATTTTTGACTTTTACTACATGGTAGGTAAGGAATCTTTCTTTTTTTTACGTTACGAGGTACTTTTTTTTGACTTTTCCGAGAAAAGTACGAGAAGAATGTTTTTTTTAACGTATACGACATGAAAAGATTTTTACAGTTTTATAAATCCTTATTTTCATTAAGATTCCTCCAAATGATTTCATGACTATTTTCAAGAAAATAATTTTCTTTTAAAAATGCATGACATTTTGTGAAAAGAAAATGATTTTAAAGAAGAAAGGATATTTTCCTCAAGAATTCATTTCAAGTGTTTTATCAAAACCATTTTCCATCTAAAATGAAATTATTTCATATGTGTATGTTTTAAGTATAATGTATCTATGATTTACATGGTTTCACTTTTCTTATTATGAAATGATATCCATTTATTATATATGGATTATGTGATGATGTGATGATGTTTATGAAACCCATTTTCTTTATTGGGTTATTATGAATGATGTATGTTTATTTTGTGGCACAAGTAAGAATGATTTCATTATGAGATGGGTGGGACCTATATCTCCCTCCAATGCATTGGGTAAATATTTTATATCTCGTGAGATAGACATGGCTGGAACGGTAAGTTAATCTGGTTCAGTGTTACAGGACTGAAATGAGGAGTGAACTCGATTCAGAATGGGACTTTGTTTGCTAAGATGGTATTGGCAGCAATGCCTTGGCTACTATGTAAATCATTACATGTGCTTAATGGATGACACAGTTACATGTTTTATTCCCATGCTATTTTATCATGGTTTATGTTCCATTATGATCTATGCCTTATGTACTTCCATGTTTTATGTCGTTTCTCAAGATTTTGATGTTTAAACATTATGTTCATGTTTTTAAGTTCAAATGTATATGGTATGTTTTATTTTATCCATGCTTACCCTTACTGAGCATTTGAGCTCACCCTTTTTATGTTTTATTTTCCCCCAGGATCAAAAGAAAGGTTTTAGGTAAGGAAACAAAAAGTGGAATATCTTTATGGGAGATGTTGAAGATATTTCACCATGATTAGAAGATTACGTTCCAAGTTTCCAAAGACACTAAACTATTACGCTCCTTGTGTGTCTATTTTTTTTATGTATTAAGTATTCCGAAAAAGTAATGTAATGTCCATGTACGTCATGCTTCGGGTCTCTACAGTATCCATGAGAGAAGAGATTTAAAATATTCAAGATCGTTAAAAATAAAAAATAATAATAGATAATGATTATTTATTTCAAGCTAAATTGGAATCAAGAATGATAGAAGTTAGATAACATTATAAATGCCCCACTTAATTGTGGTTTTTGGGAAAAGAACAAAGTGAATTTAAAGTTGATCAAAGAATAATTGTTTTAATAAATCTATAAGTGAACTATGATTCTTATTCTTTATAAAATGAATTATTTTCAAAAAAAACTATTATTTCATAAAAATATCTTATGCAGTGTACATGAGAATGGATAAAAAAAATAGAGAAGCTCCCATTAATCGGGCTTTCGTAACGAGAGGAGTTTAAAAGGGAACCATTTAAAATATGTAATTCCCCATCAAGAATAGATGAATTGAAATAGATTAATATTTTTGGAATTTATATAAGGAATATATATGAATAAAATAAAAATATTTAATAGGTAACATGAGAGAACGATAGACAAAGTGTTACCAAAATAGAATATGGAGGTTCAGAGAGACCTCTTACCTTATGTCCAAATATGTCCGGAACATGCACTTAATGTCTTGGATAATAAATATATATTGATTAATTATTTAATTTAGAAGATTTTATACATTTATTTTCATTATTATAATTTTATTAAGTTCATTTTTCCCATATTTATGGGTTATAATGTTCAAATTCATTATTTCATGAGCATTTGTTTTCATGGTTTCATGGTCGGTTTAGTTGTATATAATATTGGAAGTTATATTAAAATGGTAAAAATACTCTTGACGTGAAATTATACAGTGTTAAAAAACATAAAATAGTTTAAATAGTCCCATATATCATTTTTTCTGATGTTAGGATAATTCATTTGATAAAGTGTTAACGATAAATGATTATTTTATTTGGGCAGTTTTTTGATCATCAAAAACATGTTTCTTTTTATTTATATTATTTCTATATATTAGTAAAATAAATTGAATAAAGTAATAATATACATATAAAAATATATTTTAACCTTATTAATTTAGTGTTGACTATCCTTTATAGTTGTAATGGGAGACAAAAACTCATTGTCCATGAAGGCGGTGACCTGGCATATCAAAGAAGAAGTTCCCATTTTTAGAATAAAGGATTAGGGATTAGATTTTAAAATTTATATTCGATTTACCAAAATATAAATATTGTATATTTATGATACTATATTTATAATGATTCATTGGAAAGGGTAGGTGTAGAGGAGATAATAAAAAATATTAAAGAAAAAGGATTGATGATTTTACCTCTCGAATATCATCTCCATGAGAATCTGCTTAAGGAACATGGAATTGGTCATTTGGTGAGACAACAAATACAATGATGTGGGAAGAGGATTGGGGAACAAATTTGTAATAATATTGGAATTCTCTAAATCTTATAAGGTTTTAGGAGATGTGTGCTGAGGGGTGGTATTTATAAAGGGGGGGAATGGGGTTTTTTATTATTATATTCATTAGTTTATTATTTTGAATCAATACTATCAATATTATTGATTCTCATGACTATATACAATTACTATTACATTTTATTCCTAAATAATGAGTTCCTACATCATCTATGACTAAAAAATAAATTTATTTGGCTTTTAATGTTTAATACTTTAAATAACAGTATTTCACCTTTTACAAAAACAAATCAACTATTTTTTAAAAATACCAAAAATAACTGTAACCATATTTTCCATTTTTATTTTGAAAATATAATCTGTTTTAAAAAATAATTTTCAAAATATGAAAAATTCAATTTTTAAATAAAATACTCATTTATTTGAAAAATACAAATTTTAATGTTATAATAGATTTTATAACCCTTTAAAAAAAATATTTACGGTCTCATTAGATTATAAAATCATTATAATAAAACATAATATTAACTTATTAAATCATTTTATGAAAATAATATTTCTTTTAAATCATTATATTCATTATAAAATTGCAAATAAAATATTTATGTTTTATAAAATAACATAACATAATTTTTCGTTTTTAAAAAATTCATTAACTTCTACCCTAATATAAGTAGATGATATTTTCATTTATAAGATATGTAAATGTTATTTTAATCTTTCATATGAGTTAATTGTAACGACCCAAACATTCATTAATGGAAATCTCTCTTGACCTAATTAAATGTATATTTATATAAAATGTTTATATAAAATGTCAACTTCTTTGGTTTTATGTTAAGAATTGTGACTGCTGCTAATATATCTGTTGATTAGTGATCACATGATTAGTATAAATATGGGGCTTTAACGAATCCAATTTACTCAGACAAAGGAAGCGATAGCCTCATCCAGTAGATGTGCCCCATACGAAGCCCATTTATCAGATCTCGGAAAAGAGGTGGCATCATTGGGATTCTCTATAGACCAAGCCCAAGCTGAGCTCCAACAGGTTAAGCTCGAGCAGGACGGCCTATGAGAGAAGTGGAAGTTGATAGAGATTACCACCCAAGCAATGTTATTCAAGCCACCCCAAGAGTACATCACCATCGCACACCTTACTCTTCCGTCTTATGCGGGGGTTATAAGGGGTTATGTAACAATACCTTAGCACTATGGTTATGTACATTATTTTTGTATATAATAATGAATATATTTTCATGTTATTTTTGTTACCTTGTAAATAGTTTTTAAAGCTCAAATATTATTTTTAGTTAAATTTCAACTAAGAAATCTATTTTTTTGAATTAATGGATTTATGTATTAAATAATATATAAATAAAATATTATTATTATTATTAAATTAAATTTTCTTAAATATAAATGATTGTATAATATTATGAATGCAATTGTAATTTTTTTAAGGTTTGAAAGCCATTTTTTTCAAAACCCATGAATTTTTTATAAATGTCTATTTTTATTTTAAAAATGAAAATTAACATATTTAGAAATTTATTTAGAAAAAAATGAATATTATTTCTGGAATCAGGACATTGAAATTATCAAACAGTGAATTTTTCATAATTTTCTGAGACAGTCAAATTTTTGGGTAAAAATTAAATACCGTTTAAATATATAATGTCTTTTATGACATCATAATGACAAAATAGAGATGTAATAAAATACTATAAGCCTTATTTTCGGCCAATATATGTTTTTACATTAATATAATGTGATTTTGGGTGTGTTTGACTTATTTTACAAATCATTAATTGACCCTTCAAGGCTTATTAAACATCGTGTATTTTTAAATTGTTTTCCTTGGGAGTGTGACTCACCTCCACATAATCAACCCCATTATTTTAAGAAGTTCGGACTTTTTCCTTATAAAATATTGTTTTCCACTCTCCTATGGAAAAAACCATGGGGAAAACAATGAATTGGTTTGTAGTTTTAATTAGTTTAATTTGAGGTGTCCCAACCCTAAAGAATAAAGAATTCCCTTACCTTTCCTATATAAACCCACCTAAGCTCACACTTTTTACTCACTCAAGTCCTTTTGAGTTCGTACAACCTCTGCACTAATCTCCCTATTATCCTCCCATGGTGCCCCAAGCTCCTAAGAATGCTCTCTCAGGCCTCTCTCAAGCCTTTAGAAGCACACTTCCAAGTAAGGGTTTTTCTTCCATTCTCATTTTAGTCCAATTGTCTTAATGTTGTTATACCCTTTTATTTTTAATTATAAATTTTGGGGTATGGTTTCTAACCACCCCCATAATTACCTATTTATGTTTGAATTATGGGAGACCCCTTTCTCTCTCATTAAATTCCTCCAATGTACACCCGTTACTATGTCGAAATTCTGAAAGAAAATTCTCTCTCTTCTTTTACATTCAAGCAATTATTTCGTATCATGACTCTAAATTCCATTACAATTTTTGGGACATGTATCTATATGACCCCATTACTCTCCATTTCATGCAAAAATGATGAGACTCCCCTTTCTCTCTCATCAACCATTTTTATGATTTCTTACGTCACGCCGTTACGCTGGTGAAATTGCACCGACTTTCCAAGCCAATGTCATTGTGTAGTGAATACCATGTCCATTTCTCTATCAAGGGTATTCATTGTTATGCACATTTAAGTATTGATAATAAATTTTGATGTATGAATTCTACATTCCTTTATCTTGTAATAAATTATTACGGTTTATGAATCCATGTTATATGATCCATGTGGCACACTTATGTATGAAATGAAATGTTTAAGAAGGGTGCGCCCTTATAGCGCTCCAATGCATTGGGTAAAGTATTGTATCACGATACGTCATCTGCAATGGGTGTTTACTCATGATAATTCAAGTGCAACGATATTTTAATCATTCTTCATGTCCAATGAGGATTTAATCATCCTCCATGTGCAGTGATCCTTGTCTCATACTAATTCCATGTTAACTATTATGGCCACATTTCCATGTTATGATTATCATGCTTTATCATGAATTTATCTTCATGGTTATCTTTTTCTCGATTGATATTCCTATTTTATAACATGTATTTCACTCCTCATGTTATTCCATGATCATTCCCTTACTGGGATTTATAGCTCACCCTTTTCTTATGCATGTCCTCAGGTTATCCCATGCAATGCTAAGTACGAGGGAATGTAGTGGTCATGTAAAGGAATATTTCAATAAAGATGTTGTATTTCATGTTTTATGTTGTTATTTAATGATTATAAGCCCCAAAGACACTATAACTCTTGATCTTACATGTTGTATCAAGTGAAGGTTTTATGTAATAAATCAAGTTTAAGTTTGAAATAAAAAGTAGGGTTTTCATAGTTGGTATCAGATGATAGGTTTAGTTATTTTTGGGATTAGGATTAGAAAACCCTAGTAAATACTTAGATACAAGACTATGTACAATAAGAACATCCCTATGTTTTGGTGAGTATTGAGTAAGTGGTTTATCATGAAAATACATCCCTGTCTTGATACGAGCAGGTAGAGGCGGCTCTGGCACAGATGTATCCTAGGGGTAAAACCTGAAAACAACACTTTGAGCTAGACTCGAATGGGAACTGGGGCATGAAAATGGGCCGTGCTGCACTCTTGGTTATGACACTCCCAAGGGATATGCTTTGGTAAATCCACAAGCTTAGTATAAACCATTATTAAGGGACAAAAAAATTCCCTAAGAATATATGGTAGAAAGTATATCATGGATAACATAAACTGAAGCCAATAGATTCATATGTTATGGAAATAAAAATTATTTATAAGTTTTTAGTTTTGTCCGTGTTTTACACTTTATGTGTTACCCCTAACTTTCCTTTTATTCCAGCCAATGTATGGAAATAGGAGGACTCGGGCTAACAACCGATGTGAAGATCAATGAGATGATTGTACTAATGAGATGCCCAATCCGATGGGAGTGGGGATCATGAACTTTGTTAATCTTCTCTCTAAGATAACTCAATATTTGAATTGAAAAATGGGTTAAGAGTAATGTGAAACCCACCCAAAGAAATAACAAGTCTCTATCGAGAGGTTTATGAGGCAAAGGCCCCCTACTTTTAATGGATCATCTGATCCATCAATTGATGAACAATGGATCAACTCCATTGAAAAGATCTTCTCCATCCGTCAATGTTCTAAACAAGAGAAGGTTCTCCTAGATGCTTATCATATGGAGGGTGAATCTAATGAATGGTGGACATTGATAAAAAATAATATGCCTGACGAGGAGATTGAGGTGTTGGAATGGAATGATTTCTGGAAGTTGTTTTTTGATAAATATTTTCCTCGCACCCTCCGGCTTAAAATGGAATGGAACTTCCTTGCCCTCAAGAAAAAGGAAGAAGACTCTATTAGAGCGTGTGAGAAAAACATCAAACGGCTTGCCCGATACACTTCCATCTTTGTCATTACCCCCAAATTCAAGGTTGAATGCTTCTTTGGTGGGCTAAAACCTAGCCTGTGGAAAGAACTGGCAATCCATGACTTCGACAGCTATGAGGAAATTGTCTGATGTGCCCTCAAGGTCGAAATGGAGATCATAGAATCTTAGGGGTATCATGCGGATAAGAAGCGTAAGGTGGACTTCAATGTTGTTGGTCCGATGGATAAATCCAATGGTGCTAAAAAGATCCAGCACACCACTTGCCAAAGGTGCGGAAAGAAGCACCCCAGAAATTGCCTGAAGGGTACAAGAAAATTCTTTAAGTGTAGAAGAGAAGGGAACCTGGCTGTAAACTATCAGCAAGAAATACCCACGGCTGCGACATAAGAAAGTAATTATCTGTTCAAACCTCAATGAGTGATTAATTGATACAACTGCAAAGAACCATAGAATCTTGAAAATCAGTGCTCTATGCTAAGGGTTTTTCGAGGCAACCAACAACCTCCAAGGTAGCAAGGGCAATCATTTTCCATCACTACTGCCGAAGTGAACCCCGACAATGAAGTGGTGACATGTGCCCTAGTTATTCATTAAATAATAGCAAATGTACTTTTTGATTCCAGTTCTACGCATTATTTTATATCTCGAAAGTTCAGTAGAACAATCCCAGCACCACCCGAAATCATGGAAGTGAGGATGTTGGTGAGTAAGGCAGATGGGGAAATTATTGCATCCCAGGAACATAACTCTTCCCCTATCATTATATGTGGATTAAACATCCCAGCGAACCTCTTCATACACCCTATGGTGGAATTTGATGCAATTTTTGGCATGTATTGGCTTTCCTTATATAGATCCAACATAAATTGTCGTGAGAGGGAAATCACTCTTCATGTGGAGAATCGACCCCTGATTCTTTACAAGTACATGGAGGAAGATGAATCTTCTTTAGCTCTATCATCTCAAGCGTGGATATTACTGCCCTATGATCATACGTATCTAGATGAGATGATTGATTCCAAGGAAGAAACCATCTTTGAAGACATGCATATTGTGAGGGAATTCACTGAAGTGTTTACCGAGGAATTGTCTGGTCTCCCTCCCAGAAGTTATTTTGAATTCCCAATTGAAATTATACTGGGGGAGTTGCCAATATCCAAAAATCTATATAGAATAACTATTGTGGAGCTTGAAGATCTGAAGAATCAACTACATGAGAATCTGGATAAAGGGTTTATATGCCCAAGTGCTTCACCATGGGGTGCACCAGTCCTCTTTTTCAAGAAGAAGGAGGGATCAATGTGACTTTTCATCGATTATAGTGAGCTCAACAAAATCATGATAAAGAACATGTATCCTCTCCCATGGATTGATGACTTTTTTGATCAGCTACATGGAGCACAATACTTCTCCAAGGTGGATTTGTGGTTGGGATATTATCAAGTAAGGGTGAAGAAGGACGATATCCCCAAGACTGCTTTTTGTACAAGATACGGGCACTATAAATTCATAGTGATGCCTTTCGGACTCACTAATGATCCAAAAATCTTCATGGACTTGATGAATAAATTCTTTAGAGATTACCTCGACAAATTTTTGGTAGTCTTTATAGATGATATTTTGATATACTCCAAAACCAAGGAGGATCATGAGGAGCATCTAAGAACTGTATTAGAGACCTTAAAAAATGATAACCTCTATGAAATGTATAACAAGTGTGAGTTCTTGTTGAAAGAGGTATCATTATTTGGCTATATCATCACAAGTAATGAGATATCTGTGAATCCCTCCAAAAAATATACAATTGAGGGATGGCTGAGGCCAACATTGGTAACAGATATCTGTAGCTTCCTGGGGTTAGCTGGATATTATCGACGATTTGTGTGAAATTTCTCATGATTGTCCCACTCTCTTACCAAGCTAACTTGGAAGGGAGTAAATATTTCATGGAGTGATTAATGCGAAGAAATATTCAAGGATTTGAAAAGGAGGCTTATCACTACGCCCGTTCTCACTTTACCCACAAGTGGATAACTTTTTTTTGTATTCAGTGATGCTTCAAAGAAGGGCCTGGGATGTGTGTTGATGCAAAATGAAAAAGTCATTTCCTATGCTTTAATTCAATTGAAAGTTCATGAACAGAACTATCCAACACATGACCTCGAGTTGGCTATAGTGATCTTCGCTTTGAAATTTTTGATGCATTATCTCTTAGGCGAGAAGTGTGAAATATATACGGACCACAAAAGGCTTAGGTGTATATTCACACAAAAAGATTTGAACATGCACCAATGAAGATGGTTAGAGCTGATCAATGACTATGACTGCTCAATCAATTACCACACTGGTAAAGCGAACAAGGTGGTGGATGCTCTAAGTAGAAAGGACCCATAAATTCTATCATTGATGAGAATTGAAAAGGATCCAATCTTCATATATTTGAATAGGATGGACATGGGAATCATAAAGAAGGGAACATGACCGATACTTTCACAAATTATTGCTCGACCATCACTTTTGGAAAGGTTAAAGGATGCTCAAAAGGAAGATGTGAGAATTTAGGAAAAAATGTAAGCTATCAAAAAATGGATATCCTCAGTGTATAATTTTAATGAAGAAGGAATTGTGTGATTTCGAAAAAGACTATGTGTTCCATTAAGTCCGGAGCTGAAGAAGTAACTTTTGGATGATTCACATAGTTCAAATTTCTCTATTCACCTAGGAAACACAAAGATGTATCGAGATATCTGAGAGATTTATTGGTGGGATAATATGAAGAAGTAGATCGCTATATATATATATAAAAGTGGCTAGTGTGTCAGAAAGTGAAGGCAGAGAGGCAGAAGTCTAAGGGGATGATGCAACCACTGCCCATACCAGAATGAAAATGGGAGAACATCACCATGGACTTTTTCACCAGACATCCAAAGACATCCAATGGAAATAATGCAATCTAGGTTGTTGTGGATTGTCTTACAATGTCTTCACACTTCATTGTTATTCGGGAGGATTTCTCATTGGATCAACTGGAATAGATATATATCAGGGAAGTGGTAAGGTTGCATGGAGTACCACTATCTATTGTGTCCGATCAAGATCTAAGATTCACCTTTAATTTTTTAAAGAGTCTTCAACATGCTCTGAATACTAAACTAAACTTCATTACGGCTTATCATCCTCAAAATGATGGCGAATCCGATCGGACTATCCAAACACTTGAGGACATATTGAGAGCATTCTCAATAGACTTTAAAGGAGGATGGGATCAAAATCTTTCTCTGGTTGAGTTCTCTTATTATAACAGTTTCCACTCGAGAATCCAAATGGCACCAAATGAATCCCTTTATTAGAAAAGGTGAAGAACACTTACATGTTGGGATGAGGTCGGTGTGCGTAAGCTGCTTAGACCAGAAATGGTGGATAAAGTGAAAACCATTCAGTAGTATATCTAGGCATCCCAGAGTTTACAGAAGAGTTTTGTAGATAACTGTCGATGAGACCTTGAGTTTAACGATGGAGACATGTTTTTTCTATGCATATCTCCATGGAAGATGGTCATGAGGTTTAGAAAGAAAGGGAAGTTAAGTCCAAGGTACATCATCCCCTTTGAGATTCTTGATCGTGTTGGGGCCGTGGCCTATCGACTAGCACTTCCACCTACCATGACTAAAGTACATGATGTCTTTGTTATATTTCTCAAAGTACATAGCAGAACCTTCACATGTACTCTCTCCAGAGGTGGTATAGTTAGATGATGAACTTCTTATGAGGAGAAACCAGTGAAGATCTTAGACCATAGAGAAAAATTTCTATGAAATAAGACAATGCCACTCATCAAGGTGTTTTGGTGAAACCACATGTTTGAAGAAGAGACTTGGGAATCAGAGGAAGTGATGAAGCAAAGTTACCCGCATTTGTTTTAGTGTGGGAAAAGGAAATTTTGAGGGTGAAATTTCTTAAGGGGGGATGATTGTAACGACCCAAACATTCACTAATGGGAATCCCTCTTGATTTAATTAAATTTATCTTTATGTAAAATTTTTATTTAAAATTTCAACTTCTTTGGTTTTATGTTAAGAATTGTGATTGTTGCTAATTTTTCCATTGAACAGTGATCACATGATTAGTATAAATATAGGGCTTTAACGAATCCAATTTACTCATACAAAGGAAGTGATGGCCTCATCTAGTAGATGTGCCCCATACGAAGCCCATTTTTCAGAACTCAGAAAAGATTTGACATCATTGGGATTCACTCTTGACCAAGCCCAAGTTGAGCCTCAAGAGGTTAAGCTCGAGCAGGACCGCCTACGAGAGATGTTGAAGTTGATAGAGATTACCACCCGATCAATGTTATCTGATCCACCCCAAGAGTGTGTCACCATCGCACACCTTATTCTTCGGTCTTATGTGGGTGTTATAAGGGGTTTTGTAACAAGACCTTAACACTATGGTTATGTACATTATTTTTGTATACAAAAATGAATATATTTTCATTTTCTTTCAGTTACCTTGTAAATAGTTTCTAAAGCTAAAATAGTGTTTTTAGTTAATATTCAACTAAGAAATCAATTTTTAGGAATTAATGTATTTTTATATTAAATAATATTTTAATAAAATATTATTATTATTATTATTAAATAATTTTTATTAAATATAAATGATCGTATAATTTTATGAATGCAATTGTAATTTTTATTAAGGTTTGAAATCCATTTTTGTCCAAACAAATGAGTTTTTGATAAATGTCTGTTTTTATTTTTAAAGTGAAAATTAACATATATAGAAAATTATTTAGATAAAATGAATATTATTTCTGGAATCAGGATGTCGAAATTATCAAACATTGAATTTTTCATAATTTTCCGAGAGAGTCAAATTTTTGGGTAAAAATTAAATACCGTTTAAATATATAATGTGTTTTATGAAATCATAATGATCAAATAGTGATGTAATAAAATACTATAAGCCTTATGTTCGGAAAATATATGTTTTACCATTACAGTAATGTGATTTTGGGTTTGTTTGTATTATTTTACAAAGCATTAATGGACCCTTCAAGGATTATTAAGCATCTTCTGTTTTTAAATTGTTTTCCTTGGGAGTGTGACTCACCTTCACATAAGAAAACCCATTATTTTAGGAAGTTTGGAATTTTTCCTTATAAAATATTTATTTCCACTCCCATTTGGAAAAAAAATGGGTAAAACCACGGGCTGGTTTGTGGTTTAAAATAGATTAATGGGATGTGTCCCAACCCTAAATAATAAAGAATTCTCTCACCTTTCCTATATAAACCCACCCAAGCTCCCAATTTCTACACACTAAAAGCCTTTGGAGTTCGTCCAACCTCTGACCTACTCTCCCTATAATACTCCCAAGGTTCCCCAAGATCCCAAGTAGTCACTCTCAATCCTCTCTCAAGCCTTTGGAAGCACAATTCCAAGTAAGGGGTTTTTCATCCTTTCTCATTTTTGTCCAATTCTCCTAATGTTGTTATGCTATTTTAATTTAAATTATGAATGTTGGGGTATAGTTTCACACCTCCACCTTACTTCCATATTTATGTTTTAATGATGGGAGACCCCTTTCTCTCTCATTAAATTCCTCCAATGTACACCTGTTACTATGTCAAAATTCTGAAAGAAATTTCTCTCTCTTCTTTTACATTCAAGAAATTCTTTTGTATCATGTCTATAAATTCAATTAAAATTGATGGGACATGTATCTATATAACCCCCTTATTTTCCATTTCATGTAAATATTATGAGACTCCCATTTCTCTCTCATCAACCATTTTTATGAATTCTTACGTCACACTGTTACACTGCCAAAATTACACTGACTTTCCCAGCCAATGTCATTGTGTAGTGAATACCATTCCCATTTCTCTATCAAGGGTATTCACTGCTATGAACATTTACGTATTGATTATAAAGTTTCATGTATGAATTCCACATTCTTTTATCGTGGAATAAATGATTATGTTTTATGAATCCATGTTATATGATCCATGTGGCACACTTATGCATGAAATGAAATGTTTAAGAAGGGTGTGCCCTTATAGCGCTCCAATGCATTGGGTAAAGTATAGTATCATGATATGTCATGTTCAATGGGTGTTTAACCATGATAATTAAAGTGAAACAAGGTTTTACTCATGCTTCATGTGGAATAAGGATTTACACATTCTCCAAGTGCAATGAGCCTTGGCACATGAAAATTCCATGATAAGTGTTGTTGCCACATTTCAATGTTATGATTATCATGCTTTATCATGCCATTATGTTTATACATCTCTTTTGTTCTATTGATATGCCTATTTTCTAACATGTATTGTATTCCTCATGTTATTCCATGATTATTCCCTTACTGGCCTTTATAGCTCACCCTTTTCTTATGCATGTCCTCAGGTTATCCCATGCAATGCTAAGTACGGGGGAATGTAGTGGTCATGTAAAAGAAGTTTTCAATAAAGATATTGTATTTCATGTTTTAAGTTGTTATGTAATGATCCAAAGCCCCAAAGACACTAGACATCTCGATATTATATGTTGTATCAAGTGAGGGTTTTATGTAATAAATCAAGTTTAAGATTGAAATAAAAACCAGGGTTGTCATAATAATAGTATTCTTCCCACCAGATTACTATTCCCAACTATTAGATTACTATTCCAAATGGTTACATTTATAACTTTTATATGGGTTTTGTACATACTATAAATTCCTCTTATTATTTTTATTATTCATCCACTTATAATTTATATAATATTTATATATACAAATATAAATATATAGAATTAATATTTTATTTTTAACGTTATGATTTTTTCTATAACTTTTTCTTGAGCATGATCAATATGGTGTATCGAGAAAATCCAAAATTTTCTATTTTGATTATCAAACTTTCTATTTATTGCACCATGATAATATTTGGAATTATTATTTTTTTAATAGATGAATCATATGTCATTATTCATTTATGAGAATAATATTTTTGGTTTCTCAATTGTATGATTATGATTTATACTTATGTGACATAATTATAAGAAGACAAATTCCATTGATAAAATTCTGGGTCATTACAACTTATTCCATGATATCTTAAACTCTAATATGAATTGGCCTAAGGAAAAATCTTAAACAATATTCATGCAGTTACTTAGGATTGAAAAATTTATTCAAGATCAACAATATAATTCTCTATTCACCCAAATCTTTTCATCTCCCTCATGTGTTCTACAAATGTCCCCAACCAACTTTGGGGCATAAAATTAAAGACAAGGAAAACATACTCATGCAACCTGAAAATCTAGTAATGTGAGAACTACTGAATCCCAATCCATAAAATGGAATTTTACAAAATAAAATCCAGGAAACATAAATATGACCATCTTCAAGCTCAGAATCGAATCCCATCATGTTTTAGCTTCACTAATCTCCATTGATGGGACTCAAATTTGGATTTTCACATAAAGATATGTTGGATTTGTTCTTTAGTCTCTAGGTTTATAGGGTGTTGGAATTACTACCTCAGCTCCTATCTTGATCAGATCCTGATATATTATTCACTGGGATAAGGAAAAACATGATTTCTTATCATTATCATTGAACTATGACTATGTTGAGATATAATTCTAATATGGACCAGCAAATCAATATTGGTGCTAGATTACAATACGAGCATTGTACATAGATTGAACACCAAGTTTCATCATAAAATCTTTATCCTGAATAGTCTTGGATCTTAACGATCCACATAATTACCTTTCCATGGATCATATTACATTTATATATTTGAATATTTTCTTTATTACTGGATTTATTCTTCTACAAGCTAAATAGACTAATAATCAGGATCCCATATTCTATTTTGATCAAATGTTGAAATAAAAAAATTTCAACCTATCTTTTGAATCCAATACCTATTCGTCATTGAACTTACTCCTTGGGACATCATCTTTTCCACATTCACATGGTTCATATTACTACATATGACTTCTTTAACTTTATCTTAATTGAATATTCTAATGGTTTGTTAACTCCCACATGACAACTTGAGATAAAATCATGGAAGGGAGGAAAGTTAAAATTATTAAAGATTATTCCTTGTCTAGAGTATGTTCTTCCTTTAACATGAAAAATAAAATAATTTACCTTTTCTAATTTCATAGTAAGTGCAATACAGGGTCACAGTAGGTTGATGTGAGAGATTTTGGTTAGTTTAATTTTCAATATAATTAGTTGATTCTTTTCATGGTATCCTGGATGTAGATGAAATAATGCATTAAATTTTTGTTAATGAGTATCATGGAATGGCCAATTAGTTGACCATTGAATATTTATAAAAAAATTAATACTTAATTCATTAAATTCATGTGTAAACTTGATTTACCACTTACCATAATGAAGCTACCTCACTATTGCATCATAATTTTACTAAATTACAGAATTAATAACCAAAACCCATAATAAAAAAAGTAAATTCATTTCAAAATTTCCAAATGTCATCAAATGATATCCTGAAATAATACATTTAATGAAATTTTAAATTTCTAAAATTATTGACCCAATAATTTAATATAATTTCCAGATAAATCTTCAAAATAATTTTATAAAATATTTTATGTTTCTAGAAAACCATAGATATGAAATAGAAAATGGAAAATTGAAATTAGTGGCCATGATTTTTAAACGTGTTGAATCAAAAAAAATTATATTTAAAATAGAATTTAGAAAATTCAAAAAGATCAAGTGTTCCATAATAATATCAATATTTAATCAAGCTTAATGATGAATTATTCTACAACACATTATATTTTAAAAAAGAAATCAATATAATCATATTTTCAATGCAGTTCATGGTTGTATTAAAAATTAAAATTTTAAATCATTGATTATTCATTAAATCAATGATGTTTTTACAAAAAATATATGGAAAAACATAATAAAAAAGTACCATATAAAATTCCCCCACACATAAACTATTTTTTTATGAAATCTATTTTTACAATTTATGTGGAAGAAATGAATTACAAATGTTGAAAATGTGAATCTTGGACATGATTCAGTTTTTAAATCTATTTTTCACCATGAAATATCTCAAGTAGTAAAATTAATCACTCTAAGGAAATATTTTATTGGGTTAAAATTTGTGTTTGTTTTTACCATAATGATTTTGAATGGAAATTTTAAAAGGGTTTAAATAAAACCACACTTTGTAATTAATTGATACTTCCAAAATATTTTTTACCTATAGGAAAATATAAACACATCAATGGAATTTATAATCATTAGACATATTCTTGGATTAGGAAATGTAAAAGTTTAAAATAAGTTTTAATATCACATCCAATATTTTAAATGTTAAAATAATGTATGAATAAAGGAAAATAGTTTTAAAATTCATATTTTTTTCATACCAAATTTAAATGAATATAGAAAAAGTTTATCAATTAGTAAAAATGTTCAAAAACTTTGATTATTGTAATTCCTAGTCCCAATATTTTTCTAAAAAGGGAAAAAATCTATAGATTAATAAATTAATGAAATTTATTTAATCCATGAGGAATCACAAAAAAGTTAACATCCTAATATTGGAAATTAAATATTGAAATTTATAAAAAAACTGATAACCTAAATTAAAATTTTAAATATTGAAAATCATTCATGATTATAAATTGTTAGGGATGGTTTTGATATTTAGTACATTAAAGTAATTTATAATACAAATAAGACACCATACCAACCCTTAAAAGTGAACGATGTACCCATTATTGAATCTTAAACTGGGATAAATATATTAATATGCTAATGTTCACAAAGATGTATAATTGAATATACTACAATGTATAAACCTGAGAAACAAGGTTGTTCAAAGAATAATTTTTCCACAATATTTAATGAATCTTTAATGAAAAAATTAAAATTTTACATGAAATGTTTCTTTCTGGAAATACATATTAATTTATAAATAATAACAAAACGTAGAATATAAAAAATTTATAAAAACACTAAAAATGGGTATATTATCTACATATAAATATAATTAGTGGTTGATATAAAATATTTGATGTTAAATTTTCAACTAATAATATAAATGAAATGGCACAAAAAATATTTAAAATAATAAGTACAGAAATTCATAAATTGAAACTATAACTATCATAATTTAAGAGTCATCCCATTTGGGTTCATCTCAAAATACATGTTCCAGTTTATCATTGAGTAAAATACATTATGGTTATTAGAAATTTTGTATATATAATTTAAATAGATACACATTATATTTCAATAATTAATCAAAAAAATATGAAACTATATGTAATACTTAATTATGTTTATCCATTAAGGATCCAATATTATGTTTCTCTTTAACATGATAACAATTTGGGTTATAGTTTTCTTTTTCTTACCACACCATCAACCTTCATTAAGAAATAGGGTCAAAGACTAATAATTAAATCCTTTTGGGAATCATAGAGAAATAATATATAAAAAACCTCACTTTATTATTCCAAAAACAATTGAGAAACATAAAAATTTACCGTGGGTCAACACCCATGAATCAATTAATTTAGTCTTCAGTTATACTATAATGAGAACTCAATTTTCTAGAAAAAATTGTAGTAATGACCATTTTATTTCCATAAAAGTAATAAATATTTCTATAAAAGCCTACCCGAATCACTGAGTCATAGATGGAAAGACACATGACCTCGTGCACGAATTATCATATAACAGAGGCCTTTAACTAGTAGAGAGGGTCTCGAGTGGAATCAAAAGAATACTATAACCTCCATAGAGTAGAAAAATAAAAAATAAATTAATAAAAATTTAGAAATTTAAAATCATATTACATATATAGCAATAATATTCCAATAGTATGAGTAAATGTAAAAATAATAGACCTTAACTACCATACCTAAAACATGTCACTGGTCATCCACTGGGCGGATCATATAATAGAAAGAAAAAATCTCTTAGAGTGTTTAAAACCCCTAAAAACACGTCATCCAGTTATCTAGACTCATAATGAGTAATACAGGTCGATGATCATGCCTCAATCCAACCTATAGATTTAGAATAAGTGTGATTAATGGGTACCCAAGTGTTAAGTCCACTTTAGTAAGGTGTGATTTTAACTTAGTATAAAATCATTAATTTCGTTCATTATCAAACTAGTAATATATAATCTAAGTGCCTATAATAATCTCAATAGAATGTAAAATGGTAAGATGAAATAGTACAATAATATCATAAAATAACTAATGACCAAAAAAACCATATATTGAGTGGTTTCATGCTCACCAAGCCTCCAAAACCCCCATCCATACCCAATCTTTCTCATTGCTTTCAATATTTGTACACAAACATCCAGAGTCTTGTTAAAATATCTAACATCAGTTAGGACCCTATGCCTATCAATCAAAGTTATAAATTTAATAGAAAACTACATTACCTCCCTTAAATTGGTCATTATCAAAAACACAAAATGACCCTCATAGATGGTGGTCAATATTTGGGATTTTTCATGACACGCCCTGATATTGGTCATTATACTTGAATGATATCAGGTACCACATGACATGTTTGATGTAATTGGATTATCAAATCACCCATGTAAAAAATTATCCCACACTAACATATAGAAAATTGATTATAAACACTTTAATGGTCTACTATAGAATCAAAATAAATGTCTAATATTTGGCCCATACCATCAAATGATCCCGATTCATTAGACAACGTTTTGTCATCACCCCACCCTACAAGGGGTTATCATGAATAATTGAACAATATGATCATCTTGATACCATAATAAAGGTTCTTCAATATATTAAATACAACAAGTAATACATGTAATAGAAATAAACAATAGGGAATATAAATAATAGCTCTAATGAGGATGCACATACATCCACATGTGATCACTATAAAGCACGATCAAATAATTTATGCCTAAAAAAATCCACATAAAGGAAAAAAATTCATAAATAGAAGAAATAAAAAGCTTATCATCAAGATAATATTTTCAGAAATAAATTACATGTGATCATAATATCACATGGAAATAGGGTATATAAGTTTACACATGGTAAAAACATGACAATGGGTCTCACGGGAAACACACACACATACTTGTGGTCAATACATCAATTCGAGTATCAAATGATATAGGTACCCTATAGAACACACACATAATGAGGACCCATGTAATATAAGGTATAAATTCATAATCAGTCTTTGGACATCAGCGGCCAGAGTAAATCTAGTGAACATGGGACTTTCATGGCCCTTGGCCTTTAGTCGAACTGTATAAGGCATGATCCATTTAATTAACTTACACTTTAGGATAATTAATTGATAAATAATTAATTTTATTCATAATTCAATATGAATTAAGGTTCATTTTAATTTTTTTTAAACCTCATATATCATGCCAAAAAATTCATAATACCAATGGGAAAAATACATCGGCCTCCATCCTCAAATAGATCCAACTCCAAGACATATGAAGCCTAATGGTATTGTCTGATTCATCAAAGTCAATTAAACATCTAATTATAATAATAATAACGACTCTCTTTAGAGATAAATTATAAGAATTCATCATTGGGAGCATAACATAAACAATCATGACTGACAATGATATTCTATCATGAAACACATTCTACTTGGTTAAATATGAATCATAATCCCACTGAAAGAGACATCCTAAAATGGATATTTCAATCACCATAATTTTTAGGAAAATAATCGTAAATTTCATTAAATCATGGTATATACACCATATAAAATAAATATGTGGTGAATATGGCATGTGTTTCACAGAAGTTTAATGTGAGACAAAAATCCATTACCAAAAGTCTTGAAATAATTTGTAAAAATAGGAAACTATATTATAATAAATATAATATTATAATAAATATAATATATAGACTTAATTATATATTTCAAACAATATATGATTTAATTATGACCTTTTATTACAGTTTTATTAATAATTCCATGTTAAAATCTTGTATAGGGAAATAACTGCTTTGTTTTCCACGTATGTTTGGTTTTTTGTATTTTTTGTCCACTTAATTTTATCATGTTTAAAAAATATATATAATTTTAACCATGATATATTTTTCATATATATTCACTATATATTTATTTAGTGTAATCTATAAAATTTAGATATCGAAAATGAAACACACCATTTATAGAGATGGAAGGTCGTAAGAATACATGAACGTTGTTTCCATTTTATTGTTGGTTAAAATGACATAAAGGTAAATAATATATTACCATTAAAGAAATTTTTTAATTCATATATATATATCATATATTCATTAAATGTTTCCAAATTACCTTACATGCAATGAATTAGTGAAAAAGAATTCACCTTTCTTCACATCGTGGTTGTCCACTATACACACGAACAATTTTATAAATTTTCCTAAAAAAATGAAAAGTAAGAAGGTATATGTGATATAATAATTACATAATTATTTTATGTTAAAATTTTCACATATATATGTTATTTCCATCATCATACCATATTATGGTAGGTGGTTATTGAAAACATGTCACATCGGTTGGGGAGGCGGTAGTCTAGTATACATACGAGTGATATTATCATTTCCAATTTGAGGAAATATGATATAGATATAGGAAATTAAAATATTATAATAAAATTTATTTATATGTAATATTGTCATTTTAATATATTATATTTGTTAAATAAAATTTTTTGGAGGTGGAGGAAGAAGTAAATAAAACACACAACTGGTGACGTTATCGTTTCTTCGGAATAATTCTTTTTGTTTGAGCCAAAAGAAACACAAGGATAGATTTATGACCTAAATAATGATTATAGGATGAGATAACGTAATTAAGGAATAAATTTTTTAAGGAAATTTCTGAGAAATAAGGTTTTTCATGTGTGAAGTGGAGATCAGAGTGGTGGGATTTTATTAGTGAGGTGAGTGACACACTTCTAACTTTGGAAATTAAAATGGTGTATCTATGTTTTTATAAATCCAAAAGGATATAAAATGTACCATTAAAGATAGTATATGAAATATGGTTTATATATACCCATAAAATGGATTTTGGACAAGTTTATAGGTCATTTTACCCATTTTCATTTTAGTTTAACCACTAGTAAACAAATTTTTATCAATGCCGCTGTAATTAATTTTTAGAAAATTTAATATTATTAAAGGTAAAAAATTATCTTTTACATTTAATATAATTTATATTATGATTATTCCATATATGGAACCCATTTTTCAAAATCCGATTAACATAAGTGGTGAAATTAAATTTAAAATTTATCCCGATAATGTGATGAAAAAGGTGGTTTCCAAATATAAAAACATCAAAAAATATTACATTTTTGAATAAACATTCAATTTTAAATTGATTTAAATGAAAAAAAAGTATTAATAAAAATATAATTGAACTAATTTTACATTTAAGACCGTATTAAAAAAATTGTTTTTAAATGCTTTAAAGAAACAAAATTTCAAAATAAAAACAAGTATTTTTTAATATTGAGAGAAAAAAATTCTTTTCATAAAATTAAAAAAATATCCAATAAAATTTTCAGGTAATTATTTAGACTTTCAATTTCATGTATTAATTTTTTTTTTGAAATTGAAAAAAATAATTTTTCAAATTCGTGCATTGAAGGAGACACTACTTTTTTTTTCTGAAAATACTATTTAAAGTGTAAAATCCAATTTATTATTATCACATAGGAAATAATTAAGTTCAATTTAAAAAAATTTGATTGAATATATAATATAAAAATTTATTTAAAATCCTTAATTTATTTATTTATTAAATTAATTTATTATTAAAACTATTATACTGATATGAATAGTTTTTTTCGAGTAGTTTTACTTTATTTTGAAATATTTTTTAGTTTCATTTCTAATTAACTTGTTGCCAATGAAATAATTATATATATATATAACATATATGTTAATAATTTGGTTAATCATATTCATACCTACCATTCGTATATCATGTTGATAGCTATCATATTATAACAATAATATTATAATATAATGTCACATTCTATTAAAACAAAGAATTTAATGTAACAAAAGATAAAATCAATGATATAAGTCATCATACCTGAACATTTTTGTGTGTGTAATGACATATTAACTATATTCTTTGAGTAACAAAAAATATAAAAGAAATTAAATTTATTTTAAAATAATTATTTCACAAAATCTCAAGGTGTTACTTGAACATCAAAATTCGTCATTTTTTTGTCCAAAAATGAGGATTCTTCTACCTCATTACATCATTAGGTTCCCATGTAACTTCCTTAATATACCGATTTCACTAAAAATTTATTTTTGAGTGTTATTATCACATAAAACATCATTTTTATGATCGAAAATATCCATTAACTATTACTCATAAGAAAGATCATTCTCCAACCGTATGAACTATGAGTTAGGTACATGTGATAGATTTGGTATTTATTTCACTTGGATTGATACATAGAATATATTATTAACTTGAGTAAATTTTATTCGATGTTCCAATAAATAATAAACATTCTTGATTTATTAAATAATCTCAAATGGATCAATATATAATGGGATTTGTTTTCACTACATTATATCATATAGAAATTCATAGATTCAACTTCTTGCAAACATGAAATTATTCAACACATTAATGATTGATAGCATAAAATGTCTATAAAAATTGGGATACCCTTACATGTTGTGGAATGGATCTAAAATTATCTTACATTTCGTTAACAAGATAAGTTTGTAATAGATTTTATCCTACAACATCATTCGAGTTTTTGGAGTTCCATACTTATTTTCTTAAATGGATTCATAAAGAGCCATCTGAATGCTCCAGAGAAATCTGTTGTCATAGGAAAACTCAACTAGAGGAAGCTTTTGATCCAAAAAACCACTGAAATCCATATAAAAATATATTATAATATCCATCAAGGTTTCAATTAATCTCTAAAAATGACCATCTATCTAAGAATGATACATAATGGTAAAACTCATCTTCTTATAAAGAGATTACTAAAGACATCACCAAAACATTGTGGTAAAATTCTGATCCTAATTTGATAAAATTTAATATCGTACTCTATAAATCCTTACCACTTCATTAATGTATATTCTGAAAAAAAAATAACTAGGGATAAATCTTCTCAGATAGCAATAAAGTGTGCGGACTGTATAAAGTGATCAACTACAAACCATAATTACATCACCATCTATGATAATATAAACCTTAAATATCACCATTAACTTTAATCATATCTTCACAACATGTAAATAAATTAATCCTCAAATACCTTTGTCACTAAAATATATAAAAAGACACAGTGTTTTAATTCCTTAAATTTCTCTTAAAATATTGTTAATTTGATAAAATCTCCTTACCTATTACCTTAAAATGGGTGTGAATGGCATTGAACTTATGAACAAACTTAAACTCATACCCTCATAATGGTATCCATAACTCTTATGTTAATATTATATAGAGGAAAATACACTTCCAAATGTTAATTGACCTTTTATTACTTGTAAATACATTTATCTAATAAAAAACATTTTTATTAGAATCATGGGTTTATACTTGTAATGATAGAATATAAAAAAAGTGATTTCATTATTTTATAATCATTTTAAATGGATATAATCACAAGAAATTTATCTAATTTATGATAATTATATTTTCATAGGGCTCATTCATGAAAAATAAAACATGAAACTCTTAACTAAGGTGGGGAAGAAAATTGCTCACAAATTATCCTGATTCACTTCATCAATTTTGATTTCATACACTTTACCTTTTTCCATTTTATTTATATTTTTTTCGGATTATCATTAAAATTATTCCATGGATTGGGGAATTGATTCATGTAATTTTCAAACTCCATGCACAAGAAAGACTTGAGTCTGGATGGTACATTTTGTTGAGATCTCCCTCCTTTCATATCACGAATTGTCCCATGGGGCCTGTGTTGTGACTACCCCAAGCCCACCTCCAAAAGTTCAGAGGATGGAGACTAGTGCTGAGAAATTATCCCACATGTGGGAGGAATTTTCATGAGTACTTACTCACACACACACACACACACACACACACACTACTCCCAACCAAAGGTACTAAAATGTAATGGTTATGGAAACCATGTAGGAAATCAACTAAGTAAAACAAAATTAGATTAAAATGAAAAGTAAAGTAAATTGTGGTTGCCTGAGACAGCATATAATCCCACCAAAATGAAGACTAAACAAATGCAAAACTCTGAGTCCCTAAAGATCGTCCACCAGGAAGCCTACCTGAAGGGTAGGTGAAGGGTAGCTGCATGAAGCTCTATAGTGTCATCTCGTCTGTCTGATCTCATTGAATATCACCAAGTCCTGGTCCTCCCTATACTCCATCAAAGCATCAATCATCTTCACAATACACAACACGTGTGGGAAAAGCCCATGCAGGGGTGAGTAAAACAACACTCAGTAGCGGGCCCCGAAACGGAAAAGGTAAAGCACAAGAGAAAACCCATAAGGAAATGTGAATTTTTCTCTAATCATGTATATTCCCATACATATAAAATGAACATATAGATATAATCATCTCATACACTAAGAATACATCTGGTCCGAACCACATAATTAGTTTCAGGATTCTCATTGAATGCTCAAGCCATAACAAATAAACTCGTAGATAACACTCCATGAGATTAGCCATCCCAGATGGCAACCGTCCGAGAGATGCACTACACCATGTAAAATAATACCATTCCAAATGGTACATTTCAGAGAATTTTCTCCATCGGGAACATTCTACTAGGTCCAACTTTTTTTCCCAAAAATAGAGGTTTAGTCATCATAGTCAGGCGCCACATTCCTGACTAAAGAAGCCCAAGCGAAGAGGCCCGCTCTTTGTCACTGCACTCAGTTGAGGGAGTGCTTCTCCAGAAAAACCTACAATATATTAGTTTCTCCTATATGAAGTATCATGTGCCTCAGTCTATCAAGGGATCACTAACTCCAATCTAGGTATCATTTTCATCAATTGGATGGGACCGCTCCTCATTACTATGTCCGAAAACCGAGGGAGCACCATCTCCAATCGAATACTTACACCCTACACAGTAGGGGAGTATTAATCAGTGACTAGAGGACTCATGCCATGGTACAATAGTGGAGTAATACTCATGAATTACTTTCAACCTATATCTAAAGGGGAATACGACATCGTATATTGAGGACCTGAACCCTACACAGTTGGGGAGTAGCAGTTAGTGACTAGAGGACCCACACCCTGGTAATATAGGGGAGCACCGACTTTGTGAATCTATTCGCTATGGGAGACCCACAACCTAGTATGTTAGGGGACTATAAACACCAGGCTATAGGACCTACTCCATGGCACGACATGGAACTACCGACTCTACTATAGCAATGTGTAAGGAGGACCCGCACCCTGGAACGACAGCGGAGTACTGGATCCTACAATTGATGACCTGCTCCCTACCCAGTAGGGGAGTACTAACTCAATATTCCTTAGATATGGAGGACCCTCATCCTATTCCAATAGGGGAGTACCAACTCAAGGGATAGAGGACTGAATCCCTGGCATGATAGGGGAGTACCAAATCTTCCATTATGAACATCTACGAGAAACGGCACCCTAAAATGTGGGGAGTCCCATTTTTACTAAAGTAGAGGGTTAAGGAGTACCCTCACCATGATTCATAAAGAGTGTAACCTTCATAACATATCATAATAAGAATCAACACAATTCTACACAAAATCTTCTTGTACTATGAGATCATAGTCTTCAAAACAAAGAGTCAATCCTCTAACTTTCACTAAAACTCACTTAGATTGTGACAAAATCACTTCCTCGTCGCAAGGGTCCCAATGCCACAGAATAATCATAAAAAAGATGCTTCGATTGAACATTATGGGTATTATTGTGAAATGGGGGTAGGTTGGGTGGAAGTCCTATCTGACCTGGTCAGACAGAACTAGCCTGACCTGGGTCCAAACCGACCCAATGGGCTCGGCCCGTATGGTTGTGGTTCTGTCCAGGCCTGCCTGGATAGGTGCATCCCGCTAGCAGCAACCTAACCCACCTTTTAATGTTCCAACTCCATGGATCTGACGTAGCTATGTCGTGTCCGTTGTGCACCAGGTAGCACCAGCTAACACTGCCACCATTATCAACCTATCCGTTCACGTAGACCGGTTCACCCAAAAATACCCACGACAGACTTATGGGTCCATATCACATTATTTCTCAGGGATGTGACTTCAGCCACGCGGAGTATGATTGTCCACTATCGCCAGCTTCACCATGACGCAATTCCCCACCCTCCAACACATGTCCTGTATTGGCGTCCTGGTAGAACATTCCACAGACCACCTGAACGTGCTACGATCATCCGTTATTCGATTTGGAGAGTGTTCTAGAACCCTAGATTTGTTTTCTTCGCTGCCTAGGGCTCACTACTCCATTACAACCACTTCAGTCAAAAATATCCTGATTTTCGGTTTTTCATGCACCTCTTTGGTACACGCACCATCGGTCGTCGTCACACCTTCATCCTGTTGTGCCCATTCCTATTTCAAGATATAGAATTGTTGCGCCAAGGACGTTTACACAATGATATATTATTCACCAACCTATAAAGAACGCGATGAATGTTGGGAAGAAAAGAAAAATAATGACTTTGAGGTTCGACCCTCAGCTATTTTTCATTCTGGCCTCGAACTGATCCATTAGAAGGATCAATAAAAACAAAATATAAATCTTCCCACAAGAACGATCAAACCATGGTTCGACCTATTCGTGGGTTGATCCATGTTTTTCTATTAAAACAATTAATGAGGGAGGATTTTATTCCAATAATAGCCCCTACCTGTGTCGGTTCATTCGTTGGTGATGCACTGTGTCACTATGTTTATCATCCCACGATACTCTTTATACAGTCATTGGTTGATCATTGTTGGTGTTGATTTGTTCGAAGGGCGGTTGGTGTTCTTCATCAACACACACTAGATCTTTGGAGCAGAACTAGGATTGTTCCAATAATCCTGCATCATCTTCTTGGCCATTAATGAATGAAATGTGAATCAGAATTTTGGTTATGTTTTATTACGAAGTTGTTACACTATTTCATTTAATGAAACATCATATTCAGTTTCATTGTGTTACATTATATTTCTCTACAACAATTTCAAAAGTTTAAAAATAAAATAAAACATCCACTTTATTTTATTTGAAATATTTCTTAAAAATTCCAAAAACTATCTTTTCCAGTCGACCCACATTGGTCGATGTTAATTCCATTAATAAGTAATATTGTCTTTCTATATGCAATAGTGCCATTGAATTTTAAATCCATGCACCCATTTAGAAGATGCCAAAACTGTGCATGTGCGCCATTTTAATTCCCTTAGAAAAACTCAAAAACTAACTTTCACCCTAGACTCGTACTAGTCAAGGTTATGCTCTTCATAAGGGAAACACTCCCTTAAGAGCTCAACGGTACTCTTAGATTTCCAATCAGAGTTACCTTTTATGAGTTATAAGTATTTATAAATATGATAATAGTTATTTAATTATTTTATTTACTGTGAAAAACTAACTTCTAATGTTGGAAAGCACTAGCCAATGTTAGGCCCTTTCTAGGCGAATGCTGACATTATGAGATCAATAGTGCCATCTGATTTTTTATCCGAGCACCAGTTCAAAAGATAGAAAACCCCACTTTCACGTTTAATTAATAAAAATTAAAATAATGTTTGAAAATCCATTTTGGCCACTCTGAGTCTTGGAATTACATTCCACCACCAATCCTGGTCTCATAAATATACAATTTAATTAAAAACAATTCCATGGAATTACAAGCCATTATATTCTCCCCACCTTAAGATTTTTTCCCCAAAAAGAAAAATACCACCCCCAAAGGATGTAAACAATGTTCATCAAGGGTCACTATGTTGCATACAAGCACACACCTCTAAGAACCACAGTAATCGAAAACTTTCATGTCAATCTTCTAGTCGGTCAAAATTATGAAATAACGGGAACATGTCTTTTTAGATATCAAAAGTGGGAAAATATATAAGCACTCTGACCCATTTGTAGTAATGGGGTTTATCAGCTCACCCCCAAGCTATCCTGACATAGATACAAACAGAATCCCATAGTTCACATCCACCCTTGGATGAACTGTGCTAAAGCCTCCACAAGCGTTATGTATTCAAGGTTGATGATAAATGTGCATGGGTATTTATGAAAAAAATATAGATGCCCATGAGAGAACATTGGGTCGTACTAAGACCTCTGTCTACAACCTCCAACAGCCACTAAACTTGCCAAAACTGGAACACTGCCACACTCACTAGTGGTATTCTAGCTGAGTATGGAAGGTAAACAACTAATTCATACTGCAAAAACATCATCAGGTCTAACTCTGCCACCATGGTATGTTTGTTAGCATGACTCTTCTCAAGAGTCCACCCTATGCTTCCTGAGTTTTCATTTTACTGAAAATAAAAACCTATTTTCACCATCGTGGAAATATCACATCCTTTTCCTAATATTGTCAATCTAGGTATGAACAGTAGTAGTCCATACCCAGAATGACGTTGCAAGGCCTCGACACCATGACTAAGAGATCCCAACCGCAACTCTTGCCTCCACGAGTCAGGTCACACTATTAGAACCAGTGTGTGATCATCGAGTCACCTCCATCAGGAGTCTCTAAGCGCGAGGGTCATGTCCATGGTCCAACTAGAACATCGTAGATTCAAAAAGAACTAGTGGAAAATGGAGGATGACTAGAACTTGTGTTTATTTAAAAAGGCATCCAAAAGAAAAGACTGAAATCATACCTCAAATTTCTCAAGGATATTTATGGTCATATGCCAATATTACAAGAATCCTTCCTCACACATGTCCTCTAGCTCCCTGAGTCTTGTGTGGACCACCTAGGGGTGGTGGTGGAATGCTACAAACTACCGACCACCTCATGCTTCTCATCCAACTCATCTTTATTGCATGCCATCTTGTAGAACTCCTTACTCCATGTGATATCTCTGCCAAAGAGGCTCATCTGGAAACTCCCTCTCAATGACACAGCAGGTCAGAAAATACCTAGTGAGATTCCCCCAATAGCTTAAAGCGTAACACCACCTCTCCTGTGGCTAGTCTACTCCTTGGTGCTGATCCTGCACCACAGACCCACGTGGCTATGTTCCATTATGGATATATATCCTACACCATGATCCTATCTCCTATCTCCTGCTAGGTCCAGCAGGAACCTCTACCTTGTGACATATACTATAGGTTAAATCCATCTACTTCTATTCTAGGTAGTTCTAAACCACCAGGTCTTTCTCCAGCACCCCAACATATGTCGAAATGCTAAGGGGTGTCCTCGACACCCTGATCTCCCAGTGTAGTCCCAACTCAAAGGTCTGTGAATTGAAGTAAGGGCCCCACACCACATATCTTGAGTAGCGATAAAGATCCAGGAATCTCACAGAGTACTTTTCTAGCATCATGATCCCCTACCGTAGGTCTAGAAGCTCCTGTATATGAAAAAACCATTAAGTCATAGGAAAGAACTCTTCCCTAAAGAGGCAATCATTGTAAATTTAGGTGAGTATCCCCTTGTCGTACATCTAGATTACTAAGCTCAACCATCATCTTTATGAGCCCTATAGAAGTCTCATGACAAGTACTGCCATCTAGTCAAGAGGCATCCTCACTAGGTGGAAGACATGCACAACCACCTCAAGCCAATCCTATGATACCTGAGGTTATCACTTGACTTGTAAGTTATGAGGTATCTTCCACTAGAACTTTTGTAGCACATTTAGCTTGCGTGCAACCTCCAATGGTAGAACTGGTAGCACTGGTAGCAACTGCTGATCGAATGGTGGTTGCATCACTGGTGCACCACCCATAGGTAATTCCAGAGATTCAGTGCCCTTCACTAAAGCCTCCACTCAGGGTGGATCATCATCATGATCACGTTGTAAGATCCTATCTTACTTTCTTTATGGTTTCATCCTGAAATATATCAATATGAACCATGGTCAAAGGGTATATGTGGAGAGTTTCCTCAATAAGAACATATAAATCACAACCATTCCTACATGATGCATGTACCGTTTATTTACCCACAACTAGTGTTCCCAGTTTCCGAGTCAGAAAACAGTTTCCTAGAGTCCTGGTGTATGGATACGTCATCCTTCGCACTAACACTTGAGTCCCTTGCCTAAAAGCCAAACTCAATAAACATAACACTTTTTCCCAAAATAAAAAAAAACTATAGAACATCAGTCTTTGAGGTAGAACTGACCACCTATGATACCAATTTTTCATCAACCTTCCCCCAGGTCCTATGTCGTGACTACCCCAAGCCCGCCTTCCAAAGGCCATGGGATGTTGACTAGGACTGAAGGCATTATCCCCCAAGTAAGATGAATTTGAATTAGTACCATTACACACGAACAAAAGACCCAGCCGAAGGCACTAGAATGTAGAAGTCAAGGAAACCATGCATGAAATCCGGTAAGTAAAACCCAAACAGATTACAACAGAAAGTAAAGTGCATGGTGGTAGCCCAATCCAGTATACAAGACCACTAAAAGGATAACATAACAAAATTAAAACTCAAATTCCCTGAAGCTCGTCCATTGGGAAGACTACCTAAATGGTTGGTGAAGGGTGACAGCATGAAGCTGTATAAGTGCACCACGTATGTTTGATCCTAATAAACACCACCAGGACCTAGTCCTATCTGGACTCTATCAAAGTGTCGGTTTTTTGAACAAGACAAGACACATACAGCCAAAGCCCTCACATGGGTGATTAAAACAATACTCAGCAGGGGACCCCAAAACCACATAGGTAACGCCTGAGAGAAACCCCAAAAAGGAATGCACAATCATCTCTACATGGGTATATTCCCATACATATACCATGAAACTCTAGAAATACTCATCTTAGCCACTAAGATAACATGTGTTCCTAACTATAGAGATAGTTTCAAGATTATCATTAAAGGCTCAATCCATAACACACAAACTAGGAGATCACACTCCACAAGATCAACCACCCATGATGGCACACGTCCGAGAGATTCACTGTATCGGGAATAATCCGACCATTCTGAGTGGTACATCTGAGAGAATTTGATCCAACGATAATATTATACTAGGTCCAAATCTAGTTCCCAACACCAGAGGTTTAGTCATCACAATCATGTGCACCATGCAAGACTAAGGAAACCCAAGTGAAGAGGCCCGCTCTATGTCACTTCCCTATGTTGAGAGATCACTTCTCCAAACTAAACTGTGATACCTTAGTCAATCCTTTAAGGATTGGCATGTGCCTCAGTCTATAGAGGGTGCAATAACTCCTATATAGGCATCGTTTTCATCAAGTGGATGGGCCCTCTCATTGCTACTGTGTCTGATTGCCGAGGGAGCTCCATCTCCAATCGAGAACCCGCACCCTACCTGGTAGGGGAGTACTACTCAGTGACAAGAGGACACGTTCCCTGGTGTGATAGGGGAGTACTACCAAAGAAGGACCTAGACCCTATATTAGAAGAGGTGTACAACTTCGTATATCACGGACCCACATCCTACCCGGTAAGGGAGTAACACTCAGTGACTTGAGGAACCACACCCTGTTAATATTAGAGAGTACCGAATCTGTCTATATTTTAACTATGGGGGACCTTCACCCTATTGCTTTAGAGAGGTATCGACCCCATAATAGAGGACATGATCCATGACATGACAGGGAAGTACCAACTCAGCAGTAGCACTGTATAAAGAGGACCCTCACCCTAGAACTGTATGGGAGTATAGACTCCTACAATAGAGGACATGCTCTCTAAACAGTATGGGAGTACTGACTCTATATGTGTTAGATATGGAGGACCTACACCCTATTCCAATAGGGGAGTACAGACTCCAGGGATAGAGGACTCGCTCCCTAGCACGACAAGGGAGTACCAACTCTTAATTTGTGAACTTCTCTAAGAACATGTTCCCAAAAATGTGGGAAGTCCTATATCTTCCAAAGAAAAGGGATAAGGAGTATCCATGACCTTATTCATCAAGTAAGTAACCATCCAAAAATCCCATCATAAGAATCACCCCGATTCTACCCAAAGTCTACCTGTACCTGGAGAGCCTATTCTTCATACCAAATAGTTTATCCTCTAACTTCCACAAAAACTAATTTAGTGTATCTCAAAAGGAAAATCTCATCATAAGGGTATGAAATCCAAATAAGGATCATCATAAAAATGTTCTGTTTGAATTTAATGAGTATTTTTGTGAAATGGGGGTTGGTTGGGTCTGGGTCCAGTCTGGCTCAGTCAGAGAGAACAGACCCATTCTGGGTCTGAGCTAGACCGGCTAGGCCCGGACATGCCTGTTGGGTTTCGGGTCTAGCATGCATGGGTCGGTGCTTCCCACCAACAGCAACCAGGCCAGCCTTTGAGTCGATCAACAACCCATATCATACATAGTTGTGTCATGTCCATTATGCTCCAGGAGGTTCCATTTGTCACCGACACCCTTGTCAACCGGTCCACTCATGCATACCAGTTCACCCAGCAAGACGCACGATAGAGCAGTAGGTCCAGATCACGTTGTGACCCGGGGCTACAGATTCCTCCATGTGGAAAACTGGCAGATTCCATTGCCAGCTCCACCGTGGCACACCACTGCGGTGCACCGCCCCACCATTTGGCATGCGGTCAGTGCAACTGTGTACTTCCGCTACTGGCTACCTGACATAACTCTCTATGAACCACCAGATGTGCTCCAGTTGTCTTCTCTTTGATCGTGAGAGTGTTTTGGAACCCTTGGGTTGCGTTCTTCAGTACCTGGGGCTCAAAAATCCATTGTGACCCCTTCTGCCGGAAAGCGATCAATTGCTGGTATTTCATGCACCGCTTCTGTCCACCCGCTGTCAGTCATCGTCGCACCTTCATTGTGTCATTCTTGTTTCCGATCCAAGATGCCAGATCGTTGTTTTAAGGAAGGTTACACAATGATCAACTATTTTCCAACCCACAAATAACATGAAGAATGTGGGGGAGAAAAGCATAACAATCAATCAGAGGATCGAACCTCATCCATTTTTTCGTTCCGACATTGACTCGATCCGTTAGAAAGATAAAGAAAAAACAAACAAAAATCTTCCCATAAGAATGGTCAAACCACGGGTCAAGCTGTTCGGGATTTGATCCATGTTTATCATTTAAAACCATGAACGGGGAATGTTTTAGTTAAAATAATAGCCCCTACCTGGGTTGGATTGTTCTTTGGCGATGCATGGTGTTGCTTCATTCGTCATTCCACGGTACTATGTTTACGGCTGTTGGTTGATTGTCATTGGTGAAAATTTGTTTGAATAGAGGGGGGGTTATCCTTTGTAATAGTCACCCACCAGAGCTTCAGAGCAGAACCAGGATAGTTCCAACAATCCTATGTTGTTTACTTAGCCATTAATGGATAAAATGTGAATTAGATTTTCAGTTACGTTTTTGTTATGAAGTTTCTATGCTTTTTCATTTAATCAATCAAAATATTCAGTTTCATTTCATTATGTTCCATCTTGGTACAATTGTTTCAAATGTTCGAAAATAAAATAAAACATCCACTTTAGTTTATTTTAATATTTTCATAAAAATTCAGAAAATGATATTTTCTAGTTGACCCGTGTTGGTTAAAAATTATGTCCATTTTTAGGTAATGTTTTCATTCTTGATGCAACGATGCCCTCATATTTGCAATTCGGGAACCCATTAAGAAGTTTCCAAAATTGTGCACCAGCTCAATTTTAATTTTCTTAAAAACATTTCCATGGAATTCTAGGGAATTACATTTTATTTCATGGATTATCCTTGTCCCATCACTTCTAAAATATTTTTTTTATAGATAGGTTTTCTACACTTGCAACACCCTCATATTCCTTTTAGTTATTCCCTTGAGTTATTCATCCAAAATTTATAGCCTACAGGTGACTGGAATTTCTTTTAACCATGTGATTTATTCGAGTTCTCAGGAGAATCCATCATCCTTTTCTAATCAAACCCATGGGAATGGTAAGAAATTAAAATTTCCATTTCTTCCTCTAGTTCACATTGAATGGTTTCTTTGTAGCTACTAAATCCTATTATAACTAATCTCTTAAAAATAATCAGTCTTAAGTGGCCAAAGAATAAATAAATGTGTCATTATAGATTGATTATTATGCTAGAAACATACAATGTAATTCTTATAAAATTATCTATATATGTACCAATAGTCTAACCGTCCTTCTATTTGATCTTAAGAAATTACTTCTCAGTCCTTATTCATAGAAAATGAGGGATGTACATAATGAGAAGTATCCTCTTAAACTCATCCCACTCTAGGGATTCAAATAAATCCTCTTGAATAATATTCAAAATAAGGGTTTATAATTGATATACTTCACCTTATAATCAATATACATCAAAAATAAATATTTCATGCTCAGAGAACTCGAGAATAGACAATATCTTTTTTTAATACTGATCTATTTCATAGAAACTTGTGGATTAGTGGACCCAATAATGGAGGATGGTTGTTTCCCCGTGAAGGACTAAATAAAAATTTATTCCCATAATTAATCATTTAGATTTTTAGCATGATTAATATCTTGATAATGTTTTCTGATTATAAAAATGTGGATTTTCATTCATGATTTCAGAAAATTAGGTACCACATGACGTCAATCAGTACATTTTCTATTTTATTCAGCATTAACATGTTTCTTTTGGGTTCTATCAATTAAGTCGAACCTAAAATCATAGTGTTAGAAATAATAATCAAATTGGAAAATCACATAATCCTAAAAAATCATTTTTGAATGTCTAAATCATGAATCATTATTTTTAATAGATAATACATTAGACTTATCCAAGTTCTTTCATGGTCATTATTCAAATACCTTATAAAATTTCATAATGTTTTCGTGAATTTAAAAAACATATCCTAAGAGTGTGTCAAACTTGGTGAGTAGAAAAGAACCTTTACTTGAACTAGGTAATGACAGAGTTAAGATCAATGCACCATTTTCATATTTATTTCCTCTTGGTTCCTAGTTGTAGATCTATATACACATGTTGTATCTTGATAGGGATAAAATTTATTAGAAACAACTCGCTCAAAACTTTACAAAAATCATAAGATATTTTTCTATACTTTGACTCATCCATAAAATTATCCTTAGTCATATACCTAGACATATCCTTATAATATCCCTAGGGATCTCAGTAACATTTTATAATCATTTTTTCCAAAGGATATATAATGATTTCCTCTAATACCGACTATATTGAACCAAAATTCTTAGACATATATATAAAATATCATTAGACAAATATTTACTGCATTTAACAAATAGATACCCAAGGACTATAATTGTTTGCTTCCATTAGTGAAAAGTTACATAATCTTCTTATATAGTGAAAGATCATAAAAATCTTCCATAAATATATATTCCCCTTTTTTACTCATAAAAAACGTACACTACTAAAATGATTTCTTCATAACCTGGGAAGTGAAAAATAAGAAAGGATGAGATCATATGCTTAATAAGGGTGAATATAGAAAACATGTGACATAACATAATCATATTGGTATGAGATCATGTGAATAACATATAAAAACTATACCCTACATATAAAAGGTAAAAAAATTATGTCATGGACTAAATATTGATAGTTCCGAATATTTGAATCAAAATGGAATCAAAGGACATGATCCATGAGAACATAAAATTGGCATAAGGCATAGGGAAGTGGCAAAAACATAATATTATAACATTGTGTACATGTATAAATAGAAACAAGTTCACTCATTAAGTTAAATATTGAAATAAATGCATTTCTATAAATTTTTAACATACAATAAGGTCCACATAAAACCATATGGACCAGAAATCTTGCCACTTTCATGACACGATTAACATATAATTCGGTTCACACATATCATTTTTAACATGTCATCATGTTCATGCATAAAATTTTGAACATTTAATTAGGTTCACACATTTACTCATGTGTGATCCATATTAATATAATTAATTATAGGGAGATATAGGTCCCAAACATCACATAATCCATACATTTTTTTCATAAGATCATAAAACATTCATTATTTTAAAACCCATGAAAAGGGGTCTAGTAGCATAAACGTGTCATTATAATATAACCCATGGAATGAATAAGGTTTCATAAAATAATATCATCATAATCATAAACTTCCCATATAAATAATAAAGGTATTATTATTGTATCATATCCCCAGTAAATCTTGAGTAACATCAAAGGATTTCATCTTTGATGAAAAATTATTTTTAATAATTACCTCAAAACATTCTTTAGAAAGATGGCCTTAAACATTTAAAAACACGTTTGAAAACATAAAATATTTAAAAATAATGTAATTTTAAAATAACATTGGGAACATATAAATGATTATTTAATACATTGAGTGGTCATGATAGTAGAGAGTTAAATTCTTGTTAAACTAGTTATTACTTTCACATTTTTTTGGTAAAATCCAAATTGACCTAGTTTCAAATATGAAATGAAGTTTAATTTTAAAAAACTTTTTAAAAAGGTAATAAAGGTTAAAAATTATTTAATAAATCATTTTTTAAATGTGAATATATTTTTGAAAAAATATTTTATAAAACATGGATATGGATGAAAAGGGATTTTAGATAAAGGAGAGAAATAAAGTTGGTTGTTATTAAAAACATTATTCTGAACTATTGAATATATAGAAGAATGAATGGAAAAAATGCATTATAATGAAATAGAAATAAGAGAATAAAATTAATGATTTTACTGAGGTTTAAATCATAATATTTAATCATAAAAATCATAAACTGAAATAATATCTATAGATAATGAGATTGGATCATAAAACAATTACCACTTTGGTAACTTTGACTCGTAAGACCTATGTATGATGGATCCTCAATTGGATATGTAAATAAAAATAATTTTAAATAAAATAACCATAATATACATTCATAGGTAGTATACATGGAATATGAAATAAATAGGTGGTTAATATGGCATGTGTCCCACAAAAGTAAAATGTGAGATGAACACCCCTTAAAAAAACTCTTGACTTCCTTTATAAATGTTAAAACCACCTATATATGAAATATAAGTTTATAATACAACTATTAAGGAAAAATAATTATATATATTGGACAATATATTATTTACTTATTCCCTTTTAATACCTTTTAATAAATAATTCTATGTTAAAATTATGTTTTGGATAAAAACTACTTTGTTTTTTAGGTATATTCTAATTTTAAATTCTAGGTCCTCTTAATTTGATCATGGTAAAATAATTTCCAAAATTTTACCCTTTATATAATTACTATATATATTTATTATATATTTATTAATATTAATCCAAAAAAAATTGACATAAAAAATGAAATACACCATTACTGGAGACATAAGTTGTTTGTATGAAAGAAATATGTTTCCACCATACAAAAATATGAAACAAAGGAATCTTGAATAATATATTACCATTCACTAATAATTTTATGTTATTTACATTAAATATATTAATTATATTTACCATAATTAACTTTATTTTAAATTATTAGCGAAAAACGAATCCGATCGTTTCGTGAGATAGTAGTTTTCCGTACACACAACTAATGTTATTGTATCCCACACAAAATGGAACGTAAGAGGGTATATGTGATATAATACTTAAATATGTTTATTTATTTTTTAAATATAATATATAAAAATTTGATCCATAATCACAACCAACCTTTAGAGGTGTTAATGGGAAACATGTCATACCCATTCGTGAGGCGGTATTCCTCCGTACACACGAGAAAGGTTATCAATTCCCATTGTAGGGAAGAGTAAATGGATATAGATCACAAAAATAGAATAATAAAATATGAGAATATTTAATGTAATTAGGTTATTTTATTATCATGGTTTTAATTTATTTAATGGAGGACGAGGAATAAATAATATAAAGTAGTTGATAAGGGATGTTACCTCTCATACGGATGACTTCTTTTGGTTTTCACCAAAATCCTTCCTATATTATATTTTACAAAAAAAACTAATGTGATATTATGAGAGGTGGGAATTATGTAAGTCATTAGGGTTGGTATTATCCAATCCAATAGTTTTTTTGTTGTTACGATAGGAGAGGAGTGGGGGTGGCCTTTTATAAGTGAGTTGTGTAACGACCCGAAATTTTTAAATAAATTTTGTTCCCTAATTTTATGTGTTATTGTTATACTCAAAAAAAATGTTTTATTTGATAAACATGATTATAATTAAAATGAGATCAGTGGGTTTTGACTATTATATAACCATCGGTCAACATGACCGCTGTGAACAAAATGTTTTGATTATTGTCTCTAAATATAAGTAATCTTGGTTAATTATTATAGAAAGAAGATTCGATGGCCTCACCTAGTAGTCTTGGACCGATCGAAGCCCATCTAACAGAGCTTGGGAAGGAGGTAGCACCACTGGGCTTTGCTCTGGATCAAATCCAAGCCGAACTTCATCATGTGAAGCTGGAACGAAATCGCCTTCGTGAGAAGTTCAAACTGATAGAAATTACTACTCGGGCAATGTTGACTGAGCCGCCCCAAGATTCTATCACCCTAGCACACTTTACTCTTAGGTCATATGCTGGTATTATAAGGGGTTATGTAACGAGACCGTAACTGCCTTGTGTAATCCTTGGGATTTCTTCTTATGATGAAGTTTTTGAATTTTGAAATGACCGGATAAATTTAGTATGCATATTTTTGATTAATTTTAGAAAAAGGATATTTTAAATATGTTTATGTAAACCCTAAATAATTAAAAATGTGTAATGATTTTCAAAAAATGGTCTTCTACAATTATGTTCAGTACTAAATTTAGAGTCTAATAAGATCAACTTGATTTTTGATGAATAGTAAATTATGAATAGTGATTTTATGATTAGGATTAGTAATATGACCAAATGGATTAGTAATCTCACTTAAAGAAAGTTTTAAAATAATCTAGGCACCTTGATTAAGTAATGTGATTCAATAAAATAGTTAAATAACGGTTTCATTAATTATTATTCAAGTATTAGTTTTTTCAGGTGAATAGTGTTTTTTAATTAAAAATTTAATTAAAAATAATTAGAAAATTATTTTTATAAAAATGACTTTATTTTTGAACTCAGAGGATCGATATTATGTTATGGTAATTTTTGGGGTTTTTTCTGAAAAAAAATGAATTTTCGATGAATAGTGTTTTTATTTAAAAATTAAATTAAAAATATTTAGAAAATTATTTTTATAAAATGGATTTCATTTTTGAAATCAGAGCATTGATATTTGGTTAATGTGAAATTTTGGGATTTTTCTGAGAAAGTTGAATTTTCAGTGAATAGTAAAAATACAGTTTTAGGGTTTCGGTATGTTTAATGACATCATAACGGTGTCATGATGATGTCATGAGATCTTTTGAGGGTTGGCCGGCCAAGGGTGATGAATTATTGTTTTTGGGGCCCCATGTGGCCTAACTCCATGATAAATGACAAGGGAGAGCACATGGGTTTGAGAAAAGCCCATGTGAGGTGTCCCTTGGCCATTAATGCCTTATCCCCTCACTTTCCCTATAAATACCAAGCCCTCCTCTCATCCATTCGACTCCCCACTCATTCCCAACAAATTTCTGGTCTCATTACCTCCCAAGGAGTCCTGCCAAGGTTCCCCCAAGCCCTCATGGTCCCAACCTTTGAGGTTTAAGAGTTGCATTTTAAGGTAAGGGATCCGACCTCTCTCTTTCTTTTCAAGTAATCTCTTTTATGTCTTTTCTTTTATACTCCATGTTCTTATGTTGGAGGATGTTCTTTTATATTCATCCTACTTCCTATTTCATGTTCATATTATGAGAGACCCCCCCTTGCTCTCATCAATTCGTTTTAAGAATGTTTAAGTGGCGCCGTTAGGCTGCCGAATTTTTATGGGATTCTTTCACCTTCCTCGTTTTCAAGTTCTATTTTCATTCAAGTCTTTCATGTTTCTTTGTATTATGTTGGGGCATGATCTCTAAATTTATCATACTGATCTTTTATGATAATATGATGAGAGACCCCATTTTATCTCCTCAATTCAATTTTTTTGAAGTTTTATGTGGCGCCGTTAGGCTGCCGAATTTTTTAAGGGATTCTCTCACCCTTCTCTTTTTCAAAGTTCTACTTTCATGTCAAGTCTTTCAAGTTAATTTCTATTATGTTGGGGTATGATCTCTATATCTATAATACTGGACTCTTATGTTCATATGATGAGAGACCCCATTTGATCTCTTCAATTCAGTATTTTGATGTTTTAAGTGGCGCCGTTAGGCTGCTGAATTTTTAAGTGGTTCTTCACCCTTCTCGTTTTGATGTTCTACTTTCATGTGAATTATTTCAAGTTCCTTTTTGTTATATTGGGGTATGATCTCTATATCTATCATACTGGACTCCTATTTTCACATGATGAGAGACCCCATTTGATCGCTTCAATTCAGTATTTTGAAGTTTTAAGTGGCGCTGTTAGGCTGCCGAATTTTTAAGTGGTTCTTCACCCTTCTCGTTTTGAAGATCTACTTTCATGTCAATTCTTTCAAGCTCATTTTTGTTATGTTGGGGAATTATCTCTATATCTATCATACTGAACTCTTATGTTCACTTGATGAGAGACCCTATTTGATCTTTTCAAATCGTTTTTGTTGAAGTTTAAGTAACGCCGTTAGGCTGTCGAACTTTCATAAGAGAAATCTAATTTTTGTCTTCCTTCCATGTTTTTCTTTTCAAATGGTATGTCCTTGAAATTTCATTACCATGATCATGTATCCTTCTTATTCTGTCCATATACTGTTTTATGGGTCATTTATGAATGTTTGACTCATTTTCCCTCTCTTTTTAATGTCTTCTAAAACCTCATAACATAGCCGTTATGCTGCAGAAATTCCATCTCAAAATGTCTCTCTCTTTTTCTAAAGTTCTTTTATATTATTAAGTGAATACTCAAAGCTCTTTCTTCTAAAGGGGTATTCACATATATACCAAAATGTTCTATTTTAAATTCTGGGATTTACATACATGAGACCCACCTTCCTTTTCTGTGGGTTTTAAAGTGACGTAAAGATCATGTCTTTAAAGCAGTTTTTAAAACGTTATGATTATGAAATGAAACCCATTTATTTTATGCTATGTGGGTTATTTATGAAATGTTTGATGATGATATATGTGGCTCACATGATAATAAAGGCAAATTTAAGGGTGTGCCCTGATAGCGCTCCAATGCATTGGGTAATGATGTAACCACTAGAGATTACAATTTTAACGATGCCTTGGTGAAAAACCTTGGTAATTTTTAACGACACCTTGGGGATGGACCTTGGTGAAATGAAACGATTGTCAATATTAAATGTTGCAGCCACATCTTCAAGTTATGAAAAAGTTTTATTTTTATTATGATATGCCTCATGATTTCATTTTCATGCATTAAAGTTCTTTTCATGACTTTATTGATGTATCTCAAGTTCATATGTAAAATGTTTCACTTGTTTCCCTTGCTGGGCCTTCTTCTCACCCTTCCTTTTGATGTATGTCCCCAGGTTATGAGATGCAGTAATGAGCCTAGGATGAACATGAGGAGAATCCTTTCAAGTGTTTAAGAAGAATGTTTTTTTTTCATGTTTTATGTTCCTTGTTTCCAAGACACTAAACCTTAAAGATCCTCAGTTCCGTGTAATGGAATGAAAAGTTATGTTATAAAAAGACGGGATGCTATAGTTGGTATCAAAGGATGGTTTAGTTATTTGTGGAAATTAAGATATAAAAACTTTAGGATGAACCCTATAGAAAAGTTTAAAATATAGGAAAACTTCCTGGTATTTTGGTAAGTATTGAGTAAGTGGTTTATCAAACAAATACATCCCTGTCTGGATACGAGCAGGTAGAGGTGGCTCTGGCACAGATGTACATAGGGGTAAAACCCGAAAACACCGCTTTGAGCTAGACTCGAACGGGAACTGGTACACGACAACGGGCCTTGCTGCACTCTTGGTTACGACACTCCCGGGGGATATGCTTTGGTAAATTCATAAGCTTGGTATGAACCATTGTTAAAGGAACAAAGATAAAATAAAATAAAGTTTCACATAAGAATATATGATCATTCATAACCTAGATGGGAACCTAGGAGATCACAAGTTAGGGTATACCTTTCATATACAAGTTATCCTTATATGCTTTCAGTTCCTTTTCACGATTATTAGCTAAGTAATTAAGCCCCTAATTATGCTTTCTCTTCTTAGTTAATGGTGGGAAATGGAAGAACATGTTCTGACAACCAATGTGATAGGAAATGCGACGATTTTCGTATTAATATGACAGGGATGATTAGGGGATTAAAATATGATTATTATTTTGGAAGATGTTCATTATTTTGGGAACCATATTTGATCGAGGGAAATAGATTACTACGGTATTTTCATTGAGGAGTAAGGTTGACTTATATTTTGAAGAATCGGTGAATTTAAGGTGAACTTATAGTAATTTAGGTTACTTATGGGAATGACTAACCTATCTTGGGTAAAATATGTTTAGGTTAGCTACTTTTTTAAGATGTTAGGAGTGGTTGATATTGTCTGGAGATGAACAATGAAGTTGTTTTGGAAGACTATGTTATCAAATCCTTATTGTATTTGGGTTTCAATCTTAGTTTGGTTTGTTTTGAGGAATTTTAAGGACCGTTATTTATGGAATGGTCTATGATGAACTTTGGGTAGTACCATGGAACTTTGATGATTTAAAAGTAGTTTCCATTCCTATGGGATTATTTCTTTTTGAAGAGTTGTTTTACCTTAACCTTTCTGTTTTTGGGATAATGTTTAAAGATAGAAGAAATAGATAGTTAATCTTTTGTAGATTATGTGATTCTATAGAAGATGATTCTTGTGCTTTTATGAGACCAAGTGTTTTTGAATTCTCATCATTTGGAGAAAAGATTAGTGTTGGTAGGGACTTGTTAAAGGATGAAACTCTACTTGAAGGTAGGTATATTTTCTTATGTTTTTGTTCTATGTAGTAAATGAAATCCTCAAAATTATGAAAAGAAACGTAAAACAAAAATGTTGTTGGTTTACGTTTCCTACTAGGTAATCAAAGACCGTTTACACACATCATAAGTTTGGGATTTTCTCATGGTTAACTTTCTCCTAATCATGTTCTCTATCACTCTCCCTCAGAACTTGACCCTTTGTTTTTCCTCCATGTCCATGTTTTCCTACATGGAACCCTAGTGTGGGTTAACTCGGGTGACCATTGTACTTCCCTTTCTTTATTTTAAAGTAATAGTTTTACTGACTCCTTTTCCGATGTGGGAATTTCAATGAAATTTCAAAACCCAATTTTAAAATTGCGAGGACGCAATTTCTTAAGGGGGGAAGATTGTAACGACCTGAAATTTTTAAATAAATTTTGTTCCCTAATTTTATGTGTTATTGTTATACTCAACAAAAATGTTTTATTTGATAAACATGATTATAATTAAAATGAGATCAGTGGGTTTTGACTATTATATAACCATCGGTCAACATGACCGCTGTGAACAAAATGTTTTGATTATTGTCTCTAAATATAAGTAATCTTGGTTAATTATTATAGAAAGAAGATTCGATGGCCACACCTAGTAGTCTTGGACCGATCGAAGCCCATCTAACAGAGCTTGGGAAGGAGGTAGCACCACTGGGCTTTGCTCTGGATCAAATCCAAGCCGAACTTTATCATGTGAAGCTGGAACGAAATCGCCTTCGTGAGAAGTTCAAACTGATAGAAATTACTACTCGGGCAATGTTGACTGAGCCGCCCCAAGATTCTATCACCCTAGCACACTTTACTCTTAGGTCATATGCTGGTATTATAAGGGGTTATGTAACGAGACCGTAACTACCTTGTGTAATCCTTGGGATTTCTTCTTATGATGAATTTTATGAATTTTGAAATGACCGGATAAATTTAGTATGCATATTTTTGATGAATTTTAGAAAAAGGATATTTTAAATATGTTTATTTAAACCCTAAATAATTAAAAATGTGTAATGATTTTCAAAAAATGGTCTTCTACAATTATGTTCAGTACTAAATTTAGAGTCTAATAAGATCAACTTGATTTTTGATGAATAGTAAATTATGAATAGTGATTTTATGATTAGGATTAGTAATATGACCAAATGGATTAGTAATCTCACTTAAAGAAAGTTTTAAAATAATCTAGGCACCTTGATTAAGTAATGTGATTCAATAAAATAGTTAAATAACGGTTTCATTAATTATTATTCAAGTATTAGTTTTTTCGAGTGAATAGTGTTTTTTAATTAAAAATTTAATTAAAAATAATTAGAAAATTATTTTTATAAAAATGACTTTATTTTTGAACTCAGAGCATCGATATTATGTTATGGTAATTTTTGGGGTTTTTTCTGAAAAAAAATGAATTTTCGATGAATAGTGTTTTTATTTAAAAATTAAATTAAAAATATTTAGAAAATTATTTTTATAAAATGGATTTCATTTTTGAAATCAGAGAATTGATATTTGGTTAATGTGAAATTTTGGGATTTTTCTGAGAAAGTTGAATTTTCAGTGAATAGTAAAAATACAGTTTTAGGGTTTCGGTATGTTTAATGACATCATAACGGTGTCATGATGATGTCATGAGATCTTTTGAGGGTTGGCCGGCCAAGGGTGATGAATTATTGTTTTGGGGGCCCCATGTGGCCTAACTCCATGATAAATGACAAGGGAGAGCACATGGGTTTGAGAAAAGCCCATGTGAGGTGTCCCTTGGCCATTAATGCCTTGTCCCCTCACTTTCCCTATAAATACCAAGCCCTCCTCTCATCCATTCGACTCCCCACTCATTCCCAACAACTTTCGGGTCTCATTACCTCCCAAGGAGTCCTCCCAAGGTGCCCCCAAGCCCTCATGGTCCCAACCTTTGAGGTTTAAGAGTTGCATTTTAAGGTAAGGGATCCGACCTCTCTCTTTCTTTTCAAGTAATCTCTTTTATGTCTTTTCTTTTATACTCCATGTTCTTATGTTGGAGGATGTTCTTTTATATTCATCCTACTGCCTATTTCATGTTCATATTATGAGAGACCCCCCCTTGCTCTCATCAATTCGTTTTAAGAATGTTTAAGTGGCGCCGTTAGGCTGCCGAATTTTTATGGGATTCTTTCACCTTCCTCGTTTTCAAGTTCTATTTTCATTCAAGTCTTTCATGTTTCTTTGTATTATGTTGGGGCATGATATCTAAATTTATCATACTGATCTTTTATGATCATATGATGAGAGACCCCATTTTATCTCCTCAATTCAATTTTTTTGAAGTTTTATGTGGCGCCGTTAGGCTGCCGAATTTTTTAAAGGATTCTCTCACCCTTCTCTTTTTCAAAGTTCTACTTTCATGTCAAGTCTTTCAAGTTAATTTCTATTATGTTGGGGTATGATATCTATATCTATCATACTGGACTCTTATGTTCATATGATGAGAGACCCCATTTTATCTCTTCAATTCAGTATTTTGATGTTTTAAGTGGCGCCGTTAGGCTGCTGAATTTTTAAGTGGTTCTTCACCCTTCTCGTTTTGAAGTTCTACTTTCATGTGAATTATTTCAAGTTCCTTTTTGTTATATTGGGGTATGATCTCTATATCTATCATACTGGACTCCTATTTTCACATGATGAGAGACCCCATTTGATCGCTTCAATTCAGTATTTTGAAGTTTTAAGTGGCACTGTTAGGCTGCCGAATTTTTAAGTGGTTCTTCACCCTTCTCGTTTTGAAGATCTACTTTCATGTCAATTCTTTCAAGTTAATTTTTGTTATGTTGGGGAATTATCTCTATATCTATCATACTGAACTCTTATGTTCACTTGATGAGAGACCCTATTTGATCTTTTCAAATCGTTTTTGTTGAAGTTTAAGTAACGCCGTTAGGCTGTCGAACTTTCATAAGAGAAATCTAATTTTTGTCTTCCTTCCATGTTTTTCTTTTCAAATGGTATGTCCTTGAAATTTCATTAACATGATCATGTATTCTTCTTATTCTGTCCATATACTGTTTTATGGGTCATTTATGAATGTTTGACTCATTTTCCCTCTCTTTTTAATGTCTTCTAAAACCTCATAACATAGCCGTTATGCTGCAGAAATTCCATCTCAAAATGTCTCTCTCTTTTTCTAAAGTTCTTTTATATTATTAAGTGAATACTCAAAGCTCTTTCTTCTAAATGGGTGTTCACATATATACCAAAATGTTCTATTTTAAATTCTGGGATTTACATACATGAGACCCACCTTCCTTTTCTGTGGGTTTTAAAGTGACGTAAAGATCATGTCTTTAAAGCAGTTTTTAAAACGTTATGATTATGAAATGAACCCCATTTATTTTATGCTATGTGGGTTATTTATGAAATGTTTGATGATGATATATGTGGATCACATGATAATAAAGGCAAATTTAAGGGTGCGCCCTGATAGCGCTCCAATGCATTGGGTAATGATGTAACCACTAGAGATTACAATTTTAACGATGCCTTGGTGAAAAACCTTGGTAATTTTTAACGACACCTTGGGGATGGACCTTGGTGAAACGAAACGATTGTCAATATTAAATGTTGCAGCCACATCTTCAAGTTATGAAAAAGTTTTATTTTTATTATGATATGCCTCATGATTTCATTTTCATGCATTAAAGTTCTTTTCATGACTTTATTGATGTATCTCAAGTTCATATGTAAAATGTTTCACTTGTTTCCCTTGCTGGGCCTTCTGCTCACCCTTCCTTTTGATGTATGTCCCCAGGTTATGAGATGCAGTAATGAGCCTAGGATGAACATGAGGAGAAGCCTTTCAAGTGTTTAAGAAGAATGTTTTTTTTGTTTCATGTTTTATGTTCCTTGTTTCCAAGACACTAAACCTTAAAGATCCTCAGTTCCGTGTAATGGAATGAAAAGTTATGTTATAAAAAGACGGGATGCTATAAGTTGTGTGGCACACTTGTAATTATTGATAAAAAATGTATGCCCATGTTTTTCTTTCAGGACACAAGGATCCATAATGGATAATTATAAATATAGGAAGAGATAATGTGGAAATATTTCCATATAATTGGGTTTAAAAATGTTTCTTGGCCATTTTAGCTTTTATAAATTTAGTACAACCCTTGGTATACACATTTTCATCTTAACTACAATAATTAATTTTTACTTATTTTATTATTGATAATGGTAAAAAATAAGATGAAAATATGGAATAATATTAATTATTCTTATTAAAATTATGGAATCACTTTTTTGAAACTAAATTCATATAAGTGGAAAATTTTAATTTAAAAAATTCCCATAGACGCGACCAACGATGGTTTCTCAATGAGAAAGGTTTCAGAAGGTGAAAATGTTTTGAAGTCCAAATTCATCATAAAATTGAATCTAGATAGCTCAATTTTATAAATATATATATATATAAAAACCAATATTAAATCTAAAACCATTTTAATATTATTTTTATGTTTCTATATTCATTAAAATAAATTAAAATTCTAAATAAAAACCATTATTTTCACTATTCACCATAAAAAATAACTTTTCATAAAATTATAAAACATCCAATCAAATATAATTACAAAATTATTATTTTAAAAATTAATTTCATTTTTAATATATATTTTTTAAAATCATAAAAAAATAATTTAAATATAATATTGAAAAATGTGCGAAAAATACTTTTTAGAAAAATAGTTTTAACAGCAAAATTGTATTTACTCCTATCTATTAGAAAACACAAAATATGAATGTTAAAATTTTTATTGAACACATAATATATTAATATTATTAAAACCATTAATAAAAAGTTAATAGGTTTAATTTATTATGAAAAAATTAGTTTGTGAAAATAAAATTAGTTTTCGTAAAAAGATTCGCTTTATTTCAAAATTGGTTTCATTTTCATTTCAAATTATTTTGTTAGAATATATATAAATATTTATGTGAAAACCATATATTTTTATAATTTATTTAAAATTATATTAAGCCCCCATTATAATGTATTGGTGATAAATATCATTTTAAATACTAATAATTTAAAATAATCGAAAGTCACATTAAAACCTAGTGTTGTGTGTAAGCTATATAAATTTAGGTTTGTGTGTAATGCAAGATTAAATATGTGTTGTGTGTCTTCCAGCTAAATCTGGTGTTCCATGTAATTTAAAATATACAAAATAATTAAATTTAGTTGGAAATAAATATCTGATAAAATCATGGGAAGTTTCATTCATGGGTGATTTAATCATAAAAATTCATGAAATGTGAGTCAAAGATGAGGGGTCTATGTAACACCCCAAGATTTCGTAGTGTGTTATTTCTTCAAAATAATTCAATAACTTGCACTACACGCAACACCGAGTTCAAGCACACCATGACTTACCAAACAAGCCGTTCAAAAGAGGTTATGAATAGTATTAACTAAATTTTCAACTTTATATAATCCTTATAATTTTAGAATCCATATTATGAGTTTCTTAGACATAATGTAAGAACAAATTCATTTTCAGTATTGCACTTTTACCAACTTTTAATAGTGAACCATTTTTAAATCCAATATTTTAAACTTTTATTTCTTCAATTTGACTAAATAAATTTACTTTTTAGAATGGGGACATCAAAAATTTACAATGAAACATCCCAATATTCCACGGTACGCTTTCCTTTGAATAATATAGTAGTGTGTGTAGTACGCAACTTCGAGTTCTAACACACACCACAACCAATCAAACTAGCCGTTATGAATAGTAATACCTACTTTTTGAAATTTTATAAATTTTATCTCTCATAATGGACTTCATTTTTGTATTCAGAATATCGAATTTAGCCTAAGGTGAAATTTTGGAACTTTTCGGATAACATTTATATTTTGATAAATAGTGAAAATTACTAAATTTTAATTAAAAATAAATTTTTTAATTGAAATAATTTATATTGATAAATGATGAATTTGAGTGGTTTTAAAGTATATTTAGAATATATTTTTACCAATTAATAAAATTTTGTTCATTGTACATAATTTCACAATTAAACCGGACATAAACAAGTGTCAATCTTTTGATAATTATTATCTCCTAAAAACCAGCTATTTGTTTTGACGACGGGAATTAATTTTTAAATTAATTAATGAAACTGATATGTTTTGAATTTGGTAAAATAGACATCATTTTTGAATTCATAATATCAAATATAGCTTAGGCATAATTTTTGGTTTTTTCTGGAAACTTTCATTTTTTTGATGAATAGTGAAACCACTAAGTGGTAGTTAAAAAACTGAATTTTTCATAAAACTTAATTTTACCACTTCTGTGAGTGGAATTTCGAAAATCCTAGAGGCACAGTTAATATCAAGTAGTAAAATGTGGTTCAATAAGATGAAAATAATTTTTGGTGAATAGTAACTTTTTACTTTTATTTACCACGGTTAAAAGTAAATCGGGTAATTAAGGGTAAAAATGATATTAATATTACCCTAACACATGTCCTAATTCTATTTAAAAAGTTTATATTGACCAAAAACAACCTTAGGAATAAAATATTATCATTTAGGTCCACATGGATTAGATTAGGACATTTATTATTATTTAATTCAAAGAAGAGTTAATAGAGTTAAAATCAAAGTTTATTTACTAAAACATTTTTAATATATGGTTATACATAAGATAAATTCGATTTTAAATATTCATTAAAAAGATAAAAAGATTTCCTACATATTGGTATTTTATTTATAATTGTTAGACATTAAATAATTTAATTTATATATGACACAATGGTGATGCAGTAATTACCTAATTAATGAAAAATTAGAATAATTGATATTATAAATACCCAAATAAATGTAATTTGAGACTTTTTATAAATACCAATAATTTTCTAGGTTAATATTACATGTTAGGATTGATTTAATTAACTTTTTTTGAAGTAATAATTTTTTTATGATTTTTAAAAAAATCAATTATTGAATAGTTTCAAAATTGACATAAAAGAGATTTTAAAACAAATATTATATTATTAATTGTTATTAAATTCCTAAAAAACTAAGGTTCGGACAAGAGACTCATATAATGATAGGTGAATTATTAATGGACTACTTGGGGGTCTCTTGGATGTATATAGTAAGTTTATTAACCATATAATATAAAAATACAAAGAGACATTGTAAAAGTGAAACTAATTAACTAAGAGTTAAAACTAAAAGATAAAGTTAATATAATGACCCAAACCTGTCTAAATTATATTGGTTGAGTGGTTTTAGACCCATATCCACCTTAACCTTTAAATAATCCACTTTTGAGCCATTAGAAACCGAATATTAATTTATTATAAAATAATATTTCTAGATTTTCCAAAGGTGCCCCTCACCCCTCTTATAAAAGGGAACTCCTCCTTCTCATTAATCCACACATTAAAAGCCTTTTGGTTCGGAAAACCACTACCCAAATACTCTCTCAACTTCCCTCACTACAACCTAGAGTCCTTAGTTTGATCATAAAGCCAACCTAAGGAGCCCTTTTGATCAAATCAAATGGAAGAACCCGAAGAAGAGGTAATGTTTTCACCACCCTTTTTCAAATTCATTTCTTCTTAAACTTATTCTTTCTTTGTTATTATCATTATAAAATAATGAATCAAGTATATCCTGTATAATTTAATATTATTATAAATATGGTACAACCATATTCAGTATTCTATCTATCCTTTCAATGACATGTCACCATACGTGCGTACGTACGGCTTACCGTCTCCACGTCGTGGTGTAATTGTTATTTAATATATTATTATTTGTATGGGTATAATAATGATGTTTAATTCATGTAAATAATAAATATAACATGATAATTATTATGTATATAAGATATACCATCCAATTAAATATTATTTTAATATTAAAATAATGATATTGTCGCTCGTGCGAACGTACGGACTACCGTCTCCATGAACGCGATGAGATTCATTCTCCATCGTATCCATTCAAGTATAATTTTCATTTGATGATTTAAAAATAATTTTTAAGGACTTGATATCATTCTGGATATGAATAAGATACAACCTATCCATGATAAACATGGCTTACATAACAAAACATATAAAAGAAAACGAGTAAGTTAACACCCGAAACGACGATAATACTAAGATATTATTCACAAAGCAATGTTAAAAGATCATATATGATAACATAATAATGTATATGATTATTTTATAATTTAATAACAATTATTTCACCATTATACAGGAGTTTAACCTACCCCCAACCAAGTAAAAGTACAAGGTAAGGGTTATTTCACAATCTCTTCATTATCCGAGGTTGTTTATACGTAATTATCTACTGGGACCTCTTTATCATCCACATCCATGTTTCTTGAAAGTGTATTTCAAAACATTCTTACTATTTTATAGAATATGGTTTAAAGTAATTTATACCCTTGTTTGACTTTTTATAAGAATTTTATAAAGGAATCTTTCCATCATTTTCCAAACAAGGTCATTTTTAACCTTTTCGACAGAATTAAGGTAAGAATGTTTTCTTTAACTTATATGGCGGGTGCGGCTATTTTCTGCCGTTATAAAATTTTAGAAGCTTCCCTTAAAAGATTATAAGGATACTTTCAAATTAAATGTTTTATTTTATAATTATTTGACTTTTAAATTATTTCAAAATGAATATTTTAAGAATTTCTTGAAAGGTACTCTTTATCAAAATCAAAATTTAAAATGTTTTAAAGATTTATCTTTCTAAATATTTTTATTTAATTTCCATGTATTCAAAATGATTTTAAGGATTTATTTATATGAACATGAATGTTTTGAAATGATATTTATTTTCCAAAGTTTCTAAGTGGTATGGGACACTTTGATTCAAAAATCTCATTTAAATTACTTCCTTAAAAAATGTGTGACTTTTAATCGATTTCAAAAAAAGTGATATTTCTCTCAAATTGTTTTGATTTCATCTATGTCAACATCCTTTGATGGATTTTAAGTTTATTTGAAGTTTATTTATTATGATACAAAACTTCCATATTGTTTTGAAGTTTATGTGATATGTTTGACTATGGATGTGTTATTCTTATACCATTCGTGGTTTATAGATGAAGTATTTACATTTCGTATGCTAGTTTTAATACGAATGTTTATGTTATGTTTGAACCTTTTAATATGGGAATTCATTGGACTTAATATGTGACGGGTGGATCCCTCTATAGCTCCTCGATACATCGGTAGGTCTCATGAGTCAAACTAGTGTCTTGGAACAAGGCCTTGGAAAAATCTTATTTGTAGTCTTGGCACGAGGCCTTGGCTATGTGGTTATGATAGTCTGGCATTATGCATTCCATCATTATGAAAGTGGTTATTGATATTGCATGTGATTATTCGATTAGTAGAATATCCATGTGAATAAGTAAATGGCATTATTTCATTTTATTTTTCCAATAATTTGTTGATGTTCAAGTTTAAAAGGCTTTTGTTTTAGTTATACATTGCCTTAAATGTTTATTATTATTTATGAAAGTTTCCGCTATATTGTTATCCTTACTGGGCATTTGAGCTCACCCCTTTCCTATGTTTTATTTTTCCCAGGATGTGAAGAGGTAATTTATGAATGACCTGTAGGGATAGTATGAGGGGATAAGAGTTTGGACTATGGAGACTATATTGTTGTAGTTTTCATTTTATGATGTAATGTAAACTTTATTAATGTATCTAGTTATTCCAAGGCTACTAAACAAATCAGTATTTCGAGACTTAATCTTTATTGTGATCATGCCAATGTTATGTAATAATGCACCGACTCTGGGTAACTGGGGTCCGGGCATTACAGTTGGTATCAAAGGAAGTTTAGTACAAACCTTGGAAGCTATATTTAGATAAACTCTGATTAGTATAGAAGAACTTCCTAGAATTTTGGTATTGTAGAAATTTTGTGAGTTTTCCGAGCAATACATCCCTGTCTGGATACGAGTAGGTAGAGGCGGCTCTGCAACATATGTACCTAGGGGTAAAACCCAAAAACACCACTTTGATCTAGACTCAAACGAGAACTGGTGCACAACAACGGGCCTTGCTGCACTCTTGGTTACGACACTCCCGGGGGATATTCTTAGGATAATTCTAATTTTCTTTACAAACCATTATGAAGGGTTTATGAGTATATACTTCCTCAAAGGAGACATTTTTTTTATTATGGATTATATCAATAAACTATTTAATTTATGTTATGTGTTTTACAAGTTTGGGATTAGGTATTTTTATTCATAAACTAATCTAGTGTACGCCATTGTTTAGAAATGGCGCCCAGTAGAAGGGATGAGAACTCCATAAATGCACATGATCCAAAGAGAAAGAAGGATCATATCTTTCATGGTCTTAAGCTAGAATTTATAAGAGAAATAGTCTCCCATGTATTATCATCATATGAAGAAATAATATCATGTGTTGATAAGATAAGTAAAGAGTTTACTGAGTCGTATGGCTTTGAAGGGAAGTAAGAGAAGAAAAGGATGGAATAGATAAAGATGGATAAAGGGAAGATGGAAAAGAATAATTTTCCCATATGTGATAACTGTGGGAAGAAACACCCTGGAACTTGCCGGAAAGGAATGGGAGTTTGTTATAAGTGTGGAGGAAAAGGGCACAAAGTATGTGACTGCAAGGGTAAGAAAATGGTTTCAAATGTACAATGATTCATTTGCAAGTAGTTTGGACACTATGCAAACCTATGTCCCAGTCATCAGACTATGCTGCAAATGATTCTATTGGATAATAATCAAGTTATGATACTACCACAGATGAAGAGGAATGATTAGAGTTCTTATATTGATTATTTCATTTGAGTGTTGTATCAACAATGTACTTTTTATAATAATTATGGAGTATATAAGGATTGTACTGTAGTACTATTTCATTAAGGACTTGATATTGTGTGGAACAAAGAGAAGTGACTCAATAGCAGGTTAAATTTTTGGAAAATATATGGTTGAGAGAAAGATAAATCATAATATGGTTCTGATACCGAGGTAGTGATTTTAGAATAATACATGATTGATTTGGATAAATTATATTGGATATTATTGACTACCTTGAAACTGATTAATGATTTGTATATTCCATCATTGTTGGGGTTTAAAACATTTTTGTATTGAAGGAGTATATCTATTATTCTTTAAGGAATAAGGGATCATGAATGTAATCAATAATGTATTATGGTAATTCAGGATGTTGCAGTGTTTTTAAAGAATACACGATGAAGGTGTTCACATGTTATTATGCAGAAAAAAGGATCTTCATTGTGTTTAACTTCCTTATAAATTTTGGACAGAAGTATTTTGGATAGTTCTAGTTTGGATTATTTTGGATTGCCATAAAAAGGACAACCTGGAGGTCGGGCGGCAACCCGTCGCGTCTGGCAAGGCCGCGGGACTTGAACCCACAACTGAAGGGCGACAAGGGTGTATCACCTACCACGGAACCACGTGATTTCCTGGATTGAATAGTTTCATTTTTTTTAATGGTTCTGCTAGATGAATTTTAAATTCATTTTTTAACCCTATATGAATAGGATAAATAGAATATTATTTTTAAGTTCTATTATCTTCTAGAGTGAAAGATGAGTTTGTGGTAGAACTTAGTTAAAGGATGAGACTCTACTTGTCAAGTATATATTTTTCTTCTTCTCTTATTCAATGAAAAAATTAATTCTTATACTTTAGTGAAGGTATCTTAAAACAAAAAAAAATAGTTATCCGAATACCATATGTTTTGTTGAACCGATGGTATTTTAAATCATCATAGATTGATGAATTTAAGACCCTCAATTTTACACTTGTTTGTGATTGATGACATCAATCACTACCTATAAATATTTACGTTTTCCTCTAATTATATGTCTCTAATTTCTACCAATGTTCTCCGAATAGAGATCATAATTTGGTGGTGACCCTTTCATTTCTCTTTTCCTCTTATTAAGACTAAATTTTATTAACCGAATTTCCGATGTGGGTTTTCCCACAAAGATATTTTCTATATTCAACCTTTTCTTTTCAAAGAACAATTTCAAATTGCACGGACGCAATTTATTGAAGGAGGGGAGAATGTAACACACCAATATTTCATAGTGTGTTATTTCTTCAAAATAATTCAATAACTTGCACTACACGCAACACAGAGTTCAAGCACACCATGACTTACCAAACAAGCCGTTAAAAATAGGTTATGAATAGTATTAACTAAATTTTAAACTCTATATAATCCTTCTAATTTTAGAATCCATATTATGAGTTTCTAAGACATAATGTAAGAACAAATTCATTTTCAGTATTGCACTTTTACCAACTTTTAATATTGAACCCTTTTGAATCCAATATTTTAAACTTCTATTTATTCAATTTGACTAAATACATTTACTTTTTAGAATGGGGACGTCAAAATTTTACAATGAAACATCCCAAGCTTCCATGGTACGCTTTCCTTTTAATAATACAGTAGTGTGTATTGTACGCAACTTCGAGTTCTAACACACACCACAACCAATCAAACTAGCTGTTATGAATAGTGATACCTAATTTTTGAAATTTTATAAATTTTAACTCTCATAATGGACTTCATTTTTGTATTCGGAATATCGAATTTAGCCTAGGGTAAAATTTTGGAACTTTTCGGATAACATTTATATTTTGATGAATAGTGAAAATTACTAAATATTAATTAAAAACAACTTTTTTAATCGAAATAATTTATATTGATAAATTATCAATTTGAGTGGTTTTAAAGTATATTTAGAATATATTTTTACCTTTTAATAAAATTTTTGTCACTGTACATAATTTCACAATTAAACCGGACATAAACAAGTGTCAATCTTTTGATAGTTATTATCTCTTAAAAACACGTTATTTGTTTTGACGACGGGAATTAATTTTTAAATTAATTATTGCAACTGATATGTTTTGAATTTGGTAAAATAGACATCATTTTTGAATTCATAATATCAAATATATCTTAGTCCTAATTTTTTGTATTTTTCTGGAAACTTTCATTTTCTGATGAATAGTGAAACCACTAAGTGGTAGTTAAAAAAACTGAATTTTTCATAAAACTTAATTTTCTGCTTCTGTGAGTGGAATTTCAAAACTCTGAGAGACATGGTTAATATCATTGAGTAAAATTTGGTTCAATGAGATGAAAATAATTTTTGGTGAATAGTAACTTTTTACTTTTATTTGCCACGGTTAAAAGTAAATAGGGTAATTAAGGGTAAAAATGATATTAATATTACCCTAACACATGTCCTAATTATATTTCACAAGTGTATCTCGACGAAAAACAACCTTAGTAATAAAATATTATCATTTATGTCCACTTGGATTAGATTAGAACATTTATTATTATTTAATTCAAAGAAGAGTTAAAAGAGTTAAAATCAAAGTTTATTTACTAAACAATTTTTAATATAGGGTTATACATAAGATAAATTGGACTAAAAATATTAATTAGAAAGATAAAAAGATTTCCTACATAATGGTATTTTATTTATAATTTTTAGACATTAAATAATTTAATTTATTTATGTCACAATGGTGATGCAGTAATTACCTAATTAATGAAAAATTAGAATAATTTATATTATAAATAACCAAATAAATATAATTTGAGACTTTTTATAATTAAAAATAATTTTATAGGTTAATATTACATTTTATTATTGATTTAATTATCCTTTTTATAAGTAATCATTCTTTTATGATTTTTCAAAAAATCAATTATTGAATAGTGTCAAAATTGACATAAAAGAGTTTTTAAAACAAATATTATATTATTAATTGATATTAAATTCCTAAAAATCTAATGTTCGGCCACGTGACTTATATCATGATATTTATATCATTAATGGACCACTTGGGGGTATCTTTTATGTATATAGTATGTTTATTAACCATATAATATAAAAATACAAAGAGACATTGTAAAAGTGAAACTAATTAACTAAGAGTTAAAACTATAAGATAAGGTTAATATAATGACCAAAACCTGACTAAATTATATTGGTTGAGTGGTTTTCGATCCATACCCACCTTAAACATTAAATAATACACTTTTGATCCATTATAAACCGAATATGAATTTATTATAAAATAATATTTCTAGCTTTTCCAAAGGTGCCCCTCACCCCTCTTATAAAAGGGCACTCCTCCTTCTCATTAATTCACACCTTCAAAGCCTTTTGGTTCGAAAAAAACCTGCCCAGATACTCTCTCAACGTCCCCCAATACAACCTAGAGGCCTTAGTTTGATCATAAAGCCAACCTAAGGATCCCTTTTGATCAAATCAGAAGGAAGAACCCGAGGAAGAGGTAATGTTTTCACCACCCTTTTTCAAATTCATTTCTTCTTAAACTTATTCTTTATTTTTTATTATCATTATAAAATAATGAATACAGTATCTCATATATACTGTAATAATTTTATAAATATGGTAAAACCATATTCATTATTCTATCCATCCTTTGAATGACATGTCACCATACGTGCGTACGTACGGCTTACCGTCTCCACGTCGTGGTGTAATTGTGATTCAATATATTATTATTTGGATGGGTATAATAATGTTGTGTAATTCATGTAAATAATAAATATAACATGATAATGATTCTGTATATAATATATACCATCCAATTTAATATTATATTAATATCAAAAGAATGATATCGTCACTCATGCGTACGTACGGACTACCGTCTCCACGAACGCGATGAGATTCATTTTCCATCGTATCCATTCAAGTATAATTTTCATTTGATGATTTAAAAATAATTTTTAAGGACATGATATCATTCTATATATGAATAAGATACAACTTATCCACGAAAAACATGGCTTACGTAACAAAATATATAAAAGAAAATGAGTAAGTTAACACCCGAAACGACGATAATACTAAGATATTATTAACAAAGAAATGTTAAAAGATCATATATGATAACATAATAATGTATATGATTCTTTTATAATTTAATAACAATTATTTCACCATTATACAGGAGGTTAACCTACCCCCAACCAAGTAAAATTACAAGGTAAGGGTTATTTCACAATCTCTTCAATATCTGAGGTTGTTTATATGTAATTATCTACTGGGACCTCTTTATCATCCACATCCATGTTTCTTGAAAGTGTATTTCAAAACATTCTTACTATTTTACAGAATATGGGTTAAATTAATTTATAACATTTTTTGACTTTTTATAAGATGTTTATAAAGGAATCTTTCCATCGTTTTCCAAACAAGGTCCTTTTTAACCTTTTCGGTAGAATTAAGGTAAGAATGTTTTTTTAACTTATACGGCAGGTGCGGCTATTTTTTCCATTATAAAATTTTCAAATCTTCCCTTACAAGCTTATAAGGATATTTTCAAAGTAAATGTTTTATTTTATAATTATGTGACTTTTAAATGATTTCAAAATGAATATTTTATGAATTTATGAAAGGTAGTCTTTATCAAAATCAGAATTTTAAATGTTTTAAAGATTTATATTTCTAAATATTTTTAATTAATGTCCATGTTTTAAAAGTGATTTTAAGGATTTATTTATATGGACATGAATGTTTTGAAATGATATTTCTTTTCAAAAGTTTAGAAGTGGTATGGGACACTTTGATTCAAAAATCTCATTTAAATTACTTCCTTAAAAAATGTGTGACTTTTAAATGATTTCAAAAAAAGTGATATTTCTCTCAAATTGTTTTGATTTCATCTATTTCAACATACTTTGTTGGATTTTAAGTTTATTTGAAGTTGATTTATTATGATACAAAACTTCCATATTGTTTTGAAGTTTTTGTGATGTGTTTGACTGTGGATGTGTTATTCTTATACCATTCGTGGTTTATGGATGATGTATTTACATTTCATATACTAGTTTTAATACGAATGTTTATGTTATGTTTGAACCTTTTCATATGGGAATGCATTGGACTTAATATGTGATGGGTGGAGCCCTCTATAGCTCCTCGATGCATCGGTAGGTCTCATGAGACAAACTAGTGTCTTGGAACAAGGCCTTGGAAAACTCTTATTTGTAGTCTTGGCATGAGGCCTTGGCTATGTGGTTATGATAGTCTGGCATTATGCATTACATCATTATGAAAGTGTTTATTGATATTGCATGTGATTATTAGATTAGTAGAATATCCATGTGAATAAGTAAACGGAATTATTTCATTTTATTTTTTCCATACTATGTTGAAGTTCAAGTTTAAAAGGCTTTTGTTTTAGTTATACATTGCCTTAAATGTTTATTCTTATTTATAAAAGTTTCCACTATATTGTTATCCTTACTGGGCATTTGAGCTCACCCCTTTTCTATTTTTTATTTTTCCCAGGATGTGAAGAATTAATTTATGAATGACCTGCAGGGATAGTATGAGGGGATACGAGTGTGGACTATGGAGACTATATTGTTGTAGTTTTCATTTTATGATGTAATGTAAACTTTATTAATGTATATAGTTATTACAAGGATACTAAACTAATCGGTCTTTCGAGACTTGATCTTTCTTGTGATCATCCCAATGTTATGTAATAATGCACCGACTCTGGGTTACTGGGGTCGGGCGTTACAGTCTAAATGACCAAGAAGACCAAAACTACCCAACTTAATTCCACCTAGTGTGAAATAGTAGTGAGTTGGTTTTCCTCTATCAACTGGGTTTTTCCTCAAAGGCAAGATAATATTCCCTTTTGGGTTACTAGGATACATCTCATCCCATTGGATAAATAATTAGTTCTATCACTAAAATGGTGATAGTAGAAGTAAACTTAGGTAATATGGGTCTCTTGCAATAAAAACAAACAATTGATTCATCATGTGAGATTATATTTGATTCTAAAAACATCTATTTATCTTTTTAAACAAGTTATACCATGGGGTAAAACATGGTTCTCTGAATAAGACTCTTGGTATATGAATGGTTCAAATTCATTCTAAAATTTATAACCATAATGAAATGGGTAGTTTAAATCACCCCACTATTGGACTTATCATCATCATGATTTCATGGTATCATGGGGAAATGCCTTTCAAAATACATTCATCATCACATAAAATGTGTTCTTTACATACCATCCTTGACATGAAACAGTTCCTCAAGGTTGTTATCACTCCTTGAAATCCATAATGTTGCCATTGTGTGACTCGAAGGATAAACACTAGAAGCCAATCTAAAATATCACTATCATGAAACATTAATAATATGATCACACTATCCATTAAAATAAACACCCATTAATTTCCTTAACCAATTATTCCAAAAAATGATGGTACTCCCCACTATTGGAATTTCAACATGAAATAAGATTATTGTTGTCCAATGAAACACCCAGTTTGGTTCAGTTTCATCACTCTTTATTAAGATAACACAAAAGTTAAAATCTGATACCAATAATTTGTTTGTATTTAAAAATAAGGAAACAATTTTCTAATTTCTAAAAAAACATGATAAAAATGTAATTTTTGAAGAATCCTAATATAGTTAAACACCTCATTCGTATCAATTTGATGAGTTAAATGTTGTTCCAATCGTGTATTTATTTTTTACATAGGAACAATAATTATTAAATTTTTATCCATCTTCTTATAAATGTTCTTGGAATAAAAAACTGATCATACACTAACCACTGAACATTATTCCTTAATCTTTAGAGGAATCTTCAAATTGGTCCAACAACCTTACTAAAGTTTGAACAAACCTTGAATAAGTTTTCTTTATTGGTTCACCAAATTCTTGTACTAGCCACAAGGATCTCAACTATTCATTTAAACCCAAATGATTTGACTCTTACATGACTTTCACCAAATTTTATCCCATGTATGAAGCCAATATATTATATTTTTCCAATACTACATCTAAATTAAACATGAAAACAATAATCTTAGAACTAGACACTATCCGGTCAAATACACATCAGTTATTTCTATTCTCAATGACTATTTAATTGTTTTTTACCAAATAACATGACTATTTTCAAAATAGATTCATTTAACCTTTTAATATACTGATGCTCCCCATTGTAGGAGTATCCTTATAGTCATCATTCAATTCAAAGATCAGTCCAACCATTCCACAACTTATTTAATTTCAAAAATGAATACTATTTTTGGTCTTTCACTCAACTGATTTCCATGAAAAACACCACGAACTAATTATACCTATATTGTTTAGAATGTATTCAAAAAAATCCAATAATCTAGTATCTATGTGTGAATAATTCTATAGAAACATAGGTATAATGTAAAGACCTGGAAATTTCAAGGAAATTTTTTTTCTTAATTTTCTTTGGAATTTTACAAGAACGCAGTTTCTAACGGCGCTTGATTCCGAGGCCTGGTGTGCCCGGAATCATTTTCTGAAGTTTAGGCTCGGGTACGTTCAGTGAACGAACGAGCGGGTTTTTCTAACTTTTGAACCGGTGATCGGAATCAAATTCTGAGGGCACCGATGGAATCACAGTGCTGGTAATTGGTTAGAAACACCTCTTTCGGAGTTGCGTTTGCTCGGGTGTGGTTTTTAAATTTTGGGGCTTTAAGTTAAGAAATAAAATAATGTGGTACGACAAACTTTATTTTATTTTTACTTAAAGCCGCTTAAAGCTACTTAAGATGAGTTGAAGCAGATAGGGTGGAACCCAAAATATCCTACCCTCTTGGTAGGATATTTGTGAGGTGGGGCCCACACGAGCCCCACCGTTTCTTTTCCGCTAAGTAACGCACCCGCGAAAACCCCAATTAAACGAAAGTCAACTGACGCGTTTTCTAAATTCTTAAAGCCCCTATTAATTGGGTGGTTAGTTCTTTGCAATTAATTCTATGAATTAATTGTTCGTTACTTATATTTGTTTTTCAAATTCTTCAGTTGATAATAAAATAAGATGAGGACTTATTTTATTATCGGCTTGTTGTGTTAGACCTTTGGAGAATCTCTAAAGATCTTCACCCTCCTACACGAAGAATGTGAAGAATGCGAAGAACGCGAAGAACGCGAAGAACGTGAAGAACGCTTGCCTCCGACGAAGGGCGACGAAGAATGCCGGACCCCCGTAGATTGACGCCGACGATTCTCCCTCTGCAACGCTTCTTCCGCGACGATCCAACCCCGCGACAATCTTCGATCGACAACGACAATGTAGGGGATTGCGGTCCTTTTAATTCTTTGTGAATTATAACATCAACATGGATTTAATTGTTATAATTAAATCTGTATGTTCTTGATCCTCGGAGTTTGTCTGCGCGACGCCGAGTACCGCGCGACAGCGAAGCCCTTCCGCGACGCGACGATCCTTTTCTTCCGCGACGGTCAATTCCGCGACGAACACGCGTCCGACGACGACGTTGAGGTAGGGGTTGTTTTGAAAATGATAATACTCCATGTTTGTTTCCCTTCAAGGCATGAACGTGGACCAACTAATTAACAAGTTGGTCCATGGATTATTATTGTGGTTCGGGGTTTATCAAATTGATGGGAAATATTATGGTGTTGTTTCAAACCGCTAACGCGGTGGGTGCGGACCAACAAACAAGTCTGAACCACCGCATTATTTCTCGTTCTTAGTGTGCGGAATGGTGGACGACGAAAAACGGGGCCGCAAGGGTGATTTGAGGGCTTTGCAGTGAAGGTCGGGTCCCGGGAGGACCACTGGTGAAGACCGCACGTAAAACGGACCACCGGAGCGCGTCCGGTGGTCCGCAGAATCTCACGTCGGCGTGCCACGCTGGCGAGGCGGCGGCGCCCGGCGCGCCGCCAACAAAACCTGCCGCGGCGGCGAGGCGGTTCTGCGGCCACGCGGAACCGGGAGACGGGACGCGGCCGGCATGCCGCGTCCGGGTGCTGCGGAGCGGCCCCCGTGCGGGGGCCGCGGTTCCTTCGCTCGGTCGGGCCGAGCCGAGCCGAGCCGACCCGCCGGGCCGGGTCGCGCCCAGGCCGGGCCGGGTCGCACCAAACCGGGTCGGACCCGGACCCGGGTTGGGTCGACCCGGTTCGGGCCGACCCAGGGGGGGTCGGGCCGGGTCGGTCCGGGCCCAGACCCCCCGTTTTCGGTCCCTCTTTGGTGTTTTGCCCATATCTTGGGCTACGGACCTCCGATCGACGCACCGTCAGTTGCGTAGAAATCCTTGGAACGAGATGGTCGTTTCGGTATATCGCACTCAAGGTTTCGGAATACTTTGGGTTCGGCCGGGTTGGTTCGGATACGAAACCAACCGGGCCCTCGAAGCGGAAACGCTTATATCTCGAGCTCCGGACGTCCGATTGACGTGCCGTCAACTTTGATGGATTCCTCTAAGTAAGATGGATCTTTTGGCTTACTCCGCTCGAGGTTTGGATTTCATCGGAGTGCGGTCGGGTTGGTTCGCTCACGAAATCCAACCGGGCCCCTGGAACGAAAAGGTCAATAACTCACAGACCGGGCGTCCAATTGACGCGCCGTCTATCTCGTTGATTTCCTCTTATTAAGACGGAACTTTTGGCATACTTCGTCCGAGTTTTGAACATAGTTGGAGTATGTCTGGGTTGGATTGTACCCGAAATCCAACCGGGCCCCTGAACGGAAAAGCTGATATCTTTCAGACCGGACGTCCGGTTGACAAACCGTCAACGGCGTTGGTGATCTTGTTGAGAAGCGGTCCCTATTGAGTATACCCTATGAGAGTTTGGGGTACAGTTCAGATACGGTCGGGTTGGTTCGCTCACGAAACCAACCGGGCCCCTGGGACAAAAACGCTAATAACTCACAAACCGGGCGTCCGATTGACGCGTTGTCTGTTGCGTTGAGACCCCTATGACGAGGCGGTCCTTTGAGATACTTCTTCGTGGGACTTTTAGATACTTGGAGTATCGACCTGTAGCTCGTGGAGCGGACCCTCCTGGAGACGAGCGTGCGGAGTACGGAGACCGTGTAGCCGGCTGAGACCTGACGACTGCTAGACCGATCGACTCGATGTGTTTCGGATAGCCTAGTGGGGAGCGCTTGGTTGTAGCGGCAGACCCACAGCGGATGAGCGCTTGGTTGTAGCGGCAGACCCGCGGTACTCGACTGAAGGAGTACCTATGGAGGCTATGAGGGGGAGCGCTTGGTTGTAGCGGCAGACCCACGGCGGAGGAGCGCTTGGTTGTAGCGGCAGACCCGCAGTACTCAACAGAAGGAGTACCTCTTGAGGCTATGAGGGGGAGTGCTTGGTTGTAGCAGAAGACCCATGGCGGAGGAGCGCTTGGTTGTAGCGGCAGATCCGCGGTACTCAAAAGAAGCAGTACCTCTTGAGGCTATGAGGGGGAGCGCTTGGTTGTAGCAGTAGACCCATGGTGGGAAGCACTTGGTGGTAGTAGCAGGCCCACAGTACTCGACAGGAGGAGTACCTCAGCAATCTTAGGTCAGTGAGCAGTACCCCGTAGTCGTGACAGGACCACTGTACACTCCAGAGACGGGGCTCTTCAGCAGTTACGGTTTCGATAATGAAAATTCTGGTTTGAGATGAGTCTATGACCTTTGTGTTTCCTCATGATTGAGATGGGTTACTTGATAACTTAGGTATATGTATGGGCATATACTTGGGTAGTGGTTATCCGTTGATTTCATAACCCTTGTGTTTCCTCATGATTGAGATGGGTTACTTGATAACTTAGGTATATGTATGGGCATATACCTAAGTAGAGGCTATATGTTGAGATCTTCTTTTTGGTTATACTTGTTGGTTTTAGCGAGACCTTGAGGGTCTCGGGGTCCCTACTGAGTATCGTTATACTCACCCCTGCACGGGCTATGCCTGCACCTCGTTGTGTTGGTTGCAGACGACGGACAGTGCTGACGGAGGCCCAGTGTTCAAGGACTGGATGGTACCCGGAGGTGGACTACACGACGAGACAGTATCCGGAGGTGGACTTCACGGCGAGACGACACTCGGAGGAAGTTGACAGGCGAGAGCGTTGTGGAGGCTATCTGTACCTACCCTTCAGGTAGGATCCGTGGAGGACGACCCAGGAGCCACTTCTGTCCTACCAGCGGTTGTCTTTTTCTGTTGTACCTTGTTCAGCTGTAGTTGTACTTTCTTTTGGGTTTGTATTCTAGCCCATTTACCTTTCATCACTTCTCTTTGTACTTAGTGTTTTTCTTCCTCTTGTACTCTGTGGTGTTTTGTTTACTTTTATAAAGGCAATGTCTTCCCAGTTATCGGGATTTACGCCTTTGGTGCTAGTATCCAGCCCCTGGCCTATGGAAGGCGGGCTTGGGGTAGTCACGGCACGGACCCCGAGGACGGGTCGTGAAAAATTGGTATCAGAGGAGTCGGTTCTACCACATAACTTATAACCCTGATATTCCCTTTCTGTGAAGCAATAGTGTTAAGGGTACCGAGTGTGGTTTTCAGTTCAGGGAGTCCATTGTTGGTGCGGGCGGCCGACGTATCCATACACCAGGACCTTGACAACTGATTTCCGACTTTGTGCACGAAAACACTGAATGCGTGTGTGTTTCCAGAAGTTTTTAAAAATCAGCTCAAACCAGGTCATCTCACCAGGTATAATCGTTTGACCGTGTCACGTTTTTTCTTTCAGGATGCCTTTTCTAGGACGACCATCTAGAGCCCAGATGGATGTGCGTGCTGACAGCCTGTCGAGAGACGAGGCTTCGGTACAGGGACCTCTTGCAGTTGAGGCACCAGCGGTACTACCATACATTGGGCCACCAATGCCACCAGCCCTAGCAGTAGGCGATCCATGCCACTTGAGTGCGCTGCACGAGTTCCAGCGCCAGAGACCACCCAGGTTCCGGGGAGAGACGGACCTGCACGCGGCTGAGGATTGGCTAGAGGCTGTGGTGAGAGTCTACAGGCTAGTGGGGAGGCCAGCAGACTTCATGGTGATCTTTGCTGCCAGCCTTATTCAGGCAGCAGCAGGCAGGTGGTGGAGCCACTTGTTCTAGTTTTGCGACGGGATGACGTTCACATGGGAAGATTTCGAGACCTTCTTCAGGTTTGAGTTTGTACCAGTAGCTCTGCACCCCGAGCGTGTTCAGGAGCTTCTGCCTTTGCCGCAAGGTTTTCTATCAGTAGCCGAGTCATCTGTGGGTAGTAGACAGATGATGCAGAGGTCCAAGAGGACCAGAGCCAGCCGTACGAGGAGAAGGAAGTGTTATGAATGTGGTGGGAAGGGTCACCTGGCACGTGAATGTCTGACTCCTCGTACAGTTGATCCGCAGGCTTTGGAGAAGCCACCGAGGCAGAAGTAGCGGCGGGTGCTTGAGAAATAGCCGAGCAGTGGACAAGGAAGTAGAGCTTCGGGAGCAGGTGGATAGGAGAGGAACTATTGGATACGTCCTTTGTACTTCTAGTTCCATGTTGATGTTGTATTCGTGTCTTTGTACTATGAGCTGCAATAATAAAAAGACACTTATCATGTGATGTTTTATTTCCTGTCCTTTTTGTTTGGTTGATACTGAGTGGTCCTAGTTAAGACTATTGACTTGACCCTCACTTTCGAGATTTCTACTGGAGGAGACCTAGTGACCTCACACTGATGCCGAGAGTGTGACTCGACCCTTGGAGGCGAGAGTGACAGTTGGATCTCTTGGTAGTTACGTCGAGGCCTTACGATGTCATCCATGTCATGAATGCATCATTAATGTCGGTATTGACTGTATTAGGCAAAAAATTTGGTTCATCCAGGGGATGAGACCAGATTTCTCTTATCAGCAAAGAAGAAATCATAGCAGCTCTTGTGATACTAAAGAAGGTGCAGATCATCCAGGAGCGGATGAAGACTGCACAGTGCATTAAGAAACAGCAAACCAGTGCCAGTCTTAGAGACTCGGGCATGTTAAATGTTTCAAGAAGAGGAAGCTTTAAAGAGAGATGAGTCTGCGAAGTGGAAGACATGGAGGCAGAGCTTGGAGAGCAGCATGAGGTGGTGTACATCTTAACATGCTACAACCACCCGCCTTAGTTATCCCCGCCAGGCTCAGGGAGCTGGAGGGCGGAGGAAGAGTGTGGCTTCATGCGGTCAAAAAGTGTGACCCAATGGCTCTAAAAATGATTCAAGGGACGGTCTGTGTCCACTACTAGCTGCTGTAGTAACAGATGTTGATATGAATCATTCATCGCTTTCACAAATCTTGTCCCATACCTAGAGTTTCCGGTAATCCGTAGACTTGACCCTCACATCTGGAGATACCTTGGGAGAAGACTCGATAATCACACTTACGCCGACGGTGTAGTCAGACCCTCGGGGTGAGAGTTTCGGTTGGAATCTCTTGGTGGGTGTGTCGAGGCCTTACGACGTTGGTTTGAGTATGGACTGGGCAATCACAGTTCATACACAAATTGACGGTATTAGGCAAAAAGGTTGTGGTTTAACTACTACGTCGGGATGGGTTTTTCTTGGTCGGCGAAAAGGAAACCCCAGGCAACATAGGATAACTCATGCACAGGAGGGTGCGACCGATCACTCTTGATTCGGTCAACCTTACCCTCGTGGCAGCAGTCGTTTCGAGTTTTAGTTCTAACGGGAATTGGAGACCTCTAGAGTTCGAGGATGATGATCACGTCCTTATACGGGTCTCACCTCGACGAGGTTTATGGATATGTGGCCAAGGCGGCAAGTTATCTTCGAGGTTCAGCGGACCTTCTTAGGTCCTCAGCTGGGTAGGCGGGGTGGTTTACCGCTTGACCCATCCACCTCAGTTGCACCAGGTGCAGGAAGATTTCCACGTATCTCAGCAGAGGAGATACGTGCTCGACCCTTCGCATATCATCGACCATGGGGAGCTGGACGATGGCGATGTGGTGACTTTCACGGAGGTTCCAGTGGGGATCAAGGATCGATAGGGGTGGTACTACGAGGGTGGTTGATTCCTCGGTTTCACTTTCTTTGGCAGTACGGGAACCTCCAGGTGAGCACATGGGAGCGGAAGGCTCAGATGCGTGCTCTGTACCGCTTTTGTGACCCTAAGTGGTGTTAAATCTTTACGAGGACGTAAAGCCCTGAGGTGGGAGTAATGCAAAGACCTAGAAATTTCAAGAAAATTTTTTTTCTTAATTTTCTTTGATATTTTACAAGAACGCAGTTTCTGACAGCGCTTGATTCCGAGGCACAGTATGCCAGAAATCATTTTCTGAAGTTTAGGCTCGGGTACGTTCAGTGAACGAACGAGCGGGTTTTTCTAACATTTGAACCGGTGCTCGGAATCAAATTCTGAGGGCACCGATGGAATCACAGCGCTGGTAATTGCTTAGAAATTCCTCTTCCGGAGTTGCGTTTGCTCGGGTGTGGTTTTTAAATTTTGGGGCTTTAAGTTAAGAAATAAAATAATGTGGTATGACAAACTTTATTTTATTTTTACTTAAAGCCGCTTAAAGCTGCTTAAGCTGAGTTGAAGCGGATATGGTGGAACCCAAAACATCCTACCCTCTTGGTAGGATATTTGTGAGGTGGGGCCCACACGAGCCCCACCGTTTCTTTTCCGCTAAGTAACGCACCCGCGAAAACCACTATTAAACGAAAGTCAACTTACGCGTTTTCTAAATTCTTAACGCCCCTATTAATTGGGCGGTTAGTTCGTTGCAATTAATTCTATGAATAAATTGTTCGTTACTTATCTTTATTTTTCAAATTCTTCAGTTGATAATAAAATAAGATGAGGACTTATTTTATTATCGTCTTGTTGTGTCAGACCTTTGGAGAATCTCTAAATATCTTCACCCTCCTACGCGAATAATACGAAGAACATGAATAATGCGAAGAACGTGAAGAACGCGAAGAACGCCGGCCTCCGACAAAGGGCGACGAAGAACGCCAGCCTCCGACGAAGGGCGAAAAAGAACGTCGGACCCCCGGAGATTGACGTCGACGATTCTCCCTCTGCAACGCTTCTTCCGCGACGATCCAACCCCGCGACAATCTTCGAACGACAACGATAAGGTAGGGGATTGCGGTCCTTTTAATTCTTTATGGATTATAACATCAACATGGATTTAATTGTTATAATTAAATCTGTATGTTCTTGATCCTCGGAGTTTGTCTGCGCGATGTCGAGTACCGCGCGACAGTGACGCCCTTCCGCGACGCGATGATCCTTTTCTTCTGCGACGGCCAATTCCGCGACGAACTCGCGTCCGACGACGACGTTGAGGTAGGGGTTGTTTTGAAAATGATAATACTCCATGTTTGTTTCCCTTCAAGGCATGAACGCGGACCAAATAATTAAAAAGTTGGTCCGTGGATTATTATTGTGGTTCAGGGTTTATCCAATTGATGGGAAATATTATGGTGTTGTTTCAAACCGCTAACACGGTGGGTGCGGACCAACAAACAAGTCCCAACCACCACATTCTTTCTCATTCTTAGTGTGCGGAACGGCGGACGATGACAAATGTGGCCGCAAGGGTGATTTGAGGGCATTGCAGTGAAGGTCGGGTCCCGGGAGGACCACTGGCGAAGACCGCATGTAAAACGGACCACCAGAGCGCGTCCGGTGGTCCGCGGAATCTCACGCCGGCACGCCTCGCCGGCGCGGTGGCGCCGGCGGCCGGAGGCGGCGGTCGGCCGCCAGGCGGCGGCGGAGAGGAGGTTCCGTGGCCGCGTGGAACCAGGAGGCGGGACGCGGCCGGCATGCCGCGTCCGGGTGCTGCGGAGCGGCCCCCGCGTGGGGGCCGCGGTTCCTTCGCTCGGCCGCTCGGTCGGCCTGAGCCGAGCCGAGCCGACCCGCCGGGCCGGGTCGTGCCCAGGCCGGGCCGGGCTGCCCTGGTCAAGCTGGGTCGCACCAAACCGGGTCGGACCCAGGTCGGGTCGACCCAGGGGGGGTCGGGCCGGGTCAGTCCGGGCCCAGACCCCCCGTTTTCGGACCTTCTTTGGTCTTTTGCCCATATCTTGGGCTACGGACCTCCGATCGACGCACCGTCAATTGCGTAGCGATCCTTGGAATGAGAAGATCGTTACAGTATATCGCACTCAAGGTTTCGAAATACTTTGGGTTCGGCCGAGTTGGTTCGGATATGAAACCAACCGGGCCCTCGGAGCGGAAACGCTTATATCTCGAGCTCCGGACGTCCGATTGACGTACCGTCGACTTTGATGGATTCTTCTAAGTGAGACGGATCTTTTGGCTTACTTCGCTCGAGGTTTGGATGTCATCGGAGTGCGGTAGGGTTGGTTCGCTCACGAAATCCAACAGGGCCCCTAGAACGAAAAAGCCAATAACTCACAGACCGGGCGTCCGATTGACGCGCCGTTTGTCTCGTTGATTTCCTCTTGTTGAGACGGAACTTTTGGCATACATCGCCCGAGTTTTGCATGCAGTTGGAGTATGGCTGGGTTGGATTGTACCCAAAATCCAACCGGGCCCCGGGAAAGGAAAAGCTGATATCTTTCAGACCGGACGTCTGGTTGACGAACCATCAGCGGTGTTGGTGATCTTGTTGAGAAGCGGTCCCTATTGAGTATACACTATGAGAGTTCGGGGTATAGTTGAGATACGGCCGGGTTGGTTCGCTCACAAAACCAACCGGGCCCCTGGGACGAAAAGGCTAATAACTCACAGACCGGGCGTCTGATTGACGCGTCGTCTGTTGCGTTGAGACCCCTATGACGAGGTGGTCCTTTGAGATACTTCTTCATGGTACATTGAGATACTTGGAGTATCGACCTGTAGCTCGTGGAGCGGACCCTCCTGGAGGCGAGCGTGCGGAGTACGGAGACCGTGTAGCCAGCTGAGACCTGATGACTGCTTGACCGATCGACTCGATGTGTTTCAGATAGCCCAGTGGGGAGCGCTTGGTTGTAGCGGCAGACCCACGGAGGATGAGCGCTTAGTTGTAGTGGCAGATCTGCGGTACTCGACTGAAGGAGTACCTATGGAGGCTATGAGGGGGAGCACTTGGTTGTAGCGGCAGACCCACGGCGGAGGAGCGCTTGGTTGTAGCGGCAGACCCACGGTACTCAACAGAAGGAGTATCTCTTGAGGCTATGAGGGGGAGCACTTGGTTGTAGAGGCAGACCCATGGCGGAGGAGCGCTTGGTTGTAGCGGCAGACCCGCGGTACTCAATAGAAGAAGTACCTATTGAGGCTATGAGGGGGAGCGCTTGGTTGTAGTGGCAGACCCATGGTGGGAAGCGTTTGGTGGTAGTAGCAGGCCCACGGTACTCGACAGGAGGAGTACCTCAGCAGTCTTAGGTCAGTGAGCAGTACCTCGTAGTCGTGACAGGACCACTGTACACTCTAGAGACGGGGCTCTTCAGCAGTTACGGTTTCGATAATGAAAATACTGGTTTGATCTGAGACTATGACCTTTGTGTTTCCTCGTGATTGAGATGGGTTATTTGATAACTTGGGTATATGTATGGGCATATACCTGGGTAGTGGTTATCCGTTGATTTCATAACCCTTGTGTTTCCTCATGATTGAGATGGGTTACTTGATAACTTAGGTATATGTATGGGCATATACCTAAGTAGAGGTTATCTATTGAGATCTTCTTTGTGGTTATCCTTGTTGGTTTTAGAAAGACCTTGAGGGTCTCGGGGTCCCTATTGAGTATCGTTATACTCACCCCTGCACAGGCTATGCCCGCACCTCGTTGTGTTGGTTGCAGACGACGGACAGTGCTGACGGAGGCCGAGTGTTCAAGGACTGGACGGTACCCGGAGGTGGACTACATGACGAGCCAGTATCCGGAGGTGGACTTCACAGCGATATGACACTCGGAGGAAGTTGACGGGCGAGATCGTTGTGGAGGCTATCTATACCTACCCTTCAGGTAGGATCTGAGGAGGACGACCCAGGAGCCGCTTCCGTCCTACCAGCTGTTGTCTTTTTCTGTTGTACCTTGTTCAGCTGTAGTTGTACTTTCTTTTGGGTTTGTATTCTGTCCCATTTACCTTTCAACACTTCTCTTTGTACTTAGTTTTTTTCTTCTGCTTGTACTCTGTGGTGTTTTGTTTACTTTTATAAAGGCAATGCCTTCCCAGTTATCAGGATTTACGCCTTTGGTGCTAGTCGCCAGCCCCTGGCCTATGGAAGGCGGGCTTGGGGTAGTCACGGCACGGACCCCAAGGACGGGTCGTGACATATAATTTAAGATCCTTCACCAAAATGGGCCTCTTACTTATATATAATCCACGATTTCAAAACACAAAATTTCTACCAATGACAAACTTGGGTTGACCACACATCAGTTCCCCTATCAATTTTTGATTCCATATATTAACACATTGAAAAAACATTATGATTTAATAACTAGGCTAATAAATCCTATGATATTCTCAATAAAACCTCTACTTTCTATCTTCAAGGGTGTTTTTGAACCTAATTTATCAGTGAAATGATGTCACTACATCCTATGGGTTAATCAATAAAACTAGGGACATACTCCACAGTATTTTCACCAACCTAATATTAGTGGTTCAACCATTCTCACAAAACCTCCAGATGAATGCTCACACATTAAAGATCTCCCATACATGTAAGAAAACATTACTCATTCCTCCTAATAGAGTGGCTTCTAGTGAGTCATGTATCCTCAGACCTAGACTCAATCCCAATTTTTCAATACATTATTTATAATAATAGGGTCCAATAAACTAGATGACTCTTATTTCTTATTTTGTAAATGAAAATATATTTTCTATTTAGTTTAGTCCCCTTACACTAGACAAATAGTTGTTACCTTTAGCATAGAGTGTCCATCCATGCTCTAACTATCCAATACTTGAAAAAATAATATATTAACTCAGTATATAAAAATATTCTTACTCTAAACTAATAGTACAAATAGTTCCTTACCAAGTACTCACCATGAAAATAATCCTCAATTTTTGAATTGCAACATTGTATCACGAGTTCTATCACTCAATTTCATCTATACTCCAGGGCTTCAAGGAAACTTCAATACCTCCCATTAGTTCCTTAAAAATTTACTCACATGAAAAAATAATTTATATTATTGAAATTTACACAAAGGTACTAGGATTTACTATTATTTCATAAGGAATATCCCTACATAGGTTACCTTAAAGCGGTGAAAGTCACTTACATTCTAGTAACAAAATAAAAATTTCTTGAGGCCACATGTTATTTCAAAAAAACAAACAAAATTGTTTATATAGGTCGAAAACCATGGAATGTAATTCTCGGAACATATCCAAAGATATGAAATGATGGTTTGACTCATATATTAATGAAATTGAGAGTCAAAGATTCATAGTTTGTTAAAATGAATACCATTTGGTTACTTGGATCAATATACATAGGCTATTGTTGGAAAAAATTACCCAGACTAATCCATTATATACTTCAAAATGGTTCTTTTCTCAGTAAATTAACAACTAATAATGAACTAAGAAGGAACATTACACCAATCATGCATATAGGGACTACATCATCATAACCATCATCATCACCGCCCAAGTGTTGTACATTATAGCATCAGATGAAATTCTTTCATAAGTAGACACACATAGGGGTGAAACTAATATAAATTCATCAATAACTCATTACTAAAACATGATAAAAGATATTGAAACCCAATGATACAAATCACCAATCATCATTAAAACCATACACAAGAAACATATATATCATGTAAAGACATATGTCATGGATATAACACATGGAAACCTCTAAGAGAATTTTCAAAGAGTAAAATACATATGAATTTGTGAACCCCATATCTATTTTCGTAACAATGGGTGAAAAAACAAAATCACAATAGAGAAAAACATGAAAGCCAATCCCATTACATAGTATCTTAGAATACCATAAAAAATTGTGTTAGCAACACCACATTACATGTTTCAACAAAATATACGACACATTATTTTGTCACCTTTTTACCAACACCACATAATAGGATAAATAATATAATATTTTACCTCATACCATTTGGTAAAATACTAACTCAAATAACTAGTTTTAAACTAGAATTATACATGGCCTTAGGTGTGCTTCTCTGTCTACCAGAGGTTATAAATGACCAGTGTGGGTCTTGATTGGAATATTGGGAAGACTATAGCATCCATTCAAGTGCATAATAAAAAATAAATAAATAAACATAGAAAAATAGATAATCATATTGAATATATTCATATAACATTACAAATGGATCTGTGAATACATATATAATATAACTGAGTATCCAAACTAGAATCAAGTCACTGATCGGTCATCAGGATGATCATATACGTAATAAAAATATTAAAAGTTTTAAAGGATCTATAACACCAGGCCTCACCTTGTCTGGGTCTCCAAACTCATAGCATGCTATCCTGATCAATGATTACCCTAAAAATCATCCAAAACTATACCCACCATAATTTGGGGCTGCTCATGTACCCAAGTTCCATGTTAGCCAAGGAGGAGTGTGAGTATGACTAATAAGTACACCACCAAAATGGTCCAATACCCAAGTGATAATATAATACATATGGGCATGTGATAATCTCAATAGAAATTGAACCAGAATAGAAAAATAATATAAGCATATAATATAATAAAAAATTCACAAAAAAGGGATCAATAATCATATATAAGCCATTTGGGGCTTAATATGTTGTAATGAACCCCGACCATAGATTCATTAGCTTGAAGCCAATACGAATGTAAAAGTATAGTAAAAAAATATCACTACTCATTACAAGATGCGTCCAAATTTATAGCATATGTTGTCACCATATGTCATTCATTATATGTTAGACCTGTAAGGAAACACTACTCACCCCACCCTAAATGTGGCCATTAACAGGAACACTACATGCCGTCTTTGACAGTTGTTGTTATTAGGAACTCTACACACCCCACTCTGATAGTGATCATTATCTTAAAATAATAGAACATCCCAACCAATTCACATGATGTAATTGGATAATGACATCACACATGCATGGAATAATCCCACATAAACCTATATCCTAAAAATTCACAACCCTTGCATGGTTTACCCCCTTTTCAATAACTTGAAATTGATCTAACTCGTACCATCAAATTATCTATAGTCCAAATCCATCACCATGTTATCATGCTCCCACCCTCAAGCTGTCATCTATCTAGAACATAAAAACATTATCATCTTGATATCTAATTCAAGGTTCCATTGGTTATGAAAAACCCAATCAATACGTATAAAAAAGTAAAAAAATAATATATCATTAACAATTTTAAAGAGGCTACACACACCCATACCCACATGCCGTCACTATCAAGCACGATCAATCATGTTTTTGAAATGATGTTTCACATCAAGTAATCACAATTACACATATAATTATATAAAAACATGTTATTATGAGAATAGTAGAAAAAAATTATGTACATGTGATAATCATCGAAAATAAAAACAATTGATATATGTATACATTAGGAAAAAAGATTTATAAAATGTAATAATGGATACACACTCATAAACATGTGGTCAAACTGTTAAACATGGTCATGTGTGATCTATGTCTCTTATAGAAAACCAACATCAAGAGGGTCCATGTAATCTATGGAACACATTAGTGATTAAGCCTTGGCCATTGACGACCAGTGTCAATCCAGTGTACAAGGAACATTTGTATCACTTGGAAATTTGACCATTTAAATTTGGAATGGTTTGTTTAATTAAATGCGACTCAAGAACCAATAATTAATAAATAATTACTTGTTATTTATAACACATTTTTAATGTAATTTCATTGAGATAACATGATAAAACTCATATCTCATTTCTATAAATAATCACAGTAGGAAACGTTTAGAGTGAATGAGACAAACTACCTCCAACAAGCCATCTCCCGGCCAAAAAATCCTAAAGGATTTATCTATATCATCCAATTCAATCAAACATTAATGACCTCAATAAGGTTCGTCTTGTGGAAAATAATTCCAATTAATTAATTATAAATAAATTTAATTTAATTAAAATTTCCCAAGAACCCATACAAAAATGTGAACTCACACATGCCATGTGACTAACTAGATATCTCCACCAAGTCATAATATTGAAAAAATATCCATTGAAAGACTATATCACACTTCCAACTATATTCTATAAAAATACCCATCACACAAAAACAAGATAGAATAAAGTTTAATATAATTAAATTGAAATATTTATGGAGGAAATAACCTAATCAAACACCTTCTATACAAAATCATCCAATAGAGGTCAAGCCACTAATGGCACACTATTTGTCATAAGATGCGAAACCACCTAAATAATTTCCACATTTCTATTATAAAATTGATAAAAAAAATGACCAAAAACTATTGATAAAATTATATGGGGTCATACCTTCATCATAAATACCACCAATGATTTGTGTTCCTCATAAAAGAATATCCTTAAACCATTATAATTCAAACCTATATGAATCTTCAAATATTATATCATTATTAAATGAAATTTTCTTCAAACTACCTATTTGGAGGATTGAAACTGATAAATAGAGAAGAATGATGATCAATAGGAAGAGGATACAAGGGTAATTGTGGCATGAAAGGATTAGAAAGGAATAGTATTATCAAGGGGATCATCCATGATAAAAAAAACATGATCCAACACTAATAGAAGAAGATTATTGAAAATGTTGAAGATGGTAAAGGGATCTATCATAGATTCACAAATTATTTTAATGTAGGTCCATATTAGTTATATAAGAATTTATGAATGTTGGAAGAGGGGAGTCCATGACCACTTTGATCTGAAAAAATTGGGTAAGGGGAGTTAAAATTCATGGGACCCAGTGGACCAAAATACCAAACCAACCCCACATAACGCCACCCAGTGTGCCCCACCATATAGTTGATGGCTCAATGACTACCCAGTGCAGGCCCAATGACTATTAAAAGTGCTTGCAGGGAAATAAGTCTATTGTTCACCCTATTGGATAGCTAGTTTGGGATAAAATCTAGTTGTTGTATGAAATAGAATCCCCAAATTCTCTAAGCCTCTTCCATAGAAAAAACATACCATTGATTCATCCACCGAGCTCCCAGTATAGTCAAAAAACCAATATTATTGATGTTAAAACAAGGAATACCTCAGTGTTACTATCAGTTCTTCGAACATGCCAACCACTAGATGAAATATGGAAATTTCCACTAACATTTACCACCAAAATTATTCAGGCCATTAAGAAAACACACAATAAAATATCAGAAATTAAAAATTATTTAAAAAATTCAGAACATCAACATAAAAACAAAAGATATAATTAATTGGACATAATTATAAATTTAAAATAGTATTTGGTCCAATAAATTAATAATATTGGTAATTATGGAACAAAAATAATGTTATAAAATATTCTTAATTTAAAAAAATTAATACTTGAAAGGAAATAATGGAAATTTGAAATAATTGAAGTTGATTTCAAAAAAAATTAAGGATTAAAAAATTAGAATTTATAATGGAATTTACCAAACTCAAAAATAAATAATGTTCTAAAATAATTTGAATATTTAATCAAGTTAATTAGTTAATTAATCAATAAAAAATCAAATTTTAATAATGAAATCTAAAGTATCAAATTTTCAAAATATTAAATGGATATATTTAATAATTTCTATTTTAAATAATTTTTTTCATTAAAGAAATTATTTTTTCAAAAAAATGATTAGGAAAAAAATAATACAAAAGATCCACATAAAAATGAAAAAAAGTATAATAATAAATAGGGTTAAAGAAATGTACTAATATATTGAATCAATTATTAATATAAATTCATTTTTTAATTATGAATGGTTCCAAAAACATTGACCAGATGCTAGGAATCGTTAATTTTATATATGAAACATTAATAGACATTTATTGTAAATATTTTTATTCATTTTATAATATGGTATAATTTATAGAAAAATTTTGTTAAACCCCACCAATAAATTTCATCCCTATACTATTTTAGTTATTCAAAATTAATAAATATTATAAAAAAAATTAGATTTAAATAATATTATTAAAAAAATATTAAATGAAGGTTAGCTTAGAATTATAAATCATGATTCATGATATAGTTTAAATTTATATATTTGAACATAATAATATTATTATTATTGGAATTGATTCTAAAAAAATATTACTAGGTTTTTTACTATCTGATTACTAAAATATTTTTTTTACTTATGTTAAATTCAATTTATTTAATTATGAATTAGATGATTCAAACCCATTTTTTAAAATAGGAAACTCAAACATATTCAATATTTAAAAATGATATCAAGTAATCCAGTTCATGGAATTAATGTTACTTAGATAATATGAAAATTATTTTTTCATTTATTAGGTAATGAATAAAATATAAGGATATATGAACACATAATAAAGAATAACTCACCATTAAATGTAAAACAACTCAACCATTCAATCATCTGTTACTATAAATTCTCTCCAGCAAATGTTTATCCCTTCATGTATTAATATAAATACAATAATATATTTATGATAGAATTGGAAGATCATAATAAAAACTAAAATATAACATTTATTTATAAAACAACATTTTCCCTCATGAAACACCGTGATATTATAGAGTAAGAATATTGTATTCAATACTATGTGTGCCACACAAAACCAAGAACATAATGAAATATAATATCCCAATAATTTATTATATATTTAATATTTTGAATAAATTCAATATATTTTTTATCTTTAAAAATATGCAATAATGTGTTAGTGTATGTCACATGAAACAACAAGCTTCTTCAACAAATTTCATTACACACAAGAATGAGTTTCAACAAACAATGATATATTATTAAATTATTATTATAATAAGATATAACCAAGCCATAAAATTATAGGTTATGAATACTATTAACTATTTTATGAAAATATTTGGTTTACAAAAATATAAAATGAACTCAATGGTTAAAAAGTAATTATAAATGAATATGAAAACTGATTGAATATAATGAAAAATGTTATTATTTTTATACTCAGAAAGATGTTTTACCAAAATAAGTTAAATTATTTACAATTAGTGCATGGAATTTTTGTTATATATATATTTTATTTTAAATAAAATGTATTTTTATAATCATCCAATAGATTTTTCTTCTTAAGATAAGAACAAACATGATATTACAAATAAATAGTGTATTTTTTATAAAAGTAGTTTTTTCACCTTTTGATGGAAAATCCATTTTAAATATGATTTTGACCATTTTATAAATTTAATATGTTAAAATAAACTTTATATTTATATTATGAACATAAAAATTAGAATACGGTGAATTTTTGGTATTTTTCAATTACGTTTTATTTTTTATTGAATAGTGAAAAATACTAAATTTTAGTTCAAAATTGATTTCTCATAAAATTTATTTATATGGTTAAATTATATATTAAATTTATTTTAATGTTTAATTAGATCATAGTTTTATCAAAGAATCCAATTTATGTTATTTTAATCAATTTCACATTGAAATTATCCATAAAAATTAAGCGAACTTCTGGATGTTTTTACCATAAAAACCCGCATTATCGCCCCATCTACGAGATTAAATTTAAATTAATTTCTACCAAATTTGTGATTGTAATATAGAAAAAAGGATTAAATATTTTGAATCATAATAATTAATAATATCTAATAAGGTCAAATTAGTTTTTTCAAAAAAAATTAGTGAATCTAATAAAAATTAATTACAACGATTAAGGTAATGTCAAGATTAATAAGGGACTAAACATTAATATTAAAGGAAAAAATAACCTATAAATGTCACGACCTGTCCTTGGGTCCTATGCTGTGACTACCCCAAGCCCACCTTCTATAGGCCAGGGGCTGGCGACTAGCACCAAAGGTGTAAATCTCGATAAAAGGGAAGGCATTGCCTTTATATAAGTAAAGAAACAAAACAGAGTACGCAAGCTGAAGTAAACACTAAGTAAACTGAGTAAAAAAGTAAGTGCTGGAAAGTAAATGGGCGAGAATAAAAACCCAACTGAAAGTAAAGTACAACTAAAAGAAAGTACAGCAGCAGAAAATTAAAGCAGAAACTCCGAGCCGACCTCTGGAAATCCCACATGAAGGGTGGGTACAGATAGTCTCCTTAGCTCCTCAGGTCCAGCCGTCCGCTCCATGTACGTCTCATCCATTGATCCACCTCCAAGTACTGTCCAGCTCCACGAGCCTCATCCATGATCAGCACTATCCATTGTCTACAACCAACACAACGTAGTGCGGGCATAGCCCATGCAGGGGTGAGTATACGATACTTAGTAGGGACGTCGAGACTCCTAAAGGTCTCCCAGAATCCACAAAGGATAAAACAGAAAGGAAAGATACAATCACGAAGTATCAACCAACTATACTTAGATATATTCCCATACATATACCTAAGTCATCAATTCCAGTCTCGCTCCAACTCACGAGCCCAAATTCAACCCATTCCACACAGGAGGGTACAACCCAATCCACACAGGAAAGCACAACCCAATCCACACAGGATAGCAAGTAAATCATATCAAAGATAATGATTGAAATTCAAGACTCAACTTACACAGGTATACTACTCATTAAGATGGGTGAAGATAATAGATGTACCCTCTGAATCATATCCCCTACCGAAACCACGTAGGATCCAAGTACAGAAGTCATCGTTTCCAAACACACGTAGGATCTTGGTACAGTAACCATCGCTGCCGAACCCACATAGGATCCAAGTACAGTCGTCTTCGCTTTTGAACCCACGGAGGATCCAAGTACAGTCATCCTTGCTGCCGAACCCACGTAGGATCCAAGTACAATAATCATCATCGTCGAACCCATTGAGGATCCCAGCACGGTAGTTGTCGCAGTCGTGGCCAGTTCTAGGGTTCCCGCACACATCATACTCGATTCTGGGAGGGTCCGCTCCTCGAGTCAAAGGGGTGGATACATCAACCGTCACGAAGACCAGAGATGATGTATCCCAACATTACATCCCACGTCATAGGGGAAAACCAAGAAAAACATGCCCGAGTCATGGAGAACAACACGGCCAAGCCATTTTTTAAAAGTACATGGCGTGTAGGTAATCAATACATGCTGTGTCATCAGTCACCGGGTAGTGCCTGTGTGAAACAACCCGTGTCATGGGGCTAGTCATGTAAAAAGTAAGTACACGATGTTTGATATGGTTACACGCCGTGTCTTTAGTCCATGGGTATTGTCCGTGTACCATAGCCCGTGTCAAAGGGTTTTTCGTGTAAAAAGTAAGTACACAACGTGTGGTATGGTTACACGCCGTGTCCAAACTTCTGGGGTGGGCTCCGTGTATATTGTCCATGCCTGGCCGTGGGGTGGAGTACCTGCCCGTGTACTCCATACCATGTCCGTGTATTCTGAGAATACACACCAAGCCATCACGAAGCTGCTTCTACCGAAGTGAAGGGATTACACGTCGTGCCTCTTGTCCGTGTGGTTCTTCCTGTGTCTGTGTGCCTCCCATATTACACGCAGAGCCTCGCGAAGCCTCTTCTGCCTTTCAAAGAAGATAATACACACCTTGCCTTGTGGTCATGTATTTCTGTCTATGTCCATGTATTTCCCTTGAGTACATGCCATGTCCATCGAAGTCTCCTCTGTCAAACTGTGTGGACAGTACATGCCATCTGACCAGTGTCACAGGTCATGTGTCACTTCTTCTGATGTCTATTACTTCTGCCGCTGAACACTTTCACTACACGGCGTGTGCTTTGGAAGGACACGCCGTGTATTCTGGAATTTTCCAAAAATGATGCCTAAGGCCAGCACGCCTCCCGAGGTGTTCGTCCTTTGTTCCTATGATCTGTTTGCTATAAAAACTCCTGTTCATAGGTCTTCCTGATGTTCCGAGGCAATTTTCGATGTTTTTGTGCCTCCAACTGGCTCAGAAAACTTGCCTTGATTCACCGCTCAAGAACGGTTGGAGAACACCATACAACAAGAATGGTGGAGGAATCAGACCGTGTTAGTTTGGTCTGGTTCCTTCCGCATTAGTTTCATATCAACAGGTTTAGAGGGAACCAATAACATGGAAGGAAAAACAACACTGCTCATTCATAAACACACCCCTACCTCAATGAAATTCGCGGAAGGTAGCATCGCAGAAAATGGCGTCGCGGGTTGAGGCTCTGTATACGTCAGCAGAGAACATTTGAGGAGGAAGCGGCGTCTCCCTTTATTTTACGCGGAGAGAAGATGGAACGATGTGACGGCGTTCTTCGTCGAAGTAGGGATGTTATTTTCCGGAGAAGATGAAGTTCCTCAAGAGAATAAGAGCTCTCCCTCTCTCAATTCTTAACACAAAAACTAAAGCCAAAATAAAATAAGACTTGTCTTATTTTATTACTTCAATCCATGCATTTTAATTTTTAAAAATCAAACACAAATCCCACTTAATTGATTAAGTGTGTTGGGTTGAATAAAGAGGATAGAGGGGAGAGTTACAAATTAATGGGAGTTGTCAAGTTAAAGAGGAGTTAGAAGAATTTGAAGGGGTGGGGCCCATGTGGGCCCCAACTCACTAAACGTACCCAAGCTAAACTTTGGAAATTGATTCCGGGCACTCCGAGCCTCAGAATCAGGTGCTGTCAGAAACTGCCTACTCGTAAAACCCCAAAGAAATTAAGAAACAATTTTCTTTGAAATTTACTAGTCTTTAAATTACTCACACCTCAGGGCTTTACGTCTCAGTAAAGATTCATCACAAACTAGAGAAATAAATTAGGGTACTGAGCACGCATCTGAGCCTCCCGCTCCCATGGGCTCTCCTGGAGGTTCCCATGCTACCACCTGATGTGCACTAGAGGTATCGACCATCCACTTAGGACCCAATCCTATCAATCCTCGATCTCCACCAGGACCTACACAAAAGTCGCCCCGTTATCAATGTAAAACTCCCCATGATCGTTGATATGCATCGGTTCGTGCACGTATCTCCTCAGCTGAGATACGTGGAAGACGTCGTGGACCCGGTGCAACTGAGGTGGAAGAGCCAGGAGATAATCCACCTCGCCTATCCTGCTGAGAACCTGGAATGGTCCGATGAAGCGCGGAGATAACTTGTCGCCCTGGCCAAATCTCCGTAATTCTCATCGAGATGAGACCCATAAGAAAATGTGGTCACCATCCTCGAACTCTAGTGGTATCCGCCTCCTGTCAGCATAAGACTTCTGTCGGCTCTGAGCTGTCCTCATCCGCTCCTGGATGACCTAAACCTTCTCTATTGTGGCCTAGACCATCTCTGGTCCTACAGGTGCTGACTCCCCAATGTTTGTCCAGCACAGAGGTGATCTGCAAGGTCGGTCGTACTGTGCCTAATATGGTACCATCCTGATGGTGGAGTGGTAGCTGTTGTTGTACGTAAAATCTACCAAAGGTAGGTTATCCTCCAAGCTATGAACAAAGTCGAGGACACATGCACAAAGAATGTCCTCAAGAATCTGAATGGTCCTCTCCATCTGACTATCCTTCTATGGGTGAAAGGTGGTGCTCAGGCGTAGATGCGTCCCAAATGCCTCATGTAACCCCTTACAAAGCTGGGAAGTAAAGTGAGAATCTCGACCGGAGACGATAAATGATGGCACACCATGAATTCGTACGATCTTTTGAACGTAGAGACGTCCCAAGAACTCCATTGAGCCATGCTCTGTCACGACCCGTCCTCGGGGCTCGTGTCGTGACTACCCCAAGCTCGCCTTCCATAGGCCAGGGGATGGCGACTAGCACCAAAGGCGTAAATCCCAATAACTGGGAAGGCATTGCCTTTATAAAAGTAACCAAACACCACAGAGTACAAGTGAAAGTAAAACACTAAGTACAAAGAAAGTGCTGAAAAGTAAATGGCCCGGAATACAAAACCAACTGGAAAAACAGCTACAACTGAACAAAAGTACAACAGAAAAAGACAAACAGCTGGAAGAAAGGAAGCAGCTCCTGGTTCGTCCTCCTAGGATCCAACCTGAAGGGTAGGTACAGATAGCACAGCTCCTGGATCGTCCACCACGGATTCTACCTGATGGGTAGGTAAAGATAGCGCAGCTCCTTAATTCTCTCACCCATCAACCCCCCTAAAAGTGTCGTCTTGCCGTGAAGTCCACCTCCGGATACTGACTCGTCGGGTGGTCCACCTCCGGGTACCGTCCAGTCCTCGAATGCTCGGCCTCCGTCAGCACTACCCGTCATCTGAAACCAACACAACGAGGTGCGGGCATAGACCGTGCAGGGTTGAGTATAACGATACTCAGTAGGGACCCTGATACCCTCAAGGTCTCCCTAAAACCAACAAGGATAACCACAAATAAGATCTCAACAGATAACATCTACTTAGGTATATGCCCATACATATACCTAAGATATCAAGTAACCCATCTCAATCATGAGGAAACACAAGATTGCGAAATCAACGGATAACCACTACCCAGGTATATGCCCATACATATACCTAAGTTATCAAGTGACCCATCTCAATCAAGAGGTAAACACAAAGGTCATAGACTCATCTCAAACCAGGATTTTCATTATCGAAACCGTAACTGCTGAAGAGCCCCGTACCTGGAGTGTATAGTGGTCATGTCATGACTCTGAGGTACTGCTCACTAACCTAAGACTGCTGAGGTACTCCTCCTGTCGAGTACTGTGGGCCTGCTGCAACAACCAAGCGCTTCCCACCATGGGTCTTCCGCTACAACCAAGCGCTCCCCCTCATAGCCTCCAGAGGTACTCCTTCTGTTGAGTACCGTGGGTCTGCCGCTACAACCAAGCGCTCCACCGCCGTGGGTCTGCCTCTACAACTAAGCGCTCCCCCTCATAGCCTCTAGAGTTACTCCTTCTGTTGAGTACTGCGAGTCTGTCACTACAACCAAGCGTTGCTCCGCCGTGGGTCTGCCGCTACAACCAAGCGCTCCCCCTCATAGCCTCCAAAGGCACTCCTTCTGTTGAGTACCGCGGGTCTGCCGCTACAACCAAGCGCTCCTCCGTCGTGGGTCTACCGCTACAACCAAGCACTCCCACTCAGAGCCTCCAGAGGTACTCCTTCTGTTGAGTACTGCGGGTCTTCCGCTACAACCAAGCGCTCCTCCGACGTGAGTGTGCCACTACAACCAAGCGCTCCCCCTAATAGCCTCCATAGGTACTTCTTCTGTTGAGTATTGCGGGTCTGCCGCTACAACCAAGCGGTCCTCCTCCGTGGGTCTGCCGCTACAACCATGCTCTTCCCGCTGGGCTATCCGAAACACACCGAGTCGATCGGTCAAGCAGTCGTCAGGTCTCAGCCGGCTACATGGTCTCCGTACTCCGCACGCTCGTCTCCGGGAGGGTCCGCTCCACGAGCTACTGGTCGATACTACAAGTATCACAAAGTTCCATGAATAAGTATCTCAAAGGACCGCCTCGTCACAGATGTCTCAACGCAACAGACGGCGCGTCAATCGGACGCCCGGTCTGTGAGTTACTAGCCTTTTCGTCCCCGAGGCCCGGTTGGTTTCGTGTGAAAACCAACCCGGACGTATCTAAACTGTACCTTGAACTCTCATAGGGTATACTCATAGGGACCGTTTCTTCACGTGATCACCATCGCTGCTGACGGTTCGTCAAACGGACGTCCAGTCTGAAAGTTATCAGCTTTTCCCATTCCAGGGGCCCGGTTGGATTTCGGGTGCAATCCAACCCGGCCACTATCCAACTGCATCCAAATCTCTGGCTAAGTATTCCAAAAGTTCCATATCATCAAGAGGAATTCAACGAGACAAACGGTGCGTCCATCGGATGCCCGGCCTGTGAGTTATTGGCTTGTTCGTCCCAGGGGCCCAGTTGGTCTTTTAAGTCAAAACCAACCCGATCGTACTCCACCTGCATCCAAACCTCGGGCGGAGTAAGCCAAAAGATCCATCTCACTAATAGGAATCCAACAAAATCGACAGCACGTCAATCGGACATCCGGAGCTCAAGTTATAAGTGTTTCCGCTCCAAGGGCCTGGTTGGTTTCGTGTACGAACCAACCCGGCTGAATCAAAAGTTCCCCAAAACCTTGAGTGTAATATGTCTAAACGACCTTCTCGATCCAAGGATCGCATCGCCACTGACGGCGCTTCGATCGGAGGTTCGTAGCCCAAGATATGGGCAAAAGACCAAAAGAGGTCCGAAAACGGGGGGTCTGGGCCTGGACCGACCCGACCCAACCCCCCCACCCCCCCACCCCCCCCCCCCCCCCAGGGTCGACCCAACCCGGATGGCGCGACCCCGCCCGGCCAGCGCAGCCCAGCCCAGCCTGGGCGCGACCCGGCTGGCGCTGGCCGGGTGGCCAGCGGGTCGGCCCGGCCGTTACGGCCGAGCAAAGCGGGGGGCGCGCTGCCCCTGCGTGGAGAAACCGTGGCCCCGCGTGGGGCTGCCCTTGCCAGTGGATGCGGCCATTTGTCGCGTCCCGCTTCCTCCGGTCTCGCGCGGTCGCGGGACCACGGCATGCCACCGCGGCTTCGGCCGCAACGGCTCCTCCCGACGGCGCGCCGGGCGCCGCCGCCCTCTGCCGCCGGCGCCACCGTGCCGGCGAGGCGCACCGGCGGGCCACTCCGCGGACCACCGGACAAGTTCCAGTGGTCGGAATTGCATTTCCTCTTCGCCAAAGGCCCTCCTGGGGCCCATCCTTCACTGTGAGGACCTCACATCGCCCGTGCGGCCTTCTTGTTGTCGCCCGCTAATCCGCTGACCAAGAACAAAGAGACGGTGGGTTCGGACTTGTTCGTTGGTCCGCACCCACCATGTTAGAGGTTTTAAAAAGTCTTCCGACAAATATTTTAAACATATTCCGAGGGTATAAAATCACAAGATTTAAAATGCACCAAAAGAATCCATGCCGAGGATATAATTCATAAAGAATTAAAAAGAACCGTAACCCCCTACCTCAATCGGTTGTTGATCGAAGATTGTCACGGGGGAAGGAACGTCACGGAAGAAGCGTCGTGGAAGGAGGATCGTCGGCGTCACGGTACACGGCGTCGCGTCGTCGATCTCCGAGGGTTCGGCGTTCTTCGTCGCCCTTCGTCGGAGGCCGGCGTTCTTCGCGTTCTTCACGTTTTTCGCTTTCTTCATGAAGGAGGATGAAGATCTTCAAGCTTTAGAGTTTCTCCAAATACTCTCAACAAGACACCCCCTACAAACCTAGTGTTGGTCTTATTTTATTCCCATGCCAACAATTTGAAAATCAAAGATAAGTAACAAAAAAATTAATTCAAATAATTAATTGCAACGAATTAACCGTCCAATTAATAGGGGCGTTTAGTATTTAAGTAAACGCACTGGTTGACTTTATTTAAAAAGGGGTTTTTTTGCAGGTGTGTTACTTAGAGGGAAAGAAACGGTGGGGCTCGTGCGGGCCCCACCTCACAAATATCCTACCATGTGGGTAGGATATTGTGGGTTCCACCTTATTCTCTTAAATTAGCTTAAGTGGCTTTAAGTGAAATAAAATAAAGCGTCGCACCACTTTTATTTTATTTCTTAACTTAACCCCAAAAATTAAAACCACACCCGAGCAAACACAACTCCGGAAAAGGAATTTCTAAGCAAATATCGGCGCTGCGATTCCACCGGTGCCCTCGGAATTTGATTCCGAGCACCGGTTCAAAATTTAAAAATCCCGCTCGTTCGTTCACTGAATGTACCCAAGCCAAACTTCGGAAAATTATTCCAGGCACACCGGGCCTCGGAATCAGGTGCCGTCAGAAACTTCGTTCTTGTAAAATTCCAAAGAAAATTAAGAAAAAAAAATTCCTTGAATTTTATGGGTCATTACAGGCTCTCTGATGGGTAAGAAGTGGGCTGACTTAGTGAGTCAGTCGACAATCACCCAAATGGAGTCGTGAGCTCTGGAAGTACGTGGAAGTCCAGTCATGAAATCTATAGATATCCCGTCCCACTTTCACTCCAGGACCTCCAAGGGCTGTACCAAGCCTGCTGGTACCTGGTGCTCTGCCTTCACCTGCTAGCATGTGAGGCATCGAGAAACAAAATTTTCCACAACCTTCTTCATACCCGGCCACCAGTGTTGTCGTCTGAGATCCGGGTACATCTTCGCTACTCCTGGATGTATCTCTAAAGGGGAAGTGTGAAACTCTCTCAGTACCTCCTATAAAGCAGCTAGTACCATAGTACGTCCTCTGAAAAATATGACGTGCTCTCCTCCTATAGAGAATCCATCAGGTGCCTGTCCTGCGGAAATTTGTGCACGCCGCGTCTCACAGGGAACATCCCCACACTGTGCCTCCCTGACCCACTGAAGAAGTGGAGGAGTAACTATGAGCGACTGAAGGAAGTTTGTCCCATCTCTATCCCTGAAGGATATCTGTAAAGCAGCTAACTGCTCTGTCACCTCTCTAAGTAGCTTAATGCCCGTCCTCCTGCTGAGAGCCTCAGCTACTACATTCCCCTTTCGAGAAGTATAGACTATCTCGAAGTCATAGTCCCTGAGGAACTCGAGCCATCACTGCTGTCTCAGGTTCAGTTCCTTCTATGTGAAGATGTACCTGAGACTCTGGTGGTCAGAGTAGACTGTAAAGCGCTCGCCCATCAGATAGTGCCGCCACATATTTAGAGCGAAGACCATTTCTGCTAACTCTAGGTCATAGGTAGCGTAGTTCTACTCATTATACCTCAACTTTCATGATCCATAGGCGATCACTTCCCACTCCTACATCAGGACACACCCAAGTTCGGTCCCTGATGCATTGCAGTAGACTACGTACCCTACTCCCTCCTCTGGTAGCCTCAAGATGGGTGCACTGGTCAATCTCTATCTCAGCTCCTGGAAGCTCTGCTAACATCTATCTGACCACACAAAGGGTCTCCCCTTCTTCATCAAAGCTGAAAGTGGTGCTGAAACCCTGGAGAAGTCTGGTACAAATCTCTGGTAGTACCTAACCAATCCTAGGAAACTCCGCACCTCTGTCACGGTCATGGGTGGCTCCCAAGCTAGAAATGCCTCGATCTTCACAGGATCCACTGCAACTCCCGCATCAGAGATGACGTGTCCCAAGAAGTGGAACTCATGTATCCAGAACTGACACTTAGAGATCTTACCATAAAGCTGGTTCTCTCGGAGTGTGTTCAGTACAACTCGTAAGTGGTAGGCGTGCTCCTCCTCAGTAGTCTAGTAAATCAATATGTTGTCGATGAAGACCATGAAAAATCGATCGAGGTTAGGCTGGAAGATCCGATTCATGAGACTCATGAACACTGTTGGAACGTTGGTTATTCCAAAAGGCATAACCAAGAACTCATAGTGGGCATACCGACACCTGAAAGTCGTCTTCTCTACATCCTCATCCCTGACTCTGAGCTGATGATAGCCTGACCTGAGGTCTATCTTCAAGAACCATCGTGCTCCCTTGAGCTGATCGAAGAGGTCCTCAATCTTCGGAAGTGGATACTTGTTCTTCACAGTCACCTGATTCAGGTGATTGTAGTCGACACACATTCACAAGCTTCCGTACACCTTCTTGGTGAACAAAATCGGGGAAGCCTAGGGTGAAACACTGAGTCGAATGAATCCCTTTCCCTGTAAGTCCTCCAGTTGTACCCGTAGCTCTCGAAGTTCAGTGGGAGCCATCCGATATGCTGGAGTAGATATCGGGGTTGTCCTCGGGTACATGTCAATATATAAGTCTACCTCTCTGCGAGAAGGTAGTCCTGGAATGTTGTCAGGAAAAACATCCGCATACTAATCCACCACAACAGGAAAACTCAGACTCCACACATCCACTTCTCCTATGATGAGACTAGCCAAATGATGGGTGATCGGCTGTCCTCTCCTATGTGTGAGTCCATCCTATGCTGCAAAGGATCCCTTCTTGCCAGTGAAGGTGAACCTGCTCCCATTGGTGCAGACACACCGCACCTTGTGCCTAATACAGTCGATCTGAGCATGGACCATAGATAACCAATCCATGCCCAAGATGACGTCGTAAGGCCTCGATGCCGCTACAAGGAGATCCTAGCCGAAGATCTCACCTCCTAGAGTAAGCTCACACTGCCGGAACCAGTGCGTAATCATCGAGTCTGCTCTCGTAGGAGTCTCTAGACGTAAGGATCGAGCCAACAGCTCCGTCGGAATCTCCGAGCTCTGAACAAGGGCAGCGACAATGAAAGAATGACTCGATCCAGTGTCTATAAGAACTACAGAAAGGGTGGAGTAGACACAGATATTACCTTGAATCATCTCAGGTGTGTCGTGGTCGTAGGCCTCCACTACCTGAAGCTGATCATGTCTTTGTCGGCCAGATCCCTTTGGTCGGGGTGGACCTCTGGGTGGTGGTGGTGGTAGAGCCTCAAAGCATCGCCCACCACCCGCTGCTCGGCCAGCTCCTCTGCCTCGTTCGCCTGCTCCCTGAGGACCACCACGGTCGAACCTCTTCCTCTGCCTGGGTGGTCCCTCAACCATCTGCTGCTCATCTGCATGGCGGGTCGGACAGTCCCGAGCCATGTGGCCTTGTCCGCCGCATGCATAGCACTGTCTGCCTCTCGTATTACTGGCTCTACTGCATGTGCCCCACACATCTGAACCAGTGTCTTGAGGTCATCCTCTTGATGGTCTGGTCTTCTTGGACCCCTATCACATTCGTCGACTACCAGCTTTAGATGAATCCTCTACGTGTCGCCCTACGGTAGGTCTCGCTGCTGGTGTAAGCTCAGCACAAAAGCTCTCTTCAAGAAGGGATTGCTCCAGTACTCCTTCCTGTGTTGGAATGCTGAGGGAGATCATCGATGCTCTGATCTCATGCCTCAGTCCCTGCTCGAAGGTCCGGGACTAGATTAATGGTTCCCGTACCATGTCCGTGGAGTAGCACGAGAGATCAGTAAATCTCGCCGAGTACTGGGCTACTATCATGCTGCCATGAGGCAGTTGTAGTAACTCCTGAATGTGCACCGCACGGAGGGTGGCTGGAATGAACTCCGAGAGGAAGAGGCTCTTGAAGTCTGACCAAAGGATAGATGCCTCATCGTGAACCTAGAGCATCAGGCTCCACCATCTACATACTACCGCGTGAAGGAGACTCACTACAAGGATCACCATGAGGTCTGCTGGTGTCTCTACTAACCTGAAAACTCAACCAACATCCTCCAGCCAATCCTCGGCTGCTTGAGGGTCCATCTCCCCGCGGGACCTGGGTGGTCTCTAATGCTGAAACTCATACAGTGCACTAAGGATACATGCACTCTCACCTGTTGGGGCTGGTGGCATCGGTGGCTTGGTGGGTAGAGGTACCGCCGGTGCCTCCACAGTAATAGGGCCCTACACCGAGGCCTCGTCACTCGGTGGGCTGCCGTCTCGCACAAAACTCAGAACCCTAGCTGGCTGCCATCGTGGGGCCATCCTGAAAAGAGAAAGGTGTGCCACGGTCAATACAGTATACATGTTGAGATGACATAAAGTAATCACAAAGAAAACTTTTAAAACACACATGCAATCATTGTTTTTGTGCATTGAGTCGGAAATCAGAAGTCAGGGTCCTGGTGTATGGATACGTCGGCCGTCGCACCAACACTGGACTCCCTGGACTGATAACCACACTCAATACCCTTAACACTATTGCTTCACAAAGAATAAAGATCAGAGTCCTGAGTTCTGCGGTAGAATTGAACTCCTCTGATACCAATTTGTCACGACCCGTCCTCGGGGCCCATGTCGTGACTACCCCAATCCCACCTTCCATAGGCCAGGGGCTGGCGAATAGAACCAAAGGTGTAAATCCCGGTAAAAGGGAAGGCATTGCCTTTATATAAGTAATGAAACACAACAGAGTACGCAAGCTGAAGTAAAAACTAAGTAAACTGAGTACAAAAGTAAGTGTTGGAAAGTAAATGGGCCAGAATACAAACCCAACTGAAAGTAAAGTACAACTAAAAGAAAGTACAGCAGCAAAAAATTAAAGAAGCAACTCCGAGCCATCCTCTGGAAATCCCACCTGAAGGGTGGGTACATATAGTCTCCTCAGCTCCTCGGGTCCAGCTGTCCGCTCCGTGTACGTCCCATCTAGTGATCCACATCCAGGTACCGTCCAGATCCATGAGCCTCAACCACGATCAGCACTGTCCGTCATCTGTCAACCAACACAACGTAGTGCGGGCATAGCTTATGCAGGGGTGAGTATACGATACTCAGTAGGGACCCTAAGACTTCTGAAGGTCTCCAAGAATCCACAAAAGATAAAACACAATGGAAAGATACAATCATGAAGTGTCAACCAACTTTACTTAGGTATATGTCCATACATATACCTAAGTCATCAATTCCAATTTGGCTCCAACTCACGATCCCAAATTCAACCCAGTCCACACAGGAGGGTACAACCCAATCAACACAGGAAATAACAACCCAATCCATAGAGGAAAGCAAGTCAAATATATAGAAGATAATGATTTAAAGTCAAGACTCAGCTCACATAGGTATACTACTCACGAAAAGGGGTGAAGATGATAGATGTAGCCTCTGAATCATCTCCCCTGCCGAACCCACGTAGGATCCAAGTACAGAAGTCGTCGCTACCGAACCCACATAGGATCCTGGTATAGTAACCATCGCTGTCGAACCCATGTAGGATCCAAGTACAGTCGTCATTGCTGCCGAACCCACGGAGGATTCAAGTACAGTCGTCCTTGCTACCGAACCCACCTAGGATCCAAGTACAGTCATCATCGTCGTCGAACCCACGGAGGATCCCAGCATGGTAGTCTTCGCAGTCGCAGCCAGTTCTAGGGTTCCCGCACACAGCATAATCAATTCCGGGAGGGTCCGCTTCGTGAGTCAAAGGGGTGGATACATTAACTGTCACGAAGACTAGATATGATGTATCCCAACGTTCCATCCCACGTCATAGGGGAAAACCAAGAAAAACGTGCCCGAGTCATGTAGAACAAGACGACCAAGCCATTTTCCAAAAGTACACGGTGTGTAGGTAATCAATACACGTCGTGTCATCAGTCACCCGGTATTGCCCATGTGAAACGGCCCGTGTCATGGGGATATTTGTGTGAAAAGTAAGTACATGGAGTATGATATGGTTACAAGCCGTTTCTTTAGTCCACGGGTACTGTCCGTGTACCACATCCCGTGTCAAAGGGATGTTCGTGTAAAAAGTAAGTACACGACGTGTGGTATGGTTACACCCCATGTCCAAAATTCTGGGGTCGGCTCCGTGTATGCTGGCCATGCCTGGCCGTGTGGTGGAGTACCTTCCCGTGTACTCTACCCCGTGTCCGAGTATTCCCAGAATACACATCGAGTCATCACGATGATGCTTATGCTAAAGTGAAGGTAGTACACGCCATGCATCTTGGCCTTGTGGTTCTACTCGTGTCTGTGTGTCACCCATATTACATGCTGAGCCTCGCGATGCCGCTTCTTACTTTTAATGAAGATAATACACGCCATGCCTCATGGTTGTGTATTTATATCTGCGTCTGTGTATTTCCCTTGACTACACGCCATGTCCATTGAAGTCTCCTCTGTCAAACTGTGTGGACAATACATGCCGTGTGACTGGTGTCACACGCCATGTGTCACTTATTCTAATGTCCGTTACTTCTGTCGCTGAACACTTTCACTACAAGGTGTTTGCTTTGGAAGTACACACCGTGTATTCTGGAATTTTCCAAAAACGACGCTTCTGGCCAGCACGCCTCCTGAGGTGTTAGCCCATTGTTCTGATGATTCGTTTTCTACAAAAACTCCCGTTCTTATGTCATCCTGATGTTTCGAGTTTGTTTCTGATGTTTTCAGGCGTCCGATCGGCTCCGAAAACTTTCCTTGATTCACCGCTCAAGAACGGTTGGAGAACAACATACAATAAGAATGACAGAGGAATCAGACCGTGTTATTTTGGTGAAGTTCCTTCTGCATTAGTTTGATATCAAAAGGTTTAGAGGGAACCAATAACATGGAAGAAAAAACAACGTTTCTCATTCATAAACACACCTCTACGAAAAAGAAATTCGCGGAAGCTAGCATCGCAGAAAATGGCGTCGCGGGGTGAGGCTCCGTATACGTCGGCGGAGAACGTCCGAGGAAGAAGTGGCATATCCCTTTCATTGACGCGGAGAGAATATGGAATGATGAGATGGTGTTCTTTGTCGAAGTAGGGATATTCTTCGCCGGAGAAAATGAAGCTCCTCAAGAGAAGAAGATCTCTCCCTCTCTCAATTCTCAACACAACAACTAACCCCAAAATAAAATAAGACTTGTCTTATTTTATTACTTTAAGCCATGAATTTTAATTTTTAAAAATCAAACAAAAATCCCACTTAATGGATTATGTGTTTTTTCTTGAATAAAGAGGATAGAGGGGAGAGTTACAAATTAATGGGAGTTGTCAACTTAAAGAGGAGTTAGAAGAATTTTAAGGGGTGGGGCTCGTGTGGGCCCCACCTCACTAATATCCTATCAAGAGGAGTTATGATTTTAGTGGCTCCCACACCAACTCTCATACCTAGGAATAAACCACCTAGAAAAGACAAATAAAATTGTGACATAACTTTATTTCACTTTACACTTAATCCATTTTTAAACAACTCCTCCTGAGCAAACGTAACCCCAATAAAGGTCTTCCTAAGCAATTACTGGCACTGCGGTTTCATCAGTGCCCTCAGTTTTCAATTCTGAGCACCGGTTCAAAAGTTAGAAAAACTCACTCGTTCGTTCACTGAACGTACCCGAGATAAACTTCGTAAATTGATTCTGGGCACTCTGGGCCTCAAAATTATGTGTAGTCAGAAACTGCGTACTCGTAAAAGCCCAAAAAAATTAAGAAAAAAATTTCCTTGAAATTTACGGGTCTTTACAATAAAATTGTTGAAGTATCATATTATAGAAAAATTTAGTTCCAAAAATCCATTTTGTTGAATTGGTTCCATTATTGGAGCCACTTTGAATGTTGATAACGTTTATGTAATTCCTTTGTCAAAATATTACCAGAGTGCCACTCTTCCTCCTCTATAAAAGGACTCATATCCTCTCACTTATTAATACCTCTCAAGAAACTTTTTATTGACTATTATATTCAAAAAAAATTCATAGATATCCCTCCCATAATCTTATAAGAATACCCTTCAGCATAAATCCATATATAGAATCCTTTTATTATAATCCAAAAGAAGTTACCTGATTATGTGGTAAATCTTCTCTCAAACTCTTTAATTTTATTTCCATTATCCCCCATAAAATATCCTTATTGAATGATAATATAAAAATAAAAGTGTCATAAATATACTGATATTATTTTATGCTAATGGTTCAGTGTACACTTACACACACCTCCATCTAATGGGTAATGAACACACTGTTTACGTGTATATCGAACTACCGCCTCACAAAATGATGATTGTTAATTTTTTCATTTATAAACACTCATTGTTTCTATTATTATGTACACCATATTTACATATGATATATATGATATTTATAATTTCATTATAATTTTTTAATTATTTAAAAATTCATACCCCTATTTATTCCACTTTGTGTAAATACGATAATGTTGTTTGTGGAACTGTAGACTTTTGCCTCCTCAAAGCGATGTGATTCATTAACTCTATACATAAAAAATACTAATCATGATTTTAATTAAACTATTATAAATATATTTAATACATATTATAATAGAATTGTTATATACATATTTATCATTTACTTTTCATTCAATTAATATGACGAAAAAATGAATGTAGCATTCATGTGTAAGTACGGCCTACCGTCTCCATGAACAATGCATTTAAGTTCTTATATCCAAGAATTTTAAATTCTTATAAATACATATGTAATTAATTTATATAATAATTACATCATGTATTATGTCTTTTAGATAATTAAACCATGGTATAATTTATATGATGAACAGATAACAATTCAAAACATACTTGAGAGAACTAGGAAACTAAAACCTAAAATAGTCAAAATAATAAAAGACTGTTATCAAACAGGTAATAAGATATTATATTAAGTTAATATATGAAATTATTAATATGGTTATGGTTTTGGTATAATTTATTAATATATTTTAATCCACCATACAGTAGGATAATGACCACACAACAAAAGGAGGGCTAAGGTAAGGGATTTCATCAAAATTTACATTTCATTAACAAATATTAATTGTTATGCACCAAATAAATTTTATAGGGTGTATATAATGTCCTTTGAGACATAATATAATGAATATCCTTATTATCATGTTATTATAATTTTCATTTAATTTCATTCCTCCATGGGGATTATTATTTAAATCTATCAAAGTTAAATAAGAAACATGGTAATATTTAAAGATTATTATCCTCAAGAATGTTTTTTATTTTTATATTTGTAATGTCACTACCTTTATTTAATGTTATCATTATATTGAAATAATAATTTTATTTAAATTTTCTTGAATATCAATATTTTCATATAATTGATATTATTGTTTCCTAACTCGTATATCATTTTTCATACAGTGTGTATTTTCATAGTAATTTGATTTAATGAGGAATTATTGGTAAATACTTACCTTTTATTCTATATAGATATTTGATTATTAATATAGTTTATTAATTAAATAAATTACTCAAAATGAATAGTACTTTTGACATACAATTATGGGTGGATCCCAAACATTATATAGATCCTTGATGCATTGATATATTCTCATGAGATGATTATATTGGCTATATAATATAGGTTTCTACCAATAGTTTTAAACTATCCAGAGGATGGATCATGATAGTATAGGTCCTCATGTTACTATGAAATTATTTCCAATAATTAATAATTTCTTTCATAGATATTTCAGTTATAATTGATCCACAATATTTTTCATAAACATATTTATGGATAAATTTTATTTTCAGTTCATTGATAATATAGAATGTGTTTCAGTTTCTTACCTATACATTTTGAATATTCCTTATGTAGTTAATGTATGGAATAATTTATCTGTTATTTAAATTTTATTTTTGGTTTATTTTCATTTATTAATTATTTCTTCTACATTACTTACCCTTAATGAGAATTTGAGCTCACCCTTATTATGTTTCCTTTCCATAGGTTATGAAGAAGATATATTTGAATGAGAATTCAAGGATGAAGTTTATATTGTTTTTTATGTATCATGTTTTTATTTCATATTACCCATTATATTATGGATATCATATGTGTAATCTAACCTTACTTGAATACTAAATTGATTAGTCTTTCCGGATTTGATTCCTTCTAATCAATCCAATGTATTGATATAATGCACCAGCTCTGGGATTCTAGGGTCGGGGCGTTATGGTTTTTATATGAGGGAATATTAGCAGAAACCTTGAAAACATGATTTAGAGAACTAATGTTAGGGAACATAACCCTAAGATATACTTTTAAGAGAACCATTAATAATATCCATGATTTTTTTATGAACGATATTATGTGGGTATTCTAAGTAATACATCCATGTCTGGATACTGCAATTGGATATGGTTCAGGCCCAAATGTACCTAGAAGTAACAACTCTAACAAGGTGTGTTGGCCCTGACTTGGTGTAACCCGATACTTGACAATGGGCCTTACTACACCCCTAGTTTGACACTAATGGGATAAACGATTAGGTTATCTCACATTTTCCACTACAAAAAAAAATTTCTTATACCAACAGAAATTTATTGACAGATAATATATATGTTGGAAAAAATAATCATTTACAACAGATATTAAGTTTTATTGGTATTAATTTTTAATACCAACACTTATTTTTACCAACTTATATATCTATTTATATTGATAATTGAATACCAACAATTCTTTTACCATCAGTTAAATGTATCATTTTAACATACTATTACCAACATTTTTTTATTAAGATGTGAATCTATTAGTAATTATAACTATTACCAACAAATCTTTTACCATCAATAAAAATTATTACAATTAACCATTTAATAACAAAAAAACGTTTATCAGTAAAAAATTAAGAGAACACAATTTTTTTTATATATTACTATTTTTACGAGAAAAGTCAATATCCATTTTTTGAGGTCTTATTAAAAATATCTCATTAAGATATTTAGATTTTCAATTTTCTCTAAAAATAAATTGTGTTTATATTTGTTAATTATTTTTATTTGATAATCATTTAAATAATTTTTATAAAATGAAATTTATGTCATTATGATATTTGATATATTTACATATATGATTGATATTCTCTGCATACTTGGTAATTTAATATTGATATTTAAACTTAATAAACATAATAAAATATAGTCAAAACAAGTAAAAAATATTAATTTAAATTTAATAAATAAAGAACATAACAATCAATTGATTAATATTAATTTAATAATATTTTATATTAATGTATTGAAATTCTATTTTATATTAAAAGAAAATTAATAATTTTTATAAAATTTTATAGCATTCATTTATATATTTATAATATCATTTATTTAAGAAACAAAATGGAATTTTATATTTTATTTTATTTTCTCAAATATTTAAAAATCCCCAACCCTAATTCACTGATCCGTAATGTTCGATCCACCCCACCCATGCCTCCTCCGGTGACCCATGATATCATTTCCCTCCGTTGATGTTGACACCACCTCCACCTTCGCGATACCATGCCTCCTCTATGACCACTACTCCCCTCTTCGCCCTTCGCTGCATCCTCCACCACTTTCCATCTATGCCACTAACCTTCTTTACAACCCACCTCTCTCCACGACCATCCGCCTACGCCATCGGCCTCCTCCACTATGACCCTCCACACTCGCCTCACTCTTTCAATGACCATCATATCATCCCCACTGGAAGACCTCCGCCCTCCCTGACCTTCCTCGCTTAACCCCCGCCATCCATAACCTTCCCTACTCGACCCCCACCGTCCCCAGCCTTCCCCACCCGGCCTTCCCTACATGAGGTATGCCCTAATCTTCATTTTTTTTGAAATCCAGAATTTGTTTTAGTCTTTTGACTAACATAGATTGATGCCTCATACATGTGTGAAATATAAGTAGAAGATAGGTTGGTTTTTAAGTTGAATTCGGATAGTTTCTTACTATGAAGGGTTTAATTGCCTATTCTCAGTTCAATATAAATTTTATATCGGTTTATTTACTAAAATTTGTCACTGTCATACACTGAGTGTTAGGTGCAAGTGGTTTTTCAGCTGGTGAACCTTCTCCAGGTGTACGGGCATTTTCAGGCAGAATAATTTTTCTTCACATTGAATTTGACAGCATATTTGCTATAATTTTATGATTTTATGTATCAAATCCAAACAATCTTATCGCATGGAAGTGGAATGCATGATATTAATGATGGAAGTCCATAGTTTGGGAAGCGTAGAAGACAGTTCCGAGATTCATGGTTTTTCCAGTAGGGTTGAATTACGTGGAAAACTTTCAAAGGGTAATCCTGGATCATGATTTCATTCTATCATTTATGTCATCGCTACTTGAGATTTCCTTCAACGCCTTCCCCTGCCCATGAGGTTCTTTATCATCTCCATTTATCCATTTCAGTTCATCTTTAACCCATATAACCCTTGCACCAATGTCTCTTGTAATGGTGTGTGAAATTTATTAATAAGTAGAGTGCAACTCAAAATTATGGTGTTCTTGTGAACACAACAACAAATACTAGTAATATATCATATTATGGTGTTTTGAATAAAATTATTGAGTTGAGTTATCTAGTTAGAAACAATGTTATTTTATTATAGTGTGATTTGGGTAAATCCTATTAAATGTGTAAAAAAAGATATGTTTGGATTCGCTCTTTTCAGTATTAAGGGGATTATGAAAACAAATGAGCTCTTTGTGATTGCATCTCAAGCTTTACAGGTGTTTTATGATATTGGTAGATTTATCTCATGACGTTTCAAGAAATTATGTTTCATCTTCAATTGAATATAAATTCTATTTATAATGGGGATGCTAGAAATTTCTCATCATTCATTGAATATGGATCCCAATTATATTCATACAATTTTATAGTTTCCTTCAAGACCATCTTGGTAACTCAATCCTTGGCGCCTAAGGTTTTCATTGCACTAAATGATTCTCCGTATGACAACCCTGCTTTTATTACAAACATAAACATGATTTATTACAAAAAATATTCACTTGATACAACATGGAATATAGATAGGTCTAGTGTCTTTGGGGCTTAGTATCATTACATAACAACTTAAAACAATAAATACACCATCTTTATTGAAAAATTTCTTTACATGACCACTACATTCCCTCATACTTAACATTGCATGGGATAACCTGAGGGCATGCATAAGAAAAGGGGTGAGCTATAAATCCTAGTAAGGGAATAAAAATGGAATGCATGAGGAGTAAAATACATGTTATAAAATAGGAATATCAATAGGTAACAAGATAAACTTGAACATAAAGGCATGATAATGCATTATAATCATAACATGGAAATGTGGCAACAACACTTAACATGGAATTAGCATGAGCCAAGGATCATTGCACATGAAGCATGAGTAAATCCTCATTGCACATGAAACACGAGTAAACCCTCGTTTCACTTGAATTATAATGATTCAACACTCATTGAACATGATATATCATGATACTATACTTTACCCAATGCATTGGAGCGCTATAAGGGCGCACCCTTCTTAAACATTTCATTCCGTGCATAAGTGTGCCACAAGGATCATAAAACATGGATTCATAAAACATAATCATTTATTCCATGATAAAGGAATGTGGAATTAATAAATGAAACTTTATAATAAATAAGTAAATTTTCATAAAGGTGAATGCCCTTATGGAGAAATGGGCATGGTATTCACTACACAATGGCATTGGCTTAGAAAATCAGTGCGATTTTGGCAGCGTAACGGCGTGACGTAAGAATTAATAAAAAAGGTTGATGAGAGAGAGAGGGGTTCCTCATCATATTTACATGTAATGGAAATTAAGGAGGTCATATAGATACATGTACCAACAATTGTAATGGAATTTAGGTTCATGATACAAAAGTATTGCTTGAATGTAAATGAGGAGGGAGAAGTTCCTTTCCGAATTTCGGCATAGTAACGGGTGTACATGAGAGGAATTTAATGAGAGAGAAAGGGGTATCCCATCATTCAAACATAAAGAGGGATGTATTAGGGAGGTGTAAAAAATACCCCAACATTCATAATTGAAATTAAAATTGAAAAACAACTTAAAGAAAATTGGACAAAAATGAGAAAGGAAGAACAAACCCTTACTTGGAAGTGTGCTTCCAAAGGCTTGAGAGAGGCTTGAGATAGGCTTCTTGTGAGATTGGGGCATCTTGAGAGGATTCTAGAGAGAGTAGGGCAGAGGTTGGACGAACTCCAAAGGCTTTTAGTGAGGAGGAAGTGGGAGCTTGGGCGGGTTTATATAAGAAAGGTGAGGGAATTCTTTATTATTTAGGTTTGGTACCCCTTATGTTAAATTAATCCAAAACACAAACCATCCCATGGTTTTTGCCCATGTCTTTTGGAAAAGGGAAGATAAAAACAATATTTTATAAGGCCAAAGTCCAAACTTCTTAAAATAATATGGTTTCTTATGTGGAGGTGAGTTACACTCTCATGGAAAACAATTTAAAAAGACAAGGTGTTTAATAAGTCTTGAAGGGTCCATTAATGTTTTTAAAAGTAAATCAAAAAAACCCAAAATCAAATTATTTTAATGGTAAAACAAATATTGTCCGAACATAAAGCTTATAGTATTTTATTACATCACTATTGGGTCATTATGATGTCATAAATCACATTATATATTTGAACAGTATTTAATTTTTATCCAAAAATTTGATTGTCTCAGAAAATTATGAAAAAATCACCATTAGATAATTTCGACATCCTGATTCCAGATATAACATTTATTTTATCTAAATAATTTTCTAAATATGTTAATTTTCACTTTTAAAATAAAAACCGACATTTGTTGACAATTCAAGGGTTTTGACAAAAATGGCGTTCAAACCTTATTAAAAATTACAATTGAATTCATAAAATTATAAGATCATTTATATTTAATAAAAATTAATTTAATAATAATAATAATAATATTTTATTAAAATATTATTTAATTCAAAAATCCCTTAATTTAATAAAATAGAATTCTTAATTAAATAATAACTAAAAACACTATTTGTACTTTAAAAAAACTATTTACAATGTACCAATGATGCCAAGAATGTATATTAATTATTATGTACAAAAATAATGTACCTGAACATAGTACTAGTTATTTGTAACATAACCCCTTAAAACAGCTGCATAAGACCTAAAGGTAAGGTGTGCGATGGTGACAGACTCTTGGGTTGGCTCATATAACATCGCTCAAGTGGTAATCTCTACCAACTTCCACTTTTCCCGTAGACGGTCCCGTTCGAGCTTGAAATGATGATGCTCATCCTGGGCTTGGTCAAGAGCGAAGCCCAAGGACTCCACCTCTTTTCCGAGATCCGACAAATGGGCTTCATGTGGAGCAATTCTACTGGATGAGGCCATCTCTTATTTATTTTTTTGAGTAAATTGGATTTGTTAAAACCCTATATTTATACTAATCATGTGATCACTGTTCAATAACTATATTAGCAACGGTCAAAATTATTAACATAAAACCAAAGAAGTTGACATTTTATATAAACATTTTACATAAAGATACATTTAATTAGATCAAGAGGGATTTCCATTAATGAAACTTTGGGTCATTATAATATTCCCCCTTTAAGAAATTTCACCCTCAAAATTTCTTTTTCCCACACTAAAACAGATATGGGTAACTCAGCTTCATCTTTTCCTCTGATTCCCAAGTCGCTTCTTTAATCTTGTGGTTTCCCCACAACACCTTGACGAGGGGTATTATCTTATTTTATAGAACTTTTTCTCTATGATCTAATATCTTCACTGGTTGCTTCTCATAAGAAAGATAATCCTCCAACTATACCACCTCAGAAGGCCGTACATGTGAAGGGTCCGGTATGTACTTCCTTAAGAGAGATACATGAAAGACATCATTTAAATTGTCCATGGTAGGTGGAAGTTCTATTCGATAGGCCACAACCCCGACACGATCAATAATCTCGAAGGGGCCGATGTACCTTGTACTTAACTTCCCTTTCATTCCAAACCTCATGACCTTCTTCCATGGAGAAATGCATAGAAAAACCATGTCTCCAACTTTAAACTCAAGGTCTTATCGACGATTATCTGCATAACTCTTCTATCAACTCTAGGCTGCCTTGATATGCTGCGGAATGGTTTTCACCTTCTCCACAATTTCCTAGACCATTTCTGGTCCAAGAAGCTTACGTTCACCGACCTCATCCCAACATGCCAGTATTCTGCACCTTTTCCCATATAGGGATTCATATGGTGTCATTTGGATGATCGAGTGGAAACTGTTATTATAAGAGAACTCAACCAGAGGAAGATGTTGATCCCATATTCCTTTAAAGTCCATTGAGAATTCTCTCAACATATCTTCAAGTGTTTGGATAGTTCGATCAGATTGGCCATCAGTTTGAGGATGATAGGCTATACTGAAGTTCAGTTCAGTATTCAGAGCTTTTCAAAGACTCTTCCAAAACATAGAGGTGAGTCTTGGATCTTGGTCATACACAATAGATAGTTGCACTCTATGCATCCTTACCACTTCCCTGATATATATCCATGCCATTTGATCTAAATAGAAATCCTCCCAAATAGCAATAAAGTGTGCAGTCTTTATAAGAAGAACCACAACAACCCAGATTGCATTGTTGCCTTTGGATGTCCTTGGAAGTCCGGTGAAAAATTCTGTGGTGATGTTATCCCATTTCCATTCTGGTATGGGCAATGATTGCATCATCCCCTTAGACTTCTGCCTCTCGGCCTTCACTTGCTGTCACACCAGGAACTTTTATGTATATTCAGCGATCTCCTTCTTCATATTATCCCACCAAATGTTTTCTTGGAGATCTCGATACATCTTTGTTCTCCCTGGGTGAATAGATAAATTTAAACTATGTGCATCATCCAAAAGTTCCTTCTTCAGCTCCGGACTTGATGGAACACATAGTATTTTCCCAAATCGCAAAATTCCTTCTTCATTAACATTAAACTCCAAGGATTTCTCTTTTTTGATAGCTTCCACTTTTTCCTGAATTCCCACATCATCCTTTTGAGCATCCTTTAACCTTTCCAAAAGGGATGGTTGAGCAATCATTTGTGAAAGGATTGATGATGTTACCTTCTTTATGATTCCCATGTCCATCTTCATCATGTCTAAGAAGATTGGATCCTTCTTAATTCTCATCATTGATAGAATCGTTGGGTCCTTTCTACTTAGGGCATCTGCCACCTTGTTCGCTTTCCCAGGGTGGTAATATATTGAACATTCATAATCCTTGATGAGCTATATCCATCTTCTCTGGTGCATTTAACCTCTTTATATGTAAATATATATTTAAAACTCTTGTGGTCAGTATATATCTCACACATCTCCCCATAGAGATTATGCCACCAGATTTTCAATGAAAAGATCACAGCTGCCAACTCCAGATCATGCGTTGGATAGTTTCGCTCATGGATTTTCAACTGCCTTGAGGCATAGGATATCACTTTATCATTCTGCATCAGCACACAGCCTAATCCCTTCTTCGAAGCATCACTGAATACCTCAAAAATTTCCCCACTTGTGGATAAAGTGAGAATGAGAACAATGATAAGCCTCCTTTTCAACACCTTGAAGTTTTCGTCACATTCATCACTTCATGAAAACTTTACTCCATTTCGAGTTAGCTTGGTAAGAGGGTTGGAAAATCATGAGAAATTTCTCACAAATCATCGATAATATCCAGCTAACCCCAAGAAGCTATGGATATCCATTACCGATGTTGGCATCGATCATCCCTCGATTGCATTTATTTTGGAGGGATCCACAGATATCCCATTGCTTGTGATGATATGGCCCAAGAATGAGACTTCCTTTAACCAGAACTCACACTTTCTGTACTTTTCATAGAGCTTCTCCTGGCGCAAAGTCTCTAGTACAGTTCTAAAATGATCCTCATGATCCTACTTGGTTTTGGAGTATATTAGAATATCATCTATAAATACTACCACAAATTTGCCTAGATAATCTTGAAAAACTCTATTCATCAAGTCCATAAAGATTTATAGAGAATTGGTGAGTCCGGAAGGCATTACTATGAATTCATAATGCCCGTATCTGGTACGAAAAGCAGTTTTGGGGACATCTTCCTTCTTCACCCTTACTCGATAATATCCCGACCGCAAATCTACCTTGGATAAGTATAGTGCTCCTCACAACAGATCAAACAAGTCATAAATCCGTGGAAGAGGATACTTGTTCTTTATCATGATTTTTTTATGTTCACGATAATCGATGTAAAGCCACATTGACCCATCCTTCTTCTTGATAAAGAGGACTAGTGCACCCCCTGGTGAAGCACTTGGGTGTATAAACCCTTTATCCAGATCCTCTTGTAGTTTTTTCTTCAGCTCTTCAAGCTCCATGACAGCCATTCTATATGGAGTCTTGGATATTGGTAGCGTCCCTGGTATAAGTTCAATTGACAATTCAACATCTATTCTAGGAGGAAGACCAGGAAGTTCCTCGGGAAACACTTCATCAAATTCCCTCACAATATGCATTTCTTCAAGGATGGTTTCTTCCTTGGATTTAATGATCTGATCCAGATACGCATGCTCATAGGGCAGTAATATCAATGCATGATATGATAGAGATCAAAGAGATTCATCATCCCCCTTACACTTGTAAAGAATCGGGGGTCGATTCCCCATATGTAGTGTGATTTCCCTCTCCCAAAAATTTATGTTGGCTCTATATAAGGAAAGCCAATCCATGCCAAGAATTGCATCAAATTACACTGGAGGGAGTATGACAAGGTTTGATGGGAAATTCATTCCACATATTATAATAGGGGAGGAATTATATTCATGGGATGCAATGATTGCCCCATTTTCCATACTCACTGACATCTTGACTTCCATGATTTCTAGTGGTGTTGGTATTGTTCTACTAAACTTTCATGATATAAAATAATGCGTAGAACCTGAATCAAAAAGTACATTCGCTATTCTAGAATGAATAACTAGCATACCTATCACCACTTCGTTGTCAGTGTTCACTTCAGTAGAAGTGATGGAAAAATCTCTTCCTTACTGCCTTGGAGGTTGTTGGTTGCCTCCGAAAACCCTTGGATTAGGTACTGATTTCCAAAATTCCCCAGTCAGTTGTAGTAATGAATAATGTGTTGAGGTTCAAACGGAGCATTCTTATCCTCTGTCGTAGCCGCAGGTCTTTCTTGCTGATAATTAATAGCTAGGTACCCTTCTCTTACACACCTAAAGAATTTCCTCATCCACATGAGGCAACTTTTAGGGTGCTTCTTTCCGAACTTTTGGAAAGTGGGGTTCGGGATCTTCTTAGCACCATTGGATTTATCCATCGGACCGCCAGCATTGAAGTCCACCTTATGCTTCTTGTCCCCATGATACCCCTATGATTCCCCGATCTCCATTTTGACCTTGAGGGCACATCAGAAAATTTCCTCATAGCTATCGAAGTCACGGATCACTAATACTTTCCACAGGCTGGGCTTCAGCCCACCATAGAAGCGGTCAACCTTGCATTCGGGGGTAATGAAAAAGCCGAAAGCGTATCATGCAAGCCTTGTGAAGTTTGCCTCATATTCTCCAACAGAATCTTCTTGTTTTTTATTGAGGGAAAGGATGTCCCTTTCCATCTTAAGCCGGAGGGTGCGTGGAAAATATTCATCAAAAAACATCTTCCGGAAATCCTTCCATTTCAACGCCTCGATCTCCTCCTCAGGCTTCATATTTTTTATCAACATCCACTATTTATCTGCTTCACCCTCCATATGATAAGCCTCTAGGAGAACCTTATCTTGTTCAGAACATTGAAGGATGGAGAAGATCTTTTCAATGGAGTTGATGCATTGGTCAGCGATCGTGGGATCAGATGATCCACTAAAAGTAGGAGGCCTTTGTCTCATGAAGCTCTCTATATCAACTTGTTCCTTCTTAGGGGGGTTTGGACATTCATCTTGACCCGTCTTTCTATTAAAATCTTAAGTTAGCTGAGAGAGAAGCATGACAATGTTCTCGATTCCCGCTCCCATTGGATTGGGCATCTCATTAGTACAATCATCACACTGATCTTCACATCGGTTGTTAGCCCGAGTCCTCCTATTACTGGCCATTGGCTAGAATAAATGGAATGTTAGGGGTAACACATAAAGGGTAATCCAAATTCAAAAGTTTATGACTTATAAATTAAATTTTATTTTCTTAACTTATGAATCTATAGGCTTCAATCTAGGCTTTTCGTGATCTACTTTCTAACATATATTCGTAGGGTTTTTTTATTCCCTTAATAAGGGTTCATACTAATCTTATGAATTTATCAAAACATATCCCCCGGGAGTGTCGTAACCAAGAGTGAAGCAAGGCCCGTTGTCATGCACCAGTTCCCGTTCGAGTCTAGCTCAAAGTGGTGTTTTCAGGTTTTACCCCTAGGATACATCTGCGCCAGAGCCGCCACTACCTGCTCATATCCAGACAGGGATGTATTTGTTTGATAAACCACTTACTCAGTAATTACCAAAACATAGGGATGTTTCTATTATACTTATTCTTGTCTCTAAGGCTTTACTAGGGTTTTCTAATCCTAATCCCAAAAATAACTAAACCTATCCTTTGATACCAACTATGACAACCCTGCTTTTATTACAAACTTAAACATGATTTATTAAAAAACTATTCACTTGATACACCATGGAATATCGAGAGGTATAATGTCTTTGGGGCTTAGTATCATTACACAAAAACTTAAAATAATAACTACAACATCTTTATTGAAAACTTCATTTACATGACCACTACATTCCCTCGTACTTAGCATTGCATGGGATAACCGAAGGACATGCATAAAAAATGGGGTGATCTATAAAGCCTAGTAAGGGAATAAACATGGAATGCATGAGGAGTACAATACATGTTATAAAATAGTCATATCAATAGAGAACAAGAGAAACTTGAACATAAAGGCATGATAAAGAATGATAATCATAACATTGAAATGTGGAAACAACACTTAACATGGAATTATCATGTGCCAAGGCTCATTGCACATGGAGCATGAGCAAATCCTCATTGCACATGAAGCACGAGTAAACCCTCATTGAACTTGAATTAGCATGAGTCAACACTCATTGCACATGACATATCATGATATTATACTTTACCCATTTCATTGGAGCGTTATAAGGGCACACCCTTCTTAAACATTTTATTTCATGCATAAGTATGCCACATGGATCATAAAACATTGATTCTTAAAACATAATCATTTATTACTCGATAAAGGAATGTGGAATTAATACATGAAACTTTATAATCAATAAGTAAATGTGCATAAAGGTGATAACACTTGATGGAGAAATGGGCATGGTATTCAGTACATAATGGCATTGGCTTAGAAAAACGGTGTGATTTCGGCAGTGTAACGGCGTGACGTAAGAATTCATAAAAAAAGGTTGATGAGAGAGAAAGGGGTTACTCATCATATTTACATGTAATGGAATGTAAGGAGTTCATATAGATACATGTCCCAACAATTGTAATGGAATTTAGGTTCATTATACAAAAGTATTTCTTGAATGTAAATGAGGAGGGAGAAGTTTCTTTCGGAATTTTTGCATAGTAACGGGTGTACATGGGAGGAATTTAATGAGAGAGAAAGGGGTATCCCATCATTCAAACATAAATAGAGCAGTATGAGGGAGGTGAAAAACCATACCCCAACATTCATAATTGAAATTAAAAGGGCAAAACAACTTAATGAAAATTGGACAAAAATGAGAAAGGAAGAAAAAACCCTTACTTGGAAGTGTGCTTCCAAAGGTTTGAGAGAGGCTTGAGAGAGGCTTCTTGGGAGCTTGGGTCACCTTAAGAGGATTCTAGATAGAGTCGGTCAGAGGTTGGACGAACTCCAAAGGCTTTTAGTGAGGAGGAAGAGGGAACATGGTTGGGTTTATATAGGAAAGGTTAGGGAATTCCTTATTATTTAGGTTTGGGACCCCTTATATTAAATTAATCCAAACAAAAAACCATCCCATGGTTTTTGCCCATGGTTTTTGGCAAAGGGAAGATGAAAAAAATATTTTATAAGGGTAAAGTCCAAACTTCTTAATATAATAGGGTTGCTTATTTGGAGGTGAGTCACACTCCCATGGAAAACAATTTAAAAAGACAAGGTGTTTAATAAGTCTTGAAGAATCCATTAATGCTTTGAACAGTAAGTCAGACAAACCCAAAATCAAATTATTTAAATGTTAAAACATATATTGGACGAAAATAAATCTTATAGTATTTTATTACAATACTATTGGGTCATTATGATGTCATAAAACACATTATATATTTAAACCGTATTTAATTTTTACTGAAAAATTTTACTGTCTCAGAAAATTATGAAAAATTCACCGTTGGATAATTTCGACGTCATGATTCCAGAAAAAAAAATTATTTTATCTAAATAATTTTCTAAATATGTTAATTTTCACTTCTAAAATAAAAACCGACATTTATCGAAAATTCACGGGTTTTGACAAAAATGGCTTTCAAACCTTATTAAAAACTACAATTGCATTAATAAAATTATAAGATCATTTATATTTAATAAAAAATAATTTAATAATAATAATAATATTTTATTAAAAATTTATTAAAATCAAAAATCCCATAATTTAATAAAATATAATTCTTAATTAAATAATAACTAAAAACACTATTTGTACTTAAAAAAACTATTTATAATGTATCAATGATGCCACGAAAGTATATTATTTATTATATACAAAAATAATGTACATGAACATAGTACTATTGATTTGTTAAATAACCCCTTAAAACAGCCGCATAATACCTAAGGGTAAGGTGTGTGATGGTGACAGACTCGTGGGGTGGCTCAGATAACATCGCTCGAGTGGTCATCTCTATTAACTTATGTTTTTCCCGTAAACGGCCTCGTTCAAGCTTGACATGATGAAGCATAGCTTGGGATTGGTCAAGATCAAATCCCAAGGATGCCACCTCTGTTCCGAGCTATGACTAATGTGCTTCGTATGGAGCAATTCTACTAGATGAGGCATTCGCTTCTTTTGTCTGAGTAAATTGGATTTGTTAAAGCCTTATATTTATACTAATCATGTGATCACTGTTCAATGGCTATATTAGAAATGGTAAAAATTCTTAACATAAAACCAAAGAAGTTGACATTTTATATAAACATTTTACATAAAGAGACATTTAATTATATCAAGAGGGATTTCCATTAATGGAACTTTGGGTCGTTACACTCCAGCTATTGAATTAGGGGTCATTCTAAATTGGAAATTAGTGTCATTATAAATTGAAATTAGCTTTACATGATTATAGAATTTCATGTAGTGTTACATGATTACAAAATTTTGAGTTATGTGTCACTATTAATTGAAATTAGTGTCATTCTCAATGGTTTTTGGTCACAGGTTCTGTGTCACTCTTAATTGAAATTAGTGATTGTGATTTTTTGTTTCAAGTTTATCCTAGTGAACCTGATGTCGGAGATTGAAAGAATGCTACGGTGGGAGGGTTTTACCGAACCCCAACCTGTAGTTGCAAAACCCCATTTATTTTGTTCCTTGTTGGTTTCAGAAGAGGTCATAGAATATGCAGCTATGAAACCAACAAAACCTGGTCTAGAGGACCCCCTAGAGAAGATTCACAAGATCTGGATCATACTTTCCTCAAAAAATTTCAAGAACCTCAAAAAAGGTCTTCTATTATTTCCTTGCAATGATTTATTTTTTGATTTTCTATATTGATTATTAATTATATTTTGATAAAATATGGAACCTTTTATTTTCGTTCCAATTTTCGTCTTTAGCATAGTTTGGGATGGATCTTTTTTCAGTTATTTAGATCTTGCTTCACTTAAAAAAATCAGTTCTCATGAGTGTTGATTTTACATTAACTCAACATGATTTTTTTTGTCCTGGTATGATAGCTCTCCACTTGTACTGAGTTTAACTAGAAGAAAATTAACCACTTTATATTTTATTTTAAATCAAATTTTTTCGAATACAAGTTCAAAAAATGAGGACTATCTTTAATCAAGTGAGCAATGTTATATGATTAAAATGAAAAAATTGAATCAGTAATATGTAAAATCCTTCCAGTCCTTGGTCCCAATGGTTTATTATTTTCGTTATTTAAGAAGTGACTTTTTTACCCTGTTTTTATGTTGTTTTTAGTGTGTGCTAATCTGGTTCGTGGTGCCAAGGCCAAGCAGTTGAAATTCAAGGGACCTGTTAGAATCCCTACCAAGGCCCTTTACATAACTACCAAGAAGTCCCCTTGTAGAGAAGGTTATTCATAATTTCTTCCTTGATCACTTCCCAATTTGACCTCAAATTCATACAAAGTTGATGCATTGTCTCAAATCAGACATTAAACATTATGTTTTTGAATTTGAAGTCAGTGAATTCTTTTAATATCATTACTGTTAATGTATGTGATGTTCAAGAAGGTTATGTCTGCCTTGTATTCCAAGAGTAGAGTTTTTATGTGATCCAACAGGTTATATGTGGGTTTATATTCATATTTAAACAGAAAAAATATTGGATCTTTTTTGATAGCTTGATATTCTGTACTATGTATCTTGGTTTTTGTATTAAAACTTGCAGGGACTAACACATGAGATCATTTTCAACTGCATGTCCACAAGCGAGTTGTAGATCTGTATAGCTCGCTGGATGCGGTGAAGCAAATCAGGTCCATCACAATCAAGCCAGGGGTGTAGTTTGAGGTCACCATTACTGATACTTCTATAAGTTCTCTAGGGCTATGCAACTCCAAAGGTCGGGAGAGAATCATTCTATCATTTTAGTTTGGAGAAGCCCATTTTTTGGAGTTTGAATTCTGTCTATCTTAATGTTTTATTTTGGGAAACATTATATTTTGGGGGTTTCAATTAGTTTGGGAAGCATTATATATGCCTCTGATGAAATATCAAAAAGGATGATAAAATTCTTACTATGAAAATATTTTTTTATACTTCATATTTTGGTTTCAATTCACGCAGATATTTTTCACTGATTTCAGTTGGAGTTGACTTGCTGTTCCTGAGGCATAGATAAGTTGTTGTTAATCGTTGGTCTCTAGTGTGGAATGGATATATTGGAGTTGACTCGCTAGTCCTGAGGCATGTATGGATTACTGGTGATCTCTGGTCCCTGATGTGGCATGGATGAGTGAAGTTGGCATGAGGGGTGAATTATGTATTAATGGGTGTGATGGATCTTGTGGGGGGGATGGATTTTGTATTGATTTTTTTTGTAATGAATTTCATTATTAATATAATTAATTTTTTTATAAGTTTGAACATTGTTAAATTCATCCTTGAACTAATAATTAAAACAAATGTATTATATATGATAAATTAATAAATATAATATGAAATTTTACTAGCAATAAAAATTTATAATTTTTATTCAAACTTAATTTATAAATAAATATTATATGTTGTTAATATTATTACCAACAAAAAAATTTGTCACCAAAACCTGTTTCTAAACACTTTAACAAACATATATATTATCTGTTGGTATTATTATAATAGCAACAGAACTATTTTATCTGTCGCAAAAACATTTAGCGATAGAATTTTTACTGACAGTTTAGTGACAGGGAAATATATGTTGGTAAAATGTTTTACCAACAGAAAATGCACTTTTACCAACAGATATTCTCCCATTTGAATAAGTGAAATATTTTGTAGTGTTCTTTAACTTACATTATGATGGATTTAAAAGTAATTATTTCCCAAAAACAACAAAATTTTATGATTCTAGGATTTAGGATGAATAAATTTATGTCATGTGTAATAAATTTTTTATAATTATAAAATGTCCATAATTTTATGATCAAATCCATTATATTCAATTGTTTATAAATTATGCCTCAAATGAAGAATTAAATCAATAATTATGGAAAATATAGATGTTGTACTGTAGAGAAATTCAATGTATCTGGTATTAGAACTGGGAAAGTTATGGATACCTTAAAGGAGAATTGTTAGGTTCTTACAAATAAGATTACCTTAATTTAGAAACCTATTCCATGGAGAGAATATCCTATGCTGTATTTTATTATGAGATAGAATCCCCCATCATTCGATTGGACTAGAAATCCAATTGTAATTGAGCAATGTATTAAGAGTCTGGAGTAGATATTTACAACCATGAAATGATGTTAAAATGAAATGGTTACACATTCGGTATATTAAATCCAATTTGATATAGATCAATGGTGGTCCTTGATCTAGAATACTAGGAATTAATAAGAAATAGAATCCATGGAATGGAGAGCATTTAAGTATACATTATTCAATAAATACTTCCCTTGTGATCAGAAAATTGAGATGAAGAAAAAGTTTCTTAGTTAAAAGTAAAATTAATAAGAGAGTATTTTAGATTTTGAATATACCTTTAAAATTTTAATTTAGAATCCTAAGGATTATATATACAACATAGAGTGAAAGATCAACCACTTATTTGAAGGTATTAAGCCAAATAATCAAAGGGTGCTAGTTTTTCAGAAATTATCATCATATGAAGAGTTAGTTTTATTTTTCATCATAAGATAGAAGGAATTATAGAGATACTTTGTATTCAAGGGGAAAAAGAATATAAGAGGTCTTCTGAACACCATAATACTAGAATGGTTTAAAGAAGATTATAGGAAAAAGGGATTTTACAGCTTGTGATAACTATGGAATTAATCACCGTAGTAAATGCTTGAATGGATTGTGAGTTTTTATATGTTTGGAGAAAAGGGTCACTGGGAAAAATAATTCAAAGGGAAGAATGTAAACACTTATATTCAGTGTTAAAACTTCAAGGATATGGGGTACTATGAAAATTAATTCCACAAGAATCAAAAGGATATACCTCATAAGAATCTATGGGAAAATGGTGTAGCATATGTTACTGACATAACTAAAGTGGAATTACTAATGTTATTTTGAATTTGGATATAAAAATATTTTTTAAAAATATTTTATTTATCGTGTTATCATGATATGAATAATAAAATATATAATGGTTGTATTGTATTAATTTTTCCTTAATGATTTGATATCATCAGCAGAATGGTTAAAAAATTTATTCAGTATAAAGTAAATGTTTTTAGAAAACAGCTGATTAAGGGAAAGAAAATGATAAATATGTTTCTAATATTGAGATAATGATAAACAAATGATTGATTTGGATAATTTTTTACTACCTTAATGGCTTTTTGACAAGTGTTCTATTCTATAATTGATGGAGTTTACATCATATTTGAATTTAAGGAATATATCTAATAATGTATGTTCTATTTAAGGGAAAATAAGCATGCATGTTTTCAATGAGTTTTATGGTAATTCATATTATTACTATATTCACCTATGTGGAATGTTATGATTAAAAAACACTTCATTTTATTTGATAAAATCATTTTTGAAATTTAGTGACCTTTTTTTAATTATTTTTTATCATAATATGTCGAAAAAATTAAGAATTTATTAAATGAATTAAGTTGAATATTGGATGTTGTTTTAGAGATTGATATATTCCATCACTATATGATGAATCTTGTTTTAAGAGATTAAGAAGAAATAGTTAAATCTGTAATGAAAAAATAATTTTTTATAGAAAAATATATTTTCTAATATTCTTAGAGTGTGAATGAATTTCTCAACTGTAGGAAAAATGGTCTTGAAACCAAAATTTTGTCCAAATATCATCATTTTTTATGGTATCAACTAAATTTATTCACACCTATGGTTTATGGTTTTGTGGTCAAAGTCTTTAATCAAAACATTTTCTCTAGAGGTCTCCATCTAAAATTTATTGTTAGATTTTTATTACAAATAAATGTTTCAATTTCCCACCTATATTCTCTTACTAGGGAACCTAGTTACATTATCGTTGTACTTCCCTTCATCTATTATTAAAAATATGTGATATTAACCCCTTTTAAGATATGTTTACTTAAACAATAGTTTTTTAATCCATATATTACTGAGATCATGTTTAAATTTCAAGGATTCAATTTAATTAAGTTGTATAGAATGTAACGCCTTGAAATTCTAGAGTAAGAATATTTTATTTGGATACAAGTGTGACACACAACACCAATCAAGTAATGAAATATAATATCCCAATACTTTATAGTATATTTAATATTTTAAATAAATTCAATATATTTTAATTTAATTAAAAATGAGTTAGAATATGTTACACGAAACAACGAGTTTCTTCAACTTCTTGCATTACACACAAGATCGAGTTTCATCGAAAAATAACACATTTTTAAAATATTACAATAAAAAGACATAAACTAAAAGTTAATTTATAGGTTATGAGTAGGATTTACTATCTTATGAAAATATATGATTAAAAAAATATACAAAAAATTCTTGGATACAAATTAATTAGAAATGAATATGAAAGCCGATGGAATATAAAGGGAAATATTATTATTTTTATTCTAAAATAGTGGGTTTACCCAAATAAATTATATTAATTAGAATTATTGAGTGATATTAATTTTATTTATTTATATATTACATATTAAATCTATTATTTTTCATATTCATCAATCATATTTGACAACCTTAAGATAATAACAAACCCAATATGACGAATAAAATACTATATTTTAATAAAGGTCGTTTTTCCACCATTTAATGGAGAACTAATGTTAAATTAATTTATTTTACCATTTAATTATTTTAATATGTAAAAATAAAATTCTTATTTGGAATAGAAACATATAATTATGTTTAGGGTTAATTTTTTTTATTTTTCTATGAAGTTTCATTTTTTAGTGAATAGTGAAAATACTGGATTTTAGTTCAAAAATGGGCGTACATCTAATTTGTTTATAATGTTAAATTATATTTTAAATTGGTTTTAAATATTAATTAGATTATATTTTTATAAATTAATCCAATTTAGTTCATTGGACTCAATTTAAAATTAAAATTCACTATAAAAACATGGAAAACATTTGGACGTTTTACCTTAAAAACTCAGCTTATTGTCCCATCTACGAGATTAAGTTTAAATTAATTTCGTGAACTTATATTATTTGAATTTAGAAAAATCAATACCATTTTTTCAATCAATATAATAAAAAATATCTAATAAGTCCAATATAGTTTTTCCCAACAATATTTTTTAATGTAATTAAAATTCATTACAACGCTGAAGGTAAAATTAAGCTTTATAAAGGACTAAAAATTAATCTTAAGTGAAAAAATAACCAATAAAATTGTAAAATATCCATTTATGGCCATTTATATACCATAAAATCTCTTTTATAAAATTTATTCCACCATTGGATCCATTTTCAATGTGAAACATGTGTATGGAATTCCTTTTTCAAAATATTACAAGAGTACCGCTGCTCCTCATCTATAAAAAGGACTCCTCTCCTCCCACTTCATCAGAACTCTAAATATACTTTTTATAGACAGAGATATATCCAAATATCCACCTAAAAACTATTCCCTCATTCTATATTCCTCCTTTGGGAATAAATCCATTCAAGTAATCCTTTTGGTAAAAACCAAAACAAGTTACCTGATTTAGAGTTAACGTCTTCTCTTAAGCTCTTTAGTTTTATTTCCCTTCTACACCCCTAAAATATCATTATTCCATGCTCATGTAACAAAAAAAAACTAAATATACATATATTTTGTTATGATATATTTTATACCTACACTTAGACATAACTCTATCAAATCAGTAGCTAACATATTTTTTACGTGTGTGGCAAACTACCTCCACCAGAAGCGAGGATTGTTCAATTTTACATTAGTTACTCTCATGATGGAGATTATTATGGAAACTATATTTATATATGATATTTATAATATATTTTAACTTATTTAATGCTTTTATAACTCTATACATTCCATTTTTTGTAAATATAATAACATCATTTGTGGAAGTGAGGAGTACGACATCCTTAATGCGTTGTGATTCATTCATGCTATACATGGAACATATTAATGATAATTTTAATAATATAATTTAACATATATGATATAGATATGATACTGGAATTATGATATTTGTATGTATCATTTAATTTTCATTATTTTAGTACAACAAGGAAATTAAAATAGCATTAATGCTTACGTATGGCCTACCATCTCTATTAACTGTGCTTTTAATTTTTCATATCTCCAAACATTGTAGATTGTTATAAACACATATTTACAGAATACCTATCATAATAAAATCTCATTTTATATTCTTGATATTATTAAACCGTGATATAATAAATAATAAAAAATAACAAGTTAAAATATTCTTGAGAAAACTCCATAATTAACACATGAAATTGTCAGAATATAGAAATATTGTTTACAAATAGGTAATAAGATGTTATAATAAGTTAATATATGATATTATGAATATGGTTATAGTCTTAGTATAAGTTATTAACATATTTTAAACCATTATACATGAGAAGAATTACTATACAACAAAAGTAAGGTTAAGGTAAGGTATTTCATCTCAAGTTACAATCAATTGAGACTCATTCATTGTTATGTACCAAGTCACATTTATATGGTGTATATACTACCATATGATACATAATTTTATGAATATCCTTATTATGATGATATTATATGTATCATTTAATTTCATACGTTCATGGGGATTATGATTTAAATGTATCAAAGTGGCATGGGACACTTTAGAATGTTTAAAGATTATTCTCCCAAAGAACATTCTTAATGATTATCATTGAAATCTCAATTCCTTTTGTGATTATTAACATTCAATTGAAATAATAACTTTATTTTAATTTACTTTAATAATTATATTTCCAAACAATAGATATTATTATTTCCTAAGTTGTATATCATTTTTTATACTTTGTTTACATAGACAGTTATTTAATTAATTGAGAAATTATTGATAAATTAGTATCTTCTATTAAATATAGATATTTGATATAGAATATTGTTTATTAATTAAATATATTACTCAATATATATAATTATTTGGACATGAAATGATGGGAGGATCTCAAAAATCATAAAGCTCCTCGATGTATCGACAGGTTCTCATGTGATTATTAATTTGGCCAAATTAAACAGGTTTCTACATGTAGTTGTAAAATATTTGAAGGAAGGATCTTGATATCCTAGGTTCACATGTTCCTTAGATATGATGTACAAAAATTAATAATTCCCTTTATATATATTTTATTGATTATTCATCCATAATATTTGGCGTCAACATATCTGTGGATGCATTTAATTTTCCTTTCATTAATTAAATGACATGTGTTTCCGTTTCTTACCTTTCCATAATGAATTTTTTTTCTCTAGTTATTTGAATATAATGATTTTTTAGTTAGTTATCTTAAAATTATGATTTATTTCGATTGATGGTAAAGAATGGCGCTCTCAGCTATTAGCTCTCAGTGGTGATGCCCTAACAGTAATGGAGACGGTCTCAGTCTCCCCCCTCCCGCCGTCGGGAGGGGGGGATCTTGCCTGTCCGGCTTCGAAACCCCGACCTTTCCTCCCATTCTCCAACCCTAATACTCGCCCTATTTTTTCGGCCATTTCTCTTCGTTCCAAGGTTCCCAAGCTATTTAAAGGTGAACCTCAACTTCCATTATCTCTTTTGGAGTTCATTAAAGCCTCAAGCCTCTTGGATCTGACCCTAATGGATTGTTTCACTCATTGACGTCCTTCAGTAGATGAATTTGACTGATTCATCTTCAAATATTGGGGGTTACAAGGGCATGTGATTATTGGTCTTCTCGAAAAATTCCACCTGATAGTTCATTTTGCATTAGGGGAAGATTTGGTCTATGTGTGGTCAAGTGCTCCTCATAAGTGCATCAGTCTCAGATTCTTCCTATTTCCCTGGTCTTATGATTTTCATATGAATTGGAATTCCACTTCAGTTTCAATATGGGTTTCTTTCCCTGAACTTTCGTTGCCATTCCAAAACCCTCTGATCCTCTGAATGTTAGGGAACCTGGTTGGACGTTTTTTGTGCTTTGAAAATCGGACTATGTCTATCAGCCATCCGATTAACCCACAGATATGTGCAGAGGTAGATGTCTCCAAGTCACCAATGGATTGGGTTTGGGTTTCTGTGGGTGAAGAAATTAGATTTAAGTAATCAGTCATCTTTGAATCCTGGGTGGAGAATTGTAAGAAGTGTCGGCGTCTGGGGCTTCTCGATTCCAGTTTTCGGAGAGGATATAGATATGGGGGTGTTGATATGGTGGTGGAAAGAGTTCAGGAAACAATGTAGGAGGGAGGTAATTATGTGGTGGAATTATGGTTAACTGCAATCAAGGTTGTGGCTATTTTTTCCCAACTGAAGAATGATTTAGGTGATCACAAGTAGACTGATCATGATCTGATGGATTCTAAGATGGTTGTGGAGGATCATGTTGATCTATCTATAGACACTAGGCCGCTTTCACCTCATCCTGAGGTAGCCACTGATCATCGGGTTATGTCCTTGGTGGCAGTGGAGAAAAAACAGGAGTGACAAGGGTGTTCTTGTGGGGATTATAGAAAGGAGGTTGAGCCACCTGTAATGTGGTAGGAGAAGTCCTTTTTGCTCGCTTCTAGAGAACCTTATAATAGAAAAGGATGGAAGGATGGGTCCAGTGTATCCGGACCCTTGGTCCCAAACATTACCACTTATAAGTCCTTGTCCTTTAAGAATACTGGGAGTGAGGATAAGGAGAATAATAGCAAGGAGGTTAAAGGAGACAAGGTGGAATCTACGTGCATGTCGAGTCCTCTCCAAGAAGGATCAGGGTTTGAGTTGAAAAACAATTTTGATGGTTTGGCAGTTGAAGAAAAAACATTGACATATGAGGAAGATGATTCAGGTGATTACAGTTATAGCCAATTTTCAGTGGACAGTTTGGACCATTTCCAAGGGAAAGGTCCATACAACCCAAGAAGGAAGAAGGGGAAAAAAGGAAAGCGTGACTAATGGAAATACATTGTTGTCCAGGGGAAATGACCCAAGGGACACAAATACTATTCTAACTCACCTAAAACAATGGAAAACAGGTTAGCCAAGAAAGGTGTAAGAAATGATAGAAAAGACCCACAAGGCGGGAAAAGTGGAGATCAAAGTATATAACAAATAGTGATGGAAGAAGATGTAGTGGAGTGTCTGAGGCACATATTCCACTCCAAGTAATAAATGACTGACAAAGTTCTACAGCACAATTCCTCAAATGAGGATATTTTAAGGATTTATGAATGAAGGTTGTAGGTTGAGGCCACTGAGGAGTAAGAGGCATAGACATATAAGCAAGATCGAATCATCGCTTGGGGCTTTAACCAAGGCAAAATCACCCTGGAGGAATTCATCCAGATAATGGATAGAATGGTTTCTCACCTCAACGAACTTATCAAGGAGAATCTAGCCACCCAATTCAGTACTCTACACTGGGAATTATATAGAGTGTCTGATTTAAATAATCACCATCTTGTGTTTAATATATTTGTGAGCTCTTTCAGCACATAGTGGTCCTTGTTTTGCGAACTATGGTTTCCCACTTTCCCTTAATGTGGCTTAATAAAAATTTATATTTGGATGGATTTTTTATTTTTATTGATTTCTACTTTAATTTCCCTTTCTGAGCATTTCAGGTCACCCTTATTATGCTTCCTTTCCCCAAGTTGTGAAGAAGAAATCGTTGACTAATTTTTCAAGGATGTAGTTTACTTAATTTTTATATACCATGTTTTTTATTTCATATTTAACAATGTATTATGGAAATCTTTTATGTAATATAGACTTCCTAGAATAATAAACAGATCAGTCTATTGGGATTTGATTCCTTTTAGTCATACAAGTGTGATAAGATAATTCATCGTCTCTGGGCTTCTAGGGTAGTGGTGTTACACATTATTCTTAATAACTCTATCTAATTTACTTCACTCAAAATATTGTTTTCCATATATTATTTAATGTCCAATGCTATAACATGATCCTTTTATAGTGTTTATTTTAGTTTGTTATCCCTAATATATATATATATATATGAATATAAATATATATATATATATATATGTTCACACAGGTAAATAAGGTATAAAATATTTAATATAGTAAAAATCGATGAAAACTCATAGTGGTTTTCAAAATTGCATCAAGGATAGAAAAATACATTAAAATGGACACTTCTTCAAATAGAGGGAATAATGTGTTATTTTTATCAAAATACTATTCCTAGCCTAGAAATCACAATTTTTTTCTAGGATTTGGTGGTGTTTTTCCAATGTCACTGAAATTGTTTTCCAATCATCTCAAAACATCTTCATGGATCCCCTACCTTACTCCATGAAATATTTCCATCTTATTTGGACAAAATATAATGGATCATGAAACCATGTCATGGTTTATTTATATTATCACATCGATATTTAAATTTCCATTATCCATACTATAATGACCCGTCCCTTGGGGCTCGTGCCTTGAATACCTCAAGCCCACATTCCATAGGCCAGGGACTTGCGACTAGCACCTAAAGGTGTATTCCCTAAAAACAAGAATCCATTGCCTTTATAACCTATAACTCATAAAACTAATCACAAATAAGGATACACACACAATGTAAAACTGTGTAGTAAATAGGGTGTGTACAGAAAGTAAAAGGGGACATAATATAAGACAAACTGTAAAGTACAAGAAAAAATGGAAAGTACAAGTAAAACTAAGTACAACTCCTGTGAACACCCGCCATGGACTCCTACCTGAGGGTAGGTTAAACTCACAAACGATCATATCTGCGGTACGCCTCGTCTATGGTCTACCTCCGAGCTACCTCCAGTCTTGGTACCCTTATCCTCAGTCAGCGTTGTCCGTCGTCTGCCCCAAACACAACAAGGTGCGGGCGTAACCCGTGTAGGGGTGAGTATAACGATACTTAGAAGGGATGTAGAGACCCTTTAAGGTCTCACAAAAATCATAGAGGATAAACCTAAAAACATGAAAACAAATAACAACCCTACTTAGTTATATTCCCATACATATCAATAAGTTTCGAGTAAAATAATCTCAATCATGAGGATACATGAGGACCAACTCAAAAGCCCAAAGACCCACTGTTCCATGAAGGAAAGTATATCAAAAAGATAAAGACTTGGATCACACCAGGTATACAACTTTGAGAAAAAAATTATGATGTTGTCCCACATAGGATCACTATGGAAGCTGATAGCCAGCTACATGATTCTCTAGGGATAGTAACAAGTAACATTCCGAAAACCTCGACTATTAGAGAACTCCTCCTCTATCGAGTACAGTGGGCCTGCCGCATCACACATAGGTGCTTCCCAATAACCTTGGACTGTTAAGGTACTCCTCTTATCGAGTATTGTGGGTCTGCTACGTCACACAGAGGCGTTCTCCACGATGGGTCTGCCGTGTCACACATAGGCGCTCCCCCTTATGGTCGGCTGAGGTACTCCACCTGTCGAGTATCATGGGAATTCCATGTCACACAAAGGCGCTCCCCACCATGGGTCTGACCAATAACACAAAGGCCCTCCCCATTGGGCCAGTCAAGTCACTCTGAGTCGAAACAGTCAGCAGTCTTCACATCTCTACCAGTTGAAGGGTTCCATACATATCGTTCTTGGGAGAACCGCTCCCAATGACTTAGTACATACCTAAACCTCCTTTATGTTCCACAAAAAAAGTAACCCAAAGGTCCATCACGTCAAAAGAGACTCAACACAACAGATGGCACGTCAATCAAATGTTTGGTCTGTAATTTATAAGTGTTTCCGCTCTGAGGGCCCGGTTGGATTCAAAGTTCGATCCAACCCGGTCATACTCCAAATTTATAGAAAACTCAAGTGGAGTATATAAAAAGGATAATCACGATCCAAGGATTCCAGCGCCCCAAACGGTTCTTCAAACGAAAGTCTGGTTCTCATGTTAATCAAAAAATGGTAATATTGGGCCCAGATGGGCCCGTGTCTAGTCCGAACTAGTCAGACTGACCCGGTCCGAGTCTCGCCCCGATGGAATGGGCCTCGAAGAGCCCAGACCGCTGGGTCATGGTCCGGCCCACCCCGCGTAGGGGGAGTCCCAGCCTGGCCCACCAAGGGCGCGGCCCGTTAGCACGGCCGGCTGGGTGGCTCACGGTGCGGCCTCACGGTGTGGCCTCACAATGTGGCCTTGTGGTGCGTTCCTTGGTGCGACCTGTCTTGGACGTAGGACCACTCAGTCGTCCCGCATGGTGTGCCTCAACCAGACGTTCTTCCTTCTAGCGGCGCAACGACGCCGTTGTCCACCTGCGGCTAGCCGGGTGCTAGCCGTCATCCACCTCCGTTGTGGCCGAGCGGCCGCGGCCTCCTGCTCCACCAGCAGCACGGACGCACGCCGCCACTTTTCCTTGTGGTCGGCCAGTTACCGGCCGCTATCCTACCCCACCGTGACCGATGAGCCACAACTTCTTCTTCAACCAGCAGTGCGGACGCGTGCGTCCCTTCCTTCATCGTGGTCAGCCAGGTGTCAGTTGTCACCTTCGTCAAAGAGCCACTACAACTTCGTTCCAATCCTAAAAAAATATACAATCACATATTCATGATCTTTATGTCAAGGGTTTCACGTCCATATATTAGGCTCAAGAAAACTCTATATTTCCAATACCAATAAATAATTAGGGGGGTTGAAGAACACATGAAGAACGCGCGAAGAAATAAAAGGAATAGAAGCAAGGTTAAAGTGTGAGACAATGGCCTTGTTCATTTGGCAATCGTCGTCATGAATTTAGGACATGAAGATTAAATAAAATAACTCAATGTGTAAAAACCCTTACCTTAACTGTTCATTGGAGGTGGCACGAAGAAGAAAGATGTAGTCGATGAAGAACATTGGTGTTCGTCGCTTCTGCAAGATGCTTCTGATCTGGGCTTGGGTTCGGTTCCTCATTCTTCGTTTGGGGGTGGTTCTTCGTTGGAGAAAGTTCTTCCTAGTTCTCCTAGGTTCTCCCAACTCTCCTTTTCCAATGATTTCTAACCCAGAAATGAAGATCCAAAATATATTAAAATAGGTTTAACAATTAATTATGGTTGTCCAAATTAATTTGGTTATGTTGGCACATTAAATTTGGCACAATTAAATGAAACATTAAATTGAATTACATTGGCACAATTTAATGAGACATTAAATTGAATTCACATTGGCACAATTGAATGGGAGTATTCCAAGAAATTTCCCCACATTAAAGAAGGGTTCTTGTGGTCCCCACCAATGAAATTAAAAATGGAGGTTTCAAACTCGTGTGTTCCCCACCTATATAACTCAAATGGAGGTTTTAACAAGAAAAATAAAATAAATAAGTTTTATTTTATTTTCAATTTTTTTAATACACCCAAAATAAGTCTGAAAACTAACTTTCACTCTCAACCTAATATGGTCGAGGTGAAGTTCTCCTTAAGTGAATATTAGCACTGCGAGTTCAACGGTGTCCTCAGATTTCCATTTCAAGCACCGATTCAAATGTTACAAAAACCCACTCACACGTTTACTGAACATACCTGAAAAATAGTTCAGAAATTCATTCTGTGCACTCCTGGTCTCAGAATCTTGCACTGTCAATTTTTTCGGACTCATAAAATTCCCAAATAATTAAAGAAAAATTACATGAAAAAGTTTGTGTCTTTACATTCTCCCCACCTCAGTGCTTTTCATCCCCAAAATCAACAAAATAAACTAGGGAAACAAGTGGGGGTACTGAGAAAGTATCTGAGCCTCCTGCTCCCATGTTCTCTCCTAGAGTTTCCCATGCTACCAGAAAACACGTTATAGAGGTATCGACCACCCATGAAAGACCCACTCCTGTCGATCCTCAATATCTACTGGAACCTCCGTAAATGTTGCCCCGTCATCAATGTCCAGCTCACCCCAATCAATGATGTGTGAAGGGTCATGAACATATATCCTCATCTAGGATACATGGAAAACATCATCCACCCGGTGCAACTGAGGTGGAATAGATAAGCGGTAAGCCACCTCACCAACTCTGTTGAGGACCTAAAAGGGTCTGATGAACCTCATAGATATCTAGCCACCCCTACCAAATCTCTGCAAACCTTATTGAGGTGAGACCTTTAAGAAGACACGGTCGCTATCCTCAAACTCTAGAGGTCTTCGTCTCCTATCAACGTAGGATTTCTGCCTTCTCTATGCAGTCTTCATCCACTCCTGGATGATATGAACCTTCTCCATGGTAGCTTGTACCGTCTCTCGTCCAACGAGTGTTGTCTCCCCTAGGTCAATCCATCACAATGGTGATCTACAAGGTCGTCTGTACAACGCCTCAAACGGTGCCATACCGATAGTTGTGTGATAGCTGTTGTTGTACGCGAACTCCACCAAACGTAATTGATCCTCCCATCTGCATCCAAAATCAAGGATACAAGCACGTTGCATGTCCTTAAGGGTCTGTATGGTCCACTCCATCTGACCATCCATCTGATGTTGGAAGGCGGTGCTTAACCAAAGTTGTGTCCCAAACACCTCTTACAACCCCTTCCATAGATGGGAAGTAAAACGTGCATCACGATTGCAGACAATCGTAGATGGCACACCTTGAAGCCGTACAATCTTCTGCATATAGAGGCATCCCAATATTTCAACTGATCCCTGCTCTCTGATTGGTAGGAAGTGGACCGACATGGTGAGTCAGTCAACAATCACCCAAATAGTATCATGAATCCTAGACATGCATGGAAGTCACATCACAATGTCAATGGAAATTCCATTCCACTTCCACTATAGCACATCTAATGGCTGAACTAAGCATGCTGGAACTTAATTCTCTGCCTTCACTTGCTGACATGTGAGGCATCGAGAGACAAACTCTGCCACTGCCTTCTACATTGCTGGACACCAGGGCTGACGCCGGAGGTCCTAGTACATCTTTTCCACTCCTAGATTTACCGCTAGAGGGAATATATGGGACACCGTCAAAATATCCTCCCTAAGTGCTATTGGTTCCATAGTATTCCATCTAAAGAGGATGATGTGCTCCCCACCTTTAGAAAATCCATCAGCTACCTATCCAGTGGATATCTGAGCACGTTGAGCCTCATAGTCTATGTCGCCAAGCTATGCCTCCCTGACTCGTCGAAGGAGTGGGGGAGTGACTATCAGAGACTGAAGATAAGTTTCCCCATCTCGATCCACATAGGATATCTGCAAAGCGGCTAGTTGCTCCGTCACCTCTCCCAGAAAACATCGCACCTCTGACACGCTTTTGGGTGGTTCCCAAGCTAGTATAGCCTCAATATTAACTGGATCCATTGAAACTCCTAATTCTGAGATAACCTATCCTAGAAAGGTGACCTCTCATATCCAAAACTGGCACTTAGAGAGCTTACGATAATGTTAGTGTTCTTGAAGTGTGTCCTGAACTATCTGAATATGATAGGCATGACCCTCCTCCGTCGTTGAGTATATCAGGATGTCATTGACGAAGACTACCACAAAGCGACATAGGTATGGCTGGAAGATCCTTTTCATGAGTCCCATTAACACTACTGGGGAATTGGTCATGTTGAAAGGCATAACCAAGAACTCATAATAGCAATACCGACATCTAAAGGCTATCTTATACACATCCCCGACTCATACCCTGAGCTGGTGATAGCCAGATCTGAGGACTATCTTCGAAAATCATCAAGCTCCCTTCAGCTGATCAAAGGGATCATCAATCCTTGGATGTGGGTACTTATTCATCACGGTCACCTGGTTCAGGCACCGATAGTTCACACAGAGTCTCAAAATACCATCCGTCTTCTTGGAGAACAAAATTGGGGCTGCCTAAGGGAAAAAACTGGGCCTAATGAACCCCTTGCTCTGCAAGTCCTCCAGCTATACTCGCTACTCTCGAAGCTCCATGGGATCCATCTGATATGACAGGGGGTAGATATTGGTGTCCTCTTAGGGTAAAAGTCGATGTAAAAGTACACCTCTCTATGAAGAGGTAGACCTGGAACATCATCAGGGAAAACATCAGCGTATTGTTCCACCACTACATGATAGCTCAGACTCCCAACATCAACTGCTCTGAGGGTAAGGCTAGAAAAATGATGTGTGATCAGCTGCACCCTCCTCCGGGTAAGTCCATCCTGCGATGAAAATGTTTCCTTCTCACTGGTGAAGGATAATATGGTCCCAGCTATGAGGACACACTGCACTTGGTGCCTAATATAGTCAATCTGAGCATTGACTATGGAAAACCAGTCCATACCCAAGATGACGTCGTAAGGCCTCGATGCACCTACTAGGAGACCCCAGTAGAAGATCTTGACTCCTAGAATAATCTCACACTGCCAGCACCAGTGCGTAATCATCAAATCTTCTCCCGTAAGAATCTCTAGCCATAAGGATCGAGCCAACGACTCCGTCAGAATCTCCGAGCTCCAAATGAGGGTCATGGTAATAAATTAGTGACTCACACCTTTGTATATATGTACTACAGCTAAGGTGGAGTAGACATAGATCAAACCTCTAATCATTTATGGAGTTCCTTGGTTGTAGGCCTCAGCTTCCTAGAGCTTAGCTCGTCCCTGTCCTCCTGCTCCCTGTGGTTGGGGTGGACCACCAGGCGGTGGAGGCAGTAGAACCTCAAAATGTCTCCCACTTCCTACTGCATGGACTGATCCTCTGCCACATCTGCCTCTAGCCTGTAGACCTCCTCGATCAAGCATATGTCTCTACCTCGATAATCCCTTGATCGTCTTCTGGTCATCAGTATGGTGGGTCGGGCAGTTGCGAGCCATGTGACCCTGCTTTTCGCACGTGTAACATTGTGTGTCTCTTGCCTGTCCTACTCTACCTCGAGATACTCAAACCACAAAACTTGTATCCCACAGTTGTCTGCCTATAGGTCTGGTCCTCTTGGACCTCTGCATCATCTGTCTACTTCCATCTACCAATGACTTTGCTGCATTTCGTCTGGTGGTGGGTCTCGCTGCCGAGGACTGCTCATCAAGGAAACTATCTTCTAAAAGTGCTCACTCTAACACCCCCACCTACATAGGGATGCTGAGGAAAACCATTAAAGCTATTCTATTCCATTTGAGACCCTTCCCAAAGGTCCGAGCCCTAAAGAAAGGGTCCATCACCAAGTAAGTGGAGTACCGTGATAGGTCAGTGAACCACACTGAATACTGACCCACCTTCAAGCTACCCTACTCCAAGTGGAGAAGCTTTTGTATACACTCTGAGTGTAGGGTCCCTAGGATAAAATCTGCCCTAAAATGATTTCAAATTATTCTAAGATGATAGTGTCCTCATCGTGAACCTAGAGCATCAAGATCCACCATCTATTTCCTGAAGAAGGATGGTGGCAAGGATCACCGTGAGATCATCCAGTGTCCCTACCAGTAGAAAGAATCTATCCACAGCCTCTAGCAAATCCTCAGCCGATTGTGGATCTATCTCACCGTAGAAATAAGTGGCCTATAGTGCTGGAACTCGTGCAATGTGCTCCAGTGGCGTGCGCTATCTGCTGTTAGGGATGGTGTCATCAACTGCCCAAAGGTTGGTGGTATTTTTGGTACACCACCTGGTGGTACAACTGCCATAAGGAGGACCTACACCGAAGCCTCGTCGCTTAGTGGGATATCATCATGTACTCTAACTGGAATCCTAGCTGGATGGCTGTGTGGAGGCATCCTGAAAGGAAAGAGGTGTTCCATGGTCATTAAGTCTATACCTGGTGAGCTGACTCAAAGAGATCTCAAACTTTTCAAAAACACACGCAATCAATGTTTTCATCCACTCAGTCAGAAATCCGAATTTGGGGTCCTGGTGTATGGATACATCAGTCGCCGCACCAACAGTGGACTCCCCAAACTAAAAAGCACACCCATAACACTTAACACTATTGCCACTTAGAAAAGATCATAGTTCTAGTTCATCGGTAGAACCTAACTCCTCTGATACCAATTTTGTCACGACCCGTCCCTCGGGTACCGTACCGTGACTACCCCAAGCCCACCTTCCATAGGCCTGGGGCTAAAAACTAGCACCGAAAGGCATATTCCCTAAAAACAGTAAGGTAGTTCCTTTATAACTTGTAACTCACACAACTAATTACAATGAAGGATACAATCACAAAGTAAAACTATGTAGTAAACATGGTGTTTACAGAAAGTAAAAGGGGACAGAATACAAGATCAATCGTAAAGTACAACAAAAACTGGAAGGTACAAGTAAAAATGAGTGCAACTCCTATAAAGACCCACCAAGGACTCCTACCTGAGGGTAGGTAAAACTCTCGAATGGTTGTCTTTGCAGTACGCCTCATCTATGGTCCACCTATGAGCAACCTCCAGTCCTAGTACCCTTGTCCTTAGTCAGTTTTGTATGTCATATGCACCAAACACAACAAGGTACAGACATAGACCACACAGGGGTGAGTATAAAGATACTCAGTAGGGACCCCGAGACCTTTGAAGGTCTTAAAAAAACTACAGAGGATAAAACACAAAACATGAAAACAACTAAAAACCCTACTTAGGTATATTCCCATACATATACCTAAGTTGTGGAGTAAACCCATCTCAATCATGAGGAAACACGAGGCCCAACTCAAAAGCCCAAAAACCAACTATTCCATGAAGGAAATAATATCAAAAAGAAAAAGGATCGGCACAAACCAGGTATAAAACTTCAAGAAACAAAATTATGAAGCTGACCCACATAGGATCGATATGGAAGCTGATAGCCGACCACATGATTCTCTTGGGATAGTAAGAAGTAACATTCCGAAAAACTCGACTATTAGAGAACTCATCCCCTATCGAGTATAGTGGGACGTCCATGTCACACATAGGTGCTTCCCATTAACATTGGTCTCCTGAGGTACTCCTCCTGTCGAGTATTGTGGGTCTGTCGCGTCACACAAAGGCGCTCCCCACCGTGGGTCTGTCGCGTCACACAGAGGTGCTCCCCATCGTGGCCTGTTGAGGTACTCCACCTATCGATCACCATGGGTCTAATGCATCACATAATGGTGATCCCCACCATGGGTCTTCCGTGTCACACAAATTCACTCCCCACTGGGCAAGTTGAGTTACTCCGAGTTGAAACGGTCAGCAGTCGTCAAATCTCAGCTAGACGCAGAGTTCCGTATGTCTTGCGGTTGGGATAACTGCTCCCAAAGCCATAGGTCATACCTAAATTGCCACTATTTTTCACTAAAAAGTAACCCAAAGGTCCGTTATGTCAAAAGGTACCCAATGAAATAGACAACATGTCAATCGGATGCCCGATCTGTAAGTTATTAGCATTTTCGATCTGAGGGACCTGTTGGATTCGAGGACCATATTGATCCATGGATTCCAGTGCTAGAGACGGTTCGTCAAACAGACGCCCGATTCTCAAGTTAAGGACAAAAAGGTAATATTGGGCCCAGATTGGCCCGGGGTCCGGTCTAACCTAGTCGGACTGACACAGCCCGACCCAGTCTGGGTCTGGCCCGGACGTCCTTGGCCTTGGCGGTCCCGACACGCTAGCCCGTGGTCTGGCCGGACCCATGTAGGGGGTTGCCCAGCTTGGCCTGTAAAGGGAACGAACCATTAGTGTGGCCCACTGGGTGGCTCATGGTGCGGCTTGTGGTGCAGCAAGCGGTGCGGCCCACGGTTCGGCTTCATGGTGCAGCCCATGTTGCGGCACACGGTGCGGCTTGCGCTGTGGCCTCGTATTGTAGCTCGTGATGCGGCTTGGTTGGAACGCGGGACTGCTCAGCGGCCCCGCACAGTGTGCCTTGGCCGGCCAGAACAGACGAAAATTCCTCCTTCTAGTGGCACGATGGCGTCGCTGTCCACCTGCGGCCAGTCGTGTGCCAGCAGCCATCCGCCTCGGCTGCGACCAAGCGGCCGCAGACTCCTACTCCACCGGCGGCGCATACGCGCACTGTCACTCCGCCACACGGTCGGTCGGTATTTGGCTGTCATCCTGCCCTACCGCGGCTGACAGGCCACAACCTCCTCTTCAACTGATGATGCTGACGCGTGCCACCCTTTCTTCATTGTGGCCGGCCAGGTTCTAACAGTCTCCTTCTTCCATGAGCCACTGCAGCTTCATTCCCAGCCCTAAAAATTATACGATTGGCTATTCATGATCCCTGTGTCGAGGGATTCACATCTATATATCGCACTCATAAGAACTCCATATTTTCAGTGCCAATAAAAAATTAAGGGGGTTGAAAAATTCACAACAAACTCGTAAATAAATATAAAAGGAAGAGAAGCAAGGTTAATTTGCGGGATGATGGCCATGTTCGTTTGACCATCTTTGTCATGAATTTAGGACATGAATATTTAATAGAATAAATTCAACATGTAAAAACCCCTACCTCAATTGGTCATTGGAGGTGGTGTGAGGAAGAAAGATGTAGTCAATGAAGAATGTTGGTGTTCGTTGCCTCTGCAAGACGCTTCCAATCCGGGCTCGGGGTCGGTTCCACATTCTTCGTTGGGGGGTGGTTCTTCATTAGAGATAGTTTTTCCCAGTTCTCCAAGGTTCTACCAACTTTCATTTTCCAATGATTTCCCACCAGGAAATAAGGATCCAACATATATTAAAATAGGTTTTAAAATTAATTAAGGTTGGCACAATTAATTTGGTTATATTGGAACATTAAAGATGGCACAATTAAATGTTACATTAAATTGAATTAGGTTGGAATAATTGAATGGAACATTAAATTGAATTCACATTGGAAAAATTAAATGAGAGGATTCCAAGGAATTTCTCAACATTGTGGAAGGATTCGGGTAGTCACCACCACTAATATTCAAAATGGAGGTTTCAAACTCGGGCGGTCCCCACCTCCATAACTCAAATGAAGGTTTCAACAAGAAAAATAAAATAAATATGTTTTATTTTATTTTGATTATTTTAACACACCCACAAAAAATCCAAAAACTAACTTTCACTCTCGACCTACTGCGATGGAGGTGAAGGTCTCCTTACACGAATATTGGCGCTACGATTTTAACGGTGTCCTCAAAATTCAATTCCGAGCACCAGTTAAAAAGTTAAAAAAACCCACTCGCACATTTACTGAACGTACACAAAAAAATTTTAGAAATTCATTTCGAGCACTTCGGGTCTCAGAATCATGCACCGTCAATTTTCGAAGACTTGTAAAATTATCATATAATTAAAAAAATTACATGGAGAAAATCCAAGTGTTTTCAAATAATATAATTTATATCCTTTTATACATGGTTTTAAAATTTACATCAACATATTTTTAGGAAAATAATATTAAATTACCATGGATGATGTTGTTTAAATTTGTATACCTCTATTTATTTTGATATTTACAATATGCTATTACCTCAAAACATTTGTCACTCCTGATTTCGGTTTTTGAAAATAACATATAAACCATGATAGAGTTCATTAAACTAAGTTATAGAATATAAAAGCACAATATATTACTTTCTTATGGGTCTCATTCTTCTTTATTTTACCATATGTTGTAAACAAAAAATACTTTACATCATAATTTCTTCAAAAATACATACCATTCATTTTCATTTAGTAACCAAATCATGGTTTTGTACCCACAAAGTTGTGGTTTCATATTTCATATGAATAAAGAAAAATTTTAAACTATGAGGATTAATATGAATCATCATAAAACACAAAAAAATTCATGGTAAATCTATTTGGTAGTAACAAAACAAATATTTATAAATATATAATAAATAAAAATTAAATGGATTAATTTAATGATAAATATATTCTAAATTAGTTTAAAACCAAACCATTTATCACATGATATTTTTACCTTTGAATAATTGTTAGTTTTGAATTATAAGTGAAGTTATATATTTTTGATAAATATAAGGACATTTAATTTTTGAAAAAGAGGGGATGTAAATGATGTTATAATTATTAATATAATGAACCAAGCTTGATGTACATAGACATTACATTTATTTTGTAGAATACTTAATACATAAACAAAAAGACTCCCAAAGATAATATTAGTTTAGTGCCTTTGGAAACATAGAACATAATCTTCTAACTAGGTGAATGATCTTGAACATCTCCCATAAAGATCTTCCAAATTAGTTTTCCTACCTAAAACCTTTTTTTATATCATGGGGGAAAGAAAAAATAAAAAGGGTGAGCTCAAATTCTCAATAAGGGTAAACATCCAGAACATAAAACAAACCATAAACACAAAGAATGGTAAAACCTGAAAAAAAAAGTTTAAATATCAAAATCTAGAGTTGTGAGATAAATCATGGATATACATAAGGGATAAATCAAAAAGGAACATTAACCATGATAATATAGTATTGGAATAAAATATAGAATTGTGCCAATAAAATAAGAACATAATATGATTTCTATAGTAGCCAAGACATTGCTGCCAAGACCATCATAGTGGAAAAATTCCATTACTAAACTGAGTTTAAAAGTCATTCCAGCCATGTATCATTGAACTGTATTTACTTGCCAATCCATCCCTGTATTACTGAACCAAATTTACTTTCTATTCCAGTCATGTCTATATCATGAGATATAAATCATTACCCAATTCATTGGAGGTAGATATTTGTCCCACCCATCTCAAAATGAAATCATTCTTACATGTTCCACAAAAACATAAGTCATTCATCATAGCAAAACCCATGAAATAAAATGGGTTTCCTAAACATCATTTCATCAATTCATAATCCATAAGATGATAATTCCATCGTTAATACAATTAAAATCATAGTAATAATAGGGATAGAAACATAACCCTATTTAAGAGCATCATCTTAGATGGAAAATAATTTTGAGAAAACACATGAACTTAATTTTTGAGGAAAATATATTTATTCTTAAAAAACATTTTCTTTTCTCAAAATAACATGATTTTTTTTAAAAAAATAATTTAATTAAAAATAAAATTGAAATTGTGTAAAGGAAGCTTCATGGAAATAAGGCATCATGAAACTATAAAAAATCTATTCATGTCTTATATGTTAAAAAATAATTCTCCTCATACTTTTTCTGGAAAAGTTAAAAAGTACTTCGTATGGTAAACAAAAGAAATAATTCTTCCACACCATGTATTAAAAGTCAAAATGGGTAAAAAATGACTTTAAAAATACATAGAAGAATAGTAAAAAAAATTTCTTGAACCTAAATGATAAATAGATGAAAATCTAAAAAATAAGGAATATTCTCTTTAACCTAAATAACTCCATCTATGAGAATTAAAATGAATAATTACATAAGATAATAAAAGAACAAATTTTTCCAAATAAAACTAGATTGGAATCTTTTGAATCTATGTCTATAAGGATAAATGGTGGAAAAGGCTATGAATTCACTTCATGGTGGGATCCCAATCTTCACGATTCTATCCAATGGAGGAGGGGGAAATATAATTATTTTGAAGAAAATTTTAACAGACAAATGTTAATTTACCTATGAAAAATGGGATGAAAAATTTGGCCACATGGTTTGTCAAATGCGGCACCAACATTGTGCCCTTCACAATATGAAGGGGAACCTCACATAGTTTCTTGTTTATAGTTTGGAAATCATGTGAAAACCATGTATTGTCCATTATGAAGGCTTTTTCATAAGTCGAACAGGAATTTACATATGGTGGCATAGTTTTCTAAAAACTTGAGACCTTTTAAACCTCAATGTTATGCCCTTCACTCTTAGGGGTAACCCTGTGACCTATCCCATATGGGTTCACCTAACCGTATGGCCTATCCGTTTTTCAATAAAAATAGAGCTCTAGGATTCAAAAAAGCTATGAAAATCCTTGATAAACCCATGGTTACATTCGGTACCCACATTAGTCCCTAAATAATCATGTAAACAAAAAAAGATTCATAACTCACAGGAAAACATGATATCTTACACAATGATTCCAAATATTATAAGGAATAATGACTATAATAATGTTTGAAAAATCCATGTTTCCAAATTTGGTAAAGGAAAACTAAAAACCATTTTCTGACAACCATCCATCATTAAATAAAATTAATTTGATGAATTAATTAATATCACATCTCTATTTATTATTTTTTATATCTTAAAACCAAGATCATTCATAAATTAAATCTTAGTATTCCAAAATCCATAATTTGATTAACATTAAGCATGGATGGAGAAAAGTGAACAAATTTATAGTATAAAGTATAGATTATATTATTCGTGTTTGTTATATGAAAAAATTAGGAAATAATATTAGTAACATTGATATATTTTACATTGATATTCAAATAGAATTTAACAATGATAAAGGATAATATTATTGATTCTATTACAGTTAGGAAAATGAATATAGAAAGAATATGAGTTAAAGGGTTCCCTATACATGTGGATAAATTATATATCGAATATCACAAAACGAAATATCATTGTAATAGAAGTAGTAATATAAGATATTATTTTGGTGTAAATAAAAGATAAGAATTAATACTTTTATAGGGTGGATATGAATATAAAATAATCAATACATCCATTTTTATCATTCTCTTATCTATATTTATTTTTGTGATGACTAGTAACAATGTTATAAACAACTAGAGTGGTTAATCTAGTTAAAGGAGAAAACAAATCATTATAAAGTCCTTATTCTCCATGATTATATCATTATTGAATTATTGATGATCTATTATAGTTTATTAATGAAATATATTGAATTTTTTCATTCTTTATCATTATTTCATTTATATTTCTTCTTAATATTTATAATATTTTAATATTATAATTTATTTTTCTTTATATTGTAAGATATGATGAAATAGATGGATTGATTGATGTGTGATTATATTAATGTTAATATGGATTCACTATTGAGTCTACATTTCATTAATAGAACATCTCTTAAATGAGAGTTATTTTGATAAGTTATATTTAAGGTATCATTGGATAACATGGATATTTCTATGTGTTTCTACCAACATACTTTGAAAATTGGGTCAATGTTCTATGATTATAGAGCATTAACAATTATATTTAAATTCAATGAAATGTTATTAACATGTTAATATATATTTCATTCACCGAGTAAGGGTAGAATATGTGTTAATAAATAGTTAACCTATGATACAGTTGATTATAGGATCCTTATATAGACTATCTATTATCCTTTCTCATTATAGCTTCATTCAATTTAGCTTTTTTGTTGTTTTAAATCAATTGATATCTAAGAAAAAATACATTCCCTCATTTTTTACATAAATACACAAAATATAATAATTTGGTTACATAAAGGACCACTGAGAGTATGTAGCCTCTATGGGAGATGTCAATGGTCTATATTAAACTACACCATTAATATTTTTGAAAAAATATTTTTTACCGGATTATAAAAAATCATAAAAAATGTTCACAATATTAAAAGGGAGGATAAATATTTATATTAATTTCCTTTTTTTTCTGATTTTTTATTATGATATTATTTTCTGATCCAATGATTTTAATTTGATTTTTTCTTTGGGATATTATTGATTCATAACAAAAAATAATAGTGATGGGTTTATAAGATATGATGCAGATATTTTATGACCATTTCTTTTTTGGTCTAAAAATTATTGATTTTAAATATTGATAAATTGTATAAGATAAAAAATTTATTATTGATTCCCTTGAAACCTTAAACATTTGTAATTTTAAAAGAAACAGAAGGTATGGATGAAAATATTTTGAATTTAGACCAAACGTTTAAGGTAATTATATCACCAAATATCATCTACCCAAATAATTAAATTTTTTATCTTGATTTTCAAGATAATTTTGAACTAATGAAAGGGTTTATTCCTATCATTCCTATGTTTCATATAAATTATATAGAACATTCCCAAAAAATCTTGAGGGAGTTCACAATAGTGTGTTTTAAACTCCAGTCAAGGTGAGTTGTTGAGGGAAAAGTGACGTGGACATCATTTATATTCTCAAATTAGGGACCTTAAGTAAAATTATTTTATAGTATAAATATAAGAGACACTATAACTTGATATTAATAAAAAAATTATTTCAATTAAAAAAAACTTACCAATATCATGAATCAAAACTATTAGGAAAGAATTATCTAGTAATAGATATTCCATTAGAGAAAATGTGCAGAATTATTGGGAGATATTTAGGAATCCATATGCAACATACCAATGAAAACTAATAGAGGAACATAATTTCTTATTAGTCATCTATTAAGGTTTAATTAGAACTAATCAATACATATTAGATGTATGTCAATAAGAAGATCTAATTGATAAATATATATGTGATAACAAAATATTAAGGGATATGATTATGTAAAATTCATTGTAATTTAGAATAGTGGTTATAGTAAAAATATGTTTACAAATAATCTTGACTCTAAAGTGATCAAAACTATTATTCTCAATCATTTTGGTGTGAAAAATAGATATAAAATATAAGGAAAAAAAATCCACCCTTACTATAGATTATTTAGTTTTCACTTCACGTGATTAATAAAATAATTGATTTAAAAAATACCCAAAACCATAAAGTTCTCTATAAATATAAAAAATAAACTACAGAAAGAACCTATGTTAAATCAAGGGTGTATTATTAAATCTATTATAAAATTTGGATGTCACCTACCATTTCAAAAAAAAATACAAAAAACTCTGATAAAAAGGATTTCTAGAGAGCTATTAGGAAAAACAATTTACATAGAGGAATATTGATAGTAATTATCTAATAATCTCTCAACTTTGAGATACAACGGAAGAAAATTTGGATTATTATGTCAAAGAATCTAAGAATGATTTTGTGGAGTTTATAGGTCAAATTAGACATATTTAAAAAATGATTGAGTGATTTTATATATATTAAGGATAAGGTAAAGTGGTAATGGCCCCGTATTTATAAGGATATTTTCTTGAATAACATTTTTATATTGTATAGTATTTTTCACTTATATGAAAGGTAATAAACCAAGAAATAATTGCATCATTAATGGAGCTTTGTTTTATTCATCATATAATCCAACAAAAGTTACATACTATAATGGGAAAAAATATTAAATATAAGAACTAGAATGATAAAATTCAGATCATCCTAATCCATAAGAATTTTCTATCCCAGAAAAATAATATGTAAAAGAATTTTTCATCATATCTATCAAAATTTTAAGAATGGAAAAAATAGAACATTGAGGTGAATTATCATGAATTATATAACAAGGAATTAATATCTATTTATAATAGAAAATATGACTATTGGAATAGTAATGTGACCATTAAGAGTAGTAATCTAATCATTGATAATACAAACATAATTGTTGAAATATTAATTTAACCTAATAAAGTGGTTTTGAAAAGATAAAATATCCATAATTTTAAAATTATTTTTCATCAAAAATAAATAAAAAAATTTATTTCAATTACCTAAATTGTATTAATTGAACTATAACTGAAATAATTTTACTTTTAAAGCATTCTTAAATTGGTTTTTTACTTTTTAAATGCATTAGAAGAAAATACAATTAATAAAAAACAAGTATTTAAACTATTTATCAAAAACAATATAATTTAAGAATATTATAAATAAATAAATTCAATATAATTTTGACATAAAAATATCTAAAATTATATTTTTTTTTTAAATTTGATTTTTCTAAATTGATAAAAATTAATTTCAAAAAAAAATTAACGGTTACTAAATGTTTTTTTTTTGAAAATAATATTTTGATAATAAAATTGGATTTAATCTAATCTCTTAGAAAACACATAGATGAATGTTAATCATTTCATAAAATATATAATATATAAATTTAGTTTAGATCAATCAAAAAATGATTTATTTAATTTATTTATGTAAAAAACTTATTTTCCCATAAAAATAGTTTATTCAAAAAAGTTTTCCTTTATTTTTAAATAATATTTTTTTTCATTTCCAATTAATTTTTTACCAAAGAAATCATTATATATATACCAAAACAAATATTTTTATAATTTTTCATATCATATTTATACCCACCGTTTGAATAATCGTGGTGATAAATTTTCATGTTTAAAAAAATATTTTTATAGAAAGTCACTTTTTGTTAGAAAATGAGGTTACTTGTAATAGAATATAAACTCAATGTTGCATGTAATATAAGATTAAACCAGTGTTCTATGAAATGAAATATACACTATATTTTATGTGTAACATAAAATAAAAAAACAAAAAAAAATTATTTGAGTATAATATTTCACAAAATATCATGGTGTTACATTCTACCCCCATAAAATCAATTTCACCCTCCAAATTAGTCACATTGTTACCAAAAAATGAGGATAGTTTTACCTTATTTCATCCTTATGTTCCCAGGGTACATCCTCGAGCTACTGGATTCTCCAAAAAAATGATATTGTGAGTAGTTTTGTTTTATACAACTTTTTATGTATGATCTAAAATCCCCACCAGTTATTCCTCATAAGAAAGATCATAAGCCTATAGTAGGACCACCAAGGTTATTTAATGAGAGGGATTTGGTATGTACTCCCCTCGTAGTGATACATGGAACACATCTTGAACATTATTGAGTTTTAGTGGAATTTTTAAGCAAAATATTCTTGATACAGTTAATGATTTTAAAGGGACCATTATATCTAGGGATTAGTTTTCCATTCATTCATTCATGGATAAATTCATAGAAAAAACTTCTCACAAACATTATATTATATATAACATCTAAGATTATCTAAATTAAATTTATTTCATCTTTGTTCTACCATTACATGTTTTTGAATAGATCTACCATTCTATGTCATTTCATCATCAATATAAGTTTCTAATAAATTTATTTCTACAAATTCATTAATGTTTTTTGGAGTTAAAAATATCTTTCCATAAAGGGCATCATAATGAGACATATAAATTCTTGAGTGAAAGATATTATTATAAGGAAACTAAACCAAATGAAGATATTGATCCCAAAAACCAATGAAACCCAAACAAAAAATATCTTATCATATCCACTATGGTTTTAATTATTCCTTAAAATTGACCATATATATGGGGATGATACGTAGTGTTGAAACTCAACGTCATATTAATAGATCCCTGAATAACTAATCATAAAATTGAGGTAAAACTCAGACCCAATTAAGGGAAATTTAATATGGTACTCCATGCAACCATACCACTACATTAATGTATATCATGGAATGCATATCTAGAGATAAATATTCTTTGATAGAAACAATGTGTGATGGATTCATAAGGTGATTAACTACAACATATAATTAATTATACACAAAATATAAGGTATATACTAAATATTATCAATAACTTTAATCATATTTCCATAGTGTTTGAAGTCGTTCCCCCCCAATGACAAGTATCACTAAAACATGTACAAAACCAAGGGGTTGTATTTCCATAAATGTCTCTTAAAATATCATCAGTCTTGATAATCTCCCCTCACATAATACCTCAAAAATACTATAAATGAAATTAAACTTATCATCAAACTTAAACTCATAAACCCATGATGGAATCCATAACACTTATGTTAATATTACATGGATTCAAATAAAAATAGAAATGTTAATTCAATATTTATACCTTAGTTACACCCTTATTCTATACAAAACAATTAATTTGAATATTGTTTTCCACCTTCCACAGGTAGAATATAAATAATTTAATTTCATTATTCTAGAATACATATCAAGGGAGATAATCACATGGAATTTTACTAATGGATGAATAATAATATTTTCATATAGATTATTCATGAAAAAATAAAACATAAAATTCCCATCTAAGGAGGTATGAAAAGTGTTCCTAGATTTATATTAATCACTTCAACAATTGAGACTTCATAATATTTTCTATTTTCCATTTTATTTTCAGTTTTTCAATGTATTATCATCCACATTCACCCTTGGGTTAGGGAATTGATAGAAATAATTCCCAAAATCCCTACCCGAGAAACATTGGTGTGTGGGTGGTGAATTTTGTTGATAATTCACTCTATTTATTTAATTTATTTGACTCTTCACAACATTTATAGCATATTTTCCTCAATGTATAGGTTTACCATACTTATAAATTCCTCTAATTCCATTCAGGATTTTACCTGAGTGCTTCTTCCAACATTTCAATCATGTAGGTAAATGAAATTTCATTCCACTATGATACATATTTGAGTTAAAATGAGACTCAATCTTCATTTTCTTATCAAACCCATGGTAGTGGTCAATATATACAATTTCCATTTATTTATTCAATGAAAATAGAAGGGATTCTTCATAAATACTAAATCCTCCTATATCCAATTACATTCAAAGACATCGTCTTATGTGACCAAAGAATCAATAAATTTTTCTCTCTAAAATTATGATTAAACTAGAAGTATAGAATAAAAATATTTTAAAATTAGATTCATCAGTATCTATAGTTACACCATCCTTCTATTTGATCTGGAGAAATTCCCTCTCCATTATTGTTCATAGAATAAAATGGAATTAATTACCGATAAATATTCTCTTAAACTCATCATATCCCATGGAGTCAATTACCTACTCTTGAATCATATTTTTATTAATTATTCACCATTTATCTATTTTCCCATCCAAATTATAATCAACTGAAATGAATTTTTCATACTTAGAACACTAGAGAATAGAATATATATTTTTAGTGGTGCTGATCCATTTCTCAAAAAATAGCATTAATAGACCATCTAAAAGGTGGTAGATGTTTTCTCATAATGAACTAAATAAAACATTATTCCCTCCATTGCAAATTTGGATGTTCAATATGATTTGTAGATTGAGAATTTTTTGTGAGTATAATAATCAAATATTCAATTATATCTTTCATAACATTCAGTTCCCCTATGGGAAAATAAATGCATTTTCCATTATAATTAGTATTAACATGATTGCTTCATGTTACATCCATTGACTAAAACCCAAAATCATAGTGTTAGAAATAGAAATCATAGTGAAAAAACTCATAATAATGAAAAAATAATTTTTAGTATTTCTAAATTATTACACCTTTTTTCAATATATAATACTTAAGGATTATTCTAGGTAAATTATAGTTATTATTCAAATCATTCATGATTTTTCAAAATGATTCCAAAGAATATCCCCTAATAGTGTCCAACCAAATGTGTAGCAAGGCCCTTTGACTTACACTTGGTGATGATAAAGTTAACCTTAATGCTCTCTTTTAGTAGTTTTTCCCCTAGGTACCCTTGTGCAGGAGCCACATCCACATGAAGTAACCATATATGGATATATTTTATGGAATCCACTCACACTACACTTTACCAAATTTCAACTATATGTTTCTATACATATACTTATCTACATATTTATCCATTATTCATATAGGTAGACGTAAACTTATAAATATTACTAGGGTTATCACAAACTTTTTCTCATCATATTTTCCAAAGGATAGCCAATCCATTCCCCTTATATTGACTATAGTGAAATAATATTCTCATACATAGATTTAAAATATTAATATATGAGTATTCAATACATTTCAAAAATACATACCCAGGGATTGTAAATATTTAGTACCATGGGATACTGGGTACACAACCCTCTTATATAGTGAAATATCCTCAATATGTCCCTTATTGATATTCCCTTTCTTTATATTCAAAAATATACACTACAAAAATCCTCAATTAATAACTTGGGGATGAAAAAAAGAAGAATGGGTGAGCTTATATTCTCATTAAGGGTAAATATGGGAAACATGTAACCAAAAATGAGTATAAGGGTATGAGAACAAAAGAATGAAGTATTAAAACCATATCATGAATATCAAAGATCAAAATATAATTTCATGACCTATATATTAGTAGTTCATAAGATATTAACCATAATTGAATCCATTAACATGAACAATGAGAACATAAAATTGGAATAAGACATAGGGTTGTAGAATAAAAATAATCTTATAATCTTGTGAACATGTATAAATAGAAACGAGTTCACTAATTAAGTTCAATAAAATAAATAAGAACCTTTTATAAGGTTATGGACTTAAAGAAAGGTCCACATAAAACCTTACAGACATTAAATCCATCTCTTGGAATGAAACTATGAACATTTAATCAGGTTCACACATATATTTTTGAACATGTCATCTAATTCATGAATAAAATTTTGAACATTAAATCTGGTTCAAAAAAATCATATTTTCTATTGATTTTTTAATATTTAACCAATTAATTGGATAGATATATAGGTCCCACCCATCATATAACCTATACATATGTGTGCCAAAATATCATAAAACATTCATTATATCCTTACCTGTGAAAATTTGTGTTCTTCCAAAAAAAATCATTATAGTATAACCCATGGAATGGATAAGGTTTCAAAAATGTCTTATCATAGAAATCTTAACAATTCAAAATAATTAATAAAAATGGTGACATTGGATTATATCCCCATCAAATTTTATGTAACATTAATTAATTTCATCATAGATGGAAAATGAATTTTAAAAATAACCTGGAAAGTTTCTTAAGGAATATAGCCTTCCACATTAAAAAAAACTTTTTTAATAATAAAATCTTTTAATTCACTTATATTTTAAAATATCATTGGAAACATATACATTAATCATTAAAACATTAAATGGTTATTAAATAATATAATGGGATATATGTTAAAATAAATATTCTATTCACATTTTCGATAAACGCCAAACATGCCTTGTTTTGAAAATGAAAGGAAGATTAATTTTAAAAAACTTTTCAAAAAGTGAAAATAAGGTCAAAAATATTTATTAATCCTTTTTAAAATGTGAACTTAGTTTAGAAAACATTTTTGTAAAACCTAGATATTGAAGAAAATGGGTTTTTGATCAAAGAGAGAAATAAAGAGGATTTTTTATTAAAAATATTATTTTGAACACTAAAATACATAATGAGAGTATAATTAAGATAAAAATGTATTATCATTACATAAACATAAGAGAATAAAATTTATTATTTTATTAGTTAAAAATAATTATATTTCCTCATCAAAATTATAAACATTAAAAATCCTAGTTGATGATGAAATTGTATAGTAAAACAATTACCACATTAGTAACATTGAATTGTAAGACCCATGTAAGGGTGGGTCCAAAATTTATATTTAAATACTAATTATTTTTATAAAAATAATCACAAAATAAATTCAGTTTTATTATATAAACCATATAAAATAAATAGGAAGAGTATATGGGGTGTGTCTCACAAAAGTTAAAAAAGTGAGATGGAAATCTCTTGTAATAATTCTTGACTTCATTCCAACATGTTAGAAATACCTATATAATAAATATATATTTATTATATAAATATTAACTATCCATACATACATACATACATATATATATATAACCATTATGATTTACTTATGGCCTTTTAATACATGTTAATTGACAATTCCATCTTAAAATCCGATTTTGACTACCAACTTCTTTGCTTTTTTGGGTATATTTCAACTTGGTATTTTCAATTTTCTAAATTTTAAAATGGTTTAATAATACCCAAAATGTTATCCAATATGTATATATAATATATATTAATTATATATGTATTTTTAGTTATCCATAAATTTGTTTTATAGAAAATGAAAGACATGGTTCCTAGATATGTACGGAAAAATGCTATTTCCATTATAACGATAGATGAAATTAAAGAAAGGTAAATACTATATTATCTTTATATAATAATTTATGTCATATATATTAAAAAATAAGTTATATTTACCCTAATTACCATCCATAAACATTGTAAGTGAAAAATGAATCACATCGCTTTGGGAGGAAGTACTCGGTTGTTCATATGAATGACATTATTGTTTTCCCACAAAATGGAATGTAAGAAGATATATATGATATCATAATTCCAAAAGTATATATTTTTTTAAAAGTATAATATATATATATATATACACACATTATATCAACATCATTCTAATCTTTTAGGGGTGTTGATGGAAAATGTGTGAAATCAGATCGTTAGGCAGCAGCCCACTGTACACAAGAATGACGTTATCATTACCCATTTGAGGGAAAAAGAGATTGTTGTAGATAATAAATATTTAATTATAAATTATAGAGTATTTATGAAACTTATTTTATTATATTATCACATTTTAACATGTATTTGAAGGGTGTTGAGGAATAAATAAAACAATGATCTTTGTAAAGGATGTTACCTCATATACAATTGATTTTTTTTGGTTTGTATCAAAAGACTTCCATGTTTGATTTCTCATCAAAATAAATATTATAGTATAGGATGGGAGAAGTGAGTAAGAAATTTTGATTTTATTGAAAATTAAAATATGTTTTGGATGTGTGAATAGGAGAAGAGATGAGGGTGGTCTTTTATATGAGAGGTGAGTGGAAAACTTGTAATTTTTTAATGAAAACGATTTAGACACATTTTTCTCCGGGAAAAAGGGTAAAATATTGATCATTGTCAATAATGGAAGATATAAAATTTATATATATACATCCAATTTTTTTTAAAGTTTATAGGTCATCTTAAAAATTATCATTTTTGTTTAACCTCTTAGTAAACCAATTTTAAACTTAACCACTATAATTAATTTTTTGCTTCTTTTACTATTCATAATGGTAAAAGTTTAACTGAACATATTTAATTATATAAATATTTCAAATTAAAGTTAAGGAATCCATTTTTATAAATTAAATTAATATAAGTTCAAAAATTTAACTTCAAAAAAATCTAATAGATGCGAGCAAAAGCAATATTCTAAAGAGTGATGTTTCAAATGTTTAAAATGTTTTACATCGAAATTCAACATAAATTTAATTCCAATGACCTATATTTTTTTAATTTATAAATATTATATATATAATAATTTTACTTTTAAAATCATCTAAAAATAATTTTTATCTTTTTAAATTCAATAATAGAAATTATAATTCGTAATAATAAATTACAAAAAGGAAAAAAATTATTTTCATTCGTGAAAAAATTATAAAAAAATTCATAAATAAAATTTTTTGAAATGATTATTTCAAAAAATATATATTTTATTTTTTCAAAGGGAAAAATTTTAATTTAAAAATATGTGGTGAAAATGTGACTAACTATTTTTTATAATAATATAGGTTTAAGCGAAAATTTAGATTTATTATTATCACTTAGAAAACACATAAGATTACTGTTAAAAATGAATTGAATATACAATATAGTAATTTCATTCAAAAAATTCCCCAAAATTGTTTTGATTAATTTATTATAGTAAAATAAATTTTTGCGCATAATTTTTTTTTCATAAAACGATTTCCATTCTTTTAAAAAAAAATTATTTTAATTTATAATTATTCAGTCATCAAATAAGTCATTGTATATAAATCTGAAAAAATAAATTTTTATAATTTTGTTAATATTATTCAACCCAACCATTCCAATGTATTATTGAGAACGATCATTTTAAATACTACTAATTTTCAATTATTTCATGTATCATATAAACACCGTGTTGTGTTTAAAAATATTAAACAGAGGGTTGCATGTAACAAAATCAAAACCCAGTGTTATAGGTAATGAAAATTATACACGGTGTTTCATGTTATGCACAACATCAAAATGAATAAACATAGATGAAAAAGAACATTTTATAAAATCTTGAGGTAATATATCTATAGTCAATTGGATCCTAAAAATTACAGCAAAGTGAGTTAAAGATGTGGGGGGTCGATGACTGAGAAGACAAAAAACCCCTCTTTACACTTACGAATGTGCCCTAATGGTGATTTAGTGGTACAATATAATGATAGTTCTAGATCAATAGCTAGTCAAGGTTCCCTTCGAGGTAATTGGGATACTATCCACCCCACCAGCTAACTGATGGGGGCTATAAAAACGGCTGTGGTAGCAGTAGTTTCCGGGCCTACTCTAGGTATCATCCACTAAAGACATACCATTGAGTAATTAATTGAGATTATATTCGGTTATTAAAACAACTCTTCATGATAATTAAACAAGCTATAACTTGGTGGGAAACTTGGTTCTCTAAACAATCCTACTACTAAATGAAATATTAAAACTCCCTCTAAAATTTGTAACCATAATTTCACAAGCTGTTACAACCTCTTTACCATAGGACATCTCATCATCAAGATATAAATTTTGCATGAGAAAAATACTCCAAAAGTACCATCATCATCACATAAAATGTGTTCTATATATACCATCATCGACATGAATCACTACCTCAAGGTTGTTCTCAATCCTTAAAATCCATCATGCTACAACTGTGTGACTCAAATGATGCACACCATAAGCTGATAAAAAATCTCACAAATTTACAATATTGAGATTGTGACGAAATTATCCAATAAACTTTACAAGCAGAAAATCCCTATACCAATTCCTCCAAAACATATTGGTTATCCACATAATTGGAATTTTCAAATAAAGAAATATTTTGGTTTTCCAATGACATACCCAGTGCTGTTCAGTTTCATCACACTTGATTATGACAAGACATAAATTAATAGTCTATACCAACAAATTATTTATAATTTAAATCTTGTGAACAAGTTGAAATTGACAAGAAAACATGGTAAGGATGAAATTTTCAGATATATATTGATTTATTTAAATACCTCAGTTTTATCGATATGATGATTTCATTTCCGTTCAAGCAACCCCGCAATGTTTCACAAAGAAACAATAGTTAGTGAATTTCCATCCATTTTCCTATAGAGGTTCCTAGACTAAATGACTGATTATCCACTAACTACATAACATGATTTTTTATGATTTAGAGGCATCATTAAATTGTTCCAACAATCTTTACAAATTTCAAACCAAATTTGATATATTTTTCTCAATTGGTTCACCAACTACTTGCACCGGCCTCATGGATATCAACTGTTCATTGACACACATACTATTCGACTCTTAAAAGCCTTGCACCACCATTTCTCTCAATTCACAAGACCACATATTTTTTTATCCAATTATAAATTTGAATCAAACATCAAAAAATTCAATGCATAACTTGAAACTCTTTGGTAAATTACACATCAGTTTTCTGGATTCTCCATTATCATTCAATGGGTAGTTTTACCAAATACTAAGTCCCTAGTCACAATAGATTCATTTTGAAAGTTAATAGATCTATTCTCCCCAAAATAGTAGTATTCTTATAGTTATATTTCAATTCCCATATTAGTCCACCTAGTCTATAACTAGTTCAACATAAACGCGAAGACTAAGTGTGGTCACCCATTCCATCGATTCCTCAAAAAAACACCATGAAATATATATATACTGGGATTGTTCAAAATTTATTTCACTACGTCCAACAATCCATTCTTGATGTGTGAATAATTATCTAGTAGCTTAGTATCATTTTATGATCCTTGACCAAAATCGGCATTTTCCTCATATGTATGCCACTTTTTTGAATATTGAAATTTCCACCAATGATAAAATCGGGTTAAACACAAATTGGCACCCAAAAAAATTATGGATGCCATATATTGACATAGAGAAAACTATATAGGATTTAACCACTCTGATGATAAACCCTATGAGATTCTAAAAAACATGCTATTTTCTATCTGCATGGGTGACCCTAAAAAATTTCATCAGTGAAATACCATCACTACATCCTTTGGGTTATTATACATAACTAGGTATATAATCAATGGTCTTCTCACCATAATATTTATAGTGGATCAATCGTTATCACACAACCACCACGTGAATGCTCACACATTAAGTCTCTCCCATCTAGGAAAGACAACATTACTGATTCTTCTTTATAGAGTGACTTCCAAAGAGTCATGGACCTATGGGGCAAGTCTAACTACTCTTTCACCTATCCATTATCCATAATGAATTGGGTATAATAAAATAGGGAACTCTCAGTTATTCTTATAAAAATTAATATCCATTTATTTTCAATTTTTATCACCCTCCACCCATTACACAGGAGTTTGTGGAAGAATCGAGTTTACACCCATGCTCAAACTCTCTATTATATGAAAACCTAGGATCATAAATCAAAATCTAAAAATATTCTCATCCCAAAATAATAGGAAATATAGTGCCTAATATAGTAATCAGTGTGAAAATCATCCATGGTCTTGGAATCCCAACATTCTATCATGAGTACCAGCACTCAAATTGATCTATACTATAGGGCATCCAAAAAAATCATGATTATACTTTCAGACTTCAAAATGATACTCACATTCACGAATCATTTCTATTATTTCAACATTACATAAGGCACTATGCTTGACTATTCCTTCAAAACGAATAAACCTACTCAGTTTATACTCACTCAGTACTAGTCACATGCTTTTTACTCGAAAGATTTACATTTCTACGGTAACAATGAATTTCAAAAAACCAAAAAAATGATATATATATATATATACATGGGTCGAAACCCAATGAATATATTTATAGGGACAAATATAAATACATGGTATGAAATCTTGACTCTTAGACTAACAAATTTGAGAGTCAAAGATATATGGTTTGTTAATCTATGTACCATTTGGCTACATATGTCACTCTACATTGAAATATTTAATGTCTAATATGCTCTACAACTCCATCATTTTTTTGTCATACACCTTATTTCAAGGTTTCATATATCTATAAATGAAAAAATGGTCATTATGATACTTGATATAGGGTTTCATAGGCTATAAACAACCATAATATTTATGTATCAAAAAAAATTAAAAATAGGTCCTAGCAAGAACAATTCTCGTGAGGCCACTAAAACCCACATTCATATACGATTACTATCAAGAATTTTCAAAGAAGATATTCCAAGGAAGTATCACATCAAGGAAATATAGTTACACATATATGTAGAGGAAACCATATTTTCAAGGGAATAGTATCAATAATAATGTACATGTGATAATCATAAAACCTTAAAAAATTAGATACATGGATACTTATTGAAGAAAGAATAATAAAATTATGTAATTGATGCACACACATACACATGTGGTCAAAAAATTAAACATGGTTTCATGGGCTCTAGATCTCATGTAGCTCACCAACATCAACAGTATCCATGTAATCTATGGAACACATTAGTGATCAAGCTCTATCCATTGACATCCAATGTCATTCTAGTGTATAAGGGACCATTTTATCCCTTAACACATTGACCAATTACATTAGGAATTGTTTTTTAATTATTAATGACTCAAGGAAAAATATTAATAAATGAAAACATATTATTTATAATAGTTTTTATTGGAGGTTCATTCGGCTAACATGAAAATCATCATATCTCATGCTAATAAATATTCTTAGTACCATGGTATAGAGTACATGAGACCAATTACCTCCAATGAGGCATCTCCAAGCCCTGGAAATTATAACGGATTTGTCTAAGTCATCCTATTCTATAAACCTCCAATGATATCCATAATTTTATTCCCATAGAAAATAATTCAATTTAATTAATTATAAATAAACTATAATTAATTAAAATATCCTAATAACACAGAGTCAAAAGTGATGTAATGAATTCCAAATAAATTTATAGATATCCCCGCCTATTCCGAACCATGAAAAACCATCCATTAACAGCTTATATAGGACTTCCAAATATATTATATAAAAATACTTATCACAAGAACAAAATAAGAGATATAATTAATTATTTTTAAGTAGAATCCTTTAAAGATGAACCAGATGAACTATGAACCTTTTCCACAACATCATCGAACAGATTTTGAGCCAATCATAGCACAATCTTACTTATATGATGAGAAAACACCACAAATTATTTACATGTTTTGATGGGAACATTGATGAAAAAAATAAAAATAACCATTAATATAATCATCAAGGGTCATACATTCATTATAATTACCAACAATGATATGATTCCATCATCAAATAACATCCTTAATAGATGTTAATTTAGAGATCCATCAATCTTAAAAAATTCTATGATTATTAAATCGCATTATCTACTAATTTTCTATTTAGAGACAAGGAAATGATCAGTCAAGAAGCATGAAAATCAAGAATAAAAGGATCCAAGGGGGACTGTGACACAAAATAATTACAATATCTTATTATTACAATTATAATCAAGCATGATAAAAATATGATCCAAAACTGTAGTAATAAAAATATTTCTAATATTAAAGTTGATAATGGTATCTAAAATATATTCACCAGTTAGTTTCATCTTGTTTTGTATGGGATAAATTGGATTTTATTAATGGAGAAATAGAAGAGTTCAGGATAGATTTGATCCTAAAAAATAACAATAAGGGGAGTTAAAACTTAGGGGGTCTAAGTGGGAAAAATAATAAACGATCAAAATTTAACACCTCCAAACATGCCCCACCTACTATCTAATTTCCCATTGACCACCTAATGTAAGATCATTGGATAATAATTTCACTTGACATGAAACTGGGCTAATTCCCAGCCCATAGATTATATGTTTGGGGATACCATCATGCTAGTGGCTGAAATAATAGGATAAGAGCCCCTTACACTAAAACATACCCTTGATTAATCAACCGAGCTTTCGTTCTAGTCCAAAAAATATATCTTATATAAGGTAAAACATGTAATACCTTGAGGTGACTCAAATTCCTATAAAGGATCCTACCACATGATTAAACGATTTCATTTCCTCTAAAATTTACAACCAAAATGGTTAAGTCCCTTAAGAAAACACACAAGAAAATTCCAAAAACTAAAATTCATTTTAAAAATAAAAATATTCAACAAAAAAAATTAAGAAACAAAAATTTGACAAAAAATTAAATCATATGTTTTTTTTCATTGGATAAATTAATATAATTGGTAAATAAATATAAAAATTCATTTGGAAAAATATTCTCAATTTCATAAAATTAATAACTGAAAATAAAAAAAATAAAATTGAAAGAATTAATTATGATTTTGATGAAAAAACAATAAAAATAGTAAAATGAAAATGGAATTTACCAAAATTTAAAATAAAAAACTTTTCAAAATTAATTTTAATATTAAATAATGAAAATTAATGAATTAAGGTAATAATGTTCACTTTTAAATCATGAAATACAAATGCTACAATTTTCAAAGTAATTCATGGATATATTTAATAATTTATTATTTAAAGAAATTATTTTTCATTAATAAATTTTATATTCACAAAAATGATTTGTAAAAAACACAATAAAGAAGAGACACATCAAAATGAATAATAGTATAATAAGAATGTGAGTTATAAAAAACAGTACTTATTTATTTAATATAATAATTATCATAATAATTTTTCTCTATAAATATTTTAAAAAACATTTAACACATACTAATACATTTTAATACTTAGTGAGAATCATGCATAAAAATTTATAATAACTCAATTTAGTCACTGAATATGATGGTATTATTTATATTCAACTTGGAATAAACAACATAAAAAAATTTAATCCCTAGACTATTTTTATGATTCAAAAGATAAGAACTATTATGAAAATGAATTATATTTGATAATAATTATTATAAAATTTATTAATCAAGGTTTACATAGAGTTAAAAATCATGATTAATGATATTTTTTAATTTCAATATTTTTATTTCATATTAATATTATCATTTGAATTGATTCTTAAAAATTATTTTAATTTTTTACTTATTGGTTAATAAAATATTTTAATTACTTATGTTCATGTAAATTTATTTATTTTTGAAACATATGATTCAAAAATATATTTAAAAGCATGTAACTCAAAATTATTCCATGTTACAAATGAAATCATGTAATTCAGTTCATGGAACTAATGATAGATTGATTGTTAAAAATGATGTTTAGGATCATTAGTTAATTAATAACATGTAAGTATATATGAATTAATAATAAAAAACAATTCAACAATAAAATTAAAACAATCAAAAAATTCAATAATCCTTTATTATAAATTCTCAACACCAAATGATTACCCCCTCTATGTTTTAAAACAAATATAATAATAGAATTATATTAGACTTCAAAGATCAGTAGAAAACTAAAATCTAAAATCTATTTCTAGAAAGATAGTTCTATTTAATTTCATAGTAACTATATCCAATTTCCTTTACTCGTGATATTTTTCCTTGCATTATTTTCCCTTAAGCACTATAACATGATCCCTTCATAGGGATTAAATTGGTTCAATATCTCTAATATGTTCTCTTATATTATCATCTTAAAATTGAAATGAAATGTTATTAAAATTGTATTTAAAATTTATTATGAAAATTTATATATATGCCAAAAATTATATAAAATATCCCACTTTTAAAGAAGGTAAAAAATATTATAAATTTATAGAAATTGAAAAAATGAAATAGTAGTTTTCAAAAATGAATCAAGGTTTAAAAACATATGTAAACAAATGTTGATTTTTCCTAAAAGTGGGAAGAATATTTTATTTTTCTAAAAATACTAAACCAAACCTTGAAACCAAAAAATTGTTTTCCAAGACTAGGTGGTGGTTTCCCAAAGTCGCTGATATTGTCTTCTAATCATCTAAAAATGTCTTCAAATATTCTGTTACTTTATCCATGAACATTTTCCATATTGTTTTAACACAATGACAGAACTCATGAAACCATTTCATAGTTTATTTATATTCTCACATTATATTCAAAATATCCATTAAACATACTATAATTTATAACCTTTTAGATGAGGTTTTAAATTTTATATCAATATATTTGTATGAACATAATATAAAATTATAATGGATGATGTTGTTTATATTAGTATACCACTATTTTTTATGATAATTACATAATTATATTGTATATAAACATACTTAAATCAACATTTCCATTGATTAAAATAACATGTAAATGAATAGATATTCTATCAAAAAAATTTATAAAATATAAAACAACACAATATTTGGTTCTAATGGGTTTACTCCTTGTTGTTATTCAAATATATCATAAACCATCAATAAATTACATAATAATTTATTCATAAATAACAATATTTTCGATATCTTTCAGTAAAAAAATAATGGTTTTCTCCTCTTCCATGATGTGGTGTCATATTTTCTAAAGAAAATAAAAAATTCTAACTATTAGAATTAAAAGTACATATCAAAAACCATAAAAACATAATTTTAACTCTAATATATAGTTTCAAAACATATATTAATAAATATATGAAAAATAATAATTTTTTGGGGTAATTTAATGATAAAACTATTTCAAATCATATTAAAAAAACCATTTATCACATAAAATTGTGTACATTTAATTAATTAATATTTGGAAACACCAAAATAAAATAATATATTTTTAAATATAAGGTAATATTACATGGGAAAATGTGGGGATAGAAATGACACTAGAAATACAAAATCATAATATATAAAAGTAAGTTAACAATAATTTAAAGGGGAAGAAAAATAATTGTTTTAACAAGTATTATCGCATTTATTAAATGATGTTTAATAATTAATAAAGTATTTTTTTACTAAAATCATAATAATGGAGATATTTTAGAAATTATGAAGTGTTCGTTATATTTATTTATATGAAAAATTTAATGTAGACAATTTTTTAAAACTATTTTACTAAATAATGGGATTTTATTCTAATTTTTATCCCTAATTTAACAAGTATTTGGATACGTCATGTTAGATGAAAATTTGATAGAATAGTCATTGAAAAATTTACTTCTGTAGCAATGTAAACCATTGGAAGTCTATTAGTGGTATACTGAATTTTTAATGGCTATGACCAAAGGTGTATATGAACCAAGTTTTATGAAATAAATAAGTAAATAAATAAAAAATAGTATTTTGGGAAAATTAATTTTTAAATTTTTTTATTAGATTCATGTTTAGGTATAGAGGTTGGAAAAATAATGTAGTAAGGAGTGGGAATCCATAAATATCTTTTTTTTTAATAAATCAAGAAACATAATAAAGATTAATGGTTTTTCTTCTATGTGAATTTCAAAAGACCCTTAAAAAATGTTTTAAATGATTGTTTTTATTGACGGAAACCATTGGGTTTCATTTAAAAATATAGGTTAAAATTGAGTTTTATTTAATGAATAAATTACTTAGAGGATATTAGAGAATATTATGAAGGTTTAAATTTATATAATTTCCTAATTTAATTTTTTTTAACTTATTAGTAATAATAAAAATATCATTATTGTATTATTATTTTTAAAAGAATTGGTGAATCCCCCTCTAATTCGATCCATGGGAGACAATCCATGGGGGATCATAACATTTTTCTCAAAATTTTCCATTTACTATTCTCATGGATAATTTGATTCCATGTGTTAGGTATTGTTTTACATTCACCTATGTTCTCCTTCTTTTCTTATTTTCCTTCCAACCATTACTAAATTTGTGATGTTTTCATGATGTATTCAAGAATGAATTTAGGGATTTCAATATATCATAGGAAAACCATCAATTTTGTGGTGGATTTCACTCTGACATTGTATTGGAATGTTTTTATGGTATAAAAGACCTCATTGGACCATTAGATTTTATCACATTCATGTCCAATAAAATTTTATCCACAAAATATAAAATTTCAACCTATATGTATGTGTTGTTTAAAGTATAATTTTTTTTAATAACATAGGAAATAATGAAATAATAGAAGACCTATGTTGTAGTTATTTAATTTATGGATGTTTTCTCAACTGGGCCACCTTACATGATAGAAATTATTAAAATAAGATATTATATAAAATATTGGATAACATTATATAACACATGATATTTTATTTATTTTTCTAAAACAATAAACCGATCATATTTAATTTCCAGATATTTTAAATATTATTTTCAAAATTTTGAGAGATTTAAAATAGTCATATTTGTTTCTTAATTTTAAAATATGAATATTATATTGTTTTCTAATTTGTTGACATTTTCATGAAATTAAATGGGTTGTTTTAAGAATTCTCATGAATTGTTTATTCCAAATTTGATTAATGGTAAGGTTTTGTTCATTTTTATGGATTTTGAGGTAAATTGTGGCCTTAAATATTTGTTTTATTTTAAAAAATATTAATTATGGTTAAATGATGCAATTTAGTTAATGAAAAAATCGTATTAATTTACTGATTACTTATTTTTTTCATTCCCTATAGGTATGATAGATGGGTTGAGTATGGTATATAAATAGATGATAATTGGGGATTATAGATATATTTTATTATATATTCTATAATTTTATATCATGAAATCACATTCCCTCATTTTTCCCTTAATATATATATATATATATATAAGATTTTTTTATAATTTTGGATCATTTTGATATTTTGGAAACAATATGTTTATTAATGAAAATATATTAATCTCATTTTTTATTTTAATAAAATATTTCAAAACAACATTTATTTTTTGGGATGTTTGTTGGTAGTTTTAAAGAATCACATGTGTAAAAGCAAATATATTGGGGTATGATTTTCATATTTGTCTAATTAATTAATGGTAATCATAAAGAGGGATATAAAGATTTCATCTTTTGAGACATGAACTATTGTGAATTATTATTATTTTTAATACTGTTGATAGTTTAAGATAAAATAATAATTTATGATATAGTTTAAATTTCATTGAAAGGAAAAATAGTATAGTAATATATAAATATATATAGGTTGATATCGTATATAATAATAAATGTTCCCTTAACTCATTACTTGATGATAATATGAATAATAAGGACATCTTGAATTATAAAAATGACTATCATATACTATAAATTAATCTATATTAAGGACATTAAAATTTCTGTACATGAAATTAGATTATGGTATATGACAGGATGCATCATAAGGATGAAATTATCTAACATTACTAGAATGTGATATCTACATTTATGTGATAAATTATATATTTGAATATAATTATTTTATGATTTATGATATTTGGATATTTCAAAACTTCCATGGTACCCTAATTTTATTGAACAATACACACAAAATTATCATTTATTATGATATAAGACATCAATAGCAACAACATATAGGATAAAACATATCATCAATATTGATATATAATATAATTGGTCACAATATTTTCTATAAATTATGAATATGTGTCATTAATATAATATAATTATGTAGGATAAAATATGAAATAGAATTAAACCTATGTTTTTTATGACATGATATATTTTCATAATGAAACTATCACAAAAAACAACTATGAAATGTGTAACATCCCAACCTAGATGCGACTAAATGGTACCTAATCCAGTTTTTCACATGGATTCAAGCACGCATCCCCATATGCTATAGGATTCCAACTAGCAGTGAGTTCTATGATAGAATTGTGGGGAGACTATACTCTCATGGTCAAAGTGTATCCAAGTGGTATGATATCAATAGTAAATAGTAAAAGAAGTAAATATACCAAAAAAAGATACAAATGCAAGGGTGGAATATAAAAACAATCAATAAATTAATCTAATATAAAATAGGATTTTTCTTTTGAAGTCTCTATAAAGTAATGAAATAAGAATACAAACATCATGTACTATACATGTATCAAAATACCAAGTAGACAAAAAGATCTATAACAAATAGCATCATGAGCCTAGATCAGGCATGTGTTACCCTACTCATCTACAACCAAAAAGTGAATCATCATATAATGTAATCTATCCCCGGTCCCTGACTGCATCCAAGAAGTCTATCCATGTTCTCAGTGGTGGCCTGAACAGGTTGTGAGATATCACTCAGTAGGCCACAACCAATGAATTATATAAAAAATGTAGGATTTTTATATCAAGGTATGTAAGGTTTCAATATATATAATAGTTGATGCAACAAAAAATGAAGTGCTCAATGAATAAGTGATACTTTCATTCCAAACAAGGCTACTTGAAAAAAAACATTCAATACCACATAAATAAGAGTAGCTATAAAAACATAAATTACAGGAGTAATAAAGTCCTTTAAATCCATTATAATATGATACCCATACTAGAACTATATTTAAACATATCAAAATCATCCACTATGTTTGTGTCATATAACCAAGTGCATAACATTCATCATGTCCACACTATATAATACAACATAACCTTTACCGCTACTATGCCATATAATAAATTCATCCACAATGGCCTTGCTATGTAATTAAAAGTTTTAGACCATGAAGGGTGAAATCCAATGTATATATTACCAAAGAATTTACTTAGAGTCCCACAAGAATCTCAATGGAAAATCAATAAATAATTTTTTGGATTCCTTGTATATTTTCGATACATCATGTCCAATGTGAGTTCATGAAATATGGATCCATGGGGTAGCAAAGACCATGGTATCCAATGTAATCAAGACCAAAGGTGGAAATAGTTATAAGATGTCCACTACCATAAACACAGTATATGGGAGAAACATACATGGAATCATATGGAATAAAGATAAAAGGTACACCAACCAAGGAGTCCACTACCATTTCAAATCATTATCTCTTTTTAACCACCATTTCAAATTCATTTAAATTTACACAAGTTCTTCCAACTCATATAACCTTTCATATTTAAAAAATAAAAAAATCCACAAATTTTTATGATATAGTAACGGAGAAAAAACTTCTATGAATATTAAAATTACATTATCATCAATTATAAGGGATTTCTATATATAGGAAATCTCACATGCACCCTATAAGTGGTAGAACAAAAGAGAAATTACAAAGAAATACCACATGGGTGGTCTTGGATCAGGAATCAACCGCAAATAATATCAAATAAACTAGTCGTAAACAAAAAAGGTCCATTTAATTAAATTAAATTATCTAATTCATTTTAGAGGAATCTCCATAAGTTCCTTTGTAAATAAATACAATAACTATGATTATAAAACACCAAAACCCAAGACCACCTATCATAGTTCTGTAGTAGAGAACTATTTATAGATTTGCATCTGGTTTAGTATATATTAGAAGAAAAATTATGAATGGTTGAATAACATGAAAAAAAGAAATATTATCTTTCACCTAAATAGATCTGTTGATACGAAGTCAAATGATGAACAACAAGATATGATTTAAGAACATACCAACATGAATCCAACAAGACTCACGATGTTCAAATTCGAGTCCAAATGATGAAATGGTGGCCAAGTATATGAATTTTCTTCAAAGAGAGTTGTTGAGCCCCAAAATTATATATAATGTAGGAGAAGAGTAACAAATATAGATTATAATGCATTTTATTGGTGAAATGGAAATTTCTTTAAGAAAATAGAGCTTAACAGTTTAGCCTCATGTTGGGAAAAACTGTGCGCTAATAGTACATTTTCACTATCTAAAAAGAAACCTCACACAGTTTAGAAAGACTTGTATAAACCGTATCTTTGTCACTAACAAGGATATTTACAAATCCAAACATGTGTGTGCATGGGGTTTCATTTTTTCCTCAAACCATTTAACCTCATTCACCCCACTATCAATCCCAACATGGTTATAGGTAACCATGCGGCCTCTCCCACATATTTTATCCTAACTCTGTGGCCATATTATTTTTAAAAAACTTTTGGGTCCATGATTTGAACAAGCCCTAGAAATCCCTAATATACACATGGTCATAATGGGCACCCACATTAGGAAAAAAAACATTTAAACCAAAACAATATTTTTTTACCACACAGGAAAACTAGGGATCTTAAAATCTCCCCCCTTGAAGAAATTCATTCATGAATTTCCCTTCCAATGATGGCTAAAAATTGAATATCAATAACTCCAAAAACTGAGCACATACCTCATCCTCCCGCTACCAACTCTGATCCTCTAATGGACTAAGCTTCCATAACACTTTTACTAGATGAAATGACCAGCAACAGATAACCTTTTTTCTCTAGTCAAAAACTTTTATAGGATGCTCCTCAAAGGAAAAATATACCTTTTGCTCCACCTTAATCGGCTACAGATTATGACATAGTTATGAGTGACAATGACACAACTGAGATACATGGAAGACTCCCTACATGGCTTAGTACCTCTAATCCAACTATAACAGTTAGGCTACCACCCAGTAACTCTCCAAAATGTTGTAAAACACAATATGTTGTGGTGAAATATTACAATTTATCCGAACCATTTGTGTATTAGACTCAATAATATACATAAAAATAATATATTCTTAACCAAAAACACTTTAGGTCTTTTATGGAGAACATTTTAAGATTTATTACTCAACTATATAGTAGATATCTATTTTCAAATCAACTTTACAAACTCTAAAGTATCTTGAATGAGATTAGTTCCATGTAAAGATCCTCCAACTACCTATATCTATCAAAGTGGTGATTAACATGTTCTACCATTTAAATACTCATAAGGTTCCAACTTCATATTTTTCATATATCAATTTTTTTATAACTCACCTAGGGGTATACGACTCTCCCAAGAGAACCTGAAATAAATGATGCATACTTTAAGAAAGTCCGCACGAACCCAAATCGTGCATTCTAACTAGACATTAGTCTGAGGGTGGTGTGATGTTTTTAGAAGAATATGTTTACCCAACACCATATGAATACTTTTTCAGAAAGGTGATGTATATTGGGTGTCCCTATCCAATTCAATGGTCTAAGGAACCCCATGTAGTCACAATATCTCATAGATATAAAACTACCCAAACTCATCAACTAATAATGTCTCCCTAATTGGATTGAAATTAAATCCCATTGTGCTCCAATCCAAAAAACCCTGAAAACTTCAACACCTCAAGAAGACCTCCGTAAACAATTCATTAAATCCATCATTATATCATCCGATTTCCACTCGGGAATATGTAACATCTATAAAATCCTAGATATTCACTAATGTCCTATCATTACATGTTGAAAGGTGGATCACCTCATGAATAAACTAGATAGAACATGTTTCATCCTCATCGGCCAATAATAGCGACAATAATTATGAAAAGTCTTGGTAAATTCATTATTAATCTCCCAAACTAAAGCATGGACATCTCACTTTAATTCCTCGTGTTTGTCGGTTGGAATTTAATTGTGACCATGTATGCGTAGAATATTATCCTTTACCATAGTCTAACTAGGAGGTGATTCTTCACCTGCCATACTCCCTAATTGAATAAGGATATCATAATCTGATAGCTACCTCATCCTCACTCTATCCATAAGGGTAGATGTCAAAAATAAGGATGAAATAAATGACTACCATGACCATCATACACCTACTAGTCTAAATTTGAAAAAAAGATACAAGATACCACTCTCTATTGGCCTCTAAATGTACCCATATATATTTCTTGATGCTCAGTAAATCAGACAATACATTTCGCATTCCAAAAATATAGGTTAGCATGAAATTAAAATACTATTACTACTCAACTCACATTTAATGCCTCATATTCATATCATGAGGTGCAAATACATACATGAAGATTTTGTTTTATGTATGCACCAAAAATCTCTCTCAAAGTGAATGTTTCCTCCAATAGGGAAAATCATGAACCACTGCATCTAAATCAACATCATGAATTAGGTATTTCCTCTCATGTGGCCTCATTAAAAAAGACCTTTGTAGCATAAAAATACTTCCCCACATCAGAGCAGCTCCAATCCCAATACTTAATGTGTAAAAATAAATAGTTTAGCTTTTTACTAGATCAAGAAGAATCATTACTGGTGTGGAAGTTAGTCTCCCTTTCAGCTCTTAAAATGTTATCTCACTAGTATCTAACCAAAATAAAATCACACCCTTATTTTTCAAGTCTATTAGAGGTGATTCTAGGTGTGGGAATTATTGTATGAAATGTCTTAAATAACTAGCTACCACATGAAACGTTGTATGTAAATGATGTTCTTGGGTTGATCCTAGAAAACATCAAGTCTCATATTTTCTAGGTCAAGTTTCACTTTTTATCTAATATATAATGTCCCTGGATGTGGAATATATCCATCCCAAAGTGGATCATTATTAGAATAGCATATAAATGATGCTCTCTCATTGTATCCAAATTAATCTCAATATGTTTGGAATTATCATATCAATTGGGATAATACACCGAGATATCTTCCACAAAAACCTTCATAGACAAATCCAGATAAAGAAGTTGTACTCTTTTTATTAGTGCCATGAAGATTTTTATAGAATTCATGAAACTAAATAGAATTACCAGATATTCATATAGACCATACCTTCTATGAAAATATATATTGGGTATGTATGTAGTCTGAACACACACCTCATAATACCAAAATCTCAAATCAACTTTTGAGAACACCTAATCTATGAAGAGATTATAAAAAATTCCATCTATATGTTGCAATGGATACATAATTTTATGTATCAACTTGTAAATGTTTTGATAATACACACATAACATAAGTGTAAAATCATCCTTTTTCTAAAAAAGAATAGAAAAAACCCATAAAGAAGTGATGGGTCATATAAACCCATTTATCTCCATGTCCTCTAACAACCTCTTAAACTCCTTTAACTATATAATGGCCATTTTTTAAAGAGTAATGAATACCGATGTAGCTCTAGGAACAAGATAAATGGATAAATTGACCAATATCTTACGAATTAAAGAAAAAAATTATTCAGGGAAAAACAACATGGAAATGATCAACCATTGGAGAGAAGTTTTCTTAACATGATCGCTAATAATCCATATATAAAATAGATATATGGTTATTATCCTCCTAGCCTTATTTCTCTAGTCTATCATGGGTCTCCAAGACATTTCATTCATCTATGGAATAAAAAATCAACCATCGGGTGATATGAGGGTCACCATCTAGCTATAGGATTCAATATAGTCTTGATATGAAACTAGTCATTTCGTCCTAATTGTGATGTCATGCTCAACATTCTTAAGGACAAAAAAACCCATATGATGTGACACACACCAATATTAATGGGGAAATCCATGAACTAGTGTAAACCCTCTATTATGATCCCTAATTGAGTATCAAATATTATAATGACATCAAAAAAACTAAGCCATGAGTCAATGTCTCTCAATCATAGGGGAAGATATGAAAATATATGATAAACCTATTTCAAAAAGTGAAAATACAGTTGTAGAGGCTACGAATATGGTACCACTCTTTGTATGTGGCTCAGTGAAATGCTCCTTAGTGGTAGGCTGTATATAATATATATTGACTTAATCATGACCCTATGACACAACCTCAATATGCACAGTAGGACCACATTTAATTATAGGTACAAATACTATATCGATTCCTTGTCCACTACCACTAACATTACCTCAATGAACTATGGTATCCCAACCCCATCCTAACATGGAGATATGAATCAATATCATGAACCTAGAATAAGGCATGAACCCCTAACACTAGCCATTTTTGGGAAGGTACCGAAAAGACCCAGTATGTGGATAATATTTCCGCATGCTCGGCACAAAAATGGGACTCAATCACACTAGTTAATAATATTTTATCATATATCACCAAAATTATAGAAAACTACCCCACCATTACTAATAACTGAGTTAGTACTCATCTCATGACATGCCTCAAAACATCTCTTCCCTCTTTTAGATGTTGAACCACTATGTTGAGAGACTATACATCTTTTCTCTATTCCCCCAACATTCCTTAGGTTTCTATTTGTAATCAAAAAAATTATTTAGTATATCAGTAATATTTTTCAACATACAAACATATAATTGAGATTTAATGGAATGCATGAGACCTTCTTTAAAGCTTCTATCACTCAAAAACTCATCCCCATGATATATCAGCAAAAAAGTTTAAATCTATAAAGCATGATGAATATTCCATAACTATCATTGCACACTTCAAAAGATTCATGAACTCGCTATCCTGCTCTTATCTAAGAGTATCTAATAAAAAGTAATTATAATAATTTTTTTTGGAAATCCCTCCAACAAAAATCTTAGAGTATATCAGTGTGGATCAAAAAAACCCACCAGTTCATAGGAACTCCTCAAAGCGTATATGATGTGAGCTTCACTCTTATATAATTAGGTGTCTATAGATTATTTAAGATCGAAAATGTAGTCTCAAGCCATAAAAAAATTGGTTGTGCACCCCCATCCCCTGAAAAGGTAGCTGGATTTCATTGTAACTCACACATTAGCAGAACCAACGATGAGGAAAGCTACGATGATCTATAAAAAGTATATATATATATATATATAGTGATTTGAACCTTCATATAACTATGAGGTGGTGCTTGTATGTAGTAAGACTAGTGGTAACGAAACGTACACTACATGAGGTTCTATTGGAATCCCATGGACCAACACCTCTAGATAATGGTTGTGACCACCCTCTTGGCATAGGAATATAGGTTTCCATGGTGGCATGTCTCTATAATACCAATAACATGACTTAGAAAAGATCATTAATGGAAAATCATAGTTTATAACAAATAAGACATGTTCAAACCTACCAATAAAAACCCAATGTACTTATCAAAAATATAGATCATGTTAAAATTAGATAGTTATAAAAAGTATTAGAGATACTACATAATTTCAACTCCAAAGTAGGTTCCAGGTCAAGTTCTTCACTTTACCTGTTCTATTAAATTAAAAATTCATTTTCATTAATATCACAAATATATTTTAATGTATGAATCAAATATTATACTACGTTTGATCCATAATAGCCCCTATAAATCATTAACCTAAATATTGTGTCAACTTAATCCATTCCATAACATATTCAAATCCATGTGACCAATGGCCTATGACACAATTTTCCATAATTGTCTTCTTAGGGTTTCCACTGTACACTAATCAGAAAAAACACTTCTTAGGTTATGATAGGAAATCTAAACACTAACTCTTTTTATCAAACCTCTACATATATCCTTTCTCCAAAAGATGTTATTTCACCCAAGTCATGTATAAAAAAGTCATGCTATCATGAAATTCATCCAATATGGAAAGTCATAGTACATTCCATGTGAATCTTGATAGGTGCCGAAAATTTTTCAACTGATGAGCACCCTCATCTCATCAAGAAATTATAAAATAGATCCCCAATCATATCAATGTTAACATCAAAATTCAAATTCCTCACCAAATAGTCGAATCTAATCATCTGTAATAGGAAAAATCTAGAAAACAAAATTTTCCATTTGTGGAAATTTAGATTGTCCCTATTCATGGGTTAAATACTACCAGGAACAAGTCATTTAAAAATTAAAATACCTTCCAAATCCCCTATATATTAGAACATGATATAAATGAAGAAATGAAAAAACATTTTATCTCCTTTACCCAGATGTAACAAAATAGTGCCTAGAGAAGGTCGGTCATATAACCTGAATCACACCTCCCTAAATGCTAGAGGCCTTCAACTTTCCATGAGGGTCTACAGTAAAAATATAGGGATATTATAATCTCTTGATAAAAATTTAACATGATGGTAAGATATCACCAATCAATGGTAGAAGCATTAAATCAACCATAAATAATATAAACATCCAGAAAATGAATATATGAACAATCCAAAATGTAATTTCATTTTCAATAGGATGTTTCATTTATTGTCTCTACAAAAATGTAAAATTTGTATACAAGAATCTATTGAAATACATGTATCAGAATATAAAAAAAGACAAAAAATAATTATCCCACCTAGAACCACGATCCTAGATCGATCTTGTGCTACCCTTCTCCTAATAAACCTTCCATTTAATCATCATATAGTTGGAAAATTCCTTGCTCCTAACCTGCATCTAGGATTTCTATCTAAATACCCAAATGATACCAAAATAGTGTGTTAGATACCACATAGTAGACCACCACCATTGGTGTCTATATAAAATCTAGGCTCTTTATATGAAGATAAAGTACTGTGAAATATATAAAACATGTAAATAATCAAATAAAATAATGTAACCAAGGTATAAGATAACATATCTATCCAAATAAGGCACCAAAAAACAACATTTAGGCTCCCATAAACATATACAATGGTAAAAACATAACTATTAGTTTTAATAAATCCTAGTCAATCCATAGTAATCTGATACCAATAAAAATTTTATCTTTAAGTAGATAATAAAAGTCTCCCATGAACAAACTATAAAACAAAGTGCTTAAAATCCATCATGATAGAATAGTATAAATCATTTTAAAATTTAACACAACCACTCCAAATAATCAAGTCATCCATAATGGACTTATTTTTTTTCAAAGTTTCAAACCATAAAGGTTTGGATCCAAGGTATAGAGGAACATGCCATACATGTCGAGTTTCAAGAGTATCTCAATGGAAACATGGTAATGACTTGGGTGGAATCATTTGAGCATCTCAACAAAAAATGTGTGACTTGAGTCCAAGAATGCTGGATCCATGGAGTAGAAAGGATCCATGCATCCTATAGAATCATGACCCAAATAGAATGTTGGTCCAAGGTATCTACTACCTTAAACAATATCAATGTGAGAAAATGTCATGGCATCCTATTGAATATGGGTCCAACCTATATCAACCAAGGATTCCACTACCATTTCAAATCATCACCACACTTCAATCACCTTTTTAATTTCAATTACATCCCATTAATTAATCCAACTCATATAACTTTTCCCATTTAATCAAATTAAACAATTCCCATATTGTTATCACATGGAATAAGAGGAAAAAATTCTCCTAAAATATGAATTAAATTCATATCAACTATAATAGATTCCTCTAATAGGGAGATACTAAAAACACCCCATGGATGGTATAGCAATTGGTATATTATGAAGGCACACCCCATAGATGGCCTAAGTAAGGGAAACGACCACCAAAAATCTCAAATGAAATTGTGGGAAAACTAAAAAGGTATTATTTCATTCAATTTAATTATTAAATTAATTTTCAGGGTACCTATAGGGGGTATGCAATGTAGAATAAACAATAACTATGCCTAAAAAACATAAAACCTGGAGGTGAAGTTATATACCCTCTACCATAGGTCTGTAGTAGATCAATTGTCATGTAGAATCTTTTTAGTTGCTCCAAATTAGATGAAAAATGATGAATAAACAAAATTCCTAAAAATATAGAATATTATCTTGCACCTAAATAAGTTTTTCGATGTGAATTCAAATGAAGAATAGAACAAGATGAAATTAGGACACACCAGAATGAGTAAAATGAGTCTAAAAGCATTCAAATCTATGTCTATATGGAGTAACGGTGGTCGTTCCCATCAATTGGAATCCCACATAGATCACAAGAATAATTTTTCTACCAATAAATTCTTGATAAAAATAGATTTTGGTAATATAACATTTAAATATTTAAATGATAATTTCCCTAATAAAAACTGATCCACATATTTTTTCCACATGGTTGACCAGACTATGCACCAACCATATTCCTTTCATTTTTCAAAGGGACACATTGCATTGTTTCATGCACGTGTTTTGGAAATCCATGAAATTTTTTTCCTCTTTCATTGTCAAGTCATTTTAGCAGGATGCACATGCATTCACCTAAGGTAACACAATTTACCTAAACCATGTGATGTCCTAAAACCCACTATTAATCCCCATAAAGTTAGGGATAACCATGTAACCTATCCTGGATGGTTCCTCCATATTGTGAGACCGATCTATTTTTCCAAAACACCAGGATACGGGCTCTAAAAAAGCACTAGAAACCCCTGATACATCCATGGTCACACTAGGTACCCACATTAGGCCATAAAAAGAACTTAAAATAAAAAAGATATGTTTCTCACAGGAGAACCTTTGATCTTACATAATGTCGAAAAATATGATAAGTAAGAATGAATTTATAATCTTTTAACAAATCCATGTTGTTGAATTTGTTATAGGATAACTAAAAACCATTATATTAGAAATTCAACCATCATAAAATATCATTAATTATACGAATTAATAAATATCATATCTCTATTTAATATTCATTATATCTTAAAACCACGATCCCTCATTACATAATTCTTAGCATTCCACAATCGATAATATGATTAACTTTAAGAATTAACGAATAATAGTGGACACATTTTCAATATAAATATATGGAATATTATGTGTGTTCAATGTTTAAAAAAAATAGTAATAATATAAAAAAAATTATATATGTTCCATTGACATGGAAAGAGAATGTAATAGTTCTCGGGTGGGAAATTATTGATTCCAGTATAGTCATGAAAACTAATATTTAAAGAAGATGAGTGAAAGTCTTCACTTTACATGTGGATGAATTATAGATATAACACTAAATAAATAATGTTCTTAAAATCAGAAGGAGTGATTTATGATATTGTTGTGAATAAGTGAAAATTTGTGAATTATTACCTTGATGGGATGGGTATGAAAATAAAACAACCCAATCATTGTTTTCAGTATACCATGGTCTAGGTTTCTTTTTATGATGACTAATAACATAGTTCAAAAAAACATGAGTGGTTAATATTGTAGAAGGAGAACCAGATTAATTCGTAAGTCCTTATTATTCAAGATAATATCATTATTTGATAATGGTTTATGTAATATAGTTGATAATGAGAGAGATTTATAAATATTTTTATTCTTTATCATTCTTCCTTATATATTTATTCAAAATATTTTTTACATTTTATTCCATTATTTTTTATTTCATTATATAGGATGATATGAGGAATCCTCTTGAGTGAGTGATGTGTGATTATATCTATGTTGACATGAATTTACTATTATGTCTTTATTTTATGAACAGAACATCTCCCAATTAATAATTATATGGAGAAGTTATATTCATGGATTCATTAGATCACACAATAATTTTTATGAGTTTATACCAAATTACACATGAAATGTGGTTAAGTGTTCTATGGTTATAGTGCATCGATACATATCATTATACACAATTAAATCTATAAAAATTGTTATTATATATTTTATTCACTGATTAAGTGTAAAATATGTGTTAATCCTTTGTTACCCCATGATAGGGTTTATTATATTATCATTATAGGGATTTTCCATTATCTTTTCTCATTATAATTTCATTCTATTTGTCTTTTTTGTTTATTTAAATCAATAAAAATCTCATAAAAAACATAAATCACAAATTATTTACATAAATACAAAAAAATATTAAAATAATTTGATATAAAAGGACTACTCACTCACTGTAGGTAGCCTCTATGAATGATTTCATAGGTATTCAGAAAAATGAACTATTTATATTTTGGAAATAATATTTTTGATAGGAACAAAAAATTGTCATTGAAAATTAGAAATATTATAAGGGATGTGAAATATTGTTATTAATTTTTTTATTAGTATGTTATTAAATTTTTGTTTTTGATTTTCATTTCTTATCATTTGATTTTAATTTTTTTTGGGAACATATTGATTCACAACTAAATAAATAATGATGGATTTTTTAGAATTCATGCAAATATATTATTGTCATTTCTGTCTTGGTTTAAAAACTATTTATCTTAAATACTGATAAATATAACTAGATGAAAAATATATTATCGAATCCATAGAAAACATTAACATGTGAAATTATAAAAGAAACAAAAAAAATGGTTAAAAATATTTTAAATTTAGATCAACATTTTTGGGACATTATTACAAACATTTTAATGTATAAAATTAATTAGATTTTATATTAGTCTTTTAATAATAATTTTGAACTCAAGAAGTGAATTATAATTCTTTTTTATATGTATCAAAAATATTATATGTAATATCCCACCAAAATATTATATGAGTATATAGTAGTGTATTTTACACTTTATTCAAGGGTAGTGGATGTGGAATTGGTGATGTGGAAAAAAATTTGATTCTCAAAAGAAGGACCTTATATAGAATGATTCTATATTATAAAACTAAGATATATTATAAGTTGATATTTGGAACAACAGATTTCCATTAAAGACATCTCACCAACCTTAAGGAGCACTACAATAAGGAAAAAATATGTATCATTAAACATGCCAATGGAGAAATTATATATGATTCATGGGAGATGCTGAGGAAACATTATACAAGTTAGAAATTCTAATAAATAAATTAAAATAATTAATTTTTAGTCACATATGAATGATTAATTAGAAATGATTGAAACCTATTAGATATACGACAATAAGTATCTCCAGTTCATTAATATCTATATGATAACAAAATCTTAATGGACAAGATAAGGTAAAAGTAATTGAACTTTATAATAACGGGTACTAAAAAATGTGCAAAAATTCTCATAACTCACCAATGTTTGAAACTATGATTATCTAACCACTTTGATTAGGGAATATAGTTCAAAAAAACAATGATACTCAATCCACCCATACCATATTATATTCATTTTTCACATCACATAATTAATTGGGTAATTTTGGTCGACTATGTACAAAACCATAATGTTTTTATGAAACTCTCCAAAATAAACTATAAAAATAAAATGTGTTCAACCAATTATGGTGTGATAAATTTATTATAAAATATGAATATCACCTACCACTATAATAAAAAATACAATATAGAAACTAGGACAAAATGGATTTCAATAAAGTTACTTGAAAAAACCATATTCATATAGGAATGTTAATGATGATTCTATAATAAACTCTCAAATATAAAGGTAATTGAGAATATTTTTTTACTAATAATAGAAACAATTTAAGAATGAGTTTAAGGAGTTGATAGGCCAAAGTAGAAATATTTCCTAAAACACTGAGTGAGATTATGAATTAATGATTAAGAAAAACTATAATAGACCAATATTTATAAAGGATATTTTTTGATTAATTTTATGATATTATATAGTTTATTTCACATAAAAAAACATAATAACCCAACAAGACATTGTATCATTACTGGATATTTACATTACTCAACATTTAAACCTATAAAAATGACAAATATTACAATCTGAAAAAAATAAGAAAGATAAAAACTATAATGGAAAAATATGTATCATCCCAAAAAGCTAGAAATATCGATCCCACAAATAACACTATAGAAAAGAATTTTTTTATCAAACCAATCAAAAATTTAGAAAAGGAAAATTTATGACATTGAAATGAAATTTAGTGAAATATTAATGAATGAATGATGATGTATTTATAAGAGATTATATGAGCATTTGAATAGTAATGTCACTATTAGGAATAATAACCTGACTCTTGGGAATAATAACGTGATCATTGGAATAGTAATTTGACCTCAAAATAAATAAATAATATAAGTCATATTTATCATGACCTATTTTAAAAAAAATATAAAAATCGTATTTTCTTCAAATAAATATATAGATTAAAAACCCAGAGAAAGTATAAACATTTTTTAAATAAAATGTATGTTAATGTATTTCATAAAAATAATATTTTTTTAATTATTAAATTTACCAATGATAAAAATTTATTATGGTAATATATATATTATTTTTAAAATCAGTATATCATAATTGTTCATTGGTGATATTTTGGAAATTTTATGAAAAAAATATTCATTAGGGGACTCATAAAATTAATTTTTTCATAAAAATTGTGCTTTATGTTACACCATTATTTATGTAATAATGATCCAATTAATTCATGAATTTTTTGATAAAAAATCATATTTAATAATATTAACAAGTTACTAAAATAACATACTATTTTTTTCATAACTAATTTTTTTTCAAATTCATTGTTTTGTCATGTTTTTTAGGAATGAAATGGGTTTCACTCATCGGGATACCATTCTCACTTTTCCTTGAAAATCCTGAAGGTTCATCCATATACATATGAGTATAGACCTTTTTTACATAGGTCGATGGTCATTTGGGTTTTTAGGCCCATCGACTCTTGGGGACTCACATTTGTTGAGAGGATGGGGGTCAAGCTCATTGTACCCTTTTGAGGGGAATTGTTGAATATTATAGGGCTCTATTATAGATTTATAATTTGTCTATGAATTACATATGGGATCTTGATATATACCAGGTTACCCCCACTTCATCGACTTGATTAAGAACATGTATCGATAGGAACGATGGTGTGCATATCATGGGTTCTCTATTACAGTCTTATTTAGTAATGATGCTTTGGGTTATAGACATGTTCAAGTAGTCTAGAGTTTTTTTCCATTCAGGGTGGTTGTTGGTGTCTTGGTGATGTGATGGAACCTCTATGAGGCATCTTAAATTTCTTATGAATCAAGAATCAAAACCCATGTAATTCATTTGACATTGTTTAAAGACTTATTACTATACCCATCCATGTAGTTTTATGTCATACGGTCTGGATAAGAATATTGTGATTGGACATCAGTGAGGCATCCTACATATCCTATTTAAGACAAGAATCAGATTCTATGTTTTTATTCTTACCGGTGTCTATTTCATGAGAGATATGACATTAGAGGCCCTAGGTGGGACTTATGAATATGATACCACCTTGGATTTCATCTTTGAGAAAATGGATATTTGATAAGGGATGAGATATAATAAGGCTTATATCACAATAGTGATTCCCCAAAGGGGGAATTCTCATCCTACTAATGGTATATTCATAAAATGTCTCTAAGATAACATGATCTATGCTCTATGTGAGAAACCAAAGATAGTGGTATATCAGTCACATTTCATGTGGGAATATTCATATGGGGCTTAAAAATTAAATTATCCTTTTGGAAGGTATGGTTTCACATATCATGGAGGATATGGTATGGGGCTTGATCCTTAAGAAGTTGTACTACATATCCCAGTTATGGTGTGACTCATAGTTCTTATAGTTCACCTATCCCTTAGCCTACTTATAGGCTAAGGTGGACGATTACCCTCAAAGAAATTATGTAAGCCATCAAGGTTTCAGGGATGCTAGTGGATTATTCCAAGATTGGTTTTCTCCCCATTGGGGACATATTATATTATCTTGGCATTTGGGGAAAACACACTGAGGATACACAATTATATGTGACATATTATACTATATTGGTATTCAGGGATTACACACTGAGGTGACCTAATTGGTTTACTGGATCATTATCCTCTAGAGGATTAAATAGAGGTGATGAAGACCACTAGAGGTTTTTCTGAGATCATTTCCTTAGAAGGGTCACATTCGTGCATGAAACAAACTTATCAAAGAAACGTCTCTTGAAAATGGGGAATGAAGAAAATGTTCCATGGTTGGGTACATATGTCATGATTCCCTATAGTTAATCCTAAAAAAGTGGGTATTGCATAAGGTATTTTCATGACATGTCATGTATTTCAGTAGAAATTTCTTTATCATCTATCCATTATGTTCTGGTATCATCTTGAAAAGAAAGACACATCTAATTGTGTTTTCTTGATGAGGCGGACCTATTCTAGGAGATCCATCAAACATGTCTTGACTGCCTGATAGAAAAATCAGGATTGTATTCCTGTTATGTTGGAAAACTAATTTGATATGGAAGACACATCAAAGGGTGTCTTTATAATCAATTTACATACCTTTGACTGTCACATTTGTGAAAGAGAAATGTCTCCAATCTCACAGATGAAAAAATAGATTATCTTAGATTCATTTTCCTGATCATAGAGGGAATTCCAGGGATCTTGCACATGATAATGTGACTTGTCTCATATTCCTTCACCTAAACAAATAGGGCATGTTTAGGGTCTTGTTCATGATCAAAGACAACATGATCATATTCTATCTCATGATTGACCATACATTTCTTCAGACTCCCACATGTCAATATAAACATGTCAATTGAAAATATCATGATCATTCCAAAAAATTAATGTCTCCTTAGTATAATAAATGTGCATTTTATGGATTATATTTTCATGAATAAGAAAGGCAACTCTGAGGTTCTTCTCATGGTTGACTTGACTTTTCCTAGAATTGTCACATGACAATTGTGACATTTCAAAGGGTTGTTGCAAGGTCATCCAAACTCATCCACGGATTGTTATATGACCAACATGCCAAGTCATGGGTCACCCAAGGACTTCACGAGGCCATCAAAGGGTATCACAATCATGTTTAATTAAAATATTCTCAAGGAGGGATTCCATGGATGTGTTTAGGGTCTTTACGCTCGTCTAAGTGTTGACATTCATGTCCAGCGGGATTCAACCTTCGCATCATATGGGCACCACCACATTCCCAAATGTGCACATTGAGGGTGTTTACAATATATAATTCATGGAAATTATAGGTCCTATACAAGATATTATATACACACTTAATTGAATTTTTATATGATGCTTCTCTACTCTTGAAATTTTCAAGAACACAAAAGGGACTTGTGAGGGTGCCTATCATTATGCGCAAGTATATCTATTGATTCAAGTTTTATGGGTGAGGGTGTATCTTTTATAAATAAGGTTCCAAACACATTGGAATTAATGTACTTATTTCCTACCTTACATTGAGGGGTTATCCATGAGGGATGCATGTATGCATCATGATTCATGAAATCTCTTATCTCCACTAGATCGAAGGAGAAACATGATCGCCTAATCAAGGATGAATGAAATAATCCCTAATATGGAATGCCTATATTAGGGGATATAATTATTGGATATGAAAAATCAATGGTATCACTCCCCATGTTTGTGGGTTTGTAGGAATGACTCACACCATAGGGGGTTGGCATGAGGTTCATTTGTTAATGTGATTCACATGTCCTGAATGGGGGCTCATGACAGTGTCTGCTATCCTCCTAAGGACCCATGGGGGGTTCTTATAGGATGATACAAACATGTTTGAGGATATAAGGGATCATTTAAAGACAAGTATTCTCATGGTATTTATTATACCTAAGGCTCGTCATGAATTCAGGCTCTGAAGGCCCACCCTGTTGAAGTCGCAAAAGAAATCCACAAAGGGGAGGGGATATATGATCTCATGAACACCCTATATGATCTATAAATCTCATTATTTTCAGTTTATAATTACATCACCCTTCTCTAAAATGAACATCATGTGGTCTAAAATGATCACATGAGGATTTCCTCCAATGGGCAGTGGATTGAGAACCATATTCCTCCACCTTCATTCCTTTTTAGAGATCCTTACCCTCTCCCTTTGTGTGTCTTTTTTTAGATTGAAGAATGGTATATGTTATTCATGGGAGGCCTAGTATGAAATCACATTTCATGGTATGAAGGCCATATTTCACCAACCAATAGTGGAGGACTATGCATGATCTTCATTTGTGACGTTGCATTATCAGAAAAATACAATTTAAATTAGATGAAAAATCACTCAAAGTAAGACAGTTTCATAGTCATTGAATTAATTGTGATGCCTCAATAATTTATCACTCCATAGTTTTCATGATAAAAAATTATCAAATAATGGACACAAATCCCTTTTGTGATACTATGTGAGCCAGTTGAAATCCATGATAATTCAGAAAGAAAATACTTTGGAGGTAGAAGGGGATCCTAGTCACTAAAATACTGGCAACGTTTTCAGTGCTTGTCCTCACATAGGTCACATGATCAAAGGATGATCATGTGCCAACATTGTGTTATTTTGGGGCCCTTGATAAATCTATTGGTATTTTCTATTATACATCATGGTGGATTTTGTTTGTTGTCCCCAACATGCGTAGATATTAGCTAAGGATTTGTGATGACAGTGATGAAGAGAATATAGTGACAATATTGCTGTATTGGAGTCTTCCAGATGAACCAATGTCATGAGAGTGTAAATAATGTGTGGGATGTTTGATATAGAGGCCCTTCACTACACAAGATCAACTGTGGTCAAATTCTCTAGAAGGTGGGAGATCTATATTGATCATGAGGTGCGGGAGATTAGAGTGGATAGTCAAGATTAGCAGGAGGTGTGATCAGATGGTCTAGATATGGTCAAAGGGTCTCGAATCATCAACCAGGATAGTCAATATATGATTCACACCATCCCACATTGAAATCTCACACCTTCTTCCCTTTGGTTTACAATCCATTCCACAAAATTCACTCAAACGAGTGGGAAAAGGGGTCACCACTCGTTCCATACGCATCACCTCCATCACATGGGCCTCGGCGCACCAGGTCTATGCATGCACCTACAAGATCACAAACCATGGGACCTATAAACATGCCCATATTACACTTGTGAGAAATATTCTCTTGTTGGACTGCTAGTTGGATGAGACTGACTCCCACTAGGCGTGGTTGACCTCTAGTCCAACAAGGGACTGTGGTCGAATTGTCTTGGCTAGCTGGTGGCTAGACATTATTTTTGGATAAGGGTTGTAGGAAAAATCGTTAAATAATAAATGAAAAATTTATATTATAATATAATATTCCTAGATTAAACTCCTCAAATCCAATGCCTTTATGTATTACATTTCTATGTATTACACCACAATCCTTGAATCATTTATAGGAATATGTGAAATGCCAAAATATTGGTTAAAAAAAATGCCCTCCTAGGAATGAGATTTATAGGAACTGAAAGAATATAATTCTAAGGTAAATGTAGATCAATTTTACATATATCTAAATTTATGAAGATTCATGATAATAAAGATTCAGAGAGGATCTATCTTGAGTATGTCTAAGGAACTCTAAATTGTTATAAAGATGGTACATATTTCCAAAAAAATCATGAATTAATCCCATATAGAAAGTATCTTTGACTTGGGGAATGGATAACCTAAAATTGGAATGAATATGAATTCTAGAATAGAACAAGGATTGGGTGGAATGTAAATTATGGATGGATTTTAGGTAAAGAACTTTGATGTCTCTATGTACCCCATGGGGATAGGAATCAAGAAACACGTCATTCTGAAATATACAGCTATGAAAATCATACCCTTGTATAAGAGATATAATTTTATGGAAAATTAACTCAATTATTAATGTCTTTATGTAGATTTAATTCATACATAGGAGGGGATGCCAATGTTTTCTGATGAAATCTGAGGTATAGATCCATGTTTTAGAGGATATGTTGATAAGATCATCCATGATGCCAATCCATTATGTGTAACAAAAAACATATCCAATCACCTAGATTTAATTGTATTAATTTTTTCATGTTACTCTTTTAGAAATGTTCATAGAGGACCACTTCCCTGAAATTATTCATTGGTGCACCTGGTCCATAATCTTGAGATCACTAGATTTACAAGGTAAATTTGGACATGTTATCATTACTAAATGTTCTAACTTTTTCCTATGTAAATGAACTTATCAAAAATATATTGATTTTTTCTATGGCCAAATAGTGGGCCACATAATCTTTTTTATGTTCTTTAATTTTTTCCCATAAATTTTTTCAAAGAATCATTTGGGGGAAGACATAGTTGGAATGGAAATGGAATTGTTAGGATGCATTCTAAAGGTTTTTATCTTGAAATGATTCTCTTATTCTTCCTTTTTATAGCTACGAAATATTTACTGGATTACAGAAAGTGTATTTCCAATGATAAGATACTCAACTTTCTCCTAGGATTCCCTTATCAAGTTTTCATATTAGCAAGCATCATGTCACTTTCTATTTTAATGTCCTCCAAACAAGACCATTAGTGGGTTGTAATTTATGTCCCTTGAGCTTGTACATTTTTATCATCGTAGTTTAGGGTCTTCTAGCTCAGAACATATGGAATATGGGACTAGATGATCTAGGATGACACAAAACACTATGGGGTATTGAGTTTTTCTATGTCTTTTTTAGGGATCACAAGGATTGGTGCTCTTTTTGTGGATAGAGGGGTTGCATTTAGTTGGTGGGTTAAATCACTTATTCATCGATATAATTTCCAAGAAAATTTGATCTCCACTCTTTTCCAAGGTATTTTGGATAGTTTATTGGGTGAATATGGTTAAGGGTGGAAAACTAGGGAAGCTGGGCCCCCCATGATAGTTGGAATGTGGGTGATGTATGTCACAATCAAAAAGTTTGAGTCATGTAATACGGAATGTGGTAGACATGATGGGAATTTCCTTTAAAACATGGGGTTTCAGGTAATACCATAGTGTCGTTGAGGCTCATGAGGAATAGGAAACCATTTATACTAGTCCAAGATGTCTCGAATATGTGCATCTGAGACCTTCTCCATCAGTATCATGCCTGAACTGAGAGATATATTTTCCATTCTAGGGGATATAAAATATTTATGTAAAATAAAACATTTAGATGATGAGTTGGGTATTGAAGGAAGGCTATCCAAGAAGGGTTATGGCACCCTAAGGAAACATTTCTCTAATTGAACCGATTGAGTCCTATGCCTCGTGGTTTCAAATCACAAGGTGTGTTACATAAAAATATTTAATATTGATAGGTCACATTCCATCCTTGAGAAAGGGTACATGACATATGGGTGTAAAATTGAGGATATCATATCTTCTTGAATAGTCTAATACATATACTGTAAATCAATGTCCAAAGTGATTAGGTCATGAGAAAAGTATTAGATAGTCACAATAAGGATATCATAAAATGAATTGGGGTGCTAAGTTCCACTAGGATGATTCTAGGTTCACAAGAATCATAAATACATTTATATTGGGAAAATATTCCTTTGGGTGGGGGGTCTAAGCCTTTCTACATCAATATCACTACCAAGAAGAGATATCTCTTTTTTTATTTAGGGGTAATGAAAGGTTTGTGACAACCTGAGATGATTTAGTTCATGAAGTGGGTTTTATAGAAAATATAATATCCAATATGGGTTTGAGCTGCCTAAAAGTTGTTCCACCACCTATTGAACATATTCTCATGGTGATTAAAGTTGAAAAATCTTTTCTCTAGACTTTTCCTGCACCAGGGGGTCCAACATGAATAGCTTGGATTTAATTTAGGGTTATAAAGTGGACCCTAAAAGCTCCATTCCTGATTTATTTTACCCCTAATGTTTTCCTAAACTATTAAGATGAATATTTAATAAATATAATACTTGACCTTTTCTCATGATTCACTTCACGGGTTTTCAATTTGACAAGTTTTTTTCCCATTCACTAGTAGTTTAATGTCTTGCAATTTGTATTATTATTGGATAGAGTTTTAGGTATTGCGTCTTTGTCCAAAGTGTGAAAATTTTAAGGTAATAAAAATTATAGACCTAATATGGGAAATGTAACACAAGATCCAAATTTGGATGCTCAGGTTCAAGAGCACTCCAACATCCTTAGGTGCGAGAGGTTAAAGTTTTATAAATAACTGATTATGGTTCTTAGTTCATGATTGATGGTATAGGACAATAATTATAGGGATAACCTAAAACAAAATGTGGTGCTTGGTTCCACCATGGTAACATTAGGATCATGGGAATCATGATTCCCTTTATTCAATCCTAATATGTCTCTCATTGGTGGGTTTAAGACCATCTGAATTAATATAATGGTCAAACAGACAGATAAATTTTCTTCTTCAAGGGAAATAAAAGGTTGTGATGACATGTGAATCTTGAGATATGAAGTATTTTGTATGGATTGAGGTGCTTAAAAGGATGATGGAAGCACCCCAATCCCTGGTTGGCCGAGGTAAGGATCTTATGGTCCTTTGATAAGGAATGATGATGGGTGATGGTTTTCCCAGTTGAACATCATGTAGTGGTGAAATAATTTCCTCAATGCAGTTTAATGTCATGTGGTAAGAACATTCTTCCATGTATTTTAATTTTATGTAGTAAGGACATACTTCTATGGAGTTTAATGTCAATAAGTAAGGATGTACTTCCATGTAGTTTAAATTCATGCGATAAGGATGTACTTCCATCTTATTTAACATCAGTGGTAAGGACATAAATCAATGTAGTTTAACATTATCCTGTAAGTATGTAATTCCATGAAATTTAACATTATGTGGTATGGATGTAATCACATTTAGTTTAATGTCATGAAGTAATTATATACTTCCATATAATTTAATTTCATGTGGTAAATACACAGTTCCATGTAGTTTAATGTCATGTGGTAATGACACACTTCAATTTATTTTAATGTAATGTAGTAAGGACATACTTCCATGAATTTTAGCATCATGTGGTAAGGAAATAATTCCATGAAGTATAACATCATGCGAGAAGGACTTACTTTCATGTATTTTAACATCATTTGGTAAGGATTTACTTCCTTTTAGTTTAATGTCAAGCGGTAAGGATATACATACATGTAGTTTAACATAATGCGGTTAGGATATAATTCCATTTAGTTTAAGGTCATGTGGTAAGGATGGGGGAATCGATGTAAAATTGTAGAAATTTTGTGGCTAGGACCAAAGCTCGATACCTGGCCATCAAAATTTATATCATAAGAGTGGGAATTCTTTCCATTGACCATTGCAGTTGGGCCTTGGATTATAGATCCATGCCTCACTATGTATCTTGTGATAATAGGACTCAAGCTACACTTAGTTCTTTAATTTCCATTTATTTTAACATCATACGATGAGTACGAAGGAAAAATGTCGCGAATAAATGGAAAAGTTGCAGTTGGGAAAAAAAGATAGGTTTTTGGGCGTCACTACATATGTCATAAAAAATGAGAATCAATCAATATGTTTTTCATTGAAGTCCCATGTATTTTAATTTCATGCGGTGATGAAGGAGGCGAGATGATGTAAATTGATGGGAATATTACATTTGGTCCCAAGGGTGGAAGTATGGGTGTCACCACATATACCATGAGAATGAGAATCAAAACACACATAGTTTCAAAGAATCATGCAGTTTAAATTCATGTTGTAAAGAAAATTTACCATGTAGTTTAACTTCATGTAGTGAAGAATCATGGTATTCGTTTTATAGTCTTTCATTCAGCACTGTAATAGACCTATTGTGAACCTTTATTTCTAGATTGTGAGGGTAATCCCCTACTGTAATTCCTAAGCTCATGTGAGTTATACTCGATGTGAGAAACAATAAATTGTAGGGGTTTCCCTAAAATTACAAGATAGTTGAGGGTACAACAAGAGAATTTTGTATCATGTAATAGATTGAACAAGATATAGGAATGAAGTGTCCCTATGTATCTCATTGTAAATGATAATCAATCCATATAATGTTCAAGAATAACAATTCAATATAACGTCATGTGATAAAGGAAATCAGTTATTTGACATGAAAATATATATTGATATCACATATACTTACAGTTTTATGTCAAGCAGTAAGGACATTTTCCATTTAGTTTAATTTTTGTGGAAGGATGAGATATGCCATGCAGTTTATCATCTTACTATCAGGAAGAGGCATGAAATGCGGTTTAATGTCTTTCTAATAGGAAAAGAGATTCCTTACAGTTTAACATATTGTTTCGAAGATGAATTTTTACTATTTAATATCATGCAACTAGGAAATATATGTATTGTTTAATGTCACATAGCTAGTAAAAGAGATGGTACTTACAACAATTTTGACTCCCTTATCATTACTTGACACTTGTTGCCTTCTAAGATGAATCTTCCATGATAATGGTTGCATTGGAAAATGTGTAGGAATAAACATTATGTTACTAGGAAACATGATACAATGTCGGCTCCCTAGGTAAATTTTCAATCAATCCCCTAACATATTCAGTGAGAGGTTCTAGTTATTCCTTTTTAATGGAATATTTTACATAGGCCCACTTTATCACTAACTCTAAAACACATTTAATATTCATGTTGGATAGTTGTAGCTATATGGCTAGTTCTAATCCAGTGATGAGGAAATGGTATTCTACCTCATTATTTATGCAGCCTTCAGATAGTGAGAAAGTGTAAGGGAAAACCACTATATCAGGGGAGACAAATACGATCCCTAAGGTAGCTTGACTGAGTTGTGGGTTTTCCATTATTGTTCTAATAAGAATTCATGAGGCACCATAAAAATTATCTCTCATGTCGGGGTAGTGACATGGGAACATAAGACATCCCAATCTAGAATCTCAGTGTCTTCTGATGTATTTTCCAGGGAAGGAACTACTGTAATAAAATCAGCTAGGGATTTTCCATTAAATGAATTACGTGACACAAAACAAATGTTATATTTCTAAATAAAGACCACCCATCAAGCCATGTTATCTATTAGAATTAGAAGTCCATGGATTTACATGGTAGGATCAATAAGAGAGAACAATTTTTCTTCATGGTGTTTCATGTAATGCCTCATCTTTTTCACTATGATGATGAGTGCATGTAAGTTATTCTTGATATCATAGTATCAGGTATTAGAACCTATAATTTTTAGGTTGAGGTAATAGAGATTATTTTCATTTCAAAAGTCATTATTTTTAATGAGGATAGTTTACAATTATTGTTACATAGTCTACACATATAAGATGAGTGGCCTCCCTCCCACTGAATTCATAAAAAACTGGTGGGTGCAATAAGTATTGATTGGGACTTTCAAAGGATTTTCATAAGTCATCATCCTATCTTAATATGAATGATGTTGGATGGATATATTTGGTATTTCACTATCTTATATGATGTTTTATTTGATTACTTCATCAACTCTCTCTTCCATTTTGGTGACATGATAGGGGTTCATCCTCCAAGATTCCTTTGTGAAGCCTCAAATCACTTTGGGTAGTATGGGATGGTTTGTTGCCACATCTGGGTTTAGTCAGAGAATTTCTGTGTTTTTTCCCATGAACACGTATCGATGGTAAATTACAAATGTGATGTACGCATATTTCTCTTCAAGGAGAATGAAGTAAATAAACAGTTTAGGACGCGGGTCTTCCTATGTTCCTATATTTATCTTCCTGAGTCCATTGATGGTGGTGGATACACATTCCTCAAATACTAGAGGGGCATACCTGAGGTTAGCCTCAAACTCTTCCATCTCGATGTATATGCAATAATTTCTTGATGAATATGGAAATATTTGGGCTTCACCATCATTATCATGGTGAGAGAGGCTGTGATAGGTGGAATTATCTTCCATTTTTATGTGAGCCTTTATAGTGGGATTTCAGAGTTGATTACATTTTACACTGTCACTGAGGACTAGCAGGGCTTGGAATTTTGGGATTAGATTATCTACCTCAACTATTATTATGGGGAGTACCTATTCAGTGCTAGGAATACTCATAGAATTTGAAATGGAATTCCCCTATGCCATTGGGAGATGCAATATGAACATCATCATGAACCATTGGTTTCTCACCTCCCTTTTTGTAGAAATTTTCTTCACCATATGGGGATCCAAAAATCTCATAGGGGGAATTTTTACCATGTGGTATGTCAATTTTTCTATCTTATGATAATGATATCTCCATAGATTGAGATGTTGCAATGTTTATCAGCTTGTGACAGGGACATGTTCTATTCATTTTTTCCATATATTTCAAATTCTTGCAGTAAGGATGATGTCCATGTAGTATAAATTATTTCATTAGGGACATTATCCATGCAGTTTACCCTCTTTCGGTAAGGACGATGATAAAATAGCATATCAGGATAGTGGTTCTTATAAAAGATATTGGAAAACACTTATGAAAATTTCATGAGTTTTGATATATTTCAACACTCTTCATTATACAAATACTTGTTCCTCCAACCGATACTTAAATAAAAATCATCTTTCGATTCGATGGAAGAGATGTTGATGGTAGGGGAAATAATCGTCATGTCCTATCAGTCATGAATCATTCTATTTCCTCATTATTTTGAGCTTCATCAAACCATTTTCTATGTAATTTTAATAATATTTAGAGATATATTTATTGGGGAAGGAATAGTTTTTTTCCAAACATGTATTGAAATATGGTCGTCTCCCCCTGGGAGGTAGGTGAATCATGCTCTACTACACAATTATTGCTCCCTACATGGAGTGATAAGATGACTAGAGCAAGGATTTTGGTGTAGGTTTTTTCAGTATCCCCTTGTATATCTTCCATTCTATCCAGTCTTTAATGTAAAATCAATCTTCTATCATCTTCTAGATATTTTGATGTTAGGGGAAATTATCTTGAAGTCCTACCAACCTTGCCTCACCTGGCTTCCACTTCACCAGGAACATTATCAAACCACTCTCCCTCACATAGTTGAAATACATAGGAACATGTTTGGATTTTAATTAGTATTATTTTAACTATATTTCTTTATGAGATGAGTGATAGGGAAACTCTCCTGCATGTTATCCATTCCACCATTGGTACAAGTGCATGCCTGAATCTATAGACATGGGTACAAAATCTGGGACATTATTGGTCTAGGGGTAGCTGTTGAAGTATTAGGGGTCTTAGATGATGTTGATAATTCCCATAAATTAAAATATTCTGACACACATAGAAATTTGTTGGTAACATTTGAGGTCTTATGGTTTTTAGAATATCCCCAATAAGGAGGTTGATAATATAGAAATTCCCCCAAACCTGTGGGCTAAGGTGTAGTGAAATAATGTTTGGATCTCTCCTGATGAAAGGATGAAAAATATTAAAATTACCCCAGACCAATGGGATGGGGAACATTATTTTATTGTGTGCTTCTATAAGTATACATGGGTTCATTATACCTAGGTTTTGATCTCATGAGTATTCCCAAAACTATCTCCTAGTGATCCCTATTCTCTTGTTGAAGTCGAGCGATATATTCTTTTTTAGAAATTTCGTTATCAACCTCAAGGGGATGGATTGTGGGAGCAATAAAAAACCTCGTACACTATTGGTGGTAGGGTCAGTGGATGATGGTGAGAATTCTGATGTGGATACCAGATATTGAATCCACTACTTCCATGGTCCATACGATCCATTGTCCTTACCTTCTGAAATACCAATATGATTCGTAACACCTCCTGTAGATGACTTGTGGATACTGCTGAGCATTTCTGATCTTGTTCTGGTGAAAAAATATAGGGCATCCCATAGTGAATCAGAAAACTATAGTAAGATATGGTTGTATCATTCAAGATCATGATTGTATAGATTTAATGACGATTTTTCAGATCTGACTGAAATCATATTGAATGATATATAACTAGTATGGTGCTCCTTCTCGATAAAGTACTTTTTTTGATGGTATGTTGCCTGGTATACCATTTGATGGGTTGGTTCCCATAATTTCATTTGAGGATACAATTCCCATGACACCATTTGGGGGATCAGTTCACATGATGTCATTTGAGGGGTCGGTACCTATGACGCTATTTAGGGATTCAGTGCCCATGATGTCATTTGAGGGTTCAATGGCCATGATGCAATTTGAGGGTTTGATTCCCATGATAAAGATGATCCTAGGGTAATGTATGATGAACATTCCAATATATCTGTGGGCTGGAGAGTTACTTACGATTCCATAGTTACTGAGGCCTGTTGTGATGAAGTCATAGGATTTAGGATAAAGATAATATAAGAATGATTTCGGTCCACTATTTGGATACACAGGTGGGCCTCATTTTGATTAGCGATTGTAGGTAAATAAGCATGATCTAGAGCCGCATCGTTGGGATACCCATAGTAGGATCTTACATTGAGTTTTCCAACATGGTCCATTGGTGTAGGCAAAGCTTCTTCAATAGCTCCGTATAGAGTCACGCTCAAATTTTAACGATGGTGACCAAAATAGTTTGGATCCTTCTAGTAATCTCCCTAGTGATGGGGATCTCTGGTATACTATCCTCGTATACCTCCCTATGTTACGGATGGTTTAGACTATTGTGATCTATGGATAGGTTTGTAATGTTGATGCAAGTGGAAACATGGTCTATTTCTTCTTCTACGGCCTATCGTAGGAAAGACAATATATGGGGGCTAAACCATATAATAATTTAATGAGAGGATTCTAGAGTCAGGATAAAGCAGTTGATGTGGTATTCCTAACCCAAGACATTTACCAATCGGTAATAGAATGGGTGTGTTGGTGAAAACCTATTTTAGGGCCTCAAGATCAAATAAGGTTGTCCATTGATATTGGATTCAGTTGGAACATTTTATGATGCCATTAAAATTTCATGCAATGTAAAAATCAAAGTGAATAAAACAAATAATCTTTTTAGTGTAACATCATATATAAAAGTACATGTTTGATGAATAACTTTCACAGTTAAATGGTAAATAATATGTCTCAACATTTTAGACAAGGTTCAGTGTGGTTGAAGGAAATATGTCAGCTTCATCATTTTTTAGTGATATGAGAACAACCTAAACTGGCATGATGGGAACTAGCCGATCAATCATTTTTGAATTATGAATCATAAGAAACAGGTAAAGGATTTCATGTTAGTTTCTCAATTTTTGTTTGATTGGGGTTTTATGTGTGAAATGGGGATCACTCGTCAGGATACCATTATCATTATTCCTATAAAATACCAATGGTTCCATAATCTATATATTGGTATAGACATAAATTCCAATGTATGGAAACCATATGTGTTTTCAATCCCATCAACACTTGGGTGATCACTTTGGTTGAGAGGATAGGAGGTCGGGCTCATCGCACCCTTTTGGGTTCGATTTTTTCCTGCTCAAGGACTCTCTTATATATTGAAGATATGTTCATGAAATCCTTCCCAAATCCCGATATAGAACTGGTTACCCCCACATTATCAAAATTATTATGAACATGTATCGATAGGAACAATGGTGTGCATATCATGGGTTATCTATTTCTCTCTTATTTAGTTATTATGCTTTGGGTTATTTCCATGTTTGAGCACTCTAGATTTTATTGCTGTTTATGGAGGTAGTTGGTGTCTTGGATATGGGATTGAACTTCTAGGAGGAATTCTACATGTGTTGTGAAACATTAATCAAAACCCACATAGTTCATTTGAAATATTTTATGGTCATATGACTGGACCTATCTTGGTAGTTTTACATTATACAGTCAGGATATGAATATTAGGCTCGAACCTCAGTGAGGAATCCTACGGATCCTATTTATGATAGGAATTAGATACTATATAGTTATTTTGATAGGAAACCATTTCATGAGAGATATGACATTTGAGGAATTAGGAGGGACTCATGCATATGATACCTCATAGGATTACTTCATCTGTTATATGGACCATTGAAAATAGATGAGATGTAATAAAGCTTACATCCCAATGGTGATTCCTCACTGGGGGAATTCTTATCATGCAATTTGTACAATCATAACTAATATCTAAGCTCACGTGATCCATTCATGGAGTAATTGACAAGAGATAGTGGCAGATTGTATAAATTGCATGTGAGCATATTCATACAGGGCTTACACATTAAAGGCACACTTTTATTGGTATAGATTCTAATCTCATGGAGGATATGGTATAGATATCAAGCCATATGAAGGCATCTTACGTATCCCATTTATGGCGGGAGTCAGTGTTCTCATTGTTCTATTATCTATTAACCCACTAATAGGATATGGTGGATGATCGCACTCAGAGATGTTATGGTCGTCCTCTAGGTTTCTAGGATGCTAGGGGATTATACCAAGAAGGGTTCCCTGTCAATCGTGTACATATTATATTATGTCGGTTGATGGGGATTACACACCAAGGATTCCTAATTGGTTGAGAAATATTTTATTATATCGTTAGTCAGTGCTTATGCAATGAGATTGCCTAATTGGTCAACACATTATTTATCCTCTGGTGGATTAAATAGAGGTGTTGATGACCACGAGAGGTATGTCCATAAGAATGACCTTGGAACAGTCACATTAGTGCATGGAACCAACTAATCAATGACACTACCCTTGTAAAAGGGGAATGATACCAAAGATTCATGGGTGGGGTATATAAAGCATGATCCCAGTTAGGCCTACCTGACAAAATGGGAATTACATAAGTGATTTTCTTGACATGCCTTGGATGTATGTTATTAATTTATTGATTGTCTATGTTGGGGTATATTATTGACATTGAAGACATGTCTAAGGGTGTTTTCTTGATGAGGATAACCTACACTAGGAGATCCATTTGAAAAATCTAGAATATTTTAGGATATATATTAATTGTCTATATAGTATGTTGGGACAAAAATCTAATAAGGAGACACATCAAAGGGTGTCTTCATAATCAATTAACATTATGTAGACGTTCACATGGGTGAAGCATGCATGTTTTCAATATCAAGCATGATCAACTGGATTACCTCAGATGCCTTTTCTTGATCAATTAGGGAATGTATGGGGTGTTTCAATTGATCAAGTGACTTTTCTCATATTCCTTCTCCTAAAAAATGTGTGTATTTCCGAGTCCTTATGAATAATCAAAGAAAAATGGATCATAAGATATCAGATGATCAACCTAAGTTGACTTCAGACTATCACATTTCAATATAGACATGTTTATGGAGAATCTCATGATCATTACATCACTTTAATGACTTATTATTATGATGAATTGCGTTTTATGGAACAAATTCACATGAGCAAGGTGGAAAAATCCAAGGTGCTTCACATGATTAACATGACTTGTCCCATGATTATTGCATGAAAATGATGACATGTCAATGGGTTATCACAAGGTCATCCCAACTCATTCACGGATTGTCTCGGGAATAATGTGGAATGTCCAAGGATGCCCAAGAACATCATGAGACCATTAAAGGGTTTCACAATTGCATTTCCATAAACCATTCTTGTGGAAGGGTCTCACAGATGTGTTTTGGGTCTTTATGCCCATCCAAGTGTTGATTTTCATGTCCAAATAGATTATTCTTTCACTTCATATGGGTACCAACACATGACCAAATGTTCAAGCTGAGGGTGTTCACCACAGACATTGAATGGAAAAGAGAGGTCTTGACCATGATCTTACCTAAACACACTTAAGATAATGTTCAAATGATGCTCCTTTTTTCATATGATTCACATGAAAACAAAAGGGACTTTCGAGGGTTCATGTCCCCATGTCTGGGTCTATTTATTGATGTCGCCTGCATGATAGAGGGTGTATTTATATGTAGAAGTTAGACAATGCATTTGGTTTCACATAATTATTTCTTACCCTATATTGAGGGGGTTTCAACAATGGATGCATACAGGCCTCACAAGTCATGAAATCCCTTATCACTGTAAGGCCAAATGACCAACATGATCACCTGTTCAATGATTCTTTAAGGCATCGCATATATAGAAAACTATATTTTAATATATATATCTTGGATATCAAAAAACCAAGTGTATCACCCAACATGTTCACAGGTTCTTAGGAATGACTCACACTAGAGAGGGTTGGCATGTGGTTCATTTATTTATGAGATTATCATGTCTCAAATGGGATCTCATGACGGTTTGTGATATCACAACATAGACCCATGGGGGATTCCTATAAGTAGAGAAAAATATGTCTGAGGTTTTATGGTATCATCGCAAGACAATGATGCTCGTAATATTCACGAGACCGAGGGGTTGTCAAGCATGCTGGCTTTGAAGTTCAATGGAGTAGCCTCGAAAGGAATCAATAAAGGTGATGGGATAGTGTGATATTTCAAACACCCTTTATAAACCAGTAATCTCATGATGTTTAGTTTATCATGAGATCATCCATAATTAAAAATAACATGTGGTGGTCTCAAGCGATGACCTCAGTATGTCCTTTGATGGGTGGTGACCGGAGCACCATGTTCATCCTCCTTCAATCCATTTAGGAGTTCTATACCCTCTCATATTGTGTGTCATATTTTATAGATGTGAAATTGGTATATATATGACATGTGTGGAAAAGGATGGTGCCACTTTTCATATGATTAAGGCTACATTTCACTGGTGTAGCAGTGGAGTTTTGTGCTTCATCTCTATTTACGACGTCGCATGATCAGTAAAATATAATTTAAATTGGAAGAAAAATTACTTGAAGGTGAATTGGTTCACATTCACAGAATTAATTAATATTTCCCATTTTTTTATATTTTATTTGGTCACATGAAAAAATAAATACCATGTGATGTACTCAACTCATTTATGGGGCACCGCGTGAACCAGAATAAGTATGGGTTAATTCAGATGGAAAATATGTAAGAAGCGGAAGGGGTTCACAATGGTTGAAATTCGTGAGATATCTTCAACACATGTCTCTACCTCGGTCACATGATCAATGTATGATCTTTCACCATATTCAAGTGTTTGTGGGGTTATTTTGGAAGATACTAGTAGATGTGATTTGATATCATAGTGGCTTCTACTGGTTGTCTCAGACTCATGTAGATATTATAAAATGTTTTGCGATGGCAGTGAAGAAGAGGGATGGGTGATAATGGAACTTTATTTGATTTTCCATGTCAAACCAGTATCACAGGAGGGTAATGGAATAGTGATAGGTTGAAGATGGAGGTACCTTATTGTATGAGATCAGCCGAGTTTGAATTTTTGATGTGCATGGAGATCAGTTTTGATCATGTAATACACGATATTAAACTAGATGGCCTAGATAGATGGTAGGAATGACTGGATGGTCTCTATATGATTCACCCCATTCCACATCTAAATCATACTCCTTATTACCTCAAGTATATAATACATTCTGTATATTTCCATAAAATAAGTTGGTAATAGGGTTAGCACCAATACCATACGTATCACACCCCTCATGAAGCTTCAGCCCACTGATTCTATATGGCCACCTACAGGCTCCCGAACAAGGGGCCCTATACAAGTTATCGCCTCCATATTGTGGGAGATATGATCCTACTACTCTACTGACTAGCTGAAGCTAACTCCCACTTGGCATGGTCAACCTCTAGTCCCATATGAGACTATGATCGAATTATCATTGCTTGCCAGTGGTTATCCATTATTTTTTTTCTAAGGGTAGTATGAAAAACACTTAACTACTAGGAATAAAATTCTATGTTGAATATAAGATTCCAAGATTGACATCCTCAAATCTAGAGACTTTGAGTATTCTACTTCCAATTTTTACTCCATGTTCCTTGTATCATTGATATAAAAGTATGAAATGCAGAAATATTGGCCCTAAAGGTTATAAATATAATATATTACATCAAAATATTTTTTTAAAAATTTTTACACTTTCTATTTTCAATAACCATTGAGATCCATTTTTCAATGATTTAAAAGTCATAAAATAATATTATTTTATTTATATATGACATAATTTTTTTAATACTATTACTATGTTTACGATTGAAATTATACTTCGTTAAATTTTTTAAATAAAAAACACTCATTAAATATAATGAATCCATGTAACACCTTGTTATTATTTTTTGATACACCCATGATCATGATTTTTTTTATCAATATTGTTTGGTAGTGAATGCCAGATTCTTGAGGATGGAGGGGATTTATTTAGGGAAATGATATAAAGAGCATGGATTTATGTTTTTTTGAATTAATAGTGACCTTGTATAAATGTGTTAATTTATTTGGGGGATTTCCCCATAATTGAGAGAATTTTCTAGGTGATTTATTGTTTTTTTATTGAGAAATGTCCATTTTTCTTCCCATAGGTAAATTGAACGTCATGTAATGGTATTATATACTATGAAATTATCACTAGGTAGATTCTATGAATCTGGTATAGGGTGTGATGTTTTCTTATTGTGTATCAGGATTTAACATCATGTAAAGGATGATATCATTGTTTTTTTTTAAAAAGTGACACATTTATTTGAGTTTTCAAACTTTATAGAATACACATTGTGTAATTTGATTATATTCTTTGTAATTATAACGGCTTGTGTTTTTAGAGTACTGTACGGGGGTTTATTCATTCATTCATCATGAATTCTCCACCTCTCATCTCAGAGATCACCAAGGTGATTTATGAGATCTCCAATTATATCAGATCATTCATTCAGTGATCAACCATTAGGATTGTTGTGCTGAACCTATCAGGGTATGTATTAATTATATTTTTTTCATTAAACTGGTCATGGAAACTATATTGGCAACATTTAGTTTTTAGATTCATAACCAAATAGTGTTTCATATCTACTATCTCCAATTTTATATTATTAATTTTCTTTTAAAGTACAATGTATTATTTTCTAACAAACATTGATGAAGGGGTATATTTATAGCATTTAAAGGATGGGTTTTCTCTACGATGGGTTAATTTTTTGATTTTTTATCATTATTGATTAATTAATTTGATTTATTTCTTGAATTAATGTCATTTTTTTCTCTAAGGTATTTCTTAGAATGATAAATTTTTTTAAAAGGATTTTATTTAAAATAGATTTTTTAATTTGGATATATGTATTTTAAACACTGAAGAGGTTTATATTAGGTCTGAAAATGTTTTCCAAATTATGATAATGTTTGGAAATATATTTTATGATCTTTGTAGTTTGGGAACCTATGGTGTGTTGGGAAATAGAAATAGGAAACCAAAGTGTTTGTGGAATCACTAGTGGTTATTTTTTTGATATCGACAGATTGTGTCCCGAATCAATATTATTTGGATAAAAACGTTCTTCATGTTTTAGGAACTTTTATATCAAGTACTTATTTTCCAATAAGATAGATCCAAAATGATAAAAATCTATGTCCTTTATGGAATTTTATCATGTAATGGTTTTTATATTGCATTGTTTCTCATAGGTCTTTATATGAGGTGGTATCACTTGACATCACAGGATGACATTTCATTGATATTTGTTTACTTTCTTACCTTCTGGTAAATGGACATGCTTTCTTATTTTATGTCTTCCACTTGGATTATCTCTAAATTTTAGAATATGAGTGGATTTTATGAAACAAAAAATGGAAATTGATTTCAAAATGGGATTGGATTTATGAAATTTCCTTGTGAAGCTATATTTGTTAAAAAATGTTGAATGATTTTATTCTTTATATCAGATATTATATTGAATTTGTGGTGGTATCCTACTAGGTTTTTTTCTTAAACCCAACTTTTTCAATTGGGAGGTTGTAGATGTTGTATTATAGGATACTAGTAAAGGAAATGTAATCTTATCTAATTTTAGATTCTCCTTTCAAAATTTCCTTAAAAATATGGTGGTTTGAAGGTGATGTTGGTCACATTGGACTTATTGGTCTTGTTTGATTCCTATTTTTTGGATTAACCTATAGACCTTGGTTTTTATGGATCTTGATGTAAATATTTCTTCAAAATTTTACTCTGGTTGTATTTATTGTATCATTATATTAAAAGCATGTGGTTTTATAGGTTTTTTCACATAATTATGTTGTGACTGAGTCAGTTGTATGGTTTTTTTACTTAGGTTGGTTTGTTAGAATTTGGTATCAAAGGGGAAGGCTATGCCTGAAATGTGTTAATATTTCATAATATTTGTTCTGTTTCTTGGGTAGATCAGAGTTAGGATCACAGAAACTTGTATAGTAAGTGTAGAAAAGGGTCTTGGATAAATCACTTATATGATTCATCCCAAGTCACAATGGGTGATCAGACACTTTTTAGAAGGGTCGAGACTTGGGGTTTAATATCATTTGAATGAACTCTCATATTAGTTTAATTAAATTTGTATATTAATTTCCATGGGATGCCTTTCATGGGTAAGATTCATTATTTCTTTCAATTGATATATTTTTAGTGATTTATTTTGAATTTGGAATGTGTTCCCAATATTTTGGAAATTTTTTCATCATCTAATTGGTTATTGTCTTATGTTTATTAAACCATAATTTGAGAAGCTCTTCCAAATTCAGGAGTGTAATATTCTAGATAGGATCCAAATGTGATTCCTCCAATAGAACCTTATTTGGTAGAAGCTATAGACTACCAAATATAGAATCATAGTTGAGTGGGTTTTGGAAACCCATAACATGTATTGATCAAGGATCTAAATTTACTCAGTAGTATCCACCACACTTATGTGGTGACATTGAAATATGGGAATATGAGGAGTGTATTGAGAGGATTCATAGGATATTCAAGATCATGAATATTCCTGAATATTATATAGTTTGGTTTTCCTTGTATATGATCAAGGGAATAGGAAGGAAATGTTGGTATTGTAATGTGTTAGTTACATTGCACAAGGATCTTAACATGGAATCCATTAGGAATATATTCATTATAAAATTTTTCCTCATTTTATTCATGTGGAAAAAACTTATGTTTTTTTCTTGGAGCAGGGATATTATACCATTCTGAATTATTCTACACATTTTTTCTAGCTAGGAAATTTAGAACTAGAGGTTTTAACTAATGAGTACTAAATTGATCAAAGGGGTGCTTTGTAATGAGTCTTGATATTAGGCTGATGTTGGTTCTCCTGTGTCTTATAATCATTGTGGAGGTATTTGAAAAAGAAGCTCAGGCTACATTAAACATAGCTATGAGGATAGGTTTGGGTGGAGCATTAGTTAGTTCAGTTGTTAGAAAGGGTGTATATTCTATCTAGAAATGTAATCTTAAAGGTAACAAATTTTCATTTAGACTACTTTTTTATTCTTCATCCGAAAATACTAGTATTTTTTTGTAATTAACTATGCATTTTTTTTCAAAATTCAATACAATGAAGTGGAAAAAATTGATTTGAAATTAACCTCGTTAACAAAATGAGAAAATGTGTTTTTAATATAAAAACATTCCAATGTTCACAATGTTTTTATATCCAATTTCAATGTAAAATTGTTTACAATTACCTATGATAGATTAAGTTATAAAAACGTTATTTAATTATAATTTAAAACTATTTAATAACATAATTTATCTATGTAATTAAATTAGATGAAAAAATTTGTTTTGAACTAATATTTGTATTATTAAATACTCATCAGAAAAATGAATATTCTGAGAAAAATACCAAACATTCACCCTAATAAAAGTATGATATTTATATTTAAAAAAATAAGTTTAAATTTTCATATAAAAATTAAAACGTTTCAAAAATTATATTTAAAATCATTTCCTTATTAAAAGAGGCAAAACTACCTTTAAAAAATATAAGATTTTTTTGTTCTTAAAATTGGATTTATTTTAATTTTATGTCTACTATATTTTTTGGATGAATCAAAAATTTTCAATAAACTTGTATAAAAATAATATAGTTAGTTCTATTCATTATCTCTGATACAATCACTAGGTGATAATTACAATATAAAATAATAATATTAATCATATATTATTTTTATGGTACACCTCAGTATTTTGGGTAACATAAGATTTCAGAGAAACTCATTGTTTGGTGTCTAGTACGCTATTGGACATAGATTCCACCATTAAGGTTAAATTACCATCTAATTCATAAATATTAATTAATTATAAAAATAATTATTCTATAATTACCTAGGATGTAACAAGTTCTATTTTCAAGAACATGGTTGGATTTTTGTGACTATGCATCAATAATCAAGAGATCAATAAGATATACCTAATGATAATGTGTCCCCAACTACATAATGATGAATTATTTAACCAAATATAAAGAGATCAATACTTCTCAAGGTTTTATCTTCCTTATGGATATCATCATATATATGTGAATAAGGATGATATATAAAATAAAACCTCCCATAAGAGATATGGACACTATGAGTTTATAGTGATTCTATCCAGTCTTACTGATGAAACTAAAATCCTCATGGATTGAATTAACAGAATATTTAGAGAATATGTTGACAAGTAGTTGGTTTTTATGTTTATTAAATTCTTATATACTCAAATATAATGGTTTAAATTTAAGAGAACCAACAGATTATGTTAGAAAACCCTAGGAAGGAGAAGATATATGTTATTTTCAGTATGTGTGATTTTTTTATGTACAAAGTCACATTATTATGGAACATGATCACAATTGAGGGAATTTTTCTTGACCCCTATAAGATAAATAAAATTGAATAATGGCCTTGAACCATTATTGTCACAAAAATAATTTTTTTCATGGATTAACTGGGTACTGCGAGTGATTTGTGAGAAAAATATCCATATTATTTATCCCATTAAATATATAAAAATTGAAAGTGGTACAATATTTCTCGATAGAATAATTAATTGAAATTTTTAAGGAGATCTAGAAGAGGTTAATCAATACACATGTACTCACACTACCATCAAATTTATATGGGATTTTGAAATACAATTATCCTTCAATGAAATGATGGGGTTTTGTAATTATATAGAATGATAATGTAATACCATAATCTATATGAATGTTTATGATCTATTAGAAAAACTACATAACACATGAACTAGAGTTAGAAATTGTAATAATTTAATTTAATATTTTTTAGTAGTACATTTATGGTGAGAAGTTTTACATATATGAAAATCAAATGAGTCTCATAGAAAGATCTTAACATCCATTGATGAAGATGGTTAAAGATGATCAGTTACTATGATTCATCCAGTAACCATCATCTAAGAAAAATGAATAATCTAGCTAATTCTATTAGTAGAAAAGAACCCACTATAAACTTTTGGATGAAGATTGAGAATGACACTGTATTTAGGGACATAGATACTATAAATATAGAAATCCTAATTAGAGGGAAGAAATCCAACCACACCAAATTTATTTCCCAACTATTTATCCAAGAGAATATCAATGGGGTAGAAAGGGAAGGTTTTGAGATTCAACAAAAATATGATCACATTAGTGGAAGGTATGTTTCAGGAATTAATCAACAAGAAATATTTTTTCATTCAATTTTGGAATAAGACATTATGATACATCACAAACTTAGATAAATATGATATATTTTTATGTAGACATAACTCATATTTTTCTATAATTAATGGAAGTATGAAGATGTAATGTCTTCTTTAACAATAATTATTATCAGATAACTGAGATAAGTATATTTATGAGTACCCATTAAACATATTGGTGTGTTAGAATTTCAAGTGAAAACGACATGTCTAAATTAATGGTGAAACCATTATCTAGAACAACATGGAAATGAGAGAACAACACTATGAAATTTGACACTTGTCACATGAATAAATACAACAAAAGAAATGAGATATGGGTTATGGTGGATCAACTCACAAATAAATCCCAATTTATCTCTATTTTGGATAGTTTCTCTATTAGAAACATGAAAAGGTATAAGTAAATATTATATTGAAGATGAATGGGGAACTAATTTCAGACATTTCTAATCATGATTTAATGATCACCTCTAACTGATGGAGAAGTATCCAAAATGATCTAAGTACTGAATTGAGATTTAGTACAACCTATCACCCCTAAACTAATGTCCAATATTAAAGTACCATATTGAAATTTGAGGATATACTGAGTGATTAAAAAATTAAATTTACCATTGGATGGGATCATCATCTCCCATTATTTTATTTCTCATATAACAAAAGTGTCCACTTGGGTAATCAAAGAGGACCATGTGAAGCAACATATGGAAATTTATGTGTAACTCCTATATATTGGGATTATTGTGGAAATGATAATCTTATTAAAATGATATTATATTAAAAATTATTGATAATGTTTAATCTATTCAACAAAAATTAATGCTTTTCAAAGTCGGCAGAAGATCTACAATATGAACCTTCAAAGGGACAATGAGTTTTATGTTAGAGAAAAAAGTATTCTTTCGAATATTACTATAGAATATATTCAATTAATTTGTAAATAATTTAAAGCTAAAACCAAGGTATTTTTGACCCTCTAAGATCTTTGATCATATAGGAGCCACAATGTGACTCAATATAGGTCAATGTTTTTTTTATTATTGAGTTTTTTTATATATATGGAGGTCTGAAAGGATTATAGGAGTGAATAGAAAAAAATTATAGTTTTGGGGATAAAATTATAGGTTCCCTATATATTAACAGTTAGTTGTAACAATGTCGTGACCATTCCTTATTGTGATATTTGTTTTTGAGTTTTTCTCAGGTTTGAGCATGGTTCACTTAACTATGCAATTCATGAGTTAATGTGTGGTTGTAAATGGGTTTAGGTTTGGGTGATGTCACATGACTTGAGAAATATTTTTTAACCATGAAAATATTCCTTGATAAACAATAATTTTTTAATGGGATATAGCTACCACACGGTTAAGACATTCTTGGTCAAATCATGCGACCAAACTGTGAACCCCATACAGATTTTAAAAAAAAGAATGTTAACCATATTCTAATGGTAAATTTTAACTTTAATCTCATCCTAGTTAATTATTGTATTGATCTAAAATCTAATTTATTATTTATAGGGTTATATTTTTTATTCTTTGGTGATTCTTAATTGATTTGGGTGTATTTATTTTAGGTATGTTTGGATTTACCCTTTTTTCCTCCTCTTTTATCTAGGAATATCCTTGATCACCTTTTCCCTTATCACGCAGTATCTATAATAAGATGTGATTGAAAGGTATACAGAGTTTTATAGTGCAATGGATGATTTTTTATATATCAAGATTTTTGAGGACTAGATCACTAGGTTTTGAAATCATCAATTATAAATGTGACTAGGTTTTCTTCATTAGATATATGGGTGTCTCGATATAATGGCTCAATATTTTTACATAACTTATGTTCTTGTAAATTCATTTGGTTTGGTTTATGAAAATAATTTATTTGAAATTTATTAGGTATGTTGTATGAAATTATATCTTTAGTGGATACTAAAATGGGGTTTGTTTGGTTTTTTCATTAGAAACAGTTTTGTCACACCATGTGTTTAATGAAATGAATCGATAATGATTTTTAATATAAAATGTATTTTCAACTAGAATAGATTTAATTCATAACTTTTGAAACTAATTGTAAAATTCATGGAATTATTTTTGATTTGTTTTGTGAAAATATAACTCATGGGAGCACATTGTGATCCTTGGGTGTCTTGGGATATGTACAAATGAAATACTTTGTTATTGTGGCACTAGTATGGGTTATGTTTGCAATATTGGAAGATTTTGAAAGGACTAAATATCATAGTACTCACATATATATTGGATTAGTTTTTATTTTTGCATCCTTGTATCTATTCCTAAATGGTAGAGGCCAAATTTTGTTTTGTGCTGTAGGATTTATTTATATAATATGTTTTAAATGATTACATGGTTATCTTATTAGTTATGATGTATTTCCATTATTTATATCTATATTTTAAATAATTTCTATGAGAATGTTCTCACATATTTAAATTTTGGGTTTTAAGTATAACCAAGAGATTCTTATTTAAATGTGTTCTCAAAGGAAATTTATTAGTATATATATATTTACATTAAATATAGAACTAGTATTTTCATTATGAATACAAAGTTTAGATTCATAGTGGTACCATGCTGGGGATCTTCTTGACACCCTTCATATGACATTGGGAATATGAATAGTGGTTTTTATGGGATATAGGTAAATGGATGGGTGTCATGTTTATTTCCATCTTTTATTATTCATTGTTTCTATCTTAGTGAGTTGGGATAGTGGAGATAGATGTTCCCATAGAGATTTGGTTTTTGAATTGATTCTGGCTACATTTATTTGAGATATACACTTTTTTATTTTTTTCAAGATTCATGGTTATTGAGATATTAATTATGTATAATACTTATCTCTTCTCATTTCCATTATACATGATACATGATTGGGTCTTAGTGTCAAACTCCGCCTTTTGGGGAGCCTTCATGGGTTATTTTTCAGGATGAATAATTTTTGTTTGTTAAAAAATATTATCAAAGATAATTATAAAGAAAAAGTATGATGATTTTTGTGTGTGTTTGGTTTGGGGTTTATGGGAAACCAATTTTTGGACCATCCGAAGTTTGGTGGTAAGAACAGACGGGTTCCAAGATAACTCAAATTCGTGAATGAATCTATGTTACCATAGGTTGGAAGGGGTTTTTCCAAAATCATTGATGATGGATTTGGATTATTTATATAAAACATATTTTTTGGGTTTATGTACATAAACCTTTACTTTTATTTTTGTTCTCCCTTATATTTATCTATGCCTTAAACTTTACATGTTTATGGGATTTAATTTTGAATCTTTATTTTTTTCTCTTATAAGTTTTATCTATTTTAATTAATATATAATACCTCATATAATATCTATTATAAATCATGATAGTAATCTATTAGATATGTTTTTTAGGAGAATTATATAATAGGTTCATTGGTGGAAGCATTTATCTTGAAAATACAATCTTTGAGTCAGATTGGTGTTGGAAATTATGGATAGATGGTGGACCCTAGTATAGGATTTAAATAGAAGAATTCACCTACGTTCAATGTTGACAAGGAATCCCAATAAAAAAAGATTGTATAGAATGGATTTGGAGGATTTTAAACTTCTGAATGAATCTTATGTGCTCAAAGGTGGGTTTTACCACTTTTATGATTAGCGGATTCGGAAGTAAATTATGGGACTCAATAAAGACATCTAAATTGGTTTCAGATCCTACAAAGAATAATTTCATGGAGGAACTAAATTAGTATTTTTATCAAGAAACATTGATTTTGGTGAAGACACATTTACCAATGACCCATGAGTAAGGGTAACGTTCAGTTATGAAGAATGTTAATCATTTTTCTAAGTGAGTTCAGTTATCAACTGAGCTTGTTTCTACTGACAACCATAATGCTTTGAGGTTGTGGTTGGGATTATGGGAAAAAATATGGTTCATGTTTATCCTATTGTTCTTATTTTATTTTTTTCCTACAATGTTGGAAAGACAAATATATAGCTATAGAAAACATTACTAGAATGACATTTTTAGGCGGATCTTTGGTTTTTTCTAAGGGAAGCGAGAGTGTTTCTAATTGATATAAAGTAAAGCAGAGTAAGAGTACATTGTTTATGTCAATAGATATTTTGAGGTATTATTTGGACCAGTACAAGCTGGTATTAAATAAATGTTAAAGGTCATTCCATACTATGTTTGATTGTAATGTAACACCCATTTATTTCCATCATTATAGAAAATAGGGTCACATTATCTTCATTTTATGAAGAATATATGAGGTTACTAGATCTTGATTCACACTTACTAATGGTTATCAAGATTAATATAACATAAGAATGGTTGTATGATCTCTTTGTAATGAATAGGGGAAAATCATGTATAAATAAATGCAAAAGGAATCATTTAGGACATAAACCATTATGTTGTAGAGTATAAACTAAAGTATTATGAATTTGTGATATTACTATGAGTCTTTTTGTTTTTATTTCATCCTCTATAGTCCTGTATTTATATGATATAACTAGATCTCATTATTTTATGTTTTCTATATTGGTTTATGTGTTTGGATTATGATGAGATCTTATTTCACTCATTTTTTATCATTCCACTTCCTTGCGAATAACTTATGAGTATGGATTGAAATGGCCAGGGAGCTCGATCAAGATCACTAATAAAGAGGTTATGTGGTATTTTATATCTTTTAGTCATGATATCTTCAATCTCATTATTAAAATGGATTAAATATGAAGTTCCCAACCAGGATCAAATTATCACTGAGAAGGGGAGGGGGTGAATCCGTGATATCTTTTTCTTTTTATGTTTTCTTCTCTTGGAAACAACCTTTTCCACCTATTAAAGATTTTATTCTCTTCTGAACACACACAAACACATTAATAAAAGATTTATAAGGTTCACTACTCATCAAAAGTAGCTACGTCCTTGGTATAGTACAGAAATAATCTAGTAACACACAATCCACTAGAAAACAATCCTTTGATGTGGAATACAATGAGTGGGATATACCCTTACAGTCAAGTAACATTTGGAATAAAATATTCTAGTGTGTGTGCATCCTCATAGAAAAAATAGGGAACTGCAGTATATCAGTACTTCTTTGCAATTGAATAGTTATATTCTCTGAAGTAAAAAACATCACTTTCATACCCAAATTCCAGTAAGAACTATCTTTCACACAACTGAATACAATAGAAGAACCAAAATATTTTGTGCACACTTTTAAGTATCTCAAGAACAACTTTCTTTCCACACACACAAGATCTGACTTTTGTTGTGAAACACCTCTTGCGTGCAACATCAATCTTGTACACAACTCTCTTCTTGTGCACAACTTATCCTTCTTGCGTGCAACTATATTTATTTCACACACTCTCATTTTACTAATATTTTTCGGTGCCTCAAAGCTTTGGATTTATCTAAGTTTCAAGCATGAAAAGTGTGAGGGGGTCACCTCTTATTTATATACCTCCTTGACCACTACACGCAAAAACCCAATGTGTCACGCAAGATCCTGATGCATTGCGAAAAAACCCCATTTGACGTCACATTGGGAACATAAGTCTTTTTCACACCATCCTCATCTTTCATGCACTTCATGAATAATTCTTTCACTTCATGAATTTTCCATTTTTCAATGTTTGGAACTCGAAGCATGCCTTTCATGAAAGATTCCAAACTCCCTTCAATCTTTCACACAAACACAAATCTTTCGTGGAAGCCTCTCCTTTGCCAGATTTTGATTTTCAGATCATGGAACTCCACTTGTGCAGAACATACCAGTCTATCTTCAAAATTGTGCACAACATCCTTTTCTAGAAACACATTTATTCAACTCCTTCTTTGAAAGCCCTAAAATTTGGCAAACACTGGAAAATGATGATACCTTAAAACATTATTTTATACCGCCTCCAGATTGTTTGTTCCTTTTTCATTTCTCTCTTCACTGCATTCTATAGCCATTCTTAAACTTTAATCATGAAATCCACTATCATGATATGTATCCTTTTATCGAATAGCTTTAACATCATTATATTTACCATGAAAATTATTAAAACTTCCCTGTCTTCCACCATCATCTATTATTTCAATAAAAAATGTATATGACAGGCTACAAATTTACTCCCCATTTCCTTCATAAGGATTTAATCACATGTTCTCCTAACTTATTATATTTGTGAAATACAATTCAGCAAAGCATTTTTTGATTTCATGTCCATTACAAAGAGAATTGATTTATCTTCTTTGACAACAGAAGACAACATATTGTAACAACAAATTCTTCTTACTTCCTACTCCATCAAATTTGGTCCCAAAAAATTAGATATATTTAAATCCCAGATATATTATTATCATTTTTTGATTCAGATTTTATTTTCTAATAGGGTCACTCACATCTTTCTAGGAGAGTGGGATGCTAGATGCGGGAGAGTGTGGCTAGTCATTCTTGATTCCTGAATGATATCCTACCAATTATCAATGATTTTTCTAGACATAATGTACTAGAGTATATATAGAATAATTTTAAGTATTGTTAATAATAACCCTATATTTTATCTATATTATTTTCTAGGTTACAACCCATGGAGAATATATAATTTTCAGCTGCCTTTCTCCTGGGGATGAATCCCATCTCATTACAATTTATTACATGTCACCCATTGAGTTAATTTTTTTTAATGTTCATATTTAGGATCTTGAGACTAAATGACTTTTTTAACTGAGAATAAAAACCTAGGCCATCACTAGTTGTCTTTTTGATTAAGAAATATTAAATTCTCCATCTTTAGGTTGATTATAGAATTTTTAATTGTGTGAATATTAAGCATAAGTGTCTTTTTACTAGTATTGAAGAAATATTTGATCAACTATAGGGAGATTAATGGTTTTCACTTATTGATATTAGATTGATGTACAATAGTTAAGGTTATGAGAGGAGGATATTCTTAGGACTACCTTCAAAAGAGTGTATATAAATTATGATTGTATAGTTATTCCTTTTGGTCAAACTAATATACTTGTGGTGTTTATGTATATGATGAATAAAATCATTTGTTAATTCATGGACACATTTCATTCTATTTTATTGGATGACATGTTGGTGTATTCCATATATGATGATAAACACTAGAATCATATTTTCCGTGTTGTTAGATCTAAAAAGAAACAAATTTTATATGGAATTCTACATAAATGTGAGTTTTTGGAATAAGAGTTGAAATTTCTAGGATAGATTATATATTTGAGGGTAATCTCATTGAATCCTGAATAGTTTTAAGTTGTGATGACTTTAGAACATCCATGAAACATGTTTGAGATTTCTTGGGTCTAGCTGGTTATTAGACAAGTTTTCAGGATTTATCCAAGTCTATATCTCTTATGATAATATTGACGAATAAGGGTGTCAATTTAAAATAGAATTATAAGCTTGAATTATTTTTTGAGTAACTAATGGTGATGTTGACTTTATCTCTAGTTTAAATTTTTATGGAACTGAGGATGGGTCATGTTTTATTTATAATACTATTGAAATTGAATTATGATATGTTCTGATATATGGAATGAAGGTAGTGGCATATGGATCTTCATTTATTTATCCACATGAGAATAATAATCCTACTAATGGTTTCGAGTTGGTTTCAGTGATTAATTCTCTCAAAACATATCTCTACTACCTCTTCAGTGAGAGGATTTTTTATATATTGATATAATATGATCATAGTGTGTGTTTTCATGTAATGATACCTAAACATGTTACATAGAAATTGGGTTAATTATATTTAGATATTTTATTTGATATATCATATAATCATAGAAATGGAATTTGTTTTCTGATTCCATAACCATGATGTTATCGACTCAATCCTCGAATTAATTAGTGGGGGAGAAGTTATTGATGAGTTTGTTTTCTAAAATGATTTTAAGAAAAAAAGATATTTATGGGTTGGATTTATTATTTTATGTGAAAGATAAGTCTTAAGGTGACGATCATATTCACTGTATTAAAGAAATAAACATCAATTTTTAGTGTTTGAGTTAATTTCTAATGGGATTGGTGGTGACATCAGGTGACTAGTTTCTATCTTCTGATGGTGTTTTTTTTTGTTTTTCAGAAATGTGTTGATCCTAAATTTTTGAATTAAATGATTATAAATATTTTATATTACTCTAGTTAGTACATCACCCAAGTAAATTCAAGATTTATCACGAGTTGAGAATCTATAATTTTAGTTGAGGATGAGGAAATTGACTTCTTATTCTGATCATGATACCTTACATTCCAAATGTTCAAAGAAGAGAACTTGGGACCTTCCAATTTATTACATCTGTTAACCCTTATGGTGTGGAATTGGAATCAGATATACATGTAATTTTTTTGGGTTTACCACTGACAACTAACAAGAGTGTTTTTATTTGGGTGAAAATTGATTCACTTTTGAAATTGGTTCATTACCTTCCCACAAATGAAATAATGAATCGGGGAGAGCGTAGGAACCTGTATATTCGAGATGTCCTGAAGCACCCTATATTGGATTCTATAGTTGTTTTCTATATTGTCAAATTGATTAAATTTATCTTTTATAATTGTTTTCTAGATTCTATGGGTACCCAATTGAATATAATAATGACATATCATCCTTAGCCCTATGGGCATGCTATTTAATCCATTTAGAATATTGAGGTTTTAATTCATGCATGGATGATTGATTTTAGTGGTTCATGAGAAATAAATTTTATTTTAGTTGAGTATGAATATAAAAATATTTATCAAGACTTAATTAAAATTTATCCATTTTATGATTTTTATGGTTCTCCATGTAAATCCGACTTATATTGGGTGGATTTGAGAGAACATTATTTAGTTGAACTGATTCTTGTTAAAGTGGTGACTGACAAAATTTTGTTAATATGAAAGAGATTATTGATATATCAGAGTCACAAAATATCCTACACGGATTATTTTCATCAAACATTGGAGTTTTTATGAGTTGATCAGGTTTTTCTCAAGGTTATAACTCATTTGGTACATTTTAGTTTTGGTATACATTTTATGTCGACCTCAATTTTTATTGAAACATTAAAGATCATCAAAAGAACTAGAAAGGTCACTTATCTATTGTACATTCCATATCAATTGAAATTAATTATTGATGTTTTTAATGTTTCCCAATTGAGTATGTATCAACCATATCATTTTGATGTAATATAATTGGATGATCTTGATATTGATACTGATACATCCCTTGCTGAGAACCAGTTTAGATTATGGATCACCAATATAAGGTGATTTATCATAATGAAATTCCCTTGGTTATTTTTATATTAAATTTCATGCATTATAGCCAAAATAAATGATATCAAGAATCATTAATGGGGTAGTAGTGTCCATATATTAATGCAGGTCTAGAATCATTAATGATTTCATATTTTAGAAAGAATCATGGTGGGGGGAATTGATACACCCTCAGGGTCAGAAGAATGTAAATTTTTTAGTTTATTTTATCTCTTTTGAGGTTTCAATTCCTTCAAGTGTTGCGGGATAAAAATTATTACTTTTGGATAAAATCAGCTTGACACATGATTTGCTCATTTTTAGAACTAAATTTATGGTAATCTCGTAATATAGATATATTTTTTCCAAAGGTTTCTTGAATGGGTTTATTTAAATGTGAATGTCTATAAAAAATTTGTACAGGTGAAGGTGTTTGTGTCTATATGTTTTCAAACAATTTGAGAATAGTTTATCTAACAATGTGGATATTTGAATGTAACTTTTCATTTCAGGTTTTAACAGATAGTATTAACCATTTGTTTAATACCCAATTTTCTAAACGAGTATCTTAAACATGAAACCCACAATATTTTCATAATATTAGAAAATTTTCTTAATTTTTATTGTCATTTAAACTCTAATTTTATCCAAAATTCTTCAATTGATTGAACTATACTATTCTTGGTTCCTTGTAGGGTCCTCCAATTGATTCTTTGGTCACTATTTATTAATTTAGATAAGGATATTCGATGTATGTTTATATTTCTTCTTGTTTCCCCTATTATCTCTAGATATATCCTTGATATATAATTCCCCTTTCCCTTTGATCCCTAATGGGATGTCATTGGTGGTTAATGAGGTTTTTATGGAGAATTGAGGATGTATCTTATGTATTTGGGATTGTGAGGACCATATCTCTCAAATTCCAATCTCTATTATTAATGATATCTTGGTCTTCATTATTGTAAATGTTGGTGTTTCAATATAATGGTTATAACTCTTGATTTACTTTATTTTTTTATATTATATTATTTGGATAATGAAAATAATTAATTTCAAATGTATGTGGGTTATTTTATGAAATTACTTGTTTTATATCTTTTAAAAGGGGTTTCATTTAAAAATTGTTTTTCCCACCATGTGTTCAGGGAAATGTATTATATATAGTTTTTACACTAAAATGAATTTTTCAAGCATGGGATTTTCGATGCTTCCTTATGAAATTGGATTTATAATTCCTAGAATTATTTATTGTTTTTTTGTGAAAACATTGAACATGAGATCACTTTGAGAACCTTGGGTTAATTATTCAATGGAAATATGGACACCATAGTGAGTGTAAAACCACTAATGGTTTAGTTTTTGATATCGATATATTATGGAAAGACCTGATACCATAGGATTGATATTTATGATGGCTTAGTGTTACTTTTTATCCCGATATGTAGTGAAATAGGCTAAATCCCAAATAGTGTTTCATAAATCTAGATTTTTTATGTATAATATAATAAATTCTAACATTGATATCATTTGAGTTATAAATTATTTGAATTATTTCCTTGTATATTTTCATTCAATTTTATAGATATATTCATTTCGATTTGAATATGAATTTTTAAAATAAAACAAAAATAAGATTATTAGAATAATTTTAAAAGTAAATTTCCTTATAAACATATTTTATTTGAATCTAAAAATATTAGTATCATAGTGGGATAAATAATAAAATTTCTAAGTGGTATCATACTAGGGTTTGAGTTACATCTTGTATAAATCTTTGAGAGTGTACTAATCGTTTTTCAAATGATATAGGTAATGAGAATCGTTCCATGTTTCTCACTAGGTTTTCTTGGTATTTGTTTCTTTTATAGTTCGATGGGATTGTTTTTTATTTTGTACACACTAGGATTTAGTTTTTTTCCTTAGGTTCTTATTGTGTTTATTTTTAGATTACATTATTATCTTTGTTGGTAAGGCAATTAGTTTTTGTGTATTTTCTTCTATGATGTAATTTTTTTCCTATCTCTTTTGAATTATACATGGGAGATTATTTGGTCTTAGTGTTGATCTCATCTATGTGGAAGGCCATCTTAGGAGATGAGTTAGGTAGAAACAAGTTTTTTTTTTATTTTCCAATTTTTTACCACTTCCCCTAACTAGAATAATGTTATTGATATGTTTCAAATATATATCTTGGGGATGAACATAATTTTTCTCACAAAAGTAATTAAAATGGAGGTGGTAAAAATGGATGATAACCCTATTATGATTAGCCACAAGTAATGTTCATGGATAGTAGAGATAATTTTCTCTGAAAAAATGATAACTTTCCATTTTAATGTGTTCTGGAAGAACTAGAAAAAATCAAGTGGTGACATGTGAAACAGAGGAATCAATGAAGGAAATGTACCATTATTAATTCCCAACTGATAATATGAATTGAAATTTATAAAGGGGTTGAATAATTTAACGACCTCATCTTCATGAATGAAATTTTTTACACTTTTTTTATATTTTATAATATTGTAAAAATAAAACATTTAGAAAGAAAATAAAAATATATTTATTTCATTAATTGAGATCACAACATGATTTAGAAAATAATCCCATTAAAATTAAAAAAAAATTATAGTGGTGCCTAAAATATAAAATATTAAATCTAGAATGGGTAAATTTGTATCGTTAAAATATTCAAGAATTATCACACCCACTAACAACAATATAAAAATAAAAAAAAATTGGTAAACAGATCGAAACTTTTGAAAAAGAAAATATAGAATCCAAGGGTAAATTATAGTGAATGTTGTATGATGGATTAAATATGTATTTTTAGGTGGTATTATGACTTTTGGGATAGTAATATGATAATTAAAAACCAAAACTTGACTCTTTATAATTTTAACCTGGAAATCAGAATATAAATTTGACCTAAAATTAAAAAAAATTTGAAATAAATAATATTTATAATTATTTATTTTTTAAAATATAATTTTTTATTTCCAAAAAATAAATATCAAAATAAAAAACTTAATGAAATTATATTCAATTTTACAAGAAACAATATTTTAATATGTTTTTAATGAAAGATACTTTTTCTATTAATAATTTAAATTTACTAATTTGGAAAAATAATTTGAAGAATTAAATTTTATTATTATAATAAAAACCTTGTAAATTTTTGAGTGTTATTTTTTTAATGATATCTAAAAACATCTTTTTCGGAAAATAGTAAAAATATATATTTTTTTCAGAATCATTATGTTCTAAAATTCATCATCCAAGAATTAATAATGCCATAATAAATTCAAGAAGTGATTTTATTAATAACATAGTTAAGAAAATAAATTATTCAAAAAAATAAAATAAACTTGTTTTTGAAACCATAGAATTATTTTCAAAGTCTAATGTCTAAATTATTTTGTAAATTTTTTTATGAATTTTTGACATTCTTCTTAATATATGAATAGATTCAGTTTTAAAAGGATTTTTATATCCTAAAATTATTTCATTTTATTCAAATATTACAATAAATGTAAAGAATATCACTAATAAAATTTTTACCATGTAAATTATATTTTATTCAATATTTTAACTCAAATATACCCCTCTCCTCATGTATAAATATCCCCTCACCCTTCCTAGAAAACAAAATCACTATCACATATAAAAGATTATTATATTTGAAATGTCCATATCCAAAGAATTTTATAATCCTTATATATGTTCTATAGTCACTAAAATACCTGCATTAAAATATTTTATAGTTGTAGAAAATAATAAATATAAAGATGTGGGTAAAGTTTCATATACATATCTTATTATTTTCCTCTTCTCTTTTTTATTTTCTATATTCATTTAAAAAAATAAATTATGTAGTTTCTAAAAATATATTAATTATTTTATACTATATTAATTGTTATATTTACCAAAAAAAATTATATTTCATACCTCTCTTTAATCCTCTTTTGAATATGTGCTGTTAACGGTAGATTAACGACCTATTATGACATTTCCGACTCACTCATAATTACCATATTCTTGGATGGTTAGTATGAATTATATATAGTATATAAATACATAATTTATTTTATTTTAATATTATAGAGTCTATATTACATTTATATAAATAACCATTAAAAATAGTTAAGTAGATATAAGATTAGATAATTTAATGAAATCCCAACATCGAGAAAATCACATTAAACAACAAGTATTATAGAGTAAAATACAATAATTATAATTGGCCAATTGTTACATAAAATAAAATTATTAGCTTATTTTTTACAGATTCTAACAATCATATGTTTATTATAGAGGAGTTTTAAATGATAGGAAACATATCAAGACATAAATTAAGGGTATTCTCAAACCATACTATTTATTTTTGTAAAATAACTAATTTTACATTATTTTCAAAATGAATGTTAGTATATTATTATTAAAATATAATGTGACTATTCTTTCCATATTCATTTTAGGTATATAAATGTTTCTATCTTGTTTATTTTATTTATAATACAATTTTAAAGTATTTTTTAAAGTGAATTTAATTTCCAAAATATCACATTATCTCTATTTTAGCCAATTTATCATACAAGAAAATCGACCATTTATTCCAAAATATGATTTCACATATCCATTTTGGTACGCTAAATTTTATTCCATAATGTAATTTTTATATAATCCTAATTAAAAACATTCATTTCCATTGGTTTTATTAAGAAATATGAATTTTATATATTCTATTACAATGTGAAATGTATTATGGTAATAATTTTATAATATTATGGGTGGTACATAAATTATATATACCTATAATTAATTGGTTAATGAGGCATATCTCAGGATATTATGTGTATTATTCCTGAACAAGATTCTATTTTTTTTCTTAAGTTTGATGTTACAATTTATACATGTTTGTAATATGTGAGCATGATACTATATTTATTCACAATTATGTGTGGTATTTGACCACTATTCTATCATGTTTCAATATTATGAATATGCCAAATTCTATATATTTTTTAAATGATTCAATGATGTTTATTATGGTAAACCCAAGCTTATGATATGATGATGATGACTGTGCTGACCTGCATACTATTTAAACATGTATTTTTTTATTTTTATATTAGTTCTCCCATTATTGGTATTTTGGATCACCCATTTCATTGGTGCATATCCTCAGTTGAATATGTCTACTAAGTAGGATATAAGAGCATTTAAAGAACTATGAAAAATGAACTAAATATTCTTTTAGTTATTTTATACATTATGTATGAACCTGATTTTCCCAATAGTCTAAACCTTTAGATTCTAGAATGTATTACTACTATGTTACTTATAAAAAAATAAAGTATTCATTGATGAAAAATTTGGTTCGTTACGAAAACCACCACTTATTATTAACAAAATTCAAAAGGAAATGTCATTATCATCATTATAGTAATTGAAATGAAAATAAACCAAACCAATAACCTCCTATAAAAGAATCAATACATGATCCAAACAAAGAATGAAAATAAAAATTCAATTTTGAAAAACTTTTTAGGGACTAATGAAAATTTGTTAGAATAGAAAATCTTCAAGGAAAGATCAATTGTAGAAAATTTGGAAAATGGTATATTTCCATTCCACTTGTATTCCTATCCATAATGGTCCAATGAATGAGAATTATTAATGAATCATTGTAAATATATATTATTAAAACCTTTATTAGTTTAGAGTTTACTATAACCCTATATAACGACATAAAATAAATTCCAAGGTAATTTTTTTTCTTACAAGTGTTATTTATAATGGAGAGGAAACATTAAGATGGAGGTGGAGTGGCCTTAAGAAAAAAATATATCTGTAACTATCACACTATATTTAAATATAGTGTTATAAGATATAAGGACACTAACAATTTTATGTGCTATAGGAAATTTGGATTTTTATGAAGCTTTATGTGACCGTGGAGAATCTAAAATAGTGTTTCCTCAATATATTAATGAATCCTTCTATATTGAAAACTTAATCCAATAAGTGTTTCAGTACCACTATACAATAAAGAATATGTTTTACATTTTTAATTGGATTTTTTTTTCAGTGAAAAATCTATAATCATTTCTATAAATATTTATGTTTCAAATTAAAATTAATAATGAAAAAACTATAAATCATATATATATAATGGATGGTATTATTTTAAAACTATGAAGACCAAAATAAATGTGCATGAAGGTACATTATTCATGTAATTTTCATTATATAAGATTTATTTAAACATTTTAGAATTAATGAGTTACACCCACTAGGAAAATATTTTTTTCACACTCTAATATTTTAAAACACCAATTTTTAACACAAGAATTATGTTTTGTAGAATGAAATTTTTATTTTATGGAAACAATTGTGGTTATATACTTTTTGGTTAATAAAAACATGATTTATAACGTTTTTTTCAATCCATGTTAGATAAAATGGTTAAAAATGTAATGATGTGGTTTTATAAAATTACAATAGAATTTAACTTATATTTGTATATGATATTGAAACTAAGACTTTATTTCCTTTATATAAAAGTTATATTAAAATGGTCTATTAAAAAAGATTTTTTAATCAACTGCACACCAATATACACTGGCATTGAATCCACCACCCTCAATACTAATGTATAAATACTTCATTCATATGGATATATTTTTATAAAAATTGATAAAAATATACTAATAAATTATGATATCAAATTATTAATGTTTGTAAAAATTAAATACTAATAAATTATGTTAATTCTAGATGAAATTATTGGACATTCTCTAATTATTTGTATGTACATTAGGTTTTATCAAAATGGGGTAAACATTTATTGAAAACCTAAAGGATACTGAACCCAAAATTCCATAATTTAGAAAAAAAATAAGTTAAAAAAATTGGAGATACGAATTATTTATCTTATTTAGAATTATCAATGGGTAATACCACTTGTGTTTCTACCAAAAATATTTGGACTAATAGGATGGGATATTAACAGGAATGGTTTATTATATCTATTGATCAAAATTATTTGGATAGAGTGCATTGACCATAGGAAGATAAATTAGATTTCTGGGAATAATAATTATGCATATCCATTTATGGGAAAATTTTAGAAATAATAGTAATGAAACCAGTTGTTTCATTCCATATAGTTTACCATTCATGTTCCTACTGCATTTGATGATTAAGATAAAATCATATTTAGATTCCACAATGGTATATATTATTATAGTGATATTCTATTTGAATTATAAAATGTGATAATAATATTACAATGGTGTATGGTATGTATATTTTTGGTTTGGACTAAATAATTTTTAAAAGTATTTCATGATGATTTCTCATTGAAAAAAACCTATTTTTCGAATGGATTTCATATTTTAATATGGTTAAATAAATATTAATTTATAAAAAATTGGTCTTAAATTTTGAAAAGTGTTTTTTCAAGGAGGATCAATTATTTTTTTATGACAGGTTAGTTTAAAACATTTCATTGATGTTAAAAAAACTAAATATTGACAAAAAACATCTATTTCATACCAAAGTCAGTTAAATATGTATTAAAATTCTTTGGTCATGTATAATTTTATTTGAGTGTTATAAAATAAAATAAGAAGACTTATTTTACAACTAAAAATATTGTTGAAAAATTGTGTTCAATTTTTGTTACATTATTCATACTAATAATGTTTTGATGAGACCAAAAGAGATTGGAAACTACACATTTCATCCAACCACCATACCAGTATTTTCCCTTAACGTTAATGTATATTTCCATTAAAAGTTATTTCAAGTTTGTTGTTCCTCTATAAGGGAAGAAATAATGAAATGTGATTTCTTATTCTATAATTACATAGGATGAATAAAAAATTTATTACACCTCTATGGGGAAGGAATTTCTTATTTACTTCACCTATCTTTGTATTTATTATTACGTACTATATTTAATATTTTTAAGGATTATAGATCCTTTGGATATATTAAAAAATATGATGTAATTATTCAATTAGATATATAGATTATTTTACATCAAGAGTTTTATTTGGATGTCAATTATTATAAGGGAACAAAAAACCCATGTTATAGACCTTGTGAGTGGATTAATGAACAAATGAAAGCCTTAAATTCATGATGACATTGCATTTAATGTTTTGGGACCATTATGTTATGATATAAGTATTATATAACCCTTTTAGGGGATGTGGGTGAGTGTATAAGTGTGAAAAATAAACTAGACTTTTTCTTTCTTTAATACTCACCCATAAATAGTTATTATTCACATGTAAGAGGAAAAATGACTAATTTATATCTCCCTTTATTTTCATCTCTTCCAATATTAATCACATATGAATAATTCTAAAAATAATATAATAATATATTATTTCATAATTCATCCTCACAGGAATTGGTCTTATCCTCCTATAGAGGGTTAGGTGATAGTGTACCAAAATATACTATATTTACTCTTTGATGGATATGATGTCTCAGTCATTGTCACTCCGTGATAATAAATAGTTCCTTTAAAATGGTTTTTCCTGGATCACTTAATCCTAAGGGACACACTGTAATAGTTATATTATATACACCACTTCAAGGAATCCTTAAATAGAATATTAACATGTTATTTGAATATGTGTCACTATGTATTGTGAAACTCTAAAATTGATTCTCACATATTGTCCACATCACTATGCTTATTCTTAGATTATTTATATATAAAAATTCATGATGAGGGAGTATATTTGATCACTTAAAAAATGTTCATATTCCATAAAAATATATCCACTCTCCTCTACTTTATTCCCTCAAACAAGAATTGTATGTGTTGATCATCCTTATATAGAACTAAAATTTAAATTTTTATTATTATATAAAAATTTAAACTCTTCATCCTACAATTAGTATTAAATATAATTACTTCAATGCTACATGATCATACCTTATGTAAACATGTTTTAATATTGTTAAATTATTCATACAATAATTATTCAACCATCAAAATCTTAATTATTTTATAACTAATTTCAACTCAGGTCGAATCATAAAAATATAATGATTTAAATTATATCATGACATGATGACAAAAAATAAATCACGATTCTCTTAAACTCTCACTATTTTACTATCTAACATCCATAGATTTTTTTTGACACACTTCAACAACCAAATCATTTATAAATAATGTTATTATTTATATTCAAATATAAATTTTTTTGTTCTTGATCCTTCTAAATAATTTTTTACAACACTAATTATGATATGAACTATTTCATTAAAATAGTATATAACAATATATTGAAACACTAAATTAAAATAGATAATCCTTCTTGTAGTGGAACAATAAATTTCATGGTGCGAACTGGGTTGTTATTGGATAGTTATTTCATCTAAAATAGTTGACCTAATAGAATATATTCCTAAATTTTGTCTAGTAGGTGGTCTTTCATTTCACAATGAAACACCACGAATTTTGATTGATTCAACCATATTTATTTACATAAAACATGTGTTTATCCATATGTGACTACCATGATGTGATACCCATTCCATCATGGAACAAATATCTAACTGAACTAAATTAAAGAGATATGAAATAATCATGATGTGAATATTTATTGTACTTTGATGTTATTATCCTTATTTCAGGATCACCTAATCTTACCTACATCCATTGTAGTCTAATAAACCCCATTATGGAATTGTTTTTTCTCCCTTTATTAAAATTTACTCAGTCTCCATCCAAATTAATTCATGGAAGATTATTCTTCTTCATGTTTTATAATAATTTTAACACCCCAAGTTTCCATGGTACGCTTCCCTTTTAATAATACAGTATTGTGTGTTGTACGCAACTTCGAGTCCGAACACACACACCACAACCAATAAAACTAGCTGTTATGATTATAAATACCCACTTTTTGAAATTTTATAAATTTTATCTTTCATAATTGACTTCATTTTTGGATTCGGAATATCAAAATTATCCTAGGGTGAAATTTTGGTATTTTTCTGAAAACTTTCAATTTTTGATGAATAATGAAAAAACACTGAGTTATAGCTTTAAAATGAATTTTTGTTTAAATAATAATTTATTTTATTTATATTAAATTAAATTAAAAATATATACATAATACCTATATAAGTTCAATGTAATTCATTGGAGTTAGTTTAGAATAATTTTAGATATATAAAAATTTTATTGAACTTTTCACCGTCTTTTACCCAACTCTTAAGAGAATTTAGAAATTCACATAAAACATAATTTTACCGCATCTATGAGTCGAATTTAGAAAATCCAAGAGACACAGTAAATATCAAGGAGTAAAATGTGGTTCAATGAGATGAAAATAATTTTTGGTGAATAGTAACTTTTTGCATTTATTTACCACGGTTAAAAGTAAATTGGGTAATTAAGGGTAAAAATGATATTAATATTACCCTAACACATGTTATAATTCTATTGGACAAGTGTATCTCGACCAAATACAACCTTAGGAATAAAATATTATCATTTATGTCCACTTGAATTAGATTAGGAAATTTATTATTATTTAATTCAAAGAAGAGTTAAAGAGTTAAAATCAATGTTTATTTACTAAAACATTTTTAATATAGGGTTATAAAAAATATAAATTTGATTGTAAATATTAATTAGAAAGATAAAAATATTTCCTACATAATGTTATTTTACTTATAATTTTTAGACATTAAATAATTTAATTTATTTATGACACAATGGTGATGCAGTAATTACCTAATTAATGAAATATTAAAATAATTGATTTTATAAATATAAAAATAAATGTAATTTGAGACTTTTTATGAATTACACTAATTTTCTAGGTTAATATGACATATTATAATTGGTTATATAAATTTTTTGTGAAGTAATAATGTTGTTATAAAATTATCAAAAACAAAATACCCAATAGTGTCAAAATTGACATAAAAGAGTTTTTAAAACAAATATTATATTATTAACTAATATTATATTCCTAAAAATCTAAGGTTCGGCCAAAAAACTTTTATCATGATAGGTGTATCATTAATGGACAACTTTGGGGTCACTTGGATGTATATAGGAAGTTTATTAACTATATAATATAAAAATACAAAGTGACATGGTAAATGTCAAACTAATTAACTAAGTTTTAAAAACTAAAAGATAAGGTTAATATAGTGACCCAAACCTGTCTAAAACCTATTGGTTGAGTGGTTTTAGACCCATACCCACCTTATACTTTAAATAATACACTTTTGATCCATTATAAACCGAATACAAATTTATTATAAAATAATATTTCTAGCTTTTCCAAAGGTGCCCCTCACCTCTCTTATAAAAGGGCACTCCCCCTTCTCACTAATTCACACATTCATTGCCTTTTGGATCGGCCAAACCCTGCCCAAATACTCTCTAAAATTCCATAAATTCAACCTATATTCCTTTGTTTGATCAGAAAGACAACATAAGGATCCCTTTTGATCAAATCAAAAGGAAGAACCCGAAGAAGAGGTAATGTTTTCACCACCCTCTTTCAAGTTACTTTCTTCTTCAACTTATTCTTTCTTTGTTATTCCCATTATAAAATAATAAATCCAGTATCTTATATATACTATGATGTTATTATAAATATGGTACAACCGTATTCAGTATTCTATCCATCCTTTGAATGACATGTCACCGTACGTGCGTACGTACGGCTTACCGTCTCCACGCCGTGGTGTAATTTTTATTCAATAAATTATCATTTGGATGGGTATAATAATGATTTTAATTCATGTAAATAATAAATATAACATTATAATGATTCTGTATATATGATATACCATCCAATTATATATTATTTTAATATCAAAAGAATGATATTGTCGCTCGTGCGTACGTACGAACTACCGTCTCCATGAACGAGATGAGATTCATTCTCCATCGTATCCATTCAAGTATAATTATAATTTGATGATTAAAAATAATGATTAAGGAATTGATATCATTATGGATATAAATAAGATATAACCTATCCATAACAAACATGGCTTATGTAACAAAACTTATATGAGTAAGTTAACACCCGAAATGACGATAATACTAAGATATTATTAACAAAGAAATGTTAAAAGATCATATATGATATAATATTAATGTATATAATTCCTATATAATTTAATAACAATTATTTCACCATTATACAAGTGGTTAACCTACCCCCAACAAAGGAAAAGTAAAAGGTAAGGTTTTATTTCGCAATATCTTCATTATCCAAGGATGTTTATTCGTAATAATCTACTGGGACTTCTTTATCATCCACATCTATGTTTCTTAAAAATGTATTTCAAAACATTTTTACTATTTACTAGAATATGGGTTAAAGTCTTTTATACCCTTGTTTGAATTTTTATTAGAGGTTTATAAAGGAATCTTTCTGTCGTTTTCCAAACATGGTCCTTTTTAACCTTTTCGACAGAATTAAGGTAAGAATGTCTTTTTTAACTTATGCGGAAGGTGCAGCTATTTTCCACCGTAATAAAAAACTCGAAGCTTACCTTACAATCTTATAAGAAAATTTTCAAAGTAAATGTTTTATTTTATAATTATTTTACTTTTAAATGAATTCAAAAAAAAAGAGATATTTCTCTCAAATAGTTTTGATTTCATCTATGTCAATATCCTTTGATGGATTTTAAGCTTATTTGAAGTTGATTTATTATGATACAAAACTTCTATATTGTATTGAAGGTTTTGTGAAATGTTTGACTGTTGATGTGTTATTTTTATACCATTCATGGTTTATGGATGAAGTATTTACATTTCGCATGCTAGTTTTAATACGAATGTTTATGTTATGTTTAAACCTTTTCATATGGGAATACATTGGACTTAATAAGTGACGGGTGGAGCCTGCTATAGATCCCCGATGCATCAGTAGGTCTCATGAGACAAACTAGTGTATTGGCACAAGGTCTTGACAAAATCTTATTTGTAGTCTTGGCAAAAGGCCTTGACTATGTGGTTATGATAGTCTGGAAATTGTGCATTCCATCATTATAAAAGTGGTTATTGATATTGAATGTGATTATTCGACCAGTAGAATATCCATGTGAATATGTATATGGAATTATTTCATTTTATTTCTACCATATTATGATGAAGTTCATGTTTTAAAAGGCTTTTGTTTTAGTTATACATTGCCTTAAATGTTTGTGCTTTTTATGAAAGTTTCCGCTATATTGTTATCCTTATTGGGCATTTGAGCTCACCCCTTTATATGTTTTATTTTTTCCAGGATGTGAAGAAGTATTTTATGAATGAACTGAAAGGATAGTATGAGGGATTAAGAGTGTGGACTATGGAGACTATATTGTTGTAGTTTTCATTTTATGATGTAATGTAAACTTTATGAATGTATCTAGTTATTCCAAGGATACTAAACTAATCGGTATTTTGAGACTTGATCTTTCTTGTGATCATGCCAATGTTATATAATAATTCACCGACTCTGGGTAACTAGGGTCGGGGCGTTACAGTTGCTATTAGAGGAAGTTTAGTACAAACCTTGGAAGCTAGATTTAGATAAACTCTGATTAGAGCACATAGACCTAAGATGGACATTGAGTATTAGTATAGAAGAATTTCCTAGAATTTTGGTATTGTAGATATTTTGTTAGTTTTCCTAGTAATACATCCTTGTCTGGATACGAGCAGGTAGATGCAGCTCTAGCACAAATGTACCCAGGGGTAAAACCCGAAAACACCGCTTTGAGCTAGACTCGAACGGGAACTGGTGCACGACAACGGGCCATGCTACACTCTTGGTTATGACACACCTCGGGGATATGCTTAGGATAACTCTCATTTTCTTTACAAATCATTATGAAGGGTTTATGAGTATATAAACCCTCAAAGAAAACATTTTTATGTTTATGGATTATATCCATAAATAGTTCAATTTATGTTAAGTGTTTTACAAGCATGTAATTATGTATTTTGATTCATAAACGGATCTAGTTTATCCCATTTTTTAGAAATGGCGCCCAGTGGAAGAAATGGAAACCATATCAATGCACGCACTCCATGTAGGTATTTCCCCCCTGCTCAAGATAATTATAGTGGAGCTGGTGATGCAACTGGTGCTGATCAAATAATCACCATACTCAGACAACTCACTCAGGTTATGAATAATAACCTTACCCGCATGGAGCACCCTAATCCACAGCGTGGAGGATCAATGTTAGATTGCTTCATGAGGAATCAACCACCAACATTGAATGGGAGTACAAATCCATTAGTAGCTGAGTAATGGATAAGTTCCCTAGAGAAAATATTTCAGGCATTGGGGAGTAGTGAAAGGGAAAAAGTTGTCATGACAGTTTATCGCATCACTGGAGATGCTGATCAATGGTGGTCATTGATTCAAATCATGATGGATGATGATGAAGTATCAAATATGGAATGGAGGGAGTTCAAAGAGCTTATCTTAGAAAAATACTTTCCTCACGACCATCGAGCAGATATGGAAAGGCAATTTCTGAGTCTGAGACAAAATAAGAATGAGAATGTCACAAAGTATGAGGCTAAATTTACAAGGTTATCAAGGTATGATGGAGATTATATACGTAACCCAAGAAGTAAGATTTTTCGTTACTTTGATGGGTTAAAACCATTTTTTCATTGAGCATTAGTGTCACAATCCTTCTCGTCGTACGAAGATATTGACTCATGTACTATCAAGACAGAAAAACAATTCTCTAAGTCTTATAACTTTAAAGCAAAGCAAGAGAAGAAGAGATATGTTGATCACTCTGGGAATGGAAAAAAGGGGAAGAAGGAAAAAAGTTGAATATCCATCCTACTGTAAATGTGGGAAGAAACACCCCGGTACTTTCTTGAAGGGAATGGGAGTCTGTTACAAGTGTGGTGAAAAAGGCTACCAAGATCGTGATTGCAAGGGCAAGAAAGAAGCTACTGATGTTCAATGCTACAACTGCAGAGAGATGGGAAATTATGCAAATTAATGTCCTAAGCGTCAGGGGAACTTACCTCATAAAAGGACAATGGATAAAGTCCAAGCTTATGCTATCACTACTATTGAGGTATAAGCTCCGAAAGACGTGGTGTAAGGTAATTTAATGGCTTCCTCAAGTTTAGCAAATGCATTATCTGATTCTGGATCATCACATTGTTTCATATCTTCCCAGTTTTCTAAGAAAATTAGATATTTCCAATTTGATTTAACAAGGGAGTTGTTAGTTAAAACTCATAAGGGAAGTATCATTGCAACAATGTTTTGTGAATCAGTCCCCATTAGAGCACATAAATGTTCTTTATCCGGTGATCTCATCATCATACCAATGATTGAGTTTGATATAATCCTTAGTATGAATTTTATTTCGGACCATGATGTGAAGATTTATTATAAGAAGAAGGAGGTTAAAATTTTTAATGACGATGATAAGGAACACCTTATCTTTAGAGCAGAATCGTCACCACCTAATTCTTATCTAGATCCACCCCCAGTAGGTAAACTAAATTCAATTATTGGGGAGGAAGAGAATGAAATTATTGTGGGTGAGGAAAGGAATGTTAAAATAGAGGATGTACCTATTGTGAAAGAATATTTAGATGTGTTTACGGAAGATTTACCTGGACATCCTTCAGAACAAGAAGTTGAGTTTTCCATTGATTTAATTCCTGGATCAAGTCCTATATCGAAGACCCCTTATAAAATGGCCACTGTATAATTAGTTTAACTAAAGAAACAACTAGAGGAATTGAGTAATAAGGGATTTATTCTCCCTAGTGTTTCTCCATGGGGAGCCCCTGTTCTTTTTGATAAAAAGAAAAATGGATCTATGAGGTTATGTATCGACTACAGAGAGATCAATGCTATAACAATAAAGAACAAGTATCCCCTACCTCGCATTGATGATTTATTTGAACAACTGCATGGAGCTCAATACATTTCAAGGATTGACCTTCGATCTGGATACCATCAGTTGTGTGTGAAGAAGGAAGACATTCCGAAGACATCATTTCGAACAAGGTACGGGCATTATGAGTTTACAGTAATGCCTTTTGGGCTAACTAATGCACCCTCTATATTCATGGATCTAATGATTAGAGTTTTCAAATAATATCTCAACGATTTTCTGGTGGTATTTATTGACTATATCTTGGTATACTCCAAAAGCTACGAAGATCATGAAAATCACTTGCGCATTATCCTGAAAAATCTGAGAAGAAATGAATTATATGGGAAGTTTAGCAAGTGTGAATTCTGGATTCAGGAGATTTCTTTTCTTGGACAGATTGTCTCTAAAGATGGAATCTCTATTGTTCCTTCTAAGACCAAGGCAATAAAACAATGGCCATCACCTACGAGTATAACTGAGGTACGCAGTTTTATTGGTTTAGCAGGTTATTATCGACGTTTAGTCCAGAATTTTGCCCGATTGGCTAACCCATTAACAAAGCTCACACATAAGGGGGTTAAATTTTTTTGGACAAAAGAGTGTAAATAATGTTTCTAGGAACCTAAGAGAAGATTATTCAATGCTCCTATATTGACTCTACCATCGGGGAGTGATGGGTTCGTTATTTATAGTGATGCATCGAAGAAAGTACTTGGTTGTGTCCTTATTCAGAATGATAGGGTTATTCTCTATGCATCACGACAGTTGAAAATTCATGAAAAAACTATCCTAATCATGATCTCGAGTTAGAAACTGTGATATTTTCATTGAAGATATGGAGGCACTACCTCTATGGTGAAAATGTGAGATTTATACTGATCACAAGAGTTTGAAATATATTTTCTCACAAAAAGAACTCAACATGAGGCAAAGGAGATGGATTGAACTACTCAAGGACTATGATTGCATGATACACTACCACCCAGGGAAGGCAGATAAGGTGGTATATACTTTGAGAAGAAAAGATCATGGAGTTTTGAACATGATGAGAATTGAAAGGGATCCTATTTTAATGGATCTAGTGATGATGGATATGGGAATTACCATGGAAGGTGAAACATCAATAATTTTTCAAATGGTTTCCAAAACATCTTTACTAGAAAGGATAAAGAGTTCTATGATCGGTGATGAAGAGTTTCAAAAGAAGATTAAAGCTGTGAATGATGGGAGATTGAATGACTTTGGGTATGAAGATGAAATTTTGAAATTTGGGAAGAGACTTTGTGTTCCCAATATACCTGATCTAAAAAGGGAATTGTTGGACGATGCTCATAGTTCCAATTTCTCTATACACTCTGGGAGAACCAAAATGTATAGAGACATGAAGGAACATTTTTTGTGGGATAACATGAAGAGGGAGATTGCTGATTTTGTGTCAAGATGTATTGTTTTTCAACAAGTGAAAGATGGAAGACAACAGCCAGGAGGAGTCATGCAACCTTTTCCCATACCGGAGTGTAAATGGGAAAATATTACGATGGAGTTTGTCATGGGACTACCAAAGACTTCTAGAATGAACGATGCAATATGTGTCATTGTTGGCCATCTTACCAAGTCAGCACATTTTCTTGCAATAAGGGAAGATTTACCACTTTAACGTCTAGAAAGGATATATATTAATGAAGTGGTGAGACTTCATGGAGTACCCCTATCGATTGTTTCTGATCGTGATCCCCGTTTTACTTCAAGATTCTGGAAGAGTCTTCAAAAATCCCTGGATACTGAACTTCATTTGAGTACTGCCTACCACCCTCAATAAGATGGACAATCCGAACGGACTATTAAAACCTTAGAAGACATGTTGAGATCATGCTCACATGACTTTCAGGGTATGTGGGATCAATATTTAACTCTGATGGAATTTTCCTATAATAATAGCTTCCATTCAAGTATTCAGATGGCACCATATGAAGCGTTATATGGAAAGAGATGTCACACACCAACCTGTTGGGATGACGTTGGTGAAAGAAAACTTGTAGGACCAGAACTGGTGGAGGAAACAATGGAAAAGGTAAAGGTAATCCAAAACCACATCAAAGAAGCTCAAAGTAGGCAGAAGATCAATGCTGATAACTGAAGGAAGGATTTGGAATTTCAGGTAGGAGATCATGTTTTCTTGAAGGTATCTCCATGGAAGGTAGTTTTACGTTTCGGTAAGAAGGGTAAATTGAGTCCTAGGTACATCGGACCTTTCGAAATTCTTGAATGAATTGGGGCTGTAGCTTACCGTTTGGCAATGCCGCCAAGTCTCTCCAAAGTTCACGATGTGTTCCACGTATCACTATTGAGGAAATACATGTCTGACCCAACGCATGTACTCACCTATGTAAAATTAGAAATGGAACTTGATCTGTCTTATTGCGAAGAGGTCGTCAGGATTCTTGATACGAGAGAACAAGTACTGAGAAACTGGACGACTCATCTGGTAAAAGTTTTGTGGAGAAACCATAAGATGGAGGAGGCAACGTGGTATCCTAAGGAACTTATGATGAAGAACCACCTGAATATTTTCATGCGGTAGTATTCTAGAAATTTCGAGGATGAAATTTTTTGAAGAAGGGGAGAATGTAACACCCCAAGCTTCCACGGTACGCTTCCCTTTGAATAATACTGTAGCGTGTGTTGTACGCAACTTCGAGTTCTAACACACACACCACAACCAATCAAACTAGCCATTATGAATAGTAATACCCACTTTTTGAAATTTTATAAATTATATCTTTCAAAATGGACTTCATTTTTGGATTCAGAATATCGAAATTAGCCTAGGGTGAAATTTTGGTATTTTTCTGAAAACTTTCAATTATTGATGAATAATAAAAAAACATTGAGTTATAGTTTAAAACTAAATTTTTATTTAAATAATTATTTATTTTATTTAAATTTAATTATGGTCAAAATAGATACATAATACCTATATAAGTTCAATGTAATTCATTGGAGTTATTTTAGAATAAATTTAGATATATAAAAATTTTATTGAACTTTTCACCTTCTTTTACCCACCTCCTAGGAGAATTTGGAAATTCACATAAAACATAATTTTACCGCTTCTGTGAGTGGAATTTCGAAAATCTAAGAGACACTATTAATATCAAGGAGTAAAATGTGGTTCAATGAGATGAACATAATTTTTGGTGAATAGTAACTTTTTACTTTTATTTACCACGGTTAAAAGTAAATAGGGTAATTAAGGGTAAAAATTATATTAATATTACCCTATGACATGTCCTAATTCTATTGGGAAAGTGTATCTCGACCAAAAACAACCTTAGGAATAAAATATTATCATTTAGGTCCACTTGGATAAGATTAGGACATTTATTATTATTTAATTCAAAGAATAGTTAAAAGAGTTAAAATCAAAGTTTATTTACTAAAATATTTTTAATATAAGTTATACATAAGATAAATTCGATTGTAAATATTAATTAGAAAGATAAAAAGATTTCATAAATAATGGAATTTTATTTATAATTTTTAGACATTAAAAAATTTAATATATTTATGAAACAATGGTGATGCAATAATTACCTAATTAATGAAATATCAAAATAATTGATATTATAAATATCTAAATAAATGTAATTTGAGACTTTTTATGAATTCCACTAATTTTCTAGGTTAATATGACATATATGAATTGGTTATATCAATTTTTTTCGAAGTAATAATGCTTTTATGAAATTATCAAAAACAAAATACCCAATAGTGTCAAAATTGACATAAAAGAGATTTTAAAACAAATATTATATTATTAATTTATATTCTATTCCTAAAAATCTATTGTTCGGCCAAAGAACTTGTATCATGATAGTTGTATCATTAATGGACCACTTGGGGGTCGCTTAGATGTATATAGTATGTTTATTAACTATATGATATAAAAATACAAAGTGACATGGTAAATGTCAAACTAATTTACTAAGAGTTAAAAACTAAATGATAAGGTTAATATAGTGACCCAAACCTGTCTAAAACCTATTGGTTGAGTTTTTTTCGACCCATCCCCACCTTAACCTTTTAATAATCCACTTTGGAGCCATTAGAAACCGAATATGAATTTATTATAAAATAATATTTCTAGCTTTTCCAAAGGTGCCCCTCACCTCTCTTATAAAAGGGAACTCCCCCTTCTCACAAATTCACACATTCAAAGCCTTTTGGCTCGGCCAAACCCTACCAAAATACTCTCTAAACTTCCCTAAATTCAACCTAGAGGCCTTATTTTGATCAGAAAGCCAACCTAAGGAGCCCTTTTGATCAAATCAAAAGGAAGAACCCGAAGAAGAGGTAATGTTTTCACCACCCTCTTTCAAGTTCCTTTCTTCTTCAACTTCTTCTATCTTTGTTATTCCCATTCTAAAGTATCTTATATATACAGAAATATAATTATAAATATGGTACAACCATATTCAGTATTCTATCAATCCATTGAATGACATGTCACCATACGTGCGTACGTACAGCTTACCGACTCTACGTCGTGGTGTAATTGTTATTCAATAAATTATCATTTGGATGGGTATAATAATGATGTGTAATTTATGTAAATAATAAATATAACATGATAAGGATTCTGTATACATGATATACCATCCAATTATATATTATTTTAATATCAAAATAATGATATTGTCGCTCGTGCGTACGTACGGACTACCGTCTCGATCAACGCGATGAGATTCATTCTCCATCGTATCCATTCAAGTATAATTATCATTTGATGATTAAGAATAATATTTAAGGACCTGATATCATTCTAGATATGAATAAGATACAACCTATCCATAACAAACAAGACTTATGAAACAAAACTTATATGAGTAAGTTAACACCCGAAAAGACGATAATACGAAGATATTATTAACAAATAAATATTAAAAGATCATATATGATATCATATTAATGTATATAATTCTTGTATAATTTAATAAAAATTATTTCACCATTATACAAGAGGTTAACCTACCCCCAACCAAGGAAATGTACAAGGTAAGGGTTTATTTCGCAATCTCTTTATTATCCGAGGTTGTTTATACGTAATAATCTATTGGGACTTCTTTATCATCCACATCCATGTTTCTTAAAAATGTATTTCAAAGCATTTTTACTATTTACTAGAATATGGGTTTAAGTCATTTATACCCTTTTTTGACTTTTTATAAGAGGTTTATAAGGGAATATTTCCGTCGTTTTCCAGACAAGGTCCTTTTTAACCTTTTCGACAGAATTAAGGTATGAATGTCTTTTATTAACTTATGCGGTGGGTGTGGCTATTTTCCGCTGTTATAAAATCTTAAATGCTTCCCTTATAAACTTATAAGAAAATTTTCAAAGTAAATTTTTTATTTTATAATTATGTGACTTTTAAATGAATTAAAGAAAGAGATATTTCTCTCAAATAGTTTTTATTTCATCTATGTCAACATCCTTTGATGGATTTTAAGCTTATTTGAAGTTGATTTATTATAATACAAAACTTTTATATTGTATTAACGTTTTTGTGATATGTTTTACTGTGGATATGTTATTTTTATTCCATTAATGGTTTATGGATGAAGTATTTACATTTCGTATGCTAGTTTTAATATGAATGTTTATGTTATGTTTAAACCATTTCATATGGGAATGCATTGGACATAATAAGTGACGGGTGGAGCCCGCTATAGCTCCTCGATGCATCGGTAGGTCTCATGATACAAACTAGTGTCTTGGCACAAGGCCTTGACAAAATCTTCTTTGTTGTCTTTGCACGAGGCCTTGACTATGTGGTAATGATAGTATGTCATTATGCATTCCATCATTATGAAAGTGGTTATTGATATTGCATATGATTATTCTACTAGTAGAATATCCATGTGAATAAGCATATGGAATTATTTCATTTTATTTCTGCCATATTATGCTGAAGTTTAATTTTTAAAAGGCTTTTGTTTTAGTTATACATTGCCTTAAATTTTTATGCTTATTTATGAATGTTTCCGCTATATTGCTATCCTTACTGGGCATTTGAGATCACCCCTTTCTATGTTTTATTTTTCCCAGGATGTGAATAAGTATTTTATGAATGACCTATAGGGATAGTATGAGGGGATAAGAGTGTGGAAAATGGTGATTGTATTGTTGTAGTTTTCATTTTATGATGTAATGTAAACTTTAAGAATGTATCTAGTTATTCCAAGACTACTAAACTAATCGGTCTTTCAAGACTTGATCTTTCTTGTGATCATGACAATGTTATGTAATAATGCACCAAATCTGGGTAACTGGGGTCGGGGTGTTACAATAATCTTTTATAAAAAATTCAAACCTATCCCCTCATCATTAGAATTTTGAGAAATAATTGTTACAAATTCTGATTATATAGTTTTTTAATATATAACTATCATGATATTATTTTACATTCTTTTTCTATATATAATCACCATGAGAATGTTAAATATTTTTATATACATTAATAAACCAGCCCATGTTTTTTCCTTTTCATTCATGGATTTTTAAAATAAAAAACTCCATGTTTATGGCTTAAACCTTTCTAAATCATACACCCTGTGGGTTTCCACTTTACCCCCTTTAGAATTAATTTCATCACATAACCTCTTTTTTGAAATATTCAATCATTTAAAAAACATGTTTTTTGAAATATATTTTCCACATTTATTATTAAAAAAATAAGACCTTGATTAACAATAAAAATAAAAAACAAAATGTTTGATGAAATATAATAATTAACATAAAAAAAAGTAATTATTTTGAACATTAAACAATCATCCTTATTTTTTAGGTTTAAAATTTTTTATTCGCTTTATAGATTCCTTAAAAAAAATTAAATAAATTTTTTTAAATAAAAATGAATAAAAATTATTCTTTTTTAGGAATTCCCATAATCATGGATGATTAGTAATAACCAAATAATATGATATATATTAGAGAGTGAAATAAAATTTATTTAGATAAAAATTCTATACATGTTCCTATAGAGATGTCTTTGGAACATAAATGTAATAAATTAATATGTTATAATAAATATTTTAATTATTATTTTTAAATAATTATCAGGAATTTTATAGGTAATATTATTATACCCAATTCACTAGATATATTTTTAGAATACATGAATGCCTAAAATATAATTATAATTTTTGAAATATTTTATATGAAGGGAATATATTATATGATAGAATTTAATTTTTCTTTTTTTATATTATTTTTTAGTATATTAAGTTTCAATGTTGGTAATTTTAAATGAAAACTAGAGTAATTAATCAAATTTGGTTCGATATTTTCCATGATATTTCATATTATAAACATTTTTCATTCAAAGATGAATCATAATTGACCAGGGTATAAAATTAAACTATATAATCATGATATATATAATGGGAGTGTAAATAATGATTTATAATTCCTAAAACAATTACAATAAAAAGGCTAGTAGATAAGAATAAATTTTCAAAAGATATGTTCATAGGATCTTTGAGAAATTTATCCAACTAAATTGAAAATAATAGAGTAACATATTAGAATATGCAATGTGTTCATATAAGACCACCTTAAAGTCCCACCAATAAATTTCTCCATATATACATGAATATGAAATCAGATTCCAAATCCGAATTTTGATAAAACAGAACAATTACTTGTCACTTAAGTAGAAAAATTCTATTTGATAATTATAAAATATAAAATAATGTTTGAGATTTACAAGTTGGTGATAATGAATATAAAATATTATGAGAAATAAAAAATTTAAAAGGAAAGTGAAATAGTTTCAAAAATAAATTAATAACATATAGGAAATTATTAACAAGAGAAAATGTGCTACTATTGAAATCAATATAAAATTATATTACAGATAAACATTATTCAGTATTGGAAGAATAATTTCAAGTTAATAATATTTTTAATATAGTGCACTGAAGATAATGGGTGATACATTATGGATATATAGCATAATGATCAAGAAGATACTTAAAATATTTCATAAATACATCCTTAATAAAATATTAAAGGACTATTCTGACATGTATGTTAAATATAAATGAAATTGAGTGTAAAATCCATCGTACAATTTATTTTATAATTTTACTATTATATTATATTTGAATTTAATATTATATTGTTTTTATATTCATTAAGGGAAAAGATTTATTTGGGGATAATGAAATAATTTATTGAATATATTTAGATTTAAATTAATTTAATTTGTTTCTATTTTTAGTATGTGTTCACATTTTCTTTGGTGTGCATTTCAAATTTTTTAAGATTAAATTAATATCTAAAAACTTTTTAACAATGAATTAATAGGGTTAGACTCAATTATTTTAACATCACATTTTTAGATTAATGTAGACATTTTTTTCATTCTAATGTATTTATTTCTAATCATTTATATGATTTTTTAAAAGGTATGCATATTCATTCCCAAGAGTGTTTTGTAAAAATATATCTTAATCATGAGAGGCAATTTCGAATTTCTAAAATATTATTATAAATAAATACTTTTTTAATAGAGTCTTATGTCCTATATTAGATTTTATAACATTTTTTATTCCACTTAAAAACTCACACAAGTTAAAAATAATATCAAAATGATTGAGGCACATGAATTTAGCTCCTTAGAACCCATTGAGACCATATGAACAATATGAACTTATTTATAAGACCATATAATCAATAATGATATACTTATGTGATATTAATTACAATACCATTTATCCTTACCTACCTGATTAGCAACAAAATGAGGCTAATATTCATTGGTAATATATATAATATTCATGTTCTTTATTATTCATAAACACCATTTTAGTGCATTTTACACTTTGAACATCATTTAACATTATGATTGTAATACCTTCTTAAAATGCACTATTATGTGGTACATTTTTTAATATCATTTAAAGTACCAAATGATTCATCTGATTATACATATTTTAATTTTATAATTTATCTACACTCCAATATGAACATGTTTCATTCAGGGATCAATGGAGAATTCATGGAGGATGATGGAGATATTTGGCAATGAAAGGAAGCAATTCTGGAGAAGGCAGATTGGACATCAGCCCACTGATGAGACTGTGGGGCCCAACATACAATCCCAATTAATCCCAAATTTCGTGGTATTCTAGAAGACATGTATAGGAACAAATCACTCTTCAGGAGTTAATGCTGATTCGGCCTCCATGGTGGTCATTTAGGCGGCCCAAGTTAGAGATACAATTCTGGGCCAGATTCTGCGGCCCAGAAAAACAGTCCACTAATTTGATCATATCTCGGAATACACAACTCCAAATGGGCCCATATTTTACAGGCGGTTATAATATATCCGGAGCTCCATTTTCCTTTTCTATGGCCCACTCTGATTCGGCCTTATAGAAGGTCTTATAGACGCGTCTATTCGGTGGATGAAAACTGGCTGCCACCTCGGGTCAAACGTGGAAAAGTCCAAATTCCACAAGATTTCCACCACCTATAGCCTACCAAAATTAATTAAGATGCTTTCTACTGTTGGTGGCTCGACCCAAGGCTCCCAAAATGTCTATTTAAGGCAGTGGTGGTGAAGGATTTTAGAATCTTGGATGCTTTGTTCAATTGTAATGTTATGCTGCATATTTGTTGCCTCAATTTTGTCTTTCACATGTAAGTTGTTCAATTCACTTTAGTTTCTTAATAAAAGTTCTTCTTCTACTCTTATTCTGTTGTTATTAATATCACTTTGATACCGTTGGATCAAGGTGTGAATTTATTCACACCAACCCTTGTGAAATTATTCACACAACGGTGGAGTGATCATTTTATTTTTGTTGTTTTCTTTACTTCTCCATTTCCTCCCTCATGAGTCTACTTTCCGCTTCCATTGAAACCATGGGATCAATGGAGGGATAACTCACTTATGGGTTGATCCAAGAGAGTAGCAAGGGGCTGGATTGGATTTTATTTATCACCTAATTAATGTATAATCACTTCTTTAATTGGGATTTTTATTTGATGATTTTTAAACTCCATCGTCCTTGTTGAATTTAAGGCCACACACTTCAAGTACTAATACGATCCTTTACCTTGAAGTGCTTGAAACTTTGAACCTTCAAGTGTATAGGTGATTAGTATTAAAGGGTGTAGGCATTAAACCAGTAAGTGATGATGTTGTTTTATCTCCTTAAATGAACCCATCTCAAATTGAAGAATTTGAAATCATTAAAAAGAAAATACGTCCAATCCACCCCGAGTGATAACCTAGGATCAACTCATTCTTTTAATTTGAATTCACTTAAGTATCTTAGAGTTCACTTAAACCCATCTAAAATAAACCCAAAGTTGGCCACTTCATAGCCAAAAATCCGTCCCTTAGGTTGTGTATCTTAGGTATCTTCTTAGGTCTCTGTGGAATCGACAACCCAAGCTACACTACAAGGACCGTTCTACCCTTCTTCTCTTGGGTAAATTTGGGCGTGAACCAAATTTTGGCGCCGTTGCTGGGGACCAAGTAAGTTCCTTAGATCCAAAAAAAACCTTCTTTCCTCACCTCCATTCTTCTACTCTCACCCAAGATCTCTTATCTTGTCCCTTTCTCGCTTTTTTTTGGCGCATGTCCGCCTACACCCGCGATTTCTCAAAAAGACTAGTTAGGGTGGAATGTCCTAGGATAGGGGAGTCAAGTGCACCTAAGGGATTGCTTAAATCAGATTCAAATATTCTTAAAACCCCAAAGTCAGAACTTAAAACAAGTCCAATGGAGGGTCATCCACAAAATCAAATTGTAAACCCTGGGGGGAATCAAATGGGAAACCAAAACCAAGAAGCTCCAAACTTAGGGAATGTAGTTGATCAAACCATGAACGACTACCTCACTCTAGCTTGGACCAATGCCCCCTCATGCATTAGACACAATTCCATAGGAGACACCAACTACATATTCAAACCCCATGTCCTAAACCACCTTCCAACCTTTCATGGGATGGAGTCAGAAATGTCATACCTTCATGTTAAAGAGTTCAACGACATTGTTGAAACCATGTGTCCCCCACATCAACTAGAATCCTCTAAGATGAGTCTATTTCCTTTTTCATTAAAGGATCGAGGTAAAAATTGGCTAAACAACTTGAGACCTGCATCAATCCACTCTTGGGACCAACTGTAAAGAGTATTCTACAAAAAATGCTTCCCTCATCACAAAACAATTGCACTTAAAAAGAGCATCCAAAACTTTTTTGAAAAAGAGGGAGAGTCATTTTATGAAACATGGGAGAGGTTCAAAGACACCCTAAACATGGTTCCACACCATGGGTTTTCCATACCTGAACAAGTGAGAATTTTCTATGAAGGGTTGGGTCCGGGTAATAAACAATTCATTGACATGATGTGTAATGGAACTTTTAAAAACAAGGCCCCAAATGATGCTTACGAGTATCTGGAAAGTCTGGCTGAACAAAACCAAACTTGGGGAACTTCACCTTATTCTGAAAATCCACAAAGAACCACTGGAATTCATACACTTAGAGAAGAGGAAATCCTTAGGGCTAAACTCGCAGCACTCTCTAGGAAGGTTGAAGAGATAAACCTTAGGAAAGTCCATGAAATCCAAAATGTAGACCTTGTTTGCACAATTTGTGACAAACATGACCATAAAACAGACAACTGCCCAACCATTCCATCCATCAAGGATGTTCTTCTAGGAGGACCCCCAGTGGAAGTCAATGCCCTAAACTTTCAAAAGCCCCAATACCAAAACACCTTCAATCCAAGGTACAATGACCACCCAGGCTTCCGATGGAAGGATAACCAACAACATAGCCAACCACAAGGGCAAAATCCTTACCCTCAACAGAACTACCAAACCCATAACCAGTTCCAAACCCAACCTATACAATACCAACAGCCACTGGTCCATTTTCAACAAACCATCCCACCTCCAAAATATCCCCCTGGGATAAACCAACCTACTCAAGCACCAACCCAAACTGTTCCACAAAGCCTACTAGAACAACTGTGCAAACAAATGGAGAGGATGAACTCAGAAGTCTCTTCCCTAAAACAAGAACTTCAAACCATCAAAACAGGAAAGGCACCCATGCCTACTCAGGTGGTGCCATCCTCAACTTCAAGGGGAGAGTCAAGTTGTTCTCAAACAACTCATGAACAACTAAAGGCTGTGACTGTTTTAAGAAGTGGGAAATCAATTGAGAAACCTGAACAACTAATTCAGAACCCACCTGAAGATTCAAACTTGGATGAAAATTCAAATGAGCCACAAGATCAAACTGAGGAAACTGATAACAATGTGAAAGAAACAACTCTTCAACAAACAACCCCACAACCTGCACCATTTCCCCAACGCATGAGGGGGAAATCCAAGCCTGAACTGAGTGGAACATTGAGGGAAATATTTTCACAAGTCAAGTTGAACATACCCCTTCTCGATGCCATCCAAACTATACCTACCTACTCAAAGTACCTTAAGGACTTGTGCACTTTTAAAAGAAAATTTTCACATTAAAACCAAGTCCTTTTGGCTGCTAATGTGAGTACCACCATTCAAGGGACCATTCCTCCTAAGTTGAAAGACCCAGGTTGCCCTTACATCAATGTTGAACTAGGAGAAAGCAAAGTTGTCAAGGCCTTGTGTGATCTAGGTGCTAGTGTCAATCTCATCCCATATGCTGTGTACTGCCAGTTAGGCCTAGAAGAGCTCCAACCCACATCTGTCACACTTCAGCTTGCTGATCGTAGCATTAGGGTTCCAAAGGGGATTTTAAAGGACGTTCTGGTAAAGGTTGAAAACTTCATCTACCATGTTGATTTCATTGTTCTTGACAACCATCCAAATTTAGGAAATAAAGAACAAACCCCAATCATCCTTGGTCGTCCTTTCCTTGCAACAATCAACTCTGTTATCCGAGTCCGAAATGGGAACATGACCATCACCTTTGGGAACATGAGTCTAGACTTGAACATCTATAATGCAAGCTCACAAATAGGGGATGACGAGGATATTCATGAAGTAAACATGATAGGAAGCATTGATAATGAATCCATGGAACATCAAGGAATATTTGATGAATGTTTAAGTCAGAATGAGATTGATTTACTTTGTTCATATGAAGGAAGTTTATCTCCTTGGCTTGAATCATTTTCAAATTTCTCTTATGATGAAGTCTTAGGTCCAACAATCAGTGAAACCTTTAAAGAAACCACTTTCATAGAGACCCCTCTAAATTCCTTCCCTAAATCTGATCAAGCCAATCTAGTAGCTGAAACTTCTACATGTGAGGAATCAATCCTATCTGAAACTCTAAAAAAAGAAATTGATCTTGATCCAATGTCCCAATATTCTGCTGAAATTCTGAACCAACCTGATCTTGAATTGAAGGAACTTCCTGCTGCACTAAAGTATGCTTTCCTATGGGACAATCAAACACATCCTATTGTCATTTATTCTTCTCTTGAATCCAATCATGAGAGGATGCTTCTAGATGTCCTTAGGAAGCATAAAAAAGCCATTGGTTGGACCCTTTCTAATATTCCTGGGATTAGCCCACTTATCGGGACTCATAGGATTGTTCTGGAATCTGATTCAAAGCCATGTCGTCAACCTCAACGGCGACTCAATCCTAATCTCATGGAGGTAGTAAGGAAGGAACTTCTGAAATTGTTGAAAGCTGGTATCATATATCCCATAGCTGAGAGTGAATGGGTGAGCCCAATCCAAGTGGTTCCAAAAAAGGCTGGAATCACAGTGATAACCAATGAGGATGGAGATATTCTTCCAACAAGGGTGAGTAGTGGATGGAGGGTCTGCATTGACTATAGGAAACTAAACTCATTCACCAAGAAGGACCATTTCCCCTTACCATTCATTGACCAAGTCCTTGAGAGAGTGGCAGGTCATGCCTTCTACTGTTTCTTAGATGGGTACTCGGGGTACAATCAAATTGAGGTCTCCCTAGAGGATCAAGGGAAGACTACATTCACATGTCCTTTCGGTACCTTTTCCTTCAAACGCATGCCCTTCAGGTTATGCAATGCCCCTGGAACCTTCCAGCGGTTCATGATGGGAATCTTCTCAGACATGGTAGGGGATTTTCTTGAGGTCTTCATGGATGACTTCTCTGTGTTTGGGGATACTTTTGAGGGATGTCTGCAGAATGTGGAGAGAGTCTTGTCAAGATGTGAAGAAAAAAATCTGGTCCTAAACTGGGAAAAATGCCATTTCATGGTTAAAGAGGGACTTGTTCTAGGCCATCTGGTCTCTAGTAGGGGGATTGAAGTTGATAAAGCAAAGGTTGACATCATTCGTCACCTTCCATCACCCAAAACTGTCAAGGAAGTGAGGTCTTTCTTAGGACATGCTGGTTTCTATAGAAGATTCATCAAGGACTTTAGTTCAATATCCCGTCCCCTTTGTGCTCTCTTAGTAAAGGATGCTCCATTTGTTTGGACAAAAAGCTGTGAGGGTTCATTCTCAACCCTCAAATCCTCTCTCACCTCTCCTCCCATTATGAAATCTCCAAATTGGAACCTTCTTTTTGAACTTATGTGTGATGCCAGTGACTTTGCTGTTGGAGCTGTGTTAGGACAACGTTGTGATAAAACTCCTTATGTCATTGCTTATGCAAGAAAATCCTTAAATGATGCCCAAATCAACTACACCACCACTGAAAAGGAGTTACTTGCTATTGTGTTTTCCTTAGAGAAGTTTAGGTCCTACCTCTTAGGATCACCCATCACTGTGTTCACTGACCATTCTACACTAAAATACCTCTTCCAAAAACAAGATGCTAAGGCTAGACTGATTAGGTGGGTCCTTCTCTTACAAGAATTTGACCTCACAATCAAGGATAAAAAGGGAGTTGAAAATGTTGTAGCTGATCACCTCTCTAGGATGGAATTCAAAGACAACTCAAATCACCTTTCTGTGTTTGATTCGTTTCCTGATGAACACCTATACTCTGTGAGTGACTGCCCTTGGTATGCTGACATAGAAAATTTCTTAGTGACAGGAGTCATTCCAAAATTCTTAGGGACTCAAGCTCGAAGGAAATTCCTTTCTGATGTTAGACACTATGTGTTTGATGATCCATACCTCTATAAGTTCTGCCCTGACCAAGTCATTAGGAGGTGTGTTCCAGAATCTAAACAAGAGTCTATCCTTAAATTCTGTCACAGTGAGGCATGTGGAGGTCACTTTTCCTCTAAGAAAACATCTTCTAAGATTCTTCAATGTGGTCTTTTCTGGCCCACCCTCTCAAGGGACTCCTACACATTTTTTCAAAGTTGTCCTAGGTGTCAACAAGTAGGGTCCATCACAAAAAGGAATCAAATTCCACTCACTCCCATCTTAGTGGTTGAAATATTTGACTTTTGGGGAATTGATTTCATGGGTCCCTTCCCAAACTCTCGGGGATACCTCTACATACTCTTAGCTGTTGATTATGTCTCAAAATGGGTTGAGGCCATTCCCACTAAGTCCAATGATCATCAAGTTGTGATTTGATTTCTAAAAGAGAACATATTTTCAAGATTTGGAATTCCTAGGGCAATAATCAGTGATCGAGGAACCCATTTCTGCAACCGCCCATTCGCTTCACTCATGTCTAAGTATGGTATTTCTCATAAAGTTTCCACTGCATATCATCCTCAAACCAATGGTCAAGATGAGTTAGTGAATAGGGAGATTAAGCAAATTCTTGAAAAAACTGTCAACCCCTCTAGGAAAGATTGGTCTGAGAAACTCTTAGATGCTCTTTGGGCCTATAGAACTGCATATAAAACCATTTTAGGAATGTCCCCATATAGGTTGGTTTATGGTAAAGCATGCCATTTTCCAGTGGAGATTGAACATAAGGCCTTTTGGGCAATTAAGAAAATAGATTATGATCTCTCATTGGCCGGAACAAAAAGGAAATTAGATCTCAATGAACTGGAGGAACTAAGGATGGAGGCTTATGAAAATTCAAGGATCAATAAAGATAGAGTTCAAGCCTACCAATCTAGGAATATCAAGGTCAAACATTTTTAACCGGGAAAACTTATGCTCTTGTATAGTTCAAAACTTCATTTACATCCGGGAAAGTTAAGGTCTAGATGGTCAGGACCTTTCATAGTGCATCATATATTCCCTCATGGGGAAGTAGAGATTCAAGATCCCACAAGTGGTCACATTTTCAAGGTCAATGGTCAAAGGTTAAAAACATTCGTTGAATCATTCAATAAACAGGAAATAGATGTTGAGTTAATTGATCCAATCTATGAACCAGGAAAAAATTGATAAATTTGGGATCTATGTCGGGCTAACGACGTTAAACAAAGCGCTGCACGGGAGGAAACCCGTGGTTTTTATGTTTCTAATCTTTCTGAATCATCTTTATTTTTCAAATAATATTACCTAATCATTTTTATATTTAAAAATAACAAAATAGACTTTTGACCTGTTCTTCTATTATGAGTATGGATGGGTATGAAAGAGGAGCACCATATTCATCCGTGTCACGTGGTGTGATCCTTGAGTAATACCTTACCCAGAAATTTAAAAAAGAAGACAATGTATCATCCGTTTATTTTGTTTTTATTATTCAATAGGTTAAGAAAAAAAATAAAAATATAATAATACAAAAAAAAAATTCCACGCCATAGGCCGTGGGGCAAACCCCGTCACAACCGGCGAAGCCGCGGGGACTCGAACCCGGGACCGAAGGGAGACAGGGGCGCGCACTTACCACTGACCTGCGGCTTCTTGTGCTACCTTATTCTATAATTTTTATATATATTCTTATATTTTACTTCCTTTATTATATAAATATATATATATATTGTTTGTTTTTGTTTGTTTTTTTTGTTTTTTTTGTTTTTTTTCCTTTTTCCACTAGGTAACTTTGCAAGCGACATGGATATCAAAGGAATAAATTTGAGCGGCAAGAAATTCAAACTTCAACCACCAGGTGACTTCATTACATAATCCTCATTTTCAATTTCCTTTTTAAATTTTTATTCCCTGCCTCTACTCCTAATTTTTCATTTCTTCAAACACTGGGGACAGTGTTGTTTTAAGTTGGGGGGGAGATAAAATAAAAAAAATGGTTTTGTGTCAAAAACAAAAATTGAATGATTTGAAGAAAAAGTAAATGGAAGGAAAAATTCCTTTAACTTTGAACATGGTAATACACATTGCACACTTTGAAACTGAATATAAAATAATTTATCATGCCCTGATTCTGATTTTAATCCTTGTATAATTTCATGAGCATAGATTTTGGAAAGTGTGGCTGTCCAATGTGATATTTCATCGTTTATATTTTCATCCAAATAAAAAAAATGCCACAATGCACGTCCTCTAGACTGTGGGGTACTAATTTGAATTTTTGGGGTCCCATAATAAATAGCATAGGATGGTTTTATTTTCATGAATAATATGAGTATTCAAAAAAAATTAAAAATAAAAAATAAAATTAAAAATTTGCGTGTAGAGCAATGGATTGATAAAATGCGAGGCTTTCGGCACTTGGGGATCGTGACTCCAGAGTTGTCTAGCCCTGAGTTTTTCAATATATCTCTATTTATGGTAATATGACTTTGTTTTTGATTAATTTAACTCGATACGATGCCTGAGTATGTGGGTTTCACTTGGTGCCCTAAGGCCTTTGATTCTGGGAGTCATCGGCAAAGTCTTGCTACATGGGTTAATTTGATTAATTGCAATCTCAATTACTATAGCAATATTGCAAAAAAATCAAAAAAAAAAAGAGGGATGAAGAATACTCATATTAGGATTAAATTTGATTCCACCTAGCGCTTCCATGATTTTCCCCTTGAATGAAAATGAACCCCCATATCTATTGTGATTCACAATACATCATTACACCTAATTGAGTTGGATGAAGAATGATGATGGATTTGATCAAAGGAATGGGCTTGGGATTGGGATCTGCTTATGAAACTATCTCGTATTAAAATATTTTTATGGGTTTCATGATTGTTTGGTATAAGGTTTTTTTGTGATCATTGTGTATTAAAATGTTTTTGGAAAAGGGAATTCGAATTTCATTTTTAATGAGATATATTTTTCTCGGGACTAGAAAAACTCAAGTTGGGGGGTGTGATTGGCCACTAAATGAGGCTAATATTCATTGGTAATATATATAATATTCATGTTCTTTATTATTCATAAACACCATTTTAGTGCATTTTACACTTTGAACATCATTTAACATTATGATTGTAATACCTTCTTAAAATGCACTATTATGTGGTATATTTTTGAACATCATTTAAAGTACCAAATGATTCATCTGATTATACATATTTTAATTTGATAATTGATCTACACTCCAATATGAACATTTTTCATTCAGGGATCAATGGAGAATTCATGGAGGATGATGGAGATATTTGGCAATGAAAGGAAGCAATTCTGGAGAAGGCTAATTGGACATCAGCCCACTGATGAGACTGTGGGGCCCAACATACAGGCCCAATTAATCCCAAATTTCGTTAGATTCTATAAGACATGTATAGGAACAAATCACTATTCAGGAGTTAATGCTGATTCGGCCTCCATGGTGGTCCTTTAGGTGGCCCAAGTTAGAGATACAATTTTGGGCCAGATTCTGCGGCCCAGAAAAATAGTCCACTAATTTGATCATATCTCGGAATAGAAAACTCCAAATGGGCCCATATTTTACAGGCGGTTAGAAGACATCCGGAGCTCCATTTTCCTCTTCTATGGACCACTCTGATTCGGCCTTATAAAGGTCTTCTAAACGCGTCTGTTCGGTGGATGAAAACTGGCTGCCACCTCGGGTCAAACGTGGAAAAGTCCAAATTCCACAAGATTTCCACCACCTATAGCCTACCAAAATTAATTAAGATGATTTTTACTGTTGGTGGCTCGATCCAAGGCTCCCAAAATGCCTATTTAAGGCAGTGGTGGTGAAGGAGTTTATAATCTTGGATGCTTTGTTCAATTGTAATGTTATGCTGCATTTTTGTTGCCTCAATTTTGTCTTTCACATGTAAGTTGTTCAATTCACTTTAGTTTCTTAATAAAAGTTCTTCTTCTACTCTTATTCTGTTGTTATTAATATCACTTTGATACCGTTGGATCAAGGTGTGAATTTATTCACACCAACCCTTGTGAAATTATTCACACAACGGTGGAGTGATCATTTTATTTTTGTTGTTTTCTTTACTTCTCCATTTCCTCCCTCATGAGTCTACTTTCCGCTTCCATTGAAACCATGGGATCAATGGAGGGATAACCCACTTATGGGTTGATCCAAGGGAGTAGCAAGGGGCTGGATTGGATTTTATTTATCACCTAATTAATGTATAATCACTTCTTTAATTGGGATTTTTATTTGATGATTTTTAAACTCCATCGTCCTTGTTGAATTTAAGGCCACACACTTCAAGTACTAATACGATCCTTTACCTTGAAGTGCTTGAAACATTGAACCTTCAAGTGTATAGGTGATTAGTATTAAAGGGTTTAGGCATTAAACCAGCAAGTGATGATGTTGTTTTATCTCCTTAAATGAACCCATCTCAAATTGAAGAATTTGAAATCATTAAAAAGAAAATATGTCCAATCCACCCCGAGTGATAACCTAGGATCAACTCATTATTTTAATTTGAATTCACTTAAGTATCTTAGAGTTCACTTAAACCCATCTAAAATCAACCCAAAGTTGGCCACTTCATAGCCAAAAATCCATCCCTTAGGTTGTGTATCTTAGGTATCTTCTTAGGTCTCTGTGGAATCGACAACCCAAGCTACACTACAAGGACCGTTCTACCCTTCTTCTCTTGGGTAAATTTGGGCGTGAACCACTACCCTACTATTATGTATTTTTCTTCATTATAATTCAAACTAATTTTTAGGGTGGACCTATTTTATTGAATCATTTGTGAAAACATATACCTGTATCAGGGAAGGTATGAGGGTGTATTCATTTGTTTTCAGATGAATGTTTCACACATTGTTTCTCAAATTATATTATGTGATTTATTATAATCTCTTGTAATGAAATAAATAAGAAATAATTATATAAAAAAGAAACATTGAATAGAGAATAAAGAAGAAGAATTATATTTTTTTTGAGTTGATTCACATGATGAGTACAAAAAAAAATAAAGAGAATAATTATGATCAATGGTAAAACTGTATTGTAAAATGAGTGAGGTAACCTTTATTAAGATATTAATTTATAATAATGCACTATTTTATAGGATAAAATACCAATTTTTGGATCTTATACATTTTTATATCATTATTATAAATTTATCAACTTTATTATTACCCTCTGAAGAAAAAAAAGATTGATATAATCGTATATTACTATAGATAGAGATATAATATTTACTATAATACTATTATTATAATGAATAAAATATATAATGATAAGAATATATTACATTTTTAATCATGAGTGAAGAGATAATAAGTTCATGTAAAGTCAGTTACCATTAGTGTATTGGTGGAAATAATAGTTTTAATATAATTAGAATTGAAGGGAAATGATTTAGTGAATTAGGCCCATATAGGTGATATGATTTTTTTGGTGTTTAAGATTAATGATTCCAACAACATATGATTTATATACTTAGATTCTGAAATTTAATTGAAACTCAATAATTCATGGATGAGTTTTACCTAGGATTAAGATATGGTATGTTTAATTGAATTGATAATTTTTTTTATTAAATATTCTATACTAATATTTCATAAAATATTTCTTTAATATTCTATAAATACATAGTATTAATCACATTCTATGAATTATATTATATTTTTATATTTTATAACTATTCAGTTTAATAAATAATTTATATAAATTAATAGAAAATTTTAAATTATTATTTTTATTTTAGAAACTTTATTTCCTTTTTAAATTTATTTTTTATATTTTATATTTTATGATTGATATAAATTTTACATTATTCAATGAAACTCATCTATTCATAAATTTTTTTTTATCCATCAATAAATATTTAATTATGATTCCACCTTTAATTATTTGAGAATTTATTAGTTTATGACATGTTTTTAAGTTATTAAAAATCATGGAAGCTGAAGCTTTTAGATGTGATAAAGTCTAATAAATATATTTTTAAATGTGGAAACCAATGAAATAATCCTTGAATCTATATAAACACCTAGAAAAAATGAATAGGGAATATAATTTTACCCATAACAAGGAATATAAATTAATAAATATAATATCATGAGAAAAGGCTTGGATTATTTCGGTCAATTATCATTTTCATTGGAAACATTGAGATACTTCTCGTTATGAATAGATAAATTCATATGAATTGGTATACCATATAAAATTAAAAGTGGAAATTTCAAGGAAAGTGAGTTTTGGTTAGATGTTTTATTGGATACCATAGGCTATGTATTAATCATATCTTTCAATAAGAATATGTCATAAAAAATACATGGTAATTTGTTTTTCAATAATTACAACCATGAATGTTTAACTAATTGTGATATGGGAATAAATGATGAAAACATAGAGGATGAAAAGTTATCATTGAAAATTAAATTGGATATCATTAAAATTATTGAAGCCAACAATTATGATAAATTGTTTTTTATATGTTAATATAAGTTTGTAATGAAATCTATAGGAAATAAAACTTAACATGTCCTATAACAAACAATATTGATATTATTAAATAGTTAGAAATAAATAAATGAAAATGTGTTCAAATGAAATATGAATGAAATTATATTTTAACCAGGGGATTGGAATTGAAACTAGCTATGATAAGGGGAAATCATATATGAATTTTTTCAATATCCATTTGTTTTTTACAGTTCCTAATAATTAACTCAAGAAGATTATATTATTACATATTATATATTATATCATAAACGAAATCTTAGTAATAAATGAAAATTAAGTATATCACTAACAAGGAAAAGAGTGATGGTATATAATATGTTAAATTTTTCAGTAGATCTTTTTATTCATGGTTGATGATGAGCGAGATATTAATTGATAAAACAATAGAAATTATTTAGTAATAGTGGAAACAAAGAAAATATAAAACATGAATATTATTCTATATGATAAAATTTTAACCAAATTAGTTATTAATTGGAATATATTGGAAGATATTTCTCATGTATGGACTGAAAATATTATTTTGATCATTGATAAATTAATTTTTTTCATGATTCTACGGAATTTTAAATAGAACTAAGAATATTATAATGGTACTTAGTATATCTGGAAGAATCAAAAGTCATTATTTACTCATTGAGTTAACTAAAAATTTAAGGAATATATCATATATTTTATTGTAAATGATTAAATGGATAATATGTTATATCATTTAGGGGAATTTTAGAGAAGATACTTATCTACATTATGATTTTTCATATCCCATCCTATCTACATCTTTATATAAAAACTATAAATAGAAGGATAAACAACATAATTTCATGATCTAGAAGATAGGAAACTATAACTATTTCCATGTACATTTTCTCTATAATATTATCCTTACATTATTTATATTCTATGTTATATAGTTCATGAAAATAATTAATGAAAATGAATTTTTTTCATTATTTATAAATATTTGTTTTATTTTATTTACCATGGATTTTATTGTCATATCATTCTTTGTTCTTTGTTGTATTTATATAAGATATAATATAACATTATAGGCAGTGAGTGGTGAAATATTTCAAACTTGTGTTTGGGTATATACTATAGAGTATTCATTTTTTTATAGAACTCATTAGATTATGTGTTTTTTAGTTGTTAAATCTATGACATAATTTAAAAACATGGGGGATTTTATAGTAGTTTTACCATGAAACATAAGATAGGAGGGGTAGTGTACTCTACTAATAATTTTTTATACTTTTTTTTCAAATAAATTAAATGTGCAGAATTGATTATTATTGATTTTCTTTACTAAGTAAGATAAAAATAGGATTTAATAATTTATTATAATAGTATAGAATAGATTAGTGGAATCATCAATGGATTATAAATTTTCCTCTCCCACATGGAATTAAAATTTATTTTCCTGGATAGATAATGTAAATTTAAAAAATCACATCATAAACATTATTCACACTCATCTGAAAAATGGCATTGCATTATTTGTAGAATAAATATATATATATATTTTTAATAAAACTCAGATCACTTATATAAAGGTTCATTTGATATCTCATGAGTATTGAATTGGATGAAAATTATTTATCATTTATGTTTTATTGTAAATTTATAAGGGTAAAGTCTAGGTTTGGCTATGTTTGGTTTAGATAGAACATGTTATTTTGTGTTCATTTGATATATACATTTAGTTAGATTAACAATGGTTTTATTTTATATAATGATCAGAAAATAAATTATGTTTCTAAAATATTATACATAATAATATATAATTTATAAATATATTGAGGTTATTTAGAGTCATATGGAAAAAAAATTAATTGTTATGAAGATACATGACCCCCCAACAACATCACATTAGAGAACATGTATTGATGTATTTGTTTTTAGAAGGAATGTTTTATAATGGGTATCAATTATAGAGATGGTTTTCAATGAAATAAATAGGTTTCCCTAGAGTTTGGGAGTTTAGGGGGTAGTTTTTGGGGTTATCCCTATGGGTATTTATTGGCCACATAGGTTAAAAATTATATATTAATTTATTATTTTAGGTTGATATCCAAAAAATATTATATAAATTTTGTAGAATTATTTATTTATTTAGATAAATAATATTTATTTATATATATATATATTTGATTTTGATATATCATGTTTTGATTTTTATACATGATTTCATTATTAACTACCCCAAATAATAACCGAGGAAACTTTTATTATATTTCTCTATATAATAACTAGTGTAGTGGTTTTATTATTTATTAGTTAATTTTGTTTATCTATGTTACTGATGTATATTTTCTATTATTTTAAAAAGAGCATGAGTATGGATAATTACATTGGAATTAAGGTAAAGTCATCCCCATAAAATTCTAGTGAGACCTTGAAACTAGACTCAAAATTCTTGAAATTTGGGGATTCTTAAGAGGTAATGTGATGACTCTATATTTGATGTAGAGTAATGTACTAAGATTAGGAAATTAAAAGGTTTAATAATATAATATGGAAACCATCCTAATACACGTTTCTTGTTACACATATCCTCTGGTGTATCCCTAAATCATATCAGGCTAGAAACTAATATGAAGAGTCCATCAAAACTATTAGGGGACCATTTTTTCTATTATAAATACAATATTCATGTTTTAAGGCTTAATTTAATATCATGAATGAGGTTATTATATATCATATAAATCAAATACTATCAAGAAGAATTTTTTTTAATTATTCATAAAAATCATGAAATAAAATTTCACACATTTATTCTTAAGGGTACTTATATTCGCATTATAAAAATTTAAATTAAATTAACTCATTAAAATTTCACAAACATGTTTTTTTAGAAAATAATATTCATATCGAGGTTAGAATTAAACACTATTAAATGTATGGATATAAACAATAATTACATCAGTGAGAGTACCTAGAAATCCATGACCTAATTCATTATCCAATACAATACAAAAGAATTCATATTTTACTTAATCTCATTACAAACCATAATAATATATGTGTTTCAATGGAAAACTATATGGGCTTCCAATATATCCTAACAGTATTTTACAATGAGTCTGGTAATTATTATGATACATGAATAATTATTATATTCTCATTTATGTGACCATAGAAAATTTATATTAAAATAAATGATCAAAAAATATGTCTCCTAAAAGATTATGAATAAAAAATTTATATTATGTTAATATATATATATATATATAATACTGTCTTATTATAAATTAAAAATAAATAATAATACAATAATATCATGAAAAAATTTAATCCATGAAATCATTACAATATTTTATTGTTTACATACACTCCTAATATATCAAGAATAAGTTAATAAGGGTTGTAAAATTGATAACCTCAAAATGATGACACTAAAATTCTGACCATCCACATCCAATGGTGGAGGAATCCATCAAAAAATAATTATGGAATTATATATATTGGGACAATGATCATTTTTAAGGAAAAATAAATATTTTATTAATCCTTTTTCTGAGAATACAGTTGGGAAAACATTGGTACGTCAATGGGAGGCTTAACACCCACCTATAAAAACACAACTACTTCAAACTATATTTAAAAAATACAATTAAATATGGAGAAAAAGATTAATATATCAATTATAAAGAATCTTATTTTGAACCAAATACTTTATATAGAATGAAATAGAAATATCAATGTTTTTCAATCACATTGACAATAATTTGTAACATTCCCTAGGGGGAATCAATATAAAGAAGACCTATAAATCTATGTGAAGGTAAGAAAGACTTAATAAAACAAATATTTTATTTTTGAAATCATAGTTGGAGAATAATAATAATCAAAACTATAATATCATAGCACTAAATTTCTGGGGAAATCCATAATTTATTTTTCAAGGATCCCAAAAAGTATGATCTCTACTGATAATGAGATAATAAATTTACCAAACCATCATGACATGTAATGAAAAATTTAATAAAGCTAAGAAAACACAAATATAATAACTAATTGAATCCTATAGAATGTAGGTTATGAATTTAGAGTCTCTAAAGGCGAACATTAATAAGAACTTCATCATCATATTGGTCCTATGTTATTAAAAATTTCATAAAATTTAGATGTGAATTACACTTTGAAATGGGATTTGTATATGATTTAATGTTATAAAATATATTTTAATATATGAGGTCATAAATTAGCCATTTAAATAAATATCAATCAATCGACACAACACCATAAAACTTAGTCACAACTAAATAAAATCATTTTTAGTTATACAAGTAATCTATAATAGAATTTAATGTGTTTACAACCATCCATTACATATGAAATAATTTTATTATCCTCTATTCTATTCAAGGATAAAATTTATACCTATAAACTAAAAAACTAAATTATAACCCCTTTTTATCTCTTATTTTGTAAACATTCTCTATATGAAAATCCTATATCGACGGAGTATTTATAAATCCATTTTGTATGACTATATGTAGTGGGGGGGTTGAAAAATGGGATGTTTTGTAGGTTTAGTTTGGGGATGATTCATCTATACAATCAGGGGGATCTTTATTTCATGCTTTTAACGGGGTAGATTAGATAATGAAAATATTATAGAAGAAAATAATATGAGACTGGTATAATATAGTGACATCATTCTAAGAATAACACATGTAATATTGTTAATTAGATAATGTTCAACCCCCTCCTTAATGGTATTAGACTAGAGCCAATATCAAATAATAAATCGTCTGTATAACCAATGTTTAGAATTCAAACCTTATCAAAATAAGTTATAAAAGTTATTATTCCATATCATTCTTAATGAAGCTCATAAATTGGTAAAATTATTATACATAAAAATATATTTGAAATAAAAACTATCTATTTAAATACATATTGAGGATTTCATTACATTTTAACCATATAACTCTTCATAGATACTATAATTTAATATACGAGGGCAAACATTTTTTTATAGCATACATTTTTATAGGTGTTCCTATGAATAAAATAATACTCTTAAAAAATTAACATAAAATTTGAATATATAGAGAAAAACTCCACAGAAACCTATGAAATTGATTATTCATACTCTCAAATAGGGAAAATGACCTCTTCATCAATCTCAACATAATCTGTATAATTTTTAGGGTGCATCTCCTATGAATATTGAATCAATATAATTGTTTTACAAAAGAAATCCATAACCTCAAAATCATCATGTAGGAATATTAATACCACAAAAACCCAATTATATTCATTGAGAACCTTACGATTTCCTTGATTGGATAGTCACAAGTGGATTATTTAACAATTGAAACTCTTAAACACGATGGTGAAATTTAAATTTTTACTTCATATGAATCCATTCCTAATGATCATTTTCATGCAATGACATAAGAAAATCAACTCTTTAGATAAAATGATTTTAGATCCCCAATAAACACATTTCAAATAGATTTGTACACCTTTTCTATAAAATCATTAGGTTGGAAGGAAGACCTATCGAGTTCGAGTGGAAGTGGGGGTGGGTGGTATTAGAACCAATTTCTTCCCGTTGATTCCAAAGTAAAACAAAGTAAATGAAATTATAATAACTAACACACACAAATATATATATATATATATACAGACACCTAGAAAATAATTTTTTTTAATATTATCATCCTAAAAAGGGTGGTAAAGTCATTCAAATGATTCATAAACCCACAAAGTACCACAACTAATTAAATATAAAGCACAATAGTCCATATGAGTTCATCTAGAATCATATCTAGTGATAATAAATAATTTACATTTTAAAATATAATTTTTTTAAAAAAAATACAGAAATAAATTAATAATTTAATTATAAACCAAAAAACACATAATTATAAAATAAATAAATAAATAACCATAGAAAATATTAGAAAAACAAAATAATCCCACATATCAAGTATAATTATTACTTTTTTAATAAAATTACAAAATATCCCTAGAAATTAACTTTACAACTCATAAAATGGGTCCTTATAAATTATAATGCCTAAAAAATATTTTCCAAATGAAAAATAAATATTAATTAAATATAAGATTATTTTTAATATCATAGGATGTATTTAAAATATTTTTGTCTCTTACAATACCCTATGAAGATAAAAAAATAACTTCATTTAAGAGAAATAGAAAAATATTCCACACATTCACACATTTCATAAAACAATATTAAATTTTATTAATCAAAATATTTTTGAAAACAAATAGGCAAATAAAAAATATTAATTTATTAATTTTAATATTTCATTAAAGTGGTGGATATTTTTCCCAAAGCTTAGAAATATAATAAAGAAACATAATTACATAAATAAAACTATCAAAATGGGATTTATATAAAAATAATAATCAAAATAACATCCCTTAGAATAATATACATAGACATCAAGTGTTTCACTTTGGTCTGATGAATTACCTAAATGCCCAAATCCATAGATTATGAAATTCTACGACTAGGTAAATAAATTAATGTTTTGATAAAGGAGAGAAGAAAACTTTTGTAGACTTATACCCTCAATTAAGATCCATGATAGATGAGTTTAATATGTAGAAAGACAAATGTAGGAAAGGATTTTATCCACTATTATGGCCCAATTAAGGAAGAGGAATATGTGATGGGGGACGCTGTTCCATTTTCTAATTAGTATAAGTATAATAGTGATAATTATGACTTCTTTAATTGAAAATATATAAAAACACCATAAAACTCTACCTTATATATAAATTAATCATAACTAGTTAATAGTTTCTATGTGAATGACCTTTTAAAAAATAAAACAAATAGAAAGAGGTTTGGAGATAGAAAAGGTTAATGACACTATTTAAGGATTCACATATCATATACATAATTTGATGACCATGCTGAATAATTCATTAATTCATTACCCCTAAAAATAAGAAAATAATGATTTTTGATAACCTTGCACATGAATTTTATAATATTGTAAAAAAATATTTCACATTAAAAAGTTCACAATAAATTATTAAAAACTGAAATTTAGTTATTATTTATTTACTCATTTATATAAAAAAATCCTAGGTGTTCTATAATTATAGAAATATATGATACAATAATATTTATAGTTTTTGGAAACTAATAATTTCTTGATCCCCTAATAATTCTTGTTGGATACACAATTATTTTAATTGGTTGAAAAAATTTCATTTTAAAATAGGTGAAATTAGAAATTTTGTTAGGTTGATCTTGTTGAAACATTATCAAATTTCACACCCCTCAAATGAAATAGACAAAGAGACATGCCAAAAATAATATTATTTTAATTTTTTACTTTATCATATAAATGTTTTTTGAATTTGATAATTTATTATCAAATAATTATATATTACAAATCGTGGAAGATAAATGATGACAATCTAGTATAATATTTAATGTTAATTAAATGGGGTTTTATCCGAATCTAAATAAAATTGGACACTTGGAATATATTTTTAGTTTGTAATAAAGTGGTTGAATAAGAAAATTCCCTCATAAATGATTATTTGACATTCCTCTATAAGGAATATTATATTGACATGTATTGGGGCATATAGTAATAACCTCAAGGTAAGCCATCACAACAAACTACTGCATATTTGGGTTTAACTAGCACTATCCTTTAAATATGCCAGCTAAAATACCTGACAAATACCACTTATATTAGTGCTATAAAAAAGTACACATAAAAGGTTCCTTTATCAGTGCTATTTTTTTAATAAAATATCCACTTTATTAGTTACTTTTGGAAATGATTAAAGGATCCCCTTGTCAGTTTTTTAGCGCTCATGAAATCCACTTTTTTCATCACTAGAAAAAACTATTGATAATGCATACATTTTATCAATTCTAAAAAAGTATCAATTAGTGGGGGGGGGACTTATTGATTTATTTACTAAAACTGATTAATTTTTCTTTTATCAGTTCTAAATAATCATTTATAAGGATTAATTTTATCAAATATATAATAAAGTGATGATAAATTGTTCCTTTTATTAATGTTAAAAAAGCATTGATAAAAGTTATCCTTTATCAATGCTTTTATTATAGAGCAGATAAAAGGTATATTTTATAAAAATAGTATATATAATTAAAAACCATATATAAAAATATAAATATGTTTACATTGATATAAATATAATAAATTTCATTAATTATGATTTATAGAATACTAAATATTCCTTCATATCAAATATGTTATGTATTTTTTAAAAAGTGCTATATAAAATAATTAAAAAATAATATTAACTATTATATTTATTATTATTAATAGGTAATATTCATTTTATAAAAATTTATTGACATAAAAATTTAACAAATGAATGAAAAAGATCAAATCATATCCATATAGTCTCTCTTGCGTGAGAGCGTCTCCTAGGGTTTCCTAGGTTCGAGTCCCCCAGTCCGTCAGGCGTACGACGCCCCCCCCCCCCCCCCCGGTTCCCCGCTCCAGTTCTGTGGGTTTCTGTTCCTTCCTCTGTTCGGTGATTGCAGTTCGTGTGTTTCCCCTTCTTCTACGCTGCTCCTCAAACCCTTCGCGGCGCGGATCTGGTTCCGATTACCTCCTGGGTCTATCAGCCTTTTCCTGGATTCACCTCTCACGCCTCGGAAGGAATCAGCTATCTTTCCCTGTTTGTTTTGACCTTTTGGCGTAGCCCCGGCTTACCAAGGGGCTTTGTAATCCTCCCTGTCACCGACATCCTCCGTCGGCGTCAGATCTGTGAGCGGAGGACGGTTCCAGTTCACTCTTTCCGCAAGATTCACCATTTTCACAGATCCGAGAATCCTTGGTCTCGTTTTCTTCACCGGCTTCCGAGGAGTCATAACCCTTGTTCGAATCTCTTTCAGCTGCTGACGCGTGCGTTCTATGCTCGAGGTTTTCCTTCCCCCTTTTTTGATTTTTTTCTTTGGCTTCGTGAAGACAGGCGACGGGCTGGGGACGAGTTCTGCTTCCCTGTTTGTTCGTGGCTTCCACCGTGTTGCGGCTTGATTCGCGCAACATCATCCGCGATGGATCATCACGATTGAGCGCTCATGAAGGGGCGCCACGGGGTGTTTGTTCCGTGTGATTCCGGAACAATGCTCCAGTCGCGAAGAGGTTGATTCACGAAGATTCTGCCGCGAAGAGGTTGTTTCTTGATGCACCTGCTGCGAAGGTCAGTGGTGTTGGTGGGTTTTGCGCTGTGTTCTGTTCGCGAAGCACCTACCCCGTGGGACTGTGGCGCTGTGTGAGCGCATTGTTTCTGGTTCCGAACGTGATTTCGCAAAGCGGCCGAGTCGCGAAACACCTGAAGCAAAGGATAGAGAATTTGTGTGATCATAGTCCTGTGCGAACTTCTTACCGCGATGACCCGAGGTGTTGTTTGATTGCGAAGGTATGAGGCGTTGAGAAGTTGCGAAGGCCTGCGGTGGGGTGATGCTCCGAAAAGGCTGGGGGTGCACGACGTGGGATCTTGTCGGGACCAATTTTGAGACTGTGTTGTTTGCAAAGGCTGTGGGGCCTGTCTCAGGTGGGTGAGCCGCGTAAGGGGCCGAGAAGTTTTCTGGTCCAGAGAACTTCTCATTGGACCAGGTCTTTTTGAAGTGTGTGTGGTTTGGGATATGCAAGGGCACCATTGAGGATTGTGCACTCATCCTTTGTCCTGCGCCATGAATGCTGACTTAGTTAATCATTGGAAGAGGCTGTCCCTCACAGACAAAAAAAAGCAGCGATCGAAGCATGAATAAATGAAGACCCACTCTTGAAAAAACGCATGTCTCTGCTCGTAGTGAGAATGTTCGTTGAAAACATTTCGGTTAACCAGGGGGCGCTCAAAAACACTATTCAGAATATATGGAAACTTGATGCAGGAGTGGTTATTCGGGTGGTGGGGATTAATCGCATCATATTCGAGTTCTTTAACGAGAGAGATAGGGGCAAAATTTTGCACGGCAGACTGTGGTCTTTTGACAATCAACTCCTCCTCATGGAAGAATTCAAAGGGGGAGACGAAATTCAACAAGTGAAGTTAACCCACTCCCCCTTCTGGATTCGAATTAAAAGAATCCCCTTCCATGCAAGAACAGAACGCATAATGAAGGAAATTGGGAACATGCTAGGCCACTTTCTGGAATGGGATTGCTCAGACCCAATACAATGGGGACTCGATGTTCGGATCAAGGCATAATTTGAGGTGTCAGAGCCCCTAATGAGTGGAATGTTCCTAAAAATAGAAGACTCCAACACCTATATATCATTCGAGTTTGAGAAACTTCCAATCTTCTGCTTTTTCTGTGGTCACCTTGGTCACCTGGAAAGAATGTGCACCACAAAGCATAAAAATGGATCTGGTGACATCACCTCCCAATATGGCCCTTGGCTCCGTGCCAAAATGAACAAATATTCTTTCATCCCTGAGATGGAAAAACAAAAGGACTGTGATTATCTCACGTTGACACATACTAGTCAGGTGGAACCCACACATGGAAAAGTCATTTTTCTTGGACCACTGGATTTCCCTAATGCAGACTATCCTACTCGGAGAAAAGAGGGAGTTCATCCTAACCCCCCTAAGGACAAAACTCAATCATACACAAGGTTGGCGATGAAGCAAAAAGAACCACCAAGGCAATTATCAACGACAATTCTGCTGAACTCCGAACCACTAGATCCGGATCCGGATCCACAATCGTCTGTAATAGTCATAACACCAATAGAGGCCCATGGAATGACCGGAACTCCAATGCTAGGCCCACACATGGAAAAGTCATTTTTCTTGGACCACTGGATTTCCCTAATGCAGACTATCCTACTCAGAGAAAAGAGGGAGTTCATCCTAACCCCCCTAAGGACAAAACTCAATCATACACAAGGTTGGCGATGAAGCAAAAAAGAACCACCAAGGCAATTATCAACGACAATTCTGCTGAACTCCGAACCACTAGATCCGGATCCGGATCCACAATCGTCTGTAATAGTCATAACACCAATAGAGGCCCATGGAATGACCGAAACTCCAATGCTAGGCCCAATCACCTATCACACATGGAGAAGGGTGCAACGTGGAGGAAGTGTTGGTCCCGTGGATGACCCTAACCCCAGGGTCAGGAAAAGACAAAATGAAACATGCCAATTGGGGAGGAATCCCACCGAAAGATAGAAAATGACAAGTGACGGAACAAGTCAGGAGGAACTAAAGGCGGCGGCGGGCGAGACCTAGCCCCGCCTAGAGAAATGTTTGTGTTATGATGGAATTTTCGTGGGATTGGAAACCCACGAATAGCTCACATGCTTCAGCGCAATTGCGCCCAAAGTTACCCCGATATGGTTTTCCTGTCTGAAACCATACTGGAAAACAAGGATACCATTGGTATTGCTTTGAAGTGTGGCTTCCAAGGCTGCTTTCCGATGCCCAGACAAGGCCATTCTGGGGGCCTCTATCTCCTGTGGAAGGGAAATTTTGATGTTAAAATCTTGTCTTTCTCAGCGCACCATGTGGCTGCGACTGTTCAATATGACTTGCACCCACCCTGGACTTTTGTGGGATTCTATGGCTAGCCATACCACTCTGATAAGGTGAAGACATGGGACCTCCTTTGCAAGCTGTGACAGGATTTACCTAGCACTATTCTTTTCAGAGGCGACTTTAACGAGATCATGTTCCATAAGGAAAAGAAATTTAGAATCATTTGTCACTCAGCCTCGATGTCAAACTTCAAGGACACGGTCAATAAGGCTAACCTGGTCGATCTGGGGTACACAGGTAATCCTTTTACATGGTTCCGCGGTAATACTGAAGGCACCCACATCGCTGAGCATTTTGATAGATTTTTGGGTTCTACTGACTGGATTAATCTGTTCAACATGTTTCATATTAGCCACACGACCCTTAACTGTTCGGATCACTGCCCAATTCTCATTGAGTGTCTGCAAGGTGAACGAAATAGACAACTCAGATGACCCTTCAGATTCGAGAGCTTCTGGTCAAAAGATCAGGAATGCGAAGAGGTTCTCCGATCAAGCCGGAGGAGTTCTCATGATGATATTGGCCTCAATCTTCAACAGGTTGCATCTGGTCTGAGATCATGGAGCAACAAGAAATTCCATCAACCTGATAGGCATTGTGATTTCCTTGAAAATAAGTTACACCACTTACTCGGGCTTTTTCCATCCAATGGAAATATCTCCCGGATTGGTGCCACTCAACAAGAGCTGGACGGGGCCCTCCGTGTTAAGGAAAGCTTCTGGGCCATGCGGGCGCGGGACATCCACATTAAAGAGGGTGATGCTAATACAAGGTATTTACATCTGAAAGTGTCAGCTAGGCATCAGAAAAATTCTATCATGAGCTTATCTTGACCCGATGGATGCAAAGTTTCTGACACCAACATCATTCACGAAGCTTTGTTAGGATATTTCTAGAACCTCTTCTCCATAGGGAATCCTTTTATGTCTGCTGAAGTAGAATATTGCATCAGACCTGTGATCACCAATGAAATCAACTGGCAGCTTTCAAAAGATGTGACGAATGATGAGATACACATGGCTTTGAAACAAATCCACCCCACTAAGGCCCTGTGATTGGATGGTTTCCACACATTTTTTAAACAATAATGACACATCATCGGTCCCGACATCTGCAAAATGATAAAAAATATCGGGGTAGGGAATACAAGCATTGTCGCCATCAATGAAACTGTCCTCGTCCTCATTCCCAAAATCAAGAAACCCCAGGCGATCCCTGATTTTAGACCAATCAGCCTCTACAATGTATCTTGTAAGATCTTATCAAAATTCATTTTCAACCGGCTACGTCCTTGGATTCATGTTATTATCTCTGAAAACCAGAGCACCTTCGTGGCCAGGAGGCTGATTACTGATAATGCAATAGTGGCACATGAAGTGTTCCAATCGATGAAAATGCACTCCACTGCGAAAAGAGGAACCATGACCTGGAAACTGGATATGACCAAAGCCTATGATAAAGTGTAATGGAAGATCCTAAGAGCTGTGATGCAGAGAATGAGTTTTTGCACGAAATAGACAGATATGGTCATGCACTACATTTCGACCATCTCCTTTAGATTCAAGGTCAATGGGGAGCTTACCAGAAGATTCACCCCAACCCGGGGCCTGCGCTAGGGAGATCCCCTCTCCCCTTTTCTCTTCATCTTGGTGGCTGATGTATTCTCTAACCTTATTTCCAGGGCTGCAGCCGCTAAGTCTCTTCATGGAGAAAAGTTCTGCCATGATAGCCCATAAGTGTTTCATTTATTCTTCGTCGATGACTGCCTCCTTTTCTCCAGAGCAACTATCAATGAATGCTGGGTCATCAGCCATGCGATCCAGCAGTATGAGTGGGCATCTAGACAGTCTATCAATCACTGCAAATTGGAAATATCCTTCAGCGCAGGGGTGCCTCCCACTAATAGAGATGAGATTTGTGCATCTGCAGGCTTCCATATGGTCGAAAAACAACAGAAGTATCTCGGGCTCTCTATGGTGATTGGCCGGTCCAAAAAAGAAATCTTTGCTTCTCTGGTGGACAACATTGAGAAAAAAATCCAAGGCTGGACCCCAAAAGGTATCTCCAAAGCTGGAAAAGGAACCCTCATTAAAGATGTCATTCATTCGATCCCCAGCTACTTCATGTCCATGTTTATGCTCCTAGTGGCCATCGACAATCTGATCCATTCACATACTGCCAACTTCTGGTGGGGGAAAATGATGGAAGGAATAGACCCCACTAGTTGTCATGGGAGAAACTCTACAAACCCAAGTCAGAGGGGGGGGGATGAGATTATGGAATTTTCTTCTATTAAATGATGCTCTATTGGCCAAGCAAGGATGTCTCCTTATTAACATCCCATCATCTCTCTATGCGCGGGTACTCCGTGCCAAATACTTTCCCCACACGGACTTCATTGGTTCCTCTCTCGGCCCCCGACCTAGCCTCCTCTGGAGAAGTATTTGGGGGGCCAGAAATCTCCTAGAAAAAGGTCTGGGATGGATGGTTTTAAATGTCTCATCTGTCAACATCTGGATTGATCCATGTCTTGTCGATAAGGATGGTATGTAGGCCACTTCTCCCGCCCAACCAGGTCTTGAAGATGCCACTATTGACTGCCTCCTTTCAGACCAGGGCCCAGGGTGGTGTGTGGAAAAGATCCAGGAATGGTTTAATGAAAGAGACCAAAGAATTATCCTCAGTATCCACTGTGTCCCTGATGCAGGCCCCGACCATCTTTTCTGGACCAACAATGTTTCAGGCGATTACACGGTGAGATCCGGGTATAGACTGGCTCTAGGCATCCACTCTCTCGACCGTGACGAGGGACCATGGAATGCGGTTTGGAAGCTCAACGTCCCCCCCCAAAATCCTCCATTTCTGGTGGCAGGTATGCATGGACACCCTCCCTAAAATCAGCCTTCTCGTTTTTCAACATATGGCCAGTGCCGAGTCCTGCCCTTTCTGCCTGAATATCCTAGAAAACCTTGGCACACCATCATTCATTGCCCGAGAGCTAAAGAAACTTGGAATAAATGGGGACCAGCTTCAGATGCATCACTGGACATCGCATCTGACCTCCCCGATCTTCTGATGCACTGGTGTTCATCTATTTCATCATCTGATGCCAGTTATCTTTGCACCCTGACCTGGATCATTTGGGTTTGGCGTAACAATTTGGTTTTCCACCACATCCATAAACCCCTTGACTTCTGGATTGAACAAGCCATTTCATGGATTGAGGGCTGGAAGGACCACAAAGGACACCTTACACCAGGTGTTACCCCCTCTTGACCCCATCATTGGACCCCCCCCCCCAACGGAAGGAAGTCTTAAGATTAACTTGGACGCTTCTCTCCCCAAGGATGGACTTGTTGCTCTCAGCCTCCTGGCTCGAAATCATCTAGGGCAGATCATTGTAGCAAAATATAAATTACATCATGCCCTCTGGGAACCTGCAGTTGCGGAGTCATATGCCATCCTTGCAGGTATGACGCTCGCTGTGGAACGTGGATGGGCTGATATAATCATTGAGTCTGACTGCCTTATTGTTATCAATACTATTAAGCAGAATGATGCTGGACTCCATCCTTTTGGCTTCATCATCAGTAGAATCCACTCACTTTTCCAAGGCTTATCTTACTGCACCTTCACCTTTACCAAAAGGGAAGGAAACAATGCCGCCCATCAGCTAGCGGCCTCAGTCCCCTTTGATGTCAACCAGCTATGGCTGGAAAATTTCCCTTCATGGCTCTGCTTTTGTACGACTGCTGATCTTCATCATTAATATTAATATTATCTTCTTTCAAAAAAAAAATGAATGAACAATCTAAGATAAGTTGAAAATAAGACTTGAACTTGAAACGACTATAGATTTTGATCTGAGTGTCTATTTGGTTTATTCCACGTATCAAATCAATACATGAAAGGAGATATGCACCAAATTTACTTGGGGTGACTTGGGTCACTATTTTTCAAAGGTAATAAAATTCCAAAAATTCCCAAAAATTTATTTTTTTGATGGGATTCCCTAATTTATTAATAGTCAGTGGGATTTTAGTTTCATATAAGAGGGAATTCTTGTACTTATTCAAGGGATACACAATCTATTATTATGAAAAACATTTATATATATTTATTTGGAAATTTTATCATATTTCTTACTGTAGTTTTATATGAAATATAATATATTCATGTTTTCTTATATTTACAGCTAATATGTCTCGAGTACAATTACAACATATGGAAATAAATATTCGTCATTTATTTAAAAAAAATATGCATTTTATATACCTTTTAAAAATTAATTAATATATATACCTATACAAGAAACTATTATACCTAAATATGTGTGGGTCAGTAAAAAATATTTATTTGTATATTCTAATATATGTATTTAAATAAGTATATCTAAATAAATAAAAATATGTAATTAATTGTGCATGTATGTGTGAAATATAAATGGGCACATGTGTGTCCTAATATGTTCACGTTTGTGTGTGTATGAGTATTGTGAAAATATTTCAAATATATGTTTATTTTTATAAATATATCATTACCATTAACATTATCATTAAATATAATATATAAATATATGTACAATAAATATTTATAAATAAAATATAAAATTTTATAACTATATATATAATTTTATATGATTATGTATAAATATATATATGTATATATATATCTATGTGTGTAATATATTAAATTTATATGTAAATATAACATATATAGACATGTTTTAAAAATTTATTAAAATATTTTTATATTAATAATATGGAATTAAATATTTTCCCTTTAATTGAAAATAATATGTTACAATTTTTTACATAATAAAAAGATATTAATATATAAACATATATACATATAAAAATATATATTTAATGTTTTTATATACATATGTGTGTGTATTAGAAAAAATATATATTTATATTTATACTTGTAATCTAATTTATATAAAGGATTATTAATATATAATATTTTTAAATAATTGAATATATATATATATATATATATACCAAACACAGAGAAAAATATATTTTATAAACATATTTAAAAATAATTATTTGAATTTATGAATAAGAAAGATGTATATAAATAAATAAATAAATAAATAAATTGTAAAAATTTGATCAAAACAATCATGGTGTAGTGGTAATGCCATCAAATAGCAAATGGGACATCCGTGGATCAAATCCATAGTGTAAGGGTATGAAAAAGAGGTCAGGAAGTGGAAAATAAAGGTCAAAGGTGAATTTTGAGCACTGAAGGGGGGAGGATGGGTTCCCAGTGGGGTGCTAGGTGGGTTGATGAAAAGCATTAACATGGGGGGGGGGAAGCGTGAACACAAGGGGTGGGAAAAATTCAAAAAGATAAAATTTTTATCAGTGCTAAAAACCATTAATAAAGTGTCCCATTATCTCTACTTTTGTAGCCCAAGTAAAGTGGGACTTTATTAATGCTGATAAAGTGATTCTTTATCAGTTTTATTTTTAGCACAGATAGAAGATGACTTTTTGTAGTTCTTAGATTGGCAAAACATTTTTGTCCCTAATAATGATTTTTAGGGCTTTTAAAAGTATGATATTTAGAAGTGAGATCCCATCCATTCCCCCGTATCATTAGATTCTAGATACTAGTTCCGATGAAATATAAATAAATATATTTGAAAAATTACCCTCTCCTAATAAAAAATATTTCATGATTAGATTCAGAAAAAAATCTACCATGAATTTTACATGTTTTGATATGCCAATATCAGATGAAACATTGAGGAACATGATAATAATTTTTTTCCAATCATATAACATTAAATAAAAATACATACAATTTTGATTAATTTATACATGCTCATAAAATTATCCATTATAATTGATAATTCATCAATATTGAATAAATAACTCAATAGGATACAAATAAATGACTTTAGATATGTGCCACCCTGATTCATGAAGAAATTTTTCCAATAATTCAATTAATTTTATTCATTTAAAATTATTTATGACCATGAACCATCTCAGGTACATGAACAACTAAATATAGATGTACGTCTAAACCTTTCCATGTATACAATCACATATTAAAAAAATTGTAAGTGCACCAAGGTGAACATAAAATGTTTGAGCACACCAACTCTGTTGGGATCAACCTGAAACACTAAATATTTTCAATAGAGCCAAATGTATTCATATAAATGTTTAATGTGATAACAAAATAAAAATGACATTATATTTATAAAATATAAAATAATAAAAATATCAGTTTATCATTTAATATTTTATCAAATGTGCAATTTATAATGATTGGTTCATAGGTACTTACTAATCCATCACAACCACTATATAACCATATTTCCACCATTTGATTTTATTTGGTAAAATATTATATTATTAAATATAAATAAGTTATCAATTCATGAAATAGTCATGTATTTTATATACCAAGGGTCATGATAAAACATTACTAATCCAATGACATAATATAATTATTAGTAGAATATGAAGGAATAATGGAATAATATTCTCTACCCAATTTAATAATGTATTGTCCTGATCTAGGTTCAACTATAACTAGTTCCTTAAATTGGATCAGAACATGAAATTAGGCATCAATTCCCATTTCTTAAACCTGCTGACTAGAAGTGAAAATCTAGTGAGAGATGTGGGGAGACTACACAATCATTACTAGAGTTAGGAAACAAAAGATAAGAAATAAATTAAGTAAACCATATAAATAATAACCAAAATGATTGTAATCTACCACCATGCATAATATAGTCAATTCGCCATGATGGGTAGGGGAAAAAAATGAAAAAATAAACTTATCATGTCCTAGTGGTATCTAGTGCCCAAAGAAACCAAAAATGAACAAATTAAAAAAACCCAAAACTGATCTAGATGCCATGTCTAGTTCCCCCATCCATGCTCTATTACAAATCCTTTATCAACCATTTAGTAAATGGAATTTTCCATTTTATTGACCTTCCACCCCAATGTCTATTTGGCTACCCAACGTTGACCTGATCATAGTGTGAGTACGACTTAGTAGGCCCCCACCCTCGGTGTCTACAAAAATTTCCATTCTATAATAGTGAATGTAGATGTGCATACAAATAATATAGAAATATAAAATTAAAGAAGTTTTTATTATACCAAACTTATCTAGGTTCAACTATAATTTTAATTTACCGAACCTACATCGGTCTGCCTTATATGTCTTAACCATATATCTGGGGTAACATAATTCCATATGAGGATCATAAATATGATTATCCCAACCAAGATGTGGAATTTCATTACCAATACCCATTTACAATGTGGAATTCCAAGACCAGAATCTTTACCTTGGTGTGGAATAGAATGACCATCATCTATACCTCAGTGTGGATGACTATGACCAACACTAGTCCAACGACGTGGACTTTCAACACCATCATCCTAACTATGATGTAGACCACTACAACTAATTACCATATCCATTACATCTATATGAAATTATAAGTGTTGAACACACTTAAAACATTTTACTGCATTGATAAATCAAGGAGGAAACCTCTATATTTATTTTAACTCCCATGGTACATCACATTCATTAAAATCATCCCCAATCCATAAATATAACATTTTATAACTTAGTCACATTTACACACATTCAATACCTAATTCATTTAACTTATCTATACTAATAAAATAACCATTTAATCCAAATTATCCTGATATATAGAATTAAAATTGTTTTAATTTCATAAACCATTAAATTCATCAGTTAACACCTCAATTCTCATGGTCAAGGGAGTAACTCACCCCTTGGGTGACCATATCATGGGTATACTCTTTAATAATGGATCTTATGAGGTCAATGAAGGGTTAAAAATTTCATTTATACTCCAAATTTATCATTTTATTCCAATAAATTATATATAAATCATAAAGGCACATGTACAAAACCACATACACATGAAAAAAAATCATGACTATAGTGTATAACTTGTAAACCATCAGCCTAAAGTTTATAGAGAAGGAATCACCCGATAATGGCCCTTGATTCATGTCCACACAACTCTAATTTACCAAACTAAGGATATACTAGAGAAACAATGGTATAAGGGCTTCATAAGGGGAAGAAACAACACATGATGGTCTTTCTAAAAAATAGTAAAATAAGAGTGATAGGCCCACCCAGATCATTGATTTTCAACTAACAATGATTCAAACGGCTCAATATTGACAGAGAATCACCCTTGGAGTATCATAGATATCCTAGTTCATCAATAATGTAGATTCATGTGGAAAGGGATGAAAAAATGGGGAATAACTCGTAATGTTTGTGGGGGTAAAAAGGAAATTCTATACCACATTTAATGAGGCACATAGTTTGGCGACACGGTTAGACAAACGGTTCCCAAACCATTTGAGACCCTCTATCCAAGAGGGGTCCTGAGTCACATGTTTTTTTGGGGAGTCTACATGTGTTGGAATACTATTTAGGGGATTTAATTCAATATTTTTTCAAGGCTGTATGGTTATCTAGCCCCCTCATACTATTTTGGAACTATACACCATCCCCAACATGCCCCATAGTTGTGCAACATAGTTAATACTAACCATACACAAGCCATGATCTCTTCAATTAATGGATTCTTTTCCTATATTTTCTTCCCAGACACTCTAAACACCCCTATGTACTCTTGTACTCTTATAAAAAATATCCTTAACCATTAAAATGGGAGTTAACTAAAAAATTAAAAAATAATGTACTTCATCAAAAGGTGGGATCAAACTACCTCCCCACATTATAATAGATATACCCTCAGCTACACTACCAAGCATTGTTGAGTCTCTAAATAAGTGGTATTATGTTACCATTGATCTTATGGTGGTACTTCCATGGTAACATAGTACCAATTCCATTATGAAATGGAAATCAACTGTAAAAAACCACCAGGACACTGATGCTCAACTATCAATTACTGATTGGTGTAAAATCATGTATTGAAACATGCAATATCCTTTTTCATTCCCAAAAACCAATAATATCTATGAGGTTATAAGTACATCTTAGTAAATCAAATGTGAACCTTTGACATTGATTCTTGGAAATCATGCATCAGATCATCCTACATAAAAGTATTTATAAAAACAAGGAAAAAATGTGAATAATATCATCCTCATAAACATTACAATCAAAAGGTGGATCCCCATATTCAAAAATGTTTGTCAAGAAAAGTTTTCTAAATAGATAGAGATATTAGAATCATTAAATCAGGATTCTCTAGAACACCTAGATGCACCTCAGTAAATGAATCCATCATCAGTAACTCAGAACTAGACTCTTGAACAACCTATGTTTGTGTCTTCAAAATCAGTATATCTAAAAATATATTTAATACACTAAAATATAAGATAATTCGACATTAAAAGAATTCATGTACTCAATCTTTACAACTATTGATGATTGAAATCACTCTAGGAAAATAAAATATTTATGGAACTTATGTTCAGTGTAAATGAAAAACATTTCACAAAAAAGATAATGTTTCCAATATTTCGAACCATAAAGCACTATTACAAATAAGAGATAGCTAATAGGGTTTTTCTACTCATGTAGGATTTATTTTTATGATTCAAACACCACAAATTGATATACCTACATAGACACCACATCAAGTCCAATCCAAGATGCATTAGAAAACATGGTAAAACCGTTACCTGAATTAGTTAAGATCAAGACTTTTATAGTGCTAAAATGATTAATTATCTACTGAAAACAATTATCACATGATATAGACTAGTCAATCATTATACAATTCCTCATAAATACCTTGAGTGTTACCTCTAGTATTAGGATTTCCTTGATAAATATTTTGTAGTAAATGATATTCTAAACAATCTTATAGTATAAAAAAAGTCATGGGCCACTCCTAAGAGACAACATCTTGACTTTTTTATGTTGATTGAAATACCTTCCTATGAGATGATGATACCAACTAAATTTACCGTATCAATCCAGATGTTAATGTTTCATGGCTTGGTATAATGTTGATGATATTTCCGTGTACTCAATATGATTTTAAGATGTGTCGAATGATCATCATGTTTTTAAGATTACATCATGATTTCATATGCCCAAATGACAAAAAAATTCTTAGTGTGGGTTAATGATTTGGTTCATCAAATCCATGAACATAGAAAGAGTTTCCACCAACATTAATGGATTTATAATGAACATATACAAAAGAGACATGATTATAAGAATTTTTTTTATCAGAAGGTCTCAGACATAACTGATGATACCTCGACCTTAAATATATCTTGTATAATACACAATCACCCTTCAGGTATAAAAAAAGATAATTATTTCATAGAATATGATATTAATTCATAACTATAATCTGACTCAACTTCTAATAATTTACATACAACTGCTACATTCCTCAATCCTTTCTAAAAAAAACACAAAACCCCATGGTTGTCAACTCATATTGGTAAACCCTTGGTCCTAAAATTCCAACCACTGAGTTTTATGTTTCTATTGTTTTTATGGATCCATTATATAAGGGAAAAAAATAAATTGGCTCAACTCTAGAAATAAACTGAATCATGAACACCAAATCTATCTCATGAATCATACCTGATATTTCATCAAGTTAAACATGCAATAACTGATCCAACATTGTAGGGATGGAATTATTCTCTACTCTACCATCATCCAATAAAATACATACAAATATGTCTAGGAACTCATCTAATTATTAGGGAACTAGCCTTCATGACCTTCCATGATATACTATTACCCATGGTGAACATAAGTGTCACCCATAAAATACATGAAACTCATTTTTTAAGGAATCAATGTGATCTTGGTATGTAACCAACATTACATTCCTAGTATTAGGTGAAAACTTATCATCTCTTGCACATACAAGCCCCAATGGAGATGGTTCCTACCAAACTCAAGGCAACGCAACTTACATTGATGAATACCCTTTGATCAAACCCCAATAGTGTGTCAATTGACATCACCCCAAATATATACACAAATACCAGACCCAACCAACTAAAAAACTATGCAGATATAAAAGATTGTAAAGATCGTATTTCAAATTATGAATCATGAAGCAAAGATGTTATATGAATTATACCTCAAAAAATTGATGATCCAACTTCACTACCAACTAGAGAAGGATAAATATGTTTCATAATTTCTGTCCCCCTAGGTTGGGCTCCTTTTAGAGTTCTTTATGCTAAACTACCCTACTGATATTGCTTTTATCATCCTGATTTACCTTGTCCACCACCCTGAATAGTACGACTAGTAGAAATCCAACAACATGGCTTATATAGGGTATATAACACCTTATCTATGCTCTGTGTAGGTTTAGATCCTCTATGAATGTCATTATTAATATTTTTCATGAAACATATCTGTAAATATACCATCATTCCACATTATCATCACTTAACTTAGGGTGATGTCAATAAACATGAATGTGGCCCGACCACCACACCAATAATAGATCATATTAGTATGACCCTTAGAGGCTAGTCTAATCCCCTAGATTCCCTATTCACAACTACCCTAGTGAATATTCTTATGAAATAACTTCTTTCTATTCCAATATGTACTACCAAATCTCCCAACAAAATCATTAAACCTACCACTAGATGTATCCTTTCGGATCCCTTTAGAAATGAAAGCCTAATCCATTACCTTAGAAAACCTCTTCTATCAAATATATTTATGTGTATCTTGATATCAAATTGATGTATATCTAGAAAATACATATCATAGCTACCTTATCTCTTTCGAATGTTAGAGAAAAAAACTACAAGTATGTGAAGTTACAAGTGTAATTCATCTTCATCATACTACTCTAGGTTATTCGCATGAACTCTTGAGCTTTTTATTTCTTCAAGTTCATAGGGTGAAGGTACTCTAGGAAAATGTTCTAGAATTACTTCCATGTCATCCCCACTATTTTATCCTTCTAAGCCTGAATAACTAATCAATTCAACTATGGTCTTTGTATAATATAATATTCAAATCATGAAAATATATTTTGGAAGAGTATTTATGAGATCTTGGATCATATAGATAGAATCAATCCATAACTCGTCTACATTAGGTCAACCCTCTCCAATAAATATCGAAGGATACTACTGTTGAAACTTTGTCATCAAGTCAAATATATTCAGCACAACTAACTCCATGTCTCTCTGTATAAACAATACCAAATGGGAAACTTTATCATGGAATGAATAATCCCATCTATTTTCAAGAACCAACTGATGTACTTTTCTAGCTAATGGTGGATAATTCTTAGTGATGAACTCTTTTCTCCCAATAGGTAAACATCATCATGGTGGAATCTCTCTAAAATGCTAATTCATATCTCAAAACACATAACATATAGTTGTAAAATTTACACAAAATAAGGATCATAATTGGACATAAATAAACCAATTTATAGACACAATATCAATAGTTTAAATCACATCCCATCATCACCCACAATTACCTCCATCCCATGCCATGGTATAAAGGGCGTAAAACCAACATAAATAATCACAAGACTTAAATTTTAACCCACTTCAACCATTTAACATCCAAAGGATATAAATATTTTCCATTTAGGTATCATTTTAACAATTAAATTTTAAAACATTTTAACTATTATATTAATTAAACTTCTTGTTGGGATCTATTTTATTAAATACCCACATAAACCATAAATGTATTTTCATTTTCCTATAACCCACCACAACATTCATTTCCATGAGTTCCTTACATGATCCATGTCATATAAATCTTGAGTGACTTAAATTATGCATGAATATATATACCATGGGAGATGGAGGAAGAGAACTAAAATGTTAGAAAATAATAAAAACTCACAAAAAATTAGATCACGCAAGGTTAAATAAAATCCAATAGAAACAAAAAACATCATACAATTCAAAACATAAAATCATACATGGGTTTCCCCTACACATGGGTTCACTACTCCCATGAATGAGCTCATTTCCAAGGTTTGAAACATCCTAAACTCTTGTACACCTACATTAATTGAAATATAATAGCAAATAAGACACATTTGATACCACGTTGTAACTTTTTGGCCTAGGTGACACTTTAATTGGTTACCTAAGAAAGATCACCAAATTACCTCATTTGTGACTCCAAATATGATTGATGCAATTCGCTAGTTGGGAGGGTCTGATGAGAAATGCAGGGAGACTATACCCACATTACCAATGAAATAAAAAATGGATAAATTTTATAAATTAAACCATATAAAAATAATAGAAACATTAATAATCAATAACCATTAATCATATAGTTAATTCCCCAAAAGGGGTAATTCCCACAACCATAAAAAACACATCATGTCATAGTGGTATCTAGTTTCCAAATAAACCCAAAATAAGACTTAATAAAAATCTAAAAAATTGTTCCCTACTCCACATATAGTTCCATTATACATGCTAAATCCAAATATAATATCAACCATATAGAATAGTGACTTTTACCTATTCCTATCCTGTAATGATAAAGTCTACTCTGGTACCCAACAACAACCTCAGAGGTATGTCATCATAACTCAATTAGCCACCACCAATTGTGTATGCAATAAAAACTCATATATAATAGTGTATGAATATGTATAAAAAATATAAAAATATCAAATAATAAATGATTATATTATACATAAGGGTTCATGTTTCCTCTACAGTACCAATAGACCGAACCTTCATTGGTTTACAATGAAATTATGGACCATATGTGAAGGGGTTAAAAAATTCCATATGAGGATCATTAATCTGAGTATCCCAACCATGGTGTGGAATAACATGAAAAACACCCATTCCTAATGTGTATCTCTATTATAAAAATATTTTTCTTGAGGTGGGCCTTCATGAAAAGAAAATTCATGTCTTCATGGACCGCTATAACCAACACCCATCCCTTGATGTGGACCAGCATAACCATCATCCTCACCATGACAAACAACCTTATCAATTTCACATGTAAACACTTCTTAGTGTTTAAAACACATTACACATTTTAAAAATTAATAGATCAGGGAAATTATCTACACCATTTAACATAATTATCATGGTTCAACACATTCATTACAATCATACCCAAACTATAATTGGCCCATTTTACCATTTAGAAATAGTTTACCACATTCAAGATATATCTTGTCTAAATAATTCAAGATAATAAAAAACCACTTAATACCAATTTTCTTGATAAACTCAATTAATTTTTATTATTATTATAATCCCTTTGATTCATTATCTATCAACTCGGTTCTCTTGTTCAAGGGAGTGAGTCACCCTTGATTTACTATAGCTCAGGTCTACTCTACCACAATGGATTCCATGAGGTATATAATATGTTTAGTATATAATTTATACAACCTATTTATCATGTAATTTAAGGTGTATCATAATAGAACATGTTCAAAAACACATACACATGAAAAAATATAAAGAATATGGGATATAACTTATAGACCACCTTACTCGGGTTCATAGAAAAGTACTCATCCAAAAATATCCCTATATTCAATCAAAAATAATTATCAATGGAAAATACAAGCCTATTCTGTAAAAATAAAGGTTTTGATGATTCATAAGGGTATGAAAAAAAATTATGCTTCTTATTGAAAATTGGATAAAAATGAGTGATAGAATCACATTGTGCATTAATTCACAACCAATAGTGTTCCAAATAAACCAATACAGAGTGATAATCAGCCCATAGGTTGATGTATCTCTTATTTTATCACTAAATCTACTAGAGATTGAAAAAGGGAATAGAATAAGTTAATAATAAATAAATATAAAGATTATAAAATTAGAATTTTCTCCACTATTAATGAGGAACGTGAATTTTCCATTCAGTTTTCAAAACTATGTTCTAACGATGGGACACTATCTATCTAAGAGGGGGATTGAGCAATATAATTTTCAAAGGATCCAAGAATTTTTATAGAATCAGGAAGATTCCATGAATCTAGTTCTTTACAAGGACATACAGTCTCCTACCCCCTTACATGCATTTTCAACTGTTCACTAACCCTTACACACTATATAGTTATGGTTCACGATTAGTACTAACCATTATCCAAGCATGCCCTAGAACATAAGGGATCCATTTTCTCATTTTTCATATGTCGAACTCCCTGTACCCCTGAAGACCCATCACCCTCTCGAGAATAATTTTACTAACCATTAAAAAGCGTGTTAACTCAAAATTTAAACATGAACATAGATCCCCTATAGGTCATGATCATTCACATAAAAAACTATATAGATTATAAGGTACCCCAAAAAATAAAAAATTCATTCCCATATCCTTATATTTTTAAAATCATTCTATAGAGTATATAAAATACTGTATATATAGAATTATGACATCACATATCCATTATCAATCTATTGGGAATACATAACATCACATAACTAGAGTGATAGAATTGCATAACCATTTTCATTTTATTATAAATATACATCATCAAAGAGTATTCCATATATTAGTGGCATAATGATGAACCCCTGCCTAGTCACAATACATCAACATGTCTCAAGAAAATAACATTATTAATAACTTCCATAGAAATTTGTGTACATGTGTATGGTCAACCAATTTGGTCTATCCTTTCAATTTACCGTATACAAATTTATAATAGATCATATAATAAATAGATATAAAAATAATTGAAGTAAAAAGCAAGATAATCCCTATATAATTAATCCATTTTTAATTCAAATTCAGTTATTTACCTTAACCTCACTATCCTTCCCAAATATGATATTTATCTAATTACAGTAATAATATTTTTAAATTATTTAATTTTTTCCATAGTTTTGTTTCCTCCTTTTGACCAATAAACCACATCCAAAAAATTTGATGTAATGAAGAAATTTAACCATTTCCTAGTTCAAGATAAATTATAATTAGAAAACTCATATTTAATCTACTTTTTAATAAATTTATATAGCTAAAATGAAAAATTTATGAGTATTCTAGTTTTTTCACATGAATAGTATCATAGATTGCCAAAAAAAGACATATCATCCCAAAATAGTAAAAGAACCATTAGAAATGGGTATGAATATATCTTTATCAGAATAATAATTATAATTTCATCTTCCACAGAAACCACTTACTTTATAATATATAAAAATATAATTTTTATAATATTCTATAATATACTTTTTTTCATTTTTTTTCATTCAAGACTTCAATGTCATTTCCCACATATTTAAAAATTTAGTGCATGTACAATATCTCAAATAGTCATCCTATAGTAATTTTGGATTGTGAATAAGGTTCTTCACTACCATTTAATTCTATTAAATAATTTTCATAATATTTGAACTATGTTGATTCCCTTGTAGGCTTCCATTACCAATCCACATTACCATACTAAACCCTACTCTTTAAAATTGAAAAATAGTAGAATTTTTTTTAAGGATATCCATATTTCATAAATCACATATGCTACATTTTCACTATCGTATAATGAATATGCTAAATCAAGATGAATTAGATGGACATTGCATAAACTAAAAAATTCATTTATTTAACACACCTAAAAAATAATTTACAAGAAACACAAATCCAAAACCCTAGTGTTACATATTCAATAACTAAAAAGTTTATATCCATCGATGAATCATCAATCTAACACAAGAAGTCCTCATGATAGAAGATAGAATTGGGAGGGATGAAATGGATATGGAGAAAAATATCCCCTATAGGAATATTACTCCTAATGCATTCCTCCAAATTAGTTTTATAATGAAGACCCCCAATATGAATAAAACTCCCCCATATGAATTTAGTACGTGAAAAAAAAAATTGAATATGTGTTGGTTGCAATGGAACATCCATTATTCATAGGAATCTATGTTTCATATAAGAAAACTTATTGTTGTGTTAGTATTTATCCTTATGATTTAATTATGCAACTAAGATTATAAGGATTTCTAAATTAACATTTATTATCTTATAAAATCTACCAATAATACACTTTTAGTAATCATACATACCCAATGACTATTTAATTCTTTTAATTCATCCTTTTTTTTCTAAAAAAATAATATTTTTCACTAAATCATTAAATAATAAAAAAATTTATATAAATGAGGGTAATTATAATCTCCCCATAATAAAAAATAGTCAATTAAAATAATATAATAAATTTGAAACCCATATTTTGATCCATTTATACAGCCTATTTGCTTTCCACTAGAATTGTTTCCTAAAACAAGATTCATATTTCTCTACATTTATAATTTCAATCGAAAACAATTTTTTATAGTAAACTATTCCCATAAAATATTCCAACAATATTGAGAAAAATATTCATCTTAGAAAAAAGGGTAATATTATTACCAATACCAAAATTTTAAGATGCATTCCAATACACACTAGATACACACATTCTTTATCTAAACCATCATAATGTTTATTATATAACAACTTCATCTTATTTATAGAAATCCATATTTATAATCCATTAATATTACATCATTTTATATTAATATTAATCAAATAATGTTGTGATATAATATATAAATATATGGGTTCAGGGTATTTTAAAACATGGTTACATTGAAAATGAGTTCATAAATGATATACTTCACTGCCCACAATGTTCTTCATTACTAGAACCTTTCTTAAGCACATCATACTTAAAAATGTTCATCATATTCTTTATAAAAGAAAACATTATAATTGGTGTGATATTATACATAGTAAGGGTAATGAACGAAGATATCAATGATCAAATAACATAACATGAGTATAAAGGATATGAGGCTATGTGTGTAACCTCTAAAAATCATACCCAAAAATTATTATATTTTCAAAATGATTCATAGAATAAATAAGGATAGTTTACAATAGTTAAATAATAAAGGTGAGAGATTATCACTATAATAATCATGAAACAAGAGTTCAAATCACAAACATAATAAAATATATAATTGAGTGGCATTATCATACATATAGATGCAATATCACACATCAATGTTAACTACCAAGACTATCAAATCATAGTGGATCAGGAATCAATAGTAGTTTCCCAAATATTAATGGATCATACTTCATCACATTCTTCCCATACCAAAATGAATAATGATTCATCGCCATTTTACCATATTGGATCTTGTATCCCTACCCATTTCGGATTACAGATCAAGCATATCAACGAGTTTTCCACAGTGAATCATGCACATCGACTTGTTTCCCATAGTTATCTCATGTGATATAAAACCCTAACCATTGCATTTGAGTGATATAAAATTCTTTCCAACCCACCAGAAAATGAAAATGATACATATGTATGATCCTAAAACATTCATCATTTCAACATATCATAACTCATCTATATAATATTGGTTTCATAAACATTTCATCAAATAATTATAGTATAAAATATAGAAAATAAATAGTATTCAAAAAAAAATCATATTATTGTTAAAAATAAATAGAAATAACAAGGATGGTTTTTATGGATCATATCCCAAGTAAATCATAAGTGAAATAAATTAATTCTATCATATTTTAATAATATCATTAAATCATAAATGGAATTCTACTCAAGGAAAATTCCATTTCCATTTTCAATTAAAATATTTATTATATTTACAAAATATTATGTAAAATACGTTTATTGAAAAGAACCATGAAAACATTAAAGAAACTACAAGGAATTGAGCATTCATGATAATGAGAAGTACCATTCATGTTGTTCATGCTAAAACAATGATTCCTTTCACATTTTTTAGTAAAAATTTGAAAGTACAATATTAAGAAAGTAATCAAAATATTCCATTAAAACAAATTTAAAAATATTAAAACAAAGTTAAAAATTAAAAGAAACATTCTAATGATAATTGTAAAAAATTCTAGGATATTTTTTAAACAAAACTTAGAAAAGGAAAATAAGATTCCCGACCAAATAATAAAACATATACTATTTTACAAAATTATTTTCCAGACTCATGATTACATAATGTGAGAAAAATTATTCGAAAATAAGTATTCTATAAAAACATCTATAATAGAATAAAAATTTAATGTAAATATTATATAATTATCATATAATTACTTTAATTGAATGTTATAATAAAACAATCCAAAATAAAACATTATTGAGACATAAATCTCCTAACTATAGTATTTTCATTATTTTTACAAGTTATAACCTCAATATAATATATGTAAATTTATTATAAAGGTATTATATAACATTATTAATATATATAATACCATATATTTTTACTTATAACATCTTATCATCCATTTACTTATAATTTGTTTTTAAAATCAATCTTCTAGGTGATAATTGCTTTGTTTCTCATGCTTGTTTCAGTTTGAAAATCCCAATACTTGTATATTGATCATGGTTCCAACATATATAACATTTTATCCTTTATATATAAATAAAATATGTTAATTATAAATAAACTTATATTCATCGATTAATTCTATAGATAAAAAAATGAATTACACCACTGATGGAGATGGAACAATGTAAGTACACATGAACATTGTTTTTACTTTTTTAAGGATATAACAAAAGAAAGGTAAATAAAAATAATATTTTGCAATAATAATTACTATATCATATATATATAATATATTTTAATTAAATATATCATTTTTAACACCCGGGTAAATATTAATAATAAAATTAACCACATCGCTTCATTGAAGTGGTAGTCCACATATTGAGATGATCAACATTTTCATTTCCTAAGAGATTGGAAGGTAAGAAAGTAGATACAACATTATAACTGGGGAAGAGTAATTATATCATAAATATCATGTGTAAAAATAAGTCCCATCACAATAAACATCCATGAAATATGGTGATGGAATATTAATTACATCACTCCATGGAGGGGACAACCATCAATTACACATGAGTATATTTTAACTTCCCATTTGATGGAATAGAGGGTTGAAATTGGTTGTTACATAATCATAAAAAAAATTATGTCTTTTTAGGATAATTAATTTTATATTTCATGGTCAAAAAAATATTTTATAAAAGGCAGGATAATAAATAAACTAAAGGGGGTCATGTAAGACAATTACCTTTCTTTAGAATGCCTCCTTTCAGCCCATTATTAAATACACTTGGAATGATATTTTAAGATGAAAAAAATCTCAAAATAATTTATAGGGATGTTTTAATTTAATTGAGTAGGTTTTGATGATATATATGGATCCAATGGTGTGAGAAAATGAGAATAAGTTGTGTCCTTTTATAATAAAGAGAGGGGTACTCCTGAAATTACTAGAAATATTAAAATAATATAAATTACATTTGAGGTTAATTTCAATACAAATTGATTTGCTTAAAAAATATGGTAATTAATAGATGATTTAATTACATAAAATAAAATTTGGGAAAGGGTTTGTGACATTTTCATCCTTACCAATTTGTTTTTTCCAATGTTAAATATTTCAAAACAAATATATAATCAAATTAGATTACATTTTAAGGGTCAAGAATATTACCCTGAGAATTAAATTTCCACATAAGTTAATCATGGTAGAAATTTTTAATATTAAATATTTCACATGGATAAAGATACGAATTTTATTAATTTTAAATAGTATAATAAATTATTGTTCATTATAAAAATCCATAAATATCATTTTTGGAAATTTTCAGTTATATTGACATTATGGTCATAAATATTGTGATGTATTCCAAATGAAAAAAATTTAAAATATCCAAAATAAGTTATATTTATCTGAAATATTAATGTATCTAAATAATTTACCAAAATATTATAACTTTTAATATTTTTAATATCATTTTTTTTGTTATTATTTTAATTTAATAAATACTCAATTGATGTTGTGTAATCATTTAAGGTAATAATTTTGAAACTAAAAAATGAAAATAAATTTCAATGATAAAAAATAACTCAACTTTAAAATAAAAATTTATAAATGAACATATCCTCTTTTTATCCTTATGTAGATGTTATAGAGTTTTTAAATTTAGGATGGTGATATTTTTATTTACTTCATCAAAAAAATAAAATAAAAATCAATGTCAAAAAATGGCATAAAGTGGCCATATGTTTTCTAATTGAGTGTATATGTCTTCAAAAAATCATATTATATGATAAAGTAATTTTTTAGAGAAATTTAATAGCCTTATCCAATAATTTTAACATGTTTTACCCATTTTTTCCTTATAGAAGTGACAAATATTTATAAACAATACTATTAAAATCATTAACAAGTAAAAGTTATATATTTACAAAATATGTACCTATAGATAAATAATATATAATCCATTTTCAGAATTCAATTCACATAATTAGAAGTATTTAATTTATTATTAAATTTATAAAACATAATGAAAAGTAGTTTTCAATTAATTTTTTCCCTAAAATCTAAACTTCTTTTTTTACCAAAATCCAACATAAAATTAATTCCAATGACATTAATTTTACTATTTATAATATAAATAATATAATTTTAATTTTAATATAAATTGTAGAAAAAAATTGACTTTGTAAATTATTTAAATGAGAATAAGTCTTTCAAAAAAAATCATTATTTTCCACTATTTATAGAAGAAAACTATTTTAATAAATATCTCAAAAAAAATATAATATAATTTTGCCAATATGATTTTAAAAATGTTTTTTATTAGTGAAATAAATTTTATATTAGTATAAAAATATAAATATAGTATTTTCTCACCCTAAATCAATAAAATACATTCTGAGACAATATTATATTTAAAGGATTTTTGAAAAATTTAGTATTTAATTAATTATATAATTTCTTTATAAAAAAAATTTATACATAATTTTAAAAATGTATTTATTCATAATCATAAATCCAAATTTAATATATATGTTACTGTTCTAACATTTAAATAATATTATTTATATTGAGGTCCGTTTAAACTCATTTTTGTGTGTATCTGAAGAAATCAACGAAATAATAATTATTTGAAGATAATTATATCATAAAATATAATAGTGTTAGATTTTACCCCCAATAAAATGTATTTCACCCTTGAAATTTCATCACCAAGATACAAAAAATTATGATGTCATTGTTTCATCACATATTTTGGTTCCCCAGTAACTTTTTTGAATTTATGATTCCTCTTGAGAACTTCTACTATGAAAGTATCCTTATTTAATAGTACCCTATATCTATTATCTGAAATTATTAATTGTAATTCTTTATTATAAATACCATTATTAAATTGTATGAAATTTTAGTTTTGTATATGTGATGGATTTGGAAAGTACTATCTTAGGAGATATATATAGAACACATCTTAAACATGAGAGAGAAATTCTATAAATCAAATAATTGATAAGATTTTGTCCCCACACTATAAACAATTTATAAGGATAAAAAATAACTAGGGATCAATATTCCCTTATTTATGAATCCCAAAACATTCCTATATGGTTAAATTTTAAATAATAGCATCTCAAAATAAATAAATCCAAATTTCATCAATGAATTTCAACATAAATATTTTTTTTAACATAGAGTATTCATGATGGAATACAAAATGGCACTAAATTAATCTCAAATTTCATCAGTTATCATAGGTCCAAATAGTTCCCATTCATTAACATCATCCCATCACATTATAGTTATAAACTTTTTTCTACTAAGGGATTTATAAGGAAGCATCTGAATGCTCGTGTGAAAGCTATCGATTTATAAAACTTAATTAGAGAAAAGTGTTGATCCCAAACAACCTTAAAATATTGAGATAAAGGTCCTAAATCAATCTCCAAGGTTTTTCAATTTATTAAAAATTGGATATTTGTATAAGGATAAAGATTATTTTTTAAATATAACATTCAATCTATATCCTACTAAATACCTCACCATAAAATTGAGGTAAAAAATATATCCCATTCAGATATATTAGAATTTGGTACTCCATGTAATCTTTTAGTTCCTTTATATATAAAATAGGAATAGGATCAATAAAGAAATTTTATTTAATGGGAGTAGAGGGAGTTGACATTATAATACGGTCAAGTAATAATAAGATTACACTATTCCAACTATATTTTTTGATAAGTATGCTGATTAAATATATGGTATTATTTTCTAATTTCTACTCAGGTATGGGTAAAGTTTGTAACATCCCATTAGAATTTTTTTTCTCATCTTTATTATTCTAACATACTAGGCGTCATTGTAGAAACTCTGTAATATCTATTTTCATGGTTTCCCACTTGAAATACTCTTTTAGATATCTATAAATCTTCCTAATTCCATATTGAATAATGAATTAGGAAATTATAGCTTCATCAAATAGCTCATTTCTTCATTGTATTAATATGACACATATAATGTTTTGTAATATTATCATTCTATCGTAACCACAGTTGAACTCAGGAACACTCCTCATATTCTTATACATTTTCTGTATACCTTTTGTAACTCTTTAATCCTCACATGGATAGATAGTTGAAAAATTATTTGAAAAATATAGGATCTTTACCCTATCCTTAGGATTTCATTTTTAATTTTGTAAATATCAATTTATATTAGATCTCTTTCAATCCTCATAAAAGATAAACTTCATAAACCATTCATCTTAGAACATCTAACATAATGTTTTCATTCTGAAGTAGGTAATGTATTGAAAATTATTAATCATTGACCAATTCTAAACATCCTATCTATCATAAATTCAACTCTTTATATGTGTATATATACATAAAACTTATATAATTCATATATATTTCATACATTTCACAATAAAGGTAATGCCTCCATAATTTCAACTCTAAAAATTACCACTACCGTGTCTAAATGATGAATAAGGAAAATTTTCAATTTTTTTCAAATGGCATAAGGTATATGAGGTCAACATATCATTATGCATGAGGAAAAATCCCAATCCTTTCTTTGATACAATAGTGTAGATCACAAAACCCTTCCCCACTATATGGTGGTCTGATTAAAATTTCAGTGAACAACTATCTCTTCAGCTCCTTGAAATTATTTGTATAGAAACTCACACTTTTTATACAAATGCATTACATATTAATAGACAAATATTCATTACATAATATAAAAATCAATGATATAACCATTTATGTCTAGTGAAATTATTCATATTTTTCACCCTTATTATACTTATCATAAATAAAAAAATTCTTCCTAACATGGGGAAAACCATAATAATGGATGAGATAAGATTCTAAGTAAGGGTAAATAAGGGATATATCAATGACAACATAATAATAATATGATCTTAAAGGTATGAGAACATTATATTAATATTTGGAAAGAATCACCTACATATAATATATCATAAAATAATGTCATGGAATAAATTATAGATGTTTATAAGACATTATTCATTAAGTAATCAAGGAACACAATACATGAGAGAATAACATTGGTATAATATAGATATTTTTTACACAAAAATGAACTTATATCATTGTAATGATTTTTAAATTAATACATGTTATATCATCAAGGTAAGGTCATAAAATTATACCCTTTCGTAAGTATATGGAAATTTTACAAGTCCCCCACTTAATCATAGGGAAATTAAATCTAGGAAAATACATAATTATATGGATATGAAATCCAGGTCTGTGCATGATCATATATATATGAACTCCATGCCCACACTTAATCTTATGCACATGAAATAAGGTCCACACACAAAATTGAGAACATGAAAATAGATTCACACATAACATAATTAAATCATGTATTATTCACCTTTACCCAATGAATTAAAGGGATATATAGGCCCCACCCATTACAAAATATATTCATTAGAATAACTAAAAGTACATAAAACATTCATCGTATCATAACCTGTTAAACAAATATTTGTTAATAAACATTTCATAATAGTATAACCCATGGAAAAGGAATGAGATTCATAAACATCTTATCATTATAAAAAACAATCCATTGAAAGGATAAATATATTATAATTTTACCTTATCACCATTAAGGATTAATTTACATCAAAGGATGTCATCTTAGATAGAAAATTATTCTTAAAAATCATATGGAACATTTCTTGAGGAAAATAAACTTTTCACCTAGAATTTTTTTTAAAACCAAATGTTCACACAATATTTTGAATGTCATTTTATTTTAAAATAACCATTGAAAATAAAAAATTATTATTTAATCATTATGTGGTCATGATGGTGGGAAATTTAATTTATTCCCTACATGTTAAAAAGGATTCCATTCACATTTTCACAAAAATTTCAAAAGTGTAACATTTTGAAAATGACGTGATGCTGATTTTTAAAACCATTATATAAAAAGTAAAAAATTTGTGCAAATTATTTTATTTTTTAAAGAATACTAATAACTATATTTCAATAATTTTTAGAAATCATGGACATCGAAGAAAACGTGTTTTAGAATGAAGAGAAAAATAAATCCAACAGTTATTAAAAACATCAATTTGGAATATTGAGTACATAGAGAGATGAAATAGAAAAGAAAAAATTTATTCATTATAAATAACCATGGTAGAAGAAAAATAACGTGTTTCATTAGATTTAGATCATAATATCTCATTATAGGAAGCATAAAAATAAATAACCACAATAAACAGTGAGATTTTCATATCAAACCCTTACAACTTTCGTAACTTTTGAGTCATGATACCTATTAAATAATAATAAAAAATTAAATAAAAAATATCATGTTTACAAATAAATTCATGATATAACTTTTCATTGGGGCAGTATATGCACCTCATAATTGAAGATATTTGCATAACATAACATATGTCTCAAATAAGATAATGTGAGATGAAATTATATTATTTTATATATCAAATTACTTCTAAAACCCTCAAGAATATTTTATAATATATATAGGATTATTATGTATATATCAATTATTAATAATATTATATATCATACCAGTTATTATTTACTTATGAACTTTTATTACTTATTTATTAACAATTACTTGTTTTAATAACATTTTATGTAATCACTACTTTGCTTTTAATGTACGTTCTGATTTAATATTTTTATTCCTCTAACTGTAACCATGGTTCCATAATATTTAAAATTTAATTAATTATATAAATATCATATATATTTATTATATATTTATTTTTAGTAACACAAAATATTTATAGATAGAAAATGAAATTCAACGTTCATAGAGACAGTATGTTGTATGTATAGAAGAATGTTGTTTCCAATTTATTGATGAATGGATTGAAAAGAAAGTAAATAATAAATCACTATTCCAGAGTTATTATGATTTTATATATATCAAATATATTTATTAATTTTTTTCTTATTACCTTCCATGTAATGAATAAGTTAAAAACAAATCACATAGCTTTACATGGTGGTGGTCCAATATACGGACGCACAACATTATCATAACACAAGAAATAGAAATTAATAAGGTAATTTTGATATTATAATTCCATAAGTATAATAATATCACAAATAACATATTAATATGTTAAATCCATCATTATATTCATTCATTATAGGTGGTAACAGAAAACAAATTACACCGGTTCATGTGGCGATAATTATCCATAAACATGATCTGTGATTTCATATCCCATTTGATGGAGGAGGGGTGGATATAGATTAATAAATTAATAAATTAATATAATAAAATATAAATATATGTTAGATACTACTATAATTATATAATTATATTCATATATGATTTGAATGAGTCAAAATAAAAAATAAAATAATTTTTTTTTAATAATTTCGCCACTTCTTCGGAGAAACTCTTCAGGTTTATAAAAAAATCCTTCCACGAAAGATTTAATAATAAAAATGAGGACTCTAATATGCAGGGGAGTGATTTATTGAATGTAACTGTGTATATATTTTATAAAAATAAGGTTTTTATAGAGTGAGGAGAAGAGGATAAGGAGTGATTTTTTGTATGTGGATTAGAGGGCACACTTTGGATTTTAGAAAAGAATAAACTGTAGACATGTTTCTATCATAAATAAAGGATACAAATGAGTTATTATTGAATATTATAGGTTATAATGTAATATTATGGCCATAAATTGAGAGTTAGATATTTTTCTATGTAATTTTACCCATTATATTTTTTATTTAATCCATCAGTAATATTGTTTTAACCATAACTGCGATAATAAATATTTACTAATTTAACTCTTAAATTTGAAAAAAATTAAGTCGATATTATTATACAATAATACTTTTTATGATTAAAAAATAAGGAATCATTTTTTTCTAAATTATAATTAAAAATGAGGAAATATTATATTCAAATTAAACTAAGAGATGTGATGAAAAAGCGGTTTTCGAAAGAGAAAATTTTCATAAGTATATAACGTTCTAATGGAAAAATTCAATATAAAATTGACTAGAATAACCAAAATTGGAATAATAAATATATAATAAAATTTAATTTATGTTTCTATTTTTTAAACATGATGTAACATTTAAATTCATTTAACCAAAAATAGTTATTTATTAAATGTTTATCTTTTTTTATTCATAAGAAGTCAAATATTTTATGATAGTTAGAAAAAACAATGCCTAAAATATAATTTTGATACAATTATTTAAAATATGATTTTTATTTTCCAATTTTTTTTTCTAAAATTATAAAATATAATTTTTCTATTTGTTATCAAAATAGAATATGTGATTTTTATTAGAAAATTGTACTTTAAACACATATAGTGTTTTCCAAAAGTTATGTACATTTTTATCAATATGTTTTATTTATATAAAACCATTATATTTAATATTTAAATGTTTATTGTAGTTAGGGTAGAACCTGAGTGGTAAAACATATAATCCTGTATCCAAGTGTCTAGTTTTAAAATCATGACTTTCCCCTTTGGGTATTTATATAAGCACTGACATTAGGGTGGTGACGTAGGTATAAAATGGGAAGGTGGTTATATATGAAAGATATTTAAAACTTTTACATTGTCATATATTCTATGTAATTGGTCTCCCTATACCAAAATAAAAATAGTTCACTTTGTTCAATAAAAAAGGAGGCTTCAACCCCAAATTTTAAGGAATATAGTTAAAAGGTGATAATTCCAATTCATACTTGTAAGCGTAACAACTATGTAATAACATTAAAGTTTAAATAATAATATAAATTGGGTATTATGGTTTTTTAAGACTCCATGTTATTTGTAACTAAATATATCAATGAAATAAAATTATTGGTAAATTGTTTTTCATAAAAATATGTGTTTTTACCTTCTACTCCCCCTAGAATTACTTTCACCCTTCATATTTATAACTTATATAAAGATAAATTAGTGGGCCTATTTATAGAAACATATCTCTATAATCCAGATCTATAATTTCAATTCTTTAATTGAATATCATGTTCCAATAGAATAAACCCAGAGTTCAGATTATGTGATGGATCATGTCTATACTTCTCACGAGAGATACATGAAAAACATCATGGATTTGAGAGAGGTTCATTTGAAGCAACAATTGATAAGACAACATGTGGACATGATCAAAAATATCAAAGGGAACAATATGACTAGGGACTATTTTTCCTTTAATTCTAAATATAATTACCTTCATTTATGTATAAATTAATAGAAACACATTCTCCCCAACATCAAATTATAGATTTATTCGACAATTGTTGGTGTGTCTTTTCTAATGACGTTGGGATACCCACATGTGTGTTGAATGGATCTAATATTATATATCATTTTTTCTAATAACTTAGGTCCCAATATATTTTCCCCCACATCATCCCCAAACATTTAAGTTTGATAATTTATTTCATAGAGGTCATCATAAGGATCCATCTCAATACTTGAGGGAAAGTTATTGCTGTATGAAAAAGTTTCCAACAGAATGTGATGATCCCAACCAAATTTTAAATCTAAATAATAGGATCATCAAAAATCCTCTAGGGTTTGTAACATTTTATCATACTATATATATATTGGAGGATTATGTACATTACTGAAACATAAGTATATATCCGTATACAGTTGAATAATTTTCCAAAATGTATAAGTAAACCATGGATCTTGATCAAATACAATATAATTTTATACCCCATGATAATTTACCACTTCCCTAATATATATTATATAAAGATTAACTATAGAGAAATATTATATAATACTTATGATGTGTGATGGATTTTTATGGAGATCCAATTCAAACCAAATATCATAATATCCTTCAGATGTTTTGGGGAGCATAGAAAAAATAAAAAGTATTTTTTTCCGGTTTAAACTCTGGTATGGATGATTATTATACTATCCCCATTAAAATTTGTATATCGGAATTAACCTAATGACATACTAACAACTAAGATACATACTCATAATTATCTCCAATTATGTTTTCCCATTATAAATAATATTTCTCATAGTCCAGTGGTAGGCACTATGCCCCTATCACCATTCGGTTCTAGGTCCATACCCTATGGCCATGCCAGATGTGATAGGTTGTCACTTGACCTATGGGTTTTCATTTTTATAAAACAAAATAATTCCAAAATAATTCCCAAATTGAAATAAACTATAATCGCTGCAAAATAAAAGATAATATAAAACCTAATTTTTATAAATATCTTCAACTATATGTCTAGAAAATGTGAAGGTATTCCTCATCAAATAAATTTTTCAATAAAACATATATCAAACCAAAGGATTATATAATAATAACATTCTCTAAAAATGTACTTGTTGTTCATAAGATTCCATCACATAATATCACAAAATTGAAGTCTATGAATTTGAACTATTTATCAACCTTAAACTCAAAAAATCATTATGGTATCTTTAACTCTTATGTTAATATTACATTGAGGCACATATTCTTGAAAAATATAATTACCCCTTTATTCCTCAAATAATCTATTATCCTAGACATTGAAATTTTTATTGGGATATTGGGTTCCTCCTTGCATTGATAGAATATCAAATTTGATTTCAAGATTCTAGAATCCGTGTAAAGGGAGATAATAAATGATATAAATTACATGAAATCTCACCAAATGATGAAAAAATATTTTCATAGGGCCCACTCATACTAACTCAAATATGAAATTCCAAAATATATATTGGAGGATAATGGTTTTGTAGTTTTTTGGAATGACTTCAGATATTGTGATTTCATAGGCTTTCCTTTTTCCCAATATATTTAGTGATTGTTGAGTATTATTGTACTCATTATCAATAGTATTTGGGTATTCATTAAAATAATTCCCAATCAGCATGAACATGAATCACTTGAGTGTGGGTTTTGAATTCTGTGGTTATTTCCTGATTTTATTATATATAGAAATCTTCTCTTCATTACATTGGCTTTAAATTTACAAACTAACTTACGTTCCAAAAATAAAACATTTACCAATACCCTTATGAAAATAACCACAATGTTTCCTTCCACACATTGAGAATGAATAAAATATTATATTCTTCATTCCATGGTGTTTAGAGTATCCTTCAAATTAAATCATTCTTATCAAAATAATGATTTTGATGGTTAAACCAATTCTCTATTTGAAAAATTATAGGACATTAAATGATTTATTCACAGAAAAAATAACTTATGGAAAATACCTTTTAGATACTTGGTTTTAAGACACTGAATAATCGATAAACCATAAATTCTATTTGGATAATAATGCCAAAATCATACCTCACAAGAATTTTAAAATTTACCTCATAGGTTCGGAAATATCCATCATTCTTATTATTTAACCTCAAATATTCATTTTTTATTAATGTAATGAATCCCCACACTTAAAACCAAAGGGGAAAATGTATAGGGTTCTATAGGGGACTACAAACATGCATACCGAGGGAATCACCAATAACAATTATCACATCATATTGAGGATGTAAACCTAAAAAAATAAAGAAAGTGAAAGCATAATCTAGTGGATACTTTTAAGCAACATAGTTAGATGCTTTATTACCCATGTCCCATGTGTGAGTGATATAGAAGACATTATGGTTCTAATTTATTCATTTAAATTTGATATTTGATATTAAAGGGAGTGGTTCCATAACCCTATAGTGACTTTGGTAAAATTTTAGAGTCTATTTCTAGCATAGATAGATGAATGTTTCTCATAATGTACAACTCAAGACCAGAAAAAAGTGATTTTTTTCTTCCTCTTTGGAAAGAGTTCTCATTTCCAAAGAATACCATGAAGGTGATTGTGACTGATCCTCTATTTCCTGGAATTAAATTTTAACCCCACATGACACTAGATCTGTATGAACCATTGGTATTGATTTTCATCCCCATGCTGTGTGGGTGCCGACTAACCCATAATCCAATATTGGGGATAGTAGAAGAATGGATGGAAAACCCAGTTCCCCAAAGAGTTTTTAAGGATTGATCATTTTCCCAGATCCAAATCTCATGAACAAGAACACTCATCAGATTCATTGTTCTAAAATCAATGTACAACATGTTGCTAGATATCCCCTAAAATAGAGCTTTTCTTCTTGATTTCAATATACACAATCTCCCTACAACATGGATACTGGCTCTATATTTAACCACATTTCAGTTATTCCCCTAACCCAAAAAACATTTCTCGATGATGTTTATTCCCATGAGATCATGAAGAAACATTCCTATGAAGCTTCCAAAAACATTCCACACACTCCATGTAAATTTTTACTCAATTTACATGTTTCATATGGATTCTTATTGGGGATGAGTTTAGAAGCTACACTGGGAACCCATATGAATACTGGTTTTCTTAACATTATCATCCATATAAATATCACTACAACTAATTTTCCACACTAAAAAGTTTATTTTTTTGGGATTTCCTTACACTAAAATACCTCACCCATTTCATCCACTTATATTAGTGAGTGTAATAATCTATGATAATCCCTCAACAAGAAAGATCTTATTGATAAACTGATAAGAACACCAGTGCCTATATTCATAGAAAAGTCAATAAGAAAATAAATCACTAGTTGTCTTCCAAAATGGCCTCGATGAAGGTCAAGTTACTAAATTCTTGTTTGAAATTTATTTACTAGGTAGTACATATCGAAAAACCTAGAATGGTAGAATCCCAATTATGGTGCTAGAAACAAGTCTCACATAGTTAAAAAATCTATCATTCATGGATTTCAATCATGGAGTTGTGGGGTCAGACCATAGGATATATGTTGGATAATATTCCTTTTGGATTCTTAGAAATGTATTCTTATTTCATTACAATAAGTATTTTGCATCCAATGAAAGTTTCTCATAAAAACCATGAAAGGTCCCTGAAATCTTCATGACCTCAATACTTCCCTAACTTTCTATCCATTCCATAATTTTCTAGGATTCCTCAGTATGTCTTCCCACTACCTGAGTATCCCATATAAACACTACTATTTTTTTCTATAGTAGAAAAATTAAATAGATAAGAACCTTAGTAGAATACAATAGATAAATTAGGACATAGGATAAAAATTATTAACATGATTAAATATTCAACTAAATGATAGAAAATATATATTATTTTTGGTGATCCTATGAGTTACCCTTTCCACGAACATGTGAATGTGATGCACACAAAATCTACTAGATGATATAGGTGTTCCGAGATAGTCCATATGGAATCATATCCAATTGAAACAAAACTAGACTCTTTCAATATATCTTTTCCACTCGATAAGTGACCTGAAATGAACTAATGCATTTTATCGTAGTTCACCACATATCAGTTCAATTTATAGTATTCTCTAATGACATTGTTAATCCGAAAAATGGAGTTCTATTTTCCAAAAATAAAAATAGTCATTTTATCTATGAAAATATGATTTGATAGACCTTGAATACAAATTTTGAACCAAAACTGAAATAACACTACCGTCATAAAGGCTCTTGTGGATTAATATTCTAAAAGTTTCAAGCATTAGAATGAAAATCCTTTGAGAAATTGAGTTTTCATTTCTTAATCCCCTATCTAATCTAATGAAACCATAAGTTATCCCATAAAAAATAAATGTACATCTAATACAAACTAAAACACATGAATAATATATCTTTGAAATAGTTAGATAAGACTATATGAGTAATAAAATTAATAATCAAATACCAATTTATTCTATCATAATATTTATCCATATATAGCATGATGGAAATATTTTTGATGAGATTTTTTATAATAATCTGATGTTAATTTTTTGATCCAAACAATTTCCCCTTGAATCAATCAATATTTTAAGAAATTTTTTTTATTAGAGATCCATCTATGAAGGTGCGGTGAGAGGAACATGTTGATCATAGTGGATGGAAACATATAAGAAAAATTGAACAATATTATCAATAAGTAAATCATAACTAAAGAAAGTTACTTGATTTTGGGAATTAAATCCATACAAAAGAACATTTTATATGAGGTAGACTTTCACCCCATAAGACGAAATGAAAAACTTACACAATATAATCTTCAACAAGATCCCATGATGAAACATAGATCGAAATTGAGAATCTATTAGGTCCAGGCATGCTAGAAGAATTTAGATCAAGCACCACATCATGAATCTAATGTTCTTCTAGAATTTATTTTAATTATGAATTATCACTATACTTCACCACCCTGGGTATTTTATTAAGAAGATCTACATTCCTCCTCAGATAAACTAAATTCATGAGGGGTGTGTACCTACAAGAATGTATTTGAAATATTATTTTTCCATACCTCCCACCATGTCTTGATCGTTTGAGAAATATCGATTCTCTTGAGGGATATTTGGCCTAATGACCTTCCATTTTTTAATGATGTAGGATTAAAAATACAGGGTTTTTATCCCCCTATTTAATCCATTTTTTATTAAACTAATCAATAGAAAAGTGAGAATTTTCCATGATCTTCTCTTCCAAATAATTCATATTTTTGAAAAAAATGGCATCTATCCTCACATCATCCATCATCGATCCTATCCTTAATCTAATCAACCTCTATTTTTAGGATATACATGAATTGAATGTGATGTGGTTGATTTATTATACTGGTTTTGAAGGTTTACTTTATGATGTATAAAAATATTATAGAGCCCTTTCCAATGACTAGAGTGAGATGATTTTGACCATGATGATTTGACAACATGCTAATATAAAGGAATAGTGTTCTATCTGTAGTCATAGAATAATCAGCTGCCTATGAAAATTATAGGGGATATATCAAATAATATTTGATAGTGATGAAAAATAGATTGAACGAGAGGTAATACCTTGGCATACAAGAAGGAGGAGATTTCATAAAAATTAACTAAGCCCTAGTCATTCATACACTTGGATCAGACACTCCCCTTCTGGTTATTGAATCATGTATAATGGTCTCTCAAGTATCCCTAGTACATTATCACCTTTTTGGCTATGAATGAGGATAAATCATGGCTTTCCTTCATCTGGAATCCCCCCACTCTTCTTCCCAGTAAGGTCTTGGATAGAGTTAAAATATCAACAAATTATCCCAGAAAAGAGTCATAGATTTATGCATAGTATATCCTATTATATAACCCCTCTATATTTCATATCAAGGTTGGTGTAGATAAATTTAATCAGAATAAAATGAACTCTCACGTTTATTTCTATTGTGAGAAACTGTTTTGAGGTCCCCAAGAGAAAAAATAGAAATATTTTGTTTCTGAAAAATCTATATTTCATAGTTTTGAGGATCATAATAGATTATGTTTAACATTCTGAGTCTGTGAGAAAAATAAATAAATTTGAGGGTGGTTTTTTTCGCACAAGAATTGATATAACCTACTAGTTATTGTATGGGAGAAGATGGGATATAAAGTTAGTTTTTTCGAAAGAACCCAGGATGTGTCCATTACATATTAGTAAATAAGTCATTAATAATATGGGATGGAGGATTTGGTTACTACTGCTAAGGGTACATTAATGTTATCACTATAGGAGTGTAGATTCCAGGATATAGACCTACTGTGCATTCCACTATGAGGGGAATTAGGATTGAAAGATGAAGAGAGATTTGTATATGATAATGGTTGAAAACAATAAATGGTGGGAAACATATAAAAAAATTATATATAGGGATTATTGATGAAACTAAGGTCCCTTGATCATCCTTATAGAGAGGATATAATGGAGGAACAAATACTTCTTCATTATTCATAGAAAGTGATTAGGTGGTGGTGAGGAGGAAGCATCCATAGAAAATATCATGGACTTGTAATTCACAATAGACATATATATAGATCTCCTTGGATTATTTTAGGAAGTAGGTGATAGTGGAATGTTTTGAATTAAAGGACTTGAAAAAAAATAATTGTCCAGGGAAAATTTCACCGAAAAGAAATTCATAGGACACTAAGAATAATTGAAGAGGAAAAAAGAACTACAGGGAAGCCAGTAAAGCTTCAGGAAACCTTCATCAATGTCATAGAAGAGGGACTAACAACAAAAGCACCACCATACCGAGAAGACTGAGACTCATAACCATACTGCCTACATAATGTGGATAATTTCCATTCAACTATAATGTTGATTAAAAGGTCACCTGTGACATGGGGAATATTTTCTTCCACCAAGAGAAAGAAGATCCCAATCTAAGAAGAATTTGGTATATAAGAGGAGATTAGAGGTCCACTTCCACACAAATCCAAGCCACTCACACATCGATCATGTAAAGACCCGCAAATTTCAAGGAAATTTTTTTCTTAATTTTCTTTGGAATTTTACAAGAGCGCAGCTTCAGACGGCACCTGATTCCGAGGCCCGGTGTGTTCGGAATCAATTTCCGAAGTTTGGCTTGGGTACGTTCAGTGAACGGACGAGCGGGTTTTTCTATCTTTTGAACCGGTGCCCGGAATCGAATTCTGAGGGCACCGATGAAATCGCAGCGCCGGTATTTGCTTAGAAACGCCTCTTCCGGAGTTGCGTTTGCTCAGACGTGGTTTTTAAATTTTGCGGCTTTAAGTCAGAAATAAAATAAAGTTTGTGCGACAACTTTATTTTATTTCACTTAAGCTGCTTGGAAGTCACTTGGAAGCCACTTGAACTGAGTTAAAGCGGATAGGGTGCTATCCGGAAATATCCTACCCCTTGTTAGGATATTTGTGCGGTGGGGCCCGCACGAGCCCCGCCGTTTCTTTCGCTAAGTAACGCACCCGCGAAAACCCGTCAAAGTAACTGAAAAGTCAACCGACGCGTTTTCTTTAATTCTTAACAGACCATTTAATTGGGCGGTTTATTTCGTGAATTAAATGGACTGTTTCTTTCGTGAATTAAATGGGCTGTTTCGCTCGTTGAATTAATTCAACGAACTGATGGGTCGTTACTTACGCTTTTGCGTTTGTTGGCATGTTTATAAAATAAGACCAACCTAAAAATCCTTTGAAAGGATTTGAGAGGATCCTTGTTTCTTCATCTCCCCGCGAAGAACGCGAAGAACGCGAAGAACGCGAAGAACGCGAAGAACGCCGGCGACCGGAATTCGACGACGCACACCGAGATCTGCGACGTCGACGAACGCTACCAGCGACGTTCTTCGGCGACGCCTCTTCTTCCGCGGCCGATCCTCGTTCGACAACTAAGGTGAGAATCAGATCGTTTAAATTCTCCCTTTTTAAATTTCATGGCAACGGATTTAATTAATTAAATCCGTTTGTTCTTGATCCGGAGATTGGCGACGCGACGCCGGATACCGCGACGACGCGATGATCTCCTTCATCCGCGACGAGCGATTCCGCGACGACCTCTCGTCCGACGACGACGACAAGGTAGGGGTTTATTTTTCTTGATGATTCTTTCCCCGTGTTTATTTTTTTAAAGTGAAGAACATGATCTCCGACAATTTTAATTTATTTAAAATTGTTGTTGATTATTCCTCCCGTGGTTTATGACTAACGCGGAGGATGCGGGTCTAACGAACAAGACCCGGCAACCCTCCGCCGATCTCTTTTGTTGTGCGGATATGGCGGACGACGACGAACCACGCGTCAAGGGCGATCCGTTGATCCCGCAGTGAAGATCGGCCCCCGGGAGGAGCAACGGCGCAGACGGGAGGCAAAACGGGCCACCGGAGCAACTCCGGCGGCCCGCGGAAGGCGGCGGCGGCGCGGGTCGCCGGCAAGGCGGCGTCGGTGACCGGAGGCGGCGGCGCCCGGCGCGCCGCCGTGGAGAAGATCCGCCGCGGCTGAAGCCGCGGCGGCGGCGGCCGGTTCCGCGGCCGCGCGGAACCGGGGAGGGACGCGGCGGCCCGGCCGCGTCCGCGTGACAGGCGGCCCCCCCGCGGGGCCGCGTTTCCTTCAAGCCGCGGGTCAAACCCGCGGCGGCGGCTCCTTCGGCCGCCCGGCCGAAGCCGAGCCGGCCGGTCCGGTCGGCCGGGCCGCGCCCGGGCCGGACCGGACCCGGCCTAGCCGGGTCGGGCCGGGTCGGGCCGACCCGGTTCGGGCCGACCCGGGTCGGCCGACCCCAGGGGGGGGTTCGGGCCGGGTCGCCCCGGGCCCAGAACCCCCGTTTCGGGCCCTCTTCGGTCTTTCGCCCATATTTTGGGCCTGGGACCTCCGATTGACGAACCGTCAGCGGCTACGCGAACCTTGGATCGAGACGGTCGTTTCGGTATATTATACTCAAGGTTTCGGAAGACTTTGGGTTCGGCCGGGTTGGTTCGTACACGAAACCAACCGGGCCCTCGGAGCGGAAACGCTCATAACTTGAGCTACGGACGTCCGAACGACGTACCGTCAGCTGTGGTAGTTTCCTCTAAGTGAGACGGAACTTTTGGCATACTCCGCCCGAGGATCGGATACAAGCGGAGTACGGTCGGGTTGGTTTTGCCCTAAAAACCAACCGGGCCCCTGGGACGAAAATGCCAATAACTCTCAGACCGGGCGTCCGATTGACGCGCCGTCTGTCGCGTTGAGATCCTGTTGTCGATACGGAACTTTTGGATACATCAACTTCGGACTACGTGTCAGTTGATGTATCAGCCCCTCGACTCGTGGAGCGGACCCTCCTAAACGAGCTCACTACGTGCGGGAACCCTAGCGCTGGCTGTGACTTCGACGGCAGAGCAGAGATCCTCCGTGGACTGCGACGACGGCAGAGCAGAGATCCTCCGTGGACTGCGACGACGGCAGAGCAGAGATCCTCCGTGGACTGCGACGACGGCAGAGCAGAGATCCTCCGTGGACTGCGACGACGGCAGAGCAGAGATCCTCCGTGGACTGCGACGACGGCAGAGCAGAGATCCTCCGTGGACTGCGACGACGGCAGAGCAGAGATCCTTCGTGGACTGCGGCGACGACTGTGCAGAGATCCTCAGTGGACTGCGTCGACTACTGCACTCAGCGATCCTACGTGGATCAGTGCTACAGGTTCTGTGTGAGCCCGATCCTATGTGGGTCCTTACTACCGGTTCTGTGTGAGCCACTGCCTACAGGTTCTGTGTGAGCCCGATCCTACATGGGTCTTTTGAGGGGGTTAGTACCTATCGATCCTTCGTGGGTCCGACGACTTAGATGGATCAGTGATCATCTTTGACGTCATCTGAAAAAGTATACCTGGTTGAGCTGAATCTTATGTTACTCTCCTTCGTGGATTGTGTTGAACTATCCTATGTGGATTTACTGTTTACTCTCCTTGTGGATTTGAGTCTTGCTTTCCTTTGTGGATTGAGTTGTTCTTGAGCTCGTGAGCAGAGCTAGAATTGGGGACTTAGGTATATGTATGGGCATATACCTAAGTCGAGTCAGATGTTACTTCGTGATTGCATCTTTCTTTTGTGCTATATCCTTTGTGGATTTCGGGAGACCTTCGGGGGTCTCGGGGTCCTTACTGAGTAGCTTGTACTCACCCCTGCACGGGCTATGCCCGCACCTTGTTGTGTTGGTTGCAGACGACGGACAGCGCTGATCACGGTTGGGGTGTGGAGCAGGACGGTACCTGGAGGTGGACCACTGGGCGGGACGTGCTCGGAGCGGACGCGGGACCCGAGGAGCCTGGAGGCTATCTGTACCCACCCTTCAGGTGGGATTGCCAGTGGACGACACGAGGCCGCCGTCTTTTCTTCAGTTGCTGTTCTTTACTTTTCCTGTTGTACTTTCAGTTGGGCTTGTATTCCGGCCCCCTTTACTTTTCTGCACTTTACTTTCCGCTTGCTGACTCTGTGTGGTTGTTACTTATAAAGGCAATGCCTTCCCTGTTTACCGGGAATTTACGCCTTGGTGCTAGTCGCCAGCCCCTGGCCTATGGAAGGCGGGCTTGGGGTAGTCACGGCACGGGCCCCGAGGACGGGTCGTGACAAATTGGTATCAGAGGTGGTCGGTTCTACCGCAGACTCTGATCGTCTTTTCTTTCCATATGAAGCAATAGTGTTTAGTGTATTGAGTGTGGTTATCAGTTCAGGGAGCCCAGTGTTGGTGCGGCGGCCGACGTATCCGTACACCAGGACCCTGACTCCTGATTTCCGACTTAATGCATGAAAACATTTATTGCGCGTGTGTTTCAAGTTTCTTTGTGATTTCTTGTGTCAGCTCACCGGGTATACTGATCTGCTTCATGAAAGTCTCAAGTTTTCCTTGTGATTACTTGTGCCAGCTCACCAGGTATACTGTTCTGACTATGGTGCTCTTGTTCTCCTTTTCAGGATGGCCCCGCGACGACAGCCAGCTAGGGTTCCGAGTGTAGGGCGCGACGGCAGCCCACCGAGCGACGAGGCCTCGGTGCAGGGCCCTTTGCCAGCAGTGGCACCGGCGGTAGCTTTACCCGCCGAGCCACCGATGCTACCAGTACCAGACGCTGACGATGCACGTCGCCTTAGGGCACTGCATGAGTTTCAGAGCCAGCGACCACCCAGGTTTCGCGGTGAGGCGGACCCCCAGGCCGCCGAGGACTGGCTAGAGGCGGTGGTACGGATCTTTAGGCTAGTGAGGACACCAGCGGATCTCATGGTGATCCTCGCGGCGAGCCTCCTGCAGGCGGCGGCAGGACGATGGTGGAGCTTGATGCTCCAGGTTCACGATGAGGCATCCTTGCTCTGGACGGACTTCGAGAGCCTCTTCCGCTCTGAGTTCGTCCCGGCCACCCTCCGAGCGGTGCGCATCCAGGAGCTTCTCCAGCTGCGCCAGGGCAGCATGACGGTCGCTCAGTACGCGGCGAGGTTCACTGACCTATCTCGCTACTCGACCGACATGGTATGGGACCCCTTCTTCCGGGCCCGGACCTTCGAGCAGGGCTTGCGACAGGAGATTCGGGCGTCGCTGATCTCCCTCAGCATTCCGACCCAGGCGGGAGTGCTGGAGCGAGCCCTCCTGATCGAGAGCTTCCTGGCAGAGCCTTCTTCAGCGGCGAGACCTAGCGCAGGGCGGCAGGTAGCTGAGTCTTCGGCAGCAGGTAGCCGACGGATGACTCTCGGGTCCAGGCAGACCAGACCCCCACGCAGACGGCCTCAGGACACCGGCTCAGCAGTGCGGGGCACACAGCGGAGTGCCAGCCTTCCGAGAGGCAGGCTGTGCTACTCCTGCGGCGGGCAGGGTCACATGGCTCGTGACTGCCCGACTCGCCGACCTGAGGAGCAGCAGACGGTGGAGGGGCCACCCAGGCAGAGGCAGAGGGTCGACCGTGGCGGTCCGCAGGGAGGAGGCGGACGAGGCAGAGGAGCTGGCCGAGCAGCGGGTGGTGGGCGACGCTTCCAGGCTCTACCCCCACCACCACCAGGAGGGCCACCTCGACCACAGGGAGCTGGCGGGCAGGGACAGGCCCAGCTCCAGGCAGTGGAGGCCTACGACCCCGACTTGCCAGAGATGATTCGAGGTACGATCTGTGTCTATTCCACCCTTGCTGCAGTACTTATAGACACAGGAGCGAGTCACTCTTTCATAGCCTCTGCCCTTGTTCGGAGCTCGGAGATTCCGACTGAGCCGTTGGCTCGATCCTTACGGCTAGAGACTCCTACGGGAGCAGACTCGACGATTACGCACTGGTGCCGGCAGTGTGAGCTTACTCTAGGAGGCGAGAGCTTCGGCTGGGATCTCCTTGTAGCGGCGTCGAGGCCTTACGACGTCATCTTGGGCATGGATTGGCTATCCACGGTTCATGCCCAGATCGACTGTTTTAGGCGCAAGGTGCGATGTGTTCGCACCGACGGGAGCAGGTTTACCTTCACCGGCGAGAAGGGAACCTTTGCAGCACAGGATGGACTTCCGCGGAGGAGAATGTAGCCCATCTCTCATCAGTTGGCTAGCCTCATCCTGGGAGCAGTGGACGTGCGGAGTCCAGTTTTTCCTGCAGTGGTGGACCAGTACGTGGACGTCTTTCCCGACGACGTTCCAGGGCTACCTCCTCGTAGAGAGGTAGAATTTTACATCGACTTGTACCCCGGGACAGCCCCGATATCTACTCCAGCATATCGGATGGCCCCCGCCGAGCTTCGGGAGCTGCGGGTACAGTTGGAGGACTTGCAGAGCAAGGGGTTTATCCGACCCAGTGTTTCACCCTGGGCTTCCCCGATTTTGTTCGCCAAGAAGGCGGACGGGAGCTTGCGACTGTGTGTCGACTATCGTCGCCTGAACCAGGTGACAGTGAGGAACAAGTATCCGCTGCCACGGATTGATGACCTCTTCGATCAGCTCAAGGGAGCGCGGTGGTTCTCAAAGATAGACCTCCGGTCAGGCTATCATCAGCTCAGAGTTCGAGACGAGGACGTGCAGAAGACGGCCTTCAGGTGTCGGTATGGCCATTATGAGTTCTTGGTTATGCCGTTCGGCGTAACCAATGCTCCAGCAGTGTTCATGAGCCTCATGAACAGGATCTTCCATCCATACCTCGACCGATTTGTCGTGGTCTTCATTGACGACATTTTGGTATACTCGACGACTGAGGAGGAGCATGCCTACCACCTGCGAGTTGTGCTAGACACGCTCCGAGAGCACCAGCTTTATGGAAAGCTCTCAAAGTGCCAGTTCTGGTTACGTGAGGTCCACTTCTTGGGGCACGTCATCTCTGAGGCGGGAGTTGCAGTGGATCCCGCGAAGATCGAGGCAGTGCTAGCTTGGGAGCCACCCAGGAGCGTGACAGAGGTGCGGAGCTTCTTGGGCCTAGCGGGATACTATCGGAGATTCGTGCCAGACTTCTCCAGAGTTGCGGCACCACTCTCAGCCTTGACGAAGAAGGGGAAACCCTTTGTGTGGTCAGACAGATGTCAGCAGAGCTTCCAGGAGCTGAGACAGAGATTGACTAGCGCACCTATCTTGAGGTTGCCTGAGGAGGGAGTTGGATACGTAGTTTACTGCGATGCATCAGGGACTGGACTCGGATGCGTCCTGATGCAGGAGCAGGCCGTGATCGCCTACGGATCACGTCAGTTGAGGCCGCATGATCAGAACTACGCCACTCATGACCTGGAGTTGGCAGCAGTGGTCTTCGCTCTGAAGACTTGGCGGCACTATCTGATGGGCGAGCGCTTCACAGTCTTTTCTGACCACCAGAGTCTCAGGTATATCTTCTCTCAGAAGGACCTGAACCTGAGACAGCGGAGATGGCTTGAGTTCCTCCAGGACTATGACTTTGAGATAGTCTATACTCCTGGGAAGGGGAACGTGGTAGCCGATGCCCTCAGCAGGAGGATGGGCATTCAGCTGCTTGAGGAGGCGACGGAGCAGCTAGCCTCCTTGCAGATATCCTTCGTGGATAGAGACGGAGCAGCCTTTCTTCAGTCTCTCACAGTCTCTCCTCCACTTCTACAGCGGGTCAGAGAGGCTCAGCGTGGGGACGCTGACTGTGAGACCCGGCGTGCACTGATATCCTCAGGTCAGGCGCCTGATGGTTTCTCCCTTGGAGCAGAGCACGACATCCTTTTCAGAGGGCGTACCTTCGTACCAGTTGCTTTACGAGAGGAGGTGCTGAGAGAGTTTCACACTTCTCCCTTGGCGGTACATCCCGGAGTGGCGAAGATGTACCAGGATCTCAGACGACAGCACTGGTGGCCGGGCATGAAGAAAGCTGTGGCAGAGTTCGTTTCACGATGCCTCACCTGCCAGCAGGTGAAGGCAGAGCATCAGGTACCAGCAGGCTTGGTACAGCCCTTGGAGGTCCCGGAGTGGAAGTGGGATGGCATATCTATGGACTTCGTGACTGGACTTCCACGCACTTCCAGAGGTCACGACTCCATTTGGGTGATTGTCGACCGACTCACCAAGTCGGCACACTTCTTACCCATCAGAGAGCAGGGCTCAGTGGAGAGCTTGGGACGTCTTTACGTCCAGGAGATCGTACGGCTTCACGGTGTGCCATCGTCTATCGTCTCCGATCGAGATGCTCGTTTCACTTCCCGGCTTTGGAAGGGGTTGCAGGAGGTGTTCGGGACGCGGCTCCATCTGAGCACAGCCTTCCACCCTCAGACGGATGGTCAGACGGAGAGGACCATACAGACACTCGAGGACATGCTCCGTGCATGTGTTCTCGACTTTGGTCGCAGCTGGGAGGACCACCTACCCTTGGTGGAGTTCGCGTACAACAACAGCTACCACTCCACCATCGGGATGGCACCATACGAGGCGTTGTACGGCAGACCCTGCAGATCACCGTTGTGCTGGACAGACCCTGGGGAGTCAGCACTCGTGGGACCAGAGATGGTCCGAGCCACGACAGAGAAGGTCCAGATCATCCAGGAGAGGATGAGGACAGCTCAGAGCCGGCAGAAGTCATATGCTGACAGGAGGCGGAGGCCACTAGAGTTCGAGGATGGCGACCACGTATTTTTGCGTGTCTCACCTCGACGTGGTTTACGGAGATTTGGCCGAGGCGGCAAGTTGTCTCCACGCTTCATCGGGCCTTTCCAGGTCCTCAGCAGGATAGGAGAGGTGGCTTATCGCCTGGCTCTACCACCTCAGTTGCACCGGGTGCACGACGTCTTTCACGTGTCTCAGCTGAGGAGATACGTGCACGACCCGACGCACATCATCGACTTTGGGGAGCTGGACGTGGACGATGGGGCGACTTTTGCGGAGGTCCCAGTGGAGATCGAGGATCGACAGGAGCGGGTCCTACGTGGGCGGTCGATTCCTCTTGTGCGCGTCAGATGGCAGCACGGGAACCTCCAGGAGAGCACTTGGGAGCGGGAGGCTCAGATGCGTGCTCAGTACCCCCATTTGTTCCCCTAGTTTTTGATGTATCTTTACGGGGACGTAAATCCCTGAGGTGGGAGTAATGTAAAGACCCGCAAATTTCAAGGAAATTTTTTTCTTAATTTTCTTTGGAATTTTACAAGAGCGCAACTTCAGACGGCACCTGATTCCGAGGCCCGGTGTGTCCGGAATCAATTTCCGAAGTTTGGCTTGGGTACGTTCAGTGAACGGACGAGCGGGTTTTTCTATCTTTTGAACCGGTGCCCGGAATCGAATTCTGAGGGCACCGATGAAATCGCAGCGCCGGTATTTGCTTAGAAACGCCTCTTCCGGAGTTGCGTTTGCTCAGACGTGGTTTTTAAATTTTGCGGCTTTAAGTCAGAAATAAAATAAAGTTTGTGCGACAACTTTATTTTATTTCACTTAAGCTGCTTGGAAGTCACTTGGAAGCCACTTGAACTGAGTTAAAGCGGATAGGGTGCTATCCGGAAATATCCTACCCCTTGTTAGGATATTTGTGCGGTGGGGCCCGCACGAGCCCCGCCGTTTCTTTCGCTAAGTAACGCACCCGCGAAAACCCGTCAAAGTAACTGAAAAGTCAACCGACGCGTTTTCTTTAATTCTTAACAGACCATTTAATTGGGCGGTTTATTTCGTGAATTAAATGGACTGTTTCTTTCGTGAATTAAATGGGCTGTTTCGCTCGTTGAATTAATTCAACGAACTGATGGGTCGTTACTTACGCTTTTGCGTTTGTTGGCATGTTTATAAAATAAGACCAACCTAAAAATCCTTTGAAAGGATTTGAGAGGATCCTTGTTTCTTCATCTCCCCGCGAAGAACGCGAAGAACGCGAAGAACGCGAAGAACGCGAAGAACGCGAAGAACGCCGGCGACCGGAATTCGACGACGCACACCGAGATCTGCGACGTCGACGAACGCTACCAGCGACGTTCTTCGGCGACGCCTCTTCTTCCGCGGCCGATCCTCGTTCGGCAACTAAGGTGAGAATCAGATCGTTTAAATTCTCCCTTTTTAAATTTCATGGCAACAGATTTAATTAATTAAATCCGTTTGTTCTTGATCCGGAGATTGGCGACGCGACGCCGGATACCGCGACGACGCGACGATCTCCTTCATCCGCAACGAGCGATTCCGCGACGACCTCTCGTCCGACGACGACGACAAGGTAGGGGTTTATTTTTCTTGATGATTCTTTCCCCGTGTTTATTTTTTTAAAGTGAAGAACATGATCTCCGACAATTTTAATTTATTTAAAATTGTTGTTGATTATTCCTCCCGTGGTTTATGACTAACGCGGAGGATGCGGGTCTAACGAACAAGACCCGGCAACCCTCCGCCGATCTCTTTTGTTGTGCGGATATGGCGGACGACGACGAACCGCGCGGCAAGGGCGATCCGTTGATCCCGCAATGAAGATCGGCCCCCGGAAGGAGCAACGGCGCAGACGGGAGGCAAAACGGGCCACCGGAGCAACTCCGGCGGCCCGCGGAAGGCGGCGGCGGCGCCCGGCGCGCCGCCGTGGAGAAGATCCGCCGCGGCTGAAGCCGCGGCGGCGGCGGCCGGTTCCGCGGCCGCGCGGAACCGGGGAGGGACGCGGCGGCCCGGCCGCGTCCGCGTGACAGGCGGCCCCCCCGCGGGGCCGCGTTTCCTTCAAGCCGCGGGTCAAACCCGCGGCGGCGGCTCCTTCGGCCGCCCGGCCGAAGCCGAGCCGGGTCGGGCCGGGTCGGGCCGACCCGGTTCGGGCCGACCCGGTTCGGCCGACCCCAGGGGGGGTTCGGGCCGGGTCGCCCCGGGCCCAGAACCCCCGTTTCGGGCCCTCTTCGGTCTTTCGCCCATATTTTGGGCCTGGGACCTCCGATTGACGAACCGTCAGCGGCTACGCGAACCTTGGATCGAGACGGTCGTTTCGGTATATTATACTCAAGGTTTCGGAAGACTTTGGGTTCGGCCGGGTTGGTTCGTACACGAAACCAACCGGGCCCTCGGAGCGGAAACGCTCATAACTTGAGCTACGGACGTCCGAACGACGTACCGTCAGCTGTGGTAGTTTCCTCTAAGTGAGACGGAACTTTTGGCATACTCCGCCCGAGGATCGGATACAGGCGGAGTATGGTCGGGTTGGTTTTGCCCTAAAAACCAACCGGGCCCCTGGGACGAAAATGCCAATAACTCTCAGACCGGGCGTCCGATTGACGCGCCGTCTGTCGCGTTGAGATCCTGTTGTCGATACGGAACTTTTGGATACATCAACTTCGGACTACGTGTCAGTTGATGTATCAGCCCCTCGGCTCGTGGAGCGGACCCTCCTAAACGAGCTCGCTACGTGCGGGAACCCTAGCGCTGGCTGTGACTTCGACGGCAGAGCAGAGATCCTCCGTGGACTGCGACGACGGCAGAGCAGAGATCCTCCGTGGACTGCGACGACGGCAGAGCAGAGATCCTCCGTGGACTGCGACGACGGCAGAGCAGAGATCCTCCGTGGACTGCGACGACGGCAGAGCAGAGATCCTCCGTGGACTGCGACGACGGCAGAGCAGAGATCCTCCGTGGACTGCGACGACGGCAGAGCAGAGATCCTCCGTGGACTGCGACGACGGCAGAGCAGAGATCCTTCGTGGACTGCGGCGACGACTGTGCAGAGATCCTCAGTGGACTGCGTCGACTACTGCACTCAGCGATCCTACGTGGATCAGTGCTACAGGTTCTGTGTGAGCCCGATCCTATGTGGGTCCTTACTACCGGTTCTGTGTGAGCCACTGCCTACAGGTTCTGTGTGAGCCCGATCCTACGTGGGTCTTTTGAGGGGGTTAGTACCTATCGATCCTTCGTGGGTCCGACGACTTAGATGGATCAGTGATCATCTTTGACGTCATCTGAAAAATTATACCTGGTTGAGCTGAATCTTATGTTACTCTCCTTCGTGGATTGTGTTGAACTATCCTATGTGGATTTACTGTTTACTCTCCTTGTGGATTTGAGTCTTGCTTTCCTTTGTGGATTGAGTTGTTCTTGAGCTCGTGAGCAGAGCTAGAATTGGGGACTTAGGTATATGTATGGGCATATACCTAAGTCGAGTCAGATGTTACTTCGTGATTGCATCTTTCTTTTGTGCTATATCCTTTGTGGATTTCGGGAGACCTTCGGGGGTCTCGGGGTCCTTACTGAGTAGCTTGTACTCACCCCTGCACGGGCTATGCCCGCACCTTGTTGTGTTGGTTGCAGACGACGGACAGCGCTGATCACGGTTGGGGTGTGGAGCAGGACGGTACCTGGAGGTGGACCACTGGGCGGGACGTGCTCGGAGCGGACGCGGGACCCGAGGAGCCTGGAGGCTATCTGTACCCACCCTTCAGGTGGGATTGCCAGTGGACGACACGAGGCCGCCGTCTTTTCTTCAGTTGCTGTTCTTTACTTTTCCTGTTGTACTTTCAGTTGGGCTTGTATTCCGGCCCCCTTTACTTTTCTGCACTTTACTTTCCGCTTGCTGACTCTGTGTGGTTGTTACTTATAAAGGCAATGCCTTCCCTGTTTACCGGGAATTTACGCCTTGGTGCTAGTCGCCAGCCCCTGGCCTATGGAAGGCGGGCTTGGGGTAGTCACGACACGGGCCCCGAGGACGGGTCGTGACAGATCATCATTGTGGTTATCTCATCTGCACACATGATCAATCCCATGACATTTGACTATGGGGTGAAGAAACAAGACATTATAGAAGGGTAAGGGGAGACTCTGGGAATTAAGCCAAAACACCCCCTGTGGGGAGTCACACTTGAAATGAACCGCTATAGACCATATGAGTAGGTTGACACTCTTATTACCACAAGAGATAGAGGGAGATGACCATGAATTAAAAAATAACTAACTAGATGAAAGGAAAAAAAAATATAATTGGAATCAAAATGGAGACCCACACTGGAAAAACCATGTCGCAAGAAGTAACAATGTTCGTGAGAATTTTTTTGAGCATAGAAATGTGATGTTAAATTGGAGCTCTCCTAATTTTTTTAGGAGAACAACCACTTATTATTTCCATCCACTTAGCATTATCATAGTACCTATGGTTTCTATCCCTGTAAAAAAACTAAAAATTATAGTGTAAGAAACAATAAACATAGTGTGTAACCACTAAATCCAGAAAAATAATTTATAAGATGTCTCAATAATCACACATTTTGTATTCATTGATACCTTAAGATTATTATAGGCCATTCATGGTCATTATTATAATGATCAATGATATTTAAAAAAGTAATTTTTAATTTACAGAAGAATATCCCCTTGTAGTGTCATCCTAAGTGTGTAGAGAGTATCATTATTTTGTACTAGTTAAAGATCCAAACAATAACTAAGTGCATTTTTCAATGTATTCATCCCTAGGAATATTTTTACGAGAACTATGTCCACTTATAATATCTGTACAAAGTTTTATTATTTAAAAAACAACTTAATATCCCCCTTAACAAAACATTAGCATGTTATCCTATACATAGACTAATCTTATGGGTTCTTCACTAAATTTTATCACCCTAGATTGAAAAGGTATAAAAACATTCCTCATATGTAAACTATAGAAACCCAAACTTCTCATACATTGATATTACATTTTAATAGATTGATATTAATAACATATTATAGTGATTCATGCTGTAGTCATTTATGTTTATCTTCATTGGATAAATGGAAACATAAACAGATGGTTTGTAGGTGAATTAAAAATTCATACAATAATTTCTTTATTACTATCACCCATCATACACTAATCAAACATATAAAAATTCTTAATTACCGGGGGGAAACATACTAAATGGAGATCATATATTATTTTTAAGGGGAAGCAAGGTATATAACAATAATCACATAAGAATAATATTAATATATGGGTATGAGAACATATGCTTAAAATTTGAAAACTATATATTATAAACATAATTCATGGAATAATTCATAGCATTTAATAATAAAAAAACATAATGGAATTAATGTACATAACCCACGATATCTAACATTGGAATATGACATGGATATTTTAAATACACATAATATTATATCATTGTGGACACATATATTTCAATACATGTTCACTAATTATCTTAAGCACATGAAATACAAACCTCTCAAAATCATAGGGACATTAACCAAGACCACACATAATCTTATGGATATGAAAAAAATTGCATGAATAATTTATAAAAATGAAAACCAAGCCTAATATTAAACTTGTAGACATGAAAAAAAAGAATATGATTAATTTTATAGACTTGAAATGAGGTCCACACTTAACATTGTGAATATTAAAATTAGTTCACGCATAACATAATTAATTCATTGTTTATCAACAATTACCTAAAGAATTCCAGGGACCTGTAGGCCCACCCATAACAAAATAAATAAGTTTTTGTTCCACAATATTATAAAACATTTATCATATCATAATTCTTTAAAAGAAATGGGGTTTCATAAAATTTTCATCATAGTATAACACATAGAAATAGAATGGGTTTCATAAGAATCTTATCATTAAAAACCTAAAAATCTAGATAAATAATAAATATTGTTTAATTATATAATTATTCTAGGTCATATTATGTAAAATCAAATAATTTAATCTTATATGACATATGATTTTGGATGATCACATGAAACATTTCTTAAGGAAAGTAAAATTTTCACATTAAAAATGAAAATTTTTAAATAAAAAAGATCAAAAAATATTATAAATATAATTTTAATTCAATATAACCATTGAATTATATAATGGAAGCTTTAAAAAATTGGGTGTTAATTGATGTGGAAAATTAAATTCATTCTATTCCTGTGAATATAATTATACCATTAACATTTTCAATAAAAAGTAAAAATTACTTCATTTGAAAAAATAGAATAAAACATTTATTTATTTAAAGTAAAAAATTTGTAAAAATGACTTTAAGATCCTATGGATATTAATAGAAACATTTATTATTATTATTATTTATAAAACATCTACATTAAGGGAAAGGGGTTTTGACCAAAAAGAAGAAATAAAGTCGTTTTTTCTTAAAAACATTATTTGGTAATATTGAGTGCATAGAGAGAGGATATAGAATACAAAAAATTTATTAAAAATAAATTAATATTTTATAAGAAACATTATGTGTTTTTTGAGAGGTATATCATAATATATCATCATTTGAATCATAATCATAAACAACCTTGATAGAAAATGACATTGTAACATCAAACCCTTACCACTTCTATAACATTTGAATCATAAGAACCATTAAAGGATAAAATAAAATAAAACATTATGTATAATTATAATATATAAATTCATGACATAACATGTCAAATATCCTATATATACACCTCATAAAAATATATGTTCATAACATAACAAATGTCCCAAAGAAGAAAATTTTAGATGAAATTCCCTTTCATTAAGTATAAACATCTGTTTTACACAATAAAACCTCCATTACAATAATTATATATTAATTACAAAACCATGTCAATATAATTCATACCATATATGATTTATATATTCCCTTTTATTCCCCATTTGTTAATAATTTCTTGTTAAATTCAAATTTTTGGTAATAATTGCATTATTTATCACGGCTGCTTCGATTATTTTTTCAGTTTTATTATATTGATCATGGTTCAATAATATCCAAAATATTAACCATGATGTAAATATCATATATATTCATTATATGTGTATTTATAGTTATCAATAAAACATATAGATAGAAACTGATATACATCATTAATTGAGATGGTTAGTTGTACGTATGCATGAATGTTGTCTCTATTTTTTCTGAGTAGGGAGAGAAAGAGATATAATTAATAAATTACCATAATATAGTCATTATGATATCATATATATAACATATATAACTTACATATATCCTTATTATCACATGTCTAAACAATAAGTGAAAAATGAATCACATTCCTTCACGAGGAGGCAGTCCAACGAACACATTAGTGACATTATCAAACCCCCATAAATTGAATGTATGAAGGTATATATGATATTATAATTAAATAATTATATCTATTTAATAAATTTAATATAAATATTTTAATTCCATAAATATATATATTTTTGACTGGTGGTGATGTAAAACATATTACATCGATTTGTGATACGGTACTACACTATAAATAATATTGATGGTTTCTTTTTCCATTTTATGGAATAGGAGGTCAAAATAGGCAATAAAATTAACATAAAAAAACTCAGCATATTTTAGATAATGGTATTATTATAAAATAGGTATTTATTTATATTTTAATGAGTTGGAAGAATTATACTATATATGATTTACATATGTCCTTCATGGTGGTAATAAATTTATAATTATTTTACAATTAATGTTGAAAAAAATTAATATTAAATTATTTCATAATATTAATTTTTATTATTACAAAGATTTAATCCATATTAATAAATTCCATTCATATAAGTGTAAAATTATATTTTAAAATTTAACCCGTAGATGTGATGAAAAATTGATTTTCCAAATAGAATATTTTAAAATGTATGGAATGTTTTTAGATCAAAATCAAATATAGAATTTATTCAAATAAACTAAGTTGTATTGATAATTATATAATTGAAATAATTTTAATTTTAAAACATTTATAAATAATATATAACTTTGTAAATACTTTAAATAAAAAGTAATTTTTAACAAAAGTCAGGATTTTTTTACTATTTATTGAAAAATTATTTTTTTATAAAAATTATATAAAATTAACTGAAAAAAATTGAAATCTATATTTAAAAAATAAATTATAGTTATAAAAATAAATACTATAAAATTATAAAAAATTAAATTTATTATTTTATCAATAAAATTTAATGAAAACATTTTTCTACTAAAATACTTCTTTCAAAACATTTATGGACTTTAATAAACTTCGTACTTTTTTATAAGTATGTTTTATTTTAAAAAACTAAATATTAATAATATTTAAATGTTATTTATGAATATTCATAACATATATTTTAATGAAAAAGTTTTAATGTTTAATTTTAAATAATAATATAAATACAATCTTATGCATCTTTAAAACTCATCGTCAAATGTAACAAAACCATTCAATGAAATTAAATTATTTAGAAAATTATAATTCATAAAAAATAAATGATTTCCCTTCTCAAATTCATCAGTCTATACAAATATAAACCCATTCTTTATTAATATGGAGAGGGGTTAAAAATGATGAAAAATATTTTAAAAAGTGTCATTAATATCATCCACACCCAAAAAAATAATGATTTCAGCAACCATGTTGGGATTGGGATGTTGATCAATAACTTTTATCTATGAAGGATCCAATAAAATACCCTCACATGAGATTATATGACCTAAAAATGAATATTTTTGAAGTTGAAATTCAAAATTTATAATATTTTCTTAAAACATATCCTTCTTTTGGGTAATCAGTGAAATTCTAAAATTATCGTCATACTCTTACTTACAATTTGAACATATAAGAATATCATCTACAAGGGATAACTAAACCGATCAAATTAATTTCTGAAGACACTATTCATTAAAAATATAGATATTGTATGGTCACTAGTAAGACTAAATTAAATCACCAAAAATTCATAGTGACCATACATCATACAAAAGTTTGTCATGGTATATCCTATATCTTAACAATCAATTTAGGATATCTAGAACAAAGTATAATTGATGAAAGTTATTTAGATCCTCATAATTAAAAAAAAATTAATACGGGGAAAAGGATAATTGTTTATATAATGATATTGTTATGTTCCACTCAAAATTCTAATTTTATTTAATATGGATATAGACACTTCATGGGGGGGAGGGGGTGAATCCCAAGGGAATATATACATATAAAGATATTATATTCATGTGCTAGTGAAAAACTAAATCATTAAATAATGAGATTATTACTATAAACTACATTTCTAGATATATTATCTGCACAAAATTCACATCCATGAAATTGTGACTGACATCCATTTCCTTCCAAATCACCATCCAACATTTCATAATGTAAAAATCAATGTTCCATAGAATGTTCAACTTTAAATTAAGGTGGCATGCCAAATTATCAAATCAGACTCCACCATTAAAATTAAAATCTTATACAACCTACATAATAAATATCCATGGTACAATGCACTTGTTTCATTATAAATTAAATTTCCAAGTCCATTGATGGTTCTAAAACTGAATATTAGATAACCTCTTTAATTGTACACCTTGACAATGTCTATAATCTCCCCATTGACACGAGATCCAAAAAATGAAAATTTTTATAGATTAAGGAGAGATACAACTAAACCATCTTCCTTTATAAGACTTGATGTCTTTATCCAACTAGCTAGTGCTCATTTTAAGATCATCATGATATATTTTGATGAAAACCACCAAAAAATGAGTGCATTCAATTCCACTAATAGTGATTTCAACTGAATTTTAACTATTGGGTGTTAGTATCATTTTTCTTTTCTTTGATTTGTTTTGAGTTTTCCAAAACACAAAATAGACCAATAAAAAAAAAAAAATTTCATATTTTTTTTCCAAAATATTGTTCCCCACCACTAGAATCCTGTTGTGATAAAGCATGTAACAAATAAAACTTATAAAACTATCCCCATACATTGTTTGATACACTAAAAAATGAATATATCTCACTCCATAATTAATAAGTGTTATCATAATAATTTGGAAGCTTGTTTCTCATAGCACCAACATAGTGAGGATAATGAAATACCATTCTCTTATACACTACCATCTATGGGGATGGATTTATTCCACACATACTAAAAAATATTTTTTAGAATATTGGAACCCATTGGAAAATAGAATATCTCCCACCTTGTTCCCATTTCATCTTAAAAAATCCCCTTGAACCACCACCCATTAAATAAAGTTATTCTGAATCTCCAAATTAAGGATCATTCAACATAAGATGCCAGAGTGTCTCCTAGAAAGATCATGACATCCTATCTAGTCCTCCCTATATATTTTTTTCATACACCATGATCAAAAGGATATTCCTTCAAAGATATATCATTATAATCATTCCAATATTCCCTATATGGTGTATAATATATTTTGATGTTAATTCCCCTATATAGACAAGATTCTCCATCCTTTTAGAAATAGGAAAAACACTAGATATTGGATTGATTCAAAACTCAACATCATAATTCATAAATATACTAGGAAACTACTTTATAATGGCATGAACAAACTCCCATACAATTCTTATGTCCTCAATGTTGATTTTCCCTATGACCGTCCGAGATAAAAACCCGTCATGAGTAGGAATTAGTGTCCATTATATAGATATAAGTTATATTGGATTATGTAATTCATACTCACATTGATATAAGATTATAGTTTCATTTAGAAAATAAAAAGTGATGTCACTTTATCAGAAATTGATATGGGATCCAAATAATTAATGGAAAACCAAGAATATAATCATATTATATTCAACTAGAGGGAGAATCACATGATTTATTAGAAGTGAATTCCTGAAAATTTCAATCATAGAGGATCTATAGACTAAAGATTTGAACATCATTCCATTATAAGTTTTCACTTCTAACTAAATAACTAATCATTAAGGTTGCAATTCAATACCCTTTTAAGCTCCTTAAATATAATAGAGTTAGTTTTTGAAAAATAAATAAAAAATTAATTATTCTATAGTGGATGATAAGTGTTCATTTCATTAGTTTATTATTGTAACCCACATCTTAATTTATGATCTTTTGGGATTTCCTTTTATATTTTGTCTTAATAAGTTATTAAAATAGATCATAATAATAAAAATCTAAAATTTACACTGGTAGGAAAAATTCCAATACTCCTTACATTTGAAGAATTGGAGCATGGGTGGTTTGTTAGTTGGAATATTAATTTCCTCTATTTTATTAACAGTCCTATTCATCTCCTTCAAATATTCCCAAGTTATATTACCATTCATTCCACATTTAATGAACATCTATATTATATTAATTAATTTACCTTAATGTTTCATCCCACATTTATTGCATATTTTTAATGTCCCAGATTTAGGTGCCACCCAAGTGGTGCCCTGTACCTGGTTGGTCACATGACCTCAAGTGAATTATTTCAAACTCTAGAGAATGTCGACTAGAAACGAGGGCCATCGTATGATAATGGGTAAACTATTCCTTCATTGGCTGAGTATACACAGTGTAATTAATAATAAAACAATAGTGGAAGCTGTAATACCTTACAACAGAAGTAAAGAGTGCAAGAAAGATAGTAATAAACATCTAGAGAATATATATATATATATATATATATGATACAAGTCATATTTGTCTAGAAAAGAATCCAAAATAGGTGACAAAGCTTGAAATACAATTCAATACAATACAAGGAAATAACAAGTAAACCCCAACAGCATCACAAGCCTCAACTTGGTCCCATTCTCTCCATCTCCAATATCAATAAATTACCTGATGATGAAGGGAGATTTACCTTATCTATACATGCAATCATATAATATAATTGAGTCCAAAGGGATGACCAAATAGGGTGTGAGATGAATACCAGTAGGCATCCACCAAAAGACATGTGCCTATTTGTCAGTGAATATATATAATAAGTAATATGAAAACATGACGCCATAAAATTAAAATTACTCAAAAGTAAACAATCATACAATTTCCAATTACGTTCATTTAACATTTCTTATTCCTCCGATGAATCATGTAACCCTGGGATCTAGCCTAATATCCTTATCCCTCTTGTAAAGTAATAAAATAGATATCTCAGAAGTCCATCTGATCAATAATGATTGACTGAATCTAAGATTTTTCTTTGGCATGGAAAACTAAAAAAAATCATTCAATTATTCACAGAAACCCTCTTGTAATTCTTTCACTGTATAACACCTGGTCTAACAAAAAATCAATTCATTAAATAATGAACCTCTTGGAAATCTCTCATGGTCTAACCCCTCAAGTCAATCATCTACACCAAGGCTCTCACAGTCCAATGTAAATAGTCTGGATGTTGGATCATTATTCATGTTCCAAGTCTCTCACGAACCATTGAAAACAAATTAGTTCTCATATCATATCAATGAAAATAATTTGGAAGTCCCCTCAATCTTCCTGTTTGAAGGCTCTCATGGTCCGTTGAAAAAATAGAGCGCATATCGTATCAAAGAAGCTCATGCAATCTATATCTACTACATTGCTAAACCTTTGCAATGATTATCACATAAATTTCACATAATCAAGTGCCATCTTCATCAAAGAATGAATGGAAAACAAGGTACACCTTAAAGGAAACCAATACCAACCAGCCGTAAACAATCAAACAAGGGAAACACACCAATGGTGTGTCCCTTAGACAAGGTATCTTACCATATGAATAAATAACTACCCTTTATCAATGACATGAACCCTAATAGGTAATAACATGGTTAAATCCCAAATCATGGAATACCCAAAACATGGGAATGCAGAGCTTTTATCATATATAATTAAAATCTAAAAAACGAAAGATACAAACCACCTAACTCGATGGTGTACGATTGATATACTTGAACATAGACCCTTGAATCAGCCTTGATCAGCTTAGATCTATAATGAATTAAAAAACACAAAACCTTAAATAACTAAAAAGAGAGGATAAATTATGAATAAGGGATCAAGTGGGTTTGGGAACACACTGGTGGGATTCCAACGCACCTTACAGTGTCCAAATTGGATCTCAAATAGAAAATCGGGGGTTTGGATTTCGTTATTCGTTCTGAATAGCTCTTCTACAAAACATGGAGAGTAAAAGATGGTTTCAAATATGATATGTGACCCCCATCTGATATATCAAATAAAAATAAAAGCACAAAACATGTAATTAAGAAATCCACTTTTCATCATTTTTCTTCAAAATAACCCGAAAACAAGATCCATAACTGAGAAGAAGATACAGGTTCTTAAAAACATCCCCCTTAATTAAATTCATCCCCGATTTCTCTTCTAAGGGTGGTGAAGAATAATCTGCAAACAAATCCCGCCACTGCGATCACACATCGGCCTACCTCTCCTATGTATTATCGTATACTCACCCATGCTTCCATTGCACCCATACCAAAGGAATAGACTGGCCAAAGAGAACCTTTATGATATGATCCACAATCTGAATAGTGTGCTCCTTGAAGGATGGATCCACCTCCAAATCAAATTCTACAGGATGAAAAACATGAGATGAGTTTGAAAAGAAATGACTTAGCTAAGAAACATGAAATTAGTCATGCATATCCTGATACATCTGAAGTAAATGGAACTGATAGGCAACCAGAATTTCTCTATCCAAAACCATAAAGGTACTGAATTATCTTGGTGAAAGTTTACCCTGTCTCTTAATTCTCATATGTCCCAACCTCGGTGTGACACACAAGAATACCTGATATCCAACCTCGATATCAAATGGTCATCTCTGTCTATTAGCATAATATTTCTGGAAAGACTATATAGTAGCTATCCTCTTCTGAATAAACTCCACCTACTTTGTAGTCTCATGGACAAGATGAGGCCACAACATAGCTTCCTCTCCCGCCTCCAGCCAATATTGGGGTGATTGGAAAGGGATATCAGACAAATACTCATAAGGTTCCATCTGAATCATTTCCAGAAAACTATTATTGTAGAAAAACTCCACCATAGGTATGTGTCTCTCCCAAGAGCCCCCAAAATCCAAGACTCAGGCTTGAATCATGTCCTCCAAAACCTGAATCATGAACTCAGATTGGACATATATTTAAGGATGGTATGTTATACCTATGAGTACCGATTTACCCCAAGACCTCTGTAACCCCTCCTAAACATGAGAAGTAAACTAGGCGTCCCTGTATGAAATGATAGAGTGAGGTAATCTGTGAAAATGTACAATCTCTCTGATGTACTAAATTCCAATCTCATCAACACTGGAGGTTTCCTTGATCAACAGGAAATGTGAATCCTTTGTGAGTTTTTCAACAACAACCCATAGTACATCATTTCTTCAAGGTGACCTTGGTAAACCTATCAAAAAATACGCCATGAAATCATTCCACTTCTAATTGGGAATAGGTAATAGTTGTAGTAGCCTTTCGAGTCACTAATTCTCCGTCTTCACCTACTGAAAGGTGGAACATATCATAAATAACAAGCTACACCCCTCTTCATTCCTGACCACCAATACCAATGATGTAGAACTTGATACATATTTGTGACACCGGGATTAACTTCCCATACTCAGGCATGAAAATCTTTCAATAACTCCACATGTATGTCTGCTGGCACCCATACACTTCCATGAAAATGGAAAACCTCATCCTTTCCTATGCTCCACCCAATAGTAGGGTCCTCTCCTGACACACTCTCCCATATAACTAGGCCTTCAGAACTAGATAGCTATCTCATTCTCACTTGATCCAGTAGAGTATAGGTAACAGAAATAGAAGAAAAAACAATCTTCTCCTGTCTTTTGTGAACCTCCAAATGATTCTTAGTGAATATATCCATAAGATTCCACTCATTTCTAGCCTCATAAACTGTCTACATATGAGTACTCATACTCATTGAATCATCCACTGCATTGTATATCCTAGGAATGTACGAATGATCATAGTCAAAATATTACAGGTACTCAACCAACCATCACTATTACATATTCTGATCATGTTGAGTAATGATATACATGGGGATTTTGTGGCCAGCCTATACCAAAACAATTTTCTCCAATAATATAATGTCTCCAACAACGAAAGGCTTGAATAACCATGGCTAACTCGTGATCGTGCATAAGTTATTTCCTCTCATGTTCCATCATATGATAAGACCCGTATGTATTTACTCTTTCCCCTTTCATAAGCACTGCTCCCAGCCTGATACCGATTTTTTTGTAGTAAATGGTGTATCTCATACCCAGTTACAGAAAAATCAGTATCGGTGCTGAAGTCAATCTCCATTTAGCTAATGAAAGGTTGAATCGTAGGAATCTATCCATAATTACTCCACAATCCTCTTATTTAGGCCCTTTAGTGGTGTTTTTAATTGTGATAAGTCCTAAATAATGAGTCTGTAGTAATTAGCCATCCCCAGAAAACTCTCTACCGAAAATATGTCCTTCAGATGATCATGGGAAACTATCAATATTAGCTTCTTTGGTTTTATTTATACTCTTGTCTATGAGATAACATGACCCACGAAATGAATGTGCACATCCAAAAGTATCACATTTAGTGATTACCATATAACTGATGGTCTTTCAGTGTACTCAATACGATCTAAAATTAATGGCATGTTCGTGTAGAGCATGAGAGTACACCAAGATATCATCCACAATGACTACCAAAAAATAATCCAAGTAAGGATGAAACACACTATTCACCAATGATAGAAAACCTTTCGGTTCATTTGTTAGATGAAACAACATAAAAAAACACTCTTATAGACCATATCTACTCCAAAAGGATGTAAGAGGTATATCTAATGGACTCACATGCAACTTATGATAACTAAATCTCAAGTAAAACTTTGAGAAAACTCTATCTCTTCTAAGACGATCAAAGAGATCATCAATCCTTATCAAGGGATATCTATTTTTGACCTTCAACTAGTTCAGCTTCTCAAAATCCAAACAATGTCTGAGGGTATCATCTTCCTTCTTCATAAAAGGGGCAAGAGATCCCCAAGGAAAAGTAGTGGGTCAAATGAAATTCTTTTCTTGCAACTCGTCTAACTACCTCTTCAGCTCTTGTGATTCTGGCGTAGCAATCATATAAGGAGTAATGAAAACTGGTACTACTCCTATCACATGATCAATAGAGAAATCCACCCATTGCTCCAAAGTTAAAGTTAAAAAGTCTTCAAGAAATAAATATCTGAAACATTCCACATTGGATGAATGTTTATATGTGAAGTCCTCTGGTCATCCAGATATAAACAAGCAATATGAACAGTGATTCCTCCCAGTACAGGATGCTCGGTTCCAGCTCTTCTCACCAGGATATCCCATTCACCCTTGTGTAGAAAAGATCCCAATTCTAGTGACATGAAAATCCTCCTATAGTGATAGCTATCAATAATGTCCTGAAAGGAGACCAACCAATCCATTAAATGAATGAAATCGAATCCTTCCATCTCTAAGAAATGGAGGTCCAATAAGAAGGGGAACCCACCTTCCTCAAGAAGAACTTCTTGCATTGACATACACTAGCCTTCTTAATCCCCAATAGAGTGTATAACATCAGAACATCAAAAAAGTAATGATACAGAGCACAAGGATCTCCACAACAGCATCACATATAAAACTATGGGAATCCCCTATATCAAAAAGTGTAGAATAAAAAATCGAGGAAACTTAAATCATGCCTCTACCCGTAGAGGGTCCGAGATACTTCTCTTGATCGGCCTCCTCCATCACAAAAGTCAGACCAGTACCCTCATCTTTGACCCGACCTAGCTACCCTAAGCTAATCCACCTTGTTATCACTGAAAACCTATCATTTTGCTACCATGTCCATGACCACCTACTCGGCCTGAATATCCTGAAGAACTCTTGTTCCCTGATTGATGAGGAATTGGTTGACCCGCTCCGATTAGTGGAGTCATAACAGATCCCCTCTCACTAGCTACTATTGAGAACATCCAACAAAAATTACTGAAGTTGACCCATATTGCTGCAAGATCGACAACCAACTATGTCTCTTGGGCACTTAATTCTCATTTGAACAATCTTCCCTCACTAGTAGCACCTCACATGGCTACCTGATGATACATCCCTACTACTAGAATCACCATGCAAAATCTCATTATGACGCTTCCTGCTATCAGACGATGGAGTACCAACCCTAGATGCTAAATCAACCTATCTCACAGCTCCAAAATCCATCATATTTACCTTGGAAATCAGTGTATAGTTTACTATAACAGCCACTGAAGCCAACTTAAAAACATTCACTTGTGATCATATGTCGTACCTAAGGCCATCCTAATATCACCTAGCCAGGGATAATTTGTAACCCACAAAACAAGTGTGATGCGCTGAAGATCTGTAAAACAATAAGAATAATCCATCACTAAAATAGTGCCCTTATCCAAATGCATGAACTCCCAGGATCGGTCGGTACTCAACGAATAGAGGTAGAAGTAATCATAGATGGTCCTCTAAAACTACTTCCAAGCCATATCCTGATGAAATCCTGCCTTTGAAACAACATCCAACCATCACTTGGATGAATCAGGTAGCATGTAAGTCACAAGCTTCACCCTCCTCTCAAGAGGTATCTCTAGATTCTCAAAGATAGAAAGCATGGCCTCAAACCATTACTCTGCAACATGTGCTCCTCCATCTCTTAGAAAAGTGGGAGGATGATGTTTTTGGAACACCCATGTCAAATTTTCTATAGTTGGGGTAGGATGTGGTGCTCCCTGAAACGTCGAAATCATCCTCATAAAGCCTTCACCGAATTGTGCATCAGCACCTGCATTCGATATAACACTCAGTGCCAATACGGGCATGAGAGAAGGATAATCTTGTAGTAATTGTTCCACAATATTTGGTGTCTGATAATTTCCCTATACCTGGCGTATAACCAAAGGATGTCTTGGTGACATGAATATGCAAAGTTAGGCGCACACCTCAGTACAAGATTAACAAAAATATCAACTCGTAAGAGCAAGAATGGATCATGTGAAGTAAAGAATTCATGTTTTATAATGGCGGCTTACACGATATGTGGGACTACTACATGTTGTGTTCCCTTAAGCCTTAACATGGGCATGTACCTCTTCCAAAATGTTCTTGTAACACCCCATACACATGACAAGTTCCTCTTGAGACATGGTGTGTATGTGAATGTTCCCTCCAGTCTAGGAAATTCTGCACAACTAAAACTACACAGGTTCTTTTAGTGTAAGACTACACAGTGTGCACACTCTAGACATGGAACGTACAAGTAATGTTCCATCCACCCATGTTGTTTTTCACACGGCTAGATACTTGGTCGATTACAACACGACATGTACACACAGTACACGTTGTGTTCTACTAGAAGTTTACCATATCCCATGTCTTTTCTCACATAGCTAGTAACATAGTCCAAAACTAAACAACATGTATATACAGTACACAGTGTGTGCCTAAAAAGGAAATTTATTCTAGAAAATAAAAACACATTGTTTGTTTTTATAACATCATACATTTTGTTTTCTGGATTTTTTGGATAGTAATCCGCTAAAACAGCACTGGAACCTCAAAATCTTAAAATTTGACCAATTCATTCCATGTTTGGATCTGTGAGAGCCCATACTCCTTGCGAATCAATGTTTGGAATCCTTATTCATACTTTGTCATAACATAATTCATTTAATGTTCAAACATGATCCACCGAATCCCGATCCAAGAGGGCCCATAACACCTTAGGGACCAAAGAATGGTGTCCATCCCAAATAAAAAATACATATACCAATAACCTATCAAAATAGAAGATATTTGAATCACTACATCTATCACAATTATATACATATCTTTCACAAAATCTATCACAACATCATGTAATCAGTAATTCACCCTACCTGACATGAAAAGAATACATGTAATGTGATTTCTAACAAATTCCGATATGATTAATGGATGGAATACACTCATCTCATCCAGTTGAAAAAAATATAACCAAAATGATATAAATACTAAGAGAACAAAACTAGTGTGTCACCCAATGGTGAAATAAAATCAACTATAATAGTTCAAAATTCAAAAACTACAATTCAATTTGATGTAATTTGGATTTTTTCTATACATGGGGTAGCTACTCCCGGGAACAACTAATTACCCAATTCCATTTCCTTCATGTCCTATTCTAATGTCTCCAAATAGTAAGACATACTAGAAATGAATACACACTTTGATACCACTTTGTAACATCCCAGATTTGGGTTCCACCCAAGTGGTTCCCCATGCCTTGTTGGTAACATGACCTCAAATGTGTTTCCCCAAATTCCAAAGGCTACCGACTAGAAGTGAGGGCCAAGTCCTAATAATGGGGAAACTATGCCTTCACTAGAATACTATACATATCATAGTTAAGAATTAAACAATAGTAAAAGTAGTAATACCATAAAATAGAAGAAAATTGTGAAATTCAGATAGTAATAAAAAACTAGAGCATACATATATATAGACACACACACACACACACACACACACACATATATATATATATGGTGCATTTCATATGTGTCTAGGAAAGCAACCAAAATAGGTCACAATTCTGGAAATAAAATAAAATCCAATACAGTGAAATAGAAGAAAAATCCAACATCATCACCTACCTCAACTTTGTCCCATGCTCTCCAGCTCCAATAGAAATCAAGTACCTAATGAAGAAGGGTGATTGAACCTATCTATACCTACAATCATATAATCTTATTGGGTTTAAATGCACGACCCAAATAGGGTGTGAAATGAATCCTAGTAGGCAACCACCAAAATATCTATGCCTATCTATAAGAAAATATATATAGAAGGTAATATGAAAAAAATGGAGTAATAATATAGGAATTACTCAAAAGTAAAAAATCCTACAGTTTTCAATTACATTCATTTAACATTTATTATTCATCTGTTGAGTTATGTAACCCTAGGACATAGACTAAGCTTCGTATCCCCCAAATAAAGTGATAAAATAGATGTCTCATAAGATCATCCAATAAATCAAGTAATATATAATCCATGATTATTAGTTTTCTTGGAAAACTCATCACAATCATTCCATTATTCACCCAGACTCTCTCGGAATGCTCTCATGGTCTAACCCATGGTCTAACATATCATCAATTTATTAAATTATGACCATATGGGAATTCTCTCACGGTCTGACCCCTCGGGATAATCTTTAAAACCAAGGATATTATGGTCCTGTTTAAATAATCTAGATGTCCCCTCATCCTTCCTAGTCGAAGCCTCTAATGATCCATTGGAAAATAATTAATGCACATATCATATCCATGAAAATAATCTAGAAGGCCCCTTAGTCTTCCTAGTCCATGGCTCTCATGGTCCATTGAAAAATAGTGCGCATAACGTATCAAATATGCTCATGTAATCTACAACTACTACATAGATAAACATTCTAAATATATATAAAAATAATTTCACATTATCAAACTTTATCTTGATCAAACAATGAATGGTAAGAAATGTATTCCTCAAAGTCAACCTAGACCAACCGATCGTAAACAATCAAACAAGGGAAACACACCCATGGGGTGACCCTTTTACAATGTATCTAACCTTACACATAAGAAAGAACCCTTTATCAATTAAACGAACCATAGTAGGAAATAACATGGTTAAATTCAAAATCAAACAATACCCAAGACATGTTCATGCAACACTTTAAGAATATATAATCTAAAGAAAAACAAAGAAAGGAACAAACCACCTACCTCGATGCCATACAATTGATATACTTGAACATCAGCCCTTGAATCGTCCTAGATTGACATAGATATACCAAAACATAAAAATTTCCCAACCTTAATTAACTCAAAAGAGAGGATTAATTTGAAATAAGGGCTCAAGAGGTTTTGAGAACTAATCGGTGGGATTCCAACGAACCTGACGATGTATCAATTGAAGCTCAGATATAGAATAGGTGGTTCGGACTTTATCATTCACTTCAGAGCGCTTCTAAACAAAACTTATAGGAAAAAATATGGTTAAATATATGAGATTATACCCCCTTCCGATATATCAAATAAAATGAAAACTACATGCCCTGTTAATTTACACATCACACCATTTAGTAGCCTCAACTGGCCCCCTACTTAAGCAGGTCGGTCAGGTCACCAACGACCATGTATTCAGCAATTAAACAACAAAAAAGTGTCTATACATGACATTATAGGTACACAACATGTATACAGAAATACAAAATGAGTACTTAGGAAATATTTTTTTCATCCTTATTCCTCATAAAACCCAAAAAAAAGATCTATACATAAAAAGAACATATAGTTTCTTACAATATTGAAGGTTGGAATTTATTTCCACTATGTGATTTATTCATGTTATCATGATATGACATCTTACTTTTCTTATCCAACCCATGTGAATGGTGGGAATATAAAATTTTCATTTATAAATTATGTGAACAAAGAATTATTTAATCAATATTATAAATTATATATTATATGACCCTATTTATAGAATTTATTTTAAGATATAAAAGAGTAGATAAATTTTTAATTTAAGGCTGATGATTATAACAAAATAATACCTTTAAAGTCCAATAAAATTTTCATCGTATGACCAAATAGATTCATCACCCTTATTCTTAATATCTAATAATTATTTCTATATTTTCTTATATAGAAAACAAGTTAATTTATTTTTAAAAAACATCATAATGACAAAATCCCATTGCATGGACTCAAATTCATTCTCTTGCCTAATATTCTTTACAAGATTCCAAAATTTATTTTCTTCACCTTCAAAATGACATAAATTTTAAAAAATAATTTCATGTTCTAGGAACTAGATGATAGAAAATATTTTCCCCATGGTGTCGATTCTTCACTCATCCAATGGTGGATAAAAAGTGACACTATTTCAAGGGTGATTATACCCATGGAAAAATCATAAGAACATTGCTCTATCTTTTTTAAATTTGGAAGCCTATAATGATTTATGCCTTGATGACATTCCATAAGTAGGAAAAAATAAGTTTCATCCTAAATCCTATACTATTATGTTTCTTAGGTGGAAAATCTTTTGATTTTCCATCAAATTTTATTTTTTAAAAATTCCACTAACTTAAATTAATTAACTAAAATAAAAAATCATTGTACAAGAAACAATAATAACTGTCGGAAACTATATAATCATGAAAAACAATTTATAAGATATCTAAATCAGGGCACCATATTTTTTATATATTACACCATAGGTTTATCCTAGGTCATCCATGATCATATTCTATATAAATCCTTAGTTATGGTCTATATAAATAATGTGAATTAAATTATGAACATCCCCAGTAGTGTCAAACCTAGTGCATAGTAAGTGAACACTCGTTGTTTACCCATATAATGTTCATAATATACTTGAACAACAATTGTTGAGAATATTACCCCTAGATAAATCTGTTCTAAAACCATTTCCACTTATATATCCATACATGGATGTTTGTTGGAAAACTACACTTCATTATTTTCCATAACAAAGGAATTTTCCGTATAAATAGGATTATCATTAGGGTTACTAGTAATTATTTATCATCCTATTTTACAAATAAACTAATACACTCCCTGATTTTAACTATAGTGAACCATAATTTTTAATCATAAATATTAAATATTATTATATGAATATTTATTAAAAAACATTATGATCAATGCTATAACTATAATGGTCTAGTGTGTTTGAATACTTGGATATATAAACAAGTGATTCTTAAAATATCTACAATATCTCACCATTTGATTATCATAACTATAAACCTTCTTAGACACATCGTACATAAAACGGTTCATCATATCTGGGGGAATATAAATCATAATAAAGTGTGAGATTAAATGCTTAGTATGGGTAAAAAGGGAGATATCGTTGATCCATTAAAAATAACCTGATCATAATGGGTATGAGAAAATGAGATTTATCTTTGGATTATCATACACAAAAACACTTAGATATTAAAAATTAGTCATTTCACAAATAATGTTAGTTCTTAATACATTAATCATAAATGTGTGTGATCACCATAAATTAATCATTATCCAAAATAAAAATAAAAAACAGAAAAACATGTTATAAAAATGTGGCACAATAAAAGTTATAGGAACCTTTGAAATTGTTATGGTTACCTATCCAAAACATTATATCATAATGGTTTGAGAATCAACACCTATTTACCCTTTAAAAATTGATCATGTTTCATCACATATTTCTAACAGTGTATCAGGTTTCACTACCTATTTCCCATATTTGATCAATCACATCGACCTACATCCCATAGTGGATATACAACATCGACTTATTTCTTATAGTTATCTCAGAAGATATAAAAAATTACCTTATTAATTTTGGGACTATATACTTATGGGACCACCCATCACATAATTAAATTCATAATCATGTGTTCCCAAGATCATTAAACATTTGTTATATCCATATATAATAACACATACAATGAAAATGGGTTTTATAAACATTTCATGAACTCATCATAGCAAAACCCAAGGAATATAAATGGGGACTGGTAACATCAAATCATCAAAATAATAAAACAACCATAGATAGAATAATGATGGTATAATTAGATAATTCCCCTTTTTAGGAGTATGTAACATCAAATTATGCTATCATATATAAGAGATATCTTTAAAAAATTACAAGAAAAATTCTTATGGAAAATAAAATTTTCATTTTGAAATAAAATATTTAAAATATTTCTAAAATATTATGAAAGAAATTTACTTTTTTGAAAACCATGTAAACATATAATGGATTTTTAAATATATTGAGAATTCATGATTGCAATAAATTCCATTCACTCCATGTTTTTTAAAAAACATTCCTTTCATAGTGTTAGAAAATGTAAAAAGTACCCCATTCAGAAAATTACAAGGAAATTACATTAATTATTTTTTTTAAAAAAAATAAAACAAGGGTAAAAATGACTTAAAACATTTATACAGGAATATTAAAACATTATTGCATAAATTTTAAATAATACTTGGGTATGGAAGAAAATATTCCCAAGTGAATAATAAAGCATAGTCTGTTTTATTTAATAAAAATATTTAAGACTATTGAGAACTTGATGTGAGGAAAATTTAATGAAAACATTTATTCTATTGAAATAACTAGAGGATAATAAAAATTAAATGGATTTATGTTTAAAGTATCCAATAAAATCCTAAATTGAAATTCAAGCATAAAAATGCTGAATAAAATGTGATTATGATTCAAATACCCTTACTCAAGTCTTGTGTCTCTTCATATTCATTGAAAACTCATGTATAAAAAATATTTTAATATATATATATATATATATATATATATATATATATATATATTCAAAGATAAAACTTTCTTCAATTAAATGTGCGACACAAAACACTTAGTCTAAAAGAACTATAAAATATTATTATTTAAATTTCACTATTATAAACAAGTTGTTAAATTAAAGGGTATGAATAGGGTTAAAAGAATTAGGAAATAAATATAATGGAACTAATATTTAAATATATATTTATTAATTCTTTATAAAGAATAACTATTTTTTATTAAATATCTTTTAATCTTCTAAAATATAGTCTCTTCGAAAATGAGCTTTATTACATTCGGTGAGAAACTTATCATAATTCATTTATTGATATTTTATATTTTTTTATTAAAATTATACCATTTTAATATCAGATTATCAGAATTATACTTGGATGATATTTTGGTATATTTCTGAAAATATTTATTTTTCAGTGAATAGTTAAAATTACTAATTTTTTGTAAAACTATCATATTGTTTTCATTATAAATTACCATTAAACATTGAATTTGATAAAAAAGTATCACTATGTATTAGTTATTTCGATATAATATAATTAAATTTATTTTAATCAAAAAAAATCATACTTTTGTCAGAAGTCTAGTTTTTTTATTAAAAATGCATTTTTCTAAATAAATATTTTCATTGTGTTTTGCGCATTTATAATAAATATAAATTATAAAATTTTATGAAATTGAATATTGAAAAATTATTTTAATATTTGAAATTATCATTTCAAAGTTTGGTAAATCAATTTGTTTTATTTTTAGATATTATGAATAATACCATTATTAATTTTTGTTACCATGATAAAGGGTAAATCAGGTAATTAATGTTACAAATAAATTGAAAAGGTCTAAATATTGATAATAAAAATTTACTTACTTTTATTTTATGATTTTATATAACCCATAATAATCCCAAGGTGAAACATTTGTTCTTTTTTAGCAATTTGGACATGAATTTGGCACGTTATATTGTTTTTTATAATTAAATGTAAAAAATACCATTCTCTTTATTTTAATATATTTAAATTTTGGAAATATTGGAAAATTGATTATATGTTTTTTAAATATTAATTATAAAAATAATATTTTTCAACATGGAAATGTATTTTAAATTTTCATTGAAGATATAGATAATTTAAATTCATATGAAACACTTATAGAGTGCTTATACAGGTTGAAAAACACAATAATATGATTTTAAAAGCACTAAAAATAATATTGTTTGAGTGAGTTTTTCATGTTTTTTAGATTTGAATAAAATATTATATAAATATGGATTCATTTTATCCTTATTCCAATTTTTTCTGCTAGTTTTAAAATTTGAAATGAACGAATAGTTCCAAAATTAACATAATTGTTATTTTATAATAAATAGTAATTTATTAAATGAATTAATTTTTATAAAAAAATTTAAATTCCAAAATTTTGTAAGATATGTTTTTATAAATCCATGACAGTCCATGTATTGGTAGAATACCATTTTATAGTATCTATATTAACCCAAAAATTTAAAAAAAATCTTTGTTTCATGGTAATAGCCAGAAAGGGCTAATGGGGGTTAAATAAGAAATATAAGGGTACAAAAATCACCTAAATTTTAAAAAAAATTACATAATGATTTAAATTTATATTCATTTATATTTTAATATTTAAAATTTGAGACATTTTTATATTATAATTAAATTATATAAATTTACTATTTTTGCAAATTCCATCAGTGCCCCTCCCCTTTATTATACCAGCGAACCTATTTTTCTCATTTCACGTCACTTAATCAAATGTTTGGTTCACAAAATCCAAATAAAAATATGTTAATTATACCCCTATAAATATCCTAGAGGCCTTATTTAGGGTTTAAGACCAACCTTATGGTTCTTAATTTTTAATGAAATGGAGTTTGTTCGAATAAGGTGTATAGTTTTTAACTTAACATTTTTGTTTTATTTATTCCTCTACCACTTACATATATACAAAACAAATTTTGAGATAATAACATTTGTTTTTTTAAATATAATGAGATATTATTATGTTCATTTCAAAATATATATCCACCTCTATATTTTATCATAAGGGAGAGAATACATCATTCGCGTGTACAATGGACAACCGCTTCACATACTAATATCATTCGTCTACCATAACCACCTATCATGGATGGATAATTTTTTTGATTTAATATATATATATATATATATAATTCATGAAATATTGTAAACTCTATAGAAGCAATCTATTATATATTTTATTGAATTTACACACACTAATAAATCACAACATTATTCATTTGTATGTATTGACCACCACATCCACGATGTAATGTTTTTATCACTACATCCCATGGATAAAATATATTAGTGAATCTAAAGAAATAATATGGTATTTATTATAAAAATATAATTATTTAAATATTATATAATAATTAACTTATTTTAATGATTATTATGAAAAATGGAAATTTTACTGTTGCATATATATAGCTTACCAACTCACTGATTGTAAAATATATATTTTTCCATAACTATATAAAATTGTTGGTATTAAAATTAAAATTAATTTATTAAGATTAAATTTTTTATCTTGATTATTATTTTGGATATTATTGAACAATAACCCCTTTGACCTTGTAAAATATGCCGAAGTTGTTTTGAAATTTTGAACCATACATCCCCAAATCACCTGATGTAGACTATACTGATTAAGTAATTAAATATATCATTTTATTAAATTAAAATAATGTTTTAATAGTTAATTAGTAAAAAATAAAGGCTTCTAAAATTAGACATAAATTTATTTATATCCATTATAAAGCTGTTAAAGGATATACATAGAATGATTGGGCTCGAGGTAAGGGACATTGTTTCAATTTCTATTCAATATGGTAATGTTTTCTATTATGAACCCAGTTTATCTCATAAGGTTCACATAATTACCCTCAAACATGACATATCTAGAATAATATAGACTTTAGGATATTTCAAGATTAAATTTTATTTTTTTTCTTCGTGTTTATTTTACGTGAATGTTAAACAGCTGTAAAGGGGTTCTTTGCCAAATTTTCTTTTATTGGGTTTTAACTCTTCAGGAAACATCTCCCATCAGTTGAAACATTTGAATAGTTCATATATAGTTCTTGGGGATTATAGTTTTGATAAACCATTATACTTCTTGATAATCTCCATATTATGGTATGATTTTTTTTTCAAGAAGGATTTGATCCTTTCTTGGTCCATAGCTCCCCACACATTCAACAGTTACTGATTCAACCTATTTTGATGGTCCTAAGACTTCTATATGAAACAAGATACTCTAACTATGAATATTTGGGTATTTTTTCCCAGCTATCCTCTTCCTTTTCCAAACCCCTATATTTTCTTAATACTTGGAAATTTGGTCGAATGTTTCTTGTACTTAGATAGAGGATCCAACTGAGTGTGAAATACCATCTCCACACATATATAATGGAATCCAATGTTTCTAAGGCACTTGTTGATTATTGTTGGAACATTGTGGGGGAGGAATTTCGGTGTAAGAAACCAGTATCTTTTAAAGCACGAACATGCTACTGCTCCTCCAACCAATGTTTCGAGCATTTATAATATTTCAATCGCCATAAAATATCATCCTATTATGGGGAGGTTGTTCTTATTACTCTATGTGTATCTTTATCACCTAAATATCCCCTTATTGGTAATTTACACATAGAGGAAGTGTGTATGGATAATCGTCTTCTGAAAGAGAAAGGATTGGGGAATTTTGAACTAAGGTTTTTATAACAACCCTGCTCTTTATTAGACACATAAAACTGATTTATTACAAAAACTCTTCACTTGATACAACATGGAATATCAAGAGGTTTAGTGTATTTTGGGATTATGAACATTACATAACAACTTAAATATGAAACAAAACATCTTTATTGAAAATGTTATTTACATTACCACTAAATTCCCTCATTCTTAGCATTGAATGGGATAACATGGGGACTTGCATAAGAAAATGGTGAGCTATAAAGCCCAATAAGGGAATAAATATGGAATAAAATGAGGAATACAATACATGTTAGAAAATAGGAATATCAATGTATCACAATAGAAACATGAACATAAAGGCACGATAAAGCATGATAATCATAACATGGAAATGTGGCAACAACACTTAACTTGGAATTAGCATGGGCCAAGGCTCATTGCACATGGGGCCTGAGTAAACCCTCATTGCACATGAATCACAAGTAAAACATCATTAAACTTGAATTATCAGGATTCAAAACCCTTTTCACATGACATATCATGATACTATACTTTACCCAATGCATCAGAGTGCTATCAGGGTACACCCTTCTTAAACATTTCATTTCAATCATAAGTGTGCCACATGGATCATATAAACTAGAATCAATCAACCCCATAAGTTATTCCACAATTAAGTAATGTGGAATAAATATATTAAAGTACCATTAAATACGTATATGTGAATAATTTTTAATACCCTTGATAGAGACATGGGTATGGTATTCACTACACAATGATCTTGGCTTGGAAAACCGCGATACAATTTCAGCAGCATAACGACGTCACATAAGGATTCATGAAAACGATTGATGATAGAGAAAAGGGTGTCTCAACATATGTACATGAAATGGAAAGTAAAGGGGTCATATGTATACATTTCACAACAAATGTAATGGAATTTAGATGCATAATACAAAATACTTACTTGGTTTGAAAAGAGGAGAGAGAAATCCCTCATGGAATTTCAGCATGGTAACGGGTGTACATGGAAGGAATTAATGAGAGAGAAAATGGTCTCCCATTATCCAAAAATAAATAGATCAGTATGGGGAAGGTTTTGAATTATCCCCCAACATTTCTAATTGAAAAAAAGGGCATAAAAACTTAAAGAAAATTGGAAAAAATGAGAAAGGAAGAAATCCCATTCTTGGAAGTGTGAACCCAAAGGCTTGGGAGAAGCTTGAGAGAGGATTCTGGGGAGCTTGGGGAACCATTTGAGGATTATAGATAGAGTATGGAATGGGTTGGTAGAACTCCAAATGATTTTAGTGAAGAGGATGTGGGAGCTTGGGTGGGTTTATATAGGAAAGGAGAGGGAATTCTTTATTATTTAGGTTTGGGACACCTCACATTAAACTAATCAATACCATAAACCATCCCATGGTTTTTGCCCATGGTTTTTGAAAATGGTTAGTGGAAAAAAATATTTTATAAGTCCAATGGATGATGTTCTTAAAATAATAGGGTTTCTTATGTGGAGGTGAGTCACAATCTCAAGGAAAACAATTTAAAAAGTCAAAATGTTTTATAAGTCTTGGAGGGTCTACTAAAGCTTTATAAAATAAATCAAAAAAAATGTAAAATCTCATTATTTTAATGATAAAATATATATTGTCCGAACATAATGTTTATAGTAATTTATTACATCACTATTGGGTCATTATGATGTCATAAAACACATTATATACTTAAATGGTATTTAATTTTTACCCAAAAATTCGACTATCTCAAAAAATTATGAAAATTTCACCATTCGATAATTTTGACATACTAATTAAAAAAACAATATTAATTTTATCTATGTAATTTTATATATATGTGAATTTTTAATTTAAAAAAAACCAACATTTATAAAAAATTCATGGGTTTTGACAAAAACAGCTTTCAAACCTTAATAAAAATTACAATTGCATTCATAAAATTATATGATTATTTATATTTAAAAAAAGTAATTTAATAATAATAATAATTTATTAAAATATTATTTAATTAATAAATCCATTAATTTGTAAAAATAGTTTTCTTAGTTGAATATTGACTAAAAATACTATTTGTGCTTTAAAAACTATTTACAAAGTAACAATAATAAAATGCTTTCACATTCATTATACAAAAAACAATGTACATAGTCATAGTGATAGGGTCTTGTTACATAACCCCTTATAACACCCGCATAAGACCGAAGGGTAAGGTGTGCGATGGTGAAAGACTCTTGGGGTGGCTTGGATAACATCGCTCGGGTGGTAATATCTATTAACTTCCACTTCTCATGTAGTCGGTTTTTCTCAATCTTAACGTGTTCAAGATTGGCTTGGGCTTGGTCAAGAGAGAAGACAAATGATGCCACATTGTTTTTGAGCTCCAAAAAATGGGATTCTTATGGGTAAAGTCAGTTGGATGAGGCCACTGCTTCCTTTGTCTGATTAAATTGGATTTGTTAAAGCCTTTTATTTATACTAATAATGTGATCACTGTTCTACAACTATATTATCAATGGTCACAAATTATAACAGTATTTTAAAATCCAGAAATGTAAAATGAACGAATTTCACATTTTATATAACCATAATAATAAATTTAATTATATTGAGATGAATTTTCATAAATCAATGTTTGATTCATTACAATTTTCTAATGTTTTTTCAAATTTAAATTATGATGTTGTTGCTAACATGCCATCTGTGAAGGTTCCTAAAGGAGACCGATCATCATAATCATTGGATTCTCCTTCCTTTTCAAATACTATGCAACATGGAATGATTCATAATTGAATGGAATCACTTTGGGTGTCTCCAGGCCAGAATGTGAAAATTATCTAGGGATGGGGATCGTATTCCCAGTAGGATATTCCATGTTTGATCCAGAGTCAAATCCTGTTTTAATCCTTGATTATAAATGGGAAAAAAGATGTCGACTCTAAAGGGTTGAGTATATTTATACCATGATTCAAGAAGAAACATTCCATACCAAGGTCCAATGAAGACACCGAGTTGAGTGATTAAGATACTGACTCGTAAGAAATGATTGATTATGAGATAGAGGCCCACAAGTACACTAATGTTAAAAATGGATCAAGTAAGTGGATGAAACAAAATATCTTATCATAAATTTTCTAGTTCAATAAGGGTGAAATCAAGACCCCGCAATAACAAATCATACATACCAAGGACAATTGTAAATAGATATTTAGTTTAAACAATGAATGATGGGACTAGAATGATTTCAATTGAAACAACAAGTGATGAGGTGGATAATCAAGAGCATAGAGAGGAGGGGGAGAAAGCCTTAAGTAATCTCAACAGGGTTCCTGAATTCGAACTTACTAGACTAGTCTAGAAATAATTTGTTGATGTAGATTAAAATTGAATAATATGGGAAGTATTAGAAGAAAGAAGCAACAATTTAGAGCTTATTCTACACTATCAGGAAGAAAAGATCAGAGGAAACATCTGGATCAATTTGATGAAAGAGAAGGTCAATAGAATTTATCATAGAAATATTCAAGTTATTTAAAATGATTATAAAAGGGTGTATATTAATAAGGAAGACCACATTTTGGCTCAAGGATTTAATGAAATTAAAATCAGCTAAGAGGAATATATATAAGCCTGGGAAAAGATGGATAGTCACTTTGAAGACCATATCAACAATGATCCAGATATCGAAGAAATAATCATCATAGAGAGTTATATAGGGTGTATCATATGAATAAACATAGTCTCACCATTATCTATTTTGTGTGATCTTACTCTTTGTACCACACCCTTTTTTCACTGTGATGGTTTCCCACAATTTCTAAATTATTGTTTCAAAAATAAAAAATACAAATTAGAATTATAAGTAAACTCATGAAGCTTCAAGAATGTTATTTTAAAGTGATACCAATATTTTACCTTTTTAGATCATGAATATTTATCTTCCATATCCAGGTGATCAAAAAGGATTGAATAATATTATTTTGAAAACATAATTTTTTCTGTAAGATATTTAACATTATCTCTGGTCATATTTTAAATAGATTTAAAATGACATTTTATTATTGTTTTCTAAATTGGTGACATTATCTTCCATTTAAAATATTAATGAATTTTAATTTTATTTTTATAATTTACAACATCAAATCATTTTAACTCCATCATGACCATTATTCGATTTGAGGAATCCTTTTTTAGTTTTGAAGGTCATTTACAATGAAAATTATTTTCAAAATATTTTATAAATTTTTATTTTTAAATGTTATCTTAAATGTGAAAGTGGTATTTTCCTCAAGAATATTTTTCCAAATACATTAATGGTATTTCCATTCAACAAAACTAATAACTATTGATGTTATATATTCTCCACCAAGGATATTTTATAACGATGCCATCATAATTATTTCTATTGAGGTATTGTAATTATTTAAATAATATTTTAAATGAATCGATTTATTTTATATGGTTTAATCATGTTATGAAAATAATGTTATATATTAAATTATATAGTAATAAAAAACATTCCCACCTCTATAATCGTTATTTAATTTTTGTATTCCATTATATTATTTCACGGTTTACTTAATGAAAAACTATTTTTCCATTTTTTGAGTTATTTATATTTTAGAAATGGGTATTTAAAATTATGGGATATTTTGATATCCATAAGTGTTTTTACATATGGATTAAAAATATATTTTCTAGAGTTTTATGGTGTTTTCTTCATGATATATTACTTGATAATTATATATGTGTAATAGGGTAACCTGATTTAGATTTTACAATGGGTTTATCCCCATTATAGATAATTAAAAATGGTAGATAATTATATTGAATATATCAAATGTGATCCACCATTATAGTTTTTCAATGCATTGGGTTATGATTTTTGTCCTTAAAATGCAAGAAACATAGAGTTAACCAGTGTTATTTCTATTTTATAATAGTTTAGGATCTAGAAATTTCTAACTTAGGTTTAAAATAGGTCATGAATATGTTTCTATATGTTTCCTAAAATGGTTTTTTATTTTATTTATATGTGTTTTTAATTATTCCTTTGATCACGATTAATATCACATAGATCAGGAGTATTGAAACAAATGTCTCTAACCTTTGTTAATGTTTTATTACATGTTTCATGATAGATGTTCTATGTATTTATTGGTTTGAATTATCTTATATTATGCTCATTAACTATGAATTCATACACTTAGGCACATTTTACACTCACTGATCAAATTCAATTTTCAATTCTTATGTTTACCATTATTAAGAATTTCATATCACATATATGTTGTTTCATTTTCTATAGGTTATGAATAATGATGAAAAATGATTTTAGTCGAGAAAGATTTCAAATGTTTAAAAATTTGTGTGATATTTTTAAGACTAAATATAGAATTTGAGAGAATAATATAGTTGGAAATAACTTTCCTGAATTAATTATTATTGTATATATAAGAGTTTTTCCTATTTATATAAACCAACAAATATAAATGATCCATGAGTATGTAAGTTATTAAATATCTCCTTTTGGTGTAGTAATTTTTTGTATTGAAAACATTGGGTCACATTCATCATTATAAATGATAGAAATGTTTAGTTAATGTTTTTATTTAGGAATTGGGGAGTGAAAATTTGGGGTATTTATTATTGGAATGAGATAAATCTTTATAAAACCATGGATATTATGATTTTTTTAAAGTGAGGTCATATTTAGTGTTATGGATACCCTCACAGGTTCATATTTTTAATGGTGATCATATGTTCAATGTATTACATAACCATTTTTAGGTCATTATTGAACATATTTTTTTATATTAATAATATTTTGGGATATTTTTTTATTGAGTTATATTTAACCCTTAGGATTAACATGAAGTATTTTATTCGATGAAAATTGATTACAGTTTTGGGGATGTAAGATGAATGGTATGAAATTACATTTGGGGATTAAAACATTATCTAATGTTGGGATAATTAATATTAATTGTGATATAAGGTTACAAAATGATATAATTTTATCCTTGGTTTTTTAGGATTTAGTGATTATTTATCAATTACTTTGTATGCTGTTTTATTCATTTTTGGAATTATTTGACCTTGGGATAACCATTTTGGGTTTTTTAATGTCAATTTATAGGAGAAATAACGCCTTATCCTTTTAAATAATTATGTGATTTATCTAAATTTTATTTTAGAGCGTCAGATAAGGAAAAGTAGTATTCAATCCTCATTATTTAGAGAAAAAGGTAATATTTTTGAAAAGATTTACTAAAGGATGATATTATAATTGGAAAGTAATTAGGTTTCCTTAATCATTTAGTCTTAAAGTTATTCAAACTCTTAAAATATTGGTAGTAGGATCTTGAAATGAAAATGTTGTTATATTACAATCATTTATAATGAATTGATGGTATTTTCACACGAATTTGGCTTATGTTTTAGTAGTTATTTATTTTCCCAAGGTCATTCACCTTATTGTGATCCATGATCTCTATCTATAACCATCATTATTACAATTTTATGATTTCCTTCCTGGACCATATTCTCAACTCACACTATTATTTCATATTTATAATTCTATATATGTGTCGTTACTAATGACCATCATAATTCCCTTTATCACATTTCATGTTGATGTTTTATTAACCATTTTTACAATGTTAGATTCAAAAAAAGGATTTTTTAAATATTAATCCTTTTTTACTAAGTTCAAATTAAAATTTTGAGGATGAAATATATTATAGAGGGAGAATGTAATATCACTATATTTTAAATGGAATCCATGATTTATAGTCTATACAACACCCAACACCAATCCTAAATGAACCATAAAATATTACTATTAAAATATGACCATTAGAATCGAGATGTTAATTTTTTTGGAAGAAAAATAGTTAAATACATAATGAAATATTTATACATGTCCTCATAAATGATTATTTATTTATTAATTGTTTATAAATATGAACTCAAATTTTTTAATTCCAATTCTTCTTAAAGAACAAATTTCTTCAAAAATGGGTTTTATTTATTAATTTTAAAAAATAATTATACTTAATATCCTTAAATTTTAGAAACATTATTTTATTAAAATTTCATAAATATTTAAATCATAATAACTAACCTTTAATTTTGTGTAATTTTTTTTATTTTTATGAAAAATTGGATTTTTCTATAAATTGTGAAAAATAATGATTTTGTATAAATATCATTTTATCTTCATTAAAACCTCTCATTATGATTTTAATTTTATATTAAATTAAAATAATTATTATTTAATTATATATAATCTATTTAAAAACATTTTAATATTAATTATTCTTTATTTTTGTGTAGGTATATTTTTGGGCTTAAAACACATACTTCTAAAAATAAATTTTCTATATGTTTTATGAATTTATATTAAAATTAATGTATAAAACATTTAGAAATTTAATCCTGAAAAATGGATTCCATATTATTCATATTTGTGTTAATTATTATTAAATATTACTCTTTTATTTCTTAATATTTTAATAGTAACTTTAGTAATTTTTCTTACCACTATAAAGGATAGGTCATGTAATTGTGGTTGAAAAATGATTAGGACTAAATAATGACCCTAAGAGTTTCCATAATTTTATTATATAAGTTTATTACATCTCTAATAATCCAAAAGTTGAAAAAATTTCTTTTTTATCCATATCTCCCTGATTTAGAACCATTATATAAACTATATAGTGAAAAGTAAGAAAATATCATTATATTTATTATAGTATCCCTAGATTTTTTACACAAAGATAAACAGATGATATTTTTATTTATATATATTCATTTTAAATATTAAATTTTCTTTCATAAAGGACATTTATTTATAATATTTAGTGAATATGTTGCTTACTTAAGTTCTTATTAAACATTGACACAGTGCGAGTGCAAGTAGTAAAAAAGTGATAAAATGATATTGAAAAATATAAAAATAAATTATATGTGTTTGATTTTGTTCAATTATATATATATGTAATATTATTAATATATATATACATATTTTATATTTTATTATAGTTTTATTAAAATTTCATTTATGGGGATTCTCTTAAAATTCAAATTAAATGATACTTCCAAAATTAACATTAATGTTTTTTTATAATAAATACTATTTTATTAACTGATTTTGATTTTGAAAAAATATTATATTAAGTCATGTCAATGGTTTAGGTATTATTACATAAACAATTATCAATTTTGGTTATTTTTTAAAATAGTAACTATATTAATCTCAAAATTTTAAAAAAATAATATCATGCTCATTGTCAAAAAGGGTGGACGCGTAGGTGGGGGGGGGGGAGTTGTTAAAAATATTATATGTATAAAAATATCAATTTAACCTAGAAAAAAATATTGGAGCATTTTATTTGATTAATACCCATATTATCCACTTATATTATCAATTTGGAGCCTTTTGGATACCAAAATTAATTTATATTAATTCAATATTTTAAGAACATCAAAGAGTTCCCCTCCACACTATTATAAAAGGTAACCACTTATTCTAATATATTAACACTCAAAAAACCATTTGTATCATAAAATACCTAAATTAATCCACTCCTTATATCTCTATCAAAATCTTATAGGGGCCATTTAATTTATAATACCATCCTTAGAGGACTTAAGGTGTAAAAATTAGATGTTGTATGAAGAAGAGGTATAGTTGTTCACCAAGCGTTTTTGTTTTAATTCTTCTTTAACCACCATAGAATTGTTTCTAACAAATATGCTATAATTAAATCACTATATCATATATATTATTATTTTATTATTATAATTTCACAACTAATATCCATCCCCAAAAATCATAAAATGTGAATGAAATTCATTATTCGTGTGTTTGGAAGCTACAATATAATGGATAGATCTAATTGATTTTATAGCATCTCCTCTCATGACTAGTTATAATTTTAGATTTAGAAAATATACATATATATTTATTTATTTAATATTCATGAAATATCTATCATTCTATATAATTAATATATTTTATAAACTATACATTCACTGGAAAATGATAATGTCATTCTTTCTTACTTGTGGACTACCACCACTATGAAGCGGAGGGATTTTGTATTTCAATACCCCATAACTAGAATATATATAATTTTTTATTTAAATAAATAATATATAATTTAGGATTTTATTACCATTATTGTATCCTAAAATAATACTAACATTTTTTCTATAATGATCGTTTCAAAATGGAAACGTTACACATGCGTATGGACAACCTACCATTTCAATGATTATAATGTAATTTATTTTTTATAACCTTGTTAAATGGTCAGTTTTAAAGGAAGTGTTAGTCAAAAAAATTATATTTATTTCATCATTATTATTCTGCATATGATTTAAATATTCCCCCTTTGATCGGTTTGACATGGAGATGCCATTTTCAAATTATGAACCAAATAACATCAAAACACCCAATGTGGACGTAACATTGTACATAATTAAATATGTCAGTTTATTAATGAAAAAATATGAAATGAAAAGTAGTAATCTATTAATTGTATTTTAAATAAGTAAATAATTTATTTATGGTTATTATACATTACTTAAAGGACATACATGGAAGTTGTAGACTCGAGGTAAGAGATTTCATCTCAATTTCATGTCATTAAGGAATATTTAATTTTGATAAAGCTAATTTATTTTGTATGGTATATATAATGACCCTTTAACATGTTTTAAAATGAATCCTACACACTTTGTGATATTTTTAGTTTCTAATTGACTAATTTTATCCATAGGTATTTGAATTGAATGTTATCAAGTGGTAAAAGGAATTTTAACTGAATTTCCTTTCACTGGGTTATATAATTTATTCATTGATATTGTTATTCCATGATTATGTGTGAATTGATATATGAATTGTTTATTATGTATTTACACTTATATTGTTAAGATTTATATTTTTATATAGAATTAGTCAGTTAATTAATTCTCAATTCAATGATATGATATTTTTATGAGATATTCATCTCGAATTCATGTTCCTTGGTTCATATTTTTTAAGATATGAAATGATCATAATTTTAGAGGTTTAAATACTTAACATTTGAAATTTTATATCCTAAATATAATTATTTTCAGGATATTCAATAATTCATAGGTATTTATTCTTCCATGGGCTTTATAATTGTAAATTTTCCAATGTGGGAGGGGATTTATGTTACAGTCTCTATTATTTTTTGGATTATTTATGTTCAATGTTCCTATAGTAAAAATTATATTACCTTATTATTCTGAACCACATATATGCTACCATTATCAGTTTATAAATTTGTTTCACGTGTTTAATTTCAATTTACTCTGGTATTTATTAATGAAACATGAATGTTTTTTTGTGAAAGTAATCTTGATATTGAATGCTATTTTATATTAGTAATATTTCTCTTTCATATCAAATTTTATTATATATTATAAATAATTTTACGTTCTAAACACAATTTTTTTACTAAATCTGTTTTACATGATCTTTGACATTTTTTTAAATGTTTTATAATGTAAATTTTAGAAAAAAATTAAATTGGTATCTCTAGACTCCCATTACAAGATATGTTATGTTAATATTTATTTTTAACATTTACAACATGAATGGAATTTCCATATATTAATACCATTGTATGATTTTATTAATAACTGATAACTTTCAAATTTAATTTTTAAATAAAAGTATTTACATATTATTTTATGATTTTTTAGTTATTAGATGATATTTTAAATGTTAAAAGGGTATTTTTCTAAATAAGTTTTTATTGACATTTTAATGGTATTTCCTTTCATCAAAACCAATTTTCATGACCCATCCCTCAGGGCCTGTGCTGTGACTACCCCAAGCCCACCATCCACAAGCCAGGGATTAGTGACTAGCACCAGAAAGTTGTATCCCTAAAACAAGAAGGCATTGACTTTAAACTTGTATAAACACACAATCCAAGAACACAACAAGATTCAACCAAGAAGTAAAAGTAAAGTAGTAAAGGTGTGTAATGCATGTAAAAGGGGTTATAATATAAGTGCAAATAAAAGGTAAAACAACAACTGAAAAACATAAAAAAACTACTTGAGTCATATTCTTCTGATCCTTCTAGAAGAGTAGGAACAACTCATATCCACTTCTCTCCACGTCATCCAATATCCTTCGTGTACTGCCTGGTCCTACCTCCCTCTTGTCTCCACCAAGCTGATCATCGTCTAAACAAGACACAATAAGGTGAGGGTGAATCCCCTATAGGGGTGGGTATAAAAATACCCTTTAGGGACCCCGTGACCCCTGAAGGTCTCATAGAATTCCAAAAACGAAAACCGCAAACCATGATCTCAATCACAAAGCACTAAGAAATAGACATAGATCAAACAAGGTATAAGTAAAGCACATATGTAAAAATGATTAGTTGAGAAGATAGACCATATTATTATATCGAGAGGAACTACTTCTAACCATATGGAGTTTGGCTCACATAGGATCGATAGGTACTAAACCCCGATGACCCACACTGGATCTGAACCACCCATGATCGATAGGTAATAACCCCTACTGACCCACATAGGATCTGACACATAGAGGATCAATATGCGTTGACCCACACAGGATCTGTATTCACTGACTCACATAGGATTACTGAGTGCTGACCCACATAGGATCAATATGTGCTAACCCACACTGGATCGCTTGGTACTAACCTCTGTATGATATGTCTCCAACCTCCACCTCACTACCGTCCACTAGATACCCACACATAGAACACTTGATTCTTGTAGAACCACCCCTCAATCCAATGGTATTATTTCTAGTGGCAAGAAGTCCCACTAAAAATTAACCCGATGATCTATCACGTCATAAGGGCCCCAACTCAAAAGACGGTGCGTCAACCAGACGTCCGGTCTATAAGTTATTGCCATTTTAGTATTAAGGGCCCGATTAGATTAAAAGTCGATCAAACCCGGATGTCCCCCAACATTCTCCAAAACACTCATTGATTATCTCAATATTTCTCTCTCTCCAAGGATCCCAACGCCCTAGAAGGTTCGTCAAATAGACATTCGGTTCACATGTTATGGTCACTTAAGCATATCTGGGCCCAAGAGGGGTCTGGGTCCTGTCCGACTCAGCCCCGCCGGGCCTGGGCCGACCAGAAACGGTCCAGGTCCAACCCTTCCTGGCCTAAAATAGACAGGGCCTGGTTGGTTGGGTAGGGCCGCGGTGAGCTCGGCCCGTTGTGCCGCGGACCGGCCCAGCCCCGGCCGGCTGGGCTGGGCCACATCGGCTCGATCCGCCGACTGGCGCGACCCACATGGGTCATGCGGTCTGCTGCACCCAAAATACTAAAAGGATCCATTTAGTTTATCAAATTGCAATGATGGGTGGGGCCACATTTTCACTTGTGGGACCCACATGTGCTGGGTCCCTTGCCCACTCATTTTGACTTCCGTTAGTGCGGCATGCGACGGCGGGGCACCTCCTCTTCTACGGCCGACCGCTTTCGGCCGCCCCTCCAACCACTATGGCACCACTCTTCCACAACGGCCCATGCATGTCATCCTCCACAATCATCCAATGGAATTGGTCACTGTCACATCTTCTGAGGGGATTTGGCGATGTTATGGAGCTCCGTTTTCACATCCACACGTGTCTACGGGCTCCCTGGGATGTCGTCGGCGCTGTGAGGCTCCCGGATTCCAGATTCTGATGAGTTGTATAATTTTCTCTTGAAGAACACAACAAGAACTAAGTGATGGATGGTTTGGGACTTTTTCTTTTGGTTCACACCCTCCACATTTTCATTATAACAAGCAAGAGTTTATTCAATTCATCTATAATAAATTAATCCCATTCAAATTCACCGCAATATCCACCTGAAAATTCAAGAATGAGGAAAAGAATTGAGGGGATTTCATAAATTAGAAACAACCCCTACCTCAAGATCCATTGTAGGTGTCACAGTTGTGGTAGGAGGAATATCCACGTTGGATGGAGTCATTGACCATTGTCAATCCTAGATCATTTCTGCCAATGCTTCTGTCCTTCGTTGGTGGATGTTACCGCATGACTTCGCCAAAGTTTTCTCACTTGAAGAAGTCATGCCAAAACCCCACCCTAAGCTTCATTTAAATATTAGGCGGAAAGGTGAGTACCACATTGGGGAATTAATGAGGTTCATTAAATGAATTAATGAGCCTTTTTTAATTCACAGTGATGGAGATACACAGTTGATGATTCAAGCCCTTAAATGGCTTGAAAATTTACCAGCCCCGATATCGCCGCTCATCCATTGGAGAAAAAGAAAAGAATATAAAAATTACATGTTATTTTAATTTTCTTTATAAATTCCAAAAACTAACTTTTTATCCCAACCAACTGTGGTCGAAGTGAAGATTACCTTAAGTTAATCACGATGATGCAGATTGAACGGTGTCCTCGGAATTTTAATCTAAGAAATATTTCAAAAGGTAGAAAATTCCACCCACGTGTTTACTGAACACATGTAAAAATGTTCATAAATTCATGCTGCCACACTGGGCCTCAGAATCATGTGTTTGTAAATTTTCGCAGACTCATAATAATCCCAAATAATTTAAAAACAATTACATGGAATTTTTTGGGTCTTTACATTCTCCCCACCTTAGGAATTTTCAACACTGAAATCTACAACTAAACTAGGGTAAAATGGGGGTACTAAGAACACATCTTAACCTCCTGCTCCCATGTTCTCTCTTAGAGGTTCCTGTGCTTCAAACGAACTTGCACCAGAGGAATCGAATCACCAAGAAGGAAATATTCCTATCGATCCTCCATCTCTACTAGGAACTCTGCAAATGTTTCCCCATCGTTGATGTCCAGCTCACCCCAGACGATAACATGCGATAGATCGTGCACATATCACCTTAGTTACGACACGTGGAATACATTATGCACCTGGTGCATCTATGTGGGAAGAGCTAGATAGTAATCCACCTCACCTACTCTACTAAGGATCTAGAAAGGTCCGATGAACCTTGTAGATAGATTTCCACCATGGACAAACCTCTGAAATCCTCATTCGGGTGCGACCCAGAAGAAGACATGGTCTCTCTCCTGAAACTCAAAAGTTCTCTATATCCTATTAGCATAAGGATTCTTCCAACTCTGTGTAGTCTTCATTCTCTCCTAGATGATCTTCACCTTCTCTATGGTAGCATGTACAAAATCTAGATCCATAAGTGCTAACTCCCTTGGATCTATGCAGCACAGAGTTGATATGCATTGTCATCCATACAAATCCTCAAACGGAGCCATTCTGATAGTGGATTGTGTAACTATTGTAGTAAGAAAACTCCAATAGGGGTCGGTGGTCCTCCCTACTGCGGCCAAAATCGTGGACACAGGCACAAAGCATGTCCTTAAGTGTCTATATGGTCTACTCCATCTGAACATCTGTCTGAGGATGAAAGTCCATGCTAAAGCGTAGCTGAGTCCTGAACACCTGCTTCAATCCCTTCCAAATGTGGTATGAAAAACATGAATTGTGATCTGAGGAAATTGTCTATGGAACCCCGCTGAGTTGCATTATCTCATGCATGAAGTGACGTCCCAAGCTTTCTACTAATCCCTAATCTCGGATGGGTTGGAAGTGGGTTGACTTGGTTAGTCGGTCAATGATCACCTAGATGTAAATGTGGCTCCTCAATATACATGGTAGCCCCTTCATGAAGTTCCTAGACATACCATACCGCTTCAACTTTGGTACATCAAGTGGCTGAGCTAAGTCTTCTTGTACTTGATGCTCAACCTCCACATTCTGAAAAGTGATGCATCAGGATCCAAACTCTACCACTTCTTTCTTTATCCCTAGCCACTAATACTGACGTCGGAGGTCCTGGTATGTCTTCACCACTCCATGGTCTACTACTAAAGGGTATTTTTTTCACTCCCTCAACACCTCTTCTCGAAGAATCACTAGTACCATAGTGCATTCTCTAAAGAGGACGATGTGCTCCCAACATTTAGAAAATCCTTCAGGAGGCCATCCAGAGGATATCTGAGCATGTCAGGCCTTACAGTCAATGTCCCCAAGTTGTGCCTCTAAAACATTCTGATGAAGTGGGGGAGTGATAGTTATAGATTGGAGGTAATATGATCCATCACTATCTGCGAAGGATTTCTGCAATACGGCTCACTACTATGTAGCCTCACTCAGAAACTATAGACCAAACCTCCTATTGAGAGAATCTTCTACTACGTTCCCCTAACCATGAGTATAGAATATCTCAAAGTCATAGTCGTAGTGGAACTCTATCAATCGCCATTGTCTCAGGTTCAGGTCCTTCTGTGAGAAGATATACCTGAGACACTTGTGATTAGAGTAAATAGTAAATTGTTCCCCCATTAAGTAGTGCCACCACATCTTCAGTGTGAAGACCACTAACTATAACTCCAGGTCTTGGGTGGTATAATTATTCACATGTTTTCTCAACTTCTATGAGCCACAGGCGATCACCGCTCGCTCCTATATCATAACACAACCTAGTCTGGTCCCTGATGCATCACAATAGACTACGTACCCAACTCCCTCTTTTGGTAGCCTCAAGATGGGGTCACTCATAAAAATCCTCCTCATATCATGAAAACTCTTCTAAAACATCTATTTCCACAAGAAAGGATGACCCTTCTTCATCAAGGCTGACAAGGGTCCCTCTACCCTAGAGAAGTCAGGTACAAATCTCTGGTAGTACCTATCCAATCCAAAGAAACTCCGCACATCAGTCACACTCCTGGGTGGTTCCCAAGCAAGAACTTATTCTATCTTTTCTAGATCCACTATGACTCCAACCTCTAATTTAACATGCACTAGGTAGTGGGATTCTCGTATCCATAAATGGAACTTTGATAGCTTTCCATAAAGCTAGTTCTCTCAGAATCTATCCAAAACTATCTACAGTTACATGGAATGTTCCTCCTCCGACGTAGAGTATACCAATATTTCATCTTTGAAGACCACCAAAAAGTAGTCATGGTATGGAAGAAAGATCCTGTTCAAGAGCCCCATGAAAACTTTCAGAACATTGCTCACGCCGAAAGGAATCACCAGAACTTGTAATGGCCATACCGATATTTAAAGGCTGTTGTTGGTACATCCTCATCCTGTACTCTGAGTTGATGATAACCTGATATGAGGTCTATCTATGAAAACCATCAAGGTCCCTTCAACTGGTTTAAGAGATCTTCGGTCCTTGGGAGTGAATACTTGTTCTTCATGGTCACTTGTTTCAGGCACCAATAGTCCACAGAAATCCTCAAGCTCCTATCCGCCTTCTTAGTGAACAAGATCAGGGATTCCCACGGAGAAACACTTTGACTTATGAACCCCATTCCCTGCAAGTCCTTCAGCTGTACCTGCAACTCCTGAAGCTCCATGGGATCCATCTGATATGCTAGTGTAGATATCAGCATCATCCTAGGGTATAGGTAGATGTAAAAGTCTACCCCTCTATGTGGTGGTAGTCCCATATCATCATCAGGAAATACATCAGCATACTGTTCCACCACTACAGGATAAATCTGACTCTTCATGTCAACTGATCCAAGGGTGAGGCTAGCCAATAAATGAGTAATCGACTGCACCCTCCTTTGATATGGTCCATCCTATGCTGAAAAGGGTCCCTTCTCACTGGTTAAGGTAAACCTAATACCATACTCACAGACAAACCGCACGTGGTGCCTAATATAGTCAATCTAAGCATTGTCTATGGATAGCCAGTCCATACCCATGATGACATCATAAGGCCTCGACACTGATACTAGGATATCCCAACTAAAGATCTCACCTACTAGAGTGATCTAAAATAGCCTTCACTAGTATGTAATCATCGAATATTCTCCCGTAGGAGTCTCTAATTACAAGGATCGAGCTAATGGCTCTATCGGAATCTCTGAGCTCCGAACGAGTGTCATAGAAATGAAAGAGTGACTAGAACCTATATCTATAAGTACTATAGCTCGGGTGGAATAGACACAAATCGTACCTCTAATAATTTCTAGAGTGTTGTTGTCATAGGCCTTAGCTTCCTAAAGCTATGCTCGCCCCTATCCACATGCTCCCTATGGTTGGGGTAGAAATCATGGTGGTGGTGGTGATAGAACCTCAAATCGCCACCCACCACTTGTTACATAGCATGATCCTCTGACTTATTTTCTATCCTATGGATCTCCTCCCTCAAATATATTCCTCTACCTCTGTAGTCCCTCAACCATCTACAGATTGTCAGTATGGCAGGTCGGGCAGCCACAATCCATGTGGCCCTGCTCGTCGCACGTGAAGCAAAGTCTGCCTCCCAGCTGACCTTTTCGGCCTCACGAGATCCATACCACCGAACCTACGTCCTAGGGCCATCCACTAGTGGTTTTGGCCCACTTGGACCTCTGAATCATCTTTATACTACCTCTTATAGATGACTCGACTACGTGTCATGTGGTGGTGGCTCTCACTATCGGTGCCTACTCAGCTATGAATCTTTCAACCAAAAATTCTCTCTTGAGCACTCCAACCTGTATCGGGATATTCAGTGATATCATCGACACTCTGATGTCTCGCCGGAGACCCCGATCAAAGGTCTGGGCCCTGAGGAATGGGTCTTGTGCCATGTTGGTGGAGTAGTGTGAGAGGATATTGAATCTCATCGACTACTGGGCTACTGTTAGGTCGCCCTGCTGTATGTACATGAGATATTGAATATGCACATAGTGTAGTGTCATAGGAACGAACTATGACCTGAAGAGTATCTCATAGTCCATCTATGTGAGGGAAACCTCATCATGTTTCAGGAGAGTCAAGCTCCACCATCTCCTTACTGTTCCATGTAAAAAGTTAGTAGCATGGATAACCATCATCTCTTCATGTGTTTCAACCAAGAGAAAAACTCTAGCCATAACCTCCATCTAGTCCTCAGGTGCCTGGGGATATATCTCACCTCGAAACAATGAAGGCCTCTTTCTCTGGAAATTTTGCAATGTTCTCAGTCAGTGTGCACAGTTTGATGGTTGGTCGAGTGGCATCTTCTGTCCAAGGGGTAGTGGTGCTGCTGGTACACCATCCGACGGTTCCAACACAATAATAGGGCCTTGCACTGAAGCCTTGTCACTCGGCGGGACGTCATCATGTACTCTCTTGGGAATCCTATCAGGCTATCTACGAGATGACATCTTGAAAATAAACAAGTGTTCAAGTATCAATAAGATATACCCAGTGAGATGACTCAAAAGAGATCAAGGTTAATACATTTCTCAAATACATGCAATCAATGTTTTCATACACCGAGTGAGAAATCAAAATTCAAGGTCCTGGTGTATGGATATGTCAGTCACTACACCACTACTAGATTCCTCGAACTAAAAACCACAGTCTAAAAACATAACACTACTGCTCCTTTAGAAATATGGAAGTATTAGTTATTCAGTAGAACCGACTACTCTGATACCACTTTGTCACGATCCATCTCCCAGGGCCCGTTCCATGACTACCCCCAGCCCACCTTCCATAGGACCGGGGTTGGTGACTAGAACCAGAAAGGAATATCCCTAAAATGGGAGGAAATTTCCTAAAAAACCTATACAAACCAACAATCCAGGAACAAAACAAGATGCAACCAAAATGTAAAACTACTTTAGTAAAGGTGTGTAATAAATGTAAAAGGCACCAGAATATAAGCCTAATCGAAAGGTACAACTACAACTCAAAATCAACAAACAGCTCATGGAATCATCCACCGATGATCTTACATATAGGGTAGGTACATCTCATATCCACTTCTCTCAGCATCTTCCAATATCCTCAATGTACCGCCTGGTTCGGGCTCCCTGAAGTCTCAGCCAAGCTGATCGTCGTCTGCACAAGACACAACATGGTGCGGGCGAGGCTCGTGCAAGGGTGAGTATAACAATACACAGTAGGGACCCTATGACCCCGGAAGGTATCATAGAATTTAACAAAGGAAAACCAAAAGGCATGATCTCAATCACAATTCACAAAGAAATAGACACTACTCAAACAAGGTATAAGTAAAGCATAGAAGTACAGATGATTAGTCGAGAATCTTGATCATATTATTCTGTCGAGATGCACTACTGCTGACCATACGTAGTCTAACCAACATATGACTGATAGATAATAACCCCCACTAACCCACATAGGTTTTGACCCTCCAAGGATCGATAGGTAATAACCCTCATTGACTCAAAACTGATCTAACCCACATATGATTCGTATGCATTGACCGACATAGGATCTTTGAGCGCTGATCCACACAGGATCTGACCCACCCAGGATCGGTATGCACTGACCCACACAGTATTGCTGAGCACCGACCCATATAGGATCTGACCCACACAGGATTGATAGGTGCTAACCCACACAAGATCTCTCAGTACTAACCTCCGTAAGATCTCTATCCAACCTCCACCTCACTATCGGTCATCATATTCCCACTCATAGAACTTCTAATTATGAGAGAACTATTCCTCAAGACATTGGTCCTAGTTTAATAGGAATGAATTCCCATGAATAAGTAACCTATTGACCTGTCATGTTATAAGTGTCCCAACGCAAGAGATGACACGTCATGTGGATGCCTGATCTGTATGTAATTGGCATTTTAGTACCGAGGACCCAATTGGATTTGGAGTCGATCCAACCCGGCCGTACTAAAAATTTCCAAAAAAAACTCATGGAGTATCTCAAAAGGACTGTGTCACTCCATGGATCCCAGTGCCATAGATGGTTTTTCCAATAGACATCTGGTTCTCAGGATTTGGTAACTTATGTGTATCTGAGCCTGAGAGGGGTTTGGGTCCAGTTCCACCTGGTCCAGCCCGACTGGCCTGGGCCGACCTAGTTGGATAGGGCCGAGTCTGGCATGGACAGATGGGCTACGGACTACCCCGGTGGGGTGGGGCTGTAGCGGCTCAGCCAACCGGCTGGCGTGACCCACACGGGTCATGCGGTTTGCTGCACCAGAATGGCTCAAAGGAGTCATTCAGTTTATTTAAGGGTGGCACCGCCTTGTCACCCATGGGACCCGTCAGATATGGGTCTATTTACAGCTCACCATGAATTCCTTCAGCATGTTGTATGATGGTGGGTTCCTCATCCTCCGGGTCCAACCACATGTCCGACCGTCGCGGTGCTGAGGGACGCCGATCTTCCACCGCCGCTGGTGTTTGCCGGCCGCCGGTGCTGATGCGACGACTCTTCTTCAATGGGGCTTTGACGATGCTCCGGAGCTCTGTTTTCACTTATTCTTGAGTCTACGGGCTCCCTAGGATGTTTTTGTCGCTACAAGGCTCCCATATTTTAGATTCTGACGTGTTGGAGAATTTTCCTCCCAAATAACAGAACAATAACGAAGCGATGGAGGGTCCTAGCCTTGTTCATTTGGCACGTTCCCTCCGCAGTAGTATTATAAAAATTAGTAGATTATTTAATTAATCTTTAATAAATAAACCCTTTTCAAATCCCCCACAACATCCACCCACAAATCCATGAATGTGGAAAAGAATCGATGGAATTTCTTGAATTAAAATCAACCCCTACCTCGAGATTTGTTAGAGGTGTCGCGGTGGCGGAGAGAGGAGCATCCTTGTTGGATGGAGTCACCGATGTTTGTTGATCTCAGATTGTTTCCACCCATGATTACATCCTTTGTCGGTGGATATTGCCATAGAAATTCCCTATATTATCCTTATTTGAAGAAGTCATGCTAAAACCCCACCTCTAGATCCATTTAAATAGGAGGGGGATATGTGGGTAACACATTGAGGAATTAATGAGGTTCATTAAATTTATTAATGAACCTATTTTAATTCCCAAGGGTAGAGATACATAGTTAAGGAGTCAACACATTAAATGGATTTACAAGTCACCGGGCCCTCCATCGCCGCTCATCTATTGGAGAGAAAAGAAATAAAATTACAGTTACATGTTATTTTACTTATCTTTAAAAAGTCTAAAAACTAATTTTTTTCCTGACTTAATGCAGTCAAAGTGAAGCCTCCCTTAAGAGAATACCAATGCTATAAGTTCAACAGTGTCCTTAGATTTTTAATTTGAGAACCGATTGAAAAGATAGAAAATGCTGCCACATGTTTACTGAACGTAGTTTAAAAATGTTTCAAAATTAATTCCACGCACATCGGGCCTTGGAATCACGCACCATCAATTTTCACAAACTCGTAATAATCCCAAATAATTTTTAAAAAAAATACATGGATTTTTCTGGGTGTTTACACCAATAAACATTGATGTTAATTATTCTCTATTAGGGATATTTTTTTATTATTCAATAATAAGACTTTAGTTTTATGGATTATAATTGATTAATTTTCATTCTCAGATAACCCATTTATTTTCCATGGATTAATCATGTTTTAAAAGGAATAAATTATTTTAATGTATATAGAAACAATGTAATTTCCCAACACTATAACATTTATTTGATTTTTTGATTCCACTTTAATATATCATATTTTATTTAATGAAAAATAATCCTTCCTTTTTCTATGTTATTTATGTTATTAAAGTATTTTTTAAAAAGAAAAGGGTATTTAAATATCTAGATGTGTTTTTTATATAGGCTCAAATGAGTTTTTCCAGAGTATTATGGTGATTTTTTCATGATACATTACTTTAAAATTATATGTATAAAAATTGTGAGACCAATATATCTTACTTGATGTCTTGATGAGTATTATATCCAATAAAAAATTTGAGACAAATATCGCTTATATGAAGTGTGAGCAGCATTTAAGATCCTTAATGAATTAGGTTATGTTCCTTATCATTGAAGTCAAGAATGAGGTGGTTAACTAGTGTTATTACTCTTGTAGACATAATTGGGATCTAGTTATTTTAGACATAGGATCAAAACAGGTTATGAATATGTTTCTCTATATATCCTAAAAATTATTTTTATTTTCATTATTTGTTTTTCTAATGACTCCATTGATCAGGATTGAAATCATAAGGTAGAAGATTATTGATTATTATGACTCATTATGTTGTTTGAGATTCATTAATTTTTTTTTGATTTATTATATAGGTATTTATGTGTATGAATTATCTTATTTAATTATCATTGATTATGTCATCATACCCTTAATATCATTTTACTTTCACTATTGAAATTCAGTTGTTAATTCTTATAATTTTCATTACTGAGAATTTGAGTTCACAATTCATTCCTTTCCTTCTCCACAAGTTATGAAGAGTGATATAAAATTATTTCATTCTCGTAATTTATCATTTGTAATGAAATTTTAGGGATATTTTGAACACATAATATGGATTATTAAAATGTGGATATAGTGGTAAAAATACTATCTTAAAGTCATAAATGTTGTTTATGTAAGTATCTGTCCAAATTCTGTAAAACTAGAAACCAAAAAGGTACATGGGTATTTAAGTGATATATTTCAACATTTTGATTTTCAATGTTTTGTATTGTGTTATCTAGGCCACATTTATCTGTATAAATTCTTGAAATATAATTTTATGTTTTTTTACTAGATCTGAGAGTATAGATTTAGGGTCTTTAAGGTTGGCATCTAATAAGTGTTTTGAAAAATTAGTATATTATGAATTTTCAATGTGATGTTATCTTAAGAGTTATAGATACCTTTACAAGTTTATAAATTTAAGGTTTATTGTAATTTCAAACAATAATACACACCTTTATCTAGGGATGGTATTTTGAGGTAGTTAGTAATATTTTTGTAGACCATTCATTATTTTGAGGTATATGTAAAACTTTGGTTTAACATTAATTAATATTTTGGAAAAACTCTATTTCTCTTTTGGGGATTCAAGATGAATGGTATGATATATATAATTTATTATCAAAAAGTTCTTTAATATTTATATTATTATGGTTATATTGGATATGTGGTTATGAAATGATTTATGATAAACTCTAGGTGTGTCAGTCTAGGCTTTGGTGATCAATTATGTATTTCATCATATGATATATTATTCATTTTTGGATTTATCTTTCCTTTTCATAAACAGTTTTGTTTTGGATAATGTAAAAAAAATTATCAATAGAGTAATATAATTTTGAGTATGTATGAGATCTATTAGAAAATTATTCCAATGTTCCTAACATAAAAAATATTTTTTTAACAATTATTATTGAGTATGGGAAAAAAGATGATATTTTATTAGGAAATTGATTAATTAATGAAATTTTACATTGATAATAATTATGTTTACATATTATTTTATTCTAGTGTGTAATTACATTCAAAAAAATTCTAGGAAACACGATTGAAAAAAATTACTTTATTAACATTGTTTCTATTGAAATGATTTTAATTTTCACTACACATTGGTTTATGGTAATGGAGTCATTGAATTTATAATGATCATTCAATTATTTCTGATCAATGATGTCTTTATGTAAACAACATTATTTAAAAATTATGATTTTACCCCCTTTCCAAATTCCCACTTACCTCTATTATTTTCCTATTTGGAAACTTATTTATGTGTTATTCCCGATTACCCTCAAACATCCCTTTCTCTATTTTAAGTGGACCTTTTATTAACCCTTTTTGGGATGTGGGATTTCAAAATGGTATGTTGAAATGTTAAAACAATTTTAACAAGATTTGGTTCAAATTATTTTGATGAAATCTATTGGAGGAGAATGTAATATCTATTGATTTTAAAAGAAAACTATGTTTGATAGCATATACGACCAGAAATACCAACCCTAACTGAACCGTAAAATATTAAATATGACAATTATAACCAATTTTTTTTTCAGGTATAAATATGGTTAAATAATTTATCAAATACTTATAAAAATACAAATAAATACAAATATATTTATTAATTTTTTAGAGATAAGTAATAAAGTTTTTAATAAAACCCTTTTATTCTTAGAAAACTAATTTTATTCAAAAGTGGGTTTTATTTAATTTTTTTGAATATAATTATAATTAATTTCATGATAATTTAAAAAATTATTTTGATGAAAATGATATAATTTTTTAAATATTCATATCAAAATTATTTTTTAATGAAATCATGTTACATTTTGAAAAAAATACTTATTTTTTTACTAAATACTGGAAAATACTGATTTTTGTGAATGTCCAATTATTATTTAAAAAATCTATCATTATGGTTTGAATATGATATAAATGTGAAATTAGTGTAATTTAATTATATATAATTGACATAAATAAATTTCAAACAGATTTTCAAACATAATTTAATGATTATTTTTAGGACATAATTGAATAATACCATGAAATGTATTGTCTTTTGAGAATATGATAAATATGAAGAAAGTAATGGAAGTGTATTTAAATTGTTTATTTAGTGATCTTTTTATTAAATATAAATTTTGAAAAATTTATCTATTTTATTACTTATAATTTTATAAGGTGATTCAAAAAAATGGTCAAGCCCTATTATCCCCAACTAAGAGGGTCTAAGCCATCTAGCCAGCCTTAAGGGTCAGGATGCAATGAAAACCACTAGGATAGTCTACATGGGTAGCAAGGAGTGATCTCTAGGATTACTGCGTGTAGAGTTGGACGATGGGTGGTTAATACCATAGTTAGCATAGTGGACCTAAAGGTCTACATAAACATCATGTGGTGTGAGCCACATATAGGTGTGTGAGTGTGGATTCTAGGTTACCACCCTAGTGAAGGAATGTTCCTACCTTATTTCATTCATTTTCATTCAATCCCTCACCTCCCTATACTCCTATTCTGATGTGAGATGTGAGATATTAGGTTATTGTACATCATTTAATCAGATGAAGCCATCATTCTAATTCTTGGAATTTACATACCTCACACACGCAACTCTTCTTAACTATATCGCTATAACTACCTTATTTATCATCATCCACCACTCAAAACATAGGGAAACATAATAGAAGTTTATCTTTAGATACATCTCATGCCACTGATCACCTCCACTAGTAAAGAACACCTATGATCACCTCTTTAACCCCATACTACTATCATGAAGGAATCAAGACTCCACATATGACAAGTGTGAATTCTAGATGAAGGAGGACCTCCACTACTATGTCTCGATGACACCAAAACCAATGAAAATTTTCACATATCCATACTATGAATGAAGAAGGATTAGTGTTGGAATATTGGATTAAGGCCATACGTAACTTCTTTTCTATGATTAAAGAAATGAAATGTCGATCTTTCTTGGGTTTAACTTTGATGATCTAAGTGATCTCTAGGAGATTTTCATATTTTAATAAGATATTCTGGTGACCTACCCTTCCTAAAGAGGATGGGGATTTATTTACATTACGATTCAAAAATACTGTCGACCATTGCTGAGGGAAATTTCAACCCACGTGGGAGGAGAGTCTATTGAAGGACAATGATGATACAAATCAATGTTTTTGTTTTCACTAATTTTATTTAATTCTATTTTCATTTGATGTTTGTTTAATTTTATTTTTGTTTCATAAAAATTATATCATACATCATTTTTCTAAAGTGTTTCCCTTATCTGATTTTTTCACTTATTTTATTTTATATTTTTATTTTCTTCTATTTTATTAATTTTTTGTGATGAGTTTTCTCATCATTTTCTTATTATCTTTAATATTTATATTTTATTTTGTTCCATTATATCTTTATCCTCTTGATTATTTTTATTTTCTTTTATTCTTTTCATTCTCTTATTACCATCGTGACCTTTTAACCTAAAAATGAGGGGCTGACCCAAGGCTTCTTCTAGGGGAGGTATATGGTGTTTTCCATTAAATTTTCACATAAATTGATATGTTTTATTTAAATTTGTGGTGAGAATGATTTAAGTGAAAAATTTGGGAGGATTCCAACTATGAAATTGAACTAAAATTCATTTCTATAAATTTATTAAATATTTTTTAATTCCCTTAGACTGGATTCAAGTTCATCAAATGATAGAGTTAATACATTCAGTGGATGAAATGGAGTATAATGTACCAATTTCATAGAAGATATCACTTTTTTGAGTGAGGTGATCCATAATACTAGATTGCAGTAGGTGTTGTAATTTTGATTTCTAGATGAATTAAATTTTACACACTACTAAATATAAGAGTAGTAGTTTAAGAGTGAGATTTCATGACTAAAATATCAAACTAAATTTAATCACCAATAAAGAGAATGATATAACCCATAAAACAAACAAAAATGGCCACGTTAATTATTGTATAGTCATATTCTCTCAAATAAATTAACAAAAATTTTAGAATTTAATTAGTATTCTTAAATTTTATTTTTTTATAAAATAATAAAACAACAAAGATGAAGTATTTTAGAAGAATTGGATTTAGTAGCTGATCAAAATGAAGCTCCTCATGTGAGGTGACCGTAATTATCCTCACTGCTAAATTAGTTAAATAAATTTCTTTTTTAGATTAATTACAATAATAATTGATAAATATTATATTTAACTTCCTTTGAATAATCATGATAAGTAATTTCGGTATATGTATATTTTTTTGGTTAAAAATATAAATTTCTATATTTTTTTTATTTATGTTTTTGGAAATAATATTAAAAGTAACTTATAAAAATTATATAAAATTAATATTGAAAATTTTACTACATATTTCAATTAAGTGGGTCTTGTTTTTTAAATAGGATCCTTTTATATATTTAAATTATTAATAGTTACTATATTTTTTTTTTCCATTTAATTTTTTAAATTAGCCCACTAATGTCAAAACTAAATTGATATGGACTAAATAATGAACATAAAAATTTTATTAATTTTACTTGATGATTTTATCTCTTATGTAATCTTCCAAAATTTGTATATATGGCTTTCTTCTTCTTTTTGGACATCATGTTAAACCATTATATTATTTTCTAAAAAGAATGATAAAAATATTATTCACTATATTTATCTATAAATGTTTTACAGAAGGATTAACATATGACATGTTAGGCTATAAATATTACTATGAAATATAAATGAATTTTTCCCTCATGGGGGTTTATTTTTAATTTTATGTTAATATATAATTTTCTTAATGTTTATGAATTACAAACACAGTTCATATGTATGAAAAAAAACAAAATCAAAAAATTATATTGAAAATACTAAAAATAATTTCAACTAATCATGTTCATGTTTGAATATTTTTTGGAAAAAATGAAAAATTATATAGGTGTGGATTAATTAGATGGGACTTCAATTAAATTCATGTTGGATTAAATATAAAATCAAATGTATATTTCCAAAATTTTCATTGATGTTATTCTATAATAAGGAGTAATTTTTTATAATGATTTATAATTATTAAAATTTTGGTATTCAGAAACATTAATACATATGATTTTTCATAAAAAAAATATTCCATTTATTTTATTTTTTCCATTTTATAGTAAATATATTAACCCAAAATGAGTAATGATATATGTTTCGTAGTAATAATCAAAACAAGATAATATAGGGTTCAAACAAAAAGAAAAGGGTAAAAATATAACCTAAACATTACTATATTTTATTGGATAAGTGTATTTAGAAATATAAAAATCATTTACTCTAATAAGTCTAATTTGGATCCATTTATAAGGATGATTCAATAAATTTTTTTTTTATAAAATACCTACAAAAAAAACTTTTATACATAACTCCAAATATATGAGAGGTTTTATTAATTTTATAATAAAAACATTATAGTTCTTATGGTTTTAACAAATAGATGTTTTCTAAAGAAGACATATAGTTCATAATCGATCATTTTTATTTTATTTCTTCTTTTTCCAAAATTTAATATTCTATAACCATGATGAGATAATAAAATGATTAAATTAAATATATCATGATATTATAATTATTATTTCACAAACTATATCATTATACAACATGCATCAAATGGGAATGTAATTCATGTTTCGTGTGTACAACAAACTATTTACTCATAGACTGGTGTAATTCTTTTTATGTCGCCACCACTCAGGGATGGTTATAATATTTGATTTAATTTATATTTAAAATATTAATGTAATATTTAAAATTTTAAAATAGTAAAATATCATCTATTTTCTTAACAGTCCATAAACTGAGTAATGATGATATAATTTGTGTGTACGTGTAAACTATAACCTTCATGAAGTAAGGTGATTTTTTTTCATCACCACTTCACAAATATGATACATATAAGTATATTTATACAAATAATAGTTTATTTATTAAATTAATAAAATTCAATAATGATGAAATAATACTTACCTTCTTTAAATAATAATATTTTAAAAATGCAAATGATAATCATGAGAATGTACGACCTTATATTTCCATGATTATCACATAAATCATTCCTCATAAATATATTAAATTTTTTTAATGGAATGATTATTGTACAAAAATGATACCTAATTAATTATTATTATTATTCTAGATAATATGTATCAATGAATCCTTTGAAAATCAATATTCAAAAGTCATTTTTATATTATAAACCTAATGTTACCAAAAAACCTAATGTAGATTAATTTATTTTGTAATTAAATATTCCACATTAATAAATGAATCAAATATTGTAATGATAAATTAATAAAACAATATTTTATTATTATACAAGTAAATAATTTATTTATGATTTCTATATTTGAGTTAAAGGACATATATGGATTTTACGGACTTGAGGTAATGATATCATTTTAATTTCTTTTCATTGAGGAATATTTTATTTTAATGCATCTAATTTATTTTATATGGTGTATATACTTCCATGTTTAAATTTCATTTCATGAATCAAAAATAAACCATGATATTTTAAGTTTCAACTTGAATTATTTAATCAATGGGGATATACCATGATAGTTACGAAGTGGTAAAGGGGTTTTAACTCAATTACCTTTGATTGTGTAATAACTCATATTAATTGATATTTCTATTCCAAGGTTATGTGTGAATCAATATATAATTTGTTTTTTGTGTAAAAAAACTGTGTGGATTAAAATTTGTTAAATATAATATCGTCATTGAATATTTATGAATTCAATGATATGATCTTTATAATGGTAACTTGTATGAAAATATCTTTATTTAGTAAATATGTTTATGATATTAATATATATAATTTTAGGGGTTGTTTATACTAAATCTATAACAATTTGTTTCATTAATAATCTTTTTTCATGATATTTAATGGTTAGTTTGATGTTATTGCACCATGGGGATTGTGATTGAAATGATTCCAAGTAGAAAAGGCATTATGTTACAATCTCCTATGTTTTTGGGATTATTTATCGTCATTATTGCTTAAGGGGAAATCATTTGATCTTAATTTTTGTGAACCTAATATCATTTTTTAAAATGTAGTTATAATTTTTTTTTATATATTCAAATTACATTTCCACCATTATTGATTAAAAACTCATAAATAATGTTTTTTAAAGTTATACCAATGTTGTACCATCAATTAGATCAAGAATAATTCTCATGAATATCAATGTTTTCTCAACTTCTTCCAAAAAGGATTTTTTTATAGAAATATTTTTTTCATAAATTCAATTAAAATTTAATTTAATTTTTTTTAAAATATTTTAAATAGATATTTATTAACATTATTCAAATGGTTCACATAAGAAAACCTTTAAAAAATATTTTAAAAATATGTTTTTTCTTAATTTTTACAAGAAAAAAATATTTTATTTCTACCATGAACATTATATTGTTTGAATAAACCTTTATTTTTTACCATGATTATTTTTAATGACACTTATTTTCATATTATTTTATGAATTTTTAGTTTTAAATGTTATTTCAATATGAAAATTTTATTTTCGATAAGAATTGTTCTTGTGATCATTTAACAGTAAATCCATTAATCAAATCCAACAAACATATATGTTACTCTCCAAATAAAAATATTATATTTACAAATGAAAATAAATTTTATTTAGTTGGGGGAATCTAAAAAAATATTTCATACAATAGATATTTACACCATTCCAAAATAAAAATATACAACATGACATTAATATTTAAACAATACATTGAAATTAAAAACCCATTTAAAAATAAATTCACGTCATCATAATCAAAGAACAAATTCACCTTGTAACAAGTGAACCTCCATCAAAGCATCCCTCCATAGAAAATCACCAACATTAAGAATTGACCATATAACCAGACATTTATAACCCTAATACCACCAAAACAACCACTAAAATCCATTACATAATACAAGACCAAAAAAAAAGGATGAAAAAATATAAATTTCAAAACTTAATATGGATATTGGGACTGCCATCAGCATTGAGGATGAACCACATCAAACCTCAAACATCCAACCAATGCGAACATTGGAAAATATGTGCCTTAAATAATTGAAAAAAACTCGGTGAAGGTCACAACACATGGACATCATTGACTACCCAAACAGAACCTCCCAAATCCTATGAAAGAACCTCCACACCAAATAGAATAGAGTAGGAGTGATGGAGAAGGAATCCAGATCAAAGATTGAGGTGAGATGGGTCCCCATTATCAAACCAAACCCAAAACTAAGAAAAATAATCCTCACCAGATAGAACTAAAAAACAAAGGAGAAAGGATATGATTGTGCTTCACTCTCTTGTAAATCATATTACATTGGTTGAGCCCCATTATAGCTCATGATAATTGGTTAATCCATATATATCAAATACAAAGGCTGATCGACATTATAGCTCATCAATATGTTGGGTTATATTCATTGTTTTCAGAGGACATAATGAGATTCTTAACTGATGTGGTATCTCTGGTGGAATTAATGGGTCCCCGACAATTTTTAACACATGCTTAAAAAGGTTATGAATATGATGCTCTTTGTTTCTCGAAAGGGTTTTCATTTTCTTTATATTAGATTTTATGGATACCTTTGACCGATATTATCATCACATGGATCATGATTACTTAATAATATGAATATTTCTATTATTAATTCTTCATTCGATGTTCTATGATTATTGATCTAGGAATTGATGGGTTTGAATTATCTTATTTTATGTTCATTGATTATGTTAGTGTACGCTTATACTATTTTTATACTCACCAATGAAATTCAATTATTAATGATTTTATTTTTAATTGGTGAGAATTTAAGATCACTCTACTTAGGATTCCATTTCATATAGTTATAAATAATTATGAAAAAGTAATTGAGTTTAGAAAGTACTCACATGTGATGAGATTATTGAGATATATTTAAGACTTAATAAGGATAATGAAAAGCTATGTAATATGGGAAAATACTCTCCCAAAGTCACAAGTGTTGTTTTTGTATGTGGTTTTATTAATTCACTGAATAGTTAAAACTAAATTTTCTTTGGTTTTGTATGTCATAAAAATTTTCTTTACATGTTATAAGGTTTTTATGGTAAAAGGTGTTTAACATTAATAGATATGAAAAAAATGAAAAGATCTTTTTTTATCACTAGATCTCTGATTGAATATTATGTGACATTAAATGGTGCCTTTTTAATTATTAAAAAACCTTAATAATATATATCATTCCATATAAAATTTACTTATAAAATCCTATCAACCATTTAATATTATTTTTTTATTAAAAATCATTGTTCCATGTGATACTTGATTTGTTTCTCATAAATTATTTAGTTTGGTAGTCATATTTCATGTAAATGAATCATAGTTATGTCATAAAAAATGAAAATAAATATAAAAATATCATATATAATAATTATATATATTCATTGAGACATCCATAAAATGAAGATATATAAAACAGAATTACACTATTGATGGATATAAAAGGTTTAACATACACATGAATGATTTTTTCACTTTTAAACAGATGAAAAAACAATGGTAAATATAAATTATTCATCCAAAATCATTATTCTATCATATATAAAATATAATTCATTTAAATATATCATTATTGTAGTCCATTAATCTGGATTTTAAAAATGAATCACATTTCTTTGTGTAGTTTGTAGTCAACATGTATGCCTGAGCGACATTACCATTTTCCGATGGATTAGAATATAAGAATTTATATACGATATTATAATTGAAGAAGAATAACTATATTATAAAAATAATATATAAAAAATAAACCCACAGTAAAATACATCCATGAAATATGGTAATGCAAAATGAATTGTATAGGTAGGCGGTAGTCCACACACACACACACAGACAATAATTTCACTTATCAATTGATCAAATAGAGGGTGTATATTTATAGTTACATAACTATAATAAAATATAGGGGAATTTATGTCACTTATGTTATTGTTTCAGTATGAATAAAAATTATTTATATGAGGAAAAACAAGAAACACATTGAAGTTATTTGGGTAAGATGATTACCACTTCCTATGTAGGCATATTTAGATATTTTCTTGAGGACAATTGGAATTGAATTTTAAGGATAAAAAACATATAAATCCTATTCAAGAAGGTTTGGAATATAATTTTTAGGGGTTATTTGATCTATGCATCTCAATGGTTATTGGGAATCGGGGATAAGTGGTGTCGTTTTATATGTAAGGAGTGGGGCACTCATGGAATTATAAAAATTTCTAAAATAATATAAGTTAATTCTAATGTTGAAGATGAAATAAATTGATATATTTAAAATATATTTTGATAATCAGTATGAATAATTTACATTAATAAATTGTTTACATGTTTAGGTGATGTTTTAACCCATAACTTTTTGTTTTAACCCCTATTACCCCTTTTGAAAATTACAATAATATCAATGTTTTTTTTCACTCTTTAAGGGTATGAAATATTAATATAAAAAGGATGGTGACCCATATCTGTTACATGGTCTATATTTACCCCAATATACCATTAAATTGGCTAAATATATTATTTTCATTAATTTTAGGTCATTTAATAAAATATTATTTATTATAAACTATCATTAATTACATTTTTGGAATAATTCATTTACATTGAATTTAAGGTCATCATGATAGTACTGAAATTATAATATTATCCTTTATATATCATAATGTGTTATATTAATCTAATAAATTATTTTAACATAATAATTCACCCAAATTGTATTTATTTAATATTTTTAAATCATTTATTTTATTTTTATATTATCTAAAGAAATATTGTGTCGTCATTGTGTAATCAATTAGGGGAATTATTGTATAACTGAAATTTTAAAATAAATTAATACTATAAAAAATTATTCATATTAAAAAATTATATAACAGAACTAATCCTATTTTCATCCTTATGTTATAATTTTAGAGATATTAATGTCTAGAGAGTGACATTTTGTATTTAATATTTTGATAAGATAATAAAATTATCATAATCCAAGATAAAGGGAACCATGATTCCATATATTTGATACCTAGATGTATATTTGCAATAAAAAGTTATAAAAATAAGATAAAATGATTTTTTAGAAAATTTAAAATCTTTATCCCAATGTTTTAACTGTCTTTTACCAATTTTACCTCTTCTAAGGTGACAGGTAATTACCAAGGTTACTATTAAAAATGATTACAAAATAAAGAGTAATATTAACCAAATTACGACATACTAATGAAAATATATTCAATCCATTTTTCAAGTTTCAATTCACATAAGTGGAATAAATTAATTGAAGATTAAACCCGCTAAACATGACAAAAAGTATTTTTCTAGAAAAAAATATTTTAAAAAATGTAAAAGGTTTGTATGAAAAATTCCATCATAAAGTTAATTCCAATTAATTTAATTGTATTATTAATAATATTATGGATACTATTTTACTTTTAATTTTCATAAAATGGAAATTTATAAATGCATGATATCAAAAAACCCTTTTTAATAAAAATCAATATTTTCTCTATTCATAAAAAAGTGAATCCTTTCAGAAAAAGCTCAAAATTAACATTAAAATAAATATGAAATATTTATTTTAAATAATGTTCCATTATTAATATATGTTTTATAAATTTGTAAAAATATAATTATACTATTTTATCAAAAAATGAAAATAAAAAAAACATTAGGGAAAAAATTAATTTTGAAATACCTTACTAAATAATGAATATTTAATTACCAAAATAGTTTTATCAATAAATATTTTATAAATTATTTTCAAAATGATGTTATTCCTATCCTATCTTCCAATTTTAATGACTATGTTATAATAGTCACATTGTAATAAAATTAATGATATCAAAGTTCCTTTAAACATGGGATTTCATGTATTAGTATCTAGATAAGTAATTAAATTTACATAAAGATAAGTATATCATAAAATAATTTGGTGTTAATTATCTAAATCATGTTCTATAATTAATAAATATTGGATAATTTCTTTGTTTTCCAACTATAATATTAAATTCCTTATATTATAAGACTATCCCTATGTATTGTAAAGACCCGTAAATTTCAAGGAATTTTTTTTCTTAATTTCCTTTGGAATTTTACAAGAGCGCAGTTTCTGACGGCACCTGATTCCGAGGCCCGGTGTGCCCGGAATCATTTTCCGAAGTTTGGCTCGGGTAAGTTCAGTGAACGGACGAGCGGGTTTTTCTAACTTTTGAACCGGTGCCCGGAATCGAATTCTGAGGGCACCGATGAAATCGCGGTGCCGGTATTCGCCTAGAAACGCCTCTTCCGGAGTTGCGTTTGATCGGGTGTGGTTTTTAATTTTCGGGCTTAAAGTTAAGAAATAAAATAATTTTACGACAACTTTATTTTATTTCACTTAAGCCACTTGGAAGCCACTTGAAGCCACTTAAAAGCGGCTTAAACTGAGTTGATCCGGATAGGATGCTATCCAGAAAATATCCTACCCCCTCGGTAGGATATTTGTGAGGTGGGGCCTGCACGAGCCCCGCCATTTCTTTCCGCTAAGTAACGCACCCGCGAAAACCCATCATTATGAAAGTCAACTGACGCGTTTTCTTAATTTCTTAACAGACCATTTAATTGGGTGGTTTATTTCGTAAATTAAATGAGCTGTTTCTTTCGTTGAATTAATTCAACGAATTGATGGGTCGTTACTTACCCTTTTTTGCGTGTTGGCATAATAATAAAATAAGACCAACCAGTCTTTTGAAAGTTTGCGCATTGAGAGGATTTGACAGAATCCTTGTATCTTCTTTCTCCTCCGCGAAGAACGCGAAGAACGCGAAGAATGCGAAGAACGCGAAGAACGCCGTCATCCGCGGAAATCGGCGATGCTCTAATCCGAGACGTTCTTCCCCGCCCCTATCTCCGATCACCAACCGTTTGAGGTGAGTGATTTCGGGTTTCTTCTAAAAGTTATTTGTGGTTTAAAACGAAAAACGGATTTAATTATTTATAATTAAAATCTGTTGTTTCTTGGTCCGTTGAGTTCGTCGACGCAACGCCGAATTCTGCGACGACGCGACGCCCTTCCGCGACGACGCGACGCCCTTCCGCGATGACGCGACGATCTCCACCTTCCGCGATGAGCAATTCCGCAAAGAACGCTCACACGCGACGACTACGAGGTAGGGATTTAGTTTGGAATTTACCCCTTTTTATATTCCCGTAAATGTTTCTTTAAAAAGTTAAAGAACAGGTTTTGTGAACAATTTTAAAATTATTAAAATTGTTGTTTCCGTTCAAATAAGGAACCCGTTTTATGAAACAATTTTATTTCATTAAAAATTGTTTTGGATATGCGTTCTTGTGTTGAAATTTAATTTCTCCTGTTGTTTATATCTAACGCGGAGGGTGCGGGCCAAACGAACATGGCCCGACAACCCTCCGCTGTTCTTCGTTCTTGTGCGGATTTGACGGGCGACGACGGAACGTGCCGCAACGGATGTTTGATGATCCCGCAGTGAAGAACGAGTCCTGGGAGGAGCAACGACGCAGACGGGAAGAAAAACGGGCCACCAGAGCGACTCCGGCGGCCCGCGGAAGCTGGCGGCGGCGCCCGGCGCGCCGCCGGACGAGACCGCCGCGGCGACGGCGCTCGCGGGACGCGGCTGAAGCCGCGTCCGGCGCTAGGGAGACACCCCGCGGGTGTCCCACAGGTGTCACGCGGGGGCGGCGGCTCCCCCCCCCCCCCCCCGCGTCACTCGGGACGCGGCTTCAGCCGCGTCCGGTTGTCTGGCCGACACCCCACGGGTGCCGCGGGGGTGTCACGCGGGGCGACGACTCCCCCCGCGTCGGCCACTCGGCCGCTCGGCCGAGCCGGGCCGGGCGGGCCGAGCCAGACCGGTCCGACCGGGTCGGACCGGGTTGGACTGGGTGGGACCGGGTCGGACCGGGTTCGGCCGACCCAGGGGGGTCGGGCCGGGTCGGCCCGGGCCCGGACCCCCCGTCTTCGGATGATTTTCGTTCAAATGGCCGTATCCTGAGCTACGGGCCTCCAAAAGACCCGCCATCAGCGGAAAAGTGATCCTTGGATCGAGACGGTCGTTTCGGTATATCGCACTCAAGGTTTCGGAATACTTTGAGTTCGGCCAGGTTGGTTCGTACACGAAACCAACCGGGCCTTCGGAGCGGAAACACTCATATCTTGAGCTACGGACGTCCGATTGATGTGCCGTCAGCTTTGTTGTTTTCCTCTAAGTGAGACGGATCTTTTTTCTCACTCCGCCCGAGGTTTGGACGTAGGTGGATTACGGTCGGGTTGGTTTTTCCTTAAAAACCAACCGGGCCCCTGGGACGAAAAAGCCAATAACTCTCAGACCGGGCGTCCGATTGACGCGCCGTCTGCGACGTTGAATTCCTGTTGACGATACGAAAGTTTTGGATACATCTACTTTGGAATTTGTGTCAGTTGATGTATTAGCCTCTCGGCTCGTGGAGCGGACCCTCCCGAACGAGCTTGTTGTGTGCGGGAACCCTTGTGTTGGTTGCGACTGCTTCTTCGACAGCGACGACTGTGCAGAGATCCTCCGTGGACTCTGACGATGACCGTGCAGAGATCCTCAGTGGACTGTGGTGACGACTATGCAGAGATCCTCAGTGGAATGCGACGACTACTGCACTCAGTGATCCTACATGGATCAGTGTTACAGGTCCTGTGTGGGCCCGATCCTGTGTGGGTCCGATCCTGTGTGGGTCAGCGCTCAGCGGTTCTGTGTGAGCCAGCGCCTACAGGTCCTGTGTGGGCCCGATCCTGTGTGGGTCATTGCGGGGTTTAGTTACCTATTGATCCTTTTTGGGTCAGACGGCTTAGATGGATCAGTGATCATCTTTATCGTCATCCGAAGAAGTATACCTGTGTGAGCTGAATCTTGTGTTCCTCTCCTTTGTGGATTGTGTTGAGCTATCCTGTGTGGATTTACTCCTTACTCTCCTTTGTGGATTGTGTTGAGCTATCCTGTGTGGGTATACGTTTTGCTTTCCTGTGTGGACTGGGTTGTGCTTGGGCTCAGACGTTGGAGCCGAACGGGAATTGATGACTTAGGTATATGTATGGGCATATACCTAAGCCGTGTCAGATGTTACTTCGTGATTGTATCTTTCCTTTGTGGATTATCCTTTTTGGATTTCGGGAGACCTTCGGGGGTCTCGAGGTCCCTACTGAGTAGCTTATACTCACCCCTGCACGGGCTATGCCCGCACTACGTTGTGTTGGTTGCAGACGACGGACAGCGCTGATCGTGGTGGAGGCGTGCGGAGCAGGACGGTACCTGGAGGTGGACCACTGGGCGGGACGTACTCAGAGCGGTCAGGTGGGCCCGAGGAGCAGTGGAGGCTATCTGTACCCACCCTTCAGGTGGGACTTCCAGAGGATGGCTCGACGCTGCAGTTTTTCCTTTCAGTTGCTGTTTTTCCTTTCAGTTGTACTTTACAGTTGGGCTTGTATTTCCGGCCCCTTTTACTTTCAGCACAGCTTGTGCCGTTTTTACTTAGTGTTTACTTTTCCACATGCTTACTCTATGGTGCTTGTTTACTTTTCAAAGGCAATGCCTTCCCTTTTTGTTGGGATTTATGCCTTGGTGCTAGTCGCCAGCCCCTGGCCTATGGAAGGTGGGCTTGGGGTAGTCACGGCACGGGCCCCGAGGACGGGTCGTGACAAATTGGTATCAGAGGTGGATGGTTCTACCGCAGACTCTGATCTTTCTTCTATCTGAAGCAATAGTGTTTAGCGTATTGAGTGTGGTTATCAGTCCAGGGAGTCCAGTGTTGGTGCGGCGGCCGACGTATCCGTACACCAGGACCCTGACTTCTGATTTCCGACTTAATGCACGAAAACATTGATTGCGTGTGTGTTTCAAGTTTTCTTTGTGATTACTTGTGTCAGCTCACCAGGTATACTGTTCTGACCGTGTCGCACTTGTTTCCTTTTCAGGATGGCCCCACGACTGCAGCCATCTAGGGTTCCGAGAGTAGAGCACGACGACAGCCCGCCGAGCGACGAGGCCTCGGTACAGGGCCCGTTGACAGTAGAGGCACCAACGATACCTTTACCCGCCGAGCCCCTGATGCTTCCATCACCGATCGCTGACGATGCACGACGCCTCGGACCTCTGCACGAGTTCCAGCGCCAGCGACCACCCAGGTTCCGTGGGGAGACGGACCCCCAGGCAGCCGAGGACTGGCTGGAGGCGGTCGTCTGAGTTTTCAGGCTAGTGAGGACACCAGCAGACCTCATGGTGATCCTCGCAGCGAGCCTGCTGCACGCAGCAGTAGGGCGATGGTGGAGCTTGATGATCCAGGTACACGATGAGGCCTCCCTCATCTGGACGGACTTTGAGAGCCTCTTCCGCTCAGAGTTCGTCTTAGCCACCCTCCGTGCGGTGCGCATCCAGGAGCTTCTTCAGCTACGGCAGGGCAACTTGACGGTCGTCCAGTACGCAACGAGGTTCACCGACCTTTCTCGCTACTCGACAGACATGGTACGAGACCCCTTCTTCCGGGCCCGGACCTTCGAGAAGGGTTTGAGACACGAGATCAGGGCATCGCTGATCTCCCTCAGCATCCCGACCCAGGCAGGAGTGCTGGAGCGAGCCCTTCTGATCGAGAGCTTCCTGGCTGAGTCCACAGCGAGACCTACCGCATGGCGGCAGGTGGAGGAGTCTTCGATAGCAGGTATCCGACGGATGAATCAGGGTTCCAGGCAGACCAGACCTTCCGGCAGACGACCTCGGGACACTGGCTCAGCAGTGCGGGTCACAGAGCGCAGAGCCAGCCTTCCGAGAGGCAGGCAGTGCTACTCGTGCGGCGGGCAGGGCCACATGGCTTGTGACTGCCCGACCCGTCGTACCGAGGAGCAGCAGATGGTGGAGGGGCCACCCAGGCAGAGGCAGAGGGTCGACCGTGGCAGTCCGCAGGGAGGAGGCGGACGAGGCAGAGGAGCTGGCCGAGCAGAAGGTGGTGGGCGACGCTTTGAGGCTCTGCCACCACCACCACCAGGAGGTCCGCCCCGACCACAGGGAGCTGGAGGGCAGAGACAGGCACAGCTCCAGGAAGTGGAGGCCTACGACCACGACATGCCAGATATGATTTGAGGTACGATCTGTGTCTATTCCACCATTGCTGCAGTTCTTATAGACACAGGAGCGAGTCACTCTTTCATAGCCACTGCCCTTGTTCGGAGCTCGGAGATTCCGACATAGCCGTTGGCTCGATCCTTACAGCTAGAGACTCCTACGGGAGCAGACTCGAAGATTACACACTGGTGCCGGCAGTGTGAGCTTACTCTAGGAGGCGAGAGCTTCGGCTGGGATCTTCTTGTAGCGGCATCGAGGCCTTACGACGTCATCTTGGGCATGGATTGGTTATCTACGATCCATGCACAGATTGACTGCTTTAGGCGCAAGGTGCGATGTGTGCGCACCGACGGGAGTAGGTTCACCTTCACCGGCGAGAAGGGAGCCTTCGAAGCACAGGAGGGACTCTCACAGAGGAGAGGGCAGCCCATCACACATCAGTTGGCTAGCCTCATCCTTGGAGCAGTTGACGTGCAGAGTCCTAGTTTTCCTGCAGTGGTGGATCAGTATGCGGACGTCTTCCCCGACGACGTTCCAGGGCTACCTCCTCGCAGAGAGGTAGACTTTTACATTGATCTGTACCCCGGGACAGCCCTGATATCCACTCCAGCGTATCGGATGGCCCCCGCTAAGCTTCGAGAGCTACAGGTACAGTTGGAGGACTTGCAGGGCAAGGGGTTCATCCGACCCAGTGTTTCACCCTGGGCTTCCACGATTTTGTTCGCCAAGAAGGCAGACGGGAGCTTGCGACTGTGTGTCGATTATCGTCGCCTGAACCAAGTGACAGTGAGGAACAAGTATCCGCTACCCAGGATTGATGATCTCTTCGACCAGCTCAAGGGAGCACAGTGGTTCTCGAAGATAGACCTCACGTCAGGCTATCATCAGCTCAGAGTTCGAGATGAGGACGTGCAGAAGACGACCTTGAGATGTCAGTATGACCACTATGAGTTCTTGGTTATGCCTTTCGGCGTAACCAACGCTCCAGCAGTGTTCATGAGCCTCATGAACAGGATCTTCCAGCCATACCTCGATTGATTTGTCATGGTCTTCATCGACAACATTTTGGTGTACTCGACGATGGAGGAGGAGCACGCCTACCACTTGCGGGTTGTACTAGACACACTCCGAGAGCACCATCTTTATGGAAAGATCTCAAAGTTCCAGTTCTGGTTACGTGAGGTCCACTTCTTGGGGCACGTCATTTCTGAGGTGGGAGTTGCAGTGGATCCCGCGAAGATTGAGGCAGTGCTAGCTTGGGAGCCACCTAGGAGCATGACAGAGGTGCAGAGTTTCTTGGGTCTAGCCGGATACTATCGGAGGTTTGTGCCGGACTTATCCAGAGTTGCGGCCCCACTCTCAGCGTTGACGAAGAAGGGGAAACCCTTTGTGTGGTCAGACAGTTTTCAGCAGAGCTTTCAGGAGCTGAGACAGAGATTGACCAACGCACCTATCTTGAGGTTTCCTGAGGAGGGAGTTGGATACGTAGTCTACTGCGATGCATCAGGGACCGGACTCGGGTGTGTCCTGATGCAGGAGCGGGTCGTGATTGCCTATGGATCACGTTAGTTGAGGCCGCATGAGCAGAACTACGCTACCCATGACCTGGAGTTAGCAGCAGTGGTCTTCCCTCTGAATACATGGCGGCACTATCTGATGGGTGAGCGCTTTACAGTCTTTTCTGACCACCAGAGTCTCAGGTACATCTTCCCTCAGAAGGACCTGAACCTGAGATAGCAGCGATGGCTCGAGTTCCTCCAGGACTATGACTTTGAGATAGTCTATACTCCTGGGAAGGGGAACGTGGTAGCCGATGCCCTCAGCAGGAGGACGAGCATCCAGCTACTTGAGGAGGCGACAGAGCAGCTAGCCGCTTTGCAGATATCCTTCGTGGATAGAGACGGAGCAGCCTTCCTTCAGTCTCTCACAGTCTCTCCTCCACTTCTACAGCGGGTCAGAGAGGCTCAGCATGGGGACACTGACTGTGAGACACGACGTGCACAGATATCCTCGGGACAGGCACCTGATGGTTTCTCCCTTGGAGCAGAGCACGACGTCCTTTTCAGAGGACGTACCTTGGTACCAGTCGATTTACAAGAGGAGGTGCTGATAGAGTTTCAAACTTCTCCTTTGGCGGTACATCATGGAGTGGCGAAGATGTACCAGGATCTCAGGCGACAACACTGGTGGCCGGTCATGAAGAAGGCTGTGGTAGAGTTCGTTTCACGGTGCCTCACCTGCCAGCAGGTGAAGGCAGAGCATCAGGTACCAGCGGGCTTGGTACAGCCCTTGGAGGTCCCGGAGTGGAAGTGGGACGGGATATCTATGGACTTTGTGACTGGACTTCCACGCACTTCCATAGGTCATGACTCCATTTGGGTGATTGTTGACCGACTCACCAAGTCGGCACACTTCTTACCCATCCGAGAGCAAGGCTCAGTGGAGATCTTGGGGCGTCTCTACGTCCAGGAGATTGTACGACTTCACGGTGTGTCATCGACTATCGTCTCCGATCGGGATGCTCGCTTTACTTCCCGGCTTTGGAAGGGGTTGCAGGAGGCGTTCGGGACGCGGCTACGTCTGAGCACTGCCTTTCACCCTCAGACGGATGGTCAGACGGAGAGGACCATTCAGACTCTCGAGGACATGCTCCGCGCATGTGTCCTCAACTTTGGTCGTAGCTGGGAGGACCACCTACCCTTGGTGGAGTTCACGTACAACAACAGCTACCACTCCACCATCGGGATGGCACCATACGAGGCATTGTACGACAGGCCTTGAAGATCTCCTTTGTGCTGGACAGACCCTGGGGAGTCAGCACTTGTGGGACCATAGATGGTCCGGGCCATGACAGAGAAGGTCCAGGTCATCCAGGAGCGGATGAGGACAGCACAGAGCCGGCACAAGTCATATGCTGACAGGAGGCGGAGGCCACTAGAGTTCGAGGATGGCGACCACGTCTTCTTACGGGTCTCACCTCGACGTGGTTTGCGGAGATTTGGCCGAGGCGGCAAGTTGTCTCCATGCTTCATCGGGCCTTTACAGGTCCTCAGCAGGATTGGAGAGGTGGCTTATCGCCTGGCTCTACCACCTCAGTTGCACCGGGTGCACGACGTCTTCCACGTATCCCAGCTGAGGAGATACGTGCACGACCCGACGCACATCATTGACTATGGGGAGATAGACGTGGATGATGGGGCGACTTCTGCGGAGGTCCCGGTGGAGATAGAGGATCGACAGGAGCGGGTACTACGTGGGCGATCGATTCCTTTTGTGCGCATCAGATGGCAGCACGAGAACCTCCAGGAGAGCACATGGGAGTGGGAGGCTCAGATGCGTGCTCAGTACCCACATTTGTTTCCCTAGTTTATGATGTATCTTTACAGGGACATAAAGCCCTGAGGTGGGAGTAATGTAAAGACCCGTAAATTTCAAGGAAATTTTTTTCTTAATTTCCTTTGGAATTTTACAAGAGCGCAGTTTCTGACGGCACCTGATTCCGAGGCCCGGTGTGCCCGGAATCATTTTCCGAAGTTTGGCTTGGGTACGTTCAGTGAACGGACGAGCGGGTTTTTCTAACTTTTGAACCGGTGCCCGGAATCGAATTCTGAGGGCACCGATGAAATCGCGGCGCCGGTATTCGCCTAGAAACGCCTCTTCCGGAGTTGCGTTTGCTCGGGTGTGGTTTTTAATTTTCAGGCTTAAAGTTAAGAAATAAAATAATTTTACGACAACTTTATTTTATTTCACTTAAGCCACTTGGAAGCCACTTGAAGCCACTTAAAAGTGGCTTAAACTGAGTTGATCCGGATAGGATGCTATCCAGAAAATATCCTACCCCCTCGGTAGGATATTTGTGAGGTGGGGCCCGTATGAGCCCCGCCGTTTCTTTCCGCTAAGTAACGCACCCGTGAAAACCCGTCATTATGAAAGTCAACTGACGCGTTTTCTTAATTTCTTAACAGACCATTTAATTGGGCGGTTTATTTTGTAAATTAAATGAGCTGTTTATTTCGTTGAATTAATTCAACGAATTGATGGGTCGTTACTTCCCCTTTTTCGCGTGTTGGCATAATAATAAAATAAGACCAACCAGTCTTTTGAAAGTTTGCGCGTCGAGAGGATTTGACAGAATCCTTGTATCTTCTTTCTCCTTCACGAAGAACGCGAAGAACGCGAAGAACGCGAAGAACGCGAAGAACGCGAAGAACGCCGTCATCCGCGGAAATCGGCGACGCTCTAATCCGAGAAGTTCTTCCCCGCCCCGATCTCCGATCACCAACCGTTTGAGGTGAGTGATTTCAGGTTTCTTCTAAAAGTTATTTGTGGTTTAAAATGAAACAAAAATTTCATTATTTATAATTAAAATATGTTGTTTCTTGGTCCGTCGAGTTCGTCGACGCAACGCCGAATTCTGCGACGACACGACGCCCTTCCGCGACGACGCGACGATCTCCACCTTCTGCGACAAGCAATTCCGCGAAGAACGCTCACGCGCGATGACTATGAGGTAGGGATTTATTTTGGAATTTACCCCTTTTTATATTCCCATAAATGTTTCTTTAAAAAGTTAAAGAACTGGTTTTGTGAACAATTTTAAAATTATTAAAATTGTTGTTTCCGTTCAAATAAGGAACCCGTTTTATGAAACAATTTTATTTCATTAAAAATTGTTTCGGATATGCGTTCATGTGTTGAACTTTAATTTCTCCCATTGTTTATATCTAACGCAGAGGGTGCGGGCCAAACGAACACGGCCCGAAAATCCTCCGCCGTTATTCGTTCTTGTGCGGATTTGACGGGCGACGACGGAACGTGCAGCAACAAATGTTTGATGATCCCGCAGTGAAGAACGAGTCCCGGGTGGAGCAACGGCGCAGACGGGAAGAAAAACGGGCCACCGGAGCGACTTTGGCGCCCAGAGGCGGCGACGCCCGCGGGACGCGGCTGAAGCCGCCTCCGATGCCAGGGAGACACCCCGCGGGTGTCACGCGGGGGCGGCAGCTCCCCCCCCCCCCCCCGCGTCACTCGGGACGCGGCTTCAGCCGCGTCCGGTTGTCTGGCCGACACCCCGCGGGTGCCGCAGGGGTGTCACGCGGGGCTGCGGCTCCCCCCGCGCCGGCCACTCGGCCGCTCGGCCGAGCCGGGCCAGGCTGGCCGAGCCAGACCGGTCGGACCGGGTCGGACCGGGTTGGACCGGGTCGGACCGGGTTCGGCCGACCCAGGGGGGGTCGGGCCGGGTCGGGCCGGACCCGGACCCCCCGTCTTTGGACGATTTTTGTTCAAATGGCCGTATCCTAAGCTACGGGCCTCCAAACGACCCGCCGTCCGCGGAAACACGATACTTGGATCGAGACGGTCGTTTCGGTATATCACACTCAAGGTTTAGGAATACTTTGAGTTCAGCCGGGTTGGTTCGTACACGAAACCAACCAGGCCTTCGGAGCGGAAACACTCATATCTTGAGCTACGAACGTCCGATTGACGTGTCGTCAGCTTTGTTGTTTTCCTCTAAGTGAGACGGATATTTTGGATCACTCCTCCCGAGGTTTGGACGCAGGTGGAGTATGGTCGGGTTGGTTTTGCCTTAAAAACCAACCGGGCCCCTGGGACGAAAAATCCAATAACTCTCAGACCGGGCGTCCGATTGACGCGCCGTCTGCGACGTTGAGTTCCTGTTGACGATACAGAACTTCTGGATACATCAACTTCGGACTTTGTGTCAGTTGAGGTATTATCCTCTCGGCTCGTGGAGCAGACCCTCCCGAACGATCTTGCTGTGTGCGGGAACCCTAGTGCTGGCTGCAACTGCTTCTTCGACAGCGACGACTGTGCAGAGATCCTCCATGGACTCTGACGATGACCGTGCAGAGATCCTCAGTGGACTGCGGTGACGACTGTGCAGAGATCCTCAGTGGACTGCGACGACTACTGCACTCAGCGATCCTACGTGGATCAGTGCTACAGGTCCTGTGTGGGCCCGATCCTGTGTGGGTCCGATCCTGTGTGGGTCAGCACTCAGCGGTTCTGTGTGAGCCAGCGCCTACAGGTCCTGTGTGGGCCCGATCCTATGTGGGTCATTGCGGGGGTTAGTTACCTATTGATCCTTTGTGGGTCCAACGACTTAGATGGATCAGTGATCATCTTTATCGTCATCCGAAGAAGTATACCTGTGTGAGCTGAATCTTATGTTCCTCTCCTTTGTGGATTGTGTTGAGCTATCCTGTGTGGATTTACTGTTTACTCTCCTTTGTGGATTATGTTGAGCTATCCTGTGTGGGTATACGTTTTGCTTTCCTGTGTGGAATGGGTTGTGCTTGGACTCGGACGTTGGAGCCGAACGAGAATTGATGACTTAGGTATATGTATGGGAATATACCTAAGCCATGTCAGATGTTACTTCGTGATTGTATCTTTCCTTTGTGGATTATCCTTTGTGGATTTTGGGAGATCTTCGGGGGTCTCGGGGTCCCTACTGAGTAGCTTATACTCACCCCTGCACGGGCTATGCCCGCACTACGTTTAGTTGGTTGTAGACGATGGACAACGCTGATCGTGGTGGAGGCGCACGGAGCAGGACGATACCTGGAGGTGGACCACTGGGCGGGACGTACTCGGAGCGGTCAGGTGGACCCGAGGAGCAGTGGAGGCTATCTGTACCCACCCTTCAGGTGGTACTTCTAGAGGATGGCTCGATGCTGCAGTTTTTCCTTTCAGTTGCTGTTTTTCCTTTCAGTTGTACTTTACAATTGAGCTTGTATTTCCGTCCCATTTTACTTTCAGCATAGCTTGTGCCGTTTTTACATAGTGTTTACTTTTCCGCTTTCTTACTCTGTGGTGCTTTTTTACTTTTCAAAGGCAATGCCTTCCCTTTTTGTTGGGATTTACGCCTTGGTGCTAGTCGCCAGCCCCTGTCCTATGGAAGGAGGGCTTGGGGTAGTCACGGCACGGGCCCCGAGGACGGGTCGTGACATGTATACTCAATCATTTCTCTGCCTTCACTATCCATTTGTCAATTATAAATTGTTTGCGTAAAAAAAAATTGATCAAACCAAAATAACTTTATTGTATTCTATATCATCAATGAATAATTAAAAATCTATATAAATATAATAATTATTCAAAAAATAAAAAAACATCTTAATAATTCCATTTATCAAGATTAAACTCTTAACTATACCTGAACAATACCCAATACCCCATATTAAATGTTTTTGATAATTTACTCAATTTTTTACACTAATGTTTTAATCAAAAAAACAATCATAAATTTATATTCAATTATTTGAATCTATAAATACTTAAACTCTTTATATCATTCAATTATAGTTTAGGCATAACACATGATTCATAATTTCATAATAACCATTCAGGATTAGAATGTTATAAGCACTGATTTTATCTATCATAGTTTTATAGATGAAATAATTTTTTAGTAATATTCTATAACATCATGATTTAAATTATACCATATCATTTATTATGTGATTATTTTTTTACTTTTTGTACACTTATTCAGTCATTATTGTCATATTTCATGAAAACTAATTTATAATTAATTCAATTACTCCTTAATATTTTATTAATTACTCTTTTGACTAATATAATTATCATGCGGTTCTATTTTAGTTTTTTACCTATAATTTTGAATTATATAAACCTTAGAATATAATAAAAATACTTTTCATATTCAGTGTATTTTTCTTCCTTGAACATTAATAGAACTTACACTCACCTCATAGTGTGTAAAATACATCATAATAACATTAAATGTTCATAAATTATATATATCCATTACATGGTCTATGAGTTTATATTAATTACTGATATATAGTCCTCATAATATTATATTTCAAATCATAATATATTATTCCTATAATATGAAATTCATGGTGCAATAAACTTGTACTAGGATCCTTATATACTTTTTTTATATTTTATCATCTTTTAAGAGAATAATTTTAAACCACATCATATTGATCCACCCCAATGTTGTGTTCAAGATTTAATCATTATATATACCTAAATATAATAGTAGTTATCTCTTTATCAATTAAATTACCACTTGAAACAATTATAATTATAATTATAAAAAGTAAATAAATTTTTAAATTCAATCATATATACTACCATCTCTTATAATATTAGCATCAAACAAAACACTTGGGATAAAACAAAAATATTATAGGACCCATGAATTGGTCTAGTATATAGATCCATCTGTGGGGAAAATTGTAACACTACTAATTCCAATATAGTAGCACATATTTTATGTATTTTAACTATATGAGGTGTTTTTTTGATGTTTTGGAGGCATTGAAACCTTTTTAAATGTCATTGGGGGTATTTCTAATGGATCGCGATTGGTGTATGCGCAGCTTGGGATAACCATGAAACTCTAACAGGCAACTGTGCATAATGAGGAAGAGGCTAAGGGGTTGGTGTACGAGTAGGCGCACGGTTTGAATAAACATTGTGTACCCCTATGATAAACCAAGAAAATTTGTACATTGTATTTTTTTCATGGTTTTCATATGGTTTTGTAACTGTGCAATGCAACTGTGTGATGATCCTCTATGAGGTAGTGACTAGAGCATGGTTAGTGCATGGTTTTCCAAAATCTATGACCAACCCAGTGTGGTTTAAAAACAAGATCCTCAAAAAGTTGATCTACGTTCAAATTATTTTTTAACCCCTCATTTTTTCCCAAAGTGTACCAATATTGATATTCATCCCTCCCAATGTCTATGTAACCCTTCATCATCAATTTTGATGCCCTCCAAAAATGTTTCATGGTGCGTTGAATCCTAAATCCTAAGGTAAGTCATTGTTTATGGTATTTTGGATTGGTTTTCCTTAGATGTATTTCCCTCCCTATATTAGTGTCTTATGTATAGTTATAATGTGGAAGGATCTAAGGATTTTAATGCTAAATTGTATTAGAGTTCTCCTTTTTGATGTTAGTGTAAGAGATCTAGGTCATGTTTTTGAAGATTGAACTTGGTACTATTGGACTTTTATTTTTGTTCTTCATTTTCTCTAAAAATCATGAGGTAGGTAGATTCACTCATGAGTACTCTATTTTGAACTTGAAATCTTGATATAAAATTTGTATTCTGGTTGAATTTAGTTTTGTAATTGTTTTGCTTTTTTTTAAACCATCATTTTTTCTGGTTTAAGGAATTGTAAAAAATTGGGTGTTTTGGAAAAAGTTGATTTTAGTGACATGAATTTAAAATGAAGATTCTAAAATGGTCTTTTGGTGTGATTCATAGAAAAACGGTTTTCAATAAAATGATAGTTTTATTGAAATGGGTTTTTGGAAAATTATTTTTCAATAAAAGGTTGGTTTTATTGAAGTGATGTATCATTATGGATTTTAAAAAAGTGTGTTTTTATTGAATTAATTTGGATAAGGTTATATTGGAATGTGGATGGTTTAATTCATTAATAATGGATATAATTAAATGGACTATGGTCATAAATGTACCACTATTAAAGGGATGGATAATGGTCATGAAATTACCACCATCAATGGGGACCAGTTTGAAAGTGAATGTTCCATCATCAATGGTAAAACCATGCTTGTCTGGTGTTGTGTAGAGAATTTATTTTTCTTTATTTTTTGAGATATAATTGGTTATTCTAACATTATATTTTAGAAAATTTTAAATAAAATGTTTTATTAATTCCATGTAAATTCATTTCATTGAGAAAAAATCTTTCATATGGAATTGTTTGTATTTTTGATAAATTTTTGAATTGTTTCAATAGGTTTTTATATAAACGTGCTAAATTGTTCTATCCTAGTGGTGTGAGTAGTAAAGTACTCTAGCTAAGACATGTGTATTTTTAGTACGCACCCATGCTTTAGAAATTTGATGATTATGCAGATTTTTTTCATTGAGATACAAGAAAAGGTAAATTATAACACTTCTATATTAGTGAATAGAGATACTGGAGATGTAATGTGTAGTGGATAATGGGGATTTTTTTTTGTAGATTTAGAGTTTTTTTGGAGTATTTTTAGTTTTTGATTGTGTCTTCCGTGGTTTAATTTGATGTTTTGGAGTTTTCTGTTGTGGTACACATTTGGATTTTTATTATTATTAATGGCATCACATGAGTTTTTTTACATTTTTTATCATGAATCATATAATAACCTTTTATTATGTATTGTTTGGTTAAGATGTTCTATTTTAAAAGGGAAAATTTCCCCACATCTGTGAATTAATCCCTTGTAATTTTTTCCAAGCCTTTGGCACCGTAGATATGTTTTTAAGGACATGTAGTGTACTTCTGCCTTCTTAATCCAATGAGGAGGTGTGGGACATTAAAACTTGTATTTGTCTTGTACTTCAAAATATCATTATATAATATGTGGTATCAGTTTTGTTTCCTTAAAATATATATTTTTGGAATAAGTGGCATTAGCTTGTTTGGTCATTTACTGACAAGTGGTATTCAGTTCCCTCAGACTTTAATTTGAAATTAATTGTAGCCTATTCCTTGTTTCATGTTTTTATAAAAGAGTGGGATGGTTTATTCTTGAACTATAGTGAATAAAAATATGTAGACAACATTTTCAATTCTGAACATTATGTTAAATGGGAGTTGAGTACATGCATTTTTTAGATAAACATATTGGATTTGGAATATCATTTTCATGGGTTTAACAAAATAGAAGAGCATGACATGCATCGTATGAATGGTCTGAAGGACTTATTTTTATTTATTTTTTTGGTAATTCCCCTTTCAAGGGTTTAAGGAGAACCATTATATAACCCATAGGCCCAAGTAACAATCCCCATACAAAGAGTAATACATGACCTTAAAGGACCATGAAATTAATCATTTGAAACATCTCCACCCCATCATTAACATCTGAAAGGCGCCTTGCTCCCTACCTCGTGTGAATGATCCACTAGAATTACCCTGTGTAGAACTACATGGTGCATGGTCCTGATGGTAGTTTCCATACCCACCCATTCTTTTAATTTAGTTTTCTATGCTCTGGTGGTTTCTATTTTTCTCTGAATCCACATTTGAGCCAGCTACTCTGTGGTCTGCCCAAGTTTCTTCTTTGTATTTTATATGGCCTTAAAGGCATCGAGTCCAAATGCTATTAGTGGCCCAAAGGCCCTAAGACCACTTCGCCCAAACTGGTGGCCCGAAGTCCCAAATCGGATGAATAGATCTAGATGCTATAGTACTAAACAATACTTGATACTATAACTATTATAATATTTCTACTATTCCTCATAAATTCACCCCTACCTGGATTTGATCCCCGATCACTTGGATGTCAAGCAGGAGCCTCTACCACTTGGGTATAGGCTCGTTGGCGACATGCATTGTAGAAATGACTTCCCAGTAGTAGTGAATATTTAATTTTTAGAAATGATATATTTTTTTTAATGTGTTCATTTTTGAAATATGTTTAAATTGTTTTTCAAAATATATATTTTGAAAAGAGCGTGGTAGTGGTTTTTTTAAAATGATTTTATTTTCAAAAGAAAGATGAAATTTTTAAAAAATGATTAGTAAATGTAGACTTTTAGAAAGCAATGTTGTGATAGTATGCTATTTTACTATTTGAAAATTTGTATGAATTTATTTTATAGAGAGTGTTGATTATGGTGTTGGTTGTGTTTTAGAAAATGGAACCTGGTAGGTGTTGTATGAACTGATCAGAAGAGGCCATCGAGAATGTGGTTTCACCTGAGCCATAGGAAAACCAATAACTAGGTTAAATAATCATTCATTATTTTAAAACCATTTAGTTAATAATACGTCTAGATACTATTTTTTCAATATCTATCTCTACTTGAAATACATATGGAGTTAGTATTCTTTCCATCATGGAAGGACGTGAAAACTATGATGTTAAGGTCATGAAGGAGAGGGAAACATATTCGCAAGGATGTTGAAAGAATCGGAATTTCACCATAACATAAATTAATAATCTTTCAAGAGCAAAGATCTTGAATGGATGTTTATAATACAACTCACTTGGTCTCAATAGGTGAGAATGTACATCACCACACCAAGAAAACCACAATTCTAATCAGATGGGGGAATATTTTGTGATATGCCAGAGTGCTCTGAGTGTGGCTGTTTGGGATACATATTAGGTGTCACAGATGTCATATGATTCCATGAGATAAGGGAAGTAGAACAGTCCTCATCTAAAGAATATAACTACACATGGTGATTCCAAGAATACCCTGACACATATGTAGGGTCAATCTCAACAAAGAAAGAGAGAAAAAAGTACGTTGAGTATGAATTTTAATGGAGATCAGTAAGTGATTGTGGATCATAAATATTGACTATATATGGTGAGAGGTATCATCCTTTTTAATTTTACACTCATGTATACTTTTTTAAATAGGTTCATCTCACCCCATTATTACTTATCCTATTTTTGATTTACAATTTTTCAGTGTTGAGGTGATTTCTTATGTGTTAAAACATCAAACTCCTTTTGGTCAATGATAATGTTGAGTCTTTGTGTGTAGTTCATGTTTTATAATTTTTGATAGTGCTTAGTTGATATGGGATTTATCTATTCTGGATATGGATTTATATGATATAATCATGGGTATGGATTGGATTAAAATTTTAATGGATCACATTGACTATTATACCATAATGGTTAGTTTTAAGATGGATGATAGTGTTGAGAATCTCTTCGAAAGTGATTGGAATGTAAAATAAAGTGAAATAGGGTTTATGGAGCTAATAAATTGAAATATTTCATACTAGTTGAAATATTTGACCTTGCGTTTGATGGAAGAGATCATGGATAATAGTTTTCTAACAGTGGTTGATCTGTTTCCAAATGTATTTCATGATAATTTCTCAGGGTTAACACATATGATGGAAGTGGAGTTTACGATTGTTCTTATATAAATGAAAAGTACTGTATAATTTTGTTCTTACTAAATATAACCATTTGAGTTGAAGGGAATTGAATGTTTTTTTAGAATATCTCAGAATAAAAGTGTCAATTCGTCTGAGAACATCTCCGTGGGAAGCACTGATATTGTTTGTCAAAATGGAAGATAGAACATGTTGGTATTTTGTGTATTATCATATGATCAACCGAGTTATCATTAATAATAAATATCCAAAACCAATAATTTATGATCTATTCAATCAATTGAGGGGAGATTAGTGGTTTTCAATGATTGAATTGTGATTAGGATATCACCAATTGTGGGTTCGGAATGAAGATAATCCGATAAAAACGTTCATAAGTAGATATGTGGATTATTAATATGTGATAATGACTTTTAATCTTATGAATACACTGGTGGTATTTAATGAATTATTGAATTGTATATTTTAGTGATATCTAAATTCTGTGTGGTGGTGTTTGTGAATGACATAATGGTACATTCATGTTTACGGAATGATCATGAGAAATACATGGCGATAGTATTGGGAATCTTGAGGGATCATTTTCTATTCTCTAAATCTTCATATTATGATTTTTGGGTATAAGAGGGGAATTTCCTTGGACATGTAATCTCTGATAAAATCGTTTTTATTGATCTAGAAGAGATATAGTATGTTGCCTCTTGGAAACCTATAATTAATGCAATTGAGATAACCAGTATCATTGGTCTAGCTTTCTATTACCCATACATCATTTATGATTTTTCACTATTGTACTCACCTATGAGAGCATTGAAATAAAGAAATGTTCCATTCTAATGGAACAAGGAATGTCAAAAGTCTTCTCATTACCTTAAGGTTCTCCTTACATCATCACCAATCTTGATTCTTGTAAAATCAAGATAATGGTACATGGTGTATTGCAATGCTTTGGGATCAGGGTTGAGATGTGTTATAATATAGGTAGATCATGTTGTTGCTTATTAATCAATAATGTTATGGTTTTATGATAATAACTATGCAAAACATAATTTGGATTCATCTTATGTAGTCCATTGTTTGAAGACTTGGCTTTATTTTCTATTTGGTGATAAATTTACTATGTTTATGGATCATAAAATCTTACATTTTTTTCCCTCAAAAATGGATTTAAATATGATATATAGAATATGGATTTAGTATCTCTAAATGTTTGACTTTAAATTGATTTAAACATTGGGTAAATCTAACACAATGGCGAATGCATTAAGTAGAAATTCCCATGCTAAGTTAGAAAAAGAAGCCTTAGATGAGTTGGAGTTGATGTCAGCCCCAGATGATATTCACTTTTAATGTGAATCAAGATGTCAAGTTATAGTTTTCATTTCTATTTTGTTCATTATCAGTATGGTAAATATTGTAAAAGAGGCATTGACATCTGATATAGAATGCATTGATATGATTTTGAAACTCAATGGTGGGGAGACCATTGAGGGATGGAAACAAGATTAGTGTTCAGTGCTACGGTTTAGAAATTAGATGGTTGTACATATTGATTTTCAAGAAGAAATTCTTTATGAGTAACATAATTCATTATAAGATGATAAAACCTAGAATATAGAATATGTATTCGAAGTTGAAAGAACATTTTTTGTGGGTTGGTATGAAAGGGAAGGAGGGTGAGTTTTTTTCAAGATGCTTAAAATGTCAGTAAGATAAATAAGGGGATCAGTTACCAACAGGTATGTTGTAGTCCATACCTACTCTAGTTTAGAAATGGGATTATATAACTATGGAATTCATAATAGTTCTCCAAGGAGGGGTTCAGAAACAGGATTCTATATGGTCGATAGTTTATTATCTCACAAATTTGAATTATTTATTCTCTATTCAAGAATATCATAAAATGGGAGATTTCACAAAAATATATACCTCAGATATGTATAATAGATATGGAATATCGGTTTCAATAGTTTTTCCCAATGATATGAGGTTTATGTCCCATTCTAGAAATTTTACTAAAATCCCTTGAAATATAGTTTATTAAGAGTATGGTGTATCGTCCTCAGATGGATTGAAAATCTAAATAGATGATACAGATATTTTAAGACATGTTGCAAACTTTTTTAATGGATTTTGGGAGTGCATGGGAAGATAACATACCATTAGTGGATTTCACATATAACAACAATTATCAATCCTCGATACACATGGCTACTTTATAGGCATTGTATGAGAATTCTTGACATTATCCACATTTTTAGGTGGAATCGAGTGATAATTAACTAATTTGGCCTGGCCTAATCCAAGAAACAATGGAAAAGATTCAATTTACAAGGAAATGGATGGAGACATCTTAACGTTTCAAAAATCATTAGAATATCATCATCAGTGAGGTTTGTCATTCGAGGTGAGTGATCATGAGTTTTTTAAAATCTCTTCAAGTCTTGCACATCATCGTTTTGGAAATTTTTTTAGGCTATCTACTCAATACATCAGAACTTTTGAGATATTGGAACAGATTGGTGAGGTGGAATATTTTTTGGCATTTTGACCAAAGATTAGTTTTGTGCATAATGTGTTTCGAGTGTCTTAGTTAAAAAAGAATCAGCCAAATCTTAATATTATGATCAGATGGTATCAAATTAACGTAGAATGAAATTATTCATTGTTTCATGTGCCAATTCAAAGCATAGATATTAAATAGAATGTATTTTAGGATAAAATAATTGGTCTAGTGAGGGTTTTTGGAAACATGGTAAAATTATAGCTGTGTCTTTGAAAGAGGATAAGGAGATGAAAGTGAAATGGGTAGAAATATTTCAAAGCAGTGTTGGTTTTCAATATTCTAAGGACTGAATGACCATTGGTGAGGATAATTGAGAACCTCCAGTTTCCAGAAATGATTAATTTGTTTTTTTAAGTATATTAAGTGTTTGGGTGATGTTTTTTAGAATTTTGGAAAATTTGTGGAATTTTTTTTGGGATTTTTTAAAGGGTCAAAAATTGTGGATGATTTTTAGAAACCATGTAACTCTTATAAGAAATCATGCACAATGAGTATAGGATAGGGGGTTGGCACATAGGTAGTCATAGGGGTTGTCCTAAACATGTATCCTCCAAGAAGAAATCACGAAATGTAAGACTATGGGGTTTTTTAGTTGGTACATGGCTCTCTAACTGTGTGATGAAACCATGTGATACTCCTCCTTGAGGCTGTGGTTGACGCACAAGTATTTCATGGGTTTCCAGAACGTGAAACTAACCATGAATAGTTTAAAAAAACATCCACAGAAAGTGGATCTAGGTTAGGATTGTGTTTTCCCCATTTTCCCCCCCAAAAATTATCCCTCCCAAATTTTAGGGAATAGTTCTCTATCAATTTAAAAGTGATCCAGACCTTTTTCTCAGCATGTTAAAGCATGACACTTCTGGTACACTATTATTTCTGGTAGTTTGATTGGTTTTCACTAGATATATTTCCATCCCACTCCCATTTTATTAGATATATTTTTGATGTGGATAAATTTATGGGTTTTTATTCCAATTATGATTAGATTTGTCCTTTTAATGATATAAGAAGATATATATTATTGGTGTTTTTAGATTTATCCAGGTTTTGTTGGATTATTTGTGAAATTATACAAATTCTACATAAATCCTGAGGTAGGTTCCTTCACTCTCAATACCTCTAGTGATAACATGAAGTATTGATATCAAATTTTTTTATTGAATTTGATTTTGTAATTTTTGTGCAATTGTTTGTTGGAAACCGTCTTTGGAAAAAATCTACAAAATTATGAAACATTGGGTGTTTTTTATAAAGGTTATTTTGGTGATAGGATTTTAAAATGATAATTTTAAAATTTCATTTTGTTTTGATGCATGAAAAAATTGTTTTCAATAAAAGGTTTGATTTATGGAAACTTTTTTTTTATAGAAATGGTTTTCAATAAAATTTTGTTTCTATTGAAATGAAGTGTTTTTATGGTTTTCAATAAAATTGTAGTTTTTATGTATTCATTGAAATTATTTAAAATATGTTGTATTGGAATATTGTTGGTTTAATTGGTTATGCATATATGGAATGAGATGGATAATGGTCCTAAAAGTAACACCATCAAATGGATGGATAATGATCAGGAAAGTACCATTATAAAAGGGTATGGGGTTAGATATTGAAGTTCAACATTCAATGGTAACATGAATATTGTGTGTGGTTTGGTGGATATGTGAGTGTGTGTGATTTTATGAATTAAAATGGTGTTTTCCAACATGATTTTTGAGAAATCGTTAAATTACTTATTTGGTTGGTTACTTGGAAATTCATTCATTTGAGAAAATTGATTTGGTATAGAATTTCCATGATTTGTGATAAATTGTTAAACTATTTCAAATTGTTTTTATATAATCTCTATTATATAAATGTGATAACATTTTATATCCCAGTGGCGTCTGTAGGGAAGTCATTTAGGGAAATACTACTGTGTTTAATAAATCACCTCTACCTTTTCACATTAGTTCATTTGTAGATTTTGTTAATCGAGATACGAGAAAATGTAAATTATCACAGTTCTACAGTGGTGCGTAGTGATATTGGGGTAGAATGTGGAGTGGATAATGGAGCATTATTGGAGCTTTGGAGTTTTGTTTTATAGTATTTTTATTTTGTTGGCTATGACTTCAACAGTTTACTTTGATGTTTTATAGTCATCCATTTTGGTAATCATTTAGAAATTTTTGGATATAAATAGTATTATTTGAGTTGTTTAACATTTTTTACCATGCATCATTTTGTAGTATTTTTTATGAAATGTTTGGTTAGGTTGTTCTATTTAAAATGGAAAACCATCACTATTTTCTTAATGAATCCCTTGGTATTAATTTCCAGCCTTTGGTTCCCTGGGGATGTCTCTTAAGCCTAAGTAATGTACCTTTTCCTTCTCAATACAATGAAGAGGGATGATACCTTACACTAATAAATTAAATTATTTACCTTTATAATGAATGAAATTTATAATAAGACACTACAATGAAAAATATTATAGTAAATAATTTATCTTTATAAATTCTTGATTACTTTGCCAAGGTAATTTCATAAAATAAGAATAAATTACATTTATAATATTTTGAGTTAAAACATTTTTTGAATAATTAACCAATTTTTAGAAAACATATTAATTCATTATCATGTACTTAAGGGAATATTTTAATTAAGATGCAACATCTATTATTTTAAATTAAAATAAATTTTATTTAATAAATTTTTTTATGATTAAGACATTAAATTTTATTTTAATATTTATTAGCGTATTTTAATTACTTCAAAACCATATTTATTTTCTCCATCATGGTAAATGACGTAATCAAAGAATATGTAGTCCTAATAAAAATTAATTTATACTCATTCTAAATGAAAAATAAATTCATGAATCTAAGTAAATACATTAATTTGTATTCAAAATATATTTCATCTTATCATGTCATATCTTATCTGGAAAATAAATTTAGTAGGAAACGTGACATTCTGATATTTTACGGGGATTTTTGGACCCTTTTACCTTTCTAATAAACCTAGGTTGAATCTCCCTTTTTCAATTACATCCCTAATCTGAGCCCTTAGGCAGATTGGATAGTAATGGAAAGAATGAAATAAGAAGATGAAGAATGGTTATAAGAGAATTACACAAAATGTATATAGAATACAAGATATGTATTCACAACAGAAAGTGTATTGGCTTGGGTAGGCCAATTGACGAGGGGTAATGAATATTTACCAGAAGGGAATGTCTATGGAATATATGGATCGAAAAAAAATTCATCCCACATAAACACAAAAGGCCATTTTTTTAAATAAGGCATGGTCACTTATTTATATAGAATCCAACCCCTCACTACTCTTTGACACATGAGTTTTACTATATGATCCTCCTTCTATTTTAAAGATATCATTTATCATGTTATTTTTTACCAAACCGAAATTTTTTTCCATATGTCACATTGGATACCTACCATAAAGTTCTCCTTTCTGTTTTTTCATTTTCTTTCCTCTCTAAAGAGTCATTTTGATGCAATAACTTATAAAATATTTTTAGGTCATTCAAATATTTTGACGTTTTCCTCATCTCTTGACCAACCCAAATAATAATACTAGATGAGTCTTCTGTCATAGGATTATAGTTAGTGGTATATACCATTTCCTAATTTATTTGTGGTTTAATTAATATTCTACAATGTTCCACACGTTGATACTTCAGAGCATTGATCCTAAATTAAATGATCATCCTTATACTAATTTTTGGAACATTGATGAGTTTCCTTTAAAATACCTATTCATGATTTTATTTTTTTAACCTTAACTTGAACCACCCTTAAGAATTGTTATTATATCTACCCCTGGTAAAACCATCACATTGGGTGTGTGAGATTCCCATCTTATAGTGGATCTATATTTACTTAAATGAGTTGTTAGTAGAGGTTTATGAAACATTTTTTTGTGATATTAAATGCTATTAAAAATATTAAACGAATGATATAATGATTATTTAGCTATGTAACTTTATTTTATTAAACGTATGGAATCAATGATTATTAATGTTATGCACCTATGATTATTAATGGTATTGAACCGATGATTATTAAAGGTATTTTACCTTTGATTAATTTGGTGTGAAACATATAATTATTAAATTTATGTAACCTATGATTATTTAATGTGTGGAAAATATTATTATTTAATGTATGAAACTTATAATTATTAATGGTATGGAACATAAAACTATTTGGGGCATGGAACCTATTGAATACCAATATAGAACCGAATATTATTAAAGGTATGAAACCTATTGACTAATGGTATGGTACTAGATATTTCATAAGGTATGTAACTTGTGATCATTGTGGTTTGGAACCTTTGATCTTTAAAATATAAAAATTTTGTGGAGGATTGATATATGGAACCTAAGACTCATGTGTACATTTACATATTTGAATATAGATCACCCTGGATGCACACCTTCAGAACATTTCCATATAGGTTTGATACTCTTATCACATGTGGATTATACTGAGATGGTTACTACCTAATGTTTTAACATTATATATTTATTATTAGATGTTATATTTTTCTCTTAATATAGGCTGTTCTTTTGGAAATGTCATATTAGTTATCATTTTTATATGTTACCTTTTATACCTTCACATGACTATAATTTATTTTCATTGGATTGAATTATTATGAATAACATTGTTGGTGGCCTATTAAGTTTATCTCACACACTATCTAGGTCACTGATGGTTCTAAGGATGATTATACAGATGTTGTTAAGGAGCGGGTGAGGTGTCGATTTGTTGATGAATCCTAACTGATTATAGCGTATTACTGAGGTATAATAGGAACCCGTTATGTCTTGTGATGCAATAAAGAGATAATATTTTAGTATTTTGGGTTATTTCAATAAACCTATATGTATGTGTTCTAGCGTCCAATTCACCATGTTGTTTTGGTTTAAATAATTGAAATTACATCATTATGTATATGGTAATAGATATTTTTTATGACAGTTTATTTATAATTATCTTCTTGATGTTTTTCTTCCAACATTATCATTTTTAGTTATAAATATATTTATGTTTTCCTATTATCCATATTAGTATACTGATTTTTGACTCTAATTATGATGGTATAGTATTCACATTATACCACCATATACCATCACTACTAGTCAACATCCTATGGCATACGGGGACGAAAACATGAGGACTTATGACCAATAACCTTGGGGCACCATTTAGTGTCTTCTTGGTTAGGATATTACAAATTGGTATCATATCTTTCTTTAAATTTCCAAACTCTTTTGGGATGGTTGAAATGATACTAGGAAGATTCATAATTTAGTAATGACATTGTTATTGTCCATCGATAACCCATGTATAGGAAGAATCCAAATTGAATGGAATGGGATAAGATCTTATGGATTCTTCCTGTTATGGTTGATTTGATTCCAGCATTAGCTAAAGAACATGATGTATAATGTTATTATTATTATTATTTTGGATTAAATTTTTACTATGGACTGATATGGAATATAAGTATTGACTTCACATAATTTTACGAACCATTTAATATTAATATGTCTTGAATTATAACAAGATATGTAGTTTGAATTTACAAACTAAATGATACATGTTGTATGTTCAATGAGTGATATTTTTTTTATGAAATTAACATTTTGGAAGGGAAAAGGTGATGATATAATAGGTTATTAATGTGTACGCATTAACCTATATGGCTATTTCTTATATAGTTTAATTATGACGATATTAATTAACCAATTATCAAATGTTTGTATTATATATATGATGTTACATCAAATGAAAAGATAGTTTGTTTGAAATAAATTAATTTTATTTCTAATATAAAGATGGAAAGAACCTCAATAAATTAGGAATGAAGGTTCATATTATCGAATCATCTTATTTCTATAGTTAAATTTTTTCATTGATTGCAATGCTTTTGAAGTAGTTATATGAACTACCAATGGGAATATATAAAGCATAAACCTATATAAATTGGGAATGGAACATTAGATAACGGGTATATTATATAATTAAAGGAAATGATAAATGATACATTATAATATGGTCTCCATTACAAGGAAATTCCAATTCAAAATCAATTTTTCCCTCCACTACATATAATTGAATGTTCATATATTGAGACCCTTATAGTGAATCACAAATCCTGTCCCAGACTCGACCTTAGTAGTTTAATTTAAGGAGATTATCTTGTATTATTTATAATCATTCTTGTCATCAAGAAATGGATATTTTATCTAGAAGAGGAGTGTGACTTTTAAATAATAACTCTTGCACATATCATATTCATGTAAATATGACCTTTAATATTATCAAATTCTATCAAAGTATTGTGTTTGTATTTTTTTTAGGTAAACCACCATAATGTCCTCATATCGTGTGTTAGGAGGATGGTGATGACCAAACTCCAGAGGTGGTGCACCATGAGAAGCTATTATTACATATAGTAGTTCAACCTATGGAACCTCCAGTTATTCCCAATATGGGTGATGATACCCTATTTCAAGGGGAATTTATGTAGGCTATGTAAACTATAAAAGTATCTCCATGATTTGACTCTTTTATGGAAGAGATTATGCTAGAGTTCTAGTAGAATCATTTTCATACACTTTCAGGGGATGGTGGTCCTCAGGTTGTAGAGTAATGAAAAAAGGACATGCTGACTATCTTCTTGATCCTTGTGACACATCCTAAGAGGATAATGATGATTTATATGTATATTCTATGTCATTATTCCACATGATGTTTGGATTTTATCACCCTTGAGGATATTCATCATGGAATGGACTGGGTTGGCATTTATAGAGTCTTATTTGAGAATTTATTCCCAGATATTCTAAGGGATAATTATGCTAGAGAGTTCGTGACCCTTCCATAGGTTTTAATGACCATGATGGATTACTCAATTCTTTTTATAGAGATTTAGTGATTTATACCTATCTATATTATTATGGAACCATAAAAATGGAGAATATTCGAGGATAGCCTTAGACATCCTTTTATTTCTCAGGTGAATGTTTAATGGTTGACTACCACATCTGAGATAGTAAAAATGGCATCAATTAATGTCAATAACTAGAGGGAAGCCAAAATAATTGATTAGAGAAGATCGACTTCATGAAACATGAGTACAATATCTTATTGTAGGAAAAATCACATAGAGACCTCTTACGAGGGAAATACATGTCATGGTGCATATACTTGAGGTTTTATAGTATGTCATCAGTTTAGGAAATATGGGACATGAAACCTCAATGTGAGAATTCCTTTATTGACTACTAATCCTATAGTAGGATCGACCATTTACATGGGTTTTTTAGAATCTTACTTCTTCGGTTCATTGAGAGAGAATCATCACCAACATTGTGTTCTACAAAAGGATCATCAGCTCCACATCAGGAATGAATCTTGGGTTTGACTAGCCAATCAAGATGAGGTGGTGGTCTGGGACATGTTTGATATACATCGGTTTCTCAAAATCAACTAAGTGGGTATACTAAGGGAATTATTGTTATATCTCCAGGACATAGAATATGATAGGTTTATGTATTGGATAATGTGAAGAGGGAAAAAATACTTGAATATTCAATATTTTGATGTACAATTGTTCCATCATCAACCTTGGAATATATTTTTAATGATATAGGGGATTAAAATTACTTTATTTTTGTGTATATTTTGTAAAGACTCTCTCTTTAAATTCATTAATTTTTGGGGGATATCACCGTTGAAACTCTATTGGGTATACAATTTGAGAGTGTAAAAAAATATAGTGAGTTTCCCCCTTAAGATAAGTGGATGTAGTTTTATTGGGAACATCTTTATCCCAGGGATGTCTTTTTTTAAATTATTCTCAATATGGAATTATTAGTTTGTTATCATGCCCACATGAATTACTACCACTAGATAGTGTCATTTATATTACAAGAGGGTGGTATATAATTTTAAAATGTTGATTGGGATTCCCTACTAGGTATACTGATACCAATGTAGTGTAGTTTGACTGACGCGAAAGACTATATTTATAAAATTTTTATGGGTGATCAAGGATTACATAAAATTGAATTTCCTTCTATAAAAGATAGTTTCTGGGAAGTTTTCCATATAAATATTTTGATTTTAGATTCTATGAAAGTGGTGGAGTTCTATATTGATCTATTTCCTAGAGCTACACTGGTGTTCAGTCCTCCTTACAGAATTTACACTATAGAGTTACAGGAGCTGATGAGATAACTGATGTATATAGAATCTAAGGGTTTTATATGGCCTAGTAAATCACCTTGGGTTTCACCAGTCCTCTTTTACATGAAGGTGGAAGGAAAGACCAATAACTGTGTGGATTACCAACTGTTGATTCAGCTTACTATATACAAATGGTATCCTTATCCTTTTATAGATAACACATTTGATCATCTCTAATAATCAAGAGAGTTCTTGAAGAATGACATGATGTTTAACTATCACTAGGTACATGTTAGACCTTATGGAATACCTCATAAAATGTTATATAGTATGAATGGTCTTTATAAGTATCTAGTTATTTGGTTTGGTCATAGGAATGTGCCAACAATTTCCATGGCTTTGATGAATTGGGGGTTCCTCCCATTACTGGATTCATTTGTGGTAGCCTCTAGAGATTATATCTTGGTCTATTCTTATACTCGACATGACCATGTTAAGAATCATGATATCTTTCTGAATAATTTGATAGAGAACTATATGTTTTATATTATCTATTAATTACACATTTTGAATAATAAATTTCACTTTTTGGGTCATATTATCTTAGAGTTAGGAGATTCATTTGACCTAGAGAAGGTGAGGGTTATAGTTACCTTGGATCAACTGAAGAATTTATTTAACTTACATAGTTTATTGGGGATAGATTGTATTTATAGGTACTTGATAGATTGTTTCACACATCTTTCATAAAATATTATAGGATTTTCTAACAATTAGGTGATTTTTCATTAGTTAGAGGTCTATGAGACAACCATTTAGGAGCTGAAAAGTAGAATAACATTAGTGATGATCGTGATTCTTCTAAAGATGGGAAGAAACTAAAAATTCTATTTTTGATGGATTTAGTGTCGGGATATGGTTAGTATTGATACAAGATGACCAAGTCATGGGGTATAAATCTGGTCTATTTAGGCCAAATAATTGGAATTCCCAATCACATTATCTCAAGCTAGAAGATGTGGTTCACGACCTTCATTGTTGGGGGAATTACCTAATTGGAGAATATTTTTTGTGTTTATGGACAAAAAATACTCACATATATCATTATTCAAAATGAACTAACCCTTATGTGGAAACGATGAGTTGAATAGATGATAAAATTCAATTTTGATATTACCTATACACTTGAGATTGTAAATACAATATAATATTCCATGATCTAGTGGACTCAGACACATGAAAATTTGGAGTCCATTATAGGGTGGAAGCCTACAGACCTGTTTTTTGAGATTCAGTTGAACGTTCAAGAACATTATGTAGAGTATCAAAATAAATCATTATCAGTGAAACAATCAATTTTATAGATAGTGGAGATAATTAAATTAATATATCCAAAGGTCTTGGTCCTAAGTGATAGTGTTTTGGGAGATAATCTGTTGTGAGGATGGATCTTTATGTGGACGAGGTCTTGTGTATTCACAGATAAGTTTGGGTTCTTACAAACATTTGAGATGAATTGATATAAGAGTATCATTCTTCTACATGGGTAGTGTATCCCTATAATATGAATAAGTATTGCGATATATGTCTCCAATTTTGTTGTCCTTATGTGAAAAAATATAGCTAGTTTCATTACTAGGTCTTCCAATTTTAAGAAGGTGATGGTAGAACCCCTGTCACTGGTTTGGACATTTTAGCCATTTTTTAGTCATGAGTGGATATTGGATGATGCCATTATGGATTTTAGGATTTGTTTTATGTTATCTCCTCATGGTAGTGATGTTGTATGGTCAATCATTGAAATTATCATGAAGGTCTCTCACTTTTTAAATATCAGAGACACCATATCAATAGATGATAATGGTAGATTATATATCCATGAAACTATACAACTACATAAGATACCTTAAAGTATCATTTAAGATAGGGACACCCATTTTAAATTGTGGATCTGTAAAGGATTATAGAGATATTGGGGAAAGAAGGTACTTTTGAGCACAACCATTCACCCTCAAACTGAATGTTATTATGAAAAGATGATATATGTTTTAAAGGAAATTCTCCAATTATGTGTCCCTTATTTTTGAGTTTCATGTTAGAAACATACAACTCTTTTCATGTTCTCCTAAAATAATATCTTTCAATCCATAATACACATGGCTCTATATAATTATTTATATGGTATGTGATTTCATTCAACTTTGTTCTAGTTAAAGACACATGAGGTATAACTACCTGAACCTCATCTAATTCATGAAATATCAAACTAGGTTAGGATAATATAAAAATGGTTTGCTATATATATGTCAAGGCTGAATTCATATGCCAATATTTACTATCAAACACTAGAGTATGAGGTTTGGGATTGTGTATTCTTTTTTTTTATTTAATAAATTGGGGACTCAATAGTTTAGATGGTAGGGGAAGCTTTCACCTTGGATAATGGGAAATACTGAGGTCATGGAGAAAGTTGGCCCGATACACTATCGATTATTGTATCCTTAGAAGTTTCATTCTATTCATGAAATTTTCTATTTTTCATAGATTTGAAGGTATTATTAAAATCCTTCTCATATATTTCAATATGATGAGGTCAATTTGGAGGTAGATATGTTGTTTGAGGATCATCCTATACCTATAACAGGTCAGAGTAAGAAGGTTCTTCGACGTGCGACTGTCCTTTTATAGTAGGCACTATAGAAGCCTGGATATATACAACACATGACATGGATTCAAGAGGATGACGTATATGCCCAATTTATAGGGTTATTAATATATGGTTATATGCCTCCCTTGGAAGGGAAACTCAGGTATGAGTTGCTTTGTGGGGGAGACTATAAAGTCAATTCCTTTACATGTGATATACATATCCTTTCAACATTTGGTTAAACCCTTTTTATAACTCTTTTATTTGCATAGATCTGGATATCAATCCCTCAATGTGGAAGTATTGTTTTAGGAATTATGGAAGTAGGAGTCTGAGGGCTGCTTATATTTCATGTACATGACGTACATTTGGAATACATGACCTTTATTCAATACACACTGCATATTGAACATGGCAGGGCAATTTATGGTGTGTGATGAATTTTCCATAAGATGAAAAAATGATAATTACATAATTTGAAATGTAATTACACTTGGTAAATTCCAAATCTATTTTTAAAAGGTTTTAGGGCCTCTTATTTAGAAAAATCCTCCCACCCCCACTTCTCATTCGCACAAAAGGACCACCGTAGGGGCTTTCTTTAAGAATAAATATAGGATTTGATTCTATTCATCTATTTGGAATCAATTTTAGTGTCATGGGTCACATGGGATAACCCCTTGATAAGTTCTCTTTACCCCTTTCACCTTCCATTATTTACTTTCCACATAATGGAGTAATTTTGGTGCAAGATTGCATGCCCTATTTTTATGGTGTTCGTCCATTTTGACATTTTCATCTGATATATATTAAACCAAAGGTCGATACTAGAGGAGTGTTATACTATAGGCTTAAGGTAGATACTTTATACCTTTTCCAAAATGTTTTTTCTTTATTTATTAATTTTCATGGTTTCACACTCTGGACCTTCTAGATGTTTCACCTAAATTTGACGATTAGACTCAATTTAATTGTTATCACCTTGCGATGTTGCCTTTATATCACATATTCATGGTTCAAGGTTTCCAAAATCATCATAAACCACCATTATTGTGTATTCTTGTATCTTCCCCTATTGACACCACCCATTTTGGGTGAGTGAGCTCACTATCTTTTTCTCACAAAATTATTAATTTAAAGGATTTATTACAAGAAGATCATTTCTTATATTCCCTGATACTAGATTCTAGTAAAATGTTTGAACAATGGATTTAATTATTATTTTTGTATGAAACATAAAATTATTAATGGTATAAGACCTATTATTATTAATGGTATGAAAGTCATGGTTATTAATGGGGTGAGCCCTATAATTATTAATGGTATCGTAGTTATGATTATTAGGTATGGTGCCAATTATATTTAAAATAATGAAACCTATGATTTTTAATGGATTGGAACTTATTACTATTAAAGGTATGCCAACAATGAATATTAATGTTATGAAACCTAATATTTTTAGAGGTAAGAAACCTATTGAATGATGGTATGGAACAAACTATTATTAAAGGTATAACATCTATTAATTTTGTTATGACACCAAATATTACATAAGGCATGGAACCTGTGATTATTATGGTATGAAACCTATGATTTTTATAATGTGAAACTATTTTTTAGGATCATGGTATATCAGATGTGACTACCATGTATATTTACATATGTGTATATAGGAAACTCTAGTTTTCAGAATATGGACTTGGACAACATTGGTATGTTTCTCTTATCACGTATGGCTTATGTTGAGATGGATATTAACTGTTGTTGGAACTTTATACATTGACTCCCACCAACTACAACCTACTCTTATTATAGATTTTTATTCCTTACAGGGTTTATCATTTACCTATTTTATATCTTACTTATTATACCTATATATGGATATAATTTTTTTTAACATTATGGACTTGTTATAGACAACATTGGGGGTGACCTACTGAGTTTATTTCACACCCTAGATGGTTTGCCAATGGTACTCATGTAGATTATATGGAAGCTGGCAGGGAAATTGGAATGTTCTTAGTTTTTGACAATGATCTATTGATTATAAGATTGAAATGGGGGAGAAAATGACAAAGATATGACTCTTGAATCTATCTATATATAGTCTCTTCGTCTATTTGGATATTTTGATATACTTAAATATATGTGTGTGAGATACCATTTATCCTTGTTTATTTTTTGTTTAGATTCATGTAATTACATAATTTATTATATGGTACATGATAATAATTTTTTAAATTACATATAATTATCATATTGATGTTTTACTTCCTATATTCTTATTGGTAGTTACTAATATGTTTCTTCTATCATGTTGTTGACATTATTAGAATTATTTGACACTCTAATTATGAGTTCATATTCTCCAAACTGTATAACCTTTTTCCCTCACTGTTAGTCGGTGGAATTTGGCATTGTGACCAACTGATTAGGGAACCATTTAGTGGTTCCTGGGTTGGGACATTACCAATAGTCTATGTATCATGTGAAATCACAGACCTTGCTACCACTTAACCTGTGCTCTAATACCATTTTTACACAAGACCCCGGGTGTGTCTCCCCATATCCCATGGGGTACTAACTATCGGCATGGGTGTGAAGGTAAAACTGTTGGGAGACTATACCCCCATGCCAGAGTACATATTGGATGCAATAGTAATATACAATAGAGGAAGCATAACCAAACAGAAGGATACAAAAAAAACAACAGAAGACTGAATAACTAAATAATATAGAAAAATCCTCATAGTTAGTGTCTAATACAAACTTGTATGCATGGAATGATAGTATAAAAGGAAAACATTAGACATGAAACATGCATACTACACAAAAAGTAAAAAAGTAAAAAAAAAATCCAAAGTTACTCTATAGAATCTCAATCCTAAACCGGATCCTCTGTTCCAAAAATTCTATCTATGTAGTATGAATCAAATGACTAAAGGGTTGTTTTTTCCCTTATCCATACCTATAGTAAAATAATCTTCTCGGGTGCCAAAGGCGGGTGAATAAGGGTGTGAGATAAACATCACAGTAGGCCACTACCAACAGTGTCTAGGTGTAATACGAGTAGGAACTTGCAAGTAAATAGCGTGTAATAAGGATATGTAAGTAAAAAAATGAAAAATAAATAAATAACATCTCACTCAGGTACTTATAGGATACCCGACGGTTCTACCTACTTCATCTCAAAGTATGAATGTCTGAAAAATTCACCATATATATAAATGTATATATATATATATTATAAATGGAATGGGGTAACCATTCCTCCCATCCATAAATGTATACAATAGATGGAATGGGGTAAAAATTCCTCCCACCAATAAATTCATATCAATATACCATATGGTATGAAAGCCCCCATCCATAGATGTATATAGATTTTCACTCGTATGGGGTAACTATGTCTCTCACCAATAAATATACATAACAACTAGTATGGGGTTAGAATGCCTCCTACCCATATATTTAAAAATTATCATAAGCATAGTAGTAAAAAAACCATTCACATCATATGACATAAGGAAAACCAACTTACATCATTTCAATTTAAACCCACCAATCATTTCATGTAATGACTGAATGATAAAACATAACAAGTGAAAATCTATGCAATCCCATAAACCATTCCAATTAAACCATTTCATTTAAAAGGTTTATTCCATCGCATCATAGGAAACTGATAAGGTCCACTATCCAATATTACAATAATGGAAAATCCAATTACAAGGGGACATGCATTGGTAAAGGTCGCATCAACAGGTCCCATACCAATTTTAAAAATTCAAATCCTAATAGGTCTAAACACCCATGGGGTGCCTTGAGATTATCAAAATACAGATAAGAAAATGGTTAAATCTATTTAAATTTATGTTTTTTGGTTCAAAAAGGATTTTGTAATCTTAGGAAATTGGCCTAATATGGAAAATTTGGTGGGCACACCCAGATGGGTGTCCAAACAGAGCATAGGTGATGTCAAAACCCATGAACATGATCCAATCACCCTATGTCAACACACTAAGATCAATTTTACAGGAAGGAATCAATAATTCCAGGGAGCTCAGCGAAGTCCTATGAACAGCAGGATAAAAAAGTCAATATGGTGAAACCTCAATTGGAAAATATCTGAGCACCTATCTTAGGTTTGTAGATGAATCCTAGCTTGATATAAACCCATATGATAATAATGTTGGAATTGATCTATGTTTCATCCTAATTCCTTGAAAATATGGAATATGAGACTAAAACCAAATAGCGCAATAGGTGGAAAGCATAATAGAGACAGGAGTAGAGACATTAGAGAGCCTTATTACTAGCAATCCAACTCCTCTGACAAATAAAGGATCAAACACACTATGAAGCCTCCAACTCAAAGCATAGCCTTGAGATTTTGGGAGCTCAAGGGAGGGGAAATCAACTGGTTCTATACATATACAGATAAGAATTTATAACATAAGTTGGAAGAGTGGAAAATGTTAAATCTTCCCCAAATATATTGTGCATGGTTTACAAATCGTGCATAGATTGTGTAGAAAGGCTATGTCCCCTTTCTATGGTAGACTACATGGATGTGCATCTGGTCCACATTGTTGTAGAAAAAATGTGAAAACTTGTAAGTGACCATGTCTATAGCTGCATGGATTAAACATTTTTGCATCCTAGGTCACATGGTTAACACAAAGTGTGATTCTTGGGTCTCATGGTTTCCTCTAATCATGTAGGCCAGCCTGCATCCCATTTTCTAGACCTATAGGCTCCGAACCAGCCTCGAATACTCCCTAGGCCTTCCCTAAGACATAGTATACCTTTACCATGATTAATGTAAATATTTGAAATGAAAATCCTATAATTTGTACCTTGGTCAAAAGTTAGGTCTTTATAAGCTCCCCCCATTATAGAATCTCATCCATAAGATGGACCTCTGAGGGTAAAGAGGTATGTTCAACAAAGAGTTACAACCCCCCAGATAATATATTAACTTCCCACTCTTAGCTCTCATAATGTACTCATTTGTGCTTCCATAGCACTGGATCAAGAGGAATAGACCTATCTCAATGTTTCTTCATGCTTAGATTAACAATACACAATGGATACACCTTGATGGAATCATCCATATCGAGCTCTACCTCATCTGGATAGAATACATGAGATGGGTAAGGATAATATTGGTGAAACTATGATATATGAAAAAATTTAACATAGAATGATATAGATAAATAAGTCCCAGTAGGTAATCATCTGTTCTGATATGATTAACAACCTCAAAGGGTCCAATGAATCTCATTGATAGCTTACCCTCATCCCAAATAAATATATTCCCCAACCTAGGAGAGACATTCAAGAAAACCCTATCTCTAATCTCAAAATAAATAGGTCATTGGTTCCTATTATAATATTACTAATTTATGGACTGAGCTATCAACATAACCTTTTTGATCAGCTATAACTTTTGAATAGTCTCCGGAATAAGATGAGACCCTAGTATAGATTTCCCCTACCTCTAGCCATCATATAGGTGATAAACAAGGCCTTCGATAAAACGCTTTACAAGGATCCATCATAATGGTATCCTGGACGATGATTTCATAAGAGAACTCAATGAGTGGGATTTTTTCCCTAATAAACCCCAAAGTCGATAACTCATGCATGAAGCATATCCTATATCACATGAATTGTAATAATTATTTTTCCATCGGTCTAATGGAGATAGGCTATGTGGAAAAATACCTACGTACCCTTGGAATCCTGTATCCCCTTCTAGAATAGTGATGTAAAATGAGCTTCTCTATTAGAAACAATAGAACTGGGTTCTCCATGATTGTGTATTACCTTTTGATGTACAATCATTCCAGCTTGTCTACCCAGAAGGTCTATCGTACAGGTAAGAAGTGTGAAAACTTCATGAAACATTATAAAAAACAACATTGTGTCCTTTCTGTGAGGTGCTATGGGTTAACCAGTCACAAAGTCCATTGAACCACCATCCCATTTCCACTCAATAATGGAAAACAAATAAAGATTCCATCACTAATGTTTATGTTTCACCTTCATGAGTTGACAGATGGATCATTAAGTGATGAAGTCGCCTATATCTTATTTCATACTAAGTAACCAATATTGATGTCATAGATCTCGATAAATTTTAGGTACACTAGGGTGAACTGCACATGCTGAGGTATGTAAATCCCTAATCAACACCTCTCTAATGTCTATTAGAATATAAACACACCTACAGAAAAATAGAGTATCATCCCCAATGACCATCCAACCAGAAAAAAATCACCATCTTAATCACATTCCCGTAGTAAATGGAATTTAGGATCAGATAGATATTTGATAATTACTCATTCTAGAAGGGTAGATTTCACCAATAAGGCTAAGTGAATAGTCTATCCATTGTCCACTTGATCCTCACCTTGTATCATTGAGAATAATTCTATATGCTTTCATTCATCACAGTATTCCGGATGTGCTTGAGTCTGAGTCTTTCAGATCAGAGCATCAACTAATGTATTCTCTTTCCCTAAAGTGCAGGCAAGATCAAAATCAGAATAGTGTGGGTACTTAACCGTCTTATGATACTTGAGATTTAGATACCGCCGTGTGAATACGCACTTGGAGGAATTTTGGTCTGTGAACACCACAAAAAACTCTCCTAATAAATAGTGTCTCTAACAATATAAAGCATGAACTATGGCTAAGATATTGATATAATCCATAGGGTAATTATGATCATGAGGCCTCAGATGATGAGAATAATATGCAACAAATAACTCATCCTTCATCAAAATAGCTCCAAGACCAATACTTGATTCAACCTAGTAGATTTTATGGTCACTTCCTGGTTCCATAAAAATCTGTGTCAATGCTAAAGATAGTCTCCCATTCTTCTAATGAATTGATTCTTCACAGGATTCAGACCATTCAAATTCCACACCCTTATTTATCAAGCTCGTAAGTGGTGTTTCAATGCATGACAAATCATTGATTATTTATCTATAATATCTAGAAAAACCAAAGAAACTATGAATATGAAAGGAATTAGTTGGATGATGATAAGAAACCACAACTCTCACATTGTCCGCGTTAACTAAAAATACTAACTCCAAGATGATATGACCTAGTAAGTGAAATTTGTTGGTCCTGAAGTGTCATTTACTAAGTGTTTCATAATGTTGATGTTATCTCATAATATTCATCATGATCTCAAGATGGATGGAATTTTTTTGTATGGAGTATGAATACACAATGATATAATCAATGAATACTACCACAAATTAATCCATATATGGGTGGAAGAACCAGTTCATAAGAGGAAAAATGACCACAGGTGCATTTGTGAGTCTGAACGACACAACCACGTACTCCTAAAGACAATAACTTCTCATGAATTATTTTTTTGGTATGTATGATTTCATGACACACACTTGATGATATCCTAACCTCAGATCTAACTTTGAAAAAACCTTCTCTCCTTGAAGATGAACAAAGTGGTCTTCTATTCTAGGAAATTGATACCAGTTCTTAATAGTTAGCTGATTCAACTAACGGTAATCCACACAAAGCCTAAGGGTACGAACCACCTTCTTATAAAAGAGGACAGGTGAACCCAAGGAAAAGTGATAGTGAGTATAAATATTTTCTCTTCCAGATCCTTCAACTAATTCTCAAGATCCACAATCTCCTTAGGTGCCATCCTACAAAGTGGAATGGTTACTGGTGCTGATCCTAGCAGATGATGAATGGTAAGATCTCCCTCTCTCAATAGAGTTATACTATAGAAAACATCACGAAATACAGATATAAAATTATCTACTATTGGAGGGAAGAAAATGGGTTGTAGCACTTGATCATCAAGGTAAATACTAGAGACCTATTCGATTACACTACCCATCCTCTACTGATCAGGTCCTGATCATGTCACACTGACATCCCATTATTCCTTGTGCATGTGTGTAACACCCTATGGTGATTTAATTGTTACCCTATGATGATAGGAGTCAATATAGTCTATATTGGGAACTAGCCAATCCATCCCAATGATTACATAAAAACATATCATGTTAGGAACATAAAATTAATTTCAAAAGTTAACGGCCTATCTCATGAGGAAATTATTACATTGTTGAACTCCCTCAAAATATATACATAATTTTGTACCTAGCATCATAATTCAAGGATATTTCTCACTATCATGGCCAAAACTCTCAATGATTAACTTAGATATTAAAGAGTGAGACATTCCTGTATAAAACAATGCAAACACCAAAGTTGATGTAACTAGAATAGTACATCGAATAGTAGGTGTCATGGCACTCTGCACATGCAGAATAGACTAGACCATAGGTAACTGGCATATACCATGGCATATAGTCACAATCTAACTACCATGGGTAGGCTAGATCTGTGGGTGCTGAGAATCATATGCCTGATTTCCTCTACCTCAACCACCACCTTGGACTGGATTCCACATACACAGTCTTTTAAAATGTCCTAGTATCCTGTAGTCATGATAGATAAGAGAACTCCAATAGAAGTAAGTGTGACCACTCCTCCCACTACATGGTTCGTCAAAGCGTTGCATCAATCTATAAGAAGATAAACTGGAAGACTTATGTTCTGAAGCTCCCTATCTTTCAAAATCATCATATCTCAAATTTTACTCTGTAATTAGGGAAAGTTGACAATAATATAAATTCTTGTCAGGAAAAAAACATTGACCTATAATTGAATGGAATAATACAGACTATCCTCAGACCCCGTATCAGCCATTAGATCATTATCACCTATATAAAGAGTGAAACCATACAAATTAGTGTAATAGGATGAGTAATAGATAACTGACAGGGTCCCATACTTTAGATTCAGGAACTATCCAGCTCTATCATCCCTTAGAGTCTGGGGAAATAAGTAGTCATAGAAAATATTTTGTATGTTGACCCAAACCATCTCTCTATTTTATCATATTTGGGTTATTAAATCCCACCACCTCTAGTATGAATCACGTTGTATGTATACATCTAGTTAGAACCTCAAATCAACATGCATCTCTAGGTGGTTGAAAATAGACCATATTTCTTTGATCCATGACTCAGTAATAAGTGGTCCTACATCCCATGAGAATGTAAGAGAATGATACTTCTAAAACTCCTGAGACAACACTATTGTACTCGATGTAGGGAACAGTCCACCTTGTATAATCTACATCATATACAATAATCCCTCTTGAAACTGGGCATCAGTACCTAAATCAGGTATAGGAGGATGAGCCATAGGAGGCTCGAACTTATGAACAACCATCATCTCAAGGCCTTCCACCTCAGGAACAAGATCAGCGACGCCCTCAAGGCATGCATCATAGGGACATCATGCCACAATAATTCTTCGATGAGAAAGGAAAAAACATTTAACAGATTCACGAAATTCTGAATATTCTATTCATGATACTATTATAGGTCTTAAAAACATCCTATAAAAACATACACGCCTCACCACCTGCTTCAAAAGCCAGGACTAAACAAATTAATGGACCATAAAAGTCCATAAGAACAGAGAATAACCCAATATCCACTATTAAGGATTTCTTAGGGTCAGGATTCTGTGTTAGGGATTTGTAGGATAGTTGTTCTCATGTGAAAAAGTTATTTCCCATTTGAAAATGTTCTCATTAGATCATTTAAAAAATTTAAATCAGCTGAATCCATTTTATGTCATTTCTTGACCTGTAAGGGACCACACACCTTATGAACCAAAATATGACACACACTTGGATTTTCATTTCATTTAAATTTCACTTATTCATGAAATTATACAATCTTTATATGGTTTAGTTGGAAAGAATTCCTTTTTCAAATCCCTAAGGGCTCATACACATAGTGAACTAAAGAGGGGAACCCACTAAATGCACCCCATTTCATAGTCCCAATCATTTTGTAAGGGTCAAGAAAATTAGATATATATATATATATATATATATATATGAATAGGGGAAAAATATTCAACATTCAATTATTGATTAAAATTTTGAACCTGACATAAAAAAATGCACAGCCTATTGATATTATTCGAATCGTGATGTATGTTCTAATACATAACCCTCATTACATCAGTTAGATAAATGAAATCATAATTCCAATATCATCAATATCAATATAGTCACAAAACTAGTGAAGCTCCAAATAGTGAAATTGTATCAATAATAATAGCAGAATGAATAAGAATCATAAGAATGGAAACATGGTCTTTACTTTATAAATGGGTTTACGATGCCCAAGAATGACTTATGATTGTGTCCATAAGAATTTCCAACTTCAAATATATTTTCACTAAATAGTATATCAAGAAAAGAATCCATTGATACCACTTTGTGACATCCTGGCCCCAACTTCAACATAACTCGTACCTCATGCTCAGTTGGCCACATGACTATGTGTGCATCTCCCCATATTCCAAGGGATGCCGACTACCAGTGGGGGTTTGAAGGTAAAATAATAGGAAGACTACACCACTATGTCAGAGTACACAGTGGATGCAATAGAAATATATTATAGTGGATGCATAAAAAAAATAGAAAGATACTATAAATAACAAAAGAATAAATAACTAAATAATATTGTAAATTCCTCATTGGTAGTGTCTGATACAAACATGTATGAATGGAATGCTATTATAAAAAAAATGATTGAAAATATCTATGCTGAACAAAAATTAACAAAGTAAACAATATCCAATGATACATTATAATATCTCGAGCCTAATATTGATACTCTACTACTAATATCCATCTATGAAGTATGAATAAATAACCTAAAGTATGGTGTTTTACTCAATCCATACCCGTAAGAAAACATTATTCTCGGGAGCCAAAGGGTGACCAATTAGGGTTTGAGATAAACATCTCAGTAGGCCTCAACCAATAGTATCTATGTGTAATCCTAATTGGAAATAATATGAAAACAATGTTCAATATGGAAAGGTAATTAAAATAAATAAATAAATAACCACCCACTTAGGTTCCTACAGGATACCTAGTTGGTCTAAATGCTTTAGATTAATGCTGGTATGTCTGAATAAGTATGCATATATACAAACATATATATATAGTTTACAATGAGCACAAGGTAATAATTCCTCCCATCTATACATATATACCATAGTTGTTTTGGAGAAAGAATACCTCTCACCCATACATTTATATCATTCTCACATGGGGTAATAATTCCTCCCATCCATAGACGTATAGATATTTTAACTAGCATGGTGTAATCATGCCTCCCACCCATACATATATATAATAATTGGTGTGGGGTAAGAATTCCTCTGACCCATACATTTAGATAATCTCATAATTATAATAGTGACATAACCATTCACATCATAGGATGAAATGAAAACCAGCATACATCATTTCAATTTAAAAAACTAATCATTTCACGTAATTACATTATGATAAAACATAAAAAGGTAATTCCATTCCATCCCTTGAAAGCATTCCAGTTAAGCCATTTCGTTTAAAAATATTTTTCCATCTCATCCTAGAAAACCTATAAGGAGTACCATCCAATTTTCCTAACATGAAATATAAAATTATTAAGGAATAAGCCTTGGTAAAGGTCACATAAAAAGGTCTCAAACCCATTTTGTCCATTCCATTCCTAAGAGGTCCAAACAACCATGGGTGTCTTGGGATCATCAAAATAAATGTGAGACAAAGGTCAATTCAATTTAGACTCAAGAAGGATGGTTCACAAAGGATTTAGTGAACTTGGGAAATTGCCTTAAAATAGCCAATTTTGTTCACACACCACCTTGGATGCCCTTATAGAGTATAGGTGAGGTAATAACCCCAAACCATGATTCAATTAACCTATTTGAACACACTTGGATCAGTTTGATATTATTTAATCAACCCATCAAGGGATCTCGATAAATTCTGGCTCATGAAATGAAGAAATAAATACGAGACAACCACAACTCAATTGGAAAACTAATGTGACCACCTACCACAGGTCCATAGACAATGCCTCACTTGATATAACACTCAGATATTAAGTAGTTTGGAAGAGATCTGAGTTTTATTCAAATGCCTTAAAAATATAGAATATGATCCTAAAACAAAAAAGCACAACATATAGAATGAGGAATAGTACCAGGAGTAGAGAGAATAGATAGCCTTAATGTAGGGGATCAAACACCTCTGACAGACCAATAATCGGACACCAGATGATGCGTCTAGATCAAATCTTACCCTTGAGGATTTGGGAGATCAATGGAGAGGAAAGCTATTGGTTCTATCTGCATGAGGAGAGGAAATTATAACATAACTGGGAAGAGGGGGAAATGTTAATATTTCCCCAAAATACATAGACACATTTTACAAACCTTGCGTAGACCATGGCAGAAGGTTTTTTCCAATTTATACAGTAGGCTGTATGGCCATAAGCTTGGTCTGCATGGTTGTAGAAAAATCGTGATGAATTGAAAGTTCCCTTGTCTTTAGCTACATGGTTTACCCAAAAAATGTAGACTAGTTCCCATGGTTTCCACTAATTGTATGACCCATCTTATAGCCCATTTTTCAGACCTCAAGCTTCTGATCTAGCCTCAGACTCTTCCCAGTCCTTCTCTAAACCGTAGTATACCATTACTATGCTTAAAGGAATGATTCAAAATGAAAGACCAATGATCTATAACTTGGTCAAAAGTCAAATTGTTACATAGAAAACATGGAACCAAAACATAAAATTTATTCCAACACAAATTATTAAGTCATATCATCATAAATAATCATTCATGTTTATATTCAAATTTTTCAATTTTCAAAAAAAACTGGTTAAAATTTAAATACTGTATATTTTGTTTTCATTCACCGTCTATAATAATAAAAAATTATATAACATATAAATATATCAAATAATAAATTTTCTATAATGATATTTATTATTAAATATCATTTATATGTGTAATAATTTTTTTATAATAATTTTTTTATATCATTCTTTTCTATGAATAGTTAATAGGAGAAATCAAAAAAAATTTATATTATTTCCCATAAAAATAAATAATTTTTCTTTTAAATAAATGAATCATAAAAACAAATTACGAAATAATTTTATTTATATAAAATATAATAAATAATGTATCATCATAAAATTATTATAGAATAATTTTTTTTATTTTTTAGGTTTTTATATAGAATATGAATTCTTCTCAAATTTTTATCTGACAAACTATTAAATTTATGGTTGAGTTATCCTAATTTTTTATGATTCCAATATTTAATTCAACCCATTATGTTAGGGTTGGTATATGATTTGGTAATCATAATGTCCAAAAATTCATGATACAATTTTGGTAATGGTAGGTATTGAGCAGTTACGTGAAAAATTAGGTAACAATGTGTGAAAACCATGGACAATCAATAAAACATCAGTATATATTTAATAGAAATAACATGGTAATACTTAATCATATCGTTACAGATCCAAAATTCTATTATCTACATTTAGGGATATTCTAATTATAATTTGGGACATCTCACAATAGTTCAATGAATTTTGATGGTTTTTATATGGATTAAATATTGGTGGATGATAAGTAATCCTAAATATATTATATTGAAATTTCCACTATTATAACATGTTATATATCCTTCTTTTTAATCAATATAAATGATATTACCTATTTAATAAATTTTATTATAAATTCACAAAGAAGATATTTTACTATTATAATACTAATATAAAATCAAAAGTGAGATCTATAATCATAGTTATGTGGAATTCTATATTTCTTAATTTGCGAATATTGGAATAAATATATCTCTATCTTTTGGGTAATACATATCTTCTTCATTTATATTTTATCATTTTTTTTAATTTATAATACTTTTTAATATAAACCATGTAGGTATTTTTTAATTATTTTATCTATAGGGATATGATTTTTTTCAAAAAAAATGAGATTCTGATCCCCCATGATTTCATATCAAATTGAGGATTACAATTTAAGAATATATTTTTTAATTTAAGGATACATCTATATTGAATTATTTGATACTAGTTTAATTATAATATATTAATTTATATTTTTATTGAAATAGATTTTTCTTAAATTTTTTATACTTAAATACATTCCAATATTTTGAAATAATGGATGTCTTCACTAGAAATACATTCTAATTAGTGGGTTTTGTAAAATCAATTTTATAAATGTTTTTTGGATATTTTATTTTTTTAATCCCAGAAACCAATCGTATGATGTATCAACATAATGAAATGTTCATTAAGTATGTGTAATATCATGAGTAATGATCGGATGAAAACTAATTAGATTCCATATATTTAATGTTTTTGGGGGAAATTGGTTCAAAAGGTGAACATATTCATGGGTAAATTTTTAGTCTATATAGTCAATTGGGTATGTTATCATTTTTTGCCTATTAATAGTTTGTTATAAGGTAGTGCAATACCTTATTTGATTCTAATGATATATCAAAATAAAGATAATTTTTTCTATGATATTTTTTGGAAAATATATCATTTTTAGAAAATGGGAAACTTCTCAATAGTATTGTTTTTAATATGGAAATAATTAGTTTTACAAATCCAGGTTCTTATAAAGGGAATTTATTATTATTTTTGATTGAATTTATTTGAGAAGGAGGAATTCATATACAATATTGTTTTTAAAATAATTTTCATTCAATATTTTAACTTCCATAATTATTTGTAATGGTTTCAAATGATTCTATTAAATTTATATTGAATGGGTGATTATAGAAAACCTTGAAATATAATATATGAAATGGAAAAATCAATCCTATTTTTTACTGAACTATACATTTAAGAAAATATTTATACCTACCTTGAAAATGTTGGTTGTGCTGTAGGTAAGGCATACACACCATTTTTACTTAGAGGTCAGTCATAGATCCATTAATAGTGATACGATAAGGAGTAATTGATGAAGTATATATTGATACTAGGGGTTGAATTTACATTGGTTTTCTTTTATGTAATAAATTTTGAGATTATAAACATGGTGTAATTTTCATAATATTAGGTTATTTAATTGTATGGTTTTATAAAAGAATGTCTTCAATTTTTTTTTAAATTGGTATATTATATGAATTGTTAATTTTATCATTTTTGGGGGAAAATAAAAAAAATTATTTTATTTTTTCTAAAACATTTTATTCTATCCTAATGTAGGAAATTGATGAATTTGTGGATATATATATATAAGGAAATAACCTACATAATTACATATTCAAGTGAATTTAAACCTAAATTCACTTTCATGATTTCCCAAAATAAATTTTATGTTTACCGTTTTAGAGAATTAGGTAATAACCCTTACACAAAATAATATTACATTACGAAGTGTAAGATTACACTTCATATCCGTTTAGCACATAAAATAAAATATTTAAAAGGAAACATGACTTATTTTCATGACGTATATTCATATTTTTCTATCTTGATCTCATTCATATCCGAAATAATCTTTAAAATACTATGAAAAAACATTTTAAAAAGTGGGATGAGGTCGAAAATATTTACAAGGGACATAAAAAATAAAAAAACCCTTATTCTAGTAAAAAAATGAAAACAAATTTTAAATTTTAATTAATAATAATTTTCTTTGAGAGAATGAAAAATAACTTTTACACCTGAGAAAAAAACCAACACTTTACCCAAGAAAATATCTATAACCTGTAACAAATAAATAAAAATGCTTTGCAGTAACTTAAAGAATATTATACATTGTCCATGTCATAAATAACTAGATATTAGTTAAATCTATAGTTTAAAACCACTTTTAACTCCATAATTATTCACCATAAAGAAAAAAACAATACCCAATTCAATGGTGTGATATCTGGTTGGAACCATAATATAATAAAAAATGGGCAGACCAGGAACTATCAAGGTGCACATAATGTCTAACATATACCAATATTACCATAATCTATGTTGTTGCACCCATCAAATATGTTATATCAAGCCCACACATTTCCAATATAAAATTCTAATGTACCATATCAGAAATAAAAAATTTTACTCTTCATATTTTCTTTATATATTATATTAAAATCTATTTTAAACATGAATTCATAATATATTCGAATATCAAAAAACCATTTTCCATTAAAAAATCATTTTTAATACCAAAATACATGGAAATTAGAAGTGATGGGTTTTACATGAATAAAAAAAGAATCCTTTTATTGGATTAAAAATATTAAATAAAAGAAATAGTAGTAAGAAAATTCATTTTTCTCTGAATTTGTAAAAATTGAACATTCTATTTTATTTTGGTAAGGAAAGATTGAACATTCCCTAAAAAATTACATTTTCGTAAAACCTTTGATATAATGTTATAGAAATATTAATGTTGCTTTATTATTGTATAATTCCCTTTATAAATATATTCCTAAAATAATTTTTTCATAAATATAAATTAATAAAATATTTGAATGGGAAACAATAAAGAAATATTTTTAAAAGAAATCTGCATACCTAGAGTATGAGTTGCCTCATGTATTATTTATACTATTGAGTAAAAAAATTATTTTATTTATATAGTTTCTTAATAAAAATTTATATATGATTATTTATTACATTTTATATTATACCATGTTATATACAATTACATCATAATTTATGTTCATGTCAAAATCATTGGTGATACTTAGTTTGTGATTTTGAAATGACATTATCAAGATGAGATTGGCCAAAGAGGAAATAATCACTTCACCTAAAGAATAATAATCCAGAAATAATTATAATTTTTATACATAATTTATACCTTTAAAACTAGTGATGAATCATTTTTATGAAAGAAAGTTCTATGTTATGATCATCGATACGGTAGGTTGTACGTACACGTGAGTAACATTTAATTTTTTCGAATACCATTATAGAATCAATGTAAGTATTAATTAGTAATTTAAAAATTATAATAATATCTTAAATACCATATTATTTCTTTAAATATACTTATATATATCCTCTGAATGTTGTGTTGATAAAAAATGAATCACATTGCTTTGTGGAGGAGGTAGTCCACACGTACACACAAACAAAATTTTAGATTTCTAAGGAATGAAAATTTTACAATGTAAGTGATTTATTTTATTTTAATAATGATAAATAATTAATTTATATCATATATATACTTTAATTTAATCATTATAACTGGCCTATATTTGTGGTGATGGAAAATGAGTTACCTTGGTTCGTGAGGTTTTAGTCCATTGTACACACGAATGATGAATTACTATCCCATTTTATGGATGCGGGAGACAAATATAGGTTAGTAAATTAACCTAATAACATATTAGTATATGGGATATGTTTATATTTTTTGTATCATCATGGTTAGAGAATAAATTTTGGGGTGGAATAATATATAAATCAAAAAAATTCTATTGAAAACAATTCAACTTGTTTGGAAAATCACCTTTCCATAACACACTAAGCCTTCTATGATTTTTATTCATCTTATAAATATAACTATAGGATATGATGAGGGATATAATGATAGGATTTTGTGTGGAATTTAAAGAACCACAAGTATTGTTATGTTTGAATAAATGAGATGACGTTTCTTTTTATTAGAGAAAAGATGAGCACTCTATGAATTTATTAAAATATTAAAATAATATAAATTAATTTTCAATTATACATGGATAAGGATTAAGTGTATATAAATCTAATATAGTTTTTATTTGAAATAATATCCTAAAATAAAAATTGGATAGATTTGGATAACATTTTTACACTTATCCTTTTGTTTTATCCTATTTCACACATACCGCGACAACAATGCTTTTTAATACTCGAATGTTTTAATAGTTACAATAAATAGAGAAAAGTCATGTAAATGGAAAATAGTTAATATTTTAATCCTTATACTAAAAACCTAGAAGGATATAGTATTTTTAAGTATTTTTATAATTTAATAAGATAGTTTTTTCATAAATAATCAATAATGTTAATTTTAGAACTATTCATTTACTTCGATTATTATAAAAATATATAAAAATTAAAATTAGATAAATTAATAAATATCTAATTTATTATTATTTTTATATAATTTTAGTGGCTCGCATTAATTCTCTCAAATTATACTATTATTTTTTTGATATCCTTTATTTTATTTTTCCATTACTGGATTATTTACTCGTTCATCATTATGTAATCATTTAAAGAAATATTTTATTAACTAAAAATTAAAAATATATAACCATAATAAAGAAAAATAATTTATATTTTATGTGAAAATTTATAAATTACCATATCTTATATTCATATCCGTTTTCTAAATATGTTATTTATTAAAAACAATATTGTTTCTTTTTTTACTTTTCTTTGCCTAAAATATTACGAATGTCATAATCACATATAAATGGTTAAAAAATGTCCACATAAATAATAATGTATAATTATGGATGATATTTTCAAATTCAATAAAATTGAGGAAATTTTTTTGGTCATTTTCTTGTCCTTATCAAATAATTTTTAACCCTTAATTTACATATTTTCCCTTATTGCATAATTCAAAATTAATTAGGTTACTAATAAAATTTAGTAACATTAAAATAGAAAAACATAAAATAAATTACACTCTATTTAATAATATTTAATTTTTTAAAAAAAAATTGATAACTCATAAGTGTAAGAATTTAATTTAGGATTTAATTGGAAAAAAACTATGGAATTTGGATTTTCAGAATATTTCATATTTTATGTATAAAATTATTTTGTAGTAAATTAACATAAATTGTTCATTTAAATAATATTTGTGTTATTTTAAATTCAAAATAAATAATAAAATTTTATAATGAATCGAAAATATTATTTTAATTTGAAAATAATTGAAAATTTAATACAGTTTTCAATAATAACTATTATTTCTCACGATTCACTGAAAAATCAAAATTTTCCCTAAAAATAAAAAATATAAAACATATTCTAAGAGAATTTTTACATTATTTATTTAATAATTAATTTATATTTTCAAATTCAAGTTCTATTATTTTTTAATTAATCTTTTATTTGAAAACCTGAATGAAAAGTGTTTTGAAAAATAATTTCTCTTTTTCATTTCAATAATTGAGAAATATATTTAAAATGAAATTAAAAATCTCATTTATGACTACTAATAAATATAAAAATGATTTATTTTATCCTTATATAGGTTTTTTCATTTCCCCTTTTGGAAATTGTATCCTTGCAATTTTATTCACTTATCAATCAAGTAGGGATATCATTTTCTCTTAACAATTTTGGATTCCCATATTGCTTCTTCAACCATATGGTTTTTCCACATAACTATAACTTAATGAATTACTTTATTTTTTGAGCACCATAGTGATCATGAATTTTAACCATATTTTTCTCATAATAATAGTTGTCTTTAAGTTAATTACATTAGGCCTCAAAAATTTAGTTGAATCTAGCACATATCTTCTTAACATTGAAACAACAAATACATTTCATACCTAGTATAAACTCAAAGGGAAGGATACTCAGCAATAAACAAATCCAAAATTCTTTGGGATTTTATATAGTACAATAACCTAATGTATTTTCTACACCTTTTTATTGAATTTTTTTACATCATTCCATGGAGATACCTTAAAAAAAGCATGATCACCTACTAAGAAAGAATGCTATTTCCTCCGATTATAGGTATAAATTTTCTTCCTACTTTGATCCATCATAATATACTATAGAAAAATTCTAAACATCTCAACCATTTTTTCAAACAACTATGGTTCCATCAACATCCTTTCTCAAAAAATCATCCTAATCAGTTAGATTCCAACACAACTTCCAATATAAAGCTTCAAAATGATCCATCTATATACTAGAAGGAAAAATGTATTTATAGGAAAAATAAACCAATAAAATATGAAAACCCAACATAATTAGTAATCCATTAAATAATTATTCATTATGTATTTCATGTTGTAATCATTTTAATAGGCATTCTATTAGATTGAGGATTAAAATAACCACAAAAATTTAATTCAGTTCCCAATGACTTCTGATTTACTTTCAAAAATATTAATGTGAACCTAGGATCACTGTCAGATACAATGGAGAGAGTAAATACATTTAACCTAATTATTTTCTTGTTTTATAGCCAAGAAATCTAATTCAAAGACATTATATCTTGAATAGGAAGGTGATTAATAGATTTAATTAATTGATCAACAATAAAAAATAAAATTATTATCTTGAGATGCATTGGAAATATCATCCTGAAATCAATTGATAGATATTCCCATTTCCACTCTATAACAATAATTTGATGAATTATCCCTTTAATAATTATATTATTATTTAACTTGTTAAAAATTAATATGTATATTGTTAAAGTGAATAATATATCTTTTCATTTCATTATTCCTATGAAACACTCAATGTTAGTTGTACATCTTAGTACTGCTAGGATGAATGAAAAATAATTTACTATAAACATATCCCAATAATTATTCCAACAAATTAGAATCACATGGAATATAAAATTTCTTTAAAAATATCCAAGCACATTATTTTTTAATATTATATTTAGGAAACATATCCTTCTTATCCAATTATACATTTTTCCATAACTTATAATCGTCCTTTATAGATTTTTTATTTTTTTATAATGTAGAGTATTGTATTAAAACCCAAAACAAATAGATGGAGTTCCTACATCCATAACATCTAGGGTAAAATCCAAATATTAGAAAATAAAGGGTCTTGTTGTCATTTTATTATGTTTAATTCATCATTATTTATCTAACTCAATGAATTATATATTTCTTATTCATTTTATTGATGATAATGAATCATCCAACCATAATCCTTGATCAGTTATATTCATATGATATACCTCATTTGAAAATCCTTATGAGAGAATACGCACATCCAATTTTTTATTAGTATAGATTTTACATTTTAATTTATATAAATTATTCTGCTAATTTTTTAAACAAAAAACAAAAACAACTAATTCAAGATCATGTGTAGGATAATTTATAGCACATTATTTTAGTTTCTAGGAAGCATAACAAATAACATGACTAATCTCCTTTAGAACAGAACCATGTCTCTTCAATTATGAATCACTATAGATGATAAATTCTCCACTTCTATACGGAAATTCAAAAACTAGAGAATTGTACAACCATAATTTTAGTTCCTAAAAATAATTATCGCAGTCTTTTTTCTATACCAATTAATGTATATTTTGGGTAAACATATCCAATGAGCTAGACATACAAGTAGATTTTTAAACAAATCACTATTATTAACGCACTAAATCAAATAAATTATAAATCTTTGTTACATTTTTTGGTCTTTTCCATTCATCAATTTTTTTTATATGTTTAGATTGTTTTTCAATATTTATAAACAATATAACCATGTAATTAAATCTTTCAAAACCAAAATTCACCATTAATAAATTCTCTAAGTTGTTTATTTTTTATTAATGTCTAAAAAAAATTATCAAGTGTCTTTTTTGATATCAATAATTAAATATTATAAAAATATTCATTGGTAAAGACAACAAAAATATATCTAAATATTAATGGAAAACTCTCTTCATAAAATCCATAAATATAGCTAGTTCCTTAGGAAACCTAAAGGCAGTAAATAAAAACTCATAATACCCATATATTTTCAGTAAATTAGTATCTAGAGTATATACCACCTCTAAATTTTATTGGTGATAACCTTACCCAATATTAGACTTCAAAATGTATTACTCTCTCTAGAGATGATAAAAAAATCATAAATATGTGTGAAATAATATTTATTATTAATAGTGATTCTATTCAAATCTTTGTAATCCATGAAATATCTCATTGGACAATTTTTTTTATTTTTAATAAAAATGATATGAGAACTCCAAGGTAATGTTCAAGGTTTATTTAAACCTCTATCTAGAAACTATTGTAGCCTTTTTTTCAACTAAAATGTTCAACAAGATTTATTCGATAAAGGTGTTATGCAATTGGCTTAGCATTATGAAATAAGTAAATAGTGATTCCAACACCCTAATCAGGTATACCGCCAATAAATTCATTAAAAAAATTCCTATGTTCATTCAATTATAGAACATAAAGAATTTTAATATGTTGTTTCTGTTTAGAAATTTGAGAAGTGTTATATTCACTGCCCTCCCAAATCAATTTCTAAGATTTTGGGTAAGTGACCAATTTTATAAAATCAGTTAAAAAACATATTGGATCTGATATATATCCTATAATAATAAATAGAATTCCAATACATACCAAAAGTAATATGAAATTCTTGAATGAACAGCTCAATACGATTTCTAGGAAAGGCCATTCTATAGATAATAATTGGATAATTTTCATAAATCATGGTTGGTTTAATATTTCCGCTCAGAGTTTTCAAAAAAAAAGTTGATCTAACATTCATGTGGTGATATTCCTAATTTACATAAAAATTTATTATAAATAATTTAATATAATTATTTGGAGTCAAATAGGGAATTGGAAAATTAAAATAAACAATTTGTATACTAGTCACCACTTCATTTGATAACCCAAAATTTAAGTCTAGTAGTGGAAAATGATTTTCAAACACCTTTAAGTTTCTGATTAGGATAATATCCATCCTATTTAAGTAACATATGAAACACATTAGCATGATTATCTAACTCATTATAAATAATAAATCCCTCATTTTATTGATATATTTTACCATAGTCATTGATTAACTAAGACTCAATTCTCTATAGCCACAATATTTATGAACAATCATACCAAACTCGAAAGAATTTCTTGATTAAGTCAAATATTCATTGAAATTGTGTTATTATAAAATAGAAACTTCTAGGGGCCTATATCCAAAATTAATAACTGACTACTTCTTCATTTCATACTCCTTGACTATTCTTCACTCCATTCATCAGAAGGATTATATGTGGAATCAAACTACATCCCCATATTTACAGAAAATTAAATAAAATTTATTCATTACTTTTAATTCACTTTTGGATAAATCTTTTCATAAACATAGTATCAATTACGAGTAAAATATATTGATTTAACTATTAATTTCAGGAATAAAATAAATTATTTTCATTTCCAATCTGATAAAAAATTTTATAACACTTATACAAAATCAACACATTTTTTCATCAATTTGATGAATTGTTTCTCCATCCTGAGTCGAAAAGACATACAGAAATATTTCTAATTGAAAATATTATTAAATGTATCTATTCTAGGAAATTAAGATCATATTTTTCTCTTTTATTGTTAACCAAATTCCACCATCATTCAAATTAAACATTAAAAATATAAACAAAACGAGTTATCTTATAATTTTATAAACATTCCATGACTTTAAATATGTTTTATAGTGCATTGATCCTTCCTTTAGCTATAAGTCGGTAATAAGATCCATTGAATTATAGAATACGTTTTCGTGAAAATGGTACACCATCATTATGTTCCTCAATCGTATATCTAGATTCCCTCTAACATTGATACGACTACCATTTAAAGCTTGTTCCAACCGAGCGACTACTAGAATAAATTGTTTAGTTCCATTTCAAACCATTTTTGTATGTTGATCTAGTAGGATATTTTCCTTTTGTTTCCATCATACTATAACAGCCTTATTCCATCTATAGAGTACCATTTTAAAAAAATATATTTTAGTTGAGGAAACAATGTAATATTATAATTTTATATCATTTCAACCTATTCATAAACCATAATATTTTAAAATTGTTATATGATCATTATCATAGACACCGATGAGATCTAAACATTCCTTTGATACATTGGATAAGGACTAACCTTAATCATTATATAATATAGTGACTTTAAACTATAATTCACTTTCATTCATCTACATAGTGGACACTTCAAATTAGTTTCCATTTTTAATGGAAAATAATTTTTTTAAAGAAATATTTACACATTTCCTAAAATAACTTCAACATTTTGATATTGAGGTAATCAGTTCTAATACTCACCCTTAAAATAATATGTAGCACATATTAAAACATGAAATGAAGATAAAAGGACATGTAAGTTAATAACAATAAGAAATCCATTTGTCCAATTGAAAACATTAAATCCCTTGAACAATAAAGCATTATCTCAATGTTCAATGATTGAATGAAATAAATAATATCATCATGAAAAAAAAACGTATCATATATATAAATCTTTTGAAACCCATAATAGGAAAATTAATCCCCTTTTGGGACACTTATAACATAATATTCAAAACCCATGCAAGAAATTACTAGATATTATTTAAACCCATAAGAGAAACAATCCATTTACTCCATAATTCATTCCAATAAATTCAAGGTCCCGTAAAAAATTAATTGTAGTTTTATATTATAACACCCATCATAAAATCTATAAGGATCCCACCCAATTCTATTAGGGTGCAGTCATCATATAAGTTATAATAGGCTCACCCAGTGTTATTTTGGGTGCATCTATCTTATAATATATTTCAAGCTCACCCATTTCTCATACATAATTATCAAATACCATATCAAGAATAAAAAAAATTATTCTTTCGCTTTTCAACATAAAAACTTTTAAAACACCTCTTATACCTGTATGCCAAACACATACATATTTCAAAATATCCCTTCTATTTAAAAACCCATTTTCAAAACGAAAATACATAGAAAAAGGGAATATGATTATTACATTGACTAAAAAATTAATTCATTTATATGAATCTAAATTCCATATAATATTAATTAAAGTGATAAAATTCATTGTCACCATATACATTAAAATAGAACAATCCTTTTTTTCTTTAAGAATGAAGTTCAAAAAGTTTCATAAAAAAATTATTTTCTGAAATCCTTTTAAAGGTGGTTAAAAAGACATATAATTTACTTTATAAATGTCTTATTTTGGTAATAATAAATTCATAAAATAATTAATGAACAAATACATTTAAAAAATGTGTGTAAAGGGAAACATTAAAAGATGATTTTTTAAAGAATGTCCCCTGACATGACTATGACTACTCAGTGTGTTCATGATCATCACAACCAAAAAACATGTAAATTAATTAATTTCATAAAAACCTATTTTATGTTCATTATTAAATTTATTCTACCTAATACCATGTTATATACAATTACATAATCATTCTAGTTCACATCAAATGTTTCAACGATACTCGGTTTATGAGTCTAAAATGACATTGGTAGGTTGAATATGGTCCAAGCGGTAATTGTTCCCTCATATATTGAATATTAATCATGTAATAATTATTTTTTATATACCTAAATTACTCTTTTAAAAACAATTATGAAAGGATTTTATGAAAAATGAACCATGTTATAATCATGGAGAAGATATGACTTATATATTCCTCAAAAATTTTTCCATTTTTGAATGATCATCATGGTAAGAGGGTAAGTATTATTTAATAATTAAATAATGATTATAATATTTTAAATGTCATATTATTTATTAAAATACACTTACTTATATGATCCATGAGATGTGGTGATGAAAAATAAATCACATCACTTTATAGAGGTGATAATCCACACATACACATGAACACCGTTAACATTTTTAGTGAATGGAATTATAAAAATATAAGTGGAATATTACATTTTCATAATCATAAATATGTTATGAATATATTATATAAAAATTAATTCCACCATTATAACTAGCCATGATAGACGGCAATAGAAAATTATTTACATCTTTCTGTGAGATATTATTCCTCTCTATACATGAAATATAGAATCTGTTCTCATTTGATAGAGGATGTAGATATATACAGGCGATTAAATAAAAATAATATCATAAAAATTGATCAAAGATACAATTTTTTTTAAAACAATGATGGATGAAAACTATTTTAAGAATGTGTTATAAGAAATAAAACAAACAGATTCCATTAAAACCCATACATATTCTTTATAAAATTTCCTTTTCTTAACACTATAATCACTATACGGATAGTGTTCGACATGTAATATGACATATAAGAAGTGATGAGGTATTTATAGAAGTTAATTTGGATGTGATTGGCCAGACAATTTATTTTTATGTTTAAATAAAGGAGAAAAAAGGATACCTTTTTTAAGAGGGGAGAGGGGAGTGAGATAATTTTAAAAAAAATTAAATAAATAGAAATTAATTTTTATTACCATATTTATCCAAATTGATATTATTATAATATTAAATTATTTAGAGTCAAAATTATTATATACAATAACATCTATAGAATTTTGGGTCATATTCATACAAATATATTTTTGTTTCAACAATTAAATATACATTTTTGCACTAATCACAAGAACAAGGTTTTATACACATTAAGGGTCATAATATTTACTATAAAAGGAAATGTACAAAATGGACCAATTTTGATAGATATTACCAAATTCTAGTCACATATAATAATGTATAATTTTAATATTTTTATATAGCTTAAGAAAATATTATTTTTATAAATTATAAACAATGTCACTTGTAGAACTGTTTATTTACATTTACTTTTATAATATCAAAAAAATAAATTTAAAGAAATATTTAAAAATAACCATAACATGTTATTTTAATATAAAAAATTTCCAGGTCACATTAAGATTTTAAAATTATACTACTTTGTATTTTCTTAATAATGTGTATTGTAACTTTCTATTAAATGGATAATTACTATATCAATGTTGTTAAATAATTTAATGTAATTATTTGTTCAAAAAAATATTAAAATATTGATTTATTAAGATATATAAATTTTATTTATTATAAATTTTAATTATTACAAATTTTTATAACCAAACATATCCATTTTTATTCCCATGTTAAAAATATAAAAGTTTAAAAAAAGAGCGTAAAAGTTTTGACATTATTTAGATTAATTATTTTAATGGTCATAATCACATCCAAATTGATAAAAAATGTCATATAATAAAATATAAAATTATTATGGACTATAGAAACTCACATATTAAAATTATTTCAAGTTTTAGGGATATTTTAAATTCCTTTTCATATTATTTTTAACCCTTAATTACCAGATCTATCTGTACCATGGTAAGAAGAGTTAATATGATTGTAATTCATATTGACCAAAACTAAAAGGGAAATATCTAATAAAATTAGAAACCATGACTAAATATATGGAATCTATTTTTTTTATGTAAACACACCTAAGTTGAATAATTTAATTAATATTAAATAATATAATGTGATGAAAAAGGTACTCTCAGAAAAATGCCTATTTTAGGTATAAAATTTCATCATTCAAAAATTGAGTAAATTCTCATTTAAAAACATTAATTGGATTTTTTTAAAAAAATATCAAATAAAATTTAAAAAATATAACAATATTAATTATTAAAAATCTAAAAGAAAAAATGATTTTTAAAAAAATTATTATTTCTCTCTATTCATTGAAAAAATCATTTTTTCTCGAAAATCTTAAAAATTATGTCTAAGATATTTTTGTGACAATTAATTCATTAACAAAATTAATTTTTTAAAATTAAAATACTATAATTTAAAAATTAAACCTGTATATAAATCCTAGTGTGAAAATAGTTTGATAAAACTTTTTCCTTTTTAAATTTTAAGAATTATATATTATATTTATAGTGAATATACAAATAAATTTAATAAATACTATGAAATATGAAAATTATTTAATCCATCATTACATAGTTTGTTATAATATGGCTACTCAATATTACAAGATGAGATTCAAGTACCACTACTAAAAAACATTCCTTTAACAACGCTAGAATATGCTTTTATCTGCTCTAGAAAAGAACTGACTACTTTAGCGAGTATAAAAGGCCATGGATTCTATCAGCACTAGAAAGGTGATGATAAAGGCTATCTTTACTAGGGAAAATAAAAGAACAGATAAAAAATACATTTATCTGCACATTTAAAAGTGCTGATACAAAACACCATTCATCAGTGATTTTATTTAGCATCGGTAAATAGACCCTTTAACGATGATTTTTTGAAGCACTAACAAATATTTCCATATCAGTGCTTATAAAAGAACTAATAAATATTAATTTTTTGTCACTTTTAAAAGATCTGATAAAATATATCTTTATTAGTGCATTTAGTAGCGTTGATAAAGGTGCCAACTATAGTGTGATTCTACAACACACTATAACACCAGAAATAGGTACAGTGTGATGTAACAACACATCACATGACAAGAAATACAAAAGAAATGACCAAAATAAGATTCAAATAATCAATTTAAATGATATAATATTTATAAAATAAATTCAGGAAAAAAATTACTGTTATGGATTTTGTTGGTTGTTTTACAAAAAATAATGTTAATTTTGAATAAAAAGAAACATTTGGAGTCATAATAGTCACACCATGAGTCATATTTAAGTGTGACTGATTAATACACATCAAAAATGAGTTATGGAACTTTTTTTAAAAGTAAAAAAACAATTGGAATTCATTTTCCTTATTTTTTATTATGTTATTTTTTTGATTAAAAATAATGTCAATTTTGAATAGAAATATACACTTTGAGTCGCACCAGCCACACCATGTGTCAAATGGAGGTGCAATTGATTCCTACACATCAATAATTTCATATAGATATATTTCATAACAAACCAAAACAATTGAAATGTCTTTTCTCAGTTTTGAGTAAGTCATAATTTTTTCACTAAAATTAATGTCAATTCGGAATAAAAATATATACATGGAGTCATACCGGTAATATCGAGCATCAGATTGAGGTGTGGATGATTCTTACACATCTCAAATGACATATGGATCAACTTCCTAATGTATAAAATTAATTATAATGTGTTTCCTCTATTTTGAGTTTGTCACATTTTTTTTTCACTAAAATGTCATTTTAATTTAGAAACATGCACATTGAACCATACAAGTGGCACCATGTGTGGGTTTGATAGGAGATGGATTTATACACAACAAAAACGAATTATGAATAATTTTCACAAATTGTCATGACAATTCGAGCATTGTTTCTCAATTTTTAGTGAGTGACGCCAATTTTATATTAAAATTTCAAATTTAAATAGGGTCATACCAGTCACACCATGAATTAGATTGAGGTGAAGTTAATATCAACTCATCAAAAATGTCCTTAGATCATTATAATATAGTACAAACAATTTGAATGCGTTTTATCTGTTTTGAGTATGTGAGATATTTTTCTCACTATAATTGTTGTTAATTTTGAATAAAAAGATGCACATGGAGTCATTCTAATCACACTATAGATCAGATTGAGATGTGGCTAATTTCTAAACATCTCAAATGAATCATGGATCATTTTCCTAAAGTATCAAACAAATTATAATGTTATTATTCTATTTTATGTATTCCATGAGTGTTTTAAAAAAAATATCATTTTAAACAAGAAACAAACACTTTGATCCATAAAAGGGGTATCATGTGTTGGTTTGACATAAGACTTATTCATACATGTCAAAAATTAATTATGTATATTTTAAAAAATTATCAACACATCTTGATCACATTTTCTTGGGTTTTAGTGAGTGACACTTTCTTTAATAAAATGAAAATTTTAAATTGATTATGGACACATGGAGTCATACCGGTCACACTGTGCATCAGATTTAGGTGTGGATGATTCCTACTTGTCAAAAATGACATATGGATCATTTTACTAATGTTACAAAACTATTCAAATGTTTTTTCATACTTTTGATTATATAAGTCTTTTTTCAATAAAATTATTTTCAATTTGGAATAAAATGTTTCACATGGAGTCATACCGGTCACACTGTGTTTCTGAATGAGATGAGTCTAATCTCTAAACAACCCAAATGATTCATGGATAATTTTATTAAAGTATCGAAACAATATGAATGTGTTTCCTCTCATTTGAGTATGGTACTTAGGTTTTTACTAAAATTACAATTTAAAATAAAAACAAACACTTTGAGCCATAAAGGTGGAATCTTGTGTGGTTTTTATATGATACTAGTTCATATATGTCAAAAACTAATTATCTGTGAAAACATATCGAGACATGTTGTGAAAACATTATTTCAATAAGTCAACTGAAACACATGCACCATGGAACTTATCTTAAGTGACAATTGTTGTGTGCTCTTTTAAACAAATTTTCTCAAACACAACCATGATATTATACTCATTATACTTAATTTCCCAATAAAATTATTGTTTGAAATCTAACACTTCTTATCCTCATCTTCCTCCATCTCTACCCAGGTCTTCGTAGCTACCTCCTTCTCAACAGCAGTCTTTGACTCTGACTCTTCCTCCAACTATGCCTCTTCCTTCACATCCACATCCACCTATACCTATGCCCCTACCTTTTCCTCCCCATTCGCCTCTTCCTCCACCTCCACCTTCTCCATCCTGATTTCTAAAAATTATTATTTTTTGAAGGTGAGTGCTTCTAACTAAGTTAATTTAATAAATTATACTTATCTTTTTGAAAGAGATAAAAAATAATATATAAGCATTCTGAAAATAATTATTCACACCCCAAATATCATTCGAAGTTCATAAATCATACTAGATCCAAAAAACAGAGTTAAGCACATAATGTTTTATTCAACATACATTCTAACAAAAATATGATGTCAAATTATCTATAAAAAACATTATTTCTTATTTTTAGTAACTAAGTTTTCAACAGTCTTGATAGTACTGAGAAAATATATATCAATAAATTATTATAAAATATATAAAATGAAATTGTAAATATCATCAGAAATTACATGTTTGAGGATGCTGTTATTTTCATATTTTATGATTTCACTCATAAATTTTCAAACATATTATCCAAAATCAGTGTCATTATCCTTTTTTATACACTTCAAAAACATTGAACAAAATAAATAAATATTTTGAAATGTTGAAATAGTTATATCCTTCTTTATATACCTTAATTTGTTTTACATTTGTAGTAATCCCCAGGATTTATCACTTTAAAAACAAACATAATGCCATAATCCAACCTGTATTAAGAAACCGCCTATCATAAAAACATTTATTGTTAATATAATGATTGAAAATATAATTATATTGTTATCTATAAGTTGTTTATTTAAGTGTATTACATGTTCACAATACACATAATTTGTGGTTGGCTGGCTATATATCCATGCAATCAATCCAAAAAAATAAATTTTTGGTTTATCCATATTGACTGCTATCAGCATCTACTACATCATAAAAAAAGTATAATGAAAAATTTAAAAATATTTTTTTAATTAGATTTTTGAGTTTTAATATTGCATTATAGTTATCAAAATGAGTATGTCATTTGATGATTTTTTATTAATAACTTCAAGTAACAGATCATTGTTCTTACTAATTACTTCCTCATTCAAAGTATGTTATCACATAGAAACTATACATGGATTAATGATTCCAAATCACGATTCACATGATCATCTATTTATATAGTTGTCATATATAAGTCTATGAAAAATAAGAATAGTTATTAATATTAATAAACATATTATATCAATATTTGAACAAAAATATTATGAATATGTACCTTATGTATGTATTCACAACTGAGACACCCGACCATTCATGCTTGATAATATTATTTTGAGTCTCATGTTATTTTCTATTTCTCAAGGAATCTCCACATATTTATTTTTCATATTCAATATAAGACATAGTTTTATCATTAAATGTGGTTTCTATATGAAGTTGTAATGATAATAATTGTTTCTTTGTAACTGGAGGGGAGAAGGTACTCCTGGAAGGTTGTTTTGTTTTCTTCGTTGATTCACTATATTTTCATGATTCAACCTTCCTTTTACCTGCCAAATTTTCCATTTTTAACATCATACCAGACTTCATACCTTTTATCATCATCTGTTACATTTTTTCGTATGAAAAAAATTATTAAAGATGTACCACATGTATATTTTATTTGATTATGTGGTCATGCTATGCAATCTCTAATAGAATCTTAGACCATTGTAATATCTAAACCATCAAGTGGAACATGAAACTTGGAAGTTCGCTCATAAGCTACATTAATCCCAATTATCATGTGATCATTTCTAAGGTCTATATTGTATAGCTGGTCATTCGATATATTATACACTATACCCATCACAACATGGTCGTATGTTGTTGATGAGAGATACAAATCACATACAATTAGACCCTACATAATATTAATAATATCAAATTATCAAAAGATTTTTGATAAACATCTAGGTGAATTATTAAGGAAAAAATTTATTACCCCGAGTATGTTATGCAGTTGGGGGGAATGATCTTCCAATAATCTAGTGGGATCATTTAATTCATGTGCAGATCTTTGCTCAAATGCTGGTTTTCTTTGATCCTTTCTTATATATTGTTCTTTTAATGAGGCAAAAATTTAATATCTTGTAGTGAGTCAATTTGTGTCTAAAATCATCTCATCATATTATTTGTATCTTCATGTTGTATAATATTATCAAAATATTTATGTGGAGATTCTCAAAAACCAAATCCTCTAACGTGACCATATTGTTCGAGTCACTTTAAAGATACTAAATTTAGTTTTTCTTATAGAATGGTTATTTATGATTCTTGTGTCTAAACCCCTTAAAAAATATGAACAAATAATAGATATTTTTATGTAATATTGTTATAAAGAAAAAGGAATTTAAATTATGTAATACTTACACATGATTCCTATATTGTTTTTATTTTTTCATAAACTAATTTACCCTATTTATTTACACAGGCCTCCTTCCATAGCACATGACATGGGATGAAAGTGGATTTATATTTTGATTCATAAATTTTCATATAAAAAAGAAACACTTTTTGATTCTTATAACATATGTAATATTTTATTGTTTATTTAAAATACATAACAATTTCTTCTTTAATGAAGCATACCCATCCTTACATTGTGATAGGGGTACTTTGGTTTGGATGCATGATCATTATTTTCAACACTCCTCTGTTTTTTCATAATTTAAAAAATTTGTATTCAGTTGGATAAAATAGATAATGTAAATTAATATATTAGTGACTATAATGCACCTAAAATGATTTCTCATTGCGACGATTGATGAAAAAAGTCCATGATTCCTACATTATAATGTTTTAATAACAAAGTGGTCGGTGGGGATTTATCTTCCCCACATCATCCCTAAGAATATTCTTTGCAAGAAGAGTTCAGAAGCCTCTATGGGATTTTCCATCAGCCATTAATACTAATTTATTAAGAAAATCATCTAAAATTAAGGATGTCTGTAAGGAATAATGATAATTAAATAAATGTTTCAATATATAATTTTTTAGTAAATTGCAGAATATATGTTTTAATAGTACTGTTATATCTATTCAAATGATTTTTTTCTTATAGGTTGCATATGGAACCATGAATCATTTTTAATCAACACATTCATCCTCCTTGTAACCCCAATATAACTAATGAAAATTGACTTATTGGGGTTAATTGATTGGCCACATTGATTCCAACCAACCCCAAATTTTATAACCTGAACTCTTGACTTGATAATTTTATTCCGCACTAAGATGATGCGTCACTTTTTTATCACCATGATTTTGATCACTTAATAATTACACAATTTAGTTATAAATAGCATGTTCTTCCATGGGATTGGTAACATCATTGTGTGTAGATGAAATTGTCTGCTTGAGTATTCATACATTTAATTTGGCTTGAATAACAACAATACAATACACTCAATGCATAAAGTACACAACGGGGTTTATCTTGCATGAAAGTTGTTACTTTAGTGAAAAAAGATTTAATAATTCAATGTTGTATCAAAACTAAACTTTACTACAATTATTTAATCCATCCTAGTAATTTTATTTTCTTACATCTCATGATGATGGATTTTACTCTCTCTTTCAAACTACCCATCCTCCGATCATTCTGGTTTAGATGTTCCTTGATGAAGTACCTCCCGGACATTTATTATTTCATTTTGTTATTTTATATTTATATCCCACATTTTGTAGACATCCACCTATATTTATTGAAATAATCTATCCAAAAGTCAATCCCTGATCATTTTGGATGACTACAACAAACAGTAGTTCAAGAAACATAGATGGTATGGGGGATGAGTCTCAAGAATAAAAATACAATAATAACTACATGGGAGATGAAAATAAAGTTCCCATGAAGGTTAAAAATAAATTAAATTTATTTTTAATTAGGGATTTTAATATATTATATTATAAAAAGCGAGGAATGACCATTAAAATCTAAATGACTTCTAGTCGTAGTTATTTTATTCCACTCACAAACATTTATTATTTTTCACTTCCTATGAAATGTTTCTTTTTTATTCTAGGGATTAAAGTAGAAAAAAAATTTGGTGGTATTGATGTGAGGTGGATGGGAGAGCATAATAATAGACCAGTTCTCCATCTATCAAAGATAAATTATCCTAAAGATAGATCCGAAAATATATCAAGAGAGATCATATTATTGTGGGAGTAATACCTTCAAGATTTAGATTAAATTACTCATTTTAATAGTATTCTCATCCAAGTATTCTTAATTGTGGAGTTATAGTAGTATACAATGTGACTTCACTCAAAATAAATGTAATTGTAGATGATTTTTTTCTACAAGTAACTGAGTTAGTTATATAAGAAAATTCATATAAAAAAACTAAAAAATCATTCATTATGTTGTGATTCATTTTTTTGTGTCATTTTTTATGTTCCCATGAAGTATTAAATGAGTAGGATGGAAGGATGAAAGAGTCGAGGAATGGGTTGGGAGATGTGGTATTCAAGTCCATGAATGTGGATTTGATGAATATTATTGAATAAAATCTAAGTGGGAGGTATGCCATCAAGGAACTTTGGATCCACAATTATTGAAGGAAGTAAACATTTGAAGAGGGAGTCCAAATCATCCTCAAGAGATGGACAATAATCAAGCATCTCAGGATGGATTGGATAAATTTATTAATGTTTAGTTATATTTTAGTACTGAAGGATTATATATTTGTTCAATAAACTAACAATTTTGTTGCAAGATGAATGAAATTATGGAATTTTATGCATGGAGTGTATTCTATCATATATCTATATGACCAAAATTAATCCTTATTTACGCAACCTTATTTGTGAAACCCATGGTAATTTTTTATAAAAAGTAATTTCTGTTTCTCATGACTATTATGTGTTGTATGACTCTTTCACAATAGTGGATGGACATGCACTTCGCAGTGGTCTCATATGTATATGGAATGAGTTTACAGAGTAGGGGTGGAATTATGTAGGTAATTTTAATGGATAGATATAAGGATATATATAAGATTCTCATAAATAAAATTAACACTAATTACTTGAAAAGACCCAAATATCCATGAATTATATTTTGTTTATTTTATTTAATTAAATGTCTTGTGGATATCAAAAACACTTGCACCTGCTTTATTTTATCAAATTGGATTCAAATATTGTTTAGTATCATTTAGTTGATAATATATCCATTGAACATATATCACATGACTAATACAAATATAGGGTTTTTACGAATTATTTTGACATAGAAAAAAGAGGTGATGGCCTCATCTAGTAAACTCGGGCCGTAAAAAGATCTTTTGTTGGAGAATGGGAAGGAGGTTTCATCACTAAGATTTTCTCTTGGCCAAGCCAATTCTAAGATTCAAAACTTTACTCTTGAATAGAATCGCCTATGGGATAAGTGGAAGTTGACAGAGATTGCCACTTGAGTAATGTTATTTGAGCCACCCCAAGAGTCTGTCACAATCACACACCTTACCCTTTGGTACTATGCGGGTGTTATAAGAGGTTATGTAACAAGGTATTAGTTACTTTTTGTGTAATACCTTTTATAAATACCATTCTTATTCCATCAATTCCTTTATGAGAATAGTATTTCTTAAAAATATGATGAATTTGATAAGTTGACATTCAGGGTAAAATGGTACTTTTCAAAGATATATAAATTATTATATTAAATTAAGTTTTTATTAATAATTTAATTATAATAGTGTTATAAGAACACCCATTTTAATTATAAATTATTATTATATAATTTTTTTTACTATTTAAAATATTGAGTATTCAGTTTGATCAGAATTATATTTTTATACAAAAAAAGAGAATTTTTATTTAATTAATGAATTTATTTGGATGAATTATTTAATTTTTTAAATAATTAAGATATTAATAATATATTATTATTAAATTACTTTTATGTATAATAAATGAGTATATAATTTTTATGATGCCAAATGTAATTTTTATTACGGTTAAAAACTATTTTTTTCCAAACCTGTCAATTTTCAGTAAATATCAGTTTTTATTTTAAAATTAAAAATTCACAAATTTTAAAAATTATTTTTATAAAATAAATATCATTTTTTAATCCTGATTTTTAAATTATCCAATGGAGAATTTTTCATAATTTTCTAACACAATCAATTTTTTGGGTAAAAATTAAATACTGAATAAATATATAATGTGTTTTATGACATCATAATTACCAAATAGTGATGTAATAAAATAATATCAAAGTAATATTTGGCCAATATATGTTTTAAATTTAAAATATTGGGATTTTAAATTTGTTTTATTATTTTTATAATGCCTTACTGGACCCTCCAATTGTTCTAAACTATTTTAAGATTTTATAATGATTTCCTAGAGTCACCTCATCATAAGCAAGCCTAATATTTTAATATGTTCATCCTTTGGAATTATAAAATATTTTATACCAATCTCCTTTTGTAGAATCCCTGAAAAAATCTATAGTATGGTTTGTGGTTTTGATTAGTTTATTATGTAGTGTCAAAAACCTAAATAATAAATAATTTCCTATCATTTCCAATGTAAACCCACCCAACCTCCCATTCACCTTAACTAAAACCATTTAGAGCTTGACCAAACTTTGACCCATACTCCTTAGAGTCCTCCAAAGTAATCTCCAATCTCTGAAAAATTATCTCCCACGCCTTTGGGTTCACACTTCCAAGTAAGGAATCCTCACTTTCCTCTCATCCTTTCAAATTCTAGCATCTTATTTGAAATAAGTTCAGGTAATTTAGAATGATTATAATTTAATTATTTAATAATAATTCTATTAATATTAATATTATGTAATTTTAATGATGTATTATTTATAATCCGTCATTTTTACAGTTAATTAATCTGTTACTATGCCAAAATTTCGTAAGGGGTCTTCCACTCTCCTCTTATATCAAGAATTAGTTTCATGTTATGTATTGCAATTTATTTTATTCCAATGTTGAGATATGTTATTAAATATCCATCATAATGAACATATGATTTATAAATTATTATATCTCCTTTAACCCTCATTAATTCCTCTTATTAATGATTATATGAACCTGTTACCGTGCAGAGTTTTTGTAAGAGATTCCTTCATTTCTCATTTTTAGTCCATGATTCTTTATGTTGTAATACCCTTTTACATTCAATTAAAAGTTTTGGGGTATTGTTTCTGACCCCCCCCATACATCCCTATTTATTTTTTAATGATGAGATACCTCTTTCTCTTACATTAATCCCTCAAATGTACACCTGTTACCATGCCAAAACATCGTAAGTGTTATTACATTTCTCCTATTTCTTCATGTTTCTTTGTTGTGTTATGGATTTTATTTACAAATTCTATGTGTTGGTACTTTTATCTATATGAACCCATTACTTTATGTTTCATGTAAATATTATTATATACCCCTTTCTCTCTCATCCACCATTTTGATGATTATTTACGTCACATCGTTTTGTGACCGAAATTGCACCACGATTTTCCATGCCACAATCATAGTGTAGTTAATACCATACCCATTTCACTATCAAGGGTATTCACCTTTATGCAAATATACATATTTAAGGGTAAATAAATGTGTGTATTCCATATTCCATTATCATGGAATAATTGATTATGTTGAATGATTCCATGTTATATGATCCATGTGGCACACTTATGCATTAAATGAAATGTTTCTAAAGGGTGCACCCTGATAGTGCTCCAATGAATTGGGTAATTTTTAGTATCATGATATATCACATGAAATGAGGGTCTAATAATGATAATTCATGTTCAAAGAGGGTTTAATAATTCTAATTCATGTGAAATGAGGGTTTACTCATGAAAATCCATGTGCAATGAGGTTTTACTCATGCTAATCCATGTGAAATGAGGGTTTACTCATGAAAATCCATGTGCAATGAGGTTTTACTCATGCTAATCCATGTTCAATGAGGCCTTAATCATAATAATTCATGTACAATGATTGTTTAATCATGCTAACCCATGTGAAATGATCCTTGGCTCTTTCTAATGTCATGTTCTATATCGTTTCCACATTTCCATGTTATCATAATCATGCTATATATTGCCTTTATGTCCATGTTTCTCTTATGATCTATTGATATTCCTATTTCCTAACATGCACTGTATTCTTCATTTTTTTCCTCGTTTACTCCCTTAATAGGCTTTGTAGATCACCATTTTCTTATTTATGTCCTCAAGTTATCTAATGCAATGCTATGTACGAAGGAATGTTGTGGTCATGTAAAATAATTTTTCAATAAAGATGTTGTATTTTATGTCTTAAGTAGTCATGTAATGTTCCTAATATCCCAAGACACTATACCTCTGAATCCTCAGAGTTGTATTAACTTCATGTTTATGTAATAAATAATGATTATGTGTGTAATAAATAGAAGGGTTGTTATAGTTAGTATCAAAAGATAGGTTTAGTTATATTTGGGATTTGGATGAGAAAACCCCAGTGAAAGAATTTGGGATAAGACTATGTAAAAGAAAAATACCCCTAAATTTTCGTCAGTATAGAGTAAGTGGGTTTTTTAGAAAACAAATCCCTGTCTGGATACAAACAAGTAGTGGTGGCTCTAGAACATAAGTATCTAGGGGTAAAACATAAAAGCACCTCTTTGAGCTAGAATCAAATAGAAAATAGTGCATGACAATCAGCCATGTTGCACTATTGGTTTGACAATCCCAAGGGATATGATTTAGTAAATTCTTAAAAATAGTATCATCCATTATTATGTGAGTAATAAACAAATCCCAAAAGAATATACATTATGAAATAGATCATGGATAACATAGACTGAAACCTAGAAATTTATAAGTTAAGGAGATAAATTTAATTTATATGTTATCCCTTTAATGTCAATGGGTTATAGTTTATATGTTTAAAAGTTTAATATAATCCTCCCAAATTTTCTTTTTATTCTATCCAATAATTGGTAATATAAAGAATATAGATTAAACTGGTGTGAAGTGAAATGTGATGAATGTCCCAACGAGATCCACAATCAAATGGGAGCTCAACTAGGACATATTGTGATTATTCCAAACAAGATATCAAAAATCATGATTACCAATTGGCACTTGGTTGAATTCCCAAGGACATAAAAAAAGTGTAAGATGACATCTCATGAATTCCCATCTGATAAAGTTGATAAGCGGATGGAGACCCAATTTCCTTCATGAAACAAGTGTGGAAAGAGGCACCAAGGGAAATGTCACAAAAGGACTAGGATATGTTTTATGTGTGCAATGTATGGAAAAAAAGTATCCAATTTCCAGGAAGGAATGTATTATGACAACCCCGATTTTTATTTCAAACTTAAACTTGATTTATTACATAAAACCTCCACTTGATACAACATGGAAGATAGAGAGGTGTAGTGTATTTGGGGCATAAGATCATTACATAACAACTTAAAAAATTAAATACAACATCTTTATTGAAAACTTCTTTTACATGACCACTACATTCCCTCGTACTTAGCATTTCATGGGATAACCTGAGGACATACATAAGAAAATAGTGAGCTATAAAGCCCAGTAAGGTAATAATCATGGAATAACATGAGGAATATAATACATATTAGACAATAGGCATATCAATAGAGCACAAGATAAGCATAAACATAAAGGCATGATAAATCATGATAATCATAACATGGAAATGTGGCAACAACACTAAACATTGAATTAGCATGAGCCAAGGCTCATTACACATGGAGAATGAGTAAATACTCATTGCACATGAAGCATGAGTAAAACCTCATTGCACTTGAATTATCATGAGTCAACACTCATTACAAAGGACATATCGTGATACTGTACTTTACCCAATGCATTGGAGATCTATATGGGCGCACCATTCTTAAACATTTCATTTCATGCATAATTGTGCCACATGGATCATATAACATGGATTCATAAAACATAATCATTTATTACAAAATAAAGGAATCTGGAATTCATAGATGAAACATTATAATCAATAAGTTAATGTTCATAATTTTGAATACCCTTGATAGAGATATGGTCATGGTATTTACTACACAATGACATTGGCTTGGAAAATCGGTGCAATTTCAGCAGCATAACGGTGTGACATAAGAATTCATAAAAAATGGTCGATGAGAGAGAAAGGGGTATCTCATAATATGTACATAAAATGGACATTAAGGGGGTAATATAGATACATTTCCCAAAAATTTTAATGTAATTTATATGCATGATACAAAAGGATTACTTGTATATAAAAGAAGAGAGAGAAATCCCTCACGGAATTTCAGCATACTAACGGGTGTACATGGGAGGCATTTATTGAGAGATAAAGGTGTATATAATAATTTAAACATAAAGAGGGAAGTATGGGGGAGGTAATAAACCATACCCATACATTTATAATTTAAATTAAAAGGGCATGACAACATTAAAAAATTGGACAGAAATGAGAAAGGAAGAAAAACCCTTACTTGGAAGTGTGCTTCCAAAGGCTTGAGAGAGGCTTGAGAGAGGCTTATTGGGGTCTTGGGCCACCTTGGTAGGATTCTAGGGAGAGTAGGTCAGAGGTTAGACAAACTATAAAGGCTTTGAGTGAGGAGAAATTTGGTGTTTGGGTGGGTTTATAAAGGAAAGCATAAGTAATTCTTTATTATTTAGGGTTGGGACACAACACATTAAACTAATTCAAACCGCAAACCAGCCCAAGGTTTCTACCCATGGTTTTTTTCCAAAGGGGAGTGGAAAAAAATATTTTATAAGGCCAGTGTCCAAACTTCTTAAAATAATGGGGTTGATTATGTGGAGGTGAGTCACACTCCCAAGGAAAACAATTTAAAAAGACAAGATGTTTTATAAGCCTTAAAGGGTCCATTAATTCTTTTTAAAATAAGTCAAAAAAACCCATAATCACATTTTTTTAATGGTAAAACATATATTGGCCTAAAATAAGCCTTATAGTGTTTTATTACATAACTATTGGGTCATTATGATGTCATAAAACACATTGTATATTTAAACGGTATTTAATTTTTACACAAAAATTTTACTGTCTCCGAAAATTATGAAAAAATTCACCTTTTGATAATTTTTACATCCTGATTCCAGAAATAATATTTATTTTATCTAAATAATTTTCTAAATATGTTAATTTTCACTTAAAAAAAACCAACATTTATCGAAAATTCATGGGTTTTGACAAATACGGTTTTCAAACCTAAAAAAAATCACAATTGCATTCATAAAATTATACGATCATTTATATTTAATAAATATTAATTTAATAATAATAATAATAATTTATTAAAATATTATTTAATAAAAAAATCTATTAATTCATCAAAATAGATTTTTTAGTTGAATATTAGATAAAAACATTATTTGAGCTTTAAAAACTATTTAAAAGGTAACAAAAATGACATGAAAATATATTAGTTATTATATAAAAAAAATAAAGTACATAACCATAGTGCTAAGGTCTTATTACATAAACCCTTATAACACCCTCATATGACCGAAGAGTAAGGTGTGCGATGGTGACAGACTCTTGGGGTGGCTCAGATAACATTGCTCGGGTGGTAATCTCTATCAGCTTCCACTTCTCTTGTAGGCGGTCCTGCTCGAGCTTAACTTGTTAAAGCATGTCTTGGGCTTGGTCAAGAGAGAATCTCATTGATGGAACCTCTTTTCTGAGTTCTGAAAAATAGGCTTCGTATGGGGCACATCTACTGGATGAGCCCATCAGATCCTTTGTCTGAGTAAATTGGATTTTTTAAAGCCATATATAAATATGAATAATGTGATCACTATTCAACAGATATATTAGAAATGGTCAAAATTCATAACATAAAACCAAAAAAGTTGACTTTTTATATAATCATTTTACATAAAGAGACATTTAATTGGATCATGAGAGATTACCATTAATTAATATTTGGTTCATTACAATCTTCCCCCTTAAGAAATTTCACCATCGAAATTTCCTTTTCCCACATTAAAAAAATACGGGTAACTCTACTTCATCACTTCCTCTGATTCCCACGTCGCTTCTTCAAACTTGTGGTTTATCCACAACACATTGATGAGGGGAATTGTATTATTTCGTAAAACTTTTTCTATACGGTCTATGATCTTCACTAGTTCCTCCTCATAAGAAAGATCATCCTCTAATTGTACCACCTCTGAAGAGAGTACATGTGAAGGTTCAGGTATGTACTTCCTTAAGAGGGATACATGAAATACATCATGTACTTTGTCCATGGTAGGTGGAAGTGTTAGTCGATTGGACACAACCCCAACACGATCAAGAATCTTGAAGGGGATGATGTACCTTGGACATAACTTTCCTTTCTTTCCAAACCTCATGACCTTCTTCTATGGAGATATGCGTAGAAAAACCATGTCTCCAAATTTAAAATCAAGGTCTCGTTGACGGTTATCTGCATAACTCTTCTGTCGACTCTAGGCTGCCTTAATATGCTGCTGAATGGTTTTCAACTTCTCCACCATTTCTTCGACCATTTCTGGTCCAAGCAGCTTACGCTCACCAACCTCATCCCAACACGCTGGTGTTCTACACCTTTTCCCATAAAGGGCTTTATATGGTGCCATTTGGATGCTCAAGTGGAAACTGTTATTATAAGAGAAATCAACCAGAGGAAGATGTTGATCCCATCCTCCTTTAATATCCATTGAGAATGTTCTCAACGTGTTTTCAAGTGTTTGGATAGTCCACTCGGATTGGATATCAGTTCGAGGATGATAACCCGTACAGAAGTTCAGTTCAGTATTCAGAGCATGTTGAAGAATCTTCCAAAAAATAGAGGTGAATATTGGATCTCGATTGGACATAATGGATAGTGGTACTCCATGTAGCCTTACCACATACCTGATACATATCTTTGCTTGTTGATCCAATGAGAAATCCTCCCGAATAGAAATGAAGTGTGGAGATTTTGTAAGATGATTGACAAAAACCCAGATTGCATTATTGCCTTTGGATGTCTTCAGAGGTCCGGTGACAAAAGTCCATGGTGATGTTCCCCCATTTCCATTCTGGTATGGGAAGTGGTTGCATCATCCCCTTATAATTCTACCTATCTACCTTCACTTTCTAACAAATTAATAAATTTGATGTATATTGAGAGATATCCTTTTTCATATTATCCCACCAATAATGCTCTCAGAGATCTCGATACATCTTTGTGTTTCCTAGGTGAATAGAGAAATTTGAACTATGTGCATCATCCAAAAGTTCCTTCTTTAGCTCCGGACATGATGGAACACATAGACTTTTCCCAAATCTCACAATTCCTTCTACATTAGCATTATACTCCAAGGATTTCACTTTTCTGACAGCTTCCACTTTTTACTTAATTCCCACATCATCCTTTTGAGCGCCCTTTAAAATTTTCAAAAGTGATGTTTGAGAAATCATTTGTGAAAGGTTTGATGAGGTTCCATTATTTATGATTCCCATGTACATCATCATCAAATCTAAGAATATTGGATCCTTTTCAATTCTCATCAATGATAGAATTTCTATGTCCTTTCTACTTAGATCATCGACCACCTTGTTTGATTTCCCAGGGTTGTAATGGATTGAGCAGTAATAGTCTTTGATCACCTCGAACCATCTTTTTTAGCACATATTCAACTATTTCCGTGTGCATATATTCTTGAGGATTTTTTGGTCCGTATATATTTCACACTTCTCCCCAAAGAGATAATTCCACCAAAATTTTAAAGCGAAGATCACTGTAGCTAACTTGAGGTCAAGTGTTGGATAGTTCTGTTCATGAACTTTCAATTTACTTGAATCATAGGTAATGAAATTGTCATTTTTCATCAACACACATCCCAGGCCCTTCTTCAAAGCATCACTGAATACCATGAAAAGTTCTCCACTTATGGGTAAAGTGAGAATGGGCACAGTGATAAGCCTCTTTTTCAACTCCTTGAAGATTTCTTTGCATTCACCACTCTAAGAAAATTTTACTCCCTTTAGATTTATCTTGGTAAGAGGGTTGCACTATCATGAGAAATTTATCACAAATCATCGATAATATCCCGCTAACCCCCATAAGCTACAGATATTTGTTACCGATGTTGGCCTTGGACATCCCTCAATTTCATCTGTTTTGAAGGGATCCATAGATATCCCATTGCTTGTGATGATATGTCCCAATAATGATACCTCCTTCAACTAGAACTCACACTTTCTATACTTGGCATAGAGCTTCTCCTTCTTTGAGGTCTCTAGTACATTTATTAGATTCTCATCATGATCTTCCTTGGTTTTGGGTTATATTAGAATATCATCTATAAAGACTACAAAAAATTTGTCGAGGTAATCTCTAAAGACTCTATTCATAAAGTCCATGAAGATTTCTGGAGAATTAGTGAGTCCTAAAGGAATTAATATGAATTCATAGTGCCCGTATCTTGTACAAAAAGCAGTCTTGGAGATATCTTCCTTCTTCACCCTTACTTGATAATATCCCGACCGCAAATCCACCTTGGAGAAGTATTGTGCACAATGCAGCTGATCAAACAAGTCATCAATTCGTGGGAGAGAATACTAGTTCTTTATCGTGATTTTGTTGAGATGAAGATAATCGATGAAAAGGTGCATTTATCCATCCTTATTCTTGACAAAGAGGACTGGTAAACCCCATGGTGAAGCACTTGGGCATATAAACCCTTTATCCAGATTCTCCTATAGTTGTTTCTTCAGCTCTTCAAGCTCCAAAATAGCCATTCTATATGGAGTTTTGGATATTGGAAATGCCCCCGGTATAAGTTCAATTGAGAATTCAACATCTCTTCTAGGAGGGAGATTAGGAAATTCCTTAGGAAACACTTTAGAGAATTCCATCACAATAGGCATGTCTTCAAGGATATTTTCTTCCTTGGACTCAAGCATATGAGCCAGATATGCGTTCTTATAGTGCAGTAATATCCACTCTTGAGATGATGGAGCTAAAGAAGATTCATCTTCTTCCATTCACTTGTAAAGAATCGGGGGTTGATTCTCCACATGGAGAGTGATTTCTCTTTCACTGCAATTTATGTTGGCTCTATATAAGGAAAGACAATCCATGCCAATAATTGCATCAAATTCCACCAGAGGGAGTATGACAAGGTTCACTAGGATGTTCAATACACAGATTATGATAGGGGGGGAGTTATATTAATGGGATGAAATAATCACCCCATTTTTTGTACTCACCGACATCTTCACTTCAATGATTTGTGGTGGTGATGGTATTGTTCTACTAAACTTTCAAGATATAAAAGAATGCGTAGAACTGAAATCAAAAAGTACATTCGCAATTCTTGAATGAATAACTAGTGTACCATTCACCACTTCATTGTTGGGGTTCACTTCGGCAGTAGTGATGGAAAAAGCTCGTCCTTGCTGAATTAGAGGTTGTTGGTTGCCTCCAAAAACACTTGGCTTAGGGCATTGATTTGCAAGATTCCCTGGTTCATTGCTGTTGTATTTATGAATCACGCATTGAGGTTTGAACGGAGCATTACTCTTCTCTGTCGCAGCCATGGGTATTTCTTGCCGACAGTTAATATCCAGATGCCCTTATCCTCCACACCTAATGCATTTTCTTGTACCCATTAGGCAATTTCTGGGGTGCTTCTTTCCGCACCTTTGGGAAGTGGGGTGCTGGATCTTCTTAGCACCGTTGGATTTTTCCATCGGACCACCGGCATTGATTTCCACCTTATGCTTCTTATCCCCATTATACTACTGAGATTCTACGATCTCTATTTTGACCTTGAGGGTACATCATACAATTTTCTCATAGCTGTCAAAGTCACTGATTGTCAGTGCTTTCCGCATGCTAGGTTTCATCCCACCGAAGAAGCGGTCAACCTTGCATTTGGGGGTAACAAAAAAGATCGAATCATATTGTGCAAGACGTGTGAAGTTTTCCTCATATGCTCCAATAGATTCGTCTTCTTTTTGCATGAGGGCAAGGAAGTCCCTTTCCATCTTAAGGTGAAGGGTGCACAGAAAATATTTATCAAAAAACATCTTCCGGAAATACTTCCATTCCAATACCTCGATCTCCTCTTCAGGCTTCATATTTTTGACCAACGTCAACCATTGATCAGCTTCACCCTCAATACTATAAGCATCTAGGAGAACCTTCTCTTGTTGAGAACACTTAATAATGGAGAATATCTTTTCAATGGAGTTGATCCTTTGTTCAGCGATTGAGGGATCATATGATCCATTAAAATTAGGAGGCCTTTGTCTCATGAATCTTTCAATAGCGACTTGTTCTTACTTAGGGGGGGTTGAATGTTTGTCTTGACCCATGTTTCTATTCACAGCTTGAGTTATCTAAGATCGAATCTTGACAAAGTTTGCGATTCCCGGTCCCATTGGATTGAGTATCTCATTAGTACAATCATCACATTGAACTTCACATCAGTTGTTAGCCTGGGGCCTCCTATTACCGGCCATTGGCTGGAATAAAAGGAAAGTTAGGGGTAACACGTAAAGGGTAATACAAGGACAAAACTGATGACTTATAAATAACTCTTAATTCCTTAACATATGAATCTACTGGATTCAGTCTATGTTATCCATGATCTAATTTCTAACATATATTCTTTGGGAATTTATTTTGATCCTTAATAATGGTTCATACTAAGCTTGTGAATTTCCAAAGAATATCCCACATGAGTTTCATAACCAATATTGCAGAAAGAATCATTTTTGTGCACCAGTTCCTGTTCAATTCTAGCTCAAAGTAGTGTTTTCGGGTTTTACCCCTAGGATACAAATGTTCCAGAGCCGCCTCTACTTGCTCGTATCGAGACAAGGATGTATTTGTTTGATAAACCACTTACTCAATACCCACCAAAACTTAGTGATGTTTTTATTATACTTAGTTTTTTCTCTAAGGCTTCACTAGGGTTTTCATATCCTAATCCCCCAAAAAAACTAAACCTCCCTCTGATAAAAACTATGACAATCCTGCTTTTTTATTTCCAACATAAAATTGATATATTACATAAATCCTCCACTTGATTCCACATATAATATTGAGTGGTCTAGTGTCTTTGGGGATTAGGATCATTAAATAACAACTTAAAATTAAAATAATAAATCTTTATTGAAAACTTATTTTACATGACCACTACATTCCCTCGTACTTGACATTGCATGGGATAACCTGAGGACACGCATAAGAAAAGGGTGAGTGATAAAACCCAGTAAGGGAATAATCATGGAATAACATGAGGAATACAATACATGTTATAAAATAGGAATATCAATATAGAACAATAGGACCATAAACATAAAGGCATGATAAATCATGATAATCATAACATGGAAATGTGGCAACATCACTTAACATGGAATTAGCATGAGCCAAGGATCATTGCACATGCAACATGAGTAAATCCTCATTGCACATGAAGCACGAGTAAAACCTCATTTCAATTGAATTTTCATGAATAAAAATCCATTCCACATGACAAATCATGATACTATACTTTACCAAATGCATTAGAGCGCTATAAGGGATCACCCTTCTTAAACATTTCATTTCATGAATAAGTGTGCCACATGGATCATATAACAAGGATTCATAAAAAATCATAATTTATTCCATGATAATGGAATATAGAATTAATACATGAAACTTTATAATCAATAAGTAAATGTGCATAAAGGTTAATACCCTTGATAGAGATATGGGCATGGTATTCACTACACAATGACATTGGGTTGGAAAATCAATGCAATTTCGGTAGTGTAACGGCGTGACGTAAGAATTCAAAAAAAATTGTTGACGAGAGGGAAAAGAGTGTCTCATAATATTTAAATGAATTGGACAGTAATAGTGTCATATAGATACATGTCCCAATAATTTTAATGCAATTTATATGAATAATATAAAATGATTACATGGATGTAAAAGAAGAAAGAGAAATCTCTCACAGAATTTCGGCATAGTAACAGGTGTACATGGGAGGAATTTATTGATAGAGAAAGGGATATCTCATAATTAAAACATAATTATGGAAATATGGGGTAGGTTAAAAACCATACCCAAGAATTTATAATGGAAATTAAAACGGCATAAAAAAATTAAGAAAATTAGACAAAAATGAGAAAGGAAGTGAACCCCTTACTTGGAAGTGTGCTTCCAAAGGCTTGAGAGAGGATTGAAAGAGGCTTATTGGGAGCTTGGGGCACCTTTGGAGGATTCTAGGGAGAGTAGAGAAGATATTGGATGAACTAAAAAGTATTTGAGTGGGGAGAAAGTGGAATATTGGGTGGGTTTATATAGGAAAGGTGAGGGAATTCTTTATTATTTAGGGTTGGGACACCTCACATTAAACTAATTCAAACCACAAACCAGACCATGGTTTTTGCCCATGGTTTTTTCCAATGGGGAGTGGAAAACAATATTTTATAGGGACAAAGTCCAAACTTCTTAAAATTATATGGTTTCTTAGGTGGAGGTGTGTCACACTCCCAAGGATAACAATTTAAAAGGACAAGATGTTTTATAAGCCTTGAAGGGTCCATTAATGCTTTGTAAAATAAGTCAAACAAACCCAAAATCACATTATTTTCATTTTAAAACATATATTGGCCTAAAATAAGGCTTATAGTATTTTATTACATCACTATTGGGTCATTATGATGTCATAAAACACATTATATATTTAAATGGTATTTAATTTTTACCCAAAAAATTGACTCTCAGAAAATTATGAAAACTTCACCATTTGATAATTTCAACATCCAGATTCTAGAGATAATATTAATTTTATCTAAATAATTTTGTAAATATGTTAATTTTATATTTTAAAATAAAAACCGACATTTATCGATAATTCATGGGTTTTGACAAAAATGGCTTTCAATCCTTAATAAAAATCACAATTACATTCATAAAATTAAACGATCATTTATTTTAAATAATAATTAATTTAATAATAATAATAATAATATTTTTTTAAAATATTATTTAATAAAATAATCCATTAATTCATCAAAAAATATTTCTTAGTTGAATATTAACTAAAAACACTATTTGATCTTTAAAAACTATTTTCAAGGTAACAAAAATAACATGAAAATATATTCATTATTATATAAAAAATAATGTACACAAATATAGTGCTAAGTTATTATTACATAACCCCTTATAACACCCATATAAGACAAAACATTTCGGTGTGTGATGGTGACATATCTTGCAGTGGCTCAAATAACATTGCTCGGGTGGTAATCTCTATCAACTTCCACTTCTCTCATAGGAGGTCCCGCTCGAGCTTAACGTATTAAATCTCAGCTTGGGCTTGGTCAAGAGAGTAGCCCAATGATGCCGCCTCTTTTCTGAGTTCTGAAAATGGGCTTAATATGGGTAATTTCTACTGGATGAGGCCATCACTTCATTTTTCTGATTAAATTGGATTTGTTAAAGCCCTATTTTTATACTAATAATGTGATCAATTTTCAACAGCTATATTAGCAATGGTCACAATTCATAACATAAAACCAAATAATTTGACATTTTATATAAACATTTTACATAAAGAGACATTTAATTAGATCAAGAGGGATTTCCATTAATGAATGTTTGGTTCGTTACATGGGTAATTTGGTAGATAGAGACAAAGTTCCATCTAAGGTATCTTATATAGCTCTATGCTATAAATGTGGAAAATTCAGGAATTACCCAAGCCATTGTTCTATTACAAGGAATGTGAATCATGACAAGCATCAACAATATCCTTTATCAAGGGAACATAAGAATTCATGTGCTAAGATAGATAATGATGAATGAATTACATGTAACCACTACTTCAAAGAAGTGTATGTCATAATGTATTTCAATTCATGTCCTATTGGTATATGTTTTTGGTTTTCTATTATAATTGTGTCCCCAATAGAAAGAATATTTAATCATTAGGGGAAAACATCTATATGTTCTGTATCACATGTTGATGTATTTGGGAATGTTATTATTTAAACTTTTATAAGTCTCCCTTTTATGGAATTTGAGGCCAAAAGATGAATTAATTTACAATGCCTCAGAGAAGATGAAAATTAATGAGAAAAACTATCCCAGGCATGATATGGAGTTGGTGGTAGTGATAATTGATTTAAATTTCAGGTGACATTATCTCTTTAGGGAGATGATGAAATATATATGCATAAGATATGTATCAAATATAAATTACCACAGAAATAGTTGAATATGCGCCGACAAATATGGTGAGAGATAATGAAAGGCTATGACTTCTCAATCTATTATAAACTGGTGGTAGATGATATAAGTATAAAGGACCCAGTGATTATATCATTAATGAGAATTAAAAAAAAATCTAATAATCATAGATTTTATGAAGATTGACATGGTAATCATAAAGAAGGAAACATCATCAATCCATTCAGAAATGATTTCTCAACCATATTTTTTTGGAAATGTTAAAGGACACTCAAAATGATGATTTGGGAATTTAAAATAATGTGGAAACTATCAAAAAAGGGAAATACTTGGAGTTAAATGTTAATGAATAAGGAATTGTGAGATTTTGGGTCAAGACTATGTGTTCCATAAAATAATAAGTAAAAGAATGAACTTTTGGATGATGCACATAGTTTGAATATCTTCATTCACCTAGGAAACACAAAGAAGTATCGAGATATCTAAGAGAATTATTGGTGGGATAACATAATGAAGGAGATCACTGAGTATTCATCAATTTTCCTAGTGTGTCAAAAAGTGAAGACTGAGAGGCATAAGTCTAAGGGGATGATGCAACCATTACCCATACCATCATGGAAATTGGAGAACATCACCATGGACTTTTTCACAGAACATCCGAAGAAATCCAAAGGAAAAAAAATGATATATTAGTTATTGTAGATCATCATGAATTGAATAAACACTTAATTACAATTCGAGAGTATTTATCATTGGATCTACTAGAAAGGATATACATCAGATAAGTGGTAAGTCTACAAGGATAACCAATATCGATTGTATCTAATCTAGATCCATGATTAAACTTTATGTTCCGGAAGAGTCTCCAACACGCTATGAATACTGATCTAAACAATAATATGAATTATCATCCTCAAACTTATTTCCAATTTGAGTGGACTATCCAATCACATTACGACCGGTTGGGAGTATTCTTAATTGACAATAATGGAGGATTGGATCAACATCTTCCTCTGGTTGAGTTCTCTTAGAATAATAGTTTCCACTCAAGCATCCAAAAGGATCCTTATGAATCCCTTTTTGGAAAGTGGTGCATAACACTGGCATGGTGGGATGATGTTGGGGAGATAAAAGTTCAAGGTACATAAATTGTCGAAGAAATGGTGGAGAAGCATAAAACTATTTAGCAAAACATTAAAGTTTCTCTGAGTCGACAAAAGAGTTATGCTTAGAATTGTCGACGAGCCCTAGATTTTTATGGTGGAGACTTGGTATTCTTCCACATATCATAGTGGAATAGTGTTATGAGATTTGGGAAGATAATAAATCTTATTCCAAGGTACATCATCCCTTTTGATATCCTTGATCACATCAGAGTAGTGGCCTATCGACTATCACTCCCACTGAACCTATTTTAAGAACATGATGCATCCCATGTATCAATTTTGAGGAATTACATACCTAACCAATACCATATACTCAATCCATATGTGGTACTAGTGGGGAATGAACACTCATATTATGGGAAGTCAGTGAAGATCTTATATTGTATGGAAAATGTTCAGCGAAATAAGACAATTCCACTCATCAAATTGTTTTGGAGAAACCACATGTTTGAATAAGAAATATGGGAACCATTGGAAGTGATGATGAAAAGTTACCCTCATCTGTATTACTATGGGAAAAGAAAATCTCGAGGGTGGAATTTATTAATGAGGGTGGTTGTAATGACCCAAACATTCATGAATTTTATTTCCTTTATAATATTTAATTAAATGTCTTATAGATATTGGAAAAACATAAACTATTTTTTATTTTATCCAATTGGATTTAAATGACAGTTATATATCATTACCTTTGATAATATAACTATTAAACAGTGATCATATGACTAGTAAAAATATAATGTTTTAGAAAATCCTTTTGACATAGACAAATAAGGTGATGACCGCATCTAGTAGACTCGGGCTTTACGATGCTCATTTGTCGGTGCTTAGGTACGAGGTAGTGTCCCTGGGTTTTTCTCTTGACAAAGCCCAAGCTGAGCATCAACATGTTAATATTGAAAAAAATCGCCTATGGGAGAAGTGGAAGTTAATAGATATTACCACCCGAATGATGTTATCCGAGCCACCCTAATGGGTTTTCACAATTGCACACCTTACCCTTAGGTATTATGCGGGTGTTATAAGGGGTTATATAAGAAGGTATTGGATATTTTTCCAGTCCCTTTTATAAATAAATTATTTATTCCATCAATTCCTTTATGAGAATATATTTTCATTAAAATATAATGAATTATATAAGTTGATGTTCTGGGTAAAATGATACTTTTTAGAAATATATAATTTTTTATATTAATCTATATTTTTATTAATAATGTTATTATAATAGTGTTATAAGAAGAGTACTTTTAGTTATAAATAATGATTATATTTATGGTTTTTACTCTATAAAAGATTAAGTTTTCAGTTCGATAAGAATTATATTTTTAAACGATAAAACATAAATTGTATTTTCAATTAAGGAATTTATTTTGATGATGTAATGAATTTTTGTAATAATTAATACATTAATAAAATATTATTATCAAATTAATTTTATGGCGAATAAATGAGTAAATAAGTTTTATGATGTCAAACATAATTTTAAATATGGTCAAATATTGATTTTTTTTCAAAACCTGTCAATTTTCAGTAAATGTAAAATTTAATTTTAAAATTTAGACTTCACATATTTGGAAAATTATTTTGATAAAATATGAATTATTTTTAAAATTAGTATTTGGAAATTACCTAATGGTGATTTTTTCACAATTTTCTATGACAGTCAATTTTTTGGGTATAAATTAAATACCGAATAAATATTTAATGTTTTTATGACATCATAATGGACCAATAGTGATGTAATAAAACAATATAAAAGTTATATTCTTCTGATATATGATTTATATTTTAAATATTAGGTTTTTGTATTTTTTTGATTTATTTTATAATGCCTTAGTGGACCCTCCAAGAGTTATAAAATATTATATCATTTTAAAATGATTTCATTAAGAGATTAACTCACCTCCACATAAGATAGAATAATATTTTAATATTTCTGGACCTTGGCCTTATAAAATATAGTATAACACTATCATTTGGAAGAATGTTTTGGAGAAAAACATGGGGTGGTTTGGGGTTTTGATTAGTTTAATGTGTAGTGTCCAAAAAAATAATAATAAATAATTCCCTCACGTTTCCTATATAAACCCACCCAACCTACCATTAATCATCACTCAAACCATTTGGAGCTCCACCAACATCTTCCCCATACTCCCTAGAGTCCTCAAACCATTCCCTCAAGCTCCCAAGAAGCCTCTCCCAAGCCGTTGAGATCACACTCCTAGGCAAGGGATCCTCACATTCTTCTCCTCCTTTTAAATTCCTTCATTGTATTTTAATGTAGTTCATGTAATTTAGTATGGTTATAATGTAATTATTTTATAATCATTCTATTAATATTATTTTGATGTTATTTTAATGAGGTATTATTTATCCTCCCTCATTTTTACCCTTACCTATGTCATTACTATGCCAAAATTCCGTAAGGGATCTTCCACCCTCCTTTTTTACCAAGCATTATTTTCAAGTTATGTCTTTTAATTTAATTTATTACTATGTTGGAATATGATATTAAATATCCTAATTACTTCCAATTTTATGTATAAATAATGATATCCCCTTTCACTCTCATTTATTCTTCTTATGAACTCTTATGTGCACCCGTTACCATGCTAATTTTTCATAAGGTATTCTTTCATTCTCCTTTTTTATCCAAGTTTATTTATATTGTAATACAGTTTTAAATTCAATTAATAATGTTGGGTTATGATTTAACACCTCCTCTATTCTTCCCTCCGTATGTTTTATTGATGATAGACCTCTTTATCTCTCATTAATCCCTCTCGTGTACACTATTACCATGCTGAAATTTCGTAATAGTTATTCCATTTATCCTCTTTCTTCATGTTTGTTTATTATGTTATGCCTTATATTTAAAAATTATATATGTTGGATAATGTATCTATACAAACCCTATACAGTTCATTTTATTTATATATTATGAGATACCCCTTTCTCTCATATCAAAAAATTTATGGAATTTTTATGTCACGCCGTTATGCTGCCTAAATTGCACAACGATTTTCCAAGACAAATTCATTGTGTAATGAATACCATCCCCATTTATCTATAAAGGATATTCATCATTATTCACATATACATATTTAAGGTTACATACATTTATGTCTTCCACATTTCTTTATCATGGAATAAATGATGATGTTCAATGATTCCATGTTATATGATCCATGTGGCACACTTATGCATGAAATGAAATGTTTTTAAAGGGTGTTCCCTGAATGTGCTCCAATGTATTGGGTAATGTTTACTATCATTATATTCCATGTGCAATAAGGGTTTACTCATGCTAATTCATGTGAAATTATGGTTTACTCATGCTAATTCATGTACAATGAGGGTTTATTCATGACAATCCATGTGTGACAAGATTTTACACATTAAACTCCATTTTCAATGAAGTTTTACTCATGATAATCCATTAATAATGAGGGTTTACTCATTCTAATTCATGTACGATGAGGGTTTACTCATACTAATCCTTGCGCAATGAGCCTTGTCTCATGATAATATAATGTTCTATGTCATCTCAACATTTCCATGTTATGATAATCATGATATATTAGGCCTTTATGTTCATGTTTCTCTTATGCTCCATTAATATGCTTATTTCCTAACATATAAATGTTTTCGATAGTTTTTTCGGGGGGTGCACATCCGTCTGTCGAGGACATGATGCTTGTTTCATCACATTCCCAGTTTCCAAATGTGGGCGGCATCCGTCCCTTATTCATGGACATTTTATCCTTGATCAAAATGGGATGATGGTATGTCAGTTACTCCTTCCATGGATTACTCCTTATAACTCGTTACCTAGTCTGGGTCTCCATTATATATTAAGACCTTGTTCATGAATCTCATTCCTGGTGCCATATCATTGTGGACACTAGTTTCTTACACTACTTCTGTCAGGACATTCCATGGGTTCTTGACATGGTATCAACCTTCGGTCGGAGTAGATGACAAAATTAGGCATGTCGGGGCATATCTAGATGCATGGACATTGGGGAACCTATATTATTCCTCTTAATAGGGCATCTTAAAGGTAAAAAACCCGAGGCTTCCCCCATTATATGTGGATTATCTTATGACGGAGGCATGTCTCTGAGGTTTTCTTGAGCTTCCAATGTTTACCATAGGGTATGTCATGAGTTTAACATCTTGCGGAGACGTTTACACCAAAGGCGTGTCTTCTGAGGTATTCCTCAGGAATCTCATGTTTAACACAAGGTAGGATGCGAGTTTAACATCTTGCGGAGATGGTACGAGAGTGGTCATAACATCCCATAAAGACATATCATATTTGTACATCTCTAGAAGAGAGCGCCATGAGTTTTTACCAGTTGGATGGATCAGAAAACTAAATATGATCAGACCTAGGATCGTGGGTCTTATAAAGGGAAGATTTCACACCATGAAGGATTATCTGGACACCACTAAGGGTGGATCAGAAAGAGTGAACCCCAGAATGAGGGCCACCAAGGTTTACCATTGGCTAGGATTGAACCTCTTTGTGGTTTCCTACATTCCCTGTGTAGAAGACAAGGATCAAAACCCACATAGTTTGAAGGGGTGATGAATCAGGTTGTGGGAAGAAGATAAGGAACCGATGATATACTGGGTCTTATGTGTGTTTTGTGGACCAGGTACTACTAGGAGAGGTGAGGAGGTGTATGACATGATCCCACCAGGATGTAGTGGCTCAAGTAAGAATCAGGATGGATGATGGAGAGTTGAATGAAGTGGAGGGAGAATGAGATGGAACCAATGTGGGGACGATAGTAATTTTGGGCTTGATCTGTGAAGAGACTTCCTACATATCCCTGTGGAAGGGAATCAAAGTCCATGTAGTTTGGTGGGATGATGGGACACCTAAGGAGGTGGCCTATAAGAATGGATGTATGGATGGGATCCCGAGGAAATAGAACCTCTAGGTTGGGGAATGATTTTCTCGGAACACATGGGATCAAGGGATAGATCAGGATGAGTCATGAGTGAAGGGATTCAATGTCAAGGAGGCTCCTTACACATCCCCATGGCGGGGAGTCAAAGTCCACATAGTTCATCTGAAGATAGATTATAGTCGATTGGGGACTTTAATAGCTTACAGTTGATTGGGGACTTCAATAGCTTACCACCGAATAGGGTTTACAAAGGCTTACCACTGAATGGGGTTAACAATGGATTACTTCTGAATGAGGTTGATAGTGGATTACTGCTAAATAGGACACACTTTAGTGTCATGCAGGACAAAAAGGGGCATACACTTAATGTCATGCAGGATAGGGGTGGTCCGACGAGATGTGGTCGAGATCGATGGGAGTTTGGCTTGAACCTTAAGGAGGATTTCTATGTACCTTTCCATGACAACAATCTATGTCCACGTTGTATAGTATGTGGTGGGTGAACCAATGTGAAAATGGTCAGAACCAGTGGATGGTGGGATTGAACCTCAGGGAGGCTTCTGACATACCTTGCCTTGCCATGGACCGAAGTCCACATAGATCGGATTGGGTGTTGGCGAACTGATATGAAGGGAGTCAGGACCAATGGTTGTTGGTCTTGAATCTCAGGGAGGATTCCTATGTACCTTGCCTTGACAAGGATCAAAGTCTGTGTAATTCAGGATGATATCAGTGAACTGACATGAAGGGAGTCGAGACCAATGGTTATTAGGTTTGAACCTTAGGGAGGTGTCATATGTACCTTCCCTTATCAAAGATTAAAGTCTACATAGTTTGGGAGGGGTGTGGTGAGCCCACGTGAAGGGAGTCTAAACCACTGGACTATGGTATTGAACCTCATAGAGGCTTCCTACGTACCTTACCTTAGCAAGGATCAAAGACCACATAGTTTAGATGGCGTGGGGCTTACACTCTAGGCTTCCCAGAGAGGATGTAATGGATGATGCTTACTACTCTAAGCACACATGAGTTGAGCTCAGTGTGAGAAACAAGAGGCAGCAAGGACCTGACGATCATGGTGCTGTGTTTCATTCATGAAGGATGATGAATGGGGATTATGCAAGGAATCTTCTTGGGTTCTGCTAAAGAGTGGCAATGATGGTTGGGGATTACGCATGGATCTTTCCTGGGTTCCTCTATGGAGCATCAATGGTGAATGGGTCTTATATAAGGAAGCTACTCGGGTGCCGCTATGTAGCTAAAATAGTGCATGGTGCTTACGCAAGAAAGTTACCCAATTCTCTCTATGGAGTAGCAATGGAGGTTGGGGCTTATGCAAGGAAGCTTCCTGAGTGCTGCTATGTAGTGGAAATTGTGCATAGGGCTTATGCAAGGAAACTGCCTGGGTGCCACTATAGAGTGGCAATGGTGGATGGGGCTCACGCAAGGAATCTTCCTGGGTGCCACTATGGAGCGAAAATTGGGAATGAGGCATATGCAAGGAAGCTTCCCGAGTGCCGCTATGGAGCGATAACTGTGGATGTGGATTTCTCATGTAAGATGAATGTGTGTTTCTATGGAGCGGAAATGGTGAATGGGGATTATGCAAGGAAGATTCTTGGGTGCCGCAATGGAGCCTAAATGGTGAATATGGCTTATGCAAGGAAGCTGCTCGGGTACCATTATAGAGATGCAATGGTGAATTGGGCTTAAGCAAGAAAACTGCCCATGTTCCTCAATGGAGTGACAATAGTGAATGGGGATTACACACGGAAACTGTCCGAGTGCTGATATGGAGCAGAAATAGTGATTGGGGCTTACGCAAGGAAGCTTCCCAGGTGTCCCTATGGAGCGGAAATGGTGAATGCGGCTTACACAAGGATGTTTCCTGGGTGCCGCTATGGAGCGGAAATGGTGAATGAGGCTTACTCAAGGAAGCTCCCGTGTGTCTTCCTCATGTTTGTCCATGAGGGAATCTCATCTTTCTGGTGGTTCGAGGCATAAAATTGAGGTCTACACTTATGAACTAGTGCACAACTGAGATAACACGAATGGCATTGGAATCAGTCCGGAAAAAGGGAGATGAAAAGTGTGAATCACATGTCTATCATTCGGAAAAAAATGATGGTGGCATGGAGATGGAGGATAATCGTTGACCGTGTTCGAAACATAGCATCCATATCACGTTATCCTTAAATGGAAACAAACCAACGAGGGTCGACATATTACCATGTTCGAAACACAGGAACTAAGTTGAAGTGTAATCCAAATTCTTCCAGGGAATTGGCCCAGAACGGTACATGAGCCGATGTGGCATGGGATAAAGCCATTAGGGTGTTTCTTTAGACCTGGAAGAGGATGAAGATCCGAATGAAGGTCATGCAGAGCATTAGGTGGAGTGATGGAATGTTTTAACATATTACAACTCTCTTGAAATTATTCCACTGTAATAATGGAATGATGTATCTTATACTTTTCACATAAGCCATCTCTTATTTGGAATAAGAGGAATCCTATTATTGGATGATAGGGTATGCTATGGTTTAATGTCATGTAGAGAGGACTTTTAGCATCATATGATTTGATCCTAAGTCATCTCTTGTTAGGAGTAAGGGGCATCCTATATTTTTAACATACAGATTACTACATTTTATAGTCTTGTAGAAAGGAATATTAGCATCCTGTTCTTGGAGCATAAGGCATATCTTGTTTGGAGTAAGAGGCATCCTATATTTGTCACATAGGGGGTACTATAGTTTATAGTCATGTAGATAATACTATTAGGCATCTTATCCTTGGAGCATAAGGGGTCTCTTGTCTGGAGCAAGAGGCATACTATGTCTGACACATTGGGTGAACTACAGTTTATAGTCATGGAGATATGACTATTGGCATCTCATGCTTGTCACATAAGGCATCTCTTGTTTGGAGCAAGATGCATCCAATATTTGTAACATAGGTTGTACTACTATTTAAATTCATATAGATAGGACTATTAGGAATAAGGCTCCTAGAAATGGATGATGTTGGGACTTACACTGGTGCGACCCTTTCTAGTGGATCCTGACATAGGAGTCAGGTGATAGGGTTCAGATGAGTTGCTTGAGGAATGGTTCGACTCAAGGTACTCAGGGAATTGATGATGATAATATCAATTCATGAAACAGGAAACAAACCAAGTGGAATACATTGACTAAAGGTGTTTTATGGAGTTCGGAGTAGAATCTCAAATCATGGAATTCCATATGTTGAAGGTGGATATGAAAAAGGGAACAATGGAAATTCTTAACAGCTTGGACTGAATAGTTCGCATTGCGGTCCCGGCCCTCCGGGCCGGTCCCTTCGCTACAATCATTAACACCAATCATGGGTGTATCCCCTGAGGTATGGACTGGTGGGTGTGATGGTAAGATCTTCACAAAGGATAGGTCTTCATGAAGTAGCTTTATGGAGGAAAGGTGCTTGCATAGCATGGGGTCATGCAAAGTAGCTTCACAAAGGAAATCTGCTAGCGGATCATGGAATTGAGGAGAAGAGGGGCTCGCAAAGAATAGACTCACAGAGTAAAGGTGATCATGAAGCAAAGGGGGGTTATAGAGCAATGAGACTCATGGAGAAAAGGGGCTCATAGATAAAATCATCTGGTGGAGAAAAGCATCTCGCTTAGAAAAGTATCTCGCGTAGCAAAGCATCTCACATAGAAAAGCATCTCATGGAGCCCTTTGCGAAGGGAATAACTTTGAGGATTATGGGAGCTCAGCGAAATGGGAGATCAACCACCCAAGGGGCAGCATTACCGTCCGTATGGAGGGAGGTGAGCTGGGTATTTATAAGAAATGGAGGTTGGCAGAGCATGCCGTGAAGTAGAAATGCACACTGCGAAGCAGAAATTCATGCCATGAAGTAAATTGTGCTCGGCAACATGATGGAATTCCATCAAGTTTCTCATAAATGTGGAGTGGACCATCATTGAGCTTCGAAGCACTTGTGGAGGATCCGGTCATGTTCCTTCATGTTCTTCATAACCACAGAGTTGACCGTCACCTAGCTTTTCGATGCTCGTGGAGGCTCCCATCAAGTTCATATACTCTGTGATCATGGAGGGAGCTTTGAAAATGGGATCCACGAACCAGTTTTCCATCCCGACTTCAAATTCCATAACTATTAATTCGTAACTATGTTCGGGCTCTACGACCTGTCAAAGCGAAGCTTTCAAAATGGGCTATGATCTTGGGTCATGTATGGAAGCATTCAGAATATTTTTTGGATGCGTTTTCTGATGTCAACAACACTATATTATTTATATTATTCCTTGTTTACTCCCCAACTGGGCTTATATCTCACCCTTTTATTTTGTATGTCCTCTAGATATCCCATCAAATGCTAAGTATAAAGGAATATTGAGGTCATGTAAATAATGTTTTCAATAAATTATGTCTTATGTTGTCATGTAATGTTCTTAATTTCCAAAGACAGTAAATCTCTTGTTCCTTGGAGTTGTATTAAGTGAAATTGTATGTAATAAAGAATTTTTAAGTGGTTAATAAAGAGAATGGTTGTTATATTACAATTTTTCCATATGATTACTTATATAGAATATCGATGTTAATAACATTATGAATATGTTCTAATCTAAATTCAAGATGAAATATAAGATACTCATAAATAAAGAGTAGGAAGATTTTGTGTCCTAAGACCATCAATAAGTTTAAAATATAATAGGATTCTACCAATCACTATAGATGAAACCTGTATAGCGTTATCTATATAGTAATCATCCATAAATAATCTACCAACCATATTTAATGAACCTTATTAAATGAAATAGCTCCAAAGGACCATTGGTGGTTCCCAAACTAACAACATCGATATAAATGTGTCACATCAAAGAGGAAATATGGATTAAAGTGTACTAGGAACCTACTCTTATGAAATCACTCAAAATGAATCCTAAATTGAAGAGGAATCGTAATACCTCCAATATAATGGTATTGATGAAATGAATCTCACCCCACCTACATTCAACATAAATTATGACTACATAAGGATTCCTCACCATCCAATTTTAGATATTTTTTTAATCCACCAAATGATCCTTCTAGTAACATACCTCCCATTAAAGGGCGATTTTTTCAACTTGTACTCAGTATTGATCAAGAATTTTTTTATTCTAATAAATTAAATGAATATATTAAATGCAATACTAAATTTATTTTTCTGATATATTAAAATTAAATCATAGAAAAACCATCGATACTATATGTTCCTATCCTTGAAAATTTTACCAAATAGTTTGAATTAGATATATTTTCTAGTAAAAAGTGGATTTCCATTGGCAAAATCCTATGACGATGTAGGGGTTAGAGTGGTGTCATATTCTAAATTAATATAGAGATTCACATAATTTTCCACTTTCAATAAACAATAATCTTTCAAAAATAGGTATAAAATAATCTAAATTAAATTTGAACCATCTTCCCATATCTCTCATTCATTTTATTTTAAATATGTCTTTTTATACTTTAAAATTAATTTAAAATACGTTAGAAGCATTCTTCTCAATATATGTATGAAACAAATAACTAATATTATAGATAAATGCTGTTACAAAATAAACTCAATCAATTAATATGTTATATAAACCTAATAATTTCTAATAAATAAATAAGAATACGCCATTTAATTATTATTTGTGTTTCTATTAATATAAATTCATAATTGGTTGTAGAAAAAAACTAAACAAAGTCAAATAAGAACATGAAATTTAATATATTCTTACTGATTCATATACCTATCAACTTCTAAATAAGAGGAATGACACTCATGAAGATGGGTAAAGGAATAAAATAAACAAAAAACAATTTTGACGTCATATGGTTAATCAAGTATCAAATATAATTACTCTATCCAGGCATATTTATGGATCCCTTATTATGTCTGGAATGTTTTTTATTTTTGATAAAATCAATACCAATATACATAGTTTCACTCTGATTCAATTTTGTAACATTATTGGTATAACATAGTTCACAATTCAGGTCATCAAATCACATCAGATACCCTTCCCGGTCACTAATGTCTACTGTTAAAGCTATGGGATATTGATAACATCACTGTTGTAGTAGCGTGGGCTGAAAAATCACTTTTAATTATCCATACATGACCATACACATATGTTCACTGACCATACCATAGGAAAACATCATTCTCTTTATTCGAACCCATTGTCTATAGAGAAAAAAGGAAAAATAGAACAACTTTTAGTATTACAGTGCTGAGTGGAAGAGGTGTAGGGTTGGTCATGGTTAATAATAATGAAAAAAATACAAAATGCAGAACCCAAAAACTCAAATAGTGATTGAGGAAAAGTAGAAAATAACATTCATTGGATTCTAGCCTCAATTATTCTAAGAGAACATGGAGGAGTCACACTAGTATAAGATGTGACCCGCAATAGATTTACAATTGTGAGTGACTTAGTCACAGTTAGGGTTCTTTTAAATAGATCAGAGACACTTTTTACAACACTTTCATAAAAGTGTTGATGGAGATCCCTTTTATTAGTGATTAAATGATAACCACTACTAAAATGGATTTTTATTAGCACTTATTTATCACTGATAAAAGATATCTTCACCAGTGCTAACATTTTAGTGCTGATAAATATTTTTTTTATAGCACTTCTTTAGCACTAATAAAGATTGTTATTTTTCAGTTCCCCAAAAGTATTGATAAAGGATTTTTAATTATAATTATTTAAATAAATTTATTATAATTTTATAATTATATGAATATATATAAATATATATTTATAATCATATAAATAATAATTTGAAAAAATAATTTTTTATTTTCAATTATTATGAATTTATAAATTTATAAATATATATAGTATGTATAAATTAATAAATATATCTAACAAAAAAATATATTTTTAATATTATTAGTGGGTATATAATCTTAAATAATTTAATTTTAAAAACGGTTGAAATAAAATATTTCAAAATTAATAAACATTAATTTTTTTTAAAAATTGGATATGATTTATTAATTAAATAAATATTATTAATAAATATGGAAATATATATATTGAAAATACTAAAACATAGTAAATAAAAAAATATATAAAAAAATTAATAGAAAATGATCAAACTCCAAAATAAAATAAAATGTAATATATAAATATTATAAATGAATACCCTAACTATAATACTATTAAAAATAGATAAATAAAATTAACTGATTAGAAACATAACATATCATTTTATAATGAAAATTCTAACATATACTAAAATTTGAATCAATTACATAAATGTTATGTGTATACGGTAATATATATTTCATAAATATTGTTATGTGTGCATTTTTATATAAAAATTCACCAATTATATATTTGTACGTGAAATCAATGTAACACGTGATGTTTGATTTATGTTAAATTGAAATATCAAACAAATGTAAAAATTAATAATCCATCAATATGTTTCTAGTTAACATTTTATTCATTAAATATAAATATATATTATTTATTACTGTTTATAATTAATGTATATATATATATATTACATATTTGTTTTTATTAATAATTGTTAAATTAATAATTTTTTAAATCATTATATAATTTCTTCATTTTTAATTAATTTATTTCATTATTAGAATCTATTAATTTTATATATCAAAATTTAATATATACTATTTATTAATACTTGTAATCTATTTATTTATATTAATTTTATTAAATTTAATCAATATTTATTTATCTAAAAAAAGTTTAATATTTTTTTTTAATTATTTCAAGTTTTTATTTTTACATATCTATATATTTAATATATATTATTTATTAATTTATAAATATTATATATATGTATATAAAATTTATACATTTTTTATAATAATTATTTAATTAATGAAATTGTTAATTTTTTACTTTTATTTGTTTAATTATTTCATTTTATTTTAGACTTGTTTTAGTACATAATTAGTATTGATAAATGTTCCATTTTATAAGAAATACTAAAAAGCACTGATAAAGGGTTCCCTTTATCAGCTCTTTTTAAAATGCTGAAAAAGATGGACTTTGTCAGAGCATTTTACTAACACTACTAAATACGAGTTCTATTAATGTCATATTTTGTACTATTATACATGTATTTGTTTGTTAAAAAATGGAAATAATTCCATTTCTGTAGTAATGTGTTTGTAAGTGGGCCATTTTCATGGATAATATGTTACATGGGACTCAAAATATTCCTATAAAATAATATGTCTGACCACGTTATAAAATAATTTTAATCACAGATAAAATATGAGTTTTATATAAAAATATATGAAATTGTATATCATGTACAATATGAGTCCTACCCATGATTGTTTAAATACATTAAATGTTATTTTACCTGAAAATAAGAATGTTTTTAAAGGTTTATTTTTATAAGAACAAATTTTAAACATCTTAATTGACTATTTATTTTGATATGTTATCTTAAAGTATTTTCTAAATGAATATATTTGTGATTAATCATGATTATAATGAATAAAAAATGTAGTGACAAAATAATGTCAAGGGAATAAAAATAGTTGTTTTAATAGATGAGGGAATGACATTGATATATGTTTACCTTTTCTTTACAATGGGATTGAAATCATAGGATTTTAGTAATATATTTTTCTAACTATATATTTAATAATAATTATCTAATGGTTTCTTGTTAATATGAAAGGAAGGAGGTGGAAAATTCTCCTATGGATCTTCAACCGTGGATTTCATTTTGATTGGATATCATGAATATTAGTTGGGAGGTTAATCTGGAAAGACCTAGAGATATTTATTTGGTCTTAGAGTTTTGAATAATTATTAAGTGGTTTTTATATCCAATTAAATTTCCCATCATGGTGTATATTTTTTTGGATATCGATTATAAATTCATAATATATTTAATTAGTAATAATTTTTATATTATAGTATATAATTTAAATGTTTTAAGTATTGGAATGGAAGGGGTGAGACATATTTAATGAGTTTGATATATATAAATAAATTGGGAAAAAATTTTGAAATTTTTTATTATGTTCAGTATTGTCTTAATGAGTTTAATTTTTTAAGGAACATAAAATTTCTAGATTTGAATAATGTGAGAAATGTTTTTATATAGTATGTTGTGAATTCATCTATGAATGTTAATTTCACACTTCAAATATATCAGAGATCTAATAAAGAATAGATTATGATGTCTATAAACTGTTATGAAAATTTTCATTAAGGTAGTGACTGTATGAGGCTTACATGAACGTTACTCAAACTTAAATGGCCATCGAACACAATCTAAAAATAGTATTCTATTCATTAAGAAGTTATAATTTGAAGGGAATGAATTTACAAAATAATAATAGGTACAAAATTTATAGTATCCCAAAATTATGTATTCCCAAAGAGTCATTATAGTGTTTAATGGGAAAAATTTTATATCCATCTTCACATTCTCTATGATTTTAATTTTGATATATGGGTCATGTAAATAATATTATTTATTGATTTATATAAATTATTTATAGATGTGAATCTAATTAAGTTAATGGATCAAGGATATTAACAGATAGAGTGAGGGAGACTATATAATGGACCGAAGGTAACATGGGAATATCCCAACTAGAAGAAATAAAACCATCCTTAAAGTTTTAGGGTTCATATTTTGTAGTTTGGTAAGTTGTAGAAGAGTTACTTAAAATGGTGGAACTATCCACTATAAGAGTTATTATTTTCATTTAATTTACACTTATCTTCGAGTTGATTAACAACGGGTCTTCAAATTCATTATCCAAATGAAATATATATTACATGGTATTGTGACCAGACTAAATTCCCACATCATAATGATAGATACACCTTTAGGTAATAAAGACTCTATTGGGGTTTAAATTTAAATTTGGTATTATATTTATAATAAGTTTTGTTGTCTCATGCAATATCATAGTCCCGGTGATTAAAATACATTACATGATTATTGGGATGTAATTGATTGTTATGTATAAGTATAAATTTTTTATTAAAATATAATGGATATATTATTAATCTATAGGTATTTTTTAATATATTTTGAGATTAATTTATTTTTTCAAGATTATAGTATGTATATTCAATCATAAATTTTCATTTATATCTTATCTACTGATGGTATTATTTCTTGAATGTAGAATGTAACTAATGTGTGTCAGATTCCAATGTTGGAGAAAATATTGATGTATTCTCCTAACATTTTATAATAACCAAAATCCCACACTCCAAAATTCATTCTATACATCATAGACATTATATTAATGGATTTGATAAGAATGATGGTGAACCAATTTTCACCATCTAAAACTTTTTACATTAGAAGGAAATATTGGATCACTAAGGAAAAAATTTAGTGATATTTATTCAACAAACATGGGTGGAAATAGAAATAAGACTGTTTAACCTCATTCAGAAATTGTGGAGAATATAGATATGTGGTTCAAGAAAATAATATCATATTATTTCCACTAATGGAACCTCAAATAAAAACAATCTCAATAGGAATTATATTATAATATAAATCATTTTCCACATTGTAAGATCTTCAATTTTAAGAAAAAAGGAAGAATAAAACCAACAAAAAAACTAAATATCAAAAAAAATAATGGGATTTATAATATAACACATCAAAGACAATTATATACAAAACAAAAATGAATATATTTCCACATCATAAACATATGCCATAAAGAAATAGAATATGAGATGAATAACCGATACCAAAATCATACCATTTAATTTTATAATTATTCAGTGAATCAATTATGTGTAAAAAATGTAAATACACATAATTTTTTTTTAAATACAACATAATATAAGAAAAATTAATTACAGACTTAATAATGGATTGTCAAATTTAATAAGTATGAAATATATCATAATGAATTGAAATAGAGTTTTGAAATCATTTACCACTTGGTAACATTCAATTCATAAACTATTGAATGAAATAATTCAAATTAAAACACAAATACTATGATTTATGAATGATTCAAAATATTATATGTGAATGGGTAAGTTATTTAATAAAGAAATATAAATAAATAGTGAATATAGGATATGTCTCATAGAATTAAAAAGTGAGACGAGAAACCCTTACCTCCATTTGGATTTTATTCATACATGTTCAGGAATATTGTAAAAGTAAAGTTTATGAATAATTTTATTTAGTAATAATAATTTCTAGGATTAATACCTTAAAAATATTTTTTTTCTTTCTATTTATATATTTAAATACATAATCGGTTAAGTGAATGTCAGGTGTTTTTTGGATGTTCAGTTCATTGTTTCAAAAATGATTTAGTGTGTTTACCATTGATAATGAGGAAATTATTTCAACATATACATAATAATAATAATGAAATATTTATCATACTTTTAAATATATTATACCTTATAAAACCAATAATTAATGATGGATATGAAAAATGAACAATTTTATAGTCATGAAGATGGTAGGTCATACAAACACATGGGTAATACGTCTTTTTTTCAAAAATAATTATTGAATGATGGTATGAAATATCTTAAATTTCCATAATGATATTAATATCATTAATAAAATATTAATTTAAATATATATATATATATATACCATATTTTTTTTGGTGATGGAAAAAATTCAAATCGGTTCGTGGAGGTGGTAGTCCACACGTATGTGCGAACAATGCTATAATTTTTTAGTGAGTGGAATGTTAAAAAACAAAATGATTTATTATTTTAACATAATTATATGTATTTGATATATATAATAATTAATAAATTTATATTTCTTATAATAATATGTATTATCTTTATTAAATTCCATCTAAATTAATAAGGAAAAAATGTATCACATCGCATTGTGAGGTGGTATACCACCGTAAACACGAGCATCATTATCGTGTCCCCAATATAATGAAAGTAAAAGAGAAATATATTATTTCATATTTCAAGAAGTATTAACATGATAAAAATATAATATAAATAATATTAATACATCATTATTTCAAGCCTTGGGAGGAGATGATGGAAAATGAATGACATCAGTTCGATAAGAGGTTTTCCGCCGTACACATGAATGATGATCTAGTATACAATTTGATGAAATAGTAGATGAAATTAATAGAAGAATTTAATAAAATAACATACTGACAAATGGGATTTTTTATGTTATTATATATGAATAATTGAGAAATATTATGAGGAAGTTGAAGTAGAAATAAAACAAATATTTTCAATTCATAACGATTCAAGTTCTTCATGGATCTCACTTAAGAAAACACAAAATGGCTTTATAAGATGGATTTATAACCAAAATTAGGACATTAGGATGTGGTGAGAGAAGTAAGTAATATTTTTTTATTCGGTATATTTCAAAAAAAGCATTTTTAAGTTGTAAAAAAGTGAATAGACTAGGTGGAATTTTAGAAGTGAGGTGAGTGGTACACTGGTAATTTTTTAATATAAAATGGCATACCCACATTTTTATCATTAAAAAAGGATAAAAAAGGAAAAATTATCAAGAAATTGAAATAATAATGTATATATATTCCCATAAAATAGTTCTAGCATATTTTTTATATAATAATTACCCTTAACCTTTTAGTTTAACCCCCTAAAGAGCAGTTTTTACTTTAACTAAGAAAAAATATTTTTACTCTTTTCAATTATTTAAAAAAAATTATTTTTATCTTTTTAGATAATATAAATTATGATGATTAAAAATATGGAATTTTTTTAACAAATAAAATTCATATAACTTGATAACTATTATTAAAAATCAATCCCACAAATGCGATGAAACTGTGGGTTTTGATGAAATGGAATTTTCACGAAAAAGATGATTTTATATTAATTAAATATATAACAATAATAATTTAATGAATATAAATTAATTTTTATTGACATATAATATATTATTATTTTTATGTAATTTCTAATTATTTAGATTTTTAATTCTTTAAAAATTAGAAACATTATGTACATTAAAACAATTATTAGAAAAAACCCTATTTTTATACCCAATAATTTAATAAAACTAAAATCCACTATAAAGATGACTGAAATGTAATTCAAAGGAATATATATAAATGATGAATAATTATATAATTTTAATTAATATTTAAATCATAATTGGAATTGTAAATTTATTTTATTTTTTTAAGAAGAAATGATATTTTTTAAAAAAAGTGGCATTTTTCACTATTAACTAAAAAATCATAATTTTATAGAAAATATTTAAATTTCACCAAAATTAAAACATTATATTTATATATAAAAAATTAATTTTACTTTAAAAAATATTAATATACAAATAATTAATTACATTATAATTTCATGAAAATATATAAAAATCATTTATGAAGAAAAAATATTTTTAAAGAATATAAATACATTACAAAAAAATTGATTGATTATTTACTAATAATTTATCAATAATTTTTATTTAAATAGTATATATATATGTATTATAATGAATTTGATATTATACATACCCTCAAATTTATGGTTTAGGTTATAAAAATTGTATATTTCATGAGATAGTTAAGTATAGTGATTCATGTTGAATATAATATCTAACATAATGAACTTATTTTAATATCATGGGGTGTTACATCCTCACCACATTTAATACATTTTATTCTTGAAATTTTAACTTTATCTAGGTAATAAAATGTTGGAAAATTGAAAATACCCTAATTGGGAACCCATATCATAAAAAGTGTTAATAAAACATCTAATTGAAAAAGAGAAAAGAAGCACAAATTCCATTTGGAATAACACATAATAGGTTTTCAAATAGTATAACATAGGTTGGACATGAATATTTTTAGATTGAATAAAAATGTAATTTTTAAAAGTTGATATATATTGATAGAGACCATTGATCATATGAATGTTAATGAACCAGAGATAGATAACAATACTGAAAACATAATCCAATGAAGTTTAAAAATGATCAGTGATGTCATGAGAAATTACGGAAATATGAAATTCTTTCTAAGATGATTTTCTTAATGTTTAGTAACTGATTACAATATATGCAATGAAATAATAAAATACACTTACTACATGACTATAATTGTATCATTTTTTCAATTTACACCATAATATCATCTTTTTCTCCAAATGATGAGTGTTGAAGATGATATTTTCTTTCCAAAAGAAGTGAAAATAAACTTTTATACTATAATATAACAATTAAATGGATAAAAATATATTACACCCATCGTTATACCATAATGGAAACAAAAATTGTTATCACATGGTATGATAATTCCCAAAACAAGTATCCATTATATGATGAATGAATACATTAATCCCCAATTTTCAACAATAATAGCCAATGATCAGACTAAAAATATCCTAAATATTTGAAATATTAATGAGTGTTTTAATTTCAAAATCTACCTCGTTACTTTAATATTCTGTCCCAAAAAATATGGTGATATTATTTTAAAGTAGAATTATTCACTAATTTACCATGTAAATTGTCAACCTTGCGGTTATCAAAGTGATAAAACTTCTACTCCCATAATTACCTTAATATCCAAGATTGTGTAAAACATAATGGTTATCCATACCTTAAATATTATTTACAATAAAATTGAATTCATACTTAACATTAAACCAATGCATTAAATATATATAAACCTACATAAATTCCTCCAAAAATATCATTAATCACTTTAAGATAAACCTTTATAAAACCTAAAATGAATTTTTATGACTTTAAACTTATGATCATACATAATATTATAAACCATTAATAGTATGGATAACTTTTAATAAAATGTCACATGAAAACATCATTATGTAAAAAAATTATCTATACCTTTCCTTTGATAAAACATATTACAACACCAAACCCACACTCCTAGATCTGATCCTAAAATTATAAACATTACATTTTTTGATTGGATACCGATGAATGTGAACCAATTTTACCATCAAATACATAACATATCAGAAGGAAATATTGGATCAATTAGAAAATAATTCTTTATATTTAATTATTAAATAAGGGAGGAAATGGAAATAAAATTATTTAACCACATTCAGAACTAGTGGAGAAGAGTGATAGGTGTTTAATTAATACAATATAAAATTATCTCCTCCCATGGAACTATTAACAATAAAAATCTCAAAATTAAGGAATTTGGTACATAAAGACTTTTATACCATGGAAACCCTTGAACCATATTGCTTATGAATTAATAACATAAAATGATAGATAAATTTCATTAATATAATAATTTTCATGATATAACATCTAAAATGGAAGTATATACACCTCAGAAATGAATATAGGTTCATATCATAAATCTAAATCTCAAATAAATATAATTTGAGTTGAATAAACGTTAGAAAAATTGGACCACTAAATTTGAGAACTAATCAATGAATCAATTATGTGTATGAAATATAATTCAATATAACAAAAGTGTAAATAGTATATAATATATTTAAATTTCATTACACACATAATATTAGAATACCACATACAATGAAGAATTGATATAAAAAAATGAATAATTATTTTTTTTGGAAATTCATTACCACATTTTAGTTTTTAATTAAAACTACCATGGTAGAATTAATTAAAATTAAAACATAAAAGCACTAATGTATGAATGATTCATATATTACATCTAAAAGAGGTATAATATATAACAAAAAATATAAATAATTTGTGAATATAGTATATGTCTCATATATAAAAATGTTAGTTGAAAAAACCTTACCCCTGTTCCGACATTATTCATACATGTTGCAACATCATGAAGGATCAAATTATATTAATTAATTGATTTTATAATAATATTTTCTATATTAATACCATATAAGGTATAATTTATTCTATTTCTCTATAATGATGTATTTATATACTAAATCGTTTAAGTCCTTATAGGGTGTTTTGAAGATGCTCAAAATGATAAAAACCAAATATGTATTTTAAAAGTATTTATGAATATTTTTAAATATCATTCATGACATTTAAAATTAATAATTTTCCCAAAATGTTCTTGGAATTGATAAATTGAATCATTCATGTGTATCTAAAAAACATTATGGCAGAACTTGTGGTCTATATTTTAATTTACTGGAGATCAATGTTAAACAATGTCGATTGTTTAATTGTTTTGTTAATTACTATTTATTAATATAATATTTATAAAACATTCAAAAAATTTAACTTTTAGATTAATGTTGTTAAATATATAGGATGTTTCAACTCAATTTAATATAATTATCTATACCATGTTGAGTCAAAAGTTCTTTTTTGAATTTTATGTCTTGTTTTGGAAATCACAAATGCATTCATATATGCTTATCATACTGACTATGATTATGGTACTGACTATATCTATCGTACTGAATATACTTATCATACTGACTATGCCAATCGTATTGACCCCGTCAATCATACCGACTCTTTCAATCTTTCTGACTCTGTAAATCATACTGAATCTGTCAATCATATCGACTCTGTCAATCGTAATGACTTTTGTGAATCATACTCACATTGTATCATATCAATAAATTTTTCTAAGTAATACTAATAGTACTCATATTTTACTCTTATCACATACTGGTTTTATCCTTTAACAACACATATCAATCATACTCATGTTTATCATCTTCATATATGTTTTTATTTAATCAAAATGATGTCATGGAGTTAGTTATAAACTAATAAAAATGATGTCATTTTTTCTATTTCAATATGACCGTTATAATTCCAGGTGTCCATGTCCCTCTGTGTTTTCTAGAGAAATATGACCGTTGGAGGAAATGTGACCGTTGGAACCTAAGGCCTATAAATAGAAGGTCATTCGATGTTGTGAATAATAACTGAGAGACTAATATTTTTGTGAAATCAAGTTCTAGAGGTAGATGTTGTGACTTCCCTCTTGCTTCGTGTGAAAGCCTTGAGATTACAAAACTTGAAGGGCTCGTTATTAGTTTTTTTTATTTCGTTAAGTGCTTTGTTCTGATTTGGTTGACCAATCAGGTGATAAAAATCAAGGGCCACTAAGGATAGGTAGACGGTTCTACCGATTATCATATCGAGGGATTTCATTTGTTTGAATGACAGAGGTGCCGATTACCTGCAAAATCGAGGGATTGCGGGGATAGCAAGACAGACGTTCTGATATTCATATCGAGGGATTGCAGGGATAGCAAGACAGACGTACCGATCATCATATCAAGGTCTTACCAAGGTGGTGGTAAGATAGACCTCTTATCCTAAGCGAAAGGATAACCCTTCTCTTTGGGATAAAAGAATTGTAATACTTTTACATTTCCACTGCTGTTTGTTTTAGAAAGGGAATTGTATTTTTTCCTTTCTTCTTTTCATATGGATTTGTAATTGTTTCAATTACAATCATTATGTTACATATTGTATCGATTTATTCTACACGCTTTATGGTATAATCCTTCACTATTGTATTACTCTGATTATTGTATTCATTTTGAATACAATTACTTTTCATTTCATATACTATCACATCACATCATATCTTTATATTCAAAACATTTGTGGTTAATTGTATTGGTTGTTAACTAAATTAGTTTAAGATCATTTAAACTAATTACTTAAGTGTTTAAAAACAGATGTTTTTAACCTACAATTCACCCACCTCTTGTATTGTTCCATCTAATATATATATACATCTACTCATTCGATCCAACAATTGGTATCGGAGCAAGGTTTCCACTTATTAGTTTTGATTACTATATTTTTCCTTTTAATTTTTGTTACAACTAGTTTCTACACTAACGTGTGGAATGGAAAAGATTTTGTTTCATTAGATGGTAGGAATAAATATTGGATCAATTGAAAATCTAAATCCAACTAGACCACCAATATTTGATGGGAATGATTCTGAGTACTAGAGAGATCAAATGAAGACATTTTTTTATTAATATTGGTGTAGAAAATTTTATTATTCTTACAGTAGGTTACAAAATTCCAGACAAAAAAGTCAGTACTATCACAAATCAAGAAAATAAAGAATATCAACTGAATTACAAGGTAAGCAATACTTTGCTATGTTCTATGACCAGGAATATATAAAACCAGTTATCATCTTTTGAAGCAGCCAACTGTATTTGGAAGAAATTTGAAGTCACACATTTTGGTACATCTAAGGTTATAGAAACAAGAAGAGCAATGCTTAGAGAAAAATATCATGGATTTCTTTTTCTTTATGGAGATCCCATATGTAAAGTGAAACAAAGATTCATGACAATTGTCAACAATTTACAATCTATGCGAGAAAATGGCCTTGATGATTAAGCTCTTGTAGAAAAAATTATTGATATAATTCCAAACAAATGGGAGTAAAAAAGGACAGCTATTGATGAAAACAGAAAATTTTCCCAGATTACTCTTGATGAACTCTTTGGAACTCTTCTACAGCACAAGAAAACAATGAAGAGAGATGATGATTTCAATAAGAAGAAAAAGGGAAATGGAAGTGTAGCTTTTACTACCAAATCTAAATCCAAAACACCTGAAAGGATAACCAGATCCAAAGCTAATAACGTTGTTATGTCAGAATCAAGTGATTGTGATCATTCAAATAATGAGTTAGCTAATCTTGCTCAAAGGATGAACAAGATTTTGGGAAATAATGACTTCCAATACAGATTCAAAAAGAATTATAGGAAGGATAAAAAAGATTCAGAGGTAACTTGTTATGAATGTAAGAAAGTAGGTCATATAAGACTTGGTTGTCCTTTACTGAAGATAAAATACATAAAGGAGAAACATTCTGAAAGAAATAATAAAAAGTATTACAAGACAATGACAAAGAAATTCTTGAAGGAAAATGATACTTGGAGGGAAATTGGTAGTGATTCATTATTTGATTCTTCAGAATATGAATCCTCAGGGTAGAGGAATATTGGACTTATAGCCAGACTACCAATTAAAGATCATTTTCTCATGGCTAAGGTACACAATAATGAATCTATTATGAATCTTTCCTTGAATCCAAGTTATACTGATAATAAATATTATGATTCTTCAAATGATGAGTCTTTTTCATCAGAAGATAATATATTACCTTCTTTTGAAGAAGTGTCTAGGTTTTATAAACTAATTGAGATTGAAAATTCTAAACTAAAAAAGATACTTGAAAAAATAAATTCTAGAATTTCTATTTTAACTAAGGAAGTATCAAATATTTCTAATGATCTTGATGTGAAAACATATTATTTTTAAAGTTCTTTAAAAACCCTTGAGAAAGTCAATTTTGAGAAGAATTAACTTTCTAAGGATCTTGAAAATGTAATTTCTAAGAAAAATGTTTTCGAGCCTAACTCTAGTTCAAAATCAAACGTTTTAGAGGATAAAAACCACGTTTTAAAACTATATTCAGAAATTTTTTCCTTAAAGAATTTTTTTTCAAACTTTACTTATGGAAAGGAGTACATTGATAAAATGTATTCTCAAATTTAAGCCTTGAGAAATCATTCTGGTTTTGGTTATACTTATTCAAAACCAATTTTTAGTAATAACTATTTTGTTCCTAGAAGTACCAATTTTTGTACAAAGTGTCAATGTGGTGGAAACTGTAAAAGAGATTGTTATCCTAATAGAACTTAGTCTTCAGGATTTCATAATGCTCATTTTGCAAAACAGATGTGGATTCCTAAAATTCTACTATCTAAACCTTCTGGATCCAAACAAGTTTGGATTCTGAAAGACTAATTGTTTTATTTTTAGGAAAATAAGAAGTGTACCAATAAGAATATTTGGTACATGGATAGTGGTTTTTCTCTACACATGACCAGAAACCAAGATTTCATTTAAAAGATTATCAAAACAAAAGGTGGAAAGGTAACCTTCAAGGATAATTCTCACGGAATGATTGTTGGAATATGTAATATTTTTTTTCATGAAAGAGTCCTTATTTCAAATTTTTTGTTTGTTAATGGTCTTATGAACAATCTCATTAGCCTAATTCAATTATGTGATGAAGGATACCTTGTGAATTTTAGAAATGATAAATTCCTAGTTAATAATTCCAAGGATGAATTCATTCTATCTTACCATAGGTAAGAGAATGTATACACTATTAACATAAAAGAACTTAGGAGGAAAAATTTACCTTGCTTAAGTGCAATAGAAGACCAATCATGGCTATGGCATAGAAGACTAGGACACTACAACCTAAGAAACCTTTGTAAACATTCAAAGAAAATACTTTTAAAGGGTCTACCGAATCTTAGATACCATTATTCAAAGATCTGTGATCCTTGTCAATTTGGTAAGCAACATTAAACTAGATTTAAATAAATTAACGAAGTTTCAACTTCTAATGCATTACAGCTAGTGCACAAGGATCTTTTTGGTCCTTCACAAACTGGAAGCATAGGAGGCAAATACTATGTATTTGTTTTAGTTGAGGACTTTACTAGATTTACATGGGTCTATTTTCTAACAATGAAATATGAAGCCTTTTTCTATTTCAATATTTTTAGAGACCAAGTTAAAAATGAGAAAAACCTACCATTGATAACTATCCATAGTGATCATGGTGGTGAATTTCAAAATTCAGATTTTGAATTTTTCGTAGTAAGAAAGTTATCAATCACAATTTCTCATCTCTAAGAACTCCTCACCAAAATGGTGTTGTTGAGAGAATAAATTGTATTCTTCAAAAAATGACAAGAACAATTTTGGGTGAATACTTAATTGCTAAGCAGTTTTGGGCTGAAACAGTTAGTAATGATTGTTATACTATAAATCATGTTTTAACTAGGCCTTTTCTTAAAAAAAAAACACCTTATGAATTGTGGACTGGTCGAAAACCAAAAGTTTCATACATCAAAGTTTTTGGATGAAAATTATTCGTTTTGAATACTAAATATAATCTAAAAAATCCACACCAAAATATGATGAAGGAATATTTCTAGGCTATTCTAAAACTTCAATGGTTTATAGAGTTTTTAATAAAAATACATGTACTATTGAAGAAAAAGTACATGTTAAATTTGATGAAACTAATCCTTTTGTTTTCAAACAACCCCTAACTACATCTTCAGATGTGTTTTCTGAAAATATTTATCAACCTCTATTAGAAGATCCTTCTGATAAGGAAAATGTTCAAGAAAGTCTTTCTAAAAATTTTACCCTAGATGATTTTCTACCATATATTGATGAACAGGTTTTACAAAACCCAAATCAATTTCTTCTTAGGAATCATCCCAGTGATAATATCATTGGCATTTTAAATCAACCTGTAAGGGCCATAAATTCCTTTAGAAATGAAATAGAACATCTTGCCTTTCTTTCCCAATTCAAACCAAAAAGTCCAAGTGAGGCCTTAGGTGATGAAGATTGGATTAAAGAAATGTAAGATAAACTAAATAAATTTGATAGGAATCAAGTCTGAGATTTAGTTGAACGACCTAAAGAAACAACTATAATTGATATTAAATGGGTCTTCAGAAATAAATATGATGAAAAGGGAATCATTGTAAGAAATAAAGCAAGACTTGTTGTTAAGGTCTATAATCAACAAGAGGGAATAGAATATGAAGAAACATATGCTCCAGTATCAAGAATCGAATCTATTCGTATTCTTTTAGCCTTTGCAGCATGCATTAATTTCAAATTATTTCAAATGGATGTTAAATGTGCTTTTATAAATGTTTTTGTTCAAGAAGAAGTTTTTGTTGAACAACCCCCGGTTTTCTAGACTCAAAGTATCCAAATCATGTTTTTAAACTTACCAAAGCTTTATATGGCCTTAAACAAGAACCTAGAGCATGGTATGATAAACTTACAGGATTTCATTTACAAGATAATTATAGAAAAGGTATAGTGGATCCAAATTTTTTTATAAAAATGGAATGTAAAATTGTTTTGATTGTTCAAATTTATGTTGATTACATCATATTTAGATGAACTCAATAGTCTTTAACTGATTCTTTTGTGAATTTAATTAATTCTAAGTTTGAAATGAGTATGATGGGTGAGTTAACATTCTTTTTAGGTTTTAAAATTTCACAAAAACCAGAAAGAACATATATATATCAACATAAGTATATTAAATATTTACTCAAAAAGAAGAATACAACAATACTAAAAGTATTATCACTCCAATAGGTACACCAAATACACTTGATCCTAATGAAACTGGGAAACCAGTAGATCAAACATGTTTTAGAGTTATGATAGGAAGTTTTTTATACTTGAAAGATAGTCGACCAGAATTAATGATTTTTGTATGCTTATGTGCAAGATACCAATATAATCCAAAAGAATATCATTTAAAATCCATGAAGAGAATCTTTCAGTATTTAAAAGGTACTCTGGATTTAGGTCTTTTCTATTCTCCTGGAAATGATTTTTTTTAAAAGTTTTTCAGATGCTAATTATGGTGGTTGTAAAATGGATAGAAAGAGTACATCTGGAACATGTTATTTCTTAGGAGATTCCTTGGTTTGTTGGTCCTACAAAAAACAACACACACTAGCACTTTTCACTACTGAAGCCGAATGTGTAGTAGCTGGATGTTGTTGTGCTCAAGTGTTGTGGATGCAACACACACTCACTGAGTATGGATTCAGTTTTTCCAAAACTCAGATTCTATGTGATAATACTAGTTCCACTGCTCTTAGTAAAAACCCATCACATCACTCTCGTTCTAAACACATAAGTATTAAGAATCACTTCCTTAGGGATCACACACAAAAAGGAGACATTATTTTACAATTCAGCGGAACATAAGAACAACTTGCTGATATTTTTACAAACCCATTACCATCTGATAGATTTGAATTTATAAAACAGAATCTAGGAATGATTACATTAAAATAATCATTCATATCTACTTCATGTTTACACTTATCCTTACATTAAAAAAATCCTCTTAAAAGGGGGGAGAACATTTTACTTAATGATATTTATTTGTTTATTTTCTTGGTTTTCTATTCAGTATTTTTCATTATTGTCTTGACTGTTTGGTTATTCTTTTAATTTTCTGACATCTTGTTTACCTGCCTACCGTATTGATTTTCTGTCCATTGTCACGCCCCCTTATGGTAACAACTTTGTTTTCCATCGGCACATCACCCTATGGTGACAACTTTGTTTTCCATCAGCACGTCACCCTACAGTAACAAATTTTTTTCCATCAGCATGTCACCCTATGGTAACAACTTTGTTTTCCATCGGCACGTCACCCTATGGTAAAAACTTGGTTTTCCATCAGCACCTCACCCTATGGTAACAAAATTGTTTTCCATTGGCACGTCACCCTATGGTAAAAACTTTTTTTCCATTGTCACGTCACCCTATGGTAACAACTTTGTTTTCTATCAGCACGTCACCCTATGGAAACAACATTGTTTTCCATCGGCACATCACCCTATATTAAAAAATTTGTTTTCCATTGGCACGTCACCCTATGGTAATGAATATGTTTTGCATCATCTTGAAAACCTTATGGTCATGACTTTGTTTTCCATCGGCTTTCCAACCAATGGTAATGAATTTGTTTTCCATCGATTTGAAAAACTATGGTAATGACTTTGTTTTTCATCGGCTTGAAAACCTATGGTAACAAATTTGTTTTCCATCGGCTTGAAAACAAATGGTAATGACTTTGTTTTCCATCGGCCTGAAAACTAATCATTTCTTTTACTTAGTTTTTTTCTATTATACAAACCAACAATTTCCTTAGAATCTCTTTCAGGTACATTCATTCCTTTGTTTTTTTTACTCAATTGTTTCTCGCTTTTTTTTGAAAAATAAAAAATAATTTTTTTTAATTCTATCCATTGATTTTTTTCCTTCTAATCTCAACCATAGAAGATCAACAGTTATTATTTTGGCGCCTATAAATAGCTCCCCCCTTCCCAAACCCACACCGGTTTTTCAGTTTTCGTGGCGAAGCTCTACCCCCATTGCATTTAAGGCTCCGTACAATCTTCCATCGGCCGCTTCTGTATGTCTCAGTCCTCTGCCAACACTCCTACTGAAATGAATTCAAAAATATTCTCAGAGAAATACTTCCTCAGAGAAAGGATTGTTTCTCGGGACTTCTTTGACTCGTACGATTCTACAATCAGGAGAATTATTTTGTTTCAAGGCTGAGAACATCTTTGTGTTGAAAAACCTCTATCTCAAGATCTGGTTCTTATTGAATAAGTTAGCCAGTTCTATAAAACCGTATCTTATAAAAAAATATGATAATCAAATTTGCTGTGTATGATAGAAAAATTTTAATGTCTATGAAACAAGCAGCCCACTTTCTAAATGTCTCAACAAAAGGTGATTCTTTTTGTACATATCATAAACTACCAGAGGAATTTGGTACTTTTAATAAAGAAAATGATGAAAATTCATTGTTTCTTATAAATGCAGAGAAGAGGAAAGTGGCTCATCTATCTCCAGATAAAAGATTTGTGTCACTTTAGATCCAAGGTTTTCTTATCCCACGGAAAGGGGATAGAGAAACTCTGAAAGTCTCTGATATCTTCATTCTAGACTATCTTGTCCATATAAGAAAGGTAAATCTCATGGGATACATTTTTGATACAATAAAAAATGTCAAGTCAGGGGAAATAAAATCTCATTTGATTATGTATCCCTCTATTCTTACAAAGTTCATTCATGAGATTATGAAGTTTTGTAATATTCCTTTAAAAAAGAAATTGAAAGAGCTGAAGCCTTCTTGGATAAGTAAGAGTACTTTGAAGAAGTTTTTTATTTGTTTTGATCAGAATTCAAATGATTTTGTCAAATATGTAGAATCATAATTGGCACAGAATCAATCGACACTTAAGCTAGTAAAAAAAAATCCAACTGATGTTGTTCCTCAAAATTTAGATCTACAAACCAGTACTAAGCCAAATCAGAAACCCAAGTACAACAAGGAGGTTGTTTCCAAATGGAGGAAAGAAAAAGAAAAAAGAAAAGAAGGAGATATGATGTTTGGTATTGATCCAGCTGAAGATTTTTATCAGAGGATAATGGTAGAGGAAACCCTTTAAGCTGAAAAGAAAAATAAAACTCTTTTGAAAAGGAAAGCTCAAGATTTTGATATCTCTAAAATCATGAAATTAGTTGAGGTGGATAGTGCTCAACTAACAGAAATAGTATATCAAGAACCTATCGTTCAGAGTATTCAAGAGAAAGAGAATGGGAAACAAATTTTGGAAGAAATGCAGGAGTTTGAAGAAGAGGAAGGATATTTTCTTTTGGAATTTCTTCAAATTTCAAAAAATAGTAGAGGAATCGTTTCAGAAGCTAAATGAAGGAATTAAACAAACTCCTCATGCTGATAAAGCACTAGATGAATCTTTTGAAATTGCAGATATAATTCCATTCCATGAAAAGCAAGGTGATTAATCATCTCAGACTGAAAAAGTAATTGTTATCAGTGAAAAAGTAGAAGAAGAAAGAAAGGGGAAAGAAAAATAAAAAGGAAAACAACCAGTTGAAGACTCAATCCGATCAAATAAAATGTATTCCTATGATGAGGATAATGATTCCGATCAAACTATCTCTCTGAAGAGGAGTAATTACATTGTTCATGTTTTGAGAAGGATTGAGAAAACCATTCTATATTTTCCAAGACTTTAAGGGAAAATTGATTTCATCACTGGAAATCAAAGGAAGAAGTTTGGTTTTGTAAGATAACTAAGGAAGAGAGTATTATCAATTGAAGCCTATTTAAAATTACTTTCTGAAATTTCAGCCACTCATAAGAAATCTTGAAATAGAATGACTAAGTGGTCATACAAAACAGAGAGCTCAGTGAATGATCATGAAATATCATTGAAGACTTGAGGAGAATTTCAAATGATCTTGAAATTTTTTTCAATAAGCTTGACAAAGAAACCATTGAAACGATAAATCTTTTGTCAAATAATCATGGAGCTGATATCCCTTCAATAAAAGAGCTATAAGACAGAATGAATTCTCTTCAGTCTAAGTTTTCGAAGGTTTCATCTTTCAAAGATGAAATAGTTTTTCTAAAGAAGAAAAATTTCGTGTTATCAAAAGAGAACAAGAATTTACAAGACAAAATTGATACTCTTGAAGAAGTAATCAGAGTCCAGGAGGAGACTATCAAGAATCAGGATCAGGTTTTTTCCAACCAACAAGAGCTTCTCAGATCCCAGGGTGATTCTATATCTGAAGATAAGAAGGAAATAAAAAAGATGAAAGAATTTCTTCATGAGTTTATCAAGAAATAAAAGGAAAGGGAAAACAAATGAGTGTTGTATCATTCTTTTCCCATTTATAGAATTCTATAGAGTTGTTATATCAATAATATTTATGTTACCTTTCCCTTTTCCTTGCATTTATTTTCTCTAACTATTTCAGGAAAGTCAAGGTTGCCCCACTATTTTTAAAAATAACAAAGAGGGAGAATGTTTTATAATGGGGGAGTATGTTTTCTAAAGGAAGAATGTTTTAATCAAATACTTCTAAATCAAGGAAAATATATGAATACAATCCTTATGAAAGTAATCACCTACGGGGGAGTTAGTTGTATTCAATTTCATATTCCGAAGAGTTTTTCAATAACTCAGGGGGAGATAAGTATTTGTTTTTGTTTTTATGTCATGGTTTGTGCTTTCCAGAAAGGGGGAGATTGTTGAGTCAAAAGTTCATTTTTGACTTTTATGTCTCATTTTGGAAATCACAAATGTATTCATATATGCTTATATTACTGACTATGCTTATCGTACTGACTATGCTTATCATACTGACTATACTTATCGTACTAACTATGCCAATAATACTGACCCTGTGAATTGTATTGACTCTGTCAATCGTACTGACTCTGTCAATCATACTGACTCTGTCAATTGTATCGACTCTGTAAATCGTACTGACTTTTATGAATCAAACTCACTTTGTATCATATCAATACATTTCACTAAGTTATACTAATAGTACTGATATTTTACTCTTATCACATACTTGTTTTATCCTTTAAAAACACATATCAATTGTACTCATGTTTATCATCTTCGTATATCTTTTGTATTAACCAAAACGATGTCGTGGAGTTAGTTATAAAGTAATCAAAATGATGTCATGTTTTCTATTTCCATATGACCGTTATAATTCCAGGTGTCCAAGTCCCTCCGTGTTATCGAGAGAAATATGACTGTTGGAGGAAATGTGACCGTTGGAACTTGAGGCTTATAAATAGAAGGTCATTTGAAGCTGTGAATAACAACTGAGAGACTAATATTTCTGTTCTATCAAGTTCTAGAGAGAGACGTTGTGACTTCTCTCTTTCTTCGTGCGAAAGCCTTGAGATTACAAAACTTGAATGGATTGTTCTTAGTTTTTGAATTTCATTAAGTGCTTTATTTTTCTTTGTGTGACTGATCGGTGATAACCATCGGGGGCTGATTAGGATCGGCAGACGGTGCTACTGATCATCGTATCGAGGGCTTTCAGGAGTTTGAAAGATAGAGGTTCCGATTACTTGCAAAATTGAGGGCTTGCAGGGATAGAAAGACAGGCGTTCCAATCATCATATCGAGTGCTTGCGGGGATAACAAGACAGATGTATCAATCATTGTATTGAGGGATTACCAAGGTGGTGGTAGGACATACCTCTTATCCTATGTGAAAGGATAACCCTTCTCTTTGGGATAAATTTTTTCAATACTTTTACATTTCCACTATTGTTTATTTTAGAAAGGGAATTGTATTGTTTCCTTTCTTTTTTTCATATTCATTTGTAATTGTTTCAATTACAATCATACTGCTAAATATTGTATCAATTGATTCTACACTCTTTATTGTAGAATCCTTCACTATTGTATTACTTTGATTATTGTATTCATTTTTAATACAATTGCTTTACATTTCTTATAGTATTACATCATATCATATCTTTATATTCAATACATTTGTGGTTAATTGTATTGGTTGTTAACTGAATTAGTTTAAGATCACTTTAACTAATTTCTTAAGTGTTTAAACACAAATTTTTTTAAACCAACAATTCACGCACCTCTTGTATTGTTCCATCTAATATACATATACATGTACTTATTAGATCCAACATACCATAACAAGGTCATGGTTGTTATGTATTTTGATAGTCCCATTTATATTTTTTATATATAATGATTCTTAATATTATTTAATGTTTACTATAGTTTGTTGCAACTAAGGCTATTATTTGCATGAAATGGTGTCTCATTTATGGTTGGTGTTAATCCACAAATGGATGATTATGGATTTTTAAAGGAAAGTTATATTTTACTAAACATTGACTATGTTATTGAAGATTCCATAATTTTCCAATGTTTTCCAAATTTCTACGGTCAAAATATAGAGGAAGAGACCAGCATCGCTAATGGTTTTCTTTTGGAAATAACTATTCATAATTATGATAAAGGAATAAGTTTTTAGAGGGCTATGTTTCAAAATGGCCGATCTTTGCGATGGTATGGAGATTCTTGAGTGTGCGACGAGTTTATAGTGTTATCCACAATTATGATAAGTAGAGCATTGAAAATTCATGAAGAGTTAATGCTAATATACACTATTACGAAAAATATCATCTTTGTTTTTTAATGTAAGAGCTTAATGATGATATATTTTAAGGTTCATGAAAAATTCATTGTAGGAATGGGGGCTTTGTGATGGGATGTTCCTATATATATGAGATTTTCACCACTTCATTTGACCTGAAAAGTTTTTGATTAAATCCCAAATCACTCTAAATTCATGAATGAAATGAGAATTAGGAATCAACTATTCAATGTGTGTTTCATAATCTTGAAAAGAAATATCTATTATTGACCAATGCATAAGTATCTAGTAGAATGAGTTTCACAATGATTAGTTATTCCAAGACGACTCAGTGAGCTTCCGGATGGTAGTTTGTTATGTGAAGGCCTATTTTTTATGAAGGGGATTCTCGAATGGATGTATTGAACATCATGCTTAATTGAAAAGTGTATTCATGTTCATAAAATATGGACTTCTATGCATGAAGAGTCTCATCCTACATAGGAAAAAATACATAAATTCGAATTTACTAAAGCGGACTTCAAGTCGATAAACTAAGCGAGACTTCACCCAAAGCAGTAAACTAGGTGGATTCAGATGATGTGTTCTAGGGGAGGTAGTCTGATGTCCCAAAAATCATGAAAAGGATGTGTTCATGGTACAAAGTGACTATATATAAACTCTTATATTACAAAACTAGTAAATATTAATTTATTCTGGTATAAAGAACCCTATTAGAGTATGGTCCATTGACTAACCATTAGTAGCTAACCAAGTAAAATTTTTGTGGTGTCTCTCTTGATATGAATGTTTATTACTTTACAATTCCATAAGATATGTTGAACAAGTTCCTTCTTATTTCAGAACAAGATCTGTCACATTAAATGAAAAATTTGACACCCTAATTCACCATCTCCCACAAGGGTATTCCGAGGTCCTACGAGTGGTATCATAGGGTACATGTTTCTTTAGTAAAATATATCTCCTTTTTTCCTTAGGGGATTCATTAAATTTCAAGGTTTCCCCCTCATTGGTGGAAGAAACATCAAAATTTGGAAGAACGCGATGATATGTCATCTATGATCTCTTGGAATGTATGTTCTTTTTTCCAAAGCATAGGGGATTCAGGTCACTGTTGTAGCATGAAAATCTTTAACTAAAAGATATAGGAAAATTATTGTTCCAGATTCTAAAGAAAATAATTATATATCTGCAATTAATTATAATAAAATTTATCAGGTAGTGATGTGTTTTTCATCAGACAAGTTTATATGGGAAAAATAGAAAATATATATGATCGAAAAACAATGTTAATGAGGCCAATCATCTTGTTTTTCACAATAGGTTCAATTATCTAAAGATACATCTTGATGAAAATGAAGATACATTTTTTAATCGGATTCATGAATTTGTTAGAGAAATATGAGGACTTTGTTAAGAAGTCAAAGATAGATACACTGTGAATAAAATATTGGGAATGATTCAACCACTTTAGAATCCAAAAGTGCAATTACTTTAGTAAAAGGATATGCATAAACATTATTTGGATGATTTATTAAGTATTTTGGTGGAATATTAAATGATAGTGAAACCAAATGATAAAAATGCTCGTGTAAATAGTGAAATGACATTCAAATCCATGGAAATAATTCTTATTTTTAGTGGGATTATTTATGATGAAAATAAAGTGGAAGAACTTCCTTACATACTTTTAAATAAATTCAACAGAGGAGAAGGGATATTTTATGGAAATATTTCTCTAGAATTTTATTGATGTGGATGAGTTGGGAACATTACCTCTTGGCTCTCATGGATGTTTGATGATGAAGGAAGTGAAATTAGAAGTATACAAAAGCCATAAAAAAGGATTTCCTGAAAGGAAGACATCAAATTCGGAAGGAAATTATGGAGAAAAAGTTTCTTCTATAATGAAGAATAAAGTGATAATGATGTTTTTTGGGGATAAATAACCAATGTTTAAATATAGTAACCAAGAATCCATGACAGATACATTTGAAATGTAAGAACAAGAAATATATAAATCTAGATATAATTAGTTTATTGGCGATTCGTACCTTGTCTTGAAACTTTGAGACACTATTTGTAAGATTAAAAATAATAGAAATTTAATATCCATTCAGAAATAGTCATATGAATATGTTTATTTCATTGAATCTCGAATTGATCTACTAGAATAAGTAGTTAAATAACATTCAACAAATATTGAAACATCAGAACCTGTTTTAGAATTTAGGCATTGGATTATAGAACAGGGAAATGTTATAAATGACCTTACATACATACTATTAGAGAATTCCACAATAGTTGAGGTTCTTGATGAATAAGTAGTTACTCTGTGGAGTAAACTAGAAAATGAATCCATTTCATGGGAAACAATGATGAAAATTTTATTTGGAATATTCTCAGATGTAGAGCTGTTAGAGAGAGATAAGCTTGGTTATAAAGGAGTAGAAAAGGCTTTGAATGATCAAAGATACACATGTATAAGAGAAAGTGGAATTCATTGCGGTATTGAACCATTAAATTATGCAAACAAAAAGAGTAAAAATAAAGTAAGGTAGAGAGTTTGACATGTCACAAAGGCACCTAATGTATCATAAAATAAAGCTTTAAATAAAACTAGAACGAGATACAAAAATTATCCTTGAGCATCTAGAGATGATCTATTGTAAAATATTATTTCAAAAGAAATATACATGAGGAGAAAAAATTGTAAGAAGACAATTATTCCTATAAAATGTATATTATATTTTTTATCTAGGCTATACCATGTCATTCAATTAAGATACAAGAAGATATTCGAATGGGGGAGAGCTCGAAAGTCAACAAATGAGAATAAAATTATATCCATCTTTTATATAAGAAATAGTTTTTATTGATTTTTATTTCACTTATCTAACTATTCTAATAATGTTATTGATTGAAGGTAGAGTAATGTTAGTAATATTACCTATAGAACTCATGTATAAATTCAATACCCTACAGTAAGAGATAAATTCTCTTAAAAATTGGTATTTTCTTCTAGAATAAATATATGAGTATGATTAACCAATGGAAATAGGAAATATATAGGAAATTCAATCATTATTATGTCCTCAATCATGTATTTCATGGAAGGAAAAAATGAAAATCTAAAAATCCAACCTTATAGAAATAGTTTTCAAAGCTACAAAGAATAGTAGAACCCCAATTTTAGATAGTGGGTGCTCATCCCATATTATGGGGAATGAATATCTATTAATTAATTTATAGAAAGGGGTTGATGGAACTATAAGGTTTGACAATGATGGTGCTTTTATTTTCAAGGGTCGTGGATGTATAGAATTTCCAAATAATGAGCTTAAGAAAACTAAATATTTCTATGAGTAAAGTTTGCATAAAAATATCTTCAGTGTGAGTAAAATAAATGTCTTCAAGATGATAGTGAAATTCAATAAAAATAGGGGCACTATAAAAGTAAATACATTGAAATCCCTTATGAAAGGATAATAAATGGATTGAAACTTATATCAGGTTGATAGTAAGGAAAACATTTTCTACTTGATAGTTAAAGAATAAAACAACTTGTGGAACCATTGGTTGAGTAAAGTTAATAAAAAATTTATATAAAGTACATATAATTAGAGCATATTCAATCATAGCCCCAATCATAAGTGTGAATGATAAAAAGGCATGTGATTCTTTCATAAAAGGAATGTTGGTCTGTAGTTTCTATCATCCAAAGAAGAAAAGGACATAAAATATTCTAGATATCATCCACACAAACTCATTTGGTTAAATAAATTTGGTTGGTACATATGAATAATGGTACATCATTCTATTTATTTATGATAATAGTATAATAGAATGTGTGACGATTATACAAAAAAAAGTGACTAATTTCATGAAAAGTTATTGCTGTATTTTTGAGAATGATACTAGCCACAAAATAAATGTTCTATGATCTGAAAATAAAAGGTAATACACATACATTGAATTTAAAAATTACATATTTATCATGGAATAACTCATTATATGTCTTTGATGAAAACCTAACATAAAAATTTTGTTTTTAAATGCATAAATTGACAATTGAACCATATGACAATAACTATGATGGTTGAGATTCGTATCTCTCATCATTACTGGAAAGAGGATGTTCATGTCGTATTATATACTCAAATTCAGAAACGAATTTATATTGAAGAATCTAAGACACTGTATGAGTTGTGGTATAGAAGGAATCCCTCCCTGAAGTATTTTCATGTGTTTAGATGAAAATGTTTCATCCAAAATAATGAAGGAAATAATGTATGGTAAGGCTAGAGATGAGGTAATATTCCTTGGATATCCAATGAATAGAAAATCCTACAAATGATTCAACAATCATCATGGAATAATTTGGAAAGTAGAAATGTCAGGATCATTGAAGATAAATCCAAAAATACCCCAAAGAGCTCATATGATTATCTGATAGAAGATGAAAATGAATGTGGAGACAAAATATATTCAAATATAGAATAAAAGAAAGGTATGATAAATTTTCAAGTCTCACAAAATGATTATGATTTTGAAGAATAATCAGAAGTGGAAGCAATAGATGAAGAAACAACATTTGATCCAAAAAAGAGAAATATAATATCATTATTTGATCAATACAATGTCATTGCGGATGAGAAATCACCCACAAAGACAAGGATAGTGAGAAGTGAAGAATATTATACCATCCTTACAATTATGGAAGCAACCTCATTTGAAGAATCATGAAATGATGAATCAAGGGGTAAAGCGATAAATGAGAAACTTGATCATATTGACAAGAACCAGACATGTGATCATGGTACAAGACTTGAAAATATCAATGTGATTGGTACTAAGTTGATATTTAAAAACAAATTCAATGATAATGAATGAATGATTAGAAAAAATTCACAATTATTGTGTAAAGGATTTTCACAAATTGAATGAATTCAATATGAAAAAATGTTTACTCCCATAGTGATACTAGAGTCGATCACGATTTTATATGCTATTGAAATCCATAGAGTATAAAAATACTATTCGATGAATGTTAAAACAACATTCTTAAGTGGATTCTTTGAAGAAGATAAATACATTTAACAACTAGTGGGATTTATAATTAGAATGGATAAAGTAATGGTTTTTATATTAAATAAGGATCTCTATGGCATAAAATCGGAACCATGTGCATGGTGTTCTTGACTACATGCATATATAAAGAATATTCAATTCTAAAGAGGTAGTTTTTCTCATAATCTCCTTGGGAATAATTCCAAGGAAGATCAATTTTTGGTTTATATATACTTGAATGATATCATATATGGGGGAAGCTGATAGGGATCATTGGAGTAATTTGACAATCACATGAAATTTGAATTTGAAATGTCTATGATTAGTGAACTCGTATGATTCTTAGGGCCATATGTGATTTAGATGAAAAAATACACAATCATTTCTCAAAAAAATATGAAAGAGAGCTATTGTTGAATTTAAAATTCATGATTTCAAACCAATGTTTACTAAAAATTAATTTAGGAAAAATATGGAAACCATGAGGATGAGACTTCTGTGGATCCCAAAATATAAAAGAGAAATAATATAATCTTGTTATACATAACTAGAAAATGACCATATATTATCTTTTAAATATGCTTAGTGGCCCTCTTTCAATGTAATCTGAAGGAAGAACATTTTTCAGTAGTTAATAGAATCATGAGGTACCTTCAAGGTACTCAAAATTATGGAATATACTTTGTAATTGAAATATATAATGAACTATCTACATTTTTTATGTTTACTGAGCTTGAGATGTGGTTGATATAAACTCAAAAAGTGGAGGATAAATCTTTATTTCCAATAAATGTGTTAGATGATTGAGTAAGAACCAAGAAATAAATTCTCTTAGTACTACTAAAGTAGTGTATATCTCTGTTACAATAGATTTATGTCAACTATTATGGATGAAGTAACAACTAGATGATATGGGTAATGTGGTGAACCACCTAATGGGTATTCACTTTAACAACAAGAGAATGATAAAACATATGAATAATCTAATTTAAAACACTTATAAAAAAATTGAGATCAGATATGTCTTCATTAAAAAAAATGAACAAGGAATGATTCAAATGGAACATGTTAGAACTAATGAAAAATTGGATGGAAATATGATTAAGCCTTTGGAAGCACATATGTTTGAAAAATGTATGTTGAAACTCATTGTTTTTTCACTACCCAGTGCTTGAAGAGGTTACAATTTATCCATTATCTCCAATTGTGTTAACTATTATAATCTATTTTGGATGAGATTTAGTTCAATGTGGGAGATACGATCCAGGGGGAGTGTATTTTGAGATATTCAAGTAAAAATATAATTCCATTGGGTTTATTTACAAAGGGGGATAAGGGATAAATTATTGATAAATTCATTGATATAATATCGTGTTGGTTGAAAGTTTTTGACAAACCATGCAATAAAACATTGAGACAATGAGAGTCAAGTGTTTTGTGAAAATAATTAATGGAATGGAATTCCTTTGTAATAGGATTCGAGCTTATCTTGGACATCTTTAGTAATTCCCAAACATTAGAACACAATTTATGCTTCCCATAATAGTTTCTACATTAATATTTTCTCACAGATACATAGACTGTTGGATAAATTGTTTCTAACCTATTAAGTCTTTATTGTGGATAATGTTTTCTTGAATTTTTCTATAGATTTATAACAATACAAAATAGAGAAATTTTTGGAACCATGGTTGTTCATTTCTTGAAATGGAGTTTAGTTTTTTGTTTTTTAAATCCACACTTGGAAAATTAGAGAGTTTATAAGGAATGTGATTGTTTAGTACCAGGTTACTGCAGTATTGAAGGTGGGGTTGTTTTCAAGTGTTTTCCAAATTTTGTGTTAAATATATGTAGGAAGAGGCTAGCATCTTGAAATGTTGTTTTTTGGGAATGAACTCTAAATATGAAGGGTAATGAATGGATTTGGGAAGGATATGTTTTGTAAATGTTGAGTTTTATGAATGTATGGAGCTTCATGAGTGTGAGATGAGTTGATAGTGTTCTCTGCAACTATGTGAAGTAGTGTATCAATAATAAATGTTGAGTTGAAGATAATACTCACAAGTACAAAAAATATCACTGAATATTCAAAAATCAATGTGGTTCTTGAAGAGGTTTTTAGAGGTTCAAGAAAAATGTGTTGTAGGCATGGGTGCTTCAAGAAGGGTTGAGCCCATTTATATAAGGCTACCCCACTTTATTAAATAATAAGATATATGGTGTAAGGTCCAAATTTCTCTTAATTTTGGGAGTCCAAGAGATTTAGGAATGATGTAATCAAAGTGAGCTTGATCATCATGAAAAGACGAATATAGTCTTCAAATTTTCTTAAGTATTTTAGAATATGAGTTTTGTGTTGACATGGTATTCTGTGATGACTCAGTGTGTTTTCTGAAGGTAGATTATTTCACAAAGGTAGTTTTCATCGTGTAGGGTGTGAGCCTCACAAAAAGAAGTATTTAACATCATGTTTATGTGAATAATGCTTTCAATTTCATCAGGTTAGGACTACGATGCATGTAGATTCTCATTCTAGTTGGGGATAAAGGCATAAATTCCTATCTGCTGGAGAGACCTTAATATTGATAAACTAAGGGAATCTTCACCCAATGAAGTGAGCATGTGGGATTTGATGGAATTTTTCCAAGGGATGCATTTTTCTACACCTAGAATATTTTTATGGCATTGATCTAGGAATAAAGCAATTATGTCTATAATTCTCTTTTCCACAACTATTGAATATTAGTGGGTTTAGGTATGATAGACACACTATCGACATGTGATCAATGGACTATACCTTATTAGTGAACTAAGTAAAATTGATGTGTTGTCGCTCTTCATGTGAATATTTGATTACTCCATGATTACATAAGATTGGTTCAACAACTTCCGACCAACATTGGAACAAGATCAATCACTTTATAAGAAACAATTCATTTCCTAGTTCACCCCTCACCTCTTTGGGTTTTCTGGGGTCCAACAATGTTAATTCGTGATTTGATTATTATTTTGTACCTATGATGGATATGACTCTAAAAGGTGTAATAGTTGAGTATAATGATAATTATAATGAATGATGTAAAGATTTCATGATAATAAATACTTCATTGATATTTATTTTTCCTAAAACAAATTGGTTTCTAATTTGTGTATTTTTATGTATCTTGAGAATTTTTAGGGGGTATTCAGTTATAATTATGGAAATTTTATTTCATATAGACCAAGATAATTGTAAAATAATTAGAAAAAATCTCAAAAAATTTATTTAAAGTTTGTTATAGTAGATTATTTCCTATAGATAATGATAATTTATCACATTATAGATACATTCATAGTATAGAATTAATAATAGAGTTTGAATAAAATACTCTCATAGTATAATTATTTTTTAAGAAATGAAAGAAGGTGGAGAATGTTCAAATTATTTTCATTGAACTTATATATATTTATGGAAAGGAAAATATATATTTGATTCATTGATTAAAAAATCATATGAATCAATTACTCAATATAAATAAATATAAATGGTAGTTTAGTGGTATGTTAGTTAATTTCCATTTAGAATTTTAAGAACATGATAATGATAGAGTCATTTCTGGCTTTAATGTAACTCCTACATTACTTTTAATAGTAAAAGAGTGGAATGTATCTAATTTTTTGTATTAAGGGATCTGAGATGACTTAAATGTTTATGATAACACTATAATATGGAATATATTTCCAAAATTGAAACTTTATATTAAGGGATGTGTGATAGATCATATCAATTTTTGAAAAAATTAATAGAAATCATTAATTATTCTATTTGGGTAGTGAATCCATGAATTATAGAAATTCATCATGACATCCAAAACTTTTTTGTGAATATAAATATTAAGATAGAGGTAACTATGTAATGACCCTAAACTCTATCGTTGGAATTTCCCTTATTATGTTTATTTAATATAGTATATATCACACAATATCACTTATATAACTCAGTACATTCATTATAAATGAAGAGTGAATGAAATAAGTGGTATTTGTAGATGATAAGGAACCTATACCGATGAAATATAACATTGAAATTATGAATAGTAATATGAGTCTTATGAATAGTAAATTGGACTAATAAAGATTAACATCACCCATGAAAGTATAAATTAAATTGAGTAACCTTATAAATTAATGTATCATGTAATTATAATATAGTATTACTAAATAAATATTTTAAAAGTGTTGGTATTTTTGTAATTCATAAATATTTAATTACAATTAAATACAAAATTAAATAATTTAAAATAATAATCTATTCATATATAATTTATTCATAAATTAATATTTTTTGATCTATTGATTTTAGGATAATTTTATGAGACCTTTGTTAATTTGGTTATGTGACATAATATTAGTTATAGATTTGAAATCTAAATTTCTTGAGTGAATGAGGGTTTTATTTAAAAAATCCATTTCACATATTTAGAAAATTATTCTCATAAAATAGAGATAATTTTTGAATTATAACTGTTGAAAAATATTTTGGGTTAATTTTTGGTATTGTTCTACAATACATGAACTGTTTTGTGAATAGTAAAATATGATAATTTATGATAAATGATAAATATATAATTTATTAAGTCATATGTGATTTTTGGATGATTTAAGATCCCTTGGTTTGAAATCACAAGAAATTGTAACTATATTTAGTCACAAGAATCAACACGATTGGTTGTTTTGAGAAAAATAAAAAAAATAATTTTTAAAGTAATGAAAAATCACCCCACTCCTCCATTATAAATACCACCCCTCACCACCCATTCTCCACACACCATCAATGATTTTAGCCATATGAAAATTCTTTCCCAGACCACTCCCTAAGGCCCTTCCTCACATTTGTGAGATCTTGGTCATAACAAATTTTCAAAACAAATCCCCTTGAAGAGGTTCTCATGGAGGAGTATTCAAGAGGTAAAATCCTCTTACTTTTCCTTTTAATTTATTTTCAAGTTATATCCTTTTATTATTCTCTCCACACCTCCTATATCTAAATGAGCATGATAATCCCATTATAATATAAATTCAATATTGATATAATGTTTATCTAATTTCTTTACTCAAATTCCCTTTTCTCTATCTTTTATTTTAAAAAATAATCCATCGTTTGAGAGGAGCTGATTTACAACCTTCATCGATGAATAATTTTTTTTCTTTAATTTCTCCTTAAAGGATGGTAATAAAACCATTTTTGTGGTTAAATCAAACTACAATATATGTATATCAAACATAATTTTTTTTAATAAGTAACATATTATCATAATACTAAATAATAAAAAATGTGATCATTATGACCAAGAATCGTCCTAATAATGCAAATAATTATCTTTATATGTCTTGTCTAATGTTTCATACTCATAAAATATAACAAAATTATATATATAAACATTTAAAAATATTAATATTCATTAATATCAAATAAATTAAATTCTGTTGAATTATACCCATTTCATCAGAAATTTATTACTCATATACAATTATACCGATCGTGAAAACGAAGGAAACAAGAGCTCCTTAATAATAAAATTATATCTTATAACTCATCAGAAAAGAAATAAATGAACTTAATAAAATTTTAATAAATAATATCAATGTAAATAAGGTAATAAATTAATTCATTAATGTGTTTAATTTTATTATCCCGGACATTAAGTTCATGTGAAAAACATATTCCTACATAAGGTAAGGGTTTTTTTTTCCTAACCTCCATTTTAATTCGGGTTGTGTTTTATTCCTCTATACACCAATTAGATTCTTAAATATTCTTCTATAATTCACCTAAAATATATATATAAGTTCAAAAATCAATATTCTAGGTCATTTTATATCTCGTTTATAATAAATAAATGTTTTTTCAAGGTTCCCTTTTCAATTCTTCCCGATACACAGACACAGTTAAAGGGAACATATTGAATTCATACCCATTTTTATGTACCACCCATAATCTGTTTTAAGAAACCATTATTTTCCTAAAAATCATATTTTTTTCATGAAAAAATATATTTTTTCATTACAGGTTTTATACAAACAATTATGACAAATAAAAATGATATTTCAAAATAACTCTTCATTAAAAATTAAAATGTTGTATTTCCCTTTGGAATACTATAATGATTTTATTAGAGAATTTTATTATATTTTAAAAAATATGTTTTATTTTATGAATTATTTAGATTTATATAATATTATTGTAATCTACCATTTTTTATTACAATTTTTATGGTAGGTTAGACTAGGAATGTTCTATCTTGATACTATTCCCCATGCTACATAGATTGTGTGGTGATTTTGATTACATATTGGGGAAAGTAATTTAAATTTTATATGTTCAAGTTGTTTCTGTTTAACCCCATTCATATGAGGATTGAATTGTACTTATAATGTAATTGGTGGGCCCTACTATATCTACTTCATTAATTGGTAGGTCTCATGAGACAAAACAGAATTGGGATTTGGTCGAGGTCTTACCCTAGTATTTTGAAGCTTCTTAGTCGAGGCCTTGACAATATGTTTCAAATGTATGAAATTATTTATTCCCTAACTATGATATTATAAATTGAAAAACCATGTGAGATTTGATTATTATAAAATCCAAAACTATGGTTCATTACATTATGATCAGTTATATGGATTTATTTAGTCATCTTTCATCCCTGCCATATTATTCTCTTGTTTATTTTTTTTATGGATTTTGTTTTTAGTTATTCACCATGAATAATGTTTATGATTATGTTAACTTATTCTTTATTACATACCCTTACTACCCATATGATCTCACCCATTTTTATGTTTTATTTTTCCATGGGATATAAAGATGAATATTATTAATGAATTTTAGGGATAATCTAGGATTTATAGATATTTTCAATGGAATATATATATATTGTTTTTTATTTAATATTTTAACATAACAATTATGTATGTTTCTATTTTACAAATGCTACTAAACTATTTGTTATTTCAGGAGGTGATTCCTTATAATATTACCAATTTAATAATGTAAGGCACTAGTTATGTGATACTAGGGTATGGGTCTTTATAGTTGGTATCAAAAGAAGTTTAGTAGAAACAATGGAAAGAAGATTTAGAGAACATATATTAGTGAACACAACCCTAATAGAGAGTTTGATGATATGAATACAAGAACACTCTATAATTTTAGTAAATTAGAGATTATGCGGATCTTCATAGAAATAAATCCATGTATAGATACTACAAATGGACGTGGTTCTAGCATAGATGTATCTAGGAGTAACAACTCCATCAAGGTGTCACCGACCTGACTCAGGGTAAACTGGTATAGACAACAATTCATACTTCACACTTGGTTTGACACTCCCAAGGGATATTCTTAGGATAATTAAAATTCTATTTAGAAACCATGATAAATGATTTAATAGTAATTCATTCCTCAAAGAAACAATGTTTATGATTATGAGATTAGATATGCATAATATTTCAGTTTATGTTATATGTATTTCTCAGTTAAGATTACCCGTTATGATTCATAACCTAATCTAGTGTATTTAGTTCTTTAGAAATGGTGTGTAGTGTAAGTAATGGAAATTGTATCAATCCAAAAATCCCATACAGATATTTATATCACATCCAAGATAATAATGTCAGTATTGGAGCTGTGACTGGTGCTGAGCAGCTTATAATTATACTAGTACATCCGAATCAGGTAATCAAAAATAACCTAACTCATAAAGAGCATAATATACCCTGACATGGAAGATAAATGTTAGAACACTTTATTTAACAAAAAACACCGCCATTCAGTGGTAATACAAACCCTTATATAGATAAGTCGTTGATAAGTTCATTAGATAAGATATTTCCCTCTTTGGGAACTAACGAAAGTGGTAATGTTTCATGATAGTTTATCATCTATTGGGAGACTCTTATCTCTGGTGGAAACTAATCCAAAGAACAAAGGTGGAGGAAAAAATAAAAAATATATAATAGAGGTATTTTAAAAAAATTCCCTAGAATAATATTTTCCTCATGAATAATGAGTGGATATAGAAAGGTAATTCTTGAATTTGAGGGGAAATGTTGACGAGAATGATTCCATGTATGAATCTAACAATACAAGGCTAGAAAGGAATTCCACAAAATATATACATAATCCAAGTACTGAGATTGACCGATTCATTGATGGACAAAATCCATTCCACTAAAGATTACTAGTTTCTCAAACATTCTCATCATACGACGATATAGTATCATGTGTTTTCATAAAAGATAAATAATTATCTATGTATTATGAATTCATGGTAAATAAAGATAAAAAAAATATGTATGGGGAAAGAATGATTAATGGGAAAATAAAAAAGGGAGTTTTCCAACATGTGATACTTGTGGAAGGAAACACCTTGGAGCCTACAAAAAAGGGAAATGAGTCTCTTACAAGTGTGTAGAAAAAGGCCACCAAGAACTTGATTGCAAGGGAAATAATGAATATACAAATGTCCAATGATAAAATTTTTGTGATATGAGACATTAGGAAAATGATTTTTTCAAGCATCAGGGAAACTTTACTCATAAAAGTCCATGGGAGCAAGGAAAAGCTTAAAAAATCACAAAATCTGAAGTTGAAGTTCCTAATTATGTGGTTATAGGTACATTAATCATCTCCTAACATTTATCTAAATAATTATTTGATTTAAAATCATTACATTCCCTTATTTTATCCTAATTTTCGTCAAAAAATATATATTTCAAATTATCCTTACCATGTAATTTTCCAATAAAAACCCTTAAGGGAAGTCTCATTACAAAAAGATAGGTCATGTTGTTCCCATTATGATATATAAACGTTATTTATCAGCTGAATCTATCTTCATAATTTGGTTGAATTTGATATAATCATATATTTGAATTCGATTTCAAAATATGATGTCATAATATATTTCAAGATGATGGAAATTACAATTTTTGAGGAATGTGTAGAATCCCATATCTTTAGACCAGAAACATCACCATCTAATTGTCACCAAGATCCACCCCATTTATCTATACTAAATAAAATCCATTGGGAGGAAGAGAAACAATTATCTATGAATCTTCATATTGAAGATGTACATTTTATGCTATAATACATTGATGTATTTCTAGAATATTTACCTAGACATCCTCCAATGTGGGATGTTGAGTTCTTTGTTGATTTAATTCCTTTTTTCAAGATCTATATCAATGTATCTTTATATAATGGCCATGGTGGAATTAATAGTACTAAAGAAATAACTAGAATAATTGAGTGATAAAGGTTTTTTCACATGTTTTTCTCTATGGGGATCTATTTTAATCTTTTATCAAGAAAAAATATGGATCCACAAGGCTGTGTGTTGACTATAGAGAAATCAATGCTATTATAGTAAAGAACAAGTATCCACATCTTTTTATTGATGATTTATTCAATCAATTTCACGAAGTTCAATATTATTTGGATATTGAACTTTGATATGGATATCATAAATTGTGTGTGAGGAGGGAATACATTCCAAATAAAACATTTCCAAATATGCATAGAAATTAAAAGTTTACATTAATTCCATTTGGATGTACTAGGGTATCCTCTATTTCCTGGATCTAATGACAAAAACATTCAGGTAATATCTTGATGATTTTTTTTTGTATTTATTGATGATTTTTTTTGTACTGCAAATTCTATTATGACCATGAGAATCACTTTCATATTTTTTGATGACTCTAATAAGAAATGAGTCATATGATAATTTTAGAAAGTGTGAAATTTTCCTTCAATTAGTTTCTTGCCATGTCTATATTGTCTCAAAAGATGGAATATCAATTAATCCTTCAAAGAAAAAGGCAGTTCAAGAATGACCTACACCAAAAAACAAAACCAAGGTATGCGGTTTTATTGGTTTAGAAGGTTATTATTAGTAATTTTTTCAGAACATCACTCGATTATCTTACCTGATAATCAAGCTTACTTGTTAAGGGGTTATGTTTTTGTGGAAAAATGAATGTAAAGAATGTTTTTTAGAATTCATGATGAGATTAGTGAATGATCTGATCATGAATCTACCCTTGGGAAATGGCATTTATTTGATTGATTATGATGTTTCATATAAATGAAATGGATGTATACATATGAAAAATGATATAGTTATGACTTGTATATCATATATTTAAAAATTCATGAATAGGACTATCTAACTCAGGATATTGAGTTATCATCATTAATATTTTCTCGAATGATATCATGACAATATCTCTATGGTTAAAGATGTAAGACATATACAGATCAAAAGATCTTGAAATATATCTTCTCAAATAAATCACTCAACATGAGGAAAAATAGATGGATCGAGATACTTAAGTTTTATGAATGTTCAAAACCCTATCACCCATGAAATGAATCTAAGGTGGCTGATCCATTGAGTAGGAAGGATCATGGGGTTCTAACCAAAATGTGTGTTGACATGGACCATGTATACATAGATCTATAAAAGATGAATATGAGAATTATCAATTAAGGTGAAACATCATTTATTTTTCTAACTAGTTTCCCAACCATCTTTACTGGAAATAATTAAATTTTTGTAGTTTTATCATGAGCCTCTTCAAAAGAAAATTAATGCTGAGAATGATGGGATGTTTATAGACTTCATGTGTGAGGATGGAATTCTTAAATTTGGGAGGAGTTATGTGTTACCACAATACTAGAGCTAAAAACGAAGTTATTGGATGGTGATGATAGATAATATTTCTCTATATAGTCTAGTAGCACTATGATGTATAGAGAATTGATGAAAACTTTCTGGAGGGATAATATGAAGTGGGAAATTACTGATTATGTATAAAGATGTTTATTCTATCCACAATTGAAGGCTAAAAGGTATAATCCAAGAGGATTCTTGGAACCTCTAACTATTCATACATGGAAGTGAGATGATATCAGTTTGGATTTTTCCACTATATTACATAAGAATCCCAGAAATAATGATTAAATATTGGTGATAGTTGATCAACTTACCAAATCTACACATTTCCTTGTAATAAGGGGTGATTTTCCACATGGGAACCTTATAGGGATCTTCATTAATGAAGTTATAAGACTTAACTAAGCACCTATTTCAATAGTTTCTAATATTAATACAAGATTTAGATCTTATATATTTAATAGTTTTTAGGAAGAATGGGATACTGAGCTTTATTTGAGCGATGCTTATTACCCACAAACTAATGGGCAATCAGAAAGGGCGATCCACACACTAGAAGATAGGTTGAGATCACGTTTGATTGACTTAGAAGGTTTGTGGAACTAGTATTTACATTCGGTATATTTTTCCTACAATAATTGTTTCCATTATATTATTAAAATGGAACCATATAAATAGTATATTGAATGAGATTTCATACACCATTATATGAGGGTGAAGTTAGAGAAAGGAAATTGTAGGCCTAGAGGTTATAATGGAAAAAATAGAAAATGTAAAGGATTTAAAAACCCATATTAAGGAAACATAAAGTAAGAAAAATACCTATGCCGATAATAGTAGGAAGTTTTTGTAATTTCAATTAGGAGATCATGTTTTTTTGAAACTATTTCTATGGAAGGGTATTATATAATTTATGAATAAAGGGAAATTGAGCCATGTATACATTTTTCCTTTTGAAGTTCTGGAGAGAATTGGAGATGTGGCTTATCATTTGAAAATTATTCCTAGCATTTCTATAGTTCACAATTTGTTTCACATCTCCTTGACATGGCAGTACATTCTAGACCCAACACATGTACTCACTTCTGAAGGAATAGAATTAGAACATGATTTATCTTATTGCGAACATGCTATTCAAATTTTGAACACTAAAGAAGAGGTGTTGAGTAATTAGATGACTCAACTGGTAAAGGTACTTTAGAAAAATATTAAAATTAAAGAGGCAATATGGGATCCTGAGGTGAATATAAAGAATAACTACCCAAATCCTTTTGTGGGGTGCGAATCTATGAATTTCGAGGATGAAATTTTTGTAGTAGGGGAGAATGTAATGACCCAAAACACTATCAATGATATTTCCCTTATTATTATTTTTTCATATAGTATATAACACATAAATAAACTATATAACATAACAAAAACATTATAAATTTTGAATTAATGAAATAAGTGGTGTTCCTAGAAGTTAATGAACCAATACCGATGAAAAAGTAACTTGACCTTAGGAATCGTAATGTGAACCTTCAAAATAGTAAATCAGACTAATGAATTGTAACACCACCCATGAAATTATAAATAAAATTTATGAACCTTATAAATTAATGTATCATGTAATTATATAATAGTATATGTAAATAAATATTTTAATAATTGTTAAATTAAGTGTTGGTATTTTTGGAAGTCATAAATATTTATTTACAATTTTAAAATTAATAAAATGATTTAAAAGAAAATATATTAATATGAAATGTATTCATAATTATCATTTTGTAGTCCTTTTATTTTAGGATAATATTATGAGACCTTAGTTATTTTTTGAAAGTGTTATAAAATATGTTATAATTTTAAAATCTCTATTTTTTTAGTAAGTGACGGTTTAAAATTAAAAATAAATTTATAATACATAGAAAATTATTTTCATAATATTGAAATCATTTTTTAATTCTAAAAATCAATAAATTGTTACTGTTACTTTTTGATATTTTTCAAAAAAACATTAATTTTTTTGTGAATAGTTAAATATGAGAATTTTTTATAAATTATAAATACATGATTTATTGAGTCATAAGTGACGTTTGGATGATTTAAGAATCATTGTTTCGAATTCACATAATTTTATTACTATATTTACTTACAATAATCAGAACTATTGGTTGTCTTGAGAAAAAATAATAAATTAAGAATAAATTAAGGAGAAATCACCCCTCTCCTCCACTATAAATACCACCCCTTCACACATCACCTTCATACCATTGACCCTTGTCAAATTTTTTCCCAAACATCTCCCAAATATTATTCCTAGTGTCTTGGAGATCTTATACTTAACAAAAGACTTAAACCATGCCCTATATATAGGATCTCAAGGAGAAGTATTCTAGTGGTAAAATTCTATTCCATTTCTATTTAATTTCCTTTAATTTAATTTTATTTTTTTTATTCTCTCCCCAAATTCTCTATCCAAATAAGAATGATATATCCTATATCATATATATACTAGTGTGATATGAAATTAATTGAATATCATTTCTCAAACTCCCTTCTATCTTACTTTTATTTTAATAATGAATTCATCATCTTAGAGGTGCCAATTTACAACCCTCTTGAACGATGAGTTTTTGTTCTTTAATTTCTCATTAATTGATTGTAATGAAACCATTTTATGGATAAAAAATACAATAATATATGTACTTAAACCATTCTTATACATTATAAATGACACATTTACATAATACTAAACGATAAAACCAAATGAGTCTGTTATGATCAATAACCGTGTTAATAATGCAAATGATTATCACTAAATGCCCTTTTTAATGATTCAAGCACATAATATATATAAAAATGATATATATTAAAATTTATAGTTATATATAATTATTATTGTCATATAAATTAAATTATGGATAATTATACACATTCTACATGATCTTCCATACTCTTATAGAGCTATATCGATCGTGAATTCCAATGAAATGAATGCTCTCGAGAAATAAAATAATATATTGAAACTCCTAATAAATCTATAAATGACTATAATAAAATTAAACTAAAAAAAATAAATTTATATATGGTTATAAATTTATTTATTCTGGTATTTAATTTTATTATCCAAGATGTTATGGCCAAGTGGAGAACACATTCAGACATAAGGTATGGGTGTTCTTCCTGAACTGCCATTTCCTTTTGGGTTGTGTTTTCTTCCTTTAAAAACTAATGAAATTATTCATTATTTTTTTAATTATACCAAATTATATTTATTCATTCCAAATTTTTGCTTTTATATGATTTTATCTATCATTTATAATAAATACATGTTTCTCAAGTTTCTATTTTCAATTCATCTCGATATGCCAATCTGTTTAAAGGGAACAACTTGATTTCATACCCATTTTCAAGTAACATCCATAATATTTTTTAAGATAACATTATTTACCAAAAATTACTAATTTTTTCATGAAAAATATATTTTTCATTACTAATTTTATATAAAAAATGTATTAAAAATAAATATGAATTTTTCAAAAAAACTATTCTATGGAAAGTAATCGGGGTATTTCTCTCAATAATTTTTTGATGATTTTATTAGATTATTTTAAATTATTTAATCTATATTGAATTTTTTTCTTTAGTGATTTTTATATCTTATTATTGTAATCTAACAAATTTTATTAAATGGTTTATTCCTGGTTTGACTGTGGATGTGCTATCTTGATACCATTCACTGTGATACTCAAATTGGTTAGTGATTATGATTAGAGATTGTGGAAAGTTATTTACATTTCATATGTTCATGTTTTTTATGTTTAGCCCCATTAATATGAGGAATGAATTATACTTAGAATATGATGGGTGGGGCCTTTTATAGCCCCTCGATGCATAGGTTGGTCTCATGAGACAAAAAAAATTTGGATTGGGATGAGATCTAACCCTAGTATTTTCAATGGTCTTGGATGAGGCCTTGATGATTTGTTTCAGATGCCTGAAATTATGTATTCAGTCATTTTAAAATTATAAATTGGAAAAAATGTGATATTTTACTAGTATAATATCCATGACTTTGTTTCATTCTCTTATGACCAGTTATATGCCTTTATTTACTCAGCTTTTATTCCCACTAAATCATTCTTAAGTTTATTTTTTAAGAAATGTCTTTTTTAGTTTTCACCATGCCTAATGTTTATGTTTAAGATAACTTCCATGGTATTACATACCCTTACTGAGCATTTTATATCACTCCGTTCTTTTGTTTTTTCCTTAGGATGTGAACATTTGTATTATGAATGACTTGTTGGGACAATATTATAGATATGGATGTTTCCAATGGAATCTCTATATTGTTTTTCATTTCATGTTTTATTGTGAAAATTATGTATGTATCTAGTTTTACAATGTTACTAAAATACACAGTCTATTAGGATGTGATTCATTATAATCTTACCAATGTAATAATTTAATGCACCGGCTCTGTGAAACAGGGGTCTTAGTCATTAAAAAAATATACTTTTTTATATTTGATCAATTATCTGTAATATGAGGAGAATTAATTATTTTTTTGGTTATTGAAAACTATATATATATAATACATTGAAGTATGATTTAATTTCTAATAAAATATTTAAAATATATAATATATCATACCAAAAATATAAATTTATTATTGTGTGGGTATATCTTTTAAGGATACATGCCTTTAACTATCAGTAATTTTGAGTTTTACTATAAGGATTTCAATTTCATACATTCTCATGGCCTTTTATTATTTGAAATTCATAGAATTATTAAATCCATTACATTGGGAATACTATCATTACATTTCTATTTCTCATAAAAACTAGATTTTTCAGTTCAAATTCATTTTTCATTCCTAACATACTTACTTCATTTAAGGCCATTTTAAATTGTTTTATCTATAATAAAATTAGGTTATACTCATCCAAATTCCATAGGAAAAATATTTCAAAATATTATATGAATATTAAAATAATTAAATAGGATACAAAAAAATGAATACCAATTAGTCCAGTAAAAACAAGAATACCCATGAAAATTTTACCTGTTCCACAATAAAACATTGATCACATAAAGATAATATATCAATATTATAAAATAAAATTTCATCCAAAACAATCCATTAAAACTTATTAGAATGAATAATAAATCCAATAATTAATATTTAGTAATATGGTAACTCAAGAAAATTTATTTTCATGAAAAAAATATTTCACCTTTAAAAGTAAATTATATTTACTTACCCCATTAATCTAAATATTTCCATAATTATTATTTTTGAATAATAATATATATCTGAGAGATTATTTTTAAATCAATTTTCACTCTTTATTATCTAATTTCAAAAATAACCATGGCCTAATCAATTCCAAAGGAGTATGGTCATCTCCCTCATTTTTTCCCATTTATGAAAAATAATTACCCAAGGCATTTGAGAGAAATATTAGGACCACTCCTCATCATGATCTATATCAAGATAAACCATCATCACATATAATTCTAAAATATATTATCATGAGTAAATATTTCAAAAGAAAACACTTTTTTATTATAAAACTCTTTATAAAATCATTTATATAAAAAAATAATGTGATTTCTATTTTTGAATAAAAATTTCATGAAATATCCATTTTCTATTGAAAATATAATACAACGAAAAATTCCCAAAAATAGTCAGTATTTAAATTACATTTTAAAGACATTAAAACCTGAATATTAACAATTTTAATGAATAAAAAACACAATGATTGTAAATTTACCTCATGTGGTATACATTAAAAATCACTTTTTCCACATCGGTAAAAATAGTCGAAAGTGAAATGTACATATAATAGTTAAAAGTATATTTGTTAACCATTTTAAATAAACTAAAAAATATTTGATTTTTTTTTAAAATAATCCAAAATAAAATTACTCTTGAATCTTATAATATTATATGTATATGGAGTATTTTTCTAAAACACTACAAATTGTATTTCAACAAAACTCCATATAAATTTTCCAACTTTTAAAATAAATTTTTATTGAAGGGTATAAACTTAAAGGACATATAAAAAAATAAAATTTAATTACATTTAATATAAAATTATTTTAAATGGATGTTTATTCACAACTAAAATAAATTATTTGGTGAATATGGAATAAGTCATAATGAAAGAAAATTGAGTGGAGAAATTTACTTACCCTGAGTACTGACTCATTTTGTATGTCCTATAAATGATTTATAAAAAAATTATACTATTTATATAAATTCCTAATAACCACTTAAATTTTCATTAAATTCATAGTATTTTTTTATTCAGTTATTATTGTGAATTATTTATTTTTTATATAAGTTGAGTTAACGTCAATTTTTTTGAGGATATTTAGTTCATATTACCAAAACATATCGTTAGTTTTTCCACATTCAATGGGGTCATGGTTATATAATCTATATAATTTTAATCATTAAATAATATTTATAATTATAAATTAAATATAATTTGTGAACAATCAATGAATGGTGGTAATCAAACATGAATCACATATCTTTATTATGGTAGTAGATGACACGTATGGGTGATAAATGTTATCATTTTCCAACGAATGAAACGGTTGAATAAAATGTAATATATTATGTTTAATTATTCAAAATTATCTGACGAAAATCATATATATGTGGTGGATGTTATTTTTTTGTAAAAAACATGAAAAATTGGATAAGAAATAGTTTACCTTAGAAAATTCAATTTTTATGTGTAAAAATATTTTATTAAAAAATACATAGAAATGTGGATCCATAGTTGACTGATTATATTAAGTTTTATAAAAAAGATGTAATATGTTTTTTAAATACAATGAAATATTAATTTTTAATATTTAAATACATGAAAGGAAAATGAATATTTCTTAAAATATATTATTTTCAACTATTCACCCCAAAATATGTTTTTTCATATAATTCTAAAAAATTTTCCTCATGATAATTCTTATAAGAAGATATAGAAAAGTATATCCTCTTTTCCCAATTAAATTTATAGAATTTGGAAATTATACTTTTGAAAAAAACCTAGTAATGAATGAAACTCCATTCAGTTAGAATATATATATTATATTTTTAATAGAGAAATTACCTATTATAATTATAATAAATACAACTAAATTATTATTAATAAGGAATGAAATTGATATATTATTAATTTTACATTGGTTTTTATATTCTTCACACACACTTAAGTTGTGTCCACATATTTTATATTCAGTTATTAAATAAGTTGGGATTTTTTCCCATTATAGCATTAGATTCACAGGCTGCTTCATAAATAATATGGGTTTTTAAAAAAACAAGAACCTAGTGATTAACATTATTATAAAAATTCTTACCCCTATAAAAACTATGAATATGTTTTTCTTTATAATAATATTTCTCTTCCATGTAATCTAATTTAGGACTCAAAACATGATATATTTCTGGAACATACTCTGTTAACAATTATACCTGAAAAACATCATGTATCTGAGATAAACTCAATGGAAAATACACTTTACATGAAATCGATAAAATATTCTATATAATTTAATATATTATAAAGAACCATGTACTTAACATTCCATTCTTACCAAAATATAAAATACTATTCCATTGAGATACATTAATACAAACACGATCACCCACCTCGAATGAAATATATTTATGCTGGTTATCCACATAATGTATCCTTTGGTTTTTCTGTTCCCTCTTAAGTTACTGAATAAAATTAAATTTACTAACCATTTCATCCACCAATTCACTTCCAAAAACCTATAATCAAAAAATTAATTTCAAAAAGATGGAGTCCAACATCTATTTTAATAAAATTCCTCTAAATAATCTATATGTATAATAGAATTAAAAGAGTAATTATAAGAAATTTTAATTAGTGAAATATTTTGATCAAAACATACATCGTAACTTGATGATAAATCTTGAATCATATCATTATAAAATTGAATTATTTTCTTTAAATTTAAAATAGATTCAAAATAAAAATTGTACAGAAATTTAATTATGTTCCTAATTACTTATGATAGAATTTCAAAATATTAGATGTTAATATGGGTTCATGATTACAAAACATAGTATAAGGGACTCCATTAAACTTGATTATATCTTTAACAGAATGTATGAATAAATGATCCAAATACATATTTTATTAGAGGGGATGACAATAAATAGATTTAGACAAATGATCAATAAAACCCTCAATAATATTACTTCCATGAAAAATATTTGGTAATACAACCATGAAATACATGGATATGTTCTCTATTTTTCCTTATTGAAATAGAAAATATTTAATAATTCCCTTTAGTAGTTTTCATTATTCTTTAAACTGTTAAAAAGTGAGTCATTTCATCAAAATATTTTCAATATCACTTTTCATTCCTTATCTATTTAAATGTTAATGAAGGTATCTATAAAATATAGTGATGTATGGATGAATATAAAAAAGTTCATTGAGATTTAATAATTTTTTAAATGGTAATCTCAAAGAATACATAATCTAATTATAAAATCTCAAAAACTGGCTTTTCAATGTTAAATTCATGAAAATTTCCATTCCTAACCGATTATATATATTCTTGTAAATCACAATCACCCTTCTGGGTTTCCTTAATTTATTCTAACAATGATTAATTCACTAACACTAGAAAAAATAGAGGATGTTCCATCATGAATAATTTTTTTTCCAATATTCATTAAATCATTAATAAAATAGTCATGTTTGACTCATTTCATTATTTCTTCTGAAAGATCATTTCAAAGTAAAGAATAATCTCGTCTATTTTATTGGATTTTATTGAAATGAATCATGATAAAATACTCATTAACTATCTCCAAACACATTATCTGAATCATGTATCATTATTTTTGAGAGAATATATAACTCAAAATTTTATGATCCGAAAAAAGATTACATTTTAAAATATATAAATTATATCTTCATATCATTATGTAAAACATTATAGCCAAAAATTCAAGGTTATGTGTTGGAATATTTTTCTTATGGGGTTTCAATTTTAATGAAACATAAGAAATACCCAATTATTCTATATAAAAAACATAAATTTCATTTAATGATGTATTACTATAGATAAAAAAACACTATTTCATGTTGTAAGGTCCAAAAGTGGAGTATTAAATAATATTTTCTAAAATTCATGGAAAAATTCATAATAAACATTTATCTATTTGAATTTAAATCATTTTTCATTTATCTTAGTTAGTGATTTATATAACTGAGAAATTTTTTGAAAATAATTCTAGAAGTAACTTGTTAATACATAATAACTACAAATCTCAATGAAATTTATAAATCTTCCCCACTCTTCAACCAATATATTGTTCACTGGATCAACATTTATAAAATATTTATGTAGAATATATCAATAGTAAAAATATATCATGATATATAATGAAATAGGAAGAATATAAATGGATATGGAAAGATTTTAGATGAATATTCATCACATTAATAATGTACATGCATGAGGACCATAATAGTTTAGTTCCATTAGAAACATAGAAAACTATCTTCTTACTTTTTGAAAGATATTTAATGTTTCCCACAAATATATTCCCATTTTGTAGTCCTACCTAAAAAAATTCTTGAAAACATAGGGAAATGAATTATAGGAAATGGTGAGATCATATGTGTAATATGTTTAAATAAAGAAGATATGTTAGAGAAAATGAGAAAAAGGGTATGAGAATAAGGTAATATAATTTGAATATCTTACCATGCATATCAAATTTCTTATACATTAGTCATGGAATAATGATTAGTAGTTCCTAATACATGAATTATAAGGGAATTAAGAGCATAATCCCTGAAATTATAATATAGGAATAAGTTGTAGAATTATAGAACACACATAAAGATATATAATTATTTCTATTATAGTCCAGGATTACTTCTGAGGACATATTAGTTGATTTAGTACACTCCCCAAACAATCATAGTAGTCAAGGTTCCCTCCGTAGTCCATCTCTTTGGAAAAGTCCATTACTAAACTAGGATAACTCCCAATCCCATAAATGTATTAATGAACCTTGTTCATTTCCAATTCCAGTCCAATATTATCGATCCATGTTCAGTCCTATTTATATCCCTGTATTACAGAACATAGTTCAATCCTCATCCTAGCCTTTTATAACTAAACTAACATCACTTCTCCTTCCAGACATGTATTACTAAATATGGTTCACATCTCATTCAATCCCCACATTACTAAACTGAGTTCACTCTTCTCTCTATCACTATCTATCTCCTGATAGACATATATTTAACCAATTCATTGGTGTGGGGGGGGGGGGGGGTATAGGTCTCACCCATAAAAAAATTAAATCATACATATGTGTGCCAAAATATCATAAAAATTTATAATATCATAAACCATGAAAATAATTGAGTGTTTTTAAATATTAATCCTATCATAATCTATTGAAAATGCTCTAGTTTCATAGTAATTTCATCATAAAATAACTCATTAAATGATGATGGTTTCATAAGTGTTTTATCATTGTATAAATCATATAAGAGAAATGTGTTTCATAAGAAAATTATCCTCATAAACATAATCCAATCATGGAAATAATATGAATGGGGTCTGGTGATCATATAACAAATATATCATAAACTATATTCAAGGATTTAATATTATGTATAAAATAATTTTGAAAGGATAATTTAAAATATTTCATTGGGAAAATATCGTTTGCACTTAAAAAAATGCTTATTAAAAAAGAAAAAAAAGAAAAAAATTAATTTTAAAATAAACATGAAAACTAATAATTAACTCCTTGAAAATTATTTAAATCGCATATTTAATATTTTTTTTAAATCCCTTTTAGATTATATTATTTTTGGGGGGAAAAATTTTCATTCGATGGGAGAGATATAGTAGGATTTTTTGTTGAAACATTTTCTTATTAATATTAAGTACCAAATAGTGGAAAAAATTAACCAATACATGAATATATCATGAATAAATATATTATAATTAAATTAATGAGATTTATTGAGATATGTATCATAATATTTCATCAATGGAAGAATAATCATAAAAATCCTAATGAATAATGAGATTGTAGCAATAAAATCTCACTACATTGGAAACATTGAATCATAATAAACATGATAGAAACAATTCAAAAAATCTAAAAATATAATGAATAATAGGAGACTTATGATAACAAATTTAATTTGTATATATATACACCTGGTAAAATAATATAGGTTCATAGCACAACATGTATATCAAAGAACAAAAATTAAGAAAAACTTAGCATACTAATTTAGCAACTTTTGAATCATATACCTTATAAAATAATGATTGTAAAATTATTATTTAATTACTCATTAATTTAATTATCATAATCATATAACACACTCATGTGTAGTATATAAATCATATAAATTAATCATGTGGTGTATAGGGCATAAGTCTTGCAACAAGAAATGTGAGACTAGAAATCCCCATACAACTTTAGTAACTTTTGAATCAAAAGATACAAGAAATAAAAAAATAATTTTACACTTTTAATATCATGATATAAATTTAATTAATGATATAAAATTTCATATCTAAGTTTATATGACACATAAAATAAACATGTAATGAATATGGAATGTATCTCACAAATATAAAAAGTGATGAAATTCCCTTTCCTTAAGTCTTCACTATTTTCTTACTTTTCAAACCTTTTATATAATAAATATAAGTTTATTATAAAAATATAAAATAACCATATTGATATATAAAATACCATAAATTATATACTTTTGAATTTATATTAATAATTTTAATAATAATTACATGCTAATTTATATTTCAGATAATAGATGCTTTGTTTTTCGTACTTTATTTGACATGCCTTTGTTAGTATATTATTTATATCATTATTTACTGATTTCTAGAATTTAAAAAGTTATAATAATATCATATATTTTAACTAAAAATTTATTTATAATAGACTATATAATATTGAAAAAGTAAATTAAGTACACCGTTCATGGACATGATAGATTATATATATACATGAACGATGTTTCCATTTTCTTATCATACTGAATGGAAGAAAAGAAAATTAAGTATATATATATATTATCATTATATTATAATTTTTATTTAAAAAATATTTTATGTTTTTAATAAATATTTCTTTCATATAATCCATGGGAAGCATTAACGACTCATATCGCTTTGAGGAGGCTATAGTCTGCAATTTGACAAATGAAGTTATCGTATTTCCAGAAAACAATCCTAGAGGGATGTCTTATATAGTAACTATTAAAGAATAATTAGATCATAAATACCATAAATATGTTATAAAACAATTATTTCATTCATTATTCCTTGACTTGATATGTGATAATTGAAGAACGAATGACATTAGTTCGTAAGGTGGTAGTCCGTCATACAGGCGAATGATGATTGTGTATCCCATTTGATGGAAATGTGTGTAGGTGTAAATAAGAAACATAAAATAAAAAAAATATTAGTATATTGTGTATATTGATTTTTTTATATAATAATGTAGTAATAATAATTTAATGGGTGTATAATGAATTAATAAAAGTGATTGTTGAAGAATGTTAACTCTTCTTTGGGAAACTTGTTTTGGTTTTCACCAAAGGACATCAATTGTGTTATTTATGACCAAATTGAGTCTTATAAGATTACTAGATGAACATAGGGAGATTATTTTGTAGGGTTTTTTATGAGTCCAAAGGCTTTAGAGGTGTCAATTAGTGAGGGTGTGAGAGCCCTTTTATAGTGGATGAGGAGTGACATTCTTATAGATACAAAACGGTAAACCCTATTGAGATGTATCCATTAATAAATTTCCTACAAAATGATCTAAAAAAAATAAAATTGGTTATTTTTCCATAATATTCCCATAAAATGGGGTTTGGGCATGTTTATGGGTCATTTGAAAACCTATGATTAAATTTTATCCATTAAGTAAACTAATTTAAACCTTAAACACTATAATTAATTTAAATTTTATTCAGTAATATTCCAGGTAAAAAATTAATTTGACATGATAATACATTATAAGGGAATATTATTAAAAATAGTGAATCCATTTTTTCTAATTCAAATTACATAATTGGAAGAAATGAGTTTAAAATAATCCCACTAACATGATGAAAAAAATGGGTTAAAAGTGAAAATATTAAATTTTATAAAATGATTTCATATCCAATATAATTATTAAATTGAGTAAAAATAACTAAATTTTATTCATATATGTATATAATATCAAGATATTCATTAAAACTTACTTATAATATATATATATATATATATATATTTATTTAAAAAAAGTTAAGTTTCAATTAAAATTCAGTGTTTTCATTATTTCCACAAAAAATGGAATTTCTCCTAAAAATTCACCCAAAGTAAATTTTGATATTCCAGTTTCAAAAATTAAGATTATATTTAAAAATAAAAATAATAAAATAATAAAAAATTAATCTTAAAATAATTCTTCTGATAAAAAGTGGTAAAATTTTCTTTTAGAATAATCCACCTTTTATGCATAAAAACGATATGTTCTTATTTTATACCAATCAAACATATTGAATGAATGTAAAAAACATTTATTTAATTTATAGTATATAAATTTGTCTAATATCTCTTACAAATAGATATTAATTTAATTTATTAAGATAAAAATCATTTTTTGGGCATAAAATATTTTCATTATAAATATTTTTTTTTATATTCACCTATTTTTAATTTCTAATTGATTGATCATAAAAGAATTAATTTTATAAAAATAATTAAAACATAGTTTCATAATTAATTAATATTATTCATTTTATATATTCCAAAATCTATGTGATCACTATTCCAAAATTTTAATAAAATATTGTAGTTCAGTAAACCTCGGTCTTGTGTGTAACAAAATCTTTTGAAGGAACTCTAATTTTTTGGCAACAAAAGATAAACATAGTGTTCCATGTTATGAATTATAATATAAGTGTTTCTTGTAGTGATATATAATATTGGTGATGTATATAGGGAAATATTAACATGTTGTAGCATGCAATGCATTCCATCAAATAATTTTAATTTATTTAAGAAAAATTCAAAAAAATACTAATGATATATTTTATCCTCCTTAATATGAATTTCTGCTAGAAATACATCTAGGTTATAAATGGTTTTAGACTTAAAAGTTTCATCTATATAAATCATTGTAATAAAAGTGAATATTAATCATTACACTAAAAAAGAATGTTGGAACCATAATTGTTACACAAAATAACTCATAACTGGTTTTCCACATTGGATAACATAAGTGGGAAGCAATTATTTGTCCAGGAATAAAAACATAAATAATTACGTAGTGATAAAGATCAATTTTCACATTAAATTTGGTGATCCAAAAATATATATTAATCATAAAATCATTAATCAATGATGATATAAGTTACAATTTGATTCTTCAGAAATAAAGGTACTGGGATAATATTTTTGGTTCCAATATCATGTTCATTGAGTTGATGAATTTTTCATAGGGAGATATAATTACTCAATCACATTCCATGTTATATTAACAATCTCACCCTCTGGTTGTTCCTTGATCAATTTCTAATACATCAATTTCTCTAGGAAGTGAGGGTGAATTTTTCATTATTAGATAACTAATAGATTATGAGATTCATAAATATAATGATAAGCTATTACTTCTATATTTAGTTATCATGATGGTGAAATGGTTCTCACATGTTTTCGATTATTCATAAATCATAATATTTCAAGATAATACATTAATCTCTAGATCCTTATCTAAAGGTTAAGATAAACTATTGCACAAATGGTAAACCATGAAACACTTAAAATTATTAAAATACAAAAATTTCAAAGAAGGAAACTAAATTTTGAAAAATAAGCTTAATAGTGTTCCCCCATATATCATAATATTACACCTTGTTGTCACATTCCAAACACGTGAATAACATAATCATTTATTCTCTTAAGACATGGTAATAACCTAGATTAAAATAAATTATTATTGAAAAAAATAATGATTTCTTATTCCAAATATCATTGTAAATATTCCTTAAATCCCAAAATATTGTAATCTACATCCATGATATCACAAAAAAATCTTTCAATAAACCATTTATAATTTCTACGGTCATACATTCTATCAAATTTACCATATCCGTATCAATCATCTATTAATCCATGATTAACCCAAATTTAACAATATATTGAACTCCTTAAGGGTTTCCTTCCCTTGATCAAAATATCAAATTTTATTAAACTACCATTCTTGGTCCTCAGCTCCATTAAATATATTTTTAAAAACCTTAAATGATAAAATATTATCCATGATTCATATAACATATTTCTTAAATTCCAATACATGTTAAATTCAATCATCCAATTTCACTCTCAAACCATGAGCTATGATTTATCATATTATTCCATAACACCATTTCATTAAATATGAAATATGAATCAGGTCTTTACATTCATCAAACTAAATTTAATTATCCTTATAAAAAATACTATTATAACTTTATAGGCCTTTCACGTGACTTTCATTGTTTCTTCCTCATAAGATGAAAAACCATTACTCTTACAACATTACTGATTTCCCTCATTATATTTACCCCATAAGACATTGATTTTCTTAATTTCTATAAATTTCACACATAAAATATTCAATTTTTTATAATACCATAGTAGGACCAATATTCCAATCCATTGAATTAATTGAAATTTTTTCATTTCCCCTTTCCATTTAATTAATATTGACCCTTCATTTCCATATTCAAAACATCTATCTATTCCCTTAAAACATCAACCATTTTTATATGGAATGGGATGTAATTTCATGTAAATGACACTCTCATTATGTTAACATAATTCTAATACATTTTACTAAATGTTGACTCATCTTTAGACTTATCCTTAGAGAAATAACTATACATATCCATAGAAATATCTTGAGGGATATCCTTAAAGATTTCGCAGCTGGGTTTCTAAAGGTAAACTAAAAATTTCATTTTATAACAACTATAGGGAACCAACCTTAACATAGATAGATATATAATAATTTCAAATGAATATTTAAAAAATGAAAAATGTACATGCCTGAGGACCGTAATAGTTTAGTTACTTTGGAAACATGGAACACAATCTTATATCTTGGTGATCTTAAATATTTCCCACACATATATTCCCATTAAATAATCCTAACTAATAATTTTATTCATAACCGAGGGAAAGAAAAAATAATATATAGATATCTCATATTCTCATTAAGGGTTAATAAAGGAGACATATAATAAAACCTCAGAATAAGGGTATAAGAACATGGGAATAACATGTAAAGATCATACCGTGTATATCAAATATCATATACATGAGACATATCATAATGATTGGTAGTTTATTAGTCATAAATCAAAATGTAATCAAGAGAATATTCTATAAAAGAATAACATAGTAAAAAAAGAATGTAATTGTTGAGAATTCATAATCATTTAAAATTATTTATAGAGTAGTAAAGGCTTATTGAAAGTCCAACTTAGATGAATGGGTTTACTCCCCAAACCATATTAGCAGTTAAGGTTCACTCTTAAGACTATCTTAGTAGACAAAGTCCTTTACTAAACAAGGTTGACTCCCTATTCCATACTTGTATTACTGATCCAGGTTAATTCTAATTCTAGCCTTGTATTGTGGAATCGAGTTCACTCCCCATACCAGTACTATATTACTGAACAAAGTTCACTCCTCATTTTATCTACGTATTACTGAACTAAGTTCACTCCTCACTATAGCCCTTTATTTCTGAACTACGTTCTATCCTCATCTCAAACCATTATTATTGAACATTTTTACTCCTTGTTCAAAACCTGTCTATATCAATAGAAAAAAATACTTACCAAATATGTTAGAGGGTGATATAGTCTCCCCCATCAGATAATGAAATCAAACCCTTGTGTGAAAAATGATCATAAACATTCATAATATCATAACCATTTAAATTAAATGTGTATTATAAATACACCATACTATCATAACATGTGGATAAGATACCTTTTTCATAATCATTTCATCATTGAACAACCAAATAAATGAAGTGGGTTTCATAAGAGTTTTAGCATGGTTAACAGGTGGAAGAGAAATAGGTTTCATAAGAAAGTTTTCATCATAAACATAAAAAATTCAATGAAATAATAATATTTTTTTTCATGGGAACCCCTTAAAAAATTATTAACAAATATACATATTTCACATAACTGTATTCATATATATAATAACATATATGATATACTTATTACCTTATATAACCATTTATTAATAATTCCATGTTAATTTTATGTTTAAGGTAATAATAATTTTTTTTTCATATATGGTTTGACTTGTCTTTCATAGTCCTATTAATTAGATCATGGTTTACTAATTTCATAAATCTAATCCAAGATAATAAAAAAAATATTATGTATATATATATATATATATAGTAATCTACAAATGATAAAAATAGGAAATAAATACACAATTCATAGAGACGGTAGGTCATACGTATGCATTAACATTATTTCCATTTTCATTACGTATTGAAAAAAGAAAGTTAAATGATATATATATATATATTATCATTATAGTATAATTACAATTTCATAAATATAATTTATTCTTAATAAACCTATCCTTAATTCATTCCATGTATGTCTAGAATTAATGAAATCGCTTGGAGGTGTTGGTCGTCGACACATCAAAAAAATTATATTATCATATTTCATGAAATTGAAAAGAATGATGGTATGTGTTATATAATAATTCCAAAACCATAAATAAATATAAAATATCATATATATATAATAAAAAATGTTTCTCCATCATTATTCCCAACCATGAGGGGTAGTAATGGAAGAACGAATGACATTAGTTCATGAGGCAGTAGTCAGTCATACCCACGAATGATGATTTCAAATCCCATTTGATGGAAGTTTGTATAGGTGTATGTATAAATCTTTACACACCAAAATATTTTTATATTGATGTTACTAAGTTTATTATATGATTATTTAATGATAATAATTTTATAGGTGGAGAAAGAAAAAAACAAAAGTTATCGTTAAAGAATGTTATCCCTTCTTCATGTAACCGTTTTTTTAGTTTTCACCAAAGGATATCCATGGCATTCTTTATGACCAAATTTAGTCTTCTAAGATGAGAGTATAGACCTTAGGAGCTCATTTGGGCTTTTTTTAAAAGAAAAATGTTTTTATATGTGGGAAGAAGTAAGGGGTGTGAGTTCTATTTTATAGTGGATGAGGACTGTAACTCATGCAAATATTATTGAGAGGTCTAACATACATAATGCTCTTAAAATAATGATAAAAATGATATTAAATTTAGATAATTAGAGAAATATGTTCATAAAATCCGTTTTTTAATGTTTATAGGTCATTTTGCTTACTATAATTGATGTTTAACAACTTCTTAACTCATTTTTTACTTAATCGCTGTAATTAATTTTATTTTTTTAGTGATATTTTGGGTCAAAAATTATGTTGATAGAATTAGAAACTATATATTATTCTTATTTAAAATATGGAAATAATTTTTTGAAATTAAAATAATAGAAAAAGTAGAAATTAATTTAAACTAATTCCATTGACGGTATGAAACAATGAGTGTTAAATGTAAAAATGTTTAATGGTGTGAAAATTGTTCATTTCCAGTTTTATTTATAAATTGATTAAAATGAAATAAATTGTATTAATATATGTCTAATTGATCTAAATATTCTTTAAACCCAATTTATAATATAAATATAATACATATATAAATTATATAAAAATGATGTTTTTAATTAAAATTTAGTGTTTTACACAATTCATTGAAAATTGAATCTTCTCGAAAAAGGAACCCAATGTAAATTTATATACTAAAATTAAAATAACATAGTTTATATTTTTATATAAAATTTATAAAATCTTCAAAAAAAATTAAAACCAATTCTTCCATAAGAAATTGATAATACTACCTTTTAGATTAATACAATTTTTATCCCTAAAATGGTGTTATTATTTTACACTTATAAAACCTATTAGATTAATGAAAATGAATTAAGTTGAATATATAGTATAAAAATTTTATTATTATATCTCACTAATATTTAATAACGTTTCTTATTATGATAAAACTCTTTTATAGAAGTAAAAGTATTTTTTTCTTTAAAAACACTTTCTATTTATTCAATTTTATTTTTTTCATTCATAATTAATTACTAAAAAAACAATAAATTTTATAAATAAATTTAGACCTTATTTTCATAATTTAGTTAACATTATTCATATAATCCACTCCCATTCCTAGGTGATAACTATAATAATATTTCAATAATAATATTTTAATTCAGTAAAACTCAGTCTTGTATGTAACACAAGATATTGAAAGAACTCAGAATTATGTGCAACCCAGGCCAGATATAGTGTTTTATGTATTGAATTCTAATATATGTATTGATATTGTTCAATATAATCTTGTTGTTGAATATAAATCAATCTTAACATGGTGTATCATGCAATGAAATTCATCAATGAATTTTTGTTGTCCTTATTATTTTAATGATATGAAAATGATGTTTGTTATGATCAGAAAGAGATTTATGTTTTCTGTTAGGATTTTACATTAAAAAGTTGATTAGAAAAATTAGTTTTATTCCGTAAAAACTCACCATTAGGGTTGAGTCACCTCAAACAAAGTCTCACTTCCAAGAATCTATCACTGCCAAGGAAGTCTCATCGACAGGGATAAATCGCCACCGAGATCCAAAATTGGATATGTGTTGGAATGTATCATTTATAGTATGTTCCACCATTAGAATGATTCTAAACTAGATAAGGACACCTTAAATGTGTCTCATCACTCTAAAATTTTCACAGATAGAAGACGAACCACCAGACGAGTCACCGAGAGGAATGTCACTACCAGAAAAGTCACCACAAGACGAGTCACTGCCAGACTCTGAGTGACCATTCTAAAGACTCACTACTACAATCTCAATAAAATTCTGAATATTAATAAGTCTAATTAATAGTTTATTGAATTTAATGCTCAAAATTATTTTGACGATTGTTCTTAATTATTCGATATAAATTTCTTAATGTTCATGTTAGAATGTGCAGAATGAGGAGAAGCGGATCCGGTGGATTCTCCATTTTACTCCTATTGTTAAAATGATCCAGCAGACTCCACTGCGGGAAAAATAGCTTTTTGCGACGGGCTATTTGCGATGAGCATTAATCATATTAAAAATATCCCATCCTAGAGGTTATTTGGGATGGGGGAATCTACCCATTGTAAATAATTGGTTATTTGTGACGGGATTTGGGATCCCGTCGCAAAAAGTTAGGCACCGTTTGCTTGCCAAACCGTGGGAAGGTTATTTGTAACGGGGAAATCCCCCTATCACAAATAGTGTGTCGATCGTAGGATATTTTCCACAGGTCCTGTCACAAATACCCAATGACTGTAAATAGGATTCTGCGACCGGAAAACATCCCATCGAAAAAATAGTGTCGGCGTGTACCATTTGCGGTGGGTCCTGTCGTAAATACCATTTTAATCACCGATAGTAATTAATGCGGGCGAAGGTATTTGTGACGGGTTACCCGTCGCAAATAATCTAACCTATATATACCCCCATCCATTTTTTCTATTCCTCCTCTCGATTCTCACATTCTCTCTCTCTGAACACTATTTTCAGAGCGAAAAATTGTGTCAATTAGTTTTTTTTCCCGAAGAAGTTGTGAAGCCGTCTACATCAATATGAGATCAAGTATAAATGTATTAATATTTTATTTAATTTAGTATTTATTTCATTTTTATTGTTAATTTTAATTATTTTTGATTAGTTGTAATTAAATTAGATTTAAATAGTTTTGTTATCAGTATTTATTTGTAATAATAAATTGAAAATTTTAGTGTTAATTGTTAATAATTAGAAATAAATATGAATAATTTGTAATAAATAGGAATAATTAGTAATAAATAGGAATATATATTAATAAATAGTAATAATTAGTAATAAATTGGAATAATTAGAAATAACTAAGAATAAATAGGAATAAATAGGAATAATTTGCAAAAAAATATGAAAAATTTGTAATAAATAGGAATAATTAGCAATAAATAGGAATAATTTGCAATAAATAGGAATAAATACCAATAAATAGGAATAAATAATAATAAATAGGAATAAATAGCAATGAATATGAATAAATAGCCATGAATAGGAATAATTAGCAATAAGTAGGAATAATTAGTAATAAATAGAAATAATTAGTAATAAATTGGAACAATTCGGAATAATTCGGAATAATTTGGAATAAATATGAATAATTAGGAATAAATAGGAATAAATAGAAATAAATAGGAATAAATAGGAATAATTAGCAATAAATAGGAATAAATAACAATAAATAGGAATAATTAGCAATAAATATGAATAATTAGTAATAAATAGGAATAATTAGTAATAAATCGGAAAAATTTGTAATAAATATGAATAATTAGTAATAAATAGGAATAACTAGTAATAAATATGAATAATTAGTAATAAATAGGAACAAATAGGAATAAATAGGTAAAAATAGGAATAAATAGGAGTAAATAGTAATAAATAGGAATAATTAGGAATAATTAGTAATAAATAGTAATGATTAGCGATAAATAGGAATAAATAGGAATAATTAGTAATAATTTGGATTAAAGAGGAATAATTAAGAATAAATAGGAATAATTATTAATAATTAGGAATAAATAGGTATAAATAGTAATAAATTGTAATAAATCGTAATAAATAGTAATAATTAGTAATAATTAGAAATAATTAGGAATAAATAGAAATAATTAGTAATAATTAATAATAAATAGTAATAATTAGGAATAAATAGTAATAATTAAAAATAAATTGTAATAATTAGGAATAAATAGTAATAATTTGGAATAAATAGTAATAATTATCAATAAATAGTAATAATTTGTAATACATAGTAATAATTAGTAATAATTAGTAATAATTATTAATAATTAGTAATAATTAGTAGTTTTTAGGAATAAATAGTAATTATTAGTAATTATTAGTATTAATTAGTAATAATTAGCAAGAATTAGTAGTAATTAGTGATAATTAGTAATAATTAGAATAATTAGGAATAATTAACAATAATTATGAATAATTACAATAATTAGGAATAAATTGAAATAAATACGAATTAATAACCATAAATAAAAATAAATAACAATAAATACAAATAAATACAAATAAATACGAATAGATAGCAATAAATAGAAATAAATAGCAATAAAAAGTAATAATTAACAATAAATAGTAATAATTTGGAATAAATAGTAATAATTAGAGAGAAATATTAATAATTTGCAATAAATAGTAATAATTAGAAATAAATAGTAATAAATAGTAACCATTAGTAATAAATAGTAATAATTAGTAAAAAAATAGTAATAATTAGTAATAATTAGTAATAAATAGTAATAAATAGTAATAAATACTTTAATTTAGTAATAATTAGTAATAACTATTAATAATTAGGAATAAATAGTAATAATTAGGAAAAAATTGTAATAACTGGTAATAAATAGTAATAAATTAAGAATAAATAGTAATAATTAGAAATAAATAGTAATAATTAGGAATAAATAGTAATAATTAGGAATACTGTAACGCCCTGACCCTAGTTACCCTGAGTCGGTGTATTATTACATAACATGGGCATGATCACAAAGGATCAATTCTTGAAATATTGATTAGTTTGGTATCCTTGGATGTACTAGATACATTCATAAGGATTACATTATATCATAAAATAAAAAAAACTACAATAACATTGTTTCCATAGACCAAACTCATATCCCCTTAGACTCTCCCTGCAGGTCAGTCATAAAATACTTCTTCGCATCCTGGAAAAAATAAAACATAGAAAGGGGTGTCCTCAGATGCTAAGTAAGGATAACAATATAGGGGAAACATTCATAAATAAGAATAAACATTTAAGGAAATGTATAAGACTAAAACAAAATCCTTTTAAACTTAAATTTCAGCATAATATGGCAAAGATAAAATCAAATAATTCCATTTAATTACTCACATGGATATTTTACTAGTCGAATAGTCACATGAAATATCAATAACCACTTTCATTATGATGAAATGCATAATGCTAGACTTTTATAACCACATAGTCAAGGCCTTGTGCCAAGACTAAAATATGATTTTGTCAAGGACTTGTGCCATAACACTAGTTTGTCTCATGAGACCTACCGATGCATTGAAGAGCTATATCGGGCTCCACCCATCACAAACTAAGTCCAATTCATTCCTCATATGAAAATAATTAAACATAACACAATCATTCATATTAAAACTAGCATATGAAATGTCAATACTTTATCCATAATCCATGAATAGTGTAAAAATAACACATCCACAATCAAACATATCACAAAAAATTCAATACAAAATGGATGTTTTTTATTATAATATATAAACTTCAAATATGTTTAAAATCCAGCAAAGGATGTTGACATAGATGAAATAAAAACATTTTTAAAGAAATATCTCTTTTTATTTGGAAATCATTTAAGAAAAAATTTCTTTTGAAAATATTTTTATAAGCTTGTAACGGAATCATTGATGATGTTATAGTGGTAGAAAGTATCTTCACCCGCCGTATAAGTAAAAAAGACATTCTTACTTTAATTTTGTCAAAGAGGTTATAAAGGACCTTGTTTGGAAAACGATAGAAAGATTCCTATATAAACATATTATAAAGTCAAAAAAGGGTATAAATGACTTTAACGCATAGTCTAGTAAATAGTAATAATGTTTGAAATAAATTTTTAAGAAACATGGATGTGGATGATAAAGAGGTCCCAATTGATTCTTATATAAAAACAACCCCAGATAAAAAAGAGATTGTGAAATTAACCCTTTCATTGTAATTTTCCTTGGTCGAGGGTAGGTTAACCTTCTCTATGATGGTTAAATAATATTTATTAAATTATACATGAATAAAATACATTAATATGATATCATATATGATCATTTAATATTTCTTTATTAATAATATTTTAGTGTTATCGTCGTTTTGGGTGTTAACAGATTCGTTTTCCTTTATATGCTTTGTTACGTAAGTAATGTTTAATATGGATAGGATGTATATTATTCATATTCAGAATGACATTATGTCTTGAAAAATTATTTTTAATAATCTAAGGGAAATTATCTTTGAATGGATACGATGGGGAATGAATCTCATCACGTTCGTAGAGAAGATAGTCCATACGTACACATGAGTAACAATATCATTCTTTTGGTATTAAAATAATATCCAATTGGGTGGTATATGATATATACTGAATCATTATCATGTTTTATTTATTATTTACATCTATTACACATCATTATTATACCCATCCAAATAATATTGTATTGAATAACAATTACACCTTGCCGTGGAGACAGTAAGCCGTACGTACACACGTATGGTGACATGTCATTCAAATAATGGATATAATAATGAATTTGGTTGTACCAAATTTATAATAACATCACAATATATATAATATAATTGATTTATTATTTTATAATGGAAACAATAAATAAAAAGGAAGTGGAAGAAGAAAATAACTTGAAAGCAGTGATGAAATATTTACCTCATCTTCGGGTTATTCCATTTGATTTGATCAAAAAGGATCCTTAGGTGGGCTTTATGACTAAAGGAAGGCCTCTCGGATGAATGGAAGAAAGTTTAGAGGGTATTTGGGAAGATTTTGGCCAATCCAAATGGCTTTGAAGATGTGAATTAGGGAGAATGGGGAGTGACCTTTTATAATAGGGGTGAGGGGAACCTAAGAAAAATCTAGAAATGTTATTTTATTATAAAATTATTTTCTATTTATAATGGCTCCATAATGGATTATTTAAATTATAAGGAGGATATGGGTCGAAAACCACTCATCAAATAGGTTTTAGACAGTTTTGGGTCATTATATTAACTTAATCTTTTAGATTTAACTCTTGGTTAAAAAGTTTTAAATTTATGCAGTCTCTTTGTATTTTTATATTATATTGTTAATAAACTTACTATATACTTAGAATCGAACCCCCAGTGGTTCATTAATGATAAATATATCATTATATAAGTTCTTTTTCCAAACCTTAGATTTTTAGGAATATAATATCAATTAATAATATAATATTTTTCATAAAAACACTTTCATGTCAATTTTGACTCTATTTGGTATTTTGTTATTTCTAAATTCATAACAGCATTATTACTTTAAATAAAATTCATTTAATCAACCCTAATATGTCATATTAAACTATAAAATTATTTTCATTCATAAAAAGTCTCAAATTTCAATTATTTTGATATTTATAATATCAATTAGTTTAATGTTTCATTAATTAGGTAATTAGTGCATCATCATTGTGTCATAAATAAATTAAATTATTTAAGGTCTAAAAAATATAAAAAAAATACCACTATGCAGGAAGTCATTTTATATTTCTAATGAATATTTATAGTCGAATTTATCTTATGTGTAACCCTATATTAAAAATGTTTTAGTTATTAAAGTTTGATTTTAACTCTTTTAACTCTTCTTTGAGTCAAATAATAATAAATGTCCTACTATAATCAAAGTGGACCTAAAGGATCATATTATATTCCTAGGGTTGTTTTTGGTCGAATTACACTTATCCAATAGAATTAGGACATGTGTTACAGTAATAATAATATCATTTTTAACTTTAATAACCCTATTTACTTTTCACCGTGGTAAATTAAAGAAAAAGGATAGTATTCACCAAAAATTATTGTCATCTTATTGAACCACATTTTACTTACTGATATCAACCATTTTTCTTAGATTTTTGAAATTCCACTCATAGAAGTGGTAAAATTATGTTTTATGTGAATTTGCAAATTTTTCTAGGAGGTGGGTAAAAGACGGTGAAATGTTTAATAAAATTGTTCTATATATATAATTATTATAAACTAACTTGAATGAATTACATTGAACATATATAAGAATTATGTATCTATTTTGACCTAAAATAAATTTAAATAAAATTAATAATTATTTAAATAAAAATTCAGTTTTAAACAATAACTCAGTGTTTTTCACTATTCATTAAAAATTGAATGTTTTCAGAAAAATACAAAAAATTCACCCTAAGCTGATTTCGATATTCCGAATCCAAAAAATGAAGTCCATTTTGAAAGATAAAATTTACAAAATTTAAAAAAGTGGGAATTACTATTCCTAATGGCTTGTTTGATTGGTTGTGATGTGTTAGAACATGAAGTTGTGTACAACACACGATACTATATTATTCAAAGAGAAGCTTACTGTGGAAGATTGGGGTGTTACATTCTCCCCTCCTTGAAATAATTTCGTCCTCGAAATTTCTAGAATATGACTGCATAAAAAGACTCAGGTGGGTTTTTATCAGAAGTTTCTCAGGTTCCCATGTTGCCTCTTCCATCTTATGGTTTCTCTATAGAACTTTTACCAGACGAGTCATCTGGTTTCTCAACACTTGTTCTCTTGTATCAAGAACCTTGACAGGATCTTATTAAACAAACAGATCAGGTTCCAGTTCTAATTCCTCATAGATGAGTACATGCATTGGTTCATGCATGTATTTTCTCAATACTGATATCTTGAGCACATCGTTGACTTTGGAGAGACTTAGCGGCATTTCCAAATGGTAAGCTACAATCCAAATTCATTCTAGAATTTCGAATGGTCCGATGTACCTGAGACTCAATTTACCCTTCCTACCGAAACATATAACACCCTTCCATGGAGATACCTTCAAGAAAACATGATCTCCTCCCTGAAATTCCAAATCCTTCCTTTGGTTATCAGCATAGCTCTTCTGTATACTTTGAGTTTCTTTGATGTGGTTTTGGATTACCTTCACCTTTTCCATCGTTTCATCCGCCAATTCTGGGCCTATGAGTTTTCTTTCACCAACATCATCCCAATAGGTTGGTGTGAGACATCTCTTTCCATATAATGTTTCATATGGTGCCGTCTGAATACTTGAATGGAAGTTATTGTTATAAGAAAATTATAATAGAGGAAAATATTGATCCCATATACCTTGAAAGTCATGTGAGCATGATATAAACATGTCTTCTTAGGTTTGAATAGTCTATTCTGATTGTCCATCAGTTTGGGGTGGTAGGTAGTGCTCAAACGAAGTTCATTATCCATTGATTTCTGAATAATTTTCAGAATTTTGATGTCAAACATGGATTGCGATAAAAACCAATCGATAGTGGTACTCCATGAAGTCTTACAACTTCATTAATATATAGTATTTCCAATCGTTCATGTGGTAAATCTTCTCTTATAGAATGAAAATGTGATGACTTGGTAAGACGATAAAAAATGAACCATATTGCATTGTTCTTTCTTGGTGTCTTTGGTAGTCCCATGAAAAATTCCATCATAATATTATCCCATTTCCACTCAGGTATGGGAAGAGGTTGCATAACTCCTCCAAACGGTTGCCTTCCAGCTTTTACTTGTTGACAAATCATACATATTGACACAAAATCAGTAATCTACCTCTTCATGTTGTCCCACCAAAAAATGTTCCTTCAATTCTCTATACATTTTAGTGCTACTAGGGTGTATATATAATTTGTAACTATGAGCAACATCCATCAATTTCTTTTTTAGATCAGGTATATCGGGAACACAAACTCTCTTCCCAAATTTCAAAATTCCATCTTCATACACAATGTCACTCAATCTCCCATCATTCATAGCTTTAATAATCTTTTGAAACTCATCATCACTGGTATCATAAATGTTTATCCTTTCTAGTAATGGTGGTTTGGAAACCATTTGAAAAAGTATTGATGATTCACTTTCCATGGTGATTCCAATTTCCATATTTACTATATCCATGTATATAAGATCCTTTTTAACTATCATATTATTCAAAACTCCATGATCCTTTCTACTCAAAGAATACACCACCTTATTTTCTTTCCTTGGGAGGTAGTGTACAGTGAAATCATAATCCTTGAGTAGTTCAAGTCATCTCCTTTGCCTCATGTTGAGTTCTTTTTCTAAGAAAATATACTTCAAACTCTTTTGATTGGTATATATCTCACATTTTTAACCATAGAGATAATGTATCTATATTTTCAATGCAAAGATTACAACTGGTAACTCAATACCATGAGTAAGATAGTTTTTCACATGAATTTTTAGCTGTCGTGATGCATAGGCAATAACCCTATCATTCTGCATAAGGACAAAACCAAGTCCTTTCTTTGAAGCATCACTAAAAATAACAAACCCATCATTCCCCGATGGTAGAGTCAATATAGGAGCATTGACTAATAATTACATCAATTCTTCAAAATATTCTTCACATTATTTTGAACAAACAAATTTCACCCCTTTACGTGTGAGCTTGGTTAATGGGTTAACCAATCGGGAAAAATTATGGATGAAACGTTGATAATAACCTGATATACCAATAAAACTGTGTAACTCAGTTATACTTGTCGGTGATGGCCATTCTTGGATTGACTTGGTCTTAGAAGGATCAAAGGAGATTCCATCCTTAGATATGATATGTCCAAGAAAAGAAATCTCCTGAAGCCAGAATCCACACTTGCTAAACTTCCCATATAAGTAATGTCTTCTAAAAGACTACAGGATAATGTGCAAGTTATTTTCATGATATTTGTAGCTTTCGGAGTATACCAAGATATCATCAATAAATACCACTTCAAAATCATCAAGATATTCGTTGAAACTCTATTCTTTAGATCCATTAAGAGAGAGGGTGCATTAGTAAAAAAAAGGCATTACTATAAACTCATAATGCTCATACCTGGTTCGAAATGCTGTCTTTGGAATGTATTGTTTTTTTAAGCATAATAATGGTATCCAAATCGAAGTTAATCTTTGAAATGTATTGTGCTCCATGAAGTTGGTCAAATAAATCATCAATGCGAAGTAGGGGATACTTTTTCCTTATTGTTATAGCATTGATCTCCCTGTAGTTAATGCACAACCTCATAAATCCATCTTTCTTCTTAACAAAAAGGACAGGGGCTCCCCATGGAGAACCACTAAGGAGAATAAATGCATTATTAATCAATTACTCTATTTGTTTCTTTAGTTCCACTAATTTCGCAGTGTCCATTCTATAATAATTCTTCGATATAGGCCTTGATCCAGGAATTAAATCAATGGAAAACTCAATTTCTCATTCTAGAGGATGTCCAGGTAAATATTCTAGAAACATATCAACATATTATTTCAAAACATGTACATCCAATATTTGAACATTCCTTTCCTCACCCCTAGTTATTTCATTCTCTTCCTCCCCAATAATTGAATTTAGTTGAGCTACTAGGGGTGGATCTTGATAAGAATCAGGTGGTGACAATTCCACTCTAAAGATAAGGTGTTATTTATCATTTTTATCAAAAATCATAACCGTCTTCTTCTTATAATAAAGTTACGCATCATGGTCCGAAGGCCAATCCAAACTGAGGATTATATCAAATTCAATTACAGGTATAATGATGAGATCATCAGATAAAGAGCATTTATGTGCCCTAATGGGAACTGATTCACAAAACATTATTGCGATGATACTTACCTTAGGAGTTTTGACTGAAAACACCCTTTATAAATCAAATTGTAAATATCTAATTTTCTTAGAAAACTGGGAAGATATTAAACAATGCGATGATCCAGAATCAAATAAATCATTTGCTAAACGTGAGAAAACCATTAAATTACCTACCACCACATCTTTCGGAGCTTCAACCTCAGTAGTAGTGATAGCATAAGCTTAGCCTTGATCCCTTGTCCTTTTATAAGGTATGTTCCCCTAACTCTTGGGACATTAATTTTCATAATTCACCCATTCTCTATAATTGTAGCATTCAACATCGACAACCTATTTCTTCCCCTTGCAATCACGATCTTGGTAGCCTTTTACACCACACTTATAACAGACTCCCATTCCCTTCAAGCAAGTACCAGGGTGTTTCTTCCCACATTTAATACAGGATGGATATTCAACTTTTCTCTTATTCCCCTTATTTTCATTTCTATATTGTTCAACAGATATCTACTTTTCTTTCTTTGATTTAAAGTCGTAAGACATAGATAATTCTTTTTATGTCTTGATAGTACATGAGAAAATATTCTCATACAACGATAAGGATTGTGAGAATAATTCTCTACAAAGAAATGGTTTTAACCCATTAAAGAAACTATCAATCTTACTTCTTGGGTTACATATATAATCTGTATCATGCCTCACTAACCTAGTAAAGTTAGCCTCATACTTTGTGACATTCTCATCCTCCTTTTTCCTCAGACTCAGAAATTTCATTTCCGTATCTGGTCGATGGTCACGAGGAAATTATTTTTCTAAGAAAATCTCTTCAAACTCCCTCCATTCCATATTTGATACTTCATCATCTTACTTTGTGTTTTGAATCAATGACCACCATTGATCAGCATCTCCAGTGAGGTGATAAACTTCCATGAAAACTTTTTCCCTTTCACTACTCCCCAAGACATGGAATATTTTCTCTAAGGAATTTATCCATTGCTCAGCAACTAATGGATTTGTACTCCCATTGAATTTTGGTGGTTGTTGCCTCATGAAGTGGTCTAACATTGATCCTCCATACTGTGGATCATGGTGCGTAATATGGGTAAGGTTATTATTCATAACATAAGTGAGTTGTCCCAGTATGGTGATTAGCTGATCAACACCAGTTGCATCACCAGCTCCACTATAATTATCTTGAGTTGGAGGGCAATCCCTACATGGAGTGTGTGCATTGATACAGTTTCTATTCCTTACACTAGGCAGTATTTCTAAACAATGTCATAAACTAGATTAATTTATGAATCAAAATACATAATTCCAAACTTGTAAAACACATAACATAAATTGAACAATTTATGGATATAATCCATAATCATAAAAAATGCTTTCATTGAGGACGTATATATGCATAAACCCTTCATAATGGTTTGTAAAGAAAATGGGAATTATCCTAAGCATATCTCCCAGGAATTATCGTAACCAAGAGTGCACAAGGCCCATTTTCGTGCACCAGTTCTCGTTCGAGTCTAACTCAAAGCATTGTTTTCGGGTTTTACACCTAGGTACATCTGTGCTAAAGCCGCCTCTACCTGCTCGTATCCATACATGGATGTATTTATTGGAAAACTAACAAAATCATTACAATACCAAAATTCTAGGAAGTTCATCTATACTAATCCTCAATGTTTATCTTAGGGTAATGTGTTCTAATAAGAGTTTATCTTAATACTATTTCCAAGTATTATACTAAACTTCCTCGGATACCAACTGTAATGCCCCAACCCTAGTTACCCCGAGTCGGTACATTCTTACATAACATTGGCATGATCACAATAGATCATGTCTTGAAAGATGGATTATTTTAGTATCCTTGAAAGTTCTAGATACAATCATAAGGATTACATTACATCATAAAATGAAAAAAAACTACAACAAAATTGTTTCCATAGACATACTCATATCCCCATAGACTATACCAATAGGTCAGTCATAAAATACATCATCACATCCTGGGAATAATAAAACATAGAAAGGGGTGAGCTCAGATGCTCAGTAAGGATAACAATATAGCAAAACATTTCATGAATAAGCATAAACATTTAATCCAATGTATAAGACTAAAAAAAAGCCTTATAAACTTGAACCTCAGCATAGAAATGCAAAGATAAAATAAAATAATTCCATTTACATACTCACATGGATATTCTACTAGTCGAATAATCAAATGCAATATCAATAGACACTTTCATAATGATTGTATGCATAATGCAAGAATTTCACAACCACATAGTCAAGGCCTTCTACGAAGACTACAAATAATATTTTTTCAGGGACTTATGCCAAGAAACTAGTTTGTCTCATGAGACCTACCGATGCATCGAGTTGCTATAGCAGGCTCCACCCATCACATACTAAGTCCAATGCATTCCTCATATGAAATGGATTAAACATAATATAAACATTCATATTAAAACTAGCATATGAACTGTCAATAATTAATCCATAAACCATGAATGGTGTAAAAATAACACATCCATAGTAAAAAATATCAAAAAACCTTCAATAAAATATGTAAGTTTTGTATCATAAGAAATCAACTTCAAATAATCTTTAAATCCATCAAAGGATGTTGACATCATTGAAATGAAAACATTTTATAGAGAAATATCACTTTCTATTTTGAAATCATTTAAGAAAAAATTTATTTTGAAAATATTCTTATAAGTTTGTAAGGGAAGATTCGATGATGTTATAATGATGGAAAATAGTCTCACCCGCCATATAAGTTAAAAAAGACATTTTTACCTTAATTTTGTGGAAAAGGTTATAAAGGGACTTGTTTGAAATATGACAGAATGATTCCTTTATAAACATCTTATAGAAGTCAAACCAGGTTATAGATGACTTTAACACATAGTCTAGAAAATAGTAAGAATTTATTGAAATTCATTTTTAAGAAACACAGATGTGGATGATAAAGAGGTACCAGTAGATACTTATGTAAAAACAACCTCGGATAATAAAGAGTTTGTAAAATTAACCCTTACCTTGTACATTTCCTTGTTCTAGGGTAGGTTAACCTCCTATATGGTGGTGAAATAATTTTTATTAAATCATACAAGAATCATATACATTAATATGATATCATATATGATCTTTTAATGTTGCTTTGTTAATAATATTTTAGTATTATCGTCGTTTCGGGTGTTAATTGATTTGTTTTCCTTTATATGTTTTGTTATATAAGTAATGTTTGTTATGGATAAGATGTATCTTATTCATATTCAGAGTGATATTATGTCTTTAAACATTATATTTAATCATCTAATTAAATTTATTCTTGAATGGATATGATGGGGAATGAATCTCATCACATTTGTGGAGACAGTAATCTGTATGAACGCACGAGCGACAATATCATTATTTTGATATTAAAATAATATAAAATTGGATAGTATATCATATATACAAAATAATTATAATTTTATATTTATTATTTAAATATATTACACATCATTATTATTCCCATCCAAATTATAATGTATTGAATAACAATTTCACCACGACGTGGAGACGGTAAGTCGTACGTACGCACGTATGGTGACATGTCATTCAAATGAATGATAAAGTAATGAATTTGGTTATACCATATTTATAATAACATAAATGTATATATAATATAATAGATTTGTTATTTTATAAAGGAAACAATAAAGGAAAAGGAATTGGAAGAAGAAAGTAACTTGAAAGAGGTGATTAAAAAATTTACCTCTTCTTCGGGTTCTTCCTTTTGATTTGATCAAAAGGGCTCCTTAGGTTGGCCTTATAACTAAATTATGGCCTCTAGGATGAAGTTAGGATAGTTGAGAGGGTATTTGGGTAGAGTTTTTCCGAACCAAATGGCTTTATAGGTGTGAAGTAAAGATAATGGGGAGTTCCATTTTATAAGAGGGGTGATGGGAACCTTAGGAAAAGCTAGAAATATTATTCTATAATAAAATTATTTTCGGTTTCTAATGGATCCAAAATGGATTATTTAAATTATAATGTGGGGGTGGGTTGAAAACCACTCAACCAATAGGTTTTAGATTGGTTTGGATCATTATATTAACTTTATCGTTTAGATTTAACTTTTAGTTAAATAGATTGACATTTATCATGTATCTTTGTATTTTTATATTATATGGTTAATAAACTTACTATATACATTCAAGGGAACCCAAAGTGGTTCATTAATGATAAAACTATCATTATATAAGTCCATTGGTTGAAACATAGATTTTGAGCAATATAATATAAATTAATAATATAATATTTGTTTTAAAAAACACTTTTATGTCAATTTTGACACTATTTTGTATTTTTTATTTTCTAAATTCATAACAGCATTATTACTTCGACAAAAATTCATCTAACTATCCCTAACATGTCATATTAACCAAGAAACTTAATGGAATTCCTAAAAAGTCTCAAATTACATTTATTTGGATATTTATAATATCAATTATTTTAATATTTCCTTAATTAGGTAATTAATACATCATCATTGTGTCATAAATAAATTTAATTATTTAATGTCTAAAAATTATAAATAAAAACCATTATGTAGGAAATATTTTTAGGTTTCTAATGAATATTTATTGTAGAATTTATATTTTGTTTAACCCTATATTAAAAATATTTTAGTTATTAAACTATGATTTTAACTCTTTTAACTCTGCTTTGAATTAAATCATAATAAATTTCATAATCTAATCCAAGTGGACCTAAAGGATCATATTTTATTCCTAAGTTTGTTTTTGGTCGAATTACACTTATCCAATAGAATTAATACATGTGTTACGGTAATAATAATATCATTTTTACCTTTCATTACACTATTTACTTTTAACTGCGGTAAATAAAAGTAAAAAGTTACTATTCACCAAAAATTATTTTCATCTTATTGAACCACATTTTACTTACTGATATCCACCATGTCTCTTTGATTTTTGAAATTCCACTCACAGAAGCGGTAAAATTATGTTTTATGTGAATTTGTATATTCTCCTAGGAGGTGGGTAAAAGACGGTGAAATGTTCAATAAAATTATTATATATTTAAAATTATTATAAACTGACTCTAATGAATTACATTGAAATTACATAGGTATTATGTATCTATTTTGAACTAAAATTAATTTAAATAAAATAAATAAATATTTGAATAAAAATTCGGTTTTAAACTAATACTCATTGTTTTTCACTATTCATCAAAAATTGAATGTTTTCCGAAAAATACAAAAATTCACCCTAAGCTAATTTTGATATTCCGAATCCAAAAATGAGTACCATTTTGAAAGAAAAAATTTATAAAAATTCAAAAAGTGGGTATTAATATTCATAACGGCTAGTTGGATTGGTTGTGATATGTTAGAACTCAAAGTTGTGTACAACACACACTAGTGTATTATTCAAAGAAAAGTGTACCATGGAAGCATGGGGTGTTACATATACTTAGTAATAATTAGAAATAATTATGAATAATTACAAATAATTAGGAATAATTAGGAATAATTAGGAATAATTAGGAATAATTAGGAAAAAATAGAAATAATTAGAAATAAATATCAATAATTAGGAAGAAATAGAAATAATTAAGAACAAATATCAATAATTAGGAATAAATAGCAATAAATACAAATAAATAGCAATATATATGAATAAATAGAAATATATAGTAATAAATAGTAATAAATACAAATAAATAGCAGCAAATACGAATAAATAGCAATAAAAATGAATAAATAGCATTAAATACGAATAAATAACAATAAATATGAATAATTAGAAATAAATATGAATAAATTAGAATAAATAGAAATAAATATAAATAAATACGAATAAATATAAATAAATATGAATAAATAGCAATAAATAGGAATTAATGGCAATAAATAATAATAAATAGAAAAAATAGTAGTTGGTATCGACTCTCATGTGACTCCTTGTACTTATTATGGTATTGTTATGATGTCGGTGTCCAGCTCGAGAGGAGATCGTGGAGAGGCTTTATCTTCTGCCTCACAGTATTAGGAGCAGTTGCGAAGTCATGGTGAGCTTATAGAGAGTTTACAGAAGCAGCATGAAGAGATGCGTCAGCAACAACATCATCACGTTTGGGAGATGCGTCGATGACAGCAGCAACATCATGAGTAGATGGAGTACATGCGTCGTCTGACTCGTAGTTTAGGGATGGACTTTCCTCCACCATATACTCCATCTCCTCCACCTCCTCCAGAAGATGACCCCCCAGTGATTTATTTTTTATGTTAAAAACATTTGAATTTAAGATTTATTGTAATATGAACTATATACAATTTCGGTATTTATATATTGGTGCAAATATTGCATACTTTGTTTTTATTTTTAACATTTTATTATTTATTATTACTATTGAATTTTTTAATGTTAGTTTATTTTACTTATAATAATAAAAATATTTTATATTTTTTCATATTTTATTGTGAATATTGAGAATTGTAATTTTTTTTATTATTTTAATAATATTAATATTATTTTTTCATTAATAATAATTTTATTAAATATATTTATTTAGTATTATATTTTTTCATGTTTGTTTATTTTATATATAATAATAATACTATTTTATCAACTATCTTTTTTTTGAGAATATTGATAATTTTTATATATATTTTTATTATTTTAATAATATTAATATTATATTAATATTATTTATTAAAATTTTATTAATAAATTTTAATATTTTATTCTTTTATTTTTTCATTAATTTTGGGCAACAGGATGAAGCGCCCGTCACAAATATTATTTGCGACAGGCCCATCGCAAAAAGATTATTTATATAAGGTATTTAATTAGAGACTTATTTGTGATAGTTCCAATTGTGACAGGATACCGTCACAAAAAGCAAATACTATTTGTGATGAGCTCATCAATATATAATGTATATTATCGGAGACTTATTTGCGATAGTAAATTTCCCTGTCGTAAATACCATTTTTTTGCGACCGGCACGGCGTAGAAAATGGTATTTGTGATGCTGTTTTTGTAATGGGATATTTGCGATCGGACCCCTTCGCTAAAGCTTATTTGTGATCGGATCCCATCGCAAATAGCCTATCGCAACTATCACAAATTCCAGTAGTGCTCCCTCATGGAATATGTCATACATATCAATGTTTATAATTATAGTTCACAAACACACACAAATATGCATGTGTGATGTGAGATGAGGATCATTGAACAAACTAGAAGAGATTTCAAGATGCATACATACGATTGAGTAAGTTGAAGAACAAAATACATCCAATGCCTTCCTATAGTCAAGAACCAAGAGTTTACAATACTCTATTAAATAAAATCATTTAAAACAAATCTTGATCCATTTTTCAAATTATGTTCAATGAGTCTATATCTCATATTTTATTTTCTCAGTATCTTTTTTTTTCATTTACAATAATAGTAGTTTATGCTACTCTATTTTTTACACACACAATCTCTATCTTAAACATAAAGTAAAATATAATTGGATATCTTCTCAAACTCTCTTTTACTATTTTTTACCACAATTACCATGGAAGAGGTCCCTATGTGGTATATTATATTTCGTACTCCCATGAAAATTGTGGAAGAGGACCTAGTGTGTCCTGAATAGTTCCCATAATATTGTAATACCTGATCATGTTTGTGGTTTATTTTTTATTCTATATAAGCTTCTTGGTTTCAGGTGATTTCCAAGTAGAAATACTAAGTAATAGCTTGAGAACGAACCAATTTCATTTAATACTATAATGTATTTTAATTTGGTTTTACTTTATCATTAATATTTGAAACATAATCTATTTTAATATATAAAAAACCATTAGTATAATAGTTATCCTTAACTAGTGATTTTATAATGTTTTAATTAAGTAAATTAATATCAAATATAAAAGTGTGTTTCAAATTTAGATATACAGAGACCTGGCCATTATTTTTATAAATCTTTTAAAATAATAAAACTTATAAAAATATTATATTTTTGTTAACTATGGAATATTTAAATAAATTTTGGTATTCTATTTAAATCTATTTTTTATATTTTGGGTACTCAATTCTTCGTTATCTTGACATACTCACTCCGAGCATCATTTGGTATTAAAGGGTTGTAGCTTTGGTATCAATGTTTTTAAAAATATTTAAACTATTATTTTAGTTTTTTAAATATATTAAATTTTTTTAGTTCTACATTTTAATTCTTTAAATAGATAATACACCAAAAGGATATTCTATAAAAATACCTCATTTTTTAAATGAAAATAATTATGCTCAGTGGAATATCGATATGAAAATGCATATAGGATGTATGGGTTTTATGATTTGGTTTACAATTGAGGATATATTTTAGTTACCTCAAGATTCGAGAAAATATTGGTATGATGTTACTAAGATAGCATATAATAATAATATAAATGAAATTAATTCCCTTTATTGTGCTTTCAGAGATGAGGAATTCAAGATACTTTCACCTGTAAAACAGCCTCTAAAATTTGGGATTCACTAGATACATCACATGAATGAAAAACCAATATTAAATATATGTGATTGAATAAATATAAAATTAAGTGTGATAATTTTATGATCAATCATGATGAATAAATATCTTACCTATATCTCTGGTTTAATTAAATTGGGAACACCATGAGGTCTCTAGGAAATACAATATCATACAAGGATCAAATATTGAGAATGCACATATGTCTTCGTAAAAGAGGTATAGGGACATTAGTTTCAATTAAAGAGTCATGTGATTTTAGAAACATTCCAGTTAAAGAATTAGTTGGTAAGTTAATGATGTATAATGTAGTGTTAAAAGTCAATAGAGAAGAGGATGAAGATCTAAAAAGAATATCAATAGCCTTCTAATCTACTACATTTAAAGGAATGGAAAAAGGAAATGATAAAAGATGAAATTTTTATTGACAGTGAGTCGCTATGATAAAATGACTAGGAAAGGGCCCATATAGATAGAAGATTCAGAAAGTTTTATAGGAATATTAAATTCTTCAAAAAGTATACTAACATACGAAAGTATGATTCTAGAGGAACCTGGAAAAAGTATTTGAAAAAATGTGATAATACAAATAAAATTACCTTCTATGAGTGAAAGTGAAAATGGATGGTAAATAATTAGTGTACAAAGTTAAAATATAAAATTAAATATGTGGAATGGGTTAGAAAATAAACGAAATCAATGAATGAAACATTGAGTGCCACTAAGTACAACTCTAGTGACTCAGACTCTAATATTGAAAAAAAGTTTGACAGAGCCAACATATTCTTCATGACTACTATCAATAAAGAACAAACTATGACATCTGTACTTATTTATAATAATTATTTATGTGAAAATAATGATGATGATATATCTCAAGAATAAATTTTCAAATATTTTTATATGCTTTATTACACATTTAATGAACTTATCTAAAAATATAATGTTATGTAAAGACATCATGCTCTATCATCCAATATTTCATACGATTTATCTAAGGAAAAAGAAAATAATTATCACTTATTAAAATAGAATATAGAACATAAATTTTCTCATGAATAACCAAATAAGTATTTAGAAAATTTTATTAAATGATGATAATATCTTACTCAGATTTTAAGTAAATCGGTTTCTCTAAAATATATTCCAGGTATAGGTTACAAACCAAGACATAGAAGAATAGTTAAGAAAAAATTTGTTACTAAAATTAATTCTAAAATCTCCACTACTAGTTATTTTTATAAAGGACCAAAAAATTGTTTATTTAAAAAGTATTGTATTCTGATTATAAGAAACCTATAAAAAATTGTGGGTTACTAGAGCCAAGATTACTAATACCTCTTTACCCACGAAAATCTGGGTAACAAAATTATTTCTTATATAAATATTTGTTTTAGGAATTCTACTTGAATACATACAATAATGAAATATGGTACTTCAAGAGTGGATGGTCAAGGAAGATGACATGAGAATTTTCATGCTTCCTGATTCAAAATAAAATTTATTGTGTTCATGCCACCTTTCGTTAAATTTCTAGAGGTAAAATCATCGACGGTGGCCAAATTAGTAACAAAACATTACTCTTAATTTCTAATGTACTATTTATTGATTGTTTAAAGTATAAATTTCTTATCATTTCACTATTCTGTGATGATTTTTTTCCTTTTAAATATAAGAATAATTCATGCAATGTTTTTTTTGAAAAGGTGCTTTCATTTTTTATTCCATAAAGAATTAAAATTATTATTTTGTTGATCATAGTTTATTAAATTGTTAAAATGTTTTATTATTGAGTTACTTTCATATAAAATCTTTTTTGTTTCATAACAAACTAGTCCACTATATTATCTGGTCAGTTAGGAAACATACTAGTAATAGTTTGGTCAAGGATATTCCAAAACAATAGTTTCAAAATGAGAAAGTTAGTAACCCATCTCAAAAATTATTTTTTTTAAATCAAATAATTAAGTTAGAATATCTATGATTATGTACTAGTATATTAATTTTCAATGTATACATGTGTATTATTTATATCTCATGAAATTTAATATTCCTCTTACTTTACCAGGTATTATAGATATATAGAAAACATACATGTAGCTATAATTAAGACCCTAAGAAGTGACCATGTACATGATTTTGGAAATCAAGACATTGAATATCTTTTTCTCAAAACTGGATATATTCATAACTTATCTTCTCCTAGGAACCCTCCATAGAATAAAGTTATTGTAAGAAGGAATAAAACAATCCAATAGATAGATATGACTATTGAAATTTAATATTAATTACCTATCTTCAAGAGGTTGTGAACGCATAACATAACCGAATTAATATAGTTTAAATTAGATCACTTTTAAAGAAGAGAAAACTATGATATTTTGAATATTAAAAATCCTAATGTAAACTAGTTTAATGTTTTTGGTTAAAAATTCATTGTTCTTAACACTACAAAAAAAATGATAAAATTTACCTCCAAAAGAAATAATGGAATTTTCATGGGTTATCAACCTCCAATTAATCATATATAATTTTTTATAAAATGAAAAATATTTCATAGGAGTCTTTTCAATTAAATTTTGTGAGAGAGATCTGCAGGAATCCAATACCTCTTTTAAAAAACCCATATTATAGTTTATATTCTCTTGACATAAATTTTAATCCTTCCAATTTTAGGACAAAAGAAGAATAAAAATCATCCAGTAATAATAAATTTCTAGAAAATGAACCCAAACCTTTTGAAGAACCTGAACTGACCATCCATACATTTCCTAGAGCAATTGGTACCCTTATGTACCATACTTTAGATGATGTATTTGGAGACCAAGATTGAGGTACATAGACTATATATTGTTTTAGAAATTTTGTTTAATATCAAATATTATTGTTAAAAAATAAACAAAATAACGTCAATGATGTAATTAATGATTAATTCATGTCAATGGATATAAATGGAGAACTACATAAATTTGTAAGAAATTATGGGTCGGGACATATTTATAAACTAAATCGAACCTAAACTATAAGATCTAAATGGGTGATTAAAAACAAGGTATATGAATCATGAATGACAGTAAGAAACAAGACTAGACTAGTTGCACAACATTATAGTTAAGAAGAAGGAATAGGATATGAATAGACCTTTTAACTAGTATCAATAATTTAATCAATTAAAATACTACTAACCTATTTATATCATCTAGATATCAATATTTATCAAACCAATCTCAAGATTGGATTCATAAATTGGTATATAAATGAGGATCTTTTGGTAAAATAACCCCTTGGTTTTGAAAATCCTCATTTTCCAAATCATGCTATAAAATTAAAAAAATATTTAAATGGTTTAAAATAAGATACATGATCTTAGTGTGATAGGATCATCTCCATTATTATTTAAAAAGGTTTTTCAAAATTTATAACTGATGCTACCCTTTTTATAAAATTAATTTAAAAAGTGGTTTTAGTTGTTCAAAATATACGTAGATGATATTATTATTATATTTTCATGAAATTATATATGTACAGAGCATTATAAAAAATAAAAAATTTATTTGAAATAAGTTTGACAGGTGAACATAAAGACTTTCTTGGTTTTCTTATTTTTCAAGATTATGTTTGAATTATTTTATATCAACAGAAATAGACAAAGTATCTTATAAAATGGTTTAATTTAGACGGTACTAAGAGTAGTGATACTCATATGAGTACCTCTTATAAATTAGTTATTCATGAATATGGGAAACTAGTGGATCATACCAGTTATAGAGGTTTGATTGGAATTCTTCTCTATCTTATTGTTATCAAACATGATATAATGTTTTGTGTTTAAATGTTTCATCATTTTCATGAAAATAAAAAAGATTAACACTTGAATATTATAAAAATAATTTTAAATACCTCAAATATACTAGAAATATACGATTTGTTTACCTAATAATACAAGCATTTGAAATGGTTAGTTATTCATATGCAGATTTTGGTGGATGTTAGTGGGATAGAAAAAGAACCTATGGAACATGTATCCTTTTGGTCAAGTCATTACTATCTTTGTGTAGTAAGAAACAATTTTTTTATTTCCTATTATAGAAGATGAATACATAGCGACCCATAGCTGTTATCCACAATTGTTTTGGAAGAAACACACATTACTAAACAATGGACCTCAATTCTAAAATATCCCTATAAACTTTGAAAATAAAAGTACTATAAATATTTCTAAGAATCATGTATCGAATTATAAATTGTAACACCCTGAGATTTTATGAGATATATTATTTTTAATTTTTTTGATGTCTTATATTATACACTACACCAAGATTATCTTGTACTATATGAAACACTGTTTTATCTTGCAGTATACGCAACACTATTCTTGGCTCGTGTTATACACAATTTCAATTTTGTTTTGTGGAAATTATTCTACACAACATTAAGTATAGATTCTGTTTAATATATAAATTAATTTTTTTTTGATTATGTTATAAGAAACACTAAATAGAGCTTTCACTACACGCAACCCTGACATGGCTTGCATTACACAAAATCAAGACCTTCTTCGATAGCGTGTGTAGTACGAAATATCGTGTTTCACTAAACGGGATATTATTATAATATTATTATGAACTAGCCGTTATGAATAGTAATACCCACTTTTTGAAATTTTATAAATTTGATCTTTCAAAATGGACTTCATTTTTGAATTCAGAATATCGAAATTAGCCTAGGGTTAATTTTTGGTATTTTTCTGAAAAGTTTCAATTTTCGATGAATAGTGAAAACACTAGGTTACTATTTAAAAACAGACTTTTTATTTAAATAATAATTTATTTTATTTAAATTTATTTTAGGTAAAAATTGATACATAATACCTATATAAGTTTGATTTAATTCATTGGTGTCATTTTATAATAATTTTATATATAAAAAATTTCTATTGAACTTTTCATCGTTTTTACCCACCTCCTAGGAGAATTTGAAAATTTACATAAAACATAATTTTACCGCTTCTGTGAGTGGAATTTCCAAAATTAGAGAGACATAGTTAATATCAAGGAGTAAAATGTGGTTCAATAGATAAAAACAATATTTGGTGAATAGTAACTTTTTACTTTTATTTACCACGGTTAAAAATAAATAGGGTAATTAAGGGTAAAAATGATATTATTATTACCCTAACACATGTCCTAATTATATTGGATAAGTTAAATTCGACCAATAACAACCTTATAAGTAAAATATTACCCTTTAGGTCCACATGGATTAGATTAGGACATTTATTATCATTTTATTTAAAGAAGAGTTAAAATAGTTAAAATCAAAGTTTAATAACTAAACCATTTTTAAAATAGGGATATACAGAAGATAAATTAGACTATAAATATTAATTAGAAAGATAAAACGATTTCCTACCTAATGGTATTTTATTTATAAGTTTTATACATTAAATAATTTAATTTATTAGTGAAACAATGGTGATGCAGTAATTACAAAAATAATGAAATATTAAAATAATTGATATTATAAATACCCAAATAAATGTAATTTGAGACATTTTATGAATTAAACTAATTTTATAGGTTAATATGAAAAGTTATTATTGATTTAATTAACTTTTTTCGAACTAATCATGTAGTTATGAATTTCAAAAAAATCTATTACTAAATAGTGTCAAAATTGACATAAAATAGTTTTTAAAACAAATATTATATTATTAATTGTTATTATATTCTTAAAAATCTACGGTTCACCCAAATGACTTATATAAGGTTATATATATTAATAATGAACCACTTGGGGTTAGTTTGGCTTGTTTTAGTAAGTTTATTAACCATATTTTGTAAGAAAATAAGAAGACACGGTAAAAGTTAAATTATTTAACTTAGAGTTAAATCTATATGATAAGGTTAAAATAGTAACCTAAAATTGTCCAAAACCTATTGGTTGTGATTATTTAGACCCATCCCCACTTTTTCTTCGAAATAAATCAATTTGGAGCCATTTTAAACCGAATATGACTTTATTATAAAATAATATTTTAATTTTTTCCAAAGGTGCCCCTCTCCTCCCTTATAAAAAGGGCACCCCTTCCCTCTTCTCTTCACACCCTTTTGAGCCTTGAAGCTCAGAAAACCCCTGACAATTATTCTTCTCAACCTCTCTAGTTATATCATAGAGGTTCTGGTATTTTCAAAACAAGGACGATAAATGAAACGATTTTACCCAAAACATTGCTTTAACATGGAATTGACAAATGAACGGATAATATAAAGTAGTAAGTGAATAATATATGATATCATAAATATTATTATGGTTCTATTACAAGTTAATAATATGTTTAAACCCACTATATAGGAGTCTCGGATATGTACAGAAGAAATTGGACATAAGGTAAGGGATAATTATTCCAATCTTGTTCTTATCAGAGATTGTTTATTCGTAAGTATTTACTGGGGTTATGTTTATTATCCATGTCCATGTTTTCTAAAAAGGTTTTCCTAAAATGTTTACTATTCTTCCATGTATTTTCAATGTCATTTTTCCCTTTTTAATCTTTTACCACATGGTATGTAAGGAATCTTTCTTTTGTTTACCATACGAGGTACTTTTTGACTTTTCCGACAAAACTACGAGAAGAATGTTTTTTTAACTTATATGAAATGAACAGTTTTTTACGGTTTCCTAACACCTTATTTAAATAAATCTTCCTCTACATTATTTTTTGATTATTTTCACTAAAATCTTGTTCTTTCAAAATTACATTTCATTTTGTGAAAGGAAATGATTTTGAAGAAGAAAGGATATTTTCCTAAAGAATTCATTTCAAGTGTTTTATCAAAACCATTTTCCATCTAAGATGACATTATTTAATATTTTTATGTTTCAAGTATAATGTCTCTATGATTTAAATGGTTTCACTTTTCTTATGATTAAATGTTATTTATTTGTTTTATATGGATTATGTTATGATGGAATGATGTTTATAAAACCCATTTTATTCTTTGGGTTGTGATGAATGATTTATGTTTATGTTGTGGAACAAGTAAGAATGAATTCATTATGAGATGGGTGGGAACTATATCTCTCTATAATGCATTGGGTAAAGATTTATATCTCATGAGATAGACATGGCTGGAATGGTAAGTTAATCCGGTTCAGTGTTACAGGACTGAAACGAGGAGTGAACTCGATTTAGAAAGGGACTTTGTCCACTAAGATGGTCTTGGAAGAAATTAATTTACTAATATTGAAATCATAATATGTGCTTAATGGTTTCCACAATTACATTCTTTATTCCCATGCAATTTTATCATGATTGATGATCCATTATGATCTATGCCTTACGTACTGTCATGTTTTATGTCATTTCTCACGATTTTGATGTTTAAATATTATGTTCATGTTTTGAAGTTAAAATGTATATGGTTTGTTTTATTTTCTCCATTCTTAATCTTAGTGAGAATTTGTGCTCACCCTTTATATGTTTTATTTTCCCCAGGATATAAAGAAAGGTTTTAGGTAAGAAAAAAAGGGGAAGATCATTATGGAAGATGTTGAAGATCCTTCACCAAGATTAGAAGATTATATTCCGAGTTTCCAAATACACTAAACTGTTACGGTCCTTTGGTTTCTGTTTTTGTTATGTATTAAGTATTCAGCAAAAGTAATGTAATTTCCATGTATGTCAAGATTGGGTCTCTATAGTTGGTATTAGAGGAAAGGTTTAGTTAACCTTTGGAAACTAGGATACGAAATCTTTAGTGAAATACCTAGAGATATTTCTAAGGTATGTCTAGGGATGTCCCTAAGGATAAGTATACATATAGGTTATAGTCCTAGAATTATGATAAAAATCATATAATTAACCCTATGATTTTATATATTGAAGGTACTCCCCCTTTATTATGTTGTTTTCCCTAGCATGATTTTTTCCTCTCACACTATTCTTTTTGGGTTTTAGACGATGGCTAGAACCCGAAGGAACCATGTTGATCAATTTAATGGACAATGCAATGATTTTCCGCCTAAACCAACCAATTTTATGGGAGATGGAGTGAATAATCTTATTGCTATACTTACACAAGCTATGAATAATTATGGACTTCCAAATGATCAAATAAGGGAACAATATTATATTTAGTCCTTCAAGAGGCAACACCCACCTTATTTCAGTGGGTCTTCTGATCCACTGGTTGCTGAACAATGGATCAGTACCATTGAAAAGATATTTTCCATACTTCGCTGTTTGGAACATGAAAAATTCATTCTGGCTATTTACCGTTTAGAAGGTGAAGCAGATCAATGGTGGACTCTAATTAAGAATACAAGGCCCCAAGTTGAAATTGAATCCATGGAATGGGATGAGTTCAAGAACTTATTTTTCAATAAGTACTTCCCTCATATTCTTCGAACAAAGATGGAAAAGGATTTCCATGAGCTTAAGAAAAAGGATGTTGAATCTATTGGTATATACAAAGAGAATTTTACAAGGCTTGCAAGGTATGCATCTGGCTTTATCATCCAACCTGAAAGTAAAGTTGATCGATTCTTTAGTGGCTTAAAACCTAGTGTTAGAAGGGCATTAGATATAAGAGACTTCATTAGCTATGAAGAAATTGTGCGTTGTGCTATAAAGGTAGAAATGGATGTTGGGGTTATATATCCATCTCATGGTTTTAAAAAGAAACGAAAGATGGAGTTCAAAATGAAATCTCAGAATACTGGTGAAAAGAAGATGAATGTTTCTTTTTGCTCAAAGTGTGGAAACAAGAATGGTGGAGATTGTCTTAAAGGGACTAGAAAATGTTTTAAGTGTGGAAAATAAGGTCATCGAGCTACTGAGTGTCGAAGTAATGGAAAAAGGGTCACTAATGATGTGAATAATGAAAAGACTGTAGAGAACGCACCACCCACACTTTAATGCTTCAAGTGAAAGGAAATGGGGAATTATGCTAATCAATGACCTAATACAAGGGTTAATGATGATCTATGTGAGGAACATCTTAAGTTAAAGGATAAAGGGAAGTCACATGTGATCACTATTTGTGATTTTGAGTATGAAAATGATGTTGTGGAATGATTAAGTGTTTATGTAATGGGATTTCAATATAGTATCATGGAATCTCATTTATGGTATCATAGAATTTTGGAATTTCTATGTATTGGTTTTTGATAATTATATGGTAACAGTAACCCTGAAAAGTGATTGAAATATTTTTGGAAAGAAGATGATATGCACATAATGAAGTCATAAAGAAAAAAATGAAATGATCACATGATTGATATTAGGACTATGTTATATCATGGTTTGTGTATATAGAATTTTTGGGATTTTGTTATATGGAAAGAGGTAACTTTTTACAACACTCATGTTTTCACTAAGGTTCTATGGCAATTCATGTTTCAAAAGAATACATGATTAAGGTATTGACATGTTTGGAATGTGACCAACAAGATATATCTTAGGATATATAGGAATTAATGAAGGTATTCATGTGCTTGTTATGTGACATTTCAAGTAATAATTTTCTTAATAATATGAGATTGGATAGATGTATTTTGGATAAGCCAAAATATTGGAATGGATTATGTTGGACATTAGATAGTTTTTTTTAAGGCTATAACTTTTTGTAATAATAGTATTGTTTTAGGAAAGGGACAACCCATAGGACGGGCGACAACCTGTCACTCCAGACAAGGTTGTGGGAATCGAACCCACAACCGAAGTGCGAAAGGCCTTTATCGCCTACCACTGGCCTACAGTAAGTCCCTGGTTAGTAGAAACTAGTTTTATTTTATTAAGCGGTATGATAGATGAAGTATACGTCAATTTTAGGAACCATATACGATTACTATCACCATAGATGGACTTATATATATAACTTTTTCCAAAATTATGTTTGAGATAGATGGAATGACCTATCATTCTATCGCACGATCTGCTAACACTTTGCAACAGAAAAATTCAACTTCATTTCATTAAGAGATGAAGTGGAAATTGTTCATGGCATGAGAAATGGTAAGATTGTACCAAAACAAGTAAGTATTTCTTTTAAATAAAAAATTCTTCATCATTAGGGAAATGATCATGAAAACCAAAAACGTTGTCCTAGTACCCTCCTATCCAATGAATCATATGGTACCTTAGATCATTAAAAATTTATAGCTTTGTGATTATTGGCTTTTTCATCGCCATGTCCTCTACCACTCTCCATCAGAACTTGATGGTTAGATTTTTCTTCCATATCCATATTTCCACTTTTGTTCTCCTATGTGGAAACCTAGTGATGAGTTAATCAGGGTAACTATTAAATTTCTTACATTATTTTTTAAAAGTAAGTTTTAGTATTCCTTTTTACAATGTGGGTTTCTATGAAATAAACTCTAAAGTTATAAACCATTTATAACCCTGAGGAATTTTGAGGGTGAAATTCATTTTAAGGGGGGTAGAATGTAACACCCCGAGATTTTATGAGATATATTATTTTTAATTTCTTTGATGTCTTCTATTATACACTACACCAAGATTAGTTTGTACTATACACAACACCGTATTAGCTTTCAGTATACGCAACACTATTCTTGGCTCGTGTTATACACAATTTCAAGTTCGTTTTATGGAAATTATTCTACACAAAATTAAGTAAAGATTTTGTTTAATTTATAGATGAAATAAAGTTTTGATTATGTTATACGGAACACTAAACAGAGCTTTCACAACACGCAGCCCTGACATGGCTTGAATTACATGCAATCAAGACCTTCTTCTATACCGTGTGTAGTACGCAATACCGAGATTCACCAAACGAGATATTATTATAAAATTATTATGAACTAGCCGTTATGAATAGTAATAATCACTTTTTGAAATTTTATAAATTTTATCCTTCAAAATGGACTTCATTTTTGTATTCGGAATATCAAAATTATCCTAGGGTGAATGTTTGGTATTTTTCTGAAAACTTTCAATTTTTGATGAATAGTGAAAACACTAGGTTACTATTTAAAAACTGACTTTTTATTTAAATAATTATTTATTTTATTTAAATTTATTATAGGTTAAAATTGATACATAATACCTATATAAGTTCAATGTAATTCATTGGAGTCATTTTATAATAATTAAATATATATATAAATTGTATTGAACTTTTCAGCGTCTTTTACCCACCTCCTAGGAGAATTTTAAAGTTTAAATAAAAATTAATTTTACCGCTTATGTAAGTGGAATTTTAAAAATACTAAAGACGCGGTTAATATCAAGGAGTAAAATTTGGTTCAATAAGATAAATATAATTTTTGGTGAATAGTAACTTTTTACTTTTATTTACCACGGTTAAAAGTAAATAGGGTAATTAATGGTAAAAATGATTTTATTATTACCCTAACACATGTTCTAATTTTATTGGAGAAGTTTAATTCGACCAAAAACAACCTTAGGAATAAAATATTACCCATTAGGTCCACTTGGATTAGATTAGGACATTAATTATCATTTTATTTAAAGAAGAGTTAAAATGGTTAAAATCAATGTTTAATAACTCAAACATTTTTAATATAGGGATATACATAATAGAAATTTGAATATAAATATTAATTAAAAATATAAAAATATTTCCTACCTAATGGTATTTTATTTATAATTTTTAGACATTAAATAATTTAATTTATTAGTGACAAAATGGTGATGCAGTAATTACCTAAATAATAAAATATTAAAATAATTGATATTATAAATACCCAAATAAATGTAATTTCAGACTTTTTATGAATTCCACTAATTTTATAGGTCAATATGTCATGTTAGTATTGATTTAATTAAGTTTTTTTTGAACTAATCATGTTGTTATGATTTTGAAAAAAATCAATTACCAAATAGTGTCAAAAGTGACATAAAATAGTTTTTAAAACAAATATTATATTATTAATTGTTATTATATTCCTAAAAATCTATGATTCAGTAAAATGACTTCTATAAGGTTATATACACTATTAATGAACCACTTGGGGTTTTTTGTCCTGTTATAGTAAGTATATTAACCAAATAGTGTAAGAAAAAAAGAAGACACGCTAAAAGTTATATTATTTAACTTAGAATTAAATCTAAATGATAAGGTTAAAATAGTAACCTAAACTTGTCTAAAACCTATTGGTTGAGAGGATTTCGACCCACCCCAATTTATCTTCGAAATAAATCAATTTGGAGCTATTATAAACTGAATATGACTTTATTATAAAATAATATTTTCAGTTTTTCCAAAGGTGCCCCTCTCCTCCCTTATAAAAAGGCCCCCCCCCTTCCCACTTCTCTTCACACCCTTTTGAGCCTTGAAGCTCAGAAAAACCCCAGAAAATTACTCTTCTCAACCTCTATAGTTATATCATAGAGGTTCTGGTCTTCTCAAAAGACCAAATCTAGTTCCCTAAGAAGGTGTTTAAAGGAGGTGCGTCGAAGAAGAGGTAATCTCTTCTACCGACTCTTTCAAGTTTCTTTCATCTTCTACTTCCTCGTATTTAGTTGTTTCATTATAAAGTAATAACATCAGTATTTATTATATACTGAAATGTTATTATAAATATGAAATAACTCTATTTCACTTTCTATCCATCCTACGGAAAATGAAATCACCGCGCTTGCGTACGTACGGAATATCGTCTCCACGTCGTGGTGTAATCAGTTTTTCCACCACCACCTTACCTGGATGGGTATAATGGTGTAAAGAATAACTATATATGATTATTATAACATAATACGGATTCTAAGATATTATATCATCTACTCCAATTCCATTCAATAAATATGAAAATGATATCATCGCTCGTGCGTACGTACATATTACCGTCACCACGATGCGATAAGATTCATTTTCCATGTTAACAATTGAAGAATGATTATAAAGTATATATAATAAGTAATAATGAAATATATGATATAATAATTCTACTGGATTTATGTATATATATGTATGTAATCTACTTAATTTCATTCAATTCATTAATAAAATGAAAAAAACAGCGTTCATGCGTACGTACGGCCTACCGTCTCCATGAACGGTGTATTTCTTTCCATTTATCAATCTATTATATATATGTATATTCTGAATATATATTATATATAAATCATGTTTTATATTATGCAATTAAGTAATCATGATCTAAGTAATCATAATAGTAATTACAATTCAAAACAAGGACGATAAATGAAAGGATTTTACCCAAAACGCTGCTTTAACATGGAATTGACAAATGAACGGATAATATAAAGTCATAAGTGAATCATATATGATATAATAAATATTATTATGGTTCTATTACAGGTTAATAATATATTTAAACCCACTATACAAGAGTCTTAGATAGGTACAAAATAAATTGGACATAAGGTAAGGGATAATTATTCCAATCTAGTTCTTATCCGAGATTGTTTATTTGTAAGAATTTACTGGGGTTATGTTTATCATTCATGTCCATGATTTCTAAAAATGTTTTAATAAAATGTTTACTATTCTTCCTTGTATGTTCAAAGTCATTTTGACCCTTTTTGGAATTCTACCACATGGTATGTAAGGATTCTTTCTTTTGTTTACCATATGAGGTACATTTTGACTTTTCTGGAAAAAGTATGAAAAGAATGTTTTTTTAACTTATACAACATGAACGGATTTTTATGGTTTCATAACACCTTATTTACATAAATATTACTCTACAAGATTTCATGATTATTTTCAACAAAATCATTTTCCTTTAAAATTAAATGGGATTTTTTGAAAGAAAATGATTTTGAAGAAGAAATGATATTTTCCTCATGAATTCATTTCAAGTGTTTTATAAAAACCATTTTCCATCTAAGATGGAATTATTTAATATGTGTATATCTCAAGTTTAATTTCTCTACGATTTACATGGTTTCACTTTTCTTATGATGAAATGATATTCATTTGTTTTATATGGATTATGTTATGATGGGATGATGTTTATAAAACCCATTTTATTCTTTGGGTTATGATGAATGATTTATGTTTATGTTGTGGCACAAGTAAGAATGATATCATTATGAGATGGGTGGGACCTATATCTCCCTATAATGCATTGGGTAAAGATTTATATCTCATGAGATAGACATGGCTGGAATGGCATGTTAATTCGGTTCAGTGTTAAAGAACAGAAACAAGGAGTGAACTCGATTCAGAAAGGGACTTTGTCCACTAAGATGGTCTTGGCAGCAATGCCTTGGATACTATGAAAATAATAACATGTGCTTAATTGTTTCCACAATTACATGCTTTATACCCATGAAATTTTATCATGATTGATGATCCATTATGATCTATGCCTTACGTACTGTCATGTTTTATGTCATTGCTCATGATTTTGATGTTTAAATATTATGTTCATGTTTTGAAGTTCAAATTTATATGGATTGTTTTATTTTCTCTATGCTTACCCTTACTGAGCATTTGAGCTCACACTTTATATGTTTTCTTTTCCCCAGGATATAAAGAAAGGTTTTAGGTATGAAAAAAGGGAAGATCTTTATGGGAGGTGTTGAAGATCTTTCACCAAGATTAGAAGATTATATTCTGAGTTTCCAAAGACACTAAACTATTATGGGCCTTTGGTGCCTATTTTTTTATGTATTAAGTATTCTGAAAAATTAATGTAATGTCCATGTATTTCAAGATTGGGTCTCTACATAAATCAAGACATATTGATGTAAGACATAAATTTTTGAGAGATCGTTTTCAAAAATGTGATATCACTCTTCAATACATTGGTAAAAATAAATATATTTCTAATATATTTATTAATCCTTTGAAATATAATATTTTAAATTACATCAAACATTAGTTAGGGATGATTAATTCTTGTTATGTTTTTTTTGGGAGTCACTATTTCGATTTCTCACCAATGAATATTTCTCTTCATTAATGTTTTCTCACCTTTTTTATTTCTCACCATTGACGTTTTCTCTCTAATTTAATTTCTCACTATTGTGATTTATCACCATTTAAGATATCCCAAAATTTAATATTTACCACTATTGAATATTTCTCAACATAGTGGTTTTCTCATAGTTGACATTTCTCACCTTTGATACATCATACCATTAGTGTTTTCATTCAATTTTCAATTTTTTTGTAACCCTTATTTTTTAATTTGCTGGTTTATATTTTATTTAAGGATTATTTTATTTGAATTTTTTCCTTTTAGTTTGGATATTCTGAATCCCTATAATCCCAAATGATAATAAATACAATACTTTTTTTAGTTCCGACACACCAATTTCCTTCCACCATTTTCTATTGATCTTTTGGCAATAATTCTCTCTAAACCATTCTACCACCCTTTCTTCTATAAGCGAGAAAAATGTGACAATCGAGCTGAACTACAATGCCAATGTGAATAATCCTTTTGAATCCTCTTTATTCAAGTCGTATCCAAAAAATAATCAGAAAGGGGAAATAATTCATCCAACTATTATTGAACTAGTGAATCCCAAGACCACAAAAATATTCATAGTAACCGAGAAGGAACTAGAAGAAGAATTTATTCTATTATGTAATTCAACAGTAATAAAATTTAAATAGAACAAATGATGTAGGAATGGTAATCTTAAAATGAGCGTCGATTTTATCCATGGTTGGAATATCTGTTTCATTAGTATGAGGAATTCTGTTTTGAATAACATGAAGAATATTGGGTGAGGATAAAGATTATTGTTAACAAAATTATCTTTTCTTAGAAGAAGTGGTTTGATTATTTAAAAGTTCCACACGAAGGTGTGTCTAATGATTATCAGGGGAAGATTACTAAATCTAGAAAATATTTTGTTTATGAAGAGGCTCTTCTTGAGATAATAGGTGATGTAATTTTATGGAGACTTGTTGCCTCTAAGATAGATAAATAATATATGTTTTTGTTTAAATTCATAAATCATATGATATACCTAAAAGGGTCAATTTTCTACATTTATGTATCAAGATGTCTAATTTATATGTATTATGAGAAGAGGAAAAAAAATAAATCATTGTATATATCTTATTCTTCACATAAATAAATTTTCATTGGAATTATTGAATTCCAATTCATTAACAGCACCCCAGATGATTTCATCCATGTTAAAAGACAAAGGGTTGTGACTAAATATGAAGAGACATTTATATATTTTTCTGGTTTTTGTATAACTATAAAAAAATTTAGAAGGATTAAAATCTATTAGAACCCGTGGAAAACGAAATAGGTTGGGGCTAATGAAAATTTATATGATAATTTCAACCTTGTTGATCAGCCATCTAGACTGAGATATCATATTGAACCTAGTATAAAGTCTAATGAGATTCTTGAGTAATATGATACTGATGAGAAATGCCACATCCAATCCCTCGGGGCCTGTGTCGCGACAACCCCAAGCCCGACTTCCATAGGCTAGTGGCTGGTGACTAGCACCAAAAGATGTATTCTCTAAAAACGGTAAGGCATTTCCTTTATAACTTGTAAACTCCCACAACTAAGAAAAAATTTGGATACAAGATCAAAGTAAAACTATATAGTAAATAGAGTGTGTACAAAGAGTCAAAGGGTCCCGAATAGAAGCCCAATTGTAAAGTACAAGTAAACTAAAATGTACAAGTAAACTGAAAACAGCTCCTGTGAACACCTGCCAGTGATTCTACCTAAAGGGTAGGTACAACTCTCGAACGGTCATCTTTGTGGTAAGCCTTGTATAAAGTACACCTCCAAGATACCTCGAGTCCTAGTACCCTCATCCTTAGTCAGCACTGTCAGTCGTCTACACCCAAAACAATAAGGTACAGGTGTAACCCGTACAGGGGTGAGTATAACGATACTCAGTAGGGACCCTGAGACCCCATAGGTCTACTAGAGATCCACAAAGGAAAGACCAAAAATAAAGATCCCAACTCTACTTAGGTATTTTCCCACAAATATACCGAAGTTCTCATGATATACTCATCTCATAAATGTGGGAATTATACCCCGAAGGTAACACCCTGAAGGTGAAGTATCACATAGCATAAGCTCAATCACAAACACAATGTAAAGACAGCTCACACCAGGATTTATTCTAGGGGTATTAAACAGTAACATCCCCTATCACATCGTCAAACACCTCAACTGCTGGAGAGCTACTCCTCTATCGAGTACAGTAGCCCTATCATGTCCAACAGAGGTGCTTACCACAAATCTAGGACTGCTAAGGTACTTCTCCTGTCGAGTATCGTGGGTCTTCCACATCACACAAAGGCGCTCCCCACCATGAGTCTGCTACATCACATAGAGGTACTCCCCATCATGGCCTAATAAGGTAATCCTCCTATCGAGTACTGTGGGTCTTCCGCGTCACACAAAGGCACTCCCCACTGGGCCTGTTGAGTCACTCCGAGTCGTAATGGTCAATATTCGTCAATTCTTAGAAAGTCGCTGAGTTTCGCACATTGTGTGCTTGGTATAACTACTTCCCAAGCCATATGTCAAACCTAAACCACCCTAAAGTTACAATAATATGTATCCCAAACGTATATCACATCAAAAGGGACTTAATGCAATAGATGACACGTCAATATGACGCCCATTTTGTAAGTTAGTTGTGTTTTCACTCCGGGGGCCCGGTTGGATTCAGGGACAGATCAAACCCAGTCATACACCAACATTATCCAAAAAAAGTGGGGTATTCCAAAATTACTGTATCAATCCAATGATATTGACGCCATAGACAGTTCCTCAAACGGACGCTCTATTTTCATGTTCTGGCCAAAAAGTTAAAACATGGTTCAGATGGGCTTGGGTCCTGTCCGACCGACCTGACCCGACCCGTCCTGGACCGAACTGACCCGATTCGGGTCGACCTGACCTTTAACAGGTCCAGCGCAAATTTACTAGGCCTCAGCGGCCCGACCTACTGGGCCGTGGTCTGGCCTGACCCACGAAGGAGGCATCCCAGCCTAGCCCGTGAAGGGCGCGGCCTAGAGTGCGGCCTGTAGTGGGAAGGTGGTCCGCCCTGGCCTCAACCCAGGGAGGATGTGACCCCAGGTAATCTGAGTAGCCCGATGGATATTAGGTCGCTTGGCTAGCATGATGGACTGCTCGGCCATCCCACAAGGTGTGCCTCGGCTGGAAGGAATGGTTGGCCAGTTCTCCTTCCAGCGGCGCTACAGTGCCGCTATCCACCTACGCCCAGCCAGGTGCGAGCCACCCTCTGGCCTCTGCTACGGACTAGCGGTTGTAGCCTCCAGCTCCACCGACAGCATGAACACACACTACTGCTCTGCCATACGGCTGGCTGGATGTCGACCACCACCCTACTCTACCATGGATGACGGGCCATAGCCTCCTTCACAACTGGTGGCGTGGATGCCTGCCGCCTTTCCTCCCTCGCGGTTGGTTGGGTGTCGGCCGCCAACTTCTTTCACAAGCCTCTTCGGCATCATTCCAAGCCCGAAAAATCAAACAATCACATATTTATGATCCTTGCATCGAGGGATCCATGTCCATATATCACGCTCAGCGAAACTACATGTTTCCATCATCAATAAAAATTAGGTATTGAAGAATGCACGAAGAACACACGAAGAATAAAAAGAAAAATGAGCATGATTTATGCGTGGGACGATGGCCATGTTAATTTGGCCATCATCGTCATGAATTTTGGATATGAAGAATCAAAAAAATTCAATCTTATTAAAAACAAACCCCTATCTCGACATCCCATTGGATGTGGCATGAAGAAAAAGACGTAGTCGATGAAGAGGACGTCGACATTCATCGCTTCCGCAAGATGCTTCTGATAGAGGCTCATACGTCTTTCTCATACTTTATTGGTGGGGGGGGGGGGTTATTAATTGGAGAATGTTATTCTATTTTCTCCAAGCCTCTCTTGCAATTCACTTTTTCCAATGATTTCCAACAAGGAAATGAGCAGCCAATATTAATTAAGATGGGGTAATTAATGTTTCCAAATCAAAGTTGGCACAATTAAAAGTCATAATAAATTGTATTGTGTTAGCACAATTGAATGTGAGGATTTAAAGGGATTTCCCCAAATTAAAGAAGGGTTTGGGTGGTCCCCACCACTAGATTTAAAAAAGGAGGTTTAAAGCTTGGGTGGTCCCCACATCCATAATTCAAAAAGGAGTTTTCAAAATTAATAAAAAATGTTAATTATTTTATTTTTCTTCTTCCACAAGAAATTGAAAAACTAACATCCACCCTAATCCTACTGCGGTCGATGTGAATGACTCCTTAAGCAAATACTGGTGCTGTGAGTTCAAAGGTGTCCTCAGATTTTAATTCTGAGCACCGTTTAATAGTTACAAAAACCCACTCGCACGATTTCTGAGTGTAACCAAAAAAAGTTCAGAAATTAATTTCAGGCACTCCGGGCTTCCGAATCATGCCCCATCAATTTTTGCAAACTCATAATATTCCTATATAATTTAAAGAAGTAAATTGAAAATCTGGGTCTTTACATTATTTGACCATTGTTGGGTGGATCACTTTCCCTTAGTGGAGTTTTCATACATCAATAGTTATCACTCCACTATGAGTATGGCACCATTTGAGGCATTGTACGAACGACCTTATAGATCACCTTTGTGCTGGACAGACCTAGGGGAGTCAGTACTCATGGGACCAGAGATGATGTGAGCTACTACAAAAAAGGTGCAGATCATCTAGGAGTGGATGAGGACTGGACAAAGCAGGCAGAAATCTTATGATGATAGGAGGTGTAGACATCTGGAGTTCAATGATGGTGATCATATCTTTCTATGGGTCTCACCTCGACGAGGACTGCAGAGATTTGTCCAGTGCGACTAGTTGTCTCCAAGGTTCATCGGACCTTTTCAGGTCCTCAATAGAGTTGGCGAGGTGGCATACCAATTATCTCTTCCATCGTAGTTGCACCGGGTGAACGACGTTTTCTACGTATCCCAGTTGAGGAGATACGTGTATGACCCATCTCACGTCATCGATCACGGTGAGCCGGACATCAACGATGGGCCAAATTTTATGTAGGTTCCAGTAGAGATTAAGGATCCATAAGAGTGGGTCCTTCGTGGGCGATCGACACCTTTGGTGCATGTTCACTGGCAGCATGGGAACCTCCAAGAAAACACATGGGAGTGGGAGGCTCAGATACGTGCTCAGTACCCCCACTTGTTTCCCAAGTTTATGTTGTGGATTTCGGGGATGCAATTCCCTTAGGTAGGGAGAATGTGAAGACCCGAATTTTTCCATGTAATTTTTTTAATTATAAGGGAATATTATGAATCTGCAAAAATTGACAGCACATGATTCTGAGGCTCGGAGTGCCCGGAATGAATTTATGAACTTTTTTTCGGGTACGTTCAGTAAACGTGCGAGCGGGATTTTGTAAATTTTGAACCGGTGCTCGGAATTGAAATCTGAGGACACCATTGAACTTGGAGCACCGATATTCTCTTAAAGAGACCTTCACCTCGACCATAGTAGGTTGAGGGTGGAAGTGAGTTTTTCAGTTTTTTGTGGAAGAAGAAAAATAAAATAATTAACATTTTATTTTTCTTTTTGAAACCTCTTTTTGAATTATGTATGTGGGGACCGCCCAAGCATGAAACCGCCTTTTTTAATTCTAGTGTTGGGGACCACCTGAACCCTTATTTAATGTGTGGAAATCCCTTGGAATCCCCCCATTCAATATTCCAATGCAATACATTTTATTGGAACATTTAATTGTGCCAAAATTAATTAACCTATCTTAATTAATATTGGATCCTCATTTCCTTGATGGAAATTGTTGGCAAAAAATAATTTCAAGAGATCCTTGGAGAACCTAGAAGAAGATTCTCCAACAATGAACCCCCAACAAAGAATAATGAGGATCACACATGATCCCAAATCAGAAGCGTCTTGTGGAAGAAATGAACACTGACATCGTCTTCATTGACTGCGTCTTCTTCCTCACGCCACCTCCAACTGAAAATTGAGGTAGGTGTTTCTTGTTGATAATATTGAATTCCATTGATTCTTCATATCCTAAATTCATGATGATGATGGAGAAATGAACATGGCCATCGTCCCACACATGAACCTTGATCCTATTTATTTTTATTCTTCGCACCTTCTTCATGCGTTCTTCAACACCTAATTTTTATTGACGCTGGAAACACGGAGTTTCACTGAGCATGATATATGGACATGGAGACTCAAAAAAAGGATCCCAAATATGTGATAGTTTAATTTTTCGGGCTTGGAACAAAGTCGCAGTGGGTCGTGGAAGAAGGCGATGCCCGACACCCGGCCAGTTGCGGGATAGAAAGGGAGGCATGCGTCCTGCCGCCAGTTGTGAAGGAGGCTACGGGCCATCAGCCGCGACTGAGTAGGGTGGAGGCTAGCATTCATCTAACCACAAGGCGGAGTGGCAGCATGCATCTGTGCCACCTATGGACCAGGAGGCCGCGACTGCTTGGCCACAGAGGAGGCTAGAAAGGTGACCGAAACCCGGCCGCATGTGGAAAGCGGTGATGTCGTGCCTCTAGAAGGAGAACCGGCCGACCGTTCCGGCGGGCTGAGGTGCCCCAGCCAAGACCTCCGATTGGTACCGCATGATAGAAGGGCACCGAACTGCAATCGGGCCATTCAGATTAGTAGGGTGGGGGGCCTCCCCCCCGGGTTGCGGCTATGGTGGATCACTTGCCCAACGCAGGTCGTACAGTGGGCCGCCCAGCGGGCGGCACCGCAGGCTGCTCCCTTCACGGGCCGTGTCGGGACACCCCCACGCTGAGGCCCAAGCCATCTGGGCCAGACCTGGACTGGGTCAGGTCATCCCGAACCAGGTCGGGTCGGTCCGACCAGGTCGGACCAAACTCATGCCCATTTGGACCCAGTTTTACCTTTTTTGTCATAACAAGAAAACTGGGCGTCTGATTATCGAACTGTCTACGGTTCCAAGATAATTGTATCTAGATGGTCCTTTTGGTATACTCCACTTGAATTTTGGATAATGTTGGTGTATGGATGGGTTGGATCGGACCCCGAATCCAATCGGTCCCCCGGAGCGGAAACACTAATAACTTACAGAATGAGCGTCTGATTCACGTGTCGTTTATTGCATTGGGACCTTTTTGATGTGATGGAACTTTGTGATACTTTTTCATGGAACTTTGGGGTAGTTGAGGTATGAAATATGGCTTGGGGAGTGGGTCTCCCAACTACGCTATGTGCGGAACGATGCGACTGGCTGAGATCTGATGACTGCTAACCATTACACCTCGGAGTGACTCGGCAGGCCCAGTGGGGAGCTCCTCTATGTGACCCAACTGACCCACGATGGGGAAAATCTATTTGTGATGTTCCAAACCCATGGTATTCAAAAGGATGAGTACCTCATCAAGCCACGATAGGGAGAGACTCTGTGCGACACGTCAGACCCATAGTGGGGAGTGCCTCTGTGTGATGTGGAAGGCCCACAGTACTCGACAGGAAGAGTATCTCAGCAATCCAAGATTAGTTGGAAGAACCTCAGTGTGACACAGCAGGACCACTATACTCATTAGGTGATGATTTTTCTAGTAGGCAAGGTGTTCGACGATGTGACTAGGGATATTACTTGTTACTGCCTCTATAATAAATCCTAGTGTCAGCTGTCTTTACATTGTGATTGTGATTGAGGTTATACTATGTGATACTTCACCATTGGGGTGTTACCTACATGGTATAATTCCTAAATGTTTGAGATGAGTATAGCCTGATAACTTAGGTATTTTTATGGGAATATACCTAAGTGGAGTTTGGCTATTGATTTTTGGTCTTTCATTTGTGGAACTCTAGGATACCTACGGGGTCTCGGGGTCCCTACTGAGTATTGTTATACGCACCTCTGCATGGGTTACAACTACACCTTGTTGTGTTTGGTGTAGATGATGGACAACACTGACCAAGGATGAGGGTACTAGGACTGGAGGTATCTCGATGGTATACTTTAGATGAGGCGTACCGTAGAGATGACCATTTGAGAGTTGTACCTACCGTTTAGGTAGGATCCTTGGTAGGTTTTCATAAGGGATTTTTTCCATTTACTTGTACTTTTTAGTTGGTCTTGTATTCTGGCCCCTTTTACATTCGGTACACACCTTGTTTACTATATTGTCTTACTTTGAGATTATATCCTTCTTTGTTCCTAGTTGTGTGATTTTACTGGTTATAAAGGAAATTCCATCCCATTTTTATAGAGTATGCCTTTTGGTGCTAGTCGCTAGCCTCCGGCCTATGGAAGGTGGGTTGGGGTAGTCACGACACGGGCCCCAAGGGACAGGTCGTGACAAGAAATACAAAGTTTCTTCTTCTAATGATGAAAAGGATAAAATGTTTTTTGAGGATAATGTATGGGACCTTGAACTTCCTCCTATCCTCCACTTATCAAATATAGAGATCCTATCTCATATAGGACACTCCCTAAAATAGAGAAATTATTAAAATAAGGAAGTGAGGAGGTAGATACCTAAGTATTTGGTGAAGAATAGTTCATGTATAGTTATAAATGTACTGATGAGAATGGTTATGATTCCGATGAGAATGATGAAGAGGAATAAGCTAATGGAATTGGATATGATGACGATAGAGGATTATAAACCCTTATGAAATTTTTCCTTCCCCAAATGAATATAGTTTTAATTTTGAGAAATGGTCATGTTTAGTTATGGATGAGGAAAATTATATTAGAGAATAAATGGAAGAATCTCTCAAGGGGAAGTAATCTCCTTGTTTTGAGAGTCAGTATGTTTTTTATGATACTATTGAGGGAAAAATTGTGAATTTTGTGGATTATTAGACAATTTCAGATCGAGTTTTTGTTCAGAATATGAGATTCTTTTCTAGTGTTGTGCAATCCGTGGCTGATGAAATTGATGTTGATCATACTGAGAAAATTCATGTTAAATAGAGGAATATTGAGACCTCTATTAGTGTAAATATGGTATTATTATCTATAGTTGATTCTTTAGTTTTTGGGATTAACAATATGCCTTTTGATAGTAGAACATACACTATGTATAATGAATACGTCATATTCTTGGGTAGTGTTGGGAGTCCAACACAAAATGTTGGCTTATTCTCGATGTTAAAAAAATATCCTTATGGATCATTGATTGATAATATAGATGATTCTATAGAGTTATAGGGGTTTCATTAGAGAATGTTGTATCTATACCTACACCTTTTATCACATCAATTCTTATTGATGTTGTTACCAAGGGTAATCTATATTATTTCAATGAAAGGATGTTGTCTAAATTTCAAGTGATGTGTAGAAACTAAACAAATTCGACTAAATAATAGTGAAATGGTTGAAATATATCTATTTGAATTTGAGATACATCTTATTCAACAAAAAATGATGCACCGTGTTCATAAATAGGAAATTTAAAACAAATGGTTGGCCAATGTTTTGGATTATTTTAAATCCACTGGGTTGTTGATGCAATCTTCTTTTGCTGATTGATTAAGGGATTTTTTTTAAAAGTATTGAAAATCATACATCTGTGGATTCTAATTCTTCTTCCCCTTCACATCGAAATTTTTATAATGATATGAAAAGATATGTCTTTTGATAATAATTGTGTGGTCATCAAAGTGATTCTTTAGATTATGGTCCTTCCACACCCAAGAAAACATTAAGAAGGTTTGAATAATATTTTTTTCACAAACAAATAATGATTCAATAGTTTGAAAAGGGTATGAAGGAGGATAGAGAGACTATAACAAAAGTTACCAAGTACTACATGTTTTGGATTGTTACCAACCATGAGATGGATTATCACTTTTAGTTCATGTCAGAAAATCTAGGGATTCCTTGAGTTTATCAACATTTCATGGAACAAGTAAACCAGTTCAGAGTTATTGTAACACCCCAGGATTTCAGAGTGTGTTATTTCTTAAAAATAATTCAATAAATTTCACTACACGCAACACCGAGTTCAATCACACCATTAAAAGAGGTCATGAATAGTATTAACTACATTTTTAACTTTATATAATCCTTATAATTTTAGAATCCCTATTACGAGTTTCTTAGTCATAATGCAAGAACAGATTCATTTTCAGTATTTCACTTTTATCAACTTCTAATAGTGAAACCTTTTTAAATACAATATTTTAAACCTTTTGACTAAATGGGGACATCAAAAATTTAAAATGAAACACCCCAAGCTTCCACAGTATGTTTCCCTTTGAATAATGTGATAGCGTGTGTTGTACGCAACACCGAGTTCTAACACACCATAATCAATCAAACTAGCCGTTATAAATAGTAATACCTACTTTTTGAAAATATATATATTTTATATTTCAAAATGGACTTCATTTTTGGATTCGGAATATCGAATTTAGCCTAAGGTGAAATTTTGGTACTTTTCGGATAACTTTCATATTTTGATGAATAGTGAAAATTACTAAATTTTAATTAAAAACAACTTTTTTAATCAAAATAATTAATAGTGATAAATTATGAATTTGAGTGGTTTTAAATTATATTTAGAATATATTTTTACAATTTAATATAATGTTGGTCATTAGACATAATTTTACAATTAAACCGAACATAAACAAGTGTCAATCTTTTGATAGTTATTATCTCTTAAAAACACGCTTTTTGTTTTCACAGCGGGAATTAATTTTAAATTAATTTCTGCCACTTCTGTGTTTTGAATTTAGAAAAATGGATTCCATATTTGGAATCAGGATGTTCAAATTGTGTAAATAGGTATCTTTTATTTTTAGACATTTTGAATAATTACTGCGGTAAATATTTTATTTACCATGGTTAAGGGTAAATCCGGTAAATAAGGGTTAAAAAATAATATTATAATAATACTAAATTACCCTAAAACGTGTCTTAACCCTATTGGTTGATACATGGTCGACCATGGGCATCTTTGGGTCGATTTTGGGACCCCATGGATCCACTTGTAAGTGATAATGACACTTTATTTTAATTAAGTCAAAATGAATACAAAAATGACACAAGCATATATCTTTTAGAAACACAATTGTTACATAGGGTTATATAAGTTGGATTTTAGATTATAAATATTCATTAGAAAGATAAAACTATTTCCTACATAATTATATTTTATTTATAATTTTTAGACATTAAATAATTTATTTTATTTATGACACAATGATGATGCAGTAATTACTATAATAGTGAAAAATTAAAATAATTGATATTATAAATACCCAAAAAAATATAATATGAAACTTTTAATGAATTAAACTAATTTTATAGGATAATATGATATATTAGGATTGATTTAATTGACTTTTTTCGAAGTAATAAATCTGTTATGAGTTTCACAAAAATCAACTATTGAATAGTGTCAAAATTGACATAAAAGAGTTCTTAAAACAAATATTATATTATTAATTGATATTAAATTCCTAAAAATCTAAGGTTCGGCCAAGAGACTTATATCATGATAGTTGCATCATTAATGGACCACTTGGGGGTCTCTTGGATGTATATAGTAAGTTTATTAACCATATTATATAAAAATACAAAGAGACATTGTAAAAGTGAAACTAATTAACTTAGAGTTAATACTTAAGGATAAGGTTAATATAAGTACCCAAACCTGTCTAAATTCTATTGGTTGAGTGGTTTTCGACCTATACACACCTTAACCTTTGAATAATCAACTTTGGAGCCATTAGAAACCGAATATGAATTTATTATAAATTAATATTTCTAGCTCTTCCAAAGGTGCCCCTCACCCCTCTTATAAAAGGGCACTCCTCCTTCTCATTTATTCACACCTTCAAAGCCTTTTGGTTCGGCCAAACTCTGCCAAAATACTCTCCCAACATCCCTCACTACAACCTAGAGGCCTTAGTTTGATCAGAAAGCCAACCTAAGGAGCCCTTTTGATCAAATCAAAAGGAAGAACCCGAAGAAGAGGTAATGATTTCACCACCCTTTTCTAAGTTCATTTCTTCTTCCACTTCTTCTTCCTTTGTTCTTACCATTCTAAAATAATAACTCCAGTATCTCACATATACTGTGATGTTATTATAAGTATGGTACAACCATATTCAGTAATCTATCCACCCTTTGAATAACATGTCACCATACGTGCGTACGTACGGCTTACCGTCTCCACGTCGTGGTGTAATTGTTATTCAATATAATATTATTTGGATGGGTATAATAATGATGTGTAACTCATGTAAATAATAAATATAACATGTTAATGATTCTGTATATATGATATACCATTCATTTATATATTATTTTAATATCAAAAGAATGATATTGTCGCTCGTGCGTACGTACGGACTACCGTCTCCACGAACGCGATGAGATTCATTCTCCATCGTATCCATTCAAGTATAATTATCATTTTATGATTTAAAAATGATGTTTAAGGACTTGATATCATTCTGGATATGAATAAGATACAACAAACATGGCTTATGTAACAAAACATATAAAAGAAAATGAGTAAGTTAACACCCGAAACGATGATAATTCTAAGATATTATTAATAAATCAATGTTAAAAGATCATATATGATATCATATTAATATATATGATTCTTGTATAATTTAATAACAATTATTTCACCATTATACAGGAGGTTAACCTACCCCAACCAAGGAAAAGTACAAGGTAAGGGTTATTTCACAATCTCTTCATTATTCGAGGTTGTTTATATGTAATAATCTACTGGGATCTTTTTATCATCCACATCCATGTTTCTTAAAAATGTATTTCAAAACATTTTTACTATTTACAAGAATATGGGTAAAAGTCATTTATACCCTTGTTTGACTTTTTATAAGAGGTTTATAAAGGAATCTTTCCGTCGTTTTCAAAACAAGGTCCTTTTTAACCTTTTCGACAGAATTGAGGTAAGAATGTTTTTTTTAACTTATACGGCAGGTGCGGTTATTTTACGCCGTTCTAAAATCTTCAAAGATTTCCTTACAAGCTTATAAGAATATTTTCAAAGAAAATGTTTTATTTTATATGGATCTTAAATGATTTCAAAATGAAAGGAGATATTTCTTTAAAAAGAATTTTGATTTCATCTATGTCAACATCCTTTGATGGATTTTAAGATTATTTGAAGTTGATTTATTATGATACAAAACTTCTATATTGTATTGAAGGTTTTGTGATATGTTTGACTGTGGATGTGCTATTTTTATACCATTCATAGTTTATTGTGAAAGTATTGACATTTCGTATGCTAGTTTTAATACGAATGTTTATGTTATGTTTAAACCTTTTCATATGGGAATGCATTGGACTTAATAAGTGACGGGTGGAGCCCGCTATAGCTCCTCGATGCATCGGTAGGTCTCATGAGACAAACTAGTGTCTTGGCACAAGGCCTTGACAAAATCTTATTTGTAGTCTTGGCACGAGGCCTTGGCTCTGTGGTTATGATAGTCTGGCATTATGAATTCCATCATTATGAAAGTGGTTATTGATTTTTCATGTGATTATTCGATTAGTAGAATAACCATGTGAATAATTAAATGGAATTATTTCATTTCATTTATTCCATACTATGTTGAAAGTTCAAGTTTTAAAGGCTTTTGTTTTAGTTATACATTGCCTTAAATGTTTATTCTTATTTATGAAAGTTTCCGCTATATTGTTATCCTTACTGGGCGTTTGAGCTCACCCCTTTTCTATGTTTTATTTTTCCCAGGAAGTGAAGAAGTAAATTATGATTGACATGCAGGGCTATTATGTGGGGATATGAGTGTGGATTATGGAGACAATATGTTGTTGTAATAGTTTTTCGTTTAATGATGTAATGTAAACCTTATGAATATATCTAGTGTTTCCAAGGCTACTAAACCAATCGGTCTTTCGAGATTTGATCTTTCTTGTGATCATGCCAATGTTACGAAGTAATGCACCGACTCTGGGCAGCTGGGGTCGGGGCGTTACAGTTGGTATCAGAGGAAGTTTAGTACAAACCTTGGAAGCTAGATTTAGATAAACTCTGATTAGAGCACGTAGACCTAAGATGAGCTTTGAGGATTAGTGTAGAAGAACTTCCTAGAATTTTGGTATTGTAGAGATTTTGTGAGTTTTCCGAGCAATACATCCCTGTCTGGATACGAGCAGGTAGAGGCGGCTCTGGCACAGATGTACCTAGGGGTAAAACCCGAAAACACCGCTTTGAGCTAGACTCGAACGGGAACTGGTGCACGACAACGGGCCTTGCTGCACTCTTGGTTACGACACTCCCGGGGGATATGCTTAGGATAATTCTCATTTTCTTTACAAACCATTATGAAGGGTTTATGAGTATATACTTCCTCAAAGAAAACATTTTTATGATTATGGATTATATCCATAAATAGTTCAATTTATGTAAAGTGTTTTATAAGTATGGGATTATTTATTTTGATTCATAAACTGATCTAGTGTATGCCATTGTTTAGAAATGGCGCCCAGTAGAAGGAATGAGAACTCCAGAAATGCACATGATCCAAAGAGAAAGAAGGATCATATCTTTCATGGTCTTAAGCTAGAATTTATAAGAGAAATAGTCTCCCATGTATTATCATCATATGAAGAAATAATATCATGTGTTGATAAGATAAGTATAGAGTTTACTGAGTCCTATGGATTTGAAGGGAAGCAAGAGAAGAAAAGGATGGAAGAGAGAAATATGGATAAAAGTAAGAGGGAAAAGAAGAATTTTCCCATATGTGGTAACTGTGGAAAGAAACACCCTGGAACTTGCCTGAAAGGAATGGGAGTTTGTTATAAGTGTGGAGGAAAAGGGCACAAAGTACGTGACTGCAAGGGTAAGAAAATGGTTTCAAATGTACAATGCTTCATTTGCAAGGAGTTTGGACACTACGCGAACCTATGTCCCAGTCATCAGACTATGCCGCAAATGATGTTATTGGATAATAATCATGTTATGATACTACCACAGATGAAGAGGGATGATTAGAGTTCTTATGTTGATTATGTCAATTGAGTGTTGTATCAACAATGTACTTGTTATAATAATTATGGAGTATATAAGGATTGCACTGCAGTACTATTTCATTAAGGACTTGAGATTGTGTGGAACAAAGAAAAGTGACTCATTAGCAGGATAGATTTTTGGAAAATATATGGTTGAGAGAATGATAAACCATAATATAGTTCTGATACTGAGGTAGTGATTTTGGAATAATATGTGATTGTTTTGGATAAATTATATTGGAAATTCTTGACTACCTTGGAACTGATTAATGATTTGTATATTCCATAAGTGTTGGGTTTTAAAACTTTTTTGGATTAATGAAGTATATCCAGCATTCTATATGGAATAAGGGAGCATGAATGTAATCAATAAGGAATATGGTAATACATGATGAAGGTATTCATATGCTATTATGGGGTAAAAAGGATCTATATTATGTTTACCTTCCTTATGAATGTTGGACTGTGAGTTTTGACAGAAGTATTTTGGATAGTTCTAGTTTGGATTATTTTGGATTTCCATAAAAGGACAACCCGGAGGTCGGGCGGCAACCCGTCGCGTCCGGCAAGGCTGCGAGACTTGAACCCGCAACCAAAGGGCAACAAGGGTGTATCACCTACCACTATCCCACGAGATGTCCTGGATTAAATAAAGTAGTTTTTTAAAAGATCTGGTAGATGAATTATAAATTCGTTTATTTTGGAACCCTCTATGAATAGTATAAATAGAATTTTTTTTACGAGTGAATGATGAGTTTTGGTAGAAATTTATTAATGGATAAAACTCTAATTATAAACTAAGTATATCTCCTTATTATCTTATCCAATCTCATAAATAAATTCCTCAACATTAATAATAGAAACTTAGAACAAAAATGTTGTCCTAGATGGTACCTTAAATCATCACTAATTTATGGCTTTGGGATTGTTGGCCTTTTCATAGCCATGTTCTCTACCACTCTCCATCAGATAATTGATGGCTAGATTTTTCTTCCATATCCATATTTTCTTACATGGAACCCTAGTATGTGTTATTTTCGGTAATCTTCATACCTTCCACTCTTTATTTTAAATAGAGGCCTCATTAATTCATTTTTCGATGTGGGATTTCAACTAAGATATTTTGAAATGTCAAAAATGTGTTGTCCCAATACCATATATTTTGTTGAACCGATGGTACTTCAAATCATCATGGATTGATGAGTTTAAGGACCTAAATTTTATACATGTTTGTGATTGATGACCTCAATCACTACCTATAAATATTTACGTTTTTCCTCCAATTATATGTCTCTAATTGCCACCAATGTTCTCCTAATCGAGATCATAATTTGGTGGTGACCCTTTAATTTCTCTTTTCCTCATATTAAGACTAAATTTTAGTAACCCAATTTCCAATGTGGGTTTTACCACAAATATATTTTCTACTTTCAACCTTTTATTTTCGAAGAACAATTTCAAATTGCGAGGACGCAATTTATTGAAGGAGGGGAGAATGTAACACCCCAGGATTTCAGAGTGTGTTATTTCTTAAAAATAATTCAATAAATTTCACTACACGCAACACCGAGTTCAATCACACCATTAAAAGAGGTCATGAATAGTATTAACTACATTTTTAACTTTATATAATCCTTATAATTTTAGAATCCCTATTATGAGTTTCTTAGTCATAATGCAAGAACAGATTCATTTTCAGTATTTCACTTTTATCAACTTCTAATAGTGAAACCTTTTTAAATACTATATTTTAAACCTTTTGACTAAATGGGGACATCAAAAATTTAAAATGAAACACCCCAAGCTTCCACGGTATGTTTCCCTTTGAATAATGTGATAGCGTGTGTTGTACGCAACACCGAGTTCTAACACACCATAACCAATCAAACTAGCCGTTATAAATAGTAATACCTACTTTTTGAAAATATATATATTTTATATTTCAAAATGGACTTCATTTTTGGATTCGGAATATCGAATTTAGCCTAAGGTGAAATTTTGGTACTTTTCGGATAACTTTCATATTTTGATGAATAGTGAAAATTACTAAATTTTAATTAAAAACAACTTTTTTAATCAAAATAATTAATAGTGATAAATTATGAATTTGAGTGGTTTTAAATTATATTTAGAATATATTTTTACAATTTAATATAATTTTGGTCATTAGACATAATTTTACAATTAAACCGAACATAAACAAGTGTCAATCTTTTGATAGTTATTATCTCTTAAAAACACGCTTTTTGTTTTCATAGCGGGAATTAATTTTAAATTAATTTCTGCCACTTCTGTGTTTTGAATTTAGAAAAATGGATTCCATATTTGGAATCAGGATGTTCAAATTGTGTAAATAGGTAACTTTTATTTTTAGACATTTTGAATAATTACTGCGGTAAATATTTTATTTACCATGGTTAAGGGTAAATCCGGTAAATAAGGGTTAAAAAATAATATTATAATAATACTAAATTACCCTAAAACGTGTCTTACCCCTATTGGTTGATACATGGTCGACCATGGGCATCTTTGGGTCGATTTTGGGACCCCATGGATCCACTTGTAAGTGATAATGACACTTTATTTTAATTAAGTCAAAATGAATACAAAAATGACACAAGCATATATCTTTTAGAAAAACAATTGTTACATAGGGTTATATAAGTTGGATTTTAGATTATAAATATTCATTAGAAAGATAAAACGATTTCCTACATAATTATATTTTATTTATAATTTTTAGACATTAAATAATTTATTTTATTTATGACACAATGATGATGCAGTAATTACTATAATAGTGAAAAATTAAAATAATTGATATTATAAATACCCAAAAAAATATAATATGAAACTTTTAATGAATTAAACTAATTTTATAGGATAATATGATATATTAGGATTGATTTAATTGACTTTTTTCGAAGTAATAAATCTGTTATGAGTTTCACAAAAATCAACTATTGAATAGTGTCAAAATTGACATAAAAGAGTTCTTAAAACAAATATTATATTATTAATTGATATTAAATTCCTAAAAATCTAAGGTTCGGCCAAGAGACTTATATCATGATATTTTCATCATTAATGGACCACTTGGGGGTCTCTTGGATGTATATAGTAAGTTTATTAACCATATTATATAAAAATACAAAGAGACATTGTAAAAGTGAAACTAATTAACTTAGAGTTAATACTTAAAGATAAGGTTAATATAAGTACCCAAACCTGTCTAAATTCTATTTTTGGAGTGGTTTTCGACCTATCCCCACCTTAACCTTTGAATAATCAACTTTGGAGCCATTAGAAACCGAATATGAATTTATTATAAATTAATATTTCTAGCTTTTCCAAAGGTGCCCCTCACCCCTCTTATAAAAGGGCACTCCTCCTTCTCATTTATTCACACCTTCAAAGCCTTTTGGTTCGGCCAAAATCTGCCCAAATACTCTCCCAAAATCCCTCACTACAACCTAGAGGCCTTAGTTTGATCAGAAAGCCAACCTAAGGAGCCCTTTTGATCAAATCAAAAGGAAGAACCCGAAGAAGAGGTAATGATTTCACCACCCTTTTCTAAGTTCATTTCTTCTTCCACTTCTTCTTCCTTTGTTCTTACCATTCTAAAATAATAACTCCAGTATCTCACATATACTGTGATGTTATTATAAGTATGGTACAACCATATTCAGTATTCTATCCACCCTTTGAATAACATGTCACCATACGTGCGTACGTACGGCTTACCGTCTCCACGTCGTGGTGTAATTGTTATTCAATATAATATTATTTGGATGGGTATAATAATGATGTGTAACTCATGTAAATAATAAATATAACATGTTAATGATTCTGTATATATGATATACCATTCATTTATATATTATTTTAATATCAAAAGAATGATATTGTCGCTCGTGCGTACGTACGGACTACCGTCTCCACGAACGCGATGAGATTCATTCTCCATCGTATCCATTCAAGTATAATTATCATTTTATGATTTAAAAATGATGTTTAAGGACTTGATATCATTCTGGATATGAATAAGATACAACAAACATGGATTATGTAACAAAACATATAAAAGAAAATGAGTAAGTTAACACCCGAAACGATGATAATTCTAAGATATTATTAATAAATCAATGTTAAAAGATCATATATGATATCATATTAATATATATGATTCTTGTATAATTTAATAACAATTATTTCACCATTATACAGGAGGTTAACCTACCCCAACCAAGGAAAAGTACAAGGTAAGGGTTATTTCACAATCTCTTCATTATTGGAGGTTGTTTATACGTAATAATCTACTGGGATCTCTTTATCATCCACATCCATGTTTCTTAAAAATGTATTTCAAAACATTTTTACTATTTACAAGAATATGGGTTAAAGTCATTTATACCCTTGTTTGACTTTTTATAAGAGGTTTATAAAGGAATCTTTCCGTCGTTTTCAAAACAAGGTCCTTTTTAACCTTTTCGACAGAATTGAGGTAAGAATGTTTTTTTTAACTTATACGGCGGGTGCAGTTATTTTACGCCGTTATAAAATCTTCAAAGCTTTCCTTACAAGCTTATAAGAATATTTTCAAAGAAAATGTTTTATTTTATATGGATCTTAAATGATTTCAAAATGAAAGGAGATATTTCTTTAAAAAGAATTTTGATTTCATCTATGTCAACATCCTTTGATGGATTTTAAGATTATTTGAAGTTGATTTATTATGATACAAAACTTCTATATTGTATTGAAGGTTTTGTGATATGTTTGACTGTGGATGTGCTATTTTTATACCATTCATAGTTTATTGTGAAAGTATTGACATTTCGTATGCTAGTTTTAATACGAATGTTTATGTTATGTTTAAACCTTTTCATATGGGAATGCATTGGACTTAATAAGTGACGGGTGGAGCCCGCTATAGCTCCTCGATGCATCGGTAGGTCTCATGAGACAAACTAGTGTCTTGGCACAAGGCCTTGACAAAATCTTATTTGTAGTCTTGGCACGAGGCCTTGGCTCTATGGTTATGATAGTCTGGCATTATGCATTCCATCATTATGAAAGTGGTTATTGATTTTTCATGTGATTATTCGATTAGTAGAATAACCATGTGAATAATTAAATGGAATTATTTCATTTCATTTATGCCATACTATGTTGAAAGTTCAAGTTTTAAAGGCTTTTGTTTTAGTTATACATTGCCTTAAATGTTTATTCTTATTTATGAAAGTTTCCGCTATATTGTTATCCTTACTGGGCGTTTGAGCTCACCCCTTTACTATGTTTTATTTTTCCCAGGAAGTGAAGAAGTAAATTATGATTGACATGCAGGGCTATTATGTGGGGATATGAGTGTGGATTATGGAGACAATATGTTGTTGTAATAGTTTTTCGTTTAATGATGTAATGTAAACCTTATGAATATATCTAGTGTTTCCAAGGCTACTAAACCAATCGGTCTTTCGAGATTTGATCTTTCTTGTGATCATGCCAATGTTACGAAGTAATGCACCGACTCTGGGCAGCTGGGGTCGGGGCGTTACAGTTATAACTCCTAAAAAGATGTGATTTATGGTAGAAAATAAATATTTTTTTGTGAAATGGAAATAGGTGATAATATAATAATATATTTCATAAACCATTTCAAAAAAATTTTGCATATGAATGGAACTGTAGTTGCAGCTAATGAAGCGACTCTTGTGAAAACGCATCTGACTCATGTTATAGATCTATAATTTTTCATAGCCAATGTGACCAAATATCATCATGAACCTTTTCCATTTAGATTCCAACCATTTTATCTATCTCCCAATGAAGATATCGAGCACCTCAACCCCGTCCTCATATAAGAGCATCGACCTTATTCATATATAATTGGTATTTCTACATTTGTTCATGTAATTCCCTCAGTGTTTGTTTCCAATCTATATTCCTCAAACAAGTGGAAGGGAAAAGTACATTTGGACCCTTCAGCTGAACCCAAATATCATTGATTTGAAATAGTGTGTTTGATGGGAATTTTTTTGTGTCATTTTTTATGAATATTTTTTTGTCATTTTAATGACATTTTTTATCAATGAAAATATTTCTGCACAATAATGTTCAATTTTTCAGTTCCCTACTGATTATCTATGAAATTTTTGGTAATAAAAAAGGGTACAACTATATGGATTTTATTTATGAGTGATATTTTTTTCCATATATGTCTCTTACATTTTTTTGATACTATGTGATATCATTCTTTCTCTTCAATACCTTACTAATATATCTAAATTTTTTTACTTTGATACTATGTGTTTTAAATTTATTCACTTGATATATTCTATATAATATCTTTGATTCTAGGATTCTTTTGTTTATATTTTATACCATATGAATACAATTTCATAATTTACTTATGTTGTCATATATATAATGTGACATGATTTTTGATCATTAAAATGGGGGGGGGGGGGTGAACTCCTTGTTTTAATGATAAAAAAATAATGTTTACTATCATTTTAATGATATTTATGTTTTCTCATATAATTTTACATTATAAATAATATTTGAAAAAGTATGGTAAATATTTTATGTACCCCCCATTATGTTCCAATCACCACCAACAATGTTTAACCAAAATGATGTCTCACCGCTATGGAAGTATCACTATGAAAGAAGTCACACCACCATGGATGAACCACCACCGATATCCAAAATTAGATATTTGTCAGAATGTGTAACCCCTAGCTAGAGTCACTATTATAATTTCTCAACTCTAGATCAAGTCACCGCTAGTGCATCTCACCATTCCAAAAGTGTCACCTCTAGAAGAGGAAGCACTGGACGAGTCACCGCTATGTGATTCATCACTAGGCGAGTCCGCTGAAAACTCTAAATCACTATTCTCAAGACTCACTATTACTATATTGTTCCTTTTTGTAATATTAATTTTACTAAATGGTAGATTATTGAAATTAATTCTCACAGAAATTGTAATTATTTTTCTTAAATGTTTGATAGATATTTTTTAATGTCTTTGTCATAATGTGTAGTATGAGGAGAAGAAGATTAGAATAATTCTTCTTTCTACTGTTGCTAATAAAAGATAAAGATGAATACCTCATAGAATATGTGAAACATACCAATTTGTATAAGCGGATTTTTTATAAACACACAATGTTTCACACGTGAGGTTATTTGAAGCTCATTGTAAGAACTAGAAGATCATACGCGATTCTTACACTTGATTGTGAAAGCTGAAGAACAACATACTTCCATTACTTGTTATAGTCAAGAACAAAGGCTTTATGAAACTCTAACAAGTATTATCTTTAGAAAGATGTCTCAAAGCACAGCTCAAATTACATTCAAGGATTCATGTGCTGTATAGTATATAAGACCAAGAAGCTCAATCCCTTATCATCTTCTAATTGTAAATTTGATTTATTTTTAATTTATAATAAGAGTAGTGTGTGTTGCCCTATTTATTACATGAATATTGTCTCTTGCAGCTGAACTTAATGATTCTTTAATATATTCTCAACATCCCTTTTACTATTGTATCCCATGATTACTGTGGAAGATCACCCTATATTGCGTGGAATTTTTTCATATTTTTGTAATACCAGATCTAGGTTCTGGATCAATATTTGTGGTATATAAACTGATTAGACACATGTGATTGACAAGTATAAAGAATTACATGTCAGATTTGGACTAAACGTATTGTATTCAATTCCGTTATGTATTTATTTACTTTATCTGTATGCTTTGAAAGTAAATATTTTTTAAATAGTAAAACATATCAAAAATTTATTGATATCCCAATATAGTATTATTATATGGTTTTAATTAGGTAAATTTATTTCAAAATTTGATATGATTTTTTACCATTATTTTTACAATGACCTAATATATCTTTGGTGAAATATTTTAAAATAATTATACTTATAATGATCTAATCTTCTGGTTAACTTAGCTATATTTAAATTAATTTGGGGATTTTATATAAATCCATTTAAGTAAAAAAAATTATCTAGAACTCAATTCACCCCCTTTTGAGATACAAAATTTGAAAAATAATTTTAATATATTATTAAAAATATTTTTCATAAAAACATTGGGTGTTACCCCACTAGAATTCAAATTTATTAAATTTTACATATAACTTGTTTTATTTAAATGTTTTTATAATAGCCCTAAAATTTCTCTCATGATCATCACATCCTTGAGAATATATTAGGATTTCAAAAATAAATAAAATAAATCAAATTCCCAAAAATCATGGAGAGTACTATTCATATAGTCATTAAAATATATTTAGTGATTTTATGAAACCAATGGTAATATCCATTAACTCATAATACACATAAATAGTCTAAAATGATATATTTTTAAATTAATCTATATTTTCCTTCATCATAATATTCTTAGACCATAGATTAACATTAAAAAAACGTTGTGATCTTTGGAGATTATAGTATAAGTCATCCCTTTGAGGCACCACAAAATTACTCTTAAGAGTTGTGTTACAAAATTTTATCTATTAAACAATAAAAATCATGTAACCACTATTATAGTTAATAATAATATTGGATAACCCAGAGTGAAGTTGAAGGATGAATAAAGACTTTATCTAGAATCTATTGTAACTACTTTTGTATTTAAAAAGTTTATACATGAGCCATTAGATAATATGGTTTGATATTATCTTAGCATAAGATACTAATTCAATAATAAATTCAATCTCCCAATAAGGTAAAATATGAGGAAATTAATTATTAATTAAATCCATATATTCATTTACTATTTTAACATCATGAGTCTTAGTAGTTTTATTCTTCTAAAAAAAAATGTGTGATGTAACAATAATTTATATCATTAGTTAATTTCTCATCTTCATGATATATTATCAATTTTATTAATTCATTCAGGTAAAAAATTGAAATTTGGTATAAAAAAAATTATTTAGCTATATAATATATTTTAACATGATAAACTGAAAGTTAGTCAATACCCCTAATATCATATAATTCTTCTAAGTGAAAAACAATAACATTTTTACGTAAATATTTTCAACAACAAAAAATCAGAATATTCAAATAATTTATTTTTATGTTAACACTAACCCAATTTGTTTTATAATAATATTTATCATTATTTATTTATGGGTAATTTCAAATTTAAAAAAATATTTTTCAAAAAAGTAATAATGTGTGAACTTAAAATCAAACAATACATTAGAATAAATTGAGTAAACATGTAATATAATTAACACAACATCAATTGATGGTCCAACATTATCTGAAGTGATAAAGGAGGATTTATAATCACCTTTTTTCTTTTTATTTTGATGATTTCAATCTATAATTTATATATTCCAAAAAGTAACCACATAATATACTATATCATTACAAATAAAACATTCTACTGAATTTTTCTCATTATTTATCTAACCAGCATTGGGATCCTTTTCATTGTAGTCACATGGAACATGTCCAAACATACCACATTAGAACATTTCCCAAATTTGATAAGGCATTCACTATGTAACATGCTACTACAGTTATAACTATATTGAAACATTATTTTCTTACCATCAATTACCTTAAATGATTTATCCACATGCCATGCCACCCAAACATGTTTTTTGCATGTTTTCATAGAAAAATTTATCATACGTAATCTAAATTTATATCATATTATTAAATGAATTTTTTTCCAATAACATTAAAATTATTGATAATTTAATCACTTCAAATATCAGGTCTTTAATCCTGAGTAAATCCAATCTATTTTACTATCAAGACTCCAAATACAATTTGGTGCACACCTTTACAAACAAGTGACGTTTTCTTTATGTGTGTCCACTTAATAATCATCTTTCTTCCATAAATGTTATAATTTCATTTACATGTAAAATAAAAAATATGTTGGTAAATATTTCTAGAAGAAGATATTCTTAAATCCATGTCATTCTAATATAATAAACTCTACACCTACCCTAATATTCATCACTAATAACATCTACTAATCATCTTCTTCTTGAAATGATATTGATATAGAATTACCATTTGACTCTCCAAAAACCAACTGATTCAAATATATATTAGAATTAATCAATCCATCCCTTAGATACCACCAGTTAATAAGATCAATAAAATACCGGAGGGTGATGTTTTATTTAATTATATACTATATATTTTATGTCCTGTGTTTTTTCGAAAACAGTAAAAGATAATAAATTTAATTTTTTTATTTAGATACTCATGAGTGGTGAATTGTTGTTTTTAAATAGTATAATATCGTAGATGGTTTTTCAAAACACTTTATTTTTCTTGGAATATTGTTCATACCCTATGAAAGGAGTTTGGTGGAATTCTAATCCATTCAAATTTTCACAGTACAATTAATATTTTTTATTTATCATTTAATTTTTAGTTCTTTTATGAGTTAAAATTAAAACATATCATTTTAAATGCGTCATAAAATTGAGATTCCAAATTCATAGTTTAGTATATAAAAATGGGATTTTCAATGTTGAGGCACAAACTCACATATGTGATTGTAGATAGGCCATTACACCATTTCATGTTTCATCCTTTTAGTTATCAATTTTCATTATTCTCATCCCTAAATTTATCCATATTCCCCCCCATTAGGGATTCTCCTTTCCATGATCGAGAGTGGAAATGGATAAGGAATGATAGGGAGGGGGAGAAGGGAGGTTCCACCATGGATCTCAGGAGGGTATAGATCGTTTTTTGATAGTTATAGAATGTGAATTAGTATAAAAAACATGAGGATTCCTTGAAAATGAGAGATATTTTTTCTTTTTTGAGGTAAATATTAATATATTTAAAACCTTCATGTTTTTGGGACCTATTATGACTAATAAAGAACTCCATTGGGTGAATCTATGCTTAATTGGGAAAATGAGGGTTTTAGGCTGATTGAAGGGGTTTCCATTTATGAAATTCCAATCACACAAAATGTGGTTCCATGAACACATGAAATGTTCTTGTACTATTTGAGGAAGATATGTTTTTTAGAAAGTACACATTGTGTACTTATTTTATATGTTCTGTATGTTTAGTACATGAAATGTAGCGGTACTTGGCCATATAGCTAGTTACATTGGTAGATGGGGTTTCTGAGGCTACACACTATGTAATTAGAGTACACACTTTATATTCATAATTTCCCATGTGGTTTGGTTCTTGGGAAGACATGGCATTTAAGGGGGACATGGAATTGTAGTAGTACTGGACCACACCCCATGTGTGTAATGGTCATGTAGATATATAAGGCTTGCCCCCATATAGTACCTAGATGTGTAGAAGTACACCAACAAACACTACATGTGCTAGACCATGTTGACGTATATCACCGGACATGAGTTTATAATGTACATTTCATGTACTTAGGTTACATTCTATATACTATGATCCTTCTATCATTTTGATGATTTTTGGTGATTTTATTCCCCATGGTAATAATTGGTCAAATATAGAGTCCATTTTTATTATTCTTTGGTGTAAATCATGATTTTCAAACCACTACAGTTATTTAGTACTTATAAGAGGAATCTAGGGAGAGTAATCTATGATAGGGAGGTTATTCCTCCAGTAAGTGAATACAGTTATCTCTATTTTTTGATATGTTAGATAATACCCAATTTAGTGTCATTGGAGATGTTGGAGGACATGAAATGGGCTCACCAATGTCCTCTCCTAGTAGATCATGGGATAATCCTTTGTTATCTAGACTAATACACAACCTGAGGAGATATATAGGTTGGAAATTTGGGGAAATCTATAATCAAAACATGAACTAATAAGTCCCATGGGTCATCTCCCAAGACTAATGTCTTGTGGATTTTCCTAGGAAAAAATATCCATTGTGAGGTGATCTTATTTTCCCTTAGATTTCAGAAGATGTTAGTCATGGGGTTTTGTGATGCGGTTACCCCAATATATTGGTGTTTTACCAAGAGACCAAATCTATTTTGGGATATTGATGGGGGTAAGAGATATTGTGTTATCAAATAGAGGTTCCCATTAGTGATTCCTCTTCCTACATGTTATCATTAGGATTGTAAATGTAATTCCTCTCCATTTGTTCCATTTATGAAGATCCAAATAGGGATAAATATACTTATATGTATACATTGAGGATCCCAAAAAGGGATTCAACTACTATTTATTGATCTAGGGTACCCCAATTGGTACATCAGCTGTTGACTCAACCTGAGCACATCTAGTATTAGTTTTGGTAGAGATGGTAATGGGTGTTCGCTAAGAACCCATATCAATCTAGTGAACCTAAGAGGATGTTGTATTTGTGTGGGTTTAGGAATTAAAAAATCCTCCCAAATTAGTTATTATTTCCCATGGTTTCTATTTATTCATCTATATATCCTATAGGTATATTTTTTAACATGGCATGTAATTCTGATATGGTACAATGTATGTTGGGGATTCATAGAGATGATTCCTAGAATATATATTTTGATCCTTACAGTATTAAATGCCACTATTACCAAAAGTCTCATTTATTACTTCATTTACCCCAATGTAGTTTTTATATAAGAAGATAATAATAGTGTCTCCAAATCACTTGATTATGTTTGTGAACCTATGGATTCTTAGCTCGCCAGGATCCCTATGATGTTAGAGGTTTCTGAGTAGGTTCATTTCCCCTTATAATGTGATGTTGACATCCTCAATGAATGATGGTGATCTCATTGAATTGATTCTAATGACACTCCCTATGGTTTGGGGGACACACCATTAATGTACTATCCAAGTATTTATTTGGGTGATAATTTTCATCCAGTTATTGAATGATCCTGACTTATTATCTATTCTATTTTGATTATTCAAATTATAAAATTAATAAATATTTTATTTCATTAAAAAAATAAAATAGATAAATGATGTTTTGATTAAAATATGAAATAATTTAATGAACTGTATTTAAATAAATTATAATTAATAAAATATTGATAAATAGTTATAATTCAATATAAGTAGACTTGGCCACTAGAAATAAAATTCTATTTTGAAAAAATAATAATAATATAAATATAGAAAAAATGAATTTGGAAATACATATAAAATTTTGATATATCTACACATTATTTTTATAAAATTTATATATAATCCATGTTACTATATATATAACCCTTACCTCCCTTGGGGAAATCCCATAGAATTAGGAAAAATCTAGTAATAATTTCATGTGGTAGTTTTTCAATATTGAATTTTGTGTAAATATTCACCAACATTAACTCATCCAATATAGGGTTTTCCCAAATAGTAATTGGTCACACTCATCTTGGGCATGGTAAAGGGAATTACCAAGTGAAAAAAACCGTAGAAGTTCAGAAAAATTTTATTTTTAAAAAAGGATTTCTTTCTAGATGTCCATTTCTTATAACATTAATTTTCTGGTTTTTCCATATGATTACTTCAAAATATACCGAACTATTTATTAGAAATGATTAGATGTTAATATCTAATAATAAAAAATGTATGATTTTTCAAATTAGTTTGTTTTTTACGGTGAAACATATAATTAAAAAAATAATTATTTGAGGAAAATAAGTTGTGAAATAACATGATTTTACCTTACCTGCAATTATTTGAGATATATCCTTTTAATTTAAAATATAACATTAGCTGACAGTGTCTGTATGATGACTCGATATTTAATTTTATAATGATGTATTAATCTTATATATTTACATAAAATATGAAAATTGTAATATTGTGTTTCTTCAGAAAAATTAGAGTTAAATTTCATTCATGGTTTGGTGTTAAGAACAATATTATTTTCTATTGCGATCATATTTTAAAAATATACCGATGAATTACCATAAAATAATTTCTGTGAATATTTTTGGTTACCTATCTTTATAATAGAAACACCACAAATCCCTATCTCCCATAACTCATTCTTCCTCTATTTGGTGCTATATTTGGAGTGGTTAGGTTGAATTATTATTTTGATGAAGAAATATACTAGTCTTTATAAGGCCCATAAATATCTATGTTGAGACCCCTCCCAGATGTTTTTGGAAAAGCAATCTCTAATGAATCACTTTATACCCTCTACATCTTATCACTGAACCTTATTACCCACTTCAACTAATAACCACCTATCTTGTTCCCCCATATTGTACTTGTACAAGTGCAACCCACCATATAAGACTCTCTAGACTAATTATTTTTTGGGAAATGATACCTATCCAAATCCACTCCATGTAGAATTTCAGTGGTCCAAACATGTCCATTCATGAGATAATCTGGTTCCCACACATACTGTATGGGATCACGAGGCCTGGGAAGTGAAACATATTCTCAATATTCTCTCAGACAGAGATCACTATCTTACATCCTTGTTTTCCTAACCACCATGTCATTTGGTTCTACATTTAGTAGAGGGGATTGTATTCTATTTCAAAAAATGGAATGTTAATTTCAACATCTGCGAATACTTTAAGGACTACATGTAGTTGTGATTCACTAAATGAATATGATGATGATGATTCATTGGTGTCATATTCAATATCAATGATGATATGTTATATCCTTCTGGTTTCAATCTCCACACCCATCCATTTTTAATAGGGTGGATGTTTTGGGTAATTTAACCACAATCGGTGAATATATATTCAATTTTGAAATATTTAATCCTCTATATCAAATCCATATAATGGACCCATACTATGATTAATATTCTTGTAGATATAAATTTCCAAAATCATTAATCATATATCTAGATAATTTATTTGAAAGAAAACGGAGAAAAATACTTACAAGAAAATTTATGAAACGTAGTGTGGCTAGAATAAATATCCCATATCCACAATTCTAAATTGTTGGATTAAATTATCCCATTTCACATATTTATATGTTATTAAATAGTATCCACCTTTTTCCATTAGTTTTGGTGGTTGTTCAAGACATTTTTTTATCCATCTTAAATTTATGATGTAGACACGGGTAATGTACAACATTAAAACAATTAAGGCATCGACCTGTTAGTGGTGCATTAGGATTACCATTTTCCACTCCAATCATTCTAACCAGCCTCTTCTTTTTCATTGGATAAATTGATTCTTTATGACTACCTCTTACACTATTAAATCATCTTTAGTCCCCTTAAGTTAATTAAATTTGTGTTTCTTGAATCATTATTTAAATATAGAAAATTGTGAAGTTTTTCCTTCATCATCTTCATCACTTGATCTGTAATGCGACTCCATATTTCACTTTTTTTTGTAACTTTTACCATATTTACGTTTTCAATCATATTCTTTAATAGACGATATGCGATAATCAAAAGACATATAATTCAATTCCCCAATCCTACAGGATTTTCATATAAGTAATCTCAACATTACCCCTCACAACCATGGTTCCTTCTAGTTGAATACATTAATAAAACCAAAAGGGATAAAATGAATGAAGAAACATTCAAAATAAGAGGATATTATCAAAATCATAAAAAATAATTCACCCTTAATAATCAATGTTCATTTAAATTTTCATATTGTCTCATTATTAATTTAGTTCAACCAATATCAATATTACATTTATCTAGGTTACATTATTTTTGGTAACATTATGCTCCTCGAAAAAATATGGAAATAAATCCGTTATTTTTGTTCACAAAGAGTATATGATAAACCATTGAATAAAAACTATGATTTTTAAAATATATGTAAAGATATGAAACTTTTTATCACATCATGATATGATTTATTTAATACACAACACACCGTTTTGATGGTTATTACCCCTATATACATCTTTGCAAGATCGTGTATCCACTTGTATTATCCAATGATGGGTGTATTTATAGAAAAAACCATTTACTAAATACTTTATCAATACTATAGGATATAATCATATACATAAACTAAACATAATGGACTATTACTATAGTTTTCATCCCTAATAAAAAATGTAACTAAACTAATCTATGAAAAAAACAAAAATAACATAAAAAAATAACTACACTAATCTCCAAAAATAACAGTACATTGAATTAAAATAAAATACTCAGACCCAATAAAAAAATTTCTTAAATAATAATGTATTCTAATTATTTAAATATTATATCTCACAATAGTCATAAATCGAATGGTCCTAATGTTTTAGTGTCTTAGAAATTTTCTATATAGACATATTATTATACTAATCGTCTAAACATTTATCCATTTTCAGGATCCTCTAGAGTCATTTCTTGATATCTCACATGGTATAATTATCAACATAACATGGGGATATGAATCATAAAAAAGGGGTGATCTAAGATGGTTAGTAATGTAAAAGCATTTCATAAAATGATGGAAAACATTAGAGAGACATAAATATCATAATTAATGATATAAAGTCATTAAATGATTGACACAAAACATGTTAGAGAATCATATGAATTTCAGGCTGTAATTAAGGAAGCATAAAATATTTGACATGGAACAAAATATATCTCAATAGTCCTATAGAATGTGCGGATTGAATAAAAGTGTGGAAAGATAAACAAATTACACAATATTGAAAAAATAGAACTTCATAGAAAATTAATTTCATCATGAATATTTAATATAAAATGATGAAAACCCTTCAAATATGGAATAACCATATGAATAGGAAAACCTATGTGAAAAAACTCATTATGTCCAAGCTTATTTGAACAAATTCATTTTTTAATACCTGGAAATGTGGGCAAAACCTGTAATTTTTATTCCAGTATGAATAAAATCAACATGTCTAAACCTTAATATATAATGATATATTAACATTAAATAACTCATTATTGGATGATATTGGACCCCTCTCTTCATCATTCATTCATATGTCTACCAATTAAAATCATTGATCATCATATCTTAAATATCCCATGAAAAAAATGGGAATTTTAAACGGTATAAAAACATGACATATCATGAACATAAGAAGTCATAAGACATAAAAAAATATCATTTTACAAATTAAAAATTATCATGAAAACATATGGAGGGTAATAAAAATATCACTTTTGGAATGATATTCTTTGAATGATAAATTTATTTTTTAATACAACATATTTTCCTAACATGTTTAGAAATATTTAGGTATTAATTACATTCAAAAAAATTAAGAACATAATTAAGAGAGTTCATAGAATATATTATAAAGTGTTATTAATAAGAATTCATAGAAAGTAAATGTATTAAAAAATTAGTATTAAAAATACATAAAAACATTATTTTTAACTGAATATGTTATAATAGAGACACGAAAAAGATATAATTCTTTAAAATTGGAAGTAAAATAATTAAAAAAATAATAATTACAAATTATTTTTAATAATGGAAACAAAAAAAATACATAAATTTAATCTACAAAAATGTGTAATGGATATAAAAATTTAAAATTTGAAATTATGGGAAAACCGTTTGAACATTCTGAATTAACATTATTGAAACAACACATTTTAAAAATGATAATTATAAATTTATTTTGAAACTAATAAAAGGTGTGGAAAATATAATTTTTGATAAGAAAATTTATTTTAAAATGGATAAAATTTATCATTGGTGGGAAGTAATACATGTATATAGAGGAAAACTGCATTTTAAGGAATGAGAATTATTCTAAAAAATCATTTCAGTTGAAGAATAATAGAATTCATGAAGTATAATTCATCGAGATTCAGGATTTTACCAGAAAATAAGTTGAAAATAATTCTTAATATAATAATATATTAAATTATACCAGTTGTGAAAATATATTAAGAATAATGATTTTGACCCAAGGAATATAATTGAGTCACCAAACCCATTATATCTTTAGTAATTTCTAAATAAAAAGTCATTAGATGATTGAAAATAATATGGATCAACAAACAAAATTTATTGAATCCAATATAATTTTAAATTATATTATTTGGATGTATGTACACCATAGAAATAATAAATTGGTTTATATAATTATAGCATTTCTCAATGAAGAGAAGATGAGATGAAAACCCTTACATTGTTTTTTACTTATTTAATGATGTAATAAAATCCAATAAAAGAAATTCTAATTTAACATGCCATTAAATAGGATTATAATAAATGTTAACCTTTTATAAATGTTAAATTTTTTTATCATGATTACCTTAATTAGTTATTTCATATTACGTCCAATGGGTGTTAATGTGAAATACCTTTTTATGCATGTCTATGAAATTTGATATCATTAAACATCCTTTGATACATTATTCATATATAATATATCAATTAGGATTTTCTAAATATTATTTATATTTATTTTTGATATTCATATTTAGTTCCATATGTTTTTTTGTTAGTTTATTATAAAACCAATGTATTTATGACTTATTTTATTAATTTTTTTTATCATAGATGATTCATTAATAATACAGTATATAAAAAATATTTATTTTTTGGACTATAAAATATTCATTATTTTCATATTAACCTGCACTAAAATTTTCATTTTTTACATTGTTATCCATGATCGTATTTTAAATCATTATTCATATCGGTGGTTAAACAAACCCCAACATGAAGACAAATTAACTCGATTAGTGATTATAGAAAATTAGGTATTAAATATGACATTATGTCACAATAATATAAAAAATGAGATTTTTATGATTTTATTTCATAAACCCATATTTTATTACATTGAAAAAAAAATGAAAAACTAAAATAAAAATATAAAAAAATAATTTCTCATTGAGTATGTAGTATATACAAAGGGAAAATTGACATTACTTTGATTTTCTAAGTGGATGGAATTGAATAACTAAGGGTTGTAGAATAAATATATAAATATATCAGTATAATAATTTTATTTAAGTCACGAAATTAATATGGTTATATGATATTTTTAAGAATATAATTAGGAAAAAAAATTAGGAATGAGATAATACTTACATTGGAGACATCAATTTTCCTTGGATGTACTCTTAAAATTGAAGGTCATAGAAAAATATGTTTTAATAGAGGACATTGATTTTAGAAAATGGTCCTTGGGAGAGTAAATGGTAGTGTTTAAAGGTGGAATTGTAATGTAAGTTGTTATATTCCAACCCAGGTAACACTATATAGTGCCCCAAAGCGTTTTCCACATCCCCTCAAGCATTCATCCATGTACACCAGAGGGAGAAAACTATTATCGAGGGTATAGTTAGTCAGTATGGGGAGAATATACCCTCTATTAGTAGTATGAATCACCAATGGAAGAAATAAACAAAAACCAAATGTTGATGCATATAAATAAATAAAAAAAATCCATGTCATTTGATAACCAGAACATGAAGATACAATACTTAATTGAATGGTAAATCATGCAATGACAATGAAAAAGTCAAGTGTCTACAATGAAACTAAATGTAAAGACACAATGAATTCCAAGCGGTTCCCAAACGAGGTCTGGTTCCATCCCCCATACTCAAATCCCAAAAATAAACTTATCCCTAGACCTTTCCCTTATCATATCATGCAACAACAAAGTCTACTCGGGTGCCAATAAGGTAGGCTAAATAGGGTGTGAGAACAACTCAGTTGGGAACCACCGACAATGTATAAAAAGAGTCCAGTTAAAATATAGTTAATGTAGTTTTTCTAATCAATAAATACAATGCATAATTAAACAGCTATCACATTGTCATTTATTCTTTAATATTCACATTAGGCCCAATTTCAATTCTTGTTTCCCATTTTAATCATCATCCATTATCATTAATCATTTGTTGAAGGATTTCATGCCTATCACCTCAAATATCAGTAGAATCATCATTCATTTTTATCATTCATTTGGTGGTGGTCATCATACCTAACACTAGAAGTATCATTGAGTGTAGGTCATCATTCCTAGCACACCTCTTCTCATTTGATGTAAGTTTTCATGCTTAGAACACAATAATCTTAAGCTTGGATAACTATTCAGGAGGAACTCCATGTCCATGTCCAAACATCAAATTGGTCTAGAATGCCATTTCTACCACCAAAACATATCTTCTATTTAATATTTCATTAATTCAAATGAATTTTCCAAATCATTACATTAATAATCCATTGATTGGATAAACATTTCAAAGGCCGTTAGTTAACTCAACAATAAACTAAGCACATTACCCATTATTCAATTCATCAATTAATTAATCAATTAACACAATTCTATTTCCATGATTAATTATTCAAAATTAATTATACATATCAAATCAAAAAAATTCATAATTAATTCTAAAAATTAATTATCTTTGATCAACATCATTTCTCAAAACCAATTCTCACAATTAATTATATATCTTTGGTCAAAATTATGGTACATAATTGATTCTCACAATTAATTATCATGCATATCCAACCATAATTTCATAACTAATTACCCCCAATTAGTTATCATAAAACAACCAATTCAATATCTCAATTAAAATATCTCAACCGATAAAAAAAATTCCAAAATATCTAATTGGGTAACCCCCTTCGTTGTTTTCATGATTCAATTATCAATTAATCAACAAGGAAAATAACAAGTAAAATCCACCATCATAATTACTCCAATTTTGGAATGCAATTATCACGGGAATCTAGGAATCATAAACTCACATTAACATATAATAAATCATTACCATAGGAGATGATATAGACCACCTACCTTTGTTTATTGATAGAAGTTATCCAAATGGAAATCCCCAAAATCTGAGTAGTACAACGTCATCGATCAGGCTTTGAATCTAAATCCCTTAACCAAAATTAAGATAAAAAACATCAAGATCTTGAAAATCATTATCTAGATCCCAAATAAAATATCTAGATCTCAACCCAATGGTTTACATCCATGAAAATGGGGGGTATCATCCATGAAAAGATCAAGGAAAGACAGAGGAAAGAATGAGAGAAGCAATGAGATGAAATCCACATACCATAACAAGAATAGATCTTCCATCCGGGATTTTGATCTCGGTGAACAGTGATCGGATTGCCTTGGAATCCCTCTATATTGCTTTGAGATCACCTAGAAATTGTCATGCCCAAGCCTAGGTCAAATTAAAGAGGATTCCAGGTTTCAGGTGGCTTTAAAACCAATTTTTGGATTAAACTGTTTCGCATGCATGTTTTAACTTGGGAGTCTGCATGATTATGCCAAACTATATGCCAACAATGGGGTCTTCCACTACCTGAATGACTCAATGTCACACAGTTAGGAAAACCATGCGCCAACCATTCCGACCTCCACTGTTTTCATGGTTAGATTGCGCACGGTTTGGCCAAACCGTGCATAAACTATGAACAACCACATGTCTTCACATGTTCTTGAAAAACATCACCCAAACACACCCCAACTCAAGCTGAACCCAACAGTACTTAATAGCAACAAAACGTAACTGAAAACAAACCTGATATTTCTCTAGAAGTGGTTGAGATCTTACGATCTTCCCACATTAAAATTTCTCATCCTCAAGTTGCACTACTAAACTTCTCAATGATTCTGATGCAAAAATATTAGGCCACTGATCCCTCATGTCAACTTCCTGTTCCCATGTTTCCTCTTGAACACATCCATGTTTCCACAACACATGAACTAACGTCATGGCCCTTCCCTATAACACTTTATAAATATGACCCAACACATGTATTCGATGATCCTAAAATGACACATCTATCTCGAGGTCAACCTTCTCCACATCAATCAAATGATAAGGGTTGGGGTGATACTGTCATAGTTTTAACACATAAAAAAGATCATACATAGCGCTGAATTTATAGGGAATTTCTAATCGGTATGCCACTGGCCTGATTCTCTCCAACACCTCTAGCGGTCTAATGAACCTGGGTGCCAACTTTCCCTGCCTTCATATCCTATAGTGATCTAATCTTGGTGACACCTGAAGGAATACACGATTACCCTCTATAAACTATTGGGGTCATCTCCTTCTGTCAGCATAAAACATCTTCCCACTCTATTCTATATCCTTGCATTTCTGAATCAATTGTACCCTCTATGATGTCTCCTGAACGAGACTCAGTCCTAACAACTCTGAATCACCCATCTCTAACCAACAAAGCGGTGATATACATGGTCTACCATAATGTTCCTCATATGGTTCCATCTGAATAGTTCCTTGATAACTATTGTTATAGGAGAACTCCGCTAAAGTCATGTTCTTCTCCCAAGAACCACCAAAGTCAAGCACACATGATCACAATATATCCTTTAAAACCTGAATGGTATGATCTAACTGCCCGTCTATCTGTTGGTGGAAGGTTATAAATTACCAAACTTATGTACCAAGAACCTTCTATAAGCCCCGCTAAAAGAATGATGTAAAGCATGGATCGCTATCTAAAACTATAGTCTCTTGCACCCAATGAAAACAAACTATCTCTCTCACATATATTTCTCTGAACTGCTCTACTATAAAGGATTCCCTAATATGAAAGATATGTTCTACCTTCATTAGTCGATCAACAAAGACCCCAATAGAATAATTTTTCCTAAGATTATTTGAATGTACTACCACCATATTCACATCATCCCACATTCTTTATGGAATAGGTAATAGCTACAATAGGCCTCCGGATCATTGATTCTCTGTCTTCACATGCTGACTGGTGAAACATCTAGTTACAAACCCTTTTATCTCATATTTTATGCCTGGACACGAAAACTGTTGTCGTTAGTCATGGTACATTTTTTTCACACCAGGATGTACCACCCATGTTGAAGCATGAAATTCCTGTATGAGTTCATCTTGCATTCTCATAGGCACAACAATCTGATTTCCATAAAGATGATCTCATCCTCATCTATTATCTATTCTGAAGGAGTCTCCCCACCATCAAGGATTTCCATCAACAAGAAACACTCTTGATCCTCTTACAACCTATCACTGATCCATCTCAAGAGTGTAGACTCCACTACAACAGAAACCAAAGTCCTCATCTCCTAACTCTTATAAACTACCACATGAATTTACATTAGAAAAATAATCATCTTTCACTTTGCACTTGACTCATGTACCAAATGAGTCTATGTTTTATTTATCAAGGCATCAACCACACCATTCTCATTCTTAGGTGTATATTCCAGTTCAAAATTGATATACTGCATATACTCTACCAATCTTCACAGCCAAATATTCAAGTCACGCTGTGAAATTACATAAATAAAGCATCTGTGATCCAAAAAAACTATAAACTTCTCACCCAAAATATTGAGCCAGAAATTTTTTTGATCATAATCCACTACGTCCAACATGAAGTCATGAGTAGGATAATTCCTTTCATGTATAATTAGCTGTACAGACTCATAAGAAATGAATTGATCCCCTTGAATCAACACAGCTCCATATCTGATCCCATAAGGGTCACAATACACCTTGTACACCTCACCCAACTCAGGTAAGATCAAAATTGGTGCTGATACCCAATAGTTCTTCCACTATTGGAAATAATTCTTGAATGCTTATATCCAATCAAACATTATCCCATTATTTTTTAAACGTATAAGTGGTGTTGCGAACCAAGAAATGTCTTGTATATACCTCCTTTAAAGGACATACCAGCTCTTGAAATAAGTTTGTGGTATAACCTAGTTTTTATCTCCCACCTGTGATACCCTGATCTCACATCAATCTTTTCGAAAAAAATACCCCTTCATATTGTCAAACAGATCATCAATATGGGATAGTGGATATTAGTTATTCTCCTTCAATTTTTTCATCTTCCTATAATTGACACACAAGCATAAACTCGTGTCATCCCTCTTTGCATAAAAAACCGGTGATGCCCAAGGTGATGTACTTAGAAGGATAAACCCTTTATCCTTCAACTCCTCTAACTATGTTTTGATATATTGAAACTCAGTCAATGCCATTTTGTAAGGTGTAATAGTTAACATCTCAACCCCTGGCATGAGCTCAATAGTGAATTCCATATCTGTCTTAGGTGAAAACCCTAAAAAGTATTCAGGAATGAAATCTTGAAACATTTATAGTACTAGTGTAACAATTTCTTGCCTACAACTCCCATCATCCATCAAAAGACTAGAAACATGGGTTGTAACTCCCCATGTTGCTGAGTAATTGGCCCTGCCCGGTCTGCATGGATATCCCATTATCCATGAATAACATACTAGTTGCCCTCATAATATACAAAGGTGACCATCCTTTTGTAAAAACTTATATCAGATATGTATGCGACTAGCCAGTCCATACCCATAATCTGGTCGAAGCCCATTATATCAAAGACATAGATATCAAAAAGAAAACGATACTCTCCATTATATAGAGAATATATCTATCATAAACAGATATCCATAGAACATTTCCCTAATGGTGTATCGATATTACTCACTTTGCATACGAACTACACCTCCAGGATTAAGTAATTAAAAATATTTGAAGATATAAAGGAAAGAGAGGTTCCAGTATCAAACAAGGAACTAGGTAATGTAGAAGAAACTAGAATAGTACCTCTGACTATCGTTTGACTATCCTCCCTCTCCACAAGTGTAGGTTTCACTACATGTAACTATTATGACCCTCATCCCTTTGGTGTTGTCAGAATCCCGTGAGCATCACCACTTTGATGATATGGTAAATCATACTTGGAATCGTCACATCCACTACCTCTACTGCCTAATCAAGTAGAATTCCAACTTTTGGTCCTATATGGTTTAAAAGACACCTTCCCACTCTTTAAATATTATAAGCTTCTCCTTCAACACCATCATACCACTACATACTGTCAAACTTCTGTAGGTGTCCCATCTTTCCCCAACACCAGCACTCCACTAGTGGTCTGGGACAATGTGTACAATAGTGTCCCTACCTAACACACTGCTGGAAAAGGTACATGAGTAAGATATGGTGTGACTATTCCTCTAAACTATCCACCTTCAATTCCTCTGTACTGAATAATACTTTCATGATGAAACTTCGTACTCTTAGAAGGAACACTCCAAGATCATCCAGTGACAGCTACATGTCTACTATTGGAAGCCTCTATCAGGTTCCCCTCTAAAATGAGATTCTGATTAACCAATTTTGAGAATTTATTCATCCTAATGATATTCACCAGGGAATTAATTTCAAACCTATGTCTGTTGTGAAAGTGGTTTGTTGAATAAGCCTCATCATCCACCAAGGTTAGTGTAAAATGTAGTAAATTTGTGAAATTTACCATGTATTACATTATGGACATGCTTCCTTGGGTCAAATACATAAACTCTAAATCCTTTTCTTATCTCAACATCTCAGGATAGAAGATCTCTAAGAACATCTCCATAAAGTCTTTGCATGACATGTCATCATCCTGTCCAGATCGTACCTGAATGTCCCACCTGCACTTCACTGAACTCCATTGTATATAAGCATCCAACTTGACCCACCCCCCATATGGTGTCATCAAATGGTTATGTATCGTCTCTATGGATTCAAACCATAATTTAGCTACCTAAGGTCCACCCTCTCATTTAATATTTAGAGGGTGTTGTATTTGAAACACCCCTTTCATCTCTGACATGGTTTCTGAACCCACCCAGGGTATCTCTTGATGAGTTGCATGAAACAAGAAAATATTCATCAAAACGGTTATCCTTCCTTCTCATATTACACTAATGGTGCCTCGAGCTCCATATCTAGAAGTTAATTCTCAGCCATTCCCATCAGTCTCTCCCTCAATAGGTGTGAGGGAGGAATAAATCTACAAATCCAAACACATGTCTTAGGTATCATAATGTAACCTTATAACATTTACATAAGGTTAGAAACTAGCACAACAAGTATCCAAAAGTCGTTTCTCCTTTTACTCACCACACAGTCAACACCGAGGCCTCATCACTACCCTTAACCATCCTACTCCTAGTTCATGGTTAACAAGGGTACAATCATTCTCATTAATTAATCCAAACATTAATTAATCACATTATCTCCAACTAACTAATTAAATAATTAATTAATTACTCATAACCATTTCATCAATCAAGGTTCTCATTTGACACCAATTTATTCGAATTTCGCATCATTATTTCAATATCACAATAAGGAAAACTGTTCATGTTCAAAAACTTACCCATAACCAATTTTCCCATGACTTCCTAGAATGAAGAACATACCAACAACCCTAAGATCCTAGAATTATGCAAATGGACTCAACTATTGTGCCTCTTTAGGCCACGAATCAAAATTCAACAACTTTAAAAAAATATCACATCACACCAAAAATGTTTCAACCAAGGTAAAATAAAATACAACTATAAAAAAATAGTAATCACAACAATCCCACCTTGAGTATATTGATTTTCCCCCATACATGGGTTTGCAACTCCCATGCATGAACTAATTACCAAGAATCGTCTATTCGTAGTCTTTTATCTAGAGTTCCAAAAACATTTTGGGAAAAGAAGAAGAACGAAAAGAAAATCTACAACAAATATTATTTTGTAACATCAAGACCCGAGTGACAAAAAATGGTGCCACGAGCCGGTTGGCCACATGCCTTCAAGCAGACATCCCCATACTCCAGAGGGTGCTGACTAATAGCGAGGGTCTGGTAAGTTAGTCTTGAGGAGACTATAACCTATTTTATCAGTATAAAACCCCAATAGATGCAAAACAAACCAAGTTCTGAATCATATAAATAACCAAAAAAAATCCATGTGATATAATAACCAAAACATGAAGATAAAATACATAACTAAAAGGTTATGCATGCTATGATAATGAGAATGTCATGTGTCTGCAATGAAAATAAAAGTAAAGACACAATGACTCCCAAGTGGGTCCTGATCCACTTCGGGTTCCCTCACCCAAGTTCCAGTCCCGAAAACAACCTATCCCAAGTCCTTGTACTTATCTTGTTCTAGAACCACAAAGTCTACTCAGGTGATGACCATACGACCTAAATAGGGTGTGATTATAACTTCGTTGGCCACCACCAATGGGGTCTAAAAATATTCCTGTCAAAATATAGTCCATGATGTTTTATAAAGCAATAAATACAATATATAATTAAATAGTTATCATATTGTCATTTAATCTTTAATCATAAAATTATTCCTAGTTTAAATTAATGTTTCCCATTTTATCCATCATTCATTATCATTAATACTTGGGTGTAGGTCGTCAGTCCTAGCACCCCAAATCTAAGTTATATCATCATTCATCATTATCCTTCATTTGGTGTTGGTCTCCGTGCCTAGTAAAAAAATATCATTGAGTGTAGTTCATCAATCCTTCCACTCATTTTGTCATTATGTGTAGGTCGTCATTCCTATAACCCCATAATATCATTCATGGATAACTATTGTGGAGGAACGCCATGTCCATGTCCCAACATCTAATTGGTATAGAACACCATGTCAAACACCACAAATATCTCATCCATTTAATCATTCATTAAAATACTAGAATTCACCAAATCATTCCATTACTAATCCAATGATTAGTTAAAAATTTCAAAGTCCATTAGATAACACACCAATTAATTAAGAACATTACCCATTAATTAATTCATCAATTAGTTAATCAATCAACATAGTTCTCTTTCCAGAATTAATTTTCCATAATTAACTATCCATATGAAATATCAAATAGTCATAATTAATTCTCACAATAAATTATCATTGATTGACATCATGGCACATAATTAATTATCTCAATTAATTATCTTTTCTTAACATCATGGATCATAATTAATTCTCACAATTAATTATCTAACATAGCCAAACATAATTTCATAATTATTTCCCCCAAATTAGTTATCATAGAACATCCAATTCAATATCTCAATTATAATATCTCGAACCATAAAAAATCTCAAAAATATCTATTTGGGAAACCCCCCTTCATTTGTTTTGTGATTCAATTATCAATTAATCACCAAAGAAAATCACAAGTAAACTCCACATTCCTAATTAATCCAATTAAGGAATTCAATTATCAGGGGAATATATAAATCATAATATAATATTCACATTTCAAAAATCATTACTATGTGAGTTTGATTTATACCCCATACCTCGTTCTGTTAACGGAAGCTAGCCCAACAAAAATCCCCAATATCTGAGTGGCACAATGTCATCGATCAAGATTATGATCTAAATTGATAAACCAAAATTTGTATCAAAAGCCTAATGGTATTTCAAATCTACATCTAGATGCACAATACATGATCAGGATCTCAAAAAATAGGTTTAGATCCACAAAAATTGTAGAGATATTCCATGAAAAGATCAATGAATGATAGAGGAATGAACATGAGAAGCAACGAGATGAAATCCACATACCAGAACAAGAACAGGTCTTCAGTCTGGGATTTAGATCTCAATGAATGGAATTTATATTTCCTTAGAATCCCTCCAAAAGGATCTAAGGTCACCTATAAATTTTCATGTGCAAGCCTGGGTTGAATTAGAGTGGTTTCAGGGGTTCTGGTGGTTTTAAAACCAATTTTCAGATTCAACTATTCCATGCGCACAGATTCTCCAGGGAGGCTGCACGGTTTGGCCAAACTATGCGCCAACCTAGAGGTCTTCCACTACTTGCATTGCACTATGGCGCATGGTTTGGAAAACCATGTTCCAACCGTTCCGACCTCCGCTATCTACACAGTTATCATGCACATAAGTTTTCCAATCCGTGTTAAACTGTGAAAATCCCCCTATATTCCCATGTAATTTAAAAACATCAAACACACCCCAGGTTATACCTCAACCCAAAGTACCTTAATAACAACAAAAATTACCTGAAAACACTTTCATGATTACTCTATAAATGGCCAGGACTTTACATATGGTGTGTATAGAAGTGATTTATGTGTTATGTTTTTATATGTGATTGGAAGGGTATATTTGAAAATAACAAATTAATTCCAAAAATTTAATTTCACTATTAAATGAAAATGGAAATAAAAACTGAAAAATGAGAAATGGTTTTTATTTTTGGTTTATTCAAACCTTTACAATGCATTAATAAAAATTTTGTAACATTTTTCACCTTTCCCACTCAATAAATTTATTTTTACTATTTTTAATTTTTACTAGAGTAATGAATATTTAAACATTGTAATTAATTTTTAAAACCATTATTACAATTAACACGATTAGCTAATTTCAAAAATATGATTTTAAATTTTAATAAATATATAAAATAATATTTTTATAGTTATGGAATTATTAATTTAGTATAAAACAACTAAACACGTTAAAATGTTGTTTTGAGATATAATGTTATTAATATAATAAATTTCAATATGATAAATTTTTCATGGCTAACTATTTAATAGATAATTTTTTTTATTTTTATGTTATAAAAATTTATGATTATTATATAAAAACCTAAACCAAATACTCACGTTGGAAATGTTTGATTTAATGAGAAGGAAGAAACAATTTTTTATAAAGACAACATTTTGATTTAGTTTAATAATTATTGGAATAAGTGTTATAATTATAAATCGTATTCAATAAATTTATAATGCTTTCCCCAATTTCATATTTTATTTCTTTTAGATCCATTAAATCTTCTTGGTTTTAGATAAATAGTTGTAAAATTAGGGAAATTACAATCATAAAAAATCACACATTTTTTGACTGAAAAATATAGTTTATATAAAATTTATAAAATTTCATCTTATGATAATGTGTCCATGAAAAAACCAATAATGATGTCATTTTTTCCTGTTAAATTCCTAAAATTTCAAAATTTTGTTTTTAATTCAAATAATGAAACGTAGATAAAATCTACTATTAATGAAAAAGAAGTTTTTTTTAGTAAATATATCTTTTTATAAATTACTGATTGATTAAATTTTACTAAATCATGTAATTATTAAATAAATATTAATTTTTTTCTCAAAATAAAATTCCAATTTATAATTTTTTTAAATAATGTGAATTGAGAAAAAAATAATGAATTTCAAATAGTATATTAATTATTGAAATATCTATACATATAATATTTTAATTACATTTCAATATATTCTAAATTTATTACATACATAACCCCCTATGATATCCATTTACATCCTAATCATTATATAATACATGTTTCTAGCTTCTAGTGGTTGTTCAACCTATGTGGATCTTATTGAAATTACATCGAGATTCACCATCTCCCATAAATGGTTATGGTCACCAAATAATTATTTGAATTTTTCATGGGATCAATTTTGGAAACCATAGTTAGGATAACTCCATTTTGAGTTCATATAAATTGGATTTATAGGGATGAATTATGCTCTATGATATAATTTATTCTTACGTTATTTATTGGTAATTGGATATGATTACTACATTTTTATTTGAAAATCTAATTGCTGTTTTTTACAATCATATTTAATATTAAAAATTTATAAAGGTTTTTTCTTTAGTTCGGGTTTTCACATAAAAAATACTATTAAAAAATATTATTTTAAGGATAATATATAGTGAAATATCATGTCATTACATTGGTTATAGTGTTGATACCACGGTGTAGTACATGCATCAAGATGACCTGTTCAAGTACCTGATTTATGGATGCTTTCTAGGAAAATAAAAAAAATTCATTTAATATACCTTTATTGAATTCCATATAATAGGCTTCGAAAATAAATTCTTCATTTCTATATATTTTATAGGAATAATTACCTAGTGTTATTAATATTAGTTAGGTATAGTACGATATTAAATATAAATATATTTAGGAAAATAATTAAGTGGGTAATTCATGGAATACATATTTTGATGAATTTCTAATAAAGAGATTCTTGATATATGGGGTAATGATATATATAGGTTGTTAGTGTATTTTATGATCTCTTTAGATTTCTTATTTTTTGAAAAATAAGAATTATATTTCATCGGTTAATTCATTACTGATAGGTGTATCTTAATAATGGTGTATACCTTATCAGATTCATCATGATTCATTTGAAGTGATGATTGAAAATTTTATGATTTATTTCCAAGTAAATATATTTTCATTAATGTTTTGGGTGACATTATAAATACATTTTCTCACTATTTGATAAGTAAGATCCTGTGTGGGAGTTTTCAAATTTTATTTCCTAAACCTTATATATTTATCTCTTGATATTCTTCCAGATAATAAAGATAGAGGAATAATTTTGGGTTTAATTTTCATCCATAGATAAAATATCAAATTATATCCTTTATGTTTAATATATATGTAATGGTTTTTAGGATGTCAATTTTTTTATAGAAGAATTTTTTTTACATATTCATATTGAGGGTAAATATAGAAAAACATATTTAATAGTGGGGCTCTACGAAATGATTCAAGGTTTTAGTTAGAAAAAGAGTAATTTATTATTCTATTTTTCCATTCTCTACATATTTTGTAGTTAAAATGATTTTAGTAGGATATCATGAGTCATATGTTATGTTTATAGGTTGAATAAATCAATAGTTTCAGTATCTGAACAACATTGTTGGTTGACATTGAGTTTACTGTTAGTTTTAGATGAATCCATAAGAGTAGTTATAACCCAGTCCTTATTACTTACAACCCATTCCTCTGTATTTTGAACAATATAAGTTATACACTCTAGTAAAAAGGTAGCATAATGTTTTTCCTCATCCTTTTTGACTTTTAGAAGAGCATGGAATGGGTGGTGTACATCATCACTAGATGTGAGATGGATAGTGTGGGCATGATAAGTTTCACACATTGACGTTTCTAGCACCTAGAGTACATGGGATAATATAATGTACTAATTTTCTCAATTATAAATTTTTTAATGTTTAAATTAATTTATTATAATTAAAATTATTTTTTATTTCATTCTATATATGGATAATTGGGATGTAATGTGAATAGACTTCCAATTTCCTAGTTGGTTATTACCCTAGTTTGAATTCAATCTGATTTGTTAGTGGTTTCTTAGGTTTCTGATCTTATTAAATGGATGTATTAGTGGTTAGATAATTTTTCATTATTTCACATATAACTCTTGGATTCCATTCTTTTCATGGAAGTGTAAAAGTCTATATAGGTTTTGATTCATTTCTACTAGTAAAGAATTGATTTCTATAATGAGGAAGATGAGTGTGTGTTGTTTTGTGTCAAAAATAATCATCAGATAGATCACATGTATTGAGATTATCATTCATATCATGATATATAACTAATATTAGGTTTAGTGGAAGTATAGATGAATGTTTTTATGATTTTTGTGGAGGAGTTTTTAAATTATTATTATTTAGGTGGCTTTAGTGCTACCCACTCTGTATGAAATTACATTTAGGATTGTGTGTCAAGTATTTATCACTCTATTTTATATATATCTATATATGTTAATATATTCTATGCTAATGAGAATATTATATTTCGGTTTATAATATATTGTAGAAAGGTTTATCCTAACATAATGATTCACCCTTGAGATCTCTAGTGTTGTTTGAGTTGAATGTATATTGAATATTATAGTTGTGTATCAATTATTATCAATTAAATCATGTTATGTTATTGAATATCATCCTATAAAATGATTATTCATTTGATATTTTGAAGGTATATAACTAGTTCTAAAATATATAATTCTTATATAGGTTTCATTAGATTATGTTGATAAAGGAAAATTTATAGATCACCACATTATGATGTTTCTTTGGGTTTTTATGTTCTTTGTGAGGAATTTTCTAGATGTAAATACACCATTAGTGTTCAAATTCTTGATGAACATAATGATTCATGAGTTCGTGAATAAGTTCTTTATAGGGTTTTATCTCTGATATTCTCAAATATTTGGTTTCATAGGATGTGGATGTTGATCAATTTTGTTCTTTAATCGGAGTCCTTTAGGTGCACCAACTATATAAAAAACAATCAATGTATTTGTTATGGACATGTGAGGTAATTTTTCTAGGATATATCATTTCATATTTTGGTATGATAGTTAATATATTGAATATTGAGGTAGTTGTTTCGGAGGCAAATCTTAAGAATTCTTCAAAGGTGTGTGGTTTCCATGGTCTAGTAGGCTATTAGATAGTGTTAATACTGTGTTTTTATCAAATTGTGGTCTCTTAGAAAACCTTCACAATGAATAACGAATCCTTTTTAAGTAAAACACATTTTTAGAAGGTTTTTATGTGCTTTAATGGTATGTGGCTTAATGATCTTATACCTCACTTCTTAGTGGAGGGATTAATATTCATGATATGTTATGATACTTAATGTTCTGGTCATGGTTCCATTTTGTTTAATTATTAGTTAGTCACTTCTTATAGAGTTTTATTGTTCATTCATCATGAATGTAATTTTCCATCTTCTAAACTTGATTTTATAATGGTGGTGGTTTCTATAATTATTTGGGAACATTTTCTTATCTATGTCTGCCTTATTTCCTTCACAAATTACAAGAAACTATAATATATTTATTCAGAAGGGAAATTGAATTTACATTAATGGAAATAAATATATTTCATATAGTATTGATTCTTTGATATGTATCAAACTCTAGATAAATATAATACACTTTTTGGTGCACTAGGAAGAGGGAATCATTATATACATGTTTTTGAGGATGGAAGTAATAGAATAATGTAATATACCTTGTGAAATTTTATTTTGACACATGATATTCTCATAGTGAGCTTTCCTATATCATATAACACGGAATTAAAATTTGTTTTAGTAGGTGGAGGTTTCTATTTAAATATAATTTCAGGTTATTTTTTAAGAAGATCATTTCATTTAGAGAGATTAATTTGATGGATGGTTATAGGATGGGAAAATAGTTGTTTTTAAAGGCGAATCTCTTTGTTCCAATGTTAATGAAAGAGGTGGTTCAATGTGAGTTAAAATTTCATCTGTAGTATTAAATCCAAGTTATTATATTATATATCATGTGTTAAAACAAATATTATGGTGTCCAAGTATTGAGAGGTTTGTAGATGCATTTGGGTCTCGATATTTTGTTTTCTAATGGGTGAAATATGAGCATAGAATTCCTATCAATATATTAAATCATTTAGATTTTCCTCATGAAAATATGAGAATACATCGATGGATTTTGTGACTTATTTTCCTTTAGATTTATAATTTTGATATATTATCTTGGTAGTTTTGGATATTTTTAAAAATTCAAACCATTTAATATGTATTAATGAGTTTAGTGTGGGGATTCTTAGTTATTACACAATATGGAATAGTTTGAAAAAATTAATGATGTTTTGAGAATGATCATATTCTATTAAGATTAACATTTTTTCATTTAGAGAATGGATGAAGTTGAAACATGCTTTTAGAAATTTATTATGACTTAACACCACATGTATTCCTCAAATAGATAGGTAGTTTTATTAATTTTCTTGATTTTATAGGTCATGTTTTATGCATGTATTCAGGATGTGAGATGTTATTCGGTGAAAAATTATCCATTTTATGAGTTTCCCTATAATATTAGTTGTCATTCATCCCTTGTAAGAATCAATTTGAGTAATTTAATTGGTATCACTATAAATCACATTTATGAAAATATACATTTTTGATTTAGAAACTTTTAAACTAGATTTATTGAGTAGCACAATTTAAAAAATAAGGGAAATTGATAAATAGATGAATTCTTCTCTGGACTATCAGAATTCATATACTGGGTGGTAAAGGGGGACTATGACATATGACGTTTATAATAATTTATTTTCAATTGTTACTTTATATTGAGGGATTCAATGATTTAGTACAGGAAGTATTATTTCCTCATGGTTTTCAAATTTATTTATGCTATTATAGCTTATTTCTGAAGTGGATTATTAGTCATCCCTCCCCCTTATATGGGTCATATTCACAACCTCTTCTAATTGTATATCTTTTATAATATATTTTTGGGGAATCTCGTATCATTTATTGGGATGAGTTGGATTTCTATATATATTTGAATATATTGGAATGACCTATTATGATTGAGGATAATCAATTTAAGATGTTTCATGGGTTTATTATTCCTATGTATTGTGTATTTTGGTGACATGATAACATAGAGGAATATAAATGGGAGTAATATTAATATATGAGAAATTAATATATTGAGTTTTTTTAGTTTACATTCAAATAATAATGATAATATTCTGTTTTATGCTCATATTATTGATGGTTTTCATCTGCATCTTAGGATATCTTTATGTTTTATTATGTTGGGATACATGTTTTAGAAATTTCTCATGGTGATTTTGGTCTTTTATATTCACTGTTATTTAATTTTTTAGGATTTATAATGAGATGAATTGCATTAAGGCTTCCAATATAGAGGCCCATAATTTCATGGACCTCTAATTTGTGTCTATTATGTATTGGAGGAATATCTATATAAGGTTTTAGAGTGATGAGATGAGTGTGACATTAGAGGAAAACATTTCATAGTGTAACCTTTTTATACTTTTGTTTTCATAGGTTAATCATAGAATTAATTCATTAATGATTAATTCATAGGTTGAAACTTTCTATTTTTTGGTTGATTAATTCATTGTGAAAATCAAATAAATGGTTTGTATAAAGTAAGAAAATTTGTATTCAGGGATTCATATAAAACATTTATATATTATCTATCTCCCTAGGGGTGGAGAATAATTACATTTATATTCATTATAGAGTCTAAATATTTAATTTTTTGATTAATTTATTATGGATTGTCGATGGTATGAAGGGGACGTTGGGAAAGATGCTAAGGAGTAATATAATCACATCAGGATTTGTCTGTTGGAACACATTGAGGATAAAAAAATACTAATGAGTTTTTGGTTGCTGACTATTTATAATTATATTTAGTTATTTGATCTCTATTGTACAAGGAAATAAACAATATTGTATGGTCACTCTACACCATGGTTTTCCCCCTTAATTATTTTTAAAATTTAGTTTTCCAATCTTATATTGTATATCGTTATTTTCCTCATAGAAACAATGAAAAATATTGTGGATTTTAATTTATATCCATGGATTCTATGGATGGATTCTTAAGTCTAGCAATTCATGTGACCATTCTATTGGAGATTATGTTTCACTTCTCTTATATTAAATTCATTATTTATTATTTATTCACCATTACGGAGCAATGATTATTTTATATATGATTATCAAAGAGTATTAATATATGTTTGGTGGATTATAGGTTATAGGAAGTATTATTGTGTGATTGCAGGTGTTTCATATTCAGTTTTGTATATTTTCATAGTTTTGTGTTATATGAAATTTGTTTAAGAATGGGAATTTATATTCAAATATCATTATTATAGTTTTTAGAAAGGTTCAATAATGGAACAAAATTCATCATGAAATGATGTGGGATTGGTATAACGAAGATAAATAATTTCACTAATTATGGTTGTGGGTTTAATATGGATTACATGACATCCCTTATAGTTTTTTCAGTTTTTAAGATATTTTATGAAGAATTATGTTAGGATTAAAATTATTTTAAAATCATGGAGTCATGATTTAAATTTCATAGTAATATTAAATATTGGAATATGATGAAAAGTTGGGAAAATTATTTTTTAGTCATTTTTGTGTGGTGGATAAAATAATAATTATCTAATGAAGATACGAATAAATGGTATTTCTTATATATTGTTAAGGGTGATTTATTATACTATTATTTTTATAAAACTGTTTAAACTATAGATTATTTACATTTAGTTCAGGAATAGTTGTTGATGTAGTCTATATTGGTGTATTCATAATGTGGCTAATATGGCTTACTGAGGGGGTATAATAAAAGTTATAGTATGGCAAAGAGTAAAACATAACATAGTTAGTTAATTAATATTTCCTTATGATATGGAATTTTAATGAAATGTGGGATAGATTCTAGGTATGTAAATTATTAATGGGTTATTTTTAACCTAACAGTGATGAATATATTCAAATAATGTGGTAGATTAAATAGTGTTTAAATGAATTGTAATGAATTAATAATATAAAATTGGTTAATGAATTATATGAAGTATCAGTGACTATAATTTATGTGGTTAATGGTGTTACTATAGATAATAAATGACTGGTTTGTAATATTTTATCAAATATTAAATGAGAAAATTTTATTCGGATAATATATGAATGTTATATACTAATTATGTTATCTTTCAATGTTTTTTAGGCAACAATAATCATTTTTGATGTGTGACAGGGAATACCTGATGATGGGATGTGACTATTAAGGTGTTTATGGGAAGCATAATCTATGATTATTTTTTTGGTTTCTATATTTCATCATATGATTTGATATTTATTATAATACCCTGCCCTATTTATATTATCTAACTAATTACCTTATGGGTTATTGTGATATAGGAGTCCCCCAAACATACAATACTGGGTGATATGAATGGCTAAATACTCCCCCTATCTTGTTATATCATCAAGAAGTAGTGCGGTGATCTGGTATGTGATTTTGGTATGTGTATGTGGTTATATTTTTATTGAAATATAGAAGTAGTTATACATTCCTTTTATATTTATTTTTTTATTTTATGTTGCACATGGTAATGATATATAATTATTGTATGATTATTTAATGTATGGATATAATATATGGGTATTCAATGGATGATAGTTCAAGGGAATATATCGTTGTGACATGAGGGTGAATCGATCAATTGGGAAGAGGTTATGGTGTAATATTCCTGACATGTTTTCATGATTACCACAAAATTATAATTTTTCGAAGATTTCATGACTGGGACATGGTGAGATTTGGTTAGTAGTTAACATAGGGTATGTAACTAACCGATTTTCCAATTTATCCACATTTCCATATGTATACATCCATTACAGAAGTATGAGTGTTTATATAGAGGATCCAACAATGTATGTGTTTATCCTCCCTCCTTACACTATATATTATTTTAATATATCTTGATGAAACGATTCATGATTGGGATTAACTTTACATTCATAGGTATAAATGAATTTGTTGGTGTAGAGTTTATTCCTTTAAGGAAATTTCATTTCATGTATTCTCACTACAAAGACATTGTAATTTATTTATTTCTAACATTAAATGTATTATTATGGGTATATGTGTTTTTTATGGATTTGGTGTTTGTTAAATGTTTTTTTAAATCCAATCACTTTTCAAGGGCAATTCTTCCCATATTATATATGACATAACCTTCATGTTAGTGTATAACATAAATCATTTCTGGTATAGGATTTAACACAATTCTTGGTTTCATTACTAGACAATGCACATATATGAATCATGTTTATGAGAAATGTTATAGTTTATTTTAATTTAATAGAATTTTATCACACCTATAACTAAATTTTCTTATGTTGTAGGGAATATATCTATATTAAAAAACTACAATCTCAATGATATAGGGAAATGTCAAAGTAAATATTCCTTAAATTTCATACAATAACAGTTTCATATAAAGAATTAGTTCATATATCTTTGTAATCTATCAAAATATGAAAGATACATCATAATATGTGAAATGTATTAATATGATTATTGAAATCAATTATGGGAGATAAGAGATATTAAATTTGGCAGTTGGAAGAATTCTATGACTGAACCCCCATACCTATACACAAAAAAATATTACAATGAACCATATGGGTTTAGATTGTCAATTTGTGATACATTTATTTTGGTTAAGATGATTTGAACTCTCTTTACTATTTAGGTATCCATCATTTAGTGGATATTTAAATAATGATTTTGGTATTGAATTTCATATGGGAAGGATTATAGGGTAAAAAAAAAGTAATTTATAAATATTTATAGTAAATAAGATGAAACTTATTGACTGTGACAATATTTTTTGTTTATATCATTTCATTCTTACCAAGCTGGGTAACAACATTTAATATATGAAAATATTTCCCTAGATAACAATTTTGGTAGTCCTCATGTTTTATCTCATGGGATGTTTTACGTTTTTAGTCCTTTAATTATAAAAGTCATATTATATAAATGGATTATGAAACATTTCTAAACGGAAAGTACAATAGTTTGATTTATAATGTGGTGATAAAAATGGTAATTATACTATTATTCCACTTATATTATTAATTTGTAAGACACAAAAACATTATACATAAATTTGGTTCCTAAACTACATAAATCATCATTTCATGAACATATGGGGAGTCATTATGACATCTCTTCTTCATCAAGTGATCAAGGTGGTAATAAGTAATAATCATGTTACATGAGGAATAAAAATTATATATCATTTGTACTATATTATACAAATTTCCAATAATTTATAAAATATTATTCATAATATTGAATTATATATATCCATCACCATGTAGTGTATATTTTCATAATGTAAATATTTATTGTGAGATGGTTATCATCACATAAATTAATATTTATTATGATAATTTTTTAGTAGAATACTAACAGGAATAGAGACCTTTTATGGGGAATTTTGAAGGGATTGGTAGGGTTTATAATTTTATTTATGACTGTATGATGTGAATATGAAAATATTAAAGTTATTTATATAATGATTAGGAGAATAAGTACAATTCCATGTTCATAAATATTATGAATTTTAACAATGAATGTTTAATGGGGTTTTCAAGTTTAAACTAATTAGATCTGTTTGAGTCCTATTTTATCATTAATTGATGTATTTTTTGAAAGATAAATTCATACTAATGTTGTGATTAACCAAATATATAGTATTAAATACACATTCAACGAGGTATTTTTAGAAACATAGACGATGTTTCATCTTATCGATCATGAATGTTATAATGAGAGGAATGACGATTAAATATAACTGAGTGTTAGGATCATACCACTAGGGGTTATTTTCAATTAATTTTATATTAATAGATAAAAGATGCAATGAATATTGGATCTTCTAAAATTTTAGGTTTCCATGTGTTGAGATGACGACACTTTTGAATGTATATAAGTTGTTTTTAATATTTCCTACAATATTCATAGTATTTTAGGAACCCAAAGACATCTATTGTAGGATAAATAGTTAATTAACACTAATATAGGTTTGAATTATATAAAAAATATATGATATTGGATAAATAATTGTATTTTTCATTTATACAAAAAAATAAATGCAAAATTTAATGTGTGTGATTTAAAATGTTTTTAATATAGTGTGACCACCATGGGTTATTCACATGATACTTGTCCATCATCTCTTCATAGGGAAGTGGAAAATAAATTTTAATTTACTTTTAAGTTCACAAAGAGGATTTTTATGTGCACACATTTTAGGATACCTATTATGGTTCTAACAAAAGCATAAAATAATTTAGTGGCTACTATAAATGATAGAGTAATTTATGTTACTTGTGATAACCAAAACCCAACTAGGTAACAAATGAGGGATAGAATTTTATTGCCAAAAATATATGTTTTGGGTCTTGTTTTCATGATATATCTAAAATATCATGGGTTTGTTCATATATAATAGATCAACTAGTTTAAATCAAAAACAAACTAAACTTTATAAAGGGAATGAAATATCGAATATGAGTTTGAATATTCACATGAATTAGTACATAGAAACACATTTCATTGAATTTTAGTTACATATAATAATACTAATCTCTGAAGGAATCATTTTATATAAAAATATAGACATATAATATTTTAATTAAAACATATTTCAAAGTATAAGAAGCTGATGTTCGAGATTTATATTACGGTTTCTTCGCAATTGATTATGAAGAGTTTGAAACTCCATTAAACAGGATAAAGTTGATATAAAATATCCCAAATCATCCCATATCACTCTATAGTAAAAAACCATGATCATGTTTATTGGGAGTTATTTTGTTGACAATTGGTGCAATATGTATTCTAAATAAGTATAGAAACCATGGCACAAGTGAGCTATTTATGGATATTTTACCCCTATGAATTATCCACATTGAATAAAAATTTAACCACATAATATTGACATTATATATAGTTTTGATTTTTTCAATTATTCTAAATTTTAAATGGATGTATAATTATCCTAATTATATTTTCAAATCCCATTTTTTGCCCCATTTATAGATGTTGGGTCTAATCAACCTCATCATTAATTTTTGTTCAAATTGATTTCATAATTTTTCCTGAATAATGTTGGATCGATCCTTAAGTATATTAAAAAAAATTAATCCCACTATTCAATAAAAACAAAAAAGGAATTCTTATTTTATGTCCAGTGAAAATAATTTTTTCATAATTATATAAAAATGATGCATATACAAATCCCATAGTTCCTATTTAGTTTTCAGTATTCATTCATGAAACTAATTTACAATAATTATGGGATTAAAATTGTTGATATCATTAAAAAGTTAAATAAATTATCAAAAAAAGTATGTGGATGGAAATAATAGATAAAAAATTTTATGAAAAAACCAAAAACCATAATATTTACACTCCTAATAAAAAAATTATTTATTTTAGAATACTATAAAAAATATGAATTATTGTTTCTCATAACTTATGAGAGAAATTTTAGTATATAATGAATCAAACTTTTCATTTAATATCAACAATTTTAAAAATTTTTCTCACATAAATAATATGAACAAAAAAAGAGTTTGAGTAATGAAAATAATCACAGAGAGACAAGTCATGAATCCATTAATCATCTCTCTATCTATGTGTGGTTGTGAGAACTGTTGAATGATTTTTTACTGTTTATTTCATGTATTCTGATCAAGTGACAACATTATTATTATCCAGTTATTTTATATTGAAAATGGTTTCATTATTTATAATGGAATATCAAAACTCACACACATTAGTATTTTAGAAATTCAAACTTCATCTTCCTTTCCTAGATGTCCCCATATATTGAGAATTTCATCACTTCAATGTCATATATATATATATAATATTTTTTAGAGGGTTGAAAATAGTTAGAAAAAAATATTTAAATGCATAGGTCATTATTCAATAGTTTTTAAATTTAATGGATGTAAAATGAACTTGTAAAAAATATAAATTAAAATATGAATGAAAATTAATTAGAATTATTATAAATTTAATTGAATAAGAAATATTGAAAATTAATTAATGTGTGTGATGTTTTTTGGAGATATATAATAAGACATGTCTACATAATAATCTCTCAAATAATTGTATGAAGATATTAATGATATTTTGAAGATAAATTCAATTCAATAATTTATTTTGTTTTTATTTTTACAAAATTTATCTGTTAATGAAAAATATTATATTTACTTATTTTATACTAATGAGATAAAAAATCTAAAAATTTCGATTTAAATAAAGTCTCCACAAGTAATGAGTATGTAGAACGGTCTGTTTTGTTTTATTTTGGTATTATAATTTGGTTTTGTTAAAAAATTCTCTTTTATTCAAATCTCAAATTAAAAGTAAAATATTTTCCCCCAACACACTAAATGAAATATTTTTTTAATTTTCTAAATTTAAAAAATTGATATGTAAATAAATTTAGTGAGGAAGGATATCATTATAAGTGATGACATATATGGAATCCATCCATTGGAGTTCTTCCATTGGATTCTCAATAAAATCATCATAGAAATATTTTTCTCCATTAATGATAAAAAAATTATCTGATTAACTCAAAAAACATTTATTCATTAAAATAATAATTTTAGTAATTCTATGAGGGTCAGAGTATCAAGAATGATGGTTATTTTGTTGAATATTTGTATTTGTATTATACATAAAGAAAGTATCACCAACATGAGACTCCGAAAATGGTATGGGTTTACCTTCCAAGCCACCTCCTTCACTTTCACAATAGTGATATCCATTGGGGTTTTAAATATTGTCTCAATGGTTTCTATTATGATAACAAATTCTCCATTTATCTCCAAGATGAGGTGGTGGATAGAATTTGTGTCAAATTATTTATATCTTGAACTATCCCTACTTGAGACATCCTAAGTGTTGGTGATTTTATTTCCTAGTTCAAACCTTTAGTATATATCTCCCCTAAGAGGTTTTGCACAACATTGAATTTTCTTGTTCAATAATTTCCTAGATATTAGAAGGACCAATCTAAGAAATCATTCCCTCTTCCAAAGAACCCTGTAATTTTAGTCATCCCCTCAGATAAGATAAATGAATCACTCCTCATAGATGATCCACCCCCAACACAATGATGGTTTACGCCCCTTTACAAACCACCAAATCCCCTCCCATCAGCTAGGCCAAAACATTGATAGAACCACCAACCATGTTTAGGGGGTGTCCTATATGATAAAAATGAATTTGTTAACTAATATGGTATTTTTTCCAAATTCTATCCTCCACCCATATTTCATCATAGTGAATTGATCCAAAAAGGATTAGCTACGAGCCATGGGAATAGTGTCCCATAATCTGGAGGCTTATCAAAACCACTCATTATAATGGTAAAATATATATATTATTTGGTTCTATCAACTAATGGGTGTATCCCCTCATCCAAACTTCCCATATCACTCACAATTGGTTTTAGTGTTTTATCACATGTGGATCTACGCATGTATTTCACTTGGGTTTCCCCTCCTCCCAAAGGAACTAAAACTCAATCATGGGGAAAGTGGGAGCATGAATTCTATTATATTAATTTTATTTTCCCATTAGCATTAGATGAAAATTATACACTCCTCAGACATCAATGAAATCATTTCTCATTTTGAATTACTAAGGCTAGGGGAAGATCCATAACTTCTTTCTTGCATCTAAGCTTTGGAGACCTAACGTGTTGATTGCTGAAATTTTAGAACATAAACTACATACCTCTAAAAATATGTAAATTTATATATTGAAAGGGATTCATAATTTCATTCATGGTCAACCCAAAAACAAACATATATGTATTTAGACTATTCACCTCTCTATTGAGAGGATCACTACCTCAAAAAAAATATATTTTAGTTATGATCTTGAATGTAAGCTCCAATTGATTAATGTATGTTAATTATGCCAAATTTGTTGAGAGGGAATGGATTTCTTATAGAAATACCTGAGTAAGTTCATCCTAGATGATGAAGGATGGATCATGGGGGTTATTTTAATGTCATTATGGACTCTTCAAAAAGAAATGAAGGATGGTTTTTTCCATTAATTGAAAGATATTATTTTTTTGGAGTTTCACATCTCAAAATGGTCTTCATGGTTTGGTATACTAAGGGGAAAGGATTATGTGGTGTAATAATCATAAATTTAATCAATATATGCAGTGTTTACATGATCTCTACTTTTATACCCTATATTTCATCTCATCATTCATACATTCCAATGTAGAGAAGTTGTTACATGCACTCTTTGACCACTACCAACATCTGATCTATGTTGTATGTAGAATATCCCATAGTGAGTGTTGCTATTAATCAAGATTATGGGAGGGCTAAACCAATTATAAGTATATTGATTTAGAATACTGAGATAAATTCATTAATGAAGTCTCATAGGTGGGTTTTCATAAAAAAATATAGATGATTGAAATAAGACATCCACAATTGGGTTAATACCATGCCTTTTAAGTTACTGGATTTGGATGGCATTAAATCTGATAGTTAACAGAACAAATCAGAGTCTGAATCATGGTAGAAGGATGACATTTTTAGCAATTTGGTCTCCTTGAATATATAATTAATCAATATTCTCATTGAATAGTAAATATTAGTCACAGAGAGATATTATGTGAAATGGCATAAATATGTGGATATTGTACATGAATATCTTTGAGGTGGGTTTCTTCCCACTATGGAATGTGTAATAAATTTAATTAGTATATCCATGGTTAATGATCCATACTATTTGAAAAAATTAAGTCCAATAAAAATTGTAATTTCCCTTATAAAATCATTGCTTTAGTAATCAATTGATTATTTTAGTGCATGTTCATAATTATATTTCTAATGACCATCATGGTTCATTTCGGTGGCATTTTCACTCAAAAATCAATTTTCAGGGCCCATGAAATAGTTTTCAACATTAAAAATAATGTTCTAGTGTTTAATATCTCCATAAATATTGATGTGAAAAAATCCTAGAATAGATATGAGTAGATATACATTATTAGATTCATGATGTTCATGTTATTATCTGATTGAGTGGTTCATATTTATTTCAGATGTATTGGATATACAAGTGTTTCTGTCAATAGAAGGAGGAAAAACAATGGTTTTTTAAATTTATCTAGTGGGTGAAGGTAAGGGTAACTTATCCCCTAGTGTTTTAATTATGATCCATGATGCTTCTAACATGTATATGAATAAATGTAACAATTATGGGCGGTTTAAGCTATTCTGGTATAGGATGAACCTCAATCGTATTACCCAAAACATTTTTGTATAATACTTTCTCATTTTTATGAATTTATATGGTTTGTACATCCATTAATATAATTGGATTCCTGATATTTACTCAAAATGGATCATAAAAATCGTCAACTAATTGAAGATACGTGTTTATATCTTATGGTTATGTTAATATGATAGAGGAAATACAATTGAAGAAAATATTGGGGTATCTATAAGTGAGTCTCTCAAGGAATATTTATGAACTCCAATATCTCTAGGAAGGATGCATATTCACCATTTTTATGGACTTTTTTATTACATTTCCTTTCATAATCAAAATTTTAAGAAACAATTTCCCACTTTTGTAGGTTATATTAACCTGGTGAGTAGTGTACTAACATCAATTCCTATACACGTTTTATAGAATTGTATTATTTCAAATATGTCTATTCACAACATTGAGAATATCTCGGTATGTTTCATCTAGGATTCACAGTAAGTTGTGAGTTACAACTGGTTCATGTGGGGAATAATGGAATGGACTGCTGAGTAAGATGGCATCAACATCAAAATTGTTATGAACACTGTGGCTTTCCTTCAAGATAATTTGGAATGGGGTGTGATTGAAGGGATATCTCTATGGGAACGGCTTTCCAAAAGAAAATTTGGGACATGTGTTGAGGATATTAGAGAAAAATACTCTAATATATCATAGATTACCCTCCAACACATTCTAAATAATCAATATATGTCAATTTCAATAGTGGATTATGGGCTTATAATGTTTTGGAATAAATTTTTTTGGGGGGTTTTCCAATGTCTCCATAGATTCTTGGTACCATACATCACTTTATATCATGGTAAATGTTTCCCCAATATTACACAAACTATTCTTAATTATCAATAGTAAGAGAACATTTGAATTATTTCAATCACAACTAAAGAGGATTTTATATATTACACGTGATCCTAATCTAGTGTGTTCTCATCGAAGGAATATCATCATAATTTTAATAAATATTCTCATCTTGATTCATGGGGTAGGTTATTATTCTGGAACAAAAAACCTGCTAAACTGGACATTAATATTTTGTGTATCCAAATTAATGATTTACCATTTGACTAGAGAGTAAAATTCATGTGGGTAACCCTCATTTTCTTGTGTTAATGATGTTTCACCCCAAAAGGTTATATGGCGTACCAAATTCTCATAGTACATGATTAGTCATTTGTGATATAGCATGGCCTTTTCAATTTCACTAGGTGAGGTGTATAAGGGATTTAAAGAGATCCTTTTAAAAAAGTTATGCTTTCATTTCTCAGGTAATAATTTTTAGGATCCCAAAGAGTATTCTATGATGTTTGGGGTAGTATGTTGGAGTCTCTAGTTTTTTCCTAACAAGTCTAAACATGATGGTGACATGTTTTCCCTGCCAATATTGATGATAAAGGTTGTTTCAATGGTGTTAGAACAAGATACTTTACTAAAACAGTAGGATATATCACTATCCTTATGATGTATTATTTTTGGTAGAAGTATGGGTGTCATGGATGCTAAGAAAAATCCTCATGGTTAAATGGGTGAGATGGATTTATTTTTATAGAGGATATAAAATGAACATCGATAGTTCATGCATTACTGATCACATATGAGGAGGAGGGGTAGACCATGATAAAAAATAATCATTTATATTCCCATTAATGTTTCTACATGGTCATGGTAACTCCCAAATGGTGTAAGATTCTATATTTCTCAAAGGGATAGCTTTTTGTCACTCTCATGGTATTTTTCTAGAATTGTTGGAAACTAACTCCTTGATTCTCCTCAACTCAATCCAAGGGGTGGGATCTATCCAATGGGTTAGCTTATATATTGAAAATATGTTATGGTGTTTCCCATAAGTGTAATAGATTATTCAAATACATGTTGAGAGGCTAACATGGTTTTGAAGATCTTGGAGTCTAGGGCAACTCCAAATAACCTATGTATCATCTTTTTTGGAATAAATTCTCTACCCCAAGAGTGTGATAATCTTTTTTGGGCTTATAACATGAGATATAATTATTTTTTACCCAAAAAACATGGTTTTTTCATGGTCCTCCTTTCCATTTACAATAAAATATTCCTAACATTGGATGAACGGATATCTCATAAGCATTATGTTGAAATTTGATCAAACAATCAGACATGTCAAATTAGCCTATTATTATTATTATTAGAATTATTTTAATATATAATTTACCCTAGATCATCTATCAATATATAAATATATAAATACAATTAATATAATTGTTTAATTATAGAAATAATATTATTTTGGGGGAAATTATTAATTTTTATTTATTCTACTAAGATGAGATTCAAAATCTATTTTGTGAAAATTGATTTAGTATTTTGAATGTGATCTCTCTTAGGGTAATTTATATGATTGTTGATTCTACTTTCCATCACAGAGTTTAATTAATGAAAAAGGGGAATACCTTAAGCACAAAGAGATTCATCCTTTGAAGAACATCAAAAATTGACAAAGGCTTGGACAAGGAACCCATTAAGCATCGGTCGCGCAAGTTTCATTAAGGTCATGCAAGTATACTTGCACACCACATATGTGTCACACATGTCACTTGAACACCCTATTATTTTTTCACCCAAGGTTCTTAGATGGCCTATAAATACCCCTTGTGGGCCCCCCATTTTGAGGACGAAAAATCCAAAACTCAGATTCAAGCTTTGGTCACCCAAGTATCTCTCTAATGTCTTCCAAACACTTCTAAGGTAATTATTTGTCTAGAATGGAAGCTCTCAAGTGGAATAATATGGATTAAGTATTATAACTCATCAATACTTACATGCATAAGTGTCCAGCCCTTATGGGGAATGAAGAAACTTGTGCGCCACCTTGTCCTCTCATGGGAACTTGCGCGCCGCCCTTCTGAGAGAATCTAGGGATAATACGAAGGGCCTGAGCTAAATATCACCCAAGTATTACCCAATAGGTTCTTCTTCGCCCAAGTGAAATCATGTCGTGCCAGTATACTTGCGCGACCCAGACTTGCACCCCAGACCAATACTTCTGTGCCTCCTTCTAATTCACTTTCTTTCCTCAAATCCACCTTTCCTCTTCAAGGACAGCCTTCCAAACGATATTCAAAGCCATTTATGGCATGGTTCTTTTGTTGGATTCCTTATTTGAAAGGAATTATGTGGAAAATCTCTCAAAACCTTGTGATTTACATTACTTTATGTCACTAAGGTTTGATATTTCCTCCATTCAACCTCATCCTTTAAGATGAGAAAATCTTTAATCTGGGCATCCTCCTTAGGAGTAAGCCCCATGTTCCCAACTCTGGGCATCCTACTTAGGAGCAAGCCCCAAGTTCCCAAATCTGGGCATCCTCCTTAGGAGTAATCCTCAAGTTCCCTAATCTATGTGTCCTCCTTAGGAGTAAGCCCCATGTTCCCTAATCTGGGCATCCTCTTTAGGAGTAAGCCCCATGTTTCAAGACCTCTTAACATGCGCCTCCTTTTCAGGAGTAATCCCCAGTCGTAATTTCTCTTAACCTGGGCCTCCTTTTCAAGAGTAATCCCCAGTCTTAATTTCTCTTAACCTGAGCCTCCTTTTTAGGAGTAAGCCTCAGATTACAAACCCCCTTAATATAGGCATCCTATTAAGGAGTAATCCCCCAGTCTTAATTTCTTTTGATTCGGGCTTCCTTCTCAAAAATAAAAGAAAATCATAAGTCCCCTCTAATTTTGGAATCCTTCTCAGGAGTATGTCCTAAGTTAAGTATCCAAATCTCCATAAAGCACATATACCTTTATGGACCCTGTTCTCTGGATTCTTCCCGGATGTAAGTACCGATCTTCATCTATTTGGGTAGTCATACATACGTAAGCCCCACATCATTTCTTATGATTGCATCTTTCGTGGCACAATAATCAAGTTTTACTAATACCTCTTCTTTCTCACACCGATCATGACTCACGTGAGCTTATATAGTAAAAGTAATTATGACATCTCTCTTTGGTCCTCAATCATGCATAAATATCATACTTATTCAATAGAACTACGTGGGTTATGATTCATTTTCTAACAAGGATTCGTAGGTTGCCCATCTGTGGGTATGATCCCAACGATAAAATAATCATGTCTTTCTGAATGACATTAAACTTCAAGTGCCCCACTGAGTGGTTTTAAAACCAGTATGGTCATTGTAGATGCCAAAAAAGTCCGTAACTCCTAGAGGATATTTTGAACGGATGAAGTGAAGTCATATTCAGACTCAGAGACCCGGTCCGGAGGACCTGTAAGTGGTGCACGAAATTAAAGAAGACTTGTGAGAAAAAATGATGTTTGCGCGAAGGAATCTTGGGATTCGCGAAAAAGAACCAACGTGGCGTGCAAATTTGCGCACCCAGTTCCGCGTGGGGAAGCCTTGCACGCCGACTGGTCCTGGTGCGGAAGATTTCGCATGTCTCTTGGATTCTGTGACGGTGAATGCCTCTAAATAAAATGCGACCACAACCGTTTCGAAGATGAGGAATTCGGACTAGCTCCCGTGCGCGCAAGTCGGACTCCCGTGTGCACAAGATGACTTCCAGGTAATTCCCTGTTTCGCGCAACCTTTCCCCGGGGATCGCCATTGCGTGCAACCCCACTGGATTAAGTGAATTTGCCAACCCCTCCGGGTTATTCCTTTGCACGCAATCCTTTCCCCTTGCGCGCAATCCATTCTAATTGCGTGCAATCCCCTCCAAATTGCACTCAACCCCTCTGATAGGTTTTGCCATGACTTAAGGATCGGTCATTACCCCCGTGCGCAATCCAATCCCTTTGCGCGCAATCCTTTATCCGCGCGCAATCCACTGACCCAATTTCGTGCCATCCCGGTGTTTTGCATGCAATCTTTCTCTTCGCGTTCAAAACCCAGGACCCCTCACCTTGGCACCCCTTGGATTCCTCTCTGCGCCGGCACCCGATGTCTTCCATGTCGGGAATGCATGCCATGAGTTGTTTTCCCTTACGACCTTCCAGGCTCGTATGAAGTAACCTCAACGTCCCTTGGGTGGTGTTTCCCGTTGTGTTTCTTTGACTTATTCTTCTTCACACAGGAATGATAACGACTATTTATTCTTCACATAGCCACGCTAACATGGACCCCTCGATGATTCTCCCTACGGCCCCCCTTCACTACGGCCTTGCCGATGCCTTCCCTCCCACAAGGGGTAGAAGGTGTTGGGAATGTAAGACCTAGGGGTGTGGAGCGAACCCACCTCATCCAAGATACAGGACGTTAAACTTATAAGAACCTCGTCCTTAACACATGATGTTAAATTGTGGTCCGACCCCGTGCCTCGCACGCAGGGTCCCCCCATATCAGACATTCTTTACGCCCACTCGTCTCTACAGGAATGGATTCTTCCTCACAGGGAATGAGATCATCCTTGTCGGAGTGTAATTTTTCCACGGGGGAAGGGCTGCCTCAGAGTGTAATCCCCTAGCCTCTTTTGCAGATGGTTGCACCCATGCACCTCCATACTTCCCCACTGCCAAGACCAGTGGAGTCCCTTTCCCACTGCACTTTGTCACACCATGGGCCTCCATCCTGGAGTAAGCCTCGGTACCAAGTGCCGATAACCACGCGTAAGCCCCTGTTTCCTCTTTGGGCTGCTCAACGCGTAAGCCCCTTTCTGCTTTAACAGACACACCCTTTGCGACGTGATCGTCTGGTCCCTGCTGCCTCTTGTTTCTCACACCGAGCATGACTCACGTGGGATTAGAGCACTCATCGACCATGACATCCTCCAATGGGCCAACTCAGAGCATAAGTCCCATCCCATCGAACTACGTGGACATTGATCCATGCTAACACATGGTACGTAGGAAGCCTCAACGAGGTTCAAGCCCACCACCCAGTCATTCCGACTTCTTCACGTTGGTTCGCCAACACTTTGGGCTGCCTCAGAGCGTAAGCCCCAAATTTCTCGTCACACATGACGTTATATTGTATTCTCTCATCCCGAATGATGTTAAACTGTATCTCATCCCACATGACGTTAAAATGTATTCCCTCATCCTAAATGACGTTAAAATGTATCCCATCCCGCATGACGTTAAACTATATGCCCCAAACTATGTGGAATTTGATCTGTGCTAACGAATGGTACATAGGAAGCCTCCACGAGGTTCAAACCCATCACTCAGTTGTTTTGACCCCTCCGCGTCGGTTCACAACCACCGTTATGGGCCGACTCAGAGCGTAAGCCCCATATTTCACCCCTACATCTTATCCTGACCTCTCCCTCGAGCCCACGTGCCTCGGGAAGCTCATGCCCCAGCCTGGAGATCTTACTTCTTCCAGGCTCCAATCCATGCATTCATTCTCATGGGTCGCCTCTTCAGGTGTCCCATCATATCACTGAACTACACGGACTTTGATTCCCTTCCATGGGGATACGTAGGAAGCCTCCATGAGGTTCGATCCCGTCACTCCATCACCCATCCTGATCCTTACCCGGGCCACCACATCCTGGTGGTAATTTCCACCTCATTCCACTCCACAGTATCCAGGAAGCCGCCCATGTGCTGGACCCATCATCGGTGTTCCCCCTAGGGGTCCTTCAATCTGATCCACTCTCAGTGTTCTGATCTGTCCGATCTATCTCCACAAGAAATTAAGCTCACGGCATACCCCGTGTTAAACATGGGAAGCTGAAGAAAACATCAGATGGCATGCGACCCCCCGCATTCTATGTGGGATGCCTCGGGCTTCCGCACCCTCGAGAAGCTCTATAATAAGGGACAGAAGATAGACATTCCAATCCCCAGCGTCAAGGCGCGCTAACGACACCCCAGCATGACCATTCTCCTCACCGAAGGTTGCTGTCCTGACCAGACCCCTTGGAGCGTCTCGACGAAAGCAGCAAAATTAACTAGTGTCCATGTAGATATGGCACCAGGAATGAGCTTCACGAACTCATATTAAATATATGAGGGAGACCCAGACTAGGTGACGATCTCTGAGGAGGAATCCATGGAAGGAAGAACCAACTTCCCATCATACCAGTTTGGATCAAGGAGCAGACATTCCTGAACAAGGAACGAATGCCGCCCGCCATTGAAAAGTAGGAATGCGGGGCCTCAAGCTGCGCGTCCTCCCCCGCGTGACAGACGCGCGCGCATGCCCCGACGTAAAAGCGTTGGAAACAGAAAATGGGGAACCCAACGTGAATCTCTTATCCTCAATATGGGGGCTGGTAGTGTTTGGGTTGTATGAAGATTAGCATGTCACCGGGTCTGGGAACCTAGCACCGGTACGTGAAACCCGCCATGGGTTGAGGCAATGAGGATGTTGATCACTCCGTTCTGCGATGTTGTCAGCGTGGATCCCTCTCACTGACCACGGAAGACGGAATGAAGTTGGGCTATTGGTTGTCGATTTCTTTTCCTGTTAGTACTAATGGGTTCATCTCCCTACTTCCAGGAATCAGATCGCTGAATCCAGAGCTCGATCGCCACCTGCCCACCGGCGCAGGGGCATGGGCAGTACCGACGCGGCCACCCCACGCGGTCCCTCCTTTTCCATAGTCGCTCTGACTCCAACCGCTGAAACTGCCGGATGCTCACACCCCCTCTCCCCATCAGAGATCATCCATCGAAGGGTGATCAACGACCTGTTTCGTAGGTACGAGGAGGAAGGGGTCATCTACACCAGGGGAATGACCCGTTTGGATCTATATTTAGCTGCACCTCACCGCCATCGCTGCCCCCGACGTCCGTGTAGGGAGCCATTGCTTCCCACTCCGATGTTAAACTATTTCGGGAGCCTATCCCCAGAGTGCCTTGACACCTCCCTCCCCTACACCGATGAGGTGGGGGATGTCCGGGTCTTCTTGATCGGAGACCCGTCCCAGAAGTTCATGGAAAGATCCCCTTCTAGGCTGCATCGACACCGCCGCCCGACTCCCTGGGTCGAGGATCAGGCAATCTTCGTGCCCACACCACTGGCTCCAACCCATCTAACCCAACGCCAGCGTCGGCCATGAGCAGAAGAGAATGCCTGCCCTGGGGAACCAACATCAGCAACCACTATGGCCCGAGCCACTGCTGACTCCTGTTACCAGACCCCCCCACACGTTGAGCAGGGGCAGTCACATTTCTGACTCAGATCGACGCCCCGACCGCCCTGCTGGAAGGTTGGGTCAACTCTCCTGGTCACGGGCACATGCAATGGCCACCACAGACCAATCTGCGGTAGTGCCACCCACCATGAAGGCCCATTCCGTTCCACTGATCTGGATATCATAAGGTTTCTCCACGACAACTATGCCCCGGGTATGGATTTTTCCAGCACTCATTGCACTGGGTATGAGGTCACTTCCCCTGTCGCTGGCCGCGAGTATAGAGCCGTTGCATATCCGGTCACTCTCCAACATGGAGGTCATCCCCATGTCCCTTTCGAAAACTATCTTTGTGCTTATCGCACCCCGACCTTCAGTCCTCTCTTCCCCAGCACTATTACGTCCATGGGACTCCTTGACGGAAATCATCCTTGCACTGAGGAGCCAGCCATGGGCAGGAAGGCGGGACGTCGTCGCCGTAAGAGGAATGTTAGGGGAGTACGGACGGAAATTAGACCAGTCCGTTTCTCAGACTCTGAGGCGGAGTACGACTCAGCGATGAAACCTTCCTCCCAACCCTTTCAGTGGAGGTCAGGGATGGGGATGTGGCGCGTCAGTCTCGTACTCCCCGAATGGGAGATCCACATGATTCCCTCCTCCCTCTGAAGGTATATCTAGGAGGACGAGGACTTGACGTACCCCCAGGGATCAAACATGCAGTTACCGTTGGCCTCCCCGGAAGCACCTTCCACCTCAGTCAGGGCAGGTGTAGAACTTTTCTGGGGACTGACGGAAGATTCGTGACATGACACACCCTCGACAAGTACTGACACTATGACAGGAGGCTTGTTCGGTAGCCCATCTTATCGCTACGTGGTAGCCAGGACACTGCAGCCCTTGGAGGGATACTTAGGGATCAGCGTCCAATCGGCCCGCTCGTCGTATTCTCCACCGGCCCAGTGGTCTACCTCGACACCACTGCTAGTTCCCTGGCCATTCTCGGTTGATGAGTAGGGGCAGAAAGGTCCAGATCCCGATCTAGAGTCGTGGAGATTCTGGACTATCCTCGCAGTGGGCCACTTCCTTGAGAAGTTTTGGCCGGTCGCAGGATCAGATTTTGATATGCCAGAGTCGCTCACCCTGGGAGAGTTTTAATGTTTCCGCCAGACTCTTCGGGTGACTCATTCTCGTCTTCTCCATCAGCTAGCGTCTTATCCCAGGAGTCAAGCACATCTCGAGGATATCAGCGAGCAGTGTCGTCGGGTCGACCTGGCTACGCTCCCCGCGGTTCGGCACCCCAAGTCACTCAACCACCACAGGGCCCTCCAGCAACAATGCATCCAGAGTTTTCAAATACTCCACAAGGTTATCGAGGAAGCTACCCCCCTCGCGCACGTCCGCAGATGGAGGTAGTACGCTGCCCTTATTTTCTATGCGATTTGTCGACAACCTGACTCACTGGTATCTCTGAGGTAATGTCACAAAGGGTAGTGGAGGTCAACATGGACAACCTTTCGGGTGATGGAAACGGTGTGGAACTCCTCTATGGGGACTCACATCATGAGGAAAAGCCGCTACTGGACCCATCTGGGAGTATTACTCAACAAGAGAGGAGCCTCCTAAGTATCCCCGCACGCACTAAAGCATTAACGCTGAGCCGAAACGTCGGCAACGGTAAAGATCACTTCGGGGCTATCAAGCTTACCAACCCATCTGCCTCATTGCAGAAGGTAGAGGAAGATCCCAAGAAGGCCATGCTATGCCAATAGCTTGTTGAGCAGAAGAGGTTGGTTGATGAGCTCTTGGCCGAACGCATTGCAGAGCGGCGGCCTGACTACGGTAATCCTAGGCCAGGACAGCAGGGGCAGGAGCACCAACCCCTTGACGAGATTCCCCCAGGAAACCGTGACCATGCCGCATTCGCCGATAGGGGAGAGGTCAGAGCCCATTGAAAACGGGCACGATACGTTTCGCCGAACCCTCCTGAGCGGTGTGATCACCTAAGAGACCCCGCTCGGTTTCCTCCCGCTGCCCTGAGAGTCACTCCACCAGCCACCCCACAAGTTGCTGAGCTTGAGTAGCAGATTGAAGAGCCCGGAAATGCGCTTGTGTTTAGAGATCCCCACATGACAGGAACCCACGTCCGGACGATCTAATGGAAGCACTCATCGCTCGCTTAGAGGCCCTGGAAACTTGGTAGGTGGCAATCCCACCAGACAGTAAGCCATACCCAGCGTGGGTGGATGATATGCCAGCCCTGCCGAGATTTGGGGACCCCACTTTCGCCCCCTTTAATAGGACCAGCGACCCGACACAACACCTGGACAACTTTAACTTGAGGTGCGGGCCTATGTTAGGGACTCCAGCGCAGTAGGAGGCCACCAAGCTCCGTTGCTTCGTTCAGACACTAGAAGGACCAACGGTCGTCTGGTACAGCCAGCTCCCTGTTAGATCTGTGACTAGATGGGAGGACAATTGAAGGAAATTTCTCTACCAGTTCAGTTCCACAACCCGGAAGACGAACATCACATACCTCTTCAGGTGAAAACAAAGTCTCGTTGAGCGAGTCGCGGGCTTCATCGCCCGGTGGAAGGGGCTCACGTACTCCCTTGACATGCCACTAACTAAGGAGAAATTATTGCCAATGTGCATAAGGAATGTTAAGGCAGAGCTGGTTCCTTCTTTGATCACTCATAATTACCCCATAGGGTTCCAGGACTTCTCAGACAAGGCTCAAGGCCTCGAAGAAGCCCTGAAATAGGCTAGTCAGGCACGCCCGCTACCTCCTGTAATCCCTGCAAGGAGAGCCTCCAGAGCCAAGCCCGTTATTGTGGCCCAGGTAGAGGACCCCTTGCAGCTAGAGTTGATACCAGTAAGGCCTACTCAGTAGCCCCATCAGGGTCCACCCCCACGGGCACAGCCTCCGGCCCAACAGCGACCACCTCAAAATCAGCAGGCACCTTCGCGTAACGCACCGCCACCACCTAGGCGAGATAATCAGGCTCCGCCTCCTCGACATGCTCCTCCAGCCCCTGGTCATGGACAGCCTCCAAGAGACCCCTTTCCAGATAGAAGGAATCAGACTTACTCGTTTGATGAGGCCCATGTCCCCGGTTATTTCCGTAGTGCCTTGGAGTAGAGGATCGTGCGGCTGCCTGAGTGCCGGAAGCCAGAAGAGGTGCGTCTCACTGATCACCCTAACTACTGCCCTTATCACCGGACCATGGGGCACACCATCCACCGATGCTATGTGTTTAAGGACTGGTTCCAAGACCAGATCGACAACAACATAGTCAGGTTGGGCCCAACCTCGGTGCAAGTGGTAGGTGTCTTCGTGAGATCAGATGGCTGTAGTGGCAACGAGGATGAGTGGAAATAGGTTTCCGACCATGGGTCCCGGAATTATAATGACTGGATGGCCCGCAAGATGGTCACCCATGCTAATGGAATCATTCATTCCCACCTGAGTCAGCCAGAGCCCTCAGAATCTGTGATCGCCACTTCGGCATCGTCGTCCCAGCCTACCTCTTCCCAGAAGATCAAGCGGCGGTGCAAGAAGAAAGAACGCGCCCTACCAACGCCATCATCATCCCGCACTCTTGGAAATTTTATGCCCCCAGAAATGGGGATCCCTACGAGACTCCGTCCGGTAGTGGATGACTCCTCGAGTGGAAGCCTGGGGTATGATTCGGTTAACACCGTAGAGTTGGTAAATCCCTTTTTGACTCCTAATGATGAGGAATTCCAGATGGACCTTCCCAATGTACCCAGCCATCGCCAACATCGGCGGAGCCGTGGCTACGTGAATCACCAGGGCACGACAGTTGACACCTCTAGACAAGTCGTGCATGCCACTGAAACCAGGCAGCATGTCTGATATAGAGCACAGCACACGCGGCCCCTTCATCCGATGTCGAAAAGTTCGCCTTTACCACCGTTTGTGTTGTTGCATCAGGCAGAACTGCCTCAACCGTGTCGCGACCACCTCTGTCCTATCCCCAGCCGACCACAGCCTTCCGGTCCTAATCCGAAATCCACTTCCTGGGCTTTGACTAGTGAACAACGAGATGTTCCTTGTACCAGTCAGTCACCGGTCCAGCCTGTGGAGCACCTCATGCCTCCAATCACAGAGCGGCCTCCTGTAAGCAGAATCTCAAGTTTGGCTTGAAAGTATGATGTTCAGAAGCACGTGTCCGGTATTCCAGCAAGGATTTATATCCTTGAGGCTCTTCTCCTATCTTCTAAAATTCGTGAGGCACTCGCCGAGGCTCTAAGGAGCCCCCTCCAGTTTGAGACAGAGGTAGCGGCTACAGAATACTTCCACACCAAGGTGATTGAGAACGTCGAATGTCAGGAGGTTATCTCATTCTTCGGTGAGGATGAAGACCCTACCATATAGGGGCACATTCATCCACTGTACATCACCGACCAGTTCAATGGAGTGGAAGTCCAAAGCTGTCTTGTTGACATGGGTTCTGAGATTAACCTAATCCCAACTCGGACACTGCAGAAGTTGGGGTTGTCTGAGGATGATCTAACCCCCTCCGACGTCAGGATCTAGGGGTATGATAGGACCGAGAAAACTCCACTCGGCAAGATTCTCTTGAAGACCCAGTTCGAAATCCTAATTGCCAATACTGAATTCATGGTTGTCTCTGAGGATACCGCCTACAATGCGTTGATGGGAAGACTGTGGCTCCACCTTCATGCAACGATCCCTTCATTGTATCACCAGTGCCTCAAATACTCCCTTAAGGGTTGAGTAGGTGTGATCCAAGGAGATGCGTCACCTTTTTCCTCTTCTGAATCCCATTATCTGGACGCCGACTATTACAAGAGCAAGGACAAGAAGATCCTAGAAGTTGAGGTTGAGCCTTCCATTGTCACAAGTGATCCCTGGGCAAGTTTGGATGATTCTTATATCTTCCCAATCCATCGGTTGGAGGCGACAACACCCGACATGGGGCAGTGATTTGTTGTTTCGGGTACCATAGGAAGGCGTATTTCTGGGTCCAAGCGGCGGCGATAAATCACCTTGTACTCCTACAACAACCTGGATCAGGTGATCTCTGAGCCTCCTACCACTGTACGATATCAGGACGTTAGGCTGATGGAAATGGCAGTACGTCATACGTGTCTGTTTCGCCGTGATGGAATCGACCGGCTCAAGCCGATGCGACACTACTGCTTTGATGTCATAAAGTGTGGCCCCTTGGGCCGAAGGCCAGATGGGATTGGATCAACTGCCTTTGTTTCCATGGTCTCCGTAGTGCATGAGTCTCCTGACGTGACGACCTATGCCACCCAAGTCAGCACCAGCTTCCCATCATGGTCTGGAAGCCCCGAAACGACTCCCACCGTGGATGATACCTCCACAAGTGGAGAGGAGGACATGGTAGATGCTCCCCCTGCCTTTGAGGAGGCCTCTCCACCACGGTCGACGAGATAGTGCAGGTGAAACTCGGTAGCGAGTCGGACCCAAAACCCACATTTTTCAGCGCTGTTATGCCCCCGAGGAACGACAATAGTACGTAGACTTCATTAGACAGCACCGTGATGTGCTCACATGGAGTTATGACGAGATGTTGGGGGTCGTCCACCGCCTAGGCCTTCCAATAAACCATCGCAGGTTCAAGCACCCTCCCAGAAATATGAACCCCCTCACAGTGCAATGGTTGAGGTCGAAGTTGATAAGCTCATCAAATCCAACTTCATCAAAGAAGTTCAGTACCCACGGTGGCTAGCCAACATTGTGCCGGTCAGGAAGAAGATCAGACAGATCAGGGTCTGTATCGACTTCTGTGATCTCAATCGCCACTGTCCGAATGATGATTTTCCCCTTCTCGTGACAAAGTTGTTGATCAATTCCACGGCTGAGTTTCAAGCCCTCTCCTTCATGGATGGGTACTCCAGGTACAACGAGATCCGGATGGCCCCTGAGGATGAAGAGTTCACTACCTTCAGGGCCCCCCAAGGTACTTTCTGCTACCAGGTTATGCCCTTCGGCCTAAAAAATGTAGGTTCCAACTATCAACGGGCCATGCATCGCATATTCAAGTCAATTCTCGTGACACTGGTGGAATGATATGTGGACGACCTGGTGGTTAAATTTCACCAGCGCTAGGACCATCTCAAAGACCTTGAGAAAGTGTTCGGCTTCCTCCGTTCTCTCCACTTGAAGATGAACCTGTTAAAGTGTACCTTTGTGGTCACCTATGGAAAGTTTCTTGGATTCGTTGTTAGATACCAAGGAATCGAGATTGATCCAGAGAAGATCAAGGCCATCAGCCAGATGCCTCCCCCAAGTAATATTCGAGAGCTGAAAGGCCTCCAAGGCCACTTAGCCTATATACGCTGATTCATTGAAAATCTGTCCAGCAAGTGTAATCCCTTTTCCCAGCTCATGAGGAAAGGCGCCACCTATGAGTGGGATAAAGAGTGTCAGATCGCCTTTGAGGAAATCAAGCAGTATCTGCTCCAACCTCCGGTCATGATGCCACCTATTTCCGGAAAGCCATTGGACCTTTATTTGACTGCCTTGGAATGGTCCCTCAGCGGGCTTCTCACCGAGAAGAACAATGAGGGAACAGAGAATAGCCTCTACTACCTCAGCCACATGCTCCTCGATACGAAAATTAGATATTCTCCCATCGAAAATAGCTGTCTGGCGCTCGTATTTGTCATGTAGAAATTGCGGCACTACTTGCATCACCATGAGGTACAACTGGCCTCTTAGGTAGACCCATTGAAATACATCCGGGACTGACCTATGTTGACCGGCCGATTGGTACGCTGGGCAGTGATCCTCCAACAGTTCGACATCAGGTTCGTACCTCAGAAGGATATCAAAGGACATGCATTGGACGACTTCATAGCTGCTCACCCAACCTCTGCGGATCAGCCACTAGATCTAGGATTTCCTGATGAGGTAATCCTCTCAGTCGATCATGCCATACCATGCTAGCAGATGCACTTTGACGGTGCTTCCCGGAGCCCCACCTGTAGAAGGATCAATGATCCTAGGCTCAACAGAGTGGGCCTGGGTGTCGTCTTCATCACCCTAGAGCAAGCTATTCTTCCGTATTCGTTCATGTTGTCAGAAGGATGCACCAACAATGAGGCAGAATATCATGCCCTCATCACTGGCCTCGACTTGGCTCTCGTGATTGACATACCCCATCTTCATTTGAAAGGGGACTCCGAGCTAGTCATCAAGTAGGTCAATGTTGACTATTTTGTTAGAAAGCCAGAACTCATGCCATTGTTGGAGTGCATCCTCCGTATAATGGATATGTTCCCCTCTCAACCAGAGGTCATTCATATCCCCCAGTCGCAGAACAGTCGAGCAGATACATTGGCCAGCCTGGCCACATCACTTAAGGAGCCCGAACATGACGACCTAATTATCTGCGTGGCACACCAGAGAGTCATTTCTCCTCTTATTCTGGAGGATGATCATGGCCCGTAGGTAAACCATCTCACTGCTGGTGCCCCTGCATCAAGATCCCCATGGACTTTAGATGCGGCAATCGAGACAGTTCCTGACTGGAGGACGCCCTTGGTTGAATATCTCCAGCACGACAATCTTCCGTTGGACCGAGCCGAGCGTGAGAAAATCCTATGCCGTGCGCTGCGATTTACCCTTCAGAGCGGTCCCAGCCTTGATCATCTCCTTTACAGGCGCATATTTGATGGTGTTATCCTCTTTTTCCTTCAAGGAGTTGAGATCCCACAAGTCAAGAAAGAAGTTCATGCTAGTTTCTGTGGTGCCCACCAAGCCGGGTCGAAGTTGTCCCACCAGATTCGGAGGCTCGGGTACTTCTGACCCGCAATGATCTACGACTGTATCGAGTTTTCCAGGAGATGCCATGCGTGCCAACTTCACGCTAACTTTGTGAATCGGCCACCAGATCCTCTCCATACTACCAAGTATTCTTGTCCCTTTGCAGTCTGGGGGTTGGATGTCGTAGGACCTTACCCGCCGGTGACGACCCGCCTGTGCCGGTTCATCCTGACCACTACAGATTTCTTTTCCATGTGGGCTGTGGAAATTCCGCTCAAGGAAGTCAAAGCCTGTTCTATCGCTGACTTCGTGAGCTCCAATATCATCTATTGCTTTGGAGTACCTCACGCTATCCTCACGGATAACAAAACCAAATTCCGAGTATCCTAGATGAAGAAATTGTACGCGAAGTACAACATTTGCTCTAACCACACCTCCCACTATCATGCGCAGGTGAATGGACAGATCGAGGCGTTTAACAAAACCCTATACATTATGCAAAAAATGGTTGGTCAGAACAAGAAAAGTTGGCCAGAAAAGCTCCCCAATTCTCTCTAGGCTTATAGGACGATGACTCGTAACTCCACCCAAGTGACTCTGTATTCCCTGGTATACGGAGCTGAGGTCTTCCTTCCCATTGAGATTTAGTTTCCCTCATTGCGCATGGCGGTCTACGACCAGCAAGCGCTAGGTAGAATTTCTGAAATCCGTCTAGCTGAATTGGAAGCGCTAGACAAGAATAGGCTTCGTGCTTTACATAACCTCGAAAGGCATCAGAGCAGGATGGCTCGAGCTTTCAACAAGATGGTTTGCCTCCAATCCTTCCTGCAAGGTGACCTAGTGCTGGCTCATAGAGCGCTAATGATTCCCAGCAGGAAACCTCCCAAATTGGAGCCCAAATGGGAGGGGCCTTTCATCATCCACAAAATCTATCCCAGTGGCGTGTATTCCCTACTGACTGTAGATGGTGAGGGTGCCACTCCTCCCACTAACTCTAGTTTCCTCAAACAGTATTTTTCCTGAGCCTCGTGAGTCTGAGTTCAAAGACCTTAAACTAATATCCTTACATAGTCCATCATGACCTTAAACTACATTTGGACCTACATCTGGGCCCCTCCGGTCCAAGTTCTAAGACCTAAAACTAAGATCCTTACACGGCCCGACATGACCTTAAAACACATTTGGACCTACATCTGGGCCCCTTCGGTCTGAGTTCTAAGACCTAAAACTATGATCCTTACATGGTCCGACATGACCTTAAACTACATTTGGCCCTACATCTAGGCCCCTCCGGTCCAAGTCCTAAGACCTAAAACTAAGATCCTTACACGATCCAACATGACCTTAAACTACATTTTTTCTTACATTTGGGCCCCTCCGGTCCGAGTTCTAAGACTTTAAACTAAGACCCTTATGGTCTAGTGTGACCTTAAAACACATTCTCATCCTCACTGAAAGACGTTAAACTACAAGCTGGTTAAGCATTCCTGACCAAGGACCAGCCTCAGGCCCCTTGGCATTCTCGGGCCTCTCAGCCCCAGCCTTTACTCAGATCGTGCGGTGCAGTGTAGGATTAGGTCCTCATTTGCGACAGTTTATCCGCTGCTCCATGCACACCCCCTGGAAGAAGTGCCCCGTATCATCCTGCATGACGTTAAAATGCGCTTCAAGAACTACATGCGCCTTGATTCCCATCCTTATTGGATACGTAGGACCGCATGAACACCTAGATTTCAGGTCCAACCCCATCTCTTAGGAGATCCCACGATCTCTCTGTTTCCTCGGTCTTTAGGCCTATACCTCCACATGGGGGGACATATAGGTGTGGTATAGGGTTTTTGGCACTACGCCCCCTTCCCCCGGGAATCCTCCATATTTTGGCCGCTCTCAGAATGAGCCCTTCGACCCTTTCTAGTGGTCTTCTAAGGGGTTCAGAGTACTCTGGTTTAGGACCTGGAGTGTCAGATTTGACTTAGGCAAGTTTTCGTCCACTTTTCAAGCTTTGTGATCCCCTTCATTCGGGCCCCATTATCTTTCACACCCAGAGGGACCCCCAAGAACGGCATGGATACAATGCTTAAGGGCTCTCTTACCATCACTGGCCAACACCCCCAAGGGTTTCAGGAAACAAACTGATACAAATCCCACGTTGCGAATGTGGTCAGCGGTTGATGCTCATTTGTTTGCCCATATCTCTAGGCTAACGCGACAGGATGCTGTGTTGTGAACATGGTAAGCAGTAATCCTTAGTCGTCATGCTGGCTTCTTCGGGCCCTGAATGTTGGTTCCATGATTCACATTATGTTCCACCCCACCGTGTCATGGTTTCATCTCATCACTCCTTGTACTAACCCTCAGTGCACCCCCACACGTCTGATGGACGAAGCTGTGTAACAGTGTCTCTCAGGGATCCCGTGATCTGAGCGCTAGAGTATGTGCTTGGGTTTTTTCTTTAAGGATTGCGTGCATCTTGACCCTCATCCTAATTGGAAACGAGGAGTCTCCCAGACATTTCATTTTAGGCCCAGCGTAGCTAGGAGCCAGCATCTCCTGCCCCCCTAATTGTTGGACCCTCGTAGGCCCCTTTGGCCTAAGACCCCTCTCCTGGAATCGCCCACAGTGACGATATGAGGATATTCCCTCATCCATACCGGGTACGCCTCACCGCATCGTGCGTGTTCCCCAGGTCCAAACCATACGAACTTAAAATGTGCTGTCAGGTCCAAGCCATACAACCATAAATAGTGCTGTCAGGTCCAAGACATACGACCTTAAACTGTGCTGTCAGGTCCAAACCATACGACCTTAAACTGTGCTGTTTGGTCCCACAGCATGACCATAAACTGTGATGATATCATCCAGGCCACATGATGAGAAACGACACTGCATTTTGGTGACCTCCCCATAGGGGACATCACGTTGGGTAATGGTCAATTGCCATACCATTTGTCAACACCTGTTACGTCTTGATTATTGTGGAGACGCCAGGAGTTCTTGACCCAGTTTGGTCGCTCCACAAAATAAAAACCACTCACCTTCAAGGACAAACAAGATATATCAAATGCTGCTTCCTTTGGTTCGAGGGCTAGACCCGCACATCTCCCTCATCCTTTGTGCGGGCGCCATGTCGTGCCACACCACCTCTCAAGAACTTCGTATGGATCGATTATCATCCTTATGAGATACGTAGGAGCGCTTGGGCACTTCCCCACGGGCCCAACCTAACTTTTCATGTTCGGTCCCTCAGCCTAAACATGTCCCTAGGAACACATAGTAAGCAGGGCCTTGCCCCCATTCACTTCGGTTTTCACCATCACTTTACCATGTGTCACCCATTCCCCTTATCCTTTTTTCCGAGCTCTAAGACCATAAAATAAGATATCTTAAGAACTACGTCTAGATTGATTCTCATCCTTATGAGATATGTAGGAATGCCCAGACCTCCTGTCCTTGGGTCCAACCCCAGGGACTACAAAATCTTGTCCCTCCTTACTGTTGGTCCCTCATCTTGACTTCTTGGGGAGTGGTGCAGTTGCGAAATCTACCCTAAATAAGTTTGGGATGCCCCATGGTGATGGTGGGAAGCGATAGTTCTCTCGCCAGAGAGGTCCTATCTGTAAATTGGGACAATCTGTGATCAGGTTGGTACGTCCGCCTAATGCGCCTCTACCACGGTGGCGCAATTTCAGGAGTGTTAGAATCTATTAAAAAAACCACCACTCCACTTTCCATGCTTTTAATGCCCCTTTATTAGGATCTTTAACCTAATTCATGTTTTATGGGACCCCCTAACAGTATGGATGATAGAACTACGGTCCGCCTACTGTCCTAGGCCAACATCTGGGAGGACTGGTCATTTTTTATGGGACCCCCTAACAGTATGGATAATAGACTTTGGTCTGCATACTACCACAATATGGGTGATAGACAGTTGGTCTGCCTATTGTAGAAATATGGATAATAGACCTATAGTCCGCCTGCTATCCTGGGACAACGTTCCAGAAGACTGATCGACGATATTTGAGTTAGGCCCCATGTTGAGAACATGGTCAGCGGTCAGCCCTCATTTATTTTCCCCATTTTAGGCCAATACGATATGGATTCTGCGTTTCCGCCACGGTTAACAGTTATCCTCCATCATTTCACCCTATTTTGTTCCTAATTCGGGTAACGTGATTCACATTTTTCATCTCCCTATGTTCGGAGGAATTTCAATGCCCCTGGAATTACCCCGCTCTTGTGTTAGGGCATGTGGAGGAGACAATACATCGATCTGTCTGTGGTCCCCTCCCGTCGGTTGGACCTCCCTCTTATCCTCAGAAATCCAGGCCCGAGTTCGGATGCTTGAAGCTTGGTTAATGCCCCACAGTTGGACAAAATGACAACACGATCATCCTTTACATCTCGCATTGGGTGCGACCCACAGGAGCTTAGGGGTGATTTTTTATTCATTTCAGAATTATGGTGAGCATATTAGACCAAAGGTACATATAAATAGATTGGTCCATACATGGGTCAAAATGTTGAGCACTAAAAGAAAAAAGATCATGAGATGGCCGAAAAAAATTCCTTAACGATCAGCGTGCTAGATCAATCTTTCCAACGCTATTACCCTTTGGCTAGTAGCCTCCAGGACTACTTCTCGCTTCTTGAAGCCTCTCTCTTTATCAGCATCCGCAGAGCGCAACTCGCCAAACCTGGCCTATGCTTGCGCCCGCTCAGTTTGAAGTACGACCAACTTGTTACTCACCTCCGTCAGTTGCTCTTGGGTGTCAGCCAGCTGGGCTGTCAGTTGTTCCACGAGCTCAGAGCATGTTTCAATGAAGGCCTCCTTCACTGCCGCCTGCCCTTCGAGGCGCCGAACCTCCCACTCTGCCGTCTGAAACGCTCGGGTGCTCTTCGATCTTTCCCGACACTGGGCAATGTCGGTGCACCAGCTGCTCTCACATATCTTCTCGTCCATGTAATCACAGACCGTCAGATGAAGGCATTGAGCGTCATCCCCCCCGGCGCACAGGAAGCATAGCCAGGTCTGAAGTGATCCCATCAGCCTCATCCAATCCGTCTGGGGCTACCTGAGAAAGCATTGGATACAATTCCACCCTTTGAGCTGTGTCATCCGGCTCTCCTCGGCCGCTTCTGAGTCCGAGTCATCTACCTCCTCGAGCTCAGCAGGTCGATACATAGGAAAGACAGTCAGTAGATCGGTAGCAGGATCTGCCTCAGGGTTGTCTTCATGAGGAATATGATCATCGATGTTCGGGAAACCTTCCTCTCTCGCCCCAATAGCGACGGTACCCTCCGTTAGCTTCCGGCCTCACCTCAAGGACAGCGCCGCTGATGTCCGCCACCCCCTGTTCACCAATTGCTGGGGCCGACTCAGTGTAGGATGTATGTTATGGACGAGGTGGTATGTCTGCCACTAGTCCGCTCATGGATGGCCCGGGCTCCGTAGCCTGACGAGCCTCCAATGTTGAGATCATTGCGCAAGGCGTACCCTGATTAGTTGGGATCTTTTGGTAACAAGTGCCAGTAGTGAAGCGTGGGACTTACAGGAACCCAAAGCGTCGACCTCCAGTGTTCCGGCCGCTACAGGAGCTGCCATGACTGGAGACCCCTCTACGATTGTCAATTCAATGATGGGCGTCAGATCCCCATCCTGTCCCACTGGTTCCTCTCCTCCCTCCTCTAGTGGGGATGCCTGACCAACACTTAGGCGCTCCTGAGTGAGGTAGAGAGATGGGTTCGAAATTGCAAAGGAGAATGTACGAAGAAGGAAAATGAATGAAGATAGAGACAGACCTCGATTATCTTGGTTATGTCGAGATCAGAGCCGAAAATCTCACCGTTCTCCCAGATACTCCCTTGTTAGGTCACCCCCTGCGAACCCTCACCTTCATGTTCTCCTTCTCCTTCATCTTCTCCTTCGCCCTCGTCTTCTCCGGTCTCCTCCTCCTCCTCCTCTGACTCCTCTTCATTGTCACCTTCTCTTGGCGGCATCACTTCCGGATCATGCTCTTGGCTGAGAATCACTTTCACTATGAAAAGTGGCTCCGCACGCCGACCCCTTTGGCGCACGTATGTGTCCATGGCCATCAGATAAGCATGCCGCTGATGGAAGTTCACTCTATCGGTAACTCGAATGAGCCCAACCTCTGGCAGCTGGATCCCATTCTGTATTATCGTCTGCCAGATGGCTTCAATGCCCAGTGATTGTCATAGGGTCATCCAGGCCGACCATAGTGCCGGGAAAATTGCATCATGGGAATGTTCGAGTAGGTACCTTATCTACTTCCCGGGCAGTTCCCTGTCCACCTCTTGTGACCTCACTACGGGCAACGAGGTCTCGACGACACTGTGCGATGTTCCCGCCGCTGAGGTCCCGACCTACGCATGCTTCGCTGCCTGACGTACCCCCTGATTCCTCCCTTCTAGCAGCACCTTGTCTGGTCCCCCATCACCCGGTTTCCGTGCGGGTAGTTTTGAGCTGCCGGACTCGCTTGAGTAAAATCCCCTCAGGGTAAGCAATGGTGATGTGCTTGACATACTCAGTTACTAGGCTAGCGTCGACCATAGTGGGAGGAAGATTAATGACATCTCTAGAGCCGAAAGTGGTCAACATTAACCACATCTAGCATAGAATGCAAGGATTCTTATCCTCCCAGACAGCCGTGAATACCTTCTTTGGAATTCGTTGGAGGACACCCGAATTTCCTGAAGAATCGGGATGGCAAGTAAGGCTCGCAAATCACCTTCCTGTTGATCCGATCCACGAGCACCCCACCCCAGATGCTCTGAAAATACTCCTATTGTTCTAGAGATCCTCTCCCATTCTCCACCATATGGCCGATCAGGGTGGGGGACGGGCTGAAGTTGAAGTTGGTGTGGTTACCAATCCGGGTCCTCATGCCCTCCTCATTGAGCATCATCGGTTCCACCCCTGCGATGTTCAGCAGGGATGGTCACAAGCCATTGCCCAGAGGACGGATGACGTTTGGGAATGTGTACCCACCGAGATAAGCCTCCACCCAGCCGTGGAAGATCTGGAAGGGGCCACATACCCTTTGAGGTGACCCCCCTCATGAAATGCGTCCCAGGATGGCGTACAACTTGGCCAGAATGGGGACCACCAAGTTGAACCATTTGTTGGCGGCCATGGTGACTGCCATCACTAGTGTTGCTGGACAAGCACCCATCCTTGCGACCCACACCGGAAGGAGCCACCCGCTCATGAAGGCGGAAAGGAACCCGGCGTATGAGATGTTCGGTTCCCGGGCCTCAATGATGCGGTAGCCCCACGATTGGTATTGCCCCGCCTTCAGGTTCCTCCAATACGACCCATCCTTACTCCTCTGAGTTGCGGTTGGGCACCGTTTTCCTCGTCCCGACATCTTGATCGCCGGGTCCTTCTCTAGGAAATTGCTGAACCAGCCCCTGTAGGCAATGTCCTTCAGGAAGTCCATGACCCCTAGCCTCTCTTTGTCCTGCTCCAACAGGTGCCACATCATCATGGGGGTCCGTGACCTGTCTTCCCAGGTGTTCTTTGGAGGAACGAACTCATCGTATTGGTAGCCCTCCAGTGGGATACCTCTGATGCAGTGAACATCCCAGAGGTTGATGCCAACTTCCCCGTGGTGAAGGTGGAATGTGTTGGTATCAGGAGACCATCAGGTGAATAGCTCCGGCCCAAGCTCAGGTTGATGGTAGAAGTGGAACTGCAACGTCCATACCACCTCGAACATGCCAATATGCCGCAGCTCGTCCCCAAACTGGTCGCAAGTTTGGCGAACCCAGAACACCCAGGCCCACTCACTGGTAAAGTTGCCCCTGACTGTAGGTCACAATATTTCATCCAGCCCTTAGTGTCATCCGTGACGTTCTAACGGAGCGTGCTCACGTAGAGGGCTGGAGAATTATTTGTGACAGGATCATCCCCGGTAATGGTCCTGGTCCTCAGGTTCACGACCTATATGTCCATATTCCTGGTTTCCATGGCAGGATGGCCATTTTTGATGATGTTGTAGCAGGGAAGCTCGTCCTCCCGGGTTACCCATGACTGCGGTGTGTCCACCTCGAACCCCAGTAGGGGAACCTCCTCTAGCATGCCAATGTTCCAGAGCGGCAAGATGTCAGAGAGGGGATACTCTTTTTGGGCTGGGTTCAGCAGATTGAACAAGGTTAGGTTGTTGAAAACGATCACCTTAGCGCCATAAACCTCCTCGTTCACCGCCATTTCGGCTCTACGAGTGGCGACATCCCCCTAATCAACTTGGTTTGCAGCCATCTCTAATATTTCGGGATTTGTGCGAAATCAAAATGTAGTGCGCGAAATCGGAGAGAGTTGCGTGAAATATGAAGCTTCGATGTGAAATCCAGGAGTTGGGTGCGCAATCAGCACACTAGGCGTGGAGTATCCCGAGTAGGTGCACAAATGAGGCCGAAATTCGGAAGGAATTATGCACTGCCAAAGCGTTTTTACGTGTAGCCGTGGGAGAAATTTCGCGCACGAGAGTGGTATGCCTATTGCGCATAAGATCTTTAGTACAAAACATGGGACCCGATGCCCCTTTTTATAGGTGAGTCCAGGGTTTCGCGCCACACAGAATGCAAATTCCGCGCTGATCCATCGTTTTGTGCACCCCGTCGGAATTTTGCACGCAAAATGCCCAGGAGATGCACTGCTTCGGCGTTTCGGCATTTCCCTCGGAATCTGATCGTTGGGACCTCTCGTCGATCCAATTCCGAGGGGGGGGGATTTGTAGATGCCGAAAAAGTCCATAGATCCTAGAGGAAGTTTCGAACGGACGAAGTGAAGTCATATTCGGACACAGAGACCCGGTCCAGAGGACTTGGAAGTGGTGCGCGAAATTAAGGAAGACTTGCGTGAAAAAATGATGTTCGCGCGAAGGACTCCTGGGATTAGCGAAAAAGAATCGGCGAGGCGTGCAAATTTGCACGCCCGGTTCCACACAGGGAAGCCTTGTGCACTGACTAGTCCTGGCGGAGATGATTTCGCGCGCCACCTGGATTCTGCGACGGTGAATGCCTATAAATAGAAGGCGACCTCAATTGTTTCAGGGTTGAGGAATTTGGACCTTCTCCCGTGCGCACAAGTCGGACTCCCACACATGCAAGATGACTTCCAGGTAATTCCCCATTTCGTGCAACCTTGCCCCGGGGTTCGCCTTTGCGTGCAAACCCACTGGCTTAAGTGAATTTTCCAACCCCTCTGGGTTCTTCCTTTGCGTGCAATCATTGCCCCTTGCGTGCAATCCCTTCCAATTGCGCGAATCCCCTCCAAATTGCGTGCAACCCCTCTGATAGGTTATTCCATGACATAGGGATCGAACATTTTCCACGTGCGTAATCCAAGACCTTTGCGCGCAATACCCTATCCGCGCGCAATCCTCTGAACCAATTGCACGCCATCTCGGTGTTTTGCGGGCAAACATTCTCTTTGAACGCAAAACTCAGGACCCCTCACCTTGACTCCCCTTGGTTGCCTCTCTATGTCGGCGCCCGATGTCTTCCATGCCGGAAATGCATGCCATGCGTTGTTTTCCCATACGTCCTTCCAGGCTTGTACGAAGTGACCTCAAGGTCCCTTTTTGCGGTGTTTCCCGTTTCTTTTCTTTGACTTATGATTCTTTTCATAGGCACGCCAACGTCTATTGATTCTTCGCATAGCCACACTAAAGTGGACCCCTTGATGGTTCGCCCTGCGGCCCCCCTTCACTACGGCCTTGTAGATGCCTTCTCTCCCACAAGGGGTAGAACATGTTGGGCATGTAATCCCTTGGGGTGTGGAGAAAACCCACCTCATCCAAATTACAGGATGTTAAACTACTAAGAACCTCGTCCTTAACACATGACATTAAACTCTGGTCTGACCCCATGCCTCGCACACTGGGTCCCCCCAGTTTGAACATTATTTACGCCCACTCGTCTCCACGGGAATGGATTCTTCCTCATATGGAATGAGATCCTCCTTGTCAGAGTGGAATTTGTCCATGGGGGAAGGGATGCCTCAGAGTGTAATCACCTTGCCTCTTTTGCGGAAGGTTGCACCCATGCACCTCTATACTTGCCCACTGCCAAGGCTAGTTGGGTCCCTTTCCCTCTATGGTTTGTCGCACCATGAGCCTCCATCCTGTAGTAAGCCCCGACACCAAGGGCTACTAACCACGCATAATCCCCTATTTCCTCTTTGGGCAGCTCAACGCGTAAGCCCCTTCGCTTTCAAGGACGCACCCTTTGCAACGTGATTGTCTGGTCCCTGTTGCCTCTTATTTCTCACACCGAGCATGACTCACGTGGTCTTAGAGCGCGCATCGACCATGACGTCCTCCAATGGGCCACCTCAGAGTGTATTCCCCATCCCAGCGAACTACATGGACTTTGATCCATGCTAACGCATGGTACGTAGGAATCCTCCATGAGGTTCAATCCCACCATCCGGCCGTTCTGACTTCTTCACGTCAGTTCGCCAACACTTTGGGAAGCCTTAGAGCATAAGCCCCAAATTAATTGTCCCGCAAGACGTTAAACTATATGCCCTCATTCAGCATGATGTTAAACTGTATCGCGCCCCGCATGAAGTTAAACTATATGCCCTCGTCCCGCATGACGTTAAAATGTATCCCGTCTTGCATGACGTTAAACTGTATGCCCCGAACTATGTAGACTTTGATCCGTGCTAACACATGGTATGTAGGAAGCCTCGACGATGTTCAAGCCCATCACTCAGTTGTTCTGACCCCTCCGTGTCAGTTTATAACCACCGTTATGGGATGCCTCAGAGTGTAAGCCCCATACCTCACACGCACGTCTCATCCTGACCTCTCCCTAGAGCCCACATGCCTCGGGAAGCTCATGCCCTAGCCCGGAGATCTTACTTCATCCAGGCTCCAATCCATGTGTTCATTCTCACGGGTCACCTCTTCAGGTGTACCACCGTATCACAGAACTACGCGGACTTTGATTCCCTACCATGGGGATACGTAGGAAGCCTCCATGAGGTTCAATCCCATCACTCCATCACCCATCCTGATCTTTACCCGGGCCGCCACATCCTAGTGGGATCATGCCACCTCATTCCACTCCACATTATCCAGGAAGCCACCCACGTGCTGGCCCCAACATCGGTGTTCCCCCTAGGGGGTCCTTCAATCTGATCCACTCTCAGTGTTCCGATCAGTCCGATCCGTCTCTGCAAGATGTTAAACTCGCGGCATGCCCTGTATTAAACATGGGAAGCTGAGGAAAACCACAGATGGAACATGATCCCCTGCGTTCGATGTGGGATGCCTTCGGATTCCTCACCCTCAAGAAGCCCTATAATAAGGGATAGAAGATAGATATGCCAATCCCCAGCGTCAAGGCACGCTGACGATACCCCAACGTGACCATTCTCCTCACCGAAGGTTGCTGCCCCGACCAGACCCCTTGGTGCGTCTCGATGGAAGCAGCGTAATTAACTGGCGTCCATGCAGATATGACATCGGGAACGAGCCTCGTGAACCCATATTAAATCTATGAGGGAGACCCAGACTAGGTGACGAGCTCCGAGGAGGAATCCACGGAATGAGGAACCAACATTCCATCAATCCGGTTTCGATCAAGGAGCAGAAGTCTCTGAACAAGGAACGAATGTGGACCGCATTTGGAAAGCGGGAATACGGGGGCTCAAGCCGCACGTCCTCCCCCGCGTGATGGACATGCGCTTGCGCCCCGGTGTAAAAGCGTCAGAAACAGTCATCATACCAACCAAGGAAATTCTATATAATGTATTTAAGGATACCATTGACTATGAATCACTAATTCATATAGATTATTCTCTATTGATGAAGAATCTTGAATACATAAAAAAGATTCTCTAAATCTCCTACATATCAATCATTGATTGCAATATCTAATAGAAAAACTCATTTTCATGCTTGGTAAATTAATAAGGATTCATGAACATAACTCAAATCTATAAGAGAGTCCTGAAGTAGACAATAATTCCCCCCAAAAAGGCGTGATGAGTCTGACCTCCCATCCTCTAGACCAATGAAAATTTTTAAGCCTCATCAGTCCAAAACTAATGGGAACCAACCTTTGGAAAGTATGTCCAAATGGATATAGATTCATTGGATGCTTCCGGTTATATGAATAAACCTGTTAGAAACCGATTGGAATGTTTGAACCTTAAACAAACAAGGTCATCCCCATTTTTAGAAGAAACAAAAATGGTGAACCTAACGCGAATCCTTAGCCAAGTTAAATGTTGTTTTAATTATTTTTTAGGACCATATTTAACTTAATGGGAGGGTCGAAAAAGAAATCAAGAACATATGTGCTCATACAAATGATGTAGTGGCCAAACATATCTTGATTATGTCTGTTATATCAAACATGCACTCTTTTCCACGATCTATCTGCATTACAGAAATGGCTTCATTAAAGTTCACACCTATGAATGCCTCAACCGCTACTCCTGCTGGATCCTCGTCCGCTATGAGAATGAAATCACCTAATCAGCGTCTTCAATGCTGGATCTCAAATTCACTGGATAAGGAATACCATGAACACAGTACCATTCTGACTCTGGAGGCTGCTCGACAAGCCCTCCAAGTTAATAATTCACCCTGGTTGTCTGGACAGCGATGACGAGTGATAAAGAAGCAGGTTTTTCCAACCACCGTTTCCAACCGTTTCGGGTTGTTGTCCCCAAAATGAAATCCCCAGTCCCTCCCATATTACAGGTAGGTGAATGAATTGGTTACTCAAGGCCTCGATTGATGAAGGAAGGAGTCCCTTTTGAGGACTCCCACCAACAATCATCGCGAGACTCGTGTGGTAGTGCACCCTCAACATGATGATGGTATCAACTTTAGGAATTTGTCTCTAGTTCTTCAGAAACGAGCATGAAAGACAAACCAATAGAGGAAAAATTCCGACAATAGGGAGTAGGTTATAAATTCTTCCCCCTCTGGAGAATTCCATCAAGCTAACTTGATGGCAAACAACGAGCAGGGACACATATCTATCTGTTTTAATCCCGCTGCCCAGCAGAATCGTTTGGCAGCAACCCACCAATCCCGTTAGGAAATTCCGATGGACTACTATAGGCAGGCACATAAAACTATTCATAATTCATCAGCCAATCATCAGGCTCATCTGACTGCATCCAAAGATGCTCACCAACCAAATATGGTGACCACCTGTAAACAGGCATATACACCTGCTTACAATCACCAATTCTGTTAGAAATATCGTCTACCAGTATTGAAGGAAATCCTTCAACCATACTTGACGGGGAATATCTAGCAGGAACATACACCTGCCAATGTTCATCAAGTCTGCCAATAGTCTCATTTGGTAGCACCTGAAGAAGTTAGTCGGAAAGCTCTGATGATAAATATAGAGCAGACTCGACTCTCTTCCCCTATGCATAAGTCCTGTCAATATAAATTTATAGGAAAAGGAAGATAGGAGCAGGCAAATACACCTACTCCAGACATGAAATGGATGTATATTCTCATTCCGGCAGCTGAAGTCACCATGCACATTCTGACAATGGTGAAAGAGTAGAAGCAAATCCCTACCCATATTCTGGATGCCTGTCAGAATATTATATCAAATTTAGCCGCATCACATGGAAAGAATCATAAATTTATCCCTATCAGTGGAGTGACTCATCAACATGTCACTCTGGAACAGATACAGACCTCATTCTTATTCCTAGGAGGGTTGTGGGGCATACTTCTCCATATCATACAGACAATCAATCCGGGAACATGCACATGATTTGAATGGTGATAATCAGCCTAACCTGACCATTTCTCTTGAGCAGACACATAAACCTACGCATTACAACCACTTTTGTCAACAAGTGGTTCCTCAAATGTTTAAGAAGCCATCTAAGAAAAAGACCCGTTCAACAGAGTCGAGAAATCAAGAGCCAATATACAATACAACCTTGATCGATGTTGGAGTTCTTGAAGCCCTCAGACAATTATCTATTGAAACTCAAGATTCTACTCTTTCATTTCCGAATAGTGGGAACAATAATTCCGAAGCTCTTCATCAGACACTTCCTCATTAAGGCTTCCTTTATGAAAGTTTGATCGATCTTGAAATATCATCTTCAGATGAGAGATACAATTACCCTATGCGTGGCCAGAAGATCAAGGAGCAAGAGGTTTAATCTTTTGTTGTAACCCACCATGGTGGTCCTCCCCATGATGATGAATTTAGCTGCGAAAGTCCTCTCTGCAGTAGTAATTCGCATTTCCTGGAAAATTATTCAAAGTACAATTCAGTAACGATAAATCAACCTTATCCTAAGGCACTTGCAAATGTGAATCCAGTCATGTATGATGTTTTTCCACTAGAAGGTGAAATAATTTCTCAATCAGAATATAGCCCGGGGTGTAGTTCATTCTCCTAACCACCCCTGGGTCACTCATCTTCTAGTTTGATAAATGAATTATCTACCAATCTTGTTGAATCTGATGAAGCAACAAAGAATCACCGACATTGGTTTAATTAGGTAGAATAATCTTGATCGAATGATAAAGAGGAAGTAATGAATATGAGAAAACAACTGGTGAAAGGTGAAGTACCAGTCATGTTTTAGCCTTTGGCAGACTCTCAGTATGATATTCTAGAGATGTTGATGGAAGATTATATTCACTATATTCGTCTAAACACGTGGAATACTCTCTGTCATTTAAAATAGAAAATATTATCTTATGATGATTATCAGAATCATTTCAAGATAATATAAGGGTTGCAATGCCAAATTGACTTGGCATCTCTCTCAGTTTCTCGACATCTAAATGTTGAAAGCAGCAGAGATCCCTTCAACATTCATGCTTTGGCGCACTAAAAAGGCTGCGCTAGTTAATTACCACGCCCCATATTGTATTCATTTCAGGGGATGGGGTGTTCATGGAGCATTGCATTTCACTATACTCTCCAGTCAACAAAGCCCGCCCAAAATGGTCTCATGCAATGTTATTGCCCATGGCCTGCCACATCCAATTTGTTTTGTGCGTAATCAAATGCTTGTTTAGGAACATGCCTTAAGTAGTTCATCCCAAAGTCAGGAATACAAAGAACAAGTTGTCGAATTACTCTTTCATCAGGTAAATGAGAATATCGAACAAGCATATTGTTTAGAGCATGCACATAATCACGTGACAGGAGTTTCATAAATCATCCAATGGTCATTTGAGCCATGTGATTTGAGGGGACGTAGGATGATGCATCTAGCCAATTTCTGGACTAATGTCCGAAAAATAAGAAGATATTTCTGGAATGTCTCATATGTAGCAGCTCAAGAACCACCTCATCTTTCCAGACTAGGGACTCTTTTAGCTCAACCCTTGGGATCAACAGATGGGATTCAAGGAGTTGAGTAGGGAAAGAAGGAACAACCCCAGTCCATCAGACTGGTGACTTTTTGAAATCCTCAATCTATTCCTCAGAAAAATTCAGTCTTCTCTCGATTAGGGAAGAATCCATAGGAGGAACATAGATCCAAATTATAAGGAGATTCCCTCCAAATTACTTTTCATCAAGAAGTTCCAGAGGGATCAACTCAACAAAAGGCAATGTCTCATAAAGAACATGGAAGAAGGCAATATCGCAGAAATGCCGATAGAAGGCATGTAATGCATTATGAATCGATAAATTTCATCAATGCCATTGTCACTATTCCCCCAGAACATGAGGTTCACTCAGAGGAATCAGATGAAGAAGTTACTACTCAAGAAGCTGTACACACAGAAATTAATGAAGAAGTTGTGCATACACAAAATCAATGGATTACCCAGAATCTAGGTATTCTTTCAAATAACCAACTCCCCCTCTCCAAAAGGCATCCAACAAGGGGAAAGGAAAAAAGTCAGGCTACATTACACCCTTCCTCTAGAGAAGGAAAATCACTCTAATTAGAGGAAAGGTTCACACATCAGGAAGAAGAAGTGAATGAGTTAAGGAGGTTGAATGGAGAACAACTTCAAGGTAGTCTTCCTTTTAAGCGTGCTGGAGTCAGTCAGTCAAGGGAATTTTTTGTAGCTACTGGGATAGATCATGAATATCCTCATTTAGAAGTACACCATCACAGGTCCAATCCTATGGGTCATTCTTGACAACAAGCGATAATGCTACCATCAGTTGCAGTCCTAGTAACCACACCTGTCCAAACTCCATTTATTGCACCTGCTCAGGTCCAAGCTCAACAAGATATTTCTCAAAAGTTAATTACTACCATTGAGTCATTAAAATCTAAGTTGGAAGCTATAGAAGGAAAACGTGCACCAGTTCAACCAGAGAAGATAGCTTACCCTGAATGGGTTGATGCAATTTCTCCCCCATCAAATTTTGTGAGTACCACATTCCCAATTTTTAATGGTTAGGGAGATCCAGAACAACACTTAACACTTTTTGTTTCTCTTTGTGATCCTATGATGGGAACTCCTCAAAAATAAGAATCCGTTAAGCTCATGTGTTTTGTACAGTCATTACAAGGGCCTGCCTTTGTCTGGTATACAATCTTTCAATCCCGGTCAGTTACCGTGTGGGAGGATCTCTGTCAAAAATTCCTTCTTCAATTTACCTCAACGTTGCCAAAGACAACAGTTTTCGATCTTACAAATTATATGGAAAGGTAAAAATAAATTGTTTCCGATTTCATTTCTCAATGGAAGTGATTAACATATTCATTATGTTTATCACTCCCTCAAGAATTTTTTTTACAATCTTTGTGGAAAATTTATGTGATGAATTACGCACACCGTTGATCCCTGTGAAATACACAGGAGGGTTTTGAGACCATACTTCAATCGCTCAGCAGATTGAATTTTCTCTTACAAATACTAAGGATAAAACTCATTTAATTCCATCTGTTCCAATAATGAGAATGGGGAAATAAAAGATTGCTACAGTTATGCTTAAACAAGCACCTCTGCCTGCTTCAACTTCAAAACATTCATCACATCGAAGGGCTCTGCCTCCTGAGCATCAAAAACAACGTCCGGCTCATCAAAATGATCAAAGAGATCATAAGTGGAAATAGTTTGAAGACTTTAAGAACAAAGTTTATTCTTTCCAAAATGAAAAAGTTCATGGTTACTTAATTTCGGCTTTGGAAAATAATTTGGTTCAGTTGCCAAGGCCTAAAAGTCCAAACAAGGAAGAATTTGAAGACCTCCCTAACTATTTCCCATTTCATCAGATGTCGGGGAATCCCATTCAAGATTATTTTGTCTTCAATGTCCTCCTACAAAATATGGTGGACTCTAGATAGGTAAAACTGAAAGGATTTTCAGCCCAGGTAGCATGTGTTACTGTTACTGATCTAGAGGAAGAAGGTGAGTGGCATGAGGTCAAAAGTAAAAATGCGCAAGAATATGATGATTGGATGGTCAGAAAAATGATAAATAGAACTCATGCCATTTTATGAACACAATTGAATCCACCAATTGTGTCTTCTACTATGAATTCCATAGAAAAATCCCCTTCATAAAATGTCAAAACTTCAAAGAGGCAGCATAATTAAAATAAATAATAGAAGATAGAAGAAGAATAGCTCATGTCAAAGCCCAAGTTGTATTTGACTCTAGAATATTTTATGTCATCTACTTCAAAAGCATGGGAACCGCCCCACTAAACGACACAACCTAAACTGGCTAATCAGGCAGAATCTTCATTAGATGAAGAGCTGATCTTTGGTTCTGTTAACATGATTCACTTAACGGATCCATATGCCAGTCACAGTTTTGATCTTGATAAGCTTGAGTTCCCTATATCAAACAGAAGATTTAGAGGGAGCTCTAAAGGTTTAGGATACAGGGAAATCCATGGGTATTTCAGAATCCACTACTCCAATCCTACCCCTGCTAAAACTGTATATGCTGCAGAAACTCATGGTAGAACCCTTCAGCGGGCTCAATAGGAACATGAAAGTTCTTCCATAAATGGAAGATTCAATCCAAGAACAATTATTTTGGAGGATCATTTGTAGGTCACACCTTCTTAATCTTAGTAATTAAATAAATATATTCGGTCTAATCTACTAAAGACAAGGGTATTTCCAATTCCTACACCGATACAAGATGCATCTACTTCCAAAGCATCAACTTCTAAGGCACCAGCGAAACCACATGTTCTGGTTGGAAAACACAGACCTTTAGACCAAAAGTATGATGTCTTGAAACATTTGGCTCATGTACCAGCCATGTTATCAATTTTGGATGCCTTGAATCTATCAAAGGATCTTCAGGAGGCACTCATTGAGGCTTTGTTAAGTTCTCAGGAATTCGAAACTGAAATTGTTGCGGCTGAAGTTTACCATATAGAGAATGATCCTACATAATTTCATGTAGTGATATCATTTACATATGAAGATGAATATGATGTTGTCCATGGACATATGAGACCTTTTTATTTAATTTTCAGGGTCAATGATATAGACATCCAATGAGATTTCATTGATAATGGTTCAGGAGTCAACCTTATCCATATTCATACACTTCGTCAATTGGGCCTCACTGAATCTGATTTATCTCCTTCCATTTTGATGTTTCAAGGATATGATAAAAATAACAAGAACCTCTGGGTGAGATTACACTCAGAACTCAGTTTTGGGACCTTATATCCAATTCAGATTTCATGGTTATTCATCATGACACAACCTTTAACATTTTTCTTGGAAGACCTTGGCTACATCAACATGCAGCTATCCCTTCATCATACCATCAATGTCTCAAATATTGTTTCAATGGTCAAATTGGGGCATTTTATGGTGATAAATCCCCATTAAAAATATGGAAATCTCAATACATTGAGGCAGAATTCTATCACATGGAGGGAAAGGAGATATCCAAAACAAAGAAGGTTACAAAAATTAATTCTCCATATGGTTTGGAAAAGATTCCAGTAAACCCATTCATACATTAGAGTACATATTATGTGTTTCCTATCAGTCAAATTGACAGGATAGACCCAAATCTAAACACTCTTATGCAAACTTCCATAGTGTTAATTATAGAAATTGAGCTAGACAACATGGGAGAAATTGTTGATTCACCAAGCTATGATTAAAGCTCAAATGGAGATGTATTCATTTCATCCACTGAAATCCGGAAATTCTATACTTCATCAACCAGGCATGAAGAAGTTATGGAAATGTCAGAGATGAATGATGACGGTGATTCTCAATCCATCATCTCCTCTTTATTACCCAAGGAAGACCCTTCATTGTCAATAGGGTCAGAAATGGTATCATCTTCTTCAAGATTTTCAAATTTTAACATCTCTCCAGATCATGGAAATTCTGCTTCACATCTACTATGAAATTAGAAACAAAAGAAGTAACACAAATCAAAGAAGAAGAGGAAGATCTCAAAGATGCTCCACCGGCATTTGAAGAATGTATCTCTACCACTGTGGATGAACTCAGAGAAATAAATCTGGGTACAAAAGAAGATCCACACCCCACTTTAATTACTGCGACCATGACTATTGAAAATCAAGAAATGTATATTTCATTTTTAAATCAAAATCGAGATGTATTTACTTGGAATTATATAAAAATGGCAGGGCTTGATCCTGATGTTGCTACCCATCATTTGGGTTTTCTAGAAGAACTTCGATAATTCAAGGAAGCCGCAAGAATAACACACCGAACTTATGACTCCAAAATTGAAGCTAAAGTGGATAAGATTATCAAAGATAACTTCATCAGAGAAGTTAAATATCCCAAATGGTTGACTAATTTTTCCCTGTGAAAAAGAAGAATGGACAAATGATAGATTTCATTGATTTCAGAGATCTTAATTGGCATTGTCCCAAGGATGATTTTCCAGTTCCGATGACAGAAATCTTAATTGATGCAACGAATGGCTATGAAGCACTTTCCTTCATGGATGGATATTTTGGATATAATGAAATTTGAATGGATCCAGAAGATGAAGAATCTAAATCCTTCAAATCCCCTCAAGGTGTGTTTTGCTATCGGGTAATGCCCTTTGTCCTGAAGAATGCATGTGCAACACATCAATGTGCCATGCACCGTATCTTCAAACCCTTTTTAGGGAAATTTTTTGAATGTTATGTGGACGATTTGGTGGTTAAATCCAATCAACTTTATAATCACTTGGCTGATTTGGAAATCATATTCCACAAACATCGATAACATAATTTGAAGATAAACCACTTGAAATGTGCTTTTGGGGTAACGTCATGAAAATTTATCGGCTTTGTTGTACGCCATCGTGGTATCGAAGATGATCCTGAGAAGAAAAAGTCAATCCTTGGTATTTCACCCCCTTTAAATTTGAAGGAATTGAGAGGACTTCAAGGAGACTTTCCATATATTCGGCATTTCATCGCCAATCTGGCAGGCAAATGTTTACCCTTCATCAAATTAATGAACAAGGGAGTCACATACCAGTGGACTAAAGAATTTTGAGATGCATTCAATATTCTCAAGAAATATCTCTTGAGTCCACTGGTATTAATTCCACCAGTTGATGGAAGTACACTTATTCTTTATGTGACAGCTTTAAAGTGATCATTGGGTTCTTTCCTTGCCCAAAATAATGATGCTGGGAATGAAAACAACCTTTATTATCTTAGTCAGACTATGCTTAAGGCAGAAACTTGATATTAAACTATTCAAAATTGTTTCCTGGTGTTAATATTTGTAGTTCAAAAATTGATACACTACCTGCAACATCATGAGGTCCAATTGGTATCTCAAAATAACCCGCTCAAATTTATCCTTAGTCGTCCAATGCTTACAGGACATCTGGAAAGGTGGGCAGTTATTTTGCAGCAGGTTGATATCCAGTATGTGTCTCTAAAGGCAAAAAATGGCCAAGATCTGGCTGATTTCCTTGCTGAACACCCTTCAGTAGAAGATATATCTTTAGATATTGAATTTCTGGATGAGGAAGTCTTCTATGTTCAAGATAATCCTCAATCATGGGAAATGTACTTTGATGGTGCCTATAGAATTCCAACAGGGTATAAAATGGAAGATCCTAAATTCAACAATGTCGGGTTGGGAATTGTACTTATTTCACTAGAATAGGCAGTGCAACCCTATTATTTCTTATTGTTGGAAGGTGGTACAAACAATGAAGTAGAATATCAAGCTCTCATCGCAGGATTAGAGTTGGCGCTTCAGGCACAGGTGAATCACTTATAGGTGAAAGGTGATTCAGACCTTGTAATCGAAGAAGTCAATGGGTATTATGCCATCATAAAGGAAGATTTAATCCCTTTGTATGATTACATCATAGAGTTGATGGCAGAATTTCCTTTGGAACTGAAATTTTCTTATGTCCCGTGATCACAAAATGCCCATGCTGATGCACTATCTAATGTAGCCACAGCTCTGGCAGATCCAAATCCGGACAAAACAATCATCATTATTGCCCACCGTCGTACAGTTTCACCTTATGTTCAAATCAAAACAGTGGGAATCAATGAAATTAGTCCCATTTCTGAACCATATGGTCATACTACAGGGTGAATGACACCTATCAGAGAATACCTTCAAAATGTAACACTCCCACCTAATAGAGCCAGGAAAGAACAAGTTCGACGACGTGTGGTCAATTTTACTCATTATGATAGCCCAGATCGCCTAGAAAAAATTATCTACAAGAAAGGTTTTGATGGAATTTTCATCATATGTATTGATGGTGAAGAGACAATGGATGTCATGAAAGAAGTACATGCTGGAGTCTGTGGTTCCCACCAGTCTGGACATAGACTGTCTGATCAAGTTCGAAGGTTTGGATACTTCTGGCCTTCAATGATACATTATTGTGTTGATTTAACTTTGAATTGTAATTCTTGCCAAGTATATGCCAATTTCATGCATCAACCCCCAGAGTTGTTTCATACATCTAAATAATCATGTCCATTTGCCACATGGGGAATGGATGTAGTAGGACCTTACCCTTCAGCTACATCCAAGCTGTTTAAGTATATTCTTACTGCTACTAAATTATTTTCCAAGTGGTTAGAGGTAATACCTATCAAAGAAGTTAGTTCTAAAAGCATTATTAGCTTCATCAAGTCTAACATCATTACCAGATTTGGTGTCCCTCATACCATATTGATGGACAATGGCACCAACTTCTGTTTATCTGAGGTAAGGAAGTTGTATCAAGAATACAACATCAAATCCAACCATTCATCTTGGTATCATGTAGTGGCCAATGTCCAAATAGAAGCCTTCAATAATAATCTTTCAACCATACTACAAAAGATGGTGGATAAAGTTAAGAAATCATGGCCTGATAAAAGTTTTCATGCTTTATGGTCTTATTGAACCACCACCCTCACTGCTACGCGGTTATCTCCATATTCATTAGTATATGGAATGGAAGCAGTCTTGCCCCTTGAGGTTCAATTACCCTCGCTCAGAGTAGCTATTTGTGATCAGTCATCTACAGATTAACAATCTCAAAAGTGATTGGATGAATTGGAATGATTATATGGAAAAACATTGTGCACCATGCACCACATGGAAGTCTATCAAAATCGAATAGCATGGGATTCCAACAAAAAAGTTCGTCTTTGTTCATTCATTCAAGTAGAATTGGTATTGGTCCTCAGAATTCCAATGATACCAGGGAAGAAGCCTCCAAAGATTGAGCCCAAGTGGGAAGGACCTTATTCAATACATAAGGTCTACTCCAATGGAGCTTATTCTTTAATCTCAATGGATGGAGAACTCATCACGACTCCAACCAATGCAAGATTCTTGAAGAATTATTTTGTGTAACACAAATACACATTCATCCAACATGAAGTTAAACTGTGTTTTCCTAGTTACATGATGCTAAACTATGCAGAATTGGTCCATACATATGAACTTATACTATTTTGGTCTTTATTGCAAGACTTTAAACTACATAGCCCCCATAGTTCTTACTGCAAAACATTAAACTGGACAGTCCCTCCATTGTCAAACATGATGTTAAATTGTTTCTAGTCCCTTATATGTCCTACATGACGTTAAACTGTGCATCGTTAGTGTTGTTACTACCTCTTTTTTCTCACACTGAGCATTACTCACGTGATCTTAGAGTAAGTTCCAACCATAACACCCTCTCTGGGCCGCTAACCATGTGTAAGCCCCAACACCATTTTTAGGTTGTTGTCCTCAATTACAACTCGATCACAAATTCAATTTTTAAATGAACTAAGCGGACTTTGATCATTGCCTAGGTACGTAGGAAACATCCTGAGGTTCATGCCCAAAACCAACATCTTCACATCGATTCAACTCCTTCTCATACGATGTTGATCCGTGAAGCCCCCCAAAACCAATATCTTCACATTGGTTCCCCATCGTCCTTACTATTGACGTTAAACTATACAGTCCCCCATTTTCCCTTACCTAAGAGGGAGTCATCATTGACATTGATCTCCAATCAGTTTATATTTCAAAGACTACATACATACATGGTAATGCCTAAACTTTTAATCTTGGGTCAAACCATCATTGCACTAAAGTCCCAGTTCACCCTTCACTAGTATGAACCAAATTTATATAGAGGGTATTTCAAGAACTACGTATGGCTTGATTCCCATCCTTATGGGATATGTAGGAATGTTCGATCATCCCTCGAATCCATCCCTAAGTCATTGGGCCCAACCCCAAATTCCACTTTCAATCCCTTGGCTGAAAAGTCCCCCTAAAAAATCATGGATGTGGTATGAAAACCCTGGTCTTCATTAACCTCAAGTTTATTTGTGCATTCCTCATTATGGTCTGAGCTCTGTGACCCTAAACTATGATCTCCTACACTCTCAACCCATATGACGTTAATCTAAATTTCAGGTACTACATATGGATTGATTCCCATCTTTATCAGATACGTAGTGAAGTCCAACACCTCAATTCAGGACCCAACCACAACATGATTATGGTTAGCATTGGTCTGTGTATCTCCTTCATGCATTGGAAAATAACCATTTTGGTGTGTCATACCCCTACCATTAAATACATTAAGATCTCCATAACCATTTTCTTAACTTCTGCCCACAAAATGTCTGATACCGGAGAGTTATTTTGCTTGACTGTGCAGCACGTGCCCTTAGGCGGCCTTGCATAAGTAGTCTACATAATGGACTTGTCAGCCAAAAGATACTATTATTTTACAATGCAGCCAATGCCCTTAAATGGCCCTATATAATTGAACCCCCTATCGGGTTTGTTAAATAGTGTTAATTTCATTCATGGGACGAAAACATCTTTTGTCCTTATTTGTCTTACGACAATATGTAGGGATCCGCAAAAAAAAATCCATCCTTAACATATTTGTCCCATACTCATTTTCATGATCTAAAAGTATTTAAGTCTATGGTTTATATTTCCCTTCCCCACATTTGGGACAGAACTTCGCATGAGTGACATTCATCCAATTCATTGACAATCTTGATTGGAAATATCCCCTCCATTTAAAGTACCTCTCTATATACAACAAAATCTATGCTTTGGAAAATTTGAATATCCATAAACTTTCACTGGCTTTTAGAAACAGAAAAGTAAAATTTCTGAGAGTTTTTTTGCCTGGATATGTAGCATGTGCCCCTAGGTGGCCCTGCATAAGTAGTCTACATAATGGACCTTCCAGCCAAAAGATGCTATTATTTGACTATGAAGCCAATGAACTTAAGTGGCCCTACATAATTCAACCCTTTAACAGGTTTGTTAAATAATGTTAACTTCACTCTTAAGAAATACATTCTCTAATGCCTTTTAGCCCTTTTTTCATGTCATTCCTCATATTCAAATTTTCTTAAGTCATAGTTTACATGTTTTCCCTAATACATGAATATGGTAATATGTTTTCAGATAAATTATCAAGGAATTGAGTCTATTTTAATCCATTCTGTCAAAGCTATTCGACCTTAAACATTAACCTTTTTTTGTCTGACGTGCATGACTTTAAACTACCCGCAAAAGACAAGGGAACTGCGAAAAAAAGTCAAGTCCTAGCTCACTAAACATACTTTTTGTATGATTTAGGAAATATTGAGCAATTGAAAGATATAAAGTTTGTAGGGTTATTTTCATAATACTAGAAAAAAATAAAACTATGCTTACTAGGCCCATTGGCATAGGTAAAAATTTAAAGTAGGTAGCAAGAGAATGCATGCACAAATAATTGAAGATGAAAGTGTTTTTCGTTGATGCACAAGAGTTAGAAGGATATCCACAGACTGGAGTCTCTTCCCTTTTTCAAGAAATACAAGTGGCTTTCAACATAACTCATCATTTGATTCATGGCATCCCGCGCTTCATCATCAACCACTTTAAGTTCATTCACTCGACCGACTTTATTCTTTTCAGCTTGATGGTGTTCTTTCTTGGCATCTGTGATGAATTTCATAGCATTCGTTTGAACTCCTTCTTGTGAATTGTTAAGCTGGTCAAGTTCCCCAGTAACAACATCGAACTGTTGCTGGACAACTTTCTCATTGATCATATGATTCAGCTCCTTCAAATTTGCAGCATGATCAGCCTCATCTCAGGATACCGAACCTCAAATTCGCTAATATAGGTCCACAACCTTGCTCTGTACATATCTTGATGATATTTTTTATCCTGCTCCCTCCTTAAGATGACTTGTTTCACTATGGCATGGATCTCTTGATATCCAAAACCTCCATGTCCTAACATGATGAACAAGGATGACAGTCGCGGTATCATCGAAGACAACTCTTCAAGAGACACTTCAGATATGATGTTCCATATGTTCTGCCATGACTTGAAATGTGAGAATTGGAGTTCCTTTTGTGCCTCTAGGTCTGATTCAGCATCACTATCACGGGGGGGAATATAGTCTGGGATTAATGCACTTAGAGAAGTGCCCTGTTATACTCCATCACCCATGACCCTTGTTACTTTACATTCTATTCCAGTTGGGGTGGAGGCTGAGGCTTCACCTCCAGATCTAGCCACTGAAATTGACGGCCCTGCATAGTCAATTGAACATTTTAGTTAGTTGCAAAGGTTAAAAAAATTTGATTAAGCTGTCTTGAAAATTAAGTGCAGCCACAAATATTATTATCATTTACCCAATGGTAGATCAGCAGCATGAGAAGGATCCTTCCCGTCTTTCCTAGCTTCAACAGGATTTTCAAGACGAGTTTCAGGAATATCTTCAAGGTTAAGCTTCACTTGAGCTAGCGTCTCTGCAATAATAGGGTTTTCTCTATCCCCTTCAAGCATTGGTAGGTCAGTATCTTGTTCAGATAGAACTGCACATTTCAATCAATCATGGTTAAAGATGTAATAAGAAATATTTAACAGGATGAAGGATAACCCTCACGTCCAAAATCTTCTAAATCACATGGTAATTTAATATGATCTTAAATTTATTCAAAAGATTCACCAAGTTTTATCATTTCATCTATTGATATCTCATATTCCTAGTTAGTCTCACTGGTGGGAGTATTTGATATGTCTTCTCGGCGACCCTCATCCTACGGCCTCTGACCCCAGACGGGTTAATCAGAAAAAATTGCGGAGTTAGTTGCAGTGGCCGCCAAATGTTCTGCTGAAGGTATTGAACCTAAAATTATCACATAATGGAAGTCATTTTATGTTTTCATTCAATATTCTATGAAGTATTGTTAATTACCAGAATCATGCTCTTCTATCCTTGCAGTAGTAGCAGGAGCAGTACTGGGAACAGACGCTGGCTCTTCTTCAGGAGCAGCCAAATCAGCATGAATTTGCGAATGCTCACCAGCACCCTCTGTCGTCCTTATAAGAGTGTCAATCCTCTCCCTAAAAGGAGAAATTGACGAAGCCCCTGCAATCCCAAGAAGTATGAGAAATATTTTTCATGAGTTAGGATTCATGATTATCAGAAGGAATTACCACTACTGATGAAGCGTTTAGTTGTTGACTTCTTCCTTTGATGTCTTTGATTCTTTGGCTTTTTGGGTGTATTGAAATATTCACCTCCAAATATAGGAATTAGGGATTGAAAATCCCTGTATAACTCCTCGTCCATGGCTTTTCGTCCTAGAGATACCTTTCCAGGATCATGAGGAGATTCAGTAGCTCTGATGGATGTGCCACCTGGGCTATACTTTGGTGGAGGAACCTCAGAAGTTCCTTTCTTTACAAGATGCAGGATGAAGAAAGTAATTTATTGAGTAACAAAGATTTAACTGAATTCATGTTGAAAATAAAATAAGGAAAGAGACTTACATATTCTAGAGCCACATAATTTTACCACTCCTCATCTGTGGAAGCACCAGTCCCCTCAGTGGTGCCACGATCCATCATTTTATTCACCTGCTTGGTGATAGGAATGGAATCATCAGTGGCATATATGAGATTCTCCATATCTCTGATGTAAGCCCACACTTAATAGGGGTTATCCTCGAAACAGATATCAGTATAAGCCCAATGATTCTCTACTCCAGGGATGTGTAGCCCTTCACATAGGTCCATCCAAGAGGTTTCAACATCTCAATATAAACTCCGACACGTCTGGACAACCTCTGGTCGTAGATATTCAGAATGTGTACCAGAAGGCTGTGAGGGGGGTCATACAATATTGGACTTCAACTTCTTCCTAGCTCATGCAATCACTGATAAAGGATAAAAAAATGAAACTTGTTACTTTATAAAATAATGGCGATTAAATTGCCTCAATGAAGTAACTCACCATGAGTTGATGGAGTGGGTCTGTTGATTCTGGCAGGAGGATTATATATGGCACAAGGCCGCTTTGACGCATGTCGTGCCTCATCATCCCCATCCTGAGAATCCAACGTGTCAGCCTTGGGTGAGGAACCAAGTGAATTAGCTCAAGGTGTGGAAGAGTCACCTTCCAGACGAAGGGTTTCTTTCTCAACATTTCTCTTCTTTTTACCCACCTAAGGAACCACATGATTCAGTACCCCTTCAGGGTATGATGCTACCTAGTTCTCAACATACCATGTTGTCAAGTTACTCGCCGATCCAGCAACTGATAGATCAAGCACTGCCCCGATCTTCTCCATAGCTGTCAACAACCATAGTTGTCGGGAAACCATCGGATGCTGCTCTGACTTGACATGCATAGGATGGGATACAACAATATGCTCCAGACACCTGAATTGGTGTGAAAATCTATATGTAGCATAGGCCACGTATATAATCTCTCTATCAATCTGGGTGGCCAATACACAATATCATCAAGACCGCATGTATGGCCTCAATTCTAGGCTGGTTGTTCCATTATCAACAAACCGCCTGGTTGGTGGGTTTCCATAAGGAAAGAAATGGAATTCATTGAACATGCTTAGCCTCACCTTCATATCATAGGAGTTGAGGGATAGGGGAAAATTCCATAATATGCCTGCAATAATGGCCTGAAAAAACTACAAGGAACCTGTACTCCGCTTTGTATAGCATATGTCCTGAAATGAGTGGTGATCCATCACCACAAAACTTGGAATGGTCCCACTATTGTCAAAGTATACTTACCCATATAAACATGGAGTAAGCTCCTGTGAATATTTTCCAAAATGGGGGTGGCCTACCCAACCATTTTCCTCTCAGCCATCTTGGCTGCAACAACCAAGATCCATGGCATGACGCCTCCCTTCAAATCCATAACTGGAATAAGATAAAAACTAAGCCACAAGGCTATGAATCCCGCCAGATGGGTCTTCTCTGGGATTCTCTGATTCACTTTGTACCCCCACTTTTCAAACTCTCTCGTTTCCAGAGTCGGCTAGAATGTGCCAGGAGCACCCCTCTTCTCTGATCTGGGGCAGCTAGTATGATGGGTACAGGTGGGAACCTTCTCCTTCTTCTTGGTAAGAAACATATCAATCCACTCCTCTAGATGAATATCCTTTCTAGAATGAGTTTTGGTGGTCTTTTAATTCTTGAGCTTGTGGAAAATGTTCAATAATTCTCGACCCAAAGTCGGAGTCTTCTCCGAATCATTACAAGTTTCTTTGGGGGGGGGGGGTGTATTCATCATACATATCACCTAATATTAGAGCCCCCAAGATCTTGTAGACATCCCAAAAACTGATGCCTACTTCTCCATGAGTTAGATAAAAAGAATTGGTTTCTGGGCTCCAGCGGCTCAATAGCTCCGACACAACGTTATCATTTCTATAGACATATGTCTACCCATCCTAGATGACATCATATATTGCATATCCCTTAAGATCTTCAACAAACTCTGCATAGGTTTGTCGCAACCAATATGCCCACATCCATGTTGTCTTCACACCTCCTCCAAGATATAAGTCCCAACTCTTCTTCCAGCATTTTGATTGATCCATCTGAGAGTCTCGGATGATTGAGGGATTACAATGTGGCTGAAGATCTGTCTTGTGAGGATTTAGATCTAGGGAACATGGGCTATGAGGATTTATAAACGCCTTCTCCACTATTACATCATTTAAAAACAATCCTCCAACAGATACATTTGCTGAAGAAAATTTGGTGTAAGTTTCAAACCAAGAATGCGGGAGATAATTCTTTGGATCTGGAATGTTGGCTCCTTGCAAATGGCCATGGCCATATAGATGCAAGTAGATGCTCTGTAGGAAATTAAGATGATACTTCTTCATGTACTTGGTCAAATCTGGGAGAGTGTTGTCGCAAATATCATAGTAATCATGGCCAACAATGTTCATCATGTCATCAATCTGTTTTCTATCCAGTTCATCTGCTAATCCAATTCTTCTTGGAGCCATTTAATCTGCACAAAGATCAAATAATTAACTTCTAAGTAAGTTGGGTTTTAAGAAAATTTGTGGAAAAATTGGAAAAAATGGCTAAGGCATTAAGGCAAGAAAGTATAATCTTGGCGCACAAGTCTAACTCTGTCATGCAAGTATGGACGCACAAGTATTGCCGCGCAAGTCAAAATACCTCTGCAAAAACACGATATAATTTTGAAGAAGTAATCAACCGCGGATAGCAGAACCTGCGCGACGAGAGCTCACTTGTGCGATGAGAGCTCAAAGCATTGAAATCTCAGTGCTTTGCATGAGAGTGGCACCCATTTTTATAGGTGAGTCTTTACTCCTGCATGCCGTACCCAGCACTCTAGAAGCATACATTCGCACCTACCACTTGCATGCCATAGTTCCTTGTTTCTCGTTTTTCTCAGAGACAAATCCTCTTTCCTTTTTCGGATCCAACTCTGAGGGGGGCCTTTTGTTGATGCTTCTTTCCATCATAGAGTCTGACGAATGAAAAATGGGAATACCTTAAGCACAAAGAGATTCATCCTTTGAAGAACATCAAAAAATAACGAAGGCGTGAACAAGGAACTCTTTAAGCATGGGTCACACAAGTTTCATTAGGGTCGCGAAAGTATACGTCCATGCCACATATGGGTCACACAAGTCACTTGCACATCCTATTATGTTTTTCCCAAGGTCTCAGATGGCCTATAAATACCCCATGTGGGCCCCACATTTCAAGGATGAAAAATCCAAAACTCAGATTCAATATTTGGTCACCCTAGTCTCTCTCTGAAGTCTTCCAAACACTTCTAATGTAATTATTTACCTAGAATAGAATCTCTCAAGAGGAATAATAAGGATTAAGTATTAGAACTCATCAACACATGCGCACCTAAGTGTCCATCTCTTAAGGGGAATGAAGATACTTGTGCGCCGCCTTGTCCTCTCATGGTAACTTGGGCCACACCCTTCTGAGAGCATCTTTGGACAATACTAAGGGCTTGAGCCAAGGCTCTCCCAAGTATTACTCTACAGGTTCTTCGTCATCCATGTGAACTCATGTCGCACAAGTATACTTGCACAACCAGGACTTGTGCTCCAGACCAATATTTGTGCGCCTTCTTCCAATTCACTTCCTTTCCTCAAATACACCTTTCCTATCAAGGACGACGTTCAAAACCCTCTTCAAATCCATCTATGGCATGGTTCCTTTGTTGGCTTCGTTATCTAAAAGGAATTATATGGAACATCTCTCAAAACCTTGTGATTTACATAACATTATGTCACCAAGTTTAGATATTTACTTCAATCAACCTCATCCTTTAAGATGAAAAAATCTTTAATCTGGGCATCCTCCATAGGAGTAAGACCCATGTTCCCAACTCTGGGCATCCTCCTTAAGAGTAATCCCCAAGTTCCCAACTCTCGGCATCCTACTTAGGAGTAAGACCCAAGTTCCCTAATCTGGGAATCCTCCTTAGAAGTAATCCCCATGTTCCCTAATCTGGCCATCCTCTTTAGGAGTAAGCCCCACGTTTCAAGACCTCTTAACCTCAGCCTCCATTTCTGGAGTAAGCCCCAGTCATAATTTCTCTTAACCTGGGCCTTCTTTTCAAGAGTAACCCCGAGTCATAATTTCTCTTAACATGGGCCTCCTTTTAAAGAGTAAGCCTCTTATTAAAAATCCCCTTAATATGGGCATCCTTCTTAGGAGTAAGCCCTAGTCGTAATTTCTTTTGATTTGGGCTTCCTTCTCAAGAATAAAACCCAATAATATGTCCCCTCTAATTTGTGTGTCCTTCTCAGAAGTAAGTCCTATGTTAAGTATAAAAATCTCCATAAAGCACATATACCTTTACGGACCCTGTTCCCAAGATTCTTCCCTGAATTAAGTCTCAATCTCCATCTATTTGGGTCGTCATACATACGTAAGCCCCACATCATTTCTTATGATTGCATATTTCGTGGCACAATTGTCAGGTTTTACAGGTACCTCTTGTTTCTAACACCTAGCATGACTCACGTGAGCTTAGAGAATAAAAGTAATTATGACAGCTCTCTTTGGGCCATCAATCATGCATAAATATCATAATTCTTCACTCGAACTATATGGGTTCTGATTCCTTTTCTTACAAGGATACGTAGGTAGCCCATCTGTGGGTATGATACCAACTCTAAAATAATCATGTATTTCTGAATGACATTAAACATCAAGTTCCCCACTGAGTGGATTTAAAACCAGTATGGTCATCATAATGACCAAGGGATTTTTATATAATGTATAGAATAATACCATTGACTAAGAATCACTAATTCATATATATGATTCTCTATTTATGAATAACCTCAAATACATATAAAAGATTCTCTAAATGTCCTACATATCAATCATTGATTGCAATATCTAATGGAAAAACTCATTTTCATTCTTGGTAAATTAATAAGGATTCACAAACATAACTCAAATCTATAAGAGTGTCCTAGAGTAGACAATAATTTCCCCCAAAAAGGTGTGATGAGTCTGACCTCCCATCCTCTCGACCAATGAAAATTATTAAGACTCATCATTACACAACTAATGGGAACCTACCTTTGGAATGTAGGTAAAAATGGATATATAATCATTGGATGATTCCAGTTCTACAAATAAACCCATTAGAAAAAGATTGGAAACTTTGAACCATAAACAAGCAAGGTCATCCCCATTTCCAGAAGAAACAATGATACTCACCCATCAATAAATTAATGAAAAGAGAAGAGTTATTACTTATTTTGTTTCTAAAATTTTAAAAACTATTCTAAATTGAGTTCTTATATTATAAATTCTCTATTTAATTCAGAAACACAATGTGATCCCCTAGATACCATCAAAGATCTGTTGATTTTGGTCAAACAACAAAATTAAATCTAATTAAAATAGTTTATGGGGACCTAAATGTTTTTCTTATATCTATAGGTCCTGGTGAATAATCTAAAGATATATATGTACTTGGTCATGGTTTTTTATATTTAATTTATCAATCAATATGATCTATAAAAACATTATGCTAGATAATGGAAAAATTGAAGAATGGTTGTTGAGTCATCACATGAATGGGAACACCAAAATATAATCCATTGATTAGTGTTTTAAACAACATTAAAAATAAAAAAAATAAAAAAACAATGAGGCTTATTCATACCATAAAACATATGATTGATATATAAATAGAATGATTAGAATATGAAGCTTCAAAATTCTATGCATTTTACTCTCTAATTGTGTATATTGCTTTTATTACTTGATAGAATGCAAGGAAGAAAATATAAATATTTCCAAATACTTTCTTATTAATATTTTCTTGACAATTATAAAAATAGGTTGTTTGAGCATGATTTTTATTATAATCAGTAAATCATGGATGTAAAATAAATCATGGTTTTATGGTGTATGTCTCATTGTCATGGGAGTATTATCTATTCATGTTAATCTTCATGATTAATGACTTTGACACCAAATATTTCATTATATTTTTTATAGATTCAATAAATTTATATAAATTAATATAATAGTTTTAATTAGTCCAATTAATTGTTTTATTTTGTTGATTTGGCTCATTTAACAAAGGGTTACAACATACATTTCCCAAAATTTTTTCACAGAGGTCACTTCCTTATGATTTCACAACATTGTAATCATCCTTTGTACTTGTTGAATGATTTGATTCTCAGTGACCAATTAATCATAATAAAGAAGTTTTGATGTTTTTAAAAGTATATGTAATGTTATGATTACAAAATATGAATGATTCCCATTTTTCACACATGTTGTTTATCATTTTTAATAATATATCAAAACATTAATTGAAAATATAAAATACTGAAAATGGTTTTAAAGAAAAGTTATGAAAAATGTAATCAATATAAAATGGAACTATATGATTGAATGTAATCGATAAATCATTTCATAATTAATATGATATCGCAACAAAACCCTATATATATATATATATTTGTGGTGATATATTGATCTAGAGTACTCAATATAATCTATTTCCAACTAATATGATTCTTTTTGTATTTTTAGGGGGTTCTTAGAGAATTCATGATATTCTATAATATACATATACTGAAAACATACATCATAAAGATTCATCCTATAGGATGAATGTAGTCCAAAAATATTTAAGAAGAAATGGATTGGTGGTAGGTACATTTTAAGGATTATGATATAGCATATTCCAGGGAAAGGTCACAATAAGAAGCAGTGTATTAAATTTTCATGAATTATTTATTACTCTTAGAGAATTTTAGATATTAAATTATACAAATTTTTTTCTATTCATATATATTATTAAGTATATACATATATTACTACATGATTCAGTTCAATATACTATCTTAATAACAAAATAATACAGTAAATCATTAATTAATTTACATAGTAACTTATAAACCCTTGAAAACTAATTTCATATAGCTATTAACTCCTAAGAACTAAAATAAAATATCAGAAACACCATGTCGAAAATCATTATTTATTTAACTACAAATTCTCTATTACCTCAACTATAAGAGTATAAATTTATTTACACATACCCTAGTTAATTCCCTTTTTACATATTAGAAATTTACATCATCACTAAGCATTGAAATGATAAAATATTCCTAATTCTATGATAATTAGACATACATATCACATGATGTGACTAATGGGATTACATATTGATATATCCAAGTGTATATGTAACACTATTATCAACACATTTCACCTCCCCTTATAATCAGAATCAATCTATATAGATAATGTCTAGATAGTGTAACTATGTGAGATTTTATATTGTTTTATCACCATCCATTATATTTTTTATCTATATTTAAAGACTCTAAAATCAAAAATTCCACTTTATAGAAGGAGATATATCCACCACCATAAAGGATCCATTTGATATAAGGATAATTTTGCAATATCACTCATTTAACGAATAAATGTAGTTTCTCTTATATACGAACCAGAACTGAGATAATCAAAATATAACATAAATTATTATTACATCATTTTAAATGAATATTAATTACATATTTCAATATATATGACCCAACATTGAGAGTCTTCCAATACATAGGGACTAAATATATAACCAATTCATTTATAAAACCTCCTTTAAAATTACATGTTTTGACATGTATGTATGAGAACATAAACAGGATATATGAATACGACATAGTAAAATCACACCTAGTAAAACATATATATAAAATTACATGTTTTGACGTAAATATTTTGTTATAAAATAAGACATGCATCATTGAAGAGTAGAAACAAGAGTTAATAATCATGATTAATGAAATGATAATATAAGAATATATAATAACATAGGTATACATCATAATATTTTTGAATTTTTTTTACATATAATACAATTTTTTTCATGGATAACTATCATGGACATTGTCACATTGTGTACACATTCCTATAACATATTGAGTCGGGATGAATGTCTATTCCAATTAATATAGTGGATAGAGTCCCATAGTTGTTTAGATTCAATCAATATAACCTTTGATATGATATAGTGGGATATGAGGATTTACCCAATACCTTAGCAGGATATATAATTATAGGACCCCCAATCACATAATTAAAAAACATTTATATTTCTTCCTTCGAAACATTAAAACATTAATAATTCTAAAATATAATAATTCATATTGCTAATGATTTGTATATTAACATCATTTTCATAATAATTGATTACAATTTATCCAAATATAGATGTTGAATTGTATAAATATATTATTTTTCCATTCAAGAAAAATAAATTTTATTGGATATTGACGTCGATGAAAAACATTGTGTAAGAGAAATAGAAAATTTATTTAAAGAATGATATATTCCATGTTTTTTAGTAAATTTACATTTCAAAAATAAATTCTTTTAAAAAATAATTATAATAAAAATATTAGTGTCGAAAATAATTAATTTGAATAGTTATGGAAACATGAAAAGGAATATACAAATAGACAACTAAATAAAATATTAGGCATAATTGACCATTTTTTAATTTAAAAAAAATTCACAATTTTATAAAACAATGTCTATGTTAATATAAAATGAACATAATAAATCATATATTTAGGAATAATTAAATCTATAACATCATATGGAATGTAATTTCATTGAGGATAAATATAATAGACCAAATAGAAGAGATAAGTTTGTCTCTACTTACAAGAATACACTATGTTGAATTGTTAACCAAACGGAGGTGAATGGGGAAGGGGAAACATAAGACCAAAAACCATTATGTTTTGGAATAAAATATGAGTGTATCTATATATAATTAATATATAATTTCTCTCTATTGAGGTTTACCAATTGGAAATAATGATTTCAAAGAGATATTGGAAAATAATCTGATACCATGGATTTATTCTTAGTTAAACACAATCTAAATCACTCAGTAATAAATTTAGATTCATTATTAAAATACATAGGAATATTAATTAAAATTTGTATACATAATACCATTAATTTATTATTCATTGTTATAATATATTAATTTTTAATTTTTAAGAATTATATTTTGGTGCTGATTACTTTTTTTCCATGAATGCTTTAATATTATAATTGATACACTATATACTTGATCATGGGATCTTGAACTCGTTATTTTTCATAAATATATTATATTTTTTTATATTCCCTTATTCATTAAACAAAACATATTATTTTAGTTCAAATGGAATTTATAAAAATATCATTTTTAGTGATTATTAAATTAACAAAAGAATTGATTTTTTAGAAAGTATACTATAGAAGGTTTCTATTTGAATATATAGAAAAAATTTAAATTAATTAAAATTAGGTCATATTAGAATTGTTTAAATTTTCATAGTAATTATTTATATATAAATTATAACAAACATCTACTAGGTGGTAAAATAGACCCAAAAATGAAGACATTATATAGACAGAATATTTAGAAACCTTTTATTATATAGTAATAATATAAATTTCATAATTGATTAATGTTTTAGATAATTGTAATATGGTAGATAATAACTAATAATAGTTTAATTAATAATATAATGAAAATTTATTATGTATATAATGACACATAAATTTAGGAATTTAGTGTTACCTTTGAGAGCCTCTTGCAAATGAGAGATTTAGGAATCATTATATTTTCTAGATGTTTCCAAATGAAGGATGTGATTGTTAGGGAAACAATATTGATAATGATTCAAGAGTAAACTGAAATAAATGTGTGGGTTTAAGTTGTTATGGGAATGTATATTTTATAGGAGATCATGAGTTTATAATTTGTTAATATCCATTCCTTAATATGTAATAAATATTTCTTACATTAAAAATGGAACAATAGTTGATAAATAATATAAAAGTGATGAGGGTAGTGTTAGAATTATATTATATACTAATTTATATATAATATATATTTATTGAAAAATGAAATTATTGGTATTTGACACTTAATTTAACCCTTTTCCCCCTTTTTATCATCATAATGTCAACTTAATTGTTTTAAGAGTATCACTTTTTTAAAGAAAATATTAAAATCTAAATTCATACATAATATAGAAATTTTGATTTGATATTTAGAATTTATTTAATACAATTTAGTTTGTAAACATGAAAAATTAATATTATAAAAGGAAACATAAAATATATGGATAAAAATGTTTTCATAGAAAAATATATTTTTAAACATTATGTGTTCTTAATATTATATCATATAAATTAATAATTTAATCAGTGTTAATATATTTTTTATACGTGTTGTCATCAATTTTTTTTAAAATAACCCTATAACAATGATGAATTAAATTTTATATGAAAAATGTATAAAACAATTAGGAATTTGTTTTCTTATAAATTTCCATTATTAACATTAAATAATTTTAATCCCATTCCATTAAAATTAAGTATTGACCTCTAAACCAATCAATTTTTGGAATCCATTGGTTTTAAAATAATTACTTGAATTATATAAAAACATTATAGTATTGATTATTAAATTTTTTTATTAATAATAAGTATTGAAAAAATAAACATATCATTATAATAAAAATATTAATTAAAGATTAAAAATTTATTTTATTCATTAATTATTAATCATATTTGTTTTGTTTCTTAATCTGTTAGTAATAGTTACATAATATAAATTTATCTATTGTATATATGTATTTCCAATGACCATATAACTAATGATAATAGATCCCATGACTATATTTATAAAACAAAAAGATTTTTTGATTTTATTAATGAATTTAATATTTTTGATTTTTTGTGTTACACACAACATGGAGTTTAAATTTTTTTACATGAAAAAATGAGTTTCTTCAAAATCAAGTAGGACACGTATCATCGAGTTTTTGTAAACCATGAAATAATATCAATTAAAAAATTTCCAATATAACCAAGTAGATAAGTATCCAACTATGAATATTATTAGCTACATTGTGAAATATAAATATACATTTCAAACTCAATAGAAATTTCTTTACATATTCATAGTAAATAGTCAATCAATTTTTAGTAATGTAATTATATTCATCAAAAATATTTTTTTATCAAAAAATATTTTATATATTTTTATGATAAAATATTATACTTAATTTATACAGATTTTAGAAAATTTATAAAATTAAATTATTTTTATCATGTTATTTAAATTAAATTATGGTGAAATGTTCAGATCTTTTAGAAAAAATTGATTTTTTTAGCGAATAGTGAAAATAACAACTTTGGTAAAACTATCATTTCATTTCAATAATTTAGTTAAATTAAAGTCCCAATTATTTTTTAATATAATATAAGTATTTCTTATTTATATTCAAACCACTTAATTATAATTAATGAAACATTATATTTTATTTCATTATATGTTATTTATTATAATTTTTTAATGGAAATTCTTTTAAAAATAATAACATTTAAATACATTCCTTAATTAAAATAAACCTTAATATCGGATATTATATATAAAATTTATATATTATATATCAAAAAAAATTAAATTATATCTATAAAATGATTATTATTGGACATAAAGTTAAAAAATAATAATATTTTGGTTGAAAAGAAATACATCTCAAAAATAAACATTTTCATCATAGCAAGAGGTTTTGTTTTAAATTTATTTTTTTTTCCGATTTTATAAATTATATCTGAAAAAAATAAATTTTGAATTTTGAATTAGATATTATATTAGGGTTAATTTTTGATATTTTTTTAGAAAATATTAATTTTTTATTAATAATGAAAAATAGTATATTTTAATTATAAACTATAATTTCATTTAAATTATTTATATAGTAAAATTATTCTATAAATTTTTATTAAAATGATATTTAAATTATAAATAAATTAATCTAATTTAGTTAATTGTTTAAAATTTCTTACTATATTTAAATATAAATAATATGTAATATTTTGATCATTTCCCCTTTAGAAACTTGCTTTCACAACATGTCTATGAGATTTATTTTTAATTAAAAATTTTCACTTATGTGAATGTATTTTTTTAAAAATTAGTCCATATATTTAATAAAAATAATTTATATTATCTATTATGATGAACATAATTTTTTAATTAAAATGAATAATAAATTTTGCAAGAAAATATTTACCGTAGTCAAGTTTAAAATGGTTTCACCAAGGGGGTTTAATTAAAATGATCTGGATTATAAATATCCCTAGATATTTCCAAACCGCATTGCCTATAATATTTTTTCCTTATATATTCAAAGATATAGAATAGTCTATTATGTCATCATTGTGACGTGAAGAAATTGTGTAAAATTATTTCGTTCAAAAAATTACAAGTATTCCACTCACCTCCCATAGAAAAGACAACCCCCTATTCACTCTTATTTTAACATTAAAACCCTTTTGGTTTTGGTAGATCCCAATAAGAATAACTTACCATATTTTATAACATTATACTAGAATCATTATTTTTTAAGCCCTCCTATTAATTATTTTGGTTCAAATCTAAGGAGGATACCTCAAAAAGAGCTAATGTTATTCAACTAGTGATTTTATTTTATTTCATCATCCACATCATTCAATTATTATTTATACATGTAGAAATAATAACCTTAATATATTATATATAATTATAGTTTATTATTATAAGTTAATTACCTTTAACAATACCCATTTCCCTGAAATGGGTTATGAAATCATCATTTGTGTACACGACGGACTAATGTCACATGAACCAATGTCATTCATTTTTCCATTACCCCTAATTAGAGTTGGATGTAATGATGAATATAATATATTTATATTATTTATATAGAATTTTTTTAACTTTAGATTCATTTTAATAAATATACATTTTTTACTTTCCATTCCATAGGAGATTCTACAACATCGTTAATGTACAGGGTGAACTACCACCTTAGGAAGCAATATGGGTCATTTTCACTAAAGTCTAAAATTGAAGATAATAATGGAAAAAATAATTAATAAATATGATATGAATGAAAAATTATGATAGTATTGAAATATTTATCATTTTAAAAAGATAATATATCATTTTATTTCTTATATTTCCACTTATTGAAAGATGATAATATCGTTTGAAAACGTGTGGAATACAACCGTGAAAAAGTGATGTGAGGCAATTTTTTGACCAAAATAAGTAGATGATATGTATAAGTCTCCTTAAAGAGAAAAAATTATTTATGATATTACTATAATTATGGAATGAATAAATATTATTTACCTTCTTCCAAAATAATCATTGAAAAATTTAAATGTTATTAATGTGTACATACTGCTTACCATCTCCATGATCATAGTGTACTGCATTTCTTAAAACAATCTATCATGATTAGTATTATAATTTTTACAGATTTAAAAATATTATAATAATTTCATGAGTATTATTCTATATATTATATAATAATTATCATTGTATGAGGACCTGGAATAACAAATCAATATATACATATGAAAAACAAAGCGATTATTATCCGAAATGATATTTTAACAAAGAATTGTTAAAAAGGGATATAATTATATAATATATTGTATTATATAAATAGTCATTTATTTTTTTTATAATATACATAAAATTATTATACCATAGTTTTTATTAATTATAAATGATGTCGAGACTAACAGTAAGAAATTTCTATATAATTTTTATTTTCCCAGAGAAAAATAACATATTCACCACCTATATATTTTATGTTATGTATATAAATAAAAATTAATTTATATTATTATTCATATAATTAAAATTATTGTTATTTGAAAATATATTTTAGGATCCCTCATTTATAGGGTTTATATTTAAAAAGTTACCAAATTAAAAAGGGAACTTTGTTGTAATTTTCATTTTTAAGATATATGTTATATCATGAACATATATTATTTTATAAAGTTCATATATATTCCCTTTGAAATTTAATATAAATAATTTTTTTCTCCTAAGGAAAACTAATTTTTCATTTTGTTATGTTCAATCATGGGTTTTACATTTCAATGTTAAAAAATTAGAAAATACATTATGTTATAATCTGATTGTTTTCTAGGATTGTCTACAATAATCATTCCAATGAACAAATCATATGATCCACATCTCTTGAAACTATAGAATTTTACTATCATATGGTTATGTCATAATAATACATGTTTTTCAATAATTTTCCTATATTTATGTACTAATTATTTAAAAAACAATTTATTTAAGAAAAATCATATTTTCAATTGAAAAAACCTTATCTTCAAAATACCAGGTTTTCTAAAAAAACCAGGCATGTTTATAATTATATTTTAATAATGATTTCATAAAGACAATTTAACCCTTGTTTTAATTATATAAATAATGTAATTAAAAAATCATCATGATATTTTTAAAATATTTCACGTGTGGATCTTGCCAAACATGTGAAACGAATAATCATTTAAATATGTAAAATAAGAATAAAACATATTGTCATCTAGAAAATTATTTAATTTAATGATAAATTTATAATAGTTGAAGGTTATTTTTAATGAATTTTATTTTCAAGATTTTTTAGGTTTTAAAAATTGTCTTTCAAAGCTGAATATATATTTATGTCATGAAAATTTGTAATCTTTATTTCCCAATTCCATTATAAATTTTCTATTTTTTTTGAAATAAACGTATTTCCAAAATGTTTTATGTTATAAAAAATAAATTTTATGAAGATATTATTTTTTCTCAAAGAATGATTCCATGTGATATTTAAAAATTATTTTCCACCAAATATGGCATCCTCTTATAATACTGATACTTTAATGCTGTTATGATCCAATGATACTATTTTTAGTATTTATCTAAATGGTTTATCTTTATTAAGAAACAACGATTATGAATCCCATTTTACATTCATGGGTCATACCACTATAAATTTATTTTGAATCTATCTTATTAATCTATGAATTATTCTATAATTAAATTATTAAAATATTTTAGAGATATATCATTTGCATATGTTATGATAATCTAGAAGGATTTTGTAACCCCTTTCAATTCATGTGATAGGATATGATGAAGGTTTTATGATCATTCCAAATATTTTTCATGATTTTCATTATTGGACGGGTGGGACATATATCTATCTCCAATGAATTTGGTGATGATAAATGATCTATGAGCCTAGAGGTTACATGGGAGGATATCCTAATCCCATAAAGTAGGGTATATATGTGGGTAAAACATTCATAAAAATAAGGTTACATAGGTGGTTAGCCAATCCCAACAAATAGGGTACTGAGGTGCTTAGTGAAAGTCTGAGAAAGCAGCACCTTTTGGTGGACCAAACCTAACATGTTATAAATACCTTGGGGTGCCGAATCAAAATAATATTTTCTATACTTAAGTGTATTCCAAAAAACTTCCTCTCTAATTCTAATTTTATATTCTCAAGGATATTTTTCTTTGATTCCCTTATGATTAAGGTCTTACGAACTTCCATTATTTTTTCCTAAATCAGGACCATGATATTTGAAGTGAATATTATAGATCTTAATTGTTATTATCATGTTTACATACCCTTATTTTCATGTTAATATTAATTATCTCCCTTTATACCATTATTGAGAATCTAATAACAAGATTTTTTATATTTCCTTTCCCCAAGTTATAAAAGTGGTTTTAAGAAGGGTATGTATATGAAGAGTAAATCATGGGAATAAATTTATTGGATACATTGATGGTATTTCAAAAAATAATAATATTGTGTTTTTAGTCTCCAAATACACTACAGTATTATGGTCCATAGGTGTGTGTTTATGTAATGTATTGAATATACCTTTACAAATATGTAATATCAATGTATGAAAATCCTGGGCCGTAATATCTTGTTTTAGAGGAATGATGTATTTAACCATTAGAATATGAGATGAGTAAAAATCAGTGATATCAGTAAAGATATATCTATATATATATCATTGTAATATTATAAGGATAATTCTATGGTTGAGTCAAAGTATTGGAAAATGTATTGTAATTATGGTAATGGATTGAGAATGTGGTTTCCAAGAAATCACATCCCTACCTTGATACTATAAGTGTATGTGGGACTATAACAGTTGTAATTAAGGGTAACAACACTAAAATATTGTGAAATGATCTGGACATGATCATCACCTAGAGCATGAAAAAGGACATTGTTATATACCTGGTTTGACACTCCCAGGGGATATGCTTTGGAATCTAACAAACTCTTTACAAGTATCCTTGATCGATTTAATTTAAAGATGACAATTAATGATCTAAAGAAAATATATAGTTTCATATTTTAAAAACAATGTTTCATTATTAGAGTTACTATACCTATGTTTCAAGATTATTGGATATTCCATTAAGAATAATGTTTCTTACACTATGATTTTTTGTTTTAGTCAATAGAGGGAACCAAAATGAACTTGGGTAAAATTGATTGTGATGGAAATTTTTTTGATGAGATGAAAAATGGGATGAAAATTGTATTAAAGTATTTTGTTATTATTCATAATCAGTTATCTTAATACATGATTAGAAAAATGAATCTTAATCAACACATTGACTCACCAAATATGAGTTGTATAACATTCCATGAATGTTTGGGAAGTGGAAACTATGTTGGAAAGAAGATTAATTTTTTTAATATTTATAGAATATGGGAAGAATCATTCAAGGGAATTTATAAAATATAATAGAATATTTTTTCTTTGTGGAAAATAAGAACACAAATAAAGTAACTTCAAAGTAAAAAATAAAAAGTTCCACAAATAAAATGGTTAAGAATTACAGTCTCTCTAACATATCATTGATTATTAATCAGTTATCATTATACATGATTAGAAATTTTAACCTTTAAAAACTCATTGAATAATACGAATGAACTAGAAAATTGATTTAATGGTAATTTTATATTTAATGGAAATGAATTATTATAGGGGGGTAACACATAATTTTATCCTAAAGTTGATAAAATAGTGTTTTGTTTCGATAAAGAGATGAATGATATGGATAATGTATATTGGATATTATAGATGACATCAGAACTGATAGAGGATTTATTGAGAATGGTGTGTTTGTTATCATTAATTGAGTTTACAATGTTATTGGATCTATGTGATATGTTCATTAATCAACATTTTTATTCAACGAATAAGTAAATGTGAATTTTTGAATTGGATTTATGGTAATAACCATGTTTTAAGAGAATATATTCTATAGGTATTCACATGTCTGTTATGTGACAATCTAGAGATTCTTTTTGATAAATGGGGGATTAATGTTAAGTGATTTTGCAAATTATAGTTTCCTCAATTATAAATTTTTAATTTTGGAAGGTTTGTAAGGTTTACCATGTATGGAATAGTTTATGTTTAACTTTTGATGTGATTTTATCAGTTAATCTATAATTTCACCATTTGATGATTTATCCAAATTTGAAAACCAATGTTAACCTTTTTTATAGATGTGAGTAATGAATTGTCATTATATTATTAATCTTAATTTTTGCTTCACACAAGAATAAAATTCACCTATTAGATTAAGTTATGGAGTAAAAATTTATCTTTTCACATCCAAAGGATTAAATTATTCCAATAAAATAAAAATAAATCTGCTGAGTAAATTTTCATATGTTCGCATCCTATATTGAAATGGAATTCCTCAACATTATAAAATGGATCTTGAAATAAAACATTTCCCTCTTACCATAATTTTAATGATATAAATGTTCTATTTCATGCCTATTTGGTTTATGGTTTTATTTTTATTAACCTTACATATATCCCCCATATTATTATTATCAATGATCTCTATCACCATCTATAATTATATACTGATTTATTTCATGTCTATTTATTTACTTTACAAATATATTATACTATATAGAATCCGATTTTTGTGTTATATTAGGTATACTTTATGTTCCCATTTTTATACAAATATTTATTAATACTTTAAATGATGTGGGTTTATATGATGGAATTTTAAAATTTAAAACCTTTAATAAACATAGTGAATTTTAATGGAAAATTTATTTTAATGGGTAGAGAATGTAACAACCCGAAAATTTATTAAATATTTAATTTCACAAATTAATTTAATTTTATCAATATATTATTTACACACAACACAAAATATTTCATGAATTATAAAGAACATTAATTTTTCTTGTGTTTCAAACCACAATGAGGTTCATCGAAATTGCATATCACATGTGACACCATGATTCAGTAAACCATGAAATAATATCTTTGTAAATATATTTGAAATGACATATAAATATAATAAGTGGTTACAAAGACTGTTAAATTATTTAGAATATATATATATATATATTAATTTGCAAATCAGTATAATTGTATATTTCATTTCATAAAAAATTAGAGTTAAATTTTTATTATTTTAATAACATTCATCTAATATATTTTTACTCAAAACATTTATTAATTTGGTTTTGGGAGAGAAATATTAAAATTTATTTTTAAATAATTTTTAAAATTTGTAAATTGAACATTATTTTTTAAATGATCATTTTATAATAAACATACGGTAAAATTTTTGGATTTTTCAGAAAAGATTGATTTACTTAGTGAATAGTGAAAAATATTGATTTTGGTTAAAATATCATTTCACTTCTACAATTTACTAATTTAAATTCTCTATTATGCTTTAAGGTAAATTATTTATATTTTAGTTATATTTATCTCACTAAATTACTTGGTAGTCTACTTTATTTTTCACTTTGGTATAAATTTATTTTTTGTGTTGAAATGGATTTTTTATGAAACTTGTTTTAAAGAGAATAATATTTCTATGTTTCAACTAATTATAAAAATATCTCAGGATGAATGTTTTAGAAGATATTTAATTTTTATATTTAATTAATTATTTTGTGTTATTCATTCAATAAATATTATTAGACATATATTTAATATAATATCATATTTTTGTTTGAAAAATATACTTCCTGAAAACCCAATTTATAATGTGTTTATGAGTTATGGGTTAAATTTAATTTAACCCACATTTAGAAAATTTATTTGAAAAAAAAATTAATTTTATAAATAATAATTTTGAAATTATATTAAGAATATTTTTTTTAAATTTTCAAAATACAGTTATTTTTTAGGAATAGTGAAAATACTGAATTTTAATTGAAAACTACCACTTCATTAAAATTATTTAAAATAAAAAATTATTTTTTTATTTTTTTTAAAAGTTAAAATAGTTCTATAATATGTCCATTAATCCAATTTATTTCATTATAATCAATTTTATATTCATTTCAAATATAATTTTTTTTAAATATGTGAATATTCTCTCTTTACTGAACCAGTTTCTCATCACTTATACGATATTTTTTTTCAAATTATACTTTTACAATTCATTGAATGGAATTTTAAAAAAATATTTCAAATTTTTAATCATAAAAATATATTTTATATAATGAGTTTATCTTAATTTATAACCATATTTATTAGTAAAAATTATTTACTATGGTTATTGTAAAAATGGGATTTCTAGGGGATAAACTAGAATGAAAACTGTTCAAAATAACCATAAATTTTTTAAAAACCCCATTGGATAGCCATATATAGACATTATATCTTATAATATATTTATATGTTAATTATTGTAATATTTTAACATGAAAAATATTCGTTGGGATTCATTCTTTCATATAATTACATGTGTGCCACTTACCTCACTTATAAAATCCCACCCCATATCATTTTTTATTCCCAGCTTAAAAAAAATTGGAGCCAAAAAAACCTACCATAATAATCGAATAACATATATACTATAATTATAGAACCCTTTTAGTAGTATTACATTATATCTATGAAGTATATTAGTGTAAACCTATGGAGGATACCCGAGGAAGATGTAACGTTCTTCAACGAGCACATTTATTTTTTTCATCCAATATATCTTTCAATAATTAATAAAAGATGATATAGTAACCTCATTATATATCATATAATTAGATTTATTTATTTTGGTTGTATGTACTAGAACCATCTCTATTTCCATCAAATGTTTTACAAAATCATTGTTCATGTGTAACGCAGACTACTGCCTCACAAACTGATGTCATTCTATTTTCAATTAAAACCTCTCATGTTTGTGTATAATTATGGATAGAAATTATATATATGATATTTGTAAAATTTTTAAACCTCTAGAGTCACTATATCATATATAATTATTTTACTTTCCATTCCTTATATGATATTATAATTTCATTTGTGTGTACGGTGGACTACCATCTCATGAAGTGACATGACTTAATTTGACTAACGTTTTACTTGGATTAATATAAGGATAATGTTTATAAATATATAATATATAAATGACATAATTATGACATTAATAAAATATTTTTCTTTCTTAAAATATAATATATCATTTTCAATCTTACATTTTCACCCAAAGAATGATGATATCATCATTCATTAATATATAGACTACCACTATCCTGGAGCGATATTACTCTCCCTTTTCATCACCACACCACACAATTGATATATATATACATATATTTTAAAAAAGTTAAGTTTTATTCTCGTTATTTGGATCATTATGTATAGATAAACCATTATATAAATCCTCTATAAAATAATAATTCAAAACATCAAAAACCATACTCATGAATATGTATGACCTACGGTCTCTATGGTTTTGACGTACTAAATTTATCAAAATGATATATAATAATTTATCTTAAAACAATAAATTAGGCATGAATATTATAATTATTTCATTAATATCATTTATGTGTTAATATAACCTTTAACATTATAGTGACATTGGATTAACATACATGGATATTACATCATTTTAGAAGAATATTCATTACATTACAAAAAATACATGCACGAGGATGATAATAGTTTACTGTCATTGGAAACATTGAAACAAAATCATCTATCATTGTTAATTATCTTCAAAATATCTTATAATTATCTACAATTTTAGTACATCTTCCTGAAATCAATTTTCATAACTCATGGAAAGGAAATATCATAATGTGGTGGGATCTGATTCTTAGTAAGGGTAAATGAAGGAAACATGTAAATATAACCTGAAAAAGGATATGAAACATGAGTATAAAATATTAAGATCAAAAACATCATATTATAGATGATGATAATTATTGGTTGTTCACAATACATATATCATAATATAATTAATATCATCAGTTATGAAAGAATAACATAAGAATAAGACATGGAATTATTGGCATTCTTATAAGAATATGAAGTCTTATGTTAACAATTTCTAGCAAGAACTTTATAACATTATTGTCTTGGGATACATCCCATTTACCTTCACTAGGCTTGTGATAACAACCTTTTAACCCTCTTACTTTTACGAATAGGATAAATCCAATGTACCTTCTTGTTTATAGGGTTTGAGTACAACCTGTGTACCCTATTACATTCATTCTTGATAAAAAACCCTTATACATTCCAATATTTAGGCTTGGAATACAAACCATATACCTTCTTATTTTCAGTCTTCAGATATAACTCATGAACCCCTTATTCTAATATATAACTAATCCTTACCCAATTTATTAGAGAGTGATATATATCACACTAATATCATAATAAAACAATACAAAATTCTCCCACAAAATCATAAAAAATCACATCATAACCATTGATATGTAATGGTTATCATAAACATGAAATCATATCATAACCTTTGAAAAAATATAGAATTTTAAATGTTTTTTCATTAAATGAAAAACACATTGAAGAGAAATGGATTTCATAAAAACATAACCCATGAAAGAGAAATATATTTCATAAACATATAACTCATGAAAACAAAATTTATTTCATAAACATGTAACTCATATAAGAGAAATATGTCCTATAAACACCCTATAATTAAGCATAACCCACTCATAGAATGAATATGAATGGAAAAAATAGATCATTTCCCATAAATGAATGAGTAACATCAACAAATTTCATCATAGATGGAAAATTATTTTGAAATATCATTCAAATATGTTTCTTGATAATATTATCATTTCTTCATTAAAAACTTCTTTTTAATACATAATATCCTTTGAAAAATAATTTTCATATAAAATAACATGAAAACATAAAAAAATACTTATGTTGATTTTAAAATACTTTTTACTTTAATAAATATATTGTTAACATCAAATATGTTTAAAAATATTTTTATTAGAAAGAATATTGAAAACATTACAAGAAATCTTTAAAATTATTTAAAAACCATTTCACTAAAAATACATTGAAAACTTATAAAAAAATATTGATTTTTTTGAAAATATTTTTACATTAAAACTTTTTAATGAAGCATAATTTTTTTAAAAGCCATTTCATTTAAAATACATTGAAATCATATTAAAAACTCTTGAAAATGTTTTGAAAAACATTTCACTTGAAAAATTATGAAAGAAGATTCAAAACATTTTAAAATCCTTTTTCATTGAAATAGTATTTTAAATATATAATGTTATCATTAAAAAAATTTAAAAAATTAAAATCCTTTTCCTTGAAAATTATATTCATTTATCATTTGAAAAAAATATAACTTATTTGAAAACACAGTTTTTGAAATAAAATAGAATTTCTTTCGAAGAGGGAAATATAGGCAGATTTTCGAAAAACATTATATTAAGTTCCAAAGAGTGTAAAAAAGGTACTAATACATTAGGATGACTTTAATAAATATAAGGGATAATAATTCATGTGTTTTATTGAGTGATGGATCAGAAAATTTCATTAAAGTAGGCATAAACATAAACAATCTTGAAAAGTAATGAGATTGTTTCAATAAACCCTTATCAGTTGGTAACTTGGGATCATAATCATAATATAAGAAAATTAAATTAAATAAATCATAAAATATGTTTAAAATATTTAGATTTATAATATAAAATTTCAATTTTAATCATATACACTTGGTTAATGACTGTTGGTTTGTAACAAAACTTATGTCCCAAAGATGGAAAATAGAGAGAAAACTACATTTCTGATTTGGTAACTTTTGAAAAACTAACACCCATGAAAGAAAGATAATTGAAAGGAAATTAAAATAACCATTGTTTTAATAAAAAAAATAATATAACACCTTTATTTTCATTATATACACTAGGAAAAATAAATTAGTTGTGAAAACGACATGTATCTCTTGGATATGAAAAGTGAGATGAAATCCCCTTACCTCGTGCCTTGAATCTCATCATACTAATTCAAACCAAGTGATTAATGAATATAAATCTATTTTAAAAATTTTATAGATCCATATTATTATATATAATAACATATATGTATTTATTATTATAATAAATTCCCCTCCTGATAATAATCATATGTTAAACATTCACTTCGGGTAATATTAGCTTTGTTTTCCGCATGCGTGTTTATTTATTACATATTCATTCCTTATAAGTATATCATTATTACAGAATGTAAAATTTGATAAAAATATAATTTATATTCATTATGTATTTACTATAAGAATATATATAATATAGATGTCTGAAATTGAATACACCATTCATGCAGACGGTAAGTCGTACGTATGCATGAATGTTGTTTCCTTTTTAAAGTCAAATTGAATGGAGGAAAGAAAATTAAATATATGTATATACATATACAATATAATTATAGTATCATTATAATGTTATATATATCATATTTGTTCAGTAATCCCATCCTTAATAAATTTCATGTAGTGGTGGAACAAATCACACCTCTTTGAGGGGTGATCGTCCACACTTCCTCAAATGAAATTATCGTATTTACACCAACTGGAAATTAAAAAATATATGTGTTATAAAATTAATAAATAATATTAAAAATAATATATATAATATATTAAATATATGAAATTATATTCCATCATAATATCTATGATGAAAGGTGGTAGAGGAAAACTGAACAATCATCGTTTGGTGATGCGGTAGTTCACCGTACATGTAAATAACATATTTTTCACCCAATAGATAAAGATGTGTGTAGATATAGAAAAAATACATAACATAAAAACGTTCTTGTATATTTTTTATAAATGTTTTTTATAAAATCATCGAATAAAGATAGTGGAGGGTGTTGAGAATGAAAATAAAAAATGGATCTTAAGAGAAGACATAACCTCTTAATCTAGTATCTTCTTTTGGTTTGTTCAAAAAGGCTACCATGTATTTAATACATCCCAAGGCAAGGCATATAGGTGGAAGGAAGAGATTTTAGAAAGTGTATTTGGAATATATTTTCCAAACCTACTTGGTTTGATAGGTGTGAAGAAGAGGGAGAGGTGGTGGACTTTTATATTGATGGGAAATGACACACTAGGTATTTTTAAAATTACGTTTGTTGTACCAAAATTTTAAAAAATATTATTTTGTATTATAACAGTAAAACAAAATAATAAATGTTCTATTGATGCATAATGGATATAAAATTTTGGTTGGACATGTTTTTAGGTCGTTTGTGGTCATAATTATAAGGTTTTGTACTTTGTTAAACTTATTTTTCTCTTAATTGTTGTACTTAATTTTAATCACATTCACTAATATTTTTGGGAAAAAAATGATATCTTATTATAGGTTATAAATTATCATTATTACGAATATGGAATAAATTATTCTAAATTATAATCATAGAAGTGGATGAAATTAATTTACAATTAATCTTTCTCGTGGGATGACAATACATATTTTTAAAGAAAAAACATCAAAATTTATATATGCACTTTATACCCAATTTCAAAGTGAAAATAATTATAATTACCTGAATTTTATTAATTTATTAAAATATAATATAATTATAATTTTAAACCGAATTAAAATATAATTTGTACTTATAAGAAAATTGGATGAACAAGTGGTTTTGAATTATAATCTAGTTTTTCTTACAATCCATTAAAAAATGAAACTGACAGAAAATTACAAAATATTATACTCAACTAATTTTTATTATTAAATTAAAAATATGAAGTTATTTGTAACATATTAATGATTGAAGAGTTCCAAAAATTTAATTTTTAATGTGTTCTCAATTAAAATGTGGTAAAAGTACATTTATGAAAAATATAGGTTCTTATGAAAACAATTGGTGATGTTCTTGTCATATATCTTTCTAAACTATTAGATGAATATAAAAAATATTTTACTAAATATTTAACATATATATTACAATAATATCACTCACTGATTATAATTAATTTAATTAATTATGGTAAAAATATTTATGACCATAAAAATGAAAGTACATCCATTAATATTCAATATGTTTTCAAATTCATATATAACTAATTAGTATCCAATGAATTAATATTATATTTGTGTAAACTATATATATATTTATAAATTAGTTAATACTATTCATACAAACTAACTTAACACCTAGTTTATGTCTTATTCATTTAAACAATAATATTTTAATAATATACTATTTTTCGATAAGAATCACTCATGTGTGTTACACAATCATTTGATAAAAGTTATTATTTCATGTAACTCAAGATAACCCAAGTGTTCTATGTATATTATGATAACATTTATGTTTTCTATAGTGTATGAATAACTCTTTGTTTTAGATAACGTAAGACAAACTTAGAAAATTTACAATTTTTTGTATTTCATGAAATATAAATGATAAAAAATATTGAATTAATTAATATAATAGTATTAACTAGAAAAATATAATGGGGCTACATTCTAACCCCTTAAAATTAACTTTGCCATCAAAATTCACCTTTTTTATTAAGGGTTTAATACTTGAAATGCTCTTTCTTGGAATCCTACATCATAAAAATGAACACTTAAGCATCAATTTAAAAAAGAATGTTTGAAGCATAATGGTTTACTAAAGTAACATATAATTGGGTTTACATGTGATAGAAAATATGAGAAATGTGAAAAAATATCCATGGAACAGTAATCTAACCTTTTTTTGATAGAGAATATTAGAGGAAAAGTTGAGGAAAAAGTTAATGATTCTAAAGGAAAAAATCTGTGATGAATTGAGGGATCATCTGATTCATTTGAAATGGAGGTACTATGAAATTTTTTTTGGTTTCAAGATCATTTTTTCTAATGTTATCTAATTTTCATGAAAATATATTGTTTTATGATTTCTGGAAAACCTCATCCTTTATGGTTCAATGATCATATTCACCACTATCTCTAAAGAAGAAGGTGGAGTTTTCATTCCCGAAGCACTAATAGGTCATGAGATCCATGATATTCCATCACATCACCTATTAGTTATCATAAACATCACGTTTTTATAATGGGTTATCCAATATTCTTAAATCCTCATGTTGTAAGATAATAATTTATTCCCACAAACATCATCCAATGTTTACCTTAAACATCCCATAAATGGTTAACCTTGTAACCCATTTTAAAGATGAATGTAAAAATCTTTAGAAAGAAATTCATGAATGATTATTAACATTGATCACCAATGTATCATAAATTACAACTTGTTTTTCATATTAAAAACATGTTTATACACGTATTATTTATTCTATTAAAACATGGTAATAACCATAACTACCATAAATAACTTTGGAAAAAAGCATGAAACCTTATACAAATAAATACTGGATATATTCTTAAAAACTAAGATGTTGTAAACTTAATCCTTTATGTCATAGAACACTTTTCTAATAATCAGTTATATTATAGTCTATTCTATCTAATTTACTTATTCATAACTAGATTATCTTTATCTGGACATCATTATCTCAATGTCTCACATTAATTAATGGATACATTACAATAATCAAAATATCACCTTTCTATGAAATCATTTTTCTATGTATTCATCACCATAATACATGTCATTTTCAATCCATAATTAAAATTTTAGCTGAAATTAATCATATACTTCACGATTCATATCACATAATCTTTGAATACCAAAACATAAATATATTATTCCTCTAAAATTATTCATAAACCTTTACTTAGGCCACATAAACTTATTCATTAAAACATATTTACTAGAATATGAAATATTAATCATGCATTATGGTTCCTCATCCTAAATTTAATCATGATTCTCATTTTTAATTTAAACAATACAATGATAAAATAACATACCTTTTACATATTGTTTGAGGACTCTTTTTATAAAGAAGTATAACTAATAATGTACCACAATCCTAATTGTATTTATAAGATTTCCAGTTGGGAAAGCAATTCAAATAATGCACATAATTTCTATATCTGAAACATTAAATTTAAACCATGTTCCTTCATGTTCTCTCCATTAACTAAAACCATAAGGCATAGTGTGAGAAACACTTATAATTTTGGAATACCATAAAATCTAGAAAAATAACTTATAGGGTTCCTAAATAATGGATCATATTTAATTACTCTCTAAAAACTTATTTTAATCCTAGGTTATTAATATTCACACTCTATTTAAATCCATCATGATGGTTCATGATGTTTTTGTGAATTTCTAAAGCATTTCCCCCATTAGTATCAAACCAGGTGTGAAACAAGGCCCGCTGTTGTGTACCAGATTAACGAGAGTGAGGTGTGATACATCTTATTAGAGTTGTTACCCCTATATACGTCTATTACATAGCCATATACACTTGAATTATACATACAGTTCTATATTTATAATAAAAAAATCACTCTATCCATTACCGAATTTCTAGGAAATTTTCCAGAATGTTGACTCATTATTATACTAATCGACAGATACATACCTAGTTATATGCATAAAAAAATACCCATGGATCTCCCTAATGTTTTCTCATACTAGTTTATAATGGTGTAATAATCATTTCCTTTGATACCTACAATAGAAAACCAATCTTAACATTAATGGATATTAAATCATTTTTGATGAATATTCAGACCATTACACAAAATACATGCCTGGGGACCATAATATTTTAGTGTATTTGGAAGCATGGAAACATAATAATTTATCATGGTGAAGGATCTTCAATATCTCCCATAAATATATCTACCTTTAGTATGTATACCTAAAACCATTCTTTATAACATTGGGTAAAAACATAAGAAATGGGTGAGCTCAGATGGTCAGTAAGGGTAAATAAAGGAAATGTGTAAGCATAACATGAAAAAAGGGTATGTAACTTTAGAATGACAATTAAAGATTATATTGTACATATTTGAGATCATGAAAATGATTGTTTTTTATTAAGATATCGATTATAATATAATTAAGTGCATAAGTGATGAAATCATAATATACATATAAGACAAGGAATTTATGGGATGCACATAAGAATAGAAAATCTTATCTCAAGGATACCTTTATAGACCATTTTAACATGTTAGTACAGGGAGGAGACCCATGTACCTAATTTGGGATTGGGATAACAACCTGTATACCCTCTCACTTTTATTCTTGGGCTATAACCCACGTACTTCCTTTTTTTTAGGATTGGCCTACAACCCTTGTACAATCATACTTTTAGGATTGGGCTACAACCCATGTAACCTATGGTTTTTTGGCCTAGGATATAACCCATGTAACTTATTGTTTTGGGGGTTGGGGTACAACTCATATATTGTTGGATATCATAAAAAACATATCATTTACCAATGTAAATGATGTAGATAAAGTTCACTCCAATATCATAATTAAATAATACATACATGTTCCACAAAATCAAAAATAATCAAATCACAACCCATGAAAATAAATGGATATCATAAATATGTAATCATATCATAACCTTTGAAAATATTACACAAGATTAATAATCATTTCTTTAAAATCATAACCCCTGAAATATAATTTTATTTCATAAACATATAACTTATGAAATAGAAATAAATTTCATAAACATATAAATCATTTAAAAGAAAAATATTTCATAAACATATAACTCGTGAAAGATAAATATTTTTCATCAAAAAAATGGAATTATGTCTAACCCATTTAGAGAAATAATATTAATCTAAACTTTAGATCATTTCTTAGAAATGAATGAGTGACATTAATAGATTTCATCTTAGAAGGAAAATTATTTAGAAATATCTTTCAAAAACATTTCATGGGGAAAGTATCATTTCTTCATTGAAAAAATATTTTTAATACATAAAACCATTTGAAAATAATTTTATTTTAAAATACCATTAAAACATATAATTAAGACTTGAGATCACTAATAAATAATTTTTCCTTAAAAAGTCATTAAATGAACTTGGAGGAATTTTAAAAATAGTTTTCATTTTATACAATTTTAAAACATTAAATGAAATCTTGAAAACATTTTGAAAATAATTTCATTATAAATACAAAGAAAAATTATAAATAAATCAAAAATATTTTTTTTACATGAAAGCATATGAAATAAGCTCAAATTTTTTTTTACATCTATTTCATTATAATTTCTTTTAAACCATAAATAGAAATCTTGAAAATGTTTTTAAAACCATCTTACTGGAAAACATATTAAATAAGATTCAAACAGTTTAAAGAACTTTTTATTATAAAAAATATTTGAAAACATATAAAGGAATCACTAAAAATAATAAAAATTTTAAAATCATTCTTCATTGAAAATGGTCTTCAGGAATCATTTGAAAAGAAAATTTGAAACGTTTTTTTGAACCATGGTTTTTAAAATAAAATAAAATTCCGACCAAAGAGAGAAATACAATCAGATGTTATTAAAACAACATCTTAAGTAACAAAGACTAAAATATATTACTAATACGTGGTTATATTTTGAATTACTATATGATATAAAAACTAAATAGGGTTCATGATATATGGATCATAAAATTTCATTATAGGAATCATAAAGATGAAAAATCTTGAAAAGTGATGAGATTATTTTCTACAAACTCTTATCACTTGGTAACATGAGATCATACTCATTATGTAATAAAATTAAAGTACATTAGGCCTAAAATATAATTCAAATAATTATATTCATGATATAACATGTTAATTGGAATCGTATACACATAATTAAAGATCATAGGTTTATAAAAAATCACATGTCTCAATGAAAGAAAATTTTGAGAAAACTACTTTACAGATTTGGTTACTTTTGAAACATTAACACCCATGAATGAATGGAAGTTTACTGGATATGTAAATTCCCATTAATTATATGAAAATTATAATATAATACATTCATGGATATAATATAAACCATGAAAAATAATATAGTGGTGAACATGAGATGTATCTCATAGATAAGAAAACTAGGACGAATTCACCTTACCATATCTCATGAATCTAATAATAATCATTCAACCCACCAATATAATAAATATAAATTTATTATAAATATATTAATTAACTATATTATTATATAAAATACCATATATGGTTTTATTATAACCCTATATTACCCACTTGTTAACAATCCTTTTTTAAGGTTTCACATCAGGAAATATATGCTTTGTTCTTCCCATGTGTCTTCATTTCTTATATCTCTAGTCCTTACACATATATCAAGATTATAGAATGTAAATAATTATATAGATATCATTTATATTCAGTATATGTGAATTATAATATTCTATATAATATAAATTTTTTAAATTTAATATGTCATTCATGGAGATGGTAATCTGTACATATGCATGAACAATGTTTCGGTTTTTAACGTCGTATTGAAAGAAATAATAAAAATAATATATATATATATGTACAAAATTTCATTATATTATAATTATAATGAAATATATGTCATATATTTTCACTAAAAACATACTTAATACATTTTATGTAGTGTGCCAACGAATCATATTGTTTTGACGGGGCAGTAGTCCATAATTCGTCAAACGAAATTATCATATTTAAACCAAATGGAAATTAAAAAATGTTATGTTTTTTAAATTGAATAGAGATTATTAATAAAATAATAAATACAATATCTGTAATATATATACATATGGTCCATCCTAATTTTTTCTATGAGATGTATTAGAGGAAAACATGATCAATCATCGTTTTAGTGAGGCGGTAGTTCACCATACACGTAAACTGTATGTTCATTACCCATTAGATGGAGGTTTCTATAAGGGTAGGTAAAATAATTACCATAAAAAATCAAATTATATATAGTATAATTGTGTTTTTTTACAATAATGGAATTAACATGGTGGCATATGGAGAACGAAAATAAAAGATAGGAGCTTGAGAGAAGACATTTTCTCTTAATCTGGTAACTCCTTTTGGTTTTACCAAAAGGATTCCTTGGAGTGATTTATATTTAAGGGGATGATTATAAGAAGAATTATAGAAATTTGAATACTCTATCGGGTAGTTATTTTAAAAACTAATGTTGATTTATAGGTGTGAAGAATAGGGAGAGGTGGTGGCCTTCAATAGGGAAGGGAAAGTACACACTCGGAATTTTTTGAAAAAAGTTATGTATACCAACGTTTTTATCTTTGAAAAGTCATAAAAACACAAGAAAAAAATAATGGAAGTTTAATATTATAATAATGGCTATAAAACTGGTTTAGACATGTTTTTAGGTCTTTTGGGTTCTTAAATTTAAGGTTTATTACTTTATTGTCGTAATTTTTCTCATAATCGTTATAATTTATTTTAATCATTTTCACTAATATTTTCGTAAAATAAAATGTTTAGATTATTTAAAATATAAATTATTCTGACTCCAAATATGGAATCCATTTTTATAAATTATAATCACATAATTTGTAGAAATTAATTTAAAATTAACACCGCGGAGAGGATGACACTATGCGTTCTTAAATACAAACTTCAAAACTTTTGATATGTTTTTTTATACACAATATCAAAGTAAAATTGATTATAAAGAACTAAATTGGATTAATTGATAAAAATATGTTCTAATTAAATATTGAAACAAAATATAAATATATTTTATCTTTATAAAAAATGTATATGAAAAAAGTAGTTTTGAATTAAAATCTAATATTTTTAACTATTCATTAAAAATGAAACCTAATATGAAAATATCATAAATATATCATAGCCTAACTTTATTTTTTTACTTCCAAATATTCCAATTATTTTCACATATTAAATCTATAAAAGTTCCAAAAAATGGATTAAAAATGGGTTATTTATTAAAAGGTAGAAAAGATACCTTTATAAAAATTATAAGTTTTTATGCATAATATTTATTTTATTCTTATCTTATATTTATCAAAACTATTGGTTGAATATAAAAAAAATTATTTTATTTATAAAATATATGTTATATTAATATCCCTCAATAATTATATTTAATTTAATTTATTAGGGTAAAATAGATTTGTGACCATAAAAATAATAATATTTCTCTTCACATTTAGTAGGTTTTCATACTCATTTCTAATTAATTTGTAACATATGAATACATATTATAATTTGGTAAACCATATATTTTCATGAATTAGTTAGTACTATTCATAACAACTAATTTAATGGTTTGGTTATATCGTATTATATTAAATAATAACATTTTATTAATATACTATTGTCCAGTAAAATGAAGTCTGTAAAGTTATACAAGCCATATAGAAAAGTCATTATTGATTGTAATGCAATTCAACCTCGATGTTCCATGTGTAACAAGATAAAATTTATATTACTTGCATTGCATGTTTTACTTGTTGTTGTGTATAACATAATACAAACATAAAAACCTATTTTCAGTGTTGTGTGAAATGTAAATTATCAAGAAGATTAAATTAATTAAAAAAGTAATAATTCAAAAAAAATATTATGGTAATAAAAATATACTATGAGGACCAAAAATAACAAATTAAAACATATACAAAAAACAAAATATTAATTATCTGAAACATTATTTTATCATTGAATTGTTTATAAAAGGGTAATAAAAATATATAATTAAATAAGAAATGTTATGATATATATTGTTATGGTTAGATAATATATTCATAATAAACTTATATATATTGTTTATGAGGTTCAAATATGTACAATGGAATTAAAGACTTATGGTTAGAGATTTACGTCTCACTATTACATTCTATGAGAAAAATGCCAGATTCATCACCTATTTTTTATAGTGTGTATATAATACCCATGAATGTATTTTATGATGAATATTATTAAAATTTAATTTATTTATATATCTATTTTAGGATCCATGTTTAATTGGGGTTATAGATCAAAATTTACCAAATTGGTAAGTGATATTTGTCTCAATTTTCTGTCTATGAGGAATATGTTCTGTTATAGAACTATCTTATATTATTAAGTCTATATACATTACATTTTACCTATAATATAATTAATTGTATTATCTTTATGTTTTTTTTATTTTTCATTTAATTATATTCCATCATGTTGATTAAATTTCAATGTTACTGATGACATAAAAACATTACATTCCAATATCATTGTTTATTGGGATTTTTTATGATTTTATTTCAGATGATAGAATTTTATAATCCATCTCCCAAAAGAATCATGAATTTTACTATCCTCTTATTATTAAAACTTAACCCATATTTTACTTCTTTCCCCCTCCCAATCATATTTAGTCGAAAACACTTTTTCTTACCAAAGTATTTTTCCTAAAAAAATTCAAATTAATTTTTGACATTTCATTAAAAATGATTTATTATATTATTTTTTAATAATTTTTTATTTTTAAAAAAATAATTTTAATTAATATTCATGTAAGAACTCGGATCTCTTTTCTGGTATGTTTTTCCTTTTTTCTGGATATTTTGAGAAAAATGAATTTTCTGGAAATTTCAGAAGTACACGCCGTGTACATTCCTACTACACGCCGTGTACTCTTTCCCCGGCTCGAAGCCGTGTGCTCGTCATGTAACATCCCAAGTAAGTAATGAATAATAGATATTTTTATCTATGTCTATTAATGATTAAGATAGTGTTATAGAGACTTAAAATGAAAATAAATATAATCTTATGCATGGAAAACACTAATATTCTTAAAAGATTGTTTTAGTGCCTTTTGATGGAAAACCATTTTTGAATCTATATTTTTACAATTTTATATACTATGTTTGTCAAAATAAACTTATTCTTTATGATTGGGACATCAAAATTTACCTTGTGTGAATTTTTGGTATTTTTCTGACAATGTTCATTTTTTAATGAATAGTGAAAAATACTGCATTTTACATCAAAACTTCTTTTTAATCTAATTTATTTATATGATTATATTATGTTTTGAATTGGTTTTGAAGTGAAATTAGAATATATTTTTAACATTTTATCCAATGTTGGTCATTGGAATCAATTTCACTTTGAAATTAGACTTAAACTGGTGTCAATCTTTTGAAACTTATTGTTTTGTAAAAACACGCTTTTTGCTCTGGCAGCGGGAATTAATTATTAAATTAATTAATGTGACTTATATGATTTGAATTTTGTAAAATATACTTCATTTTTGAATTCGGAATATCAAATATAGCTTAGGGTGAATTTTTGGTAATTTTCTGAAAAACTTCAATTTTTGATTAATAGTGAAACCACTAAGTGGTAATCAATCAAACTGATTTTTCAGTTAAATGAAAGTTTACCACTAATGTGTATTGAATTTTGAAACTCCGAAATACATGGTTGTCATTAAGAAGTAAAATGTTGTTCAATGAGATTAAAATAATTTTTTGGTGAATAGTAACTTATTATGTTTTTAATCGCGATTAGTGGTAATTAGTGTAGTTTAAGGTATAAATAATGCTTTAATAATATGAAATGACCTAGACACATGTACCAACCTTATTGGTTGTGTCATGGCCGACCAAGACAAGCCATGGGTCAACTTGGGGACCCCATGGAGACATTTTGGTTGGGAAATGATATAAATAACTTTTTATTTAATGTAAAAGTAAAAATGACACAAACATAATATGTTTTATGAAAACAATTTTTACATGGGGTTATAAAGATCAGATATTTGATTATAAATAGTCATTTGAAATATAAAAATATTTCCTACATCATAGTATTTTTTTTATGATTTTTAGACATTAAATAAATTAAATTATTTATGACATAATAATGATGCAGCGATGACATCATTATTTGACGATTTAAATAAAATGGAAAGATAATGTAAAATCTATGAACTAAACCTGGCCAAAACCAATTGGATGAGTTTATTTCGAACCCTTATCACCTTATCCACGAATTCTATCAATGTGGGACCTTTTAAAACCGAAAAACATTTTCAAATAAAGTAATATTTCTTTACTTTCCAAAAGTGCCCCTCCTCTCCTCTTATAAAAGGCCCCCACCTCTACCTCATTTCACACACTACTCAAGCCTTTGGCTCAGCCAACCCCTTCCCATTTAATCTCTCCACATCCCTATCCTCATCCTAGAGGATTCCCTTTGGGCATAATCCTTTCAAAGGAAGCCTTTAGGCTCAAATCAAAAGGAGTTACACTTTTTAAAGGTAATTCATTCTCTCATGTTCATTTGTTTTATTTTGCTTCTCCAACCCCCTAAACTCTTTTTATTTACTCCTTTTGTAACAAAAACATTATATTCAATATACTAGGATGTTGTTATAAGATTTATTTGATCTACACTCTCACACAACTACATCAAATGGTTAAAGAAAATATGGTTTCCGTGGATGGAGAAATTCTGCCTCCCGCAACGATGATTGTTCAATACTAATTTAACAACTTCAATGGTGGCCATTATGATGTAACTATTTTTATATATGATATATAATATGTTTATGTTTTCCTTAATCTTCTGTTTTTTTCATTTTGGGCATACCTTTATGGTTTCCATTATGGGTAAACACGATATCTTCATTTTAGGAAGTGCGGACTACCGCCCCCTGAAAGTGATTTGATTTGTTAATACCATATGTGGGATGTGTAAAGGATAAAGTTAATGATATTATATATGTTATTATACTGGAATTATAATATACCCTTGTATCATTATGATTCCATTCCAGAAAATATGAAATAGAAATGGAAGTAGCGTTCATGCGTACGTACGGCTTACCGTCTCCATGAACGATGCATTTCATTTCTTACCTCTAAATGTGATGTAATATAATAAATACATGTATATGATGAATATATATGATATATATGTTATCCAAATCATTAATATCATTCTGGATATAACGAACCTTTGACCAAATTAACAACATGTAAGTGTAAGAAGTCTATTTTTGACTTAAGAACCAAATACCGACAAAATGAACACTATTAACTTAAATGATTACATGATGTTCATAACATGGTATAAAAGGAATAATGAACTTGAAAAAGGTTCATAAGCAAGTAGATATTAACTCAAGTTTATTATTCAGGAGATTAAAGAACGGTCGGGTCAATTCGGATACGAGGTATGGGACTTTGTCTCAATCTCCTTTCATTGAGGCATATTTTATTTTATACACAACTTTCTTTTATTCGGTGTATAAACCCCTTTGACTTTTATGTTTATTCAAAAGGAATCTTTTTTATACGAAGCATTTACTAAACAACAAAAGGGAATGTTTTTGTTGTATGTATGCGGCGACAACGACTTCTCCGCCATCGTGACCGTTATTTGAGTTTCGGCTTCCTCTACAAGCCATACCTTCTTTTTAAAAGAAAAATAAATACCATGTTTTACTTTTCTTTTATTTTGGTATTGAAAATGGTTTTCATAATGTTTTTATATCAATGTGTTGTATTGATATCTTGTGATTGAAAGGTGGATATGTTATGTTTCCTTTATGCATGTTTTATGTGATATGAATTATGTTATGGTTCTTGGGAATTATTATGAAGATGGGTGGTTCTGTGATAAACTAAGGGCGGGTGAGCCCGATATATCTCTCCAATGCATTGGGTAATTCGAAGGAGTGAAACGTTAAGGTTTCTCCAAAGAGATTTTAGGGAATATACTGTGATGGGTATTCCAAACGTAACCAAGAGGGTTACTCCCTACGTAAGAATGTTATGAATGCCTCAAGTTACCTTTATGTCTTATGATTTCTATGATTTATTCATGATTTTATGAGGTATGTTAAAGTGCCTATGTTTTATGGGTAAAGTATGATTTCATTCTTATGTATATATGAACTCATGTTTCCTTTCCATGTTTTTTTTATAACCCATACTGAGTTTTAATGCTCATCCCAAGTTTTTGAAATGTTTTTCACAGGTCAAGGGAAAGGTACATGATAAGATGATAGAGTCAAGGATGTGTCAAGAAATAATCCATGTTTTATTTTAAATGTGTTTCCATTGATGGGAATGAAGAATACTATCTTTATGTAACCACTTTGTTTATATGTGGAATGTAATGCATGTTTTATGATCTAATTCTCTAAAAATCTAAACCCGAAAAGATCCTCAACGTGTAATCTTGTAATCACTCAAGATTAAGTAAGGTTTAAGGTTGGGGCCTTATACGTCATGTCCGGGCCACACACACGGTGTGTAAGGCTGAGGTAGAGGCCAGTTATTTCGAAGCACAGAAAATTCAAAGTACACATCGTGTACCCAAAAAGTACACTCCGTGTACTTTCTTTTTTTCATTAAACGGAATGGGGTCACGTATAACCCCCATATTCGTATTCTTCTTCAGTTTTCGACCGTCCGGGAGAGACCATACGGCCAGATCTTAGACGGATTCCCACCTCGCCGTCTGTTCTCCGATTCGAGCACGGTCAGTTGTGTGGAATCGCAGCGATGAGTTCTTCCTTCTGCTTTAGTCTTGTTTCTTGATTCCTCCTCGTTTCCAAGTTATCATGGGATGAAAATTTTGTGTTTTTTCTCATATCTTCATTGTTATAAGAGGAATCTGTCGTCAAGGTTCACGTATATCGATCTCCTAGGATCGAGGTATGTGGTTTGTTCCTTTCCGTAGAAAGTTGATGAATATTATGTGCAAATTCTACCAATACCCATTAACGGGGTATTGCGTGTTTCCTGTTTTTCCCTTGTTGCTTGCCTGCTTTAGTAGAGGTTATTTCTTGTGAGTTGTGTAATTTATTTTGTGCTCAGGTTTCTTTTCCATTCTTGTTCTACCTGTTTGATGTTTTTCCAGTTTCCATGCCTAGTTGTAGGATAGTGGAACTGTTGTTTTATTATTGCTGTTGAACCTTGGTTGTTAGCCATGTAGTTCTTGAGGTTTACTTGGACGATACACACGTGTTGATCATGTTTAGTTATACTCAGGATTGTGAGAACCTAGAGTAACAGACCAAAGGGAGAATTGACGTAAGGGATTCTCCAGAGTGTCTTTTAATTATGACGCGAGACTATAGGGGGAATTGACATTGAATGCTTCCCCAGAGAGTCTGTAGATCCAAGAAGTGGGCCACATGGGGAATTGAAGTTGAGTGATTCCTCAGAGATCCTTTAGCACGATACGAGACTATAGGGGGAATTGACGGCGAGTGCTTCCCCGGAGAGTCTGCTTAATTATGTAGCTGAACCAGAGGGGTGAGACTGTGTGTGCCTCCCAGAGGGTCGCTAGTGTGGATAGGTTGAACCATAGGGGTTAGACTATGAGAGCTACCCATAGGGTTACCTGTTTCTTCTTTGTTGTTGGCTGTTTACTTGTGTACTTTAGTTACTAGAAATGTGGATTGTAGCTAATTGTGCTTTTCAGTTTACTGCTACTTGGTTTATTACTGCCATCTATTCATTGACTATTAGGCACAAATCATTGGCTGGTTGCCTACTGGGATTGTATCTCACACCCTATTTGGGCCATGCTTTTGGGACCAAGAAGACTATGTTGCTGCAGGTATAGATAAGGGAAAGCACCCTTCTACTTATGGATCATGACTGCATCAGAAGCTGGGGAGCATGGGACTGAGTCGTGGCTCGCGATGCTAAGGAGCTTACTTTGTTTTTCTCTTTCACTTGGTTTCAGTTGTATTTCAACACGTTGTGGTGTTTGCTATTTTCCTCAGATACTTGTACCTGCTGCATCTTTGTCATCATAGTTATATATACATTTACATTGCTTTGGATGTTGGTTTCTATTGGTATCCATGTTGTTTACTGCTTCCGTTGTTTATCGTTGTTTCTTTACCTTGTATACCTTACCAAATGAGGGCATCGTTTCCCCACCGACTCTCCAAGGCCCTCGCTGCTAGTCGGCAGCCTCTTGCGTTCGGGGAAACGCACTTGAGGTCATGTGGAGAACCGGGTACAGGCACCAGTGGAGGGTGTCACGACCCGTCCTTGGGGCCCGTGCCGTGACTACCCCAAGCCCGTCTTCCATAGGCCAGGGGCTGGCGACTAGCACCCAAGGCGTAAATCCCGATAAATGGGAAGGCATTGCCTTTATAAAGGAAACAAGCACCACAGAGTAAGCAAGCAGAGAAAGTAAAAACTAAGTACAAGAGAAGTGCTGAAAAGTAAATGGGCCGGAATACAAACCCAAAAGAAAGTATAACTACAACTGAACAAGTACAATAGAAAAGATAACAGCTGGAAGGACGAAAGCAGCTCCTGGGTCGTCCTCCTCGGATCCTACCTGAAGGGTAGGTACAGATAGCCTCCTCCACGCTCTCGTCCATCAACCTCCTCCACGTGTCGTCTCGTCGTGTAGTCCACCTCCGGGTACTGACTCGTCGTGTAGTCCACCTCTGGGTACCGTCCAGTCCTCGAACACTCGGCCTCCGTCAGCACTGCCTGTCGTCTGCAACCAACACAATGAGGTGCGGGCATAACCCGTGCAGGGGTGAGTATAACGATACCCAGTAGGGACCCCGAGACCCTCATGGTATCACCAAAACCAACAAGGATATCCACAAAGAAGATCTCAACAGATAACCTCTACTTAGGTATATGCCCTTATATATTCCTAAGTTATCAAGTAACCCATCTCAATCATGAGGAAACACAAGGATTGTGAAATCAACGGATAACCACTACCCAGGTATATACCCATACATATAACTAAGTTATCAAGTGACCCATCTCAATCATGAGGTAAACACAAAGGTCAAAAGTCTCAGCTCAAACCATGATTTTCATTATCGAAACCCTAACTGCTGAAGAGCTCCGTCTCTGGAGTGTACAGTGGTCTTGTCACGACTCCGAGGTACTGCTCACTAACCTAAGGCTGCTGAGGTACTCCTCCTGTCGAGTACCGCGGGTCAGCCACCCAAACATAGTAGTGCTTCCCGCCGAGGTATGTCACCCAGACACAGTAGTGCACACCCCATAGTAGCCTGCTGAGGTACTCTCCGGACGAGTACCGCGGGTCTGCACTGTCACACAGGTAGTGCTCCGTCCGCTATCCAACTATATCCAAATCTCGTGCTAAGGATGCCAAAAGTTCCGTATCGTCAACAGGAACGCAACGCAACAGATGACGTGTCAATCAGACGCCCGGTCTGGAAGTTATTGGTTTTTTCGTCTCAGGGGCCCGGATGGTTTTTAAGTTAAAACCAACCAGACCGTACTCCAACTATGTCCAAACCTCTAGTGGAGTAAGCCAAAAGATCCGTCTCCCTTATAGGAATGCCACAAAGTCGACGGCACGTCAATCGGATGTCCAGAACTCAAGATATGAGCGTTTCCGCTCCAAGGGCCCGGTTGGTTTCGTGGATGAACCAACCCGGCCGAACCCAAAGTATTCCAAAACTTTGAGTGCGATATACCGAAACGACCGCCTCGATCCAAGGATCACATTTCCGCTGACGGCGCGTAGTTCGGAGGCACGTAGCTCATGTTACGGGCAAAAGACCGAAAATGGTCCGAAGACGGGGGGTCTGGGCCCGGGCCGACCCGGCCCGACCCCCCTGGGTCCGCCGAACCGGGTCGACCCGACCCGGTCCCGCCCGGCCAGGGCGCGGCCCGGCTCGGACGGCCGGCCCGGCTCGGCTCGGCCGAGTGGCCGAGCAACGCGGCAGCCACGGGGCGCCGCCCCCGCGGGTTGGAAGGAGCCGCGGCCCTCGAAGGGCCGCGCTGGAGTCAACGGATGCGGCATAGCCGCGTCCCATGCCTGAGGGCCGGACCCGCGCGGCGGCGCGCCGCCGGAAGCTTCCGCGGGCCACCAGAGTTGCTCCAGTGGTCCGTTTTCCTTCCCGTCTGCGCCGTTGTTCCTCCCATTTTCCGTTCTTCACTGCAGGATCATCAAATCTCCCTTGCGTCACGTTTTTCCGTCGCCCGCCAAATCCGCACAACCACAAAGAACGGAGGAGGGTTGTCGGGTCGTGTTCGTTTGGCCCGCACCCTCCGCGTTAGTTAATAACAACGGGAGAATTATTCAACACATGAAACAATAATTTTAATAAATTAAAATTGTTCATATGAACCCGGTTCTTTAATTTTAAAGAAACGTTCACGGGAATATAAAATATTCACAACAACCCCTACCTCGTCAAGTCGTCGCACACGCGTTCTTCTCATATTTGATCGTCGTGGAAGGAGGCGATCGTTGCATCGCAGAAAGGCGTCGCATCGTCGCAGAAGGGCGTCGCGTCGTCGCGGAAGGTGACGCGTCGACGAACTGCGAGGTTCAAGAACATGAAGATTTAATTATATCGATTAAATCCATGTGTTGTTATAAACTAGAAAGAAGATTTAAAAGAAACCCGAAATCTCCTACCTCAAGAAGTTGGTTATCGGAGATCGTTGCGGGGAAGAACCTCTCGGAAGAAGTGTCGTCAATCTCCGAGGGTGATGGCGTTCTTTGCGTTCTTCGCGTTCTTCGCGTTCTTCACGAAGGAGGATGAAGACACAAAGAATTCTATCAAAGGCCTCCCAACGTGAAATCCTCAATATGTGGCGTTGGTCTTATTTTATTACTACGCCAACGGATTTCAAACCGGTTAAGAAAGGAATAAAGAGATAAGTAACGACCCATTAATTCGTATAATTATTTCAACGAAATAAACCGCCCAATTAATTCAACGAAGAAAACCGCCCAATTAATTGGTGCGTTAGGAAATTAAGAAAACACGTCAGTTGACTTTCATAATGACGGGTTTTCACGGGTGCGTTACTTAGCGGAAAAGAAACGGTGGGGATCGTGTGGGTCCCACCTCACAAATATCCTACCAAGAGGGTAGGATATTTTTGGATAGCACCCTATCCGGAACAACTCAGCTTAAGCTGCTTTAAGTGGCTTCAAGTGGATTCCAAGCGGCTTAAGTGAAATAAAATAAAGTTTGTCGTACAATTATTTTATTTCTTAACCTTAAGCCCGAAAATTTAAAACCACACCCGAGCAAACGCAACTCCGGAAGAGGAGTTTTTAAGCAAAAACTGGCGCTGCGATTCCATCGGTGCCCTCCGAATTCGATTCCGAGCACCGGTTCGAAAGTTATAAAAACCCGCTCGTTCGTTCACTGAACGTACCTGAGCCAAACTTTGGAAATTGATTCCGGGCACACCGGGCCTTGGAATCAGGCGCCGTCAGAAACTGCGTTCTTGTAAAATTCCAAAGAAAATTAAGAAAAAAATTTCCTTGGAATTTACGGGTCTTTAAATTACTCCCACCACAGGGTTTTACGTCCCCGTAAAGCTTCACCACAAACTTAGGGATACAAAGGCGGTACTGAGCATGCATCTGAGCCTTCCGCTCCCATGTGCTCACCTGGAGGTTCCCGTGCTGCCAAAGAAAGTGTACCAGAGGAATCGATCATCCCCGTAGGATCCGCTCCTGTCGATCCTTGATCCTCACTAGAACCTCCGTGGAAGTAACCCCATCGCCATTGTCCTACTCCTCATGGTCGACGATAGGAGAATGGTTGAGCATGTATCTCCTCAGTTGAGATACCTGGAAAACAACATGCACCTAGTGCAACTGAGGTGGATGGGTCAAGAGGTAAACCACCTCGCCTACCCAGCTGAGGACCTAGAAAGGTCCGTTGAACCTCAGAGATTACTTGCCTCCCTGGACACATCTCCGTAAACCTTGTTGAGGTGAGACCCGTAAGAAGACGTGGTCGTCATCCTCAAACTCCAGAGGTCTCCATTTTCTGTTAGAACTGAAACTCAAAAGACCGCTTCCACGAGGGTATGGTTGACTGACTCAAGAGTGATCAGTCGCACCCTCCTGTGAAAGAGTTTATCCCGTGCTCCCTGGGGTTTCCTTTTCGCCGACCAAGGAAAACCCATCCCGACGTTTGCCTAAAACTGTCAATTTGAGTATGAACAGTTATTGCCAATTCCATACTTAAACTAACATCGTAAGGCCTCGACGCTACCACCAAGAGATTCCAACCGAAACTCTCGCCTCGAGGGTCCGACCACACCGTCGGCATAAGTGTGATCATCGAGTCTCCTCCCAAGGTATCTCCAGACGTGAGGGTCAAGTCCACGGCTTACCGGAAACTCTAGGTATGGAACAAGATTTGTGAAAGCAAGGAATGATTCATATCGACGTCCGTTACTAAAGCAGCTAGTAGTGGACACAGACTGTCCCTTGAATCATTTCTAGAGCCATTGGGTCACATTCCTTGACCGCACGCAACCGCACTCTTCCACCGCCCTCCAGCTCCCTGAGCCTGGCGGGGATAACTAAGGTGGGTGGTTATAGCATGTTAAGATGTACACCACCTCATACTGCTCTCCTAGCCCTGCCTCCGCGTCTGCTGCTTCGCAGACTCATATATCCTTAAAGATTCCACTTCTTGAAACATTTAACATGCCCGAGTCTCTAAGACTGGCACCCGTTTCCTGTTTCTTACTGCACTGTGAAGTCTTCATCCGCTCTTAGATGACCTGGACCTTCTTTAGTCTCACAAGAGCTGCTATGATTTCTTCTTTGCCGATAAGAGAAATCCGGTCTCATCCCCTGGATGAACCACATTCGTTGCCTAATACAGTCAATCCTGACATGAATGATGCATTCATGCCATGGATGACGTCGTAAGGCCTCGATGTAACTACCAAGAGATCCAACTATCACTCTCGCCTCCAAGGGTCGAGTCACAGTGTCGGCATTAGTGTGAGGTCACTGGGTCTCCTCCAGTAGAAATCTCGAAAGTGAGGGTCAAGTCAACAGTTTAACCGGGACCACTCAGTATCAACCAAACAAAAGGACAGGAAAGCAAACAAAGATAAGTGTCTTTTTATTATTGCAGCTCATAGTACAAAGACATGAATACAAAAGAAACATGGAACTAGAAGTACAAAGGACGTATCCACTAGTTCCTCTCCTGTCCACCTGCTCTCAGAGATCTACTGCCTTGTCCACTGCTCGGCTGTTTCTCAAGCACCAGCCGCTGCTTCTGTCTCGGTGGCTCCTCCAACACCCGCTGATCAACCGTGCGGGGGGTCGTACAGTCACGTGCCAGGTGACCCTTCCTGCCGCAGGAGAAACACTATCTGTTTCTGGCACGCCTGGCTCTGACCCCACCCCAGGTTCCCCGCACCACTGATCCTCAAACCCGAGATCATCCAACTGCTGGTCTGGTCCTCCTGGACCTCTGAATCATCTGTCTACTGCCCACAGATGACTCGAAAACTGATCGAAAACCCTACGACAAAGGCAGAAGCTCCTGTACACGCTCGGGGTGTAGAGCTACTGGCACAAACTCCACCCTGAAGAAGGTCTCGAAGTCTTCCCATGCGAAGGTCATCCCGTCGCAAAACTGGAACAAGTGGCTCCACCACCTGCCTGCTGCTGCCTGAAGGAGGATGGTAGCAAGGATCACCATGAAGTCTGTCGGCGTCCCCACTAGCTTGAAGACTCTCACCACAGCCTCCAGCCAATCCTCAGCCGCCTGCGGGTCTGTCTCTCCCCGGAACCTGGGTGGCCTCTGGTGCTGGAACTCGTGCAGCGCACTCAAGTAGCGTGCATTGACTACTGCTGGGGCTGGTGGCATCGGTGGCCCAACGTATGGTAGTACCGCTGGTGCCTCCGCTGGTGCCTCAAATGCAAGAGGGCCCTGTACCGAAACCTCGTTTTCTCGACAGGCTGTCAGCACGCACATCCCTCCGGCTCTAGATGGTCGTCCGTGAAAAGGCATCCTGGAAGAAACATCGTGACACAGTCAAAGATTATCCCTGGTGAGCTGACCTGGTTTGAGCTGACATTTAAATAAAACTTCTGGAAAACACACACGCAATCAGTGTTTTCGTGCACAAAGTCGGAAATCAGTTGTCAGGGTCCTGGTGTATGGATACGTCGGCCGCCCGCACCAACACTGGACTCCCTGAACTGAAAACCACACTCGGTACTCTTAACACTATTGCTAAACAGAAAGAAACATCAGAGTTATAAGTTTTGCGGTAGAACCGAACTCCTCTGATACCAATTTGTCACGACCCATCCTCGGGGCCCGTGCCGTGACTACCCCAAGCCCGTCTTCCATAGGCCAGGGGGTGGTGACTAGCACCCAAGGCGTAAATCCTGATAAATGGGAATGCATTTCCTTTATAAATGAAACAAGCACCACAGAGTAAGCAAGAGGAGAAAGTAAAAACTAAGTACAAGAGAAGTGATGAAAAGTAAATGGGCCAGAATACAAACCCAAAAGAAAGTACAACTACAACTGAACAAGTACAACAGAAAAGATAACAGTTGGAAGGACGGAAGCGGCTCCTGGGTCGTCCTCCTCGGATCCTACCTGATGGGTAGGTACAGATGGCGCAGCTCCTAGTCGTCAACCATGGATCCTACCTGAAGGGTAGGTACAGATAGCCTCCTCCACGCTCTCGTCCGTCAACCTCCTCCGTGGGTCGTCTCATCGTGTAGTCCACCTCCAGGTACTGACTCGTCGTGTAGTCCACCTCCGGGTACCGTCCAGTCCTCGAACACTCGGCCTCCGTCAGCACTGCCCGTCGTCTGCAACCAACACAACGAGGTGCAGGCATAGCCCATGCAGGGGTGAGTATAACGATACCCAGTAGGGACCCCGAGACCCTCATGGTATCACTAAAACCAACAAGGATAGCCACAAAGAAGATCTCTACAGATAACCTCTACTTAGGTATATGCCCTTACATATTCCTAAGTTATCAAGTAACCCATCTCAATCACGAGGAAACACAAGGATTGTGAAATCAACGGATAACCACTACCCAGGTATATGCCCATACATATACCTAAGTTATCATGTGACCCATCTCAATCATGAGGTAAACACAAAGGTCAAAAGTCTCAGCTCAAACCAGGATTTTCATTATCGAAACCGTAACTGCTGAAGAGCTCCGTCTCTGGAGTGTACAGTGGTCCTGTCACGACTCCAAGGTACTGCTCACTAACCTAAGACTGCTGAGGTACTCCTCCTGTCGAGTACCGTGGGTCAGCCACCCAAACACAGTAGTGCTTCCCGCCAAGGTATGTCACCCAAACACAGTAGTGCACACCCCCTAGTAGCCTGCTGAGGTACTCTCCGGACGAGTACCACGAGTCTGCACTGTCACACAGGTAGTGCTCCGTCCGCCATGGGTCTGCACCACACAAGTAGTGCTCCATCCACTGGGCTAGTCGACTCACTCCAAGTCGAGTCGGTCAAACAGTCGTTAGGTCTCAGTCGGCTACACGGTCTCCGTACTCCGCACGCTCGTCTCCGGGAGGGTCCGCTCCATGAGTTACATGTCAATACTCCAAGTATCTCAAAGTCCCACAAAGAAGTATCTCAAAGTATTGCCTTGTCATAGGGGTCTCAACGCAACAGACGGCGCGTCAATCGGACACCCGATCTGTGAGTTATTAGCCTTTTCGTCATCGGGGCCCGGTTGGTTTCGTGTGCGAACCAACCCAGCCGTATCTCAACTGTACCCCGAACTCTCATACGGTATGATCATAGGGACCGTTTCTCAACGAGATCACCAACGCCGCTGACGGTTCATCAAACGGACGTCCTGTCAGAAATGTATCAGCTTTTCCGTTCCAGGGGCCCGGTTGGATTTCGGGTGCGATCCAACCCGGCCACTATCCAAATGTATCCAAATCTCGGGCGAAGGATGCCAAAAGTTCCGTATCGTCAACAGGAATGCAACGCAACAGACGGCGCGTCAATCGGACGCCCAGTCTGGAAGTTATTGGTTTTTTCGTCCCAGGGGCCCGGTTGGTTTTTAAGTTAAAACCAACCAGACCGTACTCCAACTGCGTCCAAACCTCGAGCGAAGTAAGCCAAAAGATCTGTCTCCCTTAGAGAAATCCCAAAAAGTTGACGGCACGTTAATCGGACGTCCAGATCTCAACATATGAGCGTTTTAGCTCCGAGGGCCCGGTTGGTTTCGTGGATGAACCAACCCGGCCGAGCCCAAATTATTCTGAAACCTTGAGTACGATATACCTAAACGACCGTCTCGATCCAAGGATCACATTCCCACTGACGGCGCATCATTCGGAGGCCCGTAGCTCAAGTTACGGGCAAAAGACCGAAAATGGTCCGAAGATGGGGGGTCTGGGCCCGGGCCGACTCGGCCCGACCCCCCTGGGTCCGCCGAACCGGGTCGACCCGAACCGGTCCGGCCCGGCTGGACCCGGTCCCGCCCGGCCAGGGCGCGGCTCGGCTCGGCTCAGCCGAGCGGCCGAGCAACGCGGCAGCCGCGGGGCGCCGCCCCCGTGGGTTGGAAGAAGCCACGGCCCTTGGAGGGCCGCGCTGGAGTCAACGGACGTGGCATAGCCGCGTCCCGTGTGTGAGGGCCGGACCCGCGCGGCTGCGGGTCCGCTGGCCGCCACCGCCACGGCTTCAGCCACGACGGCGTGCCAGGGCACCGCCGGCAGCTTCCACGGGCCACTAGAGTTGCTCCGGTGATCCGTTTTCCTTCCCGTTTGCGCCGTTGTTCCTCCCGGGTTCTGTTCTTCATTGCGGGATCATCAAATCGCCCTTGCGTCACGTTTTTCCATCGCCCGCCAAATCCGCACAACCACGAAGAACGACGGAGGGTTGTCGGGCCGTGTTCGTTTGGCCCACACCCTCCACGTTAGTTAATAACAGCAGGAGAATTATTCAACACATGAAACAACAATTTTAATAAATTAAAATTTTTCATATGAACCCGGTTCTTTAATTTTAAAGAATCGTTCACGGGAATATAAAATATTCAAAACAACCCCTACCTCATCAAGTCGTCGCACGCGCGATCTTCGCGGATTTGATCGCCCCAGAAGGAGGCGATCGTCGCATCGCGGAAAGGCGTCGCGTCGTCGCGGAAGGGCGTCGCGTCGTCGCGGAAGGTGACGCGTCGACGAACTATGAGGTTCAAGAACATGAAGATTTAATTATATCGATTAAATCCTTGTGTTGTTATAAACCAAAAAGAAGATTTAAAAGAAACCCGAAATCTCCTACCTCAAGCAGTTGGTGATCGGAGATCGTTGCGTGGAAGAACGTCTCGGAAGAAGCGTCGTCAATCTCCGAGGGTGACGGCGTTCTTCGCGTTCTTCACGTTCTTCGTGAAGGAGGATGAAGGCACAAAGAATTCTGTCAAAGGCCTCCCAACCAGAAATCCTCAAGATCTGGCGTTGGTCTTATTTTATTACTACGCCAACGGATTTCAAACCGGTTAAGAAACGAATAAAGAGATAAGTAACGACCCATTAATTCGTAGAATTAATTCAACGAAATAAACCGCCCAATTAATTCAACGAAAAAAACGACCCAATTAATTGGTGCGTTAAGAAATTAAGAAAATGCGTCAGTTGACATTCATAATGACAGGTTTTCACGGGTGCGTTACTTAGCAGAAAAGAAACAGTGGGGCTCGTGCGGGTCCCACCTCACAAATATCCTAATAAGAGGGTAGGATATTTTTGGATAGCACCCTATCCGCAACAACTCAGCTTAAGCTGCTTTAAGTGGCTTTAAGTGGCTTCCAAGAGGCTTAATTGAAATAAAATAAAGTTTGTCGTACAATTATTTTATTTCTTAACCTTAAGCCCGAAAATTTAAAACCACACCCGAGCAAACACAAATCCGGAAGAGGCATTTCTGAGCAAAAACCGGCGCTGCGATTCCATCGGTGCCCTCGGAATTCGATTCCGAGCACCGGTTCAAAAGTTAGAAAAACCCGCTCGTTCGTTCACTGAACGTACCTGAGCCAAACTTCGGAAATTGATTCCGGGCACACCGGGCCTCGGAATCAGGCGCCGTCAGAAACTGCGTTCCTGTAAAATTCCAAAGAAAATTAAGAAAAAAATTTCCTTGGAATTTATAGGTCTTTACAGAGGGGCTCCGGACTCAGGTCATTACAAAGTGGTATCAGAGGGGTTCTTTTCTCTTGCTTTACTGTTTGGAGACCTTAGCAAGGGATAGGACAGATTCGGTACTTGTCATTAAGTTGTGCTCGGGAGTATCTAACCCGTTTAAAGGGAAAAGCCATACTACCTCGTTAATTACGGTTTTCGGGTTTTGGGATTTCATAGTTGATCTGATTTCACCTAGAGTGATTCACATGACTTGTGCGGTTATTGTTTTGATATTTCTGTTCTAATTCTATTGAAACCCGATGAAATGAGGGTATGCCATCTCATGCATCATATAGGCACTTGTAGAAATCACATGTCATGCATTCTTGCCATGCCATCTAGGGTGCATTAGCGATTTCATGCTGTTGTGATATGCTCTGTGTAGATTATGCATGCTGTTGTGATAGATGCTTGATAGATTCTCTGCTTTTGTTATAAAACTATTGTTTTTTTCTTACTTAAAATGAACACCAAATCTTGATTCTTGAGGCGTTATGGGCCCTCCCGGATCGGAATTTGGCATCTCTTCCCTTGCTTTTAGTGTTTCAGGAATTCTGCGCAGTTTCTGAGATACTGCTCAAAAAAACCCATAATACACGGTGTGTACTTTTTGGATACACACAGTGTAGTTTTCAGGCCGTGTCACTGACCATGTGAGCAGAGCACGGTGTCGTGGGAGTAACTTCGGGAACACGCCATGTACGGTCGGTAGACGCCGTGTGAGTTCAGAGCCATGTTCCCGACCGTTTCACTAACAACACGGGCTGGGGAAGATCGGGTAGAACACGCCGTGTCCATAGGGAACACGTCGTGTAGTCCGTCCAGGTACCCGACCATGTCACGAACAAACACGGACCAGCGTTACCTTCTTTTCCACATGCCGTGTTTGTTCGGAACACGCCGTGTAGTCTTGCCCAGGTACCCCTCCGTGTCACGAACAATACGGGACGGTGTCGCCATTGCCTATGCACACCGTGCTTTTAAGGAGCACGCCGTGTAAGTTTCATCCATGTAGAAGGCCGCGTGTTTCACAAACACGGGTCGTCGAAGCCTTGTCTAGTACATGCCATGTGTGTTGAGAATACGCCGTGCAGTCTTGGGTTGAGTCGGACCGTGTGGGTTAGCTGTGTATGGAGACTCAGACAGGGGAATAGTTTCGAGTACACGCCGTGTGTGGGGGTCAACACGCCATGTAGTTTGAAGTGTACACGACTTGTAGGACTGGAGTACACGTCCATGTCTGTATCTTTAGAAGATACGCCGTGTAGTTTTATACATGTCGTGTAGTCGTGTCTTGAAAAATTGTATTTTTTTTTCTTCCCTTGTTCCCGTTTTGTGCTCTGGTGTTCTCTGTCCTTTCTTTCTTGATCTAAGGTGTGCTTTTGATATTTCAGAGCTATGCCTCCGAGACGTCCTCCGGTCATTCGTCTGTCATCGGGCAGTGATCAGATGCCAGATATGGCTGATCAGGGACTTCATGTCGATCCCCCAGCCGAGCCAACTTTGGCACCAGTTTTCGTACTAGTTGCAGGAACTGATGCACAGTTCAGGGAGGGTTTCATGAGGATGATTCAGGCCATCTAGGGAGCACCGCTTCCTGCCTCGTCTATGGCAGACTTGACTCGGGTTTTCTAGTAGCTGAATCCTCCCATGTTCTCGGGGGAGGGAGGACCTCAGGCAGCAGAGTCATGGCTGGAAGCCATGCTGATTATTTTCAAGCATCTGGAGACACCTCCAGAGAGGCGGGTCAAGCAATCCACCTACATGCTCCGAGACTCCACCAAGAGGTGGTGTGACGTGATCTCACAGGTGTTTTAGAAGAAGGCTGTGGCTTGGGTGGAGTTACAGCGCGTGTTCTATGACTACTTCTACCCAGAGACCCAGAGGGCCGATCGAGCCTGGGAGTTCATGAGCTTAGAGAAGGGTACTCTATCTGTCATGGAGTATTCCTCTCGTTTCACTGAGCTGTAGTGTTTTACACCCCTTCGGGATGGGAGTGGGGTGTTCTTGGCGAGGAAGTTTGAGTATGGACTCAGGCGGGAGATCCACTCGCAGGTGAACATCTTCCAGCTGACTTCAATTACTTCCATCGTCAACCAGGCACCGATTGCGGAGCGCAATCTGAGAGACTCTGGAGCTGCGAGCCAGGGTGGTTCTACTTCCAGACCTTGATTTCCTTCAGATGACAGCAAGAAGCGCCGTAGGGAGCCTACACGCGGTGATTCGAGGAAGCGAGACGCAACATCAGGCAGCCAGGTGACATGCTATCAGTGTGTCCGGACAGGGCACACGAGGCCACAGTGAGAGAGGGACCCCATGGAGTGCTGATCATGCGGAAATTTGGGTCACCTTCAGCGTTTCTGCCAGGTTTTCTCACTAGAAGAAGGTGACCAGGGCTCTTCCATGACTCCTCGTTCAGGAGAAGCACCTCCAGTTTCCCACCAATCGGGGAACTGGAGTTCTTTCGGCCATTCGGGGCGAGGTGGAGGTCGAGGCCGTGGCGATCAGCCCCCAGTTCCTTAGCACCAGCATGGCGGTTCAGCTCAGAGTGGTCAGCCAGGGGTGTAGGGCCGCTGTACAGGCCAGTCTTTTTCTGTGGAGAAAACTTATCATGAGCAGGATCCTGACCCTTCTACTGTTCGAGGTACGATTTTAGTAGCCTCAGTTTTGTCTTCATCCCTTTTCGATACTGGTAATACGCGTAGTTTTATCTATGTTTCTATTGTGGAGAGCCTTGGATTATTCATCTTTTCTTCTGCTGACTCGTTGAAACTAGACACACCCTTGGGGATGAGGACATCTAGTGTACGCCAGTGTAGAGAGTTCCCTCTCGAGGTTGTAGGGTGTCGCTTCTTATGGGATCTCTATGTCCTGGAGATGACAGGCTACGATGTCATTCTCGGCATGGACTGGTTGATTCCCTTCTAGGCAGTCATTGAATGTTATCACCGCAGAGTCAGTTTCATTTCACCAGAAGGTGAATCATTCCTTCATAGAGGCGAATGAGACGTTCGGGCGAGTCGGGTGGGACTCGAGCATATTGGGCTAGGAGGGGTGACAACTCAAATTGCTAGTCTTTATCTGGATGATCAGGGGACTCCACAGTTGGACTTTCCTCCAGTGGTGGATCACTTCAGGGATGTATTTCCAGAAGACTTTTCAGGTTTTCCTCCGGAGCGTGAGGTAGAATTCACTATTGACCTCATGCCAGGAGTGGCACCGGTGTCCATTCCTCCCTACAGGATGGACGCACCTGAGTTTCAGGAGCTCAAGAAGTAGTTGGAGGAGCTATAGGCTAAGAGTTTCATTCAACCCAGTACTTCTCCTTGGGGTTCGCCTGTTCTGTTTGTAAAGAAGGCAGATGATACCCTTCGGCTTTGTGTGGATTATCAGAAGCTGAACCAGTTGATGGTTAAGAATCGATATCCCTTGATGCGGATCGATGACCTTTTTGATCAGCTTTGAGGAGCCCGGGTGTTCTCAAAGATCTACTTGGGGTCCGGTTATCATAATTTGCGCGTTATACCATTAGATATACCTCTGACAGCCTTCAGGAGTAGGTATGGTCTATAAGAGTATACAGTCATGTCGTTCGGTCTCACGAACGCGCCTGCAGTTTTCATGGAACTGATGAACCGAGTGTTCCATCCTTACTTGGACTCCTTCGTTGTGGTCTTCGTGGATGATATCTTGGTGTAATATCACACTTGACACGACCATGCCACACATCTTGAGATCGTTTTGAGTACACTGAGAGAGCATCGGCTTTATGATAAACTCTCTAAGTGCCACTTCTGGATGGATCATATTCACTTTTTAGGTCACATCATCTCAGAGGCAGGAGTATCAGTGGACCCAAAGAAAGTGAGAGCTGTAGTTTCCTGGGAGCAGCCGAAAAACGTCTTTAAGGTACAGAGTTTCCTAGGGCTGGCTGGACACTACAGACGTTTCATTATGGACTTTTCGCACCTAGAAGCACCTTTGACAGGTCTGACCAAGAAGGGGGCAAAGTTCTTAGGGTCAGATTCTTGCGAGTCAGCCTTTCAGGAGATGAATGGGAGGTTGACGTCAGCACCAATACTAGTTTTTCCAAATCCAGGAAAGAACTACACTGTTTACTATGATGCTTCGGGTATCGGGCTGGGAGCTGTGCTTATGCAGGGAGATGGAGTCATTGCGTACGGGTTTCGACATTTGAGGCCACATGAGAGGAACTACCCTATGCATGATTTGGAGTTAGCTGCTGTTGGTCATGCCTTGCGCTTTTGGAGACACTATCTTCCGGAAGAGCACTTTGTGGTCTTCACTGACCACAAGATTCTCAAGTATATCTTCACTTAGCGTGATCTGAATCTGAGGCAGTGCAGGTGGGTCGAGTATCTTCAATCTTTTGATTTTGAGCTTTCCTATACGCCAAGAAAGGGAAATGTCGTGGCTGATGCGTTGAGCAGGAGAACTCAAATTCAGGCAGTTCAGGAGGCCAGTAGTGAGTGGCAACTGATGGCACTATTCTATGAGATGCATCTGTAGGTGCATGATAGACGGGGACACACTTTTCTATCTTCTATAGCTGTTACCTCCACGCTACTCGATCGGGTAGAGATGAGGCAGCTATCAGACTCAGAAGGCTTAGTCCCGCGGGAGAGTGTGTCAGGAGAGGACCCCCTTCCTAGATGGACAGTGGGAGAGGATGAGATCTTGCATTTCCAGGGACGCGTATGGGTTCCAGCAGACATACGCGAGGAGCTGATGCGGGATTTCCATTCCTCTATTTGGGCAGTTCATCCTGGCGCCACCAAGATGTATCAGGACCTTCATCGCCAATACTGGTGGCTAGGTACGAAGAAGGATAGCTGATTTTTTCATGAGATGTTCTACTTGTCAGCAGGTGAAAGCAGAGCATCAGCGACCAGCGGGGATTTTACAGCAGTTACCCATTCCAGAGTGGAAGTGGAACGATGTTGCGATGGAATTAGTGATCGGGTTTCCAAGTTCACCTCGGGGGAATGATTCTATTTGGGTTGTTGTCGACAGGCTTACTAAGGTTGCTCACTTCTTGCAGATTAAGGAGACCTTCAGTGTCGATGATCTGGGACGACTTTACATCAGAGAGATCATTCTTCTGCACGGAGTTCCATGATCTATTGTTTCAGACAGAGATGCGCGCTTTACCTCTCGGTTCTGGCAGTGACTTCAGAAGGCCTTGGGTACACAGGTACTTTTGAGTACAGCTTACTATCCCCAGACTGACGGCCAGTCCGAGCGCACGATCCAAGTGCTTGAGGATATGCTCCGAGATTGCATCCTTGACTTTGACGGTTCTTGGGAGAAGCATATTCCTCTGGTGGAGTTCTCCTACAATAACAGTTTCCAGGCGACCATTCAGATGGTGCCATATGAGGCTTTGTACGGTAGGCCATGCCGATCACCCTTATGCTGGCTGGAGGCAGGAGAGGCACCTTTGCTGGTACCTCGTCTTGTTCAAGAGACTTCAGAGCAGATAGAGGTGATTCAGAAGAGGATGGATACAACCCAGTCTCGACAGAAGTCTTATGATGATCAGCGGAGGCGACCTCTGGAGTTCGAGGCCGGTGATCAGGTTTTCCTACGTGTCGCAGCGAGGTTGGGACACAAGATGATTCAGAGACAGGGTAAGCTTTCACCGCGGTAGGTCGGGCCGTTTGAGGTCTTAGAGAGAGTGGGGCTGGTCACCTATCGGTTGCAGCTACCTCAGAGGTATCAGGTCATGCACGATGTCTTCCACGTCTCTCAGCTCCGACGCTACTTTTCATACCCATCTCACGTCTTTCAGCCCGAGGAAGTCGAGCTCGAAGAGGATGCGTCGTTCGAGGAGCATCATATCCAGATTGTCGATCGTAGTACGAAGGTTCTCCGCGGGTGGTCTGTTCCTCTGGTACGAGTGGTATGGCAGCATGGTTGAGTACATGATGAGACGTAGGAGAGGGAGGCCGATGTACGATCGCAGTGGCTGGAGCTGTTCGTGGTTTCTCCATCTCTGCCTCATTAGGGAAATTCGGGGACGAATTTTTTTAAGGGGGGATGTTTGTAAGAACCCAGATCTCTTTTCAGGTATGTTTTTTCTTTTTTCTGGAGTTTTTGAGAAAAATGAATTTTCTGGAAATTTCAGAAGTACACGCCGTGTACTTTCCTAGTACATGCCGTGTACTCTTTCCCCAACTCGAAGCCGTGTGCTGGTCGTGTCCGGGCCACACACACGGTGTGTAAGGCTGAGGTGGAGGCCGGTTATTTTGGAGTACAGAAAATTCGAAGTACACGTCGTGTACTCAAAATGTACACACCGTGTACTTGATTTTTGTTTTCATTAAACGGAACGGGGTTTCATCTAACCCGCATATTCATATTCTTCTTTATTTTTCGACCCTCCGGGAGCGACTGTACGGCCGGATCTTCGACGGATTCCCGCCTCGTCGTACGTTCTGCGATTCAAGCACGGTCAGTTGCGTTGGAATCGCAGCGGTGAGTTCTTCCTTCTGCTTTAGCCTTGTTTCATGATTCCTCCTCATTTCCAAGTTATTGTGGGATGAACGTTTTGTGCATTTTCTCAGATCTACGTTGTTCTAAGAGGAATCTGTCATCGAGGTTCACGTATATCAATCTCCTAGGATCGAGGTAGGTTGTTTGTGCCTTTCCGTAGAAAGTCGATGAATATTATGTGCAAATTCCACCAATACACTTGAACAGGGTATTGCATGTTTCCTGTTTTTCCCTTGCTGCTTTCCTGTTTTTCTTGATTTCTTTAGTAGCGGTTATTTCTTGTGAGTTGTGTAATTTATTTTGTGCTCAGGTTGCTTTTCCATGCTTGTTCTTCATGTTTGATGTTTTTCCAGTTGCCATGCCTAGTTGTAGGATAGTGGAACTGTTGTTTTATTATTGCTGTTGAACCTTAGTCATTAGCCAAGTAGTTCTTGAAGTTTACTTGGACGATACACACGTGTTGAGCATGTTTAGTTATACTCAGAACTGTGAGAACCTAGAGTAGTAGACCAAAGGGAGAATTGATGGAAGGGATTCTCCATAGTGTATTTTAATTACGACGCGAGACTATAGGGGGAATTGACGTTGAGTGCTTCCCCAGAGAGTCTGTAGATCCACGAAGTGGGCCACATGGGGAATTGACATTGAGTGCTTCCCCAGAGAGCCTTTAGCACGATACGAGACTATAGGGGAAATTGACGGTGAGTGCTTTCCTAGAGAGTCTGCTTAATTACGTAGCTGAACCAGAGGGGTGAGACTGTGTGTGCATCCCAGAGGGTTGCTAGTGCTGATAGGTTGAACCATAGGTGTTAGACTGTGAGAGCTACCTAGAGGGTTACCTATTTCTACTTTGATGCTGGCTATTTACTTGTGTAATTTGTTTACTAGAACTGTGTATTTTAGCTACTTGTGATTTTCTATTTAATGCTTCTTGTTTTATTACTGCCATCTATTCATTGACTGTTAGGCACAAATATTTGGGTGGTTTACTACTGGGATTGTATCTCACACCCTGTTTGGGCCATGATTTTGGGCCCAAGAAGACTATATTGCTGTAGGTATAGATAAGGGAAAGCGCCCTTCTACTTAGGGATCTTGACTACATCAGGAGCTGGGGAGCATGGGACCGAGCCGTGGCTCGCGATGCTGAGGAGCTTACTCTGTTTTTCTCTTGCACTTAGTTTCAGTTGTATTTCAGCATGTTGTGGTGTTTTCTGTTTTCCTTATATACTTGTACCTGCTGCATCTTTTTCATCATAGTTATTTATATATTTACATTGATTTCGCTGTTGGTTTCTGTTGGAATGCATGTTGTTTACTGCTTCCACTGTTTATCGTTGTTTCCTTACCTTGTATACCTTATCGAATGAGGGCATTGTTTCCCCACCAACTCACTAAGGCCCTCGCTGCTAGTCGGAAGCCTCTAGCGTTCGGGGAAATGCTCTTGAGGTCATGTGGCGAACCGGGTATGGGCACTAGTGGAGGTGCTCTGGACTCGGGACGTTACAATTCATTTTTGTTTAAAAAACGTTTCCCTTGAGGATAATACTGAAAATATGAAAGGAATCATTGTTTTATCGTGCACAACATGAATGAATCATCTTGTATTTTGGAAAATTATTTTCTTTGGAGAATAATTTATAAAATTTCATGGTTATTTTCAAATAAAATTTATTTAAAGATTTTTAATGTTTTAATTGAATTTTTGAAAGTCAAAAAGATATTTTCCTCATGAAATTATTTAAAAATTTTTTAGATTTTACTTTTAAAATTTTAAATTTTATATTCAAAGATAAATATTTACAAAAAAATTAATATTTATTAAGGTGATTTTCTTGGAAAAGATATTTTTCATCAAATAAATGTTCTAAATGATCATTAAAAAACTTTTTCTAACTATGACTACATACATTGATGTTACATATACTTTAATGGGGTTAGGATCCAAGGATACCATTAATATTGTTTCTCCAAATGGTTTATTATTATGATGAAACTATTTTTATGAAATTATTTTTCCATCCATAGGATATACCATGATAAAATTGTTATCAAATTTTCTTTTTGTTCCATGCATTAATCTATGATAAAATGATGAAATGATTATGAAAATTTCTTTTTTTCATAGGTTATGAAATGATGAAATGTCAATCAACCCCATTTCATTTCATGGGTGTGGATATTATGAATTTTTTATGTTATTATATAACATATGTGATTTATTTTTAATTTTTGAAGTGCGGGAACATTATCCCCTTCTAATGAATTGGGTAATGTTAAATTTAAACTGAGCTCAAAGGGTACATTAGTGGTTATAAAAAACATGGAGAGGTGGGTAAATGGGTAGTTTGATCGATATAGAAAAGGAGGGTACATGGGTTCTTAGTCCTAGTTTTAAAAATAGGTTATACGGGTGGTAATCCCAAGAACAAAGAATGTACATGGGTTTTTATCTCTAGGAAAACAAGTTGTAAATGTATTGGTGTCAATACTAGACATAAAAGTTTTACTGATTTTGTGTATTCAACAACTCTATATATTATGAAAATGTTATATTATCATGGAAAATGTTTATTGATTCCCCTATTAATGATTTTTTATGAACTACAAATGAATTTTTCATAACATACGTTCATGATCTTTTATGTGTTAGGTATGGATTTAAATTGTTACATTCAAGTTATCATAATATTATGTTCATGTTATTCTTATGTATATCCATTTTTTACCCTTATAGTGCATCTGGGATCACCCTTTCTTATGTTATATTTCCCAAGTTATAAATAATAGTTTTAAGTGGGGAATGTCTATGAAAAGTGAATTAAGCTAACATATTAATGGGGTATGTTGAAGACCATTCATCAAAATAGATGATTTTTTTTCTTATTCAGCAATGAAACTAAACTATTATAGTTCTCTAGTTTTGTTAAAGTGATGCACAAAAAATTTATATATAAATATATAATACACCATTATGAAATTCCTAGGTTTCTATAATATGTTAAATGACTATATACGTAATGATAGTGTTATATTACTATGTATATATTCATTCATACATATTTAAAATAATTCATCAGATACTCTCATTTTTTCAAGATATGTATCATATTTTAAAAATATTTTATTCTTCAAATAGTTATCCATGGTGTTATGATCCTCATGGATGATTTTTATACTGAAACTTTTAACCTTTAAGTATTTTTATTTACATGTGGTTTTCTTTCATTAGTAATTTTACAAATTATATTTCATTTAGCTACCTTTTTATGTATTTCATCTTCTATTTTTCTAATTTTTTTAATGAAATAGTGAATTTTTAGCCTTTTTAGTGTCATATTTATCACTCAATATTGAAAAACAATTATTTATTTAAAGAAAAATAAGTCTTAAAATCATATGGTTTTACATTATACTCCCATTAATAGAATTTAAACCTTGAAATTTCATTACATTAATGAATAAAATATGGATGTTCAGTGTCATTATATCATTATGATCCTACACTACTTCCTCAAACTTTGGAATCTAATACATAGTATTAACTATGTGAGTGGTTTTTATAGTAATTTAACAGTATTATACAATTTTTATAAAAGTTCTTCCTCATAAGATAAATCATGTTCTAGTTGTTTTACCTTTGAGTTTATCATTCTTAAATGGTTAAATATATACTTCCTTAAAAGTGATACATTGAAAACATCACACACATGGGAGATGGTCAATTGATATACAATATGATATGTTATTATCCCCACATTATGAAAGACTTAAAAAGTGATTATACATATAGGGATAATAATTATATTCATATGTCTCCTAACCCTATTCTATTGTGATATTCAAAGGAAAACATTGTCTTAAACCCCAAATTCAAAATCACACCAATTATTATAAAATTATATCCATTATCTATTATTTTATTTTTAAAGTGTCACTGAACTGTTTGAATCTTATCAATCATTTTTTTCTATATTCATACCCAAACATTTTTTATACCTATATTCATTCCAATAATTGGTTTTTCTACACCATTTCATTCATAAAGCCTCATATGGTTCCATTTTAATGCTAAAATTGAAAGAATTATTATATAAGAAATATACCAAGGGAAACACATATTAAAACCTCATATGAACCCTAGTGAAGTGGTCCAAAATATATCATTATGATTGTTAGTGGGCCTTTCAATTTGATCTTCTATATAATGATCATAACAAGTGAAAATTTTACTAATTATCAAATTTTTGATGCAAAAATTTTCTATAAAAAGAAGGTAATCCTCAAAATTCGATGACGAAAAATTGAGATATCATCTCCATAAAACCTTACCAATTCCATTATATATAAATTGAAAATATAGTCGATTGGGAAATATTCTTGAATAGAAAAAAATGCTCTGAATTTATGAGGAGACAAAACATATTCAAAACAAAATTGTGTTATTTAGAATTATTAGTAATAGTTACAGAAAAATCCATGTTGATGTTCTCCCATTTTAATAATGGTATGGGTAATGAATTAATTATACCCTAAGTTATATATAATTATACCTTATATTATTGGAAGTATATAAATCAATATATATAATCAATAATCTGTTTCTTGATTTTGTCCCATAAGATATTACTCTTAATATCTATATTTATTATTGTTCTTATAGTGTCACATCCCAAAATCACATTCAAGTATATATATACTTTTCACTATCTATTTTTTTGGTATTTTAATTGGTTATTTATAGTGAAATTTTTGGAATATTTAGATATATTTGGGATTATGTGTGGTTGGATAACATTTACAGATAATAGTGTGATTAATTACTAGAAATTGTGAATCCTATTTTGGAGTTCCGGAGGAGTGAACGTTGTTATGCCAATACATAATGCCTACTACAAAAACCCTGAAACATGGTTCATTGGAGTTTTAAATGGATGGCTTGTGTTTTTTAAAATTACATGGAAAAAATGTTATACTCCTCATATCTCATGGAAAAGTGGTCCATAGTGGTCACATAGTTTGTTAAATCATCTGGAAAACAAATGAAATTCTAAATAAGAAACCATTATTTTATTTTGATGACATAAAAAAAATTGTTCTAATTATCATTATATAGATTTGGGCTTGGGATGAAGGAAACAACCATTAGGTATTTCAAATATATGTTGCCTTAAGGAGTGGAAATCAATTGGATCTAATAGCATCATCTCTTGGAAATTGATGTTATGTATCTATTTTCATATTTTTCTCCATTATTTTAGATCCACAAACATTCTCTTGAGGTAAAACATAGAATGGATATTTATTAATAAAAAATAATTATTTGAGATTATTTAATGATGTTTTATTGTGATTTCATTTTGAAAATGGATGGATTTTTTTATCTCAGTTGATCATTATGTCAATATTTGAGGTATTCACAGTTTTTTGTGTATTTATCTTCTCCATTTACCATGGGACCATTGGAGAAGAATTTGATACTTTTGGATTAATGGTTTTAGATATTATCTAGATCTCCAAATCCCCTTATTCATTGGTGTGAGAATCTAATGGAAATTTTAGAGTACCTAGTATTTTAGATGGGTGGTTTCATCTATATTCATTGATTTGTGAACTAGATGTTCTTTATAATTTATAAATAGGATTCCTAAACTTATAAGGGAATTATATATAATTTATTGAATTCATATATGGTGTATTTTTTATGTAAACTATTTCTCAACTTTCAATTAGAGAATGAATGGTTGTTTTTAAGTAATGATTTAACTATTTAAAAAATTGGATATCAAATAATGTTTTTAGTCTAATAAATGATTTTTATTTTGATTATTGAAATGTTATATGATTATTATAAATGATTAAAACTTTCAACACATTATGCCTTGTGTGAATATTATGGGTATAGCACAAAGACTTTTTCCCATGACATCATAGGTAGGTTCACATATAAAGGACCTCCTATGCTCACTAGACTGTAATGACAGAATGTGATTTTAAATTTTTTATTATTTATTCATATTGGGGGCATATTTTGTGTACACTAGACATTATTGATCACATGGGGAGAGTACACAAGCTGGATTTTACCTATGTTATCCAATGGGTATATTCCATTTTTCTTTTCATTATCATGGATTTATAACCAGTGAAATGAAAATGATAAATGATTTTATTTAATATTTATTTAAATATTTTCATTACAAAAATTCATATAAACTATTAAAAATGGTGAATTTCTAGGTTGTGGAATAATTTATGGATGTTTTATATCATTACTTTTTTTCTATTAACAATTTATATTTATATATTTTAATAAAAACAACTAATAAAAAAATTTGTTGGTTTCCACTACATTTATTTTACATTTACCTTGAAAAAACCATTGATTTTATATAGATGTTGTTCAATCTATTTTAGGTGTGAACAAGGAACCATAGTGAAGAAAAATGTGTTTGATCTCATTGGGTTTGGAACACATTTGGTGAGATAGTGGGAGGTGCCCATTTGGGACATAGATATATTGTTCATTATCCATCATAGTTGTTATATTGTTATATCACATAATTGGTCTTTTTTTAGTTATTTTTCCTTTATTTTGTATCCATTCTACCATTTACATGTATTGTTATGGAAAAATTATCTTTATCCATTCGATCATATTTTATGTTATTTTTTGTAAAATCATTCCCAACAGTTGTTCTTGATTCCTGGGTTCTTGTCTCTAACCTATGGGGATAAATAATTCACTTTAAGTCATCTTAGATTGGATATTAGACTATTTTTACTAAGAGAGTTCTTAAATATCTTTATTCATAATAATTGTTAAGTCACAAAGGAATGTTATGAATTTTGTCTCATGTGTTTAGTTTTATATTTATCTCAGTTATCTGATCATGTTACCTTGATTCAAACTCATATTTCGTCCTTATTATTTGGTTTCATTTCTTTAAATGATTTATTACTATGCCCTCACAAATAATTCCTCATATTCCTCTAGTGGAAACTATGAATTATGCATAATCAAGGAGACTTCTGATTGATCAGAACCATGTTGTGGATATGAAATTGGTAGTCTATGTAGTAAAAAAGCTTAAACTCATGCTCAAACTCAGGCTAGGGAGGCACAACTATGAGTTATAAGAGACAATGATCATGGTCATGAGTTCATTCAATATATGATATTATTTTTTTAGTGGGTGATTAACCCTAATATCATGGAGGATTGGTTGTATAATAATAAAAAGATCATTGTATTTTTTTTAAAAATGTAGAAAATAATATGGAGAAATGTACTTTATCAATGATGAAATGACCTAGTATGTGGTGGTGGGTCATATTGGTGTAGGAAAAGAGACCTAAGATTATGGATAAAAAAACTACAATACCATATTTCTTTAGAATTTAAATCCATAATCGTTCACTATATATATGTATATTGACCGTCTTTCCATTCAGTCGGGTGGAAACTTATGGAGGAAATTTGCTAATTTTTTTGATTAATTAGCCCATTTTTATCCACATGATGTGAAGAATGAAAAGTTGAAATCTTATAGGTTCTGTATGGGTTTACAAATATAATTTTTACATATAGGCTTTATACATAATATTTTTACCCATAATGAGGTAGTGGATGAGGCCTTGATATAAGAAATGGATCTAAAGGGAATTTCTGGTTTAGTTAAACTTCCACCTCTACTAGGTGGAAACATTAGTGGATCACATGGATGTTAGGGTGAATTTAATTAGAATAGTAGACATGGTGGTGGAAACTTCTAGTAGTAGGGCTCCTCCAAACCATTTTTTGTTGGTAGAAATTCTCCTTTAATATTCAAACATTATATAAACACATGGTACACTAAACATTATTATCCCACACCTTCAAATACAATACAATACATGTGGTTGTCAAGGTATTATTCATAGATCAAATTACTATCTATCTACACATCATTATGTATTTGGTTAATTAATTGTAGATGGAAGTGTTCCATATTTGGAAGCTTCTAAATCTATAGGGTTCCATCCACAATTCTCTAGGGTGAACAATATTCACATGGAATATTACTTTCTAGTAGAAGATGATGCATCTTAGTGACAGTAAAAGAATCAATATTTACCAAATCCTATATAGAAGGCACTCTATTTAAAACATGAGTGTATTATTACATTATACCTACCAAATTTTTGAATCCTTTGGAACTTCAAATTGAAATCATGTAATCCATTATAGATATTTTGATTCTTGTATGGATGAAAACGTAAAAGGGTATTCAATGATAGATATGTTCATTCTCGATACTTGATTTTGATTTAGTTTTGTATTTTATTATCTTTTGCCTAATAATAATTGACGTTATAATTAGGATTGATCAAGATGTTTCCTATTAGGCATAGGTGGAATTATATTATCAACATGTGTCATTTATTTCCAATTATGAGATATCCTTGGTGATTTAGGGTGAATGTTATCTAAGGATTGAATGATTAAAACTGCCTCATAACAAGTTAGGGAATTTTATATCGCTGAATATAGTTGTGTTTTTGAATGATTCTTCTACTTCGTATCTTTATTTTTGGGATAGATATTTTTTGGAATTATTCACTAATGAAATTATTGTTCTTCCTTTGAATAGAGATATGGATTTTTAATCGATTTCGGCCCTAGAACATATCTAATATAAATTACATCCTATTTTATGGCACTGTATGTGTTGAAATAGTTAAATATTAAATTGTGTTATTTAAAATAGAATGGTTTTCTTAATCCTTTTTTATTTACTTGGGTTGATCCTATGATTTTTTCTAACAATTTAGATAGGACAGTTCAAATAAATAATGATTATCAGAATATTGATCAGATGAAAATCAGGAATAAATATTATTTCCACAATAATGATGAACTATATTATCATTTAATGGTTGAGAAGTGGTTTCCAATAATTTAACTACAATCAAGTTATCATCAATACAGAGTTAAAGAAATTGATATCCTGAATATCACTATCCGAAGTAGGTGTAGAAATTTTGAATATATTTTTACTCTTTTTTCCCATGATAAAACAAAAAAATTGATATGGTTAACCCTATATTTCACCAGTATCTCGACATATTTTTTTTGGTTTTATGGATAATATCCTAGTTTATTCAATTTCTATGGTGGGTCATGAGTATAATTTAAAATTATTGGTTAGAATAATGAGGATTCCCCATATTTACCATATTTTATTATAATATACCATCTTTATTGGAAAATTAAAGTTATTAAGATAGATATATTAGAGTATTATATCTCATTAGATTTTGAGAAAGTAATGGTTGTATTTTAATAGAAACCATGGATTAAAATGCATGGGTATTACATCATTTTATATGGATATTCATCAGATTACCAAAATACAGTACAAATGACTATAATAGTTTAGTGTTTTTGAAAAAGTGGAACAAAATATTATAACTTGGTGAAATGTATTCAATTTTTCTCAAAAATATATTCCCCTTTATTACATCTATTTAAAACTTTATTCATAACCAACAGAAATGAATCATAAGAAATGGGTGAGATCAGATGCTCAGTAAAGGTAAAAAAAGAGTTGCATTAGCATAACATAACCATAATGGTATGATAAAATGATAATTACATTTTAATATCATACATTATATATCAAATATCATATGCAAGATTCATGGTATAAACATTTACAGTTCATAAGATATTAATCTTAACTGAATCAAGAGAATAATCATGGAAACCATAATATACGAATAAGATGTTGAATTTGTGGTAGAATCCTAAGAATATAAAATTATTTCCATAGTAGTTAAGTCATCACTTACAAGTCCATATTTGTAGTATGGCTTCACTCACTATACATTCTAGGTATTCATGGTACACTACCATGTATATCTAAGTATTCAAGGTTCACTCGGAAGACCATATTAGTGGAAATTTTCCTTTACCGAACCATGTTCACTCCAAGTTCCATCCATTTATATGACATGATATATATATCATTACCCAATGCATTGTAAGGATATATATTTCCCACACATCTGCTATTTAAATCATACATAAATGTGTCCCAAAATCATAAACAATCATATCATAACCCGTGAAATAAAATTGCTCTCATAAACATGTAATTATATATTAAACTGTGAAAAAACATAGGTTTGATTATAATTTCAACAAATAATAACACCTATAATGAAGTGGATTTAATATCCCTATAATCCATGAAATTTAAAAAGGTTTCATAAAAACTATTCCATTAAAACATAAAGCATTCTAAGATAGAATATTTGTAACACTCTGACCCCAGTTACCCAGAGTCAGTGCATTATTACGTATCTTTGGCATGATCACAAATGATCAAGTCTCGAAAGACAGATTAGTTTAGTAGCTTTGGAAGTGGTAGATACATTCATAAGGTTTACATTACATCATTAAATGGAAAACATCAACAACATTGTTTCTATGTACAACATTGTTTCTATATACAACATTGAGATCCCATAGACTATCCCTGTAGGTTAGTCATAATATACTTCTTTGCATCCTGGGAAAAATTAAATATAGAAAGGGGTGATCTCAGATTCTCAGAAAGGATAAAAATATAGCGGAAGCTTTCATAAATAACCATAAAAATTTAAGGCAATGTATAAAACTAAAACAAAACCCTTTTTAACATAAACGTCATCATAACATGGAAAATATAAATCAAAATAATGATATTTACATACTCACATGGATATTATACTAGTCTAATAATCACATGAAATATCAATAGCAACTTTCATAATGATGGAATGCATAATTCTAGACTTTCATAACCTCATAGTCAAGGCCTTGTGCCAAGACTACAAATAATATTTTTTCAAGGCCTTTTGACAAGACCCTAGTTTGTCTCATGAGACCTACCGATGCATCGAGGAGCTATAGTAGGCTCCTCCCGTCACTTACTAAGTCCAATGCATTTCTCATATGGAAAGGTTTAAACATAACATAAACATTAGTGTTAAAACTAGCATCCGAAATGTCTATAATTTATTAATAAGCCATGAATGGTATAAAATTAACACATCCATAGTCAAACATATCACAAAACATTCATTACAATATAGAAGATTTGTATCATTATAAATCAACATCAAACATGTTTAAAATAAACTAAAGGATGTTGACATAGATGAAAATGATCAGTAAAATGATTTGAGAGAAATGCCCCCTTTTCTTGAAATCATTTAAAATTCTCACAATTTTTAAAGGTAGTCATTTAAAAGGTATTTTTGAATCAAAGTGTCCCATACAACTTTTAATCTTTTTAAAATAACTGTCATTTCAAAACATTGATGTCCATATAACTAAATCCTTAAAATCATTTTGAAAACGAGGACATTAATTTAAACGTATTAGAAAGATAAATCATGAAAACATTTAAAATGATGATATAGTTAAATAGACCATCCCATAAAACTTTAAAATATTCTTTTTGAAATCATTTTTATAAAATATGGGTATTTATGATAATTATGTCCCAGAAAATACTTACACATGAACAATCTCAGATAATAATGAGATTGAAGAAATAACCCTTACCACGTTGTAATCAATCAATTCATATCACCAAAAGTTAATAACCACCAAATAAATAATATAATACTATGAATATAAATATAATCATGATAATATATATCAAATGGCATTACACAATACACCACATGCAAAAAATTAGTGGCGAACAATGGAAATCTCACAGAATTAAAAGTGAGATAAGGAACCCATTACCTTGCACTTTAATTCGGTCGAGGGTACATTTAACCTCATGTATAATGAGAATTGTATGTTATTAGATTATAACAGGACCATATTAATATTTATTCTATCATACATGATTCATTTATTAATTTATACTACCCATTTAATAATGATTTTCATGTAAAATTAACATTTCGGGTAATAATCACTTTCTTTAACGTACGTATTTTAACTTGTTATTCATGACAATATCATTTAGGAAATGATTTATATACTTCCAGAATATAAACCTTGATTCATATATCATATATATTTATAATATAAATATTTATAATATAAATATTTATAATAGATAGATATATGAAATGGAAAACACCGTTTATGGAGATGGTAGGCCGTATGTACGCATAAACGCTGTTTCAGTTTTAATATCGTATTGAAGCGAAGTAAGTGAATAAGATATATGTAAGTACATAAATACACACACACATATATATATATATCTCCAGTATCACTATTATTTAATATATTACATACTTCTTGGTAATATATATTTTTATAATATCTGATAAATGGTGAACGTGGAAGTGAATCTCATCACGTCGTGGAGACGGTAATATGTATGCACGCACGAGCGACAATATAATTTCATTAATGGTGTGGAATTGGATGGTATGTTAATTTTACAGAGACATTATCATGTTATATTAATTATTTATGTACATATTACTCATCATTATATCCATTCAAATAACAAAGTGTTGAATAACAAATTACACCATGGTGTGGAGACGGTAAGCCATACGTACGCACGCATGGTGACATTATAGTCCATAAAATGGATAGAATAATGAATAAAGTTGTTCCATATTTATAATAAGATCACAGTATATAGAAGGTAATGAAGTTATTATTTTAGAATGGAAACAATAAAGAAAGATGAAGTGGAAGAAGAAAGGAACTTGAAAGAGGTGATGAAATATTTATCTCTTCTTCAGATTCTTCCTTTTGATTTGATCAATAGGGCTCCTTAAGAGGGATTTATGACTAAAGGAAGGCATCTAGGATGAATAGAGGATAGTTTAGAAGGTATTTGGGCAGATTTTGGCCGATCCAAATAGCTTTTAAGGTATGAATTAGAGAGAAGGGGGAGTTCCCTTTCATAAGAGGGGTGAGGGGTACCTTAGGAAAACCTAGAAATACTATTTTATAATAAAATTATTTTCGGTTTCTAATGGCTCCACAATGAATTATTTAAAGCTTAAGGTGGGTATGGGTCTCAAAACACTAAACCAATAGTTTTTATAAAGGTTTGGATCCCTATATTAACTTTATCTTTTAGATTTAACTCTTAGTTAAATAGTTTGACATTTACCATGTTTCTTTGTATTTTTATATTATATGGTTAATAAATGTAATATATACTTCCAAGAGAATCCCAAGTGGTTCATTAATGATACAACTAACATTATATATGTCTTTTGACTTAACCATAGATTTTTAGATATATAAAATCAATTAATAATATAATATTTTTTTTGAAACTCTTTTATGTCAATTTTGACACTATTTGGATTTTTTTCTAAATTCATAACAACATTATTACATAGAAAAAAATTCTTCTATCCAAACCTAATATGTCATTTTAATCTATTAAATTATTGAAATTCTTAAAATGTTTCAAATTACATTTATTTGGATATTTATAATAACAATTTTTTTATTATTTCAATAATTATGTAATAACATTATCATCATTGTGTCAGGCCTAAATTAAATTATTTAATGTATAAAAAATATAAATAATATACCATTATCTAGGAAATCTATTTATATTTCTAATGAATATTTATATTTGAATTTATCTTATGTATAACCCTATATTAAAAATTTTTTAGTTATTAAACATTGATTTTAACACTTTTGACTCTTCTTTAAATAAAATAATAATAAGTGTCCAAATCTAATCCAAGTAGACCATAGAGGTTCATATTTTATTCCTAAGGTTTTTTTGGTCGAATAATAATTATCCAATAGAATTAGGACACGTGTTAGGGTAATAGTAATATCATTTTTACCCTTAAATACCCTATTTACTTTTAACCGTGGTAAATAAAATTAAAAAGTTACTATTCACCAAAAATTATTTTCATCTTATTGAACCACATTTGTTTTCTGAAATCAACCGTTTCTCTCGGATTTTTGAAATTCAACTCATAGAAGCGGTAAAATTATGTTGTATGTAAATTTTCTAATTGTCCTAGGAGGTGGGTAAAGACAGTATAAAGTTCAATAAACTTTTTACATATCTAATGTTATTATAAACTAACTCTAATTAATAAAATTGAACTTATATAGGTATTATGTATCTATTTTTTCCAAAAATAAATTTAAATAAAATAAATTTTTATTTAAATAAAAATTCGGTTTTAAACTATAACTTAGTGTTTTTTACTATTCATTAAAAACTGAAAGTTTTCAGAAAAATACATGAACTTCACCCTATGGTAATTTTGATATTATGATTTCAAAAATGAATTTATTTTACCAATTTCAAAAAATATATGTTGCACTAATTAATTTAAAATTAATTCCCGTTGTCAAAACCAAAAAGCGTATTTTTAAGAAATAATAACTATCAAAAGATTGACACTTGTTTATGTCCAATTTTAAAGTGAAATTACATACAATGAACATAATTGGATTAAATAGTAAAAATATAATCTAATTATACTTAAAAACCAATAAAATGTATAATTCAACACTATAAATTATTTTGATTAAAAAAGTTGTTTTCAGTTAAAATATAGTATTTTTCACTATTCACCCAAATATGAAAGTTATCCGAAAAACACCAAAAATTTATTCAAACTAAATTATTATGTCCTGATTTTAAAGAAGAAGTTTATTTTTTCAAATTGAATATATAAAAGTTTCAAATATTTGATTTAAAAAGGGTTCGCCATTAAAAGGCGGTAAAATTGCATTTTTTGAAAAATTGTTCTTTTATCTAAAAAATGAATTTGTTCTTACATTATGTCTAAGAAACTCATAACATGGATTCTAAAATTATATGGATTATATAAAGTTCAAAATTCAGTCAAAAATATTCATAACTGCTTTTGAACGACTAGTTTGGTAAGTCGTGGTGAGCTTGAACGCAGTGCAGTGTGTAGTGAAAATTATTGCATTACTTTGAAGAAATAACATACTATGAAATCTTGGGGTGTTACATTATTCCCTCAAATAAATTGTGTCCCTGCAATTTGAAATTGTTTTTTGAAAATAAAATGATTAAAATAGAAAATACCATTGTGGGAAAACCCACATCGAAAATTCGGTTAATAAAATTTAGTCTTAATAAGAGGAAAAGGGGAATGAAAAATTCACTACCAAATTATGATCTCGATTAAGAGGAAATTGGTGGAAATTAGAGACACATAATTGGAGGAAAATGTAAATATTTATAGGGAGTTATTGAGGTCATAAGTCAGAAACAATTTTAGAATTGAGGGCCTCAAAGCCATCAATCTATGATGATTTAAAATATCATCTATTCAACAAAACATAAGGTATTAGGATAAAAAAAAATTAGTTTTAAGATCCCTTACCTAATGCTTAAGAATTAATTTCTTCATAGAATAAGGGAAGAAAAAATATACTTGACAAGTAGAGTTCCATCCTTTAACTAATTTCTACCACAAACTCATCTTTCACTCTAAAAGATAGTAGAACATAAAAAATATATTATATTTATCTAATTCTTATAGGGTTCCAAAAAAAATGAATTTACAATTCACCTATGATCCCCTTTAACAAAAATACATTATAAAATCTAGGGACTTGACATAGTCCAGTGGTAGATGATAAATCCCAATCTCACTATGGTTGTGGATTTGATTCCCGCAACTTTGTCCGGCATGACGGGTAGTCACACGGTCTGGGTGTTGTCCTTTTTATAAAAATCCAACAATTAATTTAATAATAGTATCCCATTTCAAACATAATCCATTCAAACATTTAGACTTATCCAAAATACTTCTATCCAAAATCACAATCCAAATTCTAAATGGAAGTTAAACACAATAAAGATTCATTTTTTCATGTAATAACCTGTGAAATCCATAATCATGTATTATTTTAAAACATGGTAACACCATGAATTACCAATAAACCTTATTGATTAGATTCTGGATCCCTTATACTTTATATAATACTAGATATATTCCTTATATCCAAAAATATTGAATATTCCAACAATGATGAATTAAACAAACTATTAATTAGTTCCAAGGAAGTCAAGAATATCCAATATCATTTATCCAAATCCACCATCTCTTATTTTTAAAATCACTACCTCATTATCAGGACCATATTAAGGATTAAATTTACATCAACCATGTATTTTTCCAAAAAAGTGTAGCTAACTATTATGTCACTTTTCTTAGAACCATATAATTTCAAATCCTCAATAAAATAGTACTGCAGTACAATCCTTATTTATCTCCATAATTCAAATAACCAGTATATTGCAGATACAACACTCAAATGAAGTAATTCAATAATAACAACATAAGAACACTAGTCATTCCTCTTCATTTGAGGAAGTATCATAACTTTATTTTTATCCAATAGCATCATTTCTGTTATACTCTGATGACTGGGACATTGGTTCGCGTAGTGACCCAACGCCTTGCAGATGAAGCATTTTACCTTTGAAACCTTTTTCTTACCCTTGATATCACATACTTGGTGTCATTTTTCTCTACACTTATAACAAACTCTCATTCCCTTCAAGAATTTACCAAGGTGGTTCTTTCCGCATTTATCACATATGTGAAAATCCTTTTTTCCATCTTCCATTTATCCATCTTTCTCTCTTCCATCCTTTTCTTGTCTTTATTCCCTTCAAAGCCATAGGATTAAGAGAATTATTTACATATCTTATTAACACATGATACTATTTATTCATATGTTAAGAATACATGTGAGTCTATTTCCCTTATAAATGTTAGCTTAATACCATGAAAGATATGATCCTTCATACTCTTTAGATCATACGTATTGTTGGAGTTCACATTCCTTCTAGAGGGCTCTATTTCTGTACAATGGCATACACTAGGTCAGTTTATGACGTGCAATGAATAATTCCAAACTTGTAAAATACCTAATGTAAATAGAACAGTTTATGGATATAATCCATAATCATAAAAATATTTTCTTTGAGGAGGTATATACTTGTAAATACTTTATAATTATTTGTAAATAAAATGAGAATTATCCTAAGAATATCCTCCGGGAGTGTCGTAACCAAGAGTGCAGTAAGGCCCATTGTCATGCACCAATTCTCATTCGAGTCTAGCTCAAAGCGGTGTTTTTGGGTTTTACGAATAGGTACATTTGTGCCAGAGCCGCCACTATCTACTCGTATCCATACAGGGATGTATTTCCTTGAAAACTCACAAAATCATTACAATACCAAAATTCTAGGAAGTTCTTCTATACTAATCCCCAAAGTCTATCTTAGGGATATGTGCTCCAAATAGAGTTTATCTAAATCTAGTTTCCAAGGATTGTGCTAGTCTTATTCTAATACCAACCGTAATGCCCCAAACCCAGTTACCCAGAGTTAGTGCATTATTATGTATCATTGACATGATCACAAAAGATCAAGTCTCGGTAGAACAATTAGTTTAGTAGCCTCGAAAGTACTAGATACATTCAGAAGGTTTACATTACATCATAATATTTTTTAAGGAAAGAAAGATTATATTAATGGAGAATATCAGCAGTCGTACATAAGTAGAGACAAGAAGGGAAATTGTCCAGCCATAGTTGGTAGACATCGAAGGGGCCTGAGGCCGCCAGCTGATGCACCACATTGTTTCCTTCCCTTTTGGTAAAGGAGAAGGTGCAGCAAGAGAAGCCTTGGCATAATGAGAAAATCTTTCGGATGATAAAGCCAAAGGCTGGGAGTCCGACATCATCGTGGTTAATAGTATTGATAATCGAAAGGTAGTCAGACTCGATGATGATATCAGCCCATCCACATTCCCACGCGAGCATCATTCCTGCCAGAATGGCATAGGCCTCAGAAACTACAGGTTCCCAGAAGGCATGATTTGGTTCATATTTTTCTGAAATGTCTTCCCTAGATGATTTTGAGCCAAGATCTTGAGAGCAAGAGGCCCATCCTTGGGGAGAGAAGAATCCACGTTAATCTTTAGACTCCCTTCCTTGGGGGGGGGGGTCCAGTGAGGGGAACAGGAGGGGGAAACGCCTGGCATAAAGTGTACTTTGCGATCCTTCCGTCCCTCCATCCATGAAGTGGCTCGTTCAATCCAGAACTCGAGAGACTGATGAAAATGGTGTAAAACCGAATCATTACGCCAAACCCAAATGATACAGGCCAGGGTGAAACGAGAGCTTGCATCACACGATGAAAGAGAGGAACACCAGTGCATCAGAAGATCGGGGAGGTCAGAGTCAATGTCTAGTGAATCATCTGAAGCCGAGTCGCATTTATTCCAAATTTCCTTGTCTCCTAGGTAGTGAAAGATGGCATGCCAAGGGGTTTCAAGAATATTAGGGAAAAAAGGGCAGGATTCAGCACTGGACATATGTCGGTAAACAAGGAGGCTCATGGTAGGGAGGGTGCCCGTGCACACCTGCCACCAAAACTGGTCAATTTTTTGGGGTATGTTGAGCTTCCAAATCGCTTTCCACGGTCCCTCATCTCAGTCGCGAGAGTGAATTCCAAAAGCCAGTCTGTACCCAGATCTCACCGTGAACACGCCTGAAGAATCATTGGTCCAAAAAAGATAGTCGAGGCCGACATCAGGGACCCAGGGGATGCTATTAATAATTCTTTGGTCTCTTTCATTAAACCATTCCTGGATCTTTTCCACACTCCATCCAGGGCCCTGGTCTGAAAAGAGGCAGATGACAATGGTGTCTTCAAGACCTGGTTGAGCGGGGGATGTGGCCCATACACCATCCTTATCAAAAATCCAGGGATCAGTCCAGATGTTGAAGGATGAGCCATTTCCAATCCTCCAGCCCAATACTTTTTCTAGGATATTTCGGGCCCCCCAAATACTTCTCTAGAGGAAGCTAGGGAGGGGGAAAAGAATGGAGCCCCAGAAGTTCGTGTGGGGAAAGTACTTGACACGGAGTACCCGCACAAATAAATATGATGGATGGTTAAGAAGGTTCCCTCCTTTCATGTCCAATAGGGCGTCATTGAACAACAAAAAATTCTGGAATCCCATCGCTCCCTCCGACTTGGGTTTGCAGAGTTTCTCCCATGCCAACCATTGGGGTCGATTTATGCCATCATTTTTCCCCCACCAGAAGTTGGCAGTAAGTGAATGGATCAGGTTGATGATAGCCGCTGAAAGCTTAAACATTGACATAAATTAGCTTAGGATAGACTGAATGACATATTTAATGAGGGTTCCTTTTCCAGATTTGGATATGCTTTTTGGGGTCCAGCCTTGAATTTTTTCCTCAATCCTGTCCACCAGCACTGCAAATATTTCTTTTTTAGACCAGAAAATCACCATAGGGAGTTCGAGATACTTCTGGTGTTTACCATCCAAATGGATGCCTGCAGATGCACAATGGTCAGCTCTCTTGGCAGAGGGCACCCCTGTGCTGAATGAGATTTTCAATTTGCTATTGTTAATAGACTATCCATACGATTTCTCATGTTGCTGGATCGCTTGGATGACCACCCAACATTCATTAACAATGGCTCTGGAGAAAAGGAGGTAGTCATCAGCGAAGAAGAGATGTGACACTTGTGGGCTCTCATGGTAGACCTTTGCACCATGAATAGACTTAGAGAATGCAACCCTGGAAATAAGGTTAGAGAAAACATCAGCCACCAAAATTAATAGAAAAGGGGAGAGAGGGTCTCCCTGGCACATGCCTCGAGTTAGGGTGAATCATCCGGTGAGCTCCCCATTGACCTTGATTCTAAAAGAGAGGGTCGAGATGTAGTGCATGAAAATTTCTGTCAATTTAGTGCAGAAGGTCATTCTCAGCATCACATCTCTAAGGAACTGCCATTCAACTTTATCATATGCTTTGTTCATATCCAGCTTCTAGTCCATAGTTCCTCTTTTCACAGTGGAGCGTGTGTTCATAGAGTAGAAAACTTCATGGGCCACAATTGAATTATCAGTAATCAGCCGCTTGGCCATGAAGGCACTCTGGTTTACGGTAATAATATCAGGAAGCCAAGGACGCAGCTGATTGACAAGGATTTTTGAGAAGATCTTATAAGAAACATTGTAGAGGCTAAGAGGTCTAAAATCAGGGATCTCCTAAGGTTTCACAATTTTGGGGATGAGGACGAGGACCGTTTCGTTAATAGAGGAAATGGTTGTATTCCCCACCCAGATGTTTTTTTATCATTTTGCAGATTACATCATAATATGGAAAACTACAAAAAAAATTTCCATAGACAACATTGAGATCCCATAGACTATCCCTATAGGTCATTCATAATATACTTCTTCTCATCCTTGGAAAAATAATACATAGAAAGGGGGTGAGCTTAGATGCTCAGTAAGTATAACAATATAGCGGATGCTTTCAAAAATAACCATAAAAATTAGAGGAAATGTATAAAACATAATCAAAAGACTTTATATCATAAACATCATCATGACATCAAAAATATAAATCAAAATAATTCCATTTACTTACTCACATGGATATTCTACTTGTCAAATAATCACATGCAATATCAATAGCTACTTTCATAGTGATGGATTTCATAATGCCAGACTTTCATAACCACATAGTCAGGGCCTTATGACAAGACTTCAAATAATATTTTGTCAAGGAATTGTGCCAAGAGACTAGTTTGTCTCATTAGACCTACCGATTAATCGAGGAGCTATAGCGGGCTCCACCCGTCACTTACTAAGTCCAATGCATTCCTCATATAAAAAGGTTTAAAAATAACATAAAAATTCATATTAAAACTAGCATACGAAATGTCTATACATTATACATAAACCGTGAGTGGTATAAAAATAACACATCCATAGTCAAACATATCACAAAACATACATTACAATATTGATGATTTGTATCATAATAAATCAACTTCATACGAGTTTAAAATATTTTAAAGGATGTTGACATAGATATAAATGAACCGTAAAATTCTTTGAGAGAAATACCCCTTTTCTTGAAATCATTTAAGATTATGACAATTTATAAAGGAAGTCATTTAAAAGGGATTTTTGAATCAAAGTGTCCCATACCAATTTTAAACATTTTAAAAAAAGAATCATTTCGAAACATTGATGTCCATATAACTAAATCCTTATAATCATTTTGAAAACATGGACATTAATTAAAAGTGTTTAGAAAGATAAATATTTAAAACATTTAAAATGATGATCTACATTAATATACCATCCCATAAAACCGTAAAATATTCCTTTTCAAATAATTTTTAAAAAATATGGGTATTTATGATAAATATGTCCCTGAAAATACTTACACATGAACAATCTCGGATAATAATGAGATTGAGGAAATAACACATACCTCATTGTAATCAATTGAGTCATATGACCAAAAGTTAATAACAACAAAATCATTAATAGAATACCATTAATATAAATATAATCATGATAATATATATCAAATAGAAGTACACAATACACCACATGAAATATATAAGTGGTAAACAATGGAAATCTCATGCAATTAAAAGTGAGTTAAGAAACCCCTAACATTGCACTTTCATTTGGTCGAAAGTACGTTTAACTTCATGTATAATGACTATTATATATTATTAAATTATACCAGGACCATATTATTATTGATTATATAATACATGATTCATTTATGACTTTATACTACCCATTTAACAATGATTTCCATGTTAAATTAACATTTTGGGTAATAATCGCTTTCTTTATCGAACACATTTTAACTTGTTATTCTTGACCTTATCATTTAGGTCATGATTTAAATACGTCGAAAATATAATACCTAATTCATATCTCATAAAAATTTAGAATATACATATTTATAATATCTATATATGAAATGGAAGACTGTTTTTGGAGACGGTAGGCCGTATGTAAGAATAAACGTTGTTTCTTTTTTAATATCATATTGAACGGAAGTAAGTGAATAAGATATATGTAAGTACATAAATACATATATATATATATCTCTCAAGTATAATTATTATGTCATATATTACATACTTATTTGTAATATATATTTTTATAATCGTCGATGAATGGTGAACGTGGAAATGAATCTCATCGCGTCCTGGAGACGGTAATCCGTACGTATGCCCGAGCGATAATATCATTTACTTAAAAGTGTGGAATTGGATGGAATATTAATTATATTGAGATATTATCATGTTATTTTCTTTATTAATATACATATTAATCATCATTATATCCATCCAAATAACATAGTGTTGAATAACAAATTACGCCATGGCGTGGAGACAGTGAGCCGTACTTACGCAGACATGGTGACATTATCATTCATAAGATGGATAGAATAATGAATATAGTTGTGAAATATTTTTAATAACATCAAATTACATAGAATATACTGGATTTATTATTTTATAATGGAAACAAAAATGAAATATTAAGTGGAAGAAAAAAGGAACTTGAAAGAGGTGATGAAATATTTACCTCTTCTTTGGGTTCTTTCCCTTGATTTGATCAAAAGGGCTCCATAGGTAGGCTTTATTACTAAAGGAAGGCCCCAAGGATGAAGGGAAGATAGTTGAGAGGGTATTGGGGCAGAGTTTGGACGATCCAAATGGCTTTGAAGGTGTAAATTAGAGAGAAGAGGAAGTGACCTTATATAATAGGGTTGATGGGCACCTTATGAAAAGCTAGAAATATTATTTAATAATAAAATAATTTTCGGTTTCTAATGGCTCCAAAATAGATTATTTAATGATAAAGTTGGTATGAGTATAAAACCACAAAACTAATAGTTTTTAGACAGGTTTGGGTCAATATATTAACATTATCTTTTAGATTTAACTCTTAGTTAAATAGTTTGATATTTATAGTGTCCCTTTGTATTTTTATATTATATGGTTAGTAATCTTACAATATACATCCAAGATAACACCAAGTGGTTCATTAATGATACACCTATCATTATATAAGCCATATGGACTAACCATATATTTTTAGGAATAGAATATAAATTAATATTGTAATATTTGATTTAAAAACTAATTTATGTCAATTTTGACACTATTTGTTATTTTGTTTTTTTAAAATTCATATAAGCATTATTACTTCGAAAAAAATTAATATAAACAACCCTAATATTTCATATTAACCTATAAAATTAGTTTAATTCATAAAAATCCTCCAATTACATTTATTTGGATATTTATAATATCAATTATTTTACTATTTCAATAATCAGGTAATTACTGCATCATCATTGTGTCATAAATAAATTAAATTAGTTAATGTATAAAAAATATAAATTAAAAAAAATTATTTAGGAATTCCTTTTATCTATCTAATTAATTTTTATAGTTGAATTGATCTTATGTATAACCCTATATTAAAAATGTTTTAGTTATTAAACTTTGATTTTTACTCTTTTAACTCTTCTTTGAATAAAATAATGATAAGTGTCCTAATCTAATCCAAGTGGAACAAAGAGGATCATATTTTATTCTTAAGGTTGTTTTTGGTCAAATTATACTTATCCAATAGAATTATGACATATTTTACGGTAATAATAATATCATTTTACCCTTAAATACCCTATTCAATTTTAACCGTGGTAAATAAAAGTAAAAAGTTACGATTCACCAAAAATTATTTTAATCTTATTAAACCACATTTTTCTTAATGATATCAACTGTTTCACTAGGATTTTTGAAATTAAACTCACAAAAGCAGTAAAATTATGTTTTATGTAAATTTGCTAATGCTCCTAAGAGGTGGGTAAAGACAGTATAAAGTTCAATAAAATATTTATACATCTAAAGTTATTATAAATTGACTCCAATGAATTACATTGAACATATATTGGTATTATGTATCTATTTTGACCTAAAATAAATTTATATAAAATAAATAATTATTTAAATAAAAATTCGGTTTTAAACTATAACTCAGTGTTTTTCAGTGTTAATAAAAAATTGAAAGGTTTCATAAAAATACAAAAAATTCATCCTATGCTAATTTTGGCATTCTGAATTCAAAAATTAATTCTATTTTACCAATTTAAAAACATATATGTTTCATTAATTAATTTAAAATTAATTCCCATTGTCAAAATAAAAAATTGCATTTTTAAAAATTAATAACTATCAAAAGATTGACATTTGTTTATGTCCAATTTTAATGTGAAATTACCTACAATGACCATAAATGGATTAAATATTAAAAATATAATATAATTATACTTCAAAAATAATAAAATTTATAATTCAACAATATAAATTGTTTTCATTAAAAAAGTTGTTTTCAGTTAAAATATAGTATTTTCACTATTCACCCAAATATGAAAGTTATCGGAAAAACACCAAAAATTTATTGAAACTAAATTCTTATGTCCCTATTCTAAGGAAGAAGTTTATTTTTTCAAATTGAATATATAAATGATTAAAATATTTGATTTAAAAATGGTTCCCCATTAAAAGGCGGTAAAATTGTATTTTTTGAAAAAAAAAATTTATCTGAAAAAAATGAATTTGTTCTTACATTATAACTAAGAAACTCATTATATGGATTATAAACTTATATGGATTATAAAAAATTCAAAATTCAGTTAATAATATTCATTACTACTTTTGAACGACTAGTTTTGTATGCCGTGGTGTGCTTGAACTCAGTGGTGTGTGTAGTGCAAGTTATTGCATTACTTTGAAGAAATAAAGTACTATGAAATCTTGAGGTTTTACATTCTCCCATCCTTCAATAAATTGCATCCTCGAAATTTGAATTTTTTTTTTTTGAAAATAAAAGGTTTAAAATAGAAAATACAATTGTGGGAAACCCACTTCAGAAATAGGGTTAATCAAATTTGGTCTTAATAAGGGGAAAAGTGGAATGAAAAAGTCGCCAAATTTTTTTGATCTCTATTAGGGGAACAATGGTGGAAATTAAAGACACATAATTGGAGGGAAAATTTAAATATTTATAGATAGTTATTGAGGTCACCAGTCACAAACAATTGTAGAATTTTGGGCCTCAAAGCCATCAATCTATGATGATTTAAAATATCATTTGGTTCAACAAAACATAAGGTATTAGAATAACACATTTTTAGTTTTAAGATCCCTTACCTAAATATTAATAATTAATTTCTTCATAGAATAAGATAAGAAAAAAATATACTTGACAAGTAGAGTTCCATCCAATAAATAATTTTTACCACAAACTCATCTTTCACTCTAAAAGGTAGTATAACCTAAAAAATATTCTATTTATCCAATTCGTATAGGGTTCCAAAACAAATTGAATTTATAATTCACCTATCAGACCCTTTAAAAAAAGAAACTACATTATACAATTTAGGGACTTCACGTAGTCCAATGGTAGGTGATAAATACCAATCGCACTATGGTTGTTGGTTCAATTCATGTAGCTTTGTTCGACGTGGTGGGTTGTCACACAGTCTGTGTGTTGTAATTTTAAAAAAAATCCAACAATAACCTTAACAATAGTATCCATATTCAATCTTAATCCATTCCAACCTTTAGACTTACCCAAAATACTTCTATCCAAAATCACAATCCAAATTTTATAAGGAAGTTAAACACAATGTAGATTCTTTTTGCCACATAATTACAAGTGAACACCTTCATCATGTACTATTTTAAAACATGGAAACACCATAAATTACCATATAACCTTATTTATTACATTCATGCTCCCTTATCCATTATATAATACTGGATATATTCCCTATATCCAAAAAATATTGAATATTCCAACAATAATGAAATAAACAATCTATTAATCAGTTCCAAGGAAGTCAAGAATATCCAAAATAATTTAGCCAAATCCACGATCTCTTATTCCAAAATCACTACCTCATTATCAGAACCATATTAAGGATTAAATTTCCTTCAACCATATATTTTTACAAAAAGTGAAGTTAACTATTATGTCACTTTTCGTAGAACCATATAATCCCAATTCCTCAATAATATAGTACTGCAGTACAATCCTTATTTATCTCCATAATTCATATAACCAGTATATTGATGATAAAACGCTCAAAAGAAATAATTCTATAACAACAACATAAGAACACTAGTCATTCCACTTCATCTGAGGTAGTATCATAACGTGATTATTATCCAAAAGCGTAATTTGTGGTATACTTCGATGACTGGGACTTCGGTTCGCGTAGTGTCCCAACACCTTGGAGATGATGCATTTTACATTTGAAACCTTTTTCTTACCCTCGAAATCACATACATGGTTTCCTTTTTCTCCACACATATAACAAACTCTCATTCCCTTCAAGTATTTACCAATGTGATTCTTTCCACAGTAATCACATATAGGAAAATCCTTTTTTCCCTCTCCCCTTTATCAATATTTCTCTCTTACATCCTTTTCTTCTCTTGCTTCCCTTCAAATCCATAGGATTGAAAGAATTATTTACTTATCATATTAACACATGAAAATATTTCATCTTATGTTGAGAATACATGGGAGACTATTTTCCTTCAAAATGTTGGCTTAATACCATCATAGATATAATCCTTCTTACTCTTTGGATCATACGTATTGCTAGTGTTCAGATTCCTTCCACTAGGATCCATTTCTATACAATGGCATACACTAGGTCAGTTTATGAATTGCAATGAATAATTCCAAACTTGGAAAATACCTAACGTAAATTGAACAGTTTATGGATATAATCCATAATGATAAAAATATTTTCTTTGAAGAGGAATATACTCATAAATCCATTATAATGATTTGTAAATTAAATTAGAATTATCATATGCATATTCCCCTGGAGTTTTGTAACCAAGAGTGTAGCAAGGCCCATTTTCGTTTACTAGTTCCCGTTCAATTCTAGCTCAAAGCGCGAGTTTTACCCCAAGTTACATCTGTGATCGAGCCGCCTCTACCTGCTCATATCCAGACAAAGATGTATTGCTTAGAAAACTCACAAAATCTCTATAATACCAAATTTATAAGAAGTTATTCTATAAAAATCTTCAATGTCTATCTCAGGGATATGTGTTCTATTGAGAGTTTATCTAAATATAGTTTCCAAGGATTCTACTAAAATTATTCTAATACAAATTGTAATTCCCCAACCCCAGTTACCCAGATTCGGTGCATTATTACGTATCATTGGCATTATCACAAAATATCAAGTCTCTAAAGAACAATTAGTTTTGTAGCCTTGTAAGTACTAGATACATTCATAAGGTTTACATTACATCATAAAATGGAAAACTAAAAACACATTGTTTCCATAGACAACATTGAGATCCCATAGACTATCCCTGTAGGTCAGTCATAATATACTTCTGCACATCCTGGGAAAAAACATTGAAAGGGGTGAGCTCAGATTCTCAGTAAGGATAACAATATAGCGGAAGTTTTCATAAATATCCATAAACATTTAACGCAACGTATAAAACTAAAAAAAATCATTTTTAACATAAAATTCATCATTACATGGAAAATATAAATCAAAATAATTCCATTTACTTAATCACATGGATATTCTACTAGTCTAATAATCACATGAAATATCAATAGCCACTTTCATAATGATGGAATACATAATGTCATACTTTCATAACCACAGAGTCAAGGTCTTTTTCCAAGACAACAAATACGATTTTGTCAAGGCCTTGTCCCAAGACACTAGTTCATCTCATGAGACCTACCGATGCATCAATGAACTATAGTGGGCTCCAACCCTCACTTACTATGTCCAATGCATTCCTCATATGAAAATGTTTAAACATAACATAAACATTCATATTAAAACTAGCATACTAAATGTCTATAATTTATCCATAAACCATGAATGGTATAAATATAACACATCCATAGTCAAACATATCACAAAATATTCATTACAATATGGAATATTTTTATCATAATAAATCAACTTAAAAAATGTTTAAAATCCATTAAAGGATATTGACATAGATGAAAATGATCTGTAAAATGGTTTGAGGGAAATACATCTTTTTCTTAAAATCATTTAAAATTCTTTCAATTTATAAAGGCAGTCATTTAAAAGGTATTTTTTAATCAAAGTTTCGCATATCACTTTGAAACATTTTAACAGAATTATCATTTCAAAAAATTCACATGCATATAAATAAATCGTTAAAATCATTTTGCAAACATGAACATTAATTAAAAGTGTTTATAATGAAAAAAATTTAAAACATTTAAAATGATGATCTAGTTAAATAGACCATCCCATAAAACCTTAAAAGATTTATTTTGAAATAATTTTTATAAAAGATGGGTATTTATGATAACCATGTTCCAGAAAATACTTACACATGAACAATCTCGGATGATAATGAGATTGAAGAAATAACCCTTACCTCGTTGTAATCAATCGAGTCATATGAACAAAAGTTAATAACCACCAAATCATTCATCGAATACCATGAATATAAATAGAATCATGATAATATATATCAATTGTCTGTACACAATACACCACATACAATAAAAAAGTGGCAAACAATGGAAATCTCACGGAATTAAAAGTGAGATATGAAACCCCTTACCTTGCACTTTCCTTTGGTCGAGGGTAAATTTAACCTCTTGTATAATGACCATTGTATTTTAAAATATTATACCAGGACAATATAGGTATTTATTATCTCATACATGATTCATTTATGAATTTATTCTACCCATTTAATCATGATTTTCATGTTTAATTAAAATTTTGGGTAATAATCGCTTTCTTTATCGTACGTATTTTAACATGTTATTCATGACTGTATCATTTAGGTCATAATTTAAATACCTCCAGAATATAATCCTTGATTCATATATCATATATATTTAGAATATATATATATTTATAATAGACATATATATGAAATTGAAAAAATCATTTATAGAGACGGTAGGCCGTATGTACGCATAAACGATGTTTTTGTTTTAATATCGTATTGAACGGAAGTAAGTGGATAAGATATATGTAAGTACATAAATAAATTTATAAAGATATAAATATATATATCTACATTATAATTATTATTTCATATATTACATACTTATTAGTAATATATATTTTTTATAATCATCGATTAATGGTGAAAGTGGAAATGAATCTCATCGTGTCATGGAGACGGTAATCCGTACGTACGCTCAAGAGACAATATCATTTCCCTAAAGGTGTGGAATTGTATGGTATATTAATTTTAAATATACATTATCATGTTATTTTCTTTATTTATATACATATTTCTCATCATTATATCCATCCAAATAACATAGTTTTGAATAACAAATTACACCATGGCGCGGAGACAGTAAGCCGTACGTATGCACGCATGGTGACATTATCATTCATAAGATGGATAGAATAATTAATATAGTTGTGAAATATTTAAAATAACATCAAAATATATAGAATATACTGGATTTATTATTTTATAATGGAAACAAAAAAAGTAAAAGGAAGTGGAAGAAGAAAGTAACTTGAAAGAGGTGATGAAATATTTACCTCTTCTTCGGGTTCATCATTTTGATTTGATCAAAAGGGATCCATAAGTTTGATTTATGACTAAAGGAAGGACTCTAGGATTAAGGTAGGATAGTTGAGAGGGTATTTTTCTTGAGTTTGGCTGATCCAAATGGCTTTGGAGGTGTGAATTAGAGATAAGTGTGAGTGCCCTTTTATAAGAGGGGTGAGAGGCACCTTAAGAAAAGCTAGAAATATTATTTTATAATAAAATAATTTTTGGTTTTTGATGGATAAAAAATGTATTATTTAAAGGATAAGTTGTGGATGGGTTGAAAAACACTCAACCAATCGGTTTTAGATAGGTTTGGGTCACTATATTAACTTTATCTCTAAGATTTTACTCTTAGGTAAATAGTTTGACATTTACCATGTATCCTTGTATTTTGATATTATATGTTAATAAAATTACTATATACTTCAAAGTGACTACCAAGTAGTTCATTAATGGTTCAAATACTTTTATATAAGTATTTTGGATGATCTATAGATTTTTAGTAATATAATATCAATTAATAATATAATATTTTTTTTAAAAACTCATTTATGTCAATTTTGACACTATTTGGTATTTTGTTTTTTTCTATATTCATAACAGCATTATTACTTCGAAAAAAAAACCTAACCAACACTAATATGTAATATTAACCTATAAAATTAGTGTAATTCATATAAAGTCCCAAATTACATTTATTTGGATATTTATAATATCAATTATTTTAATATTACATTAATTTTGTAATTACTGCATCATTATTGTGTCATAAATATATTAAATTACATAATTTATAAAATATATAAATAAAATACCATTATATAGTAAATCATTTTATCTTTATAATTAATATTTATAGTCGAATTTATCTTATGTATTACCCTATATTAAAAATGTTTTAGTTATTAAACTTTGATTTTAACTCTTTTAACTCTTCTTTAAATAAAATAATAATTAGTGTCCTAATCTAATAAAAGGGGAACAAATGGGTTCATTTTTTATTACTAAGGTTGTTTTTGGTCGAATTATACTTATCCAATAAAATTAGGACATGTGTCATGGTAATAATAATATCATTTTTACCCTTAAATACCCTATTTACTTTTAACCGTGGTAAATAAATGTAAAATGTTACTATTCACAAAAAATTAGTTTCATCTGATTGAACCACATTTATATCTTACTGATATCAACTGTGTCTCTATTATTTTTGAAATACAACTCACAGAAGTGGTAAAATTAAATTTTATGTAAATTTTCTAATGCTCCTAAGAGGTGGGTAAAGACTGTAAAAAGTTCAATGAAATGTTTATATATCTAAAGTTATTATAAACTCAACCAAATGAATTACATTGAACTTATATAGGTATTATGTATATATTTTTACCTAAAATAAACACAAATAAAATAAATAATTATTTAAATAAAAATTCAGTTTTAAACTATAAGTTAGTGTATTTCACTATTCATCAAAAATTGAAAAATTTTAGGAAAATACTAAAAATTCACCCTAAGGTAATTTTGATATTCCAAATTAAAAGATGAATTATATTTTACCAATTTCAAAACATATAAGTTGCATTAATTAATTTAAAATTAATTCTCGTTGTCAAAACAAAAAAGTGTATTTTTAGGAAATAATAACTATCAAAATATTGACACTTGTTTATATCCAATATTAAAGTGAAATTACATACAATGACCATCATTGGATTAACTGGTAAAAATATAATCTAATTATTCTTTGAAATAATAAAAATATATAATTCAACAATATAAATTATTTTTATTTGAAAAGTGGTTTTTAGTTAAAATATAGTATTTTCACTATTCACGGAAATATGAAAGCTATTAGAAAAACACATAAAATTTATTGAAACTAAATTCTTATGTATTTATTATAAAAAAGAAGTTTATTTTGTCAAATTTAATGTATAAAATATTCAAATATTGGATTTAAAAAGGGTTTTCCATTAAAAGGCGGTAAAATTTCATTTTATGAAAAATAATTCATTTATCTAAAAAAATGAATTTGTTCCTAACTAATGTCTATAAAACTCATAATATGGATTATAAAATTACAAGGATTATATAAATTTCAAAATTTAGTTAATACTATTCTTAACCGCTTTTGAACGGCTAGTTTGGTAAGTCGTGGTGCACTTGAACTCAGCGTTGTGTGTAGTACAAGTTATTGCATTACATTGAAAAAATAACATACTATGAAATCTTTGGGTGTTACAATATGAATATTATTCTAGGATTATATCCCTAGAAAATTATATAATATTGAAAATTAAGTCATATTATATGGAGAAGTATTTTCAAAGATCAAATGAATTATTTTCTTAAGTAAAATAGACTTTCTTTGAAAATAAATTTTATAAATCATTTTCAAAAATCATTTTTTTATAAATAATGATTCAAATTTTCATTTATAACATTTTTCTAGGAAAATAAATTTTTTATGAGACAAATTACTATTAAAACATAAAGAATCTTGAAAACATTTTTCAATAAAAATGACTTTGAAAACATATAAACTAATCTTGAAAACATTTAAAAACTTTTTTTAAATAACATTTTTAAAGCATACATATGATGATTTGAAAAAAAAAATTATAACACTTTTTAAAAATATTTTCTAAAAAAATATTTATTTTAAAACAACATTAAATTCAAAAAATGAATTAAATATTATGAAAATTTTCTCTATAAAAAAATATCCTTGTAATTTTATAGATTAATATTCAATTATATGACTGTCATGATGGTGGGTATGTCTATATATTCCCAATATTCATTTTTCATCTTCACTGATTAAAAATGTGCCCCAATCAGAAAATGGAAAAAATATTCCTTTTAAACCCATTTTTAAAAAAGGTAAATCATGAGAAAATATTACCTTCATTTTTCATAGTATAATATTAAATCATTTTTGAAAACATTTCAAAATACATAGTTTATAAAGAACATAGATTTCTGTCATAAAGAATAAATAATGTTGGATTTTCATAAAAACATTTTCTTAATTGTCTTAAATATCAAAGAGTGGGAAAATTGTCTGTGAATATATCTTGGATAAACTGAGGATAAGAAAAATTATTAGTGTTCATGAGATATAGATCATAATATTTCATCAACAATAGCATAATCTTAAACAATCCCCATAAAAGATGAGATTGTTGCAACAAAATGTCATCAATTTGGTAATACTGAATCATAATACCCATTGGAGAATAAAATTAAATTAAGATTAAAATATCACTAAGATAAGGAGATTCATTATATGAAAATTCAATGGGAATTATATATACAAAATATAAAAATATAGGTTCATAACATGAAATGTATCTCAAAGAAGTAAAACATAGACAAAATTCATTTACTAATTTGGTAATTTTTGACCAAAAAACCCTATGAAATAATATTCATCAAATTAAAATGTACATAAAAATAAGTTTATTTATATGAATCATATAATATATTCATTTTCATTATATTCCACATATAATTAAATTGGTGGTGAACATGGATTGTGTTTCATGGAAAATAAAAAGTGAGATGAGAAAACTCTTACCTCAAGTCTTGTATTTCATTATATAGATTCAATCCTTATTTATAATAAATATAAATTTATAATAAATTAAAAATATAAAAATATCAAAATATCTAATACCATATATTATTTGGTTAGGACTTTGCTTTACCTGATTATTAACAAATATATTATAATGTTACATTTTCGGTAATATCTACTCTGTTTTTCGTATATGTTTTGTCCTGTTATTTCGGATCATTTTACTTATATCAAGATTTAATTATTTCTATAATGTATATCAGTATATAATTATTGAATTTATTTAGTATATAGTTTTTTAGAATTGGTTGTACAAAATAGAAATATGAAATTGAATAAACCATTCATGGAGACTGTTGGTTGTACATACACATGAACGTTGTTTCCGTATGATAGTATTTTGAAGAGAAAAAATATAAATGAAATATATGAATATATATATATATATATATTAAAATTACTGTATAATTTTTATTTAATATATATCATATACATATACTATATTCAACCATAATAAGTTCCATGTAAATTGGGAATAGATGGCATCGCTTTGAAGAGGCAGTAGTCCACACATCCACAAACGATGTTATCATATTTATAAAAAATTTAAATAATGAATGTATGTTTTATATAAAAATTTCTGAATATTAAATTCATCATAAACATTATAATATATCATATAAAAATAGGGTGTTAATAATATTTTCAATCCATCACAGGTGGTAAAGGAAAAAACGGAAAATGTTGTTTTGTGAGGTGGTAGTTCGTGGTACAGATGAACAGTATGATCATTACCCATTATATGGAAGTGTGGTTAAGAGAAAGTATAAACCATTGAAGAAAGAAACTTTGAATATTGAATATATATTTTTTAATATATAATCATGGATTAAAATGTTCATATGGTATGGATAATCAAAATAAAAAAAAGGTGCTTGAGGAATGATTTTACCACTCTTTTGGGTAACTCCTCTTGGTTTGCACCAAAAGGATTGTTTGGTTGTTTTTTATAAAATATATTATATTATAAGATTAATGGAGGGATAATTTTTTGATTATTTGAGTGGATTTTGGGTTATTTAAATGACTTTATAGGTGTGAATATGTGGGAGGGGTGCTTTCCTTTTTATATTGGAGGAGGAGTTTAATTATTGTACAATTTTTAAAGGGAATTCCACCTAATTTTTCCCTTGTAATGTGGATGTAATAATGGTCCAAAATTTAAACAATGAATGATAGGGTCTAGTTAATTCTAACCAATAGATTTTGGACAAGTTTATATGCTATTTAGTACATTATTATTAATGTTTAGTTTTTTATTTTGTTAATTTTCTCTTAATCATTGTATTTAATATTAATCACTTTCACTAAAAGTTTATGTAAAAATATAATTTTTCCTTAAGAGAAATTAATTATTAGGAAAATTCCAAATTTAAAATCCATTTTTCTACTTTATTATTAAATAAGTGGAATAAATAAATGTAAATTTAATCCCATATATGGGAAGAAAAATCTGGGATTAAAACTAATAATATTCAAAAAAATTGAAATGTTTTTATATCCAATTTCGATGTAAATTTGAATAAAATGACCTATAAAATGTGTGCAAATAACCATAAATGAGGTTCATAGTTTAATCTCATATTAATGGTAAAATTTGTTCACATACTGAGAAAATATTTTAGTAAAATTAAATTTACCCTAAAATTAGTTTTAAAAATTCCCAAACACCCATTTCAATCCCATTTCGACCCCCATTTCGACCCTAATGCCTCTTTCAAAAAAAATCAGCCTCCAAGACAGATTTCAAGACTTATCTGCATTTATTATTGGTTGTTCAGAGCTTATATTGAAGATATTAACCCCTCCAGGTAAGAGAATCTTGTCGTGGTTTCTTTCTCATTCCTCATTATTTCTTCTTTGTTTCATATAGGGAATTTATTCTCTGTTTTTGTTAGATCTACACCTAGTGTTGTGGATCAAGATCTAGGACTATATACCTAGATCTATATATAGTATTTCCTGAATTTTTAAATATTGATTTATGTTGTAGATCCGGATCATGTTCAATGTCATTACTCCATGAAGTTTTGGGGATTTCTATTGGGATATTATTCATCAATGAATTTAGATAAGTGGTATATTATTCAAATTCAATTATCAGGATTTAAATTACGTGTATCTAATTGTAAAATTTCTATGGTTTTTAAAAAAATTTATATTCCAAATTAAATTAATTACTTTAATTAATTAATTAATTAAAGGATATATATATTTGAAATTGTGGGATTTGGGAGATAAATAATTGTCGAGTTACACATTGAAATGATTACTTGTGAAGTAGAATAATTAATTATTGAATTAATTATGGGAGTATTGATATTTTAAATATTATTAATTAATTATTACTATAATTAATATAAATTATGTGATTATTTATTAATAGAACTTCATTAATGAGATGGGTGTAATTAAAATAAATTTTGAATTAATTAATAGTAGTGATCTGTCTAAATAATTGTGGAAATTAATTAATGATATGGGTATGAAAAATAAATTGTCAAATTAATTAATACAATGGTTTTTGAAATGGAATCTAGTTTTATTTCACTTGGTTGTGAAAATGTTTGAATGGAGTACCACATGGGGTAACTGAGGTGTGAGTGACGAATTTCATGAGGAAGACTGTGAGAGCTTCCATTGGGATTAACAAAGGTCAATGAGAGCCTTCGTGGTGGAAGACAGTGAGAGATTCTATTTTGATTTTTGAGGGACCATTATAGCTCTTGGAGTTGGTCTAGGGAAGAGATTATAAGAGATAACCCCTTTCTGTAGAAATATATTATTATTCATTTATTCTCACTCACATTAGACCCTTGAGGTTAGAGCCCTATATTCACATTAATCACGCTGGTTCGATTTACTTGATTTATGAATTTTATTAGATATGAATTGTGATATTGAATTAAAATGTGTAAATTCATATATGAATTATGATAATGAATGTTAAAAATGGAATTCAGATATATGATATAACATGGTGATAGTTTAGGCTATGCCATGAGCCTAAGTAGTTATTTAGTGTTCAAGTGCCCTCGGGACCTTGGTTTTATGTGGTTAAATAATGATTAATTTAATAAATATAACTTTTTAAATGATTTATATTATTTTATTAAGTATAAAACTTTATAAAATATTATTGACCTGATATTTATTTAGATTCCAATGGTCATGGCCTACTGAGCTGTACTCAAACCCTACTCAGGGTACCCGATGGGAACCAGAATAGTTTTTGTGTGTGTTATGGATAGGAAAGTGTAAATTTCATTATGTTTTATGGATGATATATGATGGATCAGGGATGAGGGAACCATATAATATTTGGGAACCAGTTGGTGGATTCATCAATGTCTTCATATTGGATTTCATTTTTTAAACATGACCTATAAATTGGCGTGGAATATTTTCTTCTTTAGCTTAAGTATTGTATTTCTAGTTTTTGCCATCCGGTAATATTAGTTCATTTATATTATGATTATATGTAATATAGTTATTTTTTCTAATTTTACACTTGTTCATTACTCTGATAAAAGAGTGTATAGTCTCCCATTGATCTATATATTAGACCATGGATCCTAGTTGACAACTATTAGTGTTTCGGGAGGTGCACTTGAGGTCATGTGGTCATCCATCTTGGGGACTAGGGCATGAAACTCGTGATGAGATGTTACAATGTTGTATAATAAGAGGTTTCATTTTCTAGTATTTTATATTATTATTTGGGAAGATAGATATGACATTTGGGAGAGTCAGGCCTTGTACATGAGTTCATGATTATGAGTTGAAGCCCATTTATAGGGGAAACCCCACTTACAGTCAATGGGACAGTTTTTAGCAATGTTTGTTGTTATAGTTGTATATTATTTCGTCATTGTTGACATATTTTTTGTGTGATGTGATTATTCTTTCATTGTTGTTTTGATATTTTTTGAATTTTGAATCATATCTTGGTAATAAATTATATTTTTTTATTCATGAACCATTATAGGAACTCTTGATTTTTAATGATATGCATCATTTTAGGCATGCATTGGAGAACGTGTTTTGGGTATGTTCTTCAGATTGAATTTTTTTCCCAATATGTGAAATTGAATTGAAAATGGTGCATAATATTAAATTAAATTTTTTAAAATGATTGGAAATATGAATAAATTTTTTTCTAATATAATGTTATTAATGAGAATGTGTTTTCTCTTGTTATTCAGGGCCTAGGGTTAGGATGTTTAAGGGTAGTGATAGAACATCTGTTTTGACACCATGGAGAGGCCTGGGGAAAAGTTTTTTTGTAAGTTGTTGTGATTTTCATCTTATTTTAATGTGATAATGATTTATTATGGGTCCTAAAAATTTTGATTTAAATTCTAGGGATATGCCTCTATGATTATTCGTATTTAGAGGATAACAAGAGGAGATCGATGGAGATTCTCCACTAGTAGTGGAATCCATGGCACTGATAATATTGGTTGGGGAAGTATGAGATAATTTATGAGAGATCACCCTTCACTACATTATATAAATGGAAGGAGACTCATGGTGGGTTATGAAAATCATTTCTGATCTAAAGATAGGGAGTTTCAGTTGTAGAACCATCTATCTTTAATGGAGAGGGTGGACATAAGAGAGATGAGTTCTAGATTGAGTCTATCTAGACCATAATTTACCACTTTGAGACTCCTGCTAAGAAGAAAGTCTAATTGGAAACATATATGTTACATGATCTGGTGAAGAGATAGTGGGAAATCTAGAAATGGGATGGGTAATAAAATTATATGGAATGGAAATACATTTAAGGGATGTTTTTAGAGCACTTTTATCTGGAGACAGTAAAATATGAGATATAAGTAGAGTTCATGAAGTTGAATTTGGGGAGTACATACTTAAATTACTGTGTTTTATACTTTAAAAATTTCTAGTTCTTTGTTCCATCATTTGTAAGAGGTTAGGGTTTTACCAAAAAGTGGTTTCAGGATGGATTTTTTTTGGAAATTAAGTTCCAGGAAAATATGTATAGGCTAAATAACCATTCATATGTTATTAATCAAGCTCTCTTATCGGAGGGGAACTTGAATGAGGATTCTAGTGGAGCACAAGTTTTTTATTCAATATGGTCAGGAGGTACGACATCTGAAATCAAGAAACTTCATTATAAGAATTAATCCCCGAGTAGTGGAAAGAATATTATCCATGGGAAGCGTTGGTAACAAAAGAACTTACCCATGTGGTTTTCCACCAGTGTGGTTGGTTGGAAAACATTTTGAAATATTACCTCAATCAACCAGTGGAGTTGGATTGTTATGAAATGATGTGAAATCTATATAGGTTTTATAAGAACTCAAAATAGACGGTTAGTGATAGAGGAACTAGATAGAACCAATGTAGAAGAAGGGGGTCTTCTACACCACATCCATCTGGCAATTGGAGTTTTATTAGAAGTGGTTGTAGGGGAAGTTGATATGTTGCTTCAAGGAAAGTATTATTGAATTAGTAGTATAGAAATTCTATGGGGGTCGGACAATATCATTAGGAAGAGTGACAATGTAACACACTATTATTTCATAGTATGTTATCTCTACAATGTATTTCAATAACTTGTGCTACACGCAACACCGAGTTCGAGCACACCATGACTTACCAAACTAGCCATTCAAAAAAGAGGTTACGAATAGTATCAACATAATTTTAAATTTTATATATCCTATATAATCTTAATATTTATCCTTTGTGTTTCATAGACATAATATAAGAAAAATTCAATTTTTAAGATAAAAGTGGTATTTTTCAAAAAAAAGTAGTTTCAGGCCTTTAAATGGAGAACCATTTTTAAATCCAATATTTGAAAATTTTATATATTCAATTAAGAGAAATTAACTTCATCATTATAATAGGGAAATAAAAATTTATTTTAGTTAAATTTATTGTACTTTTCAGATAACTTTTATATTTTGATGAATAGTGAAAAAATACTAAATTTTAATTAGAAACATCTTTTTTAATCACAATAATTTATAGTGTTAAACTATACATTTGAATAGTTTTTAAGTATAATTATATTATATTTTTATTATTTAATATAATTTAGGTCATTTTATTTAGTTTCACATTTTAATTTGACATAAATAAGTGTTAATATTTTGATAGTTATTATTTCTTAAAAACATGCTATTTGTTTTGACAACAAGAACTAGTGTTAAATTAATTTATGCAACTAATGTGTTTGGAATTGGGAGAAATAGATTCCGTATTTGGAATTAGGAGGTACAATTTTTGTAAATAGGTAACTTTTATTTTTAGAAATTATGAATAATTACTTCGGTAAATATTTTATTTACCACGTTTAAAGGGTAAATCTGGTAAATGTGGGTAAAGAAATAATTATAAAATAATATTAAATTACCATAACACACGCCCCAACCCTATTTTCTAATATATGTCAGACCATGGGCATCTTTGGGTCTATTTTAAGACCCCATGGAGCAACATGGGAGTGATAATGAAATTTTATTTTAATTAATCTAATGTAAAGATAAAAAAATAAAAGCATTTATCTTTTAGTAAAAAAAATTTAAATGGGGTTATATAATTTATCTCTTCGACTATAAATATTAATTTGAAAGATAAAATAATTTCCTATATAATTATAATTTATATATAATTCTTTGACATAAAATAAATATAATAATGTCTGACACAATACTGATGTCGTATTTCCCTTATTGATAAATGAATCAAATAAATGATATTTTAAATATTAAAATAAATATAATTTTAAAGTTTTGATACCATCCAAAAATTTACTAGGTTAATATGACATGTTAGTATTGATTCAATGTATTTTTTTCGATGTAATCAAGTTGTGATGACTTTCACAAAAACCAAATACAAAATAGTGTCAAAATTGACATAAATTAGTTTTTAAAACAAATACTATATTATTGATTAATATAATATTCCAAAACATTTATGGTTCGGCCAAAGGGTTTAAATAATTTTATATATGTCATTAATTAACTAAATAATGTTTTCTTAGAAGTTTAGAGTATTTTTATTATCCATATAGTGTAAGAATACAAGAAGACATGGTAAAAGTTAAACTATTTAACTAAGAGTTAATATTAAAAGGTAAAGTCAAAATGTTAACCTAAACCTATCTGAAACCTATTGGTTGAGAGGATTTAGACCCATAACCACCTGAGGCTTTATATAAATTCATTTCTATCTATTATAATCCTAATATGATTATAGAATAAATTAATATTTTAATCTTTTCCTAAAGTGACCCTCACCCCCATTATTAAAGGGAACTTTCCTCTTCTCTAAAGTTCACACCTCAAAAAAAATTTGGGATAGCCAAACACTTCCCAAATAAATTAGCAACTATCCTCCTTTAGACATATAGGCATTAGTTTTATCATAAATCCATCTTACGGGTCCCTTTTGATCAACTCAAAAGGAAACACCCGAAGAAGAGGTAATAATTTCACCTCCCTCTTTTATGTTCTTTTCATCTTTCGCTTCCTCATTCTATGTTATTTCCATACTAAAATAATAAATCCAATACCTTATATATAATGTGATGTTATTATTAATATGGTATATCCATATTTGTTATTCTATACATCCAATAACGAAAAATACACCATACGTGCATACGTACGACTTATCATCTCCAAGTCGTGGTGTAGTTTGTTATTCAAACACTTCATTATTTGGATTGGTATAATAATGAGTTTAACTAATGTAAATAATAAATATAACATGTTAATGATTTTTTATATATGATATTCCATCCAATTACATATGATTTCACCCACAATATAATTACATTTTCTCTCATGCATACATGTGGATTACTGTCTCCATGATGCGATGTGATTCATTTACAAGTTCACCATTCAATGATGATTATAAAAATACATATTATTAACTAGTATGAAATATATAAAATAATAATTCTACTTGATATATATATATATATGTGTGTGTGTGTATATACTTACATATATCTTTTTCACTTACTTTTTTTCAATATGACATGAAAACGGAAACATCGTTTATGCGTACGTACGACCTACCGTCTCCATAAACTGTGCCTCCCATTTCATATATCTATCTATTATAAATATTTATTTACAAAATATATATGATATATAAATCAATGTTTATATTCTAGATTTATTTAAATGAGGTTCTAAATTATACGATCAAGAATAACAGGTTTAAAAACGTATGATAAAGAAAGCGATTATTACCCGAAATGTTAATTTGACATGGAAATCATTATTAAATGGGTAGTATAAAGTCATAAATGAATCATGTATGATATAATAAATATTAATATGGTTTGGGTATAATTTAATAACATACTATGTTCATTATACAGTAGGTTAAATGTACCATCGACCAAAGGAAAGTGCAAGGTAAGGGTTAATTCTTCAATCTCATTATTATTCGAGATTGTTTATGGCTATGTTTTTACTGGGACTTATTTATTATCCAAGTACATGTTTCATAAAATATTTTTAAATGGTATTATTTTTAATGGAAAAATTTATTAAAACATAATTTTAAATGTTTTAAATATTCATTCTTCTAAATCATTCTCATTAATTTCCATGTTTTCAAAATGGTTTTTTAAGGATTTATTTATATAGACATTATAACACCCCAACCATAACTCATTGGATTGAGGAGGGAGTGACAGATACTTGGCCTTAAGATAAATTCCCAAGACTCCAAAGGCTAGGAATAAATCTTGAGGGCTTCAAGGTCAAGTTGGGGAATTATTTTCCCTTAAGACAAAACCAACCAAACCATCCACTAACAGCCACTATATGATGCATGTCAAGAAAACACCCAAACATTTATTCCCAAAAACAAACATGTTGTTCCACAATACCACCCCAAACCAAAACAACTAGACATGTCCACCCACATCAGAGTACAAGAAGAAACTAAACAACCAAAGAACCACGATCCATGACCCCTCCATAGCCCCACACCCTGCTCCAAGCTCCAAGCTCCACCAAGAGATCAAAAAGCTCCACTAAAAGAGGGAGATGCCTTACGTTTGCACACATCATAGTACACGACATCTGCAATGACACCTACGTGCCAAAGCAAGGGGTGAGTATTAAAACTCATAAGTATTTCCCCAAATGACTTCCCTACACACGCCACTAGGATGAAACTATTAGCACATATATATATATATATATATAACTATTTATATTAAATAAATCACAAGTGAAACCATTACCATAAGCCAAACACACCCTTAACAAGTCATCACATCCATCCCAAGAAACCAAGGGATGGCCAACTAAACATGCCACATGCCATCTCATCATTTACACATTAGCACGACAATTCCATCTTGCAAAGCAATGCACAAAAAAAACAACCAAAACGGTGGGACTTCCGCCCAACCCGTTCACTCATTCACACCAAAACAACCAAAATAGTGGTACTTCCACCCATCCCGTTCACCCATTCACAATTAGAGGTACTTCTTGACCACTACTCATATTATGGTTCTTCCGACCACTATCCATCCCCTTTTTATAGTGAGTCTTCCTTCCCACTTCCGCACAACATTTCAATCAATCCAACCAAGAAAAAACCCACCAAGGCCACAACAACATGAAAACAACCAAGTTCCATTGCATATCAATCCATTTCAATAAATTATCCATTTATTGAAAACCATTTTCCATGCAAAACAACATTTTAATAAAACAACCCTTTTATTGAAAACCATTTCGATCATTCATTTTAACAATCAACCATAGCATCCCATTTTAAAATCCCCATTTTAAAATCCACAAGAATAGCATTTCACCATAACACTCCATTTTTTCCAAATATCCCCAAAACATCACCCAAGGGATTTTTAACCAATTTTCACATCAAAAAACAATTAATTTCAAGCACAAAAAGTTAATTGTAACCAAAAACGTTATCTCTAACCAAGTGGAGTCGAGAGAGAATCCACCTAACTTTAGGGCTCCCGATAAAATCGACCCACGAAAAATCTCACCACAAATCCGGCGAACGCACCACCGAAACCTCTCTATATCCCTTCACATAGCACCCATAAGCATTAAAATCATTATTCATAGCAACCAAAACCATATATCTACACACAACAAGTGTAGATCTATAAAACCATGAAAGAGGGAAGAGGAGATCTAGAGGCAAATACAAGAGAAAAAAGAGGAGAGACTTACCGAGGAGAAACCACCTACAAACTGACAAGAAACCTCTTCAAAATACTTCCAAACTGAGTGGGAGAGCCTCTCCCACCCATGAGAACCCAAAATCACAAGTGAGGCTCGAGTGGGAGGAAGTTTAGAGTGTTTTAGGTTAATCCCGACAGAGCTCGGAACTTATAACACTATTTTTAAGTGGTCGCATGGTTAGTGCGCACGGTTTGTCGAACTGTACGCCAACCATGCACACGCTACTGCCTCGAGAGATAAGGTCCACATGGTTTCCTCACACGGTTTGGAAATCCGTGCGTAGGCCATGCAAAGCCTACTTTCTCCCTTGTACGGTTTCTTGGAGAATCCGCACGGTTTCCACTAACAGCGCTAAAACCGTGAACCCCTTTAAAATCCTCCAAACTCACCAAAAACCATTCCAAACTCTCCCAACCTCTTCCCAACTCATCCCATGCACTTTAAACATATAAAGAGGCATAAAAAAGGCTACGTACCTCAAACCTAGGGTACTACAGACATGAGTGTTTATAAAATGTTAATTTAATTCAAATGTTTCAAAGTGGTATTGTACACATTGATTAAAAATTGTCGTTAAATGTATTCCTTTATAAATTTTGAGACTTTTAAATGCTTCCATGAAAAAGGGATATTTCTTTCAAACAGTTTAACAAATCATTTTCATCTATGTCAATATCCTTTGATCGATTTTAAACTTGTTTGAAGTTGATTTATTATGATACAAATATTCCATATTATATTGAAGGTTTTGTGATATGTTTGACTATGGATGTGTTATTTTTGTACCATTCCTATTTTATTGTTAAAGTATTTACATTTCGTATGAGTATGTGTTTTCTCTTGTTAATTGGGGCCTAGGGTTAGGATGTTTATGGTTAGTGATAGAACATCAGTTTTGACACCATGGAGAGGCCTGGGGAAGTGAGTTTTTAGAGACCCAAAGCATGACGTACATAGAAATTACATTACTTTTGCAGAATACTTAATAAATGACAAAAATAGACACACAAAGACCGTATTATTTTAGTGTCTTTGGAAACTCAAAACATAATCTTCTAATCATGGTGAAAGATCTTCAACATCTCCCATAATGATCTTCCCCTTTTGTTTTCTTACCTAAATATTATCTTTACATCTTGGGGAAAAGAAAACATAAAAAGTGTGAGATCAAATGCTCAGTAATGGTAAACATGGAGAACATAAAATAATCCCAAAACATTTGAACGTAAGAACATGAACATAAAACATCAAAATCATGAGTAATGACATAAATCTTTTCACTGCATAAGGAATTGATCATAAAGCAACATTAACCATGATAAAATTTCATGAGAATAAAACAAGTAAGTGTCTAAATCAATTAAGCACATGTTATGATTTCCATATTAGCAATGGCATTGCTGCCAAGGCCATCATAGTGGACAAGTCCATTACTAAACTGGGTTTACTTGTCGTTCCAGCCCTGTATTACTGAACCAGATTTTTCTTGACATTCCAGCTATGTATATCACATGAGATATAATTCTTTACCCAATTAATTATAGGGAGATATACGACCCACACATCTCATAATGAAACCATTCTTAGGTATCATAAATCATACATCATAGCATAACCCATGTAATAAAAATGGGATCCTTAAACATCATACCATCATAAACTAATCCATATAAGATAAAGGACTTCATAAAAATAATTCCATCACAACATAATCAAATTAATTTAATAATATGGATAGAAACCTGACCCTATATCATCTTATATGGAAAATAATTTTGATAAAACACTTGATCTCAGTTCTTGAGGAAAATGTCCTTTCATCTTCAAAATCATTTTCTCTTCTAAAAATGACATAAAAATTTAAAATAAATGAAATTTTGTTGAAAATAATCCTGAAATATTGCATAGGATTCTTCATGTAAATAAGGCATTGTGAAACCGTAAAAATCCATTCATGTCGTATAAGTTAAAAAAACATTCTCCTTGTACTATTTCTGGAAAAGTCAAAAAGTACCTCGTATGTTAAAAAAAAGAAAGATTCCTTACATACCATGTTGTGAAAGTAAAAAATTGTTAAAAATAACTTTAAACATACATGAAAACATTTTTAGAAAACATGGACATTGATGATAAATATAACCCCAGTAAATACTTACAAATAAACAATCTCAGTTAAGAACAGGATTGGAATAATTATCCCGTACCATTTATAATCAGTGGAATCATACGTATCATAAAATAAGGAAAATTTCATGCATATGTAAATATCATATCCTTCATAATAAAAATCATAAAACATTCATGTGAAGTACAAACACCATACAAAATAAATAGGTGGTGATTAAGGCGTTTGTCTCAGAGAAATAAAAGTGAGAAGAAATAATACCTTACCTTAGGTCCAATTTCATTAGTACGTGTCTGAAACTACAATATAGTGGGGTTAAACATATTATAAACTTTTAATAAAACCATAATAATATTTATGACATCATATATGATTCACTTATGTAATTATATTACCCATTAATTTTTCAATTTCATGCTAAAGAAACGTTTTGGGTAATAATCGTATCATTTATCGTACATGTTTGGACTTGTTGTTCTTGATATTATTATTACATATATCATGATTTACATAATTACAGAATTTAAAATATGATTTATATATCATATATATTCAGTATATATATTTATAATATATAGATAAATGAAATGAAATACACCATTAATGGAGACGGTAGGTCATACGTATGCATGAACGTTGTTTTCATTTCCTTATTGAATTAAATGGAAGTAAGTAGATGACATAAATATATATATACATAAATCAAGTAGAATTTTTATGTCATATATTTAATTATTATTCATTATATATACTTTATAATTATTCATGAATGGTTAACATGGAGAATGAATCTCATCACGTCGTGGAGACGGTAATCCGTACGTACGTATGAGCGATGATATCATTCCCATAATTATTGAATGGAATTTGAGTGGATGATATAATATATAAGAATGATTATAATGTTCTAATAATCATATATAGTTATTATTTCCACCATTATACCTATCTATGTAAGGTGGTGTTGGAAAAACATATTACACAACGGCGTGGAGACGGTAAGCTCTACGTACGCACATGTTGTGATTTCATTTTTCATAGGATGGATAGATGGTGAAACAGTGTTGTTTAATATTTATAATAACATATAATTATTTTAGTTATACATATGTTATTACATTATAATGAAACATATAAATAATAGGAATTAGAAGAAGAAATAAATTTGAAAGAATCGTTAAAGGATATTACCTCTTCCTCGATGCGCCTCTTCTTGACCTCCTCTTAGGGCACTAAAATTTGTCTTTGAAGAATAAAATGACCTCTAGTAGGTTTCTTGGGAAGTGGAGAAGAGAAATGGATAGAGTTTGACCGAGCGTAAAGTCTAAAAATGTTGTGAAGAGTAGAGGGAGGAGGTGGCCTTTTATAAGGGAGGAGAGGGGCACTTTTGGAAACCTCAAAAATATTATTTATAATAAATTCAAACCCCACATAAAAACCACCAAAAATTACTCAATTAGAATATTTTATGAGATAAGGTTCTAATCGCATCAAAAAATAAAATTTATAAACATTTTGAATTTATTTTAAACCTTATCAACTTGATTTATCCTTATTTTATATATTTAATTTTATGTGTGGTAATAATATTCTAAATTCTAAACTGTTATAAATAATTAATTATGTGTTGTGAATTTTCCATAATTGGATAATTTATGACATTTTAGACCATATAAATTTCAATTTATAATTTTTAAATATTTTTGTGCTTTTTAAACAATTTAATAATTTGTTATTTTTATAAAAAAACAATAGTGTCAATTTTACACTATTAAATTACTTTAAATGAAATAAAATCCACACTGAGTATATATTCGAAAAAAAATATTTAATATATTTATAACATGTCATATCCATATATAAAATTCAGGGAGCTCATTAATTGATTCATATAACATTTATTTTAATATTTTTAGTACCGTTTATTTGATATTTCCCTAAATAAAATAATTACTACAACATTTTTGCATAATTATTTAATATAATTATTTGTTTCATAAAAATTAAAATTAAAATAATATGATGCATATAAATATAATATATTACATAATAATACATTTAATCTAATTTATCATCTTAAAATAACAATATTTAAATTGTTATATTTATTAAATTATGAAGGCGACAACTTTGACATTATTTAAAATAAAATTATATAAGTGTCATAATCACTATTATAAGGCTACAAATGGTCAAATAGTATACCATTTGATGATTATGGTTTACATTTAAATGAAAAATAAGTTTTTGTTAGGTTTTTGTTCCATTTATGGTCACTATTAGTTTAATAAAAACTGTATTATTGTTTTTTCTCTAAATAAACATTTTCTGCATCAATATTTTGTCACCATTAAAGATAATTATTTAATCCCTAAATATTATAAATAAATTTAAATGATGTAGATAATTTTATTATATTTATGGTGATAATTTATGTTCAAAGATTTATGAATTTTATCACTAAATTAATATTATTACACTTATAAGATATAAGAGAGTGACATTTTGTCACTCTCTTTGGTTTTAATAATAATTACATCAATTTCAAGGTCAGAAGTCCATGAAATGAATCTATTTTTACCCTTATGTGATATTGGTCGACTTTTATTCATCAAGTAGAATTTTTCTAGTTTCTGGGGTAAATTTAAAATATTATTGTTACACTTAATTGTTTGATTTTCCATTAACTATGGTAAATAAAATTTACTGTAGTTACTATTCATAATGCCCAAAAATAAAAAGTAGCCTATTAACGTAATTTGGATGTAATGATTCGAAATATGGAATCCATTTTTCCAAATTCAAAATATAGAAGATGTGTTAATTAATTTAAAATTAATCTCGTTGTGAAAAAAACAGGTTTTTATTTAAAACATTGCAAAAGATAGAAATGATTTTACCACTAAATTCAATGTAAAATTAATGATAATGTCTGAAATTATATTAAATGGGAAAAATATATTCTATTTATACTTTAAAACTATTCATTATTATAATTTATTCATATAAATTATCTTGATAAAAAAGTTGTTTTTAATTAAAATTTAGCATATTTTTATTATTCATCAAAATATGAAGGTTATCATAAATATATAAAAACTTTATCCAACGTATATTTTTATATAATTATTCTCAAGAAGATGTTTATTTTGTGAAATTTAACTTATTAAATTTTTAAAAATTAGATTTAAAATGGGTGCTCCATCAAAAGGTGGCAAAACTACATTTTTTAAGAATACTTATTTTACCAGATAATTTTATTTTGTTCTCATACCATGTTCTAGAATATGTGTAAGATGAATTATTATGTAATAAAATTCAAAATGAAGTTAATACTATTCATAATGTCTAGTTCATAATAATATATCATTGTTTAGTGAAACTCGATATTGCGTATAACACACACTATCGAGTAAAGTCGCTCTTGCATGCAACACGAGCCAAAAATAGTGTTTGCGTATACTACAAGCTAATACGGTGTTGTGTATAGTGAAATCTAATCATGGTGTTGCATACATCACAAGACATCACAGAAATTAAAAATAATATTTCTCATAAAATCTCAGGGTGTTACATTCTACCCCCCTTAAAATGAATTTCACCCTCGAAATTCGTTGGAGTTATAAATGGTTTACTACATGAAAGTTTCTTTCATAGAAACCCACATCGTTAAAAGGAATACTAAAACTAAATTTTAAAACCTAAAGTAAGAAATGAAACAGTTATCCAAATTAACTCATCGCTAGGTTTTCACATAGGAGAACATAGGTGAAAATATGGATATGGATGGGAAATCTATCCATCATGTTCTGATGGAGAGTGGTAGAGAACATGGCCATGAAAAATATTACATTCACAAATCCATAAATTTGTGATGATCTAAGGTACCATTTGAATCATCTGATATGAGAGTACTAGGACATCATTTTTGGTTTTCAAGACCATTTCCCTAAAGTTGATTAATTTTTTCATAATGTGAAATACTTACTTGATTTCAGTGTAATATCATTGTTGGTAATTCCATGAACAATTTCCACTTCATCTCTTATTTAATGAAATGATGTTAAATTTTTCATTCTTGAAGTGTTAGTAGATCATGCAATAGAATGATAGGTCACTCCATCTGTATCTATCACAAAAAGGTTAGCACAATTTATTGAATATACATAAGTCTATCTATGCTGATATTAATCGTATATGGTTACTAAAATTGGCTTATAATTCATCTATCATACCGCTTAATAAAATAAAATTAATTTATACTAAACAAGGACTTCCTGTAGGCCACTGGTAGACAATAAAGGCCTGTCACACTTTAGTTGTGGGTTCAATTCCCGCATCCTTGTCAGACGCGATAGGTTGTCGCCCATCCTATGGGTTGTACTTTTTCTAAAACTATACTATTATAAAATTTCAGAAATAAAAAAAATGTTCTAGCCTAAAACAATACTATCTAATTTCTAACATAATCCATTCCAATCATTAGGCTTATCCAAAATACTTCTGTCCAATCTCATAGTATAATGAAAATGATTACTAGAGAGGTCATCTACCAAGCATGTGAAAACCATCATTTATCCCCCATATATCAAAAGATATATCTTGTTGGTCATATTTCAAACATGTGAAGACCTTAATCATGTATTCTCATAAAATATGAATTACGATAGAACACTAGTGAAAACATCTATGCTGTCAAAAGATAATTTTTTCCACACACCAAACTCCCCAAATTTCTATATACTCATACCATGATATCACTTTGTCCTTATATCATTCATGATCTTATTAATACTATCAAACATATTAATATCTCTGTATCCATTCATAATGAACATATCATATTCTTTCCCAAAATATTTGAATAACCTTTCATGGTAACCAGTACTATTCAAAAAATACTTTTAAATACTTTAGTGAAAACAATAGTGTAACAATACTTATATGTTTCTTTATTCCATAGTACCATTAACATAACTCTAGGTAAACATACAATAATTCCCACTACCTTCTTAAACCATTGATCGAGCTTCATAATTTTATTCCTCAACACTTCTTTCATCTCATATATCATTTTTATTCTCCTCATCATTATCCACATAAATACTACCCATTTGACCATGTTGATTGTAGAGACCCGAAGCCCGACTTACATGGACTTTACATTACTTTTGCGGAATACTTAGTACATAACAAAAACACACACACAAGGATCGTAATAGTTTAGTGTCTTTGGAAACTCGGAATAAAATCTTCTAATCGTGGTGAAAGATCTTCAACATCTCCCATAAAGATCTTCCTTTTTTTTACCTAAAACCTTTCTTTATATCATGGGGAGAAGAAAACATAAAAGGGTTAGCTCAAATGCTCAGTAAGGGTAAACAAAAGAAATATCAATCACATCATATTCATAAGAACATAACATTTTGGAAATCATAACCTGCAAAAGAGAGCATAATTTCATAACATGGGATAAATCATGGCAGTGAAATGTAATCACAATAATCATAACATAAAACATGAAACTTTGTGGCATTCACACATAATCATAGAGAATCATTTCTTGTTAGTCAAGACTCAATGACAAGACTATCTTAATGGACAAAGTCCCTTTCTGAATCGAGTAACCCTCGTTTCAGTCCTGTTTCACTGAACCGGTATAACCTACCGTTCCAGACCTGTCTATCTCATGAGATATAAAATCTTTACCAAATGAATTGGAGGGAGATATAGGTCCCACCCATCTTATAATGAATCCTTTCTTATGTGTGCCCCATAATCACAAATCATACATCATCGCATAACCCATGTAATAAAAATGGGATTCTTAAACAACATGACATCATAAAACAATTCATATAAGATAAAGGAATTCATAAAAATATTTCCATCACAACATAATCAAATCCATGTAATAATAGGGATAAAAACAGAACCCTTTTATTATCTTAGATGGAAAATAATTTTGATTAAATACTTGAACTCCATTCTTGAGGAAAATATCCTTTCTACTTCAAAAACATTTTTCCTTTCATAACATGTCATACGACATGAAAATAAAAGAAGATGATTAAAAATAAACTTGAAAACTTGTTAAGGAAGCTTCTTGGAAATAATGTTTTAAAAATCCATTCATGCCGTATAAGTTAAAAAAAACATTCTTCGTACTTTTGTCAGAAAAGTCAAAAAGTACCTCGTACGAAAAACGACAAAAGATTCCTTTCATATCTTTTACTAAAAACTCACCGAAGGGTAAAATTGTATTTAAACAATTGTAGGTGGATGGAAATAATATTACATATTGAGAAAACATGGATTTGGATAATAAAATACACCCCAGTAAATACCAAAGTATAAACAATCTCGGATAAAAATGAGATTGTGATATTTCCCTTACCATAGGTCCGATTTGCTTTGTACGTGTCCTAAGATCCTGTATAATGGTTTAAATAATGTCATTGACTTATTACAGAATCATATTCATTGTTATGATATCATATATGGTTCACTTATGACATTATATTACCCGTTCCTTTGTAAATTCCATGTTAAAGAAGCGTTTTGGGTAAAATCGTTTCATTTATCGTAGGTGTTTTGACTTGTTGTTCTTGACATTATTATTACTTATATCATGATTTACTTACTTCCATAATATAAAATATGATTTATATATCATATATATTCAGTATATATATATATATAATAGATAGATAAATGAAATGAAAAACACCGTTCATGGAGACGGTAGTCCGTACGTACGCATGAACGCTGTTTTCCTTTACTTATTGTCTTGAATGGAAGTAAGTAGATGACATACATATATATATACATAAATCCAGTAGCTTTATAATGTCATATATTTCATTATTATTTCTTATATATACTTTATAATCATTCTTAAATGGTTAACATGGAAAATGAATTTCATCGCGTCGTGGAGACGGTAGTCCGTACGTACGCACGAGCGATGATATCATTTCCATAAATATTGAATTGAATTGGAGTGGATTATACAATATATCAGAATAAATATGATGTTTTAATAACTATGTATAGTTATTATTTACACCATTATACCCATCCATGTAAGGTGGTGGTGGAAAATAGATTACACCACGGTGTGGAGACAGTATTTCGTACGTACGCACGCGCGGTGATTTCTTTTTCCGTAGGATGGATAGATGGTGAAATAGGGTTGTTTCATACTTATAATAACATATCAGTATATGAGTGATACTTATGTTATTACTTCATAATGAAACAACCTAAGAAGAAGAAGTGGAAGAAGAAATAAAGATGAAAGAATTGGTAACGGTAATTACCTCTTCTTTGAAGCGCCTTTTGGAGACCTCCTCTTAGGGAACTAAAATTGGTCTTTGAGGAAGACCATAACCTCTAGGATGTTTCTAGGGAAGTGGAGAAGAGATTTTTGCAGAGTTTGGCCGAGCTTGAGTGCTCAAATTGGTGTGAGGAGGAGGGGGAGGAGGTGTCCTTTTATAAGGGAGGAGAGGGGCACTTTAGGAATATCTCAAAATATTATTTTATATTAATGTCAAAATCGGTTTATAATGGTTCCAAAGGGTCTTATTTCGAAGCTAAAGTGGGGATGGGTCGAAATCCTATCAACCAATAGGATTTAGACAAGTTTAGGGTATTATTTTAAACTTATCAATTAGATTTAATTCTAAGTTAAATAATTTAACCTTTACCTTGTCTTTTTGTTTTCTTTCACTATATGGTTAATAAACTTACTATAACATGCCAAACGAACCCCAAATTGCTTATTATTAATATATATATCCTTATCTAAGTCATTAGGCCGAACCTTAGATTTTTAGGAATAAAATAAAAATTAATAATATAATATTTGATTTAAAAACTATTTTGTGTCAATTTTGACACTATTTGATATATGATTTTTGTGAAAGTCATAACAGAATTATATGTTCGAACCAAGTTTATTAAATCAACACTAATATATCATAGTAACCTAGAAAATTAGTGTAATTCATAAAAAGTCTCAAATTACATTCATTTGAGCATTTATAACATCAATTATGTTAATATTTTTTTAAAAGGGTAATTACTGCATCATCGTTGTGTCATAAATAAATTAATTTATATAAAGTCAAAAAATTATAAATAAAATATCATTATGTAGGAAATCTTTTTATATTTCTAATGAATATTTATAGTCGAATTTATCTTATGTATAACCCCATATTAAAAATGATTTACTTATTAAACTTTGATTTTAACTATTTTAACCCTTCTTTAAATAAATTAATAATAAATGTCCTAATCTAATCCAAGTGGGCCTAAATGGTCATAATTTATTCTTAAGTTTGTTTTTGGTCGAATTAAACTTATTCAATAGAATTAGGACATGTGTTAGGGTAATAGGAATATTATTTTTACCCTTAGTTACCCTATTTACTATTAACCGCGGTAAAAAAAGTAAAAAGTTACTATTCACCAAAAAATTATTTTTATCTCATTGAACCACATTTTACTTACTGATATCAACCGTGTCTGTCGGATTTTCAAAATTCCATTCACAGAAGCGGTAAAATTAAGTTTTATGCAAAATTCAGTTTTTAACCTACCACTTAGTGGTTTCACTATTCATCAAAAATTGAAAGTTTTCAGAAAAATACCAAAATTTCACCCTAGGCTTATTTCGGTATTCCGAATCCAAAAATGAAGTCCATTTTGAAAAATAGAATTTATAAAATTTCAAAAAGTGGTTATTACTATTCATAACGGCTAGTTTTAATAATACTTTAATAGCATTTCGTTGTTTAGTGAAACTCGGTATTGCGTACGACGCAAGCTATCGAGGAAGGTCGCGATTGCGTGTAATGCAAGGCAAGTCAAGGATGCATGTTGTGCAAGCTCCTTTTGGTGTAGCGTACAACACAAGACATTAGTGAAATAAAAAAGAATATTTTTCATAAAATCTCGGGCTGTTACATTGATTCTCTTTATGAGATTTTCTCTTAGGGAATTTGTTTTCATAATTCCCGTACATTCCACATTTAAAACATTTAACTGTTGTTGATGTCTTTGCGATACCATAATCCTTGTCCATAGTGTTAACTGAACCCTTTCCTTTGGAATTAATGGATTTGTGTCCTTCTTCTCCACACTGAAAGAATATTCTAATTCCATTGAAAAAATTTCCTTGATGTCTATTGACACATGATTTAAAGAAGGAAAATTGACCTTTCATTCCTCTATGAGATTCATGAAACTCCATCTTTCTCATGTTAGCTGAGTTAGAAAACTTACCAAAGTTGAGATTATTGATCATAATATTATCTTGTTGATTAGCCATAATAAAGATGTTTCACCTTCCAAATCCCTTTTCATTTTCTTGATCATAAATATTATCATGACATTGTCCATCATATTCTCCATTAACATTAATCACCTCATTTCCAGAAATTTTATAAATCCCAAAAAGAATAGTGTGAGAGGCAAAAATCACACTAGGAAAACAACAGAATCAGGGGGTGTACTTTCAATCTCTATCATATTAGGTTTAATCCGAGGTTATTCATGATATTTATAATAATTCTAGGAATTTAACCTATACATATACTTAACATTTGGGAAATCCCTAGACATACCTTAGAAATATGTCTAGGGATCTCACTAAAGTTTGTGTATCCTAGTTTCCAAAGGTTAAGTAAACCTTTGCTTTGATACCAACTGTAGAGACCCAAATCTTGATGTACATATACATTACATTACTTTTTTGTAATACTTAATATGTGACAAAAATAGACTCTCAATGACCTTATTAGTTTAGTGTCTTTGGAAACTCAGAACATAATCTTCTAATCATGGTGAAAGATATTCAACATATCCTATAAAGATATTCCCCTTTTGTTTCCATACCTAAAACCTTTATTTATATCTCAGGGAAAAGAAAACAAAAAAATGGTGAGCTCAAATGCTCATTAAGGGTAAACATAGAGAACATAAAATAATCCATAAACATTTGAACGTAAGAACATGAACATAAAACATCAAAATCATGAGTAATGACATAAATCTTGGCAGTGCATAAGGCATAGATTATAATGGAATAGTAAGCATGATAAAATAGAATGGGAATAAAACATGTAATTATGGAAAACCATTAATCACATGTTATGATTCCCATAGAAGCCAAGGTATTGCTGCCAAGACCATCATAGTGGACAAAGTCCATTACTGAACCAGGTTTACTTGTTGTTCCATCCCTGTATTACTAAACCGGATTTTACATGTTGTTCTAGCCATGTCCATATCATGAGATATAAATCCTTACCCAATTCACTGGATGGAGATATAGTTTCCACCCATTTCATAATGAAAAAATTCTTATGTGTGCCACAAAATCATAAATCATACATCCTAGCATAACCCATGTAATAAAATTGGGATTCATAAACATCATGACATCATAATCTAATCCATATAAGATAGGGGACTTCATAAAAATAATTTCATCATAAAATAATCAAATTAATGTAATAATAGGGATAGTAACCTAACCCTATATCATCTTAGGTGGAAAATAATTTAGATAAAACACTTGAACTCGGTTCTTGAGGAAAATATCCTTTCTTTTTCAAAATAATTTTCTCTTCTCAAAATGACATAAATTTTTTAAAAAAAAGATTTTTTTGAAAATAATGATGAAATATTTCATAGGGATATTCATGGAAATATGGCGTTGTGAAATCGTAAAAATCCATTCACGCAGTATAAGTTAAAAAAAACATTCTCCTCGTACTTTTTCCATAAAAGTCAAAAAATACCTCCTATGGTAAACAAAAGATAGATTCCTTACATACCATGTAGTGAAAGTCAAAAATTGGTAAAAATATAATTAAACATACATTAAAATAGTTTTAGAAAACATGGACATGGATGATAAATATAACCCGAGTAAATACTTACGAATAAACAATCTCGGTTAAGAACGAGATTAGAGTAATTATCCCTTTCCATTTATAATCAGTGGAATCATACGTGTCATAAAATAAGAAAAATTGAATGAATATTTAAATATCATATCCTTCATAATAAAAACTATAAAAAATTCATGGGAAGCACAAAAACCATACAAAAGAAATAGGTGGTGATTAAGCCGTATGTCTCACAGAAATAAAAGTGAGACGAAATAATCCCTTACCTTGGGTCCAATTTTTTCCGTACGTGTCTGAAACTCTTGTATAGTGGGTTTTAACATATTATAAACTTGTAATATAACCATAATAATATTTATTATATCATATATGATTCACTTAGGTCTTTATATTACCCGTTTATTTATCAATTTCATGTTAAAACAACGCTTTGGGTAATAATCGTATCATTTATCGTACGTGTTTGGAATTGTTTTTCATGATATTATTATTTATTATATCATGATTTAATTACTTACAGAATGTAAAACAAGATTTATATATCATATATATTTAGTATATATATGTATAATAGATAGAGAAATGAAATTAAATACATCGTTCATGGAGACGGTAGGTCGTACTTATGCATGAACGTTGCTTTCATTTTCTTATTGAATTGAATGGAATTAAGTAGATGAAATACATATATATATATATATATATATATATATATATATTCATAAATCCAGAAGCATTATTATGTCATATATTTCATTATTATTCATTATATATACTTTATAATCAATCTTTAGTTGTTAACATGGAGAATGAATCTCATCGTGTCGTGGAGATGGTAATCCGTACATACACACGAGAGATGATATCATTCCCATAATTATTGAATGGAATTGGAGTGGATGATATAATATCTCAGAAATAGTATCATGTTATAATAATCATATATATTTATTATTTCCAACATTATACCCATCCATGTAAGGTTGTGTTTCCAAAACAGATTACACCACTGCTTGGAGACGGTAAGCTGTACGTATGCACGCGCGGTGATTTAGTTTTTCATAGGATGGATAGAAGGTGAAATAGGGTTGTTTCATATTTATAATAACATATTAGAATATCAGTGATACTGATGTTATTACTTAATAATTAAACAAATATATAAGAGTAAGTAGAAGAAGAAATAAATTTGAAAGAATCGGAAAAGGATATTACCTCTTCCTCGACACGCCTCTTCTTAACCTCCTCTTAGGGCACTAAAGTTAGACTCTGAAGAATACCAGGTCCTCTATTAGGTTTTTTGGGAAGTGGAGAAGAGAAATGGACCAGGATTTTATGGGCCTGATGGCTTGAAATGTTGTGATGTGGAGAGGGAGGAGGTTCCCTTTTATAAGAGAGGAGAGGGGCACTTTTGTGAACCTAAAAAATATTAATTTATAATAAATTCCAACCCCACTTAAAACCCACCATAAATGACTCACATCAAAGATTATATTTTAAAGGGTTGTAATCTCATCAACCAATAAAATTTAGACAAGTTGGGAATTTATTTTAATCTTTATCAACTTGATTTATCTTTATTTAATCTATTTAATTTTATTTGTGGTAATAATATTATAACATCTAAATTGTTATAAATAATTACTTATGTGTTCTGAATTGTCCATAAATGGATACTTATTGAAATTTTAGACCATATAAATTTCTATTTATAATTTTTAAATATTTTTGTGATTTTAAAAAAATTTAATAATATGTTATGTTTATAAAATAACAATAGTGTCAATTTTGACACTATTCATTTATTTTAATTTAAATAAAATACACACAGAGGTTATATTCGAAACAAAATGTTTAATATATTATTAACATGTAATTTTCATCTAAAAAATTAATGGACCACTTTAATTAGTTCATATAACATTTATTTTAATATTTTTAAAACCAGTTATTTGATATTTACTTTAATAAAATTATTAATACCACATTTTTGTATAATTATTTAATATACTTATTTTTGAATTAAAATTTAAAATAAAATAAAATTATGAATATAAATCTAATATATTCCCTAATAATACTTTTACTCAAATTTTTCATATTATAATCACAACATTTTAATTGTTATATTTATTACATTATGAAGGTGACAACTTTGACATTATTTAAAATAAAATAATATAAGTGTCATAATCGTTTTATATGGCTCAAAATGGTCAAATATTATACTATTGGATGATTATGGTTTATATGTATACGACCAATAAGTTTTGGTCAGGTTTCTATGCCTTTAATGGTCACTATTTATTTAATGAAAAATGTATTATTGATTTTTCACTAAATAAACAATTTCTGCATCACTATTGTGTCACCATTAATGATAATTATTTAATCCCTAAAAATTCTAAATAAATTTTCTTAATGTTTATAATATTATTATATTTCTTTTGAATATTTATGTTAAATGTTTTATGAAGTTTATCACTAAATTAAAATTATTTCACTTATAAGATATAAGAGAGCGACATGTTGTCTCTTGTTTTGATTTTAATAACTATTTCATCATTTTCATGGTCAGAAGTCCATGAAATGAATCTATTCTGACCCTTAGGAAATATGGGTCAACTTTTATTCATAAAATAGAATTTATTCAGGTGTTATGGTAATTTTATAATATTATTGTTACCCTTAATTGTCTGATTTACCTTTAACTGTGGTAAATAAAATTTATCGTAGTTACTATTCATAATGCCCAAAAATAAAAAGTATCCTAACAAAATAATTTGGACATACTGATTCCAAATATGGAATCCATTTTTCCAAATTTTAGACACAGAAGATGTGGTAATTAATTTAAAATTAATCTCGTTGTCGAAAAAATGGGTTTTTATTTAAAACATTGCAAAATATTGAAATATTTTTGCCTATGAATTTAGTGTAAAATTAATGATAATGACATATATTATACTATATGGTAAAAATCTATTGTTTTTATAATTTAAAAACATTAAATATTATAATTTAACCATATAAATTATCTTGATGAAAAATGTTGTTTTTAATTAAAATTTAGCGTATTTTGACTATTTATCAAAATATGAATGTTGTTAGAAAAATATCAAACCATTATCCAATGTAAATTTCTATATCCTAATTCACAAGAAGAAGTTTATTTTATAAAATTGAACTTATTAAACTGTTAAAAATTAGATTTAAAATGGTTGCGCCATTAAAAGGTGACAAAACATCATTTTTTGAAAAAAACTTATTTTACCCAAAAAATTTATTTTGTTCTCATATCATGTTCTAAAAAATGTGTAAGATGAATTATTATGTAAAAAAATTTAAAATTTAGTAAATAATATTAATAACAACTCGTTCATAATAATATATCGTTGTTTATTGAAACTTGGTATTGCATACAATACACGCTATCGAGGAATGTCGCACTTGAGTGAAGCACAAGCCAAGAATAGTGTTTTCATATACTAGAAGCTAATATGGTGTTGCATATAGTGCAAGATAATCTTGTTTTAGTGTAAAACACAATACATCAATGAAATTAAAAATAATATTTCTCATAAAATATCGGGGTGTTACAAATATTTTGTAACTTGTTGTGATTTTCCTCTTATGTTAATGTGATAAAGATTTATTATGGGTCCTAAAAATCTTGATTGAAATTTTATGTATATTCATCTATGATGATTATTATTTAGATAATAAAAAAATGATATCTATGGAGATTCTCCACCAGTAGGTGAATCCATGGAACTCATAATGTTGGTTGGGGAAGTAGGGGATCATTTATGAGAGAACATCCATCACTTCATGTAATTAATGGATGGAGACTCATGGTGGGTTATGAAAATTATTTTTGATCTAAATAGGGTGTTTTAGTTTTAGAACCATCTAACTTTTACAGGAGAGGGTGGACATGAGAGAGTTAAGTTCTAGATTAAGTCTATCTAGACCATAATTTACCACATAGAGACTCATGCTAAGAACAAAGTATAATTGGGAACATATATGTTACATGATCAGGTGAATAGATGGTTGTAAATCTAGAAATGGGATGGGAAACTAGATTCTATAGAATGGAAAAAAATTCAAGGGATGTTCCTAGAGCACTTTTACCTTGAGGCACTAAGATATGAGAGAGAAGTAGAGTTCATGATGTTGAATTAAGGGAGTATATACTTAAATTTATATGTTGTATACCTTTCAAATTTTTTGTTCTTTGTGTCATCATTTATAAGAGATAAATATATCACTGAAAAGTGGTTTCATGATGGAATTATTTGGGAAATTATGTTCCAGGAAAATATCTATAGGCTGAATATGCATTCATAGGATGTTAATCAAGCTCTCTTATCAAAGGGGAACCTGAAGGAGGATTATATTAGAGCACAAGTTTTTTATTCAACATGGTAAAGATTTATGACATATGAAATCAAGAAACTTCATTATAATAATTTAACCCTGAGTAGAGGAAAGAATATTATCCATGGGAAGTTCCAGTAACAGAAGACCTTACCCATGTGGTTTCCCACCTGTGTGGTTGGTTGGAAAACTTTTGGAAATATTATCTCAATAAACTAGTGGAGTTATAATGTTATTACATGATGTGAAATCTATATAGGTTCTATAATAACTCACAAAATATGGTTTGTGATGGAAGAACTAGATCGAAACAATGTAAAAGAAGGGGGTCTTCTACACCACATCAGTCTAGGAATTGGTGTTTTATTAGAAGTGGTGGTAGGGGAATTTGATGTGTTTCTTCAAGGAATGTGTGCTTGAATTAGTAGTGTGGAGATTCTATGGGGGTCGGACTATATCTTTAGGAAGAGTGACAATGTAACACCCTAAGATTTCATAGTACATTATCTCTTCAATGTATTTCAATAACTTGCGCTGCACACAACACTAACTTCGAGCGCACCAAGATATACCAAAATACCCATTCAAAAAAAGGTAATGAATATTATCAACCTCATTTCTAATTTTATGTATCCTATATAATTTTAACATTCATATTTTGTGTTTCTTAGACATAATATAAGTAAAATACTATTTTTAAGATAAAAGTGGTATTTTTCAAAAAAAACATTTTTATACCATTTAATGGTAATCCCTTTTTGAATCCAATATCTGAAACTTTTATATATTAAATTTACTGAAATTAGATTCATCTATAGAATAGGGACATAAAAAATTTAGTTTGGATAAATTTATGGTACTTTTATGATAACTTTCAAATTTTGATGAATATTGAAAAAATACTAACATTTAATTAAAAAAACTTTTTTAATCCAAATAATTTATAGTTTTAAATTATATATTTTAATAGTTATTAGGTATAATTAGATTATATTTTTTTCATTTAATATAATTTAGTTCATTGGATGTAATTTCACATTTAAATTGGACATAAACAAGTGTCAATATTTTGATAGTTATTATTTCTTAAAAACACGCATTTTGTTTTGACAACGAGAATTAATTTTAAATTAATTTCTTCCAATTATGTGTTTGGAATTGGGAGAAATATATTCCATATTTTTAATCAGGAGGTAAAAATTTTGTAAATAGGTAACTTTTATTTTTAGACATTATGAATAATTACATAGGTAAATATTTTATTTACCATGGTTAAAATGTAAATCTGGTAAATGTGGGTAATGAAATAATATTAGAATAATATTAAATTACCCTAACATGTGTCCTATCCCTATTTTCTCATACAGTTCCAACCATGGTAATCCTTGGGTTGATTTTAGGACCCCATGAAGCAACAATGGAGTGATAAGGACATTTTATATTAATTAATCTTATGTAAAGATAAAAATAACAAAAGAATTTATCTTTTAGTAAAAAATTTTTATATGGGTTTATATAATTGATCTATTTGACTATAATTATTCATTTAAAAGATAAAATTATTTCTTACTTGATGATATTTTATTTATAATTTTTATACATAAAATAAATATAATTACTTCTGACATAATAATGATGCGATATTTTCCTTATTAATAAATGAATCAAATAAATGAAATTGTAAATATTAAAATAAATAAACTTTTATAGATTTGATACCATAAAAAACTTTATAGGTTAACATGACATGTTATTATTGATTCAATTTATTTATTTCGATGTAATCAAGTTGTGATGACTTTCACAAAAACCAAATACAAAATAGTGTCAAAATTGACATAAATTAGTTTTTAAAACAAATACTATATTATTGGTTGATATAATATCCCAAAAAACTAAGGTTAAGAATAAGGGAATAAATAATATTATATATTTCATTAATGAACCACATTAGGTTCTCTTGGAATTTTAGAGTATGTTTATTAACTATATTGTGTAAAAATACAAGAAGAGATGGTAAAAGTTAAACTATTTATCTAAGAGTTAAATCATAAAGATAAGGTTAAAATGGTAACCCAAACCTATATAAAACCTATTGGTTGAGAGGATTATGACCCATAACCAAATAATTCTCTATATAAATTAATTTTGTGCAATTATAAACCTAATATGATTGTATAATAAATTAATATTTTAATCTCTTCCTAAAGTGTCCATCACCCCCTTATAAAAGGGAACTTTATTTTCTCTAAATTTCACACCTCAAAAGCCATTTGGCTCGGACAAACACTTCCCAAATACCTTCTAAACTATCCTCCATTCAATCTAGAGTCCTTAATTTGATCATTTATCCATCCTATAGAACCCTTTTGATCAACTCAAAAAGAAACACCCAAAGAAGAGGTAATAATTTCACCACCCTCTTTCAAGTTCTTTTCGTCTTCCACTTACTCATTATTATATTTTGTTTCCAAATAAAATAATAACTCCAGTAACTTCTATATACTATAATGTTATTATAAATATGGTACATCCATATTTTTTATTCTATATATCCTTTAATGACAATGTCACCATACGTGCATACGTACGACATATCGTCTCCACGTCGTGGTGTAGTTTGTTATTCAAACACTTCATTATTTGGATGAGTATAATAAGAAGTATAACTAATGTAAATAATACATATAAAATGTTAATAATTCTTTATATATGATATACCATCCAATTACATATTATTTCAACACCATATAATGACATTATCTCTAATGCATATGTATGGATTACCGTCTCCACAATGCGATGACATTCATTTCCACGTTCACCATTCAATGATGATTTTAAAAATACATATTATTAAAAAGATTTTAATATGTGAAATAATAATTATACTTGATATATATATATATGTATGTATATATATACTAACATATATCATATTCACTTACTTTTGTTCAATACGATATGAAAACGGATACAGCGTTTATGCGTACGTATGACCTACCATCTCCATAAACTGTGCCTCACATTTCATATATATATCTATTATTATAAATAAATATGATATATAAATAAATGTTTATATTCTGGATTTATTTAAATCATGATCTATATGATATGATCAAGAATAACAAGTTAAAACACATATGATAAAGAAAGCTATTATTATCTGAAATGTTAATTTAACTTGGAAATCATTATTAAATGAGTAGTATAAAGTCATAAATGCATCATGTATGATATAATTAATATGAATATGGTTTGATTATAATTTAATAACATACTATGGTCATTACACATGAGGTTAAACGTACCCTTGAAGAAAGGAAAGTGCAAGGTAAGAGTTAATTCATCAATCTCATTATTATTTGAGATTGTTTATGGGTATGTTTTTACTAGGACATATTTATTATCCATGTCCTTGTTTCATAAAAGAGTTTTTAAAGGGATTCTTTTTAAGGGAGTCTTTTATTAAAAAATAATTTTAAATGTTTTAAATATTCATTCTTCTAAGTCATTTTTATTAATGTCCATGTTTTCAAAATGGAGTTTTAAGGATTTATTTATATAGGCATGAATGTTTATAAAATGTTAATTATATTCAAAAGATTCAAAGTGGTATGGTACACATAGATTAAAAATTGTCTTTAAATGTATTCCTTTCTAAATTTTGTGACTTTTAAATGTTTTCATGAAAAAGGGATATTTCTTTCAAAGAGTTTAACAAACCATTTTCATTTATGTCAACATCCATTGATGGGTTTTAAACTTTTTTGAAGTTGATTTTTTATGATACAAATATTTAATATTGTATTAAAGGTTTTGTGATATGTTTGACTATGGATGTTTTATTTTTGTACCATTTATATTTTATGGTTAAATTATTGACATTTTGTATGCTAGTTCTAATAGGAATGTTTATGTTCTGTTTCAACCTTTTTATATAAGGATTGTATTGGACATAGTAAGTGATGGGTGGAGCCTGCTATATCTCCTAGATGCATCGGTAGGTCTCAAGAGACATACTAGTGTCTTGAATAAAGGCCTTGACAAAATATGATTTGTAGTCTTGGAATAAGTCCTTGACTATTTGGTTTTGAAGTCTGGAATTATGCATTCCAACATTATGAAATTGGATATTTATATTACATGTGATTATTGGACTAGTAGAACACCCCTATGAATAAGTAAATGGAATTATCTGATTTATCTTTTTCATAGTATGCTGAAGTTTAAGTTTAAAAGGCTTTTGTTTTAGTCTTAAACATTTCCTTAAATGTTTGTGTTTATTTATGAACGTTTCAGATATATTGTTATCCTTACTAAGAATCTAGGCTCACCGCTTTCTAAGTTTTAATTTTACCAGGATTCCAGGAGGTGTATTACGATTGATTAGTATGGTTAAGATATGGGTTAAATGGAATTCTCAAAGGATCATTGATGTTGTGTTTTATTTTCTAATGTGTAATGTAACGTTCATGTGTGTAATCTATTTTACAAGACTATTAAACTGATCGGTCTTTCGGAACTTGATTCCTTGTAATCATGGCAATGTGTTTAAATAATGAACCAACAATGGGATTCTATGGTCGGGGATTAAGAGTTGGTATCAAAGGATGTTTAGTAACAACCTTGGAAACAAATTTAGATAAAATCTGATTACAACACATTACCCTAAGATAAACTTTGAAGATTAGTATATAAGACCTTCCGATAATTTTTTTAATGTAGATATTTTGTGTATTTTCTGAGAAATACATCCCTATCTAGATACAAGCAGGTAGAGGTGGCTCTGGAACAGATGAATCTAGGAGTGAAAACTCTGACAAGGAGTTTCGGGCTTGACCTGGGGAATCCTAGTACAAAACAACATTCCTTGTTTCACTCTTGGTTACGACACTCATGAGGGATATTCTTAGGATAATTCACATTTTCATTACAAGCCATTATGAAGGATTTAGTAGTAAATTCTTACTTAAAGAAAAAAATTAGGATTATAGATTATATGCATAATCATTGCAATTTAAGTTAGGTATTTTACAGGTTTGGAATTATGCATTGTGATTCATACACTAACCCAGTGTATGCCATTTTTTAGAATTGACATCTAGTTGAAGGAATGAGTATTCCAGGAATACACATGATCGAAAGATTAAGAAGAATCATATCTTTCATGGTATTAAGCAAACATTTAAAAGGTAAATAATCTACCAAGTATTCTCATCATATGAAGAAATACTATCATGTGTTAATAAGATAAGTAAATACTTCAATGAGTCTGATGGATTTAAAGGGAATAAAGAGAATAAAATGATGTTAGAGAGAAAGATGGATAAAGGGAAGAGGGAAAGAATAATTTTCCTTTATGTGATAACTGTGGAAAGAATCACCTTGGTAAATGCTTGAAGGGAATAAGAGCTTGTTATAAGTGTGGAGAAAAAGGACACCAAGTACATTATTCCTAGGGTAAGAAAAAGGTTTCAAATCTACAATGCTTTATCTACAAGGAGTTGGGAAACTATGTGAATCAATGTCCAAACCATCAGAGTATACCCCAAATTCTGATATTGGATAATAATTACATTACGATACTACATAATATGAAGAGGAATGATTAGAGTTATTATGTTTTTATTAAAGTATTATGTCATCTGAGTATTTTATTAATAATGTTCTTGTTATAAGAATTATAGAGTATATAAGGATTGTACTGCAATACTATTTCATTATGGACTTGATATTGTGTGGAACCAAGAGAAGTGACTCAATAGCAGGTTATTTTTTTGGAAAATATATCTTTGGGAGAAAGATAAACCACAATATGGTTCTAATACCGAGGTAGTGATTTTGTAATAATATATGTTTAATTTAGATAAATTATATTAGATATTCTGGATTACCTTGAAACTGATTAATGATTTGTATATTCCATCATTGTTGGAGTTTACAAAATTTTTCGATATAAGGAGTATATCACGTATTCAATAAATAATAAGTTAGCATGAATGTAATCAATATGATTTTATGGTAATCCAGGGTGTTACTATGTTTTGAAAGAATACATGATAAAGGTGTTTATATTTTATTACGTGGAAAAGATAATGTTCATTGTGTTTACCTTCCATATAAATTTTGGACTGTGAATTTAGATAGAAGTATTTTGGGTAATTCTAATGGTTGGAATGAATTATTTTTGAAATTGGATACTATTATAAAGGTTAAATCATTTCGTAATATTATTTTTGGATTGTTCTAAAATGGACAACTCGGAGGTCGGGTGAACACCCGTCGCGTTCAACAAGGCCGCGAGACATGAACCTACAACTGAAGGGTGAAAAAGGTGGATCACTTACCACTACCACACGTGATGTCCTATTTGTATAATTTAGTTTTTTTAAATAGTCTGACAAATTAATTATAAATTAATTATTTTTGGAACCCTATAAGATCCTGATAAATAGAATACTTTTGAATTATACTATCTTTTGGAGTGAAAGATTAGTTTGTGGTAGGAATTAGTTGAAGGATGAAACACTAATTGTCAATTATATATTTTTTCATCTTATTCTATGAATTAATTATTTCTTAAAAATTAGGGATGGGATCTTAAAATAAAAATAGTGATATCTTAATACCTTATATTTTGTTGAACCAACGATATTTTAAATCATCATAGATTGATGGATTTGGGGCCCTCAATTTTTCACTAGTTTGTGATTGATGACCTCAATCACTCACTATAAATATATACATTTTCCTCCAATTAAGAATCTCTAATTTACACAAATGTTCTCCTAATTGAGATCATAATTTGGTGGTGAGTTTTTCATTCGCCTTTCCCTCTTATTAAGGCTAAATTTTAATAACCCAATTTCTTATGTGGGTTTTCCACATAGGTAATTTTCTATCATATCCTTTTATTTTCAAAAATATTTCAAATTTCAAGGATACAATTTATTGTAGGAGGGGAGAATGTAACACCTGATGATTTCCTAGTATGTTATCTCTTCAAAGTATTTCAATAACTTGCACTACACACCACTCCGAGTTCGACCGCACCATGACTTACAAACTAGCCATTCAAAAAAAAGTTTAGGAATCGTATTAACCACATTTTAAATTTTATATATCCTATATAATTTTAACATTTATCATTTGTGTTTCTTAGATATAATATAAGAAAACACAATTTTAAAGATAAAAGTGTTATTTTTCATAAAATATTGTTTTATGCCTTTTAATAGAGAACCCTTTTAAAATCAAATATATGAAACTTTTATATATTCAATTTAGTGAAATTAAATCCATATTTATAAGAGGGACATAAATTTTTTTTTGGATAAATTTATGTTTCTTTTCTAATAACTTTCATATTTTGATAAATAGATAAAAAATACTAAATTTTAATAAAAAACAAATTTTTAATCAAAATACTTTATAATGTTTAATTATAAATTTGAATGGGTTTTAAGTATAATTAGATTATATTTTTTCACTTAATATAATTCAAGTCATTTGATGTAATTTAACATTATAATTGTACATAATGAAGTGTCAATCTTTTGATAGTTGTTATTTCTTAAAAACATGCTTTCTGTTTTGACAACGAGAATTAATTTTAAATTAATTTCTGCCACTTTTGTGATTTGAATTTGAAAAAATGGATTTCATATTTGGATTCAGGAGGTCCAAATTGGGTAAATAAGTATCTTTTTTTTATTATGAACAATTATTTCGGTAAATATTTTATTTACCAAGGTTAAAGGGTAAATCCGGTAAATATGGGTAAAGAAATAATATTAAAATAATATTAAACTACAATAACACGTGTCCTAACCCTATTGTATGATATATGTCCGACCATGTTCATCCACGGGTCAATTTTAGGACCCAATGGAGCCACATGGGAGTGATAATGACATTTTATATTAATTAATCTAATGTAAAGACAAAAATACCAAAAGCATGTAACTTTTATTAAAACATTTTTATATGGGGATATATAGTTGATCATTTTGACTATATATATTTATTTTAAAGGTAAAAATATCTCCTATATGATTTTATTATATTTATAGTTTTTATACATAAAATAAATATAAATACTTATGACACAATAATGATGCAATATTTTCCTTATTAATAAAAGAATCAAATAAATGATATTGTAAATATTAAAATAAATATTATTTGAATGTTTTGATTACATCCAAGAATTATCTAGGTTAATATAAATTTTTATTATTTATTCAATGTATTTTGTTAGAATTAATCAATTTGTGATGACTTTTAGAAAAACGAAATACTAAATAGTATCAAAATTGACATAAATTAGTTTTCAAAACAAATACTATATTATTGGTTGATATAATATTCCAAAAAATCTAAGGTTCAGACAAATGTCTTAAATAATATTATATATGTAATTAATGAACCACTTGAGGTTCTTTTGGAAGTTTATTGTATGTTTATTAACCATATAGTGTAATAATACAAGAAGACACAGTAGATGATACACTATTTAACTAAGAGTTAATTCTAAAATATACGATTAAAATGGTAACATAAACATGTCTAAAACGTACTGTTTGAGATTATTTCTATCCATACTCACATAAGGCTCTAAATAAATTCATTTTGGGCCATTATAAACCGAATATTATTTTATAAAAAATAATATTTTAATCTTTTCCTTAAGTGACCCTCACCCCCTTATAAAATGGCACTTCCCCTTCTCTTAATTTCACACCTCCAATGGAATTTGGCTCATCCAACCCCTGCCCAAATACCTTCTAAACTATCCTCCTTTTAACCTATAGGCATTAATATATATCATAAATCCATCTTAAAGATCCCTTTTTATCAACTCAAAAGGAAACACCTGAAGAAGAGGTAATAATTTCAGCACCCTCTTTCAAGTTCTTTTCCTCTTCCACTTCCTCTTTCTTTGTTGTTTCAACAATGAAATAATAAATCAAGTACCTTATATATAATTTTATGTTGTTATTAATATGGTACATCCATATTCATTATTCTATCCATCCTATAATGACAAAGTCACCATACTGGCATACGTGCAGCTTACCGTCTCCACGTCGTGGTGTTGTTTGTTATTTAAACACTTCATTATTTGGATGGGTATAATAATGAGTATAACTGATGTAAATAAAAAATATAACAAGTAAATGATTATTTATATATGATATACCATCCCATTACATATGATTTCACCATTAATATAATGATATTGTTGCTCGTGCGTATATACGGATTACCATCTCCACGTCGCGATGAGATTTATTTCCACATTCACCATTCAATGATGATTATAAAAATATATATTATTAATAAGTATGTAACATATGACATAATAATGCTACTGGATATATATATATATATGTATGTATATACTTACATATATCTTATTCACTTACTTTCGTTACATACTATATAAAAACGGAAACAACGTTTATAAGTACGTATACCCTACATTCTCCATAAATGGTACCTCCCATTTCATATATATATATATATATATAATAAATATTTATATTCTAAATATATATGATATATAAATCAACGTTTATATTTTGGAAGTATTAAATCATGATCTAAATGATACGATCAATAATAAAAAGTTAAAACACGTACGATAAAGAAAGGGAGTATTACCCAAAATGTTAATTTAACAATGAAATCATTATTAAATAGGTAGTATAAATTCATAAATGAATCATGTATGATATAATTAATATGAATATCATTCTGGTATAATTTAATTACATACTATGGTCATTATACAGGAGGTTAAATGTACCCTTGACCAAACCAAAGTGCAAGGTAAGGTTTAATTCCTCAATCTCATTATACTTCGAGATTGTTTATGGGTAAGTTTTTACTGTGAAATATTTATTATCCATGTCCTTATTTCATAAAAGGCTTTTCAAAGGGATTTCTAAGGGGATCTTTTATTAAAAATAATTTTAAATGTTTAAAATATTCATTCTTCTAAATTATTCTTGTTAATGTCCATGTTTTCAAAATGGGTTTTGAGGATTTATTTGTATGTACATTAATGTTTTTAAATTGTTAATTCCATTAAAAAGTTTTAAAGTGGTATGGTACACTGTGATTCAGAAATGTCTCTAAATGAATTCCTTTCTAAATTGTGTGACTTTTAAATGTTTTCATGAAAGAGAGACATTTCTTTCAAAGAGTTTTAAAAATCATTTTCATCTATGTCAACATCCTTTGATAGATTTTAAACTTGTTTGAAGTTGATTTATTCTGATAAAAATCTTCCATATTGTATTAAAGGTTTTTTGAAATTTTTTACCATGGTTGTGTTATTAATATACCCTTCATATTTTATGGTTAAATTATTGAAATTTATCATTCTATATCTAATACAAATGATTATGTTATGTTTCAACCATTTCATATGATGAATTTATTGGAAATCATAAGTGACGGGTGGAGATCGCTATAGTTCCTCGATGCATCGGTAGGTCTCATGGGAAAAACTAGTTTCTTTGAATAAGGCCTTGAAAAAATATTATTTCTAGTCCTGGCACAAGGCCTTGACTATTCGGTAATGAAGTCTGGCATTATGCATTCCAACATTATGAAATTAAATACTGATATTACATGTGATTATTCGACTAGTAGAATATCCTTGTGAATAAGTAAATGGAATTATTTGATTTATCTTTGTCACGTTATGCTAAAGTTTATGTTTAAAAGGGTTTTGTTTTAGTATAATAAATTTCCTTAAATGATTATGTTTATTTACGAAAGTTTCCTCTATAATGTTATCCTTACTGACAATCTGATCTCACCCATTTCTATGTTTTATTTTTCCCAGGATTCTAAGAACTGTATTATGATTGATAATCATGGTTGAGCTATGGGATTAATGTAAATCCCAAAGGATCATTGATGTTGTGTTTTATTTTCTAATGTGTAATGTAACGTTCATGTTTGAAATCTATTTTCCAAGACTTCTAAACTGATCGGTCTTTCAGAACATGATTCCTTGTAATCATGTCAATGTATGAAAATAATGCACCGACTCTAGCCTTATGTGGTCGGGGTGTTATAGATAAGATAGTTACATCCCATTCATTCCATACTTTTGGATCACGATATTGGACCATCAATAGTGAGAGGTACTGTTCTAGTAGCTTCTATATTTGATACTATCTTGTTTTATTTGGGTTTCTCCTTTTCCTTGATATCTTTAACACAATTTAATGGTTTTATCCTAGAGGTGAAGTTTCATAGATGGTTTATAACGATAGATATTCCATTGGGTTTATATTCTAGATACATCTATTTGTGAAATGGATGTTATCTTGAGATTTGGGAGTATTAGTTTTTCTTGAATATCTATATTCATGATATGTTAGGATTTGACCTAATTTTGGGTATGGAATTTTTAATAGCATACCGAGACCACATTGATTTTTACAAGAATAGAGTGAAATTTACATATCCAAAAGGTGTCCATTAAATTCAACAGGAATATTTGGATATCTAGGAATGTTAATCAGGGCCAATTACTCAAAAAACCAAGAGATCTCATGATCTAGGTTTCAATTCTATTGCTGGATGATGATGGTTTGAAGATTGATGTCTATCCACCTATAGTGTAAAAGTATTATAATGATTTTTCTAATGAAATCTTCGGGTTTCCACCTGATAGAGATGTGGTATTACCTATTGAGATAATTTCAGGGGCTGAGCCAGTTTCAATTCCACTGTATATAATGGTATAAAAAATCATCAAGAGTTTAAGACACAACAAGAGTATTTGGAGTATAAGGGATTTATCCATCTGAGTCTATCACCACTGTGTTCTCCAATGTTTTTTACAAAGATATCTAATTTGAGTTTGCAGATTTTTGAAAATTAATAAAAGTTGTATCAGATCATTGTGATGAATTGGTTTCCCTTTAGTGTATTAATGATCATTTTGACCAATTGAGGGGAGATTGTGTCTTTTTGACGATTTACATGAGATTAGGGTATCGTTATATGAGAGTTTGAGCATCTGATATACTAATCACTACATTAATAATAATGTATGGATTTACGTGTTAATCAAAATGAGGTTTGGGTTGTTGAATAAATTTGAGAGTTTTTTTCCATGTTGAAATAAATATTCCATTTATACATATATTAGTTTGTGGTAGTGTTTGTGGATGGCATCTTGGTTTACTCCAAAAATCAAGATGATCATTCACAACACCATGAAATCATCCATAGTACACTGAGATGGGTTCAAATATACTTCAAGATATCTCTGTTCTAGTTTTGGAATGGCCAGGCAGACTTATTTGGTCACATCACCTCAGAGGAAGGTGTGTCTATGTACCTAGAGAAAGTACATGCAGTGGTTTTTTGGGAGTATCCCAAGATCTTTTTTGATATATAAATCATTATTTGATTAGTCAGATATTATTAGAGTTTAATATAGTATGTTTCTTTATTAAAATTACTTCTTATAGGTTTTATGATGAAGTTATAAATTTTTAATTGTTGGAATCATGTGAGAGGCCTTCTAGGAGTTGAAGAGGCATTTGACATCAGCAACGATCATGATCTTTTCCAAGAAAGGTGAGGCATATAAAATGTATTGTGATGCTACTAGGATTATATTTGGTCCTATGATGATGAAAAAAGATAGATTTGTGGTCAATGTGTGTATTTAGTTGGGGTAACATGATCAAAACTTCCATATTCATGACCTTGAGTTGGTTTTATTAGTGTATTCTTTTATGTTTTGTAGACATTTTATGTTGGGAGAAATTTTTTTTGAGTATACATATCAAGTTATCTTAAATTATATTTTTTTAATGTGAGAATTTAATCCTTGAAAGTGGATAGTGGTAAAATATATGCAATCGTTTGGTTACAAACATACATATACACCTGGGAAGGGATATAGTGGGGTAGACACCTTGAGCCGGAATACTCAAACTCTAGTAGTTTAGGGGTCTAGGGTTGAGTTGAAGATGATGTATTTACTAGATGAGAACTATGTTGTGGCTTAGGAAATCTAGGAGTTGATTATTCTAATATCAGTTTTAGTGGGGTCCATACTTTTGAGACAGATTAGATAAAAGAAATATGAGGATTCAGAGTGCTTGAACTTCAGATAAATCCTTAATGATGGGAATCAAATTCATATTAGTGCATCTATATCAAGAATCTGGTTGTTGTTCCTACGAGAATGTGAGAGGGGTTGCTATGGTAATTTCATGCCTTAAAGTGGGTGGTACATCCATGGGGTACTAAAATGTACTGTGACATACAAATATTATTTTGGTGGACATGAAGGAAAAATTAAATAGAAGGGTTTGTGACACGATGCAACAAATGTCAGTAGGTGAAAACCGTGCATCAAAAAATTGGAAGTTGACAACATATGTTACCCATTTATGATTTGATGTGGGATAATGTGACCATTGAAATTACGCTTGGTCTCCCAAGGAATCCTCAAGAGAATGAATCTATTTGGGTGTTGTGGACTAACTGATGAATGCGGTGCATTTCATATAGATATTGGATACTTTCTTAGTGGAGAATCTGGGAGAATTATATATTGAGGAGATATTCCATCTGCATAGGGTTCCACAATCTATAGTTTCAAACTATAGAAAACTCATTACTTCTCAATTATGTCAGGGTTAATTAAAGGATATTGGTACTCTTGTTTCATTGAGTATGACTTTCCACCCACAGATAGATGGGTAGTCAGAGAAAACTATACAAGTACTTGATGATATGTTGTGAGAATATTTCCTAAGTGTTTATGGATCATGGGAGAAGAACCTATAATTAGTGGATTTTTCCTATAAAAATATTTATCATGAAAAGATACAGATTGAACCATATGGTGAACTTTATTGTAATACATTCAAATATTATTTACACTTGGTGGAATAAGTGAGTTAGAATTGTTGCAACAAAGTCTCATGTCAGAACTTGTTCAGCTGATTTAGAAAAGTATATCCACAGCTCATAGTAGACCAATGTAATGTTATGACATATGTTAATTACCCCTAGATTCTATAGAGGGTGATCATGTATTTTTTTGGTTTCACATTGATTTGGTCAGGATATGATATAGAGATAGTGAAAGTTTGAACCAGTTTCATTGGATTGTTAGAGGTTGTTGAGAGAATTGGTCTGGTGGCATACTGATTTTCTCTTCCATAAAAAATATATTGCTATAAATGTTGTTTTCCATGTCTAAAAACATCAATGATATCAACCCATCCATTATCATGTGAATGAGATGTATAAGGTTGATCTTGAGATAGATGTTCCCTTTGATGAACATCTGAAACAAGTGTTGGATCATAGTAATAAGTGTCATAGAGAAAGAACATACTGAGAGTTTATGTATTGTGGAAACATAGAAATTTATATGGGGAAACATGGTATAGGATATAAAATATGCAAGCTTAGCTTCTTATTCTTTTTGACTCATAATCATAGAGTTTATTGGGAATTCAACTCGAGGATGAGATGTGATATGGTTGGGAGATTTCAAGATATTTACCTTTTTTAGAGGTTCCACATGATCATTTATAGGTATCAATTTCTATTTATAGTGATTACATTTAATTTTGGTTTACATTTTCGTGTGTTTGGGTGGAAATTTGAGAAAAATGGAAGAATAAGGACAATGAATGGTTGGCGCATGGTTTGTGTAAACCATGCGCACCATCCCAAAAAACCATTTAAACCTAGATTGAGGGAAATTGAATGGTTGGTTCTTGGATTTTTAAACTGTGTGCCATCTTAAGAGTAACAATTAACCCTTATAAAATCGGTCCATTATTTAGTCAAATGGTATGGGGAAACCATGTGCCCCTACATAGAAATCCATGCATGAGAATTAAATTAACCTAAAAATTTGTTTTAAAATATCCCTAACCCCCATTTTAATCCCAAATCTACACCCATTTGACCCTAATGCCTCTTTAATGATTATGTAGCCTCCTAGACATATTTTAATCCTCCTTTACCTTAATTCATGGTGGTTTGAAAACTGGATTGAAGATCTTCACCCCTCTATATAAGAGTATCTCATCCTAGTTTCTTTATCATTCCTCATCCAATATTCATGTTTTGTTAAGGAAAGTTTTTATATTTATTGGTTAGAAATATAAATATTTTATTTGATATAAATCTAGTATTTTAGATCTATATAATTTTCTAATAGATATTGAATTTTTAAATCTTTATTTAGGTTATATATCCAAATCTCATTCAATGACATTACATAGCTTAATTTTGGGGATTTCTATTAGGTGATTGTTCATTGATGAATCGAGGTAGGCAGCCAATTATCTAAATCCCATAGTCATGATTTCAATTACATATATTAAATTATATAATTTATAGATTTTTTTTATCATTTTAAGTTCCAAATTAAATTAATTAATTTGGTGAATTAATTAATTAACAGATCGTGGTATTTAAATTGTGGGATTTGGGGAATAATTAATTGTAAATTGATTTATTTAAATATAGAATTTTGGGTTTAAATAATTAAATTTTGAATTGATTATTGATGTATTTATATTTTAGATATGATTATTTAATTATTTAATTAATTAATAGAAATAATTCAATTAATTAATCATGTAAATTAATTAATGAGATGGTTGTGATTAATTAATTAAATGAAATTATAAGATTAGTTAATTGTGGGAATTAATTAATGAGAATGGAATGATTAATTAATTTTTGAATTAATTAATAGAATTATTTTTGAAATGGTAATAGGTTGAATGTCACTTGGTTGTGATTATGTTGGGAGGGAGTATCACATGGGTTAATTGGGGTGTGAGTGGGGGATTGCCTGAGGAAGACCGTGAGAGTTTCCATTTTGATTTCTAAAGGGCCATGAGAGCCATAGGGGGCGAAGACCATGATAATATCCATTTTTATTTACAAGTGACTCTTAGATCTCTTTTAGTTTGGATAGTGAAAGTACCCTAATATAATTATCCTTTTCCTATAATGTTATTATCCTTCATTTATTCTCAATCACATTAGACCATTGGGTTTAGAACCCTATGTACACATTACTCTGGCCGGACTAGTTTTATTTTGAATTCTATAAAATATGTATGTTGATAATGACTGGTAAAATGGAAATTGATATATGGATTTTGATATTTAATGTTACCAATGGAATTCAGAAATATGATATCCCTTGGGGATAGTATAGACTCCTACATGATCCAATGTTGGTATTGAGGGTTTGGGTGTCCTCGAGACCCAATTGTTATGCGGTGAAATAAATATTAATTGAAGGATTGTAAATTTTTTAATTTATTTAATCTATTTTATTATTTATAATATTGAATAATTTTTTATTAATTAGATATTATTTTATATTTGATTAGTGTTGGCCAACAATGTTGTAATGATCCCCTACTCAGGAAGCCTGATTAATACCCTAACAAACATGTATTTTTCTAGATAGGATAAGGTAAAATTCCCTATATTATATAGATTATACGGGATGCAGTGTGGAATAAGAAACCAAACAATATTTGGAACCCTCTTGAGGGTGTATTTCATGAATTTATTTTAATTTTTATTTTAGAATCTTGACACAAACAATCCGATGTCATATTTTCTACATTAGATTTGATATTGTACATCATGTTTTTTCCATCATGGGATATTGGTTCTTTCAAGATATTATTATATGTTATACAATTATTTTTTATTATTTCTCATTGGTGTATTGAACTAATAAAAGAACGTACAGTCTCCCCTTGATCGGTATATTAGATCCTTGGTGGTAGTTGGTAGCCTCTAGAATATGGGGATGCATGCTTGGTGTCATAAGGTAGTTCAACTTGGGGCACTCAATCCTGGCACCCATAACAAGATGTTACTAAAAGTAAATTATTTGAACAAATAGTTTCAATTAAAAAATATTGTTTTTAACTATTAATCAAAAAAATTAATATTCTTTTAAAAATATCATAAATTCAACTAATGTAAATTTTGATATTCCACTTCCAAAACTGATGTTTTTTTGAAATAAAAATATCAAAAGTGTAAAAATTTTATTTAAATGTGGTTCTCTATTAATATATTATAAAATAAGTTTTAAAAAAAGACAACTTTTTATTCATAAGATTGGATTTATTTTTATATTATACTTATTTAATCTATTGGACGAGTATACAAAATATTTTTTGAATATATAGTAAATATATTATATTTAAAACATTAATAAAATGTTGTCTGTTTAATTTATTTTGAAAAAATTGTGTTTTTAAATAGAAAAATAGTTTTTAGAAATGTAATTTCATTATTTTGAAATTGTTCATAAAATCACTTTTAGTAATTGATAACCAAAAGATTAACTTTCTCTAAATGTTTAAATCATATTTTCAAAATTTACTTAATCTTAGTTGTAACATCCATACTAGTGGCTAGGTGGTAGCTATAAAAATATTTTAATAATAATATTATTGTTATCTTGTTGTTTAGTAAAACTCCAAATTTCATGAAATAATAGATATCAATGGGAATCAATATTTTATGTAATAAAAGACAAATATAATGTTGCATGTACCCCAAGCTAATCTTTTTGATACATTTAGTGAAATATTTATTTGGTGTTATGTATAATGAAATCCAGACTTACTGTGTTCATATAACAAACTCTATATTCATTGCTGGGTGAAATAAAAAATATCAAAAAATCAAGTTAATTTGAAAAAACAATATTTACAAAATCTCATGGTGTAATATTCTACCCACCATAAAATTAATTTCACCTTCAAAATTCATCTAGAATATCAATTGTTTAAAAAATAAAAGTACGATAAAAAAACCCACATTGTAAAATTGATTAATAAAAATTACATTAAAAATGAAATTTAGAAACATAATGCTTATCCAAAGTATGTTGTAAATAGGTTTCCACATATAATAACATAGTTTGGAATTGAAAACATGGACATAGAAGAAAAGAAAAAATAATCATAGAGATTGATCAAGATCACTTAAAACATGAAAGTGGGTTCTGTATGGAAAGTTAATAATAAAAATCCATAAACAAATGAAGCATGAAAGAGGTAATTTACATCATCAATAATGATTATAATAGAACAAAATGTAATGTTAATTGCATTTGTAACACCCTGATAATTTATATGAAATATTTTTTTTATGTCTTATGTTATACGCAACACAAAACAAATCTTTCACAACACACAACACAGGCTTGGCTTGCGTTACACGCAATCGCGACCTTCGTCGATAGCGTGTGTAGTACGCAATATCGGGTTTCACTAAAAAACGATATATTATTATAATATTATTATGGACTAGCCGTTATTGGAAGAACACACATCTATTTTTCATGTATGTATTTTCTTTTTCTGATGTTTTTGAAAAAATAGGAGTTTCTGGAAATTTTTTAAGTATGCGCTGTGTACTTTATGAGTACATGTCGTGTACCTTTCTCCCACGTGAGGCCGTGTGATGTCCGTGTCCAGGCCACACACACGGGGTGTAGTGATGAGGTGGAGGCCGCTTAATGCGGTGTACAGAAGGGGAGAGTACACGCCGTGTACTCATGAAGTACACGTCATGTAATTTTATTTTATTTCATAAATCGGACCGGGGTAGCATCTAATCCCTGTTTCCATCTTCTTCTATGCCTAATTCCATCCAGAGCATCCGAGGAGGCTGATTCTTCTCCAAACCACCAATACTTCACCAGTTACCTGAATCGAACGTCGTCGATTGTGTTGGAATCGTAGCGGTGAGTTCTCCCTTCTTCTTGAGTTTTATTCCATGATTTTCCCTCTTTCTCAACATATCGTGGGTTGAGAATTTTGGATGTTTTCTTAGATCTTCATCATTCTAAGGGGAATCAATCTTCATGACTCAAGTATATTGATCTCCTAGGATCTAGGTAGGTGGTTTGTTGACCTACTTTGAATGTATTTGTGTTTTTGTGTAAAAAGTGTCGGATACCCATGTATCGGGTATCCCGGGTTAGGGATTTTGATTCCACTGTTTAATTGCCTTAGATTTCTTGTTTCCATGAGGTTAATTGACAGTAATATATTCTTCATTTCATGTTCGAGGATCACCCATGGGTGATTTCCCTTTCTTTGTCTATTTATCGCCATTTGGCTTAGGTTTCCCATGAGACAAACCTTGTAGAATTGTTTGTATGCCTTGTTATAGTTTATTGCATGTATTTCCTACTGTTTATATGCTTTTGATGCATTATATCTATTATACAAGTAGTTTTTGAACTTACTTATGGCTTCTGACAGTCGATTACGCACGACTAGACTACTCAGGGCTGTGTGAACCTGGTGCGGTAGACTAAAGAGGGAATTTGTGACACCTCGACCCCAGTTACCCAGAGTCGGTGAATTATTTTAATACATTGGCATGATTATAATGAATCAAGTCCCAAAGGACCGATTAGTTTAGCAGTCTTCGAAAGTAGATTACATACATGAATATTACATTGCAATTTTAGACATAAAAAACAACATAAATAATCTTTATGAACACCATTATTCCCTTGTCTTAACCCTTCATATCAATCACAATACACTTCTTTGAATCCTTGGAAAAATAAAACATAGAAAGGGGTGAGCTCAAATGCTCAGTAAGGGTAAGCAATACAGCAGAAACTTTCATAATTAAGAATAAACATTTAAGGCAATGTATAACTAAAACATAAGCCTTTTAAACTTGAACTTCAATATAATAAGGAAAAAATAAAATGAATTAATTCCATTTACTTATTCACATGGATATTCTACTAGTCGAATAATCACATGAAATATCAATAACCACTTTCATAATTATGTAATGCATAATGCCAGACTATCATAGCCACATAGCTAAGGCCTCGTTCCAAGACTACAAATAAGATTTTGCTAAGGCCTTATACCAAGGCACTAGATTGTCTCATGAGACCTACCGATGCATCGAGGAGCTATAGAGGACTCCAACCATCACATATTAAGTACAATGCATTCCCATATGAAAAGGTTCAAACATAACATAAACATTCGTATTAAAAATAGCATACAAAATGTAAATACTTCATTCATAAATCACGAATAGTATTAGAATAACACATCCACATTCAAATGCATCACAAAAACTTCAAAACAACATAGAAGTTTTGTATCATAATAAATTAACTTCAAATAAACTTAAAATCCATCAAAGGATGTTGACATAGATGAAATAAAACCTATTTGAGAGAAATATATCTTTTTTTGAAATCATTTAAAAGTCACACATTTATTAAGGAAGTAATTTAAAAGAGATTTTTGAATCAATGTGTCCCATACCACTTCGAATCTTTTGTAAAGAAATATCATTTCAAAAAAATTCATGTCCATATAAATAAATCCTTAAAATCATTTTGAAAACATGGAAATTAATTAAAAAGATTTAGAAAGATAAATCTTTAAAACATTTAAAATTCTGATTTTGATAAAGAGTACCTTTCAGAAATTCATAAAATATTCATTTCGAAATCATTTAAAAGTCACATAATTATAAAATAAAACATTTAACCTGAAAATATATTTATATGATTGTAAGGTAAGCTTCAAAAATTTTATAACAGTGGAAAATAGCCGCACCCTCCATATAAGCTAAAAAAACATTCTTACCTTAATTCTGTCGAAAAGGTTAAAAATGAGCTTGTTTGGAAAATGATGGAAAGATTCCTTTATAAACCTCTTATAAAAATTAAATTAGGGTATAAATGACTTTAACCCATATTTTGTAAAATAGTAAGAATTTTTTGAAATACACTTTCAAGAAACATGGATGTGGATGATAAAGAGGCCCCAGTAGATAATTATGTATAAACAACCTCGAATAATGAAGAGATTATGAAATAACCCTTACCTTGTACTTTTACTTGGTTGGGGGTAGGTTAACCTCATTTATAATGGTGAAATAATTTTTATTAAATTATACATGAATCATATACATTAATATGATATCATATATGATATTTTAATATTTCTTTGTAAATAATATCTTAGTATTATCGTCGTTTCGGGTGTCAACATACTCGTTCTGTTTTATATGTTGTGTTACATAAGTCGTTGTTGTCATGGATAGGTTGTATATTATTCATATCCAGAATCATATCAATTCCTTAAACATTATTTTTAAATCATCAAATGATAATTATACTATACTGGATACGATGGAGAATGAATCTCATCGCGTTCGTGGAGACGGTAGTCCGTACGTACGCACGAGCGACAATATCATTCTATTGATATTAAAATAATATATAATTGGATGGTATATCATATCTAAAGAATAATTATCATGTTATATTTATTATTTACATGAATTAAACAACATTATTATACCCATCCAAATAATAATGTTTTGAATAACCATTACACCACGACGTGGAGACGGTAAGTCATACGTACGCAGGTATGGTGACATGTCATTCAAAGAATGGATAGAATATTGAAATATGGTTGTACCATGTTTATAATAACATCATAGTATATATAATATACTAGAGTTATTATTTTAGAATGGTAATAACAAAGAAACAAGAAGTGGAAGAAGAAAGGAACTTGAAAAAGGGTGGTGAAATCATTACCTCTTCTTTAGGTTCTTCCTTTTGATTTGATCAAAAGGGATCCTTAGGTTGGCTTTATGACTATAGGAATTCCTATATGATTAATTGAGGGAAGTTTAGAGAGTATTTGGGTAGGGGTTGGCCAAACCAAAAGGCTTTGAATGTGTGAAACAGTGAGAAGGGGGAGTGCCCTTTTATAAGAGGGGTGAGGGGCACCTTTGGAAAAGCTAAAATATTATTTTATAATAAATTTATATTCGTTTTCTAGTGGATCCAAAGTGGATTATTTAATGTTTAAGGTGGTTATGAGTCGGAAAACACTCAACCAATATAATTTAGATAGGTTTGGGTCACTATATTAACCTTATCATTAAGTATTAACTCTTAGTTAATTTGTTTCACTTTTACAATGTCTCTTTGTATTTTTATATTATATGGTTAATAAACATACAATATACATCCAAGAAACCCCCAAGTGGACCATTAATGATACAAATATCATGATATAAATCTTTTGGCAGACCCTTAGTTTTTTAGTAATTTAATATCAATTGATAATAAAATATTTGTTTTAAAAACTCATTTATGTCAATTTTGACACTATTCAATAATTGATTTTTGTAAAACTCATAAAAGAATTATTATTTTGAAAAACATTAATTAAATCAATCCTAAAATTTTATATTAACCTAAAAAATTATTGGTATTTATAAAAAGTCTCAAATTAAATTTATTTGGGTATTTATAATATCAATTATTCTAAATTTTCACTATTATGGTAATTACTGCATCACCATTGTGTCATAAATAAATTAGGATATTTAATGTCTAAAAATTATAAATAAAATACCATTATGTATTAAATCTTTGTATCTTTCTAATTATTATTTATAGTCTAAAATAGAACATATATAACCCTATGTAAAAAGTGTTTTTCTAAAAGATATATGCTTGTGTCATTTTTGTATTCATTTTTACTTAATTAAAATAAAGTGTCCTTATCACTTACAAGTGGCTCCATGGTGTCCCCAAATTGACCCAAAGATGACCATGGTCGGACATGTATCAACCAATAAGGTTAGAACACGTTTTAGGGTAATTTTGTATTATTACAATATTATTTTTTAACCCTTATTTACCGGATTTACCCTTTAACCATGGTAAACAAAATATTTCCCGAAGTAATCAATCAAAATGTATAAAAATAAAATTTAACTATTTACACAATTTGAACATCATGATTCTAAATATGGAATCCATTTTTCCAAATTCAAAACATAGAAGTGGCAGAAATTAGTTTAAAATTAATTCCCGTTGTTAAAACAAAAAGCGTGTTTTTAAGAGATAATAACTATCAAAAGATTGACACTTGTTTATGTTCTGTTTAATTGTGAAATTTTTTCCAATGACCAAAATTGTATTAAATGGTTAAAATATAATCTAAATATACTTTAAAACCACTCAAATTCCTAATTTATTACTACCAATTATTTTTATTAAAAAAGTTGTTTTTAATTAAAATTTAGTAATTTTCACTATTCATCAAAATATAAAAGTTATCCGAGAAGTAACAAAATTTCACCCTAGGATAAATTCAATATTCCGAATCCAAAAATGAAGTCCATTTTGAGAGATAAAATTTATAATATTTTTAAAAGTAGGTATTACTATTCATTATGGCTAGTTTGATTGGTTGTAGTGTGTGTTAGAACTCGAATTTGCGTACAACACACGCTACTGTATTATTCAAAGAGAAGAGTACCGTGGAAGCTTGGGGTGTTACATTGTAAATTTTGGTATGTCCCCATTCTAAAGAATAAATTTATTTAGTCAAATTGAATATAGAAAAGTTTAAAATATTGGGTTTAAAAAGGCTTCACTATTAAAGTTGGTAAAAGTGCATTTTTGAAAAATACTTCTTTTATCACAAAAACAAATTCCTTACATTATGTCTAAGAAACTCATAATATGGATTCTAAAATTATAAGGATTATATAAGGTTCAAAATTTAGTTAATACTATTCATAACCTCTTTTGAACGGCTTGTTTGGTAAGTCATGGTGCGCTTGAACTCGGTGTTACATGTAGTGCAAGTTATTGAGTTGTTTTGAAGAAGTACATACTATGAAATCTTGGGGTGTTACATTCTTCCCTCCTTCAATAAATTGTGTCCTCACAATTTGATATTCTTCTTCAAAATTATATGTTGAAAATAGAAAATATCTTTATGGGAAAACCCACATCGGAAATTTGGATAATAAAATTTAGTCTAAATAAGAGGAAAAAAGAAGTGAAAGGGTCACCATCAAATTATGATCTCGATTAAGAGAACATTGGTTGAAATTAGAGACATATAATTGGATGAAAAACGTAAATATTTATAGGTGGTGATTGAGGTCATAAATCTTAAACAAGTTTAAAATTGAGGTCCTTAAATTCAGTAATCTATGAGGATTTAAAATTCCATCGGTTCAACAAAACATAAGGTATTAGGATAACAAATTTTTGGTTTTCAGATCCCTTAAATAAAGTATAAGAATTAATTTCTTCATATAATAAGTGTAGAAGAAAAATATATACTTGAAAATTAGATTTCCATGTTTCAACTAATTTCTACCACAAAATCATATTTCACTCTAAAAGATAATAGAACATAAAAAAATAGTCTATTTATCCTATTCGTTTGGGGTTAAAAAAATGAATTTATAATTCAACTACTAGAACTTCTTAAAATAAACTAAATTATTTAATCCAGGACCTCTCGTGGGACAGTGGTAGGTGATACACCCTTGTCGCCCTTCGGTTGCGGGTTCAAGTCTCGCGGCCTTGCCGAGCGCGACGGGTTGCCACCCGACCTCCGGGTTGTCCTTTTATGGTAATCCAAAATTAATCTCAAACTAGAATTATCCAAAATACTTATGTACAAACTCACAGTCCAACATTTATAAGGAAGGTAAACATAATGTAGATCCATTTTACCCCGTAATAGTATATGAATACCTTCATCATGTATTATTTTAAAACACTGAAACATCCTAAATTACCTTAATCCTTATTGATTACATTCATCCTCCCCCATTCCATATAAAATGATGGATATTATTCATCCATCCACAAATGTTGTAAACTCCAACAATTATGGAATATACAAATTTTTAATCAGTTTCAAGGAAGTCATGAATATTCAATATAATTTTCCCAAATCAACCATATCTTATTCCAAAATAAGAACCTCAATATTAGGACCATATTAAGGTTTATCTTTCCTTCAACCATGTAATTTCCAAAAAGTTTAACTTGTTGTAGAGTCACTTTTCTTAGTACCATAAAATCTCAAATCCTCAATGAAATAGTACTGCAGTACAATCCTTATATAATCCATAATTATTATAACAAGTACATTGATGATACAACACTCAAATGACATAATCAACATAAGAACTCTAATCATTCCTCTTCATTTGTGGTAGTATCATAATGTGATTGTTATCCAATAGCATCATTTGCGGCATAGTCTGATGATAGGTTCGGGTAGTGTCCAACCACCTTGAAAATGAAGCATTGTACATTTGAAACTATTTTCTTACCCTTGCAGTCACGTACGTGGTGCCCTTTTTCCTACACACTTATAACAAACTCCCATTCCTTTCAGGGAAGTTCCAGGGTGTTTCTTCCCATAGTTATCACATATGGGGAAATTCTTCTTTTCCCTCTTCCCTTTATCCATATTTCTCTCTTCCATCCTTTTCTTATTTTTCTTCCCTTCAACGCCATAGGACTCAGTAAACTGTTTATTTATCTTATCCACACATGATACTATTTCTTCATATGATTATAATACGTGGGAGACTATTTCCCTTTTAAATGATGGCTTAATACCATGAGAGATACGATCCTTCTTACTCTTTGGATCATACATATTACTGGAGTTCACATTCCTTCTACTGGGCACCATTTCTATATAATAGCATAAACTAGGTCAGTTTATGAATTGCAATGAATAATTCCAAACTTGTAAAATACGTAACAAAAATTGAACAGTTTATGGATACAATTCATAATCATAAAAATGTTTTCTTTGAGTAAGTATATACTCATGATCCCTTCATAATGGTTTGTAAAGAAAATGAGAATTATCCTAAACATATCCCCCGGGAGTGTCGTAACCAAGAGTGCAGAAAGACCTGTAGTCATGCACCAGTTCTCGTTCGAGTCTAGCTCAAAGCGGTGTTTTCAGGTTTTACCCCTAGGTACATCTGTGCCAGAGCCGGCTCTACCTGCTCATATCCAAACAAGGATGTATTGCTCAGAAAAATCACAAAAATTCTACAATACCAATATTCTAGGAAGTTCTTATATACTTTTCCTCAAAATCTATCTTAGGGCTATGTGTTCTAATCAGAGTTTATCTAACTCTAGTTTCCAAGGTTATTGATAAAGTTCCTCTGATACCAACTATAACACCCCGACCTCAGTTACCCAGATTCAGTGCATTATTTTAATATATTGGCATGCTTACAAGGAATCAAGTCCCAAAGGACCGACTAGTTTAGCAGTCTTGGAATGTATATTACATACATGAATGTTACATTGCAATTTAAGACATACAAAACAATATAAATAATCATTATGAACGCCATTATTCCCTTTCCTTAACCATTCATATCAATCACAGTACACTTCTTGGAATCCTGGGAAAAATAAAACATAGAAAGGGGTGAGCTCAAACGCTCATTAAGGGTAAGCAATACAGCATAAACATCCGTAATTAAGAATAAAAATTTAAGGCAATGTATAATTAAACAAAATCCTTTTAAACTTGAACTTCAACATAATAAGGAAAAAATGAAATAAATTAATTCCGTTTACTTATTCACATGGATATTCTACTAGTCGAATAATCACATGAAATATCAATAACCACTTTTATAATGATGGAATACATAATTCCAGACTATCAAAACCACATAGCCAAGGCCTCGTGCCAAGACTACAAATAAGATTTTTCCAAGGCCTTGTTCTAAAACAATAGTTTGTCTCATGTGACCTACCGATGCATCGAGGAGCTATAGCGGGCTCCAACCGTCACATATTAAGTCCAATGCATTCCCATATGAAAAGGTTCAAACATAACATAAACATTTGTATTAAAACTAGTTTAGGAAATGTAAATACTTCATCCATAAACCACGAATGATATAAGAATAACACATCCACAGGCAAACACATCACAAAAACTTCAAAACAATATGGAAGTTTTTTATCATAATAAATCAACTTAAAATAAACATAAAATCCATCAAAAGATGTTGACATATATGAAATCAAAACTATTTGAGAGAAATATCTCTTTTTTTGAAATCCTTTAAAAGTCACACATTTATTAAGGAAGTAATTTAAAAGAGATTTTTGAATCAAAGTTTCCCATACCACTTCGAAACTTTTGAAAAGAAATATCAGTTCAAAACATTCATGTTCATATAAATAAATCCTTAAAATCATTTTGAAAACATGGACATTAATTAAAAAGATTTAGAAGTATAAATCTTTAAAACATTTAAAATTGTGATTTTGATAAAGGGTACCTTTCAGAAATTCTTAAAATATTCATTTTGAAATCATTTAAAAGTCACATAATTATAAAATAAAATATTTAATTTGAAAATATCTTTATAAGCTTATAAGAGAAGCTTTGAACATTTTATAATGGCGGAAAATAGCGGCACCCACCTTATAAGTTAAAAACATTCTTACCTTAATTCTGTCAAAAAGGTTAAAAAGGACCTTGTTTGGAAAACGACAGAAAGATTCCTTTATAAACTTATTATAAAAAGTCAAAAAAGGGTAAAAATGAATTTAACCCATATTCTATAAAATAGTAATAATGTTTTTGAAATACACTTTCAAGAAACATGGATGTGGATGATAAAGAGGTCCCAGTAGATAATTACGTATAAACAACCTTGGATAATGAAGAGATTGTGAAATAACCCTTACCTTGTACTTTTCCTTGGTTGGGGGTAGGTTAAACTCATGTATAATGGTGAAATAATTTTTATTAAATTATACAAGAATCATATACATTAATATGATATCATATATGATCTTTTAATATTGCTTTGTTAATAATATCTTAGTATTATCGTCGTTTTGGGTGTTAACTTACTCATTTTCTTTTATATGTTTTGTTACTTAAGCTGTGGTTGTAATGGATAGGTTGAATCTTATTCATATCTAGAATGATATCAAGTCCTTAAAAATTATTTTTAAATCATCAAATGATAATTATACTTGAATGGATATGATGGAGAATGAATCTCATTGCGTTCGTGGAGACGGTAGTCCGTACGTACGCATGAGCGACAATATCATTCTTTTGATATTAAAATAATATATAATTGGATGGTATATCATATATAAAGAATAATTATCCTATTATATTTATTATTTACAGGAATTACACATCATTATTATACCCATCCAAATAATAATGTTTTGAATAACAATTACACCACGACGTGGAGACGGTAAGTCGTACGTACGCACGTATGGTGACATGTCATTCAAAGTATGGATAGAATACTGAAATTTGGTTGTACCATGTTTATAATAACATCAAAGTATATATAATATACTGGAGTTTTTATTTTATAATGGTAATAACAAAGAAAGATGAAGTGGAAGAAGAAAGGAACTTGAAAAAGGGTGGTGAAATCATTACCTCTTCTTCGGGTTCTTCCTTTTGATTTGATGAAAAGGGCTCCATAGGTTGGATTTATGACTAAATAAATGCCTCTATGATGAATTGAGGGAAGTTTGGAGAGTATTTGGGCAGGGTTTGGCCGAACCAAAAGGCTTTGAATGTGTGAATTAGTAAGATGGGGGAGTTCCCTTTTATAAGAGGGGTGAGGGGCACCTTTGTAAAAGATAGAAATACTATTTTATAATAAATTCATATTCAATTTCTAGTGGCTCCAAAGTGCATTATTTAAAGTTTAATGTGGGGATGGGTCAGAAAACACTCAACCAATAGAATTTAGACAGGTTTGAGTCACTATATTAACCTTATCTTCAAGTATTAACTCTTAGTTAATTAGTTTCACTGTTACAATGTCTCTTTGTATTTTTATATTAGATGGTTAATAAACATACTATATACATCCAAGATACCACCAAGTGTTCCATTCATGATACACCTATCATGATATAAGTCTCTTTTCCGAACCTTATATTTTTAGGAATTTAATATCAATTGATAATATAATATTTGTTTTAAAAACCCTTTTTTGTCAATTTTGACACTATTCAATAATTGATTTTTTTAAAACTCATAACATAATTATTACTTCGAATAAAGTTAATTAAATCAATCCTAACATTCCATATTAACCTATAAAATTTTTGGTATTTATAAAAAGTCTCAAATTAAATTTATTTGGGTATTTATATTATCAATTATTCTAATTTTTCACTATTATGGTAATTACTGCATCACTATTGTGTCATAAATAAATTACATTATTTAATGTCTAAAAATTATAAATAAAATACCATTATGTAGGAAATATTTTTATCTTTATAATTAATATTTATAGTCTAAAATCAAAGATATATAAACCTATGTAAAAAATGTTTTTCTAAAAGATATATGCTTGTGTCATTTTTGTATTCATTTTAACATAATTAAAATGAAGGGTCCCTATCACTTACAAGTGGATCTATGGGGTCCCAAAATCAACCCAAAGATGCCCATGGTCAGAAATGTATCAAAATATAAGGTTAGGACACATTTTAGGGTAGTTTTTTACTGTTATAATATTATTTTTTAACCCTTATTTACAGGATTTACCCTTTAACCATGGTAAATAAAATATTTACGGAAATAATTATTCAAACTGTCTAAAAATAAAAGTTACCTATTTAAAAAATTTAAACATCCTGATTCCAAATATGGAATCCATTTTTCCAAATTAAAAACACATAAGTGGCAGAAATTAATTTAAAATTAATTCCCATTGTTAAAACACAAAATGTGTTTTTAAAAGATAATAACTATCAAAAGATTGACACTTGATTATGTTCGGTTTAATTGTGAAATTTTGTCCAATGAAAAACATTGTATTAAATGGTTAAAATATATTATTAATATACTTTAAAACCACTCAAATTCATAATTTATCACTACCAATTATTTTGATTAAAAAAGTTGTTTTTAATTAAATTTAGTAATTTTCACTATTCATCAAAATATAAAAGTTATCTGAAAAGTACCAAAATTTCACCCTAGGCTAAATTTAATATTCTGAATCCAAAAATGAATTCCATTTTGAGAGATAAAATTTTAAAAAATTTAAAAATTTTGTATTACTATTCATTACGGCTAGTTTGATTGGTTGTAGTGTGTGTTAGAACTCGAAGTTGCGTACAACACATGCTACTCTATTATTCAAAGAGAAGCGTGCCGTTGATGCTTGGGGTGTTACATTGTAAATTTTTTTATGTACCCATTCTAAAGAATAAATTTATTTAGTCAAATTGAATATATAAAAGTTTAAAATATTGGGTTTAAAAATGGTTCACTATTAAAGTTGGTAAAAGTGCATTTTTGAAAAATACTTCTTTTATCTGAGAAAAAAAATTTTGTTCTTACATTATGTCTAAGAAACTCATAATGTGGATTATAAAATTATAAGGATTATATAAGGTTCAAAATTTAGTTAATACTATTCATAATCTCTTTTGAACAGATTTTCTGGTAAGTCACGGTGCGCTTGAACTCAGTGTTACGTGTAGTGCAAGTTATTGAATTGTTTTGAAGAAGTACATACTATGAAATATTGGGGTTTTACAGAATTGATGATTAAGGGATTCCCTATAGGGTCCTTTATAAATTATTTTTATACATAGGACCTATAGGAATTGGACTTTGTGCTTCCCAAGAGTGTCCTTAGTTTACGCACGTATCGAGACCACAGGAGGAATTAGACGTAAGTGCTTCATCAGAGGGTCTGTAGCTATCGTTGCAAGACTATAGGGGTATTGACGGTGAGAGCTTCCCAGAGTGTCTGTGCCTTGTATGATTATTTGACTAGAGGGGTCTTGTAGTAGGATCCATCCAAAGAGTCAGTATTATTATTTGTTTAGTTGGTTGTGATTAGTCCACCAAGCCAAAGAACAAGCTTGTGTCTGTACTGATTATTCTCTAGGTAGTCTGTTGAGATACATGTTGTTTTACTTGCTGTGCCTTGAGAATATAGAGTTGTTTTCTAGATTCCTTGGTTGATAATTAAATGATTGTATTAAATTAATAAATAAATTTGAATTGAGATTGTAGGACTGTTACTATGGTGTACCTCTATTTCTCTACTGCATTTATTTCCTTTACTTTTTCTATATTTCTCACTGATAGTAGGGCACAGATCTTGTGGTGATTGCCTACTAGGATTAGTCTCACACCCTGTTTGGGTCCTACTTTTCTGCCGAAACAGGTTATATGGTTGCAGGTGTGGATAGGGATTGTGGCCCTTCTACTTCAGGTACATTATTGGTGGTTGGAGCTGGAGACCATAGGACCGAGCATAGGCTTACGATGCTGCTGGAGTTGCTGTTAATTTTAGTACTATGTTTTCAGTTGTATTTCAGCACGTTGTTGTGTTTTATTCTTTCCTTAGATTCTTATACCTGCTTCTTCATTATCATCATTACAATATATATTCATTTCTTCTGTTGTTTGGTTTTAGTTGTTGTTTTTCGTTTACTGCTTCCGCTATTGACTGTTATTTCTTTTCCCATGTATACCTTACCAAATGAGGGAATAATTTCCCCAAGAACTTACCAAGGCCCTCACTTTTATTCGGCAGCCTCTGGCATTTGTGGAAATGCGCTTGAGGTCATGTGGTGAACCGGGCATGGGCCACCTGTTGAGTGGCTCCGGATTCGGGTCGTTACAAAGTGCTATTAGAGGAGTTTCTTCCTTTTCTATTTGACATACAGTTTGGCGACATCAGATGGGGGTAGAAAGGAATAAGTAAATGGTAAATAGCTGTTCCCAGGCGTTCTAAAACCCTTTTACAGGGAAAAATCTAGATTACCATGAATGTTGTTATTTTTATGTTCTGCAAATGTTACAGTTTAATTGATTTCACCGTTGTGTGATGCACTTGTTTTGTGCTGTTACTGTTTATATGATTGTGGTTCTATTTTCTTGCAACCCGATGAGATGAGGGAATGCCATCTCATGAATCATATTGGCACATGTTAGAAAATCGAATGCCATGCATTTTTCCATGCAGTCTAGGTTGCATTAGAGATTTCATGCTGCTGTGATAGAATTTGTGATAGACAATACATGTTGTTGTGATTGCTGCTGTGATAAAATGACTGCTATATGGATAGGGAATCGGTTTTATAGAGCTCCTTATCAAAGATGCCAAACTTTGGTCTTAGAGGTGTTATGGGCCCTCGAAAATCGGAATTTGGTGGGCCGTGAGTTTGTTATACTGTTTCTAGTTATATGCATTGTTATGAATCCAATCTTGGATTCTCGGGGAGTATGGGCCCCCACGGATCCGAATTTGGCACCTTAACCTCTGTTTTCTGTTTTTTCTGGGCTCTGGTGTAGTTCTGAGTCTACTGTCTGGAAAAACCCAGAATACACAGTGTGTACTTTATAAATACACGTCGTGTAGTTTTGGCTATGTAACTGACTGTGTAGACAAGTACAAAGGGCTATAAAAGGGTCTTTGGGAACACGCTGTGTATGGTATGTACACACCGTGTAGTGGTAAACTGTGTAGCCGGCCATGTAACTAACAACACAGGTCGGGTAAAATCTAGTAGTACATGCTATGTTTGGTATGAACACGTTGTGTAGTCTTGTTCTAGGTACTCATCCGTGTCACGAACAACACGGGTCAGTGTTATCTTCTCCTATACATGCCGTTTTTTTCGAAACACATCGTGTAAGGGTCATCCATTTACCTGGCTATGTAATGAACCACACGGGCTGTGGTTTTCCTTCAACTGCATGTTGTGTCCCTTGGGAACACGCCGTGTAGTGTCGACCGTGTGTCAGGCCGTGTCGCTAACAACACAGGCTAGGTAAGGCATGTCTACTGCACGTCGTGTCTTCCTCAACATTCCATGTAGTCTTCAGCTGGTACAGTCCGTGTGACTTATTCATTAGGAGTAACCGGGCAGAGAGAAAAGGGTCAGTACACGCTGTGTAGTTTAAGAACACGCCGTGTAGTTGGGTTGTTTACACAGCCATGTATGGCCAAGGTACACACCCAGGGTAAAATTTCTGGAAACACGGCATGTAGCCATACTACATACCGTATAGTCATGTGTTTCCGAATTTTAAAGGTTTTTCCCTCCTATTCCATTTTACTATCTTATGTTGCAACTGTGTTCATCGTTAATAAAGGTGCGTTTTGATCTTTCATAGCTATGGCACCAAGATGTCCTCCAGTTGCACGACAGGAACCAGGCAGTGATCATACGCCTAATGCGTCCGATCAGGGACTACCAGTAGTTCCTCCTATTGTTCCAGACATGGCACCTGAAGTGATTCTGGGCACTGGTGCCGACGCTCAGGTCAGAGAGGGTTTCATGACATTCATGCAGACCTTCCAGGGAGTTCAGCACCCTGTCCCGACTATGGAAGAGCTAACGCGGGTTTTTCAGTAGCAACATCCTCCCACATTCACAGGGGGTGGAGGACCGCATGCTACAAAGTCATGGATAGAAGCCATGTTATCCATCTTAGCCCGTCTCGAGACACCACCAGAGAGGAGGGTGATGCTCGCAACTTACATTCTATGAGACTCCGCCAAAATATGTTGGTATGTAGTTTCTCTGGTTGGGCGCCAACAGACTATGGATGAGTTACAATGTACGTTCTAAGACTACTTCTACCCAGCGAATCTGAGGGATAACAGAGCTAGGGTGTTCAATAACCTATGGTAGGGTACTCTTTCAGTTATGGAGTACTCCTATCATTTCACAGAGTTACAACGTTTCGCTCCTGTTCTAGGGAATGATGAGCTGTTCTTGGAAAGTAAGTTTGAGGAGGGACTCAAACCAGAGATCAGATCGCAGATGAATGTATTCTAGTTGACTTATATTACTCTGATAGTCAACTATGCGCTGATCATGGAATGGAACTTGAGGGAGACTGGAGCTGTGTACTAGGGCGGTTCAGTATCCCAGGCTGATTCTTTTCAGACAGACAGTAGGAAGCGCCACTGATAGTCTACCCGAGGTGACCCGAGGAAGTTACTTCTGGTAGATAAGATCTCCCTTATGGCACCCAAGTGGTGTGAAATCAGTGTGGGAGGAGTGGGAATAAGATACCCCAGTGCCCGAGAGACCTAGTGGAGTGCCGATATTGTGGCAAGATGAGTCATCTACAACGTTTCTGCAAGGTTCTCCTTCTAGCATCTAGTGAAGGAGGATCAGTTTCGACCCCGCGTACAGGAGAAGGGTTACCAGTTCTGCAGCAGACTGGGGGATGGATTTCTTCAGGTTGTCCAGGTCAGGGTAGAGGTTGTGGACATAGTGGTCAGGATCTGGGAGGAGCATCTCATGGTTTTCAGGCTGCTACATAGGGCCGCAGTACATGCCAGACTTTTTCTGTAGAGTAGATTGATCAAGAGAAGTATCCCGGACCCTCTACAGTTTGAGGTACGATCATAGTAGCCTCAGTTTTATCATCAAATATTTTCAATACTAGTGTTTCTTATAGCTTTATCTTTGTTTCTGTCATGGAGAGCCTTGGGCTTTGTGTCTTTTCGTCTGCTGACATGTTGACTCTCAACACGCCCTTGGGAATGAGGACATCTAGCATACATCAGTGAAAAGAATGCCCTATAGAGGCTGTAGGATGACACTTTTAATGCGAACTCTATTTCCTATATATGACAGGCTACGATTTCATTCTCGGGATGGAATTTTGGTTCCCTTCCAGGCAGTCGTCGATTGCTATCACCGCAGGGTGAGTTTCGTATCTCCAGACGAAAGGTCCTTTCTTCATAGAGGTGGGTGGGATGTCCAGGCGGGTAGAGACAGACCATAGCATCATAGGCTAGGAGGGGTTACAGCCCAATTTTCTTGTCTTTATCTGGATGACCAGGGGAAATCACAGTTATACTTTCCTCTAGTGGTGGATCATTTCAGAGATGTCTTTCTAGAGGACTTTTCATATTTACCTCCAGAGTGTGACATAAAATTCTCAATTGAGCTTGTGCTAGGAGCGGCACCAGTGTACATTCCTCCTTATAGGATGGCTACACCTAAGTTAAAGGATCTCAAGAAGTAGTTAGAGGAGTTGTAGGACAATGGTTTCATCCGACCCAGTATTTCTCCTTGGGGTTTTCCTATCCTTTTTGCGAAGAAGGCAGATGATAGCCTTAGGCATTGCGTGGATTATCAAAAACTGAACCAGTTGACGTTCTGAAACCGATATCCCTTTCCAAGGATCGATTATCTCTTTGATCAGCTTCAAGGAGCCAGAGTATTCTTGAAAATCGACTTGAGATCCGGCTATCACCAGTTGCATGTCAGACTAGCTGATATACCCCTTATAGCCTTTCGGAGCAGGTATAGTCTATATGAGTACTTGCTTATGTCGTTCGGTCTCACGAACACGCCGGCAGTCTTCATGGCACTGATGAACAGAGTGTTCCATCCTTACTTGGATTCCTTCATGGTGGTTTTCATGGAAGAAATCTTGTTGTACTGTCACACTCGACACGACCATGCAACCCATCTTGAGATCATTTTGAGTACACTAAGGGAGCATCAATTATATGATATTCTCTCAAAGTGCAACTTTTGGATGGATGAGATCCACTTCCTGGGTCATGTCATCTCATAGATAGGGGTATCAGTAGACCCAGAGAAGGTGAGAGCAGTAGTTACCTTGGAGCAGCCGAAGAATTTCTTCAAGGTACAGAGTTTCTTAGGGATGGATGGTTACTACAGGCAGTTTATACAAGATTTCTCATGCTTAGCAGTGCTGTTGACGGGCTTGAATAAGAAGGGGTAAAAAAAATTTGGTTAGAAGCCTGTGATTAGGCCTTTTAGGAGCAGAATGGGTGGTTGAATTCGGCATCGATTCTAGTTTTTCTAGATCCGGGCAAGAGTTATACAGTTTTCTCTGATGCATATGGCATCGGGCTAGGAGCGGTACATATACTAGAGGATCGTGTTGTTGCATATGGATCTTGGCAGTTGAGGCCACATGAGAGGAATTATCCTACGCATGACCTGGAGTTAGCTGCAGTTGTTCATGCTTTGCGTTGTTGGAGGAATTAACTTCCGGGAGAGCATTTTGTGGTATATACTGACCAAAATAATCTCAAGTACATATTCATGAAGTGTGACCTGAATCTACGACAGCGGAGGTGGGTCGAGTATCTCTAGTCCTTCGAATTTGAGCTTGCCTATACGCCTAGGAAAGGAAACGCAGTGGCTGATGCACTGAGCAGGAGAACTTAGATACATGCATTTCAGGAGGCCAGTAGTGAGTGGCAGCTTATGGCTCTGTTCTCTGAAATTCATTTGGAGGTGCACAATAAGCAAGGGAAGACATTCCTATATCCTGTAGCTGTTACCTATACGCCTCTTGACTGAGATCGAATGAGGCATCTAGTAGATTCTGAAGGCCTAGTCCTACGGGAATGCGTGTCAGGAGAGGACCCTCTTCCCAGATGGACCATTGTCAAGGATGAGATCTTGCATTTCCAGGGACACATATGGGTGCCAGCAGATATACGCGAGGATCTGATGTGAGACTTTCATTCCTACATCTGGACAGTTCATCCTAGCGTCACCAAGATGTATCGTGATCTACACCGCCAGTACTGGTGGCCATGTATGAAAGGAGATATGGATGGTTTTTTCATGAGATGTTCCACTTGTCAGCAGGTGAAGACAGAACACCAGTGGCCAGCAGGGATTTTTCAGCAGTTACCCATTCCCGAGTGGAAGTGGAATGATGTCGTGATGGACTTCGTGATCGGGTTACCGAGATCATTGAGAGGGAATGACATAGTATGGGTTATTGTTGATAGGCTTACAAAGGTTTCTCACTTCTTGCAGATAAAGGAATCCTTCGGTGTCGATGAGCTTGGACGGTTGTACATCCTTGAGATTGTGCACTTGCATGGGGTCTTGAGTACTATCATTTTGGATAGGGACACCCTCTTTACATCACATTTCTAGCAGGGGCTACAGAAAGCTTTGGGTACATAGGTACTTCTGAGTACAAATTACCATCCCCACACAGATGGCCAGTTAGATCCCACGATCCAGGTGCTTGAGGATATGTTCTGAGCTTGCATTCTGATCTTTGGCGGTTATTGGGAAAATAATATTCCTCTTGTGGAGTTTTCCTGTAACAACAGTTTTTAGGAGACTTTTCAGATGGAACCTTACAAGGCTTTGTATGGTAGGCCATGCCGATCACCTTTGTGCTAGCTGGAGGCAGAAGAGGCAGCTTTGCTAGGACCTTGTCTTGTTTAGGAGACCTCAGAGCAGATAGAGTTGATTCGGAATAGGATGGCTACTGCACAGTCTCATCAGAATCTTATGCTGATCAGTGGAGATGACCTCTACAGTTCGAGGTCGGAGATCATGTTTTCTTATGTGTTACCCTGAGGTTGGGACCCAAGAGGATTAGGAGACAAGGTAATCTTTCGCTGAGATATGTCGGGACGTTTTGGGTTCTGGAGAGAGTCAGGACGGTTGCTTATAGGTTGAAGTTACCTCTGAGATATCATTCTATGCACGACGTCTTCCATGTTTCTCAGCTTCGACGCTATTTCTCAGACCTGTCTCATGATTTTCAGCCCGAGGAGGTTGAGATGGAGCAGGATGCATCATTCAAGGAGCATCCAATTAGGATTGTTGATCATAGAAAAAGGTACTTCGTGGCTGGTCTATTCCTCTAGTACGGGTACTATGGCAACATGGCCATGTGCAGGACGAGACTTGGGAGAGGGAGGCTGATATGTGATCACAGTGGCCAGAGTTGTTTGAGGTTTCTTCTTCACCACCTTGCTAGGGATATTTAGTGATGAATTTATTTAAGGAGGGATGTTTATAAGAACCTGGATCTTCTTTTCAGGTTTTTTTCTTTTTCTGATGTTTCTGAGAAAAGAGGAGTATCTGGAAATTTTTGATGTACACATCGTGTACTCTTCGCCAGTGCGAGGCCGTGTGCTGGCCATATCCAGGACACACACATGGGGTGTAGCGATGAGGTGGAGGCCGCTTAATGCGGTGTAGGGAAGGGGCGAGTACACGTCGAGTACTCATGAAGTACACGCCATGTACTTTTCTTTTTTATTTCATTAATCAGACCGGGGTCACGTCAAATCCATGTTTCGGTCTTCTTCGACTCCAAATTCCGTCTAGAGTGTCCGAGGAGGCCGATTCTTCTCCGAACCACCGATCCTTCACTAGTTACCCAAATCGAATGATGTCGATTGCGTTGGAATTGTAGCGGTGAGTTCTCCCTTCTTATTGAGTTCTATTCCATGGTTTTTTCTATTTCTTAAGATATCATGGGTTGAGCGTTTTGGGCATTTTCTCAGATCTTCTTCGTTATAAGGAGAATCAATCTTCAGGGATCAAGTATATCGATCTACTAGGATTGAGGTAGGTGGTTTGTTGCCCTATGTTGAATGTCTTTGAGTTTTTGTGCAAATAAGTGCTTGATACTCATGTATCGGGTATCCAGAGTTAGGTATTTTTATTCCATTGTTTAATTGCCTTAGATTTCTTATTTGATTGAAGTTAATTGATAGTAATATATTCTTGGTTGCATGTTTGAGGATTACCCATGGGTGATTTCCCTTTCTTTGGCTGTTTATCGCTATTTTTCTTAGGTTTCTTGTGAGGCAAACATTGTAGCATTGTTTTTCTACCTTGTTATAGATGATTTCATGTATTGCCTGCTGTTTATATGCTTTTGATTCATTGTAGCTATTATCCAAGTAGTTGTTGATCTTACGTAGGGCTTCTAATAGTCGATTATGCATGACTAGACTGCTCGGGGCTGTGTGATCCGGGTGCGGTAGACTAAAGAGGGAATTGACGATTAAGGGCTTCCCTAGAGAGTCTGTTATAAATTAGATTCACACGCAGGACCTATAGGAATTGGACATTGTGCTTCCCAAGAGTTTCCATAGTTTATGCATGTATTGAGACCATAGGAGGAATTAGGCGTAAGTGCTTACTCAGAGAGTCAGTAGCTATCGTTGCAAGACCACAGAGGAATTGACGGTGAGAGCTTCCCAGAGTGTTTGTGCCTTGTATGATAATTTTACTGGAGGGGTATGCTTGTAGGATCCACCCAGATAGTCAGTATTATTATTTGTTTGATTGGTTGTGATGATTCCACCAAGCCAAAGAAGAAGCTTTGGTTTTTAATGCTTTTTTTCTAGGTAGTCTGTTGAGATACATGTTGTGTTACTTGTTGTGCCTTGAGAATATAGAGCTGTTTTCTAGACTCCTTGGTTGATAATTAAATGATTATATTAAATTAATAAATAAATGTGAATGGAGATTTTAGGGCTGTTACTATGGTGTACCTCTATTTCTATGTTGCATTTATTTCCTTTAATTTTGCTATATTTCTCACTGACAGTAGGGCACAGATCTTATGGTGATTGCCTACTGGGATTAGTCTCACTCTGTTAGGGTCCTACTTTTTGGCCCAAACAGGTTATATGGTTACAGGTGTGGATAGGAATTGTGGCCTTTCTACTTCTGGTACATGATTGCTGGTTGGAGATGGAGAGCATAGGACCGAGCTTAGGCTTGCGATGCGGCTGGAGTTTTTGTTACTTTTAGTAATTTGTTTTCATTTGTATTTCATCACATTGTTGTATTTGCTGCTATCCTTAGATGCATGTACCTGCTGCATCATTATCATCATTACTGTATATATTCATTGTTTCTGCTGTTTGGTTTCAGTTGTTGTATGTCGTTTACTAATTTTGCTATTGACTGTTATTTCTTTTCCCTTGTATACCTTATCAAATGAGGGAATAGTTTCCCCAAGAGCATACCAAGGCCCTCGCTGCTAGTCAGCAGCCTCTGGCATTTGGGGAAATGCGCTTGAGGTCATGTGGTGAACCGGGCACGGGGCACCAGTTGAGTGGCTCCAAATTCGGGTCGTTATAGTTATGAATAGTATTGACTACATTTTTAATTTTATAACAATATTATTCATCTTACACATTTTCTAAAACATGGTATGTGAACAAAATAAATTTCCCGAGTAAAATAAGTACTTTTCGAAAAATGCTGTTTTGACTCCTTTTGATGGCGCACCCACTTTAAATGTAGTTTTTACAGGTTCATAAGTTCAATTTTACAAAATAAAATTCTTCTTTGGAATCAGGATATAATAATTTACTTTGGATAAAATTTTCATATTATTGTGATAACTTTCATATTTTAATGAATAGTAAAAACCAGCTATATTTTAATTAAAAACAATGTTTTTATCGCAATAATTTATATGGTTAAATTATAATATTGAATGGTTTTAAAATATAAATAGAATAAATTTTTACCAAAATTTAATTTATGTCATTAGCATTAATTTTAAATTGAATCCATAGGTAAAAACATTTAAATATTTGGCGAGGTTTTAACTTTTAAAACCCATTTTCTTAAAAATAGGAGTAACTTTCAATTAATTACCGCAACTTATGTGTTTTGAATTTTGAAAAATGGATTCCATATTTGTATTTAGTGGGTCTAAATTATGTTAATAGGTGACTTTTTTTTATATTATGAATAGTAACTACAGTAATTTTTATTTACTGCAGTAAAGTTAAATCGGGTAATTAAGGAAAAAAATAAGATTATAAAATTACCATAACACCTGCCAAAATTCTATTGGATTACTAAAAGTCGACCCATATCACGTAAGTGTCGGAATAGATTAATTTTATGGTCTTTTGACTATGAAAATAATTTAATTATTTTTAATACCAAATAAAGTGACAACATGTCACTCTCTTAAATCTTATAAGTATAATAATTTTACATTAGTGATAAACTGCATGAAACTTCGAACATGAATAGTCTCCAAAAATATAATAAAATTATCTACATCATGTGAATTTATTTAGGAATTTTAGGGATTAAATAATTATCATTAAATGTGACACAATAGTGATGTTGAGATTATTTTATCGATTGAAATATCAAATAAATGGTTTTAAAAATATTAAAATACATATTATTTGAACTATTTAATTTGATACACTAATTTTATAGATAAATATGACATGTTATTAATCTATTAAATCTTTTATTTCGAACATATCTTCTGTGAGGATTTTATTTAAATTCAAATAAATGAATAGTGTCAAAATTGACACTATTGTTATTTATTAAAAATAACATAATATAAAATTGTTTAAAAATCACAAAAATATTTAAAAATTATAAACTAAAATTTATATGATCTAAAATGTCATATATTATCCAATTTTGGACAATTCACAACACATAAGTAATTAATTATAACAATTTAAAATCATATTACCACTAATAAAATTAAATAGATTGAATAAGGATAAATCAAGTTGATAATGTTTGAAATAAATTCCCAAAATGTCTAAATTTTATTAGTTTATGAGACTACAACTGTATCTAATATAATCTTCATATTTGAGTCATTTTGAATATTTTTATGTGGGGTTTTAATTTATTATAAATTAATATTTTTGATGTTTCCAAAGGTGCCCCTCTCCTCCCTTACAAAAGGGCACCGCCTCCCTCTCCTCTTTACACAACATTGAGCCTTCAAGCTCGGCCAACCCCTACCCATTACTCTTCTAAATTTCTCAAGTAATATTCTGAAGGTTCTATTCTTTTAAAAATACCAACTCTAGTCCCTTAAGGATAAGTTTAAAGGAGGCACGTCGAGGAAGAGGTAATATCTTCTACCGATTCATTCAAGTTTCTTCCTTATTCTACTTCCTCTTATTTAGTTGTTTCATTATAAAGTAATAACATAATTATCACTCATATACTTATGTGTTATTATAAATATGAAACAAACCTATTTCATCTTCTACCCATCCTACGGAAAACGAAATCACCACACGTGCGTGCGTAAGAAATATCGTCTCCAAGTCGTGGTATAATATGTTTTCCACCACCACCTTACTTGGATGGGTATAATGGTGTAAATAACAAACTATATATGATTATTTTAAAGTGAAATTGATTCTGAAATATTATACATACACTTCAATTCAATTCCACGATCATGGGAATGATATCATCGCTCGTGCGTACGTACGACCTACCATCTCCACGATGTGATGCGACTAGTTCAACATGATCTTCATTTAATAATGAATATATAAATGAATTTAATGAATAAATATTATATATATTATACTAAAAACATTCTGTAAATGATATAGCTATAACCTAAAAATAATTATAAGAATTTAATCGAAAAAACACGCATAAGAACAAAAAGCATTGAACACCCGAATAATGAGTAACAATGAAATATTACCAATAAGAAGATAATAATATGACTATATATGATATAATAACAATGAATTAGGTTCTGTAATAAGTCAATTAAATTATTTAAATCATTATACAGGATATTCAGATACGTATGGAGCATATCAGACATAAGGTAATGGAAAATCTAGAAATCTCAATTTTTATCTGATATTTTTTATACTTCAGTATTTACTGGGGAATATTTATCATCCACATCCATGTTTCCTAAATATGTAATATTATTACTATCCTCATACAATTTTTTAAAGCCAATTTTACCTATTGTTTTATTTTTATTAAAGGATATGAAAGGAATCTTTTGTCATTTTCAGTACGAGATACTTTTTGACTTTTCCAGCCAAAGTACGAGAAGAATGTTTTTTTAACTTATACGACATGAATGGATTTTTATAGAAAATTATTTCCATGAATCTTCATTTACAAGTTTTCAAGTTTATTCTTAATAAAATTCTTTTAGTTTAAAATTGTATGACATATTAGTAAAGGAAAAATGTTTTGAAGTAGAAAGGATATTTTCATCAAGAATGGAGTTCAAATGTTAATCAAAATTATTTACCATCTAAGATAATATAAGGTTATGTTTTTATCCCTATTATTACATTGATTTGATTATTTTATGATGGAATTATTTTTATGAAGTCCTTTTATCTTATATGGATTATGTTGTGATGGAATAATGTTCAAGAATCCTATTTTTATTACATGGGTTATGCTATGATATATGATTTATGATTTTGTGGAACATGTAATAATGGTTTCATTATCAGATGGGTGGGACTTATATCTCCCTCCAATTCATTGGGTAATGATTTATATCTCATAAAATAGACTTGTATGGAATGAAAAGTTAATCTGGTTCTGTGATACAGGACTGGAACAAGGAGTGAACTCAGTTCAGAAATGGACTTTGTTCACTATAATGGACTTGTAAATGAGTCTTGACTAATAAGAAACGATTTTCTATGATTATGTGTCTATACCACAAAGTTTCATGTTTTATTTTATGATTAATGGGATTACATTTCACTACTATGATATATCCCATGTTATGATATTATGATCTCTTTTGCAGGTTAATATTTTCGAAATATTATGTTCTGATGAATATGATATTTTCTTTTGTTTACCCTTACTAAGAATTTGATATCAACCTTTTGTATGTTTTCTTTTCCCCAAGTCAGGAATAAGGGTATTAAGTAGGATATGCCCAAAGGGACTCTAGATATGATGAAATAAATGGGATACAATGTATATGCTTTGTGAACTAGTTGTTTTTGTTTCCAAGTTTCTAAAGACACTATACCTAGATGGTCTTACCATGGTTTTGTTATATATTGTAATAAGTATGCTTCAATTCTGAAGTAATAACAATGTATGTAAAGTATGGGTCATTATAGTTGGTATCAGAGGAAAGGTATTTTCTACCTTTGGAAACAAGGATGTGAAAGCCTTAGTAAGAACCCTAAGAATATGTCTAAGCATAGAACACAATATTAGTGTTTTAGAAATGACCATGAATAACCTATGATAAGACCTTAAGTGTGAAATTTTATTCTTGATTATGTGGTTTTCCTATTATGATTAGTGTTTCTCACACTTTATTATTGGTTTTATTCAATGGCCGGAACCTGAAGGAATCATGTTAATGCTGAATGCGATGAGCAATGCAATGATTATCCCCATGAGCAACCAAACATTATGGGAGCTAGAATAAAAAATCTTGTATCCATGCTCACACAACTTTCTCAAGATATGAATCATGAAGGACTTCCAAATGAGCAAAGGAAGGAGCAAAATTATGTTGAATCGTTTATGTGGCAGCTCCCACCCTCATTCAGCGGGTCTACTGATCCATTAGTGGCTGAAAAATGGATCAGTAACACTGAAAATATATTTTCAGTTCTTCAATGTTCTGAACATGATAAATTTATCTTAGCAGTATATCGTTAGGAAGGTGGTGTTGATCAATGGTGGAATATTATCAAGAATATGATGCAAAGAGACGAAATTGAGTCCATGGAATGGGACGAGTTCAAGAACATATTTTTCCATAAGTACTTCCCTCGTATTCTTAGAACAAAGATGGAGAAGGAGTTTCATGAAATAAAAAAAACAGATGATGAATATGTTGGTACATACAAAGAAACTTTTACAAGAATTTCAAGGAATGCTTCCGGAATTATTATCCAACCTAAGAGTAAGATCAATCGATTATTTAGTGGCTTAAAACCAAGTCTTCGAAGGGAGTTAGCCATACGAGACTTCGATAGCTACGAGGAAATTTTTTGATGTGATCTCAAGGTTGAGATGGAGATTGGAGTAACCCATTAGTCATTTGGGTTTGATAAGAAGAGGAAAATGGAATTCAAAGGGAAATCTAAAGACCACACTAAAAAGAAGATTATTTTTCCCTTATTCTCAAAGTGTGGAAAGAAACACGGAGGGAATTGTCTTAAAGGGACAAGTAAATGTTTCAAATGTGGAAAATAAGGTCATCGGGCATTTGAATGCCACAATGATGGGAAAAAGATGTCTAGTGATGAGAACAAAGAAAAGGCTACAAATAATGAACCTCCTACACTTCAATGTTACAAGTTCAAGGAAATGGGTCATTATTCTTATCAATGCCCAAATCCAAGGGTTATTGATGATTATTGACATCAACAAACTCTTAAGGCCAAAGACAAAGTAATGTCACATGAAATTTCTATCAGAGATGTGGAGTACGATAACGAAGTTGTGAAAGGTACACTTACCATCCACTCTAAAGTAGAAAATGTTTTTTTATTCTAGATCAACCCACTCTTTTATTTATAAATAATTTTCTAAGGGTATTACGGTACTATCACAACAATTAGCTTTTGAGTAAGCTGTGACAAATCCTAATGGCACAATGGTTTCAACAAAAGTTTATAATTCTTCTCCAATTGACGTTTGTGGGAAAGTGCTTCCTGCAAATCTTGTGATCCTTCCTATAGTGAAATTTGATGTGATTATTGGCATTGATTGGCTTTCCTTATATGGAGCTCATATCAATTTCGAAGAAGGGAAGTCACAATTCATATTCCCGATCAATCTATTACAATCTATTGATTCAAGGATGAATATAACCTTCCAGTGGAAATTTTTTCGATCTTATGGGTCTTGATTCCAATAAATGAAGGTTATTTATATCAAATGGTTGGAGAGAAACTCACAATTAAGAATATTTCCACTGTACAGAAGTTTGATGATGTATTTCTTGAGGAATTACCTGGTCTTCCACCAAATCGTGAAGTTGAGTTTTCAATAGAACTCGTATCGGGCACTTTACCTATTTCAAAGACACCATATAGAATGGCCCCAATTGTGTTGCAGGAATTGAAGAATCAAATCCAAGAGAAACTTGATAAGGGATTCATACGCCCTAGTGCATCACTTTAGGGAGCACCTATTCTGTTTGTTAAGAAGAAATATGGATCAATGAGACTCTACATTGATTATACAGAACCTAACAAGATCAATATCAAGAAAAAATATCCTCTCCCACACATTGAGGACTTATTTGAACAACTACGCAGAGCTCAATACTTTTCCAAGATTTATCTTTGTTCAAGGTATCATCAATTAAGGGTCAAAAAAGAGGATATACCAAAGACAGATTTCTTTACAAGGTATGGACACTATGAATTTATAGTTATGCCATTTGGTCTTACTAATGACCCTGGTATCTTCATGGATCTAATGTATAGAGTCTTTAGAGACTATCTTGATCAGTTTGTGGCAGTCTTTATAGACAATATTCTTGTCTATTCAAAGAGTAAGGAAGAACATTAAGATCACTTACGAATTTTATTGAAGACCCTGTGAAAGGAGAAGCTTTATGAAAAATTTATCAAGTGTGAATTTTGGCTTCAAAGAGTTTCATTTTTGGGTCACATAATCTCAAAATATGGGATATCTCTGGACCCAGCAAAAACAGAGGTTATCAAAAATGGTCGAGACCAACAACAGTAATTGAGATCCGATGTTTTCTTGGTTTGGCTGGATATTATCGATGTTTTTTGAATTATTTTTCACAATTATCTAATACAATCAATAGGTTTACTTGAAAAGGAGTTATGTTCGTGTGGATGGAGGAGTGTGAAGAGAATTTCAAAGATTTGAAATGAAGGTTATCCAGTGAACCTGTGCTCACACCACCTTATTGTGGAGAATTGTTTTTCATCTATAGTGATGCATCCAAGAAGGAACTGGGGTGTGTTCTCATGAAAAATGATATGGTGATAGATTATGCCTCACGACAATTGAAAATTCATGAGCAAAATGACCCAACTAATGATTTGGAGTTAGCTGCAGTAATCTTTGCATTAAAGATTTGGAGGCATTATCTTTATGGTTAAAGGTGTGATATTTATACTGATCATAAAAGTTTAAAGTATATTTTCACACAAAAGGAGCTGAATATGCGTCAAATAAGATGGTTGGAGTTGATTAAGGATTACGACTGCTCAATTCATTATCACCCTGGGAAAGCAAACAAGGTGGCAGCCACAATAAGTCAACAAGAACATGCTAGCTTATCCATGATGAGGATCACAAAAGATCCATTATTTATTGATTTACAAAGGTTGGATCATGGAATTATAATGGAAGGGGAAAAATCTTATCTTTCTAAAATTAATGTTCAACCATCTATACATTTAAATATTAAAGAGGCACAGAAAGAAGATGTAGAGTTATAATAGAAGGTGAGAAATGTTCCTGAATTTCACATTGATTGTGATGAAATAATAAGGTTCAGGAATCATGTTTTTGTTCCTCCCATCCCATAATTAAAGAAGTAAATATTGGATGAAGCTCATAGTTCTTCATTCTATATTCACCCTGGAAGCATGAAGATGTATAGGGACATGAAGGATTACTTCTGGTGGGAGGGCATGAAATGAGATGTTGCTGAATATATCTCTTGATGCTTGGTTTGTCAGCAAGTTAAATCTAAGAGACAGAAGTCTAAGGGGATGTTACAAACATTACCCATACCAGAATGGAAATTGGAAGACATCACTATGTACTTTTTCACTGGACTTCCTAAAACATCAAAAGGCAATAATGCTATCTGGATTATAGTTGATCGTCTTATGAAGTTGGCACACTTCATTGCTATTAGAGAAGTTTTTTCTCTTGATCAGCTTTCCAGGATATATGTGAAGGAAGTGGTAAGATTTCATGAAGTACCACTTTCCATTATATCTGATCGGGATCCGAGGTTTACCTCGATGTCTTGGTGAAGTCTTCAACATACTCTAGATACAGAGTTGAGTTTCAGCACGACTTTTATTCCTCAGATAGACGGTCAGTCTGAGAGGAAAATTCAAACTCTAGAAGACATGTTGAGAGCTTTCTCTATGGATTTCAAAGGTGGTTGGGATCAGCACCTACCTTTGGTGAATTTTTTTATAATAATATCTTTCACTCTAGTATTCAGATGGATCTTTATGAAGCACTCTATGGAATGAAATGCAGAACTCCAACTTGTTGGGATGATGTTGGGAAATAAATCTATTAGGACCTGATCTTGTTGATAAGATGGAAAAAAAGATAAGATCTATTCAACAACACATAAGAGCAGCTCAGAGTCGACAAAAACGTTATTCCAATAACTGAAGAAAATACCTAGAGTTTGAAGTGGATGATAAAGTGTTCTTACGAATATCTCCTTGGAAGAGAGTAGTGAGATTTTGAAAGAAGGGAAAGCTGAGCCCTAGGTATATTGGTCCTTTTGAGATATTGGATCATGTTGGGAAGGTAGCTTACCAATTGGTGCTTCCACCAAATCTATTTCAAGTTCATGATGTATTCCATGTATCTCTCCTGAGAAAGTATCTACCTGATCCTTCACATGTACTATGCTAAGAAGTTGTATTGCTGGAGAAAGATATTTCTGATAAAGAACAGCTGATAGAGATTCTACATCATAGCAAAAAAGTTCTACGAAACAAGACCACTCTCTTGGTTAATGTTTTATGGAGGAACCACCAATTAGAAGAAGCTACATGGGAACTTGAGGATATGATGAGGGAGAGGCATACTCATCTGTTTTTTACGAAGTGAAGAATTTTGAGGGTGAAATTATTTTCAAGGGGGTAGAATATAACACCCTGATATTTAATGAGAAATATATATATTTTTATGTCTTATGTTATATGAAACACCAAAAGAATCTTTCACTACACACAACATTGTCTTGTCTTGCGTTACATGAAATCACGACCTTCCTCGATAGCATGTGTAGTACGCAATACCGAGTTTCACTAAACAACGATATATTGTTATAATATTATTATTTACTAGAAATTATGAATAGTATTAACTAAGTTTTTAATTTTATAACATTATTATTCATCATACACATTTTCTAAAACATGGTATGTGAACAAAAAAAATCGGGTAAAATTAGTATTTTAAAAAATTTGCAGTTTTTCGGCCTTTTGATGGCGCACCAACTTTAAATAGAGTTTTTGACAGGTTTATAAGTTCAATTTTAAAAAATAAAATTCTTATTTGGAATCAGGATATTAAAATTTACTTTGGATAACTTTTTCATATTATTCTGATAACTTTCATATTTTAATGAATAGAAAAAAACACCCTATATTTTAATTAAAAACAACTTTTTTCATCACAATAATTTAAATGGTTAAATTACAATATTTAATGATTTTAAAGTATAAATAGAATATATTTTTACAATTTAATATAATGTATTTCATTACCATTAATCTTACATTTAATTCATAGGTAAAAATGTTTCAATCTTTGGCAATGTTTAAACTTTTAAAAACTATTTTCTTAACAACATGATTAATTTTAAATTAATTACTTCAACTTATGTGTTTTGATTTTTGAAAAATGGATTCCATATTTGAATTCAGTGGGACCAAATTATGTTAATATGTAACTTTTATTTTATTTTTTGATATTATCAATAGTAACTACGGTAATTTTATTTACTGTAGTTAAAGGTAAATCGGGTAATTAATGGTAAAAATAAGATTATAAAAATACCCTAACACCTGCCAATATTCTACTGGATGACTAAAAGTCCACCCATATCACCTAAGGTTCAGAATAGATTAATTTTATGGACTTTTTACCATGAAAATAATTTAATTATTATTAAAACCAAAGAAAGTGACAACATGTCACTCTCTTAAAGTATAATAATTTTACATTAGTGATAAACATCATGAAACTTTGAAAATGAATAGTCTCCATAAAGATAATAAAATTTTCTACATCATGTGAATTTATTTTCAATTTTTAGGGATTAAATAAATATAATTAATTATGACACAATATTGATGTTTAAATTATTTTATTGATTGAAATATCAAATAAATGGTTTAGAAGTATTAAAATACATATTATATGAACTATTTAATGTTCTCCACTAATTTTATAGATTAATATGACATGTTATGAATCTATTAAATCTTTTAGTTCGAACATATCTTCTGTGAGGATTTTATTTAAATTAAAATAAATGAATATTGTCAAAATTGACACTATTGTTATTTTATAAAAATAACATAATATAATTTTTTTAAAATCAAAAAAATATTAAAAAATTATAAATTAAAATTTATATGGTCCAAAATGTCATAAAGTATCCAATTATGGACAATTCACAACACATAAGTAATTAATTATAACAATTTAAAATCTTATGACCACAAATAAAATTAAATAGATTAAATGAGGATAAATCAAGTTCATAATGTTTAAAATAAATGTCCAACATGTCTAAATTTTATTATTTTATGATATTACAAACCTATCTCATATAATATTCGGAGTTGAGTCATTTTGGATGTTTTATGTGGGGTTTGAATTTATCATAAATTAATATTTTGGAGGTTTTCATAGGTGCCCCTCTCCTCCCTTATAAAAGGGCACCTCCTCCCTCTCCTATTTACACAACTTTGAGCCTTCAAGATCAACTAACCCATGCCCATTACTCTTCTAAAATTCCCTAGTAATATTCTAGAGGTTCTGGTCTTCTCAAAAGCCCAACTCTTGTCCCTTAAGAGGAAGTTTAAAGGAGGCACGTTGAGGAAGAGATAATATATTCTACCGATTCTTTCATGTTTCTTCCTTCTTTTACTTCCTCTTATTTAGTTGTTTAATTATAAAGTAATAACATAAGTATCACTCATATACTGATATGTTTTTATAAATATGAAACAACTTTATTTCATCTTCTATCCATCATACGGAAAACGAAATCACCGCGCGTGCGTACGTACGGAATATCGTCTCCACACCGTGGTGTAATCTGTTTTCCACAACCACCTTACATGGATGGGAGTGATGGTGTAAATAAATACCTATATATGATTGTTGTAATTTGAAATTGACTATGAAATATTTTATGTACACTTCAATACAATTCCACGATCATGGGAATGATATCATCGCTCGTGCGTACATAGGGCCTGCCGTCTCCACACTGTGAAGCGACTCGTTCGACAAGATATTCATTGACTAATGATTATATAAATGCATTTAATGAATAAATATGATATATATTATGCTAAAAAAATCATTAAATGATATATCTATAACCTAAAAATAATAATAAGAATTTATTCGACAAAACACGCATAAGAACAAAAAGTAGTGAACACCTGAATAACGAGTAACAATGAAATATTACCAATAAGAAGATAAGAATATGACCATATATGATATAATAAAAATTAATATTATTCTATAAGAATTAAATGACATTATTTAAATCATTATATAGGAGGTTTGGATATGTATGAAGCATATCAGACCTAAGGTAAGGGAAAATATCGAAATCTCAATTTTTATCCGAGATTGTTTATACTTTGGTATTTACGGGTGCATATTTATCATCCACATCCATGTTCCCTCAATATGTAATATTATTTATATCCTCCTACAATTTTTTAAATCCAATTTTACCTATAGGTGGAGTTTTAGTAAAAGATATGAAAGGAATCTTTTGTTGTTCTCAGTACGAGATACTTTTTGACTTTTCAATCCAAAGTACGAGAAGAATGTTTTTTTAACTTATACAGAATGAACGGATTTTTATAGAACATTATGTCCATGAAGATTCATTTACAAGTTTTCAAGTTTATTTTTAATTAACTTCTTTTAGTTGAAAATTGTATGACATGTTATGAAAGGAAAAATGTTTTTGAAGTAGAAAAGATATTTTACTCAAGAATGGAGTTCAAATGTTTTATCAAAATTATTTACCATATAAGATAATACAAGGTTCTATTTTTATCCCTATCATTACAATGATATGATTATGGTATGATTGAATTATTTTTATAAAGTCCTTTTATCTTATATGGATTATGTTGTTATGGCATGATGTTTAAGAATCCCATTTTTATAACATGGTTTATGCTATGATATATGATTTATGGTTTTGTGGCACACATAAGAATGGTTTCATTATGAGATGGGTGGGACCTTTATCTCCCTCCAATTCATTGGGTAAAAATTTATATCTCATGAGATAGACATGGCTGGAATGACAAGTTAATCTGGTTCAGTGATATAGTGCTGGAATGAGGAGTGAACTCGGTTCAGAAATAGACTTTGTCCACTATGATAGTCTTGGAAATGAGTCTTGACTAATAAGAAATGATTTTCTATGATTATGTCTGTATGCCAAAAAGTTTCATGTTTTACGTTATGATTATTGGGATTACATTTCACTAATATGATTTATCCCATGTTATGATATTATGATCTCTTTTTCAAGGTAAGATTTTCGAAATTTTATGTTCTTATGAAGATGATATTTCATTTGTTTACCCTTACTGACCATTTGAGCTCAACATTTTGTATGTTTTATTTTCCCCAGGTCAGGAAGTGGGGTATTAATTAGGATATTCCAAAAGGGACTATAGGTATGATGAAATAAACTAGAGACAATGTAGAATCTTTGTGAACCAGTTGTTTATGTTTCCCAGTTTCTAAAGACGCTATTCCTATAAGATCCTACCATGGTTTTGTTATATGTTTTTATAATTATGATTCAATTTTGAAGTAATAACAATGTATGTAAAGTATGGGTGGTTATAGAATTTTCTTGATGTTCAATAACTTCCATTATAATATATACTTACTTGATTTCTACATATTATCACGCTATGTTGTGCCCTGATCAATTTATACTTCATCTCTTATTCCAAGAAATAAATGTAAATTGTTAATTCCTGAGGTACTAAAAGAACATGATGTAGATTTATATTTCATCACATCAATATTTTGTTAGTTTCAAGACAAAATGGAGAGAATATGTTATTAAATATCAATAATTTCTCCTATAGAGAGATAAAATATTAACATCTGATAGTTTTTATAATTTTTAACTTAAACCATTCTATAAATGGTTAAACTTATTACTCTTCTAAGATATATCCAATAAATTAGATATAAGGTAACTAGATTTATCAAAAAAATTAGCATTGATCCCTCATACATCTTAAGGTAGCTCTTGATTTTCACATACTAAACATGTGAATACCTTTATCATGTATTCTATTTATACATAGAAATAACCTTAATTCCCAGAAATAATTATTGAAAACATGTGTGTTTCCTTATTCAAAAATATATTTCATATATTCCATTAATCAAAAAATGTTTAAAACTTCATCAATGATAGCATGAACCACATTTCAAAAAATCATTAATTTATTCGAAGTTAATCAGTACCATAAAATTTACTTATTCATATCCCACTTATAATTATCAAAATATCCTTATATCATCTTCATAAAATTACTATGGGTTTTACTCCCTTGGTCAAGTTTTCACATTTCGTTGAAATCACTTTCCTAGTTCATCAGAACAATTCAAAAGATTCATTTAATTACTTAGAAAAAAATATATACTAAAAAATACTTATATATTTCAAAATAAATAATTCTTAGATCCAAATACATAAATAATTAAATTATTTTAAATCACCCACAAGACATTAAGATGTCTACCTCATCCCATTATATAATATATCATTCCTTTCACATTTTATTTGTTGTATCATCATCCTCTATAGTATAACAATTAATCATACACATATCTAATTCACATTGTCAGATTTCCACTTGGGACATTTATATGGATAATTACCACTAATTAAACACATATATAATTAAACCTCTAATTATGTCTTTGGGATACCAATATTCCCATAAATTTGGTAACAAAACACTTAATTTTTACTTTTCAGTAACATGCTTTTGGGTCCTTCTTTTTCACATTCAAAACATCTTATCGTTCCATTGAGATATTGACATGGGTGTTTCTTTCAACATTTTCATAATGTTAGAAACTGAATCATCTTTCTGTTAGGGTCTCTTTTAACAAAATTCTCAGCAAATAGTATCCTTCCCTTCCATGGTGATTCAAAGGGTTGAATAGGGTATGTATTGTTAATCTTGTTCCATGAAAACTGTATTGGCATGATCACAACATTCTTCCCACTAAATATTGTCTGATTTGACTTCTCATTAGCAAATTTTTAATCACATTAAACATCAACCTAGCTCAATTTGGATCCCTAAAATGACTAAAACCATTGATCATAGTGGTATAATCATATATCATAGAAGAAAACCTCATAATCATGAAAAATCACATATAGGATGTCTAAATCATGACATGTCCTTATTTAATCATTGATACCTTAGGATTATCCTAGGTTTTTCATTTTCATCTTTTATTTTAATCTTTAATTTTACTTTTTAAGGAGTTTTTGAATTCCCAAAGAACATCCCCCGAGAGTGTTAAATAAGTTTTGCAGCAAGTATCGTTGTCATGCACCAGTTCCCAATCAATTGTAGCTCAATACAGTGTTTTTAGGGTTGTTACCCCAATGTAAATATGCACCAATTCCACATTCACTTATAGAATCAAGATATTGATGTATTTCTTGAAAACTAATCGCGCTATCATTTATAAAAATTCATGGAAATTTTCTTAAACATTAACTCATCCTTAGAGAAATCCCTAGACATAACCTTAGAAATATCCCTTTCTATATCACTGGAGTTTTTTCATCCTAGATTCCAAAGGATGAAAAAAAACATTCCCTTTATACCAATAATAGTGACCCAAGAATAATATACATTGATATTACATCATTTTAGATGAATATTCAGTATATTATATAAATAAATGCCTAAAGACTTTTCAGTCAATGAAATCATGAAACAAAATATTCTAACTTGATGAAAGATATTTAGTGTTCCCAAAAAATATCTCCCACTCGATTACATCAACATAAATATAGTATTCATAAAATGGGGAAACGAAAAATATGAAATGGGTGAGCTAAGAAGAATAGTAAGGGAAAACAAATGAGATCTATAAGAAAAACATGGGCATAAGGGTATGATAATATGTGAATGAGATTTAAATGGTCATAGCTATCATATGAAAGATCATATACATGGTTCATGGAATATGTATTAGTATTTCATAATACTTGAATCATAAGGGAATCAATAGAATAATACATGTGACTATAACATAAGAATAAGATAAATATATCTTGGTAGAAAAATAATCATATAAAATGATTTAATTAGTAGTTAAGGTATCATTTTTATGGCTATTATGGTTGTATTGGTTCACATGAAAAACCCTAGTGGTATTCATGGTTCACTGCTATTACCATCATATTAGTATAGGTTCACTCCCAATGCCATCTTAGAGAACATAGTTCTTTAATAAATGGGACTCCATTCCCATAATATTCATGTATATAATATAATATATAAATCATTATAAAAATTATTTTAGGGAGATATAGGTACCACCCATATATTAATTTAATCCCATATACATGTTTTCAAAAAAATAAACAATAATTTTATAACCCAAGAAATTAAATGGATATCATAAACATGCAGTCATATCTTAACCTATGATAAAAGACTTGTTTCATAATAATTCTGTCAAATCATAACCTGTGAAAATAAGTATGTTTCATAAGAATATTACCCATGAAATAGAATGTAGTTTCATAAAAATTATTCCATGAAAACATAATAAATTTATGGAAATAATATGAATGGTATTCTTTGATAATATCCCCAATAATGAATAAACTGTAAAAAATTATTTCATCATAGATGGAGAAGATTTTTTATTCGTCAGAAGAAACATTTCTTATGTTAAATATACTTTATTTGAATATAATTTTTATTAATCCTTTTCAAAATCCTTTTAAATAAACAAATCATTACAATTTCATTTAAAACATTTCATGGGGAAACTATATTTTCCACTTTAAAAAATGGTGTTTAAATCATAAATTTTTTGGAATAACTCTTTTATGTAAGGTGTATTTGATAACATATTAATGAGTATTGATATAACATAAATCCCTTTCCTTGAGAATAACCTTTTAATATCATATAATGGATGTTTTTAAAATTAATTTTAAACACATTTTGAACATAAAACATTTTTGAGAACCATTATCATTGAAAGCCACATTAAATTCAAAAAACATCTATAATATTATGAAAAACTTTTAATATAAAAAATAAACTTTTTCACATACAATTTAATATTTAACGAAATGTTTTTCTTACTGACAAATAATTCCACACATGCAAAAAATTCCTTTTGCAACTAAAAAATTTAGACAAGTCCCTTAATTGGGAAATGAAGAGAATATTAATTTTAAATCCATTTTAAAAGGTAAAACATTGGTAAAACCACCATTTAAAAATAACAGGATAAAAAATTAGAACTTTTTTTTGAAAACACAGTCTTGAAAGAACATAGATTTTTGTCCAAAATGAGAAATATTTTTTTATTTTCATAAAATTATCTTCCTAATTATCCTAACTACCAAAGAGTAGGAAAATTGTTCTAATACATGAATTTATAATGTATAAATAATTTAGAAGAAAATTATTTATTTTAATAGTATATGGATCATACTATATCATCAATGTAATCATAATCATAAATAATCTTGATAAATAATGATATTGTTGTAATAAAATATTACCACATTGTAAACATTGAATCATAATCCCAAAGAAATAATAAAATTATATGAATAAAAAATTATATTGAAAAGAATGATATTTCGGATGAAAATTTTCAATGGGAATTCTTTACACCCTATATAAAAGTATTGGTGCATAACATGACTTGTGTCAAAAAGATGGAAAATTGAGACAAAATCACTTTACCGATTTGTTAACATTTGAGATATAAACCCCAGAAATGAAATATAATAAAATTAATATTTAAATATCCATAAATTTGATTATATTAATCAAAGAATACATTCATTTCCATTATATTCAATAAATATATAAATAGAAGGTGAACATGGTTTGTACCTCATGGAAAATAAAAAGCGAGGAGAGAAAACCCAGAACACAAGACATGACTTTCATCATACACATTGAATCCTCATGTATAATAAATATATTTTTATTATAAATCTACCACATAACCACATTATTATATATAACATCATATATTATTTTTCTATGACTTTATATTAAATGTTAATTAATAACTCCATGTTGATGCTACGACTTATGTAATATCTTCTTTGTTAATGGTTTATGTTTTGGATTGTTATTCTAAATCGTATAAAATATACAGTTTCTTAATTATATAAATTATGTAAATAATTATATAAGTATAATATATATTTATTATATATGTATAAAATATAGATATATGAAAATGAATGCACTGTTCAGGGAAACAGTAGTATATATGTATGCATGAATGACATTTCCGTTTAATTATCTTTTTGAAAGATATAATATAAATGACGTATATGTGTATAAATAAAATAATTATAGTATAATTATTACTTCATATATATCTAATTTGTGTACTAAAATCATCCATATTATGTTATTCTAATGTTTGGATGAATCACATCACTTTGAAGGGGTGGTAGTCCCCATGTCCACAAATGATGTTACCATATTTATAAAAAACGGAAAGCATGAAGGTTTGTTTTATATAATAATAAAAAATAGATTAAATGAATAATAAGTAACATATATATCACATTAAAATATATTTTCCATCATAATTCCCACCAATGATTGGTGTTAATGGAAAAATGATCGGCATTGTTTCGTAACGTGGTAGTTTGCTATACACAAGAATTGTTAGTTTGTTACCTATTATATAGAAGTGTGTGTATGTGTAAGTTTATCCCTTATAATAACAATATAAAATAATATTTAGGATAATAAATTTTCATTATAATCATTTTAAACTAATATATTATGGGGTTAATAATGAAAATGAAGTAAAGGGGCTTCAGGAATGATATTACGTCTTCTTTGGGTAACTTCTTTTAGTTTAAATCAAAAGGATTTCCTCGTTGGATCTTATAAAAAATATAGGATTATAGAAATAAGGTAGAGATTTTTTGATTTTATTTTAGTATATTTGGGGTGATATAAAGGGATTGAGTGGTAGGAATAAGTGGGAGGGTTGAGTGCATTTTTATTATGGAGGAGGAGACCAATTCTTGTAAATTTTTGAAAAGTTAATTCCACTCAAAGTTTCCCATGTCAAGTGGATATAATAATGGTAAAAATTATATTAAATGGATTATATATTACAAATATGTCCATAATATATATATTGGAAAATTTTCTATGTAATTTTTCCTTTTCAATTTAACGCATAATCCTTTATAAATCTAATTTCTCTCTTAATCACTTTAATTAATTTTAATCACTTCCCTAATATCATTGGTTAAAAAACTAATTTTACCATATTATAAATTATAAATTAAGATTGTTAAATATATAAAATCAATTTTTCCAAATTCTAATCACATATGAAGAAAAATATTATTATAATATAATCTCGCATATGGGAAGAAAAAGAGAGCTTTAAAGTAAAAATATTAAAAATATTGAAGTGATTTTATATCAAATTATAATGAGAAATTGATTCTAAATAACTAATTTTTATTACAGAATTTGAAATATATCTACCTAAACTACAAAATAAACTCGAACATAATTTAACTATTTAAAAAATTGAATTAAAAGGTAGTTTTCAATTAAAATTCAGTTTTTTCACTATTCATTAAAAAATAAACTCTTAAGAAAAATACTAAAATTTCACCCAAATTAAATATTGATATTCCAATTATGAAAATTATGTTTTTTTCTTAAAATAAATATATTATAAATTTCAAAAATCATATTTAAAATAGTTTCTATATTAAAAGGATGGAAAATTACCTTTTAGAAAAATATATCATTTTATTTATAAAATTTGATTTATTCTTATCTTATACCTATAAAATCTATTGAATGAGTATCAAAAATATTAACTAATTATGTAATGTATAAATTATATTAAAAAAACTAATCAAAATTTGTTTGATTTATTTATTAAAAAAAACATTATTTATACATAGAACAATAGTTTTCCTAGAAATGTACTTTCATTAATTTCAAATATATCATACATTCAATTATATTAATGTATTACCAAGGGATATATTTTATATACACATATGAATAATATGTTATCAATTTACTTAATCTTATATGCGACATCGATTCAATGGTTTAGGTGGTAGATATAATAATATTTTCACAATAATATTAATAATATGTTGTTATTTGGTAAAACTCGACCTTGCATGCATCAAAAGCTGTCAAAAGAACTCTGTATTGTTTTTAATACAGGTCAAAAAAATTGTTTTCTGTAATAATTGATAATCTAGTTTCTGAATGTACACAAGATTTACATTGTATTTCATATAACACAAGCCAAACTTATGATTTCATATAAAAAACATATATTCAGATTTTCATGAAATAACAAAATATCTAGAATATTACATTAATTTTGAATAAATAATTCACAAAATCTCTTGGTGTTAAACTTTTCATATGATGATCCATGTAATTCAATTGACATAAAAAATTATTATATTTATCTGTATGTTATTTTTGTTTTGTAAAAGTGTTCTCAAATCATACATAATAATTGATTGATCATAATAAGGAAGGAGGGGAATTATTGTGGAATGAAACATTTCATCCTTTAATGAATTGAACAGATACCAAGCTTCCATTTTGATCTTAGTTTTAATGGAATACATTTTGAGCCAGGTGATGTAATATTTTTTCATTCAGGTCTAGGTTGTTTACTTATATTGGGAGATCATGTAGTGGTATATGGATCTCAATATATTCAACCACTAATGATCTCAAACTCAAAAAAATTATGAATTATCTTATGTGTTAGTGAAACTAACTTTTTGGTAATAGGATAACTATCTATACTGATCATAATAGTTTAATCTATATCGTCTTATAGCTGACATAAAAAGTCGGAAGTGGTAATGGGTGGAGTACCATTACAAATATATCTTTTACATCAACTACATGATTGGGAAGCAGAATGTCAGTGCAGCTTCCCTTAGTATAAAATTTCCCCCTTTGGACATTTTTTAATATATGGAGTAATATAATATCATGAATATATTTATATATATTCACCTATATGTGATGGAGGATGAGAATGGTATAATTCTTTCGATTCTCAAATGAAATGAGCTCTCATTGAGTAGATTTTTCAAGATATGTAATGGGTTGATAAATTCAAGGTTATATGGGAATGTTTATATGGTGGTTATATTGTTTTTATCTAGTCATTCTATTTGGAGGGGAGTCATTGATTCATGGGTCAGGTTTTTCTCCCTATATCTATTAGGAATTTCATGGTACATGTTTCTATGTTTTCATAGGGGTTATTCATCCTAGCACTAAAAAAATTTATTATGACATAGATAATTGGTTCTGGTGGACAAGAATGAAGTTCTGACATAGATAAATTTATTTCTCATTTTTATAACTACAATTAAATTTAAGTTGAGCACCAAAATCCATATGATCTACATCATCCTCTTCCTTTAGTATTTTTGAAGAGTAAAAGTTATTCGTTGATTTCAAAATAGGATTACCATGATTTAACCTTGGTAATAATTATATCTAGGAGGTGATAAATCATTTGACTATATTAATTAACATCATTCAGATATAAGACACCACTAATGTTTTTGATTTTAGAAATGAATATGTTTATGATATTCTGGGAATTCATGGGTCTTCATATAATATTATCTTATATATGGTTACTAGGTTTAAATTCTAATTATCATGTGTTCTCTATGATTTTATGGAATCTTAGTTCATATTTTTTATGGCACAATATCTTGAGATAGATTTTCAAATATAAGACAATACCCCTATCCTAGAGGATATACCTTGGTCTGGTGTTCTTGAATTATTTCAATAATCAGATATCTATTTGAGGATAAATAATTTTATATATAACAATAGTAGCTATTAATATATCAGAATGTAACCTCTAATTTTTTAATATGGACACCATTTTAGATATCATTTTTATTGGTTGTAAGTGGGTGCGGATAATCTTGTGGGACCTAGTATTTTCTTAGAGATGTAAGAGGATATTCAAGTTAACAATCTATGTTTATTAATTTTCTAGATTTTATATATGTGTTGTACTATCTCAGATTTTCTGTTTATTATTTTAAAACTTTGTATGAAATAATTATGAGACTGGGCTTTGAGACGGTGTGTGATTTCGAGGTCTGGGGTGCCAAGAGTAAATGTTTAAAATATATTAAAACTCTAATCGGTACGTACAACCGATTTTCTAGAAAAAGGGAAATAACTTTTAAATTGGTGCTTGGATAATAAATCTTAGGGTTTCATTGCGTTAAAAGCAGCGACATTACCTTAGGTGGGGACTAACATCGAGAAACGGGGGTTAGCTGCTGCAGATATTTTTTGGTTGTTTTAATGAAAATAAAATAAATTAATAATTTATTTTATTTTAAATATTTCCATAACACAGTGACACTTATTTTGTTTTAAATTAGAAGGTGCCCAGAGTTACTCTCACAACCCTGGAAAATACCCTAGAATACTATAAATCCTAGAGAGGATCCACCCCTAGAGAATTATTGACGAACATCGACGAACGACGACACGTGGATCGTTGTGTAGTGAGATCGAATCCCGACCGAGGACCATTCTCCCTCTTTGTCAACGATCGAGGTAGGGGTTGTCATTTATATTATTCTTTTCCAAGTTCATGGATTTAACTACATACATGGATCAACCCATGAATAGGTTGATCCACAGATTATGTGTTCCTGTGGGAGGGTTTTTTCCCATTTCTTCTAGGGTTGATTCGGGAATTGATTTTATGATAATTTTTAATTTCCTTTTTGATTCTCTATGTTTAATACTTCTAACTAGATATGATCAACAACGTGAAGAATGGCGGTGGAGGTTTGTTCCTCAAATTTTATTTTAATTTATTCTCTCCTTTTCAACCCCGCGTTCTTCGCATGCTTTGAGGGGTTATGAACAACAGATCATTGTTCACCCATTTTACAATGAAACGATCCCAAATTGGAGATCTGACATCAGGTTGAACTTGAATAGGTGTGAAGATGATGGTATATGACAGATCAACTCAGATTTAGGGGGATTGTTCTTTGAGCGATCTTCATGCGGGTGGATAGAGGCATTTTTTGGGGCCAATAAGTGTTATAAAACTAGCAGAATCAGCTTCGTTGTGTTGGGTGACCCCAACCCATGAGTTTTAAAGTGATTAGATGGCCTGACCGAAGATCAAAGGATCACCCAACGCACGATAGCCAAGAATAGTGTTATTAGAAATATCCGAATGAACATTGCATGTATTCTGAAGATCATGTCATATTGGACTGACCTGGTTGTGGCTAGGGTTTTAATGCTTCACATGGTGAAGAACATGGCATGATCCTAGAGAGTCGCGGTAAGTGGATCCCACCCAGTAGTATCAAGAGTTACAAGATATAAGAAGAACCGAAACAGGGTGTGGCCATCTTGAAATGGCGTGTGGGTCCTTATGTGGGATTAGTTTTTATAATGGGAGATACATGGACACAGGGTGGAGTAAACGACATGTACTCCACCACACGACTAGACACGTTCAGATACGCTGACTACCCCATTTAACTGTACATGGTCTGGGACACAGGGGTTGAAGCTATGTACGGACACATGGCCATCATACACGAAGTCTCCCCCAGATAGTGGAACACAACATTTCATGCTCTTACACGCCATGTATACCTTCATCTAAACGACAATACATACTACACAAGATATTGTATACGGCCAGTAGTTTGTGTCAGAGGATACAGTGTGTGACCATTCTACACATAGTGTATTTCTCAGTACATGGCTTGATTCTATTGTCCACTCTTCCTTGGACAGGTTTCATTTGGGTTAGTTCCTCTTTTTTCATTCCCTTGAAGTTTAGGTATCACATCCATCCCCATGAGTATGATCCCTTTAGCAGGAATTTCTGAGATATGGTTAAGTATCCCTCCGAGAGCCCTGAAGTGAGATCCTCTATCCATTATTTACCCTAAGCAGGGTAACGTATCGACGTGACCAATCCAACAGGATATATATCCTATACATAGTAGGATAATCTTGATGAGTCGCGGTATCCACAAAGGCCCCAGTAGTGATCCTCATCAATGTAACATGATCTTTCCACACTAATCTGTAAGTTCTCCTAAAATTAGTGTATCTATTCTCTCTCCAGATTTGTCATGTCATCTATATCTCTCATGGATTTTCCTAATGAATAGTAATTCTCTGATTGACATCATCTGAGCTATCAGCCTCACGGAGTGAGTTATCTTTGATGAGTGCTTTCTGGAATCATCGGATGGAATCCCTACAGTAGGTATGTAGTCATTGTAGACTATGGGTCTGGTTTTTGAGTATATATGGATGTTTTTATATTTTTATATGTTTGTTATACAAATACTATGTAGAGATAACTGTACCATTACTTTGGCTATTGATTTTTATTTTTGGGGACCCCTACTGAGTATTGTTATTCTCACACCTAAACGGGATTTTCCGACACATGTCATGTCTTTTGTAGACAAGTTTCCTTTTGATAGAGTCCAGGGAGGACTAGGACCAGAATGAGATTTGGAAGTTCCTTATCGATCGAGGGGTTCTTATGGCTATGAGAAGTAGTCCTTGTACGTCAGTTTTCTTAAAGGTTGGACTTTGTTCATTCAAGACTCTTTCTTTTGGTGGGATTGTTTTCTATCTTTGTTTACTTTATGCACATTATATCTATTTTACACTATTGGTTGGGTCTATATGTATGCATGCATTTTGTTTCATTGTTGTTTTTTACTTCACAAAATTTCTGGTCTTGGAGATGTACATGTGTGTACAGGTACTTAGGAAATTCCTCCCATATTAGTGATATACCTACTCAGTTCTAGTCACTACCCCAAGCCTATTAGAGGTGGGTATGAGGAGTCACGGTGTGGGTCCCACTCGGATGAGTTTTGACAAAGTGGTATTACAGGTGGTAAGTTCTACCTTAGGACCAAGAGACTGTGAGATTGGTTTGGGTAAATTGTGTTAAGTGTTTTGAGTTTGGCATTCAATACAGGGACACAAGTGTTGGTGCGGTCATCCGACATATCCATACACCAGGACACCGATAACCTGATTTTGGAGTCAGCACATAAAAATGCTAGTTACGAGGAAGTAAAATAATGGTACTTTCATCATATAGGAATGGGTTGTGTTTTCCATGTCCTTTGTGTTAGTTATCCAAATATACTCGTTTAACATGGCACACCATATTTCCTTACAAGATGCCTTCGTGACTCTTACCCCCTTGGATTCAGCAGTTTGATCATGAGGATTACCCCCTTAGTGAAGAGGCTTTGATTCATGGACCATTTCTATAGGAATTACCTCCAGGTGGTGCACCTGCTATACCACCCCCAGTGGAGAAGCCAATGGTTTCTGTAGTACCATTAAAAAAGGTGGGAAAACTGAGAAAGCTCCATCAGTTTCAGAGACATAGAACACTCAGGTTCTGAGGCGAGCCCAACCCTCAGTCGGCTGAGAAATAGCTTGAGGTGGTAGCCAGAGTTTTCCGTCTAGTGAGGACACCAATAGACCAGATGGTGATCCTAAGAAAGAGCCTTTTTCAAGGTTCGGTGGGATGATGGTGGAGTTTGACTGGGCAGAATCACGATGAGGAGAGTCTTTCATGGAAGGAGTTTGAGCGACTATTTAGGGAGGATTTATCTCCAATTATGCTTAGAAAAATGTGTATCCAGGATCTTCTTTGCTCCATCATGGCTATTTGACGGTGGATGACTATTCATTGATGTTCACAAACCTCTCTAGGTGCTGGATGGATATGGTAAGGGATTATTACTTCATATATCAGACCTTTGAGTGAGGTCTACGATTGGACATCTGAGCTACTATCGCGCCTCTATGCATTTTAACTTATGTTGGAGTGATCGAGCGGGCCATGGTGATCAAGATCTTATTGGTGGTATAGAGACAGATACTGGCAGTTAACATCATGCATACATGTGCAGAGATCTTAGAAGAAGGGATCCAATGTCAGAACCAAGTATCAGGCATGGGAGATATCATAAGAGGACCCAAGATAGGGGATCGATAGTCCATGACTCTCAAGATAGATCCAGTAATTCTAGAGAGAGGTGGTGATATTCATGCAATGGTATAAGACATCATTATAGAGACTAACCAGCCCATCGCGCTACAGAAAGAGAGGTGGTGGATGGACCGCCAAGGTAGAGGCAGAGGGTGGAGAAGGTTGACTCAACATGTGGTGGATGTGGAATAGAAGCTTGGAGAGCTGCATGTGGTGGCAGATGCTTTCATCTACTTCCACCACCACCTCAGGAGGTCTGCACCAAGCTCAGGGTGTTGGGTGAAATGGGTGGGGACAACTGAAATCGGTTGAGGTGTATGACCCATAGACTATAGGGATGATTTGAGGTATAATTTGTGTCTTTTTTACCTTAGCTTTAATACCTATAGACAAGGGGGCCAGTCATTCCATCATCACCACATGTCTTGTGAGAAACAATGGGATTTCCATAGAGCCGTTGAATCAACATTTACACTTGTAGACACATATGAGAGGAGATTCTATGATCGCACATCTTTTCAGAGAGAGTGATCATTCATTTAGAGGCAAGATTTCCAGTTGTAACCTTTTAGTGGAAACATCGAGGCCTTACAACGTCATTCTCGGTATGTATTGGCTATCATCAGTCCTTAAAAAGATTGACAACTATAGGTGAAGAGTGTGGTGTGTCCGTAGTGATGGAACAAGGATTTATTTTTTTGGAGAAAAGGAAACCCATGAAGTGCATAATGGGATCATGTATAAGTGGGTGTAGCTGATCACTCATGAGTTTTCTAGCCTTACCCTCATAGTAGAAGATGTTGTGAGATTTTAGTTCCCAGTAGTAGTGGTGGAGTACTAGGACCTATTTCTATAAGTTGTTCCTGGACTACCTCCCCACTAGTAGATAGACTTATACATCGACTTACACCATGGGATGGCACATATATCCTCACTGGCATATTTGATGGCTCCTATAGTACTCCGCAAACTGAGGGTGAATTTGGAGGAATTGTAGAGTAAGGGATTCATAAGACCCATTATTTCACCCTATTCAGTCTAGATTATATTTTCCAAGGAGGAGGATGGGATTTGAGGTTGTCTGTGGATTACCGGCACCTGAATTAGGTAAAATTAAAGAATAAGTATCATTTTATGAGGATCTAGGACCTCTTTGATCAGATGGGAGGGGCCATTTAATTCTCAATGGTTTTGCTCACATCGGGCTATCCCCAGCTTTGAGTAAGGGATGAGGACATTCCAAAGATGGATTTCAGATGCCTCTATGGTCACTATGAGTACTTTTTAATGCCCTTCGATGTGACCAAATAACCAACAATTTTCATGGGACTTATGAACCAGATCATCCAGCCTTACATTGTAATGACCCAAAGTTTTTCAATGGAAAAGTAACTTCTTATATTTATGTCATAAAATAACATGAAAACACAAAACAATGAACTACTAAGTGATAAGTGACCTTTAAACATAATTTTGTCACCCCTATGTTTGGAATTTTGAAAATCCAACATACACGGTTGTGTTCAGGATGATTTTTGGAGTCTAATGAAACAAAAATAATTTTTGGTGAATAGTGACCTACCCTTATGAATAGTAACATACCCTTATGAATAGTAATATGACCCTTATGAATAGTAAATCATCCAACATAAGAGTAACATTACCGATGAATAATTAAATAAAATTTAGACATCTTAGAAAGTGACAATTTGACCTTTGTAAATGTTTTGGTATTTTGTAAGTCATAAATAATTTTTATAATTAATTAATTAATTTAAAAGAATATTTATTTACATATAATGTATTCATAAATTATTAAATCAATGTATTATAGTTTTTAGATAATTTTATAAGACCCTATGTAATTTTTGGAAACACTATAAAATCAGTTTTAATCTTAAAAACTGTTTTTTATGTAAATTATGATTTTAATTAAATATTAAATTCATAATATTTAGAAAATTATTTTTGAAAAATGGACATCATTTTTGGATTCTACACATCGAAAAATTTTTGGGGTAAATAATTGTGATTTTTCTAAGATACTTGAATTTTGATGAATAGTTGAATCCGATAATTCACAATAAATGCTAAATAATGTATTAATTGAGTCATCGATGATGTTCTGCTTATGTAAGCCCACTTGGTTCGGGATTAAATTATAAAATTACTATTATTTGTCATACAAGACTCACTATTCCTTGTATTAGGGGATATTAATAAACAAATGAATTTTATATTAAGGAAACCCCTCTCCCCTACAATATAAAAGCCACCCTTCACTCCCTCTTTTCCTCAGACCTCTCAAGATCCAAGCCTTCTCTAAACACTACCCAAAAACTGTCCTTAGCCCCTCCCCCACGTCCAAAAGCTTCTGGTCTCATCAAAAGACCGATACTAGCTTCCTTACGTAGGATCTCAAGAGGAAGATATAAGAGGTAATTTCCCTCCCTCTTCTCCTTTATTTTCCTTTCAAGTTCAAGTTCATTTCTTGACCTCTCCCCACCTATATTCAGAAAAATTGTATTTTAACTCCAGTATTATACTCATATTATAATTGTATGATTCTAATGGTATCTTATATCATCCAACCCCCTTTCCCTTTTCCTTTTATTTTATTCAAGAGAAGGTTGTTCGTGTGGTGTTAATTCATCACCTTCAAGAGCGACATACTTTCTTCTTCCATTTCTACCTTCAGATCTGGCCATGAAACCATTTTTACGGTGTAACCAGAATATGTTATGTGTGTTATTTTCTATTTAAAGTTCTGGAAATAACCTATGGCCCTATTACTATGTGATAAGTTAAAACAAGTTCATTGTGATCCAAAAACCACCCAAATTGACCCAAATAACCATCATTTAATTAATATCTAATGATTCATCAACATAGATATAATTTGATTAATTATAAGATAATACAAACTCATGAAATATCATTAATAACATGCAATATCAGTTCTTTATATTTACCCATTTTTTATCAAAACATCAATTTAAGAATACATGTGAACCACTCAAGAAAACCATAAAACCAAACATCCCCGAACAATGTTTTTAAACTCTATAAGTCATCCAAAGGAACATAATATGACATAATGAAACCAGAATGAGCCCTATTAATGTATAAAAGGTTCTGTAATATCTAATTAATGAATATAATGTGTTTATAAAGGACATTAAAGAGAATGATCCATTCAGGTACAAGGTAAGGGGAAATTCTCGAACCCAACTTTCATCCTTCGGTTTCTACCTCTTTCACTCCATTTTTGATATGGTTACTCATCAAAGATCATTTTTTCATCATTTCATTTACTTTTATGGGATATAAATGTTTTTCACTGTTTTTTATTTCCATCAAAATGAATTCCAAAAGAACTCTTCTCTTAAGAACACCCCTTTTACTTCTCACTCAAGGTGGACAGTTCTTGTAACATGTATGTTATTCCCTATTTCTTTTGGGAACCCAAAGCTTATGAATGTGTTATTATGAGATGAAAACCATTCCTTTTCATGAGTTCATTATGATAATTTATGTTATATTTTCATTGTGTCAAGCATGATAAATGATAATGTTATGATGTGACGGGTGCACCTGGAATTATATAGCGCAATATGAATGTTTAAATGTGACGGGTGCGCCTGAAATCATACAGTGCTCCAATGCATTGGGTAAAGTGATGAATCTCATGAGTAAATGTGAAATGATTTTTGAACAATATTCTAGCTTGGTTCACAAGTATTAGTGGTAGTTAACCACTAAGGCATGATGTTTCATTTTTATGCTTTCCACATTCCAAGCCTTTTATTTATGCTCCTCTCATGTTCATGATATTTTGCCAATGTTATGATTATTCTCACCCCATGCTATGTTATTATTATCTATCCTCTTACTGGGCTTCTAGATCATCCCTTTTGATGTATATCCTCAGGTTGATATGTGTACTAAGGAGAGGACAAGTGCCACTAAGAAGCTAGTGAAGAAGAAATTAAATAAATATTTTTGGTTGATGTTGTATTTGTTATGTGTGGTCCTAGTTTTTCCAAGACACTAAACCTTTGGATCCTCTATGTGTAATACTATTATGTTTTTATCTTAGAAATTTTGTAATAGTAATGTATGAAAAGTCAGGGTCGCTATAGTTGGTATCAGAGGAAAGGTTTAGTTAATTTGGGAATTAGGATTAGTGAACCCTAAAGAAAACCTCTAGCATGAGACTAAGTACAAAAATTCACACAAGAATATTTACCTTCGGATCCCATATGTTGTGTTTTTGGTAGAATTATTTAAATGAATAAGTTATTCATGACTTTTTTACTTATGTTTTGTTCTATCCTTTTCTATTTTAGAAAATGGTGGGAACCAGGACAAATCAGGCCAACAACGCTTGCGAGGGCCAATACAACGATTTCCCAAACAACATCCCCAATGATTTGGGAGGTGGAGTTCAAAACATCATGGAAATGCTTACCCAATTATCTCAGGTTATGAACAATAACCATAATAATGGGGAACTTCCTCCTTCACCAAAGAGGTAGAAACTGGCAATCGAATGTTTTATGCGGCAACGACCACCGACGTTTTGTGGATCTTCTGATCCACTACTTGTGGAATAGTGGGTCAACTCCATGGAGAATATCTTTTCTGTTCTTCACTATTCTGAGACGGAGAAAGTGACTCTATCTGTTTATCATCTAGATGGAGAAGCCGATCAATGGTGGGATTTGATTAAGAACACGACGCCAAGGGAGGAAGATTTAAGAGATGGAATGGGAAGACTTTAAGATAATTTTTCTTAATAAGTACTTCCCACAAACTCTTCACACAATAATGGAGAGAGAATTCATAGAGTTGATGCAAAAAAAGGAGAATCTGTCACAACCTATGAATCGAATATCACAAGGCTTTCAAGGTACGCTTTGTGTTTTTTTTATCAATAATGATAGCAAAATTGATAGATTTTTAGTGGATTAAAACCACATCTTTGAAAGGTGCTTGCAATTTGAGACTTTGGGAGTTATGAAGAAGTTGATCGGTGTGCTCTAAAAGTGGATATGGAGTTTGAAGAATGGTCCCATGGCTATGGGGATAAGAAACGAAAGATGGAGTTTCAAACCGGTGGATCTAGTGATAAAGGTGGGAAGAAAAATCAATGACCCACATGCCAAAAATGTAGGAAGTTTCATAATGGGAACTGCCTCAAAGGGATTGGGAAATTCTTCAAGTGTGGGAAAGAAGTAAACCATGCTCAAGAGTGTCGAAAAGACATGAAAAGGAAGGATAATGTAGCCGATGAAAGGAGAGAACCACACATGGTTCAATGCAACAACTGTAGGGAGCTAGGGAACTATGCAAACCAGTGCACTAAACCTCGAGCTCTCGAGGGTAATCGGCATTAGCAACCACCAAAGCCAAAGGAAAAAAGGAAAGGCTTATTCCATCACTACTGTGGAGGTGGAGCATGATAATGAAGTAGTACAAGGTACTCTTCCTATTCACTCAATAATGGAAAAAGTCTTATTTGATTCTAGTTTTACGCATTCCTTTATATCTAGAAAGTTTTCTAGAACTATAGAATCAAATCCCTGAAACCATGAAGTAGAGATATTTTTCAAAACACCAAGTGGTGAAATCATTGCAACCCAAGTATTTGACTCTTCTCTTGTTGGCCTATGTGGGAAGATTCTTCCGGCTAATATCGTAATACTTCCCTTGGTGGAATTCGATGCTATAATGGGAATTGACTGGCTCTCGTTATATAGAGCACTTATCAACTGTTGGGAAAAATAAATATCTTTTCATATTCCAAACCATACCATGATCCTCTATAAATGCTAGGAAGATCATGAATCTCCTTTGAAAAATCCTTCATTTGTGTGGGTGTTGATCCTCTATGATAAAGCATACCTCTCCCAAATGGTTGAGTCGAAGGAAAGTTCCATCCTTGAGGAAATTCCCATCATGAGGGAATACGACGATGTATTTCCAGAAGAGTTACCTGGAATTCCCACGGATCTTGAGGTAGAATTCTCTATTGAACTCATACCTGGAGCTACTCCTGTCTCGATATGCCCCTTTAGGATGGATCCTATCGAACTGGAGGAGTTAATGAAGCAACTGCAAGAGCATTTGGAAAAAGGGTTCATATGGCCTAGTGCATCGCCTTGGGGGTACCAGTGCTCTTTGTGAAGAAGAAGGATGGAACAATGCTGTTGTGTATCGATTATCGGGAACTCAACAAGATCACCATAAAGAAAAAGTATCCTCTTCCAAGGATTGATGACTTGTTCGATCGGTTAAGAGGAGCTCAATACTACTCAAAGGTTGATCTTCATTCTGGATATCATCAGGTAAAGGTGAAGAAGGAAGATATTCAGAAGACGACCTTCCGTACAAGGTATGGGCACTATGAGTTTTTGGTGATGCCCTTTGGACTTACTAATGCCACTGCAATCTTCATGTATTTGATGAATATAGTCTTTAGACATTTCCTAGAACAATTTGTGATAGTGTTTATCAACGATATACTCATCTACTCCAAGAGCATGGAGTAACATGAAGAACATCTTAGACTTGTGTCGGCGAAATTAAGAAAGGAGAAGTTGTACACCAAGTTCATAAAGTGTGAATTTTGGATGAATCAAGTCACATTTTTGGAACATGTGATTAAAAGTGAGGGAATTTCTGTGGATCTTTCAAAGAAAAAGGCAATTGAGGAATGGCCCAGGCCCTCTAGTGTCATAGAAATCTGTAGTTTTCTTGGGTTAGCTGGGTACTACCGAATTTTTGTGAGAAACTTCTCATGATTGTCAAGCTCGCTAATTAAGTTAACAAGGAAAGGGGTAAAGTATGTATGGATGGAATAATGTGAGGGTAGCTTCAAGGAGCTAAAGAGAAGGACGATCACTGCACCTGTACTCACACTACTGAAAAGTGGAGAAAGTTTTGTGATATACAATGTTGCTTCAAAGAAAGGCTTGGGTTTTGTACTCATGCAAAATGATAATGTGATAGACTACGCCTCACGATAGTTGAAGATCCATGATAAGAACTACCCGACGCATGATCTAGTGCTGGTGGCCGTGATTTTTGCCTTGAAAATCTGGTGGCACTACCTTTATAGTGAGAAGTGTGACATATACACCGACCACAATAGCCTAAAGTATATATTGACATAAAAGGTTCTGAACATGAGTCAAAGGAGATTGTTAGAGATAATCAAGGATTACAATTTATCTATTCACTATCATCCTGGAAAGGCGAACAAGGTAGATGATGCTCTAAGAAGAAAAGAACCTGCTACTCTATCCATGTTGTGGATTGAGAAAGACCCTATCTTCTTGGATATGCCATGGATGGATTTGGAAATCATAAGGGAAGGGGATACATCCTACCTTTCCCAAATGATTGTGCAACCATCCATCCAGGAGAAGATTAAGGAAGCACAAAGGGATGATGTGGAGATACAAAAGAGGGCGAATGCAGTAAAGGATGTGAAGCAGCAAGAGTTCCATATCGACGATGATGGTGTGATTCGGTTTGGAATGTGTTTGTGTGTGCCTTCATCACCTGGGATAAAAAAGGAGCTATTGGATAATACACATAGATTAACTTTCTCTATCCATCCTGGGAGTACCATGATGTATAATGATCTCTGAGAACACTTCTGGTGGGATAACATGAAGAAGGAGATTGCGGAATATATATCAAGGTGGTTGGTATGTCAGCATGTTAAAGTTGAGTGACAAAAGTCCAAAGGTATAATGCAGCCATTGCCTATACCCATGTGGAAATGTGAAAATGTTACTATGTACTTTGTCACAGGTCTCCCGAAGACGTCAAAGGGAAATAATGCGATATGGGTTGTGGTTGACCGACTCACTAAGGAAGCCCTTTTTATCGCTATTCGGGAAGACCTCTTTCTTGAACAACTTGCAAAGATATATGTGAAGGAAGTGGTGAGACTGCACGGTGTTCCACTCTCAATTGACTCTGACCATGATCCAAGGTTCACATCTATGTTCCGGAGGATCCTTCACCATTCTTTGAGTACTGAATTAAATTTTAGCATGGCCTATCACCCCCAAACAGATAGTCGGTCTGAAAGAACTATTCAGACGCATGAAGATATGCTAAGAGCCTGCTCTCTTGAATTCAAAGGTGGTTGGGATCAGCATCTCCCATTGGTTGAGTTCTCATACAACAATAGCTTCCACTCGAGTATTCAGATGGATCCATATGAAGCTCTGTATGGAAAGCGATGTAGAACTCCAACCTATTGGGATGAAGTTGGATAAAGAAAGCTACTTGGGCCCAATCTAGTTCAAGAGGTAACAGATAAGGTTCAAGTCATCCAGAAACACATCAAAGCTGCTCAAAGTTGGAAAAAGAGCTATGCTGACAACCGTCGAAGGGAATTGGAGTTTGACATTAGAGATAAATTCTTCCTTCGAATATCTCCATAGAAGAGAGTCATTCGATTCGGGAAGAAAGGGAAGCTAAGCCCAAGGTATATTGGCCCCTTTGAGATCCTTGACCGCATAGGAGCCGTGGCCTATCGTCTTTCACTTACACCGAATATGGATCAAGTTCATTATGTGTTTCTTGTATCACTACTAAGGACGTACATACCAAACCCCTCACATGTACTAAACTCAGAGGTGGTGCAGCTGGAAGATGATATCTCCTATGAGGAGAAGTCAGTAAATATTCTGGATCGGAGAGATAAGGTTCTACGCAACAAGACAACACATCTTGTCAAAGTGTTGTGGAGGAACCATAAGTTTGAGGAAGCAACTTGGGAACCAAAAGAGGCAATGAAGGAGAATTACCCTCAACTTTTTGTGTAATGTGAAATTTTGGGGGTGAAATTTCTTAAGGGCGGAAGAATGTAACAACCCAAAGTTTTTCAATGGAAAATTTCCTTCTTATATTTATGTCATAAAATAACATGAAAACACAAAACAATGAACTACTAAGTGATAAGTGACCTTTGAACATAATTTTTTCACCCCTATGGTTGGAATTTTGAAAATCCGACATACACGGTTGTGTTCAGGATGATTTCTGGAGTCTAATGAAACAAAAATAATTTTTGGTGAATAGTGACATACCATTATGAATAGTAACATACCCTTATTAATAGTAATATGACCCTTATGAATAGTAAATCATCCAACATAAGAGTAACATTACCTATGAATAATTAAATAAATTTTACACATCTAAGAAAGTGAAAAATTTAACCTTAGTAAATGTTTTGGTATTTTGTAAGTCATAAATATATATTTATAATTAATTAATTAATTTAAAAGAATATTTATTTCCATATAATGTATTCATAAATTATTGAATCAATTTCTTATAGTTTTTAGATAATTTTATCAGACCCTACATAATTTTTGGAAGCACTATAAAATCAGTTTTAATCTTAAAAACTGTTTTTAAATAAATTATGATTTTAATTAAATTCAAAATTAATAATATTTAGAAAATTATTTTTGAAAAATGGACATCATTTTTGGATTCTACACGTCAAAAAATGGTTGGGGTAAATTTTTCGGGTTTTTCTGAGAACTTGACTTTTTGATGAATAGTTGAATCTGATAATTCATAGTAAATGCTAAATAATGTATTAATTGAGTCATTGATGATGTTCTGCTGATGTAAGCCCATTTGGTTCAGGATTAAATTATAAAATTACTATTATTGGTCATCCAAGACTCACTATTCCTTGTCTTAGGGGAAATTAATAAACAAATGAAATTTATATTAAGGAAACCCCTCTCCCCTCCACTATAAAATCCACCCATCACTCCCTCTTCTCCTCACACCTCTCAAGATCCAAGACTTCTCTAAAAACAACCCAAAACCCTTCCCTAGCCCCTCCCCCATGTAAAAAATCTGTTGGTATCATCAAAAGACCAAGACTAGCTTCTTTAAGGATGATCTCAAGAGGAAGATTTAAGACGTAATTTCTGTCCCTCTTCTCCTTTATTTTCCTTTCAAGTTCAAGTTCATTTCTTGACCTCTCCCCACCTATCTTCATCCAAATTGTATTTTAACTCCAGTATTATACTCATAATGTAATTGAATGATTATAATGGTATCTTATATCTTCCAACCCCCTTTCCCTTTTCCTTTTATTTTATTAAAGAGAACGTTGTTCGTGTGGTGTTAATTCATCACCTTCAAGAACGACATACTTTTTTCTTCCATTTCTACCTTCAGATATGGTCATGAAAACATTTTTATGGTGGAAACAGAATATTTTATATGTTTTATGTTCTATTTAATGTTCGTTAAATAACATATGGCCAAATTACTAAGTGATAAGTTAAAACAAGTTCGTTGTGATCCAAAAACAGCCCAAATTGTCCCAAATAACTGCCATTTAATTCTTCTATAATGATTCATCCACAGGGATCTAATTTGATTCATTATAAGATCATAAAAACTCCTGAAATATCATTAATAAAATTTAATATCAGTTCTGGATGTTTACCCATGTTATATCAAAACATCAATTTAAGAATACAAGTGAACCACTCAAGAAAACCATAAAAACGAACATCCCCGAACAATGTTTTTAAACACTATAAGTCATCCAAAAGAACATAATATGACATAATGAAAACATAATGAACACTATTAATGTATAAAAGGTTATTTAATTTCTAATTAATGAATATAATGTCATTATACATGAAATTAAAGAGAAGGATTCATGGTAAGGGGAAATTCTCGAACCCAACTTTCATCCTTCAAGTTCTACCTCTTTCACACCATTTTTGATATGGTTACTCCTCAAATATCATTTTTTTCATCATTACATTTACTTTTATGAGATATAAATGTTTTTCACTGGTTTTTATGTCTATCAAAATGTTTTCCAAAATAACTCTTCTCTTAAGAAAACCCCTTTTACTTCTCATTCAAGGTGGACGGTTCTTGTAACATGTATGTTATTCCCTATTTATTTTGGGAACCCAAAGCATATGAATGTGTTATTATGAGATGAAACCCATTCATTTTCCTGGGTTCATTATGTTAATTTATGTTATATTTTCATTGTGTCAAGAATGATAAATGATAATGTTAGGATGTGACGGGTGCACCTGGAATTATATAACGCAATATGAATGTTTAAATGTGACAGGTGCGACCAGAATTATATAGGCCTCCAATGCACTGTGTAATGTGATGGATCTCATTAGTAAATGTGAAATGATGTGTGAACAAGATGATATCTTGTTTCCCAAGTATGATTGGTAGTTAACCACTAAGACATGATGTTTCATTTTTATGCATTTCCACATTCCAAGTCTTTTATTTATGCTCCTCTAATGTTCATGATCTTTTACCTATGTTAGGATTATGCTCACCCCATGCTATGTTATTCTTATCTATCCTCCTACTGGGCTTCTATCTCACCCCTTTTGATGTATATCCTCTGGTAGCTACGTGTACTAAGGAGATGACAAGTGACACTAAGAATCTAGTGAAGAATAAATTAAATAAATATTTATGGTTGATGTTGTATTTATTATGTGTGGTATTAGTTTGACCTAGACACTAAACCTTTGGATCCTCTATGTGTAATAATATTATGTTGTTTATCTTAGAAATGATGTAATATTAATGTATGAAAAGGTCGGGTCACTATATACATAGACGGGTTCATAGTGGTCTTCATCGATGAAATCCATGTGTACTTTATGTTATAAGAGGACCACATGAGACACATATGGATGCTCCTAGACGTACTCTGAGAGAACCAGATTATGGGATGCCCTTGAAGTGCTAGTTATCTATATATGATTTTCACTTTATGGGACACATTATCTCAGCAGATGGAGTAATAGTGGACCCATCCAAGGTCGAGGTGGTGTTAGAATGGGAGCCACCCTAGATTGTGACAGAGGTGAAGAGCTTCCCTGGGCTGACAGGATACTACTGAGAAAATCCTTGACCAAAAAAGGGAAAACATTTTTATGGATAGAGAAGATCCACCAGACATTCCAGATGTTCAGGTAGAGCTTGACGAGTGCACTGATCTTGAGATTTTCAAAAGAGGGTGTCGAGTACCTAGTTTTTCGAGACACATTAGAAATCATGCTTGGCTATGTCTGGATGTAGAGATAGGTATTGTTTTCTTATGGTTCGTTCTAGCTAGGGCCACATTAACATATCTATATAACCAACAATCACTAATTGTATGTGGTAGTCTTCACATTGAAGATGTTGTGACACTACCAGATGGGCAAACAATTTATCATCTATTCAGACTGCAAGAGCCTCAAGTACATCTTTTCATAGAAGGATTTGAATTTGAGGCATATAATATGGAAAGAGTTCCTCCAGAATTATTAATTTGATGTCATCTATACTTCAGGGAAGGGGAAACGTTGTGGTAGATTCTCTCAGCAGGTGATCGAGTTCGAAGCTGTTGAGCGAGGAATTGGAGCAGTTGGCCTTGATACGGTTATCCTTCATGGATGGAGATGATTTAGAATATATTCATTTGATGGTTGTCACCCCTCAACATATACGGAGAGTCTGGAAGGCCCATCTAGGGGATGCCGACTATGAGACTTGATGTTCACAGTTATCCACAAGAGAAGCTCATAATAGATATTCACAATGTGGGGAGCACATAGTCTATTTGACAGGACACACACTTATTCTAATGAAGTTGTGAGAGGAGGGTCTAATAGATTTTCACTCACCCCCTTGGTTGTACATCGTGGAGTGGTGAAAATGTTCAAGGTCCTCTGGCATCAGTTCTGGTGGATAGTTATGATGATGGCACTGATAGGGTTCGTTTATCGATGCCTTACATGACATCATGTGAAGGGTGAGGACTTGATTTTAGTAGGTTTAGATCACCCATCGATGTCTAGAGTGTAATTGGGATGGAATATCTATGGAATTTGTGACGTGCTTACCAAAGGAGTCCAAGGGACACAATTCCATTTGGGTGATCATTGATCGGCTCACCAAGTCATTCCACTTCCTAGATATCAGGGAGTAGAGTTTTATAGATAGGTTGGGACGCCTCTATTTATAGGATATAGTTTGGCTTCCTGTATTACATTCAACGATAGTCTCTGATCAAGACATGCACTTCACATCCCAGTTGTGGAAGGGATTACAAGAGGCTTTTGCGACTCAGCTACGCTTGAGCATAGCGTTCCATCCCTAGACTGATGCTCAAGTATAGAGAAATATTCAAGTTCTGGATGATATGTGTGGGGCCTTTATCTTGTATTTTTTTCATATTTAAGAGGACCACCTACCACTAGTGGAGTTCATGTACAACAAAATATACCACTCCACCATTGGTCTAGTTCCCTTTGGGGATTTATATGGGTGACCCTGCTGGTCACTACATTGCTCGACCGACCCTTGAGAGTCATCACTCATGGGTCCACAATTTTTGTGAGATACCACTGAGAAGGTGTAGATCATCTAGGAGCAGATAAAGACAGTACAGAGCCAGAAAAAGTCATATGCTAATAGATTAAGGAGACCTCTAGATTTCGAAGAGGGAGACCATGTATTCCTTAGTGTTTCACCATGACAAGGGTTTCAGAGATTTGGAATGGGTGGAAAGTTGTCTCTGAGGTCCATCGGCCCTTTCCATATACTACATAGAGTTGGCGAGGTGGTATACCACCTAGCCATACCACTACAGTTGCACTGGGTGCATGATGTATTCTATGTGTCATATCTGAGGAGGCATGTTCAAGACTAATCGAACGTCATCAAATTGGGTGAGCTGGTCATTGTGGATGGTGTGACCTTCGTAGAGTACTCAGTTGAGATTGAAAATTGGATAGAGATGATCCTTCATGGTTGAGAGATTCACCTAGTGTGTGTCTAGTGGATGTACGAGATTCTTCAGGAGAGCATGTAAGAGCAGGAGGCTCCGATTAATGTGTAGTACCCACATCTATTTGAGTAGTTCTTTACTTTGGCTTTTCGGGATGTAATTCCCTATGGTGGGGAGAATGTTATGTCTCTTATATTCAATGTATTATATTTAAATATTATATAGAATTATTACGAGACGAATATTTTCAAAGATATGTGATTCTAAGGCCCGGGTTTCCTGGAATAATTGTTTGAAATAATGTTAAACTATAAATGGTGTGCATGAATGTTTTTACCAAAAAGTTATATAACATTTAAACGGGTGCCCAAATCATAAATCTGAGGTCACTATTATGTTAATAGAAAAAACATTAACTTAAATGAGGTCTAACATTCACTGTCCTAGAAGGGGAAACCGTTTTTATGGATGGAGAAGTTCCAGCAGACTTTCTAGATGTTAAGGTAGAGCTTGACGAGTGCACTGATCTTGAGATTTTCAAAAGAGGGTGTCGAGTACCTAGTTTTCTGAGAGACATTAGAAATCATGCATGGCTGTGTTTGGATGTAGAGATAGGTAGTGATTTCTTTTGGTTCATTCCAGCTAGGTCCACATTAACATATCTATATAACCAACAATATGAAATTGGATGTGGTAGTCTTCACATTGAAGATGTTGTGACACTACCATATGGGCAAACAATTTATCATCTATTCGGACTGCAAGAGCCTCAAGTACATATTTTTGTAGAAGGATATGAATTTGAGGCATATAATATGGCAAGAGTTCCTCCAGAATTATTAATTTGATTTCATCTATACTTCAGGGAAGGGTAAACGTTGTGGTAGATTCTCTGAGTAGGTGATCGAGTTCGCAGCTGTTGAGCGAGGAATTGAAGCAGTTGGCCTTGATATGGTTATCCTTCATGGATGGAGATGATGCAGAATATATTCAGTCTATGGTTGTCACCCCTCAACATATACGGAGAGTCTAGAAGGCCCTTCTAGGGGAAGTCGATTATGAGACTTTATGTTCACAGTTATCCACAAGAGAAGCTCATAATATATATTCACAATGTGGGGATCACATAGTCTATTTCACAAGACACACACTTATTCTAATGAAGTTGTGAGAGGAGGTTCTAATGGATTTTCACTCACCCCCTTGGTTGTACATCGTGGAGTGGTGAAAATGTACAGGGTCCTCTGGCATCAGTCCTGGTGGATAGTTATGATGATGGAACTGATAGGGTTCGTTTATCGTTGCCTTACATGACATCATGTGAAGGGTGAGGACTTGGTTTTAGTAGGTTTAGCTCACCCATGGATGTATAGAGTGTAATTGGGATAGAATATCTATGGAATTTGTGACGTGCTTACCAAAGGAGTCCAAGGGACACAATTCCATTTTGGTGATCATTGATCGGCTCACCAAGTCATTCCACTTCCAAGATATTAGGGAGTAGAGTTTTATAGAAATCTTGAGACGCCTCTATTTATAGGATATAGTTTGGCATGTTTGATTGCATTCAAAGATAGTCTCTTATCAAGACACGCACTTCACATCCCAGTTGTGGAAGGGATTACAAGAGGCTTTTGCGACTCATCTACGCTTGAGAATAGCGTTCCATCCCCAGACCGATGCTCAAGTATAGAGAACCATTCAAATTCTGGATGATATGTGGGGGGCCTTTATCTTGGATTTTTGTCATATTTATGAGGACCACCTACCACTAGTGGAGTTCATGTACAACAAAATATACCGCTCCACCATTGGTCTGGTGCCGTTTGGGGATTTATATGGGTGACCCTACTGGTCACTACATTGCTGGACCGACCCTTGAGAGTCATCACTCATGGGTCCACAATTTTTGTGAGATATCACTGAGAAGGTGTAGATCATCTAGGAGCAGATGAAGGAAGTACAGAGCCAGAAAAAGTCATATGCTAATAGATTAAGGAGACCTCTAGATTTTGAAGAGGGAGACCATGTATTCCGTAGTGTTTCACCATGACAAGGGTTTCAGAGATTTGGAATGGGTGGAAAGTTGTTTCTGAGGTCCATCAGCCCTTTCCATATAATACATAGAGTTGGCGAGGTGGCATACCACCTAGCCATACCACTACAGTTGCACTGGGTGCATGATGTATTCTATGTGTCATATCTGAGGAGGCATGTTCAAGACTAATAGAATGTCATCAAATGGGGTGAGCTAGTCATTGAGGATGGTGTGACCGTCATAGAGTACTCAGTGGAGATTGAAAATTAGATAGAGATGATCCTTCATGGTTGAGAGATTCACCTAGTGTGTGTCTAGTGGATGTACGGTATTCTTCAGGAGAGCATGTAAGAGCAGGAGGCTCAGATTAATGTGTAGTACCCACATCTATTTGAGTAGTTCTTTACTTTGTATTTTTGGGATGTAATTCCCTATGGTGGGGAGAATGTTATGTCTCTTATATTCAATGTATTATATTTAAATATTATATAGAATTATTATGAGACCAATATTTTCAAAGGCATGTGATTTTGAGGCCCGGGTTTCCTAGAATAGTTGTTTGAAATAATGTCAAACTATAAATGGTGTGCATGAATTTTTTTACCAAAAAGATATATAACATTTAAATGGGTGCCCAAATCATAAATATGAGGTAACTATTGTGTTAATAGAAAAAACTTTATCTTAGGCGAGGTCTAACATTTTCTGGCATAGATCACGTGCAAGAGTTATTTTTTGGATGTTTTAAAGGAAATAAAATAAAATAAAAATTTATTTTATTTTAAATTTTTCCATAACACAATGACTCTTGTTTTTTTTTAAATTATTTGGAGCCCAGGGTTAGGCTCATAACCCAGGAAAACTTCTTGGAATCCTCTGGAGCATTGGAGAGGATTCACACATAGATAATTAATGATCAATACCCACAAATGATGATGTGTCGATCGTTGTGTAGTGAGATCAATTCCCAATCGGTGGCCGATTTCCCTCTTCATCAATGATCGGGGTAGGGGTTGTTATTTTGATTATTCTTTTCTGTATTCATGGATTTAATGAATAATGTGGATAAAACCACGAATAGTTTGATCTATATATCATGTGGTCTTTGAAGGAGGGTGTTGTTTTCCAATTCATCTGGGGTTGATTTGGGAATAGATTTTACAATAATTGTTGAATTTGTCATTTTGATTCACCTTATTTAATCCTTATAATGGGAGGAGATCAAATCTAGGAGAAAACTATTAGAGGTTAGTTCCATGAATTTATTTTGGATTTCTTCTCCACTTATAACCCCACTTTCATTTCATTCTTCGTGGGGATATGAATAATTGATCTTTGCGCACCCGTTTCGCAATGAAACAATCCCAAATTGGTGATCTGATATCGCGATGACCTAGAGGAGGTGCGACAATAATGGTGAATGACGAATTAGATCAGATCTAGGGAAATCGTTCTTCAAATATTCTTCATGTGGGTGGATCAATACTTGTTTTTGGGGCTAATCAGAGGCCTGAATCTAGTAGAATCGACCTTGGGGTGTTAGAGTGACCCCAACGCTTGAGTTTAGAAGCGATCAGATGACCTGATGGAAGATCAAAGGCTCACTTGAGGCACAACATCGATGAATTGTGATTTATGGAAAATCATGATGAACAAGACATGTATTCTGAATGACATACCACGTGGGACCATCCTGGCAGTGGATAGGGATTCCACGCTGCACGCGAAAATGAACACGGTGTTCTCCCGGGGAGACACGGATTAGGGACCCCATCCAGCGGTGGCTGGAGTTCCAGGTGATAGGAAGCACCAACACAACATGACACCATCATCACCTAGTGTGTAGGTCCTTACGCGGGCTCAACAAGTATATTGGTAGCTACACGAACACGGGGTGGAGTACCCAACTTGTACTCCACCACACATCCTGACACAGTCAGATACATGGACTACCACATGTACTGTTACATGGCCTTGGACACACGGGTTGAATTCTTGTACGGCCACATGGCCAGCATACCCTTAGTCTCCCTTGGATTGTGGAATATGGAATTTCACTCTCTTACATACCGTTTATACCTTATTCTACATGAAATGACTTATGACATAGTCCATTGTACATAGGCAGTTCCCGAGGTTCTAGGACATGGGGTGTGACCCTTCTATATGCCATGTAATTATCAGTAAATGGATCGATTCACTTGTCCATTATTCCTTGAATATTCATTGTTTGGGTTAGTTCCCATTTTCTCGTTCCTCGGAATGTCAGCTATCTTTTCCATCCCAAGTAGTATGATCCCTTTAGTAGTACATTCTGAGATAGTGTCAGGTTTCCCTTAGAGAGACCCAAATAGACATCCCCTATCCATTAGTGACCTTAGATAGGGTCAGGAATTGAAATGACCAATCATAAAAGATGTTGATCCTCTACTTAGTAGGTGAATCTAGATGAGTCGCAGTATCCTCCAAGTCCCTGGATGTGATCCTCATCCCCATAAAATGATTTTACCTTACTCTAGAGTGTGTACTACCGATGTATGTGTATAAGTTTTTCTTCATACCAATCAATGAATATGTCTCTCTCATGGATTTTACCGATGAAAATTACTTCTTGGATGAACACACTTATAGAAATCAGACTCAGGGAGTGGTTTCTCTTATATCAGTGCTTCATGGAATCATCATACTGAATCCCTAGTGTGGGTATGTGGTCATTGTGGACTACAAGTCTGGGTTTTGAGTATACATGAATGTGTTTCTCTTGGTATATGTTCAGTATACATTTACTATGTAGATTTAACTATAACTTTACATTGTTTATTTCTTGGGGTTTTCGGGGTCCCCAACTGAGTATTGTTATACACACCCCTGCACTGGCTTACCCTGCACATGTCGTGTCTTGTGTAGGTGCGTTTCCTTTTAATAATGTCAAGTTCAGACCTGGACTGGACCGAGATTTCTGAGATATTTTTAAGAAGATGTTTTTCAACGACTATGAGCAGTAGTCCCAGTACCTCATTTTTCTAACAGGTTGGTCATTTTTGTTTTAAAAAACTTTCATTGGGTGGGATTGTACTATGGCCATGTTTACATTCCACATATTAATTCTATTGTTCTCTTTGGGTTTGGTTTAGTTTTATTCATTCATTTTATTCCTTAGTGGTTTTTACTTCATAGAATTTGTGGTTTTGGAGGTTTGTGTGTGGGTACAAGTTCTTCGGAAATGCATATCTTGTTAGTGATATGCCTACTTTCTTCTATTCACTAGTCCATGTCATATTAAAGGTGGTCTTGGGGAGTCGTGGCACGAGCCCCACTGGGATGGGTCATGACATGAGTAATGTGTTTTTTGAGGTCTATTGGAATTATCACATGGTGAATGGGTTTTCTCCAATAATTTACCTTTGATGGGTGATATTCATTTTGGGAAGCATGGTAAGATTTCTCTAAGATGTATTATATAATTTGAGATCATTAAGATGATTATTAATGTATCCTATAAGCATGGATTAACCTCTTCGTTTATTTTATTGTTTATGTATTATATATATATACCATCTTTTGAAATATCATTCTAATAAATTTAATTTCTCCATTTTGGAGGAGATTTCCCAGAGAAAAAAAGTATTATAGTCGAGGAATTAGAGTAGATTAATGATTTATAGAGGAACATCCTATGTGTAATCTATGTTACATAGTTTCATTTATTATGGTAGTATAAAATGAACTCATAAGAGACGTCGGAGTAATAATGGTTTAGGGGAGAGAAATGTCAACATTTTGTGATGGATCATCTTTATATGGCTTGAATTTACAGGGGAAGAAGGTCTTATGATGGGGTGAATTTTAACATCTTGACATCTCTTTTAGAACTTAATATCCTTTTACTTTGACAATTTTTTCTTTTGGTGTTCTATTCGGTTGTTTTATGTGAAATTTATGATTTCATAGAGTTTTCTAGGAATGGAAAACGTGGGCATGTGGTTAGGGAAAACTATGTGGGGAATCCCAAGAAGCTAGGAAATTTTTTGGGGGATTATAGATATTGGATAATATCTAAAAAATAGTTTGGACAACCCATCCATCCTTCTCCACATTTTTTCAACATGGGATATGGTAGTTTTCCTATGTTTCCTCATGGTTTGTTAATATGTGTTTCCAACCTATTGAGGTCCTCCAGTAGCCTAGAATGGGAAAGATAATTTTTCGAATCATGTGGTCAAACCATGTGACCCAAATTAATTAATTTTAAATTTATTCTTATATCCTGAAACAAATATTTTTTAAATACATTTCCCTTCATAGAATTAGTTTATTAATCTAAGAGAATTCCTTTAGATATTTTTGAGATCTCTTTCCGCCTAACAATTGGATATAAGATCTCTAGGTCTAGGGAATTTACTGTATGAATTCATTATTCATCATTAATATAATAGATTGTAGATATATACTCCTTCATATAGTAAAAAATTATATATATGTGGTTTATTTATCAAATATATGGTTATTCTGATATGATGGTTTTTAATTAGATAGGATGTTGAATTTTGGGGAATTCTATTGTTCGAGGTTGATTTTTATGGGACTTAGTGAAGTATTCACTATAAGTGGTATATCTATCTCACTTCTATGTTGTCCTTGGTATCATTGGATCATAATGTAATGTTGTGGGTTATAGATTTTAGGATCTCACATGATTTCGAAAGGCCTTATATTCTTTATTGTGTTGATCCCAAATAATTTATGGAATACCAAGTGTTTGAGTTGGGTTGTTTCAATTAAATTATTTTTCTTATTAATTGTTCATTCATAAAAAATTATTAACTATATTTAAGGAAAATATATATGGTTTATTTTAAATCATATATTGGTGTTTGTGGTAAAAATGGGTTTCCACTTTTTAATTGATATAGAAAAGTTGATCCTAATGAACTGTGATGGTTTTAAAAAATAATAATTAAAAACATTTTTTGGTGTGACTGATGTATTTTGGATTGATTTTGGAAATGTGATATTCCCTTTAGAAATTATTTGAATTGTTAAAAATAAGGGATCTTTGGGTTCTTGTGAGAGGGACAGTGTAGGGAGTTTCTTCTTTGTCATTGATTGTTGGTTCACGCATTGGGTTTCTCCTCCACTCTATAGGTCAACAATTCATGGACTGGTTTAAATGAAATAATTTGGGGGATCAAAAATTTCTATTTTCTTGAGAAAGATGGTATTAAATTAAGGGTACATGTTTTTTGTTCAGTTCTATGAACTGACAACATGGTGTGAGGATCCTAGAAATAAATGAACTATGTTATATTTGTTGTAAATTTAATGGTTCATTTGTTTGATGTAAATTTATTATATATTCTTTGAAAATGATAAAAGTATTTTTATAATCATAAATAAAACCATTATATTTGGAAATGTTTAAATAATGTTAATAACTAGGAATTACGATGTTTTTGCATAATTTTTAAAATAAATATATATTTAATATTTTTCCTTTTGTGGTGATGTAATTTGGATCATTATATAAAGAATAAATCTTGAAAAAATGGTTGGAATCCACTAGGGTTGTTTCTCTCATACCATATAAGCACATCCGGGTGTCTTTAGAGCAATTTTTTTATGTAGGAAAGGGAAAGGATCCACGATGACGTGGTGGATTTTTTTTTTGATTTCTTGGATTAACGACATGGGTAGTGTGATATTGGTATATTTTCCATTGGGAACATGGGGATAACGGTCATTACTTTTTTCACATTGGTTACAATTTATACATGTTCATTGTTTTCGAGTTTTGGTACTTGTATTTCTTTACTTTTGTTTCATTCATACTGTTGACTTCTATTTGTAAATTTTGATTATATTCATTCATGGAATTATATTTTATGTTCTTTATTGTAAAATAATTCCAAAAATTATTTATTTATTCTTATATTCTTGTCTCGTGTCCATAACGATTAGGAATTCCCCTCATGTCTTTTTAGGACTAGCTAGGGTTTCTAATAGGTAGGTAATACAAGCTCATTTCTATAATCTATTATGTCTTTATAAATTTGAACGATGTGAAACATCAAATAGATTCTTCATTAATTTTATAACTAAATGAAAAAAAATTTATCCGCATAATTTTGTTAATCCATAATCATTGTGCTAAACTCTAAAATATTCCACACATTTTTTTGTATATTTATATCATCCATATAATCCTACTTGATCTTCACATGGATAGATTTTTGAGCTGAAATTTTGGAAATATATAATTTATGACATTAAATTATGGTTCCCATGTATACCATTTGAAAATGAATTTGTATTTTGTAACATTCAATCCTCAGCATCATTATCATAGAATGATCCTTCATATTCATATCATGGTCTAACTTTTTTACCATCCAAGGGTGGTAATGTATTGGGAATTATTATTAATTAATCAACTCAAAACATATACTTAGGTGTATGTTCATATCCATATAAGAGAATATATTATTTATAAGGTGCTTGATCTATGTGTATAGACCCATTTCTTGTTTCTATGGCTTGTAGATCATGGAGGAGGCCTTAAAGTGGTCTCGAGGAGTATGGCTATGAAATGATGGAAACAAGACGAATTACACACTGTGTAAGAATTACACATAGTGTATGTTTGGTATAAAATGTGTAATTTTTTAGGTATAAATAATAAAAACGTGATTCATATTTCAAGGGGAACCAAACCATTAGAATTACATGATGTGATAGGGGATTACATGTCATGTAAATCCCTGATTCTGTACATTTAATAATGTTTCATCTTCTTAGTTTTTTTCACAAACCCTATTTCTACAAGTCTTCATTTCTTTAATTGATGAATATTATCTCCCTTTCATGTGTATTAGAGACTTATTCAATGGGAATCTTTTAGTGGGATTCTTTCTTCTATCTGTGGTGATCTATGGTGATCCAAGGTATGTTCTACCTCGATTCTTGTTATTTATTCTGTCTATTTCCTCAAATTCATCTTTTATTTGTGATTTCTCTTGATATCCATGTTTCAAAAATATATTTTTTTTATTTTTTGTTTCCATGGTTTTGGCACTACATCCTCTGGTGGATGAAATTCTTGTGGGAGAGGCTATCAAGATCCACAAGTTTGGACCATTCTCATGAGATGAAAATTGAAACCCTTTTTGAGGTAGGGGATTCATTACTTCTCTATATTTACATGAAATCATTGAGCTAACAAGATTTATCCCATTATATCAACATTAAATTAACCGAATAATTAATTATATTGGTTAATTAATATATATTGATTGTATTATGATGTTTCTGTATATAACATGATAACTGGTTGCCTGTTTATTTTCTAATTAGTGTGATATCTATTCCTTTATTGGATTTTCATGTTGTTCTTGATAGAAATCTATAAAAAATTTAAGGACATAATTAATTGATAATTAATTGGATAAAATACTAATAATGTTGTAACACCCCTGACATGGGATCCACTAAATCGGTGCCCCCTGAAGGGTCTCCACATGAATTCAATCGCACCTCCCCATACTCAAGAGGGTTCTGAATTGTAGAAAGGTTATAAAGGTCACATTGTGAGACTATACCATCATTACCAAATTATGAAACACCATAAAATAGATATAAATGGGGAAATAATATAGAATAACTAGTGAACATGCATAAATAACCAATTTCCAAAACTGGGTACGAACCACAACCAACAATAAATATGTCATGTCATGCTACACTTCCAATTAAAAAAAATAAGGGAAATAGTGGAATACACAAAAGTGGTCTAGAATCTTTTTCCATAATCATATCCATGTACCTCTCAATAAGGACTCATCTCCCAAGCATACAACACTTTCCCTTTTTCCTAACCTACAAGCAAGAAATATGCTCAGGTACCCAATGGTGGCCCGAGAATGGTGTTAGTACAACTCAGTAGGCCCCCTCGAATGGTGTTTACAAAATATCCGGTCTAAACATATTATGCGTGAAAGTAATTGATGCACGCCTGTCGTGGGGCATGGAAAAACAATATTTTATTTACCTAAGTATAGTATAGCAGTTGATCCTAGGTAGTCTCCCGAAGAGGAGTGCACACAAAACAAGGTTGTCACTTTTTGTTGGTTTTCTTAAAAAGATTGGTTTTAATTAATTTTAATGACTATGAGAGAAAAAAACAATAGAAATTGATTGATTTTAACAAATGATAAAGACGGTGATCGGATTGGGTTCGGCTAGACCTAGTGTTGTGCCATCACAGTTTCCAAATTTTATCTCTTCTTCTTCCTTAAACTGGTAAGAGAGATATTCATCTACCGAGTCTTCTCTCTCCCTTAGTCAGATAGATGTGATGATAATTATCCTTTCTAAAACCATAGATTGGTCTATCCTCCTTCCAATGTGCTTAGGGTTGTAGAAGGTCTCTTGATTAATTAAAGAAATCCCAGACCTAGAATTGTTGTTCCCGAATAAACCAAGATTTTGACATACAATCCTACACACGTGCTTGACAACCGCCGAGTAATCACCACCTAACCATAATCTTGTTCCACCATATACAGATTAGAATTGGGTGGAGGGATATGTGATCATCGACTGAAGCAATTTATAATTTCAGAATAAAAAACATAACACTACCGCATTCAGAATTTAATTCAGAATTAAGAATTTAAACCAGAATAAGAAGGAAAAAGAAATTGTATTCATTTCAAGCACAAAAACTCAAACACAACACATAGGTCCAGCCTCCCCTCTTTCTATTCACTCAAATGAAACTAACCCTTCAAGGATGTGGGTAAACGAGATGATGCGGGAGAGAGACATTTTAAAGTAAAGAAAAAATAAAATAAAGAAACAGAATGATGCGGAAGAAGAATTTCCCCGTGTGTCCCTTGGTTTCCTCCTGTCTTCGATTGTGGTGTCCCAGGAGGAATGGGATGGAATATGGGATTCTTTGAGGAGGAGGATCTCTCCTCCTTTTATAGCTAGATTTTTGTCCTCCGAATGTTGTCGTGTTTTGGACCCAATAAATGACTTCTTCATTCATTGAGCTATTCTTCAATGTTTTTCATAATTTTATTGGACATTTCCCCTCAAAATCTCAGCGGATTTGGACATGTATTTCGAGAGTTATGGCCGTTTGACTCTGATCATTTATTCTGTCCAGTCAGACTCTCTAAAATGCCAACCCCTGGATTAGGAAGCTTTTATAGACCCTCAAACGGCCAAATCCCGCTGCCTTTCCTTAATAAAGGATGTTCTAAAACCCCTTGCGCATCAACCCACCGAATTTCTCAATATTTGGGCCCACCATGAATGTGTTATGGATCCCACAACAAAACTAGACACAACTGAAAACATTTTTCTTTCTCCCACTTCTGAGATTCTTTTGAGCTTCCATATAGCCAATTCAACTTTTCGTCCAAAAATAGTAAATGAAGCCCTGGATGTTTAGAATCCGGAAAAGAAATAATTTTGAAATTTGGATTAGTGTAGTCATGGTTATGTGTAAACTAAATAAATAATTTAAAAATATTAAAAATCCAAAATGGCCCATTTTTACTATTTAGCTCAAAATAACACGAAAATCATAAAAATGAAAAAATTCATCTTACAGGAACACTTTTTTGGGTTTAAAACAATGATATTCAATATAAATTAATTGAAAATATTTTCTCTATTAATTCCACCACACTTAAACTATGCTTGTCCTCAAGCATAAAATCTCAACATGGAATTCAAAGGGCACCAATGTCACAAATATTTAAATTTCAAATGAAATAAAATAAAATGATTATCAATGTCCAAAAAAAAATTCCAGTTCCACAAAAATACCAATTTAATTTCTCATTTTTCAAAGAAACAATCAATTTATGCATTTTACTTTTCCCCTTTGAAAAATAATGGAGCTTCTCCTTTCATTCATTCAAGCTTCTCAATTTATTATTATTAAAAATTCCAAATCATGATCTACCTCAATTTTGAATCTTTTCTCTCATCACTCATGATACAATTAATAGTTGAGTTATGTTCATATCATTAGAACATTCTTCTTACCCATAGGCTTGTAAAGGAACTACTTTCTCCACTTTCTAAAGACAAAACACACATAAAATATTAAGGACTTGCAATAAAGGTTCAAATGACTCTATGGATTAGTGTTGGTGGGTAAATGATTGAAATAATTTAAGTCCAGAAGTAGGAGGTTTTACTCTTAAGTACAATGCATGATTAATAAAGTGAAAGCACTAGATGGACCTCACTCAAATCCCCTTGAAATGTGAATCACAACACCGGTCCCCTTTTAATGACATGGTTCATGAGTCAAAAAATGATTTCAAAGAATGATATCATCCAAGTTATCCTTGTTTTTTTATAAAGCTCTAGAAAGGCACAACTTTATTTTCTTTTTTTGTAAAGCTCCAGACAGGCACAACTTTATTTTGATTTTTTCTCTCTCTTTTTTTATGGAGAACCGGATGAAATGAAAGAAGAATAATGAAATGATGACTCATGCCCAATTTTCTAATAAATCATTTCCCAAAATGATGACACACACATTACACCACCCAAAAATGATACATATCCTAATAAACGCACCTAAAATGCCCTTCCCCCACACTCAAACTTGAATTACCATGAAAAAACAATAAAAGTGTGGGTAGGTAAGGAAATATTAGCTTATAATGTGGCGTAAAACTATAAGACAATTCATGGATTCTATGGGATAACGAAAGATAAATGTAAGCGTGGGTCTCAGGTAAATATGTGGCTAGCCAATGTAGTGTCTCAATCATTTTAAATGTGGTTTTGTGCAGTCCTATCTTTGATAAGATTCAATACAAGTTCTAGCAGGTGGCACGTCCCAAGATCACTCAAGAAATATGCTCAAGATAAAATAGGAAATATTTGATCTAGAAATCCTCTCAGGAATGAGAATATGATATTGGACAATCACTCATGGCATGATTAATAGTAACAAATTAATTCCCATGAATTTCATAAATTCAAAGTATGAAAAATGGAAGGGAAATTTCATTTACATGAATCAATTAATTCCCTCAAATCATGACACCTGATTTCTATATCCTTGCTTCACTTTAATCATCCAATTATCCATTTTAATCATTCAATCTCATTAACATTGAAATCTAAAACATGGAATCACTGGATTTCTATGAAACTCATGTCACATAGAGAAGTCATGTAAAACATGAATTAAATCATGTGAATGCATTTTTTTGATTAATTCTTTAAAAGACTAAAAATGTAGGGAATAAAGTTGGATAATATTAAATTGATACTCTTACTCCCCTGTCAAATGGATTCTTTTCTTCACGACATATAATCCCACTACAACATCTTCATTAATGGACATAAAATATAGAAATTAAAACAATTGACAGTGCAGGCCTGTTCAATCATGCTGGTAAATGACTAAGAGGACAACTGGACAATGGGAGAAAATGGGGGTTTCCTCCCGATAGCACCTTTGTTTAATGTCTTTTTCTCGACAAAACAAAAAAATTAAAATTAAATTTTTCGAAAAATATCCTGCACTACAAGATTCCCTCCCCCACACTTAATTGATGCAGTGTCCTCAATGCAAGTAAATGGAATTTTTTATGTAAGATTCAAAAATATGGAGTTACATCATTTAATCAAGTGTAAAGTAATGATGCAACCTGGTAGGTGTTCATTTGTATTACGGGTGAAGGAGTGCGATATCCTCCACTGGTTCTTGAGGTACGGTCCCATGGAACTTCTTCAGCCTCTACCCATTTACAGTGAATGGGTTTCCTCCTCCTTCTTTTTGAATCTGCACAGCACCAAAGGGGTATACATGAATTACAGTAAAGGGGCCTTCCCTATGGAACAAATTTCACCTGGCATATGCTTACGTCTGGATTTGAAGAGTAACATGTGATCTATAGGGTTGAAGGTTCTTGGTTGAATTATCTTGTCATGGGCCATCCTTGTTTTCTCTTTATAGATCATTGAGTTTTCAAAAGATTCCCTTCTAATTTCCTCTAACTCCTGAAACTGCAATCTTCTTTCTTTCTCAGCTTTCTCAAAGTCCAGATTCATCTCTCTGACCGCCCATTAGGCTCTATGCTCCAACTGCATTGGAATGTGGAAACTCTTTACCTAGTCAAATCTATAGGGACTCATCCTTATCGGTGTTTTGTAGGGCTTTCTGTATGCCCATAATGTATCATCTAAATTTTTTATCCAGTCCTTCAGGTTGGGTTTAACAGTCTTCTCCAGAATGGATTTGATTTCTCTATTGAAGACTTCTGCTTGGCCATTTGTTTGGGGATGGTATGGGGTAGATGTTCTATGATGCACCCCATACTTCTTCAGAAATGCTTCCATTTTCTTATTGTAGAAATTAGTTTCCTGATCACTGATGATTGCTCATGGCATGCCAAACCTACAGAAAATGTTAGCCCTGACAAAATCACAATCAACTTTAGCATAATCAGTTCTGGTTGCTTTTTCTTCCACCCATTTTAAAACATAGTCTACAACCAAATGAATATATGAATTTCCAAATGACATTGGGAATGGTCCAATGAAATATATTCCCCAAACTTCAAAAATTTCACAATAGGTTATTGGTTTTTGTGTCATTTCATGTTGTTTGGATATGTTATAAGAAAATTGACTTTTTTCACATCTTTTAAAAAATTCATATGCATCCTAGAATAAGGTGGTCCAGTAGAGTCCAGATTCTAAAAATTTTCAGGCAGTCCTCCAAGGTCCAAAGTGTCCTCTACAGGATAACTTATGACAAAATTCAAACACTGATTCAATTTCACTTATTGGAAAGCATCTTCTTATGATTTTATCCTTACAAATTTTCCACAGAAACAGGTCTTCCAAAATGTAAAATCTTGATTTATATTTAATCTTATGTTGTTGATGAGATCTTAGATGAGAGGTTACCTGAGATGTTACCAAATAGTTGACAATTTTGGAATACCATGGTACATCACTATTGATTATGTAGAGTTTTTCTCCAAGAACCTCATCATTAAGTGGGTTCTGCTTTGGGATTTTTGTTTCATCGGTGTGGGGTAGTATACTCAAATGATCAGCCACTTGATTTTCAGTCCACTTCTTATCTTTGATTTCCAAATTGAAATCTTGTAAGAGTATCAATCATCCCACCAACCGTGGTTTAGAATCCCCCATTTTCATTAAGTACCTAAGAGCTGTATGATCAGAAAAAACAACAACTTTAGTGCCCAGAAGATATGATTGGAATTTATCTAGTGAAAAAATGACTACAAGGAACTCCTTCTCTGTGGTTGTGTAATTTATTAGTGTTTCATCCAATTTCCTTGATTCATAGGAGATGACTTGAGGCTTGCTGTCAATTCTCTGTGATAGATCAGCTCCAACTGCTTGGTTGGATGCATCACAAAGTAGCTCGAAAGGGTAATCCCAATTGGGTGGCTGCTTTATTGGTGGTGTTATCAGCCTTTCATTTAATTCTTCAAATTATTCCCTATACGCCCAATCAAAATTAAAGTCATTATCCTTTTAAAGTAATATTGAGAGAGGGAGAGAAATCTTACTGAAATCCTTGATGAATCTTCTGTAAAATCCTGCATGCCCTAAAAAGGATCTAACATGTTTGACACAAGTTGGATATGGCAAGGAATTTATTACATCATGTTTTGATTTATCAACCTCAATCCAATTTTGTTAAATTATTTTCCCCAACACTATCCCTTTTTCAACCATGAAATAACATTTTTCGAAATTTAAGACAAGGTTCTTTTCAATTGATGTTTTCAATACTTTTTCCAAATTTCCCATGAAATGATCAAATGAATTTCTAAAAACTGTTAAATCATCAAGAAACCCCTCCAATCAATCCTCAATGTGGTCCAAGAAAATACTCACCATATACCGTTGAACTGTACCTAGGGAATTTCATAGCCCGAAAGGCATCCTTTTGTAGGTGAATGTTCAAAAAGGGCAGGTGAAGGTTGTCTTCTCCTGGTCTTCTGGTGCAATTTGTATCTGAAAATATCATGAGAATCCATCTAAAAAATAGTAATGAGTTTTTCCAGATAACATTTCAAGCATCTTATCAATGAATGGAATAGTAAATAGATATTTTCTGGTAACTTGATTTAGCATCCTATAATCTATACACACTCTCTAGTTGTTTTTTATTCTCATGGGGATCAGTTCATTTCTTTCATTTGTAACAGTGGTCAGGCCGGTTTTGATGGGGACATCATGAATTGGGTTGACCCATTGAGAATCAGAGATTTGGTAAATGATATCAGCTGCTAAAAATTTCTCAATCTCTTTCTTAATGACCTCTATGATTGTGGGATTGAGTCTTCTTTGAGGTTGTCTAAATGACTGAGAATCACATTCTAAAAATATCCTGTGTTAGCATACCTTAGGGTTGATTCCAGGAATATCACCTAAACTCTATCCTACTGCTTTGACATTCCTTTTGAGAAGGTCAATCAATGTTTGTTCTTGTGAATGGGATAGGTTATTGGCAATGATTACTGGAAATTTTTGTCCTTCCATTAGGTAAGCATAAATCAAGTCACATGGCAAAGGCTTCAGCTCTAAACACGGGGGTTTGTTTAAGGGATGATGTTGCATTTAGGTTTCCTACTTCTAATATTGAATTCTCTGGAATAATCTCACTTCCTTTTAACAAATAATCGAAAAAATCAGATTTTACCTCATCCTCCAACATGATATAAGTATTTTCAGGTTCATGGGAGTTATAAAATTCAAATGAAGAGTGATCTCCCACAGATAAAAAGCCATGAATCATACCTGAGTCTTCAATTGCTTCTATACCCTCATCATGGGAGATTTCATAAAGTGAGTGACTGCTGGATGGGTGTTTCATCGTATCAAGAATATTGAAGTGTACCATACTATCTCGAAGCTCCATGGTGAGTGTTCCTTCATGCACGTTGATGATTTTCCTTGTTGTTTTCATGAATGGTCTCCCTAGGTTGATTGGAGATTGGGATGGTTATCGGTATTCCTCCATGCCAAGGACATAAAAGTCTGCTGGAAAGATTAATCCCTTCACTCGTACAAGTACATCTTCAACGACTCTAGCTGGGAAAATGGTGGATCTGTTTGCTAATTGTACGACCACCCAAGTTGATTTTAGTTCTCAGATCTGGAAAGATGAAAACACTGAGTTAGGCATCACATTTATTGAACCTCCAAGATCACATAGTGCATCAGTAAACTTTAACAAACCGATAGTGCAGGGAATAGAGATAGTCCCTAGATCTTGAAATTTTTGTGGTATCGGTGGTGTGATCAATGATGAGACTCTTCTTCCTATGTTGATTCTTTTATTTCCATCCAACCTCTTTCTTTTAGTACACAGATCCTTCATAAATTTTTCATATTTATGGATTTTTCTGATTTCATCCAGTAGTGGAATGTTAATCTCAACTTTTTGGAATGTCTCCTAAATTTCCCATTGAAGTCGTTCTTCTTCGCCCTTCTTTGACTCAACCAATGTTGATAGGAATGGTGCTAGGATATCCTTTTTATCCCTTTGTTGTTTCTGCAATGGTGTTTCTAGTATTTATTTCATGAACCTTGTTCTTTCTACTTTGTTGTTGACTCCATCTTTTGGTTGGATAGGATAAGCTTCAGAAGGTTCCCTAGATTCATCCTCCTCACATTGTTCTGGTGGTGTGAGCTCCTTCCCACTTCAGGTTGTGATTGCACTAACATTCTCTTTTGGATTGGGAATTGTTTGTGCATGAATTTTACCTTGTTTATTGGTGATATCATCCATAATGCTTGAAAATTGATCATCTAGCTTGTCCATCTTATCTTATATTCCCGCAACTATTGTCTTCAGCAGTTGGTCTTAATTTTTTGGTGCACTTTTGGATGATTTCTCCTTATTATTCCACTATAAAGGTGGTGGTTGGAAAGTTTGTTGTTGCTAGAAGGAATTTTTATAATGTTGTTGGAATGATATCGGGTTCTAATATTGCTCCTGAAAAGGTGCTCTGGCTTGGTTCTGTTGAAACCCATACCCTAGTTGGGTTTGCGGTTGGTATTGCCTTTGTTGATAGGCTGCAGCACAACATTCCGTCCCCTATACTTCTCGACATTGATCAGTGTAATGAGAATTAGAAGAGCATAAAACACATTCATGATTCGGTCATTGTTGTTCCTTCACATGGTTCACAACTATTTGTCGCACCAACCTGGTGGGTTCACCCATTTCATTCCTAATTAAATCTATTGAATCAGATGTTCTTACCTCATAGATTCCTCTGGTGATCGTACCTCGAGTGCCAAACTGCTGGGAATTTTGTGCAATCTTTTCAATCAGAACTCGTATATCTGCAGGTGATTTTTCAATGAGGGTTCCTCCTGATGAGGCATCTCGTAGATTCATGTCATTGTCAATAAAACTTTGGTAGAAGCACACAAGGAATTGGTCCTCTTCTCTTTCTTGGTGTGGACAACTTTCACAAAGCTTATTGAAACATTCCCAGTTTTTGTAGAGTGTTTCTCCAGTTGTTTGATGAATAACATAAATCTCCTTATTTATTGTAGTGCTCCTGGATGATGGGAAGAATCTTTGTACGAATCATTTTTCAGATCATCCCAGTCACAGATCTCCCCCGGTTGTAGATTGTACAACCATTCCTTTTCTGCTCCCTCTAGTGAGAAAGGGAATTCCTTCCACTTCACATGTTCTTCTGTGATTGATTGAGGTTTGAAGCTGGAGCAGACATTGGTGAATTCTTGAATATGTCGATTCATGTCTTCTCCTGCAAGACCATAAAATTTAGTAAGCACTTGGATCATGTTAATTCACAATTCAAAATCATTTTCTAAGGAAGGAATTGCATGTTGATAATTTTTATTGGAAAATTGAGGTGCATAGATGTCACGTAGGGTTCGGTTGGGATTTACAACCATTATTAAAGGTTCAAAGTCTTCACTCAAGGTATCACTTGAATCGGTGAGATTGATTTCATCAAAGTCTTTGGGAAGATTTTGATTTCTCAATTTGGTTATTGTGTGCTCAATTTCTGGATCGAATTCTAATACATTTCTATTTGAAATACGGGTCATTCAAAAGAGATTGTTTTGAAAAAAAGCTTTGAGGAACTGCCTCCCCAGCAACGGCACCAGGTTTGACACATGCCAGTCGTGGGGTGTGGAAAACCAATATTTTATGTACCTAAGTATAGTATAGCAGTTGATCCTAGGTAGTCTCCTGAAGAGGAGTGCACACAAAACAAGGTTGTCACTTTTTGTTGGTTTTCTTAAAAAGACTGGTTTTAATTAATTTGAATGACTATGAGAGAAACAAACAATAGAAATTTATTGATTTTGACAAATGATAAAGACGGTGATCGAATTGGGTTCAGCTAGAACTAGTGTTGTGCCATCATGTTTTCCAAATTTTATCTCTTCTTCTTCCTTAAACCGGTAAGAGAGAGATTCATCTACCGAGTCCTCTCTATCCCTTAGTCAGATAGATGTGATGATAATTTTCCCTTCTAAAACCTTAGATTGGTCTATACACCTTCCAATGTGCATAGGGTTGTAGAAGGTATCATGATTAATTAGAGCAACCCCAGACCTGGAATTATTGTTCCCTAATAACCATGATTTCGACATACAATCTACACACATGCTTGACAACCGCCGAGAAATCACCACCCAACCCTAATCTTATTCCACCGTATACAGATTAGTATTTGGTGGAGGGAGATGTGATCATCGACCAAAGCAATTTATAATTTCAGAATCAAAAAATTTACACTAACGCATTCAGAATTTAATACTGAATTAATAATTGAAACCATAATATGAATGAAGACGAAATTTTATTCATTTCATGAACAAAAAATCAAACACAACACATAGGTCCAGCCTCACCACTTTCCGATCACTCAAATGAAACTACCCCTCTATGGATGGGGTAAGCGAGATGCTGCAAGAGAGGAGAGACATTTTAAAGTGAAGAAAAATAAAAGAAAGAAACAGAATGATACTGAAGAATAATTTCCCCGAGTTTCCATTGGATTCCTACCATCTCCGATTGTGGTGTCCCAGAAGGAATGGGATGGAATATGGGATGCTTTGAGGAGGAGGAGCTCTCTTCCCTTTATAGCCAGATTTCTATCGTCATAATGTTGTCACGTTTCAGACCCAATAAATGACTTCTTAATGAATTGAGCCCTTATTCAATGATGTTCATAAGTTTCTTGGTCGTTTCCACTCAAACTCTCAGTGGATTTGGACATTTAGTTCGTGAGTTATGGCCGTTTGGCTATGAGCATTTATTTTGTCCAGTCAGACTCTCTAAAACGCCAACCCCCGGATTAGGAATCTTTAATGGACCCTCAAAATGCCAAATCCCGCAGCCTTTCCATCATAGAAGATGTTCTAAAACTCTTTGTGTATCCACCCACCAAATAGAACAACCTTTTGGCCCAACATGAATGAGTTATTGTTCCCACACCAAAACTAGGCACAACTACAAACATTTTTCTTTCTCCCACTTGTGTGCTTTTTTTGAGCTTCCATATGGCCGATTCAACTTTTAGTCAAAAAATAGTAAATGAAGCACTGTATGTGTATAATCTAGAAAAGAAAGAATTTTAAAATTTTGATTAGCGTAGATAATGTTATGTCCAAACTACAGAAATAATTTAAAACTGTTAAAAATCCAAAATGGCCCATTTTTTAATTCAGCTCAAAATAACACCAAAATCATAAAAATGAAACAATTCATCTTGGAGGAACAATTTTGTGGGTTAAAAACAATGATATTAAATATAAATTAATTGAAAATATTTTCTCTATCAATTCCCCCAAACTTAAACTATGCTTGTCCTCAAGAATAAAATGTCAACATGGAATTCCAAGGGCACCAATGTCACCAATATTTTTTATTTCATATAAAATAAAATCAAGTGATTATCAATGTACAATAAAATTTTCCAGTTCCAGAAAAATACCAATTTACTTTCCCAATTTTCAAAAAAACAATCAATTCATGAATTTTACATTTCCCCTTTTAAAAATAATAGAGCTTCTCATTTCATTCGTTCAAGATTCTTAATTTATTATTATTAAACATGCCAAATCATGATCTACCTCACTTTTGAATCATTTATCTCATCACTCATGATACAATTAATAGTGGAGTTATGCTCATATCATGATAACATGCTCCTTACCCATAGGATTGTAAAGGAACTACTTTCTCCACTTTGTAAAGACAAAACACACCTAAAATTTTGATGACTTCCAATAAAGGATAAAATGACTCTGTGGATTAGGGTTGGTGGGTAAATGATTGAAATAATTTAAGGCCAGAAGTAGGAGGATTGACTCTTAAGTACAATTCATGATTAATCAAGTGAAAACACAAGATGAACCTCACTCAAATCCCCTTGAAATGTGAATCACAACACCACTCCCCTTTTAATGACATGGGTAATGAGTCAATAAATGATTACAAAGAATGATATCATCCATGTTCTCCCTATTTTTTTAAAATCTCCAGAAAGGCACAACTTTATTTTATTTTTTTTACAGCTCCAGACAGACAGAAATTTATTTTGAATTTTTCTCTCTCTTTTTTTATGGAGAACCGGATGAAATGAAAGAAGCATAATGAAATGATGAATCGTGCCTAATTTTCTAATAATTCATTGCCCAAAATGGTGATACACACATTACACCACCCAAAAATGATACATATCCCAATAAACGCACATGAAAGGACCTTCCCCCACACTCAAACCTGAATTACCATGAAAAAAATACTAAAAGTGTGGGTAGGTAAGAAAATATCAGCTTGTAATGTGGCTTAAACCTATAAGGAAATTCATGGCTTCTATGGGATAACGAAGGATAAATATAAGGGTGAATCTTAGGTAAATATGTGGCTAGACAATGTAGTGCCTCAATCATTTTAAATTTGGTTTTGTACAATCATAGATTTGACAAGTTTCAATACAAGTTCTAGCAGGTGGCACGTCCCAAGATCACTCAAGAAATATGCTCAAGATAAAATATGAAATATTTGGTCTAGAAATCCTCTCAGGAATGAGAATATGATATTGGAAAATCACTCATGGCATGATTAATAATAACAAATTAATTCACATGATTTTCCGAAATTCAATGAATGAAAAATGGAAGGGAAATTTCACTTACATGAATCAATTCATTACCTCAAATCATGAGTCCTTATTTCAATATCCTTGCTTCACTTTAATCATCCAATTATCCATTTTAATCATTCAATATCATTAACATTGAAATCTAAAAAATGGAATCATTGGATTTCTATGAAACTCATGTCTCATAGAGATATCAAGTAAAACATGAATTCAAGCGTGGGCATGAAATTTTTTGAATAATTCATTAAAAGACTAAAAATGTAGTGAATAAATTTCGATAATATAAAATTGAAACTCTTAATCCCCTATCAAATGGATTCTTTTCTTCACGAAGTATAATCCCACTACAACTTCTTCATTAATGGACCTAAAATATAAAAATGAAAACAATTGATAGTGCATGCCTATTCAATCATGCTGGTAAATGACTAAGAGGACAAGTGAACAATGGGGGAAAATGCGGGTTGACTCCCGGAAGCGCCTTTGTTTAATGTCATCGGCTCGACAAAAAAAATTAAAATTAATTTTTTTGAAAAACTCCGGGACTACACGATTTCCTCCCCCACACTTAATTGATGCAGTGTCCTCAATGCATGTTGATGGAATTTTTTATGTAAGTTTCAAAAAGATGGAGTTACTGAATTTAATCAAGTGTAAAGGAATGATGCAACCTGGTAGGTGTTCATTTGTATTCAGGGTGAAGGAGTGCGATCTCCTCCATTGGTTCTTGAGGTATGGTACCATGGAACTTATTCAACATCTTCCCATTTATAGTGAATGGGTTTCCTCCTCCTTTCTTTTGAATCAGCACAACACCAAAGGGGTATACATGAATAATAGTAAAAGGGCCTTCCCATCTGGAACGAAGTTTACCTGGCATAAGATTAAGTTTGGATTTGAAGAGTAACACGTGATCTCTAGGGTTGAAGGTTCTTGGTTGAATTATCTTTCTATGGGCCATCCTTGTTATCTCTTTATAGATGATTGATTTTTCAAAACATTCCCATCTAACTTCCTCTAACTCCTGTAACTGTAGTGTTTTTTCATTCCCAGCTTTCTCAAGGTCCAGATTCATCTCTCTGACCGCCCAGTATGCTCTATGCTCCAACTCCATAGGAAGGTGGAAACTCTTTCCATATACCAATATTTAGGGACTCATCCCTATCGGTGTTTTGTAGGCCGTTCTGTATGCCCATAATGTATCGTCTAACTTTTGGCTCCAGTCCTTCTGGTTGGGTTTAACAGTCTTCTCCAGAATGTCTTTGATTTCTCTATTGGAGACTTCTGCTTGGCCATTTGTTTGTGGATGGTATGGGGTAGATGTTCTATGATGCACCCCATACTTCTTCAGTAATGCTTCCATTTTCCTGTTGTAGAAATGAGTTCCCTGATCATTGATGATTTCTCGTGGCACGCCAAACCTACAGAAACTTTTAGCCCTGAAAAAATCACAAACAACTTTAGCCTCATCAGTTTTGGTTGATTTTTCTTCCACCCATTTTGTAACATAGTCTACAGACAAAAGAATATATTAATTTCCAAATGACATTGGGAATGGTCCCATGAAAAATGTGCCCCAATCTTCAAAAATTACACAAAAGGTTATTGGTTTTTATGGAATTTCATGTTGTTTGGATATGTTACCAGAAAATTGGCATTTTTCACATCTTTACAAAATTCATATGCATCCTTGAATAAGGTGGGAAAGTAGAGTCTAGATTCTAAAACTTTTCGGGCAGTCCTCTGAGGTACAAAAGTGGCCTCCACAAGATAATTTATGACAAAATTCAAACACTGATTCAATTTCACTTCTTGGAAAGCATCTTCTTATGATTTGATCATTACAAATTTTCCACAGAAACAGGTCTTCCCAAATGTAAAATCTTGATTCAGATTTAATATTATGTTATTGATGAGAGCTTAGATGAGAGGTTACCTGAGATGTTACCAAATAGATGACATGGTTGGCATACCATGGTACTTCACTATTGATGATGTGGAGTTGTTCTCCAGGAATCTAATCATTATGTGGGTTCTGCTTTGGGATTTCTGTTTCAGCGGTGTGGGGTAGTCGACTCAGATGATCAGCCACTTTATTTTTAGTCCCCTTATTATCATTGATTTAAAAATTTAAATCTTGTAAGAGTAGAATCCATATCACCAGTTGTGGTTTAGCATCCTCCTTTTTCATTAAGTACCTAGAGCTGCATGATCAGGAAAAAACAACAACTTTATTGTCTAGAAGATATGATCGGAATTTATCTAGTGAAAAAGAGACTGCAAGGAACTCTTTCTCTGTGGTTGTGTAATTTATTTGTGTTTCATCTAAGTTCCTTGATGCGTAAGTGATGACTTGAGGCTTGCTGTCAATTCTCTGTGATAGAGCGTCTCCCACTGCTTGGTTGGATTCATCACAAAGTAGCTCGAAAGGGTAATCCCAATTGGGTGGCTACATTATTGGTGGTGTTATCAGCCATTCCTTTAATTCATCCAATGATTCCCTACATGAACAATCAATATTAAAGTCAGCATCCTTTAAAAGTAATCTTGAGAGAGGGAGAGAAATCTTACTGAAATCCTTGAGGAATTTTCTGTAAAATTCTACATACCCTAAAAAGGATCTAACATGTTTGACACAAGTTGGATATGCAAAGGAATTTATTACATCAAATTTTGATTTATCAACCTCAATCCCATTTTGTGAAATTATGTGCCCCAACAACATCTCATTTTCAACCATGAAATGACATTTTTTGAAATTTAAGACATGGTTCATTTCAATGCATGTTTTCAAAACATTTTCCAAATTTACCAAGAAATGATCAAATGAATTTCCAAAAAACTGTGAAATCATCAAGAAACACCTCCAAGAAATCCTCAATGTGGTTCAATAAAATACTCATCATATACCGTTGAAATGTACCTGGGGCATTTCATAGTCTGAAAATCATCCTTTTGTAGGAGAATGTTCCAAAATAGCAGGTGAAGGTCGTCTTCTCCTAGTCTTATGGTGCAATTGGTACCTGAAAATATCCTGAGAATCCATATAAAAAATAGTAATGAGTATTTCCAGCTAACCATTCAAGCATCTGATCAATGAATGGAATAGGAAAGTGATCTTTTCTGGTAACTTGATTTTACTTCCTGTAATCTATACACACTCTCCAGCTGTTTTGTATTCTCACGGGGATCAGTTCATTTATTTCATTTGTAACAGTGGTCAGGCTGGATTTCTTGGGGACTACATGAATTGGGCTGACCCATTGAGAATCAGAGATTGGGTAAATGATATCAGCTACTAACAATTTCTCAATATCTTTCTTAACGACCTCCATGATTGTGGGATTGAGTCTTCTTTGAGGTTGTATAACTGTTCGAGAATCACTTTCTAAAAATATCCTGTGAGAGCATACCTTAGGGTTGATTCTAGGAAAATCACCTAAAATCCATCCTACAGCTTTGACATTCCTTTTGAGAAGGTCAATCAATATTTGTTCTTGTGAATGGGATAGGTTGTTGCCAATGATTACTGGAAATTTCTCTCCTTCCATTAGGTAAGAATACTTCAAGTCACATGGAAAGGGCTTCATCTATAAACATGGGGTTTGTTCAAGGGATGATATTACATTTAGGTTTCCTACTTATAATATTGAATTCTCTGGAATAATCTCACTTCCTTTTAACAAATCATCGAAAAAATCAGATTTTACCTCATCCTCCAACATGATATCAGAATTTTTAGTTTCATGAGAGTTATAAAATTCAAATGAAGAATGTTCTCCCAAAGATAAAAAGTCATGAAGCATACATGATTCTTCAATTGGTTCTATACCTTCATCATGGGAGATTTCATAAAGTGAGTGATTGCTGGACGGGTGTTTCATCGTATCAAGAATAGTGAAGAGTACCATACTATCTACGAGCTCTATGGTGAGTGTTCCTTCATGCACGTTGATGATTTCCCTTGCTGTTTTCAGGAATGGTCTCCCAAGGATGATAAGAGATTGGGATGGTTCTTGGTCTTCCCCCATGGAAGGGACATAAAAGTCTGCTGGAAAGATTAATCCTCTCACTCCCACAATTACATCTTCAACGACTCCAGCTGGGAAAATGGTGGATCTGTTTTCTAATTGTACCACCACTCGTGTTGATTTTAGTTCTCCAATCTGCAAAGATGAAAACACTGAGTGAGGAATCACATTTATCGAAACTCCAAGATCACATAGTGCATCGGTAAAATTTAAAGAACCGATAGTGCAAGGAATAGAGAAAGTCCCTGGATCTTGACATTTTTGTGGTATCAATGGTATGATCAATGCTGAGATTCTTCTTCCTAAGTTGATTATTTCATTTCCATACAGCCTCTTTCTTTTAGTACACATCTCCTTCAGAAATTTTTCATATTTAGGGATTTGTATGATTGCATCCAACAGTATAATGTTAATCTCAACTTTTCAGAATGTTTCTTTAATTTCTCGTTGAAGTCGTTATTCTTCGACCTTCTTTGACTAAACCAATGCTGATGGGAATGGTGCTGGGACATCCTTTTTCTCCATTTGTTGTTTTTGAAATGGTGTTTCCAGTCTTTCTTTCCTAAAAATTGTTCTTTCTAGTTTGTTGTTGACTCCATATTTTGGTTGGATAGGACGAGCTTCAGCAGGTTCCCTAGATTCATCCTCCTCACATTGTTCTGGTTGTGTGAGCTCCTTCCAGCTTTGGGTTGTGATTTCACTAACATTCTATTTTGGATTGGGAATTGTTTGTGCAGGAAGAATACATTGGTTTATGGTGAGAGCATCTATAATGCTTGCAAATTGATCAGCTAGCTTGTCAATCTTATCTTCTATTCCTGCAACTCTTGTCTTCAGCTGTTGGTCTTCATTTGTCGGGGAACTTTTGGATGGTTGCTCATAATTCTTCCACCGGAAATTTGGTGGTTGGAATGTTTGTTGTTATTGGAAGGGCTTTTGATAAGGTTGTTGGAATTCTATCGGGTTACAATATTCTGGCTGAAAAGGTGCTCTTTCTTGGTTCTGTTGAAACCCATACCCTAGTTGGGTTTGCAGTTGGTATTGCCTTTGTTGATAGGTTGCAGCACAACTTTCTGTCCCCTGAACTTCTAGACATTGATCGGTGTAATGAGAATTAGAATAGCATAAACCACATACCTGATTCGGTCCTTGTTGTTCCATCACATGGTTCACAGCTATTTGTCGCACTAACCTGGTGAGTTCACCCATTTCATTCCTAAATAAATATGTTGAATCAGATGTTCTTACCACATGGATTCCTCTAGTGATCGTACCTCAAGTACCAAACTACTTGGAATTTTGTGCAATCTTTTCAATTCGAACTCATATATCTCTAAGTGATTTTTCAATGAGGGGTTTTCCTGACGAGGCATCTATTAGATTCCTGTCATTGTCAAGCAATCCTTGGTAGAAGCACACAAGGAATTGGTACTCTTCTATTTCTTGGTGTGGAAAACATGTACAAAGCTTCTTGAAACATTTCCAGTATTCGTAGAGTGTTTCTCCAGTTGATTGATGGATGACATAAATCTCTTTCTTTATTGCAGTGCTCCTGGATGTTGGGAAGAATCTTTGTAGAAATCATTTTTTAGATCTTCCCAGTCACTGATCTCCCCCGGTTGTAGATTGTACAACCATTCTTTTTCTACTCCCTCTAGTGAGAAGCGGAATGCCCTCCACTTCACATTCTCTTCCGTGACTGCTCGAGGTTTGAAGCTGGAGCAGACATAGGTGAATTCTTGAATATGTCGATTCGGGTCTTCACCTACAAGACCATGAAATATAGGAAGCATTTGAATCATGTTAATTCACAATTCAAATCCATTTTCTAAGGTAGGAATTGCAAGTTGATAATTTCTATTGACAAATTGAGGTGCATAGATGTCACTTAGGGTTCGGTTTGGATTTATAGCCATTATTAAAGGTTCAAAGTCTTCACTCAAGGTATCACTTGAATCAGTGAGAATGATTTCTTCGAAGTCATTGGTAAGATTTTGATTTCTCAATTTGGTTATTGTGTGCTCAATTTCTAGATAGAATTCTAATAAATCGCTATTTGAACTATGGGTCATTCAAAAGAGATTGTTTTAAAAAAAAGATTTGAGGCACTACCTCCCCAGCAACAGCCCCAAGTTTGACACACTCCTGTCGTGGGGTGTAGCAAAACAATATTTTATTTACCTAAGTACATTATAGTAGTTGATCCAAGGTAGTCTTATGAAGAGGAGTGCACACAAAACAAGGTAGTCAATTTTTGTTGATTTTCTTAAAAATATTGGTTGTAATTAATTTTAATGACTATGAGAGAAACAAACAACAGAAATTGATTGATTTTACCAAATGAAAAAGACGATGATCGGATTAGGTTCGGCTAGACCTAATGTTGTTCCATCATGGTTTCCATATTTTATCTCTTCTTCTTCCTTAAACTGGTAAGAGAGATATTCATCTACCGAGTCCTCTCTCTCCCTTAGTCTGATAGATGTGATGAGAATTTTCCTTTCTAAAACCATATATTGGTCTATCCTCCTTCCAATGTGCTTAGGGTTAGAGAAGGTATATTGATTAACTAGAGTAATCCCAGACCTGAAATTTTTGTTCCCTAATAAACCAAGATTTCGACATACAATCCTACACACATGCTTAACAACCGCTGAGAAATCACCACCCAACCCTAATCTTGTTCCACCATACACATATTAGAATTGGGTGGAGCGAGATGTGATCATCGACCAAAGAAATTTATAATTTCAGAATCAAAAACTTAACACTACCGCATTTAGAATTTAATACTAAATTAAGAATTGAAACTAGAATAAGAAATAAGAATAAATTTTATTCATTTCAAGCACAAAATCTCAAACACAACACATAGGTCCAGCCTCCCCTCTTTCCAATCACTCAAATGAAACTACCCCTCCATGGATGGGGTAATCGTGATGATGCGGGAGGGGAGAGACATTTTAATGTAAAGAAAAATAAAAGAATGAAATAGAATGATACTGAAGAATAATTTCCCTGAGTGTCAACTAGATTCCTCCCGTCTCCGATTGTGGTGTCCCAGAAGGAATGGGATGGAATATGAGATTCTTTGAGGAGGAGGAGCTCTCCTCCTTTTATAGCTAGATTTATGTCCTCCGAATGTTATCAAATTTTGGACCCAATAAATGACCTCTTCACGTGTTGATACCTTATTCAATGTTGTTCATAATTTTTTGGGCGTTTCCCCTCAAAATATCAGCGGATTTGGACATGTATTTCGAGAGTTATGGCCGTTTGACTTTGAGCATTTATTCTGTCCAGTTAGACACGCCAATACGCCAACCCCAGGATTAGGAATCTTTAAGGGACCCCAAACGGCCAAATCCCGTGGTCTTTCCTTCATATAAGATGTTCTAAAACTCCTTGCGCGTCCACCCACCGAATATCACAACATTTGGCCCCACCTTAAATGGGTTATGGATCCCACACCAGACTAGGCAGAACTGGAAACACTTTTCTTTCTCCCACTTGTGAGATTTTTTTGAGCTTCCATATGGATGATTCAACTTTTAGTCAAAAAATAGTAAATGAAGCCCTAGATGTGTAGAATCTGGAAAAGAAAGATTTCTGAAATTTTATTAGTTTATATAATGTTATGGCCAATGTATCGAAATAATTTAAAACTATAAAAAATCCAAAATGGCCCATTTTTACAATTCAGCTCAAAATAACATCAAAATCATAAAAATGAAACAATTCAACTTGGAGGAACACTTTTGTGGGTTTAATAAAATGATATTCAATATAAATTAATTTAAAATATTTTCATTATCAGTAATAAATAAATGAAATTTAAATAATTACAATTTGAGCCATTAGTTATCAATATTTACTTTTCACTTACTAACTATAGTGCCAAATTCCTTATGTTCATCTTTCTTATTACATAGCTCATCATCAACATGTGATCTATGTGCTAGTCATTTAAAACATTTAAATAAAGGTTCTTGGAATTTATTTGTATGTGTAAGGGAATAATTTAGGTCCCTATATCACAAGGGATAAAACCTTGCAAAGTCGCAATGTATTCATCTTGAACACTTAGTGTGGCTAGAAGGCAACCTGTTAGGGAATAGAGATCCTTCCATTTCCCTAACCTGTGCATTTTGGGTGGATTTTAGAGAATTAACCCAACTAGACAAATGATCATTGATCCTCAAGTAAATACCCCACTCTAGTAAGGCCTATTCAGATGCATATATATCCCTTAACCACGCATATCAAGGTGGGGTTAGAGCATTAGTCCAATCCCGACCCACAGGAGGAGCGTCATTCTTTAATCCCACTACACACATACCGTATCACAACTAATACAAATGTAAATAATATACCATCATAATCAATATAGGAATTATTATTATTCCACAACCCATTTAATTATTTTCCAACTACATTACATATCCTTTAAGCACAATTCTCATTAGAATACCTTAACCCATTTTGTATATTCCACAATTCCCATATATTATCAAATATTCCATAATTAATTTTTTTTTCTATTTATCCCATTTATTGTTTCACAAGAATTTTCACACATATGAATTTCAATCCAAATGTCATTTTAGGAACCATTTTCTTAATATCTACAAGGTTTCATTCCTTGATTGATCCTAGAGAAACCCACTACAACTTATCACACGCCATTTCCCATGCTTTAGAACTTGAGGTAGAGATAATTCTAGTTCCCATGGAATTAACTATGCTTATTAGATGTTGAGATAACTTGTTTGATGTATGCAGAGACTATGATCACGTTTTAGCGAATCCCCACTGCTTTGGATGTACCCAATGTTTGCGGATAAAACAATATGACATCATTCTCAGTATGGATTGTTTGTATTAAGGTAAAGCTTTTGCAGATTTCTTAGGAGGCATATCGTGTTCATAGATCTTGATTGATAGCCAATAGTTTTTTTCTTGAGAGAGACCATTTAATGATACATAGGTGTTCTCCTTTTCATCCTTGAAACTTTACCCAATGTTTAGTTCATCATAAGATCACCAATCAGTTCTTCCTAGGAGCATAGAAGTGTACCAAGATGTCTATCTAGAGGAGAGTGTTGTGTTACCCCTTGATGAGTTCTTGTGTTTGGTATGAAAATACTACCAGTAGAGTCTCATATATCAATGACTCTGTATTATATGGAGCCTTATGAGTTTTGAGATCTTTATATATAGGATTATGGTATATTGTGGTGTGGTTTTGTTTGTCTGAGTGTGTCACTGTGTGGTGCACCAATTTTTTCCATGAATATTAATGATGGCAATTTTCAATTGTATATCAATGATCATTACATGATACAGGTTAAAGTGAATAACGTATGTAGTATTTCATGTATTGATGATTTATTCGATCAACTCACGGGTGAAATTAATTTTTCAATGATTGATTTGAGGTCAGGATATCCTCAAATGAATGTGAAGGATGAGGATAACCTGAAGACTACATTATTTTGTTGTCATGGGAATTACAAGTTTGTTGTGATTCCATTCAGTGTGGTGACTGTTATATTTTTCTTTATGGGGAAAATGAGCGTTGTGTTCCATGAGTTCCTAGACATGTTCATGGTGGTTTTCATTGAAGTAATCCGTGTATACTCCATATCTATGGAGGATCATGTAGATCAAGTGTAAGTTTTTTTGGGGGTTCTTTGTCCTGAATAGTTGTTTTGGATGTTGTAAAAGTGTGAGTTTTGGGTTTGTGAAATCAGTTTCATGTTCCATGTAATATCCCATAAGGGTTTTGATGTGGATCCATCAGTGATAGAAGTATTTGATTCTTGGGTAGACCCCATGATAGTGGTATAGAAGAGAAGTTTTCATGGCCTTGTAGGCTATTATATGAGGTTCATAACTGATTTTATTAGGTTGTACCTACTCTGAAATCATTAATTAGAATGGATCATGTATTCTTATAGACTGTTCAATGTTATAAGTCTTTTGATTACCTAAAAAAATACGTTTGACTCTTCTCTTGTTCTTTTTTCTGCCAAGAGAATGAGTTCAGTTTGAGGTGTTTTGTAATGCATAAAATATTGGGATTGGTTGTGTTCTGATGTAGCATAGATATATTGATTCTTATGTGTATCAGTAGTTATATCTCTATGAGCGTAACAATTCCACCCAAAATATCAAGTTGGTACTAGAGTAATTTTCTCTGATGTTGTGGACACATTACTTCATAGACATGAGTTTTGTGTTCTTCATCAATCATAACAATCTGAGGAATGTTTTCTCCCAACATGACTTGAACATGAGATAATTTCTATGGATTATGTTTATACTGGATTATAACGTGTATATTTCATATACACCTAATAATGTATAATGTTTTAACTGATGTGCTCAGCTGTAATTTACACAATGATGAAGTGCTATAATTCAGCGATTCTTAGAGAGTTATGGAAGAACATACATCATCAAACCTAGATATTGGAGATATTGGGAGGAATATGTTGTCTTTTTTAGATAATGTTATAGTCATCTCTATTAAAAGTGGTGGAATAATCCTAGTTGGCGAATCCTAAGGTGTAGGTCTAAAGAGACTGAGTTGTTTGTGTTTAGGCCCCTTATGGTTGATAGGATGATGAACAACAGAGAGGTTTATTTCTAGATAAACTTTTCATCCCATTATAGATGTGTGAAATTGTACATAGAGAGATCCACTGTTCTACATTGGTATTACATCTTTGTGTGATAATAATGTACCAATATTTTAGAGTTCGGTTTTGTTGGATAGGGTTAAAGTGTACAACTGCAGAATTTGTGACATAATGTTTTGTCTTCCATAAGATTAAGGTCTATTACCATGTTCTTGAAGGTTTACTCTCGATTTTAGATGTTATTTAGTGGAAATTGGAAGAAATATTGATGGAAATTTCTACAAGTTTACATTGAGATCACGGAGGCTATGTTTCTCTATGGGTGTTAGTAGATCATTTGATGAAATCATCCCACTTTAGAACGATCAAGGAGTCGACCATAGTGTAGGTTTTGACATGGCAATATATGACGGAGTTAGTGAGTCTCCACAGTGTCCCAAGGATGATCATTTGTGATCTAGATCCTTGTTTTACCTCTAGTGTTCGTAGAGTAATCCAGTGTTATTTTTATCTCATCTATGAAATAACACTTCTTTTCATCAACAAAAAAATTCTCAAAGAGAGAAAACCATCCATAATATTGATGAAATGTTTCTCTCATCTGTTCTGGAATTTGGAAGTTTGTAGATGAGGAACCTACCTAGGGTATAGTTCGTATACAATAATAGTTTTCACTCCAAAATTAGTATAGTGTTTTTTGGAGCCTTATATGGATAAGATTTCTGTTCTCCATTGTCCTTGATATGGTCAAAATAGTCATCAGTTTTATGGATGGAACATGTATAGAATACAATAGAGATGGTTCTTATGATTCTCAATAGGTTGGAAGAAAAATAAGAGCATCAAAAATCCTATTTATATCATAGGTGGAGAACTCTATTGTTCTATGTTGGGGTCAAGTGTTACTAAAGGTGAGGCCCCCTCATGGGATTCAGATGTTTGGTTTTGGGTGTATTATTTCTCCCTGATTTGTTCGGACTTTTGAGGTGTTATCTCATATTGGAGATTTAGTGTATCGAATAACAGTCCCCACACTTACGATCTAGCTACATGAAGTTTTGACATGTCACAAAACCATAATTATCTTTATGATGTCCCTTACGTAATCTATTGGGATGAGATCAATGTTGACGATGATGTGACCATTGTGGAGGAGCCTGAAAAGATCTAGGACTACTATGGGAAGCTATTTTTTGGGAATGATATCCCCTTGGTTCGTGTCTTTTTATAGTATGTAGATGTGTTGGAGAGTATCTGGGATCATTAGTTGTGGTTATGCAATAATTACCCTGAGATATTTAATGTTTATCCCATCTCTTTTAACACTATTCATTTTGTGGTGGTAGAATTTTTCTATTTAATGAGAATTATTTCCATTATTTCTAATATTGTCCCACTCTCTTTGAGAGGTATCTCCTTCAGGGGATAAGTTAGTGGATTCTTTTTTTAATTTTATGGTTTCACATTTTTCCCTTGTTGAGGTGGTTGAGCTCATATGGAGGTGAGAGCCTTGGTATGTATCTTTCAGGGTGGTTTTTTGGATAAGCCTTTTTTGTTTCTAATCGTGTTAGTTTTGGATCCTCTAGGATGAAAATGTTTTTGAGAGGTATCTATTATATGGGAATGAATCAACATTGATTAATTATTTTAGCATTTCTAAGGATTTCATAACTCAAAGGAGGTTTAGAAGTGGTTTGGAGGAGTGTTTCTATGAAATATAGTAAACAAAAATAATTACACACCGTGTAAGAATTACACATTGTGTAAGTTATATTCAGAAAGTTTCTATTTTAGGGGTTAGATAATAAAAATGAGAAACATTGTTTAGAGGAAACTAAACCCAAATTATTAGATGAGATGAAGGGGGATTATATGTCATGTAAATCCTGATGGCGTATGTTTTATAATATTTTAACAATTGGGATTTTCATAAACCATACAGATGTAACACTTCCTCTCACATTCTAGCATCTAGTGGATCCATTCTTGGAAATTTATTGATTCCTTCAATGGGAGTCGATAATCTGGCTTCCTTCTACAATCTTTGGAGATCCTTATTAATCCTAGAAAAGTTTTACCTTCTTTATTGTAGTTTATTTGATATATTTCCACATATTACTCCTTTCCATATGATGACACTTGATCTATATTTTTCTAAATGAGTTTTGTTGGTTGTTTGTTGGTGAGGTTGTTGAATTACAACCTCGAGTGGATGAAACTCTTTGGGGAGAGGTGATCATGATCTAGAATGTTAGTCTTTTCTCGTGATAAGAACATTGACATCCTTATTGAGGCAGATCATTTTTTTCTTCTCTATATTTACTTTTAATATTAGTGGCACTATAATTTAACCCATTACATCAAAATTAAATTAACCTAATAATTAATTGACATAGAATTGAAAAAATATATTTATTTCATTGAAATTTTGTTTTGTATACCCTGATTAATGGTTGCCTTTTGATTTTCTAGATAGTGTGATATCTATGAATTTCATGGATTAAAATGTTGTTCTTGATGATGATTTTTAGATAATTCAAATATATAAATAATAAATATTTAATTGGATAAATGATTATAGTGGCATATTTAATGAATCTTGTGTATTGTAATTTTAATTCTATGATCATTTTTAAATGAACTGGCCTTCCCTGTGTTATTAGACATGAATAAATACTATGAATCATTATCACGATGGTTGATGAAGTAATTAAAATAATTTTAAATTAATTAGTTAACTTAATTTTAAAATATTGTTGTACCTTTCTTATTAGGTTTTCTGTAGTTGGAACCTATAAATAAATAACTGGTTAGTTGAATACGGAATGAGAATCAGTTGTGTGATCAAAGATAATGACTTTGTGGGGCCTAAGTATCCCACTTGATTATAAAGTCCATTTTCCACATTATTTTTAGTCATAAGATATCATTTAGTGTGAAGGTTTGATGTCGTAGTTTAGGGCCAAGATCATGGTTTCTATGTTTTTTCTAGCACCTTGTGATGTGATGTGAGCTCGGGATGGATGAGTTTGGAGGGAAGTTGTGATTATGGGGTGGGGATGCTTGATTGTCGTGGAATAAGTTGATTCATTTGATGGGGGATTCATAAAGGTATGAATGTGGCTATCAGGGAGGACTCCAAGGATTACATCTGGTGTTGAAGTCGAGATAACCAATTTATATGAATGTTGGATGCTTGTATGAATCTGTTGTTTGGATGAGAGATAAGTTGTTTGTTTATTTGCATTTCTTAACCCACTACTTGAGGCAAATCGATGTGCATGGGTGTATACCTTATCTGGTAGATTAAGATGTTTTCCTATAGTACCTAGTAATATAGAAAGAGATAATGTCAATAAATTAATAAATTTATTACCCATGGGGTTGAAGATTAATGGGATTCAATGATGATGTTATAATCCTCGTAAGATGTGGACTTGGTTTTTTATGCTAGGAGGGAATGAAACCTTGTTGTGATGCTAATGTAATGAAATTAGAAACATTTAATGGATAATTAATGGTTAAATAATTAATAAATGTAAAGTACAACTAACAAAAAGGAATAAAATAATTTTATGTATCTCATTAAATGGATGTCTGCATATAGGATATTTGGTATTAGTAGTGGAAGGAGGGATTTTTAGAGACATTTATTGCAGTTGAGTCCAGGATGTGGTTTTTCCTATAAAAATTTCATGAGCTATATTATATCATGTAAATTTTAATTTTTTATATGATACTCAACCATTTATTCTAGGAAGTCTTTCACCCTATAACTTATGAACTGTAAGGTGCTGTTTTCACCAACATCTTGGTGGGAGGATGGATGGTTGACTACCTCCTTTATCCACACTCTCGTCTTTTGATAGTTACATGTGAGGGAATGCACATAGGATAGTTGTCTCCATATATATTTTTATATTTGTATGTAATGTATTGTGATTATTTCACACACATTTATTCTGGATATTGTTTCTTAAGGAATACTAAAGGTATAATGTGTATAGGTTGTGATGTCTTGAAAATCCTTACACAGTGTATGAGTTGTGATTGAATGAGGTATAATGCCTGATGTATGATACACCTTATATAGGCTTGGTAGCTCCCATAAACTACCTTGCTACTTTTTGTTTTGTGGACATGGTGGTCTGTTACACACGGTGGGTGTTCTGGTGCTTCTCCATGGTGTATGCGTGCTAAACTTTTTGGAGAGAGATATTCAGGATGTGAAACCTTCAGTAAGAGTAGTAAATGAACTAGGAAGAAGTAGTGGGGTACCCTTGATATTATATAATATATTATATTCTATTTTATGAGATAATTGGTGAGAGTATACATAATGAATTTGGGAACTTAGTATACCATTATAGGAGATGAGTTGGTTTCACTTGTTGTTCACTGTGCTTTAGCATGGTTTCATTAGCTTTTTCACCAGAGTCTCTAGGAAGGATTCTATTGAGTATTTTGTTATACTCACCCTAAATATAAATAAATTTTTAGGTAATATGGATAACATTTTAAATTAGGATGGTTACTACAAGATTAGGGTTCAATAAGAGATGTTTGGGGTTCTTGAACATTGCCACCATTCTTATTGTTTTGGCACTTCTAGTTTTACATTATGTTCCAGTTGTTCTTGAATGACATTCCATATGTGCACATTGGATTTCATTTATTTTGAATTCTAATTAGTAGTTTGTTTCTATATATCTTATCTCTCTATTTTTCAATTGTCATCATAGAGGGTAATGCCTTCCAAATGTGTGTTTACTATACCCATGGCGCTAGTCGACAACCCAATGACTACTAGTGCCAGGACTCTGGTGTCACTATCTCTCTTCTGTCATTGACAACGCATGATGGGTGTACCTAGTGGGGAGGGGGTCAGGACATTATTTATGCTATTTTTGATTAGTTTATATATCACACCATTCATAGTATAGATAATACATCCATATCTTCAATAATAATACTGTCACAACAATCCAAAGATCTGGTTGTTAGTAATTTTTCACACGACCCATTATTTTCTGTGGAAAAAAATATTACACCATACATTTCTTATGAGGAAACCTTCTAATAACTAATTTTATTCATCAATATATATTAAAAAACATTCTCCACTATATCATTGTGTGAGTATAGGGGTAGCTACCATCCTTGTGACATCCTAAATGTAATAATATCAAAATTACATGACATATAACAAATATTGTATTAAATAAGTTCCCAAAAGAATTTAAATTTAGAAATTTATAGATTTATGACATATAAAAACTAAAACAACACATGTCATTCTCATAAAATGGACATTTTTTACACCTCAATAAGGAACACATAATATATAATTAGCCATTAAAATCTCTAATAAGTTCTCTATACATGCTATTATTTAATAAATATCATGTGAAATATTTCACATCATAACCTAGGGAAATGGATTCAATCATAGAGTGATCTAAAATTCTTAATAATTGAAATCATATACCAGAAGCTATTGGGGGATAAATAGGGGATGAATAATATTATACAAAGTGAAGAATAATAAATTAATTACATATAACTGACCACATAGGCCTGAAGTAAATCCATGGATGAAATTAAATTATAAATTATCACATATATTTTAATAATAAGTTTCATTGTTATTGAATTCATAATTCCAGACATACCAAGGTCATGTGATAAAACATTAAATACTATGAGTGCCTTGTATTAAGATAACTACTTAATGTCCTCAACACAGCCAATATATCTAAATTAATGTGCATGAATACACCAAATCACAACGATAATTTTAATCTCGATACATATTGATGTTTCAAGGTTCTATTGAAAGTCCCATCAACTAGTAACCAAGTATAATAAATTTATTATATTAAGGATGAAATACACTGTACATTATATAAGCAACAGAACTTAGGAATAAATATATATCCTTATTTAAATGATAAGTATAAATATTTTCGTTATTTTCCATATAGATAAATGGAATAGGTACATGTATAAGAATCCCATACATTTACACCATATAGTATAATTGGTATATTGTAATTAATGAAATTTCACCAGTCAATAAATTTTATTATATGATCATAACCCTTTAAGAAAATGAATAAGGTTAGTTAACCTAGACATATCTCCATGTTCCCAAAGAAAACTGATACATAGTCACCACAACGTAGTCAATATTATTTTATATAGTAAAAATGAATTTAAAAATTGTCAATATTTCCCCACTAATTTGAATAATGTGACTAATTAGGTGAATAAACATTAATCTTAATATTCACAATATAATGTAAAACTTCCTTATCAAGGAATTATAATAATGTAGTAGTTAAGTGTACTTTCATTACATTAAGATATCAATAGAAAATAACATATCAAAATATTTTTTCTTGGGGAAAAAATATAAATCCATTTAAATTAATGAAAAAAATAACATTTTATAAAATCAAAGGGTAAAATTAGAAAGAGGTCCAATAATAATCATTATATCTCAATGAAATAAGTTTTAGTTACAAAAATCAAATTCAACATCATATTATTAAGAAAGAATAATTTTATACTATTATTAATAGAAAATAATGAAAATCCTAAGAAAACAATTTTTTGTAAATTATAAAATAACAAAATGATATAACCTAACCATATTATAAGACTACAATTAAAAAGTTAAAATCCTAAATCAATGAATGAAAATTAAGTTAACAAAGCCCCATATGTTTTATGTAACCGATGAATCAGTAATTGAAGGAAGAATAAAAATCAATTTTCTGTTTTATATCACAATAATCTCTTGAAAAATATATTATAATACTTATATGGGAATAAAACATAAATTCACCAAATATAAGGAAAACGTTCTCACTAAAATATAACACGCCTTAAATAGTTAGAATTGAGTCTATAAAACCATTACATTATCATTATATTTTTTAATATTTTACCAACACATGGTATAAAATAAGAAAAATTATGAATTTATTATATTTAATAAAAAATTATGGTGAAATTAGCCTATGGCCAATTTATAGAAATGATAAACGAAACAGGTGACAAATATAAAACATATCTCAATAATGCATACATGAGATTAAAAAACCATTAACTTCAAACCCACCATGTTCTGTGTTTCCTAACCACCTGAAAAATAAAATATACTATATAAATATTCTATTTTAAAACCATATTAATTTATTATGACAATTATAAAAAAGATTTCTAATCATTTATAAAAAAAATATTTACTTATATAGTATATTCCTAATTATATGTTTTTAGTTTCGATTATTTATATATCAATAGTATTGTAATGATAGTGTTGGTTCTTGGTTATAGATACTATGTATATCATTCCAATATCATTATAGATACTGTAATACTTATTTCATACTGATTTATAATGTAAATATTTCATTTTGAGAGTATTTTTCTTATCATTTATGATTACAAAGTTGGAGCTGACCTTGATTCAATAAGTTTAAAAAAATCATTTTAAAACTATAATTATTTATATATTAAAATATTATTTCCAAAATGAAAAACCCATCCGTAATTGGTAACTAATTTATAATAACACCATTACAATATATTACAGAGTTATCCATGATAAAAAATTCATTCATTGTTCATGTTCGTGCTGAAACCAGCCTAAATGAGAACAATATATAATCTATTTGTGATTATGATTATGGGAATGATTAGATTTTTATAATATAAATATCATTGTGTTATAATGATATTTTTTGATGATATTAAGGAGATGTGTTTGTATGTTTTAGAGTAATAATAATAAGATAAATGAAAAAAGAAGTTGATAAAATATATCGACTTTCTTCACGTGATGTTCATTTTAGGTTGTTTATTAAACAATGATCTCTTATTAGTAATATTATTTATAAGATGTCAAATTTATATTTTGAAAAAACTTATCTCATGAATTAAAATACATATCATGTCACTAAAACAAATTCTAAAACCATATATGAAATATAACAATAAAAAACAAAAACATATTGTTTATATAGGTGGTAGTCTGCACATTTTCATTAAAAACATCTTATTTTTTTATTTTTCAAATAAATAGGTGGGTAATAGATTGTCAATATATCATCAATATAATATCATGATATCTATCATGAATGTATCAGTTTAAATGGAGGGATTGGGAAAAAGATTACTTATCAGGGGCCTATAAATGGTCAATGGGATTCAATGAGCGGTGAAATGGATAGAGTTTCATGAAAATTTAGAAATGTACATGAATCATTGAAAGGATGTATGTGAGCTCTATTTTTACGGGGAATGGGTTTTTCTTAAATAATCTGTCTGTTTTTTGTAAAAACATTGAACTATTCATAAATCTTGTGTCTCTAAGAGTGGATTTCAATGTACTGTGGGACATGTTAATGTTAATATACACTGAAAAAGTTATAATGAAGACAAATTTGAGTGAATTTAGGATTTTCACTTTTATTTTATCATTTTACACAATCTTTCTTTTACCAAGGTAACTTTTTTCACCTTGGTAATTATTTTAATAACCAAAACTCATATTGAACCAATTAAATAATATAAAAACAGTTATTTTGAAATTGAAAATTATTTTATCAAATTAAATTTCTATGTTTGAGAGAAGATATATATAAAAATTTTAGAAATAACACATAAAAAATATGTTGAAGAAAATTATATATATAAGAAAAAATGTATATGATGAATGAATATATAAATATTTATTTTTTTAATTAAATAATTTTTTTTATTATATTAAAAATAATGTTGATGTGTTTTTAAAATCTATAATTTTTTATAGAAATAATAAATAAATACAAGATAATAAAAAAAAAATTTAGTAGGAAAATAATACTAATGTCCTTCAAATGTTAATCATATGAATTATAAAATCATCATTGTATTTTTAAAATTAATATTTTTACGTCTCAAATAAGTATTTTACAAATTAAATGCTTTTATAAATTTATAGTTCTTTCATATATAATTTTTGTATGATAAAATTGATAGTTATTTTAAAAACCATATTTCATATTATGAACATAAAACCCATTATATTTTATAAATTTTTAAACATAAAGGAAAATATTATATTGACATGTTAAATCTAAAAATGAATTTTTCTTTATGAAATTGAAATTATAATATTTTGGTATTAAACCTTAATATTTAAACATAAAACATAATGGAAAATCATTTTTATTGGATAATACATGTTTGAAATTCTGACTATAATAATAATAATTATTTAATATAAATTAAAAATCAATAGGCCTTTTTTATAAATATTATATTTTACCAATAATATATTAATTTTCCTAAATTAATGTACATAAACATCCATTGTTTAGAAATGTTACATTTTCATGCATAATTTTAAACTATTACTTATTTAAATACAATAATTGAATTTTAGAAATTCCATAGCATTCATTATGAAATTTATTTTTCATTTCTAAATATATGTAAAAAATCTCTTACAACTATTTTTTTTCAACAAGAGATTGGATATATTGAAATGGTGATATAATTTTACGTAGTTCTTTTTGGTTTGGCGTTGTGTGTAAAGAAAGATCTCAAAAAATTACGTTTTAATATAAAATATATTTTAAAATCATAGGGTACTATAGTAATTATCTTACTATCCTTGATATTTTTACATTAATTTTACCAATAGAACATAACACCCTTCCGATTCAGCACAGTTTATTGATTTGACAACCGTAGTAAGTTTAGAGCAATGCATCAATAGTATCGAACCAGTTTATGAAGTCTAGGGATCACTACTATAATAGTTTTTCTACAATATTCCTCAATCACCCCCGTATTTGAAGGATCCATTTATATACCCTAATTATTTATTACATGTCCCATGAATGATATTATATATTATTATACTAGATGATATCTATATTTTGAATAATTTATCTATTTTCTCATGGCATTCATATTATTCATTAAATGATATTTATGTTCATCCTCTCTCATAGAATATACTATAATATCATCTTTAAATACTACCTCAAAATTAATAAATTTATTATCTAAAAACTTGAATAATAAAATCTGTAAATATTACACATTCATTTATAAGTTGAAAAGACATATCTATGAATTCATAATGACCATATTTTATTCATAAGATAATTTTTGTTATATCATATCTCCACCATTAAGTGATGGTGTATAAATAAGAGTTTAATCTATGATATGTACTGATCCCTACACACTTGATTGAATATGTCACCAATACATGTGATATGATACATTTTATTGATATAGAATATGTTAGGTCCATGATTATCAATGTAAAGATTCATTTATAAATCGTTAATCTTATTAAAGATGATTTTTAAACCCTATGGGGAAGAAATATCTCATATAATTACCTTATCAATATCCTCTTCATTCTTACTCATCAATTCATTCTATTCAATTAGTTCAATAATACCAATAGTCATTCATATTTTCACAAAACCAAGTATGTGTTATATTGATAACCCAACTTCATGATCCAAGAGAATACTATTAAATTCACTATGAAATAAAATAATGAAACCATTATTGATTTTCATATCTAAAAATTATATTTTATCCATACTAATTTGAGTTAAATGACCATCATAAATTGGAATTACGACCCACCTAAGGAATGTAGTTTCTAGGGGGAGTACATAGTCAAACTTACAATAACAGATGATCTTAGCATGATATGTGAAAAAAATGTTACTACCCTATTTTGAAAATTGAAATAATATATTTGAAAATATATATATTATATGTTGAATAAGACATCAAATTTCACTTAAGGGGGAATAATATAATTTTCAAGAAGCACATTCCCCAAAATATTCTTTTTGGGGGGATGTTATAGACTTGGAATGAAATCATTTCACCACTATGATTTTTCACTGATAACTCAATAACTATTTTTTAGGGATATGAATTAATTGGATAAGAATTATATATATATATATAAGTTCATATAACTAGGATCAAATAAGATGTTTTCCAATATTTAGCATATATGTCAACACCCTAATTTTTGGATTCTATCATCACTTCCATAATAATAGAAATATGGTTACATATTGTATCAAAAAACATCTGTGAAAAATAATCATATGATATGGAAAATCAATTCTAATATATCATAACTTATAAAACCATCATTTAAACTAATGTTACCTTCATTATAACTAATTACACTGTTGAATCATTATGTAATATTTTTGTTTCATTATAGGTTCATTACATTTTATCCAATTTTGCCTCATTTGGTGATGACTAAAAATTATGTTAAACATGATTTTATACCAACTGAGATTACCAAAAGTATCATACATACTTATTACATTATTTTAAATGAATATTCCTTAAATATCAAAATATATCACAACCTAAAACCTATAGATTTAATATCTTTGGATATTAAATAGAATACTATCTCATTTTATAATCATTATTCATCATGTCTCTAAAATATTATTTATACATGGTAACTTTATAGACATATAATGCACATTACTCTTCTTTATAACATAGGAATAAAAATATAAGAGTGGGTAAACACGTAAGAAATATATAGTGATAACATAAGACATATAAAAAAATATTATATGTTAATGTAGGATAAAAATGTGGTAATGAGATCATAATAAATGTTCATTAACCTAGAATAATTAAATTATTCCAAATAAATCATAGATTATAAAACATTCTTTGTGATAAAACTCTTTTGGCATAATATGAATCATGGGTCATTAGTGTTTGGAAACATGATCAAATAATCTTGATATAAAAAATCATAACTTATGTATGTTAGATATAATAGTGATTTATTATAAGAATGAATCAAAAAATCTTAGTTTCAAATAATTTCTTTTCTCATGGATCACATTTAATACTATCATCATATCGTGGACATAGTGTAATGAAAAATTGGTTTTGGTTTATTCCCCATTCACTAACACTTTGTTTAAGGAGTCCAATAGTAAATTGTTTTCACTCCCAGTTTCATTAATTTCGATCTCAAATGATATAATGGTTTCCAAAATCCATTGGGTGATATATAATTTCCTCCACATCAATAGAAAAACAAAACTTTTATGTCCCATATCAATATGAAAACATTCACATTTAAATCATAGATAAATTAACCATTGAGAATGAAATGGGTTTCAATAAAATATCCACAATACATGATTATAATCTATCATGGAAAGAAGACATTTGGTATTTTTAGAGTACATCCCTAGATGTCCATGATAAATATTAACTAATGTTAATATAGAGGAAAACGATGTTATAAGATTAAAGTAAAATTTCATTGAAAAAATTTGAATAAATATCCTTAATAATATAGGAATAATTATATAATATATAAATAATTTATTCATAAATAATTTTATAAAAATAATTGGTGTGTAAATAAAAAATACTTTTATGAATTATGAAAATATGAAAATGAATTTTCAAAAATAAAACTGATTAAAATGTATGGGGAAAATTCCCCTTTGAAAACAATTAATAAATATTTATTTAACTATTCAGAAAATTGTGGTCAGAGACACTAGAAAATTTCCATTAAAAATTATTTATGTTGTATTTTTTTAATACTTGAAATAATTTTAAAATAACGGATGTTGACGAGAAATATTTTTAATTGAAATGATGAGGTATGTTCAACTACTTCACAGAAATTATTTTAGTTAAATTATGATCCTAAGGCAAGTGAAATGGGAATGAGGTATATAGACCAAAAAAATTTACTTGAGGATAATAATATATAAATTTTTTTAGTGATAATGAACATGAAATTTCCCCTGATGTAAATTTATTCACAAAAATTCTTGATTTCAATGTGAAATTTCAAATAAAACCATTATCTTTGATTTATTCTTGTATAAAGACACCAAAACTCCATGCATAATAAATTTTTAGTTATTATTTATATTTAAAAAAATATTATTCATAATTATTTTTCTATAATATTCTTTTTATAATTACATATTATAATAAAATAATTTCTTATTTTTAAAATTAATATTAAGGTGTTAACCATTCTATTTTTCAATGCATGATTCTGTTTATTGGTTTTTCATCCCTACTTCTTAATAATGGTTTCAAGTACTCCAGAATTTTTTTTGGAATTTAAATTATATTCTTTTATATTTTAATGGATTCCCATATTCATTTAATTGAATGTGTTATGACATGTCACATGGAATATAGAATAATATTATTTTCAATGATTATTGAATTAAAAATTAATTTTATTTATTGGTGAATATAATATAGAGTGTTACTATCCCAGATTATGAAAACATATTAAATTAATTATTATTAAAAATTATTACAATATATAGGTTTTTTATTCATTCATTACATAAAATTTACAACATTTTTCATATTGGCAAAGATTTTAGCCCAAACACGATGATATTATAACGATTAAATGGGTAAGTACATAATAATATATTTCAATAATATCACATTGAAAGAAGATTAATGATTTCCAAAAAAATAAAGAGATAGTCTTGAATTATTTATAGGTGGATAACAAGGTTAAATATAAATGATTAAGTTGATGAGAATGAAAATATTGAAAAAATGGATATTATTTTATATATTCTCTTGGAAATGGGGGATATGGGACATATTATTATTACCAAAGGACCCCAGATGTCTAATATTTTATTTAGGGAGAATTTTGGTATATAGTTAATAGGAAATCAAAGTTATGTGTTGGTGAAATTTGGTAGAGGTGATGCCATTTAATAAGTGAGACTCAATGGCATTTTTTGAAATGGATATTAATTAATGTGTCTTGAATATATTTTTAGAAAACAAATTGTGTCTAATGAAGAAAATAAGTGAAATGAATCAAATGGGGTCCATGTATCCCTCATACAAACGTTTATTGATAATTATGTTATTATTTTTTAGCACTTTACTCATTAATTTAAATTTTATATCTCACTTTACCTTTACTATGGTAACTCATATATTTAACATTGTACCATATTTTTATTAATAAAAATGAAATAGAAATTTTAACATAATTAAGTTGTCTTGATTAAAAAGTTTCAATCCATTTAATCTTACTCAATTTTTGAATTTTATAAACTAAAATTTTAACTGTAAATAAAAAATATTTTAAGAAACAAATATTTTAGAAAAATGACATTAAAACATCAGGATTTCATAATCTTATTTCATATAAATTACTTATTAAATAATATTTGTTCCATATATTATATATTGAAAAGTTATATTTTTTTAGGATCATCATTTAAATATGATCAATTTAATTTTTTGACAAAATGTACACAACTATTGAGAAAAATCAATATATTGATATCTCTATTTTTTAACATTAAATGATTTTAATTTCATCAAATTAAATGTAATTATTTATTTTATAACCATTAAATCTTATCAATAAATTAATACTGGAATATTGTAAAAATTTATAAGAACCTCAAATCATATGTTATAATAATAATAAAGTCACATGTTAAATAAAAATACATAATTTTTAAATCAAATAATCTTAATTAATTATTTTCATTTTATATTATACATGAATTATTTGTTATAAATAAAATATATTAATTTTTTAAAATTAATAAAATTTAAAACACATCAATGCATCTACTATATACAAGTATATCCACTGACTATATATATTTTGATTATATGTCCAATTATGATATGTATAAAGGTTATATTACAATCCCATATATATCCATATATATCTCTAAAATATTTCATTCTATTCAATAATATCTTTTTCAAGATGTTCTCATATTTCTAACACATGGAATTATTTCTATTTTTATCATTAACTGTATGATCTCTATAGAAGGTCATGAATGTAAGACATTTAACCTTGTAGTATTTTTATTAACATGTTGTTTAATTCTTTAAATAATACGACTCTATATGTTTTATTTAATAAAATTTAAATAATTTATATTATTTGTCGTACTAAATTTTCAACTTTAAATATATGATTTTTCATTTATGTTCGATATTTCATATATTATAGGATATGGAAGGCATAGAATTCATTTAATAGGAAATACTGAAAAAAATTGGTGGGTTCTTACATAATTGTTTTGATATCTCCGGGAAGTCATGATATCTAAATTTTCTCACATAATATAATTAGTATATTTCTGGTCTATAAGTTCATATTTCTTATCATATCTCATCTTCTATCTCATCATATTCTTTGATAAATACTGCACAAACTATCTATATTCCTTATTAGACATCATATATTTTAAATTTCATGGTGGGAGAAGGATCAAGTAAACAATCACAGTATCGTTAACCTGGGGGTCCACCTCCTCCCAATGAACCATAGAAAAATGAATCACTAATTTATGATCTTCTTATATAATAGGATTATCCCATTCCAGTTCATTAGACTCCACCACACCATTGAGGTTTCAAGACTCAATTTAGAAATGATAATGACACCCATATCTATGAGACAACACCAATATCGAATGTAGACTAACATTATTATACTCATTAATATTTTATATTATCTTACTTGTTCATGTATTCTGTTTCTTTGACATTTTTGGACTATTTTATAAAGTAATTAATAATAAAATAAATTTATATATATTATTTAAGCAATAAAATAATTTAATAATATTAATAATCCCCTTAATTAAGAATGATAAAAATATTAAATTAATAATAATAATTAATAATAATATAAAACAACTAATTAAAAAAATTATTTACATGAGAAAATGTAATTATTAATTAATAATTATGTAATTAAAAATATAATTTAACCATTATAACATTTAGTAATTTTTTTATTAAATATATTAAAAATTATCATTCAATTAATATGATAATTTCAAACATACTATTTCATATTTAATGATAATAATAATAATTTCGAATTATATTTAAATTTTACCCTAAATGTTGATATAATATTAACAATGTTACTAATTTTCTAAAAATAATATTGTGATTCTTATTATAATTTCTATTATTTTATGAATAAATGGAAATCTATGAATTTTTTAAATGTTCAAAAGAAAATTTTAAAATCCCATTAATTTATTTCAATGAATGGAAATACATTAAAATGAACCATGATTTAATATATGGAATTTTCCTTGTGAATAAATATCATATTTATGAATATTGAAAAAACATAACCACCACATAGTACAAATAAATGGTATATCATTATATTAATTTATAACATAATATTTAGAGGATCAATATACATAATAAATTTGGAAAAACTACAATGAGACAAAATAATTTAAAATAACTAGAATTTGAAAATTTTGATCACATTAAACCCCTAGAATAATAAAATATATTAATAAAATTATAAAAATGAAAAAAACATTATAAATGTAAACAATAATTTTAAAATTAATAATATGACTTTGAGATTCATTGAATTTAATGATGAATAAAGGGAACATGATTTATTTATATGATGTATAAAACCTATATGAGCTTTGAAAAAATTATTTGACCCTTAGAAATTATAGCCTGACTATTATAATAGTAACCAAATATTTGGACATATAAATCAATATTTGGACACCTTATAAAAGTAATATATAAGGAATTAATATCATAATACAGTTATGTAAAAGTGTTATGGTTGTAAAAATATATTTTTAAAGCAAAGAATCCATAAATTTATATTTTTTAAAATATATATGTATATATTATCATTAAAATGAATTTTTATGATAAATTTAGATATTGATTTAAAAATTTTACATTCATATATTTTATTTATAAAAAAATCAAAAATTTTATATAAATAATTATAAAAATTTATGAAATTATATATATATATTTGATGGTATAAAAAATTCAGTAATCTATAAAACATAGTAATTTTAATAAGTATTTATTTATTTAAAATTTTAATTTATTTCTTCTAGAAAATCACTTCAATTAAATTGGAATCATTATTTGAAATTTAATGCTAAAATATTTTAAGTGTGATGCTTTTTTATATATATCATTAATGTTAAAAATTTATAGTGAATAGTAAAATATTTTATATGGGTTGTATAAGGACAGTAATTTTTAATAGTATAAAAGTATAATATTTTTTAGGTTTTAGAAGTTGAATCATTAATCTAATGTATCATTTATTATTAAATCATATTCCCCTAACATGTGAATCACATGTTTGATCACTACTGGATGTTCTAATATTTTACTCTAAAACACCCACATCCGCCCACTAGAAATACCACCATCCCCTACCCATTTCTATCATATTAAAAACCTATAAATACCCTATATATGTCAAATATAAATCCATTAATCATTTATAGATGTCATAAATGTTATATTCTAAAAAATACAAATAAAAAAGGATTAATGTATAATCTAATGGTGACACACCAATGTGTAAAAGTCATAATTCTTTTCACACACCTTCAAAATTATTTTCCATATCCCTTTATCAAATAAATTATAATTACAATAATAATGAATTTTATGAAATATTTATTAGTATAATAATACTTTAGTATTTATTATATCATTTTATAATTCCTTCAATTGAATTTTATTTTTCATAATAGTCCACATAAAATGGTCACTAATAACCTTTTACATGGATAACGTTATAAAACACCTATTAATAATTTACATGGATAGTTCTATAATTTTTTAATAAAAAATATACAATTTATTAAATTAGTAATATTATATTAATATAAATTGAGAAATGTATCAATCAAATTAACTACATATGATGATATTAATTATATATATATTAAATGATTCAACAAAGACACATAATAAAATTTGAAACTACACTGGTCCATTTATTGCACTATAAATATTTATGACATAGGGGTTACGAAGACTCTATACTTACAAAATAATGTATATCATGGAGATATTTGATATGATCATTCATCTTGAACAAAATATAGAAGCAGTTTCGAATATGTTGGCCGACCAGCCCCCATGTTGCTGATATAAGAAAAAATTATCAGACGAATTAATTACATATTTATATAAATGTAATTTATAAAATGAATTATTGATAAATTTCTTTATTAATAACATATTCAATATAAATAATTCAATTATTAATGGTGTTTTATAGACATGCCAAATTATTTGGGACTTGAGGAATTGTAACATCCATGCCACCCTATTTTATTTTGGGTTATGCTTTCTCTCTCTACCTCAATTTCATTATACATCTTTCTCATGTAAAACATCAACATTAATTATATATATTAATTTAATCTATACCTAGTTTAATATACAATTGTTTTAATTGGTTATACAGGTTTTATGGTTCTCTTCTCAATCAAATATCTAATTCATGTCTAATTAATGTGTACATTCAATTACATTATAAGTTTTTTAGGCCAATATTTTAAAGATTCATCCAATTCATATTTTTTTAAATTATAACATCTTTATTATTGAAAATATTTTAGTTTATTATTATTCTTAATCACTACTGGAAATAGAGTATATACCAACGGTTTACAACCGTTGGTATAGGCTGGAAAACCGTTGGTATTTTCTATACCAACGGTTCTCCAAACCGTAGGGAAGTAAGGCGTGGGGAAAGATATATACCAACGGTTTTAAGTAAACCGTTGGGATAGCCCACTCTATGTATTGGTATAGGTTTACCCAACGGTTTAGAACCGTTGGGAATTCTATAATTCTCAACTTATACCAACGGTTCCCAACCGTTGGTATAGTTTTTTCCCCAACGGTTTCATTGAAACCGTTGGGAATTCTATGATTTTGATGTTATACCAACGGTTTACAACCGTTGGTATATCATTTTCCCAACGGTTTCATTGAAACCAGTTTTTTACCAACGGTTTATTGAACCGTTGGTATAATTCTTTCTCAAAGTTTACCAACGGTTTACAACCGTTGGTATTGTGTATTTCCAGAAATGTTGCACAGATGCCCCTGCAGTAGCCCCTCCAGTGCATAGACCTGCATAAAACACACCACTAAAAACACTAACAGAATTAAAACAACTAAAAAGAACACCACCTATTTGATTAGAGGCATGGTGAATAATTCCCCATTTGAATTTTCATATGACAACAATCATCCAGTATAGTTGAATCAGGGTTTCAATAAATCAAATATTATTTACACCCATTTCAATCTTCACATGACAACCACTTTAATAATATATGGTGAAAAGGTATTTTCATAGGAGTCTCATCACTTGTGACTCCATAAGTGACACACCGGGCCTCGAATTGAGGCTGGGTTGACTGGTACACATCACTTATGATCCATGGATCATTGTCCTAAATTTAAACACAATCATAATCCGTTTGATTTGTTTGGCATATGTACATAAAATATTATCCATTTCGAACAAAAGAGATGAAGTTTGGGTGTTCCCCGCCCCACGGTGAATTGGATTGAGGCAGGGTTGACTCGTACATGTCACATATGACCCATGAATCATTTTCATAAAGTTTCAATAGAATCCGAAGGCATTTGGTCTATTTCCCGTATGTCAGTTGTTGATATCACTTATAATTTAGTCCATTTTAAAGAAAAAAGAGATAGTTTGAGTGGTCCTAGACACACCGTGGCTCGGATTGAGGCGGGAATGACTCTTACATGTCAAATATGACCCATGGATCGTTTTCCTAAAGTTTCAATATCATTTGAAGTCGTTTGGTTAGTTTGGCGTATGTCAACTATTGTTTTCACTTAAAATTAAGTTCATTTTAAACAAAAGAGAGACACTTTGAGTGGTGTCGGCCACACCGGGCCTCGGATTGAGGCAAGGTTGACTCGTACACGTCACATATGAGCCATAGATCGTTTTCCTAATGTTTCAACACAATCAGAATCCGTTTGATCAGTTTGGTGTATGTATTTAAAATATTGTCCATTTTTAACATAAGAGAGACAGTTTGGGTGGTGTCGGCATCACCACACCTCGTATTGAGGCGGTATTGACTCTTACACATCACATATGACCCATGGATAGTTTTCCTAAAGTTTCAATAGAATATGAAGGCATTTGGTCAGTTTCCCGTATGACAGTCATTGATTTCACTTACAATTTTGTCCATTTTCAACAAAAGAGAGACAATTTTAGTGGTCCCAGCCATACCGCGGCTCGGATTGCGGTGGGGTTGACTCGTACATGTCACATATGACCCATGGATCATTTTCCTAAAGTGTCAACAGAATCCGAAGGTGTTTGGTCAGTTTCCCGTATGTCAGTTGTTGATTTCACTTACAATTTAGTCCATTTTGAACAAAAGAGAGACAGTTTGAGTGGTCCCGGTCACACCATGGCTTGGATTGAGGTGGTGTTGACTCGTACACATCACATATGACCCATGGATCGTTTTACTAACGTTTCAATAGAATCATAAGTTGTTTGGTTGGATTGGCGTATGTCAGTTGTTGTTTTCACTTAAAATTATGTCCATTTTAAATAAAAGAGAGATAGTTTGAGTGGTTTCGGCCACACCACAGCTCGGATTTATGAGGGATTGACTCGTACATGTCACATATGACCCATGGATCGTTTTCATAAAGTTTAAATAGAATCAGAAGGCGTTTGGTTGGTTTGGCGTATGTCAGTTGTTGTTTTCACTTAAAATTAAGTCCATTTTAAACAAAAGATAGCCACTTTGGGTGGTGTCCGCCACTCTGGGCCTCAGATTGAGGCAGGGTTTACTCGTGCACATCACATATCATCCATGGATCGTTTTCATAATGTTTCAGCACAATCAGAATCCGTTTGATCGGTTTGGCTTATGAACGTAAAATATTGTTCATTTTTAACATAAGAGAGATAGTTTTGGTGGTGTAGGCCACACCGCGCCTCGGATTGAGTCAAGTCTGACTCGTACACATCACATATGACCCATGTATCGTTTTCCTAATGTGTCAATATAATCCTAAGGCGTTTGGTTGGTTTCCCATATGATAGTTGTTGATTTCACTTACAATTTAGTCCATTTTGAACAAAAGGGAGACAATTTCAATGGTCTCAGTCACATCGTGTCTTGGATTGAGCCAGGGTTGACTCATACACGTCACATATGACCCATGGATCATTTTTCTAAAGTTTCAACAGAATCAGAAGAATTTTGGTTGGTTTGGCATATGTCAGTTGTTTTCACTTAAAATTATGCCCATTTTAAACAAAATATCATTCCATTATGTTCCCGGCATCCATGGTTTCTTATTTATAGGAGAAATACCCATAAACACTTCAATATGGCCGTTGGAGAGCTTCCGGAGCCGTTGGGGGTCAAAAGTACAAGTCTGGTCAAAGCCCAACGGCTAGTTTGACTGGTCACACCGGCTGGCCGGTGGTGGCTCACCAACTGGCCGGTGGTCCACCGGCTGGCCGGTGCTGAGCTCCCGGCTGGCCGGTGGTCCAGACAGCAGGCTTTGTCTGGGTTCCACCGGCCAGCCGGTGGTCATCCACCGGTTGGCCGGTGGCACCAGGCAGTGGGCAAGCCTACTGCCTGGAACCTCCGGCTGGCCGGTGGGCAAGAACTGGTTGGCCGGTGCCTATACCGGCTGGCCGGTGAGCTAACACCGGCTGACCGGTGGCTCTGGCAGAAAGCAATGCTTCTGCCAGAGACCACCGGCCGGCCGGTGGGAATCCACCGGTTGGCCGGTGGACTCAGAGAGTCCTTTTCAGTTTTCTTGGGCCAACTCCTGGGCAACCTTTTTCCTAGCATCAAAACACTTGAAAACAAGTTAGAACACGATGAGAGTGATTGTGATCATTAAAATCCAAGAGAGAGGGTTACAACAGTTGTCTGGGGTCGAGGGAGGAGGGTGGGGGGCTGTGCGGGGGGCTGTGCGGGGGGTGTTCGGGGGGTTGTCCAGGGTCCAGGGAGGAGGGTGGGGGGTTGTCCAGGGTCTAGGAAGGAGGGGGGTTCCCAAACACACAACCACTAAAAGACAACATCCATAAAAACAGATAATATATAAAAATAACTCAACTCCAATACTATACTACGATTCTAGATAAAACCAAATAGGAACACACCCTCATGTTATCATATTAATAACTCTTCTTGAATCATTTAGAGTCACATCCCAATGATCATAGGATCACTAACCTAATTGATCACTAACCATGAAACACATGTATGTTGGTCATGTCACCACATGCATCATCACTCTTGCCACCATATCAATATATCACAAGGAATTCTCTAGGATAAGACAATATTTGATCACACATCATTCGCATTTAGTTATCATAATACAAATTATATTTACATGCTTATGATATAGAATGAATCCACATTAGTAAGACCCACCCCTCTCATAAGTTACCATCACATCAGTACAACCCATCCTAGAAAGCACCCTACTGCATACAAATTCACCCAATCCAGGGTCCAATACCCAACAGGATCTACATACTAGGATACACATCATGGATCACTATCAAAACCATAAAAACATTGATAGATCTCAAAAAATTAGTGCATTCCATGATTACCTCATAGAATTGAAAAAAGTAAGTAACAATCAATATATCTCACTACTCCATACTCACCCCATAACATAAGGGTCTCACATTACTAGGGAATAATTCTATCCAATACTAAATGATCTTGATCCATTTATCATATACATATATGATTCACCTCACCAATTACTTAATAGTAATAACATAAAAAATTATGAGTCCATTTAACTAGAATTAAACCATCAGGTTTTACAAGGAAATTCTATATAAGTATTTGTTTACACTTTAAATAATATGACCCCATACCATAAATAAGGTTTTCAACAAAAATAAAGAACATGAATGTCATGTTAACACTCAACATTGATTAATTAATAAATTGTATTCGAATTTTATGGAAATACCAAAATAAATTAGTGAATCAATGTACCTATAGTGGCGCACATGACCACCATGAAACAATCATAAATTTTTACAAAAACCCTAATAATTGGGAATAACGAAATCAAGAATAGAAGTATATGATTTATAAGAGCTGGAACTATATCGTTGATAAAATATAGGAGTCTAACCTGGTAGGTGCTGATATGATGGAAGATGTGGGGATTGGGAGGTCCTTCCGCAAGGAATCGCTCCAGGAGGACACGAACTGAATGCTTCTGGAATGTGGGGAGGCCGCTGGCTCGATTTGGTATTTGGGGCTTTTTTTCCCAACGGTTATTAAAAACCGTTGGGAATGACCAAACTTCACCACTTTTCCCAACGGTTCTTAGAACCGTTGGGACAAAGCTATCTTTCCCAACGGTTCCATATAAACCGTTGGGAAAACAAGGGTCCTTCACCACTTTTCCCAACGGTTCTTAGGAACCGTTGGGAAAAACCTATCTTTCCCAACGGTTGTATGAAACCGTTGGGAAAACTATGCATTGAGGGGTTTTTCCCAACGGTTTATAGCAACCGTTGGGAAAAACAAGATATACCAACGGTTCATTGAACCGTTGGTACACAACTGTTGGGAAAGGTCCCTTTTCCAGTAGTGAATGAAAATAAAATGTTCTCATATATTTCTAGTTTAATTTATCAACTCTCAAAGCATTGTTTATGAAGTTCATTCAAATTATAATTATCCACTTCATTCTTATGAACATTTCATTGTTTGAACTTAATATTTAAAAACTATGATTACTCATTAAAATAATAATATCCAAAAAAATTAAGCCCTTATTTTAGATTAAATGAATTTATTACATGATTTGTGCATGCATTAAGGTGTGATTATGAAACACAATTCATTTTCACGTGTTTCACATAGGCTTATCACTTATATATGACTACATAATGTTAAAGAAGATGCATGATCATATTGTGATTTGACTGATGGCCCCTAAATTATACACCACCACCCTCATTCATTGGATTATGTTTCAATCTAACTATATACATTTTATTTTGCATTGGAAATATACCTTTCACACTATGATTTGTTTTCTTGGTCGTGAGCCATGAATTATGATTATGATGTCAACATTTATGTTTTTTACACATTATTAGGATTCCTTGACTTTTTTTCTTTAAATATTTATAAGGCGATTCCTTGTAGTTATATTTAAACCCCCTCTTTATTGATAACTTATTAATCTTGTTGACTCTTTTTTGTTACACATTAAGGTGATTCTGTGATTTTTTTTCTCTAAATAGGTTATATTAATCATCATGTTCATTATATCTATCTCTAGGGTATCATATTTAGAAATTAAAGTTCAAAGGTACTTGTGATCACATTAAGTAGAATGAAATAACTATATTCCAGTTTATTTCTATGCTGATGAAATATAAATCCTCTCATCTAAATACACTATTCCTGTAGTTTTTTTGTTTTTTATGGATCATTATGTTAAAAGTTATGTTAGAATATATGAATAAGAGATGATTTTCTATAGTTGGTATTAGGTAAAGGTCAATATATTATTCAGGGATACGGTTAGAGAATTAAATTATTAATAGATCATGAATAACCCATATTAAGACCATAATATTCATAATTTAGGATATATGTGTCATTTATGAGTTATTCCTTCAGAGTTGGTAGTTTTTATTTTGTTTTTAAATAAATTTGAGTATTCCCTTTCACAATTTTACAATATTTTAGTTAATTTATAGAATTATGAGGAATCATGACAACAACTAATGTGATGGGAAATGTAATGATTTCAAAAATGAGAACACAAATATAATAAGACTGTCAGTCGATAACAATATGGTTTTACTTGATAAAATGATTCAATTTATGAATATTTAATTAATTCATATGGAATAAACTAGTTCTAACAAGGGGGATTTTTTTATTGATTCGTTTATATGTTTAATGCCACTAGAATTTAGTTTATCATTAGATCTCATAATGAAGAAATAATAGATTATAACAATTATGAGGATATTATCTATCCTACAATCCTATGAGTAATAAAATGTGATTATAATTAAATATCTATTAAACAATGAACTCAATCCGTTGTGTACATTTATCAAGAATATGAGAGAAAATAGAATCCATCAAAATAATTTATTGTGATGAATTCATGGAAATATTTTTCAATAAAAACATTCCTTTAACTCATCATTTTAAAATAGAGAAAAATGTCCCCAGAATCACAAAAACATAGAATATATTAATCTGTTCAAATGTGGAAATATTGAGAAGTCATTAAAGGCATGCATGTTGATTTATCATTGACAAAAAAGATGAATTGAACTCTAATTTTTATAGAAGATATAATGTCTTGGAATATATTTATCCATTCACAATGATGAATGATATAATTTAATATTCCAATTATCACTTATGTTTGAGATGGAGGATATTTATTCTGAATGGTATTGAGGTGCTAGAGAAAAAAAGAGAGGAAGGGTGTCTAACTTTAGGGGACTGGTGGATAAATATTACAAAGTAAAGAAAATCCAATTACCTATGTATCATAAATGTGGAAAAAAGAATAATAAGCTATGTATAAATGTAATAATGAGGTTTTTCATGTGTGTAATGAACATGAATAAATCTAATTAATATTTAAGTAAGAAGAGTAAGATTAAAAAATAACATAATAAAGGGAGTTTTTAGTCAGTCCACTACAGATAGTATAATTGTTTTACTAAAATAAACATGAAAATATTTAATCTAGCGAACCAAATTATGAGTTATAAAGAAAAATAAATTTCATTGTCCACCAAATATATAGGATAATGTGATTTCTTATACCATGAACATGGTTAAAGTGGAGAAAAAATGATTTATTATAACAGACACATAATTTTCACTCAATAATGGTGAATTTTTTTTGAAATATGTTCTAATCATTAAATTATTTCACGCATGATATCTATATATATTAAATAACATCCTTAATACCATTATTTAGTGAAATTTATGAATAAACATAGTGTTGTAATCATTGAAACCAATTTTCATGAAACATCCTTGGTTATCATATGTGGGGTGATTCTTCCATTGAATATCATAATCCTTCCTTTGAAAATTTTTGATTAATAATAGAATTTGATTAGATGTATTTTTAAAGATAAATCATTAACATCTAGGAATAAATATTTCTATATTCCCCAAACAGTCCTATGATCCTATACAAATGAGAGGAATATTATCAATTTCCTTCATAAAATCCCAAAATGGTGTTTCTATTGATAATTTTAATGACCTTCATTCTTCAAGATGAGGGGAAGGGATACTAATTTTATTTTCCCTTCCTTACTTAGGATTAAGGAGAGATAGCGAACCCCAATTCCCACCATCAGTATGCCTCAGAGTGGAGATAGACACCACGGGGATAGAATCTCCCACAAATGGAAGGAATTAACCATTATATAAAAAAGTATCGAGAGATATTATGGAAAATCCAAACAACACCAAGGAGTAGATGTACATGTAAATATGTGAATCCATTCCCACATGCATGTTGAAAAGTAATGCTGATGATAATTATGATGAAACACCCAAACAATGTAGCAAGGAAAAGAAACTAAGTAGAAACAAAAACAATCCCAATGACCAAGCTATTAAGGTCTATCATGGACCTAAATTTCCTCTTGGAGGCCTGAAAGTAGTTTTACATATGTTGTGTGGGAATAATAAAAATACTGAGTAGGGAAACTAAAGTTACTCATGCACAATTGAGGGAACATACTAATGTCCCTGTGAAAAAACAGTATAACCCCAATCACCTACAATGGAATACTAACCAGCCCAACCTCACCAAGGCACACTCACTGAAGTAACACTAATCATGTAAAGTAATAATATAATCACATTGACATTTGGGTACCCCACACCGATTTACCATCGATTAACTACTCATTCCTAACCATATAATTTCTTCATATTGCCACTCTTTTGACATGCAGTCCCACTTCCACAACATGATGACATAAACATGGGCCTCAAACCACAAAAAAACACTCCCGTAGAAACCTGGGCCTCAACAACCACATCGCTCACATGAAGACTTATGAGATTCATCCAAAAAAACCCTTTCTAGAAGAATCTTGGTTGATGGTAAACCTCATGACATTACAACATGCTTGGATATGCCCAAGTGGCAAGATCCTGAAGAAGGTGTGATGAATAAAGTCAGTAACCAGCCATCCATCATCTCACTGGGATATTGGGAATGAAACCCTCCCCCATGAAATGTTGGTGTTAGGAACATAGTGATAAACATGGATAAGTTGAATATATAAATAACAAGTAACTAAAATCTATATATATATTGGTAATCAAACACACATCCCCAACCTACGAGTTTTACACGAACAAGAAACAAGCACAAACCAGCACTGCTTATTCTGCAGCCCCTACAGGGTAAACCATACAACAACCACTACCAAGAATAAACCCAACCCCCTTTTTTTCGAATAGACATTCATTTATTTAACTGGATTCATTTTAAATTATTATAACCCCACCATGAAACCTACAACTCTAACTATACCAAGTAATGAACAAACCAAAATGCAGTCCCACTACCTAATAGGACAAAACTATAATTGTAGTCCCACTGCAAATCCTCATTCAACTACTTCAATCTTTCATTTTTCAAAGTGATTATCCCCATTCATTCCCTCAAAACCTATCCCTATAGCCCCACTACCCAAAAAATTCCCCATTTCATTCCCATTACATGACGTCACTTTGCGACCAAAACACAAAAAAAGTCATTTCGGGTGCCTAAAAGTTCATCCTTTCAAAAATCAATCAAACCAATTATATTCAAATTTAACCAATATGGTTTCATTAATTTCCACTTTAATATAACTAGGGTGATCACATAACTATTTTGATCCTGGGGTATCCCTTTATTTAACTTATTTTACATGATTAATAATTTTTTTGTTATATCTGTATATCATAACATCAATACAAAAAAAAACCAGTGCACAAGAAAATCCCACCAATGGTAATTATTTTCAAAAGTAATACAACCACAACTTCCATAATAGAATCAATGATATCAAAATAAAATAGGCGACCAACATCAAAACACACCCTACCCATTATTTTATTTACAAATGTTATCTTTTGATCATATTAAATTATTGTATAATTATTGTTTCAAGAATAATATTGGGCCATTCCTTATAATAAACCATTAATACACCCACCACACATGATGCACTATTAATTAGAAGGAAAATAAAATCCCTACTTGGATGATCAATGATGGAAGTTCCTTCTTGTGCCAATAATAAGTGATCGAACGACATGTAAGGAGAACTATAAGGATGAGTACGAAGGGATCCAGCATGGGAACAGAACTCTTATCAAGAGGAATAATCTTGGTACATGATGAAAAAATGAAAGGAATAAGGAAGAAAAGATCTCATCTTAATAATAGGCAAGATCCAAAAATCAGGGAGACCACTTTGATGTACTTGAAAGTCAGATTGTGGCTTGATCAAACAACTTGCCAATTTCACAAATTGGAATTAATTTTTATAAAATAATTCCCCTCATAAATGGTTGATATATATCAGTGGATGTTTTTGAGTTGATAGATTAACGTTGTTGGAGAAAAACACGTAATAGGGGACAAACATGGAGTACTCAAAAAACTAGAAATGAGTCACCGATGGGTGAGTCACTGATGGGTGAGCTACCGATGCTGATCTACCGATGCCAAGGCCTACCGACACAATTACATACTAACGGCCTGAACTACTGACGCTCTGACCATTCGATTCCTTGACCTACCAATTTTGACGCCCCAGACTCAATGATGTTAATGCCCTTTGACTCACCGATGTTGATGTCGCTTGACTCACTACTGTCGACACCCCTTGAATCTTCGATGCTAATGCCCCTAAATCACCAATATAGATGCACATGACTCACTGATTCCGACACACCAACATGATGACACACTAACATGATGAAGCACATACACGTTGACACACTAACAAGCCGATGCATGAATATGCTGATGGGAAAATAGGAAATTTTGGAAAACACTCTAAGTGATCCACTGTTTCCTCCTAGCACCCATAATCACTGGATTTTCCGAATGGAATGGCCTTGAAAAAAAGGGTTATTAAATAATATACTCCTCATCATATTATCATCCCTGATAATTTAAAACAAATATCAGAAGGAAAGAGTATTGAACAACCATCCCTTAAGATACCTCTCAAAAGAAAACCACCATGTTTTGAAAACTGTATGGGAAACCTCAACATCAAAGAATACCTCTTCAACATATATCCTTTGATAAACTAACGAGACACTAAGGATCCACTTACCTAAGAAAACACACAAACACAAAAGGACATAATGTCCATACACATGGATTAGGGAGCTCCTTCCCCTTATGAAGATATTATCTTATTTGTGCAGCACTGACTCACCTGAACAAGTTTAATCACATCTGTATTAATCTATCTTGTTTTAAGATTGGTTTCTCCCTTCCCCCATGTCAGGAAATTCCACAAAAATTTAGAAAACATGGGAAAAATCTCATCTCAAAGAAAAAAAGGTCAAGAATCCACTACAAACAAAGTACAAAAGAAAAAATATAGAAAAAACTAAAAATAGTTATGGGTACTGGGCACGCATATGAGATTATCTCTCACAAGTACTCTCTTAGAGGCCAACGAGCCTCTAGAGCACATGAACCATGGGTTTGTCTATCCACAAAGAACTTTCTCCTCAATATCCACAATAAATATTAGTCCCTATAGGGACACCGTACCATCCTCGATATCCTACTCTCCCTAAACTAGGACACATGGGACATAGTGTAGATACCAACAGAGCTAACAGACATGAAAGACTATGTGGATTCTTTCTATCTATGGTGGCAACACTAGCTAATATGCCACCTCTCCAACTCATCCCAACACCTCAAAAGGTCTGATGAACCTTGTAGGAAGCCTGCTTACCCTGCCAAACCTCCACTTTCCATGCTATGGAGAGACCATTAAGAACACGTGGTCCCCTACCTCGAACTTCAAGGGTTTACTCCTATGATCGACATATGACTTCTTCCAATCCCGAGCAACCTTCAACTATTCATGAAAAAGTTAAACCATGTTCGTCGTGCTCTGCACCACCTCTGGATCAAGAACACCTATATCACCAACCCCTATCTAGCCCACGGGTGACTGAAATGGTTGTTCGTACAAGTCTTCGAACAGTTCTATGTGAATGGTAGAGTGATAACTATTATTGCTGGAAAACTAAACTAGGGGAAAGTGTCGTACCCAAAATCCCCAGATGTTGAAAACACACACTCACAGTAGATCCTCTAATGTTTGGATAGTTTTCTCTGTTTTCAAATATGTTTGATGGTGGAAAGATTTTTTAGGGAATAAATGGGTTCTAAAATCATGTTTTAATCCCTTAAATAATCTTGATGTAATGTGTGTATACCAATCCAAAATGATGGAACTTGGAACTCTGTGCAGCCACACCACTTCACCCACATACCTCTGTGCTAAGGAATACACTATGATTGACTCTTTAACCAGTAAGAAATGAGCTGATTTCATCAATCAGTAAAAAATTACCAAGATTGCATCATAATATCACTTAGCCCTAGGTAGTCCTGTAATGAAATCCATCTAGAAATCATACCACTTAGACTCAAGAATGTCTAAGGGATGCAATATACCACTATGAACATGATGTTAATCCTTCACATGTAGATATACTAGGCACCATACCACATACAATTCCACTTCCCACCTCACTTCCGACCACAAAACATGACCTCTCTAGCACAGGTACATCTTGGATACTCTTGGATGTACCACTAGGGGTGAGTTATGTAACTCAAGGAGAACTCACTCGTGCATCGCCACAAGGATATACACCTTCCCACGGAACAACATCTGATCCAAAATATCCTCCAACCATCCCTTCAGAGCCTCACCCTGTCAAACATGACCACACATCACTTTGTCCTCTATGCCCCCCATTATGAATCATCATCCTGCCATACAAAATAATCTGGCACATTCATCTAAAACAGATAGACTCTACCATCCTCAAAACTCTTGCCCATATGTAATGCCTCCAACTCCACCTTACCTTCCAAGAATCTATGAACTATCAGACTACATCCTTCTATGACAGGCTGCTCAAGGCATCGACCACCAATTCGCATGTCCCAAGGTGTAGGAGGTCTCTAATTCATAGTCCTGATTAAACTCCATCAACCTTTATTGCTGCCAGTTATGGTCTAACTGGGAGAAGACATAACTTAAGCTCATCTGATCTGTGAGGACTATGAAGAGTTCTTCGATGAGGAAATTCCACCACAACTTCATCATGAACGCGACCACTAAAAGTTCCAAATCATGGGTGGAATTGTTACATTCATGGAAACGTAACTGTCTAGACCCATAGAAGATCACTCCTCATTGTTGTATTAATAGTAACCCCAAGCCTATACAAGAATAACCATTAGTCACCTCGAACAACACCCCTTCATCTCGAATCCTTTGTACTAGGGAATTGACCAGCTTCCCTTTTAAATAACTAAAAGCTTCTTGGAATTTCTCACTCCACAAAAAAGCTAGGTATTTTCTGGTCAACTCTGTCAAAGGTGATACTTCTCAACATAATTCGGGCTTGAACCTCAAGTAATAACATGCCAGACCTTGGAAACTACGAACCTCCTCCAAATTCTTGGGTGCTACCCAATAAAAAAACTACTTCGACCTTCGATGAGTCCACTTATACTTCATTTTGGGGAACCGCGAGTCCAAGGAAGTTCATCGGTCATATCTAGACCATGCACCTTCACAGCTTCCCATAGAGCTGGTGGTGTTGGAGGACCTCCAAAACTGTCCGCAGATGCTCAACATGATCCTCCTCTAATATTTAGTAGATCAAGAGGTCATCGATGAACATGACCATGAACTGGTCTAGATACTCGTGGAAAAAATATTTCATGAGTCTCATGAACACATCTGCTTTGTTTATGATGCAGAATGACATGACCATAAACTCAAAGTACCGATACCTACACATGAAAGTAGTGCTTGGGATTTCAACCTCCTTCACCCTCAACTGGTGATATATAGACCGCAGGTCGATCTTAGAGAACCAACATGCTCCCTTCAACTGTTCAAAACGGTCATTGATCCCCATGAGGGGGTACCAATTCTTGATCGTTACGGGATTCAGCCTCCAATAGCCTTTTCAAAATCCTAAGACAACTATCTTCATTTTTTGCAGGCAATATTGGAGCACCCCACGGTGACACATTTGGTAAAATAAAATTCCTCCTTATTAGTTTGTCAACCTGAATATGAAAATCTCACAACTTGAAAGGCACCATCCTATATGGAACCATCAAAATCGGATGGGCTCCAGGTTGTAAGTCTATCCCAAAACCAACATCACGTAGAGGGGGTAGATTCACGTCCTTTTTAGTGAATATGTCTAGGAACTTTTTGAAAATCCCCATAACATCCACAATCTCTAAGTATACTTATTCTACAGACAGATCAGCTAACAAATAAAGGAGGGGATCCACACACCAGCTACCCTCCTGGAAGCTCTATTCTTCAACAAAAGCTACATGATGGATGCCCATATCTGAGAAAACAAACCTTCTCTAGAATAATTCATTAACATCATGCATAGAAAAAAACAGTCAATTCCTAGGATGTCAGTGTACGTCTACATTTTTAATAGTAAAAGATCCCCTCTTGACTGATGCCCCCCCAACATCAATCTATATCCTTGACAAACATCAAACATGTCGGTCTATCCTCTAACTACTATTCTCAACCCCAGGGGAATGGAATGAATCTATACATCTATACGGAAGATGTGGGCTAGACTAGGTGATGCAATGGAGTGTGAATCTTCTGAATAAAAAAAATAATAAGAAAGAGTACTAAAAAGGCTGATCATACCTCAAACAATTCTAGCCCCACTAAAACTACAACCTATTCGGCGTAAAACTCCCCACACCCAAATCCTACCCCTCTTCGATGTCAGTTACTTCCCCGACTACGCCCTTGTCAAATCCCATGAGGAGCACCCTAAGGTCGGCCTCCTCCGACACTTTCCGCCCTTAGTGGAGCGGGAGCTCTATTCCCTTGTTTCTGGTAAGGCCTAAATGGAAACTATTGTTTCCGAGGTGGGTGTTGAATGAACCCACCCCTATTTTACTACACTCAGACAAGGCACAGATTTAGAAGATGCCCATGGCTTCCACAGACTAAGTTGCTCGGTCCTAGGCCCATGGAGAAAGGGCAAGGACTAGGAGATTAGAATCGGAACGGGTGTGGCATACTCCCCTTTGGTCGAAACCTAGAAGGCCCTGACACAGGACACCTACTACATAAAAACATCCCTTTTGACACACTAGGTTGGATCCCTACCCACAACACGCCTCCTATGGTGTGAATCCTCTCTAGTACATGAACCTCTATATAAATTGGTAGAGTGAAGGGAGAAAAAACATACTAAAGAGAAGGTCAGAGTGCCTCCTCTAAGTGTTTTTGGGACTCCTCATATAGAAAGAGGTTCGAAGAAAAACAAAGAATATCCTTGAACTAGATCCCAAGTTCCCTCACGGACATATTCCCCAACTGTAGGGAGAGAATCTTTGACCACTTCTTGGCCTTCATCATGGAAGAAAGGAATTACATGGGGAACTCATTATCAATTTCAGCCCATAAAACCTCATTTTCTTCTTATCCCTAAGTAAATGCATCCCCCAATGATGTGTCACTCCTCTCATCTATCTCACTGCTAGAGGAACCCAATAATCTATCGGAGCACAAATCAAGATGAAATATATCACCACCTCCTCGACCCAGCTCTCCATTTCCACGTCTGAGACGCTTCCCTCATATATTCCCAAAGTCTTCGGCTGGATGGTACAAAGTGTCTTCTTCCACTGGTTGTCCTCCTTCATTCGATCGAACAATTTCTGATCAACCTAATCAACCTCCTTGGCATCGATTTCTTGAACCACTCGTGGATGATTCCCAGGTGCCATTTATGAAAAAACAATAAGAAATTCCTAAGGTGTGTAGTGTGGGAATTTTTTTTAATTTTTTTCAAACTATTTATTGATTTTAAATTCTGAAAACACCTAATAAATAAAAGAAGAAAAGTCATTATGATGTGTGTAACTTTCCTAGGGTCTCTATCCTAGAGACTTTGTATCCTCCCATTTTATTCAATCGGTATAGATTCCTTGCATCAGATCACGGGGGGGGGGATAAAATATCATGTCCTATCTGGTATCCCCTATCCTATTTCACACACCAAGATTAAATAACATGGTTTCCCTACCACCCCATGAAATCCTCACCATTCCCATCTCCAAAATCCATCCTATCTCTGAACCATCATCTTTAATTCCATATTGTCACAACCCACCTTCTTCAAGATGACCAAGGGGAGGGAAAAGTTCAATGCTCTTCCTTCCCCAAGAAGAAAGAGAAATAATAACCCCTCTTGTCCTGCCTTCTGTAGGCCCTAGAGTGGCGATTAGAACCAAGGGTATAGAATCTCCCACAAATGGAAGGCATTACCCTATTTATAGAACACCATCATGAGATAATAAGGTAAATCCCAACAACACCAAGGACCAAAGGTAAAATAGAATCTAATAATCCATTCCCACATTCATGTTAACAAATAAAGTTGTTACAATATAATAAAAACTACCAGATAATGTACAATGGAAAAGAAAATAATAAGTAATAAAAATTATCCTAATGCATGAGCTATTAAGGTCTATCATTCTCCTCAACACGCACATGGAAACCTGAAAATCGTTTTACATACGTAGGGTGAGCATACAATTATACTCAGTAAATAAAATAAACCAACTTGTACATAATTGAGAGAATATACTAGTGTCCCTATGAGAAAAAGTAGAACACCAAGAACTTACCAAGGAATACAAACCAGCCCAACCTCACAATGAAAAACTCACCAATGTAACTCAAGTCATGAAAAGTAAAAATATAAGCACATTGACAATTGGTTACCCCGTACCACTTTCCCAGTGGATAACTACACATTCCTAATGATCTAACATCTTGACAGTTACACTCTTTCCACAAACTGTTCCACTACAATAACATTCCCACAAACACACCTAGTCCTCATACCACACACAACCACACCCAAAAACACTTGAGGCTCAACAACCACACAACTCACCTGAAGACACTTGGTCTTCATCCAAAACGAACCATTTCATGAATCATCATATACTATGGTAAGCCACAAGCTATTACAACATACACATATATGCCAATGCGGTATGATCCCGAAGAGGGATCAAGGAATAAATTTATTAACTAGCCATACATCCTCTCACTGGGATGTTGGGAAAGACACCCTACCTCATAAAATGACGGTTTTTGGAACATTTTTCTCAATAAGGGTGGAGTGTGTATATAAATCCCAAGGAACTAAAATCTACATATATAGTTAATCAAACACTAAACCCCAACCTATGTGGAGCACATAGACATACAACAAGCCCACACTAGCATTGCTTTTGTTGCTATACCTACATGAACAACCATTCAACAATGACAGTTAATAATAAAATAAACCCCCTTTTTGTTCAATTTACATTTATTTATTTAAGGGGGTTCACTTTAAATTATTTTTCTACCACCGAGAAACTAACAATTGTAACCATACCAAGAAAAGAACAAACCAAAATGGAGTCCCACTACACAGTAACAAAACAACTAGATGTTCATTCCCATTGCACATCCCCATTCAACTACTGTAAACTATCATTATTCAATGTGATACCACCCATTTTTTCACTCACAACCCAACCCTAAATCCCCACTTCCCAAACAATTCTCATTGCAGTCCCATTGCTCGACATCGCTTCATGACCACAACACAACAAAAATGCAGTTTAGGTGCCTATAAGTTCATCCAGTCCACAATCAATCAAACCAAGAATATTCAATTTAACTAATAGGGATTATTTAATTTCCACTTTAATATAACTGGGGTTCTTAAATTCTCATAACCATACAACCACAATAGTCACAATTGAATCTAAGATAAAAAAATAAAACAGGTGACCAATATCAAACCACACTCTGTCCATTATTTTATTTATGCGATTTATCTTTTAGTCATATTAAATTATTGTTTAATTATAGTTTCTAGAAGTTTATCTAGCCATTCCTAACAAGAAACCATTAATAAACCAACCTCGTATGTTGCACAATTAGAGGGAAAGAAAAATAATATCCCTACATGGATGATCAAAGATTGATGTTCCTTTTAGTTGCATGAATATTGGATGTCGCGACTTGTATAGGGAAGTCCAAGGCTGAGTGGGAAAGGTTCCTGCACAGGTGTATGACTTGTCTCAGTAGGAAGACTTTAGGTGCACCATGAGAAAACAAAAGGAAGAAGGAATTGAGGATCTTTTCCTAAAAAGTGGCTACATCATAATATCAGGGAGAACATTTCGAAGTACATGAAATTCAGATAGTGGCTTGACCAGATAGATTTTCAATTTCACATGTTGGAATTTATTGTGATTTAATAATTTCCCTTGAAAAAAGTAGAGACAGACCTACGGACAGATGTGATTTTATACATTAACTTTAAATGGAGAAAAACATGTAATTGTGGAAAAATAGGGAATACTCGGATAACTGGAAATTAGTCACCGATGGGTGAGTCATTGATGGGTGAGATACCATTAATGAGCTACTAAAATTGAGCTACTGACTCCACAGCCTACCAATGAAATGAACTAGCATCACCCTAACCTACTGACGACCAAACCTATCGATGCCCTGACATATCAATGTTGACGCCCCTAACTCACCGATTCTGATGCCCCTTGACTCTCTGATGAAATTCACATTGACTCACTGATACCAGTACCCCTTGACTCAATGATGTTGATGCCAGATGTCTCATTGATGTTGAATCCCCTAACTCACCGATGTCAATGCCATTGACTCACCAATGCCAAAGCACTGACATGCTAATGAAAAAACTAGAAATTTTGGAAAACACTCGAAGTGAGCCACTGTTGCCTCCTAGCATCCTTAAACACTATATTTCCACAAATAATGGTTTAAGGGATAAATCTATGTAATTAAAATAGTAAATAAAGAATCATATATTTCTAAAATGAATGGAAAATGAGAAAATTGATCCAGAATACATAAAAATTATATGGGACTATAGTGATATATTTTCCTAATAATTTTGTTGAATTCTCAATGGTTGAGATTTTCGTTTCTTAATAGAACATATACTGATAGGTTTCCCCATATATTTGTGTCCCTATAGAATGGATCCAGTTAAACTATGTTTTATATAAGAAGAAAAAAAACTCATATTGACAATTGATTCAAATTCATAAGTGGTTCATATTGGGGTGTTACATTCTACTTTTCATGAATTAGAATGGATAATAAAATATCTATAGTGATTATCATTAACTCAATATGATCATTATAATGAAAACACAACCCTTTCGATAAATTGATGAGTTTTTACTCAACAATATGTGTATCAATACTTCTCTACACTATATCTTCATTTCGAATATGATCAATTAAAGGTAAAGAAATATAATATTATTACGAATTCCTTTTTCATAATGTGTGTTCCTTGTGTGTCCATAGTGATTCCATTTAAACTAAAAAATGTTCCTGAAATTTTCATGGACTTGATAAAACGAGTCATTAGAGATTACCTGAAAAATATCTAGTGATAAATATAGATTTTGTTATCATATACTAAAAATTAATTGGAGAACATGCTTAATATTTCAATACAATGATGAAAAAATTGATAAAGGATAGATTATTTTCATCATTCAATAAATTTGAGTTTTAAATGATGAAAGAAACATTATTAAGATATGTTATCATTAGAAAGTGTATTTATTATCCTTCAATGAAAATGATGATTAGGGAATGAATAAGAACAAAATATATTATAGATATATGTAGTTTTATTTGATTATCTAGTTATTATATATAATTCTAGAGGAAATCCTCATTATTTTCAAAACTGCTAACCAAAATTAATTGGAAGAGGTGTATTTTTTCACTAATTGGTGTGAGAATTTCATCAAATAAATTAAGAAGACACTAATAATTACTCCTATTCTCGCAATAACCTATAATAGAGATGTTTTTATGGTATAAAATTATTCTTCATAAAATTTCTTGGCTTTAGTGATAAAGTAAAATGATATTGTAATAACTTAAACGACATGGAATTTGATGTTTAATGAGATAAAATGTTTGAAACGTACTTTTTATTTGGTTACAATAATAATAAAATTGAATAATTAAATAAATTTTAACTCTATAAAAAATTCTATGATATATATGTATATATAATATGTGTTTTATGTATGTCTTCACTCTTAAGGATCTCAATATCCACCAACAAAGGTTGTTAGTGTTGACCAAAGACAATAACTTTTTATCTTGTTCCCATTATTGGAAAGGGAAAATGTGTAATGTGATCTATCTATAAATGGAAATGAAATATTTTCCCTAATTTGGATGAATAATGAAACAATCATTACAGAAATAAATAATATTAACATGGGGATTATAAAGGAATAAACATCCAATCTTCTGAAAATTATAGAACAATAATCTATTAAAGAGATTATTAAAAAATAATAGAGGAGTATATGGATATAAAATATAATGATAATAAAATAATGAAGTGGAAATCCTAGGATTTCAATATAGATAATGAAAGAGTATTTTGAATTGGGGCATGACTATACGTACAACTGGACCCTCAAATAAAAATGGATCTTTTGAAAGATACTCTAAACTGAAAAAATTTATCCATTCACGGAGAATAAAACTACATCAAGATATTATAGAGCAGAATTTGTGAGGCAATATAAAAGAAGATATTAATAAATAAAATTCAATGTGAATTATACTACCCAAAGTGAAATAATAAATGAAAAATTATAATGGGATGTTTCAACCAATACCCATACTAATATATAATTTGGTGGATGTCACTATGGATTTTCATGTGTTTTATGAAACAATGTATATGAAATAAATCCATTTGGTTTATATTATATCATATTAATAATAAATCTAACTTTTTTATGATTTGAAATTACTTCTCACCTGATAAGAATGAAATTATATACATCATATAATTGGTGAGGATTCATAGAATGCCAATATATATTTTATCTATTCAGCATACACGGGTTTGAAAATTATTCAACAATAAATTATCAAAAAGATGAACTACATAATTGTATATCTTCCCAAAATTTATTTTCAATTATATATGACTATCTATATACTTAAGGATATAGTTATAACATGATCTATAGACCTTAGAGAAGGATAGGATCAACATCTCCCTCTAGTATAATTTTCACACATAAATAAATTATAATATATAATTCATATAAACCATTATGAATCCCTATATGAGATTATATGTATATTTATAAATTTTTGGTATTAAGATAGAAAATTTAATATTTTTGAATTTGAATTTGGTCGAATAAATAATAAATAAGGAAAATTTTAATTAGGAACACATTAGACTAGCAAAAATTCCACTTTAGAGAATTATTGACAATCATCAACAAGTTATAGTGTTTTAGGTTAGAGATCAATTTACCCTTAATTTATATCCATGAATGAGAGTTGTGAGGTTTGGGTATAAAGGAATACTAGGACCATGATACATTATCCCCTATATGATTTTGGATCTAAATATTGTTATAGACAATAAATTTCAATCCAACGAAACCTTTCTCACGTGTTTAATGTGTTCTACATATCCATATTAAGGAATTACATAACAAATCACCTCATGTAGTAAACCAATAGGTGGTATAGTTGTGGAATTACATATATTACATAGTGTATCTGGTGATGTCTTTGGAACATAGAGATATTTTTTAAGAAATATTTAAACTAACCTTATTAATGTTTATTATAGAAACCATTAGTACAAAGAGGAAATATTGAAACCAATGGATGAAAAAAAAGTTATCCTGATACCTGTTTATATTTGTTTGTGAATTATCATAGGTAAAATTTATAAATTAGTGAAAATGTAATGGCCTAGACTTTTATATGGGGAATAATCCAACTGAGTAAAGGTCATGTTTTAGATAACACTACAAAACATAAACCAGATAAGAAAAACCATTAATCCATTATTTTATTAGTATGGAAAAATAAATCTAGATAAATAATATAAAGAATAAAATTTATAATAATTCAATGCTACAATAAAAAATATATATAACATGAATAGATATATTTGTATCACATTACTCCCATACAATAATCACACTCATTAAAATCATTGCAAAAAATAAATAAACCATTAGTAATATAATAATATTTTTACAAATGAATTATGGAACATTAATAAAAATTGAAATGAATATTGAATTATGTAAATATTATCTATTTATAGGATGTATAAAACTGTATGGACAATGGGAATATGACCCTTAGAATAGTACTCTGATAGTTTCGAACAGTAACCAGACAAGTGGAATTGTATCCCAACTGTTGAATTAACAAAAAAATATTAGAGTATCTTATAAAATACAAATATAATGAATTTATATAATGATATTCTTAAATATAATGATAATTGTTTTTGGTGTAAACATTTGACATAAACAATCAATAATTCTTTTTTGGGAAGATAAATAATTTTTATTATTATTAAAATAACTTTTTCTGATATATTAATTTTTTTGATATAAAACAATTTTTATATAAAATGATATCGTGATATACTAGATATTATTATATAAATGAATACATAATTCTATGAAATAAGATATATTTTTCATTGCGTAATAAATTATATTTTTTCATAAAAATAGTATTTACGATAAATATGGATTCTATATAAAAATAAAATTAATCTTATCTAGAAATTTATTTTGATTAAAAGTATGTGATTTTTCAAATCATCACTTCAATATTTTATTATGGTGATATGTTTTCATAAATTCAAAAATACATTACTGAATAGTTTAATAACATATAAGCATCGTATATTAATTATATTTTGGATTACATTATATGAAAAATGTTTTGATTTTTGTTGATGTTATCTAGAAATTTGAAAAAAACCATTTATCATTTAGTCACATTCCCTTTACAATTGAACCACTTGATTTATCACTATTTTATTATATTTTTGTAAAAAAATAATCTTTTCCTACCCTTATAAATATCAATATAATATTACCATTTCTCTTAAATTTTAAAGAATCTTTACATACCAATGATACTAAATAATTCCTCCAAAACAATATTATTTTAACTCTATAAAAAATTTAGATTAAATTCATACTTTGTGTGATATTATTTTAAACACACAACACCAAGATTTATACAAACATTGATATACTATAAAATAATATTTAAATGTTATGCTTATAACCTAGTCAATAAATTAGTGGTATGAATAGTAATAACCACACTATATAAATTATTTATCATTGTTTAATAAAATTCAGATGTAAATATTTATTCATAATAAAAAATTACTTATATTTATTTAAGTAATTTTATGTTTTAAAAATAGTTATTTTCAAAATATTTTTTGAATGCATTTTGTGCATGAATAATGTTATTAATTTTTTTAAATATTTTAGGTATTAAATATTATAAATTTTTTATAATTTATTAAATAATAATGTCATTTTTATAACATAGTTATTTTCTTGATTTTCTTTCAAATCCAATTTTTTTAGTGAATAGTGAAATACTGATTTTTGTTCGACGATCATTTGTTTTATTATAATCAAGTAATTTAAAAGTCCAAGTACAATCGTTATTTTATCTAAGATTAAAATAATTATAATTTTTTTTATAAATTGTATTTTTATTTACACAGGAATAACCATTATACATGATGTAGCTGTATGTTCATTTTTAATCTTAAAATATATTTTTCTTGAAATCTATTTTATGCGCTCATTGTGATTTTATATTAAAAAATTAATTTAATATCTATTGAATAATGGTTTTATTTAAACTTATATATATTATATTAAATATAAATATTTCCCAATAATTTTATAAGTTTTACAAGCAAACTATGTAAATGTAGTTTTATGCAAAAAATACAGTTGTTTAAAATCTGGTTTTCATTACATTTTCCATAAATATTTCAATTTATAAATTTCCTCATATAGAAATTAAATTAGGTAATTTGGATTATAAATTTTTAATCAGTATAATTAATATAATATATTATGTTCAACTATATTTTTTGACATAATGAATTGTAAAAAATGAAAAATTATGTTACCATAGTTAATGTTGAAAAAGGTTTTCCATGGGGATAAAGTAAGAGATAACTGTTGGAATTCAACATAAAAATGTGTAGTTATTATTATTTTATAGTAATTGAAACTTATAATATCTTGTTTTTGAATAATTGCTTATTATTTTCAACATTCACATGAATGTGAAAATAAAATATTGAAATAATTTAAAAAATTCCACACATGTCCCAACCCACACCTATAAAATTACAGCTATAATCATCCCTTACACAAAACATTATGATTCCTATATTGATCAACAACTGTGAAAAATGAATATTATGTTCCATTTAATTATAATTGATCCCCTAATTAACTCTTAAGACCAATCTTTCATGGATTAATGTGTAAGAAAAGGAGGTCTATCAGATAAGAGTAATAAATCATAGCCATGGTCTTAAATTTTATTTATTCTTCTACATTCTTTTAACCAACTATATCCTTTATAAAATAATTACACCTGTGTCATAAATAGACTAATATGTAATAACAATGGTTAAAAAATATTTTTACACCTTTTCCCAATAAATGGAAAATGAAATCATCCATCATGTGTACGTGTATACTTCCTCCAATATATAGAGGTTCGATTCATTTTCTATCATAGAAAAAATTGATTGATTTAATATAAATATAAATATTTTATTTATGATATAATTATTGTTCATTAAATTTTAATAATTATTTAACATTCTTTCATTCGATCTATTAAAAACTAGAGGATATCATTCATTTGTACGTTTGGACTATTATCTCCCTGATATGAGGAAAATAATTTTTCATCCCAACATTTTTTGTATTTATATAAAAATGAATATAATGTTGAAATATCATACTTGTGAATGTATTAAAATTTTCAAGAACCCCTCCCCCTAATGGTTCTCCCCATGGGGTGAAAATAAATGAAGAGAAATGATGACACCTGAAGCCCACCTCCAATAGGCCGTTATTTGGACACTAGCATTGAACACATATCATATAAAAAATATGGAGGAATTAACATATAAATATATATTAGTAAAGAGATATAAGATAATAAAATCAAACAACTCATTCTCATATTAAATTAAATATTAATATAGATTTAAGTAATGTCATAAAATTAGAGCAACTGTAAAAAAATCATGTACTAAAATAAATCCTTTATAGAGTTCTCCAATCCAAAATACCTCTTAAAAAATCAAAATATATTAATATGAAATTAAATAACCAATTAGAATATGGAAATATAAAAATAGTTTATATAGATTATATTAAGAATAATAGGTATACACAATTAAATCATCCTTGAATCGTCTCATGAAAATGTAATGAAAGCATACTAAATCCTATTGAATAAGAAATGAAACTAAATTTCCACCTAATAATATATGGTAATCTATAAGACTCAAAATGATAGTCTTGTGAAGTATTTAATATGATAAATAGTATAATATTCAATATAATAAAATATGTGAATGTAAGCTTCAACCACTTCCCCACTTGTTTTTTCACTGCCTCCCCAACACCACATGTCCTAGTCCATCTCTCATAAATATGTCACATTCATCAATGGAATATGAATAATAACCTTCTCCCCATTGACCACATAATGATATAATAATCACAACCCATAGGTGTTAACCAATTAGTTTTAGAGATACACCATCGATCATAATCCATGTACAATAAATCTATTTGTCATAATCCGTACATATTATACCTTAAATAAAACATAAAATACTATTTTTGATGGTAAATGTGTGTGAAATAACATTAATCCAATAAAAAACTCTAAAAAATATATAATACTGTAACCTCAGTGCAAACCATTACATAATTTTACATTGAAAACAATATAGAGGAGAAGGGGTATTCATCCACCCAGCCACCTAGATATTGTGTAAAATACCCCAGGAGTTTAATGGGTACTGGTTTCCCATCCAAAATTATTAAGGAAGTATATGAAATTGAATAATATGAGGAATATATATATATAAATAACCTAAAATTAAGATACTTCCTCTTATAAACCCATCTATAAATTCTAGGGTCTTTTTATTCTATATGAACATATAAATTTCATAGATTATTATTGTTATTTGTATTAACAATTAATAAATATAGACTATATGATTAAAAAACCTTCTCCATGATTCGTCAACAATTATCATCATTTTAGAAATCCATTAAGCCTCCAACCCTAGGGGTCAATTCATTTAAATTTTATCACTATTCTATAACTCTAGGTACTCAATGACTTGCCCTAAACTACAATAAAAGAAACAAATACAAAGAAAAATATTAAAAGTTAATAAGAGGGGAATGGAATGCTAGAGATAGGAAATTAGGCCATCTGACCAACAAGGATTAAAATCATTAACCCGAATTAAACATTGATTTGAATTCAACAAACATTGTGAAATCCCATCTTCAACCCGCTCAATCAGTCACATTTCTATCCCTAATGCCACAATGAAAATCATCAAACACCTGCCATCTTGGTCACATACCACTATCACGAACCAAGGAATCCCTTCTAATATTCTCCATACCAACAACCATCATCATTTGGCATCATTTCAAATAGGAATACTTCAGATTATAGTGCAATCACACTATACATTTAGAAACCACATAATAGTTAATATATAATATATTCACTGGAATCATGGTGTCCATCCATTTTATGAAAATATTCTCTCTTATCCCCAAACAATTATCTTCAAAAACTACCAATTTTTCACCATCTTGAATTAAATGATTCATATAAAATACATTATACCTATTGGAAACATATGGAATCATGTATCTTTAACTATATTTTATTTACAATTATATTGAGCATCATCTCAATTCCCATTAATTATAAGAAATAATAAAAATAATTAAACATGAATCTTTATTTTGTTCATCAAGAATTATTGAAATTATTGTATTTATATAATTTAGTAGCATTAATGAAATAAAAGACCATGCTATAAACAAAATGAATAACACTATATATATAATCAATTGGGAAATCATAACCCATATATACACAAGTCATAACTACAACCCAAAACCTAAAATTATTTATTTAATTCTAACATAATCTTTATTCAGTCTAATTACACCTTTAACGAATAAGATTAGTCTTGGGAACCCAAAAATTACAATTAATGTTTGTGAAGAAAATAATCTTCTTCCTTAGGGTTTCAAATGTTCATCTAATGATAATGATACAATATGAACATATATTTCATCATATTTCTTGCTAAATGAAATGAACCCCTGATTGATGTTACACCAAAAATAAACAATCAAACATCAAAAGGACCCCATTATATCAACAGAGTTAAACTAAAAAACACATGGAATTATAAAAAGGGTAAAAAGTATGAATGGATAATATAAAAAAAGATAAATTTGTGAAGCTAACTTCAAATAAAAATAGATTGATCCTTGGAATCCAAGGATCACACTAAATTGAATGTGAGTTGAAACTTATTGAAGGAGAACATCTAGAAACCAGGGATTGGTATAATTCAAAAAAGTTCAATAGAAATTGAGGTAGTGATAAAATTTTTTGGAAGTCTTCCACATTAACTTTTAAAAAAAATTCACGATTCTATAAGACACCAAGATCTTATGATCCTAAGACATATTCAAATTGTGAAAAAAATTCATTATATCAATTTAATGGAAATGATTCACCAAACCTAAAACCTCATCATTTCATTCCATGAATCAAGAGATCATGTTATGAATCAATCTGTTCAAGATAATCTCATTCAAGATACAAATAACCATTCTGATTATGAACATCTCCCTCTTATTTTGAATAATACTTCATTCCATTAATTTCCCATAATTCTTGATTTCATCTCCCATACTATATATAACCCAATCTAAGCTTCCTACAAACTCCCTGGAATAATGAAACACATAATGGATTGGTCTATAATGTTTCTTGAACATATAGAATATACATATTAATCAATTATTCCCATCAAGAATTGATAATTAAAATTCAGAGATAATGTAAGGGAATACTAGTTTACCCAAAAAACTACACTATGAGATAATAATCAAAAATATCACTATCACATTAATAAAACCATTTATGTTAATGTGAAAATTCATATAACCAAATATAAATCTCATTGGGGGATATACCACTAAAATAATAGAAAGACCATAAAAAAGGAATCTTGGAATATTGTACTCTCTCATAATCTAGATAATGTTTTATAGTATTAATACTCTATTACAATGAGGAATGAAGAATATAATGACATGGGGATATGAGTATGGATATGTGATTCATTTTTTGATATATTGTGCTCCATGCCAAACTATTACACATGAAAAACCCGATGTGATATCATTCCCATGTAACAAATTCATCTACAAGTCTGGGATCTCTACAAGCCTTTCTGCAAAGTTCTCATCATCATCGACATAAATTACACAGAAATCGATGATGTGGGAGTCATTAAGAAGATAATAGTGAATCTGAGACACATAAAATACATCATTAATATAGTTCATATGTGATAGATGTTTTATCTATTACATGATGAATCAATTATTATCTATTACATCGAAAGGCCTAAAAACTGGGGGAAATGACAACTTATACGAAAAAAAATCACTTCCCATAATTGGGGTCAACATCCATAGCATATTTTCTCCAACACAGAACTATATAGGTATCCTTTTGTGGTTATAATATGACAAACATAGATCCTACAGTAACATCATCTACTCCAAAATCACTTGTATAATTTATTTTATGCTTTTCACCAATTCTGACAAATGATTTACCAACTCCATCACCCCAATATAGAAAATTAAGGAAAAAAGTAAATAAATACAATAATATATATAGGTTAACACATATAAATAATTAAAAATACTTATGTAATAAAAATTGACCAAATATAGGAAGCTTTCCCATGAAACTCCGAAATCATAGCATACATGAACATAATATGTATTCAAGAGTCTAGATGGTCTGAGTTGTCTGACTATCCATCTATGGAAGTAAATATTAACATGGAATATCCAAGATCCACAATGATGTTAAATAACTCTCAAAACCATTGTGGTGAAATTCTGGTCATGATTAGAGGTTATCTTCATTGGGAATCTATAAAGACTCCACACCTTCTCTATATACTACCTTAGAAAATATTCATGTATGGTCGACCCATTGATTTCTAATATGAGAGATGAATTTATAAAATAATATACTATTTTCCATATTGTATGTTAATCTCCCAAATATCCTGTTAGACTAGTGTTGTAGTCCATTGAAATTTCATTCCAAATCCACTAAGGAACATCTAATTGTTATAGAAAACTCTCATGAACATGATGTTTTATCATTATCTTATTGTAGATTAAACATTGGGGTAAGAACCCAATAATTGAATTCTTTAACCAAGACCACTATGACCCACCACATATGGAAAAATATATTTTTTATAGGATGTACTACTAGGTAGTGTTGTAGCACATGGATGAACACATTTTACAACATTGAATGAATGAAAATCCTCCCCTGAAACAATACTTTGCATTAATATTATGAAATCATCTATTAGGGGTTTCATATCAGAAAAATGAATCTCACCAGATGCCCACCATCGAATCCCTCATCCATAACTCCTCCCCTACTACAATAATTATGATTTCATCATCATCTAAAAAAATAATTATCATCCACCATCCTCTATAAAATATGAATCATTATGAAGAGATCTTTCTTCGCACTCCTTGAGACCCAAAAATCAAACATAACTCCACAATGTTACTTCACACATAGTGATTTAAATATAAAATTAAACCTTCTCAATGTGAAAGAAATTCAAAATTCCAATTCACAAAAAAATTCAATCAATGGCCACTCTAATAAATTTAGTCTATAATGGGTTAATAAATACCTCATAATCCTATGATCTGTGAAAGGCACAGATAATTATGAGGTATGGTTATTCCACTACAAAATTAATGAAAATAAAACCCCTACTGATGTGAGATAATATAAGGAATAATTATGTAAGATATGTTTTAATAGAAGAAACCCAAAATAAAAAACCACCCTCTATTGCATCGGGACCATTACCATGATATGACAAGAAGAATTATGGAAAAGAACCAACATAACGATCAGTTTTATAATCTATGGACTAGTATTCTACCCGACATATCTATTAAATACATTAAAGAGTCCTATGATTGCTCATTCCTGAAAAATAAATTATATTTTCTGGTGAATGGTGGTAGAAGAAAAACTCATAGAGAGAAGTTGGTTTTTAAAATCATATAACATTTATATGACATATGAAAGGGATACCCCATAAACTATTTCCTTGAGCATTAAGGAATCCACAACCCCTTGATTTTCAATCATAACATTCCAAAATATGTTAAATTTATGTGCCTAGACCTCACTCTTCAATAGATTCAAAAAATACCAATGATAATGAAGAACTCCAAAAACATCCCACTAGTGCTTTATGTCATCCTTACACTATTTATACAACACATGGATGATGTTAAGGAATAAAACCAAATACTGGTTCACATACTACCAAAACACATCCTTCATTAGTCCAAAAAATATAACGAGTGTATTCTTCCAAGAAAATGGAATTACAATGAACTCATAATTCCCATGATGATATTAGAATGTAGCCTTCAGAATATAGTCGTCATTAACAAACATATGATGATATCCCGACCATATATCGATCATCTATAACAAACATGATCTCTTTATCAAATAAATTAAATAATTAGTCAATATAATATGGTATATATTTTTAACTATAAAATATTTCAATAGATAATAATTGATTCTTAGATATAGACTATTATCGACATTCCTATCGAACAAAACTAGAGAAACCTAAAGATACATGATTGGATAATTTAAACCTCACTACAAGAGATCATCAATTTGTAGTGATAACTGCATCCAATCAAATTGAAACATCCTATATTGATGAATCAAAATTATAGAATTGATTTTTTTAGAATGATCCAAAATTTTATTTCCCATTCAAGGGGTAGTGTAACAACCTCAATAAGAAATATAGTAGGGTAATCATCATAAATCATAGAAACCATTGTTGGTTGAACCTCTGATGAACTCCATATCATCACTACAATCCTGAAAGACAATATATGGGAATTCATCTTACCAATATGAGGGTATTTAATTCGAATGTACTTTGTACCCCCTCCTTCAACACCATAGAACTTGATCTAGAACCTAAAGAAATCAATGATAGCCTCAACTAAATAAATCTAGTTTATGATGATAATGACCTCATATGGTGGTAGCTAAGAACATAGGAATTCTCCCAAATATAGTTTCAACCTAGGATCTAGAACAAAGTATCTTCAAACATCACACAATCATTCTTGACCTCCAAATAGAGAAGTTAATTCCATGGTCATTAGAAGGATATCCACCTCATTTCCTAAAGAGGAAAATAGTGATTCACAATTTTGGGAGTCTCTTTATACTTAATCAAACAAGGAATACATATAAGAAGAAAATAAAAAATTATACCATAAAAGATATCAGTCTTTCATTGAGCTGAAATTTATATATCATTCATGTAGAAATGACCTCCCAAACCCTGTTGAAGACCACCTCCATGAAAACTTTCCACTCTCCTAGAATGAGGAGTATCATAGGGTTGTCCACTTCCTGTCTCATCACCCTTAGTTGATCATAGGCTATACCATCTTATTGTTTCTTCTAATGATACTACAATAGTTTAATAAATATAATTGAACCACAAACCAGAATTTGTTTTTTATAAAGGTCATCCACCCCCACTAATGATTAATGTGGACTCTATAAAAAATTAATCATATGGCCACATAGAAGGTTCCTAAGACACTCCATACCTAGTGAAATGAGATAAAGATGGAGAATAATTTCTCTTGGATTTTAGAAAACCCTTAAATGTAGGAAACATGTAACTATAGACCACAACATCGCTACATGGGTAATTTTGATGATTTTATTCTTTGGATGATATGGTTCTAATATGTATCCTATGAAAATCCATACTCATTATTGTTTTTCAATAATGGTCATTATCATCAATGGGGAAACCATTTAGTATATATTGTGGATGAAAATACACCTTGAAATGTCTCACCCCAGCCTCCTAATCTTGTAGAAAATACAAGGAATGTTAGATAAGGTCACTAAAATACATCCTGGACTCCAAAACATTGGAACTCAAATGTTGAAGTGTTAAAAACTCATGATGAATGGATTATATTGAATTTTATGACTGAAAAATCTCTTGGAGCTAATTCAATAGCATTTCCCATGAAACAACTGAATACTTATGATGACAAATAAATATAAACCACCCATTAATAGGTTTTACACATTGCATCCCCACCACCAAATTAATAAATTTCTATTTCCATGAACAGATCAAACTAATTGTTATCTCTACCACCTCTGTCTAGTACTTTTTCATTGAATCTCAAATATATTCCTCATACACCTTTAGATATTATCACTAAAACTATTGTAGTGTCCTCTTTTATGTTTTATGATTTACAAAATAAGAAATGTAGAAATATGTTGGAAAATTAGGATTAATATATTTGGCACCAACCTGATAAGGATGTTAAATTATTGTCGTACTTATAAAATAAAAAGTGGATAAGGATACATAAAATTGTAACATGTTTAATATTTTATGAATAAATTAAAGTTCAACCTAAAATCAATATTTACCCATTTTAACCATAAATCAAATAAAAATGTTGAATGATGATTTAAAAGGACTAAACATTACAACTTGTATCACCTAAATTAGTTGGCTCAAGAAACATGATCTTCCATTCATTGGATCAAAGGGGTCATAAATAACATCTCCTAGACGGTCTCTTCTATTTACATCACATTCTAGGTCCATCTGACACTATTTCTCTTCCAAACAATTCAGTCCTCATAAGTGTATACATGAAAACTCTATCATATCTCTCAACATGGATATGATACCACTCTTCCATGACCCCTCCCCCAAAAGGAACCCCTCCCATTATGACAATGAAGGAAGATAAATTCTAATGACCAAATCCAACCTCCAAGAGGACACAAATTGATGAATAAAATTTGGGATTTATCATACCCCAAAATGGGTTGAATTAACCTATAAAATAAAATGAGAAATTTGATATAAACCAAATATAAAAATACAATTATTTAATTTAACAAAAACATTGAAAAAAACTATGAAACTACATGTACAAACTGAAATTCTCAACATAAAACTCAATGACCATAAAAAATATTGAGGAACCCCATGAGCAGTTAATGTCTATAATAATCAACAAATATCTCATGTGGATTTAAAAATTGAATTTTTATTGACTGGGGAGATCAACAAATGTATATTTAATAGGATCCTCCCTATAGCCTCTCAGAAAAATGATATGAATGAATAATAATTCCTACTGATTAATCAACGAAAATAACTATTATCAAATTTAGGTATGATATATCCCTAGCATTAACATTTCTCTCCAACAGAGTACATAATACAATAATTATTATAATATTTTTTAAAGTATTAAAAGAGACGGTAGCCTACTACCACTTCCCCTTTGTCTTGTGCCTCCCACCTAAAAATTTCACATCATGAAAAATAACTCCCAAATAGTCAACATGAATGAAATACAACTATATAATAACCAGCACAACACATGCCACATAATCTCATCATCATTAACTCTTTTGGATAGTAATATATTAGTGTTTAGGAGAAGATATTTCACATATATTAGGTACTACCCCACAAGCAATCACAACTCATATAAAACATATATATAATAATCCATAGTATACTATTTCTAGAGATATATGATTGTAAAATAAAATAGAATTATTTATAGAGATCTACAAACTTATATATGAACATATCTGTTGTCAATAATATAACATAACACATATAGGGGTATAGAGTGGTGGAGAGTGGATAGTCATCCATCCATCATCACCAACCATTGTATTGGGTAAAACAATCATAGGGTTCACTAGGTTTCGGTCTCCCTTCTATCATTAGTGGTGTTGTATATGAACTCACATGATAGATGGATTGTATATAGCTCAAAGAGAACAATAATGGACTATACCATTCCACAACATCATTAAAACATAACATCTATCATATACAAGGCTTCTGATTTTATTTTATAAAAATTCTATATGTACAAGAAAATTAAAGAGACATTAAGCTATTTATGTTACCAACTAGTTTCCCTTCCGTCCTTATATATTTCATTTATTTTCATACATCCAAAAAAATTATTATAATTTCACCAAAACATATAACATTGATCCAAATGGATTAATTCATTTAATATTATTCATTATTCTATAGTTCTTGGTACTCTAGGATTCATCCTATGCTACCAAAAAAGATGCATATTCTAATAATAACTATTTGTGTTGTTTAGTGGGGAATAGAATGCATAAAACATCCAACCTGGACATTTATCCTTTATAGAAAATGCATTGAAAAGAAAGAAACCATGTTATCAATTAACCAAACAATGGAGTACCATGTTTCAACCCACTCTATCTGTATATATTCCATCATCAACACCACTATGAATATCATAATCTCCCCCTCTATCTCAAGAACTAACAATTTCCACAAACCCATGAAAACCCACAAAATTATCACGAAACCATCACCCATCCAAGTATAACATCATGTAACATATAAACTATACACTTCCAGAATAAACATAGTACAAATCAGGAAAATAAAAAAATTCATAGATTGGAATATATGCCCTAGAACCAAAGAATCCAACCTTAATAAGAAAATAGATTATCTCAACCTTAAACATATATATTTAACAAATGATAAATTTGTTAATGTGTTGATTTTGTCAATTAATTTAACACTGATAAAAACCATCTGTAACCTATGGTATTAGCTATTAATAGCTATACATTATTTTAGAATTTTACTAGAATTAGATCAATTCACATCAATTACAATAACAAATGATTAAACTTAAACATGGAACTTTATTTAGTTATATAAATATACTATATTTAAATTCTCTAACCTATTTAAATGTTTCAAAAATATTTTAAACCATATTATAAAAAATGTAGAGAACATAATCTTTATAATAAAGTGGAAAACTAAAACATGTCATTAATATATACGATCATCCCAACCCAAAAATGAAAAACTCATTCTTTAAGTATAGTTTAATTATTATGAATGTTAATTAAACCCTTCCCCAATATGATAAATATTAATATCCACATAATTTATCATAATGTAAGAGAATAAATTAATCATGTACAATTTTATTTTCATGTTTATTTGAATAATAATAATAATAATAATAACAATAATAATAAATGATCTATGATGACTTCTCTTACATGGAAATGATGATCTTAATGGAAGTTGCACAATGAACACCCCCAATAAGCATCAAAATAACAGAATAATATTGATGTAGATAGGAAACCATAACATGGAATATTAGAAATGGAGAAAAACCTAATGGAGATTAAAAAATAATTGATACATGTAAAAATCCCATAGGATTACATGAAATTTATGATATTAAAGGGGGATCAATCCCTTTTAAAAGGGATTTGAAAAAACCTTCAATATCACATATGGCCACATATTGTATGGGATAATTTGGAGGCTTTTGAGATAAATCCGGGGTGAAATATACATTATATCTACTCTTCTATATTCAGGTTTAGGTATTGAATCCTCTATTTATTTCATGAGTGGATCATTTATAATCCAATTTGATATACCTGTCACCATGATAATATAATCTCAGGGAAAATTCACACTGTAAAGCACTTATTCATGCTGTGAATGGATAGGGAGTGATTTAGAAAACCTGAAAACTTATCCATTGATATATTGAACATACAGATCATATCCTAAATCACACAATGTAGAATACCCTATATTAGATTATGAATAACCACTCTAGTAAATAAAAACTCTAGCACATCATGAATAAATCTTCAAACCATGAATTACTTCTACTTGAATATTATAGCTCCCAAACACCACCATATATTTTCAATGATTCTTAAAAGGACCAATTACATCCCAAGAACACCAAGGAATAGGATACATGAGTCTAAGCACATAAAATGATTCTGATGATGATGAAAATGTTGGGAATATGTTGTCTCAATAATACTCTGTATTTTATGATGATTTTGATGTTAAAAAATACCCTTGTATTTTATTCTATTGATTTTATTTTGAGTATATTTTAGGGAATTTATATTCATTATAATTCATATTTATTCGCAAGTAATTCATTAAAGTGTGCAGAATGCTCTTAAGTATATTCTGGATACACTGTTCATAATTTGTCATTTTTCTCATCAGAAAAAGTAACGTACGGAACAAACCTTAAGTTATCAGAAAAGTATGGTTAATGTAACTTATGTTTGGATGGATCCCTTCGTGCGACAAGATCAGAAAATTACGGTGGAGGAACCTTACGTTCGTAATGAACCTTATGTTTGTATAACAAAACGTATGGATCATGAAACTTACTTTTGTATTGAACCCTACGTATTAAGAGAAACATATGGATGATCAACCTTAAATTTGAGAAGAAAGATGTATGGATCATTAAAAATTTGTTTATGATCTATTGTATGTTTGTTGTTTTGTCTTCTAGTAATGGAACATTATGTTTGACTTTTCAACACTGCAAATTTGAATTTACGTCTTTATCGGAGATTCATGCAATGGTCTCTATGGAATATCAGGATGATTTAATTCTCGTTACAGATTGTTTTATCGTGATTTTATGATGGATTCAAAGAACCAATTATAGTGGAGATTTTCATTCCTATTCTTAATGGGAGTTACGGTGTCTCTTATCTGTTCTGTTCTTTTTCTTAGGAATCTTTTTCGGATCTGAAAAATAGTGCCGAAGTTTATGTTCGTTATAAATCCTTCTATGTTTTCATCAAAAAAAGAAGGATGACACTCTGGTTTATGAAATAAATCAATCATCTATGAAAATTGTTTTTCAATTCTACAACGATCAAGCATCATAAGAATGTGAACTTCATCAAAAGCTATTTTTTGATTTCTGTGAATACGACCCTCTGTTTTTTTTCCTATTCTTAAATGTTCAAATATCTTCAATGCAGCTAGATCTCTTCACACACCCTTAAAGGTTTATTCTTTTTTGAAGACAAGGATTTATCTTTTATCAGTTGTGTGCTACTGTAACTGTGAGCTGAATTTGTTTTTATATAAACATACTTCATTTATTGTGAGTATCGGCTGCTCATATTTAGTCGTGGTAGAGTATCAGATTCTTGCACTAAACTATGGATTTTAGTTCTCTATTGTAAAGAACCAGAAGGATCTGTTTTATAAAGCCTTTGTTGTAAGGGTGAAAATTTCCTCTACTCAGTTGTGGAATGGTATTATGATTAGAGGAACTCACTAGTGAAATTCACCAAGCCTGTAAACAGGGGGATTAGTGGAGTGGACTAGGGGATATTCGTGCCCCGAAACACTATAAATTGGTTTGTCCTATTTTCTGTTCTATCCACTGAATATTATCTGTAATAGAAACATCTGAAGTTGTGTATATTATTTTTTGAGATAGAATCGAGGAATAAATTTAAATGACACAATTCACTCCCTTTTTGTGTAATTGTCATAGTCAATTAGACCTAACATTTGGTATCAGAGGCTGAGATTTTCTTCAGAGCCTCAATAAGCTAAAAGCATAAGATCTATATTAAGATGGAATGACTGACCTAAGGGAAGGTATGTCAATTGTTCATGCACCATAATTTAACGGAGAGAATTATGGTTTCTAGAAATCAAGGATGATTATATGTTTGAAGAATATTGGATACAAAGTCCACTAAAAAATTATATCTCCTTATACGATTCCAGAGAAACTAGAAACATGATATACTACTACAGAAGCTGAATATGATACAAACTCAATGGAAATGAATTCTATCATTTGCGGTCATGGACCAGATGAATTCAATCGTGTATCACAGTGCCCAACAACCTATGAAATGTTGCAGACAATTGCAGTAGCCTATGAAGGTACTGACAATGTCCGGAAAATAAGATATGCAACAACAAAATTAAAGTTTGATACTTTCAGAATCATTGATTGAGAGAGAATCACTTAGTTGAATTGAATATTGATAGAAATTTTCAATAATGTGACATCCTTAGTTGAACTTATCAATCAATATGATAAATCCTTAAAAGTTCTAAGATTTATACCTAAAAGTGGAATGGAATATCAGCAGCAATTTGACAATTAGCACCTATCAAGGATCTGAACATGAGAGAACTGATTGAGACTTTATTAATGTATGAAGTTGAAATGAAAGATGAAGCTGAAGATGACTAGGTTTTAGTGAAAAATGAAAAAATTTATTTAAAGGTAAAATCTCAGAAGCAGAACAGGAAAATAAAACAAGAAGTGAAGAATGAAAAAGATACATACTCATCTAAATCTGAAATAGAACTGGCTCAACTAGCATGAAAATTCAGCAAGTTCTACATATAGAAGAAATGATTTAAAAAGACCTTAAAAGGGTTGATAAATATGGAAAGTATGTAAGATACTATGAATATAAAAAATTGGTTCATATAAGACCTGGTTGTCCTCAATTGAAAATAGAGAAGAGAAAGGAAGAAAATAGATATCAGAAGAATGCTGAATATGAGAATAGAGATAAGAGAGAAATGAAGGCTATATGGAGTGTCTCAGAATACTCAAACATCTCATATAATTTTGATATAGAAAGGAAGTCAAATATGAAGGCGAATTTGTGCTTCATTTCTAAAGAAGATGAGGTAACAGATAACAAAAGAGGAAAAGACATTTGGTATATGGATAGTGGCTGTTCAAGACATATGAGTGGAAACTCATCAAATTTACACACCCTAAAAAAAATAATGGAGGCCTAGTCACCTTTGGTGACAATGCTAAAGGAAAAATTATTGGACTTGGGACAGTTGGGTATCTAGATTCTATCTCAATTAATAAGGTACTCTATGTACAAGGATTAAAGCACAATCTAATAAGTATCTCTCAACGTTGTGATGACAGATACTATGTTTATTTTTAAAATAACTCTGGCCTTGTATTTAAGGATAAAATACTTAAATTAAAATCCCCCAGAACAGACAATGTCTACACTATGGATTTCAACTTCCTATGTTAACAAAGAGTGAACTGTTTAACTTCTAAAAAAATGAGTCATGGAATTCGCATAGAAGACCTGGAAATTGTAATATCTATTATTTAAATAAATTATCCAAGAAGAAATTAGTTTCAGATTTACCTTGTCTTAAATTTGACGTTAATAGATTATGTGATGCATGCCAAATTGGAAAGCAACCCAAATATACCATCAAATCTGTTTAAAAAATTTCTACATCAAAACCCTTAGAACTCATCCATATTGATTTGTTTGGAACTTCGAGAGTAGCATGTTTGGATGGTAAACTATACATATATGTTTTAGTTGATGATTACACTAGATTTACATGGGTGTATTTTCTAAAAATTAAGAATGAAGATTTTTCTATTTTTGAATGTTTTTGTAAGATTGTGGAAAATGAAAGAGGTTTTAAGATAGTTTCATTAAGAAGTGATCATGGTGGAGAATTTGAGACTCAAGACCTCATCTATTTTTTCTCAAACATTGGTATTAAACACACCTTCTCTGCACCAAGAACACCTTATCAAAATGGAATTGTTGAAGGAGGAAACAGATCTTCACAAGAAATGTCTAATATCATTCTAAATGAATATACGATACCTACATATTTATAGGTAGAAGATGTAAGTAAAATATGCTATATTATGAATAGAGTTTTAATATGGTATATTTTCCAAAAGGATCCTTATGAACTTTGGAATAATAGAAAAACAAAAGTAAAGTACTTTAATGTTTTTGAATGAAAAGTGTATATCCTGAACACTAAGGATAATCTTGCACTACTAGAAAACTAACCTTTACCAACGGTTTGGAACCGTTGGTATAGGCCTCCAAACCGTTGGTATAGCCTATACCAACGGTTTGGAGAACCGTAGCCAAGTAAGCCGTTGGGATAGGTCTATACCAACGGTTTTCCAAAAACCGTTGGTATAGACCTATACCAACGGTTTTGGAAACCGTTGCTATAGGTAATATGAAATCTATACCAACGGTAATGGAACCGTTGGTATATAAATTCCAAAAATAAAACATCCACTGGGATTTGATCCCAGCACCCCTCGTTTATAATCGAATGACTTAACCACTAAGCTAACATCACTTTTGTAAACATATTTTCATAAATATATATATGTATTATAATAATTATTTAAAATTTTGAGTTATATAATGTTCTCGGTTAGTAGATCTAGGAAAAAATTAAAGAACCTATCCCAACGGTTTTCAAACCCGTTGGGATAGGTTCTGGTGGGTTGTTTAATTTGAAGCTGAAGGTTGAAGTTTTTTGGTGATTTTTCCCAACGGTTCTGGAGAACCATTGGGAAAGGTCACTCTTTCCCAACGGTTCACTAAAACCGTTGGGAAAGGGGCTAAAAAACACACCCTTTCCCAACGGTTTTGGTGAACCTTTGGGAAAGGTCACTCTTTCCCAACGGTTCACCAAAACCATTGGGAAAGAGGCTCAAAACTAAGGGTTTCCCAACGGTTTTGGTGAACCGTTGGGAAATGGTAGCTATACCAATGGTTTTTACAAACCGTTGGTATAGAAGTGTTGGGAAAGATCATCTTTCCAGTAGTGTTGGTAATTTTGATCCAGAATCCTATGAAGGAATATTTTTAGGATATTATGTTACATCAAAAGCTTATATAATTCTCAAAAAAAATCAAGGATTGTTAAAGAATCAGTTCATTTGAATTTTGATGAAACTGACCCTTTTAATAAAGAGAAAGATCAAGCTGATGAGTTTACTCATCCTGTTAACAACATGAGACTTGAAAATCTGAAAATTGATTTTAAAAACAATAAGAATTAAATTCAGTATAGTTTAGAAGAACATGACACTGATGAACCTAAGAGTGTTCTGCCTAGAAAGCCCAAAACCTTAAAGGATCATCCTTTAGAAAAAGTTATAGGAATCTTAGACTCACGTATTAAAACTATAAGAAATGTAGGAAACCAAGTAGAATTCTCTACTTTTCTACCTCAATTAGACGCTAAAAACATTGAAGAAGCTTTAGAAGATGAACGTTGGATTTTAGAAATAAAGAGGAGCTAAATCAATTTGAAAGAAATAATGTTTGGAAATTAGTGGAAAGATCATCATGTTTTCCTATAATAGGAACTAAATGGGTGTTTTATAATAAGCATGATGATCAAGGTATCATAAATAGAAACAAATCCTAACTAGTGGCAAAAGGTTATAGTCAAGAAGAAGGTATAGATTATGATGATACCATTGCACCTCTAGCTAGTCTAGAATCCATTAGGATTATCGTAGCTTATACATCTCATATGAATTTTAAATTATATCAGATGGATGTTAAATCTACCTTTTTAAATGGTTATTTAAATGAGGATGTTTATATTGAAAAACATCATGGTTTTGAAAATCCTCAAAAACTAGATTCAGTTTTTAAACTTACTAAAGCTCTATATGCCCTTAAACAAGCACCTAAAGCCTGGTATGAATGATTAAATTATTTTCATTTGAAAAATTGGTTCACTATTAGTCTAATAGACCCATCTCTTTTTATGAAAATAGTAAGTCCTAATTTTTTTTACAAATTTATGTTGATGATGTCATTTTTGGATTAACAAACAAAACGCTTTGTAATGATTTTTCAGAACTTATGCAAAAAAGAATTTGAAATGAGCGTGATGGGAGAATTAAATTTCTTATTTGGACTTCAGATTTATCAAAATGACAATGGAAATGTTTTAAATCAAAGTAAATATATTATTGATCTATTGAAAAAGCTTGGTCTTGAAAACAAAAAGACATATTCAACTCCCATGTGTACCAATATTTAGCTTTATTTGAAAGAAACTAGAAAACCAGTGGATAACAAGTTATATAGAGGTATGATTAGTAGCTTAGTATATCTTACTGCAAGAAGACCTGATATTATGTTCTGTGTATGTTTATGTTCAGGATTTCAATAAAATCCTAAATAATCTCATCTTATTGTTGTCAAAAGAATTTTTAAATATTTGAAAGTAACTGTTTTTTATTCCCTTTACTAACCAAAAACTTCTTATTTTAATTTAAACTCATACTCAGATGCAGATTTTAGAGGATGTAGATTAGATAGAAAGAGTACATCAGGAACATGTCACTTCTTAGTAAAATCATTAGTGTCATGGTCATGTAAGAAGAAACACTTAGTTGCACTCTCAACATCTGAGGCAGAATATGTTTCTACAGGAATTTGTTGTGCACACGCATTGTGGATGAAAAACACACTAATGGACTTTGGACTTAATTTTGTTAATGTACCTATTTCATGTGATAAAACTAGTGCAATAAATATTTCAAAAAATATAATAAGTCATTCAAGAACCAAGAATATTGATATTAGACATCATTTTCTAAGATATGAGGTTCTTAAAAAGGATATATCTTTAGAATTTGTTAATGCTAAAAATCAATTAGCTGATATTTTCACTAAGCCACTACCCACTACATGTTTTGATTTTATAAAGGGGGAGTTAGATTTATTTAATTTATAAAATAAATATGCTTCAATTTTATTGTGATTTTTATTTTATTTTATATTATTTTAAATTTGTTTTTTCTTTTCTTGTAATGTATTTTAATTAATTTTAGAGGATAAAAGTGTGTTTTAAATAGCATATTCATTTAAATATTTTTTTAATTATTATGCTGTGACACAAGAAATGAGAAAACATAATCTATTAGAAAAACCTTTCGTCTACCTTACCTTCTATTTTCCCGAAACCTTTCGACTAACCCGAGACCTTTGTCTATCGTTCCAAACCCTAAACACCTAAAATATTTACACTTTCAGACCTTTATATTTTCAAACCTTCAGAAATGATGACGAATAAGAACGTTGAAGAAGGATAACCAAGTGATCCGAAGTGAAATAAAGTTACACTGAGAAATATTCTCCAGGGGAAGGTTATTGATTTCGAGTGGCTGGTTCAGACAAACCTACTTCTCAAAAAAGCCCTAGCCTTTCAAGGACTGGAAACCATCTTTAGCGACAATGCAATTTCTGAATTCTTGTATGAGGTATAGTTGAGTTTTTTTTATTGTAGCGTGCAGTTTATTTTTGGGGAAGATGAAGATAGGATGTTTGTTAATATTGAGAATAAGGACTTATCAATCTCATCAACAGAAGTGTCGAAGATTTTAATCTGTTCACGTGAGGGGGTATTTCATTTTGACCATAAATCGATTAGGGATAAGGCCCACACCTCAAAAGATATTATGTATTTTCAGTTCAACTCAGCAAACATTAGTAAAATGATTGTAAAAGATCTTGAAGATGACCACAAGATCCTGGTAAATTTCATTCAAATAGAAATTGATCCCAAAGTAGCAGAGATGGGAAATATCCTCTACACATACATGTATATCATGTTACTGTTTCTGAGTGATATTAAGCTAAATTTCTCAAGGTACTTATTCAGATATTTGTACTACTTCCGTCAACCTGATGTGAGGATGACCTTTTATCCATATGGATGGATAATTTCAATGATCCTATTGAAAAAGGGGATGGACAGTTTGGTAGAGGCAAGATTCAGGTGTCATCACACCAATGTGCTGAATGCAGGCTCTCTGAGAAAACTCGGATTTTTTTGGAGCACCATCAAAGGAAAGATTAAACAAGTAGGAGCTGAGGAAGATCATAGCTCAGGACCTTAGGGGGAGAGAATAGTTGCTAGAAAAGAAGGGATATCTGAGTCCAGAACTGATGGGGTTTCTCAACCCTTAAGGAGAAGACTCAGGTTTGCTACCCAAGAAGAAGAAGAAGAAGAAGTGGAAAAACTTGGTCAGAAGCCTAGGATAAGGATAGAGCCACAAGCTACAGAGAAAGAGTTGGCTTCAAGAGAAGCAACATGCTCGATTCATCTTGATGAATCCCTTATCGAGGAAGAGCAGCAAGTGGAAAGTCAATCTCGAGAGATTTCAATTGTGCTTGTGATTGGTGATGGAGCACATGCAATCACTCATGTTTAGAAGTTTCAAGGAATAGAAGCTCAAGTAATAATTGTTCACACAGATGTAGTGAGAGAGAAAAATGTTGACGATAGAGCTGAGCAAGAAGAACAGATTGTTCAACATTCAGTGACTGAGAGTCAAAAAAAGATAGTAGATCAGACTATGGGACATTTAGATCAAATTTCGAGAGTACAGAATGATGTTCTAGAGAACCAGTCTTTTTCATATGAATGTTTAGTTGAAAATCAGTGGGTAATGCCATGCCATTCATTGTTGTTAATCATCTTGTGAATGTAGATGAGGATACATCTGACTCTCTATCAAAGAATATGGAGGAGGTAGTGATAAAGTATAATAACATTCAAGAGGAGAATGCATCTATGAAGTAAGAACTGGAAGTAGCAAGGAAGAGATTACAAGATCTTGACAAGAACTCAGTCTCCAAGAGAGAATTTGATGCCTTCAAGAGGGAAATGATGGCAGAAATTGGCAATATCACGTCCAATTCTGTGTTTATGACAAACTTTTCTGATCTCAAATGGTATTTGGGAAGCCAATTCGCCTCAGTAAGAAGTAGTTCCTATCAACCTACTGCATCTACATCGGCTTCACCTACCTTTCCAGACCCCATTCCTAGATTTCAATCCATTACACTAGTACTGGAAAAGTATATGGTAGACCAGCTAACTCAATCAGAGCCTAGTATTTGATCCTTATTGAAAACCTTTTTAGAAAAGCTAGAGCAGTTCATGAAGCAGGAGACTGGTCTTCATGAGTTTTTGAAAGTGAATATTGTGGAGAATCTGTATGTTAAAAATGACTCCAAAATGTTGATCATTCAACATGGAAATAGTCTGAGGTAGAAGCTGAGATTAAAATTGGAAGATCTGAAAGATATGTTTGAAGTCATACAGAATTCCAGCCCAGCCAATCCTTAATCCCTTCCATCTTTTAACATTTCTGACAATGGTTGTTCTTGTATCTTGATCCTGCAATGTTTTATAAAACATTAATTTATTGATCAAGGAAAGTTCTCTATTTATATCTATTTTATATGTGTTTGAATATTTGTCTACAGTTCCAAATCCATTTCTGTTTATTTAATTATAGTTAACTAAAACATTCACTTCTAATCTGTTCAAATATTATATGTGTTCTAATTTTTTTCTATACTATCTTTTTTATATCACAAAAGGGGGAAAATTTAGACACTACATTTTCACCTACTACATTTTTTCCTACTACATTTACACCTATCTATATTTACAAAATTTATAAATTATGTTGCTATGATTATAGTTTTAGTTTATAGGTTTTGTGATCATCAAAAAGGGGTAGATTGTTAAGCATATGTTGTCTCAATAATAATCTTTATTTTATAGTGATTTTGATGTTCACAAATACCCTTGTTCATTAATCTAATGATTTTATTTTGAGTATATTTAAGGGCATTTATATTCTTTAAAATTCATATTTATTTTCAAGTAATTCGTAAAAGTGTGCAGAATGCTCTTAGGTATATTCTGGAAACACTTTTCTTCCTTTGAAATTTTTCTCAGCATCAAAAGTAACGTATGGAACAAACCTTACATTATCAGAAAAGTATGGTTAATGTACCTTATGTTTTTATGGAAGCCTTCGTGTGATAAAATCCGAAATGTATGGTTAATGAACCTTACGTTTGTAATGAACCTTATGTTTCTCTCACAAAACGTTTGGATCATGAACCTTGATTTTTTTATTAAACCCTACATCTTGCTAGAAATGTATTGATGATCAAACATAGGTTTGGGAAGAAACACATATGGATCATCAACCTTACATTCATGATCTACCATACGTTTTCTGTTTTTTCTTCTAGTGAAGAAACCTTACACTAGACATTTCAACACCGAGAATTTGAATTTATTTCTTTATCGGAGATTCATGTAACAGTCCTTATAGAATATCAAGATGATTTAAAGCCTGTTACTGACTGTTTCAGCGTGATTTTATGATCGATTCAAAGAACCAATTACAGTGTAGATTTTCATTCCAATTATTAAGGGGAGTTACGACGTATCTGATCTGTTCTGTTCTTTTTCTTAGGCATCTTTTAGGGATCTGAAAAACCGTGCTGAATTTTCTACTCGTTATAAATATTTCTGAGTTTTTGTTTATAAAATAAGGATGAATCTTTGGTTTATTAAATCAATCAATCATCTGTGAAAACTTTTTTTCAATTCTACAGCGATCAAGCATCACAGGAACACAAAATTCATCAAAAAGCCATTTTTTTATTTCTATGAATACGAAGCTCACTTTTTTTTGTTGTTCTTAATGATGCAAAGATCTTCTGTACAACCAGATCTCTTCACACATCCTTCAAGGTTTATTCTTTTATAAAGACAAAGATCTATCTTTTATCAGTTGTGTGATCCTGTAACTATGAGCTGAATTTTATTTTCTATAAATAAACATATTTTATCGTGAGTATCGGTATCTCATATTCAGTCATGGTGGAGTATCAGCTTCTCCCTCTAAGCTTTGGATTTCAGTTCTTTGTTGTAAAGAACATGAAGGCTCTGTTTTATAAATCGTTTATTGTAAGGGTGATAACTACCTCTACTCAGTTGTGGAATGGTCTTATGATAAGAGGACCTTACATGTGAAATTTACCAAGCCCACAGAGAGGGTGATTGGTGGAGTGTACTAGGGTATATTCATTCCCCGAACCACTATAAATTGCCTTGTCCAATTTTCTGTTCTATCCACTGCATATTATCTATTATAGAAAAATCTCAAGTTGTGCCTACTATTTTGTTACGAAAAAATAAATGAATAAGTTTAAAAGACACAATTCACCCCCCCCCCCTCTTATGTTATTGTCATAGTCAATTTGAACAAACAGAAACAATGATCAATGTTCAGGGACAACATCTATCAAATCAAATCACTGAAAAAAATAAAATTTCCAACACACAAAAATAATGATTTTAATAAAATTGGTGATTTTAATAGAAAAAATATATATTAATGGGTGTTAAATTCTCTACGGAAAAAATATATGGTATTATAAGTATAAATTTGATTCATGTATAGAATTATAATGAATTTTAACTTATTATAAGATATGTTAGGTAACATATGATGTAAGAAATAATTGAGTAATTAGGTTTATAGTAAAATATCACTTTTTCCAAGGACCATTTATTCTTAAATTTCCAACTATTAAATTATAAAATTTATCACTCCAAAATCTTATGAATTTTCATAATCTTTTTTTTATTTATGAGGGATACATTTTTCCTTCAATTTTTCTTAATTGAAGTACTCATGGGGGAAAAATGATTTTGAATCTAAATATGTCTTTACATTATAATTCTTATTGGGAATAATTTTTTCTCATCTAAATATATCATTAGGAATATTTACATGATTGTTTTTAAATTTCCCCAATGATTGTATAAAATAATTTTTGAAAATGTTTCAATTTTTATAAAATTGATGAAAAAGAATATTCTTTTATATCATCAATGGGTTAGTTTCTATAGTTCACAATTATTTGAGTATGCATATTTTATTTAACATGAACCACATGAACATCCTTTCCCACTATAAAAACATACCTATTCATAGAATATTTCATTATAAATTTTGATTTTTATATTCAATGAAAATATTACAGTTAATATTTTAATATTTTATGAAATTTAAATAAGTGATTTAAAAAATAAAATTTTATTTTCCTCATTAATTTTTTTGGTGATCATGTAATGTTATTTTCATCTATTGAAACATTATTTGATATTTCAAATGATTTATTTGGAATATAATAAAATGATACCATAATTATTGTTCCACAATATGGTTTATGATTATAATGTTAAAATATTTATGAAATCGATTTTTTTCCATGGGTTAATATTTAATGAAAATAAATTTTTTTTCTTAATCTTATGGTACACACCTGTATGTTATACAATTATGTGATGTGTTAGTCCATTATAGATCTCCAATACATTGGATATTGATTAATGTTTTACGTGATCAATGGATATATAGGATATTACTCCAAGTCAAAAAGAGAGTACTTGAGAGGTTATCTAAATCCCAAATTATCGAATATTGGACATTATCCCATTACCAAAGAAGGTACACATGGGTTTAACCAAAGCCTAAATTTCGATGAATGAATTTATGTTTTTCCTTTACATAAGATTTCAATTATTATCATTATGAAACACTTATTCCATCTATTTTATATACTGGTATCACTACTGGAAACATGATCTTTCCCAACACTTCTATACCAACGGTTTGTAAAAACCGTTGGTATAGCTAACCTTTCCCAACGGTTCATCAAAACCGTTGGGAAAGGGCCTAAAAACACACCCATTCCCAACGGTTTTGGTGAACCGTTGGCAAAGAGTGACCTTTCCCAACGGTTCACCAAAACCGTTGGGAAAGGGGTGGATTTTTTCCCACTTTTTCCCAACGGTTCATCAAAACCGTTGGGAAAGAGTACCCTTTCCCAACGGTTCACCAAAACCGTTGGGAAAGGGTGTCTTTTTAGGCCCTTTCCCAACGGTTTTGATGAACCGTTGGGAAAGGTTACTCTTTCCCAACGGTTCTCAAGAACCGTTGGGAAAAAGTCGCAAAAAATCCAGCATACAACTTAATAAAAATACACCCACCCAGAACCTATCCCAACGGTTTTCAGAACCGTTGGGATAGGTCTATCCCAACGGTTTTCAGAACCGTTGGGATAGGTTCATTGATGATTTTCCAGATCTACTAACGCAGAACATTATATAAATCAAAAATTTATATAATTATGATAATACATATATATATTTATGAAATTATGTTTACAAAGTGATGTTAGCCTAGTGGTTAAGTCGTTCGATTATAAACGAGGGGGTCCTGGGATCAAATCCCAGCGGTGATTTTATTTTTGGAATTTATATACCAACGGTTCCATTACCGTTGGTATAGATTTCATATTACCTATACCAACGGTTTCCAAAACCGTTGGTATAGGTCTATACCAACGGTTTTCGGAGAACCGTTGGTATAGACCTATCCCAACGGCTTACTTGGCTACGGTTCTCCAAACCGTTGGTATAGGCTATACCAACGGTTTGGAGGCCTATACCAACGGTTCCAAACCGTTGGTAAAGGTTGGTTTTCCAGTAGTGTATTATGTTAATCATAAAAGATCATGTATAATGTTCATTGGCTATTTTAATAATCATGTTTCATATTATTCTAGGAATTATTCCATAAATCGGGATTATATAAATTTCCATGTTTTAATTTAACAAGTTATGGTCATGGTATCGTACCCTTTATCTCATAATATGATTAGATATAATAATTTATGGATATCTCCCTTGTTTACACTTAAATTTCATCTAAACTCACCCACTATTATTTTTCCGTTTCCCTATGATATGAATAAATGTTATATATATGAAATATCTAAAAAGGTTATAGGATGTGATGAACTATATTGAATATGATATAAATATCTTATGTACCATTTTTTGTGTATCTAGGTTTCCAAACACAATTAAAAATTATCGTTCTAGAATATATTGAAATCAAATGTAATTAATATTCATCTAATAAGATATAACATTTATATATAAAATATTTGGGTTTCCTCAGCTTGTATCCGAGTGATGTTTAGTTATTTTTGAAACTATGATGAGAAAACATTAGTAATAAACCATGGGATTAACATATGTTTAATATAACATCATATATTATGGTAAATAGAGGAGTTTGGTTTCCCAATAAAACATATATCCATCTCGATAATTACATGTGGATTTGGCTGTAACAATGATGAACCTAGTGGTAATAATTCTAAAAGGGTTGGATTGGGTATCAAATTGATCGTCACTCGTACAAGATGAGTGGGCCTATGACTACATTGTTGGATAGACAGTCAAGGAGGATATTAATAGGTCAATTCATGTTTTTATTAAAAACCGTTATTGATTATTATAATAGTTAATGATAGTTTCCAATAAGGTTTATATCTATTTTTTCCTATATTGACAAGAAAATGTCTTGATTATGACATTATATGAAATATTTTCTGTGATTTTATTTTTTATTACTATGTCTGTTATCTATAAAACATTGATTTTAGGTTTTAGTTAATTTTTTGAAATATGGGGAATATTATTAATAAATATTTTTTTAGATGATTCAATGATTATCCAGACAAGAAACAAAATGAAATTTGAAATGGAATGTGAAATAACATGATTATTCATAACCACATATCATGATATAATACTTTGAAATAAAATATATGAGTGTTTCAGATTGAGAAAAAGAACCCAATAATTTAGTTTATTAAGGAAAAGTTATGAAATAATTATCAAGATCCTATGTATTATGAATGATAGAATAACAAAACATTGAAATATATTAATGGATTTAGTAGTTGTTCTGGGTGTGAAAATATTTACATTAAGATAATAATCTCTTGGGGAAAATGAAGAGTTCAATTGAGATAAATAAATTACATCCAAATGTAGCAGTTATAGTTCAATGTGTTATGTGTGGTAACATTGACATTTTTTTTGAGTCAATTCCCTAATCCATGATTTATCTCGTTGATGATGGATGGGAATATGCTATACCAATAATTTAGGTGTATTCATTGTATTTTTTATTTTTTCTTATTTTATATTTATTCAATAAAAGTCTATAATAAATTATATTCTAGTTATAATAATCATTAATCATATATCAATTTTTTTAATAGTTTTTATAAGTATTTTCATCCCTATATTGAATGGAACCAATTACCAAGAAAATAAATTTAGTGGTACATTGATATTTCTATGAAACACATTATTAATTGATATATGTCCCTTAATATGTGCTTGAGTTCATGATAATAATCATTATTCCAGATAATGGGTTTATTTATATAGATAAATTAAATTTTATTATATTGTTTACCTTGAAGCCTAATATTGATTTAATAATAATGTTATTTATGTTATCATAGATAAAGATTATTATAATTTGGAATTTATTAGAAAAAATAGGTATAATGATAGAGTTATTTTTTGGATAAATATAGGTATTTAATGAGGTTATATAGTGAATTACATTATAATAATGTTTTAGGAAAATATATTATCATTGTATTCAAATGCTTCATGTATGAGATTAAGTATTACATTATATCATTTGGGGATTTATTTTTAGTTTATTATGAATTTTTTTTAATAGTAGTGATAATTGTTTGGGATTTTACTATTAGTTATGTGCTATTTTATGTGTTTTAAAAATTAAATATTTATGAAATAAATACGTAGATAATTTGGTATTATTATTGAAATCATTTACATTAATCATTCATGTAATATTTTTTATATTTTTACATCATCTTTTATCATTAATTTCTTTTTTAGTAACTAAATCGAGATGGAATGAATATTTATTCATTATTTATAGATCTTATGATATATTATAATATTATCATAGTTATTTAATAAATATAGATTCATATAATTCAATTATTAATGGAATGTTAGATAAGAGGAGGGGGAATATAATTTAGTCACATAATAATTGGAGGAAATTACATTTATAGATTTTGAGAAATAGCGTATATATATTTCCACGTATTTTGTGGTAAAATAATTCATCAAGTATTGGTATAAGATCTTATGAATTAATATTTATCCCTCTTTAAAATTATTTCTAAAGGTTTGATGGTCATTTTCACCTCTCAATAACTTATGGTTTTATGGTCATTAACAATCTCAAGATTATGTTATCTATCACCCTCTATTACTATTTGGATAGTATATTTCACCTAAATTTCCATATTTTTACTTTCCACTAATATTATCTATATATGGGAACCATGTCATGTTTTATATTAGGTGTCCTTTTTGTTCCCAATTTTCTCTTCACAATGGATGTTTTATTACACCTTTTTATGAAATGAGTTTTAAAAAAATGTATTGTAAAATACTTTAATCATTTTTTATAAGATAAAAAATATAGGTTGAACTTAATTTAAAGGGGTAAATGTTACACCCAAAAAATATAGTTTAAAATTACACTATACAGTATATCCATCTTATCAAAAATCATTGAGGTTTAAATGAAATACAATATACTGTAAAAATATTATTCAAATGTGGATATTATATCATATCTATTAAATTTTATTAATGAATAAAAATAACACATTTTATAAATAAATATAACTTATTTTTATAATGAAAATTTATTATTTGTACTTGAGGTTGGTATAAGTTGAATTTTTGAAATAAAAATACAATTTTTTGTAAAAATATTTATTATGAAATATGTTTTTATATTAATAAATTATATGAAAATATTTTGAAAAGTTTTAATGAAATGTGTTAAATTTCTCCACCAGGACCTAGCCAAGTGCAAAAGGGCCTTATGGTGTGTTGGTGAGGTCTCATGATGGAGTCTCCATAGCATCTTGAATGTGTGGGTATGAAAAATTGTTTATAGGTTTATATCTAAAATTCCATGAACATTTGTAATATTGTTGATGAAATTCATATAGTAAATTTTAAATTAAATATAATAATATTCATTTAATTATTTTTTTAGGAATTTAATGAATATAAATGATCTTTTAAGCTTAAATATGCATTTTAAAAAAACTCATTTTCATTGCATGTTTTGTACTTATTTGAAATTAAATATTGACACATATAAAAATTGAATCTAGTAAACTGAATTGAATTTTAGTAATAATCATTATTAATTTAATTAAATAGGATTATCTTAATATTTTATCATAATTTATACTAAAAGTGATAAAATATTGTTACTTTGTTGTTAAAAAATTCTTATCATGGTGGTGGATTAAACTAAGAAATAAGGTTAGAAACATTCCCAAAGCATGTATAATTATTATTTATTTAAGATATTTCAACCATACAATGCATTAAATTTGAATAATTTACAATATTTTGAAACATCATTATGGATGTTATCGTGTATTATTGAAATCATTTTAGTAATTCTATGTGTGTACCTCCCATGTCTTATAAAAGGGAAATCTTGTCTTCTCTGTTTTTCACATAATATTATCCTTTTTATTGAACCTTTCATACTCTAGAGCCTTCCTGGAATAATTAACCTCGTCATTGATACCATGGTCTTATCCTCATTGTTATTGTTCAATTCTTAAGGTGTAATCCTAATAAGGTCTCTAAGAGAAGTGTTATAAATCATAATCAATCTCTTCTAGTTTAATTTCTTCATCAAACATCACTAAAACTATTATATAAAAAAACATAATTAAACTATAATCACTAAAATATTGACATGTTATTATGATAAATATATATAAATTTTCCACTTCTTTTCCATTAAACAAGAATTGAAAGTTTCACTCATGCATACATGTGGACGACCACATCCATATAGAAGTAGGTTCTTTTTCTATCATTGCCTCACATTGATGAATATTATGATGGATTAAATTTATATATGTAAAATATATTAATGGATCTATAAAAATAAGTTATTTTCCAAATTTATTTCACTCCATCCAAAAATAAATTGGAAAATATCACTTGTGTGTATGCACTGACTATAGCTATAAAAAAGTGATGTAAATCATTTTCTATCTCCGCTTTATATGAATGGTTATAAATATGTATATCATTATTGATATTATACTTATTAATTTATATAAATTATGAAAATTTCATGATAATAATAAAACCATGAGTTTCATAACAACAGAACTAAAATATACATGAACATCAAAACAAGTGACACCTATAAATGACAATTTTAATAAATATTTATTAACTAATTGATTTGGATATGTTTTTACAATAAAATATATGATATTATATGAATTAATTTGGGTTTTTATATAATTTTCATATATATAAGTTTATTATAAAATAGTTTTGATCAATTATAATGAAATACTTATTGGAGATACGGGGTTGATGTTATAATCAAACTTTTAATTGGGAGTATTTTTTTATATGTTTCTGATGTTGAAATTATGTGATCTAACTATCAAAAATATTTTATATTCTCGTATAACATGTTTATTTATTTTTATTTCCTGATATCATTAAATTATACTTTCTTTATGTACTCAAGGGACCAAAATATTTTTTTAAGGAAAACTGAATTTATTTTCCTTATTGTTTGGGAATCATTTTCCATCATATCCCTGTTTTATTTAAAATGTTTCAATGAATATTTATTAACATTATCCAATAATGATTTAATGTTTTTTAACCTTGATGAAATTTATATAAATAATTTGTAAATTAATCTTTTTTCATTTTATAAAATTGGTCATTTTTTTCTTGAAAATGTGAATGTACGTTTTGTTTTAACAAACATCGCAGAAACTAATTTTCCCACCAGAAAATTTTCATTAAGGTTATTATTATACTAAAAAAATTATGGATATTTTGAATGAATATATTTTCATTAATAATTTGGAAAATTTTATAATTTAAATAAATTATTTAAAAACGTAAAAGGTATTTTCCTCAGTTAACATTGAAGTAATATTTTAATGTTATTTTAACCTATAAAACAATTATTAATGTTTATTTGGATTTTAAATAAATATGGTCAAATTTTACCCAATTTAATCTTTCACTAGATGATTTATTATTATGATGATGAAACTAAATTTCCATTCAATATGTTAATATTTCATAAAATGATAAATGTTTTTATGATCTTACTACATATATATGTACGAATTAGGATTATGTCGTGAATATCATGGTGGGTAGCCTGGTCATAATATTTATATAATTATAATTATGCAACATTTTATACAAATAATTCGTGACATGATATTATGCCACATTTATTCACTCTTGGACAATGTTCTTGGATTCTTTTATAATTCATGTATTATAAAATTTTAGGTTCTATTACATTCCTTACGATTATATTAACTATTGTTTATGAATTTCAAATGTCATTCATATGTTCATATGTCCACATTCTCATTATATTATTACGTATTATAATTTATTAGAATATCCAATTTTTACCCTTATTGATTATCTTAGATCACCCTTTCTTATATTTCTTTCTCCCTAGTATATAAATAATGGTTTTAAGTATGATCTTTCTAAGATGGTTACTAGTTACAAATATCTATTTTTGAGATTATGTACATCATTGATTAACCAGTTGTCTATGAAAACATTTTTTCCAAGACACTAAACCATTATAGTCCTTGAATGAATATAAAGTATATGCCATGAAAATTAATATAATAATATGAATTATTTATCTTGGAAATTGTTGGGACACCTTACATAGATATATCCCAGAATTGTTTACCACCCTAAAACATACATATAAGAAGTATTAAGGTTTATTATAAAGGATCCATGTCAATGTCACAATGTTAACATTCTATTTAATAGTGAAAAATTAAATTAATTTCTTTTTAGAATTCCATAACAAACTCTCCCAAATGGTCATTTAATATATATATACATTAATATTCAAATATTTAGTGGAATAACCTTGGTTTAATTTGTTTAAAGATCAAACTAAGGTAACCTTTTATGTCTTTCATATGAGGATACAATATCTATAAATTTTTTCCTAGTGATACATTGGAACTGACCAGGGTCATCTCACTAGAAGAACATAAAAGTTATTCAATCAATAATCATAATTCTGTTTTTTTCATAGTGCTATTTTATATTTTTTCTGGAAATTAGTGAAAAATATAAAATACATATAAATATAAATAAAAAAATATCATTTAAATGTAAAATAGAAAGAAGTTCGGAATAAAAGGCCATGGTCCTAGGTTTGGTAACTATGGTGCCATAATTATTATTTAATATGTTTCATAATAATTAATGTTATATCATTCAAAAATTAATTTAATTTCTCATTATGTGTGAAATTTTTAATGCTTAGGATACTCCTTTTGAATTACAAAATTATCCTCCAAATATTATCAAGGAAAATTACGCACCCCAATCAATCATGTGAAAGCTTCTATAACCTAGCTCGTTCATATGTCATATCATAAATTGGATAAACACAAAACTGTATTGTGAGATTTTCTTCCATCAGAATATATGAAAAAAGTGTAAACTAAAAACTTATAATGAATTAGAGAGTATTTTCATGATTTACGATCTATAACCCATAAAATTATCTCTCATTCACCTCAATTAGAATTAAAGAATTATAAATTTAATAGAAAAAATACTGGAACATCATGAGACCTTCCCCAATCCCAAGCCTCATGTTGGTAACTCTCCATAGTGAGCATAAGAGATCATTATTTATTGAGTATATATATATAGATAAATAGAGTAGAATAGAAACATATTTTATTAATACATTCATTTAGATTAATAAAATGAGAAATAAAAAACTATAGTAACATTGAACAAAACAGTAGCAGCATCTACCTTATATTGAGATCATATCCCCTTTAGTGTGGGAAAAACACGATGTATATATTGGAATAAAACCTTTTAGGCTATTATATATATATATATATATTTATATATATGGTAATTTTTTTCCTATCTTCATAAGTTGAATATACTATGAATATATATGTTTTATAGAATGGAATATATATTGATATCTATTTTTAATATTCCATCATTGCAATGCCTATGTCGTGGAGAAAAACCTTGAAGTGTATTTTCCAAATCCTATTTAACCTCTTTTGGATTTATGACATAACGAATGAATGAGTCATGGATATAGTGAATTATAAAATAGATCATACCACTCATTTAATATTTTATAGTGATCTATAGAATGTATTGGTTGTGTAAATATTATATAAATATTGGTCCAGTAACCCTTACATACCATATGGTAATAGGATGATACCCAATTGTAATGTTAAGAAAAACATGGTTATCAATACATAGTATTTGAATAACATGGCACTTCTTTTACACAATTGTTATTTTACCTTTATTATTCATTAAGGAATAACACATTACCTTTATTAACCATTGTTTCTATATTTATGTAGCACTAGACTACCTTTATAAATCATGAATTTATGTAGATGCAGAGTGTCAACCATTAAAAAATTGAAATATTACCTTTATTTAAAGGTTAAGTATGAGTGAACAACCTTATGTATAATTGTAAATAAAATGGATACACTTAATTATATATTAAAAAACCCACTTTTGTAACACCACACATTTATGCAACACAAAATATATGCATATGGGTAAATAATGTATCAATAAAGTTCTCATTATGAAAAAACAATATTCCATATTCATAATTTCGACATATTTTTCTCCAAATTAATTATTTAAATAAAACACATCCATATAATAATAAATAAACTTATTATAAATGGAAATTATTAAAAACCAAAACATTAATTATAGAAATGAGAAAAAATACAATAAATACAATTAAATCCAATACCTCACACATAATCTGTTATTTTCATCATGAATTGAATCTCAACATTAAATATTAGAGGTAACTCATGTTACATGTAGTGATCTGGACAATTATAAATACAATTTTCCTTGAAAATATTTTAAATAATTAATATAGTAATAGATAATTCATGCACTTATTTTATTTTATTATATCAATTTGACATTAAAACTCATTAAGTATACTTACCATTGATAATATAGTCAATGAAAAATGATCAAATGGTTAGTATAGCTATAGGGTTTTAACAATCCATTTCTCAAATACAATCCAATGGATGGACATAACCCATAGAATCATAACCTATGAAGCTAATTTATCAGTGCATCCATAGGAGATACCATTTCTGAGATTTTACGTAGAACAATCCCAAACTGAAATCCAACAACTTAAGAATCAATGGAATTCTTTATGGGAAAATTTCGTGCTCATCGAAGTCATATCCCAAATCATTTTTTCTATTGAACCCATGGATGTGTAACAATCACACACCTAACACTAAAAGAATATTCAATTTTATTACAAGGATATTTATCACGACACTAGAATTATGAAATTTGTTTTTATAGAATAATGAATATATTTTCATTCCATTATTACATCTTTTTAAATGTTTGTTAGTTTTATACAATAGAGGAAAAATGATATTTTTAGGAAATATTTAAATTCAATAAATTAATTTTCAATTTAATTTATTTTTGAGATAAATAATATTTTTTAGAAAGTAATAAATAATTTTTATTAAATAGAAATGATCTTAATTTTTTTTTGATGTCTAATGTAAGGTCTTATTTGGGATAAATAAATGTTATTACCCAAAACATGTTGATTTCAATAAATGTTGGTTAATATTTTACAAAAAAAAATCCCATATTTAGAAAATTAGTTTCATTAAATTAATATTATTTTTAGAATCCTCATATAAAAATTATCCAATGGTGAATGTTTCATAATTTTCAAAGACAGACAAATTTAAAGGTAAAAATTAACAACCATATAAATATATTTGTATATTTTGACAACATAATGACCCAAAATTTTTGTAATAATGGGGTAAAAAATAAAATATATGTGTTAACCTTATAATGCTACTATTTGAGTTTATTTTATTTATTTTTTAAATCTTTTATGAATCCTCTAGGTCTTTTAATGTATTTTAATATTTTAAAATCATTTCATCAAGAGTATGAATTATATCCACATAAGAAAGGGAATTATTTTATTATGCTTGGACTGTTACACCATTAAATAACTTAGAACACTTCCTTTAATAGATACCAAGGGAAAAATTAGGGGATGGTTTTTGGTTTTTAATACTTTATTATGTAGATTTTAAAATCCAAATAATAAAGAAATCCACCTTTTTCCTACATAAACTCTTCCATGCTCTCATTTTGTTTCCCTATAAATCCTTGGAAAATGTCCACGATCTTCCATAAAATCCCTTGAGTACACCAGGGCACCATAAATGCTCATTAATCACCCCCAAGCCTTTGGAGTCACATATTCTAGTAAAGGATCCTCACATTCCTCACATACCTTAAATTTCTTATAACTTAGTAATAATTAGTTCATTTAATTTGAAATAGTTATTATAATTATCAACTATAATAATTAACTTACTACCCTATTGATTTTATCTAATTGAGTTATAATTTATCTGTCACCATTTAGACCCTTATCTAAGTTGTTACTATGCAGAAATTTTATGGGGGATCCTCACCTTATATAATTTTTTTATGTTTCATTATGAACTTATGCATTCTATTTCGATTTCCAAATGTTATTAAATGCCTTAACATGTCTCTATTACATCCAATTTTATGTTTAAATTATTATATACCCCTATCTCTCTAAATATGATTTTTTTAATATTTATGTAACACTATTATGATGTTGAAATTTCACTATGATTTTCCATGCCAAAACTATTATGTAATGAATAGCAATTCCATTGTTTATATCAATGGTATTAATTTTTTTGAACATATACATATTGATGGGTGACTTAAATATATTCATTCCACAATCCTTTACCATTTAATAAATTATGATTATTAATGAATTAATGTTTTATGATCTATGTGGAACACATAAGCATGTTAGTGAAATGATTATGACGGATGAACCCAGATAGCACTCAAATTCACTGGCTAATGTTTAGTATCATGATTTTTCATGTTTAGATAAGAGTGTCCCTGATTACTTTATTTTACTTTTTCCACTATGGAGTATTTGATGATTTAACCTTGACTTCCTTTTATGATGCATTGTTCTATGTTGTTGCCACATAATTCATTTTATTGATAATCATACTATATAATGTCTCGTTGTTCATGTTTATTATTCCTACCCTTTTTATACCCCATCGATATGCATATTCACTATCATGTAATATCTTCTTCTTGTTATCCCTTTGTTATTCCCTAACTGTCCTTTATATCTCTCCCATTTATTACGTTTTCTCCTCGATATCCCATGTATTTTTATGTATGAAGGAATATTAGGACAATGCTAAGGATGTTTTAAAAAAATTGTTATATTATATGTTTTAAGTTGTTATATAATATACCCAATTCCCAATGATAATAGAATTATTGCTAATTTATTTATTAAGTGTAATCCTCTGTAAGAAATATTTTATTAATGTGTAATAAAGATAAGGGGTGTTATAGTTGGTTTTAGATGAAAAATATAGTTATTTAGGGGAATAAAATTAGAAATATTTATAAAAATACATAAAGACAAGACTAAGTATAAAACAACAACCCAAAAATTTGGAAAGAATAGATTATTTCGGTTATCGATCAAATGGATCCTTGTCTGCATACTACATGTGGATGTAGTTATGGAATATATGTACCTGGGGTTAATATCTCTGACATTATATTCAGTACCTGATTTGGTGTAATCTGGTACAAAAAACTATGTATTTCTACACACCTGGTTTGATAGCCCCAAGGGATATGCTTTGTTAAATTCATAAGATCATTACAAACCATTATTATGGGAATAAAAAATGCCCATAAGAGTATATGTTAGGAAATATATCATGTATAACCTAGAATAAAGCCTAGAAATTCATTGGTTATGGAAGTAAATATAATTTATAAGTTATCCATCAAATGCATTTGGATTCACCTTTATGTGCTTAACTATTTCTTATAATCACCTCAAAGTTTAAATTTATTATAGAAAGTATTTAGTAATATGAGGAATGAAGTAAACAATCATTGTGGCCAATAATGTGATGACTACCCCCAACATGATTCCCAATCCAATGGGAGAAGGAATGAAAATACTTTTCACAATAATCACTCATCTAACTCGGTTTTTTAATTAAAACCTAAACCATGAGAAACTCCCAAAACCCATATGAGATAAAAAGAAATAATATTGATCTTCATGTGATAAAGGACTCAAAATTTCAATGGCTCGTCTGATATATTAATCAAGGAACAATGAATAAACATCATTTATAAATTATTATCCATCCTTCAAATTTTTTAACAGGAGAAGTTCCTTCTGGTTGTTTATCATATAGAGGGAGAATATGATTATTGAAGGATATTGATAAAAAAAAATATTGAGTAAGAGATCGAAGTTTTGGATAGGAAGGAATTCTAGAAAAAAAATTCATTAAATATTTACATCTCACTCTATGTTTTAAAATTGAAAGAGATTTAATTTCCCTCCAGAAAAATGATAATGAATCTATTATAGAGTTTAAGGAATACATAAAAAGAGATGTATCATATTCCACTAGTTTTGTTGTCACTCTTAAATTCAAGGTTTAACGCTTATTTGGAAAGCTAAATCCCAGTCTATGAAAAACCTTGTAGATCTATCACAATGATAGCTATGAGGAAATTTTATAATGCAACACCAATGTTGAAATAGAGATAACAGAATCCCATGGGAATTATGGGGATAAGAATCTGAAATTGGAGATCAATTATGGAAGCATGATGGACGAGTCATACAATGCTATGAAATTTTAGCATCCCACATGTCAAAGGTGTGGAATGAAGCACCCAAAAAATTCCTAAACATAGACTATGAAATTATTTTGCTACATAAGAGAAGGGAACTTGGCCTATGAGTCCTAACAGAAGAAACCCACCAATATGATAGTGGAAATGAATTCTCAGTTCATCCCTCAATACATTTCTCATTTCTTAAACTACAATTTATAATGGAACTCTAAAAACAAGCGCACTAATGAAAGGGTTTTCATTGGTAATCAACAACCTCAAAGGTAGAATGTGGGATATTTTCGGATCAGTACTTCTGATGTGAATCCCAAAAACAATGTGGTGATAGGTATTCTAGATATTTATTCAATAATAGTGAACATACTTTTGGATTATGGTTTTATGAATTCTTTCATATCACAAAGGTTTATAAGAACTATCCAAACACCACCAAAAATCATAGATGTGGAGAATTTAGAGAAAGCTGAAAAGGTGGAAATTATTAAATCCCAAATATATAACTCCTCCCCTATCCCAATTTGTGGGATGAACTTTTTGATAAACCTTATCATATTTCCCTTTTTGTAATATGATGAAATTCTGGGCATGGATTGGCTTTCCCTATATAGATCCAACATGTCATGAACCAATTCTGGTAGCCAATAATACCGGCACCCAATATATCCATGACCTAGCCTGAAGGGCGTTCCCACTCCCTATGGGTTGGCACAAGTTCTCATGTATCATAAACTGAAAATAGGGAATTATTTACTCAAGTTTATAAACTAAAAACAATAAAAAACCCATTAAAACAAATGTGGATTTTTCTAAAAAATCCATCCTTTACAATATTTCAGAACTGAATTACATGTTTTAAAACAACTATCAATGATTATAAAAAATTAGTAAAACAAAAAATGATAGCCCAAACACATGTCACATAATACTCCTTTCACAACAAAATTCGTTTTTCACATCACACCCTCACAAAACATCATAAACCATGTTCACATCTCTTTCACACTCTAGTAAGTCCTTTAAACAATTTTATAAAGCATATACAAGATGTAACACATCATGAAATAACCCATTTCAAATTTAAAATAAACCATTCCAAAATATACCCAACCAAAATAGTTTCCCATTATTATTTCATCTCTTACATAAATCATTAAACCATTCAAAACTTTATTTGAACAATTCTAAGGAGTACAACCATGCTTTTCCCATGAAACCCATTTCAAAACTCTCTTTCCAAGCCAATATCACACCAATACAAACCCAAAATGGAATTTTCATCCCAAGAGACACTTGATAAAAAACTCACAAGTTTCACACAATTACTATGAATAATACCACATAAGATAAACATAAATACACACATTTTCATAAAATACTCTCAAGAAGAATAACAGGGTTTAAAACATAAAACCCATTCAAAAACCCTCTTTAAATCCCAAAATTCATACCAAGACAATTACAAAGAAACATTTCATCCCAAACAACATTTACTAAACCACTTTCATATGTTTGAGAATATCCCAAATAATACCAAAAGAGTTTCACATGGGAATACACAAATTTTAATCAAAATGCAACTATAGAATTAACTTCTTATCCAAATCCATCCAAAATAGTTTTTTCACCACACATATCATATGAAGAACATGAAAAATATATAAAAACAAGAAATCTAACTAATCATGAAATGGTTACACATGGAATAACCTACCTTTTGAGTCAAACCCCTTGAATATTGCTGTGAAACATCAAAAGCACCTCTGCTGTACTACAAGGAAGTGGAAACAAAACCAAAACCATAATATTTCACAAAAAAAGACACCAAATAAAATCCTAGGTATTATCCCTAACTTATGGACACTTTATAAATACCTAAAAGAGGGAGGAAACCCTAAGGAGAATGAATGAGATGAAGATAGAAACCATTACCTGAATAAATTCTGAAGAAAATGACCCAAATACACTATATATGAACTTCAAAACAACCATAATTGAATTTTAGGTTTGAATATGGTAGAGGATGTCAAGTAAGAATTCGTATGGGAAAAAAGATAAAAAATAGAAGGATTTATGAAAGAATCAATTTACCTCTTTAAATCTGAAATATTTGTGAAACCCATAGAACTTTCACCCAAATTCATGAAGCATATGACCTCCAAACTTGGGGAGGATAGAATGGGGGTGCGCCTTGGGTAAGTAGACTCAGGTGAGAGTTTTAATCACTGAAAAAATAAAAAATTGAATGGGATATTAATGAATTACAAGAATATTTAAAGTGGGAAATGAGCTTTCAGTCTATCCCTACACCTTAATAAAAAATCCCAATCAATATTTTTTATGAATTCCAATGGGGTTAAAATTGATATGGTGGTTTTAATATAGCATGGGATTCCAATTGGAAAGTGGAATGTGTGAAAACTATTGAAAAATAAATTAATTGTAAAAGAAGCAAAATTAGTTTTTTAAACTGAAAATGGGCTCACGGTTTGAACCAAATTTTGAAAACCCACCATTTCCAAAAAAGTGCATCAAAAATCCCCATAACAAATCAAAAATGGAAAATTAAATTAAAAATACCTTTAAAATAAGTCATGTATGTGACACAACATAAATTTCAAAGAGGATTAAATCACTCCTTGTATGGTTAATCAACCCCTTATATTGTACAAAAGCAAGGTGGAGGATAAATATTTTTTAACACCATAATCTCAAGTATGGTTATTATTTCCCAATGTGAAACCCATATCTAGGTAAAATGATTGTGTTTAAAGATAAAATAATTTTCAAATACATTCCAATTATGAGATAATATGCATATTTCTTTCCTGTGGAATTTTGTGGTCTTCCTCATAGCCGAGAGGTGAAATTTTCAATCGGGAATATACCTATTGAGTTTCTAATATCCAAGACTCTGTATAATATTGGTATTATAGAACATGAGGAACTGGAGAAACAACTATATGAGAATATAGATAAATACATTATACACCCATGTGATTCACCATAGGTTCTACCCATCCTCTTCATTGAGAAGAACGAAGGGTCAATGCATATTTTAATTTATTATCATGAGATCAAAATGATCAGGAAAAGAACAAGTATCCTTTTCTACGAGTTGATGAATTGTTCAATTAGCTACATGAAGAATAATAATTCTCCAAGTACATATGTGGTTATGATATTACCAAGTTATGGTGATTAAAAAGTATATCCCCCAAAATTCATTTCATATAAGGTACATGCACTATGAGTTCATATTGATGCCATTAAAACTCACTAATTCTCGAACAATCTTTATGGAATTGATGAATATAGTATTTAGGGATAACCTTAACAAACGCGTGGTCATCTTTATCAAAAGTCTTATAATATACTCTAAATACAAGAAAGACCATGATGATCACAAGAACACTATGATAAATACATTGAGAAAGGAGAAGCTCTATGAAAAGTACAACAAGTGTGGGTTAAGATACTTTTAGATCCTTCAAAGACAAAATAAATCAAAGGATTTCTTAATCCATCATTTATGATAGATATATATAGTTTTCTTGGGTTTATTAGGTATTATCACCGATCTTCGAGAAATTTTTTGTGACTTTAAAACTATCTTAACATGATAAATCAAAAGGGATTCATGTTTGCTTGAAACAAGAAATTTGAAGTGATAATAATATAGTTGAAATGGAGCCTTAACACTAGCCTTATACTCATAATACTAACAAGTGGAGAAATTTTCATAGTATTCAATGATGATATGAATAAGGGGTTGTGAAATGTGTTGATGAAAAATGAATAATTAATTTCCAGTGCCTGAATGAAGTTGAAAAATCTAGAGAAAAACTATCCTACACCTGATCTAGATTTTGAATTAGTGATCATCACATTGAATATTTCCCAACATTATCTCATTGGATAGAATATTGAAATATATATGGATCAAAAAATTCTTATATAAATATTCATATAAAAATAGTTGAATATGTTCCAAAAAATAAGGTTAGAGATGATCATGGATTATGACTACTCAATATACTACCATCTTATGAAAGAAAAAAAAGTGGTGGTTGTTCTTAGTACAATGGACCCTATAATTAAATCATCAATGAGAATTTAGAAGGATATGATACACTTATATTTTAGGAGGATAGAAATGGGAATCATAAAGGAATGAAAATGATCAATCCTTTCCCAAATGATTTCTGAATAATTGCTTCCTGAAATTTTAAAGGATGCTTAAAAAGGTGATGTCAGAGTATAGAAAAAAGTGGAAACTATAATAAATTTTAAATCCTAAGATTTCTGGGTTAATGAAGAATGTATTTTGAGATTTGGGTGAAGATTATATGTTACATCAAATCCTATGTTAAATAAGTAACTATTGGATAATGGAAAAACATTTTATTTCTCCATTCTCCTATAAAACAACAAAGATGAATCGAGATCTCCAAGGGAACTATTGGTGGGATAACATAAAGAAAGAGGTAACTAATTATGAATCGAAGTTCCTTGTATGTCATCAAGTGAAGGATGAAAGGCACTGTTCTAAGGTGCTGATAAATACCTTACCTATACCAATATGGAAATGAGAAAACATCCCCATAGACATTATAACCGTACATCCAAAGACATAAAAAATGATATCTAGGTTATTGTGGATTTTCTTACAAATATTGCACACTTCATTTCAATTTGAGAGGATTTATCACTAGATAAAATTGTATGGATATAAATTAGAGAAGTGGTATAGGTTCAGGGAGTACCCCCACTGATGGTATCTGGTTGAGATCCAATATTCACCTCCATGTTCTAGAAAAGTCTCACGCACAATCATAAAAATGGGATGAATTTTAGAACAACCTATCATCGTCAAGCTGAGGCCCAATCTAAGTGGACTATTTAGACACTAGAATAGATTTAGAAATCATTTTCTATGGACTTCAATGGTGTAAGGGACTTGTTTCTTCCTTTGGTTGAGTTCTCTTATAATAATAGTTTCCATTTGAGAATCCAAATGGCTCCCTAGGAATATGTATAGGGGAAGAGGTGTAGAACACCTAAATGTTGGGATGATGTTGTGGAATAAAAACCATGAGGTACTTTAATGGTTTATGAAATGTTGGAGAGGGATAATATAATTTAGTAGGACTTCAAATCCACTTAGACTCCACCAAAGAGCTATGTTGACAATCATAAATGAGACCTAGAGATTGATGTCAAAGAAATATTTTTCCTTGGAATATCTCCATGGAATAAAGTGATAAGATCTGGGATAAAGTGTAATCTTAGTCCAATGTACTTAATCCCTTTTGAGATCCTTTATCAGATCATAGAAGTGGCCCATTGACTAGCACTCACACAAAACATATATCAGTTACATGAAGTATTCCATGTATCCTTCTTGAGAAAGTAAATAACAGACCATCACATGTACTAAATCCAAAATTGGTGCCATTGAAGAAGGGTCTTTCCTATGAATAGCATATGGTGATGATCTTAGACCATAGATAAAACGTTATACAATACATGATGATGCCCCTCATCAATGTGTTTTGGTGAAACCAAATGATTGAAAAAAAACATGGGAACATGAGGAAGTGATGAAGAAGAGTTACCCACATATGTTTTAGTGTGGGAAAAGAAACCATTTATGGTTAAATTTCTCAAGTTGGTAATATTTTTAAGACCCAATCTTTTATATATAAAATTACACTTGAAATTTTTTTGAATAAGTAATATTGTTTTTAAAAATACATGCACTTATTTTTTTTATCATAACCAATTAGACTTAAATGAACTTTCAAAATCATTACCATTGAAAATATATACGTTGAATAGTGATCACATGGTTAGTACAAATATAGGGTTTTAACAATTCAATTTTCATAGGAAAATGAGTGGATGGCCTCAAGTAGTAGGAACATACCCTATGATTATAAGGCCCCAGCCTTAAACATCTCTTAATATTGAATTAAATGAATAATTCATGTTGAGTATATTTTCAGGTTTAGAGTTTTAGAGAATTTGAACATAACTACTACATCTCAAAAGACTACAAAGTAGACACTTCTACTAAGTTTCCATAGAATAAAAAAACTCTTAAAAAGAAACATGTCTAGTTCCAAGTTTTATATAGCATGACTTTCCCTTGATCCCATCCTTGACCCTATTCCACATTAGGACCTGTGAAAAACATTTCAAAAAAACTTGGGGTGATCATAAAGACCTCAATAAGGGATACACAAAGAATGAAAACTGTTAGTTTATCAAAACAACAAGTAAAACATGTATACTTTATCAAAGAAATACTTTTCAACTTTATGAAGTAGTAAAAACTCTTAACTGAATAAAATATCATTACTTACCCTTATGTAAACAAAATATTTCCATAAAACCCATAAAAAGATCACATAACATATAAAGGTAACTTGGGACATAAACATACTTAAGTGGAGTAACCATACGGTCGACTTCCACACATATCACTTAATGGAATAGCCATACGGCCAACTTCCATACATACTTAATGGAATATCCATACAGCCGACTTCCATACCCAATGCATTGGAGGTTATAACATAACCACCCGTCCTGGTATTCACAACACCACCCGTCATATGGTTTATCACGTAACCACCCGTCAAATGTCCAAGTACCATTATAAAAATCATAACACATAAAACAAATATAATGGAAAGAAAACATTTCCACACTTTGATCACAATATATCACTTAAATATATTGACATAACAAATCCATTATAAAAACCATTTTCAATACCAAAATACATAAAAGAGCATATGGTATTTATTTCATTTTAAAAACATTATGGCTTGTTGAGGAAGCCAAAGACCAAATAATACTCGCGGCGGCGGAAAAAGTCGTTGTCACTGCGTACGTTAAAAGAAACATTCCTTTTTGTCGTTTTGTTAAATGATTCATAGAAAGAGATTCCTTTTGTATAAAAGTAAAAGTCAAAGGGGTTTATACACCATATAAAATAATGTTTTGTATAAAATGAAATATGCCTTAATGAAAGGATATTGAGACGAAGTCCCTTACCTCGGGTCCGACTTGACTCGATCGTTCTTTAACGTCCTGAATAATAAACTTGAGTTAATTTATACTTGATTAAGAACCTTTTTAAAGTTCATTATTCCTTTTATATCACTTATTTTCCATGTTATAAACATTATGTAACCATTTAAGTTAATAATGTTTGTTTTGTCGATATTTGGTTCTTAAGTCAAAAGTGGACTTCTTACAATTACATGTTGTTTGTGTGGTAAAAGGTTCTTTATATCCAGAATAAAATTCCTGATTTGGATAGAATATATATCATATATATCCAGCATATACATGTATTATAATATTACATAATAATTTAGAGGTAAGAAATTAAATGCACCGTTCATGGAGATGGTAAGCAGTACGTACGCATGAACGCTACTTTCATTTCTTTGTCATATTAATGGAATTAAAATTAAATGAGAGGTATGTATATTTTAATTACAGAATTATATTCATCATTTTTATGTATCATTCATTATATATATCCATTATATACATGTACTTTTAATAGTATATTACATTTTGGGATAAGAAATGAAATGCACCGTTCATGGAGACGGTAAGCCGTACGTACGCATGAACGCTACTTTCATTTCTTTGTCATAATTTAATGGAAAGAAATAATAATGATATAGAGGTATATTATAATTCCAGTACAACATCATATATAATAACTTTAAATCCATCCTTTATACGTCCCACATATGGAATTAACGAATCACATCACTTTGAGGGGGTGGTAGTCCACACTTCCTTAAATGAAGATATCACGTTTACCCATAATGGAAACCATAAAGGTATGCCCAAAATGAAAAATACTGAAGCTTAAGGAAAACATAAACATATTATATATCATATATAAATATAGTGTCATCTTAATGGCCACCTTTGAAGGTGTTAAAATAATGTTGAACAATCATCATTTCGGGAGGCAGAAATTCGTCATCCACAGAAACAGTATGTTCTTTAACCATTAGATGTAGGTGTGTGTATGTGTAGCTCGAATCCTTATTATAAAAACATCCTAGTATATTTAGGATACTGTAGTTGTTACAAAATAAAATAATAAAAAGATTTTAGGGGGTTGGAGAAGCAAAATAAAACAAAAGGACTCAAAAGAAGACATTACCTTAAAATCGGGTAACTCTCTTAGATTTGAGCTCAAAGGCTTCCTTGGGAAGACTTATGCCCAATGTGAGGAATCAAGGAGTAATATAGGGATGTGGAGATACAAAATGGGCAGGGGTTGTCCTATCCAAAGGCTTTGGGTGTGTGGGTAAGGAGGTAGAGGTGGGGGACTTTTATAAGAGGAGAGGAGGGGCACTCTTGGAAGGTAAAGAAAAGTCACTTTATTTTAAAATGGTATTCGGATTTAAGAGGTACCACATTGATGTGTTTCTTGGATAAGGTGATAAGGGTTCGAAATACACCCATACAATAGGTTTTGTCCATGTGTAGGTCTTAGAGTTTACATTATCTTTCCATTTTATTTAAATCGTTAAATAATGAGGTCATCGCTGCATCATCATGATGTCAAAAATAATTTAATTTATTTAATTTATAAAAATTATAAAACAAATACTATGATGTAGAAAATCGTATTATCTTTCTAATGAATATTTATAGTCAAAAATCTGACTTGTATAACCCCATGTAGAAATTGTTTTAGTAAAACATTTCATGTGTGTGTCATTTTTACTTTAACAATAAATAAAAAGTTATTTATGTCATTTCCCAACCAAAGTGGCTCCATGGGGTCCCCAAGTTGACCCATGGATTTTCTTGGTCGGTCATGACACATAAAATAAGGTTAGGACATGTGTCAATCTCATATCATATTATTAAAACATTATTTTTACCTTAAACTACACTAATTACCTCTAATCGCGATTAAGAACTTAAAAGTTACTATTCACCAAAAAATTATTTTAATCTCATTGAACCACATTTTACTTCTTAATGACAACCATGTATGTCGGATTTTTGAAATTAAAATCACAGAAGTGGTAAAATTTCATTTAAAAGAAAAATCAGTTTTTACAAGTACCACTTAGTGGTTTCACTATTCATCAAAAATTGAAGTTTTTCAGAAAAATACCAAAACTTCACCCTAAGATATATTTGATACTCCGAATTCAAAAATGAAGTCTATTTTACAAAATTCAAAACATATAAGTCACATTAATTAATTTAATAATTAATTCCCGCTGTCATGACAAATAGCGTATTTTTATGAAACAATAAGTATCAAAAGATTGACACTAGTTTAAGTCCGATTTCAAAGTGAAATTAATTCCAACTAAAACTATTGGATTTAATGGTAAAAATATTTTCTTATTTCACTTTAAAACCAATTCAAAAGATAATCTAATAATATAAATAAATTAGATTAAAAATAGTTTTTGAATTAAAATACAACATTTTACACTATTCATTAAAAAATGAACTTTATCGGAAAAATACCAAAAATTTACACAAAGTAAAATTTGATGTCCCAATTATAAATAAGAGTAATATTTAGTCCAATAGAATGTATAAGAGTGACCAAAACTATATTTAATGATGGTTCACCATCAAATGTTGATAAGTGGACCTTTCGTGAAAATTAGAGTATATAAGCCTAAAATTGAATTCTTTTCGTATTTTAAGCCTTTATCCTTTATTAGATAAATGTAAATACATTTAACAAACATATATAATAATATTTTAGTTATTTATATCCATTCCCACCAGTACAACGACTACGTGTTAACTAACATTTAAAATAATATTATTTTATTACTAGTGTGCAACGTAAGTTTTCAAAGGAACTCATCGTTGCCTATCGGGTACCCTATCAAACATAGAAACCCCTTTAAAGTAAAATTAATAAATATGAAAATGTATTATTATTTATTTACCTGGGATGTTACATCCTTCCCCCCTTTTGGGAATTGCGTCCTCGCAATTTTATTCACTTATCAAAATAAGTGGGGTATTTATCCCTCATAGCATTTTAAGATTCCCACGTTGCCTCTTCAACCATATGGTTTTTTCACAAATCCTTTACCTGGTGAATTACCATATTTCACAATACTTGCTCTCTTCGGTCAAGAATCTGGACTGGTTGTTCTTCATAAGAGAGACTCTCTTCCAGTTGAACTACCTCTGGACTCAAAACATGAGATGGATCTGGCATATACTTTCTCAGCATCGAAACATGAAAAACATTGTGTACCTGAGGTAAACTCAGAGGTAATGCCACTCTGTATGCAACTGATCCAACTCTCTCCAGAATTTCATATGGTCAAATGAACCTTGGAATCAGCTTTCCATTATTACCAAATCTCATCACACTTTTCCATGGAGAAACCTTGAGAAAAACATGATCACCTACCTCGAAAGATAGATCCTTCCTCCGGTTATCCGCATAACTCTTCTGCCTGCTCTGAGTTGTTCTCATGTGATTCTGAATCTACTGAACTTTTTCTGCCGTCTCTTCTACCAATTCTGGTCCCATCATCTTTCTTTCACCCACTTCATCCCAAAATGCTGGAGTTCGACACCGCTTCCCATATAATGCCTCAAATGGTGCCATCTGTATACTGGAATGAAAACTGTTATTATAAGAAAACTCAACCAAAGAAAGATGTTGGTCCCAACATCCTTGATAATCCATCGAAAAAGCTCGTAGCATATCCTCCAAGGTTTGAATTGTTCGTTCTGACTGCCCATCTGATTGAGGATGAAAATCTATACTAAAATTTAATTCAGTACCCAACGACTTCTGAAGGCCTTTCCAAAAGTTAGAAGTAAACCTGGGATCATGGTCAGATACAATGGAGAGAGGAACTCCATGTAACCAGACTATCTCTTTAAGATACAAATGGGAAAGTTGATCTAGGGAAAAAGTATCTCGTATAGCAAGGAAATGAGCAGATTTAGTCAAGCGATCAACAATAACCCAGATTGCGTTATTACCTCTAGATGTCTTCGGTAATCCCACAAAAAAGTCCATGGATATATTCTCCAATTTCCACTCTGGCACTGGTAAAGGCTGAAGCATTCCTTTCGGTAACTGCCGCTCTGCTTTAACATGCTGACAAGTCAAACACTTCATAGTAAAATCAGCAATATCTCTTTTCATTCCATCCCACCAGTAATACTCCCGCAGATCTCTGTACATCTTAGTACTGCCAGGATGAACTGAAAACGGGGAACTATGAGCCTCACATAACAACTCATTCTTCAACTGTGAATCACAAGGCACACATAATCTCTTTCCAAATCTCAAAACACAATCACTAACAATGTTGAATTCATGCAACTTCCTCTTCTGAACCAGCCCTACCTTTTTCTGCAACTCACTGTCTTGCTTCTGTGCTTGCTTGATTCTGTCTGATAGATAAGATTTCACTGATACCTGAAACAAAACAGAAGAACATCCTGCACCAAAAACTTCTATGCCAAAGTTCATCAAATCTTTAACCAAAGGATCACGTTCCAAACGCAACATTGCTAATGAAGCATTACTTTTTTGACTCAAAGCATCAGCCACTTTATTTGCTTTTCCCGTATGGTAATGAATTGTACAATCATAATCCTTGATTATTTCCAGCCATCTCCTCTGTCTCATGTTCAATTCTTTCTGAGTGAATATATACTTTAAATTTTTTTGATCAGTATATATTTCACACTTTACTCCATACAAATGATGCCTCCAAATTTTTAAAGCAGAAACAATAGTAGCTAATTCCAAATCATGTGTAGGGTAATTTACCTCATGAGTTTTCAGCTGGAGTGAAGCATAAGCAATTACCTGATCATTCTGCATAAGGACACAGCCAAGTCCCTTCAACGAAGCATCATTGTATATAACAAACTCACCATTCCTGGAAGGAATTGCCAAAACTGGAGCATTCACCAATCTTCTTTTCAACTCCTGAAAACAATTATCACATTATCTTGTCAAGATAAACTTAACACCCTTCCGAGTTAGCTTAGTCATTGGACTAGATAACCGTGAAAATTTTTAAACAAACCATCGGTAGTAACCTTCCAAACCAAGAAAACTACGTATCTCGGTTACATTTGTGGGTCTTGGCCATTATTCAACAACTTTTGTTTTAGCAGGATCAACAGTTATTCCATCTTTTGAAACAATGTGACCCAAAAAAAGAAATTTTTTGTAACCAAAAATCACACTTGATGAATTTTCCATATAGTTTCTTTTCTTTTAAGGTTTGCAAGATAACCCTTAAATGACTTTCATGCTCCTCTTTAATTTTATAAAACACCAAAATATCATCAAGAAAAACAACCAACATTTTTCACCTGAGTCAACTGAGCCATCACTGCAACAAACTGTTTAGTTCTGATTCTGACCATATCAGGATACTGATTTGAAAGGTCATTTCCCTCTGTATGCCTTCCCAGAAAATCTATTCTGTTTCCTCTATGAAAAAACATTCTTAACATAGAAATATCTTAGGTGAAGCAACATGGTAATCCGTAAATGTTATATCATTTCAATCATATTATAATTTAACACTTTTCTAACTCCTAAAGTTGTCTAAACTGACCTCTGATACCAACTATAAGCCCCGGCCTTAAACATCTCTTAATATTGAATTAAATGAATAATTCACATTGAGTATATTTTCAGGTTTAGAGTTTTAGAGAATTAGAACATAACTACTACATCTCAAAATATTACAAAGTAGACACTTCTACTAAGTTTCCATAGAATAAAAAAACTCTTAAAAAGAAACATGTCTAGTTCCAAGTTTTATATAGCATGACTTTCCCTTAATCCCATCCTTGACCCTATTCCACATTAATCCCTGTGAAAAACATTTCAAAAAAAGTTTTGGTGAGCATAAAAAGCTCAGTAAGGGATACACAAAGAATGAAAACTGTTAGTTTATCAAAACAACAAGTAAACCATGTATACTTTATCAAAGTAATAATTTTCAACTTTATGAAGTAGTAAAAACTCTTCACTGAATAAAAGATCATTACTTACCCTTTTGTAACCAAAATATTACCATTAAACCCATAAAAAGATCACATGTCATATAAAGGTAACTTGGGACATAAACATACTTAAGTGGAGTAACCATACGGTCGACTTCCACACATATCACTTAATGGAATAGCCATACGGCCAAATTCCATACATACTTAATGGAATAGCCATACGGCTGACTTCCATACCCAATGAATTGGAGGTTATAACGTAACCACCCATCCTAGTATTCACAAAACCACCCGTCATATGGTTTATCACGTAACCACCCGTCAAATGTCCAAGTACCATTATAAAAATCATAACACATAAAACAAATATAATGGAAAGAAAACATTTCCACACTTTGATCACAATATATCTCTTAAATATATTGACATAACAAATACATTATAAAAACCATTTTCAATACCAAAATACATAAAATAGTATATGGTATTTATTTCATTTTAAGAACCTTAGGCTTGTTGAGGAAGCCAAAGACCAAATAATACTCGCGGCGGCGGAAAAAGTCGTTGTCACCGCGTATGTTAAAAGAAACATTCCTTTTTGTCGTTTTGTAAAACGATTCATAGAAAAAGATTCCTTTTGTATAAAAGTAAATTTCAAAGTGGTTTATACACCATATAAAATAAAGTTGTGTATAAAATGAAATATGCCTCAATGAAAGGAGATTGAGACGAAGTCCCTTACCTCGGGTCCGACTTGACTCGATCGTTCTTTAACGTCCTGAATAATAAACTTGTGTTATTTTCTACTTGATTAAGAACCTTTTTAAAGTTCATTATTCCTTTTATATCACTTATTTTCCATGTTATAAACATTATGTAACCATTTAAGTTAATAATGTTTGTTTTGTCGATATTTGGTTCTTAAGTCGAAAGTGGACTTCTTACAATTACATGTTGTTCGTGTGGTCAAAGGTTCTTTATATCCAGAATGAAATTCCTGATTTGGATAGCATATATATCATATATATCCACCATATACATGTATTATAATATTACATAATCATTTAGAGGTAATAAATGAAATGCACCGTTCATAGAGACGGTAAGCCGTACGTACGCATGAACGCTACTTTCATTTCTTTGTCATATTAGTGGAATTAAAATTAAATGAGAGGTATGTATATTTTAATTCCAGAATTATATTCATCATTTAGATGTATCATTAATTATATATATCCATTATATACATGTACTTTTAATAGTACATTACATTTGGGGATAAGAAATGAAATGCACCGTTCATGGAGACGGTAAGCCGTACGTACACATGAATGGTACTTTCATTTCTTTGTCATAATTTAATGGAAAGAAATAATAATGATATAAAGTTATAATATAATTCCAGTATAATATCATATATAATAACTTTAAATCCATCCTTTATACATCCCACATATGGCATTAACGAATCACATCACTTTGAGGGGGCGGTAGTCCGCACTTCCTTAAATGAAGATATCGCGTTTACCCATAATGGAAACCATAAAGGTATGCCCAAAATGAAAAATACATAAGCATAAGGAAAAAATAAACATATTATATATCATATATAAATATAGTGTCATCTTAATGTCCACCTTTGAAGGTGTTAAAATAATGTTGAACAATCATCATTTCGGGAGGCAGAAATTCGCCATCCACAAAAACAATATGTTCTTTAACCATTAGATATAGGTGTGTGTAATTGTAGCTCTAATACTTATTATAAAAACATCCTAGTATATTGAGGATACTGTAGGGGTTACAAAAAATAATAATAATAAGAGTTTAGGGGGTTGGAGAAGCAAAATAAAACAAAAGGACTCAAAAGAAGACATTACCTTAAAATCGGGTAACTCTCTTAGATTTGAGCTCAAAGGCTTCCTTGGGAAGACTTCCGCACAAAGTGAGGCTTCAAGGAGTAATAGTGGGATGTGGAGAGCCAAAATGGGAAGGGTTTGGCCAAGCCAAAGGCTTTGGGAGTGTGGGTATGGAGGTAGAGGTGGGGTCCTTTTATAAGAGGAGAGGAGGGGCACTCTTGGAAGGTAAAGAAAAGTCACTTTATTTTAAAATGGTATTCGTATTTAAGAGGTCCCACATTGATTTGTTTCGAGGTTAAGGTGATAAGGGTTATAAATCCACCCATACAATAGGTTTTTTACATGTGTAGGTCTTATATTTTACATTATCTTTCCATTTTATCTAAATTGTTAAATAATGAGGTCATCGCTGCATCATCATGATTTCATAAATACTTTAATTTATTTAATCTCTAAAAATTATAAAAAAAGTACTATGATGTATGAAATCTTTTTATCTTTCTAATGAATATTTATAGTAAAAAATATGAATTTCATAACCCCATGTAGAAATTGTTTTAGTAAAACATCTCATGTGTGTGTCATTTTTACTTTAACATTAAATAAAATGTTATTTATGTCATTTCCAAACAAAAGTTGCTCCATGGGGTCCCCAAGTTGACCCATGGCTTTTCTTGGTCGGCCATGACATATACAATAAGGGTAGGAAATGTGTCAAGCTCATCTCATATTATTAAAACATTATTTTTACCTTAAACTACACTAATTACCTCTAATCGCGATTAAGAACTTAAAAGTTACTATTCACCAAAAAATTATTTTAATCTCATTGAACCAAATTTTACTTCTTAATGAAAACCATGTATGTCGGAATTTTGAAATTCAAAACACAGAAGTGGTAAAATTTCATTTAAACGAAAAATCAGTTTTTACAAGTACCACTTAGTGGTTTCACTATTCATCAAAAATTGAAGTTTTTCAGAAAAATACCCAAAATTCACCCTAAGCTATATTTGATACTCTGAATTCAAAAATGAAGTCTATTTTAAAAAATTCAAAACATATAAGTCACATTAATTAATTTAGTAATTAATTCCCACTGTCATGACAAATAGCGTGTTTTTATGAAACAATAAGTATCAAAAGATTGACACTAGTTTAAGTCTGATTTCAAAGTGAAATTAATTCCAACGACCACTATTGGATTTAATGGTAAAAATATTTTCTAATTTCACTTTAAAACCAATTCAAAATATAATCTAATCATATAAATAATGTAGATTAAAAAGAGGTTTTGAATTAAAATACAACATTTTACACTATTCATTAAAAAATGAACTTTATCGGAAAAATACCAAAAATTTACACAAAGTAAAATTTGATGTCCCGATTCTAAAGAAGAGTTATATTTATTCCAATAGAATGTATAAGAGTGACCAATACTATATTTAATGACGGTTTGCCATCAAATGTTGATAAGTGGACCTTTCGTGAAAATTAGAGTATATAAGCCTAAAATTGAATTCTTTTCGTATTTTAAGCCTTTATCCTTTATTAGATAAATGTAAAAACATTTAACAAACATATATAATCATATTTTAGTTATTTATATCCATTCCCGCCAGTACAACAGATACGTGTTAACTAACATTTAAAATAATATTATTTTATTACTAGTGTACAACGTAAGTTTTCAAAGGAACTCATCGTTGCGTATCGGGTACACTATCGAAAATAGCAACCCCTTTAAAGTAAAATTAATAAATATGAAAATGTATTATTCTTTATTTACCTAGGATGTTACAATTATACCCATTTATTGGAGATTAAAAGGGATATAACATATCTGGTATTTGATTTAAAAAAATCACAATATGACATCCCACAACTTAAGCATGAGTGAAACCATTTATGAGAGATGTTCAATATCATCAAGATCATGACACAAACCATGTTAGAAAATGAACCCATGAAAGCCCCACCATCACACACCATAATCTTAGGGAATATTCTAGTTTATTAAAGGGACATGCATCAATAATCAAATAATGTGAATAAGTACATTATTTTTTATAGAATAATGAATATATTTTCATCCTAATATTGTTACTTTTTAGAATATTTTTAGTTTGATACAATAAAAAAAATATTTATTTTTAATTAATATTCATATCCAATTAATGAATTTTTGAATTAATGTATTTTTTATATAATTAATACTTTTATAAAATACTATTATTAAATAATTATTATGAAATATATATGGTCATCCAATTTTTTATGAAGTCAAGTGTAAGGTATTATAAGGGTTTATGAACTTATATTACCAAAAGCTGTAATTTTCAATAAATTATAGTTATTATTCTAAAAGTGAAAATTCACATACATATAAAATTATTTATAAAAAATTAATATTAATTTTGGAATCAAGAGGTCAAAATTAACTAATGTTTATTTTTTCATAATTTTCTGAGAAAATCAAAATTTCAGGTAATCTTTAATTCCATATAAATATATAATACAAAATACAACATCATAATTACCATAATGTAATGTAATAAAGGGATAAAAGACAAATTATATGTTTCTATTTTAAAATAATTTCATTTTATGTTTATTTGATTTAGTTTTTTTAAATCATTAGGAATCCTCCAATGTTTATGGTATATTTTAATATTTTAAAATAATTTCATTAATGTATGAATCAACATAACATAAGAAATGGAAATAGTTTTTTATTTTCATCCCTTTACCATATATTATAATTTAGATAGATCCATTTTTGATAAATACATGGGAAAAACCATGGGATGGTTTGTGGTTTTGAATATATTTTTATATAGTGTCCAAAACCAAAATAATAATTAAATCCCCCTCTTCTCCCTTATAATCCTACCTAATCCCCAATTTCTCTTCACTAAAAATCTTTGGAAAACATGTATAATCTGAAATCTACTCCCTAGAGTCCTCACAAGGAACCCTAATTTAATAATAATCCCATTAAAATCCTTCTGAGTTAGATATTCATGTATGGGATCCTCACATTCCTTCAATCATTTCAAATTAAAGAAACATATTTGTAATTTATCCTGTAATTTCAAATGGTTATAATTTAATTCATTTTTAATTACTAATATACTATCCATTTAATTTTATTTTAATAAGTATTAATCTTCCTTCCCTCATTTGGACACTTACCAAAGTCATTACTATGTTGAAATTCCGTGAGGGATCCTCCCCTTCTCATCTTTGATCAAGTTTTATTACAAACTTATGAATTTTATTTAAATTTACGGATATTGGTACATAGCATAAAATTTACCTATTACTGCCATTTTTATTAATAAATGATGATATATAATCATCTCTCTCATCATCAATTTTTATGAATTTTTATGTTACACCATTATGATGCCAAAATTTCACAATGATTACCAATGCCAAAAAAACTATGTAGTGAATACTATTCTCGTTTTTTATATCAAGGGTATTCACATTTTTGAATATATAAATATTTATTGTGAACTTACATATATTTATTCCACACATATTAATTGTACAATATATTATGGCGATGAATTAATCTATGTCTTTGATCTATTTGGAACACTTAAGAATGAGATTAAAATGATTAATATGGGGGCACCTAGATAACACTCCAATATAATGGGTATTGTTTAGAATCATGATACATCATGTTGAGATAGGGGTGTACCTGATTCCTTTATGGGAGTTTTTAGAACCTGATGTCTTTTAATATATAGAATTTTTTATTTTTTTGATTCAATGTTTCATGTTGGTTCCAAATTTCCTATGTTATGATTATCAAGCTAAACAATGTCACATTGTTCATGTTTATGATTCAAAATTTTATTATGCCATATTTATATACCTATTGAATAACATGTATTATATTCTTATTTATATTCCATTTTTGTTCCCTTATGGGGATTTTCTGATCACCCCATTCTTATTTTTGTTTCATGGATATCCCATGTAGTTTTAATTACGAAGGAATATGATGAACATGTTAAGGAGGTTTTCAATAAAGACGAAGTACTTCATGTTTTAATTTTTTATTTAACAAAAAAAATTCAATGAAACTAGATTTATTGATATTTATTATTGTATTAAGAATAATCCAATGTAATAATTTTTTTTATTATTGGTTAATAATGACCATGGTTTGTATATTAGCAATATTTTTATTTCTAATAAATGTAACTAAATCATTATCAATGATAACAAAACATCAAATTTCCCCCATATAATGTTAATTAAATGTCCATTTTCCTCAATGAAATAATGAACCCTGTTATTATTATTATTAATAATGTAAATTATGTTAATTATCCTTAATTACAATTAATCATCTGATTTTATTGTTAATAAACATTCCATCTCATCATCTGCTACATTTTTATTTTCTTATGTCATCTCTCATGGTAAAGATTAAGGTATTATTATGATATTACCATGAGTAAATATTCCATTAAATATTCATGAAAATGAATTAAATTCCATAGATTTTAATGGAATAAAATATAAAATCAGGAGGACCTTTAAATAATGATTTATAATATTATGGGTCTTAAAATTGGTATGCAATGATGATAAAAATATAGTGGCTCAAACATGAGTTTTATCTCTTATTCATAATTCATGATACCCAAATAATAAAATTATGAAAATATCCTATTAAAATTCAATGTTCCAACTTCCCAACACTATATGTAAGGTCAAGAATAACAATATTATAATGAATTACTTCTAAATAGTAGAATTATATGCATTTTTGACTTTTTGTTTTGTTAAAAACTAAATTACATTATTTTTTCTATTTTTTGATGTTATGATTGAAAATAATCTCATATATAACACAGAACACCATATTTCAAAATAACTTATCTTTTAATAGTGATTATTTATTCCCCCAAGTCACTTCCCATTCAATTTATTTTTTTAATATTTTTTTGTAGTGGTGAAATCAAAAAAGTAAACTAAAAAAATAATATTCTATTCCCAATTCCAAAAACAAGATCCACACAAATTTCAATTTCAATTACCATGAATTCCCTTATACCCACACTTAATCCAATAATATTATGAAACACAATAAGTAGAATGTAGGAATGTATAATACGAGCTTGTGTTGTGGATAATTCCTAACATGTTCATTCATGTGGTCTATGGAATAAAAAAGTCCAATATAAATTTTTTCTCATGTATATTGGTTAATTTAATAGAAATTACCCAGTCATAATAATTTATAATGTTAATATTCCTTACATTGAAAATTTCAAATGAAATTCCTATCTGGTGGAAATCCCCTTTTTCCCACAAGAAATACCATTAAGATAGAATAGAATTTAATTGGACACAAAGTCCTCTTGGGAATAAAAATATGAAATTATAAAATAACTCATGGATATGATAATAATATGAAATAAATACACAATATTTTCATAAATTCAAATATTGAATAATAGTATTGAAATTTCATTTATGTTATTTAACTAATTCATAAATTTATTATTCATCATATTAACATCTATACTTCAATATAAATATTCAATTGTCATTATTAATAATAAAATCATAATATTATAGAAATATAAAATATAGAATCATATTATTAGAAAGAAACTCATGTTTGATGTATAAGTCCAGTTAAAAATACAGTATGTGTGGGAAAGAATACTATATTTCAAATATCTGAATTGACATTTTTTTCCAAAATATTGGGAAATAAAAGATAAATATTGTATAATTAAACTCTATTTGAAATTATTTTATAGTCATCACCCTTAATCAATTTCATCTTATTGTTCCATCATCATGGACCTATAAAAAACTCATTAAATTTTTTGGACCATGTAAAATTATGTTCAAAAAATGGGGGTAAAATGGATACGTCAAAATATTTTAATAAAAATAATTCCAATAAAATTAATTAAAATTTAATGTCAAAGTAATCAAATAAAAATAAATTATACAAAATTTTTTCTTTGATCTCCCATGTGAGCCATGGATTTTTTCATCCAATAGAATTAAATTTACTTTTTCTATCCAAAGTTCAATAATGGTTTTAGATTCATTTATTTAAACCAATAAAACTTCGTTATTAGTTATTGTACACCTCCTTTCATGTTTCTATGGTCACTGATGACATAGGTTACTAAATCCACTAACGTGAAAATGAGGTTCTTCTTTCATGGTCTTGGTTCAATTATGTACTGGTCCTCAAACTTTATGGTTGTGACTAGAAGAACTTATTTATCACTATGATTTTAATTTTTTAGGTATGCTATAAATATGGGATAATAGGAAGGAAAGTCAAAATATAAGTTTATCTTGAATAACATAGGTAATCAAAAATCAATTTCATATTATTCTCATTTATAATAAAATGACACTCTCTTTGTTTCGTCAAGATAATCCTTTTGTATCTCTTTATATTATTAGAATAATATTTTTTCAACATGTTATGAAATCTCCATGTGTTCCTCATCATGTGTATCTTTTATAATCATCTTCCTTTATAGAACGACAAGTGTTTTTGGAAATTTAAATTTCAAAATAGTGAGGGGTGATGTTCAATTAATTTTAAATAACATTATATGAGGTAAAGTTCAAGAAAGTATTATCTCTCTAATGTGTTCATATTTCTGTCTCTTATTCAGTAAAAAGTTTGTCATGGAGTTTAATTTCACTGGGAATAGGTTGGTATTCAAAGTACTCTATATTCTCATTAAATCTTACTTAATGGTTGTTTCATTATATTTACAAGGCTATGGATAGATTAAATGGTGTTTCATATTTATCTTTTGTATGGATCAGGTGATCATATTGCACTTCATAATTATTCTAGAAGTCACCTAAATCTTATTGACCTACCATATACATATTGGTAGACCATTTTTATTTATAGAAATCCAAATATGGAAATGGGATGTGGAATGGTTCTTATGTTATCTCCTGTATTATACTATGAGGTTCTAAAATATTAAAAGTGGGTCTGAAAATCACTTCCACCAAAGGTTAGGTTCTTATTCTGATTTAGGTTTGACCTGTTCTAATAATATGAAAATATATTCAGTTACCCTTTTTCTTGGATCCATATTTTTATAATGTTTTCTATAAGTTCATGATTGTAGTATTTTAGATTATTGTTAACCACAGAATATTGGTGTTCCACCTATGAATAAGCATTCCAATAATAATAATTTTAAAATAAATATATCATGGAAAATAAATTTTTTTATATTTTTTAGGAAACAATGAATAATATTTACAAATGGTGAATAGAAAATAGTGAATGAATAATAGGTTAGAATGACAGTAATATTGATTTGTTTTGATATTCCTATAACTATGTTTCATAAAAGGAATTCAATATTTTATAGTGAAGCACAATTTCTAACAAAGACCATCTCACGTGTGATGATTCATAGTGGATCACCAAATAATCATAATTTAATTATTGTTTCGTTTTGGTAATTTATATGTTTTAAATTAAGGTAAAATATTCATTAAGCATTAAGATAATTATAAAAATAATAATTATAAAAATCATAAAGGTAAAGAAGATATGAAATAATGTTATTCGTCTTAGTTTTAATCCTTAGTGTTCATTCATTAATAATAATTCTATTTCATATTTCATTTACGATTCCTCATTATTGAATTACATTACATTATTTAATTGGGTACCAAATTTTTCATTCCAAGGAGTCTCATTTGGATTATTAATCATCACCACCACCTATAATCAAAGTCAAAAACACAAATTAATTGAGGGTGTGAATCCTTCCAGGAAATAACACCGTTATTTTTCGTTTCACCCATTACATTAACACAACTCCATCATTAGAAATCTTTTGACCAATGAAATATAGGGAAAAAATTAAACTATATAATAGAGATGGATTTGAGTATTCTTCCATAGTGGATGATCTCCAATGACATTAAATTTTATCTCATTAATTCTAAATAGAAATGATGCTTTATGGATTTATGAGAAGAATTTTAGAACCCAATGAATCCTCTCTTAATCCCAACCTTTTATTTAGTCACTCACCATATTAGTTTTAATAGTTCACGTTATAATAAATTTAGATATAGAAATAGTGTTGAAGAGAAAAAATAATAATTAAACATGAATGTATGTAAATTACATATGAAATAAAGTAAAATATAAATTAGATTAGAAATAATCAGTTGTACCTTTCCCTTAATTGAGATCTTATCCCCTTTAGTGTGTTATAAAACCTCTATATTTAAAGGTATCACACACCCTTTGCTTCAGTCATTGATCTATTTATATCACTAATTAAAAAATTAAATTATTACCTATGAAGTTGAATATCCTTCAAATATTTATTTTTTATCATTTGGATTATCAAATTATATAGAAATTTTAATATTCCAATGCAGAAAATCCAATAACATGGTGAGAAACTCCATGTCGCATCTTTTATATCCTATTCATCCTCCTGTGGATTTGTGATGCTATGCTATCCTATGGTGGGGGGAATATAATTTTTCTATTATCTCATAGATATTATTTTTTCTTACAAAGAGAAACATACAGAGTAGTCATAGTTGAAATGTTATTGAAATGAATGTCTGGATACTATTTTAAAACCTGTGAGAAGTTGATGTTTCCCTAAAAAATGTTAGATAATCTATGATACATTAACAAAGTATTTCAAAAACATGGTTCATGGTTTACGAATCCATTATTTTACCATTAAGAAACAATAATTAAATCATGATTAGAATTAGAGAGAATTTTTTCTAACTTTACATATCACTACACAACCTCTATACAACCTGACATTACCTTTACTGATTTTTTCCATCCATTTTTAATTGAAAACATACCTTTACACAAAGACTAAGGTATATTTGAAACCCTTATTAATCAAATGAAATAAAATGGTTACCCATAAATTTCTAACGTCACTGAACTTGGTGCCACTAAATTAGTGTCTTGAGTCGTGTCATCATGTGGTCTCAAGTGTGCCTCCCTATACACCAGTGGTTTCCGACTGGAAATAAGGGTCAACATTAGTCATGGGGGGAGACTGTGCCATCTTGGTGGGAGTAATAGATATTATGAAACATATAAAATAACAAATATACCATGGATAAATAAATGAAAAATCATAAATAACCATTTCCCAACTGGGTACAAACCACAACCAATAGAAAATATTATGTGTCATTATACAATGACATGTGAACATAACCTAAAATTAGAGAAACTATGAAAATCCCAAAAAATTATTTAATCTATGTCTAGGACCTCTTCAATGAATGAACCATGTCCAACTCAACTCCCTCACATATGGCCCTTTCCCTTACCCTGACCTGCAAGCTTGAAATTTGCTCGGGTACCTAACGATGGCCTGATGAGGGTGTGAGTACAACTCCGTTGGCCACCATAAAAACTGTATACAAATATAAATTCTAACATATAGTGCATGAAAGTATAAAAAAATAACAAGTAAGGGAAAGACAGTTTGAGGACACTAGTTAATATTCTCTAATTAGCTATTACTAACCAAGTTTCAACTCATTACTCCCTTTTATTACTAGGACATCATCAATGATGATGTGCATTAGTCGAGCATTCACATCATTCACACCATGTTCATCAAATTTATCATTTTTTCATAAGGTAATAAGGAAGTACCTTACTCACTAGGGATAACATATCAAAACATCATAATATCATCACCTCTAAACCTCATTCCGGGTGGAATAAAACTATTATCGTAATAGATCAATGTCCCCATCCCTAACTCATGCACTGTGGGGGACTTAGAGCATTAGTCCCACTCTATCTGTAGGAGGAGCCTCAGTTCCTTTTTCCCAGATCTCAAGTCATGTTCACATGATTATGTCTCCACTCACCACACAAAAACCATATATAATGTAAATAGAACCATTACATATAAAAATTATACCCTAACATAACAAAAATTACTAATATCAATGATAATAAAAATCCAGAACAATCAACATGGGAATTTAATACTATGGAATAACCCATTAATACTTTTCCAATTTAATTTTAATTTTTTATTTGACCCAATTCTAATTCTCATTCCATAACCCAATAAGTATTTTCATAGATTTTCATACCATAACAAACAATAAAAAATTAAAATATATTCACCCAATTATCTAGTTTATCATTTCAGAAGCATTTCCCACTTATGCATTTCAATTACAATTGTTATATGACATAACACTACCACTTTATCATATTCAACTCAATATGTGTACCTCATAATTTCCATGTATTTACCAATTTCACATATTCATCCATTCCATTATGAATTCTTATTCAAATTTTCTTCCATTCAAAATCCTTTTGTAATTTAACACATTCCCCATTTCATAAATACTAATTATTTTTGGAATCACATTATAATTCATATCTCTTTTGACACAATCTCCTTTATCCCAATTAACCCATTACAAATTTTTCCCAAACAAACCCTTTAAGCCATTACTGACCAAGGAATAACTATCCACATTAAATTTCTAATTCAAATAAACATATTAGCATGTTGAATAAGGTTTATATGTTATCACAGGTCAATTTCTCACTTAGGTTTACCAATTTCTATTTTTGGTGTGGTCGGCACGCCCCATGGGTGACCCTAAAATATTCCTTTCATCCTCGACACATCCCATAGGGATTGAGAGGGGTTCTTGTAATCATTTAGGTCCCCATTTTACCAATTCATACTCAACGTAACACGTACAAACAAGAGGAAGGAAAAATATCAATGCATATGGACAAACCTATAACATAACTATGGGGTATAACTTGTAGGCCACCTGCATCGAATCTGAAGATGAAAACACTGTTAATCAAGGTCTTAGATCCTGATCCAAACACCCTTGATGTTCCAACCTGGGTTGAACCATAAAAAAATGTGTTTAATGATTCAGAAAGAGTTGAGAGAAACTATAAACCCTAATCTAAAGAAACACAATCAATGGGAAGATTAGACTTACCCATCTATTTTATTTGAAACCAACCACTTCCAAAATGACCATGAAATGTAAGGGTGATTTTTCCTTGTATTCTCTTAGATGTTGTGGTTAATCACTAGGGTTTAGAGGGGAAGAAAATAGAAAAATCCCAAGTGATGCTTTAAAATCTCGGAGTGGGAATTTTGTAAATTTCTCAACTTTTCTGGGCTGCATGGTTTACCCACTCGGTATTCCAAAGTGTGCACAAACCATTTGTGAGACACTATCAAAAAAACCCACTTCATATGGTTTCTTGGGAGTTTCACATGGTTATCTTAACCATGCAATAACCATGTGCATGCCTCTTTCCATGGCTACACTGTTACCTGGTATAAGTCATATGGTTTTCACTAACAATGTGTAAACCATGCGACCTGGCCAAGAAACTCTTTTTTCCTCCATTTTTGAACCCCCAACCCCCAAAACACCCCTCGAGATCATCATTATCTTGAGTAACATCTCATTTAACCAATATAAGTTACAAAAACAGAACCATAAACAAACAAACACATTATGAGAATCTGGGATCTTATAACCTCCCCACCTTATTACAGAACATCCTAGAGTTTCTATTCCGAATCATCACTGCACTTATATAACATGAAATCATTCCTCTAAAGGTGACGAAACACAACATCTTCCAAAGGAAAACACATGCTCCTCTGAAAAACATTTCCTAACATTCTTCAATCTACCACTCACATCCTAAAAATCCCATTCCACAACTAGTCATCTAAATGCAAATAAAAAAATTTAGTACTCAACCCATTTAACCTACGCCTAAGATCACAACTATTTACTAATCACCCAAATGGTGTCCACTGAAGTCCCTAAAAACTAAATCTATGATCACATCATCAACCAACCATTTATATGCTATAGTTCTCTCCACCCTCTTTTGTTACATGGAATATACACTCTCAATGAAATATGACCAATAAATAAACAAGGCTTTCATGTCATACAGACGCACACCCTGAGGTCATTCCAAGAATTATGTTAGAATAAATTCATCATGGCATGATTTTCCTATAAAACATTATTAGGGCCCATTTTATCAACAAAACTCCCAAAAAACTATCACCACTTCCATTAATACACTATCAAATGAAGGAAATGTTCTCACTCAGGCCCATTATGAAATTTGGGACACACTTCACCCTCCATATCATCTACTAATGGTGATTTATCACTCCCCACATTTTTCCCTTTCTCAGAGTCGAGTCAATATTCTCTAGTTGAATCATCCTATAATTATTATCTTTTCCATTTTCAATACACTATATCACATGGAAAAGGTGCCTTCAAGCTTTTAGGCATTTCAAAACCACTGAGGGACACTTATCCTAGTCTAATTTTCATTTACATTGAAGTTATAGAACCCAAACACTCATTCCACCAATAGTTGTTACATCTCACCACTCTATTTGATGATTAAAAAAAACATTGAATTTCATTCATAACCACCCTGAATCAAAATATAATGATTGGATTAATCGACCATCATAGTCATGGGCCACATGGAATTTCTAAGAGACCCAAAGTTCAACTCAAAAGTTCTTTATTAGAATCCTATTGCTGGTACATCAACTCAATGTTCTCCACCCCATATTCCAGACTCAGCAAGAACTCAACACCTTACGATTTTCGTTACCATTTCTCTCCACCATGGATTCCAATCACCATGGCTAACACCCAATCAGAAGTAGAATCCAAAAATTTAAACATATTTTTCTAGCCTTTTATAAAAAATAATAGAATAATTGTCAACCAGGGCCCTCTCCCTACTACAATGGGGGTAACCACGACATTCTTTGACAATTGGACCATCGTAAAGACCTCACCCAAGATAATCGATTGTGTGAATCACACCACCCAACTTAATGTATACCACCCCTATGTTCATAAACAACTTGATGTCCCTCATCCTACCAAAAAAACCATCATGTTTCCAGGAATAAGCCCAAAACATCTCAACATACATGGGAATATTTCAAGATGTTGGTATTGATATTCACTAGCAGGGATATTCTATAAATTCTTACAGAACACCCCCACAAACATATTTATTTCTGATGTCACCACCCAAGATGGAAAATCATGATCTGCTGAGGATTTTTGGCTTTCTTACTATACAACTATCATTATCATTTTACCACCACCACTAAAGGATGATTTTTAACTGTCATGATCCACCGCCCTATCACCATCTATCATGTACTTGTGAAACAATTTTTTTCCTTTGTACTACTTCCACCACACCACTCGACTTCTTCTGGTATATCCCAGACAATTAACGATTGGACACTATGGTTTTCTCTACTAATACAATCAATGTTTTCTTTCATGACCATGCTTCATGATTTTGTTTCATAAAGAACGAAAATCACTTCTCCCATTTTAAATCAAGCCTAGAAAATGTGTTCCCATATCTAGACCACATAGATCCCTCAAATTTTCATACTTTCCTTCGAACACTCCCAAACTGAACTTAGTTTCAACAATCCAACCACCACCAAGTCATAGCCAAATTCCCACATCCTCACCTAACCATGCCTTTTTATTAGTCTACCTCGTGGCATCAAAGGTATTCTCAACATATGACCCAATAACCAAACCATTCGAACAAAAAACCCATATATGTGATTCTGTTTAACAAAGCTTAAGGGTACTCATGTGTATCGATCCCTCCTTTGAAGCATTCCCCATTTCACATATTCATAAGAACCCACATCCTTGGGATTTACTCCCATGAAGTCAACATCAATTTCTATAAAACAATAAATGTATCACCACAACTCAATTCAGGTCACCAAATCATCATCCTTCCCACTTATCCCTCTAGGATAACTTGCATTAGATGACATCTTCTACATCCCACTGTCAAGGTCTAACTTCCACCCATATGACACACACCAAGGGGCATTAACTTCATCATCCATCCTTTCTCATAGGCCACCCATAAGGATGAATGAATCCATTTATATAAACTGGACTCACAATGGATGAAGGCCATTGATTCACACACACATCGACTTACGAATGAAATAATGTTTTCAAATGAAACACTAACCCCTGTTCTGATACACACTATGCCTTGTTCCCTAAGAGATAATTTTTTCTAGGTCCCATAACAAAGGTAATCATACACGTACATTTCCACCATGAGTCGAAACCACTACTCTATGTTTTTAATACAACTCACAAGGCCTAAACCCACAAGGGTCACCACACCGACAACAACACCTATATCTAATGGACTAGAAACCAAGTAACTCATTATTGTGTCCATTGTACAAGCCGCTAAACTACAACTATCACAGTTTAAAACTTTGATGTTTTCAAAAATCACCTTAAGAATCCAAGGCCATAGTCTAACTAAAGATACAATGCTGAACACCCAAAGGTACATGATTTAGATCATTCTACTTACCCAAATTCTCAAAATCCCTACTTACTCAGATTCATATCCCTAAAAAAATTTCATGAACAAGAATCCTAGAGGAAGTCTAATCATTATAGGCCACAACAAGAGAATTTACCCCCTCCCACACATAACCTAATATGCATACACTATTCCAACATATGTGTTTACATCTCTTCCACTACCCACAACCCCTCTTACAATGGGTCATGGTCAACATGGGGAAGGCCAAATTACGTAATTACAAACCATTCATGAAACATCCCCTTAAACCATTTCCTATTTACAGATGAATTTTTTCTCTTAAGCACATTTCAAATTTAAAAACATGTTATGACCATCAGTTTAACTCTTTTACACTTTTCATTACACAAAATTCATTAACTATTTCACCATCACCATAATAATATTTCTATTTTAAGCAACATTTTCTCCTTAAAATTTACTACAACCCAAAACTTTTACCTGATCATAACATTTCATTATACACACTATTCACAAACTATCCATTAAATTATTTTCATTTACACGCATTAAATATAATTATTAGGCACCATTTTCTTCAAATTTTTTAATGAGGTAAAATGCATACTACTCTCTATGCCCCACCCACCCATCTCATGTGTTCCTATAATGATGATTTCCACCTATATAATTAGGTGCCTAAAATGATGCATGAATTTACAACTTCATGATATTCTAATTGTGAGTAAAATATCCTAAATCAATCAAATCACATGAAATGTGCATCATCCAGTAGTGAAATATCATTAAAATTTAACAACACACATCAAGAACCAAAATTCTCACACTAGGTGAATTAGAAATTCTCTCATACATGGGTCAACTACTCCAAAGAATGAGATCATTTACAATTCCCAAAACTATCCAAATCTATTATCTATCATCCTCAAATGGTAATAAATAGAAAAAAATCATGTAATACTACTTTGTAGTGTCCCCGACCCAGGTACTAAAACGGTGACCTAATTCTTATCATAAAATACCCTCAAGCACACTAACCCATACACCAGATGGTGCCAACTTGCAACGATGGTATAGAATAGTCATATGGGAGACTATACCCTATTGTTCAGAGTAATCCATTACATTAAACAAATAAAATATTATAGATAACATGAAAAAATCAATGAACAAGTTCAAATAACCATTTCCCAACTACATACAAACCACAACCAATAATAAAATGTTTCATGTCATGCTACAATGCAAAGTAAAAAAACCCAAATTAAGATAAACATAATAAACCCAAAAAAAGTCATAACACCAAGTTCAGAACCTCATCTATGCATGTCCCATGTCCAAATGAACTCCATTGAATAGGGCCCTTTCTCTTATCTTGACCTGCAAGCTAGAAATCTACCCAGGTACCCAACAGAGGCTCGATCATGGTGTGAGTAAAACTCATTTGGCCACCACCAATATTGTTTATAAATATCCAGTATAACAAATAGTGTATAAAAGTATAAATAAATAATAAGTAAAAGAATGGTTGTTTGGGGTAACTAGATATCAATATCTACTTAGCTATTACTAATGATGTGGAAATTCGTTGTACCCCTTTTTCCACTGGTTCATCATCAATCATAATGTTCATAAGTTATGAATTTAAATCATTCCAACTAGGGTGACACCACTTTTAATATTTTATAAGGGAATAAGTTACCCATAAACTCACTAGAAATAAAATATCACAACATCACAATATACTCACCTCAAAGTCTCAGTTCATGTAGAATACAACCGTTTGGGGAATAGAGATCAGTCCTTTTCCCTAACACATGCATTTGGGTTGGAGTTAGAGCATCAGTCCAACTCAGCCTGTGGGATGAGCCTTAATCCTTTATACCAAACTTCAATCTATATTCACATTCTTATTCATCCATTAACCACATAGAAACCACATAGAATCTAAAATAACCAATACATATAAAAATAATACCACCACATAACAAGCATAACCAATATCAATGTAAATAACAATCCACAATAATCTATATCGGAATTAATACTATTTCATAACCCATTAGTTGTTTTTCCATTTACATTTGAATACCCCATTTGACACAATTATAATTCTCTTGACATAACCCATTATGTATGTTCATAGACTTCGACACCTTAACCTACATTCAATAATTAACATGCATTATCCTAATTTTCTTGTTAATCATTTCCTAATAATTTACCACTTATGCATTCTATGTACAATTCTTATATCACATAGCACTACCACTTTATCACATTCTTCCCATTAGGTGTACCACTTAATTACCATGTATTTACCCATGTTTCATCTTCATCAATTACCTTATGAATCCCCATTAACATGTTCTTCCATTCACAAGCAATTTCGGATTTAACATCTTCCTCGTTTCATAAATACTAATTATTTTGGGAAATTGAACATAATTATTATACCTTTTGACAGAATCTCTTTTATCCTAATTTACCCATTACTAAGTCATTCTAAACAGGCCATTTAAGCCATTTCCGACTAAGGCACAACAATCAACATTCCATTTCCAATTTAATTAAACATATTGGCATGTTCAATAAGGCCTCTACATTAATGTCAGTTTCACATGTATCTTTACCAATTCCTTGGTTCGATGAGGTCGGTGCACCCCATTGGAGACCCTAAAATATTCAATTCATACTCAAAACATCCCACAGCGACCGTGAGGTTTCTATTAATAATTTATACCCCCAATTTACAAAATCATACACAATTTAACAAGTACACATAAGAGGAAGGCCAAATCTCAACACACATGCACAAATCTATAATAAAACTATGGGATATAACATGTATACAACCTACCTCAAATCTGACGATTAAAATAATTTCTATACGTAGCCTTATATACTGAAACAAACCCCTTTCATGTTTCAACCTAGATTAAACTAGAAAAATATGTGTTTAAATCCTTAGAAATATGTGAGAGAGACGAAAACCCAAATTCAAAAAAGGGAATCAAGATGAAGATTAGACTTACCCTGATCTTTGATTCGCAACCAAAAATGACCAAAACATCCTAGAAATGAGATAGATTAATCCTTATAATCTATTTGAGGTCTTTTCTCATCACTAGGGTTAAGAAGGTAAGAAAAGATGAAAATATTGAGTGAGGCTTTAAAATCCCAAAGTGGAAATTTTATAAATTCCTCAACATTATTGGGTTTTACGGTTTACCCAGATGGTTTTCCAAGCCATGTGAAAATAGTGCATGAGCCACTGTCCCAAAACCGCACTATCACATGGATTCCTGATAATTCCACACAGTTAGCTTACCATGTGATAACCATGATCAAGACTCTTTCCCTGGAGGCATGGTTACCTGGGATTCTCTGCACGGTTTTAACTAACCATGCAAAAACTATGTAATATTCCAAGAAAACTCCTTTTTACTTTTATTTTTCATCCTAAACCTCAAGAACACCCTTGATCCTTCCCATGGACATGGAAAAACACATATTTTTACAAAAAAATAAATTAAAATTAATCATAAAAAACACCCGGCTTACAAGAATCTGAGATCCTACACATATATCCTACAAAATTTATCTTATAAAGGTATGTATCACTTTTCCCTTATGCACTTAGATGTCAAGTTTATGGGTAAAAAATTTACAATTAAAATTTATTTAAGAAAAATCATACATAAAGACTCTAAACATACAAGTAATTTTTTAGAAATTTTTTATTATAATAAAAATCACCCCAATATTAATATATCAATTAGATTATTTAAACAACTATTAAAAATAATTGCATTCATTTTAAAATTATAAACATTATTTCTTGATATATATGTGCATCACCACCACAACAGATAGTTTGGATTTATAGTAATTAGAATAAATGATATAGGGATAAAATATTCATTTTATTCTCTTGATAAATGTGCTATATTATGATGATCCATATCATATTAATAAAATTATATAGAATATTACTCATAAACTGCACATAAAAAAATATATAAATCATTAGGTCCAATTTCTTTTTTTAATTACAAATAATGAAACTTTTTTAAAAATATTATATATAATAATATATTAAATTATGTAAATATACTCTTAGATACCATAATAATACTTTCACTAAATGGATTCTTCTTAAGAAATATATAATATGATGGGTCTATTAAGAACGAGATTTAATGATATTGTTATAATTAATACTTACGTGTGATACCATTAGAGTCTATAATTAAATAACGTGATCTTAAAATATAAGGATCCTAAATACAAATTCAAAAGGATGAAATAATTAAAATAACATCATATAAATATTCAAAATATATTAGTGTGGAACAATCATAAAACATTTCATCATAAATTAATTCTTTTGATCACTACCAATACAGAATAAAATAAAATTATATTCATACTACCAATACACAATACGTTGTATATCATGATTTTGTGACTTTAACTAATATATTAAGGGTGTAATTAATTATATGAAAACTCATCACATCACCACATTTCATTAGTAAGTTATAATCATAGAAGAGAAATTATACCTCATGTATAAACATAATAGAAAACACTAGAAATTAAGTAGGTCACCTAACAATGTTACAAATAATATTCATTCGTAAATTTTGTAGATAAAAAAACAAGTTAGAAATTTATAAAATTGGATCTGTAGTGGATATAATAACAAAAATACATTATATATGATGAAATTATATAAATTTTTTTAAAATATTGTAAAAAAATAAATGATATATTTCAAGAATAAAAAGATTATGAAAATAAATGGTGGATGCGAAAGACTTGTTTAATTGAAATAAACACATCCATATCCCTAAAATAGATAATGGGAAAATGAAATAATGGAATTTATCATGGGATGTATATATATGATTTACAAGTATCATGATGTAATTTTATAGATAAATAACTGAAATATTAAAATAAAATAAAATAGTTTTAAAGTACTATTTCATAGAGACCCAACTCACAATGGATGCTCCGATAAAATTATGAATAAAAAAATTATATTAGTCATATATTATTGAAAATAAATTATATTTATTTAAATTAATTTTATGCATTTAATATAATTTTTAATTTATTTACCATATTTATTTTTTTTATGATCAAGGTTTTATTTTACATTCTCCCCAGTTCTAATATTTCTTCGTTAGAATGAAAAGGGTAGGTTTTATTTTTTCAATGGGTACATAATAACAAAAAATGTTCCAGTATTAGGTTTTTATTATTTTATAATAATAATAGTATAAAAATTACATTTATTTTATTATGTACTTCTAAATCTGTAACACCCCAAGCATTTAAGGTACGCTTGTTTTTGAATAATGTGATAGCGTGTGTTGTACTCAACATCGAGTTCTAACACACCACAACCAATCAAACTAGGCGTTATGAATAGTAATACATACTTTTTGAAATTTTATAAATTATATCTCTCAAAATGGACTTAATTTTTTGATTCGGAATATCCAAATTATCCTAGGGGAAATTTTGTTACTTTTCGAATAGCTTTCATATTTTGATGAATAGTGAAAATTACTAAATTTTAATTAAAAAAAACTTTTTTAATCAAAATAATTAATATTGATAAATTATGAATTTGAGTGGTTTTAAAGTATATATATAATATATTTTTACCATTTAATACAATGTTGGTCATTGAACATAATTTCAAAATTAAACCGAACATAAACAAGTATCAATCTTTTGATAGTTATTATATCTTAAAAACACGCTTTTTGTTTTGACAGCGGGAATTAATTTTAAATAAATTTCTGCCACTTATGTGTTTTGAATTTGGAAAATGGATTCAATATTTGGAATCAAGATTTTCAAATTGTGTAAATAGGTAACTTTTATTTTTAGACATTTTGAATAATTACTTCGGTAAATATTTTATTTGCCATGGTTAAAGGGTAAATCCGGTAAATAAGGGTTAAAAAATAATATTATAATAATAAAAATTATCCTAAAACATGTCCTAACCTTATTGGTTGATACATGTCCGACCATGGTCATCTTTGGGTCAATTTGGGGACCCCATGGTGCCACTTGTAAGTGATAGGGACACTTTATTTTAATTAAGTTAAAATGAATACAAAAATGACACAAGCATATATCTTTTAGAAAAACAATTTTTACATAGGGTTATATATGTTGTATTTTCAATTGTAAATATTCATTAGAAAGATAAACAAATTTCCTACATACTGATATTTTATTTATAATTTTTAGACATTAAATAATTTAATTTATTTATGACACAATGATGATGCAGTAATTACCATAATAGTGAAAAATTAAAATAAGTTATATTATAAATACCCAAATAAATATAATTTGTGACTTTTAATGAATTAAACAAATTTTATAGGTTAATATGACATGGTAGTAATGATTTAATTTACTTTTTTCGAAGTAATAATTCTGTTATGAGTTTCACAAAAATCAACTATTGAATAGTGTCAAAATTGACATAAAAGAGTTTTTAAAACAAATATTATATTATTAATTGATATTAAATTCTTAAAAATCTAAGGATTTGCCAAAAGACTTATATCATGATAGGTGTATCATTAATGGACCACTTGGGGGTCGTTTGTATGTATATAGTAAGTTTATTAACCATATAATATAAAAATACAAAGAGACATTGTAAAAGTGAAACTAATTAACTAAGAGTTAATACTTAAAGATAAGGCTAATATAGTAACCCAAACCTGTCTAAATTCTACCGGTTGGGTGTTTTTCGACCCATACCCACCTTAAAATTTAAATAATCAACTTTTGAGCCATTAGAAACATAATATGAATTTATTATAAATTAATATTTCTAGCTTTTCCAAAGGTGCCCCTCACCCCTCTTATAAAAGGGCACTCCCCCTTCTCATTACTTCACACCTTCAAAGCCTTTTGGATCGGCCAACCTCTGCCCAAATACTCTCTAAACTTCCCTCAATTCATCCTAGAGGACTTTCTTTAGTTATAAAGCCAACTTAAAGAGCCCTTTTGATCAAATCAAAAGGAAGAACCCAAAGAAGAGGTAATGATTTCACCACCCTTTTTCCAAGATCCTTTCTTCTTCCACTTCTTCCTTCTTTGTTATTACCATTCTAAAATAATAAGTCCAGTATCTTATATATGATGTGATGTTATTATAAATATGGTACAACTATATTCAATATTCTATCCATCCTTTGAATAAAATGTCACCATACGTGTGTACGTATGGCTTACCGTCTCCATGTCGTGGTGTAATTGTTATTCAATAAATTATTATTTGGATGGGTATAATAATGATGTGTAATTCATATAAATAATAAATTTAACATGATAATGATTCTGTATATATTATATACCATCCATTTATATATTATTTTAATATCAAAATAATGATATTGTCGCTCGTGCATACATACAGACTACCGTCTCCATGAACACGATGAGATTCATTCTCCATCGTATCCATTCAAGTATAATTATCATTTGACGACTTAAAAATAATGTATAAGGACTTGATATCATTCTAGATATGAATAACATACATCCCATCCGTAACAAACATGGCTTACGTAACAAAACATATCAAAGAAAACGAGTAAGTTAACACCTAAAACAACGATAATACTAAGATATTATTAACAAATCAATGTTAAAAGATCATATATGATATCATATTAATGTATATAATTATTGTATAATTTAAAATCAATTGTTTCACCATTATATAGGTGGTTAACCTACCCCAACCAAGGAAAATTACAAGGTAAGGGTTATTTCACAATATCTTCATTATCCGAGGTTATTTATACGTAATAATCTACTGGGATCTCTTTATCATCCACATCCATATTTTTAAAAATGTATTTCAAAAAAAATTATTATTTAAAAGAATATGGGTTAAAGTAATTTATACCATTGTTTGACTTTTTATAAGAGTTTTATAAAGGAATCTTTCCGTCATTTTCCAAACAAGTTTCTTTTTAACCTTTTCGACAGAATTAAGGTAAGAATGTTTTTTTAACTTATACGGCGGGTGCGGTTATTTTCCGCCGTTATAAAATCTTCGAAGCTTTTCATACAATCTTATAAGAATATTTTCAATGAAAATGTTTTATTTTATAAATATATGACTCTTAAATGATTTCAAAATAGAAAGAGATATTTCTCTAAAAAGAGTTTTGATTTCATCTACGTCAACGTCCTTTGATGGATTTTACACTTATTTGAAGTTGATTTATGATACAAAATTTCTATATTTGTATTGAAGGTTTTGTGATATGTTTTACTGTGGATGTGATATTTTTATACCATTCATAGTTTATGGTGAAATTATTGACATTTCGTATGCTAGTCTTAATATGAATGTTTATGTTATGTTTAATCCTTTTCATATGGGAATGCATTGGACTTAATATGTGACGGGTGGAGCCCGCAATAGCTCCTCGATGCATCGGTAGGTCTCATGAGACAAACTAGTGTTTTGGCATAAGGTCTTGGCAAAATCTTATTTGTAGTCTTGGCATGAGGCCTTGGCTATGTGGTTATGATAGTCTGGCATTATGCATTCCATCATTATGAAAGTGGTTATTGATATTGCATGTGATTATTCGATTAGTAGAATATGCATGTGAATAAGTAAATGGAATTATTTCATTTTATTTTTTCCATTATATGTTGAAGTTGAAGTTTAAAAGTCTTTTGTTTTAGTTATACATTTCCTTAAATGTTTATTCTTATTTATGAAAGTTTCTGCTATATTGTTATCCTTACTAGGCATTTTAGATCACCCCTTTTCTATGTTTTATTTTTCCCAGGATGTGAAAAAGTAAATTATGAATGACCTGTAGGGATATTATTAGGGGATAATAGTGTGGACTATGGAGAAAATATGTTGTTGTAGTAGTTTTTCATCTTATGATGTAATGTAAAACTTTATGAATATATCTAGTGTTTCCAAGACTACTAAACCAATCGGTCTTTCGAGATTTGATCTTTCTTGTGATCATGCCAATGTTATGTAATAATGCACCGACTCTGGGTAACTGGGGTCGGGGCATTGCAGTTGGTATCAGAGGAAGTTTAGTACAAACCTTGGAAACTAGATTTAGATAAACTCTGATTAGAGCACGTAGACCTAAGATGAACTTTGAGGTTTAGTATAGAAGAACTTCCTAGAATTTTGGTATTGTAGAAGATTTTGTGAGTTTTCTAAGAAATACATCCCTGTCTGGATACGAGAAGGTAGAGGCGGCTCTGGAACAGATGTACCTAGGGGTAAAACCCAAAAAACACCGCTTTGAGCTAGTCTGGAACGGGAACTGGTGCACGACAACGGGCCTTGCTGCACTCTTGGTTACGACACTCCTGGGGGATATTCTTAGGATAACTCTCATTTTCTTTACAAATCACTATGAAGGGTTTATGAGTATATACTTCCTCAAATAAAACATTTTTATGATTATGGATTATTTCCATAAATAGTTCAATTTATGTTAAGTGTTTTATAAGTATGGAATTATGTATTTTGATTCATAAACTGATCTAGTTTATGCTATTGTTTAGAAATGGCGCCTAGTGGAAGAAATGGAAACTGTATCAATGCACGCACTCCATGTAGGGATTTCCCTCTTGCTCAAGATAATTATAGTGGAGTTGGTGATGCAACTGGCACCGATCAGCTAATCATCATACTGGGACAACTCACTCAGGTTATGAATAATAACCTTACCCGTATGGAGCACCCTGATCCACAGCATGGAGGATCAATGTTAGATCGATTCATGAGGCAACAACCACCAACGTTCAATGGGAGTAAAAATCCCTTAGTATCCGAGCAGTGGATAAATTCCCTAGAGAAAATATTTCAGGCTTTGGGGAGTAGTGAAAGGGAAAAAGTTATCATGGCAGTTTACCGCCTCACTAGAGATGCTAATCAATGGTGGTCATTGATTCAAAACACAAAGGAAGATGATGAAGTATCAAATATGGAATGGAGGGAGTTCAAAGATCTATTTTTAGAAAAATACTTTCCCTGTGACCATCGAGCAGATATGGAAAGGCAATTTCTGAGTCTGAGGCAAAAGGAGGATAAGAATGTCACAAAGTATGAGGCTAAATTTACAAGGTTAGCAAGGAATGCTGGAGATTTTATACGTAACCCAAGAAGTAATATTGATCATTTCTTTGATGGGTTAAAACCATTTCTCCATCGAGCATTAGTCCCACAATCCTTCTCATCGTACGAAGACATTGTCTCATGTGCTATCAAGGCCGAAAAGGAATTCTCAAAGTCTTATGAATTTAAAGCAAATAAAGAGAATAAGAGACCTGCTGATAAATCTAGGAATGGAAATAAGGGGAATAAGGGAAAGGTTAAATATCCATCCTGTGGTAAATGTGGGAAGAAACACCCCGGTACTTGCTTGATGGGAATGGGTGTCTGTTACAAGTGTGGTGAAAAAGGACACCAAGCTCGTGATTGAAAAGGGAAGAAAGAAGCTACCAATGTTCAATGATATAATTGCAGGGAGATGGGACATTATGCAAATGAATGTCCTCAGCTTCAGGGGATCTTACCTCAGAAAAGGCCAAGGGATCAAGGTCAAGCTTATGCTATCACTACTGCTGAGGTAGAAGCTCTGAAAGACGTGGTGGCGGGTAATTTAATGGTTTCCTCAAGTTTATCAAATGCATTATTTGATTCTGGATCATCACATTGCTTCATATCTTCCCAGTTTTCTAAGAAAATTAGATATTTACAATTTGATTTAACAAGGGAGTTGTCAGTTAAAACTCTTAAGGGAAGTATCATTGCAACAAAGTTTTGTGAATCAGTCCCCATTAGAGCACATAAATGTTCTTTATCTGCTGATATCATCATCATACCTATGATTGAGTTTTATATAATCCTCAGTATGGATTGGATTTCGGACTATGATGTGAATATTTATTATAAGAAGAAGGAGGTTACGATTTTTGATGATGATGATAAGGAAGACCTTATCTTTAGAGCAGAATCGTCACCACCTAATTCTTATCTAGATCCACCCCCAGTAGCTCAACTAAATTCAATTATTGGGGAGGAAGAGAATGAAATGACTGTGGGTGAGGAGAGGAATGTTCAAATAGAGGATGTACATGTTATGAAAGAATATGTATATGTATTTCCAGAAGATTTACCTAGACATCTTCCAGAACGAGAAGTTGAGTTTTCCATTGATTTAATTCCTGGATCAAGGCCTATATCGAAGACCCCTTATAGAATGGCCACTGTAGAATTAGTTGAACTAAAGAAAAAACTAGAGGAATTGAGTAATAAGGGATTTATTCTCCCTAGTGTTTCTCAATGGGGATCCCTTGTTCTATTTGTTAAAAAGAAAGATGGATCTATGAGGTTATGTATCAACTATAGGGAGATCAATGCCATAACAATAAAGAACAAGTATCCCCTACCTCGCATTGATGATTTATTTGACCAACTACATGAAGCTCAATACTTTTCACTGATTAAACTTAGATCTGGATACCATCAGTTCTGTGTGAAGAGGGAAGGCATTCTGAAGATAGCATTTCGAACCAGGTACGGGCATTACGAGTTTACTGTAATGCCTTTTCGATTGACTAATGCTACCTCCGTATTCATGGATCTGATGAATAGAGTTTTCAAGGAGTATCTCAATTAATTTGTGGTGGTATTTATTTATGATATCTTGGTATACTCTAAAAGCTATGAAGATCATGAAAATCACTTGCGCATTATCCTGAAGACTCTGAGAAGACATGAATTATATGGGAATTTTAGCAAGTGTGAATTCTGGCTTCAGGAGATTTTTTTTCTTGGCCATATTGTCTCTAAAGATGGAATCTCTGTTGATCCTTCTAAGATGAAGGAAATCCAAGAATTTCCAGCACTGACAAGTATAACCGAGGTATGTAGTTTTATTGGTTTAGTAGGTTATTACTGACGTTTCATCCAGAATTTTTCCCGGTTGGCTAACCCATTAACGAAGCTCACACGTAAAGGGGTTAAACTTTTTTAGAAAAAAAAGAGTGTGAAGAATGTTTCGATGAATTTAAGATAAGATTAGTCAATGCTCCTATTTTGACTCTACCATCGGGGAATGATGGGTTCTTTTTTTATAGTGATGCATCGAAGAGAAAGGACTTGGTTGTGTCCTTATGCAGAATGATAGGGTTATTTCCTTTGCATCACGACAGTTGAAAATTCATGAGCAGAACTATCCTACTCATGATCTTGAGTTAGCAGCTATGATATTTTCTTTGAAGATATGGAGGCACTACCTCTATGGTGAAAAATGTGAGATTTATACTAATCACAAGAGTTTAAAGTATATTTTCTCCCAAAAATAACTGAACATGAGGCAAAGGAGATGGCTTGAATTACTCAAGGATTATGATTGCACAATACACTACCACCCAGGGAAGGCAAACAAGGTGGCATATGCTTTGAGTAGAAAAGACCATGAAGTTTTGAACAATATGAGAATTGAAAGGGATCCAATTTTCATGGATCTAGTGAAGATGGACATAGGAATAACCAGGGAAGGTGAAACATCAATGCTTTTTCAAATGGTTTCCAAACCATCTTTACTAGAAATAATTAAGAGTTCTCAGACCGATGATGAAGAATTTCAAAAGAATATTAAAGCTGTGAATGATGGGAGATTGAGAGACTTTTTGTATGATGATGGAATTTTGAAATTTGGGAAGAGACTTTGTGTTCCCGATATACCTGATCTAAAAAGGGAATTGCTGGACGATGCTCACAGTTCCAATTTCTCTATACACCATGGGAGCACCAAAATGTATAGATATTTGAAGGAACATTTTTGGTGGGACAACATGAAGAGGGAGATTGGTGATTTTGTTTCAAGATGTATGGTTTGTCAACAAGTGAAAGCTAGAAGGCAACATCCTGGTGGAGTATTGCAACCTCTTCCCATACCGGAGTGGAAATGGGACAATATTATGATGGACTTTGTCATGGGGCTACCAAAGACTCCTAGAAAGAACGATGCAATATGGGTTATTGTTGATCGTCTTACCAAGTCAGCACATTTTCTTGCTATAAGAGAAGATCTACCACTAGAACTTCTAGCAAGACTATATATTGATGAAGTTGTGCGACTTCATGGAGTACCCCTATTGATTGTTTCGGATCGTGATCCTCGTTTTACTTCATGATTCTGGAAAAGTCTTTAGAAATCCCTGGATACTAAACTTCATTTGAGAACTGCCTACCACCCTCAAACGGATGGAAAAACAGAACGAACTATTCAAACCTTGGAAGACATGTTGACATCCTGCTCACTTGACTTTCAGGGTATGTGGGATCAATATTTACCTATGGTAGAATTTTCCTATAACAATAGCTTTCATTCGAGTATTCAGATGGCACCATATGAAGCGTTATACGGAAAGAGATGTCGCACACCAACTTGTTGGGATGACATTGGTGAAAGAAAACTTGTAGGTCCAGAACTGGTAGAGGAAACAATGGAAAAGGTAAAGGTAATCCAAAATCACATCAAAGAAGCCCAAAGTAGGCAGAAGAGCTATGCCGATAATCGAAGGAAGGATTTGGAATTTCAAGTCGGTGATCATGTATTCCTGAAGGTATCTCCATCGAAGGGAGTCATACGTTTTGGTAAGAAAGGTAAATTGAGTCCCAGGTACATTGGACCTTTCGAAATTCTAGAACGAATTGGGGTTGTAGCTTACCGATTGGCAATGCCGCCAAGTCTCTCCAAAGTTCACGATGTGTTCCACATATCTCTATTAAGGAAATACATGCCCGACCCAACGCATGTACTCACCTATGAGGAATTAGAACTGGAACCTGATCTGTCTTATTGCAGAGAGCCCGTCATGATTCTCGATACGAGAGAACAAGTGCTGAGAAATCGGACGACGAGTCTGGTAAAAGTCTTGTGAAAAAACCATAAGATGGAAGAGGCAACGTGGGAACCCGAGGAACTTATGATGAAGAACCACCCGAGTCTTTTCATGCGGTAGTATTATAGAAATTTTGAAGATGAAATTATTTGAAGGAGGGGATAATGTAACACCCCAAGCTTCTACGGTACGCTTCTTTTTGAATAATGCGATAGCGTGTGTTGTATGCAACATCGAGTTCTAACACACCACAACCAATCGAAATAGCTGTTATGAATAGTAATACCTACTTTTTGAAATTTTATAAATTATATCTCTCAAAATAGACTTCATTTTTGGATTCGGAATATCGAAATTAGCCTAGGGTGAAATTTTGGTACTTTTCGGATAACTTTCATATTTTGATGAATAGTGAAAATTACTAAATTTTAATTAAAAACAACTTTTTTAATCAAAATAATTAATATTAATAAATTATGAATTTAAGTGGTTTTAAAGTATATTTAGAATATATTTTTACCATTTAATACAATTTTGGTCATTGGATATAATTTCAAAATTAAACCGAACATAAACAAGTATCAATCTTTTGATAGTTATTATATCTTAAAAAAACGCTTTTTGTTTTGACAGCAGGAATTAATTTTAAATTAATTTCTGCCACTTCTGTGTTTTGAATTTGGAAAAATGAATTCCATGTTTGGAATCAGGATTTTTAAATTGTGTAAATAGGTAACTTTTATTTTTAGACATTTTGAATAATTACTTCGGTAAATATTTTATTTACCATGGTTAAAGGGTAAATCCGGTAAATAAGGGTCAAAAAATAATATTACAATAATAACAAATTACCCTAAAACATGTCCTAACCTTATTGGTTTATACATGTCTGACCATGTTAATCTTTGGGTCAATTTTGGGACCCCATGGTGCCACTTGTAAGTGATAGGGACACTTTATTTTAATTAAGTTAAAATGAATACAAAAATGACACAAGTATATATCTTTTAGAAAAACCATTTTTACATAAGGTTATATATGTTTTATTTTAGACTATAAATATTCATTAGAAATCTAAAACAATTTCCGACATAATTATATTATATTTATAATTTTTAGACATTAAATAATTTAATTTATTTTCGACACAATGATGATGTAGTAATTACCATAATAGTGAAAATTTAAAATAATTGATATTATAAATACCCAAATAAATATAATTTGAGACTTTTAATGAATTAAACTAATTTTAAATGTTAATATTACATATTAGTAATTATTTAAACAACTGTTTTTGAATTAATAATTCTTTTATGAGTATCACAGAAATAAACTATTGAATAGTGTCAAAATTGACATAAAAGAGTTTTTAAAAACAATATTATATTATTAATTGATATTAAATCCTTAAAAATCAAAGGTTCGGCCAAGAGACTTATATCATGATAGGTGTATCATTAATGGACCACTTAGGAGTCTCTTGGATGTATATTGTAACTTTAGTAACCATATAATATAAAAATACAAAGAGACATTGTAAAAGTGAAACTAATTAACTAAGAGTTAATACTTAAAGATAAGGTTAATATAGTAACCCAAACCTGTATAAATTCTATTGGTTGGGTGTTTTGAGACCCATCCCCACCTTAACCTTTAAATAATAAACTTAGGAGCCATTATAAACCGAATATTAATTTATTATAAATTAATATTTCTAGCTTTTCCAAAGGTGCCCCTCACCCCTCTTATAAAAGGGAACTCCCCCTTCTCATTACATCACACCTTCAAAGCATTTTGGTTCGGCAAAAATCTGCCCAAATACACTATCAACTTCCCTCAATTCATCCTAGAGGCCTTACTTTAGTCATAAAGCCAACTTAAGGATCCCTTTTGATCAAATCAAAAGGAAGAACCCAAAGAAGAGGTAATGATTTCACTACCCTTTTCCAAGTTCCTTTCTTCTTCCACTTCTTCCTTCTTTGTTGTTACCAATATAAAATAATAACTCCATTATCTTATATATTCTGTGATGTTATTATGAATATTGTACAACCATATTCAGTATTCTATCCCTCCTTTTAATAACATGTCACCATAGGTGCATACGTACGACTTACCGTCTCCACGTCGTGGTGTAATTGTTATTCAATAAATTATTATTTGGATGAGTATAATAATGATGTGTAATTCATGTAAATAATAAATGTAACATAATAATTATTCTGTATATATGATATACCATCAATTTCTATATTATTTTAATATCAAAATAATAATATTGTCGCTCGTGCATACATACAGACTACCGTCTCCACGAACACGATGAGATTCATTCTCCATCGTATCCATTCAAGTATAATTATCATTTGATGATTTAAGAATAATGTATAACGACTTGATATCATTCTGGATATGAATAAGATACATCCTATCTGTAACAAACATGGCTTACGTAACAAAACATATCAAAGAAAACGAGTAAGTTAACACCCGAAACAACGATAATACTAAGATATTATTAACAAATCAATGTTAAAAGATCATATATGATATCATATTAATGTATATGATTCTTCTATAATTTAATAACAATTATTTCACCATTATACATGAGGTTAACCTACCCCAACCAAGGAAAATTACAAGTTAAGGGTTATTTCACAATCTCTTCATTATCCGAGGTTGTTTATACATAATAATCTACTGGGATCTCTTTATCATCCACACCCATGTTTTTAAAAATGTATTTAAAAACATTTTTACTATTTAATAGAATATGGGTTAAAGTCATTTATACCCTTGTTTGACTTTTTATAAGAGTTTTATAAAGGAATCTTCCCGTTTTTTTTCAAACAATGTGTTTTTTAACCTTTTCGACAAAATTAAGGTAAGAATGTTTTTTTTAACTTATACGGTGGGTGTGGTTCTTTTCCGCCGTTATAAAATCATAGAAGCTTACCTTAAAAGCTTATAAGAATATTTTCAAAGAAAATGTTTTATTTTATAAATATACGACTCTTAAATGATTTCAAAATAGAAAGAGATATTTCTCTAAAAAGAGTTTTGATTTCATATACGTCAACATCCTTTGATGTATTTTACACTTATTTGAAGTTGATTTATGATACAAAACTTCTATATTGTATTGAAGGTTTTGTTATATGTTTGACTGTGGATGTGCTATTTTTATACCATTCATAGTTTATGGTGAAAGTATTGACATTTCGTATTCTAGTTTTGATACAAATGTTTATGTTATGTTTAAACCTTTTCATATGGGAATGAATTGGACTTAATATGTGACGGGTGGAGCCCGCTATAGCTCCTCGATGCATCCGTAGGTCTCATGAGACAAACTAGTGTCTTGGCACAAGGCATTGGAAAAATCTTATTTATAGTCTTCGCACGAGGCCTTGGCTATGTGGTTATGATAGTCTGGTATTATGCATTCCATCATTATGAAAGTGGTTATTGATATTGCATGTGGTTATTCAATTAGTAGAATATCCATGTGAATAAGTAAATGGAATTATTTCATTTTATTTTTGCCATACTATGTTGAAGTTGATGTTTAAAAGGCTTGTGTTTTAGTTATACATTGCCTTAAATGTTTATTCTTATTTATTAAAGTTTCCGCTATATTGTTATCCTTACTGGGAATTTGAGCTCACCCCTTTTCTATGTTTTATTTTTCCCAGGATGTGAAGAAGTAAATTATGAATGACCTGTAGGGATATTATGAGGGGATAATAGTGTGGACTATGGAGACAATATGTTTTTGTAGTAGTTTTTCACCTTATGATGTAATGTAAATCTTTATGAATATATCTAGTGTTTCCAAGGCTACTAAAACAATCGGTCTTTCGAGATTTGATCTTTCTTGTGATCATTCCAATGTTATGTAATAATGCACCGACTTTGGGTAACTGAGGTCGGGGCATTACAAAATCACAATGTGTTTTAGGGTAACATTGTAATATAAGGTTAAATAGAGTATAGGTTTATCCTAAATAGTGTTAATATGATTTAATTATTATCATTTTAGACAATAAAGAATAATCATAATTTGTTATATTAAATAAAATAATACATGGATCTATTTGAAGCTATAAAATAAATTCTGATGTGAGAATAGAACATTATCATTCACCTATGTATTATAAACCTACCATGGGGAAACAAATATTTTTAAAATATTATAATACTATTATTTTCATGTTTTTACAAGGTTAACATAGATTATGAAAAGTTAATAGAGGATAAATAATATGAAATCATTTTATTTCAGAAGTCTATGATTTCATTTTATGATGCCACCCTTTGTATACAACTTAAGGATTCTAGGAGTGGTATTTTGAATACACTAGGTCTTCTGAAACTTGGAAATGAGTTTATAGAGATGTAATGTAGAATATACCTTTCAATGTAACATTTTATTAATTGAATATTAATGGGTGGATATAGTGTGTAATTATAGGAGATTAATATGTGTATTTATAATAAAATATTTAATAATTCATTATATTGAATGAATAATATTAATTATATATATTATTATAACAATAAAATGTATATATCAAAAAAATAAATGCATTTACTTATCATTTATAAACATTTAAAATATAATTTTGTCATTTGAATAATACATCCAATTTAATGAATGGATTTTCTTATTTGAATAAAATATAATCATTCCTTTGGAAATTAATTTTATATGTTCAGAAATACATTTTTTTAATACATTATCTTACTCAAAAATATCTTTTCAGACATAAAAATAAATTATTAATTATTAATTCATTTTTTATCCTAATTATTATACGAAAATAATCAATACACAAAAAACATATTTTTAATTGAAAATATAAGTAATAATTTTCAGATTAATAACAAACAATACACTTTTAGCTAATCCTGAGACTATGTCTCTCAAAATTATAATCTTTTTTCCTAAATAAATCATTTTTTATAAAAAGTAATCCTACAAATTTATTTTATACCCTATAATAATTGTGTTTAATAACCTTATATTACATCAATAATGGTATATCATATAGTATGTTTATAGTTTTAATAGAATTCTAAAATGAATATTATTATTGGTTAAACAAAGAAAATTTATATATTACATTGTTTAGTATTAAATCTAGTGTTATGGTGAGAATAACTAGTTTATATGATTTTGATGTTTGGGGATTTCTCATGGTAAAGGAAATTGGGAATTTAATATAGGATATTAAATGAGTATTCCATTTTGTCATGGGAAACATTATTCTAGTACTCTTTGGTGCATAAAAGTGTGTATCTTGAAGAGGAAAGTGGAACTTTAATGAGATTCTATGATTTAAAATGACAATTTTATTCCTTAATGTGTGATAAAGATTTTTTTATAATAAATTGGTATCTTAAAAATGAACTATCACATGGATTTTGGTGAACTATTTTATGGATGATATATATTTTTTATTTATTGGTAATATTGATCATAGAAACCTTATTCACTAAAATAGTGATGGTGATCATGGATGAAATTGATAGTTTCTTTGAATTGGGTGTTTGTATAGGTTAAAATCGAATTTGGATTCATATTCATTATTAATTCTTACTAGTATAGATTTTTCATTTTTGATAGGATTGTTTTATATTTTTCTTCCCTTGTATTTTAATTTTTTTAATTGAATATTAAAATTTCATGGAATACAAATTTAAATTAGAAATGAATCTAATTATAATTAATTTATTTGATATTAAATATATTTTAGGTAGTTTTAAGAGAATATTAATATTCCTAGTATTATTACCCAAAAGTATAATACGATTGTTTATATATTTCATCCATAATGATTTTTCAATATAAATGTTATCAAAAACCATAACTCGTGATGGAGTGTTTTTTATTTTATCATGAAATTTTATGATATTATTTATATTCCAGGCCTTAAAATAAAATACATTATTTAAAAGTAATGTGTATGATTATAGTCATTATACAAATGGCTTGGCCAGACATAGATTTATTAATTCCCTTATGGATTTCCTAATATTTAATGAATAATTGTATAATTTTTTCTTCGAACATATATATAAAATATTCAAATCATGTTGTTTTTGTATGTATAATAGTAGGAAAAATTATGACAATGTTGAAATGGGTAGATTATTGTAACATTAAATTTGTGTTGATACTCATAGTTTTTTTTTGTTACAAATAATGAATTCATGAGGAATGTAAATTAAATTTATAATTTTATTGTTATATTTGTTTAAATTATTTTTTTAATTCTTGATTGATAACCAAATGGTTTAGTAAATTGATTAACTTTTGAATATATTACAATGAAATATAGTTGTAATGTAAACTTTAATTGAATTTTTTTATGTAGTAATTTCACATGCTTTTATTTTATTAAACATTATGTCACTGTGATTTCTCTCATAATGATTAATTGATCTTGTATTGATTTGAAATTTTTAATCTTTCGATGTATATGGTAGGATTGGTGAATTTGGATCAAGGGATACTTCTTTGTAGTTTCATGATTTGTTTTCTAGTATATATGAGACTCACTTTCATGTTCCATGGTTTGGTTAAAAATGATCTCAAAAAAAAATAATTTCCTCATAATGTTTCATATGGTAATCTTTTTTTTAATTTAGAAATGGGTTTTCAAGATGAATTTCATTAATAATTTATGAAATGTTTTGAGTGTTTTCAAATTGAAATATAATTAAATTATATTTTCTAAAACCATTTTATAAATGGAATGTGAGGTAAATAAATTTCTCAAAGGAATCATTTTTTTTGTTGTAAAATCTAAAATTGTATATTTTTATCATGTTTTATAAAAAATGTGGTATTGTTTCATGGTAGTTTTAAATGTAATTTCATGATAATATGTATAAATAATTTCATTGGTGTTAAAATACTAGAAAGTATTTACTACGTTTATTTAATGGTGTTTTTGTGAAATAAAAATCTTTCAAGGGGAACTCGTTAATGTTTTTAGGATTTTAAATATTGACATGTTATTTTCCCGATGATGATAGAACTGATAGTTATTAGGTGAGAACATTAAGGTATCTTGATATAATGGTAAATATATACATACATTGTCTTAAAGATGTATTGATCGATACACGCTATATACATTTGTGTTTTAGTATATTTTTTATATTATATTTACATTTTATTGCATGTTATGTTGATTTTTTTGCTATTTTACATCGTGTAATTTATTTCCAGATGTTTCTTGTCTACCACTTCTATTTATTATTATGGTTTTTAATTCTTGTTATTATCCTATCCTGGTAGTCTATTTTCTTTATTGGAAATGGGTAAATTGTATGGAATGGAAATATAAATTTATTTGTCCGATTTATCATAGGACGAGAAACAAAACATCTGTTGGGTAGTGGGATGTTATTATATCTAGAATAGTCAATGTGACTAATTTCCGTTGGAATGGAATTCATTTGGTAAATCTAATTTCCATAATAATTTATATAATACAATATAGTTAATAATATGGTTATATTAATTTAGTGTAACATTTGTTTCTATGATTGGTGATACACTCTGATATCATCTGAATGATATGTTCATCATTTTAATAGAGGTGGGTCACAAATAAATTATGAATAACATAGATGGGTTATGAACTATATCTTTTATATTTCTAATTGGTTTTGGTTGAATATCTAGGTTAATTATGGGTAATCAATAGCAGTTAAATATGGGTTACATCAATTTATGTTTTATGGGGTGGGTATACTTTCATGGTATTTATAGTAGTTTTGAAAATGAATAAGATATTTTCTTATATACCTCAAGAAATCATTAAATATATTCCAAGTTGGTTATTTCTAGTTCCACGATATTTTTTTTCTCATGTCTGGATTCACCATGGACTTCTCTAGTTTGGTCTCATAGTTCTTGATCAATGGTTTAATGTTATTCTCTAACATTACTTATATGGGTGTCCAGATAGTGAAGTGTTTGATCACGAGTGATACATGATATCAATCATTGCAAATAACATTGGTCAAATAGACCATGAAGATAAGAAGTTTTTCTAAAAGATGGACCTCATTCCTCACTTTTGTGACCCAATACAGGGGAGTTCAATGGTGGATTTTTTTCTATTAACATTATGTGAAATTATAATGTTAAAAATCCAAAAATTGATGGATAAATGATAAAAATTATCCCTTTTTATCCGGATCCAATAATTGTTCCTCATTGAATGATATAAATCTTGGGTGTGTTTCACTTTACGATATTTAGAATTTACATAAGTTAGAAATAATTGGATCTTAATTGGGTGGATCATTATGACTATGGAAATACCTTTTAAGTGGGGGAGAGAAACCATATAGGCTATGCACTAGTTTTATTAAAAAACTTGATTTAATCCAAATTGTAGTTGGAAGACATTGTGCATCAATATTTTTTATTAATTATTAGGGGATAGGGTTTCATGTTTTCATGTTAGGGGAATGTTCATGGATTGTTGAATTTTAAATTTATTATACTTTTAATCATATTTAACGATAATCAATTTTACTTTTTGAGTTAGTGATTATAAATTTTAAATGCGATCTTCCTCATATGTGGTATATGAAAACACATTATATCATGAGGGGATTCTATACTAATATTTAATTAAGGTGGACATCATTATTAATGTTATTACATAAATTGGGGTTCACGTTCCATTTATAGATTTGTTTTAAGTGTTTTATTATCAATTGATACTCCAAATGCCCCTATTTTTAGAATCATACCATCATCAATATTGATTTATCAATTTTTTAGTCTCTTTCTCTTTTTGTATTGTATCCTTAGTTAAGGATACTATGTTCATCATGTATTCTCATCATTGAAGAAATTTTACTTTTGACAGCATTGATCTTCTATGGGTGACACCATTTGAGATTAGTTAAATTATCATTAGGGTTGTAGTAAGGATGTATTTAATTCTAGATTCAATGTAGTGCATAGTTATATCGTACATCAATTATGTCATAGTGTGAGTTGAATTAAAGTAACATATTTCTTTTTATCATGTCGATATTAATATAGAGGTTATTATATATTATTTATATCTTTCATTCCATTATATTTATTTTATAATCTAAGGATATGGAGATGTTCACCTTTGGTGTGTAAATATAAGTATCATTTATGGATTAAATAAGTGGTTTTAAAGGTTGAATGCAAAGACCCGTAAATTTCAGGGGAATCTTTTTTTCTTAATTTTCTTTGGAATTTTATGAATACTCATTTTTTGACGGCACCTGATTCTGAGGCCCGGTGTGCCCGGAATCATTTTCCGAAGTTTAGCTCGGGTACGTTTAGTGAACGAACGAGCGGGTTTTCTTAACTTTTGAACCGGTGCTCGGAACCGATATCTGAGGGCACCAATGAAACCGCAGTGCCGGTAATTTCTTAGGAAGACCTTTTCTGGAGTTCCATTTTCTCGTGTGAGGTTGTTATATCAATGGGTTAACTGAAGAGTGAAATAAAAATTTGTGATAGAATTTTTATTTCTATTCTATGAAGTTATAACCTATGCATGGAAGTTGAGGTGGGACCCACTACATCCTAACTCCACTTAGTAGGATGATAGTGAGGTGGGGCCCACACGATCCCCACCCCTTCAAATCACTTAAATCCTCCCTCATGCTTTTAATTGTGTAACACACCCGCACCCCCATTAATTTGTATCTCCTCCACATTAAAACACATGCCAATAAAATGCCTCATTAATTTGACAATGTAGGTTAATTAATTTGGTGATTCTATTGAATTTTGAAAAGGTTGGCATGAGTAATAAAATAAGGAAATCCTTATTTTATTATTGTTGAATTGTTGTGCAAGAAGGATTGGGGAGATTTCACATGAGCCTTGAAGAACTTTACCTTCTTCGCGAAGAATGCCGAGTCGACGACGAAGAACTCTGTCACCGCAAGGGGAGATCGCCATGCCTTCTCCTCTATTCTCCACAGCTGGTGAGAGGAACCTTCTTCGGAGAATGACGATGCACCACATCCTTCATCGGGAAAACACCAACGACGCTTACGGAGCCTCGTTCCATGACACCGTCTTCCGTGACGTCTTTTTCCCGTGATGAACCTCGTTCGACAACTCTTTGAGGTAGGGGTGTGTTTTTACGAAGTGTTAATTCTTGCGTTCTTCATTAAATATTTGGAACTCCTATTATCAATTTAACGGGAGGAGGTCCGACCGCCCAAACACGGCCAATCCTTATCCCCTTTGTGGTTGTATTAGTTGCGGCTCAAACGAAGGTGGCGCGGTGCAAGGGCACCACGCGGGAACAAGGAGGAATGCGGCAAAGAAGCGTGGCGCCATCGCACCGTGCCGTTGAGACTGAAAGAGGCCACATATAGAGTGGGGCTGTGGTGGAAGGGCATGGTGTCGTCGCGCCGCGTTGGGAAAACCAATAAGACCCGTGGCTGGAGCGGGCCGCGGCGGGGGGAGGGGGCGCCGGTCGGACCAAGGCCATGCCCTTTGGTCGTGGCGGCTGGAACCGCCGGCCGCCGGTGCATGGAGGGCAGGAATAACCAGTCCTGCATGGTACACTGGTCGGCCGTTACAGCTGGTCAGATCAGAAAACCATGGGTTTGACCCCCGGTCAACATGGAAAGGTGGACCCCCCGTGGGTCCGCCGTTCGGTCCGAAGGGGTGGCGGCTCCCCCCTTATGCGCTGACGCGGCGCCCTCGCCAGGCCGACCGGCCGCACCGGGCCAGGCCACCCGCACTGGGCCGGGCCGCGACCTAATGGGCCGGATCTAGACTTGGTTCGGGTCGACTTGGACTCGGATTGGGTTGACCTGGTTCGGGCCGACCAAAGATGTCTCGGGCCAGGTCGGTCTGGGCCCAAAACCCCCTAAAACGGATAGGTTCGTTAAAATGAAAGTAACATGGGATACTGACCTCTGATCGATGCACCATCAGTTGTGATGAAATCCTTGGATCGAGACGGCCATTTAGGTATATTACACTCAAGGTTTTGGAGAACACTGCGTATGGATGGTTTGGTTCGAACACGAAACCAACCGGGCCCTCGGAGCGGAAACGCTTATAGCTTGAGTTCCGGACATCCGATTGACGTTCCGTTGACTATGTTGGATTCATCTTAGTGAGAAAGACTGTTTTGCTTACTCCACTCAAGGTTTGGATGCAGTTGGAGGAAGATCGGGTTGGTTTTGACTTAAAAACCAACCGGTCCCCTGGGACGAAAAGACCAATAACTCTCAGACCGGGCGTCCGATTGATGCACCGTCTGTCATGTTGAGTTCCTATCAAAGAGACATAACTCTGGGATACATCAACTCTGGACTACGTTGCAGTTGATTTATCGACCCCTGGGCTCATGGATCAGACCCTCCTAGAAACGAGTATGCTGTGTACGGGAACCCTAGAGCTGGCTATGACGACGACTGCACTGAAATCCTCTGTGGGTTCGGCAGCGACGATGACTGCACTGAAATCCTCTGTGGGATCGGCAATGAAGACGACTGTACTATGATCCTCTGTGGGTTCAGTAGCGACGACGACCGTACTGAAATCCTCCGTGGGTTCGACGGCGATGTGTACTGTTCTTGTATCCTATGAGGGTCTGGTAGTACGTGACTACTGTTCTTGTATCCTACTCGGGTCCGACAGTATTTGACTCTATACTTGTATCCTATGTGGTTCTGACAGGGTGGCTGGTCTAGAATCCTACATGGGTCTGATAGCTTAGCCAGTGTAGTATCCTACGTGGGTCCCAGCTTAGATGAATCAGTGGCTACATCTGATCATCTCTATCACCTTACGAAGAAGTATACATGTGTGAGCTGAGTCTTGTCTTTCAACCATTTTCTTCAATATGATTGATTTACTATCCTAAGTGGATTGGGTTGTGTTATCCTGTGTGGATTGATTGTGCTATCCTGTGTGGACTAGATCGAACTCGGGCTCAGATGTTGGAGCTGAACTGGAAATTGATGACTTAGGTATATCTATTGGCATATACCTAAGTAGTGTTGGTTGTTACTTCGTGATTGTATCTTTCCTTTGTGGATTATCCTTTGTGGACTCTGGGAGACCTTCAGGGGTCTTGGGGTCCCTATTGAGTAGTGTATACTCACCCTTTCACGGGTTATGCCTGCACTACATTTTGTTGGATGCAGATGACGGACATCGCTGATCGTGGTTGAAGCTTGTGGAGCAAGTCGGTAACTGGAGGTGGACCACTGGGCAGGACGTACACGAAGCGGACGGTTGGACCCGAGGAGCTGAGGAGACTATCTGTACCCACCCTTCAGGTGGGATTACCGATGGACGGCTTGACTATGCTGCTTTACTTTTTAGTTGTTGTACTTTTTTTCCAGTTGTACTTTACTTTCAGTTTGGGTTTGTATTCTGGCCCACTTACTTTTCCAGCACTTACAGTTGTACCCAGTTAACTTAGTGTTTACTTCAGCTTTCTTACTCTATGGTGTTTCTTTACTTTATAATGGAAATGCCTTCCATTTTTATCAGGATTGACGCCTTTGGTGCTAGTCGCCAGCCCCTGGCCTATGGAAGGCGGGCTTGGGGTAGTTACGACATGGGTCCCGAGGACAGGTCGTGACAAATTGGTATCAGAGGAGTTCGGTTCTACCACATAACTCAGGACTCTGATATTTCTTCGATGTGAATCAATAGTGTTAAGGGTGTTGAGTGTGGTTATTAGTCTAGGGATTCCAGTGTTGGTGTGGCGGCCGACGTATCTATACACCAGGACCCTGAATTCTAATTTCTGACTCAGTGCACGAAAACATTGATTGCATGTGTGTTTCAAAAGTTTTCTTTGTAATTACATTGTTTCAACTCACCAGGTATACTGTATTGACCATGGCGCAATTGTCTCTTTTTAGGATGGCCCCACGATGACAACCAGCTAGGGTTCCAATCATTGTGTGAGAAGACAGCCCACCGAGTGACGAGGCCTCGGTGCATGGCCCTATTACAGCGGAAGCACCGGTGGTACCTCTACCCGCCGAGCCACCGATGCCACCAGCCCCAGCTGCTGAGAGTGAATGTCGCCTTAGTGCACTGCACAAATTTTAGCGTCAAAGACCGCCCAGGTTCCGTTGGGAGATGGACCCTCAGGCAGTCGAGGATTGGCTGGAGGCTGTTGTACAAGTTTTCAGGTTAGTGGGGACACCAGCTGACCTCTTGGTGATCCTTGCAGTGAGTCTCTTGCACGAGGTAGCAGGAAGATGGTGGAGCCTGATGCTCCAGGTTCACGAAGAGGCATCTCTCCTTTGGACAGACTTTGAGAGCCTCTTCCACTCAGAGTTCGTCCCAACCACCCTCATTGCGGTGCACATTCAAGAGATAGTACAACTGTGGAAGGGCAGCATGACGGTAGAAAAAGTACTCAGCGAGATTTAACGATCTCTCACGCTATTCTAAGGACATGGTACGAGAACCATTCTTCCGTGTCGGGACCTTCAAGCAGGGACTGAGGCATCAGATCAGATCATCAATGATCTCCCTCAGCATTTTGACACAGGCAGGAGTAGTGGAGCAAGCCGCAGGAGTAACGGAGCAAGCCCTTCTCATAGAGAGCTTTCTTGCTGAGCCTAAACCAGCAGTGAGACCTACTGTAGGGTGGCACGTAGCAGAGTCTTCTGCAGTTGGTAGTCGACGGATGTCACATGGGTCCAGGTGGACCAGACCAGCAGGAAGACAACCTCAGGACACTAGCTCAGAGGTGTGGGGCACACATCACAGAGCCAACCTTCTGAGGAGCAGACAGTGCAACGCATGAGGCGGGCAGGGACACATGGCTCGTGACTGCCTGACCCGCCGTGCAGAGGAGCAGCAGACAGTGGAGGGACCACCCAGGCAGAGGCAGAGGGTCGACCGTGGCAGTCTGCAGAGAGCAGGCAGATGAGGAAAAGGAGCTGGCCGAGAAACACGTGGTGGACGATGCTTTGAGGCTTTACCACCACCACCACCATGAGGTCCACCCCGACCACAGGGAGCTGGCAGGCAAAGGTAGGATCCACTTCAGGCAGCGGAGGCCTACGACCACGGTGCACCAGAGATGATTCGAGGTACAATCTGTGTCTACTCCACCCTTGCTGGAGTTCTTATAGACACAGGAGCGAGTCATTATTTCATTGCAAATGCCCTTGTTCGGAGCTCGGAGATTTTGACGGAGCCATTGGCTCGATCCTTACTACTAGAGACTCCTACAGGAGAAGACTCGATGATTAAACACTTGTGCCGGCAGTGTGAGCTTACTCTAGGAGGTGAGAACGTTGGCTGGGATCTTCTTTTAGCGGCGTCGAGACCTTACGACGTTATCTTGGGCATGGATTGGTTATCTAAAGTCCATGCTCAGATCGACTGTATTAGGTGCAAGTTGCGGTGTGTCCGCACCGATGGGAGCAGGTTCACCTTCACCAGTGAGAAGGGAGCCTTTGCAGTGTAGGATGGACTCAGGCAGAGGAGAGGACAACTGATCACTCATCAGTTGGCTAGCCTCATCCTAAGAGAAGTTGACGTGCGAAGTCCTAGTTTTCCTGTAGTGGTTGGTCAGTATATGGACGTTTTTCCTAACGACGTTCCAGGTCTACCTCCTCGTAGATAGGTAGACTTTTATATTGACCTATACCCCGGGATAGCCCCGATATCCACTCCAGATTATCGGATGGATCCCACTAAGATTCGAGAGCTACGGGTATAGCTGGAGGACTTGCTGGGCAAGGGATTCATCCGACCCAGTGTTTCACCCTGGGCTTCCCCAATTTTGTTCGCCAAGAAGGCAGACGGGAGCTTTCGAATGTGTGTCGATTATCGTCACCTGAACCAGGTGACCGTTAGTAACAAGTATCTGCTACCGAGGATTGACGACATCTTCGATCAGCTAAAGGGAGCACAGTGGTTCTCGAAGATAGACCTCAGATCAGGCTATCATCAGCTTAGAGTTTGGGACGAGGACGTGATAAAGACGACCTTTAGATGTCGGCATGGCCATTATGAGTTCTTGGTTATGCCTTTCAGCATAACCAATGCGCCATCAGTGTTCATGAGCCTCATGAATAAGATATTTCAGCCTTACCTCGATCGATCTGTCGTGGTATTCATCGACGACATATTGATATACTCGACTTCTGAGGAGGAGCACGCCTACCACTTGAGGGTTGTACTAGACATAATCCGAGAGCACCAGCTTTATGGTAAGCTCTCTAAGTGTCAGTTCTGGATTCGTGAGGTCCATTTCTTGGGACACGTCATCTCTAAGGCGGGATTTGCGGTGGATCCTACGAAGATCTAGGCAGTGCTAGCTTGGGATCCACCCAAGAGCGTGACAGAGGTGCAGAGCTTCTTGGGTCTAGCTAGGTACTACCAGAGATTTGTGACAGACTTCTCCAGAGTTGCGGTACCTCTTTAATCTTTGACGAAGAAGGGGAAACCCTTCATATAGTCAGATATATGTCAGAAAATCTTTCAGGAGCTAAGACAGAGATTGACCAGTGCACCTATCTTGAGGAAACCGGAGGTGGGAGTGGGGTACGTAGTCTATTGTGATGCATCACGGACTAGAATTTGATGTTTCCTGATGCAAGAGCGGGTGGTGATGGCCTATGGATCACGTCATTTGAGGTGGCATGAGCAGAACTATGCTACCCATGACCTGGAGTTAGAAGCAGTGGTATTCTCTCTGAAGATGTGGCGGCACTATCTGATGGGCGAGCGATTTATAGTCTACTCTGACCACCAGAGTCTCAGGTACATCTTCTCATAGAAAGGCCTGAACCTGAGACAGCGGCGATGGCTCTAGTTCCTCCAGGACTATGACTTTTAGATAGTCTATAATCCTGGAAAGGGGAACGTAGTAGCTGATGCTCTCAGCAAGAGGACGTGCATTCAGCTACTTGGGGAGGCGATAGAGCAGCTAGCCGATTTGTAGATATCCTTCATGGATAGGGATGGAGCAGCCTTTCTTCAATCACTCACAGTCACTCCTCCACTACTGCAGCGGGTTAAAGAGGCACAGCATGGGGACGCTGACTGTGAGACGCGACGTGCATAGATTTCATGGGATAGGCACCTGATGGTTTTTCTATGGGAGGAGAGCATGTCTTCCTTTCCAGAGGACGTACCATGGTACCAGCTGCTTTAAAAGAGGAGGTTCTGAGAGAGTTCCACACTTCCCCATTAGTGGTACATCCAAGAGTGGCGAAGATGTACCAGGATCTCAGACGGAATCACTAGTGGACGGGTATGAAGAAGGTTTTAGAAGAGTTCGTTTCTCTATGCCTCACCGGCCAGCAGGTGAAGGCAGAGCACCAGGTACCAGCTGGCTTGGTACAACCCTTGGAGGTCCTGAAGTGGAAGTGGGATGAAATATCTATGGATTTCATGACTGGAATTCCACGTAATTCCAGAGGTCATGACTCCATTTGGGTGATTGTCGACCGACTCACTAAGTCGGCCCACTTTCTACCCATCAGAGAGCATGGCTCAGTGGAGTGCTTGAGACGCCTCTACGTTCCGGAGATCATACAGCTTCATAGTGTTCCATCATCTGTCATCTCCGATTGGGATGCTCGCTCTACTTACCGACCTTGGAAGGGGTTATAGGAGGCATTCGGGATGCATCTATGTCTGGGCACCGCCTTTCACCCTCAGATGGATGGTCAGACAGAGATGACCATTCAGACTCTTGAGGACATGATCCATGCATATGTCATTGACCTTGGTCGTAGCTGGGAGGATCACTTACCCTTGGTGGAGTTTGCATACAACAACTGCTACCACTCCACCATCGGGATGGAACTATAAGAGGCATTGTACAACCTACCTTGCATATCACCTCTGTGCTGGACAGACCCTAGGGAGTCAACACTTGTGGGACCAGAGATGGTCTAGGCCATGACAGAGAAGGTCCAGGACATCCTGGAGCAGATGAGGACAGCTCAGAGCTGACAGAAGTCTTATGCTGACAGGAGGTGGAGACCATTAGAGTTCCAGGATGGGGACCACGTCTTCTTGCGGGTCTCACCTCGAAGTGGATTAAGGAGATTTGGCCGGGGTGGAAAGTTATCTCCACGCTTCATCGGACCACTCCAGGTTCTCAAAATGATAGGCGAGGTAGCATATCACCTGGATCTACCACCTCAGTTGCACCGCGTACATGACGTCTTCCACGTATCTTAGCTGAGGAGATACGTGCACGACCCGACGCATATCATCGACCATGAGGAGCTGGACATTGACGATGGGTCGACTTTTGCGGAGGTCCCGATGGAGATCGAGGATCGACAGGAGCGGGTCCTAGATGGATGGTCGATTCCTCTAGTGCGCATCAGATGGCAGCATGGGAACCTCTAGGAGAGCACTTGGGAGTGGGGGGCTTAGATGCATGCTCAGTACCCCCATTGGTTACCCAATATTGTGATGTATCTTTACGGGGACGTAAAGTCCTGAGGTGGGAGTAATTTAAAGACCTTTAAATTTCAAGGGAATTTTTCTTCTTCTTAATTTTCTTTGGAATTTTATGAATACACAGTTTTTGAAGGCACCTGATTCTGAGGCCCGGTGTGCCCGGAATCATTTTCTGAAGTTTTGCTCGGGTACGTTCAGTGAATGAATGAGCGGGTTTTCCTAACTTTTGAACCGGTGCTCGGAACTAAAATCTGAGGGCACCGATGAAACCGCAGTACTGGTAATTTCTTAGGAAGTCCTTTTCTGTAGCTGCGTTTGCTCAGGTGAGGTAGTTATATAAATTGGTTAACTGAAGAGTGAAATAAAAATTTGTGCTATACTTCTTATTTTTATTCTAAGAAGTTATAACCTATGCATGGAAGTTGAGGTGAGACCTACTACATTCTACCTCCACATGGTAGGATAATAGAGAGGTGGGGTCCACATGAGCCCCACCCATCAAATCCCATAAAACCTCCCTCTTTCTTTTAATTGTGTAACACACCCGCACCCCCATTAATTTGTATCTCCTCCATATTAAAACACATGCCAATAAAACACCTCATTAATTTGACAACACATGTTAATTAATTCGGTGATTCTATTGAATTTTGAAAAGGTTGGCATGAGTAATAAAATAAGGGAAGCCTTATTTTATTATTGTTGAATTGTTGTGAGAGAAGGATTGGGGAGATTTTACACGAGCCTTGAATAACATCATCTTCTTCGCGAAGAACGCCAAGTCTACGACGAAGAACTCCACCACCGTAAGGGGAGATAATCGTACTGTGTCCTCCCCTCTCGGAAGCCGGTGAGAGATTCCTTCTTCGAAGAATGACGACGCGCCGCATCCTTCATCGGGCGAACACCGACGACGCTTATGGAGCCTCGTTCCGTGACGACTTCTTCCGCAACGTCTTTTTCCCACGACGAACCTTGTTCGACAACTTTTTGAGGTAGGGGTGTGTTTTTACGAAGTGTTAATTCTTGCGTTCTTCATTAAATATTTGGGCTTCCTGTTATCAATTTAACGGGAGGAGGTCGGACCGCCCGAACATGGCCGATCCTCCTCCCCCTTTGTGGTTGTATTCATTAAGGGTCGAACGAAGGCGGCGCGGTGCAACGACACCACGCAGAAACAAGGAGGAACTCGGCGAAGAAGCACGGTGTCGTCGCACCGCGCTGTTGAGGCCGAAAGAGGCCACAACCGGAGTGGGGCCGCGGTGGAAGGGCGTGGTGTTATCACGCCGCGCCGGGAAAACCAAGGAGGGCTGCGGACAGAGTGTGCCATGGCAGAGGGGCACGGCGCCGTCACGCGGCACCGGTCAAACCAAAGTCGTAGCCTTTGGCCGCGGTGGAGTAGGGAGTGGCGGCCAGAACTACTGCCCGACAACACATGGAGGGTGGGACCAACCGGTCCCGCGTGGTACCCTAGCCGGCCGTTACGGCCCACCAGATCCAAAAACTGGGGGTTTGACCCCTGGTCAACGCGGCAGGGTGGACCCCCTACGGGTTCGCCGTTCGGTCTGAAGGGGTGTTGGCTACCCCCATCCACACTCACGTGGCGCAAGTCGCCCTTACCGGGCCGACCGGTCGCACTGGGCCGGGCCGGGCTGCGTCGGCTGGGCCGAGCCGCGCCATCTAGGCCGGGCTGCGCCCTGATGGGCCAGACCCGGACTCGGGTCAGGTAGAACCGGTTCGGGCCGAACTAGGGGGTATTGGGTCGGGTCGGTCTGAGCCAAAAACCCCCTAAAAACGGGAAGGTTTGTTAAAACGCCCGTAACATGGGCTACAAACCTCTGATCAATGCACCGTCAGTTGCGATGCAATCCTTGGATCGAGACGGTTGTTTCAGTATATAAAAATCAAGGTTTCGGAGAACTTTGGGTATAGCCGGGTTGGTTTGAACACGAAACCAACCGGGCCCTCGGAGCGGAAACGCTTATATCTTGAGCTCTGGACGTCCGATTGACGTGTCTTCGACTATGTTGGTTTCTTATTAGAGAGAAGGATCTTTTGGCTTACTCTGCTTGAGGTTTGGACACAGTTGGAGTATATTCAGGTTGGTTTTGATTTAAAAACCAACCGGACCCATAGAACGAAAATTCCAATAACTCTCAGTCCGGGCGTCCGATTGACGCGTCGTCTGTCGTGTTAAGTTCATATTGATGAGACGGAACTTTGGGATACATCAACTCTAGACTAAATGTCAGTTGATGTATCGACCCCTTGGATCATGGAGCGGACCCTCCCAGAAACGAGCATGCTGTGTGCGGGAACCCTAGAGCTGGCTGCGACGAGGAATGAACTGAAATCCTCTGTGGGTTCGGTAGTGACGACGACTGCACTGAAATCCTACGTGGGTTCGGAAGTGACGACGACTGTACTAGGATCCTCTATGGGTTCGGCAGCGATGACGACCATACTAAAATACTCCATGGGTTTGACAGCGATGACTACTGTTCTTGTATCCTATGTGGGTCTGGCAGTATGTGACTACTGTTGTTGTATCCTACGTGGGTCCGGCAGTATTTGACTCTGTACTTGTATCCTACGTGCGTCCGATAGAGTGGATGGTCTAGTAACCTACGTGGGTCCGACAGCATCGCTGGTCTAGTCTCCTACATGGGCCCCAGTTTAGATGAATTAGTGGCTACATCTGATCATCTCTATCACCTTACAAAAAAGTATACATGTGTGAGTTGAGTCTTGAATTTCAATCATTATATTCGATATGATTGATTTGCTATCCTAAGTGGATTGGGTTGTGTTATCTTGTGTGGATTGGTTGTTCTATCCTGTGTGGACTAGATCGAACTCGGGCTCAGATGTTGGAGCCGAACTGTAAATTGATGACTTAGGTATATATATGGGAATATACCTAAGTAGTGTTGGTTGTTACTTCGTGATTGCATCTTTACTTTGTGGATTATCCTTTGTGGATTCTGGGAGACCTTCGAGGGTCTTGGGTTCCCTACTGAGTAGAGTATACTCACCCCTGCACGGGCTATGCCCACAGTACGTTGTGTTGGATGCAGACGACGGACATCACTGATCGTGGTTGAGGCTTGTAGAGAAAGTCGGCACCTGGAGGTGGACCACTGGGCGGGACATACACGGAACGGACAGTTGGACCCGAGGAGCTGAAGAGACTATCTATACCCACCCTTCAGGTGGGATTTTCGGTGGACGGCTTGACGTTGCTGCTTTACTTTTTAGTTATTGTACTTTCTTTCTAGTTGTACTTTACTTTCATTTTGGGTTTGTATTCTGGCCCACTTACTTTTCCAGCACTTACAGTTGTACCCAGTTTACTTAGTGTTAACTTCAGCTTGCTTACTCTGTGGTGTTTGTTTATTTTATTAAAGAAATTCCTTCCCTTTTTATCGAGATTTATGACTTTGGTGCTAGTCGCCAGCTCCTGGCCTATGGAAGGCGGGCTAGGGGTAGTCACGACACAGGTCATGAGGACGGGTCATGATAGATAACACTATGTTAGAACAGTTGTTTTATATCGCTTATAGAGACATGTAATCTGATGATTTTCTTGGGGGGAATGACTAATTTTGGGTGAATATATAACCCTATGTTGTGCGGACATTGTATTTTCAAATAATTTTTGTATAAATTCATGATCATTTTGAGTTTCATTGTAAGAAGAGTTTGGAGTAAGATGTCAAATGTGTTTTGGAATCTAGGGGTAGGTGTTTTTTCTTGGTGTGAATTATTAATCATGATTTTAATATTTTCTAGGATATTATGATGAAATATTATTATAGTTCAATTTAAACATGAATAAATTTTAATTATTTTAATGGGTTCTAGGTTTTGGAACCAGAGGAAAGATGATTTTTAGCATATGTGTTGATCTCTAAAATCAAAGCATGAATTAATCTATCACATTGTGAATTAATGAAATAAATATCATAATATTACTTATATTTAATCTGTATATTTTTATTAATTATCCTTCCTTTATCTCATTTTTTAAGTGAACCATGGGTGTTTTTGGGAGTAATTTCATCTAGTACCATCACACACAGATCATTGGCTTATGGAGTTTTAATTCTATTGATTTTAAATTTATTCAGTCATTTCTTTTTGTTAATGTAATATAAATGGGATAATGGATATATAAATTGAATAATGGTTCATTGGAACAAATTTAATGATATTTGTGGCCTATTTCCCTATCCAAATTACCCATAGCATGAAGGATTTAGTTTTTCAAAAACAAATTCCACTTTTTCATAATAAAAAACCATTATTATTCTATAACTTTTATGGAACTAAAAATAATGTTTGTTGGAATAACTCAAAATGTGTAAGATAAATTTATTGAATTTTTTTTTCTATGAATTATTAATGATTGAGGAAATGGAATTGAATTGTAAATGTGAGTTTGGAATTAATTTTAATGTGACCTTGTTTATATAGTCATGGATACCACATTTATTTTTCGGAATTATAGAGTTCACAGGTTAGTGTGAGTTTACGGATCATAGGAAGACATCCTTATTGATTTGGACATTGGTACTATACCTATAGTGACCCATGATTTTCATACATTAACATTACATAACATTTATAGAATACTTAAAACAATATAAAAATAGGCGCCCAAAGACCGTACCACTCTAGTTCCTTTGGAATCATTGAGAACAACAAAATGGTACATAAACGAGATACATTATCAGTCACTAGGTTATTCATGAATAACAACATTCTTGGACACAAAAATGTAATACATAACTTCATAACCGGGGGAAGAAAACCTAAAAAGGTATGAGCTCAAATTCTTAGTAAGGATAAACAATGAATATTTTTATGCATAATCGTGAGCCTAAGGGTTTGGGAACATGATCATGAAAATATAAGAGCATACCTAACACATCAAGGAACAAATATATGAATCATTGAACAATGATTGGTAGTTAAAAAGACCTGAATCATAAGGAGAAAAATGAAATAATCTTTGAAATCAAAACACAGGAATAAAAAATGTAATTTATTTAGACACAAAAGAAGATAATTTGATTTCTATAGTAACCAAGGCATCATTGCCAAGACCATCTTGGTAGTATACGTTCACTCACCACACTATCTTGGTAGTCATGGATCACTCCCATGTCCATCTTAGTAGAATGAGATCACTCCTTATACAATCTTGACAGTCATGGTTCACTCCCATGACCATCTTAGTTTTCAAGGTTCATTCCCAAGACCATCTTAGTCAATCTCATGGGGTATAAATCTTTACCCAATGCATTGAAGGGACACATAAGTCCCACCCATCTCATAGTGAATGCATATATACATGTTCCAAAAGATCATAAATAAACAAATCATATCCAATGAAATTAAATGGTTATTATAAACATGTAAACATATCATAAAATGTGGAAATAGACATGTTTAATACTCGTTTCATCTTAAACATAACCCCTCAAAAAATTGGGATTCAAAATATTATAATGCTTGAAATAGAAATGGGTTTCAATAGTATCATGCCTTGCAAACATAATCCATTATGAGAAATAATATTAATGGAAACATAGAATAATTTACCGAAAAATCAATGACTAACCCAAATAGATGTTTTCATAGACATGAAATAATTTTGAAAAAACTTTTAAAAACATTTCTTGGAGAAAATATTATTTCTAAATTAAAAACACTTTTTAAAACAAAAAACCTATTTGAAAACTTTTTCTTTGAAAATATATTTAAAAAAATATAAATGACACATATAAAACGTTATTAAATCCAATTTCATTGAAAACGGGCTTTAATGATCTTTTGAAAACATTTTATATTTTTTAAAACATGGTTTTTGAATACAACAGATTTATGACTACAGAGATAGATGATCATATTGTACATAAAAACACTATATTAAGTAACAAAGAGTGGAAACAATTGTACTAACACATGTGGATATCTTTAATAAACATACTTTTAAGAAACTCATTAGTGTATTTGATTTATTGATCATAATATTTCATCAAAGGAAGCATAAAATAAATATTGAAAAGTGATAAGATTATCTCAATAAACACTTATAACTTGGTAACATGGGATCATTCACTATATGTAAGAATCCTAAATTACACGAAGCGTAAAATATAATTAAATAAATTATATTCATTATATAAATATATAATTTATTGATATATTACATGAAAAAAAATTTGCTTCATAACAAAACATGAGTCCTAAAGAATGAAAATTGTGAAAAAACTATTTTACCGATTTGGTAACGTTTAAAAAATTAACACCATGAAGGAAATATCATGAAATGGAAATGTGAAGAAAAATATATTTAATTATATGACACATATAATAAAATCAGAGGTAGTACATACACCACTCAAAGTGAATGAGTGGTGAACATTGCGTGTATCTCATGGAAATAAAAGGTGATATGAAATCCCCTTACCATGTGTCTGGAATCTCATCGCACTCATCCACACCACCAATATAAATAATATTATTTTATAATAAATCTTTTAAAAAACCATATTATTATATCTAATACCATATATTTATTTATTAAAACCTTAAATTACACACTTGTTAACAATCCTATGTTAATATTTCACATCAGAAAATATTTTCATTATTTTTCGTATGTGTATTAATTTGTAATAACTTTGGTATTTTTGCTTTATATAATAATATACATAATTTAAACCGAGATACAAATATAAGTTTTTTACATTGTATTTTTATTATAATAATCTATATATTATATAATTAAGAAATAGAATACACCATTTATGGAGGTGGTGGGATGTATGTTTGCAAGAATGGTATTTCTATTTAACTATTGGGTTGGAAGAAAGAAAGTAATATATATATATATATATATATCATTATTACAGTAGATATATAATACCATAATAATATTATATATTCACTAAATCATTACGTCATATAATCTAAGTAGGGTATTAAAGAATCATATCACTTTGAGGGGTAGTTTTCCACACTCCCTCAAAAGAAATTATTGTATTAGCCCCAAATGTAATGTAAAAAAGATATTTGTTTTAAAAGAGATATATAATAATAAATAAATAATAAATATATTATATAAAATATATAAATATTGTTTTCATTATAATTTCTACTATGATAAGTGGTAAGGAAAATTGAATAATCATCGTTTATTGAGGCTGTAGTTTATTATTCACATAAACACTATGTTTGTCATCCATTAGATAGAGGTGTGTCTAAGTGTAGGATGAAAACATAGAATTAAACAATCATAGTATATTCATAATACTTTTGATGTTATACATGAAATTAATAAACATATTGGAGTAGTGGAGTAGGAAAATAAATGAAAGGAGCACGAGAGAGGACATTATTTCTTAATCGGGTAAATCCTTTATGTTTATAAAAAAGGATTAATTGGAAGAATTTATGCCCAAAGGAAGTATTCAAGGAAGAATTTAGGGATTTTGTTAAGTGTATTGGGTTGATCCTGGTGGAACATAATAGGTTCTAGAGGGGTGAAGAAGAGGGATTGGTGGTGGTCTTTTATAGGGAAGGGGAGGGACACTATTGAAAATATTTCAAGAGTCAATTCCCCATAGGTTTTTCATGTTCCACGTGGATCCAATAATGATTGAAATATAATCCAAGGAAGTATAGGTTTAAAATATGTCCATATAATGGCTTTTATACAAGTGTACATTCGTTTTGGGCCTTACGTTTATTGTTCAGTCCGTTATTATGATTAATTTAACCGTAATCGATGTAAATAATTTTAATCACATTCAATAATATTTTCTTTGAAAAAATAAGTTTAACATATGAGACATTATAAATTATGAGGATTTAAAATAAGTAACCAATTTTTCTAAATTCAAGTCACATAAGTGGAAGAAATTAATTTAAAATTAATCTTATAGTTATGTTGACAATGTGGTTTTTAATGTAAAAAAAATGATCAAATGTTTGCTATGTTTTTATGTCCAATTTCATTGTGAAATTGGTTATAATTACCCAAATATTATTAATATAAAAAAATATAACCAATATATAATTTTTAAAAAATTTAAATATAATTTATTCTTACATATAAATTAGATGAAAAACAGTTTTGAATTAAAATCCTGTATTTTTTAGTATTCATCTAAAAGTGAAGTTTATTAGTAAAATCCCAAAAATCACCATACATTTATTCTGATATTAAAAATTAAAAACTATATTTTAATTTATAAAATTTAATTTTTAATTTTTTCTAAAATTTAATTTATTATTAAAAGCGGTTCATTTGAGAAAGAATTATTTTTTAACATAAATAGATATTACCAAAAATCCTATCTTTCATTATCAATACATTTTACATATATAAAAACAACAAAAATATATATTATAAAGACATTTATTACTATTTTTATTACTATGTTTAATTTATAGGTTATAATAATTAATTTAAATATTTATAATAGAAAAATAAAGTTCCATAGAATCATCTGTGTTTCATGTAGTGTCTGCTATGTTGTTGTTACGCATAACATACACCAAGTTGATGTTCCATGTAACATATGTTGGGTTTGTGCCATGAAACATATGTAATTTTAATTCCATGTTAATGGAAAATATGACTTAGTGTGTCGCAATAAATAATTTTAATTTTAATTTTTTTCAGAATAAAAGTTCATTAAAACTTGCGGTGTTACATTATAACCCCCTTAAAATGAATTCCACCCTCAACAATTTTCACTCGAGTAAAAAATGAAGATACTTAATATTTATCATATCCTAAAGATCCCTAAAAGCTTCCTCAAACTAGGGATTTCTCTATAGAAATTTGACCAAGTGAGTGGTCTTGTTTTTTAGAACATTCTCTCATTAGTTGAGAATTTGAACTGGTTGTTCTTTGTAATAATGATCCCACTCTAGCAGTATATTCTCTCAATTGGTACACGTTAAGGTTTATGTATCTAATTTCCTAGGAGAGATACATGGAACATTTCATGGACATGATAGAGATTTGGAGGGGGTTCTAACTGATAAGCTACCATCATAATATGATCATTAATATCAAAGTGATTGATTTACATAGGGATTAGTTTACATTTCTTCCTGAATCTCATAACATTATTCTGGGGTGATATTCATAGAAAATATTTTCCACTATATTTAAATTTTACATCATGTATTCAGTTATCAGCATAAAATTTATATTAACTTTAAGATACTTAGGTAGGGTGATGAATGGTTCTAACCTTCATGATCATTTCTTCAGTAATCTCAAGTCCGAAAAGGATTATTTCTCCAAAATCATCACACCATGTTAGAGTTTTTACATTTCATCCCCTAAATGGATTCATACGTGCCATTTGAATTATTTACTAAAATTTATCATTGTAAGAAAACTCAACTATAGGATGGTGTTGATCCCAACCACCTTAGAAATAAAGAAAACATTATCTCAATATATACTCTATTGTCTGAATTTTTCATTCAGAATGAACATATATATGAGGATAATATGTAGTCATGATGATTGGGCATGTAAGGGCCCACGACTTGGGAGATAGGGTTTTTCTCTTTCTCACCCTCCCTCCCTTATCTTTCTCTAAGGCACATGATCGAGGGTTGGGACGAGTCATTAGGGTGTCGGTCCCTTTATGGTCTAGTGGATCCGGAGCTATGTTTTCAACCTCCTCCGATGAACTGGTGCAGGTCTCCACTCCCACTCCCGCGGAGGCTTCGACCAATTTCTTTGTGGTCACCCTCCTCTCTTTTGCTCTGGCCCAGGTTCATCATCTTCCTCACAAGTCACTAAGAGGTCGCAAAGGGTGATCTCAAGAACACTTGGGGAATGTAGCGGTTCCTTGTCTGTTTTCACCTTGAGATCTACAGATGTGGTCACGGTTATGCTCGGGGGTTTCCATCGGGTCCTTGGAAGAATAGATTCATCACCATTGGTTCTCAGTAAGACAGTCGCTTCCCTCCTGAGTCATTATGCAGCCACAAATGGCGACCTCCAGATCACTCGGAGTCGGCGATGTCCTCTACTATTTCTTCCCTCGTTCCTTCCGACATGGTTTGCGGTGTTTTAGTTTGGTTACAGGTCCTGTGGCTGGAGCTCTATCGACAAATCCCCTTCTATCATTCACCTCCTTCGACAAATTTGATAGATTTATGTTTTGGTTTTGTTGTTTTGATATTCTTTCTATTTTGGACAAGTGATGGCCCTCTCAAGTGTCCTTGGCATGATCCAGTGGTGGTGATGGTGTTTCCTAGATGATGTGGTAGTGTTGGCCCCCGATGACAGTTTTCATTGGTGGTGGTGAATGCTTTTTGGTTTTGATGGGGGTCGAAGAAGGGACATGGCTGAGTCTGATCTGAGGCAGATGTGCGGGTTAAACGTGGTGGATGAGAGTGGTAGAGCAGGTTAGTGTTGGTGATGTTGTTGTTTTTTGGGTTGGTCGGTCCTGATAGGCTTCCAGACCAATCCAATTATGGATTTTGTATTTGGGTGTTTTGTTTCGATTTTTGGGCAGGTCAGGTCCTAGATTGGGTTCTTTGGTCATACGGCTGATGAGTCTTTCTGGATGGTGTTTTTTGGTTCTCACATATCCTTAAAAGTGATTATGTTTTATATAAAAAATTATTTGGAAAATATGTAGTACTGAAACTCAATTTTTTATCAAGTGATTGTTGATGTCTTCTCTATAACTTTGAGGTAAAGCATGGATACCAACATGGTACAACTGAATGTGGTAGTCCTTGTAACCCTACCACTTCCATAATGTTTTTCATGGAAATATTATCTAGGGAGAATTCATCATTGATAGCGATGATGTGTGATGATGTAGTAAGGCGATTGACTATCACACATATAGAATTAAACACTTTGGTGGTTTTTGGAAGTCCAATGAAAAATTCCACAGTGATGTTATCACATTTTTATTCTATTATGGGAAATGTACACAACATCCCATTTGACATTTGTCTTTCATCCTTAACTTTTTGGCATACCATGAATTGAGATAAAAGCTTTGTAATATCTCTCTTCATGTCATCCCACTAGATGCATTCATTCATGAATCTATACATCTTTGTACTTCTATAATGAATAGATGATTAAGAAATATGATATTCCTTTAATAGTGTTTTCTTCAAGTCTAGATTGGAATTAACACATACTTGTTTCCTGAACCATATAACTCAATCTTGATCAAGCTTAATCTCAAGAACATTTTTGACATTATTTTGAAGCTCTTTATCTTCCTTCTGAACCACCTTAATCATCACCTATAAAGAGGGTTGCCAATTTATTTGATAAAGTTAATATATATCCCCTTATTTCAAGATTTCTAGATCCATAAATTTCAAATACATAAATAATGGATCATTTGTGATACTCATCATAGATAAGATACCAAGATCCTTCTAACTCAAAGCATCGACAGCCATATTTTCATTCCTAGGGTGGTAATGTATTGAGCAGTAATAATCCTTCATTAACTCTAAACTTATTCTCTAGTTCATGTTAAACTCATTCTAACTTAATATTTATTTCAAATAGTTATGATAATTATATATATCAAAATTTTCTCCATAAATATAGTTTCTCTATATCTTTAATGTATAAAATACCACTGCAAACTCCAAATCATGTATTGGGTAATTATTCTAATGAATCTTAAAATACAATGAGGCATAAGCGATAACCATATAATTGTGTATAAAAACAAATACCAATACCTTATTTAAATCATATATAATTATTAAAAACCCTTCCCCGTTACACGTTATGTAAGAATAGGTGTATTGAATAACCTCTTCTTCAGTTCGTTGAAATTTTCTTCACAATCATCAGTCCTGTGGAACTTGACACCTTTCCGAGTTAACATGGTCAAAGGATTATATAGTCATGAGAAATTAACCACAACCGATCGATAATATCTATATTAACCAATAAGGATATATATCTTAGTCACCGTGGTTGGTCCGGGCCAATGGTAAATAGCCTCTGTCTTTGGATGTTCTACTATTATACCATCTCTTGAGATTATGTGGCCCAAAAATGAAACCTTTTTCTAGCCAAAATTTATAAATTTTTAATTGTTCATATAGCTCCTTCTTCCTTAGTACTTTAGTAAAATTTTTAGGTGATATTCATGCTCTTTCTTTATCATTTAATAAATAAGAATATCATCTATAAAGACTACCATAAACTGATTGAGGCCATTTATAAGACTCTATTCATTAAATCAATAAAGATAGTAGAGGAATTAGTAAAACAAAAAGGCATCAATATATATTCGTAGAGTAAATACCTTGTGTGGTATGTCATTTTGGGTATATCATCTTCCTTTACAATCAATTGATGATATCCAAAATGAAGTTCAATCCTGGAAAAGTATTGTGCTCAATTTAGTTGATCAAACACATCATCAATACGAGTAAGGGGATACTTGCTCTTGATTTTTCTAATGTTACAGTCTTTATAATTAATATAGAGTCACATTTATCTATATTTCTTTTTTAATAATATAATAGGTGCACCCCAACATGAAACACCTGGCCTAATGAATCCCATATCAATGTTTTCATGGAGTTTCTTTTTTCAATTCCTACAACTAAATTGGAGCAATTCTTTTAGGAGCTCTCGATATTGGAGTAGAACCAGGTATGAGTTATATTTAGTACTCAACAACACATTTTAGTGGGATACCAGAAAACTCATCCTAAAATACATCCATAAAATTCAATATGATAGGCTTATCTTTGATGTCAAATTTCTAGACAACCATTTGAGATAAACTACCCTTTTAATATGAATTAAGACACATACACTAGATGTAATCTCCATAGAATTTTATTACATATCATCACCTGGATGAATTATCATGTGATGTTATGAAATATCAAATTTAACCTCCATTCCTCAATAGTTGATGTGGGAGTTATGTATATAATACCAATCCAAGCGAAATATGACCCCAAATTCAATAAAAGGATGAATGAAAAGATTTTCCAAAAGCACATTTCCACAAACTTCAACCAGAGGGGAATTGTAGACAAGAGTTGAAATCATCCAACCATTTGGGTTTTCACTACAAATTTAACATCTAATTGTTTTGGTGGAATCTTAACATCATTTTAAAATTCTTTAGATATGAATGTGTGGGTAGATCCAGAATCAAATATGACATTAATAGTTATAGAGTGTACAGTAAGTGTACCTTTCATCATCTCATAATCACACCCCTTGTCAAAAATAGTTATTTCATGAGATTTATCCTTAACAATCATCTTAAGAGGTTGTTTATATCAATCATCATCACTAACCCCTGGGTTAGGGTAGTGACTATCATAATTCTCATTTTCTTTACACTTGTAGCACTAAATCATGGGATGTTAATTTTGTGCCAGTTTTCCCCATTAACAATTTTTTCAATCTTCTTCCCATCACTTTATCAATAAAAAGAATTATGGACATCTATTACACACATAAAAAAATTATAATACTTAAGAAAATTTCCTCCAGGCATCTTCCAATACTTAGAGCATAAAGGGAATCTAATCTTCTTATCTTCATGGTTTTTAATTTTTTTTTAAAATCCATGTTACTATTCAAATAAAAACCATGAGATTGATACATGACACCATCCTTAATTCAACATTATTTCACAACAAAAAATATCTTCATCTTTACTAATGTCACTTATCTCTAGAGCCCTTATGAGACTTGGTTTTATGCCAATGAAGAACCTATTAACTGTTCTTTTGGGTTCAATGATAATTCTTAAAGTGTACCTTGCGTAACATGTGAAATTAGCCTCATATTTATTGACATATTGATCATTCCTTTTCATTAATTCATGGACGTCTTTATCCTTCGTAGTATGGAGGATCCATGGAAAGTAATTTTTGAAAAATAAGATCTTCAAATCATCCCATTTCATGGATTAAATGTCATCTTACATCCACATATTCTTGATTAGGGTTCCTCATTGGTCTGCTTCTCATTCTAAACGATTGAAAATAGGAATGAATTTATCATTCTCTAAACATTAGATAAGAGATAATATCTTTTTAGAAGAACTAATCCATTGTTCCACAACAAGTGGATCAAAAGACCCTATAGAAGAAGGTGGACGATGCCTAATTAAAGACTCAATAGAATGTTGTTATCTCTTTTGGTCATTTATAATTACACCACAATTTGAATCTTGAGAAAGATGTTTGATCATATAAACAAGGTTCTCCATTCCAGCTCTCATATCCTACAGTTTCTTAGGAGGAAAATCATTTCATTATCCATCACAATCACCATTAATGTGGTTCCATCAAGTTCCATCCATCATCTAAACCAAAAATCATTGAGTGGTAAATATTTATCATATCAAGGAAATACATAATATTAGAAGGAAAATTATAGGCTGAATAAATTATGAGATCTTTCTTAATTAATGACACCATAGGTTCATCCTAGGTTATTCATATACAAATTCAATTTAAATCCTTCATAATAGTTCATGAAGAGTTTGTAAATTCCCAAAGCAGATCCCCCGAGAGTTTCAAACTATAATGGCACATTTTCATTTACCAGATTATCTCGAGTGAGTATCAAAACATTTTGGTATACTTGTAACACCTTGGTACATCCTTTCCAAACTCACATCCACTTATAGTATCCAGACAATTATGTAATGCAAGGAAGACACTCACTCTATCTATTACCAAAATTCTTTGATATTTTCATATACTTTTTCTTATCCTTAGACATATCCTTGGCCATTTACCTAGAATTATCACTCATGTTTTTTCATCCTATCTTCCAAGGGTTGAATAAACTTTTTCTATGATAGAAACTATTGTGACCCAAAATTTTCATACATTTACATTACATAACATATGCATATAACATAAAAACATTCTACCAAATGAATCCCAAATACCGTATATGTCTACTAGATTTTTGAAACACAAAAAACATAAACCATGGTACATAAATGATCTAAATTATCTCCCACTTGGATTTTTTGGACTATCACCCTTCTTAGACACATAAAATGTAATAAGAATCTTCACAACCTAGTGATGGAAACATAAAAATGGGTAAACTAAAAAGTTCAGTAAGGGTAGTCAAGGAAGATATATAAGCATAACTGTAATCATAAGGGTAACATAACATGATCATAAAAATATATGATCATAATTTTCACATCCAAGATCATATACATGGATCGTAGAATAAATCATGGCAGTTCATAAGACATGAATCCTAAGGAGAGAAATAAAATTATCCCTCAAATAATAAAATCTGTTTAAAACATGGAATTGTGGAAGATACATAAATATATTATATGATTTCCATAGTATACAATTCATCCCTTTGAAGACTATTATGGTCATACGGGTCACTCCCCAAACCATCTTGGTAGTCATGGCTAACTCCCATGGCCATCCTATTAGCACGTGTTCACTCCTCATACCATATTGGGAGTCATGGTTCACTCTTATGTCCAACCTAGTATTCAAGTTTCATTCCCAAGACCATCTTAGTTAATCTAATGAGATATAAATCTTTACCCAATGTATTGGGGAGAGATATAGTTCCTACCCATATCATAGTGAAATCATGCATACATGTTCCACAAGATCATAAATAACAACATCATAACCCAATAAATGAAATGGTTATTATAAAAATGTAATCATATCATAACATGTGGAAGGAGTGGGGTTTCATAATATTTTCATCCTGAATGAAACCTGTGAAAAGTCATGAGATTAGAAATCCCATAATCTATGAAAGAGAAATGGGTTTCATCAACATTATTCCATTATAAAATAATCCATTCATAGAAATAATTTGATTGGAATCATGGAATAATTTCCCTAAAATGGGATAAGTAACACCAATTGATGTTATCTTATATGGGAAATAATTTTTAAAGTTCTTTTAGAAACATTTCCTTTGGAAAATATACTTTCACCCCTGAAAACACTTTTTACAACATAAATCCTTTTTAAAAACTATTTTCATTGAAATTAGCTTTGAAAAATTATAATGAAAGAACATAAATTATTTTTAAAATCCCTTTCCCTTGAAAATGAGCTTTAATAATATTTTGAAATCATTTTTCCAAAAATGTTTTTTGAATACAATAGATTTATAACCAGAGAAAGAGATCATCAAATTTTACTTATATAAGTCATTTTAAGTACCAAAGAGTGGAATAAATAGTACTAAATCCGGAGGATATCTTGAATAAGTAGTGAATAATGAAACTCAAGAGTGTTCCTATGATATGGAACACAAGATTTCATTAAAGGAGGGATAAATATATACAATATTGAAAAGTGATGAGATTGTCTCAATAAAATATTATAACATTGTAGCATGGGATCATAATCTCCATGTAAGAAAAGAAAATTAAATGAATCATAAAATATCATGAATAAATGTAAATTTATTATATTAAATATTAAATTAAAGTATATACACCTTTAATGAGAAATTATGTGAATAAGAAAACATGAGACTCAGAGAAGGAAAATTGAGAGAAAACTATTTTACCGATTTGGTAAATTTTGAAAAAGAAACCCCATGAATTAAATATCATAGAATGGTTATTTGAATACACATATATATTTAATTATAATATACATATAATACGATTATTGTTAGTACATACACCATAAATGTCACGACCTGTCCCCCAGGGCCCATGTCGAGACTACCCCAAGCCTACCTTCTATTGGCCTGGGGCTGGCGACTATCACTGAAAGGTATATTATCTATAACCGGGAAGGAAATTCCTTTGTAACATGTAAACACACACAACAAAGAACAAAACAAGATACAAACAAAAGTAATCTATATAGAAAAAAGATTGATGAAAGTATAAATGGACTAGAATACAAGTACCACAGTAATAGTACATGTACAACTGAAATAAAATACAGCTGAAGAAAAATAAAGGTAGCTACTGGGTTGTCCTCTGAGGTTCCAACATGAAGGGTAGGAACATATCACCTCCTCAGCAATCCACGTCTGCCCGTCTCCTCTGTGTACTGTCAAGCCTTATGGTCCACCTCTGGTACCCGTCTAGCCCTAGTATCCTCAGCCTTGATCAGCATTATATGTCGTCGACACCAAACACAACAAGGTACGGGCATATCCAGTGTAGGTTTGAGTATAATAATACTCAGTAGGGACCCTTAGACCCTCAAGGTCTCACAAAATCCTCCAAGGATAAACCACAAGGCATGAAATCTACTGAAAACCCTACTTAGGTATATTCCCATACATATAACTAAGTAATCATGTATACCCATCTCAATCATGAGGAAATATAGAGTCTAACTCAAAAGACCAAAGCTCAACTGTTCCACATAGGAAAGAGTACCACGTTGGTAAGTACCATTCAGGTACAGCACACTGTAGAATACCACCAAGGTATTACCACTAAGGAAAGTACCGCTCAGGTACGGACTCAGCTCACACCTGGTATTTCTTAGGTACAATAGTAGAGATGATTAGATTTAACTACGGAATCATCTTACTCTGTTTAGAGGATCTACTGCTGACCCACACAGGATTGCTCAATGCTGACCCACATTGGACCACTCAGTGTAGACCCACACAGGATCACTAGGTGCTGACCAACACATGATCACTAAGTGTTGACCCACCTAGGATCGCTCGGTGCTGACTAACACAGGATGGCTCGGTGATGACCCACATAGGATCGCTAGGTGTACACCCACACAGGATCGATCAGTACTAACCCACACTAGATCTATATGTGCTGACCCACAGAGGATCAGTTGTTGTTAATCCACATAGGATCGGTATTAATTCTTCACATCACAGCCAGCTACTGGGTTCCCTTACTAAGCTTCCTTGTCTCTGAGAGAGTATTCTCCTCAAGCTATTGGTCAATACTCCAACCACAAAGAAGTCCCACAAAGAAGTATCTCAAAGGACCATCAGGTCATAGGGGTCTCCACACAATAGACGGTGTGTTAATCGGATGCCCAGTCTGTAAGTTATTAGCATTTTAGTCCTGAGGGGTAGGTTGGATTCGTGCTCGATCCAACATGATTGTATCCAAACCATATCCAAATCTCAAGTGGGGTATACCAAAGGAAACATCTCGCTCCAATTTTTACAGTTCCATTGGACTATTTGTCAAACGGATGCCTTGTTCCAATGTTATGGTCGACAGATTGAAAAGCTCATAGCTGGTCTGGGTCCGGCCCGACCCGGTCGGACCAACTCGGCCCGACCCGACCTGGTTTTGGTCGACCTGGTCCGTCGGGTCCGGCCTGGACCGTGCATGGTGGCACGGGGGCCACGGAGTGGCACAAGGCAGTGAGGGTGGCTTGAGAGCCGTGAGGGAGGTGCGGAGGCCGTGAGGGCCGTACGGAGGCCGCGAGGGCGGAGAGGCCATGGGGGCCATGATGAGCCCCGGGGTGGCGAGGCCATGGGGCCCACAAGGCCACGGGCCGGAGAGGCTGTAGGGGCTGCAGATAGCCGTGGGTTGGTGAGTTCGTGGGGGCTACAGAGGGTCGTGAGGCAGCTAGTCCATAGAGGGCAGTGAGGCGGCGAAGGCCACAGGGTGGTGGTGGCCCCGATTGGTGGAGGCCATAGGCGGCGGAGGTCATGAGGCGGCGAAGTCCATGGGCGGTGTAGTGGCCGCTGGACGACACTGTTGCATTCGATGTGGCCGGAGGAGTTTTCATCCACTGTTCTGAAGCCCCACCGAGGTTTGCTTGTCGTCCTCCTCCATCGCGAAGAACATAAAAATTAAACACAAGATTTTCTGAGAGTTCGGGCAATGATTATTTGGCTTGCACTCTACGCGTTAGAGAAGTAGAAAGTGGATATAATATCTTACTGTTTTTTTCGTTGAATTATTAAGAATATTAAGTGGAATATGTTCAAAAAACCACCCTACCTCGAAGGATTGTTGATGTTGGCATGAGTAAGAATTCAATGATGTCGACGTTCATTATGCCCGCCACATGCCTCTGATCATGGGCTCACTTGTCCGTTCGTCATAGTTGAAGATGTTCCTCATTAGAAAGATCATTCTTTATTAGAGGATGAGTTTCTTCCCGATTCTCCAATGAATCTCCCTTTTTCCAATATTTTCCCCAATTCCACCAAAATGAGGAATGGACAACTTATTAATTTGAATTTAGTAGATTAAAAAGAATGGCACAATTAAAATGCTGACACATTTAATTAATTGTTGGTTGTCTCAAAAAATTAAATGGGGTGTTGGCATATTTAATTGTATCAATTTAATTGGATCAAATTAATGGAGGAAAAGAATTAATGGGGAGTTGAGTGGTTTCTCCCCCATTAAGAGGGTTCAGGTGGTCCCCACCATTAATTTCAATTTAGGAGGACAGTTCAGGTGGTCCCCACCTCTTAACACTCACATGGGAGGTCTAGGCTCGGGAGTTCTCCACCACCATAACCAATGTTGAGGGTTTCTAAAATTAAAATGGTAGATATTTTAATTTTATTTAATTATTTAACAAAAATAAAAAAATTATCTTTCCCTCTCGACCCACTGCGGTCGAGGTGAAGGTATCCCTAAGCGAATACTGGTGCTGTGAGTTCAACGGTGTCCTCATATTTCAATTCTGAGCACCGATTCAAAAGTTACAAAAACCCACATGCACAGTTACTAAACATACCTAAAAAAAAGTTTATAAATTATTTTTGGGCACTCCGGGCCTTGGAATCATGCCCCGTTAATTATCGCGAACTTGTAAAATTCTCATATATTAAAAAACATTACATGGAATTTATTGGTCTTTATATTCTCCCCAACTCAGAGCTTTGCATCCCCATAAGACACAACTCAAACTATAGGAACAAGTGTGGGTACTGAGTATATATCTGAGCCTCTTGCTCCCATGTGCTCTCTTGAAGGTTCTTGTGCTTCCAGCGAACACGCACCAGAGGTATCGACCACCCATGAAGGACCCGTTCCTCTTGATCCTCAATCTCCATTGGAACCTCTACAAATTTCTCCCCATCATCAATGTCTAGCTTGCCGTGTTTGATGATGTGAGAAGGGTCATCCACGTATATCCTCAGCTGGGATACATCGAAGACATCGTGCACCCAGTGCAACTGAGGGGGGAGTGCTAGGCGGTAAGCCACCTCACCAACATTGTTGAGGACCTAAAATGGTCCGATGAACTTTGTAGATAACATTTCGCCTCAGCCAAATCTCTGCAAACCTTGTTTACATGAGACCCATAAAAAGACGTGGTCACCATCCTCAAACTCTAGAGGTCTCCGTCTCCAGTATGCATAAGACTTCTACATGCTCTATGCTGTCTTTATCTGCTCCTAGATGATCTGCACTTTCATTGTGGTTGCTCATACCATCTATGGTCCCACGAGTGTTGACTCCCCTTGGTCAGTCCAGCACAAAGGTGATCTGAAAGGTCGCTTGTACAATGCCTTGAAAGGTTCCATCCCAATGGTTGAGTGATATATGCAGTTGAATGCATACTCTACCAAGGGCAATTGATCCTCCCAGCTACGACTGAAGTCGAAGGCACAAACATGCAGCATGTTCTTGAGGTTATGAATGGTTTTCCCAGTCTGGACATCCGTACGAGGATGGAAGGCGGTGCTCAAATGAAGCTACATCCAGAAATCCTCTAGTAACCCCTTCCATAGCCTGTAGGTAAAACATGCATTACGATCGGAGACAATCTTAGAGGGAACTCCATGTAACCACTCAATATCCTTCACATAGAGGCGTCCCAAGAACTCTACTGAACCCTACTATTTGATCGGTAGGAAGTTGGCCGACATGGTGAGTCGGTCGATGATCACCCTAATCAAGTCATGACTCCTATATGTTTGTGGATGTCCTATCACAAAGTCCATGGATATCCCATCCCACTTCCACTCTGGGACCTCTAAAGGATGAAACAAGCCTGCTGGTACCTAATGCTCTGCCTTCACTTGCTGACATATGAGCCACCAAGAGACAAACTCTGCAGCTGCTTTCTTCATTCCCAGCCACCAGTGCTGTCATTAGAGATCCTGGTACATCTTATCCACTCCGGGATGTACTACTAGAGGGGATGTGTGGAACTCCCTCTTCAGGTCATCCCGAAGTGACACTGGTACCATTGTACGTCCTCTAAAGAGGATGACATGCTCCCCACCTTTAGAAAATCCATTTGGTGTCTGCCCTATGGATATCTTAGCACGTCAAGCCTCACAGTCAGCATCCCCATGTTGTGCCCCCCTAACTCACTGATGAAGTTGGAGAGTTACTATAATAGACTGAAGGAAAGATGCTCTATCAAGTTCCACAAAGATATTTTCAAAGTGGGAAAATGCTATGTCACCTCACCTAGAAGTTATATACCAGATCTCTGGCTGAGTGAATTTGATAAAACGTTCCCCTTCCCAAGAGTATAGACTATCTCGAAGTCATAGTACTATAGATACTCAAGACAACATCACTATCTCAGGTTGAGGTCCTTCTGAGAGAAGATATACCTCAGACTCTTGTGATCACAAGACACTATAAAATTCTCGTCCATCAAGTAATGTTGCCACATATTCATGGAGAAGACCACTACTGTCAACTCCAGGTCATGGGTAGCATAGTTCTGCTCATGTTTTCTCAACTGTTGAGAACCACATGCGATCACTAATCACTCTTGAATCAGGACACATCTGAGTCTGGTCCCTGATGTGTCACTATAGAGTACTCACCCTACGCACTCCTCTGGAAGCCTCATGATGGGGGGAACTAGTCAGACTCTACCTTAGCTCCTGTAAACTCCACTGGAATCTCTCCAACCACATGAATGGTCTCCCATTCTTCATCAACGATGATAATGGTGCTGCAACTCTATTAAAATATAGCACAAATCTCTTGTAGTATCCGGCCAAACCCAAGGAACTCTGTATATCCTTCACACACCTGGGTGGATCCCAAGCAAGTACTGCCTCAATATTCACTGAATATATTGCAACTCCAGCCTCTGAGATGATGTGTCCCAAAAAGTGAACCTCTCATATCCAAAACTAGCACTTCGATAGCTTACCATAATGATGGTTCTCTCAGACTGTGTCCAGTACTACCAACTAATGATAGGCATGCACTACCTCAGTAGTCAAGTAGATCAAAATTTCGTCGATGAAGACTACAACAAAGAGGTCAAGTTATGGCTAAAAGATCTGGTTCATGAGTCTAATAAACACTGTTAGAGCATTGGTTACACCTAATTTAAAAACCAAGAACTTGTAATGGTCATCCCGACATCTGAAGGTCATCTTCTGCACATCCCCATCTCACACTCTGAGCTGGTGATAGCCTGATCTGAGGTCTATCTTCGAGAACCACCATGCTCCCTTAATCTGATCAAAGAGGTCATCAATACTTGGAAGTGGGTACTTGTTCTTCCCAATCACCTGGTTCAGGTGCCGATAGTCAACACAAAGTCTCAAGATCACATCCGCCTTCTTGGTGAACAAAATCAGGGTGGCCCAAGGAGAAACACTAGGCCATATGAATCCCTTACCCTAAAAGTCTTCTAGATGTACCTACAATTCACAAAGATCCATGGGTTCCATCTGATACACTGGTGTAGATATCAGTGTCTTCCCGGGGTACAAGTCAATGTAAAAGTCCACATCCCTGTGAGGAGGTAGTCCCGAAACATCATTAGGGAAAACATCCGTGTACTGGTCCACCACTACAGGATAACTCGGACTCTTCATATCGACTTCTCTGAGGGTAAGGCTATCCAACTAATTAGTTATTGGAGGAACTCTCCTCCGAGTTAGTCCATCATGTGCTGCAAAGTCTCCCTACTTTCCAGTGAAGGTAAACCTGGTCCCATACTTGAGGACACAAAGTACATTGCACCTAATACAGTCAATATGATCATGGAATATAGATAACCAATCCACACCCTACATAACGTCTTAAGGCCTCAATGCCGCTACTAGGATATCCCATCCAAAGCTCTCTCCTCCTAGAGTAAGCTTGCAATACTAGCACTAGTAAGTAATCGTCGGATCCACTCCCGTAGGAGTCTCTAGCTGTATGGATCAAGCTAATGGATCCATCGAAATCTCCAAGCTCTGAACGAGGGTAGTGGAAATAAAAGAATCACTGGCACTATTGTCTATAAGTACTACAACTAAGGTGCAGTAGACACAGATCATACCTCGTATCATCTCCATAGCACCTTGATCACTGGCCTCAGCTCCCGGGAGTTGAGATCTCCCATGTCCTCCTTATCCTTGTGGTCGGGGTGGACCACCTGGTGGTGGCGGCAATAATATATCAAATCGTCGCCCACTGCCAGCTGCACGACCAGCTCCTCTTCCATGTCCGCCTGCTCCATGCGGAGCTCCATGGTTGAACATCTATCTTTTCATGGGTGGTCCTTCGAACTTCTGCTGATCATCTATACGGTGGTTCGGACCATCAAGATCCATGTGACCCTACCCATTTTATGCGTAAAAATTCTTTCTCTCTGCATGTTTGGATCTTCCTTGGGTGCCCCGCACAACAGACCCTGAATCATGTGGTCGTTCACCTATAGGTCTGGTTCTCTTTGACCTCCATGACATCTATCTACTACCTGCTATAGAAGTCACTGCCAAGTGATGAATGGTGGTGGGTCTCACTGCTGGTCACTACTCAGCAAGGAAACTATCCACTAAGAGGGCTCTCTCTTACACACCCACCTGAATCAGGATTCTAAGAGAAATCATCAAAGCCTGGATCTCTTGCCTGAGCCCCTGATCAATGATCTGGGCCCTAAAGAATGGGTCCCACACCATATCAGTGGAGTAGCGTGAGAGGTTAGTGAATCTTGTTGTCTACTGAGCCACAGTCATACTGCCCTGCTGCTGATGAATAAGCTCCTATATGCTCACTGCGCGAAGATTCGATGGGATAAACTCTGCCCGAAATAGGCATTCGAAGTCTATCCAAAGAAGTGTCACCTCATTGTGAACTAAGAGGATCATGCGACACCATCTTCCTACTGCTTCTTGTAAAAGGATGGCAGCAAGGATCAGCATGGGATCAGCTGGTGTCCCTACCAGTTGGAGGAATCTCACTATGGCCTCTAGCCAATCCTCAGCCACCTGTGGGTCCATCTCTCCCCTGATCCTAGGTGGCCTCTAGCACTAGAACTCATGCAACGCGCTCAAGAGGCGTGCACCCTCTACTGATGGGGATGGTGGCATCAGTGGCCCAACGGGTAATGGTACCACTGGTGCCTCCGCTGGTCCCTTTAAAAGATGTGGGCCATGTACCAAGGCCTCATCGCTCGGTGGGCTATCAGTGTGTACTATATCCGGAACCCTAGCTGGCTTTCTACGTGGAGGAATCCTGAAATAAAAATAGGTGTTCCTTGGTCAATAAGTTATACCTAGTTAGATGACTCAATGAGATCACAAAGAAAACTCTTTAAGACACACACACGATTAGTTTTTTGTCCACTAAGTCATAAATTAGAAGTAAGGGTTTGGGTGTATGGATGCGTCAGCCACCACACCAACACTGGATTCCGTAAACTGATGACCACACTCACTACACATAACTCTATTGTCGTTAAAAAGATCATAGTCCTATTTTCTATGGTAGATTCGGCTCATTTGATACCAATTATGTCAACTAGGTCCCGCTAACAGCACAGACACCTGCCTTAACATGGTCTTCCAGTCTTGGCCTACCAGGTACCACCATTTGCCCCACAGACACATTGGGCCCACCCCATGGCCGACCCACGTGCCTGAATGGGTCATCTGACTAATGATTATCCCCATAAGCCAACACATGTCCTTTCTAGTGTGCTTTTTCATCACCTACAGACACCCTGGGAAACTTCCCAGAAGGTCACCCATCCTAATCACTACTCAATGTAAAGCACGATTAACTATGGAGTTCTAATTAGACATGCTCCCGAAAAGGAAGGTTCACCTTATTGACATAAGTAATATCATTTATCCATTTATCCCTTCATCATTTGGGGGTTTTACAATAAAAAAATGGGATTGAGTGGAAAACAAAGCGTGTATCTCTCACAAATAAAAAGTGAGATGAAATAACATTAACTTGTTTCATGACTCTCGTCGTACTCATTCAAACGAGCTATGAAATTAAATAAAATTAATCTTAAATATTTTATAGAACCATATTATTATATATAATACCATATATGTATTGATTACGACCTTATAATACCCACTTGTTAACAATATTATGTTATGTTTTTTACTTTGGGTAATATTCATTTTATTCTTCTTATGTTTCTTAATTTTTTAGATCACTGGTATTTATACATTATATCATTATTTAAAGAATGTAAACCATGATATTAATATCATTTATATAAATTATATTTTTTTAATAATAATATATATAATGTATATGTTTGAAATAGAATACACCATTCATCGAGATGGTGGGTCACATGTAAACATGACCATTATTTCCTTTTAATTTTAATTTATGATGAAAGAAAATAAAAGAAATATATTTATATATATGTATATGTATAATTAATATTTTATATTTACGATACCATATATTTCTTATAAATTCACTAAAACCATCCTTAATACAATCCATGTAGTGTATTAATGAATTATATTGCTTTGATGCGGCGGTATTCCACACCTCCTCAAACGAAATTATTTTATTATCACCAAATAAAAGGTAAAAAAGATATGTGTTCAAACAGAATAAAGAAATATAATTAAATAATACATAAAATATATGAAATTTATAAATAAATTTTCCATCATAATTTCATTCATGATAATCAGTAAGGAAAATTGAGCAATCATTGTTTAGTGAGGCGGTAGTTCGTCATACACATAAATAGTATGTTTGTTATCCATTAGATGGAGGTGTGTGAATGATTTGGTTGAAAACGTTGAATAAAAACACCTTATTATATTTAGGATAATATTTATTTTATTCAATAATTGAATAAATTTAGTGTAGGGGGTGGAAAAGGAAAATAAATGAAAGGGCTTAATATAAGACGTTTGATCTTAATCAGGTAACGCCTATTGGTTTGTTCCTAAAGGATTTATTGGAAGACATTATTCCAAAAGGGAGGTTTCTTGGAGTAATGTAAGGGCTTTTCAATGTTTATTGGTAGTATCTTGGCCAAATTAAGAGGTTTTTTGGGTTTGAAGAAGAGGTATAGGTGGTTTCCTTTAATTGGGATGGAGGAGTGGCACTGTTGTAAATTTTTAATGAGAGAATTCTACTCATGTTATACATGTTAAAATTGTATCAAATAATGATCCAAATCCAATAAAAGAAACTATAAGGTATAAATATGTCCATAAAATTGATTTTGGACAATATTACAGGTCATTTTGTTCCATAATGGAAAGGTTTAGCCTCTTATTAAGCTTAATTTAATGTTAATGGATGTAATTAATTTAAAACACATTCACTAATATTTTTTTTTAAAAAAACTATGTTGAAATTATTATATTTTATAAATTTTTATTATTCCTAACATGTAACCCATTTTTTAATATTAAAATCATATATGTGGAGAAAATGTATTTAAAATTAATCTCATAGTCAGATCGACAATGCACACTTTTAATGTAAAAAATGATTAAAAGGTTTCTATGTTTTTATATCCAATTTTATTGTGAAATTGGTTCCAATGACCAAAATTTGATTAATTGATAAATATAAATTAAAATTAAAATTTTAAACCAAAATTAAATATAATTTATCTATATAAATAAATTTTATGAAAAAGTAGTTTTGAATTAAAATCTGGTATTTTCAGTATTCATCCAAAAGTGATGTTTTGTAGAAAAATTGTAGAGACTCGAAGCTTGACGTACATGCGCATTACATTAATTTTACGGAATACTTAATACATAACAAAAACAGACACACAAGGACCGTAATAGTTTAGTGTCTTTGGATACTTGGGACGTAATCTTCTAATCGTGGTGAAAGATCTTCAACATCTCCCATAAAGATCTTCCACTTTTTGTTTCCCTACCTAAAACCATTCTTTTGATCCTGGGGGAAAATAAAACATAAAAAGGGTGAGCTCAAATGCTCATTAAGGGTAAAAATGGAGAAAATAAAACATACCATATACATTTGAACTTAAAAACATGAACAGAATGTTTAAACATCAAAATCTTGAGCAACGACATAAAACATGGAAGTACATAAGGCAAAGATCATAATGGAACATAAACCATGATTAAATAGCATGGGAATAAAACATTTAATTGTGGAATCAATTAAGCACATGTAATGATTTCCATAGTAGCCAAGGAATTTCAGCCAAGACCAACTTAGTGGACAAAGTCCCATTCTGAATCGAGTTCACTCCTCGTTTTAGTCCTGTAACACTGAACCGGATTAACTTACCGTTCCAGCCATGTCTATCTCATGAGATATAAAATCTTTACCCAATGCATTGGAGGGAGATATAGGTCCCACCCATCTCATAATGAAATCATTCTTACTTGTTCCACAAAATAGACTTAAAACATTCACCATAACCCAAAGAATAAAATGGGTTTCATAAACATCATCTTATCATCTCATAATCCATATAAAACAAATGGACATTTAATCATAAGAAAAGTGAAACCATTTAAATCATAGAGACATTAAACTTGAAACATACACATATTAAATAATGTCATCTTAGATGGAAAATGGTTTTGATAAAACATTTGAAATGAATTCTTGGGGAAAATATCCTTTCTTCTTCAAAATCAATTTCTTTTCACAAAACGTCATGCAATTTTAAAGGAAGGATATTTTGTTGAAATTAGTCATGAAATATTTTGGAGGAACCTTCATGAAAATAAGGCTTTATAAAACCGTAAAAACCCTTTCATGCTGTATAAGTTAAAAAATCATTCTTCTCGTACTTTTTTCAGAAAAGTAAAAAAGTACCTTGTAGGGTAAATAAAAGAAAGATTCCTTCCATACCATGGGGTAAAAGTTAAAATGGTTAAAAAGGAATTTAAAAATACATGAATACACTTTTATAAAACATGGAAATGGACGATAGCAATACCCCACAGAAAATACTTACGAATAAGCAATCTCGGATAAAAATGAGATTTGCAAAATTATCCCTTACATTATGTCCGATATGCTTCGTATGTATCCGAACCTCCTGTATAATGATATAAATAATGTAATGGACTTATTAAAGAATCATATTCATTGTTATGATATCATATATGGTTCACTTATGACTTTATATTACCCGTTCCTTTGTAAATTCCATGTTAAAGAGTGTTTTGGGTAAAATCGTTTCATTTGTCGTCTGTGTTTTGACTTGTAATTATTCATATGATTACTTAGATCATGATTACTTAATTCCAGAATATAAAACATGATTTATATATAATATATATTCCGAATATACACATATATAATAGATCGATAAATGGAAATAAATACACCGTTCATGGAGACGGTAGGTCGTACGTACGCATGAACGTTGTTTTCGTTTCCTCATTGAATTGAATGGAATTAATTGGATGAAATAGATATATATATACATAAATCGAGTATCATTATTATGTCATATATTTCATGTTTACTTATTATATATACTTTATAATCATTTATGAATGGTTAATCATTGAGAATGAATCTCATCGCGTCGTGGAGACAGTATTCCGTACGTACGCACGAGCGAAGATATCATTACCATGATCGTGGAATTTTATTGGAGTGTATGTATACTATTACAGAATCAATATAAGTTTACAATAATCATATATGGTTATTATTTACACCATTATACCCATCCAAGTAAGGTGGTGGGGGGAAATAGATTACACCACGGTGTGGAGACGGTATTCCGTACGTACGCACGCGCGGTGATTTCGTTTTCCGTAGGATGGATAGATGGTGAAATAGGGTTTTTTAATACTTATAATAACAAATCAGTAAATGAGTGATACTGATGTTATTACTTCATAATGAAACAACTTAAGAAGAATAATTGGAAGAAGAAATAAAGTTGAAAGAATCGGTAACGGACATTACCTCTTCTTTGAAGCGCCTCTTTGAGACCTCCTCTTAGGGAACTAAAATTGGTCTTTAAAGAATATCAGGACCTTTAGGATGTTCATAGGGAAGTGGAGAAGATAATTTGGCAGGGTTTGGCCGATCTTGAAGGCTCAAAGTGGTGTGAGGAAGAGAGGGAGGAGGTGCCTTTTTATAAGGGAGGAGAGGGGCACCGTTGGAATTCTTAAAAATATTAATTTATAATAAATCTAACCCCACTTAAAAACATCCAAAAATGACTAATATCAGAATATTATATTAGATAAGGTTGTAATCACATCAACCAATAAAATTTATACATGTTAGGAATTTATTTTAAACATTATCAACTTGATTTATCCTTATTTAATCAATTTAATTTTTTTTGTGGTAATAAGATTCTAAATTTTAAATTATAACATATAATTAATTATTTGTTGTGAATTGTCCATAATTGGATACTTTATAACATTTTATACCATATAAATGTATATTTATAATTTGTAAATATCTTTGTGATTTTTAAACAATTTTATAATATATTATATTTATAAAATAACAATAGTGTCAATTTTGACACTATTCATTTATTTGAATTTAAATAAAATATATACAGAAGATATGTTCGAAATAAAAGCTTTAATAGATTCATAAAAGGTCATATGTATCTATAAAATTAGTGGAGAACATTAAATTCTCCATATAATATTTATTTTATTATTTTTAAAACCATTCATTTGGTTTATTTCTTAATAAAATAAATACTACATCATTTTTTGTATAATTATTTAATATACATATTTGTTGCATAAAAATTAAAAATAAAATCCTATGATGAAGATATATCTATTACCTTTCACAATAATACTTTTAATCTAATTTATCATCTTAAAACCACAATATTTAAATTTTTATATTTATTAAATTATGAAGGTGACAACTTTGGCATCATTTAAAATAAAATAATATAAGTGTCATAATCATCTTAATAAGTATCCAAATGGTCCAATATTCTGACAATGGATGATTAGGATTTATATATACACTAATAATAAGTTTTGCGTAGATTTTTGGGCCTTTTGATATGTATTAATATTTCAATAAAAACTATATTATTGATTTTTCACTAAATAATTAATTTTTTGCATCCCTATTGTGTCAAAATTAATAATAATTATTTAATACCTAAAAATTATAAATAAATTTATATGATGTAGATAATTTCATTAGATTTCTGGAGACTATTCATTTTCGTTGTTTCATGATGTTTATCACTAAATTAAAATTAATATACTTATAAGATTTAAGAGAGTGACATGTTGTCACTTTCTTTGGTTTTAATAATAATTAAGTTATTTTCTTGGACAAAAGTCCATTAAATGATTCTAATCCAACCCTTAGGTGATATGGGTCGACTTTTAGTCATCCCATATGATTTTGTAAGGTGTTAGGTTAATTTTATAATCTTATATTTACCCTTAATTACCCGATTTACCTTTAACTATGGTAAATAAAATTTACTGTAGTTACTATTCATAAAGCCCAAAAATAAAAAGTAGCTTATTAACATAATTTGGACCTACTGAATCCAAATATGGAAACCATTTTTCCAAATTCAATACACAAAAGTTTCATAAATTAAATTAAAATTAATCCCATTGTCGAAAGAAAACGGGTTTTTGTTTAAAACATTGCAAAAGATTGAATTGATTTAACCTACGAATTCAAGGTAAAATCAATGATAATGACATAAATTATATTAAATGGTAAAAATATATTCTATTTATACTTTAAAACCATTAAATATTATAATTTAACCACATAAGTTATTACGATGAAAAAATTTGTTTTTAATTAAAATATAGTGTGTTTTTACTATTTATTAATATATGAAAGTTATCAGAATAATATGAAAATTTTATCCAAGGTAAAATTTTATATCCTGATTCCAAATAACAATTTTATTTTGTAAAATTAAACTTATAAACATGTCAAATACTAGATTTAAAGTTGGTGCGCCATCAAAAGGCGGAAAAACTGCATTTTTTGAAAAATACTTATTTTTCTTAAAAAAATTATTTTGTTCTTATACCAGGTTCTAGAAAATGTGTAAGATGAATAATAATGTTATAAAATTCAATATTTATTCAATACTATTCATAAAATCTAGTTCATAATCATATTATAATAATATATCATTGTTTAGTAACACCCGGTATTGCGTACAACACACACTATCGAGGAAGGTCGCGATTGCATGTAATGCAAGCCAAGTCAGGGATGTGTGTCGTGCAAGCACTTTTTGTTGTAGCGTACAAAACAAGACATTAAAAAGAATATTTTTCATAAAATCTCGGGGTGTTACAAAAATCCAAAAAAACATATTAAGTTAAATTAGACATTATAATTTAAAAAATTAAGTGGATTTTATCAAATTAAATTCCTTTATGCAACTAAAAATAATTTTATTTTTAATATATATTTATTTGAGAAAATAGTATTTTTAAACATAAAATGACATTACCCAAAATCATATCCTTAATTATCAACATGATTTAATTATAGGAAAAAAAATAAAAAAATCTGCTAATGTTATTTATTAATATTAATATTACTAATTGAAACTTATATTTTATAATTATATCATTTAAATAATTATAATAATAAAATTATGTTTTGTATAAACATCAGTGTTGTGTGTAACGTACACCAATTCAGTTTTGACTGAAATTTACCATGATTCTATATTATATATATCATATGTTGTGTTGGTGTTGTGTATGATACTCCAATTAGAGGTCATATGAATGGAATATTTTACTTAGTGAATTGCAACATATAAATAAAAATTTAATTTATTCATAAAAAAATATCCATAAAATCCCATGGTGTTACAATTCCAGCTTGGGGAAAAATGAATTACACTACTGAGAGATGGATTGAATTGGGAGGAATATGTACTACTAAATATTATGGAATATTTAGATTTTATTCTTTTATATGTTGTGAATTTTGTGTTGGGGTCTCATGGGAATGAATTCAAGACCTGGGATACCAGTTTAGTCTGAGTACATTTCAATTCTATTTCATATGTTTTTAAAAAACCTTATAATCCTCATATGGATTATGATATATATATATATACACACATGATTCATATTAATTTTCTCATATTTGGGAAATGGGTGGGAAGATTTTGGTTGATTTCCTAAGGAGTTGATATACCCACCCCTTTATATAAACTTTGGTGCATATGAAGTCCTTGTTTACCAAGATATATATAAGATAAGAATGTTTACTTTTCTCAAAAGATTATCATAATAATTTTTTCTGGCCATTATGATTTTTATCAAAGTTTTTTATAACCATGTAGTTAGTCATGTTTTACTTTGGTTTCAATGGTTAACATTTTTTCGTTAGGTATTTGGATGATGTAGATTTTAGCTATGTATTTTTATTTTTTTGATACTCATATTATAATATTGTAATTATTTTAGGTGGTGTTATAGTTTTATATGATGCATCATATGGTGTGAAAATTTTTATTTCTATTTTATATTGATTACTAAAAATAAAATTTTATTTCATATTTAGTTAATCCATTAGATTGTATTTGAAGCATTTATTTTATGGGAGACATCCCCTAAGGTAAGTGTCATTCTCTTCTTTCCAACGATAATGGGTAGGGGTAAGGATTTACAATACAATTTTCATACATATAATTTTCTTTAATATAGAGAGAAGAAAATTATCAAGAATATTTTATAGGGAGACAAACATATACAAAAAATATTCTGAAACTTTATGGTGAGTTTTATCATACAATAACATTATTTAGGTGATGATATTTAAACCCTCACATACAATGTAAAAAATAATTAATTAAATATATAGATTTGGATCATAGGTATATGAATTTTAATTTTATGTTTTATCAGTCATGTTTGAAGACATGAGGATGAACCCAGATGAATCAATTGATGAATTATTAAACTGAGTTAATGTTATTTATGGAGGGAATGTATAGTTTATAATAAAATCCCTATAATATAAAAGATATGATGTATATTGTTTGAAGATTTATTCCTCATTCATTATAATTTTATTGGTATGTGTGGATAATGAAAAAAGGATATGATGTTGGATATTATTTATAGAACACTTGTTGAACATGAAATTATAAACAAAAAGAATGATCCAGTGGTAAAAGATAAACATAATGAAATGGAATTCAAGGAAATAAATAAAATTGTATTGAGATATGATACGAAATAGAAGGAGGTGGATATTGTATTTTTATTCCATTCATAAAATCAAAAAGGGTAAATGATACAGTAAACATGCACTTATATTTTTAGTGTGGAATGGTTAGGAACATAAATATAATGATTTGTTATAATTTATAACATTGTGATGAGTATAAGGTAGCCATTATTAAATCATTAATATTTGTGAAATTATAGAGTAGGTCAAAATATAAATTCAGATACTATCTTTAATGAAACCAAAGAGAATGAAATTTAGGAATGGAAATCCATCAATGAATATGTTACCATGGCCATCATAGACAACCTAATTTAATGGAAATCAACAAAGGGAAATATTATTATTTTAATTGTATAGTGGATCTTTATTAGGATTTGTAAGATGAAATTAATGAAGTCGTTTTTTTCATTGAGAAAATAAAATCTTTGGATTTGTTATTTATTCCTTACATTATATAAAAAAATTAAAGAATGCATTTTTTATAAGATAATACTGAACAAATCATACACAATAATTTGGAAAAATGAGATAACATAATTTAGATTAACATCAATTTTGAAGATAATTACTAGTTTATTAATGGTTTGAACTAATCGGTGAATGATACAATCATGTGTGTATAAGAGGTTGAAAAGTAATCAAACAGTTATGAAAAATGTTTTAGGATTATGAAATACACATGAAACCTTGTATGAAAATAAAAAATAAAATTATCCAAGATTATATAACGGAATTATAGAAACATGGTGATCCATTTGTTAAATTAGAAGAAATTATTCAATAATAATGGACTCATACTAAATATAGGCGAAGTGAAAGGTTTTCTAAAAAAAGGTTATCATGATTGAATCAAAGAAATATTAATCCACTCTATGGATGGTTGTTTAAATTTATGTCACTGAAGAGACAGAAAAATACTAGTGCATCAATTAATAAAAATAAAAATATTAAAATAATAGGGCATTATTGATTCAAAAAAATGAGGCATACCAAATATATATGATTAACTTAAAATAGGTACATACAAATAAAATTGAAATAGATATAGGTGAGAAGAAAATTATAAATATGATATTTTTTTGATAGCTACATCAGTTGATGTGAATCATATATAAAAAAAAACACATGCATTTATAATATTGGATGAAAATTTCTATTCCATGGGAGACTCAAAAAGAAATTGCTAGATATAAAATGTATTATAAATAATGTTTGATTAAAATAAATTTATATCATTAAAATATGAATTCAATCCATCATATTATCAGAAAAAAATACTCAAATCTCGATGTGATAAAGAATAATTTAATCGAAATGAAAAGGAATGATAAGGTATTAGGTGTTGAGAAATAACAAATCGAAACTTCCCAAGATAATGATTAAATTCTAGATAGTGGATATGAATATTATATTATTGGAATCATTGATCATATCATGAACCTAAATTATGAAAATGAAGGTGTATGTTTATTGTAAATAGAAAATTCATAATTATTTGTAAAGAAATGAGATAGATGAATATTTTTGTAATTGATGGATATGTTAATAATTAATTATGATCCAAATTCATTTATTTAACAAGGAATAATATAAAATTCTCTATGAATATTTGAGACATTATAAGAAATGGTGGAGAAATATTTATAGATGGTTAGTGAATGAATTTGAATCTCTACAATAGTATTTGACAATAATACTTTTTATTCATATCTAAGAAAGAAGAAAATAGATTATAGAATGAGAATCATAGAAACTAGACCAAAAGATGATAAAAATATATTGTAAAAATTGATGGTTATCAGGATACACATAATATTTATTTGATTTAACACAAAAGTGTTATTTTATTAAAAAAGGGTTGTTTATTATGGATAGTGAAATATAATGGGAGAAAGTGTTGATGATGTTTCTAGAGTTTTATAATTACTCGGACCCCATTAGGCCAGAGAGGGTGTCAAATGTATTACACTGACATAATATAAAAGGTATTACTTAATTAAGAACCAAATTATTTATTTATTTTTTAATATTAGATAAATAATTGAATATCACATTACAATTTAAAACATAAAATTCAATATGTTATTTTCTTTGAGTATATCATTCTTTCATTTTTCATATACCTATATATCAGTCATAATGCACTACCAAGTATCGTGTGGAAATTAAAACATATGAAAGGGGTGAGATAATATTCTAATTAAGAGTTTGTGTACATAAAATATGTCATTAATAGGTATACATAATTAATAGGTAATAATAAATAACTAATACATGTTACATTTAATCAATAATATGTGAATATTGTGGAAGAAATAAATGACGATCAAATAAAGATGTATATATAAACAAATAATATTAAAGTTTATCCATCAATATTTAACTAATATAATAATAACTTTATAATAATTAATTGGCTTTCTAGTGAGGGAATGGTGAATTTGGAAAATCTAAAACTATAATGACCATTTAAATGAAAGTTCAAATCTACGTTTAGAAACCCAACTAATTTAGCGAATATATTTTTATCATGAGACTAGTCAATGCATCAAGACGCTAACTAAAAATAGGAATAATCAATCATGTAATAAGATTAATATATTATTTATAATAATTGGTTGAGGCATAAAATCCATAATCATTCATGTCAAAAAACTAACATATTAATTTTTATTACCTACCTGATCTAATAAACATAATCATAGCCAATCCAATGAAATATGGTGAATATTAATAAAATTGTACATTCTGAGACCAAGTAATCACAAACCATGCAATGAAATAATAAGTATTATAAAAATACATCATATTACCAATAGATCAAATTAACAATAGGGGGTTGATTACTTTTATGAATAGAAATATAAAAAAATTAATTAGAAACATTTTTCTTGAAAATAAAATTTTCCCAATGAAAATATTTTTGAAAAAAAAGTTGTAAAAATATTTTGAAAATATGTATATTTTAAATTAAAATTTTATTTCCTTTAATAAAAGATTTTAAAAATTGACTGGTCATCATGAGTAAAATCTTCTTACATTCTGTAAACATTAAAAATATGATTAACTTGACCTTTTTGATAAAATCCAATTTTTTTAAAAAAATTACTTAAAGAGTCCATTAATTTTTTTATAAAAGAAAAAACATGGTTAATATATCTTTAATAAAGAAATTTTATAATGTTAATAACCTTTTAAAAATTATTTTTCGAAAACATAAATTTTTATGAAAAAATATTTTCTATATAATAGAGAAATAAATTCGAATTTTCATTAAAACAATTTCATTAATAATTCTATATACAATACAGTTTATAATTGCATAATTACATGAAAAATATCAAGAATAGTAATATATAATGAAAATATATTTTTATTAATATATTAATAAGAAATAATTCCCCCAATGGAGACTTAGTCCAAAACAATCTCCAATAAAATGAGATTGTGAAATAAACCCCAACCACATTAGTATATTTTGAATAATAAGCCTTATAAAATAATAATCACCATAAGTATATATAACTACCATGAGGATAAAAATATTCATGGTGTAAAAAATAATAATAGAAATATATATACCAGAAAATGTATTAAGGGGTGAATATGGTGAATATCTCATTGAATTAAAAGTGAGATGAGAAATAAATCCCTAAGATTTGAATTAAGTCATATGTTTTGAACCTAATGTAAAATAAATATAAGTTTATTAAAAATATATTATATATATAAAAATAAATATTCCACACCATATATGTCATATTTATATTCTCTTAACACCTTCTTCATAACAATTCATTGTAAAAGTCACTATTTTTTTATCGTAATTGATTCATTTTTATTGTATATTTTTATTTGTTAATTTTTACTTTTAATTTGATCATGGTTAGATAATATTATTAATATTAAATATTATATAAATCACATATATATTTAGTACATATGTATTTATATTATTGTATTAAATTTAATGCTATAAAATATATTATAACGTTTATGGAGGTTGTAGGTCGTTTGTACCCATGAACTATGTTTCCATTTTTCAAGATGGATAGAAATAACGGGAATTAAGAATTTATCCATATTTAAATAATAATTTTTAATTAATATAAATAATTTATATTAATTAAATATAACCTTATTACTATCCATTTTAAAAAATAAAAAACATTTCACATCACAACTTGGAGGAGATAGTCCACATGTAAGAATTAACACCATTATTATTTTCAAAAAAATTATATGGTTTGAAGTTATATGTGATATTATATTTCAAGAAATTATTACATACTATAAATATAACATATATTCATTATCATTAACGTTTTTACCATTCATTTAATGTCTATATAGAAAACGATCCCCATCACATCATGAGGTTGCAGTCCACTATACACATGAGTGATATTATCGTATCCCCCAAAAAGTAGAATGTAAAAAGGTATATCTGATATCACAATTCAATAATAATAATTTTATAAATATCATACAATCATTTCAAATCAATTATTATATCCATTATTTAATGGTGGTGATAGGAAATAAACTACATCAATTCAGGAAGCGGTAGTTCATTATATTCAGGATTAACAATTTCATTTCCCATTTGATTAATTTGGAGATTTATATAGGTTACGAAACTAGAAAAATAAAATATAATTATATATGAGATACAAGTTTCACTAAATTATCATATTTTAACATTATTTCAAGTAGGTGGATGAAAAAATTAAAAAATTCGGGGCATTTAATATATTTACTTATTAATCAAAGGGGCCCTATGGTATTATACTGAGAGATGACATAAGATAGATTCTGCATCAATATAAGGCCATTAGGATCTATTTAGAAATTTAAATATTTTATTTTTCGGGTATTTTCTGAGAAAAATTGATTTTTAATATTGAATAATGGAGAATGGAGTGTCATTTTATTAGAAATGGGGTTTAATGAAATTGAATTTTTAAAAAGATAAAGTGATATCCATGATTTTTTTCAAATAAGAAGCCTCCAAAATGTGAAATTAAAGAACGATAGATCTAATATCATTGAAATATGTCCATATTATGGATTTTGGAAAAATCATTAGTTCATTAGTGACCCTTATCATCATAGATTAATCCACCGGAACACTTATTTTTTACCCGAACTGTGATAATTAATTATTACAATGATAACTATTCATTATGGCGAAAAAATAAGTTGAAATTATTATATATTATAAAATTGTTTGATCAAAAATATTGAATCCATTTTTCTATTAAATTCATAGATGTGGTAGAATTAAATGTAAAATTAAACATATTGACATGAAGGGAAAGTAAATTTTTCAAGGGAAAACTTTTAAAAATTTATAATGTTTTAATATCATAATTCATTATAAAATTTATTCCAACGAAATAAAAGAATTTAATTTTTGTATAATTGAACTAATTAACCTTCAACCCCAAATTAAAATATAATTTTACATTATAATTATTTTTAATAAAAATAAATTATTCTCTAATATTTAGTATTTTTCACTATATATCAAAATATTATTATTTTATAAAAATTATCAATAATTAAATGAAATATAATTTTAAAATAAAAATATAAAAAATAACTTTTATTATTTCCAAAAATTATTTTAGTATTTTAGAAAATTATGTTTAATTTATGTCTGAAAAGTGCACCTAGAGTGCATTTAAAAAAAATACAATTTTAAAAAATACAACATTTTATTTTATTTCAAATTTTGTTTCTTTTGTATATAATCAATTTATATTGGTTGGATTTGTTTTATACATGCATAAAAAATATAATTTTTATAATTTAGTTAGTCCAATTCATAACTATTAACATAAAGGATATGCTATAAGGGTCATATTTAAATACTAATATTTTAATAGATTATAGCATTTTGTATAAACTTAGTGTTTCATGCCTCACATGATACTAATAGATTAAATTTTTTTAAAATGACATATATTTTAAAGTTTCATTGTGTTAAATTGTCTTCAATTATTGGTTGTGTCTTTCATATACAGTATCGACCATGATGCCTCACTTTTATACTCATGGTGTGTTACATTCCCCTCCATTAAAAACAATTGTCCTCATAACTTAATATCATTCCCAATTTTCAAGGATTTTACATATGATTATAACCTTCTTGATGCCACAAAACGTAAAAAGGGTTAATAAAACATCCCCTTGATAATATATTATGTAAAGTATGAATGTAATAAGAAATAAATCATACAAGATTTTAAAATAGTATAACATTGGTGGAATGAAAAAATATATATATATATATAAATATATTAATTCCTATAGATTAACAGAGAGTGATAGGGATCATTGGACATAAGAAAGTGAATAATCACAAGAATTATATCCACTATAAAGCACTTAATATGTGAAGGAAATAAATCTAGTAGGATACCATTTTCATTTCAAGATAGTTTTTCTATAAATGAAGGATTATTCAGGGATCTGGACTAAAAGAATAAATAAATATATAAATTTTATATCTTTGTATTTTATAGGAACAATATAATGTTTTTTTATTCTTAAAACATTTTCCAATTCATTTTTTACCGTAAAAAATGAATATCAATGATGCATTTGTCATTTCTGAGGAACTATAATTACTTTTTATTGAATCATAGTATCCATAAAAGAGTGATAATTCCTTCTATATTAATTAACCTATAAACATCATTATTAACACCCATTAATTAACTTAATCAATTCAATATGTATTTATTCATAAAATCATATAAGTAAAAACAATATTTTATTAACCAAAACTTCACAAAGGCCAATGGAATGTGTTATACCCTTACCAAACATCAGTTATGGGATCATGTCTCACGGCCATTCCAAGTGAGATTAATTGAAACTAGGTATATGTTTTTTCATTTTTCTAAAAACCATGTTAATATAATTTCTGCATATTCAAAATTATAATAACCCACAATTACCTAAACATAAAAGACTAGATAAATATTAATGGTTACCAAATCCTTCCTAAATACCTAATAATCAGTATTATCTTAACACAGGATAGAGATTAAATGTTATCCCTTATCAATCATGTTATTTCCATGAAGTTCATCTTCCCACTAAATTTTTTTCGGAGTTCATGACTGACATTCAACAAATTCTATCAAATAATTTCTGTTATAGTACTACATTAACATCATTTTACATTTTATTATTTCTATAACCATAAATAATTTATTTAAATACTCCTATAGCATCATTAGTGAATACACATCCAATAACATTAATCATTACACTTAATCATTAGTAATTATATAACCTTCACCATGACCGCTTAGATTCTTTTGAGGTATAATTAATTGATTCATGGGAAAGCCTTTTTCATAGTTTTCTATCTCCTTAATATTAAAGTGTTACATGTTGGTAGATAATTAATTTACCATAAAATAATGATAATAGTTTATTTTTCTCCACACATGAATAAAAATCCACTTCATTTTACAAATTAACCAAGGAAATTCCTTGCACAAGTATCACATTGTGGAAAATCCTTCATTCCCTTCTCCCCCGTATACATTTTCAACTATGTTAGCCTCTTTGTTTCTTAATTACCATCACAGACATAATACATGGATAATTCCACCTCTATCTTTGGATTACATGATACTATAATTTCATATGATGATAATTTTTCAGATACTAGTTCACTTTAGATAATTGGATTACTCCCATTAAAAATTAACCAATTATTATTATTGGATTGTGAACATTGTTTATCTATTTTCTTGCAAACCATATATAGTTTTCATCATATATAGATAAATTTTCATATTAATTTTTTCTTAGGAACGTGAATTTTTTCTCAATGTCCACAAGTTTAAAATTAGAAAAAAATTCCAAGAAGAGTAACTCAAAATCCTTCCAATCCATGACTGAGAATTCTCCTTCAACCATTGGGTTTTGAATCAATTACCACTCTTAATATACATATCATGAGAGTTGATAAACATTCATGACAACTTTCTTCTTAATCTATGGAACCTTAGGTTTTTTCTAGGATATTCACAAACATTAATGATATAAATACATCATTATGGGTTATAAATAAAATGTGGATTAACCTTATCGTATCCATTAGGAGTGTCATACCAGGTGCGTAGTAAGGCTCGTTGTCCAATACCATGAAACACATGAGTCTAGCATGACCCACCTTTTTTAGAGTTACTAACCATAAGTATATCTGGGATAGACAAATGACCACTTGTAGTATCCTAAAGGGGATTCATTATAACACACAAATACTTTATGATTTATTTAATTTAGCATAAATTAAATTTCACAGATATCTTGTGATGCATGCAACACTAGAAAAAAAGGAGATACTTTATTAAAATTTTATATAAAAAACCATTATTACATAATCCATTAAATTAGAGGGTATTCATAGGAATAACTAATTTTATATATTTTATATAAATAAATTTTTTATCTATTGATTATAAATAAAAATCCAAATCATTTAGAATAAAAAAATGTTCTCTAAAAATTTTATTTTTTCTGAAAGTCCATTTCATCATGCTTTTCTCAAATGATCTAAAATTAATTTATAAAATATTTTATAAAAATTATTCTACATGATATAAAAAAATTAAATCATCATTCCAATATTATATTAGGTTGAGTTTTTGGGATTTTTATAACTTCTTTCTATTTATTGTTGAAAAGTGAAAAATAAAAAATGTGAGTCGAAACATGACTTTTCATTTAAAAAATTTATAATGATAAATTATTTTTTAAATATATTTTAATTTAAAATTAGTTCAATTATATATAAATTAATATAATTTAGGTCATTATAATATTTTTTATCTAGAATTTCGATATAACACATTTGTAAAATTTTGAACATTTTCAATTATTATATTTGATTTCTCATCCCATGTGCTGGAAAAATTTTATATTATTTTTATCCATATATGTGAAATGAATTTTTAAAAATGGATTACATATTATTATTTAGATTAATTTTTAATTTTTTAAAAGTTGAACATAGTTTTTGAACAAAATGAATTGTGAAAATAATAAAAAATAATTACTCTAGTTAAGATAAAAATAGATTTAATGTTTTGATAAACATGGGTGATAAGGGATAAAAATTACCTAAAAAATATCCAACCCATATTTTTTATCCAAATTTATGCCATAAATATTCTAGTATTAATAATTTCCCATTTAATAGGATAATAAAATGATACGAATGTTGGTAGGAATGAATCTTATCTGTGAATTTGTAATTTATTTTGGTTTTTAATGAAATAAATTTATTTTTCCCCTCTCTATTTTATCATTTGTTTCAATGTTGCAATTAGGAAGTGCCGATGAAATCTCTATTGTCCACATGTCTGGGCATTTTCTTCTCTTCCTCTATCTTTTAAAAGTTTCCCTGTGTGTGGTCGAGGATTCTTTTTCTCTCACAAACGACAGCATCAGAACACCCCAAATAGCAGTGAGATTGAGTAAGAGGCCAAACAGTGGTTCTTCTTGGAGCTTGGTGGAAATGGGGGTTTGGTTTCCTCAAATCGGTGTGTGAAGATCAGAAAAATTGTCTCTCGTCACTGTATCTTTGATTACTGGAGGGTCCTCTTGGTGCTAGAAAATCACCTTTTTTGCTGGACATGGAGGTGCACAACTCAATTTGTGGGGCAGATCCAGGATAGGGAAGCGAACCTAGGGTCTTGTGGTGGTTCAGAAACTAGTAGTGGGTGGCGACTAGGAAAAAGGATTTCGTCGACATAAGATGAGGTTGGAAACATTGACCACAACTCTGTTGGAACCATGCAACGTTGTTCTACATCGAGTGTGTTGTTTTAACAGTGACAGTGCATCTATAGAAGGGAGGAACAAACCAATTTCAAGAAGTGGGAACTCATGGTCTTTGGGGTGCGACTTCACTATTAGAGATTGAAGAGGAGATTCAGGGTTTATGGTTCATGCATTGAGAGGTTCGAAAATCAAGTCTACATTGCAATCCTCATTCACTAGAGGAGCCAAGAAAGTGGTGGAGGAGATGAGTCAACATGATCATATTATTTTACCTAGAGGATCTGGACGCCGATGGGGTAACAGACTACTTCAACACGCTTGGATGGTGATCCAGTTCCGGATGGAATCATCTCATCTTGGAAGGTCGACCTTGCTGATGTGGTTAGACCAAACCTTGGTAAGGTGGTTCATTCAGTTTTATTTCCCTTCATTTTTAGGTTTTTTCTTCTTTTTTTGGTAGGGTGTATGTGTTTCTTTGCTGCTTCTTATACTCCATCTTTATTTTGTATAGCGATAAAATAGTGATGACTCTGCCCCGTGCACGTAGGCCTATGGATGAAGCACATAATTTTTTTTCCTTTTACAGCTTTTAATTTCTGCAATTTTTTCAAATGGTATACTATTAAACACTTCTTGATGAATATTAATTTGAATTCTAATTTTGAATTTTAATGGTTTAATAGATTTTGTTGTGGGCTTTATACTTCCCAATTAATCATTGGTGTTGTAAGATTAATTCTTGACTAGTGTTTATTTATGTAAATATATATGTGATTATGGAATTTAAATACTCATTTTTTGTTTGATTCTGTTCAAGATAAATCATCATGTACATATTATTTATCCTGTTTTAATGAGAATTATGTGCAATGTTTATTGATGTAATTTCTACTTCTAGTGTGTTGTTCGCTACTATTGTATTCTTTTAAATATATTAATTTCATTATATGTAATTACAAGTTTAACATTATTTGATTATCAGTATTCTTGTGTTAAACTGTTAATAAACATCATTTTCACATTGGAGATTGTAATGAAACAAAACACCCAATATAACCAGGCTATTTTGTGGGAAAACCTCTCATGTAGGGGCACTCCTCACAATAAAGTGGTATAAGATCCTAATTGTGATTATGTTTTTATTTGTTAAAATTTGAAATTGATTGTTAATTACATTCAATTGTTTTACTAGTTGTTTTTAACTATTGTATCATGCTTTGATTTTTTAGTTCAATTAGGTCATTATCTCTGTTAGGATTTAATTTAATTTTATTTTTGATAGTTTTTCCCCATTGTTTCACTATTTATTTTTCTTGTCTGAGCCTCAAAAATACTTCTTGGCAGTTGCTGCCTATGTGTGTTTATGGTTTCAGGGTAGGATTGGGATTTGTGTGATGTTAGCCTATGTTTGAGAGCTAGTTAGTAGTAAGGTCTTGGTTGAATCTTTTATCTCTAGTGTCTTCCTTTTTTCCTTAAGGATGAATATATTTTAGCTTTTTTATGTTCTTCGACATCCTTTTGGACTATTTTCTTTAGGTATGGTCCCATTGCAAGATCAGTGTTTAGGTTTGGGTATCTTGTGGGTGCAATGTCACATTGTTAATCACCAAGCTTCTTTGATTATTGTTGACCATGTTTAGTAGCTATAATTGGTTTCCTGGGAACCGTGTTCTATTAGTAAGTCTATACTAGAATGTGTGTCCCTTTAGTGGCTTGTTTCCCCTTGTTTCTTGTTGTCTCCCAACATTTGTTCTCTCTTCTTCGAGTTGTCTTAGGATGTTGGGACTACTTTCATGTTTCCTTGCATATTTTCTTTTCCGTGAGGATGTCTCCTTTTGGATTTTGATTAGGTGGTCATCTCTTATGGTGGATATTCTAAATCCATCTATTGAGGATCTTTGGGTGCCTTGTGTTGAAAGTCCAGGCGACATGTCATGATTTTTAAAGCTGATGGTTCTTGTTCCATGGGTTCTGATATGTATTTATGGGTTCAGTTGGAGACTTTATTTGGTTGTTTCATTTACTGTGAATTCTTTACCACTCTATGTTTCTATTGTTTCAGCCTCTATCCTTAGGAGAATGATATGGTAAATAGATCTGGGTTTGTTCGTCTAGTATATCCTAGTTTTGGGCTGGTTTCTCTAGGTTGTGACCCATTACAGGTGGGGATTGGGCCTGGACAGTGTCTAGAGTGGCAGTGACATGTTAATAGGTTCGTTGTCAATTGTTCTTCTTGGAAATTCAGTCTGGATCTCTTTAGTGATTCTAGGTGGTTCCTAGATATCGTTAGGAATATCGACTGAGATGGGTTCTCTTGGTAGGTAGTGTGCTACCCTTGTATCTTCGGTGTTCTCGTGGGTCAAGAGTTTTCCTTTATAACTCTTGGGACTACATGGTATTTTCATTGGTACTCAGTTTTGAGGAACCTCTCTTCTCAGATCAGTTCTAAGAAGTTTCTTCCCCTTGGCAGAAGTGTTTTCTTTTTCAGTCTTAGATTTAGGTTGAGTGAGTGATTTTCTTGATTTTGAGCTTTATTTCTATTATTTCACAATCTTTATGTTGTTTTTCATGATTGCACAGTTTTTTACTGATTTACATTCTATGTGAATTTCTCTGAGAATTTTTTTCTATGTTTTATGTGAGGATCTATATTTCTCTTTTTATTTGTCTTATTCTAGAACATGTGAGCTGATTCAGGGAACTTTTGGAATGTGATTGGCTGGTTCTGTCTTCTTCATTGGCATTGTCTCGGAGTGTGACTTAGCTGAGTACAGGTATGAACTTATCATGTTGTTTAGAATTGTTTAATTATAAACATGTTTATCAAATTTTCAATATCATTCAATATCAGGTGACATGTATCACAGTTGATACATGGTAGGGGCTATTTGGGCATACCCATTAGTTGTTTTATGTTCCAGATATGTAGAATTTGATGACGTTTGGTGGCTCAGAATCGTCACATGGTTTAGGTTTATTATTCAAGGTCAAGAGTGTGACCTTGCATATTAAAATTACTCATGAATTTAATTTCCATGGTGGATATTTGTGAATTTTTAATTTTGTTATGGTGTTAATTAAAAGCATTTAGTTTTACCCTTTTTTTAGTATTTGTGACACAATTGCAACAGGGAACTGCCAAAGAAATCGCCACCATCTACATGTCTGGGTAGTTTCTTCTCTTCCTCTATCATTTATAGGTTTCTGTGTACATGTCTAAGATTTTGTTTTCTCTCTCATGTGGAAGCATCAGAACACCCCAAATAACATAGATATTATGGAAGAGGCCAAACAATGGTTCTTCTTGGAGCTTGGTGGGAATGGGAGTTTGGGTTTCCTCACAATGGTGTGATGAGATCTAAAAAATCTTCTCTTTCAGCTATATATTTGAGAACTATAGGGTCATGTTGCTACTGTAAAATAACCTTCATCACTGGACAAGGAGGTTCACCACTCAAAAGGTGAGGCAGATCCAGGCTAGGGCGGTGGAGTTAGGGTCATGCGGTAGTTAGGAAACTAGCAGCAGGTGGCTGTTAGGAAAAGGGATTTTTATGGAAGAGGAGAAAGATGGACACAGTGACCACAACTCCATTAGGACCATTTGATTTTTTCTACCTCAGGTGCGTTGCTTCAACAGTGATAGTTCATCCTTAGAAGAGCAGCACAAATCAATTTCAATAATTGAGAACTTATGGTCTTTGGGGTGCGTAGCTCAAAAGGTGGAGGAGATGATTCTTCAAGATTTATTCTTTGACTTGGAGGATCTAGATGGTGATAGGGAATCAGAAAACTTTAACTCACATGGATGGTGCTCCAGTTCTGGATGGAAGCATCTCGTATTGGAATGTCATCCTTATCAAGAAGGTATGACCAAACCCTAGTAAGAGGGTTCAGTTGGTTTTGTTTCTTTTAATTTTTAGGTTGTTTCTTTTGTTTTTTGGTAGTGTGTATGGGTTGCTTTTCTGCTTCTTGTACTCCATCTTTATTTTACATAGTGAAAAACCGTGATGATCCTGCCCCATGCACGTAGGCCTATGACCGAAGCACATAAATCTGTTTGTCCTTTTACTACATTCAATTTCCAAATTTTATTTGACATGTATACCGCTAAACACTGCTTCATGAATATTAATTTTAATATTAATTTGGAATTTAAATTGTTTAAAATTAGTTGTTTTTGGATTTTTACTGCCTGATTAATCATTGGAGTTGTATGTTTAATTATTGCCTGTAAATATAAAAGTGATTCTGGAATTTTAATTCTCATTATTGTATGATTCTACTTTGGACGAATCATCATGTATAGATTACATCTTCTGTTATAATGAGAATTAAGTTCATAGTTTATTAATTTAATTTCCACGGCTAGTGTGTTGTTCACTACGATTGGATTCTTTGAAATATATTCATTTGATGTTATGTAATTTCAAGTCGAACAATATTTATTTATCCGTTTTCATATATTAAACTGTTATTAATCATCATTTTCATGTTTTGGATTTAATCAAACCGAATCACCCTATATATTTGGGCTATTTCATGGGACTGCATCTCTTGTAGAGGCACTCCTCATAACATTTTCATTAAATTTAAAGTGTTCCACTCACCGCACTTATAAAAGGTATCCCCTCTTGTCCCTTATTCACACATTAAAACCTATTTCTTTCAGACATTACTTTCTAAATTAACATCATAAAACTCCCTACCCTCACCCTAGAAGGGTTATTTCTGGAATAATGATACCTTCGTAAATATTAGTGCAAAACTAAGGGGAATACTCAAGGAATTTTTAATATTCTTCAATGAGAATTTTTATTTTACAACTTCTTCCGCATATTTCAATTCGCATTTAAAATTTTTTTATATAAAAAATTAATAATTTTAAATATACATGTATTTTTTAAAAAAAATTATATTACCTACAACCACACCAACCTCTATCAAGTGGGTTATGAAATCATCATTCATGTGGTTGGTGTACAACCACCTCATGAACTGTTGTCATTGGTTTTTCTATTACTGCCTCTCATGGTTAGAAATTATGAAAGATATGAACTAAATATATTATATTTATTACATAATTATATATTTGGATAAATTATAAAACATATATCATTTTTTACCTTCCATTAAGTATGTGATATGATAATGTGTCTTGTGTATACTGTGGATTGCTGCCTCACAAGGCAATGTGATTTGTCTTCAGTAACACTTTACATGGAAGGTGATTACGAATTATTTAATGATTATATGTGATATAAATGAAATTATTTTTATATTAATGTGTTATTTATCATTATAAAAAATAAATTTAAATTATTAATTTCTTACCTTTTAACTTAATGAATCATTATAACATCATCCATTTAAATGTGGATTACCGAATTCACAAAATGAAGTGAATCCATTTTGATCACCACACAACAAGGATTATATATATAAGTATATTTAATGGAATAATATGGTATATAAGATATTATGAATTTTTTAAATATAATATATTATTTACCTTATTTTAATTATATCATCATATAATGTGAATGGTACTCATGTGTATGTACGACTTACCTTCACCCAAATTTTAGCATAGTCCTTTTTCATAAAAATATTTCATGATTGGTTTTAAAGGTATATTTAATCAAAAGATACAAAAATTAATTAAATATTATTATCTTTTAGGTGTTGTAATTATCAAATATGAATAGGAACTATAACGTTCATAAAAAATTATGAATGAAAAAATGAGGTCATTAACACCCCAAAAATGATAAAAATAAAATATTATTAACAAAATATAGTAAAATGTTTTTATAGGATCATATTTGAAATAATAAATACTTATATGGTCATTTTATAAAATAATTAAATTCATGAAACCATTATACAATAGGATAATGAATGTTTAATAGAATAAATACATGAGGTTGTTGATTTCATCACAATTTAAATTTCATTGAGACATAATTTATTATTTTGTGAAATCAACTTTTTTGTGGATTATATGCCACACCTTTGAAACTTATTATCATTATTAAGTAGTAATTTATTGTAAATTAAGCATCACTTTGAATAATTTAATTCATAGTGATTTGACTTGAAATTTACCAAGTGCCAATAGGATGGTGCAATATAACTTTGTTTTCTAATTATTAACTTTCTCTTAAAGTAATCACTTTATTTTAATCACATCTCATTAAAAATAAAATTTTTCTCAAATATCCATATTATTGAGTGATGGATAATTTTATTTCCTAAAAAATATAACATTTTTATATACATTGTTTAGTTTAATTGTTATTTTATTAACTAGATAAAAAGTTGAAAAATATACACGTTTTAATCAATATAGGATATTATATGATTTTTCTTATTGATTCATGAATTATTTTTTTGATATATGAAGAATGATTTAGACTTGAAATTATGGGGGTAAGTATAATAGTTCCCTATGATGTATCAGTAGGTTTCATGAGAGAAAATAAGTAAGAAAAATTAAATAATTTCATGCATGTAGTATTGAAGCTATCTTATGAAAGGTCATGACAAATGTGGTATCATGATGCCCGATATTATGGTTTACAATAATTAAGAATTCACATAATTATGTATCTAAATATTATAATCCATGCAATTTTTATAAGGCTATTATATATTGTTTAATTTAATTCTCATTTTACTGAAGAAATTGAATACATTTTGATTTCTTTATGTTTTCATATCGATTATTACTTATCTATTCATGAAGAAATGTAATTTAAATTGAATTTGTGATTAGTTAATTAACATTCAATATTGATTATTATTTATTAAGTCATGATATATTTCATTGTACATAACCCTTATCGAGTGTTTGAGAACATCCTTATTTATTATCTTTTCATAGTATATTAAAAAGTGATATTTAAATGACTTATCATCGAAACAATTCGTTTTATTATGGTATTTTTTAATTTTTATTTTTTATTTTATATTCCCAATGTAAAATGGGTATTGTGTATGTATTTGGTTATCTAAAATTGAAAAACTGATCAGTTCCTCAGTATTTGATTATTTGTATCAATGCTAAAGTAATAACATAAGACACTAGTTCTAGGATACTAGATTTAGGGTCATTGTTTTAGGTATCAGTTTAAAGATAATGAAAATTAATTGTAATTAAATTATGGAAAACATATATTGGGAAAACACATAATTTATACTTTAAATATAATTATATTAGAACATGATATTTTTTTCTAATTAATATATTATGCGGTGTGTCCTAGAAATACATCCCAATATGGATACTACAAGTGGTTGTGGTTCTGGAATAGAGGTACGAATGGGTAATAACATATAATAGGGTGTATTAAGATAAACCACAAAATATTATGGTGCATGAAAATGGTTCATAGTATGAAATTAGATTGATTCCACTAGGGGATATTATTAGGACAGTTCAAATTTTATTTATAAAACACTATAATGGTTTTTAAAATAATGATATCCTCAATGAAAAAAAAATATAATTATAAGATTAATAATGAATTAATTTTTATTTAATTTAATGTGTTATGCTATTTTTAGAATTGTAAATTGTTATTTGAAGTTCATTATTGTTTGATCTACTCTAGTATTCCCCACAATTTAGAAATTATTCCTTGACCGTATAATGGTGTAAATAATTATGGACAACGAATAGATTACGTTGATGAGGAAGCCAATACAAATTGTATTAGAACTGAGAAAATTATGGAAATATTGGGGAATGTTAATCTAGTTATGAAAAATTACCATGTTAAGATGGAGAAACATATTCCAAAACTATATTCACCTGTATTGTATCATATTATGTGATAGAACCCCCACAATTTGGTGGGACTACAAATCTATTTATATCCAACCAATGGATAATATATTTGGAGATGATATTTAATGAATTGGGATGTAGTGAGAAGTCAAATATTACACATATAGTGAATGTTCATAAATTCAATTATAATCAATGGGGGACATTGATCCATAATACTAAAGTGGAAATATAACCCTTGGGATTGAAATCATTTAACGATATATTATTCAAAAAATTATATCCCTCATGGGAAAAAATTAAAATAAATGGAAATATCCTTACAATAAACATAAATCAGTAATAAATTGTTGTGTAGTATAAGGATACCTTTATAGGGGATCTGGGTATTATATAGATTACATAAAAACCCAAAGGTAATTATCGACCAATTCAATGATGGTATTAACCCAAGTATCTAAATGGAATTAGTCACTCATAGTTTTTTATCATTGAATAAAATAGTTATTTCCATAAAATTAGAGAACTAGTTTTCTTGAATAAATATATTTAATTGAAATCAAGAGATGAATAGGTAATTAAACCACAATGATAAAGGGAATTCATCAAAAAAATAGGAGGATGGATCAATTTCCATTATATGAAAATTTCAGAAATTAACGACATTGGAAGTCCATGAATGGGATGGGAGTGTGTTACATGTGCAGTGATAAGGGAAATCTAAAACTAAATATAATTGGAAGAAACACATCAATGTTTCAGAGTATTTAATCATAAAAAATGGTTTATTATTCATAAAAATGTCCCAATAATTAAGAAAATCCACCATATAAGAGGACTAAGAGGGAATTCTAAGCTTATGTTATCACTAATGCTATAGTAGAAGTAGAAAGAGTTGTGGTGGTATGTAATTAAATCCTATCCTAAAATTTAGAAAATGATTAATTTTATTCTAGATCCTCACACTCATTTTTGTGTACCCAGTTTTATATGAAAATTCGATCGTACTATTTTAATTTTATAATTTATTTATCAGCTAAAACTCTAAAGTTATGTCTTACTATAAAAATGATGTGTCTGGTAGTCCCCATTATGATAAATATACATGTTTTATTTTTTTATATCATTATCATACCTATGAATCTCTTCGATATAATCCTTCGTATGAACTATAATTTAGTGTATGATGAAACGATTTATTGAAAGAAGAAGCTAATTATGATTTGTGAGGAATTTTTAAAAATCCTTATCATTATAGCATAGAATTTAGCATCAGAATAAAATCTATATCCACCCACATTTGATCCACTGAATTATATTCTTGTAGATGAAAATTAAAAAAATAAATAGAGATAAAATGTGATCTTTATATATAGGATTTATATATTGTATTATAATTTATTAATATGTTTACTAAATAATTACTGTGAAATCCCCCAAAGAATGATGGTCAATTTTATGTTGATTTAAACCCAGATGCAAGATAAATATAAATTGTTAACTATGGAATGGCCACTATGGAATTGATGTAGTTGAAAAAGCAACTAGAGGAGTTGGGTGAAATGTTATTTATTCACCCCAGTGATGCACCAAGGGGATCCAATATTATCTTCACTAATAAAAATTATGGATCCATGACATTGTACATTGATTATAGGGAAATAATTTCTTTTATGATAATGAAAAAGTATCATATATCTTATATTAAGGACATATTTGATCAAATTCATGGAGCCCGATATTTTTATAATATTGAAATTCATTACAAGTATCATCAATTGAGAATAAAAAGGGAAGCCATCCCGAATAAATCCTTTTAAATGATATATGAACATTATGAGTTTATAGTAATTCCATTATGATTAAATAATGAACCCTCTGATTTTATGGATCTAATGAAATAAATATTCATAGAATATCATGATAATTATTTGTGGTATTCATTGATGATATTTTTGTGTATTATAAAAGCTATAAAGACCATGATAGTCAAATGCATATTATTCTTGAGAAAAATACATTTAATGATTTATATTGTAAATTTATTATGTTTTATTTTTGAATAAAGAAGCTTATATTATTGGCCACACTTTTTGTAACATCCCATATAAATAAAGAATATAAAATTTTAATATTTTTTAATATTTTTTAATTAAATATTAATTTTTTATTAAATGGAACACTTTTTCTGATACAATACTCAACACACAACAAAAAATATCTCTGAAATCTTATATTTCACAGAACATTGAGTTATATTTAAAAATAATATAATAAGATTATTAATTTAAATTGTAGTTAATTCCAAGCTATTTTACTGGCGGGAATGAATAGAACTAACTAAAATAGGATTAAAAATGGTTTCTAAATGTCTTTATATTTATACAATGAAATTTATAATCTTAAAATGTGAATCAATCTAATTTTATGCATAAATACTCAAATATTTTTTTAAAGATCATTTTACCACCTTTTGATGGGGAATCCATTTTAAATATAGTTTTTTGGTTACATTTATTTGTTATTACAGGAAAAATAGAATTCTTCTTTAGAATCATGTCCTAAAAATTTACATTGGGCAAATTTTTTTCATTTTCATGATAATGTTAATTTTTTAATGAATAGTGAAAAATACCACATTTTAATTCGAAGGTACCTTTTCATCTAATTTATTCATACAATAAGTTTTTTATTTTAATTTATTTTAAAGTGTAATTAGATAATAATTTTACCAACTTATAAAATTTTATTTAATTGGAATTAATTTCACTTTGAAATTGTACATAAACAAATGTCAATCTTTTGATCTTTATTATTTCTTAAAAATGCACTTTTTGGTTTTGAAAATGGTAATAAATTATTATACTTCTCTATTTTGAATTTGGAAAAATGGATTCTATATTTGGAATCATGAGGTTTAAATTGTGTAAATAGGTAACTTTTATTTTTAGACATTATGAATATTTACATCAGAAAATATTTTATTTACCATTGTTAAATGGTAAATCTGGTAAATAAGGGTAAAAACTAATATTATAATAATATTTAATTATACTTACAGTTGTTATAACCCTATTTTATGAGTTATGTCCGACCAAGGGAAAAATTGGGTAAATTTGGGGACCCTATGGTGCCACTTGGAAGTGACAATGACACTATATTAATTAATTTAAAGTAAAGACAAATGTAACAAAAACATATATATTTTAGTAAAAAACTTTATATAAAGGGTTATATAAGTAATATTTTCAACTATAACAATTCATTTGAAGGATGAAACTATTTCCTACATCATGTATTTTATTTATAATTTTTAGACATCAAATAAATAACATTAGTTATGGAACAATGATGATTCAATGATTACCTTATTTATGAATTATTTTAAATAAATGAGATTATAAAAATTAAAAAAAATATCCAAAACCTATACAATTATTATTGTATGGTCTAATTCTGAACCTAAGTCATATTAGAATCGATGTTAATGAGTTTTGGATATTTTGAAACCGAAATTAAGTGTATAATTAAAAAAATACATTCAATCATTCCTAAAGAGCCCCTCCTCCCCTTATAAAAGTATACAAACTCTAACCCATTACTCACACCTCTCAAGCCCCATGGCTCATCCAATCTCTCCCCAATTGATCTCTAAACATCCCTTTATTTCGTTTATATTCCTTAACATAGGATGAAGGGACTTTAAGAAATCCTTTCTGTTTAAACCAAAGGGAGTTACCCGATTGAAAGGTAACATCTTCTCTTATGTTCGTTTCTTTTATTTTAATTTTACACTCCCAATGATCTTCTTATTATTTGTTTACATAACAACACCAGTATCCTCAATATACAAGTTTGTTGTTGTGAGAATGATTCTAACTACAATTACACATACCTTCATCTAATGTACTTAGAACATACCGTTTCTATGGACGATGAACTACTGCCTCACAAAACGATAATTGTTCAATCTTCTCTTTCCACCTCTTATTATGGCCATTATGATGGAACCATATTTATATATTATATATATTATGATTAGGTTTTCTATATTATTTTATATTTTTCATTTATAGCATAACATTATGGTTTCCATAATGGGTAAATACGATAATTTCATTTGAGGAAGTGCGGACTACCACCCCCTCAAAGTGATATGACTCATTCATGCCATATGTGGGATGTATAAATGATGGAGTTAATGAAATTATATATTTCATTATACTTTATTTTTAATATAAATGGGTATCATTATGTTTTAATTGTATTAAATACGAAATAGAAATGAAAGAAGCGTTCATGCGTACATACGGCTTACCGTCTCCCTGAACGGTGCATTTCATTTCTTATGTACAAATGTTATGGAATATTATAAAAAATATACATAGGATATATAAGATATATATTATATATAAATCATTAATAACATTCTAGAGATAATTTACACTTGACCACATGGATAATTCATAATTATAACTAGTTACTTTTTTACTCAACTTCCAAACGTCGACAAAATGTCTGATATGAACTCAAATAATTAATAATTGTTATAGAAAGGTAATAATTCATATAAAATAAATAATAAACACGAAAAATGTTCTTAATCATGTATAAATTAATTATGTTTATTATTCTGGAAGAACAAGGAACAAACGATTCAGGTCAAACACGAGGTAAGGGGTTTTCATCTCACATTTTATTTTAGTGAGATTCAAGCTATATTTTCCACTATTTACATTTGTGTGGTGTATGTACTACCCATTATTATATTAATTTGGTAATATAACTTAATATATTTGTATTTACATCTTTATTTTATGATCCTTCTTTTGTTGATGTATGTTTTATAAGTTACCAAATAGGTAAGGGAGCCTTTCACTCTCATCTTCTAATCAATGAATTCTTTTATGTTATATATTTAAATATAAATTTTCAAATGTTGGGATATGTTCTTACATATCTTCATTACTGTAATTTTTATGTATTTGTGATGAGATACCCTTTTATCTCTCATCAAATAATTTTCTTAATTTTCATGTGACGTCGTTAGGCTGTCAAATTTTTATAAGAGAACTTCTTAACTAAATTTCAATTATTTTAGTTCAACTTTTACGTCTTGATTTTTTCATGCAATGAATATTTGTATAATAACTATGATTTTTTTACACTTAATATCAACTTATATTTTCTGTATTCTTATTTTTCACTCATAATTATTTCATTTATTTATCTTTCAACTAAGGATATAATATTTGTAAGGGACATTGTCTGAAGTTATATTCCACTGAGACTTATTTGATGTTATACACTAATTCACTTTTATATGGTGTATATAAAACCCTTTTACATATTATATCATGAATATTAATATTATAATTATATTATATGATTTGTTTATTGTTATTCTGAAATTATATTTCTTCAAGTATTTTCTCTAGTGGTAAGGGACTCTTTAACGAAAACATAGTTTTAAATGTTTAAAATATTTATTCTTCAAAATATTTCTAATTATTGTCCATGTTATGAAAATTAGTTTTAATGATTTATATGAACATTAATCTCTTAAAATTTAAACTCCTTTAAAATAATAAAAGTGGTATGGGACACTTTGATTCAAAAAATTGTTTTGTTAAATGTTTTAAATGTTTTTGAAAATGGATTAATAAAGAATTGATTATGTCAATATCTGGAAATGATATATTGTGATTTTAATATGGAAAAATTATCTTTACTTTATTTCTTTTTATGTGATATGAATATATTATGGTTATTGAGAGTATTTTACACATATGGGTGGTTTAGTGATAAACCTAGGGCTGGTGAGACCAAGATAACTCTCCAATGCATTTGGTAACATGACAGAGGTAAACGTTAATGTTTCCCCTAAGAGTTTTATATAGTATAATCTGATGGGTATTCCAAACATAACTCCATATGTAGTTTTTAAAGCTATAATTTATGTATTTTATGTATTCAATACATTACCTTTAGGATTTATGATTTCGGTGTGTTATTCATAAATCTTCTGATTTCCTGAGGTATGTTATTATTGAATAGAATGATTTCATTGATTTTTATTTATTTATGAGATAATGATTTATTTCATTATTTTATAAACCTTTATAAACTTTTTATGCTCATCCCAAGTTTTGAACTGTTTTTCATAGGTCTTAAAGATGAATAGGGTCAAGGATGTGATCAAAGAAATGTCATGATGTCTAAAACATGGAACGATGTATGTTTTTTTCTTTAAGAGTTTTTATTTTATGAAAAAACTTGAACCTGAGTAAAAGTGTCTACTTTGTAATTTTTGAGATTTAATGTAATAGTTATGGCCTAATTCTCTAAAACTCTAAACCTGAAAAGATTTCCAATGTTAATTCTTGACTTAACTCAAATTATGTAATGTTTAAGGCCGAGTCCTTAAAGTTGGTATCAGAGGTCAATTTAGAAAACTCTAGGTATTATGAGTTCTCTTTAAACACATGGTTAGTCACTATATCTATTATTTCAATCAAATAAATGTTTTATAAATTTTTTAGATCATTTAATTTCAGTTACAAATAGAAAGAGGAGGATCTCAAAAAACATTTCTATATTATCCTAATGAATTTTTTAAAAAAATAAATGCTTTGGTCAAAGACCAAAGAATAATTTATTGATAAGAAAAAAAGGATTACAAAAACAAAAATGAAGGGATTTTTTTACAATCTCTATCAAAAAGATATAATAAGTCAGAAGGAATAGCGTCCAACCAAGTCATGCTTTGATGGACTCCTTTGTTGGCTAGAGCATCAGCAACAACATTTGCTTCACGGTAGGCATGAGTAGCTATATAGTCAATCTCATGGAGCAAATTAAGGCAGTACATCCAACGAGTGGTGAGAGACCAGGCTAGGTGGATGTTTCTATTACAGATGGAATGTATAATAGTGGTTGAATCACTTTCAATCCATAGCTTTCTCCAACCTCTTTGAAGAGAAAAGTCAACGGCATGAATGACGCCGAGCATTTCTGCCTCTAGAGATGAAGAGTGATCACATCCAACAAAGAAACATCCCTGACATTGACCAGCTGAGTCTCTGAAGATCGCACCACAGCTGGCAGGACCAGGGTTGCCTTTGGAAGTGCCATCAATGTTCACTTTGATCCATCCTAGCATTGGAGATTTCCAGAACACTTCAAAGGAGCGTTTAGGTTTTGGGAAAATGCCAGGTACATGAAGAAGACGAAGGATCATAAAATCACCAAATGAGTTGTTGCAATAGTCCTTTTGAATTAAGGCTGCTTCATGAATCGCAAGGAGAATTCGGGACTACCCTGCATTAAGATTGAGAGAGTGATTATTGTGAATGAGATCATTTATAACATACCAGAGCTCATGCGGGAGTTCCGCCACTGCCACAAGAAACGGATTTTTGACCTGCATGGAAGTATCATGTCTAGTGAAATTATTTAGAAACAAAGGAATTGAATCATTAATGGGCTTTCTGAAATTAAAAAGATCAAAGATGTAATTCCAAAGAGCAGAGGCCATCGCACAAGATAGAAAAAGATGATTGGCATCTTCCCTATGCTAGTCACACAGACGACACTTAGAACAAAGAGAAATGCCAATGATTTGCTGACTAGTTCCCAAAGGTAATATATTGTGCGCAAGGCTCCAAATAAGGGTAAGCCTGGAAGGTTTAATCCAGGGTTTGTTAAATTGATTCACCCAAGAAAAATTAGGTTCATGGTCATAGAAATTATGTTTATAATAGCTTTTAGAATCTAGAATTCCATTAGAAGAAGGTTCCCAAACAAGGAAATCACCAACAGAAGAAAAATTATAATTCTCAATAGCTTGCATAATAAAATCAGGAAGATCACAATCAGGAGATTGCAAGACCTCTTTTATAGACTGATTAGTATCTTCAGGAAGATTACTAGGGGGTAACAAAGAAATCAGAGGGCTACCACACCTTATCCTAATGAAATGATTGCAATAATTATTAGAAAGTGATGTTTAGATGATTTTTCAACTTTTTGTATCATACAACTCACTTGCAAGTAGTTTTTTGAGATATTAAACACCTCCACTATACCTTGATATCATCATGGATCATGGGTTATATTTAATCAAATCTTATTTCCACAGTATTCTCATATTTTCATGAACGGTTAATATTATCAAGTCATTTTCAAATATTTTACCTTATAACATGATTTTGAAGCATATTGTGATTTTGAAAAAGGTGTTAAAGAATGAGACCCTTGAGTGACCTATTTATATTTGCATTTACAATATAGTCTCCCAGTACATACTTATGTAATTTTAAAAGGAACATTGATTGAATGTTTCAACTCAAACTCGGTCTGACTGTTTTATAAAAATCATGTTCTATCAGATGTTTTGAAATTTTATGTCATACAAGATTATTTTCCAAAACTATTTTTCTATGAACTCCCATATGATCGAAGATGTAAAATGTGTATTTGGATCAAGAAATCAAATGATTATAAAGGATCTCTAAATCATTGTTGCAATGCATGGACCTTCTCCCTACATGAACAAGATGATGATGAAACCATATGGACATCGTGCTGAATGTATAATGTTCATTCTATTTGGGGTAGTTTTATTTAATCATATTGAAAAAAATGACAATATAAAATATGTTGAGGTCTTAATGTGATGGGATGAAAATGATAGTTATAAAAAAACCATTGAGTTTAAAACATGTTAGGGTTATTTTTGAGATTTATAAAAAGGGCAACCCATTAGATGGGTGACAACTAGTCATTTCTAGAAAAGCAAAATGAATTGAACCTACAACCAATGGGTGACAGGGGCGCATCGCCTACCACTAGCCCATGTGAAGTCCCTGGTTAGTGTGATTTATTGTTTTTAGTTAAATGAATTTATGGATCAAGAATAAGATGATTTTAGGAACTTATGTTTTATCAAATTTATATCTTTAATATAGGATAATGATTTGGTGACTAAGTGATAAATGTTATTTTTGATGACGTTTGTGCTTTTGGGAACACTATATGCCTTAAGAAAATAGAATACTATGGGATCTCATATGTGGTGTAATGGTTGAAATTTGATTTTGGAAGAATCTATGTTTTTATGTCGACATGTGGTGATTTGGGTCATTTAGGGAAATGATTAACCTCTCATAGTGAATATGTGATTAGGTTAATTAAACTACAGTATAAGACTTTATGAGTAGTCGATGTAATTTGTAGATAAATGTTATGATTTATGGTGGAAGACTATGTGATCAAATCCTTCTAAATTTTGGGTTTCAATCTTAATGGGGAATAATTTAATGAATTTTATGGACAATTGTGTATTGAAAGGTATTTCATTAACATTGGGTAATATTTGATGAATTTTGGAGACTAAGAGTAGTATTCAATTTTATAAAGGATTATCCTTTTTTGGGGACTATCAGATCTCGTACAATCCTTTTTGGTTTTGGTTAATGACTAAAGACAGGGAAAATATATAGTTCTTCTCTTGTGGATTATTTGATTCTCTAGAAGTTGATTCTAGCACTTTTGATGTGTCCAAATCATCTTTAATACTCATTATTTGGGAAAAATAAGAGTTTTTGGAAGAAATTTAGTAAAGGATGAAAGTCTACATGACTTGTAATTATGTATTCTTATGTTCTTTGTGAAGATCATAAATAAATTTCTAAAATTTATGAAAAGGAACATAAAACAAAAGCACTGCCCATTTATATTTAGTACTAGGAAACCAATCATCAGTAAACCCATCACAAGTTTGTGGTTTTCTTATTGTTACCATCCTTCTAATCATCTTTTCTATCACTCTCTATCAGGACATGAAACATTGTTTCTTATCTATATCCATATTTTCATGGAATCCTAGTATATTTTGTCACAAGTAACCATTGTACTTCACTTATTTATTTTAATGTGATGGTATTATTGAGTCCTTTTCCAATGTGGGACATTTAATGATGTTTTTAGCCTAATTTTAAAATTATGAGAACACAATTTCCAAAAGGGGGGAAGGATGTAACATCCCTGGTAAACGAAGAATATGAGATTTTCATATTTTTAAATATTTTTTAAATTAAATATTAATTATACGTAAAAGGGGAGACTTTTTCTAATGTCATACTCAACACGGAACAACATATTTCTTCGAAATATTTCATTTCACATAACGTAGAGTTATACCGAAAAATAATATAATAAGTTTTTTAATTTAAATGGTAGTTAATTCTTAACGGTTGTATAAAATAGAATGAAAAAAACTAACTAAAATATGACTAAAAATGTTTCTAAATGTTTTTAAATATATCCAATGAATGTAAAAATCTCAAAATGTGAATGAATCGAATTTTATGCATAAATACTATAATATTCTATAAAAGGCCGTTTAACCGCCTTTTGATGGAGAAGAATTTTTAAATATATTTTCTGTCACTTTTATATGTTATATTTGACAAGTAAAATTATTCTTTTGAATTGGTAAATAAAAATTTACTTTTGGTAAATTTATGGTATTTTTCTGTTAAAATTAATTTTTTAATGAATAATGAAAATACCACATTTTAATACAAAACGTCCTTTTAATTAAATTTATTTAGATAGATAGATTGTTCATTTAATTAATGTTAAAGGGTAATTGGATTATATTTTTACCAATTACTCCAATTTTAGTAATTGGAAGTAATTTCATTTTTAAATTGGACGTAAACAAATGTCAATCATTGGATTTTAATTATTTCTAAAAAACACGCTTTTTTGTTTTGAAAATGAGAATTAATTTTAAATTAATTTATTCCACTTTTGTGTTTGGAATTTTAAAAAATGGATTCCATATTTGTAATCAAGAGGATAAAACTTTGTAAATAGGTAACTATTATTTGTAGACATTATAAAAATTTATTTCAGTAAATATTTTATTTACCATGGTTAAAGGGTAAATCTGGTAAATAAGGGTAAACAAATAATATTATAATAATATTAAATTACCTATACACAAGTCCTAAACCTATTTAATGATGTATTTCCTACCAAGTGAATCCTTGGGTTGATTTTGGGACTCCATGGAGCCACTTGGGATGGATAATGACACATTGTATTAATTAATTTAAAGTAATGAAAAAATTAACATACACCTATATTATTAAGTAAAAAAATTATATGGAATTATACAAGTTATATCTTAATCTATAAATATTCATTTGAAATCTGAAAATATTCCCTATATCGTTATATTTTATTTATAATTTTTTGACATCATATTAATAAAATCATTTATTACACAATGATGATGTTGCGATTACATTATTAATGAATGATTTAAATAAATGAGATTATAAAAATTAAAACAATATACAAAACCTGTCCAATTATTATCTATTGATTTAATATAGAACATGAGTCATCTTATCTTATAATTTATTGAGCTTTGGACCTTTTGAAACTAAAAATATGTTTATAATAAAAAATACATTCAAACATTCCTAAATAGCCCCTCCTCCCATTATAAAAGGATACCACATCTAACCAATTACTCAAACCTATAAAGCACCATTTATAGTCCAAACTCTACCCTATTAATCTCATAACATCCATATATTCCATCTAGATGCCTTAACATAGGCTGAAGGCTCTTCAAGATAGCCATTTGTTTCTAACCAATGGTAGTTACCCGATTTAATGGTAACGTCTTCTCTTAAGATCATTTCCGTTATTTTCCTTATCCACTAATTATGATCTTATTATTAATTTTTAACATAACAAAAAAAGTATAATAAATATACTAGGTTTTTTTAGAATCATTCGAACAAAACTAACACACACCTCCATCAAATGGACTTAAAACAAACTATTTCTTTGGATGACGAATTACTGCCCCAAGAAACGATGATTGTTCAATATTTTACTACTACCTCTTATAGAGGCTATTATGATTAAACTATATTTATATTTGATATATAATAAGATTATTTTTTCTATATGATTGTGTATTTTTCATTTATAGCATAACATTATGGATTCCCTAATGGGAAATATGATAATTTCATTTTAGGAAGTGCGGACTACCGGCCCCTCAAAGTGACAAGACTTGTTCATTCCATATGTGGGATGTATAAAATATGGAGTTAATGAAATTATATAAGATATAAAAATGTAATTATAATATACCAATGTATCGTTAAGTTTTCATTCCATTAAATATGAAATATAAATGAAAGTAGCATTCATTTGTACGTACAACTTACCGTCTCCATGAACGGTGCATTTCATTTCATAAGTCCAAATGTTATTGATAATTATAAAATTATATATATACTGGATATATATGATATATATTATATAAAAATACTTAATATAATTATAGAGATAATTTAATTTTGACCTCACGGATTATTTGTAATTATAACAAATTCATTGTTTTAATCAAGTTCCGAACATCGACAAAATATCCAATATGAACTCAAATAATTAATATTTATTATAACAAGGTAATTGAAGTTCCCAGAATAGTGCAAGATCATTGAGAGGGGAGGGGTGAATCAGTGATCTTCCCTGTCAATTTTTTTTATGAATTCACTTATTTGAAAATTCAACCTCTGTGGCTGGTTAATGCCTTGATCTACTCTTCTAAAGATGAAGTGAAACAAAAGCACAGGACACAGGGATTTACAAGGTTCAGTACAAAGACTTACTCCTTTCCGTATTGGTTATTCTCCCCAACACAGATTCTTCACTAAATCAAAATATGATTACAAACAGTAATTGGTTATACCCCCCAATTACATGTTGGTTAAACCCCCCAACTTTTCTACACCTTCTTCTTTCTTCCCAAAAACTGGTTACACCCCCCAGTTTCAAATTATTCCTTCAAATGAAATGATAGTCTTCCTTCTCTTCATGTAGCTTCAATAAACACTGTTTGAATCTGTCGGTCTTACTCAATGTTCTTTGTACACGCACTTTGTTCTTATGTTTTCATGCACATGAACTCCACCATTCATGCACCCTCATTTTTCTTCTTCTTTTAACACGACCCGAATGGGTGTGAGAATGATGTATGTGTGAGTTTTTCTTCTCAATAGGTTATCAATGCCTCGACCTCATGCATGTATTCATTTTGTGAGAAACACTATGCCACATATTTTTCTTCTTCACAAGGATAAAGCAAGGGTGTGTAGCACCGATTGTGTAGCCTATGGGATTCTCCTCACAGTGACACATCAAGGGTTCATAAGAACTTGTCGAGTGCTCACGGGTTCCTTCACACAGGGGTGCGAGATCTTGTGCGAACCCGGGGATTCACGCTTCTTCTCTTCGTGCAAGGGATGCACCACTTCTTTCCCAAACCAGAGAGGTTCGCGCTTTTCCTTCGCGCAAGACCTGTGCGGGACACCTTCGCGCAAGAGTTTGCGTGGTTCTCCTTCGCATAGAAGGGTTCCGTGGAAACCTCTGCCTTTTTCGAACCAGTGGGGTCCTCAGTTGCTTTTTTTTATTTGGAGAAACCGGACCTCCTTCCTTCGAGAATGGCAGCAACCTCTTCACAGTTTGGGCTCCTCTTTTTATAGGCGAGGAGTGCGTTCAAAATCTGTGTATCCAACATGAATATTTTGATTTGAATGCCCAAGATCCACGGCTTCAAAATTTGGAACGCAGGATAAAAGATATGATTAAATCTCAGTTGTTTCCTTTTCAATGGTAGACTTATTCACTGTAGCATGATCCTCACGTGCATTCATTTAAGAACACATGTGTATTATTTCCCCGAAGGCTTCGATAATTCTGGCATTGGCTCGCAACTCCGTCTACTTTGGCCACATTATAATTCATTATCTTGTTTCATGAATGAAAATTTTAATGCATGCAGGTATTCTATTCGTTCAAATGATCATCATGCACTCTATTCGAGCATCAACGATGATCAGAAACCTGATCATTCTGGATTTGAAGTGGCGACGACGTACTGGTTCTCATCGGGTGGCAACAGTTGTCCAGAGGTTGAAGATAACCTCAGTGCCTCTCATTAGCCATTGGATTGCCTTCAATTAATCAAGGATGGTGGTGATTATAATGTGGGTCACGGAATGAATCATGCGGCTAAGATCAGATGCGAGATCAGATGGACGACCAAGATTATATCTGCATCATTAAAAAGTCGTCCCACATCGAAACGAGCTACGGTTTTATCGCGGTTTAATAAACAACTCGCACCTCCCTTACACTAGATTACTCCTCTCCCCCCTCCGGTTCCACCCCGCAAAGGTTCTCCGGCAGGCGCGCTTAAGCGCCAACTTTGCTCCTCCTGGCTCGCGCACCTAGCCCCCATGCGGCATGGGTTCATCACTGTGTGGCACCCATGGGCTTACACACAGCCCACACTCATGCCTCCTGTGAGGCCACCCATGAGGGATTCATTTAGGCATGGTTGACCCTCGGGTCCCGAAAATGCTTGAGGTGAGGACTTCGGCTGGCCTCCTTGGTTGGCTTCTTTTGGTGTAAAAGAATAGTATGTAATTTTTATAAAAACAAGGTGACCAAGTATTAAAAGCCAAACCATACTTCTTCATTCTCAAACATCATTCCTTCATTTCATATTGAAATAACAACTCTATGATCTTTAATACATTCTTCCAATCCAATCATGGATAATGCATGGATGACATCTTCATTCCTCATGTATTGAAACATGATGCATGGCCTTCAACACATCAAATTTCCTTATGCATTTGAGTACTGCATGTACTTTTTCAAGTGTTGTAACATTGTATCACTTTGATACAAGCCTTGGAACTTAAGACCAGTTTGACAATTGCCAGAGTCATATCGTCTTAGAGATTTGATCAAGTTTACCATTAAATGCTTTGAGTCAACAATAATTCTCCAAGGCTTCACCAACTTCTTCCTCAATATCATCCATTCACAAATTGACATGATATTGACAACAAATGAAACTCTTATGAATATCAATCTCCCCCTTTGTATTTAGTTTTCAATATCACCAATTCACACATTGAATGGGTCAATATGTGTGCCAAACGTTTCTCCCAATATCACCTATGTGCACTTTGAATGGGTCAGTATGTGTGCCAAACTTTTCTCCCCCATACTGGCAACCAAATACAAAGGTGTAAGTGGAGTCTCTTAAAAAACATGCCCCCCTTTGAATAATATCTTTTGGAATGTTTCTGAGAGAGGGATGATATCACATGGTTCACTTGGAAAAGATCCTTTAGTTAATCAACTTATCTTCAAGAGGAATGAACAAATTTTGAATTGAACTGCAAAAAAAACATTACACGAACAAAAAATAAAAACAATGCTCCCCCTCAAGGGATGCATTCATCTCCTTCATTTCCCTATAAATCAGTGCAAGAGAAAGTAGATAGATTTAGGGAATAATGAGGAACCTGTTCATGATCTTCATGTATGAGGAAAAGGCTGAACATGAAGTTTTAGCCTCAACACAACAAACCGCTCTGTCGGTATTGATTTAGTGAAAATGTCTGCAATTTGATCTTGAGTAGAGATGCATTCAAGATTGATGTCTCCACTGGCTACTTTTTCTTTAATAAAATGATATCTAATATCAATATTCTTTGATCTCGAATGTTTTATGGGATTATTAGAAAAACCAATGGCACTTTGATTGTCACATAAGATCTTTAGAGGCTTCTCAGTTTCAATTAGTAAGTCTTCTAGTTGTACTTGCATCCAAATAATCTGTGTGCATGCATTTGTGGCTTCCACATATTCTGCCATAGCTATGCTCAATGTTACTGAGTTTTGTTTCTTGTTGTACCAACTAACACAACCTTCTCCTAAAAAGAAGTCTCCACGAGAGGTGGATCTCCAATCTGTACAATCACCTGCCCAATCAGCATCTGTAAACCCAATCAACTTCATTTTTCCACTGTGTTGGTATAATAACCCGTAATTCATGGTTCCTTTTACATATCTCAAAATTATCTTAGCCTATGATAAGTGAACTTCTTTTGGATTACTCTGATATCTAGAACATAAATTTACTGCATAAGTGATATCTGGCCTAGATGGCATGAGATAAAGTAGGCTCCCAATGATTCTTCTGAAGTCTTTCTGATCAACACTGTTTCCACTTTCATCCTTGCATAATTTAGTTCCAACTGAAATGGGTTTTGAAGCTTCTTTTGCATTTTCCATTCCAAACTTTTCACCAATTCCCTTGCATACTTCTCTTGTGATTGAAATATGAAATTGTGTTTTTGTTCAACTTGAAATCCTAGAAAATATGTCATTTGACCAAGCATGGATATTTAAAAGGTTTTCTTCATCTCTTCTGCAAATTCTTCACATAAACCTTTCTTGTCTATGGAAAAGATGATGTCATCTACACAAATTATGACTATGAGAGTACCTGTGGACATTTTCCTGACATAAATATTGCTATCAACTTTACCCTTGACAAACTTCATATCCCTTAGACATCCATCCAATTTGGAGTAACAGGCTCTATGAGCCTGTATTAAATCATATAGAGCTTTCTCAACCTGCATACCATGCTTCCATCTTTGTCCAGAATAAAACAATCTGGTTGTTTGATATATACCTCTTCTTCAAGATCTCCATTTATAAATGCATATTTCACATCCTTCTGATAAATTTTATAATTCTTATGTTCTGCAACTGCTATGAACATTTTAATGGTTTCCAGTCTTGCTTCTGGTCCAAAATTTTCTTCAAAGTGAACTCCTTCCATTTGTGAATATCCCTTGCATACCAGTCTGGCCTTGTTTCTTGAAACCTTCCCTTTCTCATTTAGCTTATTTCAGAAAACCCACTTGGTGCCAATTACATTTTTATTCCTTGGTCTTGACACAAGATCCTAAGTGAGGTTCTTTTAAATCTGATCAATATCCTCATGCATAACTTGTATCCATTCTTCATGTTCAACTGCCTCAGCCCCTGTATGAGGTTTGACTTGAGAAATAAGAGCAGTTTGATCTTTAATTCTCAATATTCTACTTGTTTGGATAGAGATTGTATATTACCAATAACATTTTCTGTCTCAACATGTTTCTTTAATTTATTGTACCATTTTCTTTTATTTTTATCGTCTTATCATTCATCACTAGTATGTTCAGAATTATTTTTCAACATTGTCTTGTTCTGTCCTAGCTGCTTCATCATTCTTTTCCTCTATTTTCATGTCATTTTCTGCCAAATCTTCTAAATCAAAATTCAGACAGTATCTGATTTTATAGTTTTTTCAATAATTCTGATATCACTGCAATCCACCAACTTGTTCATTCCTTTGTTCCAACATCTATATCCATTACCATTAGGAATGTAGCCCATGAAGATCCCATCTTCTACCTTTTAATCAAATTTTCCCCGATTAATGTTCTTAATCTTTATGATGTAGGGAATTACAAAAACTCTGAAGTATTTAACAGTTGGTTTTCTGTGGTACCTCATATCATAAGCTATCATTAGTGTTTCTAGTCTATGAAGACATCTGTTTTGTATATGTATGGTGGTGCATACAGCTTCTCTCCAGAAAAACGTTGAGATGTTGTGTTCGGCCAACATCGTTCTTCCCATTTCAACTAAGCTTCTGTTCTTTCTTTTAGCTACTCCATTTTTCTGTGGAGTATAGGGCGTGCTGTATTGATGTTTGATTCCATGCTTGCAGAGATAGATTTTAAAATCATCACAAGTATACTCTTTACCATTGTTTGATCTGACTTTCATAATACAGATACCCAATTCCTTCTCATCCTGTCTTCTAAAGTTTTTGAACATTGTGGTTTCCTCTGACTTGTGTTTAATAAACATGACATTATTCATTTGAGTGTAATCATTAATAAATGTTATGAAATACAGATCACCTCTTGTAGACTTTTGTCTCATTGTCCCACATATGTCTGTATGAATAAGTTCAAGGGGCCTAGTTGATAGGATATTTACTCCTTTGTTTGAGCTATGTGTCAATTTTCCTTTTTGACATGTTTCACAAAATTCATCCCTTTCTCTTTTCAATTTGGGAAGATCTCACACAATGTCATACTTCAAGATTTTTCATATACTCCTTTTACCAAGATTCCCATGTCTTCTGTGCTAGAGATTGTTTTCATCGTTGGAACTCAAGTAATAGGAATTACTAGAATTACCAATTTGAAATAAATTTCCAGTGGTTCTTTTGACCTAACATATGATTCTTCCATACTTTGTGATTTTGATGACACATGAGTCATTTTTGAACAACACCTCATGTACATCATCACATAGTTGACTCACACTAAGAAAATTGTGTTTTAAACCTTCAACAAATAGCACGTCATTGGACATCAGATTTTTAGCTTCAATCATAGATCTGCCAACTCCCTTGATTTTTAGAGAGCAATCATTTCTGATGATTACGGCTCCTCCCTCATGATTTTCTATATTGCTTATGATTTTTGTATCACCAGTCATGTGTGATGAACAAATACTATCCAGAATCCATGACTTGGCCTTATTAGCAGCTTTCAGAGAAACTTAAGCAAAACACGAGTTTTATTCATTTAATTTTTGAATCCCTTTTACTTTCATGGGTTTGAGGGCTTGTTTAGGAAGAACAGTCACATAGTCTTTAGTACTATGACTTTATTGATCAAATATTCCACAATTTTCTTCCAAGCAGTTATATTTGTTTTGTGTTTTCATATTAGATTATTTCTTCATTTCCCTTTTTTTCTGAATAGCTCACCCATGATTCATTCCTACCCTGAGGTAGTGACATGTTATAACGGCAAAAATATTCTTTTTTCCCAAAAACTCCACAAAACCAGTAGTATCCTCTAATCCTTGGTCTTCCCCACTGATATGAGTCTTGTCTGGAATATTGTTGTTGTTTTCATTGCAGAACCTGAGTGAATATTCTTGGGGAAGTTATTTCTTTCTTTATATTAGGAAAATATTTGTCACAAGACTTTGTACTCCAAACTTGTCTTAGATTTGTTTTTTAACCTGCATTGTTAGAAATAACAGATGTATTTTGAGATTTGACTGTTGTTGAATTGACCTTCTTGTTTTCACCAGTGTGTGATGATTCTCCCTTGACTTCAATAGCCTTGTTAAAATCTTCTTTGATCTTCTTCAAGTTGTTCTGTGCTTCAAGCCACTTGGACTGAGTCATTGATTTCTCTTCTTCATTGAGGTGCAGTTTCTCCTCAAGCTCTCTTACCATGTTTTCCATTTCAGCTAAATTTAGTTTGTGTCTTTGGATTTCTTCAATGTAAAACATTTCATTCTTTATACATTCTTCCTTTTCTCTAGCAATTTTCTCTGTTCCTTTCAGTAACAACCTCCTTTCTTTCTTGAGATTTCTTTTTTGCTCAAGGAATACTTATAATTTATTTTTCAACATGTGTTCAAGATATGTCCGTTCGCTTTCATCATCTTCACTGCTCGAAGTATCAGAACCTCTTTCCACATGAGCCATGAAATTAGTTTCATCTTCTGGTTGATTGTCTGATGTGGAGTCAGTATCTTCTTCGTTGCTCACATATCTTCTTCTTTCACCTGGAAAGAATTTTTTCTTTCTTGTACCAAATTCGATTGATTCTTTTTCTGATTCTTTCAAATTTCTTGTTATTTGATTTTTCTTCTTCCGTCTCAGGTGCAACAAACCTTTTCTTAGGACAATTAACAGCAAAGTGTCCGATGTTATTGTAGTTATATCACCTTGGTTGAAGTTTTCCTTTTCCCTTAAATTTTTCTTTCCTAAATATTTTTGAAATAAGAGCAAAAAATTTATTGTATTCTTCATCTTTATCTTCATCATCAGATTCAGTTGATTCTGAGGTTTCATCATCTTTGATTTTGAGTTTTCTCATGGCCTCGAAAGCCATCTCATCTTTCATCTTCTTTTTAAAGACTGGGATCTTTTGCATTTCATATGCAATGAGAATGTTATGCAACTCATCAAGAGAAAGATAATATATATCTTCTAGAGTTGAAACGTTCAGATCAAACCTATCAGGAAAATTTTTCATTAGTTTTTTGGCAATAGTTGAATCATCCATCTTCTCTCTAAATCCTGGAATATTACTGAAAATATCATTAACTCTTATGAAATAATCATCAATGTTTTATTCTTCTCCCATCTTGATGTCATCGAATTTCCTCCTCCAAATTTTCAATTTGGATTCCTTGACTTTCATGTTACCTTCATAGCTTCTTTCTAATTTATCCCAGATTTTTTTAGCATTCTTAAGTCCCATAACCATTGTGTACACTTTTTCCGAAAGAGGCATTTAGATGGAATTTTGAGCTTTTCCATCAACCACCATATATCTTTTCTCAGCAAATGTCATAACAGTTTCATCAGCAATACGAGGAAATACAAACACATCTGCATCTCTAACTTCAAGGCCAAGAGATAGATGATAAAGTAACATCATATTCTTCCAACGTTGAAATTTTTTTCCATCGAATGTAGGAACACCCCTACTATTGACAGAATTCATATTATCCATTTTTGAATGAAGTAGATCCTTAAAGAGGTAACGTCCCTCTGATACCACTTGATGTGCCCAGAATAGTGCAAGATCACTAAGAGGGGAGGGGTGAATTAGTGATCTCCCCTTTCAATTTTATTTTTCCTTTTTATGAATTGACTTCTTTGCAAATTCAACCTCTGTGGGTGTTTAAGGCCTTGATCTACTCTTCTAAAGATACAGTGAAATAAAAGCACAGGACACAAGAATTTATAAGGTTCGGTAAAAACACCTACTCCTTGTTGTGTTGGTAATTCTCCCCTACAAGGATTCTTGACTAAATCAGAAGAGGATTAAAAAAAGTAATTGGTTAGAACCCCCCCCCCCCCAATTACATGTTGGTTAAACCCCCCAAATTTTCTGCACCTTTTTCTTTCTTCCGGAAACTGGTAACACTCCCCAGTTTCAAATTCATCCTTCAAATGAAATGATAGTCTCCTTCTCTTCAAGTAGCTTCAACAAACTCTTTTTAATCTATCGACCTTGCTCAATGTTCTTTTCACACACACTTTGTTCTTTTTTTGCATGCACATGAACTCCACCATTCATGCAACCTCCTTTTTCTTCTTCTTTTAACATGACCAAAATGGGTGTGAGAATGATGTATGTGTGAGTTTTTCTTCTCAATAGGTTATCAATGCCTCGGCCTCATGCATATATTCCTTTTGTGAGAAACACTATGCCACAGATTTTTCATCTTCGCAAGGATACAACAAGGGTGCATAGCACTGATTGTGTAGCCTGTGGAATTCTCCTCACAGAGACACAACGAGGGTTTAGAAGAACCTATCAAGTGCTCACGGGTTCCTTCACACAAGGGTGCGAGCTATTGCATGAACAAGGGGGATTTGCGGTTCTTCTCTTCGTGCAAGGGATGGACATCTTATTTCGCAAACCAGAGAGGTTCGCGCTTCTCCTATGTGCAAGACCTGCACGGGACACCTTCGCGCAAGAGTTTACGTGGTTCTCCTTCACGTAGAAGGGCTGGGCGGAATCCTCTGCCTTTTGTGAACCAGTGGGGTCCGCAGTTTTTTTGTTTTCTTTGGAGAAATAGGAGCTCCTTCCTTCGAGAATGGCATCAACCTCTTCACGGTTTGGTCTCCTTATTTTATATGTGAGGAGTGTGTTCAAAATCTGTGTATCAAATATGAATATCGGGCTTTGAATGCCTGAGATCTATGGCTTCAAAATTTGTAACGCTGGATAAAATATATTCTTAAATCTTGGTTGTTTTCCTTTTCAATGGTTGACTTATTCATTGTAGCATGATCCTCACGTGCATTTTTTAAGAACACATGCGTAATACTTCCCCGAAGGCTTCGAGCATTCTGACGTTTCCTCACAACTCAGTATGCTTCGGCCACGTTCGAATTCTTTATCTCATTGCATGCATGCAACTTTTAATGCAAGAATGTATTCGATTATTTCAAACAATCATGAACTCGATTTGAGCTTCAATGGCGATCAGAAACTTGATCATACTAGATCTGTAGTGGTTACGGCGTACTGGTTCTCATTCGGTGGGAACGGATGTCCAGAGGATGAAGATAACCTCAGTGCCTTTCATTAGTCATTGGATCACCTTCAATTAATCACGAACCTCGTTGATTATAACGTGGGTCACGGAATGAATCATGCGTCTGAGATCGGATGCGAGATCAAATGGACGTCGAAGATTAGATCCACGTCAATAAAAAGTTGTCCCACATCGAGACGAGCTGCAGTTTTCTCATGGTTTAACAAACAACTCGCACCACCCTTGCACGAGATTACTCCTCTCCCCCTTCTGGTGCCGCCCCGCACCATTTCTCTTGCGGGCTCGCTTAAGTGCCCACTGTGCACCTCTTGGCTTACGCACCTAGAGCCCATGCTCTGCATAGGTTCATCGCCGTGCGACACCCATGGGATTACACACGGCCCTCAATCATGCCTCCTGGGAGGCCGGCCCTAAGTGATTCCTTTAAGCGCGTTTGAACCTCAGGTCCCGTAAGTAATTTGTATAAAAACAAGGTTACCAAGTATTAAAAGCCAAACCATGCTTCTTCATTCTCAATCATCATTACTTCCTTCTTGAAATATTGTATAAAAACAAGGTTACCAAGTATTAAAAGCCAAACCATGCTTCTTCATTCTCAATCATCATTACTTCCTTCTTGAAATAAAAACTCTGTGATCTTCAATACATTCTTCTAATCCAATCAACTTTCCTTATGCATTTGGGTACTGCATGTACTTCATCAAGTGTTGTAACATTGTATCACCATGATACAAGTCCATTTCGAAAATCGTCAGAGTCATATCATCTTGGAGATTTGATCAAGTTTACCGTTCAATCCTCTGAATCAAACAAAATTCTCCAAGGATTCACCATCTTCTTCCTCAATATCTTTCATTCACGAATTGACTTGATATTGACAACAAATGCAACTCTTATGAACTTCAGTAATAAGTGATATAAAATGAATAATAAGCATTAAAAAGGTTCAAAATCTGGTATAAGTTAACTTATGTTTATTACTCGGGAAGAACAATGAATAAATGATTCAAGTCAGAAACAGGGTAAGGGGTTTTCATCTCAATTTTTATTCTCATGATAATAATGAAACATACTTCACAATTTACTTTTGTGTGGTGTATGTACTACCCAAGATTATATTCATTGTGTAATATACATTAATTTTATGTGTTTTTACATCTAAATTGAATGATTCTTCTTTCATGTGGGGTATGTTTATCAAGTTACCAAATCGGTAAAAGAACAATTCAGTCTCCTCTTCTAATGAATGCCATCTTTTATGTTATGCCTTTAAATTTCAATTTTCAAATTTTGTAATATGTTCTTATATATCCTTATTAATTTACATTTATGTCTATGTGATGAGAGTCTTTTTTCTCTCTCATCAACTCATTTTCTGAATTTTCATGTGACGTTATTAGGCTAAAAAATTTCTATAAGAGAACTTCTTATCCAAATTTCAATTATTTAGGTTAAACATCTACATCTTGATTTTGTCATGATATGAATATTTGTGTATGAACTCTGATTATATCAAAAATTATATTAAAATATATTGGATGTATTATTATTTTTCACACATAATTATGTAACACTACTGGAAATCTAGCATTTCCCAATGGTTTAGAACGGTTGGGAAAGGCTGCAGAACCGTTGGTATACGTTATACCAACGGTTCTGCAAACCGTGGGGAAGTAAGCCGTTGGGAAAGGATTTTCCCAACAGTTTTCACAGAACCGTTGGGAAATCAACAGAGCATTTTATTTCCCAACGGTTCCATGAACCGTTGGTGAAAACAACATTCAACAAAGTATCCCAACGGTTTCAAACCGTTGGGATAGGGTGTTTTTACCAACGGTTCAAGGAACCGTTGGTAAAACCACCTGCATAGAGCCTATGCCAACGGTTTTCAAACCGTTGGCATAGGCTTTGCTGTGCAAATTCCACAGCAGCCTGCTCTGCAATTTGCACATCAGATTTTTGGGCATTCACCCTAGGTTTCAATCCAATTATGCCCTCGTTTTCAATTAATTTTTCAATCCAATTATTGTACCTGTAACACATATAATGCATACATATAGAGAACAAACCAACACATACAAATAATGAAAACCAACCAACCAACACATATAATGCATCCTGAAAATATACTCATCCATAATTAAAGTAGAATTCATAACATAATTATAAACATACATAATTCATTTAGAATTCATTTTAAAATTTAGATGACAATCATATGTGGAATCCGGAATTCAATTCAAAATTTGATTGGTTTTTCATATACCATATATTTTTAATAGAAATGATATCCATTTTAAACAAAATACATACATCTGGAATGATACCGGTCGCACCGTGCCTCGGATTGAGGCAAGGTTAACTCGTACATGTCACAAATGAATCATTGATCGTTGTCCTAAAGTATCAACATATTCCGAAATCGTTTGGTCTGTTTTCCGTATGTCAGTTGTTGTTTTCACTTAAAATGAAGTGTTTTTTAAATAAAAGAGAGACACTTTGAATGGTGTTGGCCACACCGCGTCTCGTATTGAGGCGGGGTTAACTCGTACACATCACAAATGACCCATGTATTGTTGTGCTCAAATATAAACACAATCAGAATGCGTTTGGTTGGTTTTCCGTATGAATTTAAAATGTAGTCCATTTTAAAGAAAAGAGATACACTTAGAGTGGTCTCGGCCAAACCGCGACTCGGATTGAGGCGTGGTTGACTCGTACACGTAACATATGACCCATGAATCGTTGTCCTAAATTTTCAACAGATTCCGAATGCGTTTGGTCAGTTTTTCATATGTCAGTTGTTTATTTCACTTATAATCTTGTCCATTTTAAACAAAAGAGACACTGTCAGAGTGGTACCGGCCACACCGCGTCTCGGATTTAGACGGGGTTGACTCTTACACGTCTCAAATGACCCATGGATCATTTTCCTAACGTATCGACACAATCCGAATACGTTTGGTCGGTTTTCCGTATGCCAGTTGATGTTTTTCACTTAAAATGACGTCCTTTTGAAACAAAAGATGGACACTATGAGTGGTTCCGACCACACCGCGTCTCCAATTGAGGCGGGGTTGATTCGTACACGTCACATATGACCCATGGATCGTTCTCCTAAAGTTTAAATGGAAACCGAATGCGTTTGGTCAGTTTTCCGTATGTACTTAAAATGTTGTCCATTTTAAACAAAAGAGTGACACTTTGACTAATCTTGACCACACCGCGACTCAGATTCATCCCGCGTTGGCTCGTACATGTCACATATGACCCATGTATCGTTGTGATAAATTATCAAAAGATTACGAATGCGTTTGGTCGGTTTTGCGTATGTCAGTTGTTCTTTTCATTTATAATCATGTCCATTTTAAACAAAACAGACAGAGTTAGAGCGGTGTCGGCCACACCACGTCTCGGATTAAGACGGGGTTGACTTGTACACGTCACATATGACTCATGGATCGTTTTTCTAAAGTATCGATAGAATCCGAATGCGTTTGGTCGTTCTTCCGTATGTCAGTTGATGCCTTTCACTTAAAATGACGTCCTTTTGAAACAAAAGACGGACACTTTGAGTGGTGTCAGCCGCACCGCATGTCGGATTGAAGCGGGGATGATTCATACACATTACATATGACCCATGGATCGTTCTCCTAAAGTTTCAACGGAAACCGAATCCGTTTGGTCGTTTTTCCGTATGTACTTAAAATGGTGTCCATTTTAAACAAAAGAGAGTCACTTAGACTTATCCTGGACACACCGCGACTCAGATTCATCCCGGGTTGGCTCGTACACGTCACATATGACCCATGTATTGTTGGGATAAATTATCAATAGATTCGGAATGCGTTTGGTCGGTTTTCCGTATGTCAGTTGATGCTTTTCACTTAAAATGACGTCCTTTTGAAACAAAAGACAGACACTTTGAGTGGTTCCGGCCACACCACGTCTCCGGATTGAGCTGAAACCACCGTGCAACATTCTAATTATTATTCGTGACATGTACGCGCAGACGCCACATCAATCGGACGTGCGGTTTGCGCGGTACGGCTCAATATTCGTATTTTAAGTGATGCACGCGCTTCGTAAACGCACGTGAGGGGGGTCCAAACGGGCCGAACGATTTCGGAATGGCCTGAAATCAGGCGCAAAATACGGGTGAGTGATTTATGAAGTGGTCGAGCAGACGACACATCAATTGGAAGTGCCATGTGCCCGCGGTGACCGACAACGCAGTTCTGGTGTCATAAACGGCCAAAACGGGCGTCCAACGGTCAAATTCATAGCGGAAAACCTCAGATTGAGCTGAAACCACCGTGCAACATTCTAATTATTATTCGTGACGTGTACGCGCAGACGGCACGGCAATCGGACGTGTGGTTTGCGCGGTACGACTCAATATTCGTGTTTTAAGTGATGCGCGCGCTTCGTAAACGCGCGTGAGGGGGGGTCCAAACGGGCCGAACAAAGTCGGAATGGCCTGAAATCAGGCGAAAATTACGGGTGAGTGATTTCAGAAGTGGTCGAGTAGACGGCACGTCAATCGGACGTGCCGTGTGCCCGCGGTGACCGACAACGCAGTTCTGGTGTCACAAACGGGCAAAACGGGCGTCCAACGGTCAAATTCATAGAGGACGACCTCATATTGAGCTGAAACCACCGTGCAACATTCTAATTATTATTCGTGATTTGTACGCGCAGACGACATGTCAATCGGACGTGCGGTTTGCGCGGTACGGCTCAATATTCGTATTTTAAGTGATGCACGCGCTTCGTAAACGCGCGTGAGGGGGGTCCAAACGGGCCGAACGAAGTCGGAATGACCTGAAATCAGACGAAAAATACGGGTGAGTGATTTCTGAAGTGGTCGAGCAGACGAAACGTCAATCGGACGTGCCGTGTGCCCGCGGTGACCGACAACGCAGTTCTGGTGTCATAAACGGCCAAAACGGGCGTCCAACGGTCAAATTCATAGCGGACGACCTCGGATTGAGCTGAAACCACCGTGAAACATTCTAATTATTATTCGTGACGTGTACGCACAGACGACACGTCAATCGGACGTGCGGTTTGCGCGGTACGGCTCAATATTCGTGTTTTAAGTGATGCGCGCGCTTCATAAACGCGCGTGAGAGTGGTCCAAATGGGCCAAACGATTTCGGAATGGCCTGAAATCAGACGACAAATACGGGTGAGTGATTTATGAAGTGTTCGAGTAGACAACACGTCAATCGGACGTGCCGTGTGCCCGCGGTGACCGACAACGCAGTTCTGGTGTCATAAACGGCCAAAACGGGCGTCAAACGGTCAAATTCATAGCGGACGAACTCGGATTGACCTGAAAACACCGTGAAACATTCTAATTATTATTCGCGACGTGTACGCGCAGACGGCACGACAATCGGACGTGCGGTTTGCGCGGTACGGCTCAATATTTGTGTTTTAAGTGATGCGCGCGCTTCGTAAACGTGCGTGAGGGGGTCCAAACAGGCCGAACGAAGTCGGAATGACCTGAAATCAGACGAAAAATACGGGTGAGTGATTTCTGAAGTGTTCGAGCAGACGGAACGTCAATCGGACGTGCCGTGTGCCCACGGTGACCGACAACGCAGTTTTGGTGTCAAAAACGGGCAAAACGGGCGTCCAACGGTCAAATTCATAGCGAGCGACCTCAGATTGAGCTGAAACCACCGTGAAACATTCTAATTATTATTCGTGACGTGTACGCGCAGACGGCACGTCAATTGGACGTGCGGTTTGCGCGGTACGGCTCAATATTCGTATTTTAAGTGATGCACGCGCTTCGTAAACGCGCGTGAGGGGGGTCCAAACGGGCCGAACGAAGTCGGAATGACCTGAAATCAGACGAAAAATAAGGGTGAGTGATTTCAGAAGTGGTCAAGCAGACGGCACGTCAATCGGACGTGCCGTGTGCCCGCGGTGACCGACAACGTAGTTCTGGTGTCATAAACGGCCAAAACTGGCGTCCAACGGTCAAATTCATAGCGGACGACCTCAGATTGAGCTGAAACCACTGTGAAACATTCTAATTATTATTTGTGACATGTACGCGCAGACGGCACGTCAATCGGACGTGCGGTTTGCGCGGTACGGCTCAATATTCGTGTTTTAAGTGATGCGTGCGCTTCGTAAACGCGCGTGAGGGTGGTCCAAACGGGCCGAACGATTTTGGAATGTCCTGAAATCAGACGACAAATACGGGTGAGTGATTTATGAAGTGGTTGAGCAGACGGCACGTCAATCGGACATGCCGTGTGCCCGCGGTGACCGACAACGCAGTTCTGGTGTCATAAACGGCCAAAACGGGCGTCAAACAGTCAAATTCATAGCGGACGACCTCGGATTGACCTGAAAACACCGTGCCACATTCTAATTATTATTCTTGACGTGTACGCGCAGACGGCACGGCAATCGGACGTGCGGTTTGCGCGGTACGTCTCAATATTCGTCTTTTAAGTGATGTGCGCGCTTCGTAAACGCGCGTGAGAGGGGTCCAAATGGGCCGAATGAAGTCGGAATGGCCTGAAATCAGACGAAAAATATGGGTGAGTGATTTCTGAAGTGGTCGAGCAGACAGCACGTCAATCGGACGTGCCGTGTGCTCGCGGTGACCGACAACGCAGTTCTGGTGTCATAAACGGGCAAAACAGGCGTCCAACGGTCAAATTCATAGAGGACGACATCAGATTGAGCTGAAACCACTGTGCAACATTCTAATTATTATTTGTGACGTGTACGCGTAGACGGAACGTCAATCGGACGTGTGGTTTACGCGGTACGACTCAATATTCGTATTTTAAGTGATGCACGCGCTTCGTAAACGCGCGTGAGGGGGGTCCAAATGGGCCGAACGAAGTCGGAATGACCTGAAATCAAACGAAAAATACGGGTGAGTGATTTATGAAGTGGTCGAGCAGACGACACGTCAATAGGACATGCCGTGTGCCCGCGGTGACCGACAACGCAGTTCTGGTGTCATAAACGGCCAAAACGGGCGTCCAATGGTCAAATTCATAGCGAACGACCTCAGATTGAGCTGAAACCACCGTGCAACATTCTAATTATTATTCGTGACGTGTAGGCGCAGACGGAACGTCAATCGGACGTGCGGTTTGCGCGGTACGGCTCAATATTCGTGTTTTAAGTGATGCGCGCGCTTCGTAAACGCGCGTGAGGGTGGTCCAAATGGGCCAAACGATTTCAGAATGGCCTGAAATCAGACGACAAATACGGGTGAGTGATTTATGAAGTGGTCGAGTAGATGGCACGTCAATCGGACGTGCCGTGTGCCCGCGGTGACCGACAACGCAGTTCTGGTGTCATAAACGGCCAAAACGGGGGGAAGCAGGGAACGGAGGTGATAGAGTCCACGCCGGAGGGAACAAATTCCGCCGCCTCTGGATTCAGACCGTTTGGAGGGGCAGAGGCGGCCATGGTTAAGTGGAGTGATGGAAGACACAGTCAGTGTTTTTTATCCCCACTTTTTTTATTCAATCTCGTTTTCCCGATATATAGATAAAAACCCGTTTTGACAGGACTGTTAATGATGAAATCGGATTTTTGACGTGATTGAATCCGCAAATCTAACTCCATAAATCAGGTTTTATTCTAGTTATATGATATATATTTTAGATCATATTCCTTGAGTTTTTTTTAGGCTCCGCACATGTGTTTATATCATATAGTATGAGCTATTTGTACTTTATTAAACATATGTTATGTGTTTACATCCATAAAAAACACTAATATTTTGTAAACATGTGTTATAAATATTAAGAGAACAAATGTAAGTAATGTTATCATTGCATATAACATATTTGTAAAGTATCAAATACTGTCCATTTTAAACAAAAGAAAGTCACTTAGAGTGGTCCCGACCACACCGCATCTCGGATTTAGGCGGGGTTGACTCGTACACTTCTCAAATGACCCATGGATCGTTGTCTTAAAGTATCAACACAATCCGAATGCGTTTGGCCGGTTTTCTGTATGCCAGTTGATGTTTTTCACTTAAAATGATGTCCTTTTGAAACAAAAGACATACACTTTGAGTTGTTCCGACCGCACCGCACCTTGGATTGAGGCGGGGTTGATTTGTACACGTCACATATGACCCATGGATCGTTGTTCTAAAGCATCAACACATTTCGAATGCGTTTGGTCAGTTTTTTGTATGTCACTTTTTGTTTTCACTTAAAATCTTATGGAAATTCATATAGAATATTTTTATATCATATTAAGGGGGTTGTTCGGGGTTGTTCAGGGGGTTGTTCGAGGTTGTTCAGGGGGCTGTCCAGGGGTTGTTCAGGGGGTTGTTCAGGGGTTGTTCAGGGGTTTTCTGGGGTTGTTCAGGGGGCTGTCCGGGGGGTGTTTGGGGGTTGTTCAGGGGGTTGTTCGGGGTTGTTCAGGGGGCTGTCCGGGGGTTGTTCAAGGGGTTGTTCAGGGGTTGTTCAGGGGTTGTCCGGGGTTGTTCAGGGGGCTGTCCGGGGGGTGTTTGGGGGGTTGTCCGTGGTCCAAGGGGGAGGGTGGGGGGTTGTCCGAGGGGCTGTCCGGGGGGCTATCCGGGGTCCAGGGTGGAGGGTTGGGGGCTGTACAGGGGGTTGTCCGGGGGGCTGTCCGTGGGGCTGTCCGGGGGGTGTTTGGGGGGTGTTCGGGGTCCAAGGGGGAGGGGGGGGGGGGGGTTGTCCATGGTCCAAGAATGAGGGGGGTTGTCCAGGGAGTTCACAAACACACAACCACTAAAAGACAACAACATCCATAAAAACAGACAATATATAAAAATAACTCAACTCCAATACTATACTACGAGTCTAGATAAAACCAACAACTAGAATAGATTAAACATCAAATCTCAGTAATATAAGTCAAAAATGTAATGGATCAATATGTCCCACATCAGCATCACCATCACCATCATCATCATCATCATCATCATCATCGCCCTCGTCATCGTCCTCCTCATCGTCCTCACCCTCCACAGCGCCTTCCTCCTCGCCTTCGCCCTCCTCCTCGCCCTCCTCATCTCCCTCCTCTTCTGCATCAGACTGCTCGCCATCATCATCTTCAAGCTGGACATCGGCCTGACCACCACTGGAACTGCCACCTGGTGCACCATATATAGAATGTATCGACGACATGTATTCATCAATCGCTGGGCTGGCCTCTGCTGGAAGTGTTGGACATAGAACTTCAATAAATTTCATAAATGCACTGTTTGCCCTAGTAGACTGTTCTGCCGTCTCTGTGGCCCTTTTCTCAACCTGTTCTGCCTGTGCCCTAACTTGCTGCAGCTCGGTGGCACTACAACTCGTACCTGAGGCAGGACAATACCTCGTCGGGTCTATCCTAGGTCGGCAGCGTACTCTGCCAGAATGATCCTCTCCCAACACCTGATGTAAGTGATCAGATAGCCCAAAATTGTCTGCTTCTTGGGCATCGAGGGCCTCTAAAGCATCCTGTTACAAATATAAATATATTATTAAGTTACGAAATAGATATTAAAATATAAAATCAACAGATTAAAACTTACAATCTGTTGCTGAGTCGCTTCGTTGACAGCACTTCCATCCTTTTTTCGTCTACTCGAGCAAAACAGTTTTGCTCGAGGCACACGTCCTTCAATATTTTTTACTTGCCTCTACAATGACATTGAAAACAAAAGTTATATAAAATCTTTATCAAATAATTAAATAATTGAGGAAACAAAAGGAAATGTAAGTCGTAAAGAAAACTTATAAACAATTGTCATACCTGCTGCATCTCATGATCCGGCATCGTCGTGCGTCCTAGTGTATGGAGGTATTTTTTTGCATCAATGTTTTTTTTTATTTTTTCCAGATGATTCCTAAATAAAATTTGATAATGCAAAGGATAATATTAATGAAAAACTTGAAAGTTATTATTTAAATACCTCAAATGTAATTCATACCTTAAACTGGGTACTCATCCAATGAGTAATCATCTGACGATACTGCTCTATAGGACAATCATCCATGACTGGTACCGCCTCTAACTCAGTGCCAACTCTAGCACGCCATCCAATATACAGCTCATGCTTGTAGGCTCTCCAAAGCTCGCCTAAATCCTTTAGACGTTCCAGTCGTGCACCCTCACCATCAGGAAAATTAAATCGAAGATGAAATCAAAATATTAATTCATATAAATACAAAAAAAATTAATGGCATTAAATACAACAGATTTTTTTACCCATATCTCTGCCCAAGATCTATCTTTGACCTCATGTGGCAAATGTCTCCACGACAGCGGGCTGACAGGAATGATGTCGGAGTATTTGGAAAGCGTCGCCATAAAACTCCGACATCGCTGCCCTGTTTTCTCAACCATCTGATTGTCTTCATTATATTCCACCATAACCTGTGTGCGACGGTTCCACACCGAACGCATGCGTGTACGGCCCCGCCCCCGCCTCCTGTCAGTAGATGTATCTGTCATGAAAGAAAAACAAATATTTTATCAAAACATGTTATAATGAAAATAAATATTGCTATAAAAATTTGTTAGGGTTTTATAAATATACCTGCGCTAGTCTGATCAATGAGTGGCGCCGGATCCACAGAACCTGATGGAACACCCTCTGGTGGAACATGAGTCGAAGATGATGGAATATAAAAGCTCGGAGAGATAGAAGTAGAAGGAAAAGAAGATGGAACAGCTGTATGACCTGATGCTGACTGGGGAGTGGGAATCATCATGGGATGTGAAAATGATGGGGCAGAAGATGCAGAAGGTAGCGAAAACATGGGAGGTCTAAATATCCCGTGTGTCCCTAACGACACACCGGGATCAGAATGTGGGAAGGCTGAAATGTCAGTGGGAGGGGCAGGGTCTAGTCGGGCACGCGCAGCTCTACGTCCACCTCTGGTACGAACCCTCCTCGTACCACCTGCCTGAGTACTAGGACCAGTACTAGGTTCCTCGTCGAATAACTGTCGACGTAATGGTGGATCCTACAAAAAAGTTTACAAAAAAAATTAATCACATGACATTATATATTCTGTAAATATATATATATATATATATATATATATATTTGAAATAAAGTACTCACTGTAGGCACTAATGGTGGAATGCCCATCTCCTCCATCCGACGATTGTTCTCCGCCATTTTTTTTCTTCGTCTCTCTTCAATTGGCTACATTTCCTGCATTGGAAAACAAATATGTAATTAATTAGAAAAAGAAAATTAATTTGTAAACCAAAAAACTAAATATATGAGGGAATGAGGGGATTCATTGGTAATTTAGCTATCAATTGTTTTAGAAGAGCATGAATGAATTTAATAAAACATACAAGTTGTAATGTTCACCAAGTTAGAAATATTGTTTGATTTGGTTTGAATATAGTTCAATTCCAAATTAGAAAATGCAATTCAAATAAAATAGCAACCAATAAACATTGAAAATTCACATAATGGTCAAGTCAGCTAAAACATATTTGTGATCAATACTAAATAAATATGAATATTACCAACCTTAAAAACCCAACTCGAGGTAAACCAAAAGAATTGAGAACATGGATGAATGATTCTATATATTTCCAACCACAACTTCAGGTTCACAATCAACTCTGACAATTGAGCTATTGGAGTCATCAAAAGAAATAAATGGATTGGTTCCAATGGAAATAGGGACAGTGTCAATTCCATCATCAGCATCATCAAAAATATGTCTTGGATTTACTTCAACTATGACACCAAATTCAGGTTGAATTTGATCTTTGACATAAAAAACTTGTTTAGCCATTGATGCCAACACATATGGTTCTTCGGTTGCAAGAGTGCGGGTCATATTAATTACTCGAAATCCACAATCATCAACAAATGTGCCATGTATCGTCATCGAATCAAACCAATGTCATTTCATCATTGTGACTCGTCCATGAGAGTAATAATCCAATATTATTATTTTCTCAACGACTCCATAATAACCCACATTTTCAAGTCGCGGTCTACTATCTGATGCACTGGCATAACAATCTGTTGTGGCACTAACCATAATACCATCATGTTGTGTTCTCATGTTTTTGGCTCATTCAGTGACAATAAATCTGTACCCATTGATAACAATTGATTTACAGTCACGAACCACGGTATTAGGACCAAAAGCCAAAGCTCTTATTTCCTCAGAGACAGAGTCAGCAGACAAACTCAATACCTGAAATATAAATTACAGTTAAACTTAAGTAAATATTGAAATAATTAATTTAAACAGTAATATTTTTACCTTCAATTTTAACCAAGCAGAAAACTCTTTGCTATGCAAAGTCTCTCTCCTTCTCAAAGATAAAGAACGATGCTTCCTATTTATCATTGTTTTATGTTCCCTGTAGATAAAAAAATATGAATAGTTTAACAGATATATTTGTAAGATATACATATTCAATTTTGTTACCTGATATAGTCATCGAACAAATCACAGTTGAACAAAACTGTGCGATGTGCCATCTCCTGATCTTCATGGCTTAATGTCTTCAACGTATATGATCCAGGAATTCCACCTGTTTGAGGAAGTGATGGAAAACTGGGTTCAATTTGCTCATATTGTTTTTATTCATTTCTCATTGGTCTGTTCATTCTTGTAGTAAGATCAGACAAATACATTGAACAGAAATCCATACATTCTTGAGCTAAGTAACCGTTCACGATAGAACCTTCGGGATGATTCTTGTTTCAAACATAAGACTTTAATGTGAACATATTTCTTTCAGTTGGATACATCCAACAAAAAGAAACAGGTCCTCCGAGAAGTATTTCAGTTGGAATATGGACAGTCAGATGCAGCATGCATGTGAAAAATGATGGGGGAAATATTTTCTCCAACTCACACAAAATTAATGGGGCATTTGTCAACATTTTTTGCAAGAAAGACTTGGACAACTTCTTAGCCCAATGATCTCTAAACAAATGGCACAACCGAATAACACCCACCCTTACATTATTGGACAAAAGATGACGGATTGCTATTCTAAGCAACTCATGCAGTAGAACGTGATAATCATGAGTCTTCAAAGATTTTAGCTTCAACTCTCTTCTGTTGACCCGTTTAGATATGTTGCTTGAATAACCATCAGGAACTCTAATAGTCTCTAATACTTCCAAAAATTGTTTTTTTCAGTAGGTGTCATCACATAAGAAGCACATGGAAGTTGCCATTTATTTTCACTGATACGCACAGGATGCAATTCTGGTCTGATGCCCCAATCCACCAAGTCACGTCGAGATCGTAAATCATCTTTTGTCTTCCCCTTGACATTTAGAAGAACTGAAAGCAACATTTCACATATATTCTTTTCAATATGCATTACGTCTAAGCAATGACGTAGCAAATTGGTTGACCAATAAGGAAAATCAAAAAAGATACTCCTCTTCCTCCAATTGTAACAGGTTTCTGTGGAAACATTCTTTCTCTTTCCAGATTTCATTTGACCCTTCCCGAATGAAAAAATGAAATCTTTCAATTCATTAAGCACATCAGTTCCAGACATACGCTGAGGTGGATCATCGGTCTCTATAGTATTATCAAATCTTCGACGATTCATTCTATATGGATGATCCTTTGGAAAAAATCATCGATGTCCCATAAAACTGAAACTACAACGATGTTTCAGTCTTCTGGATCGTGTATTCTTCATACAAACTGGACATGACAGTTTTCCCTTCGTGATCCATCCAGACATCATTGCATAAGCCGGAAAATCATTGATCTTCCACATAAGCGCAGCACGCATCTGAAATATGTCTTTCGAACATGCATCATATGTGCGCACACCCACATCCCAAAGAAGTTTCAACTCTTTTATTAAAGGTTGCATGTATACATCAATATCAATGCCGGGATCAGAAGGACCAGATATGAGTATACTCATGAAAGTGAAAGATTTTTTCATACACAACCATGGGGGAAGATTATAAATGTGTATAAAAACTGGCCATGTGCTGTGCGAAGTAAGCATCCGCCCAATCGGATTAAAACCGTCGCATGAAAGACCCAGCCTCACATTATGCATGTCAGCTGCAAAATCAGGATGTCGAGCATCAAATCTCTGCCATGCAAATCCATCTGCAGGATGAACCAACTCATCATTAGTCTTCTTTCTCTCGATATCATGCCATCTCATTTTTATTGATATGTCATCAGACATAAAAAGATTATGGAGTCTGGGGATCAATGTAAAGTGCCACATTACTTTCTGTGGAACGCGGGATGGTGTTCCATCAGATTTTGACTTCCAGCGGGATGTGCCACATTTTATACATTCATTTCATTCAACGGTTTCTTCCCAGAATAAACTGCAATCTTTCGGGCAAGCATGAATTTTGTTTCTGGAAAATCCAAGTTCTTCAACTAACTTCCATGCCATATAGTGGTTTGAGGGAATATCTGCATCATCTGGAAGTAAATCCTTCAAGAGGGTAAGAATGTAATCGATTGCTATATTAGAAATCCCATACATAGTTTTTCCATGAAACAATCGGATTAAAAATTCCATCTTTTTCATTTTATCGCATGGTCGATATACTGGAGTCGTGGTAGCATCATTCAATTTTTTCACCCTATCAATATCATCATTTTCACTAGATGCATCAGTTGTCCTCATATCGACGTCTTCTTGAGTTGAAATCCTTTCTTTTTCATAATGACGAATAAATGGAAACCGATCATCTAACAAATTCTCCATTCCAGTCCTTTCATTTCGATCATCACCAATTTGAGATTTCATTTTCTCCCCATTGTGATACCACACAAAGTAGTTTTCCTGAAAACCATTTTTGGTTATGTGGTAGCTGACTTCTTCACGACTCAACCAAGGTCTACAACACAATTGGAACATGGGCAGTGTATGCGACCACTATCTGAAGCATTGTGAAATGAAAAATCTATAAAGATCTCCAAATTGTTTTGAAAATCGCTTGAGATACGATCGGTTTCATAAATCCAACTTCTGTCCATTCTGTAAAACAATTCATATAAGTCATTTTTTCATAAACAATTCAATAGGATTGAACTTTAATAGAAAATACATTTAAGTAAACGATAAAGGAATAAAATAATCATGGTATCAACTAGACATGTGAAAAAAACATACTAATGTGTTATTGAAAAAATGTAAAACCAACAAGAACTTAATGTGTTATCACATCAGAGCATGCCTCATCCCATAACCATATTAGTAGGGTACCCTCGTGGACAGCCCCGCCCACCCCCGTGGACAACCCACCCACCCCCGTGGACACCCCCTACCCCCTAGACAGCCCAACCACCCCCGTGGACAGCCCACCCACCCCCCTCGACACCCCTTCTCCCTATGGACAGCCCCCACCCCCTTGGATAGCACGCCCACAACCCTGGACACCCCTACCCCCTGTGGCCAGCCCACCCACCCCCCCTGGACAGCCCGCCCACCCCTCCTTGACAGCCTGACCACCCCCGTGGACAGCCCGTCCACCCTTGTGGACAGCCCGCCCACCCCCGTACCCCCCTGGACACCCCGTACCCCCCTGGACACCCCGTACCCCCCGGGATAACCCCGCCCACCCTCCCAAATAGCCCACACCCCCCTCCCCTGCAACCCCACCACCACCACCTAGACATACCAACCACCTGGACACCCCACACACCCCTCCCCCACCAGGACACCCCACCCAGACCCCCAGGACAGCCCACATCCCCTAGACAGCCCCGCCCACCCCCGTGGACAGCCTTTCCCACCCCTGTGGAAAGCCCCACCCACCCCCGTGGGCAACCCACCCACCCCCGTGGACACCCCCTACCCCCTAGACAGCCCAACCACCCCCGTGGACAGCCCACCCACCCCCCTCGACAGCCCTTCTCCATATGGACAGCCCCCACCCCCTTGGATAGCCCGCCCACCCCCCTGGACACCCCTACCTCCCGTGGCCAGCCCACCCACCCCCCCTGGACAGCCCACCCACCCCTCCATGACAGCCCAACCACCCCCGTGGACAGCCCGTCCACCCTTGTGGACAGCCCGCCCACCCCCGTACCCCCCCGTACCCCCCTGGACACCCCGTACCCCCGCTGGATAGCCCCGCCCACCCTCCCAAATAGCCCACACCCCCCTTCCCTGCAACCCCACCACCACCACCTAGACATACCACCCCACCTGGACACCCCACACACCCCTCCCCCACCAGGACACCCCACCCAGACCCCCAGGACAGCCCACACCCCCTGGACAGCCCCGCCCACCCCCGTGGACAGCCTTTCCCACCCCCATGGACAGCCCCGCCCACCCCCGTGGACAACCCACCCACCCCCCGTGGATGCCCCCTACCCCCTAGACAGCCCAACCACCCCCGTGGACAGCCCACCCACCCCCTCGACACCCCTTTTCCCTATGGACAGCCCCCACCCCCTTGGATAGCCCGCCCACCCCCCTGGACACCCCTACCTCCCGTGGCCAGCCCACCCACCCCCCTGGACAGCCCGCCCACCCCTCCTTGACAGCCCGACCACCCCCGTGGACAGCCCGTCCACCCTTGTGGACAGCCCGCCCACCTCCGTACCCCCCTAGACACCCCGTACCCCCCTGGATAGCCCCACCCACCCTCCCAAACAGCCCACACCCCCCTAACCTGCAACCCCACGACCACCACCTAGACATACCACCCCCTGGAATGTGTAGAAATAACATAAAAATACATGATATATAGATAGCACAAAATACTCAACCTATGGGTTAACATTAACTACATAATCACACACTTCACTACTACCATAAAACACATAAACCACACCACCACCACACAAGACGCATAGCATTTCTCACATTCATTTATAATCCACTTCATTCACACTTACATTGTCCATTCATTTAATGTTAAATTAATTAAATCCATTTACCACACATCCAATTCTATTCCATATCATTTATTTAATATCTTGTTTTTTTGTTTTAACAGCATAATTTATTCCATAGATAACCAGGAAACTAATAAAACCACCACACAACAACTCACCATCTCACAATAACCATCGACACCATGTTACATCGACCAACCATCTCACCAAAACAACCACATATCACAATAAAAATATTGCACATCACAAACCACCGCACAACCAAAACCACCTCACCACATTATACACCACAACTTCATCACACAACACCTCCACACGACACAAAACCACCACACATCATCACTATCATACAACTTCACATGACACGTCCATGCCCACTAACCATCACATTACAACCCCACATATCACAAAGCCCAACTGGTCACCTCAATCCCCATAAAACAGCCTACAACATACAATGAAACACAACAAAAAACCTCTCATAGAGGCAACATACCCCAACTTCCACAATTTATTTATTCAAGGTCTTTTATTACATTACCCCTTTATTTAGCATGGACATTATAACACAACTGATATTCGAGGGGAAACTAATTAATTAACAAAATATTTATTCATTTCCCTATTTTACACGGTGAAATCAAATCAAAACCCAAACTTAAAACTAAAATATTAGATCAATAACAATAAAAACAAGGTACCATATGTGTATAAAGAAAAAGTTACTTGATTTGAGATGATTCAAATGGGTTTTCACCTATTCGGATGGGGGATTTGGAGACCAGCAGAGAGGTGGAGGTGGATTGATAACTTAAAACTAAAATACTAAAGCAATAACAATAAAAATAAGGAAGTATATGTGTATAAATGAAAATATACATGATTTGAGATGGTTTTCACCTCTTCGGATAGGGGATTTCGCGAGAGGAGAGCAGTGGAGCGGATGAAATTAGGTTCTGTGCGAATGGGGGAGAGTATCCTCGCGGCTGGATTTGGGGGAAATAATTCCCAACAGTTTTAAAGAACCGTTGGGAAAGAGATGCTAAGGACCCCTTTGCCAACGGTTTGAGGAAACCGTTGGCAAAGGGGTGACCCTTTCCCAATGGTTCTTTTGAACCGTTGGCAAAAGGTGATTAACACACCCCTTTACCAACGGTTTCTTCAAACCGTTGGCAAAGGGGTGGCCTTTCCCAACGGTTTCAATAAACCGTTGGGAAAGGATTTCTTAATCCTTCAAGCCCAACGGTTTTAGCAAACCGTTGGTAAACACCCGTTGGGAAAAATAGAATTTCCAGTAGTGTAATTTATTTATCCTTAATCAAAGGATACAATCTTTGTAAGGGACATTGTCTCAATTTATATTCCATTGAGACTTATTTGATGTTATACACCAATTCACTTTTATATGGTGTATATACTGTCCGTTTTTCTATTATATCATGAATATTCTTATTCTCATGATATTATAAGCTTTGTTTAATGTTATTCTGCAATTATGTTTATTTATTTATTTTCTCTAGTGGTAATGGACTCTTTAACGAAAGCAATGTTTAAAATGTTTTAAAGATTTATTCTTCTAAATATTTCTCATTAATGACAATGTTTTTAAAATTGTTTTAAGTATTTATATGGAAATTAATGTCTTAAAATGTAATCTTCTTTAAAAGAATCAAAGTGGTATGGGACACTATGATTCAAAAATATCATTATTAAATGTTTTAAATGGTTTTGAAAATGGTTTGACAAGGCATTGGTTATGTCAATATCTTGAAATGATATATTGTTATTGCAATATGTAAATGTTATCTTCCTTTTATGCTTGTTTGATGTGTTATGAATATATTATGGTTATTGGGAATCGTTTATGCATATAGGGGGTTCCATGATAAACATAGGGCCTATGAACCTTAGATAGCTCTCCAATGCTTTTGGTAACATGAAAAAGGTAAAATTTAATGTTTTATTAAGAAATTTGCGGAATATACTATGATTGGTATTCCAAATGTAACTCCTTATGTAGCTATGAAAGCTACAACATATTTATGTTATGTATTCAATAAGACATCTTTATGATTTATGATTTTAGTGTGTTATTCATTAATCATATGATTTCATGAGGTATGTTTTGATGGAAAATTATGGTTTAATTGAATTTTATTTATTGATGGGATAATGTTTTCTTTCCTTATTTTATAATTATTACTATGCTTTTTATGCTCATCCCAGGTTTTGAAATGTTTTCAACAGAACCTAAAGATGAATAGGGTCAAGGATGGGATCACGATAAAGTCATGCTGTCTAAAACATGGAACTAGACAAGTTTTTTTAAGAGTTTTTATTTTATGAAAAAAAATGGAAACTAATTTGATGTGGATACATTGTAATTTTTTATATGTAATTTAATAGTTATGGACTAATTCTATAAAACTCTAAACCTGAAAAAATTCTTAATGTGAATTCATGACATAACTATAATTATGTAATGTTTATGGTCAGGTCCTTATATTTTCTCCATGGATGGAATCTTATTAGATCTTGTGAAGACAAAGGCGGTCAAATAATGACCAATACCAACTAACATAAATGAGCTATGTTGTTTAATTGGTATAAAAGGTTCTCTCAGTGAATCGTTCAGAATTTTTACTAATTGAAATATCTATTCAAAATGTATTCACATAAAGGGGTTGTGTTTGTTTAGACAAAGGATAGTGAAAATAAATTTAATGAAAAAAATTGTAGACTAGAAAATGCATTGATTTTGACTCTACTTTATAGAATTGGTTGGATTTAGATATATTCTTATTCAAAAAAGAAGGGGATGTGTGTTTCCTAATGAAAAATTAAAATGTTATTCCATATTCATAATTGAAATTGAATACTGGTGAATAAAATATCCCGCCCCATGATCTTCAATTGGTGACTATAATATATTCTTTGATGATATTGATACATTATCACATGGGTGAAATTTGAGACCAATAAATAGATTATAAAATTATAAAGTAAACGTTTTCTTATATAGTGATTAATATGAAACCATGGAGACATATAGAGTTATAAAGGATTATGATTTTTCAATACCCTACCTCATAGGGAGTTAAAATAACATCGCATGTGTATTGGGTAAGAAATATCATAGATTTATAACCCAAGAAATGGTTGGAAAGTATCATTTGTTCATTTATATTTTAAAGATGGACTTCAGAATCATTATGAAAGGGTATACATCACCTATTTTTCAAATTTTTGAAAACCCATATTTATTTGGAAATATAAACGGTTCTTAATCTGATGATGACAACATTTAAGAAGAAAATTGTTGTTATGAATAATGTTAAAATAGAAGACATCACTTGTGAAGATAATGTGATAAAATTTGGATATATATTATGTGTTCAATCTATACCAGAGCTAAAAATAGAATTAATGGATGATGATCATATCTAAAATTTTTCTGTAAACCTTTGCTGCACAACATTGTATATGGTTTTGATGGAACATATTTGGTGGGATAATATTACATGGGGAATTTATGACTATGGGTCCATATATTTGGTTTTTCAACAAATTAAATCAATGAGATATCATCTTAGAGGATTCATGAAACCACTTCCTATTACTATAAGGAAATGGTATGTCATTAATATGGAATTTTTTATAGGACAACTAAAGGATCCTAAAATGAATGATTTAATATGGGTTATCAATGGCCGACATACAAAATAATAACATTTTCATTATGTATAGGGAATATTTACCTTACTATTTCCTTAAAAATATATGTATTAAAGATATTTTAATAATTTTTTTCACTTATATATTGGTTGATTTGGAATATGAAACCCATTTAACATTTAAATTTTATAAAAATTCTTCATAAGTATCTTGATATTGGTTATCATTTCAGGAAAACCTATTATCCTCTAACTAAGGGAAAATACTAATGGAAAATAAAAACAATAAATGTATTTTTTAGGTTATTGTCACTTTTCATTCAAGGAATATTGGATCAATATTTACCTTCTGAAATGTTTTCCCATAAAAATAGTTTCGAATTGATTATTCAAATGGCACTGTATGAATAATTACAAAGAAATAGATGTAGTAATACAAAATTTTGGAATGATATTTGTCACGAACCACCTTCACCAAGATGAGAGAAGGGACACCAGATTGCCAGACTCATCCTTCTTCATGTTGAAGGAGAGATAATGACCCTCGAGACCTGCCTTCAATAGGTCCTGGAGTGGCGACTAGCACCAAGGGTATAGAATCACAAATAATATGGAAGACATTACCCTTTTTATTTAGTAGGATTGGGAGATAAGATAGTAATTCCCAACAACACCAAAGGTGGAAGTAAAAGTAAAGCCAAAACAAACCATTATCATATGCACGTTCCAAAAGTAATAATACAAAAGTACTATTAACCCCAAAAGAAAGTACCAAGGAATAGAAAACAGCAAGAGTAACCTTCCCAATGTATGAACTAGTACGATCCTGCACAATCTCTGAAGTCCTCCTAGAATCCTAAATGTAGTTTTATATACGTAGGGTGACCATACAAGTATACTCAGTAGGGAAAACCAAAAGATCTTGTGCACAAGTGGGGAGACATTCTAATACCCAATGAGAAAATAGATAACCAAAACACCTAGCAAAGAAAAAATCCCACCCAAGAATCACCAAGGCACACTCCCCAAATAACGCAAGTCAATTAATATAATAGTAATAACTCATCGACGGTTGGGTAACCCTCGCAACTTCTCCATGGGTTATTGAAGACATCCTACACATCAAACCTCTCCCTCCATTCTCACTGCAGTCTCACTACTATACCCCGCCCGCACACACCTGGGCCATCACCACACATCCCGCCCACAAACACCTAGGCTATATCAACTACACGTAAACATGCCTATAAACACCTGGGCCATAACAACCACTTCCACACCCAAAGACACCTAGGCCTCATCCCGAAGACACTTGGGAGACAACCTTCCTACACACACCTAGACCAACCACCACAACTAACCTGATCGAAGAATCTTGGGCTATAATGTCCCTCAGGCCATCACATCCTACTCGATGAGTCTTGGGATATTCGGGAAAGGAATCAGAAAAGGAGCTAATAACTGTCCACTCATAGGAGTGTTGGAAAAAACACCCTCCTCCATGAAATGGGGGTGTTCAGCACGAAGTGCTCAACATGTTTGGGGCGCAAATAAGAAACATAAAAGCGAAAATATATGTATAGGTAACAAGTACTCATCCTAAACTATGGGTTCCAAAACCATCCTAAGCACAAACACCCTAGTTATTATTCATTCATAAAAGGGAACACCACTCCCAGCCAAGTCACAACTCATTCCTAGAACAAATTCCCCATTGAACCATTCTTGACTTCATGATCATGTGATTCCATTTCAGTAAACTCTGCACTACTGGGAAACAAACAGGCATAACCACAAGCTATGGAAAGGAAAACAGACAAACACCACTTAATAATTCACACCTGGTCCTCTTGTAAAGTTACAACAAAGGGATATGTGAGATCCCTCAAATTACTGGAACCAAACCATTCCCCAAGATACAGCCCCACATGGCCTCAGATCCACAACCAACAACCGTACAACAATAGAGGATCCCATCCCCATCCATATCAACCTATTGGCATCAATGAGAAAAAATAGACATGCCACAAAGACAGAGCAAGGTAGTTTCTAGTCTCAATTGTATTATTCATTAAGTTACTTCTTTTTGTTTGGTTAACCGGGGTGATCACACAAGGATTTTTGTTCACCAGGCATCCATTTAATCAGTCTAGTTTACGTGATTAACCAATTTTCATGTTATAATCATTGAATCACATGAATATCCAAAAAAATAGTGGTCCATTAGTGTGAAATAAAATACCACCAACGACTATGATTTTCAATGGACGTAAGCCCATACAATGCACACATAATCAAGGATAAAGAGTACAGTAGAAACTGAGAACACCCCCGTTCATTCATTTAAGGTCCCTTTCTATTGTCTTCATTAAGGTCTGGTTTCATCCATCCCCATAGAAACAATAGCATACCCACCCTACATGACACACAGTAAAGAGACGAGATGTAAAAAACCCAACCTAGATTGATCAAGGATCAACCTTTTATCCCTGCGCGCCAAGAACTGGGGATGCACGAATTGTAGGGGAGGAACTCTGGGGACACCAAGGATGAGTAGGCAAGCTCCATCAGGAACACCACTTTCCTTAGAAAGGGGTGTGGACTCCAAACATACAAGGAATGAAAAAAGGAGATTAGCCAAGATGAAGAAGGAAGAAATTCTAGTGTGATATAAACATGATATCCCATTGTTAGGGGAACTAGAATTTTAAATGGATTTAAAGTCGGATCGTGGTTTTCCACGTGGTTCTGAGGTTAAGCATGATGGAATAGATTGTAATTTAATAATTCATATCAGATAGGTGGCCATTATAGCTATGCGTTTAAATGATATCCCTTAAATCGCGCAACATGGGCAGAATTGGAAGTATGGGGAAAGGGTGTGACACGAGGAAAAACCACGTGTTTTGGTAAGTTAAGGGTTATCCAGCTCTTGGTGGATTTTTGATATTATTTATGGGATTTAAATGGATTTGAAAGTGGGAATTAAATCATTTTTACCTCAATGATACGTTGTGGAAGTAGAAATAGTTGGGAACTTAAAAAAGAATGAAGACCGCTCGGTGAGGACATGGTGCCAGCGCCACGGTGCCACCCACACGGTGCCCACCATCAAGGTGCCACCGTCACGATGTCTTTCACACGATGCCACCATCACTTTGTCTTTCACATGGTGCCACCGTCACGGTGCCACCTTCATGGTGTCACCCTCACGGTGCCACCATTTTGGGGTGAGACTGTGACCGGTGCCACCATTTTGGTGGAACCTTTTGATGGAACCATGTTTTGGAAAAGTATTGGACCGGGAGGGTCCAGGTCGTTACATCATATACCTCTCAAAACATTCTCATCCTCGAGAATCAAAACTAAACAATGATAAAAGAGGGGGTGTCTGAAAAACCACCTCGAAAGATACCTCTCATGAGTAACCCTCATCCATCTTTCGAATGACTATGGATACACTACCGCTCCTCTTCCCCCAAGTATGAACACAAACATTCAAGGGTCAAATGATCCTGTCATATCGATTGGGAGTTTTCATCCTCCATTTCAAGATACTATCCTCTTTGGGTGGCACTGACTAGTCATATGTATTTGGGTGTTTTTGTCCTCTATGTCAAGATACAATCCTCTTTGGGCGGCACTGACTCACCCACACGGGTTTTATCGCATCTATATTAATACGTCTTGATTAGGGATCAGTTCCTCCCCTCCCCACAGTCAATACTCTTCACACACATTCAGAGAAGAAAGAAAAAAACACATTCCATAGTTAACAAGGTAAAAATGATTCATCACAAATCAATATATAAAATAAAATAGAACAAAACTCAAAACATCTCTGGGTACTGGGTGCACATCTTTGCCTCCCACTCCTAGGTACTCTCTTTGAGGCCACCATGCCTCCATAACACACGAACTGAAGTGATGGTTAATCCACGGAGCACCTTCTTCTCACGATACTCGATCCTCACCAACATTTCTACAAATGTTGCATCGGCCTCAATATCCAACTTTCCCTAGTCGAGGATGTGTGAATCACTGTGTAGATACAGTCTGAGCTGAGACACATGAAAGACATCGTGTAGTCTCAGCAGCAGTGGTTGTAGAACTAGATGATAAGCCACTTCACCGATCCGTCACAGCACTTCGAATGGTCTGAAGAACATGGGAGATGCTTACTCCCCCTACCGAACCTCTATTGCCCACGTTGAGGGGAGACCTTCAAGAACATGTGGCCCCCGACCTCGAACTCCAAGGGTCTCCTTCTATCATTGACATACGACCTTTTCCAGTCCTGGGATGCCTTAATCCTCTCCCATATAAGGTGAACCTTCTCTATCGTGCTCTGCACCACCTCCAGTCCAAGAACACCTGCCTCCCCGACCACTATCCAGTAAAAGGGTGAGCGACATGGCCTCTCGTACAATGCTTCGAACGGAGCCATTCCAATGGTATATGGATAACTATAATGGAAGGTAAACTCTAACAGAGGCATGCGTCATTCCCACGATCCTGTAAAGTCCAACACACATGCCCGTAGCATATCCTCCATCATCTCGATGGTGCGTTCTATTTGCCCATCCATTTGGGGGTGGAAAGCAGTGCTAAGGCATAACCAGGTTCCAAAAGCATGTTGCAGTCCCTTCCAGACCCATGAGGTAAACAGGGTATCCCGATTGGGTACTATGGACCTTGGAAACCCGTTTAACCACACCACCTCATCCACGTACCTCTGTGATAGGGAATCCACCGTACCCGACTCCTTTATTTCCAAGAAGTGAGATGATTTCATTAGTCGGTCTACCACTACCCAGATAACATCACAACCCCCTTGGACTCTAGGTAGTACTGTGACGAAATGCATCAAGATGTCATCCCACTTCCACTCAAGGACATTAAAAGGTTAAAACAGACCTCCTGGGACGCGGTGTTCAGCCTTCACCTGCTGACACACAAGGCACTTTTCTACAAACTCTACCACTACCTGCTTTACCCCGAGCCACCAAAACTGACCCCTCAAAACCCGGTACATCTTGGAGACTCCTGGGTGCACCGCTAGGGGTGAGTTGTGGAACTCACCAATAACACTCTTGTGCATTCCCACGGGGACAAACAAAATTCCATGAAACATGATCTGATTCTTCCCGTCTTCTGACCACCCTTCTGAAGGATCGCCTTGGTTAACCCGATCACGTATCACTTCAGTCTCTGAGTCTCCCCACTAAGACTCCTCTACCTGCCGAGACAGAGAGGACTACACCATTATCTGAAACAGGAAACCTCTACCACCATCCATCCTTGCATCCAGGTGTAGGGTAGCCAACTCCCCCATTGCCTTCCAAGAATCTGCCGACTCTCGAACTGCATCCTTCTGCGACTTCCTACTCAAGTCATCAGCCACCTCATTCTCCTTTCCTGAGGTGAAGGAGATTTCTATGTTTTAGTCTTGGAGGAACTCCATACACCTTCGTTGCCACAAATTAAGGTTCCACTGGGAGAAGATATACTTCATTATCTTGTGATCCGTGAAGACCACAAAGCTCTGCCCGACAAGGTAATGCCACCACAACATTAGTGCGAACATGGTTGCCACAAACTCCAGATCATGGGTGGTATAGTTACGGTCATGGGTACGTAACTTCCTAGACCTATAAGAGATCACCCCTTGCTGTTGCATCAGCACACACCCGAGGCCTTGTCCTAAAGCATCATAGATTACCTCATATGCTACCCCTTCTTCTGGATACATCAGCACTGGGGAACTAACCAATTTCCCCTTTAGATAGCTAATGTCCGCCTCACACTGCCCATTCCACACGAAAGCCTGGTCCTTCAGGGTCAAGGCTGTCAAAGGTGCTGAAGCATTAGAGAAGATGGGTACGGACCTCTGGTAGTAACCTGCCAGACCTAGGAAACTAGGAACATCCTCCACGTTCTTGGGTGCTACCCAAGAAACAACTGACTCGACCTTCGATTGGTGCACCGCTATTCCCTGCTCAGACACCACGTGTCCAAGGAAATTAACTTCTCACATCCAGAACTTGCACTGGGACAATTTCCCATAAAGTTGGTGTTGTCAGAGGATCCCTAAAACCGTTCTTAGATGCTCATCATGATCCTCTTCTGATCTTGAGTAGATCATGATGTCTTCAATAAATACAACTATGAATTTCTCTAGGTATTCCCGGAAAATAGAGTTCATGAGACCCATGAATACAACTGGAGTGTTCGTAACTCTGGACGCCCTGACCAAAAACTAGAAGTGCACATATCTGCACCTGAAGTCCGTCTTCAAGATGTCGTCCTCTTTCACACTCAATTGGTGATATCCTGACTGCAGGTCAATCTTGGAGAACCATACTGCCCCTTTTAAATGGTTAAAAAGGTCGTCCATTCTCAAGAGAGGGTAACGGTTCTTGACCGTTACCTAGTTCAGCCTCCAGTAGTCTATGCACAGTCTGAGACCACCGTCTTCTTTCTTTGCGAATAAGACTGGAGCACCCCATGGTGACACACTTGGTCGAACAAAACACTTATTCATCAGATTGGTAATCTGAATCCGCAACTCCCACAACTTAGAAGGCGCCATTCAGTAGGGAGCCATCAAAATCGGACGGGCACCAGGTTGCAAGTCTATCCCGAACTCAACATCACGTCAAGGGGGAAGATTCACCACTTCTTCAGGGAATACATCCATGAACTCATTGACAATCCCTGGAACTTCCACCATCTCTGTGTCCGCCGACTCCACTGATAGTTTAGCTAACAAGGAATGGAGGGATCTACTCACTAGTTACCTTCCTGGTAAACCCACTCAATGATGATAGTCACACGTCTGCCGCCCAAGTCTGAAAACATGATCCTTACTTAGAAGTAGTCAATAACAACACATATATAGAACAACCAGTCAATGCCTTGGATGACATCATCTGGATGTATCTGTAATAGTAGAAGATCCCAGATTGACTGATGTGGCCCTATCATCAGTCTACACCCTCGGAAAACATAAAACAAGTTGGTCTGACCTCCGACTAGTGTACTAAACACCAGGGGAACTGGAAGTCTCTCAGTGTCCAGACCCAGAGAACGGGCCAAACTAGGTGCAACAAAGGAGTGAAAATCTCATGTATCGTACAAGGCATAGACAAGAGTACTAAACAAGCTGATCATACCTCGAACTAATTTTGGCCCTGTTTGAGCTACTGCCTCTACAGAATGTAACGACCCACGCCCATCTCCCTTGCCCCTCGGCTGTAGGCTGCCTCCATGACCGCTCCCTAGTTGAGGTCCCTAAGGAGCACCCTGAGGTTAGACTCCTCCTGCAATGTCTGTCCTCAGAGGAGTGGGAGCTCCCTGTCCTTACTGCTACTGAGGTGGGTGCTGCATCGGCCCACTCCTAACGTACTACACTCAGTCCGGGAATTGGTTCCGATGGTTCCCACGGCTTCCACAGATGAAGAATCTCTATCCTAGGCCCCAAAGGAAACAGTGAGGACTGGGAGATCAGAACTCGAACTACTGATTCCTGCTTCCTACTGGTCGAAACCTAGAGGGCCCTGATAATGGAGGCCTACTGCTGAAGTCCTTCCCCTTTGACGAGCCCAACTAGATTCCCTCTCGTGATACACCACCCAGTGTTTGTATCCTTTCTACCACTTCATCCTTCTTCTGGACTTCCAAGTATGTCGGTAGGGTGAAAGGGGTAACTGCATAGTGAAGGGAAGGTCGGAGTGCCTCCTCTAAACGTCTCAACCGAGACTGATAATCAGGAAAATGGTCTGGAGCGAAGAGAAGGTGATCCTTGAACAAGATCCCCAACTCCCTCAATGACATACCACCCTGTTGGAGGGAGATTAATTCCTGCTTATTCTCAACCTTCATCGTGGAAGAGAGGAATTCTTCCTAGAACTCCCTCTTGATGTCAGTACACATCAACACAGCCTCCCTCTTAACTCCATGATAAGGAATCCACCACTGAGGCACCACTCCACGCATCTGGATTACATCCAGAGGAACCCAGTACTCCATCGGAGCCCAGATCAAACTGAAAGCGATCACCAACTCCTCTAGCCAGCACTCCACCTCCACGTTAGAGATGCTGCCCTCGTACATCCCAAGGGTCTACTGCTTAAAGGCACGAAGCATCCTCTGCCACTGATCATCCTCCTACTCTCAGTCAGCCCTCTGTCGATCAGGCAAATCAACCTCCAGGGCCTCAATCGTCTATACTACCCTTGGTCGTCGTCTGGGTGTTATAGCTGCAATGTAAACAAGGAATGCCTAAGCCCGAGTAGTGTAGAAGGTTGCTTTTAAATTTTCTTAGACTTATTTTTCATTTAAAATCCCCAAATACACAAGAAACATAAGAACAAAAGTCATTATGATGCATGAACCGTTCCGAAGGTCTCTACCCTGCAATCAATGTTGCCTCACTTGGTCATTCGGTAGGCACAAAGTCCTTGCATTGGATCTTAGGGGCCCCTAAAATCCTATGTCCTAGCCGGTCTTACCTGGCCTATTTCATGCACCAAGATTGTCCAACACTATTGCCCTACCATCCCATGCAATCCTCACTGTGCCTAACACCAAAATCCATCCTATCTCTCAAACTCTTACCTCTGATACCATTCTATCATGACCAGCCTTCACCAAGATGAGAGTAGGGAAAACAGATTTCCAGACCCTTCCTTCTTCAAGTTGAAGGATAGATAATAACCCCTGTGACCCGCCTTCAATAGGTCCTGGAGTGGTGACTAGCACATTGGGTATAGAATCTCACATAAGATGGAAGGAATTACCATTTTTATTTAGTTGGATCGTGAGATAAGATAGTAATTCCCAACAACAACAATGGTGGAAGTACAAGTAAAGCAAAAAAACCATTCTCATATGAATGTTCCCAAAGTAATGCTAAAAAAGTACAAGTAACCCCAAAATAAAGTACCAATGAAAAGAAAACATCAAAAGAAACCATCCCAACGTATGAGCTAGTATGATCCTGCATGATCCCTAAAGTTTTCATGGAAATATGAAAGCAGTTTTATATTTGTAGGGTGAGCATACAAGTATACTCAGCAGGGAAAACCAAAAGCTCTCATGCACAAGTGGAGAGGAATTCTAATTCCCTGTGAGAAAAGAGATAACTGAAACACCTAGCAAGTAAAGATTCTCACACAAGCCTCACCAAGGCACACTCCCCAAATAACACAAGGCATGTAATATAATAGTAATAACACATCAACGTTTGGGTACCACGCACCAATTTATCACTGGTTATTGAAGACATCCTACACATCAAACCTCTCCCTTCATTCTCACCACAGTCCCACTGACATACCCCACCTGCACACACCTGGGCCATAACAACACATACCACCCGAAATTACCTGGGCTATATCAACCACACGTAACCACGCCCATAAACATCTGGGACAGAACAACCACTGCCATGCCCAAAGACACATGGGCCACATCCCGAAGACACTTCTGAGACAACCTGACCACACACACCTAGGAAAACAAACAAAACTACCCTACCCGAATATTCTTGGGCTATAATGGACCTCTGGACATCACAGACTGCCCAATGAGTCTTGGGATATTTGGGAAAGGGAGCATAAAAGGAGCTAATAACAAGCCACTCATAGGAGTGTTGGAAAAAACACCCTCGCCCATGAAATGGGGGTGTTCGGCATGAAGTTCTCAACATGGGTGGGGTGTGAATAAGAAACATAAAAACTCTAATTATATTTATAGGTAACAAGAACTCATCCAAAAAAGGGGTTCCAAAACCAACGTAATCACAAACACCCTCCTTACTATAAATTCATAAAAGGGAACACCACTCCCAGCAAAGTCACAACTCATTCCTAGAACAAATTCCCCATTGAACCCATTATTGACATCATGTTCAAGTGATTCCATTTAAGTAAATTTTGAACTATTGGGTGAATAACAGGCATAACCACAAGCTGTGGAAAGGAAAACAGCCAAACACCACTTAAGCATTCACAACCGGTCCTCTTACAAAGTTACAATAAAGGGATCTCTGAGATCCCTCATTGTACTAGAACCAAACCACACCCCAAGATACATCCCCACATGGACTCAGATCCACAACCAACAACTGTAAAACAACAGAGGATCTCATCCCGATCTATATCACCCCATAGGCATCAAGAAGAACAAACATACATACCACCAAGACAGAGCATGGAAGTTTCCAGTCTCAGGTGCATTATTCATTAAGTTTCTTCTCATTGTTTGGTTAACTGGGGTGATCACATAGGGATTGTTGTTCACTGGGAATCCATTTAATTAGTCGAGTTTACATGATTAACCAATTTTCATGTTACAGTCATTGAATCACATGAATATCTAGAAAAATAGTGCTCTATTAGTGCGCAAAAAAGACCCCCAACAGCCATGTTTTTCAATGGACGTAAGCCCGTACAATTCACACATAATCACATATAAAGAGTAAAGTAGAAACTGAACACACCCATGTTAATTCTTTAAAGGTTCCTTATTATTATCTTTATTAAGGTTTGGTTTCATCTATCCACACAGAAAAAATAGCATACCTACCCCATATAATACATAGTAAAGAGAGGAGAAGGAAAAACCCTACCTGGATTGATCAAGGATCGACATTTTAACCCTGCATGCCAAGAACTGGGGATGCACGACTTGTAGGAGGGAACTCCTGGGACTCCAAGGATGAGTAGGGAAGCTCTAACAGGCACACCACATTCCTCAGAAAGTGGGGGTGGACTCCAAACGTACAAGGAAGTAAAAAAGCAGACTAGCCATGAAGAACAAGGAAGAAATTCCAGCATGATATAAAGATGAGAACCCATTGTTATGGGTTATATAATTTTAAATGGATTTAAAGTCGGATCGTGGTTTTCCACGCGGTTGGGAGATTATGAATGATGGAATAGATTGTAATTTAAAAATTCTTATTGGAGAGGTGGCCATTACAGCTGTGTGTTTTAACGGTTTCCCTTAAATTGCACAATAGGGGAAGAACTGGAAGTATGGGGAAAGGGTTTAAAATGAAGAAAATCCATATGTTATGGTAAGTCAAGGGTCGTCCAGCTCTTGGGGGATTTTAGATATTATTTATGGGCTTTAAATTTCTTTGAAATAGGGGTATTAAATAATTTTTACATCAAAGATTTTTTGTGGGAGTGGAAAAAGTCCAGAAATTGAAAAAGAACAAAGACCACTCTGCGATGACACTGGGCCATAATCACGGTGTCACCCACACGGTGCCCACCTTCATGGTGCCACCGTCATGGTGTCACCATCATGGTTCCACTTTCACAGTGCCACCCACACTGTGCCACTATCATGGTGTCCCCCACATAGTTCCACCTTCCCAGTGTCACCCACAGGGTGCCACCATCATGGTGTCACCCTCATGGTGCCATCATTTCGGTGTGAGACAGTGACCGGTTCCACCGTTTTGGTGGAACCATTTGAAGGAACCGTGTTTTGGCAAAGTACTTGGCCCGGAGGGTCTAGGACATTACAATATTGGGGAAAGGATACTACTTGTAGCTTAACTTATTGAAGAGATAATGAAAATGGTAAATGTTATTAACGATAACATTATGGAATACCAATGTATTAAAAAGGGGTTTATTATAATCACATATAGAATATGGAATTCCAAGTGGAAGTTCTTATATTCTTGAAATTTACTTCATGTAAGGGTGTTATAAGGTTTAGTAATAAAGGATAATTGACTACTAGGTACGTTGGACCCTTTGAAACTCTTGAAATAATTTTAATTATTTATTATCATTTGGAAATTTCAGAAAATATCTCATAAGTACATGATGTATTTCATATATCATTGTTAAGGAAGTAAAATTCATACCCAATTCAAGTTTCACCTATTATAAAATATATTTTTTACATGATTTATTATACATTGAAGAATACAACCAAATTAAGGATGTAAGAGACTATGCATTGATGAATCATATAAAACATTTGGTAAAGGTACTTTGGAGCTGTAACAAGTTAGGGGAAGCAATGTGGGAACCAGATGATACTATGAAGTAGAAATACCCCCATCTATTTAGAAGGTAATATCAATGATATTTTGAGTAATTAATTTTTAGGGTGTTAATAATTAATTATCCTAATACATTACATTATATATAATTTATAATAAATTTAATTTCAGTGATAACTAGTGATGCACACAACTCTTCACAAAACAACATAATTTATTAAAATATTATTAAAACATATCCATTTTAACAGATGTCATTAAATTATATGGTATGAATAGGAATAAAAAAACTCATATAGTTTAAAAACATATATTTTATCAATTTATTATAAATGAAAATAACAATCATTAGGAATAAAAAGAAATTGATTCAATAAAATTGTATTCTTTTTCTGAAAGGCAATTTAGTAACACATTTCCCACATGAATTATAAATAATTTTGAAAACATTTAGAAAATATATTTTCTAAAAAAAATCAAATTTTAATGTCATATTATCAAAATTATCTAATGGTGAATTATTTAAATTTTCTAGAAGGTTTCATTTTTTGATGAATATTGGAAAAAACATAATATTAATTGAAAAGTAAAATTTCCTTATTTTTTTAGTTTTAAATTATATTATAAATTCATTACATGTAAAATTAATAAATTTTATATCAATTAATAAAATATATCTCATTGTAATAATTTAAATATTTAATTTTTATATAAAAACATTGATAACTTTTGAACATTTTCTATTTAAATACATCATTTTCTATCACATCTACGAGATTAATAAGAAATTATATTTTATAAATTATAAAAATTGAATTTTAAAAAATATATTCCATATTTTGAAATATAAATTATGATGATTTCAAACAAAGTAGGTTTTTACCAAAATAAACAGTGAAAATATTAAAATTTAATTATCGTGGTTAAAGTTGAAATTGAGTTACCAAGGGGTTAAATTAAAATTTAAAGGGTTAAAAATGACTTACTAATTTGTACAACACCCTTATTCTCACCATACATAGACCTCCACACTTATAATATCAATAAATACCCATTTTGGATGCTTTTTCAAGAACAAAACATGGGTATGTATGGAGATTTTAATAAAATTACAAGTGTTACAGTCAATGAACTTATAAAAATACACACAATCTCCTCTATTATTCACATGTTTAAATATTTTTTCATCATCCAATACCTACTAAAATAACTTCACAACTTCCTAACTCTAATCCTGTAAGCCTTATTTATTGTTGAAAGATAACCTTGTTAGGATTTAGTGAAAACCTAATGAGGATCCCGAAGAAGTGTAAATTCCTATCAATAAGCATTTGTATATTATTTATTACTCAAAATCCTTCAATTATTATTAAAAAACCGTGATATAAAAACCTGATTAGCTTTTATATAATAACATAGTTTTATAAAAAGGTAATTACCAACAAAAAACCAACTTTCATCATATGGATTAAAAATCATTATTCATGTGTACAACAGACTACCACCACACGGACTAAGGCCATTAATTTCACCATTCCCACATATCATGGTTTGGTATGATGATGGATCCATATAATATATATGATATTTAAAACATAATTATACATCTATATTCATTATATCATATATACACTTTTTACATTCCATTATGAGGTATGATAATGACGCTCGTGTGTACGACGTATTACCGCCTCATAATGTGATGTGATTCGTCTTCACTAACACTTTACATGGAAGGTGACAAGGATAAAATAAAATGTTATATTTTATTTTAATGACATAATTATGATAATAATTATATATTTATCATTTTGAAAATATAATATATATTAATTTATTTCTTACTGATTCAACGAATGAATGATGATAACATCCTTCGTGTACGTGTGAACCACCTCCTTCTAGAAATGATGTAACCCTATTTTCATAACCAAAAAACATGGATGATATATATAATAATATTTAAGTAAATATTATTGTAAATATTATATTATTATCATTCAGTAATATATCATATATTACATAGCTTCTTTAGAAAATGATTATTGGGAAAAGGGAATTTTACTCATGTGTATGTGTGACATATGGTATCCATGATTATACATTAGTCTAGTTTTCCTAACAATCATTCATGATTTATTTTAATAGTATAATTGATTTAAAATATGATTATTATTTCATGATTATAATTCATGTGGTGATTGAACTATATAATATGAATAATAATTTAAACACTCATAGCAAAGCAAAAATGGGAAAACAAGGAAATTAACACTCAAAGGAATGAAAATAATGAAATGTTATTCAAAAATGGGTGGTAAAATAATTTAATATGATAGTATAAAATAATATAAATTTGAGTATGGTCCATTAATTAATTAATTTTTGGATTAAAATAATATATAAATATTTTAAATCATTTTCTACTGAAAGAGAACACAGGGTAAGGGATTTTATCTCAATTTTCATTTTATTGAGGCTAAATTGTTATTATCCCAAAATCGAATTTTATATGGTGTATTTTCATGGCCCGCCTCCACTAAGATGAGGTAAGGGACAAAAAATTTCCAAACCCTTTCTTTTTCTAGTTGAATTAGAGATAATGACCCCCGAGACCCACCATCAATAGGTTTTGGAGTAGCGACTAGCACCAAGGGTATTGAATCAAACATAAGATGGAAGGCATTACCCTTTTTATTTAGTAGGATTGGGATATAAGATTGTAATTCCCAACAACACCAAAGGTGGAAGTACAAGTAAATAAAAAAAACCATTCTCATGTGAATGTTCCAAAAGCAATTCTACAAAAGTATAAGTAACCCCAAAAGAAAGTACCGAAGAATAAAAAACAACAACAAAAATTGTCTCAATGTACAAACTACTACGATCTTTCACAATCCCTGAATTCATCCTGGAAACCTGAAAGTAGTTTTATATACATAGGGTGAGAATACAAGTATACTCAGTTGGGAAAACCAAAAGCTCTCATTCACAAGTGGGGAGGGATTCTAATTCCCTATGAGAAAATAGATAATCGAAACACCTAGCAAGGAAAACTGCCCACCCAAGCCTCACCAAGGCACACTCCCCAAATAAAGGAAGTTAAGTAATATAATAGTAATAAAACATTGAATTTTGGGTACCCCACGCCACTTTCCCACTGGTTATTGAAGACATCCTATGCATTGAACCTATCCTGCCATTCTCACTACAGTCCCACTGCCATTCCCTGCCTGCACACACCTATGTCATCACCACACATCCTACCCACAAACCCCTAGTCTATATCAACCACACATAAGAACAACCATAAAAACCTGTCCAGAACAACCACTTCCACAACAGAAAACACCTGGGCCTAATCCCAAAGACACTTGGGAGTCAACCTACTTGCACACACCTGGTCCAACCACCACAATTACCCTGCTAGAAGAATAATGAGCTATAATGGACCTCAGACCACCACAACCTGCCTGATGAGTCTTGGGATATTCAGGAAATGGTGCAGAAAAGGATCTAATAACCATCCACTTATAGGAGTGTTGGGAAAAACACCCTCCCCATGAAATGGGGTTGTTCGGAATGAAGTGCTCAACATTGGTGGGGAGTGAATAAGAAACTTAAAAACTACAATTATATGTATAGGTAACAAGAAATCATCCCAACCTAGGGGTTCCAAAACAAATCTAAGCCTAAACACCCTTGTTACTATTCACTCATAAAAGGGAACAACACTCCCATCCAAGTCACAACTAATTCCTAGAACAAATTCCCCATTTAACCCATTCTTGAATTCATGTTCAAGTGATTAAATTTAAGTAAATTATGAACTACTGGGAAACAAATAGGCATAACCACAAGCTGTGGAATGGAAAACAGTCAAAAAACACTTCAGTATTCACACCCGGTCCTCTTGTAAATGTACAAAAAAGGGATCTGTGAGATCCCTCAAAGTACTAGAACCAAAACAATCCCCAGGATACAACCCCACATGGCCTCAGATCCACAACCAAAACCCATACAACAACATAGGATCCCATCCCTATCCATATCACCCCATAGGCATCAAGTAGAACAAACAGACATACCACCAAGACAGAGCAAGGAAGTTTCCAATCTCAAGTGCATTATTCATTAAGTTTCTTCTTTCATTTTGGTTAACCGGAGTGATCACATAAGGATTGTTGTTCACTGGGCATCCATTTAATCGGTCGAGTTTATGTGATTAACCAATTTTCATGTTACAGTCAAAAAATCACAAGAAATTCCAAAAAAACAGTGGTCTATTAGTGCGCAAGAAAAAACCCCCAACAACCAGGATTTTTAATGGAAGTAAGCCCATTCAATTAACACATAATCAAGGATAAAGAGTATAATAGAAACCGATCACACACCTGTTCATTCATTAATGGTCCATTTTATTTTCTTTGATAATGTTTTGTTTTATCCATCCCCACAGAAACAATAGAATACCCACACCATATGATATATAGTAAAGAGAGGATATGGAAAAATCCTACTTGGATTGATCAAGGATCGACGTTTTAACCTTGTGTACCAAGAACTTGGGATGCGTAACTTGTAGGGGAGGAACTCCAGGGACTCCAAGGATGAGTAGAGAAGCTCCAACAGGTGCACCACCTGCTTCAGGAATGGGGGTGGACTCTAAAAGTACAAGGAAGAAAAAAAGGAGACCAGCCAAGAAGAAGAAGGTATAAATTCTAGCGTGGAATAATGACGAAACCCCATTGTGACAGATATATAATTTTAAATTCTTTAAAGTCAGATCGTGGTTTTACACAGAGTTGGGTGGTAACTCATGATGGAATATATTGTAATTTAATAATTTTATCAGAGAGGTGGCCATTAAAGCTATGTATTTAAACGGTTTCCCATAAATCTCACAACATGGGAAAAACTAGATGTATGGGTAAAGGGTGTGACACGAGGAAAATCCACGCGTTTTGGTATGTTAAGGGCCATCCTTCTCTTGGGGGATTTTAGATAATTCTTATGGGACTTAAATGCCTTTGAAAGGGGGGTATTAAATCATTTTTATGTCAAAGATATGTTGTGCGAGCGGAAAAAGTTAGGTACATGAAAAAGAACGAAGATCGCTCGGCGAGGACATAGTTCCAGTGTCACGATGCCACACACACGGTGCCCACCATCATGGTGCCACCATCACGGTGCCACCCACACGGTGCCCACCGTCATGGTGTCACCCTCACGGTGCCACGGTTACAGAGCCACATTCACGGTGCCACCGTCATGGTGTCACTGTCACGGTGCCACCGTCATGGTGTCTCCCACACTATTCCACCTTCATGGTGTCGCCCACACGGTGCCACTGTCACAGTTCCCCCTTCACAGTGTCACCCTCACGGTGCCACCATTTCGGTGTGAGTCCGTAACCGGTGCCACCATTTTGGTGGAACCATTTGGTGGAACCGTGTTTTGGAAAAGTACTGAACCAGGAGGGTCCGAGCAGTTAAATCAGATACCTCTCAAACCATTCTCATCCACGAGAATCAAAACTAAACCAGGAGAAAGGAGGGGGGGGGGGTTCCGAACAACCACCTTGAAAGATACCTCTCAGGAGTAAACCTCATCCATCTTTCGAACGACTATGGATACACTACCACTCTTATTCCACCAAGTATGCACACAAACATTCAAGGGTCAAATCACCCAGTCATATGGATTAGGGAGTTTTCTTCCTCCATGTCAAGATACTATCCTCTTTGGGCGGCACTAACTCACCCATACAGGTTTAATCGCATCTACCTTAATGCACCTTGATTAGGGATGAGGTCCTCTCCTCCCCATAGTCGGGACTCTTCACACAAATTCAAAGAACAAGGAAAACAACACATTCCATAGTTTACAATATAAAAACGCTTTATCATTAATCAGTAAATAAAATAAAAAAGAACAGAACTCAAAAAAGATCTAGGTACTAGGTGCGCATTTGTGCCTCCAGCTCCCAGGTACTCTCTTCGATCCCACCATGCCTCCATAACACACGAACCAAAGGGATGGTTCATCCATGGAGCACCTTCTTCTCACAATCATCGATCCTCACCGGTCTTTCTACAAAATTTGTGTCAGCTTAGATATCCATCTTTCCCTAGTCGAGGATGTGTGAATCATTGTGTAGATACCGTCAGAGCTAAGACACATGGAAGACATCGTGTAGTCTCAGTAACTGCAGTGGTAGCGCTAGCTAATAAGCAACCACATCGACCCGCCGCAACACTTCGAACGGTTCGACAAAACTAGGAGAAAGCTTACTCCCCCTGTGGAACCTCTGTTTCCCACACATAGGGAAGACCTTCAAGAACACGTGGTCCCCAACCTTGAATTCCAAGGGTCTCCTCCTATCATTGGCATACGACCTATTCCAGTCCGGGGCCACCATCATCCTCTCCCATATAAGCTGAAACTTCTCTGTTGTGCTCTGCACCACCTCTGAGCCAAGAACACATTTTCCCCCAACCTCTGTCTAGCTCATGGGTGAGCGAAAAGGCCTCTCATACAATGCTTCGAACAGAGCCATTCCATTGGTAGAGTGATAGATATTATTGTAGGAAAACTCTACCAGAGGCAAGTATCGCACCCACGGTCCCCCAAAGTCCAACACACATGCCCGTAGCATATCCTCCATCGTCTGGAGGGTGCGTTCTGTTTGCCCACCCATCTGGGGGTGAAAAGTGGTGCTATGACATAGCTAGGTTCCAAAAGCATGTTGCAGTCCCTTTCAGATCCGTGAGGTAAACCGGGTATCCCGATCAGAGACTATGGACTTCAGATCCCCGTAAAACCACACCACCTCATCCACGTACCTCTGTTCTAGGGCATCCACCTTACCTGACTCCTTGATTGATAGTAAGTGAGATGATTTCATGAGTCGGTCCACCACTACCCAGATAGCATCGCAACCCCATTGGACTCTAGGTAGTCCCGTGAAAAAATCCATCGAGATGTCGTCCCACTAATACTCGTGGACATTTAAAGGTTGCAACAAACCTCCTAGGACACGGTGTTCACCCATCACCTGTTGAAACACAAGGAACTTTTCTCCAAACTCTGCCACTGCCCGCTTTACCCCAGGACACCAAAACTGACCCCTCATACCCCGATACATCTTGGAGACTCTTGGGTGCACCACTAGGGGTGAGTTGTGGAACTCACCAAGAAATCTCTCATTCATTCCCACATGGATTAACATCTTTCCATGAAACAACATTCGATTCTTCTCGTCTTCCAACCACCCTTCTAGAGCATCACCTTGGATAACCCAATCACGCATCAATTCAGTCTCTGAGTATCCCCACTGAGACTCCTCTACCTTCCATGATAGAGAGGAATACACCATCATCTGAAACAAGAAACCTCTACCACCATCCATTCTTGCATCCAGGTGTAGGGAAACCAACTCCCCCACTGCCTTCCAATCATCTGCCGACTCTCGAACCACATCCTTCCATGACTTCCTACTCAAGGCATCGGCCACCACTTTGACCTATCCTGAGGTGTAGGAGATTTTGATGTTTTATTCTTGGAGGAACTCCATCCACCTTCATTGTTACAAATTCAGGTCCTGCTGGGAGAAGATATTCATGAAGCTCTTATGATCTGTGAAGACCACGAAGCGCTCCTCTATGAGGTAATGGTTCAATAACTTTAGTGAGAACACGATGACCACAATCTTTAGATCATGGGTGGCATAGTTACACTCATGGGGATGTAACTTCCTAGACCCATAAGAGATCACCCCTTGCTATTGCATCAAAACACACCCACGACCTTTTCTTGAAGCATCATTGAACACCTCATACACTACCCCTTCTTCTGGAAACCTCAACACTAGGGCACTTACCAACTTCCCCTTCAGATAGTTGAAGGCTGCCTTGCACTGCCCATTCCACTTGAAAGCCTGGTCCTTCTTGGACATGGCTATCAATGGTTCTTCAACAGTGGGGAAGTTGGGTACGAACCTCCGACAGTAACCTTCCTGACCTAGGAAACTACAAAATTCTGCTAGGTTTGGGGTGCTGTCCAAGAAACAACCGCATCGACCTTGGATGGGTCCCCCACTATTCCCTATTCAGACACCACATGTCCAAGGAAATTCACTTCTCGCGTCGAGAACCTGCACTTGGACAATTTCCCATAATGTTGGTGTTGTTGGAGGACCTCTAAAACCGTTCTTAGATGCTCAGCATGATCTTTTTATGATCATGAGTTGATCAGGATGTTGTTAATAAACACGACTACAAATCAGTCTAGGTATTCCTGAAAAATATAGTTCATGAGCCCCATGAACAAAGTTGGAGCATTCGTAATGCCAAACGACATGACCAAAAACTCAATGTTCCCATATCTTCACTAGAAGGCATTTTTCGAGATGTAATCCTTCTTCAACCTTGACTTGGGATATCCACACAGCAGGTCTATCTTGGAGAACCATCCTTCCCCTTTTAACTGGTCGAAAATGTCGTCTATTCTCGGGAGAGGGTAATGGTTCTTGACCGTTACCTGGTTTAGTCTCCGGTAGTCTATACACAGTCTAAGACCACCATTTTCCTTATTTTCGAATAAGACTAGATCACCCCATGGTGACACACTTTGTCGAACAAAACCCTTCTTTATTAGATAGTTAATCTGAATCTGCAACTCCCACAACTCAGAAGGCCCAATTCCGTAGGGATCCATCGAAATCGGAAGGGCACCAGGTTGCAAGTCTATCCCGAAATCAGCATCACATCGAGGGGGTAGAGTCGCCACCTCTTCAGGGAAGACATCCATGAACTCATAATCGATCCCCATGACTTCCACCATCTCTGTATCCACTGACTCCACTGATAGTTTAGCTAATAAAGAAAGGAGGGGATCTTTTCTCTGGTGACCTTCCTGGTAACCCCGCTCACTAGTGAAAGTCAAATGTCAGCCGCCCAAGTCTGAAAACACAATCCTTCCTCATAAGAAATAAATAATGGAACATACAGAGAATAGATAGTCATTGCCTAGGATGACATCATATGGATGTATCTTCAATAGTAGAAGATCACTGATTGACTGATGTGGCCCTATCATCAGTCTACACCCTTGACAATCATAAAACAAGTCGGTCTGACCTTCGACTGGTGTACTAAACATGAGGGGCAATGGAAGTCTCTCAACGTCTATAACCAGAGCACATGCCAAACTGGTGGCAACAAAAGAGTGTGAATCCCCTATATTGAAAAAGGCATTGGTAGGAATACTAAACAAGATGATCATACCTTGAACGACTTCCAGCCCTGCTGGAGCTGCGGCCTCCGTGGCGTGTAACTAACCGCGCCCAGCTCCCCTGCCCCTCAGCTATCAGCCGCCTCCCCGACCGTGCCCTGCTCGAAGTCCCTCAGGAGCGCCCTAAGGTCGACCTCCTCCTGCGATGTCTGCCATTAGAGAAGTAGGAGCTCACTGTCCTTATTGCTGCTAAGGTGGGTGCTGCATCGGCCCACTCCCACCATACTACACTCAATCCGGGCACTGGATCTGAAGGTTACCACATCTGCCACAGATGAAGCATCTCAGTCCTGGACTCGAAAGGAAAGGGCATGAACTATAAGATTGGAACTGGAACTACTGAGTCTTACATCCTAATAGTCGAAACTTAGAGGGCACTGATGCTGGAGGCCTGCTACTGACGGCCTCCCCCTTCGATGATCCCAACCGGATTCCCTCTTACGATACACCTCCAAGCTTGTAAACCCTTTCCACCACTTTATCCTTCTTCTGGGCCACCAAATATGTCTGTAGGGTGAAATGGGTAACTGAATACTGAAGGGAAGGACAGAGTGCCTCCTCTAAACATCTCGCCCGAGACTCCACATTCGGAAAAAGGTCCAGAGTTAAGTGAATGAGATTCTTGAACTTGATCCCCAACTCCCTCACTGACATACCCCCTATCGGAGGGAGAGTAATTCCTACCTCATCTCAGCCTTCATCATGGAAGAGTGGAATTCTATCAGGAACTCCCTCTTGTTGTTAGTCTACGTCACCTCAGTCTCCCTCTTCTCCCCAAGATAAAGCATCCACCACTGACATGCCGCTCCATGCATCTGGTATACAACCATAGGAACATTGTACTATGTCGGAGCCCGGGTCAACATGAAAGCTATCACCTGCTCCTTTAGCCAGCTCTCTGTCTCCACGTCAGAGATGCTTCCCTCGTACTTCCTGAGGGTCTACCGCTGAAAGGCACGAAGCATCCTCTGCCACTGATAATCCTCTTCCTCTCGTTCAGCCCTCTGTTAGTCATCCAAATCACCCTCCTGGGCCTCCATCGTCCGTACTACACATGGTCGCCTTCCAGGTTCCATAGCTGCAGGGTAAACAAGGAATTCCTAAGACCGAGTAGTGTAGAATATTGCTTTTAAATATTCATAGATTTCTTATTCATTTTAAATCCCCAAATACCCAAGAAACATATGAACACAAGTCATTATGATGCATGAACCTTTCCAAGGGTCTCTACCCTGCAATCAGTGTAGCCTCAGTTGGTCATTCGGTAGCCACAGAGTCCTTGCATTGGATAATGGGGGCCCCTAAAATACCATGTCCTAGCCAATCTTCCCTGGCCTATTTCATGCACCAAGATTGTCTAACACTGTTGACCTACCATCCCATGAAATCCTCACTGTGCCTAACTCTGAACTCCATCCTATCTCTCAACCTCCTGCCTCTGATACCATTCTGTAACAACCCACCTTCACCTAGATAAGAGAAGGGATATCATATTTCCAGACCGTTCCTTCTTCATGTTGAAGGAGAGATAATGACCCCCGAGACCCGCCTTTAATAGGTCCCGGAGTGGCGACTAGCACCAAGGGTATAGAATCACACATAATATGGAAGGCATTACCCTTTTTATTTAGTAGGATCGGGAGATAAGACAGTAATTCCCGTCAACACCAAAGGTGGATGTACAAGTAAAGCCAAAAGAAACCATTCCCATTTTCATGTTCCAAAAGTAATGCTACAAAAGTACAACTAACCCCAAAAGAAAGTACCAAAGAAAAGAAAATAGCCACAACAATCGTCCCAACGTACGAACTAGTACAATCCTGCATGATCCCTAAAGTCCTCCCGGAAACCTGTATGCAGTTTTATATACGTAGGGTGAGCATACAAGTATAATCAGTAGGGAAAACCAAAAGCTCTCGTGCACAAGTGGGGAGGCATTCTAAGGCCCTATGAGAAAAACGATAACCGAAAAACCTAGCAAGGAAAACTGTCCACCCAAGCCTCACTGAGGCACACTCCTCAAATAATGCAAGTCAAGTAATATAATTGTAATAACACATCAACGTTTGGGTACCCCACGCCAATTTACCTCTAGTTATTGAAGACATCCTATGCATCGAACCTCTCCCTCCATTCTCACTGAAGTCCTACTACCATACCCCTCTCACACACACTTGGTCCATCACCACACATCCTGCCCACAAACACCTGGGTTATATCAACCACACATAACCATGCCTGTAAACAACTGATCTAGAACAACCACTGCCACGCCCGATGAAACCTGGGCCTCATCACGAAGGCACATGGGAGACAACCTGCCCACACACACCTGGGTGAACCACCAAAACTCCCCTGCCCAAAGAATCTTGGTTTATAATAGACCTCAAGCCATCACAGCCTGCCCGAGGAGCCTTGGTCTATTCATTAAAGGGAGCAGAAAAGGAGTTAAAAACCAACCACTCATAAGAGTGTTGTGGAAAACACCATCCCTGATAAAGTGGCAATGTTTGGCATGAAGTTCTCAACATGGGTGGGGTGCAAATAAGAAACATAAAAACTACAATTATATGTATAGGTAACAAGAACTTATCCCAACCTAGGGGTTCCAAAACCAACCTAAGAACAAACACCCTCATTACTATTCATTTATAAAAGGGCACACCACTCCCATACAAGTCACAACTCATTCCTATAACAAATTCCCCATTGAACCAATTCTTGACTTCATGTTCAAGTGATTCCATTTAAGTAAATTATGCACTACTGGGCAACTAACAGTCATAACCAGAAGCTGTGGAAAGGAAAATAGCCAAACAACACTTAATAATTCACACCCGATCCTCTTGTAAAGTTACAACAATGGGATCTATGAGATCCCTCAAAGTAATAGAACCAAACCAAGCCCAAGATACATCCTCACATGGCCACATATCCACCAACAACAACCAAACAACAACAGAGGATCCCATATCCATCTGTATCACCCCATAAGAATTAAGAAGAACAAACAAACATACCACCAAGATAGAGCAAGGAAGTTTCCAGTCTCAATTGCATTATTCAATAAGTTTCTTCTTTCTGTTTGGTTAACCAGGGTGAGCACACAAGAATTTTTGTTCACTGGCCATCCATGTAATTGGTCGAGTTTAGGTGATTAACCAATTTTCATGTTACAGTCATTCAATAACATGAATATATAGAAAAACAGTGGCCCATTAGTGTGAAAGAAAAGACACCCAATGGCCATGATTTTCAATGGACGCAAGCCTGCACAATTCACACATAATCAAAGATAAAGAGTACAGTAGAAACCAAGCACACCCCTGTTCATTATTTAAAGTTCCATTTTTATTATCTTCATTAAGGTTTTGTTTCATCCATCCCCAAAAAAACAATAGCATACCCACCCCACATGATACACAATAAAGGGAGAAGATGGAAAACCCTACTTGTATTGATCAGGGGTAGACGTTTTAACCCTGCATGCTAAGAACTGGCGATGCGCGACTTATAGTGGAGGATCTCCGGGGGACACCAAGGATGTGTAGGGAAGCTCCTGCAAGAACACCACTTGCCTTGGGAAGGGGGGTTGGACTCCAAATGTACAATGAAGGAGAAAAAGGAGACCATCCAAGAAGAATAAGGATGAAATTCTAGTGTGATATAAAGATGAGATCCCATTATAATGGGATATATAATTTTAAACATATTTAAAGTCAGATCGTGGTTTTCTATGTGGTTGGGAGGTTTCACACGATGGAATAAATTGTGATTTAATAATTCTTATCAGAGAGGTGGCCATTAAAGCCGTGGTTTAAATAGTTTCCCTTAAATGGTGCAACATGGGAAGAACTGGAAGTATGGGGAAAAGGGTGTGACATGAGGAAAAGCCACACGTTTTGGTAAGTTAAGGGTCATCCAGCTCTTTGGGGATTTAAGATATTATTTATGGGATTTAAATGGATTTGAAAGGGGGTATTAAATCATTTTTACGTCAAAGATATGTTGTGGGAGCAGAAAAAGTTAAGAACTAGAAAAATAATGAAGAATGCTCAGTGAGGACATGGTGCCATCATCACAGTGTCACCCACACGGTGCCCACAATCACGGTGCCACCGTCACAGTGTCACCATCATGGTTCCACCGTCACAGTGTCGCCCACAAGGTGCCACCATCATGGGGCCACCCTCATGGTGTCACCCACATGGTGCCACCTTCACGGTGCCACCGTCATGCTTTCACCATCACGATGCCACTGTCATGGTGTCACCCTCACAGTTCCACTATTTCGGTGTGAGTCCATGACCAGTGCCACTATTTTGGTGGAACCATTTGATGGAACTGTGTTTTGTAAAAGTACTAGACCAGGAGGGTTTGGGCCGTTACATGTATATAACACCCCTTTAACATGTAATATAACATTTCATTCATATTTCACGATATTTTATATTTCATTTTGAATCATTTACACATAGGGTATTTAAGTTGACAATTACCAAGTGGTATAGTTATTGTGAAACAACACTTTATTTTTTGACATTTAACACAGTATTGAAAGAATCCCTTTCTTTTAATACATTGTACATGGAAATTAAATTTATATTAAATATCCATATTAATGAATGATTAATATTTTTACTGTCTAAATTGTATACAATTTTTAATTATTCTGTTTACTTTGAATGTTATTCAATTAATTGTTAAAATATTGTTACATTTGTATCTTTTACTAAATTTAAATATTTTATGATTAGGAATATTCAATAATTAAATACATATATTATTTTATACACAAGGAAAATTTTATAATTGCATTTACAGGTTATCCCAGTATAATACAGCCCCTCGAAGCATTAGTTGGCCTCATGTGATAAAATAAATTTTTAAAATTAAACTTGCTTCTAAATATTGTATTTAAACAATAAAATTAATGGGATTGAAAGTAGAGGTATCATTACACATGATATCATGGATTATAATAATATATTATTTCATTCACTACTAATTTTGTTATTATTATCAATTATTTTTTCACAATTTTATTATCTCTAGATGCAATTCATTCTATATTTATTTATTAAATGTCTTGAGCTTTCTTTTATTTAACATTTCATATTGATAATTTAATATCAATTCCTAAAGGATAGTTATTTAAATGGTATTTTTGTTTAGTTATTTACAATTCAATTTGGATTATTATTTATTTATGTGTGAAAACTTCCAATGTACGTAACCCTTACCGACTGTTTGAGTTGATAAATTTTTTAGTACACTTACCGAATATATAAAAAATAAATATTAGAATGAGTATTAAAGATGTAGTTAGTTTTATTTTCTTATGAATTATGTTTTATTATATATTACCAATATAAAATGTGTATCATGTATATCTCATGTTCTCCAAAACTAATACACTAACAAGAGAAACCAAATTTTATTCTTTGTATATTTTCTAATGTAATAAAGTAAGACACCAACTCTAGGAAACTAGAGTTGGGTTTGTTAAATATATTTATAGGAAAACCACATAATCTATTCCTTACAAAAAATTGGGATGTTATCCTATGATAATACTTATCATTATATTATATAATGGGTTTTTATTTCCTAAATTATTTTTTCTTCAATCAATTTCCCATTATTTGTAATAAACTTCCTTTGATACTAACTAACATGACCACAACCCTAGAAGACTGCATCTATTTTCTACTTTATAGAATTATATTAATATTCAATAATAAAATCCGGAAGGACCGAGCAGTTTATTAGTTTTGAAAAATTGGATATATACTTGAATATCACATTATAATTGAAAACATAAAATATTACATTTTATATTATTATTACACTATTATTTAATTTATCACATCCTTCATATCAATCATAATACACATCCAAGTATAATGGATTAAATGAAACATAAAAAGGGGGTGTGATCAGATACTAATTAAGGGTATTAATATATCAAACGATATTATTATTGAACAATCATTATCAATATGGAAAAGTAAATAATAAAATCAAATTCTATTTAATCAATAAAATAAATATAATATGGATTAAATAATTGATGATTAAATAAAACCATATAAATAATCACATGATCTAGAATGTTATCCATGTAGATAATGAAAAATTGAAGTATAAAAGGTGTATTAATATATGTTATCATAATGTCTGAATTCATAATACTAAAATTCTAAAAACTATCACGACGTTTAAAAATATAGATAAAATTTATTGGTAGAACCCTTTCAAAATTTTCCAACTTCTTTGTCTCATAAGACATGTCGATGCATCATGGGGATTTTTTGTAACCATGCACCACCCAACACATGGAATTCTAATGAATTCCTTACATGAGGGGGATGAATACTAATGAACATAAATATTTTTATTAAAAAATTAACATATAATATGATATTAATTACCCCATAAAATAAACATAATAATTACCTCTCTAGAGTGACACGGTGAATTGTTCTAATGTTTTACATCCTCAGAAAAAATAATCATAAACTATTGAAATAATGAATAAAGATTGTATCAATTAAACATATCATATGTGTATCATAAGTGAAGTAAAATATTGATTACATTGATAAATAGAAATATCGTAAAAAGTTCATGAAATAAATTTTGTTGGAAAATAACATTTCTAATTAGAAAAAATTTAAAAAAAGTTAAAAAAATTATTCTAATGTAATTTTTCCTGAAAATATTAATTTAAAACAAGTAAAATAATATTTTAATCATTGAGTGCTCATGATTACTTAAAATTTTAATCATTTTATACATGGTAAAAAATAACCCTTTAACAGATTTTATAAATTCCAAGGGACCATTGTTTGGAAAACGATATCCAGATTCCTTTTAAAAAATAATGAAGAAATTTTTTTGATAAAATTTAATTTATAATTAAATTTGAGAATAAAAAAAAATTCAATCTATCTTGAAAATTTTATTTTGATGAAATTTTATTATCAATCGAAGAGGGAACTAAGAAAATTTTTTCATAAAAACAATTTCATAGATCATTTTACATTAAAATGAGGTAAAATATTTACTCTTACTTGAACACGATCATTAAAAATTTTAATAGAAGAAAATATATTAAATATATGTTATAAATATCAAATTGTATAACCCAGGGAGACTCACATAAAGAAATTCTTGAATAATTATGAGGGGTGAGAAATTTTTTTACCAGTTTGGAAACTCTTGAATGGAATGCGTGATTAAATAAGTACTCAGAAAATGAAACATTAAATATTAATAATTGAAATAGACCCCTTTTTTGAACATATAAATTTGTTATTATCTATAATAAAAATGGTATAAGTGTTTAATATGATGTGGGTCTCAAAGAAGTAAAATTTCGACAAGAAACACCTATTTAAGGTTCAAATTACCAGGTATGAGACATAACCTCATATATAATAAATATATGTTTATTATAAACCAATTGAGAAACCATAATCATATATATCACACCATATATGCTTAATTTATAATATTTTATCTTTTATTTATAAAAAATTCAATGTTAAAATCACAGTTTTAGGGGATAATTACTTTGTTTTCCAGGAATATTTGTATTTAGTAAAATGGGCCTGTAAAGGGTGACGAATCAGGAGCTAGGGTTTCTCACCATCTCCCCCTCCCTCCCTTCTCTTCCTCTATAACTCGCAATCGAAGGTCGGGACGCACGGTGAGGGCATGAAGGTGTCGATCGCTCTATGCTATCGTGGATTCGGAGATATGTTCTTAACCTCATCCAAAGAATTAGTGAAGGTCTCTATTCCCACTCCTACGACGACTTCCACTAATTTCTTCGTGGACACCCACCTCTCTTCTTCTCTAGAAAAGTTTCATTGTCTTCCATTGGAGTAAATAAGAGGTCATAGAAGGCGCCCTCAGGAATTCTTGGGGAACATAGTGGTTTCACGTCTATTTTCCCCTTTCTTATTCCAGGTTCTTCATTCAGATTTGATGGTAGTTTCTTCGGGTTCAGACGCATGCATAGTAGCGGATCACCTGTCTAGCTCGATGGTCTTATGGTTCATTATCGTGTCCGGTGCCGCAATCCTCCAAATATCATCTGCTTTTTTTACCTTCCCCTTTGTGCATTACTCCAATATTGTCCTGTTTGAAGTATGCTAGGGAGATCTGGGATGGTGTTGGTGATTCTAGCGATGGTGGTGCTGAACATGGTGGTTGTGGGATGTGGTTTTCAGCTATCTTGGTGCGACATGATCTGTGACTGGCCCCGACGGTAGTTATCGGTATTGGTGGCGGTGCAGGATCCTCCCTCTGGGTCTTGTCCATTATCCCTCATAGTTCCGGTCCCCAGTGTGGTGTGTGGTTTGGATGGGAGGTATCAGATGCGGTGGTGGTGTTGTGTCCTGGGAATGGGTGATGTGTTTGATGGATTGTTTTAGTGTTGGGAAAAAATAGATTTTGTGACATGTGCATCGTGATGGTGAACAGGTTAGTCCTTGGTTTGTGGTTGATGTTGTTTGGTTTCTTCTTTTGTGTAGGTCTGGTCTTGATTGTGGTTCCAAGTCCAACCTTCTTATGATTCCTTTTGTTACCATGGTTGTTCTCTGTTAGCCTCAAAGTGTTTTTATAAAATCAAAAAAAAAAGTATTGGAGGTATGTATTCAGTAAATTTTTTCTTTTAATTTTTTAGTTGTTAAATTATCTAAATAATGTTCGAAATGAAATAAATATCATATAAATTCATTATATATGTATTTATATTAATCTAATAACGTTAAATAAATAAAAATTCACTATTTATATAAATGATAAGTCATATGCACACATTAACATTGTTTCCATTTTTCTTGATAGATGTAAGAATTTGAAAATTAGTATTAATTAAAATTTTTATAATAACTATTATTTCATTATATAATATATACTAATCAAATAAATATTTATTTCCATAAATTAAAAAATATAATGGAAACATGTCACATCGCTACATGGTGGCCGTAGTCCCCATGTACCTATAAGCAAACATACTATTTTCCAATGGATTTTAAGGAAATAAGTTATATGTGGAATTATATTTATAAAATAATTGATACATAAAAATATATCATATATTCAATATATTAATCCCTACTAACATTAATGTAAAAAAGAACGTGAAAAAAGGTATCACATCGCTTCGTGAGGAGGTAGTCCGCAGTACACATGATAAATGTTATCATATCATCCAAGGAATTGAATGTATGATGGTATATATGATATAAAAATTTCATAAGTATATTAATTTCATAAATATCATAAAAATATTCTTAATCCATTATAATACACATTCTTTAGAAGTGTTGATGGAAAATGAATTGCATTAGTATGCGAGGCAATAGTCTACTGAACACATGATTGACAACTTCAATTTCCGTTTAATGGAATTTGAGATGATTAAGAATATTACATTATATTAATAAAATATAATTATATATTAAACAATATTTTTATATTATAATATTTTAATAACGATTTAAGGGTTTGGAATATTAAATAAAACAAATACACTTGTTTAAGAAGTTTACCTCTTTTTTAGAGAGCATCTTTTGGTTTATTCCCCAAGCCTTTGTAGTAGGAATTAATAATAAAAATAAAGAGTTTTGGATGTTTTGAGGTAATGACATGAAGTATTTGGGAATATCTTGGGTGAAAAAATGGTTTTGTATATGTGAGTAATGGATGATAGGTGTGGCCTTTGTAATGGTGGGAGAGAGGACACACATGAAATTTTTTAAAAGATAAAGTGAAAACCAAATTTTTATCATGTCACAATCCTCCAAAATTTGTCAACCTTGAATATTAAATATAATATTCTATTAATATTTTCAGTAAATTGTTTTTGGATAAGTTATAGTTAACTTAAAACCATTATCTTTTTAGTCCCACCCTGTAAAAATAATTTTACCATAACTACGGTAAATAATATTTATTATTTTCTCCATTAATTATGTTAAAAAATTAAATTGGACTTATAAAAAATATAACTTATTAATATTAAAAATATGGAATCCATTTTCATCCATTCAATTCATATATTTGGAATAATTTAATTAAAAATTAAACCAACATATTCGATGAAAAAGATGGTTTTACAAAAAGAAATTCAAAAGATTAAACATTTGTATATCCTAATTCAATATTAAATTGAATAAAGTGACATTTTTTTGTTAATTTATAATATAACTGAAATAATTCTAATATACAAGAATTTCAATGTATAAATATACTTTTCAATAATGTAATCCGAAATTCCAATTTCAATAAAGTCATTTTTTTCCACTAATTGTAAAACTATTTTCCGCCAGAAAAAAATAAACATTTCACCAAATGATAATTTAGAAATATTTCATTTTAAAAATGATGTTTATTTTTTCAAATAAATTTTATAAGTATAGTAAAATTTAATTTATTATTTGTTCTGAATAGAGGGAATAAATCTCCTTATAGACAAATATGTTATTTAAGAAAGAATTTATTTATCTTTAAAATGATTCTTATATTATTTTTAATCATTATAAATCCATTGGATGTATTTTATAAATTTTTAAATAAAATCAATTTCATAATTTAGTAAGTAAATTTCATAGCTTCTTAGGTATCTTGTAGTTTGTAATGATCATTTTTAAATAATAATATTTTATTAGAGTACCACATTTTGGTTAAAACCAGAGATGCTTGCATCACAATATATTAAAGAGATTGAATTTATTTAAAAATAAATATACTCTAAACTCTAAAGGATTCACATTGACTTCTATTATTATTATTGTGTGTCATATATTATATCAAACAAGGTGGTCCCATTTTAAAATTTTGTTGTGTTACAAGTTTGTTCATATTGATATTTCTGGTATGCAATGACCTAAATGAATTAATTTAAAAATTATGTTACTTGATTCTTATCAGCTGTTATAACTGGATGGAATGGTTAATAATAATTAATCAAATATACAATTTGTTTAATTATAAAACCCATTGTAATAGGATTTATAAGAAAAGTATCTTCTAATGATTCATAAATTTTAATGAAATATGGATTCAAAACAAATATAATAATAAAAACCTATTAGGAATATCAAGGAAGGTAACAATATCAGCATTAGTCTATATCCCAAATAGTGCTTTGTTATTTCAATATGATAAAAACTCTCCTTAAAAGATGTTGTATGGGTAAAATCCATCACTAAAATATTATAGAACATTTGGATGTGATAATTGTCAATAAGGATAAAAGATACATAATGTTTTATTCTAATGTGCATAATGAAATATTTTATATATAATCCCCAAATATTGTGCTACACATTAATTTTTAATAAAACTAGTAGAATTATTTTTTAATGATTTCCCTCATAATCAAGAATATTGATTATAATTATTAGTAAAATAATCAAAAAATATTGAAGGAATATGATAGGGATTTTGGATGATTTGGTGGAGAACAAGTGGTTGTTTTTTAATCCAAATAAGAAAATAATGATCTTCAGGTTGATTAAAATTGATCCATTATATTTATATTGAGTATTAGTGTTGAAATTAAAAAATATTACATCATTTGAGACATTAATGTGTACATTCAAAAAAAGGGGTGGAATATCTATAATGAACATAAATTATATCCCTATTAGAGGCGAATATTATTGGTGGGAATTCTATGGATGTGTGTTGGGTCAAAGAGATGCATGGATTTCTTGAAAATATTGAGAAGAATAAAAAAGGAATAATTATTTCTAGGATAGAGGATAATAAAATTATCTGAACCAAATTAATCTCCTATAGTAAATCAAAAAAGATCTAAATATGATTTCAAATAAGGAATAAATAAAATTCATGTGTTATTACCATAATTATGGAATAAAGTTTTGGATGGAAATTGTTTACAGTGATTTAAAATAGTGTTGGGTGAATTGTAGTTTAAAATGATTTAACTAAATAGAAAAAACAAATCCACTTTTAGTAAAAATATCTGGGAAAAATATCATCTGATGATTAGAATAAAAAATGAAATTATAAAGTATCTTATTATATTAATTTTTTAATCGATAATAGAGTTACACAAATAAATTAGTTTGTTTAGAATGACTAATTATTAATACTAACCTTCTAATACATAGAGAGTGGAAATTTTACCTTTTAAAAAAAGTAACATAGAATCTTATAAAATTAATAATGAATTAATATCTTATTAATCAAATTTACACCTTATCAATAAGTGTTAAGGTAATCAGAAACCCTGACTAATGGTCTCCATATTTTTTAATAACTAATCTATGTTCTATATTTATATACCATGAAATCTCTAGATCTGATCGATCAGCATTAGCTCTGTCTTACAATCATTTGGATTCCCTTGATATGATAATTGGTTTTATAATTGTATTTCCTGACTAATAAATCATTATATATGATTATTGGTCTATATGATTCTAAAGTTTAAATATATTGATCCGATTGATGAGATTAACCTTTTATTCATTTCTTAAACGCTCTCAACCTGTACTCGTATCGAACAAGTGATTACAAAAGAAAATAGTTCTTAAGGAATTATAACCCTTATAATTATACTGTAGAACAAAAACACTCTTAGGTATTTCAAAGTCTATGAATGCGAATTTCACATAGTTCAATATTTTGAAGATTACAATTAAAATACATCCAATCATAACTCTTCAACTCACCTTCTATTTATAATCAATCTCCCAACAGTCATATTTCTGAGTTAGTATTAAAAACCTCAGACAAGATGAACTTTACAGCTCATAGTGATCAGTAATAACTAAATGTGTGATGTTGTTTTTATTTTAACAATTTAAATTATATTTTTGATTCCATATATGATAAATATATCAATATATTCTGATTTTAATCATTGAATAGTGTGATTTTCTTCTAAATTTAGTTTCTAATGAAAAATAAGATAATGGTAAATCTATTATATCAGAACCATAGTTAGTCTGATTGTTATGTCTTTTTTCAGTTCAATAGGAAAGTCACAAGTCTAGGCACTATCAAAAAATAGTTCATCCCATTTTTTTAGATCCACTTTTATTTTGATAGATCTAATTGAATATCAAAATATTACATTCACAATACATTTTAAACATTTCTATGTATGATATAGTGTAATGTTATATATAAATACATACTAAAACAATTTTGAGATATAAATTTATTAAATAGACTATTAATAAGGTCGTTATGATTTCTAAAAACTAATTGATTGGAAATTTATAACCGAATATGTTTTATAAAAAATATGTCCCATTATTGAAATAATAAAACACAATGCATAAATGGAAAATATCTACTCATAAAAACAAACATCCCTTTGTACTTTTAAGATTTATAAACAAAAAAATAATATAAAAATATCTCCCCATTGGTGATTTACTAACATAATGGGAAATTATATGACTTGGAAATTTAGTAAGAGAGAACACATGAAATTATATTCATTAGAAATAACAAATTATCCATGAGTAAAATGAATGAAAATGCATTCAATAGTAATTTGAAAACAATCAAACTCTAATTATTTCGATAATAAACTTATCCATGTTCAAAAACCATTAATATTTTTTAGAATATTACATCATGAGTTCAAAACGAAAAAGTTTAATATCTCTTCATCATATTATTCATCATTACCATCATCTTTATGAAATAATTGTGGTCCCTTGGAGCCTCTTGTACCGAATATTAGAGATTAATAATACACTCTTCTATCAAGGATTTAATTCTAACATCTGATTTTAAGAATTTCATGTTCATAAAAAATATTTTTATATTCTTCATTCACATGAAACAAATCATATTCACACGTTCTAAGAATAAAAATCTCTATCTCAAAATTATGGACTCTTTCTTCAAAAAAAATTTCTTCCTCAATCTATTCATCTATCACAACCCTAAAATATTCTACAATCTTAACACAATTTGTTATATTTGAGGATAATTTCTTAAATAATTTATCCTTTTCAAGAGATAGTTTTGAAACTTATTTGATTTGTTCATAATGATCTATGAGATAACTTTTTATATGGTTTGACTAATTATCCATTTGAATGTATGATATTTAATGTGTCTAAAAATTCAATTAGTTGGTTTTAAAACTCATCTTAGTCTGAATAAATTATTCTATCAAGACATTTAGGGAATTTTATTTCTCATTAAAGAAATTCTAAATGAGTTTTCATCTATCAATAATAATAGGAAAATATGGAATGGTATAAATTAAACTTCCCATGGTTTGTAAGATCAAATCAAAACCATTTTTTGAAAATATTTATTTAAATATATTGATCCTAGAGGAAAATTAGGAGGTGTCTATCTTGATGTTCTGGAAACATGTGTAACTTTCTAATAAACTTTTATTCCTTCCATTTTTAGAATCATTTTGATCTTATGATACATTTACAACATTCATTTATTTTTCTAATTAATCATTTTTAGAAAAATTCATATAAATCCTTCAGTATTTTTTCATGAATATTTTTATCGCATTTCTAATATTTATTTTTCCTCTTCCAATACATTTATATCAGTATCCTTGCCTGACTGAGAATGTATGTGATTTGATGATGATGATATTGAATTCAATGGTAAAATTCTCTTTATCTATTAAAATTTATATGTTTGTTCTTCATGAATCTATAATTTTTATTTATCTTAATATTATTATTATTCTTCATGTTCTCATATACTTATTCCTCTAATTTTTATTCTTCCCCTTCTTATCAAACCTCATTAAGATCTTTCTTTATCTATATAGTTGTTCTAAGAAAACATTTTCCTACCTGCATATAAACTGATTGATTTTTCTCCCAAAAAACACTTTCCCTTTTAAAAAATAATCCAATAATTGATCAACTTCATGTATCAATGATGATTTAACAACCTCATTTCCAGCATCTGGAATGATCTCATTGATATGAATAACATTTTTTGTCTCATGTTATGGATTCATAAATTATAATGGATAATTTGAAAGTAATGGATTCTTTAAATCCCTTTATACAACATTCATCATGATTTGTACAACTTTATCTTCTTATAATCTATTATTTATTTATTATCCACTTTTCTTCCTCTTTTAACTCATCATCGGTATGGATTTTCCTGGTTATGAATTATCTATTATCAAACCAAATTTTTGTATCTCTTGGTTTCTTTTTTGACCTTTTATCCCTGAATTATTTGAACTCTTAATATGTCAATTTTTTTGAAGAGAATGTTAAACCTTTATTTTTCGTTCATAAAATTTTCATTCTTGGGTGGAATAACATCAAACATGGTTCTTTCAACCTTATCAACAAACTTTCTTGAATTTGAATCAATCAATATTTTCATTAATGATATTGAATATTCATAGTTAAAATAAACCATTTATCACATTGGATAAATTTTATTCCCCTCCTTGATGTATTTTATAAACTTCACTACAAACATATTAAAGAAATAGTGAAATGTTGTGATTTTTGAATTTCTCAAAGTGTTCTATATTACTTCCACCGTAATGAAGAAAAACATAACAACATTCACTTTCAAGATGTTTATTAGATAAAAAATTAAATTTACATTAGGCATTTAGGGGGTCCTTATAACCCTTCCTCAACATAAGGTATCCATGAATAAATAATGATGCTTATCAATTTTCAGGTGATAAGTGAGAGAATTTTATGAAATTTCCATAAGATATGAACAATGAATCTTTATCCAATAATTTCTAAAAGGTTCCAAGACTATCAGGTAGTTTATGTGAGGGTATATAAGCATTATATTTAGAAGGAACCACAAAAAATATCTAACTCATACGCATTAAATCATATATTTCATTGAAAAAAATAAAAGAAACATCTTCTTTTCCATATTTTCATAAAAACACAACTAAGTCATATAATTCTATGAAAATTTCAAGGTAATTATTGTCAGATTACCTATCAGATTTTCCAATATTTTCATTCTCCCACACATGAAAAAATAATCAATATATAAATTGAATAATACTTAACTTACCATTTTATATCTATAAGATGTTCTCTAAAAACATATATATCCTTGAAATATTCATTACTGTCAATTATACTGAGATAGTTATTGATGGTTAAATGAATGCCAAAACGTCGATATGAACACTAAAAAGAGTGGATATATTTTGCATCGAAAATGTCCTGATAACTGATGTGGGACACTGAATGTTTCACCATTATATTAGAATATAGATGAAATATTTCATGTTGAAAAAGTATCAGTGGTTGGGACTGAATCCATTAACTGAACTTTTATATTTATTGTGAAGATGTATTAAATATATATTTTAACTCTTAATGTATTATGAAATCTTTTTATTAGATTATATAGCATCCCAAATAAAATAATTTCATGTTTGAATGCATTAAAAATTACTGAAGATAAAGAAATAAGTAGTCAATAACCTGTAAAAACCAAAGTAAAGGAAATGTGATGAAACATAAGTAAGAGTGTCATTGGCAGTAAAATTTCTCATCGTGTTTAGTAAAAAAAATTTCTTGTTTTTTATAAGTGAAACTGAATATGATAATTTTTAAGAAAATTATTTTTTAGAATTTACTATATTAAATTTTATGTTTGAAAATTTTTCATCAAAAAATATTTTATTTAAAAAAATAAAATATTGGGAAATTTTCAAAATGAATTTGGGCAAAAAAAATTTAATTCAAAAATAATTAATATTGAAAAATATATTTTCATAAAATTTTCTAAAAAATATTCTTCTAAAGAATTTTATAATAGAGTTTGTGTGGAGATAATTCATTTTGATAAAAATAATTAAAGGCATAAAATTTAGGAAATAAATTTTTTTAAAAACAAAATGATTTAATAAAAATGGAAATATTTAAAAAAACATATGTACTCTAATACCTTAGGATTCCACAATATGCTTCCTTTTAAAAAATTCAATAGCATGTGATGTATGAAACACCGTGTTCATGTTAACAATAACCTATCAAACCCACCATTTTAAAGACAGTTATGAATAATATTAAACAAATTTCTAATTATATATATATATATATATCCTATATAATTTTGAAATTCATTTTATGTGTTTCTTAGAATTAATAAAATGACAAATTCAATTTTTTAGATAAAAGATGTATTTTTCAAAAAATGCAGTTTTTCAGAATTTTAATGGCGAACCCTTTTAAAATTCACTATTTTACACTTATTTTGGTGTTTTCTAATAACTTTCATGTTTTAATGAATAGTTAATAGTACTACATTATTATTCATAACTAATTTTTTATAGAAATTATTTATACAGTTAAATTATATTTTTAATTTTATAAATAATAATTTGTTTATATTTTATCATCTAATATAATTTAGGTCATTGGATGTAATTTTACATTTAAATTGAACATACACATAAGTAAATCTTTTAATAGTTTTTACCTTTAAAAAATCCACTTTCAAGTTTTGACAATAGGGAATTAATATTAAATTAATTTTTTCTAGTTATGTGTATAAATTCGGAAAAATGCATTCCATATTTGGAATCATAAGGTCCCTAAAATTTTAAAAAGTTACATTTATTTATGGACGTTATGAATAATAACTTGAGTATTTATTTTTTTTACCATCGTTAAAGGGTAAATCAGGTAAATAAGGGTAAATATATAATATTATAATAATATAAAACCACCCTAAAATTTTTCCTAATCCATTTTTTTTATATATTAACGACCATTATTATCTTAAGGACGATTTTAGGACCACATCGGGCCACCTGGGAGTTACAATGACAAGTTTTAAAAATTAATATCATGTAAATAGGAATATACAATAAAGTTGTTTCTTCTACTAAGAAATTTTTTAATTCGAGTTATATAAGTAATATATTCTAATATAAATATTTATTGAAAAAGTTAAAAATATTTCCTACATCTTAGTATTTTATTTTTAAATTTCAGACATTGAATAAATAAACTTATTTATGACACAATAATGATGCATTGTATTCCTTATTAATGAAGATATCAGATAAATGATATTATAAATAATAAACTAAATGTAATTTGAATGTTTTTATGCCATAAATTAATTTAATGAATTAATATGACATTTTATATTTTATTTAATGCCTTTTTTGCTAAGTAATCAAGTTTTTATGACATTACAAAAATAGATTACTAAATACTCACAAAATCGACATAATTGAGTTGAAAAAAATACTATTTTATTAAATGATATAAAAATCCTAAAAATATAAGATTCAGCCAAATGAAAAATATAATGTTACAGATTTTCCTAATTATCCACTTGTTTTTTCTATTTTCATTCTATAGTAACTATAGTAACAATATATTATGAAAATACAAGAAGTCATCGTAAGAGTGAAACTATTTAACTATTGGTTACGTCTAAAATATAATGTTATACTTGTGACCAAAAAATTTATAAAACATAATTATTGAGATTATTTAGGCTTATAATCATCTTATACCTAAAATAAATAACTTTTATTATATTAGAAACCATATATCAATTTATAATAAATTAATATTTTGAGATCTTCTGAAAGTGCCCCTCACCCCTCCTATAAAAGGAAACTTCTCCTTCTATTTAATTCAAACATTCAAAGCCCTTTGGTTTGGAAAAAACCTTCCTAGAAATCCTCCCAACATCCCTTAATTAATCTTATAAGACATACTTTTGGATGAAAAACAACTTAATGAGCCCTTTGGTGCAAATCATTAGGAGACACATGAAGAAGAGGTAATCATTATATCCCTTCATTCAAAGTTTCTGTGTTATACTTCCTCTTAATACATTGTTTTCATACCAAAAGTAATAAATATAGTATCATAAATATACTCATATGTTACTAAAATCATTGGACTACAATATTCATCATTTTATCAACCATAAAAGTAAAAATATCACCATGTGTCCTTACGTACGACTTACCATCTCCATGTTGTGGTGTAATTTTTTAATCCACATTACATTATATGGATGAGTATAATGATGAGTATGATTAACATAAATAATTATTATTACATGATTATGATTCTGTATAATTAATATACCATCCAGTTCCAAATCATTTAACTATTAAATGAATGATATTGTCGCTCATGTGTATGTACGACCTACCATCTCCATGACGCGATGAGATTCATTCTCCACATTAACCATTCAATAATGACAATCAAAATATATAAATTATGAATAATAATGAAATATATGAAATAATAAGGCTAATATATATATGTACGTATATTTCATTCACTTACTTCTATATGATAAGAAAATGGAAACAACATTCATGTGTACTTACGGCCTACCATCTCAATGAACGATGTATTACATTTCATATATCTATATATAATATATATTTATATTATGAATATATATGATATATAAGTCATATTATACACTCTATATGTAACTAGATTTTGATCTAATTAATATAATAAAAAAATAAGTCAAAACACGTACGATAAACAAAGCAATTATTACTCGAAATATTGCATTAACTTGGAATTATTAATAAATGGGTAATATGAAGTGATAAAAGATTCATATATGATATATTAAATATTATAATGATTATGATATAAGTTAATAATATGTTTTAAAACATTATACATGAGTTTTTAACACACACGTTGAGTATCAGACCTAAGATAATGGATAATTTTTTAACCCCATTATTATCTGAGATTGTTTACGTGTAAGTATTTACTTCGATATATTTATCATCAAAGTCCATGTTTCATAAATATTTCTTCAGAATGAATCTTTTAATGTTTTATTTATGTGAACTTTAACTAGAACATCATCTTAAGTGGTTAATAATTTATTTTTCTTAATCATTTTAATTAATTTCCATATTTTCAAAAAAAATTTAATGATTTATTTATATAGACATGATTATTTTAAAATGTTAATTCCTTTAAATGGTTTTGAATCATTATGGAACACATTGATTCCAAAATAATTTTAAAACGAAATCATTATAAATTGTGTGAATTTTAAATTATTTCAAGGAAAAATGGGATATTTATCTCATAGTGTTTTGTAGATTTTTTTCATCTATGTCAATATCCTTTAATAGATTTTATTCTTGATTGAGGTTGATTTATAACAATACAATCTTCCATATTTTATTCAATGTGTAATGATAAGATTGACTTTGGATGTTCTATTTTTATACCATTCATTTTTTATGGTAAATGTATTAACATTTAATATTCTAGTTTTAATATGGATGTTTATGTTATGTTTCACCATTTTTATAAGAGGAATGCATTGTAATTTTTAAGTGTCAATTGGGTCTGACTATAGACCCCCGATACATCAGAAGTGTCATGAGACAATTATATTTGGGTTTGGGATAATGTATTACCCATTTAGGTATGGTGTTACGGCTGAAGCCTTGATGGTATGTTTCAGATGTCCCTCATTATGCATTCCCTTATGATGAGTTTATTTATTGATTTAATATGTTATTATTTGACTTGTAAAATATCCATGTGAATGTTTATATGGAATTATTTGATTTATTATTTCCATATTGTGATAAATAAAATGTTTTCAAAGTCTTTTAGTTTAGTTTTTTACCTTACCTTAAATGTTTATGTTTATTTGTGATAGCTTTTGGTTTATTTTTTTTATCATAACTAAGCATCTGATCTCACCACTCTGTTATGTTGTATTTTCCCAGGATTCCTAGAAATATTTTATGACTGATAAATAAGGTTAATCGAGGGGAATTATGGAATTATCAAAGGATTAATTATGATGTGTTTTATGTTACAAATTGTGATGTATGGTTCATGTAGGTAATTTATTTTCCAAGACTGCTAAACAGATTGGTCCTTCGGGACATGATTCCATCTAATCATGCTAATGTATTAAAATAATGCTCATGATTCGGGCTTCTGGGGTCAAGGTGTTACATGTTATAACTTTAGGAACCAAAGTTCATAAATTTAAAGATATTCGAAAATAAGAAGTATATATGAAAAATCACATAACATTGATCATTCCTATCTTCAGTTAAATGTAATAAATTATATCATAAATAAGGGGGTTTGTAAAAACATAAAAACATTATTCTTTCATTCTGATGAATTAAAAAATTATATCAACTTTAAGTGTCTAATCATAATGGAAATAGTTTATTATATCAATATTCATAGAACAAGGGTGATATGCTGAATTTTTACTTAAAGAAATTGAACTTTTGTTATCACAAAGTATTTGTGTTTTAGTAAAACTCTTAAAATAGTCACCGAGTGTGTTTTATCCACAACACCTTAGCATAACATTCATGACCCCTCCCCAAAATTTTACCACTCTTGGCCCAGAAATAAGAGAAGGGAGATACTGACCCCTGAGTCTTGCCTCCAATAGGCCCCGTGTTGGAAACAAGCACCATGGGTATAGAAAACAAACAAATTGGAGGCATTACCTTCTAAGAGAAAACATGAAAAAGATATAGATAAGATATAAAAAACGAAATTCTTCTTAGAATACAATATAAATTAAATCACATGTACACATATGTCATTTCTTGAAAAAAATACTACAACTAAAAAGGGAAAACTGGATGTTCCAAAAGAAGGAAAAATGGTAGCAATCACGATTCATGAACAACTCCTACAACCCCAAGCTAATAGTAACACATCTGATCATCAACCTACATTAAGGGACCCAAAAAAATATTATATATATGTAGGGTGAGTATAAAAATATATTCAATAACATTCTTCCTGGAGCCTCTATTGAAAAAGTAAAGAAATCATGATAAAGAACATTGAACATCAAGTGAAACTAACTCCTCACCTATACATGTGTACTATATTCCTAGCCTCACCAATGCTACTCTCACCAAGTATCACATACAACAGTATATAATGTGATAAAGAATATCAAGGGTACCCAACTACCACTTCCCCACTTTTTTATTCTTTTCCCCAATGTCGAACATCCTATGCATTTCTCTCTAAAAGGGATTGCCTACAGACATGTGGGTGTAACACCATGACATGCACCTAATGAAACAAGACCACCAAATCCAAGTAACTAAATGTAACCAAGTATTTTCATGGAGACAAAATAGCTCTCGTAACATTTATTAAACATCATGTATTATACCTCATGCCATTACAACATATAAACCTAGTATGGATCCTCATGAAATCATAGCCTCTACATGTTACACATATAATAGTCTATAAAAATTATTTCAAGAATATATCTGTGTGGATAACCACAAGATATTACATCCCTCTACACACATATATGGGAAAAAATAACCACTTTTTCTACCAGAAAAAGTAACTACCAAGAGAAGAAAGTGGGGACAAAGGGGGAAGTCATCCATCCATCCTCCCACCAGGATGTTGAGGACAACAACCCCTAGGGCTCATAATCTCTGGGGTGTTTGTTTTCCTAACTGATAGGATGGTGTAGTGTATATAAAACCAAAAACTACAATCTATAATATATCTCAACACCACACTATGGTAAAATCCAATTCTTAGATTCAATTTCCTCCAAAATCTCTCAAACTCTTGACAACCAATACTTAGACAAGATATCCTATAAGAACACAACCATTTAAAGAGATTTATTAAATAATATTGTCCCTTTTAATCTGTTTCACTTTAATTTTATTATTTCTTTAACAATTAATTAACCATTAATATTTACAAAATTACATTTCATTAGTATTCCAACAAATATTCATGCCCTATGGGAATAACCAAACCAAGTCCATTGTGTCATTAAAAAGTAAACTCAACATTGCATCCCACCAATCTCAAACCCCATGGGTTAACATAATTTAATTAATCATTTATAAAAAAATATCACTTTTCCATAATTCCTAGAATTATTTAAAAAAACATTATATGTTTCCAAACACATTGGGATCCACACGGTGAGTAGATGAACTAACTATCGAGTCATTGCCACCTATAGAAATAGTGAATGCCCATCCAACCTCGAGAATCTAAGCAAAAAAATCATATGGAATACCCCATGTATATTAACATCTATTTGAAGGAGGGTAAGCAAGAAAATATACCACAAGAAGTGGGTAATGAAAAGAAGATAAAAAAAGAACAAGATTCAAAAAGCATCCAACAATCACATCCAACTTGTTTCATCATCTCTAGTGTCCTACCCAACACCCACATGCATGAACCGCTGCATCTCACCTCTCTAGGTGTCATCTATTTCCACAATCACTCAGCCTCTCTACTCCCACTTATCACAATAGCCATCTAGGTTCACCTCACATCATACTCAATAAAAAATAAAAAACAAAGAAACTGGGATCTTAACCTCATGTAAGTCATTCGACTTTCACACACGAAGAGGTCTCAAGGATCTAAAGTAGAAGGCACTTGACCTTAAAATAAAGAGGTTAACTCAGAACCCTACAAGGAATTATCTTTTATCAAAAAACTGGTTCATTAAACCATCTTGAATTAACCAATTAAATTAAACATGAATAACTACAAACATTTGATTATCATCAAAGCACACAAACAAAAACCAGATTCACTAACCATATTTCTTTATATTTTCTCAATTAATATATAATTAATCCTATCTTTGCGTTATTCACCAATTTCTATAAAGAACGACATGATAAAAAATAAATCATTGAAATCACTCTATCTAGAAAATTATATAAAAATAGTTATCATGGTATAATGAAACAACATACAATTGATTCCAATTATTTAATTCAGTTTTAATATTTATTATTTCAATTTCATTATGATCCAGTGGAAAAAACATGCTAACTCTATGACTACATGTAAAATTGTATAAAATACCTAAATCCCCTACCTCAAAAGGTTCTTGACATTATTTACATGATAACATGCCAATATAATGGATCATGATCACCTCTCATGGAATTCTTATATCAGAGATAGATCAACACATCCTTATTATACCAAAATAGAGGGTGCTTTTATAACAGGATGACTCCAAGGAAAACAATATAAGGATCACAGTTTGATCACTTAAATCATATGGTAATAAGAACTCTAGGAATAATATGTTAGGGGAAAAAATAAGGAATAAGAAGACAAAAGATATGTTTCCTTTTTAATACCTAAACAAAGCATCTATTTAGATACGATTTTAAAATTTCCATTAATAGAGGATTTGGTAATGAAATCACAGATTGACCCAAAAAAGGAACTTTGAAACATAGAAATATTAAGATAAGAGTTATGGGTTATCAATAGTCCCTAAATACCTTAAAAAGAACTTGAATTTATTTTATGTCAAAGAAAATGTTAAAGGGGTGAAACTGTTAGATGTTGGAAACAGTTTTCACAAATGTCTCACTATTAGCTCTGTTCACAAATGACTCACCAACAACACTGTTCACAAATGAATCATTGAAAACACTTTTCATAAAGGGATGACTGATAAAAACTATGACAAATGAATAACTGACATCACTATTTAAAAATTACTCACCAAAATCACTATTCACAAATGAATCACCAACAACGCTTTTCAAAAATGGCTCACTTATAGCACATTTAAAAAATGAATCACTGACAGAACTATTAACAATTGACTTCAAGATAGAACTATTCAAAAAATGAGTCACCTAAAACACTGTTCACAAATTACTCACAAACAAAATTGTCCACAAAACATTAAACACTATTCAATGAACTTAAAATCATTCAATGTTTTGGTGATAAGATTCTTAGAACTCTGAAAACACATCAAACATAAAATTTTTACAAAGGAATGATCCAGAGAGGTCCAGGTCATTATAACAATAACTTACAGTTGTCACATATTTTGTTTTGTCTATTGAAAGTGTTTGTAAGTGTTGGTTCTTACATGTATAATAATCTCAATCTTCACAGAATAAATTACATTCTCTAGATATAATTGTTCTATCCATTCTACAACCACTAATGTTAGCATCTGAAAAACTTTTTAGTTTAAATTTTTTTCCTAAAATATAAAATAATCCTAAATCCATACATTCCATAAGGCAATGAAATATTATTATAACAAGTTTAATATGGGATTATTTCAGATTGTATTGATATCTAGTATAAAACCATAATTAAAATTTCAAATTTTAATGAATAGATGTTTTGTAATATAAACATCCAATTATACCTCTATATGTTTTTTGATAAACTATTTTCTTAGATTCATGAAGACCTAATATATTGGAGTTTCTGATATGAGTACTGATAATTTTAGTGTTGTCATGCCTGAATTTATTAAAAAGTTATATTCTATAAATATGTTGAGATATATATTTTTCTTTCGAGATTGTCGAAATTTAGAGAACTAGAATATATGTCAAATTACTTATTATACTCATCTCAAACTCATAATATATATGATATATAATATATTCTTTTAAATATTTTTTATTTGAGCCAAAATATAATTTGATCAGATATATTTTTTAAAATAATAATTTTTTTATTAACATATTTTATAAAAATAGTTGTATCTGTAACTCCTTTATTATTTTAAAAAATTATATGCTGATCAAATTATATTTGGCTCAGCTTATAAATATTTGACTTATTTTATAAAAATTGTTGTATCTATAACTGCCTTAACAAAATATATTTGTACAAAAATCTAGATAACATATTAAACCAAGATCTAGGGTAATTTTTAATTCTATGAAGTGATTTGGTATGATCATAAATATGTTCTGAATGTTTTTTATTCTAAAAAACATGATGTTGTTCAAAAAATACATCCTTATAATTAAAACCAGTAAATTATTAGTGATTCACATCCATTCAAAATAATTTGAAATTTACCAGTCCTATATAATATTTAAGTACATGAATAGCTTAATGTATTACTACCAAAGCCTAGGTTTCATTATAATATATTTCCTTTTATTGATTATAATCCTAAATAACAATTCTAACTTTCTTTCTAACTATTACTCTATTTTGTCTCATTTATTTTGAAAAACACACTTCACTCCAATTAAATAAATTTATTTTGTTTTAAAAAAAATTCCAAACTTTTTCCTTTAAAACTCATTAAATATAGCCACTCACACTTTTTAGTCTTAATATTACATGGTTTTATTCTTATTTACCCATGTATTACAAAACATTGATAAAGACTTGTGTATTTTAGACTGGGTACATTATTATAAAACCTGAAACTAGAAGAAAAACTATATTTATTAATCTTCATTTGGTTGTCCCAACCCCCATTGATATAATATAACTATATAGGATAACCCGAGTGAAATAAATACAAAAGGGATGATACAAGAAACCTAGAAAGGGTATAAACATGGGATTAAAGCATAAAATAAGAGTTAAGAAACATGAAATGAGAAAATAAAATCATTGATCGTGATTGTACATATAAAAACATCACATATTGATCATGGAATCATATAATAATATAAAAAATAATAAAGTAGAACTCGCATATAATATGAAATAAAAATTAGTCAAGGATAACTTCCAATACTATATCACATGGTGGAAAATGTCAAAAAAGGAATTAATTTTACTCCCTATCTAAACATGATGTCCCATGAGATAAACAATTTACCTAGTATAATAGACTATTATCTATGTGCATCCATTTGAACATGCTCATGAATATTTTCCCCTCAAAAATAATAAAACATAAGGAATAATCACAAGGGTTACCCAGGTAATGAAATAAAAGTCTAATAAAATTCATAAATATCATCCTCTCATAAAAATAAATGATCCTAATAAGTTTGAATGACATTATCATTGAATAATATCCCTATTAAATCATATGAAACATAAAATATTGTTATCATAGAAATGATGTAATTTTAGTGGATCACTTAAAACAATTAGTGAAGAAAATTTACATTCTATTTTTTTTAATTCCATATAATTCTAAGATAAATAATTAACATGAAAATTTCCTTGAAATATTGTAATATAATAATCAATGAATTATGGTTTCATGAAAATGTGAAAATGATTTCATTCCTTATAAGTTAAAAAAATTCATTCCATAATGTTTCCTAAAAATTCATAAAAAAGAAGAAAATTAATCTCAATATATTTTGTAAATATTAAATCATGGGTGAAAATGACATTAAAATCACAATATATCAGTAAATTTATTTTCAATCAATGTCAAAAATCATGGACATGGAAGGAAAATGTGGTTATGAAAAAATTATTAAAATATATTTTTAAAAGAATGTATCTTATAAATATTATCTCGAAAAAATTGGAATTAATAAAATGAACAGAATATGTGTATTATATGTAAGTACAAAAAAATTGAAATAAAAATTAATGTATTTAAAGTTAACATCACACATGTGCTTATCGCGATATAATCATGAAGTGTATGTTTAACACAATAGTTGGAAATTGGGTCAACAAATCCCATAGCACACGCTTCCCTTTGGTGGTGCATACTTTAAACTCATGCATAACGGTTTTAATAATGTTATTAATTTTTTTTATATTTATATTCATATATATAATATATTATATTATACTTTGATAAAATATTTTCAACTATTAGTTAATAATATTTAAAATTTTCATTATTTTGGATGCCTTCATTTCATGGTTTCAAGATAGGTTCACTTGTTTATAACTATTGATTTTATTCTTAAATGGATGAACCACTCTATAATTTTAATAAAATAATATAATGGAATTCTATTATTATTAATGTTCTAATATATCATTTTGGTTTCTGATATGAGGATTGTTCATTTGATAAAATTTTATTAATAAATGATTATATTTTTTTGGTTTTTTTTCCAACCTTGAAAAACTATTTTAATTTTAATTAATATTATATATATTATTTAAATAATATGGAACATGTTATAAAATAAAAACTAAATTAGGATTTAACTAGAATTATACTTTTGTGACTATCCATGAATGTTGTAATAGAAAATGAACAAAATCATTATTCATAGTGGCGATTTAATCGTATAACTTGGACAATAGTTTGATTTATATAAATAAGAGGAGGTAATAAAATGGATGGATATAATACATTCCATTAAAAACAAAAAAACTCGAGTATCTACATGATCATGGGGTTATCATGCATTGAGAGTTTAAGGATAATATAATAATGAAGAAATGAAAAGAAATTAGGAGTGGTGTTTGGAGAAAATTACCTCTTGAATATCTCATCTATGTATGACCCCTTGAGGACCTTGGATTAATTTTATAATACCAGAAGCAATTATATATGGGGAGAGTATAGAGGAGGGGTTTAATTACATATTTTAGTAGCTTCATGTCTTGTGAGGAGAAATGGTGTGGGTGTAGTATTTATACACGGGGAGAAGTGGATTAAATTGACTAAATAATTATTTTCTTATGTGAAAAGATAACCCCAATTAGGTGAAATTAATTTCCAAGACATTAGATGAAACATAATGTTTTAATTTAATTTTAGGATTGAAAAATACTCAAAAATACATAAAATTTTTTATTTTTTATTTATATTAATATTCTTCATTTTATCTTTAACAATTGTCATTATTTTACCAACATTGTTGTAAGTAATTTTTTTAACATGATACCTATTTTTATACATAAAAATTAAACATAACTTAGAACATAATATTTTAATTTCTAATTCCAAATATGAAATAGACTTTTCCCAATTCATTTCATATAAATGAATGAAATATTTAAAATTATTCTCATTGATACAACTAAAATTTAGGTATTTTAAGTTAAAGGATTAAAAATTTAATATATTTTTATATCCAATTTCAATGAAAAATTGTTTAAAAATATATAAATTGGATTTATTTATATATAATTGATATAATTTTACTTTAAAACCATTATAAAATATAATTTATCCAGGTAAAGAAATTATATAAAAAATAAATTTGCAATTAAAATTCAATATTTTTCACTAATCATCAAAAAATGACACTTTTACGAAAATACAAAAAATTATCCATAACATAATTTTAAAATTATGTTTTCAAAAAAGAAGTTCATTTTTTCAAATATAAATTATATAGTTATTAAATTTTATTTTTAAAATAGTTGCACCATTAAAGTGTGGAAAAAATTTATTAGAAAAATATTTCTTATTTTGATGAAAATTGGATTCATTCTAATATTAAGATTATATAAATATACTGAATAAATTAAAAAAATATTTTATTTAATATATAAAATATTAATTTATTTAATATCTTCCACCTGTAGTGATTAATTTAATTTAATAAGATAAAATTCAATTGTGATTAAAAAACATTTCTTATAAAAATCCAACAATTATTTTGTATTTATTTTTTATTTTCATATATAATTAATTGGTAACTATTTATTTAACATTTTTTATATGAGAAAAATATTTTTTTAATAATTAACTTAAACACATTCTTTCACTACATTTTAATGGAAAGGTCACAATAAAATAATAATATTTAATCAATTGCTTCTCCTCGGTGTTTTGTTAAACTTATTATATCAATGATATTTATCAATGAGATTAAATTTATTTAAAAAGAGTAATATGTTAAAATATTGGGGGGTTATATTGAGATTATGTTTCCAAGATATTATCCAATCCTCATGACATAAATCCTTATAGGAATCATTGGCTCAAATTGAAATAAGAAATTTTGATTTTCAATTTCATTTATAAAAACATATACTTCTAACTAGTTGATCTACCTCACCAACGATATTATCACTATAAATATTAATATGAAAAAAATGGATTTATTGGGTTTTATATAGTTTTTTATTCATCAATATGTTGACAATAATATTGATTAATAACTTTATAAACATATTACCATGTTATTTACTTATTAGAAAATCATTCTATAGTAGGTTGACAATTAGTTTAAAAAATAACATCTAAAGATGTAGGTTGGGGTTGTTTGAAAATGAAAGGATCAGTTTCATAAAACTGAACGTGAACTATTTACTCAATGGTACTTTTTTTATTACAAACACTATAATAATTAATAGTTGTGGAAACAAATAAAATTATTCCAGAATTAGATTTTTTGAAAAATTATAAATATTGTATTTTCTATTAAAGATTAATACTTTGCATGAAAAATCATTAAATTAAGAAATTTTTTGGTTTATTCGTTTCCACAACTCATATTGAGTTTTTAATAAAATTTCTTTTTAAAAATCGATTTATAATATAAAATGAAGTATTAACATATTCATCCCAAACATATATAGAAAATAAGTATTCACTCATCCATGTACCAAATGATTCTATTGTTAGTACTTTGTCTATTTAATGGAAAATAGAGAAATTAGTGTTTTATAACCTAAACCATCATGAGACCGATACTTTTAATGAATAAAATTTTATGTCACCATAGCTTTCCAACATTACTCTATTGATCAAATATAATTACTTATAAAAGTTTTATTTTTAAAACCCTAAATAAATAATTTCATTAATAAGAAATTTATATTTCTAATTTATACTAAACTAGAAATTCGTGAAAAACTGAGACATTTTTGGAATAAAATAGTTATTACTGAAAACCGGTTTGTTATTTATAGAACCCATTCTGGTATTACTACATTGAGGTCTAATTTGTTTTTATAAATTATCAAATTTTTCCGTTGTATAAGTAAACATATATAATAGTTTATTGAAAACTATTAATTTCTAATTTTAGTTTGATAACTAATTTTTTATTATTTTTTTTCATAGTTTTCAAAATAAGTTTCACAATGTCAATTTTTAAATTTTCTTTTCTCAGAAACAAAAAATATAATGTTCATTTTATTGCGTATAATTTTTAATGTTTTATTTCTATAGATCCATAGAATGATATGATATATCATTAGTTAAAATTTTAACTATTGAGTCATCTTTAACAAGTTTTTTTTTCATTATAGTGTTTTTAATAACATTACAATATCTAGTGTCAAGATGTTTAAAAAAACCAATATAATTGTTCTTAACTAAGTTAGTTATTATATTCAACATCTAATTAAGATTTTTTATCCAAAGATTCATAATGTTTATCTTAATTACAATTAGGATAATTTTCATTAGGATTATGATCTATAAGATATTTAGCAGTTTGAACCATTCGAATAATTTTTTTTACAATTGTTATTTCTTAAATATGTACAATTTCCTTTGGTAAAGTAAATTCATTGTTTAAAATGTTATCCGATGAACTATATCCTCCACTTTCACTACAAGTGTTAGAGTATTTCTAACTATTTATTTTAATTGACTTCTAATACATCTTTTCCTTACTATATGATTTTTTTCATTCTTATATATCCTTTTAGCTTAGGGCAATCAGGTCGAATCTGTAATACCTTCTTACATTAAAAAATTAATTCATTAGATTATTTACATTCATTAATTTTTTTGAATTTTCATTTATCAATAGATAAAATATATATTTCCCACTATTTGTTCATTATGATTGAAATATTTACTAACTCATTTGTAGTCGGTTTTGAAGAACTAGAATATGATTCATTAATAAATTTCTTTTTAATTGAGGAGTTCCCAAATTCCCTGAATGATTTTACTTTTTTATGATTAGAACAAGTATTTCAAAAACAACAACAACCGTTCATATTTTTCACATTCTTAGAATATCTCTTAAATATTCCTTCATATTATATTAGTGTTCCAATAAGATCATCAAATATAATATTTTTAATCATTATTATATCATCCATGGATTTCCATTTGATTCACATTAATTGGTGACATTTCTAAAATTTTCTCAACCAATATTCCTTCTATAATACTCATTTCACCGTGAGAATGTGAAATATTGACAATAGTCATAAATATTTACATAATTTTTATACTAATTCGCAAGGTTGAAAATCAAGAAGCTGATTGTCTTCTCTCAGTATATCTCTTATAGTCTTATCAATATTAATGGTTCAAATGTGAGTGACTTATAACTTTTTACATATTCTTATAAAATCATCACATGATTATATTAGATCGTATATATTCCTTTTCATGAAACACATTGGAGTATTCCTTGCTCTATAGTTAAGTTGAAATTCATGTTTCTCTTGATGAGTGAAAGTTGTAACATCATTTTTAGGTATCCTATAATCAACAGTATTAATTAAAATGTTATCAACTATAGTATTAATAAAAAAAGAATTCAACCTATCACTCTAGTACTCATAGTCATTGTTATCATTAAAAGTATGTATTCTTGGATTGATTATTTATAAATTTCAATAATTAATAAATTTTTTCTTAAAAAAGTTTAACATATTTGGATACAAACACATTAGTGTAAAAAGTAAATTTATAACAAAACATAGTAAAAATGAATCTGAAAGAAGAAGTAAAAAACTCATTAAGTACAAGAAGTAGAACATGTTTTGATATCAATTTTTGGATCAATGAGTTTACAATGACTTACAAAAAAGTGTTAGAATTTTAGTTTAAAATTATTTAACTGAACACCAATCACAAATCTTATATTATTAAAATGTTTGGATATAAATTTGGTCTAATGACCAGAATCTAGGTACTCTTGGAAAATCGTCTTATGATTCTACCATGATGAAACGATCAACTAAGCACACCCAGATAACTCATGTAGTGGTGAAAGGAATGTAGAAAAATAAAGAAACCAGACCATTAGAAATTAAAAAATATTCAAAAGTGATAGTCATAGATATTAACACCACATCAATGGTTAAGCCTCAATTCAAAATGTTATATCATCTGTAGTGTCATCCCAAACACAAACATGCATACCCTAATGTGTCTTACCATCAAAGGAATCAATTTCTGCCACATCATCCAAGCTTTCCACCCATTTCACACCATCCATCCCAGGCTCGTCTATTCTTTTCCCATAAAACATACGAGCCTCCCCACCCCATATCATATCACATAGAAAATTTCAAATATAAATCACATCACAAAATTACAAGGAAACAAAAAAAATATTTTAAATAGGTAAATATATCCCTTAATTCAAGGTACCCATATTTCACTTTTAATTGTTCTCTCAAAACTCCAAAGTCAAGGAACTAATACATCTCAAATAGATGTGAAATAAATTTCATATAAATTATATTTTTCCAAACCCAATATTTTTTAATTCCTTCATGAATTTACTAATTCATTATTAATTATTTTCAACTACAGGAAACCTAAGGAATCATGCTATAAGAAAATATCAAAGTCTATACATTCTATTAACATTAATATTGGATTCATCACACTGTCGTAAGTACCATTCTAATTTAACATGAATTTAATTTATTATCAACATTCCCAGCAAGAATAATCATTATTCACATTCTCTATAAATTCCATTAATTTGGAATATAAAATTTAATTAATCATCTACATTTTATCAATATTATAATGACCAAATTATTAAAATCATCAGAATCACTACAAAATTGTTTTTTATTAATTCATTAGACAATTATTTTATAAATTACATTTGCACATTCTTTACCAATTTTCTTCAAGAACAACATGATTTTCCATTCTATAACCATACATGCTAACTAACCAAATGTTGATAGTACAATATCTATAAAATATAGAGGCAACCCATTATCATGGAATAAAGAATCAACATGAAATATCTATATACAATTTTTATTAATATTTTTAAAAATAATTTAGTTAATTCCACTATCATCCAAAGGGATAAACCATGATAACCTTATGATTAATCATAAATAAATAGGATAATAAATGACTCCCCTACCTCAAAGGATCCAACATTTTTCACATGAGAAGGGACCAATGTCGAAGATCATGATCAAAACTCTTGTAAGAATATATATACCACCAACGATTCCATGTAACAACTAAAAAAACAAAAAACCATGAAAATATCCACTATAAACATAGAGACAAAATAAAATTTCATAAGAAGAAGAAGCGGGAGGAACCCTATTAAAGAACAATGAGAAATAAGATATATGTAAAATTAATAAAATACATAAGGATATGAATCAATAATCATAAATGCAAAATCAACACCTAAAGAGAAAAATTTTGATCTCCTAGAGTATTAGATGATATATATTGAGTTTAATAAAATCCAAGGACACTACTATTTAAAAATTCATTCGGCATAGTAGATTTACAAAGCATCAAATGCTTTCACATCCTGTAAATGTCACACTTCCTGTATAATAAAAAAAATTCATATCCCCAAATAATCTAAACATTAATATTTTCACATTTTATAGAACCCCAATAACCAGTCTAAAAAAACTATTAATTCTTTTCAACATATGAATCAGATCTGACCCACGATATGCACTATGAATTCTAGAGAAAAACAATTATACATCGTGAACTCCCACTAAATCTATAATTTAGTATCCAAAAACCTCCATACCCACTCCATTCCTCCTCTAATAACATTTAACTTCTTAAAAATGAAAATGATTGGTCTACATGGAACTGGTCACTTACATAGGTTGACACCAAATGTGGGTCAAAAAAATATATTTTGATGAATTCTCTCTTATTTCATTATAAGAATTATTATTTCACTGTGATTTCATTAAAAAAATAAAATGTGTCATCTATGTTCATGGGGTTGATTAATGTAGTGTTCAAATAATTATTAGATTGGTACATGGTGGTTTTTTAGGAAATAATTTTTCTAAAATATGTGTCTGAGAAGGAGAATACAAAGCATTTTTATGTAGTTTTTGGAGTTCTTTATCATTGGTAGATATTTTGGAATCTATCAATGTGAGATTTCACATAATGTGGTCTTCATATTATGGGAAATTTCATGCCCCAAAAAAGAGTAGATAGTGTTAATTTTAAGATTGATGCAGTTATTTCTTATGAATCTCCAATACTTTTGTAGAGGTGTAGAGTCTCCTAGGTTACAAATCCTATTATATAATTTTAGTAAATAAATTATATTTTTTTGTGACTCTTTTGAAATCACTAACCAGAAGGGATTGTGATTCCTTGTAGATAGAATAGTTTTAAGAATATTTCTTGTATTTTATGGAGAGGTCTATTGGTTCTACAGCCAAATGTTATAGGGGGGAATTCAGTTTGAGGTATTTTTTAAATCTTTTCATCTTTTTTTGGGTGTTTTTATGATGTAATAAATATGTGATTTTTCATACATATCTTATTCGTTACTTTACCATGATTGTAAATATGTCATTGTTTATATCTTATTTATGGCAGTTGTATATTCATTAATGTTGTAGGGATATTACCTCATTTGAATGCTTCTTTTGGTTTTTATAATCACAGTAGCTCAATGTATGACTTATTCTATCTTCACATGAACATGATACAATGATGATAGGTATATTGTGTTATAGTATTATGAAATTGTGATTTAATATACGCTAAAAATGTGTAATATTGTGGTTGGATTGCTATTCAAGAAGTCATAGAATGACACTATTTGTAAATAAATAGATTTTTATGGAGGAATGGAAAACCTCTCAATGATGCTTCATTTTATGGGATATGTTTGTGGTAGTGGTTATCTTTTTATGATTAATATATACCCTTATTTGGATTACATTGTGTAAAATTATTTGTTGGGGGATTCTACAGTCGGGGGTTAGAGAGGTTGATTTTTCATTAGTGATTCCCCTAATAGTTGGATTGATGATGTACATCACAGGGTGTCATTTTAGGGTATGATTTTAATCCTTCAATGATGCATGAGATAGTTATACATGTGTTTTATTTCTCACCCTTGGTGGTCTATACTAGATTGAAGATGACATATCATTCTTTAAAAATGGTTTCTTGTTGAAGTGAGTTGAATTGTGCAGTTCCATAGTTTGTGTATTGATATTTGGTTTACCAGAAGATGAATGTTGAGCATGATGTTCTGAATGGTGTTATCTTGTCATTAGATGTCCCATAATGGAAGTGGGAGTATATCTCAATGGACAATTTTTTTCTAGTTTACCCCTTGAAAATTTAATTTTTATTCTATATGGGTGATACATCACCAGTTAATAATATTATACTACTATATAGAAGCCAAGGGTTTCATATTTTTAGGGGTTGGTCAAGGAAATATCTAGAGGATATGACAAGACAATGTAGATTCCTAAGGATGATCTTCTCAAATAATTATCCTCATTTTATGTCTAGGTTTTACAGTGGTTTACAATGTTTTTTTATCCCAATTATTCGTTAAAAATACTCTTTTTCCACATAAATTTGGGTAGAAAATATGGCATATTTTTCACTATTGGGGATCTGGTGTGTGATTTTGTCCTAGATTTATTGAGGTTCATAGATGAGTAAAATAACCATTATTGTTTTTTCTAACAACAATAGTTTTCACCCAACCATTTTTATGGAGTAATTTGAATCCATACCTGACTGAACATTCCATTGTCTATTTTTATAGACATGGTTTAGAGAGTTATCAATTGTTTGGATAGAGTCAATGTAGAAAATGATAGATATGATTTAGTTGTTTCTTGAGAAGATGAAGGAAATGGAAGATCATTAAAATTCATATTCTTATCATAGTATGTGAACTTCATAATTAAATGTTGTAGATCATGTTTTCATGAAGGAGTCTCTATATCATGGGAAACAAAGGTTTGGTCAAGGTATTATGATTTATACTTGAATATTTTGTCCATTGTAGGGGTTATCTCATGTCACAGTTTTAGAGTATTTGATATCAGTTCACTTGTAGATGATTTGGATGAATTATGTATTCCATGTGTCACAACTCAATTTTTTTATTCATGACCATTCCTAGACTGTCGATTGATATGGGATTAACATTGATAGTGATGATATCATTATGGTGTTGCCTGATGATATCCATGATGACCAGAATAAGGAGTTTTAATTGGGTTATATAACATTTTTTTGTTTGATGTTGAAAGAAGGTGGTGTAGAGGAGATCACCTAGGAACAATCATAGAATATAAATTCTTAATTCCCTGATCAATCTGATGTTCTATTCATCTCCTATAGGGACTCTATTTTGTGGTCTATAATTTTTTTTATGATGTAGTTTCCTCTCCTTTATTTTTTTATATACTTTCTCTTATTTGATAGATATATACCTTAAGAGAGTCTTTAGGAGATGGTTATTAGTGATGACAAATTTTTTCATATTTCATTTATTGAGGTTATTAAGATCTTATAATAGTGATATTCTTGATAGGTATCTCATGTAGTGGCTATTCTAATGACCCATTTTCAAAAAATTCTTTCTAGGATACATTTTAGATTCTCGTGGATAATTATTATTTTAGAGGTATCTAATATAAGTACCTAAATCTTTTTACTCCATACCAATGCATGTTTTTAAAGACCATGATGATTAGAGGAGGCCTATAATAGGTTTATGGGTGCTTGGTATCAAAATTTCATAATCATACTTCTTTTATGATGTTTAAATAGGATTAATATTATTATATCACAAGTCATGGCATGGGTGAGATCATAATTTATAGTATACATACATATTATGATTTGGATGTTCATAGGATCCATTCATGACATGTAATGAATTTATGATGTGAATGGAATAATTACTTCACCTAGAAAATATGACAATGAAACCCCAATTTCTCTACAATTGGATTCAAGATATGTATTAAATAATTGTAGAATGGTTTAAGTGATTATTTTTTCTTTCAAAATAAAATGTTATACATTCATGAAATTAATTACTTATTCACACCATGAATATATGATTGGTAATTGAACTATAAAAACATAAAACTCCTCACTCCATGCTAAAAAAATAATTTTTCACTCAAGTATCCTAGAGGAAAATAGTGTTCTTTATAAATGTATTGTATTCATTTTGATTAGGATCGATTTAGGGATTACTATGTTCGATTTATGGAAATCTATTATTCTCCCTTATAGAAAATGTTGTAGTATATTATCAATTTAATTTTTTCTCATCCCATGATATATTTTCATGTTATATTTGTTGATCTCTAACATTATAATAGTATTATATTGTTCATTATGGGCATCATTGTGGCATGGAAACCATAGAGGAAAAATTCATTATTTTGTTAGAGGTTTTTAGAGATCTATGTTGTCAATCGATTATTATTCACAATATTTTTTCACTATTGGGGTAGAGGGTTTATTTATTCTCTTTTTTATTCACATGAAATAGTTATTTTACCATGGTCTTCCACTTTATATTATAGTATAATTAACCTAATAAATAATTTTCCAGGTAAATGAAGGAATTTTGTTATGGATAATCACTAATTGTTCTTTACATGTGATAATAGTTTACCTCTTGATTTTCTAGATAATGTGTTATTTATGATTATAAATTGTTTAAAATGTTTTCTTTTCTTAGTTTATAAGATTTTATGGAAGTTGGATATATTATATAAATACAGTTTTAATTCTATTGAAAAAGGATGTAAATATAAATATGTCTGTTTGAGAAAACCATAGATTATAATAATTTTTGGGAAGTCAATTTGATGTTAAATGGACGATTTATTATTTAATTTTTATTTTTACATGTTAATTTCATTATATAAGAACATGATGATGAATATATTTTTTATGATAATAATAATAAAAACTAATTTTAAATGATAAGTATTATTATTATGATGTTTTGAGACCAGAATTAATGCTAGAGAGCTTGTTTATATTGTTTAATTTCTTTTTATTACTAAGTACTTAGGTTACCCATAGTCATAATTATCATAATTGAGTATATTTTTTCAATATGGAAGAAGACCTGATTTTTAATAAAGATAAATGATTGGGGCTTACAGATCCCATTTTATTATGATTGTTGAATACTATTTTTAAAGGTTGAGTGAGTCTATTTGAATGTAAATGTTAAATTTCTTGTTTTTTTTGGCATAGATTCCTTAAATTATAGGTTTTGGGGTTATATATTTTTTTACTGAGGATGTGATCCTTGATATGTTATGTGATGTGATCCAAGGTTGGATACTATTTTATGATGAGATATAGGATTTGAGGTCATGGTTTGTGGATGCAGTTGATAATAGTGATAGTGATATGCATGGTATTATACATGATAGTGTCAAGGATTTCACTGGGTTTGATGGAACTGGTAAAACATATGATTTCCCATTTTTCATTTTTTATTAGGAATTATTTATTAATATTTTTTTTGAAATGGAAATATGGTTAATTTTCATGTTTATGAATTCTTTACTCCATGCTTGAGGTAGCTATTTGTGCATGGTTATGCGTATCATTGGTGGAAGCTAATAAAGTATTATAGATTACAAAGAATTATATAATTCTAATAGAATATATAATTTTTCACCATGTTATTTTTTCTTGTTATAATATAAGATATATTATTATTAACAAACTATGAACAATATAGGAATATGCCTTATGGGAATCAGCTTCACCATTAAAGTTAACATAATTTGAATAAATAATTTTTTTTAATGTTAATTATTTGGTAATGAATTGATTTATATAATGTTAATTATTCAAATAAAAGATATAATATAATAATTTTTTTCATAAATGATTTTGTTCTTATAGTATACATATTTTGTAGTGGTGTATGTCATCGGGTGTCTGTGAGATGATTGATGAAGATCAGTTTATGACTAGCAATATTTCCAAAGTGTGGTTATAATATATATTATATCATGTTTTTATTATGAATATATACACTACCACACCAAAATTTTCATGGATACAAACAACTAGTGGACTATGGGAGGGTGTATTCCGCTACATTTAGGTTAGAGAGGTTTGGATAACAAACTACTCCTTTGGGACTATTATCTTTTTCAGGTCCTTCAATATTCTTGTATGCATGGTGGTCGGTTTTTTCATATATTTTTATATAAGGATGTAAAATAATGTTGTTTTTCCATAGACATATATCTCCAATTATAGTAATCAAATGGTCCTTATTGGTTTGAAATGTATTGTATCTGATGGTTTGAGTTACATTACTCATTGAATGGGATTTGATGGCTTTCTATACAATACCTGATATATGAGACACGACATATGGGTTGTGGTGGTTCCTAAAAACTTCATGGTTCCTATTGAATTTTTTTCTTGTGTTTATGAGGTGATGAGTTACACAAGATTAATTCTATGATAATTATCTAGGGTGTCAACATGACGGATTCTTTTAGAGAGAGATGGCTTATGATGTATGGCATTGGGGAAGAGTAGAAACCTAATGGGGAAATGGAATTTGGGTATCCTTATTTTATTACTAAAATAAATTACCTCTTGTATATATTACAGGGGGAGAGATTTCCTTGGTGAGGCTGAGAAATTAGTATATCAGTTAAGGTGATGGGTTAGTATCAATTCTTGTTCACTAGGAATTATTATTCATTCTTTATATCTTGAATTAGAGGATTCAAGGGGATACTAATGATCATAACAACAGTTATCGCATAAAATATATGGATACTATTTATTAGGTTAGAAGGTGGTGGTTGATGATTATTTTGGATATTAGTATTTTATGGTTTTACGTGAGGTTATGGGACTTCATGGTCACAACTTATCTACCTTTTGGTACCTGTAGTTCATTTTTAGTTTTTATATGAAATTAAATACATGTAATTTGTATCATAATAATTTTATTTGAATTATTTAATTTGCATACTTTTTTATATGTATTTTATAAAATTATTTTAGAGGGTAATTACTTCATATTTTATGAATGATATACCCTAGGTTATAATCACCAACATGTGTCCAATTGGATGTGGTCTTTGGGAGGTAACCATCCACATTATATTATTTCATTCCAAGAAGTGGTACCTCTATGGGGATTGGGTCAAGACACAAATTACCACTTTAATCAAGGAAAACAAAAGATCTTAAATAGTATAAATGTGGTATTTATATCAATTCAAAAATAAGTATATATATATATATAAGTAAGATGGAAGATGTGTTGTTGAAGATATATTAGATATATAATGTAAGAATGAAATGTTTTTATAGAAAGAAATCATTGATATAAAATATGTACAATCATTTGTTATTTATAGAGTTCCATTATGTTGAAGAAGATGGAGAACATCACCAAAAAAATTTGATGTAATTTCTTAATATCGGTTTGGGAACAATCATGGTATTTAATAAAGGATCAGTTTGTTTTTTATATAAATAAGGGCAGTGAGTTAACTATTATTATGAGAGTTATAATCTTGATGGATCAATAATAATAATTTAAAATTGTATGAAACAAGTATTGAACTTAGTATATTTTTTAAAATAGATATATCATTGAGTGAATTCTCCTTCGATGTATCCTAGTACTGGTGAAATAAGTAAAATAACACATGTCATTCTATTACACATTATAACTATCATATTTCATTATGGGGGAAAGGATAGAGTTTTGGATAATCCAAAAATAATATTTTTATGATGGTCAATTTTAAATCTAACACCCCTAATTCTTAACCCTCTCAGAGTTTCATCTTTGTGTGGGAATAATTATTTTAAAAATGTATTCTAGATATTTAATTTGTAATATAAAAAAAGTAATACTAGATTTATTTAAAAATTCATTTTTATAAATTTAGACTTAAAAATACATCTGGATACATAATTTGTGATATCATTTAATTTTATTATAATATATATTTATTATTTTTGATGGATAATATTTAATTTTCTACATTTTTAATTTTAATTACTATGTTAAAATTCAAATTTTAATTTTACTATTCCAATTTATAGTTAATAATCCTATGATCATATAATTTTTATACATCTAAAAAATTCAAATTATTTCATTTTTCTTTATTATCTCAATTTTTTATGTAGGATCAAAATATTGTTTTATAAAATTCAAATATTTTTTATTGTGTTTTGATTTAAACACAATGTGTTGGTCATGAAAATTGTATTAAAAGAAGGATATGACTCATCCTATTTATAAATTTTTATTTCATTGTTTACATTTTTATATTATATAATAATACATTTATTGATCCTACAGAATATATTCAACAATCTTTTTTAAGAATACATTAGTAGATAAAATGATGTTGGTAATTTTATAAGGTCAAAATGAAAATATACACTGCTATTTTAAGGAAACAAAATAGTTATAATATATATAAGATTCATGAGATGAATCATTATATAAAAAGGTATTATTTTTTAATAGCCCCATTAAAACTTGAAAAATCAAAATTTTAATTCAAACTCAAAGATAAAATTTGGACTGGGAACTATTGTTTTATTACATCCACATGTTCTTTTATTATCATTTTTTATTCTAAATCATTATCCATAGTAATTTGATAATATGGGTTTTCCTGTTTATTTTCACTTTACCTCGATTATCCAAGGTCTCCACTAGCTACTCCTATAATGATATATCATTTCCTAATTGAACTACATTTTTCATTAGTAAATGTTATAGATTTGGTATATACATCTTCAATCAAAATACGATAGTCATATTATGTACTTTAGAATGATATAATAAATCTATATATCTATTGATCACATAAAAAATGAAATTAAGGATCGGAAGGGGCTATAATACCTTGAACATTTAATTCATTTCATAAAGAAACTTCATATCAATATTATATGGAGTGATTATATGTAATTAATTATCGAATAAATAAACCTGAGTTCATATCAATAGTTGTTTTTATAGATCCTCTGTCAATTAGTTGGAAGATTGATGTGTTTCCAAATAATATATATATTCTCAATAATTTTACCAAAATGTTAGTGTCCAAATAGATTCCATTTATTAAAATTATCCATATATGTTAGAGTTACATATTTTTTACCATATAGAGAATTATATAGGGAAATTCGAATTCTTAAGTGATGGATATTATTTGATGAGAAAATGAAAAGATAATGTTATTTATCCAAAATCCATTCAAATATTATATCATTATTTAATGAATGTAATCTAGTGTTAAAATGGGATTTTATGATTTTCAATCTATTAGAGGAGATATAAAATACACAATTTCAAATCCATATGAAATACTATTTTAATACTCTTTCATAATTTGTATGTGAATATCATTTCTTTATTAGATAAAATGAAAATTTATTTTTCCAAAAACCTCACCATGTATTTAATATATATACCTTAATTTTGATCAAGTTATAAGTCATCTCATGTTATAATGTATTGGGATGTCATTGTAAAATTATTAACCTCAACCAATATTACATTGTTTCCATTTTAGGACATTATATATTCCATGAAAAAATAATTTATAATGTACTATCATAACAATATTTGTATGGGTGTTGGATACATCATCACCTTGATATAATTTTATTCTTCCATAATGTGAAATCATTAAAAATTGTTTTTTTATATTATTCAATTTTCATATTCATATTGTCCTATTGAAAATATTCTCAATGATATTGACACATCCTACTGATCCCCTATGGGATAGAGAATATTATACTTAGATAATCATCTAAAAACAAAATCTTTATTTTAGGATTGGATTTCCCAAATAATCATTTCCAAAATCATATTACCCCATATTTATTTATACTGAAATCATAGATTTTCGTATTCCCTATTATTCCACCAATTTTTATACCTATATATCAACACATTATACTACCACAATATTTACTAATATAGATAGTCAAGTCTTCATTTTAGTAAAGTATGAATTCATCCCATACATAATGATTCTTAGGCATATCCATTTCTTGGCTATAAATATTTTATCCCATTTAATCATTATTACATATGTAGTTATGAGATTTCTAAAATTTAGAACAATTTAATTAATTTTTATATATTATTATGTCAATTGATTGAGAATTCATATATTTTGATTAGATCTAACCATCTTCGTTGGTTATTGTTGAGATCTTTCTTTATGAATATACAATTTAATATATTATAATCATTATATATGAGACATACCAGACCATGATTCCTCTATAGAGATTCTTCAAGCCTAGTAGAACACATGGCCACAAGCATATCTCCCTAAATTCCCGAGGCTGGAGACTAGTAGTGAGGGCCAAGGGTGTGTCTTTGGGGAGACTGTGACATCATTTATAGAGTGTAGCATAGCGTATAATTATAAATAGAGGTAAACGACAATGATATCAATTAAACAGAATGAAGAATGGAAAGATAAGTGGTTAATAATAACTATAATAACCAGAATAACATATATTAGCTGACTATGATGAATGTTATATAACTAGAAATTTGGAAAATGGATTAAAAGGTGGAATACATAAAAAACCCAATGTATAAAAGTAAATACATAAACTATCCCAAGAATCCCAAGATACAACTCTATCATATGCTACCATCTCCATCCTAGGACATCAATCAATCATGTGTCTGAAGCATTAAACTTCCCACAATCAACACCTCCATACATGTAATCAGCACTGGGTACCAAACAACGCTATGAGAGGGTGATAGATAAATCTCAGTGGGGCCCCACCAATGATTTCTATAACATCCAACACATTTAGTTGAAACTTAACAGTTTGCGGGCATGCATATATAAAGTAAAGAAGTTCAGTGTAATGGTTTGGTCTAATAGGATATAACCATGAAACCTATATGTTAATTATGGATCCAAGGATTCTATCCATGGAATCCATTAATAATAAGGAAGGGATCCTATGGTGACATATTAGGCATCTAGAGTTGAACAAGGATTGGGTTCTTGTGGTGGTGTCACCCATGGAAACCAGCATCCTTGAGTCAGAATGACGTCCTCGAGTACTCAATCCATTACCTTGGGAATCCATGAGCTAAATCTAGTTAATCCTTCCTATAAATATGTCAACGTACATAATCATTTCAGGGAACCAAACATTTAAGTCATTAAAATTAATTTTTTTATATGATTACTATTCCATTTATTAAGATGTTTACTTCAATAATTTCCTTTCATTAGCTTGACAAGTAAAATTAGCATGAAGCCTCTAAGTTGACCATATATTTCATGATAATTTAATTTGGTTCATCTTCTACCTTCACCAAAAGTGGAAATTGGTGTTATAGATTTCAAATAACCATCCATTTTCAATTAATAAGTCAAGGTAATATTCATACCACATAGTTTCCCATTGTTCAGTTTAGTCAATTAATTACACATAGGAACATACCTTAAGTGCATCGAGTGGAAGTGTAATGGTAATTTACGTTCACCATTACATAATTCACTATGAATTAAACATAAGGAGGCTTACTATTTGCATGGTCAAGCTCAAGCCCACTTGAATGATGACTCAAAAGTGAAAAAACACTAAAAACTCAACCATGTAATATTACCCTACATGGGGTGTTGTAATTGTGGTCGTACACACCAAAAACTAATCACATGTTTGGAAATATCATAACCATATGTATCTAATAATTATAATCAAGGTATAAAACTTCAATAAAAGACACCTCATAAAATCGATGGACCCTACACAACAATTCTTAAATTAACTAACTTGAGGGATGAGTTATATAACACCCACCATCGGTTTTTATAAACCTATTTATCATATATTAGACCCCATTTTAGATCATAAGGAAGTATATCTATGAAAAGTTTAAAAAAAATTACACCTATATAACTATGTCGAGAGAAAGAGGGGAGAAGAACGACTCAAACAGACTCGAGTACATACCATTTTTCATCCAATGTGTTTAACTGAAGCTCAACAAAATCTCGGATGATAGAGATATCTTGATCCCTATGATAAACTTCCAAAAATATAAAAAATAAAATAAATGGAGGTTCATCCTACTGGAAATCAGATTATGAAATAAAGAGGGGGATAAATATATAATTAAGTGGAAAAGAGTAAAATTACCTAAATCATTTTCCTCTATACAGTTTGGCTGCATAATTTTCTACATTATATTCCAACCATACATGGGAACCTATATTAATTGGAATACCACATGGTTATGTCACACTATTTGAAAAACATTGCATCAACCTTGAGAGATGTATCTACATAAAAATGTAGACCATCCACATGGTTAGATCTAATAGTATGACCTTATCGCAATGTTTCCTCTAACGATGAATCATTCCCATTTCCCACAAAATGATGGGTTACGAGCCTCGAAAATGCCTCGAGAACCATTGGGACTTTCAAAAACTCATTAAGAATCCATATTATGTCCAAAATAAATTAATAGATAGAAATTTAGTATCTATACCATATTGAAAAGCTGGGTTCTTACAGTCTTCCCCGCCTTAAATGAACTCATCCTCGAGTTCACCTTCCAAGGGTGGTGATACACTGTTTGAGAAAAACTCTATCCACTGGGTTTTTACGTTAGCCTCCCACCCCATGTCATATCCTACACATGGTCGTTCATCCATATCACTCATACCATAGGGACAAGCCATCCTCAAAGAGCCTTCATGCTCCAGTCAACGATGCATACTAGATAATCCTCAATAATAACACTGGAATATAACTAAACTTCGTCGGGATCAATGTTAATTTATGTTTCATCTTGATATTGGAAAATCTGGGAAACATTAAATACATTGTGTATTGTAGGGTACCTATGATGTAGTAATAAACAATAAACTACTGGATTGAATATCTATAGATTCTCAAACGAACTTACGTAATGAGGTTTCACCTTTCATTTCTTATGTAAAAATCTATTCCCTATCCTAGGTGATACCCGAAGGAAAACATGATCCCTAACCTCGATATATATAGGACATCGATTACTATCATCATAATATTTCTATATACATTGATTAGAAGACATACACTTCCTGATTAGCTGAGCATTCTCCAAAGTCTCCTGTATAAGAAACAGACCTAATAGGGCTACCTCACTAGCCTCTATCCAGTATTGGATTGAATGACATGGCCTACAATATAAGTCCCCAAAAGGAGACATCATAATTGTCTCTTTAAAGATGTTATTATAGGAGAACTCAAGGATAAGTATATGACTCTCCCATGAAACTCCGAAATCAAGGACATATCCTTAGAGCATGTCCTCTAGAACATGTATCATCCATTTTGATAGCACATCTGTCTGAGGGTTAAAATATGTGCATAAAATCACATTTGTTACCATATCATTCTTCAATACTGACCAAAACTGTGATGTGAAATGAGTGTCCCTATCAGAAACTATAGTATGAGGGACCCCATGTAGTCATATGATCTAAAAAACATATAGTTATCCCAAATATTCAACTGATAATGTCTCCAAAATTTGAATATAATGTGATGCTTTTGGTATTCATTCATGAACATCCCATAAAACGTTTCTACCACTTGATGATCTACGTAAGATGACTAAAAAATCCATAGAATTATCATCCAATTTCCATTTCAGGATTGGAAGCGATTGTGACAATCCTATAGTTCTATGGTGCTCCTCCTTCACTGATTGACGGGTGAAACAGCTTTGGATGGTGTTTGTAATTTTACATTTTCTTTGAGGCCACCAGTGCTATCATATCATTTCTCGATAAATTTCAGATATTCCTGGATGAACTGCCCACTATGATGCATGTGAATTATTCATCAAATACTCTCTCATATCTTTATGCACCAAGACACACCCCTAGATGTGAAAGATTTCATATATGTCCAGAGACCAATTCAGAGGTGGGTCAGGTCCTAATATACTCTTACAGAGAACGAAGAAATTAGGATTTGATAATTTCCGATTCTTCACCTCTATAGGGAGGGAATATTTAAGTGTTAGGGATGAAATGTTACAATGATTTTTCCTATCATGAAACTCTTTATGCAACTCAAAAAGCCGTTCACTAACTTCTATTCATCACTAACTTCCTGTACAACCTATTTTTATGTTTTTTAACTCAGAACATAAGCGAATACATTTCCTTTTCCATACATATATGCAACCTCAAAATTGAAAGACTAAATATATTTGACCCATCATATTTGTATGATATTTAATTAAAACATTGAAAATAAATATTTGAGTCCCTTTTGGTCATTTTTCAAAAAAAAGCTCTCACCCAATAGGTAGTGTCTCTAGCAATGTAATGCATGGGAAACTGCTACTAGTTCAAGATCATGAGTTAGGTAATTTCTCCCATGAGTTCTTAACTGTAGATATCTGTATGCAATGACTCTATCCTCCTATATAATAACTACTCCTAGGATGATGCATGATGCCTCATAGATGTCTATATATCCTCTACTAGGATATAAAATAATGAGAATATGTGTCAATATAGGCCTCCCATTCAGGTCCTAACAAGATTTCTAACATGATTCTGACCCTTGGAACATAACTCCATTATTTATAAGGCCAGTAAATGGTGAAGCAAGGCATGATATTTCTTGTATTTAATGTATGTAATATCTATCCAAACAAAAAAATCATCGTATTTCAAACACATTCTTGGTTTTATCCTAGGAAACCACAACACTAAAATTCTATAGGTCAATAGTGACTCACAATTCAAAGATAATATTTCAATATAAGTGAACTATTTCAATCCAAATATAGTACTTAGAAATATTATCATAAATATAATTCTCTTTTGTGTACTAAGAATGATTTCATGGTTGTTGGCATGGTCACAACGAGTGTGATAATACACCAATATTTTATCCATGTTGACTAAAGACAAATAATCCAAATACTGGTGGAAAAACCTATTCATTAAATCCATGAAAGTGGTAGGTACATTCGTAGGACAACACAACATAACTAGGTACACATACATACCATACCATTTATAAATAGTTGTCAAAGTAAGTTTGATTGTTTTACTCACACCTAAGGATAGCCCTACCCCAGGTCGCACTTCGAGAAGACCACAGATCCTCAATGCTGGTGACATATATTATGTATTTGAGGAATGGGATACCAGTTTTCAATCGTAATCCAGTTCAAATGTCTGTAATCCATGAATAGATGAAGGGTCTTATCTAGAATCATTCCAATCTGCTTGAGAGAACCCCATGAGAATGTTTTTGGCCTTATAAAAACTTTTTCACCAAGATCATTTAACTAATTATTGATCTAATATATCTCAATAGGTGCCATATTATATGGAGGAATGTATAATGGTGCTTATCTTAGAATAAGATCAATCATAAACTCTACCTTCCAATAAAGAGGTAATAAAGTAAATTCATTAGTAAAAAAATACATAAAATAGTATACTACCGGAGGGAATTAATCCTAGACTAAACCTTGATCCTCCATTTAGATATTTATGATATGTGTGGTTGACCCACCTAATATATGATGTTCTAGTCTGGGTCTAATATCTTGGACATCCCACTCACCCTTATGAAGATAACTGTTGAGTTATGGTGATGTGAAAAATACACTTTGACTATAGTAGTCAATAAAGGTGTGATGTTGAACCAACTAATCCATCACAATAATGATATCAAATCTCACTATCTTCATAAAAAAGAGATTTCGTACGATTGGGTAACTACTTTACTCAAGGTTATAGACCCTACACTAGGGTATTCCCTCTAATATTATCCCTAATTCAATATATAGGGTCATTAAACAACAGTAACACAACATTTATATCCTAAGGATTTATAGGATTGATAAAGAGATAAACAAGTATGAATAACTTGTATCAAATGAATCATATACTAAAGTGGTGGATACAAGAATAGTACCTCATACTATAGATATTCTCACAGTTTGATCCTATAATATCGACTGTAAAGCGTGCATCTAGCCTGATCTAAGGCCCGAAGTAATAGTTGGACTACCACAATCAATGACTTCTTTGTCGTCACTGATACTGATCTTGGGCCTTGATGAAATGTCCATGAACTCCTTCTTGCCTTGTATTATCAGTTCTACACTAACTACACTCCTGATAAAACGTAAAATAACATTCCCCTGATGGTGGAACTGGTCAAAATCCACTTCCACTAGATACTGATGGAAGGGTATGATAAAAATAGAGAAGAAACCCCATTCGACGACAATACTTACACTCTTGTGGGTCTCAATCACAATGAGAATTCGGATTCCTTATACATCTGCACTAGTGATGCACTATAGAGGTATCTACCTGGGTACCCTGTCTACAACTCCCTTGATGATAAAACTTGATAGATTGATTCCTACCACCAAATGAACTACAAGCCTGACATGACACTCGCCCTCTATAACAGGTAGTGTCACCATCCGTCATTTATTTGCATAGTAATAAGAGAAGGATTTACTATTTTAGATATATTAGGTAGGTGAAATACATTCACCTAGTATGGATGGCATAATGGAGCCCATCCTGAAAGCATTTATCATGTGAATTATCATCACCAGCTAGAAGTAGTGAAAAGTAATATGACTCCATCAACAACTATGATTACTCGATAACTAAAATAGAACCTTGCATGAGGATCATGTATTCTTCAGATTAATCATCTCTCAATGTCTGAGGAAAGAATTGATCAAAGAAGGTATTCTAGAAATCAACCTATAACATTCACAAATGATGACCAGCCTTGGTAATCACATCCCACTTGTTCTTGGTTGAATCTCATAGCATGTAAGTAGAAATTTTTAACCCTTACTCTGTAGGAATATCTAGATGATCAAATATGGATAAGGTGGCTTCTAAAAAAGACTCATAAACCTATAGATCATCACCCCTTTAATATGTGGGAGGATTATATAGTTGAAACTCACGGTTTAGATCAACCATTGAAGGTGAAGCTCATAGAGCACTATGCATGAACTACATTAGACATAGGAAAATATAATAGATATAGGAATCTGTTCCTAGATAAGGTATAGTAGGTAGTGCCTCTAGTGGAACAACTTGTGGTAAGAGTATATTATTAGGGCCCAACATGTTGGGAGAGTGGTGATAACCACCTTTCGGGTGTACGACATGAGGGTGTTGTGTCAACATTGGTCTCAAAATGCCAGACACATGCCTCAGAACAAACATAGAATCATAATGATATCATCAGTAGAGGAAATTGAATGTATAGAAGATCATTATCAAAGAAAGAAATACCGAACTACTCGTTTAGATGGATAAGTATCAATATGATCTTAGATATTAGTTTTAGGGGTTCCAATAGATAAACGATCAATATTAACTCGCCACATCATTAACTGGAAACCATTTCTTTTCATTTAACATTTAATCACTAGGTTCACTCTTTTACCATTCATAACTATAACAATATGTGATAATGACATGAAACCATTCCACTTTTATATTTTCATTTTCTTATACCATGAATCATGGTTCCTTTAAAATGAGTTTTTCATCCCAGTGAAAATAGTCTCATATTCTTTATAACTGAGATTAAAACCCACTTAAATTTCTAATTAAAGGCATGATTCAGTAAATTACCCATTTTAACTAATGAGGTCCCATAACAACTCATGAATTAAAATAGTTAGTCACTGAATCATTTCCCAAAATAGCACAACCATATATAAAATCAAGTCTCTCTCAATAATCATGGGCATAAAAACCAATGCAAGGTAGTGAAATTAACTTATATGGAATTGGAATATGCATGACATGTAAATTCATGGTTCCTAATATTATTCATGTAATAACTCTCCTCAACTTCATATCATCAGGGCACCGATAAAATAGAATATCAATCAGAAGAAAAATAAGCAACACCACACAACATGTGCATCACCTATTTTTGAAATCATATCAACTATAATAGGAAAACACATAACAAAAATTATAATCAAGGAAACTCGAACATTCCCTCTAACAAGGGTTCATGATTCCCATTCTTGGATTACAAACAATATCAAAGAATTCCTAATCTCCAATATATTTTCTCTTAATTTTTAATAATGATAAAACATTTTTGATACCACTTTGTGACATCCTGGACTAAGATGAAAGTTTGGAGGTGCCCTGAGCCATGTGGGTTGCATGTCCATAAGCACATATCCCTAAATTACATAGCATTATGGATAGTATTCAAGGACTATGGTGTGTATATGGGGAGACTATTCCCTCATTACCAGAGTTTAGTAAAATATATAATTATAAAAAGAGGTAATTAGTAAAGAATGAAAGTAAAAAGAATTCACAACAGAAAGAGAAAAGGATTAAAATAACTGGAATAACATAAAAAAGATGATAATGATGAATTTCATGTAACAATAAATATTCAAAACATGGATTCAGATTAGCTAGAAAATATTTAAACCCCAATGTAGAAAATGAATTACATTAACTATCCAAAGTTTCATGAGCTACAACTCGTTCATATACTATTATATTTGTTATAAAACAACAAATAATGAAGAGTTTAAATAATTATGGTTCCCTCTATCAAAACTTTCATACAACTAATCTTTTCCAAGTACCAAATGGTTCCTGGAGCATTTTTGGGGAAAATATCAGTGGGCCACCTCCAATGGTGCTTATAGAATCCGGCCAATCTAATGGAAAATTAATAGTGTGAAATCATTCATATATAATGTAACATAGTATAATGAAACTAATTTCCAATTTCCTACATCAACCCTTGACTAGTGTCATAATAGGTAACTAGTTCAATAATAATGAAATTACCAATTTATATTAATAGGTCAATTGAGGCATATCCAACATTGATATCAGCTCGTCATAGTATAAATAGTGAAGGTTCCATGATACAATAAGGCAACCATAATTGATAATTAATATGTAGTTGTTCCATGGTATTCAATAAGGAAACCTAGATATTAGGGGTCAGCAAATCAGTGGTCCATGTATCTTGGAAAAGGAGTAATATTGTAATCTAAGTAGCCTCATCAATAGAATTCTATAATAAAACACCATCCATGTCTAAAAATATCTTCCAATGTAATGTGGGGCTATTCAATGATTGGGTTGGATGGAAAGTAACCATGGAACCTACTTGTCAATGTTGGATATAGGAGTGAAACCAAGGAATCCTGAAATAAAAATGAAGGGATCCTATGGATTCATTCTTGGAATCTAATGGTAGACAATTATCGGTTTCCTGGGTTGGTTTCACCCAAGGTTGCGGATATCCTTGAGCCAGAATGACGTCCTTGAGTACCCAATTCATTCCCTTGGGAGTCCAACAACAAACATGATTCAACCTTCAGATAAATATGTCATGGTTTATATGAATCAGAGGGAACCTCACATTTATTTCATTTAAATTAATTTGGCTATATGTTTTTCTATTCCATTTATCATATCATTTGGGTCAAGCCTTTGGTTTAATTAGTTTTACATGGGAAGTAGCATGACACTCCTAATTTAACCATATATGTTATAATAATTTATTTTGATTCACCTGATACCTTTTACGTTATGTGTAAAGGTGTTTTATGACATACAACCAACCATCCATTTTCAATTAATATGTCCAAGTCATATTCATATCACATACTTTCACTGTAATCACTTTAATTAATTAATTACAAATCGGCATTAACCTTAGGTGGGTCATGTAGAAGTGACATGGTGATTTCCATTCACTCTTACATTTTTCCCTATAAATTTAATATATAGAGGCTTACCTATATTGTGGTGTATCTCAAGCACACTATATCGATGGATGAAATGTTTCAAAACACTAAAAACACAACAATGGCATATTACCCTATTTGAGGTTTTGGGGGCCGGGGGCGTAACCACAATAAAAATAATCACATATATGGAAATAGAATAAATATATAGTTCTAATGATTTTTATCAAGTCATATAAATTCAATAAACAAAACCCAATAAAATTGTAGGGCCACACATGACAATTCCAAAGTCAATTTACATGAAGGATTAATTATAGACCACCCACCTCAGGCTTATATGACTCTATTCATACAATATTAGCCTATAATTCAGTTTTTAATTTATTATATCCAATAGTAGATAATAAATCTTAAACATTGATAAATAGGTCCAGAGAAATAGAGATGAATAATGGCTCTGTCAGACTCGATTGATTATCGTTATGCATCCAACGTGATGAACAGAAGCTCGAACGGATCTCAAATGAAGGAGTTCTATTGATCCCAATATTATTCCTTAAAATTCCCCCACAATGGGATAAATGGCGGTTAATCTCAATAGAAATTTAAAATTGGAAGAAGGAGGGGGATAAATATATCATTAAGTGGAAAAATTAAAATTACCCAAAACAATTCTTGTGCACAATTTGGATGTATAGTTTTCCAAACCATGTGCCAACCCTACATGTGAACCTGTAGAAAGGGAAATATCACATGGTTATGTCCAATAGTATTAAAACTCATTTCCAACCATGCATGATGGTCTTCCCTAAATATGTATACCATCCGTACGATTTCCTCTAACTGTGTGATATGCTCATTTCCCCTAAAAGGATGGTATTTGGGATCAGAAATATCATCAGACACCCTTGAGACCTTTGTTAACTAATTAGGCATCAATATTACATCCAAAATAAATAATTATACTTAAATTTAATGTATCAATTCATAAGTGAAAAAATTAGGTTATTACAATATATGTCCCACATCTCTCTGTATAGATAATTCCCCAAAATGTTTATTGAAAACATTTGCAGAATTATGATATAATAATGTATTGCTATGTTTTTCACATGGAAATTAAACTACCCTATGGAATAGTTATCACATTATTACTAAAAATTGTGACATAATAGAAGCACCTTTTTTTTGAATAACAATATATCATTAATCTTTCCATAACTGAGGACTATGTTAGTACATGTTTCGTGGCCATCATCTTCTATAAATTATTAATGTTTCACATTGATATATCTATAATATATTTCTTTATTTCAATGTTAACAAGTACAATAGGGTTTTAATTCAATATATGTTACTCATAATTAGTTGATAGTACCAAACTAATCTATGGAAATTATTGTTCTCTATTATAAATAATTTTATTTGATAGTCAATAATCACCTTGTGTTTAAAGGGGAAAATAATTTCCCCTTTCTTTTAATTACTGATGGTCCCCAGAACACCCTGAGAGGGGAGGGGTTAATCAGGATATAAATTTTTCTTTTCAATGTTGTGGATCTTGTTCCCACGTTGGTAGGAACTTCTTAAATCTGTCAAACAAATGAAATCAGGGAGTTGACACATCACTTTTACTTGGTTCACTGCAATGTGCTACGTGTATGGACCAATCGATGACAGTGTGTTGGTCATACCAAAATACACTAATCTTCACTAGTTTATGGATTAAAATTTTTGATCACAGACACCCTGTTCCATGCACAATGCCTTTAAAAAATTTTTGGGAACACTCACGGAATCCCACAGATCACTTCTGTCAACTCCCCCTAGCTTACTGCATTGATAAAATTCAAACTCAGTTTATCGACATGAAGGTCTCTTCAATAGATTTGTATTGAAGTCTTTGTTTATGTTCAGAATGAGACACTGATTGCATCTAAGTCTTGAATTGATACACTTGAAAGCATTTAACCAATGAATCCGATAATCAGAAACTTTTTAGAAGCATAACACCACACTTGCGTACAATACCCTAACTTGCGTGCAAGATTTGGGAATTGTTGTGAAATATGACTTTCACGTGACAACTAATTTCCATGAAACCCTAATTTTTTGTGAAACTTCACCAAAGGGTTCACATGGTATTCTTAAACTAAAGTAACACCTTTCATGCTAGGTTTAAACTCTTCCCATTATTCGCATGCAAATATTTTGCACGGCAAAGGTACCAGATTTTCGATGGAAAATTATTTTTTCTTCCTTGGGGGTAGCCACATATTTATAGGACCTTTATGACTCTTCAAGAAAGGTCCCGTTTTGTTTTTGTTAGTGCATGTAAGTTATTTTCTGAGTTTGCAAAACCAATTTTGACGTCGCATTGGGTGTGCAATCCCTTTCGCACAACATCATCTTTCACACACTCCACGACTTTACCATTTTTTGACATTCTAATCATGAAACATGTCTTGAAAGAAAATTCCAAAAACACGTTAAATCTTGCGTTCAAAAAGCAATTTTTTTAATACACTTAAAATCTTTCGCACACCGCCCTTCTCCAAAAACACATTTCCCCATTTTTGGATTTTCAGCCCCGAAAATTTGGCAAACACTAGGGAACGACGCCACCATCAATACTGATTTCGGATCAAACTATATGACCAATATCCTTGTAATATCCCTTATCTTCCATGAAAGGGATGAAGAGAACAAACAAAAACCATGATCAATCCAAAGTAGATTGAAAAACAACACAAACTGAACTCCTTTTTTTCAGCAACAAATATCCTTGGTTCCAACAATTACACCTCCTTTAATGTAACATGCTCCATATAGAATCACTAGGATATTTTTATAACAATAGTTAATAAGTAAGGTCCTTGTATCTGAATTTTTAAATAAATTTGTATATTATATATTTATCCCATTTAAGAAAACTTTTTCCACTTCAATTTTTACTAAAACAATTATGTAAAACCCCTTGAAAAGGGAAAATTTAAGGGAGATTTCCCCAGCCAATATTTTTTGACGGAGGTGGAAGATGGTTTTTTGCATAATTTATTTTTTAAATTTAATTTATATAAATATATATATGTTTATATTATATATATATATGTGTGTGTGAGGGTTGATATATTGAAATATTTTAAAAAATATGTTAGATATATATATTTATATATTGATATATATATATATATATATATTTGTGTGTGTGATTATATATTATAATTTATGTTTATAAATATATAGTAGATTATATTATGTTTTATATTTATAATTAGATATATAAATATATATATGTTTATGTTTTAAAATATTAAAAAAATTAATATATTCTATATATAATTTTATATATTAATATAGATATATTAATATATATGATTATATTTAATATTTTATGCTTATATATATATGTTTATATTATATATATATATATATACTGAATGATTTATAAAATGAAAACTAAATTTATTTATTTATTAATAATTATATATAAATATAGTAATAAATACACGTGTGGTTATATTTTAGAATTTTTGTGGGCATATATATATATATATATATGTTTATCTTATATTATATATATATATATATATGTTTATATTTTATATATGGGTTTATAATTTATATTATAAATATATGATAATATATATATATGTTTATATTTTATATTTTATATACTTAAAGTTTTTATATTTTACATATATTATAAGTATATATTTCATATATATCATATGTTTATATTCATATATTAATGATTATATTATATATATATATATGATTATATATATACATTTGTGTGTGTTTATATGTGTATGTATACATATATAGAATTATAAATATATATATATATATAATTAGAGATGTTTGGAAACACTGGTAAAATGCTACTTAAATGGACACGATTAGTTAAAAACGTGACTAAATTTAAAGTATATGCGTGTTTTTATATATAAATATAAATATATATTTATTTATTTATATGTGTGTGTTTTTAGGATTATATATATATATGTTTGGGTTTATATATATTAATATATATATACGACTAAATAAACATTTACATCGATATAGGGATAAAGAGATACAAATAAATATATTACTAGCTATGATTCTTCAAAAGCATTACTAAATTTGCGATGTTACATGCAACAAATCTCTAAATTATCAATGCTTCTTGAAACGTGTCCCTAAATTAACAATGTTCTCTGAAAAGTGTTAATAAATTAGGGAGGTTTCCGGAATATCATGGATAAATATGAGATGTTTCATGAAAAATGTCGATAAATTAGCGATTTTTCCTGAAAATCGTCGCTAAATGAGTGAAATTTCTAGGAAAATATCTCTAAATTTGAAGTGTTTCCTAAAAATATAGTTAAATTAGACATGTTTCCTCTAAGGTTCCAGTAAATTGGTGACATTTCCTAAAAAACCACTAAATAAATAATGCTTTTAGAAATCATTCCTAATTTTGTGACATTTTTAAGAAATGTCTCTAAATTATAGTTTCTTTATAGTTTGTAGTGATTTAAGGTAACCAGCAAGTAGTAAAATATGAATATAAATATAATGTGTCTAGTGATTTAATTATATGATATTAAAATTTATAAAATATACGTTTGATACTCATAATGATATAGATGAATAAAATATTGAACTTCATTATTCTAAAATCATTTAGAAATATTTGTTGTTCATTGTTCATCCCACATTTCCTTCTCTATAGTGGAAATAAAAATCTATCCCATGAAACCATAAAATGATTTTTAATCATAGTAAATACAATATGTGTATATAAATGTATCAATAAAAAATATATAGTATGATAACTCAAATTGATATAATTAAAAAAATATGATAATTGAATTATTTGGACTCAGAACGAATCCCTATAAGGACAAAAATATTTATAGTTATGAGAAATTAGATATATATATTTTGAATAATTATAAAATAATCAATCATAAAAACCTCAACATTCATTGGGAGCCCATAAAATACTAATAAGTAAAATTAATATGATGATAATTTATAATTTCTATCAGAATTAGTTGTATGAAAAGAGAATGAGGATGTAATATTTTTTTTATTTCTATTTAAATTTTATATTCCTTTGAAAAATTACCTAAATATGCGTATATATAGATTAAAATATAATAAAACAAATTTTACAGTAAAATTAAATAAATTATATATTCTATGAAAACCTTCAGAGACATGTTGTTGGAAAATTCTTGATGGTTAATGTAAAAAAATGCCTGAAATTTTTTGAACTATATAAAACCCATCATTGGGGAATTATTGTAACATAATCAACCTAAATACCACTATATCTTGTTCCTCAGTCCTAGTCATAACATGACCTTAGGAAATCCTCCCCATATGTGAGAGGTTGCCAACTATTTGTGTAGTTCTATGGAGAAACATTGGAGAGACAATATGCACTTTTTGGAGTTTGGCCAAGACCAAAATAAAATTAATAAATATAACTACCAGATGAAAAAATAAATGCATAATATATGATGGAATCCAATAAGTAACAAAATAGGAATTATTATAGCTCTATGATGAATATAATACATGTCAGATAGTCATATAAATAATATACCAAAACCAAAACAACCAAAGGACCCCAAAGAATGTACCTGAGTCCCAAGTCATTCTTGGCATCTCATGCTACAACTAAATAGTTCATACATGAACTGAACACCAGGTCCATATCTTTAACCTGTACCTGAAAACAAGGAACATATTCTTAGGTACCCATATTCAATGGAATCCAATATAGTATGTGAGTAAAACTCAATAGGACACCAACAATGGTTTCTAAAGTAATAACCACTCTATAAAATAGTGTATGAAGATAACCCCTGTGAAATAATTAAAGAATGAAACAAAATAAATATATATCTACGTATGAAATAACTGATAAATTATTAGATAACCATTTTCATCATTTATTTCTCCATAGGTAGTAAACCAACCAAATTAGTTCTGGTTACACCAAAATCCTATCGCATAGCATAAGTGGATACACAGTTTTAAATCAGGAGTATTTTACTAACCACAATTTATCAATATACATCAGAATGTATGTGTAGTAATTAAGACATTCCCCAAAGTTTGGGAATCATAGAGCCTCAGTATTACATTCCAACCCAGGCCATGGACATACATTTTCAAGAATAGAGCCTCAACCCAACATCCCAACTCGAAAATTCATAACACTAACCTTAGAACCATGCTCTAGGTAGTCTCATCCAATGTAACTATTTGGTGTATAGAGCCTCATTCCGCATCCCAAACTCATACATTTTAGGGACGAGGTTTATATTAGTAGTCTAACATTACCCATGGGAATATATCCTCTTGTCAATTACCACACACTACAATCAATCAATGTTCAGTTGATTATTTAAAAATTAAACATTTTCCAAAAAAGATCCATAACCATTAAACACATTTATCTTTTACAAACATAACTTATTAGACATATATTGTTTAGAAAACATAACAAATTAGAACATATATCATTATTCCAAACACCCCTTATGATATATTATTAACTAAGAACAATCATTATTTACTCATTTCGTAACCATGTTTATAGGCCACCATAACTGTTATAGTTTCTATTTCAATAAACCACATGTCATTTCAATTACTATAGCCCCAATGAATAATTAGACTACATCATGGTATAAAAAAAATTTCAAAATACTAATTTGATATCATGATCGGGCCAGCATTTAAAAAAAGGGTCTTCCCCTATGAAAAACTAAAACATTCCCCACATATTTTATTTAAATTTCAATAAAAATAAATTCAATAATTAATAATTTTTATAGTAATGGGGCCATCTCCCTTAAAATAATTATTTGATATAAATTAACAAGAATGCATTATTAAATTATGTGATGTCAAAACTTCTTTTCAATAGATTTCCCATTGTCAAACCTAAAATTCCTTCATTAAAAACCCTAGTCCAATCAAAACAAAAAAAAACATTATTTAAAACATTTCAAAACCTCCCATGGGAAAATCAAAACTTACATGAATGTATCCAAATTTTCCTATTAACCAATCATGCACACCAATATACTATAATCAACCCCACAATTTGCACATTTACCCTATCTCAAACATACCACCTTATTTCACCATTTTCATGGGTTTGGAATTACCTGAGTTTAGCCCTATGTTTTGTGTCACATCATTAATGAACATAATGGGGCGTATGAAAGGCCACACACAACAATATAAGACCCAAATCACATTCCATAGTAAAATTAATTAAAACTCAATAGTAAATTTTATTGGAAAAACCACATAAACATATGTAATAGAGAGACTATGGTAAAAATCCTTAATCCCACATCCCTCGTGCACAAAGATTATTACTAGAAAAAACTCATATCATGACTCCAACACAACCAGATAGTAATATTAGAAGAATTAAAACCCTTAAAAAACAAGAGTTTATGGATTTAGAAGAAGGTAAAAATGTTGAAAACCCATATTTTATAATATATAAGGGAGATTCCTGTTAGAATAACCTAGATCATATATTGGCACTAAACATCACTTAAAAATTCCATGAATCAATGAAGAATCACCTTTTAGGGAGGATGGAGATTTGTGTTCATCACCCATAAAGTAGGGGGATCAAATGGGGTAAAAATTCGGGAAATAAGGAAAGAAGACTGGGAGGGAATAATTGGATTTTTTCACCTCTAAGGGCCACAAGGTTTGGCCTTATAGTTAAACAATATGGGTGCCTACCATGTGGTTTCTAATTTCCAAGAGGTTCCACGACACATTTTCTCTTATAATCACCCATATAGTATGAGAAAACATTCAATACATTTCATCTAGACTTTTCCTGATAAGAGACTTAGTTTCATGGTTTCCCTAGCAAGGCACACTATTACTGCTAAGTGTGCGCTAACCATACACTATACAACATTTGGCCTCTTTTCTTATCTATTTGTGTCTCCAACCACTATGACACCCCAAAAAATCGTCCAACATATGTGAACAACTTCATTACACAAAACAAAGGCCATTCAAAATAAATTTAAACAAGTTAACATTCACAAAAGATCAAGATAATACAACCTACCCACCTTAAAATAGCTCTTCCAAAAGTATCACTTCCCAAGAATCACTATGCCTCTATGTCAAAAAGGTTCATGCCACAAGGCCCAAATTTCAACATACATTTTCCATGATTCATCCTCAATACATCTAGGCTATCATCACATTGAACCCAAGAAGTGGTCCTAGCAAGGAGTTCTCTCACTAGGATTTATAAGATAAAACCTATACTCATCAAAGGACACATCAAAATCAATTCAAAATCACCAACACCAACCTGAAAAGAAATCTAATTGAATAGTTACTAGATCACGACATAAGAAAATGTCATAAATAGAATCATACAAATGTTAGAGATCCAATCATCACCCTACTATCCTGATCCTCTCTATAATTCAATTCCTAAAATACATGGCACCATATTTCCCTCATGATAAATGTTATAATAGTGTCCCCAAGCATGGATTAAAACAAATGAACACATGGTTCCCAACTACAATTAACTGAACCTTTTTAGTCCACTAGTCATGTTGAATGATATCATTCCTTATCCAACACCCATAGAACAACAAAAGAATAACCATCATCTCAAGGTACTAATCTATTTGATACTTATGTTGGAACTGATAAAAAAAACAAAATCACTGAGATGTCTATTACCTGAGACCATCCAATCTGAAATAACTTTCACATAATAAATCATCTGGTTAACCAATATGGTGATCCACACCATATTCCTCATCCCACCACCACCATGTTACTATGGTTGGAATCCACAAACAAAAGGACTACCCAAATCATTATGTCAACTTTCCTAACATACTTGATGCATTACCCAACTCACCACACCAAAAAATACATTGCAACCCCACCCAACCCTTGATTCTATCATTTTTATTCAAACCACTAGGCGCGGACATGAACACTATATCAAATTATAGACCATAAACAACTAGACCTATATCATGTTTTTATTCTTCTCTTAAACACACATTCCACTAGAACATTACACCATAGATAGAAAACAATTACAATGCCTTCTCACTTAAGGAATACTACCATCATCCAATAGCCCTACTAGAGTCCTTCCTTAAATTTCAGTGAAACATTACCATAAGGGTGTTTAATACATTCCAATTAACCATCATGCTCCATGGAACTCATCAATTCATAACTAAAACACCACCACTATAAATGCATCAACTAAATATAACTTTTTCCTTCCTCAAAAACTATATTCATTCTTGATCCCACTCAGTTTTACTATGGGAACAACACTATATCACATGATTAAAAAATGTATTTACACATCAAGTTATTTTTATTTCACGAATCACACACGTTTGAGTCCAATTTTAACTTCCAATAAAGTTCAAACATGGAACGTCCATTACCTCCAGATGTTTCCATGCCTTATATATCACATGGACCACTCTATCGTAGGTATGTAGGATTTTTCTCAGAACTACCTTGAGCCAAAAGACTGTGATTGGAATGATCAAATTCCACATCCATGTCCCTGCTAGCCTTATGAGAGGAACCCAAACATATCCTTCACATGTTTCTCTTTAGAAAATTTATTCCACTAAATCCACATACATTTTACTCCACACATCCATGACTAACATAACACTCTCAACCTTAGGATTTTTGTTTTCACTTCCTTCCTCAAGCAATTTTGATCCCCGTATCTCACAATTAGATCACAATATTTACTAAAAACATATGGGTGTGGTCGTCTATATTACACTAGAACAACAATGAAATCATCAAACGCTGCTCATTCACAACTTTTAAGAATGACACCCTTGGAATTCATTGACACCCAATACATCACTAGGACCCCTCCCATAACAAGTCGATGGTGTAATCCCACACTATATGACTCTCACACACATACCTCTCAATGAGTGTATCCTCCAAGAGACTATGTATACAATCAAAAAAATTCAGTTAGTTTTGAATAATGAAAAATATCTCCCAGTGTACCCACAATGATGTTAAGATATTGGGCATGATCATCACTAGATAAAGTACACCAGGAAGTAACCACTGAACACGATAAAAAACTATCCATCACTGATATAACATCCCACTATGGGGACACCTTGAACTGTCAAATTTATTGGGCCTACCTTCATGTCAACATCTAATCAAAACCCAATCATAACAAATATATTAGGATTTCAAAACGAACTCAGTACCATTTCATGACACTCTACCAAGAAGTTGTGAACCCACATTTACCATGGCACTACCACTTCCACACCTCTTGACTCCTTCAAGAATTACCCTGGTAGCTCCCAACAGAATCACAATGATCCATCATACCAATCCAAAACTGATAATTATCTTTCATACCATAAAATTTTGATTATGATAATAAAAATTTTCAAAAGGATCTTATATTGAGCCACATGTTCACCCATCCCAAATTGCTTCATGCCCACCCCATATGTCCCTACATCTGGACCAAATCAAATCCATGGAGGTATCACACATTACTATGACCACACACTGAACTCGAATATGGTTCACATAAGGAATATATATCCATATCAAAGAGAAATCATCCACCCAAACAACTGACCATGAAACCTGATTTGATAGTCTCATCAGACTCATAGTTTTCTCAATGCCACACCCAATAACCAACCCATTCTAAAACAAATCCCATGTTCATGACCACAATCACCCTGGGATACAATAATAATAAAAAATTATATCTAATATTATGTCTCCCATCCATAGTTCTCCCAATTACAGAAGGAATTTCTACATAAAACAAAATCAAAACCCCAAGAAAATTCTTGTTGGACATTACCCTCCTAAAACCAACCTTAAAACCAACCACAAGCAATCTAATATATACCTACGAAAGAAACCAAGGAAAAACAATGCAATTTGAATAAATTCTATGGCACCAACCATGAATCAATTCATCCAATAAAGAATCATATATGTCTTCATGTTCTATTGCTTCTATAGAACTAGGACAACACCTCATGTGTTTACTCATGATTTCCATGATAATCACTCATAATCACAACAAAATATCACATCACCAAATCCATTAATCATCCCACTTTTACTTCAATGATAAAACCGTAGTATAAAACACTCTCCATATTCTACTACCATGTCCAAAACATCTACTTATTATATAAACACCGAAGGCACTACCAACCAATGTTGAGCTTTCTCACTCATCACCTCTAATGTCAAATGTTAACAAATTCCTAATCTAGAGTCACAAAAAACACATTGGATCTCCCTCAAAGCCACAAAAATCAAACCTTGAAGGATAAAATACTCATGTGAAGAAATCATTCTTCAATTAAAAACACATGGCTTCTAACACTCCATGTAAACATTTACCTTATGTCGCACACCAAATATACTCGCACACATAAATCAGCACCACAATCCGAACAACCACTCTAGGATTCATAACACAACTCACAAGGTCTCAACCCAAAATAGTACCACATTCATATTAAAATATGTTATTTCAAAAAATCATATTCACAAACTGTCCAGAGACATAATAAGAAACATTCCATTAAATAGAACTTCAAAACACATCAAGTTATCAAATCTCATAACATAAGGACTCAAAACTAAGTCACTATCACTACCCAAACCGGCCCTATAAAAGGTCATCAACCAAAACATGTGTAACCCACCATCGATGTCCCTAAAAGATATATCATTTTTCTATTTCTCTTATTAATTAAACCATACCATTTAACACCAAAGGTTTTAGATTTACAACATTTACATTTAAAAACAAAAGAATTTACATATTCAAAAAAATCATTAACCCAACATTAAAAAAAACACTATTAATTAAAATTATAATATCAAAATATTTTCAATACTAAACATTTCTAGGAGATATCAACAAGATTATACAATATGATGGAAGAACACTACCAACATTTGAGTCCCAAAAAATTACGAGTCATAAGCAACATACAGATGACCTATCTATCTTAGGTGCTTAACAAGATGGCTGAACCAACACAACCACTCTTTTATATATGGACAAGAGATAAAACCACATTAACCGATAACATCACATAAAGTGCACCACTAATGGGGTAAGAATAAACCAACTATAAAATCCCCAAAAAATACAATTCCCACCCCTATAAACTTTTGTTACTTATCATATATAGGGCTTATGTAACCCATGAACAAGATCATAACCATGTCCTGACAGGATCAAAGTCTTCTATCTACCATGATGTAGATGGTGAGACATAAGACACTACCAATGATACAGGTTTGTAACATCTCTGACCCAGTGGCCGCTATATCCCATGCCTTGATCCGGGTCATCATATTACCTCAGGCGCGGTTACCTACATTCCATAGGATACCAAATTGTTGTGTGCGACTATAGAGAATTGTTCGGATAATAGATATTCTTTTTAGAGTACTTACATAGAAGAAATAATTATAATATATATAAAAACTAAAATTAAAAATAAATTTATTGCATGAGATGGTAGAAAACATGTAAAGAAGTTAAACATGATATAAAAGCAGGGTGAATACACTAAATGTCAGGTAGTTATACAAATAAAATAATAAAGAAAAAGAAAGAAAAATATCCCAATTAAGGACCTGAATCCATACTCGATCTTGAAATCCCATGCTCTAACCAGATAGCCCATGCATGAACAAAACAATGGGTCCCTACCTAGAACCAATTCCTAAAAAATGTAACATATTCTTAGGTACCATCTACCATGGAATACTGATATGGGTGTGAGTACAACATAAGAGGCCACCACCAAATAGTGTCTAATTATATAACAAGTATATACAATTGGGTATGTAGATAACCATAGTGGAATAATTAAAAATGAAAAAAAGGAAATGTAGATATCTATATATAACATAGTTGGAAAATTATTAAATATAATTTTTGAGCATTTAGTTACATAGTGGTAACCAACCAAATGAACTAGATTCAGAAACACTATAATCTTAATCCATAGTGTACGGGGTTACACACTTTTAAATAAAAATGTGGTAATTCAATAATCCAAATTTATCATCATAGCCTAGAAGCTTAGTCTAGTAAAGATTTTATTTCCACATGTTTGGGAAGCATATATCCTCTGTCCGACATCACAACCCATGCCATGACCATATTTTGGGAAGCATAGTGCCTCAATATGACATCACAACTCAAAAATTCATAACACTATCCTTGTAACCCTGATATAGGGGGTCTCATCCTATGAAACATTTATGAGAGTAGATCCGCACTCCAACTCCTTAACCCATGAATTATATGTGGGGGTTTAGAGCCTTAGTCAAACTCAACATGTGTGCATACATCCTGATGTCAAATACACCACACTAACATCAATCAATGTGCACATTCTTATTTAACAATAAAACATTTACCAAACATAATCCATAACCATTACACACATTTATCATTAAAAAAATTACTCATTTAAGATAGTTTTTTTATAAATATTTACCCATTAACATATATTTCATTATTCCAAAAAACCCTTATTATATATCATCAACTATGAAAATTCATCATTTATTAGATTACATATAAATGTTATACTACCATCATAACTATTATGGTTTCAATCTCACTAACCCAAAATTATTTTCAATTATAGTGTCCCAATGTACCTTTACATTAAATCATGGAATAAATCAATTAAAATTACTCATTTAAAATCATATTTAGGATGAACTTTAAAAAAGGACATTTTCTATGAAAATCAAAAACATGACACATGGTTTTTTTTCTATTTACAACTATTAAAAACAGTCATTAATAATATTCACAATAAAGGTGACATACCCTATTTAAAATCATCATTTGAAATCCATTAATTACAACCCATTTTAAATCATTTGAGGTAAAACCACAATTAATCACATTTCTCACTTTCTAATATAAAATTACATCACTAAAAAGCATGAATGGTTCATAACCCAAAACACATTATTTAAAAAACTTAAACCCTCCCCTGAGGTGCACATAAATACAACACATGAAAGCACCCTGACTATCCTATTTAGTATGAATGTACAACCATATACAACTCACAACCCTCTAATTTTCATATTTATCTTATCTAAACACATACCCTCTCATTTCTCAATATACATTTGTTTTCATTCCCCAATGGTTTCCCTTGGTTCGGCCTCATATCATCAAAAAACCAAACGAGGAAGGTGAAGGCTCTCAAACCTCAATCGAAGTCCCAAATCACATTCCATAGTCAAAGATATTAATCTACAATAAGTAATTATATTAAAACACCCATTTACTCATATGTAACTATGATAATATTGAAAAAAGTATTATGACCTCCTACCTCAAGAACAAAGATGATTAATAGTCCAAAAACATCCCTAGATTCAAAACCAGCTATCCACTTAGACTAGAAATAAAAAACAATTTAAAAATAAGGGTTTAGGGGTTTACAATAAGGGGAACAATTTCAAAATCCATATTCTAGAATGTGGATGGAATATGATTGTTAAACCGACCACAACATTAATTACCACTAAAAGGCACTCCAAATTCCCAGTAATGGAAAGAGAATCATCCTTGGAGGAGGACGAAGATCATAGTTTAACACCGATTCTTTAGGGGGTTAATTGGGGGAGATATTATTGGAATAAGTAAACAATATCTGGAAGTAAAATTTTCAATATCCTACTTTATAACGGTCATGTGGTTTGGCCACACATTCGGCCAAATGTTGAACCGACCTTGTAGATACCGCTATCAAAGAGGTTCCAATCTACACGATCTCCTAGAAGAAACAAAATAGTTTGAAAAATCATTCAAATTTTATGAACCAACCTATGTCCAAAAGGGAATTTCTTCACAATTTTTCCCTCGGCCAGGTACATGGTTAACACTAACCATGCGCCAACAGTGTGATGCACATTATTTGGCCTCTTTTCTTTACTATTCATTCCCTGAACACATTGGACACCCCAATAACTCCTCCCTCACCCAAGAACCACTTAATTAACCGAAAAAAATTGTTAACCAAATTCATAAAAATGATGTACCATTATAAAAGATTCATATCTTGCAGTGATTCTTTAGATGATTCATCTATAATATATTTTACTTTTACTCTATATTGATACATATATATCCATTGATAATTAATGTATTACTTTTATAATGAATTATTCTATAGGATATAATATAATATTGGGGCTCCATATTAAATAATTAAAATTATATGGTAAACTATAGTGGAGGAGATAGATGAGTGGGATATGTTGACGGAGGTAGATGAGTTGGACATATAGGCTGAGTTAGAAGAGTGTGACATGCATCTTCAAATCCCTATATATGACATATGTTATATTTCTTTCCAAATATACTCACCAAAATAACCTTTATACCTCATATAGGAATTCCCCCCATTTTTTCATCACTCACATAGATTCTTATAAATAAAAAATGAAAAATATTATAGTGAATTACAAAATATAATAAAATTACTTCTTGTAATGTTATCATCTATAGACTTTGGATATTTAATAATATATTTCCCATTTTTCATTATCAAGATGTTTTTCTATTTTTCATGTCCATATTTAGGGGTTTGGAATGGAAATAATTATGGAGACTGAATACCTGGCTTTCAATCCTTCATCTTTCCGTCTATCATCTATTCACTTAGCCACATATACCCTCCATGAGATAAATTATTTGGATATGTATTTTTCTCTAGGATATACTAATCATATCTCCATACTTATTTTTTATTGTTTATAATAAGGCCTTAAATGTGACAATTTTTAGTGATTATAAAAAATCTCATCACAAATAATTGATAATTCACTTTACAAAAATGAAACATTCTTTCTACATTCAAAAAAAAACTCAAGGAGTCTTTACATGAAAAATAATATATTCCGGATATATTTTCATTTCCTATTCTATTGAAATTAAAAATTTTAAATAGTTTTTATTGGAAAACTCTCTATCACATTAGAAAAATATATAAAAATATATTATTGACATCGTTAGTGTATGGTATACTATATTTCACCTAAAATTGAGAATAAAAATTAATAAATGTTCCTGAAAACAGTAATTTTTAAAAAATAAGAATATTGAAATGTTATACCATATCTATCCTATTATATTCTGGTCAACAATACTCCAATTACAAATAGATATTATTATTTTTTATCAAGATTATATAGATTGATAACTCCAAAATTGAATTGAAATTGGACCATTATAATAATTATTTTCACAAAACTAATTCGATATCCTATTCTCCATAATATGTGAAAGTGATAATTTAGCTAAATGTGATCTAACAAGTTTACCAACCATAAAATCCTCTATTTCTATGATGATGTTTAAGGATCATGTGTAGAAGGATAAAGAGGTTTCTTAGACAATATATATAGAGATTCTTCCATATAAGGGAAAGATGAATAAGATATTTAACCAAAAATAAAACTCTAAATAATATTAAGAATCGATTATTCAAGGGTGATTAATATCCAAATGTTATATATAAAACTGAATAAAAAATTTAAAATTACATAAACCAAACTATATAAATATAAAAATATTTTTTTTCATATTCTATAAAATAGTTAACTAAAATGAGAAAAAATACTAACAATATTTAAAATACAAGAAGTTATATTAAAACTGAAAAAATATATTTAAAATGATAAAAAAAATTAATATTAATTTGTACAGAAATTTCACATTCTAAATAAAGAGTTAATATTACTAGATAACATATTTATTTTAGAAAAATTATGTAATTTTAAATAATATACCACACATTATGAACAAAATAAATGATAAATAGAAAATAACTATATTACACCTTAAATATCAGTAAATTTCTACTAAAATTTCACCCTATATTCATTAATAATGATCATTATGTATGAAAGGATCCTCATATTTTCCATTATAATCAATATCCAGCGATAATATTCTCATGTAACTAGAAATATCACATTAATAATCATTATAATTTTAGTTCTGTTCCCAAAATGCTATATTTTACTTCAAAATTTACATATAGATTGATATTTGATGAAGCCAGGATAAAGAAAATTCCATCCCAAGTGTTTTCAAATTTACTGGGTTATTAATATATCCAAATAATTTTAGATTTACTACTTTAATTATGAATTCTTCATACTAACATTACTATTAAAAACAACCCATTTACTATTAGACATAAGAATAAAAAATTTAAGGAAATTTATCTCCCACATATGTTTAATGAATCCATAATAAAAACATTATTCAGGGATATAGATTTTTTTTTCATATAAAAATTTTATTTATTGAATGAACACTAATACACCATTTTTATTTACTTCACTAATGTTGTCCAGGATATTTGAATAAAATTTATAGGCATTAAGTTGTACCAGAACCATGTAATCACATTCACACCATGCCATCCAGAAAATAAAAATAATGTTACCAATGCATCATATATGTCATGAATGACCTCTTTAATCCATTTATTTTTTTATTGTTCTGATTAATTAATAAAATATATTCATATTTCAATAAGATTATTCATAAAAATTAAAATGTGATGATATATATGGTTGAGCATTATCAATGTTATTCAAGATTTCTAAATGTACATTCATTAATTGTTCACATGTTAATGGATTTATTTTCATGATATGGATCACATTTCCATCAAAACTAGATTTATTTAAGTGAGAAATAATAAAATAAATATTTTACATTATAAAAATGTAGTTTTATTAATATTATTTTAACTTAGACTAAATATAATTCTCAAGAATGTAGTATTATGTGGAATATAAATTCAGGATATAACCTTTCAATATATTTATATAACTATAAAAATGATTTATCCCACATAATTATAGTGGACCACAAAGATTTAATATTTATACAAACAAACCAGTAAATATGATATGATTTCAAAAAATATGGTTGAATATACCACTCTAGTTGAAAAATTAGAATTACATCACCAGAATCCAATTTTTTCAAGAAGTTAATATATATCAATTTATAAAAATTTGAATTGAAAAAAAAATCTAATGTTGATGATAAACTTTTCAACATGAATGGGTAGTATTCTATTAAATATAGGTGATGGGGTTTATTGAATGATAACATAATTTTAATCATATTACCTTTCTATTAATTTCTAATATTTATGTTACTTTAAATTTATTACATTTGAAGAACAACCAATAGGTATTTTGATACCATGGAGGTTATTGAAAAATGGATTTATACTTATTAGATATTGATTGAAAATATAGAGAGAAATATGTTCATTTTTTCTTATGATTGGGAGAGAAATCAAAACATATTCCATCTGAAATTAAAAAAAATCTTTTATTTAATCCATACGTCATCTATACTTTATCATCTAAAATTATTCCAATAATACAATCATAGATATTCATTATAATAATAATCTCATATATATTATGTTTCATATCTTGATATTTCCAAGATGAATTATTTAATTATGTTAATCATTTCTTATATATATTTCAATCATTAACATATAATTATATTAATCAAAATAGGACACAAATGTTATTCTCTATCTCAAAATATTTACCTCTTGATAATCGATATAGATGAATATCAAATTCATGTTTGTTATAAAATTAGTTTCTATTGATTAATATGCATGATACATAGAAAAAACATTCAATTAACAATATAAATTGTTTTCATCCAATGTTGTACATGATAAAATGATTCCCATCTTCACAAATTAAATAATAATGACAACCTTTACCAATACATCTTTTAGTATTTTAGTATTTTTGGAATCCCTTTATAGTTAACATAATCATTACATAAAATTTCATGCATTTAGTGTTATATGAATCCTAAACTATGATACCTTCCTCCACTATGTGTTAAATATCGACAAATATATGTGATAAGTAATCATTAATATAATTTCTAGGCCATTTTTGTTTAATAATAATTCAAATGAAAATGGTATTTTTATGTTTCATATTGAATATATCAGATATGTTTAAAATTGAAAATAAAACTTTTCATGATTTTTTTACTAAATATCCAATATAGATCCATTCAAACTATGCACAACCCATTTCTATTATTTGAATATTAATTTCCAAATTTAATAAATTTTCAATAAATTTTTATCCATTATGAAAAATTAGTTCGACTGTGTAATTTTTTATTATATATTTATTTCATATACATTGAATCTTAACATGTTTACATCTTATTAATTTGTTAATAAACATTTTTGAAAATGATTATAGGAATATACCAAATTAAATTAAGTGGATAATTGGTACCCAATATTGTATATATAAGTCTTTGATTATTATTTCCACAACTACCATGATTTACCACATTTATAACAAACTTATGGACATTTTCATTCCTTCGAATATAATACATAGTCATTAAGTTTGTAACATTCCAATTATACCTCAATCCTAGTTAGAATTTTTTTTCAAAATAATTTGAATATCGAAGATTACGTATTCATGAATTCTTTCATCCAACAACTCTAGTAAATCTATAAAACACTTTCCACTCAATCCATTCCTGGATTTCATGTTATCCCATCTTAATTGTTTTTTAAGGATATTAATTTAAAACAACATAAATATATTGGTGTTTCATCAACTCCATATAAGCACTGAATGGTAACTTCTTCTCAATTTTATGATCTTAAATATAATAAATAATTTAATCAACTAGATCATATCAATCATTTAATAAATCTCCATCATCAAAATATATTGAATTGTAACCACATTTTCCATTCCAAATCTGAGGACTATAACTTTGATTAAACCCATTATAAATTAAATAATCTTGGATTTCTCTACATTGAAGCTATATCCTATTTAAACATTTTAGTAATGGGTATAAAAACATGTAATAAAAAATATTTTATTTTTAAAATTCTAAAATAGTATCACCCATTCATCATATTCATATGTAAATCATCGTGGTTTAATCAAACTACAATTCATTATGACCTATAGTAAATTAAAATTGTTAAAAAAAGATTCAACATTTTCAAATTTAAATTTTTGTTGACTTTTTTAATTAATAGTAAAAAAATATACCAGTCAAATATTTCATGAATAAAAGGCCAACAAAGTAATAAATAATAAATATTAATTTGGACTTGTTTTATTAATATCCTATGTTCTTTTTCTTTTACATAATTATTTCTATCCCTTCTGAGAAAGTAAATAGTACTTCACAAATATTCAATTAACCTAGTTTATGAATAAATAAAAAAGAAAAAAGACAATGGAATAGAAGTATATGACTTATAATTTATTTTAGTGACGTTAAAAACAGATACAATACACTTTTCATTAATTTTTTTATCAAAATTTAATAATTATATACACACTAATACCATAACATTTAAGTTATTATGATAATATAAATAGAAAACGTAGATATTTTAATGATTTAATTATTATTTGGTTTTGATTATAAGGATTCCTTGGAAGCCAAGTACTTGATTGAATATCAGAAAAAGTATTACAGAATTTTGTCTATTATTTTTTATGACACATGGATTCCTCATTTTTTCAAAATAATTTATAAGTGTAATATTAAGAGGATCAATATGTGAAAAAGGGAATATTTCACATTATAATTGTGAATATCACCATAAAGGCCTCAGGTTATATATTTAATTTTGGATGTGATGAGGAGTTCTAATTCCATTTTGCTTCCACCGTCATAACTGAAGAGTATTGGGACATGTAGATTTCAAATACGATACATATAGTAGTAAATAAATTAAATTTATTTTAAAATTAATGATATATAAATAAATGGTGAAATTATTAATTTACATTTATAAAATTAGGTTGTAGGTTCCTATGATTTAAATATCCCTAAAGGATATCACTATATCACTAAAAATCCATGAATATATATTCAAAAAGTATATAATATGTGAAAAAATTGGTAAATTTAAAATAATGTGGAATGATATGTAAAATATTTTGAGAGATGAATATTAGTAAATTTTATATAGGATAGAAATATTTGATATATTTTTAAGGAACATTTCAAAAATGTATAATATCTTAGTTGAAAAATCCAAAACTATATCAACATATATGATATCATTATAATATATCATGGAGAAGTGAGTAGAAAAAACAACCTTTTATGATACATGTTGACAAAAAAAATTCTATAATAAATAAAGGGAAAATCACAATAGAATATGAATATAGACCATAAGAACCACAAAAGATAGAAAATAGTTGTCGGGGAAGTTGAATAGATGACAATAGCAATGAAGTCCACCAGTAGAGGTTTATTAGGATAAAAAGATTTATATCATATGTTGTAAATAAATTATGTCAAAAAAGTAATTTTAACTAGTTATTGGACTATTGAGGTCAGAATTAACAAAAATTTTATACTAAATAATTTATTTTAATGTATTTGAAATGATAATCAAATTATCATCTTGTTCATAACTTTTTTTAGAGTATATAAGAATATAATTTATAAAAGAAAAGATAAGGTTTTAAGTCATTCTCTAAATATTCTATTCATAATGTATATAAATACTAAATATTTATTTTGATTCAAAATAAAATAAGTATGACTTTAGGTATTATATATATTATTGAACATCAATAAATAATTTTTTTTAAAACCTGGGTAGTACAGTGAAAGTAGCACAAAGACAAGGAAGAAAATACATGTAAATCGTAGGCATGGGGACATATCCTCGAGAATATTCCCCATGACCCACCTCGCCCATACCACCCCAGCCGACCATGGGGGGTAATGGAATATTTTTTAACTATTCCATTTCTACTATAATTTACTGATTTGAAAATTGATGATCCAGATTTGAGAAGTACTATGATGCTTGTAGTAGGTAAAATAATTCATCAATCCATAGTATTGGATTTTTTATCCTTACCATGATCTTGTTGAGATCATTATAATTTTCAATAATTTTATTTTATTCTACTCTATATTGATATGTATAATTAAAACAAATGAGTAAACGTTTTTTATATAACAGTTGCTCAATTTTTATTTTATTTTCTTCATTGATTCATTCAGTTCATTGGGGTGTATTCTATAGATATTGTTTGATATGAGAATATTTGTGGGTATATGTTTTATTAATAACTAATGATATTGATTGTGATGAGGTATAGTAAAACATAAGTGAATACATCATTGGTATCCACCACAATAGTTATATCCTAAAAAATAATCCTTTATTTTGTCGAAATCATCTGGGCTTGATATGTTTTCCTATTAAGTAATAATATCAATAATTATGAATCAATTTCCTAAATATATTATTTATCTTCCTTGAATATGTATATAATTTTTAGTTTGTTACTTATATATAATTATATTTTCCTTTCTTCGAAGGTGATATTATCATTATTAAAAGACAACCAACCCATTCCTTCTATAATATTGAACTAAACCAAAGGGAAAAAAACTAGTCTTTTTGGAAGGTCATTCTATAATTTTTTTATTAGATATCAGTTTTCTTTTTAACATTAAAATACCTCACCAATTGATGTTTTATTTGATAATTCAACATCCAATCCATACGGTGAAATTTTATTTTTTCTATAAAATGTCCATTATATAAAAAAATTTATAGAACTAGAATCAAATAAGAAAATTATTATTATTATTTTGTTATAATAAGTGAACCTACAAAAAAATTCATTTAATTTTCCATCATAGATGTAATAATTTCATAATCTTTACTTATTCCCATGGATTTCTTGATTGTAGAAATTTGATACACTCGATGACCCCTGTCTTAGTAGATTGACATTGATATTTTTTTTCTGGAAATTAAATTTAAAATATGATGACATGGTTGGATGATTTCATTTATTCAATTATTTTAATTGGATAATTCATATCATTTACTAAATATTTATCTTTTTCCTTATATTCCCATAGTTTATGTATTTCCTCATTCCATTGATATAGGACTCAGGGGTTTTATCACGTAGTTTTTATATGTTTTTAATAAATGTTCTTCCCTCTATTAGATATATCCTTTGATACTCTAGAATTAATATCCCTTATTTATTTTCTATCTTTAATTCCATAAGACCATTTATATTATCTAATATCCATGTCTCTTGAAAATTCATATCAGAATATTTCTATAATGAAATAAATTTCTAAAATTTATAAATATTTTTGAAATCTTATTTTTAATACACTAATGAAATGGTCATCCATGAATTAATAATAAATAGAAATTATAGATGTATATGTTACAATACTTTTGAATTTTAATTGAAAAACATACTTTATTCATCCACCCCTCTCTTATGTCCATGAAATATCATCTGTATTATATCATCAAGAGTGAGAGAAAAACACTTATTGATAAAATTTTCCTTACATTCAATCCACTCTATTAAGTTGAAATAATCCTTGGTTTTTTTATTCATTAGTATTTTCATAGTATGTTGACATATCTCTCAAAGTAAAAAAATGTCCCCTGTCAATTTCATTCATTAGTACACTCAAGAATGAAAAATATTTTTTAATGGGATTTATCTATTTCCCTATGATTCTTTAATCATAATATCCATAAAAATATGATTTTGTATAATGACATAATTGTACCACCATTGTTTCTCTTTCAATTAGTCAATAACTCCTTGTGGTTAAATCTTTTATTAATAAACTAAGTCAACTATGCAAGTATTGCCATTATGTTTTTGATTCCCACTCTCATAAAATTAGAAATATCATTTCGGAAATCATTATATTTCTCATCCCATTGGTTATAGGAAATATTATATATATATATATATATATATATTAAATTTCCATTTAGTAAAAAATGGAAGGATAGGGATGAGAATAATGTAATTAGCTAATAGATAATTGGTAAATCTTGAACATCTAATATTAACTCAAAAATCAAAATTATATTCTATCATATGAGGTTTTATGTTCCAAACATGGTTATTAATGGTGTATTTAATATAATTTACAGAATTTTAATGCCCCAAAATAAATACCCCATGTCATGGTACAATATATTATGACCCTCACACCATATTATAAATATTATGGTTTGTTTAAAAGTAATAAAATTCAGCGATAAATATAATGATCAAATTTCATAGATATTTCTTAATTAATAGATATTTTTATAAATAAAGAATATAATATTTCATTTCCACATTTATAATTTTCGTAAATCATCACCCTCCTATAAATTTCTATGATATCATGGAGACATAAAAAATGGAATGTGTGATCTAAAAAACCCAATAGTGTTAATTAGTATATACTAGATGAAGAGATTATATTTCTATAAATAGTCTTGTCATTATATCATAAACTAGAGGAATCTATAAAGAATCAAATAGAATAGTGGAATAATTTTATTAAAAAAGTATGAAAAAAGAAAATAATAATATTCTATTATAATTAAAAAAACACATCATAAATAAAATTATACTGTTAATTATAAGATTTCATAACATAATGTGTGTATAAAACTATCCCTACACCACACATAGTATCCCATGAGAATTAAAAAATATATAATTAATTATGGAGATGTAAATTTTTAATCCCAGCTATATCAATGTAATATGTAATTATAATGTCTTCTATATGAAAGATAAATCACACAACACACATAAACCTAAAATATCCGCATTAGAACAAAATATGCTATAAAATAACATAGTAATGAATAGTGAATTTTAATCACATAGATCCCCAAACTAAGAAGGGAATATATAACATTTAATGGTAAAAGGTATAAATAAAAAAAATAAAAAAATAGGTTATGAATGAGGAAAAGAAATGTTGGAAATGATATATTAATAACTAAGGAGTGGTATCATGAATAATGTCCTTAAAAAGTAATTGGGGTGGCTATGGATTTATACTAAATAAATAAATAAATACATACTCTGAAAAAAAATAATGGATGTTTAAATAATGTATAATAACAAGGGATGCACATAAAATATAAAATAAGTATAAGGGAAACTGATATAATGAGAGAACATTTAAAAACAAATTTAATGGTTGAGTTTGAGAGTCACCTTATATTAAATTCCTGCTAACATGATAAAGTTATCTAACATTGGGAATAACTAAATTTAATTTATTTATTTTCCATTAATATTTTTTTGTGTTTAATTTAATTTCATTCATTTATTATTATAGTTGATTAATTTATTATATTCATTTATTTTATGTCAATTGTTTTTGTGTTTTTAGTATATAGATCCACAAATTCTTCTGTGTAGTTGTAATGGTTAGTAAATATTTTTCCAATAATTCCGTAATCTCTAAATGTTACATGCTATTTTTTAAAAACATTTTTTAGGTAGAAATTATCATTATTTCAATGTATTCTTTGAAATAGTTCTAAATAAAGATCTTTTTTCTCAGAAAGATTTTTTATATTGTTAATGAGATTAAAACTATTTTTTATTTATAATATCACTATAATTCTAGAATCTTAATCAAGTCGTTTTTTATTATTGATTTTATAATCTCATATGATGAAAATTTTAAATGTTCCTTGACTGGTTGAAGATAAAAAACATTATCATTCATTTAGGTAGTTTAATCTTTCCATGATCAAATGATGATTTAAATAATTGTTTACTTAATAGAAAAATATATACAAATATTTTATTATAAATTAATATTTATATAGTTATCCTATTATTTTATTTTTTCGAATAATAATTTATATATAGTGAATCTAAATGTATTGATTGATAATTAATGAATTGGAATTTTGATGTTATACCTTACTTTTTTAGATACCTCATTTATAAAACATCTTATGGATTCTTGGAGTGGTCATTTGATATGTCTAATCCATATAAGACAAGGATATGTAGGTTTGGAGTGGTAAAAGTTTTCTTATTTGGATAAGAAATATGGATTTTTTATTCGAAATATGGATTGATAAGTGGTGTATTTATTGGTGAAATAGAGGGGTTTTATCAAATAAACGATTGAATAATAGTTTTTTTTCTCAATAATATGAATAATATTTTTTATTTTTACAAGATATAGATATTTATTTAAAAATAATTATTTTATGTAAATTTAAACACTTAAATCATATAATGAAATCTTTGAAATGATTAGTAAAATTAACTAAATCATAAAAAATATGATTACTAAAAAATATAATTTACACCTTAAAAATTGATTTATTTTTCCGAAAATTCGATTTTTTATTTATAAATACATTATATTCCCTTTAAAATACTTCCAATTCGATGAAATATAATTTAATATTTATTGATTCATTATTACATGTTAATGATACTAAAAAAACTATATAATAAAAAATAACGTATTTATTACATTTCAAATATTTTTCATCTTCTGAAAATAAATTCGAAAACTCACCCAACGTTAATTTTTACATCTCGATTCGAAAATAAAAATCATTTTTTTAATTATATTCCAAAATTATGTAATTTTAATATAAATATATTTTAACATAAGAATTAATTTTCTTCTAAATAAGTTAAACATACAATATTAATAATTTACACTTGAACATACTTTATGTTATGTAATTTAAGATATAATTCAAGTATATTATAATATTTATATTATATTTTTTATTCATCCTCAATATTGATTCAGATAGTTCAATATTCTTGTGGCTTGGTAGTAATTATAACACTCTAGTCACTATTCTAATAGTCTATTAATATTCAATCTATTAAATAATATTTATATTACTGTAAAATTCCCATTATTTCCTTTTTTTCTTTATTAATAAATTTTTATTTCATGTTTCATCATATTTCTTTTACAAAAACTCCCATTTTTCGTTAACATTTTATCTTATTTTCGTACTATTATCCAAAACATTATAATTTTTTGGGTCCATGGACTATTAAATTTATAAATTTTAGTTATATTATTTAATAGTTTTTATTATTAAATTGTATATGTATTATTATAATGATATATATTCATCATTAATTTGTAATATTACATTACCAATTAAAATAATGTTTACATTGTTGCACAGTTTATATAATTATATATTATAATATTTTATGTAAATAAAATGATAAAAAGAATATTGTATGTTTTATAGAAGCGTTCATATAAAAACTAATATGTTACATCAATCTAAATTTTTTCATTACCAATAGATATCATAATTTAAACCAATGTTACTGTATAATGTTATTGTTTTTAGTTTTGTAGTCAGGGGTAATTTAAGAGGAATACCCACCCACTAATTTTTGTTGCTCTATTGATTGAATTATTCCTTGGGGATCCCAAAAAACTATAATGAAATATAGAGAACATTATTTTCATTCCTCTCGAAAATAATAGGAATATTTAATTATTGATAATAATATAGAAGTTGAAGTAATATAAAAATTATTGATAAATAATGTTTAAAAACAATTAGAGTAAATATATTTAATATAAATATATTAAAATAGAAAATTCAGAGACACATTAAAAGATCAAAACATTTGATGTTGAAAAATCTATTTGAATTTCATATATATATCAATAGTTATGACATGTCACATTATTACATTGTGTTATTGGAATGATTTTGATGATTTTTCCACTGATATATATATATATATATCTACATGTATATATATAAATTCATGTTTTTATTCTAAAACATTATACAAATACTTTTTCATAAAATTAAAATTCTAAAAACATATTTTAATAAATGTAGCTCTTCCTGAGGATATTATTTATAAAAAAATAACTGTAAAAAGTTTATGACAATAACCAATGCTAGACATTAAATTTCTAAATTTTAATTATTCTCCTCATCAAAGAAATGTTTTTTACTCCTTATTGACACATGTATTATGTGGGATACATCTAGATAGGTATGGAATATAATATTTTTATTTTGAAATTTATTAACCCCCAAATTTATTAATTAAACTATTAATATCTACATCATTACTCAAATTATTTTAATTCATAAATGAATCATTTATTTTAAACTATTATGTATTATAAATTTATCAGTGTATTTTTAAATATTCATGTATGTTAAAAAATTAAACATGTAAATAAATATGATAAACTATAGACATTATAAAAATTGTAATTTAAAATTTCTCAATATGTAGAATTTGAAAAACATTTATAAACATGTGATTATATAATTTCATGATACTCTATATATTAAACCTAGGAAAACCTATATAAATAAAAACAGTGTCTTAGTTCATGTAGGTCATATTTTAAAATGGGTTTACATTATTAGGTCACATAACTCATTCAGTATTAATATGTAATTTTTATTTTTATCATAACCATAGTTCATAACATATGATATTCAAACCATGTTTCTAGGGCACTAATACTCAATATCAATAATAATGCTTGTTACTTGTCATTACCTATTGAATATTTCACTTTTGAACTTCCAAAAAAGTGTTGGCCTTCAATCCAGATATTATGTATTCCATTTGGTTTTACACCATTTAATTTTTAGTCACATAAACATTCTACCTTATAATATATTTCTTTAAATAGATCCCAATGGGTTTTGGATTACTTCTTATAAAAAATTATAATGATATCATCTAGTCATAATTATTTAATAAAAGAGTTTCTAAGACTAGTATCTCTAGGCCATAAATTTTAAATACATTTATAATATCTGGAAAAATTATTATACTATTAGAATTTTAAAATATGTGAACCAGTTGGATAAGATATAATTTAATAGAGGATAATAAATTACATATATATTTCATTTCCTTCTACATGACACAAATTTAGTAATTACAAACTATATAGTTTGATGTGAATCAATGTTTATTTTTTACACTCATAGGAAACAACCCTACCTCTATGTTTAAAAACACATATAGGAATATATTCATTATCTTATGAAGTATTAATTTTACTCAAATAGGTATATCCCTTTGTCATAGAAAAAAAATCATTATCAATGAAACATAAATATATAGTATTATTTAAATATTAAAATTACATTCTTGAGTATTTACAATGATATATGATGGGATTACTTGTTCATTTACTCATATCAAACACTACAAAATAATTTTTCAATATAGGGAAATGGATTTGTAAAAATTAGTAAACATGTTAAAATATTTAACAATGTTTTTTTAAATCTATCCCAGTATTACAAAAACATAATATTTTAATTAATGAAATGTGATCAGAATATTCCATGGGGATTCAATCAAGGTGTTATGATGTAATGTTAACAAAGTTCATTAGTAGATCCTGTATTTTTTAAAATATATTTACATGGTCCTCTGAATGAAAAATCATTTAATCTCATAGATTTATCCCCATGAGAAAATATTGTACACCACCATGATTAATTTTTACCAACTACTTCGGATCATTTTTTTATATTTAATTAGTCACATGTATCTCCTCAAAATATAGTAAATTAGCTGGAAACATGAAAAAGAGTACATTATGTATTTAAAAAAAATATGTGTTCAATTTCATGTATTCTAGTGGATGTATTTTGTGTGTCTATAGTGTTTATATTCTAGAAAATTTTATATCCTCAAAAATGGTAATATTACCAAAAATATAAATATTATTAAATCCTAGATCATATCAACATAATAATCATGAATTATTCATCCACCATGCATGAATCCATTCAAATAATAACCATAAATAATAACAATGTACTTATTATAGGGTTGGTGCCTACATATCCAGTGGTCTTCCTCTCCTCTGCTGAAAGGTATCTAACTTTGAGTATTATATAGAATTAGAATCACTATAAGTGATGATTCTCTATTAAAATTGAGTATCAAATATTGATATAATAAAATAAAAAGGGAATTCACAGTATGAAGGTATAAATTATTATGCTCTACATTATTCCAGAATTGGTTAAGGACGCACAAATTTCCCAACTACTAAATAATATATCCATGTTATGAATAAAACTATTATATGAGGATCTGTCAACAATATGAATCTAGATTAAAAGAAAGCGTTAAAGAAAAAACAATTATTGTGGATATCAGGGAATATGGGTAGAACACCATGAAATGCATGTGAAATAAATACACTACCATTTATCAGAATTGTACAACCCCATTGAAATTTTTCCCAACAATAATATATCTATTGAAAATAGTTAAATATTCAAATGAAATTTATATCAAATGTTAAATTCAGTGAAGTATGGAAAACAAAATCACCATCTTCCTTAATGAGTTGGATGTAGCTAAACATCACATTATAGTTATTATTATGAACTATGATGATAAAGAAGGGTTAGTTATTATAAATCATAATTTTTATGAAGTGGGTATCATATCCAATAATAAAAAAGATATTTGAAAAAAAATATCTATGTATTAAAATATTTCTCTCATCCCTATGATATATAGGGAGTGATATAATAATGAGTGTCATATTCCACTAATACATTCACCAAATGTGGTATGGATGGGAAAAAATATTATGGATGGTATCCATGGACATCGTAAATGTATGAATTATAATGTTCAGACCTGGAGAATAAAATACGGTATAATCCTTGGATAACATTACTTGTATGTCCAGTATGGATTATTAAACCCAAAATAATGTACCCCTGAGATTTTGTTGATTTTTTTTCAAATTAATTTAATCATTGTATAAATTTCATTTTCCATAACAGTACATATATCTTGGGTTATATGAAACAACCAATTTATTACATCATTATACACTACTTCAAGTTAAAATTTCTTTACATTATACACCAAGATAAGGTTGTGTTACACTCAACACGTAGTTAGTTTAAATTATAGGCAAGACCAAGTTGTATCACCTTTTAGTAGGGATCATATTTTAAAACTAAATTTTTGAGACATTTAACAATTTTATGTGTAATAATAAAAATATTTTCTGAATTCATATTTTCAAAACTATATTTGTATTATGTTCTGGTATTTATCTATGAATATTTTTTGAGGAACATAGGAAAATTCAACAATTTGGATAAATCTAAATTTTCATATAAATATTTATTAATGTTAAATTATATTTTCTAATGTAAAAATAGATAAATTAAATATCTAGTATTCCAATTTTGGTCATTGGAATTATTTTTATATTTAATGTATATATAAATAATTAATGATCCTTTAATCGTTTTCACTTTAAAAATAAGATTTCTCACCACATCAGTAGGATTATCTTTAATCATAATTTTCCCACTTCTATGAACTTAATTTAAAAAAATGGACATACAAGACTATATTAAGTATAATATTTATATTCTAAAAATATTAAATTATTTTTTTACCAAAAAAATTAGTGCATTCAATATAAATTAATTACATCGATTATGGTATTATTATAAATAACAAGAGATTAAACCACAAACATAAGAACTAAAATGACATATTCAATTGTAAAATTGCCAATGGATTGAAACTTTTTGACAATTAGACTTCTTTATTATACATTTATGATTTATTGGGACTTCTGTTGATGAATGTTACCCATATAACAAGATTTATATGGAAAATGAAAAAAGAACCTTCCTTGCATTTAATACTTCTAATGCATTAGAGTATGGAATAAACAACATTGTTTTATATATAAAAAGTATATTTAAAGTTAAATAAGTCTTTTCAATCATGTTTATTTAACATTAGTTTTTATATATCATATAATTACATTAAAGACATTAAAAATGGTAAGACATGGGTTATATAGTTCATAAAATATGAGATAAATGATGCTGAAAACATTAAAAGAGAATAAAATTTAATGAATTATAATTTTTTATTATTATTTTTGATTAATTCATATTTTAAAATAAATTTCAAAATAATAGTTTTTAATAAAATTATTTTTGGGTATTTTTAAATTAAAATTTGATAAATAATGTTAAAATTTACATTAATGTTATTTTATAATAAAATATAATTTTTTAACTGATATAAAATTAAAAAAATAACAACTTCTTCTATGTAAATATTATGTATTATTATATATAAAATATGGTATATTTGTGGAATAGTTGTTACTTTATAATTTACAAATTTTCCCAAAGATATAAATGACATTGTTAGCATGGGATGGATTAAAATTAGTGTTTTTGTGTGTTACATGAGGTTGTTTTGAAATTAATTTCCATGACAAATAGGATTTAATTTTTTAAAATTATATATCATATCTATAATTAATTGTTTTTTCTATTATATTTATCTCTAATTTAGTGTTAATTGATAACTCACTTATGATATAATACTAGTTACCATTATAAAAATCCAAAATGATAAAATTGGGGAAATATAGAAGTTATGGAACAAAAATTAAAAAAATGCAATAATTTTTGTTTTTTGTAGGTCATTAATTTCCATAATTGCCCTTAAATCCAATTTTTATCCATTCTAGAGGCAAATGATGTAAGGTAGTCCAAAAAATAGTGTATAACATTTTTTATTTACAAATATTTTACTACCTTTCCATTGTAAAAAGGAATTCACTATTCTATTTCCTCAAACCTCTCAAGCCACATTGTATCATCTCACCATGACACCAATAGTCATAAAAATATTTACCATCATCATATAATCCCTAACATGGGAATAATTCCAACCAAGGAAGATCATGGGTGAAATGTGAGAGGACTTACTCAAATAAGAGGTAAAATCCTTCCTCATACTCCTTTGGTTTATTTTCATTCTGCACGAACTGAAAAAACGTTATTACATGATTATATAATAAACAAATAATAATTAATATACTGATATTTTTATATTATAATGGTTTTACAATCAATTATATACACTTATATCCAATTTGTTTTATGAACTTACTGTTCTTGGGTACGACAATCTACCACCTCACCAAATGATGTTGTTCATTTTTTTTATTTATCACCTCTCATAGTTGGGAATTATGATAAAATATATATTTTTATATGATATATGATATATATAATGTATTTATAAATCTATAATAATTATATAAAACATAACTTTATACATTCCATGTTGTGTAAATATTTTAACTTTGTTTGTGGACATGTGGACTGCTACCTCCTCAAAGCGATGAGAATCATTCAAACATTACATAGAACGTATTAAGGCTGAGTTTAGTGAAAATATATGACATATATGACATTACAATTATAATTTAATTATATATATATATATATATATTTAATTTTCATTATTAGAGACAAAAGGATAATAAAATGTAAACTACATGCATACGAACATACAGTCTACCATATCCTTGAACTATGTATTCCATTTCATATTGATATATTTCATAAATTATTATAAATATTTATATAATAAATATGTATTATATCTATATATTTTCTTAAATTATATAAACATTTATGTCATGATCTTTGTAAGAGTTTCAAGAATAACAAGTGAAAACATTTGGGAAAACAAATCAGATATTACCCAAAACAAAAAATTAACATGGTGTTGTTCATAAAGGGGTAATATAAAGTAAATAAAAAATAATTTAAAGAAATATAAATAATAATATAGTTATTTTGAAGTTTTATAACAAACTTTTGTTTTTTATATAATATGTTTGAATGTATTCAAATAAATGCAATACTTAAGGTAAGGTAATTTTGTCTCACTTTTAATTTTTGTGAGATACATTCTATATTCAACACTCATTTATTGTTTGTGCTGTTTATATTGAACTATGAAATTTAATATTAATGGATTCCATTATTAAATTATATTGAAAATATATAATTGATTTTATGCATTCATGGAGATCACAATTCTAACGTTTTTTGAAGTAGTAAGGGTTTTGTTATCTATATTTTTATTATCAGTGAGATGTATGACATGTTCACATCACATTTATTTTCAGTGGTATATATAATACCCTTGAATGTATTTTAGGATAAATATAATTAATTTATTGGTATTTTATATCCATTTTAGCATATATTTTTAATTGGTTATATTTTTCAAAAGATACCAAATTGGTAAAGGTATTTTGTCTCAATGTGCCTTCATTAAGACACAAGTTGTGTTATGCCCCTATATTTTTCAATGAGGTGTATATACTCCCATTGAAAAGTTAAATCATGAATTTATTTATTTTAATTATATTATAATCTTAATTAAACGTTATTATCCTATGGGTATCATGGTTTAATGTTACCAACCTGGTAATAGATTATTGTTTTAATATCATTGTATATCATGATTGTTTATCATTGTGCTTTAATTAATGAAATATTAAGATCTATCTATAAATAAAAAACATGTATTTTCTAATCATCTGTTTATTCATGATATATTCATGTATTGAACCATTTTTTCACTCATTATTCCTTATCATAATTTGGAATGTGTTTTTAGGAAAAAAATAGACGGTGTCTCTCTCTTCGGTTGGAAATATGTGTTCTTTATAAACCATGATTTATAAAATATATTTTTAAATAAATTTATGTTTAAAATATATTTTATATTTTTTCAATATTTCTTCATAAGTTTTAAAATTTCCTTAAAAGAAAATGGTTTTCATAATGTTTTCAAAATTATTCTGTTATTTTTCAAGAAAAAATGTTATCAAAAATTATTTCAAGATTCGTTTTGAGGTTTCAATGTCATTTTCATGAAAAATTGTTTTCAATTTTTTTTTTCATTTTCAATTTTATTTTATTAGAATATCAAATTATGTTTTACTAAATGATGGTCTTAAATAATTTTTTATTATTCCCTTATAGATTATCAATTTTTATTTCATGGAAAATGATTTGAAAAATGTTATACATTTTAAAATTTGATTTTCAATAAAAAGTTATGTTACAATTGATATTTCAAAATCCTTCTCCATTTAGGATGAAATAATTAGTTATAGTTTTTTTATTAAATAGGGATATGAACTAAGGATACCATTCATATTATTTCTATGAATGGTTTATTTATTTATAGATTGATATTTATGTAACCTATTCCTCCTCAATGTGTTAAAACATAATAAATTATTATGAATCCTTCTTTCATTCACGGGTTATTATTAGATAATATTTTTTTAAATCTATCTATTTTCCATATTTTGTTATAGGATTAAATATTTTTGATACCCATTTCATTTCATGGGATATGATATAATATTAACGAATCTGATCTATTTTTATGATAAATCATAAGATGATTTTTTGTGGAACACATATAAATTTTTTTATTATGGGATGGTTTTGACCTATCACCAAAATATTATTTGGGTAATGAAGTATATATCACAAGATAATGATGGAAAAATGTTGACAGTGTAGATTCAAAATGGGAAATAGGTGTGTCCTAATCCACTATGGGAACCTTGTGTGTCTGGATCCATTATAACAGACAAGTGTGTTGTTATCCACTATAGGAAATAGGTGGGTCCTGATCCACATTGTAAAACAGGTGTGTCTGAGTCCACTACAGGAAATTGGTGTATCTTGATATCCAATTGGAAAAACTATGTCATGATCCAAAAAGGTGAAACAGGTGTGTCTTGGTCCATTATGTTGATGGTCTTGGTTAGTAACCTAGACACCTGAAATTATTTTCCACAATTATAATGGTTCCAAACATATATGGGAAGATAGTATGGTTCATGATTTATTTATGATGATTAATCACCCTTATTAATAATGTCTTATGAATGACCAATATTTATTCCATGACTTTTGATTACAATATTTGATATGTATGGTATGATCCTTTAATGTTTTGATCATGTTCTCATACCCGTATGCTCATTTTATTCATACATATATTCCTTGTTTACTCTTATTGAGAATATTAGATCACCCCTTTCTTATATTTCTATTCCCCATGTTTTTATGAATGGATTTTAAGTTGGAACACTACAGGGGATGATCTTTATTGAGATGTTGATGATCATTCACCAAATTAGAAGAATGTGTTCTGAGATTCCAAATTCACTAAATTGTTATGATTCTCGAGCATGTATTATTTATAATGTGATGAATATTCATCTAATATGATGTAATATCCTTGTTTTTTTGTAACTCCCCAACCCCATTTAGCCAGAGTCGGTGCATTATTACGTAACATTGGCATGATCACAAAAGATCATGTCTCGAAAGATCGATTAGTTTAGTAGTCATGGAAACAATAGATACATTCATAAATGTTACATTACATCATAAAGTGAAAAACTACAATAACATAGTCTCCATAGTCCACAATCATATCCCCTTCACAATATCCATATAGGTCAGTCATAAAATATTTCTTCACATCCTGGGAAAAATAAAAATAGAAAGGGGTGAGCTCAAATGCTCAGTAAGGATAACAATATAGCGGAAACATTCATAAATAAACATAAACATTTAATTCAATGTATAACTAAAACAAAAGCCTTTTAAACATGAAATTCAAAATAATATGGAAAAAGTAAAATAAAATAATTACATTTACTTACTCACATGGATATTATACTAGTCGAATAATCACATGCAATATCAATAACCACTTTCGAAATGATGGAATGCATAATGCCAGACTATCATAACCACGTAGCCAAGGCCTCGTGCCAAGACTACAAATAATATTTTGTCAAGGACTCGTTCCAAGACACTAGTTTTTCTCATGAGACCTACCAATGCATCAAGGGGATATAGTGGGAACCACTCGTCACATACTAAGTCCAATGCATTCATTATATGAAAAGGTTTAAACAAATCATAAACCATAACATAATCGTATAACATAAAACTTGCATAAATGAGACATAACATTTACACATTTCAATCACAAGATATCAATAAAACATATAGATATAATAAAACCATTTTCAATACCAAAATAATATAAAAGTAAAACTTGGTATTTATTTTTCATTTAAAAAAAGGTTATGGCTTGTAGAGGAAGCCGAAACTCAAATAATGGTTATGGCGGCGGAGAAGTTTTTGTCGCCGCATACGTACAACAAAAAAAAAATTCCATTTTTTCATTTAGTAAAATGCTTCATATAAAAATATTCCTTTTGAATAAACGTAAAAGTCGAAGGGTTTTATACACCGTATAAAATAAAGTCTTGTATTAAAATAAAATATGCCTCAATGAATGAAGATTGAGACGAAGTCCCTTACCACGTGTCCGACTTGACTCGGTCGTTCTTTAACCTTATAAATAACAAACTAGAGTTAATTTATAATTTCTTAAGAACATTTTTTAATTTCATTATTCCTTTTATATCACTTATTACCATGTTATGATCATTATGTAATTATTTAAGTTAATAACGGTCGTTTTGTCGATCTTTGTTACTTGAGTCAAAAATAAACATTTTATAATTACAAGTTGTTCATGTGGTAAGATATCAATTATATCCAGAATTATATTCATGATGTAGATATCATAAATATCATATATATCCATTATATACATGCATTTATAAAATTACATATCATTTCGAGTTAAGAAATTAAATACACTATTCATGGAGACGGTAAGCCTTACGTACGCATGAACGCTACTTTCATTTCTATTTCTTATTTAATGGAATGAAATCAGAATGAAATAAAGGAATATTATAATTCCAGTATAATATAATATAAAATATCATTTAATTCATCCTTCATACGTCCCATATATGGCATTAACGATTCAAATCAGTTTGATTGGGCGGTAGTCCGCACTTCCTAAAATGAAATTATTGTATTTACCCATAATGGAAATAATAAAGGTATGTCATAAATGAAAAAAAAAATCACAAATAAAACATAAACATAATATATATCATATATAGAAATAGTGTTATCATAATGGCCACCACAAGAGGTGTTAAAAGAATATTGAACAATCATCGTTTCGTGAAGAAATAATTCACCACCCACAGAAATAGTATGTTATTTACCCATTATACGAAGGTGTGTGTTGGTGTAAATAAAATAATTCTCATAAATAAATACTAGTATATTGAATATACTGGTGGTGTTACAAAATTAATGAATAAAAATAATTTAAGGTGTTGGAGAAGCAAAATAAAACAAACGAACATAAGAGAAAACGTTACCTTAAAATCGGGTAACTCTTTTTGATTTGAGACAAAGGCGTCCTTGAGAAGACTTATGCCCAAAGTGAGGCTTCTATGATTAAGAGAGTGATGTTGATAGAGTATTTGGGCATAGGTTGTCCGAGCCTAATGGATTTGAAGGTGTGAATAAGGTGGTAGAGTTGTGGGCCTTTTATAAGAGGAGAGCAGAGGAACTCATGAAAAGTCATGAAATGTTACTTTATTATGAAATGATTTTCAGATTTTAAAGGCCCCAAAATGATATATTTCAATGATAAGGTGATAAGGGTTCAAAATTTAACCATACAATAGTTTTTATACAAGTGTATGTCTTATAGTTTACCTTATCTTTTCATTTTATTTAAATTGTTCATTAATGAGGTAATCGCTTCATCATCATGGTGTCATAAATAAATTTATCTATTTAATGAATAATAATTATATAAAAATTACCATGATGTAGTAAATATTTTTAGCTTTATAATTAATATTTATAGTCTAAAAGTTAACTTATATAACCCAATGTAATAATTGATTTAGTAAAACAACACATGTTTGTGACAATTTTATTTTTACTTTAAACAAAAAGTTATTAAAGTCATTTTCTTACCAATGTGGCTCCATGGGGTCCCCAAGTTGACCCATGGATTGTCGTGGTCGGACATGACTCATAAAATAAGTGTATGATAAGTGTAAAGGTAAATTAATATTATTATAACATTATATTTACCTTAAATTACATTAATTACCTTTAATCGCGATTAACAAAACTTAAAAGTTACTATCCACCAAAAATTATTTTCATACCATTGAACCAAATTTTACTTACTAATGACAACCATGTATGTCAGATTTTTGGAATTCAATTCATAGAAGTGGTAATGTTTCATTTAAATGAAAAATTAGTTTTTTAACTACTACTTAGTGGTTTCACTATTCATCAAAAATTATAGTTTTTCAGAAAAATACCAAAAATTCACACTAAGATATATTTGATATTCCTAATTCAAAAATGATGTATATTTTACGAAATTCAGAACATATAAGTTGAATTAATTAATTTAATAATTAATTCCCGTTGTCACAATAAATAGTGTGTTTTTAAAAAACAATATATATCAACAGATTGACAATTGTTTTTGTCCAATTTCAATGTGAAATTAATTCTAAATACCACCATTGGATATAATGGTAAAAATATATTCTAATTATACTTTAAACCCACTCAATATTATAATATATTAGTATAAATTATTTTCATTAAAAAGGTATTTTTTATGAATTTTTTTCTATTCCTAGAAAATTGGAAGTTCTCAGAAAAATACCAAAAATTCAACTTAGGCTAATTTCGATATTCTGAATCCAAAAATGAAGTCCATTTTGAAATATAAAATTTATATAATTTGAAAAGGTGGGTATTAATATTCATAACAGCTACTTTTATTGGTCTCAGTGTGTTAGAATCTCGAACTTGTGTACAATGCAAGCTATTGCATTATTGAAAAAGAAGCGTACCGTGGAAGCTTGGGGTGTTACATTCTCCCCTCCTTCAATAAATTGCATCCTCGCAATTCGAAAATCTTCTTCAAAAATAAAATGTTGAAAATAGAAAATACCTTTGTGGAAAACCCACATCAGAAATAAGGATAATAAAATTTATCCTTAATAAGAGGGAAAGGGAAATGAAAAAGTCACCACCAAATTATGATCTCGATTAGGAGAGAATTGGTGGAAATTAGAGACAAATAATTAGAGGGAAAACGTAAATATTTGCAGGGAGTGATTAAGGTCATCAATCACAAACAAGTGTAAAATTGAGGGCCTCAAAGCCTTCAATATATTGTGATTTAAAATATCATCAGTTCAACAAAACATAAGGTATTAGGATAACACATTTTTTTAATATCCTTTTCCTAAAGTTTAAGAATTAATTTATTCACAGAATAATAAAGGTATATTTATATTTATACTTGACATGTAGAGTTTCAACCTTCAACTAATTTTTACCACAAACTCATCTTTCCCTCAAAAAGATAACATAACTCGAAAATATTATATTTATCCTAATCATACAATGTTCCAAATATTAACAAATACCATTTTGATTAGGAAAACTATTTTGTAATAACCAGGGACTTCCTGTAGGCTAATACTAGGTAATAAAGGCCTATCGCACTATGGTTGTGGGTTCGATTCCTACAGCTTTGTCCAATGTGACGGGTTATCCTCAAACCTGCAGGTTGTCCTTTTCCTAAAACTATAGTATTATAATATTCCAAAAATAATCTTTAGCAATTTTTTTCCTTAAAAAATACTATCTAAAGTTCAAGTTAATCCATTCCAACCTTTATAGTTATCCAAAATACCTTTGTCTGGATTTTCTCTAAAAGGTCTATAAATTCCAAAATCAATTGTAACATCAGATTCCACAAACAAAGTAAAGTTTCTCTTATTGTTACATTCAAAAAATATGATTAACTTCATCATATTAAAACCTTAACGAGAACAACAAGTACTGTAGTACAATCATTATATATATCACATTATTCTTATAACCAAAATATAATCCATGAGTCCAAAAGCACCAATACATTAATTATTCCACTCCAACTGTAGTAACAACATAATATTGGCCTTGATCCCTTGGCCTTTTCTGAGGTAAGTTTCCCTGATTCTTAGGACATTAATTTTTATAATTCCCCATTTCCCTACAATTGTAGCATTCAACATTGATAGCATCTTTCATTCCCTTGCAATCACGAGCCTGGTGACCTTTTTCTCCACATTTATAACAAATTCTCATTCCTTTTATGAAAGTACCGGGGTGATTCTACCCACAATTATCACATAATGGAAAATCCTTCTTTCCATTTTTCCCTTTATCTGTCTCTTATTCCACCGGTCTCTTATTCTCTTGCTTTACTTTATTGTAATAAGATTTAGAGAATTCCTTTTCTGTCTTGATAGCACACGAGACAATATCTTCGTATGAACAGAAATATTGTGAGACTAAGGCTCGACAGAAAAACGGTTTTAACCCATCAAATAAATGATCAATATTACTTCTTGGGTTACGTATATAATCTGCTACATTCCTCACTAACCTTGTAATGTTAGCCTCATACTTTGGGACATTCTCATTCTCCTTTTGTCTCAGACTCAGAAATTTCGTTTCCATATCTGCTCGATGGTCACAAGGAAAGTATTTTTCTAAGAAAAGATCTTTTCACTCTCTCCATTACATACTTGATACTTCTTCATCTTCCTTTTTATTTTGAATCAAGGACCACCATTGATCAACATCACCAATGATGAGGTAAACTGCCATGATAACCTTTTCCCTTTCACTACTCCCCAAGGCATGGAATATTTTCTCTAAGTAATTTACCCATTTCTCAGATACTAAGGGATTTTTACTCCCATTGAATTTTGGTGGTTGTTGCCTCATGAAGTGGTCTAACATTGATCCTCCATGTTGCGGATCAGGTTGCTCCATAAGAGTAAGGTTATTATTCATAACATGAGTGAGTTTTCCCTGTATGGTAATAAGCTGATCAGCTCCAGTTGTATGACCAGCTCCATTATAATTATATTGAACAGGAGGGAAATCCCTATATGGAGTGCGTCCATTGATATGGTTTCCATTCCTTCCACAAGGATCCATTTCTAAACAGTGGCATAAACTAGATTAGTTTATGAATCGAAGTACAAAATAACAAACATTCAAAACACCTAACATAAATTGAACAGTTTATGGATATAATACATCATAATAAAAATGTTTTTTTTTGAGGATTTATATATACTCATAAACCCTTCATAATGGTTTGTAAAGAAATCTTGAATTATCCTAAGCATATCCACCAGGAGTGTCGTAACCAAGAGAGTAGGAAGGCCCATTTTCGTGCACCAGTTCTCGTTCGAGTCTAGCTCAAAGCAGTGTTTTTGGGTTTTACCACTAGGTACATCTATGCAAGAGAAGCCTCTACCTACTCGTATCCAAACAGGGAAGTATTGCTTGGAAATATCACAAAATCTCTGTAATACCAAAATTCTAGAAAGTTCTTCTATACTAATCCCCAAATTTTATCTTAGGGCTATGTGCTATAATCAGATTTTATCTAAATATAGCTTCCAAGGTTAGTACTAAACTGCCTCTGATACCAACTGTAATGCCCTGCCCCCATTTACCCAGAGTCGGGGGATTGTTACGTAACATTAGCATGATCACAAAAGATCAAGTCTCGAATGACCGATTAGTTTAGGAGCCTTGTAAACACTAGATACATTCATAAATGTTACATTACATCATAAAGTGAAAAACTACAATAACATAGTCTCCATATTCCACACTCATATCTCCTTCAAACTATCCCTGTAGGTCAGTCATAAAATATTTTTTTCACATCCTGGGAAAAATAAAACATAGAAAGGGGTGAGATCAGATGCTCAGTAAGGATAAGAGTATAGCGGAAACATTCATAAATAAACATAAACATTTAAGGCAATGTATAACTAAAACAAAAGACTTTTAAACATGAACTTCAGCATAATATTGCAAAAGTAAAATAAAATAATTCTATTTACTTACTCACATGGATATTATACTAGTTGAATAATCACATGCAATATCAATAACCAATTTCATAATGATGGAATGCATAATGCCAGACTATCATAACCACATAGCCAAGGCCTCGTGCCAAGACTTCAAATAAGATTTTTCAAGGACTCATGACAAGACATTATTTTTTCTCATGAGACCTACTAATGCATCGATGAGATATAGCGGGCTCCACCCGTTACATACTAAGTCTAATGCATTCCTTATATGAAAAGGTTTAAACATATCATAAACCATAAAATAATCGTACCACATAAAACATGCATAAAGGAAACATAACATTTCCACATTTAAATCAGAAGATTTCATTACAACACATTGATATAATAAAACCATTTTCAATACCAAATTAAAAGAAAAGTAAAACATGGTATTTATTTTTCATTTAAAAAATGTTATGGCTTGTAGTGGAAGCCGAAACACAAATAATGGTCACGGCGGCGGAGAAGTTGTTGTCACCACACACATACAAGAAAGAAAACATTCCCTTTGTAATTTATTAAAATTATTCGTATAAAAATATTCCTTTTGAATAAATGTAAAAGTCAAAGGGGTATATACACTGTATAAAAGGAAGTCTTCTATTAAAACAAAATATATCTCAATGAAAGAAGATTGAGACGAAGTCCCGTACCTCGTGTCCGACAAGACTCGATCATTCTTTAACCTCCTAAATAATAAACTAGAGTTAATTTATAATTTCTTAAGAACCTTTTTTATGTTCATTATTCCTTTTATATCACTTATTATCTTGCTATGGACATTAATTAATTATTTAAGTTAATAACGGTCATTTTGTCGATCTTTGGTACTTGAGTCAAAAATACACTTCTTATAATTACAAGTTTTTCATGTGGTAAAATATCCATTATATCCAGAATTATATAAATTATTTAGATATCATATATATCATATATATCCATTATATACATGCATTTATAATATTACATAACATTTCGATGTAAGAAATGAAATGCACCGTTCATGGAGACGGTAAGCCGAACGTACGCATGAACAGTACTTTCATTTCTATTTCGTATTTAATGGAATGAAATCATAATGAAATAAAGGTATATTATAATTCCAATATAATATCATATATAATATAATTTACTCCATCCTTTATACATCCCACATATGGCATTAACGATTCAAATCACTTTGAGAGGGCGATAGTCCGCACTTCCTAAAATGAAATTATCGCATTTAGCCACAATGGAAATCATAAAGGTATGCCATAAATGAAAAATACAGAAGAATAAAGAAAACATAAACACAATATATATCATATATATAAATATTTTCATCATAATGGCCACCATGAGAGGTGTTAAAAGAATACTGAACAATTATAGTTTCGTGAGGTAGTAATTCACCACCCATAGAAACAGTATGTTCTTTAACCATTAGACGAAGGTGTGTGTAAGTGTAAATAAAATCCTTCTCATAAAAACATCCTAGTATATTATAGATACTGGTGTTGTTACAAAAGAAAGGAATAAAAATAATTCAAGGGGTTGGATAAGCGAAATAAAACAAAAGAATATAAGACAAGACATTACCTTAAAATATAGTAACTCTTTTAGATTTGAGCCAAAGGCTTCCTTGGGAAGACTTCTGCCCAAAGTGAGGCTTCTAAGAGTAAGATAGGGAAGTTTATAGAGTATTTGGGTAGAGTTTGGCCGAGCCTAATGGCTTTTAAGGTGTGAATAAGGTGGTATAGATGGGGGCCTTTTATAAGAGGAGAGGAGAGGCACTCTTCGAAAGTCATGAAATGGTTTTCAGATTTTAAAGGTCCCAAAATGATATTTTTAGAGGATAAGGATATAAGGGATAGAAATATAGCCATAAAATAGGTTTTAGACAAGTGTAATTCTTATATTTTACCTTATCCTTTCATTTTATTTAAATTTTTCATTAATGAGGTAATCCATTCATCATCATGGTGTCATAAATAAATTTATCTATTTAATGCCTAAAAATTATAAAAAAATTACCATGATGTAGGAAATATGTTTATATTTCCAATGAATATTTATAGTCGAAATTTTAACTTATATAACCCCATGTAATAATTGTTTTAGTAAAACAACACATGTTTGTGACATTTTTCCTTACATTAAACAAAAAGTTATTAATGTCATTTTCTTACCGAAGTGGCTCCATAGGGTCCCCAAGTTGACCCATGGATTTTCTTGATCGGCCATAACTCATCCAATAAGGGTAGGACAAGTGTAAAGGTAATTTCATATTATTATAACATTATATTTACATTAAATTACACTAATTACCTTTAATCACGATTAACAAAACTTAAAAGTTACTATTCACCAAATATTATTTTCATCCCATTGTACCACATTTTACATACTAATGACAACCATGTATGTCAAATTTTTGAAATTCAATTCACAGAAGTGGTAAAGTTTCATTTAAATGAAAAATTAGTTTTTTAACTACCACTTAGTGGTTTCACTATTCATCAAAAATTGAAGTTTTACAGAAAAATACCAAAAATTCACCCTAAGCTATATTTGATATTCCAAATTCAAAAATGATTTCTGTTTAACAAAATTCAAAACATATAAGGTGAATTAATTAATTTAATAATCAATTCCTGGTGTCACAACAAATAGCCTGTTTTTAAGAAACAATTTATATCAAAAGATTAATAATTGTTTATGTTCAATTTCAAAGTAAAATTAATTATAATGACCACAATTGGATAAAATGGTAAAAATATATTCTAATAATACTTTAAAAAACTCAATAGTATAATTTATTAGTACAAAATATTTTGATTAAAAAGTTTATTTTTAAGTATTTTTTTCTATTCATAGAAAATTGGAAGTTCTCAGAAAAATTCGAAAAATTCAACTTAAGCTAATTTCTATATTCCGAATCCAAAAATGAAGTCCATTTTGAAATATAAAATTTATATAATTTAAAAAATTGGGTATTACTATTCATAACGACTACTTTGACTGGTCACAGTGTGTTAGAATCTCGAACTTGCATACAATGCAAGCTATTGCATTATTGAAAGAGAAGTGTACCGTGGAAGCTTGGGGTGTTACATTTTTACCCTGGTTCATTATAGATGGTATGAAATTGAAGGTTTAGTCAGCCTTTAGAATCTAGGAGGATAAAATTTTAGTGATATCCCACATTATATTTCTAAGGATATGTATAGGGAATTATCTAAGGCTAATCTTTTGGTGTCATATATTTAAATGCAGGTTTCATGATTTAGTCATACTATAATTTTTTTTATTATGATGTGATTTTTTGATAAGATAAGTGTTGGTCAGATTATGATTTTTCATCTTATTTAATAGCAATAAATAGAAGAATGTGGGATAACATTGAATGTTTCATATTTTAAATGTATGGTCATTATACAAATTTTTATCCTTGGTGGAAATCTAATGAAGAGAATAAGTATGGTGGTATGAGTACTGTTTATAATATTGAGGATAAAGAGACTACAAACATCATGTTAAAGGTATTGGATGTTTTAACAATATTTTTTACGTTAAAGATAATAATAATGATAATATTTAGGTATAGTAACCATATGAAATGATTCACGTTTCATTTTATCAGAAAAATGGTATTTAGGAATAATATGATAAATCATGAGTAAGGGTTTATAAATAAAGGTTTATGATTGAATTTTATATGATTTTAAAAACAAATACAATGTTTTACAGATCATAAAACATTTAAATATCTTTAGTATAATTTTACACTAAGCATTGAGACGATTTTGATGAATGAAACTAAAGAATTTAGAAATTGAATTAATAAAACATTTATATTTATGGAGATATAATAATAAGAAAAATATAAAATTTAATATTTTCCTAGTGTTGAGATAATAATGTTTGTTTAAATATATGTTGGATATGGATTTGTAAATTGGATGGTACTGATTACCGTGGATCTGATTTTTTATTTATCGAAAATGTCGTCTATGTTATCATGGAGGAAGTTTAAAACTTCATCAATTTAAGGAACATATCAAAAAAACATTAGTATAAGGAAAATTCATGTTTTTAATAATGATTTATGGTAACTCATGTTATTACTATATTGAAGAGAATACATGATCAAGTTATTCCCAAGTTTTTTATGTGAAAAATAAGATCTACTTTATGATATATAGAAGGATCAATGTTAATATAATTTAGTGAAATTATTTGTAATGTTTTTTATTTTCATATTTTTTATTGTTTATAAAGTTTACCCTTTATGCAATGTTTGAGTTAAACTTCAGGTGAATTTTTTGAGATTATAGTGTAAATTATCCATGTGTATATTGGTGCATGTTAAATAACTAGTATTAAATATTTTTCTCTAATTTTAACTAATTACTGATTGAAGGACTTATCATTCTATTTATGGATCTCATGATTTATTAGTTATTTAGGAATGAAAATTTTACATCCATTCCATGGAGTAATAGATGATGTGGGAATTGATCATGGCATAAAAATGGTCTAGATTGTGAAAATGGAATGTAAGGAAATCTGTTATGTATATATTCTTATGATAAATTTGTTGACTATAGATAAAAGATATTGAAAATGATTATTTCAAATTATTTTATTTTAGTTGAAATGATGGCCTTATAAATCATCATATATTAATGGTTTTGAGGCCATTAATATTCCACTGAAAATTCACTTTTTGGTGATCAATGATACTTAACAATCACTATGATTATTTATGATTTTCATATATGTCCATGTCTTCACTTCCCACCTATGTTTTCCTATGTGGAAACCTAGCTACGGATTACTTTGGGTAACCATTTTGATTCCAACATTATTTTCATTATATGAAGTTTTAGTATTAATTTTTATGAAAAAGATATCTTTGAATGAAAATTTTAAGTATTAAACTTTTTATAACCAAGAATAATTTTGAAGAAGAAATTCATTTTACGTGGTAGAATTTAACACCGTTCTATTTTGGGAATTTTTTTCTGAATTCGTTTATACTTTTGATATTTTTCATTTCATGAAACACTAAATATAACATGTGTTAAAGGAAATAATAACTCTATTATTTCTATATATGATGCAAAAAAGTTAATATTTCATTACATGCTACACCAAGATATTTTTGTGCTACACACAAAAATGTGTTATCTTGTGTTTCATCCAATACCATGTTTTATCACCATATACCGAGGAACCTATTTTAAAGGTAATTTTTTTTCAATTGTAGAAATTATATTTGTTAAAATATTTTTTTTAATTTAAATTTAAAAATTCTATTGGGTGTGTTTTTTTTTATTTTTATGAGACGTTTTTTATGAATCTTGAAAAAGAAATGCATTTTAGTTAAAATGTCATTCTATTTAAATAATAAACATGATTAAATTATAGTTTTAATTTTTTTTAAAGTCACAATTGATCAATTATTTATCTCTTAATCCATTTTAGGACACTGGGATAATTTTTTAGGTAATTTATATATAAATAAAAAAATCAACTCTTAAGAAGTGTCCCATTAAAACACCACTTACTCACCACATTTATGGGATTAGCTATCATCGAAAAATTGTTCACTTATATTAAAATAATTTGGATAAATTTACATAAATTATTTATATAGGTATGATATTTATAGTCTAATAATATTAACATAGTTTATGAACAAAAATATAAGTGAGATTAATTAAAATTAATTATATCGATTAAGGTAATTTTAATCTTAACAGGGGACTAAACCTTATTTTTATGGACCAAAATGACCTAGATTGTTACAAAAGAACTATTGTATACAAATATTTTGACAATATTTGTAGTAAGATATAATGTAAGGAGTTAGTGGGACACATGTTTATGAATGTGACCCATATAATTAGTTATATATGGAAAAATACAGAAAAGGAACCTTTCATACCTTAAAAATTTATAATAATCTATAGTATGGAAGAAGCTACAAATTTCTTGTCATAACCAATAATTTTAAATTTAAATATTTTTTATAATTTTAATTTAACAATAATTTTAAGAGATGGTAAAATTACATTAAAATCAGAGAAAATGCTAACACGTGGATTACATACAGTACAAAAAATGACCTGAATAGAAGGGGTTGTTTTTTTGATTAGATGGGGTTATAATCCCATATATAAACATTATTGGTGGCTATATGGAATCACCACTATTTTCCACTCACACACTTTTTAGAGACTATTTTGAGGAATTGTTGTTAAATTGATTCCTAACAAAAAAGTTATAGTATTTGAGGCGGTTAAAACCCCCTATAATTTGATGTCATTCCCCCTCCCACAAAAGATACCATAAATGATGGGAACGAGATAATGACCCCTCAAGTCCCACCTTCAGTGGGTTAAAAGATGGTTACTTACACCAAGGGTGTAAAAATAATTAAATATGGGTGGTATTGACCTTTATAATGAAACATGATTAGGGGATAAGATGTATCAACTATAAAAAACTCCATGATGTATATATATATTTATTTGAAAAAACCAAAACAATCTTCCCTTGATGAATGTGTAAATAAAATGAATAAAAATAAAAGTTTCAATGTAAATACCTAAAAAAAACATAATCAACAAAGAAACTATCCAATGGTATGACTAGTAACACCCATCATGATCCACATAATCATCATAGAAACCAAAAAACTATTTTTATATACATAGGGTGGGGATACATGTACAATCAATGAGAAAACCAAATTCTATCCCACACATGTGGGAGGAATATAAAAATGTACCTGTGATAAAAAAGAAGAACCAAATAGAACCTAATATGTAGACTAACTGTAATTCCAATCTCAATAAGGCTCTCTCCCCAAATAATGCATCCAGGTAATATTATAAAATGTCATATAAATTGCATCGATGATAGGGGACCCTGCACCACATTCACACTGTTTATCCCCTAACACCCCAATGAAAAAACCATAGATCTCCCACCTCTACTAAATATATCACATCACACCCTGCCCAGACACACCTAGGCCATAACTCATATCACATATTTCTCTCACATAGATGGGCCATCCTAACACATCAAATCCTTTTTGAACATACCTTTTCTATCACAGCACATCCCATCATGAAAACACCTTGGATAACACAACACATCTTGACTTGAAGACACATGGGGACACAAATTTAAAGTCTATAGAAGACACATAGTCCACCGTCTCCTAGAAGATGGAGCAGAGAAGTGGAACTATCCAGTGATCCATCCTTCCACCATGTTGTTTTGGAAAGACACCCCTACATTTATATGAAGGTGTTTGGAATATAGTGCTTTATATGGGTGGGGTGAATATATAAATTGTAAGTAAAATACAATACAATACATATATATAAATATATAGAGCTACACAATCCCCGCCTATGGGTTTACAAGAAGATCACTAACTAAAGCACAAGGTCCCCCTTGTCTTCAACCAATAATAAATGCACAACCGCACACAAGAAAAAAGTTAGTCATAAATCATTTTTAGTCATTAACAAATATTAAATCATTTCCCAAATTATTTATTACCACCATTTTCCATTGAACACGTAGTTGCATTTGTACTTACGAACCATCAACAATTTATCTATTTAACATGCTGTTGAATCATTATCATGTAGTAAGTTATGTTCATGATTAGTGTTCACTTCTCCAAACATACAAACTGAGAACCTAAAACACAAAAATATACAACCAGAAGCGCATTTAAACTGCCCAACAACCACATGCAACCCGACTGCTCAACCATATCATTTCCAGTTCACCTATAGACATCATATCTCATAAAAAATATTTTATAATTCATAATGGAATATTTTTCAATTCCACTTAATTAATATAGGATATAATCACAAAAGTGTTAGATCATGGTGCATTTAATTCATCAACCAACTATATGTAACTATTAAATTACTGATGATGATACCAAACAATCAGAAAAAAATTGTTTTTACGATGAATATTAAACAACAAGGCCAATCCATGACGAGATATAATATTCATCAAGGATTTATTATCATACAAACATAATATCAAATCAAATTAAAACAATCGACAAATATTCTGAAAGATAATCTTTCACATTCCCCTTCCCCTATAAATTCAATATTAATTAATTTTTTATCATTATCAATTCAGAATCACCTATATCCAAATGGATAAACATTTGTATTCCCATCATGCATGATACAGACTTATGAATGATATAGGAAATCTGACCTCGAATAAATATGACCCAGATAAGCTTGTTACCCAAAAAATAGGGGCATTCATACAAAAAACAATTATCCATGGAAAGGTGAACGATCTGTAACTTATTGGTTACTTGAATTTGAGGAACAAGGATTAGGGGTGTTTTTTATCTGGATAAATCTAGAAAAAAAGTGAGAAAGAAGGATATTTTATTTATAATGTTTTGATCATGAAATCCCAATATTAGATATTTTTTTGAATCACCATAAAAGCTATATCTCAAAAAAATGTGGTTTGACCATTTAGAAGGCTGCATGACTTTTAGAAAATTAATAATATGATTTATTTCATTAAAAATGTCTTTAAAATTCATTACATATGATATTAAACTCATTTATCTTCAAAATAGATATAAAAGGAAAAAACTGGAAAAACAAAAAAATTATAGAAAAATGGAAAACTATTAGAAATGTGACACCACCAGGATAAGAAACAACCATAATAATACACCACTAGGATGAGTCACTATAAGGAAAATGCACTTAAAAAAAGACAACCCACTGGAATGACATGTTTCTAGAATAAAATTCCATCAGAAAGATACGCAGAAAAAATGAAACACTGGTATAACAACACACTGCCAGGATGATAGGCTTTCAGAATGAAACATGTCCAGAATGAGACTTCACTAGAACGACACGCCACCAGAATGACGTGATTCCAGAATGACATGATTCCAGAATGACAAATTACTTGAATGACAATTTGTGAGAAAGACACACTGTGATAATGAAATTCCACTAGAATGATATACCTCCATAGGGACACACTATTATAAAATGTAAAATAGAAATTTAGAAAATTTTTTGAAATGAAATTCTATTGTAATGACTCACATGTCCCAAAATACCCTAGTTTCCCCCTGAGACACCTCAAAAATCAAAATTTTGGAAAAGTAATGGTCCAGAAGGTTTGGTTCATTACATTAGATACCTCTCAAACTATTATCAACATAAATTATTGAACAAAACTATGATATAAGGAGAGAATGTTTTTAAACAACCCTCTATTGAGATACCTCTAAAGTATATAATTACACTTGAAAAACTATCATAAACTAAACCTTCAATACTAATATATCATACTAGTTAAATACATAAACTTCCCCAAACATAAGAATCAAAGGACACATTTCTTCATGTCAATATATTATCTCGTTTAGGAATAACTGACTCAGCCACATGGGTTTAATCGAATCCTATAAAAATGAATCTTGATTAGGAATCATGTATTCCATTTATTATTGTGTTATAAAATCATCACATCTGACATAAAAAACATAAAATCAAAGGTAAACAACATATCTCATAAAATGACAAGGTACTAACAATACATCATAAGGAAAATATGGAAGGGAAATATCAAAACATTTCTAGGTATTGGGATCTCATTTACACATCATGATCCTATGTACTCTCCTCCTCTATACCTCCATGACTCCATAGAATAGGAACGAATGGAATGGTTCGTCCTCTCGACACCTTTTCTTGACAGCCTTTAACCTCCACCAGAAGCTCCATGATGGTTGTGTCATCCTCAATATTGAACTATCCATAGTCAATGATATGGGAGTCACCATGAAGATATTGATATATAAGAGAGTCATGGAAAATATCATGGTTCCTTCCCAGCTGTAGAGGAAGTGAAAACTGATATTCCACCTCACAAACTCACCCCATCCTCTTGAAAGGTCTATTAAACTAGTATAAGAGATTACTCTCTTTCCTAGATCTCTGCATCCAGTTTTGGGGGGAAACCATCAATAAAACATGGTCTCCATCATCTAAATCTACGTTCCTACTCTTTTTATTACCATAAGGCTAATGTCGGCCTTTTGTTTCTTTCATCCTTTCTCGAACCAATGAAAAATTCCCTATTGTTCTCTTCATCTACTCAAGACCATGAACTATTTTCTTCACATTGTTTAGTCCACAAAAAATATTGGGCATTACTCATTAATATCAAGGTGTTTTAAACTCAATAGATGTCAGGCATAAACTTTCAATAATATCCTTGAAGGGAGAGGAAGCTACAAACTTCTAAAACATTCTTAGAAGTATACCATGAAAAAAATGCCTCAACCTTCTTTGGGTCAGTGGATATATCATACTGAGATAGAACATGAATGAGTAATTAGACCTCTTACGTCCAAAACAAGAACTTGAAAGACATTCAATAGAGCTTGTGGTGACAAAGAACCTGCAAATCGTTTTTAGATGCTCAATATTCCCCTCTTCTGACATTGAGAATATCAGTATTTCATCTATGAAAATAATTCCAAACTGGTCTAGGACTTCATGGAACACGGAGTTCAAAATCCCCCTAAATATGGATGGTGCATTTTTGACACTATAACACATAACCATTAATTAAAACATCCCATGACATCTTTTAAAGGTAGCATTCTTGATATGACCATCCTTCACCCTTAATTTGTGATACCAATACCATGGACTGATCATGGATAACTAACTAGATCCTCAAAACATTTTGAAATGATCATCAATCCATGGAAGAGGATAGTGATTCTTGATCATCAAATAATTTAACTTCCAATATTCTATAAATACACTTATACTAACATACACTATCATAGAAAACAAAATCAGAGCACCACGCAGTGATACACTGGGTTGGATAAAACCATTTTTCATTAGATCATCTAACTAAATCCTCAACTCCCATAACTAATAAGGTTCTATATGATAAGGATACATATAAATTGGAGAAGTAAGAGGGTAAATGTCCATCCCAAATTCAATATCACTTTATGAAGGTAGTGTAACAACCTCTTCATGGAAAACAACTAAGAATACATAAAGAACTCTTTGAGATGCCTTTGTTTATGTTTATTTTAACTCAACAAAAAATTCATCCATCATGGAATAAAGGAACTATACATGTGTTTTTCAAACCTGAAAGTTCCACTCGCCAATGAAAACAACCTGATGGACTTCCACACTTGAGAACATGATTCTTCACCAAAATTAATTCAATAACAGAATGAAAAGAAATCAACCTGTCGATTCCAAGGATGAAATCATAAGGTTTCATATCAAGCATAAAAAGAACCCCATGGGACTGATGTGGCCCAATCATCAGTCTACACCCTAGCACACATCGAACAATATGTTATGTCCTCTAATTGGTTTAGTCAAAACCCATGGTATAGAAATACTCCCTATTGCATGTCATATAGCATGAACTAGGGAGTGTGAAACAAAGGATTGTGAATCTATTAAATAAAAACTTGAACAAACAATGGTAGATGATAATCAGATCATACCCCTATTGATATCTTTCCCATATGGTTCTGATACATTCACTACATGAAACTAACCCTTCCCAACTCCCTAGAATCTCTACTGATGACCGCATTTATGTCCACAAACGAATCAAGGTCCATAATCTAATGGAACATCCCAAGGTTGGTTTCTACCTAAGTCATCATCCCAAACAAGACCATAATCCAACTACCCCAATTGATAGAACAACCTCACTGGAAACTACTATTGAGGCTAATGCTGAACCTGCCTTCCTTAGAAAAACTAAGCTCATGTAGCCAGTGGGAACTGGTATTGAAAATGTACATGGACCCCATAGAATAAACACATAATAATCAAGCACACAAAAAGTGTATATAAACCATAAGTTCAAAAGGAAAGCTGCTGAGGTCAACTCTTGGTTAGTCAAAACCTTAGAGGACCTTGATCCGGCGATCTACCACTCTCAACTCTACCCCTTGAGAAATCCTTTTGGTCTCTATCTCTTAGAAAACCACCTCATGATTGAATCTTCTCAGTCAACTCTACCCTTGTCCGATACTCTAGGTACATTAGAAATGTAAAATGTGAGACAACATATTAGATCGAAGGATTGGGTGCCTCCTCAAGACTCCCCACTTGGGTCACATCATCTAGAAAAATATAGGGGGGAAATCAGTCATTGCCTTTAGACATAATCCCTTGATCGTGAACATAAATACTCTCTTACTGAAGGGAGAGTATCTCTTGCCTCTTCTCGAACTTCATGGTCGATGATAGGATCCTTTCCAAAAAATCCTTCTAGATTTTAACCCATGAAACATCTACCTCCCTCTTCTCACAAAAAATCAATTTCTACCACTGCCACATATATCCTCACATATGACTAACTACCAAAGGGACCTTAAAATATTTTAGGTCTCTGATGAAACCTAAATAAATCTCTAACTCCTCTATCCAACTATCAGTTTCAATATCTTAAATGCTCCCTTCAAAATTCTCTAAATATTACCACTGAAAATATCGCAACATCCTCAACCATACTTCATATCCCTCTAAAAGATTAACTTTTCATTGATAAACTAGGTTATCTTTTTAACCTACAGTACCTGATCCACATATGTAAAATGATATTGAGACATATCTGCATGAGAATCATGAATTTTCACATCCCAATATTATGGATTAACGTTATGATACATTTTAATTAACATTAATCCATTTAATTCAATTTATCCATTATGAATTTCCACAATCAATCCAACTCATACAAGAAAACAATCCATCATGATTAATTTACCTCTCCATGTTCTATAACCTTCAAGAAGTCCCATATCACATGGTGGTTATATAATCTCAGAGTCCATGCACTAGAACATGGGGCCCCAAAATCCCATGTGATAGCAGTCTCCCTAGACTATGTCATGGGTGAGGATCAACTGATTTTGTCTCGATAAAAACACTTTCATTTATCACTATGTATAAATCCTAAATCCACCCAATAATCATTACAATGAATCAAGATTTAGAGATATGATGTATCAACCATAAAAAAATCCATGACATATATATGACAAACACCAAAAAACCATCCCACAATGCATCTGTAAAAAAACCAGAAACAAATAAATGCTTCAAAAGTAAATAAAAAAAAACTCGAATGAAAACACAACAATTGTCCATGGGTATGGCTATTAAATCCTAGCATGGTCTACATAATACTCATGGAAACCTAAAAATAGTATTTATATACATAGTGTCAACATACTTTTAGACTCAGTAGGAAAACCAAAGTCTCTTGTGCATAGGTGGGAGCAGCATACTAGTGCACCCATGAGCAAAACTACATAACCAAACAACACCTAATAGATAGAATAATCATAACCCTAACCTCACCATGGATCTCTCTCCAAATAATGAATCCATGTAATAAACTATAACATAATATAAATCACGTCAATGATAGGGTACCCCACACCACTTTCCCATTAATTATCCACTCTCCCACCCCAATAGAAAACATCCTCGCACTCCTACCTCTTCCATATATATCTCATCAAATCCCACCTGGAAACATCTGGGCCACACCACACAATACCTCCCACCCACACACACCCAGGGATGACATCAATACACATCCCACACCCACACACTTGGGTCATCATAACCCATCAAATCTCACTCGAACAAACCTGATCCATCACAACACATATCATCCTAAAAAAATGGGATAACACAACACATCTCATCTCGAAGATGTAACAACCCAAAAAATTCCCTAATTAAAATTTCCCTTGGTCAATTTAAATTTCTTCTTATGCTTATATAAAATGTATTCACATATTTGGTTTTATGTTTTGGATTTTAAAATAGCATTATTTATTATTATCATTGAAAATATATCCATTGAATAGTGATCACATGATTAGTATAAATATAGGGCTTTAACAAATCCAATTTACTCATAAAAAAAATAAAGTGATGGCCTCATCCTATAGACTTTCCCCATATGAAGCCCATTTTTTAGAGATCGTAAAGGAGGTGGATCATTGGTCTTCTCTCATGAATGATCCCATGCTAAGCATGAATACGTTAAGCTTGAGTAAAACCACCTATGCAATAAGTGGAAGTTGATAGAGATTAACACTCAATCGATTTTATCTAAACCACCCCAAGAGTATGTCACCAACACGAACCTTACTCTACATTCTTATGTGGGAGTTATAAGGGGTTATGTAACAAGACCCATGTACTATGATTATGTGCATTATTTTTGTATATAACAATGAATATACATTCATTTTATTATTGTAACTCTGTAAATAGTTTTTAAACCAAAAATAGTATTTTTAAATAATATTCAATTAAGAAATCTATTTTGATAAATAAATGGATTTTTGAATTAAATAATATTTAAATAAATTATTATTATTATAAAATTACGTTTATTATGTATAAATTATCATATAATTTTTATGAATGAAATTTTAATTTTTATTAAGGTTTGAAAGATTTCTTTGTCAAAACCCATGAATTTTCAACAAATGTTAGTTTTAATTTTAAAAGTAAAAATTCACATATTTAAAAAATTATTTTGATAAAATGAATAATATTTTTGTAATCAGGGAATCCAAATTACCCAATGGTTAATTTTTCATAATTTTTTAAGACTGTCGAATTTTTGGGTAAAAATTAAATACTGTTAAAATATTCCATGTGTTTTATGACCTCATAATGACCCGATAGTAATGTAATAAAATACTATAAAAATTATGTTCGACCAATATATTCCTTAAAATTAAAATAATGTGATTTTATATTTATTTGATTTATTTTACAATGCTTTTGTGACCCTTCATGACCTATAAAACATTTTAGCTTTATAAATTTATTTCCTTGAGAGTGTGACTCACCTCCACATAAGAAAACCTATTATTTTAGGATGTTATGCCATTGGACCTATAAAATATTGTTTTCCACTCCCACTTGGAAAAGATAGGGGAAAAACAATGGGTAGGTTAGTGGTTTTGATTAGTTTAAAATGTGGTGTCCCAAACCTAAATAATAAATAATTCCCTCTCATTTCCTATATAAACCCATCCAAGATCCCACTTCCTCCTCACTCAAAGAATTTGTAGTATGACCAGACACTGAACTCCCCTCTAGAAACCTCCCAAGGTTCCCCAAGCTCCCAAGAAGCCTCTCTCAAGCCTCTCGCAATCTTTTGGGATCACAATTCCAATTAAGAGATTCCTTCCTTCATCATTTTATCCAAGTTTATTAATATTATTATTGTCACGACCCGCCCTCGGGGTCCGTGCCGTGACTACCCCAAGCCCGCCTTCCATAGGCCAGGGGCTGGCGACTAGCACCAAGGCGTAAATCCCGGTAAAAAGGGAAGGCATTGCCTTTGTAAAGTAAACAAACACCATAGAGTAAGCAAGCGGAAAGTAACACTAAGAAAAAACAGAGTACAACTAAAAGTGCGGAAAGTAAAAAGGGGCCGGAAATACAAGCCCAACTGTAAAGTACAACTCGAAAGGGAAAACAGCAACTGAAAAGTAAAGCTGCTACGCCGAGCTGTCCACTGGAAATCCCACCTGAAGGATGGGTACAGATAGCTCCTCTGCTGCTCGGGTCCCGCCGTCTGCTCCGAGTATGTCCCGCCCAGTGGTCTGCCTCTGGGTACCGCCTCGTCGTATAGTCCACCTCCAGGTACCGTCCAGTCCTCGAACACTCGGCCTCTGTCAGTACTGGCCGTCGTCTGCAACCAACACAACGAGGTGCGGGCATAGCCCGTGCAGGGGTGAGTATAACGATACTCAGTAGGGACCCCGAGACCCTCAAGGTCTCACTAAAACCAACAAGGATAACCACAAGAAGATCACAACAGATAAACTCTACTTAGGTTTATGCCCATACATATACCTAAGTTATCAAGTAACCCATCTCAGTCATGAGGAAACACAAGGATCATGAGATCAACGGATAACCTCTACCCAGGTATATGCCCATACATATACCTAAGTTATCAAGTAACCCATCTCAATCATGAGGAAACACAAAGGTCAAAAGTCTCAGCTCAAACCAGGATTTTCATTATCGAAACCGTAACTGCTGAAGAGCTCCGTCTCTAGAGTGTACAGTGGTCCTGTCACGACTCCGAGGCCACCGCTCACTAACCTAAGACTGCTGAAGTACCCCTCCTGTCGAGTACTGCGGGTCTGCTGCCAACTACCAGGCGCTCCGTCCGCTGAGGGTCTGCTGCCAAATACCAGGCGCTACCCAGATAGCCTACTGAGGTACTCCTCCTGTCGAGTACCGCGAGTCTGCTTCCAACTACCAGGCGCTCCGTCCGCCGTGGGTCTGCCGCCAAATACCGGGCGCTCCGTCCACTGGGCTAGTCGACTCACTCCAAGTCGAGTCGGTCAAGCAGTCGTCAGGTCTCAGCCGGCTACACGGTCTCCGTACTCTGCACGCTCGTCTCCGGGAGGGTCCGCTCCACGAGCTACTGGTCGATACTCCAAGTATCACAAAGTCCCGCAAAGAAGTATCTCAAAAGACCGTCTCGTCACAGGGGTCTCAACGCAACAGACGGCGCGTCAATCGGACGCCCGGTCTGTGAGTTATTAGCCTTTTCGTCCCAGGGGCCCGGTTGGTTTCGTGAGCAAACCAATCCCGGCCGTATCTCAACTGTACCCCGAACTCCCATAGGGTATACTCAAAGGAACCGTTACTCAACGTAAACACCAACGCCGCTGACGGTTCGTCAAACGGACGTCCTGTCTGAAAGATATCAGCTTTCCCGTTCCAGGGGCCCGGTTGGATTTCGGGTACAATCCAACCCGGCCATACTCCGACTGTATCCAAAACTCGGGCGGAGTATGTCAAAAGTTCCGTCTCATCAAGAGGAAGTCAACGAAACAGACGGCGCGTCAATCGGACGCCCGGTCTGTGAGTTATTGGCTTTTTCGTCTCCGGGGCCCGGTTGGTTTTTAAGGCAAAACCAACCCGACCGTACTCCACCTGCGTCCAAACCTCGGGCGGAGTATGCCAAAAGATCCGTCTCACTAAAAGGAACTCAACGCGACTGACGGCGCGTCAATCGGACGTTCGTGGCTCAAGATATGAGCGTTTCCGCTCCGAAGGCCCGGTTGGTTTCGTGAACGAACCAACCCGGCCGAACTCAAAGTAATCCGAAACCTTGAGTGCGATATACCGAAACGACCGTCTCGATCCAAGGATCGCGTTTCCGCTGACGGTTCGTCGATCGGAGGTCCGAGGCTCAAGTTATGGGCCAAAAACCAATTCTGGTTCGAAATGGGGGGGTCCGGGTCCGGGCCGACCCGGCCCGACCCCCCATGGCGGCGCGGTGGCCGGCGGCGGCGGCGGGCGGCGGCGGCGCGGCGGCGCGGCGAGCCGCGGCGGGCCGCGGCGGCTTGGCGGCTGGCGCGGCACGAGGTGGGCACGCGGGGGGCTAAGCCCCCGCTTCATCAAGGTGGCGCGGCCTTTGTGCCGCGCCTAAGTAAACAAACGGCCCCCCTCACGTGGGGGGCCTGCTGGAGCGCAACCGGGGGGCCGGCTGCCCCCCTCCTTCAAGGAACCCCCCCCCCCTCATTAAGGGGGGGGTTTTTGTTGAACCGGCCGGGGGATTTATTCCCCCGGTTTTATGTCATCCGGCCGGCCAGCTGGCCGGCCAGTTTTTACCAACGGGACCGGAAATTCCGGTCCCGCCTTCGACTTCCGACGCCGGCGGCCCGGCCGCCGGTCTTCTCTTCCGCCGCGGCCCGGAACCGGCCACGGTCTTCTCGTCCCACCGCGGCCCGGAACCGGCCGCGGTGTTCGTCGTCCGGCGCGGTGCGACGGCACCGCGCCCCTTTCGCCGTGCCATGATTCCTTTCAACGCGGCGCGACGGCGTCGCGTTCTTGAAGATTTTTCCTTGGCGTAGCGCGACGGCGCCGCGAAAAATATTTGCACGATCATCCGCGTGGTGCGACGGCACCACGCCACTTGCTTCCACCCGCAAGATAAATCAACATAAACGTTGGAGGGGGGTTCGGCCGTGTTCATGCGGTCCGGCCCCCCTCACGTTAAATAAAAACTCAACTTGAACATTCAAAGCCTCATGTTAGACATGCCAGATTCACGTTCAAGAAATGCAATAAATAAATATTGAATCAACAACCCCTACCTCGGGTATAAGGTTCGAAGATTTGTCTATGTTCCGCGGAAGACGACGTCGCGGTGGTCGGGCGTCGTGGTTGTCGTTCGTCAAATTCGATGACGAAGAGGTGCGTCCGAAGAGGCACGTCGTTGGCGAAACCTTGTACGCCGACGAAGGTTGTCCGAGGAAGATGCGGTGTTCTCTCTCGTTGACACCGAAGACGAAGAAGAGCGGAGCGGCGTTCTTCGTCGGAACTTGAGCGTTCTACGTCAAGTCTTGAGGAAAGTCAAATAAAAAGGAAACAACGAACTCAAGAACCCCTACCTCGATAGTCGCACGTTGACGGAGTCGTGGAATATCGGTGTCGATTCCTTTGACGTCGGAGGAAGAGTCGTTGTCGATGGCGTTCGTTGCGGAAAAGTTGATGCGGAAGAAGAACGTCACGTCGCGGATATGGCGTCGCGGAAAGACCGTGTTCTTCGGAGAAGAAGTTCTTCGTTGAAGAACGGCGTTCTTCGTGTTCTTCGTCAAGGTGAAGAAGAAGAAGAAAAGCTTCCAAAGCTCTCAAGAAATCCTCCCAAGGTGGTAAAAGAATCCCCTAGAATAATATAAGCTTTAACTTATATTATTACATAACTTAACCACAAGAATTTCAAAGGTTTGAAATTCAAAAAGGGTTTAACTCCCTTAATTAATTAAGTAACTTAAGCCATTAAAAGAGGCGTTAAAGGTGTTGGGAGGATTTGAAAGGTTTAGGGGTTCGTGTGGGCCCCACCACACTTAATCCTCCCAAGGGAGGTTAAGTGGGTGTGGGTCCCACTTCCAACCTCCTTTGGTAGGTTTTCAACAAGTTATAATAAAATTTGTTCTAAACAAATTTTATTTAACTCAAACTAAAAACCCCTAAAAAATTAACTTTCAACCCGCAACAAACGCAACTCCCGAAAAGGTCTCTTTAAGCGAATATCGGCGCTGTGAGTTCATCGGTGCCCTCAGATTTCAATTCCGAGCACCGTATCAAAAGTTAGAAAATACCCGCTCGTTCGTTCACTGAACGTACCCGAGCAAAACTTCAGAAATTAATTCCGGGCACTCCGGGCCTCGGAATCAGGTGCCGTCTGAAACCGCGCTCTTGTAAAATTCTAAAGAAAAATAAGAAAAAAATTTCCCTTGAATTTTACGGGTCTTTACATTACTCCCACCTCAGGACTTTACGTCCCCGTAAAGATACATAAAAAACTAGGGAAACAAAGAGGGTACTGAGCACGAATCTGAGCCTCCCGCTCCCATGTGCTCTCCTGGAGATTCCCGTGCCGCCATCTGATGCGCACATGAGGAATCGTTCGCCCACGCAGGACCCGCTCCTGTCGATCCTCTATCTCCACCGGGACCTCCGTAAAAGTCGCCCCATCGTCAACGTCAAGCTCCCCATGATCAAAGATGTGCGTCGGGTCGTGCACGTATCTCCTCAGCTGAGACACGTGGAAGACGTCGTGCACCCGGTGTAACTGAGGTGGTAGAGCCAGGCGATAAGCCACCTCACCAACCCTGCTGAGGACCTGGAAGGGTCCGATGAAGCGCGGAGATAACTTGTCGCCTCGGCCAAATCTCCGAATACCACGTCGAGGTGAGACCCGCAAGAAGACGTGGTCACCATCCTCGAACTCTAGTGGCCTCTGCCTCCTGTCAGCGTATGACTTCTGCCGGCTCTGTGCTGTCCTCATCCGCTCCTGGATGACATGGACCTCCTCCGACGTGGCCCGGACCATCTCTGGTCCCACAAGAGCTGCAAGATTTCTTCTTTGCCAATAAGAGAAACCTGGTCTCATCCCCTGGATGAACCACATTCTTTGCCTAAAACAGTCAATCCTAACATGGATGATACTAATCCATACCAAGGATGACGTCGTAAGGCCTCGACGCTACTACTAAGAGATCCAACCGTTACTCTCGCCTCCAAGGGTTGAGTCACACTGTCGGCATCAGTGTGTGGTAACCGGTCTCCTCCAGTAGATGTCTCACAAGTGAGGGTCAAGTCAACAGTCAACTGGAACCTCTTAGTAACATCACAAAAGAGGACAGGAATGAAAACATCGCAAAGTATGCGTCTTTTATTATTGCAGCTCATAATACAAAGATGCTACACAAAAACAACATCAACATGGAACTAGAAGTACAAGAAACGTATCCACTAGTTCCGCTTCTGTCCACCTGCTTTACTGTTGCTCAAGCATTTGTCGCTGCCTCAACCTCGGTGGCTCCCCCCCAAGCCTGCGGATCGAGGAGTCGGACAGTCACGTGCCAGGTGACCCTTTCCGCGGCATGAGTAACACAACCTGCTCCTTGCACGGCTAGCTCTGTTCCCACTCCGGGTTCCCTGCACCACTGGTCCTAAAACCCGAGATCGCCCAACTGCTGGTCTGGTCCTCCTGGACCTCTGCATCATCTGTCTACTGCCCACAGATGACTCGGCTTCTGATCGAAAAACACGCGGTAAAGGCAGAATCTCTTGTACACGCTCGGGGTGTAGAGATACTGGCACAAACTCCACCCTGAAGAAGGTCTCGAAGTCTTCCCATGCGAAGTTCATCTCATCGCAAAACTGAAACAAGTGGCTCCACCACCTACCTGCTGCTGCGTGTAGTAGGCTCGCAGCGAGGATCACCATGAGGTCTGCTGGTGTCCTCACTAGCCTAAACACTCGTACCACTGCCTCCATCCAGTCCTCTGCAGCCTGGGGATCCGTCTCCCCGCGAAACCTTGGCGGTCGCTGGCGCTGAAACTCATGCAGTGCGCTGAGGCGACGTGCATCGTCAGCGGCTGCTGCTGGGAGCATCGGGGGCTCGGCGGGTAGAGCTACCGCCGGTGCCACTGCTGACAAAGGGCCCTGCACCGAGGCCTCGTCGCTCGGTGGGCTGTCGTCATGTTCGATTCTCAGAACCCTAACTGGCTGCCGTCGTGGGGCCATCCTGAAAGAAACAACGTAACACGATCAAACGATTATACCTGGTGAGCTGACCTGGTTTGAGCTGTTTTAAGGGGAAAAACCTTTGAAAACACACACGCAATCAGTGTTTTCGTGCACAAGGTCGGAAATCAGTTGTCAGGGTCCCGGTGTATGGATACGTCGGCCGCCCGCACCAACACTGGACTCCCTGATCTAAAAACCACACTCGGTACTCCCAACACTATTGCTTCACAGAAAGAAACATCAGAGTTATAAGTTCTGCGGTAGAACCGAACTGCTCTGATACCAATTTGTCACGACCCGCCCTCGGGGTCCATGCCATGACTACCCCAAGCCCGCCTTCCATAGGCCAGGGGCTGGTGACTAGCACCAAGGCGTAAATCCCGGTAAAAAGGGAAGGCATTGCCTTTGTAAAGTAAACAAACACCATAGAGTAAGCAAGCGGGAAGTAACACTAAGAAAAAACAGAGTACAACTAAAAGTGCGGAAAGTAAAAAGGGGCCGGAAATACAAGCCCAACTGTAAAGTACAACTCGAAAGGGAAAACAGCAACTGAAAAGTAAAGCTGCTACGCCGAGCTGTCCACTGGAAATCCCACCTGAAGGATGGGTACAGATAGCTCCTCTGCTGCTCGGGTCCCGCCGTCTGCTCCGAGTATGTCCCGCCCAGTGGTCTGCCTCTGGGTACCGCCTCGTCGTATAGTCCACCTCCAGGTACCGTCCAGTCCTCGAACACTCGGCCTCTGTCAGTACTGGCCGTCGTCTGCAACCAACACAACGAGGTGCGGGCATAGCCCGTGCAGGGGTGAGTATAACGATACTCAGTAGGGACCCCGAGACCCTCAAGGTCTCACTAAAACCAACAAGGATAACCACAAGAAGATCACAACAGATAAACTCTACTTAGGTATATGCCCATACATATACCTAAGTTATCAAGTAACCCATCTCAGTAATGAGGAAACACAAGGATCATGAGATCAACGGATAACCTCTACCCAGGTATATGCCCATACATATACCTAAGTTATCAAGTAACCCATCTCAATCATGAGGAAACACAAAGGTCAAAAGTCTCAGCTCAAACCAGGATTTTCATTATTGAAACCGTAACTGCTGAAGAGCTCCGTCTCTAGAGTGTACAGTGGTCCTGTCACGACTCCGAGGCCGCCGCTCACTAACCTAAGACTGCTGAAGTACCCCTCCTGTCGAGTACTGCGGGTCTGCTGCCAACTACCAGGCGTTCCGTCCGCTGAGGGTCTGCTGCCAAATACTGGGCGCTACCCAGATAGCCTACTGAGGTACTCCTCCTGTCGAGTACCGCGGGTCTGCTTCCAACTACCAGGCGCTCCGTCCGCCGTGGGTCTGCCGCCAAATACCGGGCGCTCCGTCCACTGGGCTAGTCGACTCACTCCAAGTCGAGTCGGTCAAGCAGTCGTCAGGTCTCAGCCGGCTACACGGTCTCCGTACTCTGCACGCTCGTCTCCGGGAGGGTCCGCTCCACGAGCTACTGGTCGATACTCCAAGTATCACAAAGTCCCGCAAAGAAGTATCTCAAAAGACCGTCTCGTCACAGGGGTCTCAACGCAACAGACGGCGCGTCAATCGGACGCCCGGTCTGTGAGTTATTAGCCTTTTCGTCCCAGGGGCCCGGTTGGTTTCGTGAGCAAACCAATCCCGGCCGTATCTCAACTGTACCCCGAACTCCCATAGGGTATACTCAAAGGAACCGTTACTCAACGTAAACACCAACGCCGCTGACGGTTCGTCAAACGGACGTCCTGTCTGAAAGATATCAGCTTTCCCGTTCCAGGGGCCCGGTTGGATTTCGGGTACAATCCAACCCGGCCATACTCCGACTGTATCCAAAACTCGGGCGGAGTATGTCAAAAGTTCCGTCTCATCAAGAGGAAGTCAACGAAACAGACGGCGCGTCAATCGGACGCCCGGTCTGTGAGTTATTGGCTTTTTCGTCTCCGGGGCCCGGTTGGTTTTTAAGGCAAAACCAACCCGACCGTACTCCACCTGCGTCCAAACCTCGGGCGGAGTATGCCAAAAGATCTGTCTCACTAAAAGGAACTCAACGCGACTGACGGCGCGTCAATCGGACGTTCGTGGCTCAAGATATGAGCGTTTCCGCTCCGAAGGCCCGGTTGGTTTCGTGAACGAACCAACCCGGCCGAACTCAAAGTAATCCGAAACCTTGAGTGCGATATACCGAAACGACCGTCTCGATCCAAGGATCGCGTTGCCGCTGACGGTTCGTCGATCGGAGGTCCGAGGCTCAAGTTATGGGCCAAAAACCAATTCTGGTTCGAAACGGGGGGTCCGGGTCCGGGCCGACCCGGCCCGACCCCCCCTGGCGGCGCGGTGGCCGGCGGCGGCGCGGCGAGCCGCGGCGGGCCGCGGCGGGCCGCGGCGGCTTGGCGGCGGGCGCCGCACGAGGTGGGCACGCGGGGGGCTAAGCCCCCGCTTCATCAAGGTGGCGCGGCCTTTGTGCCGCGCCTAAGTAAACAAACGGCCCCCCTCACGTGGGGGGCCTGCTGGAGCGCAACCGGGGGGCCGGCTGCCCCCCTCCTTCAAGGAACCGCCCCCCCTCATTAAGGGGGGGTTTTTGTTGAACCGGCCGGGGGATTTATTCCCCCGGTTTTATGTCATCCGGCCGGCCAGCTGGCCGGCCAGTTTTTACCAACGGGACCGGAAATTCCGGTCCCGCCTTCGACTTCCGACGCCGGCGGCCCGGCCGCCGGTCTTCTCTTCCGCCGCGGCCCGGAACCAGCCGCGGTCTTCTCATCCCACCGCGGCCCGGAACCGGCCGCGGTGTTCGTCGTCCGGCGCGATGCGACGACACCGCGCCCCTTTCGCCGTGCCATGATTCCTTTCAACACGGCGCGACGGCGTCGCGTTCTTGAAGATTTTTCCTTGGCGTAGCGCGACGGCGCCGCGAAAAATATTTGCACGATCATCCGCGTGGTGCGACGACACCACGCCACTTGCTTCCACCCGCAAGATAAATCAACATAAACGTTGGAGGGGGGTTCGGCCGTGTTCATGCGGTCCGGCCCCCCTCACGTTAAATAAAAACTCAACTTGAACATTCAAAGCCTCATGTTAGACATGCCAGATCCACGTTCAAGAAATGGAATAAATAAATATTGAATCAACAACCCCTACCTCGGGTATAAGGTTCGAAGATTTGTCTACGTTCCGCGGAAGACGACGTCGCGGTGGTCGGGCGTCGTGGTCGTCGTTCGTCAAATTCGATGACGAAGAGGTGCGTCCGAAGAGGCACGTCGTTGGCGAAACCTTGTACGCCGACGAAGGTTGTCCGAGGAAGATGCGGTGTTCTCTCTCGTTGACACCGAAGACGAAGAAGAGCGGAGCGGCATTCTTCGTCGGAACTTGAGCGTTCTACGTCAAGTCTTGAGGAAAGTCAAATAAAAAGGAAACAACGAACTCAAGAACCCCTACCTCGATAGTCGCACGTTGACGGAGTCGTGGAATATCAGTGTCGATTCCTTTGACGTCGGAGGAAGAGTCGTTGTCGATGGCGTTCGTCGCGGAAAAGTTGATGCGGAAGAAGAACGTCACGTCGCGGATATGGCGTCGCGGAAAGACCGTGTTCTTCGGAGAAGAAGTTCTTCGTTGAAGAACGGCGTTCTTCGTGTTCTTCGTCAAGGTGAAGAAGAAGAAGAAAAGCTTCCAAAGCTCTCAAGAAATCCTCCCAAGGTGGTAAAAGAATCCCCTAGAATAATATAAGCTTTAACTTATATTATTACATAACTTAACCACAAGAATTTCAAAGGTTTGAAATTCAAAAAGGGTTTAACTCCCTTAATTAATTAAGTAACTTAAGCCATTAAAAGAGGCGTTAAAGGTGTTGGGAGGATTTGAAAGGTTTAGGGGTTCGTGTGGGCCCCACCACACTTAATCCTCCCAAGGGAGGTTAAGTGGGTGTGGGTCCCACTTCCAACCTCCTTTGGTAGGTTTTTAACAAGTTATAATAAAATTTGTTCTAAACAAATTTTATTTAACTCAAACTAAAAACCCCTAAAAAATTAACTTTCAACCCGCAACAAACGCAACTCCCGAAAAGGTCTCTTTAAGAGAATATCGGCGCTGCGAGTTCATCGGTGCCCTCGGATTTCAATTCCGAGCACCGTATCAAAAGTTAGAAAATACCCGCTCGTTCGTTCACTGAACGTACCCGAGCCAAACTTCAGAAATTAATTCCGGGCACTCCGGGCCTCGTAATCAGGTGCCGTCTGAAACCGCGCTCTTGTAAAATTCTAAAGAAAAATAAGAAAAAAATTTCCCTTGAATTTTACGGGTCTTTACAATTATGCCATTTTATTTTCAATTATAAATATTGGGGTATAAATTTTCACATCCCTTATAAACCCCTATTTAATTTTTAATGATATGATACCACTTTCTATATCATTAATTCCACTCATGTACACTCGTTACCATGCTGAAATTCTGTAAGGAATTTCTCTCCCCTCATTTACATTTAAGAAAGTATTTTATATTATGCGTCTAAATTCCATTCTATATGCTGGTATATTATGACCCATAATCCCCTTACTGTTAATGTAACGTATGAATGATTATATTCTCCTTTCCCTTTCATAAAAATATTTGAGGAATTTCTATTTGACAACATTATGCTGCTGAAATTACAAAAATATTTCTATGAAAAAATCATTGTGTAGTGAATACCATTCCCACTCCTCTATCAATATTTTTCACCTATATGCACATTTACTTGTTTATAGAGTACATACATTTATGTATTCCACATATCTTATTCATGTAATTAATTATGATGCTAATGAATCCTTGTTGTATGATTTATATGGCACAATTATTCATAAATGGAATGTTTAAGAAGGGTGCGCCCTGATAGTGCTCCAATGAATTGGGTAAAGTATAGTATCATGATATGTAATGAGAAATGGGTGTTTACTCAAGATAATTCATGTGAAACGAGGTTTTACTCATGCTTCATGTGAAATGAGGGTTTACTCATGCTCCTTGTTCAATGAGCCATGGCTATGGATAATTCCATGTTAAGTGTTGTTGGCACATCTCTATGTTATGATTATCATGATTTATCATGATTTTATGTTCATATTACTCTTCTGATCCATTGATATGCCTATTTACTAAAATGTATTGTATTTCTTATGTTATTACATGTTTATTCCCTTACTAGGCTTTATATATCACCCCTTTCTTATGTATGTCCTCAGGTCATCCCATGCAATGATAAGTACAAGGGAATGTAGTGGTCATGTAAAAGAAGACTTCAATAAGGTTTTGTGTTTGGTGTTTTATGTCTTTATGTAATGTTCCTAATAACCAAATACACTATACCTCTCTATCTTTCATGTTGCATCAAGTGAAGGTTTTATGTAATCATTCATGTCAATGTGTGTAATAAAAAGTAGGGTTATTATAGTTGGTATCAGATAATAGGTTTAGTTATTTTTGGGATTAGGATTAGAAAACCCTAGTGAATCCTTAGATACTATACTAAGTATAACAAATAACATCCTTATGTTTTGGTGAGTATTGAGTAACTGGTTTATCATGAAAATAAATCCCAATCTGGATATGAGTAGGTAGAGGTGGATCTGGAATAGATGTATCTATGAGTGATATCTCAGACAAGGAGTTTTGGGCATGACCCAAGGTATCCTAGTACACGACAATGAGCCTTTCTGCACTCTTGGTTATAACACTCATGGGGGATAAACTTTATAGTAAAATTAAAAAGATTAGTATGAAGCATTACAAAGGGAATTTTTTTAAAAAAATGCTTCTAATAATACATGTTAGAATGTAGATTCGGGATAATAAAGATTGAATATTATAGATCCATATGTTAAGGAAATAAAAGTAATTTATAAGTCATCCATTTTTTATTGGGATTAAACATTATGTGTTACCCCTAACTTTCATTTTATTATATCCAATGGTTGGTAATAGGAGGAATCGGGCTAACAAACTATGTGAAGATCAATACATTGATAGTTCTAATAAGATCCCCAATCTAATTGGAGAAGGAATTGAGAAATTTGTTATGATACACTCTCAATTAACTCAAGCATTGAATAGAACATGAGTCAAGAGGAACATTCAACCCCCCCCCCCCCAAAAAAAACATTTTATTATCGACAGCGTCATGAAACAAATGCCTCCTACTATTAATGGATCATTCTATTCATCAATCATAGAACAATGGATCAACTCCATTCAAAAGCTCTTCTCTATCCTTATTTGTTTCAAACAAGAGAAGGTTCTCCTGGTTGCTTGGAGTATGGAGGGTGAAGCTGATCAATGGTGGACATTGATAAAAAATATGAAGCATGGGGAGGAGGTCAAATCATTGGAATGGAAGGATTTCCAGAAGATGTTTTTTGATAAATATTTTTCGCACATCCATTGGCATAAGATGGAAAGATACTTCCATTCCCTCAAGAAAAAAATAGACGATGAATCTGTCGGATCGTACGAGGAAAACATCACAAAGCATGCACGATATGCCTCTGTCTTTGTCATTACCCCTGAATGCAAGGTTGAACGCTTCTTTGGTGGGGTCAAACCTAGCCTGCGGAACACCCTGGAAATCCATGCCTTTGACAACTATGAGGAAATTGTCTGTTATGCCCTCATGGTCAAAATGGAGATCAGTGAATCTAAGGGGTATCACAGGGATAATAAGTTTAAGGTGGATATCAATTATAGTGATCTGATTGATAAATCCATTTGTGCTAAGAAAATCCAACACCCCGTTTGTCGAAGGTGTGGAAAGAATCACCCTGGAAATTGCCTGATGGGGACGAGTAAATGCTTTTGGTGTGGAAGGGAAGGCACCTGGGTGTTAACTATCGACAAGAAAAACCTAGATCTCTAATAAAAGAGTGGAATTCTCCATTCAAACCTCAATGCATTGTTAATTTTTCAACTAAAAAGAAACAAGGCACCTTGAAATCAGTGCCCTATGCCAAGGGTTTTTAGAGGAAACCAAAAACCTCCAAGGCAACAAGGGAGAGATTTTTCCATCACTACCACCAAAGTGAACCATGAAAATGATGTGGTGACAAGTACTCTAGTCATTCTATCACAAATAGTGAACATAATTTTTTATTATGGTTCGACACATTCTTTTATATCAAGAAAATTTAGTAGAATAATTAAAACACCACAAAAGGACATGGAAGTAAAGATGTCGATGAGTATGGAAAATGGGGCAATCATTGAATTCCATGAATATAACTCCCACCATGACAAAATTTGTGGATTGAACTTACCAGAGAACCTCTTCATACTCCCTTTGGTGGAATTTGATGCAATTATCGGCATGGATTGGCTTTCCTGATATAGATCCAACATAAATTGCCTTGAGAGGAAAATCACTCTCTATACGGAGAATCGTCCCCAAATTCTATACAAGTGCAAGGAGGAAGATAACTGTTCTTTAGCTTCATCATCTCAAGAATTGATATTATTTCCCTATGAGAATGCATATCTGGCTAAGATACTTGAGTCTAAGGAAGCAACCATCCTTGACGACATGCTTATTATGAGAGAATTCATTAAAGTGTTTCTTATGGAATTTATAGGTCTTCCTCATAGAATATATGTTGAAATCTCAATTGATCTTATACCTGGGGAATTTACAATATCCAAGACTCCATATAAAATGGCTACTTTAGTGCATGAGGAGCTGAAGAAACAATTGTAAGAGAATCTAGATAATGGTTTTATATTCCCAAGTGCTTCACTATGGGGTTCACCAGTCTTCTTCGTCAAGAAGAAGGATAGGTCAACGTGCCTTTGTAGTGAATATTGTGAGCACAACAAAATCACGATAAAGAAAAAGTATCCTCTTCCACGAATTGATGACTTATTCGATCACCTGAGTGGTGAACAATACTTCTCAAAGGTAGATTTGTGGTTGGGATATTATCATGTAAGGGTGAAGAACGAGGATATCCCCAATACTACTTTTTGTACAAGACATGGGCACATTGAATTCATAGTAATGCCTTTCAAAATCACTAATACTCTAGGAATATTAATGGAATTGATGAATAGAGTCTTTAGAGATTACCTAAAAAATGGTAGTCTTTATAGATGATATTATAATATACTCCAAAACCAAGGAGGATGATGAGGAGAATCTAGAAACTATACTAGAGACCTTGTAAAAGAAGAAGCTTTATGGAATGTATAGCAAGTGTGAGCTCTAGTTGAAGGTGGTCTCATTATTGGGACATATCATCACAAGGAATGTGATATCTATGGATCCCCCGAGGATAGCTGCAATAGAGGTATGGTTGAGGCCAACATCAGTAACTAATATCCGTAGTTTGTTGTGGTTAGCTTTATATTATTGCAGATTTTGGAGAAATTTCTCCCGATTATCAAACCCTCTTACCAAGACAACTTGGAAGGGAGTCATGTTTTCATGGAGTGATGGATGCGAAGAGTGCCTCAAGAAGTTTAAAAGGAGTCTTATCACTGCACTTGTACTCAAATTACCCACAGGTGGAGAACTTGTTGTGGTATTTTTTGATGATTTGAAGAAGTGCATGGGCTGTGTGATGATGAAAAATGACAAATTAATTTCCAGTTATTCAAGGCAGTTGAATGTTCTTGACAAAAACAATCCAACACATGATCTCGATTTGGCTATAGTGATCTTCACTTTAAAATTTCTGTAGCATTATCTATTTTCGGGGATGTGTGAAATATATACTGGTCACAAGAGCCTCAAATATATATTCACACACAAAGAGCATAATCTTCACCAATGAAGTTGAATAGGACTCATCAAGGATTATGACTTCTCAATCCATTACTACCTTAGGAAAGAGAACAAGGTTGTAGATGCATTAAGTAGAATGGATCCAGCGATTATGTCATTAATAATGATTGAGAAGGATCCAATATTCCTAGACTTTCATAGGATGCACATGGGAATCGTCAAAGGAGGAACATCATCAATCCATTCTTAAATGATTGCTCAACCATTCCTCTTAGAGAAAATAAAGGATGCTCAAAAAAAGGAAGTGGAAATTATAAAAAGGGTGAAAGCCATCAAAAGAAATAAATTCTTTGAGATCATGCTTGACAAGGATGGAATTATGTGATTTGGGTCATGATTATGTGTACCATCCGATTCAGAGATAAAAACATGAGATTATAAATGACGCTCATTACTCAACCTTTTCTATTCACCCAGCGAGCACAAACACGTATCGAGATCTCCGAGAAAAAGTTTTGTTGGACAATATGAAAAGAGAGATTACTGAATATACATCAATGTGCCTGGTATATCAGAAAGTGATGTCTGAGAGGAAAAATTCTAAGGGGATGTTGCAACCACTAACCATAACAACATGGTAGTGGAAGAACATTACCATGGAATTTTTCACTGTACATCCAACGACATCAAAAGGAAACAATGCTATATGGGTTGTTGTGGATCATCATTTGGAGATATGTCGCATTATCATGATTTGAGAGGAATTATAAATAGATGAACATGAATAGATTTATATCAAATAAGTGGTAAGGGTACATGGAGTACCACTATCTATTGTATCTGATCATGATCATAAATTCACCAAAAATGTTCTAGAAAACTATCCAACATTCTCTAAACACTGAACTAAAATTCAGTAAGGCCTATCATCTTCAAAGAAATTCATTGTCGACAGAAGAGTTGGGCAGATAACCATCGACGAGACCTTTAGTTCAATGTTGGAGACTTGATTTTTCTACGCATATCTCCATAGAAGAAGGTCATGAGGTTTGGAAAGAAAGGAAAGTTACGTGCCAGGCACATCGGTCCCTTTGAGATTTTTAATCATGTTAGGGTTGTGTCATGTCGACTAGCACTTCCACCTACCATGGAAAAGGAACATGATATCTTCCATGTATCTATCTTAAGGAAGTTCATAATGCACCCTTCACAAGTACTCTCTTCTGAGGTAGTATAGTTAGAGGATGATATTTCTTATGAGGAGCAACAATTGAAGATCTTAGATCGTAGGGAAAAATTTCTACGAAATAAGACAATGCCTCTTATCAAGGTGTTGTGGAGAAACCACATGTTTGAAGAAGTGAAATGGGAATTAGAAGAAGTGGTTCAGCAGAGTTACCCACATCTATTTTAGTGTGGGAAAAGGAAATTTTGAGTGTGAAGTTTCATAAGGGGGGAATATTGTTACGACCCAAAAAATTCAGTAATGAAAATTCCTCTTGGTCTATTTAAACGTCTTCTTAGGGTTATGTAAAACATATGCACTTTTTTGGTTTTATGTTTTGGATTTTAAAACATCGTTATGAATCTTGATCATTTATAATATAGTCGTTGAATAGTGATCACCATATTAGTATAAATATACGGCTTTAACAAATCCAATTTACTCAGACAAAGGATGCGATGGCCTCATCTAGTATACTTGCCCGGTATAAATCCCATTTTTTGAAGCTCCGAAAGGAGGTGGCATCATTGGGATTCACTCGTGAAAAATCCCAAGTCGAGCTTTAATATGTTAATCTTGAGCTGAACCACCTACGAGAGAAGTGGAATTTGATAGAGATTACCACTCGAGCGATGTTATCTGAGACACCCCAAGAGTCTATCCCCATCACGCACCTAACCCTAAGGACTTATGAGGGTGTTATAAGGGGTTATGTAACAAGACCCTAACACTATGGTTATATTCATTATTCTTGTATATAATAATGAATATAAAATTCATTATATAACTGTATCTTCATAAATTGTTTTTATTGCACAAATAATATTTTTAGTTAATTTTCAACTAAAGAATCTATTTTGATAAATTAATGGATTTATGAATTTTATTGTATTTTAACAAAATATTTTTATTATTAATTTACTTTTATTAATTTTAAATGGTTATATAATTTTTATAAATGCAATTTTAATTTTTATTAAGGTGTGAATGTTGTCTTTGTCAAAACCCATGATTTTTTATAAATGTCAGTTTTGATTTTAAATGTAAAAATTCACATGTTTAGAAAATTATATAGATAAAATGAATAATGTTTTTGGAATCAGGATGTCGAAATTATCCAATGGTGATTTTTTCATAATTTTCTGAGATAGTATAATTTTTTGGTAAAAAATAAATACTGTTTAAATATATAATGTGTTTTATGACATCATAATGAACCAATAGTGATGTAATAAAATAAACTATAAATTATATTAATAAAATATATGTTTTACCATTAAAATAATGTGATTTAATTTTTTTTGATTTATTTTACTATGGTTTAGTGGACCCTTCAAGACATATAAAATATTTTATCATTATAAATCGATTTCTTGAGAGTGTGACTCACCTCCACATAAGAAAACCTATTATTTTATAAATTCCATCCATTGGACTTATAAAATATTTTTTTTCCAATTACTATTTGGAAAAAACATCTACAATAACCATCGTCTGGTTATTGTGTTTGATTAGTTTAATGTGTGGTGTCCCAAACCTAAATAATAAAGAATTCCATCTCATTTCCTATATAAACCCACACATTCTCCCACCTCCTCCTCACTCAAGGCCTTTGGAGTTCGACCTACCCCTTACCTCCTCTCTCTATAATCCTTCCAAGGTACCCCAAGTTCCCAAGAATCCTCTCTCAAGCCTCTCCCATGCTTTTGAGATCACACTTCCATGTAAGGGATTATTTCCTTCTTCATTTTATCCTTGTTTCTTAATATTTTTATGCACTTTTATTTTCAATTATAAATGTTGGGGTATTATTTATCACCTCCCCCATATAGCCTTATTTATGTTTAAATGGTGTGATACCCCTTTCTCTATCTTTTATTCATCCCATGTAAACCTGTTACCATGCCGAAATTCGGTAAGGAATTTCCCCCTCCTCATTTACATTCATGAAACTCATTTATATTATTCATCTAAATTTGATTTCATATGTTGGTATATTATTTCCCATTATCCCATTATATTCCATTTTAGGTATAAATTATGATATATCACTTTAACTCTCATCAAACCATTTCAATAATTTCTATTTGACATCATTATGCTGCTGAAATGACACCAAAATATACATGCCCAAATCATTGTGTTGTGAATACCATACCCACACCTCCATCAATGGTATTAAACATTATGAACATGTACTTGTTTATTTAGGACATACATTTATGTATTCTACATATTCTATTCTTGGAATGAATTATGATGTTAATGAATCCATGTTGTATGATCTATGTGGCACACTTATTCATGAAATGAAATGTTTAAGAAGGGTGTTCCCAAATAGCACTCCAATGCATTAGGTAAAGTATAGTATGATGATACATCATGTGCAATGGGTTTTTACTAATGATAATTCAAGTGAAATGATGGTTTACATGGGCTCTTTGTGCAATTATCATGGGCTCATGTTAATTGCATGTTAAGTGTTGTTTCCACATCTCCATGTTATGATTATCATGATTTACCATGCCATTATGTTTATATTTCTCATGTGCTCCATTGTTATTCCTATTGACTAAAATGTATTGAATTTCTCATGATATTACATGTTTATTCCATTACTGGGATTTGCGGCTCACTCCTTTCTTATCTATGTTCTCAGGATATCCCATGCAATGCAAAGTACGAGGGAATGTAGTGGTAATGTAAAGGAAGTTTTCAATAAGATGTTGTGTTACATGATTTAAGTCATTATGTATTGTTCTTATTCCCTAAATAACTAGACCTCTTGATCATTTATGTTGTATGAAGTGAATTATTTATGTAATAATTCATGTCTAAGTGTGTAATAAAAAGTAGGGTTATTATATAAGACAGTTAAGACCACAATTACAAATCAACGTAATACATTAGGGTCACTATCACATTGATGATGGTGTAGGGAAGAGCGGGTGGCTAGCCATCCAACCTACCACTGATATGTTTGGAAAATAAACCCCCCACATTACTATGTGGGTGCTCGACACACATTTCTCAGTATGGGTGGGGTGCATATATAAATAAAAAAGAAAATACAATACATACATACATATATATAAATCTACAAAATCACCAAATATGTGTTTATAGGTAGACCACCAACCAACTAACATGATCCCCCACCTCTACTTCCAATACTAAATGCACAACACCAAACAAGATGAATTCAAGCCACATTTTATTTTTAGTCATTATCATGGATTAAATCATTTCCCAAATTATCTTTTACCAAAGGGAACCATTAAAAATATAGTTTGATTTTTACTTACATCCCATTATCAATTAACTCATTTAATGTGAATTTAAATCATTATTGTGTAATTACTCCAGTTCATTTTTAGTTTTCACTTCACCATCTATACCAAGTGGAAACCTAAAACAAAACAGTATAGAGAATGTAGCACGTTTAAACAGCCCAACTACCACATGCAACCCCACTACTCAACCATATCATATTCCATTCCACCCCACACATCATATTTCATAAATAATAATTTCATATTTAAAAGGCATATATTTTAAATTCCACATCATTGATTAAGGTTATTATAAAAAAACGATTAGATATCAGTGCATCTATTTCAATAACCCACTATATATAATTATTTATTTATTCATGATGATAGCAAAAAATTAGAAAAAATAGATTTTTTAAAGAGGAAGATTCTACAAAAACATCATGACACCTTGAGATATGATATTCCACAAATATGTATTTATATAAAAACATAATATCTAATTGAATCCAAGAAACCAAGAAAAAATTTGTAAGATAATAGTTCGCATTCAATAATCCCTTTAAATTCAATATTAATTGATTCATTATCAATTTTAATTAAGAATAAACTATCTCCACAATTATAAACATTTATATACCCTTACCACATGATAAAAACACAATAAAGATGAAGGAAATCCTACTAGGAAGAATAAAGATAGACACAGCCTTATTGCACCAAAAACTGGGGTGCACATATAGTTGGAATCTCTCTAGGGAAACATGAACCAACTGTAGTGCCCTCATTACTTGAATCCAGGGAATAAGGATTTGGGATGTCTGGACTCAAGAGAAATCCAGACTGAAATTGAGAAGGAAGGATATTTTCTTTAAAATTTTAGATTTTGAACACTCGGGGTTAGATATAGTATTGAATTGTCATTAAAGGTGAATCTTAATAAAACTACATAGCTTGACTATTTAAAAGGCTCCCATAGTTTTAGAAAATCAATTATATTATTGTTTTCATTTATTTATTTATTTATTAAATTTTTTAATATTTTATGGAAACTCATTTATCATAAAAAAATACAAAAAAAGAAAACTAGAAAAACAACAAAATTCTGGAAAAATGAAAAACTATTTTTAACTCAGACACCACCAAGATGAGATACCACTAGTATGAGACAACGATGGGATGAGACACTGTAAAGAATATGGGATTCCAAAAATATAATCCACCAGAACAACATGCCACCAGAATAACATGCCTCCAATACAACACATTAACAGAATAACACCTTGCTGAAATGATACACTGTGAGAACAACACACTGCCAGAATGAGATACTTCCAGAGCGACACATCACTATAATGACATACTTTCAGAATGTAGAACCTTTAGAATTATATGATTCCAGAATGAGATGCTTCTAGAACAACACCCCCCAGAATGACACACAACCAGAAGGAGACACCGCCAGAACAACACACCACCATAACGACACATCATTGGAAAACTGGAAATTTGGAAAACTGTTGGAAATTAAACACTAAAAAAACGAATAGATTTTCCAATAATACCCTAATTCCCCCCAGGACAAATCAATTATTTGATTTTTTCTAAATTAATGGTTCAGAAGGTTCGGGCTATTACATTTGAATAAATAATTTTATATTAAAAGGGGGTTCTAAACCCTATTAATATATTTAACAATTTAGAGGCGGTTTTAAACCACCATTAATTGAGCTAATAAACACAAATTAGATGTAGTTATCAAAACCACCTCAATTTCTGGGAAAATTAGAGGGGGACCCCCTTTCATTGGGGTGAGATTCCACATATTTGATGATGTTTTCAAAATTTCTCTAATTATTAATTTTTTTTAAAAAATATTTTTGTATGAGCCTTGCCAGGCCCTCCCACCAGTTCACAATGAGGGACCCTCTCGTTCAGGTGGCTTTCCCCACTATATGGTTCTCATGAAATACCCCACCCCCTCCCATTCGTCAATTTGAGAAACCCACTCCCCTCGTTAACCTATGTAATACCCCCATCCACTCCAGTTAACCAAACACCAACATCATTGTGTGAACACCCGCTATCCACTCTCATTTAATAGTCCCTAGCCGCTAATGCAACAACTTTAGAGAATTTTCACCAATGGGTTTTGAACCGATGAGTAGTACATCATCTCCATGCACCTTTTCCAATGAAGCAGGTAGTGTTTTGTAATTTTATTACACAATATATATATATATATATCTAAAAGCAAATTCAAATAAATTATATTTGAATAAATAGTTAATTACATATAAATATATAACCTACATTTATATATATAAGATAATATATAATTTTTTTTAATATGTATTTTTATATTAATATTATAATACATTTATATTATATTGCATTTTATTATTTATATAAACTATATATTTTATATTTTTATTTTCATACATTTGACTAAATATATTATATAATTCTATTTATGTTATGTATATACGTAGATATTTAATATTCATAAATTTATTAATACAAATTATTTATAAGCATTAATACATATTAATATATTATGTATATTCTTATTTATATAATATATATATATATAAGTATTTATTTAATATATTTTTAAAATAGATGTAAATGATATTTATATAATGTATTTCAATACATATATTTATTATTATGGACATTAATATATAATTATTGGTATAATATTACATGGAATACATATATATAAAATAAAATTTATAAAAATATTATATATCACATAAATTGTTTACAAATATTTATAAAAAGTTATATGAAATACAATATTATATTATATATAATGAATATGTATATTATATATAATTAATATGTACAATATTTTTTATTTCTAGTTATGTTATGTATAAACACACATACACACACACACCCTCAAATATATATATATATATATATATATATATTAATTTAAATTATTTATACTTAAATAAATATTTATATATTATGTACATGCTTATTTATTTAATATATACATATATATAAGTAATTCATCAATTCATTAATATATTTTATTTAATGATATATTTATATAATATATTTAAAGTTTTATTTATATTATTTATTTCAAAGCATATAATTGTCATTATGAACATTAATGTATATTTATTTTATAAAATTTTATAATATAATATATATTTAATATATAATTCATATCATATGAAATACATATATATGAAATACAATTTATACTAATATTATATATAAAACAAAATTTATACACATATTTATATAATGTTATATAAAATAAAATTATATATTATATATAATTAATATGTTTATTATATAAAATTAATATTAAATGAAATAAAATTTAAACATATATATACTTAATATTATATAAAATAAAATTTATTTAATTATTTAAATAATGTATTTCAATACACATATTTATTATTATACACATTAATAGGCATGTATTTCAATAATTCTAAAATATTATGTACATTAATATAAATGTATATCAGTAAATGTAATTATATAATATTCTGCACATTAGTATATATTTAATTTCATAAACTGTTTATCATATATTATTAATAATTAATAATATAAAAGAACAAAATATTATTTAAAATATATTTATTATTATTATAATATAAATTATAAGAACTACAAACATAGGTAATTATATAATATATTTTTTGAATAAATTATACTTACTTATATATTTTATATTATGTTTCTAATTTTGTATTATATATAATTTCTATTATTTGAAATAAAATGTAGACATATAAATATATATAAAATTACATAAAATTTAAAAAAATAAATTATATATACATATAAATACAATTAAACACATTCATATAATTAGAAATATATAATATAATTAAATTTTAAATATTTTTACTAAATTAATTTTAAATTAAGAAGGTATAATAAAATATATAATAAATAATTATATAATATATAAAGATTTATATAAAATAAAATATATATAATAAAATAAATAATATATATATATATATATATAAAATTCTATCTATATTATATTTATTTGTATGCATAATATAATATAAATGTATTTATAAACAAATATACAATAAAAATGAATTTAATATAATATATATAATATAAATCATCAAATAAAGGTATATAATTGATAAAATCATATATAAATTTTATATATCTAAATAAATATGTTAATAATTACATTTATATTATGTATAACAATATTTATTTGTATACATTTTTGTTTATATGTATATGTATTTATTTTAAGTACTTATATAACATATTTATATATACGCTAATAATTCATTTAAGTAAATTTATTTAATTTTTATATATATAATATATATATATACACACACACACACACATGAACATGCCCATATATGTATTATAAAATTTTAATTTATAAGTGATTGTCTTTAAAAAATTAATGAACATTTAGAGGGGGCTAAAAAACCCTCTTATCAATGTTATTAGTGGTGGTTCATAATCCCCCAATAATTTCATGAATTAGAGGGGGATAATAATCCCCAATAATTTTTTTATTTATAAATCATTTAAAACCCACTCTAATCTATGGTATTGAGAACAATTCATTAACCCCTTAAAATTTATGATATAGGGGGTGGGGGTGTTTTGAACTACAACTATTTCATTTAAAAAAATCATTTCCATGTTATATATATATATATATATCCACTAATATAAACATAGTAATATATATATATAGAGAGACTCTAAAATCCAATCAAACATATAGGGGAACTAATAGTTAAAATAATGTGGTTTTGATACAACTATCTCTAAAATCCAACTAAATATTATAAAAAATGACAAAAACATTTAGAGGGGTTTATAAACCCCTATAAATAAGATGACTAGTGGGGGTTTTCATAACCTCCTCTAAGGTGACTTTAATGGGGCTTGTGTATAACCCCCTCTACAATACTAACACAAATATATTATCTAATAGTGTCTGTTAATAATTAAATTGAATAAATGATGATAAGAACATTACATATGAAGAAAATTAAATGAATTATTGTGTTACATTATTTTTATAGACTAATAAAAAAAGTTAAACATATGCGAACTTAAAATATTTCAATTACAATAATGATTTGATATTTTGGAACTTAAATTAAATAAATATTGTCAAAATTGACATTAATTTTATTTTATAATAAATGATATTTAATTAAATGATGTTAAATTAATTAAAATACCAAATTATTCCAAGGGATATTTATGTGTTAATAAATATAATATTTTTTCCACTCAAGGAAAAATTGATCTTTTAAAATTAATATATTTAGTCATGGAGAGTAAATACTTTGTTAGCATCGTTCGGGTTAAAACACAGGTTTTGCGTGTTACTTGTGCTTATTTTAAAAATAATTTCAAACACTCATAAGGTATTTAAAAAAAATAAAATATCCTATATATATTTAATTGGGTTTATATTGAATAATAAATCAAACTTTATTTTACTCTTAAAGGTAATATTACTTAGCTTAGAAAACAAGTTAATTTAATAAAAACCTAAATGATTAAATTCGGGAATCATAAAAGTTTAAGAGAAATTATAAAAATCATTATTTTATGTTGAAGGTTTTCTCTTCCATAAATAACCTATAAACCATTATTTTTATATTTTCTAGCCACATTTTGTAAGGGAGATCTCCTAATAGTGTTTATATTTTATTATTTATAAGAATTTCAATCCCCCTCTATAATAAAAAGACATTCACTCTTCCCCTTCCTGAAACTTATCATGACACATTGGCCCATAAAATCTCTAACCACGTAATTTCTCATCATCCCTCCCCTTAACATAGAATATTCTCTTTGTGAATACAGAAAACTGGGGAATCCCTTTGGGGAAAACCAAGGGGAGTTACCCAAAGAAGAGGTAACATCCTTCCTCAAAATCCAATGATTTATTATCATTCTCCGCGACATTAAACAATATTATTAAATTATTATATAGAAACCGTAATATAAAACATATACTGATTTTTTATTCAATAGTTTATACCAATAGTTACACACAATTCAATTTAATGGGTAATGATCATTCAGTTTATGTGTACATTGAACTACTGCATCACGAAAAGATGCAGTTAATTGTTCTTTTACCAACAATCATAGGTGAAAGTTTTGACAGAAAATATATTGTTATATTATATTTATGATATTTATGATTTAAATATTCCTATTTAATTATTATATAAAACATACATTTATGCTTTCCATGTTGTATAAATATGATAATCTCATTTGTCGATGTGTAGACTACCGCCACATCAAAGTGATGTGATTCTTTCTCACTTTAAATGGAATGTATTAAGTATGGGATTAATTAAATTATATGATATACATATAAAATAATAATTATAATAGAATGATAAAATATATACATATGTTTCATTTATTTTTTCATTTAAATACGACAATAAAACAGAAACAACGTTAATGCGTACGTACGACCTACCTTCTCCACGAACAATGTATTGCATTTCACATTTTTATCATTAATATATTTTTATAAATATTTATAAATGGAATATATATGATATTCAAATCATTTTTACATTCATTAAATAACTAAAACAGGATCTAATTATGAGGATCAATATTAACATGTCAAAACATATTTTAAAAACAAAGGATATATTACCCAAAATGCAATATTCACATGGAGTGGTTAATAGAAAAGTAATATAAAGTTGTAGAAAATAATATATGATATTAGATATAATAATATTGTTATTTAGTAGAATTATAATAGAGTTATATATATTATACAAGAGGATTCAATGTGTATGAAGAAATCCAAGACTTAATGTATGAGAATTTCATATCACATTTTATTTCCATTAGATACATACCATATTCACCACTCATTTCTTTTGTGTGGTGTATATTCATCCATATGAAATGATATTCCATTAATTTAATTTAGTTAATTATATTTAATATTATTAATTTATGTTATTATTTCATTTAAAACACGATTCATAAAGGTATATAAGTAGTTAGAATTTTCTCATCTCATTTTTTATTATCTATGAGACACATACCATGTTCACCCCTCATTTCATCTATTTATTATATATAAAATGAATGAATATATTCTATGATACATATAAATAAAATTATATTTATTTAAATATAAATTTCATTATGTATCTTCCATGGGGTTTATGCTTCATGTGTTACCAAATCGGTAATGTAGTTTTTTCAAAATTTTCCTTTATTGAGAGAGATGTTGTGTTCTGCCCCTATATTTTTCTATGAGGTGTATATAATACCATTTACATTTTATGTAATCAATTTAATTCATTTAAAAAAAATAATAAGATTCAATTAATGTTCTAATCCTATGGGGATCATTATTTAATGTTTACAAAGTGGTAATAGTTTGTTGTTATAATTTCATCTTTTATCGGTATTGTTTACGATTATGCTTCCATTGATGAAATATTGTTCTCCATATCTCAAAAACAATAATTAGTTTCCTTCTCCTCTGGTTATTAATGATATCTTAATGTATATGTGATATTTCTAAACTCATTGGTAAACATGATAATTAATTGTTTTTAAAAAACCTTACTTTTACTCTCTCTTTGGTAAATAATCTATGTTCATTCAAAACTATGTATTCTTAAAAGAATTTTAAAAATGGTTTATATATCAATATGATTTAAATGTTTTCAATATTTATATATAATATTAAAACATATTTAGAAAGAAAAATTTTATCATTTTTTTCCAGACATCCCTTATATGTTTTCAAGGATATATGTTTTCAAAAATGACACCAATATTGTTTATGAGTTTTCATTTTTATTTTAAAGGAAAATGGTTTTCAAAATGGTGTACGGTTAAAAAAGTGATTTTAATATCATAAATGATATTTTCCTTAGTAAAATTAAAAAAAAATTCCATTATGTTTTTTCAAATTGGTTTCATGGAAAAGGATTTTAAAAGTGTTATAAATTTTAGAATGTGATTTGTGAAGAAAAGGTATGTGCCATGTTTACTTTAAAAATACTTATCCATTTAAGATGAAATACTTGGTTAAGTTAATTCATTACAAGAGATATGATATAAGGATTCCATTCATATTCTTTATTTTATTGGTTTATGTTTTGATGGCTTGATGTTTATAAAACATGTTCCACTTCAACGGGTTATAACATGATAAATTATTAAGAAACCTTCTTCCTTTAATTAGTTATTATAAGATTAAGTGATGATAAAACTATCTATTTTACATAGGATATTATATAAATAAATTTTTATGATACCAATTTCATTTCATGGGCATTATATGATGTCTATTAAACCATTATATTTTTAGGGTAATGATAATATGGATGTATTATGAAACACATTTATAAGATATAATTAAGAGAAGGGTGGGACCTATATATCCCTCAAATGCATTGGGTAAAGATTATTATGAGATAATAATGGAAATAAAGTCAAAAATATTGAGCCAAAATGAAAAATTGAGGTCTCAAAATCCACTATGGGAAACATGCATGTCCTTCTCCATTATAGGCAGTAGGTGTGTCCTGGTCCACTATAGGAAATATGTGTGTCCTGATCCAATAACGGGAATTTAGTGTGTAGTGGTAAACTATATTGATGTTATTGGTAGTTATACTTAACATATGAAATGATTTTCTATTGTTATATTATTTCTAAACTTATATGACATGAGTTTATGGTTCATGATTATTTTTGGATGATTTTTTACCCTTATGGTTCATGTATTTTTAGCCACCAATCTTTATGCCAGGAAACTTGATTATGATCTTCCATAGGTAGGTTATAATATTATAATGTTACATTCGTGTTCTAATTCACTTATTATCATATTATTCTTACAAATATTCCTTGACTTCCCCTACTAAGATTCTGAGCTCACCCATTTTGCATGTTTCCTTACCCTTGGTTTTGATGAAATGATATTATAAAGAAGTATTAAAGAATAATATCATTATAGAAATGTTAAATAACATTCACAAAATTATATGAAAGTGTACTAATTTTCCAAATATAGTAATATTTTTTTTCATATCCATGAATTTTCATATTTTTCTGACCCATAATATAAAATAATGTAATATCCAATTATGTTAATCCTGGATCTTCATAAAAAAAATGGGTTAATCATTATCTAGGGTCCTCAACAACTTCTTCGAGCAACCCCAATGAGATTATTTCATTATTATATTGATCCCAAAAGATAATAATCAATTTTATATTGATTATATTTCAAATATTTAATGTTAATTTGATCACTAATTGAGTGTTTCAATATATAATCATGATAAAAACGTTAAACAACACCATTCCCAACTCAATAGAAAAGTAGTATTTATTTAGTATCATATTTGAGATATAATATTGTTGACCAACAAATAGAATAGGTGATTTTAAATCCTCAATCTATAAAAAATCAAGGAAAGTTATTCTATTGGAAACACATTCATAGAGAAACTAATGAACTTTTAAACCACCTATGATCACCTATATATGGACGTAAATGAAATAATGGAACAAATTTAAAGAGTGATATCTATTTTTCTAGTCAATCATTTATATTTTTTATCATCATATTTATATCAATGATGGATTTTTATTTTTCATTAATGAATTTAATCTGATTATTTTTATCTATTTACCTATTCATACTCTTCAAAATGCCAATTATCATTTATTTAATATATAAGTTATGATTTTTATAGAATAAATCATGATAAAGGATGAAGAGGATTGACAGTAATGGGTTAACCTTCCCAATACATATAATAGACTTAATGGAGTTGAACCTTTTATTATAATTTATAACAATCTATATGATGATGATTATTAATGTAAAAAATTTTCATAAATAATGAAGAGGAGATTTTACATATAATTACCCTTTGGATCAACATAAATATTTTTATCATACTCATTTTTCATTACAACTTTTAATAGGAATTTTTCATTGAGAAAATAACCATAAATATCAACTATAATCTATTAATTGAGATAGATATCCCATTTAATGGAACACTATTTTATAATTCTATGTTTATCTTCCAACATCATGTTGATAAGGTATAGATTAAGATTGTCCTTATAGATATATTCAAAATATAATTTATGTGAGGCTTCACATACTTTTTGGATAATACTACTAGAAGGAATGAAAATGAATCCCCTTATTTATGAGGAAAAGGTTTGTTATATATGATACCTTCGGAAACAACCAACAACGGATTAGTCTTAAATCATAGTGGTGATGTTTTAATTATTTTACATCCATGAATGATTAAATATCTAATAACCACATTGAAGCATGGTTTTGAGTCCAGGTTCAAATATTTTATCATATTCATTATAAAATAATCAACCATAATTTCATTATGTAACACAATTATTTGGTCATTTATTCATTATAGAATTAAATTAAATATAGTAATTGTTTGTCCACCTCTTGGGCTTCTTTCTCCATAGTAAATTATATCTACAATTAGAAAGGTTGTGATGTTATCTATAATATTAGGGTCTATAGTGTTTATTTATATTTTTAGGATACATTTCCAACCTAAAAATTTAAATTACATATTAATCTCCTCTCCCATATACATTAATAAAAATTCATATCAATTTTTCATCCTTTTAAAGCCAAATCATTATACATTTTTTACATTACATATATTATTATTTAAAGAGTATGTTTGACTATATTTTTGTTTTAGATAAAAGATGTAATAGTGTTTTTCCCCCCAACTATCCTATTAAAATTAAATATTATTTGGACCACATTACATAACACATTAGTTTTAATTTTTTACACTAATTTATATTTCTCCTTCTCCAAATTAAAGACCTTCGTACATAAAAAATTCCACAATTGTGAGTCTTATGATTTTTATTTCTGTGAAACCTAACATGAGACCAAGTTATCCTATGAGAAATCCTTAAATTATATCCACATCATATAAAAGGGGTCTTGGATTAGAGAGAATATGTGTTGACATATTATTAGAAGATCATGGGTTGACATGAACCATGATATTTTTGTTTGTATCATGTTTGGAACTATAATATCCCAAAATTGATTAATAATAACATATCAAGATTAATTCAGGCTCTTCTAGGTTGATTTAATTATCTCACTAGGTTATGTATTCTCATGGAAATATAATATCTATCAATTTTTGATGTACTGACTGAATTTTTCTAAAGAATGTTCTATTTTATCAACATATTATAAAGTCATTATATAAATAGTGAAATTAGATTAACTAATGGGTGAATTAATTTTTTAATTATTACTGGTATATGAAATAAAATCATTGATTGTGATTCTGTATTGTGTTTATACATAAAATATATTGCACTACGACATAATGAGAGGGGATGAAAATAAATTGCTTTCATCATTTAAGTGACATATTAATTATCAATATGTAAAATATTAATGAACAATGTAGAATGTATGAATATTGTAATTAGTGATAACTTCAAATATATATATAAGGTTCTTTTATTAAAAGTTAGTGAATATTAAAAAATTATTATATCTATATGAATTAGTTAATGAGAAAGATGTGAATAATAACAAATAATACTTTACAGTAATTTTAGATAGAATTAATTTGTTTCATTTTGAGTTAAATAATTATGTCTATTGTGAATGTGTCACATAGATATAGATAAAAATTAAAAACTATATTTGATTTTAGATTGGACATGTGTTATAATTTTTAACAAATGTTTGATACATTATCCATGAAATAATTGTTGAGTATGATGTTAATGGTGTTATAGAAGTGGAACATGAATTAAAATACCTTAAAATGACTTTTTATTTTTTACATATTATTTTGGGATTGTATGGAATACTTTTATGGATATAAGATAAACATATAATGTTATTTTATGTGTTTTGGTATGTTTTTATATTTTTAGTAATGTTTTTGAAAAGTATATGTGTTGATTACAAATATTTAGAATAAGATTGAGCTTACACTTAAGAATTACAATGGTATTTTCCATAGAATATTAAATCCTTGAGTTATCTAATAAATGGGAAGGGAAATATGTTATGCTGATGTTTGAAAATAATATTTTATAGAAACTATAATTTCTTACAAAAGATTTATGATCTCATAGAGGTATAATTTTTAAAAATACATAATTATGTTTAAATTTATGGTACATAAAAATAATTTGGATTTTGAGTGCACAATGTATGATTAACTATGATGATATATAAATGTATCTTGGAGTATAAATAAAAGTAGTATGATGAAATATAAGAATAACTAAAATATTTAATATATTTTCTATAATAAATTTTGAGGATACATAAGTGAGACATATAGTTTTCAATGGATATGACATATATTTATGGTGGTCAAATAATAAATGAATCTTTTTTCTCATATGGGGTAAGATTAAATTTCATGATCTCATTTTGAGCTTTATGGGTTAAATATAATATAGATTCACGGTATTCCCACTGTATGATTCTATTACTAGAATAAATTTTATGGAATAAGGAATAAAACGACATGTTAGTAGTGATGTAATTGTAACCATGATGTTGTAGAAAATATGTCTATATTCAAGGAGAGTCAAATATAAAATCATTATTGGTAATAAATGGTGATATCATTCACCAATTTTAATTATAATTATAATCCAATGAACTATGGGATTAAAATTCCAATTTTGAATTTGTAAAACTTGATCTGATATGAGAATAAAATTTAAATTACATGTTGTTTTGTAGGGATATTTTTAGAAAAATGATAGGACATTAAAAGTAGATGAGTTTAACTCTATTTATAAAGAATGATTTCAGAGCATTTTAGGATGTTAATTGGTTATTTAAAAATGAATACCATGATGTTATTTAGTATGATATTTTTATAAATTCTAAATGAATCCAATATGTGTGATCCATGATGAGTTTATTTTGAAAAGACGAGATAAAGAAAAATATTTGGATTTTGAAACTAACATGAATCTAATATATATTTATTTTGAAAAGGTATTTTAAGAATAAGAATTTATTGAGACAGATACACAATAATTACTTAATAAATTTATACATAAAATTGACATGTATGGTATTTTCATATATGATTAATCACAATTTTTTATATAAGAATAAAATATATATTCTATAATTATGTTTATTTTTTATAATTCTAAATGTGAGTAAGATAGTCATACGTGATGTGGTTTTTAAATATTATGGAAGTAAAATTTATTATGTGAGGAAGAAGTTTATATATAATCACTATTAATTGTAAAATAAATGTGATGATCTTGATCAACAAGGTGGTTGGGGAACCCATTTTGAATTAGAAGGATCCAACAAAAACAATCTATTAATAGAAGAAAAATCATGATATAGATTTGGTTTCAAATATTATAATATCCTCATATTAATTTATATTATGATTTTAGTGGAATACTCGGGTCCATAAATTTACATAAAAAAATGATATATTCACCAAAATTGGTGGGGAATATGGTAATAATATCATTTACTATTTAAACATTTACAATTATATATTAATTTTAGCGTGCTATGTTTGGTATTAAAAATTTGATTTTTAAAGTAATAATTTTAGGGATTAAAATTAAAAATAAGGGAAAATTTGGTAAATATCTATGAACACTGAATCTCCCCCTCGTAGGGTGGCTAAACTACTTCACTAGAACCATAAATTTTTATCATTGTGGAGCCAACACCATTAAAAGTATTTTTTATATTTCCAGTTATATTTTAACTATCATATACAAGGTGAAGAAATTAAAATTTTTATGAGTTCCTTATGAAAAAAATATGGAGGTAATATTTTGAATATCCATGAATAAATAGATTTTTAAAAACTATATACGACTTGAGGAATATATCATATATTATAAAGGACAAATAATATTAAAAACTATTTCATGGTAATAAATGATAAATTATATATATATATATATATTGATAATTACCCCCTTAAAGAGGAAAATTTAGCATATAATAATTATTTTATTATTTAATCACCAAGTGATTTTAACATTTAATTAAATTATTATTTGAGGAAAAAAAATAATCCTTTTTAATTACATATTTTATATTATAATGGGTATATAGGATGGGAAAATAGTATTGGATTTGGAGAGAAATTAATTAGAGAGGTAATTTGTGGATATGTTTTAGTATATAAAAATTAATAAATCCAGTTGAATCTGTTGAACAATTATCATCATTTTATAAAGTAAAATACACTTTATCTAAAGAATAATTCCCATAGTAAATTGTTAATATGGATGACTCATATACAATTTTTCAATAATGTATCAATGTATTGGAAGTAAAAATTAGTTCTATTAAAATAAAATATTCATTATTGGATATTAATGGAACTCTGATATATGGGCCTGAAAATTATTTTCATTAAAAGAACAAAATTCATGAAATTAATGTTTAGATGTTAATAAAATAATGTTATGAAAAATTGAATATAAATGATGCTGAGAAAAACTCTCTAAAAGAAAAAATTATTAAACATGATGTAAAATATAAAATCTTGGATGTGGTTTAAGAATAATTTTTACTAAATAGTTAATTAATATGTTCATTCGCATCAAATTCTAAGGATGGTTATTAAAATATACACCAATAAAGCATAAAAATATCCAAAGAATTTTCTACTACATTATTTCTTGTAAATATTATTTTCATTGTATTTCTAATAATGTTTTATATCATATAAAAGTGACTGAATATTTTTAGTGGTCAATTATGTCTCCATATATTCTTATAATTTAATAATATTTTCATCTTTAGTGTAGAATCATTCTTATCCTTCTGGGTTTCCTTATATATTAGAATTACCTTTTTCTCATACACCATTGTAATCCAAAATTTTTCATTCATTGTTTATTCCATATCATCTGTGGTGTTCCTTATTTATTAAACATTATTACAATATGGGTTGACATAGAAAATTAATATTAGACACAAAAATATCAAGCACTAAATTTTCTGAAAAATATTAATACATTCAATTAATATATTCATAAAAATATTTTTTATTCCTCAAATAAATAGATATATTATAGAAGGCCATTATTTTTAATGAGATTTCTATTTATAAAATAAAAGGACAACACCCAAAGAGTTATACCAAGAATGGAGTTGATAAAAAGAGATTTGTTTATTTTGAGAAACAACTCATAACATTGTTTCTCTTACAATTGATCAAGTGAATAACAAATTTATTACCCATTTTATTCTATGTCTAGGATTAATATTGATTCAATTATAGGGATATCTAGTAATATGATTATTTTAAATATAATATAGAATAATATTATTTTTTTCATGGATTAACCATTATAAAGATGTATCATAACTGAAAGTCTATTTATAAAGATGATCAATACATATTTCATCTAAATTATGAAAATTCATACTCAATGGTTGATTCATTATACACACAAGGGGATATTATTTTATGAATCTTTTTGTCACCATTATTTTATATGAGATTAAAATTTTTGAAGCTGATGGTTATGTAATTGTAAAATAATATTTTATAATCAATTTTTAACTGAATCTATAATGATGTTAAGGTGAAAATTTTTGATGGTTCAAGGAAATTAAAAGTGAGAGAGATTGGGAAATACATTTTGTGTTAAGGATGATGATGGTAAACTAGTTTTCCAAACTATTTTTATACACTACTAATTTCAAAAGTAGGCATAGTTTTGTTTAATGGATTACTCATAAATTATATTAGGCATTGTATTTATTGGTAATAAGGGGGATATATTATAAAATAATAATATTAAAATTATTTTGAAATTAGTATTGAAATAGAATTAAAAACAAATAAAAAAGATGTACCCAATGAATTATCATGACGAGTGTTGTGTTTTTTTAATAGTTTATAACATTAATATATAATATGAAATGATTAAAGTAACCAATCAGAGAATAGAGTACCTAGAAGGTAACAGTGTATTTAAAGAACCCATTAATTGAGATATATCTGATAATTATAATTGATACGTATTCTATAGTGAATGAGTAATTAATATGAAAAGACAGAGTTTCAATAATTATTTAGATTGAAACTTATTTATTCACCAATTTAATACTGATAATCATGATTCAATTTTTTAGACTACTAATTATATATCACTTTATATGTATAGAATTTTTTTTATAGTTTATGAAGATTGTATGTATTTTAGAATTTTTTTTCTTTTTCATGTCATATATTTGGAAATAAATGTAGAGAATTTTATTAGTAAATGAAAATGGGTAGATCATTATTCAAATACATATGATTTTAATAGTGCATATAAATTTTATGAAATGATATATTTATTTAGGAGTCTAAAGGATACATGTGAATGAAAAAAAATAAATATGGAATGAAAATTTTGGGATAATTAATTTGATTATTATTTTCATGAATAATAATTTATGTTGTTATTGTGTCTCATGGATACTGATAAATAATTAAAGATATAGTTTTTTAGATGAGATAGGAGCAATATTTATTGATGATTTCCTAACGTAGTGTTAGTGGACTATTTGTTGAGTAAGAACATAAAGCAGAAAGGGAAGGGAATAAATCAATAAAATGATCAAAATGATTTTAGTCATGATGTATAATAATTTTGAATTGTTTTTTAGTGTTTTTTGAATTTATGATAAATTATATAATATATTTAAAGGTTTTTTAGTTGAGTTTAGGTGGTTATAGATATTTTTGAAAAATTAACTACTTGATCAATGATAGTCTAATAATATTAGAGATCATACATAAGAATAAATTTGGATTTATCTTGGTATATAATATTTGGGAGTTTGTATATATTTTTAAAAATATATATATTATATTATGTTTTATCATGTATAAATAAGAGTAACTATGTTCTTTTTTAAAATACATATGATATTTGAGAGGTAGATATTGAAAAATCAGTTACATAATATTTTGTTGGGATGTATATGAATATTTTTGGGTTTGAACGATGAGTAAAATGTTATCTCTAATGAAAAGAAAGTTTATCTTAGATCAAATGATATTGTAATATGGTTACATTTAATAATTATGATTATTTTTAAAATAATATGTATGATTACTTTTTTGGATATGTATGCGTAAAATTTTGTTTCAATTTATTCATTAATATCATTAGATCTCATGTAGGATAAAATAGGGTTTTAGTGGATTATGATTAAATATGATAACATTGTAATGAAGTTCATTTGTTTAATATACAGATGATTCAAGGGGTTTATATTTCTTGTTTATATCACTAGATGTGTCATTTCATTTTTAAGAAGATTATTTTATGATTTCATTGATTTGTATATGACAATGAAGATATGAAAACATATGCTTGATTCATGAAGATACAAGTCTAAAATCATTAATGATATTAAATTATGACATCTTTGATTAGATTGAAAAATAATTGAAAATGTAAGATCATTGGTATTTGAGTTAGAATATTGAATTCATACCACATGTTTATTTTGAGAATCAAATATAATGATATATAAAATTTGTGATGATATTTGTTTTTGAAAATTATAGATATTAAACAAAATATATGGACTTTTATTATGAATTGAATTATTTGAGGCTTTTGATTTTATCATCTGATGAGTTTTAAATTATTATCATGATTCAATTCATTATTAATATTTAAAAATAAAAATAAAATGGTCACAAATATATATGATCAGTATAGAATTTATAGATAGAATATGTTTCAAAAATGTATATTCATAGAGACACAACAAAAAATATACTGCATATCATGAGTGTCTAGGTTATTATAGAATATGTAGATAATGATAATTTCATACAAATGTAGCTTTAAATTATTCTTTTTCAAATTGATTTGTGATCATTATTTGATATTATAAAGATATATATTTTTATGAGTAATTAAACAACATGATGGTTATTATTATTTATATTTATAGATAATTATAGAAAAAGGAACCCTAAAATTCATGATGTTTTTACTGATCAGTCTGGTAGTTAATTTTTTTCTCTGAGGATAATGATCTGTCCTTTGATGTTTTCAGAACAAGATGTTCATTGATGATCCTTTTCAATATTTTAGCATGATTACCTATTATAAATTGGATAAATTCAATATAAATAACATATGTTAATATATTTAATCTTTCCAGAAATATATTTTGGGTGAATTATGATACTTTCCCTATGATTATTAACATTAAGATTCTAGAGGATCACCAAATTCTTGGAATTGACCCAAATCCAACATGAATGTAGGAACAAACATGGGGGGAAACCTTCAAAAAATATCATGTGTTTTCCCTTTTTAATAATTTCTTATATATTATGTATTTTAATAGTTATAATAATGAAACAATATTCATCCTAATGGTTGAAATGAACTAAATAAAAAATGAAATATAAATTTTTAAAATTATATCCACACTAATTCACCCTCCTATAAAAGTGGGCTTGAAATCTCATTGGGGTCCTTATTTACTTTTCATTTTAATTATATTGATGTAACAAATTGATTCGGATGAGAATATACTTCTTCTATTCTTCTAGAAGGTTTAAATTATTATGTTAAAATATCAATTTATAGTCTAATGGGTGTGTCGTTGATTTATATTGGACAATTCTATCCAAAGAAGCACTTTATAAGTTATATCACATTTTGTATACTCCATGTGAATAAATGAATATTTTTAATAATATTTATCCTATATAGTAATTTACCATGGGAGATGGTAACTATTTACACATGATGTTTTTTATATGAAGACCAATTATTTTTTCCCTAATATTATATTCATATAGGTCCACATGAAAATGATGAATGTATATTCATTTATTTTTTCTACCTAATTAAATGTTTTTCAATAAATAGAACATAAAAAATTGATAATTTAATTTAATTATATTCAATCATATAATTTAGTAATGTTATATGTCCTATATAATTCCCCAAAATAATGGATAACTAGATTGTGAATATAATTTGGCCATGTTATCCTCTTAATTTATCCAAAAATATAAGTAGGGGTACCTCCCTCTCGATTATGTGGAATATAATTGGTAGAAATTGTACTTGATGTGACACAATGTTTTATCATTGTGTTAGAACTCTTCATTAACCCCCTAAAAGAGGGGTAATTTGTGTATCCTTATCCATATATGCCAGCTCACTGATAAAGTAATCCATATAATTAGGTAAACCTAAGAGGAGTTCTCTCTATTATTCCACGCTTCGATATAACTAGTATGGTAAATGGGGAATAAAATGTTTAATTATTTTTATAATAGAATGATCATTATATATGATCTCTATTGTTAGATAATCCTTATTATATATATCAAAATGGGTATAGAATCATCTCTTCTAGTTTGAGTATCCTTTAGCATAGATGTAACCATATTATAGTTATTGATAATGTTAAACCCAAAGGATGAATCTGTATCTTAAAATTATAATAAATTAATTGATTTACTATATATTTTACGATAAATGAATTAATAAATTCATCCCAGGGGACAACACGTATTCTTTGATGGTGGATATGGATACATCATCGAAGGACATAAAATCTCATCACGAATATTGGGTTAGTAAGTGAGAATAGAGGATCTACATCTTTTTTATTTAGGGAAATCATGAACCTGGATATAATATAAACATAAAGAACCTCACCTTATTATAGAATATCAGTTTCAATAAAAAATTATTTATTTTCATAGCTCATATCATAATTTTTTTATGAAAGGGAGAACTTAACATATACAAGAGTCCATTACCTATTTCATTATTAATGTATATGCATCTTCCCAATGAAACCATCCAAAATATTCTCTAATACCATTTATAATAGATAAAAAATTATAGGAGAGATAAATATGTGGTAGATAAACCTATAAGTCCTAGATATTATTTCTATGTTATCATCAAAAAACTAATACCATTAAAAATTTTAAAACCAATGTTTGTCAAAAAATTTATAATTCTCTGAGCAAGGTATAAAAAATAAATCTCTATAATGAGTTGGATATAAAACAGCCTCTGATTTCAATATTAAATCATTGTTGGTCCAAGTGGGTTCAATTATTTGAAAAAAAAACAATTGAGTCTCCATAATTCTATAATATCGTGATAATAATTGTCTTTTCGGTTTCTATAACTAATAAAAATTTATATATTGAGGGAGATGAGAAAGGTTTTCACTAAACAATATTTAAAACATTAATGTCTAGAGAAAGAATTATGATTTCTTGAAGAAAAAATACTATAAATCAGAGTGAATAATTCACATGAACCACTATGTATGATATATCATGGCCATATGATTTTTCAGGAGTTAATCTAAGAACCTATCCATATGTGGAAAGTGAAAGTAATATTCTTCCTAATGGTGAAAAAATGGAAATTTAATTAAATTTTATTATCATTAAAAAAATCATTCCTCATGAAACACATAGGGAAACTAATTTAGGATTGTGAAAACATAAGATAATTCGTAATACTATTTTATTGATGGGTCATGGAGTTATTTTTGTGAGAATATCATAATATATTCCTTTGACTATTATATTAAATATAATAAATTTTTATAAAAAATCATGTGAATTATTTATGAAATATCATTTACCTATAAATATATCCCAGTATGGGAAAATTTATGCCATAGTTTCGTTCAAAATAAAGGATTTACTATATGATATATGTAATATTGGTTTTAAATTCAATCCCTAGATATGTCCCATCACGGTTATAATATTATTTTAAAAAATACATAATCATTAATTAAATAATTTATATACTTGATACCATAAGAATAACTATTTAATAATCCATAATCTTTAAAGATAGTGTTACCCCACCAAATCCCAATATAGATAGAGAATGTGAGGAATACTATGGGGAGAATAATAGATCTCGAGTTCATGAATGTGTTCTACCAAGAAGATATGTAATTGAACCTTGTATAGATTATAAAAACAAAAAAAAAGATCTAAAATATTGGTCCCATAATATATTATTTTTTATTATGATATATTTGAATCCTATGTCAATTCTATTTGTTATTTTTTCAATAATTAATTATTGGGATATTGGTAGTCGCTATTTTATTATTATATTATTATTTATCCTAAAACATTCTTTTATAAAAATTTATTACCATTATTGTAGTCAAACATAATTAATGGTTGATTAACCATCACAATAACCATTGATCATTTTCATTACTAATAGTAAAATTTCTATACCCCATATTTTTTTCCCGGTCTCTCCTCCTACCATCTCTGTCACGAACCGGATCTGGTCGCCACCATTAATGGCACCAAACCCGGCCCGTGGCAAGGCCCGAAGGGCGTTCCCTATCCCCATAGGCTGGCACAAGTGCCCGGGTATCAAACAAATCTGGTTTGGGAACGATTTACCCGAGTATGAAAGCATAAATAAAAAAAAACAATCAATTATTAGAATCTGAAATTTTCATGCTAAACAATTCCTAACAAAACCAGATCTGAATAAATATGTTCAAAGACAATAAAAGTGGTCTAAAAACAAATAATGACAACATAAAGACATCCCCACGGACTCCACACGTCAAGGGGATCATCACCCGCAAGTCGTCCTCGCAACTCCGCCCCAATGATGGGGACTAACATCCCCAACCACCCTTACCCTTAGCCTTCCCTTTAACAGAGTCAAGCATAAACAGGTCTACATACACCAAAGGGGTATAAGTAGGGTGTGAGCCTAAGCCCAATAGGATACCACCAGATGATTCCAAAGAGCATACAATACAATGTGAACAAAACAATAAATTTTAATACACAAGGTGAAACAGTGTTAAAATTTAAAGAAATGAAACTTTCAAATGAAAAAAGTTTTCAATCCGAGAATTTCAGAATGTTAGCACATTAAATTGACATGTGAGCTACTGTAATGTACTTCCAACAACAACCCACAACAAGGGTAAATACCACAAATACAATGAGCATCAAAATCGGGAACACCCCTAAGCACTAGGTTGTCTCGGGCCCTATGTACCTCGTACCTCGGTGTAGAGTAACCATAGAAAAATATGTTCTTGTTCACGATCCACTAGTATGGAACATACCCATAACCTAGTTTTCCCCAATCATCATCCAAATTTTTTAGTTAGAGTTTTCGTTATCCATATTCTAAGTGGAACAGGGACAAAACCCATCCGATCCACTAGCCGTACTAGTACAAATCTGACCCACCTAGGTACCCGGGCTTCCCCTTTTTGTGCTCAAACAATTTCAGAAAAAAACACACATCCTTTTTCATATAAAATATCACTTCTAGTCACAAACAAATTGTACAGTATCTACACACATTTTATACCATTTAAAAAACACAATAAAACAATTTTATTTCCAATAAAACAACCTCTCAAAACATCACATTGTTTTTCACCCAACGCTCTTTAAGATATCCACCTTTCACACTATGATAACAATTTTAAGTTATTAAAACAAAATTTCAGTTCAACACCCTTTAATGAAACCAAAAATTCAGTTATGGGGCATTCCAAAATGAACCAATAAAAGATTTGAATGAAAAATCCCCAATTTCAACAAAAAATGGAACTTAAAATTCATTTGCATTATAAATGCAACTAAAACCAATTTTTACAGAAAAATTCAAGTGAAATAAACATTAAGGTACCATGAAAACAGAAATCTAATTCACAAAAATTGCACACACAATGGAATCACCTACCAAATTAACAAAAACCCTTGAATCTCCGTGCGAAAATCAAATCACACCCCCGACGCACCAAGAGAGAACTAGATCAAACCTAAAACCACACAAATTGGCCAAGAAAGCCCCAGGTTAAACCCTAGGTTCGAAATCCTAGTTTCTGGACATTATTAAAATCAATTATAACCGAAGAAACCCTAAGAACAATGAGTTAAACCCCAAGTAATTTGAAAGAGGAAAGAAAAGGGCTCATTTACTTGAAGTATCTTGAAGTAATCACTCCAAAACTCCAGTATCTGAAATTTAAAAGATCCAAAATTTGGGGTACGTTTGAACAAGATGTATTATCTCATTTAGGAACTAGAATGGAGGAAAAATATTGACAATTGAGAGAGTTATGAAAGAAATACTTTACCTCTTCAAATCTGGGCGATTTGAGGAACCCTAAGATGTTAGGCACCAAATCGCAATTATCCAGAGTTCCAAAGAGGTGAGAGAGTGCTCAGAAGCACGGCTGGGTTAATTGGGCTTGGGTGAGACTTAGATTCACGGAAAAATCCCAAATATTGAATAAGTTATAACAACATCAAACTTTATTTTTAAAACCGGAATTGGGCTTTCGGGCAGGCCCAACCCCTTAGATAAAAACCCAAATAAAACTTAGTTATGGATTTATAAAAGCTCCAAATTACCTTGGTGGTGTTAATAGGTAAGGGAAGGTCAATAAGGAATTTGAATGTATGAAAAATGTTGAAAAATGAAAATGTTATAAATGATACAATATTTATTTTTTTAATCTATAATTGGGCTCACGGTTTGGCCCAATTCTTGAATACTCATCTATTCCTCCCTAAAACCTAGGGAAACCCCCAAAACAAATAAAGGATGTAAATTAAATGAAAAATACCTTTAAAATATGTCTTCTATGTGGCAATTCTACCCACCATGAGGACTTCCACCCCGGAAAGTCAACATGAATCTCGGTTGGAAAACAAGAATGTGTACTCTTCCTCGACCCATGACTTTCGCTCCCATGTCTCATGTGTATCATTCCCATGCTGCCATAAAACCCAGACTAAAGGAATAGAAATTCCTTGAAGTATCTTCTTTTGGGAGTCCACTATTTTCACCGACCTCTCAACGATAGACAATTCAGGCTCTATCTCCAGTTCTTCCCAACTCAACACATGGGATGGATCCAGATTGTATTTCTTCAACTGAGAGACGTGGAAGACATCATGGATAGACGTCAACTAAGAAGGTAAGGTCAACCTATATGCCACCTTGCCAATATGCTCAGTGATCTCAAAGGGTCCGACATACCGTGGAACCAGCTTACCTTGCTTCCCAAATCGACGATGGCCCAGACGACTGGCCACTTTTAAGAATACCCTGTCACCCACAGAAAACTCTAGGTCTCGACGCCTCCGGTCAGCATAAGATTTATGAAGACTCTGAGCTGTCAATAGGCGCTGCATGATCAACTTGACCTTCTCAGAAGTCTCCTGCGCAAGGCTTGGCCCCAACATTGAAGTCTCTCCTACCTCATCCCAACATAGGGGGGACCGAGAAGGCCGACCATAGAGCGCCTCAAAATAGGCCATTAGAATCATGGATTGGTAACTATTATTATAAGCAAACTCTACCAATCCCAAATGGCTATCCCAAGAACCTCCAAAGTCCAGGACACTTGCACGAAGCATGTCCTCCAATATCTGATTCGCCTGCTCTGTCTGACTATCCGTCTGTGGGTGGTATGCCGTGCTCATCTTAATTTGAGACCCCAAGGCCTTATGAAGGCCTTACCAAAATCGAGAAGTGAAGCGGGGGTCTCTATCTGAGACAACAGCTGATGGTACACCATGGAGTCTCACTACTTCCTGAAGATAAAAATGGCCCAACTCATCTACTTTAGTTGTATCTTTTATCGGAATGAAGTGGGCTGATTTGGTCAGACGATCAATCACCACCCAAATAGCATTCTTACCCCGAGCTGTATGAGGTAAGCCAACAATGATGTCCATGGAGACCTCTTCCCACTTCCAAGTAGGAATCGGTAGTGGTTGGAGCAAACCGGATGGCCTTTGGTGCTCTGCTTTCACCTGCTGACATGTGTAGCATCTTGAAACAAAGTCTGCTATGTCCCGTCTCATACCAGGCCACCAAAACTGCCGACGAACATCATAATACATCTTAGTGGCACCCGGATGGACAGACCACTGAGAATGGTGGCTATCTTTCATCACAACCTTCCGCAGTGATAATGGCACTACTGAACGACCATTGAAGCACAAGATGCCCTCGGGAGACGACGACCAATCAGAGGATGTCTCCCCACCTTGAAGGAACTGCTTAGACTACTGACAAAGATCATCACTGGGCTGTTCCTGCTGAATCAACTCAAATAGAGAAGGAGTCAACTGGACGCTTGCCAAGAATTCCCCTCCACTGTATTCCCTGGTCTCCACATGCATCTGAGAAAAGAGACCCATCAAAGTCCACTCATCACTAGACTTACTCAAAGCCTACACTGGAACTTTTCTGCTCAAAGTGTCGGCCACTACATTACCCTTTCCTAGGGTATAGACAATGTCAAAGTCAAACCCCTGCAAGTACTTGATCCAGCGACGTTGTCTCAAGTTGAGGTCCTTCTGAGAGAAGATATAAGCCAAGCTTTTGTGATCAGACTATACCCAAAAATTCTCCCCAAAGAGGTAGTGACGCCAAGTCTTCAAAGCATGCATCACCGCTGCCAACTCCAAGTCATGGGTTGGGTATATCTTTTCATGTGGTCGAAGTTGGCGAGAGCCATACGCAACCACATGATCATCCTGCATAAGCACGCATCCAAGACCCATACCTGAAGCATCACAATAAACCACATATCCCTTTCCAGCCACTGGCAAAATCAGCACGGGGGCGGTAGTCAGCCGCCTCATCAGCTCCTCGAACGATTCCTGACATTCTGGACCCCAAACAAACATCACCCCTTTCCGGGTGAGGGAAGTCATCAGTGAAGCAAGACGAGAGAAATCCCGAACGAATCGCCTGTAATAACCAACTAAGCCAAGAAAACTCTTGATCTCGAACACATTCTTCGGTTTCTCCCACGACATGACTGCACAAATTTTCTCAGGGTTCAATGAAACTCCATGCTCTGAGATCACATGCCCCAGAAATCTCACCTCTCTGATCCAAGAAGTGCACATTGATAACTTTGCATAGAGGCGGTGATCTCTTAATGTACCCAAAAAGATCTTCAAGTGATATTCGTGTTCCTCCTCAGAGCAAGAGTATACCAGAATGTCATCCACGAACACCACAACAATGGAATCGAGATACCGATGGAACACCCTATTCATAAGTGCCATAAATACCACTGGAGAATTGGTCAATCCAAAGGGAATGACCAAATACTCAAAGTGGCCGTACCTACTTTGAAATGCTGCCTTAAGGATATCTGACTCCTTCACCCTGAGTTGATGATACCCTGAACGCAGGTCTATCTTTGAGAACCACTTTTCCCCCTTCAACTGATCAAACAAATCATCTATTATGGGGAAAGGGTATTTGTTTTTAATTGTTACCTTATTTAGGTTTCGTTAGTCAATGCACAACCGGAGGGATCCATCAGCCTTTTTTGCAAACAACACAGGAGCGGCCCAAGGAGAGACGCTCGGGCAAATGAATCCTTTGGATTATAAGTCGTCCAGCTGTATCTTTAATTCCCTCAACTCGGTGGGGGCAATGCGATAAGAGGGAAGAGATATCAGCTGTGTTCCCGGCGCCAGATCAATTGAAAACTCCACATCCCGCTCTGGGGGAAAACTAGAAAAATCATCAGGGAATACCTCGGGAAACTCATTCACTACACGAGGTAGTGAACCTTCAAGGGAAATACCATACTCTAGCACAAGCAAAGATAACTGGAAGATAACACTTCCAACTCTGGGAGTGGAGGCCTTGTGCAACTTGATCGTGGATCCCATTCTCTATGAAAAACATGATGACTCCCATCTGGTGCCGTGAAACTCACACGCCGTCTTTAGCAATCGATGTGTGCCTGGAAGTGTACTAGCCAATACATCCTGAGTATGACATCAAAAAGGTCCATATCTAAGACCAAGAGGTCCCACTCCATCTCCACCCCTGACACAGAAAGTGCACATGAGGGGAACCTGAGGCCCTGATCCTTCTTCTTTCCCTAACGGTGTCACCAACTCCATTGCAAAAGACATCAACTCAGTTGGAAAATTCAGAAAGTCCACAAAATGTCCATAAATGAATGAAACAGAGGCACCAATATCAAAAAGAGCAGTAGCTATAGAAGATGTGATCAGAACGGTACCTCGAACTGTCGACGGTCCCGCCTCTGATCCTGCTGGTGACTGATCCACTACATAGAGATGTCCAGTATCTGCCTGAGGATGACCGCTAGTCTGTGGTTGTGCCCTGAACTGGCTCTGCCCAGAAGATGATCCAGCCCTACCACCACGACCACCAAATCGAGATCCCCCAGTCCTCGACGGCTTGGATTGTGCTGGCACTCCTCTTGAAGCCACTGACCCTGCCCCACTTGGGAGTAGACGTGCCACACCGAAGAAGCGCTGCAAATGCCCTATACCTCCACACTGGTAACAAGGCTTCGGAGGAAGAGGACATGCTGGTCGGATATTCCCAGGCCTCCCACATTGGTGGCACATGACCGATCTCGCATCAGAAGCCGCAGAAGAAAACTGCCTGGAAGAGTGGCCTGAACTGCCCCCTCCTTTCTTCACATGATCCTCCCGCTTCATTTTCTTCTCTGAGGAGCTGCCACTGCCCACTGCTGATACTGAACCATAGAAACCAGCCCTGCCTTTCCTATCAATCTCCACCATGAACGCCCTATCAATAACCTCAGCATAGGTCCTCAGCTTAAACAAGAACACCTGATAGTATATCTCTGGTCGCAAGCCTTTCTCAAACGTCTGGGCCTTCGCTTTCTCATTAGAGACAATTTCTGGAGCATACCGAACCAACTCAGCGAAACGGTTAGCATACTCCATCACATATAGATTCCCCTGAACAAGTTCCATGAACTCTCTAGACCTGACATAAGCCAACACCTCAGGGAAATACTGTTCACTGAAGACAACCTTGAAATCTCCCCAGCGCATCTGCTCATTCTTCCCAGACTGAAGCACTAACTCCCACCATTTACGGCTGGGAACCTCCAACAGAAAGGAGGCACACTTCACCCTGATCTCCTTGGGTGTTTCCAGGAACTCAAACATACGCTCGATCTTCTCGAGCCATTATTCTGCTTCCTGGGGTTCTGTGCTACCTCGGAAGGTAGTAGGATTGTTTTTTAGAAACTCTTGTGCTTTATCTTTTCTAGGACCTATCTTCTCTGCCCTAACAGGAATAGGAGCATGATCTGGTCCCTGTCCCAAAGCATGGATATCCCGAACAACAGCCTCCACGAGCCTCTGATCAATCGGTGTGGGAGAACTCTCTCCAGCTTCCTCCTGTGGGTGTGTGGGAGCTTTCCGGGGAGGCATGTTGCTACAAAATGCAACAGTCACAAAACAATAGTCAATACAAAAATTCTGAAAATTGAAATCAAATACATCAAATATAAATAAACTAAACACATTCTTGTAATAAAAGAAACAACTACTCCACATCTGCCTGATGTCCACATGTGGTCTGCAGCCCACACGTCTCAACTAGAAGTGAAGTCAATCAGTAAATTCCAACATCCTCTGGTGACTCATGCTCTGCCATGAGAGGTGCAGGCCAAGCACCCTACTCACAACCAATACCCCGAGCCCCGATAGTCCTAGCTCTTGTCTATCCATACTCATCCCAAAATAACAAAATAACCCAAAAACATTAACCTGCTCTGACACCATTTTGTCACGAACCGGAGCTGGTTGCCACCATTAATGGCACCAAACCCGGCCCGTGGCAAGGCCCGAAGGTTGTTACCTATCCCCTCGGGCTGGCACAAGTGCCCGGGTATCAAAAAAATCTAGTTTGGGAACGATTTACCCGAGTATGAAAGCATAAATCAAAAAAAAAAACAATCAATTATTAGAATCTGAAATTTTCATGGTAAACAATTCTTAACAAAACCAGATCTGAATAAATATTTTCAAAGACACTAAAAGTGGTCTAAAAACAAATAATGACAACATAAAGACATCCCCATGGACTCCACACGACAAGGGGATCATCACCCGCAAGTCGTCCCCGCAACTCCGCCCCAACGATGGGGACTAACATCCCGAACTGCCATCACCCTTAGCCTTCCCTTTACCCGAGTCAAGAATAAGAAGGTCTACTTACACCCAAGGGGTGTAAGTAGGGTGTGAGCCTAAGCCCAATAGGATACCACCAGATGATTCCAAAGAGCATGCAATACAATGTGAACAAAACAAGCAATTTTAATACACAAGGTGAAATAGTGTTAAAATTTAAAGAAATGAAACTTTCAAATGAAAATAGTTTTCAATCCGAGAATTTTAGAATGTTAGCACATTAAATAGACACGTGAGAAACTATAAAGTAATTCCCAAAACAACCCACAACAAGGGTAAATACCACAAATCAAATGAGCATCAAAATCGGGAACACCCCTAAGCACTAGGTTGTCTCGGGCCCTGTGTACCTTGTACCTCGGTGTAGAGTAACCATAGAAAAATCCGTTCTTGTGCACGAGCCACTAGTAGGGAACATATCCATAACCTAGTGGTCCCCAGTCATCATCCAAATAGTTTAGTTAGAGTTGTCATTATCCATATTCTAAGTGGAACAGGGACAAAACCCATCCGATCCACTAGCCGTACTAGTACAAATCCGCCCCACCTAGGTACCCGGGCTTCCCCTTTTTGTGCTCAAACAATTTCAGCAGACAACACACATCCTTTTTCATATAAAATATCACTACTAGTCAAGAACAAATTTTATAGTATCTACACACATTTTATACCATTTAAAACACACAATAAAACAATTTTATTTCCAATAAAACAACCTCTCAAAACATCACATTGTTTTGCACCCAATGCTCTTTAATATATCCACCTTTCACACTATGTTAACACCTGTAAGTTATTAAAACACAATTTCAGTTCAACACCCTTTAATGAAACCAACAATTCAGTTATGGGGCATCCCAAAATGAACCAATAAAATTTTTGAATGAAAAACCCCCAATTTCACCAAAAATTGGAACTTAAAATTCATTTGCATTATAAATTCAAATAAAACCAATTTTTACGGAAACATACAAGTGAAATAAAGATTAAGGTACCATGAAAACAGCAAGCTAATTCACGAAAATTTCACACACAATGGAATCACCTACCAAATTAACAAAAACCCTTGAATCTCCATGCGAAAATAAAATCGCACCCCCACCGCACCAAGAGAGATCTAGATCAAACCTAAAACCACACAAATTGGCCAAGAAAGCCCAAAGTTAAACCCTAGGTTCGAAATCTTAGTTTCCGGACATTAGTAAATTCAATTATAACTGAAGAAACCCTAAGAACAATGAGTTAAACCCAAAGTAATTTGAAAGAGGAAAGAAAAGGGCTCATTTACTTGAAGTATCTTGAAGTAATCACTCCAAAACTCCAGTATCTGAAATTTGAAAGAGCCAAAATTTAGGGTACGTTCCAAAAAGATGTAATATCTCATTTAGGAACTGTAATGGAAGAAACATATTGATATTTGAGAGATTTATGAAAGAAATATTTTACCTCTTCAAATCTGGGCGATTTGAGGAACCCTAAGAGGTTCGGCACCAAATAGCATTTATCCAATGCTCCAAAGAGGTGGGAGAGAATTCATATGTGCGGCTGGGTCAATTGGTCTTGGGGGAGACTTGGAATCACAAAACAATCCCAAATATTTAATAAGTTATAACAAAATCAAATTTTATTTTTAAAACATGAATTGGGATTTCGGGCAGGCTCAACCCCTTAGATAAAAACCCAAATAAACCCTAGTTATGGATTTCTAAAAGCTCCAAATTACCTTTGTGGTGTTAATTGGTTAGGGGAGGTCAATAAGGAATTTTAATGGATGAAAAATGTTGAAAAATGAAAAAGTTATAAAAGATACAAAATTTATTTTTTTAATCTGGAATTGGGCTCACGGTTTGGCCCAGTTCATGAATACTCATCTATTCCTCCCTAAAACCAAGGGAAACCCCCAAAACAAAGAAAGGTTGTAAATTAAATGAAAAATTCCTTTAAAATATGTCTTGTATGTGACAATATCAATGTCCTACTATTCGGAAAACTTTCTTAAAGATGATAAACATAATATTTCTTATATCTGAATTGTGGATTTTAGCATGAATGTTGAGAAGGGATGTCATAGGATACAGAATAACTAATGATATTTCATAAAAATTATTATGTTGTGGGTTCCTGATGGGTAGATAAATCATAGTTCACCATGGCCCCACACAAACATTTTCCAGTTGTTTTTAGGAAAATGATGCAAACTGAAGACCATATGAGTTGCAGTGGTGATTGAAAAGGATACTTATAAAAATTTTATATTGATAAAATATTATATGAGAGATTTAAAAGAATAATTTATTGATTTTTTGATTTATTGGACAATGATTTAATTAAATAATTTATGATTTGGATCGATAAAAAGGATACTTATAATATCCTATGGACATAGGATTTTATTAAATGATTTATGATTGAAAAGGTTACTTATAATATCCTATAGACATGATATATCTAAGAACCTATTCACATGAAACACTACGTAATATACATCATTGAACGAATTTTAAATTTCAATTCATTTTTTTAAATAAATATTTTATATATAAAAAAGAATAGAAATATTATGTAGACCATTTATCTTATGATGATTTACATGGGGATCTTGTTGGGAAAAAATTTAGAATCTGAACATGATTACTCAATAAGATGGATGGATTCAACATGAAAAAAATTATTAAATTATATTTAATTTTATTAATTAAAATAAAAACCATTCAATAAGTTTGACGTAGTGATGAATTATATCAACAAAATTCTATAACTGAGAGTTCAGATTCTGAGAATAGTTTTGTATGATAATTATTCTAATTCTCATATTTTCTACTATGTTTGGGATGTTCTTTAAGAGTGTTTATTTTTACATGGTATTATTTATGAAATAAATATCAACATAACATTTAAAGTGTAATTGATATTTGAAAACACCCTTTATTTAAATTACTTTCCATTGTTGACATTGATTTATTTAATGGCATGACAATATACTTCATGTAATATTGAATACGATGGTGAATATATGTCATCTTACTGATATTATTTATTACCCAATGGTTAAAATCATATGGAAATTCTTCAAATAGGTTACGATATTCCTGATATTTATGATCAATTATTTTATTATCACCCAAAAAACACAAGAGATATATATTTTGGATTGAAACTATGGATTTCATTTTATTAAAAACAAGTTACATTGTCTCCTATAATTGACATGTTGGATGAAAAGATAAAATTTACTTCGAATCAGGGACTGGATATGTGAATGAGATACGATTTTTTCCATTTGTAATTTTTTTATTTAATAATATTCCCTTAAGTAGACAATAAAATTTCATTCTTAAAGGAAAAACCATAACACTAGAATTTAATGTTCAATAACAGTACATGGAGATTGGATTTTTAGGGAGTTTTTTATTACACTACAAGATTATGTTTCATCATTGTGTGATCTCCCATGCACTAAAATGAGTATTTAGGGAAGTGTGTTAATGAATTTTCATTATTACCCTATCAAATTCTCTATATTATTTCATGTTTTATATCATTAAAATCACATAAATAACACTAATGGATTCAAAGACCAAGTATATTTGTAAAACTAGGTACATAAAATAATTATGTGCAACTGAAAAATGACAAATTATTATTTAAATATCCATATTGTTATCCTAATTACCTTTGAGATTATAATAATTTATAGGATAAGCTAACAAATATATAACTAAAAGCGGTCAGATATAAACCTCCTTGAGGGGATAAGAATGAAAAATAATAATATCATATATGTTATAAACACAGAAATGATAAAATTAATGATAAGTCTCATGAATAGTAAAATGGAATCTTGAAAATATTAAAAATTCATCATATGATGATGATATTATTGGAATGCGCAAACATAAAAATATTCATAAGTATAATTCCAGGATAACAACCAAGAAAACTTAAAATTGGCGATATATCCCCATTGGTGATTAGGTCTACTCAATGGTCTTGTATATATCATCACATGAGATATAAAAATTACACAATGCATTGGATTGATATTAGGGTACACCCTTCATAACATTTATATATCTATGTGTGCGAGATGAGGAGATCATTCATAAGGTATAAGCATAACAGACTCCACTAAAAAGAAATGGGTAATATATTTTTGACTCTAATCATAGAAAAATGACATCTAACATGGATTCAAAATAAAATAAGAAATTAAATCATATTGTTGAACATATTTTAATAATTAGGCATATGTATGAAATATGGACTGCAATTGAATGTGATTTCATGAGTGGGGGTGGATATGTAACTTTGGACATGAATTTTGATAGCATGGTTTTTAGAAAATGGGAAGGAATATTTAATTATGATAATAGTATCATATTTTTCATAATACCAATAGTGAAGAAGGGGTTTTATTAATATAATAACGAGTATTTATTGAAGGAATTTGGGGATTAAAATAATTTTATTTATTGGTTCATATTGTGACATAAAAAATAGAATGTTCCCTTAAATTGAGATTACTATCAATATTTATTTTATGTAGATTACGTGAAAATGTAATTTCTCCCTAGTGAAGAAAACAAAGATAATTAAGGTATATATGAAATGTAAATATTTATAGAATGAAAAAATAATTTTAAATTAATATACATTAATTAATGTAGTCAGATATAAGGAATAACCCACAAAAAAGAGGGTGGTTTAGAGAGTTTCATTACCTCACATCCAAATTTACTCTGGAATTTCACTTAACAGTACGAATAATAAAAATATATATATTAAATAATTTATTGAAAACCATATTCAATTATATAACATTTATAATCAATATTTTCTGTTATTTTATATTCATTAATGTTTGATTTCATTTTTGTTACTACTCGCCCTAGGTCAATCTAGTAATACTTAAATGGTTATATAAATTATATATTATTATTTTAATTCATCATTAAAAGGTTCTAAAACCCAATAATAAGAATGATATTTTATTTATGTCATTCCCAAAGTTGAAATTTCATGACAAAATAAATATTAGAAATAGACAAGGTTCATATATTTTAATAATTATCATTATACAACTAATTCAGTTACATAGTATTTTCAGCCACGATGAAATTATATGGTTTACATTAACTATCTGAATATTAATCAGTTATATAATATGAAACATAATATGTATTTTTTGATTATTTTTAGCTGATATAATTGTATTATGACAACCCTGAAGGTGGTGGGGAAAATCAATATATATTGTTCATAAAGGTGATCAATCAGCCACAATAAGAACATTAATTTTCATTTTTGAATCAATTTGCAGTGAAGGATGAAAATGAACGTTACACCATAATAATAAAAATTAAATATATTGACAAAATTAATTTTACTACTTTCATTGACATAAACATATAGGGTTGACATAATAATAAAAAATTAAAGGATTTTAGATTAAGAAATGACCTCTTCTTTTTGGGGGTATCCTCTTAGGATACACCTTAAATCTCCATAAAATGGTATTTTATGAGTCCTATTGCAATACAAAATGGAGGAGAGTAAGGGTAAAATAAATTTACCAAAATTTGGAAATTTATAAGTATTAAAAGGTATGAGGAGTAGGAGTGGTGTTTATAAGTGGTGGAGGGGTTTTTTTATACAATAGTCATTACGTTATTATTTTTACACAATACTGTCAATTCTGATTAATATTTTTATTAAATATACTAATTATTTAATATAATTAAAAGATAAAGGATTATAAAATTATCAATGAATAAATTAATGATGTATTTTTATTTTAATGTTAAATACGATATTTTCTTATATTTCACTATTCATAAAAATCAAAAAATTTAAAAATACAAAAAAATTACCTTAATTTTGTAGTGTTTATATTTGATAAATTAATTATATTTTATAAATTTAATCCTTAAATACATGAAAATTTATTTTTAAATAATACCATTATCAATTTGATAATTAAAAATGTAAATATTATGATTTATTTTCTAAACACTCAGAAAAATTAATTAACATATAATTAAATAATTATATAATAAAATAAAATATTATATTATTTCATAAAACATTTTATGAAAACAAACATTCATTAAATTTTTTTTTTAATAAAATATGAATAAAACATAGTGGTTCTATTAAAATAAATAACCTTATTTTATCTCATTAAGAAATAAATTTATTTCGTTAATGATTTAATTTTTCATTATTTTTATTTTATTAGAGACCAAAATATTAAATGATAATTTAACTGGTCATGTTACAATTCTAACGATCATGATATTATTCCTAATTTTTAGATTGCTATACTAATTATATGACTCCTAATCGAACTAATAGAATACTATTCTAATGGTCAGATTTGCAACATTTACATGTGTTCTCTATATTCAATAAATATTTCATATTTTATTCATTTTTCATTCTATTCTATTTTATCAAAAAAAATTATATATTTTCTTTTCAAAATTGGAAATTAAATTATTAATATTTGGATAATTTCTGTAATTTTATTCATGAGTAAAAACTTTCTTAGTTATTCATCATATGTAAATATTCATATTATAATTAAATTATTTTCTATTTTTGTATTATAATGTTTAGAATTTAATTTAGTGTATTTATACATAATATGAAATGATCAATTTAATATAATTAATTTTTTATTATTCTACCATGTGGCTCATGTTGATAGTATAACAAAAAAATAATAATTTTTATAAATTTATATAATCTGAATGGATATTTCGTTGATGAAATACTTGGTTATTTTACTATTCCTCATTTATGAAATTTAACCTTCAAAATGGAATTTCGCCCAGTTTGATGAAGTAATATGTCGGTATTGCTATTTGATTACTTCTTCTTGTTACCATGTCTCGTCCTTGTACTTGTGGATCCTCCATAGTTCTTTGACCAAATGAGTATTCTTGTTTCATAGAAATTTTACTCTATGGTTCATAATCTTCTCTATATACTCCTCATGAGATATATCATTCTCTAATCACACCAAATTTGAATTCAATAAATGTTAGTGATCATATTTTTACTTCCACAATAAGGATACATGGAACAAATCATGTAAATGAGATAGTAATGGTGTGAGAGAAATTTGATAGGGCATAGATCCAATGTGGAAAATAATATCAATGGTGTTAGTGTATCTAGAATATAGGTTTCCCTAATTCAAAATATTCATGAATCTCTTCTTGGATGATAACTGGATGAAAAATTTATCTCAATACTCATACTCTAGAAGTCTCCAATGGTTATCAATATAACTCTTTTGTCAACGTTGTTTGGTCACGATGTATTACATAATAGAATTTACCTTTTATAACATTTATCTGATAATTTTAGGTATATGCATATTGTTTTCACTAGCATCACCCAAATACATATTTGTTATACATATATTCCCATTAAGGGAATCATATGTATCCATTTGGATTCATAAGATGAAGCTACTATTGCATGTTAACTATACTAGGGTAATATTCTGATAACATCCCCCATTTAATTCTATCGAGGAATATCTCAATATTTTATCATGTTTCTAGATTGTGTATTCTGATTAGTACCTATTTTTGTGGTGATAAACACACTAATGTTGAACTCATTTCTCAAAAAATGATGAATAATTTTATAGAACATTGACATAACCATCATTTCTTGATTAGGTGAAATTGATAGGGTTGTTCAATGAAACCTCACCACATATCTATGGAATATCATTTTTTGTTTACCATGTGAGAAGTCCACTAAAATTAAAATGATATGAGAAGTCCATATTTTATTATACAACAAAACCCAAAAGAAATTTATTCATTTAGATGTATTTGGATATCTCGTGACCAAATCCAAGTTGGTGTTTACCCATTTATATGTAGGAATGGGGATGGGTTGTATATTCCCCTTGGAATTTTTCATCACTATAACAACCATATAAAATTCAATTCAATTTGATTAATGTTCAACAATATCCTTATTAAACGTTTCCCAGAAAAATTTCTATCATAGATCCTATTACATTGGCTTCCTCCCAAGGGTAATGTATAATTTTTTTCTTTGTATATAGTTGAGTAACTGATATTTATCTGATGAATTAATGGTATACAGACTCATGAATGATACCTTAAAACTAATCAATTAATAATTTTTAATTAATATTATTTCTCTTTTATTTTATCTTCCGCCATCTTTTGTTTATTTAAAATTATATTATTTTTAATCTTTTACCTACTCTTGAATAGACGGTTGAAAAATAAATTTACCATTATATGATTTTTTACATATGTTATGATGTCCATGCCCATTAATTCTAATTCTAATAATATCAAAACATTTTAAATTCTCATTATTTAGATGGTTGTAAGATGATATCAAATTTTCACATATGATACTAATGTTACATCTAATGGTGGAAATGGATTGGCAAGTAATATTCCTTGATCATCTCTAACCAACATTACTAGAGAATATTAATCTCCTTTACTATGAAAATTTACATGAGGATTTTATAATCGGTATATATTTTAATGATCCCCCATAATGAAAATTCCTCAAAAAAAATGAATTCTAAAATCATTGATTCCAACTCTAGTTCAAGTACATAATATGTATTGTTATATATTATGACCTACAATAACAAATAGGGAATCACATTTTCATTTTGTATGCTAATATATACCAAAACCTTTTTAATGATTTATTTTATATCACATGAAGTTCTTAACCAGAGGGTAATTTTAGTATATGTGAAACTATATTCCTCTTTCTCAATTCCATGCATCTATCTTTTCATTTATCATTTAGAAAAAATATCTTTCTTATATAAGATATATTTTTCAGTGAGTTTGAAAATAATGATAAATTTATCACAAATTAGTTATAATACTCAACTAGTCTATGGAAACTAAAAATTTCTATCATAGATATTGGTATTGGAAACTATTCAATAACCATTGAATATCAAGGATTTGTATATATCTCTTTCATGGAAAAAACTCTCTCAAAGAACAATACACCCCCATTAAAGAGGGAATTTTACTTTTCTTTCCATAGAGATTTTCCATTCAAAATTCTATTACCATAGTACTAAAATTCTCCCCATACTCCTAATTTATTTTGTAATATACCATAATATCATATATAAATTCTACAAAACAATTGAGCTAATATATATATAATTTCTTCAATATCTCAATGAATTTTTATGGAGAATAATTGTGTACGAAGTGAATCAAAATGAACACATAGTGTATATACCATGAATGAAATGCAGTCCTTAGAATATATTCCTTTATTAAATTTAATTTATGATATCCCGACAGGAGGTCCCTCATAGAGAAGTGTTGGGACCCAGCTATGTAACTTAAAATTTCATCAATCAGGGGAATGGAATATTTTTTTATTCTTATTTTCCGAATTCAACATAATTAGTTTAGATTAATGTTGATCATCCATCTTCCTGATAAAAAGGTCTTGAATTCCCTAAGGTTATGCACTAAGAAATGTAAAACACTTTCCTATATTCACTAGTATTTACATTTATAGTTCATATATTTTAGTTTTTTCATTCTATATGGTGTCTAATACAAGGTTATATATCATGGTATATGTTCAAATGATATATGAAACTATCTATTAGGGGGAATACCAAAAAAAATATTCTATGAAAACTTTTCTATAGTCCCTCGTAATGGCTATGTATTGAATTATGATTTCATCATTTTTATAAATAATTTAAAATTTGATAGGATTTTTTATTGGATAAAAATTTCCATTCCTGAGTAGAAAACCCAAAGTAGATTCATCCTATTTACACATGTACATGATAAGAGTATGATTTGATATGTGGAGAGTGGTTTCCATATCCTAGAAGTTTCTTTTTTTTCTATAAGATAATTGTAAAGAACCAGAAAATTCAAGGAAATTTTTTTCTTTAATACCTTGAAATTTTATAAGACTTTGGCTTTTGACGGCACTTGATTCCGAGGCCCGGTGTGCCCGGAATCAATTTCCAAAGTTTATCTCGGGTAAGTTCAGTAAACAAACAAGCGGGTTTTTTCTATCTTTTGAACCAGTGCTCATAATTGAAATATGAGGGCACCGATGAACTCGCAGTGCCGATGTTTTCTTAAGGGGACCTTTACCGTAGTTGCGTTTTGACGGGAGAAGAGGATAATTTTCAGTTGTTTTTAAGGAAAAAATAAAAATATAAGTTTGATATTTTTTTGTGGAGGGTGGTTTTTATCCCACAAAAGTGGAGTTAGAGGTGGGGCCCACACCCACCTAACCACCCAAGGGAGGGTTTAGTGTGGTGGGGGCCTTATAATTCCCTAACTCCTCACCTCCCCCTCAACTCCCTAAACCCACCTTTATCCCACCATTAATTAATGTGACCTTTCAACTTCTTATATCTCCCTCGTTAACTCTTGCCAACATACCTTAATTAATAAATTGAACATCTTCAATTAATTAATTATGTGCTTTGAATTTTGAATTTTAAATTGCTTGTGTTAATGAAATAATAGCATTAGCCTATTATTTTCGTTAGCACATGTTTTGTTGGGAGAGATTGGAGAGAGATCTTGTGTAAAAGGATATGGAAGTTCCTCCTTTGATGAAGAACATCATTCTCCCGCAAAGAACGACGCCGCTTCAATGAAGAACGAATCGGCGAAGAATGCCCCACGTTCCTCCAATCTTCTACTTCCCCTGCATCAAGGGAGGGAATACAACCATGGGAAACTCGCTAATGACGATGGTTCTTTCCTGGCGTTGACAGAGAGACAACAATTTCTACGTCTACAATGAAGGAATCATAACCAAGGTAGGGGGTTTAGTATTTTTATGTTTACGTGATTTATACCCTCGAGCATTGAAGAATATTCTGTTTGGTGTTCATTTGTAGTGCTAACACGGTGGGTACGGACTAGCGAACAAGTCCGGACCCACCACCAACTTGTTCTTGATGCGTGGATTGTGTGGTGATGGGTGAAAGGAAGTACAACATAATTTATGAGATTTTTCAGTAAAGTTTGGGACTAGAGAAGACTGTTCGCATAGACGAAAGCTAAATCAGACCACCAGAGAAACTCTGGTGGCCCACAGAACATTATAGCAGCGCGGGTCGACGGAGTGGCGGTGCCCCAGCGCGCCGATAGAGGAGACTTTAGGCAGTGGATCCCACGACCGCACGAGATCCAAGATGAATAGGGCGGCGCCTGCTGGCGCCGCCGGTTCCAATAAATTGAGGGGACGCACCCCCCCTCTCCACGTTAACGCTCGGCCAGTCTGGCCGAGCTGCGGCTGGCCACGGACTAGGCCACGCCAACTGTGGGCTGGGCTGGACCGCGCCCAACCGGGCTGGACCCGGACCCTGGTCGGGTCGACCCGGTTCGGGCCGACCAAAGGGGGTGTTCTTCCAGGTCGGACTGGGCCCAGTCCCCCTATTTTCAGAACATTTTCGGTTAAACGGCTATAACATGAGCTACAGACCTCCGATCGATGGACCGTCTGTTGTGTAGGATTCGTTGGATTGATACGGTCGTTTTGGTATATTACACTCATGGTTTTGAAAATGTTTTTGTACAGCCATGTTGGTTCGAACTTGAAACCAACCGGGTCCTCGGATTGGAAAAGCCAATAACTCTCAGACCGGACATCTGTTTGATGAACTGTCAGCGGAATCAGTAATGTCGTTGATAAATGGTTCCTTTGAATATACCCCATGTGAGTTAGGGGTATAGTTGTGAAATGGTCGTGTTGGTTCACACACGAAACAAACCGGACCCCTGGAACAATAAGGCTAATAACTCACAGACCAAGCGTCCGATCGACATGCTGTCTGTTGCATTGATACCCCTATGACGAGGCGTTCTTTTGAGATACTTTTACATGGAACTTCCTGACACTTGGAGTATTGACTAGTAGCTTGTGGAGTGGATCCTCCATAAGACGAGCATACTGAGTATGATGACCTTGTAGCTGGCTGAGACCTGATGACGGCTTGTTCAATTCGTATCGGAGTGACTTGACTAGTCCTGTGGGGAGCACTAATGTGTTGGGGTGGAATTCCCATAGCGGAGGATCAATACTGTGTTGGGTTGGCAGAACCACAATAATCGATAAGAGGAGTACCTCTGTAGGCTAGTAGGGGGAGTACTACTATGTTGGGGTGGCAGACACATGGACGAGATCGCTACTGTGTTGGGGCGACATACCCGCGGTACTCAGGAATCTATGGTTTGTGAGTGGAACCTCAGAGTCATGATAGGACTACTGCACTTGATATAGGAGGAGTTCTCCAGTAGCCATGTTTTCTTCATCGTGAATAAAAAACCTGGTTTGAGCTGAGTCAATGACCTTCATGTTTTTCTCATGATTGAGATGGGTTACTTGATAACTTAGGTATATGTTTGGGCATATACCTAAGTAAGGGTTATTTGTTGAGATCCTTATTTTTGGTTATCCTTGATGGTTTTAGTGAGAACTTTAGGGTCTCATGGTTCCTAATGAGTATTGTTATACTCACCACTGCATGTGCTATGCCTGCACCTCGTTGTGTTGGATGCAGATGACGGATAACGCCGATGGAGGCCAAGTGTACGAGTACTAGACGGCACATGGAGGTGGACCTCACGACGAGTCGGTACCCAAAGGTGGACCTCACGGCAAGTCGGTACCCGGAGGAGGTTTACAGACGAGGGTGCTGAGGAGGCTATTTATACCTACCCTTCAGGTAGGATCCGTGGTGGACGATCAAGGAGATGTGCTTTCTGTACATACCCTTCAGGTAGGATCCATGGAGGATGATCGGGGAGTTTCTTCACCATTCATCTATTGTCTTTTTAGTTGTAATTTTCTTTCAGTTATAGCGGTACATTTATATTTTGATTGTATTTCCGGACCCTGACATATTTAACTACTTTTGTTTTTAGTTTTACTTAGTGTTTTATTCTACTTGTACTCAGGTTGAATGTGTTTTCATTTTATAAAGGCAATTCCTTCCCAGTTATAGGTATTTATGCCTTTTGGTGCTAGTCGCCATCCCCTGGCCTATGGAAGGAGGGCATGGGGTTGTGACGACACGTGCCCTGAGGATGGGTCATGACAAATTGGTATCATAGAATGTCGGTTCTACCGAAGAACTTAGGACTCTAATATTTTCTTTCTGTGATGCAATAGTGTAAAGGGTACTAAGTGTGGTTTTCAGTTCAGGGAGTCCAGTGTTGGTGTGGGCGGCCGACGTATCCATACACCAGGACCCTGACTTATGATTTCTGAATCAGTGCACAAAAAAACTGATTGCATGTGTGTTTTCAAAAGTTTCTTTTTTATCAGCTCAAACTAGGTCAGCTCACCAGGTATAGTCTTTGATCGTGTCACATCTGTTTCATTCAGGATGCCTCCTCGCGGACGACTAGATAAAGCCCTGAGAGTTATACATACTGACAGCCTACCGAGCTACGATGCCTCAATACATGGCCCTCTTCCAGTTAAGGCACCAGCAGAGGCACCAGCAGAGGATCCAGCAGTACTACCACCCATTGGGCTACTGATACCACCATCCCCAGTAGCAGGCGATGCACGCCGCTTGAGTGCACTACACGAGTTCTAGCGCTAGAGTCCACCCATGTTCTGGGGAGAGACGAACCCACAGGTGGCTGAGGATTAGCTATAGGCTGTGGTGAGAGTCTTCAGGCTAGTAGGGATGCCCGTAGACTTTATGTTGATCCTTGCTGCCTGCCTCCTTCCGACAGCAATAGGCAGATGGTGGAGCCTGATGCTCCAGATGCATTATGAGGAGACACTTTTATGGGCAGACTTTGAGAGCTTGTTCTGGGTGAAGTTTGTACCAGCCACCCTTCGAGTGGTGCGTATATAGAAGATACTGAATCTTCAAATGGGTAGCATGACAGTGGTGCAATACTCAGCGATGTTCACCGACATCTCGCAGTACTCCACCGATATGGTACGGGACCCGTTCTTCAGGGCCCGGACCTTTGAGCAGGGGCTGAGGTGAGAGATTTGTTCTTCAGTTGTTTGTCATAGAACCTGACGTAGACAGGGGTGTTGGAGTGAGCCCTCTTAGTGGAGAGTTTCCTTGCTGAGCAGTCTCCAGAAGCGGGACCCACCACTAGCTAGCATGCGACAAAGTCTTCTGTAGTGGGCAGTAGACAGATGATGCATAGGTCCAAGAGTACCATACCTACAGGTGGTTGACCACATGACATAGGATCGGTAGTGTGAGGCACCTAGGGTAGAGACAGAGCCAGAACTGCCATGGTGGGTTACACATGCGGTGGACATGGTCACATGGCTCGTGACTGTCCAACAGACAGCACAGATGATCAACAGATAGATGAAGGACCTACCAGGTAGAGGGAGAGGTTTGATCTCGGTGGACCACAAGGAGTTGGAGACCGAGGCAGGGGAGCTGGCTGTGCAGATGGAGGTGGATGACGCTTCAAGGTGTTGCCACCACAACCACCAGGAGGTCCACCCCAACCGCAGGGAACATGTGGATATGTGAGATCACAATTTCAGGCAGCTGAAGCATACGACTATGGAGCTTCGGAAGTAGGTGGAGAGGAGCGGGACTAGTTCCATACATGGAGGCCTTTGATCTTGGTGCTTCTAGTTTCCATGTTATCGTTGTTGTGTTTTCTTTGTGTATTTTCCCTATGAGCTACATTAATAAAATACACTTGTCTTTGTGACGTTTACTTTCTTGTCCTTTTTGTATGGTTGATACTAAGAGGTTCCGGTTAAAACAATTGACCTGACCCTCACTTGCGAGATTCCTACTGGAGGAGACCGAGTAACAATGCACTGATGCCGACAGTGTGACTCAACCCTTGGAGGTGAGAGTAATGGTTGGATCACTTGGTAGTAGCATCAAGGCCTTACGACGTCGTCTATGGCATTAAATTGTACCATTCATGTTAGGATTGACTGTATTAGGTAAATAACGTGGTTCATCTAGGGGATGAGACCATATTTCTCTTTTCGACAGATGAGAAATCTCAATAGCTCTTGTAGAAAGTAGACAAAGAAGGGTGGATATGAGTTATTACAATTTGATAGTCTCACCCATTGTTTGTTGAGTGAACGGTTTATGGTTCTCTCCAACTCAATAGTCTCAGGTCTATCTTCTCTCATAAATACATTAACCTGAGATAGCGGAGATTGCTTGAATACCTCCAAGACTATGTATTTGAGATAATTTATATTCCTTGGGAGGGGAACATTGTAGTAGATACTCTTAGTAAGAGATCAGACATTCAGCTATTAGGAGTGGCAAGATAGCATCTGGCCGTGTTTCAGATATCCTTTGTGGATAGTTATGGAATCAGCATGTGTAGAACCAGAGATGGTTTAGGCTAAAATGGAGAAGGTGCAGATCTTCCAGGAGCGGATGAAGACTGCACAGAGTAGACAGAAGTCATATGCTGATAGAAGATGAGACCATTGGAGTTTGAGGGTGACGACCAATTCTTCTTATGGGTCTCACCTCGATGGGTTCTACAGAGATTTGGTTGGGGAGGCAAGTTATTTCTGTGTTTCATCAGACCCTTCCAATTCCTTGGCAGGGTAGGCAAGGTGGCTTACCACCTGGCCTTTCCACCTCAGTTGCACTGGGTGAACAATGTCATCCACGTATCTCATCTGAGGAGATGTGTGCATGACATATCCATCATCATCAACCACGGAGAGCCGGATATCGATGACGGGGAGACTTTCACGGGGTTCCAGTAGATCTTGAGGATCGATAGGAGCAGGTCCTATGGGGATGGTTGATTCCTCTTGTGCGCTTTCGATGGCAGCACATGAACCTTTAGGAGAGCACATGGGAGTGGGAGGCTCAGATGCGTTCTCGGTACCTCCTTTAGTTTCCATAGTTTGTGTGATAGCATTCCAAGGACGTAAATCCCTGAGGTGGGAGTAATGAAAAGACTCAGATATTTCAAAGGCATTTTTTTGTAAATACCTTGAAATTTTATGAGACTGTGGCTTCTCACGGAACTTGATTCCGAGGCCCGGTGTGCCTAGAATCAATTTCCAATGTTTAGCTCGGGTACATTCAGTAAATGAACGAGCGGTTTTTTTCTATATTTTGAACCGGTGCTCGGAATTGAAATTCAAGGGCACCGATGAACTCATATCGCCAGTGTTTGCTTAAGAGGACCTTTACCGTAGTTGCATTTTGACAGGAGAGGAGGTTAATTTTCAGTTGTTTTTAAGGAATAAATAAAAATATGTGTTTGATATTTTTATTTGTGGAGGGTGGTTTTTATCCCACAAAAGGGGAGTTAGAGGTGGGGCCCACACCCACCTAACCTCCCATGGGAGGGTTTAGGGTGGTGGGGCCCACAAGAGACCCTAACTCCTCACCTCCCCCTCAACTCCCTAAACCCCCCTTTAACCCCCTTAATTAATGTGACATTTCCACTTCCTCTATCTCCCTCTTTAACTCTTCCCAACATACCTTAATTAATAAATTGAACCTCTTCAATTAATTAATTAAGTACTTTGAATTTTGAATTTTGAATTTCTTGTGTTAATTAAATAATAGAATAAGATTATTATTTTTGTTATCACATGTTGTGTTGAGAGAGATTGGAGAGATCTCTTGTGTAAAAGGATAAAGAAGTTCCTCCTTCTTTGAAGAACATCATTCTCCCCCGATGAACGACGCCCCTTCAACGAAGAATGACTCAGCGATGAACGCTCCACATTCCTCCAATATTCTACTCCCTTCTCATCAAGGGACGAAATACAACCGTGGGAAACTCGCCAACGACAATGGTTCTTTCCCGGTGTTGACGGAGCGACAACGATTTCCACGTCTATGATGAATGAATCATAATCAAGGTAGGGTTATTTATTATATATATTTTTACGTGATTTATACCCTCTAGAATTTAAGAATATTCTGTTGGGTGTTTATTCAAACTGCTAACGTGGTGGGTACAGACTAACAAACAAGTCCGGGCCCACTGCCAACTTCTTCTTGATGTACAGATTGCGTGGTGACAGGTGAACGGAAGCGCAATGGTGTTTAGGAGATTTCACAGCAAAGTTCGGGACCCAAGAAGACTGCTGGCGTAGACGGATGCTAAATCGGACCACCGGAGAAACTCCGATGGCCCGCCGAACCTCATGGTGGTGCGGGTCACCAGCACAGCGGCGCCGGTGACCAGAGGCGGCGGCGCCGCAGCGCGCCGCCATAGGAGATCAACCATGACAAAAGCCATGACAGAGACCCGGTGGATCCCGCGGCCGAGTTGGATCCAGGAATACCTAGGCGCCGCCAGCTGGCGCCGCCGGTTCCAATCAGCCCCCCCCCCCCGCTCCGTGTAAATGCTCGGTTGGGCCGCGCCAGCCGGGCCGTGCCGCACCAGCCGGATCGGGCTATGTAAGCTGCCGACCGTGCCATTCGGGCCTAGTCGCGCCCAACCGGGATGGACCCGGGTCGGGTCGATCCATTTTAGGCTGACTCAGGGGGTATTGGGTTGGGTCGGACAGGTCCAAGACCCCCTATTTTCAGACATTTTTCGGTTAAACAGCCATAACATGAGCTACAAACCTCCGATCGATACACCGTCAGTTTTGTAGTATTTCTTGGATCGAGAAGGACATTTTATTATATTACACTCAAGGTTTTGGAGAAGTTTGGGTATGGCCGGGTTGGTTAAAACTCGCAACCAACCAGCCCTTAGAGTAGAAAAGCCAATAACTCTCAGACCGGATGTCTGTTTGATGAACCGTCAGTGGCGTTGGTAATCTCGTCGATAAATGGTTCATTTGAGTATAACCCATGGGAGTTAGAGGAATATTTGTGATATGGTCGGGTTGGTTCGTACATGAATAAAACCGGGCCCCTGGAACAAAAAGGCTAATAACTCACAGACCGATAGTCTGATCGACACACCGTCTATTGCGTTGAGACCCCTATGAGGAGGCAGTCCTTTGAGATACTTATTCATGGAACATAGTGACACTTGGAGTGTCGACCATTAGCTCATGCAGCGGATCCTCTCGGGGATGAGCATACGAAGTACGGTGACCTTGTAGCTGGATGAGACCTGATTACTGCTTGTATGATTCATATTGGAGTGACTTGACTAGCCTAGTGGGGAGCACTACTGTGTTGGGGTGGCAGACCCATGGAGGAGGAGCGCTACTGTGTTGGGGTGGCAGACCCACGGTACTCGACAGGAGGAGTACCTCTATAGGCTAGTAGGGGGAGCGCTATTGTGTTGGGGAGGCAGACAAATTGCGGGGATCACTAATATGTTGGGGCAACATACCCGCGGTACTCAGCAGTCTAAGGTTAGTGTGTGGAACCTCGAAGTCGTGACAAAAATACTATGCTCGACAGAGGAGGAGTTCTCCAGTATCCATGTTTTCATCATCATGTATAAAAATAATGGTTTGAGCTGAGTCAATGACCATCGTGTTTTTCTCAACATTGAGATGGGTTATTTGATAACTTAGGTATATTTATTGGCATATACCTATGTAAGGGTTATCTGTTGAGATCCTTATTTGTTTTTATCTTTTATGGTTTTAGTGAGACCATGATGGTCTCGATATCTCTTCTGAGTATCTTTATACTCACCCCTGCACGGGCTATGCCTGCACATCGTTGTGTTGGATGCAGAAGATGGAAAACACTGATGGAGGCTGAGTGTACGGGGACTGGACGACACCTGGAGGTGGACCTCACGACGAGTCGTTACCCGTAGGTGGACTTCACGATGAGTCGGTACCAAGAGGAGGTTGATGGACGAGGGCGTTGATGAGGCTATCTGTACCTACCCTTCAGGTAGGATCCGTTTTGGATGATCTAGGAGCTGCGCTATCTGTACCTACATTTCAGGTAGGATCCATGGTGGATGATCCAGGAGCTACTTTACCTTTTAGCTGTGGTCTTTTCAGTTGTACTTTTATATCTGTTGTAGCTGTACCTTTCTGTTGGGCTTGTATTTCCGACCCTTTAATTTCATCACTACAATTGTTTTCAGTTTTACTTATTGTTTTCTTCTTCTTGTACTCTGTTTGAATGTGTTTATGTTTTATAAAGGCAATGCCTTCCCAGTTATAGGGATTTATGCCTTTTGGTTCTAGTCTTCAGCGCCTGGCATATGGAAGGTGGGCTTGGCATAGTCACGGCACGGGCCCCGAGGATGGGTCGTGACAACCATAAAATACATTCCCAATGTAGCATCTAATTCAACTAATGTAAGTGTAATGATTGTTTATAATAAGTCTAGTCTACAAACATTGACTGGAGTGGGGTTATATTCTTAGGATGCATTAATATCTAAATATAATGTTATCAATGATAACTCAACCCCCATGTATTGAGGTGGTGTTAGAATTTTTCTATGTGACATTATTGATATTAAATAGTGTGTAGAACCAAATAATAATAATATTTTTTCCATTATTGAATTAATACATATTCTACTTGTCACCATAAAATTATAATTTTCTACCTCAATAGTATGTATAGAATAATACACTTTATAATCTTTTTTCCTTGGTGATTTATTTCATTAATAATATCTGAAAACCCATGGTTTAAGGAATTAGATTTCTTAGTGCCCATTGGTTTTAATATTGAAACATTTATCTAGATGTTTAGGTTATATTGGAACTTTAGTTTCCTATACTTTATTAGTGGGATTTTTTATCTCCCTTAAGTAATTATTAGTATGATTCCCCTATTTTAAAAACTTAAAGAATATCCCCATCCCCTTGAGACAGATTTATGGTTGATTCCTCCTAAACTATTTACAAGTGACAAGTTGGGTTCTCTTTCAACCATTGTATTTTTCTCTTGATCCTCCTAAATTGAAATCCATTTTATTCTTTTTATATTTATTCCCTTATGAACACTAAGAATAACTAATCATAATTTAGATATTATGTTCCAAATTGAAAATATCTTAAAAAATATCAATGTGTTTTTTCAATAAATCATTTTATATACTCTTATTTAATCCACTAAATTATTCCTCCTCATTACATTCATTATTGATGAAGAAGACGGAGGAGTTCTGTGTAATCCATGTGTAATTTTACTGATAATCCTTGATGGAATCATCTTGTATTTTCCTAAGTCTATAGAACTCTTATTAAAATTAATGATACATAGTTTAGTACAATTTTTTATTAAAAAATGTCTTCTTCAATCCTTCACACTCCGTGGATTTAATTTCAACTTTGGGATTCATGTTTGTTTATCATTTTCGACCATCGATCAACTTATCCATCCAGGTGATATACAATCACTTTGACATTCTCATTTTCAATGAATTAGAGGATATATTATATCCTCATAGGGGTGAAAATCCATTATTCTCTAATCAAAGAATCGGAATACCCCCTAAATGTTGGAGACCTTTACACATAAATTATTCAACCAAAAATACCACTTTCATAGAGAATGGGGGAATTACACATAATCCAGGAATTATTCATTATTGAGTAAGTATATCTAGTACTCCTATTATATAATTACCTCGCATTACCATCACGTTTTTAATATCATTTGTGAAATAAAAACAAATCCATGTTAAATAGTTATTCTTGTGATTTGTCATATTTATCAGAATTAACTATTAGAGAGGAAAATAATGGATGTGCATAGTGATGATAACAGGCATATGAAATGGAATCTTTGAACATAGAAAGGATAACTGATAAATGAAAGGTGTATCTAAACATTGAATTCTTTAGTTTTTAATTTATATTTACCATATTAATTTTATTTTTATTTTTTCTGACCTATCAATCTATTAAGTTCTTTGATAATTGTTCATAAATAGATTGTGACTTCAAAAATTCATAACACTCAAGACTTTTAATATATGATTTCATCTAGGACAAATATTTTGCAATAATTATTGGTTAATATTCATTATATAGAATCCATATATGGATCAAATTTTGTGTAATCATCTCCCTCTATAATTTAATAAAATTTACATATTTTTTATTATACGTAGATTTATCACTATGATTTTTTACTAATATATTATTTTCTTAACTGCAAAAAATTACTACTCCTTTTTCTGATTCAGATTATTGGGTCTCTATCCACTAACTCATGTTAATTCCATGCTTTTTTATAAAATATATAATAAATAAAACCTAGTGATCAATAATCCTAGTGTATTTCGAAGAGTAGTTTTGAACAAATTGACACGAATCTAAAAACATAGTTATTTAAATTTCCATATTGTTCTTATAAATCATTTTGAACATCCAATACTAATTATGACATCCTAGGGATTACAGAAAGAAAAGGGTTGAGCTATAAATCCCATAATGGAAACAAACATGATAATGAATCATAAAATAGAAGTTATATGTAACAACAAGATAAAATAAAAAAAAGTTATCATGAATAATCATATAGAATCATAAAAAATGAATATAGAATATTAATATCCTATAATCAAAATAATTTCCCACCATCATAAAACATAATATCAGAATAAATCAAGTCCAAACTCTGTGACAACATAACATAGTATAAAATGTCCCATTGTGGATTAGTTATACTACCTAATCCCATACATATTGCATATTGGGATAAAAAAATTACACATTTAATTAGAGAAATATCATCAATAATGCTTCAAAACATGTACATGCAGATGTGTTCCACACGAGGAAAATGTAATGAAGGATTAATCATATGAAATATGTATAAATGTTAATGTATCATATAATTATTTTTGAATTATATTTAAAGGATACCCGATTAGGATTAAAAATAAAATAAGGAATTAAATATTTTCATTTCTCACATTTGAAAAATATCTAATATTATCAAATATAGAGTTCTTTTTAAAATTACTTATTGAAAGAGTTTGAGAAAGTAATTTTGGACTTGACTAATTTAGTGAGAATTTATAAAAATTTCATGGAATTATTAATGATGCTAAGAATAGCATATTTATCATATAAACTAAAGATAAAAAAGAGGATTATCATTAAAATATTTAGTATGTATTGAAAATATTTGATGATTATAGAAATTTAATTGGGTATCTGATGACATGAAATATTTTTTATGATGTTCCAATTACCCTTGTTTTCTGAAAATAATAATAATTGATGAGAACAATAAAAGATTATAAATAAAAAACGAAAATAAGAATAACTGATATGTATATGAAAGGAAATTTCATATAGTAATTCAAATTTTTTCATTGAACAATTAAATTGATAAAGTGAGGTAGAGAGAGTAAATGTATAACCCAATAAAATGATGGTTTTTCGGTGATTTCACTTAAATGATGTCTGAATTCCCTGTGCACATTTATTTAACAAATTGATTAAAAAAATTAGTAATTAAATAAATAATTAATGTATAATCTTATCAAAAATATATTAGATTTACTGATAAAATTTTATGACTTTTTATAGACATTTAATAAAGATATCATTTTATTTTTAATTTTTCCAAGGTCATTCGTGTCATGGTTTCAAGGTCATATCACTAATAGATAGTTGTGGATATTTTTTATGTCCTGGTTCCTTAAATAAATAAGTGTGATTAAATGATATAATTTTTATTATGGGAGTTATATATTTATGTATATGTCAAATAGTGTTAATAATAAAAATCACTCTTTGTGTATAATTATTACATTTTTACACTTACTATAGTTAGGTGGTTTTTCTGACCATGATGAAATTATATGGTTTCCCTAACATTATGAATAATAATTTGTAACAAAATATGAAAAAAATTCTAATTTGGATAATTTTTAACACCCATAATGTTATTAAGTCAATCCACGAATACGGTGGTGAAAAATGAAGTACATTATTAATGAAATTGATAAAAATACCACAATAGGATCAATCGTTTTCATTTTAGAATTTACTGGGGGAGTATATAAAATAACTAATATTTTATAATACTAACATATTATTATATTTATGATAATTATATTACTATTTCATGTGTTATGCAAAACATATTGGGGTAGTAAAATAATAAGAAAAATGAAAGAGGATCAGTTGAGGATTTGCCTCTTCCTTTGGGTCTATCCTCTTAAGAAACCCCATAAGGACAATTAAAAATGTATTTGGTGATAGAAATAGAAATATATCATGTAGGATATGATTGGTAAGAGAATTTTGCAGAAATTTTGAATTCTCCAAGGCTTATAAGCGGTGAGGATAATTATTCGTATTTATATGGGGAGGATATGGGTGATATTTATTATTATAATAATTTGTTATTATTTTCTCTCACTTCAATAAATAGTGATGAATATTATGAATACCTATAGTAATTAGTTTAGGTGATTCTATTAAAATATTATATTACATACTCTTTTACTATCTAAATAATGCCTTTAGTTTATAAATTTAAATTTCATATTTTTTCGTATTTCACATATTACAAAAAAAAAATTTATTTTAGAATAATTTGAAAAAATTACCATTAAATGTTAAATATTTATATATAATAAAAATATGATTGATATTTTAAAAATAATTTTTTTAAATATTATGATAATAAATTTTAAATAAAATATTTATATATATGAAAAATTATAATTTTAATATTATAAACAATTTTCATTCAATTTGAAAAATCACTCATGGAATCATAAAATTATGTTATAATTATAATGATTATAAATATTATTATATAAAACAATTTTATAAACACATTCATTCATTTATTTGTTATGAAATTATTTTTAAAATAATAATAAAACCTATATATTTTAAAAAAACACATTATTTTATAATGTAGAAAGTACTTATTTATTTGTATCGAGATATAAATTTTTTATATTTTAATTTAATTTTATACTATAAAATTATTCTATAATTTATCAGTGGTGATAATATTACATCAAGATGATTACTACTCAAAACTATTATGTTAGTATTCCAACGATTAAATTACTTATCAAACCATTGTAATACTATTTTCATGATCTGATTTTTAAATTCCATATTGGATCATAGCCTTCAATAAAAATATCTTATTTCAGTCTCTCTTCGTTCACATTGATTTTTTTTTTCAAGGTAATATATATGATAATTTTAATTATGGGTATTTCGTTTCTAATATAGTGTTTCATTCCTGTAGTGTTGTCTATGAGTGTGATCATTCTAGAGGATGTAGAAAATCCACATTTTCATATTATAGTTAGTTTTTTTGACATATTTTAATGTTAGTTATTTTATTTAATATAATTATTAGCTAAATATAATGTTCATGTTAATATATGAAAATGATTTTTTAATCATTTTTTTTTGTGATTTATGGAACAGAGCATTACTAAGTATGTCATATTTATATAATCAGAAATGAAATTTCATTGAAAAACTATAATTAATTATAGTGTTGGACTCTATAATATGTGATAATTGATGAAATTGTAATGAAATACCATTCTCATGATGTTAGAATCTATTCCAAAAGATTCTTAATTGTTTAAAATATTCATCGATGGATAAGGGTTGCCTTAATTTTGGGCCTTTTCATTGTGTGATTATACTATTTTATTTAACTGTGAGTGATTATTTATGTGTGATTAGCCACAGACTAACCATTAGATTTATAATATTATAAAATAATTTTAGTTATTTTTGGAGAGCCTGTTTCCCTAGAGATTTATGAGATAGAATATTAGAGTGTGGTTTTGATTTTCAGGATATAGAAATATATCATGTTTTTAATTTCATTTAAATTTATGTATTCATCAGAGAAAATTTAGAATTTATAAAAACCATGGATATACTATAAGGTTGCTATAATTTCTATTACATGATAACACTTATTGTAACATACTCATCGTTTTATAGAAACCTGAATTTTTAGAGAAATCATAATGGTTGTGGAGTAGGATGTATTATTAATTGGAGGAGTTTAAAAATTAATAATCAAATATGATATTATAGAGAATGGTTCTACTTATTTTAAACAAGTAGTATGAATTAGTATAGTATTTGAGACATGTTTATATATTATCTGGGGTATTAAATGTTTTCATCATTATTATAATATTATTAATATTTAGAGTTATTTGTTTAATTTATATGAAAGTACATATCAATCTGTTTACTATTACACATTTGGAATATTGGTTACATAAGCAGTTTTATAGTAGTTTATATGATTTATATTTTAATTTCCACATAATATAATAGATAGAAGAACATTAAGGGGGATGGGTGACTCCAATCATTTAAAAACAAAAATTAATTTCATTTCAAACTATATTTCATAAATGGATAAATTTATTACACCCAAATTAAACTAATTAGATCAGATGAGATATAGAAATAAATATTATGAAAATAACATAGGGGTTCTTATGGGGATTACACAATCATGTAATTTATTAGAAAATACTTAGTATCTATTGGTTGTGATTACCATATACATGACCTTATTTTAATACAATAATTTAATGATGAATATTTCAATAATTTGTTCTTAAACTCCTACTACATGTAAAATCTTGTATAGAATCAATAAGTTGACTAATACATCCCTTCTTCTCCTTATCATCTCAATTTTAGATCAATTGTGAAATATTTTTATTCTCCTAAATACTAACGAAATCATCTATCGAACATTGTATAGAATTTATGACAAGTTATCTCAAAATATTAACATATACATCACTTGAATGGAATCATTTTCTTTATAAATATAACACCAACATACTATGTTATAGTCACATTTGATATGATCTGTATGTCATTATCCAATTCAAAAATCCATGATTTCATATCCTTATATCTCTATATTTTTTTTCTATACATATTATCCTCAGTTTCTATCTCATTCAAGAACCATATAACTATTCTTTTAGATATGAAAAATAACTAATGTACTCTTTAAATTAAATGGAAATCACTGTATGAACTCCATCATCGGTCATAACAGTCAATGATTTTTTTCTAACTATACTATTTATCAAACCCCTTTCTAACACTCTTCCAATTTTATGATCTTCAAAAAAGTAAATTGAATTTATTAAATAATCATTACCATGTTTTAGGTATTTCAACCTTTATCCATAACATTATAAACATCAATAAATATTGTTTTGATCCACCATACAGGCAAACAATAAACATGTATGAGGCCCCTTCATGTGAAATTTCTATTTCTATTTAATTTTACTACATGAAATTTTTCCACCACATCCAATGTGCATAATCAAACCATTGCATAAATTTTTCTTCTTCATAATATGCTTATTCACTTTCTTTAAATTAAACTCTATATAGTAACACACTCATATATTTTATTGTTATCATTAAGTAAAAAATGAAACCAATAAAAAAACATATTAATGATTTTTATCAAGAAATATTCATAGAATTTGTATAATATGTATGTTCTATAAACACCTTATGAGAGGATAGAATACAGTTTCAAAGAGTTTTCAAACTATTTTAGTAAATATCCAGGCTATATTTTCAGCATCTCAACTAATTTTAACAACTCAAATATTTAATTTATCCATTTAATTCATGTAATTCATTTAATCTACAGGTTATCATAAGTATAAACACATGTATTTGTATAAAATATTATAAAAATAATTTGGGATATTCCCTATACTTCTATAACCAACACTTCATTAGTCCAATGTAAATGAGAAAACAACTCTCTTTCTCTTATATTCTCCCCTATTTTATCACATATAAAAAGAAATTTATTCCCTTCTCTAATGAAGGAATAACACCATAATATTATCCGTGTTTGTTAACAAATGAAATATAATAATGTATGGAACATAATTTAGTAAAATTTTAGGGATTTTTAAGAGAATCGATTCTCAAATACACTATCATGAAATATATTTCATCCTTCATTAGGGGATTCATTAAGATATATATAACACATTGAATTATTGAAATACATTAAAAGGATAAATATTCACATTATATGTTATAATTTATAATTTTAAAATTTATAATAAACTTCACTAACCAAGAATAGTTCAATAGATTCCCTCACAAATTTTTTAATATTTTATTATCATTTTGACACAACAATGGGTATGAAATGCTCCACTTCATTCATTAAAATGAATACTTTACCTAAGTCATTTGAGTTTAGAATTTTGATGTTTCAACATACACAACTTATTTTGTTTATAATAAAACAAAAAATTTCTTGTTATATATCCATGATATTTATTTCTCTCAAATAGAAAATACACCTACTAACGTTAACTTTTGACCATCATTTTCACATAGAAAATAGAAATTTGAATAAAAATTAGGAAATAAAGATAAATATTTATCCTAAAATAATAAAAGATAATGATTCACTTTGATATTAATAATATCTTTATTTCATTCAAAATATGGGAATGAAGATATCATTTAAATTGTCTATAATGGTTAATAGAAAACACAATGTCATGTATACATTATGTTCTGTGATGTTGGATGATAATGATCCTTGGGAACCCTTTTTTTTGTAACTCCATCTTCCAAAATTCATGGTAAATAAAATCATATGAATATAGATTATAATAATATTATTGATAGTATGTTGGTTTTCAGAAATAAACTCAATGAGACATGAGATGTTGAATTGTTTAATGATAATTATCCCTTATCAATTATTTTTTGTGATAAACCAACTTTGTATAAATGACATTGTTATCATTTTTATGTAAAATTAACTCCAGTGTATCATTTAATCAATATGATTTTTCTCTTACTCTGTCATTGATATGAAATCCACATGTTCGAAAAATTTATGAACACTCATTAGTTATGTTTCTAAAAATATTCTACTATGATTGAAATTCTAAAACTATTTTTATAAAACATTTATTCTTTCTAGAAGTATATTTTTTACATTAAAATTTTTTATTCTGGGTTTTTAAAATATACACTCTCTAATATATGCCTTACACATAACTATATATATCATAATAAATATAAGAAAATTTAAAATCATTATCTATTTTCAAAAATGTTTTATGTCATTTATAACTTTATATATACTATTATTTAATATGTTCATAAATTTTGAATTATATTTCCAATTAAATTTTATTATACTAAATAATAAATTTATATCCATAGATGATGAAATTCAAATTGTTGTTATATTAGTTGTTACCCCTTCCACCATGTGTATATCTAAGAAAATTTACCTTGTATTGTTTTTCATTGAATTTCCCAAAATTCATTGGCTTTATTTTTTAATATAATTGAATTATTTATAAATAATTTTTTTAATCTTGTTTTTTTCCTAAAATGTATAACATAAAATTTATTAACTAAAATATTTTGGTGTAAACAATAATTTTAAATATTAAACAACATTATAGTATCTTTTGAAGACCCAAACAATTGTAAAATAAATTCCCTTATAATTGAATAAATATATTATCATGTATTGTAGATATGTGAAATATATGATGATTAGTTTATTTTTTATATTTGGAGTATTATAAAATATATCAATAACATGACTCTTAGCCTTTAAACAATGTTATGAAAAATAACCATTTTTAATATTTTAATTCAACAATTACTATAGGATCATAAACAATAAATCCCATTTATGATATCTTCTAAAGGATATGACGTCACTATACTTTTACCTTGACCATAGAATCCCAATATTCAATAAATGAGTTAAAAAACCCCATTATGAGGGAAGTTAAATCTTATAATGATCATTTTCTAAACTATATTCACTGAACCATCATATGGAAATAATATTATTTCATGCAATACCTCTGGGGGCACACTTGTGTAATAAGGGTTTAAGTATATAGACAATAGTAGTATGAATTATAATAATATTTTTTTTATAAATTCGTTATTTTGTTTATCCACATTCGTTATTATTTTATATATGATTACATAATAAGTTTGAAATATATATATATTTGTTATAAATAATTCAAAATCATATTTCTAGGAAATATATTGTTTCAATTAAAAAAATTCTATTTTATAAACCAAAAAATTCTAAGACAAATTATATTTTCATAGTCTTATTGAATGAAAATTATTCTAATAAAAATTACAATATTATATAATTTGGGAACATATATTTTATTATAATGGAACGAAAGTTGTTATTTTAATTAAAAAATATTTTCAAATAAAAAAAATTAAAATTGGAAACTAAAATATTTTGAAATTATTTCCATAAAATAAATATCTTTTTTAATAATTATGTAGAAATTGGATAATATTGTATTTCATAATAATTTTCTAAAATTAGAATTTATTATGCTGAACATTTAGTACATAATGGTTATAATGTATGTATTATGACATCGCAAAGACCCATAAGTGATGTTAGACATACTATAGAAGTTATAAATGGGAGAAAATAGGATTCAAAATTTAAAATAATTCTATTTTGATGTTATTTGATTTATTTTAAATATCTATAATGAATATTCCAACACAAATATTTTTACTAACTTCATTAAAAAAATAATTCATTATTAAAATCTATAACTTACACATCATAAATGGTATAATATTATTGATTTTACTTTATAATCTAATAAAATATTTCAAACCACTCCACTTTGGTTGAAAACATAGGAATAATCAATGTGAAAGTTTACATTTTTGAATACTTTATTTCATTGAGTATAAAAACTATGACTAGAAATTAAAAAGGAATTCCCCAAAATATTTCTATAAATACAAAAAAATCCCATTAGTACTCACTAAAATCAAATTTATTAATAATTTAATCACCTTATCCATCTTTAAATATATTCCAATGCGTTTCTAGACTCTTATGAAGCTCCTCCCATGATTTTAAAAGCACCCTCTTAGGAAAAGGGGTCCTCTTCAGCCTCCTCTATATTCATATACTGTTTTTATATTAATCAATTTTTTTAAAAATAATTCATTTTGAAATATTTATATACATATCCAATTATTTTCATTATGATTACATTTTAGTAAGATGCCACATTTCCCTACCATTATTCAATTCCATGATACTTTATGTAAAACTATTATGATACAAAAAATATTGTATGATCTTCTATTAGAAATATAAATTTTATCAATACCCATACTTATTTATATGCAAGGTAATTATCATAGTAAAACTATGACTCATTTAGTTGGACATAGATATTTGATACTCACAATACTAAACATGGGATTAAATGTGATTAATGATGATCTTATAGCATATGATCTATGTTACACATAAATATATGTAAAATATATGAATGTTATAGGTGGTCCAAGAACTATATTTCCCTATAATTATTTACAAGTGTTCTTTCCCCTAATATGCCTGGTATGATGAATGAGATGTGATCCCAGACATACAATTTTAAGATTCTTGATGGTTAAACATGAATTTTGCTTGAGATTAATTTTTTTTATTTCCACATACTATGATTCCTTGATTTGATCATATTATACCATGTTTTGATGTTCATGATTATTATACACACCTTTTTTAGTCACCATATTATTTCCCTTGAATTATATATACAGTTATAGGCCATGATATGTTTTTATAATTATATGAATGAGACTTCTAGCACACCCATTTATTATATATATCCCTAGGTTGTCCCATTATATTTTAGAGGGTCGTTGAAACACAAAATATTGTATTAATTATTTTAATAATTTCAATGTATCCATTTTTAATATTATTGTATATAATTAAGAAGAGACACTAGAAATCCAAATATTTTATGATTTTATTATGTGTATATTTATGTAATATATTCGTCAATAAGTTATATAGAAGATATATATTATCATATTCTGTAAAAAATAATGATCTAGTAGTTTTTGTGATTTATGAGTAGAAATCATTAGTGAATACAATAGGTTGAAAACAAAACACTGGAAATCATCCCAATATTTTTGTAAAATAAAGAAAAGTTGATTTTTTTTGAGTAAATACATCCATGTATATATAATGGTAAGTGGATGTAGTTGTGGAAAAAATGATAATAGGGGCAATGAATCTAAAAGGGATTGTTTGGTGTTAATAAGACATATATTAGGAGTATAAAAGAGTCTTAAGAATACACACCTTTCCAGAAACACTATAGGGATTTTAATCGGTTAATCCTATTATTTTTACAGACCATTATGAATGGAATATGAATTCTTATGAAATATAATTCTAGGAAATGGTTTTGGGAAAACATATATTGAATCCCAAAATGTAATAGGATTAGGAATACATGTTATTTACCATTTATCCAATCAATATTATTAGTTAATCTTTATAAAATTAATATTTTAAAAATTAGTATATTTAATTTTCAATTAATTTAGTTATAATAACTAAATGGGTGGTAAAAATATAAAAACCAATGTGATGGAAAATGTGATGGATTCCCAAATTAGATTACAAAATTGATGAGAGGCGTACTTGAGAACATCATGAAAATACATACCAAATAAAATTATGGATTTAAAAAAATTAAAGTAAGATGAAATCTCAGATATCCTTGTGAATTGGAATTTTTTAATTTTTTTCCATTAGGTGAAAAATTATTATGAAATTTGTTAGATCTTATGATCTATTATTCATAGAATACTTGATCATGTCTATTGAAAATAACTTCTATATCATTCAATTCATTGTGTAAGCGAAGGTTTCTATAACTATTTATCACATGGATTGAGAATCTTATCAATGATTTACAATGATCATGAATACAAATCCTAAGGATGAAACCAATGTTATGGAGTGGAAATAAAATAACTAAATATTTTTCAGTTAATAAATTCCTCATAGAAAATTAATTAAAATAGAGAGTGAGTTTATTGGCCTCATGAAATAGGATGGAAAATCTATCATGAAATATATGGAATAATTTAAAATAATTCCATTATACACACCCTTAATTCTCATTTTCCCACGCTGTAATGTTTAAATCTACTTTACTGGTATATATAATAATATATGAAAATTCATGGTGACTAAACCATTCTAAAACTATACAGAAATTGTCTAATGATATTTCTTACATGAAATTAAGATTATAAAATCTAAAGGTTCTCATATGTATGGGGATAAGAATCATAGAATGTATTTTAATTCAAATAGTGTGATACAGAAATATCACAGTGGTAAAAAATCTCAATGTCCAACATTTCAAATGTTGTTAAATAATTGTCCCAAAATTTTAACAAATGTGGGAATAGAGTGGCACATTTTAGGTAATGTTAATGGGAGAAACCCAACAATTTTATGGATGAAAATAATATTCCAGTTTAGAATTATAGTATTTTCCAATCATTCAAAAATGAGAATCATGTATACTATGTAATAAAATTCACTGTGAAAATGATTTCCAATCACAAATGATGACAACTACATTAAAATCCTAAATAAAATGGGTTATAATATTCCAACACAAAATTAAATTTGTTTCCTTAAAACTATTTGGTGATAGGAAAACCTATTATTCATTCAAATATAGTGTATGAAATAATTGATTTTTATTCAATACATTCATTTATATCACACAATAATACTTTAACTATTCAAATACCACCTCAAAACATGGAAGTTGAGTTGTTAGTGGAAATGTAAAATGGTATAATTATTTAAAAAAAACTATATAACACCCCCCATGTTAATATTTGTGGGTTGAATTTCCATGAAAACCTGTGATACTCAATTAAATGTAATTTTATGCTATTATGCGTATGGATTTTCATTCATTTTATAGTTCTAATGTAAATTATTATGAGTAGGAAATCAACCTACGAATAGAAAAAACATCATATATTTATATAAATGTTTATGTATGCTGATTTTTCTGCTATGGAATCTATATTTCAAGAGTGGATACTATTAAATTATGAGTAAGAGTTTCAAGATAAAATTAATGATTCTATAGAAAAGAAAATCCTTAAGGTTCTTCCAATTGTAAGAGAATATGAAGATATATTCCTCAAGGAATTTTATGATCTTCTTCCTAAATAAGAGGCTGAGATCCCAATTAAACATATTCCTAAATCACTGTTAATTACCAAAAATCCATATAGAATTTAAAATATTATACTTAATGAGAAAAAGAAAAAACTATAGGATACTCCTGATAAAATTTTTTTTGGATGAGGTTCTTTACTATGGGTTACGCTGGTCCTTTTCTCATAGAATATGGCTGGGAAAATTGTCATCTTCATTAATTATCATGGGCATAATTAGATCATGTTAATGAAAATTTGTCATCTCATATAGATTGATGAATGTTTTGATAGGATATATAGAGCCTAGTAACATTCTATGGTGAATATTTAGTTGTGACATTATCACGTAATGATGAAGAATTATTATATCACAAAAATTATTTTCATACCATATAAGAGCACTAAATTTTTTTAGTGATTCAATTTTGAATCACAAATGATTCAAAAAATATTTGTGGGCATAAAGAATATAGAATTTTTGGATTTCATATAAAACAACATGGTAGACATTATAGATGATATTCATACCTACTCATAATTAATGTTGGAACATGAGTATAATTTTCATGCTTTAATAAAGACAATGTGAAATAGTATATAATATTGGATATAAAATAAATCTGATTTTTTGGATGGGGAAATTTTATTTATTGAATAATTTTATCACTTGTAATATGATACATAAGGATCATATAAAGACATATGAAATTAAATGTTTCCCATGAAAAAACATTGATATAAATATATAATTCCCTTCAATTAAGTGGATAGTAATATCAATTTTTAAGAAACATATTAGGATTTTAAAGCCCACTAACAAAGTTAACTTCATAGAGAGTAATGTCTCATAAGAAAAATAAATTATAGAATTACATAAATTTTAAAATTAGAGGATTTTATCTACACATTTTTTCACATTAACCGTCAATGTGTACAGAATTATGATATAAAATTATGCATTTAAAAATATCATGGTTTTTATAAACATGAATATAAAAAAGTGATAGCCTATGAATCCCACAAATTAATGTTCAATCTGTTGAAAAACACATTGAATGACCTAGAATTAGATTTAGTGACATTCTCCTTAAATATTTGGACAATTTATCTATTTTAGATGATGTATGACATATATATGCTTTATAAAATCCTTTATTATTTAATCCCACAAAACAATCTCAATATGTTCCAATAACGGTGGTTGGATAAAATCAAGGATTGTGATAGTTAAATCCATTACCACCATTGGAAGGAAAATAAAGTGATAGATTCTCTGACAATGAAGGATATCAGAATACTATCCATGATAATTAATGAAAGGAACCCAATAATTTTGGACATTAAGAGGTGGTATATTGGATTAAAAAATGAATTCCATAAATACATGAACAAATAACCGCTCAACTAACCATTTTATATAGGATCATGGCTTCCAAAAAAGACAATAAGGATCTACAAAGAATGTTTTATGGTAATATGGAGGGAAACATTAATGAAGAATGACTTATAAGGTCTGGAACCTAGAATAATTACCTATAAAAATAGAATTAATGAGGTATCATCTAGAGGATTCAAATTTATCATCCCTCTCTACTCACCAATGAATCACTAGGTTGTACAGAGATATGATAAAAACCTTATGGTGCGATAATATGAAGGGGTATATTGTATTATTTTAATCTTCAAGTTGGGTTTTTCAACTTTTTACGACTGAATGTTATATTCATAATAGTAAAATGAAACCATTTCAGATACAATTTTGGGGGTGATAATACATAACCCTGGATATCAACATAGACCACTCCAACACATGTAAAGGTTTTAACATCATTTTTCTTGTAGTTGATCACATTAAAATTTAGCTCATTTCAATACTTCCATGAAATATTTCACTCATAAAAAAGTTGTAAAAATATTTATAAGATATTTAGAATGTATTCATAGAGTTCCACTCCCTAATGTATTTGATTGATATCCATCATTAACCTTCAGGTTTTAGAGTTTCCTTACGTAATAATTGGATTTTGTGATGATTTTTTGGCCCTATATATCAACCCCACATGTATAGATAGTCTAAGAGAACTATTAAAATTATAGAGGATATGTTTGGATCATGTTTAATATATTTCTAAGGGTTTAGGGTTGAAAACCTTCCTATAGTGGAGGTAAAATATATCTGTTTAAATTTTGGTATGCAAATGGATCCATATGAGGATTTTTATGATAAGATGTTTAGAACACAGACAAAGAGGGAAGATTTTGGAAAACTATTTATAATGGGACCTGATCCTATTAAATTTATTAATGATAAGAAAAAAAATATATGAAATCCACTCAAATTTCCTAGAAAATATGTGTATAAAATAATTTATGAGACCTAGATTTTGAGGTCAATTATAGTTTTTACCTTTATACATCACTATTGATGAAATCCACGAGGTTTGGGAAGAATTTAAGTCTTAGTCTAAAAAACATATAACCCTCTGAGACCCTTGATCATAGTATAATTGTGTCTTAAAAACTTTCAATCTCACCTAAGATATCTTAATTATATGTTTTTTCCATGCATACCTCTTAAGTATGTACATATCAGACCCACACGTGTATTGAATACATAAGTGGTGATATTAAATAATGATCTTTCATAGAAGGATTAGAAAATGAAGATTTAAATCGCATATATAATATTTTAAAACAAAAACCAAATCACATGGTTAAAGTACTATAGATGAACGATATTTTTGAGGAGGAAACATGGAAACCATAACTCGTAATAAAAAAATGTAATCTCATTTATTTTTTGTGTAGAAAATGAATTTCAATGAATAAATTTCTAAATGTAGGAAAAATATAATTTCATAAACATTTATAGAAAAATATCATGTCCAAATAAATAATAGATTTATTAAGTATTGGAGTTTGAGTAAAAAAATGCACTATATTTCATTAGATATTCAAGACCATTAGAAAAAATATCCATAATTTAGATGTTATGATTAAAAGACCATTGGACATCATAACAGTTACCAATATTGTAATTCTACAAGAAATATCAATATTAGTATATATTGAGGTTTATAATAAAATCTAATTTATATATAATGTATAATATATGACATCAAATAGTAGGATGACACACTATTTAACAATTTTTTTGAGTATTTTAGGGAAATAAAATCACTAGAATTTTTTTCTTTTCCAAGAAAATGATTAGAGGACATGTTTAATCATATTGAGATCACTACCAAAACCATGGTCTCTAAACATACCCATTAAATTAATAATATCTTACAAATTTTCCGTAGGTTTCATACAGGTATAAAAAATTATTATATATATAGATACTAGTTTTACATTTCGTACGTCTTTCAATAAATTAGGGGCAATATTTATCCTTTTTAATTATAACTTTATATTTGATTATATATTTCTTTTTATAAAAAATATATTTTTATTTTAAGAAACCGAAAATTTATTTTAGAAAAATGTGTAGTTTCAATAAGAACTCTCTATTTGATTTATGTTTGAGTTTAGAAACAAATTTTAGTTTAGTTTTATAAATGATTAAAATTTAATTAAATGTAAATGATAATAACATTTAATGAGTTCATGTATATTTTTTATAAGATAAAAAAATTTATTATAGTGGTGAAAAGTTTTTTAGTAAACAATTTTATTAATTTTCAGCATAAAATTAAAATATTTACATAATTATTAATTGAAAATTATTATTTTTAATTAGTACATTGAAATTTGAAAATGGTTATTTTTTTAATAATTTTTTCACTAGTGGTATATTTTTGTAGGCATTATATATTTTATAAATATATGATATGTATTATGGAATAAATGTAACCCAAATGTGATGTAATAAAAACAATAAAAGGATTCCATGACAAAAATTATGTCGTTACTATAATGTATTTTCTTTTTTGAGAGGTTGATTAATTTTACAAACCCATAACAAAGCATCCAAAAGCTATATTATATTATAATGTTTTAAAAAAAAGTCCTTAGGAAAATCAATCACAACCACATAATGTAGATTATTATTTTAATTATTTTGATCAATTACTTAATAAAATATTATAAACTAATCATCCTTGGTAGAAAGCTATAAAATCAACATGGGTTGGTTTTTGGTTATGCTTAATATATTATATAGGTTCCAAACCCATGGTTTATAAATTGATACAGTATAACCTACTCCTTTTAAATAAATACCCAACCAACCTCCCATTCATCTTCACTAAAATCCTATTAGGAATTATGTTCAAATCCCTATCATAATTAAATTACCTCAAAAGAGTGCTTCCAATATCATTATAAGATCCTCATAAGATTTTAGATTCACATTATCAAGGAAAAAGATTCTCTTTCACTACATTATTGACAAATATTATTTGTTTTTAGAAAATTATATTTCAATATTTTTCATGTTGAATTTTTTTTACATAAACCATTAATGTTATTTTGATGGAAAATTCATGGGTGACCACCATTCAGTCTCATTAATCTCTTTCATGAACCTTCATTTACGCATGTTATACATAATAAATAATTCCATGGTTTCCCATGATTATATTTTATGTTATGGATACCCATTCCCATTTCCAATGAAGGTAACTCACTTATTTGGTCTTAACCAAAATTTAATATGGATGGAAATTTATGTTAAAAACATTCATTAATAATAATATTACATGTGCTGAAATAAATTATTATAATGTATGATCTATGTTTTAGACAAATTCATGTACATTATATGAATTGTATAGGTAGTTCTATAATTATATTTCTCTCTAATGAATTTTATAATGCTATTATCTCACGAGATACCATATATGGTGCATGTTAACCTAGAATAAGTACAATTTTTTATGGTTTATCTACAATTATCAGTGGAAGATTCTTATAATGACAAGTTATATGTTGTTTCAAAATTCATATGATTTATTGATGTAATAAAATTATGTCATACTTGAAGGGTCATGATTATGATTATTACATTTATATAGAACCATGTCATGTCCTTCGACTCACATTTACTTCTTTATTTCAATATCTTCATTTACAATTCACATAATATGACTTATTGATCACCCTTTTGTAATATATTTACTTTGTTTATCAAATGAAATATTAGGGTAACAAAAAAAATATAATGACATGTTTTCGATTTTTTAGATAATTCCACTGTATCCCAGTCATAAATTATAATAAGAAGTGACCCCAATACATTAGGATTCGTGTTTTTTTGGGAGGGTATTATGTGTCTATTATGGAATAAATCATGAAATATTATCTATAAAATAATTGGGTTTTCTTATAGTATGTGCATAAATTAATATTGAAGTTCTATGATTAGATAATATTATCTTTCCTATGTTCACCAATATCTGTGTATCCTATTTTTCAAATACATTTTGTAGGGTATGTATGATTCACATTATTAAATAATTACTCCATGTTATTAATGATATACACAAATAAATTCTTACTTATATAAGTTTTCATGGAGGACCCAAAATTGTTTGATAGCATTTGACATAGTATAGTTTTTTTCTGGAGAATAAATTTACATGTAATTAAAATTAAATAAAACATTTTACTCTGTCAATTTTCTGAGCACTATTTTTCACTAAATATAGTTCATTTGTGGTTTTTGTACAAAAAAATTCTTTATGAGTAAAAATTATTTTTTACACAAAAATGGTAAAATTGGAAATTCTATTATAACAGATTTTTGAATTAGGGAATATGATGCACTTTTGATACTAATTTTGTTTTTTCTTCAATATATTGCTTTTATAATCTTTTGAAATCATTAAAAAGGTCCAAAATTGTGGAGATATTATTTAGAAATAAATAATATATATTTAAAATATTATTTTAATGTATATATATATCATTATTAATCTTTTTATGAATTAGTTAGGATGATGGTGTTTAGAAAACCCTCTTGACATGGTTTTAACATCAAATATGGGGGAAGCTAAATACTAAAAAAAATCAATGAGCAATTTATTTTCCTAGGATAATATATCTAAATTTTTGTAAACATAAGAGAACCTATTATCCAAAAATTTATTTTTCCACTAGCATCCATGTTATGAAAAAATTCAAGTATTAAAATTATTATATAATGATGAATATAATGAAATTATAATTCAATAAATTTGAGTTACATTAGATATTTTTATTAGAGAGAACTATATTTTATCAACTAATCTATTTAGTTTTTGATGAGAAAAAAACAAAAATATAATATTAATGGATTAAATATTTTAATAACATGAATCATTATGAACTTTTTACTATATATTTTTTTAATTGTTGATTCATGATTTTAATGATATTATATAGAGTTGTTTTATTATACTTTTTTATAATTTTTTTATAAATATAATACCATTTAGAATTTTTATTAAAATAATACATCATTAAGTTGATTAAAATATAACGAATCTAATTAAATATGGTTTCTATCAATATAACGTCCTTTATTTTTTTGTGAATATTATGTTTTATTTTTTATACAATACACAACACTGAGCTTAAACATCCTGAAAAATAAATTATATAAATATCGTAGTTACAACAAAGACATTAAATTGGGGTTTATAAATATGAGTAAATAAATTTGAAAAGTATATTCATTTCAAATGTGTAAATAAACTAATTAGATACCAATTTATTTGAAATATAAATAAAAATTATATGAAAGAAAAAGAAATGATTTCTTATAAACAATATTTTTCCTAAAAATTGGTTTCATAAATTATTTACAACTTATGATTGAATTAGTTTTTAACAATTTATGGATATTTATTAGATAAAATAATCATCATATTATAATTAATAATTAAAAATTATATTATAATTTATATTTGATAATTTTTAAAACGATCTATATTTATTTCAATAGTCAAAATTCTAATTTTATTGAGAATGTCAATCACATTAGAAGGGTATAAAATTTTAATTATTGTTTTCAAAATATTTTAAAAATAAAAATAGGTTTACTATATAAGAATTAATATAATTCAACATATTGTAATGAATTATATGTTTGATTTTGAAATAAAAATATGTTATACATTTGAAAACATATCTCTCAAAAAACCATTTGATATAGTATTCGTAGGTTTAATATAATTTGAAATTATTAATAGTTCAGAAATTTATTTTAATAAAATTTATTTAATATTTTGAATCATAATTTAAAATATTATATAATAATATCAACTAAAACTTTGGTTATAGTTAATAACAAAAATAGAAAATACTAATTTTCGTAGTTATGGTTAAAATATTTTTAAGATGGCTAAAACGTAGAAGATAATGTTTATAGTGACCGAAAAACCACTCTAATTACTATTATATGTATATATATATAGTCCATAAATCATATAAGGTTTGATATTTATTCATTTTGAATCATTTTATATGCGTAAAACATGGGTATAATTTATTGTTTTCAAAAATTCCATGTGGGTCCTCTCCACATCCTATAAAAGGCCTCCCCATATACTCTCATATTAAAACATATAAATCCCATCGATTTAAAAAAAACTTATAATAATAAATTCCATAAACCCCTTCCCAGGAATGATCATACATATTTTTTTTATAAAAACATTCTAGGAATTATTTAGGTATAACTATAAAGAGGTTCTTTAGATAAAGCATATAGTTCTTAAACTTGAATATTGTTTTATTTCATCCTCCAAACCATTAAAATAATCTATAAATTTTCTAAAATAATAACATAATAATAATAATTATAACTAGATATTATAATGATAATATAATAACCTATATCCATAACAACTACTCTCAGTTGGTAAATGAAACTATCGACCATGTGTACGATGTACAATAACATCACAAACCGATGTAATTCATTTTCCAAAACCACCTATGATAGATTGTTATAATGATATATTTATATTATATATATAATATTTATAAAATATTTATTGTTAAAAAATTATAATATCAAATCTAACTTCATGATTTTTATATTATTGTAAAACGATAATGTAGATCATTTGTACCTGTGGACAACAACCTCTATGAAGTGATGGGATTAATTTTTCATTATATTTTGAATTGGATAGAAATAAGGATATATTTTTTGAATATATATTATTTATATTATATAATAATTAATCTAGAATTGTTAATTATTATTTAAATTTCTTTTATACTATTCATCTAGAAATGAATATTGTGTTGATGAATATGTAGGACATACCATCTCCTTGAACAATGTAACTCATTGTTTCTCCCTATAAAGTTTATGTACTCTTATAAAAAATTATAAAATTAATAAATATGATATATATATATATGGGAATAATTTTTTACATCATTTAGATGATTCAACCTTGAACAATTTATAAGGATCGAAACTACCAAACCAAAACATACATGAAAAATGATATAGTTATCACCATAAACAGTGTTTAAAATAATCAAAATAATAATTGGTAAATTTTTAAAAGAAACTCATATTTGGTATGATATATCATGTCATGGTTATATAATGTATTTATAATAAATATATATTTATTATATATAATTTTTGGATAGGTAAAATTAAATCAGACTTAAGGTAAGGGTTTGTCGACTAACTTTTACATTGGTGAGAAAAATTCCATAATCACTACATATTTTTTTGTACATAATTTCTATTTTATATGTTATATCATGAATATATTTATCTTTATGGAATTTAAATATTAAATTTATTTTATTTATTTCATTGGTGTAATTATTTTAATGTTACCCAAGTAGAAGGTTTTAATTCCCAATAAAACCATTATTTTGGATTTTTTTATTTATATATCAGTTGGGGGATTTATCTTAAAATTATTTTATAAAACCAATCTATTTAACACGCATAATATTATTTATGAAAATTTAATTTAAAATAACCATTTATCCTATTTTTTAATTATAATTATTTAGAAAATGATCTAAATAAAACCAAATTTATTTCTCTTTTTGGTCGAAAATTCATTTCTTCGATAACGTTGTTATTTAAAAATTCTTTTAGGAATTATATTAATATTAAAATGTGAATGTATAAATTAATTTTAAAAAAATGACATAAAATACTTATTCTTATTGTTTTATGAATGACGAACTTTTTAAAGTATCCTATAAAAGTGTGCAATGAATTTATTTTAAATGTTTTAGGACAAGAACCTAATTTCCCACCATATTGAATGCTCAATTATTTGAGGAATATATAAAACATTCCCATGCCTATTTACTATGTAAACGTTTTATTATAGTGTTATATAATTTTTTTAGTTCTTAAAAGTATATTTCAATGTAAAAATTTTTACTTTCCTCACGTATGTTTTAATGAAATTCTAATGGAATTTATATTCATTAACAAAAACAACCATTATTTCCCATATGATACACTATGAATATAAAGTTATGATACATCCTTTATTATTTTTATAGATAGTTTATGATCAGTTCAACTAGGGGTGTACTATTTTGATACCATTATTTAAATTACATTGGTTGGTTTATGATTATTTTCATTGATTTGGATTAAGTTTAAACATTTTATTATTCTAGTATATCAATAATATTTTTTTTATTTTTTTATACCCATTATTATGGGGAATTAATTGGACTTAGTATGTGATGGTAAGGCTCACTACATCCCCTCAATGAATTTTCATGACTAATTTGACAAACTAGCTTGGGTATTTGGCTGAGCCCTTACCCATTTATGTATGACATCATGGAATGAGGCCTTAACATTATGTTTATAATGCATACAATTATGAATTACCAAATTATGAGAATATTTGTTGATTTCCTTGTGATTATTTGATTAGTTATTATACCTATGGAAATGTTTCAAGTACGTGTGATTAGTTATGTTGAATTATTTGATCCTCCCATATTCTTTACATATTATTCTTCATGATTATTTTAATTATTATGTTTCATGTATTTTTAGTAAGTTTAATTTTCATATTGATTACACTATATGCATTCATGATAGCTTCTTCTATATTCTTATAATTACAAGGAATTTGATATCACCCCATTTTGAGGATTCTTTTTCCCAGGATTCTATAAATTTTATTATTATATATATATATAAAGATAAAATAAATGGAATAATATTGTTATAAAAAAATACTATGTTTTATTTTATGATTTCAATTTTAATGTGAGATTTATAAATATAAATAGGTCTCAAATACAACAAAAATATTTTTACCTTTAGGAAGTGATTTCTTGTTCATATAACCAATGTAATACAGTTACTAATGACACTATGATAGTATGGTTAGGGACTTCATATTAAATCTTTATTATTATTTTTCATGAAATATATTCAATTTTTAACATCTAGTATTTTTCCATGCAATGAATTTGAATATATCTACTAATATATTTCAATCCAGGCACTGGTACTATTTGAGATTCAGAGACATTGTGAGCATGGATTTTATAATTTCAAAATATTAACAATATTAATATCATGTGATAATAGTTTTACTAATAAATTAAAATAAAATAAAATTTTTGTTTAATATTATAAATTTAAGACCACTTTTGAATTTAGAATGCATTGTTTTCCCTAGGAACGACATATAATTGGTATCATAGCGTGTTTATTAAAAAGTCACCTCAGGCACAAATAATAAATAATTTTATTGAATTTATTTATTTAATAGGTGATTAAGTTGAGAACTATTGTAAATCTATATAAATATATATACAACCAAATTTAATGGTTATCATTATAATCATGGAATTTGAGAGGAGAGCTAGTGGAGGTGATTTTTGGACAATCATCAAAAAATAATGCTTTAGAGATTAGTGGGGAAAAATACATATGAATCAAATCAAGGAAAATGGATTATATCTATTTATCACCAATGATCAACCCAATATATTGTTATGATTCTATATTTATATGTAATTATCTTTACTTTATTTCTCCTATGAAGAACACAAATATATCATCCAATATATTTATTTTCAGGTTGATGATGTTGAATATATGGGTTAGTATTAGATAGGATTTGTGGATTTATATTAATGATTAATTAAATATATTAATTAATCATTATAATGATAAGGAACACATGACAATACAAAAATTGGATTAGGACCAGTCTTAATGATTCTAGTTTGAGAATTTATTTCCCTATTATTTGTGTGGTGGTCTAACAAAATACTCACTAATTAATCACTATTCACTTGTAATTCTGCAAAAAAAGATTGATATCATGGATCCAGGTTCGGTATTGATGATTAGTCAGGATATAATTATAGAAATACAGAGTTATGACTAAATCATAGGTTCTCCATTTTCAAGTTGGTCTTGTGACGATGGAGTAAACAACAGAGGTGTTTTCACAATCACATATGTGGTCAAAAATGCATATTATGTGACACAAATGGTCAGTAAGAGAATATCTATTATTACTGATAATGAATATTGGATTAATTGATTGTTTGAGTGTGTCGAGAATATGTGTGTAAGAATCTAGAAATTATATACATTTATAAATCAAATGGCATGTAATCCGGTGAAACATGCCATATAGGGACCTAGTTTTCGTGATATAATTTCTATAGATAGGAGATGTGTTAAACTCCATTTTAAACATGTCACATTAAATGTGAACTGAATTTGGTGTCTATTCATGTAATTTTATAGATACATGGGAATGAACAAGGCCAGGTACATGGCATTAGTAGAATACACATACACAACCAAATTGGAAGACACAAACATGTACATGGAACGACATATATACATGGGCATGAACAGTTATACACATGAATGAGAAGACGTTCATAGGAACGAGCACAGTGAGGTTAGGGATTAGTGGTATAAACCATAATGTCCATTTACAAATTATCTACTTCTTCCAAGATAGATTACAGACTTTTTTCCCACAATATTGAAAAGTATCTCTTGAGTATGTTCCCTCGATCCACTCCTTGATGTTATAGTACTATATTACATCCTGAGAGTAGGATTATGAACACATCTATAAGAGTTAGTCTAGGGTATAGTTTTAGTAATCTTCCATGGACATGGGAGGAATACTCTATCATATTCTATCCTGAGTGGGGTTCTTAGAATCGATATTACTGACATTACCATCATGTAGATCCCCTACATAGTAGGTTAATCTAGTTTTGGGTTTTTGAATACAACATGGCCGTAGGGGTGATCCCCGTCTTTTTATTTATAGTATGTAACATATTATTGACAGACATATCAAAAAAAAATATTATATTTTTCCAATAGATGTTATCAGACATATGTATTAGGTTATACAATGTGATAGTTGCTACGAATTCTCAAGCAGAATCATAGAATACAAATATGATTATGACCTCACATTGAAACTTAGTTTCAACCAATAATATATCTAGATGTCTTTTTGTGTGTCATATTGTGATGTACATATCCATATCATGAGATGACATTTCACATAGTGATTTATACTTAGTGGCATCAGGGTTTTCTACTATTTATTGTCACACTCAACTGGGAATGGGATCTTCCCACACATTTAATGTCTTATAAAGATTAATATACATTTTATATGGTTACTAGTGGAACAAGAGTATAAATATCATAGATTGTGTTGCAAAAAATGACATAGATTATTTCTCAAACCGGTAACCGCCCTGAATTTCCACATACCTGAAGGGTGTTCTTGATCCCCACAGGCTGGGAACAAGAACACATGCATTAACAATAACCAGAAAGAAATTTTTATCCCAATATAATGAATACAACATAAAATATATATATATATACACACACACATAATCAAAAACAGAAATAAATAATTAATAAAGAAACAAATATATATATTTCATCAAAATAAATTAAAAATAAGTGACAAAACTAAAAACGTTTCTAAAAATATCAAATACGAAAGTATACCAAAAAAGGAAAATTAAAAACAAAATATATACTCCATGTGATATCATGGTTAACTCCCACCATCTCACCACCAGCTACCCCTAATAATTTGAAAAAAACCCACAACCTCACTATGTTTCCTTGTCATTCAATGAATTAAAATAGATATAGAGGTATGCACACCACTTAATGGGTGCACATGGTGTGAGTTAATAGGCTCGGTAGGATCCCACTCATGTGTTCCATAAGAAGTCACTATAAAATTATATAAACATGATCAATAATAAACAAAACAACTAATGATAAACTATTCAATAGGTTTTATATCAATATAAGGGAAAACAATTTAATTTCCTCTTTTCAAAATTTCAAAAATTAGATAGGTAGAACAACTTCAATGAATTTTATATCCATCAAAATTGTCCAATAAAACCAAAGAATGAATCAGATAACATATCAAATCCATGAATGTATATGAAGAAATTTCATAAGAAAAAAAATTACCAGAGTAAAAAGAAAATCACTGGTAACATGGAACAAATTATCATTACATGTAAGGATAACTAGAAAACTCTTCAAAAATATTGAAAATTATGTGCATCAATAATCTAGATGTACGCATATAATATTGAAACTATAGTAGCACCGTTGAAGGTAAACCCTGAAATTGGTTGATCATTTCCCACAATGAATTGGACATGAGAGCAAAAGGACACCAAATGATTAAACCCCAAGAAAAATAGTTGATGAATAATACTTCACCTTCTATGTAAGTTCTAAAGGCATCAAATATACTATATTTTTATAAATATTTCATAAAATTTAAGATATAAAAAATATATTATAAATCAAATTCCCAATTCCTTAAAGATAATATTTACTTTTCCAAAACAATGTAAAAATCATATTTTCTCAAAAACACATTCCTATAAAAAAAATTAGTCAATCAGGCCATTTTATTTATAATTTTTCTTATCAAAAACTATAAAAATAGAGTTCATTCAACATAGGATATAGATGGAACCACGTAACTCATATTTTAGTTTCACATGATCAAATTGAGATCCAGGCACCAGAAAGGAACATAAGAGAAAAAATAGAGGACATGAGATTTATATCCTTGACATAGAATCACATCTCACAAATAAAGTTGAATATAAAAAGGGTAGATCATTAAAGACCTCAAAGTAACCACACCCACCGCACCATGAAAAATAAATGGGCAGTCCCTATAACAGTATTATGAAATGGTTCCATAAAGGATCAATAAGGTAATAATGACAGAACAATGTATCCAACAACACAACACGACATAGATTAATCAATGAGAGAAGAGATCTTTATGGAAGAGAGAACCCGCAAATATCATAGGAGAGATCATAATTTAATAGAGATGACGATGATGATGAATAAAACAACTAATCAATTATATAGTACACTATAAATAAATGAACATGAATATTACCTAGTGTATAAATCCTTTAATTCGTAAATTTTCCTAGTGGATATTCCTATGGAAAATGCATCACCTAAGATTAAAAATTTATAATTTTTGTGAATTTGTAATGTTTAATCCTTTCATGGAATGTATGATTTTCTCCCCATGAAGCCAACTCACATCATCTTCATGAAAACCATTACATGACATGAAAACATTACAAGGCATGTAAAACATTCACATTGTCTAATCATTACAAGATGTGTAATCTATAAATAGATATTAAAATTTCAAATTCTTGTTAAAATAACAAACCAATACCATTATTATCTAAACTCAAGGAGGATACCACAAATCTTTAATCAAATTTATACCTAGGCTCTACTAATATAAACAAACATTTATTCCTAAAATATAGGTCATTTTACTAAGAAATGTTTTTTCTATCCATGAGACTCCCAAAAAATACCTAATAAAGAGGGAAATGAAAAAGAAATCATAAAAATATCTGAAATTGAGTAAAGTGATATTAAAAACTCCCCAAGATAAAATTTTCGATCCCCATGGAATTCATGTTATATATTGATATCCAAAAATGGGGTGAGACCACTTCCCCTTGATCAATGAATCATGCTCCAAACTCTAGTGAGAATATGATATGTGTCGCCATAACTCTTTGACCAAAAAATTAAACATCCCATAACGGACTTTACTTTAAGATTAAAAAATATATATTGTCTACTCCAACTCATAAATTTTAGTCTACACCACAATATATTCTCAACTCAGAATATGAGAGGGATTTCAATGGTATTTATAGATATGTGATATGTTAAAAAAATCACGAATTCCATTCAACTAAACTAAAAATTCAAATAGATAAGAAAACTACCCATGCCTCTAAATGACATAAAATGGACCAACATATCTCAGAGACAACTTTCCCTATTTTTCAGATAGAGTATGGACCAATTGAGGAGATATATTCATGAAAATCAAGTCAACAATTGAAATATCCATTGGATGATGTCAATGATCCCCATATTATTTATATCAATTCAATGTTGCAACAAGACGATGATGTATATCATGAATCCTTGATAATTCATCCTAATAATGTATTGGTCCCCCACAATGTGGCCTCACCCATATCCACCCAATAATGAGTTGAAATTCATGAGTGACCATACAAATCCTCAAATGGAGCCATTTTAATCGATGACCAATAAATTTTGTTATAGGAAAACTAAACAGTTCCAAATTGTTATCCCCTGACCGAAAAAAACCTAAGAGAATTTCACAAAACATATCCTATGGGATATAATGAGTACTTATACCTAATCATATATCCTAGGATGGAAATATTTATACATCATCACTTGAGTCCCCATTGCATTATTGAGACTCATCTAGAATATACATGTAATCCTATTATCCCTTTTTGTAGTAATGAAATAAGGAATACCATCTATACTTGTGATTTCATACACAAATATATTATACAAATCTTCAACATTGGCGGTTTTCGAGATCAAAATGAGGTTATTAGACTTATTTAACTGATCAATCACAACCAATATAGTGTTACTCACTTGGGTTGTTTATGGTTACCTTATAAAAAATCAATATACATTATCTCCCTTTTCCCAACCATCATAGGGAGAGGATATAACTAACCATACTATTTTAAATTATCAAGTATTATCTGTTGGAAGTTTTAACAGTTGGAAACCTAATTAAAAATTTCACACTCAATTCCCAACCTTAAAAATCATCATGCCATTAAATTTTTCCATTATCGTAGTCTCTGAATGAAAATCCCATGAGTAACAATGAAAGTAAAAAATTTATCTCCTCAAATAATTTGGTAAGAAAAAAAAAATCAAAAATTGTTAATATAATCTATAGAGGTAGACCATAATGAAATTGTCTCCCCCCATATAGGGTTTCATTAATTCCTCTAAATTTTCTATCTCACTGATGTCTCTGTCGAACATACTCAAGGATGGATGATTGAAAGTAAACACTATCCAAAACCATACCTGAAACATCCTCTAGATAAATAAGTTGAAACACAAGAACGATCCCAATAATAATATATTATTTCTTGGATTTTGTAACAAAATTTAATGTTACATTCTTGCAGTGATTGATTTCAAAAACATTTGACTTCCCTGGAAAATAGGTGAAATAAAAATCAATTGTCTGAAGGTATTCTATCCAACATATCTATATAAGATGCAAGAAATTCTTAGAAATGATATATCATATATTCTTATACTCACAGAATACTGTGAACCTATTCCCAAAAAGATATTTCTACCAACACATAATAAAAGTCATAATAATGGAATTTTCTTAGTCATGAATGGGGTTTTTTTCATTTAGTTAGAGTTGGAGAGCTACATAATCCACTACAAGATCATATTGAGAAGGCATGGAAACCAAACCAAAAATAGAATAACCAATGAATACTAAATACCCTTGACTAGTGTCATGTATGATCATAATAGCATCATATAACAATAGTTGTCATAGATTGTTAAAATAAGACTCAGGCATTTAATCCTATATGAATTTTACCCCATTCTTGGTAAGAATAGTTAAATGTAGTGGAAATTTTGTGAAATAATTGATGAATAATTGATAATATCCAAAAATACCTAGGAATCCAAAAATATTAATTATATTTTGTGTGTCTTATAATGAAAATAAAGACTTTACCTTCTAAGGATTGACAAATGTGAGTCCCCAGCCTTAAATGTTACATAATATTGAGTTTTGGTAAATTGTTTACATTATTTCACATTGATGATCATTTTAGTTTAGTTATTTAGAGAATAAGGAAAAACTATTAAAAAGTAGAATCATACATTACATGTGAACACTTATACTCAGTATCCATTTTTTTCCACAATGTAAACCCTTTAAAAATAAATCTTGGCCTCTTTTCAAGATACAACCCAGTTAACTTCACCACAACATCCTTTTTTAATTAACTATATTAAGACCTGTGATAAAAATTTTAAAACATGGGATGAGCACAAAAATTTCCATAAGGGACATACATTATGAAAGAAACCATTTTTCCATGAATTTTATAAATATATGAAAGAATTCTCAAAAAATCATACATGTCACCATTAAAACATATACTCTTTAGTTTACCTCATGAAATAATATAATTCCTGTAAAACTACATATCAAAAATAAATTATATATATATATTTTTGAATCTATAACATTTTTTCATTGTAGATTTCAAGGATATATATGGAGTAACATTGATGGTTACATTTGGAATACTCATCATGGTATAATCATTAAATCTCTTAAGAGAAACTAAACCTATTAACCCTATATCATTACTAAATGAATTATAGATATATCACCACCTCACCAAACCTCAAAATATTAGTTAACCAACCATATTCATAATCAATTACCAATAACATTTTCATAATAATAACACATAAAATAAGTATAATGGAAAAAATAACATTTCCACTTTTAAATCACATTTCATAATTACTAGTCGTGCACTCATAAAAAAATTATTTTAAAATAAAATGGTAAACTTGTAAAGGTAACATAAATATATAATATTTACATGAATATTATAAATTCCATTCATGGTGTATATTTAATAAAACATTCTGAGTTACTGAAATAATTCATCTATTTTCAACCAAAATTACAACATTTAAAAAATTATTTTTGATTAAAAGTGTCACAAAACACATTGATACATTTAAAAGGAGTTATCATTTTAAAATAATTATGCCCATATAAATAAATCTTTAAAACCATTTTGAATACATGGACATTAATGAGAAATATTTTGAAGAATGACTCGTTAAAATATTTAAAATGATGTTATAGTTTAAGATTCTGTTACAAGGATCCCATTATAGAACAATTGAGAGATATAATAGTAAAAAAAATTTAAATATTTATATACATAGAAATAAATTCCTAAATACCATTTTTAAAACATTTAAATTATTTTAATGATTTATAAGAATAAATTATCAAAACATTAAAATGATGACTTTTGTTTAAAAGTCCCTTACATTGAGTCTGAATCATTATATAATATCTTTATATTAATGAATAATAAACATAGGACAATTTATACTTTATTAAAAACCAATTTTCGTTTTATTATTCCATTTATATCATTTTTTTTTGTTTTTATAATTACATAATTATTTAAGTTCATATAGTATGTTTTGTCGACATTCGGTATGTGAGTCAAAAATGACATTGGTATAATGTCTATAGTCCATGTAGTAATAAGTACATCATCTCCAAAATAATATTCATGAAATTATTATCATTTATATACATAAATTATACTTTTATTTTAACCATTAATTATTGTTATAAAAAATGAACATCATAATACTCAAGGAGACCATAGGTCATACATACGCATGAGTAACGTTTCCATTTTTTATTGATCCTTATGGAAATAAGATAATTATTATATTAACATTAAGTAATGATAATAATATTATTAAAATAATAATAATCATTTAAATATACTTATATATATCGTACACATGATGTGTTGAATAAAAACAATTCCCATCGCTTTGTGGAGGTGATAGTTCATAGGTATGCATGAACAACGTTATCGTTTTTATGTGAATGGGATGTTAGAATGTAATTGATATTTTATTCTATTGTAAAGATAAATACTTCATGAATATCACATATAAACATAAATTCCATCATTGTGACCATTATGGAGAGATGGTAATGAAAAAAAACCATATCAGTTCGGGATGTAGTAGTCTGATGTACACACGAATGAAAAGTTTGTTTCCCATTTGATGAAATTGGAGATGGATTTATGAGATGATATTAACATAATAAAATCTCATTATATTGATAATTTTGGATTTTTATTTAATCATGGTTGAAGTAAATTGGATGTAAGATTAATAAAAATTGGAATAGACAAAAACTATACATCTTCTTCGGTTGATCACCTTTGATAAACACCATAACTCTTCTAAGGAGGGTATTCCTCCTAAAATAAGGACTGAATAATGTGGGGAGTGATTCAAGGATGAGTTTTTGGAAGGTATTCATTAATCAAAAAGGTATTTTAATTCATTGTGATATATAATAAAATTTCCTTTTTATTGGAGAGGGGAGGGGCACTCTTGGAATTATTAAAGATATTAAATTAATATAAATATATTTTTTATTAAAATGGGTCAAAATTGATTTTGATAAAATATAGGATGAATATGGGTCAAAATATAATCACCAAATTAAAATTATACTTGTTTAATTGTTTTATTAATCATTTTATTTTTTAAACCCATTTTTACTCTTACCAATATTTCAAGTAATTAACACATTGAGAGTTAAAACATTTACCATAACATTAAAAATGAACAAGGAACGATTCATTAATGACATTTGGAGATATACCTCAACTAGGTTTCCAAATATTGGATTTTTAGAACTTTTATAACTCTAACGAACGAGACATAACTTACATTGATATGAAATCATTTTGGATGAATATTCAGAACATTGCGATAATACATTCATGAAGACCATAATAGTTTTGTGTATTTCAAAACATGGAAAAAATATTATATAGTCATGGAATATATTCATCATCTTCTCATATATATCTACCACTATATTATATATACCTAAAACCATTCTTTATTACATTTGGAAAGGAAACATAAGAAAGGGGTGAGCTTAAATGATTAGTATGGGTAAGAAAGAGAAATATGTAAGCATAATAATGATCATAATGGTATGAGAACAAGATCATGAAAATAAAATATCATACCAATAATAAAAATGATAATATACATGAATTATTTAATAAATAATAGCAGTTCATAAGATATGAATCATATGAAAATAAAGAAGATTAGTCATGAAAACCAAACATAAGAATAAAACATTAAATTGTGGAAGATAGATAAGCACATATTAATTTCCATAGTAGTCGCGTCATCACATCCAATAACATATTAGTAGTACGGGTTCACTCCCTATACCTTCTTAGTTGTCATGGTCCACACCCATTTCCATCTTAGTTGCGTGAGTTCACTCCTCATACAATCTTAGTAGTCATTGTTCACTCTGATAACCATTATAGTAATCAAGGTTTACTATCAATACTGTATTAGTTTATATCATGAGATATACATATTTACCCAATTCACTAGAGGGATATATAGGTCCCACCTATCTCCTTATTAAATCATTCATATATGTTCCATAAAACATAAATCATTTATCATAAACATAACCTAAGGAATAAAATGGGGTTCCTAAACATCATACCATCATAATATAATCCTAGTAAAACAAATATGTTTCATAAATATAATTCCATCATAAACATAATAAACCATAGGAATAATAGTGATAGTATACTAGAATCATATCCTTAATCTTATATGGAAATAATTTTGATAAAACACTTCAAATTAATTCTTGGGGAAAATATCATTTATTCTTTAAAAATGTTATAATTTCTATAAACACCACTCAATTTATTACAAAATAATTTCATTGAATATATCCTTTAAAACATGTAGGTGAAGCTTTATGTAAATAAGACATTTTGAAAAATCCATTCATGTTGTATATGTTAAATAAAACAATCTTCTCGTACTTTTGTTGGAAAAGTCAAAAAGTACCTTATATAGAAAATAAAATAAATATTGATTCTCAAAAATGCAGTTAAATATAAAAAATTGGTAAAAATTAATCTAAAAAATATATAGTCTAATAGTTAAAAAATTTATTAAAAATGTTTTAGGAAATTTGGTCATGGATGGAAAATAAACCCCATTAAATGCTTTTATATAAACAAACACGAATAATAATGAGATTGTAAAATTATCCCTTATATAAAACCTTAAAGGTATTAATATTTTAAAAAAATTAATGAAATTATAAACAGACTTAATGGGTTTTTATAATATTCTATATACATATAAATAAATATGTATGATAATAAAAAGAATATTTAAATGGATAAAGGATTAATTATTTAAAAATTTATACTGTCCCCTACAAATTTGGACTTCTAAATAATATGCCCAATATATTATATTGAATCTGTAAGTACCATAAATATAAACATATTCCTAGTATAAAATATAATAGGATAAGTACATACAACAATCACAAGAAACTGGTTGTGAACATTTATTATATCTCTTGAAAATTAAAAGGGATACGAAATTCTCTTACCTTAAGTCTAATAGTCTTTGTATGTGTTCAAAACTTTTGTATGGTGGTTTTGAAGATATTATTTACTTATTCTAGAATCATAATAATATTTATTATATCATATATGATTTTTATGGGTTTATATTTTCCTTTTATTAATAAGTTTTCATGTTAAAGAAACATTTTAGGTAATAATTGACTTCTTTATCGTTCATGTATGAATTTTTATTCTTGATCGTATTACTAGATCATGATTTACATTAATAAATAAAGTATAACATGATATTTATATATATCATATATATTCATAATATAAATATATAAAATTTAAAGATATATGAAATTGAATACACCGTTTATGGAGATGGTAGGTCGTATATACGCATGAACGTTGTTTCTGTTTTCTTATTATATAGAATGGAAATAAGTGAATAACATAAATGTACATATATATATATATATATATATTTCTAGTATCATTATTATATCATATATTTCATACTTATTAATAATATATATTTTTTATAATCATCCCAGAATGGTGAACATGGAAGATGAATATCATCGTGTCCTAGAGACAATGAGTCGTACGTACGCACGAGCAATGATATCATTCAAAATTGGTAAAAGGTACATAATAAGATAGAATATGAATTATTAATTAAAACAATTATTTCATATATATTATTTAAATTCCCTAAATTCATCTTCATACCCATTGAAATAATGTATATATGAAAAACAGTTTACACCGCGACATGGAGACAATAAGTCGTATGTACGCACGCATGGTGAAATTGTTTTTTATAGGATTGGTAAAAGGATGAATATTATAGTAACATAATCATAAAATATACTCCTAAAAATTAATAGTATATATTTATTACTTTTTTATGGAATCAATACAGAAATATGATGTATAAGAAGAGAATAAATTTAACTACATTGGTAAAAAGATTACTTCTTTTTCGAGTGTCTCCTTTTGATTTGGAAAAATGAACTTCTTAGGTTGGATGTCATCCCAAATTATGGATTCAAGAAATATTATAAGAGTTTTGGAGAGGAAATGACCATTTTTATTCCAAACCAAATGGCTTTGGAGGTGTGAATTAAAGAGAAGGAGAAGATCTCTTTTTTAAGGGAGGGGAGGGGCACTTTAGGAAAAAGTTTCAATTTTAAGTAATTATAAATTTATTTTCAATTTAAAAATGAAAAAAATGATTTATTTATTTTATATAATGGGTCTTATTCTAGATTCACTCAAACAAAGAATTTTATCCTATTTTAGGTAATCAAATGATCTGTATCTTTTGGATTTAACCCTTTGTGAAAATGTTAAACTCTTACGATCTCTTCTTGTATTTTTTCCCTATAGGTTTAATATAGTTTCTATAAATTAAAAAACTGAACTACTAGTGAATAATTTGTGACATATTTAGCACTATAAATGTCAGTTGGAAGAACCATATATTTTTATGACTTTTTATCATTAATAAAATATTATATATTTTAAAATATCATTTATGTCAATTTTAATACTATTCCATATTTTAATTTTTATCAATATCAAAAAAACTTGATAACTTCAAATAAATAATTGAAATATGATACTAACATGTCCAAGTTATCTATAAAATTATTTTATGTCATAAATTAAGTAAAATTATATTTATTTTAATATTATTAATTTCATTTATTTGATATCTCAATTAAATAAAAAATTATTGCATCATTATTGTACAAGAGTTTCATTAAGTTATATCTTCAATAAAAATTTAAAATAAATCATCATGATTAATATAAATTTAATTTATTTCAAATGAATAATTATGGTCGAATTTAAATTATGTATAACCCTATATAAAAATTATTAATATATTAAAATTTTAATATGGGTCTTTTAACTCCTCTATAAATAAAATATAATAATTGTCTTAATCTAACTCAAGTGGAATAAAGAGGATAATGTTATTTACAAATGGATGATTTAGGTCTAAAAAGACATATCAATTTAAATTAGGACATGATTTAAGATAATTTTAAATTATTATAATGTTATTTTTACCTTTAATTACCTAATTTACCTTTTACCGTGGTAAATTAAATTTAAATGTTACTATTAAATAATTGTTATTTTGAGTCTATTAGATCACATTTTTCAACCTTATTACAACTATGTATGTATATTTTTTTTAAATTAAATTCACAAAAGAGGTATAATTATATGTACTGCTAATCCCAAAAAAGTGGCTTAAAGGATGGTAAAAGAGATGTTCAAAAGTTCATTAGTTTTTTATATATAATACTATTGTAAAAAATGATTCCAAATAACTACATTGGATTAATATATTTATTATTTATCTACTTTATATTTAAAATAAATTTTCTATATAAATAGTTAAACAATTGAAAATTTTGGTTTTTAACTAATATGATGCATTTTTCAGTATTCATAAAAATTTGAAACTTTTTAGAAAAATACCAACAATTAACTATAAGATAATATCAACGTCTTTAATTCAAAAATGAAGTATATTTTATAAAATTCAATTTAAAAATGTGTCCAAAATTACTTTTATTAATAGAATCGGTTCATTTGAGAAAATGATGTTTTTAAACATAGAAATACTTTACCAAAAACCATATCCTTCATTATCAACATGTTTTATTTATTTAAAATAATTATAGAATATATATTAATATTCATATAACTATGTTCAAAATCTAGGTTATAATTATATAATTTACATAATTAAATATATAATGATGTTTCATAGAAACTCAGTGTTGTGTGCATGGTACCCGAAGTCGGTGTTGCTTGTAGCAGAAGCCATGTTGGTATTGCATGTAGCACAAGCTTAGTTGGTGTTGTGTGTGAAAGGAATGTTTAACCTTGTTTTTTAATGTATATATATATATATAACTTTTTCAAGTGTCATGTGAAATTAAAAATATCAAAAATATAAATTAATTTGAAAAAAAATTATTCCCAAAATCTCGGGGTGTTACAATACCATTTATAAAATTATTTTATATTTTAAAATTTGAATTATTTCATTTTTCACAGTATTTTGTTACATGTCTTTTTAAAAAATAAAAAAAACAATATTCTATCAAAAAAATTCTTTAAAACATCTATAACATTTCCAAATCATCGATATAATTTATTTATGGAATCAAATAATTCAGATTATATTTGTTTTAATATTTTTAATATAATTTATTTGATTCCTCCTTCGCTAAATCTGTTACTGCATCACAATTATATAAAAAATAATTTTAATTACTTATTTAATAAAAATTATAAGTAAATTTCCATGATATAGAAATTTGTTTTATATTTTTATATAATATTTATCGTCTCATATTTCACTTATATGGATATTAATATTGGTTTACATATAAAAAATATGTGTATATCAATTTTAACATATCTTTAAATAAATAAAAATAAATTTAATATACTTAATAATATGGATTGAAAGGTTATAATTTCTCCAAAGGTATGATTTTGGTAGAAACCCACTCATCCATTGAAATTATAAAAATATTTTGTGCAATTTTTTAATAAAATAATATTTTTTACCATTAATTAACCATTTTACTCTTAACCACGGTAAATAAAATGAAAAAGTAAATATTAACCAAAAATTAGTGTGATCCTATTAGAACACATATTTCATACTAATTACAACCATGTATATCAATTTTGGAAAATTCATTTAATATAAGTTATTAAATTTGTTTTAGCACTAATCTCACATTCGTGGTGAAAAGACGGGTAACAATGACTTACAAAATATCAATATGTTTTTATATCTAATTTCAATTTAAAAATGGATTTCAATAAAAAAATTTATTAATAAATTTATTATTTCTATATTATGATATTAAATGTTAGATTAATTTATAATAATTATTGAAATGAAAAATCATTTCTTCACTTCAATGCAATATTTTTCAATATTAATCAAAAATGAATCTTTTAAAAAAATACCAATAATTAAACCAAAGTAAATTTTGAAATCTTACTTCCAAAGAAGACTTTAAATTTTTTTTAAAATAGAACTTATGAAAGTGTCAAAAACTATATTTGAAATTTTTTCACAATAAAAAGGCCGTAAAAATGCTTTTTTTGAAAAATCTTCATTTTTGGCATAAAATTGAATCTGTTCTTATATCATGTGTATAAAAGATATAAGATTATTTCTATAAACTAGATTTAATTTATATTTCATTAATAGAATCCAAATTTTGTGATTTTATTATTCTATAAACATAATTATTCTCATTTAAATATTTTTTCTTTAAAAATTATTCCTTTGTATTCAATTTGTTTTTATTTACATTTATAATTATGTTGGTTACCAATGAATCATTATATAAACATACATAAACCCTATTTTCATAATATAATTGACCTTTTCCATTCCCTGTATTCTAATAGATATGTTATAATGGTTATATTTAATTAATAGTATTTAGTTCATCTCTTATGATCGATGGGGTGTATCATGTATGCTATAAAATATGGGGTTTCCTTTAAAAAAACTAATGATTTTACAACTAATAACCATGTTCAGATATCCCATGTCCAACAACATTCACATCTTGGATCTAGATGATTCATTTCAAAATATTTCTATACTAATTGAGACTTCTTTTGATTTCTAGAACTAATCTCAAATTGTGGAAGTTCATATTCTGAAAACATGAATAATCCAAGATATAATCTTTTAACACCATAAAAAATTAATTATAATCATGTAATATTCAATTAATTAAATTAATAAAAACAGTAGCATAGATAGTAAGAGAAAACGACATCAAAAGATATTCACAATGCACATACATGTTTCTAAAATACATATTCAATATATCAGACACAAAAAATATAAACTAATGATAGAGGGACTAAAGATAGATATTAGAAAAAAGATTATTCTACCTACAATAGGAAAAATAGATCATCAAATATCTGAAAATGATACTTTTTCTTAACTATTACCCAATTAAACATCTATTAGTCCACACATAATTTGAGTGAACCATATTACCTCTGGTAATTGATCACGAGGGATTACCTTGGAGAAATGATAGGGAACACCAATCCATTCAACATAGTGTTATCTATTAGAATATTAACATCTTTTGGATTTAGTGGTTCTGTATAATAAGAAGGAATTAAAATATTTATGTTTACCTGGAACCATGTCATTAGAAAATCTACATATCTCTCTCTAGGAAGACTAGAGAAATTATTCAAAAAACATCAAAAATAGAAGGAACATCATCGTGCTCAAATGCTGCAGCAGAAAACAATTCATGAGCTTTGGGCGGGGAGGTCCTGCATGGCTTGACAGCAGATCCAACTATCCCAAAAACACCCAAGAGATCCTATAATCCATAAGAAATGAGATATTCCAATTATAAAAATTGACCTTATTATGATGACTGAAATTTCTATCAATCTATATGATGGTGTGGAATAGATCAAGACCATTAATGAGTAAATACTTGACTAACATTTAATCTACTGTCGATAAAAAACATGAAATTAATCAATACCCCTTCTCTTTCCATTTCCTAAGACGTGTTTCTAACTCCATAAAAATTAACATGATCTACATTGGATGTTTATGGATGTAAACAAGAAACCTGAAATAAATGTGTGAGAAGAACTAGTATTAAATAATTTAATCACTATTGATGAGGAAATTAAGATGAAATATTTTAATATCATTAGACTTGCATCAAACTTCCCCAAAAACTAATCTATTTGTTAATGGTTCTTAACTGAGGTGGCCTATGTCAAGATCCATGTAGTCCTTAATGCATTTGAATGTGCCACATTATCCTTTAGTTTTAACATTCAATAACCATATTAACTATATATGACCCTTACATCAACGACTAATACACATCTTCAAAGGTGCGGAAAAAGAGCCCTAGTGGTGTCCAAACATTCCACATTCATAGAAATTTCGGGGTACACAGCTAGCTATACTTGAAGGTGCAGAGGAGGCTTACAACTAAAAACCACCTCCACCACTCATTTGATGAACTTGTGATCTCTAATTTTCCCCCTATGCCCACTAATGATTCAGTTGGGAAGAATTCTAGGGGAAGAATAACCAACCATTCATGTTGTATTCATCTCAATCATTATATACATTTCTACTATCTTCACATAGGCTAAAATCTATATAATAAATATATATGATCTAATATCCAATCACAAACATCATAGGTACTTCTCAGCCATCAGCTAGTAGCTTATTACAACCTATATAGAAAATGAATAGCTCTGAAAACCGATTTGTTTATGTCGACACCAAATACTCCCCCTAATGAAAATTAAGAAACTCCAATGAATTCTCCGTAAGTAGTGACTCTAGAAAAAGATATAGGATCAATTTGTTATTGAAACCCTTACATTCCATGTCCAAATGCCTATCCACCTACACAACAGAATTCCTCTATCTAATTTGGGACTCTCAAATCAAAATTCCATACAAATTACCTTGATACTCTAATGTGTATCCAAGAATTTAATGATTAAATAATTCATTTTCAACCAGTTATCCACCTATTTATGATCATTTGAACCCTTAATGGATTGTGGAATCTCACATAAGAACATAGTGATTGATCCCTTTCTCCTCCAACACCTGGCTGTATCTTCAAAACAATGTTCTGGGCATGTAGTACATTTGGTTCTACAAAACAAAATAATCACATGATATCATTGATAATATTTTGATTTAGAGGTGTGTTAACATGAGGATCATATACTTAGCCCACCAAAGGAACCCATGGAAGGCATATCATAGGAATAACTCTTTACACCAAAACAAATTAACTGATCATAAAACAATATAATCACAGTTAAAACCTAAATAAATTAAAAATAAGGATATTATGATAAAAAATTAAAAAAATGAGACCCACATACTAATATGCCTTGGTAACTAGAGTTTCATCATGGAAAGTGTTGTCCATGAACTGAGAGAATCCTACCTCTTAGGTATGTACAATTATATATCCATTATACCAAACGTCCCAAAATAATATTTTTTGTCACGAATCCACTATTGACATGAAATAGGGATAAAACTTACCATCATACCCTCTCTAATTGGTAATCTACCTGAATTTAAACATAGTTGAAGGGTTTCCCCAATCCCTATGGTCTAGTAAGTAACACCCTAGAATCTACAAAAATAATAGACGATGATTATTTCCAATCAGAAGTGGACATCATGTAATATATATAGAATGATGAAAAAATTTTGAAGGATAAATAGGTATATATATTTCATAAAAAAAGGAAATAACCAAAGAAATATGAGCCAAATAGTTACTAAAAATATCTAATACAAAACCCAAAAAAAGGAAAATAAAATAAAAAATATTTACCCTATGTTATAGAGTGGGAACTCCCACTATCTTATCAATATATACCTAGAATCATCTGAAAAAAACTCCCTGACTCACTACATCACCTTGCATTTACCTACATAAAAAATACATAAAATTTGCTAGACAACACCAATGGGGGGCACATGGTGTGGGCTAATAGGTTTCGGAGGACCCCATTGAGGTGTTCCTTAATAATTATATATACAACCATCTAAATAGCAGTATCTTTAAAGAATACCATGCATGATAATTATTTTAATAGATTATACATAATTATTTTGGTAGATAAAATTTACTTTCCCATTTTGTACATTTTCAAAATAATACAGGTGAACAAATTTCAAATCATTTCATGTACATTAATGTTTTCAAATCAAACCAAATCATTGTTCACATATCATATTCAATCCATGGTAGTAAAATCTAAATAATACAAGACAATACATCCAAATATCCAAAGAATAGGTAACATCACACCAAGAATAACAATAGATCAAGATAGTTAGGAAACTCATACCTAAACATAGACAATCACATCCATCGGGCATCTATACAAATTCATTGAATGTATATAATAGAGGACCAAACCATAAATTAACACCCCAACTGGTATATAAATCCCATAGATCAGTGTCTCAGGGATCATAAGAACACCCCTTCAGTGACCCCCCCCCAAATGGATGATAATTATTACTAACCCTATCACCCTATATACCCAAGGAATCCTATGTTCTCTCTTTTCCAAAAACAAGTCATCAAAATATTTCATTTAAAAACATTACATAAATAAATTACAAAATTATTTTAAAGTACCTATTATTTTTTAAAAAAAATATGGGGGAATCAACATTTCTTAGAAACCATTTATAAAACAGAAAAATAAATCATTCTATCCTTCAATTTCAAGAATTAAACAATTTAACCAAAACCATAGAAATACATTTCGTCACATATATTCAAGTGATAAAACAACCAAAATAAAATGTTGGTCACACATTCCAATAAATGGATCCAACACATAGAAAGAAACATAGGTTAAATAACAGATACCCTGAGAATGATTCATATTTCTTATAATCAAAATATAGAGGAAAATAAGATGGAGGGAAGTGTATAACAAGAAAAACCTCAATGAACATGACACAATCACACCACAAAAAATAAATATTCATTCCCTGGAATTAATAACCAATAAGTTATATATAAAGGATCAAGAATATTATCATCAAAAATAAAAATATCCAATAATGAACCATAAGGGATATACATCAGAAAACAAATATTTTTTTGTAATGATAAAATATCAAAAAATTTGCCTTGGAGATGTCCTAGGTCGACAGAGAATATTCTATAGCTAAATGAAATAATTAATAACAAATGACATTCCCTAAAAATCAATTACCATGATAATTTCATCTATTTTCAACCCTTTACTTTGTGTAAATTATCAAGTAAAATTCCTTCCAAAAAATGAATTAACTTAGAATAAAAATAGTTATTTTTTACCCTTTCTTGATGTGTAAAATTTTCATTGTGTTTTATTTTTTTACACCATGAAACTAACTCATGAAATCTACCTATAAACCAATACACAATGTGAAAAATTACATGTCAGGTAAAATTTTCATGATGTGCAATTATAATAGAACATGTAGTCACCTATAAGATATAAAAAACTCTATATTATTATCAAAATCTCAAACCAACATCTGTGTTCTCGAAAATCAGAAAGAACCCCACAATGACATTAACAAATGTATACTCAAAGTCAATTAATGATGATATAAATTCCTCTATTAACATTAAAAATTTTCTCCAAAAAATTATCTCCTTTCATGGGAGTCCCAAAATTAACAAAAATTAAAGGAACAATAAAAATATAAAATAGAAACACCAAATAGTGGATAATGGGATGTTACATAGAGGGCTAGAGAGACAATAGTTCATACTTGGAGTCTCATATGATTTTAGTCCTCTTTTTACAATAGGATAGACTTATTTCTTGTTTTTTTGTGGGCTTGTATTTGGACCTTTTTTCCTCTATGTATTATTATAATAAAATAACTGTGATACTTAGATTTATTCATGAATAGTTTATTGGTTTTTTTAATTTCACAATTTTATGGGATTGGGGAGGTGTTTGTGTATATTGGTACATTATTCTAATTCATCTCATGTAAATTTTATACACACATGGTGCATATAACTATCCCCATTCCTATTGGGTGTGGGAATAGCGTAGGAATACTCAGCTAATTACTAGCTAGGTAGGACCTGATGAGTTGCACTGTGGCATAATTATTTTTAATAAATATACATCAATCATGTATATTAAAAAAATGGTAAATAAATAAAATCTATTGAAGAATTGAATTTCATTGAATAATTTTCATGTAGTCTGAATCATAATTTTCATAATTTAAAACTTTATATAAAAAATAACTAGTTTTTCAAAATTAATGAATAGTTTAAATTCCTTGATTTTTCAATGTGAGATTTTATTGATTGAGTTTTTTAGAAATATGTTGTAATGTTAGATTTTTTCATCATTTTGATGTCCTGATGTTATCGAAGATGAGGAGATTTAGAATATGGGGTATTTAGCCAAGTCATAGAGTTTACAAAAAAATTGGATAAGGAAATATATAAGGGTAATTATATTAGATATTTAAATGTAACCAGTTCTAAGTAGATTTAAATATAATTGAAAAGTCCCATTTATAATATTAATCTATCATGATATGTAATGGTAATAGAAAATATAATCTAATAAGTAGGTATTACTGATAAAGGTAAATGTAATAAGGACAATATATAAAGGTTACTAGTCTAAAAAAGTTATTTTGTAAGGGTTTTTTGGGACATGAATTCTATATAAGGAAATTACATTGATGGGGCATAAAAGAATAATTTCCATTATAATGGTATTTTTCGAGACAAAGGAATTTGAGTTTAATTTTTTTCATTAACTTATGATAGTTTGGGTCTAAAAGAAGGATACTGGAATTTGTGTTTCTAATTACTATTAGGTAGATCTAATTATGATGGTTGATGAATAAGTGAAAATTCCCATGACCTTTGGAAACGATAACATATATTTATAACAATGATGAAAAAAGTAATTACTAAATTATATAAAAAAGTAAAATATAGATATATTTAAGCAAGTTTAATATTTTAAAAAATGATTCGATTGAAATTTTATAAAAAATAATTGGTCAGACATACCAGAATAGGATAGAATAGCTCAATCCCACACATGTGGGACAATGTTCAACCATGTGGGAGATCTATCCAGAGTACATATCATGGTAGAAGGATGTGGGAAAACATAGTCCCAATAGGTAGTGATTATTGAAACACTTGAAATTCTCTTGATGCATAGAAGATCATGCAATGGTTTGGAATGGCCCATGGGTGAAATTATAATCCATGTGTTCTGGTTACTGAACCCCAATCTATGGTTGATAAGAATGATGAGAAAATGTCATATTATAGGGAGAAAATTTTCGAATAGTACCGATGTGGGATAAGCGTAGAATAATTCACTATTCATATTTTTTAAAAGATATATATATATATATATAACTATGATTATTTAATTAATCTCATTTACACTGTTCAATCAAATATAGTTATAGTTTTCAAGCTCTGAATAAGGATTTGATTTTCCATTCAATTGTAGTGTTTTATCATCATTATTATGATCATCTAAATTCATCTAACTATTTGAATGATACTCTCCTAATCATCTTGACAAAATGAATGTAATCTACTTCTTTCAGGTATGTGATAATTCAATGTTTTATACAATTATTGATGAATATATGAATAGACATAATTTTCTTCACATAGTAATGAGTTCATGAACATAAAAATTATTGTTAATTTCATTACCATCACATGTACATTATGATTTCATAGTGAATATATCATTGTTTTCTGTGTTATGTGTATCTAATCTAAAATAAAGAAAACCACATTAAAAAATATTTTATTTTTGAGATCATTAATTATATTAATATCATTAATAAAGAGGATTATAATTTAGTGGATAATATAGTTAATTAATGAATAAAGTTTCATGTAATTCACCTATAAATGGATAAGCACTGAGCTAATATGGTGGTGATACCATTTGATAGAGTATCTAATTCACTATAGAAACAGAGCACTAAAAACATTGGTTCATGAAGAACATATCTCATGAGTCTCTATTCATTATCTATGAATAATACATTATGTGATCTTTACATAGTTATGTGAATTAAAGGATAATATATATGTCTTTTATGGATTTCATGATTTATTTTGAATATTATGCCTTTAAATTACATGTTACTCATCATAAATGTCAAGAACCACTTAATGAATTCTCCCAATATTTCATAATCCTTATTTATAACATGTAATCATGTATGAAGAGGAAGAAGGAAGATCTCATGACATAATTATGTGAAGGATCTTAAGAACTATATGACAATTGAATATATGTTTAATTCATAAATTAATGTGAAAATATATATTTTATGTTTGAAATGGGAATAAAATGTAAAATAAACATAAAGAACAAAAAAATAATATAGTAAAGAAATGTTCTATGGATAAATCTCTCAGGCCCCATTCATTAAACATATATACATGATGTGTATTTTATTTAATTATGTGGAAAACAAAGAAAAATAATTAGATATTGTGTAAGGTTTTTATTTCAAAAAATAATACTTAATGAATGTGTTCATGTGTCTTTTTATCATATAATTGAGGTCGAGACTTCATCTGATAGGAGGATGAATTTTTCGAGTAGTGTTTCACTACGCAAACTGGTCATTTATAGGTGATTAGAATATCAAATGAGGGCCAACATGTTTCAATGGCTCTAGAAATATACACAAGGTAGTATGACTTACCTAGATCATACATGAGGACTAAGATATCATCCTATAGTGTATAAAGATATGGGAAGATGATTAAACTTTATGATGAAGTAGAAATGCCCACTCATATGGACATAGGACTAAAAGGTTAGTGTAGAATATTTTAACATTTTATAAAACCGTATAAATATATATATTTTTGTCTCAAGGGTGTGAAGGCTAGTGTGGAATCTCGTAACATTGTTTAAATAATTTTAAACACTCTCATGTGTTTAATAATGAAATAATATAAAGTGAAAATATTTATTGTACATTATTATTGATAAAAAAAGTTATCGTATACAATATATTTTGGAATAAGTAATCCATTGTGAAATGGTATGTTCATTTTAAATAAATTCATAAATCCTTTTGTTTTTTAAACTTTGTAAATCATCTTTTATATTGGGGTAGAAAGAAACATGAAGACTAGATGATGGATTTAACAGACCATACAATTTTAATTTAAAATGATGACTTTTTTAAAAAAATAAAGTGGATCCCTAGTTCACACATTTATTCTTAGTTATCTCATATTCATATGAGCTTAAGAATCGGTGTCAGAGTGAGGGTTTTCTCTATAATATTTGAATAAATGTAATGTTTAGTGAAAATGAATTAATAAAAAGTTGGGGTATTCCAACATTTAATGGTGAGAAGTACCATTGGTTTAAAAATAGGATGATACGTTATCTTCTATCACAAGGTATACAAGTGATATATGAAGTTAATATTAGATTTACACCCTTTATGAGAATGATTATATGACTATTTCATATAAAAAATATATATAAATGGATGTTGTGAAATAAAATTCCATTTTCATGTCCTACTCTATGATAGTATGCAATATATTTCAAACACATCCAACTACTTAGGGGATTTCTGAATAACTAAATAGAATTTAAGATGGAAATATAAAATGTATAGAGGAAAAAACGTATGTATGGAGTAGTATATTTTATTACATCAACATTTTAATGACGAGGGTATTAAGAAAAACATTAATCGAGTAAATGATATTATTTTTATAAACATAGTTATAGTTGAGAATCTGGATTGCTAAACCATCGATCTATATAGATTTTATCCAATTGTTTCAACACTAGATGGAAAATATTATCTATAACTATATTAATGTAATAATATTCTCATTACATATGAAATGAAAAAATACCACATTTTTATAATAAAGTAACTGATGAGGGAAATTTCAATCAATGATAATGGGTGAAGTAAACGATAATGAATAATATGGGGGAAGGGTTTCTAAAGAAAGGATAATTGAGAGTAACTTTAGATAGATAACAATCTTATTGTAAAAGATGTATGAATGACACAGAACGTGAGAAGTAAAGAAGACACTAATGATTTTTTAACTAAAATAGACTAGGAAATCTCTTAAATGACAATCGAAAGAAGATAACTAATGTCACTAAGATAGATGAGGAATAAAAATACATCAAGAGAAATTCTAAGAGACATAGAAATGATTCCCAATAGATGAAAATAAATTAGTATTCAGGTAAAATAGAAGAAATATTTTGATTATTGAATTTAATTCATATTGAACATTAATTAGTGGGACATAGAATACAAATTATTCTTTATACAATTGTGAATTTATTAAAAAATATTATATCAAACAAAAAAAATGAGAAATTATAATCAATATTATGTTTTTTTGTTTCAATATTATTTACCAATAATATTACTTAAAAAAAGATATATATCTTTTATTGATCATTTATCACCAATAAATATTTTTTCATATAGAAAAATCTATTTTTTTACCATATCATTACTAATAATATGTATTAAAAAATTAATGTATTACTATTAATTTTTATTTCCAAGATATTTTTTTACCATTATAAAAATCAAATAAAGTTAATTATTTAGAAACAAAAAATTATTTAGCAATAAATTATTATATTTATTTATTTATTTAAATAAATAACTGTTATATATTAAAAATATTTTAAAAATATCAAGTAATCATATATTTTTATTTAAAATTTATATTTTCATGATAATATATATATAATATAAAATTGATGAAAAATGATAATATTTTTTTGATACTTGAATCAGTTTGCATGTACACCATTGAGAAATAAAAAATGAAAGTCACTAATATGAAATTACCTTATATGTATTTAGTATAATTTTATATTAAAAAAATATATAAATTTAAAATAATCATTATTTACAATTTAAATATAAATCTATTATACATCATGATTTTTTAAATAATAATAAAAATATGACACTCTCTTCCATAAATTAAAATTCTTGAGCTATATTGGTCACCTAACTATTAGAATTCCTTACATTGCCACACATCGATTTAGTTAATTTCTTATTGTGTGGTAATAGAAATTTATTTTTATTATTTTTTATTATGTAATTTTATTTCATTTTATTTTTAACTTTTCATTTTACCCTCTCTCATTCTCCCTTATATCTCCTCACCCCTCCCCTTCATGATCCTACCACAAACCTCCACCAGGAAAAACTGAAGCCATGCGAATCCCTCCCCTCTGACCATGAAATCTTGCAATCTCTCCTTCCAATTACATGCTTGATCTCCATTAATAACATAAAATTATCCTCCAAAAAATTAATATAAATATAAATATTTTATTTTCAATAAATTTTATATAGTATAAATATTTTTATAAAATTAAATACTAATATGTTTTTATTTACAAATTATATATTTTTGATATATAAATATAAATATATATATATATAATTGATGATAAATGATCATATTTTTTATACTTGAATAAGATATATTGTACACTGTTAAGAAATAAAAAAAAGTCACTTATATAAATTTCCATTATATATATTTAATAGAATTTTAGATTCAATATATATATAAATTTAAAAGAGTAACTATTTATAGGTTATATATAAGTCATTAATAAATAATATTTCTTAATTATACAAATAATATGAAACTCTTACTAAAAATTAATATTATTGAGCCATAGTGGTCACATAATTATTATCATGTATTCCATTATCACGCATCGACCTTGTTAATTTATTTTTGTGTGGTCACAAAAAATATTTTTTTTTTACTTTTCATTTTATTATCTCTCATTCGACACTATATTTCTTCACACCTCCCTATCATGTTATTGTCACATTCCCTAGCCAGGAGGAACCCTTCCCATGGTCATCCCTTTTCTTCGGCCATTAAATCTAGCCATTTCTCCTTCCAATTTCAATGCCTGATCTCCTCTAATTATCATTACTTATTATATATTCTCCTATTATTTTTTCCCTTCTCTTTATTACACCGTTCTGGACCCATTCAAACCATAAAATGATTGTTGTTATTTTATGTTTTGATTCTATATGGTTGGGTTTTCTGATCCTTAATTATTGTAAGTTTTAAACATGAGTATTAATGGGTTTTAGTGTTAGTGGATAAATTATTCTTGGGTTTGGATTTATATAATTGAAAATCATTGATTGTTTAATTAAAGATTCATTACATACATTCTAAGATATATGAGAACAATTAACTTCCATCACTATAAAAAACTTATTTAAAGATTTTATAAAATTATAAAATCCTTTCTTCATTAATAAGACATCCGATGTAAAAAAATGAAGACTAAAAAGTGAAAATTCATCTAAAATATTATACCTATTCAAAACATTCAATTTTATTTAATTTTAAAATTATTAGAGATTATAAAGGTCTCCAATTATATTCAAATTATAGAATTTAAGGGTACTGGTTTTAAAATTATGTTTCACTTATGTATTGTCACACATAGAAACACTTAATGTTTGAATTTCATTTTTGGGTGTTTCACTTTCCCTGAATGATGCATAATGATTTATTGTATGTTCATGTTTCAATAGTATTATAACATGATTTAATTAATGGATATGGAAACTCATATTGGCTTTGTTTTTTTTTAATTAATAAAAATGCTATTATTTTCAGATGGTTGTCACTTTTTTTACTTATATTATTTAGTGGTGCCTATTCTCAAACTCATACAAAACATGTATGCACAAAATTTTATAAATCGCTAACATCTTGAAGGATTTTATATAAATAATTTTGGGTAGGATTAGGTTATATTGTTGAAATATCCATCGAATTAGCTGACTCCCCAGAAATTTCATTATGTTAATGGTATGATAATATTATGAAGACAAGTTATTATTGATGCTTTATAGGGTCAACATTAAATAACATGCATGCATAAATCTTCTATCATTGATTGTAATGTCATCATTTCATCCAAATATCACAACTTTTATTTTTGATTTAGATCTCCTAACATAGATGTTTCTTTATAGGGTTGTTCAAGTAATTAGATTTAATTATATATAAGTACATAATTAATTTACCCGACTTTTTTCTAGATGTTCTTATTACCTCGTATGATGAATTTCTACTATATGTTACATTTTTATTACTATTTTCAAAAGTTTTATTTAATCTATATGTGTTTTTATATTTATTTTCTTAGGGTTATGAATTATGGAACACTCTTTACATGTATGGGACCTGTGTTCTTATACATATAAATATTATTTGACTGTTTCAACCCAAAAACATATAAAACACTTTTATTCACACACTTTTATGAATTTTATGATCGCTGAATGATGTATTATAAAAATTTGTTAGTATTATTTGGTTATATTTTTTCAACATCCAGTTTATTGGATGATTCTTATGAAATTCAATTATGATCAAGGTGTGGAAAACTATTTGGGAAATGATTTTGGTGAGGAGGGAGATGACAACCATTAATGTGCTTTATTATAACAATCATTTGTCAGAGTTTTGAATTAACCCTATCATCCAACAAATAATACCAAATAATTTTGATAAAAAAATTATGCCACTCTTCTAATTTGAGGGATTCTTTGGTCTAATATATCAGCAATGATGTTTGTTAACACTCAAATCACATATTCTGAAATAGGTCTACAATCTCATTCCAAAAATATAAATGGTTTTTTACATGTTATAATTTTTTTATATTGTGATAAATAGGGTTTCAGTAACATTTTCTATTATCCAACTCAACTAATTTGAGGAATTCCCTACCTTGATCTATGAAATTAAATCCTCAACTGCTATTTTTTCGTTAAAAAGTCTACCTATATTGCTGATCACATTTTAACTCCTAGAAAAAGAATGTATTTCATTATTTTTAAACCAATTTTATTCTAACAATGATGACTAGATAAAATACTATCAGTTAAAGAATCATTACTACCTTTTATTCATATTTACATGAATCATTTATAATGTTAGAATATGAAAACCCAATATTTTATAATATTTTTTGATCCATAGTATATTTATAATTAATATTGAGGCTTCCAAGAGCATCTATAGCTTCAAGAGTGATATTATTAGAATCAAATAACCCTCCTTTATCCATATCCATCTCATTATAATTAGTGGTATTCACCATTACATAATAATTATTACCAAAATTAGTGTTCAAGATATCATAAAATTGAGGTTTATTACATGATTCCTAGGAATGACTTATTTTTCTAAGAAACAATTTCATATAAATATCATTTAAATAAAGGAGATTCCAGCTCAAATTCGATGGAAAATGATGGAATAATGCATAACTAGAGGGAAAAAATTTAGATATTTTTTCTTGTTAGATGATCCAATGATAGATGGATGGTCTAATCATTATTATATAATTAGATTAATGGAAAATAAGTCATATATCTCTATGAGATAATGGATGTGAAACAATAATCTAGAAACTATGATGGAAAGGACATATAATATTTCTTTCAAACATTTATATCATTTCCACACAAAAAACATACGTGGCTTATGTTTCAATGATTATATTCCTTTTGATTATGAATTAAAGAACCAATTCCCCAATAAATAAATTGAATATATCTAATCAACAATGAACATAACCACCTCTAGTTTGTAATAAACAAAATTTCACAAAATATACAATGATCAATGACTATAATTTGATCACAATGTAATTATGAACAATATTAATAATTTACACCTAGTTTTTGATGTATTTTTCAATCATTGAGTTTTGAATGCAACGGATCTATAATAAAAATATATTTTAATCCAATAACTATGTATATTATTGTAGCCTAATGATTATGATATGCATTAATACCACTACTAATGAGGTTTTTAATAGGATTAGAAGAAATAATTCTCCTTATTAAGAATAATAATGAAATATAATAATAAAAATGTCTTTAATAAGTTTTTTTATTTTTAATGTTATTAATTGGAATATAATTGTTTCGATTTAAATTCCTAATTTAAAAAAAATTGAAACATTTTTTAGAACATATTGTTTCATTGGAAGACGATGTGGGTGGGAACCCCTCATCTAATAAATAGAATATATTGATAAGAACTAGTAAGAATATACTCTCTATATTGTGAAGTATTTATCATGATTAAATATTGACTTAATGGGTTGATCATGGGGGGGGGGGGGGGTTAAATCCATCAATCTATCACTCACATCGATTTTACCATTCATTTTGTCTTCCCTAGAAAATCCCAATGGTTCCCACATCAATAACTGGGTAAATAAATACTTTCTAAATGAAGGAGGTCAGTTGGGGTCTCAAACCCAATGATTCATAGGGATTCACATTGTTCGAGGGAATGGAGGGTCAGGCTCATCGCACAATATTAGGGGGAATTGTTTCCAACATTGATACTCTCTTATAGATTTAATATATTTAGTCAAATCTCATCCAAATCCTGATGTAGGACCAGTAACCCAAACAAGGAAACCATAGGTTAATCCATTTTATGAGAAGAAAAATGAGATATGATTGGTGAATCCATAGATATTAATTCCAGGGTATTCATCCATTTCCATTTACTGGGTAGCTTCTTATGTGATGACGTTGTATATCAAGGTTCTTTGGAATATTCTATCTTACTGGGAGGAAGTTAATATCATAAGGAGGGGATTGAGCCATTATGAAAAATCTTACTTATCCTAGTAAATGTAGTAATAAATACCCGTGTAGTTAGATAAACCCATGTAGTTAAACATCATAAGAAAAAAATGGATGTGGTCTCTAAGGCACCTAGAATTAAAGAAAAATTATTAAGGGGGTTTCTGACATATCCTAATTATGGGAAGAATCATAGGTTTTTTAGTTAATTTTTTTTCTCATTCCACTATTGGATGAGTTATAATGATCATCCCATGGGAATGATTGGGTCTTGATGGTTTATATGTTAAAGAAATGGGGGAAATCTCCCAAAGAGAATTCTCATTTGAGCTCAGGCATAAGAAATGTGTCCTAAGTACCCTTGTTATTAAAGAATCAATGCTCTCATTATCCAGTCATTCCCATGGGACTGAACCCAAGGTAAATGACCATATATAGAGGAATGTGTATCAATATACTCATTGAGGATTACACACCAACATTTCCCTGGATGGTGGAGATTCATAATCGGAATTATATGACTATTGAAACTCCCTAAACTCAAGTGAGCCATTATCATTGTGAGACAAAATAGGATAATAAGTAATCATTCTCATTGGAAGAAGATGTAGGAAATGTGCACTAAGATATCCCTTCTAATGATTTATGTTTATCTTGGGCCCCAGGGAGTCATTTTACGTATCTTGGTTACAGTAGGAATCAGGGCGATCATATTTTAGTCCATGACCTTGGGACCCTTCCCATGGTAGATTCCATTACATGAAAGAAATTATATCATGCCACTCATTGGTGATTATACACTGACATTGCTATCGTATTGATATAGGGCTTATGGTGTGAATGATATGATTATTAAAACCATCTAAGCCCACATTATCTATGCTCAGTGTGAAAACAAGGGATATAAAACGATCATTATTATTGCTTATGGACACCATAATTAAGCAACGAACATCCTCTGGGATATTAATTTAGGTATTAGGACTCAGACATGCATCCTACATAACTTGGTTTTAGAAAAAACCATCTTCATCATAGTTCAACTGATCAGGGCTTACACATTTATATTTCTCTTATAATAATGACTGCTCATTGAGGTTTGAAAAGGTTTTCATGTCCTAGGATTACCTATTGATCTGGCCTACTTGGCTTCTTGACATGATTTTATTATACACTCGACATGCCATGATTTTCTACCTAACATGTGGGAGGGTGTCTGCCTAACATGTCCAATGAAAATTTTAGGGTCAATTCGACTATTCCAAAATAATTTTCATAATTTGGATGGAATGTATGAAGGTTTTATCATGATCACGGTTGAAATGGGCATATGACATCACACCACCTAAATGGACGATCCTAGATTTTGTAGCATGACCTAAACTATCTTATCTAGAGGGTGTCACAAGATACAGCTAACTATCCTTGGTGTTATTGTCGGAGTTGTCTAACATTCTTTGAGGTCCTCGTGAGAGTTAGTGTGAATTATCACAGAGGGTGTCAAATGTTCTAGATAACATGTCTGGAGGGCATCATGAGACTAGTCTAGCTTTCCCCGAGCATTCCATGAGAGATAGTTGACATGACTGGGTGCTACCACAAGACTTAGCAGAAATGAACTCGTTTTCTCATTTGAGTCTGGTGACATGTTTGATGGTAAACACAATGATTGGAAAGTGATCCCATTATGTTTCGTAAGACTTGGGTGGAATTATTGGTATGGATACATGTGACTTGCTCTAACATGTATAGGGGGATTCACATGATAAAAACTGTATCCTAATGGAGTGTCACATGATATGAGAGACATGTCTTGGTGTTGTCTCCTGGCCTTGGTGGTTTATGTTATGTGAATGAGGATAAACATATATGTCTTTCATTAATTATCTAAATATTTTTTCATTTTCCAATACTTTATATTGTAAATTACTTTTAATTTTTAGTAATATCATGTATTAATTCTTCCATTTTTTAGTAGTTATGAGGGGTTTTATTCACATATCCTTCCAGAAATACATCAAGTTATCTATGAGTGAACATTTTAATCTTTTATGCATGTATCATGATCACTCTAGTAGTTATATTGTATCATACCTAATTTAAAACGTTCCATGTTAGAGATTATCCACTTTATTAAATCTTTTCTGGTGCTTTGGTGCACCAGTGTGAGGTTCAACGAGTTTGTATATCCATGTAATCATGGAATTTTCATACTGATTTGGGGGATTTATAGGCCACAACAACCATGTTTTTCACAACTTTTCACAAAAATTATCATGTAAATCAATCATTGAGGTGGTGGAGGGACTTAATGTCACTTGTCTTCTTGTGTTTCTAACACATGTTACTCTAGGGGAATCACCTAAATTTCAGTGATGGTGAGATCTTCCCATCAATGCTTCCTTTAATGTGTTATTTTTATTTAATGGGGCTTTTTTAATCATGAGAGCATGAAAAAGTACATCCATATTTACATGTTAGGATGTCCAATGGACATCGTGGGATCAGGTAACCTATCTAAGGTCCTTTATCTGTTCTCAAGAAACATGTCACATGGTCTTCTGAAACCATGCTACTAATAGCCTTGGCACATCACAAGAGTTTTAGATCTACGATGGGACCCTTCCTTTTCAATTTTTATTTACATTTTTTATTTAAAACATTTTATGGATCATGTGAGATTGTATTAGGGTCATCAAGTACAATTACATTACCTCTTGGTGATGCATCGTGTGACCTATAAAGGATCCTATGGAGAGGAACTTGCATTTCATGGAAAATTCAAACTATTTATCCTTATATAGATAAAGAGGGGTGAGATCACATGGAAAACTCCATGGATAATCACATGATAAAAATACGATTCCAATGGGATATAATGAGATGAGGTGCACATGTCACTACGTTCTTGGGGAATCTTATCAATTTATAGGGGAAAATTTCCTAATTTTTATGACCAAAATAGTCTCCCACCTCTTCCCCATTTATTTTTGTTGTTAATTTCACATATTTTGGGGAAACTCATAAGTTTTATTGGGTTTTGTTTTTGGTAAAACTCGCTCTTCCAATCAGTGATATGTCACATAAGTCTTAACACAATAAGAGGATCCCAAATTTTTGATATTTTCCCCAAATTTTAGTATTATTTTTAAAGGATTTGTCAGGAATCCACTAGATGAAAATTATAAATTCTTGGGGGTTCGTTCTGGGAAGTTTCCTCATGATCATTGATTGTATGTGGAGGATTTTTGAGACAATAATAAAATTTAATAATGGGATTCATGGGATATAACATTGGTTATCCACTATGAATGACCATTTTCATGACTCGCTACAGGTCATGTGAGAACATGTCTCCTTGGGGTTCATGTGATCCACTAGATCATGGCCACATTCCTCTTCATTTTTTTCTTATGGAACATAATACCCATTTTTAGGTATTTATTAAATTTTTTAATTTTCCAATGCTCATTTGGCGGTAATCAACAAATATACCCCCCCCCATAATAGAAGTATATGTGGGGACAAGGGATCAGTTTTGAGGAAAGTAGATGCTTGCCTGAGGGTCTGGCACTATCATGAATCAATTACTTGGATAACTCTTTATCCATTGGGTGATTCTTGGTATTCCATAAGATTCCATATAAATAGGAACTAGAGAGGGATTTATTCACTATCTAACCCATTCCCTAGGGCTCCTTCACCTTACATCTATCTCATGTTCTTACAACAAGAACATTATAAAAGACATGATCATGTGACCTTTCAATAATCACATTTAATAACAACAATTCCTCAGGACAACTTTTTATAAGGTCCCGTATCAAAAAAATATTTGAATAATACTTCAGTAATTAATTGATCTTGTTCCATGGGGAGTCTCGGTCATATTGGGGTTACATGATTCCTAATGTCTTGACCACTATATATTTTGATTATCATACTTCATGTGTGACCATGTACATATTATGTGATCATAATTATTCTTATGGTTCATATGATTTCATGATTCCTTGTGGGATTATATAACCCATGAATATTTAGGAGCCAAGAGTTTTGAGAATCATTTATGTGATTTGTGAATGCACTTATTGATTCATGGGATACACATGATGATTCCCAATTATGAATATTTCTTTACAAGATTTCATTTTTATCTATCCAGAATGTTCTAATTACTTAGGTTCATATGGTTTCTTATTATCATAATCATCATAGAATCCATCAGAGAAGGATGCAAAGGCAATTATGGTCCACTACGATGTTATTCTAGGATGTGTGGATGTAACCTTCCACCATTCTATTAGGTCATGTAAGACGATACTGATATAGATAATGGTATTCACACAAGGGGATTCTCCCATATTGTATTTTCATCCATTTTTGGGGTTTTCCTTACCAACTACACTCAAATTATATCATTGTAGTCTTTATTCATACCTTCCTCTTAGGATCAGTGAACTCACAACACCTTCTAGGAAAAAATATCTCAAGGGGTCTATTTTGTTAGAAAAGGTTACAATGATGATGTGAATGAAATAATGTATATTCTCAAAGACATTACCATGGACAATATTTAACCTAATAATGATATTGATATTTACTATCCAATCATCTAGATGTGATCCCCAAAACACATGTTTATGTGGATTCCCAATGAGGAATTCCGATCAAGAGGAGGGTATGGAATGGAATTGGGATGGCATTCTATGTAAAATTAGTTTCTTATAAATTATATGAGGATATGAATAAAATTAATATGTATGAGGCCATTTGGATCTCACCAACAATTTCTTATAACATCATGGGTCTCTTGAAAGTCTTATGTTGTTGTTGGTTCCCATATATGAACACCATCAACCTTATGCATGGTGAAGTGGGAGTTATCCTCAGGGATGATGAAAATATATTCTTTGAACCTATATTTAAAGTAATTTATAATGATTTTTCGCCCACGATCCACTTGGGATGAGTAACCAAGGACTCCACCTCTCACCTATGAATTGACCAGGGTGGCCGAATAGGCCCTCGAGAAGGGTCAAATTCTTGGATTGGTTATCCAATTCAATAAGTGGGACAGATATGTTATTAAGAAGGTTTTCTCTGATATAGAGGCTATGAAGCTAATGTCATAGCTTAAGAAAACCACCCATAGTGCACCAGATTCTTAATGACATGTGGTAGATGAAGAAAAATTTAATGAATAGGGATGAGTTATTGTCGATGGGGTTAATCAGGCAGTTCAAATAATTGGTTTCCTCACCATATATTTGAATGGGAAAATACTCCTTACTAAATAATAAAGGTGTAGTTTTATATTCCACAATAACTATAGAGGAACCTATATGAGGGGGAGTATTGGGCTATGCATCCCACTATTGACAAACTTTAACATCTCATTCACCATGATTGCAAGGGAAATTAATCTTACTAGATCATGGGAACCATCAAAAGATTTTTGGGATCGATAGGAGCTCATTAAGGAGGTTATGAACATATGAACATCTAGTATATCCCCAATGTTGGCTTCATATCATACATCTAATGTATTAGTGGGGTAACAACTCTTATGATGAAAAATAGAGATTTTAAGGATTATATGAGCTACTATGATCCTTTATCTTTTTGAACCTATATCCTACAGAAAACATTTGTTATTTTCAATAGTGTGAGGCTAGTCTTGATGGATGGTATCATGTTATGTCACTTCATGAGGGTGTTCTTTACACTTATATTGATGGATATCCCCTCTATGAATGATATTCCCCACCTTAGTCCATCCTTTAGTTACTATATGTTAATTCTAGATGTACTTTCTCAATTTATATTTAATCTAATGACTATATGATAGTAGATAACCAATTTTGGAATATTTTCACTAGGGAGGAGACTCAGGATGAGATAAATCTCCCCCACACCCCTGATGTAGCATTCATAATATCCCCCTATTACTCTATGTTTTATATCAACACATATAATAAGGGGAAATAATACAAATTTATAAGTGAGAGATTCACATTTGATGATCATAGTCCTAGTAATGGAACAAAATTGAATTCCAAAGGTACAACTGCTCTTGAAGCACCTCATAATAAAATAAGTCAATTACCATTATCTTATTTTCCAAGAGACATGTCCTCTGATATGACTACAACATATGTAATACTAGAGGGATAATCTATGCTAGAGTAATCATTTCTTATTTCATATCGATGGTGGATGAATTGGAAGATAAAAATCTCAGATTCTGGTCTCTATGGTATCATGTGTCGATAATAGTTATCATTAGAGGGTTTCTCTCAGGTCACTACCCCATTGGGTATTACATTCAAAGACTAACATGGGGAGGTCCTGACCATTTCAGAGACATCGATGTAATGATAGAATTTTTTAAGGGATTTCTTTTCAATTATCCCCTTTTTCACAAGGTGGGTTAGGGAACAATGTAAATGCTTGTAAATGAGTTTGTGTGTCCACTAGATGTAGTGTTAATACTGATCTTACAGCTATATTTAAAATGTCCTGGGGAAATTACAATCATTTGGACATCCTTTGTGTGTCATCGATATAGGGGGAGGATGGTGAAGATTAGACAATACCACCATACCATAATACTTTTCAATTGTTCCGACATCCATGTTCTTCTCATCTATAATCCTTGAATAATTGTGACAGGTTACTCCTTTCTTGTTTTATATTATTCTATCAAAACTACCCAACTAAAAATTAACTTTTTTATTATCAAAACAATTTTAAGGTAAAAGTGAGAAAACATAGGGTTGATGAATTTAATGAGATAACAAAACCATGAAAGAAAAAATAATACTACCAAAATCAATATCCTAACACAATTTTCAGGAGAGAGTGCATACCTAATTTTTTAGGATCTATATTTTAGAGAATATGAAAATGATATGATCACTTTTCCCAAGTCTGTATGTATTCCTCTTGATTGAGCATTCCTTCTTGGAATCCCCTTATAAATATAATATCTTTATTTTCTATCCATTTTCTCTACCTATCGTTAGTATTCACCCTTAAAGGCATTACATCAGCATTTTTGTTTCTTCATTAGATTCTTTGATCACCAGAAATGATTCATCCATTTCATCATCCAAGTGAAAAAGAACCTTCAAATACTATTCAAGATCTTAACATGAATCCCACTGCTGATCATTTTAAGTAGCCTTGGGAGAAATAGTTTCAATATTTAAAACCTCCATAGTAATTTGAATTTGAGGAGATTTAGGATCACTATCCATTATCATGAGTTTCTAATTTTTAGTATATATTGTTTCTATTGGTAGTGGAATGAACAAGTAGTCAGTTCTTCCTTCTAGATTTCCCCTATGGATATTCCTTCTCCTCAAACTAGGAAGCTTAAAATCATGTAAATAATCTATACTTTCACATGGAAAATATAACGAGTAATCATCACATGACTTATTCCTGGAGGCCCATATTCATCCTTGGAGGCACAACCTGATCATCTTCATATAATTGTGGTAGATCTTGTTTCATCAATCATTCAAATTGATTGAAAAGCTCAATCACTGCAACATCCCTTCTTGGCCATTTCATGATCAAATCCTTTCCCCTATCACAGGCACTAGAACTCTGCTACCTAAAGAGATCCCTCCCTTAGTGTAGTAAAAATGTTATCCTCTACTCTACCTCTTATATAATACTCTGATCACACTCCCTCAATATATGTTGACATGTTAGTCATGAGGACTCCCTTATCATCCCTATGTGGTTCCACTTCATGATTATTGGCTCTATCAAATCATGCATCCACAACATTAAGACCCTCAAGAGTGTTTAGAGAAATACATAACTCCAATTTTCTTCCACATAATAGGACTCACATGCCTCAAATGATCTTTCATAGAAGACTTGGGATCCCCCAGATCATTTCTAAAATGGCTAAAAATATAATCCATCATTTGATTACCTTATTTTATTCCACACAGTAGAAACTATGTAGAGATTAAACCAGTAGCTACATCCCAACTCCTTTTTCTAGATGAACTACCAAAAACACTATACCTTTATCCCTTGATGTTCCCACCCAAGTCTGCACCCTTCCAATTTATATGGTTTTTAGAACCATGTTTATAGGTGACCAATGAATGTCTCACTCTCTTACAAGAAGATAAAAATCAAATCCATGACTCATAATTGAATGTTTGTCTTCAACAAAACTCTTCACCCATATAAATCTATACATAATCGATAGGAAATTTTGATTCATCAATTTCCACACAGGATCAAGGGTTAAAAATATGTCAAACAGATCTAGTATGGTAGTTGGAACACAAAAATTTACCAAGGAGGATCCCTAGAATATTAATAATTAAAGAGTTTTTAATTGGTAGAGAATGTTCAAGAAAACTGACCCAACTCTCCACTAAAGGATAGACATTCATCATATAGAAATAGTAAGTCCATCAAAAGATGTAGAATCAGGATCTATTGAAGTTTCAGGGTGAACTAGAGCATGCATTTATTTGTATTCAACCGATCAAAAATGAATCATTATTTGTTTATTTTTTATCAAACCAAAAAATCTACCTATCCAATAAATCCCATGACCCGAAAATAAATCTGTCAATTGAGTCAACTGATGTTCGTTCCTTCTTTAACTGAAAAATAAGTTTCAAATTCTAGATGGTTGAGTCCTTATTTAATATGGTGGTCAAAATCTACTGATTTTGGCATCTATCAAATATAAAATGTACATTAAGGAATATATAGATTCAAGGAAATGGGGGTAGAAGGATATGGTTATAAATAGGGGAGAAAGAAGAAGACACCGCTCCCTTGATAGACATAGGAGGTCCCTCCCCCACTAGTGGGGGAGGGATCAACATATTGGAAATTGCCATCACGAACTATGATTAGTCATCCCTACACTCCCCCATCAATGTTTCCATCTCTATCAACTAACAGTGATTTGTCAAAAATGTGCATTTCCTGGTTGAGCTCTATTATAATAGATTGTATCTACTTATGAGGATGTGGGTGATGGTTTGGTTTATTCGGAATAACCTTCACTGTCGGGCCCAACCCATCATGAAGTGGACACAACTGAGGTGATGAATCAATCATGTCTATTTCCTTCTAAAGATGTTCCAGTGATGATGCAACCTAATTCAGTGTGGGTGGATGAACATTTGTAGTATACTAACAAATTTCACTTATTCACTTACCGTGTTTTTCGTGATGGAAGAAATATTTGGAGAAGGTGAATACTTATTCATGGTTATAAGTTTTTTTTCATTTTTTATGTTTCATGGAATTATATTTTCTTACCATGATCCTAAAGGATGGTGAGTGAAGAAAATATCTTGGAAAAGCATATAAATAACCGTGAATCCATTCATCCTTGGAAGGTGTCACCTCTTCACCTAAGGATGGGGTTGGGGAAGTAGACATTTCTAGCGATGCGCCTAAGAAAGGTATGACTCTACCATCAATAATATCTCTCAATTATCATGTTATACTATATTGTTTTAGAATTTGACAAATAAACCCATATTCCCCTTTTTTAGTGTATTCACCGTAATGTTTTGAGTATCAATTCCTTGATCTTGTGGGGGTTCCTCTGACTAGAACAACCAATTCTAAGGCTGGATCTCTTATGTCATCCTAAAAAACTATGTGAATGACTCTTAATCTTGGAAACCTAGTATCTAAATATGTTCTTACCTCCATGATTAACCATGATCAATGCCCTAGGTCTACATAAAAATATCAGTCTATGATGTAGAAAATTTAGACGGAGGTTTCGAAGTCAGTGCTAGAAATCCCATTGGATGAGCTATATGAATGATTGGGTCATCTTTGAATTATGATCCCAAGATGTTGTTATATGGGTTTGGAATATTAATCCCTTAATTCCTTGGTAAAGGAGGAGGTTTCTATGAGGGGATGGAAAAAGTCCCTCAAATCGAGGTAGATAGTTGATATGGGCTCCTCTTTAGAATGGATGAATTAGGAAGAGGTTTGGAATGAAGCTTCTCATCATGCAGTAGATGTGACAACTCACTAGGATGTATTCAATGCGTGGATCATTGAAACTAACCATCGTTAATATGAAATAAAACTTATTCTTTAGGAAATTAGTCATCTTCATGCATAACTATACCAATTTCAACATGTTCTATAGATATCGGGGAAGACTTTATCGAAGTAGTAGGGATTCCAAGAAATAGTGGAGAAAGTATAGATTGATTTTTTTATCCAGGGTAGAGGAGTTATAGTATGATGTAGAGGTAGAAACAGAATCTGCTAATCAAAACCTCTAATATGTGATCTCCATGAAGAATAGTATTTAGAACATAAGGACTCATATGAGCATATTTTATGATTAAATCACAATATTTTATCCCTATTTAACTCATATGTTCATATAAAGGACTCCAATTTTTTGACATTCTTCCTTTTTTTCATAAAATCAATGAATAAATCAACAAAAAATTTAAAATTGTTTTCCTATTTTCATTTTTCATGATTTTCATGAAACATTGCTGATTCGATGATATATGAATTTCGAATGATACCCATGCTCTATAAAATATTAATTAAACATGAATGATTGGATTTGAATTTTGAAATTATAACAGATTATACTTGAGAAATGATCATGAATTCCCACTAACATGATATTCTTTAATGATATAACTATTACATCAATCTTGAGATCAATTTATTCGTAAAAGTAAAATTGCATCGAATACATTTCCTAGAGGGAGGGTGCTCGTTATATTGATGAATTTGATAGCCTTGGCTCTCTTAGCTATATTTTTTATATTTTTAATTGGGGGTCCTAATAATATTTTTCATTCATATATACAATATTGTTTTTTACTAGTTTAGGGTCATTTATCCAAGAAATTTTGTTTTTTTAGTGTTGGGTGTAGTATCTAAAACCTTATATTGTTGTATTTTATGGTATTTTAGATCATAACATTTATCACTATATTTTAGGGTCTTTTATCTCAAACCTTTTATTTTTTGTAATTTAGGGTATTTTCTATTAAACCTTCTGATATTGTATTTTACTGTATTTTATCACATACCTTCCATTGATTTAGTTTAGATTATTTTATCATGGTCATTCTATTTTTTTTGTTTATGGTATTTTAGATTAGACATTATATTGTTGTATATTAGGGTGTTTTAACTTATAACATCAATTTTTTTAGTTTAAGGACATTTATGTCAGACCTAAATAATGTTAATGTAATATAGCCCATATATTATAGGAATGAACCAAAACATTATAAGATTATGGGAACTTATGTGGTGTTTCTGAGGCTCATTAGGATCAGATCTTCTTTCCTGCAAGGAGGAGATGCATGTGGTGGTTAGGCCAAAGCCCTTTTCATCGATAACATTGTCAAAAATAATATCTCTACTCTTTTCCAAATGACATGGATAATTTATGGGGTTAATATAATTTTATAGAGAAATAGTATGGATATAAGGTTTTCCTGGATAGTTACAGAATGAGTGATATAAGTTTTAACCTAGAAGTATGATCCATGGGATATGGAATGGGGAAGACATGTTGGGGATGACCCATAACACCATGAAGAGTTGGGTTCTACCATGGTGTTTCTAGGTCTCACATGGATTGAAGATCCTTACATGAAATGAGGATATGAATTAAGTTGGTATGTAAAACCCATAATGCATTGATAGAATGGCCATGAAAATATTTTATTCACTTTATTTTTAGGGAAACTAATTATTTGAGAAAACTCAATCGTCCAGATGTTGAGGCTTAGTATGGATAAGATCATACCAGGAAGAGTTATAGGACCCTAAGTTAGTTCAAATTTAATATTGTGATGCTCGATCCCTATTAATTATTTATTCATGTTAGAAAATGTGGGCCATATAAGGTTCAAGAATGGATTTTCACGTTTCATATTTGAGAAAGGGTAAAAGATATCGTGATTTAATGATGAGGATGTATAATTTTTTCAGATAGTTTGGTATGATGATTGTTCATTATGGTCAAATGTTCCTGGGTCAAAATGATGATATAGGACAATAATAATGAGAATTACCCAAATCAAACAGAGGTACTAGGTTCACCCATATTGATGTTATGGAAAATAATGATAAAAAATTTCATTTTGTAGAGTGACATATTTAGTTGCTGAGAATAGGTGAATATGTGGGACACATAGGCATAAAATCATAGTCAGAAATAGGCTATCTCAAAGCTATGTATCCATTTCCAAGTGACATAAAATATTTATATTGATCTGAGGTTCTCAAATCTAGATGTAATATTTTTGGAGAGTGTAATATTCATGAAGGCATTGAGGACCACAAAATTTGTTTCACATCCTATAGAACACGTTATCACACCAATGAGATTTGAAAACCCATTACTCTATCTTTTTCAAAGACCAGGGGGTCTAGTGAGAATAATGTATCTACCATACGGGATAAAATTTAGGCAATATGATATCTATGTTTGAATAATTTGTGCCCTTATTTTTTCCTATACCCTGGAGATGAATATTTTAGCGTGAAAATATTTGAATTTTTCTCAGACATTCAATTGAGGGGTTTCAACCTAAAATTTTTTGTGTCTCTTTTTCTATCAATTTAGACTCTTGTAAAATGAACCATTATATTCAAGAGTTTATGTTTTTACAACATTAAACAAAGTGTGGTAAATTTATGTTCATGAAAAATATAGATCTAATATCTAGGGTGATATAAAAGAGCTTAATTAAGATACCCATAGTCAAGATTACCCCAATATCCTTCTGATGAGGAGATAAAAATGTTTTAAATTAGTGGTCGAGGTTCTCATATTATGAGTAATGATATGAGGAAAAAAATAGGAGTAGTTCATAGGAAACTAATGCATGGATTTATTCCATCATGATATCAAGGATAACAAGGATCGAAAATCCCTTTTGTAGAGTGATGTATTTGGATGACAAACATAGGGGAATATGTCAGAGCCATAGGAATACATGAATAGTCAAACAAAGGGTCCCTTAAAGTTGGGTATTTTTTCCATGGTTTGTGGAAGGTTTTTTGTAACCTAAAGAAATTGAGGAATGAATTGGTGTTTAGGTATTGAGGTTCTTTAATGATTGTGAAATCACCCCCATACTCAAGCTGACCAGGGTTATTATCTTTTGGTCTGTTTATAAGGAATCAAAAATTGTTGATGTCTAAAAGATTTATTTTCATATATTGGGGTGTTCTTTTTGTAGTTTAATGACCTACAGTATGGAAATATTCTATGCAATTTATTATCATTTAGTAAGGAATTTTTTTTACATATTCAATTTCATTAAACTATGTTGTTTTACTGCTATTTGAACATAACGTAATAATTTCATGGGAACCAAAATAAAAGTTTTGGGCACAATATATTATATTTACAAGTAAGAAATATGTTGATCTAGTTTGTACATATGAAAAATGAGCTTTTTTGAGTTAGTCCATACGATGTTCAGGTGCATTTTTTATCTGTCCAGTTCAACATATTTCAATAAGGACATAGATCACCCAATGTGGATTGAATGTATGGTTATAATCAGGCTTAAGTCTATGGGTTCTATCTTCACTAGATATTCATTTATGAATGTAATAAAGCCTCATATAGTTCCTGGATGAAGAGATTCCCTATGTGGAGTTATCTTCTACTCGGGATTGGGGGAATATCATCCATCCTTCACATAGATCTAGCTCATATATGGTGATTCATTAGGGACATGGCTATTCCCATTTAATTTAACATCATGAGGTGAGGAAAAAATATGTAATGTTTTATGGAAATGTTGTTAGGACATGAGGTACCATGCAGTTAAATTGATTGTTTCTATGAAAATCATGTACAGTTTAACATCATTTAAATAGAATGATCTCGTACAATTTATCATAATGTAAGAAAGATTATCTTGTGCAGTTTAACATCATGTAACCATGATGATATCATAAATATTAACATAATGTAGCCAAGATGAGCTTGTATAGTTTAACATCATTTAACAAGGATGTGTATTGTTTGATGACATCTATCCAAACTATTTCATGAGAAATCTTGCACTGGTGGGGGGTGTGACATCCTCCCCATCAATTGTGGCTTATGAGTAGGCTTTATTATGATATAAATTATGTATTATTTAATTCCATTCCCATTTAGGTTATAGATTTGGGAAGTTCATCCTTTTTATCATTAGTATTTGGATAGACAATACTAGTTCTCTATGAAGGAATTGATTAAATCCTTTTTATTAAAGACTCATGCAACCTGATTTTAATGTATTTCTAAGTTGTGTAATTTCAGCCACCTATTTTCATCACACTACTCATATTCATCCAGAAAATTCTACGATGGTTCATCATCTTAGAGCTATCCATAAATTTTTATTCAAAGCGAAGATAACTAGAATTATATGGTTAACACTGCCTTAGTCTTGTATGCTAATGATTATAGTGTTTCTTGTGTATTAGTATGCCTGGTGGACCAGAAATCCCATAAATCATGGATGAGTTTGTCCAACCAGGTCTTTTAATCCTTTTACACCATCTTCTAGAGTATATTTTATTGTGTCATATTGAAGGAATCTATCAAGCCAATTGTATGTTTTCTGATATTGAGAAGAGCTATTATACTTGATATTTTACTTTTAACACAGAATAATTTTGTGAAATAAGTTTTTCAAATTAATTTAAACTTTTTTATATTTTTTTTACACAATAATTAATATAAATTGTGTTATATGATAACACCATGTTATTCATTATTCATTCTCAACATCAATTTAATCTTGAATTAATTAAAACTCTTAGATTAGTTTGTAGTAAAAAAACTCTCTAATTGGATTGTGTTACAGACAATGTTGAATTCTATCTATAGCATGTGTTTCACACAAGGTGGAGTTTTACCTCTTTTTATTGGAAAATATAAATTAACTAAATATTTACACTTTTATAAATTTTATTATTCAAAATATAAAATATTTTTTTAATTATTAATTTCATCAATATTTTTGGGTGAATTTGTTGTATTAGTTTTTTAAATATTCATGTTTTCATTAATAATGAAAAATAAACCATTTTAGTTTAAAATTTCATTTTCTATCAAATAATTAGAAGGAAAGTTATATTGTAAATTTGTTTTTAAAGTGAGAAAATATATATTATACATATATTAATCCAATTTAGGCAATTTTAATCATTTATATATTTATATTACATGTAAAAACATATTTACATTTTAAACATTTTTTAAAACCCCTCTTTCATGCCATGTCTGCGACATTATTTTTATATTTAATTTTTTAAATGTCAATGAATTTAAATTTGAAAAACCAACATTAATGGTAATAATAAGTATGATATTTATATTTCAATAATATTAACATAAATGTTTACCTATATTATAGGTGAATGAGATTAAAATTAAATATAGTGATTAAAAAAAATTAAGCATATCAAGGGACAAGACCTTAAACATAATGTCCAAAATGACCTAGACACTTGTCCAAAATCCATTTTATTCCCATATATAAGAAATATCAATTAAAATTTATAATTTTATCAGTTATGGGTATATTATTCAACAAACATTCCTTATTTCATAAGTTAAGTATTGAAAATGAAAAAAGGGGAACATTCCTTACCTTTAAAGTTTTTAAAATATTATGATTTGGAAAAAACAACATATTTTAAGTTATAAAAATCCTTTTGAAAGATAAATTATATATGTATATCATATTTAATTATCATTATTTATTAGAGAAAAATATTTAAAATTTATCACTCAAAAAACGGTAATGCATGGATTATTTAGTTAAAAATAAATATAATTAATGATGCTGAAAACATTAAATGTAACGTAAATTTAACAAATAATTTTTTTAAATTACTTTTATATATGATTATATAATGTTTTATATATATGGACTTAATATATTTCAATTAAATCATTTTCATTATATGTTTTTTAAATTATAATCAAATTAATTACCCCAAAATTGATATTAATGAGGTTTTAATAATAAATTAAATTATATTAATTGATTTCAATGTAATAAATGACACTAAATTATTATAAGTAATTTTTAAATCTTAATAAAATTAAAATATGGACTTTTAATTGAAAATTTTGTGTTTATAATGAAAATATAGACACCCAAGTAGTATAATCATTGTTTGCACGATTCGAGTAATAGTAGTGGTTTTGTGCGTTACATGTGCTTGTTTTAAAAATAATATCCAACACATATAGGAATTATATTTTTTAAATTATATATAATTACTATAATTTAGTGGGTATATATGGACTACTACATCTGAATTTAATTTATTCTTAATTATTAAATTGCATAGGATATAAAAATAGTAACATTAATATAAATTAAAAATTGTAAAAATAATGAAACATAAAAACTAAGGAAAAAGATGATAAAAATTATTTCTTATTGTGTTGTCTGAGTGTGTCACAAGAATACATATCATTTAATCATTTATCTATCTATTTTAGAATCACATGACGTAAGGCAGACCTACCAATATTTCATACCTTTTTGTATTTACATGAATCTCACTCAAACTCAACAATAAATTGGTATTCACTCATCCCCTTACTCACACATGTCAATCCCTATATCTTTTCCAAACACTAATAAAATATACTCTCAATATACGAAACATCATACTTGAATAATCCCTTTGGTAATAAATCTATACAATTAATCCCTTTGGGGAAAACCAAAAGGATTTACCTAAATAAGTGGAGGTTTGAATGAATATAAGGAATGTCAATATTTATAGTAATGGAATTTCACCTCACATTTTATTTCCATGATATTCTTTCCAAATTCACCACTCTCTTATTTTTGTGTGTGTTTATACTTCCTTATTAAATTGTATGTCATTAATTTCCTTCATTTAATTTATATTCAACATTTTAATTGATGTTATTTTTTCATAAGGATCACCATTCAAATATTACTCATGAAGTAAGGGTTTTATCATCTCACTTTGTTTCAAAAAACTTATACCTTATTAACCATGAATTTATTTTGTGTGGTGTATATAATACCCATGAAGGTGTTTTATGATTTATATAACTAAATTTAATGGAATTTACATATCCATATTATGACCTCTAATTCATGGGTTTTACTATTCAAGAGTTACGTAATTATTATTGTATTTGTGTCTCTATTTACCTTCTTTGAGGCACTTGTTTCTCTATACACTTATATTCTTATAAAATGTATATATAATCATTACTAAAATTTTATATCATGAAAATCCATATTTCAATTATATCTTAATCATCATGTAATTTCATTTTCTTATATGGGGAGTATGATTCAATGTTACTAAGTTGTAACAATTCATTAAACAATCTCATCGTTTATCATGATTTTTTTATCATGCATCCATTGGTGAAATTTTATAATCCATATCTCAATAAAACTCTTGAATTTTATTATCCACTACCTATTGACGATTTATTCATGTATTTAGTACCATATTTATACACTTTGATATATAAGATAATTATGAAAAAATTTATGAAAATAAATCTATATTTTTCTTTTCAGTTAGAAATCTGTGTTCTTTTTGAACTCAGTTTTGTGAAAGGGTTTCAACGTTTTTTCACGATTCTTTTTTATGGTATGAAGAAATTTTTTTAATGTTTTTTATATATTCATTTATAATTATTGATGTTTATTTTTAAATAAAATGTTTTTAAAAATTAATTATGTTTTTAAAATAATTTTTCAATGAAGAAAGGATATTTTACTCAAGATATGTTTTAAATTAAATTGTAATGATTTATCTATAAAAAGGATTTTTAAAATGGTTTTATAAAAAGTATTTTCAAGAAAAGTATATTTAAAATATGAAATGTTCTATGTGACATTTAAAAATCTTTCTCTATATAATATGGTATACTTCAATGTTTTTTATGATTTACTGGGGATATGATCGATTAAAAATAATTTATATTCTTTCTTGAATGGTTTATGTTATAGTGAGATGTTGTTTATGACACCTGTTTATATTTCAGAGGTTATATGAATTTGAATCCCACTTCTTTTCACAAGTTGTGCTTTTATGAAGTTACTATGAGACTAATATATTTTACACATGTAATTATATGTTGAAATTGTTGTGATTTTATTTTTATCTCATGTGTTATGATATGATGTTTATGAATCCCATCAATTTTTATGGTCTATGATATGACACATGATTTTTTTTCTTGTGGAACACATATGAATGATTTTGTTATGTAATGGATGGGACCATCATCTCGCTCTAATTAATTGGGTATTGATTTATATATCATGAGAAAATGATCGGAAACAAGATGATGAACTAGATCAAAAAAGGAAAATATCTTATTCCTAATCCACTATGGGGAGATAGAGAAACCGGATCCACTATGGGATGATAGGGAATCCAGATCCATGATTAAAATACGGGGAAACCAGATCCCTCACAAGGAAACAACTATTCATTGGGATTGTGGCATGTCTCAACCTGTAGGTGTAGACTCCATGAAGTTCCATTAGAAATTTATTCAAATGATATTTTACTTATGACGATTAATGTTACAAATTTTTGTATCTACCAAAAATGATATGTCTTATTCCTTTGATATTCTCTCATCGTTCATGTTCTTGATGACCATATGATTCATGTCTTATTCACTTCCAGTATTTATTCTATGTCTCTTGATTATGATCATTTTATGTAGGGTATGATCTAAAAATGTTATTTTCATGTTCTCATACCCTTATATTCATGTTATTTATACATATTTCTTTTATATACCCTTACTATGAATTTTAGCTCACCCCTTTCTTACGTTCCCCTTTTTTAGGTTATGAAGAATGGTTTAAGTAAAATTAAAAAGGGGGATATATTTATTGGTAACATTGAAGATCTTTCACTGTGTTAGATGATTTCTTCACTAATTTCCAAATACACTAAACTATTCTGGTCCTCATGCACATACTTTAAAAATATAATTAATATTAAACAATATTGATGTAATATTACATTTATATTATTTTGGAATAATTATAGTTAGCATTAAATGATGATCACAGTAATCCTTTAGAATAGAGGATGAGAAAACTATAGTGAGATCACTATGGACATTTATAAAGATATCTCTTGTAGTGTTTCTAAGGATAAGTCTAAAGATGCGTTAATTTTTAGGAAAATGTACTTAATATTTAGAAAATGATGGTGTGAGTGGTTTCCTAGAACTACATCCTTATCTTGATACTATATGTGGATGTGGTTTTGGAACAGATGTACCTTGGATTAGAAATTCTGGAAAGTTGCATCTAGCCTGACTCGAGCGTAACTTATTACACAACAACAAGACATATTGCGCACTTGGTTTGACACTCATGGAGGATATTCATTAGAAGTTGAAAAAATCTTTTTGAACCAATGTAAATGATTTAAATAAAATATTACTATAAATAACATATGATAAACCAATGGGGACATAGATTAATGATGTAGGTGTCATTATTTAGACATCCAATTAGTAATTTTTCTTGATTATGTGTTTTTAATATTTGATATGTGTTTTTTACCCTATGTATTAGTTTCTTAGTCAATAGTAGGAACAAGATGGAAATCAGTTAACATTGAATGTTTTAGATGTGTAAATTATGGGAATTATAAAAAAATGGTGTCCTATGAGGAAACCATATGAAGAGTATCAGGATCTCTGTTCAAGTATTAGAGATAATTCTAAAGTTTAAGAGAAGGAACATGGCATGTGAATGGTAAAAACTATTAATCCATTTTTGTTTATAAAAAAAGTAAGGATCATGATTTGATTGATATTGAGGAACATTTAGACATTATTTGTATTTCACATACTATGAAATAGGTATCAAGGAATAATTTTATGATTCCTGAGTAATGGTTTATGAGTAAATTTTAATGATTTATGTGTATGTGTTTTGGAATTCAAATATTTTGATATATGAATTAGGAAGTACATAAGGATTATTTGCATATGTTTTTTAAATTTTAAACAATTTATTTACTGATATAGATGACAGAGAAAAATTATTTAATGGAATGGATACATTAAGGGATGTCAACCCTTAACATGTTCATGAAGTGGAGAAAATGATATTTTATATTGATAAATAGGAAATGATATGGATAATATTAATTGGACATTATTTATGAAAACAGAACTGATAAATTATTTGTTGAAAAGTATCATGTGTTATCATGGATGAAGTTTAAAACATCTTATATTAAAATAATATATCATGAAATATTTATAATAAGGAAAACAACATGTTTTCTAAAGGGTTTTGTGGTAATTCAATTTTTTAACATGAATCAATATAATATAAAATGAAAGTAATTACATTTTTTGAAAGTGACATCCAAGAGATAAATTATGATATATAGTGGATATATATTAATCATATCTAGTTACTTTATTTCTAATTTTTTGTATCTTCATCTTTGGGAATGGTTATAAGTTCAACCACTTTTTGAATGATTTAGTTAATACTCAGATGAAGTTTGTGAGAATAAAGTATTATCTCACAATATGAGGATTTATGCATAATGGATCACCTATTCTAACTAAATTGTGTTTATGATAACTAATTATATATGGGATGGGTTATAATGGACCTCATATTCTACTAATTTTTCAAGAAGGAAAAATTCACCTTCCTTTTTGGAAAAAAAGGTGAAGAGGAAATTGATAAATAAATTACAAAAGGGTGAGTTTTTCCTGAAATAATGAAATTGTATAATTTCATTAAAATAATTTAGATTTAGGAATATTATTTATAAATAAATATTTTCTCTAATACCTTAATTGTTGTTGAAAAATATTCCTTTTCAATAATCATTGATTTATGACATTGAGGACCCCAACATTCTATTAATCATTCAAATGTTTATGATTCATGACCTTGATCACTCCCTATAAATATCTAATCCATTTCATTATGACTATATTTTCATATGCCACAATTGTACTCCTATGTAGAAATCTAGTTATGAGTTACATTTGATAACCATCATGTTTTCAACATTCCCTTCTTAAAAGATGTTTTGGTATTCATTTATACAATGTGGGTTTTCATGAAAGGAACTATCAAGTATTAAACCATTAATAACCTAGAAAAACATCGAGGGTGAAATTAATTTTTAAGGGAGATATAATGTAACACCCCATGTTTTTGTGAATTATTATTATTTAATTAATTTAATCCTTTTTATATTTGTTAATTTCATAAAAAACTGAATATAACCTATGTTATTGTAAATTGAAAAGTTATTGATACTTTTATGATACACCATGTTAAGATTATTCTATATGAAACACTTATATTAGTATGTGGTATACACAAAACTATGTTTATATTTTGGTACACACAATGAGGAATATTTTTTCTAACTTTTGATACACTGAAGGCCGAGTTTTATAACATTTTAACTGAAAACATACTTTTGAAATAAAATTTGAAACGTTTAAAAATCTTATTTTTCAAAATAATCATCATTATTTAATTTTGAATTTTCAAATTATATTAGGGTGGGTTTATGGTATTTCTCTATGATGATTCATTTATTGATTAATAGTGAAAAATACTATATTTAAGTTGAAAACCTTATTTTAATTTACATAATTATAAAAATTATATTATATTTGAAATTATATTTTAAAGTCATAGAAGATAAAACGTATATATATTAATATAATTTAGTTTATTGAATTTTTTATGTTTAATTTAAATATAAACTTGTATAAAACTTTTGAACATTTTTACCACTAAAATATTCATTCGTGATTTTTATGCGGAATTATCATTAAATTTAATTTAGCCATTTTTATTAATTTAATTTAGAGAAATGTAAATAATTGGTTTTGATCAATATGATATTAATATTATAATAATATCCATTTAAATTTTTACCAAAATGATTAGTGAACATAATTATAATTAATTACGGCGATTAAGGTAAAATTAGGCTTAATAAGGGACTAAACCTTATTCTTAATAGAAAAGATAACCTATAAAATTGACCAAAATCCATTGACTATCCATAATATGGATATATCTATTCATGTTTTGAATTTTATTAGTAAGTGGGATAATATTCAATAAAACATACCTATTTTGTAATATAAGTTAGAAAAAACTGAGGAAAATTGCTTAACATTAACATTTATAAACAATGAGATATGGAAAAAACAATATATTTTCGGTTATATATTAAATTTTAAAATATAAATTATTTATTTTTATCATAATGAATTATCATTAATTTTAACATATTAATTAGTTTCATTAACTTTTCACAAATGATAAAACAAGGATTATTTACTTATTAATTAAATAAGATAATTTTTTCTAAATTATATTAATATATATACGTTTTATCTTCTATGACATTAAAATATAATTTCAAATATAATATAATTTTAATAATTATGTAAATGAAAATAAGGTTTTTAACTTAAATATAATATTTTTCACTATTAATCAATAAATGAATCATCATAGAGAAATACCAAACACCCACCCTAATATAATTTTAACATTAAAAATTCAATAATGATGATTATTTTGAAAAATAAAAATTTTAAAAGATTCAAATATTATTTTAAAAGTATGTTTTCAGTTAAAATGTAGTAAAACTCAACCTTCAGTGTAACAAAAGTTAGAAAAAATATTCCTAATTGTGTGTACCAAAATATAAACATAGTTTTGTGTATACCACATACTAATATAAGTTTTTCATATATAATAATCTTAACATGGTGTATCATAAAAGTATATATATACCCAAAAAATGATCTTACAATGATTTATATATTTTCAAAATACTTTTAATTCCATCATTTTTTCAAAATACTTCAAAATACTATTATTATAAACAAACCTTTATCATTTCATTTAAATCATTTCATAAGGAAAATATCCTTTCTTCTTTGAAAAATAATTTTTAATACATAATGCCTTTTGTAAACCATTTTATTTTTTAAAATAAACTTTTATAATTATAACAGAATATATAAAAAAATTTGAAAACATTTTCCATTGAAAAATTATAAAATATTCTTGTAAAAACATTAAATAACATTTTATAATACACAACTTTGAAATAACTCAACTTTTTGACTGAAAAGAGATATATAGTTGGATATTCTTAAAAATAGTTTCTTAACTATTTGAAGTACCAATGAGTAGAAGTATGGTACTAAATACATTAATAAATTATAAATAACCATAGAATTAGAAAATTCATGAGTGTTTTTGAGGGATAGTCCATAATATTTCAAAAATGTAGGCATAATCATAAATGATATTGATATACGATGATATTGTTTCAATTAACTCATACCATGTGGTAACATTGAATCATAATACCCATGTTAGAAGATGAAATTACCTGAAGAATAAGATATAATTAATAGAATTTTATTCATGGTAAAACATGTCAAATGGTAATATATATTACCTCTTATAAGAATATAGGTTCATAGGGAAACATGTGTCTCAAATAATGAAAATTCAGGCAAAACTACGTTAATGAATTCGTAACTCTTGAACGACAAAACCCCCTGAAATAGAGGTCATAAAATGGATATGTTAATACGCATTAATTAATGTATAAAAATTGTATAATAAATTAATGGGGATTATATACTCCACAAAATATAAAATTATATAGAATACTAAATTAGTCTCATATAAATAATAGTGAGATGAGAAAAGCAAGACTACATAAGTAATTTTTGAATCATGATCCTCAATAAAGAATAAAAGAATGTAAAAATTTAAATTTTATTAAATAAAATAAATTAATGATAGAACATGTCATAAGGAATTACATACCCCACACAAAATAATTGAGTGGTGAAAATTTTATCGATCTAATGGGAATAAAAATTGATATGAAATTCCCATACTTTAAATCACGACTTTCTTCACACATATCCAAACCTCATCTTCTTTGTGTAACTCCATTTGATTTGTAACCAAGGGATTACTTGGTTGGATTTCATCCCAAATGTGGGCTTTATGGAGGAAGGGACTGATTTTGGGAGGATATATGATCAATGTTTTGTGGATCTAAAGGGATTGAGATGTGTGAGGAAGGGGAAGAGTGAATGCCTAGTGGAATCCTCGTAAATACCATGAGGTATTAACTATTGGAATGTCCCCCTTACATCATGTTATTAAAAATGGAAAAATAATGGATTAAATGGGAAATATGTTCTATAGACACTCACACCACACAAAAATAAAATTATTTTTACCATTTTATTCTTTATTCATTATGTTTCATTATTGTTATCGCTTTAGTTTTTTATTAAATTAAGTAGTTTTTTTATCTTATGTAATATATTTATTAAGTTTAAATTAAATAGATATTTGTTAAATACTATAGAAAAATTAAATTCTAAAAATTATATTTTATTTACCAAATATAATTCCAAAGTGTGTGAGAAATTAATTTTAAAACAAGTGAAAGTAACATGAAGAAACACTATATTAACCTGAACTATAGAAAAATGTTTTTACTATTTAGGGGTATATATGTTCATTATAAAATATCAGTTGGTCCAATAATTGAAATTTTTTATATTTATTATCACTTATAGATCACTTTGAATAATTTTGGGTTGTTTATTAATTTTAAATAATTTGAAAATATATAAATCATTGTAAAATCACATTAGTGTAAATTTTGACATTATTAATTTAATTTTAATTTTAAAAAATACCAAAACAATGATGGAATTAAAATTAAATTAATATTTATACGTTTTATCTTGTATGACTTTAAAATTAAAATTAAATTAATAATTTCAAAATTGACATTAATGTGATTTTACAATGACTTATATATTTTCAAATTATTTAAAATTAATAAACAACCCAGAATTATTCAAAGCGATCTATAAGTGATAATAAATATAAAAAATTTAAATTATTGGACCAATTGATATTTTATAATGAACATATATACCCCTAAATAGTAAAAACATTTTTCCACAGTTCGGGTTAATATAGTGTTTCTTCATGTTACTTGCACTTGTTTTAAAATTAATTTCTCACACACTTTGGAATTATATTTGGTAAACAAAATATAATTTTTAGAATTTAATTTTTCTATATCATTTAACAAATATCTATTTAATTTACACTTAATGGATATATTACATAAGATAAAAAAACTACTTACTTTAATAAAAAACTAAAGCGATAAAAATAATGAAACATAATGAATAAGGAATAAAATGGTAAAAATAATTTTATTTCTCTGTGGTGTGAGTGTCTATAGAACATATTTCCCATTTAATCCATTATTTTTCCATTTTTTAATAACATGGTGTAAGGGAGACATCCCAATAGTTAATACCTCATGGTATTTACAAGGATTCCACTCCTCCTCTACTATATAAAGGCATTCACTCTTCCCCTTCCCCACACATCTCAATCCCTTTAGATCCACAAAAAATTGATCAAATATCCTCCCAAAATCAGTCCCTTCCTCCAGAAATCCCACATTTGGGATGAAATCCAACCAAGTAATCCCTTGGTTACAAATCAAATGGAGTTACACAAAGAAGATGAGGTTTGGATATGTATGAAGAATGTCATGATTTAATGTATGGAAATTTCATATCAATTTTTATTCCCATTAGATCCATAAAATTTTCACCACTCAATTATTTTGTGTGGGGTATGTAATTCCTTATGACATCTTTTATCATTAATTTATTTTATTTAATAATATTTAAATTTTTACTAGATTTTATTCTTTCTTGAGGATCATGATTCAAAAATTACTTATGTAGTCTTACTTTTCTCATCTCACTATTATTTATATGAGACTGATGTACTATTCAACATAATTTATATTTTATGGGGTATATGATCCCCATGAATTTATTATAGGATTTTTAATAATTCAATTAATGCATATTAACATATCCATTTTATGACCTCTATTTCAGGGGGTTTTGTCATTCAAGAGTTACGAATTCATTAAGGTAGTTTTGTCTCAATTTTCATTATTTGAGACACATGTTTCCCTATGAACCTATATTCTTATAAGAGGTGTATATATTACCATTTGACATGTTTTATCATGAATAAAATTATATTAATTATATCTTATTCTTCAGGTAATTTCATTTTATAACATGGGTATTATGATTCAATGTTACCACATGGTATGAGTTAATTGAAACAATATCATCGTATATCGATATCATTTATGATTAGGCATACATTTTGGAAATATTATGGACTATCCCTCAAAAACACTCATGAATTTTCTAATTCTATGGTTATTTATAATTTTTTAATGTATTTAGTACCATACTTCTACTCATTGGTACTTCAAGTAGTTACGATACTGTTTTTAAGAATATCCAACTATATATCTCTTTTCAGTCAAAAAGTTGAGTTATTTCAAAGTTGTGTATTATAAAATGTTATTTAATTTTTTACAAGAATATTTTATAATTTTTCAATGGAAAATGTTTTTAAATTTTTTTATATATTCTGTTATAATTATAAAAGTTTATTTTAAAAAATAAAATGGTTTACAAAAGGCTTTATGTATTAAAAATTATTTTTCAAAGAAGAAAGGATATTTTCCTTGTGAAATTATTTAAATGAAATGATAAAGGTTTGTTTATAATAATAGTATTTTGAAGTGATTTGAAAAAGGAAATGTAATTTAACATAATAAATGTTCCATGTGATATTTAATAATCATTATCTATTTAAGATGACATACTTTGTTATATATTAAGGTTTAATGTTGGCATGATCCAATGATACCATTCAAATTATTTGTTCACTTGTTTATGTTTTTATGTGATGATGTTTATGACACATGTTTCTCTTCCATGGGTTATATTATTTTAAATCCCACATCATTTCAAGGGTTATTCTCTAATAAAATTACTAGGATACCTATATATTTTTTATAGGTAATGATATGCTGAAATTTATATGATATCCATTTCATTTCCTGGGTTATGATATGATGTTTATAAACCCCATCTCTTTTTATTGGTCAGTATATGATAAAATTTTTATCATCATGTGGGACATATATGTATGAATTTTTTATGTGAGGGGTGTGACGTAAATATTTCTCCAATTAAATGGGTAAATACTTATATCTCATGAGAAAATTATGGGAAATAGTCAACGAGCTTAATCCAAAATGGGAAACTTGTGTGTCTTGATCCACTATTGGTTGATTGGGAATCCCAATCCACTATTTCATTATGGGGAAACCTGATCCATAATGGGAATATAGGTAAACATGATCCATTAAAAGGAAATAAATTCCACTTGGGATGGTGTTGTGTCCCACCCAGTAGGTGTAGTCCCCCTAATGTGCTCTGATATGTTTTTGGAAACAATACATGACTTATTGGGAATGAAGTTACATGTCTATGTATCTACCAAAACAATTTATTTATTAAGACTTTGATATGATATCATAGTTAATTTTCTTGATTACCTTGTGATTCATGTCTTCTGGATTGAAAATATTTATTTCATGTCTCATAATTATTATATGTTTTTGGAGGGTATGATCTTAAAATTTTATCAACAAGTTCGTGTATCCATCTGTTCTTATTTTACTTACATATTTTCTTTATTTAACCTTACTGGTCATTCAATCTCACCCATTTCATATTTTTCCTTTACCCAATATGTAAAGAGAAGTTTTAAGTAGAAGTACTAAAGGGGAAAATATTTTTGGGGAACAATGAAGATCATTCACCATGTTATAATATTTTGTTCCACGTTTCCCACAACACACAATGATTACATCCTTCATGCGTGTAATTTTTTAATATAATGAATATTCATATATATTGACATAATGTCTAGGTATGATAATCATGGATCACTATAGTACTCCTAATATAGTTTCATAAACTCCGTAGAGCAGAATATGGTCTCATTTTTCATCAATACTGTGTGACAGACCATGAAACTGGTGGTGAAATGGTACATTATGAATTTTATGATGTTATTAATCCAAAATTCATTTAGTGTTATTTACAAAAACCATTTAGAAAAAAATAATTGACATTATAATGGATTTACTTGAACAATTTATATTTTTCTTGGGGATATGGGCCAATAATATTTATGTATATATAGAAATTATAAGGTTTTATAGATGTCTTTTCATGGGTCAGGAATGAATTTAATTTCGTTGTGAGATCTACACATTCATGTATCATGGACTTCCAGTATTAACCAAGCATTCTGATTTTTGGGAGAGCCTCCTCTTAGACTATTGAGTACCACTAGATCCCATATGGGCTTCTTCAATGGTGACAGAAATATCACATTCTCCTATAAATAGTCGGATGATAAGGTCAAAGATTCAATTATATAGGATTTTTCATTTTTACCATCTTATAATGAAAATTTCACCACACGACTTTGAATATATTCCTCCCTGGCTCAGTCTATCTGGAGAGCAATTTTTAATGATAACAGATTATGGGCTTCATATATCAATGGATGGATACTTGTTCATCATGCTCTGTGAAAGTGTTGACCTGGTTTATTTATTTTATATCACATAGTATGATTGACTAGACCATTACTTGGTACATTAAATATAATATTGCTTCCTCATAATCAGGTCTAGACCATCACATTGGCTACAATAGCCAATTCATTGACGTGAGAATTTTGTGATTGGGAAACATGATGCAGTGTGGGATAAAAAGGAAACTCTACCATTATTACCATGAAATATCTAGTGAGAGGGTCCAATTCCTCCTTTTTTGAATGGATATTCACCATTTATCTTCTTTATCACAAGTTAAAAATCCCCATTGATATTCTAGAAGGATATATGAAGATCTATGGTTAGTAACAAGCATGCAATGAGGGATTACTATTTATACTCATTATTTTGGTAGCCTCGGGATAGTGAAAACAGGTAGGGAAAATTATATTTCCCTATAAGGAAAAATATAATACCTAGTCTAATCGGACTAATATGTTTGGTTTCCATCCTTATACAAATATATTTCTCAGAGGTTCTAAAAAAATACATTTCCAATGTCCAAGGGTATTATGGACATAGAAGAACTCCTCGTTTGGAAGCTATGTATCCAACAATTTATTCTCTAGGGAAGGATGTTATATAATAAAATTAGTCAAGGAATTTCCTTTCCTTGAATTTGTGACACAAACTAGATGTCATATTACAGGAAAATGACCAACCATTATGATAGACACCAAGTTAACATAGGATATTAAAGGATATACTTGAGCAGATCGATTCTAGATAATAAATGGACTTCATGGCACTACAAGTAAAGCCCAATATTTTTCCCTATGAATATGAGTTCACATATGTTCTTCTCTACATCATAGTATCATGTCTCAATACCTTGCCTAATTTTTCTATGTTATTATAGATTGTTATCACTCCCCACATAATTCTTTTGTGTGATGAATATGCCCAATGATTGTTCCATGGTGGCCATATAGTTGATTAAAGGCCTCCCTTCCACTTGAGGGATCTTAATTAGTAGGGGTAGTTGGTTTTGCACGAGACATTTGAAGGCTTCTTGACAGTCGTCATCCCATTTTTAAGTGATCCACTTATTTTTATTCCTACTGAAGTGGGGAGATTTTCTGAACAAGTTGGCTATGAAACATTGAATGTAAGAGAGAGTCCCTTGGATCCTTATCTATTCATCCCGATGTACAGTGAGAGAAATTTCAAAAATAGAACTGTAATTCTATGATTCGACCTTAATTTAATGGGGATATACCAAAAAGAGAATTAATATTCCTGATTTTACCATAAAAGCACATTTCAGCAGATTCAACTTTAGAATGTGTTGTCACAACTTTTTAAATAATGTCTATTGATGCTTGAATTGATCACATCACTATCTAGATTTAAAAAAACAAGTCTTTGAAATAAAATTCAACTACCCTTCCATGGAATGGACTAAAGATATGATACATGAAATTTTGATCTATGGAACCATTGTTCATTAATCCAAATGGAAGGACCTAATAAAAGAAGATCCTTTGAAGAACTCTGATAGTTGTGGTCTCATTGTCTGTAGTGAAAATATTTTTTTCCTGAATACTCTTCCATGAAGGATAGGGAGTGTATTCCCACATGCATCAATCAAGATTTCTAGGATCAGCAATGGGAAATTTTCCTTTATGCAGTGTTGATTATGATCTATGAAATCAATATAGACCCAATTCTTCCCATTCACTTTTTTAGTAGGGGTGATATTTTAAATCCATTTTGTGTATTCTACTTCTCTGAAAAAAATTTCTTTATCAATTTCTCAACATCAGCCTTATCATTGGTTGCATGAGAGGAGTGAATTCTCCCGGATGCCTACTTTAAGCCACGATGCTCATCGTGAAAGCCGAGGGGGTGTGTATCCACATCGGGATAAAGTTTTAGAATTTTTGTATTGTTACAAGGGAACACATATAAATTTCTCTTTATAAATTCATTATATATATCTTTCTCTTAGAGGGGAATACCAGAAGTAATTAATTTTTATTCTGGGTCTTCTTTTGTTCGAATATTTATCAGTCTAAGATCATCAGTGGTAGTTGATACACATTTCTCTAAATTAGGAGGGTTATTAATATGTTTATCCTCATCTAATTCTTATACTGATATTATAGATACACTTATAGATGAAGATATATATCTAGGGGATTATCTAAAACTATCAATGTGAGAAAGTCCATTTGATGAAACATTATCATACCTTACATCCAAATTCATTGTAGAGAGATATTACTGATGGTTGTATTTAAAATTATCATAGGGGAAAGGAAGAAGTTTGGATCTTTGGGACCATCTCTATCACCTCAACTAGATTTATGGGGAGCCCATTGTCATTGTTGATCATATTCCATGGATTCGAAGGGTCGGTCCCCAAAATTTTGGGATATGAAACCCATATATCATCATCTCCCTTTTTTATTTTTACTCCCTTTTTGTAGAATCATTCCTCTACATTTGTGGCTTTACATGTCTCAAAGGGGGAACTATGTCCTTGTGGTATGTTTAACTTTTCATCAATGGGGTATTTTATAAATTGATGGAATGTTGATGGTACTTCCATGTTTTTTTATAGCCAGGGTCATCCAGGAAAGAAATTGTATGTGGTATTTTATTGGATAAAAATATAATGACCCTCATATGTGAGATCCCAAAGATGATTTTTGAGTTTGATCTTCCCATAGTGACTTTCCTCACACTAATCACACCTTACAATTGTCATCATTGTGGGAGAAAAATATCATTCACTATATCCAAAACATTGGAGGGTTTGAACCGAGATTAGGTTTATTCCAGATACATTTTCAATCCAATCCTATCAGATATTGAAATTATTTAGTGTTCCCAAAACATACAGGGGTTCGATGTTTCCATGGATGAAGTCTTCCTGATTATTGTTTAAAAATGATATGGGAACATTAAATTGTGTAAACATAGTCTTCATTCGATAGACCTAATCTGCAAAAACTTATGTCTGAAATTTCAATGAATTTTTAGGCCTTTGTTGGGTTCCTCTATGAGTTATTTTGAAATATGCTGTGAAATATTGACTGAGTCATTTTCTGGGAGAACATCCAGCTTATTTTGAATGTTTTACTATTTTTCTAGAGGTTGGTGCAACCGAGGGTGAGGATTTGTTTCTACACAATGCTCAAAAAATGAGGCATTTTTGATAGATTATTTTGGTGCTTTTTTGGTGGTTAGAGAAGAATATGCATCCAGCAACATGGGTCATGCCGACATAACTTGTTTCCCAATATGATCAGATAATCACACCCCTGCATGGTGGTAATGAAAAAAAAATGTGGATAACACCTTGAACGTTATAAGACAACCTACATGTATTTTCTAGGCTCGATAAATTACATTCTCATGGTTCTCAGCAACATATATGTCCTCTATGTGAATGTGATTGATGTATTGGGTTTGGCCACACCCGTGTTGTCCATTGTATCTTCATTTCCAATGAAGGAGACCTCCCATTCCCTACTTATTTTCATGTAAAACATATATTTTGTCATATTAATCATCATAAATGGGGTATTCCAAGTGTAACATGCTAACAAAACCAAATATGTTCTCTTTAATTGAGGAGGATTCTATTTGGTGGGATGGTTTCCAAACATCAGACATTTCTAGGAAGAAATATTACTAATTTAGATCATGAATTAGATCATTATATTAATATTCCTCTTTTGTTTCTATGTGATTCCAATGGTTTTTCAATCTTGTGACCAATTTTCGGAGGCATATCAAATGTTACCACTTTGGGTGATGGAGAAATTCTGGGTCTATGAAACTATACTCTTAGGGTGGCATGAGCTCAGTCAACTATTTTTCGAGTCATCATGGTTTTTGTACTTATGCTCAATCATGACCAAAATATTATGCTAACCACCCTTTTATTCTGACTGGGAATTGTTATGAAGGCCACCTACTCCAAGGAGTAATCTAACACAACCTATATAGAATCGACCACGTCCTGATGGACATCTTTGAAGATAATGAAATCCAAGATATTATAACAAAAAAATTCTATGGAAAGGGATGTAGTGCTTGTGGTTGGTGAGGTTGAATTCATTGTGCTTCTTGGTACACATTATCTTGAGAATTTTATTGTTTTTGGCCTTCAAGAAGAAACCAAGGATTCATTATTTTTTAGGAGTATTCTTTATTCAACCATTCCTCAAATCCCGAGTGACCCTAATTTCTTTATTCTTCTAGAAAACGGTAAATCTATTGTTTCTACTTATATATTTGAGGTGGTCAGTGGTTCGAGACTATCCTAGGTGCATGAATGGGAACAAATGTTGGATTGAGAGTGATACCTATAGCTTCTTCGTTGACTAGCCTTTTTTCCTTATGGTGAGGGCATATGTTGAGATTTGGATTGGCTACAATGAATGAAATCATCCAATAATTTATATATTTATCTGAAATCATGGAACCCAATGGGATACTACATTGGTAGCATAGGTGTATGTAGCTCATCATAGATATTGTCAACACAGATTTCCAATATTTTTTCCTATAATATAGGGATAAGGAGTGGATTGGATAATCCATTACACCTATCTAGGAAGTCGGACACCCATTAATTTTCTTATTCATTGTTGTTCATTAGGTTGAAATTCACTTTTCTTCTACAATGAGATAAATTGACAATGACATTAATGAAGAAGGTTTTCACATCCTACAAATGATCCAACTAAATGACTGATGTACCAAAAAAGGGAGGCCATGTCAATGTTTGTAGAAATCACCGATTCATTATCTCCTCGTATTGATCTTAATGGTCCATTTTCAACCCAAAATGAGATAAAAAGTGTGTGTGATGATTCTTGGGGGTTTCTACACTTTCAATGTTGGAGAAAGAATGGTTTCCAAAAATGGGTAGGGAAAGGTGGCATTCACCAACATGTGATATTGATTCTTCTCAGGAATTAGAAGTGATCATCACCCTTACATGGATTCTATTTGAGTAGCTAGGGACACGATGCCATTAAGTATCTCTGGGCAAACTATATTCTAATTCACATAGCATCTATAGGGTAATGGTAGGGGTTGATGGTCTGGTTCTTGGTTCATATCCCATTGATTCATTATTTGTCATAAGACAAAATTATTTCCCTGGTGATAGAGTTTTTTCAATATAATGGATAGAATTCATGATCATTTCTTTTACTTCCTCATCTATGTCGACTGACTGTCTAGATCTACAGCTAGTATGGTTCTCAGATACCTCTCTTATGGGTGGATCGGTGTTTTCGAGATGAATTATCAGAGGAATATGTTCCTCATCTTGAAGATAATAGCCAATGAGAATATTTCTGCTAAGTACCTCCTTGTTGAGTTTTTATAGAGTTCAAATTTCATTCTAATATTTCAAAAATTGTTCCTCCATAGAAGGAAATTCAAATATTCTGTGTGATGTTTGGGAGGTTACCACACTATTCCATTTTCATTGGCAGTGCTCCACCATAGAGGTGAAAACTCAACATTCGATGGTTCCAGGTTTTGGGGCCTCCTCTAGTTCTGGGTGTCAGTATCCTCTTTTGTTGAATCCAAATCACCATTTTATCATGAAATATTTTTCATGTTTCATCCCTCTACATTTTCATCTTCATCCACATTGTTTATCATGTTGAAACTAATGAAATTTACATATTATTATAAAGAAATTTTTGTTTTTCTATTACATTCAAGGAAACATTATGACTATTAACAACCTAAATCAGTGTCTCTATTGAAACAATTTTCCATATTGGTCCATTTTGTCTTACGACCCTAACAAGGTATGATTATATTCACCATACATGCCTCTTTTCTTAGCTAATGAGTAATGAACATGAGTGATTTTTCGATCATGATCGCAGAAAGGAACCTGAATAGAAGAGATTTTTCTTGTTGTAGGAGGACAAGATAGTATACCGACTATTTATATTTACCTCCCAAACTGGGGAAGACAGATTCTCTATATGATGATCAAGATGATGATCAAAATTCCCCCACCCTATATATTGGTGACTATTTAAGGTGAAAATTTTAATTTACTGATCGTATTGTTTAGGATGTATTGATTATAGATAGGTATTTAATGATTTATGGGAAATACATTATGATATAAATTCACCCATCTGTGTGGGTTGGGATTAATCTCGAATCACCATTGATTTCGCGATGACACTCTCTGGGGATGATAAACTCTGTGATGGTTATAGAGATATAAATTCCTTCATACCAATGGGAAGGATTTTATTTGTAGTTTTTGATTATATATACTGAGTCCCCTTAGGAATTGATAATCTATGAGTGGAGGTGGTTGTATAGATTCATCTAACATGGTGAGACGGGTCAGCTCGTGGATGACTATTATGAAAGCTGCTATAGTGGATGGTTTGATGTGGTGTCGCTATGATCAAATTGGACCTGGGTACAATTTTATCCCATGAAGAGATTATGTATCAACATGATATATTTAGGGTGGTTGCAAACATGTATTTCAATGTATAAAAATAATTTCCATTACTTTGATTGGCCTATATCAAAGACTTGTTGGCTATCTCCACCCTCTTTTCGTGATGTCTGAGCATTATTGATGTGGTGAATTATTTTTTAGCGACCAACTGGTCCATGTGTAACCTAGTCCCCTGAATTTATTGGAGGATATGACAATAAAATTATCTAAATTTAATGGTTTATGTTTTTCTAGGGTTTAAGAAAAGTTTGACACTCCATATATTCTCCATCCTCGAATACAGATGCATGAAGTGTCATTATAGATTAACTACATATGATTTATGATGAAATTTTGTCAAACGTGTTGCATATTTACAATGTTATTATCTGGTTTTGGATCTCATTCCAAAGAGGTATTCATCAGTTATAGATGAAAACAATGTATCTTGATGATTTTAAGGTGTCCATTTTATCCTGGATAAATGATATGTTATGTGATCAGTCACTTAAATGTGGCACATATATTTTTCTTTTGATAAATAATTAACTCATTTTCTAGCTCATATGCGACCTCATAGCCCAAAGAGGTTAGAGGCCAAAACATGATGGGGTGGTTTTTTCTGGTCAACACCCTCCATATGTCAAAGTAGACCTCCACTTATTTATACATACATGACTCCATCCAGTAATACCATAAAAGATTCTATTTTGGTTTGTCTGCTGACTAGAGTGGTGTGATGTTAAATGATAATGGGAAACTACATGTGTCTCAAAAAAATGTTTTGATCACCTCTCTATATGAAGGTGTATATGTTTTGAAAGCCTCTCTATACAGAAATGTCTAGGAATGGGAGGATTTCCTTATCCATTACAGGCATCACTATGGGGACGTTGACCACGGTGGACATTAGGATTATAGTCCATGTGATCCATCTCCACACTACCATGAGAAGAATTATATTGTTAATTATAACCTTCAAATTATATGAAAAAGATAAAATACCCATGAGGTGTTGATATTGTCACTTGAATGTAATAACAAATGCTAGTATTATGTTCATTAGGAATATAGGTCTTGATATTTGTTGTGGTACAAATATGTCGACCTACCTATTGGAAATATAGAGGGATATGGGCGTGTTGTATGATGGTTTCTCAAACTAGTTTATAACTATATTATGGTCTAGGATTATTGGCCCACTAATGAGAATATTCTACAATATTCCAATGATATTTCTTCATTATATATGGGAATATGAGTTTTTCCAGAGGTGTGTGACTTTCTCACTTGGTAAGCCTTGGTTGAAACAGTAGTACGAGTTAAATCCTTAGACTTTGGGATTATCAATTGGTCTTTTTGGTAGGAACATAAGACTTAACTAATGAATGTACCACTCTCCCCTAGTGATCCCCAGTTCGAATAGAAATATGAGCGTAGTTAGTAAATTCATTCTATAATGAAATAAGATAAAAGACCTCAATAATGGGAGTAGGGATATCATCCCCCTCTTGAATTTCCTTGAAAGGATTTTAGTTTAGTATTTCATCGACATATGTTGGAATATTTGTCTCACATCTTTGATATGTTGGAATATACTGGCTAGATTTATTGAATGGAATATGGGCCTATCCCAAGGAATTTTCAATTCTCACTAGGTTATCCTTAGAAATAATAGGGATATAATCTTGATCATATGCCTGATGAGTATTCCCATGTACTTATTTTATAGTAATATAATCCTATACTAAGGCATGTTCCCCTATCACATGATTATATATAGCAATAAAAATTGTATGATCTCAATTTTTTTCCATTTAAATATGCTACCAGACTTTTTCGATAGGCATGTTTCCTGGTCCCAATAATTGTTTTGATCTCACTCAATGAGCCCCGATTGGAACGAGAATATGATCCTGGTCTGATGCCTCATCCTATACAAGAGTATATTTATGATCTTCTCATATATGAGATAGAATGATTGCATGGTCTGAAGTAACCACTTGTTCATAATGATTAGAGTGTAGAGCTTCCCTAGCTGTAGGGATCAAAATATTACCATGTACCTATATTTGTATCATTGTTGGAATATGATATTAGAGTTCATAAAATATTACTAAGGTGCAATTTCATTTTTGCAAAGTGTGTTCATGGATATAACCATGAACATTTTCCATCTCTACTATTTAATAGAATTTATAATTTATTTAAGTGGGGATATATGCCAGCTTTTTCCCTGATTATATCATTGGAATATGTAGATGGGCTTCATGCATGGTTGTAGGTATAGGTGGCTCCCCAATTCTTATGGTGGGATTTTCCCATGGATATGCTCCGATTAAGGAGGGATATGATCTTGTGCATTGATTACTGCTAATATATGTTGACAGAATTCATTAGTAGGTGTGGGGACATAACCCCAATTAAGGTTATCTAGATCCTTCATCACCTGATGTTTCTACCTTTTCACCAATGTGTGAGTATCAGTGGTTGTAGTGTGTTAGGTGTCACCCTTAGAAAGAAATTGATGGGTACTGATGGGATAGTGGTAGAAATGGCAGTTAAAATGTGCCCTCATTGATGGATCCAAAACTAAATGGGAGTCATATTTGACTCCATGGACCACATTCATCATTGATTGATGGAGCCAGTTGTTGTGCTCTAAGGATAGGCTCCCAAATCAATTGGTTGCAGTAATGGGGCACACTGGCTTTGCTACAACATTTCCTTGGTGATGTAGACTCACCAGTTTCCCTAGATAGATACCCTCATGGGAAGATTTGGTGGTTTGGATTTTACCACATCGGTGTTATTCTTAGATCATTGTGTTTTCCACCTAATGTTTAATATTTCATGAAGGTGAGATCATTTTTTTATCAAAGTGGATTTTTATATGTAAATGATTTACCGAAATGACCATGATTTGAATATATTATCTCATATCGGGATGCTATTTATGATAGAAATATATCCAGTCATATCGGTAACATGGAACATGGTTATTTATTAGTAAACAATTGTAGTAATTATGTTGGGTCAATCAGATATGCGTGTTTAAAATAATTTTTATTTTATTTCTAATCCTTAAATTCTTATCTCATAGACGTGAAAAATAGATGATGAACTTCTTTTGAAGAACCCCTATTAAAAAGGCTCAGTTATAAGATTTATGTTAGGACTGCCATCTTTTTCAGATAGGCCAACAACGTGACCTAATATATGGTAATCCAAATATCATGTTATTATAAGGTTTAGGCTGGTCTTATCTCTATTGTAGAATATGAAAATAAAAATGACCTCGTACATGATTAACCAATCATTTCGTTATTTGTGTTATTCGGATACGGTTAACCATTTTCCTCATCGGGATATGATGTGGATGAGAAAACGTCATCATCTGAATGTAATAGATTGACTAGAAAAAGGTAGTCAATCATTCTTAAATATGGAAGGATATGTTAGGATTAAATATTTTAATGACAGGTTGATTTTTTGGAGATCAATTCCTTACTCGATCGCTCACACTAGGTTTACCATTCGTTCAATCTTCCTGTGATACTCCCAATACTTTCAACATCAAAAACTAGTTATAGAACATCATTCTAATGGAAGGTGGTCAGTTTTTGTTTCAGTTACAATGAATCTAAGGGACACACATTGGTTGAGAGGATGAGAGTTCAATCTCATCACTCCCTTTTAGGGGGTATGGTTGCCTACCTCAGGAATCTCATAGGGATCTAACAAACATTTGTGAATCTTTCCCTAATAATGATGTATGATAGGTAAACCAAATAGGGTGACTATAGGTTGACCACATTTATGAGAAGATGATTGAGATATGATTAGTTAATCCATCTTTATGTATCCAACATTCTTCATCTATTTCCCAAAAAAGGGTAGATGTTTATATGTTGTAGCCATGTAAACTGGTAATTTTGAATTTTCTATCATGATTGGAGGCCCTTTATATTATAAGGAGGGTGTTGATCCATTATTAAGAGTCTTATGTATCATAAGTATTGTAGGAATAAAAACCCATGTACTGTGTAAAACCCATGCAGTTTATCATCATTCAAAAAGGACATATATGTGGGATCAGAGGCACCGATTATTCCAGCTCAAGTCTTGAGTAGACATCCTATATGTCCTAATTATATAATGAATCAGATTTTTCATTGTTCATTTTTTTTCTCAGTACATATATTAATGAGGAATAATGATCTTCCCATGAAAATGATTGGCTCCAAATGGTTGATATTTCAGATACATTGGGGGACTTATACCAACCCAATTTTCTATTTGGTATCTTGTTATAGAAATACATCCTATGTATCCTGGTAATAGATAGAATAATCATTATCCTTGTTTAGTCACTCACTTGTGACTGGCCCATAGTTAGATTCCCTTATATGGATAAAAAAAATATCATTCTAGTCATCGGGGTTTACACACCAATGTTTTCCTAGATGGAGGGGATTCATAATGTGAATGATATGACTGTTTCAAAAAAAAAATGATCCCACTTGATCCATAATTATCGTGAGATTAAAGGGATAAAATGTAATTACTCTCACTATATATATATATATATGGGACTTATGCAATTAGATAACCCTTAGGATGATTTATGTGGATCAGGGGTTTTGGCGAGGCATCCTACAAATCCTTGTTATGGAAGGAATCAGATCCATCATAGTTCAGTTCAAACCCTTTGGACCAGAACAAAAGGTATATGTCCATAAATATATTAAATTATATCTTGTCACTCCTAGGGGATTACACACTAGTTATTCACATGTCTTGATATAGGATTATGCTAAAAATGATAAGATTTTTGAAACTCCCCAATCCCATGTGGGATATAATTAGTGTGAGAGATAAGGGATAGAAAATGGTCATTCTCATTACTTATGGATGCTAGACTTATGTACATGGATACCCCCATGGGATATTTATATAGAGATCTATCCTTAGATAGGCATCCTACATATATTGGTTATAAACGGAATTAGAGCCATCATAATTTTGTGTCAATTCGTCAGATTCATTATTTACTTATACTGCATTCCATCCAGATATGTGTTGATTGTTCGATCAAAATACTTTGATTTCCAACCTGACATGTCAGAGGCTGTCTGCCTAATATAGTTGAATACAATTTTATGGTCTAGTTTATTTTTTTGGATGAATTCACATAATCCATATGGAATCATTGTATGTTTTCAAATGATAATGGATGAATTTTCGGAAGCACATAGCATGCCTGGGTTGGATGATTGTGGATGTAATCTCATGATCTCCCTAAAAATTTATAGAGAGTGTCACATGATCAATCTAACATTTATTAATTTACTCACAAGATATGGATGACACACTTTGATGGTGTAATGAGAGTCACTATGACATGTCTTGCACAGTATCACATGTTCTGGATGGCATGTATGGTTGTCATCAGGAGACATGGTTAGTGAGCCAGAGGGCATCACTAGATTTAGTTGACATGCCCTGGTTCTACTGTGAGACTCATATGATATGAACTGGTGAAGTCATGTGACTCAAGTGACATGTATGATGGACACCAAATTGATCGAATGGTGAGCCTAGATTGTTTTAAAATACACAGGTGGCATGCCCAAGGGGTTCCATGTGACATGCTTTGAAATGTTCAGGGGATGTTTCCTGATATAAATAGTATAACAAATGAGTGTCACGTGATCTTGGTGTCATTTCCTAGTGTTGTCCCGTGACCTTGTTAGTTCATATGAAATGAATGAGGATCATGTTACACAGTTTTTTATTAACTATCCCATCTTTTAGACTTTCCCTAGACATTATATACTAAATTCATTATATTTGTTTAGTTTCATCTTTTATTATGTATCACATGTTTTAGCAGTTATCTGAGGTTTTTTTCTCAGTTTCATAAAGATAACCTTCATGTGATCTATGAGTGATCTTGTGAAGCATATATTCTTGTTTCAATATTTCTCTAGTTGGTCACCAATATCTTTCATGATGGAAAACATGTTGGTTGTGAGATTAGTCTCTCCATGAAATCCACATTAGCGATTGGGTGAACCGATTAAAAGTTCCAAGAGTTCTTCCATCCATGCAAGAATTTATATTTCATGATACGATGGTGGTTTTATTGGCCTTAACTCCCCATGATTTCACCTATTTGTACACAAAATATCATGAAAATCCCAAATGAAGCTATCATAGGTCTTTAGTGTCATGATTTATTGTGAGGTCTTGACATAGGTTACTCAAAGGGAGTTTCATCATTTTCAGTGACCATGAGATCATCCCAGAAACACCTCATATATATTATTATTACAAATTAATGTGTAATTATTATATCATGTTGGAATGTTAAAGGAATTCCATGTTGTACTGTTGGAATGCCCAAGGGCCTTCATGAGATTTGGGCACCAATCGAAAGGCCTTCCCATGATTGTAGGTGACTTGTCAAAGGGTATTATATGATGATGCTCTAGAAAACCTTAGCACATAAAATGATTTTTATGTACATGAGAGGCTCCCACTTTTTCCATTTTTATTTCATTTTTTATAATTCAATCCTCAGGGATCATGAAATATTTTATGTGTATTTTTTAAGTCATTTACTCAACCTCTTGGTGATGTGTCTCATGAAAAATAAGGGATCTTATGGAGATTCCTGAGCATTTCATGGAAATTTTCATATGTTTTTTCCTTAGCGATCCAAAGGGGGGGTGAGATCACCTAGACATGTCCAAGGATCTTTTCATGATATAGAAGATATTCCAATGAGATTTAGGTAGATGAAGATGACATTTCATTTCATGAATTTGGTGTCTTATAAATTTCCATGGGTATGTTGCATGAGGTTTACAAATGAAAGAGTCTCTTATATACTACCATTTTATTTCCAGTGTTCATTTCAAAAAGGTTGGGTATCTTGTGAGTTCTTCTGAGTGTGGTAGAGTAAAATTTATCTCTCTGTAATTTATCTTTTGAGTGTGTTTTATGACCACAAGAGGCTCCCTACTTTTGGATACTGTCTTCCTATTTTCTAGGGATTTTTTTGTCGGGTATTTAGGCATCCACCAGTGGAAAATCAATGTTTATTGAGGGTAAATTCCTAGTCACCACTATAAAATTATTGGGTGCTCTGGGTGCCTTCATGAATGTAAAATGACTTCTCATAAGGGCCTTCACAAGATCCTCCCCTGGTTATGCATTGTGCATGACCATCTGCATGACCCTATGCTGGACATGCGATCATGTGTCTCTTGGGGGTTAAAATGATCCATGAGATCTTGTACACAATCCTCTTAAATTTATTTTCAAGGAATATAATATCCATATTCATGTAACTCTTATTTTGTTAGTTTTTCGATGCTCATTTTTCAATATTCCACATATATATTTCTGAATCATAATTTACACGTCCACTTACAACTCAAAACTGAACTTCTCTAGATGGAAAATGTCAGTAACTAGGAGCCATGTCATTTTTTATTTGAGACATCCATAATCAATGTTTACATCATTCTACCTCCCACTTAACCATTTAAAATTCAATAATTATATACACTTATCTTTCTTACATATCCTTGAACATCACCAAGATAACACCTTTAGGTTGTTTATCAAAAAAAATGATGTAATCAACTATACCAATATTCACTCATTACTCTTAAATTCATACTTATAATTTTGAACATAGATTCATATAAAATATCATTTATTATATAGTAAACATATGCTAAAAGTTAATATTATTAGGAATCAGCAGAACTAAATCATCAATGCCACCGGATCCAGGTATATTCCATTCAAAAAAGATTTTTTTTATCTTTTATATACCTTTTTTCTTTGAATTTAAAACCTTTAATATTAAATTTTCTTTCGGTCAGAACCATAAAGGTATTGCAACATTGTCTAACAAGTTTTCTATCCAATATTAGTATTTTTGAAGAAAATTATGTTTTCTTAAATCAGTAACTAGTGGATCACAGATTTTTATTCATGTTTCTTTGTTAATATAGATATTTACATGGGGAATTTTTTCTTTAGGGTACACCTTTATTACACCACACATGTAAACAACTTCCACAGCATAAAATGTTACAACATCTAGTAATAAATTAACAAAAACATATTTTTTTACATTTAACTCAATCCATAAATTTGAGACAAAAAGTTACAAATTATATTCAAATAATTTTAAAATTTATTTCAATAGTATCATTGTAATTTTATACTTAATGCTTATGTTCTTTGAAGGAAAAAAATAGTTTTTCATCTATTTAATTATGGTTCATTGTAAATTAAAATATTATGTCATTATAAATTGAATAATGCTTTAGTAGATTATATACTTTAATGCAGAGTTATGAGATTAAATAATTTCGTGTTTTATGTCACTATTACTTGAAATTATTTTGTTTTTCATTGAGTTTTTTTCATAGGATGTCCAACATTATATTTTTTTACATAATTTATTATGATTTTAATTTACTATGGTCGTGGTTATATATTTTTTAATTTGGTCATCAATAATTTTTTTCAGATAGATGTTCGACTATTTTTTATTCTTTGTTTATAAATTATTCTTGTCGCCACTAGATGGATAGTATTCTAGTTGTTTTAATATCTAGTTAGATCAACTTATTGTCAGTTATTCGATTGATTTGAAGAGATTATATATCAATATAAAAATAGATATTTCAATAGAAAAACTCAACTGATGCTATTTGATGTTTTTAAAAAATATGAGGTGAACATCAATAATATGGATGTTGTAAGATTTATGAAGCTATAAAAACGTCCTTGAATATATATTTTTGAAAAAAAAGTTTGAATAATTTTAATAGAATAACTAATTAATCTAATCACTGATATTTAGGGAACATGTTATAAACTGTGCCCATGTGATGACTCATAGAGGTTATTTATTCCTCTGGTCAGATAATAATCTTATTTTGGTCGCTGGATGATATTATTTTATCATGGTATATAATTTTGATAAATTTTTTTAGGAAGAAAAATAATTTTCAATTATTTTTTTATCAAAATATTTCTCATGATGGTGAAAGTAGAAAGTGAACATGTGTTTCTTGGGATCAGAGTTCATATGGGTGTTGCTACCAACATAGAATGGCAGGATACCACTATCAAAGGGATAATGGTGAATTTTTTCATGATTTGATCAACTACATTAGATAATCGATTATGTGAAGTGTTGGGTATTCAATGACATTAACACCTAATATCTTTGAGTAATGGATTGCAGATAAAGTTTCATTTAGTTTAATGTAGTGTATCTTAGTGTATGAACATGTTTAAACACGATCATAATATTTTTCCAAGAGATTAATGCATTTTCATAATTTTTAAGCATGTATTAAATAATATTTGAATGTACTATTCAAAACAAATCATGGTTTTTTGGTGTTTGATATAATCCAAATTTATAATTATAATATAAAAAATTTCTAATAAATTATATATAATTATATAAACTAATATAAAAAAATATTTAACAAAATATATTGAAATAATATCATTAAAATAATTTTTTTAAAATATATTATTTTTTGGTATTTTTTTATAAAAGTTAACAATATTCTCAATAGATATAATATAAATATTAATATGATTCTAAAAATCTTTACAAACATATATTTTATTTTTTTGTATTATTAAAATTGAAAACGAATCATTTTATTTGTCTAACTAATTTTTACTGATGGAGTTCTGACCATCAATTTAGTGATAAAAACATATCTACTGGTAAAACAAATTCTAAAAAAAACTATTAATATTATATATTACCATGTTCTAAGAAGTAAAATATTTTTTAATAATAAGATGAATTATCTTCCATAAATTTGGCATCATTAGTGGGAATATACAAAAATTTCAGGAGACGCATTGATTGTGTAAACGTTGAAGAGAGAGAAGAAATAGAATAGTTCTTATATAATAAATTATAAGCTAATATTATGATTTACATAAAACTCAAAAGTGTGGAAAAAATGATAATATAGAGTAAAGGTAATGTTATTAAAAAAGGGAAATATAATAATAATATAAGGGAATATATGAATAACATAGCTAATATAAAAGGGAAACTAAAATATTTCGAATAAAAATACCTAGGAAGAAATGAGATAAATAGGAATGGAATTGATTTTAACAATAAAAACAAACAAAACAGGACAATGATAGCTAAACCTGAATGGTTGGTGAATTATCATGAACAAAGAATTTTTCATAATGAGGAAGAATTATATGAGACACAATCTATAGTTCTTTCAGCTTAATGTGTGTTTAATAAAATGAAATAATAATTCCCCAAAGTTGATGATATTAATGGAAAATATTTTTAAGATGTTTTGGAGAAGGATCCAGAAAAAAATGTAGATTTTATATTATATAAATATTAATATCCATTAGTTTCATCTAAATGTGATGGTCATAAATACTAAAATGTATCAAACTATTCAAAAATAAAAAATGATAAATCATCTTCCTCAAAGGGATAGTAGGTTAATTTTAATAAGTTTTCATCCAAAAATAAAACAACCACAACCCATGAAATGATATAAAATAAAATATTCAGAGAAAAAATAATATTAGTTTTGAAGTTCAACACTAATAGGCTATATAATGGTTTGAGGAGGATTCAACGATAATTTTTATTCATTTAATTTTAATATGTCATGACCATGAAAGACTCATGAATCAAGGGGCTACTATATTATACATATGAGATTATATTCTGAAAAGTGGAATCTTATAACCAATAAATCAACTAAATTGGCAATAAAAAAATTATATTCTTGAAGAATATATGGAAACCAAAAAATCAATACAACTATATTAAAGTGTAAAATAAATCAACGTCAATAGTTTCAAATGATATTGATAAATCAATTAGACATTAAAAGACAACTAATTATGAAGCATTGTCCATATATGATAAAATGAGGAATAAGATGAAAGAATGGTTGAGAGGAAGATCTAAACCTCAATATTTCCTTTAAAATTTGGAGGTTCCTATTTATTCCCTTATTATTATTTTTATGAATTAACAAGTAGAGAATTTAATATTATGATATATTAAAAATGGAGAAAATGTATTTTCATGATGAGGAATAAACTATATCTACTTAGGGGGAGAGGTATGTACCCTAAGGTATGATCATCACACTCCAACATCTTCCTTTATTATGTCAATATAGTTTTAATTTGGGAGTGATAGATCAGGATAAAGATGATATTCATAGGGAGTAATATTATACACACAATAATTTTTTTGATTTGTTTGTTAAGATGAGTGTAGGATGTATATTATGGAAAATTCTCAAATGAACCCTAAAAAAAGATGTTAAATTAGATTTTAAATGGAATCAAATTACTATATATTTTCTAGATAAGATTCAGGCTTTTATGGCATCACCTTTTTTCTATATCAGGTGAGCCCAAATATACTAAGAGTTGATCAAATAAAAGTTAATCACTTTTTCAAAAGTGTTTTTCCATTTCATGAGTTGAGATAATATAGAAATATAGAATTTGAAGTAGGTTTAACTTAAAATTTAAGGGATTGTTTTGAAATTAACCTTGGTATTTATTGTTATTATGGGGAGAGGAAAGAGACAGATTCACATTTTGAAATGATGAATTGGTTGGTAGTGTTGACAAAAAAATCAAAGGGGGTGAGTTTAGAGAATAGTAGGGTAGAGTTACTTTTTTCCATAAAGTATGATATTTTTTGGAATGGAAAGTGGTATTATTATATGTTTTAGTAAATAATATTAAATATTTTCTGTTGAAATTGTTTCTTAGTTTTCTATAATGCCTAATTTTTAAATAAAATATAACACATTATTTAGAAATATGATGATGAAAATGGAAATAATAAAGGTAATAAACAAATATTAGAACATATATATTTGTTCATGTTGATTATTTTGAATATGGTTTTTCATGGAAATTTAAAAAAATGAACATCTATAATAGACTAGTTTAATATATCTCAATCCCACACATGTGAGAGAAATCTCAACCATGTGGGAGAGCCTTTCAAGTTAACAATAATATTACTTGGAAGTGGTAAAGAATAGAACATGTAGGGATCATGTAGTAGTGTTCACGACATGCATAGTATTCCTCGAGGACAACAAAAATAGTGTGGCATGGTCAGTGAATGGTGTTCCATACATGTGGTTCTATGTTTAGAACCTCAGTTCTAGCTCAATAGGTAGTTGGAATGAAATATATTATAATGGAGATTGAATATGTTTAGATAACTGAGGTGGGATATGCATGGTGCACTCCACTATTTATTCATTTTACATGATATGAATATAACCACAATTTTGTGATTAATATTATACACACTATCTTATCTAACCTTCTTTTAATCATAAACATCTCAAAGAGGATTTCTTACACCACTAATACATTATCTCTCAATTACCATGACTCGTTCAATTATAATTAACACAATAAGAGAATTATAATCTCTTAATCATTTTGATATCAATCATGAAGTCTATTCCATTCATACATTAAATAATTTTAATTTTATGAAAACATATATGGATGATATGAAATTACAATGTTCTTATCATATAAGAAAGAGTTCAAGAAACTAAGAATGAGGGATCATGTGATCACTATTTCATTTACTGAAGGAGTTCATCATTAATAATAGATAATTTTTTGGCTTAAATAAGATCCAGTAAAAAATAAAGGAAACAAATCAAAAAATATTTCAATGCATATATAATACTATATATTAATTTCATAGTTGATGTAGAATGATTTTTAAGGGATATGGTTGTGATGGAATGTACTAGAAGTGTTTAAAATTATATAGAAAATGAGAATAACCACTACCCAAAAATTGTGTTTACACATGATAGAGGCTATCATTTTAAACTGAAATAGAGCATTTTGAACCAATGTTTCATGAATAATAGATCATGAATGTATCTATATTTTTCTGAAGAATAAATCCTCCCATTAGAAATACATGGATACATGGAAGAGAAGATATTATGGGAATCTTTTTAGGGTTTTTAGAATCATTTTCAATATAGTGACATTTATTTTACAAATTTCTCATCAATTTCTCGAATAACTATTTTCTAAAGCCTCATTTGTTTGTGTGAAATTTACTATGATACCATGTACTATGGAATGAAGAATATGGATTATAATAATGCACCACTCTTATATAAAGGTTAATGAGAAGAGTTTGATATCCAAAAATGTGTATGATACTTACATGAATGCGGTATTATTCATGAGAACTTTTATATGTGAAAAGGAAGATAAATAATATAAATTCACATAAAATAATAATGAAATTAAATTTACAATGGTTTCACATATCATGAACAATTTATCATGCTTTTATTCATAAAGTCCATTTGATATAACCAAATTGAGAGTTCCTAAAGAATATTTTGAGATGGTGATTGATTATTATTATACAAAATAATACATAAATAAAGTGTGGATATCCCTTGCACACTTGTAATTGAGGAGATAAAATCATCTAACAAATATAATAACTTCTTAATTAGTGTTTCACTAAGTCAACTGATCATAAATAGGTTAACAAAATATATTAGTAATATTAGAATGATTAAAAGTATATTTATGTGTAAATGAGAAATTCAAATTTGAAAATTACTTGGAATAATATTAATAGATAATATTATATTGGATCAAATATAGATAATAATAGTATACTGTTTGATGAAGTATCAAGATAATCATGTTTGTAATCAGTAGTAAAAAACTTATGTTGACTTTGGTAACGTAGTGTAAAGTAGTATAAAGATCATCTCATGTTACTATATATTTTGAAGGCTAGTGTAAATTATATTAACTTTGTGATAAGAAATCTAATTATATCAAAATGATACTTAGGTTTAATGATATATTGTTACTCTATATCAATCATTGAAGTTAATAAAAGACTTATAGTTTCTCATCCACATTGTTCCAACTATACAAAAAAAAAAAGAAAAAATTCTATTAACTGATCCCCACAAATACTCAATTTATATTCCTCCAATTTATAACATTATTTATGGTGAGGTTGAGATAAAAAAATAATATTTTTTTGAGGCTAGAATATTCTATAATTGATGAATTGAAAAAAGAGGATTTAGTAAAAATAAAAGGTATCACTATGTCATCCCTATCCCTTTGAGTGAACATAAAATGATCCAGGATCAACATTGTGATATCTAAGGATCATTTCAGTGTCATTGTGGTAATACATAAGTGTATCATAAACAACAATGGGGTCTCACTAAGCATTTTTCACTACAACAATACAATATATAAGGGTTATTTCAATAGTAAAGTTGTGATTTGTAACAGTTATTTAATTTATACTAAGACAATCTATAGATTATGATACAAATTATATATCAAAAAATATTAGTCATAATGTAATTATTCATGAATTTATTAATTCATTAGTTATAGAATTAAAATTAATTTGAATAATATTGTTCTATTAGGAATTTTAACTAATTGGCAGTCATGGAATGTCCCTTAATAACGTAAATGCAATGCGATTTGAAGTATAAAATGTTTATGTCATTTAATTTCATGAATTTAAAATTTATATTAGAATTAATAAAATAAAAATGGAGGATATATATTGAATAAAATAAGGGGAAATTTCATTAAATATGATATAAATAAGACAAAAAATTAATAGAATGATTTTTATAAGAATGAATAATTAAAGAACTAAGATTTATTGAAAATTTTGAATAGAGGAGTGAGTTAAAGCTAGATTTTATTAAAACGAACATATGATTTTTAAGATCATTCTTTTTGTGCATATTTTTAATGATTAGGATGTTTCTAATATATCATCAAGATGAACACTTTTTTATTATAATTATTATTAATATCATTATTCTTTAGAGTTTGTTTGTTTATCAACTTTTTTTTATCTTGTAACCCTTTGAAAAAATACTTTATTGAATAGTTAAAGTTGCTTCTGACCTTGAATGACCAATGAGATTATCCTAATGGTATAAATAACAAAAAAATAGTTTATTGTTTTATTTAGAATATCATTAGACCACTAAGATGTTCTCTAGGGATGGATCTCAGTTCGATTTAATAATATAAAATCTATGCTTCTTTGCTTCTTTATATTTTTATCACTTCTATTTTTCTTTGGACTTAGTGATAGATTCAAGGATTCCTTATAAGTACAAGGAAAATAACCAATTGAATATTTTATGATAATAAATTTCATGTCACCCTAATTCACCCCTAATTGGGTATATAGTATAACATTAACATAAAATAAATTTTATTAAAGACACATTATAGTTATTTATTAATATATTAGTCAATGTAATAGGAATATAGAAAATTAAAAATGGGAAGGGAGTACCCTTATATATTGGTATTAATTTTTATTAATGGATAAATAATATGATATCAATTAAACGATCTATTAAAATTGATGTTTACTAAAAAATATTTCTTATAAATAAAATATGTGATTTGACTAAAAAAACAATTATAGAAACTGATAAAAAATTATTGAATGAAGTTAAAAAAACACTTATTAACTCATATAGAAAATTTTCTAATTAGATATTCATCAAAGATATAAATTCCAAAATATCCAATGAGATTATTGATAATATTTATAATATTTATAATGGATACTAAATAGGAAAATTAGATAATCTCAAGGATATTGAAAATCTATTTGATGATTTTGAGATGACATGAAGAGAAAATATTGATACCGTCTTCCATAGGCTTGTTGAAGTAGTTAGAGTTGTTCATATACTTGTTAATTAGACGAGAGATGAATATATAGAGGAGAAGCTCATTTGGGGATTAACATAATCATACAATCAAAACATATTGGAACATTATGAATTTAATAATGGGTAATTACCTATCAATTATATAAATAGAAAAAATGGCCCCTTATGAAATTAAATTTAAGAAGAAGAATTATATATAATTTTTTATAAAATAAAATATTAATAAAATTAAATGATAATAAAAAAAATAAAATACTAAAATTAGGTAACAAGTTTTTTATGATTTATTATTCGATATGGTTGGATGTTTAAGAGAGGTAAAGTAAGCTTTGAGGGATTGACATTTCAATATATTTTTATTTGGGAATAATTGGGTTCATTTCTTCTATAAGTGTAACATCCCTATTGAGGTATGGCTATATTATATGAATAATAGATTTTATTTCTTGTTTAAGGGTTGGGTGATGCAATATGATGGTGTTTAAATGTGGCATGGAATTAAATAGTGTCCACCTAAGGCCATCGGCTAGATAATGATATACTAGGAGTAGGGATTTTAAATAGGAAATATATTGGATAACCATTGGCATGTTGGTTGGACGGAATTCCTATAGTAATTATGGTGGCCATCTAGGGTTGTTTCTAGTGGTGCATAAATTCTTCTGGGTACCACAAACTAGCTAGTAGATGTGAGAAAATAGCCAAGGAAATCTAGTGTTTAGATAGTGGAATCAGGCATGGCTAGTTAAACATTGTTGTATAAGCCTTTTTATTCCATTGAAATTCTATTTTAAAACCTTAGTCCCACATTTCCAAAAATAATCCTACGATGGATCTTAGGTAGGATTATAATTGGTATTTCTGGATCCTATAATCTTCTCAATTTTTTTTTCTAGATTCGATCTGTTTTTATTGATTTATTTTGTTTGATATGATCTCTTCCTTTTTTTATTTATCTCCTGTATATTCGAAGGATCTATTAATTTTTTATTTGTTCAATTAATCATGTGATGATTCCTCTATTTGTTATAATATATTTGTTATGTTTTCTGTTTCTAGAGATGTAATCTGGTATGGTTGGGTGTGGATATCATGCTTTATGAGGTATACGATCTACTATCTTCTCTAATAATAATGTTATTATAGGATATACATTTTATGATATTAGAATCAATGTTTCTTTTATCTTAATTAATTCTTGCGTGTTCCATTTCATTTATTTATGGCGATCCAATTGTTTTTTTCATGTGAACCCATGTGTGAGGCAGGTGGTTCCATCTCAAGTGTTTGTTTGGTGAACTACACATGAACTTTTTTACATTTATAAAATAAATATTGGAATTATCATTGATCTTATTGATAATATTGAATTAATTGTTTTAGATAAAATATTGTTTTACATTTGTGTTTGTAAAAATATTTGTTCAAAATGAACCATCAAATGGGTTATGGAATTTGTTTTGAAATTCTTATTTGGATTATATATGTTTTGGGTAATTTTTTAAAATGAATTAATATATTTGAATCATTTTCTCCATACACATCACATGGGATAATTTGGTACATAGGATGTGGATTTAATATTTTTCCTTTTTCTTATTTCAAGACGGGATTTCCCATGGTTTGTTCCTCTTTTCACAAGGACTTTATTTTATATGTACATGATTCTATGAAACTATAAGGCACTTATCCATGATGTGTTCTTCCATTTCATATGACTAATTTTTATAGCGATATGATTAGTTTAAAGTATGTATTGTCATGATTATATGGTACAAGAGATCTATCAATCCCAAACCTATTTTAAAATAGGGGTGATCTCAATTATAATTCCCTTTATTTCGATTTTCTTTTATAATAGAAATGGTATAACATAATTGTTTCTATGTTAAGATATTTATTTGGAAGTGTTATATGACCATTGTTATGTGGTTTCTACTTTAAAACTATGGAAGTGTGAAATTTTTTTACCATAAGTTTTATATACATTTGAAAACAATTTTACCTAGCCTTGTTTTTCATATATTGTTTTTACTTGGATCCTTTGACATATAATATCTATAAAACACTTGGGTAGGATCATTCATGTATTTTTTATCTCATACACATCACAATTTCATAAGGGTGCGTAGACCATATTTTTTATAATATAGGAAATAGAAAGATATCATAGTGTAGATGTGTTTTTTCTTGTTATGTGGGCATGGGTAGAAGGTGTTGAAATAAGAGGACGTTACCCATGAATCACATGGAGTTCTTATCAGTGTTTCAGGTTACATTTGATTATTTTTCATGGAAATATAACATAGTTTTGGATTTTTTTTCATCAGTTATACTTATACAATTGTTTTTTTATTGTGGAATTTTCATTTTTTGGTTTTCATTCTCTTTATATATGTCAAGTTACTTCTTTTCATGTTTGGATAATCATTCTCACTGATTATTTTTTGATACATGGGTGGTATTATTGAACCATGGGGTTCAGGAATGACCTTTCATTCTTGTTGTTGGATTGATCTGAGCCTATTTGATCGAATTTCTAGGACAATACTAGAAATGTTGTTATCAACTTAATTTTGTCCTCGTGTATTCTTTTTTAAATATGTTGGTTTTGTATGAGATTTGATTTTGGTAAATTTAGGGGTATTTTGTGAGAGAGTTCATATCAAATTATTATCCCAATTCTCTTTATGTCACTAAGAGATTTTGGATTGTGTGTCCACATTTTTGTAGTTTGATTGTCACGACCCATCCCTCGGGACTCGTGCCATGGCTACCCCAGGCCCGCCATCCATAGGCCAGGGGCTAGCGACTCACCCCAAAAGGCATATTCCCTAAAATCGGGAAGGCATTGCCTTTATAAACTATAAACTAACACTACTAAGAAAAAATTAGGATACAAGAACTATGAAAAAAAAATATACTAAATATGGTGTGTACAGAAAGTAAAAAGGGGCCAGAATACTAGCCCATCTATAAAGTACAAGTAAACAGAAAAGTACAAGCAAAACTGAAAACAGCTCCTGTGAACACCCGCCAAGGGTCCTACCTGAAGGGTAGGTATAGATCTCGAAAAGTCGTTATGTGGTATGCCTCGTCTAAAGTCCACCATCAAGCTACCTCCAGTCCTCGTACCCTCATCCTCAGTCAACGCTATCTATTTTCTTCCCCAAACACAACAAGCTGTGGGTGTATCCCGTGCAGGGTTGAGTATAACGATTCTCAGTAGGGACCCCGAGACCCTCGAAGGCCTTACAAAATCCACCAAGGTTAAACCAAAAAGTAATATTACAATCACAAGGTATGATGTAACAACCATCCATACATAGTTGTATGACCATACATATAACTAAGTTATCAATATTACATAGACCTCCATCTCCGGAGCCAAAAGAACAATTGCACATGAAGGAAGTAGTGCCATGAAGGTAACACGGCATGGGTGAGTACCTCTTAGGTAACACCACACAGAGAAGAACCAAAATGGTTTCACCACAATGATTAAAACTCAGCTGACACCAGGTATAACTTAGGTACGGTAGAAAAGAAGATTATATGTAACTACTGAATCATCTTTCTTTGTTGATAGGCAGACCCATGTAGGATCCTAAATCATCAGACCCACATAGGATCCTAGTACAGTAGACCCACGTAGGATCCTATAGTAAACCCACATAGATTACTAGAGTGGATCCATGTGGGATCCTAGAACAAAGACCCATGTAGGATCCCAAAGCACAGACGCACGTAGGATCCCTTTCTCATGTTATAGCCAGCCACAGTGTTCAAGCACTAAGCTCGCTTGATTCTAGGAGATTCCGCTTCTCAAGCCACAGATCGATAATCCAACTACCACGAAGTCCCATGAAGAATTATCCCAAAGGACCACCATGTAAAAGGGGTCTCAATGAAATAGACGGGGTGTCAATCATACGCCCGATCTATAAGTTATTGGCCTTTTAGTCCCAAGGGCCCGGTTGGATTCGTGTTCGATCAAAACTGGTCGTACCACAAAATTTTCCAAAACCAAATTGGTTATATCAAAAGTACCATCTCAATTCATGGCTTCCTACACCATAGACAGTTCATCAAATGGATTCATGTAGCAGAAGTTATGGTCGGAAGAGTGGAAAGGTGTTGAAGTTGGTCTAGGTTGGGTCTGACACTGACCATGGGATATGACTCAGCCCGCACTAGGTGGGCCACATGAGGGCCAAAGCTAGCCCACTGCTAGGTGAACCCACATTGGGGTCTGCCCTAGCCAACTCCCAAAAGAGAGGTTCCCCCAGGGTACCCTAAACAGACCAGCCGTCCAGGTTTGGTGGTCAACCGGCCAGCGCCACGTGGCGTAAGCAGCTGGCACGTGGGACATGCGGTCTCACTCGGCTCTTTGGCTAGCCGAACAGCTATCCCACCTATGTGGCATGGACACACGCCATGCCACCACCGGTGGCCGACAGTTAGCTGACCAAACCTCCTTCTCCGCTACGGCCTCATGGCGTGGCCCATGCACACCCGATGGCGGAGACACGCTCCGGCTCCCCCTTAATGTGGTCAGCCATGCATCGGGAACCTCCCTTGCTTCTCCATGGCCGACAGGCCGCATCCCTCCTCCCCCTCCCCCAGCATCACGGTCGCACCGCTGCTCTTGAGCCCTACTGGTGCCAGTCACCGATGTCGTTCCTCGGGTCATCGGGCACACCCTGGTGGCCCGATCTTTATTCCGAAGACTCCCGTACTTCCCTCGGGACACCACCATTGATTCGAGACCTCCATGGTCAGGATTCCCTCAACCTGAGAACAAGTCATGAAAAGCACCAAAATCCACAAAGGTTGTATAGGGGTCAAGCTGTGTACGTTTTGGCTTGCACCCTCTACATTAGAATGGTAGCGAGCGTCATAGTTGTTCATAAATCAAGAAGAACGATAATAACGGGGTAAGGAGTATTTGAAAAAAAAATCCCTACCTCAAAGTTTTGTTGACATCGGTGAGGAGAGGGAAATATGGACATCGTTTCGACGTCGTTGAATATCTTCCTCATTGGAGATCCTTCGATGGATTACTTCGTTGGAGGAATTCCATTGTTGGATAATGTTCTCCAAATCATTCCCCAATTCCCTATTTGCTAAAACATTCCCACACACTCATCAAAATAAAGAGAAACCCATTTAATTATGTTTATTAATTTAATTAGAGTTGGCACATTAATTAATTTGATGCTGGCACAATTAATTGGAAAAGAAACCAATTGTCACCTCCCTTATTTAAGAGGGATTTCATGGGTCATTTGGTCCCCACCACTAAATTCAATTTGGGGTTTTTCAAGCTCAGGTGGTCCCCACCACAAAAAACAATTTGGGAGGATTAAATTTAAAAAATAAAATAAAGCGAGTTTATTTTATTTTCTTCCACAAAAGCACAAAACTAAATTCTTTCCAAAACTAACTACGGTTGAGGTGAAAGTCTCCATAAGAGAATATCAGTGCTGTGAGCTCAACGGTGTCCTTAGATTTCAATTTCGAGCACCAGTTCAAAAGATACAGAAACCCGCTCACACGTTTACTAAATGTAACTAAAAAGAATGTTTAGAAATTCATTCCAGGCACCCCAGGCCTCAGAATCACGCGCCGTCAATTCTTGTGGACTCATAATATTCCTATATAATTAAAAACTTTACTTGGATATGTTGGGTTATTACATTTTCCAAACCTCAAGGATTTTCATCCCTAAAATCCATAATACAATCTATGGAAACAAGTGGGGGTACTGAGAATGTATTTGAGCCTCCCACTCCCATGTTCTCCTTTGATGGTTTATGTGCTGCTAGCGGATGCACACCAGAGGTATCGACTACCCACGAAGGACCCACTCCTTTTGATCCTCAATATCTACTAGAAACTCTGTAATCGTCCCACCATCGTTGATTACTAGCTCGCTATGGTCGATGACCTGAGATGGGTCGTGCACGAATCTTCTCAACTGGGATATGTGGAAAATGTCATGCACCGAGTGCAACTAAGGTGGAAGAGATAAGAAGTAATCCACCTCGTCAACTCTTTGGAGGAGCTAAAAGGGTCCGATAAACCTCAGAGATAACTTGTTGCCCTGGCCAAATATCTGCAAACCTCATCGTTGTGAGACCCGTAGGATGATGTGATCACCATCCTTGAACTCAAGAGGTATTTGTCTCCTATTTTCATAAGACTTCTACCTCCTCTATGCCGTCTTCATCCACTTCTAGATGATCTGCACCTTTTCTGTGGTAGCCTGTACCATCTCTGGTCCCACGAGTGCCTATTCCCCTAGATTAGTCCAGCACAAAAGTGATCTTCAAGTTCAGACATATAGATCATCGAATGATGTCATCCCAATGTGGAGTGGTAGATGTTGTTGTATAAAAACTCCACCAAGGCAATGTGACACTCCCACCTATGACCGAAGTCGAGGAAGGAAGCATGCAACATGTCCACGAGTGTCTGAATGGTCTGTTCAGTATGGCCATCCATCTGAGGATGGAAGGTGGTGCTCGAACAATGTTGCGTCCCAAAATCCTCTTGCAACACCTTCCATAGACGAGAAGTGAAATGTTCATCATGATCAGATAAAATCATCTAGGTTACCCCATGTAGCCGTATAATCTCCTTCACATAGAGGTGTCCCAAGCTCTCTACTGAACCATGATCTCTAATCAGTAATAAGTGGGCCAACTCGGTGAGTTGGTCGACGATCACCCGGATAGAATCATGACCCCTAGATGTATGTTGAAGTTCTATCACAAACTCCATGGATATCCCATCCCACCTCCACTCAGGGACCTCTAAAGGCAGAACTAATCCTGCTAGTACCTGACGATCTACCTTCAATTACAGACAAGTGAGGCCATGAGAGACAAACTCTACTACTGATTTCTTCATTCTCGGCCACCTGTGCTGTTATCAGAGGACCTATTACATCTTCAACACTCCTGTATGTACCACTAGAGGGGATTTTTGGAACTCCCTCAACAATTCCTCATGAAGTGACGCTGGTGCCATTGTACATCCTCTGAAAAAGATGTTGTGCTCCCCACCTTAAAAAAATACATCAAGTACTTATCCTTTGGATATCTGAGCACGTCGAGACTCACAGTATGTGTCCCCATGTTTAGCCTCATTGACTCATTGAAGGAGTGGGGAAATGATTGTAAGAGATTGACAAAAAGATACACCATCTCGATGCACAATGGATATTCGCAAAGCAGCCAGTTTCTCTATCACCTCACCTAGAAGTTTTATACCAGAGTTCCTACTGAGTTCATATGCTACAATGTTCCCCTTCCTGGGTTTATAGACTATCATGATGTCATATTCCTAGAGGAACTCATTCCAACATTGGAATCTCCGGTTTAGGTCCTTATGGGAGAAGATATTCATGAGACTCTGGTGATCATAGTAGACCATAAAATTCTCACCCATTATATAGTGTCGCCACATATTCAAAGATAAGACCACTAATTCTAACACAATGTTATGGGTAGCGTAGTTTGGCTCATACTATCTCAATTTTCGAGAACCATATGCAATAACTGATCACTCTTTCATTAGGACACATCTGAGCCCGGTCCCTGATGCATCGTAGTATACTATGTACCAAATGCAATTCTCTAGATTCCTTAAGATGGGGGAACTATTCAGCCTCTGCCTCAGCTCCTAAAAACTCCACTGGAATCTCTCTGACAATACGAAGGGTTTCCCCTTCTTCCTCAATGTTAATAAAGGTGTTGCAACACTGGAGAAATCTGGCACAAATCTACAGTAGTATCCGACCAAACCTAGGAAACTTTGTACCTCCATCACACTCTTGGGTGACTCCCAAGAATTTACCGCCTCAATCTTCACTGGATTCACTACAACTGCAGCCTTCAAGATGAAATTTCCTAGAAAGTGAACCTCTCAAGTCCAGAACTAGAACTTCGAGAGCTTACCATAAAGCTGGTGATCTGAGAGTGTTTCCAAAACTACCAGCAAATGATAGGCATGATCCTCCTCAATAGCTGAGTAGATCCGAATATCGTCGATGAAGACTACTATAATGAGATCAAGGTAAGGCTAGAATATCCTGTTTATGAGTCCCTAGAACACTGTTGGAGCATTGGTCACACCGAACAGTAGGACAAAAGACACATAATGATCGCACCACCATCTAAAAGTCGTCTTCTGCACATCCTCATCTCGTACTCCAAAATCGTGATAGACTGATCCGTGGTCTATCTTCTAGAATAGTTGTGGTCCCTTCAGCTGACCATAAAGGTAGTCAATCCTTAGGAGTGGGTAATTTATCTTCAGTGTCACCTGGTTCAGGCGCCAATAGTCAACACAAAGTGTCAATCTCTCATCCACCTTCTGGGTGAACAAAATCAGGGCTTCCCAAGGAGAAACACAAGGCTAGATGAACCCCTTCTCATTTAGGTCATCCAGCTGTACTCACAGCTCAGAAAACTCCATGGGAGCCATCTGATATACTGGGGTAGATATCGGTGTCGTCCTGGGGTATAAGTCAATGTAAAAGTCCAACTCTCTACGAGTAGGTAGACTGAGAACATCATTAGGGAAGACATCCTATTACTGTTCCCCCACTACAGGATAGCTCAGACTCTCTACATCAACTGGTTGAAGGTTATGGATAGCCAACTAATGAGTGATCGGATGCACTCTCCTCCGGGTAAGTCCATCCAGTGTTGTAATGGCTTCCTTCTCACCAGTGAAGGTAAACCTAGTCCCATCCTCATGGGTACACCACACTTTTCGCCTAATAAAGTCGATCTAGGCATGGAATGTAGATAACCAATTTATATATAGGATAACATCGTAATCCCTTGATTTCGCTAATAGAAGATCCCAGTTGAAGCTCTCGCCTCATAGAGTAAGCTCAAACTATCGGCACCTGTGCGTAATCATTGAATCCACTCCCATAAAAGTCTCTAGCCATAAGGATCGAGCCAACGGCTCCACCGGGATCTCCGAGCTCAAAATTAAGTCTGTGGCAGTAAAACAATGACTGTCATATGTGTCTATAAGTATTGTAGGTAAGGTGGAGTAGACACAAAGCGTACCTCGTATCATCTCCGGAGCACTGCGGTCATAGGCCTCAGCTGCCTAGAGCTGAGCTCACCCCTGTCCACCTTCTCCCTATGGTCGGGGTGGACCACCTAGTGGTGGTGGATGTAACACCTCGAATCGTCTCCCACCGCCTGCTTCACATCCATCTCCTCTGCCACGTCTACCTACTCCTTGTGAACCTCCTCGGCCGAACCTCTCACTCTGGCTGGGCGGTCCTTCTATTGTCTGATGATCATCTATATGGCAGGTCGTGTAGTAACAAGCCATGTGACCCTGCCTGCCGCATAAGTTACACCGCCCGATCCATGCATGAATGGATCTGTCTTGGGTTCCCCACACAACCGACCCTGAATCTTGCGGTCGTCCAACTTTAGGTATGGTCCTCTTGGACTTCTGTGACATCTGTCTGTTGCCACCTGCAGATGACCCCGCTATGTGTTTCCCAGTGGTGGGTATCATTGTTGGTGACTGCTCAGTAATAAAACTCTCCTTTAAGAGGGATCTCTATATCACCCATGCCTACGTCGGGATGTTGAGAGAAACAATTGAAGCCCTAATATCCTAACTGAGTCCTTGATCGAAGGTCCGGGCACTAAAGAATGGGTCTCATACCATATTAGTGGAGTAGAGTGAGAGTTCAGTGAACCTCACTGAGTATTGGGTCACAGTCATGTTTCCCTACTACAGATGAAGAACCCCATATATGTGCACTGCACGATGGGTCGCTGGGACAATCTCTGCCTAAAAAATGCTCTAAATATCTACCCACATAAATTTCACCTCACCGTGAACCTGGAGAATCAAGCTCCACAATATTTCTGCTAATAGCTATAGAAGATAGGTGGTAAGGATCACCCTGAGATCAGTTGGTGTTCCTACCAAGTGAAATACTCTCACAACAGCTTCCAGCCAATCCTCAGCCGCCTGTGGGTCCGTCTCACCCCTGAACCTAAGTGGACTTTGGAGATGGAACTCATGAAACACACTCAAGCAGCATTCAATCTCAACTTATGGGGCTTGTGGCATCAGTTGACCAATGAGTAATGGTACCACTGATGCCTCTTCTAAAAAAGGGCCATACACCGAGGCCTCATCGCTTGGTGGTCTGTCACGACACGCTCTACCCGGAACCCTTGCCAGCTGTCTACATAGAGGCATCCAGAAAAGAAACAGGTGTGCCACGATCAATAAGTTATACCTGGTGTGATGACTCAAAGATATCACAAATAAGGCTTTTCAAAACAAACAAGAAATCAGTGTTTTCATGCACTTAGTCAGAAATCAGATGTCAGGGTCCTGGTGTATGGATATGTCTGCCACCACACCGACACTAGATTCCCTATACTGATAACCACACTCATAACACTTAAAAAAATTGATTTCAAAAGATCAGAGTCCAATGTTCTACGGCAGAAACAACTCCTCTGATACCAAATTGTCACGACCCATCCCTCAGGGCCCGTGCGGTTACTACCCCAAACCCGCCTTCCATAGGCCAGGGGCTGGCAACTAGAACCAAAATCGGGAAGGCATTTCTTTTATAACCTGTAAACTCACACAACTAAGCACAAAGTAGTATAAACGCACAAAGTAAAACAATATATTGTAAATAGGGTGTGCAAAGAATGTAAAAAGGGACCATAATACAAGCCCAACTGTAAAGTACAAGTAAACTAAAAAGAACAAGTAAAAATGAAAACAGATTCTGTGAACACCCGCCAATGATCCTACCTGAAGGGTAGGTACAGCTCTCAAACGGTTGTCTCTGTAGTACAACTTATCTAAATTCCACCTCCAAGCTACCTCTAGTCCCAGTACCCTCATCCCCTGTCAACATTGTTGGTTATATGCACCAAAAACAAAAAGGTGAGGGTGTATCCCGTGTAGGGGTGAGTATAATGATACTCAATAAGGACCCAATGACCCTCAAAGGTCTCATAAAATCCACAAAGGTTAAACAAAAAAGTTAGAGTACAATCACATGGTATGATGTAACAACCATCCTTACATAAGTGTATTACCATACATATTCCTAAGTTGTCATGATTACATAGAGCTCCATATCTTGAGCCAAAAGCACTACTGTACATGAAGTAAGAAGTACCACAAAGGTAACACCACACGAGTCAGTACCTCTTAGGTAACACCACATAGAGAAGAACCACAATGGTTTGACCAAAAATATTAGAACTCAGCTCACACCAGGTATAACTTAGGTATAGTAGAAAAGATGATTACATGTAACTATAGAATCATCTCACTCTGTTGAAAGGCAGACCCACATAGGATCCTAAATTATCAGACCCATGAATGATCCTAGTACAAAATACCCATGTAGGGTCCTAGAGTAGTCCCATGTGGATTCCTATAGTGGATCTATATGGGATCCTAGACCAATCCTTGTAGGATCCCAATGCATAGACCCACGTAGGATCCCTTTCTCATGTCATAGCCAACCACAACGTTCACGCACTAAGTTAGCTTGATTTTGAGAGGGTCTACTTCTCAAGCCACAGGTTAATAATCCAACTACCATGAAGTCCCATGAAGAAGTATTCCAAATTACCACCACCTAAAAGGGGTCTTAACGCAATAGACATCGCGTTAATCAGACACCTGGTTAGAAAGTTATTGGCCTTTTAGTCCCAAGGGACCGGTTGGATTCGTGTTCGATCCAGCCTGGCCGTACCCCAAATTTATCCAAAACTCATGTGGGGTATACCAAAAGTACTATATCAATCCAATGTTTTTGGAACTACTGACAATTCATCAGACGGATGCCTGTAGCTCATGTTATGGATGAAAGAGTGGAAAGGGGTCGAAGTAGGTCGGGGTTTGGGCTGACCCGGTTGGACTGAACCGACCCGGTTTGGGTCATCATGGCCCGATCCAGGTCCAAACCTGGGTCTCACCTAGCCTGATAGATCCGGATAGCCCCTCTAGGTTCAGCCCGGTCCATGATGGACAACCCACAGGAGGGCCACAGATGGCCCGCGGTTGTGTGACCCTTTAGTGGTGTCCTCCCTAGCCGCTTCCCAAGGGGGAGGCACACTTGGGTGCCCCAAACGGCCCATCTATTCGGGTTGGGTGGCCGACTGGCTAGTGCCATGTGGCACCAACAGCTGGTACGTAGGACCCAGGTTCCCAGTCAGCTCCATGGCTGGCATGACGGCCAGCCCACCTGTGTGGCACAGTCGCGCGCCGTGCCACCACAGGCAGCCGCCAGCGAGCCGACTGCCCCTCCTTCCCCTTTGTGGCCTCATGTCGCTACCCCAGCATGCTCGGCAACATAGAAGTGTGCTACCACCCCTTTCACATAGTGTTCTGTGCACCGGCCACTACCCCTGCTCTGGTACGGCCGACGGGCAGCATCCCTCCCCTCGGTAGTGCGGTCACGACGCTGTCGTTATCGCGACCGCCCAGAGTGACGGTCGCCGCTCCTGAGCCCTATCATCGTCGATCACCGGCACCAGTCACCAGTGGTGTTCCTCAGGTCACTAGGCATGCCCCATTGGCCCTATGTTTATTTTGAAGTCTCCCAAACTCATCTATGGACGTCTCCATCGATTTGAGACTCCCACAATCAGTATTCTCTAAACCCGAAAACAAGCTACGAAGAACAACAAAATCCACAAAGGTTGTGGACAGGTCAGGCCATATTAGGTTTGTCCTGCTCCCTCCATGTTATAATGGTAGCAAGTGAAATAGTTGTTCTTAAATCAATAGGAATGACAAGAACATGTTACGGGGTATACCAAAATAACAATTCCTACCATGATGATTCACTGATGTTGGTGAGGAGAGGGAAAGACAGACATCAGTTTATCGTTGTTGAAGATGTTCCTCAATGGAGATCTTTCGACGGAGCTCTTCATTGGAGGACTTATTTTCTTGGATAATGATCTCCAATGCTCTCCCCAATTCCCCCTTTTCCAACACTTTCCCCCAAACTGAAGAAAATGTGGAGACAACCTATTAAATTATGTTTATTAATTTAATTGGAGTTAGCACATTAACTAATTTGATGTTGTAACAATTAATTTGAAAATAAACAAAGAGTCACCTCCCTCATTTAAGTGGGAGTTCAAGGGTTGGGTGTTCCCCACCACTGAATTTAATTCTGGAGTTTTTATGCTCGGGTGGTCCACACCACCAAAAACAAATTGGGAGGATAAAATTTCAAAAATAAAATAAAGCTAGTTTATTTTATTTTCTCCCATAAAAGCAAAAAAACTTACTTCCTCCCACGACCAACTACAGTCGAGGTGAAGGTATCTTTAAAGGAATACCAGTGCTGCGAGCTCAACATTGTCCTCAGATTTCAATTCCGAGCACCAGTTCAAAAGTTAAAAAATCTCGCTCGAACATTTACTGAACATACCCGAAAAAAAAGTTCAGAAATTCATTTCTGGAACTCCTGGCCTCAAAATCATGCACCTTAAATATTCACAGACTCATAATATTCAGATATATTAAAAACATTACAAGGAAATGTTGGGTCATTACAATGATATAGATATATGTTTATTCCTATATTCCTTTTCTGTAATATGAAATTGTTTTATTTTATAATTATCTCCTCCTATTTTTGTTATGATGAATCATGCCTATAATACATCTTTAACATATTCCTCAAGAGGGTTCAATGGGATATTATTGTCAATGAAATCCTCTTAATTATTAGAATCTCATCATAAGTATTGTGTGGTAGTTTGTGTTGTGGTTGATAATTTCATCCCTACTAAAATCCAAGATTAAGTGGTACAAAAATAGGGTAAAGGAGATATGTATAGAGCACATGATTTCATATTATAGAATACCTTTTCTTTGTAATGATGATAATGATCTTCAATAGTTATAGGACTAGATGGAAATAATTTAACAACATTTTACTTATTAGAGAAATATTTTTTTGTCAAGATGTAGTGAACAAAATTTATGTTTGAGAGTCCTAGTATATGATGGTTGGTCATTTTTTCAGATGTATCGACACACTATATTGAAGTGGAAAGACCAAAAGACAATTTTATTTGATTATTTCTTATTGGAATCCATGACCATGGGGATATTAATGAATTTACCATGTTTTTAGTAGGTAAATTGTTTGGTGATAGTGTACATAATCTAATTTATCAAGTCAATTAATTTTTCAATTAATTTTGTGATTAATGAAATGTTGAATATAGATAAATACTTGTAATTCTTGTATCTATATATATGATCATAGATTTGAAGGAAAATATTACAAAAATATTGTGAAATGGTGACTGATTTGGAAGGAAAGTTGGATTTTTCTAGGTTTACCATTCCACCTATAAAAAATATTAGTGGCATACATGGGAAGATAATGAAATGTCATGATAATAATAGAGGTGATGAAGAATATTTCTATTGTGGTCTTTTTATTCTCCATTAGTGGTGGTTATTATGTACCCTTTACTAATTAAAATTGTCAATTTGTATGGAACATTTGATAATTTATCCCCGCAACTCCCAATATGTGCAGTGCTTGTGGTATCCATGTATATAAACCAAAATAATTCAAAGACTGACTTATGAATGTATTTTGTTAAGGATCATCATCTCCAAAGGAAACTATAGAAAATTAAGACGTTTCAAAGTCTATAGGGCTTAAGGCATTGTACATAAAGTAAAGATGTATCCATATGTTTCCTCTTTTGATGGATGATGTTGTGTTAGTTTGGTATATTTATGTTAATGATCATGATTGATTAAAAATTATAGTTTATATAGGTTGGATAGTTTCTCATAAATCCAAGATTAATTGTAAATATCATCATTTTTCATTCATCATTTTCAATGGGATCTCCCTATTGCTTGAGGGAGAGTGGGATCCATGGTCTATTCATGAAGGAACTCTAAACCTGAATATTAGGAATCTATTTTTATTTTGATGTGATTGATCATGATGATGAATCATTTCATTCTTATATTTGTCTGATTGTTCAAAATTTTTCAAAGCCTATCCCAGATGACATATTTTTTCTTTCATAATAATTGGAGGTAGATTTTTTCATTGATGTAGTGCTATGTATGAATCGTATTTCAATACTATCGTATCTCATAGAACCTTCTATTTTTAAGGATCATAATATCCATTTAGTAGAACTATTAGATAAGTTTTTCATTCATCCTAGTGTTTCTCCAACGAAAATTGTAATTATTACTTCCAATTAGGGTGATTGTTTTATTCATCTCCAAATAGCTTTCCAAAAGATGAATCGGGGAATGGTTACAAATATGTATCATTTTCCATGTGTGGATGAATCATTTTATTAGTTAAAGGGGTAAAATTGTGTTTTAAAAAATTTCCTTAGCTCAGGTTATCATCATCTCAGAGTAAAGGGTTCAAATATTCCAAAGATCACTTTTAGGAGTAAGTATTCCCAATACAAAATTTTTTTGGGGATATTTGTACAAACTGAAGCTCCTACATTGTTTATGGATTTTATAAACATGATATTAAATGATTATCTAGACAACTTTGTTATGGTACTCTTTGATGATAATATTTTCCTTTGCAAATCAAATAATGACCACTAGTCCCATATGAATATTGTTTTTAGAATCATTAAGAGCCACTACCTATATGAACCATTATGAACATTAAATTTCTAGTTGAATGAGTTGGTGGTCATAGGTAACATGACATCTGAACATTTCCTCTCATTAATTAATGAAAAAGTCTAATTTTTCTTAACATGGGAAAAAGAAAGTAATTTTGTTGAGATTCAAATATTATTAGGAATATCTTGGAATTATCATTGGTTTATAAAAGATATTTAAAAGATATAATCACTGTTAAATACTCCTACAAATATGGTGGTGAAATTCTAATAGGATTCTATGTGTTAAGAATATTTTGGTGAGATGTTATGTCATTTTACATTTTTCACCTAGTCTTATAATTACATAACTCATTTAGGTTTGCATGATTTATTATGATGATTTAAATTTTATAATTACATATATGCTTATACATTATTACCATATTCTGGTGTAGACTTTTGTTAATGTAGACACCATGAAATGTGGTTCATGGACTTCTTCGCAAAAAATCCTCAACCAATCTTGAAATGTTCACGGTTTGACTCTGCATTTTTCATGGGGGTTAGTGATATTAGAAATGGAACCATGATGAAGGGTTGGGACTGAAACCCAACACTAATCTGGAGCATGGGTGCAGGGGCACAACCCCCAGTCGTATGGAGTAGCTATACCACCTTAGTTTCTATTGAAACTCTATTCTATCACATTGATAAAAACGTTACAATGGAAATTCCTTAAAAGGTAGTAGAAAATATATGGATAATTTCCTAATTTTGAAAGGCTAAATTTTGAGTTAGCCCAAGGTAGCCCAAATAAACAGCGACGCACAAGTCACCTTTATTAGTGTACCATATTTTCCTATAAATAGTGCCATGGGGCCTTCATTTGGATGGATGAATTTACTTTAATCCCGGATGCTACTTTGGTCACCCTAGTGGTTCGCTCAAGTCCTCCAAAACCACAATTATAGTTCCATAACACCTAAAGAGAGTAAATTAAAGGGGATAATGAGATATATGTTCTTCATGTGTTAAAAATAAAACCACTTACACGATTCAATCACCCAACCCCCCTAACTGATGAAGACTGATATACCCTCCATTCCTCAGATAGGAATTGTACCCCCTCCCACACCCCCCCCCACTTCTAGGAATAACTATGAAGACTCTTGAAGGCATGATCCAAGTCTCACCCCAGTCTATTAATCCCGTTTGTTCATTTATTATGGTTACATAAGTTCACCCAAGCCTACTTGAGCACCCCATACCTACATGCCACATACTTGAGTTCCCATCATTTATGTTCACCCTACCTTTCATCCTACATGGTCCATCCATTATGAATCTTTCAATGCTACTCATGGAAGTGCCTTTTCTTCTCTGTATATCTTGTTTGAAAGAGAGCATATTGAAGCCTCCACCTAGAAATCCTAATTTTCCAAATCCTTGGGAAAGGTACACTAGTGTGTCTCCAATTTATATTTTTAGTTCTACAGTCCTAGGATTCCCACACTTGTCTTACCAAAGGGTTGGGATCCTTAGGATGTCTGTAGGTTTTCATATCTATGATTACATCGACCCTTAACCTAGGTACAATGTTGAAGAGTTCCTTGTATCGGATTCTGGAGATAGGACTCTGTCGTCACCTTCTCATATCTAAAACTTGTAGCCTCTGATCCATAGTAGGAAGGGTAAAAATCACATGTCCTTTTTCTTTTAGTCAAAGGAGAAGTCTCCCTTCTAACTATGGGGCCCATTTCAGGTCAGTCCACATGGTGTAACCCCTATCCTTTCTCGTAGGTGGTTTCAATATTTCTCCTCTATACACCATTCACATTCATCCCTTTCTAACCTTATAACCTCATCTAATGTAATGATAATAGGGTGAGTATCATAGTTGTGATCTCTTATGTCATTGGCCCAACCTCTTCAATCAGTGAAGAATAAATCATGTGATGTTTGTTGAATCATTCACCTCCTATTGTTTCTCACACCGCGAATGACTCCCATGGGATTAGATGTTTGTAATGGTCAAAAAATACACACAATATTCCTGACTGAATGAACTACAAAAACTTTGATTCCCACCATAATTGGGAAATGTTGGAAGCCTTTAACTAGGCCATGTGCTCACTCTATATCATCTTCAGGTGTCAAACCCTAATTACCTTAATTTGAGAGTCCTCCTTATTAGTTATCCCTAAATTAAATTTCTATAAATATTTATGAGTTATGACACCTCTCATGGACCCTGTTACAAGGTAATTTTCATTAAAAATAATCCCTAACCTATTTCTCTGAAAGGGAAATACTCCTCAGAGAGACTTACCAAAAATTGAGGGCTTTTATTCCCATAAAATCACGATACATAGAAAGTCTCCTTGATGTTCAATCCCCCCCACCAAATCAACCATATTATCACTTGTCCACATTCCCAGTTGTGCCTAATTTAACTAGGAAACTGATATACCATCCAGGTTCCCTTTGTTGTTTTGATATAATTCCCACAACTTGATTTTACAGGGAACATTCACGCTATATTTCCTTCCCACGTGACATTAAACTATACAGTTAGGTCCTTTAAAAGGACCTTAAAAGGTATGATGTTTCCAATTTAGTAGCACCAAAATACAATGGTTCTGATTACATTCAAAAGGATACGTAGGTAGCCCATTTATGGGTTTGATCCCAGAATCAAAACAACTTCTATTTCCTTGGATGATGATAAAATCTAGTGTATCCTTTTTCTACCTGAACAATAGTAAACTATAGAGTAAAATTTGGTCTCCCTGGATGATGATAAATTATAGAATTCCCCACTGAGTGGATTAAAAACTATTATCGTTGTAATAATGAATAAAGAATCTATAAGTTGTATATGGGAGAATACTATTAATAGATGATTATGAATTCAACACATCCTAATAAATTAATTTATATTCATTGGAAGAACAACTTCCTAATTGTGAATTAATAAAGGATTCATGAAAATATATTAAATCTCTAAGAGTGTCCTAGAGTATGTAATAATTCCCCCCAAAATGGTGTGATGAGACGGACCTACCATTCTCATGACCAATGTGAGTTCTTAAGTGTCATAGGTTAGTAAACCAAATGAACACATGCCTTTGGAAAGAAGGTCCATTAGATATAAAACCTTTGGTTTTATTCGATTCCATAAAGAAATAACTTGTGAAGAAAATATTTTTTACGTCGATTATGGTTCAATTTTTACGTCCTTTTTTAGCCGACGTTAATACAGACGACGTTATAAATATTGTTTTTTAGGTCGGTTATTTAAAAATTGATGTAAAAAACATAACATCACAGTGTTTTTCAAATCAGTTATTAATTAACCAACATGAAAAAACTAGGCGGGGTTTATCACGTCGGTTATATAATAAACAAGGTGATAAACTAGTGCGGGGGTGTTTATCACGTCAGTTATATATTAATAGACGTGATAAACCATTTCCCAGGCCTTTATCACGTCGGTTATTACATAACTGACTTGATAAACCGGGGGGTTATCACGTCGGTTATATAATAACCGACCTGATAAAATAGTGTCGGGGATGTTTATCACGTCAGTTATTTAATAACTGACGTGATAAAGCCTTAAGAATTTCATTATCACGTCGATTATAAAATAACTAACGTGGAATAAATTTTTTTAATGGAATTCAGTCTTCTGCTCTCCCTACAAACAACCAGAAACCAAATCAAGAATTCGTACCACAAAAACAGAAGTATACCAAAACAAGAACCAAATAAAAATTAATCATTTACATTGATAACATTTAAAACTTACCCCACTGGACAGCCCCCCACCACCCCCTAAACAACCCCCCCTCACCCCACTAGATAGTCCCCACCACACCCCTGGACTACCCCCCGACCCCCTGGACAACCCCAAACACCCTGGGACAACACCCCACCCTCATGTATACCCCCCACAACCTGGACAACACTCCCACACCCATGGATAGCCCTCCCACCCCCTCACCCCACTGGACAGCCCCCACCACACCCCTGGACTGCCCCCGACCCCCTGGACAGCCCGAAACACCCCTGGACAATTCCCCACCCTCATATATACCCCCACCCCTTGGACAACACTCCCACACCCCTGGAAAGCCCTCCCAAACTCCTGATACATACCAAAAAGATACCAAAAACAAACCAGAACCCCCTCACACCATTGGACTACCCCACCACACCCCTGGACGCGCCCACACCCCTGGACATCACCACCACCCCCTAAACATCCCCCACCCTCCTGTATACCCCCCACCGCTGGACAGCACTCCCACACCCATGGACAACCCTCCCACACCCCTGAAACAAACCAAAAAGTTACCAAAAACAAACCATAACCCACTCAACCCACTGGACACCCCACCACAAACCTAGACACCCCTCACACCCCTGGACTGCCCCCACCCCTGGACATCCTCCAACACCCTTATACACCCCCCTGGACACCCCCCACCCCTTGGACACTCTCCCACCCATGGACTTCTCCACTAACCCTTGGACCCCCCCCCCACACACACACACCTGGACACCCACACACCCCGGGGCTTCCCCCACCCCCTGGACACCCCCACCCCTAGACTTCCCCACTACCCCCTGGACAGCCCCCACACCCCTGGACAGCCCCAACCCCTGGACTGTCCCTACCCCCTAGGAAGCCCCCAAAAACCCTGGAACCCCCCCACCCTTCGAGACGACCCCCACAACCCATGGATATCCCCTCTCACCCCACTGGACAGCCTCCACCACACCCCTTGAAACCCTCACACCCATGGACCACCCCCCGACACCCTGGACATCCCCCCACACCTCTGGAAAACCCCACCACCCCCTGGACAGGCCCCCACACCCCTGGACAACCCCCCAACCTCATATATACCCCCAAACCATGGACAACACTACCACACCCTGTATAGCCCTCCCACACCCCTGAAACAGACCAAAAAGTTACCAATAATAGACCAACCCCCCCCCCCCCTACCCCACTAGACCACCCCCACCACACCCATGGACCCCCACCCCCTGGACAACCCCCCACCCTCCTGGACACCCACCCCTGGACTTCCCACCACCCCCTGGACAACCACCCACACCCCTGGACGACCCCCACCCTCCTAGACCCCCCCCCCCCCCCCACACACACACCCCTAGACTGCCCCCACCCCCAGGACTGCCCCCCACCCTCCTGGACAACCAATAGACACCCCCACCCTCCTAGACACCCACTCGGGGGGCATGCCGCTGGATGGTACACATCACTCCCACATACGAAGCTTGAGCTCTCAACATGTTTCACATGTGGTAGTGATGAATACCTTCCAGTGGCGTTCAGCCCCCCGAGGGATGGCAGTGCCTCTTCTCCCACCCCCTGGACTGCCCCCATCCCCATGAACACCCTAGACCCCCCCCCCCCCACCGGACACCCCCCACCCCAATGGATAGCCCTCCCACACCCCTGGAATCCCCCCTCACCCCACAGGACACCCCCACACTCTTGGACACCCCCTGGACAGCCTCCCACTCCCCTAGACAGCCCTTCCACCCTCCTGGAAATGGTCCCACCCCTGGACTACCCCCCACTCTCATGGACACCCAGGACCCCCCCCCCCCCGCCCCACCCCACCGGACAGCCCTCCCACACCCCTGGACACCCTCCCACCCCATTGAACACCCCCCACACCCATGGAACCCCTCCCCCAAGACCAAAATCCATACCAAAAAAACCATCATAAGTAGACCAAAACAAAAAGTAGAGAAAAATTAAATATTCACATATATAACATTCAAAACTTACACTATCAACTTCAAAAAAAAACTAAATCCAACCTAAACGACTACGAAATACACAATTACAACGACAATATTCAAAATTACATTTTACACTACAAACAACTAAAATTACATAAAACCTGTAAAATAATTTGACCACTCCACTTGTAAGTGTTTGATGTCTTGAGTAGTATAAGGTTTAGGGTCATCAAATATCTACAAATGAAAAGGATAGTAGTTAACATGTATAATAAATAAATCAAATTGAAATCTTATGGAAAATTTTAAAAATAAATCTTACCAGGTCAAAGATCACAACTATCCTAGCTGTTATTAATTCATACGTAAATCCTAACATATAATATTCACATTCGATGAAGCCTTGTTGTTCATGAAAATTCTGTTTGAATGAGTGTAAATTCAATATATTCTTTTTATGTTATAAATCAAAAAGTACAAATTATAAATTGATATTTACCTTCACATGTACGTATTTGATCTTTTCATTCCTTTTCTTTTTCTTTTTTCGAAAGTATACCCATCCCCTGTTATAAAATAATACGAATGGGGTAAATTTAAAATTCATTATAATATATAAAAATATTGATAAATTAAAACTTACTTTTCCAATATATTCTTAAAAATTTCCCGCACATCATCATTTCTATTGAATGTGTTTCTGAGCCTTGAATGTTTTTGATTATTCAAGTGAGTGTGTTTTGAAATATTTTTGGGGGATGTTTGTATCAAATTCCTCCTTATAGAACACTAATAAAAATGTTTATAGTTCTATATGGTGTTATATCTACAACCAATGGATGAATTTTTCGCTTCATATTATAACAATTAGTGGGAACTATTAATGATCAATAAATCTCCCCATATCCCCTAAAAAACATTTTTTCCTAACCAGAACATTAAATTTAATCCATTTCACACCTTTCTGTTAAGTGTTATTTTGGTGGGATATGTTTTTTTTCAAGGGGCTATGTAGTATTTAAGTGTAAATTATTTTATAAATTAAATGTTGTCTCTTCTTATATACATTTTGATTTAATATATCAAACTTTTTTAAAAATAAAATTTTAAATTATTTGGAGACTAATTTGATAAAATGGATCTCAAATTTTTAAATAGGAAATCAAAATTATCCATGGGGAGAAATTTATTAATTTTTTGAATAATATTTAAATGTGGTATAAAATTGTAAAATATGTTAAATATGGATTCATATATATGAAATACTATGTAAAATAAAACATGATAGTACTATTTTCTTAATTTTATAAATACCCATTATATTGGATCATTATTTGATGCAATATAACATTATGGGGTGGGGGAAGTGGATTACTTAAGGCGATGAAAAAGTAAAACATTCATTATTTTATCATGAAATTCCACTCAAAACACATATAAATAACCACCCAAATATAATGTATCTAACACTAAATTATAATTTTTCTCTTCATATATATCTCAAGGATTCTATCATATATATCACTCTTTCAAAATGAAGACTTTGGATGTTTCTGATGTTTAGATCTATGCTAAGAAGTGAAATAGAGGTAAGTTTCATTTATCTATCTTTTTTAAGTATATATTTATATTTATATTGTCATATCCTTTTATATTTAAAGATTATTAGTCTTATGTTGTAGTGAAATAATATTTTGTAATTTAAATAAGATATATTATCCATGTGAGAACCCATTTCCCCCACATTATACTCCATTCATAAGTTGTTAGTATGATTAAAAATACCCCTAAAAATAAACTCCACTATCTAAATCCCTATATATTATCAGTATTTTTGGTATTATGGTTATATTACTTCTATTTTGTGGTATTTTTATAAATAAGGATGAAGAGTATGTAGATTGTGTATCCTTTATCCGGTTTTAGGTGGAATAAATTTGATTTTATCCTAAGTTCACATTTTCCATCAATACATTACAACTGAGAAGTATTTCCATAAATGATTTCTACATCCCTAATGAGTATAAAATATGTGTGATAAAATAATCCAAATTTTTAGTGTATTTATCGATAAACCATTTATACTCTCACCATTTAAAATTCATGTGTATAATTGAGTAAATACATTGATCATTTTAATCTTTATTGGTACATAATAACTATGATTCATTATTCATCACATGATAAGGGTAATTTTTTAATCATCATGAAATCATAATTATCCTAAATATGTTTTAATGGAATTTACCTATAAATCCTTATCAATTATTGGATTGTGAAAATCTATTATCCTGCATGTATAACCCTTTGTTCTATATAGGAAAATCTTATAAGATAATCATCATTGAGAAATTATGTGATGTATTTTGTAAGTTATTCATTCATGAACATTATATACTATAGTCCCCATGATCTTGTAAAATATGATGGAAGTTATTGGACTTCCATGCGATATATGGGCCCCAGAATTATGAATCCCCTCAGTGCACTGGTAGGACTCTGGTGACAACTAATATAGTGTAATGAAAGAGTCCTTACCCTTTATGTATGACGTCTTGGGAAAAGTCCTTGATGATATGTTACTTATTATGAAAATTGTTAATTTCTATAATTCAAATAATTTTGAGATCATTTAAATTTTTTTCCATGCGATTATTTATTACCTTTTTCATCCATGGATTCTGTTATGCTTTTGTATCCTTCGATATTGCATCATTTATTTATCTATTTTTTCCATATTTCTTATGTAACTATTATTCAATATTAGATTTTGTGGAATTCTATCCACTAATAAGATTCTTATCCAACCCATTCCATATATTTATAATTTACCTTTCTAATGAATAGGAATAATTTTATGGTAGGCTCTACATATAGTGTTAATGAATAATGATATTCACATAAATAATGAATTATATCATCTTGTAATGTAGTGTTTATGTATATATTCTGTTAAGAACTATTGAATAATAATTTTTTTATTTTATTCTCATGTAATCTGATTACCATAGAATAAATATTTAATTAAATGAGATTTTAAAATAGAAAACATTGTTTGATGGCGTATGTGATACGTAACACCGAACCCAATCAATAAATGAATATATAAATATGACCATTATGACATAACTATTATATTTGTGGGAATGAATTGGATGAAATTATTTATGAAATATATTTTCATTTCATACTCAACATATGTTTATTGTTATTTTCTTAATTACTAATGATTCTATTTTTGGTAATGACTTTTTGGTCTTCAAAATAAGTTTTCATCAGAAAATATTTTTATTTATTTTCATAAAAAAATATTATATTTTTTATTTTTAAATTTTAATTTTTTTGATAAAAATAAAATCATATTATATATGATCATATATAAATTATCTAAGGGTAAAATTTTTGTATTCTTCAGAAAATATTGATTTTTCAGTGAATAGTGAAAATGCCCATTTTTTAAAAAACATTCGATTTATTTTGGAAAATTAACTACTGTGAAAGACTAATTTTTATATTATTTTGATTTAAATTTAAATTATTTATTATTTAGTTTTATTTAATAAAATTAATTAAAATTTAATCATCTTTATTATGTATTTTAGAATAAGTTTATTTTTAAACATGAAAACACATCTTTTTCTATAAACTATTTTAAAATGCATAATGTTTCTCTATTATATTTAATTAAAATAACCCCTAATGGGGAATTATTTTAATTAATTTTTTATATTATATATCTATATTTATTAATTGTAATTTAGATAAAAATTAATAATTGTTATAGAGTTAATTTGAAATCAACATTTCAGTGAAAAGACAAGTTTTTGGAAAACCACTTTTCATCACACTTGCAGGGATAATTTAAATTAAATAGTTCCATCTCTATTAGATGAGTTATAAATAATTTATTTTAGATTTTTAATTACCATAATTATTATTAAATAATAATTTCATCTTAATTGTTGGATCCTATGAATGGTAACCGTACTAAATATTTGTTAACATGATAAAAGGAAGATACATAAATTAAGGGTAAATATAATTTAACAAAGACAAGAAAGAAAGTAACCCTGATAGTATTAATATTTATATTTTCATTTCAATATAATAATCATTATATTTATCTTTTTTACATTATAAATGATCTTAAAATTTTTTTAATAAAAATTTGACTGTTTATATATTAAATGTAATGCCCTGACCCCAGTTACCCAGAGCCGGTGCATTATTGCGTGACATTGGCATGATCACAAAAGATCAAGTCTCTAAAGGCCGATTATTTTAGTTGCCTTGGAGACACTAGATACATTCATAAACATTATGTAACACCCCATGATTTCATAGTGTATTATTTCTTCAAAATAATTCAATAACTTACACTACACGCAACACAGAGTTTAAGCACACCATGACTTACCAAAAAAGCCGTTCAAAAGAGGTTATGAATAGTATTAACTAAATTTTAAACTTTATATAATCCTTATAATTTTAGAATCCATATTATGAGTTTCCTAGACATAATGTAAGAACAAATTCATTTTCAGTATTTCACTGTTACCAAATTTTAATAATGAACCCTTTTTAAATCCAATATTTTAAACTTTTATTTATTCAATTTGACTAAATAAATTTACTTTTTAGAATGGGGACATCAAAAATTTACATTGAAACATCCCAAGCTTCCATGGTACGCTTTCCTTTGAATAATACAGTAGTGTGTGTTGTAAGCAACTTCGAGTTTAAACACACACCACAACCAATCAAACTAGCTGTTATGAATAGTAATACCTAATTTTTGAAATTTTATAAATTTTATATCTCAAAATGGACTTCATTTTTGTATTCGGAGTATCGAATTTAGACTAAGGTGAAATTTTGGAACTTTTCGGATAATATTTATTTTGTGATGAATAGTGAAAATTACTAAATTTTAATTAAAAACAATTTTTTTAATCGAAATAATTTATATTGATAAATTATGAATACGAGTGGTTTTAAAGTATATTTAGAATATTTTTTTACCATTTAATAAAACTTTGGTCATTATACATAATTTCACAATTAAATCAGACATAAACAAGTGTCAATCTTTTGATAGTTATTATCTCTTAAAAACACGCTATTTGTTTTGAAGACGGGAATTAATTTTTAAATTAATTAATGCCACTGATATGTTTTGAATATGGTAAAATAGAAATAATTTTTTAATTCATAATAACAAATATAACTTAGGCGTAATTTTTTATATCTTTCTAGAAACTTTCATTTTTTGATTAATAGTGAAACCACTAAGTGGTAGTTAAAAAACGGAATTTTTCATAAAACTTAATTTTACCGCTTCTGTGAGTGGAATTTCTAAAATATGAGAGACAGGGTTAATATGAAGTAGTAAAATTTGGTTCAATGAGATGAAAATAATTTTTGGTGAATAGTAACTTTTCACTTTTATTTACCATGGTTAAAAGTAAATAGGGTAATTAAGGGTAAAAATGATATTAATATTACCCTAACATGTGTCCTAATTCTATTGGACAAGTGTATCTCGACCAAAAACAACATTAGGAATAAAATATTATCATTTAGGTCCACTTGGATTATATTAAGACATTTATTATTATTTAATTCAAAGAAGAGTTAAAAGAGTTAAAATCAAAGTTTATTTTCTAAAACATTTTTAATATTGGGTTATACATAATATAAATTAGATTGTAAATATTAATTAAAAAGATAAAACCATTTCCTACATAATGATATTTTATTTATAATTTTTAGACATTAAATTATTTAATTTATTTATGACAAAATGGTGATGCAGTAATTACCTAATAAATGAAAAATTAGAATAATTGATATTATAAATACCCAAATAAATGTAATATGAGTCTTTTTATAAATACCAATACTTTTATAGTTTAATATTACATGTTAGTATTGATTTAATTAAATTTTTTCTAAGTAATCATTCTGTTATGATTTTAAAAAAAAAATCAATTATTGAATAGTGTCAAAATTGACATAAAAGAGTTTTTAAAACAAATATTATATTATTAATTGATATTAAATTCCTAAAAATCTGAGGTTCGGCCAAGAGACTTTTACCATGATAGTTGTATCTTTAAGGTATCACATGGGGGTCTCTTGGATGTATATTGTATTTTTATTAACCGTATAATATAAAAATACAAAGAGACATTGTAAAAGTGAAACTAATTAACTAAGAATTAAAACTAAAAGATAAGGTTAATATAATGACCCAAAACTGTCTAAATGATATTGGTTGAGTGTTTTGCGTCCCATCCCCACCTTAACCATTAAATAATCCACTTTTGAGCCATTATAAACCGAATATGAATTTATTATAAAATAATATTTCTATATTTTCCAAAGGTGCCCCTCACCCCTTTTTTAAAAGGTCACTCCTCCTTCTCATTAATTCACACCTTCAAAGCCTTTTGGTTCGGCCAACCCCTGCCCAAATTCTCTCTCAACTTCCCTCACTACAACCTAAAGGCCTTATTTTGATCAGAAAGCCAACCTAAGGAGCCCTTTTGATCAAATCAAAAGGAAAAACCCGAAAAAGAGATAATGTTTTCACCACCCTTTTTCAAATTCATTTCTTCTTCAACTTATCCTTTATTTGTTATTATCATTTTAAATCAATTAATCCAGTATCTCTTATATACTGTAATATTATTATAAATATGGTACAACCATATTCAGTTTTCTATCCACCCTTTTAATGACATGTCACCATACCTGCGTACGTACGGTTTACCATCTCCACTTCGTGGTGTAATTGTTATTAAATATATTATTATTTGGATAGGTATAATAATGATGTGTAATTTATGTAAATAATAAATATAAAATTATAAATATTCTGTATATAAGATATACCATACAATTAAATATTATTTTAATATCAAAAGAATGATATTGTCACTCGTGCGTACGTACGAACTACCATATCCACGAACGCGATGAGATTCATTCTCCATCGTATCCATTAAAGTTTAATTTTCATTTGATGATTTAAAAATAATGTTTAAGGACTTGATATCATTATGTATATGAATAATATACAACCTATCCATGATAAAAATGGCTTACGTAACAAAACATATAAAATAAAATGAGTAAGTTAACACCCGAAACGACGATAATACTAAGATATTATTAACAAAGCAATGTTAAAAGATCATAAATGATAACATAATAATGTATATGATTATTTTATAATTTAATAACAATTATTTAACCATTATACAGGAGTTTAACCTACCCCCAACCAATGAAAAGTACAAGGTAAGGGTCATTTCACAATCTCTTCATTATCTGAGGTTGTTTATACGTAATTATCTACTGGGACATATTTATCATCCACATCCATATTTCTTGAAAGTGTAGTTCAAAAAAATATTACTATTTTACAGAATATGGGTTAAAGTTATTTATACCATTGTATGGTTTTTTATAATAATTTTATAAAATAATCTTTTCGTCATTTTCCAAACAAGTTCCTTTTTAAACATTTCCACAGAATTAAGGTAAGAATGTTTTTTTAACTTATACGGTGGGTGCGGCTATTTTCTGCCGTTATAAAATTTTCGAATCTTCCCTTAAAAGATTATAAGTATATTTTCAAAGTAAATGTTTTCTTTTATAATTATGTGACTTTTAAATGATTTCAAAATGAATATTTTAAGAATTTCTGAAAGGTACTCTTTATCAAAATCAGAATTTTAAATGTTTTAATGATTTATCTTTCTAAATCTTTTTAATTAATGTCCATGTTTTCAAAATGATTTTAAGGATTTAATTATATGGATATGAATGTTTTGAAATGATATTTCTTTTCAAAAGATTCGAAGTTTTATGGGACACATTGATTCAAAAATCTCTTTTAAATTACTTCCTTAAAAAATTTGTGACTTTTAAATGATTTCAAACAAAGAGATATTTCTCTAAAATTGTTTTGATTTCATCTATGTCAACATCCTTTGATGGATTTTAAGTTTATTTGAAGTTGATTTATTATGATACATAAATTACATATTGTTTTGAATTTTTTGTGATGTGTTTGACTGTGGATGTGTTATTCTTATACCATTCATGGATTATGGATGAAGTATTTACATTTCATATGCTAGTTTTAATACGAATGTTTATGTTATGTTTGAACGTTTTCATATGGGAATGCATTGGACTTAATATGTGATGGGTGGAGCCTACTATAGCTCCTCGATGCATCGGTAGGTCTCATGAGACAAACTAGTGTCTTGCCACAATGCCTTGGAAAAATCTTATTTGTAGTCTTGGCATGAGGCCTTGGCTATGTGGTTATGATAGTCTGGATTTATACATTCCATCATTATTAAATTGGTTATTGATATTTCATGTGATTATTCGATTAGTAGAATATCTATGTGAATAAGTAAATGGAAATATTTCGTTTTATTTTTTCCATACTATGTTGAAGTTCAAGTTTAAAAGGATTTTGTTTTAGTTATACATTTCCTTAAATGTTTATTCTTATTTATGAAAGTTTCCGCTATATTGTTATCCTTACTGGGCATTTGAGCTCACCCCTTTTCTATTTTTTAATTTTCTGAGGATGTGAAGAAGTAATTTATGAATGACCTGCAGGGATAGTATGTGTGGATAAGTGTGTGAACAATGGAGACTATATTGTTGTAATTTTAATTTTATGATGTAATTTAAACATTATTAATGTATCTAGTTATTCCAAGGCTACTAAACTAATCAGTCTTTTGAGACTTGATCTTTCTTGTGATCATGCCAATGTTATGTAATAATGCACCGAATCTGGGTAACTGGGGTGGGGGCGTTACAGTTGGTATCAGAGGAAGTTTATTACAAACCTTGGAAGCTAGATTTAGATAAACTCTGATTAGAGCACATAGATATAATATGGAATTTGTGGATTAGTATAGAAGAACTTATTATAATTTTGGTATTGTGTAAATTTTGTGAGTTTTCCGAGCAATACAGCTCTATCTGGATACGAGCCGGTAGAGGCGGTTCTGGCACAGATGTACCTAGGGGTAAAACCCAAAAACACCACTTTGAGCTAGACTCGAACGAGAACTGGTGCACGACAACGGGTCTTGCTGCACTCTTGGTTACGACACTCCCAGGGGATATGCTTAGGATAATTCTCATTTTCTTTACAAACCATTATAAAGGGTTTATGAGTATATACTTTCTCAAAGGAGACATTTTTATGATTATGGATTATATCCATACACTATTTAATTTATGTTATGTGTTTTACAAGTTTGGGATTAGGTATTTTTATTCATAAACTAATCTAATATATGCCATTGTTTAGAAATGGCGCACAGAAGAAGGAATGAGAATTCCATCAATGCACATGATGCAAAGAGAAAGAAGGATCATATATTTCATGATCTTAGGCCAGAATTTATAAGAGAAATAGTCTCCCATGTATTATCATCATATAAAGAAATAATATCATGTGTTGATAAGATAAGTAAAGAGTTTACTGAGTCCTATGGCATTGAAGGGAAGCAAGAGAAGAAAAGGATGGAAGAGAGAAAGATGGATAAAGGGAAGGGGGAAAAGACAAATTTTCCCATATGTGATAACTGCGGGATGAAACACCCTGGAACTTTCCTGAAAGGAATGGGAGTTTGTTATAAGTGTGGAGGAAAATGGCACAACGTATGTGACTGCAAGGGTAAGAAAATGGTTTCAAATTTACAATGCTTCATTTGCAAGGATTTTGGCTACTACGCGAACCTATGTCTCAATCATCAGACTATGCCTCAAATGATGCTATTGGATAATAATCAAGTTATAATACTACCACAGATGAAGAGGAATGATTAGAGTTATTATGTTGATTATGTCATTTGAGTGTTGTATCAACAATGTACTTGTTATAATTATTATAGAGTATATAAGGATTGTACTGCAGTACTAATTCAGTAAGGACTTGAGATTGTGTGGAACAATGAAAAGTGACTCAATAGAAAGTTAAATTTTTGGAAAATATATGGTTGAGATAATGATAAACCATATTATGGTTCTGATACCGAGGTAGTGATTTTAGAATAATACATGATTAATTTGGATGAATTATATTTTATATTCTTGACTACCATGAAACTGATTAATGATTTGTATATTATATCATTGTTGGGGTTTACCACATTTTTGGATTGAAGGAGTATATCTATTATTCTTTAAGGAATAAGGGATCATGAATGTAATCAATAATGTTTTATGGTAATTCAGGTTGTTGCAGTGTTTTAAAATAATACATGATGAAGGTGTTCACATGTTATTATGAGGAAAAAAGGCTCTTCATTGTGTTTACCTTCCTTATAAATTTTGGACTGAAGTATTTTGGATCGTTCTAGTTTGGATTATTTTGGATTGCCATAAAAAGGACAACCCGGAGGTCGGGCGGCAACCCGTCGTGTCCGGAAAGGCCGCGAGACTTGAACCCACAACCGAAGGGTGACAAGGGTGTATCAACTACCACTGACCCACATGATTTCATGGATTGACTAATTTCGTTTTTTTAATGGTTCTGCTAGATGAATTATATATTCATTTTTTAACCCTATATGAATAGGATAAATAGTATATTATTTTTATGTTCTATTATCTTTTAGAGTGAAAGATGAGTTTGTGGTAGAACTTAGTTAAAGGATGAGACTCTACTTGTCAAGTATATATTTTTCTTCTTCTCTTATTCAATGAATAAATTAATTCTTATACTTTAGTGAAGGGATATTAAAACAAAAAAATGTGTTATCCGAATACCATATGTTTTTCTGAACCGATGGTATTTTAAATCATCATAGATTGATGAATTTAAGGCCCTCAATTTTACACTTGTTTGTGATTGATGACCTCAATCACTACATATAAATATTTACGTTTTTCCTCTAATTATATGTCTCTAATTTCCACCAATGTTCTCTGAATAGAGATCATAATTTTGTGGTGACCCTTTCATTTCTCTTTTCCTCTTATTAAGACTAAATTTTATTAACACAATTTCCGATGTGGGTTTTCCCACAAAGATATTTTCTATATTCAACCTTTTATATTCGAAGAACAATTTCAAATTGCGAGGACACAATTTATTGAAGGAGGGGATAATGTAACACCCCAATATTTCATAGTGTGTTATTTCTTTAAAATAATTGAATAACTTGCACTACACGCAACACCGAGTTCAAGCACACCATGACTTACCAAACAAGCTGTTCAAAAGAGGTTATGAATAGTATTAACTAAATTTTAAACTTTATATAATCCTTATAATTTTAGAATCCATATTATTAGTTTCATAGACATAATATAAGAACAAATTCATTTTCAGTATTGCACTTTTACCAACTTTTAGTAGTGAACCCTTTTTAATCCAATATTTTAAACTTTTATTTATTCAATTTGACTAAATAAATTTACTTTTTAGAATGGGGACATCAAAAATTTACAATGAAACATCCCATGCTTCCACGGTATGCTTTCTATTGAATAATACAGTACTGTGTGTAGTACACAACTTCGAGTTCTAACACACACCACAACCAATCAAACTAGCCATTATGAATAGTAATACCTAATTTTTGAATTTTTTTAAATTTTATCTCTCAAAAGGGACTTCATTTTTGTATTCGGATTATTGAATTTAGACTAAGGTGAAATTTTGGAACTTTTTGGATAAAATTTATATTTTGATGAATAGTGAAAATTACTAAATTTTAATTAAAAACAAATTTTTTAATCGAAATAATTTATATTGATAAATTATGATTTTGAGTGGTTTTAAAGTATATTTAGAATATATTTTTACCATTTAATAAAATTTTGGTCATTGTATATATTTTCACAATTAAAACGGACACAAACATGTGTCAATCTTTTGATAGTTATTATCTCTTAAAAACACGCTATTTATTTTGACGACGGGAATTAATTTTTAAATTAATTAATTCAACTGATATGTTTTGAATTTGGTAAAATAGACTTCCTTTTTCAATTCATAATATCAAATATATCTTAGGCCTAATTTTTGGTATTTTTCTGGAAACATTCATTTTTTGATGAATATAGAAACCACTAAGTGGTGGTTTAAAAAATTGAATTTTTTATAAAACATAATTTTACCGCTTCTGTGAGTGGAATTTTGAAAATTCGAGACACACGTTTAATATCAAGTAGTAAAATGTGGTTCAATGATATGAAAATATTTTTTTGTGAATAGTAACTTTTTACTTTTATTTACCATGGTTAAAAGTAAATAGGAAAATTATGGGTAAAAATGATATTAATATTACCCTAACACATGACCTAATTCTATTTTACAAGTGTATCTCAACCAAAAACAACCTTAGGAATAAAATATTATCATTTAGGTCCACTTGAATTAGACCAGGACATTTATTATTATTTAATTCAAAGAAGAGTTAAAAGTGTTAAAATCAATGTTTATATAATAAAACATTTTTAATATAGTTTTATACATAAGATAAATTCGATTGTAAATATTCATTATAAAGATAAAAAGATTTCCTACATAAATTTATTTTTTTATAATTTTCAGACATTAAATAATTTAAATTATTTATGACACAATGGTGATGCATTAATTACCTAATTAATGAAAAATTAGAAACACTGATATTATAAATACCCAAAACAAATGTAATTTGAGACTTTTTATAAATAACAATAATTTTATAGGTTAATATTACATGTTAGGATTGATTTAATAAACTTTTTTTCGAAGTAATTATTATGTTTGTATTTTTTCAAAAATCAATTATCGATTAGTGTCAAAATTGACATAAAAGAGTTTTTTAAAAAAACATTATATTATTAAATGATATTAAATTCCTAAAAATCTAAGGTTCTTCCGAGAGACATATATCATGATATTTGTGTCATTAATGGTCCACTTGGGGGTCTCTTGGATGTATATAGTATGTTTATTAACCATATAATATAAAAATAGAAAGAGACATTGTAAAAGTGAAACTAATTAACTAAGAGTTAAAACTAAAAGATAAGGTTAATATAATGACCCAAACCTGTCTAAATTATATTGATTGTGTGGTTTTCGACCCATCACTACCTTAACCTTTAAATAATCCACTTTGGAGCCATTAAAAACCGAATATGAATTTATTATAAAATAATATTTCTAGATTTTCCAAAGGTGCCCCTCACCCCTCTTATAAAAGGGAACTCCTACTTCTCATAAATTCACACCTTCAAAGCCTTTTGGTTCGGCCAAACCCTGCCCAAATACTATCTAAACTCTTCTCACTACAACCTAGAGGCCTTAGTTTGATCATAATGCCAACATATAGATCCCTTTTTATCAAATCACAAGGAAGAACCCGAAGAACAGGTAATGTTTTCACCATCCTTTTTCAAATTCATTTCTTCTTCAACTTATTCTTTCTTTGTTATTATCATACTAAAATAATGAATCCAGTATCTCGTATATACTGTAATATTATTATAAACATGTTACAACCATATTCATTATTCTATCCATCCTTTGAATGACATGTCACTATACGTGCGTACGTACGGCTTACCGTCTCCACGTCGTGGTGTAATTGTTATTCAATATATTATTATTTGGATGGGTATAATAATGATGTGTAATTCATGTATATAATAAATATAACATTATAATGATTCTGTATATAAGATATACCATCCAATTAAATATTATTTTAATATCTAAATAATGATATTGTCGCTCGTGCGTACGTACGGACTACCGTCCCCACAAACGCGATGAGATTCATTCTCCATCGTATCCATTCAAGTATAATTTTCATTTTATGATTTAAAAATAATGTTTAAGGACATTATATCATTCTGGATATGAATAAGATACAACCTATCCATGACATACATAGTTTACGTAACAAAACATATAAAAGAAAACGAGTAAGTTAACACCCGAAACGACGACAATACTAAGATATTATTAACAAAACAATGTTAAAAGATCATATATGATAACATAATAATGTATATGATTCTTTTATAATTTAATAACAATTATTTCACCATTATAAAGGAGCTTAACCTACCCCCAACCAAGGTAAAGTACTAGGTAAGGGTTATTTCACAATCTCTTCATTATCCGAGGTTGTTTATACGTAATTATCTACTAGTACCTCTTTATCATCGACATCCATGTTTCTTGAAAGTGTATTTCAAAACATTATTACTATTTTATAGAATATGGGTTAAAGTCATTTTTACCCTTGTTTTACTTTTTATATGAAATTTATAAAGGAATCTTTCCATCGTTTTCCAAACAAGGTCCTTTTTAACCTTTTCGAAAGAATTAGGGTAAGAATTTTTTTTAACTTATATGGCGGGTGCAGCTATTTTCCGCCATTATAAAATTTTCAAATCTTCCCTTACAAGCTTATGAAAATATTTTTAAAGTAAATGTTTTATTTTAAAAATATGTTACTTTTAAATGATTTCAAAATGAATATTTTACGAATTTCTGAAAGGCACTCTTTATCAAAATCAAAATTTAAAATATTTTAAAGATTTATCTTTCTAAATATTTTTTATTAATGTGAATGTTTTCAAAATGATTTTAAGGATTTATTTATATGGGCATGAATATTTTGAAATTATATTTCTTTTGAAATGTTTCGAAGTGGTATGGGAGACTTTGATTCAAAAATCATTTTTAAATTACTTACTTAAAAAATGTCTGACTTTTAAATGATTTAAAAAAAAGAGATATTTCTCTCAAATTGTTTTGATTTCATCTATGTCAACATCCTTTGACAGATTTTAAGTATATTTGAAGTTGATTTATTATTATACAAAACTTCCATATTGTTTTGATGTTTTTTTGATGTGTTTGACTGTGGCTGTGTTATTCTTATACCATTCGTGGTTTATGGATGAAGTATTTACATTTCGTATGCTATTTTTAATACGAATGTTTATGTTATGTTTGAACCTTTTCATATGGTAATGCATTGGAATTAATATGTGACTGGTGGATCCCGCTATAGCTCCTCGATGCATCGATAGGTCTCATGAGACTAACTAGTGTCTAGGCATAAGGCCTTGTGAAAAATCTTATTTGTAGTCTTGGCACGAGGCCTTGGTTATGTGGTTATGATAGTCTGGAATTATGCATTCCATCATTATGAAAGTGGTTATTGATATCGGATGTGATTATTAGATTAGTATAATATCCATGTGAATAAGTAAATGGAATTATTTCATTTTATTTTTTCCATCATATGTTTATGTTCAAGTTTAAAAGGCTTTTATATTAGTTATACATTGCCTTAAATGTTTATTCTTATTTATGAAAGATTCCACTATATTGTTATCCTTACTGGGCATTTGAGCTCACCCCTTTTCTATGTTTTATTTTTCCCAAGATGTGAAGAATTAATTTATGAACGACCTGCAGAGATAGTATGAGGGGATAATATTGTGGACTATGGAGACTATATTGTTATAGTTTTCATTTTATGATGTAATGAAAACATTATAAATGTATCTAGTTATTCCAAGGCTACTAAACTAATCGGTCTTTCGTGACTTGATCTTTCTTGTGATCATGCCAATGTTATGTTATAATGCACCGACTATGGGTAACTGGGGTTGGGGCATTACACATTACATTATATCATAAAGTGAAAAACTACAACAACATATTGTCTTAATATCCCTTCATACTATCCCTGTAGGTCATCTTTAATATACTTCTTCACATCCTGGAAAAATTAAAACATTGTAAGGGGTGAGCTCAGATGCTCAGTAAGGATAACAATATAGCGAAATCTTTCATAAATAAACATAAACATTTAAGGCAATGTATAACTATAACAAAAGCCTTTTGAACTTGAACTTCAGCATAAAATGGAAAAAGCAAAATGAGATAATTCCATTTACTTAATAACATGGATATTCTACTGGTCAAATAATCACATGAAATATCAATAACCACTTTCATAATGATGGAATGCATAATTCCAGACTATCATAACAACGTAGCCAAGGCCTCGTGCCAAGACTACAAATAAGATTTTGTCAAAGCCTCATGCCAAGACACTAGTTTGTCTCATAAGACCGGTCGATGCATCGAGGAGCTATAGCAGTCTCCACCCATCACTTATTAAGTCCAATGCATTCCTTATATGAAAATGTTTAAACATATCATAAACCATAACATAATCATACCACATAAAACATGCATAGAGGAAACATAACATTTCCACATTTCAATCACAAGACATAAATACAACACATAGATATAAAAAAACACTTTTAAAACCCTTTTCAATACCAAAATAAAAGAAAATTAAAACTTTGTAATTATTTTTTATTTAAACAAGTTATGGCTTGTAGAGGAAGCCGAAACTCAAATAATGGTCACGGCTGCAGAGATGTCGTTGTCGCTGCATACGTACGACAAAAAAACATTCCCTTTTTTCGTTTAGTAAAATTCTTCATATAAAAAAATATTCCTCTTGAATAAACGTAAAAGTCAAAGGGGTTTATACACCATATAAAAGAAAGTTGTGTATAAAACAAAATATGTCTCAATGAAAGGAGATTGAGACGAAGTCCCTTACAAATATTAATTTTTTTAAATAAAATAAATATATTATGTGTATTCACTATAAGTACATATAAATAAAGTACAAATACAAGATAGGACATAATAATATCATGACATAATTTGAAAGTAGGAGATTAACCCAAAAAATAGAAATTGGGTTAAGAAGTTCCCTTACCTGGTGTCCGACTTGACTCAATCGTTCTATAATCTCCTGAATAATAATCTAGAGTTAATTTCTATTTTCTTAAGAACCTTTTTAATGTTAATTATTCCTTTTATATCACTTATTACCATGTTATGAACATTATGTAATTATTTAAGCTAATAACGGTCATTTTGTCGATCTTTGGTACTTGAGTCAAAAAAAACTTCTTATAATTACAAGTTGTTCATGTGGTGAAATATCCATTATATACATAATTATATTCGTGATGTAGATATCATATATATCATATATATCCAGTATATACAATCATTCATAATATTACATAACATTTAGAGGTAAGAAATGAAATGCATCGTTCATGGAGATGGTAAGCCGTACATACGCATGAACGCTACTTCCATTTCTATTTAGTATTTAATGGAATGAAATCATAATTATATAAAATTATATTATAATTCCAGTATAATATCAAATATAATATCATTTACTCCATCCTTTATACATCACACATATGGCATTAACGATTCAAATCACTTTGAGGGGGCGGTAGTCCGCTCTTCCTAAGATGAAATTATAGCGTTTACCCATAATGGAAATAATTAAGGTATTACATAAATGAGAAATACATAATAATAAGGAAAAAAACAATATATATCATATATAAAATAGTGTTATCATAATGGCCACCATGAGAGGTGTTAAAAGAAGATTGAACAATCATCGTTTCGTGAGGCAGTAATTCACCACTGACAGAAACAATATGCTCATTAGCCATTAGACGAAGGTGTGTGTAAGTGTAAATCAAATCCTTCTCATAAGAACATCCTATTATATTTAATATACTTGTGTTGTTACAAAATAAAGGAATAAAAATATTATAAGGGGTTGGAGAAGCAATATAAAACAAAATAACATAAGAGAAGACATTACCTTAAAATCGGGTAACTCTTTTTGATTTGAGACAAAGGCTTCCTTGGGAAGAATTATGCCCAAAGTGAGGCTTCTAAGAGTAATAGAGGGATGTTGGGAGAGTATTTGGTCATAGTTTGGCCGAGCCAAATGGCTTTGATGGTGTGAATAAGGTGGTAGTGGTGGGGGCCTTTTATAAGAGGAGAGGAGGGGCATTCTTGGAATGATTGAAATGTACTTTATTATGAAATGATTTTGGGATTATAAAGGTCCCACAATGATATATTTAGAGGATAAGGTGATAAGGGTTCGAAATATACCCATATAATAAGTTTTATACATGTTTATGTCTTAGTTTTTACATTTTCGATTCATTTTATTTAAATGGTTAATTAATGAGGTAAGCGCTGCATCATCATGGTGTCACAAAAAAAATAATTTATTTAATGTTTAAAAATTATAAAAAAAATATCATGATGTAGGAAATATTTTTATCTTTCTAATGAATATTTATTTTCAAAATGATAACTTATATAACCCCAAGTAATAATTGTTTTAGTAAAACAACACATGTTTGTGAAAATTTTATTTTTACCTTAAATAAAAAGTTATTAATGTCATTTTCTTACCCATGTGGCTCCATGGGGTCCCCAAGTTGACCCATGGATTTTATTGGTAGGCCATGACTCATCCAATAATAGTATCACAAGTGTAAAGGTATTTTCATATTTTTATAACATCATTTTTACCTTAAATTTCACTAATTACCTTTAATCACGATTAATTAAACTTAAAAGTTACTATTCACCAAAAAATTATTTTAATCCCATTAAACCACATTTTACTTCCTAATGACAACAATGTATGTTGGATTTTTGAAAATAAAATCACAGAAGGGGTAATTTTTCATTTAAATGAAAAGTTATTTTTTTAACTACCACTTAGTGGTTTCACTATTCATCAAAAATTGACGTTTTTCATAACAATGCCAAAATTTCACCCTAAACTATAATTGATATTCTGAATTCAAAAATTATGTATATTTTACAAAATTCCAAACATATAAGTTGCATTAATTTATTTTATAATTAATTCCCGCTGTCACAACAAATAGCGTGTTTTAAGAAACAATATATATCAAAAGATTGAAAATTGTTTATGTCCAATTTCATAGTGAAATTAATTATAATGACCACCATTGGATAAAATCGTTAAAATATATTCTAATTATACTTTAAAACTACTCAATAGTATAATTTATCACTATAAATTATTTTTATTAAAAATGTTGTTTTTAAGTATTTTCACTATTCATAAAAAAGTGTAAGTTCTGAAAAAAATACAAAAAATTCAACATAGGATAATTTCGATATTCTGAATCCAAAAATGAAGTTCATTTTGAAATATAAAATATATATAATTTCAAAAATTGGGTATTAATATTCATAATGGCTATTTTGATTGGTCGCGGTGTGTTAGAACTCGAGGTGGCGTACAACACACGATGCTCTATTATTCAAAGAGAAGCGTACCATGGAAGATCGGGGTGTTACATTCTCCCCGCTTTCAATAAATTTTGTCCACGCAATATGAAATTTTTCATTAAAAATAAAAGATTGAAAATAGAAAATACTTTTGTGGAAAACCCACATCAAAAATAAGGTTAATAAAAATATAACTTTAAAAGAAAGAAAGAGAAGTACAAAGGTCACTCGAGATAGCCCATACTAGGATTCTATGAAAATATAGATGTGGAGGAACAAAAAATCATCATGGTTTGATGGAGAGTTGTAGAAAACAGGGTAAGGAGAAGGTTAACAACAAGAAAATCACAAACCTGTGATTGGTTAAACGATCATTGATTCCCCAATTGGAAAAATTAACCGACAATTTTTTTGTTTTAAGTTACCATTCATAAAGTTGAAGAATTTATTTAGGAGATTTACTAAGAACCTAAGGAAATATACTTACTTGTCATGTAGACTTTCATTCTTTAATAAATTTTTACCACAAACCCTTCTTTCATTCCAAATGGTAAGAGAACTCAAAAATATTCTATTCATCATAATTGTATAAGGTTCCAAATATTAACACATACCATTTAGATTTGGAAAACAATTTGTAATAACCAGGGACATTCTGTAGGCTAGTGGTAGGTAATAAAGACATGTCGCACTATGGTTGTGGGTTTGATTCCTACAGCTTTTTCCGACGTGACGGGTTATCCCCTGACATGCAGGTTGTCCTTTTCCTAAAACTATAGTCTTATAATATTCCAAAAATAATCTTCATAAATGTTTTAACCATAAATAATACTACCCAAAGTTCAACTTAATCCATTCCAACCTTTATAGTTATCCAAAATACCTCTGTCCGGACATTTTCTAAAAGGTCTCTAAATTCCAAAATCAATTGTAACATCAGATTCCCCAAATAAAGTAAAGTTTCTCTTATTGTCACATACTGATTACATGATTACCTTCATCATATTAAAACCTTAATGAAAACAAAAAGTACTGCAGTACAATCCTTTTATATATCACATTATTCATATAACCAGAATATAATCTTTGAGTCCAAAAGCACCAATACATTAATTATTCCACTTCAACTATAGTATCAGCATAAGATTTTCATTGATCCCTTGGATTTTTCTGAGGTAATTTTCCCTAATGCTTAGGAAATTCATTTTCATAATTACCAATTTCCCTATAATTGTAGCATTCAACTTTGATAGCCTCTTTCTTTCCCTTGCAATCACGAGCCTGGTGACATTTTTCTCCACATTTATAATAACCTCCCATTACTTTTAGGCATGTACTAGGGTGATTCTTCCCACAATTATCGCATAATGGAAAATCCTTCTTTCCCTTTTCCCCTTTATCTGTCTCTTGTTCCACCGTTCTCTTCTTCTCTTTCATTACTTTATTGTTATACAATTTAGAGAATTCCTTTTCTGTCCTGATAGCACATGAGACAATATCTTCGTATGATGAGAAGGCTTGTGAGACTAATTCTCGACGGAGAAATGGTTTCAACCCATCAAATAAATGATCAATATTACTTCTTGGGTTACATATATAATCAGCTGCATGCCTTGCTAACCCTGTAATGTTAGCCTCATACTTTTTGACATTCTCATCCTCCTTTTGTCTCAGACTCCGAAATTTCCTTTCCATATCTGCTCGATGGTCATGAGGAAAGTATTTTTCTAAGAAAATCTCTTTGAACTCTCTCCATTCCATACTTGATACTTCTTCATCTTCCTTTGTATTTTGGATCAATGACCACCATTTTTCAGCATCTCCAGTGAGGTGGTAAACTGCCATGATAAGCTTTTCCCTTTCACTACTCCCCAAGGCATGGAATATTTTCTATAAGGAATTTATCCATTTCTCAGCTACTAAGGGATTTGTACTCCCATTGAATGTTGGTGGTTGTTGCATCATGAAGCCGTCTAACATTGATCCTCCACGTTGTGGATCAAGGTGCTCCATAAGAGTAAGGTTATTATTCATAACCTGAGTGAGTTGTCCCAGTATGGTGATAAGTTGATCAGCACAAGTTATATCTCCAGCTCCATTATAATTATCTTGAGCAGGAGGACAATACCTACATGGATTACCTGCATTGATACAGTTTCCATTCCTTCCACTAGGTTCCATTTCTAAACAATGGAGTAAACTAGATTAGTTTATGAAAAAAATACATAATTCTGTACTTTGTAAAACACTTAACATAAATTGAACAAATTATGGATACAATCCATATTAATAAAAAGAAATGTTTTCTTTGAGGGAGTATATACTCATAAACCCTTCATAATGATTTGTAATGAAAATGAGAATTATCCTAAGCATATCCCCTGAGAGTTTCGTAACCAGGAGTGCAGCAAGGCCCATTGTCGTGCACCAGTTCCCATTCGAGTATAGCTCAAAGCGGTGTTTTCAGGTATTAAACCTAGGTACATCTGTTCCAGATCCTACTTTACTAGCTCGTATCCAGACAGGTATGTATTGCTCGAAAAAGTAACAAAATCACTATAATTCCAAAATTTTAGGAAGTTCTTCTATACTAACCCTCAAAATCTATCTTTGGGCTATGTGCGCTAATTGGAGTTTATCTAAATCTAGCATCCAAGGTTAGTACTAAACTGCCTCTGATACCAACTGTAACGCCCCGACCCCAGTTACCCAGATTCGGTGCATTATTGCGTAACATTGGCATGATCACAAAAGATCAAGTCTCGAAAGACCGATTAGTTTAGTAGCCTTGGAAACACTAGATACGCTCATAAACATGACATTATATCATAAAGTAAAAACTAAAACAACATCTTGTCTTCATATCCCCTCATACTATCCCTGTAGGTAATCCATAATATACTTCTTCACATCCTGGAAAAATCAAAACATTAGAAGGGGTGAGCTCAGATGCTCAGTAAGGATAAAAATATAACGAAAGCTTTCATAAATAAACATAAACATTTAAGGCAATGTATTACTAAAACAAAATCCTTTTAAACGTGAACTTAAGAATTATATGGCTAAATTAAAATGAGATAATTCCATTTACTTATTCACATGGATATTCTACTGGTCGAATAATCACATGAAATATCAATAACCACTTTTATAATTATGGAATGCATAATGTCGGACTATCATAACCACATAGCCAAGGCCTCGTGCCAAGTCTACAAAAAAGATTTTGTCAAAGCTTCGTTCCAAGACACTAGTTTGTCTCATGAGACCTTCCGATGCATCGAGGAGTTATAGCGGGCTCCACCCGTCACTTATTATGTCCAATGCATTCCTTACATGAAAAGGTTTAAACATATCAAAAACCATAACATAATCATACCACATAAAACATTAATAAAGGAAACACAACATTTCCATATTTTAATCACAAGACATCAATAAAACACGTTGATATAAAAAAACACTTTTAAAATCATTTTCAATACCAAAATAAAATAAAATTAAAACATTGTAATTATTTTCCATTTTAAAAAAGCTATGTCTTGTAGGGGAAGACGAAACTCAAATAATGGTCACGGCGGAGGAGAAGTCGTTTTCTCCACATTCGTATGAAAAAAAACATTACCTTTTTTCGTTTAGTAAAATGCTTCGTATAAAAAAATATTCCTCTTGAATAAACGTAAAAGTCAAAGGAGTTTATACACCGTATAAAAGAAAGTTGTGTATAAAACAAAATATGCCTTAATGAAAGGAGATTGAGATGATTTCCCTTACAAATATCATTTTTTTAAATAAAATAAATATATTATGTGTATTCACTATAATTACACATAAATAAAGTACAAATAAAAGATAATACATAATATTATCATGACATAATTTGAAAGTAGGAGATTAACCCAAAGAATAGAAATTGGGTTAAGAAGTTCCCTTACCTCGTGTCAGACTTGACTCGATCATTATTTAATCTCCGGAATAATAAACTATAGTTAATTTCTATTTGATTATGAACCTTTTTCATCTTCTTTATTCCTTTTATATCACTCATTTTCATGTTATGAACATTATGTAATTATATAAGTTAATAACGGTCATTTTGTCGATCTTTGGTACATGAGTCAAAAATAAACTTCTTATAATTACAAGTTGTTCATGTGGTGAAATATCCATTATATCTAGAATTATATTCATGATTTAGTTATCATATATATCATATATATCCAGTATATACATTCATTCATAATATTACGTAACATTTAGAGTTAAGAAATGAAATGCACCGTTCATGGAGATGGTAAGCCGTACTTACGCATGAACACTACTTTCATTTCTATTTCATATTTAATGGAATTAAATCATAATGATATACAGGTATATTATAATTCTAGTATAATATCATATATAATATCATTTACTCTATTCTTTTTAAATCCCACATATGGAATTAATGATTCAAATCACTTTGAGGGGGCGGTAGTCCGCACTTTCTAAAATGAAATTATCGCGTTTACCCATAATGGAAATCATAAAGGTATTCCATAAATGAGAAATACAGAAGAATAATGAAAACAAAAACACAATATATATCATATATAAAAATAGTTTCATCATAATGGCCACTATGATAGGTGTTAAAAGAATATTGAACAATCATCGTTTTGTGAGACAGTAATTCGCCACCACAGAAACAGTATGTTCTTTAGCCATTAGACGAAGGTGTGTGTAAGTGTAAATAAAATTATTCTTATAAAAACATCCTAGTATATTGAATATACTGGTGTTTTTACAAAATAAAGTAATAAAAAGAGTTTAAGGGGTTGGAAAATAAAAATAAAACAAAATAACATAAGAGAAGACATTACCTTAAAATCAGGTAACTCTTTTTGATTTGAGACAAAGGCTTACTTGGGAAGAATTATGCCCAAAGTGAGGATTCTAGGAGTAATATAGGGAAGTTGGGAGAGTATTTGGGCAGATGATGGCCAAGCCAAATGGATTTTATGGTGTAAATAAGGTGGTAGTGGTGGGGGCCTTTTATAAGAGGAGAGGAGGGGCACTCTTGGAAGGATTAAAATGTTACTTTATTATGAAATGATTTTCAGATTATAAAGATACAAAAATGATAAAATTCAAGGCTAAGTTGATAAGGTTTCTAAATATACCCATCCAATAGGTTTTAGACAAGTTTAAGTCTTACATTTTACATTATCTTTTCATTTTATTTAAATCGTTAATTAATGAGATAATCGCTGCATCATCATGGTGTCACAAAAAATTTAAATTTATTAATGTATAAAAATTATAAAAAAACTATCATGATGTAGGAAATATTTTAAGATTTTCATTTAATATTTCTAGTCAAAATGTTTACTTATATAACCCCATTTAATATTTGTTTTAGTAAAACAACACATGTTTGGGACAATTTTATTTTTACCTTAAATAAAAAGTTATTAATGTCATTTTCTTACCCAAGTGGCTCCATGGGGTCCCCAAGTTGACCCATGGATTTTATTGGTCGGCCATGAATCATCCAATAAGGGTAGGACACGTTTAAAGGTATTTTCAGATTTTTATAATATCATTTTTACCTTAAATTTCACTAATTACCTTTAATCGTGATTAAATAAACTTAAAAGATACTATTCACCAAAAAATTATTTTAATCCCATTGAACCACATTTTACTTTCTAATGAAAACCATGTATGTCGGATTTTTGAAAATCAAATCACCGAAGTGGTAATGATTCATTTAAACGAAAAATTAGTTTTTTAACTACCACTAAGTGGTTTCACTATTCATCAAAAATTGATGTTTTTCAGAACAATGCCAAAATTTCAACCTAAGCTATAATTGATATTCCGAATTTAAAAATGATTTCTATTTTAAAAAATTACGAACATATAAGTTGCATTAATTAATTTTATAATTAATTGTTGTTTTCACAACAAATAGCGTGTTTTTAAGAAACAATATATATCAAAAGATTGAAAATTGTTTATGTCCAATTTCAAAGTGAAATTAATTATAATGACCACCATTGGATAAAATGGTAGAAATATTTTCTAATTATACTTTAAAACAACTCAATAGTATAATTTATCACTATAAATTATTTTTATTAAAAAAGTTGTTTTTAAATATTTTTCACTATTCATAAAAAATTGGAAGTTCTCAGACAAATACCAAAAATTCAACCTAGGCTAATTTCGATATTCAGAATCCAAAAATAAAGTCCATTTTGAAATATAAAATATATATAATTTCAAAAGGTGGGTATTACTATTCATAATGACTATTTTTATTGGTCGCGGTGTGTTAGAACTCGAGGTTGCGTACAACACACGTTGTTCTATTATTCAAATAGAAGCGTACTATGGAAGCTCGGGGTGTTACCTTAAAACAAGAAATGTATTTGTGGTATCATATAAATTTATTCAATAAAATAATTTTTATATGAAAAATGATTTTCTTAAAAAAGTGATATTATATTCTAATAATATATTAAACATTATATTAAATATAAAGGACAATATTATTTTTATGAATTTAAATGGGTTTGAAAACTGTTATTGTCAAAATAGTGAGATTTTATTAACAAATTTTGATTCGTGTATAAAGTTAAATATCCCATATTTAAAGGACTGTTTTGATAAAAATTCAATATTATTTTTGGAATCATCATTTTGAAATTATCTGACGGTTATTTTTTCATAATTTTCTAAGATAATCAAATTTTTAGGTAAAAAAAGAAAATGGTATAAATATATCGTGTGTGTTATAACATCATAATGACCCAAAAGTGATTTAATAATTACTATTAATGGTATCCCTAAAAAAGATAGGATTACCCTATAAAATAATTTGTTTATAGGTTTTTTGATTGTCCCAACCTGACTCGACATTTCCATATTATTTTATTCATTTTTGGTCCTAATATATCGTATGCATGAGTAGTCCTGAGATCAAATAGATGGAAGGTTTTTTATTATTTTGTAGAGTTTTTAGATCTGTTATGGTTAACCTAAATAGTTATATATAACCATTTCGCACTGTTTTAGGTTGTGTGTGTCACTTGGAGGAGCTATTTTTTATGGATTTTTCTTGGTATGTTAAACATTACCGCCTGCTAGGTGTAATCAAGCGAGGTCCCTATTCTTGTCCTACAGGCATAGCACAGTTTGTGCATGTTTTAGTAAATCATTCACTTAAACTATGCACACTGTAATATTTAAAAAATACATTAATAATAATACTAATAAGTAATGATATTATTATTATTTTTATTTTTATTATTTTTATTAAAAACCTTAACGGACTCCCCATTTTTCTGTCCCACACGCACAACCAAGCCCCCCTCCCCCTCTCCATATAATGTGACATTGATCTGGAGGGGCTCCGCATCATCTTGCTACTCATATCCTCTCTGTTTTCATGGATATAATATACTGCATAAGTTATGATATCAGTTTCATGTAAGGGTTCTCCCTATTTTTAAGTTTCTTTGATTTTAAATTAAGATTTTAGCGATTTTGTGTTTTTTGAATTTTTCTAGAGTGCATTGAAACTCATGTGGTGGTTATGGGGCACTATTGCCAAAGACATGAACGTGTATTCATAGGTAGGCATGTACATATATAATTTCCCCATTTATGTAAATTCACTTATGGTGGTATGAATATATATTATAGTTCTAGGTGTTCTAATATGTATATATGAATATGGATTTGTTTCAAATAGTAAAGGGATATATATACAAGTTTAATAATATATGTGTAAATATTCTTGTATATATTTTTCTATAAAAATATATACAAATATTCTTGGTTTACATATTGATATGTGAAGGTGCCTATGCACGGAAGTGGGAAACAGATTATTTGAGTCACTGTCATCTAGGGCATTGTTCCTTGAGTTTGAGGTAGGTTCTGTATGACCATTCTTTTAATTTGAATTCCCTAATTTCCTAAGTGTTCTAAAAAGTTTTTTTAATATTTAATATATGTATATTCTTGCTAAGTGATGGTGGTTCTTAGTGTTGGCCATCCCTATATTTTTTATTCTCACCTACATTTCTTGACATGTTTATTATTCATTAAAATATTATTCCAAGGTTGTTTTTGAATGGTTATCATTTTAAATTCTTAAAAGTGGACTTAAAAATGGTTTTGGGACTGATATGTATTTCCAAAGATTTTTTTTGTGTGATTCATATAGTTGATAAAGTTTGATTGAATAAATATGGATTCATATGTGATTTTAAATGTGTACATTTCATGTTTTGGTTTGATTAAAAAACTGCATCGGTTTTGGTGTCAATTTTATGTTAAATGGTGATTTGACATTCTTAAGTAGCTTATATTAAAGTGTTTATTGATTTGATGATGTGATGATTGGGTGGAATAGAAATTTTTGGATATTAATAATTTGTTAAGTGCATGGGAATTATGGGTACATAAGTGGGTAGACTAGGACTAGTATGCCAGGTGTATGAATGGGGCTAAGGTATGGTCTCCACATAGATGGATTGATGCCACAACGCCAACTAAATATTTATGATGATTTCAGAATAGTAGAAATTTGGATTTTATCCTCTTTAGCGGCTCATTCATGATGATTCTGTTTGTTATGGATTGTATACCATGTCATTGAGGTATGGGGATCACAATTCCCCACTAAACCCTAGCTGCATCGGGATTTCCCATAGTGCTTGTGATGGGAATTACAATTCAATTGTATCATGCTTGTTTATTTATTTATGAAAAAAAAATTAATGTAAATTTTCTTCCTATTATTTTGAAATATATATCTATGCTTGGAAACTATTTTCAAAATATTATGGAAAGGATATGGTTTTCATGAAAATGAAAACATGTTACATGAATTTGAAATGAATAGAAAATATTATTTTTATTATTCCTTATATTTAAATCGAAATGTATTGGTTTTATATTTAAATGGATAAATAGATAATATTTTATTCTATAATTCCAAATGGGTTATAATAGTAACACCTATAGATTTATTTTTGTTTTTAGCGTCTGGTGCTTCTTACCACTCTAATTCACTCATGGAGTGAGAGTGATCCTACAGTTGGAGGGGACCAATGAGGTCACATAGATGTATATGTGATAGTTTATTTCATGAAACTATTTGTGGTTATCATTAATGTTCAGATTACATTTGTTTATTTAACTATTTTTCATGGGATAAATCATTCTGAACTATGTATTCCTGATTCCTAACACTAGTTTCCTACCATAGAGGATTATGAATTCCTCTCCAGACTTGTCTTGGGCTGACTTGAGTAACCAGTTCACGATTGACCTGGGTTAGTTTGTGAAAATATGGTATTAGAGAAAGTTTTTTCCTTTTATTCTAGTGATGTTATGTATTTTTTGAGATAGGATTGTGTTGGTCAAAAATCCCTCAGGGTTACATTGCATCATTTTTGGGAAGATTTAGTTTGTTGACAAAGTAGGTTTCCAATGTGAATTGTCGTGTTCTAGAGATATAGTTGAAAATCCATGTTGTCAAAGAACCATTACAAATGAATGGACAATCTTGTGGTGGTATAAAAGGATAATTACATGGTGGCGCCATTTTCAAGTGTTTTCCAAATTTTTGGGGTCCAAAATTTGGAATTTGGTGAGCAACGTGAAAAGTGGATATCCTTGAAGATCAAATTTAAATATCGAAAATGTGTGAATTTCGCAAAGATAGGCTTCATGTATTGGATTTCGCGAAGAACATAAGAATGTTGACAGTGATGCTTCGTGATTACAACGAGCTTCGCGAATAGCATATTTGAAGAGTATTGTGGGAGTGAAGGGGATTGCGAGTGGAGATCCACGGTGAAGGCATGCAAGAATTGACGGGATTCTCTGCGATTACGATGAGCTCCGTGATCAAAAGTTTGTCATGGTGCTTCGCGATTTTGAGAGAATTTTGGTAGGAATATCAGAGTTTCGCAGTTTGAGATGACATGGTGTTGACTTCGCGCAGAATGTTCGAGGGTCGGTGGAATCACCTATAAATAGGCCTTGACCCTCTTGGGAGTAGAAGAGAGAGTTTTTCAGAGAAAATATTTTGCTCTTGGTTTGAAAAGCTGATTTGAAAAGGTAGTTTTCTTCGCGGTGGCTAATTTAGCTCCTCAAAATTCATGTGCTCCACGTTGGCTCAATGAGCTTCACGAGGGAAGGTGCTCTGCGATGACTTGAGCTCCGCGATGGCCTAAGCATTGAGAATGTTTGAGCTTCACGAGAGTGCTTCGCGAGAGTGCTTCACGAATAGGTTGGAGCTTCGTGAAGGCCTGTTTGAGCTTTGTAAAATGGGGAGTCTCACGAAGTAAGGTGCTTTGCGAAGGTTTTTCCAAAGGTATTTCCCAATGTTCCAGGGAAAAGGGGTTTCTCATCAGTGGGTGAAAGTTGGACTTCAATAGAGCATCTACATACAGCGAAAGATGCATTCATTAGTAGTAATGAAGAGACCTATTGGTCTATAAACTGTGAGTGGATCTTCTGAAGAGGATGTAAGCTCATTTCAGGAGAGAGAGCAGTGAGTTCTCAAATTGTGAGTTGTTGTAAACTATGAGGGTAAGTGAGTCCATTTAGAACTTTTAAACATCAGTGCGTTTATATTGGAATTGGTACATCGACACACTTCCAGTGCATGCATCTTGGACGTAGCCCAGTGAGGGTGAACGAAGTAAAAATCATTGTGCCCTATTCATGCTTTAAGGTCTATTCATACTCAGCATCGAGAAGGAGAGAAAATATGGTTTTTTATAACATCAAAACAAGATCAAAAAGTGGTAGTTGTTTTAATTTATCATACCCTGATTCACCCCCCCCCCCCCTCTCAGGGTATCTCGCCTCATGGACCTAACAATTGGTATCAGAGGGAAAGGATAATAAATGTAATTCTCTCTCAAATAGAGGTTACCAATCATAAATGGGTTCTTTCTTGGACGGGAACAATTTTCAGCTATAGATGAATCAGATGCAACATTACTTCTGATCATTGGGAATCGATGTGTTTATAGAATCAATACACGGTATAACATCCGATATTAATAATGGTGCATTATCAGAAGCTGAGTGAAGATAATTTGATGCTGATTCTAAGGGAATAAATGCTTTAGTAGGATCCATATCCAATCCTATCTATACAAAGGTGATCTCATGTAAATCAACACATGCTATGTGGGAAAATCTATTAAATATATATGAAGGAGATACAAAGGTCAGAGAAGCAAAGATGCAAGTGTTGTGGAACCAGTATGATGATCTGAGAATGAACCTGAATGAGTGTATTGATACATTCTCTGACAGGGTAAATGTTTTAGTGGAAGATATGCGAGGTCTTGGAGAAGTTATTAAAGACATAAAGATTGTGAAGTGCATTATGAGGAATCTAACACCTCGGTTCAATTAGATAGATTCGGTTTTGGAAGATAATTCCCCGAAAGAGTTGACATTGGATAATCTGCACAACACCCTTGTTGCATATGAAATGAAAAATGATGATAATGATGCTGTGGAAAAGGGGAAATCCAAATAGGTGTCATTCAAGGTGATGAAGAATCTCACCATTGAAGACTCTCTGGAAGAATAAGAGACATAGGAGGTGATTTCATTCCTCTCCTCAAACCTTCAAAGAGGAAAAGAAATGTTTAAAGGGAAGATTCCACATGCTTGTTTTCGATGTGTAAATGATGTAAATCTTGCTGACAGGCTCCCCAAAAAGTTCCAATAGGATGATGATGTTGATGAAATCAAAATTCCCAAGAAGAAGTCTCCAGCCTATGGGAAAGGAAAGAAACGGTTCAAGAGAAATTTATTTAAGAAGAATAACCTTCGTTTAAAACAATATGAAAGTTCAGAAGAGTCTGAGGTTGAGGAGGTTGAAGAGATACAGAACTGTAGAGATCATGGACAAAATTCTATGGTGGCAGTTGTCGATAGTTCTCATAATAATTATGAAACTGAAGTTGATGATGAAAAAGAAGAAGTTGAGGGAAGAGTTGATATGCAAGGAGAGTTAGAGGCTTCTCTTGAGGAGATATATGTTTGGAGAGCCAAAACAAAGAAATCCAACAAAGTTTTTCGTGACACCAAACTCTATATGCAGTAGTAGGAAGAAGAGAAGTCTGAGTTGATGGGAAGAAATTGAAAAAATCAAGTCATCAACACTAGAGGACTAAGAATCAGTTAGTGAGTATAAAATAAATATTGACGAACAGAAATGGGAGATCAATAGCTTGAATAACACAAGGAAAGGTCAAATCAAGCATATTGAAGAACTTGAAGAAGTCGTGAGTCTGCAGAAAAAGGTTAAAGATCATGATAAACTCTTGACTCTTGATGGGTCATCAGGAAAGAAGATCACTCAAAAAATCAAGAAGCTAAAAATGGCGAATAATGGTCCAGAAGAAAATAAGAATCGACTATGTTCAGATGCTAAGTCCTCTTGGGGGCTTGACCGAAAACAAAAATAAGTGAAAATTGAGGTCAGAACACAAGCAACCACACTGAGATTGAAATTTGATTTGGGCACAAGGAAGAATCAGAATATTCAGAGATCCCATGGTGAAAATCGTGGTACAGAAGTCAAGAAAAGGAATGAACCTCATTTCAGGTGTTATTGTTGTGGAAATATGGGACATTCATAGTATGTGTGTTCCATATCCATGATATATCGAAGGGAACAAGAACAAAAGAGGAAGCCAAACAGAGAACAGTTCTCCATAACATATTTTGAAGGACACTGATTTTTGTGGAGAGGATTTGGGAACATGTCTAGGTACTGCACTTTGACTATACAGTGGAATGTTCCAAAGAAGAACCAAAATGTTCACAAGAAACAGATCAATGAAACAACTAGTGAGTTGAAAATGCAAAATAGATTTTCACCTTTTCAAGATGAAGTTGGTCCATCAAACTCTAAGAAAGAATAGAAGTCTCAATCAATGCCGAGTGTGAAGGAAAAAAGTATGGACCCCGAAGAATAAGGGTGAGAAGGTCGTGGTGGAAGAAATTTCCCTTAAAGCATCAGATCACACTGGTGTGTCAATCATTGATAGTGGTTGCACATCTCACATGAAAGGTAATAAGGATCTTTTTACAGGCATAAAATTTGACAAAGAACGAGTTGTCAAGTTTGGGAATGATGATAGGATGAATATTATTGGCTCAGGAAAGGCCATGTTTGGGGGAAAATAGATGAGATGTGCTGATGTCTTTGTAGTATAAGGCCTCATTCACAATTTACTCAGCGTTATTCAACTATGTGACTCAGGACATTCTAAAAGGTTTACTAAGAAGATGTGTGTCTTCAAAGTAAGAGATGGGGTATTAGTTCTACAGGGAAAAATAACAAATTGAAATCTCAACCTAGTAAGTGGAGAAAAAGATATGTGTTTTCTATCTAGAGAAGAAGAAAACAAGTTATGGCATAAAAGACTTGGTCATATTTGCTAACCATCCTAGGAAGATCTTGTAAAGTTTTATGTAGCAAGAGACCTCCCTAAGTTGTCATGTGACCGTACTCACATGTGTGATGCATGCCAACAAGGGAAGATCATCAGAAAGACGTATAAGGAAAAGGAATAGAAGTCAAAAAGAGATCTCAAATTGGTGCATGCTGATGATTGTGGTCCTATCACACCAAGATCAATGGACGAAAAAAGGTACTATGTTCTTTTAATTTATGAATATATTATAATGGAATGGGTATTTGTTATTTCCCATAAGTCGGATGTGTTCAGCTGTCTAAAAGAGTACCGTAGGGAGTGTGAAAGGATGCTCGGACTGAAAATTTTGAAGTTTCGTACTGACAATGGTATGGAATTCACAAATAGTTTAGTGGAAGGCTATCTTGAGAAACATGGGATAAAGAATCAAGTTTCCTCATTAATAACTCCCCAATAGAATGGAGTGGTTGAAAGGATAAATAGGATCATCAAATACATGGCCAGAATGATGCTCATTGAAAAATATCTACAGGGGAAATTTTGGAAGAAAGCTCTTTTGACATCGGTCTATATTTATAACAGGGAACTATTGTGGCCGAAGGAAGGAAAGACGTTGTATGAGATGTAGTATGGAATGAATCCAACACTAAAATACTTTCAAATATTTGGAAGCAAGTTATTTATCCTCAATAAGGAAAAACATAGGAAATATGAGTCATGAGGAGATGATGGGATATTCCTAGGAAACTCTGGAAAAAGAAAGCATACAAATGTTTTATCAAAATTCTAGGAAAAGTTGTTGAGAGAAATGATGTCACTGTAGTGGAGAATGAGGAGATCATTCAACAGTGTAGTGAACTATTTTCTAATGAAAGTGATGAGGAGGAAAGTAATGCAGGGGGAGCAGAAGTGGCTGATGTTGATTCAGAAGAAGATACCGATGATGAGCATGAGGAATTAAAGACCGTATCTGCACACAAGTCAAGAAGTCGAGTTGAAATTGATAGGAAGAATATCATTGTTGATCAGTTAGCTCCATTTCATACTAGAAGAATGAAATCACTACAGCATACATCTTTACTATCTTAGGTTGAGCCTAAAGTCTTTGCTGATGTAGCTGAAGATGAAAACTGGGTTCAGGCCATGAATGAAGAGCTAGATCAGATTGAGAATAACCAGACATTGGAGATTGTTTCTAGGCCTGAAGATAAGAATTTTATCAGGACAAATGGGTCTATCACAATAAGAATAATGAATATGGCACAGTGATTCAGAAAAAAGAATGACTGGTGTGCAAAGGATACTCCCAGATAGAGGGAATAGATATTGATGAGACATTTGCACCAGTTGTGAGACTAGAGACAATCAGATTATATCTAGCCATTACAGTGAAACAGAAGTTCAATGTTTTCCATATGGACATCAAATCTACATTTTTGAATGGGGTACTAGAGGAAGAGGGGTATATTGAGAAGCCCAATGGGTTTCTCATTCAGGAGGATGAGAACAAGGTTTGCAGACTGAGGAAGGCATTGTATGGGCTGAAACAAGCAGCAAGATCATGGTACTCAAGGCTTGATCAATAATTAAAGAAGATTGGTTTCCAATTAGGAGGAGTTGAATACAATATCTATATCAACAAAAATAGTAATAAATGGATGACGGTCCGGGTTTATGTCAACGACACAGTATTTGGCAGATCTGATGATGCTCAGTGCAGACAATTTTCCAAATTCATGAAAAGTGAGTTAGAAATGTCAATGATCAGAGAGCTAACATTTTTCCTTTGTCTACAGGTGACACAAGGATGAAAGGGAAAATTCATTTCTCAATCCAAATATGCCAAGGAGGTTTTGATAATATTTGGAATAGAAAATCAAAGGATATGAAAACTCTAGTTGCTACCCAGATGAAACTGTCTAAATATGAGGATGGCAAGACAGTTAATATCATAGAGTACAGGAAAATCATTGGAAGTCTATTGTAATTTACTGCGACAAGGCTTGGAATTATTTTTGCCACATACCAAGAAGAGAGATATCAGAGTATTCCCAAGTAAAGCCACATGCATGAAGTGAGAAGAATACTTCGGTATATCAAGGGCACACTAGATTTTGGCATGATATATAGTGATAAATCTCAGTCAGAGTTATTGGGATATACAGATGCAGATTGGGCTGGTTCTGTGGATGACATGAAATTAACATTAGGAGGTGCAATCTATCTTGGTGGATTTTATATTTCTTGGATAAAAAAGAATCTATATTGAATTTCATTGAGCACGGCAGAAGTTGAGTATATTTCCGCCACTCAAGCACACGCATACTTATTGTGGAAGAAACAACAGATTGATGATATGGGTGTTAAAATGAAGTCTCTGATCATAATCTAGTGCGATAACTCAAGTTCTATAAATCTCAACAGAAATACCATCCATCACTCAAGGACAAAGAAAATTGTGATAAAGTATCATTTTATCTAGGAGAAGGTTGAGCAAGGAATTGTGAAGTTGGAGTATGTGTCTATAGAACTTCAGGTTGCACAAATTATGACAATGGCCTTACCCAAGGAAGCATTTGAAAGGCATTGACTAGATCTGGGAGATCAGTTGACTACCCGCACTTAAAAGAGGTGACCTTTGGGTTCGTTGACAAAGGGGGAGAAATAGTTTCTCCTCAAGGGGGAGAAACCCTGGCTAATGAAGGGAGAAAATGCCTTTGTCAAAGACACGAGGAGAACCTGACATGTGGAGTAGTGATATGGGGATAAAAATGAGATAGGGCAGTAATTTAAATCTGACGATACTAGAAGTGATCGATCAAAGATTAGATATCACGATAGCTAAGGAATCATGATAAAAGTAGAAAAGTGATGTTAGAATGGTGAGAGAAGAATCCCAGCTATCACCAATTGGTATCAGTTTGGTATCAACAATTGGAATCAACTTAAAATTTTGTATCAGTTGGGTATCAATATTTGTTGGAAGAAATGAAGTGATTCATTGATGATCTTTTCATTTACTCTTGTTTTTCACGACGAGCATTGCTCTTGGGGTCTTATAGTATGTGGTTAGTTATTTTATTTTCGTTATCTATCTCGCAAGAGGTGAAGGATTTTTTATGATAGAAGGAACTTCAGAGAGGTATCAAAGTGCAGAAAATCATACTGAGAAGAGTTGTCAACAAACCCAAATGAAGAGATTGTTGGGAAAAAATCCCTCAAGGTAACATTGCAACATTTTTAGGATGATTGTGTGTGTTGACAATGTAGGTTTCTAGGGTAAATTGTCGATTTCCAGAGATGTTGTTGACAATCCATGTGGACAAAGAACCTTGATAAAGGAATGGATGATCTGAAGGCGGTACAAAAAGAGCAGTACAAGGTGGCACCGTTTTCTAGTGTTTTCCAAATTTTTTGGGTCAAAAATTTGGAATTTTGTGATCATTGAGAAAAGAGGATATCCTTGAAGATCACATTTAAAAATGGAAAAGGCATTAATTTCACAAATAAATGCTTCATGAATTGGATTTCGAGAAGAACATAAGAATGTTTATGGTGACGCTTTGTGATTACGACGAGCATCGTGAATGGACGAGTTGAAGAGCATTGTGGCGGTGAAAGGCATTGCGAGTGGAGCTTCACGGTGAAGGCACGAAAGAATTGACTGGATGCTCCGTGATTACAATGATCTCCATAGTCAGAAAATTGTCATGGTGCTTCACAATTTGGAGAGAATTTCGGCAGGAACTTTGGAGCTTTGCGATTTGAGATGACCTAGTGTTGACTTCGCGCTGAAGGTTTGAGGGTCGGTGGAATCGCTTATAAGTAGGCCTCGACCCACTCGGGAATAGAAGAATGAGTTTTTTAGTGGAAATATTTTTCTCTCTGTTCACAAAGGGGATTTGCGAAGGCAGTGTGCTTAACGGTGGCTAATTTTGCTCCGTGAAAGTCATGTGCTCCCCATTGGCTCAGTGAGCTTCGTGAGGGAAGACGCTCTGTGACGACTTGAGCTCTGCTACAGCCTAAGCATTGAGAAGTCTTGAGATTTTCGAGAGTGCTTCATCAGAGAGATTTTCAAAGGCTTGTTTGACCTTTGCGAAATTGGGAGTCTTGTGAAGTAGGGTTCCATGCGAAGGTTTTTCCAAAGGAATTGCCCAGTGTTCAATGGAAAAGTGGTTTTTCATCAGTGGGTGAAAGTTGGGCTTAAATAGAGCATCTATATAAAGTGAAGGATGCATTCAATAGTATTAATGAAGAGACCTATCAGTCTATAAACTGTGAGTGGATCTTATGAAGAGGTAGTGAGTTCATTTGAGTTGAGAGAGCAGTGAGATCTCAAATTGTGAGTGGTTGTAAACCAAGAGGGACCGTGAGTCTGATTTGAACTTGTAAACAGCAGTGTTCTTATAGTAGAATTGGTACATCGGAAAGTTGTGGGTTTATGCTCCTTGGACGTAGCCCAGTGAAGGTGAACCAAGTAATAATAATTGTTTCATGTGCTTGCTTTAAGGTCTATTCATACTATGCATTGGGAAGTAGAGAGAGGAGGGTTTTGTCTAAAAGCAAAACAATATCAAGAAGTGGTAGTTGTTTTAATCTTCCATAACCTAAATCAACCCCCCTCTCTGGGTATGTAGCCCAGTGGACCTAACATATTTTAAGAATTAATTTTTTCAGTCGTAGTTATGTTCTTAATCTACTTTGATTTTGAAGGATGCTTGAATTTGTAGGGTATTCTGAGATGGTTGTTCCCCAAAAACTACTCTTGGATCTAATCTATTTTAAAGGTCCTTGTTTTTTATATGAAATTCTAATTGGTTTTGAGGTCTTGGTGGTACTTATGGGAGGGATTCATATAGTTTATGGTAGCTACACATGATCTAGAAACCCATATTCACACCATGCAACTGCCTTTGATTTCCTCTAATGTGTTCAAATAGTTTGTGTAGAGCCCATTTAATTGTGTGGCTGATATGTGCATAGAATTGTTTCATATGAGTTCTGTGTATTTTATATGGGTTTCAAAAATGGTAATTTCTTTACTAGAAATTGATTTCAAAAATTAACATATTAAGTGATTTGAATAATTAATGGGGTTTTTTTGGAAATTGGATTTGTTTTGGAAAAGAAAAAAATTTATAAAAAATTTTGGGGGTTTTTTGGAGTGCTTTGTGATGATTGATATTGAAGTCATTTAGAGAAATTGGTTTTGGAAACATTTCTTTTCAAATGAAAAAAGTTTGTTTTGAAAATTTATTTGGCACATTTTGAAGAGAGGTTTGGAAAGTGATTTTTCTATTTAACCCTTGGTATTCCCATGGAAGAGCACATGTATATTTGTATGTGCTGAGTGGATATTTATTGGTATATGTGGATTGGTGCTTGAGAAATCATGGTAATGTATATAAATTAGACTTTATGGAATACCATCAGTATGTTCCCACAATTTTTATCTTGTTTTTCTTTATGAAAATGTTTTTCTAAAAGGGGTTGTGATTTTGTTATAAGTGGGTGTGTTAAGATTATTTCTGATCAAGTGGAACTGAAATGTAAATTGTATTTTTAAATGGTTTTTTATTTTCAAATTAACTTTATGTGGGAAATTGTTTTCAATTTAGAAATAAAGTGGTGGTTTCAAAATGTGTATTTTTGTTTCGTATGGTGGTGTTCAGTTTTTGAATTGGTGTTTTTGGGTTGAAATTAGGTTTCGAGTTTTGGTTTTTGATTTATGAATGATATGTGGAGACTTGTATTTTGATGTGCATTGGGTTAGTTCTATGTTTCTTGTTGAGATTATCACACCTAAAAAAGTCTCATGGTCTCTAAGGGGTCTCCACTCGTTATTGGGTTTTTTCAAACTACCAGTATATTCATTGGGTTGAATTATTTTTTGTATGTTTCCTATTTTTCATCAAGGATGAGGTTTGGTAGATGCTTTTTTGTAGCTTGAGGAAGTTGACTATTTCTTAGAGTCATTGGGAACTCCATATTTTTTCAGAGTATGAGCTATTATGGTTTTGTTTGAAGGGTCAGGTTTGGAGCATTGAATGGGGATCGCTACTTTCTCTTTACATGTTGGGTTTTAGTGGGTGTAATTTGAAAGATGTAGGTCTAATTTATCACAGATCTTGAGAAGGGTTCCATGTCTGATGAAGAGGGTTAATAAGTGGAACATGTTCTTGGGTGTCTCCTATGTCAGTTGTTTCTTTTAATCCCTAATACAACATGCTCATTTTATTATAATGTGGTCTTCTTGGTAACTCTAAACCATTTCCCATAATCTTGTGAGGGATTTTCAACGGTGTGGTCATGGATAAGTTCTGTAAGTGGCATTTCTAGAAGATAAAGACTTAGTCATATGTTTACATTTCCCAACTATGATTAATCAGATGATTCAAGACATCATAGATTCATCCATTGGTCTCAAAGGGAATATTCTCATGTAGTCATCTAGTTAATAGGTGTGTGGTATTTTCATCAACATGTTGTCTCTGTTATCAAAGAACAATCCGGTTATGTTTACCCTTATCCTGGTTGTCTATTTTTTGGCCTCTTTTTGTTTGATTGGACTTCCAAGAATGATTAATTGAAAGGTTCCTATTTGGATATGTTTTCTACTTACGAGAACTATGAATCATGGTTTGTTTTGGTGTTTAATTTTAGTTTCTTTCATTTCTTCCCCTTTCATTAGGAATTTTTTGAAGATATGTGGTTTTAAAATGATGGGGAGACCCATTACAGGTCTTATTGATGTACTCTTTTATGATTCTTGACTATTACAGAGGAAATTAATGGGTCGAAACAATGTTAAGAGATTTTTCACCTATTAAGTGTTTTTATGGCCTAATAAATTTTGTTTGACCAAAATCCCAAAATGGGGGGGAGAACAAAATATAAAGGTAATAGTAATGTATTTGATCTTAATCCTTCTTGATGGAGTAAACATTTTTATCATCCCACATGAATTCGTTGAGTCTCTTTGGTGGTTTCTATGTTTTGGTTTGTGGATTTCCATGTTGAGTGATGTTTAGAAAAGTGGGTTTCATGTCCTAATCCTCTGTTAGTAGAGGTCTTGTTTTAAATTTAATTCCACCATTGCATTGTTCAATAGAGTCTTTTGGTGATTTTCATGGGGAAGTAAGTGTCATGGTGGTGAGAATTTTCACTCCTTGATGTGTTGATTATCTATTATTTTATTCATTTTAGGTGTTAATTTATCTTTTTCTTGAGTGGGATTGATATACAGATGTTGTTATGTTGGATTAACCTTTTAGATGCTTTAGAGGAAAAACTGTTGGCATGAATTGTTAGAAGTAATCATGTGGTCCCCATGTGGGTTCGGTTTGTCACTTGACAAAGACATTTTTCACAGCTTCCACATAATTTTTTAAACAATGCGACCTCCTAGGAGTAATCATGAAGGTTACCATTGGTGGTCCAGTGTGGACAACACGGTTTCTGCGTGGTTTGGAAAATAATGGGCCTAAACCATGCACTGTTTCCTATTTAATAAAAAATTAAATTAAATTGTTTTAATAAAATATTATTATTTACCCTTAAGCCCCCTTTTTCTCTCCGACACGCGCGACTAGGCCCCCTCCTCCTCTCGCATGACACTAACCCAAAGGGGCTCCCTAGAAGATCATTTCTCCTCAAATCTCCCTCCACTATGGGGGATATCTACTACAGTAAGAATTTTTCTCTTCTCTATGACATTATATTCCCACTTTCTCCATTCACTCACTAAAGTGTGGGGTTATCCAAACCCCATGGCTATCCCATGGTCTGATTTTTTTGGGTTTTTAATGCATCTTGGATTTCATTCTTCTTGTAGGGTTCTTTAGACCTGTTTAAGGAATTTTTGGGTCTCACACATCAAATTAAGAATGTTATGCTATCAGGTTTGGGTGAGGCTTCTTCCCATTTTTACCTTTTGTCAATTTTAAATTAGGCTTTTTCTGATTTTGAGTTACTAGTATTTTTATAGAGTGCATTGGACCTCAATGAAATGGTATTAGGTCACCATTGCCAAAGAAATAAATGTATATGCATGTACATATATCTGTTTCCCATTTCTATAAATTCACCAATAACAGGATGAATATATATAATGGGTCGAGGTGGGACTTTATGTGTATATGAAGATTCATACATGTGTAATTGTACATGGTTATATGAAAGTATAACCATATATGTAATTATCTCCTTGTACAAATTTAGCCATGAAAAAATGTACATAGGTTCTACGTGTCTTTATATATATGTGATGGTTCATATGTTTGAAAAAAGAAAACGGAATATCTGATTCACCTCATCTATAGTAGTGCACCTTGAGTTTCTTTCTGGTTCCCTATTCCTAGGCCTTTAAAATGAATTCCTTAATTTTTTGAGTGTTTTAAAAATTGTTTTTAATATTAAAAAGTATTTATATTCGATTATAAGTGATGAAGATTTTTGGTATTGGACTTTATATTATTTTTCATGTTCTTATTCATGTTTGGACATGTAGATTCTTCATTATAACTTGCATCAAAACTTTTTTTATAATGTTAAACATTCTAAATACTTAAAAGTAGTTTCCAAAATGGTTTTGGGTGTGATAGGTATTCCCAAGGGTGTTTGGGGTGTGTAAAAGAGTTGTAAATGTTGACATGAATGATGATGGGTTTGTGTGTAATTTATAAGGAGAAAAATTTCATGTTTTGGAACGATTAAAAAACTTCATGGGTTTTGGTGTGAATTCAAGGGTAAATTGGGATTTTCCATTCTAAAATGGATGCTTTTGAAGTGTTTCTTCATGTAATTATGTGGTGATTGTGGGGAATATAATTACCTTTAAAATCATGAATGGGTTTATCACATTATAATCCTGAGTAACATGGCTTTCAGACTATGAATAGTATTATAGGTGGATTGGTAGGGTCCATTCATGTTTTACCCTACCAAGATTGATGCTACAACACAAACTAAACATTAATGATGATTAGAGACCACTATAACTTCAAATTTTCTCGTCTCTATTTGATCGTTCAAGAGGAATATGTGTGTTGTGGTTTCGATACCATGTCAGTGAAGTATGAGGATTCTAGGTCCCCACTAGCTGTAGCTAGTTAGGGGTTTAACATGGTGTTTGTGACGTGATTTCAATTTACTTTTCTTCATGATTGTTTCCTACTGTATGAAAACCTTATTTTAATCTTTTTTTATTTTGAAAAGTATTCATTATTGGAATCTTATTTGTAAATTTGATGGAATGTAAATTTTTTCTTGAAAATAGAAATTTTTTTCTTGAATTTGAATATAATGAAAAGCATTAATTTTGTTATGTATCATTTTGAAACAGTAATGTCTTGGTTTTATTTTAATCGAAAGGCATAGGGAATATTTTATTCATATATGTCTATTATGTTTTAATATTCATGCCTATAGTTTTTTTTTCTAATTATGCTTCCTAATATAATTATCTAATGGAGTAAGTGTGATCTGATGGTTGGAAGCGATCAATGAGGTCACATAGAGGTATGTGTAGAATTTAGTTTTTTTCTAAAGATTTTAAATATGTTTATTATTCAGTTTATATTTATTTATTTATCTATTGTTCGTGGGATTAATCATTCCCAACTACATAGTTTTGATGCTAGTAATAATTTCCAACCTAGGAGAATCATAAATTCATCTTGGGCCTTATCTCAAGATGGCTCGGGTAACTAGTTCATGGTTGACCTAGTATGGTTCATTAATTTGATTAATTTTATAAATCCTTTATGACTCTATCAAAAACTATATAATATTTTTTGGGTTTAGAATTTTTTATTTATGAAAATGAATCACAAACACTTCACTGAAGGTAATATATTAATATTTAATCCCATTTCCTTTTAAAATAATGAATAAAACCAATTTTTCATAAACAATGGGAAAAACCATGACAATGTTTCTGTTTTTGATTATTTTATTGTATAGAGTCAAAAACCCTGGTTTGGGAAATAATTAATAACTCTCCTCTGTTATCCTATCTAAACAAACCCAATATCCCATTAATCATAACTCCAAAACCATAGATCACATCTTTACTCAACCCTCCCCCCTTAAGAGTCCTCCCATGATTCCCCAAATCTCTTAAGATGCTCCTCCCAAACTTTTGAAATCATCCTGTCAAGGTAAGAGATTTTTATTTCTCTCTTCTCTTCAATTCAAGCACCTTATTTGTATATATATATATTTTAATATCAATTGGGTATATTTTATTGACTTTATAATGATCCCATTATTATAAAATTTATTTTTTCATAATGGTATATCCTTTATCCCTTCACTTTATAGAATTTATCTAAGCTGTTACCGTTTCAAAATTTAGTAAGGATCCTCTCTTTCTCCTCTTTATTCTAGAACTGTATCTATGTAAAGAACATTGTCTTACAATTATTATTGATGGGATATGATATACCACATCATTATTTCTACCCTTTTTATTTTCACGTGATGATTTAACCCATTCACTGTCATTAAGGTTTTCCATCATTCATAATGTACCTCAGTTATGCTACAAAAAGTTTCCTGCGATTTTCCCATGCCGTGTTTTTATCCAAGAACCCCCATTGTCTTATGCCTATTAGTTCTCAAATTTACATGTTGGATTATGTTCTTATGTATTTCTCAAACCATAATTTTTACTTCCATGAGATGAGATAACCCTTTCTCTCCAACGTTATCATTTAATAAATCTTTATGTCCTATCACTATATTGTCTAATAGTCTTGTTATTTTCCATGATGGACATTTGTGTGTTTTATACCCATACCCATTTCCACTCAAATAAATTAACCAAGTTTTACCCATACATCATTTATATTGGAAACCATGAATTTAACATATAGTCCATATTCATGGGATTAAATGTGATGAAATATGTTTTTATTTTATATCATCAAAGTGGAACACTTATAGATGTACATGACATATTTATGATGGTTGTTCCTATATAGCTCTAAAATTAGTGGGTAATGTTTTAGTCATATGAAATTCCATTTATGGTTTATAGAAGGTTATCACAAGCACATTATGATATGATTTCTTGGCGGTTAAACTTGAAAAGTGTTTATGATTCCATGTTTAATGTTGTTGCTACATTACCATGTTTTCTTTATGTCCCTATGTTATATCATACCTAATTGTTCATATTTATGACTATAAATCCTTTTACATCCCATTTTAATTCATATTGTATAAAATGAAATCCTTTCCTCGTTTTATAATTCTTTATTCCATTAATAGGATTTGTTGCTCACCACTTTCTTATGTTGATCCCCATGTTATCTCATTCAATATTAAAAGATCTATAATTTTAAAATTATGTTATGAATGTTTTAAATACTGATTTTTGTAACCATGTATCACGTTGTTATGTATTTCACCATATTACCAAAATACATCAGGTTTAATCATCTTACACATTGTTCTAAGTATATATTTATGTAATAAATCAGGAATTTACATGTAATAAAGACATAGATTCTCATAAAATTGTTCACCAACTCTATGTGACTAGTTTCATGGGAATCAGATTTCAAGACAATGATTATAAAACATGGTAGATTCATGCCTAATATGAGAACCCATGTATTTTTGTGTGTACATAATAGTTAAAATAGTAAACCATAATAGTTTGGAAAAAAAATCCCACAAGGTGATTTTTCTAACACTTATTTGGGAAACCTTATGAGATAAAATTATAGAAGAATACAATTGGGTATTATCTATAAGATAGATTTTGGAAAAATTTTCTCTACTAAACTGTCCAACAGTCATATATGATATCATTAACATGATTGTCTATATAAATATATATGCGATGGGAGTAATGAAAAAATAGACTCAAATATTTATAAATGATATAAATTTGAAAACTAAAAGATTTGATTTTAAATGAATGGGGTTATCATATCTGTGGGATAACTTTTAATAAAACTACATATTAAATAAATGTAAAACATGAAAATAATATGAAAGAAGATTATATTATAAATAAAATAACATCATAATCATCACCTAACATAACAGAGAGATAAATAATTAGAAAGTATAACCATTATGTAAATAAATTCTTAGACTAGAGAAAATGTTTTAGAAATGTTCATAAGCATGAAAGAAAATTATATTTGTTAGATTATGCATTCTTGAGTAGTTAATGGGTATTGTTATTCTAAAAATAGATCTAGATTCTTATGATAATAATTAAAAGTATTATCTGGATGTCTCTATTATTAGGATTACATCTATAGAGCTAAGATAAAAAAGAAACATGAGAACATATGAGCATTCAAGATGATAGATAACCAGTAAAGGATTTGTTAAGAATTGGTAAAGCATGAGTGGAAAGAGGTTTAAAATGAATTTTTTTAGATGAAATATTTTTTTAGTTCTTTTTTCATTTCTCATGTACTCATTATGATTGGGTTGATCAATAACACTGAGAGGATATGGTCTCCATTAAGTCTTGATATAGTTAGGAAATTCATTATACAATCTCTACAGAAATGGTTTTAACATTTTATTGTAAATTACAACATGAGTGTGTTTAATAAAATTTTACCCAATCTCATCAATAAGATGATGATAACTAAATAAGGCATTAGAGCTCCAGGATTTAGGGATATATTGATAGTGAAAGAGCGTAATTGTTTAAACTAGAATAAAATAGTTATATTACAAATCCTTATAGAATGTTTTCAAATATTTTTTAAAAGTTTTTAAAATAAAAATATACAGTTAGGAAAGAGAGAAGATACTTCTGTTGTTTCAAACCAAGTCATTAGACTATGATTTTCAAAAAATACATTAAGGGGTGTATGAAACTCCATCAATAGAACTTGTTATGTGTTAGAGTTATATAAATCAATTTTTTTATTTTGATGGTTATATGATACAATTTATACATTAAAAAGATGTTATGAATATGTATAAGAGCAACATATTGATAAAGATTTAACGGTTATAGATTGATTTTTTAATTCAATTAATATAGACTATGGTTTCAATATTATGATTTTAAAAATAGAAGATTATTTTAATGATACTATGTACTAGAGTAAAGATTCTGTAATCTTCACATTGTTTTCATCTTATGTGAATCAGTGAGTTTTTGTACTCAATGTTTGTTACTAATAATTGGAATGATAGTTTTTATTTACATGGTGATTATTTTATATAGTCGTATAACATGGTTTAAAAATATGAAAAGGATAAAAGGTTTGATCCATTTAAAAAACAAGGACCAGACGTCTTACAATATTATAGTGGAATATTTTAACGAACAAAATATTTTTTTCTCTAATTATTTCACCGAAAACATCGAGTATCATATGAGATATTATTTTTAATTATATTGTTGATAAATATTTACACTCAAGGAAGTAAGTGTTATTTTATAAAAATAATGTAGTTTTTTCATAGAACTATATTTTGGACAAAATATAGTTTCTCCGAGGCTAGTGGGAGTATTTTTTATCTTAGAGAAGTTCATAGAGTAATAACGGAATGATTATTGTAGTCTAATTAAAAGTGAGAGACACTTTTTTTGCAAAAAGAGTTAAGGGTATTGAATATTGTGATGTATAGAAGTTTGAATATTTTTTCAGGTAGTTACACTTTTGGAATATGATTCCTAGTCTCACCATTAAACAAACAATATTTCTTCATAGATGTTACTCACAAAAAGAGTTTAGTATGATGTTTTAATAGCTGGCCACATAGAAACATGGAAGGAGTTACAAAATGATGTAATGTGTACAATAATATCCAAAATGTGTGTAAAAAATAAGGCCACTATAGAGGTATATCATACGGGATATGATTTTATGGGCACTTATGTATAAGAATTTATGTCAGCATTCATTTATCAGAAGGTTTTCAAAACCACAGTAGAACAATTTATCTGTGGTTTTTTTTTAAATCTGGGGAACCATTTAGAGGGGGTTGTTTTACTTTTTATAATTTTCGTACTTAATTTTTGTAATATTTTAATATTGTAATATTTAAATACTTTAATATTTTAATATCTTAATATTCTAATATTGTAAACTTCATGTAATTTATTATTTATATTTTTATTTATTTTTTATTTTTTATATAATTATTTATTTATTGTCATAATAAATTTATTTTATTATTTTAATATTCTAAGAATTAATTATTTATTATTTTAGTATTATTATTATTTTAATATTTTATTAATATATAATTGTTTTTTATTATTAATAAATTATTTATTCTTATTAATGTATTAATATTATTTAATTGTTATTAAATTAATATTTAGTTATTAGTTAATATATTTTAACAAATATTATTATAATTAATTTTTTAATTAATCTTTTATTATCATAATAATTTTATTTTTTATTTAATTCTTTTATTATTGTAAAAAATAATTAATTAATTTATTACTAATAATTTAATAATATTTTTTATTAACTATTACTATTTTTTTATCGTAAATAATTTTTTTTATTATTTTATTATCCTAGTAATTTTTTTTATTATTATTTTATTGTTGTTATGCAATTACTATTTTGATAAGAACACAAATGCCATATATAGGAATTCTTCATTGAGTGAAATTTGAACCCTTTACCACTTGCTTATTCACCAAAAACCTTACAACTCCAGCAGACTCTCCATGTGGGGAATAAATATAATTTAATAAACTTATATATATTTATATATTGATTAAAAAACTCAGAAATACATAATAAATAGTTAATTGTTAATTAGAAATTATAAATATTAAATAATTTCTAATTACAATTCAATAAATAAAATATATATAAATAATAAATAAATAAAATATGAATGAATAATAATTAAATAAATATATAATATGGTAATACATCGTAAAAAATAAAAAATAAAATGTAAATAGTGATAAATAATAAATAATAAATAATAAAAACTAAATTATAATTAACAATTTATAATAAATATTAATTAATTTACAATTATTGACTAATAAAAAATGAATAATGAGTGGTCAATAATAAATAATTAATAAAAAATAAAATTTATAAAATATATAATATATAATATTGACAATATTTTATATATAATATTTTATATTATATATATAAGTAGCGTATAAACAAACAATTAATATATAATAAATAAATTAACAATTAATAAATAATAGATAATAAATATTGATTATTAAATACAAAATATTAAATTATGAATAAATAAATAAATAATTATATAACGAACATATAATAAATATGTAATTAATAATACGTTAATAATAAATTCATAATAAAATAAAAAAAGTAATTAATGTACAGACAATAAACAAGTAATAAATAAATAATTAATAAAAAAATAAATCTGAAATAAATAATACAATAATAATGAAAAATAAATAAAAAATATATTTATAATAAATAATAACTAAATAAAAAAATAGTATGTAAACAATTAAATAATAAAATTATAATGAAAAACAAATAATAGATAAATAATTAATAATAAATAATAAGTAATATATAATAAATAAATAAAAAATAAAACATTGATAAATATGAAAATCATAAATAAATAATTAATTTATTAATAAAGAGATAAATAAATAATAAGAAAATAATAAATAATAAGTAATTAATAAATAAATTCTAAATAATTAATAAACAACAAGTAAATAATAAATAAATAAATAGTAAATAATTTATAATTAAATATTAAATATTAAATAATTAATATATAAATAAATAATAATTAAATAAACTATAAATGAATAAATTATAATAAATAGATAAATAATAAATGAATATTTAGTAAATATTAAATAGTTTTTCTAAAATTATTTAATAAGATATATATCAAAAACTGTATCTATAATAAATAAATAATAAAATAATAACAAATAATTAAATTTTAATAATTGAATAAATAATAAAATAATAAAATAATAAATGGATATAAATATCAAAAAATATATATACGTATAACAAAATTTACATAAATTTATATAAACACTCATTTATGTTACATAATTTTATATACGGCGAAACAATTTCCATTTGTATATCATTGCTTCCTATACATTAGTTACCACCCAAGGGGATCAGGAATTCCTTTCATGCCTTGTCACAAGTCGGCTAAGGAACTTGAGTCATGGGTAGCCAAGGATGGTTTTGTGACTGGCCCAATTCCATTCAGTGGACCGGGTCGGGATCATTATATATAATAAACCTTAGAGTGAAAACAAAGTAAAAAAATTGGAATTGAATGATAATATAAAGAATCCTCACTCGGGTAAACCTATGTTAAGCCTCCATAATAAGTGGAGGTATGAGATTACAACAATGCGGAAGGAAGCATCACTATAATGAAATAGAATGATGAAAATTAGGGGGGAGTAAACCAACAGTAATGACTTTCAATATTAAAATTTGAAAAACAAAGAACTAGAAACACTATCCCAAACCCATTATAGTCCCACTATGTGGACAATCAATTAGTAGAAATCCATCATCCCCTATTTATAATCAAAATAATAGTACGTTCTAAAGTTGTTGTCAATGTGGTAGTAGTGTCGAGGGAATCTTCCATTAGATCATAACAACTCAATGATAGTACTACACCTCCTTCATCACTCTTCATGGTGGGATGGTAAGAGACATGTCAAAGAACATATGGGTATCCATTAGTTATGATTGAGACCTCAAAACTTCATAATTTATCTTTTATTATAGGAATGATATATAACATAGGGTTTTCATTGAGCAGTTGGTGTGCTCAATCAACCCGGTAGGCAATCACTCCTCATCAATTGAAATGAACCACTGATATCTGATGTAGCATGGTACCAGCTCCATTCACATTGAACTAAAGACACACGAACCCCCTATGATCATAAGATAAGAAAAACTAAACCCATGAAGGTAGTATCAACCTTTGTACATCCAAAAATATTCCTAAAGGCCATCAATCAGACAACAAGTGAGTAATTCTCGCTTCATCTCAGATAAAAATTATATTAGTATCAATGAACAATCAATTTAGCATCATTGGTCACTTTTATAGTTATTAGTGAAGCCATTAACCTCATCATGATCATAGATTGGAATCAACTATTGGTGGAATCTATGACCTTTTTCATGCTTAGACACCATAACACCAATAATTTCAACGATCCCCAACACATATACGAATGTAATCTTCACTCAGCCCCTTTGAATCATCAAAAAAGAATAATAGTGAACAAAAGAGAACCCGACCTCAATTTTATTTCAAAGAAGTTACCTTTACCTAATATAGGATAACTCTTGACCACTTTCCCCAATCTGGAAATCAAAATCAATGTCCTACCTATAACCACATGTAATCATGTAGTGGAGAAAAATTCAGGCTAACCAACTTCTAATCTAGTCAGGTATTTTACAATCCAACCCAATAAACACCCATTAGCCCACCATGAAACACATGTCCAGTCCAATGTCAATTCAATAAAATAACTAAATTAATCCAAGTAAATATATAATTATGTATAATTAAATTCAAATAGTGATTTACATAAAAATACAACAACGATCTATTAATATTATCCAAACCATATTAGATGCATTTATACTAAAATATTTTTTGTTCTGTATAAATTCCAATCTATGATTTTTACAGGTCCACCCCAAGGAGATTCTAAATCCCTTATATAAGTCAAAGAATAAATACACATGAATTAGTAGGGAATTCATTAATACTATTAAACATGAACAAACACAATGGATTAAGTTTCACGATATTAATGAATATAAACAAAAAATATTCCATCTGAGAATTTTTTTTCCAACTTATATGTTTTATTATTAAATTCAAAGATTTAAAAAAACAATACTACATATAATTCCTTTAACAGCACAAAAAATACCTATATTATTGCAAAATAATCATTTTCATCCTATGTTTTGTTAAAAGGGGGTCCCCTTTATCAATGCAGATAAAGTCTCGTTTTACATGTACGAAAAAGGAACTGGTAAAATTAAAAAAAATCAGTTTTTATGAATAATTTTTTCAGTGGTTCACCCCCCAACTAGAATTTAATAATGATTAAAACCCACCATTTAATAGCTCTTGCACCCCACCCCTTTAACAGCACTAGAACCCTCACCCCCTTTAACAGTGAAAATCCCTATTACGTGTGCAACAACCTCCAGTGAGTTTTAAACCTGAGACCCCCCTCACACATATGCTCCTTTTCCACTCCCGTATATTGATTTTTATATATTGTGTGATATATATATTTTATTATTATTTTTAAATACATTTATAAAATATGTTTTGTGTGAGTGTGTGTTCATTTATACATATATATTTTTATATGCGTGTGTATCTATAAATATAATTATCCATGTTTATATTTATTTTCATATATTATATATTAATAAATAAAAATATAATATAATATATAGATAAAATATATCAGTTTCATAATATTGAAAGACAAAAAATATATATTTATATATATACACACATTATATATATATATATATGGTTTTAAAAAATGGATGTACCTAGAATAAAAAACGATATTGGAGTCCTTATGGGAAATTTTTTACCATTGAAAATTTGATAGGGGTTACACATAGTCACCATGGCATAAAGATCAAAATTATATTCCATTTAATATATGGTGGAGCCCAAATGGACACAAGGATAATTTTTTTTGGATATTTGAAGTTCATGTTTTGTTTGATAATATTCTTGAAACTATAATACATTTTAGTATATTAATCATTACAAATTTTAAATCTAATTTTTTTTTCATTTCATATGATTTGATTTGACTGGTTTTAGAGCTAAAACGAACTCCCAGATCAAAAGTTATGGTCATTTGATATCAAAGTATGATTTTCTATTTATTGAATATTTTTTTTCAGGTTTCCAATTCTTATAAAATAATAAATATAAATATTTATTATTTAACATATTATAGTTAATTAAAATCATAAATATTAAAATATATTTGATAGTAAATAATAAATAATAAATCATAATTAAATATTTTTTAATTTTTTCATTGAAATTAGTTAAGGTTTTATAGAACCCCCACTATTTAAATGTGGTTATTAAAAACTACCACTAAAAATAAATTTAACTTAAAAAAACAAAAAAAAAATTAAATATCATTTTGTGGAGTTTTAAATATAACTTCTAAATAGGTTTTTTTCTATATCGTTAGAAGAAATTAATAGATGAGGTTCTATACACTATGTATTTAGTATACTAGGACTATAAAAAAATGTGATTACGTAGTGGTTTTATTGTACAAATTATATAAACTATTGTTGTACCAAACTTGAATGGGATACCATCCTAACTGACATAAATCCCAATTCTACACAAAGTATCAAGGAAATTCTCGATCCCAACAGGCTCATTACTAGATCATGTGCATCACCCGAAATCATTTGGGAATGAATCCACCAAAATTAGAGTAAAAGAAATAAAATGATATAAATAAAATTAAAAAATAATTAAATAATAAAAAAAGCCAGATATACCGAAACAAACTAACTGAAATAAACATCTACAAGAAATTAAGAATTGAAAACTAAAAAACTCCTGATGATACCTCAGACATCTCCAATCAACACTCCCCTATGTCAACCACGAAAAACCATAGGAAACCCAATGAGAACCTGGAAAGATATAGGCATGGTCTAAAGTCCCAGTAGGACATCACAACCCACTAAAAATATACAATAGGTAACCTAAAGAAATTCATCAATGATAGTTTGAAATTAAAGCTAGAAAGTAGGATTAACATACATAATCATCTAAAGGAAAACCAAATCAAGTCCATAGACAACTTCAAAAACATTTTCCTTGTTTTCCAAAACAAAACACACACATTTGAAAAACCAAACCACATGCCTATGACTTATCCAAACCATGAAAACTATTTCATTTCTAAATAAACTCATTTGTTTTATTTATATTAATGATAATAAATTCAAACAAATTTCCAAAAAGGCTCAAAAAATAACCCAAGGAAACATTGGTTCACATTCCCTAATATCCAAACTAGGAATGGTAAAGGTGGGAATAAACATAAACATGTACTCAATGGACAAAAAATGGGCATACCATACCACATTACATCATATCAAATATGGAACTGAAATAATGCATCAAGAAAACAAAAAATCCCAACCTAGTAGAAAACATTCCAAGGTATCCAAAATGCCATGAATAGTTATCCTAAACAGTAGGTCACAAGTTAGAAAACAAGTAACATGTGCTAATGGAATGACATATTAAATAATAATAAACAATATTCATGTAGCTAATAATAATCACCTTAATAATTTTCCTGATTTTTTCTAAGGTTAGGTATTTCCATCTATTAAACTACATCCCATTTTGGTCAACAACTATGTATAAAGGGACAAGTCATGTTCCCTATCTAACTCGGGAAAAAATTTCACAACAGTTATATCTCACTTACCTTGGGGAATCATTCCATGTATTCTATCAAACATACCATGGTGAATTATTCCAGGTAGTCTCATCCAATGCATTTGTATGGGGAAAATATCCTCAGTTTTACTCCCAAACTCATACATTCTAGGGTTGGGGTTTAGAGACTTACTCCACCCCAAACTATGTTCGTATAACCTAATGTCAATACCCCACATACCACTCAGACATATACACATTCTTCTTTAACCATTTACCACAAAAACCATTTCAAAACCATAGTAAAATAATAATATAACATTCAAAATTCATAAATCATCAATACATATATCATTACCATTTGATAACCCATGAACATGTTACCATTTGAAAATCATTTATCATTAACTCATTCACGTTGAATCAAAAACCCCCTCATGCCAGAATATCAATTATGCATAATTAAGATCAATTACATTTACAAAACATGTTAATTAAATAAACCCAAAGCTAATTATTTCATTTTATAGACCCATGTTAACATGTTAAACATTACAATAATATTTTTAACCCCTTCTGTTCAACCAATTACATATTTAACAACTCAAACAAAATTTCATGAAAATGACACACCCCATGGGAATCCTCAATACTAACTCCAACATCCTCCACTCATCCCATAGGGATCACCATGGTTTCAATTTATTATCTAATAATTCAATTTAACATTTCTCACCATGGTCACCAAAAATAACAATAAAAACAGACAAATAAAAAAACCTCATATGCTATGTGGAAACTCCATTTTAACTTAATAAAACAAAACCACTAATTTGAAAACATGGGATCCCTTTTAACCAAAATGAAGTCCCACATTAAAATCCCAATAGAAAGTAAATCCCATGTCAAAATTACATATCACATAGAAAAAAAATCTTTTGCATTTTTTCAAACATCAAGAATGTATAAAATCCTATTTCAAAACCAAGTTCCATTGGAAAAGTTATTCCACCCATTATTTCTAAAGGAAAAACCCAAGACATTGATGCATATCAATATAGCCATAACACAATGTATTTTTATTTGAAAATTCAAAACATGGCCAAAGACCTTTCTTTGGTCAAACATTCTATAAAAAAAACTTAAAACATTAAAGAGGTTCAAAAAAGCCAACCATTTCATAAAACATATCAGGCTACCCTATGAAAAATACAAGGCACAAGAACATTTTCATTTTAAAAAAACACCTTTAATAAAGCCAACCATTTTTTTTATAAAAAAGCTAAACCACCCACACATTTAAAATATCCATTTGAAATAAAACTGAAAACCCCTTTTTATGTTATTTGAGGTCCACGCCTAAATATTAGATAAAAAATCCCCCTTAAACCATACATTCACTTGATGAAAACCATAATCAATTTAAGACACATTTTAAATCCATTACATACTTCTCATGACCATTTCAAAATGTTCCAAATTCCGTTCACAAATTCCTTATATAACTAAACATGCCATTTAAAAAGAGGAACACAAATTTCACATGAAAAAACAATTGTGCCATGTAAAAAAAAATGCAGAAATGGTTTCAACACATCAAAAGGGTATCCATATATTTATAATTTCATAAAAGTTATTTTAAATAAGAACAATAATGTTAAAATTCAAAAAATGAAATGAATTTCACCGTAACACATACCGCAAAGGGAAGATTAACATGTTGGAACACTGCGGAACTTGAAGCATTCATCAGCGACCACTTGAATATTCTCTTTCCCACCATAGCACATATTCATCTTCACATATACATAAACAAACCTATCCCCTATGTACATATTCTAATGTCCATGAAAATGTACTTGGGGATCCTTGCATATATGCTTATATATTCCTATACTCATTTACACTTACACACATATTCATTTTTCATATATATATATATATAATACCACTTAACCCCAATATATATATATATATTAATTATTACATGAGTGAATATATATATATATATATAATGGGGGAAATCACATATATATATTCCTAACTATGAGTACACAGGTAAGTTGCCTTCGACTCTTGAAACTTGAGCCCGCCTCAAGGATAAAAAAAACGCACTGCAAAAATTATTAGGAATATAGAATCACCAAAAGGACCCAAATAATAACTGGGATAGAAGAAAAAGTGATAAAAATCCTACCTCAAGCGATTACAGTAAACTAAAATGATCTGAAATTAATTTCCTTCAATGGAGAACACCTAAACATGCTTGAAGACAACTTGAGGAGCCCATTACACACCCTAACCATGGAAGAAACAACCTAAAATGGAGTCAACCCTATACATAGGATTTGGAAGATCCAAAAAGGGTACCGAAGAGATGGAAATTTGGCTTATTTGACAGGGAAGATGGAGCCGAAGGCTATACTCTGATGGTTCATCTATTAAACCAGAACAAATCAGGATACATTTTCTTGATGAAGAGGGATCCAAGATGGGTGTGGTGCCCAACTTTGCAGGAAGGGGAAAAGGCATCTTGTGATGCCAAGGCAAAGTAGAGAGAAAAAAGGATAATCAAGAAAATAATGGGAACAATGATATAAAAAATTTAAAACAAAATTTTAAATTACTTGTAAACTCACACGGTTTGCACATGGTTTACTTGATCATGTTCCAACAATGTGTTATCCAATACCTAGGTCAGGAACCCTTGCATGGTTACTCCCAGATAGATGAATAACTGATAAAAACATTCTCAAAATGTGCCACTTGACACTTTCAACATATAGATTGAAATTATATACTTTTCTAATGATTTATTAGACCACGCACAAGTGAATATCAACACCTCAGACAAACCTGGTAACCCACATAAGAACCACAAGGCTTCTACTAAGCATGTAAGAAAACCATTAAATAGATAAAAATCACCCAAAAATTTTAAATTTCCACCCCCAACTATTGGAGATCATACCATCTCTATAATAAGATAAAATAATATAAAATAAAAACATTATGACACCCATGGTGTCACAATATCCCACCACGCCACATTATATCCCTAGAAAATCTTAGTCTGAGTAATAAAAAAGTAAAATACAAGGTCTAACGAGGAACTAACCAAAAGGGAAACATGTTGTGAATTAGAATCAAAGGTAATGACTGAAATACTAAAAAAAGATCTCTCCAATCAACTAAAAAACATCAACATCTCCATGTACTATTGAAAAAATAACTACAAAATAGAAAATGTATTCAACATGAGTATATATATGATGGTCTCCACACAATTATTCTTTCTATAAAATGATGGTACTAAAGAGAACTACCATCAGAAAAATCCTTGAACAACTGAACATCCATTACAAACACATTCTCAAGTAAAAATCTACTTCCACTCCTAAGGAAGAAAGAACCACCCTAAAGAGAATCAAATGAATAAAATAGACTAAAACTTGGGTCACGACACATGTTTATAGCCTTGGGTTAAAAGAATGGATCACCCCCACATGGTGCATCCATATTACCAGAGTTAGACACCAGATAGTATACCAATCTAAGACGGAATATGAAACACCCTAGTCACCCTGACTGAGCACCGAAGGCCTCCCTCGTGTCCAAAGCAATGAGAACCTCATCATCTCACTGAGAAAATATGAACAACACCCACAATATCTAAACCACCATAGACAATGACCCAAAACGGATATCACATCCCCCAAACGAAACACTTCCCAAAGAAAATCACCATGCCCAACTCAACTAGAATCAACAAGATAGATCTGAATCACTCTCACAAGGATGATTTCACATCCACTGCACCCCTTGAAGTATGGGTAGGAATTGGATCCAAATAATGAATTTCTATCATTATGGGGGATAGAAACAAAGGCACTAGACATTATCATAATCAATCAATGACTCGTAACACAAACCAGATGATTCATTCTAAATTATGAAATCAGAAAAGACATCAATCAATAACAAGGGGCACAAAATCGCTCTAAATAAGAAGACACAATTTCACCAAAAGAAATTTTCTAATGAAAAAATAATATTCACCAGATAATTTTAAAAAATTCCCTTCTACCATGGTATTGTCCAAAAACCAAGCCATCCCACATTGAAACTAGAAACCTTTGTAGAACCCACACAATTTTCAAACGAGGAAACAATCATGAAATCCCATTAAAAATTTGATTTCATTTTGAAAATCAATAACCTAAGGATTCCCATTCAAAAATCAATTTCCTTTTAAAGACACAATTTCACAAGATTACAACTACTTTTTATAAATAATTTTATAAAACAAGTAAATTCACACCTACCTATTTTCTACAAAACCTTGATGAGAAAATGTATTCTTTCAAACAATATTTTTTATTTCTCAATCAGGGTTTTCAAAACCAGTCACATAGAATTACAAAACAATAACCCAAATAATAATCATAGAAAACAAATCCCAAAACACTCCTCACCAATATCAATTGTGTGGAAACCACATTTTTAGAAATCCAAAAATATAAAAAGTCCAAAATTGGCCAACATGAGTGGTAATATTGTTATGCATGAATTGGCCCCATGGTTGGGTGGCCATGATCCAACCCTAAAAAATACTTTTTATAAAATTTATACTTATCTACATGGTAACCACATGGTTTCCTCGGCCATCTATTCTAACCAAGTAGCTCAAGTACTCCTTACATTCCACCTTAGACCAAGAGCAGCCACCAATATCATGCAAACCGTAAAAGGGGTTAAAGACATCAATCATGTTAAAACCCATCAAAAAATACCAAAAAAATTTGAATCCACAATTTGAAACCCAACGTCCCTTGAAAACATAAGGATTATGACAAGAAAAATCTAGATATATTTTCCCTCCCTTTACCTCTCACTCTCTGATAACCTTTGTCTCTCTTATACGCAAACATCCCCAAATAACATGGTTTATACCAAAGCTATGACTCATTGGTAACATAGCTCTAAATTTTTTTTAACTAACTGGCCAGGGATACCATCCAATCTGACTCCACACTAGATTCTCCACAAGAACTAATTGGAGTTCCTGATCCCCACGGGTTGGAGACTAGTGCTTTGGCATCACTAAAAATCGTTTGTGAATGATTTTACCCAAAATAGAGTTAAACAATAGTAAATTATATAATTGAAATAAACAAAATAATTATGTAGGAAAGTAGTCTATACAAAAACAAACTAACTAAAATAAACATCTATAAGAAGGTAAGGAGGGAAAACTAACTGAATCATGCCGAGACCCCAAACATCTTTTCCCAAATCTCTCACAGATCTTCCACAATGAATAAATGGAATCCAACTAATAACTTTGAAATATTTTAGTGTGATCTAAAATACCAATAGGTCATCAAAACGTTCCAAAAAATGCAATAGGTTCCCTGGGGAATGTCATCAATGCTGGGTTAAAAATTAATCTAGAAAGTAGGATCTCATGCATAATCATCTCATGGAAAGAAAAATAAACACTATAAACAACTTCCAAAACATTTTTATTTTTTTCTAAAACCAAACACACACATTTCAAAACCATGCCACATACCTAATCCTTATCAAAATATCACACACTATTTCATTTATAAAAAACAACTCACTTGTTTTATTTAAATGAAAAATAATTTCTTTAAAACATTTTTCAATAAGGATACAATAATCACCAAAGGTTACTTAGGTGCATGTTCCCTAATATCCAAACAAAGAATACTAATGGTGGGTATAAACATCAACATGTACCCAGTGAAAAAAAAATTGACATAAAATACCTCATTACATCATAGGAAATAAGGAACTAAAAAAATACGTCAAGAAAATAAATAATCCCAACCATGTGGAAAACAATCCAATGGATTTGGAATGCCATGTCTGGTCATCCCAACCTCTGGGTCACAAGTCATCATACACGAAGTAGGTTCTAAAGGAATGACAAGGTAATAAGAATAATCATGGTTATATCAGCTAAAAATATTCACTTTATTCATTTTCTTCATTTTTTCTATGGTTAGGAATTTTTACTCATTAAACTATGGAAAATTCTACTTAGCTACTATAAATAAATGGATAATTCAAGTTCCCTATCTCACTAAGGAAACATTTAAAAACAATTATATATCACATACCTTGGAGAATCATTCCAGGTAGTCTATCACACTTACCATAGAGTATATGTCCAGGTATCCAATCAAACTTACAATGAATCATTAGTCGTAGTAGTCTATCAAACTAACCTTAGAGAATATTTCTAGGTAGTCTAATCTAATGCATCCTTTAGGGGCATAAATACTTAGCCTGACTCCTTCACCTATGTATTATAAGGGTGGTCTTTGAATTCTCATTCCCACCTGACCCATTGGCATAGAACCTCAATTCCATACCAGTCATACCACCTTGACATATGTACATGCTTCATTAACTATTTACCACAATTACTAATTCATAACCATAGTCAAACAATGACATAAAAATAAAAATTCATAAATCATTAATACATAAATTATTCACATTACATAACCAATTAACACATTACCATTTAAAAATCAATTTTCATAAACCCATAAACATTTTACCGAACACTCCCCCTTGTCGTGATATCAATTATCCACAATTAACATCAATTTAAATCTAAAATAATGTTAACAAACATAACCCAATTATAAAAATTTCCATTCATAAACCCATGATAACATTTTAAACAAAATAATCCTTGGTTTAACCTCTTATGTGCCACCAACTGCATATTTAATAACCAAACCCATGTTCATGAACACAATACCCTGAATGTGTAGCCACAATCCCAACCCCTACATACACCATGAATCCCATGAGGATCATAAGTGTTTAAATTTATCATTTAATCAGTCAATATATCATTTATCACAAATTTCTCCCAAAATAAAAACAAGAAGAGACCAATTGAACAACCAACTATGTCAATGTGAAACACCATTTTCACATTATTAACCCAAACCACCACATTAAAAACAAGTAAACCGTTTAACATAAAATTAATCCAACATTAAAATACCCACATAACCAAAATTCCATGGAATAGGTACATTTCAAAAAGAAAACATTCATTGTCATTATATCGAACATGAGGAATGCATAAAACCACATTTCAAAACCAAGTATCATTACACAAGGTAATCCAGCCACTCTTGCTAAAGGAAAAACCCCAAGACGTTAATGTATATCAAGGTCACCCTCACATAATGGATTTATTCTTTGAAAATCCAAAACATGGACAATCGCCTTTCTTCAATTACATGTCCCAAAAAACACCACATAATCATTGTAAGATGTTCAACAAAATCATTTATTTCATAATAAATTTCCTGATATCCTATGAAAAACCAAAAAAAGGCACAATACCCTTTTTATTTCCATTAAACAACCTTAAAATAATCCAATTATGATTAAAAAAACGTAAAACCACCCATACATTTCAAATGAACATTTTAAATAGAATTAAAACACCGTTTTTTAGTCATTTGAGGTTAACACCAAAATTTAAAGGCCAATTTCCCATTAAAATCATACATTAATTTAATGAAAACAAAAAATGGTTTAAGACCAAAATAATACCCATCACCCTCTTCTTAAACCAATTTCAAAAATTCCCAAATTCATTTCATAAAATACTTTTATAACTGAACATGCCATTTCAAAAGATGATCACATATTTCACATGAAAAAACAATCCTACCTACAAAACAAACTGAAATTGATTCCAATAATCATAAGGATATACATATATCAATACATTCATAAAAGATAATTTAATAATGAATAAATGTTAAAATTCCATAAGGAATCAAATTTTATTGTTACACCAACCTCGATGAGAAGAGGGTAAAGCTGGAACACTTCGTCACTTGAATTTTTCATTGTTGACCACTCGAAGCTACTCTTTCACGCCTCTTCACATATTCACCTTCACATATACATAAGAACACCTAGTAACTATGTACATATTTTATTGTACATTAATATTTATGAAGGGATCCTTAGATATATGCTCAAATATTTATATAATCATTTACACATAAACACATATTCATTTTTCATATATATATATATATTTATATACATAAGCGAACCAAGCCCCAATAGATATATTTTCACTTCCACGAGTGAATATATATATAATGGGAAACATATATATATATATATATATATATATATTCCGACCAATGAATATCCATGGATGTCTTATTCAACTATGGTGACTTGAACATACCTCAAGGATGAATAAAACACACTTCAGAAATTACTAGGAACCTAAAATCACTAAAAAGTCCCAAATAAAAATTTATCTTGAAAATATATTGGGAGAAATCCTACCTCAAGTGGTGATGAAAAACTAAAATGATCTGAGTTTCATATCCTTCGATTGAAAAAACCAAAACATGCATGAAGACGACTTGAGGATCCCATTGTATTCCTTATCCAAAGAATAAAGAACCAAAAATCTGGTCAACCATAATCCTAGGGTTTAGCTGAACCAAATCAGGATATGGGGGGAGGGTGAAGCCTCCAAATCATGGGAGAAGAGAGAGTGAGAGACTATACCTTAAAGGATTGACTAAAAAATCATAACAAATTCGGTGATATCATCAGATGAAGTGGGAGCCGAGAGTGGGGGTGGCTCACGGATAGAGATAAAGGGGAGGATCACCACACGACGCCTTATAAGAGAATCTATGAAAGAAAAAAGAAAGAAGAAATAAAATAAGGGAAAAAGGAAACCCAAAATAAAATCCTAAATTTTAAATTATTGGGATACTCATAAATTTTGGGTAGGGTTTACCAAACCATGTGCCAAATGTGCGTTGGCCACTAGATATGCGAGGAACCATCACACAATTACTCCTATGAGGACACACGGTTGAGAAAATCAATATCAAAATGTCTCACTCGGCACTGCCCACTTATAGAGACAAAAGACACATTTTTTTCATAATTTATTAGACTGTGTTCAAGTCATGCACCACACATCAGACTCACCCGCACACCCGTAAGGGCACCACATGGTTACTACTATGCATTAGGTGAACCATGCAACAGCTAAAAAGTCTCTAAAAAATTAATTTTTCTGCTTTCCAACTACCAGATCTCAAACACACTCTATATTGAGATAAAATAATCAAAAATAAAAACACTGTGAAACTTGAGGTGTCACAAATACTAAATATCTCATAAAAAATTGATGGTGTTTTTCTGAAACAACTGTTAATTCACGGATAAATTTTGAAAAACCCAGTACCATTTTGTAGTTCTAACACAGACACTAAATACTGAATTTTATTTATTTATTTATTTTTGTCATTGGTTTTTCAAAAAAACATTGTGAAATTTATTAAATTAAATAATTATTTATTATTAATCATTGTTTATTATTTAACAAATTACAAAATGGTTAATTATTAATTATTAATCATGAATAAACAACTATAAATTTTAAAATTTAAATCATTTATAATTTTTCATTTGTATTTAATAAAAATTTATTATTTATTATTATAAATTTTAGTTAAATTATAATTAATAGTTTACAATTATTTATTATTATTTATTATTTATTATTTATAAATTACAAATTTTTAATTATTTATAATAATTTATTACATTAAAACTAATTTAATTGATAATATTTAATTATTAATTATTATTCACTGATTACTAATTATTAATTTTTAATTATAATTATTGATTTTTTAAACATATAATTCCTTATTAATTTTGAACAATTATTTTTTAATGAATTTTTAATTAATAAATTCTATTTTAATGAATATTTTTTAATTAAATAAATAATTTTTAATCAATAAATATGACAAATTAAAAAATGTTAACAATTAATAATTTTTTATAAATTTTTAATTTTAATTTATTAGTTATTTATATAAAATATTTTATATGTTATATTGGTTAAAAATAGTTTTCAACATATTATTGAATATAAATTCTTTTGGTATAGTGGTTAGTACTCAGAGAGTTTTATGCGATTAGGTGGAAGAAGTGTAAGGATGAGTGACCTCCAGAGAAGTTATCGTGTCATGTATATATATATATATATATTCAAATAATTAAATCATAAATAAAAATTTATTAAAATATTTATTAATTAATTTTTAATGATTAGTGATAATAAATTAGTTTTCAAAAAAAATAAAAAAATAAAATGTAAATTGAAAATTATCATGAGTGATTATCAGGAGTTCTAAAAACTACTATGAAATTTTTCCCAATACAAGTAAACATGATGGGTCAAAAAAATAGATTCAATTATAATAATTTTTAACTACCACTAAAATACATTCTTGGATTAGTGAAAGATTTAAGTTTTATATTTAATCTTCATGCTTCAGGTGTGACCAGATATATAACATGAGACACTTCATACTTTTTTTACCTTACACACACAAGTCTTGAGTTTGAGCTAATATGGGGGTGGATGGGTATGATTTTGATCATGTCATTAGTTGAATTTTATCCAAGATATGATTCATTCTCTTTTTTGATGGTTATGAAGTCTTGGCCCTCAATTAAGGTAAAATAAAGAAGCATACAACCAAACATAGGTATGTGGTTTGTGATGTTCTTATCTATTAGGTGAGGGTAATATGATGTTCTCATACATCAAGGTGGATAATAGGTTATATGTTCATCTATTCAATCTATCTATACCTAAGGAATCAAGAATGCAAGAGTAGCTATATGGGTTTGTCATACTCTATGTCCTATTATTACTCTATGTCTTAGAAAAGGGTATTATATGTTTATGAATAATTTTATATGATATAGTTTGTGGATATAAGTATTGATATACATGTGTTTGACAGATATCACACCAAATCCCTTTGTAACTTGAATAACACTAATGATTTACTAAACGTACCTTTTTACTACATTTATAGATTAAAAAATTCATTATTTTATTCAAAAATACAAAGGCTAGTGGGGTCGTATATTGTGGTTGATTGAATGGGGATTGAGTTTTCTAAATGTCATAGATTTTCACTTTAAATATTTTAGAGTTTATTCAAAAGGATTTTTGGATGGATATTCTGAGTTTTGTATATAATGTGATACATATCAAAATTAATGACAACTTTCATAATTTTTCTTTCAAATATCCAAAAGGAGTGTTTTTTATGGTTTCATTATTGATTTCTATGATACTATATAAGGTGGAATGGCATAATTTCTATACATAATTTGTGCATGTGGGACATTAATAGAGATATTACATAAAGAATAATGTATATATCACATATATATAAGAGTGTATATCAAACAATATGATATTGTTATATTGTATTGTATGGAGTATAAAAAAATAAAAGAATATTTTATTAATTTTTATTGGATATCATAGGTTGGTGTAGAGGGATATCACTCACATGTCATTTGATATATCATATTGTACAATATAAATATATCATAATGTAGGGAAATGTATCAATCATATTCTAGGATTTAAAATATGGTTGTAAACTTTTAAAGAATAAAAGGAAGTTTTAATGAAATAGTTTGAAATGGTTTTGGAATTCATGATTTTTTGTGAGATCATGTTCGATGTTCCCCTGAATAAGGGACATGTACTAGTGTGGTACAAGGGATGTGGCCCTGAATCAGGGGAATTTGTCAGTGGGACATAAGGATATTGGAGGAGAGACTACTCAAGAGTATGGAACTATCAAATAAGTATGCAAATGTGAGTGTGCGGTGAATTGTGGAATGGTTTTCCAAAATAAAATGTTAAATGATTTAAAGAATTTTTTATGTGATATCCTTGGAAAGCGATTTTCATGTCAACTTCTTGGATTTGAAATAAATTGTTAAACCATTTTAAATGTGTTTTATATAATTTTTTTGAATTCTTATATCCTAATGTCATGAATAGGAAAGTCATTATTGAAAATATAATGAGTTTTAGTACTAACCCCTACATTGGAACTTTGGTTCTTTTGAAAATATTGTCTATTTAGATGCAGGAAAAGAAAACATATCAAACATCTTGGGCACTACTTCTTGATACATGTGATGTTTGGTGGAGTTTGATCTTGGAGCATGAGGATATTTTGAGTCATGTGGTTATATTTCATGTTTTAATAGTTTTTCATTCTCTATTTACTTTGGTGTTAGTTTGACTTATTTTGTGGTACTCTTTAGTTGGTTTTAAATAAATGAAATGTTTGAGTTGTCTTTCATTTTATCAACCATCATGTATGATTTTATTTGACTATGTTTTTTTGGTTGGTTGTTTGTATTCATTGGGAAAATAGTCCACTAAATTTTAAATGAAGCCCTCAACATTTATTTTCATCCATTGGTGTCTCAGGGATGTCACTTAAAAACGATTAGCATTTCCACCTCGACTCTAGAGAATGAGGATGGGTGGGATGTTATAAGTGGTATAAACTTGTTCCTTATGAATATATTTTAGAAACAATATTTCATTAACATGTTATTGGTTTTTGGTATTGGATTTGAACTCATTATTTTCAATTACATGGCTGAGAGTCATAAAATGAATTATTATTATTGAAACATGAAATGTATATCATAAAAAGAAATCGATAACCTTTTTTCTTAATATAATGTTACCATAGAGTTTGATACATAATTTTTATGGAGATACTTATGTGATTTTGGAATCACATTTTCATGGTTTTAGAAAATGAGATGAACAAGATATGAATTAGAGTAAAAAATACCCCTAGGAGTGCATACATCTTTTTGGGTAATGATTTATGTTTTTGGGAAAATTGTTCACTTTATAAAAATTGTGAATGTGTTTTAAAATGAACTATTTTGAAAATAAGAATGGATGTGAAATTTTGAAAATGATTTGACTTTCAAAATAATATACAAATTATTAAAAAATAATTGTATATAGAGAAATATTGATTTAGAAATCAATTGTTATGATTACATAATGAGATGGAATTTTAAACGATTAGACTTTAGGTAATTCAGACGGAGACATATGGTGTTTTTTGTTTTTATAGAAAACGAAACCTATTAAGAATCTTAGAAACCAACTGGAATAAGTTGTTGAGAATGTGGTTTCTACTGAGCAACATATGATCCAAAAGATAGAAGAGAGTATTGTTCAATAATTCCAGGACATGGATAGTGGGAAGAAGAGGGATATGCAAAGGGAAGTGAATCATTCTGTCCAATTTCTCAAGTATAATCCATGCTTATTTTCTGGGTGATTGAGAATAAGAAAAGGTATAGGTTTGGATGAAAATGATTAATCATATCTTTGATTTCATTGGAACACTAGTGAAGCTAAAAGTCAATATTTTGAATTATATTCTAGAGGATCTTCTTGGTCAATGGTGTGATTTAGTAGTTCATCCTAAATTTTATCAACGCCTTTCATGTGAGGATTTTATATAATTTTTCAACAAACAATTATATCGTCACACATTAAAGATTCATTGAAACAAAAACTTATTCAGCCTGAAGTAGGAAAATATTTCGGTCACCGAGTATGCAGCTAAATCCATGAATTTAATGTTCTTTTCACCTAATGTTACTACTAGTACATTCTTGATGGAACGTATTTTTGAACTGGGGATGATATTGGATATTTTCTTTATTATAGGCATTTTGTGCATTGAACTTTATTGGGAGATAGTGAATAGAGTTGTGGTGGTTGAATGTTGAATCTTTGGAGTTAATAGAGGATGAAGTGTGTTGATAAGAACAAAAAATGATGGGAACTCTAATGTTGGGATCCAGTGGATTATGGAAACCTATTTCTAATATGGGATCATGAATCAAAATTAGAAGGATGGATCAGTGAACCTTCCTCTATGATTCAAGAGTAAAGATGTATGTTTCTAATGTGGTTCGCTTTACCACATGAAGTGGGAGTGTACAACACAACATAAAACATTAAACAACTATAACTAGATGGGTTATATTCAGTGATATTGTCAAAGTACTATGAGTTATGGTGCACAAGAAACTTCTTGGGAGTCTCAAGTATCATATTCTTGGATAAGGTGAGGGAAGCAGAATCAATATCATAAAAAATAGAGCAATCCTTGTTGATTATAGGAATACCATGACTCCACAATCTCGGAAATCTCAATAGGGAAATAAGGGGAAAATGGTTCGAACAAGAAATTATTTAGAGTTGAGTAGGATATTGTAGATGATCAGTCTATCCCATATAAAATGATAAGTGTGATTTATTTGAATTCTACCCTTATAAATGTGTTTTTTGATATGGGTGCATCATATTCCTTTATTTCTTCTCATAATGTTGGCTTTCTATGTATAAAAGTTGAGTTGATTCCTTTTATGAAGAAACACCAAACACCTATTGGTTGTAGATAATGTCTAGATGTTGTGTGTAATGAATATTATATAAGTGTATAAAGATCTATGATAAAATTGGATTTCTCTATACTTGAGATGGGTGTTTCTTATATAACCCAGGGTATGGATTGGCTGTAAATACACAGGGCTCACATCGATTGTTATACTCAAAGGGTTGATTTTATTACTAAATATGGTGTCGTGAATCTCTTTCAATGGATATGAATGTAAAGGCATGTGCAATAGGCATGGTGGAACCAATAGTTTTAACAATATCATACTATTTGGATATGTTATCTTTATCATCAAGGGAAGAGATTGAGAAGAATAGTTTTCTCAATGTGGTGGATTAGTTTTCATATGTATTTCTATAAAATTTCAATAGGTTAGCAATTGTATGGGATGTGTAGTTTCAAATTGATCTTCTCAAAAGGTCTAGTACAATTTCCCTTCAATATTATCGAATGAGACCAATTGATTTAGGGTAATTTAAAGTGAAGTTAGAAGAGTTGGAATGTGAGGTTTTCATTCAGTCGAGCACCTATCCATGGGCAGTACCATTCTTTTTTTGGGAAACAGGGGGTATGTAACTCTAATGATGTTTGTGGATTATCATAATCTTAACCAAGTTATGATAAAGAACATGAATCCACTTCCATGAATTGATGATCTGTTGGATGAATTTAGTGGAGCTCAGTGGTTCTTCAAAATTGAATTGTGATTAGGATATCCCTAATTACAAGTGGAGAAGGAGGATATTCTAAAGATAGTTTTTAGACGATGATATATACATTATGAATATGAGGTAATGCATATCTATCTTATGAATGGACTATAATTCATTATGGAATTGTTGAATATGATATTTCAATGATATCTAGATTCTCTTATGGTGGTGTTTCTAGATGACATATTGGTGAATTCAAGGACAAGGTTTGAACATGAGAAACACTTGGAGTCTGTGTTGGGAATCTTAAGGGATCATCAGTTGTATTCCAAACTATAAAATTGAGATTTTTGGATACAATAGGTATGATTTTTTGTCCATGTAATTTTTAAGAGAGGTGTCTTAGTAAATCCAGAGAAGATAGAAGCAGTTATCTCTTAAAAACTGCCAAAACAATCCATTGATATATAGAAATCTATTTTTCAATATATTTATTATCGGAAGTTCATTGATTATTGTTTAGTAATAGGTTAACTTGTGAATTTTTTTAAAAATACTAATTTTTCATTCTAATGGGATGAAGAATTCCATAAACCTTTTCAAGGGTTAAATATTATCCTTACATCAACACCAATCTTGATTTTTCCTAAATCAGTACAATGGAATGTGGTGTATTGTGATTCTTTAAAATCTTGGTTGGGTTGTGTTCTAATGAAAGGAGACCATTTTTTGGCTTATGTTTCAAGATATTTTTGAGTTCATGAGAATAAATACCGCACACTATTTGGAGTTAGCTTAAATCGTTCATTCATTTATGACTTAGAATCATTACATATTTGGTGAGAAATTTCTTGTTTTTACGTATCCAAAGATCTTGGAACATATTTTCCCACAATGTGATTCAAATTGGAGACAAAAAAATGGATGAAATATCTCAAACTATTAGACTTTAACTTGATGTCTACATTGGGTAAAGGCAATTCAGTGGCCGATTCCTTAAGCCGAAACTCGAATGATGTTTTGTTAGAAGAAGATTTAGATAAGGGGTAGTTGATATTGTTCATGGACGACATGCGCATGGAATGTAACGAACAATGGTATATTGTAGTTTTGTGCCAATTTTATGTGGTTCCTGATTTGTGAATGATCATAAAATAAGAACAAACATCTAATTCAGAATGTGTGGTTATAATGTCAAAACTCAACAATAGGGAGGACATTGAGTGGTGGAGTATTGATTGGAGTTTAGTGTTACGGTTAAAAAATTGGATGGTTGTGCCTATAGAATGTCAGAAAATAATCCCTCATGCTTACCACTATTCAATATGGGTTTTCAATAATAGAATAAAGAATATATATAAGGTGATTAATGTGTAGTTTTGGTGGACTTGAATGAGAAATAAGGTGGCTAAATTTGTTTCAAGACGATAAACTTGTCATCATGTTAATGAACAAACTCAACAAACAGAAGGTATATTATAGTATTTACCTATTCCAGTTTAGAAATAGGAGTACATAGATATATATTTTGTTATAGTTCTCCCAGGAATATTTTGAAAACAAGATTCCTTATGGGTGATAGTTGATCAACATAAGATGTCATCCTATTTCATCCCCATTCATGAAGTTCATATGATAGAGGATATATAAAAACAGATATATGAGAAGTTGTAATGATGAATGGAATACTAGTTTCAATCATATCAAATATATATCAAAGGTTTATGACTCATTTTTTAAAATCCTTATAAAAATGCCTTGGGACTCAGCTCACTATGAGTATGGTGTACCATCCTAAGACATATGAACAATCTAAAATGATTATATAAACATTAGTTTTGTTGGATTGTGTAATGGATTTATTTGGCCCATGGGAAGAGAAAATTAATTTTTTGGAGTTATTTTATAACAAAATGTTTCAGGCCTCAATACAAATGGATCTGTTTAAAGCATTGTGTGGGTGTCCTTGTCATTCTCCACTTTGCTGTTCAGAAACAAGAAAGACATCATTATATGGAAAAATTTGTCTCCAATTAACTGTATTGAATATTTAGATGATAAAGAAATGGATAGAGAATACTCAGAGTCATCAGAAATATATGTGGATCAACATAGATGATTTTCTTCATTCATTGTGAGTAATCAGTTGTTCTTTATGTTCTTTCCAAGTCATGGACATCATAATTTCGGGAATCATGGTAAGTAATCTCCTCTGAACATTATTCCATTAGGGATACTGGAATCAGTCAGTGAAGTGTCATATAGTTTAGCAATGCCACCATTGTTCAATATGGTGCACAATGTGTTTCATACATCACTATTGAAAAATTATCATCTTGGTCTTAACCACATGATTCAATTGAATCATTTTGAATTATTGAGATTCATTGTTTGTATATATTCCAGTGTGGATTGTAGATTGGAAAGAGAAAGTGTATCATGAAAAAATCATCGGTGTAGTGAGGGTTTTGTGGAAACATTTTTCGATTTCATAAGAAACATGGGAACAAGAGGAGGAAATGAAATAGAAATAGCCAGAACTCTTTCAAAGCAATGCTAGTTTTATACATTCGTGCAATAGAAAGGCCAATTGTGGTGAGAAATTATCATTAATCATTTGAATAAATTAAACCATTATTTATTATTTTAATGTATGTAATCTATATGGGTGATGTTTCAGAATTTTTTTAGAACATTTGGAGTTTCTAGATTCTTTTCTATAGGTTCAGGGTTGGTTCATGGTTTGGGAAAACCATGAAACACATAAAATAAATCGTGCACAATGAAATAAGAGATAAAGGGAAGGCACACAGGTGGAACATGGTTCTACAAAACCATGTGAGTGCCTATGAGAAACCATGATATGTTTAGCATTTATTGTATAGTTATATTTGGCATGGTCGACACATGGTATGGTAATAGTGTGAGCCAAATATTCTAGGTCACCCTTAAGAGAGTGGCATGTGCACAGTAAGTGAACAGTTTTCTTAACCATGTGACTAAACCATGTCTGGGTCAAAAGATACATCCTTACATTGTGGATCTATTGAATTTTTACCTATAAATGTTTCTTTTTTCCCCAAAACGTCCCTACCTCATGATTATTCCTCTCAAAGGTTTTATAAACTCTCCCCATAAGTTTGGATGAAATTTTGAGGCATATCAGGGTGTTTTGATGAAGAAATCTTATAGTAAGGTTTCCATATTCATTGTTCATGGTGAATTTCAAAGAAATAATTTTCCCTCCCACTCAGTTTTTATATCTGCACCATCATTGGGTAGATATAAGTGTCTGGATTCCAAATATTATTATATATGGCTTGGTTTATTATAGGGGATGATACCTAAGGTTGGTTTTGGAATTTTCAACCTAGTTTTGTGTTGTTTTTCATACTGTTTATCATTTTCTCCAAATTTCTGGAGGTATGTACATTCACTCTCAACTATTCTATTTAGAACAAGATAGAATAGTTTCTAATTGGTTTAATTACTTGATTTTTATTATGATTATTTTTTTGAAAATCGTGTTATAAATCCTATGAAATGACAATTTTATTTTTTCGATGAAATTATGGAATCAAGGTAATTGGTTGTGCAAAGGGATAAAGTTTTCTTCATTTTAAAACGTTTATTTTAAAATATGGACTTTCTAGAATTTTTGAAAGGATTTTTGGAACGTTTATAATAAAAAATTAATATTTATTGAAATGTTTGGAAATGGGTTATTCGAATTGGGTTTGGAATACATGGTTTTTTTGTCGATTTCATGTTCGATGTTCCCCTGAATAAGGGATGTGACCCTGGATTAGGGTAATGTGTTAGTGGGACACAAGGTGATTTGATGAGTGAATGCTCATGTGTATGGAACAATAAAATAACCATGTATGTGTGGGTATTTTGTGAACTATGGAATGGTATTCCAGAATAGAATTTTAAATGATTTAAATAAATTTTTATATACTTTACCTGGAAAAATATTTTGATGTGATCTTCTTATATTTGAAATAAGTTGTGAAAATAATTGAAAAGTGTTTTATATAAATGTTCTAACAATTTCAATCCTAGTGGCATGAGTAGGGAATTAATTGGTGGGAAATATAATTAGTTTTAGTACTCACCCCTTCATTAGAACATTGTAACTTTTTCATATATTTTATATCAAGATATGTGAAAATGTAAAGTATCAAACATCATTATCACTAATTCATGATAATTGGGATATTTGGTTGAATTGGAGATTGGAGCTTGAAAATATTTGGAGTCATGTGGTTTTCATTTGAGTTTTAACTTTTTATCTTCCACTATTTACATTGATGTTAGTTTATCTTCTGTTATGGTACTCTTTAGTTGGTTAGATATAAATGAAATGTTTTTGTTGTTTTTAATTTTATCAAGCCTCATTAGGTGTTATATTTGGTTATTTTTTTGGATGGTTATTTATCTTAAAAGGGAAAATCATCCTTAAAATTGTAAATGAATCCATTGTAATTTACTTCTAGCGTTTGGAGTCTTCGGTTTATCTCTTAAAGATGAGTAACATTTCCATCTTGAATCAATTCAATGAGGAGGGGCAGGATGTTACATTTAATAGTTATTTAAATTAAGTATTTTGTTTTTCCTTATGTGTGTATTATATTCCATGTTTATTTTGTCAAGATTTTATGATAAATGATATTTATGATAAAGTATTGATTTTGAGGTCAGATAGTTAGGGTGTTGGAAACTATGATGATCATAAGTATTAGAATGTGGATCATGAGCTGGGTTTGTCAAGATATATTGAGTTGGTACTATATGTGGTGGTCCTTGGGCAACATTAGAATTTAGGAATATCAACATTGGTGGAATAAAAAATGGGGAGTTTTATGGTGGGTAGATCCTTATTGACGGATTAGTTGTAAGACCCTTATTTTGGGTAGTGTTGTAGTATGAGTCAAGAACTATATGTGTGGTGAACCCAAGTCGATTAAAGTTGTTTTTCCTTCTATAATGAAATGAAAATGGGTGAAGTATATCTCATTAATGAGAAAAAAAGATTAAAATTTATTTGGGGTATTTAGATAGAGTTAATATATTTGGAAACAAAAAGGAGGTTAAATTTAGTGGAGGGTCCATGTATGGACAGGGACTGTAGGATGTTTGTACTTATGAAAAGGTTTTAATTATAGGCTTACCAAATTGATTTATTGTATACATTATTGAGTCTCGAGAAAATATTATGATTTGGGGGGTATATAATCAAGAGAGTGTCTTCGGGTAGCTCAAAATGAACATTCATCTTATCTAGATAAGAGATATCTATTGTTTGAGTTTTATATTGGAAACATGATTTTTCTAGGAATGTTATCTGGATAAGGATATTGTGGTATGAAGAAGTGAATAATTCTGGTTCCAAAACGTGTGGGCCTATATATATTTTAGAGGAATTTATCACTAGGGAGTATAAACATATCTATTTTTCCATTGTTAGTCATGGTGAGAATTAAATAGATTTAGGTGCATCCTTAGAGGCATGGCCAATGTGTCTTTTGAATTTTGTTAGAGAATTTTTAGAATAGGTAGTTACTTGGGTTTTGAAGTGGGGATAATATTTATGTATAGTTATTAATGTTAGAATTGTAAAAAAACATCAAATATTAGTAATCAAATCATTTAAATAGGAATGTGTGAGGAATATTTAATAGTTTGAGGATCCATATATTGAGGAGTTTATTATAATCCCAAAATTTAAGGAATATTTATTTAAGGATTTTTTCATAAAATTTTAAATTCATTTATGGTTTAATTTTTGTTTTGATAATTTATACAATAATTATTAATATTTTGTATAAAAAACTAGGTGCTACTATATATGTGCACAAGACACCATTGAGTACATAATGAGCTTTTGTAAGGGGGGACCATACATGATTGGAAATCATCTAGACATTACTTTGAAACCAAGTGTTTAATGGTCCATGATATACCTATTTTTATAAATAAATATTCTATTATTAATAGTTTTATTAAAATTATGTAGTGTAAATTATTATAAATATCATCATTCCTCCTCATCCCTCTAGTAAAACAAACAATAGGGTTCCTCCCCTATTTTATCTTATTTTATCATAGATTCTTCTTGATCCAAAATTTTTATTTGGTGATGGAATAGAAAATTGTTATTATGTATGGTCTTATCTCAGTAAAGATAAATAAATACAACCACTGAATATTTCATTTTCATCATTTGGTGCTACATCTCTCCATTTCCCAAATTTGGTTTATTTTTAATAGATTATTCAATATCACTAGTTTGAGTAAAAAATAGACTATTATACTGGACAATTATCTCATAATGGTTCAAGGTAGGTGGTGTGTAACACATTATATAATTGATTTTATAGTTCATGTGTGATTTTTTCATGGTAGTGCAATGTTAGTCCATGTAGAACTGAATGGGATTTGAGTGGTTTCAAAATTTTATGAAATCACTGTTAAATCATAATAAAACTAGAACAAATGATTTTCACAAGTAATTTTCATTTTAAAGTTAATAGATGCGTGATATTCATTTTTCCCTTGAAATAGTCTCTATAATTATTAAATGAATGGGGGGTTTATGTTAGATATGTATTATAAGGGTCATATAATGGATTTACGGGCTCATGAACATTGGGTAAAATAAGTGTCAGTTGGGTAATTTTTTCTATGGTGATAGGTTCTTCGAGTGTATTGATATCAATTATGGGATGAGTTATGGCCTAATTACATTGAGGTTTCCTAGAGATGTGGATTGTGATCTTAAAATGGGATAAATCCTGGGTTACCTCATATATCCTAATTTGATCTTGAGATGTAATCTACTTAGTTTGGGTTGACTACCTAGAAAAAAGGCTTCCTTAGAAGTTAGTGTCTCGGGTTAACAAAGATGAAAAATATGGTCTATAGAATCAGTAAGGTGGTTATTTTATATTAGTTTAGAATAGATGATAACAGACTATGTGAGTTATTAGGTAGTCGAATAAGATGACCCACTGAAGGAAAGATTAGTGATCTAGTCCATCTTATTTTGACATGATGGGTGGGATGTGAGAATGATGGGTTATGGAATATTGGGTTTGGGATCATCTATAAGATTATCACTGATCATATAAATTGATTTCTGGGATAGATAATAAATGATTATATTGTTTTTGATATACAATAAGAGGCCATTGATGCTCTTTTAAGATGTAAGATGACACATTTGCATGGGTCTTTAGATCTATGCTCTGTTAAGAGATATGTTTACTGTGTAAGATAACATGATGTGTGAAATTTATGGTTATTTTAATAAGGGTGTATTTTCATCAATTATATGTTCAATATGTGTGATGATCAATAATGGTGGCGATTAGATTCAGTGTAGGGAAGTGTGTGTATGTGATGCATATGATGCTGGGTAGCCTTTGGGTAAGAGAGATAGAAAGTTTGAGGTCATAATAATTTTTTTTATTTTCTTGTTTTATGATTACCTTTTAAGGTGACATTCTCAAGGTATTTAATAGTTTTAATTATTTCCATAATTTAGGTACAAGACCATGATTATGGTTATATTGCACAATGATGTTTTGTTTTCTTTAGGGATTGGCTTTGCTATTCAAATTAACACAACACTAATACTCTTCCCAATGATTAATATGGAAGGGTTATGACCTATATGTCATGGAACCACATGGTGGGGTCATATTTTTCAATATATTAGATACATAACTATATTCCAAAAATTTGGATGCATGAACAAGTTATCAACAATTTCATGTCATAACCTTAACACTCCATGGGTGATTGAATATGATACACCTCTACCCATGTTTTAAATTCAGGTTATTGGCTAGGCGAGTTTTCTAGGATGTTTTTATATCACCATGGTGTGGAATTTAGTGTGATGACACAATATTTGAGTGGTATACCAACATTTTCTGAAGCAGTTAAGGTCAATCAATATGGTGGTAAAATAACCATGTGATTACTCATCAAGATTTTTATTTGTTGAGTGTTTAACTATTCTTATGATATTTTAAATTTAATCACATATATACAATATGGTATTTTTAGGGTCTCATTGGTGATTTCGTAATATGTTTTTCTCTCACACTCATCACATAAATCTCTATGAACATGTAATCATCATGTTTGATATATATGTTTTGGTAAGGGATTGATGTAAGGAGATTGAGTTAGAGTACAATGATATATTTTTTATTTTGGGATATTTCCATATATGATTGAACCAATGGGGAATATCAATTGATATATGGTTTTTGAGAAATTAAATGGGTTTATAAGTTTTTATATGGTGTTATGTTATTTATTAATGTATTATATATTCTATACTTTTATTTGTGTAAAATGATATTAGGATTTTTTGATATGTGTATAATTTTATTATTATTTATGGTTTTGACATAAGTGGATTAGTCTTCCCATTATATGGATTATTTCCATGATTATAGTTAGTAACCAATGGAATTTCGGATGGTACACCATTGTACATGTGGCATCTCTCAATTAGGGCCCTGAGTGGCACAGAGAATAATAAATATTATAGAGAAACTATAATATATTTTATAATTATCTAGTTGATACTATGTATTATTACAAACTTATTTTATGAAATGGTTTATACATTTTAAGGTCACTATTAAAATTTAATTCCACACTATGACTTGCATAATGTATTGATTGAGTATAATATGAGTAGAACTACTTATTTGAAAGCAAGTTTTAAATTTTTTTCAAGCATTAAAGCATGATAGGATTAAAAAATGTAAAATAAGAAGAAGATGATTCGGATTTCGATGAAAACATTGAGATTATATTTTATAGAAGATAATAATAATTAATAAAGTGTGTTATCAATATGTTTTAAAGGGAAAAACATCAAAATTCATGAAGATATAGTTTTTTTTAAATGAATAAAAAAAATTCTTCAAAATTTAAGAAAATTAAGTTCTTATCTATGATATAAGAAGATAGAGGTAATTGTGGATTTATAGATAGTATGCAATATCATGATTTGGAATAAATGTTATCTATAAGTAAAGTAAAATAAATAGAGTTATATAATGATGAAAATGAGAGAATTATTTGAGAATAATACAAGAAAGTCTCAAAAATAACGCTGAAATTGTTTTTATGGAGTGTTTAAAAATATATAAATTTTAGAGAAAGATAAAAAGTTTAAAAAAGGTTCCTCAAAAATAAAATGTGGTTGATAATGTTCATGTTAAAAAAGAGTTGATGGTGTTGAAGTAGGTTGAATTTATAAAATTATTAGTTATGGAGGAGATGAAAACAAATGGTTAATAAAAGAAAAAAACAAGTAATTTCATAGAAAAATGTGTTGCAGTTTTAAAATCATTTGAATAAATTCAATTTTAACTTTGAAATTTTTAGGAAATATAATGTTTAATATTATAATAATAGTTTTGAATCATACACTAATTTTGATGATTTAATTAATTATAAAATACCTAATTCTATGGATACACTATACAATTTATGTTTTTATGATAATGATGGATATTAATAAAAGTGTAGTATATAAAGTTTATGAGATCAAAAGACACAGTATAAAAATTTATACAGTATGGAAATATAAAATTCAAGTTAAACACATCTAATAATGGTGAATATAAAATTATGAGGAAATATGTAAATGTCATTTTTATTACTGTATCATATCTCAATATTTTTATTATAATAATGAAATAATCAATATTAGTCAAATGGGAGAAAGTTAAAAAATATTTTAGAATAGACAATGAAAAACTTACAGAATAAATTTTTCATTTTAAATATATTATTAGTCTTTTGTGGTAAAGGTTATTTAAATATATTATTTTTGCATCATAGTATTTACAAAGGATAGAAAAGGTAAGACCAAGGGGAGATGACCGCCTTGATAAGAAGATTTGAAAACAAGCTAATATCTTGAAATTGAAATTATAGAAGCATTTTTCATTGTTAAATGATCATTTTCTGAGGTGTGAACAAATGGGTCTATGTTTTCATGTTTGTGTAATTATCTTATAGAAATATTTTTTGTATAAATAAAGACTCTAAAATCCATAAGAAGAAAATAAATATGAGGATAAAACATTTGCAGAAGAAGTTACACTAAATTATTTGTAAAATGAAGGACCTTGGATTCTGTACAACGAATGTTTATCTCACTCAAAAAATAATTTAATTATTTTAAATGGATTCAAAAAGTTAAAATATGGTTAATAGAATTTTTTAATAAAGGATCTCTCAAGATATATGATATTGTCACAACATATATTGATTAAAGGAGGCTAATATCAAAGAGAACATTTCTTATTTAGGGTTTAAGAAAAACATTACTTAGTGTTTCTAATATATATAATGAATAAATTGATGTTATATTCATATAGGATGAATGTGTAACATCCTAATAAATTTAAAACTAAAAACATTGGTACTACCAATGTCAAAAATGTGAACCTTTATTTCAAGAACCTACCTAATTAAAACTCCATCATTGTATTTTCTTGATTTTGAGTAGTGTCGAGATTGGAGATATTCCCATAGTTTTTTTAGGGTTGTGTGAGATAGGATAAATCAAACTAAAAAATACACATTTTAATATAAATATAATAATTTTTCTAATAAGTGGCTATCCAAGAGCATGTGTTGATTGATAGATGGGACAACATTAATATTTCAGAAAATAGTTGGTGGCTGGTATACGAGGACGAAAAAATAATATAGAATTTTATAGGGTACCTGTGCAATTTAATAGAGTTTAGTTGTTATAAATGTTATTAAATACAATAAACAATATGATTCTTAGAGGTATTGCATATTTTTAATGAAATATCATGTACTCTAGAATGCTAGATCAGATTGTTATATTACATCATTGAAATAGAATACAACAGCTACAGAATAATCAAACTACTTAGCAGACATAGAATACTGGATACATATATATTTGAAAACATTAGATAAAAAATGAACATTATTGTAGAACATTTTTATCCCTTTAAGCATATCCCTAATAATTACACATAGTCCTCCTCTAGGAATCCTGGGGATATTAAAACAAATAAGGGTGAGACTATATGCATACTAAAGAGTATCCTAAAGTGGAACCATACATAATAAAAACATCGTATAAATGATATAAAAAGAATAAATAAAAAACATGAATTCATAATCAAATGAAACCTAGGGAATGCAATATCCATGATAATAAACGAAAACATGGATAACAATAATCATCACTCTCATACAAAGGGAATTCATAATTTTGGGAAACAAACTTTTCTATCAATGCCTTATTACAAGACACTTATCATTTTATGGTAATAGATATAAATTAATCCCAACTATATTGTCTCATGATACATTCTAATACATCAATAAGATTTAAAATTTAAGGATCCAACTATAATTTGATTATGTCTAATGCATTAACCATAAGATTCATCAAGGCCATTTATATTTTTCCTTAATAATCCTCATCTTAAATTAAACATAGATATACATATGATGAGAAATATAAAAACCAAATAATCCCCGATTTCAATAAAATATTGTTGATTTCTAAGATAACATCCCTTATACAACATGGAATCCATGAGGTATCAAAAAAGTTACAAGTAGTAACCTTATCAAAAAAATATAGTGGTGAGGGTACCATTAGTGTTTTGGGTTATCAATGGAATATAGTAATTGGGTTCAATATTATGTAATGGAAGTATAATATGTAAATCATAGAAAAAATTCTTCATTATGGATCATTAAGTGAATGTTAATATTCCAAAGCATATCTGTTGAGAGTTTCTTATCGGGTGTGTTGTATTAGGCCCACTCATCATCAAACAAGGGTAATATTGATTATATTATAAATGAACCCTTATTTGGTGATTAACACTAGTTAAATCTGTGAAATATCAAGATTCACCCTCCAATATCTAGATGTGGAAGTATTTTCAAGGAAATTACACACACATTTACTTTAAAAAAACATTGCATAGTTTTACTGCCATGGAAAAGGTAGACCATAGATTAAAAAATTATGAGACAAAGATAGAAATATATAATTTTAGGTCCCTTAATTTTCATGGTTAATATTTATAGAAAAATCATCCATAGAAATGTATTGGATGTAAAAATTAATATATGTGTTGATCATAACATGAACCCTAAGAATGAAAACTAAGATATAAAAACCGCACTTCTTATTTGAGTAGAAATTTAGTCATAACCTATTGAAAAATTGGTCCAAAATATTATCTTAAAATACATTGAATAATTTAATTCAAGGATATATCATTCCAAATAGGAATTTTATACACCTCCTAAATGAAATTATGTGTATAATACAAAATATGTCTTAAAGAGATGAATTTAAAACAAAAAACCTTACCTCTTCTCATGAAATCCTCTAACATACATTAAAATCCAATATCATAAAAACATATTACATTATCACTTGATTAATGTAATTAATCATATCTATTTTAATTCACAATAATTATAAATATTTATTCTGAATATGAATTATTCGAATTTCCAACATTATTATTTATAGTTTTGATCATATTTACTAGTTTTGTAATAGTAGTGTTCATATTCTTTATTTTTCTAATTCAAATTATTAATAGGTCAATAATTTTTTTAAAATTTTTATAATGATTTTCTGTTATTCAAATTTGATTCATGAATTTTCTTATTCTTGATCCTTCATGATGAAGTCGACGATAAGCTTTTTTGTGTGAGATTTTGACAAAAAAATATTGTTTCCTTAATTGATAAGTTATAAAATGATATAGTATCTATTGGAAGAAAAATATAATTAGTCACACATTTTTATCATATTATAATATTAGATAAATTTTCATTGTCATCCATGATATAAATTCATAGTATTGTTCAAGTAGCTTGTTAAACTGAACCATACATGAACATAGCCCAGTTTAATGAATGATTATGAGGTTTTTTTTCATAATATCATTATAATAAGAAAATAATGATATATTTTTGTTTATTAGTGTAATATATTATAATTTTAATAAATAAAAATTATGATTTATGGATATAAAAATATTATATGATCCTAATAAAATATTATCTTCTCAGTGATCTTATTTTAAATGATTAAATTAATGATGACCATTTGTTGAACATATCCTTAAATTTTTCTTTAAATTTACATACCATAACATTAATGATATCATAAAAATAATATTTACACTTTAATATAATTTTTGTATCTATATTTGTAAAACGGCGGAGGAAAACAAAACATGTTACGTTGTGGATGTGGTAGTCTCCAAAAAGCGTGAACAACAGTTCTGTTTTTCTTAATGGATGGGTTATATGAATAAATAATTATAATAACATTAATATATTAACAATAATGTCTATAAATGATAATAATATCATTATACTAGTGTTTCTAGAATAAATTGAATTAATATAATTAAGAATAAAACAAGGTAGCTCATAACACTCCTGTTGGGGACTTGGATTTTTCCTTAGAAGTATCTTTGAACTGAGACCCTTATGGTATATAATGGTTATTACAAGATCTTAATATATGGAGAGTATTGTAGTAAGAGAAAAATTGAATATTTTAAGGGTGAAATTTAAATGGGAATTGAGTCTTCAATTGGGGAAGATGTTACCCTTTTATATGTGATGAGAAGGGTATTTTTAGAAATACACATTAATTTAAATAATTTAATTGCACTATTAAATAGATTAGGGACTAAAAAAGGATAAATGTTTAAATGGGGTGTGTTTTGGTCAATTTCCCACTCATAATTACACTTAAAAACATGTTTTTAATATGTTTTGGATTTTCCTCCTTAGTAAAATAAAATTTACAATTTTTAATTTTTATGAGCATGACTAATTTTAAACCTTACTAATTTATTTATGGGAAAAAATCAAAATTCAAATGATTTCATAATTTGAGATTAATGATTTAAAATTTGAAAAGAAATTAAATAAATTTTCTACATCTATGAAAAGTTGATTTTAAAATATCATTACTTAAACATGATAAATTGGTTTTAGAGGAAATTTTTTTTCTTTAAAATTATTTATAAGCTAAAATTGTCTAGATATTGATTATAAAGAAATAAATTTAATTATATTAAAAAAATTAAATGATATGAGGGTTTTATGGAATGTTCAGATTCTATAGCCCTTGATAAATACTTGGTTGAAATAAATTAGTTAAAATTGTTTTTATTTTAATGTGACATTTTAATTAGTTATATAAACGTTTTAAATAGGTTTTATAAGATCAGATAATATTTTAAAATGAATAATATTATTCCAAAAATTCATATTTGATTACCTAAAGTGTTTTATAAATTTATATTCCATTATTATATAATGATAAGTTCAAAAATATTTCATGTTTCGTGAAAACTGTATTTTTTGATTAAAAATAAACCTTTTCATAAAATGAAAAAAACATTACAATGCTAATTTTTATATTTTAAGTTAAAAAATGAAGTCATTTAAGTAAATTTTAAATTATAAAATTAATTTATTTAAAAAATTTATGAATAAAGTCTCTTTAAAGGGAACATTGCGGGATAGTTTCTAATATGATATATCCTGCTATAATCGAGTCTCAGGAGTTAAATTCTCCGCATTAAATAATATTATCCTGGAAATTATGGAATATTTCATGTATTGAAGAAATATGAATACTCCTTAGTTATATATTATTGAGGTTCCCAGGTTACATCTTCTAGTTTTTGATTTTTCTAAATGACTTTCACCAAACGAATTGTCTAATCCAGTAATACTTTCTCTCTAGTGTTAATGATCTAGATATTCCGCCCATTATATGATAATTCGGGCATTGAATATATTCCCTTATATGTGAGAACATGTATTAGATCCAATATTTATTTCCATAGTAATGTAAGATATAAGATTTCATGTACTTTAGAAATATTGGTCGACATAGTCAACAAGTACGCTGCAACACCAATTCATTCAAATATTTCAAAAGATGAAATTTATATAGGGATTAACATCTGGTTTTTACTAAATATTAAAACATGAATCTATGGAAAATATATCAATAATACCTAATAACTAAATTTAAATTCCATGTTTTTATTATCTATTATTTTCATAACTCTTTTGACTACTTTTTAATTCCTTAACATGATTAGGAAGAGATTCTACATTAATAGTTTTATCCTCTAAAAGCTCTAGGACATCTAAAATAATTTATCCATCTTATTCCCAACTGGTTAGAGTATGAAAACTATTCTAATATAGTACTTAATATTATGTCAAATGGATTATCAATTTGATGATACTATTATATAAAAATAAACCAAAGGTAGACACTAATCCTACATTCCTTGGGAAGATAATAGAACAACATCTTGTCATATCCTCAAAAGTCTAGATAGTTATTTTGGACTGTAAATTATTCTAGGGATTATAATTGTTTCTTAAATGTATCTTGGTATTTGGATACCATGGATCACTTTTCCAAAATTTCAATATAAACCTTGTTTCATGATTATATATAATTGAAAAGGGTTCCCCATATATCCTTCTGATTTCATTGATATAGAGTTGGTTATGGAACTCAAGAGGTGGAACTTTTCTTATTTCTATGAAATGTTAATAATTAGTATGATGATAAATTATGTCTCATATACCATCAATTTCCAATGTATTCTTTGTGAGTATAGTGACAATGTCAATTTTAAAATTGTCCCACTTTGATATAGAGATAGGCATGGTTTCAATGACACACTTAGGATGCTTCCTTTTAGCCTTCTGTAGCTGGAATACAGAGTATCTGACAAATAGATTATAACTGCCTACTTAATACCATACTAGGAATAATATTCTATTAAAAACCTAGAAATTTTTTTACCATTAGGGTTTATAAACAAATTAGATTAATTTTGATCGATTAGTTGTTCCCTCTTCAATTATGATATGGATGGAATACATAACATCTTCCCAAAAATCAACACTCCAAATATAAAGATGAATTATATAAATTTCCTATCATTCACTACTTTAACCATCCTCTGTATGTTCTCATAATCCTAATTGAAAATCTCTAACTTTCTAGTAAGTATGGATTTAGAATTTATTAGAAAAGTAATGGTGGATTCCCTTGCCTGGAAATCACTATATCCTTCTTTAGTAGATCTATAAATATAGGATCCTTATTAATATTCAATGTTGTCATAACTCTATGATTGCTTTTACTCAATGCATAAACTACCTTGTTCTCCATCTAAGGCTGGTAGTTTATTGAGAAATTTTTTTCCATGAGTACTTCTAACCATATTCTTTGCACCATGTTTTTCTTTTTCAGAGAGAATATATAAATCAATCTATTATGGTTTGTATATATATTACATTTTTAATGATAGAGGTTGTACTTACATATTACAAAAGAATATATTATAACTATATTATAATTATTATGAGTTGTATAGTTATATTAATGTCTTTTAAATTTCCTTGAAGTATATGAAATCAACCTATCATTCTGAATAATGACACAAACAACACATTTCTTAAATGAATCACTATAAATTAAAAATCATTCCTTACCTGATGGTAGGGTTAATATCATTGCATTAATCAATTTCATATTTATCACTTCAAAACATTACTCTCACTAACATAAAAAATGTGAATTTAACCCCCCCAGTTTTTTTTAATTGGTCAACATTTTGGCTAATTGGGTGTAATCTTGGACTAAAAATTGACAGTAACCTATTAAACCCATGAAAATTTGGATCACAGTTACATTAATTGGTGTGGAACAATATTTTACTAAAATTTTATTTAAGGGTAAATATTTATTTAATTATTAGAGATTATATGGATAATAAAAAAACATTATTAATCCAAAATTGACACTTATTATTTCAAATATAATTATTTTTCTAATGTTATCTAGAATTATTTCATGTTGACTCACATTCTATTCATATATGTTAGAGTATATCAAGATATCATCAATTAATAACACCATAAAATCGTTATGATACTCATTGAATAATTTATTAATCATCCCCATAAAGACGTAGGGTTCATTAATCAATCAATAAATCATTATCATAAACTCATAATGTCCATACCTTGTTCAAAATTTCATCTTTAATATATCATCTTTATTCACCCTTATTTGATGAAAACTAATGTGAAGATGAATCATTTAAAGGTATTGGGATCCTTGAATAAAATAAATAATTCATCATTTCATGGAAAATGATCATTAATATTTATGTTAATGGAATTTATCTCCTTAAAATCGATGAAAAATAAAAAGGATCCATCCTTATTTTTCATGAATAAAAAAAGGGATTACCATAATAAAACACCATTGTGTATAAATCCATTATCACTAAACTCCTATAATTGTTTCTTAATCTCCATCAACTCAACTGGTTGTATCCCCTAATGATTTTTATATATAGGTCTTGCATCAGAAATGAGTTAAATAGAGGACTAAACTTTACACTCTTGTGGGTGAATAGGTAATTCTTTTGAAATAAACCATCATTGAATTTATGTACCAATGGTACATCATCCATTCTTAGCATATCGTCCACATACATTAGATCTCAATTGATCATTATCTCTATATAGAATTTTATTAAATATAGATACTAGGGTAGGACCAATACATGAATTAATGAGTGGGTTTCCCTTATAAGGATATGTTATGTCTCATTACCTTTATGAATCGTAATCTATTTCTCCTAGAAATGATTTTTTTTCATCTTAATTTGAATTCAATTCATACCAAGGATTATATATAATTAAACTATTTCCATCATAACCATATTTTAGAATAGGATATTCCCATGTATTATAATTGGAACTTCTTACAACATATTTATTTTAATAAGACTCCCAATTTGTTTCAAAATTATAATAACGTTAATAGGGTTCTAGGGAAGTATATAATGTTTTTTTAAACATGGAATATATAAATATGTTTGAAAATACGAAACAAAAAATCATTAGCTAACACTAAGGCTATGATCAAAGTACCTAAAATGACATCATTAGGAAACTCAACATAATTTTTTTAATCACATAAGCATATCAATACTTGCTGGCATTTTTTAGTTATACTACCTCAACATTAGGGTATTTATTTAAAATAATTACCTTTATACATACAATTAATGTATTTTACATCAATAGTTTATTCCTTTACCATGCATTGTTGAGCTTTATTCCGCTTTCCTCTACACTTTTACCAAAAATTGATACCCATTTTACAAACCCCATGGTGGTTCTATCCACATTTTTCACATGTTGGAAATCCCACCCTTTTTCGAATTCCCTCTTTATCACGTTGTTCTTAAAAGTACACCCAGTAGACCACTTCGTATTCTGATTTCGCTTGAACACATACATCATCGAGAACTAATTTATTTATTAATAAAACTTTAGATAATATCCTTAAATAATGAAAAGTCAAGAGAGACCAACTCCATTCATTGTATCATCTATAGCCCTTAAAATAATTAATCAAGCTATATTTTTTTGTTAAATCATATCCCAAAACATGTATAGAAACCCTTGTAATGTTAAACTCAAATTCATTAACATCTTCCCCCTCTTTTTGAGTAATATTGATTAAATTTCTTTCTATTTCCAATTTTTATCAAAATAAAAGTATTTTTCTTATAATAAATCAATAAATGTTCCCATTTACATGAAATGTATCTCATATTCCCCATTAGTGTTTTAAATAAGATATCATCATTGGCCTATATCTTCCTTCAGAAAATAGACGACCATGAATACCTTTTTATTTCCACTACATCCAAAAGTGATAAATATCACCTCTATGGACTTGATCTATTATTTATCTACCATTGGATTCATAGTTTCACTAAATTATCATGTTATTTCATATAAAATCATTCAATATAGTAACACAATATTGTGGATTAGTAGTAATATCTATTAAGGAATAATTATTTTCCATAACCTCAGTCAACTACCCCAATATGGTTATGAACTAATTAGCCTCAATTCCTGCTTCATTAAATTTTTTAGTGGGAATATCGCTACATCAAATATTAGTGTTGATATAGTTCCCATAACTCATGTTAGTCACCTTATTTCTATATTTTAAAACATCTAATTATATAATACTATTTAATTTTGAAATACAATTGCAATTATATTTTCTAGACTATTACCTACAAATCTAGAGGTTTTTTCATAGAACATGAACTATCTATCTTTGTTCCCCTAAAAATAGTTCCATAAGGTTCTTATTAAACTTCTAATGACACTAATATAATCATACTAGACTCCAAAAACAAAAAACCAAAAGCTATTTGTTATTTTACATTATTGGTATTAAATATAAGAGTTCCCATATTATCGAAAAACATAATAGTCTTGGAATATTAAATACATAAACATTTAAAAATATAATATAAAACATCTACATATTACGATAAAAATTATTATCCCTTCCACTATATCCATGAAAATTAGACACAAACCTCCTCTTGGTTTCATGGGGAAATGAAAAAAAACAAGGGTGAGATTAGTTGTTTAGAAAGGAGTAAGATACAATGGAATATTATATAACAAGAACATGGAATAATTGATATATAAATAATAATAAAAAGACATAATAAACTAAAATTTCGGGAATTTTATATCCATTAAAATAAATTCATACATGTATAAACATAATCATTTATATGATACTAATGGATTTCTTAATGTATAGCGGAAATATTTTTTAAAGTCTTTCTAATAAGAGACTTATCCTCTTATGGGAAGAGATATACACCAAAACCCATATTATTTTTTCCCATTATTGATTTTTATGCATTGAGAGGATATATTATTGTGGTCCACACCTCTTACCAAACTATGTCCAATGAATTCCCCATGAGAGTCTTCAAGAACTTTTATACCATTCCTATAGGAACCTCTTATTTAATATTACATGTCTATCCATAGAATAATAAATACTGACATTAAATACATCCCCATTCAAGATAATATTGTGGATGTCTTGGATAATATCCCTTAATTAACTCAGCAGTTGTGGGGTATCATTAAAGAAGAAGGTATTAAAAATATAAATGAAAAACATGGGTGAGGGTATGTTCAACTTATTAGGTTATCTATTAAAGATTCTAATTGGGTTAAATAGTTTTAATTTGTTTAAGACTATAGAAATAGTAGAAAAAATACTTCATCATGGTTCATTTGGAGTGTATGAATATTTCAAATCACGTCCCCAAGTAGTTTCTCAGAAGTTGTGAAGTCCTAGGAACACTAATCAGGAATCAGAATGATTATATAGTGAATTATCAAATGACCACATTAGAGGTGATTGTATATAAGTGTATCTATTTCACAATTTCATCCACTTGGTAGTACCCAAATCGGGATTTATTCGATAGGAAATTATATACACTTTTACTTTACTATCACATTGGTTTATTTTTCCACCATGTAAAAGGTAACCCTTGGATCAAAAGAATTTTAGATAGGGATAAACATATAGAGTTTTTGATCCCATAAATTTCATCGGTAATATGGAAAAAATTATTTCATGGAAATTTATGAACCACACAAAAGAAAATAGGTGTTGATTATAATAGGATTCCAAAGTAATGGAAATTGAGATGGGAACCTCCACTTATGGAATGGGTAGAAATTCAATCATAACATATTGAATTAGAGTTATTGAACATGATATTAAAATACCATTAATAATGGAATTTATTCATATAGAATATCAAATATGATCTATATACGACACAAAAATTAAATTAGGTGTATAATACAAGATAAATCCCAAAGAGAGAAATTTTATATACAAAACCCTTACCACTGATCCTAAATTACATGAAGATATAGTAAACTATTTATAAAAAAATATATATTAATTTAATAATAAATAAACTTAATAATATCAATTTTCATTCTTAATCTTCATAAATAGTTATTCTCTTGTTGAATTATTTCAATTTTCCACAATAGTGTTTATAGTTGGGGCTGTTTGTACTAGATTCAAAATAGTGGAGTTTTCATTCATTCTTATTCTAATTTATATTAGTACTAGAAAATTAAATATTATATTATTGACTATTTTAAATAATTTTTTATGTCTAAAATTCCATTAAAAAGTTTTTATATTATATCCTTGAAGATGAAGTCGTTAATAAGCATGTTTTTATGATTTTTGATGAATAAAGATTTTTTATTAAAAATAATGTATATATTGATATTGTATATCTAGGACCAAAAATAATAATTTCATTGTTTAAATAATATTATACTCGTAAATATTTTTTCAAATTTATCTAGGATATAAATTCATACTGTTGTTCAAGTAGGTGGTTAAACTGACCAAAACAATAACATACCTAGATATAATGAATGATTATGTGGTTGTTTTATTGTCATATCACTAAACCTAAATAAAAATGATCTTATTTAGTATATATTATTGTGATATATTATAATTATAATTTATTAGAATACTATTTAATTAATATTTAAATATTACATTACTAGAAAATTAGATTACAGTCTTTACGTATTTATTTTGAATGATGAAATTAATGATGATCATTTATTCATTATATAATTAAGTGTTTATATAATTTTAAAAACAATACCCAAAAAAATTCATAATTTTTTTTATATTTTAATACCATCCTTATATCAAGAATTTTAAATGGGTATTGTAAATCAAAATATGTTATGTCCTAATGGTGGTAGTTCACACAACGCACAAATAAAAGATTTATTTTTCTTATTGGTTGAGATATATGAATAAATATTGATAATTAACATGATATAAAAAAATTAAAGTATATAAATAATTATAGTATCATTATAATAGTATGTCTATAATAAATTTCAAGGAATATAATTAGGAAGAAAACAAAGTTGTTTATAATACTCATGCTGAGGAATTTAATTTTTCCTTAGAAGTCTTCTTAGAAGTGTGGGCCTCATGACAAATAATTGTGTCAAAAATATTTCAAAAATGGGAGAGGGTTATAATAAAGTAAAAATAGGATATTTTAATGGAAAAAATAGAATTACATATGATTCTTGAGTTTTTGAATAATTCACCCTTTTATAAGTAAAGAGAAGGGTAGTTTTAGAAATACCCATTAAACACAAATAATTTAATTTCACTAATAAATGGTTAAGGGATTGAAAAAAAAAATTGAGGAATGAAGGTGACTTTTTCCTATACACACCTCAAAAATTTATTTTTAAACCTATTGTTAAAATATTTTTTCCTTTCACGCTTGGTAAAAGGACTTATGAATTATTTACTTTTTACAAGGGAAACTAATTTCAATCATAGTAGTTAATTTTTGTGACCAAAATTAAAATAGAATAGATAAAATAACTTGAAAACTGTTAATTGAATTTTTAAAACCATTTTATCAAATAAAATTTCTTTCAGTATGAAATGGTAATTTTAAAATATAAACAGTTAAACATGTAAAACCACTTTTAGAGAAATAATATTTTTAAGGTATAAATCTATTTTTAATTTAAATTTATCTTAGATATTGATTATAATGAAATAAATAAAATTATAATAAAAAAAAATAATGTATATGAGGCATCCGATGTAATCCAAAACTGAATATCCCATGAAAAATACTTGATTAAATGGAAATAACAAAAATAGTAATTATATAAAATTAATATTTTATTTAGTTATAAAAAAGTCATCCAAATATTTTATAACTTCAAATAGAATTTTAAAATGAATAACATATTCCCAAAATTCATATTTTATTAAATAAGTGGTTTTAAAAAATCATACTAACCTAATTTTGATATTATGTGTTCAAAAATGAAGTTAGTTTGAAAATTTAAAATTCCAAGATTAATCTTTTAAATGAATTCCTCATGAAAATTATCTTTAATGAGTGACTTAAGTGATAGTTTGGGTTATGGTTTTTACCTACTATATTATATTTTTTTATTTTATGTTTGAGGTGTGAGTTCTATAATATTAGTGTTGTGATTTAAAGGGGGAGTGTAAACCCCCTTCAAAATGTAGACTTAAAAGATTGAATGATATTACCCATGTCTATCAGTTAAACATTTCGTTTTAGTAAACTACCTTATTGAAACTAAATTTTATAGTGTGTATGGATTGAAGTAGCATAAGGATTGGTGAATTAATAAGATGTTTCTATGAGGCATGTGTATGTGTGGGAAAATCACATTGGAATTACATTTTTTGGCATATGGGGTTATTTTTTAGTTTCATAAGTGATCATTTAGGAACATTTATTAGTCGACAGATGGTGTGAAATGTGTTTATATATCAATTTTATCTACATAACAGGGAAAACCTGAGGATTGTATGGGATAGAATAGGTTCTAATACTAGTCATTGTGTATTATTTTTTATATAATTCATGTTTAATCATGTAAAAATCAAAATTTATTTACATAGGTACGATGAAAAAATTCAAATTTATTTTAAGTTGGAGATGGTGAAAACTAATTCTATCTTATTTTGAAGGAGGAGAATGATTAGTGCAATCATATACATAGTTAGATTGTCAAAATAAATTTTAACAAGTTAAATAGTAAAAATTATATTCTAGATGTTCCCATATTTATGTGATTGAATGAGTGGATGTGTACCACATATCAGAAACTAAAGATAATTAAATATTTACATAACAATGAAAATATTCAAATAACTCAAACCATGAATATAATTCTCTCACATAAATATATTGACTGATGAAGAATAATCCCACACATATAGATATATATTTTTTCTTTATTAATTATTAGTTTGAATCAGATTACTTGTAATATGTTCATTATATATATGTTTTTTGATATTAAAAAGATTACGTGTTTATGAAGAAATCCAGAAAAACAATATGGGTATATTGTGAGTAATCTCTAATTAAATAATATATATGCATATATGAGTATATAGTTTTAAACACATCCAAATAAGAATGGAATTTTATATTAGTATAGATAACTATACACCCCAAAACAAAGCCACGTGACTGAAACAATGTGAAATATTTTGGTAGAGGTGACTCAAACTATTTTCGTTAAACTTGAAATATCAAACTATTTATGGAGGAAGGTAATTAGACCAATAATTCATAAAAAATAATTAATTTACATTTAATTAATATTTAGATATGTATCATTATGATATGTATTACTATACGACCCCAATTTTGATATTTTTTTTGTTATTTGATATAATAGTATAATTATAATAAATTTCATTTTTTAGTTTTAATGTCTCATAATATCCATGTCTACTATATTAAATTATATAGAATTATTTCGAGACTACACGCTCTGATGACACATGATTCCAAGGCCCGGTGATCCCAGAATGGAATTTTGAACTTTTTTTAATTCAATTAAGTAAACATGTGAGTGGGTTTTTCCCGTATTTGAACTGGTGCTCAGATTGAAAATATGAGGGACCCATAGAACTCAGAATGCCTATATTTTCCTAGAAAGGACTTAACATTGGCCATCCAGGGACAAACGAAAAAGTTAAATTTCAGATCATTCTAAAAAACATTAAAAAGATATTTTATTTCTTTTCCTAAACCGACGAGTAGAGACACAATGATGATGTAATATGACAACAATGAAAATTAATGGAACTCATTTATGGCCCCAAAACCAATAGCGTAATGACACATTAAATGACATGTAAGGATGTGGTGTCACAACTAAACTAAAACATTGAAACCTGTTTTTTATTTGTTTGATGCATTAAAGAGACAATAATGAGTTGGTAGATGATTCTATAACAAAACACCAGTGGATTTCCTATCCAGCAAAGAAAAATGAATTCCAATGACGAATGGAAATGAACTCCATCGATGAATAGTGAAGAACGCTAACAGATTTAAGATTGGTGATGGCTCAGATCATCTCCCCTCTTTAATAATAGATCCTTAATCAAGGTAGGGGGTGTGTTTAAGTTTGTTTTCCCCCATTATTAAATTCAATGATGAACGGGGATCAACCCATGAATGGGTTGATCTCTGGATGATGTTTTCTTGTAAGAAAATGTCTTTTGGGATTTTATTATCCAGGATTAAACTATCACTTGTCGATTTAATATCAATTCATAGAACATCCCCTACATTAAACCTCTAATATGAAGGGTGCAGTTTGACATGAACAAGGACCAATGACCTCTTCCTTATGCGTTCTTTGTGGCCACATCCTCATATCAGTGGAAATATGAATCAGGGGCCAAGGCTGGCATGTCGATGTCCTGAGATGCCCAAAAGAACAGACAGATCAGATATCGGACCACCAGAGTAGACACGGTGGCCCGCTAAAGGTGTCCTTGCCGAGGCACCACCGGGATGGCAGTGCCGGCGGTGGCCTGTGGGAGCCGGTGCCACCCAAAGCATCGAGTGATGGATGAGGTGGATCACCCTCACCAGCTGCACTGGAAGAGGCAGTGCACCCGTTCACACCAAGGTAGAGAAGGCTACGACCTGTCCACCTTGGGAGAGGAGGTGGTGGTGCTAACCTAGCATTGCGTGGAAGTGGGGCCCTACGTCTGTTCCCCCGATGCGATTTGGTGAGCTGCGGTTTCTCGACTGCGACCAGAGGAAGACCCTGTGTCCGCAAGGAATTAGATGAGCTGAACGCACCATCCAACCGTATCCTGACCTTGTGGATCATGCCTCGGCTGGTCGGTCACTCCCCTAGCTAGCAGGTCAGACCCACAGACATCAGGCTGGAACTATGCCCTCTGGGCTATGGTAGATGAGACCGGGTCACCGGGCGACCCAGCGGGCTGGAACCTCGGCCAAACTGGGCTTGGTATAATGAGGCCCAATGGGCCTGTCCTACTATCTAGACCAGACCAGAATGACTAAGACCCGAATCTGATCAAGTCGATTTGGTCGAACTAAAAATGGGTTCTGTGGGGCCCTCAGGCCTGGTTGGTTGGGTCGGTCTGACTGGGTCAGACCGGGCCTAGATGCAACCGACCCCTGTTTACTAAAACCATAATAACATTAAAATTGGATGTTTGATTGAAAATCCATTTTCATTATTGGTACCATCTCAATGAGGTGGATATTTTGGTATTCTCTAAGGATACATTAATGTAATTTGAGATGATATTAATGGCTTGAGGAGTGGTTCTCCCAATTGCACTACGTACGGAACCCTGCGGTTTGTTGAGACCCGAAGACTGCTAACAAGAGAAACTATGTGACTCTCCTATGGCCTAGTGTAAAGGAACACTATGTGACTTTGTAGTCCCCTATGAGAGAGAGACAGTGTGATTGGGAGACCCAAGGTATGCGCTGTGGAGGAGTGCCTCATTTGGAAAAGGTGGAAAGTGCCATTGTGTGACTAGGTAGGCCCACATTGGGAGTGAGACTATGTGACTCCGCATACCAATGGTACTCATCAGGGGTGAGTACCACAGTAGGCCAAGGTTAGTTTTTAGCTCCTTCTGTGTTACCTGGATAGCCCACTATAATCATAGTGGAGGAGTTCTCTAGTAGCTAGGGTGTTCGATGATGAAACTGATGATTCTTCTATCATTAACCTAGATGTATAACTGGTTTGAGCTATCTTGTGATTCATTCTTGTTTTTCATGTTTATGCTTCATGGTTTTATTTGATGATTTTTTTGTGGTCCTTCCTTTTTTTTCGGGTCCCCTACTGAGTATTTTGTTAATCACCACTACACGGGCTTCGCCTGCACGTGTTGTGTCTGGTGAATACATTCTACGCTTTGACAGAGGACTTGGGGGCCTTGTACTAGACGGGTCCTAGAAGAATTATGTGGATAGGATGTTATAATTTGGCTTCCAACATTTATACAACTCTTACCATCATGTGGTGTTTTTAGAGAATGGCTACCCGAGTCACTTTGTACTTTTTTGTTTTTACATCTTTTTGTGGGTTTGTATTTTGGCCCAAGTTTTTTTGTTGTACTAGTAATCAACACTTGTTTTAGTATAATTGTTTTCCCCTTCTAGTTTTTGAGATTCATTAGGGTGTGTGTGTGCATGCAGGTACTCAAGAAATTTCCTCCCACCTATAGGTTGACGCGTTTGGTGCTAGTCACCAACCCTTGGCCTTCGAGAGGCATTCTTGGTGTAGTCACGGCATGGGCCCCAGGAGACTAGTCCTAAAAAGGTGTAATGAAATTGTGGTCGGTTCCACCTCTAAGATAACAATACTGTTGTTTTTTAGGGAAATAGTGTTTAGAGATACGATTCTGACATTCAGATTCATTGTTTCTAATGATGATGTGGAAACTGATGTATCCATACAGCAGGACCTTGAATTATGCTTTTCAGATCTAATCATGAAATCTCTATTTTCATATGTGTCTCCTTATGTTATTTTTGAATATGAGTAATCCCACCATTTATAATATTCTGACCATGGTACATCTTGATCTATTTCAGGATGCCACCATGCAGACGACCATCAAGGATCCCGATACGTGATTGTGTGGACAACGCGCCTAGCGATGATGCATTTGTTAAAGGACTAGTACTAGAGGTGGAACCACCATGTAGTTCACTATTGTTACTACCACCTATTGATTAGATATTACTACCTGCCTTATCGACAGAGGATGTGCACTAGCTTAGCAACCTGTGCGAGTTACAAATATAAAGACCTTCTAAGTTCATGCGAGAGATAGATCATCATTTCATTGAGGACTGGCTGAAGGCTGTGATTTGGGTCTTCAGCTTAGTGAGGTAACCTCTTCAAAAGATGGAAATATTGGCGGATATACTTTTTCAATTCTCAACAGGGATATGGTGGATGTTTACCATCCAGACGCAAGATGAGGCGACCCTCACCTAGTCATCCTTTCAGCAACTTTGCCTAGTGGAGTTCTCCGTCACAATCTTACGCACTGTGTGCATTCAAGATCCCCATCACCTTCAGCAGGTTAGTATGATGGTAGATGAGTACTCATTGAGGATCATAGAACTTTCACACTACTCCAAAAAAATGTTTCAAGCCCCTTTCTTTAGGTCTCGATCATTTGAGCAGGGACTTAGGTGGGAGATTCGGGCATCGATGGTGTCTCTCAGTATCCCTACCCAAGAAGGGGTGCTGGAGTGAGACCATCTTGCGAAGATACTCTTGGCAGAGGCGACGCCGATATCTAGAGCCACCAACAAACCCTAGGCGGTAGAGTCATCTGCAGATAGCTGTTAACTGACATGAGGTCCCAAGCAGGCCAAGCCATTCAGGGGTCAACCATAGGACTCATAGTTGGTAGTGTGGGGCTCCGAGACCAGATAGAGTCATCCGAGATCTAGGATTTGCTTTGCGTGTGGTGTGAAAGAAAAAATTGAACACCACTACCCAACCCTCCTTGTAGATGTCCATCATATGGTCATGGGACCACCGAGACATTGGTAGAGGTTTGAGCAAGGAGGTCTGCAAGGCAGACGGAGCAGTAGGCGGTGGGAGACAGTTTGAGGTAATATTGTAATCGCCCCCAGGTGGTCCACCTCGACCTCCAAGAGTTGGAAGAAAGGGGCGAGATCATCCTTAGAAATTGAAGTATTTTGAACATGGCGCTCTAGAGATAATCAGAGGTATGATCTATTTCATCTCCACCCTAGCTGTAGTTATTATAGATATATGTGCTAGTCACTCTTTCCTTTATGTGCCTCTTGTTTGGAGCTCAGAGATTTCAGTAGAGCTAATGGCTTGATAATTATAGATAGAGACTCCTATGGTAGGGTATTCAACAATTACACACTGGTTCCAGTAGGGTGATATTACTCTAGGAGGAGAGAGCTTCAATAAGGATCTCCTAGTAGTGGAATCGAGGTCTTATGATGTCATCTTGGGTATGGACTGATTATCAACATTCCATGCTTAGGTTGACTGGTTTAGGCATACAGTACAATGTTCCTGTAGAGATAGAACTAGGTTTTAATTCTTCATAGAGAAGGAAACCCTTGCAGCACAGGACAAAAATTCTTGGAGGAGGGTGCCACCAATCACTCACCAGTTGGCTAGCCTCACCCCCAATGTAGTGGATTAGAAGAGTCTAACCTTTACTATAGTGGTGGAAAAGCACAAGGTTATTTATACTGAGGATGTTCTGGGACTACCTCTTTATAGAGAGGTAGACCATTTCATCAAAATGTACCCCAGGACGACACCAATATCTACATAGATATATCAGATGGCTCCCACAGAGCTTCATGAGATGAGGGTATAACTAGAGGACATCCAGAAAAAGGGGTTCGTAAGGCCCAGTGTTTCCCCATGTGTAGCCCTGGTGCTATTTCCCATGATGGAAATGGGATTTTGATGTTGTGTGTATAATTCTAGCACCTAAACTAGGTTATCATTTAGAACAAATATACACTACAGAGAATTGATGAACTCTTTGATTAGATGAAGGGAGAGTGATAGTTCTCCATGATAGACCATAGATCAGGTTATCACCAGCTTCAGGTATAGGATGAGGAAAAACTGAAGGCATACTTTCGTTGATGGTATGGCCATTATGAGCTCTTGGTAATGCCTTTCGGCATATCCAACACCCTAGCAGTGTTCATGGGACTCATAAAAAGGATTTTCCAGCCTTAACTTGACTAGTTTTTCATGGTCTTCATTGATGACATACTGGTGTACTCGGCATCGGGGGAGGAGCAAGATATACACCTCTAGATAGTACTGGATACACTATGATAGAGAAAGCATTATTGTAAGCTCTCAATGTTATATATTTGGATTCAATAGGTCTAATTTTTCTATGACACGTCATCTTAGATGCTAGAGTTTCAATGGATCCCATGAATATAATGGTATCGAACTCTTGGGAGCCCCCTAGGAGTGTCACTGAGGTGTATGGATTTTTTGGGTCAGTTAGTTACTATTAGAGGTTGATTCTAGACTTTTCCAGAGTAGAAGAACCATTATCAGCTTGGATATAGAAGGGATAACCAATCATGTTGATGGAAAAAGTGAGTAGAGTTTCCAAGAACTGAGGAGAAGACTAACTAGATCCCCTTCTTGAGATTATTAGAGGGGTGCGTTGAGTACATAGTCTTCTATGATGCGTCACTGACCAGAATTGGTTGTGTCCTGAGGCAGAAGTGTGGGGTGATTACATACATCACATGGCATATGATGCACCATGAGTAGAACTACATGAACCATGATGAGGAGTTAGTAGTAGTGGTATTTGCGTTGAAGATGGTTCAATACTACTTGATGGGTGAGCGGTTTATAGTTTACACTGATAACCAGAGTCTCAGGTATATCTTATCCCAAAAGGACATGATCCTGAGATAGGGATGATGGATAGAGTTCCTCCAGCACTATGACTTTTAGATAGGTTATAATCTTGGGAAGGAGAATGTGGTAGCCAACGTGCCTAGTAGGAGGATAGGCTTGTAGCTGCTGAGTGAGCCGACAGTGCAGCTATCCACGACGCAACTGTCCCTTGACGATGAATATGGAGAATCTTACCTTCAGTCAATGACTGTTACTCCCCGACTCTTTCAGCATGTTAGGGAGGCAGGGCTGGTGGATGTTGACTGTGATGCCCGACATGCTCATTTATCCTCAGATCATACTCCTGATGGATTTTTGAATGGTGGGGAGAACATCTTCCTTTTTAGAGGGTTCACCATAGTACCAGTGTCATTGCGAGAAAGGGTTTTTTGAGGGAGTTCCATACATCTCCTATTTTGGTATATTCTGGTGTGGTGAAGATTTACTAGGACCTCCGACGTCAGTACTAGTGTCCAGGAATGAAGAAAGTAGTGGATGAGTTAGTCTCACAATGCCTCACATGTAAGCATGTGGTGGTTCAGCATCAGGTTCCAGTCGGCTTGGAATAGACACATGAGGCACCAGAGTGGAAATGGGATGGTATCTTGAAGGTCATCCTGATGGGGTTACCTCATACATCGAAAGGCCATGATTCTATTTTGGTGATAGTTGATCAACTCACCATGTTAGATCCATTCATACCAATTAGGGAGTATGGATAGGTAGAGGGATTGGGATGCCTCTACCTATCAGAGATAGTGTATATTCACAGGGTTTCTTTGACTATCTTCTCAGGCCGTGATGAATTCTTTACATCCCTGTTGTGTAAGGGATTACTAGAGGTATCTCTCCACCATTGGTATGACACTGTTCGAGGCCTTGAACGAGTGGCCTTGAAGATCAACCCTATGCTGGAAAGACCCATGGGAGTAGGCACTCAAGGGTCCATAGTTGGAACGGGATACCACTAAGAAGGTGAAGATCATCTAGGAGAAAATTAGGATGGCACAAAGCAGGCTGAAATCATATGATTATAGGAGGCAAAGACCCTTGGAGTTTGAGGAGGGAGACCATGTGTTCCTTTGGGCCTCACCTTGACATGGATTGTGGAAATTTCGCTAGGTTAGCAAGCTATCTTCGAGGTTCATCAGAATTTTTCTGATCCTGAGAAGATATGGCAAGGTTTTATACCACTTAGCTCTTCCCCCAATGATGCACCAGGTGCACGATGTTTTCCACATTTCGTAGATGAGGATATATGTCTATGATCCATCACACATCAGCGATTGGGGCGAGATGGCCATTGAGGATGGGGAGACATTTGAGGAATTCCTGGTGGAGTAAAATGATAGAAAATAGTGGTTCTTGTTTGGGTGGTCAATTCCTATGGTGCACATTCGGTGGCAGTACAAGAATATCTAGTAGAGAAAATGTTAACAAGATTCTCATATTCATGCTTAGTACCCAAAATTTGATTGATTAAATAATGGTTTGGCTTTTGGGGACATAAAGACTTATGTTGGATATGTATTATTGTCTCAAAAATTACGTGTATTTTTTTAAAGTTATATGGAATTATTTTTAGGCTACACGCTCTGACAGAACATGATTTCGAGGCTCGATGAGCCCAGAATGGAATATTGAACTTTTTTTAGTTCACTTAAGTAAACATGCAAGCATGTTATTCTAACATTTGAACTAGTGCTCGGATCAAAATTATGTGGAGACCACTGAACTCAGAACATCGGGATTCGCTTAGAATGGTCTTAACATTGGCTAGAAAGGTCCAAAAAAAATTAAATTTCAAACCTTTAGGAAAAAATAATATAACGTTAAAAAGATATTTTATTTCTTTTCCTCAACAGACGAGAAGCGATGTGGGAAGCTGAAATGTGATGATGAGGTACATTAATGAAACTCATTAATGTCTTGAAAATATAAAGCATAATAATGCATTAAAGGACATGTAATAGTTACACTATTTCATAAATGAAATAGCATAACTAAAACTTTGTGACATGTTTTTTTCTTATTTGTTTGACACATTGGAGAGATGATAATTAATCGGTAAAAGATTATCTGATGAACCACCAGAAGATTTCATTTCTAAAAAAGAATGAAAAATTCCATTAACAAAGGGAGACAAATTCCATCATTGAATGGTGAATAATGCTTAATGATCGAGGATCGATGATGGAACAGAGCTTCACCTCTCATTTCGGAAACATATTCAATTTAGGTAGGGGTTGTGTTTATGTTTGATTTTCTCCGTTATTAAATTATACGAGAAACATTGATCAACCCATGAATGGTTTGATCCATTGATCATGAATTCTTGTGGGAGGGTGGCTTTATTGGATTTCATTATTTGGGTATAAACTATCACATTTTGATTGAACTGAAATCACTGGAACATCCCCTACTTTATACAACTAATGTGGAGGGCATAAGGCGACATGAACAATGCTCTAGTACCTTCTCCTTGTGCGTTATTTGTGGCCGGATCCTCAAATCGGTGGAAAATGAATCTGCGGCCAAGGTAGGGAAGGCAGTTACCCAAGAGGCTTGAATCCACAAATGGATCAATGATTGGACCACCAGATAGGACATAATGGCCCGTGGAAGGTGCTGTCGGGGTGACTCCACCAGAATAGTGGTCGGCCATCATCAGTGACATTGAGGATGTGGTGCTACCCTGGGCACCGTATGGAGGACGTGGTGCCACACTGGGCACTGCATGCTTCATGAGGCAGTCAGCCCATGCTGGGTTCGCAGGAGGAGGAGGTGTGTCGGTGCATGCCATGATGGAAGAGGCCACAACCCATCATCCATGGCAGAGGAGGATGTGGTTCCAGCCCGAAACTACAAGGAGGTAGCCTCCCACATTCGGCCCGCCCATGAAATCTGGAGATCCACAATCACTCAAACACAATAGGATGGAGGCCCCACTTCTTGTGGCACATTGGACGAACCAGGCATGGAATCCGGCAACGTCCTGGCCAGGCGCACAATTGGTCTGCCCTTGGAGGACCAAGCCTCAGCTAGAGGGTTGTGCCCCTGGATAGTGGGTAGGGCCAGACCCATGCAGATAGGTCAGACACGTACCCTTTAGGTCAGGCCAGATGAGACTAGGTCGCCAGGTGACTTGGCGGGATGGACCCTCAGCCAAACTGGGCTAGGTCCAGCGAGGCCCATTGGGATTAGCACACTTTCCAGGCCATACCAGATTAACCCAGACCCGAACCTGGTTAGTTCATGTTAGTTTAATTAATCTGGGGTATGTGGGATCCCAGGGATGTGTTGGTTGGGTTGGTCCGACCAAGTCGGACTGGGCCCATACCCAACCGACCCCAGTTTACTAAAACACTAATAACCTGCAAACCGGGTTTCTGATTGACAAGACATTTTTAGCATTGGGGGCCTCTCGACGAGTCAGATCTTTTGGTATTAACTATGGAGACATTAGTTTATGTTCAAATGAAAATAATTTCATGAGTACAGGTTCTCCAAAGTGTAGTATGTATGGAACCATCCAGTTGGATGAGACCTGAAGACTTATAACAAGGGACTTTTTTGGACTCGACTATCGACTATTGGGAAGAAACCCTATGTGAATTGGAAAGAACATTATGGGATAATTATTGTGTGACTTGACAAACCCACGGTATGTGATGGGGTGGAGAACCTCTATTGGCCAAGGTCATAAGTTCCTCTCTGTGACTCGGAAGGCCCACAGTGGGAGTGAGACTATGTGTCTCAGCATTCCCACAGTACCCATTAGGGATGAGTACCACATCAGTCCATGGTTAGTGGGATGTAGCTTATATGATACATAACATGCCCTCTATACTCATAGTTGTTGTGTTCTCTATCATATGAGGTGTTTGATGATGTGACAAATTATTCTTATTTACCTACCCTAGATGTATACCTGGAGTGAGATGTCTTCTGCTTCGTGCTTGTTCTTCTTTATTTTATTTTATCATATCATTGTGGCCTTTCTTTTGTGGTTTGGGGTCACCTTCTGAGTATTTTGTTACACACTCTTTCATAGTATTCACCCTCACATTTTGTGTCTAGTACAGAATATCGACACTTCCATGATGGACTAGGTGGCCTAGGACCAGGTGGTCCCTTATATGATCAAGTAGACAATACGCCCTACTTCATATTTATTTAGCGACATTAATCTTACCATTAGGGGGTTTCATCATATGGATACCCAAGTCTCTTTTTAATTTCCCATTTTCATTTCTTTTTGTTGGGTTTGTATTTTATACCACTTGTTTATAGTTGTAGTTGTAATGAGAACTTATTTCAGTATGCTTGTTTTCCCCTTCCAGTATTGAGGACATGGTTGGGTGTGTGTGTGTGTGTGTGTGCATACAGGTACTCAGGAAAAATGTCTCCAACATGTAGTTTGATTCCTTCGGCACTAGTCTCCATCCCCTAGACATTGGAAGACAAGATTAGGGCAGTCCCAACACAAGCCCCAGAAGATAGGTCATGACAGGAGTTGATGGATTTTATTTTTGATATATATCAATGATATGAGTATATCACTATCACAATTTGGATATAGAAAATTCAGGTTATATCATTGATGTAAAAGTTATTAAACACCATTTTAATGAATATAGAATGTAATATATGATAATGTAAGTTGATGCAAAAGGTGTTGTTTTTGAAAAATAACAAACTAGAAATCTAAAAATGATACAATTTCTATTGAAAAGTAATGTGATTGTATTTATTTGGATATTTCAAGAGATTAAGAGAAATATTATTTAGTTTATACATGGTTGATTAAATGGGTAGATGCTCCAAACATCATTGTCTATCTGAATACTATAATTTGAGTAAGAATATTTCAGAGGATTAAATTACATGACTTTTATTAATAGGATGAAAATACATATTTAAGTTAAGGTTAAAGTTTCATTAGTTGTTGGAAGTGAGGGATTAAGAGTTAGATCTGATTTAGGGGAATAACATGTGGTTGTTAGTTCAAAGGTGATATTTAAAAATGTTTTTCTAAAAAAGAGAGTTTTATAGTACAAACATATTTTATGTGGTGAAGTAGTAAGGAATAAGACAAGTTTAGTTTGAAAAAACTACACTACAATTAATTTATTTGAATTTGGTGAGAAATATTACACTGTATTAAGTTTTGTGAGGGAAAGAATATTTCTTAATATCACCACTCAATAGAGATAAATGATATTTTAATTAGATTCCATGTCTGTATTGTTGAATGAATAGATTGAGGAAGAGTTTTATACTGAAAGATCATATGACTTTTTATATAAAAATTATTATGTATTTATAATAAATATAATGAAAATTATATATTTTTTGAATAAATTTAAGAGATCTTGGTATTTCAAATTGGATGTGTTTTCGATGTTAGTGGATAGTTGGAATGTTTGAGTAGAATGAAGTATTTACATTAATGAGTTCTCAAATAAAACACTCATTTTCCATGTTTATATTAATGGTATTTTTTTAAAATACATTATATATAAATTTTCAAGGAGTTTTCTTCCAAAATGAAGAACTTCATTGAGTTGTTACTATATGGAGAGGTGATATATTTCTTGGGTGTTCATATTACTCAATAAACTTATATTATCTCTATTTATCAGGTAAAGTATTCTTAAGAACCATTGAACTAATTTTGACTGGAATATTCAAAGTATGTTATTACTCCTATGACACTGGGTTAAAAAAACTATAATTATGGTAAAGGTAAAAAATTAAACAACGTAGTTTTTATGAAACCCAATTGAATGTTACCTTGTTTTAATGGAATTAACACCAGACGTTTATTATGAAATTTTATTGTGTACTAAAAATAACAATACACCAAATTACTATAAACACATTGTAGTGAAGATAATTATAAGTTACATAGAAGTTAAAGTGTTTTGGGTTGATTTATTATAAAAGTGATCTTTTACTTTTTTGATATTTTGATATGGATTGTTATGGAAGCATTGATGAACATAATTACATGTTAACTGCAGTTTTAATATTTAGAGAATAGTGTGTTTCATGGAATGTAAAGATGTGTAATTTGATTAATTTTTGTAATAAGTAAGGATAATATGTTATTGTGACACAAGAATGGATGAAGTTTATGTGGACCAGGTCTTCGTTAAAGGATATCATGGTTGAATTGATGTTTCATTTTCCCATAGGTTTTGATAATTAGAGTGAAATTAAATAATAAAATAAATTGTTTCATCAAACAATATTAAAACAATTTAAAATCAAGTAATGATTTATCACAGAAAAAAGTAGATAAATAAATTTTTATATTGAAGTTTTTAATTATAAGAAAGAAATTGAAATATTGTTTTACCAAATATTTTTCTAACTACATGATTTAAAATTGGATGTTGATGATGGGTGTTAAAATTCATGTCTTATATGGTCATGGTATGTGGTTTGTTCACCTTTATATTGTTTATTTGATTATTTTTGTTGGAAGGATATATAATAATGAAAATATAAATTAATATTTTTACTAAAAAATGGATATAATGTTTTATGTGTGATAAAAATACAAGGGTAACATTTGTATTTCAGTTTTTGAAGAAGGTGTGTGTGAAAAGTTGTGAATTAATGGATTGTGTGTGTGAAATTATAAATTCCATGTGTAAAAAACATTTGTATGTGATGTTGTGAAATTATCATATGTGAGAGGTAATGAATTTATTATGTTTTTATTGGTTGAGTTGAATTGTATTTACGTGTTTATTGAATATGCATGGATGAATTTATTTAGCATATATTTGGAGGTGTTTGCAATAAACTAAATGAGAATATGAATAAATTTGATTTTTATAGAGAATATTGATATATATATTTTTACAATGAGTAAAAAAATTAGTTCTTATTTAAGGGAAACTATTAGAATATACATACTCATTGTTATTTCAAGTGTAAAATTTTTTCATAGAGGATTTGAATTTTCTAATTTATCTATCATTTTTAAGATTATGATAATTATTTATTGGTCTCATATTTTTTTAAAAGGTAGTAGTAATGTGAATTAATATCAAATAGTTACTCTAATTTTATTCATATTTTCATCAAATAGATTATTATTTCTCTGTATCATATCTTAAAGAAAATAGAAGTATTATATTTTTGGATTTATGATTCATTGATTTATAATAAAATCAAAAGAGTCCAATAAAAACACATTTTAGTATTTTTTTTACATTGACATATTTGTAAATGTTGTTAATGTAATTTTATATTCTTTTAAAAGAATTGGGGAAATTTGGTGTGGGTAAATTATTCATGTTTTTAAATATCTCTAATGGAATATTTTTTAAAATGTGGATTATTTATAATTTTTTCGGAAACTTTAGTTATATAAACATGAATTAATATTAATTTTCATTATTTTTTAAATAAATTTCCAAAAATATTTAAAATTGAATATCTATTCTAGTGAAAAGGGATGATTGTTGAAACCACATGTCATTATATTGATGAAATTGGAATATTATACATATATCATGTTTCAAAATTCTTAGAAAATTATAGATTTGAACATTCATGTAAGTGGTTTCAACATACCCTAACTAGGTTTTCTATTTTTCAATAAAACAAATGTTTAAAAAATAATGAAAATAGTTAAACTAATGGTTTTTTACCCATTTTAATGAATTCATATGAATTATTAGAGTTTTTCTAACATGAAGAGGAAAAGAGAGGATAGTTTTAAATGAAATATAAAAAACCAAATAGCAATAACTTAAAAAAAATTCTTATTTAATATCTGAAATTATGTAAATAGTGGCTCAACTTGTGGAAATTTCATGGTGTAAATCAACATTACGTATCTTAGAATCTATGAATTGACAGTGTCACAGTAGCCTATATAAGAAATAAAACTTGGTGTGGTAACGTTTCATCATTTTAGAACTGTATATTTAGCCTAACATGACTTCAGTAACATGTCATGGTTTATATTGTATTAGTGAATTGGGTTTCAGTTGTTCAATATTGTTTGCATAATGCATCGTGGCCTATGACATGTTAGTGAAATAGTTTAAGGATACTTGACATGTCAATAATAACATTCCATAATTATTTTTAATTGAATAAATATTTTAAGAGTAATTGACAAGAAAATAATATAAATGATTTGAAACACCTTGTGACTAAGGTCAAAATGTTATATATTTTTTAAAATACTAAATAAAATTAGTTTTTCTAGTTCTTATAGAGAGTGAAGTGTGAAAAATGTGTTAATAGAAAGGGAAAATGAGTGGCTTAAACCAATAAAGGGTAAAATTGAAGATAATTCATGAAGATGGGAATTAATACAATAATTTCTTGAATGATCGTAACTTAGATTTGAGCATTATGTTTTTACATAGAATATATTTTAATGTAGATATTTTCCATGAATATATATTCAATATTCTCTTATTTTCCAAATCATGGAATATATTAGAATAATATATAGGGTTTAACTCTTAAAGAGGCCACTCGTAAACATTGAACTGCTACATTCATAATTTATTATCTAAAATATACTATAAAATGTAATTCCAACATAGTGGGGGTTGGTATTTGAAAGTGAAAGAGAATTGAAAACATTAATATTAAATGAAAATTTGTGTTAAATTAACAAGAAAGGAAGCTATAATTTATATGATTCAAAATATCCCTTTAAAATCATTAAAATTTCCCTAATATATAACTATTATAATATCACTCCAAACACATAATCACTCAAACTTATCTATTTTAATGAGTAGAAATGAAACAGAGTAGAATCATTTAATGCACAGAACTCTATACTTTCCTAGATTTAGAAAAAAGAAAACACCTCAAACAAGAGAAAATCCCTCACTATACCCACTAGTTTACAACCACAATATGGTCATAAAAAGAGAATAAATTCGAACAAATACCTATTCCCAAGTGAAGTGAGAGAAAATATATTAGGTAGTTAAAAATAAATCAATGGAAAAAAATATGAAGTTCACCATCATTAACCCCAATCTAATCAGTCCTTTAACATCCTAGAGATTCAAAAACATAAGAATGTGATATGGTGTAGGGACTCTAATGTAATTAAAATACTTCCATGAAGTTACCCTCACATTTTCCCCTCACCATTAGTAATGAATTATATATCTTAATAAAAAAAATATAAAGTTATAAAATGAAAATAGAATAATTGAAATTAAAATATAAAATAAAATTAATTATCTTGTCTAATACCAGATAGAGAGATAAAAAAATCCCCTTACAGTCATGGAACCATTCCAAGTTAAAGTTTATTCGTATTATTTATTCTTTTCAATTTCAGACACTATTTCCTTCTTGTGTCCTTATAGTTTCTCCTCTTCATCAGTTTCATCTAATTCATCCAAGAGGCATAAAAAATTCCCTATCATATTATTTATTCAAAATAATTCACATGATTATTCATCTCTATTTTTTATATAGATTTCATATTGAATCATCATGATATATTAACATAGAAATAAGAATATTAGTTTTTAATTTGAATAGAATTAAATTTAAATTCAATTATCCCATGGAAGAAAATTTCATCCAGAAACAATGTTTTTAATTTTACATATCATTGGGATACAATTTTGATAAGTAAAGTCACTTACATATCCCATGGATTAGTTTGGTTTACTTTTGTGTATTATATATATATATATTACGTATTTTTTAATGTATAATACGTTTATACATTATCCCATATGAATCATACATACCAACATAATTTATTTTATATACTGAAAAACATTGCCTAATTCCATAGTGTAGAGTTAGAATGAATAATATGATTTTTTTACGTGATTATTATGACACTTATATATGAGTTTAAATAATCATACATATCGTAGGGTGACTCTAGACTTTTCCAAATTAGTCCATTAACAACCTATTAAAGGAGACTCAAGCATATTTAATTTCTTTTAAAGGATGCACCACATATGTGTGGTTCTATTTCTCTTCATAACTTGTTTCTTATCCAAAAGGTTAATTTTATCATTGTAGTTTTTATATAGTCTTTTTTAACTATGATACAATTTATAGGGTTAGAATGTAATTATATAAGAGGGATTTAACATTTATACTGGTGAAGCGGTGTCTAGTGGTGATAAAAACATAAGCATGTGATGAAACTTATATACTCTTTTATATTCAAAAAATGGTTATGTAGTGATGTGTAATATTATTCCATTATCCTCATATAAACCAGAGTGAAAGTAGACTAGACCATCCAATATTGTTTCAAATTTTACTATTAATTATTTTTCCATATCTTATTCATCTTATAAATTAGTACATTCACAACCTATATGTGTAAAATCTACAATGGAAAAAATCTAGTAACAGCTTACTATCAAAATAATATTTCATACTAAATATATTTTTGAGTTTTATCCTCATGTTATACTTGGGTATAGATTTAATATTTTTTTTGCCAACTTCTAGGAGGGTATCACTAATGGAAGGTGGTAACTCATGTTCTTCTAGGTTGTCTTCAAATTTGAAAAATGTACATCAATCTCCCACCTTGTAAAAGTTTTTAAATAAAGGTAATAATTTTTCATCTTCAAAATTTTGAGTGACACAAGGAATTTCATTCTCAAAAAAATCCATCCTTGTTATTTTCTAATGACTTTTTAAATTTTATAATAAAATAAAGGGGTAAGTATTTGGAAATTTCCTCAATTGATTATGAGTTGGAAAATGAACATTCTAATTAATTCATCAACTCATCTTCACAATGTTATTCAATAGAAGAAGTGGGTGTGGAAAGGCTTAACATTTATTGAATTTAATTTTCATGAGTTCTGAATTCCATTAATGAGGAGACAATAATTTCTATTTTTAACTAACTTATTCTAGGACTCTAATTTTTATGCTTTTTTCCTCAAAGAAACATACCTAATACACTTATCCATATAGTTAATATGAAAATAATTAGAATAATCACCATATTAATCCATTTTTATCATGACCGCCTTAACGGGTACCCCTCTTGGGCTGGTAGTGAAGATAGAAATGTCCCCCTAAGACCACCTCTAATTTTCTATGGTTTGATGAATAACAACGACGGTATATAATAAAAAAATGGGAGGAATTATCATCAATATGTAAATTTAAAGGATAATAGAAAATATCTACAAACCAAATATGTCACATAAATAATATATAAACCATAACAATACATTAATGAAATATCATGCAACTAAAAAAATCTAAAACGTACCAAAAAATAAGAAATACTAGTAACCAAATACTTAAACAACTCCTATAGGACTCAATAAGATAGTGATGCCTATCAAAATCACCAACTAGCTCCTACAAACCTCAAATAATGTTTATATATATATATATATCTGGGGTGAGAATATGGGTATAGTTAGTATGACCCTACTTAAAACATATCATGAAATTTTTTAGGAGGTAAACAAATACCCAATAAATAAATAGTTTAAACCAATATATTATCAAAACATGTAAATGAAATCCCATACTTATCAACTCTATTTTTCCAATAACATTTACAAGAAACATATTATATATCAAATTAAAATATTTAATAGAGTTACCCCACATTCACTTCCCCATTGTGGTTTTCTCTCATGCCCTAGCACCAAATATCCAATGTTATAATCCCATACAAATGTCATCTAACCCCAAGGAGACTAGATCACAACCAAATAATTACCTCATCTCAAACCTTCTGCACACATATCCCTATCACATCTCATAATATCTATAACCATGATAATGTCCAAAACCCATTACATCTAGTGTATGGTGCACTATACCTCAATACACTATATCCCACCCATGTACACAAGTAGGATATTGCAACCACGATAGTCAGAATACATCTGTATACTATAAACTTGAGTTTCCATAGCCCATAAATAATTATATAGTAAAACTAATATCCATTAATGCTTGTGAATATATATACCCTATTCCTTAATACATTACAAAAAATATTAACCAAAACATCATGAAAAGTCTCAATAGAAAGTGGATATTAAATGAATAGTTAGCAGTACATTCCATCAGAAAACTCAATGTTGTGAAAAAAAAATTGAACCTAAAACATTAGGGAACCAAATTCTCACCAATCTCAAGGGGTAAAGTGTATAAAATCAAATAATATAATGAATATTATATCACACAACCATACTAGGGACAATTATCTATCCTTAGCATAAATAGAAACTATCATTCAACCATACACCTAAATCCCACTTATAAAGTTTAAGAAAGTATATTTCATATAAGAACAAAAAAATTATAATTAAATATCATCAATAATTTTCATATAATGATTTGAAAAATTATTAATCATTTATTAAATATATTATAAATATTGGTTTAATCATAATATTCCATCACGAGCCATGTATTTCATAATTTAAAATTCTCTTTCTTGATTTCTATTCCATTCTATTATAGAACATAAGCAACCATCCCATGGTCCGTATTTAATATTTAATTACTAAAATCATTAACACTCAATATTATGACTTCATTTATATTTAATTTTCTACTAAAAAGTTATGTTCTTTCTAGGACTCAGAAAAAAAATATTGTAAGGAAGACGCGCTCATAATGATTTGGCCAATTGTAGAAGGTAGTTTAATATCATGACAATAAACCAACAAGAAATCAATCCACCAAACATAAAAATTAATAAAAATGGGAAATCCTTCCTCTCAACTGTTACAATCCAACTAACCAACAACAAAACAAAACTATTTAGAAAATAGAAAACCCTACGTCTCACTCTAATCAATATATTCTAAACTCATCCTAAAATTAATGAATAGGGAACAATAAATCCAAAATCACAACTTATACCCTCAATCCATCACTAAATATCCCAACCAAACTAGGTCCCACAAAAAAACATTGAAATGGATCAAACAAGATAAATCACTTAAATAGAAAAATATGATACTTCTAATATAAAAATCCTCAAGGGGAATCCAAGGCTAATAATCCTATGTATAGAAATCCCTAACAAGATAATATAGGATTATAATAGGCCCAAGCATTTAATTACAATAGAAACCTATTTTTCCTTAACTATATTGAGTTAAATGATCCATTATTATAATTATTTATTAATAAAAGGCCCAATTATTGTATCTAACAATGCCTATAAATCAATAGTAGACATTCTTTAAACACCACATTCATTTTCAGTTACGTTCAAGGAAGAAAATTAATCAATTTCACATTACTCATTCATGATTAAATTCTAATATACCATCCTTATATTATTTGACTCAATTAAATCATATAATCCATGACAAGAAACAATAAGTATCAAAAAAATCAATTTAACACCATCTAAAAAATATCAAGAGGCAACCAACATCATATAAACCAAATAGGATCATTGTATCCCAATCCATGTTTCATTATTCCTTAATTTATGTATTTTTTTATTTTTTTTTATTTTGATTCCACTATATAACTAAAGAATATAAATCTCAAAAATACAACATCAAAATGTATATAAAGTGTGGTAACAAATCACATACTTTGACATTAATCTTATTGATTTTCGTTTAGAAATAATAGAATAACTTGATTATATCTCCAATCACATCTCATGTTTGGATCCCTTGATCCTTATGTATATCATCTAACCAAGAATTTCTCGTAAGATATCAAAATAAACCCCATAAAATTTTAGGGAAAAAGACTATGATATCATGTAAATAGAGAACATGAAGAATTAAGAACTATCAATAATAAAGGAAATCACTTAAAATCTTCCAAGAATTTCTCTACATAATATAGGTCAAAAATCCTAGTTACGTGGGCTCAAAATTTCCAAAAAATTTCATTAGGTATTCAAGAGTTTGAATTTATATATAGTAAATAAAAGAGTTTTGATTGGGGTCCTGAATTTATATAGGTTGGATAAAACATATTTCTATGATAAAACACCCCTGACCATGCCGCAACAACTAAGGTATTTCACTAAAACCATGACACAAAAAATATGGATATTCCATAATGGGTCTGGTAAAATAAACCCTTAAAAAATATTAATAAAATCCCTTGTATCCCCCCCTTTATAAAATTCTTTCAAACCCTAGATCCTATAAACCTTGCGTAACAATATAATAATACTAATAAACAACACTACATTATTCCCTAGATCAGAAAAGTGATGATGTTTGACCATAAAGTTTTTTAGTGTATCCAAAATACATTGATTTCATGACTAGTAGATAAATATATCGTTTAAACCATATATCCATAGCTCTATGGATCAACTTGGGCTCTATAGAGGACATGCCTTCAAAATGGAAAAAACAGTGAAATCCTTCATCTCAAACTCGATGCCACATGGATATGAACATAATGAAAAGTCCATTTCCCAAACTACACAACACATTATCCTATAATACGAGGACATAATCTTCACCTCTAGATAAATTTTCAACTGATAACATACTTTTACTCTTCCATCCTCTCTGAAACCCCCTTAAACACCTAAAATACAAAGGGATCAAGAAAAATATGACCTTACAGCAGATAAATCTCAAATTATTCTCATTAAAGATAATTTAAACCCAAAATAGAGTATTATGGAAAGGGTAAAATTTTTAAAACCTAAAAAATACTATCTAAAAAATTATTAACTCGATATCGTGCTTAATATGCAACACCGAGCTTTAAGAAATTTATTAAATAATATAAAAAATTATTATTCGACCGTTATAACCAACTCTTTTTATTAGTGGGTATTAATTAGAGTAATTTATTTATTAAATATATTTAAAACATTACTAATCAATATAAAATTATTAATTTATTTGTAATAAATATGTACACAATTTTTAATAAAGTAATCTCATGATTCGAAAATATGTTTTCATAAAAAAAGGTTTTTTTGAGAGAATATTATATTGTATTTCTTCTAAATTTCTAAATATTATTTTATAAAAAAAATTTAAATAAAAATATTAAATTTATTTTAATGTAATTTTTTAAATTTTTCTGCAATGATTAAATTTTCCATGAATAGTGAAAAATACTGATTTTATAGAAAATTGTCTTCTCCAATCAATTATTTACAAAGTAAAATTTTGTTTGGTACTGATTTTAAAATTTCATTATTTTATTTTGAAAAAAAACTCCTTATCAATTTCATTATAATTTACATTTTTATTCACTGTGGTACAAAAATATTTGTATACTTAAAAATACATTTTTATCGAAAACCAATTTTTCATCTTGTTTTTTGAGTTTATTTCAATGTAATTTTGGAAAATTATAAGGATTTATTTTAATAAAATGGATTCTATATTTGGAATAATAATATTTTTTTAAATAGGATTACTTTATTTATATTCATTTTGAATAATAACAGTGGTAAATAATTATCACCTCGGTAGTGGTAAATCAGGTAAATAAGGTTAAAAAGGGTTAATGAAGGGATTAAACCATCATTTAAGGTTTAAAATTCCATATAAATATGTCAAAATTTTATTTTTTAAGTCATTACCACCTTACCATATCATAACATTAAATCTTTGTCCACTTGGTTCCACTTTCTCTTCAAAAACAATTTATTATTTTTAAATATTTTGAGTAATTCCAAGTGTATCCTTCCCATAACTATAAAAGGAAAACAACCACTCCTCTCTTACTCAAACCACATTGATCCAAAAAATTTGGCCAATAGATACCAATAACTATTATTAACTTATCATAATTATGGAGTTTTGGGTCACTTCAAAAGACTATCTATAGGGTCCTTAAGGAGGGATCTAAAGGAGGATCTTAAAAGAGGAGATATCCATCTTATCCATGTGTTTTAATTTTACTTTTTATTTTGAGTATTTAAATTAATTACTAATCATTGAAATAAAATAAAATAAATATCTAACATATAATAATCTATTCTTTTGAAAATGTAATAAACTTATTCATGTATTTTTTCCGTCAAATGAGAAACGAAAGTATCTCTCATACATATATGTGGACTACCTCCTCCATGAAGTGATGAAATTATTTTTTCATCACCAAATCACATGAATGTTTATAATAATTTTTATATAAATTGTATATGATATTATTATGTTTATAAAAAGTTGAATTATTATCTATGTTTCCTTCATTCTATCTATACAAAAAATGGAAACATCGTTCTTGTGTACTTACAGAAAATCATCTCCATGAAGTGATGTAATTCATTTTTCTCACAAATTTATATGAAGAGTTATAAAAGTGTATATAATTATTGAATATGATACTAATGAAATGATAAAAATTTGGGATATAATATTTCCATGATCAATGTAAAATGACTGGATCCTTCAAATTATAATTTACATGAAAAATGAAATAGTTAACACCCGAAAATGAATTTTTAATAATGAATTATTAATAAATGGATTTGGAAATGTAAAAATAAAATAAAATATTAAATTATAAATATTCCTATTAAATATTAAATAATTATAATAAATTTAAATTCGTTAAACATGAGGTTAGATAACTTATGAATAAATTTATATGTGGGGTATGGGTTGCTGATCAAACATTTACATTTGTAAGAGATATGGCATATTACCCACCTTTGATCTTAGCGTAGAATATATATCTCTCATGATAATATTTTATTGTGATTGTTTATAAAAAATATAAGGATTTACAAATCCATATAACCTTATCTATTTAATGAGTTTTCTATTCAGATATTACCAACGTTGTAAGGGTTCTTCATCTCAATATTGTTTTGTTGATACTTGTTTGATGTTATGAATCTATTTATGTTTTTGGGGTGTATATACTACCCCTTTTAAATTTCACATCTTAAATATCCATATTTTATTTATATTTAATGTTTCATTTGAAGTGTTTATTTCATGGGGATTATAATTAAAAATTACTAAAATGGTAAGGGTTTTAGGTTATGATCCCATTTTTACCATGATTGTTTATGAATGAATTTATGTTGATGAATTAATATGATATGACTCTACAAAATATTATTTATTTTATTATCCTATGTTTATTTATAGTTATTATATTTTTTAATTCTTTTTTATGACTCTAAGAATGAAGGCGACTGATTCTTTATAGAAAACCAACATTGTTTTATTATTCAATCATGAATATTATCATAGAAATATTTCAATGATACTTGTGATATTATTATAATATTGTTATAATTTTTTTATCCTTGTTTTGATTTATATAAAAAAATTTCAAAAATTTCTCGACATTTTCCAAGTGAGGTAATTTTTATTTTTTACCAAAAATATTACTGAAGTTTTTCTTTTTAGATACATGATGTGAATGGAATTTATCCACCATAATTACCACTAAAAAATTTGATGTTTGATTTTAATTATTTTGTGTTTGTTTTTTAAAATATTTTTACTTAATAATTTTGAAATTTTTTTCTTTTGAATAATTTTTTTTCAAAATAAAAATGGTATTTTCCTCTGTACAAATTCATGTTATCTTTAAAACAATTTTTTTAGGTATATTAACATCATTTTATGTAAATTAATCTTATCTAAGGATACAATTATATGATATAATCCCTATTATCTCTCTGTAATTTTTACGTATATGATTATAAAATATTGATGAACGAAATTTTATTTTCTATGGGTTATGTTGTTATAGATTGACAGATGTTTTCATGATATAATGGGAGAATGAAATGGAATTTATTATGTGATGGGTGGTTTAGGTATATCCCTCCAATGCATCGAGTAAATATTAATGATTTATTATCTCAAAGGGTGTATAAGAGGATATCCCAATCCCAAAATATGGTATAAAAGTTGTTATTGCAATCCCAAAAGTGGGTGCGTGATACGTTACCCAAAGCCCCAAATATTGTACACTAGTGGCTATACCAATCCTGAAGTAGGTACATGGGTACTTAGCCTATGAATAACATGTGATTAATGTCTTGGTCAGTAGAATTGACATAGGATTATGTTATTGTTATTATTATTTGATACTATATAATACTCTTTAATAACACATTCATTTTTTTGATATGTTCACATGGATCATTAATTTTTATTCACTATTGATTACTGATTTATGAACTACACTAAACTGTTCCATGACACATGATTATAATCTATGAATTATTGGGTACCATTTTCTATTATTATAATAATATTCTCATACCATTATACTCTTGTTATGATTTTAAATGATCAATTAATGATATATACAATGTTTACTCTTATTGAGCATCTGATATAACCATTTATTTGGTTTTATATTCCGCATGATATTAAGAAAATCCTTAAGCATGATATGCCTAATAAGGTTACTTAATATGTATATCTTAGTTGGGGATGAAAATTATATTTTTAGGAAATATATTTCTATTTATCCAAGCTTCCAAAGACACTGAACATTTATAGTTCTAGTGTAGATTAGAATCATATATAATATATATTTATCTAAAATGAGGTATGTATAAAATTATTGTAGTCAACTCAACTAGAATTAGAAAAGTTTTTTGTCAAAATTTTAAACTAGTATGAAAAAACTTTTGTGAGAACCCGTAGGATAATCTAATATATAGGAGAAAATATCAATTTATTGAAAATAAAGTATTGCAATTTTCCAATAAAATAAATCATTGTATGTATACTATAATGTTGGCATTTTTCTGTATAGATGCACATAGTATTAATAAATTTGAAATGTTTATGTTGGTTATAAAAGTGTTTTCCACTTGAGAATTATGAGTGGGTCTAATATGACCCATGTATCTAGAAAATCTCGGCAGAAACGATTAGATTAATTCACATTTTACTTATGATTTAATATGATGTATTTGACTTGATAATGACCATGGATGGCCTAGTCTAAACCTTTGGTTTCATTCATTGAAAATTAAGTTCCATATTTTAGACAATCTATAATGTAGTTTCATTAATATATGATTTGATCACAATTATTATTGTTTAGAAAACTATGAGTTTTTCTTTGATTCAAGGGATAAAACCATAAGGAATCACATTAATTGGGAATTTATTTTACAATTTAGTAATTGTACTCAGGAAAAATAAAAAAAATGTGATATGGAATTAAAAGTATTATGATTATTCTAAACTAGATATCAAAATATATGTTTAATTTCCTAAACATAGTAGAGTTTTAAGGTAAACCAAATAATGGAAAATGGAGTTTCTTAAAGACTCTCTGGAGAAGAATATATTTCTTCATACATGTCGATAATGATATAAGAAGAACCCATTAAAATTTATCAACTTAATTGGAAGATGTTTCATGTGTGTAAAATAAGGGAAAAGAGCAAGTAATTTAAATGAAAAACTGTAGAGTTAAATATAAAAAAAAACAATGTGCATCCTATGGTGATATTTAAAGTTAAATGTATTATGTGTGGGCAACATGGGAATAATCCCGTTCATTTCTATAATGCAAGGGTTAACTCCTATACCATGTAAGGGCCTTTTCCATGACAATTATTTAATTGTAAAAATCATGGAGTTTATGTATTACGATTTGAGAATTATACTGTAAAAGTATTTTTTATGTTTTTCCTGGTCATAGAAAACCTACAACATATAAGAATATTTCTACATTTCTTTTTTTATGTATTTTCTATCATATGTAAAATGGTACTGATAACCTATAAAAGTGATTTAGTTGTAAGGAGATAATTTTGGAAAACTCATTATTTAGGAATAGATAACACTTAATATCTTCTTAATTTTAAAATAATAAATATTAGTTGGGATAAAGAGATGAATAATATATATAATATAAAATGGTAACTATTTAGACCTTCGAATTGATTTGTTATTTGTTAACAACCTTTTTTATGTTATATTTGATGTATTTTATGGTATATTTGGATTAATGTATTATATTTGATAGTATATGACTTTATTTATTGAAATTTATAGGGTAATGTTTTTGAATCAATTATGTTTTAATTTGGGTTTAATGGCGATTCAGGTCATTTTGGGACCGGATTAGCATGTATTAAGGAAATATATGAATATAGTATTCATGTATTTAGTGTGTGACTTTATGAGCTAATTTATATTTATTGTGTTTTAAAATTAATTTTATTTTGTAATTATAGTGACCTACTTTCAAAATTTTAGGCTTCCAATTTGGTTATACATGTTTTGGTGGAGTCTTAAGGTTAGATTTTTGAGTTTTTCAAGTTTAACATTGTGTGTTATTATTTTTATTTCATATATTAAATTATTATTTCATAATATGAATATTTATCCATATTTGGTAACTTGTGGAATCAATTTTGAAAATATCAAGAGAAATTAGAAATTATTTATCATTAATTTATGCACCCTTTGATTTGTTAAAAGTTAATTTTATTACATCAATCATGAAAAATTCATCTATAATATTATTTAAAAGAAGTAATAGATGAAGTTAAGATTGATCAAAATAAAACCAAATGATGAAATTGTTCTTTTCAAATAAAAATAAAGAAAGATATTATATTTTAAAATGTTCTATATTTTTATAGTAAAATAACCATAAATTTTAGTAAAGGGATCTTGAAATAAAAATTTTATTCTTTTACTTTCAATTCGAATGAATTTGTGGGATTTTCACCCCTAATGTATTTATGGGTTTTTAGTCATTAAATTTATCATGTCCATGTTCTATATTACTCCATATTAGTCCTTGAGAATTATTTTTCTCCTCCATAACAAAATTTAACTTCCCCAAACTTTTTATTCATCTAAGAACCTAATTATATTTGAATTTAGGAAAAAAATATGTTTCCCACTTCCCCTTCTCAATGGAAGCTTTATAATTTATTTGTACAATGTTGGTTTTTAATAAATGTACTTTCATATATTTGACATTTGATGACCAATATAATATTATGAGGATAAAATTTATTTATTAGGGTGATAATTTAACAGATAAAAAATTTATTTTTTTAAAAAAATATTGATAACTTTATTAACTCGGATCACCAAGCTTTAAAAAAAACGTGATATACAATATAAAAATTATTATATGACCATTATAACATAACATTTTAATTGGTGGGTATGAATAAAATTCATCACATTATTAAATATATATATAATGATCATATTTAATAAATAATTATTGATTAATTATTATTAAATAATAACTCTATTTTTAATAACTTCATTTTATGATACAAAAATATGTTTTCTTAAAAATGATTTTTATTTCCTTTTGTGAGAGAATGTTATAATTTATTTATGAAAATTTTATTAATTTTAGTTTAAAAAACAATATCCTTTTTTAAATCAGCCAATAAAAATTATCTTAATGTAAAATTTTGGTAATTTTATGAACTGAATAATGTTTCTCTAAATAATGATAAAATTACTGATTTTAAAGCAAACTACCTTTTACATTCATGTTTTTAAAAAGGTAAATTTTATTTTTAGAATATAATAAAATTTAATTAGGTTCTTTTGACAAAAAAAATAAAATTAATTTCTTTTGAACCCACTTAATTATTATATTTTGTATAAAAAATTTTTACTTAAAAAGGAATTTTTCAAGGAAACTATTTTTTGTCATGTTTGATGGGATAATTTTAAAAGTGATTTATGAAAATTATTTTCAATTAATTTGATAAAATTAATTCTATATATTTAATCATCAAATACAAACATTTTAAATTGTAAAAATTTACTTCTTTCATTCTGAATTCTAATCATCATAAATATTTTTCACCACAATAAGGGTGAATTGGGTAATTATGGTGAAAATTAGTATATGAAGGGGTCAAATAAAATGATATGGTTTAGAAATCCATATAAACCTTTGAATATATTTTTTAAATTAATTTCATCCCTAACCATTCTTATCATCTTGTTTTTGGAAACTTGGTTGTTTTTTATAGATAAATATAAAGTATTATATTTAAATATTTTAAGTAATTATAAGTGTGAAATTTCCTTTCATAAAAAAGGTTATCATATGTCATGTATTCCTCACACCACCTTGAGACACTTATCTCTACCAAAACATACCAAAAAGTATTCTTAACTTCATTATAAACATTATATCCGTTTCAATCTCTCTATAGACCATCCCTATGGTTCTTAGGCAGAGATAAAAAAAGTTTCTCAAAGAGGAAATACTCATCTTAACTGAGCATTTTTATTTTAATTATTCTGTAACAACCTTCAATTTTTAACTATACTTTAAAATAAAAAAAAATAAATTCCTAACATATAATAATATGTTATTATTTCGATTTCATAACATTATTTATATCTTTTTTCCATCAAATGGGAAATAAAAGTATCTCATGTATGTATGTGTGGATTACCACATCCATGAAGTGATATGATTCATTTTCCATAACCTATGTACATTGATCTTTAAAATTATCAATTTAATAAATAAATATTATTATATTTCTATAATGGTGAATTATTATTTGCCTATCTTTTATTCCACCCATTGAAAAATGGAAACATCACTCATGCATACGTATGTACTATCGTCTCCTAGAGGTTGTGTAATTAAATTTTCATCATTAATTTATATGAATAATTATAAAATTTTAAATAATTAATACATATGATACTCATGTCATTAATAACATTCTATTGATAATTATTACATGATAAAATTATAATAACTATAACTTCCAAAGCTAAAATTACATGAAAAATGAAACCATTAGCAAAACTAATTGAGGATATTAATAGAAAAATATTAATAAATTATTGTTTAATGGTTATAATTCGATCATATAAAATATTATAAGTATTTATTTTGTTATTATATATATATATAATAAATTTTAATTTATTATTCATGATCTTAGAGCACTTGGATGATTTTATTGACTTACGAATTAAGTGAGACATGAGTTAATTGTTTCGTTTATAAGATTTATTTTATTGATAAATATGCCATATTCACCACTTGTTTCCTTTGTTTGGTGTATGTAATATCCAAGATTTTATTTTTTGATAATTTCAATGAAAATTTTTGGTATTTAAAAACCTATATAATGTTATTTCATTCGTGGCCTTTTCATTATGATAATCCTAATTTTTAAGGGTTCTTTAACTTATTATTGCTTCAATGATACATGTTTGATTTTATGTACATATTTATATTTATAAGGGGTATATATTTTAATTTTTCATCTTATATCATGAATCTAATTATTTTATTGATATTTAAAATTTTATTTGAATTTATTCTTTCATGGGACTATTAATTCAATTTTTTTCAAAGTTGTAAGTGTTTTACAATACAATATCATTTTTATTGGGATTTATTTTCTTAAAATTCCACTGATAAAATTATATTATATTTACCTGAAAAATATTATGTATTTTATTCACCTCATTTTATTTATAGAAAATAAATATTTTCCTTTTGTTTTCCTCCATTTATGTATAATATACCAAAAAATGTTTTTAAAGAAAGCCAAATTTCTTTTACAATTCAGTTGGGAATATTTTATTCCATGTCCATGATTTCTTTTAAACAATTTCAGGAATATATTTACAATTATCCAAAAAGAAATTATGTTCATTATTATCCCTTTTAGATTTTTTTAAAAAAAATTAAATGTAATATTTTTTTCTAATCCAAAAGTGGTACTTTTGACATTCAATAGAAAATTTGAAAAGAATATTTTATTTTGAATTCATTACATGACCAAAATTTCCCTTCATCAAGATGATTGATGACTTGAAGCTTCCTTTTCAACATTACATGTTTAATCTCAACAAATCCAAAATATTTGGGAAATTTTTATATATTAAATAAGTGGTTTCATAATAAAATGGGTTATTCCTCAAGAAATGTTCCATTGGTCTTTAAAAAGAATTTTTAATTTATGATAACAGAATTTCGTGTTATATTTCCTCCATATTGGATATGATTATATGATATCATATTTATGATATCTCTTTGTGGTTTATTTTTATGATGATGAAATATTGATTAAACCCAATTTATTCTACTTGGGTTATTTTATGGCCAACATCCCTGTCCCCAATTGCTCGTAACCGGTCCATAAATTTATTACATTTTCATAGAGACAAGATTCAAATCCTAAATGACTAATCAATTTACCATTTTTGGAAAACAGTGATCCCATTTTTACATTTATAGTAGAGAAATATACAGTATATAACAAAATCAAATAAACTGCATCCTAGAAACACAACCCAAGAATTCATGTTCATTACTAGGGGAATGGAAACAAAATAAGTGCAAGAGAAAATTCTCATTAAAGATTAAGTACAATATAATCAATCATAAATCAATAATTATAATCAAAATTTCAATGTACATAACATAACATTCATTCCACATAAATATATAGATAATGAATATTCAATTTGGAGAGGTAAATAACAAAAAGAAACACCATTTAATCAATGAAGTGATAATTAAATGAATCCATTGATAATGTCAAGGATCAAATCCAATGGATAATTATAAATAAATAATGAATTAACAAAATGCTTAATTATCTGATTTCATATTTCAATTGGACATGATTTTTGTCTATGAATATATATCCTCAAGATAGTGTAAAACTTACAAGGTAATACACAAATTAATTTGGCTAACTAATTTGTCTCATGAGACTATTAATGCAATGAGGGGATTGAATTAACTAGTCCCCAACCCGTGTAGTAAATATTTGAATCATTTCTTATCTATAGAATAATGTATTTAATTCATAAATAACGTTCCCTGTAAAATATCCATATCGAGAAAAGGATAATAAATTATCAATTTTTCGAGCTAATCAAATAAATTTAAAAGTAAACAACATATATAAAAATGGTATCTAGTTTAGGAAATAAGTATATCAATCACAAAAAAGTACTTATATATAAAATAAATGTAATTTAAAATGGAAAATGTTCATAAGAATCTGATTGTTTCAAGATAATGTCAATAATCCCAAAGGAATGTGATATTACAATGCTAATTTTACCACTTGGTAACTTTCTGGTCAAACCCCTTGGATAAGATAAATCTAATTGGAACATAAAATACCATGAATTTGTATTGAATTGGGATATTAAATTAAAAATTTTCTTTATATACACCCCATTAATGTGAATTGGTGCATAATGACAAAAAATTATTAAAGGAATGTAAACTAATACAAAATCTATTACCATACACTTCATTTGGGTTGGAAATTCTTTAAACTCATGTATAATGGTTTTAATAATTTTATTTCTTTATTAAATAATATTATTAATTTTTATAATATTATATATTATCCTTCTATAACATATTATCACCCATTTGTTAACAATATTTCATTATTTTAATTGGTTTGGATGTTATTTTCCATGTTTTTTAGTACGTTTTGACTTGTTTTTTAGCTCTCATGTAGATCATGATTTATCTATCTATATAATGCAATCCATTATATAAATATCATATATATTAATTTAATATTTCTTTATATTAATCCATAATATTTAGTTATAGATGATGAAAAATAGTGTTTATAGAGACAGTAAGTCGTGCATACACATGAACACTGCGTCCATTTTCTTGTCATATTAAAAGAATGAAAATTAAATGATATGTATTTATTTTATAATTCTAGTTTCTTATTAATTTCATATTTTTTCACAAATTTTAATTAAATCCATAATTAATATAATCTATCTAATATTTGAATGAATCACATTGCAATGTGGAGCCAATAGTCCATACGTCTGCAAGTTATGTTATCGTATTCCCACAAAATGAAAAGAACAAAGTTACGTGTTATATAAAAATCCAATAAGAAAAAATACATCATAAATATTTTATGTTTCATGTAAAAAAATTAAATCATTATTCATAATTTTGAGACGTGGAAATGGAAGAATAAATGAAATCAGTTCGTGAGTCGGTAGTCTAATGCATACACGAATGATGATTGCATATACAATTTGATGAAATAGGGAAAAGTTGTATATTGAAATATAAAAATAAACACATTTTAAAATATTTAAGATACTTATAATATTATATAATAAATAAATAAGTTTAATTTAAGCGGTGTATTAATAAATAAAACAAAAGTGCTCATTAAAGAATATTTCCTCCCTTTTGGGTATCTTATTTAGGTTTATACCAAAAAACATCCTCAGATTGATTATTAAAAAAAGGATTCCTATAGTATGAGAATAGGTATGTTGGTAGATAATTTTATCTTATTTTTAATGATAATTATGTATTTAGTGGTGTGAAAAAATGGGAGGGGTGAGTTCCTTTTTATCATAGAGGGGGAGGGGCATTCTACTAAATTCCAAAAGGTAAACATTGTTCGGAGGACTTCCTTACATCATGTGCCTCAAATAATGAACCATTTTATATAAAAGGTTTGATATAGTTTAAATATGTTTATATAATGGGTTTCTAAAAATTTTCTTGGTAATTTGGACTATTAATATTATTGTTTAAACCCTGAGAAGACTCTTTTTTACGTTAATCACTAAAATTAATATTAATTATTTTCACGAATAATTTTGGTAAAAAAATTATTACCTAAAACATAATTAAAAAATATTATTATTTTAAATATTTAATCCAATTTTATAAATTGGAATCCTATAAACATCATAAATTAATTTAAAATTAATCTCACAGAATAAATAGTAAATTGGGGTTTTAATAGGAAAATGTTCAATAGTTTATGATGTTTTTATATATAAATTCAATATAAAAATGATTAAATTGACATAAATTAGATTAATATATATATAATTGACATAGTATTTCTTTAAAATTAATGAAAAATATATTTTACCATTTTATTTTATTTAATTGAGATGTCCATTTTCAATTTAAATTCAGTATTTTTTACTATTTATAAAATAATGAAACTGAACATACAAATACAAACTATTCCCCATAAGATAAATTTAAAATTCCTCTTTAAAAAAAGTTGTTGATTTATAAATATAAAATTTATCAAATTTTTAGGATTTTGTTCTAAAATAATGGCACTATTAAAAGATGAGATAAATAGGTTTAAAAAATATTTCTTTTTTAAGTGTAAAAATGGATCTATTATTAACATATAACTATAAAATAATTTTTATTAATGTAAAAAAAGATTGAATATATAATATATAAATTTCAATTATATAATTCATGAAGAAAAATTAATTTATTTTTTTAGGATAAAACACCTTCAATGCATAAAAATAAATTTTTTTATAATAACATTTAGTTTATATTAAATTGGTATATATATTAATTTCTAATTAATTAGTGGCAATTGAATTTAACCATATATTTTCATAATTTATGTAATCCTATTTATAACCTCTAATTTGGAATTTAGTATAAAATTCACATTTAGAATAAAAATCTTAGTAGTATTAGGTAAAACATGGCCTTTGTGTAACACAGACTATCAACGAAACTCAGTATTGTGTGTAACACGAGAAAACATTATATTTAATTTTACATAATATAATATCAATTTTTATTGTATCATAATCATAACATGATGCTCAGTAAAAATACAGATAGTAAGAAAATTATATTTATTATAAAATGAAAATATTGTAAAGTCTTGGTTTGTTACATTCTCCCCAATTTAAATAAATTACATCATTCATTTCAAACTTAAACACCATAATTGAGGGTTTGATATTTGGAAATAACATTTCTGAATAACCCACAACATAAAAGGGTGAATAAAATATCTTCTTAATAGGAGAGAGATAGTGGTACAATGGTCGTGTAACATGGTTCACAATTAGGAGAACATATATGGGAAATAGAATAATGGACATTGAATGAATGTGTAAATATTTATAGATAGTTATTGAAGTCAATGATCACAATAATGTGACTAATAAAGTGAGTGTTTATGGTCTCAAAAACATAAAGATTTGATGATTTAAAAGGCTATTAGTTTAAATAAATGAATATATTATGATAATATTTTTTTGGAAGAAACTTTTTCATGGAGTTGAGAAATTATTTAACTCCTTATGAATTTTAGGAAATATAATTACTTGACAGATCTTGATTTTATAAGCATAATGTTGTCCTTTGGTCATGCCTTTTAACTATTTCTACTTCATCTCTTAGAACATGATATATCATATTGTGAAGTAGTAGACTGATTTATAGGCCCTCTTATAAATATCAACATAAATAATTTAATAAAAAGGATAAATTTTCATAAATATTATTATACAAAAAATTATATATAAGGTCGATTAAATTTCAAAATGAACATATCATTAATATTTTAACAACATGAAGAATCTATTAATTTTTCCATTCTAAAAAATTGAATACATTCATCTTGTATGGTCTTGAAACAAGGTAATAACATTAATTACTATAAAACCTTATTAAAAACATGAATTATTCTTTATTAATAAATATAACATAGATTATTGGATATATTCCTTAAGTCCAAAAATTTTATAAACTCCATAATTGATAGAATAACACACATTTTCAATAAATCATTAATCAGTTCAATGATAGTCAGAAATATCTAATATATTTTATCCAAATAAATTATTTCATAATATAAAAAATAATTATCTCATATCTAGAAATATGTTATGAATTTTTTTCCCTTAATCATAAGTTTTTAAAGAAGTTTAACTTTTCATTGGATCATTTTTACTAGTCATCGGTACCGATCAACACATTCTTTTGAATATATAATGAAAACGTAATATATTATAATCCATATATATTCCACAATACTTATATCCAGTATATCATTGATAAAATAATATTATAATATTATTCAAGGATCAAAATACAACATAAAATTTATTTATCCACTTCAATTATATCAACAAATTAAACTTGACCTTGATCCTTCATCTTATTCTAAGATATATTGTCTTGATTCATGAGGAATTTTTTTTCTTTGATCCCTATATCCTTATATTATTAAAATTTAATAGTATAATTTTTATCATTACCTTTCAATTCCTTTTCTAGGTGACCCTTATCTCTATACATATAATAATATTTTAATACCTTCAAGTTCTTCCCATTTTGATTCTTTCACAATTATCAAATTTGGAAAAATACTTCTTTCCCTTCTTCAATTTGTCCATCTTTTCTCTATCTGAATTGTCATCTGTTACTTCCATTTTCATCCATATATCATGTTGAATTATTTCTCTATATTGATATCACAAATACTATCTCATCATTTGATGAAAATGTTTGTGAGACCATGACCCTTCAGAGACCAAGATTACGCCCTTCAAATAAATAGACAACCATGAAATTCATGTTGCATATATAGTCCTTATCTTTCCTTTATAACTTTGTAAAGGTAGATTCATTCTCTGCAACAATTTATTCTTTATATTTATTTAAGAAAAGTAACTTTCTCTTTATTTAAATTTATTCCTAAAGATGGAAATATTTTTTAAAATAATGTATTCTAAAAATATTTTCATTCGATGTGTTCTATTTTTCATGCCTCCATATTATTCAAAATTAGTGACCACTATTGTCCAACATCACCTTTGACGTAATATAATACATGTTTTCCTTTTACATTTATATACATACAAGTACAAAAAATTTATTCTCCAAATACATAACCCATTTATCAGCTAGAATTGGATTAGAGGTCCCACTAAAGGATGGGGAATTCCATTACATAATGTCACCCAACATAGGATGGTCTCACTGTGGAACAAGTTGCACCATTTTGAAAAGGTTGTTTGTTATACCCTGATTAGGATGCCCTAATATTTCAATAACATGCCTAGTTAAAATACCAGACATATCACCTTTCTCAATAGGGAAACCTCCACATTGGCATCCATATTTTTACTCCTATTTCATCATGGTTTAATTTCTAAACAATGTAATACAGTATATTATATCAAATCATTATGTAAAATAACAATTAATCCAAAACTAGTTAAATAATTATCATAAATTAAAAATTATATGTGTATCTAATCTCAAAATCATAAACATGGTTTCTTATGGTTGTAATTATATAATTATATTAATGTATATCTCTGGGTTATGTAACCTAATCTATGTTTTCAAAAATCATGTTTCCAATATTTCTATTAAACATCCCCTGATACCAACTATAATAACATTGGCCTCATTAGTCTGGATCCAATGGCCTATATTATTATATTATTAAAGATAAAATATTCATAAACAAAGTGACTTATCATTTACATTTTTTTGGAAAATTATATTATATATATGATCACATTTTTACATTGAAAAAAATGAAAATAAATTATATAAAAATATATAATAAACTTTATCCTTGAAACTCATTCCAAGAATTAATCTTCATAACTTGGGGAAAGGAATAAAAATAAATATGAGTGAAAATGATCATTAAGCTTTAAGTAAAGTGGAATATATCCTAAATCAATCATCATAATCAATATGGAAAGGTATATAATTGAACACACATGCCACATAATTATCTGGATAAGGGAAAATAAATATTGATTGGTAAAAAACCAAAACACCGTCTATTTAATCAATAAAAAAAGAATGAAATGAATATAAAGATAAAATCAATGAAATAATTCAATGGATAACAAAAAATATTTACTGAATGATGTAAAATATTAATTATTATATGGCATGTTTCCTAGTAACATTATACCTTTACTGGAAAGATATACCCTCAAGATTGTTTAAAAAATAATATGTAAAAACCCATATGATTTGGCCAACTGATTCATCTCATGAGACTTCCAATGCATCAATATCCTTGCATTAAACAACCCCAAACCTATGTAGTTCATGTAAGAAGATTTAATCATATATAAAATAACTTATCTAATTTATAAACAAGGTTCTTTATCAAATATCAATATTGAGTAAAGGAAAAAAAATACAATTTTTCACTAGTTAATGAAATATGTTTCAATGTAAACACCTTATTTGAAAATGGTGTAAGATTTTGAAAATAATTATAACCATCACATAAGAGTATGTATATTTAAAATATATATAATTTATAATGGAAAATTTTCTTATGGAAGTGATTGATTCAAGAGAAAGTTAAGAATCACAAACGAAAGTGAGAATGCCAAGAAAACTTTTACCACTTGGTAATTTTCACGTTAAACCCCTTGAATGGGATAATTAAAATTGGAAGTTAAAATAAAATTAATTATGAATTAATGATTAAATTAAATGAAATTTTGAAGTATATAAACCACATTAATGTGAATATATTCATATTAACAAATAAGTCTCTATGGAATGTAATTTGAGACAAAATTCATTACATTAAAATCCATTTTGGTTGAATGAACGTCAAACTTAAATATAATGGTTTTAAGTATGTTATTATATTAAAAAAGAATCATATTAATATTTTTAGTATTATATATGATACTTTTCTAACATATTATCACCATATTGTTAATAACATTTCATTATTTCTCTTGTTTCATGTGTTAATTGCTCTTTTTTTCAAGTATGTTTTCACATGTTATTTTTCCCCTATTAACATGATCATGATTTCATCATGTAAAGAATGTAAAACATGATATAAATATCATATATATTATTTATATATGTAGTTATAGTAATCCATACTATTTTATAATAATATATTAAATGAATTGTTCCTAGAGACGGTAGTTCGTACATACACATGAATTTTGCTTGAATTTTGTTATTTTATTAAAATAATAAAAATAAAATTATATATATGTAAATTATAATTCCAGAATCATATTAATTTAATATTTATAAAATATTTTTTTTAAAATCATCCTTAATACATTCCATGTAAGTTGTGAATGAATATCATCGCCTTGCGGAGGCGGTAGTCTACACGTCCAAAAACGATGTTATCATATTCCCACAAAATGAAAATCTAGAATTTATATGTTATATAAAAATTAAATAATAATAAATACATCAAATAAATCTTATATATAATATAAATTTATTATTTTCATCTTTATTCCCAACTATGAAATGTTTTAATTAAAATACAAATGATAATTATTCGCACGACAGTAGTCAGTCGTACACCCGAACAATGATTTTGAATCACATTTGATAGAAGTGTGTATTGTTTTTTGTAATAATATTAACATTAAAAAATATAATTATATTTAACATAATAATATTATTTTATATTTAATTTATTATAATAATTTAATATTTTTAGAAATAATTAAAACAAATATGCTTGTTGAAGAACATTACCTCTTCTTCAGGTAACTCCTTTTGGTTTATTCCAAAATCCTACCATGGACTGATTTATTCCCAAATTTAGCCTTATATGATGATAGTATATATATTTTTAGTTTATATGGTTAGTTTTTAGAGATTAAAATTTCTTTATAGATGTTATCAAGTGGGAGTGGTGAGTGAATTTTTTATAGTGGATGAGAATTGTCATTCTTGTAAATACCAAATGGTACAAACTATTGGGAGGTTTACCTTAAATAATACACCTCCAATAATGAACCATGTATGATAAATGGGAGTATATTGTAAAAGTATTTCCATAAAATGTGGTTTTTTCAAGTTTCTATGTCACTTTTTTTATTAAGATTAAATTTTATCCACTATTTTAACTCATTTTTACCTAAATCGATGTAATTAGTTTTAATTTTTTTCACTAATATTTTTTGTATAAAACTATGTTCGCCATATAATACATTATAAAATATTTTTATTTTAAATATGGAATTATGTTGAACAAATTCCAATCACATAATTGAATGAATTTAATTTTAAATTAATTTCACAAACGAGATGAGAAAGTAAGGGTTTAAATTGAAAATGATTAAAAGATCACTATGTTTTATTTTAAATTAAACATAAATATGGTTCTAATGAAAAAAATATTATTATATTCATAATTTCTCTAATTTTTCATTATAACCCATGAAAAATATAATATAACATTATAAATTTTTTAATTAAAAGGACTTTTTAAATTAAAATCAGTATTCATCAATATTCATTAAAAATAAAACTTTTCTGAAAAATAAAAAAAATAAAAAATAAGTTAATTTTAAAATTACTCTTTAAAAAATGAATTTTATTTTTTCATATAAAATTTATAAAAGTTCCAATTTTGTTTTAAAATTATTTCACCATTAAAAAGAATAGACTCTTTTATAAAAATATAACTTTTATGCGTAAAATTGGATTTATTCTTATCTTATGTCTATGAAGTATATTTTATGAATTAAAAATATTGATTGAATATATAATATTTATAAATTTTTTTAAGATCATTCACTAATTAAAATTAAATTATTTTATTAAGATAAAATTCCTTTGGTGTATAAGTTTTTATATAAAACAATTTTATATATATTAAATTGGTTTTTATATTCATTTATAATTAATTAGAAACTAATTAATAATATCCTATATTATAATGGGTTGGATAATCCTATATAGAACTACTAATTTAATGTCTATGTAATAGTTTTTATTATAAATAATAATATTATAATTATTCATCAAAACATAGACCTGTATATAACATGAGCTATCGAAAGAAATCATTATTATGTGTAACACAAGACAACATAGTATTTAATGTACCAAAATATAATCTTAGTGTTGTGTGCAGAATAATATTAACATTATATTGTTTATAAAGCATGCTGGAAACTAAATTAAATTTTTTCGAAAAGGAATATATTTTCAAGTCATGTGGTGTTACATTATGAAGGAATGATAAATTTTTTCATGATATCATGACATATCTATGAATCAATTATGATAATTTGATGGGTGGGTCTATTATATACCTCTAATGAATTTGGAATGATTAACTTTTTATGTGATCAAATTTTACATAGGAGTTTATCACAATCCAAAAAGAGGTTACTTGAGAGGTAATCCCAAACCCAAAAGTGGCTATATGGGAAGTTAACCCAATTTAAAAAGAGGGCACATGAGTGTAAAGAGCCTGACCACTGTATCCCATATTTAGTGGTCAAATTCCTTCATTGTCACTATATACAAATAACCACATCCTGAAGGAAGTAATAGTTCAATAGTCTAAATAAACTAGATATATAGTTAAATACCAAAATTAAATGTAAAGTATAAAATAAAACATAGTATTTTATTTAGGATCTATATTTTTTCCTCCATCATATCCCTAAAAACAATTCATATTACACTTCAAAGAATCATGGGGAAAAGAATCATAAGTAAGGGGTGAGATCATATTCTTAGTAAGGGTATGTGTACAAGAAAAACTATTATGAATAATTAGGGAATAATCATTGTGGTAATGAAAATAAAAAAGCACATTTGATTTAATCAATAACTTGATCACAAAGAATAATATGGAAAGAATAAATAATTCTCAACAAAGTACATATAAATAACACAAAATATTGAAACATATCCATGGATATAATAAATAATCAAATAATCAAATGAACATTAATAAATAATTTCATAATGGGGAATTCATTATTAGACATCATAAGCATACCACTAAGGCCTTGTGCCATTTCATCTTACATAAATGGGTAAGGCCCCAGCTAAAAACCCAAAATAATTTGTCTCATAAAACATATTGATGTATCAAGGGGATTTAGTGGTCCCATACCATCACTCAATAATTATAATTCATTTCATATATAAAATTGGTTCTAGTAATCAGTATAAATAGTAGTATTTAAAAAATATCATACAAACTATTAATAATTACCTCAATCAATCAACATTATCATATTTCATCCATAGTAAAAAAGAAAACGATATCAAAATGGTACATCTACTATTGAAATGATCCTAAAACATCCTGATTAATAAGGTGTACGGTATCATTATAATATATCTTCATCATAGGATTCAATAATAGATATTTACATAGATTAAACTACTATAAAAGGACCACTAGAAATTTTGATGAGGAAAATATCGATTTAACTTTGAAATTAATTATTCAAATTGTAAAATAAACTAAAAATATTACGGAAAAATTTTTCTTTCAACAAAATCTTTTAAAAATGTAAAAGATACTTATAATAAATGATTATTCATGAGGGTCGGTAATTTTATAAATTTCATATATGTTAAAAAATAATATTCCATTCATATTGTGGAAGAAAATATCCATTTAAATTGGAAATTAATTATTAAAATTCAAAAATAAACTAAAAATAATAATGAAATTTTTTTTTTGAATAAAACCTTGTAAAATTATGAAGGGGTCTTATAATAAATGATATTTCATGATAGTGGTTAATTGTATACATTTTGAATAATTTAAAAAATAACATTTCATTCACATTATTGTAAAAGGTACCAAATTTAAAAAATTATATGAAGATTCCTTTTAATTTATTTGTAAGATAAAAATTCAACAATGGATAAAAATGACTTTTAATAGTCATAGTAAAATATTAAAAAATAATAATTTCTTTAGGAATAATGGATATTGATCAAACATGGTTTCTGATTGAAGAAGAAAATGATGATGATTTTCCTTAAAAAATTCTCAATAATTTCCTGTAACAAAGAGTGGAAAATGGTACTATAAATATATATTTTCAAGAATAACTAGAAGAAAAACAATATTTTTTTAATATATAAAATCAATCTATTCCTCCAATGGAGAATTTAGCATGAATAATCGTGAATAATAATGATATTGTGAAATAAAACATTTCTACTTTGGTAACTTTTGAATCATAATCCACATGAAAGAATAAATTCAAATGAAACTTTAAATACAATAAATATAAATATATTGGTGATATATCATATGAAATTTTAGTTTTATACAATGAAAAAATAAGTGGTGAATTTAAAATATGTTCGATGGAAGTAAATTTGAGATGAGAAACCCTTCATATAATAATATCATTGGAGTGAGATTCATTAAATGAAGTTATTATGTGTGAAAAATGTAAATCCAAAATGTACATGTTTAAATAAAAATAATTAAATCATAATTTTTTTTACACATATTCTGGCAATTAACAAATCAATGAAGTATTTTTTTTCTTGATTAATGGAAATTGTGTTATGAAGCGCCTTACCTCAGGTCTAACTTCCTTCGTATGTGTTTGTTCCAAATATAATATATATATATATATAATTATAATAAATTCATTAAAGTATCAAACATATATATCATACCATTGTTTTACTTATAGTCTTGTATCATTCATTTATTAATAATTCCTTGTTAAAATCACCATCTTAGGTGGTAATTACATCATTTTCATGAATTTTTTTGGTCAGAAATTATGGTTCTTGTACTTTGATTATAATTACATGATCTCAATTATGTTATAAATATGATATATATTCATTACATACATATTTATATTAATCAATAAAATATAGATATAGAAAAATGATATGCATCGTTCATGGATATGGTAGGTTATACATACGCATGAATGTGATTTCAATTTCGTGACAGATGAAATGAAAAAAATGGTAAATAATAATTCACCTTTCTAGAATAGTTATGATATTAAATTTATATATACCATATATTCATTAACATTTTTATTATTACCTTATATGTAATGTGTATATGAAAAACAAATCACATTGCTTCGTGAGACAATAGTGTGTCCTACACATGATCGATGTTATCGTACTCCCAAGGATTGGAAATTAAGATGTTCAATGTGGTATTATAATTTTAAAAGTAAAAATATGTTTCCAATATCAAATATATTAATTAAATATATCATTTATCAATTTTTGAGAGGTGAATATGGAAAACAAATTTCCTCAGTTCGCAAGTTGGTATTCCATTATACACAGGACTTAAGGTTTCATATCACATTTAATAGATGAGGGGATGGATATATATTTTTTAATTTTCATAATAACATCTCATAAAATTTTAAATACTTTTATTATTATTTTACGATATTTTATGAATAATTTTAATAGATAAAGAAATAAATTAAATGAAGATGTTTGGCCCAAAACTATACCTCTTCCTCAAAGAACCTCTTTAGGTTTATACTTAAATCCTTTCTAGGATGGTTTTTTGATCAAAAGTGGCCTCTGGGTAATTTTTATATATTTATGGAATAGATTTGGGAATTTTTCTACCAAAAAATAGGGATTTTTATGTTTCTAGATTAGAGGAAAAGATATTACATTTTTAAGTGGGGAATCAAACCCACATAGAAATTTCTTAAAAATATACAAAATGGAAAGGTAATTCTCAAGACGAGTCATTAAAATGTCTACATATTATAAGGTTTTATATTATATGGTTGAAATATTTCCATAAAATAGTATTGATAATATTTTTATTGGAAAGCATTCCCTTATAATTTTTTTTAACACCCCAGTAAACTTGTTTTAACATTAATCATAGTAATTATTTTTTAATATTTTTACAATTCATTATGAAAAAAAATAAACATGGATTTTTTAATAATATTATTTATGATAATTAAAAATATTTAATTCATTTTAAAAAAATTTCTCAAAAAAATTTGAATAATTAAAATTAAAATTAAACCCGCATACCCGATGACAAAATAGCTTTCCAAAGGAAAAGTTTTCAAAAGTATAATAAGAATTTATATAAAAATTGAAAATATAATTAATTTCAATGAAATAATTTGTATTATATATAATATTATTTAACTATTTTTACTTTTAAAATAATTTTACCAAAAAATTAAATTTTAAATACATTAAACAAAAAAACAATTTTCAATAAAAAGTAGCATTTTCACCATTCATTAAAATTTTATTATTTTTTGAAAATTATAAAAAATTCACTATATGATAATTTTTTCAATATGATATAAAAAGTAATTAATATTTTATCAAATAAATTTTTTTAATTTGAAGAAAATATTTTAAAATAAGTGCACAAAATGCAATGATACTACATTTAAGAAAATTTTCGATTTTTTCCATAAATATGTATTTATAATTGTCCAATAATTAGAAAAGATATTATATGAAGGATAAATAACTATTATTTATTATATTATATAAAAAATAATATAAAATAATTTAAAAATAGTGATCAAATTAAATTTTTAGATTAAAAAAACATTGTGTGCATGAAAAAAAAATTTCGAAAAAAAATCCTTTTACATTCATATGATTTTTATTTTCATTTATAATCAATTTATAACAAATTTATTTATTTTATAAATATTTAGACAATATAATTTTTTAATTTATTTGGTATTATTCAATGCTCCAACTTAATTAGAATGTTATAACTGTCAAATTTAAATAATAATATTTTAATAGAGTATTGTGGATCCTTTAAACTCAGTGTTGTTTGCATCACAATATATCTAGAAAATTAAATTTTTTAAGGAGAAATGTATTCTAAAATATTTTTTTGTAAATCTTTCACCACATAAATAATTTTCCACCTCATAATGTTGTTTCATCTATATAAGGTTATACATTTTTTGAAACCCCAGATCATACAGAGAGATAATAAAAATTATTTTTAAAAGGATAAGAGATAAAAACAAATGTTTCCTTAAATAACACATAACCAGGTTCTCTTATAAGAAGAACACTGGTGGGAAGTGAGAACATGGATTTTAAAAGAAGATCAATTTAGTATATATTGTTATATTTTCTTTCTTTGAGATAAGAGAAAATTGGTTTATAAAAATAGAGGAAATTTTTTATTTCAATATCATTTTCATAAAATTTAGGAATTCATTTAATATATTAAATTCCATTTATTATTAATAGTTTCATCCTTTTTTTGTGTGAACAATTTCATCTTTCTTAATTACACTAAGAAATAGATATTAATTTTAATGCCTCAAGCACTAAAATTAACTTTTAAGGGGTCAAATTATAATGTCTTGGATTTTCAGTGTACTATTTTTATATATTATAAAGAATTATTTTGATACCAGGCCCTTTGATTCCATGCAATTCCGAGGCCTAGAGTGCTTGGAATAAATGTTTAAAATAAATTAAAATTTTAAATAGTGCACGTGAGCGGTTTTCCTGAATAAGTGTATTATCTTTTAAACAGGTGCCCAGATCAGAAGTCCAAGGGCATCGTGCCGTTTAAAGCAGCGACCTTACCATTGGTGGGGCCTAACATCGACTGATGTGGGTTGGCTATAAAAGTTAGTTTTTGGGAATTTTAAAAGGAACAACTTTAGAAGAAATAAAATAAATTGACAATTTAATTTGAAATTATGAATTTTTGTTCGATGACCTAATCATCCCTTATAAGTTCATGCTTATGAAAAGTTTTTAGGGTTATCCTCATAACCCTACTAATTGTGAGAGAGCCTATTTGAGAATTAGAGTAGGAGGACTTGTTGGCGGACGATGACGATGCGATCAAACGCCTCTCAGATTTGATGAATCCTGCCAACGAATGCAACACGGCGACCGTTCTTCAACTGGATAGAGGTATGGGTTGTAAAGTAGTTTCTTGTTTCCCCGTTTTTGAATTTAAACGAGGAACGCAGATCAACCATGAACATGCTGATTCGCAGATTCGTACATTCTTGTGGGAGGGTTTTATTTTGTTGATTTCGGGGAATTAATCCATGTTGAATTATTTCTGATTTTTGCTCCGTTTGATACTACTAGTGGGAGAGGATCAACATCGTGACTAATGATGGCGGAGGATTGTTCCTTGAATTTGATTATTCGATTTCTTCACCCTTTATTTCCATGTGAGTTCTTCACGTTCTTTACGGGGTGAGGAACAAAGGATAGTTGCACTTTTGATTTGTGAGGCAATGATCCTGAGTTGAAGATCCGACATCACGATGACCTAGTGGAGGTGCGACGATGATAAAGGATGACGAATCAGATCGGATTGGGAAAGACCGTTCTTCAAATGTTCTTCTCCTAGGTGGATCATTACCTATTTTTGGGACTGATCGGAGGCCCAATAACAAAGAAATCATCTTTGTGGTGTCCGGGTGACCAAGTCCCATGTGTATTATGATAATCGAATGGCGAGATTGACGAACAAGGCAGCACGAAAGGCATAATGGAAGGAGTCTATGATTCTGGAAATTTCAATAATACAGAGCTTGTATCCTGATGAACATGTCGTGTATATAGGCTTAGCAGGGGCTAGGGTTTCAGGCATCAAACAGGTATCACACGGCATGTGACCCCAGTCACACAGTGTGTTGGACCTTTCCCGAATTTCAGCATGTATTCGGGGATATACACAGTCACATGATGGAATACACAGCTTCGGAACATGGCTTGTAGACCCTATGTGGCATGATAGAGGAAACTACGCAGGACTCGGCTTGTATACAGGGGATACATGGACATAGGATGGAGACCATGATTGTGTAATCCACCTCACGTCTAAGTGAGGCTAGTAATGTGGGTCACCCCATGTACCGATTACATGGGTTGGCATACCTAGGTTGAGATCGTGTATGGGAACATAACTAGTGTACAGGGAGTCGACCCCAGGTAGTCGGACATGGCGTGTATTCTGTACCACAAACTGTGTACTAGATTGTTCTACATGACCAGCCTTATGTCATGGGCCGTTGTACATGGGCAGTAAACGGGGTCAGAAGACACAGCGTGTGACTTTTCTACACGCAGTGTACTTTTTGTAAAATGGCTTTGTCCTCTTGTCCACTGTATCATTAACATGTTTCATTTGGGTTAATTCCCCTTCTTCTTGATCCTCTCAAGGTCATGCATCACTTCCTTCTATAGAAGTATGATCCCTTATACAGGACTTTCTGTGATAGAGTCAGGCATCCCTCCGAGATGCCTAAAGCGAGATCCTCTATCCATTCTTGGCACTAGGTAGAGTCTGGTATCGATGTGAACAACTCCATCGGGCGTCGATCCTCTACCTTGATGGTGAATCTGTATGAGTTTCAGTATCCTCCATGGCCCTGGTAGTGATCCTCAACTGTGTATTGTGATCTTTCCCACTCAAGAGTGTGTTCTTCTGTAGTGAGTGTATCTATCTATCATGATCTTTCCCACTCTAGAGTGTGTTCTCCTATAATGATTTTATCTATCTCTCATGGATTTTCCCAATGAACAGTGATTCTCGGACAGATGTCATCAGTGCTTTCAGACTCATGGAGTGAGTTCTCAAGAAATGAGTGCTTCTTAGAGTCTTCGAAAAAATCCCTAGTGGGGCATGTTGTTGTGTGACTTGTCCCTTGATTACGAGTTTTGTATTTGAGTATATCTGGATTGTGTTCTCTTATTTTCAATATACATATACTATGTAGAGATGACTATAATTTTCCTTAGTGTATTTCTTTTTGGTTTTTGGGGTCCTCTACCGAGTATTGTTATACTCACCTAGGCACAGGCTTCGGCCGCACATGTTGTGTATTGTGCGGACGAGCAACCTTTTGACAGAGTCCAGGGCCAACCAGGAAAAGACCGAGCATTTTGAGTTCCTCACCTGCTAAGGCATTCTTATGGCTATGAGTAGCAGTCCCAATACCTCTTTGTGTTTATAGGTTGTACCTTGTAGTTATCAGACTCTTCTTTTTGGTGGTCTTGTATTCTGGCCCAGTTTACTACTTATACATTACCTTTCGTCATAATGTTTTTGATGGGTTTAGTTTTATGAATTCATTTTTGTTTCTACTTATAGTTTTTTATATGTTTCAGTATTTTAGTTTTTGAGATGGGTGCATGTGTATAAGTACTTAGGCAATTATTCCCATGTTAGTAATATGCCTACTCGGTGCTAGTCACCAACGCCTGGCTTCTTGGAGGTGGGATTGGAGAGTAGTGGCATGGGCCCCACTGGGATGGGATGTGATAGATTGGTATCAGAGGCATTTGGTTCTACCTTAGGACCAAGAGTCTGTGATATTGGTTTGGGAAAATTATGTTATGCGTTTCGTGTACATCTTTCAGGACATGGATCCCAGTGTTGGTGCTGGTGGATAACGTATCTATACACCAGGACACTAATAACCTGCTTTTCAACATCGTGCATGAAAACACTAGTTGCGGGGATGTAAAAGAGTTGTACATGAATCATATAGGAATGGGTTGTCTTTTCCATGTCCTCGTATAAACTATCCAGATACACTCATTGACTATGGTACACTATGTTTCCATACAGGATTCCTTCACGACGCCTACCTGCTAGGATTCAGTAGAGCGATCACAGCGAAGACCCCCTCAGTGATAATGATTTGATACATGGACCAGTTTCCCATTTGTTTCCACCAGGTGGTGCACCTACTATACCACCAACAGTGGAGAAACTCGTAGTACATGTAGTACCAACTAACAAGTGATGCAGGCTAAGCGCACTCCATGAGTTTCAGAGACAGACCCCTCAGGTTCCGAGCCGAGCCTAACCCTTAGGCAACAGAGGATTTTCTTGAGGCTGTGACCAGATTTTTCCGTCCAGTGTGAACACCAGCAGACCAAAAGGGGATCCTAGGAGCGAGTCTTCTTTAGGGTCCGGTGGGACGATGGTGGAGTCTGACCACACAGACTCATGAAGAGGAGACTCTATCATGGACGAAGTACAAGAGACTCTTTAGGGAGGAGTTATCTCCAGTTATGCTAAGAGCAGTATGCATACTAGAGCTTCTTTAGTTATAGCCGGGCAATTTGACGGTAGCTGACTATTCGTCGAGGTTCACCAACATCGCCTGGTACGTGATGGATATTGTCAAGGATCAGTACTTCAGATATCGGGCCTTCGAGTGAGGTCTACGACTGGACATCTGAGATGGTGTCAGGTTTCTATTAATTTCAATTTATGATGGAGTGCTCAAGTAGACATTGGTGATCAAGAGATTCTTGGTGGATCAGAGTCAGCTGATGGCAGTTAGCAGCAGGCAGACAGGTGCGGAGACCTTGACAGTAGGGAGCCGATGTCTAGAATAGGGTTTTGGACGTGGGAAACGTCATAGGAGGACCCAGGATAGGGGATCGATAGTCCAGGGCTATCACGATGGATCTAGTCAGCCCTGGGAGAAGCGATGCAATGCGTACGATAATAGGGGACATCTCGCTAGAGATTATCCAACCCGTCGAGCTGCTGGAAAGGTGGCGGAGGATTGACCACTGAGGCAGAGGTAGCGAATGGAGAAGGAAGACCCGCTATGTGGTGGAAATGGTAGAGGAGCTGAGTGAGGTACTAGTAGTGGCAGACACTACGATTTACTTCCACCACCACCCCTAGGAGGTCCGCACCATGCTCACGGAGCTGGGGGACAGGGGAGGGGACAACTGCATGCGGTCGAGGCATACAACCTAGGGACTCTAGGGATGATCCAAGGAATGATCTGTGTCTTCTCTACCTTAGCTACCATACTTATAGACACAGGTTCCAGTCATTCCATCCTCACCACAAGTCTAGTGTGAAAACTTGAGATTCTAGTAGAGTCATTGACTCGATCCTTACGCTTGGAGACAACTACAGGAGGAGAGTCTATGATCATGCACCTTTGTAGACAGTGAGATCATACCCCTTGAGGAGAGAGTTTCGGATTGAACCTCTTGGTGGTAGCATCGAGGCCTTACGACTTCATTCTTAGTATGTGTTGGTTATCTTTGATCTATTCCCAGATTGACTGTTTTAGGTGAAAAGTGTGGTGTGTCTGTAGTGATGGGACGAGGTTTTACTTTGTTGGATAAAAAGAGACCCAGGAAAAACAGAACGAGCTCATGCATAAGAGGGTGTGTCCACTCACTCATGAGTTGGCTAGCCTTTCCCTCGTAGTAGTAGATATTATGAGCTCTCCATTCCCAGTAGTAGTGGTGTAGTATGAGGACGTCTTTCCCAAATATTTTCTAGGATTAACTCCCTTCCGGGAAATCGAATTCCACATCAACTTACTCCCTTGGATAACATCGATTCCTCACCATAATATCGGATGGCTCCTGCAGAGCTTCGCGAGCTGAGGGTGCTGGTGGGGGATTTTCAAATCAACGGTTTTGTACGACCCAGTGTTTCCCCTGGGCGGCCCCAGTATTTTTTTCCAAGAAGGCAGATGGGAGTTTGAGGTTGTGCATGGATTACTGACGCCTGAACCAAGTGAAGGTGAAGAATAATTATCCACTCTCAAGAATCGATATCCTCTTTGATCAGCTAAGAGGGGCACTATGGTTCTAGAAGTTTGACCTTCGATCATGTTATCACCAGTTATGAGTAAGGGATGAGGATATACTGAAGACAACAATCATATGCTGCTATAGTCACTATGAGTACTTGGTGATGCCTTTTGACGTGACAAATGACCCCGCAGTTTTTATAGGATTAATGAATAGTATATTCCGGCCATATATAGACCAGTTTGTAGTGGACTTCATTGACGACATCCTTCTGTACTCAGTGTTAGAGGAAGAGCACATGATACACCTACAGATGGTTCTAGACGTACTCCTAGAGCAACAACTTTATGGGAAGCTATCAAAGTTCCAGTTCTAGATTCAGGAGGTCCAGTTTCTCGGATAGGTCATCTTAGTAGATAGATTATCTATAGACCCAGCCAATGGGGAGGCAGTGTTAGCATGGGAGCCACCTCGGAGCATGACGGATGTGCGGAACATCCTTGGATTGGAAGGATATTACTAGAGATTCATTCCTGATTCATCCCGAATATCAACACCGATAACAACCTTGACCAGAAATACAAAACCCTTCTTGTCGATAGAGAAGTGCAAGCAGTCTTTTGAGTAGTTGAGACAGAGTTTGACGAGTGCCCCAATTTTGAGATTTCCAGAGCAGGGTTTCAGGTACGTAGTTTTCTGTGACGCATCTGGAACCAGTCTTGGCTGTGTCCTGATGAAAAGAGAGGCAGTGATTGCTTATGGTTCATGCCAGCTTAGGACACATGAGTAGAACTATGCAACCCATGATATCATGTTGGTAGAGGTAGTCTTCGCGTTGATGATGTGGAGGTAGTACCTTATGGGTAAGCAGTTTATTATCAACTCTGACCACAAGAGCCTCAAGTACATCTTTTCACAGAAGGATCTTAATCTGAGGTAGAGGCGTTGGCTAGAGATCCTCCAATACTATGATTTCGAGAGAATATATACTCCTGTGAAGGGGAACAAGGTTGTTTATGCTCTTAGCAGAAGGTCGAGCTCACAACTGTTGAGTGAGGTGACAGAGCAGTTAGCCGTGTTGCAGTTATCCTTTATGGACAGAGAAGATACTGCATACCTACAGTCGATGGTTTTATCCCCTCCAATCTTACATTAGGTTTGGGAGGCCCAACTAGGGGATGTTGATGTGTGGCTTTATGTGCACAGTTATCCACAGGACATGCTCCAGATGTATATTCGCAAGGTGGGGAGCACTTAATTTTTTCCAGAAGACGCACTGTTGTACCATTGATGTTGCAGGAAGTGGTCCTAAGGGAGTATCATAAATCCCCCTTGGTGGTACATCTAGGAGTGGAAAAGATGTACCAGGATCTCCGATGGCAGTTCTGGTGGTCAGGCATGAAGACGTTAGTAGTAGAGTTTGTTTCTCAAAGCCTTAAATGCCAGCAAGTGAAGTCAGATCCCAAGGTTCCATCGGGGTTAGCTCACCCTTGGAAGTTCCAGAGTGGAAGTGGTATTTAATATTGATGGACTTCATGATAGTCATACCACATACATCCAAGGGGAACCATTCTATCTAGGTGGTCTTTTTCAAACTCACCAAGTCGGCCCACTTCCTAGATTTCAGGGAGCAGAGTTCCATAGAGACCTTGGGAAGCCTCTACGAGGAGGATATAGTTCGGCATCATGGAATCCCTTTGAAAATATTCTCGGACTGAGATGCCCATTTCCCATATCTATCATAGAAGGGATTGTAGGAGGCTTTTGGGACTCAGCTACGCTTGAGCACAACATTTCATCCCCATATAGATGGTCAGACAGAGAGGACTATTCAGGTTCTGGAGGATATGTTATGAGCCTATATCTTGGACTTTGGTCGTAGTTAGGAGGACCACCTAAAACTGTTAGAGTTTGCATAAAAAAATATATAGCACCCCACAATTGGTATGGCACCCTTCAAGGACTTGTATGGGAGACCTTGCCGATCACCGCTTTGCTGGACCGACCCCGGAGAGTCAGCACTCATGGGTCCAGTGTTGGTATGAGCTACCACCAAGAAATTGCACGTCATCTGGGAGCGGATGAAGACTACACAGAGATGGAAGAAGTATTATGCTAATAGATGATAGATTCTTCTCGAGTTCAAGTTGGGAGACCACGTATTTCTTCAGGTCTCGCCTCGGTGAGGGTTATGAAGATTTGGTCGGGGCATAAAGTTATCTCCAAGGTTCATTGGACCTTTTGTAGATACTGTGCAGAGTTGGTCAAGTGGTGTACCGCCTTTCACTACCGTAATTGTTGAATCGGGTTAATGATGTCTCCCACGTGTTGTAGTTGAAGAGGTAAGTGTAGGTTCCATTGCACGTCATCGACTGGGGCGAGATGGACATCGAAGATAGAGAGGTCTCTACTTAGTATTCGGTGGCGATTGAGTATTGGCAGGAGAGGATACTTTGTGGGAGATTGATTCCCTTGGGGAACGTCCGGTGGCAGCTCGTGAATCATCAAGAGAGCACATAGGAGCGGGAGGCACAGATTCGTGCCCAGTACCCACATCTTTCTGAGTATCCTTGTTTTGGATTTTTGGGGGCGTAAATCCCCAAGGTGAGGAGAATTTAATGTCTTCGATTTTCTGTGTATTATTTCTAAATATTATATGGAATTATTTTGAGACCCTACATTTTTAAGGTGTGTGATTCTGAAGACCAGAGTTCTCGGAATAAATGTTTAAAATAAATTAAAATTTTAAACAACGCAAATGAGTAGTTTTCTTGAAAAAGTGGAATATCTTTTAAATGGGTTCCCAGATCAAAAGATTGAGGGAACCATTGCATTCAAAGAAGAAACATTACCTTAGGCAGAGCCTAACATCGACCGGAACGGGTCGGCTGCAAAAGTTAGTTTTTGGGTGTTTTAAAAGCAAGCACTTTAGAAGAAATAAAATAAATTAACAATTTATTTTTAAATGTTTTCTTTTAGCATGAAGTTATAATCATCCCCTATAAGTTCATGCTTATGGAATGTTCTAAGGGTTATCCGCATAAACCTGCAAATTGATAGAGAGCCTCTTGGAGCTTTGGAGAAGGAGGACACGTTGGCGGACGATGATGACGCGAGCGAACTCCTCTCAGATTCAACGACTCTGGCCAACAAATGTGACTCGGTGTTCGTTCTTCAACTGGATCGATTAGGGGTTGTTATTTTGTGTCTTGTTTCCCCATTTTTGAATTTAAATGATGAATGTGGATCAACCAAGAAAATGTTTATATGCGGATTCGTACGTTCTTTAATGAGGGTTTTATTGGGCTGATTTTGGAAAATTAACCCAAGTTGAATTGTTGTTGATTTCTGCTCTGTTTGACCCTACTAACGAGAGTGGATCAATATCATGACAAATGATGGTGGAGGTTCGTTCCACGATTTTTCTTAATGGATTTCTTCCTCATTTCTCTCCTCGTGCATTCTTCTCATTCTTCACAGGGTAAGGAATAGATAATCATTTCACATTAGTTTTGCAACTCAACAATCCTGAATTGAAGATCTGACATCATGACGACCTAGCGGAGGTCCGAAAATGATAGCAGATGATGAATCAGACCAGATAGGGAAAGACCATTTTTGAGCGTTCTTCATGAAGGTGGATCATTATGTGTTTTCGGGACCGATTGGAGGCTCGAAAACAAAGGAATCAACATCATGGTGTCGGGGAGACCAAGATCCGTGAGTTTCATGATGATTGGATGAACATATCGACGAATGGGGAAGCACGGAAGGCGCGATGGAAGAAGTCTGGGATTTTGGAAATTTCCAGAATACATGATGTGTATCCCGAAGAACTCTTCGTGTGGACAGGATCAGTGGCGGCTAGGGTTTCAGGCATCAGACAGGTATCACAAGGAGTGTGACCCCAGTCACACAATATGTCAGACCTTACCTGAAGATCGACGTATATTATGCGAAATACATGGTCACAGGATGGACTACACAGATTTGGAACATGGGGTGTAGATCCTACACGATATGATAGAGGAAACTATGCAGGACTTGGCATGTATTCAGGCGATACACGGACACGGGATGGAGTACATGACTATGTACTCCATCACACGGCCAGGCGAGGCCAGTAATGCAGGTCACCCCATGTACCGATTACATGGGTTGGCATACCTGGGTTGAGGCTGTGCACATGAAAATGGCCAGTGTACACGGAGTCGACCCCAGTTACTCAGACACTACATGTATTCCATACCGCATGGCATATACTATATTTCCTACACGACCAGCCTTACATCACGGGCTGTTGTACATGGGTAGGACCTGGGGTCCGAAGACGGGGCGTGTGACTTTTCTACACACTGTGTACCTTTTGGAAAATGGCTTGGTCCTCCTTTCCACCATATCTTGAAAATGTTTCATTTGGGTTAGTTCCCCTTCTTTTTGATCCCCAGAAGTTCAGGTATCATTTCCTTCTACAAGAGTATGATCCCTTCAGTAGTACTTTCTATTATTGAGTCAGGAATCCCCCCGAGAGGCCCGGAGCCAGATCCTCTATCCATTCTTGACCATAGGTAGAGTCAGGAATTGACATGGCCAACTCCACGGAGCATCAATCCTCTACCTATTTAGTGAATCTGGATGAGTCTCAGTATCCGACATGGCCCTAACAATGATCCTCATCTGGGTATCATGATCTTTCCCACTCAAGAGTGTGTTCTCCCTTAATGAGTGTATCTATATGTCGTGATGTTTCCCTCTCAGAAGTGTGTTCTCCCATAATGAGTGTATCTATCTCTTGTGTTTTTTAACAATGAAAAGTGCTTCTCGCATAGAAATCAACAGTGCTTTTAGACTTGTGGAGTGATTTCTACTTAAATGAGTGCTTCATGGAATCATCGAATGAAATCCCTAGCGGGGGCATGATGTTGCGTGACGTGTCCCTAGATTACGAGTTTGGGATTTGAGTATATTTGGATTGTGTTCTCCAATGTTCTATAGATATATACTGTGTAGAGATGACTTTACTTTTCATTTGTTTATTGCTTTGTGGTTTTTGATGTCCTCTACTGTGTATTGTTATACTCACCCCTGCACAAGCTTTGCCTACACGCGTTGTGTCTTGTCTAGATTAGAAACCATTTAACAGAGTCCAGGGTGGACTAGGACAGGACCGAGCTCACTGATTTCCCCAAAGGTCGAGGTGTTCCTATGGCTTTAAGCAATAGTCCCAATACCTCTTTGTGTTTACAGGTTGGAACTTTTATATTTAAGACTCTTATTTATGGTGGGTTTGTATTCTGGCCTAGTTTACTATAGGTACTTTACCTTCTATCGTACTATGTTGGTTGGGATTAGTTGTATGCATGGAATTTGTTTGTTCCTTAGAGTTTTTTTACATTTCATCATTTTGGGCATGGATATGGGTGTGTGTGTATAGGTACTTAGGTAATGTCTCTGATTTTAGTAATATTCCTACTCGGTGGTATTCACCAGCACCTGGCCAATTGGAGGCGGGTTTGGGGAGTCGCAGCGTGTACCCATTGGGATAGGTCGTGACACCAATATTGAAAAAAAGTATAATAAGATATTAATCATGCATTTAAATGTTAATAAAAACTATAATTTTTACCAAAATGTAAGATGATATATGAAATTTATAATCATTCATATGAATAAATAATAAAATACTCAAAAATTCCCAAAAAACACCAAAATTTTAACTTAGATAATTTCACAAATGAATTACCCTACATCCCAATTAACCTCGATATTAAATAAATTTTTATTCTCAAAGGTTTTTTATACCCATTACATTACACAACAAAAAATATAATATAATTCTTCCCAAATAATATTTTATGTACAAACTAAGGATTATATATTTCTCAACCGAATAAAACATCCTATAAAATATCATTAATCACAACAAAATTACAAAACATTATAAAATTTTGATCATATAATATATTTCCCAAAATAAAATTAATATGTATCCATAAAACAATATTAAAAAAATACAATGTTAGACTTAATTGGACATCATGAAGGTATTGAAATTCATTTCACCATTAGCACCCTTCTGTTGTGGGTTCAAGCCCCTCAACCATTACTTATGTGACAAGTTGTCACCCAAAATATGGGTTGTCATTTTTAATAAACTATATTAATATAATTCCTATATCATTCCCAAATTATGTTTAACATCAAAAAAAAATAAAACTAATCACCAAATAACTTTTTTCTAAACCTCTACGGTTTTCTATATACTATATTTCCAAAATGCACTAAACTTTTTTCCCAATCAATAAAAAATACGTCAACCTCAATGATCATATTATCCTAAAAGGTTTCCAATAAAATTAATCATATACACAAAAAATATAAAACCATTATTTCCCAAATTAAATTTTCACAAAAACAAAAGTGTTGTACTATAATAAATATCTCCCAAAATATCTTTAGTAAAGTTAAACTCCCAACCCATTAAACATCAAAAGAACTATCTTTTCCATTATGTTTATGATCAACATTAGAATTATCATCCTAGTAAACATTGGGTTTATTCGAAAATAAAAAACATTTTAAGGGTTATTTATCTCTCAATTATGTGTTTTCCAAAAATTTCACCTTATCACTAAACCAAATTTCTAGGTTATCAATATAATTCTAGAAATTACTGTAAATTCATAAATAGAAACTACTATAGAAAAATCCTTTGAAATTTCATAATTCCCACATAATTCTAAAATCCCATCAAATAAACACTTCAATCCTATCATATAAAATATTGAATTGGTATATATCCTTCGTTAGTGTATGAGTTAATCCTTGAGATATCCATTGACTTAGACAATTCCCAAATTTTCTACATATAAGAAATTAAACTTAAAATGGTTTCATAGGATGTCATTTATTCCATTCCATCATACTCCTTATCTTTACATGATAATTAATTTATATATTCTATTATTTTCTACACATAATTAATGTTATCATTATATTAAGAAATTATCTATGGTGTATATTTCAACATTTTTCACATTAATGAAATTGAGTCTTCTTCCATTATGGACTCCACTTCTTGAGCTCTTATAAGAACCTATACATCTCTTATTTCTTGATTCTAATATTTTGTTAAATTGTATGTTTTTAGTAATATGTCATGATAAGTAATTGGAAAAAATCACAATATCTATCACTCTAGTAATCATCCTATTTGGCTCCTCAAAACACATTTTATATCACATTCATTGTTAACCCAGTTTCTTCTGGTTCCATCCATTAATTGAAACCAAAAATAGTAATGTGAGTAATAATTATCATATTGGGAAATCATATAATCATTATAAAATAATTTATATTGTGTCTAATTACAACACCTTTTTCAATATATGGAACCTTAGGTTTAACCAAGGTTTTTTGTGGTCATTATTTACTATAATCCTCTCTACTTTTTCATAAGGTATTTTTGAATTAACCCAAGCATATCCACTAGTAATTTAAAACTAGGAGTGTAACAAGACACATTGTGATAAACTAGGTGATGATTGAGTCAAAGCCTAATACAAAAATTTTAGAGTTATTATCCATATGTAAAAATGTCCCAAAGAAACATACAATTGTAATATGCATACAAGGATGTTTTAATAGAAAATCCATATAATATCCACATTTCCAAAACAATATTATATTATACCCTACATATACTTTTCCTCAAATTCTATCGTAAGATTTTATTCCCTAATATATGTTTTCGTAAATCATTTTTCCATGGTTTCTTCTAAACATCATATGGTTCCAACTATAATGACCCTGAATATAGTAGCCGAGATCATGTCATTACTTTGTTACACGGACACTATATACACAGAATTTTATCCCTAGAGAACAAATAGATTAGTTCCCCTAAAAAATTTTATACATAGTTAAATACCAAAATTATAATGAAAATATAGTGTACAATATTTTATTTTCTTAAGAATATTTAGTATTTCCAATAGAATATCCTATAAAATCTATTATAGAACAGACTTGACATCATGGGGAAGGTAAATATTAGAAGGGGTGAGATTATATCCTTATTAATGGTATACATATAGTGAAATATATCATTAATAAATACGGTAGAATCAATATATCAAGATAATTATATGAAAACACATTCTATAAAATTAGTAAAATAAAAATGGAGAATAATATGGAAGGAAAAATACTAATCAAATAATGATATACGACTAATCACATAATCTTGAAACTAATCTATAGATATTATAACTAATCAAATAATCACATTGAAATTGACAAATAATCTTATAACGGTGGAATGAACAGCGTTTTACCGCATAAACATATCATTAACGCCTTGTTCCAATATATCATACATTAATGGGTAAGGTCTCATTCATATACCGAGACAAGTTTATCTCATGAGACCTACTAATGCATTGAGAGGATATAGTAGTCCCTAATAATCACTTACTAAGTCCAATGAATTATTCATATGAATGTGGTGAATCATAGTCAATGTAAACATTCATATTAAAAATCTCTAAGCTGTAATGTTAATAATTTCTCCAATGAATTAACATAATAATAAAATATTCATATTAATATAGAGAATGGTATAAAAATAGTAAATGCAAAGTCAAATTGATCATAAATAATACAAATAAATAAGTTGGATAGTATCATTATAGTATATCCTTTGTATATGATTCATAAAATGATGTCGACATTTTTTAAAATTCATTAAGACGATTAATAGAACATTTCTTGAGGAAGATACCATTTTTAATTTTAAATCACATATTGAATGTATAATGTAATTTAAAAATATTATGGAAAACCTTTTATATGAAAATAAAATTGTAAAATTGTAAAATAAGCATCAAATGAATTATCGTTCTTGATAGTGGTAAATCTCATACATTCTTTATAAGTTAAATAAGAAAATTCCATTTATATTATTGTACAAAGTACATTGTTTTGGAAAATATTATAATATTCCTTTAAAAAAATTTTTAAAAAAATTTGAAATGGGTAAAAATGACTTTTAAAAATCATAGAATTATATCAAAAAAATCTATTGAAAACTTTTTTAGAAAATATTAATACGGAAGAAAATGGGTTTCGACCGAATAGGAAAATAAAGATGTTTTCATTAAAAAAATTCCCAATCATTTCAATTACCAAATAAAGGAAAATAGTTCTATTATATAGAATTTTCATAAAAACAAGATTAGAAAAAATTTATTTTGATTAAGATAAAATATAAAATTAATTCCACAACTAAGATATTAACATGAGCAATCTCAAAAAATAATGATAATGTAAAACAAACCCTGAACACTATGATAACATCTGAATCATAATCCCCATGAAAGAATAAAATCAAATTAAGTATTAAATACCATGAATATAAAGAGATTAATGTTATAAAAAATGAAATGGAAATTATATACACCACACAAAAGAAATAAGTGGTGAATATAGAATTGGCCTCACATAATTAAATGTGAGACAAGAAAACCTAATGAATATTGAATCACTGGAGTGAGAATTAATCAATGAAGTAAATTTTTATTAGAAATGTTAATTCACATATTAAAATTATAATTACAAAATAACACAAGCATTCGCCATTTCACATATATTATTTCCATAACATAATAAATAAAGTAGAAGATTAACCCAATGGATAGAAATTGAGTTAAGATAACCCTTACAATAGATTTGACTTCTATTGTATGTTTTTAAATGTCTTGTATGATAAATATAGACATATTATTAATTTAATGAGAAACAAAATTTTTATATATCATATAATATACTGTCTACTAACAATATTTTATCACCCATTTATTAACAATTATATGTAAAAATCACTAATCTATGTGGTAATTGGGTCGATTTTCATGTATGTTTTGGACTAGTAATTATGGTCCTCTTAATTTTATCATCATTACAACATCTCATGATTATCAATAATTATATAAATATCATATATATGATTGTTTTTGGAACACTTTAAGAATATTTTTATGGAATGACCAACTCATCCTTTAGTCTTAATTCACATGTAATTGTGTCCTAACATGATCACAAGATAATTTAAAATGAAATCCAAAGATTAATAGACTAAATTAATATAATAAAACCATAGATAGAGGATATTTCCTTATTATTTATTAATAATTTATGAGAAGATATGGAAATTCATCAACTTTTAATTTGTCATTCCTTGATAATCTGATTGAATTGGATTCATTGCACTGCCTTTTCACTGTTGGATTCAAGTGCAGAATCCCTTTAGTGGTGATCCACACATTCACCATAATGTCATATAATCATTATGGAATGTTTGGGTTTGGGACAAACGATACTGATCAATTATGTTGGTTTTGGTTGACCACTGTAGTATTCTATATGAAGGATAAAAAACCCTTGGTGTTCTATCGAAGTCTTGAAAGTAGTGTAAGAGAGGGAACACTGTAAGTCATGATCCAATATCTCCATAAATATAGTCAACACCAAAATTGAGTTCTAAAAGTGATATAATTAGATATTTATTATATCTAGTTTAGGGTTGTAAAAACTCATAGAATCCCCCATCGATATTTAGTATTCTTATTTGAACCTTTGTACGTTAATAATAATATTATTATTATTAATCAATTGACATGAAAAACACATTAATAATATAAATAAATATTTCTTTTCTTATTGGACAATTAAACATTGTCAACATTCCTTCTTCATCATTTACATATCATAAAATAATGACTATTTAATTAAATAAATTTTATTTCATTATTCTATGATAAAAAATAAATATTATATTTTCTAAACAATCAAACTAATATTTATTATTATTTTTTAATTCATCATATTATTTTTAATAACATGTGATTAAATTTTAGAAAATGACCAAACCGAACCAAAATAAATATTATATTTTATATCTGTTTAAATTTAAATCTTGAATTTGAAAGATATTTCTGATACATTTAATTTGTGACCCTATAGGAATCTTTCTCAGTGACATTAGACATAACCTAAAAAATTCCAAGGTTAGTGTCTATAAACACACTATGGAATCTATAGATAAAGAATATATTGTTGAAATGAAACAAAACTTTATAGGAATGTATACCATTTAATATAATCCTTTTATCACAACATCATGAATGAAGGAGGTTTCATTCTGGTTCCATTAACCTATAGGTTTCATGCCTCTTTTTTTAAATTATAAAAAAGAAATTTCCCATAAAACACCATTTCCATGGATTTATTAAATTGGTTTAGTTCTGATCAATGGTGCTAAGATATTAACTTTTTTCTAGATTTGAATGAGATAAATCCTTTCACACATTACCCAATAATTCTATATCATTTTTGATGCACCCACCATGTTCAACATTTCCGGGAACATATGTCATCACCTTTTTCATCAATACATAAAATTACATGAGTCATGAAATCAATTAACGATACTATTAAATTATAACGATCAATAAACACTTCTGTATATTGGAACATCTAATGACATATGTAAATTTTTCTTTCATATTGATGGGTTTGTTCTCAAAACCTTCTATCATGGAGATTACCAAGGGTGAATACCATGAGATGGTGTATCATTGAATTATGAGCCTCATACCACAAATATGATGTATTTTATATGTCCAATCCGAAAATATTATTTAACCATAGAACAAGGTACAATAATAATGTTGTGACACATCTAGGATCTCATCATAGCAGGGAATGACTATGACCCTACAGTGTGACATATATTTTAAAAGCATTATCGCTTAAAAAATGGTACAAAATAATAATATAGATGTGGTAATAAAAAAATTTTTACAAGAAAAACATGAAATAATGTAATAACAATGTTGGTTTTCGAAACCAACTCTATATGACTCCTATATGAACAACATCCAACTGGAAAAAGAATTTAGTCCACCAACTTTCACAAGATAATAATAATTATATATAGTTATAGACTTCATCAATGGGTCCTCCATGTTATCTTATGTGGATACTATGCTCACTAAAACATCACCTCATTGATAAATATCCCTCATGAGATGAAACATATGAATTATGTGCTTTGTCATTTGGTTCAACCTTACTTATTTAGATACAATCACCGTTGTAGTGTCATCATTGGAAACTATGATAAGATCATTACTATTATATTCTACATTATCATCTTGAACAATTTTATGAATCTATATTTCTTCCTTGGATATATAGGAATACACAATATACTCAAACTCTACTATAGAGTCGACAAAAATAATATTCCTTAAATTCACATGGATCACAGCTCCTCCATTGAGAGAAAATACATATTATTACTATTATATATGATCATTATAATCTATCTGAAATATGAAATCATTAAAATGACATTTGACCATCCCGTTATCTCCTCTATACACCAGGAATATATCCTTAGTATGCCTCAGATACTTAAGGATAGTCTTAACATTAGTTCAATACTATTTAATTGGGTCAACTTGATATCTTCCAATGATGCCCAATTCTGGATAAACATAAATCATTGTAACTAGCATTACATACATGATATATCCCATTAACGAATACTATTGGATCTTACTCATTATAAATATTTCTACTTGTCTCTGAGGACACATATTCATGTAATGATATATATCATGTGACATAAGAACCAATCCCCTTTTCGATTATTCCATATTGAACCTCTTCATTATCATGTCGATGTATATACATTGACATAGGAAAAGTTGCCTCTTAGATCTATCCCACATGATCTTGAACCCTGTAATGTATGATTCTTCACATAAATTTTTAGCGATACGATGTTTATAAAAAAAAACTTAACCTCTTATAAGCTATGTATATCATTTCCAATTAGTATGATGTCATCTATATATAATAATATGAATACAACTTATATTCCACTAAAAACATTTAAATACATGGATCACATTCATTTTCAATGAAACCAAATTATTTTATGTCTTTATTGAATCGAATTTTCAATGACGTAGATGATATCATTAATACATAAATGGATATTTGTAACTACCATACATTTTTTACATTGAATGAAGTTAGAAACCCTTTTGGGTTTATCATGTAACAATTTCATGAAGTTTCCAATTAAAGAATGTCAGTTTAACATCCATTTTCAAAATCTCATAATAATGGTAAGTTGAAATGGAATGAAAGAATATAATGGATTTAACCATGAATACTAGAGTAAATTCTTCATATTAGTCAATTGTTTGATGTTTTCTAACCCTTTGGACAGTAGTCATGATTTATAGGAATTTAATTTACCTTTAATGTCAATTTTTTATTGATTAAAAATTTAAACCCAATGGGATTTACATCAACTAGAAATTCAATCAGAAACCAAAAATGGAATTGATACTCGGAATCCATCTCATAAATATTGTATTATTTTCATCTTGTATCTTATAATCTCTCTAATTCCTTCTTATATAAGATAGGATAAACATTTTCATACAATAATGAGTGACCACCATCAGTGACTAGAAAACTATATCTCTATAGTTCCACTGCCTCTCTTTCACTCTTATACAACACTTATGTTTTTGGAACATTTTCATCCTTAGGGAATTGTAGAATCTGTTCATTCACCACCTCCTGTCTATCTTGAAAATTTAATTCCTTAATTTCAATCTTTCTCCCACAATACTTCATTCTTATGTTCCCACTCTCAGGAAATATGAAATGTCTTGAAATAATCACATTCTTTTATGAAATTTTGTATTGGTAGTATCCATTTATTTTCTTGGGATCTCCTTTAAATACACTATTCATACCCCCGGATGGTAGTTTTTTCTTGATCTATCCATATAAAACACCTCACAACCCCATGCATGAACATGTGAAAACTGGTTTCTCTATTCTATATAACTCAAAGGGATTACCATTTTTCACTATTGTTTCACTTAATTTTGTAAGTTTAATGTTTTTTAATACATAACCCCATAATCATATTGAAAGGCTTGGGTGACTCATCATTGACCAGGCCATGTCATGTAATGTACAATTTCTCCTTTCACAAACACCATTCTACTGTGGTGCATAAGGTGGAGTGAGTTGAGTTAAATTCTCATGGTCCCATAGAAAGTCGATGAAATATTGGTTGAGATACTCACCATCTCAATGTGGTTGATGTTTATTTATATTCATGTAAATATAATTCTCAACCTCATTCTTTAACTCCTTTAATTAATCAAAATATTTAGACTTATACCTCATAAATTAGATATATCAAAGAATACTCAAGTCATCATCAAAAGTAATAAATTATGATAATCCAACACTATTTTCTAATTTCAAATTTCCACACACATTGTTGTATTCTAATTCTATACGAACTATGACCCTTTCAACTTGACCACCAAATGGTGGTTGGGTCATATTACCTGGTAAACAGTTATGACATCTTTAAGTGGATTTATCTCAAAAGTGTAAAAATATCCATCTGTATAGATCTTTGTAAAATTCATCTTGTTACCATGACATAAACGGTGATTCCACAAATATGTTTCTTGTGAGTAACACATATTAGTTTCATTATAAATTTCCATGACTTGGTATTCATTATTTAATACACGATGAAAATTATTCAAATGTTCCATATCATAACATATTTTATCTCTGTAAAAGTAACATCCTTTACATACAATGATAAAAATAAATCCATCAATATCTAATGAAAAAAATTATATAGTGTTATTGGTAACACTAAGAACATAATTAAATTTTTTTAAAACAAATGTCAATAATGTCAGTGGTATGATATGTTAGTCTTCTATGGATAGAGTTGCCAGCCTCAATCCATTAATATCCCTAACATCCACCTCACCTCTTATAACATTATTAAATATAATTATTTCTTATATTGTGATATAAATTTTAGTACCACATGAAATATATAATACGAAACATATATTTATATAAATATTACACTAAAAAATGAACACAAATGATGCTTGTCCTTTATTCATTGTGCTGGCTAAATTCCTCATCCAGTGGCTCGACTTACCACACAAAAATAATAACACATAATGTTGCCTTATTGTCTTTTATATCATCTTATTATTGGAAGGATGGTTCATAGGATATTATACATTGAATGAGTCTTTTAATCCATTACCTTGTTCTTCCATTTCTTATTTACCCTAAATAATGTAAGTTTTTTCACACACAATGTCTTTATAAAATTTTAGAATAAGTGTAATATGTTTCAAAAGTTTATTCTCTATATTTCTCATATTTTAATTTATAATATTATTGGAGAAGTTTTTTAGTAGCGAGAAAATAATGAAATCTATGCACAACTCATCAAAATTCAAAAAACCAAACATGTCCAAGTTATAAATGTACCCGATAATATTGACTACATGTTCCCTAACTAACATCTACTCTCTATGATTGCATGAAAATAGGGATATTGAAAAGGCATTCCTCTACGGCATGACCACATAAACATATTCTTGGAATGAGATTTTATGAACTCTTTCCCCGAATTACCACTTTCAAATGGAAGGAAAAATTCATCAATTCTTCACCAATGTCTTATTCTAGACCGAAATGGGGTGATGGGATGTCAGTTCATCAGTCTATGTATTCCTACCAGGAACTCGTCTCCTAATTATAGTATCCCTTTTAGATTAATAAATTGTTTTTGAACTTCATTCCCAGTTCCATCTCTTTATAGAAACTTGTTAATTATGATGCTTATATCTGCACATTCCAAAGTTTCTAGATAATGAAGAAATATTTGGTCAGGGAATTCATCATGTTGGGCATCACTAATAATTTCTGGATACACGAACATTGTGGAACTGGTATTCTTCACCATAAGAGGGATTATCACAAGTGTGGAAGCCCAAGGAATACCATGTTGATTGTGGAGTATCCTATTCTAGTGACACATTTTTTGAGTTTTTCCTCATGATTCTCATGATTCACATAAAGTATGCTATAGGATTAACATATAGTGGTGATGGATAGGACTGATCAGAACATCTCATAATAACAGATCAGGAAGGTGAGGACCTAGGTGGGAACACCAAGAAAAGTTCATTAGGTAGATGGTACAGAATTCCTAATGATAATGGACACGAGATGGTGCATCCCGAAAAAATTAAGATTTCACACAGTGAAGTGATACGTCCCAAAAAGGGAAGCATTGAAAGTTACCAGCGATTGTATGGGAATTCCTCACATGAAAAACTCAGATGATGTTTCCTATAAAATAAAATGATGTTTCCCATAATGTGAAAGATGACACACTATGAAGGATGACCTGAACTACAATGGGGTGGATTAGAGAAGGTTGACCCCAATGAGGAAGACACCAAGGTTTACCATTGGCAGGGATTGATCTTATAAGAGGCATCCTATGTTCCTTGTTTAGAAGATAGGGATCAAAACCCACATAATTTGAAGGGGTGATTTGGGGTTAACACATGGCTAGTTTACTTGGTACTTCTGAGGGAAACATGGGATTCAATGGGTTTTACGTTCTGAGATAGCCCATATAGTTGACATGATCCTAGTGGGATGTGGTGGATCAGGTATGAATCAGGATGGAAATAGAGGATGTATTGATGTGGAATGGATTGAATGACATTGGACAACTGTGAAGGTGATAGTGTTGGGATTGGACCTCAAGGAGGCTTCCTATATATCCCAATTATATGGGAATAAAATTCCATGTTGTTATGATAGGGTCATCGTGGATTAAAATAGGATGAATGCTGGATCATGTGGTGTGGGTCTTACACATTGAATCTTCCATAATGGACGGATTAGAATGCATTAGGGAGGTGGATCTAGGGGATGTGTCCCAAAAAGGGAATATGTTACATCCTGAGGGTATTTCCCTATAAGGAAGAACTGGAGTTCACCATTTGTTGGGTTTGAACCTCAAAGAGGCTTCCTACATACCCTATGTATAATACAACGATAAAAACACACATAGTTTAGATGTTCAGGAATTACACATGGGTAGCTTCCAGAAGAGGTGGAAAATTGGGATTACTCCATGATGGATGCTTGGATGAAGGGTGTCATGGACACTACTAACCTCTAAGCTCACATGAGTCATTCTAAGTGTGAGAAACAAGGGGAATAAGTAGAATATATGGTCGTGTCGTGAAATATTCATCAACATGGAATGCTATAGGGATTACTCATGGTTAATGGACTAAGGAGATAGATATTAGGGCATATACATGGTTGGAGGCCCAGGGTGAAAATGACGAAAGTGATAGGGATAGGGTATTGAGAACCCCCTATCCCTATTGCCCCACTAGACTTTGAATCTGGAATATCCAAGGAGGAGAAAGGGTGCTACCTCTTGTTAGAAAGGATAGGGGGATACACTAGGATGTTTTCCCTTCCCTGTGGATAGATGTCATTTCTTTTAAGGAGGATCTCATTCCATGTGAAGAATATATCACTCCCATTGAGACGATTAGGCATGGAAAATGCCCGATTAAGGTCTCCCCATGTTAATTTCATTGGGTGATCTATAGTTTTATGTCATATTCTAAGGATGATGATGCTTGGATGTTTAACATCATATACCTCAGATGAGGAGGACACACTTCTCACCCCTTAGACATAAATAACTAATACCTACCAACACATAGGGAAAGAAAGGCATCAGCAATTCTAAGAAACAATGGGGTGAAGGAGTGGTTAGTCATGGGGTCCATGTTAGCTTGTCTATTCCAAAAATCAAGAGACATTAGTGTACTTATTCCAAAAATAAAGAGGTGGGGCATAACCACATAGGACACTACACGGGGAACCAAGAAGTCATTACACACCACCCTGGAGGGCCGTATGGAGGAGGGGCCTAAAATATGAGGGTGTTTCATGCAAATGGTTCTTGAACATGGGGTTTATTAGTGAAGAAAATCCACATATCCTAATGGAAGGGGTGCAAGAAATATTGGAGACTTGCATGAAAATGGAGGGTTAGAAATATATGAGGTACTTCATAAGGGAATTTTTATACACACAAGAAGGGTCTTTTCTGTGCATTTTCATTAAGTGAAAATGAAAATGGTTGAAAGTCAATCCCTTATAGTACCACTAGAGGGGGGCCATGAGGGACCTGTCTCACAAGATCCTATAACATGAAGAAAATAATTAAATTCCATAATGGAATGGGTTGTCTTGCATTCACAGGATTGAGGGATTGAATTACGAATAATTTCCCTAAGAACCGCGGGGTTCCCTTTTATTTATTGGTGAAATTCCTAGGAGTGAAAAATAAGGTTGGTGAAAAAGAGCTGGTTGATGTTGCATTGGGCAAAAAATAACCTTATGCATAGGCATACATTTTGTGTGAAAACCTCTATAACACTATAAAACATCCGTATCCATATTTTTGGGAGTTCGAGGTGCCAGAATTCCATTAACACCGCATTTGGAATGTAAGGACCTCACACATAGATTTCCGTCTTGAGCACAAACATCCAAACATATGTGGTGATCCCTTGGGGTTCTCAGATTTATCCATTAAGTCAAATTATGGACTTAAGATTCCCAAATATGCCTATGTGTGACCTCAAAAAGAATTTGGTGCCAAAAAAATATCCACTTATAGTGTGACCAGAAAGGGGACTATACGGTTAGAATCTAAAGGAAACACTAAAGATTAAGATGCATTTGGAGAGGTGTGTGTTAAATATAATGACTAATGCCTAAGGTTCCTTTCATACAAACAGAATACCCATTCCATGCATATAAAAATGTTGAGTGGGCTAAGGAAATGCACCTTGGAATTGTATACAAAATGAAGTCACTCTCATGCACATACGCTACTGATTCCTACTTGAAAGTCCCTGAGTAATGTAATAGGTATTTACTCTCAACTAATAAATCATACATGCTTTGTATCTGTAAAATTTTCTATGGATTTCATATGATCTTGCATGAAACCATAATTTTTTCATTCCGAACCTCGATATTTCTCTCTAAGTCCCTTGCGCTTTCGCAACAAGACTGATATGCCTAGTGTACAGACCGCTGTAGAGAGGTTGGCTAGTTTTGCTACATATAGGGTTGATATGATTAAAAATACCCAGATTCATCATGACAGAAGAGTAAAACCAGAAAATCAAATGTTCTTTGTCATGTTGATTCTGAATCAGAAAGATTACGTCCGAAGAGATAACCTCCTGCTGTAGAACATCATCATTCTAGAGGATTTGTCAATTCTAGGCTTCGAGACTAACTCGTTGTGGTCTTGGGTTTTGTTCAATGATAGTATTCATTGGTAAAACATAAAAAATGGCCACCCTCAGAGGGGGACTCAAGATATGCTCATTTACATCCTGAATATGAAAATGAAGATAGTCATGGGGAGTGAACTGGTGGCTGATGAATTTCCTTCCCACTATGCAATCAAATTTTGGGGCATCATCACTAATGAGAGAAAGAGATAGAATCAGAACTAGGACTTGAGGCATGGGGGAAATTGTACATGTGAATGGGATAGGTAATTTTGGGAACACCAAACAAGATAGGAATTCAGAGGAGATCTGTGAAACATCAGGATATTTGATGTAGTGTGGACATCAAAATTTCATTTCTACTGCTAGCTTGAACTGGTGTCGAGGTTGTTCATTTGGTGGTCCCATGAAACAAAATCATTCCACCTTAACCATGGAGATTTTGGTATCAGTCTTTGAGAAATGCATTGAATTAGAGGAATTCAACTTCAAGGACTTCAATATGATGATTATCTTCTAGTAGAGAATATATTAGGAGACAAAGCACGGGCCCCCATTTTAATATGGCATCTTCTTGATCTGGTGAATAAGAGTGTGGTGGTCACAAACATTATAATGGAAAATACATACCCATTGTGGTTCATCCAATTCATCAAGAGGGATAATAATGTGAGGATTCAAGTATAGGGGGTGGTAGTTCTCAACCACATCACAAAGGGGAAAGGCCAGATCGTATTAGTTTTTCCTAGAAGCAGGTGAATATTAGTCATGGGGCTTCAGTGTGGATGAGAGCTTAGATTTGTAGGTGTGATATTCCACTTTACTTTCTACCTTCCAATGAGGGTGTCCACAACTTGTTAGGGATACAAGTATGGGGATCATTCTTGGGATGTTGTTAATGTCTAGGATCATGGAAGCCCCCAAAAAAGTTATCCTTGGAGTTACAATATTGGAGAGGTTGTATATAATATGGGGGTCTCACCATAAGGTTAGGCATTCCTGGGAGAATATGAAGACCATAATTGCTCCTCCATGGCCAGATCGTAGGACATTTAAGTGGATAATACTTCCCAAATTCCATCCTTCCTCTTAGAAATGGCCTACGGACATCCCTTTTTGATATCATTAGGTTTCATCCACTAATGATCAATTAGGGGGGTCATGATCCAGAAAGGATATCATAGAAAGATCTATTTCAACCCATTATTCAATCCAGTTATCAAGAAAGTGGATAACCTATGAGTTCCACTATAGAAGATGGAATATATGCTGAGCATCAGGGGTATCATGCTAGTAGCAAAGATCAGTGGAATGGTTTTTTGTGAGTTATATTTTCAGTCATGCTTTTCTAGAATGTTTGGGTTCATGTAGGGAATACTAAAGAAATTGTATGGAATGTTCTAGGAGGATAAACACCCTTATATCCTTTGCCAATGATGGATCATATTTACAACTATTGGATCTGGTGAAACAGTTACAATTCCCCCCACTGATGTTGATTTTTTCTGATCAATGAAGTATGTTTATCACTGTGTGGTGGAATATCTGGGAGAAATTTTGAGAAAGTTTATTCATAAAATAATGGTGGAAAGTGTAGATTCTGGGTTGTGAGAAAGTAGGTGAGCTTCTACTAGGGAAGAAATACTAGAGGCAATTCAATCGTTTGGGGCAGCAGAAGCAATAACCTCAATGGAAGGAATGTCACAAGGGGCGACCACAACCCCACCTTCTAAGGAGCGGTGATCCCGAAGGCGAACTCGTGGGACATCTAGAGAATACCTAGGTAATAAATTGATATAAATTTTTCAAACCACCACATATGGAATCTTTGCCACACATTGGTCATCTTGGAAAACACAACTTTAATTATTAAGTCCAGAAATCCTAAGGAAAAAAATTGAAATTATATTGGATCGAGCAGCCATAAATTGGGCTTATCCTGGTGGTAGACATGGTAGGTTTTCATTAGCGATACATGTATCTAACTCCATGGACGTATATGCATGCTAAGGGGGGAAATAAGATGACCCATGTATTTTGATTATAGTGATTATCATCCAATATCATGAATCAAAATAACTATCACCCGAGGATGATAGAGATGATGAAGAACAAAATGAGTGATAATAAGAAGTAGAGGAAGAAGAGGAGGAGAGAGTGAATGAAAAATAAGATGAGGCTGATAATGAAGAGCCTAGAGGTGAGGAATCTTAAGGGACAATGGTTTATCAGGTGAGTCCATGGGAGAGAGGTGAGATCATGGGATCTGACTAGGAACTTGTCAAACATATCAAAGTATGTATCAACTAATATCACTCTTGGTCCCCACTCTTTATATAACTTGGAAATTCTAACCAACCATTTTTTCATTTAGGAAAAAATTAGTGATGATAATGGAGTTCCTACTATAGGGGGTGAAAATGTGTCGATGGACAAGGGGAGATATGATCTTGGGCCCATATCCAATGCTGATCAAATCATTATACCGGTCATGGATTGAGTGACCATAGGTGATCCGGCTAAAGGGGTCTAGGTTAAAACCTATGGATATCATGTTGTCCCCATTCTTCATAAGGAGCCCACTCAAATCAATCAGAAAACAAGCACTGAGGGGTCCCGGGTGGTAGAAGATTCCATGGTGACTTGGAAACATGATCCTGCAACACTTAATTATATTAAGTTTCCACATCCATGGTCTCATATTTATTATCTGAGAATCTTGCACACCAAGGATTAATTTCCATGCAGTGATCAGAATATTTCAAGCCTAGAAGAACAAATAGTCTAAGACATCTATGGGGGATCTCTTGAAGTCTATACCTCTCCATGAGAAGGCGACAACTCATGTTGATATAGTATTGGCACACACTGAGTAGGAAGTTATGGCTACAAGTGACGTCACTACCAAGGTAGAGCCTGAGGCTGGAGAGGGTGAGGCTACATAGGAAGAAGCGAGTGATGATAGATTCTATCATTTCATAGATTCCAATCCCTTAGATAGGATACTAGAGGAAGATCTAGTTTCGGTGCTTTTGGATATCTTTATGGAATATGTACCTACAGTTTATGAGGAGGTGGATAATTCTAATATCGATGTAGTCGAGGAGATATTTATGACACATTGTAGGGAATGGAAGTTTATTAAACATTTCCTTAATATACTAAAGGTAGGTTAGATGATTCGAATGGGATAACACCACTCTTAGTTGCGTTGTCTCTATTTTAAAGTGGTAGACTCTCACCATCATTATATGATGACCCATTAATACCTTTTTGAGAATATGAGGAGAAGTAATTAACACTTAGGAACCTCCTAGGGTCTGAAGAAATATGACCGTATCTAGAAGCTCTAGGAAGATGGAAAAGAGGTACATCACCAATATTCATAGGTGAGAGATCATTCTACCTTAATTATCAACCAATAAAAACTCATTTCATGATTGCATGACTATTTGGAGGAGGCCCAAGAGTATATACAGCAAGCATCCACCAAGTAGTCAACCTCCATGTCGAATATGGCCTAGAACAAATTGGGGATAATGAGTTTCTCCCTATGTCCTTCCATTAGGAGAGTGATCTTAATAAGAAGTAGGAGACTCTGAATGCTACATGCCAGAATCTAGTAGTGTCGAAGTACTCCATTGGGGGAGTAGATCCATAAGAGTCATATTTTTTCATAACATATGGAATATACATTTTCAATTTATTATCTATCTTGAACGAAATGCATGAACATAATTCATATTTTCATTTATTATTAAATACTAATAATATATGTGAAATAACTAATGAGAATTACCCATGCTCAGGTTGGTCATATTAGGTGTGAGAAACAAGGGACAACCACATAAACATTTGCTTTGTATGAGAGTGCTATTTGATCATCGAATACTCTAGGTATTCTATTATTGACATACCATCCATTTTGTTTGGGGTGAGAGAGATTGTGAATGGATAATAGGGCTCTCAAAATAGTCAAATTTCCCTTCCCATACATGCTCTAGTGCACGAGCATGACAACCTCATGGGAGTTGGAATCAATCCAAACAATGGGGAAATGGAGAGTGTGAATCAAGAAGCCCAAATTTAGAAATAATGTGGAGGATGGAATTATAATATGATATAAATGAAAACCACCGAAAAGACACACTATTCATAATATTAGTCAGAAATTGGGACAAACAAATGAGGGTAGATTGATGGTTGTATTAGAAACATGGGACCAAACTCAATATGTTATCTGAATATACCGGGCTGTTAGCCCATGGAACTAGGTTGTCCAAATAATCATAGTCAACCCATTAGGGGGTATCTTCAAATATGAAAGTGGTTGAATATTGAAATAATGGGAACACAATGAATATGGTGGATTGATGTGATGTATGGAATAATTCCAGCACTCTTGAAATTTTTCCACCCTAACATTGAGCACATTGGGGTAGGTGCATCGGTATGAAAAAATTTCAAAATAATCCTCTTGTGAGAGAGTTTTATCAGATGTAGATCGAAAGATAATTAATCAAACAATGTGGAATTTGAGAAGCACTATGGGAAATGACCTCTTAGGTGAGGTCCTTGGATGCTTTTCTGTTTCACATCATACAACTAAGTATGATGAATACTTAGTTTAACGTTATATTATAAGTACAATACATGGCTTCATTTATTATCAAATGACCATGATGCTTCACATAGTTTAAGTTCATACTACCTGGACCATGTTCAACACTTTATAGTCATGTTACCTTGAATATGATGTCTATTCCTACAATATTTTCATGGATCATAGGATATGAACCCAACGTGAATGAGGGAAATGAGTATTGAGAACCATAAAAATAACATGCAACATATGGGAAGGAGGAATATGTGATCTGGTGAGGGAAAAAACATGACTGGAATGAGGAACTATGAGGATCGACGTTACACCACACATTCCCTATGGGGATTTTAGTTTAAGGTCATTGATTTTGGAACAAATACCACTTTTTTCCCCACCATATTCATATCATCCCCACAAGAACTACTAGTCTTACATAAACAATGCTTAGTGTGGGAAACAAGGAATGGTACAGGGGTGTTACATGACTTGTGGGAGAACACATTGACTGTGACACCAACAATGGAATCCCAACTTGATACAAGAATGTGATAATGATGGTAAGTCAAGACATTAATGTTCTTCATGAATTGGTTAATGGAATGAAGAATCCAACTGTTGGTCATGATTGGAACATAGGGACCATAACCACACCAAAAAATAATAGGGTGAGAAAATTTGGGATCTATTTTTTGACCATGACAAAAAAAAATACTCGACTACTTGCAGCCAATGATCCATTAAGATGTTTTCCCAAGATGAGAGGTGAGCCAAAGATGGATTGGGAACATCATCATTTGGGGGTCCATCTGGATTTGAAGGATGATGAAAAACCCAAAACAAGAAAGACTCAAAGTGTGGAATGACCATATCATATTGTGAGATTCATTCCCAAGCATCAAAATAGTTTAATGTCATATTTATTAAACCATGGAGTATAGTTTAAAGTTGTTTTTCATAGACTAGTGGAAGATTCTCAGTCATAAGGTATGTATATGACATGTGGGAGGAAAAACCAAATTTTAATCTGGGCTAATGGGATCAATTGTTTCATACACACCTTAAGAAAAACTAAGGCCATATGGCTGAAAATGGGTTAATGAACATGTGGATGGTCCTGAGATATAATGTTTATGCCTCACTGTGTATCACATAATGATCACAATCAAGCCCTACATAGTTCTAGAGCACATTGTAGTTGGAGTCTCACACTGGTGGGGAAATCCTCTCTAATTAGGAATAGAAAGTATCCCACAATAATCATGTGGTATTAAAAACATTCTAAGTGTATGGTTGTAGTTTATCATCATGAATTAGGGATTGTGGGTTCTTAGTTTCATGTCATAGAGTTTGGACCCGGGGGTAACACAAGTGGGAATGTAGTACGGTGTAATGACAATCCCAACATGAATGTGGTTAAGGATCCTCAACACCATTGTATAGATCCTATAGTAATTGAGTGTATAGTTTAAAATCGCATTCTTAGACAAGACAGAGGAATGCTCATCCAAAGGGTACACATGTTGAATACTAGAGGTAAAACCTAACGTGCATGAGGGACAAAATAACCGACGTGTCCCATAGATATCTTAAGATGAAATGCATGTAGTCTAATTTCATTGATCATTGACTATAGTGTCTCTATCCAAGACCAAAGAAAAGTTTATAAGAATCACTACATATCCCTTAAGAAAGGGAAAAAATTCATACGTAGTTCTGAAATCTTATCTAGTTTAACATCATATGGTAAGTAAGAGGATGAATCAATGTGGAAAGGGGAAATAATGTTGCAGCTGGACCCATGATTAGTAATCTAGACATCACAACATATCCTATAATGATGGGAATCTAGCTATATGTAGTTATTAAATTTTTTCATGCAGGTCTAGGGAATATATAAAGTAAAGAGGCATTATGTATATCTTTTTCATTCTTTTGTTATTATTTTTTTATCTTTTGGACTAATATGTAATGTCTATGCATCACCACTTGAATCAAGACATGTGAAGGTCTTAACAGGTGGCTTGGTGGATGACCAGTTCTAAGGGTGATTCTATCTAAAACATGAACACCGTAATTTTGTTCCCATTTTCATCGGGCAGCTAGGATGATGATTCCACAGTTTGAGGTCTTATGAATGGACTAGCCCATTCCTTTGAACTTTGTGTAGTCAGGATGAAAAAGGTGTTTCAATATAGATGTAAATTGAATGATTTCTAAAATCTAACAATAATGGGGACCAAAAAGATCCAAACCACACTATACAGTCATGAGAAGAATTATGGAGAAACTCTTAGTTTAAAATTTCATAGAGTTTCGACCATTGATTCCCCTTTTAACATCATGTTCATGGGATATACCCATAATGTTTAACATCATGAAGTAATAAGATTTCATGTAGTTTATCATCATCAACTGGTATATTAGAGTAAAATAGATTTCCATGATAGGATGCGCATTATGACACAGTGATGCAACCCAATGTTAATGTAAAACAAGGAGATCCACACACCATACCACACATTACTAGGAGAACTGATGTGGATCTATTTTTACATAGTTTTGAAACATCTATTTTACTTAATTTTTAATGAAATAATTATTTATTTAAGCAATTTATACTTAAAAATTATACAATTGTATATTTATAATTAAATTTGTTAAATAAGAATTTTTATAATTAATTAAGTATTTTTAGCCTTTATATTACTAAATATTATCTTACTTATATTATCTAAATTAATTAGTTTTTATTAGTTTTGTTAATTCTAATCTTCTCACCTTTTTAATAATTTGACTTTAATAATAAATAATTATTTAATATCTTTATTTGTGTTAATTAGTATAATCCTTATTTTAATATTTTATCCTTTAATTTAGTATTATTAAAATATATTAAATTTATTAATTAATATGTTTTGTCGTCCTACTAATTAATTATGTATAGAGTTTTAGGTTTTAATTAAATAAAATAGTTTGCGTTTAATTTTATGTATTCAAACAGTTTTTTAATTAGTTATTTTAGAGTTTTAAACCGTTAATTATTAAATCCTCTGTATTCAGTAAGATTACTTATTCATTAAATATAGTTTTTAGTCTACCAGTGAGGTCGAAAAGAGCCATCAGTGTCTTATTTAGGTCACCGATGTGATTCATTTCCACTCAATATAGACCCTTTAATATATTTTTTAATTTAAGTCTTTTATCATTTTAGTTTATCAAATATCCAGTTCATAATCTACCTGTTATCAATTAACAATTTTAATTGTGACTTTAATGTTTTATGTCTAATAATAATCATGTTTTAAATTTATGGTGTTTAACTTTCGTTTAATTTATTATTTTCAATCTTCTTATTTAGTTAACTTATGTTTTATTTTTAAGTTAATTTTTTGTTAAGAACACCATCAGTTTTCTATTTTTGTTCCACAATTAACCTTTTTATTTATCTGAATCAGCGACCTTTTGTCATCAATAACCCCTTTAAATTTCAAGTATCAATAGCCATTATTTTTTTATACATATCGGCAGCCTTTCATGATATCGGTTACTTATAACTGCTTCAGTGCCCTTTTTATTTTCTCTCTACCGGTGACCTTTTTTATTTTATTTCCCATCGATGACCTCTTTTTATACTAATAATGACCTTTATATTTTAACTATCAGTGACTCTTTTAACTACCGGTGACCCTGCGCTCTCCCCTGCTCCTCACCGTTCAGCATTATTAACTGATATGTCCCCCTATTTTATATCTTGCACCTTCATGTTAGCCACCATTTCTCATCCTCCTCCAAAACTAGTGACAAAGCCGACAATGATGAAGACTGATTGAAGCTTCACCACTCCCAATCCTGATTTTGAATCTGATAAAAGTTGTGAAGAAGAAACTGGAAGAAAAAAATAGAATCCATTACTGAATTTTAAAGAATCTCATTTCCGACCCCATGCCCAGATCGAACAAAAACAAAATAACTGGAAAATCTTGATAAGATAATCTATTATTTTCTGAAACCGGTTCTACTAGAGGATTTAGGTTCGTTTTGTGTCGACTTGGGATGAACAACTTGAAATGTTTTTCAATGTCATTGGGGGATTTAGTGAACCAGTTGAGTAGATTTGTCACTAAGAAGGGTCAATTGAGTCACTGGTAGAAAGAAGTTGCACCAGTCTCCGTGTGGAGGAGTCGAACTTCATGTCGCTGTTGCTGGGTGATGCCACCATCGAGGGTCTGTTATGAAGAAGAAGAACTGTACCACTCTGTAAGAGTCAAATCACCCTCCATGGAGTCAGAGATGCAATTTTGGAGCTATTGAATCATGGTGAAGGAAGAGGCCACCGGAATAGATCTCTGCAAGGAAGGTTCTTGAAGCTCCGAGAAACCTTCTCCCTACTGCGCTTCATGGAATCTGGGGGGGGGGGTGAATTAAAAATAATAAATTAAAAGGAGAAGATAAAGAAAATAATAATAATAATAATAATAATAAATTAATAAAATAAATATAATACAACAGATAATATTTTTTTATAATAATAAGTTGATTAGTTATAAAATTTGATATTGGAAAAACTAATAATATTTTATAAAATTAAAATATAAAAAATTATAAAATATAAATAAAATTACTTATTAACTAAAATAAATTTATTAACACTTTAATTATAAGTTAATTACAAAAAAAATTAATATTAAATTAATTAAGAAATTTATATTAAGCTAATTTAAGAATTTAATATATTTATACGAACCAATTATTAATATATATAATAATTAAATAAATTAATGAATAATAATAAATTAAAAAAAATTTAATTAATTAAATATTTAATAATTAATTAATAACCATATTATTAATATTTATTCTACTAAATAATAATTATCAACTTAATTATTTATTAATTAACTTTAATTAACTTTTTAATTTATTGTTATTTTTTTAAAAAATAACTATAATATTTTATTTATTTTGTGTTAGTGTTCTTAATGCATATTTTTTTCTCTATTATGCAGATTCATACAAGAATTCAAATCCTCTCTAGATTCACTTAACTAACTCACTTGGAGTTAGTTACGTGAGAAAAGCTAGCATGGCGTGTTAGTCATGAAAAAAACACATGTGCGGTGCACAAGTGATGGAATTTTAAAGTAGGATAAAATATTTGGTGACATGCACCATAAGATAGTGGGTACTTAATGCAAAGTAGAAGAATAATTTCATAGGCTCACACTCATTAAATAGAATGAACACACCATTTTTGAGAGTGAAGACTCTCAGGAGATGATAGAGTAGACATGGATGTGAAAGGTTCCAAGAACAAAGCATTATAGAGGGAGATCGTTTCCCCTCTTGTACTTAATTTCACAATAATCTCTAATTTATAGTTTTCACTATTTGAATCAATATGTTCATAGGCTAATTCTTTCTTATCTTGGGAATTCAAATTCAACTAGTTTTACTCTTAGATTTCTTCACGTTCTTTACATTTTTTTAGAATGATAATTAATCAGCGAGATTGATTAATGATTCTCAGTTCAATTGTTTCACTCTTCAATTGTTTTCAAAATTAAAAAATTCTGTATCTATTGGCAAGGTAGATTTTGAAATATTTTATTGGGGATTTTAATTTCATTTACTTTGGAAACATTACGGTGAGTTAATTTCTGAAGTTATCTTATTTACTTCCTTCAGCAGTTTGATGGATTTGAGAGTGGTGAACTTGAAGAGTTAATTTAATGCTTGTCGAGTCACCTAATGAGGGGGATTTTTCATCATGTCTTTGAGGAGTGATTCAATATCAAGTACTAAAGAAGTCAAACCTTTTAATCAGCATTTTATAATTCCCGAGTGACTACTTAATCTTCAGTTCATTTCTCTTACATCTTAATTTTACTTTTCTATATTTATTTTGTTTATCAGTACATAGTGTAAATTTTAGTTTCTTTGTAAAGGATCTTGTTTCTTCTTCTTGTTTCAATTCATCATTTATAAAAATTCATAGAAAAATAAAAGTTAAAAAAATTTCACTCCATCCACTACTGAAAACAGTGGAATTTATTTTTTTTAATAAAAACATATATCACTCACATGCTTTCTATGTGGATCGACACTACACCACAGTGCTAGTGTTTGTTATTAAATTTAGTTTTGAGAGCAATGAAAACCTCTGATCAAATCACGATTTGGAGATTTTTCCAGGGAAGGCACGCACTAAGAGTCTAGGGTTATAATAAAAGTAAAAAAATCAATAAAAACAGAAAAAACAGTAAGAAAACCTATAAAAATACTAAAAAACTATGAGCTTCATTGCTATTTCTATTGGACATCAAAAATCTACTTCACTGTGAACTTTTGTGTGTTTAATCACACCTGGTAATAGTTTAAAAATGAAAGTTAATTAAATATGGAATCAATTGGGTGCCACTGTGTATGTTGTGGCTTTTATGGACACACAGCTTGGCAATGTGTTTATAACTATCCATAATAGATTATTTACATTGAAAAAGATAAAAACATTGAATCTAATCTTGCATTCCTAGCTAAACATGTATTTATTGAAACCATATTGGATACTAGGGAGAATTATTGGAATTCTTGGTATATAAAACCCATGAAATCCAACATATAAATTCCCAATATCAATAGAAAAAATGAAAAGATTAGAAAAAATACTTTTGGAATTACAGCAAGGGGTTAAAGAATAATATGAATTCGAAGAAAATGAAAAAAAGAGTATAAAAGAATTGAAAATCAATTGGAAGAGTAAAGTGATAGTGAAACATGGAAATAAACCATTCTATTTGAAAATTTTGATTCGGTTGAACTAAATCTAGAAATAACCAACTCACCTAATGATGAACAGATTAATGAAGACCCAAAAAAGAACATTAATAGTGATGAGTTAGAAAATTATGAAGATGAATTGAAATATATTGTATAGGGATTCCCATATCTTTTTATAAATCCTACATTTGAGATAAATCATTGTTTCAGTAGTTTTGTGAAGGAAGTCACTCGGGTTGAAAATATTTTTGAGAAAGAAAGTTTGAATTTTAAAAAAACATCACTGAATTTTTATGACATTGTGAATATTGAACTTGAACTAGAAATGGGAACACTCTAGAAGAGAACTTTAAACTTGATAGCATGGAACCTAATGTCTTTGAACATAAAATGATAACCACTCTTCCCTATTTTGTATTTTGAAACCCAGTAATTTATGAAATGTTGTTTGATGATGAGGATTATGGAATGATATTTCAAGAAAGATTAACTGATGAGTTCTCATTTCCGTATTTTCATAGTAACGACTTTTATGAAACTTTGTGCAATGAAACGGAAATCAGTTTTGACAAAGGGAGGAGAATTTTATTAATTTCAACATTCTGGAAACTGAACTTTTTGAAACTGAATTTTACAATTCTTCTCTTAATATTGATTTGCAACAATCAAATGACATGGTTTTAGAAAGTGAGCCCTATGATCATGAGCATGAAAGAGAGGTTGAGTGAAAAATACTTTATGGTTTTATAATTTATTGGTTAGAAGTATTAGATCTTTATTGTGAGCTAACAGATAAGGATATTTTGGAATATATTTATAACATTGATATACTTGACACAGTTTGTGATAAAATAAATTTTATTTCTTTTTTTTCACTTCCATCCTCGACTATGAATGCAGCTGAGTCTTCCCATGATACGTATAGTAGTTTAGAGGGGTAATCACTCGTGAGTTCCATTGTACATGATTCCCTTCATCACTTTAATGAATCCCCTTTTGATCCTACTAATTAGGATTTACCCATTTTCACCCTTGAATGTGAATCTGTTAGTGTTGAAGTTGACGAAGATAACTGTGAGGACATTTTCATACCCTTTGAAGCACCTAATACAATGCTTTCAGTTCCTAAAAATGTTAATATTGTAAAATTGAAAAAAATTATGGTAGATGAGAGGAACATGTCAATTACTACTAATGGGAGTTTTTTAGGGATTTATGCAGCTATTGAGAAATTGGTTTTAGCCTGATTTTTCTTAGGTGCCCATAGATTTTGTTTCTCCATAAAAACGTGTGGGCCAAACACATGTGGTGGTTCCTATTAAGGAAACTACATCCACCTAGTGACTATGGTTATTTTCTAGGTGAGTCCAGCTGGGGACTATAAATCTAGCACTGAATGGGAGGTAGCCCATGGTTTTTGTTGTGTTAATAAATAAAAAATTGTCATTAAATAAAGTCTAACTGAAAACATTAAATTCAGTGCATCATGGGAGTCAACCCATGATCTTTTATTGTTTTTTCTTTTATATTTTCCTGTGTTGAATAATTTATTACTTTACTATGATATGATAGATATTTCTTTGCTAGAAATTTTTGTCTCTTTTTCGTTTCATTGTGATTTTTCAGATATTGATGTTGCTGTAATCGACGGAGAGGAATTCCCATGTTGAAGGAGAAATGGAACCTATTTAGTGAAGTATTATATTCATTAGTTTTCATTCATTTTTCTACTCCTTATTCACTTTAATTATATTCCCTGCTAAGTCATAGTTATTACTATGGGTGAGTAAGCGATTGTTACTTTATAAATTTTTGTTTCTACTATAGAAATCCTACAACATGCGTACTAAAAATTATGTTTCATTTCTTGATAATAAAATTAAAATATTCTACTCTATTTCACTATATAAATAAAAAACTGCATGTATTTCGCTGTTGATAACTGAATTTGATTTCTATTAAAATCATCCACCGCTTGAACTTAAGTGTGGGGGGTACATGCAGGCTGAAAAATATTGTTTTGAATCTACTTGTATCTTTGAGGTGAATATCATGAATTTTGTTTATGGTATTGAACATCCTACTGAATCATAGTTCTAAACATGCTTATACCCTATCCACTGTGCACCTACATGATTCATGATATTGTTTGAACTTCATTAAACATTCATTTAATGGACCAAATATTAAGGCATATATTTTCTAATTAACCTGTTTTTATGTTATCTATTGTGGAAAACAACATATTGACTTTTAAGATACCCTTTATACATGACATCAATCTACTAAAGTGAAAATCTGTGTAGAACATTAAATTATTAAATTGTTCTTACCTCATTTAAAATTCAACTTTGGGGAAAAAGTTGGGTTTTAACTGTGGGGGAGGGGGTCAATTGCTGACTATGCTAAAATATGCTTAATTGAGAGCTCATTAATTCAAACATCAAATTTAAACGTTCTTTCAAAAAAAATGGCTAATTTTTTTTAATGTTATTTTATAATTTTAGGCTGTACACTATTTCTCATTTGGCTCTTGACTTTGAATGATGTCTGGTTGGTAGTTAAGAGCTACAACGAAACTAAAATTAATGTGGGTGTATTATTGTTGAGTGGTCTTGTATAGTGGTTTTATAATATCATTGTTTAGAAACTATTTCTAAGAGTGATATGGGTTCCCTTTTAATGGAATTATAATCATAATCCTTTGAAATAGAAGTTTTAATTGATCCTAGGAGACACAATTTTTTGTTATTTATTAAAGTAATTTCCTTAATAAGACAATGGAATTTTTTTTATAAAAATATTTTGAAAATGGAGTAGTCTGGGCATCTAGGATCCCACGGTGAGTCTCTAAGACCCTAGATATTGGGTGCATTTATATTTAATATAATCCCTCTTTACACTATGAATAAGTGCATTGCAAAGTGCTTAGAAGATGATACATGGCTTGGGAAAATAAATAAAGTGTCTAGGGTAAAAAAATAATTCATTAAGGTGAGGTGAATGATGAATACCAAATGAATAAGGGGAAAATTGGTTTATATGGAAATCATTTATGTTGTATCAATAAGGTGAATAAGAAAAATATATTTATTTTTGGAACCTAGATGAAAAATCATAGTACAAAGTTACTCAGTTATGTTCATAATTCCATTGATATTATACCTCTTGTCATTCTTGGATTTATAACATGAGTTTGGATTGAAATGATCACCATGAAGAGTCATGTATGAGGCAAGACACTTACTTTGATTGTTGAATCTTTGTAATCTTGCTTACTTTTTGAGTACGTGTTTGAGAAAAGATTTGTTTTGAAAGTATTTTCGAAAATCCTATTGATACACCGGTCCTTTATTTTTAAGTGCTAAACATGTTACATTTTGAGCAAAATCATAAATACTAAAATATTTTTTTCAATAATAATAAAACTTGAAATTGTTTGAGGACAAACAATTCATAATTGTTGGGGAATTTTATGTGGATCAATTTTTATAATGTTTTTCCACATCTTTTTTTCTAAATTTTTAATGAATTATTTAATTATTTAAGCACAATATACAAAATAATTGTACTTTTTTATTTTATAATTGGATTTGTTAAATAAATGAAATTAATTATTAATTAAGTATTTTTAGACATTAAATTAGTAATTTAAATCATACTTAACCTATCTAAATTAATTATTTTTTATTAGTTTTGTTAATTCTAATCCGCTCACTGTTTAATAATTTGACATTAATAATAAATAATAATTTAATATCATTATTTCTGTTAACATGAATAACCTTTAATTTAATATTTTATCCTTTAATTATGTTTTATTAAAATATATTAATTTTATTAATTAATATGTTTATTCATCATAATAATTAGTTAAGTAAAGATTTGTAGTTTTTAATTAAGTAAAATAGTTTGATTTTAATTTAATGTATTGAAACCATTGTTTAATTAATTAATTTAGAGTTTTAAAACATTAATTATTCAATCCTCTCTATGCAGTAATATTATATATTCATTACCTCTTGTTTTTAGTCTACCGGAGAGACAAACAAGAGCCATCATTGACATATTTAAGTAACCGATGTAATTCTTTTCCACTCATTATAGACCCTTTAATATTGTTTTAAATTTAATTATTTTAACATTTTAGTTTATCAAATATCCAGTTCTTAATTTATGTGTTATCAATTAATAAATTTAATTATTACTTTAATGTTTTAATTCTAATAATAATCTGGTTTTATACTTATGGTGTTTAGCTTTCATTTAATTTATTATATTCAATATTCTTATTCTGTTGACATAAGTTTTAATTTAATGTTCAATTTTTTTTGAGATCACCTTCAGTTTTTTATTTTTGTTCCACCAGTACCCTTTAAATTTATTTGCATCGGTGTCCTTTTATCATCGGTGACCCTTTTTAATTTTAAGTGTTGGTAGCCTTTATTTTTTTATATGTTTTGATAGCCCTTCATTCTATCAATAACGTATATCAGCATTAGTGGCCTTTTTATTTTTTCTCTATCGGTGACCATTTTTAATTTATTTCCCATCAGTGACCTCCTTTTATACCAATAGTGATATTTATATTTTAACTATCGATGACCCTTTTAACTATTGGTGACCATATGATCTCCCCGGAACCTCACCGTTAAGCGTCTTCAACCGATCTGTTCCCCTTTTTTTCGCCTGCACCATACCGTTAGCCACCATTTCCCATCCTCATTCACAACCAGTGACCAAGACACCAATGATGATTACTTATTGAAGCTTCCCCTCTACAGATCATGAACATAAATCCAATCAATGTTTTGAAGAAGCAAATAGAAGAAAAAAATTAAAGCCAACATTGAAATTTGAAGAATCTCATTCCTAACCCCGTGCACAGATCGAACAAAAACAAAATAACTAGAAAATCTTGATAAGATAATCTATTGTTTTCTAAAATAGGTTCTACTAGAGGATTCAGGTATGTGCTGTGTTGAGATGGGTTTCATGATCAGAAATGTTTCACGAAGCCATTGGAGGATTTATTGAACCCATGGAGTAGATTTTTCGATGAGTAGGGTCAATTGAGTCGTCAGAAGGAGGAAGCCTCACCAGTCGCCGCAAGGAGGAGTCGAACCTCATGCCACCGCTACTGGGGGATGCCGCCGTCGAGGGTCAATTATGAAGAGGAAGAACCGCTCCACTCTACATTAGTCAAATCACCCACCGTGGAGTCTGAGATGCACTACTGGAAGGATTGAATCATGGTGAAGGAAGAGACCACTGGATTGGATCTGCATAAGGGAGACGCTAGAAGCTCAGAGAAACCATCACCCTGCTGCGTAGTGTAGAATTGGGGGGGGGGTGAAGTAAATATACAAAAAGATAAAGAAAAGATAAAGAAAATAATAATTATTATTATAAATTAATCAAATAAATATTATATCATACATAATAATTTTTATAATAATATGTAGATAAGTTATAAAATAGGATATTAGACAAACTAATAAGATTTTATAAAATTAAAATATAAACAATAATAAATTATAAACAAAATTACTTATTAACTAAAATAAATTTATTAAAACTTTAATTATAATTTATTTACAATGAAATAAATATTAAATTAATTAGGTAATGTATATTAATCTTATTTTGGAATTTAATAAAGTTATACTGACAAATTACTAATAATACTTACACATATTAAATAACATAATGAATAATAATAAATTAGAAACATATTAATTTTTTAATTAAATATTTAATAATTAATTAATAACTATAATAACAATAGTTATTCTAGAAAATAATAATTACTAACATAAGTATTTATTAATTAAATTTAATTAACTTTTTAATTGAAATAATTTTTTTTTAAAAATAACTATAATATTTTATTTAGTTTTTATTTGTGTTCTTTCCTGCTTGTTTTGTTATCTATTTTGAAGATTCTTATGGGAATTGTAATCCCATCCAGATTCACATAACTAACTTACTTTGAGTTAGTAACGCGAGAAAAGCTAGCATAATGTGTTAGTCATGAAAAAACACACATGTGCGGTGCACAGTTGAGTGACTTTTGAAGTCGGTAAAAAATGTTCAGTGACAAGCACCAGAAGATAGTGGGTACTTAAAGTAGAGTAGTAGTAGAATTATGGTGGCTCATTCTCATTGATTCAAATGAACAGACCATTTTTATAGAGTGAAGACTCTTGGGAGATAATATAACAGAGATGGATGCAAAGGGGGATGAGAAAAGAGCATTATTGAGGGAGCTATTTTCCTCTCTTGTAATTAATTTCACAGTCCTCTGTAATCGATTGTTTTCAATGTTTGAATCAATATGTTTCATACGCTAATTATTTCTTAGCTCACTAATTCAAATTCAATTGGATTTACTCTTAGATTTCTTTACATTCTTTACATTTTTGAAAATAATATTCAATCGTTGAGATTGATTTATGATTCTCTATTTAATTGTTTCAATCTTCAATTATTTTCAAAATTCATTAATTTAGTATCAACTAGCAAGGTAGATTTTGAAATCCTTTATCGGTTCATTTAATATCATGATATTTTGAAATTTTATACTGAGTTTATTTTCAAATTTTATCTTATTTACTTCCTTCAGCAGTTTGATTGATTCGAGTGGTGAACTCAAAGAGTTAATCTACTACTTGTTGAGTCTCCTAATTGGGGGGATTTTCCATCTTGTCTTTAAGGAGTGATTTAATATGTAGTACCGAAGATGTCAAACCTTTTAGTCAGTAGTTCAAAATTCATGAGTGACTACTTAATCTACAGTCCCTTTCTCTAACTACATAATTTTACTTTTCTATATTTCTTTATTTTATCAGCACTTAGTGTAAATTTTAGTTTCCTTGAAAAAAATATTGTTTCCTCATCTTGTTTCACATCATCATTTAAAAAAAATTCAAAGAAAAATAAAACATAAAAAATGTTCACTCCCTCCTCTACTGACAACAATGGATTTTTTTTAATAAAACCTTAGATCACTCACATGCCTTCTTGGTGGATATACCATGCACCAATTTTCTAGTGTAGGTCATTAAATCTAATATTTATGGTGGGACGACCACTAATATATTCAAAATTTGGCGCCGTTGCTGGGGAATGCATGAACATAGAGTCTAGAGTTATAATAAAAAATAAAAAAATAAACAAAAACAGAAAAAACACACTAATTTGTTTTTTACAAAAACTGCTAAAAAACTTTGAGTTTCATTGTTGTTTCTGTTGAACATCAAAAATATGCTTCACTGTGAATTTTTGTGTGTTAAATTTCACCTGGTTTTAGTATAAAAATAGAACTTAATTAAAAATGGGATCAACCGGGGCCTCACTATGTATGTTGTGGCTGTTATGAGTACAATTCTTGGTAGTGTGTTTATAACCAGCCACATCAGATTTTTTTACATTGAATAATATGAAATCATTGAATCTAATTATGAATTCCTAGATAATCATAAATTGATTGAAACCAAATTGGATATTAGTTAAAATTCTTGTAATTCTTGGTTTAATAAAACCGATGAAATCCATCTAATAGATTCTCAAGAGAAAGATAAAAAAATTAGAAGATTAAAAACCATGATTTTGGAATTTCAACAAAGGGTTAAAGAACAAGAAGAATTTGAAGAAAATGAAAAATAAAATGTGTATAAAATATTTGAAAATAAAGTGGATGAGGAAAGTGATAGTGAAATTGGGAAAGAAACCATTCTCTTTGAGAAATCTGATTCTGTTGACCTATATCTTGAAATAACCAACTCACCTAATGAAGAACACATTAATGAAGACCCAAAAAAACATTAATAGTGTTGATTTGGGAAATTCTGAAGATGAATTGAAATATATTGAAAAGGAGTGCATAGTTCTTTTTATAATTCATAAATTTGAGAAAAATAATTGTTTAAAATATTTTGAGAATGAAGTCACTCTGGTAGAAGATATATTTGAGAATGAAAATTTGTATTTAAAAAAAACATCACATAATTTTTCTGTCATTATGAATATTGAACCTGAACTACAAATGGGGAACACTCTCGAAGTGATGTTTAAACTGGCTAACATGGATCCTAAAGTCTTTGAACTTAAAATGATAACCAATATTCCATGTTTTGAATTTGTAAACCCATTAATTTCTAAAATGTTTTTGTATGATGAAGATGAGGGAATGATTTTTTAATAAAAGCTAACACATGAGTTCTCATTTTGGTATTTTCATAGTAATCAATTTTCTGAAACATAGTGCATTGAAATGGAAATCAGTGTTCACCAGCTTGAGGAGAAGTTTTTTAATTTGAAAATTCTATAAACTAGACTTATTGGAATTGAATTGTACAATTATTCTCCTAATATTGAATTGGAACACTCAAATGACATGGTTTTAGAAAGTGAGACCTTTTCAATTGAGAATGAAAGAGAGGTTAAGTGCACAGTACTTTATGGTTCTAGAATTGATTTATTGAAGATGTAGATATTCAGTTTGAGTTAATAGTTAAAGATATTTTGGAAGAGATTTGTAACATTGTTAGACTTAAAGCTGTTTGTGATAAAACAAATTCTCTTCCTTATTTCTCACTTTCATCCTCGATTATGAAGAGTTTTTAGTCTTCCCATGATCCTGATACTAGTATAGAGGGGGGATCACTCTTGAGTTCCATTGTACATGATTCTATTCATCACTTTAATGAATCCCCTTTTGAACTTACTAATCAGGATTTACTCATTTTCACACAAGAATGTGAATCTGTTAGTGTTGAAGTTGAAGAAGGTACCTGTGAGGACATTTTCATACACATTCAAGTACATAATACAATGTTTCCACTTCTAAAAAATTGTAATATTGTCAAATCTTAAACAATTGTGGTGGTTGACAGCACCATGTCCAAAACTACTAATGGGTGTTGTCTAGGGATTTATACAGCTATTGAGAAATGGGTTTTTCCATGCTTATTATAAGGGGCCCCTATATTTAATTTCTACATTAAAAATATTTGGGCCAAACACATGTGGTCATTCCTATTAAGAAAACCACATCCACCTAGTGACTACGGTAGGTTTGAAGTTGAGTCTGGCCAGGGACTATAAATCTAGCACATCATGGGTGGAAGCCCATGGTTTTGGTTGTGCTTATAAATAAAAAATTTTGATTAAACCAAGTCTAACTGAAAACATTAAATCCAGTGCTTCATGGTAGTCAACCCATGCTCTTTTATTTTTTTTCACTTTTATATTTTTTTGTGTTGAATAATGTAGCGCTTTTCTGCCATATGATGGATATGTCTCTGCAAGAATTTTCTTTCTCGTTTTCATTGTGATTTTTCAGATATTGTTGTTGTTGTCATCTAAGTAGTGGAATTCTCATGCAGAAGGAGTAATGAAACCTATTCATGGAATTATTTTATTAATTAGTTTTCATTCATTTTTCTACTCCTTTTCCACTTTAATAAAATTCCCTGCTAAGTCACAGTTATTACTATCAGTGAGTCCGTGATTGTTACTTTATAAACTTTTGTAGCTACTGTGGAAATCCTACTACATGCGTACTAAAAATTATGATGCATATCTTGATACTGAAATTAAAATTTTCTGATTTATATCATTGTGTAAATAAAAAACTGCATGTATTTCACTGTTAAAAATTGAATTTCATTTCTATTAAAATCATCCACTATATGAATATAAGTGCGGGGGGTAGGGGTACATGCAAGTTGAAAAATATTGTTTTGAATTTGCTTCTATCTTTGATGTGATTAGAATTAACTTTGTCTATTGTATTGAACAACCAACTGAATCATAGTTATGAACATGCATATACTGTATCCACTGTGCACCTATATGATTCATGCTACTATTTGAACTTTAGGGAAAATCTTTGTCACTATACAAAATATTAAAGCCTATATTTCCTAATTAACCTGGTATTATATTATCCATTGTGGAAAACATCATTTTTTAACTTTTATGAGACCATTTAAACATTTCATAATTCTACTAAATTGTAAATCTATGTTAAACCTTAATCTTTTAAACTGTTCTTTTCTCATTAAAAATTCAACATTGGGGACAATGTTCGGTTTTAAGTGTAGGGGAGGGGGTCAATTATTGACTATACTAAACTATACTTAATTGAGAGATCATCAATTCCCACTTCAACATTAAATTTTTTTGTCAAAAAAAAGTTTAAAAATTTTCAAGATTCTTTCAAAATTTTAGGTTGTACACTGTTTATCATTTGGGAATTACCTTTGAGTGATGTCTTTTTGGTAGTTAAGAGCTGCTATGAAACCGAAATTAATGTGGGTGGATGATTAATGAGTGGTCTTGTTTAGTGGTTTTATGATATATTTGTTTAGAAACTATTTCTGAGAGTGATATTCATACCCTTTTAAAGGAATTCTGATCATAACCCTTGGAACTGAAAGTTTTAATTGATCCTAGGGAACAAAATTTTTTATTTATTAATGTAATTGCCTTAATGAGACAATGGAAATGATTTTTATAAAAATATTTTTAAATTGAAGTAGGCTCGGCATCAGGGATCCCACAGGGAGTCTCTGAGACCCTAGATGCTGGGTGCGTTTCTGTTTACTATAATCCCTCTATACACCTTGAATAAGTGCATTGCACAGTGCTTAGCACATTATACATGTCTTGGAAAAAATAAATAAAGTTTCTAGACTCAAAAACGAATTCATTAAGGTGAGGGGAATGATGAACGCCAAATGAAGAGGGGTACAATTGGTTTATATAGAAAACATTTAGGTTGTATCAATAAGGTAAATCAAAAAAATATATTTATTTTTAGAACATTGATGAAAAATTATAGAAAAAATATCCTCGGTTATGATCATAATTCCATTGATACTCTACCTATTTTAATTCCTGGATTTAGAACATGAGTTGGGATTAAAATGACCACTTAGCAGATTCTTGTATGAGGCATGACACTTACTTTTTTTTTTTTTTAAAGGTTGGGGTCGAAGCCTCATTTTTATTAATAAAGCAAAGCAAAGACCTCTTTTAACTGGGTAGAGGGAGACCCATTACATAGCCCGAAGGCCCAGTGGGCTTGAAGCCCATTACATAGCCTGTAGGCCCAAATATTTGGCCAAATTCCTATTCTGTGAATAGTAACCCGGATGCTACAGTACCCACTACAGTAGCGCCACCGCTACAGTACCCTGCCGCCACTACAGTGCCCTGCCGCCGCTACAGTGCCCTGCCGCCGCTACAGTACCCGCCGATCAACAGTACCGCCGCTGCTACAGTACCCGCTCCAGTACTGCTACAGTACCCTGTGCCCAATGGGTTTTGAACCCCCATTTTTCATGTAGTATTACGGGGTGCTTACCACTAAGCCAAACCCCAACTATGACACTTACTTTGATTGAGGAATCTTTTCTATCTTGGTTACTTTTTGAGTACTTGTTTGAGGTATGATTTGTTTTTAATGTATTTTCTAAAAGACTATTGATAATTAGGTCCTCTATTTTTTTGTTTTGGATATGTAACATTTCGAGAAAAATCATAAGTACTAAAATATGTCTTTCAATGATAATAAAACATGAAATTGTTTGAGGATAAACAATGCTTAAGTGTGGATGAATTTGATGTTTCTCTATTTTTACATAGTTTTTCCACATATTTTTTACTTAATTTTTTAATTATTAATTAATTATTGGAGCACAATATACTAAATAATTGTACTTTTTTATTTCTATAATTAAATTTGTTTAATATACAATTTTTATAATTAATTAGGTATTTTTAGACTTTAAATTAATACATTTAATCTTACTTATCTTATCTAAATTAATAAGTTGTTTATTAGTTTTCTTAATTCTAAGCTGCTCACTTTATAATAATTTGAAATTAATAATAATTAATCATTTCATATCCTTATTTGTGTTAATTTTCTTAGTCTTTATTTTAGTATTCTATCCTTTAATTTAGTTTTGTTAATATATATTAATTTCATTAATTAATTTTTTTAGTCGTCTTGAAAATTAATTAACTAAAGTGTGTTAGTTTTTAATTAAATAAAATAGTTTGATTTTAATATTATGTATTCAAATAGTTGGTTAATTAGAAAATTTAGAGTTTTAAAACATTATTTATTCAATAATCTGTATGGAGTAATATTATTTATTCACTAACTCTTGTTTTTTGTCTTCCAGTGAGATAGACTAGAACAATCGGTGACTTATTTAGGTCACCAATGCGATTATTTGCCACTCATTATAGAACCTTTAATATTTTTTAAATTTATGTCTTTTATCGTTTAATTTATCAAATATTCAGTTCTTAATTTAAGTGTTATCAATTAATAATTTTAATTGTCATATTAATGTTTTAAGTCTAATAGCAATCCTGTTTTAAACTTATGGTGTTTAACTTTCATTTAAATTATTATTTTCAATCTTCTTATTCAGATATCTTATGTTTTTATTCTAAGTTAAATTTTTTTTAGTATCACGGTCAGTTCTTTATTTTTGTTCCATCGATAACCTTTTAATTTATCTACATCGATGACATTTTTTCATCGGTGACCCTTTTTAATTTCAAGTATCAGTAGCCTTTTTTTATACGTATCTATAGCCTTTCATTGTATCGGTAACTTATAACTGCATCAGTGCCCAATTTATTTTCTCTCTATTGGTGGCCTTTTTTATTTTATTTCCCATAAGTGGCCTCTTTTTATACTAACAGTTACCTTTATATTATAACTATTAGAGAACCTTTTAACTATCGGTGACCTCTCACTCTCCCCTACACCTCACCCTTATGAATTTTCAACCGATCTGTTCCCCTGTTTTATCTCCTTCACCTTACCGTTAGCCACCATTTCTCATCCTCCTCCACAACTAGTGACCAAGCCTATAATGATGAAGACGGATTGAAGCATAACCACACCCACGGCTGATCTTGAATCCAATAAATGTTGTGAAGAAGAAAATAGAAGAAAAAAATTAAAACCAGCAATGAATTTTGAAGAAGCTCTTTCCCAACCCCGTGGACAGACAAAAAAACACAATAAATGGAAAATATAGATAAGATAATATATTATTTTTCGAAAAAGGTTCTACTAGAGGATTTAGGTTTGTGATGTGTTGACATGGGGTGCATGACTGGAAATGTTTTTCAAATCCATTGCAGGATTTAGTGATCCCATGGTGTAGATCTGCCACCGAGTAGGATCAATTGAGTCACCAGAAGGAGGAAGCCACAAAAGTCACCACTAGGAGGATTCAAACCTAATGCCACTACTTTTGGGTGATGCCCCCATCAAGGGTCCATTGTGAAGAGAAATAAAGGTGCCACAATGTAGGAGTCGAAGCACCTTTCATGGAGTTCGAGGTGAGCTGTTGGAGGGATTGAATCATGGTGAAGGAAGAGACCTCTAGATGGGATCTGCACAAGGGAGGTGCTGGATGCTATGTGAAACCTTCCCCTACTTCACATCATTGAATTTGGGTGGGATTGAGTAAAAATAAAAAAAAAGATAAAGAAAAGATAAAGAAAATAAAAATAATAAAAATAATAATAAATTAATCAAATAAATATAATACAATACAAAGTAATTTTTATAATAAAAAGTAGATAAGTTATAAAATAAGATATTTGTCAAACTAATTTTTTTTAATAAAATTAAAATATAAACAATCATAACTTATAAATAAAATTACTTATTAACAAAAATAAATTTACTGACACATTAATTATAATTTAATTACAACAATATATATATTAAATTAATTAATTAATTTATAATAATCTAATTTAAGGATTTAATAAAGTTATACTAACCTATTATTATCAATACTTAAACTAATTAGATATATTAATAAAAAATAATAAATTAAAAACATAAAAATTTTATTTAATAAAAATGTAATAATTAATTAATAACCAAAATATTAATAGTTATTCTAGTAAATTATAATTATCAGCTATCTATTTATTAATTAACATTAATTTCTGTTTTAGTTTTACTATTATTCTTAAAAAAATAACTATAATATTTTCTTTATTTTGTGGTTGTGTTCCTTACTACTTGTTTTGTTCTCTATTTTGCAGGTTCATACGGGAATTGAAATCCCATACAGATTCACATAACTAACTCACTTGGAGTTAGTTACGTGAGAAAAGCTATCACGATGTGTTAGTTACGAAAAAACACATAGGTGGGGTGCACAAGTGAGGGAATTTTGAAGTCGGTAAAAACATTCGGTGACATGAAGTAAAAGACAGTGGGTAGTTAAATCATAGTAGAAGTAGAATTTCCGAGGCTCATGCTCATTGGATCAAACGAACACTCCATTTTTTGAGAGCGAAGACGCCCAGGAGATGATAGAGCAAACATGGATGCGAAGGGGGAAAAGAACAGAGAATTATTGAGGGAGATATTTACCCCTTTTATACATAATTTCACAGTACACTGTAATTAATTTTTTTCACTGTTTGAATCAATATGTTCGTAGGCTAATTCATCCTTAGCTCAGGAATTCAAATTCAACTAGTTTTACTCTTAGATTTCTTTATGTGATTTACATTTTTGAGAATCATAATCAGTTGGAGAGATTGATTTAGGATTCTCTGTTTAATTGTTTCACTCTTCAATTGTTTTCAAAATCAATTAATTAAGTATCTACTAGAGAGGAAGATTTTGAAATCATTTATATAGGCTTTTAATGTCATTATCATTAGAAATTTTGCGGCGAGTTTATTTCCAAATGTTATCTTATTTACATCCTTCATCAGTTTAATTGATTTGATAGTGGTGAACTCGAAGGGTTAATATACTACTTGTTGAGTCTCATAGAGAGGGTGATTTTTCATGTTGTCTTTGAGGAGTGATTCAATATGAAGTACTAAAGAAGTTAAACCATTTAATCCGCACTTCAGAATTCTATAGTGACTACTTAATCTGCACTCCCTTGCTCTTACTAGTTAATATTAATTTTCTATAGTTCTTTAGTTTATCATTAATAAGTGTATATTTTATTTTCTTTGTAAAAAAATATTTTTTCCGCATCTTGTTTCCATTCATCATTTATAAAGATTCAAAGAAAAATAAATAAAAATTCTCACTCCCTCCACTACTGACAACAGTGGAGTTTATTTTATTTGTAAAACCATAGATCACTCACCCACCTTCTCTGTGGATCTACCCTGCACCATTGGGCTTGTGTAGGTTATTAAATGTAATTTTGAGGGCCATGATGACCTCCGATCTCATCAAGAACCGTGAATAGTCACTTAGATTTAGTACATAGATTATGGACTAGATGGTCATGTGACGACTCTATGTGGGTAAAAACCCTACCAATACACCATAGACAGTGTGATCTAGGATAGGTGTGGGAAAAGAGGGGTGATGTTAGGCTCTCCCTATTACATGGGATCACACAAAAATGGAAAGAAAATTACACGTGGAAAAGTACCAACTATACAAACATTCCCACTCATCATTTGCAAATACATGGAAGGAAAATACTATTGTTGTTGGTGATCCACCAAAACATAGGGAGGTGGAAAATTAAAGACACTAAACCTGATATCTGGAACCTAATGAGGGTGGAATAACGATGGAGGATAACTTCTGACCTTATTCAAGACACAACATCCATATCGTGTTACCAATCCTGGGGATAGAAAAATGAGGTTTGACCAATGACCATATTCAATATTGATATCCTAACTCAAAGTTTCATCCAATTTCATATGGTGTGTTGTCCCAAAATGATATTTGATCCAAAGCAGCATGAGATCATTTTATCAGGGGTCCCTTCTAGCAAGGGAGATGATGGGGAACTAGACATAGGTTCATGTGAATCATTGAAATGTGTTAGAAGAATGTTCATGTGGAATCAAATAATTCATGTCTCATACCCCCACCCATTCAATAATATTGGTGATGAACATACATAGGTGGGATCATATCTATCTACAAGGATCAAGTTCCAAGGTGAGGTACTAGAATCAATTTAAGGGTTGTACCATTGAATTTTAACGCCATGGGGTTATGATGAAGACATCATAAATATTATCATCATGTCACTAGGACATATCATCTTGATAGAGAAGTTTGTGGTGTAGAATATAAGTTCTATAGAGATCCACACCGCACCACACACTATTAAAGGGTAACTCATAACAAAATCAGAAAATGGTGAATTTAAAATAATGAATCTAGGCCTTGGGATGAGATGTCCATGCATCACTACTTACCCATAATGATGGGAATCAAACCACAAGTAGTGTTTATTGGTTTCATTCTATATGGAAAGTGCCATGGAAAAAGGGGATGCTATTATTTCATATGATAATGTCATGTTTTTTACTCATTTTATTATCATGCGACTAGGATAGTAAAAAATGTATTTTTTTATCATAGATTTTGGACCATCTAATGGGGAGATATGTAGCATGGAACTATATGGAAATTTGATATGAATGAAGACCATATAGATCAACACCACACTACACATTACTATATGATAATTAGGCCAAAAGTGATGAAGAGATGAGTTTTTAATTCAATGGATGGGCTCGATGTTGAGATATTTGGGTGTCCCTATGTAAACCATAAGGATAGGAATCAAGACACATGTAGTTCATTAAAGGTGGAATGTAAACATGCCAACACCAAGGGGAAATGTCATCTCCAGTGAAGATATCATAACACTATGTAGTTTATATTCATACATTCAAGATGTAGAATACATATGTTAACATCATATGATAATTATGGGGGATGTTATTTAGGTTATGTTAATGCAAAAAATGACTCATGGGATCATAGTTTTGGGTCATAGAGCTCAGGCCATAAATGGGGATTACAAAATGGGAATTTGTTTTGTGGCTTTAGAAAGTATCTGACATGGATGAGGAATAAAGAGATACCACACTAAAACAAACAATTATAAAAAAAACCCACGAATAGTATGAAGTTATAAAATTTCAATATAGATACTCTGTTTAATATCATGTTCCTAGGACATTAACTCCTATATTAAGTTCATAGAGGTTTGACATGAGGATACTGTGATTATTCTATGTAGGTACAAATCCTACCCAAACCACTAATCCCATGGGAGCTATGATCGGTGTGGGAAATGAGGGGATATGAATATTACTACGACACATTGAATCACACGGTAGTGTAATAGAAAATATATTTCAAGGGCATCCCCATAAAACATATTGACATACTCAATGTGAAAAGGTGAACAAAGGGTTAACACTAAGGGTGTTGAAGTTCCACCTAGACATAAGGATATGAAAAAGGTTGTGAATCATAGATTCCAATATTTGGGGAAAAATAGGGGGATTAATGAGGAAGAATAATAGATGACCTTATTTGAGACACAACATGCATATCGTGTTACTAAGAATGTGGAAAAAAATGAGGGTTAATTGTCGACCATATTCGAGACAGAATACCGTACTAATAATTTTCCCAAAGTATTCATTGGAATTTTCCTAGAATGGTATGTGATCCTAAGTTTCAAGGATAGACTATTAGGGGTTCCATTCAGATGTGAATGATGATGCAGATCCAAATAAGGAGATGAGGGAAGCATGAAGATGAAATGAGAGAATATCCATGCATAATCTGATACGTTGTATCTTACATAAATATTTATCTAATATTGTTAATGAAGCATATATTATGGAGGGATCCAAGCCCCTTATTTTGGAAAGAATCCATGAGAGGGATCTTAAATATAGAATGGTATTGGGGAAATTTTAAATGAAGAGGAATAAGAAGGATAAAAGAGGGTTAACGAACCAGGGTATGGACTTGAAGAAAAAATGTATGTGTGTTCCTACGTATCCCATTAGTATGGGAATCAAGCCATATGTAGTTCATGATTTCACTGTAGTTTAATGTTATGTGGTTTGGATGAAGGTTTCGATACTGTTTATTTTCATGGGGCTAGGGCATTATGGGGAAATGTATACTAGAAGTAGATTATCCCGATGTGGAAAAATAAACCTAATGTGAATGAGGACCATGGAAATCCACACCACACCATGGGATCCCAAGAGAGATCTCTGGATAAGGGCCTGAAAGGATGAAATTGCAGTTGGGCTCAAAGAATAAGGGTCTGGGCATTCTAACATATCGCATAAGGATGGAAATCAAGCCAAACATATATCTTATGTTCTGCGTAGTTTGACATCTTGCGAGAAGAAGGTAAATAGGAATATTTCTAAGAGAGGTACATGGCGGGGATTTTATAACCAAATGTGAATGAGGACCAATGTGCTTGTCAAACCACGTACACTAAGGATAAAACATGTCTGAATATTTTAAGGAACTTGTGGTGAGACCATAGACAAAATTTCTATGTATTCCAATATATATCCTAATAATGTGAAACAAGACATACATAGTTCTGGAAATGGAAATGTGGGTGACCAGTGAAAAATGTGATGCCCTCTTAAATAAGGACATCAGGGTGTTTTATAGTTTATCATTATGCATCCAGGGAACATATCAGTTTAAAATTTTGTGGGAAGGGGTAGTTTAGCATCACAACAGACAAAGTAGAACATTCTTGTTAAGGTAATTAATAATGGAACCTAAATTCAATGCAATTTATTGTTTTGAATGTCGGATGCAGTAGATTAACATCATGTGGGATGGGGATACAAGGTTTAATGTGATGATTCATGGACAAATGATATCATAGTTTAAGGTCCTAGAACGTGAACAACTAGATGCATCTACTAACATTGGGATGTGTAGTGAGGTTCCATGAAGGAACCTGATGTGAATGGGGACCAAGGAGGTCTCAACAAAGCCCCACACACTCCCTAAAACACTTCATCCATGGGGCCGAGATGTTGAATCTTTGGATTTTCCTAATTATTAACTGTCTAGGATCTCTTACATATCCCATAAGGATTAGAATAAATCCATATATAGTTCATGTATTCCATGGAATTTAATATCATGCGGTAAGGATAAAAAATATCTTAGTGTAGGGTTATAGATCTCAGGCCATAAAGTGAATAGTGTGAAATTTATCATCATACAAGATGATCAGTAAGTTACATGAAGTTTAACATCATGCAAGATGAAACAATTTAACATCATGTAGTATGAACAAGTTTAACATTATTTAGGATGTGGTATCAAAGTATAATATCATTTTTCTTGAATGGGTTAAGGTCTTACTCAAGAAATATACTATTTATGTACTTGGAATTTTAGGGTGTGTAATTCGATCACCATACATGGTGACCAAAGATCAATCACTATTGGAATATTCATTTTTGAATTATTTAAGGTCAATTTGATTTGGGATCTATCTTTGGCGGTTTTCTTATAGGATGCATTGGGGCCCGAAGAGAAAAAATGTGTAACTTTAGAGGAAGGATAAGAGGAAAAATATCTCCTTGAATGATCTAGCTATCTTATTATGGTGCTTCTCTACAATGTGAAAGGCCAGGATCCTATTCTCTTCGAGATCTTCATGTTCATCCAGATGATCTTCTCTACATTGTCTAATTTTTATAGATCATAAAAATTTGTATGTATTGATGGAAACTGAATCTTATTGGGCAGGAATTCCTTTTCTCTATACACCATAGAATATAGAGTCACCATGGTTGAATTATGATTCTTCATCAAATATGACCATATAGAGTTGGAGAGTCTATCTATCCCACTTCTTTTGTTCTGGTCTACCATCTTCTAAAAAATGTTGAAGATGATCTTTCTAAATGTCTCGATCATCCCAATTTTCTATGCATGGTAGTGAGAGTTTTAATTGGGCTAGATATTGAATTTGGTGTACAATTTCATAGGCTGATCTGCTCAGATTTTGGTTTGATTATTGATGGGAACAACATGAGGAACTCTGAATTGATTAATGATGTTGGAGCTCATGAACTCAATAATAGACCAGGGATGAATTCCTTCATAGGAATAACTTCATCCCACTTGTAAAAGAAATCCATTATAGCTAGAATCAACCTGCGATGGTGAGATATTTCTAGCAGATATGGTCCCATGACATTGAGTCCCTAATGGGATAATAGTACATGGTAGCATGGAGAGGTTCTAATGTTCGATTCACAAAGTTGTCATGGATTATACATGTTTGGAACCACTTGTAGAACTCAATACAATCATGGACCATGGTAGGAAAAAAGTATCCCAACCTTTGAATCTGGTGGGAGAGTTCCATCCCTGCATGGTGAGCACCACAAGACCTAGTATGGACCTCCTACATAACCTGGGGAATCCCATATCCTTAAATGTAGAGGAGGATCATTCCATAAAACCCATGTATATAGAGATTATACTCTAGGATTGGACTTATTTAGAGGGTGAATTGAACTGTGTGGTGATGGATTCACCCATGCATGGATGTATCATTCACGATACTACTATCCTAGAGATACTCGATAAAAGGAATCCTCATATCAGAGGATTATTTTATTACTATATGTGGATTCGAAGGACCTTGTGTGGAAGTATCAATTGTAAGGTGTCTTACATAAAGGTTTTTGTCAATATTTACATTGATAGGGGAGATAACCCTTCTATGATCACATGAATTAGCATATGTTTCTAGTTGGGATATAAGAGAGAAGCAGATTGATTGGCCTAGGAATGAGCACCAACATTCTATGTCCAAGGAACATAAGTCACCTTTGGAGGAGAAGGGAAGTAGGCCATATGTTAGAGAGTATGTTCTAGATCGGGTAGGAGATTGGGATTGTAGAAAATGCTCTATTAATTGACTAGTTCAGAGTCTCTATTCACATGTATGTGGGGAACATCTGTCTCAAGATCTAGATTAAGACCAGTAATGAGAGACTGATACTCTACCTCATTGTTGGTGAAACATTCTAAAAGAAACAATTAATAGGGAAACAATCCTATATAAGAATAACGTAGACAATCCCCAATACTACTCTATTGAGTCAAGGATCATTGAGGCTCATACCGGTTAGAATTCACGGGGCATCGTTGAAGTGCATATTTAAACATGGAAAAGACTTGATCCACTAAGAGAACACCTTCGTCGGGAAATCAAGATCCATGGACTAATATGTGGGGGTTGGATGGACATCCATAAAGTATGCCAACGAAGGTGGGGGCTAGATGGACATCCATAAAGTATGCCAACGTCTGACCCTTGGTTGACTTTTTTGGGAACTACAGAAGGATCCTGACCCACCAAGTTAGATGGATGATCAAGATAGAGAAGTTCAGAATATAATTTAGGGTATCCATGTAAGAAACCAACTATATCTCATGATGTTTTAGACAATTCTGAAATTACGTCACTGCAAAAACTAGTTTCTGGAAAGTCTTTTTGATAGGCTAATATGTAGTCTCTGCTACTTAGAGCATGAGACTGAGATAGTACAAACTGTTTTCCATCCCTTTAGTTTTCTTCTAGGTTAGATGGCTTCCAAGGGATCATTCTAGGGTGGCCACATAAAGGACCAGCGGCTTTCCAGAAATAGGTGGCATCACAATGGAAGGCTGTAACAAATACTGATTTATCTCCACAAAAGATGTATTTCACTCTTAATCCAATTGATATATAGAACCATTCATCTTATTTCTACAATAGGGCTTACACATACCATCTAGATTCTCAATGAATCAGCATAAATATGGTAAGTGGACTTGATATCCTTGGAGCTTTCAGAGGTTTCCCATAGTAGGAATCTAATAGATAGACTTGATCTTCGTAGGATTGATTTCAATTCCTCTTTATCTGATAATGAAATGAAAAAAATCCCATAGGTTTCCTCAAAGTTACACTTTAAGTGGTTCACCTTAATATAGCAGGGGTAGAAAAAACTGAAAACTTTCTCATGTCATTTTCTTTTCTTGATTCTAGTGGGATTTAACAACAAAATAATACACAAAGGATTCCAATAGTATTTTGAGGATTAGTTTGAATATGTGGTTCATTGAATGTTGGTAGGTAGATCTTATATTCTTCGAATACAAAGTAATTTCTTAAAAATAGAAGGTACCATATGACACTCAAGAGGTGGTAGATTCCCCATCCTCAGGGTCCATTTAGATCGTATTATACCTATAATACCCCTCTATGAAGTATAAATCCTAGAATCTGGTTGTAGCATCAATTTGTAGCTCCATTATTGGAAGGGGAAAATCATCTTTTAGGCAGTGGTGGTTGACTTCTCGTATTTCAATGTAGAAATTTCTCTGCACATTCTTATTCATGAAGGGAACAATGTTGGCTAACCACCTAGGGTATATAATTTATTTAATCAAGCAATCCTTTATGATCTTATCAACTTTATCCTCAACCATAGAATCATTAGATGGCTGCATCTTCCTCACGGTTGATTGAACCTGTGATGACTCACTGGGAGGCCAAGGCTATGGATGGAGACCTGACGTTCTAACATAAACATCTCATTATAACTCTAGGAAAACACATTATGATGTTGTTTTAGGAAATCCATATACTATTATTGTTCCTATGATGGTATGGATACACTGATTAGCATCAGCCTCTAATATGTCTCAGTTCCCAGATTCACCTATACCATCACATTGATAGTGATAGAGACACCCTCTTTGAATGAGGGAGGAGCATATTCTGAATCCTCTTCATCATCTGAGGTAAGTCGATCAATAGGAGGGGAAATTATATTGACTTAACAAAGCGTGGATTCATGGTGGTGCGGGCATGAGTAGTGGTGGAATCTCATCAGGAGAGTCCTATACTGTTGAAACCATGGAAACAAAAGGTGTCGATCGAATTCCATCAAGACTTAAACCAAGTGACCTACACTTGATGATGTCAATGCATTGGTGGTGGGTTTTTCTATGTTGACTAAGCCTAGCCTGGAGAAACAAGTAGGTATGGACTACTATTGTATCCATGGGGAGAACATCTTGATACCTTATAGGGGTAAAAGGATCAAGAATCACTGTAGACTATCTTGTATAATAATACGATATAATCATATGGTGTTCCTTATACCTAGGAATGTGTCTCCATCTCATATTAGAGACAAAGAAAAAATGTACCAATTTTGGCATTGTATCTTCAAACTGGTGAATTGGGAGGATGAATGAATCATCCACTTCCATCTGGTGGTTGACCATAGTAGTAGTGTGCTCAACTTAGATGGTGTAAACCTATTTTTCCTCCCTGTTGTAATAATAAAAATTCAATTAGTAGGATTGAAAAGAAGAAAAATGAAACACATCACCATGGAGACTACCCACTTGGCAAATAAAGGATTACCTGAGGAATTGGTGATATGAGAATGGAACTACTTCGGGTAGATGGATCCAGGGCCTCCCCATCAGTTCATTGTTCGTGGAATCCTGTGAGATGGACATGAACTCAGTGCTAGAAATCAGTCCATAGAATTGGGTCTTCAAGTAAATCATTCCACATGTCCATGGCTCGGTCCTATCATAAACCTGAAGCATCCTGTCATAGGGAATCAGATCTTCTTCAGTTAGTCTAAGCTAGCAGAGTGTCTGGTTAAGGATGATATTTAATCGAAAACCTATGTTGATGAGACAATAGTGGACCTCTAGTCCATTGAGATAGCATGTGATGTAAAATGGGGGAATATACCCCATGCATGGGAGAACCTACATCTTAATCTATGAATGAGATAATGGATCAACATTCATCATTCTCGACTTCCTTATCATGGAAGACCTTTCCATCAACTACCTATGATCAAACTAGTGGGGACTTTTCAATACATCTTCAAGGGGTTCACACATTTCTTCAAACTAGAGGAGGGAATCGATAGATGATGTCCTTTGGGGAATTATGGAAATATGATTTATCATTTTATACTTCTATGTTGGATCCATATTTATTTCAAGTGGAGGTTTCACATTAGATGGAGGTATGATAACCATTGTCGGTCTAACCAGTGGATTCTAGATAGTGCTTGGAATATCCCATAGCTAACTAGATGTACCATTGAAAATTTAAAAATTTATGACTGTCATTTGACTGATGTCTGGCCATAAACTGACGTGATTGATCATGATGTGTTTGTGGTTTCTATTCCTAATCATGTAACAGAAATGATGGTTGTTTTGAATTTGACTAGATGGGTTGAGAGTCTTGTGCTTTCTAGACTCTGTGATAATCCTTATATCTGGTATCAATAGTATGCATGAATTGGTTATAAGTGCTATCCTAATCATTTTTATAACTCACATATCCATGGTTTCATCGATGATGGCATTGACCATGAACATTGGGGGGGGGGGGGGGTTTCCCAAATCTCCTCATTATCAAGAACCATGTGGAGTCCACCATCTCGATGACATTCACTAAGTAATACTCCTAACCATCACATAAATAATCCTATAACATTGGATGAATTTGGGTGTGACTTCTATATCTGAGGGTATGAAATCATCTAGTTTGTGAGATAGTCTCAGTACCATAAGGGGTATTTATTTCTCTTGCACCATCATAACCTTCTCTTATAAGAAGTAGAAGGTTGATATGTGGATGAAATAGAGAGAAAAAGGATATATGGAAACATCAAGAGGATCAAGATGATTTAATTGATAATAGATGAAACCATGGGAATGATAAAATACCCTCTGAGAAAGCTAATCATATTACTTTTGTGTCCCTCATCAGGAGACCTGTTCCTACTCATCTTTTTTGTCACTATAAAGATTCGCAGAACTCCACACTTCCTATACCAAGGTAGGTTCGAACCTGAACATATTATTATCAACCTTTTCCTTGATCCATTACTTGAATATATAACACTAAATTATGGAATGTCCATGGAATCGATGATATGATCAGTAGTTAGGGCGACTGATGAGGTCTGCCACCTTGTGTCTCTTGCATTCTGGTAGCTTTTGAATCCCTTAACCAAAGGTGATACAGAAATAACTAGGAACCTAATCATCATTAAATGAGTAGGTCCTATTTCTTCAATTAGGAAAGGGGACTCTGGGATCCCATCCCAGATCAGGGGTTGGGGAGTGACAAGGGGCTTGAGACTGGTTTCCTTTCCTAGGTGGAGGTTCTTAATAAGTTGATATCGACCGATTATGTGGTGGGTGATACTGAGCCTATGGTTTGTCCAAAGGTTGATTACCTCCATGAGGCTATGGAGTATGATCTTCTGATAATAATTCATGTAGCATGGGGACCTCTACCTATACAACCACAACAGTCTCTACCCTAGAGGCTTATCTTTAAGGAGCTGTTACAGGGAATGGGAACACCTATTTAGAAAACTGTATGTCTTCTTATAAGAACTGTGTTTTGTAAAATAAATCTCAAAATCCACCATGGAAATTACAAGGGATGATGGAGAGAATCAATTCAGTCTTAAAACTCCTCATCTATATCATTAGTAGATGATCATGAGTCATCTCCATGTCAAGTTAATTCATGAGACCCTTCAACTAGGTGGAAAAGTATACATCTCACTTATCTACCTATATTTTACACTTGAAGAGGTTAGCGATACATGTCTTGCGTGTAGTGGAGCTGAAATGATATGGAAACTATCTTTGAATATCTTCTCAACACGTTATGGATCCAATGGGAAACTAGAAATACAATATAAATGTAGGACCTTAAAATGTCTACACAAATCACTGAAGATTAATGAATTCCTGTTGTACCAGTTTTATAAGCATGGGTCCACACATTGAAATAAAGTGTAACAGATGTTGTAGCAGATAACTAATCCCATTAAAGTGGGAGAAGGCAGGATTCTAGAAATCTAGGGGTGTCAATAAATCCTTACACCATACTGGATACAACTTTCCATCATGTGATATCTGCACCTATTGCGTCTCGAGGGCCTCATGGTGGGAAATGAGTGTTCCCTTTGAGTCCTCATAACAATGATTCCTTTTCAGGTGAAGATCTATGACCACCAATGCATTTCTAGGCTCATCAACATGATAGAAGGGTTCTAATGGCTCATGGAGCAACTGGTAGAACTATTGGAGTAATGGCCTGAGGGGTGCCTATGGGAATTCCCTTAGTTAAGTCTCGAAAATAATTTCCATGCAACTCAGATAGATTGGGTGATAAATAACATGGACACTTGTTGTATGCTCCGATCTCTACCCTATCGGGGTGCATGAGATTTTAAATATTTGATAGGAAGTATCTAGGAAATGACTTTTGGATGCCCTTACTATCCCAATAGAGGAGGGAAATGATTACATCTGGGATCATCCTAATCTGAATGTGGCATAGCATGGAGCTCCTTGATGATCCTTTTTTGTTCGACAAGATTTTAGAATAAGTCAGTTGGCATGGTATCAACCTTCATCTTCTGTATTTATCTAGATAGGTAAGTGTGCATAGAAGTCCCGGTCGATCCATTACCTTTGTTGGTGTTTCTACCTAAGGGAAATGACTTAGAGGGATCCTCAAGGCCAAGAATGTTCCTTTTATAGATGGAGAAAAATCCTTTGGGATCCAACACATGATGTGATTACCTTAATGGTGGGTCCACTTCCTCAAACCCTACCTTGGTGTCTCTCTCCTTAAGTAATCTAATCTTGGACTTATTCATCCTGGTCATTCCGAGAGGCCTATCCTCGATGTCACCAGGTAGGTTTGGCTGGAATAGGATAGGACTGATGTGGAGAGAACCATATTTCCCCCATCCACAAATCTACACATGTAGGGATGCGCCGTTAATAATTCATAGAAGTAGAGTAAATATATGAATGCATCATTTATAATGAGTATGGTGGCAGTGTCATGATGTGGGATGCTTTGTAATGGGAAGTTCTGCGAACTTAACCATGTGACACTACTGGACAATGTCATCGTATGGCTTCTAGTTTTTTTGATAAGACAACTGATGGTTCTGGAGGTGAAAATTTGTTTCTAAGATAATCTGGTGAAAGAAAAAACCTCATCATTAGTAGAGTCCTCAAAATGTTGATGTTGGGAGTATCAATCAGCCTAAATATCTAAGACAACTGATTAGAAACTAGAGTGTCCCACCAGCTTCTATGCTCATAGGTGGAGTCTAACTCTTGGTTATCACATTATTTATGTGGGTGCGTCTGAAGAATTGGAAATGACACTGATGTAGTATATTTCAGTCATGGACTAGCCAATGGAGATAACACTGTGTGAGCTAACTAGCCACCACTCACTGGGTCATTTCTTAGAGATGGTATGATCGACATCACTATGTCCTTATAGGATGCGGTATTTGACACCACATCATGAGTAAGGTAAGATACTTTTGGTGGTGAGTCAGGAAGGGGATCATCAATATCCATGCCCCATAATAACACTATGTGATTTCATTTTTATGTGGAGAATGAGTCTGGTTATGGTTGAGGAGACTGCATGATATGATTTTTTATGGGAGCCAAATCTTATTCCACTTGCAAGTACTTGTGAAGGGATTATAGTATCTGGTACATATCAACTTCTAGAATGACAAAACACACACTGTGTCTTCCTAACATAGACTATGATGAAGTGGATCAGGGTGAAGACTCCATCAATGAGACCCAATAAACTTTAGAATTAGATAATAAGATTGTATTCATGACAATATGGAATTTATTGGATTTTTCCTTTGGTGTTGATGATTCTACCTACATCCCTAAGATGGATCATCATGATAGGGAACTTTTAAAACATGAGGAGGACCATTGTGTTTCATGTTTATTATGTGGAGAGGGTCTCCACATTTATTTTCCATGATAAAGTGAGGACCTGCATAACATTTTTCATCAAAGTGTGGAGGAAATATTCAAGGACTCCTGTTGGAGTTAGAAGAACCTCCACATTGTTTATCTAAGGTGTGTGGAGTACCTGGGTATATTTCAAATGAATAATGGGGAGGACCTATGCACTGATCGATGAATAAGTAGGGAGGACCTATTCTGAAGCTAGTATTGACAAGGAGGGGACTTCTATATCAGTTGTGTGTGGAATAGAGAGGAACTCCGCACTGGTTGGTCATTGTAGCATGAGGAGGGCCTTCTTACTAATCGAAATAGAAATAGGTAGCACCTCTGTGTTTATTATCAGTGTAGTGGGGAATAATTAAGCTTAAATTATTGTTAGATAAGGGAGGAACACTAAAAAACTTGTGATAACATGGGGAGGACCTCAATGCATACGGTTGATGGAGAAATGAGGTCCATTTCTCAGGTCGATGCTACTTCTGGGAATACCTCTTCTTGATTTGGGAGTTATGTTAAAAAGATATTCACCTCGATGATCTGAGACATGGGGAGGGGCTGCATATCTAGAATCATTGGAACATGGAAGACCTTCATTATGGATGTCATCAAGATGGGGGAACCCTTCACGTGGAATAATGCGGGTAACATGGGGAGGACATCCATCTATAGTGAGATTGGGGGGAGGACCTCCACTCTAGTTGTTATTGATACATGGAGGAACTACATACTGGATCTTATTATCCCATGTTGGCCTACGACAACTGCTGATAATGTTAGTGATCAAAACAGTCAACCCATCTGGTATGATGGGTGGATGAGGTCTCTATCTTGATCAAGAATTGAATTTCCCATACAATATAGTAGGAGGGAACTGGTAGTATCTGATGATGGTGAAATATTCCACCAGATCTGTTGAAGATAATTCCCTTGATTGATATCCTCATGAGCTTGGTCATGATGCTTGAATTAGGTTATTTGGATATGGTCTAGTAGGGAAGTGGTGTATACCACCTATTCTTCAGCCTAATGGACTAGTTAGTGGCACTAATGCGGCCTTGTGGGAGCCCTCCATGGAAACACTTGGGATGTTTTCATAGTTTTGATGACTCAGATATCCCTTACCTCATCACCCTAGGGGAGTGAGTAATAAGAAAACTCTGGAGAGTGGCTCCCAAAGAATTTGATTTTGGTAGTGGGGAGTAGTGGCTCTGTAACACCCCCAGATTTCATAGAACGTTATTTCTTCAATGTAATTCAATAACATTCCCTACACGCAACACCAATTTCAAGCGCACCACGACTTACCAAACTCACCATTCAAAATAGGTTATGAATAGTATTAAATAAATTTTTAACTTTATATAATCTTTATAATTTTAGAATCCATATTATTAGTTTCTTAGACATAATGAAAAAAAATCATTTGTTTCAGATAAAAGAAGTATTTTCTTTAAATGCAATTTTACCGCCTTTCAAAGGAGAACCCTTTATAAATCCAATATTTGAAACTTTTATATATTTAATTTTAAAAAATAAACTTCTTCTTTATAATCGGGACATAAGAATTTAGTTTTTATATATTTTCGGTGTTTTTCTGATAACATTCATATTTGGGTGAATAGTGAAAATACAATATTTTAACTGAAGACAACTTTCTTAATCAAAATAATTTTTAGTGATAAATTATACATTTTAATTGTTTGTAAGTATAAATAAATTATATTTTTACCATTTAATCCAATGTTATTAATTGGAAATAACTTCACTTTGAAATTGAACATAAACAAGTATCAATCTTTTGTTAGTTATTATTTCTTAAAAATACTCTTTTTGATGTTGACAATGGGAATTAATTTTAAATTAATAAATGAATCATCTATGTTCTTAATTTGTTTAAATAGAAATTATTTTTGAATTCATAATATCAAAATTATCTTAGGGTGAAATTTTGGTATTTTTCTGAAAACTTTCAATTTTTGATGAATACTGAAAAATACTGAGTTATTTTTTAAAACCGACTTTTTATTCAAATAAGTATTTATTTTATTTTAATTTATTTTAGGTCAAAATAGATACATAATACCTATATAAGTTAAATTTAATTCATTGGAGACAGTTTATAATAATTTTAGATATATAAAAATTTTATTAAACTTTTAACCGTCTTTTACCCACCTCCTAGGAGCATTTGCAAATTTACATAAAAAATAATATTACGGCTTCTGTGAGTTGAATTAAAAAAATCTAAGAGACACGGTTGATATCGGTAAGTAAAATGTGGTTCAATAAGATGAAAATAATTTTTTTTCAACAGTGTCTTTTAACTTTTATTTATCATGGTTAAAAGTAAATAGGGTAATTAATGGTAAAATTGACATTATTATTACTCTAACACAAATCCTAATTCTATTGGATAAGTTTAATTCGACCTAAAACAACCTTAAGAATAAAATATGATCCTTTAGGTCCACTTGGATTAGATTTGGACATTTAATATTATTTAATTCAAAGAAGTGTAAAAAGTGTTAAATTCAATGTTTAATAGATAAACCATTTTTAATATGGGGTTACACATAAGATAAATTCGACAATAAATATTAATTATAAAGATAAAAATATTTCCAAAATATTGATATTTTATTTGTATTTTTTAGACATGATATAATTAAACTTGTTTATGACACAATGATGATGCTATAATTATCGTATTAATGAAAGATTAACCTAATTGATATTATAAATATCCAAATAAATGTAATTTTAGACTTTTTATGAATTAAACTAATTTTGTAGGTTGATAAGACAAATTAGTGTTGGTTAGATGATTTTGTTCGAAGTAATAATTTTGTTATGAATATAGAAAAACAAAATACCAATTAGTGTCAAAATTGACATAAATGAGTTTTTAAATCAAATATTATATAATTAATTGATATTCTATTACTAAAAATCTATGGTCTAGCCAAAATAATTATGTAATTATAGGTGTTTCATTAATGAATTAGTTTGAATTCTATTTGATGTATATAATATATTTATTAACCACATAATAAAAAAATACAAAAAGACATGGTAAATGTCAAACTAGTTAACTAAGAGTTAAATATAAAATATTAGGATAATATAGCAACCCAAACCTGTCTAAAACATATTGGATGAGTGGGATTCGACCCATCCCTACCTTAGTATTTAAATAATACATTTTGTATCCATTAGAAACCTAAAATAATTTTATTATAAAATAATATTTTATGTTTTTATTAAGGTGCCCCTCACTCCTCTTATAAATGGGAACTTCCCCTCTCTCAAATTCACACCTCCAAAGCCATTTGGCTCTACCAACCCCTGTACAAATATCCTCTAAACTATCCTCCCTACTTCCTAGAGGCCTTATTTTGGTCATAAATCCATCCTATGAAGCCCTTTCGATAAAATGAAAAGGAAGAACCCGAAGAATAGGTAAATATTTCATCACCACTTTCAAGTTATTTTCTTCTTCCACTTCCTCTTTCATTGTTGTTTCCATTCTAAAATAATAACTCTAGTATATTCTATATACTGTGAGGTTATTATAAATATGGAACAACCATATTCACTATTCTATCCATCCTTTTAATAACATGTCACCACAGGTGCGTACGTATGTCTTAGCATCTCCACATCGTGGTGTAATTGTTATTCAATACATTATTATTTGGGTGTGTATAATAATGATGTGTAATGTTTTAAATAATAAATATAACATGATAATGATTCTGTATATATGGTATAACATCCAATTCCCACCACCAAATATAAATTTTTATATTTATCCCACTTTAAGGAGAAGTGAGAAACCATAGTTCAAAAACCATTGATACCACTACATACTGAAAGAACTCAAAAATTGATTAAACACAGACTAAGATTATTATAATCAGACACTGAATAAAATTCCTAGTGAAGAGTTCTAACCTAGATTTCTAGATCCTTTCAAATAATCTCTTCAAGGTGGGTAGTCATTCTATCAATTGTCTGTATGAATTCCTCAGAGTTGATTTTGTAGTGGTTGAAACCTCGAGCTTGGATTCAGTCATGTTTTTCTAGCCATGCCTCTTGCTCCTCCTTGGCATCAACTTGTAACCTTCTTTCATATATTCTATCAATCTCCCCTTTTTAAGCGTTTACCCAAACATCTTTTGCAAACATTTCTTCTTTGGATTGGAGGATGCATTTCAAACACTCCCATTATTTTGCTTCAACTACTCTTTCTTTTCCACTTTGTTCTCCACTTTACCTTTTATTTAAGGCTTTTATTTCGTTGTTTCCACCATTCATGGCTGACCTATTTTCCATTGGCTTAGGCAAGTGGGAATTATGGTCTCCACAATGCGATAAGATTAAATTCCAAGTTCACCACTCATCGATGATTATAAAAATATATAATACTAATAAGTATGTAATATATGATATAATAATTATACTGGAGATTTATATATTTATATATATATTTATTAATGTACTTACTTATATCTTGTTCACTTACTTCTGTTCAATATGATATGAAAACAGAAACAACGTTTATGCGTACTTACGACCTACTGTCACCATAAATTGTGTTTTCCATTTCATATATCTATATGTTATAAATATTTATAATCTAAATATGTATGATTTATAAATAAAGGTTTATATTATGGAAGTATTTAAATCATGATCTAAATGATACAATCAAGAGTAACACGTTAAAACACGTACGATAAAGAAAGCGATTATAACCCGAACTGTTAATTTAACATGGAAATCATTATTAAATGGGTAGTATAATGTAATAAATGAATCATGTATGATATCATAAATATTAATATTTTTCTGGTATATTTTAATAACATACTATTGTCTTCATATAGGAAACTATATTTATGTAAACTCTGATTAGAGAACATAGACCTAAGATAGACTTTAAGGATTGTTATAGAAGAACTTCCTAAAATTTAGGTATTGTAGAGAATTTGTGAGCTTTCCATGAAATTCCGCCCTATCTGGATATGAGCAGGTAGAGGCAGCTCGACACAGATGTGCCTAGGGTTAAAACATGAAAACACCGCTTTGAGATGGACTCGAATGGGAACTGGTGCACGACAACGGGCCTTGTTTCACTCTTGGTTACGACACTCGTGGGGGATATTATTATGATAATTCTCATTTTCTTTACAAATCATTATGAAGGTTTTATGAGTATAGTCCTCCTAAAAGAAAATATTATTATGATTATGGATTGTATCTGTAATCTTTTTAGTTTACCTTAGGTATTTTACGATTTTGGAATTTTTAATTGCAATTCATAAACTGACCTAGTGTATTCCATTGTATAGAAATGGCACCCAGTAGAAGGAATGTGATCTCCAGCAATACGTATGATCCATAGAGTAAGAAGGATCATATCTTTCATAGTATTAAGCCAACATTTATAAGGGAAATAGTCTCCCATGCATTCTCAACATATGAAGAAATAGTACCATGTGTTAATAAGATAAGTAAAGAATTTTCTGAGTCTTATGGCATTGAAGGGAAGAAGGGAAAGAAAAGGTCGGAAGATATAAATATGGATAAAGGGAAGTGGAAAAAAAAATGTTTTTCCATATGTTATAACTGTGTAATGAATCACCTTGGTAATTCTTGATGGGAATGGGAGTTTTTTGTATGTGTGGAAAAAAAGGACACCAAGTACATGATTTCAAGGATAAGAAAAAGGTTTCAAATGTACAATGCTTCATCTGCATGGAGTTGGGACACTACACAAATCAATGTCTAAATCATTAGAGTATACCCCAAATGATACTACTGCATAATAATAAATTTATGAAACAATAGAAGATGAAGAGGAATGATTAGATTTCTTATGTTGTAATTAAAGTACTGTGTCATTTGAGTATTTTATAAATTATGTACATTTTATAAGAATTGTAGAGTATATAAGGATTGTACTACAGTACTATTTCATTAAGGACTTGATATTGTGTGGAACCAAGAAAAGTTACTCAATAGCAGGTTAAATTTCTAGAAAATTTAAGGTTGAGAGAAAAATAAACCATAATATGGTTCTGATACTGTGGTTGTGATTTTGGAATAATAAATGATTGATTTGGAAAAATTATATTTGATATTCTTGACTACCTTGAAACTGATTAATGATTTATATATTCCATCATTTTTGGAGTTTACAACATTTTTTGTATAGAAGGAGTATATCTAGTATTATATAAGTAATAAGGGGGAAAGAATGTAATAAATAAGGTTTTATGGTAATTCATGATGTTGCAGTGTTTTAAAAGAAGATATGATGAAGGTGTTCACATGTTATTTTGTGGAAAAAAGGATCTTCATTGTGTATGCCTTCCTTATAAATTTTGGACTGTGAGTTTGGAAAGAAATATTTTGGATAAGTTTAGTTTGAGATTATTTTTGGATTGCCATAAAAAGGACAACCCTGAGGCCGGGAAGAAACCCGTCGCGTCCGGCAAGGCCGCGAGACTAGAACCCGCAAATGAAGGGTGACAAGGGTGTATCACCTACAAATTGCCCACATGATGTCCTAGATTGAATAATGTAATTTTTTTTAAAAGGTCTAGTAGATAAATTATAAATTCATATTTTTAATCCTCTATAAATATGATATATAAAATATTTTTTAAAGTTTTATTATCATTTAGAGTGAAAGATGAGTTTGTGGTAGAAATTAGATATAGGATGGAACTCTACTTGTCAATAATATATTTTTTATTCTCTTATTCTATGAAGAAATTAATTTTTAAACATTAGGTAAGGGATCATAAAACTAAAAATGTGTTATCCTTATACATTATGATTTTTTTAAAGAATGATATTTTAAATCATCACAGATTTATGGCTTTGAGGCCCTCAATTATACAATTGTTTGTGACTGATGACCTCAATAACTCCCTATAAATATTTACATTTTCCCTCCAATTATGTGTCTCTACGTTCTACCTGTGTTCTCTTAATAGAGATCATAATTTGGTGGTGACGTTTTCATTCCCCTTTTCCTCTTATTAAGACTAAATTTTATTAAACCAATTTCTGATGTGGGTTTTCCCATAAAGGTCATTTCTATTTTCAAACATTTATTTTTGAATAATAATTTCAAATTGAGAGGATACAATTTATTGATGGAGGGAAGAATCTAACACCACAAGATTTCATAGTACTTTATTTCTTCAAAGTAATTTAATAACTTTCACTATATGCAACACCGAGTTCAAGTACAACACGACTTACCAAACTAGACATTCAAAAGAGGTTATGAATAGTATTAAAATTTTTTTGACCATTAAAAAATCCTTATAATTTTAGAATCCATATTATGAGTTTATTACGAAAAATGAAAAAAATCATTTGTTTCAGATAAAAGATGTATTTTTTTAAAATGTAATTTTATGACCATTTAATGGAGAACCTTTTTAAAATCAAATATTTGAAACTTTTATATATTGAATTTGACAAAATAAATTTCCTATTTTTAATTGGGACATAATAATTCAGTTTCAATAAGTTTTTGGTGTTTTTCTGATAACTATGATATTGGGGTGAATAGTGAAAAATACTATATTTTAACTGAAAACAAATTTTTTAATCAAAATAAATTGTAATGTTAAATTAAACATTTTAATGGTTTGGAAGTATAAATAAATTATATTTTTACCATTTAATCCAATTTTATTTAGCGGAAATAATTTCACTTTGAAATTGAACAAAAACAAGTATCAATCTTTTGTTAGTAATTATTTCTTCAAAACACTCTTTTTGGTTTTGAAAACATGAATTAATTTTAAATTCATAAATGAAACATATATATTTTTAATTTGGTAAAATAGATATAATTTTTGAATTCAGAATATCAAAAATATCTTAGGGTAAAATTTTGGTATTTTTCTAAAAACTTTCAATTTTTGATGAATAGTGAAAAACACTGAGTTATTGTTTAAAATCGACATTTTATTTAAATAATTATTTATATTATTTAAATTTATTTTAGGTCAAAATAGATACATAATACCTATATAAGTTAAATTTAATTCATTCCAGTCAGTTTATAATAATTTTAGATATATAACAATTTTATTGAACTTTTTACTATCCTTTACCCACCTCCTAGTAGCATTTTCAAATTTACCTAAATCATAATTTTGCAGCTTCTCTGGGTGGAATTTCAAAAATCCAAGAGACACAGTTGATATTAGTATGTAAAATGTTGTTCAATAAGATGAAAATATTACCCCGAAACATGTCCATATTCTGTTGGATAAGTGTAATTCAAAAAAAAAACCACCTTAGGAATAAAATATGATCCTTTAGGTCTACATGGATTAGATTAGTAAATTTATTATAATTTAATTCAAAGAGTTAAAAGTGATAAATTAAATGTTTAATAACTAATCCATTTTTTATATAGAGTTACACATAAGATAAATTTGACTATAAATATTAATTAGAAATATAAAAATATTTCCTACATAATTGTATTTTATTTATGTTTTTAGACATTAAATACATAAATTTATTTATGACATAATGATGGTGCTGTAATTACAGTATTAACGAATAGTTAGAATAATTGATATTATAAATATATAAATAATTGTAATTTGAGACTTTTTATGAATTACACTAATTTTCTAGGTTCATATGACATATTAGGGTGGGTTAGATGATTTTGTTTCTAAGTAGTAATGCTGTTATAAATTTAGAAAAAACCAAATACCAAATACTATCAAAATTGACATAAAAGAGTTTTTAAATAAAATATTGTATTATTAATTGATATTCAATTACTAGAAATATTATGTTCAGCCAAAATACTTTTTTAATGATAGTTGTAACATTAATGAACTACTTTGGGTTCACTGGGATGTATATAGTATGTTTATTAACCATATAATATAAAAATACAAAGAGACATGGTAAATGTCAAACTATTTAACTGAGAGTTAAATCCAAAATACTAGGGGACTATAGTGACCCAAACCAGTCTAGAATAAATTTTTTGAGTGGTATTAGTCCCATCCATACCTTAAACTTTAAATAATACATTTTGGAGCCATTATAAATCGAAAATGATTTTATTATAAAATAATAATTTAAGTTTTTCCTAAGGTGCCCCTCACCCCTCTTATAAAAGGACACTTCCCCTTCTCTCAAATTCACTCCTCAAAAGACATTTGGCTCTTCCAAACCCTACCCAAATATCCTCCCAACTATATTCCATTCATCCTAGAGGCCTTAGTTTGGTCTCAAAGCCAACCTATGGAGCCATTTGGATCAAATAAAAAGGAAGAACCTGAAGAAGAGGTAAATATTTCATCACCTCTTTAATGTTTTTTTCTTCTTCCACTTTCTCTTTCATTGTTGTTTCCATTATAAAATAATAACTCCAGTATATTCTATATACAATGATTTTATTATAAAGGTGGCACAAACATATTCATTATTCTATCCATCCTTTGAATGACATGTCACCATACATTCGTACATACGGCTTACCGTCTCCACGTCGTGGTGTAATTGTTATTCAATACATTATTATTTGGATGGGTATAATAATGATGTGTAATGATGTAAATAAAAAATATAACATGATAATGATTCTTTATATATGATATAACATCAAATTCCACCTCTTTAAGAAAATGATATTGTCGCTCGTGCGTACGTACAAATTACCATCTCCACGACGCGATGAGATTCATTTCCAAGTTCACCATTCATCGACGATTATAAAAATATATATTACTAATAATTATGTAATATATGGAATAATAATTCTACTGGAGATATATATATAAATTTTTATATATATACTTACATATATCTTATTCAGTTACTTTCGTTCAATAAGATATGAAAACAGAAACACCGTTTATGTGTACTTACAGCCTACCGTCTGCATAAATGGTGTTTTCCATTTCATATATCTATCTATTATAAATATTTATAATCTAAATATGTATGATTTATAAATCGAGGTTTATATTATGGAAGTATTTAAATCATGATCGAAATGATACAATTAAGAGTAACAAGTTAAAACATGTACGATAAAGAAAGCGATTATTACCCGAAATGATCATTTAACATGGAACTTTTTATTTAATGGGTTGTATAAAGTTATAAATGAATCATTTATAATATAATAAGAATTAATATTTTTCTGTAATAGTTTAATAACATACTATTTTCTACATACAGGAGGATAAACATACCCTCAACTGAAGGAAAGTGCAAGGTAAGGGTTAGTTTCACAATCTTTTTATTATCCTAGGTTGTTTTTACATAAGTATCTATTGAGACATATTTATTATAAATGTACATGATTAATTAAAGTTTTTTAAAATAGAATATTTTAAGGTAATTTTTACTAAAACATAATTTTAGATGTTTTAAATATTTATTCCTCTAAATCATTCTCAATAATGTCCATGATTTCAAAATGGGTTTTAAGGATTTATCTATATGAACGTGAATGTTCAAAAAATGTTTATTCCTCTAAAAAGATTCAAATTGGTATGGGAAACTTTGAATAAAAATGTATTTAAATGTCTTCTTTTTTAAATTGTGTGACTTTTAAATGTTTTCATGAAAAAGGGATATTTCTCACTAACAGTTTTACAAATCATTTTCATCTATTTCAAAATCCTTTGATGGATTTTAAACTTGTTCAAAGTTGATTTATTATGATACAAATAATCCATATTTTATTGAAGGATTTTGTTATATGTTTGACTGTGGATGTGTTATTTTTACACCATTCATGGTTTATGTATAAATTATTGACATTTCGTATGTTAGTTTTATTAAAAATGTTTATGTTATGTTTAATCCTTTTAATTTGAGGAATGAATTGGACATAGTAAGTGATGGGTGGAGCACTATATAGCTCCTCGATGCATCAGTAGGTCTCTTGAGATAATCTTGTGTCTTAGCACAAGGCCTTGACAAAATCGTATTTGTAGTCTTGTAAAAAGGCCTTGACTATGTTGTTATGAAACTCTGGAATTATGCATTCCATCATTATGAATGTGGCTATTGATTTTTCATGTGATTATTTGACTAGTAGAATATCAATTTGAATAATAAAATTGAATTATTTGATTTTTATCTTTACCATATTATTCTAAAGTTCAAGTTTAAAAGGCTTTTGTTTTAGTCTTATCCATTTCCTTAAATGTTTATGCTTATTTATGAACGTTTCCGCTATATTGTTATCCTTAATGAGCATCTGATCTCACCCATTTATATGTTTTATTTTTCCAAGGATGTAAGGAAGTATTTTATGACTGAACTATATGGATAGTCTATGGGATATCAGTGTTTTATATGGAAACAATTTTGTTCTGGTTTTCCATTTTATGATGTAATGTAAACCTTATGAATGTATCTAGAACTTCCAAGGCTACTAAACTAATTGGTATTTTAAGACGTGATCTTTTGTGATCATTCCAATGATGCGTAATAATGTAGTGACTCTAGGATTCGGGGGTCAAGGCATTATAGTCTCCCTGCATGGCCCTTTGGGGAAATGATGATGATGAGGCATAGAATCCTGTAAATCTTATCTATCCACGTCCCTCATGGGAATTACACCCTTCTTCTTGTATCGATGAACAAGGGTGTCTATCACCTTTCTCTAGATGATTCTAGAGGGTGAGATATGTCATGGGTTCCCAGTATCCATGGTCATGGATGATTTCATGGTAGTGGTGGAGTCATGTTGGATTACCTCATTGATGTTCCTTCTTCTGTAGTGTCTATAGGAGGGAGAAGATTGGTTTCTCAAAGATGGAATCCTACAATTCATGAAGATTTAAATATCCATATGGATACAGGGAATAAAATACCCAATTCACCTTCATCGTCCAATATTCTATGATAGGATAGAGAGATCCTTACTAAGGATGTCACAGTCATGAATACTTAATGATTAACTACCCCAAATTATGGAGAGTTTCGTACGAGGACCACTATATTTTTAGTGAGACATGGCACCGGATAACTTGATTCAGTGACTCAAACATCTACTAGTGTCTCTAGCATTACTAATCCTATATTGAGGATAAGGGTTCATGTCGGGTTCACCATTTTTTTGGGGGCCCAACGCTAGTAGTTCTAGAGTAAAATCATTGATCTAATAACCTACATGACCAGTCCCCATGGTTGTAGGAGAAATATTTCATGTTGGGTTCACTATTTATACTTCGGATGATTTCTGTTGGGGTGCACCCGCGTCCCTATTTTCTCATATTGGGATAGTCCACATTATTTACCTATATTCCATCATTCCAAATGAGGATGGTATTCAACACTTCTTCATCAATGTATTCTCCTTGATTGAAATAGGATGGTAAGATTTCAGTTCCCCCTTCCATGGATTTTTTTCGTAGAATTTAAGTCCAAGTATAAGTCTCCCATTTAGATCATAATGTTGTTCATGAACCTCATTATTGGTGTCATATCTTCATGTATTCTAGTTGAATATGCTACCTCTTTCTAAAAATTCCAAGGGGTCTGGCAAGGGCCTCAACTTTCAATCAAGGAAGTAGTCAAGATGGGAATCACTAAGTATTTCTAGTAATATAAACATTAGAGCTCATGTATTATTCTTCATAAGTGGGATTCTCAATTGATTTTGAAACTAGATGAATCCCACATCGATTGAATCATACCCTATTCTATAGGAATATCTTCCAAGGTTTTCCTTAGGGTTTAAAATTTTAACATGGGGAATGCCATGAGTATAAAATCTAGTGTAGATGGATCAAGATGACCAGAACATCTCATGGGAATAAATCAAGATGATGAGCCTCAAGGAGGAAAAAAATGGAATGGTGTTCCATGTGTTTGAATTAGAATTCCCAATGAGAGTGGACCAAGGATGGTGAATCCCAAAAAGGTAAAAGGTTTCACACCGAGAAAGGATACAACCCAAAGAGGGATACATTGAGATTTACTAATGAAAGAATGGGAATTCCTCTAACAATAAACACGGATGATGTGTCCCATAATGGGAAAGGATGTGTTCTATAAAGGTAAAGACATCACACCGTGAAGGGTGACCTGAACACTATTTAGGGTGGATAAGAGAAGGTGAAACCCAATGATACAGACACTGAGGATTACCATTGGATGGTATTGAACCTATAAGTTTCATCTTGCATACCTTGTGAGGAAGAGAGGGATCAAAAACCAAATAGTTCAATGGGGTGATTTGGGTCATACAGAAGGCTAGCTACTAAGGTGTTGTTGAGGGATGCAAGATAGTGAATGCAGATTACGCACTATGATGACCCGTATGAATTGAATGATCCTACCAAGATGAGGTGGCTTAGGAAAGAATCAGTATAAAAATGTATGAAGTATTGAAGTGTAATGGAATGGATGATATGGGACTGATGTGAATGATACAATTTTGGGATTGTACCTTTTGGAAGATTTCTAGATATCCTAGTTTGATGAGAATCCAATTTCATGTATTTATGATAGGATCATTGGGTATTACACAAGGACCAATGCCTAAGAATTTGTTGTGGGGTTTAAGAATTAATGCTTTCTAGGTGGATGGATTAGAACACCTCAGGGTGGTGGATTAGGGGATGTGTCCCAAAAAGAGAATATGTCACATCATGAAGGTTTTCACCTATTAAGAAGAACTAGATATTACCATTGGTTTTATATTTAACATCAAAGTGAATTCCTATGTACCATGTGTATATGATAGGCATAAAAACCAATGTTATTCTGCAGTCTGAGGCTTACGCATGGCTAGCATCAATGAAAGAGAGAAAGTGGGGATTAAAGTATAATGGACACCTAGATGAAGGGTTTCATGGTCACTTCTAACCTCTAGGACCATGTGAGTCATGCTCATTGTGAGAAACAAGAGAAAGTACTAGATCATTTGGTCATGTCCCAAAAGATGCGTCAGCGAGGAATGGTACAAGGCTTTTGCATGGTTATCAGCCTAAGGAGATAGAGATTGGAGCTTATGTATGGTTAATAGCTGGGGGTGAAACATCACCATGGGAGAGGGAAGGGGTATTTGATAATCTCATGTTCCCATTACCACTATGCTATTTGAATCCATAGAAGGAAACGAGTGGTAAGGGTGATACTTCATGTAATAAAGGATATGAGATTTTTCCAGGATGGTATCCCTTCTTAGTGGATTCATTTCGTTCCTTGCAAGGAGGATATCATTCCATGTGAGGAAGCACTCGTTGTTCTGGAGATGAGTGGGCCGGGAAAATTCCTGTAGAGGGAAACCCCATATGCATTTCATGGTGTGAGAGTACAATTTAACTTCATGTGCTGAGGACGATGGTTCATGGAATTTTAAATTTCTATATCTCAAATGAGGAGGAATCACTACTCACCCCGTGGACATACATAACTAATACCCACCCACTCTTGGGCAAGGGAAGGAATAAATATTTCTTTGAAGAAAATGTGTCGAGGAGTTGTCATTAATGGGTTCCACATTAGTGTGGCTATTCCAAAAATAAAGATCCATTAGTGTACGTATTCCAAAAAAGAAAAAGGTAGGGCATCAAAACACGGGACACCATGTGAGGAACCATGAAATCACTATGAACCATCTGTGAGGGTCATATGGAGAAGGTGCAGACAAGATGAGGGTTTTGTGAACATGTGGGGATCGTACCAGGGGTTCTAACCCATTAAGCCTAAAAAAATGGGTTCACAAAATATTGTAGAATCTCGTGCAATATTAAGGGGGATGAGTGAAAGAGGTACTACATAATGGAATGTTTCTACGTGCATGAAGGGTATTTCGAGTGCACTTTCCTTGGGAGAAAAAGGAAATGGGTGACGTTCAATCCCTTAGGGACCCACCTAAGGGGGAACTCTTGGGGGACCTATCATGAAAGATCCTATACATTGAATCCAATACTTCTGTGTTGTCACGGAAGGGGTTTTCTTGTGAACACAGAAGTGATGGTTTGAATTCCATAATATTTACTCGAAAAGGAAAGGTTGCTATAACACCCCACGATTTTTCAAATAAATTTATTGCATGAAACACTAAGTCTCATACAAATCACTAATTTTTTATAACCTACCCAGTAAAACTATATTAACCACCTTTGTGATTTGAATTTCAAAAAAATGACATACACAGTTGCGTTCAGTATGATATTTAGAGTCTGATAAGATCAACTTATATTTTTATAAATAGAAACATAACACATATGAATGGTAAGAAACCCTTATAAATATTTGCCTGGCCCTTATTAATTTTAACCACATTCATAAAGGTATAATAAAAATTCAGACACTTTATAAAGGAAATAGAGTATTTTATAAATTAATAATTTTGTGTTGGTATTTTTGTGAGTAATAAATATTTTATTAAAATTTTAAATTATATGAAAGGAAAATTAATTTTTAGAATTTTTATTCCAAAAAATATACTTCTTTGTCGTTTAATTTTAGGATAATTTAAAAAGACATTAGATATATTTTGAATGTATTAAAAAATCATTTTTAAATTTAAATCTGAATTTTTCAAGTGAATAGGGATTTTATTTAAAATTTCAATTTCAATTATTTTGAAACTTATATTCATAAAATTGAGGTTATGTTTGAATTATAAACATTGGAATACAGTTAGGGTGATTTAGTTTTGATTTTTCTCAAATACTCAACTTTTTTGGGGGGAGTGAAATTTAATAATTTACGAAAAATGCTAATTATGTGAATTTATTCATCCTAATTAAGTCATAGATGATGTAAATAGAAATTATTTCTAACTCACATTTACATATTAATATTTTTGGCACAAAAATAAATAATATTTCTCGCCTTGAGAAAAATAAAAAAATTATGCATAAGATAATCAAAATTAACTCTTCTCCACCAATATAACCCCCCGCTCACTCCCTCTTTTCATCTCTCTCATAAGGAATTATGCCTTGTATAAATTCAGCTCAAATCTCCCCCATTATCCTCCCTCATGTCCTTGAGCCCTTGGTCTCATAAAAATTCCAAAACCACTTTCCTAAAGAGTCCCTCAAAGTAGATTACGTAAAGAGGTAAATTCCTCTTTTCATTTCATTCATTTCATGTTCCTTTCTTTTCTTTTTCTTCCCTCACCTCCATTAATCAAAACGTGGTGATGAATCCAGAAACTTACATGTAATATAATTCTATTATTATAATTAAATATTCTTCATCATCTCTCATTTCCCATCCTTTAATACTAGAAATGAAAACTTCATTTGAGATGTTATAATTTATCATGTTCAAGGACGACATGTTTTCAATTTCTTTTGTCGTCTTCAGTTATAGTAGTGAAATATTTTTTATAGTTAAAACAGAATATAATATAAGTATTTTAACTTATGAAAGTATTTGTAATCCATTTACAAATTATTTTAATTTATAAATCAAAATGAGTTTGTTGTGATAAAAAACAGCTAATTACCAAAACTATTGTCATTAATGTTTTATATAATGATTCATCTTCACTCCGAATAACCAATATAATTTTATAAACATGTAATAATATTATTGATAACTAATAACATACATCTTATTTTCTGGAAATCCATTCCCATTCAATATGTTTTTCCGTACTTGAATATAAGTAAACAAGTCATGGAAACCAAGGATGAAAATACTCCCAAACAAAGAAATTGAATTTCTTAACCCATCAAAATTGCATGAATGAAACAAATAAGGTTATACCTAAAAATTAAATGTAGGGTAGTTTATGGAATAATTAATTTATGAACATAAATTTGATTATTCGGGTTATTAAGATCATGTAAGGAATACTTTCAGACTTAAGGTAAGGTTTTTCTACCCAAACCTCCACATTCATTTGGGTTACTCTTATTATCTACTTACCTCAATAAAATTTCTATATATTTATATTTACTCATCATAAATTCTTTTATAATGTTCTATATATTTTTACCAAAAATAATACGTCATTCATTTATGGGAATTTATATATTTTAAAAGGATATTTCACAAATTCTTTCTGAATTACAAGCTTTATTCAAGGGAATTTCTCATATTCATACATATTTTCAAGGGTACTCTATAATATGTTTTTGGGAAAATATTTACATTATAAAATCACTCATTTTATCAGGAAAATACTATCTTACTTTAATTATGGTTTTATACTATGCTTTTTCCAAAAAATCTCTTCTTTTCAAAGTAAAAGAGTATTTATCTCATGAATTACTCAATGATTTATAAGAGTATCTTCCTCTATTTCAACACACATGTTGATTTTTTGTATTAATGTGATTAATATTTTATTATATCATGAAATATATTTAATTTAGTGGTTTATGATTAGTTTTAATATGGATGTGCTATCTTATAACCATTCACCAATTTACCCTGAATGGTTCGTGTTTTTACTAAACGTTTGGAGAAAGTTATTTACATTTCATATGATAGATTCAATATGAATGTATATGTTGTTTCTGTTTATCTCCATTCATATTAAGAATTAATTGAACTTATTAAGAGTCGCGCGAGGCCCAATATATCCCCTCAACGTATCGGTAGGTCTCAAGAGACACACTAGGTCTTGGCACGAGGCCTTGACTGAATGGTTATTTATGTTCATGTCATGAATCCTTGACACTATAGTTATTGTAACACACCAGGTAAATAAAGAATATGAAATTTTTATATTTATCCAAAATTTTGAATACAATATTAATATTACTTTAAAGGGGACGCTATGCTCGATGGCATACCCAATACGCAACAACGAGTTTCTTGGGAATCTTACGTTGCACTCTAATAATAAAATAATATTATTTTAAATGGTAGTTAACGTCTAGCCGTTGTAATGGCGGGAATGAACAGAACTAACTAAAAAATGATTATATATGTTTGTCAAATATTTTTACTTTCTACAATAAATGTTAGAGGATTAAAAATGTGAATGAATTCAATTTTTAATCGTAAACATTCTAATATTCTTTAGAAGGTCGATTAACCGCCTTTTGATGCAGAACCTCTTTTAAATCAACTTTTGGACAATTTGATGTGTTATATTTGACAAAATAAAATTCTTCTTTATAATAGAGACATTAAAATTTACTTTGTGTAAATTTTTGGTATCTTTCCAAAAAAGTTCATTTTTTATGAATAGTGAAAAATGTTGTATTTTAATTCAAAAACACTTTTTAATCTAATTTATTTATATTATTAGATTATCTTTTGAATTGTTTTTAAATTAAATTTAGAATATATTTTTACCATTTAATCCAATAGTGGTCATTGGAATTATTTTCACTTTGAAATTGGACTTAAACTAGTGTCATTCTTTTTATAGATATTGTTTCATAAAAACACGCTATTTGTTTTGACAACAGGAATTAATTATTAAATCAATTAATGAAACCTATATGTTTTAAATTTTGTAAAATAGACATCATTTTTGTGTTCGGAATATCAAATATATCTTAGGGTGAATTTTTGGTATTTTTCTGAAAATCTTCAATTTTTGATGAATAGTGAAACCACTAAGTGGTAGTTAAGGTAATTGATTTTTCGTTTAAATGAAACTTTGCCACCTCTGGGTTTTGAATTTCAAATATCCATCATACATGGTTGTCATTTGGAAGTAAAATGTTGTTCAATGGGATTAAAATAATTTTTTAAGTGAATAGTAACTTTTATGTTCTTAATCGCGATTAGAGGTAATTAGTGTAATTTAAGGTAAAAATTATGTTTTAATAATGTCAAATAACCTAGACACATGTCCTACTCTCATTTTATGTGTCATGGACGACCAAGAAAATCCATGGGTCAACTTGGGGACCCCATGGAGACACTTTGGTTGGTAAATAACATAAATAACTTTTTATTTAAAGTTAAAATAGAAATGTCACAAGCATGAGATGTTTCACAAAAACAATTTTTAAATGGGGTCATACAAGTCATATTTTTGACTATAAATATTAATTAGAAAGATAAACATATTTCCTACATCATGATAGTTTTTTTATAATTTTTAGACATTAAATAAATTAATTTATTTATGACATCAGGATGATGCAGCAATTACCTCATTAATAAAGGATTTAAATGAAATGAAACAATAATGTTGAAACTATAACATACACTTGTCAAAAACCTATTGGATTAGTATATTTCGAACCCTTACCACCTTATCCTAGAAATACATCAATGTAGGACATTTAAAATCCAAAACGCATTTGAAAATAAAGTAACATTTTGTAACTTTACAAGAGTGCCCCTCCTCTCCTCTTATAAAAGGCCCCCACCTCTACCACCTTACCCACACCTCTCAAGCCTTTGGCTCGACCAAACCCTACTCATTTTTCCTCTCCACATACCTCTCTTACTCCTAGAAGCCTCACATTGGGCAGATGTTTTCCCAAAGAAGCCTTTGTGCTCAAATCAAAAAGCGTTACCCGATTTTAAGGTAATGTCTTCACTTGTGTTCTTTTGTTTTATTTTGCTTCTCAAACCGCCTAAACTATTTTTATTCATTTCTTTGGTAAAAACTCCAGTATATTCAATATAATAGGATGTTTTTATAAGAATAATTATATCTACACTTACACACACCTACATCAAATGGTTAAAGAACATACTGTTTCTGTGGATGGAGAATTTCTGCCTCACGAAACGATGATTGTTCAACACTCATATGACACCTTAAAAGGTGGCCATTAAGAAGTAACTATATTGATATATGATATATAATATGTTTATGTTTTACTTAAGCTTCTGTATTTTTCTTTTTTCGCACACCATTATGGTTTCCATTGTGGGTACACACGATAATTTCATTTTAGGAAGTGCGGACTACCGCCCCCTCAAAGTGATTTGATTCGTTAATGCCATATGTGGGATGTATAAATGATGTATTTAAAGTTATTATATATGATTTATGTTACATATAAATGATGAATATAATTCTTTAATTAAAATATACATACCTCTCATTTAGTTTTAATTCAATTAACATGACATAGAAATGAAAGTAGCGTCCATGCGTACATACGGCTTACCGTCTCCAAGAACGGTTCATTTCATTTCTTACCTCTAAATGATTATGTAATATTATAAATACATGTATATTCTGGATATATATGATATATATGATATCCAAATCATGAATATCATTCTGGATATAATGAAATTTTGACCACACGAACAACATGTAATTGTAAGAATTCCACTTTCGACTTAAGAACCAAATATGAACAAAACAAAAATTATTAACTTAAATGATTACATAATTTTAATAACATGGAAATAAGTGTTATAAAAGGAATAATGAACTTGAAAAATGTTCTTAATCAAGTAAAAATTAACTCAAGTTTATTATTCAGGACGTTAAAGAACGATCGAGTCAAGTCGGACCCAAGGTAAGGGATCCAACTCCTCTCTTTCTTTTTAAGTACACTCTTTTATGTCATTCCTTTTAAGCTAATCATTCTTGTGATTGGGATGTTCTTTCATATTAATCTAACTATAATTTTTATGTTCATATGATGAGAGACCCTATTCTCTCTCATCAATCCATTTTGGATGTTTTGAGTGGCGTCGTAAGGCTACCAAATTTTTGTAAGAGATCTAACCTCTCTCTTTCTTTTTAAGTACTCTCCTTTATGTCACATCTTTTAAGCTCATATTTTTTATGTTTGGGGATGTTATTTTATATTAATCTTGCTATAAACTTTATGTTAATATGATGAGAGACCCTATTTGATCTCATCAATCCATTTTTGTATGTTTTAAGTGGCGTTGTTAGGCTGCCGAGTTTTCGTAAGGGATTTTTCATCTCACTTTTAGTCCCGTGTGATTTATGCTACATTTGCACCATTTCCTTTGAGTGGTGTATGTGCTCCCCATTATTATACTCTTTTTGTAATATAATTTCATTTATGGGTATTTACATATTTATTGTATGACCCTTCTTCAATGGGGTGTACGTTTCGAAAGTTACCCAAGTCGGTAAGGGAACCTTTCACCCTCCTCTTTTTAAAAGACATATTTTGTTATGTCTTTTAATTAAAATACTATTATGTTGGGATATGTTCTTATATATCCTTATTGATTTATATTTTATGACCAAGTGATGAGATTCCCTTTTTATCTCTCATCAATTCTTTTTCTGAATTTGGAAGTGACACCGTTAGGCTGTCGAATTTTTACAAGGGAACACCTTTACCCAATTTTGATTCTTTGGAAAAAACTTGTACTCCTTGAATATGTCATTCTATGATTATGTGTGAAATACTATGATTGTTTTACACTTAATATCCACTTATATTTCGTGTATTAATTTGTCACACATAATTATGTAACTGATTTATCCTTAATCCAAGGATACCGTCTTTGTATGGGACTTTGTCTCAATCTCCTTTCATTGAGGCATATTTTGTTTTATACACAACCTTATTTTATATGGTGTATAAACCCCTTTGACTTTTACATTTATTCAAAAGGAATCTTTTTATACGAAGCGTTTACTAAACGAAAAAAGGGAATGTTTTTGTCGTACGTATGCGGTGAAAACGACTTCTCCACCGCCGTGACCATTATTTGAGTTTCGGCTTCCTCAACAATCCATACCTTCTTTATAAAAGAAAAATAAATACCATGTTTCACTTTTCTTTTATTTTGGTATTGAAAATGGTTTTCATAATGTTCTTATATCAATGTGTTGTATTGATATCTTGTGATTGAAAGGTGGAAATGTTATGTTTCCTTTATGCATGTTTTATGTGATACGATTATGTTGAGGTTCTTGGGAATTATTATGAAGACGGGTGGTTCCTTGATAAACTAAGGGCGGGTGAGCCCGATATAACTCTCCAATGCATTGGGTAACGCGAAGGAGTTAAACGTTATGGTTTCTCCGAAGATATTGACGGAAAATACTGTGATGGGTATTCCAAACGTAACCAAGAGGGTTACTCCCAACGTAAGAATGTTATGAATATCTCAAGTTACCTTTATGTATTATAATTTATATGATTTGTTCAGGATTTTATGAGGTATTTTAAAGTGCTTATGTTTTATCGGTAAATTATGATTTGATTCTTATGTATACATGTACTCAAGTTTCCTTTCCATATTTTTATATCCCTTACTGAGCTTTTTATGCTCATCCCAAGTTTTTGAAATGATTTTCACAGGTCAAGGGAAGGGTACATGATATGATGATAGTGTCAAGGAAGTGTCAAGAAAGAATCCATGTTTTATTTTAAATATGTTTCCGTTGATGGGAAAAATGAATACTATCTTTTATGTAACCACTTTGTTTAAATGTGGAATGTAATGCAAGTTTTATGATCTAATTCTCTAAAACTCTAAACCTGAAAAGATCCTCAATGTGTAATCTTGTAATAACTCAAGATTAAGTAAGGTTTAAGGCTGGGGCCTTATAGTTGGTATCAGGGGTTGGTTTAGATAAATTTAGAGGTTAGGGTATTCACTAAGCACAATTGACATTACCATAATGGTTAGGATTTCAAAAACAGTCCTAGTTTTAGATAAATTAAATGAGTAAGTATATCTTAGTTCTTACATTCCTCATTAGTACATGATGTTTTTGTTGATATACTCACACTGACATTTCTGTTTTTAGTGAATGGATGGATCTTGCAGGAACCAAAGAGACAACAGGTTTGAAGGAAACTGTGGTGGTTCTCTGATTAAGATACTAGATAAAATGGGGGATTCAATGAGGAAACTCGTGGTTGTTCTAAACCAACTATCAAGGAGTCATGATCAACCACTTAACCTTGGTATGATCTGTAATGAATCATGTACGAGATGACCAATCAATGTGGAAGTTCAGGTAATAATTATAAAGGTAACCATTAGAGTTTATATGATCCTTACTTTTGAGGTAATTATGGGTTATTATATGTTATGATGGAAAATGAAAGGCATGAGATAAACTTGAGGTTAAAATATGTTCTGATTATTTTTGAAGATTTTATCTCATTTTGGGGAATGTTTTAAGAATTATATAGTTTTGAAAAAAGGACAACACGCAGACCGTGTGACAACCCATCGCATCGGACAAAGCTGCGGGAATCGAACCCAAAACCAAAGTGGGACTGGTATTTATCGCCTACCACTGGACTACGTGAAGTCCCTTATTAGTTTGAATAATTCTTTTTAGTTAGATGATTATAGGAATCAAGAGTAAGTTTATTTTGGGTTATCTATGGAAATGATTAACCTATCATCGAGGATATGTGATTAGGTTATTTACTTTTCAATATGAGAATTTAAGAGCAAACGATGTTATTTGGAGATAAAAGTTCATTTGTACCTTGGAAGACTATGTGACTAAATCCTTCAAATATTTGGGTTTCAATTTTAGTTTGGTTTACTTTGAAGAATTTTATGGACAATTTGTTTATCAAATGGTCCTCGTTGAACTTTGGGTTTTGCTGGACAAATTTTGGAGATTAAGAATAGACTTTCTTTTTATAAAGGGTTATCCTTTTCTCGATTATCTGATCTTGTACTAACCATTTTGGTTTTGGTTTTGGTTAAAGTCTAAAGTCATGGGAATTATATAGTTCTCTATTGTGGATTAGGTGACTCTCTAGAATTTGATTATAGTGAACAAGTCTTTTTAAATACTCGTCTTTTGGAGAAAACATGTGTTTGTGTAAGAAATCTAATAAAAGTTGAAAGTCAACATGATAAGTAATTATTTTTCCTTATGAATAAATTCCTCAATAAAAAAACAAAAATTTTGTCCATTAACTTTTCCTACTGGGGAATCGAATACCGTTTAACCCATCACAATTTTTTGATTTTCTTGTGGTTAACTTTCTCCTAAACATGTTTTCTATCACTCTCCATCAGAACATGACCTTATTCTTTCTCCTCCATGTCCATGTTTTCCTACATGGAATCCTCGTATTGGTTAACTCGGGCGACCTCTGTACTTCTCATTCTTTATTTTAAAGTGATTGTTTTACCAACTCTTGTTCTGATGTGGGGCTTTCAAGGATGTTTCCGAGCCCAATTTTAAAATTACGAGGACACAATTACCAAAAGGGGGGAAGGATGTAACACCCCAGGTAAATAAAGAATATGAAAATTTTATATTTATCCATATTTGTGAATAAAATATTAATATTACTTTAATGGGGACGCTATGCTCGATGGAGTACCCAGTACGCAACAACGAGTTTCTTGGGAATCTTACGTTGCACTCTAATAATAAAATAATATTATTTTAAATGGTAGTTAACGCCTAACCATTGTAATGGAGGGAATGAAAATAACTAACTACAAAATTATTATATATGTTTGTCAAATATTTTTACTTTTGACAATAAATGTTAGAGGATTAAAAATGTGAATGAATTCAATTTTTAAGTGTAAACATTCTAATGTTCTTTAGAAGGTTGATTAACCGCCTTTTGATGGCGAACCTCTTTTAAATCCACTTTTGACAATTTTATGTGTTATATTTGACAAAATAAAATTCCTCTCTAGAGTAGAGACATCAAAATTTACTTTGTGTAAATTTTTGGTATCTTTCCGATAAAGTTCATTTTTTATGAATAGTGAAAAATCTTGTATTTTAATTCAAAACCTCTTTTTAATCTAATTTATTTATATGATTAAATTATCTTTTGAATTGTTTTTAATGTAAATTTAGAATATATTTTTACCATTTAATCCAATAGTGGTAATTGGAATTATTTTCACTTTGAAATTGGACTTAAACTAGTGTCAATCTTTTAATAGATATTGTATCATAAAAACACGATATTTGTTTTGACAGCGGGAATTAATTATTAAATTAATTAATGAAACTTATATATTTTGAATTTTGTAAAATAGACATCATTTTTGAGTTCGGAATATCAAATATAGCTTAGGGTGAATTTTTGGTATTTTTCTGAAAAACTTCAATTTTTTATGAATAGTGAAACCACTAAGTGGTAGTTAAAGAAACAGATTTTTCGTTTAAATGAAACTTTTCCACCTCTGTGTTTTGAATTTCAAAAATCCTACATACATGGTTGTCATTAGGAAGTAAAATGTGGTTCAATGTGATTAAAGTAATTTTTTGGTGAATAGTAACTTTTATGATCTTAATCACGATTAGAGGTAATTAATGTAATTTAAGGTAAAAATAATGTTTTAATAATGTGAAATGACCTAGACACATGTCCTACCATCATTTTATGTGTCATGGCCGACCAAGAAAATCTATGGGTTAACTTGGGGACCCCATGGAGCCACTTTGGTGGGAAAATGACATAAATAACCTTTTTTTAAAGTTAAAATAAAAATGTCACAATCATGAGATGTTTCATTAAAACAATTTTGAAATGGGGTTATACAAGTCATATTTTTGACTATAAATATTAATTAGAAATATAAAAATATTTCCTAAAACATGATATTTTTTTTAATTTTTAGACATTAAATAAATTAAATTATTTATGACATCAGGATGATGCAGCGATTACATCATTAATAAAGGATTTAAATAAAATGAAAAGATAATGTTAAAACTATAACTTACACTTGTCAAAAACCTATTGTATGAGTATATTTATAACCCTTACCACCTTATCCTCAAAATACATCAATGTGGGACCTTTAAAATCCGAATCTCATTTGAAAATAAAGTAACATTTTGTAACTTTACAAGAGTGCCCCTCCTCTCCTCTTATAAAAGGCCCCCACCTCTACCACCTTACCCACACCTCTCAAGCCTTTGGCTCGGACAAAACCTGATCCTTTTGCCTCTACACATCCCTATTTTACTCGTAGAAGCCTCACTTTGTGCAGAAGTCTTCCCAAGGAATCCTTTGAGCCCAAATCAAAAAGAGTTACCCGATTTTAAGGTAATGTTTTCACATGTGTTCTTTTGTTTTATTTTTCTTCTCTAACCGCCTAAACTCTTTTTATTCATTTATTTTATAAAAAATGAAGTATCTTAAATATACTAGGACGTTTTTATAAGAATCATTCGAGCTACACTTACACACACCTATATCTAATGGTTAAAGAACATACTGTTTCTATGGATGGCGAATTCATGCCTCACGAAACGATGATTGTTCAACACTCATATAACACCTTAAAAGGTGGAAATTAAGATTTCAATATATTTATATATGATATATAATATGTTTATGTTTTACATAAGCTTCTGTATTTTTATTTTTTGGCATACCTTTATGGTTTCCATTGTGGGTAAACACGATAATTTCATTTTAGAAAGTGCAGACTACCGCCCCCTCAAAGTGATTTGATTCGTTAATACCATATGTGGGATGTATAAAGGATGTATTTAAAGTTATTATATATTATTTATGTTACATATAAATGAGTAATATAATTCTGGAATTAAAATATACATACCTCTCATTTAGTTTTAATTCAATTAATATGACCTAGAAATGAAAGTAGCGTTCATGCGTACGTACGGCTTACCGTCTCCATGAACGGTGCATTTCATTTCGTACCTCTAAATTATTATGTAATATTATAAATACATGTATATTCTGGATGTATATGATATATATTATATCCAAATCATGAATATCATTCTGGATATAATGAACCTTTGACCACACAAACAACAAGTAATTGTTAGAATTCCACTTTCGACTTAAGAACCAAATTTCGACAAAACAAACATTATTAACATAAATGATTAAATGATGTTTATAAATAAAAATAAGTGATATAAAATGAATAATTAACTTTAAAAAGGTTCTTAGTAAAGTATAAATTAACTCAAGTTTATTATTCAGGACGTTAAAGAACGATTGAGTCAAGTCGGACCCAAGGTAAGGGATCCTACTCCTCTCTTTCTTTTTAAGTACACTCTTTTATGTCATTCCTTTTAAGATCATATTTATTTTGATTGGGATGTTCTTTTATATTAATCTTACTCTAATTTTTATGTTCATATGATGAGAGACCCTATTCTCTCTCATCAATCCATTTTGGAAGTTTTGAGTGGCGCCGTTAGGCTGCCGAATTTTTGTAAGAGATCTAACCTCTCTCTTTATTTTTAAGTACTCTCCTTTATGTCACTTCTTTTAAGCTCCTCTTTCTTATGTTGGGGGATGTTCTTTTATATTACTCTTGATGTAAACTTTATGTTAATATGATGAGAGGCCCTATTTGATCTTATCAATCCATTTTTGTATGTTTTAAGTGGCGCTGTTAGGCTGTCGAGTTTTCGTAAGGGATTTTTCATCTCACTTTTAGTCCCGTGAGATTTATGCTACATTTTCCACCATTTCCTTTGAGTGGTGTATGTACTCCCCATTATTATACCCTTGTGTAATATAATATCATTTATGGGTATTTACATATTTATTGTATGACCCTTCTTCAATGGGGTGTACGTTTCGAAAGTTACCCAAGTCGCTAAGGGAACCTTTCACCCTCCTCTTTTTAAAAGACTTATTTTTTATGTCTTTTAATTCACATACTATTATGTTGGTATATGTTCTTATATATCCTTATTGATTTAAATTTTATGACCAAGTGATGAGATACCCTTTTTATCTCTCATCAACTATTTTTCTGAATTAGGAAGTGATGCTGTTAGGCTGTCGTATTTTTGCAAGGGAACTCCTAAACCCAATTTTGATTCTTTGGGAAAAACTTGTACACCTTGAATATGTCATTCTATGATTATGTTTGAATGTCCTCTGATTTCTTTACACTTAATACCCACTTATATTTCATGTATTCGTTTGTCACACATAATTATGTAACTGATTTATCCTTAATCCAAGGATACATGTCTTTGTATGGGACTTCATCTCAATCTCTTTTCATTGAGGCATATTTTGTTTTATACACAACCTTATTTTATATGGTGTATAAAACCCTTTGACTTTTACGTTTATTCAAAAGGAATCTTTTTATACGAAGAATTTACTAAATGACAAAAGGGAATGTTTTTGTCCTATGTATGCGGTGACAACAACTTCTCCGCCGCCATGACCATTATTTGAGTTTCGGCTTCTTCTACAAGCCATACCTTCTTTTTAAAAGAAAAATAAATACCATGTTTTCCTTTCTTTTATTTTGGTATTGAAAATGGTTTTCATAATGTTTTTATATCAATGTGTTGTATTGATATCTTGTGATTGAAAGGTGGAAATGTTATGTTTCCTTTATGCATGTTTTATGTGATACGATTATGTTGAGGTTCTAGGGCATTATTATGAAGACGGGTGGTTCCGTGATAAACTAAGGGCGGGTGAGCCCGATATAGCTCTCCAATGCAATGGGTAACATGAAGGAGTTAAACGTTAAGGTTTCTCCGAAGAGATTTAGGTAATATACTGTGATGGGTATTCCAAACGTAACCAAGAGGGTTACTCCCTACGTAAAAATGTTATGAATGGCTCAAGTTACCTTTATGTCTTATTATTTCTATGATTTATTCATTCTTTTATGAGGTATGTTAAAGTGCTTATGTTTTATTGGTAAAGTATGATTTCATTCTTATGTATACATGTACTCATGTTTTCTTTCCATATTTTTATATCCCTTACTGAGCTTTTTATGCTCATCCCAAGTTTTTGAAATGTTTTTCACTGGTCAAGGGAAGGGTACATGATATGATAATAGTTTCAAGGAAGTGTCAAGAAAGAATCCATGTTTTATTTTAAATATGTTTCTGTTGGTCGGAAAAATGAATACTATCTTTTATGTAACCACTTTGTTTAAATGTGGAATGTAATGCAAGTTTTATGATCTAATTCTCTAAAACTCTAAACCTAAAAAGATCATAAATGTGTAATCTTGTAATAACTCAAGATTAAGTAAGGTTTAAGGATGTGGCCCTATAGTTATGGTGTCCAAAATTATGAATTCAATAATTATGAAACAATTATTTGATAGTTCATATGGTTATTTGACTGGTAGAATACCCATGATTATGTTTTATTATGGAATTATTTATTCATCTCATATTCCTACCATATTATGTTCATGTTTATTTTTAATGGAATGTGTACTTTTAGTTACTCTCCTTACCTTATTATTTATGATCCTCTTGTATTGATTAACTTTAATGAGCATTTCATCTCACCCCTTTCCTATGATTTATCTTTTCAATACATGAATAAGATTTTCATGAATGACCTACAGGGATAGACATAGAGTTATTAATTTACAAAGAAAGCTTATATTTTTTATTACATTTCATTTAGTAATGTTGAAATTATGTATGTGTCTTGTTTCCAAAGATAATAAACTACTTAGTCCATTAGGATGAATATTCCTTTTTATATGCTAATTTACTAAAATATGGCACAAACTCCAGGCAACCGGGGTTCGGTCCTTACAATTGGTATCAAAGGATGTTTAGAAGAAAACTTGAAAACTAGATTTTGAAAATGTAGATTATGGAAAAAACCCCTAATATAGTGTTTGAGGGTAAACATACAAGTAAATACTATAATTTTAGTAAGGAATAGATTATTTGTATTTTTCTAGAAAATACACCCCTCTCTATATACTACAATTGGATGTTATTCTAGCACAGAAGAGCCTAGTAGTGAAAACTACAACAACTTGTTTCGGGCTTAACACTGGGTATCCTGGTACACAAAAATGAGCCTTATTGAACACCTAGTTTGAAAATCCATAGTGATATTGTTAGGATAATTCAAACTTTCTTTACACTCCATTATGAAGGATTTAAATGTATATTTTTCCTCAAAGAAACCATCTTTATGATTATGGGATTATCCATGCATAGGATTTCAAATTATGATAAGTATTTTTGTATGTTGAGATTATATATTATGATTCATAACTTAATATAGTGTATAACATTATATAGAAATGGTTCCTAGTGGAAGGAATGGAAACCTGATGAACGCGTGTATCCCATGTAGGGATTTTCAACCTATGAAAGATAATGATATTGGATTTGGAGCTACGACTACTATTGAAAAAATTATAACTATATAGGTAAAACTGAATTTGGTTATGGATAATAACATTACCCGTATAAAGAATCATGAACTACAACATGGAGGATCTTTGTTAGATCGCTTGATGCAACAAAAACCTCCATTTTTCAATTGTACTAAAAACCCATTTGTAGCTAAGAAATTGATAAGTTACTTAGAGAAGATATTTCTCTCTTTGGGATGTAATGAAAGGGAGAAGGTTTCCATGTAAATTTATTATATATTGGGAGATGGAGATCATTGGTGGTAGTTAATCCTAAAAACAAAGTATGAAGAAGATATTTAAAATATTAAATGGAGGGATATTATGGAAATTTTACTAGAAAAACATTTTTCCCATGAACAACGAGTGGATATGGAAAGGAAATTATTGAATATGAGGAAGAAAGAGGATGAAAGTGTTTCCCAGTATGAATCCAACTTTAGAATTCTAGAAAAGCATGAAAATTACTACATACATAATCCAAAGAGAATGATTGATCGGTTCATTGATTGCTTAAAACCATTCCCTTGATGGGAACTGATCTCTTATAATTTATCATCATATGAAGATATAGACTTCTGTTTAATAAATACAGAAAAGGAATTATCTAAGTCGTAAGACACCAAAGGAAATAAAGAGAATAAGATGGATTCTAAAAACACATGAAAAATAAAAAATAAAATTTTGAATAAGGGAAGGGTTGACCTTCCAACCTGTAGTAATTTAGGGAAGAAACACCCTGAAACTATGCTGAACAGAATGGGAGTTTGTCAGAAGTGTGGAAAAAAAGGCCACCAATATTTTGATAGCAAGGGGAAGAAAGAAAAAAAATTAAATTATAAATTTTTAATGAGATTTTACATTATAGAGATGAATGTACTATGTGTCATGGAAATTTTCTGTAACACCCCGAGCTTCCACGATACGCTTCTCTTTCAATAATTCAATAGCTTGCATTGTATGCACGTTCGAGATTCTAACACACCGTGACTAATCAAAATAGCCATTATGAATAGTAATACATACTTTTTGAAATTATATATATTTTATATTTCAAAATGGACTTAATTTTTGGATTCGGAATATCGAAATTAGCCTATGTTGAATTTTTGGAATTTTTCTGAAAACTTCCAATTTTTTATAAATAGTGAAAAATTCTTAAAAACAACATTTTTAATAAAAATTAATTATAGTGATAAAATATAATATAGAGTGGTTTTAATGTATATTTATAATATATTTTTACCATTTAATCCAATGGTGGCCATTAGAATTAATTTTACTTTGAAATTGGACATAAACAATTGTCAATCTTTTGATATATATTGTTTCTTAAAAACACGCTATTTGTTGTGACAGCGGGAATTAATTAATGAAACTTATATTTTTGGAATTTTTTAAAATAGACATCATTTTTGAATTCAGAATATCAATTATATCTTATGGTGAAATTTTGGTATTGTTCTGAAAAACTTCAATTTTTGATGAATAGTGAAACCACTAAGTGGTAGTTAAAAAACTGATTTTTCGTTTAAATGAAACATTACCACTTCTGTGATTTGATTTTCAAAAATCTGACATACATGGTTTTCATTAGGATGTAAAATGTGGTTCAATGGTATTAAAATAATTTTTTGGTGAATAGTAACTTTTAAGTTTAATTAATCGCAATTAAAGGTAATTAGTGAAATTTAACGTAAAAATGATATTATAAAAAATATGAAAATAACATTAAACTTGTCCTACCATTATTGGATGAGTCATGGACGACCAAGAAAATCCAAGGGTCAACTTGGGGATCCCATGGAGCTACTTGGGTAAAAAAATGACATTAATAAATTTTTATTTAAAGTAAAAATATAATTGTCAAAAACATGTGTTGTTTTACTCAAACAATTATTACATGGGGTTATAAAAGTTAACTTTTAGACTATAAATATTCATTGGAAATCTAAAACTATTTCCTACATCATGGTAATTTTTTTAATAATTTTTAGACATTAAATAAATTAATTTTTTTATGACACAATGATGATGCAGTGATTACCTCATTAATTAATGATTTAAAAAAATGAAAAGATAATTTAAAATATAAGATGTAAACTTGTAAAAAACCTATTGTATGGGTATATTTCGAACCCTTATCACCTTATCCTCGAAATATTTCATTTTGGGACCATTATAATCCGAAACGCATTTCATAATAAAGTAACATTTCAATCTTTCCAAGAGTACCCCTCATCTCCTCTTATAAAAGGGCCCCACCACTACCACCTTATTCACCCCATTAAAGCCATTTGGCTCAGTCAACCTCTACCCAAATACTCTCCCAAATTCCTTATCTTAAACCTAGAAGCCTCACTTTGGGTAGACTTCTTCCCATGGAAGCTTTTGTCTAAAATCAAAAAGAGTTACACGATTTTAAGGTAATGTCTTCTCTTATGTTATTTTGTTTTATTTTGCTTATCCAACCCCTTAAACTCTTTTTATTCCTTTATTTTGTAACAAAAACAGTATCTTCAATATACTAGTATGTTTTTATGAGAATTATTTGTTTTACACTTTCACACACCTTCGTCTAATGGCTAAAGAACATACTGTTTCTGTGGGTGGCGAATTACTGCCTCACGAAATGATGATTGTTCAATCTTCTTTTAACACCTCTCATGGTGGCCATTATGATGACACTATTTTTATATATGATATATATTGTGTTTTTGTTTTCTTTATGATTCTGTATTTCTTATTTATGGAATACCTTTATGATTTCCATTATGGGTAAACGTGATAATTTCATTTTAGGAAGTGTGGACTACCGCCCCCTCAAAGTGATTTGAATCATTAATGCCATATGTGGGATGTATAAAGGATGGAGTAAATGGTATTATATATTATATTATACTGGAATTATAATATACCTTTATATCATTATGATTTCATTCCATTAAATATGAAATATAAATGAAAGTAGCGTTCATGCGTACGTACGGCTTACCGTCTCCATGAACGTTGCATTTCATTTCTTACCTCTAAATGTTACGTAATATTATGAATGAATGTATATACTAGATATATATGATATATATGATATCTAAATTATGAATATAATTCTGGATATAATGGATATTTCACCACATGAACAACTTGTAATTATAAGAAGTTTATTTTTGACTCAAGTACCAATGATCGACAAAATGACCGTTATTAACATAAATAATTACATAATGTTTATAACATGGTAATAAGTGATATAAAAGGAATAATGAACATGAAAAATATTCTTAAGAAAATATATATGAACTCTAGATTATTATTTATGAGATTAATGAATGATCGAGTCAAGTCGGACATGAGGTAAGGGAACTTCTTAACCCAATTTCCGTTCTTTGGGTTAATTTCCTAATTTCAAATTATGTCATGATATTATTATGTCCTATATTTTATTTGTACTTTATTTATGTTTAACTATATTTAATACACATAATAGATATATTTTATTTAAAAATGATCTTTGTAAGGACTTCGTCTCAATCTTCTTTCATTGAGTCATATTTTGTTTTATACACAACATTCTTTTATACTGTGTATAAACTCCTTTGACTTTTACGTTTATTCAAATGTAATCTTTTTATACGATGTGATTTACTAAACGACAAAATGGAATATTTTTTCTTGTCATAGATATGCGGCGACAACGACTTCTCCGCCACCGTGACCATTATTTGAGTTTCATCTTCCTCTACAAGCCATAACTTTTTAAAATGAAAAATAAATTCTATGTTTTAATTTTATTTTATTTTGGTATTGAAAATGGTTTTGAAAGTTTTTTTTATTATATCAATGTGTTGTGTTGATATCTTTTGATTGAAATGTGGAAATGTTATGTTTCCTTTATGCATGTTTTATGTGATACTATTATGTTATGGTTTATGATATGTTTAAACGTTTTCATATGAGGAATGCATTGGACTTAATAATCGTTAAATGATTAATAATTGACAATGTTGAAATACTAAAAAAACATTTAATGTAAAATAAAACCAATATACTTTCAATATAATAATGAATAAAAAATAAATAAAAAATAAACATGTTACTGCTCTAACACCACTTGATGGTTCCATGCATAGTGGAGGTGTCCTTTGAAGGTATGACCAACTCGGATGTTAGTCTTAAATGACATATGATTTTTTATTTAAATGATAATGTGATCATATAAAATGAAAATTATATATTAATATACTACATTAATACATCAAAACCATATGGATAGGATCTTTACATGTAATTTATAATTATTATTATAGAATGTATAGAATTACCACAACATGTAATTCCACTTTCCTTAATGATTCAATAAAATAAAATTCATCACACTATCATTTAACTATAAGATTCAAGTTAAAAATCCCTATAGTTGTGATCCACACTTCAAACACAATCTTTGATCAACGTCATACAATTATTGGGTATAGAACAACTAATCCTAGTCACTTTCATTTTTTATGATTGATCAAAACATTGTTTTTCATAAATACTGTTGAACTATTGGTATTCTCCTGAAGGCTTGAGAGCGGAGGAAGAGTGGTCACACTCTTGGTCATTGGTCAATCCTTCCTTATTCATTTCTCACACCCAAAGGGAACTAGGAATTTGATATAATTAGATTTTTATTATATAATGTCTATAGTTATAAAATCTTACCCAAGCACCTAACCATATTTAATGTTCATAATTAACCCCATGTCTATTAATAATAATAATATTATTATTAATCACATGACATGAACAACACACTAATAATATAAATAAAGATTAATTGTTTTTTATTAGAACATTAAACTATGTCAACTTTCATTAATCATTTTTTACTGATTCTCAGGTAATGACTATTTAATTAAATAAATTCCATTTAATTTTTATATATAAAATATAATAAATATCAAATTCACAAAACTTGTCAAAAAATATTTATTATTATTATTTAACTCCCATTATTATTTTGAATAATTGGTGATCATATTACTGTGATCAACCAAACCCAAATAATATTTTTATAATATATTATTAATTTCAAATCATGAATTTAATTAATATTGAAGATACACTTAGCGTGTGACCCTCCATGCCTCTTTCTCAATAAAAATTTGCATAAACTCCTAATGTCTATGTTTAGGGTCTAGAAACATTCCAATACATCTATTGAGAAAAAATTTAACATCAAAATGATTTCCAAAATCCTATAAATATTTACCATGTAATATAATCCTTTTATAAAAATATCCCAAACCAAGTAGGTTTCAGGCTGGTGCCATAAACCTATATGATTCATGTCTCGTTCGTTAACTTTCCAAAAATGAACTCACCCATTGAACACAATGGCCATGATTTTATTTAGGTTGTTCCATTACTATCATATGTTTTGAGATATTGAAATTTTTCAAGAGAAAAAGGATATCAAGTATTTATCACATTATACATTAATGTTATATCATTAATGATTCACCCAACATAGCATACTTCCTTGTGAACATATGAAGTCATAGTTTTCATCATTACCAAAAAGTACAAGAGTCATGATATCCAACAACAATAATCATAATTTCTAAGGTTCAACACACACAATCATAGACTGGAACATCCAATTACACATTGAAATGTTGTTTTCCAAGTGATGGGTCTGTTCTCATAGCCTCCTATATTAGATATTACCATGGGTGAACTCCATGAGAAGGTTTCTTATTGTATTATGAGCCTAATTCCCTTAGTATCTTGTATTTTATGTGTCCCATTAGACAATATCATCCATACATAGAATAAGGTTCAAGAATAATGTCCTGAAACCTATATGTAATCATTATAGAGAGGAACTACTCTAACATCTCAATGTGTCATATATTCTATGTAAAGTTTCCCATAAAAATATCTGGAAAAAGAGTAATCAGGATGTGATAAGAAAGATACTTCACTCTCACATTGAGGTGAATTGAATTTTTTTCATGGTCTATGGGGTAATTTTGATGCATTAAATATATTGGGATAAATATATATTTCCCCAAGTGCGGTGGAGTGTTGGAATATTATGTGTTTCTTTTTTGGTGGGGAGATGCATCAGCATTCACTGGGTACTCTAGCCTGGTGTTACTCCAAGATTTTTATCTTCTTCCATGACTCATTGATGAAATTGTAGGATCCCCATTATTCTTGATCATTGATATTTGATAGTTTCATGTTGATTTTCAAAGGATTCTCATAATACTTCACCTATTAAACATTTCCCTGAAGTCTTGACGACTTCAACAGCCCCTAGATGTAATGGCTCCAGGATCTATTTGTGTCGCCCACCTCTTCTCATGATCTTCACATATCTGTTCACACATTACATATAACGCCCCGACCCCAGCTACCCAGAGTCGGTTCATTACTTCATAACATTGGCATGATCACAAAAGATCAAGTCTCGAAAGACCGATTAGTTTAGTAGCCTTGGAAATACTAGATACATTCATAAGTTTTACATTACATCATAAAATGAAAAACTACTACAACAACATAATGTCTCCACAGTCCACACTATTATCCCCTCATAATATCCCTGTAGGTCATTCATAATTTACTTCTTCACTTCCTGGGAAAAAATAAAACATAGAAAAGGGGTGATCTCAAATGCCCAGTAAGGATAACAATATAGCAGAAACTTTCATAAATAAGAATAAACATTTAAGGCAATGTATAACTAAAACAAAAGCCTTTTAAACTTGAATATCAACATAATATGGCAAAAGTAAAATGAAATAATGCCATTTACTCATTCACATGGATATTCTACTAATCGAATAATCACATGCAAAATCACTAACCACTTTCATAATGTTGGAATGCATAATGCCAGACTATCATAACCACATAGCCAAGGCCTCATGCCAAGACTACAAATAAGATTTTGTCAAGGCCTTGTGCCAAGACACTAGTTTGTCTCATGAGACCTACCGATGCATCGAGGAGCTATAGCGGGCTCCACCCGTCACTTATTAAGTCCAATGCATTCCCATATGAAAAGTTTTAAACATAACATAAACATTCGTATTAAAACTAGCATATGAAATGTCAATAATTTCACCATAAACTATGAATGTTATAATATAGCACATCCACAGTCAAACATATCACAAAAACCTTCAATACAATATAGAAGTTTTTTATTATAATAAATCAACTTCAAATAAGCGTAAAATCCATCAAAGGATGTTGACATAGATGAAATCAAAACACTTTTTAGAGAAATATCTCTTTCTATTTTTGAAATCGTTTAAGAGCCATATAAAACAAAACATTTTCTTGAAAATATTATTATAATCTTGTAAGGAAATATTTGAAGATTTTATAACGGCGGAAAATAACCGCACCCTCCGTATAAGTTAAAAAACATTCTTACCTCAATTCTGTCGAAAAGGTTGAAAAGGACCTTGTTTTGAAAACGACGGAAAGATTCCTCTTATAAAAAGTCAAAAAGGGTATAAATGACTTTAACCCATATTCTTGTAAATAATAAAAATGTTTTGAAATACATTTTGAAGAAACATGGATGTGGATGATAACGAGGTCCCAGTAGATAATTATGTATAAACAACCGTAGATAATGAAGAGGTTGTGAAGTAAACCCTTACCTTGTACTTTTCCTTGGTTGGGGTAGGTTAACCTCCTGTATAATGGTGAAATAATTGTTATTAAATTATACGAGAATCATATACATTCATATGATATAATATATGATCTTTTAACATTGCTTTGTTAACAATATCTTAGATTTATCGTTGTTTCGGGTGTTAACTTACTCGTTTTCTTATATGTTTTGTTACGTAAGTCATGTTTTTCATGGATAGGCTGTATCTTATTCATATCCAGAATGATATCATGTCCTTAAACATTATTTTTAAATTATCAAATGATAATTATACTTGAATGGATACGATGGAGAATGAATCTCATCGCGTTCGTGGAGACGGTAGTCCGTACGTACGCACGAGCGACAATATCATTATTTTGATATTAAATAATATATAATTGGATAGTATATCATATATACAGAATCATTATCATGTTATATTTATTATTTACATGAATTACATATCATTATTATACCCATCTAAATAATAATATATTGAATAACAATTACACCACGACGTAGAGACGGTAAGCCGTACGTACGCACGTATGGTGACATGTCATTCAAATGATGGGTAGAATACTGAATATGGTTGTTCCATATTTATAATAACATCACAGTATATAGAAGAAACTGGAGTTATAATTTTAGAATTGAAATAATAGACAAAGAGGGAGTGGAAGAAGAAAGAAACATGAAAGAGGGTGATGAAAATGTTACCTCTTCTTCAGGTTCTTCCTTTTGATTTGATCAAAAGGACTCCATAGTATGGCTTTATGACTAAAGTAAAGCTTCTAGGATGAATGGAGAAATGTTGGGAGAGTATTTGGGCAGAGTTTGTCTGAACCAAAAGGCTTGAAAGTGTGAATAAGGTGATAGAGGTGGGGGCCTTTTATAAGAGGAGAGGAGGGGCTCTTTTGGAAAGATTGAAATGTTACATTATTATACCATGCTTTTCGGATTCTAAAGGTCCCAAACTTATATAATTCGTGGCTAAGGTGATAAGGGTTTGAAATAGATTCATCCAATAGGCTTTGGACAAGTGTAAGCCTTGGATTTTGCATTATCTTCTCATTTTATTTAAATCGTTAAATAATGAGGTCATCACCGCATCATAATGATGTAATAAATAATTTAATTTATTTAATGTCTAAAAATTATAAAAAAAATACTATGATGTAGTAAATCTTTTTAGCTTTCTAATGAACATTTATAATCAAAATTTGGACTTGTGTAGCCCTACTTAAAAATTGTTTTAGTAAAACAACTCATGTTTGTATCAATTTAATTTTAACATTAAATAAATATATATTAATGTCATTTTCCAACTAAAGTGGCTCCATGGGGTCCCCAAGTTGACCCATGGGTTTTCTTGGTCGGCCATGACTCATCCAATAGGAGTAGGACAAGTGTCAAGCTCATATCATATTATTAAAACATCGTTTTTACCTTAAACTACATTAATTACCTCTAATCGCGATTAAGAACTTAAAAGTTACTATTCACCAAAAATTTATTTTAATCTAATTGAACCACATTTTACTTCTTAATGACAACCATGTATGTCGGATTTTTGAAAATCAAAACACAGAAGTGGTAATATTTCATTTAAATGAAAAATCAGTTATTTAACTACCACTTTGTGGTTTCACTATTCATCAAAAATTGAAGTTTTTCAGAACAAGGCCAAAATTTCCCCCTAAGCTATAATTGATATTCCGAATTCAAAAATGATGTCTATTTTAAAAAATTCCAAAAATATAAGTTGCATTAATTAATTTTATAATTAATTCCCGCTGTCACAACAAATAGCGTGTTTTAAGAAACAATTTATATCAAAAGATTAGCAATTGTTTATGTCCAATTTCAAAGTGAAATTAATTCTAATGAACACCATTGGATAAAATGGTAAAAATATATTATAATTATACTTTAAAACCACTCAATAATATAACTTATCACTATAAATTATTTTGATTAAAAAATTTGTTTTAATTATTTTTCACTATTCATAAAAATTCAGAAGTTCTCAGAAAATTACAAAAAATTCAACATAGGCCAATTTCAATATTAGGAATACAAAAATGAAGTCCATTTTGAAATATAAAATTTTTATAATTTTAAAAAGTCGTTATTACTATTTATAACGGCTACTATGATTAGTCGCGGTGTTTTAGAACTCGAAGTTGCGTGCAATGCAAGCTATTGCATTATTGAATGAGAAGCGTATCATGGATGCTCGGGGTGTTACATTCTCCCCTCCTTCAATAAATTGCGTCCTCGCAATTTGAAATTTTTTCTTTGAAAATAAGAGGTTGAAAATAGAAAATACCTTTGTGGAAAACCCACATCGGAAATAAGGTTAATAAAATTTAGCCTTAATAAGAGGGAAATGGAAATAAGAAAGTCACCACCAAATTATGATCTCGATAAGGAGAACATTGGTGGCAATTAGAGACATATAATTGGTGGAAAAACGTAAATATTTGTAGGGAGTGATTGAGGTCATCAATCACAATCAACTGTCAAATTGAGGGCCTCAAAGCCTTCAATATATGTTGATTTAAAATATCATCAGTTCAACAAGACATAAGGTATTAGGATAACACATTTTTTGTTTTAATATCCCTTTACTAAAGTTTAAGAATTAATTTATTCATTGAATAATAGATAGGTATATATATATTTATGCCTGACAATTGGAGTTTCAACCTTCAACTCACCTTTCACTCAAAAAGATAATAGAACCCAAAAATATTATACTTTTCCTAATTGTATAAGGTTCCAAATGTTAACACATACAATTTAGATTAGTAAAATTATTTTGTAATAACCAGGGACTTCCTGTAGGCTAGTGGTAAATAAAGGCCTGTCACACTATGGTTGTGGGTTCGATTCCTGCAGCTTTGTCCAACGCGACGGGTTATGCCCCACCCTGCAGGTTTTCCTTTTCCTAAAACTATTGTATCATAATATTCCAAAAATAATCTTCATAAATTTTTTAACCTTAAACATTACTATCCAAAGATCAACTTAATCCACTCCAACCTTTATAGTTATCCAAAATACCTCTGTCCAGACTTTCTCTAAAAGGTCTCTTAATTCCAAAATCAATTTATCAGATTCCCCAAACAAAGTAAAGTTTCTCTTATTGTCACATACTAAAAATATAATTACCTTCATCATATTAAAACCTTACTGAAATCAACAAGTACTGCAGTACAATCCTTATATATATATCACATTATTATAATAACCAGAATATAATCCATGAGTCCAAAAGCACCAATACATTAATTACTATGCATCAACTATAGTAACAACATAAGATTGTCCTTGATCCCTTGGCCTTTTCTGAGGTAAGTTTCCCTGACGCTTAGGACATTCATTTGCATAATGACCCATTTCTCTACAATTGTAGCATTCAACTTTGATAGCCTCTTTCTTTCCCTTGCAATCACGAGCCTGGTGACCCTTTTCTCCACATTTATAACAAACTCCCATTCCTTTTAGGCAAGTACCAGGGCGATTCTTCCCACAATTATCACATAATGGAAAATCCTTATTTCCCTTTTTCCCTTTATCTGTCTCTTGTTCCACCGTTCTCTTCTTCTCTTGCTTTACTTTGTTGTCATAAGACTTAGAGAATTCCTTTTCTGTCTTGATAGCACACAAGACAATATCTTCGTATGATGAGAAAGATTGTGATACTAAAGCTCGACGGAGAAATGGTTTTAACCCATCAAAGAAACGATCAATATTACTCCTTGGGTTACGTATATAATCGGCAGCATACCTCGCTAACCTTGTAAAGTTGGCCTCATACTTTGCGACATTCTCATCCTCCTTTTGTTTCAGACTCAGAAATTGCCTTTCCATATCTGCTCTATGGTCATGAGGAAAGTATTTTTCTAAGAAAAGATCTTTGAACTCCCTCCATTCCATATTCGATACGTCATCATCTTCCTTTGTGTTTTGAATCAATGACCACCATTGATCAGCATCTCCAGTGAGGCGGTAAACTACCATGATAACCTTTTCCCTTTCACTACTCCCCAAGGCGTGGAATATTTTCTCTAAGGAGTTTACCCATTGCTCAGCTACTATAGTATTTGTACTCCCATTGAAGGTTAGTGGTTGTTGCCTCATGAAGCGGTTTAACATTGATCCTCCACGTTGCGGATCAGGGTGCTCCATACGAGTAAGGTTATTATTCATAACCTGAGTAAGTTGTCCCGGTATGGTGATTAGCTGATTGGCACCAGTTGCATCACCAGCCCCACTATAATTATCTTGAGCAGGAGGGCAATCCCTACATGGAGTGCGTGCATTGATACGGTTTCCATTTCTTCCACTAGGCACCATTTCTAAACAATGGCATAAACTATATTAGTTTATGAATCAAAATACATAATTCCATACTTTTAAAACACTTTACATAAATTGAGCTATTTATGGATATAATCCATAATCATAAAAATGTTTTCTTTGAGAAAGTATATAATCATAAACCCTTCATAATTATTTGTAATGAAAATGATAGTTATCCTAAGCATATCCCCCAGGAGTGTCGTAACCAAGAGTGCAGCAAGGCCCGTTGTCGTGCACCAGTTCCCGTTCGAGTCTAGCTCAAAGCGGTGTTTTCGGGTTTTACCCCTAGGTACATCTGTGCCAGAGCCGCCTCTACCTGCTCGTATCCAGACAGGGATGTATTTCTCGGAAAACTCACAACATCTCTACAATACCAAAATTCTATGAAGTTCTTCTATACTAATCCTCAAAGTCTATCTTCGGGATATGTGCTCTAATTAGAGTTTATCTAAATCTAGCTTCCAAGGTTAGTACTAAACTGCCTCTGATACCAACTATAACGCCCCGACCCCAGCTACCCAGAGTCGGTGCATTACTTCGTAACATTGGCATGATCACAAAAGATCAAGTCTCGAAAGACCGATTAATTTAGTAGCCTTGGAAATACAAGATACATTCATAAGTTTTACATTACATCATAAAATGAAAAACTACTACAACAACATAATGTCTCCACAGTCCACACTATTATCCCCTCATAATATCCCTGCAGGTCATTCATAATTTACTTCTTCACTTACTGGGAAAAAATAAAACATAGAAAAGGGGTGAGCTCAAATGCCCAGTAAGGATAACAATATAGCGGAAACTTTCATAAATAAGAATTAACATTTAAGGAAATGTATATCTAAAACAAAAGCCTTTTAAACTTGAATATCAACATAATATGGAAAAAGTAAAATGAAATAACGCCATTTACTCATTCACATGGATATTCTACTAATCGAATAATCACATGCAAAATCACTAACCACTTTCATAATGTTGGAATGCATAATGCCAGACTATCATAACCACATAGCCAAGGCCTCGTGCCAAGACTACAAATAAGATTTTGTCAAGGCCATGTGCCAAGACACTAGTTTGTCTCATGAGACCTACCGATGCATCGATGAGCTATAGCGGGCTCCACCCGTCACTTATTAAGTCAAATACATTCCCATATGAAAAGGTTTAAACATAACATAAACATTCGTATTAAAACTAGCATACGAAATGTCAATAATTTCACCATAAACTATGAATGGTATAAAATAGCACATCCACAGTCAAACATATCACAAAAAACTTCAATACAATATAAAAGTTTTGTATTATAATAAATCAACCTCAAATAAAAGTAAAATCCATCAAAGGATGTTGACATAGATGAAATCAAAACACTTTTTAGAGAAATATCTCTTTCTATTTTTGAAATTGTTTAAGAGCCATATAAAACAAAACATTTTCTTGAAAATATTCTTATAATCTTGTAAGTAAAGCTTTTAAGATTTTATAACGGCGGAAAATAACTGCACCCGCCGTATAAGTTAAAAAACATTCTTACCTCAATTCTGTCGAAAAGGCTAAAAAGGACCTTGTTTTGAAAACGACGGAAAGATTCCTCTTATAAAAAGTCAAAAAGGGTATAAATGACTTTAACCCATATTCTTGTAAATAATAAAAATGTTTTGAAATACATTTTGAAGAAACATGGATGTGGATGATAACGAGGTCCCAGTAGATAATTATGTATAAACAACCTTGGATAATGAAGAGGTTGTGAAGTAAACCCTTACCTTGCACTTTTCCTTGGTTGGGGTAGGTTAACCTCCTGTATAATGGTGAAATAATTGTTATTAAATTATACAAGAATCATATACATTCATATGATATCATCTATGATCTTTTAACATTGCTTTGTTAACAATATCTTAGATTTATCGTTGTTTCGGGTGTTAACTTACTCGTTTTCTTATATGTTTTGTTACGTAAGTCATGTTTTTCATGGATAGGTTGTATCTTATTCATATCCAGAATGATATAATATCCTTAAACATTATTTTTAAATTATCAAATGATAATTATACTTGAATGGATACGATGGAGAATGAATCTCATCGCGTTCGTGGAGACGGTAGTCCGTACGTACGCACGAGCGACAATATCATTATTTTGATATTAAAATAATATATAATTGGATAGTATATCATATATACAGAATCATTATCATGTTATATTTATTATTTACATGAATTACATATCACTATTATACCCATCTAAATAATAATATATTGAATAACAATTACACCACGACGTGGAGACGGTAAGCCGTACGTACGCACGTATGGTGACATGTCATTCAAATGATGGGTAGAATACTGAATATGGTTGTTCAATATTTATAATAACATCACAGTATATAGAATATACTGTAGTTATAATTTTAGAATTGAAATAATAGACAATGAGGGAGTGGAAGAAGAAAGAAACATGAAAGAGGGTGTTGAAAATGTTACCTCTTCTTCGGGTTCTTCCTTTTGATTTGATCAAAAGGACTCCTTAGGATGGCTTTCTGACTAAAGTAAAGCTTCTAGGATGAAGGGAGAAATGTTGGGAGAGTATTTGGGCAGAGGTTGGCCGAACCAAAAGGCTTGAAAGTGTGAATAAGGTGATAGAGGTGGGGGCCTTTTATAAGAGGGGAGGAGGGGCTCTTTTGGAAAGATTGAAATGTTACATTATTATACCATAATTTTCGGATTCTAAAGGTCCAAAACTTATATAATTCGTGGCTAAGGTGATACGGGTTCGAAATCGCTTCATCTAATAGGCTTTGGACAAGTTTAAGCCTTGGATTTTGCTTTATCTTCTCATTTTATTTAAATCGTTAAATAATGAGGTCATCGCCGCATCATAATGATGTAATAAATAATTTAATTTATTTAATGTCTAAAAATTATAAACAAAATACTATGATGTAATAAATCTTTTGGGATTTCTAATGAATATTTATAATCAAAATTTGGACTTGTTTAACCCCACTTAAAAATTGTTTTAGTAAAACAACTCATGTTTGTGTCAATTTAATTTTAACATTAAATAAATATATATTAATGTCATTTTACAACTAATGTGGCTCCATGGGGTCCCCAAGTTGACCCATGGGTTGTCTTGGTCTGCCATGACTCATCCAATAGGAGTAGGACAAGTTTCAAGCTCATATCATATTATTAAAACATTGTTTTTACCTTAAACTACACTAATTACCTCTAATCGCGATTAAGAACTTAAAAGTTACTATTCACCAAAAATTTATTTTAATCTCATTGAACCACATTTTACTTCTTAATGACAACCATGTATGTCGGATTTTTGAAAATCAAAACACAGAAGTGGTAATATTTCATTTAAATGAAAAATCAGTTATTTAACTACCACTTAGTGGTTTCACTATTCATCAAAAATTGAAGTTTTTCAGAACAAGGCCAAAATTTCACCCTAAGCTATAATTGATATTCCGAATTCAAAAATGATGTCTATTTTACAAAATTCCAAACATATAAGTTGCATTAATTAATTTTATAATTAATTCCCGCTGTCACAACAAATTGCGTGTTTTAAGAAACAATTTATATCAAAAGATTAGCAATTGTTTATGTCCAATTTCAAAGTGAAATTAATTCTAATGAACACCATTGGATAAAATGGTAAAAATATATTCTAATTATACTTTAAAACCACTCAATAATATAACTTATCACTATAAATTATTTTGATTAAAAAATTTGTTTTAATTATTTTTCACTATTCATAAAAATTCGGAAGTTCTCAGAAAATTACAAAAAATTCAACATAGGCCAATTTCAATATTAGGAATACAAAAATGAAGTCCATTTTGAAATATAAAATTTCTATAATTTTATAAAGTCATTATTACTATTTATAATGGCTACTATGATTAGTCGCGGTGTTTTAGAACTCGACGTTGCGTACAATGCAAGCTATTGCATTATTGAATGAGAAGCATATCATGGAAGCTCGGGGTGTTACATTACATTTTGTTATTAATTCAAGTCTTTGAGGAAGCGTCATGTGGTGCTTCAAGAATAGATTGTTTTGTTCTTTTGAGGATTTGACCACCATGAATAGTGAAAGAATGTGGAGCTTCTTGATCTGGTGAGTTTGACAATGTTGCGAAGACCTTTAGGTGGTTGGAACCTTCAGATCTGGGGTTCTGGCTATTGATTCCTTAGGTGAGTGTAGGCTTTGACATCAACTAGTGATTGTAGGGACGTGTATTTCAGATCTAGACTCATTATATTTCGGGACATTCCATGGACCTAGTTAAAAAGGATCCTACTACTATTTCAGTGTGGTCCTGGACACAATCTTCTGATGGTGTTGGTGTGCATTACTTCTTTGAGGATATTCTCTTCTTTCGTTTTTTATTTTTTTTGGATTTTTCTTTAATTTTAATTGTAGTTATGCCATTTTTTGTGGTGGTGTGCTTGGATGGATTTGGTTTTCTCATTATAATATTAGGTGCATTGTAGATTTGGGAAGGTTACACTATTTTGGAATCCCCAAAAGTGGGATGAGTGTGATGACACTCATATTACATATAATAATTTTTTGTTGGATTGATAAGAACCATGTGTTATCGTTCTGTTCATAGGATTAGTCTGATGTTGTGTTGCATTAGGTTGGCTTTTGGATTCCTTAGTGCATCTTTGGGTAGGTGTATCACAAGAGGGGTAGGACTGCTGCCATCTACCGTATCACCATCCCTCCATTTTTTTGGGTGGGATGGGTGCTCTACCATGTTGTGAATGTTTTTTGGCTCAATGTTGTGATTCATTTCTACTCCAACATGATTTTTCATCGTGATGTGCTTCTCATATGAATAAACATCATTTGGATTTGTGATGCACTTTTCAAGTGCTTCTAAATGATTTGGAATTTTTATGTCATTCTTAGCTGCTCTGGTGTCACATGGGTTCATGGTGTGCCTTCAACTGCTCTGATTTCATCATGATCTGTGGCGCACTTCACGATTGCTCTGGTGTCATTTGGCTTGGTGATTTTCTTCTTTATTGCTCTATCATGACCTTTCAATTTGATGTGTTTCTTGGAATCTCTGGTGTGACTTAGATAAGTGATTCACTTTTTAGTTACTATAGTTTCTTTTTAATGAAGTGGATATGTGGCAGGTGTGGTGACAATTCATATTTATTTTCTCCTCCCTTTCATCGGCAGGTGGGGAGAGGAAACAATGCGTTCATTAATTCTTTCCATTACGTTTGTTGTAGTTTTATCAATTGGAAATATGTTTGGAAATTTTCATCATTTTTATTATGGATTTTCCCCTTTAATTATTTTTTTCCCTCTTCACCCATTCCTATTAAAACAGGTTTCTTTTTTTCATTTAATAAAGAATGATTGACCCTCAACTTTTTATAAAAAAACGATGTGAGAAGGGATTTATTAAATTCGAAAAACATTTAATCATATACTAAACTAGAAATTTTATTAATAGCAAAGAAAATAAAAAAAAATATTTTTTATATACATATTTATATACTTCCATACAATTTTTATATAGAAAAATGAAATTCTATACTCATGGAGATGGTTGGTCGTAGGTATATATGAATTTATTTTTTCAATTTTTTGATGGATGGAATGAAAGAAAGCTAAATAATTACTCACCTTTATAAAATAATTATTATTTAACATATATATATATCCCATATATTATTTGACTATATACTTATTACCTTTTCTGTAAAGTGTATGTTAAAAATGAATCACATCGCTTCATGAGGTTGTATTCCTCTGTACACACGATCAACGTTATCGTATTCCAATAAAAAATAAAGTAAGAATATATATGTGATATTATAAATTAATATATATAATTATGTTAAAAATATAATATATATAAATATATACATTAAATATATCAGTATATACATCCTTTAGAGGTTCTTATGGAAAACAAATTTTATCAGTTTGTGAGGCGGTGGTCTCTTGTACACATGATTGATGGTTTCTCTTCACATTTGATGTATTATGGGATAGATATAAGTTATTTAATAACAATAATAAAATATTACTATATATAAGATTTTGGATTTATTATTTGAGAATATTTAGTGAATAGTTTTAATGTATAGTGGAATAAATAGATTGACTATTCACCGTTAAGAACTATACCACTTTTTTTGTGAACCTCTTTAAGTTTAGAGCTAAAGCCTTTAAAGGATGGCTTTTTGATCACACCCGGGAATATAGGTCATGGAGATGGATTTAATAAATGTATTTTGACAATTATTGTAAGATCCAATGAGATTTTTATGTGTATATAGGAGAAGATAGTATATTTACTTTTAAAAGTGCAGGAAGGAACCCACATACGAATTTCATAAAAGAAGTCATAATGATGAAGTTATTATCCATAAAAAATATTCTAAATTTCCATATATTTGATGGTGTTATATTATAAGGTAGAAATAGGGTTATAAAATAGTATTTATTAATTTTTTGTTTTAAAAATTACCCTTATCTATAGGTTTCACCCCCGATAATCTCATTTAAACCCAAATTGCAGTAATTAATTTTTACTGTTTTTTCAATTTATTTTGACCAACAATTAAGTTGTACTTATTATATAATATTAATTATTATGATTAAAAATATAGAATCCATTTTACAAAATTTTATTCACAAAATTTTTATAATTTAATGTAATTTTAAACTCACATATGTGATGAAAAAAAGGTTTTCCATAGGAAAAGTGTTCAAAATTAAAAAAAGTAATTATATCAAAATTAAACATATAATTAATTAAAATTATATAAATTTAATTAATTGAAATATTAATTATCAAATATTTACCTTTTTATTTTTTTTAAAAAAATCGAACTAGTAAATGCTTTAAATAAAATGGTAGTTTTAAATAAAATATATATTTTCACTATTCATTGAAAATTTAATCATTTCAAAAAATTATAAAAAATTCATTATATGATAATATCAAAAATAATTTTCAGTTTTCAAAAAATATTTCATAATATTTGAAAAAAATATAACTTTAAATAAATACACAAAATGAAATGAAACTACATTTTAGAAAAAATAATATTTTTAGCATAAAACTAGATTTACTTTTATACCATTTTTAGAAAAGAAATAAAATGAATGTTAAAAAATTTTATTTAATACATAATATATAAATATCATTTAACTAATTCACTAATATTTATAAATACAATTTATTATGATAAATGAAAAATAATGGTATAAAAATTTCTTTTCAGAAAAACATTTTTTTACCTTCAAATGATTTATATTTTCATTCATAATTAATTAATAACAAATGAATTTAATTTATTAATGTGTAAACCATTTAAATTTCATAATTTATTTAGTACAATTAATATCTTACAACTTAATTAATAGGTTATAATTGTCTTATTTAAATAATAAAATTTTATTAGTGTATCACTGTTCGTTTAAACTCGGTGTTTTGTGTATCACAAGATATAGATGAAATTATATTATTTAAAGAGAAATATATAATAAAATATTAGGATGTTACAACGATATGTTACTAGAATCTCAAAATAGGTATAGGAGAGGTCATCCAAATCCTATCATATGATGAAATTATTGGTAGAAGGCATTAACATAAGATTTCTCTGATATTAATTATGAAATAGTTAATAAAACTCCTTTATAACTTGATCATATGATTATGATAAGTTTTCCTGGATCATGAATTTTGATTCACATATGATTCAGATCATATAAATTTTCCATATATATTCCACAAATCATGATTATTATCTATGAATTTTAAGGTATGATTTTATATTGATATTCTCATGTTATCATACTCTTATTATCATGTTATGATTTTAAATGATCATTGAGTGATATTTATCATCATTACCCTTAATCACAATATAAGATCACCATTTATCTTGTATTCTATTCCCCAATATATGAAATAATTTATTAGGTATGTTATGCCTAATAAGGTTACTAGATGTGATGAACATAGTGGGAGATAATGTAGAATTTTTAGGAACCCTAGTTTATGTATCCAAGTTCCACAATTAACTAAACCTATATGATTTGGGTGTGGGTTGAAATGATATTTAATGTATATTCATCTAAAATGATGTAATAATTATGTATAAAATGTTTGTTTCACCTCAAAAATTGACTAACCCTATTGTGGAATACATCTCAAGAATATTTCAATATCTATAGTACAACCAACTCATCATAGGAAAAATGTGTCTAAATACACAATGTCATTAAACATCTCATAAATAACCCACAGTCATATATACCATCTCAAAGAAATTAACCTAAAAATTATCATGATAATCAGTTCAAATATGTGACCCCTACTCACAAGTAATCAAACTGAATCCACCATGATATGAAACTACATAGAATAACACACCTACACAAATCATTTTCCGATTGTTCTTGGATCTTAGTAGACAATTCCAAAAAATTAGAGAGAGTTGTTACACTATCAACTGAAACATTTCACCCCACAATAAGAAGATATACTTATGAACAGATAATCTCAAACATATAACTCAAGAGGCTTCAAATTATGATTATAATAAGACATTATCTGATCATATAATTCCTTCATCCACTCAAAAATATTGCATACTTTCTCTCTCACAACTATGCACAAATTCTAGTCTTAGAATTATTGAATCTCCAACCTCAGTAGAAAACAATGTAGATAAAGAAGGTCTGACATTAAATTCATAAAATTGAGGAATAATTATTTCTATATTGATACCATTTATAATAATAAATCTTCACCATGATTAGGTGTCTCGCTCATGAACCTCCAGTATTTGGAATACATGTGTGAAACATGTATTCTAAAGTTAGAATAATTTTCTTTGGATGGCCATTCATTTTTGGATAAAAGGTGGTGCAAAGGTATAACTGAGAACCAAAAACACCCTAGATACCTCTCCAAACATGGGAGGTGAAATAGGGATAATGATCACATATTTTCATCTTCATAACCATGTGAATCCTCACAACCACCTCCTGATAATTCTTTGAAAAAACATTCATTGATCTCGACTCCGTTATCTCTGAGAAGTTATCTGACTTCATTACGTGGTCAATAATCACACATATACCTTCAAATTATTCATCATATCATGGAAAATTGGTGATGAATCCCATTTTTATTTCCTCTCACATACTCTAAAGAATATCTTTCTGCGGAAGTAACCAACAAGGAACATGATCCATAACCTTTATCCTTGAGAAAAAAACATAAACACATTAACATGGAAATAATATCATTATACCAAACCACGAAAAATAAACAAAGGATGCATTATATATCTTCTCTACAGTGAGATATATATCAAAAAATGATATTCGAAATATATAGATAACCACATCATGAATCACTGATGGAATGAAGATCCTCCCTTAAAACAACACCCAATGTTGACAATCTTTTGACCATCCCTAAGGGGAATCACCACAAATAACTCAATCTATTCAAACCCCCACCTCATAATTCTTTATATGGGACTACTATACTTGTTGGACCAATTAATACTACACTTCCAACTAATAAATATTCCTCTAACTTCAACTTCTCTCATATCAAGTTGTATTTTGAAAAAAATTCGTCATCATCCTCCATGCATCACCATAATCACACATAGTATCTCGGCATTATTTTGTACAACAAAAAATAGACACAAAATTACCATTCCTTAATGTATAATTTTTTTTTAATTTTATAATCCCATAAAATATCCTTAAAAAAACTACCCAAAATTCAAATAAAATTGAACGAATATATACCTGAATCTATTGTGATTGGTAAATACCACAACACACTCACAAATAAGGTAATAGAACTAAAACATCAAATAAAAAAATCGATAAAAATATAAATTTCATGGGTAGGATAGTTAAGTTCATTGGATCATAATTACAGATACTCATAGAATATATATAGTAACCCCGACTAATCATACATAAATATAAAATCTTTTGGGGGAATAATCAATTAATTACAGAAAAACACCATAGGATCGTAAAAGATTAGTGTCTTCAAAAACTAGATAAATAATGTTCTTATTTTTTGAATGATATTAAACATCAAAAAAAAGATATTACCACTTAGTAATCCTATTAAACATGTAATACATAATATCTATCTTCTTGTACTATGTACAAAAAACATAAGAAAGGGTATTCTTGAATTTTAGTACTGATAATAATGTGAGATATCAATGATTTCATTATAATAACATGAGAAGAAATAGAATGAGAAAACGAATTTAAAATTTTAAATCCTTACCCTACATATGAAATATCATAATCATGAAAAATTTAATAAATAGTGTATGTTCATAAGACATAAATAATGAATCAAATAATATGATACAAGAGAGGCTGACATTGCCATAAGACATAGAATTTTTCCAGACACATAATCCTAGAAACTCATTTCCAAAGTATTCAAGGATTAATAATAATGTTGTCATAGTGGAATGTATTCATTACCCAAACCATCTTCGTAGAATTGGTTCACTCCCAAGACAATTATAGTTGAAAAGTACCATATTGAACTGGGTGACCACCCATTCTAGTTCGTTATATCTCATTAGATATAAATATTTACCTTAGGCATTAAAGGGAGATATAGGTCCCACACATCTCATAATGAAAATCATACATATATGTTCCGAAATATCATAAAACATTAATCAAGGTAGAACCCATGAAAGGAATTATTTTCATCAACATTCCATCACAACATCGTAGTATGACCTATAGAAAAAAGAATGGGGTTCATAAGCATTTCATCACAGTATATCCCATGGAAGAGAAATAGATTCCATGAACATATGTCCATGTTAACAAAAACCATTAAGATAAATAATAATAATTGTATACATGTATAATATCTCTGCTAAATCATAATTCATATCAAATAATTTCATCTTATATGGATATATATTTTTAATGATCACTTGGAACATTTCATGAGAAAAATAAAATTTCCAATTTGAAAAAAAAATTATAAAAAAAATTCATAAAATTTTTTTTAATCAATTTTCATTTAAATTAAACTTGGATTCATATAATTTATCTTAAAATCATTTATTGGTCATGATGGGTGAAAATATGGTTCATTTCATAAAATTTAAAACAAATACTCCTTTCACATTTTTGGTAAAAGTCGAACGATCCTTTAATGAAAAAAAACATGAAGATAAAATTTAAAACCTTTTTTTAATAATAAAACTATGAAAAAAAGACATTAAAAATAAAAAAAAAAGTAATATTAAAACATTTTATGATTTTTTTTAGAAAACATGTGTATGGTTGACAAAGGGTTTTCAACCTTGGAGATAAATTAAATCGATTTTAATTAAATATTTTTTTCGAATATTAGGTATATAAAGAAAGGAAAATGAAAATAAAAAATGTATTCTCAAGTAATAAATTGAGTAATATAAATTTCAAGAAGATATTAAGAAGTGTATCCTAATATTTCATTATATAAAGTGTAAGCATAGAAAATGCTGATAAATAATGATATTGTAACATCAACCTCTTCGCATGTTGTTATATTTTAAAATGTAATCACCATGAAATATATATAATGAAATCGATATGAAAATACCTATAATTTTCCTAATAATCATTATAAAATACAATCATTGGAAGAATATACACCACACAATAGAAAAAAGTGTTCTATGTAGAGTGTATCTTATAGATATAAAAAGTGAGATGAAAATCCCTTACTATAAGTCTAAACATCCTTAATACACATTTCAACCACATGTCTAATAAATATAAATTTATTTTAAATTTATTATAGAATCAAAATATATCTATCATAACATATATGATTTAATTATACAATTTTATCACCCATTTATTAACATTGATTTGTTAAAATAACTATTTTGGGTAATAATTGAGTTGTTTTTCATGCATGTTATTGTTCGGTAATTTTTGTCGATATACTTTGATCATTATTTCATAATATATAGAATTTGAACCATGATATAAATATAATATATATTTATTATGTAAAAATTTCTATTTATTCATAAAATTAGTGATAGAAAAATAGATCACACTGTTCATATAGGTAGTATGTCATACATATGCAAGAACGTTGTCTCTAATCATTCAATAGAAGGAATGAACAAAAGGTAAATGATAATTCTACTTTCAAAATAATTATTATTTAATATATAAATATCATATATAATGATTAATTTTCTTCTTATTTCCTTCCCTAAAAATCGCAAGTGATAATAGAATCACATAGCTTCATGAGGGGGTAGTCCTCCATACGCACGAATGGTGTTATCATATCTCCCACAAAATGGAATGTAAAAAAACGAATAAATGACATTGTGTTTTCATAAGTATAATAATGTTAAAAATATATTGAATATATATTATATCCATTATGATATCTAATCTTGAGAGGTGTTTTTGGAATATGATGAACCTTGGTTTTCAAGGCGGTAGTCCACAATACACACAATCAATGTTATTGTTTCCCATTTGAGGTAAGAGAAGATAAATATAGTTTACACCCTTAATTTAACAATATATATGTATATTTTAGATAGTATGGTTATTATATTGGCATGGTAAAATAATATTTTAAGTAGGTGGAGGAAGAAATAAAATAAAAACACTCATTGAACAATGTCACCTCTTCTTCGTGTGACCACAATAGTTTTACCCCAAATTCATTCCAATCTTGATTATATGATAAAAAAAATATTTTAGGATTAGGTTATGTAATTAAATAATTTGTTTTTATTTTCATTTTTCTAACTAATTTTTTTTATGTTCATACATGAGAAGAAGGGGGTGGCATTTTATAAGTAGGGGAGAGGACACACTCAGAAATGTTGAAAATAAAATAATGTACCCAAGCTTTATCATTAAAATAGGATCCAAAATGTTCCATCACAGATCATATAAGTTATAAGGTTCATATATGGCAAAAAATACGATTTTGAAAGTATTTATGAAATTTTTATAACTTATCATTTTATTTTGACCCCAAGTAAACCATTTTTACCATAACTATAGGAATTAATTGTAACTATTTTCACTAAACATTATGGTAAAGAATTAAGTTTAACATATTAGATAATGTTAATTACTATTATGAATAAATTATAATGCCTTTTTTAAAATTCAATTCATTTAATTGGATGAATATAATTTAATGTTCACCCAGAAAACATGATAAAAAAGTGGGTTCTCAATGAGAAACTTATCACAATTATAAAATTTTTTAATATCACAATTTAATATGAAAATAATTAAATTGAATTAAATTGGATTAATAAATTTATTATTTGTCAATATTTTCTTTTAAAATAATATCAAAAAAATTATGAAATTTTTATATAATTTAAAATAAGGAATGGAATAAAAACATGTTTTCACTATTCACTAAAAAGATTATCTTTTTATAAAATTTAAAAAAATTGTAATATATTTTAGATATAATGATTAAAATAATGAATTTTATTTTATATAATAAAATTAATAAATTTGGATGAAAATGGATTTTAAAAATAATTGTGTAAAATTTGATGAAATTGATTCATTGAAAGGGATAGTTTTTTAAGAAAATTTTCCATTTTTATACTATTTTGTATTTTAATTTATAATTAATTTATAGCCAAAGAATTAATTTTATAAATTTTAATACATTTTCATAATTAAGTTAATACAACTAATACCCACTATTATAAATGATAAGCAATAATAATTATTGATATTTTAATATAATATTCCACTTTTTTTTTAAAATCAATGTTTCATGTAACATAAGATTTTGATGAAATTTAATTTACATGAAAAAAATAATTCATAAAAACATGGGGTGTTAAATTCTACCCCCTTAAAATTATTTAACCCTCAAATTTATCACTATAATTCAAATAAATGAGGATATGTTTTAATCATGAAATCCTCAGGTTCCCACATAGCTTCCTAAAATTGGTGACTTTACCACACAACTTTTACCAGGGATATAGACATGACTCAAAGAACATTATCTCTGAGATTTAGAATCTCCACATGATACTCCTCATTAGTGGGATTTCACATCGGTAGTACAACTTATGAGTTTAGTAAATTTGATGGATTATATATGTAATTTCTAAAGAGAGACACATGGAAACATATGTGACTTCATAAAAGTTTTATGGAAGAGTCAAGAAATTGGAAACCGGCCCTACTCGATCAAGGATATCAAAATAGCCAATATTCATAGGGATCAGTTTTCCATTCTTCATAAGTCATATAATCATATTCCATGGATAAATTATATGAAATACCATTTCACCAGCTTCAAAAATCTAAATCATGCCATCAATTTAAATCATAAATTTTTTATCGACTCTAAGTTGCTTAGATGTGTTTCTGAATGGATCTACCACTCTAATAAATTTTTTAATCATTCTCAGAACCTAATAGATTTTTTTCTCAAATTTTATTCAGGAATTTTAGATACCTACACTTCATTCTATAATGGTATTCATAAAGTGATACCTAAATTCCCAATTTAATGCTATTACTGTATGAAAAATCAACTAGATGAAGGTATTGATCCCAAAAACCATTAGAAATTGTAGAAAAAATCATAATACATACTCTATGATTTTTATTATTATATAAAACATACCTTTTTTATATGGATGATAAAAAATGCTGAATCTTAGATCTGTATCAAGGGCGTGCTATAGAATTCACAAAAACATTATGGTAATCCTCAAATTCCAATCAGATACAATAGAATGTGGTAATCTATTTAATATTACCACTTCATTAACATATATTCATGAAATTTTATTAGGAGATAACTTATTATTACTCTACCCTTTTAAAAATATTATTATGTGATTTTAAGTATAATTAACCATTAAATACAATCCAATGATTGTATAGTCTAATGTCATTTAAGGATTAGGTACATAATTAGAAGGCATGAAATCAAAATAAAAAAATATTTTATTTGATATACATATTGATATCGTAATATCCATTTAGATCGTATATCTGTAAAGGATAACCTAGGAAATACCTAAACAAAATAATAAGATAAAAACCCAATAATGAAATAAACATATAAATAAAGCATACCCCATGGGCTAGAACACATAAAATGATAACATAAAATGGTATAGAACATGAATAAAAAATGGATTAAGAACATTTATAATATGGAGTCATTTAGTCATGGAATAAAAGGAATGAGGAAGTAATAAAAAACATGACATACAAATGAGATAAGGATAACTTCCATGACTATATCAAATGGTAGAAAAAGTCCCATAATGTAATCAAGTTTACTTTCTATCCCAACATGACCTATCATGATACTAAAAGTTAAATAATGAATTGGATCATTATTTAGTCCCTCCAATCATAAAATATTATTTCATATGTATTCAATATAAATAATCAATCATAAGGGATAAACATAAGGGTTACCCGTGGAATGAATTAGGTATAATAATAATGTAATACGACATAACCATAGGGAATATCATAATGGTTTCCCTGAAATAATGTATTTATATCATAAATGAAATTTAATAAAGTTATATATTATTATATTATGATAATTTATGTCCAAATAAAGTGGAAATATGTTAAAATAGTGTTTTATAAACAATAGAAATTAGCCACTTTGGTGTGGTGTAAGTGAAAATATAAGATCCCTTAAGGTTGAAAAAGGCATAATTGTTTACATAAAACTAGAAATAAACTAAGATTTTAATTTATTATAAAAATATGTATTTTTGAAAAATATCATGGGGTTATAATTGATTATGAAATTTATGTGATAATGGGTAATAAATTAGGGACTTCCCTTTAATTGGGTTTTCTTATTGGAATTAATTGAAAAGGAAAACATCATATAATTACCCAAAAAATAAAGGATAATTTATCGTGTTATATATTTTTTGGATATAAATAATGAATTTAGGTGGATAAAGAATAATAATTAAGAATTAAATTGGGGTAATGAAACCGAAAGTTTAACCTTGGGGAAATGTGGAGGTTCATAGAGAATCCCTTACCTTATGTTCAAAAGTGTCTTGCACTTATAATTAATTTATTGGATAATAAAATTAAAAAAATTATTTAATAATTTAATAAGCTTTATACATATGTTTTATTTATAATAATTTGATTAAGTTAATTTATGGGATTTTTTATGAGTTATGAAATTCAATTTCATTATTCTGGGAGTGTTCTTTTCATGCATTTAGGATTGGTTCTCTAGAGTTTAATTTCATTGAGTTCTTATCAAATGTTAGAAAAACTATAGTAATATAATTATGTGATATCTAAATATCTAAATAATTTTAAATGGTACCATATATCATTTTTTATATATGAGAATTATTGTTTAGATAAAATGTTAATGATGAATGTTAGTTTATTTTTGATAATTTGGATTATCAAAAACTAGTTTTGCTTTAATATTTAATATTATTCATATATATTAGTTTCAAAAACATAATATAATTTGTAATATAAATTTTAAAATTTCATTTAACCATTATAATGGTTTTATGACCATCCATGTTGGTGTTAACTGAAAATGAAAAATCATTATTCATGAAGGCGGTGAATAACCACATCTTGTATGATGATTTCATATTTAGAAATAAATAATTGGAGAATATGTTTGATGATGGCTATTAAATTAATAAAATAACAATATAATATATATATAATACATGATTTATCATGTCAATTTTTATAGGTAAGGTTAGGGAAGGATAATAAAATAAATTAAATTAGAAGAGAAAGATGGAGGGGTTTACCTCTTGAGTGTCGTCTCCTTTAAAACCTCTATATAGAAATGGTATTTTTGTGAGACCAGTAAGGCTAGAACATGGGAGAAATTGGGAGTGGGATAGGTAATAATATAATAAATCACCATGTATTAGAATGTGTGAGAACAATAGGTGGTGAGGGGTGGTATTTATAGTGGGGGGAGAGGGGGTGTTTTTGGTTATTTTATTAATTTATGTATTGTTTTGGATCAAGACTATCAATAATGTTGATTATTATGAATATGTATAGTATTTAAAACTTTTTTTTGAGATAATTCTTAATTACATCATCCATGACTCATCCATGACTAAAATATTCATTTATTTACTTATAATGTTAAATACCGTAAATTACTGTATTTCACTTTTCAACAAAAAGTCAACTATTTTTGAAAAATACAAAAAAATCAACAATACCATTTTAAAAAATTTAGATTTCAATAATGGAATCTATTTTATGAAAATAAGATTTTAAATGTGAGGAATTTTATTTTTAATTAAAATGACCTTTTATTCAAAAAATGACGATTCTAAATTTATAACAAAATTTATGACACTTTTGAAAATTAATTAATGTCTTATAAAAGTATCTTATAGTAATAATAAAACAAAATTATAATTTATAAATCTATTTTATGAAAATATAGTTTCATTTAAATCAATATATAAATTATAAAATAATAATAAACCATTAGATTTCAGAAAAATACAAAAATATAATTTTATATTCTTAAAAAATTTATTTACTTATTCTATGATATAAATATACTATATTTTATTTCATGAGAATAATAAATTTTATATATACTTTAATAGGTTAGGTTTCTATTCTACTAGATTTTTTTACTATTCTTGATGGTCACATTACTATTCCTATGGTCAAGTAACAATTCCTTTGGTATATATTACTTAATTTCTATATATACCTCTTATTTCATTATAAATTTTTGAAAATAATGTTTTTATTAGGTTCTATATCTGATTTATGTATTTTATACAATATAAAATAATTATAATAATGAAAATTATATTGATAAAATTTCGATTTGTTACACTCATCCCCCTTATGAAATTTCACCCTCTAAATTTCATGTCACATATTAAGGTGAAAACTAGTGAGGATACATCTCCTTCATCACTTCCCATAGTTACCAAGTCTCCACATATAACTTATGGTTCCTCCACAGTACATAGACTAGGTGATTAGTCTTGTGGTGTAGAACTTTATCTCTACGGTATAAAATATTAACCGATTTCTCTTAATACGAGAGGTCATTTTCTAGTTGTAACACATCCAGATTTACTAAATGTGTGGAATATAGTTTTTAATTTTAGGATGGTGATACATAGAGTATATAATGTACCTGAAACAGGGATAGTGGATGTTATGGATGACAGGCCATAACTCCCAGCAAATCATGAAACTCAAAGGGGTCAATATACCTGGGACTCCTCTTTCCTTTCTTCCTAAATCTCATGATCCACTTCTAGGGAGATATATGGAGGAATACCATGTCTCTAACCATAAACTCTATGTCCCGTTAATGATTTCACTCATAGATCTTCTATCATCTTTGTGAATCTATGATATATTTATGAATCATATTCACCCCTTCTATAATTATTAAACTATTTCAGGTCCTTACAGTTTTCGTTCAATGACTTCATCCCATTGTTCTGGTGTTCTATATATTTTCCCATAAATGGTTTAATGTAGAGCCATTTTTATGCATCAATGAAAACTATTTTTTTTGATAACTATACAATAGATAGATAATAATCTCAGCAACCATTAATGTATATAGTACATGATTTGAAAATGAATTCCATTTTATGAATATTTCACTCATATCATCCATCAGTATAAGGATTTCAGGTCTTACATATGTTTTTCTCAGCATTTAGAGAATTTTGGAGACTTTCCCAAAACATAGAGGTAAATCTCAGATCGTTATTAGATAAAATCAATAGTTGTACTGAATTCATCATCACTAGTACATGTATTAATATCCATTCAAGTTTGTTTTGAGATTTGTCCTATCAAATTGTGATAAATTGAGCTATATTTTAATGATGATCAACAATAACCCATATAGCATTATTTCCTCCACATGTGTTTATAAGTCCAGTGACAAAGTCAAAAATAATTTTTTTCTATTTCCCTATTGGTATGGGTGATGGTTGCATCATCCCCTTAGAATTTATTTATTTCATCCTTCACTTGTTTACATACTAGGCCATTTTATACATATTCAGTAATATCCTTCTTAATATTGTCCCACCAACTGTGCCCTTTGATATCTCAATAAATCTTTGTGATCCATGGGTAAATAGAGAGTTTTAAGTTGTGTTTGTCATCTAGAAGATCATTCTTTACCTATGGATTGGATGGTACAAATAATAGGGACCCAAATCTTATAACTCCTTTATTATTAATCCTGAACTTTGAGGATTTCCCATATTAATATCTTTGACATTTTTCTTAATTTATGCATCATTTATTTGAGAGTCCTTTATTTTCTCCATGGGGGATGATTTAAAAATCATTTTATAATGGTTTTATGCTGATAATTCAATCCATATTTTGAAAATCTATGAATATTGGATCCTTCTCAATTCTCATCATTTATAATGTTGTAGGATCCTTTCTACTTCGAGTTTCATCGACTTTCATTTACTTACCAGGATGGTACTGAATTGAGCATTCATAATCCTTGATAAACTCTGACTATATTTATTGGTGCATATTATGATACTTCTATTTGTATATATATTTGATTCTCTTATGATTGGTATATATCTCACTCTTCTCCCCATTGAGATAACGTTATCATTTATTTAACATGAAGATCACAGCCACCAAATCTGGATACAGAATACGACAATTTCACTCATGGATTTTAAACTACCATGAGGCATATTCCATTACTTTATCATTTTTCATTAGTACATATCCTAATACATTATATGAAACATATTTTTTTACCATAAATATTTCCCCATTTTTTATAAGTGTGAGTATTGTTGTAATGTTATTCCTTATTTTCAACTCATTGAAGAAGTCCTCACATTCACCAGTAACGTCACAATTTACTCCCTTCCAAGTAATATAGATTAATGGATTTGAAAATAATGAGAATTTATTCACAAATCATTGTTTATAACAAGCTATACCAAGAAAACTACTGACATCTATTACAGATATTGTCATGGGCCACTCTTTGATTACCTTTGTCTTGGAAGGGTCTACAAATATTTCTTTGATGTTGATAACATTCTCCAAGATTGATACTTCATCCACCAAGAACTCACATGTTATATACTTTGCATATTTATTCTCCCTTTTCATTGTATTTTGTATACAATTCAAATGCCCTTCCACACTTTTGGATTATATCAGAATATCATCGATAAAGACATTCAAAAATTCATCAAGGTAATATGTAAAGTCTTTATTCATTAATTCAAAGAAAATCACTTGGGAATTAGTGATTATAATGGTATTAAATATGAAATCATAGTTTTTATACCATATTTGAATGGAAGTCTTGGTTTTATCATCCTTCCTTACATTTATTTGGAAATATACAAAACAAAGGTCCACCATAGATAAATACATGGCCCAATGTAGCTGATCATATGAGTTATATATATATATATATGGTAGGGGATGGTTGTTATATAGAAATATTATTTTGATCTCAAAATAATAAATGAAAAGATGAATTGATCCATCCTTAATCTCAATGAATAAAACTGGTGAACCCCCTGGTGAAGTACTCAGGCATATAAAATCCATGTCTAGATTATCTTGTAACTTCTTTTGGTGTTCCTCGAACTCGATGATTTATATTCTATAATGATTCCTTCATATAGGTTTAGATATTGGAATAACATCAATTGATAACTCAACCTCTCTTTTGGCAGGAATACCAAACAATTATTCAGGGGACACATCACTATAGTACCCCATAATGGGCAAGTCTTCAAGCATGACTATCTCCTTTGTATCTATAATTTTTGCTTCATATGCTTTCTCATAAGGAAAAAATATCCAAACATGAGATGGTGATTCTGAAGGAGATTCATCCTCATCCGTACACATACAAGGAATTGGGAAATTCCTCGGGATGTGAATTGTGAACTCCCTTTCTGCGCTATGGATGATGGATTTGTATATAGATAGTGACTTCATGCAAAAAATAGCATCATAATCTACTAAATAATGAATGAAAATATTTTCTGAATGGTTCATTCCAAAAACATTAACTATAAATGATTTATATTCTTTGGATGAAATAATTTATCTATTTTCTCTTATAGATTACTCATCCTACATATTTTGATGTGGTGATTGAATTGTTTTATTAAATTTACAAGATATGAAAGAATTCATTGACCCTGAATTAAGTATTACGTTCTATATTCATTAATGAATAACCATCATAGATATCAACACATAATAATGGGGTTCCACCTCATTAGTAGTGATTTAATATTCCCTTCCTCATTGTGTTGGAGGCTATTGTTATTGATTGCCTCTAGAAACACTTGTCTTAGGGAAATGGATCATATAATGACTATGTTCCTTTCCGTTGAAGCACTGTAAAATATGCTGAGAGTTAATCCAAACCTTCCATTATTCCTCCAAATTTGTGGGATTATTCATATACCTTTGGAAATTATTATTCAGATGCCCCTCACTTTCACATTGAAATCATATCCTGGTTCCTCTAAGGAAAAATCTAGGCTTCTTCTTCCAACACATTTGACACGTTGGATGTTTGGTCTTCTTTCCCTAATGGGATTTATCTTTTTTATCCTCCCATATTAAAATATATTTTTTATTCATTTATTTGGGCGCATGAGACCACTGATATTCTCCTATATCCATTTCAACATTAAGGAAAGAACAAAAAATCATCTCAATGATGTCAATTTCTCGAATCACTAATGATTTTTGTACACATGTATTCATTCCAATAAATAATTTATCCACCATGATTTCAATGTTCATGAAAAAGCTAGAGGCATATCTTTCCATCCTTGTAATGTTTTCCTGATATGCCCTGATAGACTCATCTTCCTTCAACATCATTCTGAGGAAATCCCATTCCATCATAGGAAGGATATTTTAGGGGAAATATTAGTTGAATGACATTTTCTTGAATGAATCCCAATCCTTGTATTCAATTTTCTCCTTGTATTTTTGTTTTTTGATCAGTTTCCACCACTAATTTTCTTCCCAATAAATTATAAAGACCACTAACATGGCTTTAATTTTTTTTGAGCATTGGAGGATAGATAATATATTCTCAATAGAGTTAATCAAAATTTACAAAATGATAGGATCAGAAGATCCACTGAGGATTGTACTTTGTCACATAATGAATTTGACCCTAATTTTTTATTTCGTTGGATAATTCTAGTGTTAAAAAGGATTCATTGTATTATTCACATCTTTAGCCAGTTGTCCTGGCTCATTAATGAGGTTTATAGATCCTATTCCAATCAAAATTTTAATTTCATTAGGGAAATATTCACAATGCATGTCATTTTGACTGTTGGCATGGGTTCCCATATTTCAAGTAATTAACTAATTAAAATGGAGTATAATTATGGGGGATTAAATAATTATATAATAATAATATAAAAATAAAAAATTGAATATGTTATGATAAACATATATTTTGAATGTATATCATAACATGTTATTCCATGAGTTTCAATATAACTTCTCCATGGTGAAAGAGTTATCCCTAGGGTTCTTACTAAAGTTATATAGTACTAATATTGAAAATAACTAGACTATACTTTGATACCAAATACAATGACTCTACATTTTTATACACATTATTACATGATTTTAATCATAATTTACCATCAAATACAAACAAATGATCGTAAAGTCTAATGTCTTTAGAAGATTAGGTATCTAATTAGAAATCATGAAAAAAATACCTATTTTACTTAATATTCATAATTATATTTTAACTTCCTTAGAGCTATTACCCATTCATAATATATCCCAGGGAATACATGAATAAAGGGATTACATAAAAAAAGATCGAATTACCTAAATGGGCCCGTACGGGGTGTCTCGGTCTCTCCCTCACTCTCCACGTTCTCTTCCCATCTTTGGTTTATTCTTCTCAGTGGTGTGAGGTCCCGGGAACCTCATCTTCTCCTATCTTCCTTACTATATCCTCAATGATTAGGTTCTTACGTGTTGAGTGGTTGACGTATGGAGTTCTGGAAGTGTTCGGTGGTCATCGTAGGGTCCTCAGACAGTTGGGATCATTGGTGTCTGAACGTGATAGGGTTGTTTTCTTCCTCCATTATCATTACAGGTTCTCAGAGGGAGACCTCAAGAATGATCGATGTCAGATTCATCCACTTAACATTTCTTCTCTTGATCCTTTTGGAATTTCTACAAGTCTTTTCATTTTTGCTTCCCCTGGTTCTTCATTTAGAGTAATTTTGACAAATGATTTTCTGTCGCTCACCCACTTCCATCGGATTCTAAGAGTTTTACATTCTTGGTTTTCTTGTGGCCTTAAGGTATGAACCTTTGTAGCTTTTGGTCTTGCTTTAATTCGGATGGTACTGCCTCACCTCAGACTCCTCTATCATTTCACTCAGCCCCATCGATCCTGACTCCAATATCGTCATGATCAAAAACTCCCATATAGATTTAGATGGTGTTGGTATCCTTAGTGATGGAATTTAGGTTCTAGTCCTCCGGTATGGCAATATTTGTTTCTCATCCTTGTGGTGAAAATGGAGACCTTTGTTATCTTGTTCTGAGTGTCTAGTGACCCTTGACCCTACCTCAAATCTCTGGCGTTCTGGATTCCAACTCCTGGAACTGCGTTTCATGGATGGGTAGTTACCGGTGTAGCAGTAGTGTAACCTCCCATGGATAGGTAAATTGTTTTTTGATTTCTAGGACTATCTATTCGATGGTCTAACTTTTTAGAAATGCTTTTTGGATGGGTCGGCCCTAGGAAGTGTTTAATGGTCGTCCCGTTTTTCATTTTTGGTAGATGTTCTATTTATCCTTTTTAGTGGGTTTGGTCATGGGTGGGGCATCAAGCCTGACCTGCTTATGTGTGTCCTTTATGTCCATGGCGGTTCTCACTTTTCATTAAAGTGTTTTATAAAATCCAAAAAATTTGGTTGTAAAAGGAATGATCAAAAAAGACTAGTAAGGGAATAAACCTAGGAATAAAGCATAACACATAGGTTAGAAGGAATAACATAGTGACATAAAAAAGGAATGGAACATGAATAAAAATATTGAATCATAATATGTAGATCAGGGCATCATGTAATCATGAAATCAATGGAATCATTCATTAAAATATAACATAACATAAATATGAGACAAGTCTAACCACCGTGACTATATCACATGGTGGACAAAGTTTGATAAAGGAATCGAGTTTACTCTATGTCCCAACATGATGTATCATTGGACTAAAAATTACCCAATTCATTGGAGAACTATCTAGTCACACCCATCATAACATGTTCACGAATATTTTTACTTGGTGAGGAATTAAGCATAAAGGTTACCCATGGAAATAATTGTGTATCATAATCTTGTCATAAGGCATAACTAAATGGAATATCATAATGGTGTCCATTAAGGAAAGGATTTCAATCATACATGGACATTAATAATGGAAAATAAAAATAAATCACGATAAATTATGTCCAAATACAATGAAAAAATGTAAAATCTATGATTTGGAAACATAAAAAATTAGCCACTTCTGTATGGGTAATGGGAAAATATAAAAGAAAATTTAAAGTGAAAAAATACATAATTGTTTGCAAAAACTATAATTGAATTAAGATATTATTTCAAGATAAAAAGTGTGATTTTATAAAAATATTGGTGTCTTGAAGTAGGATGTATAGTGTAGTTGAAATTAGTTATTAAGTTAGGATGTTCCCATTAACAGGGATTTCTTACCATGTGGAATTGAAAAGGAAACATCTTAGAACATGTATTTCAACAAAATAGAAATAATAATTGAGCTAGGAATATATTTTTTTATCATAAAAGAAAAATTTAAAGGATTAAATAAGAATAAATAAGGATTGCATTGAGGTAATGAGAGAGAAAGTGTAGCCGAATGAAAAAAATGTAGGTTTGTAGAGAATCCCATTCTTTATGTATAAACTTTTTCTACACTTGTACTTATTGTCGTGGATAATCAAATTAAATCCAATAATTAATTAATTAAGAATATCTTATACATATTTTTTATTTATTATAATTTTATTATGTTCATTTATGGCCTTTTGGATGAGTTATATGATTCAATTTCAACATTTTAGGATTAATAGTTTCATGATTTTATGATTGGTTCCCTTGAGTTTAATTACACAAGTTTTTTTAAAATGGAATAAAAACTCTAGTAGTGTAATTATGTGATATTTATAAACCTCGATAATTTTAAATGGTACAATATATATATATTTTCATATATGGAAATGATTCATTCAATAAAATGTTAATGATGAATGGAGGTTTATTTTGGTGAATTTTGATTATCACAGACTATTTTTGTTTCATTATATAATATTATTATATTTATTAATTATAGAAAATAGAAATGTTTTAACATAAATTTTTAAATAATTTTTAACAAATATAATGGTTTTTGACCATCCATGAAGGTGTTAATTTAGAATGAAAAATCATTATCCATGAAGGTGGAAAATAGACACACCATGTATGATGTTTTCGTTTTTAGAATAGAAGGAGATGAGAAGATATTTTATAATGGATATTCCATTGACACAATAAAATTATAGTATATATATGATACTAAATTTATAATTCTACTTTGTATAGGTTTTTTGAGGTAACGATAAGAAAAGAAAATAAATTAAAACAGAATGAGGCGGGGATTTACCTCTTGAGTGTCATCTCCTTGAGAACCTCCTTAAAAAGCTTTGTAACGGTGTTTTGGGGATACCTGTAAGGCCATAACATGGGGAAGAGGTTTTTAAGATTAATTATTTATAATATAATATATATTAAAGGTGTATATGTTGTGAGGATAATATGGGTTGAAGGTGGTATTTATAGTGGGAGAAGAGGGGTGTTTTTATGAGTTTATTCATTTGTCTATTATTTTGGCTGAAGAATATAGATAGTATTGATTCTTATAAATATTTGTAGTAAATAAAAACATTGATTTCTAGAAACGTTCCCCATACATCATCCCTAACTCAACCATGACTCATAAATTCATTTATTTACTTATAATGTAAATACCGTAAATTAATGTGTTTCACTATTCCCTAAATATACAACTATTTTAGAGAAATCCAAAAAATTCACCCTGACCGTTTTTGGACATTTATAGTCCAAAAATGGAATCTGTTTTATGAAAATTGTTTTCTATATATAATAAATTTAATTTTGAATTAAAATAATCTTGTATTTGAAAGCAATTGATGTTATAATTATAAATGATCTTATGATACTTTAAAAGATTAAATAAGGTATTATAAAATTATATTATAATAATAATGAAGCAACATATTAATTTTTGAATCTATTTTTTGAAAAAAAATTAAAATAGTTATATTTATTATAAAATTTTAAATAAACATTTATGTTTCAAAAAAATACCAATACACAATTTATTATTTTTAAAACAATTTTTAACTTATTCATAGATATAAATATATTACAGTTTAATTCATAAGAAACCTATATTGTATTTATACATTCATAGGCATGGTTACTATTCTATAAACCAATTTACAAGTCCTAATGGTAACTTTACTATTCCAATATTCAAGATACTATTCATTTGGGATACGTTCCTTAATTTATATAAATACCCTTTATTCCATTCATAATTTTTAAAAAAATGACTCTATTATGTTCTATATGTTATTTATGTATTTTATAATATTTCAAATTATTATAATAAGTGAAATTATATTGATAAAACTTGGGGTCGTTATAGAATTCTTCTCTAATGGAAATGAAGTGTGCTAACATTACAAGGAAATTGACTAAAACCCATATAACATTATACCCTTTAGAAATTTTGGTGAGTTAGAAGACAAAATCAATGGTGATGTTTTCCCATTATAATTCAGGTATGGATAATGGTTATAATATCCCCATATAATTTCATCTCTCAAACTTAACTCATTGACATAGCAAGCACCAAGATACACATTATTAAATATATCTAATCATGCCATGATAATTTCTATTGGGTACCTTCTTTTCATTCCCTAGGTGGTAATGTATTGATCAATCATAATCTATACTCAGCTCTAACCATCTTATTGCGATCATATAAAACTATTTTCGAATGAATACACACTTAAAATTTTTATAGTCATTATATATCTCACGAATTTATCAATATATATAACACCTTCATATATTTAATTTCAAAATTACCAAATCTGACTCTAATTATCAAGTTGGGTATTGTTACTCATGAATCTTCAATTCACATGACGTATAAGCTATGACCATATCTATTTTCAACTGAACACCAATCAATTGATTCATTGATGCATCACTAAATATTAAAAACCCTTATCCATTAAAGGTTACTGTCATCATGGGTGTGCTGACTAATATTTTCTTTAGTTTCTCAAAATTTTACTCACATTATTCTATCAAAATGAACATGGATCCCATACAATTTAACATGGTGAGTGGATTGGACATCCATGAGATATTTTCAACTACGTTTTGATAATTTCAAGAAAAACAAGGAAACTAAATATTTTAATTACCATTGATGGTATAGTCTAATGATCAATTACATTAGTCTTTGATGGATCCATTTATATACCCTCTCTTTATATTATATGGTCTAAAAAAATCTTTTTTATAAAAAATCAAACTTTGTATATTTCGAATACAAACTATCCCTTCTAAGTGTATTTGGTACAATACTCATGTGATCTTCAGGATACTCCTTTATCATTGAATATAAAAGAATATAATATATGAATATCAAAACAAACCAATCAAGGTATTATCGATGTACTTCATTAAATAAATCCATAAAGATATAAGTTTCATTAGTAAGACCAAATGACATCACTATATACCTATAGTTTCCATAAATTTTTCAGAATATTTTATTTGGTATATCATCCATATTAACCCTTAATTGATGATATTAATAATGAAGATAAGTCCTATAAATGTATTGAGATTCAAACTCTTGATCAAAAAATTAATTAATTTGGGGATGAGGATATATGATATTGATAGTACTGTTGTTATGTTCTCAATAATCAAGGGAGAGTCCCATTGATCAATATTTCTTCCTAAAAAATAATAGGTGCTTTCCAAGGTGACATGGTTGGATAAATGAATCTCATGTAATGATTCAATTGTATTTTCTTGTTCAATTCTCATTAAATATTCATATCAATGATGTTGAGTTTATCCTTATCCCTCTAAAAAACTCCACAATTTATCATTGGAATAATGACCCATACAATGGATGTGATTTCCATTGGAAGATCACATTTATAATCTCTTTGGCAGAAAAACAATGTTTTTTTAATAAATTTCCTAGATTCCCTTCAACATAAATTGATGTGTTATTTATGATGTGGAAGCCTATACATATCTATGATAACATCAAATTCAACCAGATGGATAATAACTAGATTTCCAAAAAGCAAATTCCCACAAACTTCTATCAGAGAAGAATCATAAACTTGAGATGTGATCATCATACCATATAGATTTTTTACTTCTAATCCAAAATATAATCATCGGTGTATCATTATGGTACCCTTAGAATATTCTTTAGAAAAGAAATTATTGGTAGATCCAGATTCAAATAAGACATTGTTAATTCCAGGGTGGATAATATGTATAAATTTTGCAATATTATTACAGTTCCCCTCATTAGAAATACTGATCATATGAAATGTACCTCTTTCTCTCAGCTTAAGAGGTTGCTGACATCAATCATTATCATTATCCATCATATTTCAACACTGCTTAGCATTATTCAAATTATCCTTCTTATTGAAACATTTATGTTTGGGTCATGAATTTTGTATATCTCTTTTATTATGCATATAATTGGATAAATGATCCATATTACATTGATTTTCGATTACTTTATTACATTTATTCGAACACTAAAAACATTTTCTATCCCACTTAAGACAATTTGATCCATATTTCATTCCAATCATTGAGCATAATGGAAAAAATATCTTATTCTCTCCATTGATTTTGGGATTTCCATTGAATTTAATCTTTCACTTCATATCAAAACCATGAGATTGATTCATAACAACAACATCAATTTATCCCTTGATAGAATGATGAATTATTTCTTCATAACTATTAACGTCTCCTTTGGCTAACTCCCATCAGAGAGTTGGTTTTAATCCATAGAAGAATTGACCAACCATTCTTTAATGTTATATGATAATACCAGAATTAGGCCTCAAAAGTCTTGAAAATTTTGTTTCATAGGTATGAATGTATTCTTCATCACTTTTTAGCTCAAATAACTCATTATCCATTTTCATTTAAATAATACATGTAAAGTACTAATTTAAAAATAAATTTTAATCTTTTCCCAATCCATATCATCAAATTTATCTTTTTTCCCTTATATTCTAAATAAGAGTCCACCATTGATCCACCTCACCTTTATAATGATAAAAAATAAAAATGAATTTCTCATGCTCTAATCATAGGATAAATGAAATTATATTTTCAGTGTTACTTGTCCATCTCTTAACAATATGTAGATTATAATACAATCTAAATAAGGAGGATTTTTCCTCACAATCTACTCAACAAAATGTAGCTCCCTCATTTTCTTGTATGGATGTATGGAAGGATTCATAGCTTGAGAAAATTTTTTGATCATAGAAATGAAAATCTCATTCCATCTCACATAAAATTTGATTTCTCAATTGTAATATCATTTCATTTTCCATTTCATTTAGTATTAATATGTTTCTTTTATTTACTATCCATTGAAAAAAACTAAAAATCATAGTGTGAGAATCAATAATCATAGTGGAAAACAAAAAAATAATTTAAATATCACTTATAAATTTTCAATATATGACTATTTAGGTTTAAAATATTTTATCCATGATATATTAAAATCCTTTAAAATGGTTCATAAAAACAATTTGAATTAACCTATGCATATACCTGATGAGTGTCAAACCAAGTCTATAGTAGGTCATATTTTTGTGTTCCAGGTAACCCTTGAGTCATGTCTGACAAGAATTTTTTAAATTTATTACACATAGTTACATCCAATGCAGAACCACAACCACTTTTAGTATCAATACATGGATGTATTTATCGGAAAATACACTCATTTCTTTTCAATAACTTTATATTCTCACGTATACTTATGAATATCATAAAAGTTGTCACTATTGTTTTATCATTAGAGTTTCAAAAGGTTAACTAAACCTAGGTTCATATAAAATCTATAGAGACTCCATATTTTTTTACATAAATATTTCATTTTTTATATGAATATTCAATACATTATATAAAATATCCCCAGGATCATAAAAGATTAGTGTCCTCATAAACTATATAATGAATGTTCATATCTTGTGCAAGATCATAAAAATATCCCACAAATATCATACCACATAGTACTCTTATTATATATATCATACATAATATCAATATTCATATCATGGGGAAAGGAAACATAAGATATGGTTATCACAGATTCTCAGTAAGGATAACTAAGTTTGATATCAATGATCACATAATCATAACATGAGAAAAAAGTGTATGAGAACATGTGATTAACAATTGAAAACCAATACCTACATATTAATGATCATAATCTTGATACATGACATAAATCATGGTAGTTCATAAGACATGAAACATAATGAATTAAAGAAAATGATCCATGAGATCATAGAATTAACATATGATATGGAATTTTGGAATACAAATATTTATAGGAAATAATTTCCATAGCAGTCAAGGTTCACTCAAGGATATCATAGTGAAATTGTTTCACTCCCCATACCATTTATACTAGTCATGGTTAACTCCCCAGAGCATCAAGATAGACAAATTCTCATAGTGAACTGAGTTTATAGCCTGTTTCAGTCTTATCTATATCCTGAGATATAAATCTTTACCCAATGCATTATAGGGAATTATAGGTCTCACCCATAACATAATGAAAATCATAAATATGTGTGAAAAAGGATCATAAATAATTCATCATATTAAATACCTTTAAAATAAGTGTTTTTAATAAACATTTCATCACATCATCATTGCATGATCCTTGAAAAAATGAATAGATTTCATAAGCATTTCATCATGGTATAACCCATCAAAGAGAAATTCATTTCTTAAACATATTTCATCATAAAAATAAACCTTTAAGAGAAAGAATAATGATGGTATACATGGATAATATCCCTAGTAAAAAATAAATACTATCAAAGTATGTCATCTTAGATAAAATTAATTTTTTGAAATATCACTTGGAAAATTTCTTCAGGAAATTTTTTTCGACTTCAAAAATAAATTTTAAAATTAAAAATTCATAAAAATATATAATTTTTTTTATTCGGAAAAAACATGGATTATTATAAAAAAGATTCAATTTAATTATTGTGTATTATAATTTAAAATTTCTTTTATTCCACACAAGTTATAAAAAAGATTACTTTTATAATTTCTTTAAAATCCATACATGCCTTGTTTGGAAAATGCCATGAAGTTTCATTATGAAATATTATTTAAATAGAAAAAATGGTAAAAATTAATTAAAAATTTCATAATTTAAAATTAAAACTTTGTTAAATTTTATTTAGAAAACATGGATATGGAAGAAAAAAGGTTTTGACCAAAGAGAGAAATAAAATCAATTTTCATTAAAACATTATTTTGGAATCTTGAGTTCATAAAAAGTGCAAAAATAAGTGAAAATATTTATTATCAAGGAAACACATTATTATAATAAACTTTATAAATTTATTAAAAAATATATCCGGATATTTTACCATCAAAAATCATAATCACAATGAATCCCAATAAATAATGAGATTGTAACATAAAACTCTTAACACATTGGTACATTTTAAATCATAAACCCCATGAATATGATATAATAATATGTATATGTAAGTACCAATAATTTTAGATTAAATAATCATAAAATAAATCCATGAGTAGTATATACCCCACAATGAAATGAACAATTGGTGAGTATGGTGTATATCTCACAAATATAAAAAGTGAGATGAAAATACCTTATCTTAAGTATCAACTTAATTCATAGCAATTAAAAAATATGGTATGGTAAATATAGGTTTAGTTAAAATATATAAATTTAACATAAAAGTAAGTATCATTACATATATGTTTTACTTATACACTTTTATCACCCATTTATTAATAATTCTTTGTTAAAACCACTATTTTGGGGAATAATTGTTTCGTTTTTCATGTATGTTATCATTCTGTGATTTCGGTCCTTCTAATTTCATAATGGTTTAATTATATGAATAATTTTTACCATGAACCAAATATCATATATCTTTATTGTATGAATATTTATATTTAGACATAAAATTAGATATAGAAAAATGGATTACATCGTTCATGTATACAGTAGGCCGTACACACACTTGAACATTGATTCCAATAATTTTATGGATGGAATGAAAGAAAAGTAAATTATAAATAACCTTTAAAGAATAATTATTATGTTATATATACCACATATATAAATTAAATCTATCCTTATTACGTTCTATGTAAATTATAAGTGAAAAATTATTCACATCACATTACGAGGTCATAGTCTATCATACACAAGAACAACGTTATCATATCTCCCATGAAATGGAATGTAAAAAATTAATAACTGAAATTATATTTAAAGAAGTAAAATAATGTAAAAAATCAATTTTTATGCATTATATCCATCATCATATTCTATTATTAGAGGTGTTGATGGAAAATGAGTCACATTGGTTCATGTAGTGGTAGTCGATCATACTCATGATCGACATTATCATTTCCCATTTGGGGGAATATGAGATGGATATAGCTAAAAAACATAACCTAAAAAATACATAATTATATTTAAGATACATATTTTATTATATCATCATGTTATAATAATATTTTAAGGGGGTTGAGCAATATATGATATCAAAACTCATATTGAAGAACGTTACCCATTAATTATGTAACCTCTTTAGGGTTATATAAAAATCTTCCCTAGGTGGGATTTATGTTCAAAATAAGTCTTTTAATAATATTTTATTAAATTAAGTATGTTACTCTGTAAGTTCATTTCCCATACAAGTGGTTTTAGAAATGTAAAGTGTATATGAGAGGGGTGTCCTTTTATCAGTGGGGGATAGGACACACTTGGAATTTTTTACAAAAAAATTGTGTACCCACAATTTTCTCATGACACAAGTCTAAAAAATAGACCTTTATCTATATTATAAGATATTATTTTTTATTATGACCAATAAATATGAATTTTAAATGAGTTAGGTTATTTTTACCCCTTATATTTTAATTTTAACCTCATAGTAAACATGTTATTACCTTATTTGTGGTAATTAATTTTAACAGTTTTCACTATTTATTTTGGTCCAAAAATATGTTTAAATTATTAGGAAATATTTAATATGATTATAAAAAATATTTAATCCATTTTCATAAATTAAATTCACATAATTGGCAGAATTTAATTTAAAATGAAACCTGTAGATGAGTTGAAAAACTAGTTTTCCAAAGAGAAAATTTTCACATGTACAAAATGTTTTAATAACCATATTTAGTATGAACATGATTCCAATAACCTAAATTATATTAATAAATAAATAATTGAACTAACTAAAAATTTAAAAACAACTAAAAATAATTATTATATTTTAAAATTATTTAAATGAAAATAATATTCTTAATAAAAGCTATTATTTTTTCAATATTAACAGAACATTTTATCTTTTTGAAAAATTATAAAAAACATAATTATAAGATATTTTCAATATTATGATTTAAATTTTTAATTTTCAATTCTGAAACTAATTTTATATATGTGACAAAAATTAACATAAAATATAATTTCTGTAAATGCGATGAAGTGGTATTTTATAAAAATAAGGCTTTTAAAAAAACACTTTATATTATATTGGATTTTGTTTTAATTTATAATTAATTTATATCCAAATAATTAATTTTATAAATGTTAAAAAATATTCATAATTTTTTTAATATTATTATTATTCTTTATTCCAATGTCTATGTGATAGTAAATACTATTATTTTAATATAACATATCATTGTTTGTTAATACTATATGTTTTGTGTATCTCAAGCTATCAAAGAAATTTAATTTATTTGAAAAAATAATAATTCATAATAACCCAATGTGTTAAATTCTACCCCCACCCCCTAAAATCAATTTCTAAATCAAAATTTTTCACTCTAATACAAAATAATGACGATTCTTCTACCGAAACATTTCTTTAGGTTCACACAAAGCTTCCTCAAATTTTTTGTTTCACCACAAAACATTAACTAGAGGATTCTATTATTTAAAACCACTTTCTATAAATGATATAGAATCTTCTTTGACAACTCCTTATAAGAAATAGGTTTCTCTAGTGGTACAACTATTTAGTTCAGTACATGTGATGGGTTTGGTATATACTTTTCCATGGGAGATACATGGAACACATCGTGAAATTAGGAATCATTTGGTGAAATAACCAATAGATAAACAATTTTCCCTACTAAATCAATGATATCAAATTAGAAAATATACCTAGTGATTAATTTTCCTTTATTCCAAAATATCCTAACCACTATACGTAAATAAATTCATAGAAATATGTTATCCCTAAATTCACAATATAGATCACCACTATGATTATCAGTATTAATTTTATACAGACTCTAAGATACCTTGATGTGTTTCTGAATGGACCTAAACATCACTATAACGTCTTTATCTTGATCATCCCAAAATATATTTCTTTCTCCCACATCATTCTATCGTGTTGTATCTGTACACTTATTTTCACATAGCGCTTCATAAGGATCCATCTCAATGTTTGAGTAAAAGCTATTAGCGTATAAGAATACAAGAGGAAATTATTGATCCTAACCAATGTTGAAATCCATAGAACAAGATATTATTATATCCTATATGGTTTTAATTTCCCCTCAAACTAACCATCTATATAATTATGATATACATCATTGAATCTTTGCTATGAATCATAGGATTATTGAATACTTCACTAAAACATTGAGGTAAAAAATGTATCCTAATTACATATTATATAATGTGGTAGTACATATAATATCACCACTTATTTAACATATATATTTACAAGATTACTAAGTGGAAAGTATTCTCCGATAGAAATTAAGTGTGCTAACTTTTTAATGTGGTCCACTACAACTGTTATAGCTCTATAGCCTTTAAATGATATTAGGTGTTCAACTACAAAATTCAGATTCATTTTCCCAATTTCTATTCTGGTTTAGGTAATGGTTGTAACATAAAGTTATACTTTTTTCTCTCACCCATAAATTACTAATATACTATGAACCGAGATATAGATTCTATAATGTATCTTTTCATTCCATCCCACTATAAATACTATTTCAAATCCCTATACATCTTGATATGTCTAGGATGAATAGAGAATGATGAACTATGAGTCACCTCCAATATCTCCATTTTAAAATATGGTATATATAGAACTCACACATGATTATTTACCATTATCATTCCATCACAAATCAAAGTTTAATATATGAGCACTTATCATAGTTTTTTGTAGCTCTAAATCTTCCTTATGTTCCTCTTTAATATTTACATGGATTGTTGGTTGAACAATCATTTGAGAGATATAATATATACCCCCTTTTATTGATACATTAAGAGCCATACTTCATGAATCCATAAATATCAGATGATTTTTTCCTCATCCTAGAAAATCTCCAATGATACTTTCAACTCAAAGAATCAGCCACCTTATTATATTTATTGGGGTGGTAATGTATTGAGAAATCATAATCATTCATCACTTCCAACTATCTTTCATGAACATATTCAACTCTTTATTAGTGAATATATATTTAAAAAATTTATTGTTAGTATATATCTCAAAAAATTATCCATAAAGAAAATTTCATCATATATTTAATGACTGAATTATCGAAACTAACTAAAAAACATGAGTTGGGAAATTATTATCTTTAACTATCAATTTACATGAGGAATAAGATAAATAAAATAAAATTTTGAATTAGAATGAATCTCAGTCCCTTCTTTGATTCATCACTATAGATTTCAAAACATTTTCTATTGCTGGGTGAAGTAAGAATATGTGTTCTGTCTAATCTTCTATTTAGTTCCATTAAATTTTCCTCACACTCTTCTTTCCAAAGAAACATGGCTCCCTTATAAGTTAAAATGTTGAGTGTATTGAAAATATATTCAAAATTGTATAAAAAGTGTCTATAATATCCAACGAAACCATGAAGTCTACAAATATCAGTCACCACTGTTACTCTAAGACAATGCTCAATAGACTCCATATTTTATGGATCCATAGATATACCCTCTCTTTATATTTTATAACCCAAAAATGAAACTTTTTTTATACATAATACACACATATATAAATTTTCCATACAACCTTTCTTTTCTCATTATCTTCAATACAATCCATAAGTGATCTTAATGTTCCTCCATGATATTTGAATATAACATAATATCATTTATAAAGACTACCACAATCTGATCAACATAATCTATAAAGACTATATTCATTGAATCTATAATGATATAGGGATCATTAATAAGACCAAATCACATCACTCTATATTAAAAATATCAATAAATTTTTTAGAATGATATATTTGGTATATCATCCTTCTTAACCTTTAATTGATGATATAAAAAATGTAGATAAATCATGGGAAAGAATTGAGATCAGTACGGTTAATCAAACAAGTCATAAATATTGGGAATAGTATAGTTGTTCATGATAGTAATATTATTATGTTCTCAATAACAAATATAGAGGACCATTTATCCATCAATATTCTTAAAAAATGAATATTTTAAACCCAAGGTGACATGGTTGGCTGAGTGAATCCATTTGCATGATTCTCTTAGAGTTATTTATTTAATTTTTCAAACTCAATTAGGTCCATTCTATATGGAGTATTTGAAATAAGTGAGGCATCAGGTATGAGTTCAATTGAGAACTAAAATTCATGGTTCTATGTAAGACTAATAAATTATTCTAGAAGTATATAAAAAGACTCCCACACAATATGAAAATCATCGATGATGAGTTTCTACCTAACTATCTACGATACACAATGCTTTTTTATAAGAATGAAAACAAAATAAATTGATATAAATTCCATAGGAAATTAAATTTTATATTCACTCTCGTATATGGTCAAGGGTTTATTTGGAATATCAAATTTGACTTCCCTTACTCAGAAATTGTTGTGGGATTTATAAAGTGAAAACCAACCCATTCATAAGATAACATCAAATTCAACCGGAGAGAGGATAACAATATTTTCTAGAAGCATATTCTCACAAACTTCAATAAGATAATAATCATATACTTGATATGTGATCATCATATCATTAGGGATTTTTAATACTATTTCAATATATAATATTTAAGGTGAAATTATGATACCCCTAGAAAATTATTTAGATATAAAGTAATGGGTAAATATGGAGTCAAATAAGACATTAATGATTTTAGATTGGATGGTAATTGTAACTTTCACAATATAGTTATCATGCCCCTCATTATTTATAGTGATCACATGATACTCCTGTTTCCTATTACCTTAAGATGTTATAGATTATAATCATTGTAATTAAGTTACTAATTTTGGAACTAGTTAGCATAATCCTCATTCTCCTTTCTATTGATACACTAGAGTGTGGATAGAGAATTTTGGTGAGATCGTTCTCAATTTCCATAATTAGGTAACTTTTTACAATTAAATCGTTAGTTGATTTCCTAATGACCTCCATTACCAAACTTAAAAAAGTTTCTAGTCATGTTAAAAAAATTTCCATCTTATTTCATTCCACATATTGAGAATACTAGAAAATCATTTCTCTCACCATGGTTTTTAGGTTTTACCTTGAACTATATCTTTCTATTCTTATCGAAAGTATGAGATTGATACATAACTCCAATATCCATTTACACCTTGATATCATCATGAAAAATTTATTCATAACTAATTAATTACATTATGGTTAATTCCATTAATGTACATGGGTTTAAGCCACTGATGAATCAATCAACATTACTTTTAGTTTGGATGAAAATACCACATTGTACCTCATATGTATTGGAAAATTTTCTTTAGAGGTACCGATAGATTCATCATCATTTTTATTTACCTCAAAAAACTCATTCTATATATTTTTATAGTGAATAATAGAAATGTACCTATTAAAAAATATTTTATACACATCCAAATCTAAGGAGCCAATTTTATCTTATTGCCTCATATTATTGATAACAGTACCCCATTGATATGATTCACCTTCTAAATTATAGAAATAATAATACAAATTCTCATGTTATGAAAATTGGATAATGGAAAATATATTTTCAATTTTTCTAATCCATTTATCATTGACTATTGGATTTGAATATCCAACTAAAGAAGGTGGATTTTTCCTCATGATCGACTTAACAAAATATTTTCCCCATATTTTCTCTTTTGGAATTCCAAAACACATCATAGATTAAGGAATTTGTGTGAGATTATTAATGATATTTTTCATTCCATATCCCATAAAATTTGGTTTCTCAAGAGTAAAATCATTTCATTTTACATTTCATTCAATATTTCCATAGTTCCTTCAAGTTATATCCATTTACAAGAAACAAAAATTATAGTGTGTGTTGCACTAATAATATTGGTGAAAATATAATTAAAAAATCACTTATAAGGTATTAATCTATGAAAAATTAGGTATAAACTAGGTTATCCATGATATATTCCAATCCTTTATAATGATTCATAGAAATAAAAATTAATAACCAATTAATAACCCCCAAGATTATCAAACTATGTCCGCATTAAGGCTCATTGTTGTGTACTAGGTAATGATGCAGTTAAGCCCACCGCTATGCTTCTAGTTTTTTTACCCCTTGGTATATCAGTTCAAGAACCACACCCACTTATAGTATCCAAACAGGGATGTATTTCACAGAAAAATTCAGTTCTTACTTAACCAAAACTTCAGTCATTTACCTATACTTAGGATTCTTTGGAGTGTTACCTATAAAGATTTTTCATCGTAGTTTTAAAAGGATAAATAAAAATATGCTCCAATAGAAAATATAGCTACCCCATATTGCATACATAAATATTACATCTTTTTATATGAATATTAAATAAATTACGTAAAAAAACAACTAAGGATCATAAAAATACAGTGTCTTAGAAAACATGATAAATATGTTCTTATTTTGCGAAATATATTAAACATCTCCCACAAATATCATCCCATATAATACCCCTCTTAGAAATATCATACATAATATCAATAATTATTACCTGGGGAAAGGAAACATAAGAAGGGGTGATCTCATATGAAAATTAATGATAAGAAAGTGAGATATAAATGTTCACATAAGCAAAACATGAGAAAAAATGTTATGAGAACATGAGATTATCATTTGAAAACTAGACTATGAAAATAAAATATAATAATCTTGATGAATTTAATAAATTATTATTATTTATAAGACATTAATCGCATATAAATAAAAGAAAATGGTATATGAGATCATATCATTTTCATAAGACAAAGAATTTTTTATACAAATAAGCATAGAAAATCAATTCCATATTAGTCAATGCTCACTTCCATCAATATCAAAGTAGAATGAGTTCACTCCCCAACCCATATAAATAGTCAATGTTCTCTCCCATGACCATTTTAGTAAACAAAGAACTATAATATATTGGGTTCTCTCCCCATTCAATCCCTTTATATATCTCGTGAGATATAAATCTTCACCCGATGCATTAGAGAGAAATATATGTCCCACATGAAAATATGAAAATAAAAAATATTTGTGCCATGATATCATAAATCATTCATCAAATCATATCTCATTAATACAGATAGGTTTCATAAACATTTCATTATAACACCATAGTATGACTCATGGAAAAACGAACAGTTTTCAAAATATTTTCATCATTGAATAAAACATGGAATATAAACATGTTTTAAAAAATATCTTACCATTATAAAAATAAACCATTAAAAGAAAGAATAAAATTTGAATACTTGTATCATATCCCCAGTGAAACATAATTAATATCAATGGATATCATCTTATATGGAAATATATTTTCAAATATCACTTCAGATATTTCTTGAGGAAAATATCCCTCCAACAGTAAAAAGCATATTTAAAATTAAAAAAATCATAAAAAAATTATCTAAATAATTCTATTTAAAAACAATCATCGATTATTTTAAAGTTAGAGTTAAGGAAGTTATTTTTCGTGATAGCATAAAATTATATTCATATTGTACAAGTTAAAACAATTATTACATTAACATTTTTGGTAAAAGTCTAATGGGACTTGTTTTCAAAAGGACACGAAGATTCCATTTAAAACATGTTGTAAAAAGTAAAACAAGGGTATAAGTTAATTTAAAAAATAAAATAGTAAAATAAAAAAAATTGGAAACATTTTCCTAAAATATGGATATTGAATAAAAAGGGTTTTTAACCAAAGAGTGAACTAATATCAGTTTTATTTAAAAACATTATTTTGGGATCTTCGGTCTATAAAGAGAGTAAAATTAAGGGAAAACATGTATTATACATAAATAATTGGGGGATAATATTTTTAATACTTTTATTGAGAAATACACAATGTTATTTCATCATCAAATTGAAAATCATAAATAATCCTACTAAACAATGAGATTGTAACATAAAACCCTTACAACTTTGGTAATTTTTAATAATAAACCACATGAAAAACTGATCCTAAAATGGATGTATAAAAAAAATTATTTTCAATATAATAAAGATAAAATACATTCATGGGTAGTATATACACAACACACAAAGTGGTGGTGAATATGGTGTATATCTCACATATATAAAAAGTGGGATGAAAATCTCTTAATTTAAGTCTAAAAATCATTCATACATGTTAAAACAACCAATATAATAAATATAGGCTTAATATACACAGATAAATGAACTATAAAAATATTTATAATATTATATATGATTTATTTATACACTTTTATCACCCCATTTATTTACAATTCATTGCTATAATCTCGATTTTGTGTAATAATTGTTTTTTTTTCATTTATTTTATCATTTAGTACTTTTGGTCCCTATATTTTGATCAGGATTCCATAACCTCTATAATTTTAAACATAATATAAATATAAAATATATTTATTATAATCATATTTATATTTATTCATAGAACTATATATATAAAAATGGATTACACAATTCATTGAGATGATAGGTTGTACATATGCATAAATATTACTTCCATTATTTCAACGGATGTAATGAAAGAAATATAAATGATAATTAAATTTTATAGAATAATTATAATTTCATATATATCACATATATTGGTTAAATTTATATTTATTACCTTCCATTTAAATCATAAGTAACAAATTAATCACATCACTTCGTGGGAAGGTAGTATGTTGTACACACAAACAACATTATCATATCTCACATAAAATGGGATGTAAAAAATTAAATTTGTGATATCATATTTAAAAAAATAATATAATGTTACATATATCATATATATACATTATATCCATGGTCATACCCAACAGTGGGAGGTGTTTATGGAAAACGAGTCACATCGTTTTGTGAGACAGTAGTCCAATGTGGACTTGACATGTGGTAGCATATCCCATTTAAGATAAAAAGATATGGATTTTGGTCATACCCTTGATATAAATACATCTCAATATATTGAATTTTTTATGTTTATTTTATCATTATAGTATAATAATATTTGAATGATGTGGAGTAAAAAATAAATAAAAAGGGCTCATTGAAGTATGTTATCTCCTCTTTGGGTAACCACTTTAGGTGTACCCCAAAGGGCTTCCTAGGTTAGATTTATGATAAAAATAAGGGTTATAGGATGAGTTAATGGATTTATTGAATTTTTTAGTTATGAATTATATGAGACTAATGGATTTTTATATGTATCTATAAGGGGAGAGGGGTGTCCTTTTATAAGTGGTGGAGAGGACTCGCATGAATTTTTAAAAATAAGATGTACCCACATATTTCTCATGAAATAAGACTCCAAAATGAACACTTATCAACAATAAAATTTATAATGTCGAAATATGTAAAAAAATTAATACTTATACAACTGTTTGGCTAATTTTAACCCTTATCTATTTAGTTTTACCCCCTTGTAAACTCATTTTTACCTTAATCACAGTAATTAATTTTAACTATTTCCACTATTCATTATTGGAAAAAATTAATTTGAACTTATCATATAATATTAATTGTTATGATTCAAAATACAATCTCCATTTTTTCAATTTCAATTCATATAATTGGCGTAATTTAATTTAAAATTAAACCGTAAGATACAATGATAAATGGGTTTTCTAATGTGAAAAATTTCATATGTATAGAAATATTTAATATCAAAATTTAATTAAAAATTGATTCTAATAAAATAAATTAGATTAATAAATCTACAGTTGAAATAATTTTAATTTTACAAATATTTAAAAATAACATTAATTTTTATGAATGTTTTATGGAAAATACAATTCTTATTAAAAACCAGTATTTTTAACATTCCACTGAAAATTTTATATTTTCATAACATTATAAAAAATTAATTATAATATAATTTGAACATGATTACTTAGAAAATCTATTTTATTTTATCAAATTAATTTTATAAATTTGATAAAAATTAATTTTACAAATAATTGATTAAAATGAAAATAGATTACATTTTTTATAAAATACAATTATTACAAAAACATTTCTTTTATTTTGTATTGGCTTTTATTTTTGAATTTAATGAATTTATAACCAAAGAATTATTTTTATAAATTTTTATGAATTTTAATAATTTATTAAATCCTATTCATTCCAATAATTCCAACTGCTATTTGATAATCAATATTAATATTTAAATATAATTTTTCACGATTTGTTAAAACATGGTGTTGCATGTAACGCAAGCTGTAAATGAAATTTAATTTATTTGAAAAGAAAACAAAAATTCACAAAAACCTAGGGGAATTATAAGATTATTTCTCTCTTCTAAATAATATGTAAGCCAATCAAAAATGTAAAGTGTTAGAAGTAAACTTAAACACAACCCCCCCCCCCCCACAAATTGAAGAATATGAGCTTTTCCCAGCTTCTCCTTAAAATACTAAAAATAATCCCGAAAATTGTTAGTACACCGGAAATATTGAACCTTAATGGTCAAAATATTTAGTTCATTTTTAATCTAAGAGAGGTGAGTACTAACCTCTAATAATAGGCTCTAAGAAAAATAAAATGTTGATCCTCCATGATATTCAGTGGGTCCATCAAATAAATAACCACGAAAATATTTAAAGGATACCTAACTAATACTTAATGAGATGAAATATTTCAAAATAAGTGTACCTCATGGTCCCTAAAAATACTCTTCAAAAGCTTCCCAAATAGCTGATGATGCTAAAGATCTCCAAAAACTACTCACATATTATTTTGATACTTCTCTTCTGAATTAGAATACACCAACATGTCATTAATAAACACCACTATAAATTGACATATAAAATAATGAAACACAAAATTCATTAGTACCATGAATATGAATTTATAATTCACAACAAAAAATGATATTTCCAAATACTCATAATTCCCATAAAAACATTATAAATTAGTTTTTTTAATATACTAATTCTTCACCCGCATCTGCTGATATCTTGACTATAAATCAATATTTGGGAACCAGATAACTCCTTATACCTGATCAAAATAATAATTAATCCATGGGTGGGTATATCTAATATTCATTATAACCTAATTCAAGATTTGATAATTGTTACACAAACACAATATCTACCTTTTTCTCAAACAATACTTGAGCACCACAAGAAAACACGCTAGGCTAAATAAAACATTATTATAGAAGATCACTAATCTAAATATATAGGTATCATAACTAAAAAGGCACTATCCTATAAAGGGACATCAATATTAGGGTGGTTCTTAGTTGAAACTATATCCTGAAATAAATTTCCCAAAAAAGGGTTACTGTCTCAATATCTTCCAAAAGGATATGAAGTCCATGTTTTACAGCCCATAGAAACACCACTGACTGATCCTATACTAAACTCAACAACATCCCAACCATCAAAGATTATATGAAATTAACTTTCCTTTGACCAATGTGATGGTATCACATACCGAAAAAATTTCATTTTTTTGTCATTGTTATATAATATAATGCACCTCATAAATCTATCAATAATAGTCAATACCAAATATAACTAGTCCATGTGGAGGATGATGTTATTTGGATATATCCAGAAGCATAAGAAATTTCCCTAATAATGTTTCTATCCTAGAATCAGAACACATCCTCTATAAACATCATACAAGATAATTATACCTACAAATAGTGTAGTCAAAACTTAGGAAACCTAAATTATCTTTACTACATGTCCCAAAGGATGGAAAAGGAATGTAGAAATGAAATAGTTATTGATTGAATTAAAAAGGCATATTCCCAGGTAAAATATAATTATACAATACCTTTCATGATTTCTGTCTCACTAGGTATTAGAAACTATAATGAAATCATCTAACCACATCTGTATCAATAGACTCTTATTCTCTAATGGGGACCTCCTCTACAATTATGATCTAATCTATGTCCCTTAGGATGGAAAGAATGAAAAGGTTCTCCTCTACCATCCATGTCCCCTCTCAATTGTTCAAAATCTAAAAAAACACATCTGCTACATCCTTGAAGACTACTTGTAAAATATTTGAGCCTAAATAGATCCACCAACTCCACATTGTCTATCGTGAATGGTCGGGAACACAAGCATATGATTACTATGAAATTTTCATGAGTAAATAAACCACACATAATTTACTAGAAGGGGTCGAAAAACAATATTCCCCCAATAAATTGGTTGAAGAAGGTCTGAAATAACTCCATAAAGTCTAAAATTTCACATGACCAAGAAAATGAGAACTTATGTCCACAACTCTACTCTACAAAGAGTCGTAACAACTCATCTACCCTAATTATTAGATCCTATACAAAATTCTATCGATTACCTCTTCCTTTTATAGAACCTCAAGATACTTTAGAAAAATGAATGGGGTGATCAATCATTATATATCTACATATAAAGCCTCAAAATAATTACTATACCATGTCTATAAATTATTAAAAAGGTATAAGGCATTATGAAAGTGGTTCTTATAATGAATATTGATGTTATGACCCCTCCCTACAAGGTGCACCCCTCTTGGGATGGAAATGTGAGAAGGGAGATTGTGATCCCTGAGTCCTGGCTCCAGTAGGCCCTAGGATGGCGACTAACACAAATGGTATGGTAGACACACAAATGGGGGGAATTTCCCTCTAAGAGATCAAATGGGGAATAAAGAGATAAAATAGACACCAACTAACTCTAAATCAGACTGAAATATAAAGTAAAACCCAAGTTCACTTTTTTAATGTCATGAAAGAACTAATACAACTAAAACGGAAATACTACAAGTACTAAATGAATATAAAAATAGCAGTAACCATGAAACCCGAACATCTCCTGCAACCCCAAGATATTAGAAACTAGCCTGATCTCCAACCTACTACAAGTTACCTAAAAACAGTTTCTATATATGTAGGGTGAGTATAATAGTATACTAGGTAGGATCCTCCCTAGATCCTCTCTTGAAAAAGTAATGAAATCATGCTAAAGCATAGTGAAAAAATGTGAAACTAAGACATCAATATATAGGTATAATATGTTCCCAGCCTCACCATGGCTACACTCACCTTGTATCTCATACAATAAAACATAATATAATAATGAATATCAAGTGTAACACACTACTACGTCCCCACAAGTTTTCCGCTTTTCCCCAACGTCGCAAGTCCAATGAATCTCTCTCTAAAAATCCTTGTTGCAGACACCTGAGCGAAGCACCACAACATGTACCTCATGAAGCATCACCACCATGTTCATGTAACCAACATAACTAGGTTGATTCTAAGAGCCACCATATCTTTGATAACGTTTATCATGCATCAGGCATTATATCTCAAGCCATTACATGCCATACACTGATTTAGGATCCTCTAGGCATCAAAGCCTATACATGTTATACCTATAGTTTTCCATATGAAATTTTATCCAGAATATATTTTTGTGAATAACCGCTAGCCATTACATCCCTATACTCACAAATATGAGGAAAACTATCCATTGTTCCTACCTTCACATGTAACTACCAAGAGATGAACGTGGGGTTAAAGGGGGTAATCAGCCGTCAATGCTCCCACTAAAATGTTGGGGAAAACAACCCCTAGTGCTCAGAATACCTGGTGTGTCAGTTTCCCTAACTAACAGGGTGGTTTATCGTAAAGAAACACAAAAAGTAAAGAATAACATATAGCTCACAAACACACTATGTGAATAACCTAATCATAGATTCAAGTGCAACTACAATCTCACAGACTCCCTACTGCCACTACTAAGACTAAGTATCCTATAAGTACACAACCATTTAAAGAGATTTATTACATTACTTTATTCCCATTTTATCAATTATGATTTTCGTTGATTAATTATATAAACATTAATTAAAAATTTCAATTCCATATTATATTTCATTAGAATCACACCCAAAGTCCTCTTTTCATTTAAATTGTAACCTCAACATTGCATCCCATCAATCTCTAACCCCATGGGTTAATCATCATTCATTTAGTCATTTATTAACCTTTTTATTACTTTCCCATAGTCCTAGGTATTGTAGAAAAAAATTCTATGGTACTAAACACAAGGGGGCTTGACCCGGTTAGTAGATGAACAACTTGTCACATATTTTCCACCTATACTAAGACCGTAGTCCCATCCTCCCTCAAGAAGCTAAACAAGAATATCATGTGGCATACCCCGCATGTCTTTTCCCCTTTTGGAAGGAGGGTAAGAAAGACTAGATTCCTTGAGAATTGGGGAAAGTAAAGAAGATAAACATCTAATAAGATTCATTAAACATCTAAACATTCATATACAACCCATTTCATCATCTCTGGTGTCCTCCCTGACACCGACATGCATAAACTAGTGCATCTCGCCACTCTAGGAATCAACTACTTCCACACTCAATGGGCCTCCCTCCCCCCTCCATATCACAACATCCATCCAGTCTCACATTAAAACACCAACAGAAAGAAGACAACTACAATATAAACAGGGCTCCTATACCTTAAACAAGGTATCCATACTTCATACATAACAATCTCTCAAGGCTCCAAATCACTTAGAAATTAACATTACAAGAAAAAGGGTAACTGAAAACCCTACCAGACATTATATTATTATCAAAAAATCAGTTTTGTAATCCATCAAGAATTATCTGATTTATTATTCGTAGGTTCTACTGATGGGAAACCTCAAGTAATCTATCCCAAATGTATACATTCTTGCTACACCAATTTTATTAACATCAAATTACAACAAAAATAGTAACAATATTCATTTAAATTCCTCTTTATCATTGAAAATTAGTTTAAAATTAATCCATATTTATTTTTTTTTACCAATTTCAATAAATAATGACATGGTAAACAAGGAATGAATATATATCACACAATCTAGAAAAACAAGATTCAATAACATACAATTGATACCAATTGATGTATCTAGTTCAAATATTTATTATGTTAATTATATTGAGATCAAGTGGATAAATCATGCTACCTCTACGATTACGTGTAAAAGAATATAGAATAAATAAATACCCTACTTAAATGTATATTGATTTTATTTATAAGAGAATGATCCACACAACGGATTACGAACTTCTCCATCATGACAACTACATCAACACAAGGATGCCGCAACACGACCATACCAACCAGAATCCGTGAAAACACCACTAGTAGAATGTAGATCCCATTCCATAACATGGAATAGAGAAAATGGGGTTAATGGATCAAATAAAATACATGAACAGAGGTAGATCAAAACCTCTATCAATGACTGATCGACACTTTCTACATGCAACAAAATAGAGGGTGTGCATGAACCCGAAAGAATTTTTAAGGGGATACAATAAAATGATTAAGGTTCAATCACAACACTCCTATTGGAAGAAGGAAAGGTTTGGGAGTTCAGAATAATGGATGAAGAAGGTATAATAAGGGAGGAATATATCTTGTCTGTTTAGATGATTTACAAAGCAGTGGTTTAAGATACACTGAATTTTCCATTAAAAGAGGATCACATTAATCAAATCGGTTTGACCACGTAAAGGAATCCCATGAAATAAAAAAATCAATATAGGATTATTAGGATTTTAATTGACCTTAAATCCCTTAAAAATCCCTTGAATTCATTAAAAATCAATGAAAATGTTAATGGGGTGAAACTCTATGGAGCTGGAGTCACTGTACACCTACTATTTTTGAAACACTATACACCTACCAATGCTGGAAACACTGTACACCTATCGACGCTGGAAAAATTGTACATAGAATGACACCTCAATGGCATTGTTCACAAAATAAATCACCAATGGAAGTATTTAAAAAAAGACTCACCAATGGAACTGTTCACACAATGACTCAGTAAGGGTACTGTTCACAAAATGACACACCAATGGAATTGTTTAAAAAATGACTCTACGAGGGAACTTTTCCAAAAGTTAATCACCAATGGATCTGTTCAAAAAATGACACAACGATCACATTATTCACAAAATGACTCACCGATGGACTACTTATAAAATGACTAACTGATGGAACTGTTGAAAAAATGACTCATTGATGGAATTGTTCACAAAATGACGCATCGATGGAACTATTCATAAAATGGCTCGCCGATGGCACTATTCAAAAAATGACTCACCGATGTTAGTATTCACAATATGACTCACCGACGGACTGTTCACAAAACGACTAACTAATGGCACTGTTAACAAAATGACTCACTAATGGAACTATTCACAAAATTACTCACTGATGGAACTCTTCAGAAAATGACTCACCGATGTCACTGTTCACAAAATGTCTCACTAATGGAACTATTCACATCAATCTCACTAATGGATCTGTTTAAAAAACTAGAAAAACTATTCATAGAACTAGAAATTTGGAAAAGAGTTGGGGATAAGTCACCTTGACCTACCATAACACCTCAGACACCATATTTTAGCAAATGAATGGACCAGAGATACCTAGACCATTACATAAGGTACCTCTAAAAACATTATCATCCTCGAGAATTCAAAACCAACCGAGAAAGATTCAAAAAAGGGGTCTGGGAAACCAAAAATTGATATACCTTACAAAAGATAACAAGACACAATAACCAACAAAAGAAATCCATATCATAAACATGAAAGGTGTAAAACCAAAAACCAAACATCGTTACATGAAAATAGTTAAAAATAAAACAACTCTAGGTAATGAGAATGTATTTGCAACTCATGCTCCTAGGTACTCTCATCCATGCCATTGTGTCACCCCAAGTCACGAACCAAGGGGATAGAATGCCCGCACAACACCTTCTCTTTGTAGTCTTTAATTTCCACAGACCACTCCTTGATGGTCTCAACATCATCAAAATCGATCTCTCCCAAATTCATGACATGAGATTGATCATGAATATAATGATGGAGATGTGCCACCTGAAAAAAAAAATCTATCCAGCTCAGCAACAGGGGAAGGGTTACTCGATATCCCGTGTCTCTAACATGTGCCAACACCTAAAAACGACCAAAAAACGGAGGAGAAAACTTACTACCATGAACAAAACATCACTTAACATGATGGGGATTCCCATTTAGTAAAATGTGATCCCCAAAATCAAACTCCAAAGGTCTCCTCATTTGATCAGCATATGATTTCTGATGATCATGTGTTGTCTTCATCCTCTCATGAGTCAGCTGAACCATTTTTATCATATTCTTCACTAGTTCTGGTCCAAGAATTACTAACTCTCTGACCCCAGTCTAACACAATATATAATGGAAACATCATCCATACAAGGCTTCAAATGATGCCATACCAATGGTGGAGTGAAATCTATTGTCATAAGCAAACTCCACTAAGGGTAAGTGCTTCATCCACGGACCTCTAAAATATAGGATAGAAGAGAGCATCAAGTCCTCATGTTTTTTCATGGTCTTCTATTTTTGACTATCCATTTAGGGATGAAATGTAGTTATAAGGAATATATGATAACAAAAATCATGTTGGAGACTCTTTATAGCCTAGTTATACAAAAGTGATCTCAATCGAAAATGATCTCCCTCAGGACTCCGTGGAATCTCACCCCCTCCTCCGGATACTACCTCGGTAAAAAATCCACTGAACATGACTCTTTAATCACTATAAAGTTAGATGATTTTTTTAAAAATCCACTAACATACATATAGCATCATGTATTCCATGATATCAAGGTAAAACAAAAACAAAATCCATTGATATGTCCTCCCACTTTCCCTGAGGAATATTTAAATGATGGAGAAAACCATCGGGGGCACGGTGCTCAGCCTTCACCTTCTGACAGAAAAAACATCCAGACACAAACTATGCAACTACATGCTTCAGTCCAGACCACCAAAACTGACTCCTCATGCCTCGGTACATCATTTTAATGCCAGGAAGCACCAATAATGGTGAATTATTGAATTATCTAAGAACTGTCTCATGCATCGCCAAGGGAGTGAAAAACCATCCTTGATTCAACTCCCAGTGTTGTTCATCCTCAGTCCAACCATTAGGGTGATTTCTTGAAACAACTCAGTCTCTCCAGAGCTCCACCTATATATCCCCAAATTGGGACTCTTCCACTAACTGTACCTGATATTACTACACCGTCATCTGGAAAAGATATCCTCTTCACCCAACTTCTCCCATATCGAGATGTAATATTGAACGTTCTTCCATCACTCTCCAAGATTCAATATATTCATGAACTACATTACTACGCGACTTACTTATCAGTGCATCATCTATATAATTTACCTTTCTAGTTTTATATGATATTTCAATGTATTATTCTTGTTAGAACTCCTTCCACCAATGATGACACATGTTTAGGTCATGTTGGGAGAAAACATAACTCAGGATCTTATGATCTGTGAAAACGACAAAGCTCTTTCCAATGAGGTCTTGTCTCATGAAATCCATTTCAAACACCTCAAATACCATCACAAGATCATGGGTTGAATAGTTACATTCATGGGGGAACAACTGCCAAGAACCATAAAAAAAATTGATCTCTGCTGCATTAGAATGGAGCTTAACCCCAGATATGAAGCATCACATAGAATATCAAACTAAACTCCCTATGCTGGATGAAAAATATTTGGAACTCTTACCAAATTCTCCTTCAGATACTTGAAATATTCCTAACACCAATCAGTCCTCAAAAATACCTGATCCTTCCGAGTCAATGTTTTCAGAGATTTTGCATCCTGAGATAAATGGTCTACCAACCTCTTGTATTATCCTGCGAGGCCATGTAAAATTTTCAACTCTTCCACTATCATGGGGGTTTCCCGAGACATAATTGCATATATCCTATATGGGTCCATAGCTACTCCCTGTAGGGAGACCACATTCCCAATGAAACTGACTTCTTGTGGCCAAAACTCTCACTTAAAAAAATTCCCAAACATCTACTTTTGATGAAAAACTCCAAAAATGGAATGAATATTCTCTTCATGCTCCTCCCCAGACACAGAGTACACAAGGATTTCATCTATGAAAACCACCACAAACATATCCAAGAACTCATGATACATATTGTTCATCAATCCCTTGAACACAGCTAGAGCATTCTTCATAACGAATGGGTTTAAAATAAATTCATAATGCCCAGGAAGATAAAGGAAAACAGTCATTAAAATTTCCTTACCCTTCACACGCATCTAATGAAATCCTGACTTCAAGTCGATATTTGAGAACCACCTTTCACCCTTCAATTGATCGAATAAATCATCAATATGTGGAAGAGGATATCAATTCATCACTGTCACTTTGTTTAAGTGATGATAATCTATACACAACTGCAAACTACCATCAACCATCTTCACGAATAAAACTGGTGAACCCCATGGTGACACACTCATCCAAACAAAACCACATTGTAAAAAACCATCAAGCTTTATACACAACTCATGTAACTCCAAAGGGTCCATATTATATGGAGACATGAATATAGGAGATGTTATAGGCTATAGCTCAATCCAAAACTCGATCTCTTTTCAAAGGTATATTGCTAAAACCTCTTCGGAAAAGACATTTGGGTCTCCTCAATGAACCTTGAAAATGCCAACTACTAAACCTTTGATGAACTCAAACTTAGATCGTCAATCATTTATGATAAAGATGAAACACAGCTCTGACCAATCTGGGGGTCTCGCTTTCCAACAGACACTGTTGGCTCTCCATTAGCATCGAAGAACACCACCTACCTCCTAAGGAAATCCATGATACCCTTTACCAAATAAAACCAATCCATTTCAAGGATGACATTATATGTTTGTATCCATAAATATAGAAAATATCCCCAGGATAGGTGTTTCCCCATCACTAGCTCACAATCTCTACATACTTCAAACAAGTCATCTCGACCACCAACTGGTATAGTAAATTCCAAGGGAACTAGAATCGTCTATACCTAAAATCCCAAAGCATGGATAAGGGCATGTGATATGAAGGAGTGAGTCTCCCCTAAATCAAACAAGGCATACACCCAAGTATAAAATAATCAAAGGGTACCATGAACGACTTATGGCTCGCCCAACTTTGGGAATGCTAAATCAAGAAGCTAACCATGACCTATATGACCCTGATGAGAACCCCCACCAGGGAAGTGACCTACTCTAGGGGGATAGCGAGAATCAATGGGTTTTCCACTGCCTGCCCCATCTTTTCCCTACTGATCCAAAGCTGGTGCAACCTGCTGCTGCTGCCTCGGCTGGAACTGCCTCAACGGAGGAACCTGGAGTTGAACACCTAGTGCACGATGACTGCTCTAAATGGTCAGTAACTCACTCTACTTATGACCTCTTCCTCCATTATGGAAACAAGCACTTGATCAATTTATATAGGTATGAGAGATTCTGGCCCTGGAGTAACGAGATGCTGAGGGTCATGACCAACTCCCGACTGAGCGGAAACTCTTGTTCCCTAAAAACCAGTAACACCAGAAGACATCTACGCTTTGTGAGGAATCATGATGACATCCCTCTGATGATGATCTTTTTCTTTCTAATTTCCTCTCGATGACCAATACCCTCTCCAACAACTCAAGATATGTATTTAGCAAAAACGGGGTGACCTAGCGCTGGATCTCTAGATTCAAAGACTCCTCAAAAAGCCTCCCACATGCCTCTTCATCTCAAAATAGTTCTGAATCATATCGTGAAAGGTTCCTGAAACATATTCCAAACTTTCACACACTTGATCCCTTGTTAAAAGGAATGAATATCCTGAAGACTCGACTTCTTCGTGGTTGAAGAAAGTTACTTTACTCTTAGCATGTCTCGAAACTCCTCCCGTGAAATCGCCCACTCCTTGTGATCCCCATGGAATAAGAACCACCACTACCTTTCTACTCCACGCAGCATCATCACAACAAAAGACACCCAGTGCTCCTTCTGAGCTTGGATCAAACTAAAGGCTATCTCAACCGACTCCAACCAGTCATTCGTCACTACAACAAAAATGGAGCCCTGATTCTTCTAGACTCTGGTGCTGAAACATGCAGAGTGTCCTCCTCTAAGTGTCATCATCATCATCTTTTACACTACAATGATCTGATGGAACAAACTATTGGAAATCATCTATAAAAACATGATGAGGACGTTGACCTAGATCCATACTTGCAAAATAACTAATAGTTATAGCTTCTAAACATTGAATATGGAAGACTCAGCATTAATGAATTTATTTTTTTCTTTTAATCATTTTTGGTAAACTTTTCCCAAGGTCTCCCCATTCAAATATAGTGGAAAAGAAGAATGATTCATGATCATTTTCTAGGTCTCTACCCTGCAACCAGTATCACCTATTTTAGTAGCCACTATAAACATAAATTTTTGTGCATTAGATCACAGGGGGGGCCCAAATGACTATATCTTATCCAGCCTCCAATGTTTACATAACTTTCTAAACATAATTGAAATTTTTTCCCTACCAAAAAATGTAACCTCACATGTGCCTAACACGAAACTCCATCCTATACCTAAACCATACCAATAATATGACTATGTCTGGACTCCCTCCCCACAAAGTGTACCAATCCTGGGTAGGAAATATGAGAAGGGAGATAGTGACCCCTGAGTCCCACCTTCAGTAAGCCTTGGGTTGGCGACTAGCATAGAGGGTATGATAAACACACAAATAGAAGGAATTAACCTATAGGAGAAATCATGATGAAAAGAGAGATAATACAGACACCAACCAACTCCAACTCAAACTGCAATATAAAATAAACCCTATGTACATGTAAGTAATTTCATTCAAGAACTAAAACAACCGAAATGAAAAAAACACAATTACCAAATGAAAGTAAAAAAACATTAGTAACCATGAATCCTGAATAGATCATACAACCCCAAGCCAGTACTAACTATCCTCATCCACAACCTTCCCTAATTGACCTGAAAAATATTTTATATGTACAATGGGTGTGTATAATAGTATACTCGGTAGGATCCTCCCTGGTGCCTCTCATGAAAATATAAGGAAAGCATGCTAATGAAAAGTGAAAAACAAGTGAAACTAACTCACCACCTAAATAGGTATACTATGTTACTAGCCTCAAGATGGCTACTCTAACCATGTATAGAATACAGGAGTATATAATATAATAATGAATCTCAAGGGTACCTCGCTACTACTTCCCCACTAGTTTTCCACTTTACCCCAACGTCACATGTCCTAAGAATCTCTCTCCAATAAGGCTTTCTGGAAGACACCAAAGTGAAGCACCACAACAAGCACCTCATGCAGCACAACCACGACTTATATGCAACCAATGTAACCATGTAGTTTCTAGGATCCACCACAGCTGAAAAAATGTGTATCATACGTCAGACATTATACCTCAAGCCATTAATGATCATACACTGAGTAAGGATCTTCAAGCCATCACAACCTTTAGACGTTACACCCATTGTAGTCCATAGGAAACTATATCCAAAATATATATGTGTGAGTAAACACAACCCATTATTGATCTCTACATCCATATTTGGGGAAAACTAACTATAGTTTTTACCTACACAAGTATCTACCAAGAGAAGAGAGAGGGGATAAAAGGGGTAGTCATCCATTCATCCTCCCACCAAAATGTTGGGGGAAACACCCCCCCCCCCCTCGAGCTCAGAATCACTAGGGTGTCAGTTTCCCTAACTGATGGGTTGGAGTAACATATAGAAACTCACAAATTATAGAATATAATATCGCTCACAACCACAATATAGGAATATCCTAATATTAGAATCAACTTCAGTTAATGTCTATTGGACTCTCGACTGCCACTACTAAGACTATGAATCCTATAAGCACACCACTATTTAAAGTGAATAATTATGTTACTTAATTACCTTTTTATCAGTTGCACTTTACATTAATTAATTCTTTAAAAATTTATTAACCATTAAAAATTCCACATTATATTTCATTAGAAACACAGGAAAAGTCCACTGTTTCTTTAAATTGAAACATCAACATTGTGTCCTAGCAAGCTCCAAACCCACAGCTTAATCATCATTCATTCAATCATTCATTAGAATTATTATTACGTTATCATAATCCCAAGAATTCTAGAAAAACATTCTAAGATACTAAACACAATGGGGATCAACCCAGTGAGTAGATGAACTAATCATCAAGTACTTTCCACCTATAGCAGGAGCATAGAACCATCCTACCTCAAGAAGCTAAACACGGAATGAATGTGGCATACCTCACATGTATTCACCCCTTTTGGAAGGAGGGTAAGCAAGACCAGCTGCCTTGAGAAGTAGGGAACATAAGGAATATAAATAACCAACAAAATTCATAAATAATCCAAACCATTACATCAAACCAATTTCATCATCTATAGTTTCCTCCCCGACACCCACATGCATAAACCAATGCATCTCGCCACTCTAGGCATCAACTGCTACCACAACCAATGGGACTCCCTTCCCCAACATATCACAATATCCATCGATTCTCACATCACACCACAAATAGTAGGAAAATGAACATCATATCAACTGGGCTCTTAGATCTTAAACAAATAACCAAGCCTTCAAACATAATGAGCTCTCAAGGTTCCAAAGCATAGGGAATTCGGTCTTACATGAAAGAGGGTAACTCAGAACCCTAACATAAATTATCTTTTTATCAAACCATTAGTTCTTTAATCCTTCTGAAATTTACCAATTTATTATTCATAGGTTTCAATGACAGGAAACCTAAACAGTAAGCTATCACAAATTTATACATGCTTACAAACACAATTTTATTAACATCAAATTACAACAACAACCAGAATCATTTACATGCCTCTTTATCATTGAAAATTAGTTTACAATGAATCCAAATTTACTTTATTTACCAATCTCTATCAAGAACTACATTCTATACAAGTCCAACATAGATATCACGCTATCTAGATAAATAAGAGGTGATAACATATGATTGATACCAATTGATTTATTCGGTTCAAATATTTATTATGAAAATTCCATGGAGATCTAGTAGCTAAATCATGATAACTCTATGATTTCACATAAAAGAATAGATACCCAACATAGCCCCTACCTTGAAAGGTTCCGGAAGTTATTTATTTGAGAACGATCCACACAATGGATTATGATCTCCTCCCATGTGACAACTACATCCACCTGAGGACGTCGCAACATGAACACACCATCCAACACCAAAGAAAACTCCATTAGAAGCATGGAGATCAAATTACATAACATTTAAAGGGGGTATAGGGGAAAAAGATCAAAGAAACCCTAAGAACAGAGGTAGTTAAACCTTCTATCAATGGTGGATTGACACTTGTTGCTTACACCAAGAAAGGGGGTGCACATGAAGAAGGAAGAAACATCATGGGGAAATGATCTAATGAATAAAGATTGATCACACCACTCCTATGGTAATAAGAAAAGTTTCAAGAGTCTCTCACTGCTGAATAATAAGGTAGAAAATGGATAAAGATATCCCGACAATTTAGATGATTTATGAGGAAGCGGTTTACGATATGATCGATTATCTATTAAATTAGGTTTCTATTAAACCATTTGGTTTGACGAAATGAAGGCATCCCAAGGCCTAGGAAAATTAATAAAGGAGTTATGGGATTTTATTTGGCCTTAAATCACTTAAAAAGGACTTGAATGTGTTTATCATCAATGAAAACATTAAAGGGGTGAAACTGTAGGAAGCTGGAAACAATTTACACCAAACAATGTTGGAAAAAATTGTACACCTACCGATGCTAGAAACACTATACACACAATGACTCACCAATGGAACTATTCAAAAAATGGCACACTAATAGAGCTATTCAAAAAAGGACTCTCCAATTTCATTGTTTAGAAAATGACTCACTTATGGAACTTTTCAAAAAATGACACGACGATGACACTATCCACAAAATGACTCACTCATGGCATTGTTCACAGAATGACTCGCTTATGGCAATGTTCACTAAATTACTCCCTGATGGAACCACTCACAAAATGACTCACTGATGGAAATGTTCAAAAAATTACTCATGGATGACACTATTCACAAAATAACTCACCAATGTGACTGTTCAAAAAATGACTCACCAATGGAACTGTTCAAAAAATGACTCATCGATGGAATTGTTCGCAAAATTGGAAACACTATTCACAGAACTAGAAATTTGGAAAAGTGTTAGGTGTAAGTTAGCTTGACCTCCAAAAACACCTCAGACATAAGATTTTAGCAATGGAAAGGACCAGAGAGGTCTGGGCCATTACAACTGAACTGTTTCATGCTTGACTCCCCGGGTAGAGGGTAAGGGTCTTCAACATACAAGCCACCTTTGTAGTCGACCAATGAAACTTTCTCAAAAATCAGTGACAAAACCATTACCATGAAATGACCAATTCATCATGACCACCTAGAAAAATAATATTAAAATAATGAGCTACCCCACCTAGAATATTAAATACCAATGAACCAAGTAATCCATACATAAATGTATCAAGGAAAAATAAATCTAAAACTCTTCCAACCAAGGCTCAGTCTCCCGATCTATGAATTTTATTTGGTGTGTTTTTTTCCAAATAAAATGACATTTAATTTAATCCATTAATTCTATTTTAATTTATATATAAATGATGGATATTTTTTATGGTCTACATAAAATTTATTCCCTTATTAGTCCTCACATTGGTCTTGGACTACATTCTGTTGGCCTATCCCCAAGATCCCACTATTTTTCCAATGCACCCTGGAAAAAATGTTTTAACAAATGTTTTACCTTTTTGTTGTTATAGTGTGACCCTTTTGGTCTGTTAATGAAATTATATGAGAGATGAAATAAACTATCCATATACCCTATGTTAAATGTTTTTATTGCTCAGTTATCATCACCCTTCTTGACTTCATGTGTTGGGTGCACTATTACTTTTTTCCCATGAGTGGATTGTTTGGGGTGTAGGGAGGGTTTTTTGGTTTGAGGGTAATGAGCTACTTATTCTGTGTGTTCTATTTTTTTATTGTTAAGTATAAAAGGTGGGAGTTGTTTTGATGGGACACACTAGTTATTCAAATTGAATACAGTAGAGAAGAGGAAAGCCAATCGAGCAGCATCACATTAGCAAGAGTAAGAAACCATGGAAAAGGGGGGAGGATCAGATTCCCATGTTTACTTCTTATGTGTCATTGAACTGAAAGATACATTACGACGTTGAGCTTCATCCACACCATTCAAATCAAAATTTTCAAATACATTAATCTCTTTCATTGGTAATGAGGTCTTAATAAGTTATTTAATTTCATTACGTGTTCTTGAAATTCATGTTTTATGATGTGGGATTGGTTATTTCAGTTGAGTTCATATTTATTTTTTAGTATATTTTACATCCTCAGTTTTGTTTTTGTCATGATTCTTTGTGCTGCAAGAAACTATCCTTAAAAGGTTTTTTGGGTTCCCTTAATCTTCTCTATTTTAATTTATTGATTCTTATATTTATTTTACATTGATTTATTATTTCATAGTGAAAGCCAGTGCATCATCCCCATGTAAAAAATAAAACTATTAAAGCATATAAAATCTCAATTTTCTTTTCATGCTTTCTTTACACCTTTTATAGACCTATTGATGTTGATGTTCTTAACATCTTTATTACACTATTTTTAAATTGATATCGTGTTTATCAATTTGGATGTTTTGTATATAATTTCAATTTTGGAGCTACTATTAAAATATTAACATAGATCTATATTATTTATTTTTGTTCCTCAAATTCTACTTTACTAGAATTAGTTTATATGCTTATACTGTTCATATTTCAATAAAAAATTGTTTTACAAATGTACCACCGCTACTTATTATGGTATTTATAAATTTAAACATTTTTTATATTTTATTTTAGAATTTTTTGATTCAAAATTATATTCCACATGTCTTTTTATGTATTTAATGGGTAATGCCTCATAATTCAGCTCACAAATAATAGTTACATATCCCATATGGAATTGATTTTTCACCATAAATTAAATATTTTATTATTCTTTTTTGTGAAATTAAATTATATATTTCTTGTTTATTACTTTGATCTTCCTGCATATTTATTTTATTATTATTTTTACTTCTATATTTTTTTACTAGTTGATAGATATATTTTTATTCTTATTCTTGATCCCAATTCTAACTGTGTGTAATAAAGGTTTAGTTACCTTATTTTGGTGTTATATTGATAGTTTTTTTGAGATATAGTGAGGTTTTCCGTAGTTTTTCTTTATATTTTATTTTAAGTTTGAGTTTTCATTGATATTTTGGTGTTTTGAATTTGGGTTCCTATAAGTTATTGAAATTTCCATTTAGGTGGTGTGTAGTATTGGTTGGATGTTCTCCTTAGGTGGTTATATATCTAAATCAGACACATTGAGGATTATTGTGGGATTATAATTGGGAATCATTGTGGATTTGAATTTTTCCCATTTATAGAAGAGTTTTACAAGTCATCGTACATGGATTAATACAGTTTTAGTGTCTTCGTAGCGATTTATCTCTTGAATTAGACTAATTGAGGATCCAAGATAATTGATGGGGATATGCGAATTTAGGAAGATTTTATAGGTGTTTTGATATACTTGTATCCATGTTTTTTCTGAATTGTTGTGTCATTTGAATTATTTCACATTTTGATCTTGTTCATGCCTTATATTGTTGTTTTCCATGATTTTTCTATTTGAGTAATGGTACTTCTTTTTTCTTTTTTCTTCTTGCATGTTTTAGTGAGATTTCTTAACCATTAATGGCATGAGTTCAGTTGGAGATCAGGTATTTAATGCTAAAAAGAATATTTATGTGAAGTTATTTTTTCTATTTATTTTGTTGGTTAGTTGCAATTATTCTTCTTCTCATGTTTTAGCAGTTAACATTAGATTCCATTATATTCAGGATATTGTGTGTAATTGTGATTCACAATGACTATACACCAATTTACTCTTATAATTTTTCATGATTTAATATTTTCTAAGATCAATGTGATAAGATAAGTAGTGTATGGACATCATGGTTTTAGGTTTTTCAGTTTAATTTTTAGTGTATATATTTGGGAATTTTATTCAATGATTTTTTAGAAAATAAAATTATATTTCATTTATGGTCTTGGTTGTATTCTCATTGAAATATAATTGTTGGATATTTGTGTTAGGTCTCCTAATATTGTATTAAATCATTGGGATTCAACTTGGACCTAGATTAGGTATCTTTGTCTTATCTCCATTCTCTTCATGGTTTTTTTGTGCACCCTAAGAAAAAGTGATCTTACAACTGTTTTACCTTATTTTTTGGTATCATACTACCTTGTTGGTTTGTTCTAGCAGCTGCGTATAAGATGTGACCTTCTACCCATATTTACACATTGGTATGTTTTTGATACTCTACTATCATCTACGTTATATTAATTCTATTGTGGTTTATACTATTACATTTTCCCATGAGATGATGATTTTTTAAGAATATAAAGTTTTTAGTTTGGGGTTTATGAGCTCTCTATTTAGTGTGATCTAGTTTTTTTGGTGGATGAACAATAGAAGGAGGTCATTTCATGGGAATCCCAAGTTCTACTGAGTAGATGAAATAGTGATGAAGAATGTTGACAGAGTGACATCATGTTAGCTGGAGTTGGTGGTATTGAATACGGAGAATGATTTTATCCTCTAGTTTCTTCTAGTGTGTGACTAAAGTACAAAAGAACTATATTGATAGGCTTCATCCATAGCATAGGACTCAACCTTTTGGAACATGGTAAGCCCAATCCTCAGTAATAATCCCTTGATCAGTTCTTTAATGTATTTATGAGTTCTTGTGGATCTAGTTTTATAACGTATTCTTGGTTGCGTCATTTTAGTTTTTCTATGTTTTTTTGGTATGGACCACATCTATGGCTCTATTTTTACTAAAAGTCTAAGAGCTGTGAGAACAAAAATTTCAAATATTATCATATGATCCAATTTTATTCTTTGTTTTACTAAGTTTCTTATTTTAATTATTGTAAATCTATTTTTTTATATTGTGAAACCTGGTGACCTTTCCCCATGCACATAGTTTAATTGTAAAAAGCACATAAAATACAAGTATTCTTTTATTTATTTATCTACATTTCTTGTTTCCCTGTTGATGTTGATTTTCACTACATTTTAATTCCATATTGTTTGAATTGATCATGAATAAATCAATTTATATAGTTTACATCCAATTTCTATTTTGGATCTACATAAATGGTTTATCATGGATCTATCATTTTTTCTTGTAATTAATTTATTTCTAATTTTCATAAATTATTTTATATTCCTCCACTCATGAGAATTCAGCCACAAATTATTTTTCTCATGTATCATTTATACTAACTATAGTATTTAAAATTGTACACATGTTATATATGTATATATATATATATATTAATTTTGTTATCCAAAATTATATTCCATATATCTCCATGGGATGCCTAATGGGTTCAAACTTGAAATTAATCCCCTAACATTATCTATAATAGAGCCCCCATACTTCAATAAACTCTGAGATGGAAACTCTCAAAATGTCTTCCTCCTTGAATCGTCATCATTGATATCAACTCTATAGTTATATACAATAACAACCTACAGAACATCATCAGTAGGGTCCTGATGGATATATCATCCTAGATCCATACATTCAAAATTGTAAACTATTCAGGACTTCCTTAACCAGTAATATATAACATTTAAGGTTTATAAATTATGATGTGGCCAAATTTCCATTGTATAAACAATTCAAAAACAAGCACATAAAAAAACATGAGTCATGATTCTTACCTTGTTTACTACCCCAAAATAAATATCACTCTAATTAGTAAATTTAAAAAACATAATGTCTTTGCATTATATTATAGGAGGTCCTAAAATATTATGTCCATATATAGTATCCATTTCTTACATTACGAGCTAAGCCAGCTGATACAATTTCCCAACCAACCCTTGAAAAAATCATCAGTTCCTATCCCCAAGCTCTGTCTTATCTATAAATAAATTATTTTTTTCTATCATTATATAATGAACCCCTCTATTGGTACCCCTCATGTTCTTATAGTGAATATATAGATAATGTAACACCTGGAGATTTTATGATTTTTTTCATATAGATTTGATATTTTAATTATTTTACGTGAGAGAAAAAAAATTATTTTATCTTGCAATACAAGTATCTTTAAGTTTTTATTTAATTACAAGTAATACAATGTTTTTCTTGTGTTACACACAATATCAATTTTATCTTGGGATTCATGTAACCCCAACTTAAATCGAAGAACATCATAAATTTAAAATATTACTATTTAATATGATAGTTATCACCTAACTGTTGGAATGGAGAGTTTCAATATGACTAAAAAATTATAAAAAATAATGTTTCCACGTGTATTTATAATTAATTATTTAGTGAAAAAATAATTATAAATTAAAATCAAAACAATTTGAATGTAAAGGAAATCTTTTTTCTAAAAAAACTATTTTATGAAAACAAATGTGTTCTAACTCAATAAAATAAACTAACTACCTTTGGTGAATAATTTTAATGAACTTTATATAGTATATATATATATAATAAATATTTAACATTTATATTAATTATTTTCTAGACAATAAGTAAAATATATATCCATTTTTACGATTAAAACAATATTTTTTCTACGAAGTAGTTTTTCCACCTTTTTGTGGAGCAATTATTTAAAAAAATCTAATTTTATAAAATTATTTTTAAAAAATAAACATAATTTTTTAAATCATAATATATAAATTTTTTTGGTTTAATTTTTTTCGATTTGTATGAAAATTTCTGTTTTTGATAAATATAGAAAAATACTGAATTTAAATCGGAAATAGTATTTTCATTTAATTTTCTAATAATTTAAAATTATATTTTAAAGTGTTTTTAAATTATTATTATCCAAGTTATACATATATTAATCGAATTTAAATCATTATAATCAATTTTTTATTTAAATTGGATATAATAATGTTTAAAATTCTAGAACATTTTCTCTTTAAAACCTTCTTTCTCCTCCAATTTATGTGATTAATTTAAAATTATTTTTATTCCACATATAAAAATGGAATTTGGAAAATGGATTTCATATTTGTAATAATAATAATTTATGTTATCTAATAATCTAAACTTAATATCTTACTGAAATGAAAAGTGGTTGTAGAGAAAATTATTTCCCATCCTTAAGGTAAAAATAGGTTTAACAGGGAGTTAAACTAAAAAGATAGCAGTAAAATTTGTCTATTCACTTGTAAAAAATATATTATGGCTATATTTCAGTCATTCAATATCTAATACTAGACATTAATCCATTTTGGACCCTTCTTTCATGGGAAAAACATTGTATCAGTTTTTTCAAATATACCAAGTGTTTCGTCTCCCCCTCTTATAAAAGGCCACCATCTCTTATCCATTATTCACACCTTCACAATAATTTGTTTTGGAAAATACCTACTCAAATAATTTCCCATATTCTCTTACCTCATCTTAGAGGCCTTATTTTTTATAGAAATCTTAATTATGAAGGCTTTACTGAAGACATAAACAGAATACCCAAAGAAGAGGTACTGTAATTCAATGAGCATATTTATTTTATTTCCATCTCCAGATTTGTAAATTAATATAATATAATTATTATATAATAATATCACTATATTACATATACTTATATGTTTTTTGTTAATTTAATGATCTAAATCCATCTCCGCTTCCAAAAAATGGGATACGAAATCATCATTCATGTGTACGGTGAACTACTACCTCACCGACCAACGTCATTCTTTTTTTCATTACCACCTTTCAAGTATGTTAACAATGATGGATTTTTTTGTTTATATATTCTATATGTGATATTAATTATGTTATTATGATTATATAATTTATATATCACACATACTTATATACACTCCATTTTGTGGGAAAACGATAATGTTGTTCATGTGTATGGTGGACTACCCCCTCATGAAGTGATGTGAATCATTAACGCTTTACATGGTATGTATTATGGATGGGATGAATAAAATATTTTGATATATATGGCATAAAAATGATTCTACTATGATAAAATATATCATTTACATTTCCTTCTTTCAACCCAATTAGAAAATGAAAAACAATGTTCATCAGTATGTACGACCTATCATCTCTATGAATGGTGAATTTTATATCCTATCACTAATTTTTATAGGTTAATATAAATACATATATACTTAATATATGTTATATTTATATTATTGTTATAATTATAGAGATAATGGGACCATGAGAAAATTAAGATGAAATAAATATAGGAAATCAAAATATATACTAAAAACAACATGGTTATTATCCAAAACATAACATACCATAGAATTGTTAATAAATGGGTAATAAAAGAGAATAAGTAAATCATTTATGGTTTAATATATTTGTAAATTTTTCTATAATATATCTATAATAAACTTATATTTATTACACATGTTTTTTGAATGAGTATGATCGAATTCAAGACGTAAGGTAAGGGATTTACATCTTACTTTTTACATTCATGAGACACATGTAATATTCACTGCTTATTTATTTTATGTTTTGTATATAATTATATTAAATTTATATTTCTATTTTAGTATATAAAAATATTTAGGTTTACATATCCATTTTATTATCTCCCTTTCGTGGTGCTCATGATTTAAAAGTTAACAAATTGATAAAGAATTTTTATCCCCATTTTCCTTCTTTGAGACATATGTTATTTTATAAACTTATCTCCTTTTACGATTTTTATATAAATTTCATTTGAAATTTAATATATTTAATTTATTTATCCTTATGAAATTTCAATTTTGATTTAATTTTATTTCATCATGGGGATTGTCTTTCAATGTTACATAAGTGGTCAGAGTTTTATGTTATAATCTAACCGTTTTTTGGGATTGGTTATGATTATGTTTCCAAATATGAAATCCAATGATATATAACTCAAAAAGCTCATTAAATTTATTATCCTCTAATCAATTCATGAGAATATATATTTTCCCATCATTTTCCTTGCATTATATACTAAGGAGTTCAAAAAGAGAGTTTTTAAGAAAAATCATCTTTTTGGTCAAAAACACTTTTTTATTTTTAAAACAGGTTCTCTAAAAATGATTTCAAATATTTTTTAAAATTTATTAAAATTATTTATTAATGAAAACTTTATCCCTTTATAAACTATTTACAGAATGCTTTAAAAGGAATCTTAAAGTATTTTTGAAAAGTAGCTCATGTTTGGATTTTACTGATAATGTGAAAGGAATAATTGTTTTAACATATATGATATGAATGAAATATCCCAGTATCATGAACATTAACTTTATTGAATATTCCTTTGTAAATTTTGAAGGATATTTTCAAATAATTTTTGTTTTCAAATTTTTATATGTCTTAAAAAGTGTTTTTCGATGTGGAACGAATATTTTCGTAAAGAAATGATTTAAATGATCATTCGAAATTATTTTCCATCTAAGATGACATCCTATGATATATGTTTTTAATAACTATGAATATGAACCAAGGATACCATTATTTTTCATTCTCTGAATGCATTACATTTATGAGGAAAATATGGTTTTGAAATAAGATTCTACTCCACAGGTTATACCATGAATAAAACTCTTATCTATCCTACATATTTTATAGGTTTATTCTATGATGAAATTATGAAATGATTATGAATCCTATCAATTTTCTAGAGGTTATGACTTAATAAAATATTTGTGAAACCCTTTTCATTCCATGGGTTATGATATGGTGACTATTTTAGGATCTTATAAAATGCATGTGTATGATTTTCATTATGTAACGATGGTTATGTTATAACCAACAATGGTTGTCATGTTATAAAAAATGGTGGTTTTTATGACATAAAATAGATATTTGGGACCTATATTTACCACCAATGAATTGGGTAAAGATTTATATATCATGATATAGTTAGTAATGGAATGGGGAGTGACCATATTTTAGTAACATATGTATGGAATATGGGTTGAGTAAGATAATACTAGAATAGGGAGTGAACACGGTTCAGAAAGAAAATTTTATAATGGGAAGTGAACCCATTTTAATATGATATGTATAGAATGTGGATTGAACAGAGTAATGTAAGACATGACTGGAATGGTGAGTGAAATTGATTTAGTATGGAAATTCTAGAATAGTGAGAGAACCCTATTTAGTAAGGGACTTTGTCTTCTATAACGGTCATGGGAGTGTTCTTTGTCAATTATAATGGCTTTGTGGAGTAAACCAATTCCACTTTTAGGAATTGGATTTCATTTGGGATAGTGGTGTGTCTCACCCTGTGTACGTGTATCATCTGAGATACCCTTCAAGTCCCATGTAAGGACCCACATTCCATGTGACAATGGTCACATGCCGTGTTTACACTTTGTGTCAACACTTTGTGTCCCCCGAAACATCATATTCCACAAGGTGGGGCCCACACATCATGTCCTCCCAGGAGCATGTCATGTTCTTTGCCATGTGAAGCGTAGAAACCCAAGACATTACAATTCCAATGCCACAAGATGTATTATTTTGAATACACATAGTGTTGATTGGGATTTTCTAAAACTGGCGTTCTATGCCACCACGCCCTAGTTGCTACTCCAATATTCGATCTGGATGTCTGAATGACTTGAAAATCACGATCCTAGGACTCCTTGCTATACAAACAAAATTTCAGGTGGTTTTTTGGGTTTTATCGGCCCTGAAAACTCGTTTTTATCATCCTCACAATGAACAGTTGAAATATGACTTCTTCGTAACCATCATGATTTATATTCCACCATCACCATCACACCTATGTTGAGTCATCATGATGTCAGATCTACAATTTGGTATTTTTTTCTGGTGAAAAACACGCACAATGATCTATTGTTCATAACCCCGCAATGAACATGAAGAATGAAGGGTTAAAATGGGGGATGAAATCTGAAGAAAATTTTAGGAACAAACCTATGCCTTCATTTATAACGATGTTGATCAACTCTTGTTAGTAGGATAAAACACAGGAAATAAAATCAACAAATTAATTCTAACCTGGATTTATTCCCCAAAATATCTAGATAAAACCCTCCTACATGAATGCACGATCTGCGGGTCAACCTGTTTGTGGGTTGATACACGTTCATCATTAAATTCTAGAATGGGGGAAATAATAATTGAAAATAACAACCCCTACCTTAATCATGGATGAAGAGTAAGAGTAGTTGCTGGCAAGAATTTGATCTCACTGTGTGATGATCCACACATTTTCCATTCATCAACATTCATTTAAAATTCTCTGAGGGTGGATCCTCTCCAAATCTCCGTAGTATTTCTAGGATTATTATAAAGTTACGAGACTAACCTCGGGATCCTACTCTTTTATAAAAAATAATGTGTCACTACATTATGGAAACGTTTAAAATGAAAAAACAATTATTAATTTATTTTATTTTATTTAAAACATCCAAAAACTAACTTTTGTAGCAGACCCACACATGTCATTTTTAGGACCCACCCAAGGAAAAGCTGCTTCTCTGAACACAACGATGCCCTCAAATTTATGATCCAGGCATCTGTTTAAATGAATTTTAACTTTATCATGAAAACTGCTCGTGTACATTATTTAGAATTTAATTTATTAAAAACATTTATTCTATGCACTACGGGCCTCAGAATCACATGACTTTACAAATCATGGACTCATAATAATTCAATATAATATATAAAAATAATTCACAAAAAAATCAAGAAATTATATTACCTCCACCTTAGGTCTTATTTGTCCCTGAAAAGATGAAAAAGAAAGATACACCAAAAGATGTGGGTATTGTGTACAAATATAAGCCACCTTCTCCCAAGTGCTATCCTAAAAATTCTCATGATTTTAATGGACACACCCCAAGGAAATCACTTGCCCATAAGGGATCCTCACTTGTTTATCCTCAATCTCCATCGTGTATTCTTCCAAGGACACCCCATCCTCGATGTCCAGCTCACCCTAGTCGATGTCATGTGATAGTTCATGCATGTTACTCCTTAGTTGTGACACTTGGAAGATATCATTTACCTGGTTAAAATGTGTTAGTAGATCTAGGCGGTATTCCACCTCCATAGCTCTGTGTTGTATCTAAAAAATGGATGAAAAACCTTAGAGGCAATTTTTTTCCCTAACCAAATCTCTATAGCCCTCGACGAGGTGAGGCCCAAAGGAATACATGGTCTCCCTCCTCACACTACAATGGTCTTTGATGCCTCTTAGCATAAGACTTATGGTAGTACTCTGTAGTCTTCATCTGCTCCCAGATGATCTATACCTTCATGATGGTGTCTTGCATTAACTCTGGACCCATGAGTGTTGACTCTCCGGGGTCCGTCCAACAAAGTGGTGATCGGCAGGGTAGCCCATATAAATCCTCAAACATTTCCATACTGATGGTGTGTTGGTATCTTTTGTTTTACGAAATCTCCACCAGTGGTAGGTGGTACTCCCAACTACAACCAAATTCCATTATATAGGCCCACAATATATCCTCCAGAACCTGAATCGTTCTATCCATCAGACCATCCTTCTAGGGATGGAACACTTTGCTCAAGAGTAGCTGAGTACCAATGTCCACCTGAAACACCCTCCACAAATGGAATGTGAAACAATCATCGTGACCTAAGACTATCATCGAAGGGACTCTATGAAGATGAACTATCTCCTCCATATAAAGGCGTCCCAAGCTCTCTATGGAACTCTACTCTATGATAGCTAGGAAGTGGGCATGTTTGGCTATTCGTTCAATGGTCACATAGATGGAATTGTTACCCTTGGATGTTTTTGGCAATCCTATCACAAATATCATTGATATACCTTCCCATTTCCTATCTTCCACTTTTAGTGGGTGAGTTAATCTTACTGGAACCAGGTGCTCAGCCTTCACATTCTAGAATTTAAGGAATCAGGAAATGAATTCTGTTACTGCCTTCTTCATACCAGTCCACCCAAAATGATGCTGGAGGACCTGGTACATTTTCCTCACCCTAGGTATATAACAAAAAGGGGGGGTATGAAATTACCTCAGAACCTTCTCCAGCAATTCCACTAGCACAACTGTGCTTCCTATGAAAAAGAAAACATGTTCTCCACCGTGAGAATACCTATCAGAAGAATGTCATGTGGATAATTGAGAACACAAATTCTTGCAGTCTATGTCCCCTAGTTGTTCCTCCCAAACATTCCATAATAGTGGAGGTGTGCCAACCATCGACTAAAGATAAGTTGTATCATCTCCATCCATGAAGGATAACTATAGTGTGTCCAACCAATATGATGCCTCTCTCAGCAGTTGTGAACCTGATCTTCTATTGAGAGAATATGCCCCAATTTTCTCCTTACCAAGAGTATAGATGATATAAAATTCATAATCATGGAGGAACTCTAGTCATTTCCTCTTAATCATTTAGATCCTTTGGTGAGAATATGTACAAGAGGCTCTTATGGCTTGAGTAGGAAATAAACAATTCTCCTATCAAGTAGTGTCACCACATCCTCAACATGATAACTATTGCTGCCAACTCTAGACCATGTGCCACATAGTTCTTCCCATGGATCCTTAGTTGGAGTGAACCATAAGTAATCACCACCAATATCTACATTATAACATAGATAACGAGGATATCGGTGTCGTCCCCAGGTGTAGTTTGATGAAAAAAAAATTCTATTGATGGGGAGGTAGTCCTGGAACATATTCTAGAAAGACGTTCTTATACTCTCCCATCTATTTGGGAACTAAAAGTTCACAACATCTGTTTCTACAAGGTTATGGATTTCCAACTCATGAGTGATCAGTTGTACCCTCCTATGCATGATCTCATCCTATACTACCTAGGATTCCGTTTCACTAATAGAGGCAAACCTCATTCGATCACTGCGAACACACCTCAGTTATCTCCTGAAGCAGTTAATCTGGGCATGGAATGAATATAACCAATTCATTCTGAGAATGATGTCATACAACCTCGATGATGCCACCAAGAGGTTCCACCTAAACCACCCTCACCCAAGGCTACGATCACTCTATCTACAAAGATATGTGATCTGGGAGCCCCCTCCCATAGGTGTCTCTAAGAGCAAGTGTTGAGTCAAAGGCACTACCACAACCACAACGTTTCACACAAGACATGTAGTAAGGAAAGAATGATTGGCACCTATGACTATAATTATAACATCTAAGGTGGAAAACAATAGATCGTTCTTGGGATCATCCATTGAGTCCCTGGTTATTCATCTATGACCCCATGTAGTTTCCTTCTTTTTTTCCCCCAACTCCTTGAGCTAGGTGAAAACCTCATAGAGGTGTTGGTGGAAGTAAATCAAAGCGTATGCCGCCACATGTAGCTCTCCCTGCTCCCCTACCACATCTTCCGCCCTATAGGTTTTCCTTCTCCACTATCAATATCTACCTTGGTGGTCCATCTACTACCTCCCTGTCAATAGCTTGATGGTTTGAAAAGTCTCTAGAGAGATGTCCCCTGTCATTTCATGAGTAGCATCATCTCTCCCTAGGCTAGTTGGACCTATCCTGAGAGCTCTAGACTACAGATACCCACTCCTTGAACCTCCTTTGACATCTCCCATGTCTGGATCCCTATTCCTGATGTCAGTTCCCTACTATTGATGTCACTGCACATGTCTTCCTACTTCTTACTACCATTGGATGTCTCTGCTCCGCCAACAATCTCTCGATCACCAAGGCTTGTTCAAGCACTCCAGCATACGTCTGAATGCATAGATGCATGAATCTCGCTCGGATTTATAATTTTAGACCCCTCTTGAAGGTTTGATATCTGAAGTACAGATCTCGAACCATATCCATCATGTATCTAGAGAAGTTCGTGCTGCTCTATGAATAGTCATCCACCATCAAAATTCCCTACTGAAGCTAAGGAATCTCTTTAATACGCACTTATCTCTACATAAATGGAGAGAACTCCTCCCTAAAAAGTCGCATGACCTCCATCCATGAAAGATTCTCCTTGTCATGAGTCTGCATAGTCAAACTCCACCATCGTACTGCCGAACCATGATGAAGGCTCTCTCCTAGGATCAACACTTGGTCTGTTTTTGTCCTCACTAGATGGAAAACTCTTATCACTACCTCAATTCAGTCCTTATCCACCTGAGGTATAGGGTCACCTCAGAACCTACGGGGGATCTATCTCTGAAACTCATGGAACGTGCTCAGTCTGTTCTCCTCATCTTCTTGTATTTCAGGTACTGTGGGCTATTACACTGGTGGTAGTATAGTCGGTGCACCACCTGGTGGTAAAAAATAGAGAACTTAACCATGAGTCTAAGCCTCATCAATGAGGGGGTCATATTCATGACCGAGTCTCTGAATCCTAGAGGGTATGTGTCGTGGAGGAATCCTATAAAAAAGATATACCATTGTCAAAGAGTATATCTGGATAACTGAAACAAAGTGCACGAAAAAACACAACCAATTCTTATATGATGAATGTACCAATATTATATTTCCCCAAAACTAGTGTATTCATGTAACAACTCAAAAAGAAGTTTATTGGAGTTCTGTAATATTGATATATCGGTCGCCCGCACCAACATTGGATCCCCTGGCCTGAAATCCAAACTCAAAACACTTAACACTGTTTCCCCAAACCCATCTCATAGACTCATGGTTCGATGGTAGAACCGACGACCTATAATACCACTCTGTCAAAACTCATCACTGTGGGGCCCGTGTCGTGACTCCCCAAGCCCTCCTCCAAAAGGAAAGGGGCTGGTGACTAGCACCATGTAGAAATATCACTAACATGGGAGGCATTGCATATATACCTATACACACTCACACATCTCTGAGACTAAAATTTCATAATGAAAGAACCACTATAGAACCAAAATTCATGTATATGACTGAACCCAACAAACAGAGTACAATGGAATCTAAGGTACAAAATGAAAACTGGGCCTAAATACAAGCCCACCCAAAACAAGAGTCTGTAAAATACAAAATAATTCTTGTCAAGAATGCAATAGGTACTAGGAATTCTACTCATAGCTGTAAGAACACCTCAACCTCTAAGGAACTCAGAGTGGTAATTATTATCCTTGTTTACCCTGGACTCCGTCAAAAGGCTTCTCCTCAAAACAAGACACGACACGTGTGGGAAAATCCCGTGCAGGGGTGAGTATATACACACTCAGTAGGGGACCTCGAAAACCAAAAAGCAATACAAAAAGTAAATATATACCCAGCTCTACATAGTATATGTATATAGAACATATAACAAGGGAACATATCCAGATATACTCGAATACCAGACCCGTAGTCTATAGGTAAGTCACAATGACCCAATACCAATGCTAGGGATTCAGTCCGAGGATTCCAAGAATCACTCACCTAGAGAACTCACCCCACCAGTCTAACTACTCTAATGATGTCCATCTATGAAGTATTGTTCTTTAGGAAAATCCATGAGAGAGATATATGCACTGATAGATATGAATAGAGAATAGATACACTTATTCCAGGAGAACAAAATCCTGGTTGGGAAAATATCATGATACATAGATGAGGATCACTGCTAGGGCCAAGGTGGATATTGTGACTAATCTAGATTCACCTGATAAGTAGAGTATTGGTGCCCTTTTGTATTGGTTATGTCGATACCCAACTCTACCTAGGGTCACAAATGGATACATGATATCTCTATAGGCCTCTCAGAGGGATACCCGATTGTATCTCTGAAAGACCTTCAACTGGGATCATACTCCTATTGATGAAAACGACACTTGACCTTTAGGGAAATGGTAAAAGTGGAATGAAATCAAACAAAACGTGTCCAAGGAATGGTGGAAAAGGATCTCAAGCCATAGAGAAAAGAGTACATGGCGTGTAGAAGTGGTTCCACACCCTGTCCTTTGACTCCGGGTATTTCCTGTGTACAACAGATAGAGTTTGGAGAACATTTCATGTAAAAATGTATATACACGTCTTGTAGGAAGGATCACATTCCGTGTCAAGGTATCTAGGGTCTAATCCGTGTACACTGCCCATGTACCCATACATGGCCTCAACCCATATATGCCAACCTGTGTAACCGGTACATTGGGTGCCCTGCGTAACCAGCCTCTTTTGGCCGTGTGGGGGGAGTAAATGGTGTGTACTCAAACCCATGTGTCTGTATCATATGAGATACATGATGAGCCCCATGTAAGGACCCACATGCTGTGTGACAATGGATTCATGTCATGTCAACACTACATGTCACCAAGAACTTTAGTTGTCATTGGGTGGGGGCCACACACCATGTCCTCCCAGTAGAATTCCATGATTTCTTAATGTATGACATTGAAACCCTAACAACTTCCATGCTGATCCCACATGGAATTAACTTCCTAATACACGTCGTATTAATCATGATTTTCTAGAATCTGAATTCTTCATATTTAGGCCCTGGTTGCTCGTATGGTCTTTGATCTGGCTATCCGATCACCTCGAAACTCACAATATGAGGTCACCCTTATATTCAATAAACGTTTCTTGAGGATACATGGGTTCGATCGGCCCCTAAAATCATTTTGATCATCTACAAGAAGAACATTTGAAGAATGATTTCTTCTGAATCGTTTTAATTAATCTACGACCATTATCGTTGCAACTCAGTTAATTTTTCACAGTGTCAGATCTCCAATTTGGGATCATTGCATTGTCAAACAGATGAGAAACAATCCATTGTTCATAACCCCACATAGAACTCGACGAACACTGGTTTAAAAAGTGGTAAGAAATCCAAAGGAAATTCAAGGAATGAACCTCCACATTCATTCTTCATGGCAGTGATCAACTCCCGTTTTTTGGATCAAAGGGATAAAATCAAAACTACAAATTAAATCTAGCCCAGATTTATTCCCCAAAATATCCCAATAAAACCATCTCGCAAGAATGCATGGTCCGCGGGTCAACCTATTTTTGGGTTGATCCACGTTCATCGTTTAATATATGTATATGGAAAAGAATAATTTAAAATATAAATCCCTACATTAATCTTCGACGAAGGGGAAGAGGGTCCTTCATTCGGAATTTGATCTCACTACGTGATGATCCACATGTTTTTCATTCGTCGGTGTTTATCAAGAATTCGCCGAAGGTGGCTCCTCTCTAAAGCTCCAGAGGATTTCAAGGTGTCCTCCAGGGTTGTAAGCCTTACCCAAGGCTCCATCTATTTTAAAAAAAAAGATGTCACTACATTAAAGAATCGTTAAAAATAAAATATATAAATATTTTATTTTATTTCCTTTAAAACATCCAAAATCTAACTTTTACAGCTGATTTGTGCTGGTCAATTTTAGGCCCCACCTAAGGTAAATTCACTGCTCTGAACGCAATGGTGACCTTAGATTTATGATCTATGAAACCCTTTAAAATTTATTTCACTTTTTTTGGTAAACCACTCACACAAGCTATTTAAAGTTTACTTTCTTACAAAAAATTATTTTGGGCACTTTGGGCCTCAGAATCACACACCGTCACAAATCCTAGTCTCATAATAATTTAGTATAATATTTAAAAATAATACGTAGAAAAATATAAGACATTACAACTATTACTATCTCCCCACATGAAACTAAACTACCAATACTATGGTATAAGATACTAGATTTCATATAATCCCATAAATATTAGTTTTTAATATCTTTAATATTTTTCATTTATTAATGAGAAAATTTCAAATAATTAATTTACTCCTATAAAAATACAGGTTTAATCGTACTATTACATCTGATGTCAACACTTTAATAATTCATATTTCAATTTATCGGTTGACAGTCCATCCTAAGAGAGAATTAAACCAAATATCTTGTGGTTATTATTTAATAATTAATTACCACCATCTTCAATAAAAAATATCTTCAGTTTATTTATAATCTAAAATCTATCACATAATTTTATTCATTTTAGAATTCTACCATAAAATATCACATAGAAGATACACTTATTGTTCATATAATTACTTTATCTAGAAGTTGGAGATCATGATAATCTACCAATAACAATGAAAAAAATAAGAAAAATAGTAAATCCTAGCTCTCAACCCATGCCATCCAACCAATCAATATCTCAAAACAAATATCAGATATGTTATAAAGCCTAACTCACAGCCTATGCCATCTTTTACAACATCAACCTTATCTCAGTGAATATAAAACTATGAAGCACATCTCTTAAAATGTATCATAAATACCTTACCAAATATGGAAACCATTTTAGGTTTGAAGAAAATGCAAAAAGGTCTCAAATATTCGAAATAACATCCATAACTATAATTGATTTTTCATCATTGAAAAATAAATGCAAAAACAAGTCCATAACACCCCATCATAAAAACCTATAAAAAATAATGATGGACTGATAAAAATTACATTAATTTAATTCCATATTTTTTCTCATAACCATATTGAATAAAATTATTCATTATTAGCAGAGGTAATCAATTGAAGGAAAAAATTCAGCATCTCATAATGTTTATAAATCAACCATTGACATTTTTCAAACATTGCTTTTAATATTTAGATATTTTCAAAGAAGAAGGGTAATTAATATCACATGCCTCTTGACTCATTAAATTGAACTTATCATCATTGAATTTTTTTAACCAATTTAAATTATATCATCTATTCTATGGATCAATAAGAATCATAGAAATTAATTTTACATAATCTAGAAAATATCAAAAGTCAACCAATATAACATAAACCACATGTGATCATTCTACCCCATTCTATATTTCATTTTTCCTTAATATTTTTATTTTTATCTTTATTATGATAATTCAACCATCTATCAAAAGAATAAAAATAATTACAATCACATTACAGCCTGTAAAAACGAGAGGAAACAAATCACATACTTTGATACAAATCATTCAACATTCTATAAGAAAGAACATAATAAAAAAATCACATCTCTAATAAAAAAATCCTTAAGGTACCCATTATATATAAGTATATAATCTTACTATGATTCCACTGACAATATTCAATATAAACCATATGAAAATCAATGAAAATAAGGCCACCATTTTATGGTAATAGAGGATGAGAGGGGTGATGAACCAATGGGAAGAAGGAAACTCACCTCAGGTCACCCATGATTCATTCTCTAGAATATGAGGGCTAAAACCAATAAAATGGTGATAAAAGTCTCTAAAATAGGTACTTGGTTATTCTAGGAATTAAAGGTGAATAGAATAAATAATATTCTTTTAAGAGGGTTCCTAAATTTATATATTCTGGATAAAACATCAGACCATGATGCAACACCCAAAACCATGTGCATCCCCTATAATTTTCAATAAAACCAAAATTCAGAATAAATGGGTGCGTAGAAATGGCTTTGGAGAAAGACAATATTCAAAAACCATTTCATAAATTCCCCATATATGCACGTTTGGAAAATTTGTTCAATCCCTAGATCCTATAAACCCAGGGTGACACCATGAAACAACCAATAAACCATGTCGTAGTGGTCCCTATACTAGTAGGGCCAAGAATCCTGACCCTCAGATTAATGATGTTGTGTAATAACCATTATATAGAATCACCTAAATAGACCGAGCAACCAAAGAAACCTTCTATAGCTCCACATCAATGGCCAAGATCAATGGTTCATAGACCTTGAAAAGTGAAGAACCATTAAAACATGTCATCCCAAACTCCATGTTATAAGGATATGGCCATGCCATAAAGGCCACATATGAAACTATTACATGTCATACCCTAGAAATTATTTTTAAAATATTCTCCATGATCTGATATTTTATCACAACTAGAATATTTACACTTTCATCATCTCTTAGAAACCTCCATGAACCTAAAAACACAAATCAAGGGATCGAGAAAATCGATCCTTTACATCGTTGACCAAAAAAGTTACGATTATTTTATATCTATATTTATTTCATGAAATAATAGTGTGTTAAATTGATACACCTACCGATCAGTGGAACATAATAGAAAGTTTAAATTTGTCTCATATATATATATATAATATTTTTATAATCATTCACTATAGTGGCACATGATCTAGGATCAATCTATCGAGGATGCCGCTCACAATAACCGAAAATATATTTTCCCTATTTATTAACTAAAATATACTACCAAATAGAGTATTAAAATAGAGTGGAGTTTGGTGTGTAAAATTTTATATACAACTTAATTCATGAAAGTTTTATATAAATATTATGAAATTGGCATGAAAGTAATCACTTCTTGTAATCACCATAAATATTAATTTTTAGTCTACAAATTTCAATTAATATTACTCTATTTTCATGCCCCATGATAAAAATAATCACCCTAACTACCCTTTTATGGTGTTTCCATGAAATATACTAGAAACCTCCAGGGTATTTCATTATAATCTCTCCATGAAATTAAAAAGGGAAAACACCTCAATTGAGAGTGAATCCTTTACTATACCACACTGGTTTCCAACCTCATTTAAATCATCATAAGATCATTGATTCCACCGTATTCCAACACTACAATTAACGGGGATAAAAAATATTAGGCAATATAAAGGAAAATAAATGAAAATGATGATGAATGTAACTGTCACCAACCCAAAACTCATCCTACTGTATAATTAACATAGACTAAAAAATAGAAGTAAAAAATATGATGCATTGACACATTAGACGTTTGGTTTCATGTAGGATTTGACTCTATGTTTATCCTCTCATCATTAATGACTTTTTAGGTATCACAATATGAAAATTAGAAAATAAATACACAAGTTACCCAAAATTAGATGATGTAATTAAATTAATTGAAACTAAAGTTGTATACGAAAATTTAAAATTATATATAATCCCTTATAGGGAAAAAATACCATTATAGTTTACTAACCATTCCAATTTATATTGTTTTCTTCTTCCACGTTACTTTTTGTGACAAGTTTCATTTTTCCCTTGTGGCCTTCCATATTCCCTTATTATTCACATCCATATAGGTCAGCTATTAGGGATAATGAATACCCTATAATATTCTGGATATTAAATTGTTCCCATAATTATATATATCCTAAAATTTATTAATGGTTTTAGAAAGAAATATTAGGAAACAATATAAGAAAAAATGTTTTAATGTTTTAGGAAAATACCCATTTGATATTATTTTAATTCTTCTTTGACTATAATTTTTATACAGAACCTCTAAATATTACATTTACATATAATCATGATGAAATTTGGAAAATTATAGGCCCTTAAATATCTCATGGAATCTTTTAGATTAATCTGACAATTTTTTGCATGAATATTATATTTCAAAACTGAAAAGTCCTTTACTCTTCAAATGAGATGAATCTTACATATCAAAAAAATTATTTTTAAGCATTTAATTCAGGTAATTTATATTTTCCAAAAAATTTCTATGTTTTTAATTATACATTTCAAATTACTCTTAGGAATGTGTGAATTTATTCTGATGAACCGTGGATATAATATGAAATAATAATATACATTTTATGGTGACTTGTGAGTTTTTAAAATTTCTTCTTCACTACAGCCAAAAGACTCATACATATTCAATGTGTGACTATTTTTCACCTTATTTCTTTTCCAATTATCCAACACAGGGAACAGAATGAATCTTACGTATGGTTATGTGACATTTATATATCAAAAAAAGAATTATATGTTTTAGATTCATTTTTCAACATTCTATCTGACATTTATATATTAAATCCTTTAGAAGAATGATCCTTACATAACCCATTTTCTATTTCAATTTCATTGATTTTCAATTATCACCCTGTATTTTAATAATTTCCAAAAATCTATTTTTTTATTATTATTTTTATTTCTCAAATAGACATTTAGATTTTACATCTACCACTGTATTAAATTCCAGGCCCTTTCTTCCTCTTAAGGTTTTTTATAAGGAATTAAATGTAGTTTTACATATAATTATTCTAAATGATAACATACAAACATTACCTAAAATTTTTTAAAAATAAGAAGGCATTGTAGTCTTAATCCAAATTTATTAAATAGTGATATAATCAATGAAAAATCCAAAATATTTATCCTTTTTTAATAAATTCAAAAAAGGAATAAGTTCTAAAATATATTAATTTATTATGTTTTATATAATTGATGTGATTAATTTACATTTAAAATATAATAAAATTATAAAAATATTTGTTAAAATCAATCCCCCCACTTGAAACCATTACACTCTAGGTAAATGGAAAGAATTAAACCAAAAGATAATATCCTTCCCAGATTATAATCTCAATAAAAAAAAGAAGAAATTAATAATTTATTCATCATTGAAATTATCAGGATTCCTCAATAATTTTATCTCACTAAACACTTTATTTTGATCATGGTTTTGGATTTCCAATATTATCTAAACCACTAAATGACATAACTACCAAAAAATAATTTATTATCATTATATTAAAAGTTTAAATAAAGTTATGTGCATTACTAGAGTAAATATAATAGACCTTATACTTTAAAAGATTTTAGGATCTGAACTATTAGAGAAAAATTTTATCCTCAAGAAGACTTCTATGGGATGTTCTTATGTTCAATGACATTGTGATTTAATTTGTAAAAATTATTATGGTATAGGTGCATTTTTTAATATCTTATTAACATTAATTTTTTTATTTCTGAAGTGTATATTTAGTGAATCGAAACTCAACTCATCTGCTCATAAAAAAATTAATACTAGTGACCATTCACTTTTTTGTGATTTTATTCTATATTGGCAACAATATGTAGATTATCCAATTTTCCACATTTTTTTATTTTTTTCAGAGATAGAGGTGAAACATGTATAATAGTGATGAAAATTAGATATGACTACTTCCCAATCAAATTTCAAGGAAACTAAAACTCAACCCAAACTGTGAGCTTTATCCCCAGAATTATTGAGAACATGACCTACCCCCCCCCCCCCCCCCTACACACACACTTAGATGAAAATATAACTTGAGAACCACAATAGATGTGTGCATTTATGGATTAAATCATATTTAAAATTAACTTACCTCGAAGGTATTTCATAGATTATAAGGATTTAAGTTTCTCAAATATGAAGGTTTATAGAAAATTAGTTTATTGTTAAATATCCCTTTTAAATTAATGATGTTCTATATAATTCATATCACACATAAATCATATAGCATCAATCAAGATTCAAGGAGAGTTATAGTTTTAAAATATTTCACAAGAATATCCAGAAATGTGTTATGAAGAGGAATATAACAATGAAGTTATGAATTATTTTTATGTTAGGGATTAGAAAATAATTGGGAAATGAAATCACAACTTATATAGTCATTTATAGCCTAATTATAGGAGTTTAATTAATTGAACATATAATGTAAACTTATTTCATAAATCATTTAAACATAATAACATCAAGCCTAAATATATCCTATAAACTAGTAATGTTTTTTCACATCATTGTATGCCATTATATCACAAATATTTTATCCAAAAAAATTAAAAACAATACAAAAATATTTTTATATTTAAATAGGAAGAGGTCCTCCATACACATATTCATTTAATACATGTATTTACTATTCAAATTTTATTATAATTGTTTTACAAATATAATTTTAATTAGTAAGTAACTAAAATCAAGAAAGGGTGTGATATAAAATTATTGTTATTTTTTATGGATATCACTCAATTATTCCAGAACGTTTTTTTTCTTCCACCCTTATAAAAAATAGAAAGAAGTATGCATGAGAACATTATTGAAATTAATTGAAAAAATATGAAAAGGAAATAATAAGTGAAAATGTATGGATATTGGGTTAAAACCCCCTTGTCATTATTGATTTTTATTGATTATAATAAAGAATCAATCAATTTATCCTAAATTTGATAGAGGATTTGACTTCTTTGAAAGGAACCACCATATCATTGTAGTTCCCCTTACCATAACAACTTTATTCCTATTATTAATGTCCCTTTTATCAATGTAGTGTTTCTACACTAATTTTTCTTTATTTTATAAGTTTCAATTTATAAATACAATTAATTAAGAATACATTACTACTTATATTGGTGGATTGGTTACCACTGGTGAAAAAAGATTAACACAGGATGTGATTCCACTTTTTTAGGTTCAATAATTTATTCTATAGTGAGTTTTAATATTATTCCATTCTCATCATATTCACAGGTTTCCATATCAACTAGATCCTCTAATATCAACTCAATTCAATTCATTACTTCCAGGGAATCATGTTCTTAATATGCCAAATTAGTCAATTCACAATAATCTTATGTAAAATTTTTATCGGAGGAAGCTAGTAGAAATTTACAGTCAATATAATATCTAAATTAAATATATGTCTGAGTCTTATCCTTGTGTTATCTTGCATTACAACTCCTTTTATGTGTGGAAATATTTTATAAGGGATTCATATATCGAAGGAAATATCTTATGTACCTACAAATTTTCATTAAATCTGAACAGCTGAAGTGTATCTCCCTCTTTATGAAGTATTTGGTATGAATGATTTAATTTTTTATCTTCATAATTTGAAGTAACAAATATAGTTTCATCATCAAAAATTCATACTTGCAATGTTTTAAATATTATTAATCTCTTACAATCAAATCTACTAGTAAGACTTTTTTAATACCTATCATTGATTATTAGTTGGAAAAATTAAATTCCAATTCATTCATAAACACATCATTAAAAGAATATTCAATGTAAAAATTTTGTGGGACAAGTTTCTAATTTTTTTAACTCCTTTTTGACATTTAAATTCTCTTAAATCCTTTATGTTAGTGGAATAAATTTCCATTTATTCACTCACTTATTCTAGAAATTTAAAACTTTTTTTCAATTTTATATATTAAATAATCCTCCCCATTACACTCATCCAATTGGTTAATATGAAAAATATAAGAATAATATGAATAGAAATACCTCTTTAAAAAAATTATTTTGAATTTTTCAATATATATTTACTCGAAAAATAATGTGTGTAACTAATACAACTTAGTGAAAATATTACCAAAATTTAACTTCATGATCAGGTCACATAATACAAATAAATCCCCTCACTTACCTTTCACAGTGTAGTTAAGAAAGAAACTATAAAACAAAAATGTAGTACCTTATACTCTCTCCTAGATACAGAGAAGGAAAAGCATCCAAACATAGGGATAATACTTCTTTATACCCCACTAGTTTTCAAATAAATTTCCCTCATCACAGGAGAATTAATTATATTGTATACCAACACTCAAGTGAAATAAGAGAAATCATATTAGGTTGTGAGGAATAAAATGATAGAAAACCAATATGAGGGTAACTATCACCAACCCCAAACATAACCTACACTATAATTCTTATTGATTTTAAAATAAAATAAAACAAACATGGTTCTGTGACATTAGAGACATTCATATTCATCCAATAAGTGACCATCATTTTATCCTATCACTATTATTGAAATCCAAAAATTAAAATAAAAAAAATTAAAAAAAATTAAATAATATACATGAAAACATATGATGAAATATATTATTTGAAACAAAAAATTTGTATGAAAATAAGAAAGCTTATTTAATATCCCATGATAAACTAAAATATCTTTACAATCAAGTAACCATTCTCTTTATATTGTCTTATTATCCATTTTTCCTTTTGAAATTTTATGTTATTTAACTATTTCATCTTTCAATATTATCCACCTATTACTTCTATATAGGTCAAACCATATAGATCTTGAGTTCCAGTTAATCTTTTTTCCTTGAGATTTGTCCAATGATTATTCATCTCCTTTAATTTATAGATTATTATTTTATTGAATCCTTGTGAAATAATCATAGAGAAATAGGAATTTGATTTTTTATTTTGTGCCCTATTTAATTATCAATTATTTTTCCAATGAATTTATTTATTCATCCAATAGTTATTTAATATTTTTATGTATCATCTATATAAAATTATTCCATGGATTGGTTATTACATATCCCATGTATGTTTTTGATTTTTTATTATGTGTTATGTCCATGAAATATAAATTTTACTATAGAAAATACCTTTTTGTTTCATCCAAGATGACTCTTATGTATCATCATAATTACTTTTCACATTCTTTTGGAGAACGTTATATATTCCAACATTTTCAAATTTCTTGACTAAAAATTCGTAATAACTCTTACGTACTTAGACATTGATTTCCATGACCCATACATATGAGTGCAATGACTCATATGTATCATTGGGTGACTATATATATTTATAAATTTATTCTCCACTACTGTTGAAGTACTTATACCCATTCATTATGTTACTCTTATACATTCTATTACATTTCCAATTTTCCAATTTTTAGATTACAAAGAATCTTATGTATGAGTATTTGACTCACACATATTATAGTGTGAATTTAATAGAAAGGGAAGGAATGCGTGGGTTGGAAAAAGGTGTTACTTGCAAGAACATTGAATCATCATACCTTAAGTCCCAGCCTTACATATCCTTCAAGGATCCTCTTCTGTCTCAATTTGTACCCTCCTCTCCCATGAAGCTTTCTTGGGATGATTTATTTGAAGAAGAGGAGAATGAAACTACGGATACAAATTTCTCCCCAACCAAGATGAGCGTTCCAGATGAACATGATATTCATTATTTAATCTCAAATGAGGTCTTTAATCTAGTTTTATATCTTCCAAATAATGTGGAGGAAATTTTTATTCTCTATGAACTATATAATGAAGTCACTATCTTGTTATGGGTATGTAGAATGAGGAGTGCCCGGAATCCATTAACATCCTGGCTGAACTAGTTCCTTATACAACTTGTATAGAGGTTAATGATTAAATTGTCATTCTAGAAGAATGAAGTGAGATTGTTTTTCAAAATCAAGTTGTGATGCCACCCAGTGAATATATTTATGTTTCCAATATCAGTGAAACAGATATAAGTGTCTAAGATATCTCAACACCTAATGTTATACATTCTAGAACTGTGGTTTCTACTATCCTAAGTGTTGAAGTATGTGGTGATCCATATTCTACAAATAATGATGCATTGCAATCCACTAAAAATAATCCTTGTCCTTATGTGCATAAGGAACATTGTAATCATGAAAGCATAGTATCTCTTCCATCTAAATTTTTCATGAAGTAGGGAAGTGGTACTACTAAGGCTACTTCTCCAAAGGATCCTAATGATTATGGTTCAGGTCGTGTAGAATTTTGTATATTCAGTGATGTTGTTACTGATTTTAGTAGGATTATGTTAAGTATTGATGACAATAGGATACCTTTGGAAACATGGAAGGGAGATAGTAACACCTCTGATATTAGTGATCTCCTATAGAAGGCCATCATTTTCAAGATAAAAGTTGGTAGTCCCCTCAAAGCAGGCAAGATGAAAGTAGCTGGAACCAAAAAAGGGGGTATTATCCCCTATCTCAAGTTTAAATTAAGATTCTTTTCTAGAAATGCCAAGGGTTGGCCAATAGGGACACATTAAGGTCTCTATGGCTTTTCATTAAAAATCATATTCCTCTTATTATTATTATATCTAAACCTAAAAGAATCATTTCCTCTAGCAATGCTAATTTAAAAATTTTGGGATTTAATTTGGTTAGTTCAAATAATTTCTTGTTAGATATCAAGAGGTTATGGTTTTTGTAACAGTACTCCATTTCAGATATTTTATTTATTTCTTACACTGAGCAACATGTCACATGATCATTTAGGTATCTTGGCTCCCAATATGTCTGTACGTTTGTTTCTTCTTATAAGAAATATCAGGATCAAAGAAGATTATGGCTGGATATTGATTATCTCAATTCAAAAATCCTTGGTCCTTGGTTGGTCATTGGAGATTTTAATGCCATCATGAATCTAGATGAGAATATGGAGGCCATGTCCAATGTTATTTCCTCTATAATGTTTAGAATTGTTATTGAATATAATGGTTTGTTTGAGGTCAACCTGGTGAGAGCCAAATATACTTGGTGTAGAATGTTATTAAACAGGTTCTTCACTAGTAGAATTGATAGGACTTTTCACAATGAATATTGTCTTGATTCTTGGGTTTCCATCTCTTGCATGACTCTTTCAAGATTTAATTTGGCTCATGATTCCATTTTGGTTCACTTAGTGCGTAAGTATCCTCAGCCTCCATTAACTTTTAGGTTAAATAAGGCATGAATCACTCACCCTGAGTGTAGAATCACTATTTAACAAACTTGGAGCTCTAGGAATTGCATGAAGGATGAGTTTTCTTGTGTCATCAATCTTAAACTCCATAAATGAGCCCTTAAACATGGAGCAAAGAACATTTTATCTCTATTTACTAGGAAATATCATCTCTTGAAGAATCTCTTCAAAATTTACAGGAGGAAAGTACCCTGACTAACATTACTGCTGGTGTTATGGAGGAATCAGAGAGTATTTTTAAGTTGAATAATCTCTTGAATCTAAAAAATTCCTTACAAAGGGATATTTTCAACTCAAATGGTTGAAGGATGGTGATATGAAATCTATGTTTTTTAATTCACTGTAGAAAATAAGAATTGTCTCATGGCCATTATATTTGGTAAGATATAGGGATCAGATTATTGATAATAGGAGGGATCTATCAAATCAGGTGATATGTTATTTTAGGGATCTTTTCAATGGGCCTTCCCTTCCTTATGATCCTTTGGAGGGTATCATTCCCCGAATTGTGGATCATCAAGAAAACATCAATATCACCATTATTCCCTTGAATTTTGAGATTAATGAAGTGGTATTTAGTCATAAATCTGAAGTTCCTTGGGTCGGGATAGTTTTGGTAATCTTTTCTTCCAATAATTCTGAGACATTTTTCAATATGATGATTGCAGGATTGTCATTCATTTCCTTAAATGGGTTCTCTTCCTTATGCTTTAATACCCAATTTTTGGTTCTGATTCAAAAGGTTGATAATTCCATTGAAATAAATCTCTTCAGACTGGTTTCATTGGATCACACTATCTACTAAATCATTTTTAAAATTCTATCCATATGGATGGCCTTGATTGATGGAATGATTTTCTCTCCAAATAAATTTTGTGTTCTCAAAGGGTGATCAACCTAGTATTGTCTCACCACTACATTGAAATGTGTTAACCTATTAATTAAATCCACTAGAGGTGTAAGTATTTCCCTCAAACATGATGTTAGGCAAGTCGTTGCCACAATGGGATGGAAATGCATTTGCAAGATTCTCGATATGTTTGGGTTTAATGATGTATTTATTGATTTGGTCCTTTCATTTTCAAAATTTCCCATATCTATGTTCTTATTAATGGGTAACCTGAGGGGTTCTTGGATTGTTCCAAAGGGGTTAGACAAGGTGATTCGCTCTCTGCTATTATTTACTCTTTTTCAGAAGATTACCTTAGCAGGCATCTCTCCATCATGGTGGGCAATGGAAAAATCAAAGTGATTAATGTAGTTTGAGGCCTTTTTGCTCCTAATCACATGTTATATGTGGATGATATTATTCATTTCACCCTGTGAGATAAGATAAATATCATGAATATAAAATGATCCCTATCCCATTATTCTTATGTTTCTGGTCAAGACATAAGTTGTGCCAAATCATTTGTTCACTATGGCAGGAACATCTCTATTTCTAGAAAGAATGATATTGTTAGAGAGATGGAAATTAATGAGGGGGAACTTACTTTCAATTATTCCTGGGTTCCATTATTCTTGGGTAGGCTTAAAGCATGCTCTTTCTCAGAGATTATTAGCAATTTCATATGGTAACACGCTACGTGGAAGGGAAAAAATCATTCCATTGTTGGTCGTCGGGTTTCCTTGGTTAAATTTTTTATTTTCACCAAGTTTTTTTACTAATTTATGGTTTACCAATATCTTAATTCTGTCATAAGGAATATAAAAGTTTCTAAAAATAACTTCATATGGAGTGGCACCATTTTTGAGAGGAAATTGGCTATGGGTTCTCGAAATAACTGTTGAAAACCTTATGATGATGGGGGATTGAGTATATAAAATCTAGAGAGCTTCAATGACTCTATGAAATTTTATTTTATTTAAAGACTCTTGAACAAAAACATTTAGGATCTTGTATTCTGTGGGTTTAAATTTTAGAATAGGATAAATGTTGGTTCTTTTAATCATCTTGATTCCTCTCTGTGGTCAGCCTTCAAAATTATTTTTTCCTCAATTTATTCTCACTCAATATGGATTGTTTCCAAATATTAATCTCTTGATATTTTGGAAATATGGTTGGTGTGGTACACCCATTTTTGATTTAGTGGTGGTTGAGGACACTAATTTGGATTTAAATATATATATTAAAGACCATCTTGCTGACATGGAGGATCTTCCAATGTAAATTGTTAATATTGTTATCAAGTCTTGATTCTCTAAGAGAGAGTATTTCTTTTCCTGTAAACCTTCTATAAATTGGTTTATTTCCTCTAAGTTGTTCTATAGGTTCCCCTTGAATTTCAATGTGGACATTCAGTGGATGAAAGAGTTGTACATGATTTTCATTAAGCCATATAAATTTATATTGTCTTGTAGAGTTGATCATCGGAAAATTAAAACATATAGTTATCTTTATAATTGTGAAATTTATTTATGCTCAACGTGTGTTCATTGACATTAACAAAGGGACGTTGTGGATCATCCTTTTATTGGTTGTTTTGTATATTCCAAAATGTATAAAGTTATTGAATACTTGTTTGAAATATCACTATCAAAGATTCTAATCCTTAGTGATTTCATACCGAGCCGGGGGTCCCTCTCTCTTTCCACTTAGTTGTTTGACTTATTCATTGTTATTTCATCATAGTTGTTTCATTAAATATTTAATGTTTTAAATCATTCCATTTATTCTAGTGATTCCTTCTCAGCTCACAATTCTATTTCTCGTATTCTTGCTACTATTCATGAGGTTATAATTCTAAGTAAACATTTCTACTCTAATTCAATTCATGACATGACTATTCTAAATAGAATTGGAGAAAAGGTTTATTTCCGGCCTCTATTTGGTACAATGAATTTTTTATGGTAGTATCCTTTTTTAGATGGATTAATGTCAACTGTGATGGGGTTTCTCATGGAAACTAGGGCCCCTCTAGCTATGGTGCAATTATCAGAGATCATATTGGAGGTGTTCTTCGGTGTTTTTATGGTTCTTGTGGTATTGCCTCTTCAATTGAGGCTGGGATGCTTTGTGTTATTGTAGAGGGGGAGAAATTTAAGAGACATGGGTAGAATAATATCTAGATAGAAAGTGATCCTATGACTATTATTTCAACTATCAAATTCGGATCTATTTACTTATCTTGGAAGCTCACTAATCATTTGATCAATTTCATGGATTTTATTCATTACATGAATCATATCTTTACTCACAGATATCGAGAAGCTAATTCGGTGGTGAACGAAGTTCTAAAAAAATTTGTTAGCGATGTTGATATTCTTTTGTATGATCAGCATCCTGATGAGTTTATACCTTTTTTCAAGAGAGATAGTGATAAGGCTCCTTTTTTCAGAATTGTGTAAGTGGTTTGTTTTTTTTCTATAAAGGAGACATTCTTTTATGGGAATGGTCTGAAATATTTTATAAAAAATATTTATCTATTGAGGAATAAGATGATGAAGACTCATAATCTAACATTCCATTTATAAATATATAATCCTAATCTAGATTAGAAACATTTTAAACTAAAATAAATTAATCATAAGTTTCTAATTTTTTTTGACTTATGAAATAAACAAAGGCCCATTATAATGTTCAATATACCATTTAAATAAATATATTACCATAGATCAATCATATATTTTTTTGAAATCTTGAGTTATTAAAATTATTCTCATGGAAATTTATATCCCGACATCAACCAGAAGAAAATCCTTTAATGATCTAACATAATAAAATTGTTTTATTATTTATTTTGAGAATCTAATTAATATTTTGTGTATATTATTGGATAGAATTAATAATTGGGATAACATTTTTTACATAAGAATCATATGTAATTTTGATATTAAATATGATACTCAATGGAGTATGTAATGAGAATATAATGAAACACTATTGGTTTTTAGTGAGGAAATATCTAAAAAAGTATGTGGTCGTTATCAAATTTCCATACATACCACTCACAAGTTATCATTGATTAAAGATAAAATATTAATAGAATAAAATCCTTCATCTATAAATAATTTATGAAATATTATCTGAATGTTAAGAAAATTTAATTAAAGAAATATGGATTCTGAAGGTATTATAAATTATAAAATCATGATCCAAGAAGGCATGTGTTCCAAAAGCAATAATTTATAAGACTTATATAAATGGAATCTTTGACTAAAGTTGAATTATTTATATATATAATAAATAGATAATAAATATATACATTGGATGGTCAATATATAACATGTATTATCAATTTAATTATTTTTAAATTGAATCCATTTTGATAACAATAATCTGCCTTCTAGTTTTGAGAATATTTAACATTGTAAGTCTATATAACTGATAATATTATCTATTAGATCAATGATGGTTGATTTGAATGACTACTTTTTTTGAGTAGTTTCATTTTCAACTACATACATTAATTATCTTATTTCCACCAAAATTCTATCCTATTCCTATAAATAGATTATCCCTTATTTATTTGAAAATCACTACAAAAGTGTTATATCATCTCCATACTTTTTCCATAAAACCTATTAATACCAACAATATCTATCTAAAAATGATATTTATTCTACTTCCTTGTTTTTTTTTGTTTTCAACCCTTCTTCATGTTTTTATATGTTTTATATAGAACACTTATGGAATGGGTGGAATTTCTATTATATATTCTTCTTCCATAAGATAAAGATCTTATATTTATCAATAATACTTATTCCAAAAAATCAATATCAAGAACAGACCTTGTTTTCTACACAATTATAATATAGTTACCATAATTTTAGCCACATCTTCTCCTAGAATACTCCCTAAAGACCATAAAATTTAATATTTGGTTAAAATTGTTTGTAAATGGATAATATTATCAATACACAATTCGTTTCCGTAATATATCCATCTAATAAATTATTTCAGGAATAAATAATATACAGGTACTTTTTAATCCTTTGGTTTTTAACAGCAAAAATTATTTTTATCAATATTTTTATCTTTTAATTTATCATATAATTATATGATTTAATCATAATAAACCCATGATACTAGAAACACTAAAATTTAAAACCTATTGGAACAAAAATGGTCAATTCATGTAAGAATTAGATATATTATGAAACTTACCAAATTTACGAACAAATCTGTAACACCCCAAGCTTCCACGGTACGTTTCACTTCGAATAATGCAATAGCGTGTGTTGAACGCAACCTCGAGCTCTAACACACACCACAAAGAATTAAACTAGCCATTGTGAATAGTAATACCTACTTTTTTAAATTTTATAAATTTTATTTATCAAAATGGACTTCATTTTTTGATTCGGAATATCGAAATTAGCCTATGTTGAATTTTTGGTATTTTTCTGAGAACTTCTATTTTTTATGAATATTGAAAAATACTTAAAAATAAATTTTTTAATCAAAATAATTTATAGTGATAAATTATACTATTTAGTGGTTTTAAAGTATAATTAGAATATATTTTTACCATTTTATCCAATGGTGGTCATTAGAATTAATTTAACATTGAAATTGGACATAAACAATTGCCAATCTTTTGATATAAATTGTTTCTTAAAAACACGATATTTGTTGTAACAGCGGGAATTAATTATAAAATTAATTAATGCAACTTATATTTTTGTAATTTTGTAAAATAGACATCATTTTAGAATTCGGAATATCAATTATAGCTTAGGGTGAAATTTTGGCCTTATTCTGAAAAACTTCAATTTTTGATGAATAGTGAAACCACTAAGTGGTTGTTAAAAACTGATTTTTCGTTAAAATGAAATATTACCACTTCTGTGATTTGATTTTCAAAAATCCTACATACATGGTTGTCAATAAGAAGTAAAATGTGTATCAATGAGATTAAAATAATTTTTTTGGTGAATAGTAACTTTTAAGTTCTTAATCGCGATTAGAGGTAATTAGTGTAGTTTAAGGTAAAAATAATGTTTTAATAATATGAGATGAGCTTGACACTTGTCCTACTCCTATTGGATGAGTCATGGCCGACCAAGAAAACCCATGGGTCAACTTGGGGACCCCATGGAGCCACTTTGGTTGGAAAATGACATTAATATATATTTATTTAATGTTAAAATTAAATTGACTCAAACATGAGTTGTTCTACTAAAATAGTTTTTAAGTGGGGTTACAGAAGTCCAAATTTTGACTATAAATATTAATTAGAAATATAAAAAGATTTCCTACATTATAGTATTTTTTTGATAATTTGTAGACATTATATAAATTAAATTAATTATGACATCATGATGATGCAGCGATGACCTCATTATTTAACAATTTAAATAAAATGGAAAGATAATGTAAAACCCAAAGTGTACACTTGTCAAAAACCTATTGGATGAGTAGATTGCGAACCCTTATCATCTTATCCTAGAATTATATAAGTGAGGGACCTCTAAAATCCGAAACTCATTTTATAATAAAGTGACTTTTCTTTACATTCCAAGAGTGCCCCTCCTCTTCACTTATAAAAGGCCCCCACCTCTCCCACCTCATTTACACTTTCAAGCCATTTGGATCGGCCAAACTCTGCCCAAATACTCTCCCAACTTCCCCCTATTACTCCTAGAAGCCTCCCTTTGGGCATAACTCTTCCCAAGGAAGCCTTTGGCTCAAATCAAAAAGAGTTACCCGATTTTTAGGTAATGTCTTCTCTAATGTTGTTTTGTTTTATTTTTCTTCTCCGACCCCCTAAACTCTTTTTATTCATTTCTTTTGTAACAACACAAGTATCCTCAATATACTAGGATGTTTTTATAAGATGGATTCGAGCTACACTTACACACACCTACATCTAATGGTTAAAGAACATACGGTTTCTGTTAATGGAAAATTTCTGCCTCACGAAACGATGATTGTTAAACACTCATATAACACCTTCAAAAGTGGCCATTAAGATGTCACTATTTTTATATATGATATATAATATGTTTATGGTTTACTTATACTTCTTTATTTCTCATTTATAGCATACTTTATGATTTCCATTATGGGTAAAACGCGATAATTTCATTTTAGGAAGTGCGGACTACCGCCCCCTCAAAGTGATTTGAATCGTTAATGTCATATGTGTGATGTATAAAGGATGGAGTAATTGGTATTATACAATATATTATACTGTAATTATATTATACATTTATATCATTATGATTTCGTTCCATTAAATATGAAATTGAAATGAAAGTAGCGTTCATGCGTACGTACGGCTTACCGTCTCCATGAACGGTGCATTTCATTTCTTACCTCTAAATGTTACGTAATATTATGAATGAATGTATATACTGGATATATATGATATATATGATAACTACATCATGAATATAATTCTGGATATAATGGATATTTCACCACATGAACAACTTGTAATTATAAGAAGTTTATTGTTGACTCAAGTACCAAAGATCGACAAAACGACCGTTATTAACTTAAATAATTACATAATGTTCATAACATTGTAATAAGTGACATAAAAAGGATAATTAAATTGAAAATGGTTCTTAATAAGGTATATATTAACTCTAGTTTATTATTCAGGAGGTTAAAGAACGGTTGAGTCAAGTCGGACACAAGGTAAGGGAATTTCTTAACCCAAATTCCATTCATTGGGTTAATCTCCTACTTTAAAATTATGTCATGATATTATTATGTCCTATTTTGTATTTTTACGTTCTTTATGTGTACCTATAGTGAATACACATAATAGATCTATTTTATTTTAAAAATGATCTTTTTAAGGACTTCCTCTCAATCTCCTTTCATTGAGGCATATTTGGTTTTATACACAATTTTCTTTTATACGGTGTATAAACCCCTTTGACTTTTACGTTTATTCAAAAGGAATCTTTTTTATATGAAGCATTTTAATAAATGGCAAAAAGGGAATGTTTTTCATTCCGTACTTATGCGGCGACAATGACTTCTCTGCCGCCTTGACCATTATTTGAGTTTCGGCTTCCTCTACAAGCCATCATTTTTTTAATGAAAAATAAATACAAAGTTTTAACTTTCTTTTATTTTGGTATTGAAAATGGTTTTGAAAGAGTTTTTATTATATCAATGTGCTATATTGATATCTTGTGATTGAAATGTGTAAATGTTATGTTTCCTTTATGCATGTTTTATGTGATACGATTATGTTATGGTTTATGATATGTTTAAACCTATTCATATGAGGAATGCATTGGACTTAATAAGTGACGGGTGGAGCCCGCTATAGCTCCTTGATGCATCGGTAGGTCTCATGAGACAACTAGACGTGGAATTGGCCGAGGCCCTTTCCCAATTTGATTTGTGATTTTGGTCGAGGCCTTAATCATTTTAGACGTCTTGGCCGAGGCCCTGACAAAATGTTTCAGAATGTCTGGAATTATGCATTCCATCATTATGAAAGTGGTTATTGATATTTCATGTGATTATTCGACCAGTAGAATATCCATGTGAATAAGTAAATGGCATTATCTCATTTTAATTTTGCCATATTATGTTGAAGTTCAAGTTTAAAGAGGCTTTTGTTTTAATTATACATTGCCTTAAATGTTAATGTTTATTTATGAAAGCTTCCGCAATATTGTTATCCTTACTGAGCATCTGAGCTCACCCCTTTCAATGTTTTAATATTTTCCAGGATGTGAAGAAGTATTTTATGAATGACCTGCAGGGATTGTCATAAGAGGATATGAGAGTGGACTATGGAGACTTTGTTATTGTAGTTTTTCACTTTATGATGTAATGTAACGTTTACGAATGTATCTAGTGTTTCCAAGGCTACTAAACTAATCGGTCTTTCGAGACATGATCTTTTGTGATCATGCCAATGTTACGAAGTAATGCAGCGACTCTGGGTAGTTGGGGTCGGGGCGTTACAGTTGGTATCAGAGGCAGTATAGTACTATCCTTGGAAGCTAGATTTAGATAAACTCTGATTAGAGCACATAGCCCGAAGATAGACTTTGAGGATTAGTATAGAAAAACTTCCTAGAATTTTGGAATTATAGAGATGTTGAGAGTTTTCCGAGCAATACATCCCTGTCTGGATATGAGCAGGTAGAGGTGGCTCTGGCACAGATGTACCTAGGGGTAAAACCCGAAAACACCTCTTTGAGCTAGACTCGAACGGGAACTGGTGCACGACAACGGGCCTTGCTGCACTCTTGGTTACGACACTCCCGGGGGATATGCTTAGGATAATTCTCATTTTCTTTACAAACCACTATGAACGGTTATGAGTATATACTTCCTCAAAAAAAACTTTTTTATGATTATGGATTATATCCATAAAGAGTTCAATTTGTGTTAAGTGTTTTACAAGTATGGAATTATGTATTTTGATTCATAAACTAACCTAGTTTATGCCCTTATATAGAAATGGCGCCCAGTAGAAGGAATATGAACTCCGGCAGTACGTATGATCCAAAGAGTAAGAAGGATCATATCTTTCACGGTATTAAGCCAACATTTCAAAGGGAAATAGTCTCCCATGTGTTCTCAACATATGAAGAAATAGTATCATGTGTTAATAAGATAAGTAAATAATTCTCTGAGTCCTATGGCTTTGAAGCGAAGCAAGAGACGAAAGGGATGGAAGAGAGAATGATGGATAAAGGGATGAGGGGAAAGAAGAATTTTCCAAAATGTGGTAATTGTGGGAAGAAACATCATGGAACTTGCCTAAAGAGAATGGGAGTTTGTTATAAGTGTAGAGAAAAAGGACACAAAGTGCGTGACTGCAAGGGTAAGAAAATGGTTTCAAATGTACAATGCTTCTTCTGCAAGGATTGGGGACACTACGCAAACCAATGTCCAAATCATCAGAGTATGCCCCAAATGATGTTATTGGATAATAATCAAGTTATGATACTACCACATATGAGGAGTAATGATTAGAGTTCTTATGTTGTTATTAAATAATTTTGTAATTTGAGTGTTGTATCAATGATGTACTGGTTATAATAATTATGGAGTATATATGGGTTGTACTGCAGTACTATTTCATCAAGGACTTGAGATTGTGTGGAACCAAGAAAAGTGACTCCACAGTAGGTTAAATTTTTGGAAAATATATGGTTGAGAGAAAGATAGACCATAATATGGTTCTGATACTGAGATTGTGATTTTGGAATAAGACGTGATTGATTTGGATAAATTATATTGGATATACTTAACTTCCTTGAAACTGGTTGATGTTTTGTATACATTTTCGGATATAAGGAGTATATCTAGTATTCTATAAGGAATAAGGGATCATGGTAATTCAGTATGATTAAAAAGAATACATGATGAAGGTGTTCACATGTTGTTACGTGGGAAAAAGGATCTTCATTATGTTTACCTTCCTTATAAAATTTGGACTGTGAGTTGGACAGAAGTATTTTGGATAACTATAAAGGATGGAATGGATTAAGTTGATCTTTGGATAGTATTGTTTAAGGTTAAAGCATTTTTGAATATTATTTTTGGAATATTATAATACTATAGTTTTAGGAAAACAAAAACCTGCAGGGTGGGGCATAACCCGTCACGTCGGACAAAGATGCAGGAATCGAACCCACAATCAAAGTGCGACAGGCCTTTATTTCCTACCACTAGCCTACAGGAAGTCCCTGGTTATTACAAAATAGTTTTACTAATCTAAATGGTATGTGTTAATATTTGGAACCTTATACAATTAGGATAAAAAGAATATTTTTGAGTTTCGTTACCATTTGGAGTAAAAGATGGGTTTGTGGTAAAAATTTATTAACGAATGAAAGTATACATAACAAGTATGTATATTCCCTTACGTTCTTAGTAAATCTCCTAAATAAATTCCTCAACATTATAAAAGGTAACTTAAAACAAAAATGTTGTCGGTTAACTTTTCCAACTGGGGATTTAATGACAGTTTAACCAATCACAAGTTTGTGATTTTCTTGTAGTTAAACTTTCTCCCAATCCTGTTTTCTATAACTCTCCATCAGACCTTGATGGTTTGTTTCTCCTCCATATCCATATTTTCATAGAATCCTAGAATGGGCTATATCGGGTGACCATTGTACTTATCTTGCTTTCTTTTAATGTTATATATTTATTAACCTTATTTCCGATGTGGGTTTTCCTCAAAGGTATTTTCTCTTTTCAACCTTTTATTTTCAAAGAAAAATTTCAAATTGCGAGGACGCAATTTATTGAAGGAGGGGAGAATGTAACACCCCAAGCTTCCACGGTACGTTTCACTTCGAATAATGCAATAGCGTGTGTTGAACGCAACCTCGAGCTCTAACACACACCACAACGAATTAAACTAGCCGTTGTGAATAGTAATACCTACTTTTTGAAATTTTATAAATTTTATTTATCAAAATGGACTTCATTTTTTGATTCGGAATATTGAAATTAGCCTATGTTGAATTTTTGGTATTTTTCTGAGAACTTCTATTTTTTATGAATAGTGAAAAATACTTAAAAACAACTTTTTTAATCAAAATAATTTATAGTGATAAATTATAATATTTAGTGGGTTTAAAGTATAATTAGAATATATTTTTACCATTTTATCCAATGGTGGTCATTAGAATTAATTTAACATTGAAATTGGACATAAACAATTGCCAATCTTTTGATATAAATTGTTTCTTAAAAACACGCTATTTGTTGTAACAGCGGGAATTAATTATAAAATTAATTAATGCAACTTATATGTTTGGAATTTTTTAAAATAGACATCATTTTTGAATTCGGAATATCAATTATAGCTTAGGGTGAAATTTTGGCCTTATTCTGAAAAACTTCAATTTTTGATGAATAGTGAAACCACTAAGTGGTTGTTAAAAACTGATTTTTCGTTAAAATGAAATATTACCACTTCTGTGATTTGATTTTCGAAAATCTGACATACATGGTTTTCATTAAGAAGTAAAATGTGGTTCAATGAGATTAAAATAATTTTTTGGTTAATAGTAACTTTTAAGTTCTTAATCGCGATTAGAGGTAATTAGTGTAGTTTAAGGTAAAAATAATGTTTTAATAATATGAGATGAGATTGAAACTTGTCCTACTCCTATTGTATGAGTCATTTCCGACCAAGACAACCCATGGGTCAACTTGGGGACCCCATGGAGACACTTTGGTTGGAAAATGACATTAATATATATTTATTTAATGTTAAAATTAAATTGACACAAACATGAGTTGTTCTACTAAAACAGTTTTTAAGTGGGGTTAAACAAGTCCAAATTTTGACTATAAATATTCATTAGAAAGCTAAAAATATTTCCTACATAATAGTATTTTTTTTATAATTTTTAGACATTAAATAAATTAAATTAATTATGACATCATGATGATGCAGCGATGACCTCATTATTTAACGATTTAAATAAAATGGAAAGATAATGTAAAATCCAAAGCGTACACTTGTCAAAAAACTATTGTATGAGTAGATTTCGAACCCTTATCATATTATCCTCAAATTATATAAGTTTGGGACCTCTAAAATCCTAAAATCATTTTATAATAAAGTGACTTTTCTTTACTTTCCAAGAGTGCCCCTCCTCTTCACTTATAAAAGGCCCCCACCTCTCCCACCTCCTTTACTCTTTCAATCCCTTTGGATCGGCAAACCTCTGCACAAATACTCTCCCAACTTCCCCATCTTACTTCTAGAAGCCTCACTTTGGTCAGAACTCTTCCCAAGGAAGCCTTTGGCTCAAATCAAAAAGAGTTACCCGATTTTGAGGTAATGTCTTCTCTAATGTTGTTTTGTTTTATTTTTCTTCTCCAACCCCCTAAACTCTTTTTATTCATTTCTTTTGTAACAACACCAGTATCCTCAATATACTAGGATGTTGTTATAAGATGTATTAGAGCTACACATACACACACCTACATCTAATGGTTAAAGAACATACGGTTTCTGTGAATGGTGAATTTCTGCCTCCCGAAACGATGATTGTTCAACACTCATATAATGCCTTCAAAGGTGGCCATTAAGATGTCACTATTTTTATATATGATATATAATATGTTTATGTTTTACTTATGCTTCTTTATTTCTCATTTATGGCATACTTTATGATTTCCATTATGGGTAAAACGCGATAATTTCATTTTAGGAAGTGCGGACTACCGCCCCCTCAAAGTGATTAGAATCGTTAATGCCATATGTGGGATGTATAAAGGATGGAGTAAATTGTATTATACACTATATTATACTGGAATTATATTATAAATTTATATCATTATGATTTCATTCCATTAAATATGAAATTGAAATTAAAGTAGCGTTCATGCGTACGTACGACTTACCATCTCCATGAACGGTGCATTTCATTTCTTACCTCTAAATGTTACGTAATATTATGAATGAATGTATATACTGGATATATATGATATATATGATAACTACATCATGAATATAATTCTGGATATAATGGATATTTCACCACATGAACAACTTGTAATTATAAGAAGTTTATTGTTGACTCAAGTACCAAAGATCGACAAAACGACCGTTATTAACTTAAATAATCACATAATGTTCATAACATTGTAATAAGTGACATAAAAAGGATAATGAAATTGAAAATGGTTCTTAATAAGGTAGATATTAACTCTAGTTTATTATTCAGGAGGTTAAATAAAGGTTGAGTCAAGTCGGACACAAGGTAAGGGAATTTCTTAACCCAACTTCCATTCTTTGGGTTAATCCCCTACTTTAAAATTATGTCATGATATTATTTTGTCCTATTTTGTATTTTTACGTTATTTATGTGTACCTATAGTGAATACACATAATAGATCTATTTTATTTTAAAAATGATCTTTTTAAGGACTTCCTCTCAATCTCCTTTCATTGAGGCATATTTGGTTTTATACACAATTTTCTTTTATACGGTGTATAAACCCCTTTGACTTTTACGTTTATTCAAAAGGAATCTTTTTTATACGAAGCGTTTTAATAAACGACAAAAAGGGAATGTTTTTCATTCCGTACTTATGCGGCGACAACGACTTCTCCGCCGTCGTGACCATTATTTGAGTTTCGGCTTCCTCTACAAGCCATCATTTTTTTTAATGAAAAATAAATACAAAGTTTTAACTTTCATTTATTTTGGTATTGAAAATGGTTTTGAAAGTGTTTTAATTATATCAATGTGCTATATTGATATCTTGTGATTGAAATGTGGAAATGTTATGTTTCCTTTATGCATGTTTTATGTGATACGATTATGTTATGGTTTATGATATGTTTAAACCTATTCATATGAGGAATGCATTGGACTTAATAAGTGACGGGTGGAGCCCGCTATAGCTCCTCGATGCATCGGTAGGTCTTATGAGACAACTAGACGTGGAATTGGCCGAGGCCCTTTCCCAATTTGATTTGTGATTTTGGCCGAGGCCTTAATCATTTTAGACGTCTTGGCCGAGGCCTTGACAAAATGTTTCAGAATGTCTGGCATTATGCATTCCATCATTATGAAATTGGTTATTGATATTTCATGTTATTATTCGACCAGTAGAATATCCATGTGAATAAGTAAATGACATTATCTCATTTTACTTTTGCCATATTATGTTGAAGTTCAAGTTTAAAGAGGATTTTGTTATAATTATGCATTGCCTTAAGTGTTAATGTTTATTTATGAAAGCTTCCGCAATATTGTTATCCTTACTGAGCATCTGAGATCACCCCTTTCAATGTTTTAATATTTTCCAGGATGTGAAGAAGTATTTTATGAATGACCTGCAGGGATTGTCAGAAGAGGATATGAGAGTGGACTATGGAGACTTTTTTATTGTAGTTTTTCACTTTATGATGTAATGTAACGTTTACGAATGTATCTAGTGTTTCCAAGGCTACTAAACTAATCGGTCTTTCGAGACTTGATCTTTTGTGATCATGCCAATGTTACGAAGTAATGCACCGACTCTGGGTAGCTGGGGTCGGGGCGTTACAAAATCCTTTTTTAATATTCGTGTAATATTTAATATAAAAATATTGACACTTAAAATTCACACCTTCCGTAGTTTATCTTCTACAAAATGATCGAATGGAATGTATCTATCAAAAAACTATGTAGAAAAATTTTATCATTATATTTTTAAATGATACCCTCTAATGATAGATCTATTTTATAATGGGAATCATTATATCTTTCTCCTGAAATTATCTTCCATGGGGAAGAGTAATGTTGACTTTTTATATTTCCATTCACAATATTTTTTATAACAAAAAAAAACAAGGAGAGTGTGAGTTGAAGTATTATTTTTTAAAAATAAAATGAGTTAAAATTATTATCTAGAATATAAAAATTAAGGTTCAAATATCTAGTAATTTGATCTATTCGGTATATCAATTCTCCCATAAATCTATATTAACCTTTTTGTATCTTTTCATTATGGTTTAATGTACCATCTCTTGTGATTATCAAAAATTGCAATATTATTGGATCATCTTTTGTATAAAATAAGTTTTATCATTTTTAAATATTTTTTTAATGATCATGAGACTTTTATATTTTTATCTAATATATCTACCAAAGGTTTCTCAATTAAATATATAAAATAATAATAAAATTTAAAATTTAAAAAAATTAAAATAATAAAGACAATATACAATAATTGAACCTCTATAAATATATCAGTGGAACATTAATGAAATGGATGAAGAAACCAAAAAATAAAGGATGAGTAGATTGAAGACTTCTATATAATAAAATTCATCATATTTTTTATGCTTACTTAAACAAATATTTCATATTAAAATATAAATCATATTACTTTGATGAATAGAAAATGTAATATCAAAAGTTTAAGGCCTGTATTTTTTCTAGTGGATCAGTTCCTTTGATTGCTAAATTTTCACAAGCTAAGAAGTTAATAAATAATATCCACATTATCTCTAATGGTTAGATTAATAAATAATAGGAAATTTTACATAAGACTCAATGGATTTATATTCTAATGGTTTAGTTAAAGTCTTTATATAATTTCCAATGGATTGATCATTTGGGATATCCATTAAAATAATTGATTTCATACTCAAGTGAGAAAAAAGTGAGAAATTGAAGTGTAATATGAGCACATGATTCTTGATACATAACTTAATTTCTCTTCATGATATTTTTTAAGAACAAGATGTATTTATGAGTTTTACCATATTTATCTTTATATATTGTTCCTTACCTTTCCTTTTTAATCATTTAAAAACTACAAACAATATCTATATTTGTACTTCCATTATTTTACTATAACGTCCAAAACATAATCACTCTATAATTTTATGATTTATAGAAAGTATTATATAATTTATACTATCATGAAATTCTTGGTATATAATTTAAAATTATTATTAAACCAATTACATTAATAAATCTACAGTTCTTCTAAGTATACATTTTTTCCCTGAAAACAAGTTCTTAAAATGATAGACATTCTTCATTCAAGAAAAATCGTTAGAACGACATATTTGGATATGTTATTATTCCTACTTGTCATTAATACCTATATTTTCATTTGAAAATTTTGGACGAGATATAAATATTATTAAGTATTATAAAAATATATTAAAACAATTAGGAAACTCAAATATAATAAAAACTAAAAAATTCTATTTTAAATAATAATCTTTAAACTCATTGAAACCCATAATCACTCTTGAAGTAAAATTATAAAATAATTCCATAAAAATATCCAAATAAATTATAAATTCAATAAAATAATCATAGTGGTTTCTTGGGACATCAAATTTTTTATCTCACTAAGAATAACCCTTTTAATGGAATATTCTCAATATGTTACTTCCAATGAGTTTTATCTGAAGAATAAATCATTAACCAATGAATCAGTAGGGATATATCCAAGAAAAACACAAAATAATATATAATTTACAAGAAACATATCATTAATAAAACACATATAATATTGAATTTCAGTATTTGTTCAATTAAATTCCTAAAAAAATTATTTTCTATCATACATGTACAAACTTTTAAGATAACCTGTAAAAAGATAATTATTTTAAAATAATTGGCTATCTTATTACTTGTTGAGAATTATAATGTCTCAGAGTTTTTGTATAATATTTTTTATTTATATGGAATAATTTGGAGACCGTAAAATTTGACGGCGCGTGATTCCGAGGCCTGGAATGCCCGGAATGATCCGTCGAATCATGTTAAGTTTAAAATAGCACGTATGAGGGGAATTTCTGATGAAATAGAATAAACTATAAAAAGGTGCCCATATTCGAAATCAGAAGGCACTGTTGCATTCAAGATAGCGGGTTTACCCTAGGAGCGACTTATGTTTAATCGACGCTGGCCTCTGGTGAGAAAAACCTAAAAATGGCATTATCGAAAATAAAATAATTAAATAATGTTACTTTATTTTCCAAATGCTTATAACTCACAAATGGTGGCCCAGATTAAAAATATGAGACCACCACTAAACTCATGAGGGTATACTTTCTTTATGAAAATACTAACATTGGCCGGTGTGGGACAATTGTGGAAGTTAGTTTTTGGCCGTATATAAAATAATTAAGTAAAAATTATTTTATTGTTAAAATCTATAACTTCTAAATCGTAACTCCGATTGATAATCTAAGAGTACCATTGATTTCTTTGGGATGTGTTTCCCTTAGGCAGAGCCTAACCTTGATTAGCACAGGTTGAAGGGGTATGTTAATAATTTATTGAAATTTTTTTAAAGGCACTTTCCATAAATGCAAGGGTGGCTTTTTCTAACTATTGAACCTATTCTCAGATTAAAAATCCAAGGGAACCACTGAATCTGCAGCCCCGAGATTCACTTATGAGAGGCTTCACTTTGACTGTAGTAGGCCGGGTGAAAAAGTTATTTTTTCGGCATTAAATGAAATAATAAAATAACATAGACATTGTTATTTTATTTTATTTTCTCTTTATCCAATCGATGAGCAGTGGTGGCGGGACCGATGAAATGTAAAACCATTAAATGGATTGACTCTTCTTTACATGTAACTGTACTATTAGAAATTTGGGAGGATCATTAATTATTTGAACCTAATTAAATCTTCTTGCGAGATACACTCTTTCTCATCTACTATTTATATCGAGCTCCGGGAGGGGTGTTTGCAAGGCATCACCAAGAGACTAAGCTCTAGAAATGTACCGTGATGCTAACCATATAGAAGAAAAGACTGTATTCTGCGAGCAGCTACTAGCACCAATGAATCGCGAACCAACGAAAACAACAAGGGAGGTTCTATCAATCGCCATTAGTGGACATATTATCAAGGTAGGGGGTTGGTTTTTAAGTTCATATTTGAGAATTTCCTAGCTCACACGTATTATCATGTGAACGCAGAGGGTATGGTCCAAACAAAAATGGCACAGACCCTCTGCTTCTTCTCTCATGTTTTGTTCCTTGAGGAATGTTTTCTCATACTGACGACAACGCAAATTTATGGGTAACGTTTTGACGACGGCATCCTGAGAGAGCTGTAGGCACAGATAGCACCATAAATAAACCATCTGAGAATGTTTAGTGGCCCGCGAAAGAAACCCACTTGTACGCCATGTCGGCAGCGGCTGGCGGGGGTCGGAGGAGACCCACAACAACCGATTGCAGGCGGTGGAAGGTGGGGTGCGATGGCATGCTGTGGTGGCTGAAGGAAGCCAAATCGAGCTGGCTATGTGGGAAAAATTGGGCAGTGCCCTCAGTTGTCGCTAGCGAAAGTAGCCACGACCAATGGGTTGTAGAGAAGGAGGGTCGCACGGGGCATCCACGTCTAGTGGGCCTCATCAAGAAGAGGCGGTGTGGCCCCTTTTCGCGCCACATTGGTAGAAGTCGGTCGGCCTAATAGCCGATCGTTGAATCACGGTGGGGCATTGCCCCACCGACATGCCGAAAACGACCCCACAACTTCAAGGCCAGTGGGACTCGATGGTCCACATTTAGGCGGACCGAGCCGAACGTGGGCATGCAATGTTGGAAGGACACATGACCCAATGGGCTAGTGCGGGTGGTTCAAGGCCCACCCGACGGGCTGGGCCCACCGCGACCCGAGCATGTGAACAAGCCGGGCCAACCCTGACTGGTTGTACCAAATGAACTGGGCCGAACCCCAGTGGGATGGACCCGACCGAGGTTAGGTAGACCTCGAGACCTGTTACATCGTGCTGGTATGACCGAGTCAGACCGGCCCCAGACCCAACTAGTACCTGAATAAAGAAACACTCGTAACTGGAGAACCAGGTTTTTGTTTGACATGATGTCAATGGCATTGAGACCTATTTTGGTAAGAATTCCGTTTGTCATATTTCAGCAGGCCCGACTAAGCCGGGCCAGACCAAGGTGCGATAACCCCAATTTCACGAAAAAGGGCGTAACTAACAGACCGGTCATCCGAACGACGCACCTTTTGTGGAATAAGGACCCTTTTGATAAGGCGGTACATCAGAGATACTCTAAGTGAGTTTTGAAGGAGTTTCATGTGTGACATGGGTTTTATTAGAGTTGAATCCAACCAGGCATAATTTACAAAAGTGCCCATATCTCACAGATCGGGTTCTGATCGACGCGTCGTCTGTCATGTTGGAAACCCTATGACATGGAGGTCTTTTGGGTATTCTTTTTTAAGGGCTTACTACAAGTTGAAATATGACTAATGGCTTGGGGAGTGGTTCTCCCAGAACTAAGTGGGAAATGAGCAGGAATGTAGTGGCTGGTTGTAACATGAAGGCAGAACACTGATACTATGTGGGCCAGCTTCTATCAATCCTATGTTGGTTAGTACTCAATAATATTGAGTGATTCTATGCTCACTGATCTTATGGGGGTCATCATCTAATGATCCTATGTGGGTCAGCAGTATATCCTCTCAACATAATAAGATGATCGGGTGATATGTTTAATCATATATAATTATGTACTTTATGTTATTTGTGGTGTTAGCTGAGTATTTACCTTTGTGTTGCTTTTACCTTCATGGTGTTACCTTCTCGGTGTTACCTTTGTGGTATTCTCCCCTCGTGGATCAGTTATGCAAATAGCTTAAATGTTGGCACCTTATGTTTCCTCATGAATGAGATGAGTATATTTTGATAACTTAGGTATATGTTTGGGCATATACATAAGTAGAGTTTATGACTGCTTTGTTCTTTGCTATTGAGGCCTTGCTTTGTGGTTTTTCCTTTGTGGCACTCTGGGAGACTTTTGGGGGTCTCAGGGTCCACTATTGGGTATTTTTATACTCACCACTATATGGGCTTCACCCACACCTTGTTCTGTCTTGTGAAGATGATGAGCAACTAAGTCGAGATATAAGGGATCTAGGACCAAGTGGTACACAAAAAAGACGGGCTGAGGTGGTGTGTTGTGGAGATGATTTGTACCTACCCTTCACGTAGGATCCTCAGTGGACAATCCAGGAGTGTTTTTCTCTTCTCAGTTGTACTTGTACTTTCTAGATGGGCTGGTATTCCAGCCCCATTACATTTAGAAAACTTTTACTGCATCAGTTTACTTCATGGTTGCTTCATGTTGTTTTCCTGGTTTGTGTGTTTGTATTGGTTTAAAAGCAATTCCTTCTCGTTATAGGGATGCACCTTTTCAGTGTTATTCACCAACGATTAGCCTATGGAAGGCGATCTTGGGGTAGTCAATGTGCAGGCCCCAGGGGACGGATCGAGACAATGTGGTATTAGAGGATTCAGTTCTAACAAAGCACTAGGAATCCAATATTTTCATAGGAGAAATAATGTTAAGTGTTTTGAAAGGGGTTTTCTATTCGGTGAGTCTAGTATTGGTGTAGCGGTCGATGTATCCATAGAACAGGACCCTGAATTCTGATTTCCAACTCGGTGCATGAAAATACCAATTGCATGTGTTTTGAAAATGTTTTTCCATGGTTTCATTGGACTTAGCTCACCAGGTATAACTTAATGACAGTGGCACTCCTGTTCCTTATCAGGAGGTCTCCATGTAGATGTCTAGCTAGGATTTTCGAGAGAGTACACGATGACGGCCCACCGAGCAACCCTGTGTGGATCATCATACTTGTGACCCTATGTGGATATGAATTATAGAGACCATGTGTAGATCAGCATTCTAGTGACCCTCTGTGGATCAACATTCTAGAAACCCTATGTGGATCAGCATTCTAGTGACCCTGTGTGAATCAGCATTCTAAAAACACTTTGTGGATCATCATTCTAGCGACACTGTGTGGATCTTCATTGAGTGATCATGTTGGTAGAGTTTTCCACCTAGTTGGAACCCCAATAGATCAGATTGTGATCCTAGCTACTAGTCTTTATCAGTGCGTGACCATGAGGATGGTCCACATGGTGATGAGGCTTCAGTACATGGAATTTTTCTCCAGATGGTACCTTCTGCTAGTGTTCCAACTATATCACTTCCCATTGGCCAGCAGTTACAAATGGCAGTACCAGTTGAGGACACATGTAGGATTAGTCCTTGACATGTATTTCTGCATCAGATACTCCTCGGGATCCGAGGCTAGCCTGACTTACAGGTGGAAAAAGACTGTCTTGAGGAGGTTGCTGAGTTTCCATCTAACCAGGTAACCATTCCATAAGATATAAGTCCTGGTATATAGACTTCTACAGGGATCAACATGACGATGATAGGGTTTAGATTACCCCTGATCGTGAAAAGAGGTGACATATCTATGAAAAAGATTGAGAGACTTCCTAAGAAAAGGAGGCCTCTTTCCATAAATAGCTAAAGGGTGAGTTTTCCCTAAATCTTCTACTACTTCGGTATGATGACATGTCACTAGTTGAGTATTCAGTGAGGCATACCGACCATCGCTGATACTCGATGAATACAGTATGGTCAGCGCTTCATGGCTTGGACCTTCGATCAAGGTGTGTTTAGGGACATCTGATCCAACACTTTTCTTCTATGCATTCCTACTTATGTTAGGGTGATAGAGAGACCCTTTATGATTGAATTTCATTTGGATGAGAGGATACATACATGGAATGTTAGCAGTGGGAAAGAAGAAAACGCATTCCAGTCTTAGATACTTGGGTGTGTAAAATACTTCGGGAAGAGGTAGTGATAGGGATAGATGAATCTACAGGACAACAAACGTGGAAGTGCAGCAAGGAGAGTAACATAAGGTGGCATACATTTTGACATGTTACAGCCACCACCCCAATATGGTCCTCACCAGGCATAGGGAGCTGGAGGACATGGGAAGGGAGTAGCTACATGTAGTATAGGAGTGTGACCCAAGGGCTCTAGGAATGATTCGAGGTATGGTCGGTGTCTACTACTAGGATCCATATTAATAGACATAAGTACCAATCATTCCTTCTTTCCACGAATCTTGTTCAAGTCCCAGAGTATCTGGTTAAACCAATGTCTTAACCCTTATGCCTAGAGATAAACTTTTGAGGAGTCTCGATAATCACACTTATCCTGAAAGTGTGTTATGACCCTTTAGGTGAGAGTTTCGATTGGAACCTCTTGGTGGCAGAATTAAGGTATTACGACATTAGTTTGGGGATGGAATGGACATCCATAGTTCATAATCAGATTGAATATTTCAAGCAGAAAGAATTTAGTATATCTACATCATTAGAATGTGGTTTTCCTCGGTCGAAGAAAAAGGAAACCTAGGTAGTACAAGATAACTCATGAACAGGAGGGTGCAACCAATCACTCATGAGTCAGCTGACCTTACCCTCATGGTAGCAAGAGTTTTTAGTTTTCAGTTACAAATAGTAGTGGCAGAGTTGGGTGACATCTTTTCAAAATATGTTTCTAAGATTACCTCCATGAAGGGACAGGGACTTATTCTTTGGCTAGGGAATAACAATGATTTGTACCTAACCTCTACTGGGTAGCATCACCCTTTTCATCTTTTACAAAGATGGGGGATCATTTCCTGTTGATAGAGAATTGTTAGCAGAGCTTTCAGGAGCTAAGACAGAGACTGACGAGTGCCCCCATCTTAGGAATACTAGGAGAGGGCGTTGGGTATGTAGTCTACTACGATGCATCAGAGAACAGACTAGGTTTTTTCCTAATATAGGATTGGGCAGTGATTGCCTATGTCTCATGACATTTGAGATAGCATGACCTGAACTATGCTACCCATGACCTGGAGATAACTGCAGTGGTCTTTGTGTTGAAGATGTGGTGGCACTACTTGATGGATTAACAGTTTACTGTTTACACTGATCACAAGAGACTCAGTTATATCATCTCACATAAAAACCTTAACCTAAGACAACGACGATGGATATTTTTCCTCCATGACTATGAATTTGATATAGTCTATACTCTTGGGAAGGGGAACATGGTTGTATATGTACTCAGCAAGAGGTCAGGTCTACAGCTACTGAGTGAGGAGTCAGAGTAGCTATTTGTGCTGCAGATATACTTCATGGATAAAGATAGAGAAACTTACCTATATTCTATGACTATCACTCCCCCAATTCATCAGCGAGTTCAAGAAGCACAGCTTGGGGACATTGACTATAGGGCCCGACGTGCTCAGATTCCTCAGGATGATCTCCTGAAAGATTTTTTGAAGGTGGAGAGCATGTCTTTCACTTCAGAGGACGCACCATGATACCAATGACTCCTTGGGAGGAGGTGTTGAGGGAGTTCCACACATTCCCCTTTAATGGTACATCTTGGAGTGGAGAAGATGTACCGGGACCTCTGACATTAGTACTGGTGGTCAAGGATAAAGGAACAGGTGGCAGATTTTGTACCACAATTCCTCACTTGTCAGCAAGTGAAAAGTGCACATAGCCAGTAGATGTCTTTTGCAGACAAAAGATAGAAAACATTGGGGTCTGAGGAGGGAGGTCATGTCTTCCTATAGGGAATAACCTGGATGAGGATTGTAGAGTTTTGGCCCGGGCTTCAAGATATCTCGGAGGTTCATCAAACCTTTCTAGATTCTTAGTAGAGTGGGTGAGGTAGAGAACCATCTATCTCTTACCCCACAGATGCACTAGGTGCATAGTGCAGTCTAGGTGTCGTAGTTTAGGAGATGCGTACATGATCCAACACACATTATCAACTATGAAGAGTTGGACATTAATGATGGGAAACCTTTTATGAGTTCCGGGTGAAGATACAGGATCGTCATGACAGTGTTCATCATGGATGGTCGATCCATCTTGTGTGAGTTTGGTGGCAGTACGGGAACCTCCATGAGAGCACGTGAGAGCGGGAGGATCCGATTCATGCTCAGTACCATCATTTATTTGATTGGTCATTGTTTTGGATTTCGGGGACGTAAATCCCTAAGGTGGGGAGAATGTAATGTCCAAGAAATTCCATATAGTTTTTTTAATTATATGGAATTATTTTCAGATCACGAAATCTGACGATGCATGATTCTAAGGCCCAAAGTGCCCGTAATGATCCGTTTGAAAAATGTTATTTTTAAAATAGCACATGTGAGTGGTTTTCCTGAAAAAGTAAAATAACTCTTAAATGGGTGCCCAGATCAGAAATTAGAGGGCACTGTTGCATTCAGGATAGCAGGTTTACCTTAGGCACGACTTAATTTTAGTCATTACAGACTACCATTGAGAAAACCTGAAAATGGAATAACCATAAATAAAATAATTAAAAAATGTTACATTATTTTTCAAATTCTTATAACTCACGAACGGTGACTCAGATTAAAAATCTGAGAGAACCACTAAGATCGTGAGGGTATGCTTTCGTCATGAAGATACTAACATTAGCTGATGCGGGCCAACTACGAACTTTTTTTCCTTAAATAAAATAATTACGTAATATTTATTTTATTCTTAAAAGTCCTAACTTCTAAATGGTAACTCGGATTGAAAATATGAGAGTACCATTAAGTTTGTGGGGACGTGTTTCCCTTAGGTAGAGCCTGACCTCGAATTGTGCGGGTCGAGGGTGTATCTTAATAATTAATTGAACTTTTTTTAAAAGTACGTCAGTAAATGCCTGGGCGGAATTTTCTAAATTTTGAACCGGTGCTCGGATTAAAAATCTGAGAGCACCGTTGAATCTGCAGTGCCGATATTTGCTTAAGAGTGACTTCACATCGATCACAGTATGTCGGGAGAAAAAGATATTTTTTTTGGATTTCAAAGAAATAATAAAATAACATTGAAATTGTTTTTTTTCTTTGTCCAATAGACGAGCGGTGGTGGCGGGATTAATGAAATGTCAAGCCATTAAATTTTTGATGAATAGTGAAACCACTAAGTGGTAGTTAAAGAAAATGATTTTTCATTTAAATGAAACTTTACCACTTCTGTTATTTGATTTTAAAAAATCCGACATACATGGTTGTCATTAGGAAGTAAAATGTAGTTCAATGAGATTAAAATAATTTTTTTGGTGAATAGTAACTTTTATGTTTTATTAATCGTGATTAATGGTAATTAGTGTAATTTCATGTAAAGATAATGTTATAATAGTATGAAATGACCTTGACACATGTCCTACCATTATTGGTTGAGTCATGGCCGACCAATACAATCCATGGGTCAACTTGGGGACCCCATGGAGCCACTTTGGTTGGAAAATGACATTAATAACTTTTTATTTAAAGTTAAAATTAAAATGTCACAAACATGTATTTTTTTACTAAAAAAATATTTACATGGGGTTATACAAGTCATATTTTTTACTATAGATGTTCATTAGAAAGATAAAAATATTTCCTACATCATGATAGTTTTTTTATAATTTTTAGACATTAAATAAGTTAATTTATTCATGACACCATGATGATGCAGTGATTACCTCATAAATAAACAATTTATATAAAATGAGAAGATAGGGTGAAATCTAAGTCTTCCACTTTTCAAAAACCTATTGGATGTGTGGATTTCGAAACCTTATCACCTTAGCCTAGAAATATATCCTTTTGGGTCCTTTAAAATCCTAAAATCAATTTATAATAAAGTAATAGTTTATAACATTCCAAGAGTACCCCTCCTCTTCTCTTATAAAAGTCCCCCACCTCAACCACCTTACCCACACCTCTCAAGCCTTTGGCTTTTCCAACCCCTGACCATTTCATCTCTCCACATCCCTCTATTCATCATTGAAGCCTCAACTTCTGCATAATGCTCTTCAAGAAACCCTTTCGGTTCAAACCAATAGGATTTACCCGATTTAAAGGTAATGTCTTCACTTGTGTTATTTTGTTTTATTTTTCTTCTCCAAACCCCTAATCTCTTTTTATTCCTTTCTTTTGTAACAAAAACAGTATATTAAATATACTAGGATGTTGTTATCTGAATTATTCATGCTACACTTACACACACTTTCGTCTAATGGTTAAAGAACATATTGTTTTTGTGCATGGAGAATTACTGCCTCACGAAATGATGATTGTTCAATATTCTCTTAAAAAATTTCTTGGTGTCCATTATGATGTCACTGTATTTTATATATGATATATATGGTATTTATGTTTCCCATATGCTACTGTATTTTATATTTAAAACCTACCTTTATGCTTTGCATGTTGTGCAATTGCGATAATTTCATATGAGGAAGTGTGGACCACGACCCCCTCAAGTGATGTGACTCGTTCATGCAATACATGAAATGTATAAAGAATTAAATTAATGAACTTATGTGACCTATAAAACATATATATTATACTGGAATTATAATATATATCTCTCAATTATTTTTAATTCTATTAATTTGACAAAGAAATGATAGTAGCGTTTATGCGTACGTACGACCTACCGTCTCAATGAACGGTGCATTTCATTTATTTTTATCTCCAAATGTTATAGAATAGTATAAAATGAATATTTAATTGAAATATATGATATTTAAATAATTAATACTATTCTGGAGATTATTTACTCATAAATACATGGACAATAATTTTCAGACAAGTTCATTTTTTGACTCATGTACCAAACATCGACAAAATATGTCTGATATGAACTCACATTATTAACCAATTTTTATAACATTATAATATGTGATATAAACTGAACAATAATATTTAAAGGAGTACTTTAATAATTTATAAATTTACCAAAGTTTATTATTCTTGAATATAAAGAAACGAACAAGACAATTCGGACTTGAGGTAAGGGATCTTACCTCTCTCTTTATTTTTAAGTATTCTTTTTATGTAACTTACTTTAAGCTCCTCTTTATTATGTTGGGGTTGTTATTTTATATTCCTATTGATGTAAATTTTTTGATAATTTGATGAGAGACCCTATTTTATCTCATCAATCCATTTTTTGAAGTTTTATGTGGCGTTGTTAGGCTGACAAATTTTTATAAGGGGATTTTCATCTCACTTTTTATTCTCGTGAGATTCATGCTATATTGGACACTATTTCCTTTTGTGTGGTGTATGTACTGCCCATTATTTTAATATTTTTATAATATAATCTCATTTATGGGTAGTTACATCTTCATTGTATGACCCTTCTTTCATGGGGTGTACGTTTCGAAAGTTTCCCAAATCGGTAAGGGAACCTTTCACACTCCTCTTTTAAAAAGACTTATTTAGTTATGTATTTTAATTTACATATTTTTATGTTGGGATATGTTCTTATATATCCTTATTGATGTAAATTTTATGTCCATGTGATTAGATACCATTTTATCTCTCATCAACTAATTTTATGAATTTTAAAGTGACGCCGTTAGACTGTCGAATTTTACGAAGGGAACTTTTTAACCCAATTTCGATTTTTTTGGGTTCAACATGTAGTTATTGAATATGTCATCCTTTGAATATGGGTTAATGACCTTTTATTGTTTTACAATTAATATCCACTTATATTGGGTGTATTTATATTTGTCACACATAATTTTGAGATTTAATTATCCTTAATTTAAGGATAACTTCTTTATAAGGGATTTCATCTCATTTTACATTTCTATTGAGACTTCATTGTTGTTATGCACAAATTCACTCTTATATGGTGTATATACTGTCCTTTGGAATATTATATCATGAATCCATTTATTCTCATGATATTATACTATTCTTATTAAATGTTATTCCTCAATTATTGTATTCAAGTGTCTCTAATTTTGGTAAAAACCCTTTAACTATAATATCACTTTAAATGTTTTAATGATTTGTTCATATTAATATACATGTTTTCAAAATGGTTTTAAGGATTTATTTATATTTATATTAATGGTTTAAAATGTTAAAATCTTCAAGGTGGTGTGGGACACTTTTATTCAAAAATCTCTTTATTAAATGTTTTAAATGGTTTTGAAAATGGTTTTTTTGAATGGATTCATTATTTCAAAATCTTAAAATGTTATATTGTTATTTCAATCTGGGAATTTTATATTTCCATTATAAATAAGTTGTGTGCTATGATTATGTTTTGTTTCTTGGGCATTGTTTATGAAAACGGGTGGATCCGTGATAAACTAACGGTGGGTGAGCCTGATATAGCTCTCCAATGCATTGTGTAACGTGAAGTGGTTAAACGTTACGGTTTTTTCGAAGAGATTTAGGGAATATACTATGATGGGTATTCCAAACGTAACCATGATGGTTACTCCCTACGTAAGAATTTTATGAATGCCTCATGTTACCTTTATGTCTTATGATTTCTATGGGTTATTCCAAAATCTTATGATTTAATGGGGTATGTTAATGTGATTTTGTTTTATGAGTAAAGTATGATTTCATTGATTAGTATGTGTACATGGAATAATGTTTACTTTCCATATTGTTATAACTCTTACTGAGCTTTTTATGCTCATCCCATGTTTTTTAAATGTTTTCCACATGACTTAAAGTGGAATACTGTCAAGGATGGGATCAAGGAAATTTCATGATGTATAAAACAAGGAACTAGAGATTACTCTTTTGTTCAAGAGTTTTTATTTTGTGAAAAAAATGGAAGCTGAATAGATGTGTCTACTTTGTAATCATTGAGATGTAATAGTTATGTCCTAATTCTCTAAAACTCTAAACCTGAAAAGATCCTCAATGTGAATTATTCATTTAATTAAATAATAAGTAATGTTTAAGGCCGAGTTCCTATAGTTGGTATCAGAGGAAGTTTTAGATAACTTTAGAGGTTAGGGTATTCTTTAAGCCTAAGTGACATAACCATAATGGCTAGGATTTCAGAAAGATTCATAGTTTTTAGATAAATTTAATGAGTAAGTATATCATATTACATGATGATTTTGTTGATATACTCACACTAACATTTTTGGTTTTAGTAAATGGATGGATCTAGAAGGAACCAAAGTGACAATGGGTTTGAAGGAAACTGTGGTGGTTCTCTAATTAAGAGACTGGATGAAATGGGGGATTCAATGAGAAATCTCTTGGTTATTCTAAACCAACTATTAAGAGTCATGATCAACCACTTGAACCTTGGTGAGTTCACTAATGCATCATGTATGATAGAACCAACTCGATGTGGAAGTTCAGATAATAATTATAAAGGTAACCATTAGGGTTTATATGATCCTTACTTTTGAGGTAATTATGTGTTACTATATGTTATGATGGAATATGAACGACATGAGATAAACATGAGGTTAAATTATTTTATGGTTATTTTTTAAGATTTTATCTCTTTTTGGGGAATGTTATAATAATTATGTAGTTTTGGGAAAATGACAACACATAGACCATGTGACAACCTGTCGCGTTTGACGAAGCTACGGGAATCAAACCCAGAACCAAAGTGCGACTGGTATTTATCGCCTACCACGGGACTACGTGATGTCCCTGGTTATTTTGACTAATTCGTTTTAGTTATATGTTCTTATGAATCTAGAATATGTTGATTTTGGGTTATCTATGGAAATTATTAACCTATCATGGAGGATATGTGATTAGGTTAATTACTTTTTAGTATGAGACTTTAAGAGTAACTGATGTTATTTGGAGATAAATGTTAAGGATTATCTTGGAAGACTATGTGATTAAATCCTTCAGAGATTTGGGTTTCAGTCTTAATTTTGATTACTTTGAATAATTTTATGGATAGATGTTTATTGAATGGTCTTTGTTGAACTTTGGGTAATGTTTGACAAATTTTGGAGACTAAGAATAGATTTTTTTTATATAAATGATTATCATTTTTTGGGTATTATCTGATCTCATAATAACCATTTTGGTATTAGTTTTGGTTAAGGTCTAAATACATGGGAATTATATAGTTCTATTTTGTGGATTAAGTGATTCTCTAGAAGTTTATTATAGCTCTATTAATGTGAACATTCATCCTAAATAATTGTCATTTGGAGAAAATATGAGTTCTTGTAAGAAATATAGTAAAAGTTGAAAGTCAACATGGCAAGTAAGTATGTTTCCTCATGTTTTAGTTAAGCTCATAAATAAATTTCTCGATGATACGTAACTTAAAACAAAAATTTTGTCTATTAATTTTTCCTACTTGGGAATCAAATACCGTTTAACCCATCACAAGTTTGTGATTTTATTGTGGTTAACTTTCTCCTAACCATGTTTTATATCACTCTCTATCAGAACATGACCCTTTGTTTTCTCCTCCAAGTCCATGTTTTCCTACATTGAATCCTAGTATGGGTTAACTCGGGTGACCTTTGTACTTCTCATTCTTTATTTTAAAGGGATAGTTTTGCTGACTTTTGTTCCGATGTGGGATTTTCAATGAAGTTTCCAAGCCCAATTTTAAAATTGCGAGGACGCAATTCCCAATAGGGGGGAAGGATGTAACACCCTAGGTAAATAAATAATATTAAATTATCATATTTATCCATATTGGTGAATAAAATATTAATATTACTTTAAAGGGAACCCTATGCTCGATGGCGTACCCAATACGCAACAATATGTTTTTTGAAATCTTACATTGCACACTAATAATAAAATAATATTATTTTAAATGGTAGTGAATGCCTAGCCATTTTAATGGAGGGAATGAACCGAACTAACTACAAAATGATTATATATGTTTGTCAAATATTTTTACTTTTATCCAATAAATGTTAGAGGCCTAAAATGCCAATGAATCCAATTTTAAGCATAAATCTCCTAATATTTTTTAAAAGGTCAATTAACCGCCTTTTCATGGAGAACCCTTTTTAAATATACATTTGACAATTTTATATGTTGTATTTGAAAAAATATAATTCTTCTTTAGAATATGGACATCAAAATTTACTTTCTGTAAATTTTTGTCATTTTTCATATAAAGATCATTTTTAGTGAAAATGTTGCATTTTAAATCAAAACCTCATTTTAATCTGATTTATTTATATGGATAAATTATCTTTTTAATTGAGATTAATGTGTATTTATAATATATTTTTACCATTTAATCCAATGGTGGTCATTGGAATTAATTTCACATTGAAAGTGGACTAAAACTAGTATCAATCTTTTAATAGATATTGTTTTATAAAAACATGCTATTTGTTTTGACGACAGGAATTAATTATTAAATTAATTAATGAAAACTTATATGTTTTGAATTTTGTAAAATAGAAATCATTTTTGAATTCGGAATATCCAATATAGATTAGGGTGAATTTTTGGAATTTTTCTGGAAAACTTCAATTTTTGATGAATAGTGAAACCACTAAGTGGTAGTTAAAGGAATTGATTTTTCATTTAAATGAAATTTTACCACTTCTGTGATTTGATTTTCAAAAATCTGACATACATGGTTGTCATTAGGAAGTAAAATGTGTCTTAATAAGATTAAAATAATTTGTTGGTGAATACTAACTTTTAAGTTTTATTAATCGCGATTAAAGGTAATTAGTGTAATTTAAGGTAAAGATAATGTTATAATAATATGAAATGACCTTGAAACATGTCCTACCATTGTTTTATGAGTCATGGCCAAACAATACAATCGATGGGTCAACTTTTGGACCCCATGGAACCACTTTGGTTTGAAAATGACATTAATAACTTTTTATTTAAAGTTAAAATTAAAATGTCACAAACATGTATTGTTTTACTAACACAATTTTTACTTGGGGTAATACATATCATATTTTTTACTATAGATATTAATTAGAAATATAAAACGATTTCCTACATCATTATATTTGTTTTATAATTTTTAGACATTAAATAAATTAATTTATTTATGACACCGTCATGATGCAGTGATTACCTCATAAATGAATGATTTAAATAAAATGAGAAGATAGGGTGAAATATAAGTCTTAAACTTGTCAGAAACCTATTGTATGGGTGTATTTAGAAACCTTATCACCTTATCCTCAAAATATATCCTTTTGGGACCTTTAAAATCCGAAAAGAAATTTATAATAAAGTAATAGTTTATAACATTCCAAGAGTTCCCCTCCTCTTCTCTTATAAAAGGCCCCCATCTCTACCACCTTACCCACACCTATCAACCCTTTTCCTCGGAAAAAAACATACAATTTAATCTATACAAATCCATCTATTCATCATTGAAGCCTCACCTATGGAATAATTCTCTTCATGAAACCCTTTTGCTTCACACCAAGAAGAGTTACCCGATTTAAAGGCAATGTATTCACTTGTGTTCTTTTATTTTATTTTACTTCTCGAAGCCCCTAAACACTTTTTATTCTTTTATTTTGTAACCAAACAAGTATATTCAATATACTAGGATGATTTTATGTGAATTATTAGAGCTACACTTACACACACCTCCATCTAATGGTTAAAGAACATACTATTTCTATGGATGGCGAATTACTGCCTCACAAAACGATGATTGTTCAATCATCTCTTAACACCTTTCATGGTGTCCATTATGATGTCACTGTATTTTATATATGATATATTAGGTATTTATGTTTCCCATATTCTTATGTATTTTATATTTAAAACTGACCTTTATGCTTTTCATGTTGTGCAATTGTGATAATTTCATACGAGGAAGTGTGGACTACCACCCCCTCATGTAATTTGACTCGTTCATGCAATACATGGAATGTATAAAGATTGAAATTAATGAACTTATGTAACCTATAAATCATATATTTTATACTGTAATTATAATATATATCTCTCAATTATTTTTAATTCCATTAATATGACAAAGAAACGAAAGTAGCGTTCATGTGTACGTACGGCCTACCGTCTCCATGAACAGTGCATTTCATTTATTTTTGTCTCCAAATGTTATGGAATAGTATAAAATGAATATTTAATGGATATATATGATATTTAAATCAATAATACTATTCTGGAGATGATTTACTCATAACTAAATGGACAATCATTTTCAAACAAGTTCATTTTTGACTCATGTACCAAACATCGACAAAAACGTCTGATATGAACTCACATTATTAACCAATTATTATTACATTATAATATGTGATATTAACTGAATAATAATATTTAAAGGATGACCATAATCAATTATAAATTGACCAAAGTTTATTATTCAGGAATATAATGAAACGAACAAGACAATTCGGACTTGAGGTAAGGGATCCTACCTCTCTCTTTATATTTAAGTACTCTTTTTATGTAACTTACTTTATTCTCCTCTTTATTATGTTGGGTGATGTTATTTTATATTCATCTTGATGTTAATTTTATGTTAATATGTTTTGTGACCCTATTTTATCTCATAAATCCATTTTTGGAAGTTTTATGTGGCGCCGTTAGGCTGCCGAATTTTTATAAGGGGATTTTCATCTCACATTTTATTCTTGTGAGATTCATGCTACATTGGCCACTATTTCCTTTTGTGTGGTGTATGTACTGACCATTATCTTACTATTTGTATAATATACTCTCATTTATGGGTAGTTGTTGAATATTTCATCCTTTGAATATGTGTGAATGACCTTTTATTTTTTTACACTTAATATCCACTTATATTGGGTGTATTTATATTTTTCACAAATAATTTTTAGATTGATTTATCCTTAATTTAAGGACACCTTCTTTATAAGGGATTTCATCTCATTTTACATTTCTACTAAGACTTCATTGTTGTTATGCACCAATTAACTCTTATACGGTGTATATACTGTCCTTTGGAATATTATATCATGAATCCATTTATTCTCATGATATTATAAAGTTATGATTAAATGTTATTCCTCATTTATTGTATTCAAGTGTCTCTAATTTTGGTAAAAACCCTTTAACTAAAATATCGTTTTAAATGTTTTAATTATTTGTTCTTATTAATATCCATGTTTTAAAAATGGTTTTAAGGATTTATTTATATGGATATTAATGGTTTAAAAAGTTAAAATATTCAAGGTGGTATGGGACACATTGATTCAAAAATATCTTTATGAAATGTTTTAAATGGTTTTGAAAATGGTTTTTTGAATGGATTCATTATTTCAATATCTTAAAATGTTATATTTTTATTCAAATGTGGGAATGCTATCTTTTAGTTATGCATAAGTTATGCGCTATGATTATGTTTTGTTTCTTGGTCATTGTTTATGAAAACGGGTGGTTCTGTGATAAAATAAGGGCAGGTGAGCCCGATATAGCTCTCTAATGCATTGGGTAAAGCGAAGGGGTTAAATTTGAAGGTTTCTTCGAAGATATTTAGGGACTATACGGTGATGGGTATTCCAAACGTAACCATGAGGGTTACTCCCTGCGTAAGAATTTTATAAATGCCTCATGTTACCTTTATGCCATATGATTTCTATGGGTTATTCCTAAATCTTATGATTTAATGAGGTATGTTAAAGTGCTTAGGTTTTATGAGTAAAGTATGATTTCATTGATTATTATTTGTACATGGACTAATGTTTTCTTTCCGTATTGTTATAACCCTTACTGAGCTTTTTATGCGCATCCCATGTTTTTGAAATTTTTTCCACGGGACTTAAAGTGGAATACTATCAAGGATGGGATCAAAGAAATGTCATGATGTCTAAAACAAGGAACTACACATGGCTCTTTTGTTTATGAGTTGTTATTTTGTTAAAAAATGGAAGCTGAGTAGATGTGTCTACTTTGTAATCTTTGAGATGTAATAGTTATGTACTAATTCTCTAAAACTCTAAACCTGAAAAGATACTCAATGTGAATTATTCATTTAATTCAATAATAAGTAATGTTTAAGGTCGGGTCCTTATAGTTGGTATCATAGGTCGGTTTAGATAACTGTAGAGGTTAGCGTATTCTTTAAGCCTAAGTGACATTACCATAATGGCTAGGATTTTAGAGAGATTAATAGTTTTTAGATAATGTTAATGAGTAAGTATATCTTAGTGCATGATGATTTTGTTGATATACACACACTGACATTTTTTTGTTTTATTAAATGGATGGATCTAGCAGGAACCAAAGTGACAATGGGTTTGAAGGAAACTGTGGTGGTTCTCTGATTAAGAGACTCGATGAAATGGGGTATTCAATGAGAAATATTGTGGTTATTCTAAGCCAACTATCTGGAGTCATGATCAACCACTTGAACCTTGGTGAGTTCTCTAACGCATCATGTACGAGAGAACCAACTCGATGTGGAAGTTCAGGTAATAATTATAAAGGTAACCATTAGGGTTTATATGATCCTTAATTCTAAGGTAATTATGTGTTACTATATGTTATGATGGAATATTAATGACATGAGATAAACTTGAGGTTAAATTATGTTATGGTTATTTTTGAAGATTTTATCTCTTTTTGGGGAATGTTATAAGAATTGTGTAGTTTTGGAAAAAGGACAACACGTAGACCATGTGACAACCAGTCGCGTTTGACGAAGCTACGGGAATCGAACCCAGAGTGACTGATGTTATTTGGAGATAAATGATAAGGTTTATCTTTGAAGACTATGTGACTAAATCCTTCAGAGATTTGGGTTTCAGCCTTATTTTTGATTACTTTGAAGAATTTTATGGATAGATTTTTATTGAATGGTCTTTGTTGAACTTTGGGTATTGTTTGACAAATTTTGGAGATTAAGAATAGATTTTTTTATATAAAGGATTTTCCTTTTTGGGTATAATCAGATCTCATACAAAAAATTTTGGTTTTAGATTTGGTTAAGGTCTAAAGACATGGGAAGTATATAGTTCTCTTTTGTGGATTAAGAGATTCTCTAGAAGTATATTATAGCTCTCTTAATGTGAACAAGTCATCCTAAATAATCGTCATTTGGAGAAAATATGAGTTCGTGTAAGAAATCTAGTAAAAGTTGAAAGTAAACATGAAAAATAAGTATGTTTCCTTATGTTTTAGTTACGCTCATAAATAAATTCCTCAATGAAAATTAACTTAAAAAAAATGTTGTCTGTTAATTTTTCCTACTGGGGAATCAAATACTGTTTAACCCATCACAAATTTGTGATTTTCTTGTGGTTAAATTTCTCCTAAACATGTTTTATAGCACTCTCCACCAGAACATGACCCTTTGTTTTCTCCTCCATGTCCATGTTTTCCTACATGGAATCCTAGTATGGGTTAACTCGGGTGACCTTTGTACTTCTCTTTCATTATTTTAGAGGTGATAGTTTTACTGACTCTTGTTCCGCTGTGGGATTTTCAATGAAGTTTCTAAGACCAATTTTAAAATTGCGAGGAAGCAATTCCCAAAAGGGGGGAAGTATGTAACACCCCAAGTGAATAAATAATTTGACATTATCATATTTATCCATATTTGTGGATAAAATTTTAATATTACTTTAAAGGGAACATTATGCTCGATGGTGTACCCAATAAGCAACAACAAGTTTCTTTGAAATATTATGTTGCACTCTAATAATAAAATAATATTATTTTAAATGGTAGTAAACGCCTAGACGTTGTAATGGAGGGAATGAACATAAATAACTACAAAATAAATATATATTTTCGTCAAATATTTGTACTTTTATCCAATAAATGTTAGAGGCTTAAAATGAAAATGAATCCAATTTTAAGCATATATCTTCTAATAATCTTTAAAAGGTCGATTAACTGCCTTTTGATAGATAACCCTTTTAAAATATAATTTTGACAATTTTATATGTTTTATTTGACAAAATAAAATCCTTCTTTATAATCTGGACATCAAAATTTACTTTCTGTAAATTTTTGTCATTTTTCCGATAAAGATCATTTTTAGTGAAAATGTTGCATTTTAATTCAAAACCTCCTTTTAATCTGATTTATTTATAAGGGTAAATTATCTTTATAATTGAGATTAATGTGTATTTAGAATATATTTTTACCATTTAATACAATGGTTGTCATTGGAATTAATTTCACTTTGAAATTGGACTTAAACTAGTATCAATCTTTTAATAGATATTGTTTCTTAAAAACACACTATTTGTTTTGATGGTAAGAATTAATTAATATATTAATTAATCCAGCTTATATGTTTTTAATTTTGTAAAATATACATCATTTTTGAATTCGGATTATCAAATATAGCTTAGGGTGAATTTTTTGTATTTTTTTGGAAAACATCAATTTTTGATGAATAGTGAAACCACTAAGTGGTAGTTAAAGAAACTGATTTTTCGTTTAAATAATAATTTACCACTTAGTTTATTTTATTTTCAAAAATCCAACATACATGGTTTTCATTAAGAAGTAAAATGTGGTTCAATGAGATTAATATCATTTTTTGGTGAATAGTAACTTTTAAGTTTTATTTATCACGATTAAAGGTAATTAGTATAATTTAATGTAAAGATAATGTTATAACAACATGAAATGACCTTGAAACATGTACTAACATTATTTTATGAGTCATAACCGACCAATACAACACATTGGTCAACTTGGGGACTCCATAGAGCCACTTTGGTTGGAAAATGACATTAAAAACTTTTTATTTAAAGTTAAAATTAAAATGTCAAAAACATGTATTGTTTTAATAAAACAATTTTTTACATGGGGTTATAAAAGTTATATTTTTTACTATAGATATTAATTAGAAATATAAAAAGATTTCATACATCATGATATTGGTTTTATAATTTTTAGACATTAAATAAATTAATTTATTTATGACACCGTGATGATGCGGTGATTACCTCATAAATGGGTGATTTAAATAAAATGAGAAGATAGGGTGAAATATAAGTCTTAAAATTGTCAAAAACCTATTGTATGGGTGAATTTTGAAACCTGATCACCTTATCCTCTAAATATATCCTTTTGGGACCCTTAAAATCCGAAAAGCAATTTATAATAATGTAATAGTTTATGAGATTCCAAGAGTGCCCCTCCTCTTCTCTTATAAAAGGCCCCCACCTCTACCACCTTACCCACACCTATAAATCCTTTTCCTCATCCAACCCCTGCCCATTTCATCTCTCCACATCCCTCACTTCATCATTGAAACCTCACCTTTGGAAGAATTCTCTTCAAGAAACCCTTTTGGTTCAAACCAAGAGGAGTTACCCGATTTAAAGGTAATGTCTTCACTTGTGTTCTTTTGTTTTATTTTGCTTCTCCAAACCCCTAAACTATTTTTATTACTTTCTTTTGTAACATCACCATAATATTAAATATACTAGTATGTGGTTATGTGAAGTATTTGAGCTACAATTACGCACACCTTCATATAATTGTTAAAGAACATACTGTTTCTGTGGATGGTGAATTACTGCCTCACAAAATGATGATTGTTCAATATTATCTTAACACCTTTCATGGTGTCCATTATGATGTCACTGTATTTTATATATGATATATATGGTATTTATGTTTCACATAATCTTCTGTATTTTATATTTAAAACCTACCTTTATGCTTTGCATGTTGTGAAAGTGAGATAATTTTATACGAGGAAGTGTGGACTACCGCCCCCTCAAGTGATGTGACTCGTTCATGCAATACATGGAATGTAAAAATAATGAAATTAATGAACTTATGTGACATATAAAACATATATATTATACTGTAATTTTAATATATATCTCTCTCAATTATTTTTAATTCCATTAATATGACAAAGTAAGGAAAGTAGCGTTCATCGTACGTACGGCCTACCGTCTCCATAAACGGTGCATTTCATTTCTTTTTATCTAAAAATGTTATGGAATATTATAAAATGAATATTTAATGGATATATATGATATTTAAATCATTAATACTAATCTGGAGATGATTTAATCATAACTACATGGACAATCATTTTCAAACAAGTTCATTTTTGACTCATGTACCAAACATCGACAAAAACGTCTGATATGAACTCACATTATTAACCAATTATTATAACATTATAATATGTGATATGGACTGAATAATAATATTTAAATGATGAACGTAATCAATTATAAATTTACCAAAGTTTATTATTAAGGAATATAAATAAACGGACAAGACAAGTCGGACTTGAGGTAAGGGATCCTACCTCTCTCTTTATTTTTAAGTACTCTTTTTATGTAACTTAATGTATGCTCCTCTTTAATATGTTTGGGGACGTTATTTCATTTTCCCATTGATGTAAATATTATGTTAATATTATGAGAGACCTTATTTTATCTCATCAATCCATTTTTTGTACGTTTTATGTGGCGTCGTTAGGCTGCCGAATTGTTTTAAGGGGATTTTCATCTCACTTTTTATTCTTGTGAGATTCATGCTACATTGGCCACTATTTCCTTTTTTGTGGTGTATGTACTGACCATTATTTTACTATTTGTATAATATACTCTCAATTATGGGTAGTTACATCTTCATTTTACGACCCTTCTTTCATGGGGTGTACGTTTCGAAAGTTGCCCAAATCAGTATGGGAACCTTTCACACTCCTCTTTAAAAAAGACTTATTTTGTTATGTCTTTTAATTTACATCTTTTTATGTTAAGAAATGTTCTTATATATCCTTATTGATTTTAATTTTATGTCCAAGTGATTAGATACCATTTTATCTCTCATAAACTAATTTTATTAATTTTAATGTGACGCCCTTAGGCTGTCGAATTTTACCAAGGGAACTTTTTAACCCAATTTCGATTTCTTTGGGTTCAACATGTAGTTATTGAATATATCATCCTTTGAATATGTGTGAATGACCTTTTATTGTTTTACACTTAATATCTACTTATATTGGTTGTATTTATATTTGTCACGCATAATTTTGAGATTGATTTATCCTAAATTTAAAGATACCTTCTTTATGAGGGATTTCATCTCATTTTACATTTCTATTGAGACTTCATTGTTGTTATGCACCAATTAACTCTTATATGGTGTATATACTATCCTTTGGAATATTATATCATAAATAAATTTATTCTCATGATATTATAAATTTCTGATTAAATGTTATTTCTCAATTATTGTATTCAAGTGTTTCTAATTTTGGTAAAAACCCTTTAACTAAAATATCGCTTTAAATGTTTTAATGATTGGTTCTTATTAATATCCATGTTTTCAAAATGGTTTTATGGATTTATTTATTTGGATATTATTGGTTTAAAATGTTAAATGCTTCAAGGTTGTAAGGGACACTTTGATTCAAAAATCTCTTTATTAAATGTTTTAAATGGTTTTGAAAATGGTTTTATTGAATGGGTTCATTATTTCAATATCATAAAATGGTATATTGTTATTTCAATGTGGGAATGTTGTCTTTCCATTATGCATAAGTTATGTGCTATGATTAGGTTTTGTTTCTTGGGAATTGTTTATGAAAACGGGTGGTTCCGTGATAAACTAAGGGCGGGTGAGCCCTATATAGCTCTCCAATGCATTGGGTAACGCGAAGTGGTTAAACGTTAAGGTTTCTTCGAAGAGATTTAGGGAATATATTGTGATGGGTATTCCAAACATAACCATGAGGGTTACTCCCTATGTAAGAATTTTATGAATGCCTCATGTTACCTTTATGTCTTATGATTTCTATGGGTTATTCCTAAATCTTATGATTTAATTAGGTATGTTAAAGTGTTTATGTTTTATGAGTAAAGAATGATTTCATTGATTCGTATGTGTACATGGACTAATGTTTTCTTTCCGTATTGTTAATACCCTTATTGAAGTTTTTATGCTCATCCCATGTTTTTGAAATTTTTTGCACATGACTTAAAGTGGAATACTGTCAAGGATGGGATCAAGGAAATGTCATGATGTCTAAACCAAAGAACTAGACATGAATATTTTGTTCAAGAGTTTCTATTTTGTGAAAAAAATGGAAGCTGAGTAGATGTGTCTAATTTGTAATCTTTGAGATGTAATAGTTATGTCCTAATTCTCTAAAACTCTAAACCTGAAATGATCCTTAATGTGAATTATTCATTTAATTCAATAATAAGTAATGTTTAAGGTTGGGTCCTTATAGAAAACCTTACGCAAACCATGAACCACACCCTACATCACTAAAAACTGGAAATCTAGAATATGAACAAACATTAACACTCCTAAAACTTTATTTAACCCATTTAGAACATCAAATTGGGTAAAATAATAGGTTCTGGTAGAAATTTAATGTATTTAGACCTCATGGAAAAACTAGTATTTTATAGTGGGGTTCTAAATCCTTATCAGTCTCAGTGACCAAAAACATAAGGGGGGTTAGTATGGTATAAATAGTCAGTCCCCTTTTTATTCATAACTGAAATCATTATCCATGGTTTTATTTCAAAAGAAGAACGTTCATTCCATGTTAAATATCTAGGTAAGCATTTTTACTCTCAGACAATATGTAATAAATGTATCAGATGTCATCCCCATAAGAGTCCTCATGTTTAGGGTCCTAGATTAGGGTATGGTTATATAGTTCATTAGTAATAATGTAAAAGATCTATTCATATGAAAATTAATTTTATATTGGAAATAATGCCAGAGCAGCTAGAAGTTGTTTGATGTATGATCAGTTTATCATCTACTTAAGTTTCCTCATTATATGATTCTATAACTTCACATTACTTTTTTACCCAATTTGTTTTTGAGATTAGGACTATAGGTGGAAACACTTCTTGTACCCTTGGTGTTATCAAAACCAGTTGGAGGAAAATCTATATTATTTGATGTGTTATGGGGTGTATAAAACAATAGGAAAGCATTATTCAATGAGGGGATTATTATTTTTATATATACTATCATAAGTTGTCATCCATGGTAGGTATTTTACATATTAAATTCATAATGTTATTTATTTATTCTAGAGGAAACTTTCATTCTCTAAGAAAGAGGTCTAAAGAGTGGTGTTCATTTTTTAGAATTATTATTGGATGGGTGGCAACCATGAATATCCCCTACTATGTTAATTGGTGGATATGTCAGTAGAAGACTACTAAGTGGAGAATAATATTGGTTTTTATGAATGTATATATGTGTTCTCTAATGAGTTTATGAAACTACCCCTAAATTTGATCTCGAGTTTTGGATATAGTTATATATCATAAAATATATGACCATAATGGATCCCTATAATAAAAAACTAAAAAATGTGGGATTTGAGTACCTAAATCAATGATTTAGAATATACAGCCTTCACCCGGCTTAGTATTTAACTATAAGAGGCTCCAACATTGTTTTCTATGCACGAGGATGGTAATATGAGGCTGTATGGGGCCTACCAAAAGATAAATCAGGTGATGATAAAGAACCATTGCCCCTTCCATGGATAAATGATCTATTATTCCAGATAAAAGTATCCAATTTGTTTTTAAATATAAATTCATGGATTTTATACCAGCAAAGGATGGTAAAAGGGGAATATTTCCAAAATATTACCTTCTGATGTAGTTAAAGTCGCTTGAAGTTATTATTCATGTTGTTCCGTGTAAAAAATCACCAAATTGGGTTTATGAGGCTTGTGACCCCTATAATATGTTAGTTTCTAGACCAGTTCGTAGCGGTGTTCATTGAAGAAATCCTCACATAATAGAAGATGGAGTATGATGATTTTCACCACCATAGAGATATATTGTAGGTTCTTCAACACCCTCAACTATATGATATTTTTTCTATGTGAAGGTTTTTTATTTTGTAGGTTTACTTACTAAGATATGGGGTTTCTCTGAAGGGTGTGACTATTGATCCATAAAATAATGAGGGAGTTGTTTCTTATGGAACAACTAAGTAAGTGGTATAGTTTATTTCTTACATGGTCTTACAAGAAATTAGTATATGTTTATATCTCACTTATCATAGATTGTATCCTCATTAATTAATTTTACCAAGTAATAATGTTCCTTCATCTGTACTAATTAGTCCCATACATCCTTGGAAAACCTAAAAGAGTGGTTAATCAGTACCCCAATGATTTAGTTTCTTAATGAAGGGGTGCATTTTAAGGACTACTATGATTCTTTGTTTATAGGTTTGTGATGATTCTTGATGTAGAATAGGGAATTTATCTCTTACAGTTCTTTGAAATTTTCATCCCTTGAGCATAATTATGCTACACATGACAAGGATTTAGTTTTATTGGAGTTTTCTCAAAATACATGGATACATTACCTCAGTGGTGATTTATTTTTAATCGTCATGTTCCCAAAAATGTTGAGGTATTTATTAGATAAGTTGTATAAAAATCTACATCATTGGATGTGGAATGAGTTTCATTAAGAGTTTAATTTTTTGATCTCCTATGCCCAATGAAAGGTAAATGTTGTGGTTATTGTTCTATGTATGAAGATATATGGATATTTCATTCAATATATTGAGTATTGTTTGAGGATTATGGAGGAGTTATGGTATTTGTATATTGGAATTAGGTAGATGATGGTAGGGAATACATATACCGTATGATGGTGCAATCTCCCATAAAGTAAAAATTGTATGAGTGTTATAGGGGAGACTCAATGGTGAAGCTGATGCAGGACTATGATGCATATGGTAGTTCTCTAAAAGGGTGATTAGAGGATGTCTAATATTAGATGTTGTTTTAATGAAGTCTTTATATTTAACTAGCCATGTGTTAGGAATTTCTTCATGTGTTTTAGAACTCAACCATATAAGTGCATCATATTTTTTATAATATTTATTGTGTCATAAATAAGAATCATTCATGTCCTATAATAAAAATTTACATGGAGAATTTATGTAATGATTTTTGGTATTATAGTAGGTGAAATGGAGAATCATGTTTCAAAAGGGTTCTTTTAACCTTTGGACGTCCTTGGGAGGGATTAGGAGTACATCTTGATGAATTTCATTATTAGGTTTTCCCAATATCTTGGATTATATGATTTATTTTGTGTGATCATTAAATAAATAATTATTTTGGACAATTTTCTAGATATTTAGGAATCGAGTTTTAGGATTATACAGGCAAGGTGGTGCATGGAAAAAGTGGTGAGGATTCAAGGGGTACTGAGGACCATAATATCTGATTAGGAGCCCCCATTAACTTCACAATTATGGAGGAGAATTAAGTATGATTTCAGATCCTAGATTTTCCTTAACACTAATTTTAAACCATAAAAAGATAGGAAGATGGATCAGACTACCAAGGAGTTTTATGATATGTTATTGGAATGTATATTTGGTTTTGTAATATCATGGGTGAGGTACCAACCCTTAGTGTAGTTCTCTTAGTTATCATCCATCCACTGTCGTGGATCCATTTTTGGTGTTTAATGAATGGAAATATTGATCTATGTTGTCCTAGATTGCGGTTGGTGAGTAAAAAGATCTTGGACTAGATGGGGTGTGGATGAAGATGGAGAATATCTGTATTGATTCTGAATTGATGAAGGTGGAATAGGATTTCTAAAATGCCTATTATGATCATAGGTTAAGACCCTAATAATTTGAGGATGGAAACAATTTGTTCTTGAGGGGTTTCACTCATGATGGGCATAAAAGGGTTTTTTGGGGGAGTAATATCTCTCCGTAGTTCTTTAGACCTTTTGTGGTGTCGGAGCATGTTAGTGAGGTGGGATATTGATGGTTACATCCATAGTGAAATTAAAAGATCCATAGTGTCTTCTAGATGTCTCATCTTCATCAGTACCTTTACAGTAACTCAGATAGCATTTATTGGGGAAATTTGGATATTGATAATGAGGTGACATTAATTTTGTATATTTTTGGGATTTAGGATGACTAACAGAAAGTGTTTTGTGGTTTTTTTTATCACCTTGGTTCATGAGATATCGATACATGGTTGTTGGGAAGAGATTACATTGGATCATGAGACACAAATGTGAGATCCGTACCCTAATTTTTTTTTGATTTTTTAATTCATGAGGTAATGAATGAATTGTTTCTATTTTAGTATATCTGTTTAATCCAGTTGATTATTGTGTTTAGTTGGTGTTCATGTCTTTTCAGTAATGGTATTCCTAAAAAGAGATGTTTTTCCAAAACATTCATTTTTCTTTCTTTCCAATTTTCTTTTTTATTACCAAGAATGATAATCATTTCATAGGTATCTAGTATAACTACACATATTTTCTAACTTGTTTATTTTTTTAGTTTTAGGTAATGGAGGTGTTGGGAGATGCTTCATGGTTGGGGAGGAGGAGTTATAGATGAAACCTAGTTGGAGAAGAATATTTTTATGTAGAGTTATAATTTTTTGTGGGGTAATGGACCTTGTGGCATAGTGGACGTCATGATATGTAGAGTATTGGAATGATGAGTTATTGGTGGCTCACAAAATTCTATAATGGATAATATATGGAGGTGAGATGTATTATAGAGTCTATGAGAGGTCAGGATTAGTGTTCATGTGGTTTTATGGGTGGTTTTAGTGGGTCCTTGAGCTGTTGTATAGATTGGTTACTGATGCATCTTTTTGAGGCGTAACAGTGCCCCCTATGGAATGGATTTATAGGTGGTAAATTTTGACGTCCCTGTTGATTTGGTGGTAGTTATGACATGCTACATTGGTTGTTTTGAATCCTTACCCAATGTATATAGAATATATCCAAGATTTGTGATATGTATTCCAAAATTTGTTGAGTTAAGGTCCTTGTATAGTCTAGAACCTTTTCATGTGTTATGGTTTAGGATAAAACACCACTTCCTATGTCATGGTTTCCGGTGTTCAGTTATGGTTTATTTAAAAATTTTCTTGGTATGAATAACCCCCCCCCCCAAAATTCACTATTATTAAATTAGTTATCTCAGTTCATAGGATACTTAGGTGTGTTCTTAAGAGGTCATTCAATCCATTTTCTGGTGCATTTTATTTCCATATTAAATAAATTTATTCATGGAAATATAAAGTGAGTTCCATTCCCTTCTCTTATCTTTTCTTTTTCGTTTATCTCCTATAGAAGGATATTGTTGTTGGAGTTACTGGTTGATTAGATGTTATCAAAATAGATTAATATGGAACATTTTTTCTATGTTGTTCATACCACTTCTTTGTGGTCCTAGTATTTTGTAATTTCATCATCATTTTTTCAATTTATATTGACTAGAGAAATTACCAATTGATGTAGGGTATCTAATTTCACTTCTTACTTCTATGACAATATGATATTTACATGAATTTGTTTCTGTTGGTTGGGTGTTGGGGACTTATCTAATCAAAATGATGAACTATTTATAATAAATTCAATGGGATGTGTGTATATTCATATACATTTTCTAGTTTCTAGTATTTTCATTATCTTTTATTTTTTTAAATAACATGATGTTCTTGAATTTAATTATTGTTATTGTTTTCCCCTATGTATACTTTCTATGAAATTTTTAATTTTTTACTTTGTTATTTGTTTAAACTCAACATTAATAAAAGTTTTAGAACTTATATATGGCTTTGATCTAGTTATGAGAAAATCTAGAAATTTAGTATAAATGCACATGAAAGGGATGATAAAATATTATGGAAGCCCTCTTTAATTGTAAATTATGAAAATTTTGGATGTAGGAATATACTATTGGGGAAATTGTTTGTATCACTAAATTTTTCATGTGTTTTTTATTTGTATTTTGTGGTTTATATAGTGATGATGGGGAATGTTAGAAAGTGGAATGTGTTAAGGAAATTGAGTTATAGTTTGTTGAGTATGGGATATGTTGAGGGCTTCTTTGTAGTTAATAGTTGATGGTTTTTATGGAAATGGGGTTGTGATACAATATCATTCCTTATTTTAGTTTCCTATTAATTATATATTTCATTTGGTGATGATATAACGGTAATGGATTTGGGTGAAAATAAGAAATTGTGATATGGAATTAATATATGGTAACTGAATGAATGAATTTAAATATTAAAAATTTGTTTTGGGATAAAATGTTAAAGGTTCACATGAAGTGGTGTACTTGAGCCTATTTTTTCATAAAATTTATAATCAGGTGGTTAGATTCATGGAATGTTTTTTTTAACTAAAAAATAAGGTAGTGATAGAATTTGTGAATAAGGAATATAATCATGGGTTTTGTAAAGTTTTTTTGTGTTGTGTTTCATTTAGTGGTGACAAAAGATTATGGATGATGGTTTTGGGTGACGTGGAATAATTTTGGTTCCTGTTAGTTCCACTTGATGTAACACATAAGGTTGAGTATAGTTTGAGACTATTTATTTTATGTATTTTCATTTGATTTCTATAAAAACCCCACATGATTAAATAATTTCTTGATGAAAACTAATGTATTATGGGCTCCAGGTGTTTTCCACCTCTCTATTTGATTGTAGTGTTGATGGATTAATTTGTGGAGATTTCTATTTTTGATGTATTTGTTGGTGGAAATTCCCAGGGATGATGGATTTGTTAATGGTGATACCTATTTTTTATTTCTTATTTTTTTATTCATAGTGTTGATATCATAGTTTGGGTAAATTCCTTATGGTGATGTGTGTTAGGGGTCATGCATGGAAGGAGGAGGGAACGAGGATTATTTACCCTAGGTTCATCACACTCTACCATCTTATAAATAAGACACATGGATGGTGATAATGTTTTGGATATATGATGAAGGGAAAGTTATCACTTGGAAACTTGAATTGTGTAGAATTTATATTGTTGTACTATTTTAGAAATATTACAGGGTGAGTAATCCTTCATGAGGTAAGAGAGACTAGTTGACCTGTTTATGTTCATGTTAATTATGTTGATTATTAATTGTAGCATTAGTATTATCTTATTACATTTAATCAAGATAAATTATCAAGGATCATATTGAGTATAAATGTTATTCTCACCCTACATATTTTTTTTTCAGTGTTCTAAGAGACTTTTAAAAACCGATCTAGACACTACTAGTCTGGGGTTGGAGATATTAAGGGTTGCTGCCTAAGGAATTCTTTTAGTATTATTATACATTGTATATTTTTTTACTTTTATAGATTGACATGTATTGTAGTATGTTGTTTATTTATATTTATAAAATGGTGTTTATTGGTGGTTTTCATCTTATCTATTGTCCCTAAAATATATTATTAGGGAAATGCCTCCCATTTTATGTTTATTATACTTAGCGCTAGTCAGGAACCTGGGGCCTATGGGAGGTAGGCATCATGCATCACTCCACTTCACTGTTTGCCCAGGAGGGGTACAGTAAACGAGGTCATGACACATATCATGATAAAATTATTAAAAATATTTTCATAATAATAAATATCATTATAAATCTACATAATTTACATAAATATCCATTTATATAATATCAAATAATTAAATAATTCTTCAGATACATTAAAAAATTATTTTGATGAAGTTTATTTACCCTTTAAATTAATCATAAATTATGAGTTGAAGTAAACATAAAAATTTTAAATATATAATATTTATTTAATTAATTATATAATATCCTTTGGTACATGATATACAAATATATACATGTTTAATGTAAATATAAATTTTTTTTGCCATGGATAATAATAAACCATAAAATTGATATATTATTAAGAATGTGTGGGTTTTCATATCTACTATCAATTTTCTATGAATGGAGATGTCATGGGGATAAAGATTTATCATAATCCTATCATCATATCTAATAATTAATCAATATAAATAATTTTTTATTTATTTATCACATTGTGGACATAATTTATACTCAATATTGTTCCAAGCGTGATATAATAACCTCCTAATAATTTCTGTCAAAAGTGAATGAATCTTAGGGAAATATGATTATTTTAATATATATATATATATATATATAATAGGGGATTATATATTACTTATCTTGAACATTTTTAATATTTCATGTGTCATGCATGTGAAGATGTTATCTTAATTTCTTTATCTATTTTAATTCAATACGTATCAATTTTTACTTAATATGTAAAATAGTACTATAGCATGACCATGTTAGAAAAGTGAACTTGAATTATTCAATCCCCATCCTCGAAAGTATCACCTTCTTTTTGTATCCAAAATATATATTATTTTAACTCATTTAAGATATTCAGATACTATAATACTTACCAGATCATAAATAATATACTCATGTTTATATAAAATGTGACTACATAGAAATAATTTGGCCTATGGATTCATAATCTTAGACTTATCTATGATTTTTAAGTTTTCCTGATTTAATTTTTGTTTTTAATACATATTTAGTTTTTTATACACAGATTTACTTATTTAAGAATGAGGGATTAATTAAGAGGTTTTTATATGTAAGAAATTTAAAAAATAACCCTTATTAAGGATTTTATATACTTGGGTAACTCACCACTAAGGTAACATGATATACACCCCCAATTTAAGTTGGAACTCAATAATGGAATAAAAAACATTATTTTTAAAACTTCTCTACCAAATTTTTAATTTTATATGTTAAAATGATCACATTATGAATATTGAGAAGAATTTATATGATATCATCATTTTAATATTATATAATGTGAATGAAAATTAAAAATACTATCTTAAATTTTGTATGGAATTAAAATTAATAAAAATAAAGAATGGTCTATGGGAAGATGAAAATGGGAATTATGATATAATAATTTTAATAATGAAAAATTATGAAGAAAAATATATTCCTAATAATATAAAAAAATGAAAAGGTACAATAAGATTAAAAAAGTAACATTTTAAGATGTGTTATATTAAAAAATATAAATTCATAGGGATTGAAAATTCATGTTTCTCATATTTTTCGAGGGAATTTTTTATCTTTTATATTATATAAATTTTTATATGAAAAAAAAACTATGGTTTCAGTTGATTATTGATTCTTCAAAAACATTCGTGAGAAAACTATATAGATACCTGATCATGAAAATATTCTGAAGATAATTTAACAAATATTTTTTATACAGAGGTGTATTTCATATATTGTTTTTTAATGTGATAATACATTTGACTAAATATTTGGAATAAGAAGCTAAATTATAATGGCTTACACATTATTGATGGATATAACCTATTGAAGTGTAAATTAATTAAATTTTATTGTTTTTTTACAATTAAATTATTAATTTCATTAACTATATAATTAATTGTGTTTTTTAATTATTTGGTATTTTCTTCCTCATCTATTTTGAATCATATGTGAAAAGAAAATCCCAACTAGAAGGCTCTATTATTGAAAGTTTCTTAGTTGATAAATACCTTACATTTTTTCTAGGTATGTATATAAAATTGAGTAAAAATTCAATTAAGTTAGATGAATTGATAATATCTTGGCTCAATAAGATTATTATAAGAAATCATTTGACTTTAATAATTTAGAATGACTCATTAGGAATATATAAAATATTACACTGACATTAACTAAATATTAGCACATTGATATGTTTAACTAAATAGTAAAACTAAAAAATATATTTACTAAATAATTAAGGAAAAAATGAACAAATGAGTGAGGATTAAAACTTATAATTGAAAAATTATAATTCAATATATTAATAAAATTTTTATATAATGTTATGTATATTTTTTATATTTATAAATAATCTAATTAATATATATAATATTTTGAAATATAACTTCTATAAATTTAATTGTTCATATCAACATTTATATTTCATTAATATTAATATTAGAGATGAATTATCTGATCATTTAATGTTTTTTTATCATGGTCCCCTAAAAAAGGATAATAAATTTGATTCTTAAAATATATATGGATTTAAATTAAATATTGTTTGTTGAAAATAAGTCTTAAAAACAGAAAATGATTTTAACTTAACAGTCATATAAATTAGATACGATTGGTATTTGGTTGATAATATTGTATTAAACTACCATGGTATTTCTTTAGCAGTATTATTCAATTAAAAGTAGTTTAATTTTACAAGGTCTATTATGAAAGATTCAATATAAATTTACTCTATGAACTTCTCTTCCTTGATAGATAATAATGAACATAAATAACATGATTTTTATATATTGGAATCATAATATAAATGTTAAAGTATGTGGAAGATGGATCATTTGAAGGGTGGTGTGTTTTTATATTAATTAAATAAATAGACATTTATGATATAGTTAGTGAATCTGAATAATTAAATTATGACATTGAATCCCATCAATAAAAATACATTGAATTGTTTATCCAAGATGATATTAAAACTATTGGTCTTGAAAATAAAGGTGAAATAGAAAAGGAAATCAGGGTTGTTGATAATATTATGACTGATAAAGAAAAAAATTATTTTTTTATAGTCATTCATTCACCTATTAATTATATTATTTATTTTTTAATTAGTATCTAAATATGTGATTATATTAAAATTATTTTTTATGCAGTAAATATTTTATTTTTTAATTTGGAGCATTTTATAATTATTTCATAATACATGTTTTTATAGGTAATAATTTTTATGGTATAAATTTTGTGAGTAAATAATTTTAGTGATACATGTTAATTGTCATTATGTAGTATGAATATGATCCATATTTCATAATTATTCTTCAATATGTCCTCCATAATTCATTTTTCATGCCCTTTGACTCTCTCTCCTAACTGCATCTAGAGTTGTTCTTGAAACTACATGAACCCATTGAATTTGATGTTGGGATATTTGTGTTGCATCTACCCCATGTCTAAGGCCACATAGAAGTTACCATACCAAAGAAGTCCCTACTAGGGACTCAAGTGTGCCTCACTATATTCGAGAGGTTGTTGACATATAGCATGGGTCTTGGGTGTTACCTTGGGGATAATATTTCCTCATATCATAGTTTTAAATAACTGAAAAATAACCAAATAAAATTCACAAAAAGTAATCAAATTATGCGGAGTCATTAAATCATAGAATTCTTTGATAAATGTAAATATGGAATTGATAATTGATATAGACACTCATTTATGTGGAAAAAGATGCTTGATCACCAAATGGGCGGCTGGTCATGTATACAAAATAAACAAAATAAATAAACTATGTAATTAAAGCCTCAACTATTATCGCTGATGTATAACTCATCCATCTCCTTACTCTATCTAAGTTATCCAATTTAATAATAAAATTGTGGGTCTCTTCCCAAACTGAACCTATAGCGAGGTATGATCTGGTTAGGTATTTATGTGTCATGATTTACTGATCTAGGTTTGAGTATATGTCAGTATGGCACCACCAAGTTGGTACTAAACATAACTAATAAATTCATGTATGTCCATGTGACATGACCAGATTAAATAATTAACTACATTGTGAAAGCATAAATAAAATGGCCAGTGTCAATCCATGGGTTCTAACATGTCACTCCGTATTGATTATAACTTGTCCGTTCAATGGTAGAGTTTCTCTATGTTTTTGACATACATCACCAATTGATATCATGCCCATGGACCATTATTAAGGGAAAATCCTAGGAAATCGAATAATATCATGCTTATTGTCAATTCCTTGGGGATGACCTTATACAATCTAGTTCCAATCATATATTTGATTCCATGTATCATGTACATGGAAATCCTATTGACCCAAAATATGAATCACAACATCTTGAGAATTCTATATAGACCCCAAAGTTGAATCCAAGGGGACTTAACAATGAATGATATAGTAGTAAGAATCATAGTAAAATATAAGGGAATTGAAATGGAATTAATTATAAATATCAAGCTGAATTTCCAAATCATAGGAAACCATCCCAAGGAATTCAATTTATACCAAGTGGTTGAATCACATGTTACCACTTGGAAATTCCACTTAATGTTTTAAATGTAGTTTGTCCTTCCCGTAATATCTTGTACTACACATATTTTAGGGTTTTTCCATCCACCCAAACTCATCTCACATAAACAAGGTCATCCTCCCAAATATATGACTTACCTCTAACATTAGAGTCATCTCAATAACACATAATCAATTTAGGATATACGGTGACACCCATGGTTATACACACTCATTCACACACATACCCTCTCAAGGGTCAATATATCTATAGGTAACTCATCATAATCCCCTAGGTAATACTATATAATATATACCCAAATTGACTCCATTATTTCATTCGTGTGTCTCTCATCAACACCGATCAGTCAGAGGTAATAAAATCCCACTAAATCCTCATAATAATATCATGAAGTCCTTATTGTTAAAGTTGGTTCCCTAGACCCAACTTCATCAGTACTTTTGATAAACATACCATTTGTATACTAAGTAATGCATGATTTACACTTACCATTATAGTTTAGACATTTATGCATCAACTATTTAATGTTATGATCTATATAACATTTTTCTTATAAAAAGGTTGTAGTATATTATAGGATATAATGAGAATATTAAGATATTATGCAATTAATATTAAATATATTTCTTATTGTCTAAATACATCAAACTAACTGGAAATAGTTGATGCTAGACTACCAGATTCTAGGGGATCATAAGAACTGGGGCTTTTTCTCATGAAGTTACCCATGGTGATCTCTAAGAGTTTAGATCTTTAAGAAAGACCCACCAATAGGAAAACCACATGTTTTGGGTTTCATTTGTTATTCTTATCAATATACATGTGTATTGATCCGTTTACTTGAAATCATTATTATTTTGTTTTATTTAATCATGTACTTTGATTCAAGGTAAAAACCATGAAAATGATATCATGGATAGGTAGATTGTGTTGGGCTTGTCCTTGGGGGTTTGACATTGGTTGAATGATCAAATAATATTTTTCACTTTTGAGTTGAGGAAGTGATATCTTTCTCCCAGTTGATCAGGATGGTAGTACCTTAATGAATTATATTTCCATGATACTCGAACTTATGTTTGTGCTGTTAGATCAAAAAATAATAAATCATGGGAAGGATAATGAAACAATTTTGTGTCTTTATTTATAATATATTGTATTGCAATGAGATTATATTTCCATGTGTGTGCACATAGATTGGTAGTCATTAATAAGACTACTAATTTTCTCTTTAGGGGTTATGATGGGTTTCTAGATTTCCTTGGTGGTATGTGAATATTATTCACTGTTATTGAGATAAGGTCCTAGAGGGTATCACACAATAGAAAATTTAGTATTCTTCCCTATTAAATTGAATATGTGCATATGACATAGTGGTCTCCCCTATAGGTTTTGAGAGTTGTCCTGAATTTATTGATCACTGATAAATAAATAAATTCATTTTTATTCCAGAATAGAATAATTGAGTTTAATTTATTTAATAAAATTATTCACAAGTTATTAAGTAACTAAATGGAAAAATATTATATGAGCGAATAATATATTCAATCATCAAAGTCTATTTTATATTATCAGCAATTACGAGTCCAAATAATGACTCGATTTTATCATATAATATATTGAACATATATTTAAAGTATTTGATAAAGTATAAATTATATAAAAAACGTTGTTATTTCATCATGATTATTTATTCATTACATTTTGAGTGGTTGAAAGATATACAGGGGCCAAGAACCCTAACAATTTAATTTTCACATCTACTATATAAGTAAATGAGGATCTTATTTTCTTGTATGTAAAATACTCATCCCAATGGATTGAATTCCCTTATCTATTACACCCACATCCATGAGAGAAAAAGAAATTGTTCTAGTAATAAATCCATAATCATATTCATAGATCATTGGAATAGAGTCGATAAGATTATCAATAAAACAAAGGTACCATCAAAACTTCGTTCTAGCACTCCAAATTCGATGATCTGTGTACATGAAGGTTCTTGAAGCATGTGTGGAATATCTAGTGGGGTTTGGATTTTGATACTTTAACCAACGATCACCGAAGACAATATGTGGATTATCATGCTGCCAAATCAAATTTGGTTCATGTTAGTTTATTTATTTTGGGCTTATTTAATTCAGATGAGATCCTAGGATAGTTACTAGGGATCAGATCACTAGAGATGGTGAATTCACTCATTTCGTGGATATAAAATTTAAATTTGTCATACCACCTTCTTTTTTGTGCACCCAAGAAAATTATTTTAGTATTATAGGAGTCTTATAAAGTTTCTATGAAAATTTAAAATTGATTTTTACTAAATTAATTGGAGAACATTAAATCAGTTCCAATGGAATTTATTGTACATCGATCAGATTCCAGATGACCTTGGTATAGACAATTTAATTTTTTAACATGGATCAAAAATTGGATGTTTCAGTTTAAAAAAAACATTTTTATATATTTTTTCATGTTATAATTTAGAGGAATATACCAGTGACCATTTGATTTCTGAAAAAGTAATGGCTGGAAACTGATTGCTAATACCATACCAGCTGGAACATTTCTCCCCAATTAGGGCTTTCTTCCCTTGGATTCTTAGAAAAAAGAGGGGGTGAAAATAATCACTTATTGTAGATGAAATATTATAATTATAATAATTATTATTTTAAAACAAATAAATCCTATGTTACTGTCTTCGTCACTTTTGTGGTAAAGGATAAGCTAATATAGTTTATTTTAATATAGGGGACATGGATTTTTTTAGAAGCCATAGATTTAACAATAAAAATCCTCTAAAAAACACATTACTCTTTGTATTTCCCTAGTGTCCCATTTTCATGTGATGAAGCCATGATACCACATCCCCTTCAGACCAGCACACCAGCCCAGCCACCTCAGTCGAACACTATCTACGGAACCTTCTCCTCCTATGTTCATTGGATACCTAACCTCCGCTAACTGAACACCTCCATCCTTTATCCCATAGAAGAATCAATGATCTGCTGCAACACCTTTGAACCCACTGGTATAAGTTTCCACTACGGTCCCCACTTCCACAGCTTGCAATGCACTTCCATATGTCCTGGTGCATTTAGATCCCACCACAGCACTTACCTCCATGGCGAGCTCCCGTCATAGTCCTCTTAGGCCATTCCATGAAGCATTGTCTCCATTTTCCATCTTACAATAACAGGCCTATTACTTCTGGATGACATCATCCTACCAGCTTCAAATTTCCGTCCCTCTCCTTAATGTCATGAAATGTCTCCCCAATCATGAACTCTCCTAGCCAACTTCAAGACAAACCCTATCCTCCCCCAAAGTGAGGTCGAATTGCTGCCACTACATGATCTGCATATCATCTTCCCTTGTAGTTCTTTGAGGTAACCATACTTCATTCAACCCATGAATCATTGTATATTTATCCAAACCAGGTGATACATCAGTAAAACCGGTCTGTGCCTACCAAAAATAGGGTTTTCTTACTCAAAACCACCCCAAGGGGTCTTCCCGACCAGTGAAGTCCCTATGAGGGATCTTTCTGGCCCGAAACGGGTCTACCTGACCAAAAATTTCCTTGAATAGGGTTTTTCTAGCTAGCTAAGGCCTTGGAATGGTTCTTTCCTGACTAAAATTGGCCTTCGTATGAACAGCTTGACCCACAACGGGTCTAGATATGAATGTTGGGTCTACATTTTTTAAATGAAACCGTAAATTAATTTAGAGAATTCAATTAATTTTATAATTAAATTGAATTAATTAGTGTTAATTTATTGGGTTAATAATAATAATAATTTTATTGTTTAATATAATAAATTTAATTTTGGTGTTGAATTAAATTAATTGATTAATTTAATTTTTGGAGTAAAAATTAAATTAATTTTTGGAGTGAGGAAGATATATTATCTGAATTGTCCAATTCATTTAATTTATATTAATCTCTAAAAATTATATTCATTTAAATTTAATTTTATCACACATTTACTTTTCATACTGATTGGTCATGAGTAATTGACTGAACCCATGTTTGTCTAGTTAATTTATTTAATCATTTATTATTGTGTGTGATGTTTGTAATATGTTGTAATTTAAGACGGTATTTGCATCAACATTGTTTAATTCAATATATATATGGACCTAAACATCCAATTTATCAATTGTAAATTTCACACATGAGACCCCATATACTATGTTCAAGATTATATTTTTACATTTTATGATGCCATTGTAAGGCACAAATGCTGCCTAGAAGAGGTGATAGCTCAGATGATAAGTGTATATACTAAAAGGGGATGATTTTTATTAGGAGTCTAACTAAAACTCTTGTATGATACCCCTAGGTAATGGATGATCTATTTTGTTTAAGTGGATAAACCATTATTAGATTCTCAAGACTGATCGAGTAATTTATTTCCTTTATTCTATGTTTATTATTTTAGGCATGTGATTATTTACTACAAGGACACATAAAAGAATAAAAATATAAAATGCATAATGATGTGAATTGTAATGTCCCGGACACGGGTTCCACGGAACGGGTTCCCGGAACCCGGTTCGCCACGTGACCTCAAGTGCATTTCCCCAAATGCCAGAGGCTGCCGACTAGCAGCGAGGGCCCAAGTCTGATATTGGGGAAACTATGCCCTCATTTTTCAAGGTGTAGCACAGTGGAAAAAAACATACAACGACAACGGAATCAATAATCCATACACAAATAAAATAAAAAATTGTAGTAGATATAACCAACAGTATATAAATAATGATTCTACATGTCTCAAATTCCAAGAAAACATCTAGAACATGTTATACATCAATACAGTACAACAAAAAGCAGAGTCCAGTAGAACAAGAAAAACAGATGGCAGTGGCATCGCGAGCTTAGGCTTGGTCCCATTCCCTTCTACTCCTCAGCGGCAGTCAAGTACCTGTATAGGGACTCCTGCCCCTATCCACACCTGTAGAAATGTAATCTGTTTGGGCCGAAAAGCATGACCCAAATAGGGTGTGTGAAATAAATCTTAGTAGGCACCCACCAAAGGCCTTTTCTCAACTGTGGGAAAACATGTAACAACAGTGTGCAGTAGTAAAATGAAATAAAGTAATAATTACTCAAAAGTAACTAACTTAACAGTTAAATTTCCATTTAATTATTCATTTAATCCATTTAGTGTAAGGAAACACCATAGTGCATTTATACGTAAACAGCCCGTGTCCTCAGACACGTAAACCTTACCCTCAGGTAATCAGAATCCAACCCAATGTTAATTTCCCTCAGGCGTAACAGAATTTTTCCCTCAGACGTAGGTAGTGTCGCCCTCAGGCACAAAGTCTATTGCCCTCAGGAATGGAAAAAGTTTCCCTCAGGCCAAAATAACTACTGCCCTAAGGCTAAACAGTGCAGTGCCCACAAGATAAACACAACAACGCCCTCAGGATAAACAGGTAACTGGGTCATTCCCAACATGTAAACAAGCAGTAAACAAGCAATTCCTCTCAAGGCAATTCTACAATTACTACAATAAAGGCGTACCCTCAGGTATCCTGTCCAAACGGCTAAATAGTGAGACACACACCCAGGGTGGTTCGGATCTAGGAAACGATCCCACACAGTAGTTTTACAATTTAATCAATTACTTATACAGTTCTAGGTAGTTAAAATAGCCATTGCCTCAGCCACACGACACCCCAACATGTGTTCGTGGAACAAAAACACACAAAACACAGACAGTTGGAAAAACTAACACCAAGCCACCAACCTTATATGCCAAGGAACGATATATGCCAACGTCGGTTCCAAAAACACCCAAGAACAACATAGATCTGAGGTAAGAAAACTTTCATTCAACCTAAAATAACTCCCCTTAGGGAAATAATTAGTAAGAAACACTCCAGGATAAGAGAGGGCTTACCCGTGCGGTTCCAATGAGATCATCCGAAGCGAAATCAGAATCCAGACATGCACCCGGCGGATCTCTGAATATTCGGCCTTCCTCTCGTGAGCTCTCTTCCCATTATAAGCCTTCCCTATGAACAGGGGAAGCTACTTCCAATTTTAAGAGAAAAAAAAGTACACGGCGTGTACTTCCTTCATTTAATTGTTCCCCTAGCGGCACCGCCAAACTGTTCATCTGTCGACATGAGTACACGACATATACTCCTGAGTACACGACGTGTACTGTCGCCCAGCTGAGGGCTACTCCACCTCCTTACTGTTTTGGCCTGCCGAATGACTACACAGCGTGTAAAGTACCATTACACGGCGTGTAGTCGATTTCTACACCCTTCATCTCCGGCATGGCCACACGCCCTGTGTACTCACCCAACACGGCCAGAAGTACATGGCGTGTGGAAAAGTACACGACGTGTAGTTCCAAAATATAGGATTGTTCCCCATTTTCCATATTTTCTCAAAAACACTTACGGAAAAGAGAAAAGAATAATCTCGTACCTCAAATATAAGAACCAGGTTCTTACAAACTTCCCACCTTATAGTAATTCGTCCCCGAATTTCCCTTCCAACGGTGGTGAAGATATAGCCATGAAAAACTCCGGCCACTGAGCACATACATCGTTCTCTCACTCCAAGGTTTTTTCCTTCACTCGGCCATGCTACCATAGCACTCGTACGAGAGGAATTGAAGAGCCTCGGAGAACCTTCGTGCTCTGGTCAATGATAGGAATCAGATGCTCCTCAAATGACGCATCCATCTGCAGCTCAACCTCCTCGGGCTAAAATATGTGAGATGGGTCCGAATGATAGCGATGCAACTGTGACACATGAAATACGTCATTCATGGTTCGGTACAGCTGTGGTAACCGCAACCGATATGCAACCATCCTGACTCTTTATAGAATCTCAAATTGCCCCACATACCGCGGTAAAAGATTACCCTGTCTCCTGATCCACTTGTGTCCCTACCTCGGGGAATCACGCATGAAAACATGATCCCTAAAAATGAACTCCAAAGGATGTTTGCAGTGAACAACATATAACTTCTGAGGAGACATAGTGGTAGCCATCTTCTTCTGAATCAACTGGACCTACTCAGAAGTCTCCTGCATGAGACGTGGTCCCAGTAGAGCTGCCTCACCTGCCTCCAACCAGCACAAAGGTGATCGGCATGACCTACCATATAAATCCTCGTATGGTGCCATCTCAATAGTCACCTAAAGGATATTGTTATAGGAAAACTCTTCTAAGGTTATATGCTTATCCCAAGATCCCCCAAAGTCTAGGACGCATGCACGCAGCATGCCTTCTAGCACCTGTATCGTACGCTCTGACTGGCCATCTGTCTGAGGGTGGTATGTTGTGCTCAGAAGCACCTGTGTACCCAGTGCCCTCTAAAAATTCTTCTAGAAATGAGATGTAAAAAGAGCATCCCTATCTGAAATGATAGAATGAGGGACCCCATGAAGACGTACGAACTCTCGGATATACAACCTTCCGAGCATGCCACCACCGAAGGTCTCCTTGATCGGCAAAAATTGAGCTACCTTCGTGAGTCTGTCCACAACAACCCACATGGAATCATTGCCTCTAGGTGACCTCAGAAACCCTGTTACAAAATCCATCACGAAATCGTCCCATTTCCACTATGGAATGGGTAACTACTGTAACAATCCAGGTGGTCTCTGATGCTTCGCCTTCACCTACTGACAAGTGGAACAACTCGTAACAAAACCAGCTACTTCTCTCATCATACCCGGCCACCAGTACTGACGTCTCAAGTCACGGTACATCTTCGTAACTCCAGGATGAAATTTCCAAGCTGAAGCATGAAACTCCCGCATCAGCTCCTCGCGTACATCCCCTGGAACCCACACTCGTCCGTGGAAACGCAGAACCTCATCATCGCCTATCATCCTACGAGGAGGAGGGTCCCCACATGCCACTGACTCCCGTAGAACTAGGCCCTCTGAATCAGATAGTTGTCTCATCCTCACTCTATCCAGGAGAGTATAAGTCACTGCTAAAGAGGAAAGATAATTCTACCCCTGACTTTCATGCACCTCCAGATGCATCTCAGAGAACAAAGCCATGAGCTGCCACTCACCACTGGCCTCCTGCACTGCCTGTATCTGAGTCCTCCTGCTCATTGCATCAGATACTTCATTACCTTTACCAGGTGTGTAGGAAAGCTCAAAATCAAAGGACTGTAGGTATTCGACCAACCTTCGCTGCCTCAGGTTTAAGTCACGCTGAGTAAATATGTACTTGAGACTTTTGTGTTCCGTGAACACCACAAAATGTTCTCCCAAAAGGTAATGTCTCCAACAGCGCAACGCATGAACCACTACATCTAGATCGAGATCATGTGTTGGGTATTTCCTCTCATGTGGCCTCAACTGCTGAGACCCGTACGCAACTACTCGAATGCCCTGCATCAACACTGCTCCCAGCCCAATTCCTGATGTATCACAATAAACTATATAGCTCTTCCCCAACACTGGGAGTATCAGGATCGGTGCTGATGTCAACCTTCCTTTCAGGTCATGAAACGCTGTCTCACAAGCTTCCGACCAAACAAAATTCACACCCTTCTTAGTCAAAACCGTCAACGGTGCTGCTAAGTGGGATAAGTCCTATTTAAAGAGTCTGAATTAGACATCCATCCCTAACAAACTCTGTATCTCAAACACGTTCTTTGGCTTCTCCCAGGAAACTATTGCTCTCACCTTCTCTGGGTCCATGACAACTCCTGCCTCTGAGATGATATCACCCATGAAGTGAATATGGTCCATCCAAAAATGGCACTTTGAGAGCATATCATATAGGCAATGCTCTCTCAGTGTACTCAATATGATCTCAAGATGGGTGTCAGGGTCCTGTCGAGTGTGAGAGTATACCAAATGTCATGCATGAATACTACCACAAAAGAGTCCTGATAAGGATGGAACACATGATTCATCATATCCATGAAAACTACTGGCGCATTCCTGAGTCCATACGACATAACCAAATACTCATACAGACCATATCTGCTCCGAAAAGATGTAAGCGGTATATCTGATGGTCTCACACGCAACTGATGATATTCGGACCTCAAGTCAATCTTCGAGAACACTTATTCTCCATGAAGATGATCAAAAAGATCATCAAAACTTGTCAAGGGATATCGGTTCTTGACCGTCAACAGGTTCAGCTTCCGATAATCCACCCAATGTCTGAGGGTACCATCTGCCTTCTTCGCAAAGAGAACCAGCGAACCCCATGGAGAAGTACTGGTTCAGATAAAACCCTTTTCCTGTAACTCCTCTAACTACCTCGTGAGCTCCTCAAACTCTGGTGTAGCAATCCTATAAGGAATAATGGACACCGGTGCTTCTCCTGGCACGAGCTTGATAGAGAAATCCACCTCACGCTCCGGAGGAAGACCTGAAAAGTAGTCTGGGATGACATCCCTAAAACGATCAACCATTGGAGGGAAATATGTCTGACAAGTCCCTTGGTCATCCTGATATATGCTCACAATTTGGGTTGTGACTCCACCTCACCCATGAAGCCCTGGTCCAACTTGACTCGCCTGAACATCCCATTCACACTTGTATAGAAACTCTCCGCCCTCTGGTGACGTGAAACTCACCCTGCGACGGTATCAGTCTACAAAGGCACGAAAGGGAACCAACCAGTCCATCCCGAGAATGACGTCATAAGAGGTCATCTCTAAGACATAGAGTTACCAAAGGAAGTGACACCCACCAACCTCAAGGGGGAACTCCTTGCACAGATGCACACTAGCCGTTCTAGTTCCCAACGGAGTTTCTAGGGTAATTATAGCAGAAGAAGTAGAAACACAGAGCCCAAGGCTCTCCACAATGTGCACCGATATAAAATTATGTGTAGAACCCATATAAAAAAGTAACTAAGATAAAACAAAAGAGACTAGGATAGTACCTCTGACTGTAGATGGTCTGGGATCCTGCTCCTTCTGGGTCTGTTGCACTGCATATGTCTGCCCAGTGCCGCGACCCTGCGACACAGCCTAGATACCCAGAGTTGTCCCGCCCTGCTACCTATGAGATCCTGGTGTCTGGCTACCATGGCCATGACCACCATCTCTTCCTGCACACCCTAACGTATTCCAGTTCCCCGGATGGTAAGATGCTGTTGGTCCTACTCTTGTACGCAGAGTCTGCACAGAACCCCTCTCACTAGCCATCGGTGAAAACGCCCTGAAAAAGTGTTGTAGATGACCCATCTTACAGCAATCTCATCACTCCACTGGGTCTCGTGGACACTGTGGTCTCTTGTGCCCCTCTCTACCACACTGGTAGCACCTGACCGGGCCACCTGAAGAAGCTACATGGCTGGTACTGCCGCCCTGAGAGAAATACATCTGTCTCTTTCTCTTTCCAACAGAAATAGTACCAGTAACTGGTGCTGAACTGACCTAGCCCACACCACTATATTCCCACAGGTTCCTCTCTGTAATCTGTGCCTAGTTCACAATATCATGTACTGAAGGTAACCTGAAAACATTCACTAGCGCTCGGATGTCATAACGAAGACCATCCTCAAAGCGCCTGGCCCTCAACATATCATCACCCACTAGCACGGTTGAAAAACTCTGATGCTCGGTGAAACGATCAGAATAGTCTAACACCGACATACCGCCCTGCTGCAGATTCATGAACTCTCGAGCTCTATCTTCCCTCAGCATCTCGGGAAAGAAGAATTCATAGAAGACTACCTGAAAATCCTCCCACGCCATGTCCTTGTGATGCTCTGACTGGGTGGTAACATCCCACCACCTCTTGGGGGAATCACGCAGCATGTAAGTCGCGAGATTGATCCTCCGCCCTGGAGGCGTCTCAAGATGCTCAAAAATAGTCTGCATCGACCCCAACCAAGACTCTGCAGCCTGTGGTCTACCATCCCCTGAAAATGTTGGTGGATGTTGCTGCTGGAATATACGAGTCATCTTAGCCATAGATGTGGCATCCTGCGATGCTCCCTGAAAGGTATGCATGAACCGCATAAAGCCATCACAGAACTACGCCTTCGGGCCTGTGTCTGGTACAATGGCTGGTGTCGCCTCTAGCTCTGTTGGAGGATCAACTGGTATCCCATGACCCACCATCTCTAGAGTACTCACGTTTCCTCTCTCCTGGAGAACAACGCGTGGTCATCTAGGCAACATGACACTACAAGGTCAAAAACACGCCTTAGATTCAAGATTATCAAAGACCAAAAATGAAGGAACCATAAAGGGAACAAGAGTAAGATTTCATTTCAACATTCGCAAAACAAGACTACATGGCGTGTATTCTGACTACATGGAATGTAATTTTCTTCCCTTCCCCTACCCGGGTCCTTCGACACGGCTAAGCCACACGGCTCCCATTTAACAAAAACTACACTGCGTGTTAAATATATTCACGGCGTGTATGGTGTTATTTTCTAAATTCCCGTGTCGTTTGGGACACGACCGACTACTCCGCTTGACACTACACGGTGTGTTACACCTGCAAACGGCATGTCAACAACCTCATTTCCTAGCCACACTGCTAAGTCTACACGGTCTGTCCTCAGACAATACTACACGTTGTGTCCCACATGTACACGGTGTGTTCAATGAGAGGTGACACCGACCCGTGTTGTTAGTTACACGGCCGGGTCCCCAGGTCACACTACACGGCATGTTCATCATTGACACGGTGTGTTCTGTAAAGTATTTCACCGACCTGTGCTGTTAGTTACACGGCCAGACTCTGGGTCAACACTAAACGACATGTACATTCGGTACACGGTGTGTTTTACCCAAGCTTTCCCTTAACCCGTGCCACCACCGACACGGTTTGTGACACGGGAAGAGACTACATGGAGTGTACGCTGGGTACACAGAGTGTACTCAAAAATTTTATTTTTCATCTCAAATAGAAGAACATGCACGACGTGTATGAGGTACTACATGGTGTGTATTTTTGGCATTCCAGATAGTATGCCTCAAAAACATCCCCGGAACCCAGAAAAATATCGAAAAGAAACACCTAAGTGTCAAATTACGACCGTGAGGGCCCATACTCCCCATGAATCAAAGTTTGACATCTTATCTATGTTATAACAAAATAAATAGTCAATGATCCACCAAATTCTAGTAAATGGGGGCCCATACTCCCCCAAAAACCAATGTTCGGTGTCCATTCTAGAAACAGGCTCACAAAAAAAATACACTATCTCAAAGTAGGGATTTATCAAGCAGCTATCACAACAGAATGTTTTTCTAGCACAACAACTATCACAATAACATGCAATTCTTAATGCACCTACATGGCATGGAAACTATGCATGGAATGTGATATCTAGCATGTGCCAATATGATGCATGAGATGGCATACTCTCATCTCATCGGGTTGCAACTAAATAGAACCCACAGAAAAATTATAACAGCACAATCTCAAGTGCGTCACCCAACGATGAAAACATATCAAGGGTAAAATTTGAAAAATCAGAAAAAATGAAAAACATGAGGTAGACAGGCTTTTCCCGGTATGCGGGTTAGCTATGCCCGGGAACAGCTTATTACCAACTACCGTTCGTCCTATCCCTGTCTACATCACCACATAGTAAGTCAAAGAAAAGAAACCCTCTAATACCACTTTGTAACGTCTCGGACCATGGTGCCACGTAACGGGTGCCTCGAACCCAGTTCTCCACATGACCTCAAGTGCATTTTCCCAAACACCAGAGGTTGCCGACTAGCAGCGAGGGCCCAGGTCTGATAGTGGGGAAACTATGCCCTCATTTTTCAAACTGTAGCATAGGGGAAATAAAAAAAACATACAACGACAGCAGAATCAATAATCCATACACAACTGAAATAAACAACTACAGTGGATACAATGAAAATTATATAAATAATGATGATACATGTATCAAATTACATGAAAATAGCAAGAACATGTTATACATCAATATAGTACAACAAAAAGCAAAGTCCAGCAGAACAAGAAAAACAGATGGCAGCGGCATCGCGAGCCTAGGATCGGTCCCATGCCCTCCTACTCCTAAGTGATAGTCAAGTACCTGTATAGGGACTCTTTCCCCTATCCACACCTGCAGAAACGTAATTTGTTTGGGCCGAAAATCATGACCCAAACAGGGTGTGAGAAATATATCTCTGTAGGCACCCACCAAAGGCACGTGCTAAACTGTGGGTAAACATGTAACAACAGTGTGCAGTAGTAAAATGAAATAAAGTAAGAATTACTCAAAAGTAACTAACATAATAGTTAAATTTCCATTTAATTAGTTATTTAATCCATTTAGTATAAGGAAACACCACAGTGCATTTCTAAGTAAACAACCGGTGTCCTCAGACACGCAAACCTTACACTCAGTTAATCAGAATCCAACCTACAGGTAATTGCCCTCAGGCATAACATAATGTTTCCCTTAGGCATAGGTAGTGTCTCCCTCAGGCACAGAGTCTGTTGCCATCAGGCACGGAAGAAGCATCCCTCAGGCCGAAAAAACTACTGCCCTTAGGCTAAACAGTGCAGTGCCCACAGGCTAATCACAACAACGCCCTCATTCTAAATAGGTAATCGGGCCATGCCAAACATGTAAACAAGAAGTAAACAAGCAATTACCCTCAAATAAATACTACAATTACTACTTTAGAGGCATACCCTCGGGTATCCTGTTCAAACGTCCAAATAGTGAGACACACCCCTAGGGTGGTTCGGATCCAAGCAACGATCCCAAACATAAATTTCACAATTTATTCAATTACCTATATACTTCTAGGTAGTTAAAATAGCCACTACCAAAGCCACACGACACCCCAACATGGGTTTGTGGCACAAAAATGCACAAAACACACGACTGTTGGAAACACTAACACCAAACCACCTACCTAATACGCCGACGAATGATATATGCCAATGTCGGTTCCAGAAACACCCAAGAACGACATAGATCTATGATAAGAAAACTTTCATTCAACCTCAAATAACTCCCGTTAGGGAAATAATTGGTAATAAACACTCCAGGAGAAGAGATGGCTTAGCCGTGCAGTTCCAATGAGATCGTCCGAAGATGAATCAGATTCTAGACGTGCGCCCAGAGGATCTCCGAAGGTTCGGCCTTCCCCTCCCGAGCCCTCTTCCCATTCTAATCCTTCCCTATGAATAGAGGGGCTACTGCCCATTTTATGTGAAAAAAACAAAGTACACGACATGTACATCCAAGTACATGTCTTGTACTTCCTTCATTTAATTGTTCCACTGGAGGCACCACCAAACTATTCATCTGTCGACATGAGCACACGACATGTACTCGTGAGTACACGGTGTGTACTATCTCCTAGCCGGCGGCTGCTCCACCGCCTTACTGTTTTGGCCTGCCGACTGACTACACTGTGTGTAAAGTACCACTACACGGCGTGTAGTTGGTTACTACATCCTTCATCTCCGACATGGCCACACGCCCCATATACTCATCCCACACGGCTAGAAATACACGGTTTGTGGAACAGTACACGGTGTGTAGTTCCAAAATTTAGGATTGTTCCCCATTTTCCATATTTTCTCAAAAACATGTACGAAAAAAAAGAAGAAGCTCGCACCTCAAATATAAGAACCAAGTTCTTACATGTATAATTTTTTTTATTGATTTTTTGTTGATATAGAGATAACATAATATGAACATATTAATATAAATTGATTATATTCATCAGATAATATAAAAACCTCACATAAATATTGATTGAAAACCTCCGTCCATCATTTGAATTTGAAAAAAAAACAAGTGGTATGGGGTGCTCGGTCAACAAAAGATAAGGGTGCCACTTACTACTGGAGATTTCTTATAAGAGAAATGGGTTGAACTAACATGAGTTGGCAACAAAAGGGTATCCATTTTTAGCTTGTTCCAACTTTAGAGGCAATCATTGAGTAAATCATATTTATGATTTTAAAAGCTAGTAATTCCCAAAACCCAATCAATAAACCATGATTTAGTTTCGTTTTCTAGTCAAATACCTTCCTTGAACACTCTGATTATTAGAGTAGACATAGCTTATAGACATGATGGGATTATAAAAAATTATTACCAATAGAATACTAATGTGATGGAAAATTATGTTTCTTATATTGAGGGTTTCTAGAGTTTTTTAAAATAGTGGGTGAAATATAATGATTTAATTAATAAATATATTATGTGTAAATTGGTAATGAAGATAAATCTACTAGTCATCTAGATATTTATTTTGAAAAAAAATGTAAACTAATATCAAAAGTTACATTGTGATAATAATTGGACAAATAAAAATGTGCAAACTATAATGTTTTTCCAACAATTAGACCAGGATATTTCATAAAGTACTATTATATCATAAATTTAAGGTACTAGTGTCCCCAATACCAATTAATCCACCAAACTAAGCGATGGTGTTAAAAATTCTTAGTGGAGACACATATATTATGCTTACGATGGTTATTCCATAATGTTAACTTCGACAGCTGAGGTTATTTGTGGAAATCACATAAATACATGAATTATTTCACATGTTGTCTAATCATGGATACAATTTAATTAAGAATGTGATGAAAAATATGAATTAGTTACAGTTGAACTGGTTACGTGTAAATTTGAAAGGAGCATCATGATATTTCAGTGGATCCCTTTATCATATCATATTCACCCATTTACTCCAGTTTTTTATATGATTAGAAAATGTATGGTGTAGAGAAAACACTTTTTTATCTTCTAGGTAAGGTTCACTGGAAAATATAAACCTATATAAAGATTCATCTTTTGGTCTAATGGAGAACATGTTAGAAGAAAAGATGATAACCCCAATGGAAAGGGTGATTACAAAGGCACCATCAAAATGTCCTTAAAAGAAAGATATATTAAACATGAGGTTATTTTCTTCACATAACATGAACTAATATCTATTGAAATTTAAGTGAAGTGAAATGAATTGAATAAGTAAGTAATCGCTTAATTTTCAGTGAATATTCATCAATTTTATGTGATGTTTCTACCATACTTCTAGGGTATTAAATAAAATATGCTTATCACATATGTGTATTGAAACAGAGTAACCAAGAAAGTATATAAACAATACTAGAATTATGTTGTGTTCTCGAAGAAGCTGGGAAAGGGTGTATCCTAAGTCATCAATGATAAGCCCAAAACATCAAATTTACTTATTTAATGATTTTATATGAACAAATAATTATTTCTAAAACATTTAAATCATGTTTCCATTATAAATAAGGAGAAACTATTCCATTTATTGAAATTAATTTTATTTTTGGGGTTTAATAATTAACCAACAAATCATTAATTCATGAATAATAGGAAATACTTGCTGAATATAAAATTCAAGGCTTATATACACAATTTTGGAAAAATAATAATTTTCAATAAAAATAAGCAGTTTTCAAGGATGTACCATGTTTCATTATAGAGTTTGTGGAGTCAAAGACCATAGGTATTATTGAGATGCATATTCACTTAGTTTTGGAAAATGAACCCTTTACAAATAAAGGTAATCTACAATGCTTTTGGAATTATTTCATCTAAAAATACTTAACCATTCTAAGGGTAAGCTAGTGGTAAATATAATTAATTAGATTCCTTTATGTTTTTATTAATAATTTGAAATTTTAGTACAATATATGCATGTATAGTTGCTTCATGCTGGTATGATGAGGAATAATTTAACCAAGCACTCATCTATCAATATAATGTAGCATGGATTATTTCCTAAATGCACATTACTTTATCCACATCACAAAATTGATGCAAATATGGAGGTTCTATGAAGAGGATTACATGTTAACCATGATCAACAAAATATAGTGTGGAGTAATTTTAAACACACATTTCTATATCCACATCACAACATTGGTGAAAATAAGTAGGATCGATGATGAGTCTTACATGTTAACATTGATAAATATAATTTAGCATTGAGGAATTCCTATATGCATATTAATTTATCCACACCAAAACATTGATGAATATAACTAGGATTAATGATGATTCTAATATGTAAACATTTATTAATAAAATATAGTTTTGAGCAATTTCTAAATGAACATTTCTGTATACACATCAGAGTAATGGTGTATGTAAAATGAGCATCATTTTTAAAACTCATGCATTAATGATACTTATATTTTCAAGACATGCATCAAAAATAATAATTTCATTCCATAAAAAATCAAACTACAATGAATAATGGATGTCATATGATTTTTATCATGATATAAATCAATTTTCATAAGAACATGTGCTTAGACGAAAAGAGTTTATTGAGGGTTGAAATGAACATGATTCGAACAAAACACAATGCAAATATTAGAAAATATCCTAAAGTATATATTGAAAATTATTTAAGTCCCTGTCATATAATAGTTATAATAAAGTGTCAGAATATATTCCTATAAAATGGGAATATATTTATTTGAGATAGTGATAGAAATATTGATTTGGGTTTATTCAATGTCGTAGATGAACAAGTAGTGGGAATTAGAATGAGTTCCACTAGTGGGGTGGAAGAGGATAATTCCAGGGAAACATATTGTGTAGGATGGTTAAAACCATAGTGTTGGTTTTATTTTCACTACACATGGTGATACATTATTCATTAAGAATAATAATACATATTATTAGTATACAGATATTATATATAAATGACAATATCAATTAATATTATATAATGGATTTCTTGTATAAAAGTAAATGGGATTATGATTTTTAATACTACGGTGGAAATTTAAGTAGAATTATACATGGATAGTACATACATGGTGCAAATAATGCCTTATTGATAATACCAAGTCATTAGTATTACATCTATACAAATTTTAGATTTTATAGAAAATTTATATGATCAGTTTATTGTGAATTAGATGTCAAGACCAACTTTCAATGAAGGTGTCTATAAGACACAACCAAAGAGTGTTGGTGACATCATGGGATGCCGATAAGGGGTGTTAGATACTGAAGTATTGTATAGGATTTAAGTGAGTGACATGATCATAGAATATTTGTTTGGAATGATTCATTGTCACGTGTCTAATAGAGGTTATTGATAGATCAGTATATTCTATTGTAATATGTGTTTTGATAATATATAGATGAAAACTATTGGTATTATAGATAGTTATGACTAGAATGTAACCATATCTCCATAAATTGATATAAAGTAGAAACCTACATTGTAGAGACCCATACATGACGTACATATACATTACATTACTTTTGAGGAATATCTAATACATAAAAAAACAGACACACAAGGACTGTAATAGTTTAGTGTCTTTGGAAACTCAAAAAATAATATTATATTTGCGGTGAAAGATCTTCAACATCTCCCATAATGATCTTCCCCTTTTTTCTAACCTAAAACCTTACTTTAAATCCTGGGGAAAAGAAAACATATAAAGGTTGAGCTTAAATGATCAGTAAGTGTAAGCGTGGAGAAAATAAAACAAATCATATACATTTGAACTTAAAAAAACATGAACATAATGGTTAAACATCAAAATCATGAGCAATGACATAAAATATGGGAGTACGTAAGGCATAGATCATAAAAAAACATTAATCATGATAAAATATCATGGGAATAAAATAAGTAAATTGTGGAAACCATTAAGCACATGTTATGATTTCCATATTATCCAAGGAATTACTTCCAAGACCATCTTAGTGGACAAAGTCCCTTTCTGAATCGAGGTCACTCCTCGTTCCAGTCCTGTATCAATGAACCGGATTAACATTCCAATCCAGCCATGTCTATCTCATGAGATATAAATATTTACCAAATGCATTGGAGGGAGATATAGTTCTCACAAATCTCATAATGAAATCATTCTTACATGTTCCAGAACATAAACAAAAATCATTCATCATAACCCAAAGAATAAAATGGGTTTCATAAATGTCATCCCATCATAACATAATCCATATAAAACAAATATATATCATTTCATCATATGAAAATTGAAACCATGTAAATCATGGAGACATTATATTTGAAACAATCACATATGAAATAATGTCATCTTAGATGGAAAATGGTTTTGATAAAACACTTAAAATGAATTCTTTAGAAAAATATTCGTTCTTATTCAAAATATTTTTCTTTTTACAAAATGACATGCAATTTTAAAAGAAAAAGATTTTGTTGAAAATAGTAATGAAATCTTTTAGATTAATATTCATGAAAATAAGGTGTTATAAAACCATAAAAAATCTGTTCATGCAGTATAAGTTAAAGAAAACAATATCCTCATACATTTAACGGAAAAGTCAAAAAGTACCACGTATAGTAAACAAAAGCATGATTCCTTCCATAATACAAAGTAAAAGTCACGATGGGTAAAAATGACTTTAAACATAAATGGAAGAATATTAAGAACTTTATGAAAACATTTTTATGGACATGGATGAAAAATATAACCCCAGTAAATACTTATGAATAAGAAATCTCAGATAAAAATGAGATTGTTAAATTATCCCTTATCTTAGGTCCAATTTATTTTGTATGTGACTGAGACTCCTGTATAGTGGGTTTAAACACATTATTATCTTATAACAAAACCATAATAATATTCCTGATATCATATATGATTCACTTACGACTTTATATTATTTGTTCATTTGTCAATTTCATGTTAAAGCAGCGTTTTGGTAAAATCGTTTCATTTATCATTCGTGTTTTGACTTGTAATTATTAATATGATTACATAGATCACGATTACTTAATTACAGAATATAAAACATGATTTATATATAATAAATATTCAGAATATACATATATATAATAGATTGAAAAATGGAAATAAATACACCGTTCATGGAGACGGTAGGCCGTACATACGCATAAACGCTTTTTTCGTTTCCTTATTGAATTGAATGGAATTAAGTATATGACATACATATATATATATATATACATAAATTAAGTATCATTATTATGTCATATATTTCATGATTACCTATTATTTATTCTTTATAATCATTCTTTAATTGTTAAAATGGAAAATGAATCTCATCGCGCAGTGGAGACGGTAATCCGTACGTACGCACGAGTGATGATATATTTCCCATATTTATTGAATGGAATTGGAGTGGATAATATAATATCTTAGAATCGGTATGATGTTATAATAATCATATATAGTTATTATTTACACCATTATACCCATCCAAGTAATGTGGTGGTGGAAAAACTGATTACACCACGACGTAGAGATGGTATTCGGTACGTACTCACGCTCGGTGATTTCATTTTCCGTAGGATTGATAAAAGGTGAAACAGGGTTGTTTCATTTTTATAATAATATATCAGTATATAAGTAGTACTTATGTTATTCTTTATAATGATACAACTAAATAAGAGGAATTAGAAGAAGAAAGAAACTTGAAAGAGTCAGTAGAAGATCTTATCTCTTCCTCGACGAACCTCCTTTAGACTTCTTCTTAGGGCACTAGAGTTGGACTTTTGAGAAGAACAGAACCCTTATGATATAACTAGAGATGTTGAGAGGAGGAATTTTCATGGTTTTTCCTAGCTTCAAGGCTCAAAACGGTGTGATGAGAAGAGGGAAGGGGTGCCCTTTTTATAAGGGAGAGGAGGGGCACCTTTGGAAAAACTTAAAATATTATTTTATAATAAAGTCATATTCAGTTTATAATAGCTCCAAATTGATTTATTTTGAAGCTAAAGTGGGGATGGGTCTAAATCCTCTCAACAAATAGGTTTTAGACAAGTTTAGGTTACTATTTTATCCTTATCATTTAGGTTTAACTCTAAGTTAAATAATTTAACCTTTACTGTGTCTTCTTGTTTTCTTACACTATATGGTTAATAAACTTACAATAACAAGCCAAACGAACCCCAAGTGGTTCATTATTAATATATATAACCATATATAAGTCATTTGGACTAACCGTATATTTTTAGGAATATAATAACAATTAATAATATAATATTTTCTTTAAAAACTATTTTATGTTAATTTTGAAACTATTTGGTAATTGATTTTTTAAAAAATCATAACAGAATGATTAGTTCTAAGAAATTTAATTAAATAAATAATAACATGTCATATTAACCTATAAAATTCGTGTAATTCATAAAAAGTCTCAAATTACATTTATTTGGGTATTTATAATATCAATTATTATAATATTTCATTATTTAGGTAATTACTACATCACCATTCTGTCATAAATAATTTAATTTATTTGAAGTATAAAAATTATAAAAAAAAACAACCATGTAGGAAATATTTTTAGGTTTCCAAGGAATATTTATATTTGAAATGATAATTTATATAACCCCTTATAAAAATTAATTACAAAAATATTTTTGTTAATGTCAATTTTATCTTTACATTAAATTAATAAATCGAAATTGTCATTATCACTACCAATTGGCTCAATGGGGTCCCAAAATCGACATAAGGACGCCCATGGTTTGACACTACACATAATATAAGTTTAGGACAAGTGTTAAGGTAATTTTAAATTATTATAATATTATTTTAGCCTTGAATTACCATATTTACCTTTAACCGCAGTAAATAAAAGTCAAAAGTTACTATTCATCAAAAATTATTTTCATCTTACAGAACAACATTTTACTTCATTGATTATAACCATGTATGTCGGATTTTTTAAATTCAATTTACATAATTGGAAAAATTTAATTTAAATCAAAGAGTCAGTTTTTTAACTACCACTAAGTGGTTTCACTATTCATAAAAAATTGATGTTTTTCATAAAAATACCAAAAAATCATCCAAAGATATATTTGATATTCCGAATTCAAAAATGATGTCAATTTTTCCAAATTGAAAACATATAAGTGGCATTAATTAATTTTAAAATTAATTCCCGTTATCAAAACAAATAGCGTGTTTTTAAGAAACAATAACTATCAAAAGATCGACACTTGTTTATGTCCAAATTTGAAGTGAAATTAATTCCAATGACCAAAATTGGATAAATGTTAAAAATATATTCTAATTACACTTTAAAACCAATTAAAAATAAAACTTAACCATATAAATTATTGCGATGAAAAAAGTTGTTTTTAATTAAAATATAGCATGTTTTTACTATTCATTAAAATATTAATGTTATCAGAATAATATGAAAATTTTATCCAAATTTAATTTCTATATCCTGATTCCATGGAAGTTTTTTATTTTTTAAAATTGAACGTATAAAAATTTCAACAACTAGATTTAATGTGGGTGCGCTATCAAAAGGTGGGAAAACTGTATTTTTTGAAAAATACTTATTTTACCCGAAAATTTTATTTAGTTCTCATACCATGTTCTAGAAAATATGGAAGATGAATAATAATGTTATATAAATTCAAAATTTAGTTAATACTATTCATAACATCTAGTCCATAATAATAATATAACAATATATCATTGTTTAGTGAGACACGGTATTACGTACTACACACACTATCGAGGAAGGTCGTGATTGCGTGTAATGCAAGACAAGTCAGGGTTGCGTGTAGTGAAAACTCCATTTCGTGTTGCATATAACATAATCAAAATATATTTCATTTATACATTAATAAAAATATATACTTAATGTTGCGTAGAATAATTTCTAAAAAACGAACATGAAAGTGTGTGTAATAGGAGCCAAGAATAGTGTTTCCTATATAGCAAGCTAATACGGTGTTGGGTATAGTACAATCTAATCATGGTTTATTGTACACTAGAAGAAATAAAATAAATTAAAAATAATATATCTCATAAAATCTTGGGGAGTTACATTCTACCCCCCTTAAAATTAATTTCACACTTGAAATTCGTCGTGGTTAGAAATCGTTTACTATTTGAAAATTTCATTCATAGAAACCCACTTCGTAAAAAGGAATACTAAATCATCATTTTAAAAAGGAAATTTAGAAAAAAAAATTGATACCCAAAGTAACTCATCACTTGGGTTCCCACATAGGAGTATATAGGTAAAAATATGGACATGGAAGAGAAATCTAACCATCCAGTTTAGATAAAGAGTGGTAGAGAACATGTCTATGAAAAAATCCATCAATCATAAAGCCATAAATTTGTGATCATCTAAGGTACCATCTGATTCATCAGATATGAGGGCACTAGGACAACATTTTTGGGTTTCAAGATCATTTCCCAAATATTGAATAATTTTTTAATTAAAAGAAATACTTACATGATTCTGGTACAATCTTACCATTTTTCGTGCCATGAAAAATTTCCAATTCATCTCTTAAAGAAATTAAGTTGAATTTGTCATTCGTGATGTGTTAGTAGATCATGCAACAGAATGATCAGCCATTCCATCTGTTTCTATCTCAAAAAGTTTTTCACAATTTATTAAATATACATAAGTCCATCTATGCTGAGATTAATCGTATATGGTTGCTAAAATGGACTTATACTTCATATATCATACAACTTAATAAAATAAAACTAATTTCTACAAACCAAGGACTTCTGATAGGCCAATGGTAGGCGATAAAGGCATGTCGCACTTCGGTTGTGGGTTCAATTCCCACAGCCATTTCTGATGCGGCGGGTTGTCGCTCATCCTAGGGGTTGTCCTTTTTATAAAACTATACTATTATAACATTCCAGAAATAATATAAAAAAAGTTATATCATTAAATAATACTATATTATGTCCAACATAATCCATTCCAATCTTTAGGATTATCCAAAATACTTATGTCCATGCTCATAGTATAAAGAAAAAAATTACTAGAAATGTCATCTACCATGCATGTGAATACCATCATTTATCCCCCATATATCATACGATATATCTTGTTGGTAAAATTGAAAACATTTGAATACCTTAATCATCTATTATCTTAAGAAATGAATACCCATAGGACCTTAGTGAAAACATGAATGCTGTCAAAATTTAACACTTTGCACATACCAAAATCCAAAAATTTCTATATACTCAAACCATGATATAACTTTGTCCTTATATCAGTCATGAGTTCATGAATACTATCAAACATTTCATTTTCTCCTTATCCCTTCATTATGAACATATCATCTCCTTTCCAAAAATATATGAATAACCTTCCATGGTTACGGGTACCATTCAACATATACATTCATATACATTGGAAAAAACAATAGTGTAACAATCCTTAGATGTGTCTTTATTCCATAGTACCATTACCTATTTGACACAAATCATTCTATAACCTTCTTAAACCATTTACTGAGCTTCAAAAATTCTTTCATCTCACATATCATTTATAGTCTCTTCATCATCATCAATATAAATACTACCCATACGACCATGATGATTCTCTTCATGATATTTTCCCTTAGGTCGTTGGTTTGCATAATTCCCGTACATTTCACATATAAAACATTTAACCATTGTTGATGTCTTAGAAATACCATTATCCTTGTCCATGGTGTTAACTAAACCTTTTCCATTGCAATTACTAGATTTGTGTCCTTCTTTTCCACACACAAATCATCTTCCATTTCCTTTGACACATTCTCCTTTATGCCTCTTCCCACATGATTTACATGAGGCAAATTGAACTTTTTTTTCCTCTACGATCATCATGAAACTTCATCATTCTCTTATTAGCTGTGTCAGGAAACTTACCAAAGTTGAGATTAGTGATCATATTATGAGATTGCTGATTAGGAATAATAACGATATGTGGACTTCCAGAACCAATTTCATTTGGTTTCTCATGAATAATATCATTCCATTGTCCGTCATATCATCTATTATCCTTAATCTTCTTGTTTCCAGCCATTTTCTAAAACCCAAAAAGAACAGTGTGAGAGGCAAAAATCATGCTTGGAAAACAACATAATAAAGGGTGAGTACCATCAATATATAACATCTTAGGGTTAATTCTAAAATTGTTACCATAATTATAGTACTATGACCTATACTTATACTTAACCTTAGGGAAATCCCTAGACATGCCTTATAAATATCTATAGGGATTTCACTAAATTTCTCGCATCCTAGTTTCCAAAGGTTGACTAAACCTTTCCTCTGATACCAACTATAGAGACCAATACTTGACGTACATAGACATTACATTACTTTTGCGGAATATCTAATACATAACAAAAATAGACACACAAGGACTGTAATAGTTTAGTGTCTTTGGAATATTGTAAAATAATCCTCTAATTGCAGTGAATGATCTTCAACATCTCCCATAAAGATCTTCCCTATTTGTTTTCTTACCTAAAACCTTTCTTTAAATTCTTGGGAAAAGAAAACATATAAAGGGTGAGCTCAAAATCTCAGTAAGTGTAATCATGGGGAAAATAAAAAAATCATATATATTTGAACTTAAAAAAACATGAACATAATGTTTAAACATCAAAATATTAAGCAATGGCATAAAACATGGAATTACGTAAGGCATAGATCATAAAGAAAAAATAATCATGATAAAATAGCATGGGAATAAAATAGGTAAATTTTGGAAGCCATTAATCACATGTTATGATTTCCATAGTATCCAAGGCATTGATTCCAAGACTATCTTAGTGGACAAAGTCACTTTCTGAATCGAGTTCACTCCTTGTTCCAGTCCTGTATCACTGAACCAGATTAACTTTTCATTCCAGCCATATCTATATAATGAGATATAAATCATTACCCAATGAATTTTATGGAGCTATAGGTCCCACCCATCTCATAATGAAATCATTCTTACCTGTACCACAATATAATCATAAATAATTTGTCATAACACAAAGAATAAAATGGGTTTTATAAACATCATACCATCACAACATAATCCATATAAAACAAATGGATATTATTTCATCATAAGAAAAGTGAAACCATGTAAATAATAGATACATAATATTTTAAACATACACATATGAAATAATGTCATCTTAGATGGAAAATGGTTTTCATAAAACACTTGAAATGAATTCTTGTGGAAAATATCCTTTCTTTTTCAATATATTTTTTTTCACAAAATTCCATGAAAATTTAAAAGAAAATGATTTTATTGAAAACATTCATTAAATATTTTAGATTACGCTTCATGAAAATAAGGCGTTATAAAACCGTAAAAATCTGTTCATGCCATATAAGTGAAAGAAAACATTATCCTCATACTTTTAACGGAAAAGTCAAAGATTACCACTTTTGATAAACAAAAGCAACATTCATTACATAACACAAAGTAAGAGTCAAGATGGGTAAAAATGACTTTAAAAATACATGGGAGAATATTAAACACTTTATGAAAACATTTTTATGGGCATGGATGAAAAATATAACCCCAGTAAATACTTACGAATAAGAAATCTCGAATAAAAATGAGATTGTTAAATTATCCCTTACCTTATGTCCAATTTCATTCATATATGTCTGAGACTCCTGTATAGTGGGTTTAAACATATTATTAACTTGTAACAGAACCATAATAATATTTATGACATCATATATGATTCACTTACAACTTTATATTATCCGTACATTTGTCAATTCCATGTTCAAGCAGCGTTTTGGGTAAAATCGTTTCATTTATCATCTGTGTTTTGACTATTAATTATTAATATGATTATGTAGATCATGATTACTTAATTACAGAATATAAAACATGATTTATATATAATATATATTCATAATAAACATATATATAATAGATCGATAAATGGAAAGAAATACACCGTTCATGGAGACGGTAGGTCGTACGTACGCATGAACGTTGTTTTTCGTTTCCTTATCGAATTCAATGGAATTAAGTAGATGACATAAATATATATATATATAGTATCATTATTATGTAATATATTTCATGATTACCTATTATATATACTTTATAATCATTATTGAATTGTTAACAAGGAAAATGAATCTCCTCTCGTCATGGAGACTGTAATCCGTATGTACGCACGAACGATGATATCATTCCCATATTTATTGAAAGGAATTGGATTGGAAGATATAATATCTTAGAATCAGTATGATTTTATAATAATCATATATAGTTATTATTAACACCATTATACCCATCCAAGTATGGTGGTGGTGGAAAAACTGATTACACCACGGCATGGAGACAGTATTCCATACGTACGCACACACGGTGATTTAGTTTTCCGTAGGATGGATAGAAGGTGAAATAGGGTTGTTTCATATTTATAATAGAATATCAGTATATAATTAATACTTATGTTATTACTTTATAATGAAACAACTAAATAAGAAGAAGTAGAAGAAGAAATAAACATGAAAGATTCGGTAGAAGAGATTACCTCTTCCTCGACACACCTCCTTTAAACTTCTTCTTAGGGCACTAGAGTTTGTCTTTTAAGAAGACCAGAACCTCTATTATATAACTATAGAGGTTGAGAAAAGTAATTGGAAGGGTTTGGATGTGCTTTGAGGCTCAAAAGGGTGTGAATAGAAGAGGGAAGTGGTGCACTTTTTATAAGGGAGGAGAGGGGCACCTTAGGAAAAACATACAATATTATTTTATAATAAAGTCATATTTGGATTATAATAGATCCAAATTGATTTAATTAGAAGCTAAAGTGGGTAGGGTCGAAATAATCTCAACCAATAGGTTTTATGAATGTTTAAGTTACTATTTTAACCTTATCATTTAGATTTAACTCTAAATTAAATAATTTAACCTTTACCGTGTCTTCTTGTTTTATTACACTATATGGTTAATAAACCTGCTATTACAGGCCAAACAAACCCCAAGTGGTTCATAATTAATATATATAAACTTATCTAAGACATTTGGCCAATACTTAGATTTTTACCAATATAATACCAATTAATAATATAATATTTGTTTTAAAAACTATTTTATGTCAATTTACACACTATTTGGTAATTGATTTTTTTTTTGAAAATCATAACAGAATGATTAGTTCGAAAAATGAAAATTAAAACAATAATAACTTGACATATTAACCTATAAAATTAGTGGAATTCATAAAAATTCTCAAATTACATTTATTTGGGTATTTATAATATCAATTATTTTAATATTCATTATTTTGGTAATTACTGCATCACCATTGAGTCATACATAATTTAATTAATTTGATGTCTAAAAATTATGAAAAAAACACGAACACGTCGGAAATCTTTTTTTCTTTCCAATTAATATTTATAGTCTAAAAGATAATTTATATAACCCTTTATACAAATTAATTTCTAAAAGATTTTTGTTAATGTCAATTTTGTCATTACATTAAATTAATTAACCCAAATTGTCATTATTACTACCAAGTGGCTCAATGGGGTCCCAAAATAAACCCATGGATGTCCATGGTCGGCCACTACTCATCCAATAAGGTTAAGACAAATTTTAACGTAATTTTGAATTATTTTAATATTCTTTTAACCTTAAATTACCGTATTTACCTTTAACCGCAGTAAATAAAAGTCAAAAGTTACTATTCACCAAAAAATATTTTCATCTTATTGAACCAAATTTTACATTTGATAACAACCATGTATATTGGATTTTTGAAATTCAATTTACAGAAGTGGAAAATTTTAATTTAAATGAAAGAGTTAGTTTTTTAACTACCACTAAGTGGTTTCACTATTCATAAAAAATTGATGTTTTTCAGTAAAATACCGAAAATTCAGCCTAAGCTATATTTGATATTCCGAATTCATAAATGATTTCTATTTTTCCAAAATAAAAACCTAGATTTGGCAATAATTAATTTTAAAATTAATTCCCGTTATCAAAAAAAATAGTGTGTTTTTAAGAAACAATAACTATCAAAAGATCGACACTTGTTTGTGTACAAATTCAAAGTGAAATTAATTCCAACGACCAACATTGTATTAAATGGTTAAAATATATTCTAAATACACTTAAAAACCAATTAAAAAGTTAATATAATAATTTAAATTATTTTGATGAAAAAAATTGTTTTTAATTAAAATATAGCGTGTTTTTACTATTCATTAAAATATGAATGTTATCAGAATAATATGAAAAATTTATCCAAATTAAATTTTTATATCCTGATTCCAAGGAAAGAAATTATTTTTTCACATTTAACTTGTAAACATGTCAAAAACTAGATTTAAAGTTGGTGCACAATCAAAAGGCGGCAAAACAACATTTCTTTTAAAATAATTATTTTACCCAAAAAAATTTATTTAGTTCTCATACCATGTTCTAGAAAATATATAATATGAATAATAATTTTATAAAATTCAAAATGTAGTTAATACTATTCATAACGGCCAGTCCATAATAATATTATAACAATATATCGCTGTTTAGTGAAACACAGTATTGCGTACTAAACACGCTATCGACGAAGGTCGCGATTGCGTGTAATGCAAACCAAGTTAGGGCTAAGTGTAGTGAAATATCCCTTTGGTGTTACATAAAACATAATAAAACTTATTTCATTTATAAATTAAACAAAATATATACATAATGTTGCGTAGAATAATTTCTACAAAACGAACTTGAAATTGTGTGTAACACGAGCCAAAAATAGTGTTGCATATACTGCAAGATAATACAGTGTTGCATATAGTACAATATAATCTTGGTTTAGTATAAACTAGAATATATTAAATAAATTAAAAAGAATATATCTCATAAAATCTCAGGGTGTTACATACATTCTGAGGAACTAGATCTATAGGGGAAGATCCAATGGTTTCTTAAACCTAGTAAATTGTATATATATTTACAATGTATCAAAAATACATGTTGTAATGACTTGAGAGAAAATTGTTTCCAATGTCACATGACATAAATCTTTCCAAGAAGGCTTGTACAGCATATAATAAGAGATTAATGTGGTGAGTTTAATTCCATATTCTTATGTGATGGATCAATCACATATTCCATGATATGTACAATAAATGATATTTCCAAAATATACATTATAATATGAAAATATTAGTTATATATAGGATAACTACATGTGACGCATTTATAACTATCTAATTCTGCAAGAGAAAGTCCAAGGGATATACCTAGTATATGGAGAAGAAGGGATACTAGTTATGAGGGGACATAAACTATTCTTCCATTGATAAACATGATTTAATATAAAAATTAGGCTAAGGTGATGTGTGAGGCAGGATCATATAATCCAATGGTAGACATATCTACAAATAATGAGTGTGCTACAGCTTCAGTGGAAGCTAAAGAAGTTTTATATATTATGATACATTCAGTTTCAGTTTTTTGAATTATACCTAGTAATAATATATTTATCATGCTATAAATTCTGACAATTCTACTACTAATAATAACCAAGATTTCATGTTTTGATAAATGAAAAAAGTTTAAATACCTGGGGATGTTTTCTATTAGGAAGTTTTACTCTATATGTTAATGTCACATATTGAGAAATTTCCTCACTAGAGAAACAGGGTAGTCTCATGGCTAAATCTATAACTGAGTTGAAACATGATCTCATCATGTGAGTGCTAACATGGTTGGTTAGAATGTTGGCTCTAGTGAAAGTGGGAGTGTTGTAAAAGTGGGTTCCCTAGACCCAACATTATCAATACTTGTGATTACCATACCATGTGCACAGTGTGTTATGCATGGTATACATTTAACATTATGGTGTAGACATTATTTCATCCAATGTTTAATTATAATATCCATAGATTAGTTTTCATATCAAATGGTTATATCACATCCAAGTAAATAATGGGAATGTTGAGATACTATGAAATTAATATTCAATATATATCATATAGTCTAGATATATCATACTAAATGTACACATTTTATGTTAGATTATCAGGTGTCAGTAGATTATATGCATTGATACTTCTTCTCATGAAGTTCAAACTTGGTGATCTCTGGTAGTTCATATCATGAAGATAGACCCTCCAATATGAACACCACATGTTTTGGGTGTCATTGGTTATTCAAGACTACATACATGTGCATTGATATCCTAACATGAGATCATTTTCAACATGTTTAATTTGATAATGTAATTTATTACAAAGAGAAAACCATAAAAATAAATCCATGTATTGGTTATTTGTTTTTGTTGAGTCATTAGTGGTATGGCATTGGTTAAATGATCAGGATATGATTTTTCACTTCTGAGTTGAGGTCGTGATATATTTTAACTAGCTAATCAGGATGGTAGTACCGTCATTAAATCCATGGTTAGGGTAGTCAAAGGTAATTACATCATTATATCAAAATGTAATAAAAAAGGAATGTATGATGACACAAGTATGTGTCCTCGTTTATAAGTTATCCTATGAAAATGACACCATATTACACTGTGTGGGTACAAGGGTTGGTTGATATTTCCATGGCTTCTTATTAAATCATTAGGGGCCACAAGGGGTTGCTAGATTCCACTCTTGGTCTATAAATATTATTCAATCCTATTGAGATAAGGTCATAAAGGGTCACACACAATATCTCATTCCAGAATCTCCCTTATTCTACTGAATCAGTGTACATGACATAATGGGAACCTCCATGGTTTTGAGAGTTGTCCAGGATTTATCGATCACTGATAAATAATTAAATTCATTATTATTCACGTATAGAATAATTGAGTTTAATTTATTTAATAATTTTTTATGCATGTGTATGTAAATATATGGAATAATATTATATGAATAAATATTATATAAAATAGTCATGGTTAATTTAATATTAGTGGGAATTAAAAGTTTAATTAATGAATCGGGTTTATAAGAGAATTTATTATATATATATATATATATATTAAAAGTCTGTGAAAAAAATATATAAAATAAAAAATTATTTAGTTACTTATTCATTATTATTTATTCATTTCTTATTTATGCGGATGACAAATATAAATGGGTTGTGAACCCTAAATGGGTACTTTGAACATCAAATTATAAGTATAAAGGGATCTCATTTTTTGGTAGGTAATAAACTTATTCCAATGGAATGAGAGATTCTATATCCTCCTCCTATATAATTTAGAGAGAGATGAATCATTTAAGAAACAAATATAGGGATTTTTTTCTGGATCATAGGAACATATTTGATGTGATCATCGTGACGTAGAGGGATTCATCATAGCTACATGCTGACACTACAAAATTGATGATAATTGTTTTTTTGCATTTCTTGGATCATGTGTGGATGACAGAGAGGGGTTTTTCATTGGATCCATCAACCAATGGTCATCGATGACATGCTGCAGTCAACCGAACCATCGAATCAAACAAGGTACATGTTTATTTATTTATTTGTATTCTTATTTATTTCCCACAATATCCTTGGATCTCTATTGGGTCTCATATCGATGGAGATGAAGAAGTCGCATAATTATTGTGATGAACATTTCAAAATTAACGGCTCATCAGCTTTCATTATACACCCGATACCTTTACTCATTGGACTCATAAGGCCAACCTCACAAGAATCTCACTAACAAGATGGCCAAAGGACGATATCACATCTCATTTCATCATATGTTAGTCCTCACACACCACACTAGTCAAAAACTACCCTAAAAACCTACATAATACTCACATACTATTAGAGGAGGAACACTCACCCCAGGATCATTCTAATCAGACTAGAGGTGATAAGGTCTCTCATTGTCCCTTAAAGTCATAGTTGACATAATAACTCATATTTGTCACTCACCCTGAACCATGGGGATGAATGAACTAATCCAATGATCCCAAATTCATTATAATTTCATAGAATCACTCCTATTGGGATCCATATATCTCGAGGAATATATTTATAATCAAAGACTTGGATATAGGTTACTGAGATAACCAATATAGTCAATAAGTTCCATCAGCTGAGATCAAAAAAATCCAACTGTTCATTTTCTATCGACATGATACCCTAACTCAATCCAAAAAATTCAAATTAATTAATTATAGTTAAATTTTAATTAATTTAAAATTTCTAAAATAAAATCAATTTATCATAATCACTAAATAACTCACTGAGTGACATTATCATATTGAAATTGTGGCCAACCACTCGTAGATTGTTATGGAAAACTCCTAGCATCATTATGGGAAAAATAACCATTTACAAGACAAAAATTAATAATGTTATTTCATCAAATTAAATCAAAAACCTTAAAATAATTCATATAATGATATGAAATAAATGAAATGATGTGTGACAGTTTTCAATCACAGCCATGAGACATCCTTTATCTGTCACACCAAAAATCCTCATTATATCAGAAATATTTCACCATGATCCATAGTAATATTCAATGAAAACCCACACCAAGTAACCCAAATTAGAAGTAAACATGAGATAAATATTTTCACAGAAAGAGAAGGTACATATGACCTAAAAATCTCAAAACAAATGCACCAAAATAACCCCAAACCGAAGGTAAACTGAAGAAAACAAATGGATAGATCCTCCCTACTTTCTTCATGTATGAGAGAGGATAAGAAGAGGGAAATGTGGGTATTAAATTTAATAAAGTAAGATATATTTTTTCATAAATAAAAATAAACCGTATAGGGGAACCATGGCTTGAACCATGACCTACGCCATGCTATGGTGCACCACCACGTAGCCCCCATGGATCCCTTTATATGCCCAGAAACATGGACGAGATCCTCCTCAGTCATCCTTATTCATAGGGATATCCCCTTCTAACGATGTAGATCTCTACGATGTGGTCAAGATCACTTATCTATTTTTCATATGGATAATCCCTATGTTTCATTCTCATTTGAGCAACAAACAACTTGCAATGCAACCATAGGACCTCCCTATTACTATTTCTTTCTAAATACATGTTCCACATGCCTCGATCACAAAGGCCACCACCATGGGAACCCAAAATCTCATCCTAGGTTTTTTCCACCCCCATTGTCCAAATAAGGGACCATCCGAGCACCACGTTCATAAAAACTCCCATGGGACTATACCTCTCAGTGTTTCTCACCATAGCGACATGATGACCCCTAATGTACCAAGGAGATAAAAAACATAGGAAAATTTTGTAAGGTTTTACCACTGACCATTTTCCAAATTCTATGCTAATTGAAAAATTATTTCTATTGACCATTTTTCGTAGGGATAAGCCTTAGGAACAATGCACTCCCCAAGGGGATATTCCCTCTAAAACATCCTACCACCAAGGATTTGGGTGAGACAAAACTCCCAACCCTATTGGTATTTTACTACCCATTTCTGAAAATAAAATGCCTCACAACACAATATCACTCATCCTTTCCCTGACATCCACCTGAGCACTGAAACACCCATTCAGACCTCATTCCATTACCAAAAAAATATTCTTGAGACATTCCAAACCTCATAATCAATATTATAACACTACTTCTCAAGCTAAACCTCTCCCAAAAAATGAAAATCTCTAATAATTACTCAACCTATATACAAATGGTTGTTTATAACTAAGTATTTCAAATAATTTTCATGTTCTAATAAATCATGTGGTTGCTTTTCTACCATAACAACGATACTATCTGGTCATGTTTATTGGGATATATTTTTATATAAAAAATAAGTGATTTTTATTTTAATTTTTTTTTAAAAAATATATACAAACAATGGAATAAATGAGAATATAATCAATAGTGTATAAGATTTTAATTTAAATGGTTTAAATATAATATCACTATTAGACTATTTTGGGGTAGAAACTCTGGATTTCAATGGTATATTCAAGTATAACTAGGGAAAACTAAATTTTGAGTCAATGACCCACACCCATACTTATAAAAAATTGAATAATAGGAATCTTTTTTGGCAGAATGGGGAAATTTTATATATAGATAAAGATAACATTAACTAAGAGATCATATCCCATTTAATTAATTTTTTTTAATTATATAGATTATCATTATAATAATTTTAATGTATATTTTTGTAGATGTAAGGATATTTTAAAATATAAAATATGATTTCATTTACATGGATGTTAAAAAAATTAGTAATATATGGAAGGATTTTAAGATGATACAATGCAATGAGTGTAATGATATATCATTAAGTATGAAATAGATGTATGAGAATGTACCTAAAAGGCTATATCATTATTAGTAGAAGGATTTATGTATATTCATCACTATAAATATCATATGGTATTAAATAATTACATTTAAGTTTGATGTTATTTTCCAAATAAAAATATAAGTTTCATTAAAATATAATGGTTATTTATTTTAGGATTTATGTGAGAATAAAATTTATAGTAGAGAGAATAAATTAATTATTTACAAATTTTGTTCATAGAGATTGTTTGAGGATAAGATATACAATAGATGTACTTTCTAACCTATGATATTAATATATTTTATATTCATTATTTCAAATAATTAAATATTCATTAACTTGTTTTCTTTTATAGCGTATAGTGAAGGAAAATATAGTTTTTAAGATGTAACTATGGTTAGATATCCATAAAAAATGTGATGCAGTGATATGAATGATTTTTCTGATGATGTTGGGGTAAAAAACATAACTTCATGATTTTTTTATTATTTCATTCATTTAAAATATTAAAACATATCATTAATAGGATAAAAGAAATGAAATATGTGATTCCAACCCCAAAAAATCCGTTTCATTCTCCCTTGGATATATTTTTGGTCAATTCCTAGGGAAGGAGAATCATAATCATGTTTCTGGGATGGTTAATAGACTATACTCATCACAAGCCTTTAGCAGGTCACTGAGCTCATTTTTTATAAATACATATCTTAAATGTACTAGTGATATTATTCCTACATAATAATAAAAAGAATTTATTTCAATGAAAAAATTTAAGGAATAACATACAAATATAAAATATCTGGATGTAGCGGTAATAACATCATAAAATATTACTAGTATTTTATACAAAAGATGACTGGAAAAATATCTAAACATATTTCCATATGATTGGGAATACTAAATAGTTTAATTTCATATATATCTATTATAATATATTGTTTTCCATTTATATCAATATATTAAATATTTTTTTTTCATAAATTACATTTATACCATGTTTTATGATTTTATCATGTTTTTTGATTGGAAAATATTATATTATGTTTGATTTTATGTTTTGTGATGGTTGTTTCCTTTTATATTTTACACTTATTTTAATAGGATGTCATTATATTTAATAAATTATATAAAATTACAAATTAAATTTTTTTATTTGATAATATTATTTATTTTTTGGTTATTAAATAAATATAATTTCTTTTCTTTTATATTAATTTTTTCCCTCTTATATTTATCTACAATAAAAAAATTAAAAATAAATAATTTTTTTATAAAAATAAAATAAAATAATACCTATTAGTATGATTTAAATAGTAGACATAAACTCAAGCATCAATAATCATCTTGGGATTTGCAAATGATTTATGGATTTATAGATTTTGTATAGTTGGTCAAATAATTAATATTTATTATATGGCTCTATGTTGGATATTTTTAACCTAAACATATACAATACCTTTTTATTTCTTTTTAAAAAATATTCATTGTGGTTATGTGGGAGCTAGGAATAGTTACACCCCATGATGGAGCCACTATACAATGAAATTTGAACCCAAACCGCAAACAGACCACCAAAAAAAGGAAGACAACAAAAAAGACTAGGATAAACCAATCAAAAAACCAACTCATGCCTATGTCAACATAGAAAGGGACTCAAATATCTGATCATACACCCTTAATATATATGAGCAGAAGGATCCCTAAGAAGATATCATCCAAATCCTATGTCCTCACATGCATTAGTTGCCTCTTTACACAAACCCATGTGAATCCTCCAATCAGACTAGTACATTGTCTATTCATCTTTTCTAGTTGAAACCCCAAGTCTTCTGGAGATAATGGACCACTATCAATCGATAGACATTTAAAAAATTAAGATAACCATCAACACCCAACATTTATAACATCAATCAAAAATACCAAACTAGAACAACTTATATATGAGCTGAAAAAATAGACGAATCACCTTCAAAATCCATGTTTGGGACTTCACCTAGAGGATTCCAACCAATTCCACTACAAAAATACATTATCTATTGAATCAGTATTTTCTTTCTATTTTAAATCATCAATAAAAATATATAAATATAGTAATAAAGTATCCATTGTATCATAATCAATGACAAGGAATATAATGCCCAAATCCATACACCAGCTGATGAAGAAAATGTAATTCAACCTTTACTAATGCCTTCCTCACATTGTGTCATATCCTTTGGATGTTTTCATTATTGAGAAGATAGAATAATTTCTCCAAATAAAACTACCTCAGTTAACCCTTACTAATATTCCCCCTAAAATTATATTGGGAAGGTAAAAAATCGGAGGACTACATAAAGGGATGAATGTATGATAGATTTATATTGAGTGGTAATCCCAGAATTGAAACCCCACAAGAGAAATATAAAATATCATGGAGAGTATAACGTAAGAGAAAATATTTAATATATAGAAATTGAAATCCTAAGGAGATTTCAATTATAACATTGGTACAGAATCATCGATTGAGAAACACTTTCATAATATCAAGACAATGCAACCCCATCATGCATGATCATGGATGAGTTCTAGCATGATTGGTTAGGTAAAAAAAAGTGGTATATCAAATCGTGTCCAATGGGTGAAGAAATATGGAAAAATAATATATAGAACTCAAAACTAATAAAATCTAAGGAATTCACCATCATGATCCCAAATGATCACAAATATCCTCACACCCAACTAATGATGGGGTTTGGTGTGATGGTTCATGATGTAAGAATAATGGTAAATAGTGAATAAATCCCTCAACTATGAGGAATAATGGCGTAAAACAAACAACAATTCAATCTCAAATGGACAAGAAACCCTAAAACTAAAAAAAACAATGATGGCCAAAAGAAATCCACCATTACAGATTTGGAACTTAGAAAAGAATATAGAATGCGGAAGAGTAACATTCATGGAGGAGAATCCCTTACCTAGAAAAGGATACAAAGTAGAGAGATTACCTTAATATAATAACTATTAATTATTCATTATATTATATTAATGTGTGAATTTTATTTCATCACGTTGAATATATTCACATACTATGCTTATATTATAAATGAATAATGAAATTTTCCTTCTCACATAAAATTGAATGAAACAACTAAAAAATGTTGGTACTTCTCTAATGCTCTTTTTTTGATAACTAATCCACTTGGTATTGTTTTCCAACACATTTTTTTATTTTTAATCTTTGTTCTATTGAGTTTTTCCTGATTATATATTTGACTCATTGATTCCAATCTATTATATCACACTAATATAATTTTTTTTTAGTTTTATAGATTCATGAAATATTTGTATTAGTATTTTTCTAAATTATTTCATTATTATTAAAAAAATTATACGAAGAAAAAATAATGAAATATTATTTAAAGTGTTATTAGAAATTTTTATAAGTGCATGATAATTCATATGGTTATAAACACTTGGGTATAAATTATTTTTATGGATTGATAAATTTTTATTTGATTTAGTATTTTATTGATGAAAATCATGTTATAATGAATCAGTTAAAAATTGTTTTGGTAAGGAAATTGAAATGATTTTTTATCATATTTTGAACGTTTTATGAAATGATTATTGAAGTGTATTTGGTTTATAAAATGACCATTTATTCTTCAATTAATATTTTTAAATTCATAATCCATATTTTTGTAAATTCATAAGTCAGGGAACTATTGAAGTATAATGGGTGGTGATATATGAATATATTTTTATACTAACATCTTATTTTTGATCCTATTGAGATACTTTTTTTTTGAAATGTACAATTTACATTCATTACATGTTATTATTTGTTTCTATGCTCAATATTTAATTAAATTATACTAAAAATATGATTATTAATATTATAATGTTTATGTTATGGAGTTCTTATTTATCATTACCCATGTTATTGAAATCATGAGGACAATAAATAGTTTTTGTTCTAATATTTATATATTTATGGTTTATATTTACACTATATAAAATGTGACAAGTAGACATTAATATATAGTAGTTTAAACCATAATTAAATTATTTAAAATAATAATAATAATAATACCATCATTAAATATATCATAAAACCTCATGAAATATTTATTAAATGACTATTCTTATTGACCATCATGAATTAATAAATTATATCATAAAATAAACGTACACAACACATTCTATAAAAATTCATTAGAATCATTATGAAATGGTTTAATTGTAGTTTAAGAAACTTCTAAATAGAAGAAAAATATTTATAAGACTCTATATTATTGTAGTGTTTGAACTTAGTGGGTTGGATCTCCATCCAATAGTTAAATAGGTTTAAATAATTTATGGTACTAGTGATATATATAATTTATTAAATGAAAAATTAATCATATGATTACCATCAATAAATTATTAGGTTATATATTCCCCAAACTAGTTATAATATTAACTAAAAAGAGTATAAAAGTTTTCCATAAATTATTTATGAAAATAAATTCAAAGAAACATATAGAGGACTTTGTGAGGTTGTTATATCTTTATTCCTCTTATAAAATTTCCTTCCTAACAATTGAAATTTATATAGCCATGATTTTCACAATATCATAACCATGCTAACATTGATAAAAAAGAATTATTACCCTTAATTCTGTATGGTTCAATTTTTTCTAGCTCTATTTACTATGTTTTAGTTATCTGTTGTTGAGACCTAATTATATGTATTAACTCAGGTGAATGTACTGGATAATTATGCTCCTAAAAAATGTGACAAATTCCTAGTAATGGCCTAAAATTATACAAAACTATAATTATTCCATACATCTTATACAATTCTCAATGTTGTGATATTTTATACTGAACTACTTTTTATCTTATTTCTAGACCCCTTTCTACTATAAATATACAATGATGATATGACAAACATTTTACCATATTTAATTTTTTTCATGTATTATCTTCTCACACTAAATCCCATCTTACCATCATATATAATATAAAATGAATGATTTTCTACTTCTAACTACAATATCATACCTTTGGAAAGTATAAAACTACTTATAAATTTCCTAAAATCAATTACCTCCCATGAAATATTTTTTGAATAGTTTTATAGGCTGGATTTGTGTTTGAAATCTAGTAAAATAAAATAAGAAACTCATCTGCAAGATTAATCAGGAGAAGAAATTATTAAATTAAATTAAAAATAAACATTTAGTACCTTATTATTGATCTTTTTTATTTCTTTATTAGTGAGTTTGATAGAGATCTACTGATTATTATGATGTTGAACTCACCATTAAAGTTATACTGCAATATAATGGAATCAAAAAACATTAATAGGATCTCTTATCTTTTCAAAAAGTGTGTTAGAACCAACTAGAATGTTAATGATGAAAAGAAAATTGGTAACATATTTTGTGTAATGTGATTAATCAATCTGTATCTAATGTGGAAAAAACATTTTTCTTTATATTGTATCTATATTTAATGAAATACTTAAATAATTCTTTACACTCACCTAAATATTTCCATAAAATGTTACAAAGATTATAATTTATGATCTCATTTAAATAAATATTATGAACTCATTAATTATAATTTCGACCTAGATTTGTCATCATATTATTCATTACAATCCAAATATATGATAATTAGTGCAGAGAAAGTGTTCTAATGAAATCATGCATCATTTAATGATGAACACCATAACCAAGAACAAAAAAATCATTCCATAGAAGAAACCATGATGTGATTAATGTAACCAAATAATGCTTTATAATTTAGGGATTATATGAAATTTTTTATCACTTTTACTAAATAATATCATACTTTTTGTAAAATTCACAAATACCTCTTTTGAATACTATTGTTATAAAAAATATATAACATTTTAAAAAACAATTTGAAGTAAATTTAATCTTAATTCTATAGACTACCGGGTAAATATTTGGGACATTTTAGTACTAATAATGGTCATGAATTACCCAAATGATAACTAAAACAATGTGCGACCTTTTGGAAAATTTCATTTCTACTCAAGAAAAAATGGAATCTCATGTTATTCTATTAAACACATTCATATCTCCATATGACCAGTAGTATATTATATAATATGTATACTTATGTTATCCATTTTTAAGACCATGAGTCCAACAGTGGACATGGAATACATCAATCTAGTATAGTCTTACTCATACCTTTTACATTATTCTATATAAACTATCATAATTAAATTAATCTATCACATGTTATCCATCAAAGTTAATGACTACATCACATGTCACATAAACAAGAATGATCAATAATTTAAATTGTTTAATTCAAGAACAATATGTCATAACTATCACATCGGCGGAAAAATATCATCTTAATTAAGAGAAACCCGACTCATAATCATTAAAAACCCAATCCCCCCCCCAAGAATAGTTCAGCCTTAAGAACTAGCATAAGAAAGGAATCTATGTATGAATGTTCACATGCATGGTAACATAATACCATCTTTTAATGGGGATTGATATAATCATACCCCCTTGTGTATATCAATGACCACATGTACAAAAATATATGTGATATACATTCACATATATGTCTAGATAGCAAGTCACACATAATATCACATGAGTTGACTATGTATATAATATGAGTATCTACATTCAATAATATTAACATATCATCAAAACCCAAAATATCCCATGATGATCATTGATTAAGGATAAATAAAATTCATATATTGAGGGATGGTTTATCATTCCATTCTCATGTAATGTATATAGAACACGAAAATGGATGATAAATAGATATTTAATTTCTTATAAAATGATAATACATTTACATTGAAAAAAACATTACATTAAGTATCTTATGTATCTGATACATAGAGAATTTATGATACTCTTATTCTTTGGTTTCATTAATCTCTTTTTAAATGGACTAATTACTATCCCTTATATATCCACCCAACTAATATTTAAATCACCCCTCTCACGGATATCTCATATGATATAATATTTTGGGATAATGTGTTACAAAACATGTTTATTTCTTATTTAAATTATAATTCAATTTATAAATCCCTAAAAAATATGTTATTATTTTGGTATAAATCACATTTATATGTTTTTATGTTTTTGAAATAAATTTATATAATTGATATATATTTATTTATTTTAAATAGAAAAATAAATTTATTGTTATTTTTTAAATTTATACAATATTGATTGAATTTTGTATATTTTTCAATTTAAAAAATATATTTTTTCATATTCTTATATTATTTATGTTGGGATAAAATTTCATTTTTACACATGTTTGTCAATATTATTGCCTTTTGGAAAGTATTATTTCCAACAAAGGAGTTGGTAGAGAGCTCACTTGGTCGTAGGATCTCTCAAAAAAATTTATTTCATATCATGAAAGATATTTTAATAAAATTTCATTCTTCAGAGTTTTTTAGCTTCTATTTTTAAAGGTAAATTCCATGTACTTTTTATGTTAAAGGATCCTTTTTAAAAAAAATTATGGATGGTTATTCTGAAAATCTACTTATTTCAAAAATTCTAGAAAATAAATGTGGTTTTATAATCATGATATATTTTTAATTTAATAGATTATTCATGGTTTGTACCCTAATACTTGAAGAAATTTCTCTTAACATATCTGTAAAAATGGGTTTCTTATTTATGGTGTTTCAGAGGGGGAGGTCAATGCACTTTTTAGATATAGGAGGCCAGTGCTCCTCATGATCCATGACAGGGGACTAACTTCCCTACTGTTTTGAAGTCATGCATCACTACTTGGCCAATGAAGTCACATCGTGACAAAAACTCCTTGAGTCCCACATTGGATGAGGGAGAGTTTTATATATTCATATATATCATATAGTAACTATCTCAAGCTATGATTCATTTTAAAATTATATATAGTGAGCTATGGGTGGATAAAAACAATGAGGTGTTGAGACAAAGTAGATAGTATCATGATGTGAGGGTTTGTAGATTATATTATCTAGTATCAAAGTGAATACCGGATATTTAAAAGATTTGGGTAATACATAGGTTGATAGTTATGGATATATGAGGATATAACTCCAATAAGGTTCATGACATGGGACTCACCACCCTACATCCTGAAAGCCAGTAATTGTGGCATGACTAGTGAGGTCACGCCATGAGGAGTCCCACATCAGGTGAGGGGGATTTCCAGGAATTCACACACACACACACACACAGATATATATATATATATATATATATTATTAGAACTCTTCTCCATCATTATACCTTTTATAGTGATGGGAAGTGATCCCTAGGGAAAAAATATAAGAGTTAGTAAGAAAAAGAAAAAATATATAATGATTTGATGGGTTTGTGAATCCTACAAGAAAAAGGGGAAACCAATAATAAGTATATGTTAAAAAAATTTATAATAAATGGTGGATAAGAAAAATGTTTTGAGAATATTGAATTATTGAATGTAACTAATGGTTGTGAAGATGATTAATAACAGTCAGGTAATTTTGGTGATATGTTTTTAAGAGTATGGAAGCCTTTTGTTGAGAAGTGCGGGACAATATGGAACCTCTTGAATTAAAGAACTAAAAAGTTTAGAGATAAATAACGAGGATGATAATATTATATCTGAATCAATTAGTGGATTAAGCTTAGGATTATAAGGAAATATATGGACGAACTTAAGGAGAGATCAACAAATATATATTGATGTATCTATACATCAAGGAATTGGTTGTAAAAGATTTATATTTAGGAATACTAAAGAATATTCTGGTATTGTAAAGAGGTGGATCATTTAAGGGATCATATTGAATTTTATTGTGATAAATGTTAATGTTTTATAGATTTTTAAAAAAATTATTTGTGAAATATGGGAGGTGTTTCTATTGACCACTCCACGATAAGTCACTATTGTGAATAATAGTTAAGGAATTAGAATTCACGTGAAGTGATTTAAGGATTTTAGAAGAAGTGTTCAGGTGTATTTTGATAATTCTTAAAATTAAAGAGGGTTCTCTATGATAAAATTTTTCATGTTGATAATGGGATTTGTGTCTAGGAAAAAGGAATAGTAATTCTGTGTAACAATTGAATGGGATATACATAATTTTCATACACGGTGTGATTCTATATATCATTCCACAAATGTAGTTAAAAAATATTTCATCATATATTTCTACCAAATTGTAAATTTTTTAATTTAATTTCATTCTATGAATAAATATAGGTGATTTTTCAATTAATCAAGAATGGATCTTAAGTCTTTGTGAAACTGAAGGTCATGTTGTGAATGAAGATGGATAGCTTCAAGTGTCTTTCGAGAATAGGTTATCATGTGGCAGAAGACTATCCATTAAATAAAAGAATTTAAAATAGTATTTTAGATCTTATAGAATGTAACTGGCCATGAAATGACATATAATTGTATGTTTTGAATAATTATTAAGTATATTCAGTGATTATAATGTAAAATTACCCACAATGGGGGAGGTATTTCACGTTATTCCAGGTGAAGGGATCACACTATGAACACCCATCCTGAAAATAATACAGGGAATAAATATTTATTATCAATGGTTAGAATCTATGTAACACCCTAAAATTTTAATTTCAAAAAATAAAAATTTCAATATGTTTCTTAAAATTAAATAATGATATTTGAAATAATTGACATATATTATAAAAATATCATTACTTTAATTAGACTGTTTTAACCGAGCAAATGAATTAGTGGTTATGAACATATGAAACATCATTAGGAAAGATTCATATGATTGTACTGCTAAATATGAATGTACTGATTAATTCATAGTAAATAAGAACTCATTTTTAGTGAACCCATTTTATGCTTCAAAAATGTATTTTCTTTGAAAATTTATTTCTACTAAATTTTATGAATGGAAATTATAATTAATTTCTTTCACTATAAACATTTTATATTGTAAATTGAAAAAAATTATGATATCAAAATTAACATTGGGTAAATTTTTTGTATTTTTCTGAAATGGTTTATTTTTAATCAAATAGTGAAAAGTATCAATTTTTTAAATACTCTCATTTCATTTTAAAATATAAATTCATTTAAAAGAACCATTCTGTATTATATTTGGTATTAAAGTGATATATGATCCATTTTATTTAAAATAACATAATTAATTACAATTTAATCCTTAGTATTCAAGATTTTGTATAAGTTGGTTTTTATACTTAAAAACACATTTTTTAATCATTTTTTTCTTTTTCATTTTTTCATTTATTTTAAATTTTATTTTTATGAATTATATAGAATGGATATTTTAATATGGATAACTTTTTAATTATAATGTTCAAAATTTTAAAATAGTTCCCTTTTTTATCGTTATTAATAATAAATGTGGTAAATATTTGTCACCGTAGTAAGGGTAAAGGGGTTAAAGGGGTTAAAAAAATGTTACGAGGCCTAAAAATTGTCTCCAAACATTACTTTATTTTATTTTATGATATTAATTCCACCATATCAATTATAAATTCAAATATATGTAATTTTTGTTCCAATTTACATTGATAATGGCATTTATATTACTATAATTTATTAAATTTCCAAATTGTCACTCTCTTGATTTTCATTTCCCTTATATGTTCATATCAGGATAAAAATATGTTATTAATGAATATAAAATATTGTTTTTTAATTTATTAATTTAGTTTTATGATGACAAATTATTTTTAGTTTTTACTAATGGTATAATTACCTTAAATTCTAACACAACGTTGAAACACTGAATTTCCAAGCAGTCTAAAAATCAAAGTAAATGATTTTAAAAATATAAAAAGTATACCAATTTAAGTTAATTAGGGTATCACAGGATTTTTGTGGTTAATAGTAATCTATATTTTATGGTTAAATTGTTTATATTTCAATTCCATAAATGTGTTGATGTATTTAATGATAAAATATGTGAATAGTACTTAAAATTAAATTAATGGAATTTTATGTTAAATAATATAAAATTAACTAATTTACTAAATTATAAAAAGATTAAAAGTGGGAAATGGGATGATATATGATAAATAAATTAACCCTAAGATCATTTTCTCAAAATTTTACTTTATAATTAAATTTATACCATGAATGATTAAAAATATGTTATTATGATTAATGATGGAATGGGTTAACAAGAGGTTAAACTAAATAAATAAGGGTTAAATTAACCTCAATGTAATTCCCTGACCCCAGTTACCCAGATTCGATGCATTATTACATAACATTTTCATGATCACAATAATGATCAAGTCTCGATAGACCGATTAGTTTAGTAGCCTTTGAATAACTAGATACATTCATAAACTTTACATTAAATCATAAAATGAAAACTACAACAATATAGTCTCCATAGTCTACCCTCTTATCCCCTCATACTATCCCTGAAGGTCATTCATAAAATACTTTTTCACATCCTGAGAAAAATAAAACATAGAAATGGGTGAGCTCAAATTCCCAGTAAGGATAACAATATAGCGGAAACTTTCATAAATAAGAATAAACATATAAGGCAATGTATAAATAAAACAAAAGCCTTTTAAAACATGAAATTCACTATTATATGGTAGAAACAAAATGAAATAATGTCATATACTTATTCACATGGATATTCTACTAGTTGAATAATCACATGAAATATCAATAACCACTTTCATAATTATGGAGTGCATAATGCCAGACTATCATAACCACATAGTCAAGGCCTTGTGCCAAGACTACAAATAAGATTTTTTCAAGGCCTTGTGCCAAGACACTACTTTGTCTCATGAGACCTACCGATGCATCGAGGGGCTATAGCAGGCTCCACCCGTCACTTATTAAGTCTAATTCATTCCCATATGAAAAGGTTTAAACATAAAATAAACATTCATCTTAAAACTAGCATAAGAAATGTAAATACTTCATCCATAAACCATGAATGGTATAAAAATAACACATCCATAGTAAAACTTATCACAAAACCTTCAATACAATATAGAATTTTTTTATCATAATAAATGAACATCAAATAAGATTAAAATCCATCAAAGGACGTTGAAATAGATGAAATCAAAACTATTTGAGATAAATATCTCTTTTTTTGAATTCATTTAAAAGTCACATAATTATAAAATTTAACATTTACTTTGAATTTTTTTTATAAGATTATATGGGAAGATTTGAAGATTTTATAATGGCGGAAAATAGCCGCACCCACCGCATAAGTTAAAAAAAGATATTCTTACCTTAATTCTGTCGAAAAGGTTAAAAAGAACCTTGTTTGGAAAACGATGGAAAGATTCCTTTATAAACCTCTTATAAAATGTCAAACAAGGGTATAAATGACTTTAACCAATATTCTAGTAAATAGTAAAAATGTTTTGAAATAAATTTTTAAGAAACATGGATGTGGATGATAAAGAAGTCCCAGTATATTATTACGTATAAACAACCTTGGATAATGAAGAGATTGCGAAATAAACCCTTACCTTGTACTTTTGCTTGGTTGGGGGTAGGTTAACCTCCTGTATAATGGTGAAATAATTTTTATTAAATTATACAAGAATTATATACATTAATATGATATCATATATGATCTTTTAACATTTCTTTGTTAATAATATATTAGTATTATCGTCGTTTCGGGTGTTAAATTACTCGTATATGTTTTGTTACATATGCCATGTTTTTTTATGGATAGGTTGTATCTTATTAATATCCCAAATGATATCAAGTCCTTAAACATTATTTTTAATCATAAAATTATAATTATACTTTAATGGATATGATGGATAATGAATCTCATCGCGTTCGTGGAGACGGTAGTCCGTACGTACGCACGAGCGACAATATCATTCTTTTGATTTTAAAATAATATATAATTGGATGGTATATCATATATACAGAATCATTATCATGTTATATTTTTTATTTAAATGAATTATATATCATTATTATACCCATCCACATGATAATTTATTGAATAACAATTACACCACGACGGGGAGACAGTAAGCCGTACGTACACACATATGGTGACATGTCATTCAAAGGATGGATAGAATACTGAATATGGTTGTACCATATTTATAATAACATCACAGTATATATAAGGTACTGGAGTTATTATTTTAGAATGGGAATAACAAATAAAGAAGAGGTTGAAGAAGAAAGTATCCTGAAAGAGGGTGGTGAAAACATTACCTCTTCTTCGGGTTCTTCCTTTTGATTTGATCAAAAGGGCTCCTTTGGTTGGATTTTTGATCAAAAGAAGGCCTCTAGGATGAAGTGAGGAAAGATGAGAGAGTATTTGGGTAGGTTTTGGCTGATCCAAAAGTCTTTGAATGTGTGAATTAGTGAGAAGGGGGAGTTCCCTTTTATAAGAGAGGTGAGGGGCACCTTTGGAAAAGATAGAAATATTATTTTATAATAAATTCATATTCGGTTTCTAATGGCTCCAAAATGTATTATTTAAAGTTTAAGGTGGGGATGGGTCGAAAACCACTCAACCAATAGGTTTTAGACAGGTTTGGGTCACTATATTAACCTTATCGTTTAGTTTTTAACTCTTAGTTAATTAGTTTGACATTTACCATGTCACTTTGTATTTTTTATTATATAGTTAATAAGAATACTCTATATATCCAAGAGAACCCCAAGTGGTCCTTTAATGATACAACTATCATGATATATGTCCTTTGGCCAAACCTTATATTTTTTGGAATTTAATATAAATTAATAATATAATATTTGTTTTAAAAACTCTTTTATGTCAATTTTGACACTATTGTGTGTTTTGTTATTTATAATTTCATAACAGCATTATTACTTCGAAAAAAAATTATCACCAATTATAATATGTCATATTAACCTATAAAATTAGTTTAATTCATAAAAAGTTTGAAATTACATTTATTTTGATATTTATAATATCAATTATTTTAATATTTCATTAATTAGGTAATTACTGCATCACCATTGTGTCATAAATAAATTAAATTATTTAATGTATAAAAATTAAAAATAAAATACCATTATGTCTTAAATATTTCTATATTTATAATTAATACTTACAATTGAATTTATCTTATGTATAACCATATATTAAAAATGTTTAAGTAAATAAACTTTGATTTTAACTCTTTTAACTCTTCTTTGAATAAAATATTAATAAATGTACTAATCTAATACAAGTGGACCTAAATGATAATATTTTATTCCTAAGGTTTTTTTCTGTCGAGATACACTTGTCCAATAGAATTAGGACAAGTGTTAGGGTAATATCAATTTAATTTTTACCCTTAATTACCCTATTTACTTTTAACCGTGGTTAATAAAAGTAAAAGTTACTATTCAGAAAAAATTATTTTCATCTCATTGAACCACATTTTACTACTGTATACTAAAAATTTCTCTATGATTTTTAAAATTCCACTCACAGAAGTGGTAAAATAAAGTTTTATGTGAATTTACAAATTCTCCTTTGAGGTGGGTAAAAGACGGTGAAAAAGTTCAATAAAATTTTTATATATCTAAAATTATTCTAAAATAAATCTAATGAATTACATTGAACTTATATAGGTATTATGTATCTATTTTTACCTTAATTAAATTTAAATAAAATAAATAATTATTTAAATAAAAATTGGTTTTTAAACTATAACTCAGTGTTTTTTCACTATTCATCAAAATTCAAAGTTTTCAGAAAAATACCAAAATTTCACCCTAGGATAATTTTGATATTCCGAATCCAACAATGAAGTTCATTTTTAATGATAAAATTTATATAATTTCAAAAAGTGAGTATTACTATTCATAATGACTAGTTTGATTGGTTGTGGTGTGTGGGTTAGAACTCGAAGTTGTGTACAACACACGCTACTGTATTATTCAAAGGGAAGCGTACCGTATATTCTTAGGGTGTTACATTCTCCCCTCCTTCAAATAATTTCTTCCTTGAAATTTATATAATAATACCGCATGAAAATACTCGAGTGGTTTCTCATCACAAGTTCATCAGGTTCCCACGTTGCCTCTTCCATCTAATGGTCTCTCCACAAAACTTTTACCAGACCAGCCGTCCGGTTTCTCAGTACTTGTTCTCTCATATCAAGAATCCTGACGGGCCCTTTGCAATAAGGCAGATCGGATTCCAGTTATAATTCTTCATAGGTGAGTACATGTGTTGGGTCATGTATGTATTTCTTTAACATTGATATGTGGAACAGATCGTAAACTTTGGAGAGACTTCGAAGCATTGCCAAATGGTAAGCTACAGCCCCAATTTGTTCTAGAATTTCAAAAGTTCCGATGTACCCAGGACTCAATTTACCCTTCTTACCGAAACATATAACTCACTTCCATAGAGATACCTTCAAGGAAACATGATCTCCTACCTGAAATTCCAAATCCTTCCTTCGGTTATCGGCATAGCTCTTCTTCCTACTTTGAGCTTCTTTGATGTGGTTTTGGATTACCTTTACCTTTTCCATTGTTTCCTCCACCAGTTCTGGGCCTACAAGTTTTCTTCACCAACGTCATCCCAACAGGTTGGTGTGCGACATCTCTTTCCGTATGACGCTTCATATGGTGCCATCAGAATACTTGAATGGAATCTATTATTATAGGAAAATTCCACCAGAGGTAAATATTGATCCCACATATCCTGAAAGTCAAGTGAGAATGATCTCAACATGTATTCTAAGGTTTTAATAGTCTGTTCTGATTGTCCATCTGTTTGAGGGTGGGAGGCGATACTCAAACGAAGTTCAGTATCTAGGGATTTCTGAAGACTCTTCCAGAATCTTGATGTAAAACAGGGATCACGATCAGAAACAATCGATAAGGGTACTCCATGAAATCTCACCACTTCATTAATATATATCCTTGCTAGAAATTCAAGTGGTAAATCTTCCCTTATAGCAAGGAAATGTGCTGACTTGGTAAGACTATCAACAATGACCCATATTGCATCGTTCCTTCTAGGTGTCTCTGGTAGTCCCGTGACAAAGTCCATCGTAATATTATCCCATTTCCACTACGGTATGGGAAGAGGATGGATGAATCCTCAAGGCTGTTGCCTTCCAGCTTTGACTTGTTGAGAAACCATACATCTTGACACAAATTCAGCAATCTCCATCTTTATGTTGTCCCACAAAAAATGTTCCTTCAGGTCACCATACATTTTGGTGCTCCCAGGGTGTATAGAGAAATTGGATCTATGAGAATCATCCAACAATTCCCTTTTTAGATCAGGTATATTGGGAACACAAAGTCTCTTCCTAAATTTCAAAATTCCATCTTCATACCCAAAGTCATTCAATCCCCCATCATTCACTGCTTTAATCTTCTTTTGAAACTCTTCATCATCAGGCTGAGAACTCTTTAGCCTTTCCAGTAAAGATGGTTTGGCAACCATTTGAAAAAGTATTGATGTTTAACCTTCCATGGTAATTCCCATATCCATCATCACCAAATCAATGAAAATATGATCCCTTTCAATTCTGATCATGTTCAAAACTCCATGATATTTTCTACTCAATGCTTCTACCACCTTATTTGCCTTCCTCGGGTGGTAGTGTATCGTGCAATCATAGTCCTTGAGTAGTTTAAACCATCTCTTTTTCCTCATGTTGAGTTCTTTTTGTGAGAAAATATACTTCAAACTCTTGTGATCAGTATAAATCTCACATTATTCACCATAGAGGTAGTGCCTAAATATCTTCAAATAAAATGTCACAACTACAAACTCTAGATCATATGTAGGATAGTTTTTCTCATGAATATTCAACTGTCGTGATGCATAGGCAATAACCCTATCATTTTTCATAAGGACACAACCAAGTCCTTTCTTCGATCCATCACTATAAATAACGAACCCATCATTCCCTGATGGTAGAGTCAATATCAGATCATTGACTAATCTACTCTTCAGTTCTTCGAAACATTCTTCACACTCTTTTCTCCAAAAAAAATTAACCCCCTTACGTGTGAGATTTTTTAATGGGTTAGCCAATCGGGCAAAATTCTGGACGAAACGTCGATAATAACCTACTAAAACAATAAAACTGCGTACCTCAGTTACACTCGTAAGTGCTGGCCATTCTTGGATTTCCTTGGTCTTAGAAGGATCAACATAGATTCCATCTTTATAGACAATATGGACAAGAAAAGAAATCTCTTGAAGCCAGAATTCACACTTGCTAAACTTCCCATATAATTCATGTCTTCTTAGTGTCTTCCGGATAATGCGCAAGTGATTTTCATGATATTCGTAGATTTTGGAGTATACCAAGATATCATCAATAAATACCACCCCAAAATCATCGAGATATTCCTTGAAAACTCTTTTCATTAGATCTATGAATACATAGGGTGCATTAGTCAGCCCAAAAGGCATTACCGTAAACTCGTAATGCCCATACCTTGTTCGAAATGTTGTCTTCGGAATTTCTTCCTTCATCACACACAACTGATGGTATCCATATCGAAGGTCAATCTTTGAAAATTATTGAGATCCATGTCGTTGGCCAAATAAATCATCAATGTGAGGTAGGGGATACTTGTTCTTTATTGTTATAGCGTTGATCTCCATGTAGTCGATACATAACTTCATAGATCTATCTTTCTTTTTTAACAAAAATAATAGGGGCTCCCCATGGAGAAACACTAGGGCGAATAAATCCCTTATTAATAAATTCCTCTAGTTTTTTATTTTGTTCAACTATTTATACAGTGGCCATTCTATAAGGGGTCTTCTATATAGGCCTTGATCCAGGAATTAAATCAATGGAAAACTCTACTTCTCGTTCTGGAGGATGTCCAGGTAAATCTTCTGGAAACACATCTACATATTATTTCACAATAGGTACATCCTCTATTTGAACATTCCTTTCATCAACCACAATAATTTCAATCTCTTCTTCCCCAATAATTGAATTTAGTTGAGATACTGTAGGTGAATCTAGATAAAAATTAGGTGGTGACGATTCTGCTCTAAAGATAAGGTGTTCCTTATCATCATCATAAAAAATCATAACCTCCTTCCTCTTACAATAAATCTTCGCATCATGGTCCGAAAGCCAATCCATACCATGGATTATATGAAACTAAATCATAGGTATGATGATGAGATCAGCGGATAAAGAACATTATGTGCTCTAATGGGGACTGATTCAAAAAACATTGTTGCAATGATACTTCCATTTGGAGTTCTAAGAGATAACTCCCTTGTTAAATCAAATTGGAAATATCTAATTTTCTTAGCAAACTGGGAAGATATGAAACAATGCGATGATCCAAACTCAAATAATGCATTTTCTAAACTTGAGGAAATGATTAAATTACCCGCCGACGCGTCTTTCTGAGCTTCTACATTAGCAGTAGTGATAGCATGAGCTTGGCCTTCATCCCTTGGCCTTTTCTGAGGTAAGTTCCCCCGACGCTTAGGAAATTCATTTCCATAATGTCCCATCTCTTTGCAGTTTTAGAATTGAAAATTGGTAGCTTCTTTCTTCCCCTTTCAATCACGAGCTTGGTGGAATTTTTCACCACACTTGTAACAGACTCTCATTCCCTTCAAGCAAGTACCAGGGTGTTTCTTCCCACATTTACTACAGGATAGATATTCAAATTTTCCCTTCTTCCCCTTATTTCCATTCCCATATTGATCAATAGATCTCTTCTTCTCTTTCGTTGCTTTAAAGTCATAAGACTTAGAGAATTATTTTTTTGTCTTGATAGGACATGAGATAATATCTTCGTACGACAAGAATGATTGTGACACAAATTCTTGACGAAGAAATGGTTTTAAACCATCAAATAAATGATCAATCTTACTTCTTGGGTTACGTATATAATATCCATCAAACTTTTCTAACCTTGTAATGTTAGCCTCATACTTTGTGACATTCTCATCCTCCTTTTGTCTCAGACTCAAAAATTGCCTTTCCATATCTGCTCGATGGTCACGAGGAAAGTATATTTCTAAGAAAATCTCTTTGAACTTCCTCCATTACATATTTGATACTTCATCATCTTCCTTCGTGTTTTGAATTAATGACCACCATTGATCAGCATCTCCAGTGAGGCGATGAACTACCATGACAACTTTTTCTGTTTCACTACTCCCCAAAGCCTGAAATATTTTCTCTAGGGAACTTATCCATTACTCAGCAACTAATGGATTTGTACTCCCATTGAATGTTGGTGGTTTCTACCTCATTAAGCAATCTAACATTGATCCTCCACGCTTTGGATCAGGGTGCTCTATGCGGGTAAGGTTATTATTAATAAAATGAGTGAGTTGTCCCAGTATGGTGATTAGTTGATCAGCACCTATTGCATCACCAGCTCCACTATAATTATCTTGATAAGGAGTGAAATCCCGACATGGATTTCATGCATTGATACAGTTTACATTTCTTCTACTAGGCACCATTTCTAAACAATGGCATAAACTAGATTAGTTTATGAATCAAAATACATAATTTCATACTTGTAAAACATTTAACATAAATTGAACTATTTATGGATATAACCCATAATCATAAAAATGTTTTCCATGAGGAAGTATATACTCATAAAACCTTCATAATGATTTGAAATAAAAATTACAGTTATCCTAATCATATCCCCCAGGAGTGTCGTAAACTAGAGTGCAGCAAGGCCCGTTATCGTGCACCAGTTCTCATTCGAGTCTAGCTCAAAACGGTGTTTTCGGGTTTTACCCCTAGGTATATCTATGTCAGGGCCTCCTCTACCTGCTCGTATCCAGACAGTAATGTATATCTTGAAAAACTCACAAAATCATTACAATACCAAAATTCCATGAAGTTATTCTATACTAATCCTCAAAGTCCATCTTAGGTTTATGTGCTCTAATCAGAGTTTATCTAAATATAGCTTCCAAGGTTTGTACTAGACTTCCTCTGATACCAAATGTAACACCCCAACCCCAGTTCCCCAGAGTTGGTGAATTATTACATAACATTGGCATGATCACAAGAAAGATCAAGTCTAGAAAGACCGATTAGTTTTGTATCCTTGTAATAACAATACATATTCATAAATATTACATTACATCATAAAATGAAAACTACAACAATATATTCTCTATAGTCCACACTCTTATCCCATCATACTATCACTGCAGGTCATTCATAAAATACATCTTCACATCTTGGGAAAAATAAAAAATATAAAGGGCTGAGCTCAATTGCCCAGTAAGGATAACAATATAGCAGAAACTTTTATAAATAAGCATAAACATTTAAGGCAATGTATAACTAAAACAAAAGCCATTTAAAACTTTAACTTCTGCATAATATGGCAGAAATAAAATTAAATAATACCATATACTTATTCACATGGATATTCTACTAGTCGAATAATCACATGCAATATCAATACCCACTTTCATAATAATGGAATTCATAATGCTAGACTATCATAACCACAGAGTCAAGGCCTCGTGCCAAAAATACAAATAAGATTTTGTCATGGATTTGTGCCAAGACACTAGTTTTTCTCATGATACCTACCGATGCATCAAGGAGCTATAGCGGTCTCTGTCTGTCACTTATTAAGTCCAATGCATTCCCATATGAAAAGCTTTAAACATAACTTAATCACTCGTATTAAAACTAGCATAAAAATTTAAATACTTCATCCATAAACCATGAATGGTATAAAAATAACACATCCACAATAAAAACTTTCACAAATCCTTCAATACAATATATAAGTTTTTTATCATAATAAATCAACTTCAAATAAGATTAAAATCCATCAAACGATGTTGACATAGATGAAATCAAAACTATTTGATAGAAATATCTCTTTTTTATGAATTCATTTAAAAGTCACATAATTATGAAATAAAACATTTAATTTGAAAATTTTCTTATAATATTTTAAGGGAAGCTTAGACGATTTTATAACAGAGGGAAATAGCCGCACCCACCACATAAGTTAAAAAAAGACATTCTTATCTTAATTTTGTTGAAAAGGTTAAAAAGGACCTTGTTTGGAAAATGAAAGAAAGATTCCTTTATAAACCTCTTATAAAAAGTCAAAAAGGGTATAAATTACTTTAACCCATATTCTAGTAAATAGTGAAAATGTTTTGAAATACATTTTTAAGAAACATGGATGTGGATGATAAAGAAGGCCCAGTAGATTATTACGTATAAACAACCTCAGATAATGAAGAGATTGTGAAATAAACCCTTAACTTGTAGTTTTCCTTGGTTAGGGGTATGTAAAACTCTTTTATAATGGTGAAATAATTGTTATTAAAAAATAAAATAATTATATACATTAATATGATATCATATATGATCTTTTAACATTGCTTTGTTAATAATATCTTAGTATTATCATCGTTTCAGGTGTTAACTTACTCGAATATGGTTTGTTACATAAGTCATGTTTGTTATAGATAGGTTGTATATTATTCATATCCATAATGATATCAAGTCTTTAAACATTATTTTTAATCATAAAATGACAATTATAATTGAATGGATACGATGGAGAATTAATCTCATCACGTTCGTGGAGACGGTAGTCTGTACATATGCACAGGCGACAATATCATTCTTTTGATATTAAAATAATATATAATTGGATGTTATATCATATATACAAAATCATTATCATGTTACATTTATTATTTACATTAATTACACATCATTATTATATCCATCCAAATGATAACTTATTGAATAACAATTACACCATGACGTGGAGACGGTAAGTTGTACGTACGCACATATGGTGACATGTCATTCAAAGGATGGATAGAATAATGAATATGGTTGTACCATATTTATAATAAAATCACAGTATATATAAGATAGTGGAGTTATTATTTTAGAATGGTAATAACAAATAAAGAAGAAGTTGAAGTAGAAAGGAACTTGATAGAGGGTGGTGAAAATATTACCTCTTCTTCAGGTTCTTTCTTTTGATTTGATCATAAGGGCTCCTTGGGTTGTCTTTCTGATCAAACTAAGGCCTATAGGCTGAAGTGAGGGATGTTTATATAGTATTTGGGCATGGTTGGACGAGCCAAAAGGCTTTTAGTGTGTGAATTAGTTAGAATGGGGAGCGCCCTTTTATAAGAGAGGTGAGGGTCACATTTGGAAAGGCTAGAAATATTATTTTATAATAAATTCATATTCGGTTTCTAATGGCTCCAAAGTATATTATTTAAAGTTTAAGGTGTTTATGTGTCTAAAACCACTCAAACAATATGTTTTAGACAGGTTTGGGACACTATATTAACCTTATCGTTTAGTTTTTAAATCTTAGTTCATTAGTTTGACATTTACAATGTCACTTTGTATTTTTATATTATATAGTTAATAAAAATACTATATACATCCAAGAGACCCCCAAGTGGTCCATTAATTATACACCTATCATGATACAAGTCCTTTTTCTGATCCTTATATTTTTAGGAATAGAATATAAATTAATAATATAATATCTTTTTTATAATCTATTTTATGTCACTTTTGACACTGTTGGGTATTTTGTTTTTGATAATTTCATAACAGCATTATTATTTCAAAAGTATTTTATATAACCAACTATAATATGTCATATTAACCTATAAAATTAGAGGAATTAATAAAAAGTCTCAAATTAAATTTATTTTTATATTTATAATATCAATTATTTTAATATTTCATTAATTAGGTAATTACTGCATCACCATTGTGTCATAAATAAGTTAACTTATTTAATGTCTAAAAATTATAAATATAATACCATTATGTAAGAAATATTTTTAAATTTATAATGAATATTTACAATCGAATTTATCTTATGTATAACCTTATATTAAAAATGTTTTAGTAAATAAACATTGATTTTATCTCTTTTAACTCTTCTTTGAATTAAATAATAATAAATATCCTAATCTAATCCAAGTGGAAATAAATGATAATATTTTATTCCTAAGGTTGTTTTTGGTCGAGATACACTTGTCCAATAGAATTAGTACATGTGTTAGAGTAATATTAATATCATTTTTACCCTTAATTATCTTATTTACTTTTAACTGTGGTAAATAAAAGAAAAAATTTATTATTCACAAAAAATTATTTTCATCTCATTGAACCAAATTTTACTCCTTGATATTAACCACGTCTCTCATATTTTTGAAATTCCACTCACAGAAGTGGTAAAATTAAGTTTTATGTGAATTTCCAAATTCTCCTCAGAGGTGGGTAAAAGACGGTGAAAAGTTCAATAAAATTTTTATATATCTAAAATTATTCTAAACTAACTCCAATGAATTACATTGAACCTATATAGGTATTATGTATATATTTTTACCTTAAATAAATTTAAATAAAATAAATAAATTTTTAAATAAAAATTCGGTTTTAAACTATAACTCAGTGTTTTTCACTATTCATCAAAAATTGAATGTTTTCAGAAAAATACCAAAATTTCACCCTAGGCTAATTGTGATATTCTGAATCCAAAAATTAAGTCCATTTGGAAAGATAAAATTTATATAACTTCAAAAGGTGGGTATTAATATTCATAATGGCTAGTTTGATTGGTTGTGGTGTGTGTGTTAGATCTCGAAGTTGCTTACAACACATGCTACTGTATTATTCAAAGGGAAGCGTACTACGCAAGCTTGGGGTGTTACCCTAAAAACATTTAAACATCCTATTAGATGAGTATATTTTGATAATGTATCATCTATAATTATATATTAACAAAAATATTAACAAATTGTATTTAAATTTGACATTATAATATTTTAATGTTTTGAAAAATTACAATAGTTCCCTTCCCTCCCTTAAAAAAGGGCATCCATACTTTATGTTATTTACACCACGTTAAGAAATATATATTGAACAATCCGGGGTAAGATCTCTTTTAATGTTACCTATCATTGAATTTGAGGATTTTTATACTTAAAATACCATTTCAAGGGTCTTTGTGATGGGATTTAAATGAGGTCTACTGTAGAAGAGGTAAGTGTCCTACCTAGCCTCTTTCAATTTTCTTATTTTTACAAACCTATTATATATATGGTATTAATTATATAATAATAACATAATTCTAATAAATTCAATGAAATATTATTATTATTATTAAACCACTGTTATCTACCCTCTTTTCAAGAAAATGAGAAATGAAAGTATCTCTCATGCATACATGTGGACTTCCACCTCCACATAATGATACGTTTCATTATCCATCACCATAATTCATGGACGTTTATTAGGAATAATTTAACATTTATATATTATATTTATGATATTATTATAATTTTTTAATTATAATATCAAATCTACCTTTTTACCTTTATATCTATTAAACAATGATAATGTCGCTTGTGCGTAAATGTGCAATACCACATCCACGAAGCGATGTGATTTATTTTTCAATTTAAATTTACACGGATGTAAATAAAGTAGAATAAATTAATATATATTATAAATATGATGTAGTAATTCTTCTATAATTTTGAATTATTTTTTTATGTTACTTTCATTCCAACCATCAAAAAGCTGAAACATTGCTTTTGCGTACATATAAACTATCATCTCTACAACGTGATGTAATTAATTTTTCATCAAAAATTAAAATGAATAATTATAAAAGTGTATATTATAAATAAATATGATATGCATTTAATTATTAGTATTATGGCTATTATGAAACCATGACTATGGTGTAAGTACTAAAAATATCTAACCGAAAAATGAAGTTGTTATTACTTGAAATAGTGATTTCAATAAAAACTATTAATAAAAAGGTGATAAAATGTTATATGTAAATAATATTTGGTATGATATGAATTAATTTTTTAATATATTTATAATAAATCATTTTTTAATATATATGATATTTCCACATGTATGAATAAATACGAGAGATGGGTTAAGGGTTTCTCAACTCACTTTTATTTCTGTGAGACATATGTAATATTCACCAATAATTTTATTTGTATGGTGTATATAAAAACCACGAATATATTTTATTATTATTATAATGAAATTGATGGGAAATTAAAAAGCCTTCTAATGTTATGTCTTTTATAATTATTTGATTCAGATATTACCAAGGCACATATGGTTTATTATCTCAAATTATCTCATTTGAGACAAATGTTATGTTATGGCATCATGTTATTTTATGAGGCGTATATAAAGAAAATATGACATTTTATATCATTAATATTATTATTTTAATGATATTTAAATTTTCACTTGATTTTATTATTTCATATAAATTTTTATTTAAATGTTACCAAATCTATATGGGATTTATGTTTCAATATCATTTTAATCTAGTTTGTTTATGATTAAATTTATATTTAGGAAAATTATACGATCCTTAGATAAAAACCCATTCAATTTTATTATCATTTTGTTTATTAATGGTATTTTAAATTAATATTTCCATTTTCCTCTCATTGGTACTTGAAATGATCTGGAATAATGTTTTTAAAGAAAATTAATTTTTTTATTCCTTGGTCAGGAATTTTTTCTTTCATGACCATGTTTTCTTAAAAACCATTTTTAATAATTTTTATAATATTTTATTGTTATTTTTTAAAGTTATTTTTTCACATTGTTTTCTTTCTATAAATTTTTTTTCAAAGGAATATTCTTTTCATTTTTTGATCAAGGTATATTTTATTTTTTATAAAAAATTTAAAGGAATATTTTTTTAATGTACACAACATGAACCGAATTTCCCACTGTCATAAACACTCAATGCATTGAATATTTACTTAAAAATTTCCATGTTTATTTTTAAATAATATTATTTTCAAATTACATTGGAAATATTTTGATTTTAAATAAATGGTTTCAAAATGAATAGGTATTTTCCTCAAGTTATATTCCAATGATATTTTAAAGAAATTTTTCTTTTATGATAACATACTTTGATGTTAACTATGTTATACTAGGTATATGATCTAATTATACCATCCATATTCATTCTCTAAAAATATTATGATTAAAATTTGGGGATGTTTGTGAATCCTTTTCATTTTCCATGGGGTATGCTATGATGAAATGAAAAAAAAATGAAACCCTCTTTCTATTCATGGATTATGATATAATTATATGATGAATGTTTTATGATCTTATAGCACACATATGTATGGTTTTAATTATATTATAGGAAACACCTAAATCATATAGATCTCTAATACACTGTGTAAATATGGATATCTCCGGAGATAATATTGAATGGAATGGGGATTGAACCCATTTTAGTATGGGAATCTTTCCACTATGAAAGTATTGGGAGTAAACATTGACTAATAATATGAATAAATGGGGAGTGAAACCAATTCACAATGATAGTCTTATCAATGAGACAAGAGTAAGTAAATTATATTATATTCTCATGTTTATGCTACAAACTTATTTCTTATTCTTACGATGTGATCTCATGGCCTGTGATTGGTTATTGATGATTATAGACACTTATGGCCTATGTATTTTATTATGAAAAATCCTTATTCCACCATTTATGATTAATGATGTTTTAATTATTAGGTATAATTATTGTAATGTATGATCATGTTCTCATTCCCGTATTTAATTATTTTTCCCAGTTATTATCATTGATTAATATCTACAATGTTTACCTTGTTGATCATATTTTCTCTCTCTTTATTATTTTCTTCTTTTCCATAGGATATGATGATTGGTTTTGATTAAGGTATATATAATAAGTGTTATATGTGAGAATATCATTATGGGAGATGTTTAATATATTTCATGAAACTAGAGGATTATGTATTTATTCTATAAATAAACTAAATCTTTATGGTTTCTAAGTGGATCGTAATGTTATGTAATGAATATTCATCAAATAAGATGAAATATTTATGTACAAAAGTATGGATTTATATAGTTCATATTATGGAAGGGTTTAATTAACATTTAGATATTTTTATTAGAGAACATTATTAAGAAAACATATAGATAAGAATAATTATAGGATAGCATCCTAAATTTTTGGTAAGGAATAGATTATGTGGGTTTTTTAACAATACATCCCCAATTGGATACTACAAGTGGAAATGGTTTTGAAAAAGATACATCTAGGGGTAATAAACCAAAAATGAGTAGGTAAAGTATGCCTTTTCCATCATTTCAGTGCATTGTGTATGGGTCTTTCATATTCTCCTAGTTTGACACTCATAATGGATATTATATGGTCAATTCACATTTTATTTATGCACCATTACAAAGGATTTGAATATATAATTCACAACTACAAAAGAGGCATTTATCAGTGCTAAAAAAGAAATGTCTATTGTAATGAAGTTAAAATGCCATGGTTTTTTCAAATTCTATAAAATCATTGATAAAATGGTGCTTTATCAGTGCAAAAAAATGTGCTACAAAAGAATCAATTTATCCATGCCTTTAGAAGCACTGATAAAAGATACCATTTAACAACACATTTATTTGGCATTGATAAAGGGAACCTTTATTAGGGATTCTAAATGATGTATGAATATAATCCTTTACCAACACTAATACTTGCTCTCATAAAGGGACCCATTATCGGTGCTTATATAAGCATTGATAAAGCGTTCTTTTATCTATGATTTTAGAGTCCTTGATAATGAGATCCTTTATCAGATCATTTTTTTATCACTAATAAATGGTAATACTACAGCGTGATATTACAACACACTGCAACAGTAAAAATAGGGAATACTATTGTGTGCTATAACATTAGACTACTGCACCAAAAATTATCAAAATCAAATTCAAATATAGAGTTTAAATGAAATAAAAATTTCAACAAATATATTAGAAAAAAACACTATTGGAAAGAAAAATAACAACCCTATATAAAAGAAAAACGGACAACTTCTTGATCAAATGAACACACTTATATAAGAAAAAAAATCTTATTTTAATAATAATATAAACAATTAAATTAAATAAAAAGTGTTATTTATAAACTAAATTTTTGTTTATACGAGAAACATTGTCAATTCGATTGTGTTGTAGTTGATTTTTTCATGTCACATGCCATTTATTGTTCATCTGTGAGAATAATCTCTATGAAAATTAACTAAATAATTATAGGATAAAAATTATATTGAAATTAGTTATGAAATAGAATTTAAAATGATGATAAAATAATATTGACTCATTTTCTTTGTTTTGGCCATCTGATAAGAATTTAAACTAAAATGACACTTATATATTTAAGAGATTTACCTGGAGTCATACCAGTCACGTCATTTATCAGATTGAGGTGTGGATTATTATTACACATCCCAACTAACTTATGAATGATTTTAATAAATTATAAAAATACTTCAAATGGGTTTTCTTGGTATTGAGTATGTCGCTTGTGTTTTTTTACTAAAATGTCATTTTAAAATAGAAACATGCACTTTAAGTCATGATGGTCACATCATGTGTGAGATTGATTAGAGACTAATTCCTACATGTAAAAAATTAATTATATATAGTTTTTCTAAATTATCTAGATAATCCATGTGTGTTTTCATTGTTTTTAGTGAGTGGAACATATTTGTAGTAAAATGTCAATTTTAAACTGATATTTGACACTTTGAGTCATACCGGGAACATCATGTATCTGATTGAGGTGAGTATGATTCCTAAACATCACAAATGGAATGTTAATCATTTTACTAAAGTACCAATAGAATTTGTATATTTTTTCTTAACTTAATGTTTGTTAGATGTCTATTTTACTAAAATTAATATCGATTTTTAATAAAAAGACACACTTGGAGTCAAACCGGTCACACCATGCATCATTTTTAGGTGAGGATGATTCCTAAAAGTTCCAAAATAATTATTTAAAATTTTTATGATGTATAAAAATAATCTAATTGTGCTTCCTCTATTTTGAGTATGCGACTTCTATTTTTTACTAAAATTTTCTTTTTAAATTGGAAATAGACACTTTGGGTCATATAGATCGCATCATGTATAGGATTCAATAGAGAATAATTCTTATATGTCACAAAATAATTAAAAAAATTTTTCCTAAATTATCAAGAAAATACAATTTTGTTTTCTTAGTTTTGAATGAGTTATACATTTTGAATTAAAATGGCAATTTTAAATTGATAACGGACACTTTGATCCATATCAGGAACATCGTGTATCAGGTTGAGGTGAGGCTGATTCCTAAACATCCAAAATTACATATAAATAATTTTCCTAATGTACCAAATGAATATGAATGTTTTTTCTTGGTTTTGAGTATGACAGTTGTCTTTTTTACTAAAATCAATGTCACTTTTGAATAAAAATACACACTTAGTATCATACTGGTCACACCATGCATCATATTGAGGTTAAACTTATTTTTAAATGTCAAAAATGAATTATGGATCATTTTCCGAAAGTAACAATACAATAAGAATGTGTTTCATCAATTTTCAGTATTCAACATTTGGTTTTTTTACTAAAATGATATTTTAAACTCCAAAAAACACTATGAGTAATATAGGTTACATAGTGTGCAGCTTTTAAATGAGACTAATTCTTACATGTAATAAATAAATTATGAATCATTTTTCTAAATTATAAAGATAATATGAATAATATTTCATTATTTTCATTTTCTAACACTTTTTGTATAAAAATATAAATTTTTAAATGGTAACGAACACATTGAGTCATACTAGGAACATTTTATATCGAATTTAGTTGAGGCTGATATATACATGTCATAAATGACTTATTGATTGTTTTCATAATGTACCAAAATAATCTAAATGTTTTTATCAGTTTTGGGTATGTTAATTGATGTTTTTAATAAAATTAATGTCAAATTTGAATAAAAAAACACACTTGGAGTCATACTGATCACACTGTGCGTCGAATTAATGGTGGATGATTCCTACAAATCCTAAATATATTTTGGTTCATTTTAGTAAATTATAAAGAAGTAAAAATTTGTTTCTTTAGTTTTGATTATGCCACTTGCGGTTTTTACTAAAACATCATTTTAAATAATAAACAAACACATTGAGTATATAGTTCACATCATGTGGGGTTTTGGTGTGAGATTGATTACAACTTGTGAAAAACTAATTATAAATATTTTTACAAAATTTAGAAGACAAATAGATAATTTTTTCTTAATTTTTAATGAGTGACTCTTATTTTTTAAAATGTCAATTTTAAGCTGATAATGGACACTATGAGTCATAATGAGCACATTGTGTATCAAATTGAGTTATGGATGATTCTTAAACATAAAAAATTACTTATGGATAATTTCATAAATTCCTATAATAATATTAACGTGGTTTATCAGTTCTGAGGATGTTAGTTGTCTTTTTTCCAAAAATTAATTTCAATTTTGAATAAAAAGATTCACTTTGAGTCATGAATGTCACACCATGCGTCAAGTTGATATTCATATAATTTATACATATCTAAAATGACTTATGTATAATTTTCCTAAATTATAAATACAATATGATTATGTTTCCTCATATTTGGGTATACTACTTATGTTTTTTATAAACAAATGTTATTTAATACTATAAACATGCACTTTAATTCATACATGTCACATCGTGTGTGGGTTTCATGTCATACAGATTCATACACGTCAAAACAGAATTACGAATTATTGTCCTAAATTATCAAGGTAATCTGAGTGTGTTTTCTCAGTTTTCAGTGGGTGACACTTTTTAATTAATATATAAATTTTAAACTAATACCAAAAATTTTGATCCATACCAGTAACATCATATATCAGATTGAGGTGCAGCTAATTCCTACACATCATAAATGACTTATGGATGATTTTCCAAAATTACCAACACAAACTGATTTTTTATCTATTTTGATAATGTTTATTGTCTTTTTTAATAAAATTATTGTCAATTTAACAATAATTCGAATGTATTTTATGGGTGATGTTAAACTCTAACATAACATAATAATTATTTTTTTTATAGAAATCATAATATCCCTATTCTCATTTATTTTTTGTTGATAATGATGATTATTTTTTATTAATGATATTGTGAACATATTTTATTTTACATAGAGAATGTTTACATGCATATTGAATGTTACTTATATGAATATCAAAACCATTTTTGACCATATATCATAAATCCAAATGATGATGGATGTCCCAAATTATTCTACCACACACTGAAGATAAAGCATTATATTGTTATTTTCTTAAAATTCATGATTTAGTCAATGAAATTTTGTATTCATTTAATTTTTTAGTGGTTTTTGGATTAAACTACTATTATTTGTGTGAAAGGGATGCGTTTTTGGGTTTTCGGTGCTTCATTATTTCATTTGAAGTGGTTTTTTTGTTTTTGGTGATTACTTTATAAGAAGTTTTATTTTTATTTTTATTTGATATCATATTTACATAGACACCATCCCTCCTCAATTATCACGATCTCTCAATGTTGGTTGTCCTCCCATATTTCCCTCACACACCTGCTAGATTTGGTAGTTTATTACACACATATTTTTTCAAACATTTAAGTTGGATTGTATTAATATTTAGTTATTGTATTAGTGTTTTATGACTCTCAATTTACTATTGGATTCACTACTAAGTCCCTTTATTTACAGTGTAGAGAATTAATGGACAAGTAAATTTATTTTTTTAGTTTGTTCTGGTGAGGGGTTTCTTTCACACTTTTATAATATTTGACAATGCATGTAATGTGCTAATAGAAACTGTATCATATGATAATAAGTTTGATAAAATAAGTGGTGTTAGTATGGATTCAAAAAAAAATATTCTACTTAAATTCCTACACAAAAATCAGTTTAAAATGCGATGAAAAACATTTTTTCAATAACACACCTAAAAAACTTCCCAAAACGATCTTATATTAAGAGAAAAGTGGTGTGCATAGTTTTCAAAAAAAATTCTCAAACAGCATCTTGGAATTATCCTTATTCTTGTGCATTTTTCAAAAAAATTATTATTTTTAATCCAACACTTTCTCCCCTCCTCCACCTTATTCTCTGCCTTTGTCTCTACCTCTACCTCCTCCTTCACCTCAGCCTCAGACTCTAAATATGACTTTGCATCCAACTCTCATATTTCCAAAGAAATCTATTTTTTTGCAGGTTAACTCTTCAAAAAATATTGACTTCCTCCATTATACTTATCCTTGAGAATTAGATCAAAAATAATATATATTCATTATGAAACTAATATTTCTGACACCTAATATATTAATAAGGTCCTAAAGCATACTATATCACAAACATAAAATGTAATCTCCTAAATTTGTCATTTTCATACATTCTGATGACATATAAATTACCCAGTCATATCTAAACAAATTTACATCTTCTTTAGAGTATGAAGGTTGTCAAAAATCTTGATAGTATTGAGAAAATATAGAAAAATAAATGATTATGAACTACATTTTATAAAATTTTAATTACCTTTATAAATTACCGATCAGGGGATGATAGTATTTCCATGTTTTATGATCTCCATATAAAAGTTTCATATGTTATATAAATAATTGATATCATTATCTTACTTCTGACACTGCACAAACATTGATAAAAATAATTAAATTATTGTGAAATTTTTTGATAGTTAAATATTTATGTTCAAAAATCCTTTTTTGGTTCATAAATTAATAGTTTTGAATCATGTTGAATAAAATAAATAATTTCAAACAATATATTATTTAGGGAAATGCAGCAAAATGATTAATCATTGTGAATATTGGTGAAATAATTTCATGTTTCCTACTTTATAATGTGTGCATAACTAACTGGTGAGTGGGGGTTTACTTTTCCCTCATCATCCCAAAGTTGTAACAATAAAAGAAGATTATAAGTGCCTCTCTAGGCTCTTATAGTGTTCATTATGAAAAAGTTTTTATGGAAATATTCTAAAATAAATAAACTTTTCATTGAATAATGAAAATAAAATCAACATTTCATTATATAATTTTTTAGTTAAATAGAGAAACTATACATTAACGTTACTGTTATATCTTTACAAAGGATTTCTTTCCTTACAGGTTGGATGTGTTCACACTAATCAATATCAATCAGTGCATTCATCATAATTGTGGCCCTAAGATAAATAATGAACATTGAATTTATGGGGTCAATAGGTATGTCGCATTGATTCCATCGAACCTAAAATTTTATACGTTGAATTCATTCCTTGATAATTTTATTCCACCCTATGATGATGCATCATTGTTGTTTTTTATCAACATTTTTTTGATCACCAAATAATTTTTCACAGTCATCATCAATGGTTAATTCTTCATCGTGATTAGTAACATAAACATGTGTAGTAGATATTGTCTTCATTAGTAGTAAAACATTTAATTTTAATTCAATAAAAATAATGTAAACATGTGGAAGTATTTGAGAAAGGTTGCATGCATTCTCTATTTGAAAACTTGATCAACTCTTTAAACATGTCTTCATAATATAATTTTAAAATGATTAGTGTGAAACCATTTTGAAGGGAATGGGTAATTGAATTAAATAATATAACTACCCTATAATGGTAGGTGTTATCCATTGAATTCATCCAATGGTGAATATTATGGAAATATTTTATCCTCATTAACTTCATCTCTTAAATAGTTATATTTGCATTTTTTTTCTTAATACTCATCTCCCATCACTTGTGTATATCCACCTATATTTCTTGAACTAATTTAACAATAATTCATCCCATACCAGGTATTGATGATCATTATGGATGAGTACTTCTCAAAGTAGATCAAAAAACATATAAGATATGGGGATGAGTGTCAAGCATCAAAATAAAATAATAACTTGTTCAAGAGATGAAGCTGGAGAGGATGAAAATTGTATCCTTAAAAAAATTCAATTACCACATCGTAATTTAAAATTTAAAACCACATATAAAAATGTTAAAAAGTCTTTAAAAAAATCTTTAATACATAAACTCATACCACTAAGACGCACTAACTCGAATATATGTTTCTAGTCTTTTTCATTAACCTATATCTCAAATATAAGAGATCGATATCCACTGAGGTTCATGTGTAGGGTGTGAGTATATAAATTAAAAATTAGATACTAATAGTTCTTTTAAAATATACATCGTATATAGTGGAGTATATGTTTAAAGTAGTAAAACTCAAAATACACATGTAATTCTATTCATTATATACTAAACAGGACACCATGATAATCAAATGTACCGACTTCATTTCTTACTAGTTAGTTATACTAATCATACCATAAGTTTAAACCATAGTTGTTCCCTAACATTCAAATAATTTCACTAATAAATGGTGAAATATGTATCATACAAGGTGAAAAAAATTATTTATATCCATATGTAAATTACCACATCACAGGTGCCATGAGATTCGACCTCCGACCCCAATCATCAAATACTATTCCTTAGGGATAACCATCACATGTACTTATTCCATCCAAATCATGAAATGGGTATAATTTATCCTTTTTAACTTTTTCCCACTAATAATTATTTACCATCACTGAAATAATTATTTTAATACTAGAGTAGCCTTGGCCCACTCAATCACCACTTCTATTTAATGAACACCTGAAAAAAAAAATAAATAATTTATTCTCTTAAATAACTATTTTATTGAAAAACTAGTGAATAATGTTTTGTTAAATATTCAATAAAATAAATAAAAATATTTAATTTAATTTATTCAATCATCTTAACTGGAATAAAATTATTCCATGGTGTTGAGAATAATATTTATTTAATTAATTAAATTCATATGGAATTTAACTGAGACCACCAAAAACACTTAGTGTGTGACCCTCTAGGATTCTTTCTCATTGGAATTAAGAAGCCTTGCATAAAGTTCAAGAGTACTATCTAGAAACGGGTCTAGGCACCCACGATAACAAACATAATGTCAAAACAAGGGCATCTACATAAGAACACTCACCATGTAATATAATTATTTTAACTCAATATCTCATCATGCAGGTTCAAGATAGTGTCATCAACTATTATGCTTGATACATCATTCATTGACTACCTGAGATAAACTCGTCGTTACATAATGGCCATGGAATTTCACACGAAAATTCTATTTCAACAAAAGGGATAAGATATCAACTTCCATAAATGGAAGGGACAAGTCCTTCCTCAATTGATCCATTAATATCATGTCACTTATGACTCACCCAACGTACCCAACATCCCACCAACTGTCTGCGTAACATTTTTCATCAGTAAATCATTGTCGACATGTATTAATGATAATATTAAAGTATATGGATCATTACACATTCTTGTAGATAGAAATATCTAATGACACCAAAACATGCAGAATTCCTACTAGTGGGTCTATTCTCATAATCTCTTATATTCGAGATCACTATGTGAGAACATCATGAGAGGAAGTCGCATCTGCTTATGAGTACTCACTTCTGATGGTCTACTTGCAATTTTTCCCATCATAGTATGTCATCCATCTATAGAACTACATTTAAGTATATTGTTATATCATTTCAAGGTTCTCATTATAGTGTGGAACTACCATGACCTTATCAATGAAACAAACAATCTAGGACAATATTACATCATATTTATGCAGAACAATGAAAAATATGTATTAAGCTGGTTAATATTTAAATACATTAAATATCCATGTAATCAAAAAACAATCAGTTGGTTCTAGGATACCAACTCTTACATCATCAACCTCTGCCTTAGCTTCTGAAAGCATTGTAGAAAATTTTCCTTAAATATAAAAGGATTCCCGTTACTATTAAAGAATGTCATGGGTGTTTCCACTCTAGAAAATTTTTGTAAAAACATCCGACATAACCTAGCCAATTTGAGGAAAATCTGCACCTCGGTGACACTCTTGGGTGGATCCCAAGAAAGAACCACCTCAACCTTTACTGGATCCACAAAAAATCCAACCTATGAGATGACATGTCCTAGAAAATGGACCTATATAATCTAAAACTAACACTTTGAGAGAGTCCGGTAAATATTATACTCTCAGATTGTGTCTATGGCCATACTCAGGTGTCTTGTGTGCTTGGCCTCAGACACCGAACACACTAGGATATCATCTATGAAGACTACTATGAAACAGTCTAAGAATGTCTAAATGATCAGGTTCATGAGTCCCATGAACACTACTGGGTCATTCATCACACTAAACCGCATCACCATTTACTCATAGTGACTGTAAAGAAATATAAATTTCTTCTTGAATATATCCTCATCTTGTGCCAACATCTGGTGATAACCTAACCTAAGGTCATTCCTCAAGAGCCATCACATACCCTTCAACTGGCCAATGATTTCATTGATCCTTGTATGTGGATACTTTTTCTTCACTGTAACCTGATTCAAGATCCTATAATACACACACAACCTCATGATTCCATACACATTCATAGAATACAAAATGGGGGCTTCCCAGGGAGATACACAGGGTCTTACATAGCCTTTCTGCTAAAAATCCAAAAACTACATCATTATCTATCAATGATATAATGAAATTATCCCATATTCTAGTGTAGATGACGATGTCATCATATTATTCAATTTGATATAGAAATCATATACTCTATGTGGAGATAATATGGGTACATCTTTTGGGAAGATGTACCCAATCTCTGCCACCACTGTAGGAAACTAAGAACTCGTAACATCCAATCCACCAAGTGTTAGGTTGGAAAACTGATAAGTAATTGGTTTAACCCTCCAATGTATGAGTTCATCATGTTTTTCTTGGGTTTCCATTTCACAAAAAAAGTAAAACATAGTTCCATCAATGAAAACACACCACAACTTTCACCTAAAACAATCAATATGGGAATGAACTATAGATAACCAATCCATAACAAGAATGACCTTGTGAGGTCACGAAACTACTACCAAGAGATTCCAACCAAAACTCTTGCATCCAATGGTAATGTCACACTATCAGCTCTAGTGTGTGATCACTGAGTCTTCTCCATTAGGAGTCTCCATGTCAAAGGAAAGAGTCAATGATTCAACTGAAATCTCTAAATATCGTATAAGACATGTGGAAAGAAATAAATCACTAAAACCTATGTCTATCAGTACAACAGTTAATGTTTAAAATACACATATCACACCTCAAATAATTACTTGGTTACCAGGGTTAAAAGACTCACCCTTCTATAGCTATCCTCACCCCTGTCATTTAGATCCCTGAACCCAGCATAGACCACCTGCGGGTGTTGGTGGTAACAAGTCAAAATATTGACCACCACATGAATCTCTCCCAACCCCTTTTCCATATCCACTATCCTGAAAACAATCCTACTCCTTTCATGGTATCTACCTCAGTGGCCCATCTACGGTCTCTTTGTCCATTTTATGGTGGGTCGGGAAATCTCAGGCAAGATTTCCCCTACTATCACATGAGTTTCACCGCCTCTTTATAGGATGATTGAACCCACCCTGTGAGCTCAAAACTATAGATCCTTTTTATTGGGACCTCCTTGTAAATCGTCTTTAATGCCCAAGTCCTTAAGACTGAAGTTGGATCCCTACTTCCGAGGTCTCTTCTCCTTCTTGTCTGCTTCTAACAATCATTGGTTGTATATACCAATCTAAGAAACTTTTGACCATCAAAGCTCTATATAGCATCCCTGAATATATATAAATTCATATAAGTATAAAACTAACTCAAATGTCCCTAGGTATTCCTCAATTGAAGTTATGAGCCATTAAGAACTGTTTGAGTACCATATTCATAGTGTACCAGGAGTGGTTGATATACCTCAATGAATACTCATACTCTAACATGTTGTTCTGTTAGAGATGAAGAAGCTCTTGGATATAAAGTGATAACTCTTCTATAAAAATGTGTTCAAAATACATCCATGAATTATTCTCCTCATTGTAAGATAAGGAAACTAAACCCCACCGTGTTCTTGTTGGGCCATGTTGAAGGCTCGCCGCCACGACCCCCCATCATATTTTTTATTGATCTAACTAGATGGAAAACTCAGGTCACCACCTCAAGACAGTCCTCAATCACTTATGGGTAGGGCTCACCATGGATCCGGATGGATATATTTCACTGAAACTCATGAATCACTCTTAGCTTGCGCACCTCATACGCTTGTACTATGGGTACCACAAGATTCTCTATTGGTTAAGGTATGGATGGTCCTTACATTATATAAACATCTCATGAACTGGTCCCTCTATCGAGGCCTTGTCAATTGGAGGATACCCCTTGGGGTCATATAGTGGAATCCTTGATGGTTATCTAAATTGAGGCATCCAAAAATAAAACAAGATCTACCATGATTAAAAGTTTATATCTAGGGAGACGACTTGAGAAGGAAATGTAAAACACCACTATTATTATATGAAGCATGTACAAATTTTTTTTCCCACAACTAAATGTTTAAATGTACTGAGTCAAAAGGCAGGAGATCAAAGTCCTTATGTATGGATATGTCAACTGCCACACCAACACTAGATTCCTTGGAATGAAATCCAAACTCAACCTAAGGAACACACTCTACCTATACTGGTATAAACTATGAAAATGAAGAGTCTAATTCACTCTTGAAGGGACAACATGACATCTCATAAGTGGTACAAGGTGTGTTCAACTATCCCAAGTCTTGACCATGTGGAAGAGACTCACATAACTTGTAGTCTCTATATACATGGTATGAAGAAGGATATACAAGGAATGTAGAGACATATGATATCCTACTTGTGCTATCTTTCCATGACTTTGTACCAATGTTGTGTATGTGTACCAATCGGTGTATTCAAAGTCATTTTAATCTATAAGTACACAACATTCCATCTGGCCATGTACTGTTGCATGTGTCCGTGTAATCTCAATAGTACATGACAATTCAACCAGGGAAGTTCAAACACTGTGTTCATGGATCACACACAATGTGATCCCCAACATTGGCCAAACCCTACAACTGTAGCTATGGGTACTCACACATATTATAATCCTAGATTACACGCCCTGTAGATCATGATTTTATCAAATAACTTGTTTTTCCAATGCATTTCCTAGTTGATGCTCTAACTTTGATCTGGTAATCGATTCACCATGAAATATAAGATCTATGGTCATCCATTCATTTTTATTATTAAACAACATATCCTATTATCAGATATTAATTGAGAATGGATTAAGTCATCATTCTTTATTTTGGGATGAAGAATATAAAATCATGAATCATCTATCATCTAATCCACTATATCTCCATCATTTCACCTCCTTCATGCCATTCCAAACCTAGATCTACGATATCATATTGTTTCATCAAGAAATGGACACACAATGATCGATTGATAGGGAATAGTTGAACCCCAGGCCAATGAAGAACGCATGTTGTGAGTCATATAATTAGGGGAGAAAAGCACAATCAATCATGAAAAATGTACCTTGATCAGTTTTCCAATAAATCTCATATCATTTCCATTAGAATGAAAATCAAATTCGTCAACAATTTAATCAAAATTAAATTCTATTGTTATATATCTACAAATCAAATCCCATCTCGCAAGGTGATTGATCCGCAAATCAATCTATTCATTGATTGAATTACATTCATTGCAGAATTTAAGAACAGGGGGGGTATCCATATAAAAATACATCCTCTATGACGTTTGGAATGATCATTTGGGAATAATGTTTTCATTTTCATTATTTATGAGACCCTCCAACTTTTCGAGTAGGATGACCCACAATCTGATTTTTATCTGTCGTCGTCCTCCAAAAATGCTTTCTTCCAACGGGTCTAGGTCTCTAGGGTTTAGAGAACAACCATGAGACAATTTACATGAATCTATATTTAAATAATATTGAGGTCACTACACTAAAATAAAATAAAATAAATTCTTATGTTAATTTATTTTTTTATTTTCACGTTTGCAACATCTTTTTCAAAAACGACCCAAGTCAGCTAATGTTAAGTCATACGTAAGGTAAAACCTCTATTTCGAATTCAATGGTGTCATCAATTTTCTATTCTAGGAACCAGTATAGAAATTATTCAACCTTTGAAGGGAAATTACACATTTATGATATTTAATATATTTAAAAAATTAATTCCGGGTATACCAGGCATAAGAATCTCACACCATCTTAGTGCTTAGTCTCGTTAATAATACATATAATATTTAAAAATAATACAAGGAAAATCTAAATGTTAAAACATATTATAAAATTGTTTAAATTTTTTAGACTATATACCACTAATGAATGTATTTATGATTCCTCTCATGAAAATTATGGGGATTTAGAAATCCATCTATGTTTTTCCCATTCCTATGCTTTTGATTTAGATATTGCAATGATGTTATGGGTTTATCATATCAAATTATCTTCTTTGATAAATATCTTACGTTATGAACCTATATTAATGTATGAGATATATATAAATTCCCTTTTACAAGTTTTATCACGAATATCTATATGTTCATGATATTTAATGTTTTATTTGATGATATTCTTTCATGTTTCTTATGATTTAAAAGCTACTAAATTGGTATGATATTTATGTTTCAAAATCATTTTAACTAGGATCATTATGATTGAATTTATATTGAGTAAAAGTATATGATAATCATTTAATAAACCCCATTAATTTTTTTCTCCTACAGGTTTTCATATAATTTTAATTAATAGTATTTTGTTACTCTCTCTGGTACTTGAAATGATCAGAAGAAATGTTTTTAACAAAAACAAACTTTATTTCCACTTTGTTCAGGAATCTAATTCTTCCATATTCATGTTTCATTTATAAATTCTTTCATGAATTTTTTAATATTATCCTATGATTTTTATTTACTTAACCATTTTGGAATTTTTTTTACAAATTTTCAATGAATATTCTTTTCATTTTTTTAATGATGTACTTATGAACTCTTATTAAAAATTTGAAAGGATTATTTGTTTCAATATAAAGGATATTAGAATATTTTTAAATGAATACGAAATGATTTATAACATAATTTACATGTTTATAAGGTAACATTAAAATTAAATTATTTCCTTAATAATTTTTAAATATTTGGATTAGAATAATTGGTTTCAAAATGAAAAGTGTATTTTCCTCATGAAATACTCTAGAAATAAATTAAAGGAATTTTACATCTATGATAACATCATATGATGCCAATTATGATTTAATAGAGATATGATCCAATGATAAAAACATTATTATTTCTATGGATGGTTTAAGATTATGATGGTGAGATTTTTTTGAAACAAATTCATTTTCCATGGGTTATACTATAACAAAATGATTGAATGATTATGAAACTAGTATCCTTTCCATGATTTATGATATGATGATATTATAAACATTATATGATATTATGTTATACCTATGTATGGTTTTTATTATATGATTGGTTGTCCTGGAATTATATAGACCAACAATGAATTGGGTAAATATATATATCTCATGAGATAATAATGACTGGAATGGGGAATGAACCCTGTATAGTAAGGGAATCTGTCTCCTACAATAGTCTTGGGTGTGATCCTTGACTAAGGATATAATATAATCGAGAGATAACCCAATAAAATATGATATTATTCACAGTGATTATTGACTAAGAAAATTATTTTCTAGGCTCATGTGTGTGCCACAAACTTATACCTTATGCTTATCATATGCTCTCATAGATCATGACTGGTTATTCCTGATTCTAGACAATTTTGAAGTAAATATTTTATTATAACTTTTTATCATACTATGATTTATGATTAAGGTTATTTAACTAAATGGGTATTATTATTATAAGTTATGATCATGTTACCATACCGTTATGGTTATCTTTGATAATTTATGATTATTTATTGACATCTCTTATGCTTACCATATTAAGTATCATAGCTCACTCTTTATTATGTTTATTTTTTCCAAAGATATGATGAAATGTTTTAGTATGTTATATCTAAGAAGCGTTCTATGTGAGAATATTTTTTTGGGTGTGTTGAAAATATTTCATGAAATAATAGTATTATTAATCTAGTCTCCAAAGACACTAAACCCTTATGGTTATTTCATAGATCATATTGTTATGTAATGAATAATCCTCTAATAAGATGTAATATATATCTAATGAAATTATGTGTCACTATATGCTATGAAGCATTAGGTTAGGTAAAAAATTATTTAGTAGTTGAGATGGATATATAGATAAAATATTTTGTCACATCATGAAGTAGATGGTTGTGATGTGATTTTTCCATGCATCCTAAATAGATTTAAAGATGTGGAAGTATTATGATGATTTGGTGGTTAACATAGACAACATATAACCAAATTTGAGAATTCCATGATGCATATATGAATGAAGAAGTTATAATGTATTATATTGAATCATGAAAAGAGAGGAGTTGACTTTTTCTTGAATTTGAAATTTGATATTAAAATCATTCCTAATGATTTTGTAATATTTTGTTTAGAATCACAGAATATATATAGAATAATTGTATAAATTATAGATAATTTAGAAGATGAATAAGTGTAATAGTGCGTTCCTAGGATAAAATTTACAATAATATGGGATTATATTGAAATTTTGATTTAATAATTTATTGATATTTCTGGATGAAATATTATTCAAGAGCAGTCTTAGAAGAGATTGTTTGTGTGCCAATGTAGGGAGATCAGATTAGTTGATTATCATAGATATATAATGATTATTTAAGTGGTAATTATTTGATACACTTGAATATATTTACTATAGTGTAATTACTTAAAATAGTGAATATATATTATTATTGTGTAAATATGATTTTGAGGATTACAAACTAAAATCTTCTCACAAGGATTTGTAAAATTCAGAAGAGGATTTGGAAGCACCAATCATAATACATAAAAGAAAAAAAATTAAGAATAAAATAAAAGACATGTAAAATCCTTATACTTATGATAAAATTACATTTATGTCAATAAATTGAGAAGAAACCAATAAGTATATATAATGATATATATAAGCCTATTAGATTCAATGGATAAAAGAGATGAAGAGGTCATAGAAATTGGTTGAGTAGTGATATCTTACTAATGTCTAAAATCACATAATAGTGGTCTAGTGATTTTTTGAATATTAATACTTTGGTGATATTTGATCCTTAAATGTAGCATTTTATAACTAAACCAAGTAAAATCAAATTGTTATTTTATTTTTTAAATTCTTTACATATGCATGTTTTCTATTGTATTTGGATCTAAGAAAGAGAAAATAAGCAAAGGATGAATTAGCGTTCCTTCTAATTTTGTGTTATTACATGTTTTATAAATTACCGAGTTGGGATCAATTTAAGAGTCTGAGTTAAATATAGAATATTTAAGTCTCAATTTGGTTCATTATTTACTCTTAGACCTGTATTAAGCTAAAGAGTGGGCTTGATACATGTTTTTACATTGCAATGGAGGATGTAACTCTTTATTTGTGGTCACTACTTCAAAAGTGATCCTATAATTATTTTTTTCAAATTTATTATACCTTGGAAATGGAGATTCTACTTAATCATTCTGTTTTTTTGATAAAATGGAACTAGAATTTTATTTTTATTGTGCTTATAGTGGAAAAATCATGGGGGTACACGTGTCATGCTACACCAAAGAGAGAGATATGAGAGAGAATTTTTTATGATACTAATGGAATATTCACCAAGGAGTATACTATGTTCGTAAATGAATTTAATCAATATAGTAATAGATTTATTTTTATTATATAATAAAATCTAGATAGACTATCTCTATAATTCCCTATTGATATTTCATTTTCTCAAAATTTCTTATTTCTCGTATGTGTGTCCATTCTATTCATTATTCTGAAACTAATATCTTATATTCTATTCTTTTATGGTGTGTCTCTTCTCTTTGGATATTACCTTACCTCTTTTCTTCATAGTGATGAAGAACTAACCAAATGATTAGAATGAGGATGAGATATATTTTTATTCTTAAGTCTTTAATATTTAATATTTCATTATCTTATTCAAAATAATACATTTTGAAAAATTTATGGACTAACAGGAATATAATAGTGATCTCTTTTCCCTGTCTATTCTTATTTTATTATTATAGTATCATAATTACTTCTCTTAGAATTTATTAAATTTACTATATTTTTTTTGTAACAAGTCTAATTATTCTTAAATGGATGTGGGTGCATGTTGGGATGGTGTCTGAATGATTTATCTCAGTTCAAGAGTAACTTACTTATTAAAATATGAGCAGATAAGTATATAGATCACTCATTAGGATTCTTGTCTGAATTATTTACTTAAAGAAATTATTATGAAAGATGATTATGCATACAGTTGATCGTGAATAATGTATAAAAATAAGATAAACACTATTTTTATAGTAATCTAACTCATAAGAACCTATGTAAATACTTGATTGTTTCTTTCAAACTCTATTATGTTGTATTCATATGAATTTTCATACTTTTCAATTGAATTTTATTCACACATATCCATCAATTATCATAACCTTTATGTTTACAATTGATTTCATTATTTCAATTTTGTCATAAGAATTATTAAACTCTATTGATTCATTTAAAAATCATCTTAATAACTAATTCAAAATGTGATTAGAATAACTTGCAAGTTTAATTGATCCTACTTGGTAGGCCAACCCAATGGTTTTGGAACTGTGATGAATTTATTGGGTAAATAAGAAATAATAACTTAGTACAAAACTATAAATTCTTCTTATAAATTTGGAATCATTATTTACGAGGGTGAAAAAATTATATTTCACTATTATTTTTTCTATTTAAAAATTGTATGATAAAAAATTATTTAAAATAATTAAAAAAGTATAAATTAAAATTAAATTTTTTTAAAAAACTAAACAAATTTTAAAAAGTAAAAAATTAAAAACATAAAAATCAAAAAAATAAAAAACTATGTTAAACATTTCACGATGGTTCTCAAAAATATTTCTAAAATGTTTCAAAATTATTTTTAAAGACCAACGTATAATGTTTTACAACATCACTTTTCAGGATGGCTTTTTAAAACTACCACTAAACCAAAAAAAATTCCAATGAATTCTATTTTTCATATAGTTTAAAAATGATATATTTTTAACCTAGTATTTTATGAATTGATGGTATTTTCACACCTTATTAATTTATGGTTTTGTGGTCATTAAAATTATCCTGAACATGTTCTATATCACTCTCTATTAGTCCTTATATGTTAGTTTTCACATCCATGTATATATTTTAACTACATGCCAATTTTCATTTTATTTTGGAACCTAATTATGCTTTTTAGGGTACCCTTTTCTCCTACATTCCCTTTTAAAGGATGTTTTGTTAACACTTTGTAAGATGTATGTTTTCAACAAATGTATTTTCAAAAATAGAACCTTTGATCATTAGGATAAAATTACCATGGTGATATTTATTTAAATGGGTATAATGTAACAACCAATAAATTTATTTTATATGAATAATTATGTTGACATTTTCCTAACATGGAACTCCATTCTTTAAGAGAATTGAGATATCTTATAAAAATATGATTATTTAAATGTGACTATTCCTAGTCATTGAATTGGTAGGTATGGATATGAGTAACCTCATTATAATATATATATATATATATAATGACGCCACTAAAGAAAATTTTATTTTTTAATACTTAAGAAATAATTATTCATTTTTAGTGAAATCATTTTATGCTTCAAAAATATATTTTTATCAAAAATAATGTTTACATTTTTTGTGCAAGGAAATTTTAATTAATTTATGAAATATTTAAAAAATTTATTTTTTAAAATAAATATAATTTTTAAAATCAAAATATAAAATTTAACTAGGGGTAATTTTTTTTTGATTTTTCTGAAATGATTGATTTCTCAATGAATAGTGTGAAATACTAAATTTTCAAATATTATAATGTCTTTTCATTAAATTAAGATATTTAAAAGTAAAATTATTATTTTTTTCATAAAGTTATATATTATGAATTTTATTTATAATAATATAATTAATTCAATTTTAATCATAAATATTCATGATTTTGATATATGTTTATTTTTAAACTTAAAAATGAATTTTTCTAAAAACATTTTTTTTGTGTTGTACACATTTATATAAAAATTAATTTCTACCACTTATTGAGTTTTAATATTTTAATATTGATAATTTTTTTTGAATCACGATTTTTAATTTTTTTTTATAAACCAATTTTCTATTTTTCATTGTGAAAAGTAACATTCATAAATATTTATCACCTTGGAAATGGTAAAATGGTAAAACATAGTGAATTTTTTTTGATGTGGAAAAAAAATTATAACACTTGATTTTATTTTAATTTATGAGAATAAGTTTACTATAGAAATATTAAATTTGAATATATGATTTTTATGTTATTTTTGATTGATAATGAAACTTATATTATTTTAAGTAAATAAAATTCCAAAATCTCATTTTCTTGATTTTAGTTTCCCTTATATGTTCACATTGGGATAAGAAGTTGTTATGAATGAATATAAAATTTTATTTTTAGCATGATTTAATTATTTTTATTATGGTAATTTATTTTTTATTTTCATTAATGGTATAATTAACATAAAGGGTTATACAACACAGACATAATGATTTAAAAAATAGTAGAAAATCAATTTAAATGAATTTTAAAATATCAAAATTACGATTTTTGGATAAATTATAGTGTAGCATGAATTTAATGTTTAATAATAATGTTTAATTTATGGTTAAATAGTTTATATTCTAATTTTATACCTCTATTGATGTATTTAAATTCATAATATGTGAATAGTTCTTTAAACAAAATTAATGGTATTTTATGTCAAAAAATATATTATTAAATGGATCAAAATGATAAAAATATTGAAAGTTGGTGAGGGGGTTATTTATGGTAAAATATTCAATCCATTGACAATTTTTTCCAATTTTTACATTATATGTAAATTTATAACCCTTAATGATTGAAAAATATGTTACAGCAGTTAAGGATATAATTGGTTAATGAGCTGTTAAACTAAAGAGATATGTGTTATAATAAACTGAAACATCAATTAATTTAATTTAATATGTTTATATAAATCATATATCTTCTTTAATTCTAAATTTATCCAATTTGGAACCAAAAGGATTTGAATTTCAAATTAAAATATATTTTCATATATTGAAAAATTATAAAAGTTCCCCTACCCTCCATTATAAAATGAGACTAATCCATTATCTTATTTAAACCACTTTAAACCATATATATCAACCAAACTGTGAAAATAACTCTTATAAAATTCCATATAAATGATTTATAGTTTTAGGTATTCTTAAAATACCATTCCAATTGTCCTTAAAAAGGAATTTAAATGAGGTTTACCGAAGAAGAGATAATCATATTATCAAACATCTTTCAATTTATTTATTCTTATAACTTTTTTAAAACATTGGTAATCATAACAAAATAATGAATTATATATCATTGATATAATTATGTTTTATTATTACTGTTTAAACACCACTATAAACACTATTTTCTAATAGATGGCGAATGAAAGTATCACTCGTGCGTAAACATAAAATATCACCTCCCTGTAGAAATACGATTAATTATCCATCAACATAACTCATGTTTTGTTATTATAATGTATTTCGTGTTTTTAAATTATATTTGTTACATAATTAAAATTTTCAATTATTATATATTATCTACCATCTTACCTTTCTATCAATTATAAAATGATAATGTCACTCGTGAGTATATGTGGACTACCACATCCACGAATTGATGTGATTCATTTTACATTTTGATTTTACATGGATGGTAATAATGATAGTATTAATTAATAAATATGATATCTATGAAATAATTATTTTTCAATTATGGTGAATTATTATTTATGTTTCTCTCTTTCGACCATCAAACAGTGGAAATCGTTGTAATGGCCCGGGTGTTTGGGTCTATTACTTTTTGAAAATATGATGTTGGGTGTTCTAGGTAGTCTGGAAATCTTGGTGAAGTTATAACGGTAGGCCTACCGGTAGACTTAGCCTACCGGTAGGAAGCCTACCGGTAGCTCGGTCTACCGGTAGCCACAACCCACCGGTATCTCGGTCTACTGGTGGCTGGAGCCTACCGGTATCCCTCAGATACTGGTGCTGTCAGCCACCGGTAGCTCTCAACTACCGGTGGCCCTCCTACCCCCACGGGTTTTTTCCAGTAGTGATTCTTTTTGAAAAAATTGGTGTTTAAACCCTATTTTGACCCCTTTAACCTTGTTTAAAATCCCAGTAATGCCCATAAATGGCATTTAATTAAATATTTAATGAATTAGCATGGTGTGTGCGTCAGTTTAAAACTCTTGACCCTTTAATAACGTGTGGGGCTACGTGGTCAACCCATGACCCCCGCTCCTTACACAGTTCCACGTTGTTATCTCAACTGTCCCCGGCCATTATAAACTAAAGGGTTTTCCATGGGTTTCTTCTTTTCTCGATCTCCCTGTGTTGTGCTAGTAGTACCCTTCGTTCAGTTCTTTTCGTTCGGACGAGCCGCATCGCTATCTGTGATGTTCCGCGCCCGGCCTTAGCATCGATCATTGATCTACAAGTAGGGAATTTATCCATCGTCTCTCCTTTTGTATATCATACGGGGTGGGCATGCTTTTGTTTCTTTATAATTGGATAAACCCGAACCTTAATGAAGATAATGAATTAAATTTAATGAAGGGGGAGAGCTGTGATAGATGATGTTTCCTTGATTTATGATCTTCCATAATTTTATGATTCCTAAATTGTGCGAGCTTATGACTTTTGAAAATCATGGTCGTTGGTGGTCTTTCTATGTGCACTAACGAACCATTGCCTCTGGTGATGTTTAATGGATTGTTTTTGTGGTTGTGAACCCTTACTCTGAAACATAAATCGGTTAATTACTTACATTCAGCTAAACAAATTGAACGCACCATGATTAACTCCCTTCTGTGATAACCCCGGTTAAAGTATAGCGAATTTGAAAATCATAGAGTGTGTCAAATCTTATAAATCTGAAAATACCGGCATGGGCCTAATTTGTGTTGATGTCAGTGGGTTACCCCTTTCTTTTCACTCACGGGCCGATTGCTGGGTGATGTGGGTGGGGGTGGGCCACCTGTTATTATACTCTCGGTGGTTGCGAATTGAGGATGGGATCCTCTGTTATATCACGAATTGGGGTGGAATTTTCTATTGTTGAGAAACCTTTTGGCTCCTGGATGTTGGACATGGGGCTGTATCTTGGGGTTTTCTTTGGTTGTTGTGGCATTAGAAGAGAACCGGTTGTGGGCGATGTGGTTGATTCTTGACTATTTTCTTTCCCTTGATATGTGCTTATGATTAATAGTTTCCCAAGTAGGTGCATAAAATTAATTAAACATCACTACTGAACATGAAAACGAATTGGATAAATGGGTTTTCTTGGAAAGAGTTGTGACTCGGACTTGAGTGTTGTTTGTGTTCCTTAGGCTGGCTGAAAAACCTAAACTTGGGAGAGTTCTTGTTAACTATATATATACTTGTAGTTTTGAGTTTCTTATTAGCGCCCCGCCTAAGTTGAGCACTTAGTGTCGAACACCCCCATTTCATGGGGGAGGGTGATTTTCCCAACACTATTATAAGTGGCTGTTTATTAGCTCCTTTTCTACTCCCTTTCGCGGATAGACCAAGTATCTTCGGGCAGGCTGTGATGGCCTGAAGTCCATTATTAGCACAAGAACCTTCGGGTGGGGTAGTGTGGTGGTTGGCCCAGGTGTGTGCAGGCAGGTGGTTTCCCAAGTTTCTTCAGGATGTGGCCCAGGTGTCTTCGGGCGTGGCATTTGATCTTCTAGCCCTGGTGTCTCTGGGCATGGCTGTGGTTTTTCTGGCATAGGTGTTTGCAGGCATGGTTACGTGTGACAGTTGTATCCCAGGCGTGTTTGGGCGGGGTTTTCCAGTGGGACTGCGTGAGGTTATGGCCCAGTTGTGTGCGGGAAGGGTGTGGCAGTGGGACTGCGGCGAGAATGGCAGGATTGGTTCGATGCATAGGATGTCTTCAATAACCAGTGGGAAAGTGGCGTGGGGTACCCAAACATCGATGTGTTATTACTATACTTTACTTGACTTGCGTTATTTGGAGAGTGTGCCATGGTGAGCCTTGGGTGGTTATTTTACCTTGTTTGGTGTTTGGTTTACTCTTTTTCTCATGGGACTCTAGTACGTTCCCCCCACATCTGCACAAGAGCTTTAGGTTTTTCCTTACTGAGTATACTTGTATGCTCACCCTATGTATATAAAATTGTTTTCAGGTTTCCATGAGGACTTCGGGGATTGTGCTGGACCGTACTAGCTCTGACCTTTGGAGCAGTTGCAGTCTATATTTTTTCTTTATTTGGTAATTTTCCGTTGTAGTCACCTGTACTTTCTGGATTTTTACTTTTGTAACATGCATTGGGAGTGGTTCTTGGATTTACTTTTACTTTCCTCTTTTGCTGTTGTTGGGATTTAACATTCTATATCCCAGTCATATTAAAAGAAAAAGGGTAATGCCTTACATTTAGTGTGTGATTCTATACCCTTGGTGCTAGTCTCTAGTCCGGGAGCTATTGAAGGTGGGTCTTGGGGGTCATTATCTCTCCTTCAACATAAAGAAGGATGGTCATAGAAATCTGCTGACCCTTCCCTCCTTTTGGTGAAGGCAGTTCTTGACATAATGGTATCAGAGGAATTTTTGAGAGATATGATGGAGTCTGGAGTTAGGCACAGTGAGGATTGCATGGGATGGTAGGGAAATAGTGTTGGGTGACCATGGTGCTAGTCTCCAGTCCGGGAGCTATTGAAGGTGGGTCTTGGGGGTCATTATCTCTCCTTCAACATAAAGAAGGATGGTCTTAGAAATCTGCTGACCCTTCCCTCCTTTTGGTGAAGGCGTTTCTTGACAGAATGGTATCAGGGGAATTTTTGAGAGATATGATGGAGTCTGGAGTTAGGCACAGTGAGGATTGCATGGGATGGTAGGGAAACAGTGTTGGGTGACCTTGGTGCGTGAATTAGGCCAGGGAAGACCAGCTAGGACACTGGATTTTAGGGCCCCCCGTGATCCGATGCAAGGACTCTGGACCTACCAAACGACCAAGTGAGGCCATGCTGATTATAGGGTACAGACCCTTGGAAAGGTACATGCATCGTAATTACTTCTGTTCTTGTGTTTCTGGGGTGTCTTGGGAATTAAGAATAAATAAAGTGTTTAAGAAGTTTTAAGAACAGTATTCTGCACTACTTCGGCATAGGATTTCCTTGTTTACCTTACAGCTATGGCACCTGGAAGGCGACCACATTTTTTGCAGGCGATCGAGGACCCAGAGAAAACCTTGGCCAATCGACAGAGAGCTGATCGAGAGGAGGAGGACAACCAGTGGAAGAAGACACTTCATGCCTTCTAGCGACAGACCCTCGAGAAGTATGAGGGAAGCACCTCTGATATGAAGACGGTGGGATGGCTAGAGGAGCTAGTGATAGCCTTCAGCTTGATCCGGGATCCGACCGAGTACTGGGTTCCTCTGGCCATCTTCCATATGCGGGGAGCAGCGCGTCAGTGGTGGACGCTATACCTGGGGGAGAGGAGAGAGGCTGAGGTGGAATGGGCTGATTTCAAGAAGGAGTTCCGGGCAGAATTCTTCTCTTCGACGATGAAGGGTGAAAAGAGACAGGAGCTATTCTCCCTCCATTAGGGGAGTATGTCAGTGAGGGAGCTAGGAATAAAGTTCAAGGACCTCATACGTTTTTCTCCGGAACTCTTTCCCGATGAGGAGTCTCAGACAAGACGTTTAGACGATGTGCTACGACCCTCCCTCTAGTATGTTATTACCCCCTTTACCCTACCGACGTACATGGAGGTCCAGAAGAAGGCTGAAGTGGTGGAGAGGATGCACGCTCTAGGAGGTGTGTCATGAGAAGGGATCCTGCTGGGACCATCGAAGGGGAACGCCGTCAACACCAGGCCCCCAACGTCAGGACCCTCAAGGTTCCGACCAGTAGGGAGTAGGCCGCAACAGTTTCAGTTTCGATCCCCTGGTCCTCACCCTTTTCCCTCGGGCACTGGACCGCGGTGCTTCGTCTGTGGAAGCAATGGAAATCTCTGGAGTCAGTTCCCAGACCTGGTACAGTACCGTGGTGGTGGACATCCCTAGCACCCGCCCCAGCACCAGCTTCCAGCCAGGCTTTTCCAGCAGCAGCAGCAGGGACAGCGAGCTCCCGCTCCTCCGAGGGTAGACGTAGGAGGAGGAGGCTGACCTCAGGGCGCTCCTCAGGGACCTCAACTGTGGCGTGGTCGGGGAGGTGGCCGATAGCTGAGGGGTAGAGGATCTGGGCGTGGAAAGTTACACGCTGCGGAGGCATCAGTTCCAGCAGGGCCGGAGGTTGTTTGAGGTACGATCAGTTTCTTTAGTACCCTTGCTTATGCCTTGTTCAATACCGGTGCTTCACACTCATTTATATCACCCAGTCTAGCTCGTTCCTTGGGTCTAGATGCTGAGATACATCCAGTGCCCCTAGTGCTGAGTAGACCAGTCAGAGGTTAGACCGACTTGTTGTTTGTTTGTCGAGGATGCAAACTGATGATAGGGCCACATCAGTCAGTTAGGTATCTCCTTCTTCTACAGATACAGCCATACGATGTCATCCTAGGCATCGACTGGCTATTCACTGTGTGTTCCATCATCGACTACTTCCAAGGAAGGGTATTGTGCTCAGACATGGGTGGCTGCTGTGTTACCTTCACCGGTGAGCGGAGCAATCAGAAGGGCAGCAGGAGAGAGGAACCCCTCATCTCCTTGTTAGCTGAGCTTTCATTAGAGTTAGTAGATGCTGAAATGGTGGAGGTGCCAGAGATCGTTCGTGAGTTTATGGAAATCTTTCCTGAGGAGGTTATAACTCTACCCCCTCAACAGGATATCGAGTTTGGGATAGCCTTGTAGCCTGGTGCTCGTCCGATCTCGATGGCTCCTTACCGGATGGCACCTTCGGAGCTACGGGAGTTGCGGATTTAGATTGAAGAACTGACAAAGAGAGGTTATGTTCGACCAAGTGTGTCACCGTGGGGTTCTCCAGTCCTGTGCGCAAAGTAGGCAGATGGTGGTCTCAGGTTGTGCATATACTACAGGAGGCTGAACTAGGTAACGATCAAGAATCGCTACCCTCTACCGGGGATAGATGATCTTTCCAACCATCTGAAAGGGTCAGGGTGGTTCTCGAAGATCGACATGCGGTTTGGGTATCACCAGTTGAGATTGATAGAGGGTGACATCCCTAAGACATCGTTCTAGTGCAGATATGGACACTTCGAGTGTGTGGTCATTCCTTTTGGTGTTACGAACTCCCCGACTGTGTTCATGGGACTTATGAACTCCATCTTCCGGGAGTACCTGGATCAGTTCGCGGTTGTTTTAATCGATGATATCCTGATCTATTTAAGATCAGAGGAGGATCATGCGGAGCACCTAAGGACGGTTTTGGAGGTCCTCCGACAACACCAAATCTATGGTAAGTTGTCTAAATGCATGTTTTGGACACGATAAGTGCACTTCCTTAGGCATGTAGTGTCCGAGATAGGGGTAGCGGTGGACCCATCAAAGGTTGAGGCAGTTGTTTCTTGGGCAGAAACCAAGAATGTGGTGGATGTTTGTATTTTCCTTGGACTGGTCGGTTACTACCGGAGGTTCGTACCCAACTTATCTTGAGTTGCGGCACCTTTGACAGCCTTGACCAAGAAGGACCATGTTTTTTTGTGGAGTGAGTAGTAAGAGGAAGCCTTCATCTATCTGAAGGAGAAGTTGGTTAGTTCCCCAGTACTCAGATTACCAGAAGAAGGGGCGGCGTATGAGCTGTTCTATGATGCTTCAGGATAGGGAATGGGATGTGTGTTGATGCAGCGACAAGGGGTGATCTCTCATGGGTCTCAGCAGCTACGCCCCCATGAGCGTAATTATTCCAGCCACGACCTGGAGCTTGCAGCGGTCTTTTTTGAGCTGAAGTTATGGTTGCACTACCTCATCAGAGAACGCTTTGTGGTCTTCGTAGATCACAAAAGTTTGAGGTATATATTCTCCCAGCGGGACCTAAACTTGCAGCAGCGAAGGTGGATGGAGTTCCTCCAGGATTAATTCTTCAAGATTTCCTACAATTCAGAGAAAGAGATTGTAGTGGCTGATGCCTTGAGCAGGATATCACGGAAGGATGTGGTCCAAGAATCGGCAGACACCTGGAAGGAAATGGAGGAGTTGGCTTCCATACACCTGGATGCGAGGATGGATATCGGTAGAGGTTTCCTGTATTAGATGGACGTACAGTCGTCTCTGTTTCAGCAAGTGTAGGAGTCTCAGTGGGGAGACCCAGAGTGCGAAGTGATGTGTGACCGAGTTGACTAGAGGAATGCTCCAGAAGGGTGGATGGAGGATGGTCGGAACCGGATGCTTTTCCAGGGAAGGTTGTTTGTTCTAGAAGTGATGTGTGGAAAGGTTCTTAGTGAGTTCCACAACTCACCCCTAGCAGTACACCCTGGAGTGTCCAAGATGTACTAGGGACTGAAGAGACAGTTTTGGTGGACCAGAGTGAAGTGAGCAGTGGCAGAGTTTGTGGTCAAGTGCTTAGTGTGTCAGCAAGTGAAGTCTGAACACCAAGTTCCAGGCGGCCTACTGCAATCTCTAGATGTCCCCGAGTGGAAGTGGGACGACATATCGATGGATTTCGTCACGAGACTACCCAAGGTCCAAGGGGGATATGATGCCATATGGGTGGTAGTGGACCGGTTTATGAAATCGTCTCACTTTCTGGCGATCAAGGAGTCTAGTGCAGTGGATGCTTTGGCACGAAGGTATGTGGATGAGGTGGAATGGTTGCATGGACTTCTGAGGTCCATAGTCTCGGATATGGATGCACTATTTACTTCATGAGTCTGGAGAGGATTGCAGCATGCTTTTGGAATCCAGCTACGGATTAGCACTGGTTTCCATCCCCAGACAGATGGACAGACAGAGCACACCATCCATACCTTGGAGGATATGCTGCGGGCATGTGTTCTGGACTCAGGAGGATCGTGGGTGTGATACTTGCCTCTGGTAGAGTTTTCCGACAATAATTTCTGTCACTGTACCATTGGTGTGGCCCCGTTTGAAGCCTTGTATGGGAGGCCATGCCGTTCACATGTGTGTTGGACCGAAGTAGGAGAGGCAGGCATCCTTGGCCTGGAGGTGGTGCAGAGCACGACATAGAAGGGTCAGCTCATACGGGAAAGGATGAAGGTGGATCAGGACTGATAGAAGTCATATGCTGATACCAGGAGGAGCACCTTGGAGTTTGAGTATGGAGACCATGTGTTCCTGAAGGACTCCCCTTGACGTGGACAACGGAGGTTCGGAAAAGGGAGTAAGCTTTTTCTGAGGTTCATCGGACCCTTCGATGTGTTACGGTGGGTCGGTTAAGTGGCTTATCAGCTAGCTCTACCACCGCTTCTATTGAGGATACACGATGTATTCCATGTGTCCCAGCTTCATCGTTACCTACACTACGATTCACACATCCTTGATTGGGGAGAGCTAGACATCGAGGATGACGTGACTTTTGTGGAAAGACCAGTGATGATCGAGGATCGTGAGGAGAAGGTGCTTCATGGGCGAACCATCCCCTTGGTTCGTGTGTTATGGAGACATGGTGGGCTTGAGGAGAGTACGTGGGAGAGGGAAGCACAAATGTGTGCCCAGTACCTAGAGTTGTTTTGAGTTTTGTACTCTTCGGTTTATACCTATTGTGGTAGAACGTTTTATCTTATTTTTCTATGAAATACACTCTTTTCCATTATCTGAATGTGTTTGAAATGTCCTGGGTACGGGGAGGGGGGGGGGGGACCTGACCCCAAATCAAGACACATTAAGGTGGATGTGATTAAACCCATGCGGGCGAGTCAATGCCACCCAAAGCGGATAGTATCTTGACATGGGGAAGGAGACTCCCCAACCCACGTGGCTGGGCAATTGACATGTTATGATTGCTTGGTTCTTAAGATAAAGATGTTTTTAGTTGACAATGAGGTTCGCTCCTAAGAAGTATCTTTAGAGGGTGGTTATTCTTTAGAGGGTGGTTGTTCGGACAACACTCATCTCCTTTCTGGTTTGGTCCTATATTCTCGAGGGAAAGAATAGTTTGAGAAGTATCTGATGTAATGGCCCTGGTTTTGGGGTCCATTACTTTGTGAAAATCTGATGTTGGGTGTTCTGGGTAGTCTGGGAATCTCGGTGAAGTTCTAACGGTAGGCCTACCGGTAGCCTTAGCCTACCAGTAGAAGGCCTACTAGTAGCTCGGTCTATCGGTGGCCGCAGCCTACCGGTTTTTCGGTCTATCGGTAGCCCTCAGATACCGGTAGCTGTAAGGAACCGGTAGCTCTCAGCTACCAGTGGCCCTCATACCCCCACGGGTTTTTTTCCAGTAGTGCTTATTTTTGCGCAAATTGGATTTTAAACCTTATTTTTACCCCTTTAAACTTCTTTAAAATCCCAGTAACGCCCATAAATGGCGTTTAATTAAATATTTAATGAATTAACCTGGTGTGTGCATAGGTTTAAACCACTCGATTCTTTAATAATGTGTGAGGCCACGTGGTCAACCCTTGACCCCCGCTCCTTACGCGGTTCCACGATGTTATCTCAACTGTCCCTGACCCTTATAAACTAAAGGGTTTTCCGTGGGTTTCATCTTTTCTCGATCACCCTGTGTTGTGCTAGTAGTACCCTTCGTTCAGATCTTTTCATTCGGATGAGCCGCATCGCTATCCATGAAGTTCCGCGCCCGGCCTTAGCATCGATCGTTGGTCAACAAGTAGGGAATTTATCCTTCATCTCTCATTTTGTGTATCATGCGGGGTGGGAATGATTTTGTTTCTGTGGAATTGTATAAACCTGAACCTTAATGAAGATAATGAATGAACATTAATGAAGGGGTAGGGTTGTGATCGATGATGCTGCCTTGATTTATGATCTTCCATAACTTTATGATTTTTGAATTGTACGGGCTTAGGCCTTCGGAAAATCATGGTCGTTGGTGGTCTTTCTGTGTGCAATAATGAACACTTGCCTCTGGTGATGTTTAATGGGTTTTTTTGTGGTTTTATGCCCTTACTATGAAAAGTAAATCAGTTAATTACTTACATTCGGCTAAACAAATCGAAAGCACCAGGATCAACTCTCTTCTGTGATAACACCGGTTAAAGTACAGTGAATTTGAAAATCACGGAGTGTGTCAAATCTTATAAATCGAAAAATACTGGCATGGGCCTACTTTGTGTTGATGGAAGTGGGGTTCCGCTTTCTTTTCACTCATGATCAGATTGCTGGGTGATGTGGGTGGGGGTGGGACACCCAGTTATTATACTCTCGGTGGTTGCGAATTGAGGATGGGATCTTCTGTTATATCAGGAATTGGGGAGGAATCCTCTGTTGTTGACAAACTGTTTGGCTCCTAGATATTAGACATGGGGCTGTATCATGGAGATTTATTTGGTTGTTGTGGGTTTACAAGAGAACCGGGTGTGGGTGATGTGGTTGATGCATGACTGTTTTCTTTCCCTTGACTTGTGCTTATGATTACTAGTTGCCCAAGTACGTAAAGAAACATAATTAAACATCACTAATGGACATGAAAACGAATGGGACAAATTGGTTTTGTTGGAGAGAGTTGTTACTCGGACTTGAGTGTTGTTTGTGTTCCTTAGGCTTGCTAAAAAACCTAAACATGGAAGAGTTCCTGTTACCTATATATATACTTGTAGTTTTGTGTTTCTTATTCGTGCCCCACCCAAGTTGAGAACATAGTGCCGAACACCCCCATTTCAAGGGGGAGGGTGTTTTTCCAAACACTATTATTATTGGCTGGTTATTATCTCCTTTTCTGATCCCTTTCCCAGATAGACCAAGTATCGTTGGGCAGGCTATGATGGCCTGAAGTCTATTATTATCCCATGAACCTTCGGGCGGGGTAGTGTGGTGGTTGGCCCCGGTGTGTGCGGGCAGGTGGTTTCCCAAGTGTCTTTGGGATGACGCCCAGGTGTCTTCGGGCGTGGCAGTGGATCATCTAGCCCAGTTGTCTTCAGGCATGGCGGTGGTTGTTCTGTCCTAGGTGTTTACAGACGTGGTTATGTGTGACAGTTGTGGCCCAGGTGTGTGCGGGCAGGGTTTGGCAGTGGGACTGCGTGAGGTTATGGCCCAGGTGTGTGTGGATGGGGTGTGGCAGTGGGACTATGGAGATAATGGCGGGATTGGTTCGATGCGTAGGATGTCTTCAATAACAAGTGGGAAAGTGGCGTGGGGTACCCAAACATCAATGTGCTATTACTATACATTACTTGACTGGCGTTATTTGGAGAGTGTGCCTTGGTGAGGCTTGGGTGGTTAGTTTACCTTGTTAGGTGTTTGGTTTACTCTTTTTCTCATGGGACTCTAGTACGTTCCCCCCACTTGTGAACGAGAGCTTTATGTTTTTCCCTACTGAGTATACTTGTATGATCACCCTACGTATATAAAACTGTTTTCAGGTTTTCAGGAGGACTTCGGGGATTATGATGGACCATACTATCTCGGACCTTTGGGGTAGTTCCAGTCGTTGTTTTTTATTTCATTGGTACATTACCCTTGTAGTCACTTGTACCTTCTGGATTTTTACTTTTGTAACTTGCATTGGGAGTGGTTATTAGATTTAATTTTACTTTCCAATTTTGGTGTTGTTGGGATTTACCATTCTATCACCTGATCCTATTAAAAGAAAAATGGTAATTCCTTCCGTTTAGTGTGTGATTCTATACCCTTGGTTCTAGTTTCCACTCCGGGACTTATTAAAGGCGGTTCTCAAGGATCATTATCACTCCTTCAACTTAAATAATGAAGGCCCTGACAATCTGCTGACCCTTCTCTCCTTTTGGTCAAGGCAGGTCGTGAAAATCTCACTTGTGCATATGTATGGACTATAATCTTCATTAAGTAATGGAATTTATTTTTCATCATCACTTTAAATTAATAATTATAAAAGTGTATATAATGAATAATTATGATATATATCTCAATATTAATATTTTATAGATGATCAAACAATGATCAAGGAACAAGTAATTAAACTATCTGATCAATAAAGAAATGTGTTATCAACCAGAACAATGATTTAAATAAATAAATGATAATATATGATTGATAGTATTTTAAAAGTAAATAATATATGGTATGGTATATTTGATATAATGTTTATTGGTATATCTAGTTTTTTTTATGATTTTGTAGACCTCTACCCTTGGTTTTATCTAGTCTGTGTTGTAACATTACAATTTTTTTCTCTCTATTATGTCATATATTTATTCTATTTTTTCTTCTATAGTTTCTATATTTTATGTATATATAGGTCATGTATCCATTTCAAGTTGTATGAAATAATTCCATCTAGTCATTGTTTTATTCATATGGGCTAGTTACTAGGAAATGGGGATAGGGAACACCCTTCGGGTATGTGGTGGATCATTTCTGGTACCAGTTTTTAAGGGTATCCCAGGTAGGTCTGTTTCAAATTCTTATCAAAGAAATTCTTTCCACAAGAGTCCCTACCTTTGGATTTCTGGTAGATGGGAGTTAGGATATTTGGTACTTGAGATGTAATATTTGGTGAGTTTTTGTATAGATCATTTAATTACAAGACTCTTGTTACCGTAGGATATTGGGATGTGTGTATCGTGTGTTAGGTTCTGGATATTAATCTCAGTTTTTTACTTATTGTTTTTATATGTGAACTAGTATTACCATCTTTTCTTATTGTTTCTTATATTTTTTTGTGCACTAATATTCCTATGATGTGTACCCCATGGGTTCCAAAATATGGTGTAGTAGATTATCCTTAATGGTATCCTCCTATGGAACCAAATATTATAGAGTAAATCGTGTGAGAAGTTCATTTTAGGGACCAAAATATACTGAAACTCTATAACATAGTTATTTAGGTAATACAAATAAATAGAAGAGACAAGGCATGAAATTAAGATATTATACATTAGAATACCTCATCCATTAATGAAATGAATTATACCCTCTGAGGTGTATACCTGTCTATACAATATAGATTAGATCTTCAAATGTATCTATTTATTTGAGACCATCCTAGTGAAGTTCATAGAATTCATACATAAGGATATAAGTAAGAAATTGTGGGATTTTATGGTATAAGAGGGTATGAATGTGGACATGGATTGGAATGGTTTCATGACCCTCTTATTTATCTAGTTATGCCCAGTTTATTTGATGATGGAAAAATTTATGGAGATCCTCTCTTGGTTGAAGGGATAGTGTTCAGTGTTTGAGTATACTATTCTATTTTCAAACATGGTTCATTTTTCACCATAAGTGGTAAAGAATGATCATATAAAAGAAAAATGTATAAATAGGGATTGAAACCAAACATCATATCATAGGTATTTATACTGAATCTTTATACTTATGAAATGTTAGTCGGCATGGCTATGATGGAAGAGATATAAAAGGTTTGAAATATCAAATATTCATTACATAATCTTTCACCCAGTGGTGGCTTCAATGATGAATAGGATAAGAATATTAATTTTCATGGTCATCAGAATGTTGGTGAAGGTGGATCTTAGTATAAGTCCTAATTTACACCTTCATCTATATCCAATAGTGTGACCCAAACTTACTATCAGTGTGGAAAGGTCGAGCATAATTGATGTTCTTGTTCCACATCTATGAAGTTGTGTGATGGTTGTATCTAGTAAAAGCATTTTCATTGGTCCATTTAGGCTATGTCTTTGTCATTCTATGGTAAAGTATTTTCTCTTCCAAATGCCACAATATCATAGTGAAAAAACATAAATGATTATGTGGCTCTAGCCATAAGCATCGGGAGTGAAGCACTATTAAGTAGTGGATGAGTCTTCAGTAGAGGATACCATGGGTATCGTTATTGTGATAGGTACAATCATTGTTGAATATTCTATAGAAACTTCTTTATTTTATATTTGTTCCTCCCACTCATTTATATCAGACTACTCTATTTACACTCTTAAATATCCAATATAACTCATGTAATTTATCATGGAGTTAGAAACACCTATTGGGATGAGGAAAGATTAATGGTTTTAGTTTCCTTCTTGTTTTATATAGATATCTGACATGTAGTTAGTATAATATTTCCTCAGTCTCAATCTGTATATGTTGTACTACATAATGTAGATGCATTGTCTTATTACTCATCATGATAAAATTTATTTTTATCACCAAGATATATCATTCCATGTTGATGATGATAGCTATTAGCTATTTCAAAGAGAGTGGGATCTATGCCTAGGTCAAGAAGATCATTTCCACCCAGACCATATATTTTTTATATATACTATTTTGTTTGATCCCGATGTCATTTCATATATTATTGAACTTCCCATGGTTTTTCAATCGTTTCATGGAATTTTATAAAATTAATTATCTACTCATCTTCTATAGATAGAGGTGAATTGGTTGTTTTATTTTGTTCCACGTATGCTTCTGATCTCGATACCCTCTTATCACATGGAACTGAAAAAGTTGAAATAGATGAAGATTCAGTTTCATGATCTAATGGAAAATGATTTTATCTCCCTTTTTTTCATTATGGATAGCCTAACTACTATTTTCCAAGATGGATGATGGATCACTTTAACTATTCGTGGACTATCAAAGGATGAGAAATGTGATGCTTAAGAACAAGTACCATTTTCATAATGTGGAAGACTTGTATGATCATTTAAAGTGGGTTATGTGGTCTTGATGATAAATATTTAGTCAGGTTATCATCATCATAGATTTTATAAATCAAATATTCCAAATATGTATTTTGGGATCTAGTATAGACATTATATATATCTCATGGTTCATTTTGGTCTATATAATTCTCCAATGGTTCGTATTCCTTTAATGAACTAGATATTCCATCAGAACCATGACACTTTTATTATAATTTTCATATATGATATTCTGGTTTCCATGAGATCCGAGTTTGAGCATGAGAACCATTTAAGATTTGTTTTAGGAATCCTAAGAAGTCACTGTTTATATATTAATCTTTCAAAATGAAATTTCTAGAACCTTGGAGTGATGTTTTTGGGGTATTTGATTTTTGAACATGGGGTTTTAGTGGATCCTAAGAAGGTGAAGGATATCTTGTCATGGGTAGAGCCACATAATGTATTTGAGATATAGTGATTCATTGGTATTACTGGATACTATTAGTAGGTTTTCAAGTATTTGTAGAAGTTGGATTCACTATTGGATACTCTTACAATGAAAGGGGTGATGTTCATATGGGATGCTAAGTGTAAGACATATTTTAACAAGTTGAAATATATTCTGACATATCAACCTATGTTGAACTCACCTAAGCCTCGTAAGTGGATTTGGTATACTATGATGCTTCTGTTGTTGTTCTAGGTTGAATTCATATGAAGGTTGATCATGTTGTGGTCTCGGATTTTATTCACCTTTAGATGCATGAAAATAATTACCCCACCCATAATTTGGAGCATTTGATAATTATGCATGTACAAATGTGTTGGAGGCATTGTCACTTCCGATAAAGATTCACAGTCTTTTATAACAATAGGAATCTATGTTATATATTTTTAAAAGGTAAGGGGTATATCATCGAGGAAAAAATTAGTAATAAAGTTCCATCGTAGGTTATCTTGGAATCGAAATAATAGTGTAACCTTATTGGGTGTTTCACTAAGTCTTATCTAGATGCTTATAATGAAGATTTAGGTATATTTCTAGATAGTGGTTAGTTATCATCATCTTTACTTGAGTCTATTCTATAGGGTCATTAATATTATGAATAATTACGAGGAATAAGGGAAACCCATTATGGTGGGGAGAAAATTTTATTTTGGTCTATCTTTTTTGAAGGTATTCTCTACATTGGTGACTGATTTATCATCCCAACATCTATTAAGAGTTCATACCTGTTTTATTTTCATTGTTCATTATGGGGAGTTCTTCTGGTAACTGTGATAATGTATTCTGATAATAGATAATGGTGTTGGGGGACATGTATGATGTTTGACATTGTTGATTATCTGTCCCGATATTATATGTTACATAAGATAAAGGCAGAGTACCTGAAACCTTTTGGTTTTTTCTAGCCTTTTATAGTGCTAGAATAGAAATGGGATGAGGTGTCTATAGAAGTTTTTGTTGGATTTCAATAGATTCACTAAGGGAATAATTATATTTAGAATTTTATTGTTTGGTTGACAAAATCAACCCATTTCATTCTGATTAGAGACATTGCTAACATTTATGATATGGGTACATTGTATGTTTTGGATATTGTGAGGATAAGTTGGGTTACCTATGATAAAATTTAAAAATAGTATTTTTTTTCCTACTTAGATATCCTAAATGAGTGTCTAGGTGGGGATGGGGGCTCAATTCTGATTGATAAAAGCTTACCATCCACAGACAGACCATCTAATAGAGAGTGTTATTCATATTCCAAAGGATATTCTTCATGCCTATGTATCATATTTTGGTGGATTATGGGACAACCATCTTGGAATAGTAATGTTTTATTTTAACAACATCAACCAATTATTTATTAGAATAGTACCCTTATAGGCATTGTATGTTTTCCCATGCGGTTAACCACTTTATTGGGAATAGTTAGGAGAGACATCTCTTATGGGAACACATATAATTCATGAGATAATAGTAAGGATTGAGGATATTTTTTGGTGTTTGGGAATAAATTTAACTTATAAAAAATCATGTTCATATCATCGAAGTTATACTATGTACTTTTCTATTAGTGGCTATGTTTTCTTGAAATATTCTCCTTGGTTGGGTCACTGGTGTCTTGGAAAGTATGGAAAATTAAATCTAATATATGTTGTACTATTTAAGCTCATAGTGTGGAAGAATATGGATTATTATCATCTATAAATGTTGGCTCAAATTTTGGGTATACATGATTTTTTTCTATGTATCTCATTATACATATATCATCCTGATCCCAATCACATTCTAAGTTGGAGCCAAAGGATTTAGTTTTGGGAAAACCAGTGGATATAATGGATTCTTATGTGATTGTATTTCATGGAAAATATATCCCATTTATTAGATATTTTTGGATTCACAGATATATTTTCATGAGACAAGGGATCATGAATCATCAATGAGGGAGTAGTGGCCTTACCACTTTCTGGAGAACCATTCATCGACATGAATTATTTAGGATAGAATTTTTAATGGATGGGATATTGTAACATCATGTTTAATGGTATGTATCATTTAATGTTTAAGATCATGTATTTTGGGTTCATAGGGTGTCAGTGACTTTCTAAGAGTTCTATAGCTCCTGGGTTGGGTGATGTGTACAGTTCTAGTTCACATTATGAACCAGATTCACAATGTGAATATGTCACATGACATAAGAAATGAATCCTTTTCATATTGTAAAAATGGTAAGAGAAATAAAACATGTTCCCAAATTGAAAAGGATTTTTAAGGTTTTTATTTAGCTAAGGAATCACCACTTTTTAGAAAACATGCTATTCATGGGACTTACATCATGAGTCTTTAGTTCACAGTGTGATTTGTTCACAACCATTAGGTTTTATAGAATACACTCATAACTTATTTTCATACATAAATTATTAATCCTCTTACATAGAACACCAGGTTCTCTTCCAAGAAATTTTGGTTGTTTCCATTCCTTCTAGATTGCTTCATTTGATGCTTTATCTATGTGTTTGTTATGTTGTTACTCTTAGGTAACATCCTTTCGGCTTCATCATTTCCATTGGTCATAGAAATTATTTGTCACTACTTTTTTGAATCTTTGAACTTATGGTTATTTATTGAAAATCCTTTCTAAATCCATAGTGATATCTTCTCCCAAAATATCACCCTGATATTGGTTGTGATGTATAGGGTGTATTGGTCAAGGTATTTAAGATCTAACATTTCATCTAGCCATTTTCATGATGGAAATTGATTCTAATATGTGAGGAATAGTTACAGGTCTTCTTTTATTGTCATTGATGTTATTTTAGTGTTATTAGATCTCATTTAAAGTAGTGTTTAACATGAGTTTTATCTAGGTGGCTCCATATCCTTCCTTTATTAGATAAATTATACTTCTTCTATTTTATAATTTTTTATAAATAAATTGGAATTATTGATTTTTGGTTATAAATGTATTTGTGTTAAAAGGTGGATTTCCTTTGTTTTTGAGTACTGGGAAAAGAAAGGGTCATTTTCAAATAATTTTAAGTGGTTTTTGAAATGGGTTTTAAATCATGTCTTTTGGAATAAAGGGTAATTAAAATGATCATGAAATGTGAACCCATTGAAATGATTTGAGAAATGAAGCATATGTAAAGCATTGGGTACTCAGTTAGAAGGTGAAACTTATTTTCATCCTCTATTTTTATTATCAGGAGGTTCAGTGACTGCAAATTAGTTTTTTATTATCAAAATACTCATGGGGTGTTCCTATGATCCCTAGGACTATTGTTCTAGGGAATTTCTATTGAAATTACTTTGGGGGTTCACTCATAGATTTTTAATTTTCTTTATAGGCCTACATTTTAAGGACTTGGGTGTTCATTAGTAATTGACTGTGGTATGAGTAGTTTATATGCCATACTTTTTATGATCCTTGGCCTATTTACTATTGTTCTTTATTTTTTTAAGACTTTTTGATATAAAAGCTTTATATTTTTCATTTCTACTATTGAAATTATAATTTTAAACTATTATAACTAATTTTATTTAGAACTATGGAATGAGGAAAATATTTTACCATGTTTTTGATATAAAAAATATTTATTATTTACTATTACAAGTTTTTGTAAATATTATAATACTTGAGTGATTTTTTTATATTTTTATAGAGAACACTTACGTAGAATACTACTAAGCCAGTTAGTTCACACCCTCCACAGACATTTGGCAGTGTGTAGACCTGATTTTAATATTTTGATGTAAGAAACAAATCGTCCCATATTGAGGTAATTAGGTATAATATGTGGTGTATATACTACCTATGAATTTATTTAATAATATTATTATTAATTTTATGGGTTTTTATAAATAAATTAAAGGTTATATCTTTCATGAGGTTTTTATTTAGATATTACTGATGTGGTAAAGGGTTGTCATCACAAATTGTCTTCTTTGTGACATATGTTATGTTATAAACCCATCTTCTTTTATGAGGTGTCTATAAATCCCTTTAAATATTAAAAGATGAATATCCTTATGTTCATGATATTTAAATTTTCATCTTATTTTATTCTTTCATGGGTATTATGATTGAAAAGTTACCAAAGTGGTAATGGATTTATGTTTCAATCTCATTTTAATCAAGATGGTCTATGTAAGAATTTTCATTACCTGAAATTAAATATAATTTATCTCATAAAACCATTTCATTTTATTATCATATATTTATGCATTTAATTTTAAGGTAATATCATACTTTTTTACTCTTTGGTGCATGAAATTATCAGTAATTTCTTTTGTATGAAATAAAAAGTTATTTTCTCTTAATTCAGGAATATCTTTCTTCTATGTCAATGTTTTATTTAAAAATATTTTAAAGACCATTTTTATTATTCACCTATAATTGTTTGAAGTTATTTTTACTCAAGTATTAATTTCAATATAAATATTAGAAGGTGTATTATTTTTTTCTGAATAAGGTTCTTTTTATTATTTTACTGAAAATGTAAAGGAGTATTTTTTTAACACACACAACATGAATGGAATTTTCCGTCATCATGATTTCTCAATGATTTAAATATTAACATAAATGTTTCCATTGTTCATTTCCAAGAAAAATTTTCCTTACTATTTTGTAAATATTTTGATTTTACATACGTGATTTCAAAATGAAATGGTTATTTTCCTCAAGAAATTTTATCGTGATTTTTAATGGAACTTTTCATCTATGATAACCAAATTTGATATTAATTATGCAATATTTGGTACATTATAAATTGATAATAAACTTATTGTCTATATATATGGTTTATGATTTTTATTTTATGATTTTTATGAAACTCATTCAGTTTCATTGGGTTTTTTATATAATGAAATAATGAAATTCCTTTGAAACATTTTTTCTTTCCATGGGTTATAATATTATGATATAATGATTGTATTATAATCTTGTGTCACACATATATATGGTTTCTATAATAATATAGGTGGGACTTAAATAATATATACCTAAAATTAATTGAGTAAATATAGATATATTATGAGATAATAATGACTCTAATGGGGAGTGAACCCATTTTAGTAATAGAATCTTTCCACATTAACATTATTGGGAGTGAACCTTGACTAATGATATAATGTAATGGGGAGTGAAACCAATATAGAATAATAGTATTGGAAGGAATATTTGATTAAGGTAATGATTTTCTATGCTCATGTGTATACCAAAAACTAATTCATATGGCTTATGATATGTTCTCATTTGTCTTGATTGATTATTTCAGATTTTTTAATCTTACAAATTATTTATTTTGTTATAAAAAATCCTTATGAAATGATTTTTTTAATAATATTTGACTTATTGTGTGTGATTATTGTTAGTTTTGATCATTTTATTATACTATTGGGATCATGTTATGCCCACCTATGATCAATGATTGATATCTCTTATGTTTACCATTCTGAGAAACTAAGCTCAACATTTATTATGTCTTTCCCATTAGATATGAAAAAAGATTAAAAATAGAGTATGTCTAATAAGTGTTATATATGATATACTATTTGTGGAATATTTTCAATAAATTCCTATAAATAATAGGATTATGTATCTATTGTCAAAATAAAAATTAATTTTAAGTTATGATATAGATTGTAATGTTATGTAATAAATATTAATTTAATAAATTGTATTATTTATTTTTGAAATGTTTGGGTCACTATATTCTGGGAATGACTAGGACATATCGAGACATATTTAATTTTGGATAAGAATATTTAGAGAAACTTTTCTATTATATCATGAGGTAGATAGTCATGATTTGTTTTTTCTATACAGCGTGAACATATTAAAGGATGTAGCAGTACTATAATAATTTGATGGTTTCCTTAATTTCATCAAACTACTTGTTATCATTCCCTGACAGATATCTAAAAAAAAGGTCGAATGTCTTAAATTAAATTAAAAAAATTTGAAATTTGAATTTTATTTGACTATAAAATAATTTCAAATCATCCCATGTGATGTTGTAATATATTGTATAGAATTAAAGAATAGAGATAGAAAAAATGTAAAAAGATCAATGAACAAAGAAGATAGACAGGTGGAGTTATGTGTTCCTAGGAGGATGAGGACAATAATATGGGATTATATTGAATATTTTATTTATGAATATAGTACTATTTTGGATGTAATAGTATTAAATATTAGTCTTAGAATATGATTTTTTATTGATAATTTGGGAAGATTAGATTAGTTGATTATCATAGATATATTAGAATTATTGATGTGATAATTATTTAATACACTTAAATATAATTACTATAGTGGGATTATTCAATATAGAGAAATTTTATTGATGTTTTTTAATGATTGTTTAAATATTAAAGACTCCACCCTTCTTATAACTATCCAAATATATCTAGAAGAGGATTTGGAAGAAGCACTTTGGATACAAAAAATTGTTAATTTAGAACCTTAAAATGAAAGGAATGTCAATTTCTTACAGTTATCATGAATCAACCATCACGTCAAATAACTATAAAAATCCTATATTTATATAAAATGGATTTTTTAACCCTCTTAGAAGTAATGAGTAAAAGAGAGGAAGAGGTCAAGAACTTTTGATGAGCAGTGATATCTTCCAAAAGATTTTAGTCACAATCTATTGAAGTGGTGATTTTTTGGAATTTTTATATATTATAGATATGTTATCCTTGGATGTATTATTTTAATGGTGAACTAAGTAAAATCACATTTTTCTTTAATTTTTTACGTTCTTCACGTTTTCATATAAACTATTGTGTATGGATCTGATAAAAAAGACAATTTATGGATTAATTAGTATTCCTTAATATGTTTTTTTCTTTAATGTTTTATATTTTAGTGTGTTGAGATAAAATTCATAGGTATATTAAAATCAAGAATATTGAAGGCTCAATTTGGGTCATTATTTACTCTTGGATAGTCATTAAGATTAATAATGGTCTTGGTATATGTTTTTAAATAGTAATGGATTCTAAACCCCATTATTTTTGTAGGATGATTCAAATATGAGTGAATAATGGTTTTTTATAGTTGATGCATCAATTTTCTAAGGATATACTACTTATTACTGGTGTTTTATGTTAAAATGGAACTAGAATATAATGTTCAGGGGAGAATAATACTATTAATATTTAATTTTTTATGAATTCTATATTTTTATAATTGTGTTAATTATATTCATTTTTTCTCAAACTATTATCCGACAATATGTTCTTATATATCATGTCCCTTCTCTTATGATGTGTCTTTAACACTTTTTATTATGGTGATGATGAACTAACTAGATATTTGTTTGAGGATGAGGTTTTTTTAATTCTTGAGTCTTGATTCTTTAATATTACATTATATTATTCAAACTTAAATATTTTTATAATATTATGGAGTAATATGTATATAATAGTGATCACATCCACTTTCTTCTTCATATTGTTTTCTATTGTCACTATTCCTTCCCTCATTCTATATTAAATTTAATATATTTTTGTGTAACTAGTAGATTGATTCTTAAATTTTTGTGGGTACAAGTTAAGATGATCGGTGAATATATTCTCTCAATTTAGGAGTACCATCACTTATAAAACTATAAGGAGATAAGTAGTTAGTTTACTCATTAGGTTTTTTTAGTGCACCAGTTGTTTAAAAAATGATAGTGAAAGATGATTACACATATTGTGGAGCTCTAAAAATGAGTAAAAACTAGATAAACAAAAATTATACAATGAAGTTACTCATAAGAACTAATATAAATACATAAATCATTTTCCAACTCCATTATATTTCATTCATATAAATATTAATACCTTTAATTTTCATTTCATTCACATATAGCCTACTATTACCATACCTTTTATCATTAAAATTGTTTTCATTATTTTAATATAATCATAATCATTTCAAAAATCTATTAATTCATTTAAGATTAATCTTTATAAAATAAATAAAAAGTGATTATAAGAACATATTAGTAGAATTTATCCTCCTTGATAGACCAACACTAAGTTTGTGAAACTATGATAACTTCTGTGTGTAAATAAGAAAAAATAGGTTAGTACTTAATGAAAAAGTATTCTCCTCAATTTTGACCCTTTTTAAGTGATGGTGAAGAACTTATATTTCACTATTTTTCTTTTGATTTTAATATATAAAATAAAAAAAATATTTAAAAACTAAAAAAATTAAAAACCCACGACCAATAAAATTTCTATGGTTTTCAAAACCATGGGTATATCATTTTATGAAACTTTTTGAAAACTAACTTGAAATGTTTTTATAAGATTATAAACCCAAAAAACCCACCACAAAATAAACATTTTACTATAGTTTAAAAATAATATTTCTTAACTCTATTTCTAATCAATTTTTGGTCATTTCACCCCTCACTAATTTAAGGTTTTGTGATCATTAACATTCTAATGAACGTGTTCTATATCACTCTATATTAGTGCATAGATGTCAATATTCATATAAATGTTTAAATTTTAACATCCCATTTATTTTATCTTTATTTTGGAACCTAATTATATGATATTTTAGGTGAAAATTATGTTTCTCTCCACCAATATTTAAATGAAGTTTTATTATCTCCCAATATAATGTGTGTTTTTAAAAAATGTGTTTTAAAATATTATACCTATTACGATTGAGATAAAAATTCATGGGTTCCATTTATTTCATGGGGGAATTTAAAACTCATAAATTTGGTTTAAATTATAATAATCTTAATTGTTTTATAAACATGAAACATCGATCTTGATGTGAAGTGAGAATATTATAAAAATATTTTTATTTAAATTTGATTGTTAAACATTAAATATTGAATTGGTGGCTTTGAATATGATTAAAATAATTATGAAATATATGTATAATGGTAATACTCAATAAATATTTATTTATTAATACTTGGAAAATAAACAATAAATTTTTTTGAAGTAGTTTTATGATTCAAAAAAATGCATTTTCATCTAAAGTGATTTTTACTACATTTTGTAAATTGAAATAATATCTAATTTATTAGACTTTTATAAAATTTATATTATATAATAAAATTTATTTTTTGAATAATAATATCCTAATTAAATTAAGGTGAATTATGTTTATATAAAATGACTGATTTTTCAGAGATTATTGATTTTTTTCAAATAAAGTATTTTATTTTCAATATATAAATCTATTTAAAAGTATCATTATATATTTTATTTAATACTAAAGTTAAATATTTTCCATTTTATTTATAACATTAAATTGTATTCCAATTGAATAAAAAGTATTCATTATTTTAATATAAGTTATTTTTTATTCTTAAAAACGTATTAATCTAAAAAAATAATTAAATTTTATGAATTTATACTAATATATATATCTAGTACTTCTTGAGATTTTATCCTGAAATATGCATACAATATTTTTAATTAGGTTTCTCAAATTTGGAAAATATACCCCTTTTATTTTTTTCATTGTGAATAGTAATCGTTGTAAATATTTATCACCTTAAAAAAGGTAAAATGGGTAGAATAGGGTTCAAAATATGAGATATGGTCTCAAAATCAACCCAAAACATTATTTTATATCATTTAATGATACTAATGTTACCATATCCATCATAAAATTTAATATATGTCATTTTGGTGTGATTTTTCATTAATAATGATATTTTATTTATTTTTAGTAATGAAAATTCTCAAAGGTCACTATATTGCTTTTAATTTTGATTATATAATCACATTGGAATAGGAATCATATAATAATGAATATAAAAATTTATTTTGAAATTTATTGATTTATTTTTTGTAAGATGATTTATTTTAAATTATTAGTAATGGTATAATTACCTTAAATGCTTACACAATGCTGGCACAATGCTTGGATAAGCAGAACAAAAATAAAAGTAAATGGTTTTAAAAAATATGTAAATTTTTTTTATGTCTTATAGTGTAACATAGATTTTATAGTTAATAAAAATTTATCATTGATGGTTAAAGATTTTATATTTTAATTTCATACCTTTCTTGATGTCTTTAAAATAAAAATATTTTAATAGTTTTTAAAATTAATTTAATGTGATTTTATGTTAAATAAATTATAATTAAAATATTTAAAATTCATAAATTTTTTAATAAGACAATCATGTGATATGTGGAAAAAAATGCATCCGTTAACCATTTTTTCTATTTTCTACATTTTATGTAATTTTTTAACCCTCAATGGTTGAAAAATATGATACCATGGTTGAGGATAAAGAGGGTTAACAATAGTTCAAACTAAATAGATAATGGTTAAAATGATATAAAACATATATTAATCCTATTGTATATATTTATTTATATCATATATCATATTCAATTACAAATTAATCCAATTTGAAACCACTTTTACTTGAATATAACTATATATTATTTTTAATGTTTTGAAAAATTACATGAGTACACCTTCACTTCCTTATAAAATGACACCCATCCTTTCTATTATTTACATCACATTGAGACGTATATCAGGACCAAACCATAACAAAATATCTTATGAAATTCTATATCCTTGAATTACTGGTTCCTTTTATCTTAAAGGACCATTCAAAGGATCCATTAGAAGAGATATAATAGGGGACTATTCAAATAATAGGTAATCGTCCTACCCAACATTTTTCAATTTATTTCTTCTTAAACATCCTTTAAATATATGGTATTGATAATAAAATAATAACCTCAGTATGATAAATATACTTTAATTTAATTATTATTGTTGAAAAACCATTTTCCACCCACTTTTTTAACAAATAGAAAATAAAATTATAACTCATCTGTATATGTGGACAACCGCCTCCACATAGCGATATGATTCATTATACACCGGAATAATTCAAGGTTTTTTATTATGATGGTTTTAATTTTTAAATAAAATATTTATTAAATAATCATTCTTATATAATTATAATATATTATCTAACTTCTTACATTTCCATCAATTAAAAACTGATAAAATTTCTCGTGCGTTCATGTGGATTACCACCTATGTGCAACTATGTGATTCATTATTCATTTTCAATTTAATTAGATCATAATAAAGATATGATAAATAAATGTTTATTATATCTATGATATAATAATTACTCTTATAATGTGATTTATTATTTACCTTTCCTTCATTTCAACCATTGAAAAGAGGACACCTCACTAGTGCGTACGTACAGACTACTGTCTCCAGGAAGTGTTGTAAATAATTTTTCATAAAATGTTTATTTTAATAACTATAAAATTTTGTATGAATAATAAAAATGATACTTATATCATGATTAATAATCTTTATATCATTAAACCATGATGATGGTTTATGTAATGAAACCATATAAGAGATAAATGATCCATTTATCACTTGAAAAACTGATTTTAAAAAGAATTATTAATAAATAAGTGATAAGATATTATATGTAAATCATATCTTATATGATATGTATTAATTTGGTTAAATAATATATTTTTAATAAATACAAGTTTATTAGAAATTATATTTGAACACATACTATGAAATACAAGACTTGAGGTTGGGGTTTCTAGTCTCACTTTTATTTTTGTGATACATATGTCACGTTCACCCCTTGTTTACATGGTGTGGTGCATATACTACCCATGAATATATTTATGGTTGTTATAATTGAAGTAATGGGGATATATAAATCTATATAGGGTTATATAATTAATATGTTTTTATTTAGATGTTATCAATGTTGTAAGGGCTTGTTATCTCAAATTGTTTTCATTGAGACATATGTTATGTTCTGTATTTATCTTCTTTTATAAGGTGTATAAACATCCCATTTGAAATTTTATATCATGAATATCATTATTTTAATGTTATATAATGTTTAATATTATTTTATTCTTTCATTGGACTATTATTCAAAAGTTACCAAAGGTTTAAGGGAAATATGTTTCTATCTCATTTTAATCAGGATTGTTTCAGCTTGAATTTACATTAATGTAAATAATTATATCCTTATCTAATAAACTAATTTTATTTTATTCTCCTATTTTTATTAAAATGATTTTAATATAATAACAATATTTTCCTCTATTTGTTTCATTAAATTATTGATAAATTGTTTTAATAAAAACTATCTTTAGTTGTTCTTTGGTAGGGAATTGTTTTTCCCATGTCCTTATTTTATTTAAAACTGATTTCAAGAATGCTTTTAATATTCCTCTATGATTTTTAAAGTTATTTTTACCAATGTTATAATTTTTATAATATAAATTCAAAGTAATATTCTTTCAATTTTTATAAGAGGTAATTTTTACTTTTTATTAATCGTGTGAAGTGAATATTTCATTCAATATATATGAAACAAATAGAATTTTCCACCATCACGACCGCTCATTGAATTAAGTATTAATTTAAAATTTTCCATGGTTCCTTTTTAATAAAATATTTCCCATAATATTTTTGAAATATTTTTATTTTTAATAGTTTATTTCCAAATAAAAACGTTATTTTCAATAATAAATATTATTGTAGTCTTTTAAAAGAATTTTTCGTCTATAATTACCTTCTTTCATGCTAATTATGATATTTTGGTGATATGATATAGTGATACCATCCTTATTATTTATCAGGATGGTTTAACAATATTATAGTGATATTTTAATAAATCTCATTCATTTTCTATGGGTAATTCTATAATGAAATAAAGAAATTTTTATGAAAAACATTTCCTTTACATGGGTTATGATATAATAATATGGTGTATGTTTTACAAACTTATGAAACACATATATGGTTTTCAATATATGATGGGTGGACGATAAATTATATATCCCTCTAATTTATTGGGTGAATATGGATATCTAATAAGATAATATTGATTTTTATAGGGATTGAACCAAGTTCACTAAGGGACTCTATCTACTATGACAATATTAGGAGCTTACCTTAACTAAAGATATTATGAAATATAGTGTTTACCCAATACACTATGATAGTATTAGTAGTGAAACAATACAAAGGAATTGATTTTCTATACTTTGGTTTATCCCAAAAACTTATGTCTTATGCTTATGATATGTTTTCATGATTGATTATTGTTAATACTGCACAATTTTAACTTATTTATTTCATTATGAAAAAGACTTATTGCATGATTTATGATTAATTATTTTTTAATGATTAGGTATGATTATTAAATGTTATTATTATGTTTTCTTTCCCTTATGATTATATTATTCTCACATATGATCTTTGATATATATCTCTTATATTTACCTTACCGAGCATCTAAGCCCACCATTTTGTTATATTTTTTTATCCCTAGGTTATGAATAAATATGATTAGTTTAGTATGTTAAATAAGTGTTATACGTGAGAAAATATATGACGGATACATTGAATATATTTCACGAAATAAGAAGATTTTGTATCTAGTATCTAAATACACTAAACCAATATTATTATACGGTGGATCATAAAGTTATGTAATAAATAATATTCTAATAGTATATAATATTTATGTATGAAAAATATCGATCAATATATTATATGAAGTCTTAGGCCATATCAGGACCTATTTGGTAGTTGATATGGAGTTTTGGAGAATTATTTCAATCGCATTGTGAAATAGATATACAATATTTGATTTTTTTCAATACAGTTGAAACAAATTTAAATATGTGTCAAGTATTATAATAATTTGTTCATTACTATAACAAATTCTAAACACCCTTTTGAATTCCATGGAAGATATCTAAAGGAAAAATGATCTAAATTATGAAATGGAAGCCTGTGAATTTGGAAGTTCACTTTGATTTTAATTTCAAATTTGAAATTAAAATCATTATAGGTGATGTTGTAATATTTTATATATAATTTAAGAGTAGAGATAGTGTAAATATAGAAATACAGATAATATAGAATATATAAAAGAGGATTTGTCTATTCCTATGTGGAAAGTGACAATAACATCGTCTTATATTGAATATTTGGGTTAAAAATATAGGGTTATTAATTGATGGAATTTTATTGAAGATCAGTATTATAAGATGATGTTTTTATGAAAACTTGGTAATATTGTATTAGTTAATTATCATAGATATATCAATAGTATAAAAGTGGTAATTATTGAATAAAATTAAAGATAATTCCTATAGTGGAATTATTTAAACTATAGAAAGTTTATTTTTTTTGTTTATAGATTGTTTGATGACTAATGAATAAACTCTTATCACAAGGATTTATATATATATTTGGAAGAGGATTTGGAAGTATCACATGGAATACGTTAAATAATAAATTTGGAAGATTAAAATGTAAGGAATGTCAATTCCTTATACTTAACATGGAATGAAATTCATGTCAATATACTGAGAAGAATCCTAAAAGTATATAATATAATATTTGTGACCCAATTATAAGGAATGACTAAAACAGGGAATATGTCATGGATCATAGTTGAGCAGTTATCTCTTCCTAATGTTTATAATCACATTCTAGTGTGATAGTTATTTTTAAAATATTTATTCATTATTTATATGTGATCCTTAAATAAAGCCTTTAATAGTTGGACCATGTAAAATCCCAAGGATCTTTCATGTTTTAAATATTAAACATATGTATATTTTCTATTTTGTACGGATCTAATAAAGAGATGATATTCAAAGGTTGAATTGGTGTTCCTTTTATTCTAGTGTTTTTTCATGTTTTGGATTTTAGTGATATGGGATTATGTTCATAGGATATTTTAAATCTAGAATATTGAAGTCTCAATTGGGTTCATTATTTACTATGGGACATATATTAAGATTTAGATTTTCTTGGTATATTTTTACCCTTCAAAATAGAGGCTGAAACTCTTTATTTTTGCTGGAAACATGAAATACAAGAAAATATGGAAATTTTTTTTTCTTGTCTCTACATCCTTGGGATAGTGAGATAATACAAACTTATGGTGTTTATTGTTAAAAATAACTAGGATTTAATGTTTTTTAGCTACTAGTGGAGCAATCTTGTGAGTATAAACAGGATGTTATACTAAATAAAAAGGTATGATATGGAATTTTTTATAAGCCTAATGGATGATTACCAAGGCTGGTTGATATGTAGATAAATGAATTCACTCAATCTAGAATCAAATTTATTTTTCGTTTCTATTAAATTTCAAAAAAAATCTCTAATTTCCTATTGATATTTCCATTTCTATGAGTTATCTATTTTGTATAATGGTATTCATTATAATCATTCTACTAAAAATGTTATCCAACATATTGTTAATTTATTCCACATGAATATAAACTTCTAATGTTTAATTACAAATTGTATTTAATGTGATGAAGAACTAACTAGAAGATCAGTTTGAGGATAATGTACTTGGTAATTATTGAATTTTTATTCTTTCATATTTTATTACCCAATTCAAACATAGATATTATAAAAAGAACTTAAAGTAATAGGTAAATAATATTGATATCCGATAATTTATTCTTCTTATTATCTTTATTTTATTATCAATATCACATATCTATGCCTTCAATAAATTAAATAGATTATCTTTTAATTAGAAAATTGATTCTTAAATGGATGTGGGTGTATGTCTGTACATAATTCACTTAGTTTAGGAGAACCTTAACATATCAAAATATGAGAGTATATGTAGGTAGTTCACTCATTAGGTTTTTTAGTGTGCTAATTATTTAAAATAGAATGGATTGTGATAGTTGATTATACACATAGTAGATCATGAACAATGAGCTACCATAAGATAAAATTTAATTTAATAATGAAGGAACTCATAAAAACTCATCTAAGGACTAGTAAGTTTCTTTATAAGTCAATTGTGTTGACTTTATATAGATTTTAAAACATTTCATTTTCATTTCATTCATACATAGCCAACTCTTGTCATCTCTTTTATAATTCAATCTATTTTTATTATTACAATTTAATCATTATTCTTTTTAAACACTATCCATTAATTTTGAATTATTTTTACAAAATAAATAAAATTTGATTATAAGAAGTTCTGAGTGGAAATGATCCTCCTTGAGAGACTAACCCTATGGTTTTAAAAATATGAATACTTAATTGTGTAAATAAGAAAAAATCTGTTAGTATTCACAATAAAGTTTTCTCCTAAATTTGTAACTATTTTTAGGAAGGGTGATACACTTATATTTCCCTATTTTTCTAATCTATTTTCAAAATATATGATACTAAAATATTTTTAAAAAAATATATTAAAAATATTAAAAATATGAACAAAATATTAAAAACCATTGCTAAATCATTTCGTGATGATTTTTGAAAATAAGATTGAAATAGATCATGATGTGATTTTTATGAGCATTTAAATCAATGGGAAATACTATTTTCATGTTGTGTAAAAATGATATCATTTTACATTTATTTATGATCTTCCCATATCACGATAATTTATCATTTTTTTGGTCATTAACTTTCACATGAGAATGTTCTCTATCACTCTTTATTAGTTCTAAAATTTCTGTTTTATTCTAAATGTATATAATTCAACATCCCACCAATGTTATCCTTATCTAGGATCCCAATTATGTGTTATTTTAGGTAACCATTTAATTTCTCCCATCTATTTCTCAAAAGATTTTTTATTATCTTTCTATGCGATGTCGCTTTTCAACAATGATATTTTCAAATATTGAAAATTTTATTATTGAAATAAAATTGATAGGGTGAAATTTATTTAGGGGGTAGAATATAAAATAATGATAATTTAGATTAAAATAATAACAATCGTGATAGCTTTTCTAACATGAAACACCAAGATGTACACAAATTGAGATATATTACAAAAATACAATTATTTAATGGTATACTCAAAACAAATTTATTGATTAATACCTAGTTAATAGGAACCCATTTTTTGTTGAATTCATTTTATACATCGAAAATATATTTTCTTTAAAAATGACCTTCATTACATTTTGTGAATGGAAATTACAATTAATTTCACTGAAATTATGAAATTTTTTTTATAAAACTTCCATCATTTTTAAATCCTAATATAAAAACTAACATAAGGTGAAATTTTTGGATTTTTATGATTTTTTTAGTAAATTGTGAAAAACAACAATTTTTCAAATATAGTAATTTATTTTCATTATATCAAGTTATATATAAGTTAAATTCTATATAAGGTTTTGGTATTAAAGATAAATATGATCCATTTAATTTATCATAATCTAATTAATTCTATTTTAATTATAAATAATCTTCATTTTGATATTTGATAATTGTTTTGATAAAAAATAAATTTCTCTAAATTTTTTTTTTAATTTTATGTATTTTTAAATAAATTGTTTTATACCACTTATATATATTTAATATTTAAATATTGATATATTTTTTCAAAATTATAAAGTTTAAATTTTTTAAATAGACCACGTTTATTTTTTTCATTTTTAATAATAACTATGGTAAATATTCTTCACCTCAACAAGGATAAAATGGGTAAAACATGGTTAAAAGCTTGAGAAAATGACTCAAAATCAACCCAAAACATTATTTTTTTCATTTTATGAGCTTAATTTTACCATATCAAAACTAACTTCAAATATATTTCTTTTTTGTATAAATTTCTGTCTATAATGGAATTTTTATTATTTTTATGTAAAAAAATATAAAATTTCACTCTATTTTTATTTCTCATATAAATTTACATGGGGATGAGAATATGTTCTGAATGAATATAAATTTTTCCTTTGAACTTGGTTTTTTTCTATGATGGTAATTTATTTTAATTTTTTAATTATATAATAACCATAAATAATTACACAAGATGACACTATGATTGGGTAAGCAGTTGAACAATCAAATTAAATGAATTTAAAAACATAAAAAAGTCAATTTTCTGGATGAATTATAGTGGTATAGAAATTTTATACTTTAAAATAATGTAACATTTAAGGTGTAAGATCCAGATATTTTATGAATATCTTCATTCAAATAAATTTAAATTCTCTTGTATATTGAGTTACATACAATTCGATGTTTATATTTCGTTATATTCATCCCCATGCTTATATTATGTTTCTTGTAATATCTAGTTTCTTCAATAACTTGTGTTACATGCAAGGACATGTTTTAGGGAGAAATAATATACTATTGATATTATTAGTTAATATTGAAGTGATCTAATATACTTTATATTAGAGGGTATGAATAGTAATAACTATATTATGTTTAAAAATGTTTATAAAATATTTTTACATTCATCCAATATATTTGAAAGGCATAAGATATGAATAAATCTATTTTTACGCTTAAATACTGCATTTTTCTAAAAAGAGGTTTTTCTATCTTTGGTATAATTTTTCAAAAATTACATCTTGATACTTTTTAAAATGTTATTTGAAGTAATAAAATTAGTTTTTTGAAATTGGATAATATAAAATTTTCATTTTGGAATATTTTAGGACCTCTTCTTAAAAGCTTCATTTTTTTGATGAATTGTGAAAAACACTACATTTTAATTGTTTATCATATAATTTATTTAGATTGTAAAATTAAATATTTTAAAAATATTTTAAATTATAATTAGTAAAATTATAAATCAATATATCCAATTTACGTCAATGGATTCAATTCGAAATTGAAATTGGATATAAAAATATTTTAAACTTTTAAACTATTCCCCTTAAAAACGTGTTGTCTCGTTGCGGCTACGAGATTAATTTTAAATTAATTTCTTCTAAATAATTGAATCAAATTTGAAAATACCTATATATATATATTTGGAATCACTATGAAATTTTTATTCTTATAAGGTCAACTCAATTTTTTTACTGCAATGATTAGTGAAAAATTTTAAAATTAATTACAGTGACAATTGTAAGAACAAGCTTATGTATCAATTAAACTTATAATATATGGTGTATAAATGGACAAACACATTTCCATGACCCATTGTCTAGAAATATTTCTACCCTCACCTCCATATGATCTATGTGTAAGATTTATTAGGATACTATTCCATGAATGTGACCAATATAATAAGTTAACTAAGGAAAAAGTCAAAAAAGGAACGTTACATGCCTTTAACACTTAAAAAGTTTTGTAGTGGGGAAGAATCTAACTAGGTTTTTGTTATGAAAATTATAATTTAATATAAATGATTTTTTTTCATCCTAATATTTTATATTTAAATTTTAAAAATGATATAATAACATTAAATACATAAGAAACTCCAACACATGGATTATTTATTAAATAATTAAATAAAATAAATGATATTTATTAAATGATTTAAAATTACTAAAAATATTATCTTCTAAAATTATTTTCAATTGTTAATAAATATAAAATAGGGCCCATTAATGGGCCAATTTATTATTTATAATAAACATATTAACCTATAATTAGTAAAACATTTGTTAGCCTAGTTAGGGTTAAAGGGGCGTCTTTGCGAATTACATATATTGCTGTTAAAATTAATTTGAAAAAAATATAGGATTTTAATTTTTATAAATTAGTTTTACTATTTTATAATCATTATATATAAATTTTCTAATAAGTATCACTTTAATTTTGTCTTAATGGATTAATTATACAGGTTAGAAATATAGCTACCTAAATAGAAAACTAATACAATAAAATCAAAACATAAAAATCAAGGAACAAATAATAAAAATGATTTTTTTGTGGTGTGAGTGTTGACAGATCTTAATTCCAATTTAATCCATTATTTTTCATTTTGGGAGAACATGAGATATGGGAGAACTCGCAATAGTTTTTAACTTTTTGTATTTATAAGAATCTCACTCTTCCGTCACTATAAAAAGGAATTCACTCTTTTCCCCTCTTTACACAGTTCATTCTATTATGGATAATAAAATTACTAAAACATAATCTCCAAATATCCTTCATATCATCTTAGAATCCTCACATTGATAATAAATAAAACCTAATTAATGTATTTGGTTCAAACCAAAATGAGTTACCGGAAGAAGAGGCAACATTTTTCAAGGAGCATTATTTTATTGATTTCTCCACCCCTTGAATTATTATAATTTTGTGATTATATAATAACCATACTATCCTCAATACACTGATATGTTTTTATTTTAATGTTTTTTCCTAATCCTGCATACACTTCCATCAAATGGTTAAAAAAATCACCATTCACGTGTAAAAAACTTCTGACTCACAAAATGATATTGTTCTTTTTTTCTTTATCACCTTTCATGGTTGAAAATTTTGATAAAAATAATGTTCTTATAATATATATATTATAATTAGGACTTAATAATACTTCTATAATTATTATAGAATGTATACCTTCATGATTTAAATTTTGTAGGAATACGATAACATCATTTTTGGACTTGTGGACTACCGCCTCTATAATGTGATGTGATATGTTCACACATTTCATGAAATTTATTAAGGATGGGTTTAATTAAAAATATGTGACATACATGAAATATTTAAGATATTAATGAAATAATTACCTTTTTTAAATATAATATATTATTTTCTATATATCATTTTCACACACTAAAAATGTGATAATGTCGTTTGTGAATTTGTTGATCGCCGCATCGTCAATGCGATGTGATTAATTTTACATCACAAGAATTTAATAAATATATATATGTATATATGATTAATTAATAAATTATTTATTATATAATTATATTTCTATAAGGTTAAATTTTACTTACCTTCTTTGCATAATGATAATTGAAAATTTTGAATGTTACTCAGGCGTACACACGACCTACCGTATCCATGATGTTAATGATTTTTCATTTTTCATAACAATATTTCATTATTGGTTCTAAAAGTATAATTGATATATAAATATTAAAATAATATCATGATTATTATTCTGTAGATTTTTATATAATGACATCCTTGACCATATTTAACCAACATTAGTCGTTTTGACAAATAAATTGAATATGGTTAAAACACTCGATGTAAACGTAATTATTTAACTAGTTTTTTAAAAACTATTATAAGTGAAATAAAATTAATGATAAAAATTAAAATATTTATAGAGAATGTAAATAATTAGCATAATTTTATTTTTCATGAAGTTAAAGACACCCATGAAAAGTTAGAGTCAAGGTAAGGGATTTTATCTCAATATCCTTTCATTGATGATAATTTTAATGCTATACACCCTCCTTTTTTATGAGGTGTATCTACAGACCATTTAACATAACATATCATGAATTTATTTATTCTTCTTTTATTTAATGTATTTTTTAAATGTTATTATTTCATGGGGACTGTTATTGAAATGTTCAATGTGGTATCTGACACTTTGAATGTTTAAAGATATAATTTCAAAATATTTTTCTCCTTGTAAATATTTTGGATGTTATATTACATATTTATTTATATCGATATAACAAGATTATAAAGGAATTTTTATTTAAAATTTTAATTTCACTCAATATTTTTAACAGGAAACTTTTTACATGTTTTAAATTGAATGTTTTGACATTGAAAAAAATGTTCTATTCTTAATGTAGATGGAAACATTAAATTTTCTAACATCATGGTCATTATTTTATTTTTTTCATCCTTTGAAATATCAAAAGTTTCTTAAAATGAAAAAATTGTTATATTTTTTTGTATTTTGGTGTTGAAAATTTGTTTTTATAGGAATGTGTAATTTTTACCCAAAATCATTTTTATATGAGTTTAAAAGAGTTTTTAATGTTTTTTATGGTGAATGTTTTTTCAAGATATGTTACTTGAGAATTATATGAGATATGTGAGTCTGATATAGCTTATACAATGGTTTAATCCCCATTATAGATCATGGATGATCCCAATATAGATTCTACAATGGGATGAGCCCCATTAGAGCTCATAGGTGAGCCTATTATAGCTTATATAATGGGTTGTACACTATTATATGTCATGAAAAAATGGGTGATCCCAATACAGCTTATATGAAGGGTTGAGCCCCATTATAGCTTACATGTGTGCTCGATATAGCTTATATGAAGGGAGATCCCCATTATATATCTTCAATTCATTAGTAAATGATAATTTTTGAATACATATATATTTTTATTCCAATTAAAAGTGTTTTTAAAGGTTAATATGAATATTATGCTCTATGTTTCCTAAACGAGTTTTAATTTCTTATTGGGGGTTTTAATGATTTCCTTTGTATGTTTCTTATACATCTAAAAATATTTTATTTGAAGATCTAGTTAAATGTTATATGATTTTTTATTTGTTCAAAAGATTAAGGGGTTTCCTCATTTTTTATCTCTAACTATGTTTTTGTACCCATACTGTGTTTTAATTGATATTAGCAAGATTTAAGGATCGGTAAGGGAAAATAAGTAGTCATGTTGAACGTTGTGGAGCTTTTCAATGGAAATAAATAAAGATTTATTTAAAAACAATTATATAGTGATAAAAAGTATATTAATCATAATTTTATACATTGAATATTTTGGTTTTTAAATATATGAGTTATGTCCTAGTTCTATAAAAATTTAAACCTGAAAAGATCCTCAACTGTGAGAGAATGAATAACTGACATAAAAAATCAAGATTATGTAATGATTAAGTTAATTTCCTTATAGTTGGTATGAATAGACCAATTATAAAACTTTATTGGTTAGTATAGTGTTAATATCATTCCCTTAGAAGATTCTACATTATGGTTAAGTTAAAATGATGTATAATTTTTATATTTCCATGTTTCTTTGACTGAACTATTTATTTTTAGAATAGTTTTCCATTGAGGAGAAAATGAATCTATAGTGGGATGGAAACATGAGGAAAATATACTTCCAAATCAGCATCTCAATATGGTCAAAATTTAAATATAATAGTTTTTACTGTGATGTATAAGTTGACTCAAGCAATAAATGGTGGAGGTATCCATGCTAGATAGGAATCTGATCTAGCATGATGTAACATATATATTATGAATAATTTCAAGAGGAAATATCCCCCATATTTACTGGATCATCTGAAATAATTCTAACCAATTTTTGGATAAATTCTCTAGAAAATATATTTGAGTTCAAGGGATGTTCAGATCTTTAAAAGGTAACTATTTCTGATTATCATTTTGAATGTGAATCCAATCAGTGGTGGTCTTTGTTTAATAATACCATAGAGAAAAATAATATTTATTCTATGTAATGAGAAATATTTAAGGGTATTTTTCTTGAGAAATGTTTCCATAAGGTTCATCGACACTATATGGAAAAAGATTCTATAATTGAGATAGAATGATTAATATTATATAGCTATATATGAAGAAAAAATCACAATATTTTCCCGGTATAAGACATATTTTATTGGAGTCACTGATAGTAAAATTAATATATTTTAATCAAGATTGATACTAGGTCTATGAGGAGCTCTCTCTTTGTGATAATTTAAAAGTTATGAGAATGCGGTTCGTTGGGTTGGGAAAGTTAAAATGGAGTTTTCTGACACTTATATGATATGAAATGAAAAGATTATGAAACAATCATTGTGGAAATAAAAAGAGAATAAATAAATTTATAATCATCTATTTAAGACCTAAAAATGTTACAAGTACAGTAAAAACATATTGGTGAATGTATGTTAGGATATGGAAAGTGTTATCAGTTTGGTATGTCTGGTTATAAGGTATGTGACTATAAAGATAAGAGTCATAAAAAATATAATATTGAGACAATAGATATGTAGTAAAAATTTATATTTTTTAGCTATATTGTGTTATGGAATTATGAAAAAATGTTTATGATGTTACATACTCATGGTGCAAATAATCATGATCAGAAATATAAATATATGGGAAGATCTTTTGTTTTTTTTGTATTTGATGTTGAGAAATCTGGTGAAGTGACATAAACACTAAGGATCTAATTAATGTTTAATGTTTAACCACAAGTTCATGGTTTTAGACACAACTTTTGTTGTTTTATGTGATGATATCATAAAGTTATTGCAGTCTTTTTGGGAGAATTTTTGATGGGTTTATGTTTATGAAAGCATTTGGTTTAATGAGAAGGATGCATTTACTTTTGGAAATGAGTTTTAAGGTCTTGAAAACCATTAGGGTTTATATTATGTTTGATGAATAAGGATAATTATATGTATTTTCATCATATTTTTGGGAGTTTTATGATAAAAAAAATATGCTTATGGAATAGAAATATATTAAGTATGTATATTTCCTTATACTCTTTTATGATAAAATAATTTCTCAACTATAGAAAAAGGATCATGAAAAAAATAGGTTATCCTAGTGCCTTAATTTAAGATAAACTAATTATCATCACAGATTTAGGGTTGTTAGTTCTTTATCTTTCCATTGATCATTCACTTTTATTAATGACCTCCATCACTCTCAAAATTTACTTATGCTTTTCCTCAATTTTTAAATATCTATTTCCTACTTCTGATGTCATATTTAGAAATTTGGAATGTGTTATTCCAAATGACCATTACACATAATTTTATTTATAATAAATATTATTATTTATTAACAAATTTTAAGATATGGGTTTCTATTAGATAGTTCTCAAAATGTTACTTCATTGTTAACCAAGATGAATTTTGAGGTCAATGTTCTTTTGAAGAGGGGTCGGATGTAACATTCTAATATTTGATAAATATATTATTTCAATTTAATTTAAAGTATTTGATATCTTGATTTACACATAATTAAAATTTTATATTTTATTATTCTCAACCCCATGTTTATCTTTTGTTTCACATAACATTGAGTTTCTTTTATAACATGTGTGACATGCATGGCTAGGTCTTTCTAAAGAATAATATACTATTGATATTATTATTTATTATGGAATTAATTATATAGAATTTATATAGTCAGGAGTGAATAATAAAAACTATATTATTCTTACAAAATTTTATAATTTCATTTTATATTCATCCATTATATCTGATAGACAAAATATAATAATAAATCAAGTTTTACTCTTAAAACTGTATTTTTTCTAAAAAGATGTTTTAACACCTTTTAATTGAAGATTTATTTTAAAAATTTATTTTCAAAATATTATAAATTTTTTAGGAAAAAAATATTTCTTTAAATTTTAATTTAAAATTTTAATTTGTATGAATTTGTGGTATTATTCTGATAAGTTTCTTTTTTTGATGAATAATGAAAAACACTACATATTAACTGAAATTTTTTTTTCATATAATTTATTTATATAGTAAAAATATATTTTATATTGGTTTTAAAGTATAATTTTTTAAATTATACATAAATAAATCTATTTTAGGTGAATTTGTTTAATTTTATACAAAATTTCATATAAAAACATTTCAAAAATTTGAACTTTTCTCCTTAAAAACTCAATGTCTTGTAGCGTTTTCAGGATTGATTTTAAATTAATTTGAGCCACTTATATGTATTGAATTTGGAAAAACGGATATAATTATTTCGAATAATTATATAATTTTTATTATAATAATGTTTAATGAATATTTTGATTGTAATGATTAGTGAAAATAGTTAAAATTAGTTACACTGAATAATGTAAGAACAATATTCCTTAATGATCAAACATAGAATATATGTTGTATAAATGACCAAAAACATTTCCAACACCAATTTTATTGGCATATTTATACCCTCACCACCATTTTATCAATTTTTTTGAGTTATAGGTATACTATTAAATGAATTTGTCCTATATAATTAGTTATGTAAGGAAATAAGACAAAAATACGAACCTTCCTTGCCTTTTACACTTATAAAAAATTTGATTATGAAAGAAGATACATAGGTTTGGCTATAAATATTATTATGTCAAATATATGATTTATTTTTTTCATAATAATTTATATTTAATTTTATAAATAATATAATTATATTAAATGCTTATGAAATTCCAACAAATGGATTATTTAGTTAATAATTAAATAAAATAAATGATATTATATTAAATGATTTAAGATTACTAAATATATTATATTATACCATGTGATTTTAAAGTGATTATAAATGTCAAATATTTACCATTAATGGTCTAATTGATCTTTTATAATGATCATATTAACCGATAAATAGTAAAATACATTCTTAGAGTAATTAAGTTTAATGTAATGTTTTTTCACGTTACATGTGTTTTAGTTAAAATTAATTTCCAAAACAAAAGAGATTTTTATTTAATAAATTAGATTTCATATTTTATAATCAAAATCTATAAAATTTCTAATAATTATCACTTTAATTTATTCTTAATTTTTTAATTACATTGTTTATAAAACTATCAACCTAAATAAAAAACCAAAATGTAAAATAAATAAGAAAACATAAACACTAAGGAACAAATGATAAAAATGATTTTATTTTTATGTTTTGTGAGTTTTTATCAATAATAATTTCCATTAAATCCATTATTATTAATTTTTTAATTACAGTAAGTAAGGGAGCACTCTTAATAGTGTTTTCCTTTTGGTATTTATAAGAATGTGACACCTCTACGATAAAAACGTATTCACTCTTCTCATATCTTCACAAATCTCAATACATTTTATATTATCTTAACCCTAACCCAATAATATCCCAAAATAAATCCTATAATCCTATAATAATCACACTGGGATGAAAAAAAACCAATGAATTCCTTTGGTTCAAACAAAAAGAAGTTACCCGAAGAAGAGGTAACATTTTTCAAAAAGCACTTTTGTTTTATTTCTTTATCCACAGCTTAAATTCTACTTATGAAATGATTTTATAATAAAATTATTATCCTAAATATAATTATATTTTTATATGTTAAGGTTCCAACCTAAACCTATAATCACTTCCATCAAATTGGTAATGAAATAACCATTTACATGTACGGAGTACTACCGCCTCACGAAATGATGCCGCTCATTTTTACATTACCACAAATCATGTTTGGTAAATATGATGGAAATTCAATATGTTTATGATATTTATGATATTTATGATGTATTTATACATGTGTATTTATTATATAAAACATTCCTTCAATATTTCGTTTTTTTGGAATACGATAACATCATTTATAGAGGTTTGGACTATAACCTCATCAAAGCGATGTGATACGTTCACACTTTACATGACATTTATAAAGGATGGTTTTAATGAAAAACATTTCAAAAAATTTAAATATATTTGATATTAATTACATAAATTATTTTCTTTAAATATAATATATCATTTTATTTAACAGCTTTCCACACACTAAAAAAGTGATTGCGTCGTTTGTGGACGTATGGACTACCACCTCCTCAAAGAAATGTGATCTCTTTTCGATAAAACTAATTTTAGGAATAATAATATATGATTAAATAATATTTTATTTATTATATAATGATCATTATGGAAAAATAAGTTTTACTTACCTTACATCCATAATGATCATTGAAAATGATATTGTTATTTATGCGTACGTACAACCTACCGTCTCCGTGATAGAAATGTTGGTTAATTTTTCATAACTATAATTAATGATTTGTTTTAAAATTATAATTGATGTATAAATACAAAAATTATATCAATATAATTATTCTATTGATATTTATATAATTGGATTCATTACCATAATCAACCTTCCTTGGTCGTTTTGAAACATAAACCGAATATGGTCAAAACACCCGATGAAAACATAATTGTTTAAGTAGTTATTTACAACATTATAATAAGTGAAATCAAATTAATGATAAAAATTAAAAAGGTTATAAATAATTTGAATAATTAACATAATTTTATTATTTGGGATGATAAATAGATATAGGACATGATTGACTCAAGGTACATGATTTCATCTCAATCTCCTTTTATAGTGGCCTATTTTGATGTTATACATTCGACTTCTTTTATAAGGATTATATAAATCCTCTTTGACATATAATTTCATGAATTTATTTATTATAATTTTTTAATGATTTTTTAAATATCATTATTTCATGGGGCTTATTATTTAAATGATCAAATTGGTATGGTACACTTTAAATGTTTAAAGATTTAATTTCAAAATATTTTTCTCTATGTTAATTTTCTTGATACCAGTTTACATATATATTTACTTAGATATAAAAATATTATAATATACATTTTATGTATAATTTTAATTTCATTCGAGGGTATCAAAGTGAATTATTTTATGTGTTATATATGGAATGTTTTAAAAATGATAAATGGAATGTTCTATTCTTAACATTGACGATGACAATGTCTTTTTTACCATCGGGGACATTATTTTATCTTTGTGTTTATTTGAAAGACTTAATTTTTCCTTAAATAAAAAAACATATTTATCTTTTTGGTTATATTTTTATTGAATAATAGTTTTCAAATTAAAATAATGTCTTGGGAATGAAAATTGGTTTTCGAAAAGAAAATTGTATATTTACCCAAAAACATTATTTATATGAATTTAAAATATTTTTTCACATGGTTTTATGATGAAAGTATGTTCATGAAATGGTAATTGATAATTATATGAGATTAGTGATCCTGATATATCTTATATGAAGGTTTTATCTCCATTATTGCTAATGGGAGATCGCATTTTAACTTATACATAGGGCTGAGACCCATTATAGTTCATGAGTGAACCTGATATAGCTTATACAAAAGGATAACCTCCGTTATAGCTCATAATAAATGGTTGAGAAAAATATAGATTATACAAAGGTTTAAGACTCATTATTTATCATGGATGAGCCCAATATAACTTATATGAAGGTTGATTATCAATATAGATCTTCAATGAATTGGTAAATGATAAAGTTTGTTGTCAGATGTATGGTTATTCCAATTAAATTAATTTTCATAGGGTTATGTGAATATGATGTTCTAGGTCACCTAAATGAGTTTTAATTACATTCTATGGGATTTAATGATTTTATTTTTGTTCTTGTTATTCAACTGAAATGTTTTATTTAATTATCATGGTAAATGTAATATAAGTTTTCACATTTTCACTTTACTAATGATTTTTCTTATTTTGTATCCCTTACTGAATATTATGTACTCATCCCTTTTTTTAATTGAATTTCTCAGGATTTAAGGATGGTTATAGGAAAAATGAAGTCAAGTTGAATCTCCTAGAAATTTTCCATGAAAGTAAATCATTATTTCTTTTAAAAATTTTATATTATTTAAAAAAATATATACTAATCAAAAGTGTATACTTTATATTCCATGGTTTTGTTATGTACAAGTTATAACATGATTCTATAAAACTATAAACCTAAAAAGATCCTAAAATATAAGAGAATTAATTATTGACATAAAAACTCAAGATTATGAAATGATTAATTTTGGGTCCTTATAGGTGGTGAGATAGTTTATATTCAAATTCTATAACTATATTGATTTATTTAAAATCATAATATGTGAATAGTTATAAAAATTACAATAATGGTATTTTATGTTAAATAATATATAATTAAATGAGTTAAAAATAATAATTTCTTTAAAGTGGAAAAGGATGTAAGATATGGTAAAACTATACCTCCTTAGGATTTTTTTCTAATTGTTACTATATAAGTAAATTTATAACACTTAATGGATAAAACATATATTATCAATGTTAAGGATAAAAATGGTTAATATGAGGTTAAACTAAATAGATAAGGGTTAAAATGTCCTAAAACTTGTATAAATACGATTGGATAAGTTTATTTCAATCATATATCATATTTATTGCAAAATTATTATTGTAAGACCCCAAGATTCTACAATACGCTTCTTTTTAAATAATGTGATAGCGTGTGTTGTACGCAATATCGAGTTCTAACACACCACAACCAATCAAACTAGCCGTTATGAATAGTAATAACTAATTTTTGAAATTTTATAAATTATATCTCTGAAAATGGACTTCATTTTTTGATTCAGAATATCAAAATTATCCTAGGGTGAAATTTTGGTACTTTTCGGATAAATTTCATATTATGATGAATAGTGAAAATAACTATATTTTAATTAAAACAACTTTTTCAATCAAAATAATTAATATTGATAAATTATGAATTTGAGTGGTTATAAAGTATATTTAGAATATATTTTTACCATTTAATACAATGTTGTTCATTGGACATAATTTAAAAATTAAACCGAACATAAACAAGTATCAATCTTTTGATAGTTATTATATCTTAAAAACACGCTTTTTGTTTTAACAGCGGGAATTAATTTTAAATTAATTTCTGCCACTTATGTGTTTTGAATTTGGAAAAATGGATTTCATATTTGGAATCAGGATGTTAAAATTGTGTAAATAGGTAACTTTTATTTTTAGACATTTTGAATAATTACTTCGGTAAATATTTTATTTACCAGGGTTAAAGGGTAAATCCGGTAAATAAGTGTTAAAAATAATATTATAATAATAAAAAATTACCCTAAATCATGTCCTAACCTTATTGGTTGATACATGTCCTACCATGGTCATATCTGGGTCAATTTTGGGACCCCATGGTGCCACCTGTAAGTGATAGGGACACTTTATTTTAATTAAGTTAAAATGAATACAAAAATGACACAAGCATATATCTTTTAGAAAAACAATTTTTACATAGGGTTATATATGTTGGATTTTCGATTGAAAGATAAAAATATTTCCTACATAATGATAGTTTATTTATAATTTTTAAACATTAAATAATTTAATTTATTTATGACACAATGATGATGCAGTAATTACCATAATAGTGAAAAATTAAAATAATTGATATTATAAATACCCAAATAAATATAATTTTAGACTTTTAATGAATTAGAATAATTTTATAGGTTAATATGATATGTTAGTAATTATTTAATTAAATTTCATCGAAGTACTAATTATGTTATGAGTTTTACAAAAATCAACTATTGAATAGTGTCAAAATTGACATAAAAGAGTTTTTAAAAAATATATTATATTATTAATTGATATTAAATTCCTAAAAATATAATGTTAGGCCAAGAGACTTATATCATGATAGTTGTATCATTAATGGACCACTTGGGGGTCTCTTATATATATATAGTAAGTTTATTAACTATATAATATAAAAATACAAAGTGACAAGGTAAATGTCAAACTAATTAACTAAGAGTTAAAACTAAAAGATAAGGTTAATATAATGACCCAAACCTATATAAATTCTATTGGTTGAATGTTTTCCGACCTATCCCCATATTAAAATTTAAATAATCAACTTTAGAGCCATTATAAACCAAATATTAATTTATTATTAATTAATATTTCTAGCTTTTCCAAAGGTGCCCCTCACCCCTCTTATAAAAGAGCACTCACCCTTATCATTACTTCACACCTTCAAAGCCTTTTGGTTCGGCCAAACACTACCCAAATACTCTCTCAACTTCCTTAAATTCATCCTAGAGGAATTCCTTTAGTCATAAAGACAACTTAAGGATCCCTTTTGATCAAGTCAAAAGGAAGAACCCAAAGAAGAGTAATGATTTCACCACCCTTTTTCCAAGTTCCTTTCTTCTTCCACTTCTTCCTTCTTTTTTATTACCATTATAAAATAATAACTCCAGTATCATATATATTTTGTGATGTTATTATAAATATGGTATAACTATATTCAGTATTCTATCCATCCTTTGAATAACATGTCACCATACGTGCGTACGTACGGCTTACCGTCTCCACGTCGTGGTGTAATTGTTATTCAATAAATTATTATTAGGATGGGTATAATAATGATGTGTAATTCATTTAAAAAATAAATGTGTCATGATAATGATTTTTTATATATTATATACCATCCATTTATATGTTATTTTAATATCAAAATAATGATATTGTCGCTCGTGCGTATGTACGGACTACCGTCTCCACGAACGCGATGAGATTCATTCTCCATCATATCCATTAAAGTATAATTATCATTTGATGATTTAAAAATAATGTTTAAGGACTTGATATAATTCTGTATATGAATAAGATACATCCTATACATAACAAACATGGCTTACGTAACAAAACATATCAAAGAAAATGAGTAAGTTAACACCCGAAACAATGATAATACTAAGATATTATTAACAAATCATTGTTAAAAGATCATATATGATATCATATTAATGTATATTATTATTGTATAATTTAATAACAATTATTTCACCATTATACAGGAGTTTAACCTACCCCAACCAAGGAAAAGTACAAGGTAAGGGTTATTTCACAATCTCTTCATTATTCGAGGTTGTTTATACGTAATAATCTACTAAGATCTCTTTATCATCCACATCCATGTTTTTAGAAATGTATTTCAAAAAAAATTACTATTTAAAAGAATATGGTTTAAAGTCATTTATAACATTTTTTGACTTTTTCTAAGAATTTTATAAAGGAATCTTTCCGTCATTTTCCAAACAAGGTGTTTTTTTACCTTTTTGACAGAATTAAGGTAAGAATGTTTTTTTAACTTATACGGCGGGTGCGGTTATTTTCTGCCGTTATAAAATTGTCGAAGCTTCCCTTACAAGCTTATAAGAATATTTTTAAAGAAAATGTTTTATTTTATAAATATATGGCTCTTAAATGATTTCAAAATAGAAAGATATATTTCTCTAAAAAGAGTTTTGATTTCATCTACGTCAACATCCTTTGATAGATTTTACACTTATTTGAAGTTGATTTATGATACAAAAATTCTATATTGTATTGAAGGTTTTGTGATATGTTTGACTGTGGATGTTCTATTTTTATACCATTCATAGTTTATGGTGATATTATCGACATTTCGTATTCTATTTTTAATACGAATGTTTATGTTATGTTTAAACTTTTTCATATGGGAATGCATTGGACTTAATATGTGATGGGTTGAGCCCGTTATAGCTCCTCGATGCATCGGTAGGTCTCATGAGACAAACTAGTGTCTTGGAACAAGGCCTTGGAAAAATCTTATTTGTAGTCTTGGCATGAGGCCTTGGCTATGTGGTTATGATAGTCTGGAATTATGCATTCCATCATTATGAATGTGGTTATTGATATTCCATGTGATTGTTCAACTAGTAGAATATCTATGTGAATAAGTAAATGTCATTATTTCATTTTATCTTTGCCATATTATGCTGAATTTCATGTTTAAAAGGCTTTTGTTTTAGTTATAAATTGTTTTAAGTGTTTATGCTTATCTATGAAAGATTCTTCTATATTGTTATCCTTACTGAGCATCTGAGCTCACCCCTTTCAGTGTTATATTTTTCCCAGGATGAGAAGAAGTAATTTATGAATGACCTGCAAGGATAGTATGAGGGGATATGAAGACAAGATATTGTTTTAGTTTTTTTTTACCTAATGATATAATGTAAGACTTATGAATATATCTAGTGTTTCCAAGACTACTAAACTAATCGGTCTTTCGAGAAATGATCCTTTGTGATCATGCCGATGTTATGTAATAATGCACCGACTCTTGGTATCTAGGGTCGGGGCGTTATAGTTGGTATTAGAGGAAGTTTAGTACAAACCATGGAAGCTATATTTATATAAACTCTGATTATAGCACGTAGACCTAAGATGAACTTTGAGGTTTAGTATAGGAGAACTTCCTAGAATTTTCGTATTGTAGAAGATTTTGTGAGTTTTCCAAGCAATACATCCCTGTCTGGATACGAGCAGGTAGAGGCGGCTCTGGCACAGATGTACCTAGGGGTAAAACCCGAAAACACCACTTTGAGCTAGACTCGAATGGGAACTGGTGCATGACAACGGGCCTTGCTGCACTTTTGGTTACGACACTCCCGGGGGATATGCTTAGGATAACTCTCATTTTCTTTATAAATCACTATGAAGGGTTTATGAGTATATACTTCCTCAAAGAAAACATTTTTATGATTATGGATTATATCCATAAATAGTACAATTTGTGTTAAGTGTTTTATAATTATGGAATTATTTATTTTGACTCATAAACTGGTATAGTTTATGACATTGTTTAGAAATCGTGCCTAGTGGAAGAAATGGAAACCATATCAATGCACGCACTCAATGTAGGGATTTCCCTCCTACTCAAGATAATTATAATGGAGTTGGTGATGCAATTGGTGCCGATCAGCTAATCACCATATTGGGACAACTCACTCAAGTTATGAATAATAACCTTACCCGTATAAATCACCCTGATCCGCAGTGTGGAGGATCAATGTTAGATCGATTCATGAGGCAACAACCATTAACGTTCAATGGGAGTTCAAATCCCTTAGTAGCTGAGCAATGGATAAATTCCCTAGAGAAAATATTTCAGGATTTGGGGAGTAGTGAAAGGGAAAGAGTTATCATGGTAGTTTACCGCCTCACTGGAGATGCTGATCAATGGTGGTCATTGATTCAAAACACAAAGGAAGATGATGAAGTATCAAATATGGAATAGAGGGAGTTCAAAGATCTGTTTTTAGAAAAATACTTTCCTCGTGACCATCGAGCAGATATGGAAAGGCAATTTCTGAGTCTGAGACAAAAAGAGGATGAGAATGTCACAAATTATGAGGCTAACTTTACAAGGTTATCAAGGTATGCTGGAGATTATATACGTAACCCAAGAAGTACGATTGATCGTTTATTTGATGGGTTAAAACCATTTCTCCATCGAGCATTAGTCTCACAATCCTTCTCGTCGTACGAAGACATTGTCTCATGTGCTATCAAGACCGAAAAGGAATTCTCTAAGTCTTATGACTTTAAAGAAAATCAAGAGAAGAAGAGACCTACTGATCAATCTGGGAATGGAAATAAGGGGAAGAAGGGAAAGGTTGAATATCCATCCTGTGGTAAATGTGGGAAGAAACAACCCGGTACTTGCTTGAAGGGAATGGGTGTCTGTTACAAGTGTGGTGAAAAAGGCCACCAAGCTCGTGATTGCAAAGGGAAGAAGGAAGCTACCAATGTTCAATGCTACAATTGCAGGGAGATGGGACATTATGCAAATGAATTTCCTCAGCGTCAGGGGAACTTACCTCAGAAAAGGCCAAGGGATCAAGGCCAGGCTTATGCTATCACTACTGCTGACGGAGAAGCTCTGAAAGACGTGGTGGCAGGTAATTTAATGATTTCCTCAAGTTTAGAAAATTCATTATTTGATTCTGGATCATCGCATTGCTTCATATATTCCCAGTTTTCTAAGAAAATTAGATATTTCCAATTTGATTTAACAAGGGAGTTGTCAGTTAAAACTCCTAAGGGAAGTATCATTGCAAAAACGTTTTGTGAATCAGTCCCCATTAGAGCACATAAATGTTCTTTATCTACTGATCTCATCGTCATACCTATTATTGAGTTTGATATAATCCACGTTATGGACTGGCATTCAGACTATGATGCGAAGATTTATTGTAAGAAGAAGGAGGTTACGATTTTTGATGATGATGATAAGGAACACCTTTTCTTTATATCAGAATCGTCACCACATAAAATCTTATCTAGATCCACCCCCAGTAGCTCAACTAAATTCAATTATTGGGGAGGAAGAGAATGAAATGACTTTAGGTGAGGAGAGAAATGTTCAAATAGTGGATGTACCTATTGTGAAAGAATATGTAGATATATTTCCAGAAGATTTACCTGGACATCCTCCAGAACGAGAAGTTGAGTTTTCTATTGATTTAATTCCTGGATCAAGGCCTATATCAAAGACCCCTTATAGAATGGCCACTGTAGAATTAGTTGAACTAAAGAAACAACTAGAGGAATTAAGTAATAAGGGATTTATTCGCCCTAGTGTTTCTCCATGGGGAGCCCCTGTTCTTTTTGTTAAAAATAAATATGGATCTATGAGGTTATGTATCGACTATAGGGAGATCAATGCCATAAAAATAAAGTACAAGTATCCCCTACCTCGCATTGATGATTTATTTGACCAACTGCATAGATATCAATACTTTTTAAAGATTGACCTTCGATCTGGATACCATAATTTGTGTGTGAAGAAGGATGAAATTCCGAAGACAACATTTCGAACCAGGTACGGGCATTACGAGTTTACTGTAATGCCTTTTGGATTCACTAATGCACCCTCCATATTAATGGATCTGATGAATAGAGTTTTCAAAGAGTTTCTCGATGAATTTTTGGTGGTATTTATTGATGATATCTTGGTATACTCTAAATTCTACGAAGATCATGAAAATCACTTGCGCATTATCCTGAAGACTCTGAGAAGACATGAATTATATGGGATTTTTAACAAGTGTGAATTCTGGCTTCAGGAGATTTCTTTTCTTGGCCATATTGTCTCTAAATATGGAATCTTTGTTGATCCTTCTACGACCAAGGCAATCCAAGAATGGACAGAACTGACGAGTATAACTGAGGTACGTATTTTTATTGTTTTAGTAGGTTATTATCGACGTTTCGTCTAGAATTTTTCCATGTTGGCTAACCCATTAACGAAACTCACATGTAAAGGGGTTAAATTTGTTTGGACAAAATAGTGTGAAGAATGTTTCGAAGAACTAAAGAGAAGATTAGTCAATGATCCTATATTGACTCTACCATCGGGGAATGATGGGTTCGTTATTTATAGTGATGCATCGAAGAAAGGACTTGGTTGTGTCCTTATGCAGAATTATAGGCTTATTGCCTATGGATCACGACAGTTGAAAATTCATGAGCAGAACTATCCTACTCATGATCTTGAGTTAGCAGCTGTGATATTTTCTTTGAAGATATGGAGGCACTACCTCTATGGTAAAAAATGTGAGATTTATACTGATCACAAGACTTTGAAGTATATTTTCTCACAAAAAGAACTCAACATGAGGCAAAGGAGATGGCTTGAATTTCTCAATGATTATGATTGCACAATACACTACCACTCGGGGAAGGCAAACAATGTGGCAGATGCTTTGAGAATAAAAGACCATGGAGTTTTGAACAATATGAGAATTTAAAGGGATCCAATTTTCATGGATCTAGTGAAGATGGACATGGAAATTACCAGGGAAGGTGAAACATCAATGCTTTTCAAATGGTTGCCGAACCATCTTTACTAGAAAGAATTAAGAGTTCTCAGACCGATTATGAAGAATTTCAAAAGAAGATTAATGATGTGAATGATGGGATATTGAGAGACTTTGTGTATGAAGATGTAATTTTGAAATTCAGGAAGAGACTTTGTGTTCCCGATATACCTGATCTAAAAAGGGAATTGTTGGATGATGCCCACAGTTCAAATTTCACTATACACCCTGGGAGCACCAAAATGTATAGAGACTTGAAGGAACATTTTTGGTGGGATAACATGAAGAGGTAGATTGCTGATTTTGTTTCAAGATGTATGGTTTGTCAACAAGTGAAAGCTGGAAGGCAACAGCCTGGTGGAGTATTGCAACCTCTTCCCATACCGGAGTGGAAATGGGACAATATTACGATGGACTTTGTCATGGGGCTACCAAAGACTTCTAGAAGGAACGATGCAATATGGGTTATTGTTGATTGTCTTTCCAAGTCAGCACATTTTCTTGCTATAAGAGAAGATCTACCACTGGAACTTCTAGCAAGACTATATATTGATGAAGTTGTGAGACTTCATAGAGTACTCCTATCGATTGTTTTTTATCGTGATCTCCGTTTTACTTCATGATTCTAGAAAAGTCTTTAGAAATCCCTGGATACTGAACTTCATTTGAGCATTGCCTACCGCCCTCAAACAGATGGACAAACAGAACGAACTATTCAAACCTTAGAAGACATGTTGAGGTCCTGCTCACTTGACTTTCAGGGTATGTGGGATCAATATTTATCTCTTGTAGAATTTTCCTATAATAATAGTTTCCATTCGAGTATTCAGATGGAACCATATGAAGCGTTATACGGAAAGAGATGTCGCACACCAACCTGTTAGGATGACGTTGGAGAAAGAAAACTTGTTGGTCCAGAACTGGTAGAGGAATCAATGGAAAAGGAGAAGGTAATCCAAAATCACATCAAAGCAGCTCAAAGTAGGCAGAAGAGCTATGCTGATAATCGAAGGAAGGATTTGTAATTTCAAGTCGGTGATCATGTATTCCTGAAGGTATCTCCATGGAAGGGAGTCATACATTTTGGTAAGAAAGGTAAATTGAGTCCCAGGTACATCGGACATTTCAAAATTCTAGAATGAATTAGGGTTGTAGCTTACCAATTGGCAATTCCACCAAGTCCCTCCAAAGTTCACGATGTGTTCTACATATCTCTATTGAGGAAATACATGCCTGACCTAATGCATGTACTCACCTATGAGGAATTAGAACTGGAACCCGATCTGTCTTATTGTGAAGAGCCCGTCACGATTTTCGATACGAGAGAACAAGTGCTGAGAAATCAGACGACGCGTCTGGTAAAAGTCTTGTGGAAAAACCATAAGATGGAAGAGGCAACATGGGAACCCGAGGAACTTATGATGAAGAACCACCCGAGTCTTTTCATGCGGTAGTATTCTAGAAATTTCGAGGATGAAATTATTTGAAGGAGGGTAGAATGTAACACCCCAAGCTTCTATGGTACGCTTCTTTTTGCATAATGTGATAGCGTGTGTTGTACGCATCATCGAGTTCTAACACACCACAACCAATCAAACTAGCCGTTATGAATAGTAATACCTACTTTTTGAAATTTTATAAATTATATCTCTAAAAATGGACTTCATTTTTGGATTCGGAATATCGAAATTATCCTAGGGTGAAATTTTGGTACTTTTTGGATAACTTTCATATTATGATGAATAGTGAAAATTACTAAATTTTAATTAAAAACAACTTTTTTAATCAAAATAATTAATATTGATAAATTATGAATTTGATAGGTTTTAAAGTATATTTAGAATATATTTTTACCATTTAATAAAATTTTGGTCATTGAACATAATTTCAAAATTAAACCGAACATAAACAAGTATCAATCTTTTGATAGTTATTATATCTTAAAAACACGCTTTTTGTTTTGACAGCAGGAATTAATTTTAAATTAATTTCTGCCACATCTGTGTTTTGAATTTGGAAAAATGGATTCCGTATTTGGAATCAGGATGTTCAAATTGTTTAAATAGGTAACTTTTATTTTCAGGCATTTTGAATAATTACTTCGGTAAATATTTTATTTACCATGGTTAAAGTGTAAATCCGGTAAATAAGGGTTAAAAAATAATATTATTATAATAAACAATTACGCTAAAACGTGTCCTAACCTTATTGGTTGATAAATGTCCGACCATGGGCATCTTTGGGTCAATTTTGGGACCCCATGGTGCCACTTGTAAGTGATAGGGACACATTATTTTAATTAAGTTAAAATGAATACAAAAACGACACAAGCATATATCTTTTAGAAAAATAATTTTTATATAGGGTTATATATGTTGGATTTTCGATTGTAAATATTAATTATAAATATAAAACTATTTCATACATAATGATATTTTATTTATAATTTTTTGACTTTAAATAATTTAATTTATTTATGACACAATGATGATGCAGTAATTTCCATAATAGTGAAAAATTAAAATAAATGATATTATAAATTCCCAAATAAATACAATATGAGACTTTTAATGAATTAAACTAATTTTATAGGTTAATATGACATGTTAGTAATTATTTAATTAAATTTTTTCGAAGTAATATTTTTGTTATGAGATTTACAAAAATCAACTATTGAATAGTGTCAAAATTGACATTAAAGTGTTTTTAAAAACAATCTCTATTATTAATTGATATGAAATTCCTAAAAATCTAAGGTTCGGCCAAGAGACTTATATCATGATAGGTTTATAATTAATGTACCACTTGGGGGTCTCTTGGATGTATATAGTAAGTTTATTAACTATATAATATAAAAATACAAAGTGACATGGTAAATGTCAAACTAATTAACTAAGAGTTAAAACTAAAAGATAAGGTTAATATAATGACCCAAACATGTCTAACTTCTATTGGTTTAATGGTTTTCAACCTATCCCCACCTTAACCTTTAAATAATCAACTTTGGATCCATTAGAAACCGAATATGACTTTATTATAAATTAATATTTCTAGCTTTTCCAAAGGTGCCTCTCACCCCTCTTATAAAAGGGCACTCCCCCTTCTCATTACATCACAACTTCAAAGCCTTTTGGTTTGAAAAAACTCTACCCAAATACTCTCTCAAATTCCCTCACTTCATCATATAGGCCTTACTTTAGTCATAAATCCATCTTAAGGATCCCTTTTGATCAAATCAAAAGGAAGAACCCAAAGAAGAGGTAATGATTTCACCACCCTTTTTCCAAGTTCCTTTCTTCTTCCACTTCTTCCTTCTTTGTTATTACCATTATAAAATAATAACTCCAGTATCTTATATATTATGTGATTTCATTATAAATATGGTACAAATATATTCAGTATTCTATCCATTCCTTGAATAACATGTCACCATACGTGCGTATGTACAGCTTACCGTCTCCACGTCGTGGTGTAATTGTTATTCAATAAATTATTATTTGGATGGGTATAATAATGATGTTTAATTCCTGTAAATAAGAAATGTAACATGATAATGATTCTTTATATATGATATAACATTCATTTATATATTATTTTAATATCAAAATAATGATATTGTCTCTCATGCGTCCGTACGGACTACCGTCTCCACGAACGCGATGAGATTCATTCTCCAAAGTATCCATTCAAGTATAATTATCATTTGATGATTTAAAAATAATTTTTAAGGACTTGATATCATTTTGGATATGAATAAGATACATCATATCCATAAAAAACATGGCTTACATAACAAAACATATCAAAGAAAACGAGTAAGTTAACACCCGAAACAACGATAATACTAAGATATTATTAACAAATCAATGTTAAAAGATCATATATGATATCATATTAATGTATATGATTCTTGTATAATTTAATAACAATTATTTCACCAATATACAGAAGTTTCACCTACCCCAACCAAGGAAAAGTACAAGGTAAGGGTTATTTCACAATCTCTTCATTATCCGAGGTTGTTTATACGTAATAATCTACTGAGATCTCTTTATCATACGCATCCATGTTTTTAAATATGTATTTCAAAACATTTTTACTATTTAAAAGAATATGAGTTAAAGTAATTTATACCATTTTTTGGCTTTTTATAAGAGTTTTATAAAGGAATCTTTCCGTCGTTTTCCAAACAAGGTGTTTTTTAACCTTTTCGTCAAAATTAAGGTAAAAATGTTTTTTTTAACTTATAAGGCGGGTGCGGTTATTTTCCGCCGTTATAAAATCGTCGATGCTTCCATTACAATATTATAAGAATATTTTCAAAGAAAATGTTTTATTTTATAAATATATGACTCTTAAATGATTTCAAAATAGAAAGAGATATTTCCCTAAAAAGAGTTTTGATTTCATCTACGTCAACATCCTTTGATGGATTTTACACTTATTTGAAGTTGATTTATGATACAAATATTCTTTATTGTATTGATGGTTTTGTCATATGTTTGACTGTGGATGTGCTATTTTTATACCATTCATAGTTTATGGTGAAAGTATTGACATTTCGTATGCTAGTTTTAATACGAATTTTTATGTTATGTTTAAACCTTTTCATATGGGAATGCACTAGACTTAATATGTGATGGGTGGAGCCCACTATAGCTCCTCGATGCATCGGTAGGTCTAATGAGACAAACTAGAGTCTTGGAACAAGGCCTTGGAAAAATCTTATTTTTAGTCTTGGCACGAGGCCTTGGCTATGTGGTTATGATAGTCCGGCATTATGCATTCCATCATTATGAAAGTGGTTATTGATATTGCATGTGATTGTTCGACTAGTAGAATATACATGTGAATTAGTAAATGTAATTATTTCATTTTATCTTTTCCATATTATGTTGAAGTTCAAGTTTAAAAGGATTTTGTTTTAGTTATAAATTGGTTTAAGTGTTTATGCTTATCTTTGAAAGCTTCTACTATATTGTTATCCTTACTGAGCATCTGAGCTCACCCCTTTCAGTGTTTTATTTTCCCAAGATGAGAAGAAGTAATTTATGAATGACCTGCAAGGATAGTATGAGGGGATATGAAGACAACATGTTGTTTTAGTTTTTTATCTTATGATGTAATGTAAGACTTATGAATATATCTAGTGTTTCCAAGACTACTAAACTTATAGGTCTTTCGAAACATGATCCTTTGTGATCATGCCAATGTTATGTAATAATGCACCGACTCTCAGTATCTAGGGTCGGGGCATTGCAATTATGATTTGGAACTACTTTTCCTTAAATGGGAATTTATAATATTTAAATGTTTTGAAAAATTACATGAGTCCCCCTTCCCTTCCTTATAAAAGGACTCTCATAATTTCTATTATTCACACAACTTTTAGACATATAGATTGAATAAATCATCAAAAAAATATCTTATCAAATTCTCTATCCAGGAATTAGAGAATTTTTTCTTATTAAAAGTCCATTATAATTTTTCTTAAGAAGGGATATAAAAGAGGTTTACTGAAGAATTGGTAATCATCCAACCTGAACTGTTTCAATTTATTTATTCTTCTTACAACATTAAATATGTGTAATATATAATAAATTGAAAACTTAAATATCCTACATATAATTATATTTTATTATTATTATTATTATATAAATTCCAATATCCACCCTCTTTTCTAACAAGTGGGAAATGAATATTCCGCTACTGCGTAGTTGTGGACCACTACCTCCACATTGCAATATTATTCATTATCCATCACCATAATTCATGGTTTATAATAATGATGGATTTAGTGTTTATATGTTATATTTATGGAATAATTAATCTTATGTAATTATAATATATAATCTAAATTCATACATCTTCTATCTGTAAAAAAATGATAACATCGCTCGTGTATACTGGCAGACTACCACCTACACAATCTCATGTGATTCATTTTTCATTTTTGATTTTTATAGATGGTAATAAGTATAGAATTAATAAATATATATCATATTTACCATATAAAAATGACTCTATCAAGATTACTTTTTATTTTACTTTCATTCCTTCCAACCAAAAAAATTTGGAAGCATCACTCATGCGTACATACAGACTATCATTTACATGAAGTGATTTAATTAATAAGTATTCAATGATTTATATAAAAAGTCAAAAAAAAATATATATGATTAATAAATATGATAATTATTTCATGATTAAAAATATTTAGATGATTAATTCATGGCCAGGGTGAAATTACCATAACCATCTAACTGAAAAACAAAATGGTTAACACATGGAACCGTGATTTTAATAATTAATCGTTAATAATTTAGTGATAAAATGATATAAGCAAATAATATATGGTATTTTATGTTTGAATATGTGACTAGAATATATTTATAACAAATCAATATTTTTCATAATTGATATTTTACCATGTATTAAGGAAGAAAACACTCAAGGTAACAGTTTCTTATCTCATTATTTCTTTAATGAGACATATATCATATTCACAACCTATTTCCATGGATTCATGTATATACTAGCCATGAATGTATTTATGATACATCTCATGAAAATTATGGGGATTTAAAAATACATGTATGGTTATATACTTTTTAAGGATTTTATTCAGGTATTACTCTGGTTTTAAGGGTTTATCATCTCAAATTATCTTCTTTGAGACATATGTTACGTTATACACCAATATTATGTTATGTGGTTTATATATAGACCATTTGATTAGTTATATAATTAATATCAGTATTTTATTTATATTTTATTTTTTATTTTATGATATTATTTCATGTATCTTATGACTCAAAATTTACCGAAGAAGAAATGAATTTATGTTTCAATCTCATTTTAATCAGGATTGTGTATGATTGAATTTAAATTAAGGAAAATATATTATAAATATCTGATAAAACCTTTTAATTTCATTCTCTTATGTTTATTCATGTAATTTTAATGTAATATGACCATTTTTGTCTCTTTTTATGTGAAATGATTGGGGAGAACATTTTTAAGAAAAATATACTTCATTTCCTCTTTTTGTGAGTAATGTTTTTCTCTCACATCAATTTTTTATTTAAAAATATATTCAATAATATATCTTATATTATCCTATGATTGTTAAAAGTTATTTATACACATTTCTTATATTTTATTAAAATTTTCCAATGTAATCCTCTTTTAATTTTCCAAATGAGGTGATTTTGACTTTTTAGTAAAAATGTAAAATGAATATTTGTTTAATTGTATATATAATGAATGGAATTTCCCACCATGATGACCACTAAATTCATTAATAATGCATTTACAATTATACCTGTTTATTTTACAAGAAAATAGTTTCCTTAATATTTTGGAAATATTTTTATTTTTAATAACTAAATTCAACATTAAAAGGGAATTTTCCTCAAGAAATATTCTAGGGATATTTTAAAGGAATTTTTCATCTATGATAACATACATTGATGTAAATTATGTTATGCAGAGGATATGATCCAATGATACCACCATAATTATTTAAATATATATTCTATGATTATTATGGAGATATTTTTATGAATCTTGATAATTATACATGTTTTATGAAATAATGAAAATATGAAATTTTTATCGAACTTATTTACTTTACACAGGTTATGATATGGTGAATGTTTTCAAGTAATGGGGAAAAAATTTGTGGTTGTTATTATGTGATGTATGGGATCAATATTATATGTCCCTTTAATACATTTTGTAAATATGTATGTCTCGCTAGAAAATAATGACTCGAATAGGGAGTGAAATTAGTTCTGTATGGGACTATGTCAGCTATAATTTTCTTAGGAGTAAACCTTGACTAAGGATATGATGTAATGAGGAGAAACCCCAATTTAATCTGATAGTCTTGGAAGTAATACTTGACTATGGAAATGATTTTATTTGGTAATTTTTATTCCATAAACTTATGTCTTGTACTTATTATATGTTCTAATGGTTTATGGTTGATTATTGTAGATTCCATATACATATGACTTTTGTATTTTGTTGTAAAAAATACTTATCCCATGATTTATAATTAATGATATTTAAATGGTTGGGTATGATTATTGTTAGTTATGATCGTGTCATTATACCATTATTCTTATTGTATTCTCACTTATGATCATTTATTGATATCTATTATGTTTACCTTACTGAGTGTTTAAGATCAACCATTATTATGTTTAATTTTCCCCATGATATGAAGAACAGTTATAAGTATAGTATATTTAATAAGATTTTATGTGAGAATATATTTATGGAATATGTTGAAGATATCTAATTAAATAAGATGATTATGTATCTATTTTAAAAATACACTAAAAATTTACAGTTTGGGAATGGATCATAATATTATATAATGAATATCCATCTAATAAGATGTAAGAGTTATAAATGAAAATAATGGATCCTTATATATTGTGAAGGCTTATGTGAAGTCACAACCTATTCAGTAGTTGAGAAAGATTTATGAATACATTATTATGTGAAATTGTGAAGTAGATGGTCATGATATGATTTTATATATAAAATTTTAATATATTTAATATGTGGAGGAATTATGATGATTTATAGGTTAACTTAACATCTTATAACAACTTTTTTTTAATTCAACGATGTATATATTAAGGAATTATAACAAAAGGACAAAATTTAATTAGTATAAGTTCGAAGTTAACTTTGATTTGACTATCAAATTTGAAATTAAAATCATTCCAACTGAAGCTATAATCTGTTGTTCAAAATATTATAATAGAGATATAATAAATATATAAATAATAAATAATTTTTAATATAGATAAGATGATTCATGTTTTCTTAGGAGAAAAGTGGTAATGACATGGTATTATACTAAATACTTGATTAAACAAGACAAGGTTATAATTGGAGAGAAATGTTTTGAAAATAAAAAATATAAGAGTATGTTTTGTGAAAAAATATATGATTATTATAAAAGTTCAGTATCATAGATATATCAAGATTATTGATCTGATAATTATTGAATACACGTTAATATAATTATTATAGTGGAATTATTTAATATAGTGAAATTTTATAGTTGTTATGTAAATACATTTTTAAGATTAGAGACTCAAATCTTATCACAAGGAGTCGTACATATCTTGAAGAGAATTTGGATGAAGCACTAGAAATACATCAAAGCATAAATTTGGAGTATTAAAATGACAATAATATAAATTACTTATAATAATGTTGAAAGGACTTTGATGTCAATAAACTGAGAAGAAACCTAAAATATTATAGAATAATATTTGAAACCCTCTTAGAAGTAATGAGAGAAAGTGTGGAAGAGTTCAAGAACCTTCATTGAGTAGTGATACCTTCCTAACGTGTATAATCACATACTAGGGAATTAGTGATTATGGTCATATTTATAAATTGTTGATATGTGACCCTTACATATAGATTTTTATATGTGAACCTAGTAAAATATCAGTGTTATATCATGTTTTATAATTTATACATATGAATGTTATTGTTTATGTATGTATATAATAATGAAAAGATAATCAAAGGTTTAGTTATTGTTCCTTTAGAATATGGTTTTATTACATTTTGTATATGTTGGTGAGTTAGGATAATATTCTCAGAATGAGTAAAACCTATAATATCGAAGGCTAGTGTTGGTTCATTATTTACTCTTGGACCAATCTTAATATGAAGAGTGGTATTGGTACATTTTTTTCCATTAAAATGGAGGCTAAAACTCTTTATTTAGGTCAGATACTTCAAATGAAAGACAAAAAAATTTCTTCTTTAGTTTCTAGATCCTCGTTCTTTGGAGATACAACTTATTATTGGTGTATATTATAAAAATTAATTTATAAACTAAAATATGATGTAGTACTAGTGGAACCATTTTGGGGATACATGTGGCATGTTATTCTAAAGAGATGGGTGTGATCTGAAATTTTTTATAAGCTTAATGGTATATTTTCTAGGGTGACATCCATATAGATAAAAAATTCACTCAATCAAGTATCAAAATTATTTTTATTTTCTGTAAAATTTTAGCTAGACTATCTCTATAACCCCCCTTTGATATTTCCTTCACTCTGAATAAACTATTTTGTATATGTGTGTTCATTCTATTCATTCTTCTTAAATTTTTATCATACTTTCTTCCATTTCATGTTGTGTATCTCCTTTTCTAATGTGTCTTTACATATTTTCATCATAATGATGAATAAATAACTAGAAGATTAGATTTAGGATGTGGTACTGTGTAATTATTCAGTCTCAATTATTTAATATATCATTTTCTTATTCAAACGCCAAGATTATGAGAAGCTATTAGAGAAATAGATATATAATATTAATCACCTCCACTTTCATCTTCATATTTTTTTTATTGTCACAATTCCTTCTCTAGGCTTTCAGTACATTTACTATATTATAGAATAACTGTTAGATTTATTCCTAAATGGTTGTTGGTGCATGTTAGGAAGGTGAGTGAAGGTATGATCTTAGTTCATAAGTAACATCACATACTAAATTAGGAGTAGATAAATAGTTAGTTTACTCATTAGGATTCATGATTGAACCAATTATTTAAAATAGATTGAATAGTGAAAGATGACTACAAACATAGTAGATAATGAACAATGAGTGAGAATAGGATATAATTTAATTTTAAAATGAACTAATTCATAATAATTCATATAAATACTAGAAATATTCTTTCTAAATCCATTATATTCATCAATATTTTCATGATTTTAATTTGAAATTAATTTACACATAGCTTTCTATCATCACCTATTTTAATATTTCAATTTATTCATTATTTAATTTTAATTTTAAAAATATTTAATCTCTCTTTATTCAATTAATATTCATTTAATTAAATAAATAAAAAATTATTACAATAACTTATGATTTGAATTATTCCTCCTTCATAGACCAACCTAGAGGTTGTGCAACAATGATGATTTCCTTGGGTAAATAATAAATTTTTTTCTACTGCTTGATAAAGTCTTCTTATAAATTTGGTACCATTTTTTAGAGGGTTCACCAATTATTTTTTATTATTTTTATTTTATATTTTAAAAATTATATTATAAGAAAAATATTTAATAAATTCAAAAATATTAATAAATTAACAAATCACCTCCAAAAATTTCATGATGATTTTCAAATCCATATTTATATTATTTATGGAATTGTTTTCTAAACAATCATGTAAAGTTTAATGTCTCCAATTTTAATGGTGATTTGGAAAAAATTATTCTAAATACTATTTTCTATATAGTGTAAATCATATATATTTTATTTTCATTTATAATGATTTGATAGTATTTTCACTCCTCTCAAATTTAGGGTTCTATGGCCATTATATTTCTCATGACTGAGCCCTCTATCACTCTCCATTAGTCCTTAGATGTTAGATCTATCCTCCATGAATATTTTTTAACATCCCCACAATATTATCCTTATTTGGGATCTAATTTTTGTGTTATTTTAAATAACCTTTATTTTTCTCAATTTCCCTTTTCAAATTATGTTTTATTATCCCTCTATATGATATTGGTTTTTAACAATGCTATTTTCAAATAACGACCATTTTATGACAAAGAAAAAATTTTAAGGGTGAAATTTATTTAAGGGGAGAGAATGTAACACCCCAAAAAATATTTAACAATAATAATAATCATGATAGTTTCATAAGATGCCACTTCGATCTTTTTGAAAATGGTGATATATCATAAAAATATTACTATTTTACTCTGGCCATTATAACCTAGACATTGAATTGAAATTTATTAATATGTGTAACTTCATTATGAAACATATATAAATTTATTAATATGTGTAACATCATTATGAAACATATATATATATATATATATATTGGTCCTACTCAATAAAAATATATTGAGTAATACTCTAAAAATAAGCACTCATTTTTTTGTGAAGTCATTTTATGCTTCAAAAATGATTTTTTACTGCCTTTTGTACATGGATATTATAAGTAATTTATTTAAATTTTATAAATTGATTTTTTTAGAATTAAAATAATTTTTAAAATCGAAATATCAAAATTAACGTAGGCTTAGCTTTTGGGATTTTCTAAATTTGTTGATTATTCTGATTTTTTAAATAATATCATTTTTTATTTAATAATATTAATTAAAAGGAACAATATATATTAGATTTGGTATTAAATTAAAATATTAAAAAATTAATTTATAAAAATATTATTAATTATATATTAATCCAAAATATTCCTGATATTGAAATAAGTTAATTTTTATACATAAAAAAAATTTCTAAAAATGTTTCTATTGTGTTTTAGGTAATTATATTAAAATTTATTTATAAAAATTATAGATATTTAATCTTAAAATATAGAAAACAGTTTTTTAATAAGATGAATAAATTTTGTTAAATAGTCCCATTTTAATTTTTTCCATGTGAATAGGGAATGTTGTAATTTTTTGTCACCTCGGTAAGGTTAAAATGGGTAAAACATGGTTAAAATTATGAAATAATGTCTTAAAATCAACTAAAAATTTACTTTATTTAATTTCATGAGATTAATTCATCCATATAAATCATAAATTCAAAAATATATCATTTTATTTCTGTTTTTCACTAATAATGACATTTATATTATTTCATGTAAAGAAAATTCCAAAATGTCACATTCTTGCATTTAATCTCTATTATATGTTCATATTTGGATAAGAGTATGTTATGAATGAATATAAAAGTCTATTTTTTGACTTTATTAATTAATTTTTATTATTTAAATTTATTTTTATTTTTTAGTAATGGTATAATTACCTTAAATTCATACACAACTCTAATAAGGTTCTTGTGGAAGCAGAAGAGAAGTCAATGTAAATAATTTAAATAATATAAAAAGAAATATTTTTTGGATTAATTATAGTTTCACGTGAAATTTATGGTTAAAAATAATATAAAATTTATGGTTAATGATTTTATATTCGAATTCGGAGCCTTTCATGATATATTTAATGTCAAATTATGTGAATAGTTCATAAAATTACTATAATGGTATTTTATATCAAATAATATATAATTAAATGATTATAAAATTATAAAAATATTTTAAGAGTGAAATGGGTGATATATGGTCAAAAAATTAATCTCTTGACAGTTTTGTTCCATTTTTTACCTTATATGTAAATTTATAATGCATTATGACGGAAAAATATGGTATTGTGGTTAATTACTGGTCAAACTAAGGAGATACGGGTTAAAATAACCTAAAAACTTGTCTAATTCATATTGGATTAGTTTATTTTAAAAATATATCATATTTACATATAAATTAATCCTATTTGGAACTACTTTTCCTTGCGTGTGACTATATAATATTTAAAAGTTTTGAAAAATAGGAAGAGTGCCACTCACCTCCTATATAAAAGGACACCCATCCTTTCTCTTATTTACATTATTGTGAGATATCGAGCATGAAAAAACTCTGAAATTATATCTTATAAGCTTAAATATCAGGGAATCAAATTTTTTATTCTTCTTAAAATACCATTCTAAGGGTCCTCAAGAATATATATAAAGGAGGTCTACCGAATAAGAGGTAATTGTCCTACCCTAACTCTTTCAACTTTTTTCTTCTTATAAATTTTTTAAATATATGGTAATCATATTAAAATAATAACATTAGTATCCTAAATATAAAAATATTATTATTATGATTATGGAAACACCATTATACCCCCTCGTTTCAATCTAATGGGAAATTAAAGTATCCCATGTGCGTTAGTAAGGACTATCGTCTCCACCTAGCAATGCATTTCATTTTCCCCCACCATAATTCACGGTATTTTATTATTATGGATTTAATTTTCATATATGATATTTATGAAAGAATTATAATTATATAGTTATAATATATTATCTACCATCGAGAATTTTTATCCATTAAAAAATAATCATGTTGTTTGTCTGTATGGGTGGACTCCCCCCTCCTCAAAGAGATGTGATTCATTTTTTCATTATTAATTTACATGGATGTTAATAAATATATTATTATTAAATATTAATGATATTTATAATATAATAAGTATTATATATAGTTGAATTATTATTTACCATTCTTTCATTCTAACGATCAAAAAGTACAAATATTAATTGTGTGTACGAACAGACTATCGCCTCCACAAAGTGATCCAATCATTTTTAATCAAACCATTATTGGAATAATTATAAATATGTATATGATGAATAAATATGATAATTATTTAATGAATTATATTTTTATATGATGAAACCAAGACCATGTTTAATGTTCAAGAACTAACTAACTGAAAAATGAAGTTGTTATCACACAGAACAATGATTTTAAAAAATAAATGTTAATAAATGATTGATAAGATGTTACAATTAAATAATATCATGAATAATATATATGAATATGATTATATAATATATTTATAATAAATATTTATTTATTATATAGTATATTTTAACATGTATGATGAAATATGAAACATGAGGTAAGGGTTTCACGTATTACATTTATTTCAATGAGACATATGTCATATTCACCACCTTATTAATTTCTATGGTTTATATACTTCCCATGAATATATTTATGATGATTATACTGAAAATTATAGGTATTTAAAAATCTATCTATGTTTCCATCTTTCATGAAGTTTGAATTCAGAGAAAACTAAGGCGGTAATGTTTTATCATCTCATATTTTCTTCTTTGAGACATATGTTATATTATGCACATATATTCTTTTCTAAGGTGTTTATACTGATATTTTGAAATCTTTTATTAGGAATATACTTATTTTAATGTAATATAATTTTTTATGTTATATTATTCTTTTATGGGGCTTATGATTCAATTGTTATAAAATTAGTAAGGAATTTATGTTTCAACATCATTTTAATCATGATTATTTGTGATTGAATTTAATTTAAGGGATATAATATGATACTTATCTAATAAAACCCATTAATTTTATTATACTTGGTTTATTTATCAAATATTAAAATAATATTACCATTTTATTCTCTTTGGTACATGAAATTATTGTTAAAAATGTTTTTAAGAAAAACCATGCATTATTTCCTCTTCTGTCGAAATTCTTTTTATTTGGTGAATATGTTTTATTCAAAAATGTTTTGATGAATTTTTTAATATTATAATATTATATTTTAATGTTATTTTGACCCATGTCTATTTTTTTATAAAAAATATTAAAAAATATTCTTTATATTTTTTTGAATGAGGTAATTTTGTCTTTTTTACTAAAACTGTGAAATGGATCATTGTTTTAATGTACACAACATGAATAGAATTTCCCAAAAATATAAAAACTCAAATATTTAAAGCTTCATTTATAAATTTTTTTATTTGTTTTTAAATAAAATATTTTCCTTAATATTATAGAAATATTTCTATTTTTAATAAGGTATTTCTAAATGAAATGGTTATTTTCATCAATAAATATTACAATGAAATTTTAAAATAATTTTTCAAATATGGTTATATACTTTAATGATAATTATATTATACCAGGTATATGATCTAATTATATCACCTTTATCATTTATCTGTATGGGTTTTTATTATTATAGAGATATTTTTTTTAAACATATTCATTTTATACATGTGATGTTATAATGAAATGATGAAATTTTTATACAAATAATATACTTTCCCTGGGTTATGATATGATGATATGATGAATATTTTCTGATCTCATGGAATACATATTTATGGTTTATATTATATAATATGTGGGCCTGTAATTATATATCCCTCAAATAGATTGGGTAAATTTGGATATCTCATGAGATATTAAGGATAGGAATGGGGAGTGAACCCATATTAGTGAGGAAAATTGTTCACTATGATAGTCTTGCGGGTAAACCATTACTAATGATAGAATAGAATAAGGAGTGAACCCATCATTTTCATGCCAAAAACATATATCTCATGCTTAGGATATGTTCTCATGGCTCCTGAATGATTATTTTTTATTCTGCAAAAATATGAATTATATATTTTGTTATAAGAAATACTTATTCCATTATTTATGATTAATGTTATTTGAATGATTGGGTATGATTATTATATATTGTGATCATGTTATCATGCCCTTATACTTATCATACACTAACTTATGATCATTTATTAATATATCATATCTTTAGTTTAATGAGAATATGATCTCACCCATTATTATGTTTCATTTTTTTAGGGATATAATGAATGTTTATATGTGGGGTATGTCTAAGAAGTGTTCTATATGAGAATATCTATGTATGATTCATTTAAGATATTTCTTAAAATAAGAGGATTATTTATCTTCTCTCCAAAGAAACTAACCCTTTACTATTTTGGAATGGATCATAATGTTATGTAATGAATATTAATTTAATAACATATAATATTTAATTATTAAAAATAAGGGTCTCTATATGATGTAATGGATTTGGTCATGGTGTAACCTTATTTTTAGTTGATAAATAGTTAGATAGAAACTTTTTTGTCACATGATGAATTATATGATCATAATGTGATTATGTTTCTATCAAAACTGAACATATTTGAAGGTGTAGTGGTATTATGATAATTTGGTGAATAACTTAACATCTTTTTACCATATTTTATAATTACATGATGTATATATAATGTAATAAGATCCAAAGATTGAAATTGAAGTAAGAGAAGTTGAAAGTTGACATTGATTTTTATTTAAAATTATAAATTCAAATCATTCATGGTGATGTTGTAATAAATTTTATTAGAATGATGAATAAAGACTGAGGATATCTAGATGGAATAAGTAATGTAGAAGATTGAGATGATGATATATTTGTTCCGAGGAGGAAGGTGACAGTAACATGGTTTTATATTTAATATTTTATTTATGAATATATAGTTAAGTGTTGATGTAATTTTTAATATCCCGGAATTTCCATGTAATGTTTTTTAATTTATATGGAATTATTTCAAGACCAGATGCTTTGAAATCATGTGATTCTGTGGCCTAGTGATCCAAGAATAGAATTTTGGACTTTTTTAGTTTAGTTATGTAAATGTGAAAGTGGGTTTTTCTAACTTTAAACTGGTACTTGGATCAAAAATATGAGGGCACTATTGTACTAAGAGCAATGGGATTGTCCCTGAAATGAAATTAACATCAACCGGAGTGGGTCGTTCGGGAAATATAGTTTTTGGAATTTTCAGAAAAATAATAAAATACAATAAAAATTATTATATTTTTTCAGTACTCACTATTGAGAGGCGGATGGTGGTACTGTTATCGGATGACAGGGTGAATTAAATAAATCTCATTAATGGATCATTTTTTTGTAGTGTAACGATGCATTAATGGAAGAATAATAGTTACGCTATTTCATAAATGAAACACCGTAACAACACGACGTCATAGCATAACAGAAACAATACGACAAGTTTCCTTTTAATGGGTTAACACTTTTGAGAGTTAAGAATCACAGGGTGGAATTTCTCTGATTAATTGATGGCAAGAACTATCTCCAATGATGAATGATGAATTTTTGCATATCATTAAAGACATTGATGCATCTCGGAGAACGATACCGGTGAGTGACGAACGCCTTCCACCTATTGAATCTTTGGGGGCGGACCACATCAACATCGAATTGTTTTGAGGTGAGGGTTTAATTGTTTTACATTTTAACCATTCTTATTCTAAAATAATGAAAAAATATCATCCCATGAATAGATTGTTCTTTGGATCGAGTGTTCTTACGGGAGGGTGTTTTCTGTGGACTTTTTTCAATTGGATTGATGATTGTCTGATAGAACTGTGATCCCAAGACACCACTATATATAAACATCTAACGCAGAGTGGTCAGTTCAACACGAACAAGTCATGAGCCTCTCTGCCTTGTGTATTTCCCCTGGTGGAGCATTCAAATTAGCAGTAAGGAAAATTAGAGGCCTTTGTAGGGAAGTTGACACCCCACAGATGTTGGAGCTGTGGGCAATGCAATGAACGGACCACCGATGTGGACACGGTGGTTAACAGAATAACCCACCGGTGATGGCCCGTGGTGGTGAATGTGGGTGGGTGGTGGCATGCCGAGTAAAATCACTGTGGCTGGATCAAGATGTGGTGGAGCGGCAGTATCCATGGGCCTCTATTCCGACGAATGGCGACAGGTGGACAAGGCCACTCGACTGTGTCAGTCCACTGAGTACGTAGCACCGCGCCGCGTCAGACACGACATGCTGCGGTAAACAGACAGTGGCTGAGGTGCTGGTCCTATGGATGCCCTGTGGTGCGAGGGGGAGCCATATGTGGCTTCCAGTTGTGTCCCTTCTAGCAGGACCAGGCAGGTCACATGCATCTCCAACGGACCAAACCCTGGTCAAGCCGGGTCTGGGTCATACTGGACCCAAACCAAACTAGGCCCTTTTTTAATAACATGTAAATGGGGCATCTACTTGATGATCCGTTTTTAGTGTTTTAATACCTATGATGAGGCATATATTTTGGTATACTCTTTGGAGGTTTTCATGGAAGTTTAATTCGAATAATTTTTTGGGGATAAGTTGTCCATAGATCAAGAATGTTGTTTGTAGAAACCCTGCATTTTGTTGATACCTAAAGACTTTTGACAAGCGACCCTATGTGGATTGGATACTATGGACTTGTGGGAAGCGGCTATTTTGGGACCCGAAAGTCTCATGGTGGGGATCAGCTTCTGTGTGACCTAGTAGACCCAGGGTACTCTCTAAGAGGAGTACCTCAGTATGTCTAAGGTGGGAAGTGGCTTTTGAGTTATCCAGAATGGTCACAGTGGGGAGCAGATTCTGTGTGACCTGACATACCAACAATACTAATCAAGTATGAGTACCATAATAGTCCAAGGTTATTGGTAAGAAGCTTTTATGTGGCCCGATAGGCTCACTGTACACATTGAAGAGGAGTTCTCCAACATCCCATGGTGTTCAATGATATGACAAATGGTCGTACTTTATAACTTTAAATTATACCTTGTGTGAGTTATCTTGTGTCGTGATCATACTTTTTGATCATTTATTGTGGTATACTATGTGGATTTCTTTGTGGTATTTCCATTGTGTTTTGGGGGTCCTTACTTAGTATATTATTACTCAAACTTGCACGGGCTTCGCCGGCACATGTTGTGTCTAATACAAACGACTGCCGCCTTAATGGAGGACTTGGTGGCCCATGAGATGGTGGTTCCCAGTGAGTCAGAGAAGGCGGGGTGTACTTCTATGGCTTCCAGAAGCTACTCTGTACTTATCCATCAAGAGTGGTTTCCATCGGATGACTTTTAGTGTTTTCCTTATACATTCTTATTTTCATTTTATCTTTTGTTTGGTTTGTATTATTTCCCATTCGACCTACAGTTTGTACTTTCATTTAGTGGTGGGTTAGTGGCATGCATGTTTCCTTTTGCATCTTTGGGACATGGTTGTCTGTGCATACAGAAAGGTACTCGGGAATGTTCTTCCCACTTATAGGTGGATGCCTTCGGTGCTAGTCACCATTCCCTGGCCTTAGGGAGGTTGGCATGGGGTATCTCATGGCAACGAGCCTCAAGGGACGTGTCTGGAAAACATGGTATCATAGGTGGTCGGTTATACCTCAATGACTGAGAGTCTATTGTTTATTCTCTTAGAAATAGTGTTAAATTTTTCAAGTTCGACTTTCAGATTCGGGGAGTCCAGTGTTGGTGTGGCGGCTTATGTATCCACACACCAGGACACTGAATTTTTCTTTTCAGCTCTATACATGAAAACATTGGTTTTATAAGCGTTTCTTTATGTTCTTCTTTAATAATAGTAAGCTTGCTAGGTATAATATATTAACCATGTTACATCATGATCTGTATTAGGATGCCTCCATGCAGACGAACAACTAGGATTTTGATACGTGATCTTGAGAATAGCCCGCCAATCTATGAGGATTCAGTTCAGGGACTATTGATAGAGATGGCCCCGTTGGGAGGTGAACTAATGTTTCCACCACCAATTGATCATCAGTTATTTTCGGTGTTACTATTAGAGGGTGTATGATGACTTTGTTCCTTACACAAGTTTCATAGATAGAGACTGGCGAGGTTCATGGGAGTGATAGATCCTCAGGTCGCTAAGGACTTGCTGGAGGTAGAGATGCGGGTCATCCTCTTAGTGAAGACACTACTTGACCCGATGGAGATATTGTCCAAAATCCTTCTATAGGGCTTGGTAGAGAGATGGTGCAACTGAACCATCCAGTCGCATGATGAGGTGACCCTCACCTTGACAAACTGCGAGAGGCTTTTTGGGAAGAGTTTTCCCTCGCAACTTTGTGCTCTGTGAACATACATGTGTTGCTTCACCTACAGCAAGGCAACATGTCAGTGGATGAGTATTCCATGAGGTTTAAAGTCCACTCTCACTGCTCCGTAGACATGGAGTGGGACCCTATCTTCCGAGAATGAATATTTGGGAAGGGACTCAGATAATAGATCAAGGAATCCATGGTGTCTCTCGACATCCCCACTCAGACTGGAGTGCTAGAGCGAGCCCTTCTTGTGGAGTGATTCCTTGAAGAACTGGCATCGACATCCGGAGCTACCAGCATACATTAGGTGACATATTATTAAACGGTGAGAAGTAGTAATCATAAAATAGGACCCAAGAAGGTTAGATCATTCAAGGGACATTCCCAGGCCTTGGGGTTGGTAGTGTGGGGCTTCCGGAGAAGCGGGAGTCAGTAGGGAACTAGGCTTTGCTTCACGTGTTGCAGGCATTGACGCATGGCTTGTGACTGCCAAACCAGCAAAATAGATAATCAAAAGATGGTATAGGGACCTCCAAGGAAAAGGTAGAGGTTCGAGTGAGGAGGTTCGTAGTTTGAAATATGTGGCAGGAGAGTTGGCTAAGTGGCTGGTGGTGGACGACGGTTAGAGGTTCTACCACCACCACCGCCAGGTAGTCCACCATAGGCTGAGGGAGCCAGCAGACAAGGTTGAGTCCAGCTTCATGTGATGGATGCCTATGACCACAACACTTTATAGATGACTATAGGTATGATCTATATCTTATCCACCTTATCTATAGTATGTATAGACACAGATGTCAGTCACCTTTTCTATTCCATAGAACTTGTTCGAGGCTCATAGATTCCAATGGAGTCGTTTGCCCGATCCTTTCTATTAGAGACTCATACATGATGGGATTCGAAGAATACACATTGGTTATATAATTGTGAGATTACTATATGGGGATAGAGATTTGACTGGGATCTCTTAGTAGTGGCATTGAGGACTTACAACATCATCTTGGGCATGTACTGGTTATCTACAGTCTATGCCCAGATCGATTGTATTCAGCAAAAAGGGTGGTGTGTCTTCCAGGAGGAGCCTAGTTTTTCCATCATAGGAGATAACAGAACTTATGGAGCACAGGATGGACATTCTCAGATGAGGGTGCAGTTGATCACTCACCATTTGGTTAGAATCACCCTCAGTGTGGTGGCTAAGAAACTTCAATGCTTTCCTATAGTGGTGGACGAGTGTGAGGATTTATTTCCTAAGAATGTTCTGAGAGTTCCTCCTCACAGGGAGGTAGATTTATTCATCAATATGTACCCAGGGATGACACTGATATCCCCACCAGTATATTAGATGGATCCTATGATGCTTCATGAATTGAGGGTACATCTGAAGGACTTGTAGATGAAGGTCTTTGTAAGACCCAACGTTTCACCATGGGAAGACCCGATACTGTTTTCCTAGAATACAGATGGGATCTTAAGGCTTTGTATGGACTTTGGGTGCCTAAACCAAGTGACTGTAATGAAAAATTATCCACTGTCGAGGATTAATGACCTCTTCGATCTGGTGAAGGGAGCGAGTTGGTTCCAGAAGATAGGCCTTAGATCAGGTTATAATCAGCATTGGGAATGGTATGAGAATGTACCAAATACAGCCTTCATATGTTGGTATAGCCACTATGAGTTCTTGGTGATTCCCATTGGAAATACCAATTCCCCAGAAGTGTTCAGGGGACCTAGGAGTAGGATCAAAGAGCCTTACCTCAATAATTTCATGGTGGTCTTCATTTATTACAAATTGGTGTCCTCAGTGTCGAAGGAGGATCATGATTCACACTTGGGGATAGTTCTAGATACACTCCAAGAGCCTCGAGTTTATAGTATTCTCTCGATGATCCAGTTCTGGATTCAGGAGGTGTACTTTTTGGGACATGTCATCTCAAAGGCTGGAGTTGCAGTGGATCTAGCGAAGGTAGAGGCAACACATTCTAGGGATCCACTGAGGAGCATGACTGAGGTGAAGAGTTTTGCACGGTTGGATGGATACTACTAGAGGTTCATGCCTAACTTTCCCATTGTAGAATCACCCTTATTCACCTTGATGTTGAAGGTAAATACCTTTGTGTTTATGGAGATGTTCCTATAGTGTTTCGAGGAGCAAAGGCAGAGATTGATGAGTGCCACCATCTTGAGACTACCAAAGAGGGTGTTTGGTATGTAGTCTTCTATGATGAATCAAGGACTGGTGTGGGTAATTTTTTGATGTAGGAGTGAGAAGTCATCACCTATGGCTCATAGAAGTTGAGGCATCTTGAGAAGAACTACACAACCCATGACCCGAAGTTAGTAGCAGTAGCCTTTGCCTTTAATATGTGGCAACACTACATGATGGGTTAACGATTTACCATCTACGATGACCAAAAGAGTCTTATGTATAGATTCTCATAGAATGTCAAGAACTTGAGACAACAGTGATTGGTGGACTTCCTTCAAGAATATGAATTTGTGATACTCTATAATCCTGGGAAGGGGAATGTTTTGGAAGACACACTCAATAGGTGGTCTGGTTTATAGTTGCTGAGTGAGGTGACGAAGAATCTAATCACGATGAAAATATACATCATGGAAGATGATGGAGCATCTTACCTTCATTCAATGACTTTCACTCTCCCACTCTTATAGTAATTCAGGGAGGCACAAATTTTGTATGTTGATTTCAAGGCACGATGTGCTCAGATATCCTCAGGATAGGCTTCTGATGGATTTTTGATAAGTGTGGAGCACGTCATCATTATCAAAGGATGAATTGTAGTACCTGTGATTTTACATGAGGATGTGTTGAAGGAGTTCCATACATCCCCTTTTCCATTATAACATAGTGTGTAGATTATTTATGGGGACTTACAATATCCGTACTGGTCGCTAGGGATTATGAATGTTGTGGCAGAGTATGTTTCACAATGCCTCAATTATCAGAAAGTGAAGGTCAAGCATCAGGTCCCACTAGGTATGGCACAAAAACATGTGGTACTAGAATGGATGTGGGATGGTATCTCCATGGACTTCATGACAGCTATACCATGCACATCTTGGGGCCACGATTCTATATGGGTGATCGTTGACCGACTCACTACGTTGGCTCAATTCCTACCCAATTGGGAGCAGGGATCAGTAGAAAGCCTATGATTCCTCTACATCCAGGAGATAGTGCGACTACATGAGGTGCTTTCGAGTATCATCTCAGAATGTGATGGACACTTTACATCCTAGTTGTGGAAGGGATTGTAGGAGGGGTTCAAGACTCCTCAGTGCTTGAGCACAGCTCTCCACCCCTAGATAGATGGTCCGACAGAGCGGACGATACTGACCTTCGAGGACCTACTTCATGCTTGTGTCCTTGATTTTGGTCACTTATGGTTGGAACATCTACCACTAGTGGAGTTTTCATTAAAAAATAACAATCACTCGACCATTTTTATAGAGCCATTTGAGTCCTTGTACAAGTGGCCTTGCAGATCATCTTTATGCTGGAAAGACCCAAGGGAATTGGCACTCATGGGTCTAGAGTTGGTATGGGCTACCACTGAGAAGGTGGATATCATCCATGAGTGGATGAGGCCTACATAGAGTATACATAAATTTTATGTTTATAGAATATTGATACCCTTAGATTTTGATGAGGGAGACCATGTGTTCCTTCATATCTCACCCTGATGGGGTTTACGAAGATTTGTCCGGGGTAGCAAGATATATCTGGTATTCATCAGTTCTTTTTAGATTCTCAGTAGTGTTGGTGAGGAGGCGTACTGCCTACCTATTACCTCATATATTCACTGGGTGCACAAGTTTTTCCATGTATCATAGATGAGGAGGTATGGGCATGATCCATCTCACGTCATCGATTGGGGAGAGCTGGAAATTAACCATGGGGTGATGTTTGTGGAGTTCCCGTTAGAGATAGATAATGGACAGGAGAGGGACCTTCGTTGATGGTAAATTCCACTTGTGAATGTTCGGTGCTAACACATGAATCTCTAGGAAATAAAATGGGATACAAAGGCTCAGATTCTTGATCAGTATCCCCCCTTTGTTTGATTATCTTTTGTTTTATCTTTTTAGGATGTAAATCCTTAAGGGGATGAGAATGTAATATCCTGGAATTTTCATGAATTTTTTTAAATTATATGGAACTATTTCATGACCAAACACTTTTCCAACACGTGATTACAAGGCTTATTGAGCCCGGAATTGAATTTTGAAATTTTTTTTAGTTCATTTATGAAAATGTTCAAGAGGGTTTTCCAAAAATTTAAACCAGTGATTGGTTAAAAAAATTCTAGGGCACCATTGAACTCGGATTGCTGGGAATTGACTATAAAGTACATAACTTCGATTGGAGAGGGTTGAACAGAAAATATAATTTTCATAATTTTTAGAAAAATAATAAAATAACATAAAAAATATTTTATTTTTTCATCCCTCAACATTGAGCGATAGAAGACAGCTCTACATTGCGGTGATGAGTTGCATTAAATGAAGATCATAATGGCTCATTTTTGTGCAGCATAATGATGAATTTGTTGAAGAATAATAGATATTCTATTTCATAAATGAATCATTGTAACAACACGACGTCACAACGTAACAGACATGTTGTGATGAGTTTTATTTTAATGGGTTAATGTGTTGGAATGTTGAGAATCACTGGGTGGAATTTATCTGACGAACTGACAATGAGAACTGTCTCCAATGACAAATGAAGATCACTGAAGGATCGTTAATTAATTTGATGCATCTCAAAGAATAGGATCTGTGAGTGAAGAATGCCTTTGACCACTTGAAACATCATGGGATGACTTCTTTAACCTCGAAAATATTTTAGGTAGGGGTTCAATCATTTTAATTTTTCCCTATTTTTATTTTAAAACCGCAAATGTAGAGCATCCCATGAACATGTTGATCCGCGGATTTCATGTTCTTGCAAGAGGGTATTTTCAACTTTTTTTTTTGCATCGGGATTGATTATTATCCAATAGAATTATGATACCAAGATTCCCTTGTTTTTAAACATCTCACACGGAGGGCGGGGGCCGACATGAACAAGGCCTGAGTCGCTCTTCCTTGTTCGTTCTTCGTGGCCTAGTATTCAAATTGGGGGAAAAGAAAATTCAAGGCTTCTCTGGGATGGAAGAACCCCACAGAGGTTGGAGGCATAGGCAAGATGACGATCAGCGCACCTGTGCAGAACTGGTGTTCTAAGGATGATCCCACTGGTGATGGCCCACAGCGGTGGCCACATGTGCATGGCGGCACGCAATGACAGCATGCTGGAAGGAACCGTTGCGGCTAGCTCGGGCCACGGTGGGTGGATGCAGTCGCATCAGTGCACTGTAGATGAGGCACCATGTCTCATAGCATACAGCAGGCAATGGTCAACTGACCGTGGCATAGGCGTTGTCCCTGGGGATGACCCACGAGTTGAGGGGGAGATGGACGCAGCTTCGAGCTGTGTCATGGCCAGGCGGACCAAGCAGTGCACGAGATACCCCAAAGGGCTAGAACATTCCCATGTAGGGTTTGGGTGGTGTTGGAAGACCCTGTTCGTGTTGATAGACCCCCAATCTGGGTCCATTTGGTCTGACTAGGTCGAACAGGACCCAAACCCAACAAACTCCTTATTGGAAAACACCAATATATTGCAAACCAGGCATCTGATTGATGGGTCATTTTCAGAGTCATAATCCTCATGAATAGTCATATATTTTTGTATACTCTATGGATGTTTTCATGGAATTTGAAATTGAAAAATTTTTTGGGGTGGTTTTCCTGTTATCATGTGTGCTACGTGTGGAAACCTTGTAGTTGGATGAGACTTAAAAAATGATGGCAAGAGACCTTGTGTGGATTGGCTACTATGGACCAATGGGAAGAAGCTTATGTGTGACCCAACCGGTCCATGATGGGGATATTCTTCTGTGTGACGCGACGAACCCATGGTACTCGATAGGAGGAGTACCTCAATATGGACAAGGTGGGAAGTGGCTTCTGTGTGACCCAACATGGCTGTGGTGGGGAGCGGCTTCTATGAGTCATAGAATACCCATGGTCTTCAACAGGGATGAGTACCACATTAGTGAAAGGTTAGTGGGAAGTGGATTCTATGTGACCCTGAAGGCCCATTATACTCATTGAGGATGAGTTTTCTTACATCCCATGTTGTTCAATGATATGACTAATGGCCTTACTTTACTACACTAAATTATACCTTGTGTGAGATGTCTTGTGTCATGATCGTGTTTCATGATCATGTTTTTTTGTTCGCTCTATGGATTTCTTTGTGGTATTTAATTTATATTTTTGAGTCCCTACTAAGTATATTGTTACTCACCCCAGTACAGGCATTGCTATCATGTGTTGTTCTTGGTGTAGACGATAGCTACCTTGACGGAGGACTTAGTGGCCCAGGACCTAGGGGATCCTAGGTAGACCAGGTAGACGTGGAATACTTATATAGCTTCCAATAGCTACTCTTTACTTTCCCATTTGGTGGGGCTTCTAGTGGATGACTTTCATCATTTTCCTTACTTTCGTGTTTTCACTTTATCTTTTGTTGGGTTTGTATACTAGCACATTTGACCTACAGTTTAGAATTTTAATCAGTGGTTGTTTAGTGGAATGCATGTTTACTTTTCTTGCTTTTGGATGTGGTTGTGTGTGCATGTGTACAGGTACTCCATAAAATACCTCCCACTTGCAGTTTGACGCCTTCCGTGCTAGTCGCCAACCCCTAGCCTTCAGGAGGTGGGCTTGGGGTATATCACGACAATGGACCAGGGGGAAGAGTCTTGAAATAATTGTATTGATGTTAAATATTTTAAGAGGATGTTTTTGTGAAAATATGGGAATATAAGATTAGTTTATTATCATATATATATATAATTATTATTAATTTAATAATTATGGAAAACAATTAATTTTAATTATTATAGTGGAATTATTAAATATGGAGAAATTTGATTATTGTTGTGTAATGATTATTTCAAGATTAAAGACTCAATGCATCTGGCAAGGATTTTCATGAACTAACATGGTTTCACCTATGTCTTCTGGCTTTTAGTGGTTTGAAACAATTGTTGAGATACTCGAATACCTATTTACAATCTCCTTTCTATATGATTGCCTTGGTACTCTTCTATGGTATTTTTAATGGAAATTAATGTTTTGGTTTCCTAAACCCTACAAAATTGTTTTTCAAAATTAAATGTATTTCATACTCTTAGTGCCAGTTTTAAATGAAATCATTACTTTCCCTTTGAAATAGCATGACGACACTTAAGGTTAGAATTTGGTTTTACAAATGATGAAGGGTTATAGATTTTATGTTCTTCTTAAGTAAATTTTTTATAAATACATACTTCAATATAATATAGTTAAAACATTAAATGTAATTTATTTTATTTTAAAGTTAGTGAATTAGGAAATATTAGATCGGGCTAGCCTACTCAGTTTTGATTCTCACACCTACGGTTGTTTTTTATTTTTAGATCTTGTGCAGGCTTCATATTGGGTGTGATCTCCTTGGGTGATTCTTGAAGGTTTAGTCAGAGAGTGACTTGTGGGGTCACATGGAGCTAGTGTTTACCCATTCTGTTAGTTTTTATTCCCTTTAGTTCCACTTTAGTCATCCTATTTGGTTTACTTATCATGAGATGCTGTGTATTATTTCCTCTTATTTTATTTATTTTTATAGGTAAAAATTGTTCCCATCATCTCTGTCAATGCCCTGGAACTTGTTGCCATCTCGGGTGGATCGAGAACACCTCTTGGGCCTTGCTGCAGATCGGCTCGAGTGACCGGTTTATGGTCGACCCAGGTTTGTTCATGAAAAAATTGTAAGAACCCGGATCTCTTTTAAGGTATGTTTTTCCCGTATCTGGAGTTTTTGAGAAAAAATGAATTTTTTGGGAATTTCAGAAGTACACGCCATGTACTTTCTAAGTACACGCCGTGTACTCTTTCCCCGGCTCGAAGCCGGGTGCTGGCTGTGTCCAGGCCACACACACGGTGTGTAAGGCTGAGGTGGAGGCTGGTTATTTTGGAGTACGAAAAATTAGAAGTACACATCGTGTACTCAAAACTTAAACTCCGTGTAATTTATTTTTTTCATTAAACGGATCGGGTCGCAGCTAACCCCCATATCTGTCTTCTTCTTCAGGTTTCGACCGTCAGAGAGAGACCGTATGACCGGATCTTCAACGGACGATCGCCCTGTCGTCCGTTCTCCGATTCGAGCACGGTCAGTTGCGTTGGAATCGCAGCGGTGAGTTCTTCCTTCTGATTTAGCCTTGTTTCTTGATTACTCCTGGTTTCTAAGTTATCACGGAATGATATTTTTGTTCATTTTCTCAGATCTGCGTTGTTCTAAAAGGAATCTGTCATCGAGGTTCACATATATCGATCTCCTCGGATCGAGGTAGGTAGTTTGTGCCTTTCTTTTGAAAGTTGATGAGTATTATGTGCAAATTCCACCAATACCCGTGAACAGGTATCGTGTGTTTCCTGTTTTTCCCTTGATGATTTCTTGCTTTTCTTGGTTGATTTAGTAGAGATTATTGCTTGTGTTTAGAGTATTTTGTTTGTGCTCAGTTTGCTTTGCCATTCCTAGCTATAGGATTGTGGACTGTTGTTTTACTATTGCTATTGAGCCTTAGTTGATAGCCAAGTAGTTCATGAGGTTTACTTGGATGATATACACGCACTGAGCATGTTTAGTTATACTCGGGACTGTGAGAACCTAGAGTAGTAGACCAATGGGAGAATTGACGGAAGGGCTTCTCCAGAGTGTCTTTTTAATCACGATGTGAGACCAAGGGGAGAATTGACCGAAGGGATTCTCCAAAGTGTCTTTAACTATTATGTGGGCCACAGGGGGAATTGACGTTGAGTGCTTCCCCAGAGAGCCTTTAGCATGATACGAGACTATAGGGGGAATTGACGGTGAGTGCTTCCCCAGAGAGTCTGTTCATTCACGTAGATGAACCAGAGGGGTGAGACTGTGTGTGTCTCCCAGAGGGTTGCTAGTGCTTAGAGGTTTAACCATGGGGGTTATACTGTGAGATGTACCTAGAGGGTTTCCTGTTTCTTCTTTTTTGTGGCTGGCTGGTTCCTTGTGCACTCTGTTTGCTAGAACTGCAGATTGTAGTTTCTTGTGCTTTTCTTTTTAATGCTTCTTGTTTTGTTACTACCATGTATTCATTGATTGTTTGGCACAAATCATTGGGTGATTGCCTACTGGGATTGTATCTCATGACCTGTTTGGGCCATGCTTTTGGGCCCAAGAAGACTATGTTGCTGCAAGTATAGATAAGGGCAAGCGCCCTTCTACTTTAGGATCTTGATTGCATCAGGAGCTGGGGAGCATGGGACCGAGCCGTGGATCGTGATGCTGAGGAGCTTACTTTGTTTTTCTTTTGCACTTGGTTTCAGTTGTATTTCAGCACATTGTTGTGTTTGCTGTTTTCCTTAGATACTTTTACCTGCTGCGTCTTTGTTATCACAGTTATATATATATACATTGCTTACGCTGTTTGGTTTCTGTTCTTATGCATGTTGTTTATCGTTTTCCGCTGTTATTGTTGTTTTCTTACCTTGTATACCTTACCGAATGAGGGAATAGTTTCCCCACTAACACACCAAGGCCATCGCTGCTAGTCGGATGCCTCTGGCGTTCAGGGAAACGCGCTTGAGGTCATGTGGCGAACTGGGTACGGGCACCAGTGGAGGGGCTCCGGAATCGGGACGTTACAAAGTGGTATCAGAGGAGTTCTTTTCTCTTGCTTTACTGTTTGGAGACTTTAGCTAGGGATAGGACGGATTCAGTTCGTGGTATTAAGGTGTACTCGGGAGTAGCTAACCCGTGTACAGGGAAAGACCATACTACCTCGTTAATGGCAGTTTTCTGGTTTTGAGTTTTATGGTTGATATGTTTTCACCTAGAGTGATTCACATGACTTGTGCGGTTATTGTTTTGATATTTTGGTTCTATTTCTGTCGCAACCTAATGAGATGAGGGTATGAAATCTCATGCATCATATAGGAACTTGTAGAATTCACATGTCATGCATTCTTTCCCTGCCATCTGGGGTGCATTAGAGATTTCATGCTGTTGTGATAGGCTCTGTGTATATTATGCATGCTGTTGTGATAGATGCTTGATAGATTCTCTGCTGTTGTGTTAGAAAACTGTTTGTTTTGTTCTTTGCTTAAAGTGAACACCGCAGTTCAGTTCTTGAGGTGTTATGGGCCCTCAGGGATCAGAATTTGGCACCCTTTTCCCTTGTTATAGTATTTCTGGAATTCTGCGCAGTTTCTGAGCTACTACCCAGAAAAACCCAGAATACATGGCATGTACTTTTTAGATACACGCCATGTAGTTTTCAGATTGTGTCATTGACTGTGTGAGCAGAACACGGTGTCGTAGGAGTATCTTTGGGAAGACGTCATGTACCATTGGTACACGCCATGTGAGATCAGAGCCGTGTACCCAGCCGTGTCAGTAACAACACGGGCTGGGGAATCTCAGGTAGAACACACCATGTCCATAGGGAACACGTCGTGTAGTCTTGTCTAGGTACCCGGATGTGTCACGAACAACACGGGCCGACATTACCTTCATTTCCACACGCCGTGTTTATTCGGAACACGCCGTGTAGTCTTTCCCAGGTACCCAGCCATGTCATGAACAACACGGAATGGTGTCGCCTTCGCCTATGCACACCGTACTTATTCGGAGCATGTCGTGTAAGGTCCATCCATGTAGAAGGTCGTGTACTCAACAACACGGACCTCCGGAGCCTTGTCTAGTGCATGCTGTGTTTGTTTTGAACACGCCATGTAGTCTCGGGTTGAGTCGGACCGTGTGGGTTAGCCATGTAAGGAGACTTGGGCAGGGGAATAGTTTTCAAGTACACTCCGTGTGTTGGGGTCAACACGCCGTGTAATTTGAAGTGTACACAACTTGTAGGGAAGGGGTACACACCCATTTCAGTGGTTTAAAATGACACACCGTGTAGTTTTATACACGCCATGTAGTCGTGTTTTGCGATATTGTGTGTTTTTCTTCCCCTGTTCCCGTTTTGTACTCTTGTGTTCTCTGTCCTTGTTTTCCTGATCTAAGGCATGCTTTCGATCTTTCATACTTATGCCTCTGAGATGTCCTCCGGTTGTACGTCTGTCATTAGGCAGTGATCAGACGCCAGACAGGGCTGATCAAGGACTTCCTGTTGATCCCCCAGCCGAGCCAGCCTCGGCACCGGTTTTTGTACCAGTCGCGGGCGCTGATGCGCAGTTCAGGGAAGGTTTCATGAGAATGATGCAGGCCTTCCAAGGAGCACCGCCTGCTTCCTCGCCTATGGCAGACTTGACACGAGTCTTTCAGCAGCAAAATCCTCCCACGTTCTCGGGGGAGGGAGGACCTCAGGCTGCAGAGTCATGGCTGGAAGCCATGCTGACTATATCTGAGCATCTGGAGACGCCTCCATAGAGGCGGGTCAAACTCGCCACCTACATGCTCTAAGACTCCGCCAAGAGGTGTTGGGACGTGATCTCACAGGTGGGTCAGTAGCAGGCTATGACTTTAGAGGATTTCCATCGCGTGTTCAACGACTACTTCTACCCGGAGACCCTAAGGGCCGATCGAGCCCAGGAGTTCATGAGCTTAGAGCAGGGTACTCTATCCGTCATGGATTATTCCTCTCGTTTCACTGAGCTGCAGCATTTTACACCCCTTCGGCATGGGAGTGGGGTGTTTTTGGTGAGGAAGTTTGAGGATGGAATCAAGCAGGAGATCTGCTTGCAGGTGAACATCTTCCAACTGACTTCCATTACTTCCATTGTCAACCAGGCACTGATTTCGGAGCGCAATCTGAGAGACTCGGGAGCTGTGAGCCAGGGAGGTTCTGCTTCCAGAGCTAGCTTTCCTTCAGATGACAGCAAGAAGTGTCGTAGGGAGCCTAAGCGTGGTGATTCGAGAAAGCGAGACGCATCATCAGGCAGTCAGGTGACATGCTACCAGTGTGGCCAGACAGGGCACATGAGGCCGCATTGCTAGAGAGACCCCGTGGAGTGCCGATCTTGCGTCAAGACGGGCCACCTTCAGCATTTCTGCCAGGTTTTCCCACAAGCAGCAGGTGACCGGGGTTCTTTCATGACGCCTCGTTCCGGAGCAGCCCCACCAGTCTCTCACCAGTCAGGGAACTGAAGTTCTTATGGTCGTTCGGGCCGAGGTGGAGGTCGAGGCCGTGGCGGTAAACCACCAGTCCCTCAGCACCAACAGGGAGGTTCAACTCAGAGTGGTCAGTCAGGGGTGCAGGTCCGTGGTGCAGGCCAGTCTTTCGCCATGGAGAAGACTTATCATGAGCAGGATCCCGACCCTTCTACTATTCTAGGTACGATTTTAGTAGCCTTAGTTTTATCATTAGCCCTTTTCGATATTGGTGCTACGCATGGAATTATCTCTGTTGCTGTTGTGGAGAGCCTTTAACTCTGCATCTTTTCTTCTACTAACTCGTTGACACTAGACACACCCTTGGGGACGAGGAAATCTAGTGTACGCCAGTGTAGAGAGTACACTCTCGGGGTTGCAGTGTATCACTTCTTATGGGATCTCTATGTCCTGGAGATGACAGACTATGAAGTCATTCTTATCATGGACTGGTTGATTCCCTTCCAGGCAGTCGTTGACTGTTATCGTCGCATAGTCAGTTTCATGTCACCAGAAGGTGAATCTTTCCTTCATGTAGGAAAATGGGACATTAGGGCAAGTCGGGTGGGACTCGAGCATCTTGGGCTAGGAGGGGTGACAGCCCAGTTTGCTAGCCTTTATCTGGATGATCAGGGGACTCCACAGTTAGACATTCCTCCAGTGGTGGATCGCTTCAGGTATGTCTTTCCAGAGGATTTTTCAGGTTTACATCTGGAGCATGAGGTATACTTCTCTATTGAGCTCGTGCTCAGAGCAGCACCAGTGTCCATTATTCTGTATAGGATGGCCACACCTGAGTTGCAGGAGCTCAAGAAGCAGTTGGAGGAGCTACAGGCTAAGGGTTTTATCCGACCCAGTACTTCTCCTTGGGGTTCACCTGTCCTATTTGCAAAGAAGGAAGACGGTACCCTTTGGCTTTGTGTGGATTATCGGAAGCTGAACCAGTTGACGGTCAAGAACCGATATCCCTTGCCACGGATGGATGACATTTTCGATCAGCTTCAAGGAGACCAAGTGTTCTCAATGATCGACTTGAGGTCCGGTTATCATCAGTTGCGCATTAGACCATCAGATATACCTCTGACAGCCTTCAAGAGCAGGTATGGTCTATACGGGTATATAGTCATGCCGTTCAGTCTCAGGAACGCGCCTACAGTTTTCATGGCACTGATGAACCGAGTGTTCCATCCTTACTTGGAATCTTTCTTTGTAGTCTTCATGGATGATATCTTGGTGTACTCTCTCACTCGACACGACCATGCCACCCACCTTGAGATCGTTCTGAGCACACTGAGAGAGCATCGACTTTATTCTAAACTCTCGAAGTTCCATTTCGGGATGGATCAGATTATCTTCTTGGGTCACGTCATTTCAGAGGCTGGAGTATCTATGGACCCAGAGAAAGTGAGAGGTGTAGTTTCCTAAGAGCACCCGGTGAACGTTTTTGAGGTACAGAGCTTCCTAGGGCTGGCTGGATACTACAGATGCTTCATTCAGGACTTTTCTCATCTAGCATCACCTTTGACAGGTCTGACCAAAAAGGGGGCGAAGTTCTTATGGTCAGATTCTTGTGAGTCATCCTTTTAGGAGCTGAAATGGAGGTTGACGTCAGCACTGATACTAATCTCTCCAGATCCAGGTAGGAGCTACACTATTTACTGTGATGCTTTGGGTATATGGCTGGGAGCTGTGCTTATGCAGGGAGATGGAGTTGTTTCATATGGGTCTCGGCAGTTGAGGCCTCATGAGAGGAACTACACTACGCACGATCTGGAGTTGGCAGCTGTTGTTCATGCCTTGCGCTGTTGGAGACACTATATTCTGGGAGAGCACTTTTTTGTCTTCACTGACCACAAGAGTCTTAAGTATATCTTCACTCAGCGTGATCTGAATCTGAGGCAGTGTAGGTGGGTTGAGTATCTTCAGTCTTTTGATTTCGAGCTCGCCTATACGCTGGGAAGGGGCAACACCATGGCGGATGCGTTGAGAAAGAGAACTCAAATTTAGGCAGTTCAAGAGGCCAGTAGTGAGTGGAAACTGATGGATCTATTCTCTGAGACGCATCTGGAGGTGCATGACAGATGGGACAGACTTTTCTATCTTCTGTAGCTGTTACCTCCATGCAACTTGATCGGGTATGGATGAGGCAGCTATGAGACTCAGAAGGTTTAGTCCTACAGGAGAGTGTGTCAGGATGGGACCCTCTTCCTGGATGGACAGTTGGTGAGGATGAGATCTTGTGCTTCCAAGGACGCGTATGGGTGCCAGCAGACATACGCGAGGAGCTGATGCGGGATTTCCATTCCTCTGTTTGGGCAGTTCATCCTGGCATCACCAAGATGTATCAGGACCTTCATCGCCAATACTGGTGGCCTGGTATGAAGAAGGACGTTGCTAGTTTTGTCTTGAGATGTTCCACTTGTCAGCAGGTGAAAGCAGAGCATCACCGACCAGCGAGGCTTTTACAGCAGTTACCCATTCCGGAGTGGAAGTGGAATGATGTTGCGATGGACTTCGTGACCGGGTTACCGAAATCATCTTGAGGAAACGATGTTGTTTGGGTTGTCGTCGATAGGCTTACGAAGGTTGATCAATTCTTACCGATCAAGGAAACCTTCAGTGTTGATGATCTGGGACGACTTTACATCAGAGAGATTGTTCGTCTTCATGGAGTTCTTTGCTCTATTGTTTTAGACAGAGATGCGCGCTTTACCTCTCGGTTCTGGCCGGGACATCAGAAGGCCTTGGGTACACAGGTACTTTTGAGTACAGCATACCATCCCCAGACTGATGGCCAGTCCGAGCGCACGATCCAGGTGCTTGTGGATATACTCCGGGCTTGCATCCTGGACTTTGGCGGTTCTTGGAAGAAGCATATTCCTCTGGTGGAGTTCACCTACAATAACATTTTCCAGGCAACCATTCAGATGGCTCCATACAAGGCATTGTACGGTAGACCATGTCGATCACCCTTATGCTGGCTGGAAGCAGGAGAGGCAGCTTTGTTGGGACCTCATCTTGTTCAAGAGACTTCAGAGAAGATAGAGTTGATTTGAAAGAGGATCTCTACAGTGCAGTCTCGACAGAAGTCTTATGCTGATCAGCGGAGACGACCTCTAGAGTTCAAGGTCGGTGATGAGGTTTTCCTATGTGTCGCATCGAGGTTGGGACACAAGAGGATTCAGAGACAGGGTAAGCTTTCACCGCGGTACGTCGGGCCATTTGAGGTCTTGGAGATAGTGGGGTCGGTTGCCTATCGGTTGCAGCTACCTCAGAGGTATCGGGCCATGCAGGACATCTTCCACGTCTCTCAGCTCTGACGTTACTTTCCAGATCTGTCTCACGTCTTTCAGCCCGAGGAAGTCGAGCTTGAAGCGGATGCGTCGTTTGAGGAGCATCCTATCCAGATTGCCGATCGTAGTACGAAGGTTCTCCACGGGCGGTCTATTCCTTTGGTATGAGTTCTATGGCAGTACGGGCAAGTACAGGACGAGACATGTGAGAGGGAGACCGATGTACGATCGCAGTGGTCGGAGCTGTTCAGGGTTTCTCTTTCTCCGCCTCGTTAGGTAAATTCGGTGATGAATTTCATTAAGGGGGAAAGTTTGTAAGAACCTAGATCTATTTTCAGGTATGTTTTTACCGTATCTGGATTTTTTTAGAAAAAATGAATTTTCTATAAATTTCAGAAGTACACGCCGTCTACATTCTGAGTACACGCTGTGTACTCTTTCCCCGGCTCGAAGCCGTGTGCTGGCCGTGTCTAGGCCACACACACGGTGTGTAAAGCTGAGGTGGAGGCCGGTTATTTTCGAGTACAGAAAATTTGAAGTACACGCTGTGTACTCAAAAAGTACAGGCCGTGTACTTTCTTGTTTTTCATTAAACGGACCGGGTTGCGGCTAACCCCCATATCCGTCTTCTTCTTCAGGTTTCGACCCTCTGAGAGAGACCGTATGGTCGGATCTTCAACGCATGACCACCCCGCCGTCTGTTCTCCAATTCGAGCACGGTCAGTTGCGTTGGAATCACAACAGTGAGTTCTTCCTTATGCTTTAGCCTTGTCTCCTGATTCCTCCTAGTTTCCACGTTATCATGGAATGAAAGTTTTGTGTGTTTTCTCAGATCTACGTTGTTCTAAGAGGAATCTGTCGTCGAGGTTCACGTATATCGATCTCTTCGGATCGAGGTAGGTGGTTTGTGCCTTTCTGTTGAATGTCGATGAGTATTATGTGAAAATTACACCAATACCCGTGAACGGGGTATCACATGTTTTCTATTTTTCCCTTGTTTCTTGCTTGCTTTGATTGATTGCTTTAGTAGAGGTTATTGCTTGTGATTAGAGTATTTTTTTTGTGCTCGGTTTGCTTTTCCATGCCTAGCTATAGGATTGTAGACTGTTGTTTTACTACTACTGTTGAGCATTAGTTGATATCCAAGTAGTTCTTGAGGATTACTTGGATGATATACACACGTTGAGCATGTTTAGTTATACTCACGACTGTGAGAACCTAGAGTAGTAGACAAATGGGAGAATTGACGGAATGTCTTCTCCAGAGTGTCTTTTTAATCACGATGTGAGACCAAGGGGAGAATTGACGGAAGGGATTCTCCAGAGTGTCTTTAACTACGACACGGGTCACAGGGGGAATTGACTTTGAGTGCTTCCCTAGAGTGCCTTTAGCACGATACGAGACTATGGGGGGAATTGACGGCAAGTTCTTCCCCAGAGAGTCTGCTTATTTACGTAGCTAAACCAGAGGGGTGAGATTGTGTGTGCCTCTCAGAGGGTTGCTAGTGCTTAGAGGATTAACCATGGGGGTTCGACTGTGAGAGCTACCCAGAGAGTTACTTGTTTCTTTTTTTTTTGTGGATGGTTGTTTACTTGTGCACTTTGTTTGCTAGAATTTTGGATTGTAGTTGCTTGTGCTTTTCTATTTACTGGTTCTTGTTTTATTACTGTCATGTATTCATTGACTGTTAGGCACAAATCTTTGGGTGATTGCCTATTGGGATTGTATCTCACACCCTGTTTGGGCCATGCTTTTGGGCCCAAATTGAATATGTTGTTGCAGGTATAGATAAGGGCAAGCGCCCTTCTACTTCAGGATTTTGATTGCACCAGGAACTGGGGAGCATGGGACTGAGTCGTGGCTCGCGATGCTGAGGAGCATACTTTGTTTTTATTTTTCACTTGGTTTCAGTTGTATTTCAGCACGTTTTTGTGTTTTCTGTTTTCCTTAGATACTTGTACCTACTGCATCTTTTTTATCACAGTTATATATATATACATTGCTTCCACTGTTTGGTTTCTGTTATTATGCATGTTGTTTATCGTTTTCCACTGTTATTGTTGTTTTCAAACCTTGTATACCTTACCGAATGAGGGCATAGTTTCCCCACCCACTCACCAAGGCCCTCGCTGCTAGTCGGCAGCCTTTGGCGTTCAGGTAAACGTGCTTGAGGTCATGTGATGAACCAGGTACGTGCACCAGTGGAGGGGATACGGACTTGGGACGTTACAAAAATGGCATCACAGTAGGTCATCTCTTAGTGGAACTCACTTTCCAAAGTGACGTTTTTTATTTGGGAGTGTCAAGATATATGTAGTAGGATGTCCAGACATGTGGGGTAGGTGCAGGTACAGTTCTGTGAACTCTTTCTCATTCTGATACTCAGGTTTCCATGGGATGTCTGGTTTAGTTATTGTTATCATGTTTTTGGGGTATGTTTTGTGATTGGGATACAACAAGGGGATTTGGGATAATAGTCCGCATGATCTCACATGGTCTGGAAAGCTATGTGGAGCAATGGGTGTGGTCCTAAAAGTCTATTTATGTTGGTGGCGTGTTTTTCATGTGGTCTCCAACCATATGGTCAAGTCACCCACTGAAACTAGTTCCCTGTTTGAGTGTTTTTGGGCCTCCCCTAACTTATGAAAGTTTTTTGAATCAGATTTTTTTTTGAAAAATGGTTGTTTAAAATGAAGTTTTCAATTTGGGGATTGTTTTAAAAGAAATGGGATTAATGGTCTTTTTTTGGAAAATTAAGTTGTTTTCTTTTTTCCATGGTGTTACTATGGGTGCTCACATGCATAGTTGTATGTTGTAATATGAACGGATGACTAGAATGGTGGATGGTTTCTGAGGGTAGAAAGTGGAATTTAATATATATATATATATATATCTCTCTTTTTTTTATTTTTATTTCTTTTTTTACCATTTTTTAGGGTTTCTCGTGATCTCTCTCTCCCTAATTTTTCCCTTATTGCACACGACCTAGCAACCACTGCGGAACTCTCCCATCCTGACGCCGCTTCTTCCTCCTACCACCCCCACCAGCACAAATCCCTCCACCACCTCCTCCCTCTCAGTCATCCAGCTTCAGAACCCTCGTCGGCAGACCACCTCCTCTACAGTGATGGACCCCGCTCCGGCCATTGGCCTACCCCTATATCTCTGCCCCACTCTAGCCTAGTTCCCTCTCCATACTGGTGCACCCAACACCTGTTGACTCCCTCATCCGTCCTGAACAACATGCAGCCGCTGCCAATCCCCCTGTTCGGCCTTCCCTGCCTTCGTGGTTCCCCCATGTCCAACGCACTTTTATCCACATGGACCCCCTCCGTCCAACAGTCTCTCTTTGGTTTCATCACATTTTAGCCACCTGGATGCGGCCCCCTTCTCCTGCTCATACCTACTTTGAAACTATTCCCTTCCGGCACACCCACTATCCAGTGGAGAAGCCATCACTGGTGGTCTCCCTATGCACTATAGCCCCAGACCGTAGTGCCCCCTTTTGTCTGGTGAGTCCAGTCAGTACCACGACCTCCTGCCAATGTTTTGTCTCTTTACGGCGTGTTTCACCCCCTCGTTATAATTCACTTCTTTCTTCATTGATCATCTAGTTAGTTTGTGTGTATTGATTATTAATTTTTATTTTTGGTGGTTTAGGATTTTTTAAACTCTCTAGAGGTAGTGTTAGGTTTGTTTTTTCATCATACATCGGTTTCAAGATGAGGGTTTCTCCCCATTTCTTGGTTTTTTATACCTTAATTGGGGTTTTTGTATGTGTTTTGTTTCTTTGGGTTTTAATCTGTAGGGCATTGGACATTGCCGCGTGGTTTTAGACGTGCATAGTTTTGTTTCATCTTGGATTCGAGGTAGGCTTTCCCATTAAAATTATCATTTAAATTAATGATTCATTTCTTCATTATATTTTTATCTTCTGCACATTCTAAATATCATCGATTAATTCTGTGAATAATTATATAGCGGGTAAAATCATAGTCTATCCAATGTTTTTGGCTGAACTGCATTTCTTTATTAAAAAGGGGCACATTGCATGTCTAATAAATTATTTAATGACAATCAATACCTGATTCATGATATTTTAAACATGGTACAATAACTGAAATAATGTTAAGGCATGCAAATGGTGTCTATATTTTTTTTTGTATTAAATAAAAATTATTTTGGTAAATATTTCATGATTGTAAAAAAAATTTATATATTTTTAAAATGTCGGGATGTCTTTTATGAGTTATGAGTGATTTTAAAAATGAATTATTTGGATTTATAAATATGGAGTCTTCAGGTGAAATGATGTTTTTTGGTTCCTTACATTTTTTCTGAAACAGTTTAGGATTTATAATGTAATCAGTTTTGGTTTTCATGGTGTTTTAGTGTGTTTTCACCCCTTTATAGAAAAAATCATGGTTATATTGATAAATGAGTTTTTAATAGTGTTTTAAATGGATTCATATTAAATGGATGAAGTGTTGTGGATTTTAAATCTGTTTGATGTGAAATGTCAAATTGTGACCTGGTTGACGATTTGTGTAAAGTGGGATTGTTTTGACAGTGTGAAGGAAATGTTTTGAATAATGGTTATAATGGTTTTTGAGTGGAAATGGTGTTCTTAAAATCACTTTTTAAAAGTGTTTCCATCTTGAGATAAGGGTTTGTTGGTAAATGTTTAAGGGCCCATTTGGCCATTTCGTGAAATTAGGGAAAATTATTTATTATTAAAATCTTCATTTGGTGTTTATCAGGGCACAATTGCATGAAATGGGTGGGAAGTCCTTGTTGGGGGATTCTTGGGATTCATTGATAGGGTTCTTCCATTGGAACCCTTTATAATTGTTTTATTATAATGCATGAGAATAGTACCAAGGGAGACTTGAGGTGATACCTATTGCGTGTTATCATTATATATATATTGTGATTGGATGATCGGCTAGTATCAGTCAACTCACCCACTTTTTAAATACATGAGACATAGGAATCTGGAATATTGAGAGAATATTTTTTGAATTATTAACACACTATTAGGTTATAATACTGATCAGTGGTCCATAGCAGGTGGATGTATTGGGCTTATTCCTATGGTATTTTCCCTCGTCCTACCTGAGTAGGGATAACAGAGCATTTTGAGCCTTTTGATTTCATCATGTGTGACATGTCAATGAGGATGATGTCTCGTGTATTGGTGTCTTCTAGATATTTCTTGATCTCCTGGGTTTGCCTATGTCTAGTGGCTTTTAGCTGTTTGAAACTATTGTTGAGATACTTGAATACCTATTTACATTTCCCTTATTATCTGACAGCCTTGGTACTCTTGTGTGGTGTTTTTCATGAAAAGTAATATTTTGGGTTCCTAAAACCTACAAAAATGTTTTTTTAAAAAGTGGTTCAAACTCTTAGCACCCATTTTAAATGAAATCATTACGTTCCCTTTGAAATAGCATAGTATCACAGATGGTTATAATTTGGGTTCTCAAAGTATTAATCGAAATTGATTGTACTTTGTATTTATGTAAAAACTATATAAATACAGACTTTAATATATTGTAGTTCAAACATGAAATTATGTTTCTTTTATTTAAAAGGTAGTGCATTAGAAAATAATAGATCAAGATGGCCTGTTGTGATTTAAAACTCACGCCAATAGTTCTTTTCAGTTTTTAGTTCTTATGAAGGCTCTATCTTGGTTTCCCTCACCTTTGGTGACACATGAATTTGAGTTGGGGAGTGACCCATGGGGTCACACGGAGATAGTATTTTCCCATTCAGTTAGTTTTTATTTCCATTAATTCCAGTTTAGTCAACTTATTTGGTTTTTTTATTATGAGATACTCTTTATTATTTACTCTGCTTTTATTTATTTGTATTGGGAAAAATCTGTCCCATTATATTTGTCGATTCTCTGGTACTTGGTGCTAGCTCGGGAGGATCAGGACTACCTTTCGGGCCTTACTTTGGATCGGCTTGGGTGACCGGTTCAGGGTCAACCCGGGTTAGTTCATGATAAGGATTCAAATGAATATCTAGATGAGTATTTGGAATCAACACTTGGAAACATCATATAATCAAGATGAAAGATTATAATTCAAGGCATGTGAATTCCTTATACATATCTTGAAATGAATTTTGTGTCAATAAATTGACAATAAACCAACATGTCTATAACATGATATTTTTAACCCTATTTGAAGAAATGATAGAAAGAGAGGGAAAGGTCATGGATCTTGGTTGAGTAGCGAGTTCTTCCTAATATTTATAATAAAATCTAGTGAAGAAGTGATTTTGGCATATTTATACATTATTGATATGTGATATTTAGATGAAGTCTTTTATAAGAGAACCAATTAAAACCTTGTTATATTTAATGCATTAAATTTCTTCACATATGAAATTTATCTATAGTGTATGTATCTAATAAGTATAAGATAATCAAAGGATTAATTATAGTTTATTCTAATCCAATGTTCTATCATTTTTTATATTTTAGTGTTTTGGGGACGAGTTCAAAGGTAGAGTCAAAAATAGAATATTAAAGGCTTAATATGGTTTATTATTTACTCTTGGAACTATCTTAATATTAGGAGTGGTATTTTTATATTTTTCTACACTTCAATGACCACTATTACTATTTATTTATGTTGTATAAATCAATTTGGAGCCATGAATGAATTCTTTTTCGAGTTCTTGTATAGTTGGTCAATAAAGATACTACTTATTGTTGGTGTTTATTATTAAAATGGTATTATAATCTAAGGTTTTTAAATATTCTATGGGAGGGATATTTTTGGAAAACATGTCTTGCTACACCAAAGAGGTATGAGATAGAGTTTATTATGAATCTGATAGTAGATTCCTTGAGGGAGGATGATATGTATATGAATGAATTCACACAATCATGTATCAAAATTATTTTTATTACTTATTAAATTCTAGAAAAATCATCTCTGTAATTCAATATTAATATTTAATTTCTATAAATTCACTATTTTTATACACGTATTCATTCTATTGATTCCTCTAAAACTATTATCTCACATTATATTTTTTTCATGTCATGTGTCTTGTCTTCCAATGTGCCCCTAACTATTTTCTTCATGTTAATGAAAAATTCATTGGAATATTTTTTTTGAGGAGGTGTTATTTGGTATTTATTGAGTCTTAATTCTTTAATATTTTATTATCTTATTCAAACATCACGATTATTAGAATATTATGGAGTAAAGTTTATATAATTGTGATCTCCACCACATAATTATTCCTATTTTATTTTTATATTGTCACAATTCCATATCTATTCATTCATTAAATTTACAATATTTTAGTGTAACTAGTAGATTGATTCATATATGGTTGTGAGTTCATGTCCGTTAGGTAATTAGAGGCATACTCTTAGTCTAGGATTACCTTCACTTATTAAATAAGAGGATATAAGTTGGTGGTTCAATAATTAGTGTACTAATTAATTTTAACATATGGTATAGTGAAGGATTATTATTATTATATATATATATTCAATCATGAAAAATTAGTGATTATATGATAAAAATTAATTTCACAATAATTTATATCATAAGAACTCATCTAAAAATTAAAATGTTTATTTATAAATCTCTTATATTGAATTCATTTATATTTTTTCACATTTTTTCATTTCAGTCACACATAACATTTTATTTTCATCAACTTTATAGGTAAAAAGAGACTAGAATAACTTGTGATAGGAATTGATCCACCTTAAGAGACCAACCCTGAGGTTCTACAACTATGATGAGTTCCCCAGTGAAAAAAATAGGCCAGTACTTTATGTTAAAGTAGTCTCATCAACTTTACACCATTTTTAGGGTGGGTGTACAATGTATATTCCACTATTTTACTTTGTAGTTTTAAATATATAAAAAATCAGATAGTAATATGTCAAAAAATAGACTTCTAAGAATCAACCCTTTGACATAAAAAGTGGAAATTATTTAAAAAACAAATTATTATGTACTTTAATTTTGGTTTCCATGGGAATTATTTTTGGGAATTAATTAATTATTTTAATGAGATAGTAAGAGTTTATTTCCTTGAGCCTTTTTCCAAAGAACATAGTGAATTATCCATGAAATTTTCATTGTGTTATACTATAGAATTAACTCTACTACTACTAGAAAAAATGTTTCTTTAACTTGTGATTAAAGAATAATTAAAATTATAAAATCTTTTACTTCTTAAGCGCATAATTCTATTTCCGAAGGTTATATAATAATAAGATAAAAAACTTGGTGAAATTTTAATGGAAATAGCACACAAATAACATATTATTGATTAAATTTTTTAAAAACTAATTTAAAATCTAATTCTATATATATTGAAGATGAAAACTTAGTATCTAGTTTATATTATTTGGATGGGGAAGATTAAGAGAAATCCACGATGAATATTGTGTTTTTATTGAAATCATAGAAGATCGACATGTCTATTCCATCATAGGTTAATACCTGGAAGTATAATATGTGGAACAATAGTTTCCAGTTGATTTAGTTGAGGGATAAAACGTAAATTTGAAACAAATTTATTCAAATTCAATTGATAATGATTTAGAAACAATTCTCCCTTATATTTATTATTTATAATTAATTATATTGATTCTTTACATGGGTGAGTAATATGATAAATCCACATTTAAAGTGGTTTTATTGTAAAAAAATAAGAGTAGGGGTTGATTTTTTTACCTTCAATTAAAGATAATTTTAATGTAAAAAAAACAGAACCTCCAATTAAATTAATTAATAGAGATCTATTTCATGATTAAACTCTAATTAAATGCTAATAAAATTATTTTAAAATGGGTAGACACAAATTTGAATCAAAATGGTGACCTCCAAAAGAATTAATTGGTGAATAAAAGTGGACAGATAATCATGTATGGGTTCCGATCATAAAACCCCAATCTACCATTAGATGGGGTATGACTAAATAATGTTCTAGAAATTGATACCTGAAAACCCACATCTAGTTTTAGTGTTTAACGAAAAAAATTCATCAATTTTAATTTATTATTAACACAATTTTGTTTAAAAATAGTTTAATTACAATTTTTTGTTTCCCTTATAGGATGAGAGGATAAAACTATTATTTTAAGGCATTGGAAATTAAAAAAATATATTGACCACTATTAAAAATAAGTATCTTGGTATGTTTTTTCTTTATTTTCATTATGAATATAGTTTTGTTTATTCTTACTTATATATTGACTGAGCTACTTATTGTGCATCAATGTAAAGGCTAAATGAATCTACTTACCACCATAGAAATAAATTCATGTTATGTTTATCCTCTTCACACTTTTTGTATTCATTGTCAATATCTTTTTATGTAAATCATACTAATACATAATTAGAAGTTGCATTGGTGATAATTTAACAAATATGTGTCAGGGAGAGTTGGCCTAGTTTTTTAATGTTTTTAATATATTTAGTTCCATTCTATGTTTTTTTTACTTTTTTTTGTATTTTTTAAAAAAAAAATTACATTGTATATAATATATTAAATATTTTTTACACACAATTCATTTCTATGAGATTTACATAATTTTAGAAAAATGTGATTAAATAAATATTATTTTGATAAATTTTTTTCCATCAATTTTATTTTAAAAAATTCTTATGAGACTGACCAATTTCTAAAATTCATTCCATTAGGATGTGCATAATACAATTTTAGAATCCTAATATGTACTATAAATCATTTATTACATATTACTTATAGTTTCTTCTAATGAATGAATGAAATCAAGGAGTTTTTTTAACTAGAACTTGATAATTTTCTTTTTAAATTCATTTTCAAGAATAAATAATTGTATTGATGTGATTTCAATTTATATATTTCTTGCCATTGTTTTTTCACATTGAGAACAACATTAACATTTACGCCTATAATACATCGATTATCATGAATGGACTTATAGGTAAGTCATGTAACAAACCCACTATATCCTTGTCAACCAAAACTATTAATATCTCTACATGATTATTATTTTAATAACCATAGAGGGAAGGTAATTTATATTTTCTTTGGGATGAATTCATTGTTATGGGAAATGAATTAATGTGTAATTATTTTGGTTATTTATAAGAAAATGGGTATGATTAATTTCCTAATCATATTTCATTTTATAACCTATTCTACAATGAATAAATATGAAAAAACTGAACAAAAAAATGTAGATAAAAACACTAAAATAAAAAATAAAGATTTAATTTTTCTCTACAAACATATTTCTAGAATATTATTTTAAGTTAGATAATAAGAACAAGCCTTGTATCTTATAAAATTTTTATTTTTTAAAATATGAATCATGATATCAATATCATGAAGAACATTGAATGCAATACTAGAAGTTCAATCAATTTTAGAAATAACAGCTCTTTGAGAATTAAATAATTTTTTATAGCTAAAATTAAGGCTCATAAAAATAAATAAACAATAAGATTCCTTTTTTGATGGGAGGAAAGATATTATGTAAATGATGTATAATTATTTATTAATAGTAGTGGTGTAATATTTATAATTAATTACTCCATTATAAAGAGTTTTATTTATTTAATAGATAACTAAAAAATTGAACGGATAAGTGGAAATTTATTCAAAATTATGTTTTCGGTGAATTTATTTTATTTCAATGAGAAAAAGAATAATTAGTTGTTAAATAGGATAACTGGTCACCTTTTCCAAAGTAGCATGAGAAAAATAAAATATTAAAAAACTATTACAAATCTACAAAACGTATAGATACATTTATTCATTGTTTTCTAAATATGTCAAAAAGGGATCATGATGAAGACTTTGAGCACACAAGAAGCTTCATGACAAAATGAATGATTATAAAATTTAAATCTAATCATGAAAAAATGACATTAATCCTTTAGTAAGATAATAACACAAAATATATCATAATATTTTTTAAATAAAATACAAACAGTGTAATTTATTTTATATTTTATTTTACCACATTGATGTCACCAACCCAATCATTGATAATATTGAAATCAACTTTACATTAAGAATCTATGAAATAATTCCTCTAGAGATGTTCACACATATTACACGAAGCTTTGAATATAATTCTTGATAACATGGATGATATTGTCAGATAAGCACATTTTTCATGTTGTTCGGTCTTAATCGTATATAGAAATATCTTACATTATCACTTTAGAAAATATAGATATTGGAGTATTATCTCTAGTTCTTTATATAGGTTAAAGAGGAGAATTAGATAGTGAAACATTCACATGTCAAACAAAAAACATATTTAAATTCTTTTTACTTCGGTCAAGATTAAAATAACAAACTTTAAGTATTTTTTATTTTAACTTAACCCTAATTAAAACTACATGTCAATTATCTTAAAATAATAATAAAACAATTTTTACTAAAGATGACATGTGTTATCCTAATATAAAAAAATAAATAATTATTTATTTAAATATTACTGAAATATATTTATCATATCATTAGCTTTATCATAATACTCCTTTAAATATAATTAGACCATGAATAATAAAATAATGTTTGTTTAATAAGCATTATATTAACTTTACTTAAGAATAAATATTCATTTTTATTCACTCAACATATAAAAAATAAATAAATATTAAATCAATATATAACATGATTAAATAAATATTATATTTATTTATATTTTGAACAAATAAGAGATTAAATTCAAATCACTAAGTTTTAGCTTGAGAAATTTGGTGATTGAAACAAATATAAATATAAATTTAATTAATTTTATTCAATTAAATTGGAATCAATTTTTTTTAAAACTTATATTCAATTAATTCTAATGAGATCTTGTATAAACAGTGTGTGATTTTACAGGATTTTTTATTATTGGTCGTGGGTCTAACCAATAGAAAAATAATGATATCTAGAAACCCAACATGGAACCTCATATATAAAAGGATAATTAATATATAAAACTATGATAATATCTACAATTAATTCTACCTTGTGATATAATCCATTTTTTAAACCGATATCTCATTAAATAGAATATAAACATATATTATCAAACTATATGATTGATCCATATATCTCTGACTTTTTGAAATGATTTATTTGAGATCACTATAGAAATTGAAATTATTAAGAACCTTTAGTTTTATCAAAGGGTTACAAATATCTTCTTATATTAAAATATAATGGAAAAATACACTCATAACCATTCAACTATATTTATATCACATAAAAATACATAATATTTGATGCTTTATTGTGATCATGTTTTTTCAGGGTTTTTATCTGTACATAAAATTATGTGATTCATGATATAAGTTAATAATGATTTTAAGTATAAGGATCAATAAAAATTCTCACTAATGGAATTATAATGATACATATAATATGGGAAATTCAAATTTGTAGGTCTTTCCACATGACCTCCTTTCCTAGATTTCAACAAGTGTGAACCTTAGGAAAATATATAAAGACCCATACATTACATACATTGTTATTACATCAAAATTTAAGCACAATTATTACAACATATAACAAAACCATGAAAGGACCGTATAGTTATAGTGTATTTAGAATATGGGAAACATAAACAATCAGTTCATAAATAATCTACACTATCTCCCTTTTATTTTATAATATGTAGTGTCCCTTTTTGGAATATCTATATTTATACCCTTATTCCTGACCTGGGGAAAAGAAAACATACAAAAGGGTGGGCACAAATTCTCAATAAGGGTAAAAAAAGGAAATATCAATCATATCATATTCATAATTACATAACATTTTGAAAATATTAACCTGTAAAAGAGATCATAATATCATAAAATGAGATAAATCATAGTAGTGAAATGTAATCACAATAATCATAACATTAAACATGAAACTTTGTGGAATACACACATAATCATATATAATCATTTCTTAGTAGTCAAGACTCATTTCCAAGACTATCCTAGCGGACAAAGTCCATTTCGGAACTGAGTTCATTCAACATTTCAGTCCTGTATCACTGAACTGGATTAACCTGCCGTTCCAGCCATGTCTATCCGATGAGATATAAATATTTACCCAATGCATTTGAGGTAAATATAGGTCCCACCCATCCCATAATGAAACCATTCTTATGTGTTCCACAAGATCATAAATCATACATCATAGCATAACCCATGTAAAAAAAATGGGATTCTTAAACATCATGAAATCATAACAAAATCTATATAAGATAAAAGTAAATCATAAAAATAATTCAATCATAACATAATCAAATAAATGTAAAAATAGGGATATAAACAAAACCCTATATTATCTTATATGGAAAATAATTTTGATAAAACACTTGAACTCCATTCTTAAGGAAAATATCCTCTCTACTTCAAAAACATTTTTCCATTCATAACATGTCATACAATTTTAAAATAAAGAAGTTGATCACAAAAAACATGAAAACATATAATGGAAGCTTCATGTAAATAATATTCTATGAAATCATAAAAATAAATTCATTCCGTATAAGATAAAATAATAAAAAATTCTCGTACATTGGCCAGAAAAGTGAAAAACTACCCCGTACTTAAAAAGACAAAAGATTCATTTAAATATTTTACTGAAAACTCATCAATGAATAAAATTGTATTTAAAAAATTGTAAGAGGATAGAAATAATATTACATATTGAGGAAACATGGATGTGGATGATAAATATTCCCTAATAAATTCTAAAGTATAAACAATCTCGGATAAAAATGAGATTGCAAGATTTTCCCTTACCTTAGGTATGATATGCTTCATACATAACCTAAAATCCTGTATAATGATTTAAATAATATCATTGACTTATTAAAGATTCGTATTCATTGTTATAATATCATATATGGTCATATTCTTAACTTCTTGTAAATATTATTTCATTCCTGCTTGTTATTCGGGCGTTCATTGCTTTATGTTCTTATGCATGTTTTGTCGAAAACATTTTTATTATTATTTTTAGGTTATATATACATCATTTACAGTATTTTATTAGTATAATATATATCATATTTATTCATTCAATTCATTTATATAATCATTATTCAATGAAGATCATGTAGAACGAGTTGCATCACATCGTGGAGACGGTAGGCCGTACGTACGCACGAGCGATGATATGATTCCCATGTTTGTGGAATTGTATTGAAGTGAATGATAGAATATATCAAAACTAGTATCATATCATAATAACCATATATATTTATTCTTTAAACCATTATACCCATCCATGTAAGGTGGTGTTGGAATAACAGATTACACCACAGCGTGGAGACGATATTCCGAATGTACGCACGCGTGGTGAATTTGTTTTTCAAAGGATGGATAGAAGGTGAAATAGGGTGGTTTCATATTTATAATATAATATCAGTATATGAGTGATACTTATGTTTTTAATTTATTATGAAATAACAAAAGAAGAATAAGTAGAAGAAGAAATGAATTTGAAAGAATTGGTAAAGGATATTACCTCTTCTTTGACGTGCCTCCTCTAAACCTCCGCTTACGCCACTAAAGATGGTCTTTGAAGAAGATCAGAACCTCTATTATGTTTCTAGGGATGTTGAGAAGGGAAATTTACAGGGTTTGGACGAGCTTGAAGGCACTAAATTTTGTAAAGAGGAGAGGGAGGAGGTGCCCTTTTGTAAGGGAGGAGAGGGGCACCTTTGGAAAAACTTAAAATATTATTTTAAAATAAAGACATATTCGGTTTTTAATTGCTCCAAATTTATTTATTTAGAAGATAATGAGGGTATGGGTAGATATCCTCTCAACCAATAGGTTTTAGGTAAGTTTAGGTTACTATTTTAACCTTATCATTTAGATTTAACTCTAAGTTAAATAATTTAACTTTTACCGTGTCTTCTTGTTTTCTTACACTATATGGTTAATAAACTTACTATAACAAGGAAAAAGAACTCCAAGTTGTTAAATATTAATATATATATCCTTATATAAGATATTTGGACAAAAATTAGATTTTAAGGAATAAAATAACATTTAATAATATAATTTCTGTTTTAAAAACTATTTTATGTCAATTTTGACACTATTTGGTAATTGATTTTTTTGAAACTGATAAAAGCATGATTAGTTCGAAAAAAGTTTATTAAATTAATACTAACATGTCATATTAACCTCAAAAATTAGTGTAATTTATAAAAAGTCTCAAATTAAATTTATTTGGGTATTTATAACATCAATTATGTTAATATTTTATTAATAATTTAATTAATGTATCATCATGGTGTCATAAATAAATTAAATTATCTAATTTTTAAAAATTATAAATAAAATATAATTATGTAGGAAATATTTTTATCCTTATAATTAATATTTATTGTCGAATTTATCTTATGTATAACCCTATATTAAAAATGTTTTAGTTATTAAACTTTGATTTTAACTCTTATAACTCTTCCTTAAATAAAAAAATAATAAGTGTCCTAATCTAATCCATGTGGACCTAAATGGTCATATTTTATTCCTAATGTTGTTTTTGGTCGAATAAAACTTATCCAATAGAATTAGGACATTTTTTATGGTAATAATAATATCATTTTTACCCTTAATTACCCTATTTACTTTTAACCGTGGTAAATAAAAGTAAAAAGTTACTATTCACCAAAAATTATTTTTATCTTTTTTAATCACATTTTACACCTTTATATTAACCGTGTCTCTATGATTTTTGAAATTAAACTCACAGAAATGGTAAAATTAGGCTTTATGTACAATTACAAATGCTCCTAGGAGGTGGGTAAAAGACGGTAAAAAGTTAAATAATATTTTTATGTATCTATATTTTTATAAAATTACTCCAATGAATTAAATTGAACTTATATAGGTATTATGTATCTATTTTGACCCAAATTAAAATTTAAAAAATGATTATTTAAATAAAAAGTCTGTTTTAACCAACAACTCAGTGTTTTCACTATTCATCAAAAATTGAAAGATTTCATAAAAATACCGAAAATTCACCCAAGGCTAATTTCGATATTCTAAATCCAAAAATGAAGTCCATTTTGAATGATAAAATTTATAAAATTTTAAAAAGAGGGTATTACTATTCATAACTGCTAGTTTATATAATATTTTAATAACATATCATTTTTTAGAGAAACTCGGTATTGCGTACAATATAAGCTATCGAGGTAGGTTGCTCTTGCGTGTAACACAAGCCATGACAGTATTGTGTGTAGTGAAAGATTCCTTTGATGATGAACATAACATAATACATAAAAAAAAAAATTTCCAATAAAATCTCAGGTGTTAAACTCTACCCCCCTTAAAATGAATTTCACCCTCGAAATTCATCACTTTGTAACAAAAAGATGGGGATACCTCTCCCTCATCATATATTCAAGTTCCCATGAAGCTTTGTCTAATTTATGGTTACACCATAAAACTTTCACCAAGCGAGTGGTCTTGTTCCGTAGGACTTTTTTACTATGATCTAGAATCTCTATTGATTGTTACTTATAATAAATATATTTCTCTACTGGTACAACTTCTGAGCTGAGTACATGTGAAGGATCGGGTATGTACTTTCTCCGAATAGATACATGGAACCCATCATGAACTTGAGAGAGTTTCGGTGGAAGTTCCAATCGGTAAGCTACCTTCCCAACACGATCTAGTATTTCAAAAGGTCTAATATAACTAGGGCTCAACTTGCCCTTCATTCAAAATCTCATTACTCTCTTCCAGGGAGATATTTGTCATAACACTTTATCACCCACTTCAAACTCTAGGTATTTTCTTCGGTTATCGACATGACTTTATTGTCGACTCTGAGACTCTCATATGTGTTTTTGAATTGATATGACCTTTTCTTTCATCTCATCAACAAGATCAGGTCCTAATAGATTTCTTCCCCCAACTTTATCCCAACAAGTTGGAGTTCGGCATTTCTTTCAATAGAGAGCTTCATAAGGATCCATCTGAATACTCGAGTGAACGATATTACTATAAGAAAATTCCACCAAAGGGAGGTGTTGATCCCAACCACCTTTGAAATCCATAGATCAAGCTCTCAACATGTCTTCTAGAGTTTGAATTGTCCTCTCAGACTGACCGTCTGTCTGAGGATGATAAGAAGTGCTGAAACGCAACTCTGTATTTAGAGTATGCTGAAGACTTCACCAATACATCGAGGTAAACCTCAGATCCCGGTCAGATATAATGAAAAGTGGTTCTCCATGTAATCTTACCACTTATTTTACATATATCAGGGCAAGCTGATCAAGAGAAAAATATTATCTAATATCAATGAAGTGTGCTGACTTTGTAAGAAGATCAACTATAAACCAGATAGCATTATTGCCTTTGTATGTTTTAGGAAGTCCATTGACAAAGTCCATAGTGATGTTTTCCCATTTGAATTCTGGTATGGGTAATAGTTATAACATCCCCTTAGACTTCTGTCTCTCTGTATTAACTTATTGACAAACCAAGCATCGAGAGACATATTCAACTACATTACTTTTCATGCCATCCCACCAGAAGTTCTGCTTCAGGTCCCTATACATCTTTATGCTTCCAGGGTGAATAGAGAATGAAGAACTATGAGCTTATTGCAATATTTCCTTCTTTAATTCCAGGATCAGAGGAACACAAACCCGATTCCTAAACCTTATTATTTCATCAAAATCAATGTGGAATTCAGGAACATTTCCCATATTCTTTGGTAACTCTATATTTTCTTTCTGTACCTCATTAATATTCATATGTATAGATGGTTGAACAATCATTTGTGAAAGATATGGTTTTTACCCTTCCATTATAATTCAAAGATCCATCCTTTTTTAATCCACAAATGTTAGATCTTTTGTGATTCTCATCATGGATAAGCTAGCATGGTCTTGTCGACTTAATGTGTCTGCCACCTTGTTTGCTTTCCCAGGGTTGTAATGAATTGAGAAGTCATAATCCTTAGTAAGATCCAACCATCTTCTTTAGCGCATATTCAGCTCCTTTTGTGTGAAAATATACTTCAAACATTTATGATCAGTATAAATATCACACTTTTTACCATAAAGATAATGCCTCCAAATAATTAATGCAAAGATTACTGCTGCTAACTCCAAATCATGAGTTGGCTAATTTTTCTCATGTATTTTCAATTGTTGTGAGGCATAAGATATCATCATATCGTTTTTCATGAGAACACACCCCAATCCCTTCTTGGATGCATCACTATATATAACTAACCTATCTCCACAACAAGGTAGTGTGAGCACATGTGCATTGGATAATATTCTTTTTAACTCCTTGAAATTTTCTTCACACTCCTCCATCCAAACGATCTTAACTCCTTTTCGAGTCAACCTGGAGAGTGGATTAGATAATCGTGAAAAGGATTTCAGAAAACGCCGATAATATCCAGCCAAACCAAGAAATCTTCGGATCTCAGTTACTATAGTTGGTCTTGACCATCTTTTGATAACCTCTGTTTTTGTTGGATCCACATATATCCCTTCTTTTGAGATTATGTGACCCAAAAATGAAAATTTTCAGAGCCAAAATTCACACATGGTAAATTTGGCATAAATCTTCTTCTTTCTTAGGGACTTTAATACAATTCTCAAGTGATATTAATATTCTTTCTTGTTCATTGAATATACAATAATATCGTCTATAAATACTACCCCAAACTGACCAAGATAGTCCCTAAAGACTATATTCATTAGGTCCATGAAGATATAAGGGGAATTAGTAAGACCAAATGGAATCACTATAAATTCATAGTGTCCATACCTTGTATGGAAAGCCGTATTTGTTATATCCTCCCTTTTGACCCTTAATTGAGGATACCCTAAACAAAGATCAATCTTAGAAAAGTATTGATCTTCACATAGTTGGTCAAATAAGTCATCAATTCATGGGAGATGATATTTTTTCTTGATAATGATCTTGTTAAGTTATCGATAATCAATGTAGAGTCTCTTTGATCCATCTTCCTTTTTAACGAATAGAATAGGTGCTCCCCAAGGTGATGCACTTGGGAGTATGAATCCCTTATCAAGATTCTCGTGGAGTTTCTTCTTCAATTCCTGCAACCCAATTGGGTCCATTTAATAAGGTGTATTTGAAATGGACATGAAACCCGATATGAGTTCATTTGAAAACTCATCTTCACGATTTGGTAGAAGACCTGAAAATTCCTCTAGAAAGACATCATCAAACTCACATACAATGGGTGTATTATTAATCGTGAGTTTATCTCCAACCATTTGAGATAAATAACTTTCATTTATTGGAATCATGACCCATAATATTGATGAAATTTCCACTGGAAGTTTATATTTATCCTCGCATTGATAGATGATCGTTGATTGCTTAGGAAAATGAAATGTGACTTCCCTTATTTGGAAATCGATATGAGATCCATATAAAGTAATCCAGTCCATGACAAGGATCACATAAAATTCCACTATAGGAAGGATCACAAGATTTGTAGGAAGCACTATTCCACAAACTTCAATCGGAGAAGAATTGTCAACTTTTGATGCAACTATTGTGCCATTAGGGTTGGTCGCAGCTAACTCAACATCTAATTTTTGAGGTAATCTGAAGATACCCTTAGTAAATTCTTCAGAAATAAAAGATTGGGTGGATCCAGAATCAAATAAAACATTTGATAATTTAGAGTGGATAGAAATTGTAACTTTCACCACTTCGTTACCGTACTCCACATCACCGATAGAAATTGCATGTGACCTTCCTTTTTCTTTGGCCTTAAGAGTTTGTTGACGTTGATCATCATCAACAACCCTTGGATTAGGGAGTTGATTAGCATAATTCCCCATTTCCTTGCACTTGTAACATTGAAGTGTGTGAGGTGAATTCTGTGTAGCCTTTTTTTTGCATCACTAGACATCTTTTTCCCATTATTGCGACATTGAAAATCCTGATGACCTACATTTCCACATTTGATACATTTACTTATCCCTTTAAGACAATTCCCTCCATGTTTCATTCCACACTTTGAGAATAAGGGAAAACTCATCTTCTTTTCTGTGTGGTCTTTAGATTTCCCTTTGAATTCCATTTTCCTCTTTTTATCAAACCCATATGACTGATGGGTTACTCTAATTTCCATATCAACCTTGAGAGCACATCAAAAAATTTCCTCATAGCTATTGAAGTCCCTTATGGCTAACTCCCTTCGAAGACTAGGTTTTAAGCCACTAAAAAACTGATCAATCTTACTCTCTGGTGGGATAATAATTCTGAAAGCGTACCATGAAAGTCTTGTAAAATTTTCTTTGTAGGTATCAACAGATTCATCATCCTTTTTCTTTAGTTCAAGAAACTCCTTCTCTATATTTGTTTGAAGAATACGAGGAAAGTACTTATTGAAAAACAAGTTCATGAACTCGTCCCATTCCATGGATTCAATTTCATCTTGGGGACTTGTATTCATCTTAAGATTCTACAATTGAGCTTCTCCATCTTCCAAACGACATACTACTATGATGAATTTATCATGTTCAAAACATGTTTGAACTGAAACTATATTTTCAGTGGTACTATTCCATTGTTCAGACACTAATGGATCAATAGATGCACTGAATGAGGGTGGATGTTGCCTCATTAAGTATTCAACAGAATGTTCCTCCTTCCTTTGCTCGTTTGGAAGTCATGAATGATTCATAGATCGAGAAAGTTGTGTGAGCATGGCTACAAGATTTTACATTCCAGCTCCCATAACATTTGGTTGCTTAGGGGGACAATCATTTCTATTCCAATCTCATTCCTCATTAACACGGTTCCTTCGGCTTATAGCCATAGACTAAAACCAAGAAGAATAGTCGGAGCAACATTAATTATAATAGGAAAAAAACATAATCAGTAATAAATTTTCACACCTTAGGTCTTATCATAGGTTACTCATGGCCATTTCTAAAACATTAAGATTGTGTTCTATGATTAGACATGTCCTTAGGGTTCTTACTAAGGCTTTAACATCCTAGTTTCCAAAGGTTGACTATACCTTTCCTCTGATACCAACTATAATGACCCATACATTATATACATTGTTATTACTTAAAAATTTATGCACACTTATTACAGCATATAACAAAACCATGAAAGGACCGTATAGGTATAGTGTCTTTAGAAACTGGGAAACATAAACAACCAATTCATAAATAATCTCCACTATCTCCCATTCATTTTATCATATCTACAGTCCATTTTTGGAATATCATACTTAATACCCTTCTTGATGATCTGGGGAAAAGAAATCATACAAAAGGGTGAGCTCAAATGATCAGTAAGGGTAAAAAAAGGAAATATCAATCATATCATATTCATAAGAACATAACATTTTGAAAATCATAACCTGTAAAAGAGATCATAATATCATAACATGGGATAAATAATGGTAGTGAAATGTCATCCCAATAATCATAACATAAAATATGAAACATTGTGTCATACACACATAATAATAGAGAATAATTTCTTAGTAGTCAAGACGCATTGCCAAGACTATCCTAGTGGACAAAGTCTATTTCTGAATCAAGTTCACTCCTCGTTTCAGTCCTATATCACTGAACCAGATTAAACTTTCATTCAAGCCATGTCTATCTCATGAGATATAAATATTTACCCAATGAATTGAGGGGAGATATAGGTCACACTCATCTCTTAATGATACCATTCTTATGTGTTCCACAAGTTCGTAAATCATACATCATAGCATAACCCATTTAATAAAAATGGGATTCTTAAACATCATGCCATCATAACATAATCCATATAAGATAAAAGGATGTCAAAAAAATAATTCCATCATAATATAATCAAATAAATGTAAAAATAGGGATAGAAACAGAACCCTATACTATCTTAGATGGAAAATAATTTTGATAAAACACTTGAACTCCATTCTTGAGGAAAATATCCTTTCTACATCAAAAACATTTTTCATTTCATAACATGTCATACAATTTTAAACTAAAATAAGTTGATTAAAAATAAACTTGGAAGAATTGTAAAGTAATATTCATGGAAATAATGTTCTATGAAATCATAAAAACCCATTCATTCCGTATAAGTTAAAAAAACATTTTTCTCGTACTTTGGCCGGAAAAGTCAAAAAGTACCTCGTACTAAAAACGACAAAAGATTACTTTCATATATTTTACTAAAAACTCACCAATGAGTAAAATTGGATTTTAAAAATTGTAGGAGGATAGAAATAATATTACATATTGAGGAAACATGTATGTTGATGATAAATATTCTCTAGTAAATTCCAAAGTATAAACAATCTTGGATAAAAATGAGATTGCGAGATTATCCCTTACCGTAGGTCTGATATGCTTCGTACGTTTCCGAACCTCCTCTATAATGATTTAAATAATGTCATTGAATTATTACAGAATCATATTCATTTTTATTATATCATATATGGTCATATTCTTATCTTCTTATTAATAATATTTCATTGCTACTTATTATTCGGGTGTTCATTGCTTTATGTTCTTATGCATGTTTTGTTGAATAAATTCTTATTATTATTTTTTGGTTATAAATACATAATTTAAATAATGGTATTAGTATAATATATATCATATTTATTAATTAAATTCATTTATATAATAATTATTCAAAGAAGATCATGTAGAACGAGTCACATCACATCGTGGAGACGATAGGCCGAACTTACGCATGAGTGATGATATCATTCCCTTGTTTTTGGAATTGTATTGAAGTGAATGATAGAATATCTCCGAACTAGTATAATATCATAATAACCATATATAGTTATTCTTTACACCATTATACCCATCCATGTAATGTGGTTTTGGAAAAACATACTACACCACACCGTGGAGACGGTATTCCATACGTACGCACGCGTGTTGATTTTGTTTTTCGTAGGAAGGGTAAGAGGTGAAATAGGGATGTTTTATATTTATAATAAAATGTAAGTATATGAGTGATAATGATGTTATTACTTTATTATTAAACAATAAAGGAAGAATAATTAGAATAAGAAATGAATTTGAATGAATTGGTAAATGATATTACCCCTTCTTTGACGTGCCTCTTATAAACCTCCTATTAGGGCACTAAAGTTGGTCTTTGAAGAAGACATGGACCTATATTATGTTTATAGGGATGTTGATAAGGGAAATTATAAGGGAATGGTCGAGCTTTATGGCTCTAAATTGGGTAATTAGGAGATTGAGGAGGTTCCCCTTTTATAAGGGAGGAGAGGGGCACATTAGAAAAAACATAAAATATTATTTTATAATAAAGTAATATTCGGTTTTTATAGGTCAAAATTTAATTATTTCTAAGATAAAGTAGGAATGGGTCTAAATCCTCTCAACCAATAGTTTTTATACAGGTTTAGGTTACTATTTTAACCTTATCATTTAGATTTAACTCTAAGTTAAATAATTTAACTTTTACCGTGCCTTGTTGTTTTCTTACACTATATGGTTAATAAAAATATAATAAAAAATCAAAAGAACCCCAAGTGTTTCATTATTAATATATTTAACATTATTTAAGTCATTTGGCTGATCCTTAGATATTTTGTAATAAACTAACTTTTAATAATATAATATTGGTTAAAAAACTATTTTATGTCAATTTTTACACTATTTGGTAATTGATTTTTGTGAAAATCATAACAGCGTGATTAGTTTGAAAAAAGTAAATTAAATCAATACTAACATGTCATATTAACCTATAAAATTAGTGAAATTTATAAAACGTCTCAAATTACATTTATTTCACTATTTATAACATCATTTATGTTAATATTTCATTAATAAGGTAATTACTACATCATCATTGAGTCATAAATAAATTAAAATATTTAAGGTTAAAAAATTATAAATAAATTACCATTATGTAGGAAATATTTTTAGCTTTCTATTGAATATTTATAGTAGAATTTATCTTATGTATAACCCTATATTAAAAATGTTTTATTTATTAAACATTGATTTTAACTCTTTTAACTCTTCTTTAAATAAAATAATAATAAGTGTCCTAATCGAATCCAAGTTGACCTAAATGGTCATATTTTATTCCTAAGGTTGTTTTTGGTCGAATTAAACTTATCCAATAGAATTAGGACATGTTTTAGGGTAATAATAATATCATTTTTACCATTAATTACCCTATTTACTTTTAATCGTGGTAAATAAAAGTAAAAAATTACTATTCACAAAAAAAATATTTTTATCTTATTGAACCAAATTTTAATTATTGATATTAACTATGTCTCTTGGATTTTCTAAATTCAACTCACAAAAGCGGTAAAATTATGTTTTATGTACAATTGAAAATGCTCCTTGGATGTGGGTAAAAGACGGTTAAAAGTTCAATAAAATTTTTATGTTTCTATATTATTATAAAATTAATCCAATGAATTAAATTTAACTTATATAGGTATTATGTATCTATTTTGACCTTAAATAAATTTTAAAAAAGATTATTTAAATAAAAATTCAGTTTTAACAAATAACTCAGTGTTTTCACTATTCATTAAAAATTGAAAGTTTTCAGAAAAATACCAAAAATTCACCCTAGGATAATTTCGATATTCTGAATCCAAAAATGAAGTCCATTTTGAAAGATAAAATTTATAAAATTTCAAAAAGTGGGAATTACTATTCATAACGGCTAGTTTATATAATATTTTAATAACATATCGTTGTTTAGAGAAACTCGGTATTGCGTACAATGCAAGCTATCGAGGAAGGTTTCTCTTGCATGTAACACAATACAAGATAGTGTTGTGTGTAGTGAAAGATTCCTTTTGTGATTCACATAACATAATACATAAAAACAAAATATTTCTCATAAAATCTCGGGTGTTAAAAAATAAGTCTCAATGCTTATGGGCCCCTAGTACTAAATAGTCAAATATTACTTTTCTCTTATTAGTATAATATATCTAGTCCATAGAAAAATGTTTTAGGAATATATCATTTGTGTATCATTGTTCTAATTATAGTGAGAAACTATAAAAAAAACTATCAATTTTATAAATAATCAGAAGGAATTATCCACAAATCATGTAAAAGTAAATCAATAATGTTATTAGAATATGGTCTACTAATCAAAAGTACATGATATAGTTAGTTCTAGGGAACCACATATAATCAAATAACACTTCACTATTGCCAATGAGGAAAATTTCTCAACTATTTATCTCTCATATTATATTCATTCTTAGGATGAGTTATGACTTTTGTTACTAGGAAAATCAAATTTAACATAGTGGTTTCACTTTTAACTATAACTTCATCTTTGTGAGAAAAACCTATAAAGAGGTGATATGTATAGAATATATATGTACACTACATATTTTTCTAAATCAAATGATGATATATATATTAAATTATTAAGAATTTCAAACCATGAGTAACATTGAATTTTTCTTTTTCATTGAACTATCATTATCCAAATGGTGATATTAAATTAAACATGTCATCATGAAAACAAGTTTTGTATCCCCTCACAAATGGTTTCGTATCTTCTCGATATAAAAATAAAGTATCTTCTGTACATAATTATTATACCAGCTTTGATTTAACTACATATTAATATAATCATAATAGACTTATTAGTACACAACATGGCATAAATAATTGATCTATTCGTTAAAGTGAAAGTAATTATCCTTAATCTTTTTTGAGGTTACATAAGAAACAAACCTATCATTATTAATTTATATTGAATCTTTCATTATATTTCCTCTGAATATTCTTTTACATAGTTTAAATAACCTCTATAATTCATTTTTTCAGATCTTTACCCATATAATGTAAGATTTTATCAATGTATTTAATTGAGTAGTATTTTTTTAACCAAGTCTCAACTGATAGTATGATTGGTATCATATTTCTATTAATAATATGACTTTGATGTATAATACATAAAAAATATATAATTCTATCTATAATTTTTTATAAGCACATATTTATTACCATATTATAGGATAAGAGCTTTTTATACTTTATAGATTACATTTCTCCTTCCTTTGTGATAATAAAACAATATCTCTATAGTTATTTATCTTCTTTAGTTATCCAATGTAGTACTTTTGTCATTGCTACAACTTCACCCATTATATATTATATATTTTCTCATTTTGGTACATAATTTTCTATATCATGTGAATCATAATGATTGAATTTTATCTTGATTACAATATATCTTTTATAGATATAACCCCTTATTAGGTATATTCTTTTATCTCTATAATAATTATATAATACACATTATGTATTATAATGTTATTTTATTGATGTAAATAGTTTTAACAAAAAAAATTCATCTATATACACATATATGTGATGTCTTTGGTTGTATTTCCATATTATAACTCGTATGATATCCCATTTACTACCTTAGTTGTCACACTTGGTTAAGTGTATATGTTAAAATTTGTTAATTAATGTTCATAAAAATAGTATAGAATAAATTTATGACTCAAGATGAATAAATTCATGGTTAATATATTCTCTTCATCAGACTAATAATATATTATCTTCCTACAATTTTATTATCTACATCACTTTTTAAAGTAATATGTGTCAAATATATTGATATCATTAGAAAAGTTATGATATATGAGCTTATTCTCATGGATTATTATTGGAAATTTTCTATATTGAACTTTGTAATATAATTCTAGAATATCAATGGCTCTTGTACAATTAATTATAAAAGGTATCTTCAGTCATTTTTTCTCATAAAAAACATAACAGATAACAATGTTTTTTTAACATAGAATTATCAAATACCGTTTGTGGATTAACTTTTAAATTTTTTTTATTTTACTTACACTAATCAACTTTTGAATAATGGTGTAATATGTGTCATGTCTATTTAATTCATCATTTATTTTAATATTAAGATTTATTAATTAAATAATATATTTAAACCATTATTTAAATGTGTTATAAAATTACATATGATACCCTTTTTATTTATAAACATGAAATAAATTTAGTTATGCATAAACATGACACATAAATAGTGATATATATATTTAATAAATAAATTTTATTAGTTCACCAACACAATAATTATTCCTTTTGGTAATTTTAATGGGTAGCCTTCTATAATTAATGTTACAAGAATCATTCTATTAATTTCTTAAAGAACCACTTCACTTAAACTAATATTTCACACTTTACTTAGTTCTAATATATAGATACGATTGTATGGACACAAATTTTATCTAATAAACCACCTAATAAAAAAAATTTCATTTAATAATGAATAAAATTTTTCCCCTTGCTTTAACATTATATTATATTTTTTCATCCAATAGCCTTTCCTTCCATATGAAAAACAAATATCCTCATTCCCATTTAACTTGCTAATAAAAATCTATTACATAGATGATTTTTCTAATCCCCTTTTTCAATAATTCTAGAATTGGTCTCTTAGAATTATTATTATTATTATTTACTATAAGTACTAAAGAATTATCTTTATTCGTGTATTTATCATCATGGAATGAAATATTAGAAATATTTTTAAGTAATTTCTCTAAGTTATTCATTTTAGAAATTGATAATAAAACATGGGAAACTATAAGGTGGTGACGAGAAAATGTGATATTTGGATATCTCCTTGTCCAACATAAAACCTAAATTTTTCTAATTCTGAAGGTACCTTATAATCCATATCACATGAGGTCAGGCAAATAATCACTCTCTTAAATTTTAAATAAGAGTCGTTTAGATATTTGATATCTATCTTATCAAGATCTCTACTAAAAATCATTTAGATATGATACAACCTGATGTATGTATCTTTATATTCATTCTACTTTTGTTGCTCACTTAACAATGATGATGGCATAATGCATTGCACATCTAATGTAACATCCATGTCTCTCTAGTAAAATTATTTATATTCTGTTGGATCTTATCAAGGAGGATCAACATGTACTGGGGATTCAAGTATATAATATTTCCTTTCTTATAATAGTATGATGTGAAAGTTAATGTACTACTCCTAGAAATTTTCACTGATTAATACATTCACTTTATCCAAAATAGATTACAGTGATAACATACTTAGGAAAATACTCTAAATTATATATACACCAAATAATAATAGTTTTATTATTTATTTTTCTTCCCAATTTATATATTAAAAATTAATAAATAATTTATATATACCAGTATTTTATCAAGTACTAACGACCCTTATAATTGGATTTATAATATTTCATCCCATGGATATTCCAAGGTAATGGATTCATATTTTCCTCCCACCATATAGATATAGTTATGTAAAATTAAATAAAGATATTTATGCATGATTTACTCTTTAAAACATCATTAACTCATAGTCCATTGATTTTTTATGTGGACTCCCTAATTAAAAAAATCAATAGTGATATTTTTTCATCATTTACCTTTGAATTAATCAAACCAAAAATGGGAAACTTATTTGGATGAAATATGGTTAATTCAACACAAAACTGTTATTATAAATACTCAAAAAGTTAATATAGCCTAAAAAGGTCGAGTAAAGTACATTGAAATTTGGTTATATATTAACTCATGTAATGAAAATCATATAATAGCTTATTATTTTTATGGAATAATTTATTTCATACATATATAAGATATCTAATTTGATCCTTGTATTCCTATTAATTATCATATATAAGTGATTTACAAAATAGATAACCATACTCAATAAAATAAATCTCATGATCCTATATATAATTTTATTTAATCATGATTTTAAATTATTTTTAGTGATTGTGTAAAATTATCAAATAAACCTTGCATCACATAAATAAATAATTATCCAAACACTATTAAAATGTATAAATAAACATGATAAGATCGTGTATCATAACTATTGGTTGGTCTATTAAGAGTTGATAAAACAACCTAGTTCTAGGGGGAATAACTCTTTGAGTCGAGCTCTATTGAAGATGTAACATCCACCATTCTCTTATAGATATCCTTTTTTAGATTTCACCCAGACTCATCACTTGAACCAACTTATTTGGATAACACATATTTATAATTGTGTACTCATAGGATGGTAAGGGGCCTCAGGTCATGGTAATTATATTTAATAAAATTTTGACTTGTCATACTTTAAGCAATTTAAATAAAGTAATAAAATAAACTAATCATAAAAATTATTTTAATAATAATTAATAAAATTCTAAACAATGTAATAATCAAATTGAGTTATAGAAATAAATCCAATTACACATAGTGGAATCATGAACATGAACAACTATAGTCTAATAAATATTTTCCACAAATAGATGATTAAAATAAAAATCTATCCATTAAATAATTTACAATTATTAATTTTTTTATAAATTTCACTTACAGTCCTTGAGTCCCCTTAAAAACACCTTGAATCTATTGCATAATATAACGAAATTTTTATTAATTTATTATTTATGTATATATACATGTAACTTTCAATATAAATACACACACACACACAAACACACACACACACACACACACACACACACACACATATATATATATATATATATATCAGGAAAGGGAAATCTAGGGGTGACAACTATGGTGGAACATTACCACATTTTTTTCATTTTTAATTAAATGCCCCCTATGTTTTGTGGGGTGGGGGGGTTGATCAGATAATAATGTGTGGGTCACACCTACACCACCAAGATTTTAATTATTAAATTATTACTTTATATAAATATATATTAATTATATATAGATAAATATTAATAAATAAACAAATATATAAATAGTTATTATAATATATATACATATAATTATATAAAAATTAATTAACAATAATTACAATAAAATCAAAAAAAATTATGATAGGTTAAAATATCTCATTTTATGTTATATGATTTATTTTATTTACATTTAATAAAATAAATATAAAAAATAAGTGGGTTATTATAAATAAATTATTATTTTCATTATTCCATTTTTGACTGTATTAACTCTAATTCAGAAGTGGTCTCGGTCATTGGAACCGAAATTTGAATCTTAATATGAATTTTAATAAATCAAATTATAATCATAATTATAAAATAGTGTGATATCTCTAAAATAACATGAATTATTCATGCATATTAAAATTGGTAAGATCTAATGTTTATTTAACATTTTTCTTAATAATTTTGAAACAATTATCCAAATCCTTAAATAGGATCATCACACCAAAATTATAAATGTTTATTTAAATAAAAATAAATATGTTTATAGTTTTGTTTTATATTTTATTTTAACTCATCATTGACTTTACAAACCCCATCGATTAACATGCTTTCATTATTTCTACTTATAGAGTCCAAAATATAATTCTTCTAGTCATGTCCACATGTGTTCTATAAATCAATGAATTCCATCACTGATATATTGGGTTCTAGCATAAGGTAATCAACTAATTCACATTATTCATTATTGATTTTATATTACAATATCTCACTTTCACTCTCAAGAAACCTCAGAGATGTTGGAGGCATAACTCCAATTTTATAGGTCTTGAGACGATAATTATATGAAATTACATTTACATGTCAAACAAATGAAATATTCGGATTTTTATGCTTAGGTTAAAATAAAAATAATTTAATTTAAGTCCTTTTAATTTAATTTAACTCTAATAAAAACTCCATGTCACCTATATTAAAATATAAATAATGCAATTGTTATTTCGTATTTCTTTTATTATTTTATTATCATAAAATTAATAATTATCAATTTAAATAAAATTAAATAATATTTAGTGCTTCATTAACTTGATCCCAATCCTTCCCAAAATATTATCAATTCTTGAATAATAAACTCGCGTTTATTTGAAAAATATTTAATTTAATTTACTTTTGAATTAATTTTAATTTCTTTAATAAACTTATAAGAAAAATTTATATTCACACATATCACGAATGAATAAATATTATATTTATATATCATATGAATAAAAAATTTATAAAATTCAAATAATTTATTCTTGACATGAATAATGTTTTGATTGAAATTATTATCAATAAAACATGAATAAATATTATTACATAAAATAGAAATAAATTTATTATAAAAATTATATGTGATGGATATTAATTAATTTATGGATACACTGAGAATGTGAATCTCTAATATTATTTCGTAGTACTTGTGGTTCTAACCCAAAATTGAAGAGAGGTGTCTAGAAACACATCAAAACCTATATGGAGAAAAGAAGAATTTATATAAATAATAATGATAATGCAATTATTTGTGAAATTTTGGGACATTGTATTTCTAGTATTGGAGTTAGAGGTGTGCAGAGGAGGCTTGATGAGTGTTTAATAGTGTTTGGAGTTTCAACTCTACTAAATAATGTTTCAGATGATTTGAATAGTTTCTCATAATGTGAGAGGTTTTCATTATCTTGGAAGCTGGTAATTAATGAATTGGCGTTTTGAAATAGAGTTGTGTTTTTTTAAATTACGAGGTAATGAGATTTTTCATGACATGAATATGGGACTTAAAAATCAATGGATGTTCATCAGTTTTTGTGTTTGAGGGGTTCATGGCCTAAATATGCTTAAAATATTGAATTATAGGGTCCCCTGAAAAGTGAGAACATAACTCTTGGTTTTACACCAAGAATGTTCCAAGGGAAAACTTGTTCAAAAATTCTATAGATCAGCTAAATTATTTTATACCTATAATTTTTATGGGAAACCCCTTAGTAGTTTTGGTAAACTTTCCAGACCTCACTTCTAAGCTATAATCCTTGGATTTTGGAGGTTCATCTTTAGAAATATATTTTTTTGTGTAAATGCCATTTTTATTCTCATTTTATCTTGTTCCACTATATGACTATATATAAGTGATGTTTTTTTTAGATCAGGGAGTTTTTGGGCTAAATTTTTATAATATCTTATTGTGGTTCAAGTTAATTCAAGGTTTCCTTGTGCGGATGTAGTGCTTTTGTTTTTTCTCCTCCTTATGGTGGGAAATAATTTGGAAATCTATTTTGAGGTAGGGGATCCTATTTCACTCCTTATTATGGGTATTTATGGGGATTACATAATTTTTTGATCCATTGGGTAGAATCTAAGGGCCATATTAATTAATATAATGAATTATATTAACTAAAATTGAAGAGAATAGGGATAAATAACCTGTTTTAGTACTTTTGAGGTTATTTATAACTCTATTATACATACTTGTTTCCATTAATGAAAATCACAACTATTGGGAGCCATAATTGTGATGTAGTCGATATGGCAATGACACCCTTATTGCACAATTCCTTGATATCACCATAAATGAAGTGATTAATCACTTATATCAACATAATTAATTGTCTTCCCAAGGAAATATAGAATTTGAGTGAGAATGGGCATGATAAGTAATGGAGTAATCTAAATGAATCCCTTGATGAATACAAATTGTGAAATATGAGTTTTTTTAAAATATTTGTTTGTTATATGTGATGATTTATTGTTATGGGACCTGATGCGGGTTTTTGTGTGGTGGTTTTGATGAATAGTGTTTGTGATAAGTGGTGGATATAATTTAGGTTTAGGTACATTTGTTTTGATGTGTCAATGTTTTTCATAGATGGTTCAGTTATAGAGAAATGTTTTGTAAGAAATTGTGTCATCATTGTCGTTGATGAGAGATAAGCATGTTGTTATGTGTAGTCTGGTTGTGTTAGTTTCCCGATTATCCATGAAATAATTTTGAATTTCTAAAATGAAGAAATTTTTGACGGTAAATCAATAAGAATGTTCTTGAATTGATGTTTGATAATTGGTTTAAATGAAATGAATGATTAAGGAAAGGTTCTTGTTTATTTGAATCAATTTAAAAGTTAACAGGAGATAGTATAAACCCATAATAATATGGAAAAAGGTGTCCTCTACACCAGTTCCTCTCCCCCCAGTGGGTGAGGGAACTTCGATATTAAATAAGGGTGTGAGATCTTCTTTCTACCCCTTTTCTAACCCCGGCCCTCTCCCCCCCATTCCTCAGGCTCTGATATGTCCGAAAGTCCTGAATCTATTCAAAGGAATCCCTAATTGTCCACTCTCACTCTTAGAGTTTTATGGAGCCTCTAATCTTATGAATCTCACCCTGATAGCTCAGTTCAAGCAGACTGACCACTCGATTGATTTGTTCGATCGACATGTCTTTGCGTCGAGGGATTTACAGGAGCGAGTGACGATGGGTTTGATTGACAACAAGCATATCATGATTCAAATTGCATTGGAGGATGATTTAATCAGAGCATAGAATGGGGCTCCTCATAGCTTTAACGGCACATGATTCAACCTATTTCGCTTGTCTTATGACGTTCATATGCAGCGCAATTCTCTAAGTGTGGTGCTTTTGGTGATTTTACCTAATATTCCCCTTCCATTTTAAAATCCCTCAGTGATTCGAATGATTGGTAATTTAGTGGGTAGATACCTTCGTTCTGATAGCCTTACTGAGTCCCTTGGCCATCCTGTTAATCTGTGTGTCTATGTGGAAGTGGATGTATTCAGGGTGCCTTTCGAGTATGTCTAGATTACAGTGGGTGAAGAGTTTAGGTGTAGAAAGCCGGTGGTCTATGAATATTGCTTTGAGTTCTGTTTAGGATATATATTTTTGGGATATTCGTAGGAAATATATCGACAGGGGGCTACAAATATCTGCAAGGTTGTGTTTATGGATAGTGGTAAAGGAACACAAGACCATGCTGAGTCATTCGTGCCTGAGTAAAATCTGGTGGGTGTGGCTTTTGAGTGTACTGCTGCAATGGGTATGCTGAATGGATCATGGGAGGTGAATCCTTTGTTGTTTGACGTGTTTAATCACTTTAGTATTTATTTGAGAACATCTCATCTCTCTCTTCCTACATTATTGGGGCATGAGGGCTATAGTGGGGAGGAGGAATGGTCTGGCAGTTCAATCAACCTAGTGGTTCCACAGCTGGAAGATGAGAGAGTTTCCAAGAAACCTGGGGTGGCTTCCTATGATAAGTTAGTGAGATTAGTAGTAGAGAAGAGTTCCAAAGTTCAGGTTCATCCTTCTAATTATTATCAGCTAGGGAAGGAAACTGGGGGCCCTTAGCCTTATGAGTAGAATTCAAGGATGTAAAAAAGTTTGGATGACACGTCACCTATTGGGGATCTAGATCCCAACCCCCTTGAGGGTCTCCAGGGGTTCAATCAGGATGGGGTTCTAAACAAGGTGGATGAGGGTGGAATTAGGCTTCCCATGGATGTCACATGACCTACATGTTCTATGGTTTTGGAACAGGCTGAAGAGTGTGCAGATGCAGTCAAGGGAAGATCTAGAGATATTGAAGGTGTTGAGTTGGGAAATCAGTTTGATATTCTGTTATATGAGGATACCATCCAAAATGTTGGAAATAAACTGGTCAGAACCTCTGCAGCTTGGGAGACAGCTACTGAGAGAGACTCTAGTGATGAATGCTCAAGCCGCTTTGTAGGTGATACCGAAGACAAGGGTTAGGGGAGTAGGTTCCCAAGTCCGAGGTGTATTAAGAATAATATGGGAAACTAGACAGAGAAAAAAAACAATTTATATTAACCATAACTAATGGAGACCAGATCTGCAAAGAATTCAAATGGGGCTCAAACAAGGATTGCAACCCCTACCTCTCAAAGGTGGCTTGCCAGCAGTGGGAGGTGCCCGATAACCCTATGGAATTTCATTTGAGCTCGGAAGAGGTTATACTGAAACAATCATGACAATAAAATCTCCAAATGATGATGTAGAAATAATGATGGCATGGGCTCTTAAGGTTTCCACCAATGATGATCAGGGTTCCATGATCGACAAGAAGGACCTGATTTGGTTTTAGGGTTTCAACAACGGAATGATCAATTTAGAGGAGTACAACTAGTCTTGGGACAAGATGGCATTCTAGTTTGAAGACCTTCTGATGGAGAAACTAGACATCTAGGAAAAAAATATCCCATGGAAACATTTTACAGAGATTAAAACTGGTAGGCTGAAATTTCACTTTAATGGCTTTGTAATCTACTTTTGTGGTTGACTTGGTTTTTCACTTTTTTCCTTAAAAGTGTTTGATAATTAAAACTTAATTTTCAGTGACTATCCGTACTGGTTGTGTGGAATAACGAATTTAGTAGTGTGAAAATTATGAATGGTGTCATATAGTGAAATGGGGGTGTCTTATGGTGTATGGTAGTGTAGTTGATATGAACCCATAGGTTGGGAATTCCATGTCATTTATCTATCATATATTTTTATTTTCTTCCTATACATGGCCCACCGAGTTGGATAACCTTACCAACACCCAAATGTTTTGGGATACATGTGGTTTCCCTAATATATAGGTTGGTGGTAGTATAAATGGATGGCTAACCCCTCTCCCATGATCTTCCTTCGGTAGTAGTGATGATACAGGTTAGTGTTGGGGATTACCCAATGATGATACATGTTGGTGTGGAAGGTTATCCAGTGTTGATGAGGATGTGATATATGGTGGGGGTGATGTGTGGTGGGATTAGGGAATAATTTTGATTTCATTTATATTTCCTGATACTACACTACCCTAGTTATGTGATGTGGTTTTGATATGATGAGATGAGGATTTGATGTGATATGGAGTGGTACTAGTAGTGGATTCTAAAACAAGAAAGGAAAAGGTAGGCAGGAATGCATCCATGCCCACATCAAATATTAATGGACATGTGATGTCATATGTATGGGAGGGGTGGTAGCTCATGAAATTTAATATTGGTGAATGAGAGAAACCAATATGTGGGGAAATAGTTGTGGGGAACCTATACATTGTGTTATTTTGATATTATGTTACTATATTGGATGCAAGATTTGGTTAGCGTGCCAAGGTTTGTCCAGGATTGGTTAATTGACCTAATTAGGATCATGTTGGTTTCATTGCTTGTTTACGGGTGCATTAGTATTCTATTTTCACTTAATCACTTGGGACATCGGGTCTAATCCTACTGATTATACATGTTATGCTCACCCTATGTTTATAAATTGCTTTTCAATTTTCTAGGATGAATTTGGGGACTAATCTAGACATTACTACATCTAGGTTTAGAGTTGTTGTTGAGTAACTTCCATAAGACTATCTTTTAATATTTACTTGAAGAATTTCATTTGTTTTTATTGATAATGTTAATGCATTGTGGGATGATTTTGGTTTAGCTTTATATTATGTGTTGGAGTTTCTCAGCTGTTGATTATCCTATATCATGAACCTATATTATATAAAGGGTAATTCATCCCATATTTTATATTTTTATACTCTCAATACTTATTTCCATATTAGGGACTTCTGGAGGTGGGAATAAGGGGTCATTATCACTCTTTCCTTATTGTCATCAATGGAGGGGTACCTTAAAAGGGGGAGGGGGTTTTGATATAGTATTATAAAATATAGATTTGGTTGAGATATCAAATAGAGTTTGGAGTTAGACACTATAAGGATTGTGTGGGTAAGTAGGGTGATGATTCTAGTTGATCATGGTATGTGATAAAGGATAATTATGTGACAACATGAGTTTTACAAAAAAAACAATGTTAGATAGCGTACAAAATACGCAACATCAAGCTTAAATGAAAACTAAATATATTATTAAATGTTACTATTACAACCTAGTAATTAGAATAGAGGGTATGGAAAAGATTAACTAAGTTATGAAAATATATTGTCCACATTTATATATAATTGATTCTTTGGCGACCAATTAATTATAAATGAACACAAAACCCAGTTTAAAAGGAATTTTTTCAGAACAACTATTTAAATGGGAAAAAGTATATTTTATACCATTAAATTATCAAATAACTATTATTGGATTATATTAAAAACATTACATATAATATATTAAATATAATATTTATTATTCATCCTATATTTTTTTATAGGCATGATATAAGAATAAATCAAAATTTACGCATAAAATATGTATTTTTTCAAAAAAATAATGTTTTTCACCTTATAATGGCTCACCCATTATATATATAGTTTTTAACAATTTTATAAATTCTACATGAAAAAATAAAATTCTAATATGAATTTTTTTATCAAATGTTACTATGGTATAACATTTTTTAATTTTTATGATAAGTTTCGTTTTTTTATAAGTAGCGAAAAAATAAAACATTTTAATTGAAAAAAAAATTATTTAAATTTATTAGTAATGTTAAAATATTTTTTTAATGTTTTAAACGAATAATTAGATTATTTTATTATTATTTAATTAATTTTAGTTGATTTTAATCAATTTCACATTGAATTTAGTTATAAAATTATTTAAATTTTATTAAGGTTTTTATTTTAAAAATCCATTTTCTAGTTTCGTCATTGGGATTAAATTTTAATTAATTTCTAATTTTTTTTTTAATTTTGAAAAATTGATTCCATAATTGGAATTATAATTTCTAAATTTAGTAAATAAGTCCTTTTTATTTTTGGGCATTATGAATAATGACTTTATTAATTTTTTATTAAAAGAGTTAAATGTAAATCATGTAACTAAGGGAAAAAATGATATCATAAATATTACAAAATCATCCTAACACTTATATTAATTTATTTTTATTAGTAGGTATCAACCAAAATCATCCATGGTCTAAAATTATAACCTTTTGAATCCACTATTATGAGAGTATGAAATTTATAATATTTTATTTAATGAGAATTTAAAGATGCCATACTTTTGTTTATCATAACTATACCATTTAAAATATGGGGTTATATAGGCTATATGTTCGAATATAAATATTAATTTGAAATATAAAATATTTATATTCATCATTGTAATTTATTTTAAATTAAAAAGAAACAAATAATTACCACATAGTCTTATATAATGACGAGGTAACAATTGTTTAATTAGTGGAAATATCAAATAAATGATATTAAATATATTAAAAAAATTAATTTGATATAATTAATATCTTACACTAATTTTATAGATTAAATTGACAAATTATTTATGAGTAAAAAAAATATTTTTTTGAGTTATCATGTTTTTATGATATTTTTAAAAAGTCAAGTATTGAATAGTGTCTAAATTAGCAATAATAATATTTTAAAATAAATAATATTTTATTAAATGATATAAAATTCATAAAAATATAAAATTATTCTATATTATTGGAATAAGACTCAAAATTTCATTAATGACTAATTTATTAGTTGTATTAAAATTTATAGTAATTATATTAACCATCAAAGTGTAAATTACATGATATAGTGGTAAGAATTAAAATTATTAAATAATTGTAAAAAAATTGATTAGTATTAAAAATAGTCAAAACTAGTGTAATTTTAATTGGAAAAATTTATTTATACCTCTCAACTTTTTATATTATTAATTAATACTATTTATTTCATTTTGATTAAAAGTTAATTTATATTAATTTAATACTTTGATAAATTCTAAGAGTTTACCTCCCAACTCCTATAAAAGTGCGATCATTCTTATATTTTATTCACACTTCAAAAAATATTTTTTTGACCAATATCTGCCCGAATATATTTCTATAATCCCTCCCCACATTCTATAGCTCTTATTATATGCATAAGACCACCCTTAGTGGTCTTAAGGTGTTTAGAAAATGATATCATCCGATGAAGGAGTGTTGTTTTATTCTACTATTTCTATTTTATTTATTTATTTACATTATTAAAATATTCATAAACCATAATGAAATAATAAATATAGTATCTTAAATATAATTATTATTTATTAGGATAATAAAATCACTGAAATCCATCTCTACTTCCATCAAATGGTAAAATAATTAATCGTTCATGTGTACGACATACTACCACATCACAAACCGATATAATTAATTTTCGATCACCGCCTCTCAAGACATGTTATAATTATGGAATTAATTTTTATATATGATATTAATAACGTATTTTTAGTATTTAATGATTAATATATCTTTTTTTCTTACCTCTACATGCACTTAAAAATTATAACGTTGTTTGTGTGTATATGTGAACCATCACCTCCACTAAGCGATGTGATTCCTTTTTCCTCACCACATCACATGAATGTTATATATGATTATATTTAAATTATTAATATGATATTAATGATATTATTATAATTTTTTAAATATAAAATATTACATACCATCTTTCAATAATGTTTATTGAAAATTGGATGCGTTACTCATGCGTATGTATGACTTATCATCTCCGTGACAGTAATGTAGTTAATTTATCATCTATGTAGTGGATTTATTGAAAGTAATAATTGATGTATAAATTTTATTTTTATGTCATTATTATTATTATTTAGGTGATTTATTAATAAGAAATTTTACTATATACATCTTACCAAAGTCATTTTGGACTAAATTTCTGAATATCGTCAAAACATATGACATGAAATTAAATAATTAAGTAATTGTTATTACAAGATAACAATTGAGTTAAAACGAGTAATAAACTCTAAAAATTATCTCATGAAATTATATAATTAAACTATGCTAATTAGTCACTAATATAAATAATGTCTGTGATGATTCAAATTCAAGGTAAGGGTCTCCATCTCAATTTTCATTGACTATGGAATATTTTGATGTTATGCACCTATAGTATATTTTGAGATTTTGAAAAATGTATATTGAAAAGTTATATCATGAAATTATTGACTCTCATGATATTTAATGCTTTTTAAATGTTACTCTTCCATGTGGAATTATATTTGACTAATTATAAAGTAGTAAGGGAATTCATAACCCAATTTCCATTCATTTGATAAAGCTTATACTTCTTGATTATTTCATAATAATTTTGTGTGTGAAATTAATTTTTAATATACTATTATGTGTTTAAACATTTTATATGTAGATTTATAGTATATAATATTAAAAAATTGATTAAATTAATGATCAGTTAAATGATATTATATTTTCAATAGACTCTTTAACTAACACATCATTTTAAGAGTTTTATAGATTTATTATTCTAAATATATCTCTTTCATTTCCATTTTTTCAAAATTGTTTTTATGAATGTATTTATATGGAAATTAATGTTTTGAAATTTTTATTTTATAATTTCTTTCAAATGGTTCAAAATTGTATGAGACACATTGATTTAAAAATATATTATTAAATGTTTTAAACATATTTTGAAAATGTTTAGGTTATTTCAATAACATGAATTGTTTTATTATGTGTGAAAATGAAATATTATGAGTAAAACATTGAAAATTGAATGATTTTATGTGTTATAATTATATAATGGTACTTGTACATTTGATTGGTGGTTACATGATAATCCAGTTATGGGTGGTTCTATGTTAAACCATGGATGGGTAGTTATTTTATAACCTCTAATGCATTGGGTATAGAAGTCGACCATATGGTTGTTCCATTTATAACAGTGAAATGTATGGAAGTAAACTTCATGGTTATACCATTTTAATATAATTATGTCCCCATTTACCTACTAATATGAAATATTTTTCTTTTTATTTTTCATGAAAATAATTTTATATTCAAATTGTAAACTAATGATCTTTTTTATATGATGATTCCCTTTTCAGGGTTTAAATGTATGTTTTTTTTTGTAAATGAGGATATGAGATTTTAGGAGACGAATTATAACTTTTCTTTTATGTCACTTATATAGATTTTTTGATCATCCCATGTTTTCATGTTTTTTTCATAGTGTTTAATGAAGAGTTAAGGAAAGGATAATATCAAGGGAATATTGTGAAGATTTTTCATAAAGAGAAACCATGATTTATATTAAAAATTTCCCTTTGATATAAAAATGCGAACTAAGTATAATTTTCTAGTTATAATATATTATATTACTAGGTAATATTTTTCCCAATTCACTAAACCAATAAACCTAAAATATCTTTGGGAAAGGAAAGTGACATCTAGTTTCAAAAATAACTATAATATGTAATGATTAATGTTTTTTGATTATATTTGGTATCAAATAAGGGTTTATACTACATTAGAGAATATGATTTTTTTATTAAGATTTATATATATAATCATGGTTTTATAATCTCTAGGTTGATCATATGTTCAGTTTCATAGAAAGCCTTTTGATGATTTCAGTTACGTAAATTTTAAGGTGATTAATGGTATTTTTAGAGGCATTCATTTTCTAGGTAATTATTGGTCATTAAATTTTGAGATAAAAAATGTAAGGTATGAGATAAACATTGATGATAACTTATATTAAGGTTATTTTGAGGATGTTTATCATTTTTCCCAAATTTTATAAGAATTATATTAATATAGTTCTAGAAAAAGGACAACATACAGGATGGGCGACAACATATCATGTCTGGGAAGGTTATGTGAATTGAACCCACATCCAAAAGTGGAAAATGGTGAATTTCTTACCAATATCCTAAGTGATATACTATATATTTTGAAATAGTTTTTTATATAATCTATCACATAGATAAAGCTTATATACATGGGATTGTAAAATTATTTTATGATTAATTGATTAATGTTATTTTGAAAGACATTATATATATTAAGAATCCTATAAGATTAAGGTAAACATGATATTATAGGGAATAATGGTTGAATTGTATTTTGGGGTCAGAAATGATTTTATTGTGAACTTATGGTATTTTATGTTATTGATAGAAAGGGTGGTAAAATCTTCTAGATTATGCGATGTAGGAAAATAAAAGTTTGGAATGAGACATTAAAAGTGATTGATATTATTTGTAATATTATGTGACAAAATTATTTTAAATTTTGGGTTTCAATATTATTTTAGAATACGGTTGAGGAATGATGGATATTTTTTTAATGATATATGTTGGACTTTGGGTATTACTATTGAATTTTGGATATTTAGGTAGTTTTCTATCATTTAATGGTTTAATATTTTATCTTATATTATCCAAAACATTTTGGTTTTGGTTAATGTATAAATACATGCGGAATAGATATTTATACATTTTTTTATTTTATTTTAATCCATATAAGTTGATTATAATTCTTTTAGTATGAAAAATTCATCTTAAACACTCATTATTTGGAAAAAAAGACAAGTTTGTTGTGGAAATTGATTAAATAATTAAACTATACTTATAAAGTAAGTATATTTCCATATTCTCTTAGTCTAGGTATTAATAAATTTCCTCAAATATATGAAAATAATCTTAAAACAAAAAATTTATCCATTTACTTTTATTACTGGGAAATCCATGACCTTTTAACCCATCCTGGATTTATGGTTTTCGGATTGTTAACTTTCTCATGACCATGTTCTCTATCACTCTCTATCAGAACCATATAGTTAATTTTCACTTCTATGTCTATGTTTTTCTATATGGAACTATAATATGTGTTATCTCAGGTTACATTTTTACTTCCATTTAATTCTTTTAAAGAGAAATTTTTATTGACCCTTATTCCCATATGAGATTTTAATAAAGGTATTTTAAATATTTAACCCCTATTTACCAGGACCCAGTTCAAATTTAGAGGATGAGATTTATTAAAGAGGAAAATATAACATCCCAATTTTGATTTTTAAATATGGAAATACTGTTGAGACCCCAAAACTGACGTACATGGACATTAAATTACTTTTTAAGAGTACTTAAAACATAACAAAAACAAACACACAAGGACCGTAATAGTTTAGTGTCCTTGGAAACTCTGAACAAAATCTTCTAATCTGGGTGAAAGATCTTCAATATCTCCCATAAAGATCTTCCACTTTTTGTTTTCTAACCTAAAACCATTCTTTATATCTTGGGGAAAAGAAAACATAAAAATTGTGAGATCAAATGCTCATTAAGGGTAAACATATAGAACATAAAACAATCCATAAAAATTTGAATGCAAAAACTTGAACATAAAATCTAAACATCAAAATTTTGATAAAAGACAAAAATCTTGGAATTACATAAGGCATATATCATAAAGGAACATCAATAATGATAAAATCGCATTGGAATGAAACATGTAATTGTGTAAATCCATTAATCACATGTTATGATTTCCATAGTATCCATGGCATTGCTGCCAAGACCATCCTAGTGGACAAAGTCCCTTTCTGAATTGATATCACTTCTCGTTCCAGTCTTGTATCACTGAACCAGATTAACATTCCATTAGAGCCATGTCTATATAATTAGATATAAATCTTTACCCAATTAATTAGAGGGATATATAGGTCCCACCCATCTCATAATGAAACCATTATTATGTGTGCCACAAAATAAACATAAATCATTCATCATAACCCAAAGAATAAAAAGGGTTTCATAGACATCATCCCATATTAACGTAATCCACATAACTTCCATGAAATATTAAAAATTAATAACATGGAAGAAGTTTAATGTCTCTATTATTTACATGGTTTTATTCTTCTTATAATGAAATGATATCCATTTGTTTTATGTGGATTAAGTTAATATGGGATTATGTTTATGAAATCCATTTTATTCTTTGGGTTATGATGAATGATTTATGTTTATTTTGTGGAACACATAAGAATGGTTTCATTAGGAGATGGGTGGGACCTATATCTCCTTCAATTAATTTGGTAAAGATTTATATCTAATGAGATAGACATGGTTGGAATGAAAAGTAAATTTGTTTCAGTGATACAGAACTGGAACGAGGAGTGAACTCGATCCAGAAAGGGACATTGTCCACTAAGATGGTCTTCGCAGCAATGCCTTGGATACTATGGAAATCATTACATGTGCTTAATGGTTTTCCACAATTACATGTTTCATTCCCCTGCTATTTTATCATGATTGATGTTCCTTTATTATATATTCCTTATGTACTTCCAAGATTTATGTCTTTGCTCAAGATTTTGATGTTTAGATTTTATGTTCAAGTTTTTGAATTCAAATGTTTATGGTTTGTTTTATGTTCTCTATGTTTACCTTTACTGAGAATTTCAGCTCACACTTTTTATGTTTTATTTTCTCCAGGATATAAATAATGGTTTTAGGTAAGAAAACAAAAAGGGGAAGATCTTACTGGGAGATATTGAAGATCTTTCACCACAATTAGAAGATTTTGTTCCATGTTTTCAAAGACACTAAACTATTACGGTCCTTGTGTGTTTTTTTGTCATGTATTAAGTAATCTGAAAAAGTAATGTAATGTCCATGTACATCAAGTTTGGTTTCCCTACAGTTGGTATCAGAGGAAAGGTATAGTGAACCATTGGAAACTAGGATGCGAAAACATTAGGGAAATCCCTAGAGATATTTCTAAGGTATGTCTAGGGATGTACCTAAGGTTAAGTATAAGTTAAGGTTATAGTTATAGAATTACAGTAACATTATTAGAATTAACCCTAATATGTTGGATATTTAAGGTAATCCCCCTTTATTATGTTGTGTTCCCTAGAATGATTTTTTCACTATTCGTTTTGGGTTTTAGATGATGGCTGGAACCCGAAAGAACCATGTTGATAAATGTAATAGACAATGCAATGATTGTACTCATGAACAAACCAATGTTATGGGAGATGGATTGAAAATTCTTATTTCTATACTTACACAAGCTATGAATCATTCTGGACTTCCAAATTAGTAGGGAAGGGAACAATATTCTATTGAGTCCTTTATGAGGCAACATCCACCTTCTTTAAGTGGGTCTTCTGATCCACTTGTTGCCAAAAAATGGTTCAGTACCATTGGAAAGATATTTTCTATACATCGTTGTTCGGAAAATAAAAAATTCATTCTGGCTATTTACCGTTTACAAGGTGAAGCAGATCAATGGTGGAATCTAATTAATAATATGAGGCCCCGAGATGAAATTGAATCCATGGAATGGGATGAGTTCAAGAACATATTTTCCAATAAGTACATCCCTCATATTCTTCGAACAAATATGGAAAAGGATTTCCTTGATCATAAGAAAAGGATGATGGATCTGTTGGTCTATACGAAGTGAATTTTACAAGGCTTGCAAGGTATGCATCTAGCTTTATCATCCAACCTGATAGTAAAGTTGATTGATTATTCAGTGGCTTAAAACCAATTCTTTGAAGGGCATTGTCTATAAGATACTTAAGTAGCTATGAAGAAATTGTGCGTTGTGATATCAAGGTAGAAATAGAAGTTCGTGTTACATATCCATCCCATGGTTTTGACAATAAACAAGAGATGGAGTTCAAGGAGAAATCTCATAATAATGGTAAAATAAGATGAATGGTTCTTTATGCACAATGTGTGGAAAGAAGCATGGTGGAGATTGTCTTAAAATAACTAGAAAATGTTTTATGTGTGGAAAAGAAGGTCATTGAGCAGCTGAGTGTCGATGTTATGGAAAAAGGGTTTCTAATGATGTGAATAAAGAAAAGACTACAGAGGACTCACCACCAATACTTCAATGCTTCATGTGCAAGGAAATGGGGAATTATGCTAATCAATGCCCTAATCCAAGGTTTAATGATGATCAACGTGGAAAACCTCTTAAGGAAAAAGATAATGGGAAGTCACATGCAATCACTATTTGTGATGTTGAGTATGACAATGATGTTGTGTAATGATTAAGTGTTTATGCAATGGGATTTAGAAATAGTATCATTGAATGTCATTTATGGCATTGTGGAATTTTGGAATATATATGTATTGGTTTTCAATAATTATATGGTATCGGTAACCATGACAAGTGATTCAAATATTTTGGAAGGCAGATGATATGCACATAATGAATGGATAAGGATAAAATAATATGTTTGATAGTATTCATGAGCTCATGATTGATATAAGGACTAAATGATATCATGGTTTGAGTATATAGAATTTTGAGGATTTTGGTATGTGGAAAGTGTAAACTTTTAATTGCATTCATGTTTTAACTAAGGTTCAATGGGTATTCATTTTTCAAGAGAATACATGATTAAGGCATTAGAATGATTGGAATATGTCCAACAAGACAAATCTTATGATATATGGGAATAAATGACGGTTTTTACAAGTTTGATTGATAACCTCTCTATCTATATTTTTCCTTATACTGTGATTTTGGGTAAGCCTAAATATTGGAATAGATTATATTAGACATGAGATACTATTCTTTAAGGCTTTAAATTTTAGATATTATTTTTGAAATATTCTAATAGTATAGGTTTAGAAAAAAGACAACACGTAGGACGGGCGATAACCCACCGCGTCGGACAAGGCTATGTGAATCAAACCCACAACTGAAGTGTGACAGGCCTTCATCGCCTACCACTGTCCTACAGGAAGTCCTTGGTTAGTATAAACTATTTTTATTTTATTGAGCGGAATGATAGATGAAGTATAAGTCCTTTTTTGCAACCATATACAATTAATCTCACCATAAATGGAGTTATGTATATAACTTTTACTAACCTTATTTTTGAGATAGATGGAATGACCTATCATTCTATCGCGTGATCTACTAACACTTCACGAAAGACAAATTCAACTTCATTTCTTTAAGATATGAAGTGGAAATTGTTCAAGGCATGAGCAATAGTAAGATTGAACCAAAATAAAGTAAGTATTTCTTTTAATTCAAGAATTCTTCAACTTTAGGGAAATGATCTTGAAACAAATTTTTTTTCCTTCTGTCATTATATCCAATGAATCAGATGGTACTTTAGATCATCACAAATTTATGGCTTTGTGATTATTGTCTATTTCATAGCCTTGGTCTCTACCACTCTCCATCAGAACATGATGGTTATATTTCTTTTCCATATCCATATTCTCACCTATATTCTCCTATGGGGAAACCCAATGATGAGTTACATTGGGTATCTGCTATGTTTCTAATGTTACATTTTAAAATGATTTTTTAGTATTCCTTTTTACGATGTGGGTATCTATGAAAGAAACTTTCAAGTAGAAAACCATTTATAACCCCCATGAATTTTGAGGGCGAAATTCATTTTAAGGGGGGGTAGAATGTAACACCCCGAGATTTTATGAGAATTATTTTCTTTGATGTCTTTTTTTGTACGATACACCAAGATTATCTTGCACTATACGAAACACCGTATTTGCTTGCAGTATAGGAAACACTATTCTTGGCTCGTGTTACACAAAATTTTAAGTTCGTTTTGTGGAAATTATTCTATGCAACATTTAGAATAAATTTTGTTTAATGTATAAATGAAATATGTTTTGATTATGTTATACGAAACACCAAATGGAGATTTCACTACACGTAGCCCTGACATGGCTTGCATTACACGAAATCATGACCTTCTTCAATAGCGTGTGTAGTACAGAATACCATGTTTCACTAAACGAGATATTCTTATAACATTATTATGAACTAGCCGTTATGAACAGTAATACCCACTTTTTGAAATTTTATAAATTTTATATTTCAAAATGGACTTCATTTTTGAATTCAGAATATCGAAATTATCCTACGGTGAACTTTTTTTATTTTTATGAAAACATTCAATTTTTGATGAATAGTGAAAACACTAGGTTACTATTTAAAAACCGACTTTTTATTTAAATAATTATTTATTTTATTTAAATTTCTTTTAGGTAAAAATTGATACATAATACCTATATAAGTTTAATTTAGTTCATTTGATTCATTTTATAATAATTATATATATATAAATATTTTATTGAACTTTTCACCATCTTTTACCCACCTCTGATGAGAATTTGAAAATTTACATAAAACATAATTTTACCGCTTCTGTGAGTGGAATTTCAAAAATCTGAGAGACACAGTTAATATCAAGGAGTAAAATGTGGTTCAATAAGATAAAAATAATTTTTGGTGAATAGTAACTTTTTACTTTTCTTTACCATGATTAAAAGTAAATAGGGTAATTAAGGGTAAACATGATATTATTATTACACTAACACATGTCCTAATTCTATTGGATATGTGTAATTCGACCAAAAACAACCTTATGAATAAAATATCACCCTTTAGGTCGACTTCGATTATATTAGGACACTTATTATTATTTTATTTAAAGAAGAGTTAAAATAGTTAAAGTCAATGTTTAATAACTAACCAATTTTAATATAGGGTTATACATAAGATAAATTCGAATACAAAAAGTCATTAGAAATCTAAAATGATTTCCAACATAATTGTATTTTATTGATAATTTTTAGACATTATATAATTTAATTTATTTATGACACAATGATGATGTAGTAATTACATTATTAATGAAATATTAACATAATTGATGTTATAAATACCCAAATAAATGTAATTTTATATTTTTTATAAATTCCAATAATTTTATAGGTTAATATGACATGTTATTATTGATTAAATTAACTTTTTTATAACTAATCATGTTGTTATGATTTTCACAAAAAACCAATTACCAAATAGTGTCAGAATTGATATAAAATTGTTTTTAAAACAAATATTATATTATTAATTGTTATTATATTCCTAAAAATATAAGGTTCGGCCAAATGAATTAGATAAGGTTATATATATTAATAATGAAGCACTTGGGTTTCGTTTGGATTGTTATTGTAAGTTGACTAACCATATAGTGTAAGAAAACAAGAAGACATGGTAAAAGTTAAGTTACATAACTTAGAGTTAAATCTAAATGATAACGTTTAAATAGTAACCTAAACATTTATAAAACCTATTGGTTGAGAGGATTTCAACCCATAACCACTTTAACTTTGATATTAATCAATTTGGAGCTATTATAAACCGAATAATACTATATTATAAAATAATATTTTATGTTTTTCCAAAGGTGCCCCTCTCCTCCCTTATAAAAAGGTCACCCCTTCCCTCTTCTCATCACACCCTTTTGAGCCTTGAAGATAGGAAAAACCCTGCCAATTCCTCTTCTCAACCTCTGTAGTTATATCATAGAGGTTCTGGTCTTCTCAATAGTCCAACTCTAGTGCCCTAAGAAGAAGTCTAAAGGAGGTTCGTCGAGGAAGAGGTAATCTCTTCTACCAACTCTTTCATGTTTCTTTCTTTTCTACTTCCTCTTATTTAGTTGTTTCATTATTGTAACGACCCGAAATTTTGAATAAATCTTGTTTCCTAATTTTATGTGTTATTTTATTTATTTTTATTCTCAAAAAAATGTTTCATTTGATAACATGATTATAATTAAAATGAGACTGTTGGGTTTAGACGGTTATATGACCATTGGTCAATATGACCATTGGAAACTAAACGTTTTGATTATTGTCTCTAAATACAAGTAATCTTGGTTAATTATTATAGAAAGAAGATTCGATGGCCTCACCCCGTAGTCTTGGACCGATTGAAGCCCATCTAACAGAACTTGGGAAGGAGGTAGCACCATTGGGATTTTCTCTGGACCAAAACCAAGCCAAACTTCATCGTGTGAAGCTAGAACGGAATCGCCTCTGCGAGAAGTTCAAACTGATAGAAATTACTACTCGTGCGATGTTTGCAGAGCCTCCCTCAGATTCTCTTAACTTAGCACACCTTACACTTAGGTCCTATGCTGGTGTGATAAGGGACTATGTAAGGAGACCATAACTGCCTTGTGTAATCCTTTGTTTTAAATAAAAATTTGGATTTTTCTTATGATGAAGTTTATGAATTTTTAAATAACTGGATAAATATAGTATGCATATTTTTGATAAATTTTAGAAAAAGGATATTTTAAAAATGTTTATATAAACCTTAAATAATTAAAAATGTGTAATGATTTTCAAAAAATGGTCTTCTACAATTATGTTCAGTATGAAATTTAGAGTCTAATAAGATCAACTTGATTTTTGATGAATAGTAAATTATGAATAGTGATTTTATGATTAGGATTAGTAATGTGTCCAAATGGATTAGTAATCTCACTTAAAGAAAGTATTAATATAATCTAGGCACCTTGATTAAGTAATGTGATTCAATAAAATGGTTAAATAACGGTTTCATAAATTATTATTCAAGTATTAGTTTTTTTGGGTGAATAGTGTTTTTTAATTAAAAATTTAATTAATCATATTTATAAAATTATTTTTATAAAATGGATTTCATTTTTGAACTCAGAGCGTCAATATTTTGTTATGGTAATTTTTGGGGATTTTTTCTAAAAAAATGAATTTTCGGTGAATAGTTTAATTATTTAAAAATTAAAATAAAAATATTTTAAAAATTATTTTTATAAAATGGAGTTCATTTTTGAAATTAGAGCATTGATATTTGGTTCAGGTGAAATTTTTTAATTTTTCCGAGAAAGTTGAATTTTTAGTGAATAGTAAAAATACAGTTTTAGGGTTTCTGTATGTTTAATGATCTCATAACTGTGTCATGATGATGTCATGAGATATTTTAAGGGATGTCCAGAAAAAGGTGATGAATTATTTTATTGGGGGCCCCATTTTGCCTAACTCCATGGTAAGTACCATGGGAGGGCCCATGCTTTTGAGAAAACCACTTTTGAGGTGTCCCTTGGCCATTAATGCCTTATCCCCTCACTTTCCCTATAAATACCAAGAAATCCTCTCATCCTTTAGACTCTCCACTCTCCCCCAACGAAGTTCTGGTCTCATTATCTCCCAAGGAGTCCTCCCAAGGTGCCCCAAGCCCTCAAGGTCCTGACCTTTGAGTTTTAAGAGTAACGTTTTAAGGTAAGGGATCCGACCTCTCTCTTTCATTTCAAGTAATCTCTTTTATGTCATTCTTTTTATGCTCCATGTTCTTATGTTGGAGGATGTTCTTTTATACTCCTCTTAAATCCCTTTTCATGTTCATATAATGATATATCCCCTCTTACTCTCATTATTTCGTTTTATGAAGTTTTAAGTGGCGCTGTTAGGCTCCCGAAATTTTTGTAACGGCTTCTTTCTCCCTTCTCATTTTTCAAGATCTATTTTCATGTAAAGTATTTCAAGTTCCTTTTTATTATGTTGGGGTATGATCTATAAATTTATCATACTTATATATTATGATCATATTATGAGAGACCCCATTTGATTTCTTCAATTCAGTATTTTAAAGTTTTAAGTGGCGCCGTTAGGCTGCCGAAATTTTAAGTGGTTCTTCAGCCTTCTCGTTTTGAAGTTCTACTTTCATGTCAATTCTTTCAAGTCCCTTTTTGTTATGTTGGGGTATGATCTCTATATCTATCATAATGGACTCTTATTTTCATATGATGAGAGACCCCATTTGATCTCTTCAATTCAGTATTTTGGTGTTTTAAGTGGCGCCGTTAGGCTGCCGAATTTTTTAGGGGATTCTTTCACCCTTCTCATTCTTTTCAAAGTTCTACTTTCATGTCAAGTCTTTAAAGTTCCTTTTTGTTATGTTGGGGTATGATCTCTATATCTATCATACTGGACTCTTATGTTCATATGATGAGAGACCCCATTTTATCTCTTCAATTCAGTATTTTGAAGTTTTAAGTGGCGCTGTTAGGCTGCCGAACTTTCATAAGAGAAATCTATTTTTTGTCTTCCTTCCATGTTTTTCATTTCAAATGATATGTCCTTGAAATTTCATTACCATGAACATGTATCCTTTTTATTCTGTCAATCTACTGTTTTATGGGTCATTTATGAATGTTTGACCCATTTTCCCTCTCTTTTTAATGTCTTCTAAAACCTCGTAACATAGCCGTTATGCTGCAGAATTTCCGTCTCAAAATGTCTCTCTCTTTTTCTAAAGTTATTTTATATTATTAAGTGAATACTCAAATCTCTTTCTTCTAAAGGGGTATTCACATATATACCAAAATGTTCTATTTTAAATTCTAGTATTTATATACATGGGACCCACCTTCCTTTTCTGTGGGTTTTAAAGTGACGTAAAGATCATGTTTTTAAAGAAGTTTTTAAAACTTTGTGATTATGAAATGAAACCCATTTATTTTATGCTATATGGGTTATTTATGAAATTTTTGATGATCATATATGTGGCTCACATGATAATAAAGGGAAATTTAAGGGTGCTCCCTGATAGCGCTCCAATGCATTGGGTAATGATGTAACCACTAGAGATTACAATTTTCACGATACCTTGGCGAATAACCTTGCTAATTTCCAAATGACACATTGGGGATGGACCTTGGTGATATGTTCATGATTGTCTATGTTAAATGATGTAGCCACATCTTAAAGTTATGAAAAATGTTATTTTTATTATGATATGCCACATGATTTTTTTTATCATGCCTTAAAGTTCTTGTTCATGACATAGTTGATGTATCTCAAGTTCACATGTTAAATGTTTCCCTTGTTTCCCTTACTGGGCCTTCTGATCACCCTTTCATTTGATGTATGTCCCCAGGTTATGAGATGCAGTAATGAACCTAGGATGAACATGAAGATAATCCTTTCAAGTGTTTAAGAAGAATGTTTTATGTTTTCATGTTTTAAGTTCCTGGTTTCCAAGACACTAAACCTTAAAGATCCTCAGTTTTGTATAATGTAATGAAAGTTTATGTGATAAAAAGGAGGGGTGCTATAGTTGGTATCAAAGGGAGGTTTAGTTATTTGTGGAAATTAGGATATGAAAACTTTAGGAAGAAGCCTATAGAAAAGTTTATATATAGGAAATCTTCCTGGTATTTTGGTGAGTATTGAGTAATGGGTTGCCAAGCAAATACATCACTGTCTGGATACGAGCAGGTAGAGGTGGCTCTGGCACAGATGTACATAGGGGTAAAACCCGAAAACACTGCTTTGAGCTAGACTCAAATGGGAAATGGTACACGACAACGGGCCTTGCTGCACTCTTGGTTACGACACTCCCAGGGGATATGCTTTGGTAAATTCATAAGATTAGTATGAACCATTGTTAAAGGAACAAAGATAAAATAAAATAATGATTCACATAAGAATATATGATCATGGATAACCTAGATGAGAACCTAGGGGATCACAAGTTAGGGTATACTTTTCTTCTAAAATTTATCCTTATATGCTTTAAGTTCCTTTTCATGATTATTAGCTAAGTATTTAAGCCCCTAATTATCCTATCTATTCTTAGTTAATGGTGGGAAATGGAAGAACATGACCCAAAAACCAATGTGATAGGAAATACAACGATTGCCGTATTAATATGAAAGAGATGATTAGGGTATTAAAAGATGATTATTATTTTGGAATACGTTCACTATTTTTGGGACCATATATGATTGAGGTAAATATATTACTACGGTATTTTCATTGAGGAGTAAGTTTGACTTATATTTTGAAGAATCGATGAATTTAAGGTGGACTTATAGTAATTTAGGTTACTTATGGGAATGATTAACCTATCTTGGGTAAAATATGTTTAGGTTATCTACTTTTGTTATAAGATGTTAGGAGTGGTTGATGTTGTTTGGAGATGAACAATGAAGTTTATTTTGGAAGACTATGTTATCAAATCATTCTTGTATTTGGGTTTCAATCTTAGTTTGGTTTATTTTGAGGAATCTTAAGGACTGTTATTTATGGAATGGTCTATGATGAACTTTGGGTAGTACCATGGAACATTGAAGATTTAAAAGTAGTTTCCATTCCTATTGGATTCTTTATTTTTTTTGAAGAGTTGTTTTACCTTACCCTTTCTGTTTTTGGGAATGTTTAAAGATAGAAGAAATAGATAGTTAATCTTTTGTGGATTATGAAGATGATTCTTCTTTTTTGATGAGACCAAGTAGTTTTGAATGCTCATAGCTTGGAGAAAAGATTAGTTTTGGGTAGAAACTTATTAAAGGATGAAACTCTACATGAAGATAGGTATATTTTCTTATGTTTTTGTTTTATGTTGTAAATGAATTCCTCAAAATTATGAAAAGTAACGTAAAACAAAATTGTTGTTGGTTTACGTTTCCTACTAGGTAATCAAAGACCGTTTACAAACATCATACGTTTGGGATTTTCTTATGGTTAACTTTCTCCTAACCATGTTCTCTATCACTCTCCCCCAGAACTTGACCCTTTGTTTTTCTTCCATGTCCATGTTTTCCTATATGGAATCCTAGTGTGAGTTAACCCGGGTGACCTTTGTACTTCCCTTTATTTATTTTAAAGTAATAATTTTACTGACTCCTTTTCCGATGTGGGACTTTCAATGAAATTTCAAAACCCAATTTTAAAAATTGCTAGGACGCAATTTCTTAAGGGGGGAAGAATGTAACGACCCGAAATTTTGAATAAATCTTTTTTCCTAATTTTATGTGTTATTTTATTTATTTTTATACTCAAAGAAAATGTTTCATTTGATAACATGATTATAATTAAAATGAGACCGTTGGGTTTAGACGGATATATAACCATTGGTCAATATGACCGCTGGAAACTAAACGTTTTGATTATATTCTCTAAATACAAGTAATCTTGGTTAATTATTATAGAAAGAAGATTTAATGGCCTCACCCAGTAGTCTTGTACCGATCGAAGCATATCTAACAGAACTTGGGAAGGAGGTAGCACCACTGGGATTTTCTCTGGACCAAACCCAAGCCGAACTTCATCGTGTGAAGCTAGAATGGAATCGCCTCTGCGAGAAGTTCAAACTGATAGAAATTACTACTCGTGCGATGTTAGCCGAGCCTCCCTCAGATTCTCTCACCTTGGCACACCTTACACTTAGTCCTATGCTGGTTTGATAAGGGGCTATGTAAGGAGACAGTAACTGCCTTGTGTAATCCATTGTTTTAAATAAAAATTGGGATTTCTTCTTATGATGAAGTTTATGAATTTTTAAATGACCGGATAAATATAGTATGCATATTTTTGACAAATTTTAGAAAAACGATATTTTAAAAATGTTTATGTAAACCTTAAATAATTAAAAATGTGTAATGATTTTCAAAAAATGGTCTTCTACAATTATATTCAGTACGAAATTTAGAGTCTAATAAGATCAACTTGATTTTTGATGAATAGTAAATTATGAATAGTGATTTTATGATTAGGATTAGTAAAGTGTCCAAATAGATTAGTAATCTCACTTAAAGAAAGTATTAATATAATCTAGGTACCTTGATTAAGTAATGTGATTCAATAAAATGGTTAAATAACGGTTTCATAAATTATTATTCAAGTATTAGATTTATCGAGTGAATAGTGTTTTTTAAATAAAAATTTAATTAAAAATATTTAGAAAAATATTTTTATAAAATGGATTTCATTTTTGAACTCAGAGCGTCGATATTATGTTATGGTAATTTTTGGGGATTTTTCTTAAAAAATGAATTTTCGGTGAATAGTGTAATTATTTAAAAATTAAATTAAAAATATTTAAAAAATTATTTTTATAAAATGGAGTTAATTTTTGAAATCAGAGCATTGATATTTGGTTAAGGTGAAATTTTGGGATTTTTTCTGAGAAAGTTGAATTTTCAGTGAATAGTAGAAATACAGTTTTAGGGTTTTGGTATGTTTAATGATCTCATAACTGTGTCATTATGATGTCATGAGATATTTTAAGGGATGGCTGGCCAAAGGTGATGAAATATTGTATTGGGGGCCCCATGTGGCCTAAATCCCTGGGAAGTGCCATGAGAGGGCCCCGACTTTTGAGAAAACCACTTTTGAGGTTTCCCTTGGCCATTAATGCCTTGTCCCCTCACTTTCCCTATAAATACCAAGAAATCCTCTCATCCTTTAGACTCCCCACTCTCCCCCAACGATGTTCTGGTCTCAATACCTCCCAAGGAGTCCTCCCAAGGTGCCCCCAAACCCTCAAGGTCCCAACCTTTGAGTTTTAAGAGTTACGTTTTAAGGTAAGGGATCCGACCTCTCTCTTTCATTTTAAGTAATTTCTTTTATGTCATTCCTTTTATGCTCCATGTAATTATGTTGGAGGATGTTCTTTTATACTCCTCATACTGCCTTTTTCATGTTCATATAATGAGAGATCCCCTCTTACTCTCATTATTTCGTTTTATGAAGTTTTAAGTGGCGCCGTTAGGCTGCCGAAATTTTTGTAACAGATTCTTTCTCCCTTCTCATTTTTCAAGATCTATTTTCATGTAAAGTATTTAATGTTCCTTTTTATTATGTTGGGGTATGATCTCTAAATTTATCATACTGATATTTTATGATCATATTATGAGAGACCCCATTTGATTTCTTCAATTCAGTTTTTTGAAGTTTTAAGTGGCGCCATTAGGCTATCGAATTTTTAAGTGGTTCTTCACCCTTCTCGTTTTGAAGTTCTACTTTCATGTCAATTCTTTCAATTACCTTTTTGTTATGTTGGGTTATGATCTCTATATCTATCATACTGGACTCTTATTTTTATATGATGAGAGACCCCATTTGATCTCTTCAATTCAGTATTTTGATGTTTTAAGTGGCGCTATTAGGCTGCCGAATATTTTAGGGGATTCTTTCACCCTTCTCATTCATTTCAAAGTTCTACTTTCATGTTAAGTCTTTCAAGTTCCTTTTTGTTATGTTGGGGTATGATCTCTATATCTATCATACTGGACTCTTATGTTCATATGATGAGAGACCCCATTTGATCTCTTCAATTCAGTATTTTGAAGTTTTAAGTGGCGCCGTTAGGCTGCCGAACTTTCATATGAGAAATCTAATTTTTGTCTTCCTTCAATGTTCTTCATTTAAAATGATATGTCCTTGAAATTTCATTACCATGATCATGTATCATTCTTATTCTGTCCATCTTCTGTTTTATGGGTCATTTATGAATGTTTGACCCATTTTCCCTCTCTTTTTAATGTCCTCTAAAACCTCGTAACATAGCCGTTATGCTGCAGAATTTCCGTCTCAAAATGTCTCTCTCCTTTTCTAAAGTTCTTTTATATTATTAAGTGAATACTGAAAGATCTTTATTGTAAAGGGGTATTCACATATATACCAAAATGTTTTATTTTAAATTCTTGGATTTACATACATGAGACCCACCTTCCTTTTCTGTGGGTTTTAAAGTGACGTAAAGATCATGTCCTTAAAGAAGTTTTTAAAACGTTGTGATTATGAAATGAAACCCATTTATTTTATGCTATATAGGTTATTTATGAAATTTTTGATGATGATATATGTGGCTCACATGATAATAAAGGAAAATTTAAGGGTGCGCCCTGATAGCGCTCCAATGCATTGGGTAATGATGTAACCACTAGAGATTACAATTTTCACGATACCTTGGTGAATAACCTTGGTAATTTTCAAATGACAACTTAGGGATGGACCTTGGTGATATGTTCATGATTGTCTATGTTAAATGATGTAGCCACATCTTAAAGTTATGAAAAATGTTATTTTTATTATGATATGCCACATGATTTTTTTTATCATGCCTTAAAGTTCTTGTTCATGACATAGTTGATATATCTCAAGTTCACATGTTAAATGTTTCCCTTGTTTCCCTTACTGGGCCTTCTGCTCACCCTTTCATTTGATGTATGTCCCCAGGTTATGAGATGCAGTAATGAACCTAGGATGAACATGAGGAGAATCCTTTCAAGTGTTTATGAAGAATGTTTTATGTTTTCATGTTTTAAGTTCTTGGTTTCCAAGACACTAAACCTTAAAGATCCTCAGTTTTGTATAATGTAATGAAAGTTTATGTGATAAAAAGGTGGGATGCTATAGTTGGTATAAAAGGTAGGTTTAGTTATTTGTGGAAATTAGGATATGAAAACTTTAGGAATAAGCCTATAGAAAAGATTATATACAGGAAATCTTCCTGGTATTTTGGTGAGTATTGAGTAATGGGTTGCCAAGAAAATAAATCCCTGTCTGGATACGAGTAGGTAGAGGTGGATCTTGCACAGATGAACATAGGGGTAAAACCCGAAAACACTGCTTTGAGCTAGACTCAAACGGGAACTGGTACACGAAAACTAGCCTTGCTGCACTCTTGGTTACGACACTCCCGGGGGATATGCTTTGGTAAATTCATAAGCTTAGTATGAACCATTGTTAAAGGAACAAAGATTAAATAAAATAAAGATTCACATAAGAATATAAGATCATGGATAACCTAGATAAGAACCTAGGGGATCACAAGTTAGGGTATACTTTTCTTCTACAAGTTATCCTTATATGCTTTAAGTTCCTTTTCATGATTATTAGCTAAGTATTTAAGCCCCTAATTATACTTTCTATTCTTAGTTAATGGTGGGAAATGGAAGAACATGTACCAACAACCAATGTGATAGGAAATGCGACGATTTCCGTATTAATATGAAAGAGATGATTAGGGGATTAAAAGATGATTATTATTTTGGAAGACGTTCACTATTTTGGGGACCCTATATGATCGAGGTAAATATATTGCTACGGTATTTTCATTGAGGAGTAAGGTTGACTTATATTTTGAAGAATCGATGAATTTAAGGAGGACATATAGTAATTTAGGTTACTTATGGGAATGATTAACCTATCTTGGGTAAAATATGTTTAGGTTAACTACTTTTTTTATAAGATGTTAGGAGTGGTTGATGTTGTTTGGAGATGAACAATGAAGTTTATTTTGGAAGACTATGTTATCAAATCCTTCTTGTATTTGGGTTTCAATCTTAGTTTGGTTTATTTGGAGGAATCTTAAGGACTGTTATTTATGGAATGTTCTATGATGAACTTTGGGTAGTACCATGGAACTTTGAAGATTTAAAAGTATTTTCCATTCCCATGGGATTCTTTATTTTTTTTTTTGAAGAGTTGTTTTACCTTACCCTTTCTGTTTTTGGGAATGTTTAAAGATAGAAGAAATAGATAGTTAATCATTCATGTGTCGTGGATTCAATGGTACCACCCCAACCCTTGTCATGTGATCTATGTGGATAATGTTGAGATTGAGATAAAAACATCCATTGAGGAGCATCTGATAAGTGTGTTGGATCGTAGTAAAAAAGTGTTGCGGGGAAAGACCTTGCTGATATTTCACGTACTATGGAAACATGGTCGTGTTTTGGAGGAAACATGGGAGAGGGAAAAAGATATGCAGACTTAGTGGACCAATATTTTTTGAATCTGAATCTTAAGATATGCTTGGGAGTACAACTCAATGATGATATGTTATATGGTTATGAGATTGTAAGATCCTGACCTTTTCACTGAACCGAATTAACATTCCATTCCAGCCATATCTACCTCATGAGATATAAATATTTACCCAATGCATTGGAGGGATATATAGGTCCCACCCATTTCTTAATAAAACCATTCTTATGTATGCCACAAAATAAACATAAATCATTTATCATAACCCAAAGAATAAAATGGGTTTCATAAACAACATCCCATCTTAACGTAATCCACATAAAAAAAATTTATATCATTTCATCATAAGAAGAATCAAACCATGTAAAAAATATAGACTCTATACTTGAAACATAATCATACTAAATAATTTCATCTTATATGGAAAATAGTTTGGACAAAACACTTGAAATGAATTCTTGAGGAAAATATCCTTTCTTCTCAAAATCATTTTCGTTTGTCAAAATGTCATGCAATTTAAAAAGAAAATGCTTTTTTTGAAAATAATCATAAAATATTGTAGAGTAAGCTTCATGAAAATGAGGCGTTACAAAACCGTAAAAATACGTTCACGCCGTATAAGTTAAAAATAACATTATTCTCATACTTTTGTCGGAAAAGTCAGAAAGTACCTCGTATGATAAACAAAAGAAATATTTCTTACATACCATGTAGTAAACGACAAAATTTTTTAAAAATAACTTTAAACAAACATGAATCAATTTTTAGAAAACAGGGACATGGATGATAAATATAACACCAGTAAATACTTACAAATAAATAATCTCGGAGAAAAACGAGATTGGAAAAGTTATCCCTTATCTTATGTCTATTATGCTTCGTATGTATCCGAACCTACTATATAATGATTTAAATAATGTCATTGAATTATTACAGAATCATATTCATTGTTATTATATCATATATGGTTCACTTGTGACTTTATATTACCCGTTCTTTTGAAAATTTCATGTTAAAGCAGCGTTTTGGTTAAAATCGTTTCATTTATCATACGTGTTTCAATTTTTTGTCTCGATATTATTACTCATATCATGATTAACTTAATTCCAAAATGTAAAACATTATTTATATATAATATATATTTATTATATAAATATATATATATTATGGATCGATAAATGGAATGAAATACACTGTTCATGGAGACGGTAGACCGTACGTACGCATGAACACTATTTTCGTTTATTTATTGAATTAAATGAAATTAAGTAAATGAAACATATATTTACATAAATCCAGTATAATTTTTATTTAATATATTTCATTATTATTTATCATATATATATATACTTTATAATCATACTTGAATGGTTAATCATGGAAAATGAATCTCATCGTGTTCGTGGAGACGGTAGTCCGTACATTCGCACGAGCGATGATATCATTCCCATATTAATGGAATGGAATTGGAGTGGATGATATAATAACTTAGAGTTAGTATGATGTTATAATAATCATATATAGTTATTATTTACACCATTATACCCATCCAAGTAAGGAGGTGGTGTAAAAACTGATTACACCAAGGCGTGGAGACGGTATTCCGTACGTACGCACGCGTGATGATTTCATTTTTCATAGGATTGATAGAATGTGAAATAGGGTTGTTTGATATTTATAATAACATATCAGTATATATGTAATACTGATGTTATTACTTTACAAGGAAACAACTAAAGAAGATAAATTAGAAGAATAATGAAACATGAAAGAGTCGGTAGAAGAGATTACCTCTTCCTCGACGCACCTCCTCTAAACTTCTTCTTAGGGTAGTAGAGTTGATCTTTTCAGAAGACCAGATCCTCTATGATATAACTATAGAGGTTTAGAAGTGTAATTTGCAGGGTTTGGCCAAGCTTCAAGGCTCAAAAGGGTGTGAAGTGAAGAGGGAAGGGGTTCCCTTTTTATAAGGGAGGAGAGGGGCACCTTTGGAAAAACATAAAATATTATTTTATAATATACTCATATTCGGTTTATAATAGCATAAAATTGATTTATATCAATGATAAAGTGGGGATGGGTCGAAATCATCTCAACCAATAGGTTTTATACAAGTTTAGGTTACTATTTAAACCTTATCATTTAGATTTAACTCTGCGTTAAGTAATTTAACTTTTACCGTGTCTTCTTGTTTTATTACACTATATGGTTAATAAACATACAATAACAAGCCAAAAGAAACCCAAGTGGTTCATTATTAATATATATAACCTTATCTAATTTATTTGTCCGATCCATAGATTTTTAGGAATATAATAACAATTTATAATATAATATTTGTTTTAAAAACTATTTTATATCAATTTTGACACTATTTGGTAATTGGTTTTTGTGAAAATCATAACAACATGATTAGTACTAAAAAAATTAATTGAATCAATACTAACATGTCATATTAACCTAGAAAAGTATTGGAATTTATCAAAAGTATAAAATTACATTTATTTGGGTATTTATAACATCAATTATGTTAATATTTCATTAATAATGTAATTAATCCATCATCATTGTGACATAAATATATTAAATTATTTAATGTCTAAAAATTATAAATAAATTACCATTATGTAGGAAATGCTTTAAGATTTCTAATGAATTTTTTTAGTCGAATTTATCTTATGTATAAACCTATATTAAAAATGTTTTTGTTATTAAACTTTGACTTTAACTATTTTAACTCTTCTTTAAATAAAATAATAATAAGTGTCCTAATCTAATCCAATTGGACCTAAAGGATGGTATTTTATTCCTATGGTTGTTTTTGGCCGAATTACACATATTCAATAGAATTAGGACATGCGTCAGTGTAATAATAATATCATTTTTACCCTTAATTACTCTATTTCCTTTTAATCATTGTAAATAAAAGTAAAAAGTTACTATTCACCAAAAATATTTTTTATCTTATTGAACCACATTTTACTCCTTGATATTAACTGTGTCTCTTAGATTTTCGAAATTCCACTCACAGAAGCGGTAAAAGTTAGTTTTATGTAAATTTTCAAATTCTCCTCGGAGGTGGGTAAAAGACGGTGAAAAGTTCAATAAAATATTTATATATCTAAAATTATTATAAAATGACTCAAATTAATTACATTGAACTTATATAGGTAATATGTATCAATTTTGACCTAAAAGAAATTTAAATAAAATAAATAATTATTTAAATAAAAACTCAGTTTTTAAATAGTAACCTAGTGTTTTCACTATTCATAAAAAATTGAATGTTTTCAAAAAAATACCAATAATTCACCGTAGGCTAATTTTGATATTCCGAATTCAAAAATAAAGTACATTTTGAAAGATAAAATTTATAAAATTTCAAAAAGTGGGTATTACTATTCATAACGGCCAGTTCATAATAATATTATAATAATATCTCATTTAGTGAAACTTGGTATTGCGTACTACACACGCTATCAAAGAAGGTCATGATTTCGTGTAATGAAATCCAAGTCAGGGTTGCGTGTAGTGAAAGCTCCATTTGGTGTTTCTTATAACATAATCAAAACTTATTTCATTTATACATTAAAAAAAATCTATTCTTAATGTTTCGTAGAATAATTTCCACAAAAAGAACTTAAAATTGTGTGTAACACGAGCCAAGAATAGTGTTTCCTATACTACAAGCTAATACGGTTTTTCGTATAGCGCAAGATAATTGTGGTGTATCGTACAAAAAAAGACATCAAAATAAATTAATTCTCATAAAATCTCGGGGAGTTACATTCTACCCCCCTTAAAATGACTTTCGCCCTCGAAATTCATGGGGGTTATAAATGGTTTTCTACTTGAATGTTTTTTTCATAGAAACCCACATCGTAAAAAAGAATACTAAAAAATCATTTTAAAAAGGAACATCAAAAACATAATGGATACACAAAGTAACTCATCATTGGGTTTCCACATAGGAGAATATAGGTGAAAATATGGATATGGAAGAGAAATATAACCATCATGTTCTGATGGAGAGTGGTAGAGAACACGGCTATGAAATAGCCAACAATCACAATGCCATAAATTTGTGATGATCTAAAGTACCATCTGATTCATCGGATATAAGGACACTAGGAAAAGATTTTTTGTTTTCAAGATCATTTCCCTAAAGTTGAAGAATAGTTGAATTAAAAGAAATACTTACTTGATTTTGGTTCAATCTTACTATTGCTCATGCCTTGAACAATTTCCACTTCATATCGTAATGAAATGAAGTTGAATTTGTCTTCTGTGAAGTGTTAGCAGATCATGCGATAGAATGACAGGTCATTCCATCTGTCTCAAAAATAAGGTTAGTAAAAGTTATATACATAACTCCATTTATGGTGAGATTAATCGTATATGGTTTTAAAAATGGATTTATACTTCATCTATCATAACTCTCAATAAAATAAAAATAGTTTATACTAACCAAGGACTTCCTGTAGGATAGTGGTAGGCGATGAAGGCCAGTCGCACTTCAGTTGTGGTTTCGATTCACACAGCCTTGTCCGCCTGGGTGGGTTATCGCCCGTCCTACGGGTTGTCTTTTTTCTAAAACTATACTATTATAATATTTAAAAAATAATATCAAAAAGTTCTAGCCTTAAAGAATACTATCTGATTTCTAGTATAATCTATTCTAATCTTTAGGCTTACCCAAACTCACAGTATAAGGAAAAAGCTTGATAGAGAGGTCATCAATCAATCTTGTAAATACCGTCATTTATTCCCATATATCATAAGATATGTCTTGTTGGACATATTCCAATCATTCTAATGCATTAATCATGTATTCTCTTGAAAAATGAATACCCATTGAACCTTAGTGAAAACATGAATGCAGTTAAAAGTTAACACTTTCCACATACAAAAATCCCCAAAATTCAATATACTCAAACCATGATATCACTTAGTCCTTATATAAATCATGAGCTCATGAATAATATAAAACATATTATTTTATCCTTATCCATTCATTATGTTCATATCATCTGCTTTCCAAAATGTTTTAATCACTTTTCATGGTTACTGGTACCATATAATTATTGAAAACCAATACATAGGTATTCCAAAATTCCACGATGCCATAAATGAAATTCAATGATACTATTTTTAAATCCCATTGCATAAAAACGTAATCATTACACAACATCATTGTCATACTCAACATCACAAATAGTGATCGCAAGTGACTTCCCTTTATCCTTTGACTTAAGAGGTTTCCCACATTGATCATCATTAACCCTTGGATTAGGGCATTTATTAGCATAATTCCCCATTTCCTTTAACTTGAAGCATTGAAGTATTGGTGGTGAGTTCTTTGCAGTCTTTTCTTTATTCACATCATTATAAACCCTTTTTCCATTACTTCGACACTCATCTGCACAATGACCTTCTTTTCCACACATAAAACATTTTCTAGTTCCTTTAAGACAATCTCCACCATGTTTCTTTCCACACTTTGTGGATAAAGAAACATTCATCTTATTTTCACCATTATTATGAGATTTCTCCTTGAGCTCCATCTTTTGTTTCTTGTCAAAACCATGGGATGGATATGTAACACAAACTTCCATTTCTACCTTGATATCACAACTCACAATTTCTGAATAGGTACTAAAGTCTCTTATAGCCAATGCCCTTCGATGACTTGGTTTTAAGCCACTGAAGAATCGATCAACTTTACTATCAGGTTGGATGATAAAGCCAGATGCATACCTTGCAAGACTTGTAAAATTCACTTCCTATATACCAAAAGATTCATCATCCTTTTGATTATGATCAAGGAAATAATTTTCCATCTTTTTTCTAAGAATATGAGGGATGTACTTATTGAAATATATGTTCTTGAACTCATCCCATTCCATGGATTCAATTTCATCTCGGGGCCTCATATTCTTAATTAGATTCCACCATTTATCTGCTTCGCCTTCTAAATGATAAATATCCAGAATGTATTTTTCATTTTCCGAATAGAGAAGTATGGAAAATAACTTTTCAACAGTACTGATCCATTTTTCGGCAACAAGTGGATCAGAAGTCCCACATAAAGAAGGTGGATGTTGCCTCATAAAGGACTCAATAGAATATTGTTCCCTGCCCTGCTCATTTGGAAGTCCAGAATGATTCATAGCTTGTGTAAGTATAGAAATATGATTTTGAACTCCATCTCTCATAACATTGGTTTGTTCATGAGTACAATCATTGCATTGTCCATTACATTTATCAACACGGTTCTTTCGGGTTCCATCCATCGTCTAAGACGCAACACGAATAATGAAAAAACCCTGCTAGGGAAAACAACATAATAAAGGGGGAGTACCTTAAATATCCAACATCTTAGGTTTAATTCTAATATCGTTACTGTAATTCTAGAACTATAACCTAAACTTATACTTAACCTTAGGTACATCCCTAGACATACCTTATAAATATCCCTAGGGATTTCACTAATGTTTTCGCATCCTAGTTTCCAAAGGTTGACTATACCGTTCCTCTGATACCAACTGTAGGGAAACCAAACATAATGTACATGGAAATTAAATTACTTTTGCAGATTACATAATACATAAAAAAAACAAACACACAAGGGCCGTAATGTTTAGTGTCTTTGGAAACTCAGAACAAAATCTTCTAATCGTGGTGAAAGATCTTCAATATCTCCCATTAATATATTCCCCTTTTTGTTTTCTTTCCTAAAAACTTTATTTATTTCATAGGGAAAATAAAACATAAAAATTGTGAGATGAATTGCTCAGTAAGGGTAAACATAGAGAACATAAAACAAACCATAAAAATTTGAATGAAAAAACTTGAACATAAAATCTAAACATCAAAATCTTGATAAAAGACATAAATCTTGGAACTACATAAGGAATATATAATAAAGGAACATAAATAATGATAAAATAGCATGGGAATGATACATGTAATTGTGGAAAACCATTAATCAAATGTAATTATTTCCATAGTAGCCAAGGTATTACTGTGAAGACCATCTTAGTGGACATTGTCCCTTTCTGAATCGAGTTCACTCCTCGTTCCAGTCCTGTATCACTGAACCAGATTATCTTTCTGTTCCGGCCATGTCTATCTCACTAGATATAAATATTTACCCAATTAATTGGAGGGAGATATAGGTCCCACCCATATCATAATGAAACCATTCTTATGTGTGCCACAAAATAAACATATATCATTCATAATAACCCAAAGAATAAAATGGGTTTCATAAACATCATCCCATATTAACTAATCCACATAAAACAAATGGATGTCATTTCATCATAATAAGAGTCAAACCATGTAAATAATAGAGACATTATACTTGAAACGTAATCATACTAAATAATGTCATCTTAGATGGAAAATAGTTTTGACAAAACACTTGAAATGAATTCTTGAGGAAAATATCCTTTCTTTTCAAAATAATTTCCTTTTGTCAAAATGCCATGAAATATTAAGAGAAAAGGATTTTTTTGAAAATAATCATGAAATATTGTATAATAATATTCATGAAAATGAGCGGTTAGGAAACTTTAAAAATCTGTTCACGCCGTATAAGTTAAAAATAACATTATTCTCGTACTTTTGTCAGAAAAGTCAAAAAGTACCTCGTATGGTAAACAAAAAAAGATTCCTTACATACCATGTATTAAAAGTCAAAAATGGGTAAAAATAACTTTAAACATACATGAAACAAGTTTTAGAAAATAGGGACATGGATGATAAATATAACCCTAGTAAATACTTACGAATAAACAATCTCGGATAAAAACGAGATTTGAAAGGTTATCCCTTACCATATGTCTGGTATGCTTCGTATGTATCTGAACCTCCTGTATAATGATTTAAATAATTTCATTTAATTGTTATAGAATCATATTCATTGTTATGATATCATATATGGTTCACTTATAACTTTATATTACTCGTTCTTTTGTAAATTCCATGTTAAAGCAGCGTTTCGGATAAAATCGTTTCATTTATCATATGTGTTTTGATTCTTTGTTCATGATATTGTTACTCATATCCTGATTTAAATAATTACATAATGTAAAACATTATTTATATATAATATATATTCATTATATAAATATATATATATGATGGATTGATAAATGGAATGAAATACACCGTTCATGGAGACGGTAGACCGTACATACGCATGAACGTTGTTTTCGTTTCCTTATTGAATTAAATGAAATTAAGTAAATGAAACATATATGTACATAAATCCAGTATAATTATTATTTAATATCATTAATTATTATTTATTATATATATATACTTTATAATCATACTTGAATGGTTAATCATGGAAAATGAATCTCATCGCATTCATGGAGACGGTAGTCCGTACGTATGCACGAGTGATGATATCATTCCCATATTTATTTAATGGAATTGTAGTGGATGATATAATATCTTAGGATCATTATGATGTTATAATTATCACATGCAGTTATTCTTTACACCATTATACCCATACAAGTAAGGTGGTGGTGGAAAAACTGATTACACCACGGCGTGTAGACGGTATTCCGTAAGTACGCACGTGCGGTGATTTCATTTTCTGTAGGATGTATAAAAGTTTAAATAAGGTTGTTTAATATTTATAATAACATATAATTATATATTTAATACTTATGTTATTACTTTATAATGAAACAAATAAACAATAGGAAGTAGAGGAAGAAAGAAACTTGAAAGAGTCGGTAGAAAATATTACCTCTTCCTCGATGCACCTCCTTTAAACTTCTTCTTAGGGCACTAAAGTTTGTCTTTTGAGAAGACCAGAACCTATATGATATAACTATAGAGGTTTATAAGAGGAATTTTTAGGGGTTTAATGAGCTTCAAGGCTTATAAGGGTGTGAAGAGAAGAGGGAGGGGTGACCTTTTTATAAGGGAGGAGAGGGGCACCTTTGGAAAAACTTAAAATAGTATTTTATAATAAAGTCATATTAGGTTCATAATAGCTCCAAATTGATTTATTTTGAATCTAAAGTGGGTATGGGTCAAAATATTCTAAAAAAATATGTTTTATACAAGTTTAGGTTACTATTGTATCCTTATCATTTATATTTAACTCTAAGTTAAATAATTTATCTTTTACCCTGTCTTCCTGTTTTCTTACACTATATGGTTAATAAACATACTATAACAAGCCAAACGAACCCCAAGTGGTTCATTATTAATATATATAACCGTATCTAAGTCATTTGGACGAACCTTAGATTTTTATTAATATAATAACAATTAATAATATAATATTTTTTTAAAAAACTATTTTATGTCAATTTTGACACTATTTGGTAATTGATTTTTTTAAAAATAATAAAAACACGATTAGTTAGAAAAACATTACTTGGATCAATAATAAAATGTCATATTAACCTATAAAATTATTTTAATTCATAAAAATTCTAAAATTACATTTATTTGGGTATTTATAACATCAATTATGTTAATAATTAATTAATGAGATAATTATTGCATCATCATTGTGTCATAAATAAATTAAATTATTTAATAGTTAAAAATTATAAATAATATACCATTATGTAGGAAATATTTTTATCTTTCTAATTATTATTTATAGTCTAATTTATCTTATGTATAACCCTATATTAAATATTTTTTTGTTATTAAACTTTGATTTTAACTATTTTAACTCTTCTTTAAATTAAATAATAATAAGTGTCCTAATCTAATCCATATGGACCTAAAGGGTAATATTGTATTCCTAAGGTTCTTTTTGGTAGAATTACACTTATGAAATAGAATTCAGACATGTGTTAGGGTATAATAATATCATTTTTACCCTTAATTACCATATTTAATTTTAATTATGGTAAATAAAAGTAAAAAGTTAATATTCACCAAAAATTATTTTTATCTTATTAAACCACATTTAACTACATGATATTAACCGTGTCTCTTGGATTTTTGAAATTTCACTCACAGAAGTGGTAAAACTATGTTTTATGTAAATTTTCAAATTATCTTATGAGGTGCGTAAAAGATGGTGAAAAGTTCAACAAACTTTTTATATAACTAAAATTATTATAAAATGACTCAATTGAATTACATTGAACATATATAGGTATTAAGTATCAATTTTGACCTAAAATAAATTAAGTTAAAAAATAATTATTTAAATAAAAAGTCGGTTTTTAAATAGTAACCTAGTGTTTTCACTATTCATCAAAAATTGAAAGCTTTCAGAAAAATACAAAAAATTCACCCTAGGCTAATTTTGATATTCTGAATTCAAAAATTCAGTCCATTTTGAAAGATAAAATTTATAAATTTTCAAAATGTGGGTATTACTATTCATAACGGTTAGTTCATAATAATATTATAATGATTTCTCTTTTAGTGAAACTTGGTATTGCGTACTACACACGCTATCGAAGAAGATCTTGATTTCATTTTATTCAATCCACGTCAGGGCTAGGTGTAGTGAAAACTCTTTTTGGTGTTGCGTATAATATAATCAAAACTTATTTCATTTATACATTAAACAAAATCTATTCTTAATTTTGTGTAGAATAATTTCCACTAAATGAACTTGAAATTGTGTGTAACACGAGCCAAGAATAGTGATTCCTATACTGCAAGCTAATACAGTGTTGCGTATAGTACAAGATAATCTTGGTGTATCATACAACAAAATACATCAATGAAAATAATTCTCATAAAATCTTGGGGTGTTAAAAATACTATGTTATATAACGTACAAATTACTCTACATTGAGCTTAATCAAAAAATTAAATATTATCATTTAAATGATACTATTATAACCTTTTTTTAGAATAGAGGGTATGAATAGTATTTACTAAATTATTAAAATATGGTTTACACATTTTTATATAAATAATTATTTGGTGACAAATTAATTATAAATGAAAGTAACACCCATTTAAAGGGAAATGATTTTCTAAAAAACTATTTAAATGTGAACAAGTGTGTTCTATACTAATAAAAAATCAATATTGTTTGATTATAAAAATGAAATGAATATATTATATAATTAATATAGTGTTTGACATTCGTCATATGTTTTTTCTAGATATGATATAAGAATACATTCAATTTTACACATAAAAGATATATTTCTCTAAAAAGTGTTTTTCTACCTTTTGATGGTGAACCTATTTTCATTATAGTTTTTAATACTTTTATAAATTATATTTAAAAAATAAAATTATTCTTTGATATAATAACATAAAATTTTACTTAGGTTGATTTTTTTCTATTATGATTAATATTGGAAAATACTGCATTTTAATTGAAAACTTGTTTTTCATCAAATTTATTTATAATGTAAAATTGTAATTTCAAATCGTTTAAATGTATTATTAAATAATTTTTCTATTATTTAATCCAAATTAGGTTATTATAATCAATTTCACATTGAATTTGGATATAAAAAACATTTCAATTTGATGAAGGTTTTTACTTTAAAAACTTCTTTTCTCCTTACGTCAATCAGAATAATTTTTAATTAGCCATTTCAATATCTATTTTTTTGAATTTTGAAAAATTGATTCCATTTTATGAATCAAAATTTAAAAATTTATTAAATAGGTTCCTTTTATTGTTGTACATTTTTGATATTAACTTTATTTATTTTTGGTAACACGGTTAATTGTAAATCGAGTAATTAAGGGTAAAAATGATATTATAAATATTTTAAAATTTCCCTAATACATGACACAATTTTATTGAATGTCTGTGTGTATACTAAAATCATCTTTAGTTAGAAATTATATCATTTTTAAGCCACTTTTATGATATTATGACATTTATAATATTATATTTAATAAAAAGTCAAAGATGTTATACTATTGTTTTTCATAACTATAACATTTTTAAAATGGTTTTATATTCAGTATATTGTAATTAACTGAACCCACACATCTAGATTTGATACTAAATCAAGCTATATATATTTTTTTATAATAGATAATTAAAAAATACACAGTATATTATACAAATGATTTCCTTTTCCGGTCTAGGTTCTAGAGAATTAGACAACAATTTACATATATAGAATCAGAGTTTTCAAAAATAAGAAAAATATAAATAATTAGATTTATCTACGGCATCACATTAAATATCTTATGAGAATCTTAATAATCCTTGAAAAAACATTTTAAAAACATTGGATGAGAATAAATATCTTAGTAGGTTACATAAATAATGAAGAACCGTTAGTCCAATCGAAACATGAAAACCCATCAAGACGAATTTTCTTGAAAACTCATAAGCATGTATAGAAACATCATAAAGATTCCATAGGACATATTTACCACATAACTCTTACAATCACCCTTATACGTGGAATAACCATTTGGTCAACATCAATCTTCAGAGTAACCAATGCATTGGAGAGCTATAATGGGGCTCACTTGTCATATCTTGAGCTATAATTGGCTCTACCCAACATATCATGAGCTATAATGGGATCAACCCAACATATATTAAGCTATAATGACTCAACCCAAAATATATTGATCTATAATGGGCTCAACCCGACATAACTATATCTAAGGAACATATCATGAATAAAACACTTGATAACTCATTTGAACCCTTGATCAAAACACATTAATGTTTTCAAAATTAATTTTTTTGTAATAAAAATCATTTTAAAAAAATAAAAAAAGTTCACATAATAATGAAATGATTTTAATAAAAATATTCCATGTCAACATATAATAGAAAAATCATTTTAATAAAGCATCATGAAATCAGTAAACCAACTCCTGCTATATAAACAATCTTTTTTTAATTTTATTGAAGAGACTTTTAAAAGGATTTAAAATGAAAGTCCCTTACAAATATAATTGGAGTGATAATGAATATAATGGAATTTATATGTGTATACACTATAAATACACATAATAAAACATAATTTAAACAATAAGTCATCACACAAATAATCTCAACACCCCATAATGAATAAAGGAGAAGGTTAACCCAATGAAAAGAAAATTTGGTTAAGAATTCCCTTACCTCTGGTTCACCATATGTAAAAATTATTTAGTGATCTTGTATAATGGTTAAAATAGTTTTATTAATATATATATAATCATATTAATTTTTATAAAACATTATATGATAATTTCATAACATAATTTCACCATTTAATTGTTAGTATTTTTTCCTTCCATTGTTTCGGTTGAGTTCTTTACATGATTTCAATGGCCAGTTTTGTATTTGATTTACTTATCTTATAGAAATGAAATTCCAGAAGTGGAATGAAATGGTACTTAAATTGTTTTATAATATTTAATAATACTATAAATAATTTTTTTATCTTATATTATTATGATTCATTAGATAAAACATTAATGATATTTTTTAAATCATTTTTATAGTTTCATGATAATCAGGAAATAAATTCATTATATATATTAATGTCAAGAATAAAAGTTCATTATAAAACATAAAAGATGAAACATAATAAATATTGAATAATTATTCAACCATTAAAGTTGTTTTAAAAATTATTTTTAAGGCTGTTAAGGAAATTGAAAACACATCACTCATAATTTTGGTAAAACAACACATCACGATTGATGTTTTTATAAGAGGGGAAGGAGATGAAGTAAGATGATGAATATTCCAAAAAAAGAATAAAAATACAAAATATATTTAATATTGGAGCATTAATTCCTCTTGTATTGTTGGAAGATAAGAGATCATAAAAAAAGAAATATAATTGAAAAGAAAATACAAGAAAAAGGAAGAGGATTCTTACCTCTTGATCTCTTCTCATTGAGATTCTCTCTAAGGCATTCGGTTTTGGCCTTTCGGTGAGACTAGTAGGTCTTTGATGTGGGGAAGATCCATGGTAAGTATATTGGGCAGAACATAGAAAATTCTCAATGCTTTAGAGGTGTGAGACAGAGAGGGGGTGAAGGTGGTATTTATAGTGGAAGAGGGGAGGGGTTTTACATTATTTTAATCAATTGTTTAATATTTTTGCTCAAGACTATAAATAGTATGGATTCATGTGACCCCAAATAGTAATAAGTGAATGTGAGTTAAAACCATGTATGTTTACTCCAGCCTTTCATCACCTATGATCCAGTAAATCAAATATTTATCATTTGTCGTAATTTATCATATTTTACTATTCATAAAAAATACAAGAATTTCGGAAAAATACCAAAAATTTACCCTAAATTTTTTGGAAGTATATAATTTAGACATATACTCAATTATTTTGGAAATATTTTTATAAATACTATTAATTTAATTTTTAAATAAAATCACAATTTACTTGAAAAATATAATTTTAAATTTTAATCTCTTTTTCTAACACTTTGAAAAATTACTCATGGTCTTCTAAAGTTATCATATAATAAAAATTCCTAAAAATACTAATTTATGAATAAATTTTATCAAAATAAATTTTCAATTAAATTATAATATTAAAAATAAATTTTAATTATATATAGATGACTTGGAAAAATACCAATACATAATCAATAATTTTTATAATATTTATTTACTTATATTATGACATAAATATATCATATTGACACTTATAAGATGGAAACATATTATTTATAATTTTATTAGAGAATTTACTACTCATAAGGGTACATTACTATTCATAAGGTCCAAGTTACTATTCATAAGACTAAAGTTACTATTCATAATGGTAGATATCTATTCATAAGGTTCATGTAACTATTCATAAGGGTAGGTTACAATTCATAAGGGTATGTTACTACTCACAAAATAAATTAAGTTTGTTCTACCATACTCCAAAAAACATACTAATCGCAATTTCTCATGTTCATTTTTCGAAATTCAAAACACAAAGGCAACAAAATTATGTTTAATGGTTAGTTTATAAAGGCCACATAATATTTCGTAGTTCACATAAGCACATAGTGTATCATTTTTTTAAATCTCAAAATGTTACATTCTCCCAACCATAAATTAATTGCACCCTCGAAATTCGTTCATTATACATATAATTATGAATTTACATATTGATAATTATGAAAAACTATTTTATTATTTGTACATAACTAAATGTATGTTCAAAATTAAATTATATTGCTAATAATTTTTCTAAAAAAATGATAACATTTATTCTCCAATGTTTTCTAGACCATTCCTCTGATACAAATAATAATGACCCGAACTCGCACATCCGAATTCAGTACTAAAACATGCTATTTTTTTAATAGGTAATCGAAAAATACATATTACATTATTCAAATGAGGACCTTTTTCAGTCTAGGTTTAGGAAAATTATTCAACAACTTACATATATTGAATCAGATTTTTCAAAAATAATTACCATATAACAAATTGGATTCATCTGTTATAACACATTAACCTTCCTTTAAACATATATTTAATCCTGTGAAAAATATTTAAAAACATGGGATGAGCACTAAATGATTAGAAATGTATATAAAGAATGAAAAACCATTAGTCCAGTGGAAACATGGAAACCCTTTAAAACCCCTTTTCTTTAAAACACATAACCATTCATAGAAACATCAGGTAGTTTCCTTGAGACATATTTACCATATGACCCTTACAATCACCCTTACACATGGAATAACCATTCGGTCAACTTCCATCTTCGGAGTACCCAATGCATTGGAGAGCTATAATGGGGCTCACTCGTCATATCTTGAGATATAATTGGATCAACCCAACATATCATGAGCTATAATGGGATCAACCCCGACATATCTCGAGCTATAATGGGATAAAAACAACATATCCCAATATAAAATGGGATCAAACCAACATAACTATTTCTAATGAATAAATCATGAATAAAACACTTGATAAATTAATTCAACCCTTGAGAAAAAGACATTAATGTTTTCAAAATTCCTTTTTTTGTAAAACAAACCACTTTTATAATATAAAAACTATTCACATAATAATTAAATAATATTCATAAAAAACTACCATGTCAACATATAATGTAAATATCATAGAAATAATGCACAAAAAAATCTTTAGAACTACTCATTCCATAGAAACAATATTTTTTTAATTTCATTAAGGGAATTTTTATAATGATTTTAAAAGAAAAGTACCTTGAAAATATAATTCGAGTGATAATTCATATAATGGAATGGATATTTATATACACTCTAAATACATATAATATAACATAATATAAACAAAAATTCATCATAAAAATAATCTCTATTCCATATAATGAATAAAATATAAGGTTAAGACAAAGAAAGGATATTGAGTTAAGAATACACTTACATTGGGTTCACCTTACTTAAAAATTGTTTATAACTCCAATATAATGGTTAAAAGAGTTTTAATAACATATCATAGAAACTAAATCATTTTTATAACACATTATATGATCATTTTATAACATCATTTAACCCTTTAATTGATAGTATTTTTCCCTTCCATTGTTTTGGGTGCGTTCTTTACATGGTTTCAATGTCCGGTTTCGTATTTGATTTACATGTGATATAGAAATGGAATTCCAGAAGTACAATAAAATGATACTCATATTTTTATAGAATATTTAATCATACCATAAATAATTTTTTATCAAATATGATGATGATTCATTAGATAAAATATTAATGATATTTTTTAGATAATTTTTGGTTGTTCCTCGATAATAATGAAATTGTTTCATTATATAAATTAATTCCATGCATTTAAGTTCATAACAGAACTTAAAAGTTGTAACATAATACACATTAAATTCTGTTTCAACTATTAAAATGGTTTAAAAAGTAGTTTTGTAGGATGTAATGTAAATTTAAAACACATCTCCCCCAATTTTGGTAGAACGACACATCACGAACACCGTTTTCATAAGAGAGGGAGGAGATGAAGTAAGTTGAGAAATTTTACATAAACATTATAAAAATAAAGAATATATATAATACTGGAGAATTAATTCCTCTTATATTAGGCTAAAATTATAGAGTATAAGAAAAGATAATGAATTAAAAATAAAACACAAGAAAAGGGAAGTGGATTATTACCTCTTGATCTCTTCTCCTTGAGATCCTCCTTAAGGATTTTGGTTTTGGACTTTTGGTTAAAATAGTAGGTCTTGGATGTGGGAAGAGAATTGGGGAGGATATTGGGTAAAACATAGAAAATTCTCAATGCTTTAGAGGTGTGATAGGAGGGGGTGAGGTTGGTATTTATAATGGATGTGAGGAGGGGTTTTATATTATTTTAATCATTAGTTTAATATTATTTCTCAAGACTATGAATAGTCTTGATTCTTGGGATACCAAATAGTAATAAATCCAAATAATATCTAACCAAGTATGTTTACATAATAATTATACCACCTATAATGTATTAAACCAAGTATTTAGCATTTATTGTAATTTATCGTATTTTACTATTCATTAAAAAATCAAGAATTTCTGAAAAATCTCAAAAATTCACCCCAAATTTTTTTCAACTTAGAGGATTCCAAAATGAACACAATTATATTGAAAATATTTTTCTAAATATGATTCATTTAATTTTTAAATAAAAACATAATTTACTTGAAAAATATAATTTTAAATTTGAAACTGGTTTTCTAACACTTTGAAAAATTACTTAAGGTATCTTAAAATTATCTTACAATCATATGTCCTAAAGATACTTATTTATGAATAATTTTAGTGAAATAATATTTTATATAGATTATTAAATTATTCATAAATTATTAATTATATATATATATGATTTAGAAAAATTCCAAAAATTAATCAATAGTATTTAAAATATTTATTTACTTATATTATGATATAAATATATCATACTAACACTTATAAGATGGATGAATTTTATTTATAACTTCATTGGTAAATTTAATACTCATAAGGGTAAGTTACAATTCATAAGTTACAAGTATGTAGAGACCCAAGGTTGACGTACATGAACATTACATTTCTTTTTTGGAATACTTAATACATCAAAAAAAGACGCCCAATGACTGTATTAGTTTAGTGTCTTTGGAAACTCAGAAGATAAGATTCTAATTATGGTGAATGATTTTTAATATATCCCATAATGATCATCCCTTTTATTCATTCCTAAAACATTCCTTTACATCTTGGGGAAAAATAAAAAATAAAAAGGGTGAGCTCGAATGCTCAGTAAGGGTAAACATGGATGACATAAAAAAACATATACATTTGAACTTAAAAACCTGAACATAAAGTTTAAACAGCAAAATCATGAGTCATGAAATAAATATTGGCAGTACGTAAGGCATAGATCACAAAGAACATTAATCATGATAAAATAGCATGGGAATAAAACATGTAATTGTGCAAAACCATTAAGCTCATTATATGATTTCAATAGTAGCTATGGCATTACTTCCAAGACCATCATAGTGGAAAAATTCCATTACTGAACCGGGTTTACCAGCCATTCCATCCCTATATTACTGAACCAGATTATACTTTCTGTTCTAGCCATTTCTATTTCATTAGATATAAATCTTTACCCAATTCATTTGAGGAAGATATAGGTCCCACCCATCTCATAATGAAATCATTCATTCATGTTCCACAAAATATACAAAAATCATTCATCGAAACCCAATGAATAAAATGGGTTTCATATACATCATCCCATCATAACATAATCCACATAAAAATGGATATAATTTCATCAATAAACAAAATAAAACCATGTAAATAATTGTGACATTATACATAAAGCATATCCATATTAAAGAATGTCATCTTAAATGGAAAATAGTTTTCATAAATCACTTGAAATGAATTATTCTGAAAAATATCCTTTCTTCTTCAAAATCATTTTCTTTTCACAAAATTCCATGCAATTTTAAAAGAAAATAATTTTTTTGAAAATAATCATGATATATTTTAGAGTAAAATTCACGAAAATAAATCTTTATAAAACTGTAAAAATCCATTCATTCCATGTAAGTTAAAATAATATTCTTCTTGTACTTTTACCGGAAAAGTCAAAAAGTAACTTGTATTGTAAAAAAAGAATGATTCCTTCCATGCAATGTGTTAGAAGTCAAAAATGGTAAAAATGACTTTAAACATACATGGAAGAATAGTAAACATTTTATGAAAACATTTTTAGAAAACATGGACATGGATGATAAACATTACCCCAGTAAGTATTTATGAATAAACAATCTCGGATAAGAACCAGATTTGAATAATTATCCCTTACCTTTGGATCCATTTCATCCATATGTGTTCAAAGATCCTGTATAGTGGGTTTAAACATATTATTAACATTTAAAATAACCATAATAATATTTATGATATCATATATGATTCACTTAGGTCTTTATATTTCCAGTTCATTTGTCAATTCTATTTTAAAGCAACGTTTTGGGTAATATTTATTTCATTTATCGTACGTGTTTGGACTTTTGTTCTTGATGTTATTATTACTTATATCATGATTTAATTACTTAAAAAATTTAAAACATGGTTTATATATCATATATATTCAGTATATATATATAATAGATATAAAAATGAAATGAAACACACCGTTCATGGAGATGGTAGGCCGTACGTACGCATGAATGATGTTTTTCTTTCCTTATTGACATGAATGGAAGTAAGTAGATGAAATATATATATATATACATAAATACAGTTTCATTATTATGTCATATATCTCATTTTTATTCATTATATATACTTTATAATCATTCTTTAATTGTTAACATGGAGAATAAATCTCATCGCGTCGTGGAGACGGTAATCCGTACGCACACACGAGCGATGATATCGTTCCCATATTTATTGAATGGAATTGTAGTGGATTATATAAAATCTCGGAAACTGTATTATGTTATAATAATCATATATAGTTATTATTTCCCCTATTATACCAATACAAGTGTGGTGGTGGTGGAAAAAACAGATTACACCACGGCTTGGAGACGATATTCCGTACGTACGCACGCGCGGTGAATTAATTTTTCCATAGGATGGATAGGGTTGCTTCATATTTATAAAAAAATATCAGTATATGAGTGATACTGATGTTTTTACTTTTTAATTAAAAAAATAAATAAGATGATGTAGAAGAAAAAATAAATTTGAAACAATCGGTAAAGGATATTACCTCATATTCGACTCACCTCTTCTAAACCTCCTTTTATGGCACTAAAGATGGTATTTGAAGAATACCAAAACCTCTAGTATGTTTCTAAGGAAGTGGAGAAGAGAAATGGATAGGTTTTTGTCAAGCTTGAAGGCTCAAAATACTGTGAAGAGTACAGGGAGGAGGTGCCCTTTTATAAGAGAGGACAGGGGATCTTCTAGAAACCTCTAAAAATTTTAATTTTTCATAAACTCATCCGCACATAAAAACGTCAAAATTAACTCAACTTCAAAGATTATATGAGATAGGGTTGTAACCTCATCAACCAATAATATTTATACATGTTTTTATTTTATTTTAAACCCTATCATTTTGATTTATCCTTATTAAATCTATTTATATTTATTTGTGGTAATAAGATTCTAAATTCTAAGTTGTAATAAATAATTACTTATGTGTTTTTAATTGTCCATAATTGAATACTTTATGAAATTTTAGACCATATAAATTTCAATTTTTAATTTTTATATATTTTTGTGATTTTTAAACAACTTAATAATTTATTATTTTTGTAAAATATCAATAATGTAATTTTTGACACTATTCAATTTTTTGAATTTAAATAAAATCCACATAGAGGATATATTCGAACCAAAATATTTAATATATTCCTAACATGTCATATTTATCTAGAAAATTCATTTATCACATTAAATAGTTAATATAATATTTATTTTAATATTTTGAAAACAATTTATTTGATATTTCAATCAATAAAATAACTTCTACATCAATATTGTGTCACCATTAATGTTAATTATTTAATCCCTAAAAATTTTAAATAAATTCACATTATTTAGATAATTTTATTATATTTCTGGTGACTATTTATGTTCAATGTTTTATGACGTTTATCACTATATTAAAATTATTACATTTACAAGATATAAGATAGTGACATGTTGTCACTTTCTTTAGTTTTAATAATAATTACATCATTTTCATTGTCAAAAGTCCATTAATTGAATCTCTTATGACCCTTAGGTGATATTTGTCAACTTTTATTCATCCAATAAAATTTTGGCAGGTGTTATGGTAATTTTATAATCTTATTTTTACCCTTAATTACCCGATTTACCTTTAACTGTAGTAAATAAAAATTACAGTTGTGACTATTCATAATATCAAAAAACAATAAAAGTAACCTATTAACATAATTTAGACCCAGTGAATTCAAATATGAAATAAAATTTTCAAAATTCAAAACCTAGAAGTTGTAGTAATTAATTTAAAATTAATCTCGTTGTTAAGAAAATGAGTTTTAAATGTTAAAACATTTCCAAAGATTAAAATGTTTTTACCTATGAATTCAATGTAAAATTACTGATAATGACTTAAATTATATTAAAGGATAAAAATATATTATATTAATACTTTCGAACTATTAAATTTTATAATTTAACCATATAAATTATCTTTATTTAAAATGTTTTTTTATGAAAAATTTACCATGTTTTTACTATTCATCAAAATATGAAATTTAACAGAAAAATATAAAAAAATTATCCAAAGTAAATTTTTATATCATTATTGAAATTAAGAAGTTTATTTTGTCTAATTGAACTTATAAACATGTCAAAAACTAGATTTAATGTGGGTGCGCCATCAAAAGGCGGCAAAACTACATTTTTTTTAAAAATACATATTTTACCCGATTTTTTTTGTTCTCATACCATGTTCTATAGTATGTGTAAGATGAATTATTATGTAATAAAATTCAAAATTTAGTTAATACTATTCAGAAAAGCTAGTTCATAACAATATATCTTTGTTTAGTGAAACTCAGTATTGCGTACAACACACACTACCGAGGAAGGTCGCTCTTGCGTACAACACAAGCCCAGAATAATGTGTGCGTATACTACAAGATAATAAGGTGTTGTGTATAGTCCAAGCTAGTCTCGGTGTATCTTACAACACAATACATCAATAAAACTAAAAACAATATTTCTCATAAAATCTCAGGGTTTTACTTTCTACCGCACTTAAATTGAATTTCACCCTTGAAAATCATCAGGGTTATAAATCATTTACTACTTTTAAGTTTCCTTAATAGAAAACCACATCGTAAAAAGGAATAATAAAATTTAATTTTAAAAATTAATTTAAGAAATGTAACGGTTACCCAAATTAACTCATCATGGGGTTTCCACATAGGAGAACATAGGTGAAAACATGGATATGGAGGAGAAATCTATCAATCAGGTTCTGATGGAGAGTGTTAGAGAACATGGCTATGAAAAGTCCAACAATCACAAAGCCATAAATCTGTATTGATCTAAGGTATCATATGATTTATCATATATGTGTGTTCCAGGACATCGTTTTTGTTTTTTAAGATCATTTCCATAAAGTTGATGAATTTTTGCATTATGATAAATACTTACTTGATTTCAGTGTAATATCATCGTTGGTCATTCCATGAAATTTTCCACTTCATCTCTTATTTAAAGAAATGAAGTTGAATCTGTCATTTGTGAAGTGTGAGTAGATCATGTGATAGATTGATAGGTCACCCCATGTGTCTCCAACATAAGGTTATCTAATTTCATTAAATATACATAAGTCCATCTATGGTGATATTAATCGTATATTGTTCCATAAATGGACTTATACTTCTTCTATTATACCGATTAATAAAATAAAACTAGTTTCTACTAATCAGGGACTTCCTGTAGGCCAGTGGCGGGAGATAAATGCCTCTCGCATATCGGTTGTGGGTTCGATTCCCGCATCCTTGTCTGATGCGTTGTTTTGTTTCCCATCCTACGAGTTTTCATTTTTCTAAAACTATACTATTAGAAAATTTCAGAAATAATTTCCAAAGTTCGAGCCTTAAACAATAAAATATGAGGTCTTACTTAATCCATTCCAATCTTTAGGCTTATCTAAAATACTTCTGTCCAATCTCATATTATAAAGAAAATTATTACTATAGAGGTCATCTACAAGCATGCGACTACCATAATTTATCGCCAATATATCATACGATATATCTGTTTGGTCATATTCCAAACATGTGAATACCTTAATAATGTATTCTATTGAAACATGAATTCCCATAGAACATTATTTACAACATGCATGTAGTCAAAAGTTAACTCTTCCCACATACCAAAATCACAAAATTGATATATACTCAAACCATGATATCTTTTTGTCCTTATACAAGACATAATCTCATTAATATTATCAAACATCTCATTATCTCCTTATACCTTTATTAGGCACATATCATCTGCTTTCCAAAAATATTTTAGTAACTTTTCATGGTTACCAGTACCATAAAATTATTGAAAACCAATACATAGATATTCCAATATTCTATAATAATATAAATGAGATTCCACAAAACTATTTTGGAATCTCGTTACATATACACTTACCCATTCCACCACTTCGTTTTCATATTCAAAATCACCAATAGTTATCACATGTGACTTCCCTTTGTCATTTTCCTTAAGAGTTTGTTGATGTCGATCATCATTAACCCTTGGATTGGGGTATTGGTTAGCATAATTTCCCATTTCCTTGCACTTTTAGCATTGAAGTGTTGGTGGTGCGTTCTCTATAGTCTTTTTTTATTCACACCATCAGTTAACTTTTTCCCATTACTTCGTCACTCAGTTTCCTGATGACCTTATTTTCAACACTTAAAACATTTTCTAGTCCCTTTAAGACAATCTCCAACATACTTCTTTCCACACATCGAGAACAAAGAAAAATTTTCCTTCTTTTCACCATTGTTTTGAGATTTTTCCTTGAAATCCATCTTTCGTTTCTTGTCAAAACCATGACATGGATATGTTTCACCAACTTCCAGTTCTACTATGATAACACAACGCACAATTTCATCATAGAAATAGAAATCTCTTATATCTAATGCCCATCGAAGACATGGTTTTAAGCCACTGAAGAATTGATCAACATTACTTTCATGTTTGATAATAAATCCAGATTCATACCTTACATGCCGTGTAAAATTCACCTCGTATATACCAACCGATTCTTCATCCGTTTGATTATTCTTAAGGAATTCCTTTTACATCTTTATTCAAAGAATACGAGGGATTTAATTATTGAAAAAAAACTTCCTCAACTCATCCCATTCCATGGATTCAATTTCATCTAGGGGCCTTGTATTCTTAATTAGAGTTCACCACTGGTCTTCTTCACCATCTAAACGGTAAATAACTAAAATGGATTTTTCATGTTCTGATAAGTAAGTATGGAAAAAATCTTTCCAATTGTACTGATCCATTTTTCAGAAATAAGTAGATCATAAGACCCATTGAAAGAATGTGAATGTTGCCTCATGAAGGACTCAATAGAATATTGTTCCCTTCTCTGTTCATTTAGAAGTCCAGATTGATTCATAACTTGTGTATGTTTTGGAATAATATTTTGCTCTCCATCTACCATAATATTGGTTTGTTCAGGAGAAAAATCATTGAATTGTCCAATATATTGATCAACGCGGTTCCTTCGGGTTCCAACCATCATCTAAAACCCAAAAAGAATAGTGTGAGAGGAAAAAATCATGTTAGGAAAACAACATAATAATGGGGGAGTACCTTCAATATATAACATCATTAGGATTAATTCAAAGATCTTTACCATAATTATAGGACTATAACCTATACTTATACTTAACCTTAGAGACATCCCTAGACATACCTTAGACATATCTATAGGTTTTTCACTACAGTTTTTGCATCCTGTTTTTGAATGGTTAAAAAACCATATCTCTAATACCAAATGTAGAGACCCAAGATTATTGTACATGGAAATTACATTAATTTTGTAGTATACTTAATACATGAAAAAAAAACAGATTCCCAATGACTGTATTAGTTTAGTGTCTTTTTAAACTCAAAAGATAAGCTTCTAACCACGGTGAATGATCTTCAACATCTCCCATAATGATCTCCGCCCTTTTTCCTACCTAAAAAATTCTTTTTTATCATGGGGGAAAATAAAACATAAAATGGGTGAGCTCAAATACTTAGTAAGGGTAAACATGGATATCATTAAAAAAACATATATATTTGAACTTAAAAACATGACCATAAAGTTTAAACATCAAAATATTGAGTCGTGAAATATGTCTTTGCAGTACATAAGGCATAGATCAAAAAAGAACATTAATCCTGATAAAATATCATGTGAATAAAACATTTAATTGTGGAAAACCATTAATAACATTATATGATTCCCATATTAGGCAAGGCATTGCTGTCAAGACCATAATAGGGGACATAGTCCATTAATAAACCAGGTTTACCAGTCGTTCCAGCCCTATATTACTAAACCAGATTTTACTTATCATTACATCCATGTCTATCTCATGACATATAAATCTTTACCCAATGAATTGGATGGAGATATAGGTACCACCCATCTCATAAATAAATCATTCATTCGTGTGCCACAAAATAAACATAAATCATTCATCAAAACCCATTGAATAAAATGGGTTTCATATACATCATCCCATCATTACATAATCCACATAAAAAATGGATATAATTTCATAATAAATAAAATAAAACCATGTAAATAATAGTTAAATTATACATGAATCATATTCATATTAAATAATCTAATCTTATATAGAAAACAGTTTTGATAAAACACTTGAAATGAAATCTTGAGGAAAATATCCTTTCTTCTTAGAAATAATTTTCTTTTCAGAAAATTCCATGAAATTTTAAAAGAAATTTTTTTTTTGAAAATAATCATGAAATATTGTAGAGTAAGATTAATGAAAATAAGTCATTATAAAACCATAAAAATCCATTCATTCTGCATAAGTAAAAAACATTCTTCTTGTTCTTTTGCTGGAAAAGTCAAAAAATACCTTGTATGGTAAACTAAAGAAAGATTCCTTCTATACCATGTGGTATAAGTTAAAAAAGGTAAAAATGAATTTAAACATACATATAAGAATGGTAAAAATTTTATGAATTTTTTTTAGAAAACATGGACATGGATGATAAACATAACCCTAGTAAGTACTTACGAATAAACAGTCCCGGATAAGTTCGAGATTGGAATAATTATCCCTTACCTTAGGTCAAATTTTGTTAATATGTTTCTGAAAACCTTCTATAGTGAGTTTAAACATATTATTAACTTATAATAGAACCATAATAATATTTATGATATCATATATGATTCACTTAGGTATTTATATTACCTGATTATTTGTCAATTCCATATTAAAGCAACGTTTTGGGTAATATTCGTTTCATTTATCATACATGTTTGGACATGTAGTTATTGATATTATTATTACTTATATAATGATTTAAATACTTTAAAAATTTAAAACATGATTTATATATCATATATATTTATTATATATATATATAATAGATAGATAAATGAAATGAAACACACTGTTCATGGAGATAGTAGGTTGTACGTACGCATGAACATTGTTTTCCTTTCCTTATTGACTTGAATGGAAGTAATTCAATGACATATATATATACATAAATATAGTTTAATTATTATGTCATATATCTCATTAATATTCATTATATATACATCATAATCATTCCTGAATGGTTAAGATTGAGAATTAATCTCACCACATCGTGGAGACGGTAATCCATACATACGCATTAGCGATGATATCATTTCCATAATTATTGAATGGAATTAGAGTGGATGATATAATATCTCATAATTAGTATGATGTTATAATAATCATATATAGTTATTATTTTCACTATTTAATACCATACAAGTGTGGTGGTGGTGGAAAAACTGATTACACCACGGTGTGGAGATGGTATTCCGTACGTACCCATGCGCGGTGATTTCGTTTTTTCATAGGATGGATATGGTTGTATCATATTTATAATAACATATCAATATATGAGTGATACTGATATTATTACTTTATAGTGAAACAAATAAATAATAGGAAGTTGAAGAAAAAATAAATTTGAAAGAACATGTAATGGATAATACCTCTTCTTCGATGCGCCTCTTCTAAACCTCATCTTAAGACACTATAGTGGGTCTTTGAAGAATACCGGTACCTCTAATATGTTTCTAGGGAAGTGGATAAGAGAAATGGATAGGGTTTTTCTTATAATGAAGGCTCGAAATGTTTTGAAGAGGAGAGGGAGGAGGTCCCCTTTTACAAGAGAGTAGATGGGCACTTTTGAAAACCTCTAAAAATATTAATTTATAATAAACTCAACCCCACATAAAAACATCCAAAATGACTCAAAATCAAAGATTAGATGATATAGGTTTGTAAACTCATCAAAGATTAAAATTTATAGGTGTTTTGAGTTTATTTTAAACCCTATAAGTTTTATTTATCCTTATTTAATCTATTTAATTTTATTTGTAGTAATAATATTTCAAACTCTAGATTGTTATAAATACTTACTTATTGGTTGTGAATTATCCATAATTGAATAATTTATGACATTGTTGACCGTATAAATTTCAATTTATAATTTTTAAATTTTTTTGTGATTTTTAAACAATTTAATAATATGTTATTTTTTTAAAATATCAAGAGTGTCAATTTTGACACTATTCAATTATTTGAATTTAAATAAAATACACACAAAGAATATATTCGAAAAAAAATATTTAATATATTAATTACATCTAATATTTATCTATAAAATTCGTGGATCACATTAAATAGTTCATATAAAATTTATTTAATATTTTTAAAACCATTTATTTGATATTTCAATCAATAAAATAATTTGTATATCACTATTGCGTTACCATTAATGAAAACCTATTTAATCCCTAAAAAATATAAATAAATTCAGACGATTTAGATAATTTTATTATATTTCTAGTGACTATTTATGTTCGGTTTTTTATTAATTTTATCACTAAATTAAAATTATTACACTTATAAGATATAAGAGAGTGACATGTTGTCACTGTCTTTGGTTTTAATAATAATTACATAATTTTAATTGTCAAAAGTCCATGAAATATTTCTATTCCAACCCTTAGGTGATATGGGTAGACTTTTATTCATCCAATAAAATTTTGGCAGGTGTTATGGTAATTTTATAATCTTATTTTAACCCTTAATTACTAAATTTACCTTTAACTGTAGTAAATAAAAATTATCGTAGATACTATTCATAATATCAAAAATAAAAAACAAAAGTAACCTATTAAAATAATTTAGACCTACGGAATTCAAATATGAAATCCAGTTTTCAAAATTCAAAACACAGAATTTTTAGTAATTAATTTGAAAGTAATCTTCTTGTTAAGAAAATGAGTTTTAAAAGTTAAACCATTGCCAACGATTGAAATTTGTTTACCTAGGAATTCAATGTAAAATTAATGATAATGACAAAAATTATATTAAAGGAAAAATATATATTCTATTTATACATTAAAACTATTGAATTTTATACTTTAACCATATAAATTATCTTGATGAAAAAAGTTGTTTTTAAGAAAACTTTAGTGTATTGTTACTATTTATCAAAATATGAAAGTTAATATATAAATATAAAAAATTTATCCAAATTAAATTTTTATATCCTTATTGCAATGAAGAAGAATATTCAGTCTTATTTAACTTATAAACCTGTCAAAACAAGATTTAATGTGGGTGTGCAAACAAAATGCGGAAAATCTGCATTTTTTTAAATACTTATTTTACCCAAAAAATTTATTTTGTTCTCATACCATGTTCTAAAATATGTGTAAGATAAATTATTTGGTAATAAAATTCAAAATTTAGTTAATACTATTCATAATGGCTGGTTTATAATAATATATCATTAATTAGTGAAACTTGGAATTGCGTACAACACACACTATCGAGGAAGGTCACTTTTGCGTGCAACACAAGCCAAGAATAGTGTTTGCATATACTACAAGCTAATAGGGTGTTGCGTATAGCGCAAGATAATATTAGTGTAACATACAACAAAAGACATCAAAGAAATTAAAAAGAATATTTCTCATAAAATCTCGGGGTGTTACAAATTAACTATTCATTAGGGTACAATACTATTCATTAGGGTCAAGCTACTATTTATAAGGGTGCATTACTATTCATAATGCTGCAAATTCTATTACTAAGGGTACATTACTATTATTAAAGATGATGTTATAGTTCATTAGGTTATGTTACTATTTATAAGTGTAGGTTACTGTTTTCCAAAAAATATGTTTGTTCTATCTTACTCAAAAAAACAAACTGATCTCAACTGTTTATGTCCATTTTTTTGAAATTCATATCACATAAGCTGAAAAATTATATTTAATGCTTAGTTTATCAAATTCACATAGTATTTGGTAGTTAACATAAGAACATAGTGTGTCTTTTTTTAAAATATTGGGATGTTACATATATGTTAAATTAAAAATACTCATTTAAAATACTAATTGTTTATATTCATCATGGTAATTTATTTTTAATTTTTTTGGAAATAAATTATTACCTTAATTTCATAGAAAATTATGAGGTAATAATTGTTTAATTAACTGAAGTATCAAATAATTAATTTTAAAAATATTAAAATAAATAGAATTTTAAATAATTAATGTCATACACAATTTTTAAATATGAATTTTTTAAGTTATTTATGAGTTAAAAGAGATTTTTTAAATATATAATGTTTAAATTTTATTTTTAAAAAGTCAAGTAATGAATAGTGTAAAAAATAACAATAATATAATTTTATAATAAATTATGTTTTATTAAATTATATAAAATTCCAAGAAAAAATTAGTCTAAATGATTTATATAAGTCTAAAAATTTCATAAATGACACATTTATTAGTCTCTTGTAATTTTATATTAATTATATTGACCCTCAATGTTTAAATTTCATGATAGAACTACAAGAATTTAATAGGTTAAATAACCGTTAAAAATGATAGGGATTTCAAAATTGTCAAAACTTGAATAATTTTTATTGTATAAATTTATTTTTAAACATAATCGTCCTATATTCAAAATTTATAATGTTAATATATTTTTATCATAAATTTACTTTATAGTAATTTACTTCATTGAAGAATTCTAAGAGTCCCCCTCTCCTCTCCTATAAAATGGATCTCAGTATTCTCTTTTAATCACACTTTAAAAACCATTTATTGGAAAATATTTTCCAAAATACCTTCCTATAATCCCTACCCAAATTTTATAGCTCTTATTGTATGCCTAACATCACCTTGGGGGGTTTTAACACCCAAATTTATTACACTTCATAAATACCACTTGCATGACGTGTACCCTTTTCTTGGGATACCAATTTTCTCCATAAAATTCATGAACCATACAATTAAAAAATCATTGAACTACCATTACACACACTATATTACATTTACATGGTTTGTATTTCCTGTAGCATATTTTTTGCACCTCCAACCTCCACAAAAAACACCCAAAATGTCCATCGAACAACTCCAAACACCGAAAATGACAAAAAATAACAGACTAGTATGTCATGAAACATTAAATCAGATACCACTCAAATGATTCTAACTCTCTAGAATCCAAAAGCCAGACCAGGTGAAAAGGGGTCTAAACAACCACCTTGTGAGATACCTCTCAAAGATCTCGTTATACCTCAAATTCTACCACCATCCAAACATGCTAAACGAAATGAAAAAAAACACTCTCCCAACATCAAATCTATTTTTCCACAATGTACCTCCTCTCACAAAATCACATCACCTCACAATCATATCAATATCCACACAACCAAAACCAACAACTATTTTAATCAACCAAATCACCTTTAACACACGAATTAAAGAATTATTTCCTCTATGTTAAGATATTATCTACTCTTGGTGGCACTTACTCTCCTGCATGATTTTAATATCATCACAGTTAATGCTTCTCTTTTAGGAATAAGTTCATCAATTTTTCATGTTTCAGAAAATTATCACACATCAGACATCAATAAATAGGGAAAACATCTTATCTCATAAAATAGAATTATACAACCATAAAATCACTAAGAAAAATAGAAAAGTAAAATGTAAAAACAACTCTGGGTATTTGGCACACATCTATGTCTATTTCTCTTAAGTACTATCCTCCATACCAATATGCCTCCACAACACATAAAACAAAGTAATGGTTTATCTATGAATAAACTTCTTATAATGATCTTGGATCTCTACTATCCACTCCATGAATGTCATGTTTTTTTCAAATTAAAATACTCCCCTATCAATAACATGGGAGTCATCCTAAAGGTACCAATAAAGCTGAGTGATATGGAAAACACCATGAATCCTCTCTAGACAAGGTGAAAATGCAAAAAAATGTTCCACCTCCCCAACTCAACCAAAAAAATTAATGTGCCCAAAAAATCTAGGAGAAATCTTACTCCCTTTCCTAAACAAATGCAACCCATGTTGAGGGTAGTAATTCAAGAACTAGTCGTCCCCAACTATGAACTCCAAGGGACACCTCATCTGATTGTCAAAATACTTCTTCTGATCTTATTCTTCATCCATCCCCTATTGTTTATTCATCCCCTAATAAATAATTTGAACCTTATCTATCATTCTTTGAACCACATCAGGTCTAAGATCTACTTCCTCCCAAACCTCCATCAAACACAATGGAGAATGAAAAAGATTCATATTCAATGCCTAAAATGGATACATGCCAATAAAAGAGTAATAGTTGTTATTAAAATAAAACTCAACCAATAGAATGTGCCATACCCATGTTTTACCAAATTACAAGACACATTCCCCCAATATATCCACAAGAATCTTGAATGTTATCTCTATCTGCCTGTCCGTTTGATGGTGGAAAGTTTTATTGAGGTGTAAATGAGTGTCAATATCATGTTGCAATCCCCACGAGACTGTTGAGGTAAAATTTGTGTCTTGATCTAGGATAATGGATCTTGGAACTCAATGATACTACACCACATCATCCATATAAATCTTATCAAAATCATCTGCATTGCTCAACTCCTTAATCACTAAGAAGAGGGATTATTTTGTCAACTGATCCATGACCACCCATGCCCCATCAAACCCTTCATGAGCATGAGGTATCCATATAATGAAATCCATGAATTGTTCATCCCATTTACACTTGGGAACATTCAAGGTCTGTAGAAAATATCTAGGAACATGATGGTCATCCTTGAACTATTGGAAAAGCAAACACATTTCCACAAACTCTTCCACTTTATATTTCATCTCTAGGCACCAAAACTATATCCTCAAGGAACGATACATATTAGAAACTTCTATGGGTACCTAAAATTTTTATCAATGAATCTTATGAAGGACTCACTCATACATCACTACCAGTACAAACAACCTCTAAAAAAACAACATAAGGTTCTAAAAATCACTCTAAAGCATCACCGTGGACAACACGATCATGCATTACCTCCACCAATGCGTCTAACCAATGTGACTCAAACACCTGATTCATTGTATAATACTTAACCATAATTATAAATAGACATCATATACCATCATAAATCCATAAATTTAAGTACAAGGATACCAACTCCACCATAACTCTTTATGAATTCCTAGACTTTTGAACAATATATTTCCCGAACTTCTCTCTCAAAGCAACAACCACAACATTTCTATTTCCTAAGGTGTATGAGATCTCAAAATCATAATACTAAAAAAACTTCATCATCCTCATCTACCAAGAATTAATATCTCACTAAAATAAGATATACCTTAAACTCTTCTTATCTGTGAACCCTACGAAGAACTCCCCAATGTGGTAATGCATCCATAACATTAGTGAAAAAAAACGCCTCCATCTCTAGATAACGGATGTCAAAGTTACACTTATTGGGATATATTTTCTAGACCCATAATATATAATTTAACAATACTTCATCAACATGAATCCCAACCCTAGATAGTAAGAATCAGAAAAAACCTCAAACATTACAACCTCCTCAGGATATTGAAGCACAGGAGCACTGACCAACTTCCCCTTCAAGTAACCAAACACATCCTAGCACTAATAAATCGACAAAAAATTCTAGTAATTCAAGGTAAATGTTTATAATGGAGCTAAAACCCAAGATAAATTAGCTACAAACCTTCGATAATATCCAAAAATTCCATTTAAACTATAAACCTATGCCACATTCTTGGGTGTTGTCTGAGAAACAATTTCCCTGAACTTCATCAAGTTTACTCCCACACCCAACTAACACATCACATGCTTAAGTAAATGAACCTTTCAAGTTCAAAATGAACACTTAAAACAAATTTACATAGATCTATAGGCTTTGAAGATCCTATAAGATATTTATGAGGTTCTTATCATGCTCCTCCTATGAATTTGAGTAGATCAATATATCATCAATAATGCAGTGATGAACCGATCCTAGAACTCAATAAATTAACTATTTCATATGCCTCGTGAACATGGATGGAGAATTCATAACACAAAATTGACGAAATAATAACTTGAAGTGTTTATAAATTCAACTGAAGGAAAAATTTAGGATATCACCCCCCTTCACCCTAAACTGGTGAAATCCAAACCATAGATCGATCATAGAAAACCAAATTTCCATTCTCAAGTGGTCTAAGAGATCATTTAACCTCATAAGAGGGTAACGGTTCTTGACCATCACCTGATAAAACCACCAATAATCTATATAAAACATCATACTACTATCCATATTCTTGATGAACAACACTAGAACACCCCAGGGTGATACACTAGGCTGGAGAAAACCCTTTAACATCAGATAAAAAATAAGAATATATAACTCTCACAACTCAAAAGGTGTGATCTAATAAGGATCCCTCAAAATCATAGAATCACTATGATTCAATTATATCCTAAAATCAATATCACATCAAGGGGTAGAATCATAGAAACATCTATGAAGGAATTTAAGAACTCCTGAATGACCATAAAAACCTCTATTATACCAACCTATGTTGATTACATAGAAAAATCAACCAATAATGAATGAAGGTGATCCACGCATTGACTTCCCACCTAAAAACCCTACTCTCCAATGAATGAAACATGTTGTACATAAACATATGTGAAAATGAATCTCCTATAGAATAATTTTTTATCATCATGTATGGAATAAATATAGTATATTCCTAGGATGACATCGTAAGGATGCATCAGTAGTAATACAAGATACCCATCAGACTAATGTGGCCCCATCATTAGTATACACTCCCAACACACAACAAACAACCAGTTATGGACTCAAACTCATATGGTAAACACCAGGGGTAAAGGAAACCTCTCTACATTTATTCTAAGAGAACGAACAACAATTTGAGAATAAAAGGAGTGGTAAACTTCTAAATCAATCAAGGAAAAAAAACAAGGGTACTTAGTAAACATATCATATAACTTATGATCTATGGCCCCTCTAGAAAATCCACATCTACTATGTGAAACTGAACATACCCTTCTCCTCTTCATATCTAATGATAACCATCACCACTAAGAAGCTCAGTTCAAGATCCCTGAACATGAGGAACATCCTATGGTTAGCCTCTACATTCTCTATTTATCATCAGAGGAGCATAAGCCTGCTACCCGTACTGCTAAAACAGTATTACTGATAACTAAGGTTAATGATGGAATTAATCTTGTGCACCTCTACTAAATTGATTTTGGGTAACCGTTGGGTACTGGTTATAGTGATGTAAATAAACTCCAAAACCAAAAAAACATTTTCATAATGAACCTAGGAAAATCATAGAAACCACTAGCCCCAAAAGTTCACAAAGGAAGATATTAGAGTTGGATATCCACTGGTTGAAACCTTGAAGGACCTCGTTTCAGAGACCTTCCCCTAAACAATTTACCCCTCATAGAACCATATTGGGTCCCCTCTTGTAGTAAACCTCCTCGTGACTGCATCCACTTCATCACCTATATCTTCTTCTAAACCTTTATACACATTGGGAACAAAAAATGAGTAACTATATACTAGATAGAAGGATGTAGTGCCTCCTCAATATGTCTCCAATGACACTCGTCATCTGAAAAAATGTATATGGGTAAACACAAAGAAGGTACTTAAACTTGATTCCCAAATCTCACATTGAAATGATCCCCTATTGAAGAGAAAGAAGTTCCTCCCTCTTCGCAGCCTTCATCGTTGATGAATGTAACTCTAACTGAAACTCTGTCTAGTATTCGACCCATGAAACATCTATCTCCTTTAGCTCTCCCAGGTATTAAATCTGCCACTAACTTACTACCTCTCACATCTAACTTACTACTAATGAATCCCAGTACTTCTTCAAGAACTAAATTAAACTAAAAGCGATCTTAATATCCTTCTTCCAGCTCTACATATCCACATATGAAACACTGCCCCTATAATTCCCTAAAACATTTTTCTAAAAATTATGCAACAACCACTTTCATGCCTCATCATTATCAATCGGATCAACCTTATGGTGATCCATAAAATCATCCTAATGAACCTCAAATGCCTGAGCCACACACGTATGATGAACATGATCCATAACTAAACAGCAAACAAGAATTTTCTAAGAAAGTTTATATGAAATCTTATTTTGATTCATTTTAATTCTCTTTATTCATTTTAACATTTACAAAACAACCCAATTAAAATAATCCAATAATTTATAATGATGAATGTACCTATCATATCTCTATACCTAGGAAATAGGTCCACCACACTTTGTTATTCAATAAGCTCAGAGTCCAAGTAATGGATCACCAGGGGATAAAATCCTTTTTCCTAGTCGGTCTGCCTAGACTGTGTCATGAACCAAGGTCAATAGTAACTATTTACATACAATCCAATGAAATACTCAATGTTCCTAACTCCAAAATCCATCATATCTATCAGAAATCACCTTTTATACCACTATTTCATGACCCCCTCCCTCAAAAGATGACACAATGTGGGGAGAGAGATAATGACCCCCGAGTCCTGCCTCCAGTAGGCCCTGGGTTGGTGATTGTCATCGAGGGTATAAAAATATCATAAAATGGATGGTCTTTCCCTCTATAAATAATATAGTATTAGGAGATAATATGAATAATCCAAAAACCACTCCAAGACATAATATAAAATAAATCAAAAACCATCCCACAACACATGTATAAATAAAACAGATATAGACAAAATCCTCTGAAGTAAGTATCCAAAAGTAATGATAATGTAGTGACACGACATCTACCTAAAGGTTTGAGCTTTTAGTGTCCATCATAGTCTACATAACCCTCTTAGGAAAATATAAATAGTTTATATAAGTTGGGTGACCATACAATTATACTTAGTAAGAAAACCATAGTCGCTTGTGCACATATGAAAGAAGAATACAAATCCATATGTGAGAAAAAAGTATAACCAATTGCACATAAATAGGTATAATAACCAAACCTAGCCTCACCAAGTCACACTCACTATATGACACAAGCCATGTAATGTAGTATAATAAGAAGAATATTGATAAAGGTTACCCTGCACCGCAATCTAGATTGTTTTCCACTCCCATACCCAATTTTCATTTGCCCTGGTTCTCCCATATCTTTTATATGCCATACCAACCCATAAGCATATTCACATAACATCATTTCAATAGACACCTTCTCTTACTGCCCTAAAAGCACGACCACATCACATATTTCCTACAAACACATGGGATATCACATAACATCGACTATCATAACCATAATAGTATGGTATCATGAACATATAGAACATAAAACTCATTCCCTCCCCCTACCATGTACAACCCCCATGAGAAGATACCCCATAATCATGGTCATATCATATCTTTCCCAAAAACACTTGGGCCACCACCCCACAAGCATAGTCACATCACACCCAAAAACACCTAGTCCATCACATCTATCCCGAGTACACCTAGGATATTAAAATCACCTTCTAATGCACTAAAAACCGCCATCCATTATAGATTGTGAAATACCTACCTCATCTGGAAGAGAGAGAAGGAAAGAGAGGGTTCCCATCCATCTGAACTCCTAACCAGATGTTGGGGAAAACACCCCATGCATGACTATGCGGGTGTCATCGCATTGTGCTCGATGTTAGTTGGAACATATAGAAATCACAAATAATAAAAAAGACAATATATATATGTGTGTGTGTGTGTGTATATGTATATCCACACATAATCCCCACCTATAGGTTCTCATCTAGATGATAATCAACTCACAACATCACCACTTTCGTTGCCACCTCTAAATGTAAAACACTACAGAAGACACAGTCACAAGTCACATCACCAACCAATCTTATTTAATCAAACTATTCATTTAATTATTTACCATCAACCACATTTAAACACACAAACCTCCATTAAGTTATTTATCAGTCGTTTCCACCACATTAACCAAACCAACCCATTCCATTTAAACCATTAGTAAATAAATTATTTATACCATCACTAAATATGCATCTGGCACAACACGACCACATATCACAAGATGATCATCATCCATATAATAATATCACATAGCCACCCTAAAATCATGTCAATAAAACCACCTCACAACTCCAAAATAACGTCCAAAAAAACAACATCCCCACACATCCCAACCACACATCGCTACCCACAAGTATGACCACACATCACAAAACATCAGGATATTTTTACATATTTACAAAAGAGAATTAATAATATTTCACCTTATTTTAGGGGTGTTATTACAGAAGATATAATTATGGGGGAAGCATTTTATTAGACAAATATATGATGTTAATCAATTTTAATTTTTGGGTAATATAACAACAATAACAATATGAACAATTGTCATAACTCATATCAAGAAGTGAAAATAAATCCCCCAATGTGCACAATTTATAGTGGAACAACAATCCCATACAATCAAAATATCACTGTAATAAAAAAGATAAAAAAACATGAGAATCAAACCCCTTTACCCGTAAATTTCAATTATCCACTTCTTTATCTTTGATTAATCTAACACAACCATAACCAATAGATAATAAAAAGTAAACTCCTCCAACATGATACACAATAATGTGAATAAAGGGATTCATACCACAAAGAATCTTTTCTATTGAAAGTTTCACCCTAGGGTGAAGAATAAATACCTAAAAAACACACCCACACCATCAGATACTGCATATCAACCAACATCATGCTAAAGGACCGTCAAAATGCATCCCAACTCACATCACGTACTTAAACAACATCCTTGTAGTGAATCCCTAAGATAAGAATGGATGAAAACCACCATGAATGGATAATAATTGACTATGGATGAACCATGGATTTCCAAAGATGATTCCCGAGAACTAAAAGATCCAAGTGGAAGGAAGTGGTCATGAAGAACTCCTCGAGGAAACTAGGGTTCTACAAGAATAAGGGAGAAGTGAGGTGGGTGAATGAATGCAAATTCATATGTGAAAAAGGTCTTAAAACATGGATCCCTCTATTCACACATTGTGAAACCCATTTACATGGCGGTTAATTCATGTATTCCTAAAAAATTCCATCTTTCACTTAAAAATTCATCACCTTAGTGGTTTTAACACCATAATTTATTAAATGTCAAACCCCACTTACATGACATGTACCCTTTTTATGGGTTACTACTTATCCATGTATAATTCTTGTACCACCTGACTACACCAACCAAGAACCACCATTACATTCCATTTATTACATTTAAACAATATTTATTTCATGAAGCAACTCCACTACACTTCCAACCTCCACCAAAAATTCATGAAACATCCCCCAAACTTTTATAACCACCAAAATTGGAAAAGTGAAGACCGGTATAGAATTAAAAATTAAAGTTATTTACTATTTTAAATACCTATTTATCATGATTTGGTAAATACTTTTAAAATAAAGGGACTTCAAAGAGTGCTAATTTTATGAACTATGAAACATTAACATTGGTGTTTTTATGTTTTATGGTTTAAATTTCCATTATAATAACATGTATAGAAACATTGGTTAAAGTTTTTAAAATAATAATAAATGCAATTCTATGATGTTCCAAAATGAGTTAATACATAAAAACATATATTCAATTAAATGTATTAAAAATGTAAATATATTGATTGTTGGTTATCCTTGATGTTATTTTGATTCCTCTTATTAAATTAAGAAATGATAGACTGGTGGTGACACAAAAATAATCTAAAATTATGTTAAATAATAAATTGATGTTAAATATAAATTGGGTAACAAACTAGTAAAATAATTTGTTTAAATTTTATTTAATTTATTTTTTGAGTTTTGTAATGTTTCTACCAAGGATGACTAAATAAATCTAATGCGCTAGATATTATTTTTTATAATATTTTTTATATTTTTTAAACATTATTATAAAATTATATGATCTAAAAAACCTTTATATAGGTTTTAATTTGGTATTGACTTTCTATAATGTAATTTTTATCTAAGATAATTGATTTAAAATTATTCTTTCAAAATAAAACCATAATTATTGTAATGTTATTTTTAATAATTATATTTATATTAAAATGTAAATTTGATTTATAATATTTTTATGTACATAATAATCTATTTTAGGTATTTTTACTTGAAATTTTTTTTCTTATTAGAATTAAGTAGGAACCTATTACTGATGAATGTTTTTTCTTGGTTTATTTTAAATGAATTTATTCTATGGAAGAAAATGGTAATTGTTTGATCTAATTATTATCCATTAATTAATGAAATTTTGCTGCATTTTTTGTTATGATACTTATTTCTCTACTTAATGAAATTATAATATTAACATACACTCTATAACATGAATGAGTTATTAATCCCTGAATAATATTAAACCTTTAGTTAATAGTTATATTAGTGGTGTCATGATGATTGTGTTTTATCATATGAATTTGTATGATATTTAATATTCATATCTATATTTCCATTATTTTAAATGTTAAATATATTTAGTATTTCATTATAATTCATGTTATCCTATTTTTATTAATTGATATTTTCCCCATCATTTTATTATTTTTTTTAATATAGATAACTTATATATCTTGATATTTTATTTCCAAATCAAGGATTTTTTGACAGTGGGGTTCCACCCATGTACCTTTTCCTCAGAGAAGGTTAACACTAGAGATATTGTTTGATGTTTTTCCTCATTTATTAGTGTATATCATAATAAATACTATGATATGATTCTTAGGAATATGAATCCAAGTGATGGGGATTTTGTAAGGACCTTTGAAATTTAATATCTTAAAATGAATCTAATTTTTTTATTTCTTTGACTAAATAAATAATTAGTGGATTAAAAGATATTAGAGAAGGTTATGTCTGATGTAGAATTGTAAGGATTGAAGAAGATGTGGTCAGAGGAGAACCATGTACCTGGTTGTATGGTACTGAGTACCTAGTGATCTATAGTGTAGCACATTAATATTTTAGAATGAATTTACATTTAATTAAATACTATGTAAAATATAATATTTCACATGAAATATCAAACTAAAATGAACCATTAAACATTTAATTGAGAGAAATGTAACGATTGTAAATTAATAGTTGAATTGGAGGGTATAAACAGAGGTATCTACATTATAAAATATTTTAATAAATAAAAATAATGGTTATTCTTAGTTCTAATTCATTAATAAAATTCAATTTTAATAATTAAATAACCGATGAAATAATTTTATACATAGAAATATATCTGACTAAAAGTTCCCTTCATATATGGTATGCTGGTCAAATAATTATTATAATGAAATTTATTGATAATATATACAATATAATTATTTAGTATACATACAATTGTTTTTACTAGGTAAGTAATATATTAATTTTTGTCCACCAAGTATGTTTTTTATAAAATTATTTTTACGTTTTATGTGCGCTTAAATTAAAATTAACATTTATAAAATTATAAAAATTAAAATGAAAATAAATTCCATGTCATTAATAGCCATATTTAAGTTATGTAATAAGGTAAATTTCATTTTTATGCACAAAAATAAGCTTCAAAGATTTAATTTAATTAGTACAAATATGCTAAAAGGGGTATTTTCAATGAATTATTTTCACAAACTTTTTTCAATTTTTAATAATATAAATTAAAATGATATATTTAAAATAATAAAATTAATTTGATGTCTAAACATATAAACAAATATATTATCACTATTTTAATTATAAATTTAGAAATAACAACATGTATAATTAGTATTTTAAAGATACATTTTCATATAAAAAATCGTTTTCATTATATTTTATATTTCCATTTAAAAGTTAAATACAAAATTATAGAATTTGAATCAAAAGAATGAATTTTTTTTTCTTATCATAGAAAGTATTATATTTGGATGAAATTTTGATATTTTTTTAAAAAATATGGATTTTTTGGTGAATTTAAAAAAATATTATTTTTACAAATAATGTCACTTTGATGAAATCATTAGGATATAATCATAACTTAAAATTTTATGAAACCTTTTTTCATAAACAAAGAGGTATTTAAAAATTAAAATTATATATTAAAAATATTTAGTATAATTTACAAATCTATATTTGAAATTTTATAACTTAATTTATACTTTTCTATAAAACTCTCCTTAATGCATTATACATTTATTATTTTGGAATTAATTTTTATCACAATTAAAAACTATATCTTAAAAAATGGATTCGATATTTGGAATTATTTTGTAGAAGTAATATAATATGTTATATTTCATTTTTAATCATAAAAAATAAATTACTTAGGAAAACGTTAGTTGCCACGGTAAAAGTAAAAATGGTGAAATTGTTAAATCTATGGGGTAAAAGAACTAAAACAGGTTTTAAAATATAGGTCGTAGTGGGGTAAAATTATAATAGGGGTGATTTTACCTCTAAAGATGAAATTAAATAAAAAACATTCATGTGACATAAAACCACTTTTTGAAATATTAAAACGTTTTAAAGTGGTAAGAAAATCAAAGTATAAAGAAGAAAGATATAGAAATATAAGTTTATAAAACTAGAAGAATAAAATAAAAATGATATTCTTAAACAAATAAACAAAGAATATTATTTATCTAAATAATTAATTAATTGAATGAGTGAAAATATATAATTAAAAAAAGTACATAAGGTAAATAAGTTACAATACTTGGTAAGGAAGCTTGGAAAAAGCTCTAAAAGAGCCCCTATATCTACCACCTCATTAACATGATTATTTATAATATTATCCCAATGTATTTTATGGTATCTAATATTAAAAATTTCCCATTCTTATTAGTTTATTGAAATTAAACAAAAGTATAATTGACATTATCTTTCTAATGGGTATATCTAGAAACCTCAAAGATAATAGTCTATTTCTTATTAATGGTTATGATAAGAAAACCCATGTCCATATCTTTAATGGTAGTGAATGTTAATAATAAATAATGGAGGAAGAGAGATATATTTCTTATAAGCAATTTAATTTATAACTTACTCTCAATTATCTCATAAAAATATGATGAAACACTATTTGAGAATGAATAAATGATGAGATTGAGAACATAATACAATATGAATACTATCTTGATTAGAGAATATTTGATTTATAAAGAATATCACATTGATATGGAATTGGAAATTTTTTGGCATTAGAGAATAATGAGATAGTAGTATAGTTTCATGTTATGTTTCTACATAACCCAAGGAGCCTATTTATAACCTTAAAACCCATCAAGAACATTCTTAGAATTATTTAAGTGCAAAAAATCCATTGAAGTATCTTTTTTAGTGAAATATGATACCAAAACATGTTGGGTTCAATGATACTATTGTAACCCCATCAGTTACCAAGTATCCTCCACTAAGTATATTGTGGTTTTGTTAGATTTATTTTGCTTATGTTTGTTATAAACAGTTAGCCAGTGTTCTTCCATAGGATGGCCGTTAGACATTAGAATCAGACACTTCTACTACCCAACTGAACCGACTAGTTGGTTCTCCTCCACTATCTAGCCATTCGGCTTCTACATGAAATGAGGGCTACTTGCCGTTCCCATAATTGTCCAATGGAACTATTTAGGCTGTCCACTAATGATTACTACCTTAATCTCCAATAAGTGGTACCTCTACTTTCTTAATTAGCCTTATAATGATTTGTTCTTCACTCTATGACTTCAAAAACTCTATTATGATCCCAAAAAACAATATTCATGGTTTGTACAAGATCCTAAAAAGATATCATCATGAAAAACTACCAATCAAATTAATAAATGTTTTATGATCTGTAAATATTTTTCTATGATTAAATCCAAAATAATGTGATAAGAAAAATTATATCACATTTTTCATGATCACAAACACATAAGTAAAATAATATTATAATATGATAATATATTGAAATATTTTACTGAACAAAGTAAAGTGCAAGTGACCAAATATTTATCCCCTTTTGAAAAAAACTTCTCCCCTTTGAAGTTTTAAAAATTTATTCATAGACGGGGTGAAAGTAAAAATAAGTTGAATATTATAGAAGTAAATTTATTATCATTAATTATCTTTGAGATATATGAAAATAATGTTTTGAAATTTTGAAATGAATAAAAAATTTGAATAATATATTTTAAATAAATCTCATATTGAAAGAAAATGAATACTTTTCACTAGAAAAAAAAATCTCAAGAGTAACTTAAATCACGGAAAATGATTTTTTGATAAAAAACATAAAAATGTGTCCCTATTATAGGATCATTTCAATATTAATAAGATCAAATCCATGTACAATAAATCATTTCATAAGATAATGGGATTATAGCCATTAAAAAACTATATAAAAATGATGAATTTTAAAATCCAAATTCAATCCATAATTAATGATTATAAATTATTGGGTTAATAAACTAATGTAAATTCCCTTAGATTATCAAAAAAAGTGTACAATAAAGTCCCATTTATTTTTCCCAAGATCAGTACATAATTAAATCTCAATCAAATATTTTTTGGATAAATACCTTATATTATCTATTCAAGATCAACATCCACTTATTTATTTCCAGATTCTAATTTTTTCTTTTATTACACTCACTTTACATTTAAAAAATTATGAAATATATGAAAACAAATTTTTACGAGATAAAACACATTATTTAAAAAAAATTAAAATTTGAATTGAAATTGAAAATTTTCTCAAGATTTAGAAGATTAAGATATAAGAATATATATGGCGACCCTGGTTTTTCATACATAAATATTACATCTTTTTAAATGAATATTCATTCCATTACACTAATACATGCCCATGGATCTTAAATATTTAGAAGCTTTTGGAACATTGATACATTAACCAATGGTTCATAAGTGAACTAAATCCCATCTCACAATGTTCATCATAACTAGAACCCTTTTTTGAAATATAAATTAGAATACCGTTCTTCATGACCTAGGAATATGATACATAAGAAAGGGTGATATTAGATGACCAGTAAGGGTAAATAAGATATATATCAACATATCATGAGTATAAGGGTATGATAACATGAGTTTAACATTTGAGAATTCATACCCTGCATATAATAGATGAAAATATTGAATCATGGCATTAATATTGGGATTTTACAAGACATGAATCATCAATGAATCAAAAAACATGATCAGTGAGAGCTTAACATTGGCATAATACATTCAATTATGGCAGACAAAAAAGTGGATAAAGTAAATTTCATGGTAGTAAAAGATCATTTACGCGGATATTATAGTGGAATGGGTTCACTCCCTAAACCATATTAGCAGTCAAGATTCACTCTCAAGACTATCATAAGGGAAAAATTCCCACACTTAACTTGGTTAACTACCCATTACAATTCAACTTTTCTCCTGATATATTAATCATTTCCCAATGAATTTGAGGGAGATATATATCATGATATAGGTCTGACCCATCAAATAATGAAAATTATACAAATGTGTGCCACAAGATCATAATAAATTCCTAATATGACAATACATGAAAAGAAGTGGGTTTCATAAAAATTGTATCATAGAATAATTGATGAAAAAACCGGTTTCATAAATATTTCATCATAGTATAACCCGGGGAAAAGATTCCGTTTCCATAGACCATACATCATTTCATCATAGCGTAACCCTTGGAAAAAATTAATATGTTTCATAAAAATAATTTCATTATAAACATAAACTATAAAAATAAATAATAAGGATTTTTTTCATTGGATCATACTCAAGTAAATATTAATTTACAACAAAGGTTGTCATCTTATATTTAAAATGATTTCAATTGCTCACTTGGAAAATTTCTTGAATAAAATCTACATATCACTTTGAAATCACTCACTAAAAATATAAAAATTTAAAAAATATTAAAGAAATAAATATCATTGAAAATAACTTTGAAAATAATTAAATAAATATTCAAACCATTGATTTCTCATGATGGTGTAAAATTTGAAACATGTATTTATATTAAAATATTTATTTCTTTTATATTTTTTGGGAAAAAATCAAAATATCATTGTTTAGAAAATCATAAGAATATTACATTTAACCAATTCTTAAAATATTAAAACATGGGAAAAAAAATTTTAAATACATTCTTTAAAACATTTTTAGAAAACACGGAAAAAGAAGAAAATGGATTTTCAATTGATGAGTAAAATAAAGTTGATTTTTCTTGAAAACATATTTCTGATTTCTTGAATAGATAAAGAGAGGAAAATAAGATGACAAAATTTATTGCAATGAAATTACCATAAGAGAATAAAACTAATGATAATTTTTGAGAGGTATGTCATTAAATTTCATCAATTAAATTTTAATCCTGGACAATCCTAATAAATAATGATATTACAATATATATCCCTTACTGCTTTTCAATGTTCTGAATCATAAACCCCATGAACGAGAGGTCCTAACATGGATATTTAAATCATTATAACTATCATAGGAGTAATCGTCAATTATGTTCAAGTATAGAATATATACCACATAATAGTAGAAAGTGGTGAATATGGAATGTGTCTCAAATATGAAAAATGAAAATAAAATCTCTAATTCGAGTTCATATTAAATCGAAATCACTCTTGAATCACATATAATAAATTTATGTTTATTATAATTAATTAATAGAGTAATATACCTATGTATAATATCATATATTTACCCATTATAATGTTTAATAATCATTTTATTATTAATTCCTTTAAAAAATCTCCATTTATAGGTGTTAACTTTTATGTTTTCAGGAGACGTTTGGTAAGGTAGTTTTGATCAAGGTAATATTATCATCATTATATTATCTATAAAATTTTAATAATTATTAAAATATCATATATTTTCATTATGTACATATTTTGAGCTATATATAAAATTTAGAGTTAGAGAAATGGAATACATTGTTGATAGAGGTAGTAAGTTGTATATATGCATGAAAGTTGATTCCATTTTTTTGAAAAATGGAATGAAAGATAGGTAGGTTATAAATAAAATTTAAATAATAATTATGATAATATATATATAACACATATATTTATTATATATATCCTTGTTACCTTACAAATAAATCGTAAGTGATAAATTAATCACATGGCTATGTGAGGTAGTAATCTGCCACACATGTGTGCCGTTAGTGTATCCCCTAAAAAATGGAAAGTAAGAAGTTATATGTGATATTAAATTATAGAATTATAATTATTTTAATAATATAAAATAAATATATTAAATCCATAACTATACCCATCCATGATAGACAGTGAAGGGAAAAAATTACGTTAGTCCATAAGGTGGTAGTCCACCGTCCCCACGATCAACAGTTTTGTTTCCAATTTTACGAAAGGGGAGATGTATATAGGTCATGAAAATAACATAAAAAAATATCAGTATTTATAAATTCTAAGTTTATTATATTATAATTTTGTTAATAATTTATTAAGGATGTGGAAGAAAAAATTAATCAAAAACTCTCAATTAATAATGTCACCTCTTTTTCGAAACACCTTTAGGTTTACCCCAAAAACCATCGTAGATATGATTTCTGATCAAGCCGTGTAATCATGGATATTTTGATGGAATTTAGGATTGTATTTGGGTAATTATGGACCTAATTGTTTTTTCTATATGTGTAAATAAAATATGAGGGTATAGGTCCTTTTATAAGTGGGTAAAGGAACCCTCATTGAAACTGTATGGAAATTTCCCAAAAGAATCCAAAATGATAAAGTCATTCACAATCCAAAAGTGTCAAAATGACCATATATTATAATTTGAGATAGTATAATATTTAAATATGTCATAAAAATATTAATTTTAAAATTTTAATTGGAAAATGTTCTGTTATATTTTAGATTACCCTCTAGTAAAAATGTTTTTAACCTAAACTGCAATAATTAATTATTTTTGTTTTTGATATTCATTATGAAAAAATTAGTAAAATTTATTACTTAATATTAATTAATATGATTAAAAATATGATTTTTGTTACAAAAAATTCAATTCACATATGTGTAATAATTTAATTTAATATTAAACTCATACACGCGACCAAAAAATGTTTTTCAAAAGGTAAAGGTCTCCTATGTATGAATAGTTTTTATATGAAAATTAAACATGATGAAGATCCTGATGATATAAATTGGATTAATGAGGATATAGTTGAAAAAAATACATTCTAAAACCATCATAAAATATTTTTCAACTATGTAGATTCTTTAAATAATAAGATAATTCTAAATAAAACCAATTTTTTTTACTATTCCCCAAAATTGATATATTTAGAAAATTATAAAAAATTTAGCTTTTCAATAACTTTGAAATTATGATTTAAAAAATAAAATTAATTTTTACAAAACATTTTGAAAAAAATAGAAAAATTAAAATTTTAATTATGTTCTCTAAAACGTGGTGACACCATTTTTTGGAAAAAAACTTGTTTTTAGAAAAACACTAGATTTATTTATATGTAATGCCTAAATAAATTTAGATAAATGATAAAAAAAAATTATTGATTATATAATATAAAAATTTCAATAAAATAATTCAATAATAGTGATCAATTTAATTTATTGATATAAAATGTTTTGGTACATATAAAAAAAATTCCGAGAAAAACATTTGCATTATATTAAATTTGTTTTAATTTACATTAATAATTAATTAATAAAAAATAATTACTTTTTTATTTTTGTAAAAAAATATATTTTAATAATTGTTTTAATCCTATTCATACCTACCGTTTCAATGGCTAGGAAATGACTATCGTATTAAATAAAATATTTGGGTATTACAATCTACCCCCTTCAAATAAATTTCTCTATGTAATATTTGTCACACCACTACAAAAAAATTGAGGATACTTAAAACTCACTATGTCATTATTTTTCTATGTATTTTTCAAGAAATTTTGGTTTTACCACAAATCTTTGACTATGGGAGTGGTCTTGTGTCACATAACATCCAATCTATGATCCAAAATATCTATCACTTGCTTCTCATAAATAAGTCTTTCTCTACTGGTATGACTTTTGTGTTCAGTATATGTTTTGGATCAGGTATGTAGTTCATCATGGGAGATACATGGAACACATAGTGGACTTAAGATAGTTTTTTTCTACGTTCTTGCTAATAAGATACTCTCCCAAATCGATCAAGGATATCAAAGAGGCCAATATACATAGGGCTCATCTTTCCCTTCTTCATGAATCTCATAACCTTTTCCCTTGGGGAAATTTATTGGAATATCTTGTCACCAACATAAAATTCTAGATCACAGAAATGAATTTAAAAATAAAAATTCTACCAACTCTAAGATAACTTTATTTGTTTTTGAATGGAACTAACTTTATCTTTCATTTCCTTCACAAGATTAAGTCCCAATTTCTTTATTTCTACAACTTCATTCTAGCACATTGAATCTCTACACTTCATTATATAAATGAATTCATAAGAATACATATGAATGCTTGAGTGAAAGATATTGTTGTATGAAATTAAAAATAGAAGATGGTTTTTATCCCAAACACCTTTTAATTCTAGGGAACAAGATCTCAACATATCCTCCTGCGTTTGAATTTTTCTATTATACTGACCATCTGTCTGAGGATGATACATAGTGATGAAACATAACTCTATATCTAGATCATGTTGAAGACTATTCTAGAACATTGAGGTAAACCACAAATTCAATTCAGATATATTAGATTTTGGAACATAATAAAACCTTACCACTTCATTAATGTATATCCTAGCAAACAAATCTAGAGACAAATAATGTCTTACTGTAATGAAGTGTTGTGAATTTGTTTGGTTATCAACTAAAACACATATAGCCTTATTCCTTTTAGAATATTTGGGAATTTCAAAGTAAAAATACATGGTGATGTTGTCCCATTCCCATTCTCGTATGGGTAATGGTTTTAACATCCCCTTACACATTTGTCTCTCATCCATAACCTATTGGTATATCAACAACCAAGATACAAGCTCTTTAATATCTATCTTGATATTATCCCCTGAAAAATATTTTTTTGTCTCTATACATCATTATACATTTAGGATGAATAGTGATTTAAGAACTATGATCTTCTAGTAATAGATACTTCTTCACTTCTAGTATGTACATGATAGATTCATAGTTCCTAAAATATTCCATTCCATCATAATGAAGGTAAACATCATGAACATTTATCACCTCCTATTATAGTTACATTTCATTATTTAGTTCCTTTTTAATCAATACATGCATAGATGGTTGAACAATCATTTGAGAACGATAATATTTCTTACATTCCATCTCGTTTTTAAGATCCAAACTTTTTAAATCCATAAATAATGGATCGTTTATGATCCTAATCATTGATAAGATAGTATGATCCTTTCAGATCAAAGCATCGACCACCTTGTTCACTTTCCCAGGGTGGTAATGCATTGAGTTGTAATAATTTTTTGTCAACTCGGATCATCTCCTTTGGAAAATATTCAACTCTTTATAAGTGAATATATACATTAATATTTTATTTTTAGTATAGATCTCACACTTTTAGATATAAAGATAATGCCTATATATATTTATTGTAAAAAATATCACAGCTAACTCTAAATCATGATTTGGGTAATTTTTCACAGTAGACCTAAATTTTCATGAGTCATAAGCTTTTACCATATCATTCTATATGAGAAAAACACAATCCCTTCTTGGATTCATCAGTAAATATAAAAAATCCTTATCCCCTACAATGTAGTGTGAGGATAGGTTCACTGACAAACATTTCTTTATCTATTTGATATTATCCTCACATTAATTAGTCTAGAGTAACTTGGCATCATTCGAAGTTAACATGGTGGGTTTATTAGACATCCATGAGAAATTTTCCACAACTCACTGATAATATTAATCAAAAAAATGAAAACTATGAATTTTAATCAATGTAGTTGGTCTAGGATAATGTTTAATATCCTCCATACTTGATGGATCCAATGATATACCCACTCTTGATATTATTTGACCCAAAAATCATAATTTTCATTGTAAAAATTCACACCTAGTAAATTTTTCATAAATCTTTTCCTTTATGAGTGAATTCAGAACTATCATCAAATGATATTCATGTTTTTTACTTTATATTTGAATATAATAGAATATAATTCATAAATACTACCACAAACTGATCTATGTAATATATAAACTCTCTAATCCTGAAATTCATGAAAATAATTTTGGAATTAGTAAAACCAAATGGAATCACTATGTATTCATAGTATCCATGCCTTGTATAGAACATAGTCAAGGGTATATCATCCTTCTTGACCCTCATTTGATGATATCTAGACTGAATACCAATGTTCCAAAAGTATTGATCTCTACACATTTGATCAAACAAGTGATCATTATGGGGTAAAGTATACTTGTTCTTGATTATGATATTTTTAAGTTCTCGATAATAACTGTAGAGTCTAATTTATCAATCATTATTGCTATAAAAAATAATGGGTGTACCCAAAAGAGACACACATTATTGAATGAATCCATTTTTAATATTCAGCTAGAGTTTCTTCTTTAACTACATTTACTCAATCGGGTGAATTCTATAATGATTCATCAAAATAGGTTCAGTATCAGGTATGAGATATATTAAGAATTCAACTTCATTATTTAGTTTAAGACTAGAAAAATCTTTCAGAAATACATCAAAAAATTCTTGTAAAATAGAAATATCGTAATTGTTGAGTTTCTCCCTAATAATTTGAGATAAATATACCTTGTGAATATATATTAACACTCATATAAAAGAAGTAACTTCAATTTAAATTTCATTTTAATCCTTTCATCAATATATATTCACAGGACTATGAAAATAATTTATATGATATCATGAATTATGACATCTCATTTTCAATAAATGACACCTTAGGTTAAACAAAGTTTATATATAATCATAATATAATCAAATCATTTATGATTGTTCATAATGAAAATTTGAATTAACCGAATCATATCACCCAATAGTTTTAAATTAGATTTTTATCTAGGTATGTTGTCATGAACCAGGTGAAGATAGAGTTAAATATCAATGTTCCATTTTTCATAGTTATTACCCATACATACTAATTTATTAGAGTGACATTCTTTGGTAATATCAAAACTGGTATATTTTTTTATGAAAATAACACTCTTATATTTTCCATAACATAGGAAATTCACCTATACTTAGGATTATCCTTTGGGTTCACACTCAAATTTTATTATCCTAGTTTACAATGGTTAACTATTCCTATCCTCCATTACCTTCAACAGTGACCCAGGATTTTCATAAATAAATTTGTATATTCTTATATGAATATTCATTATGTTAAAGAAATATTCTTGGGGATTGTAAATGTTTAGTGCCTCTGGGAATGTAGGTATATAAACAATTAGTTCATAAGTGAACTAAATCACCACCCACTATATTCTTAATAATTGTCACCCTTATTTGAAATGTCACATGTAATAGATTTCTTCATAACATAGGGAAAGGAAACATAAGAAATAGTGATATCAAATACTTAATACTGTTAAAAAAATTGATATATCAATAGAGCATGAATATAATGGTTTGAGAAAATGATATTAACATTTGAAAATATGTACTCTTCATATAATTTATCAGAATCATGAATCATGTCATAAATCTTGGATGTTCATAAGATATGAATTATAAAGGAATCAAAGAGCATGAGCTAATAGAACATATCCTTATAAAAAGATATAGAATTGAGGAATAAACATATCCAAAGAAAATATTTTCCACAGTAGTCTAGGATAATTTCCAAGGTCAATAGAGTAGAATGGGTTCACTCACCAAACCATCTTTTTTGTCAAGGTTCACTCCCAAGACTATCATAATTGAAAAATTCTAATACTGGTCTGGGTTCACTACCAAATATATTTTTTTTTATCACAAGAGATATCAATATTCACCAAATTCATTAGAGGGAGATAAAGTTCACATACATCACATAATGAAAATCCTCAATGTCATTGACAATAGATTATAAACCATTAATCATATGATAACTCATGAAATGGAATGAGTTTCATGAACATTTAATCTCAGTTTAACCATTAGAAAATAAATTGTTTAAAAAACAATTCATTATAGAATAACCCATAGAAATTAAATTGTTTTCATAAAAAATTTCATCATTTAATCTTATAAAACTGATGGAAAATGTAAAGGTTTTCATAAACATCTTATCATTATAAACATAAACCATTCAGAAAAAGAATAAGTATAGTATCATTGGATCATATGCCCAGTAAATATTAAGTGACCTCATAAAATGTCATATTAGTTATAAAATAATTTAAAAATATCACTTTGAACAATTTGTGATGATAATATCCTTTTAAATTTAAATTTACTTATTTAAAATATAAAAAAACCAAATATAAAAAAAGTTTCTCTGAAAATATTTTTGAAAAGTGGAAAAGGAAGCTTCAAAACATTGATGGATCATGATGGTAGAAGATTCCATTCAATAAATTTTGTAAAAATTAAATCATGGGTAAATTTTTATTCAAACTATAATTTGAAAATATTAAAAACATTATTTAATAAAACATTAAAACACAAAGACATGGAACAAAATGGATTTTTTCCGAAGTGAGAAATAAAGTTGATTTTTCTAAAAAACATTTTCTTGATATATTGAGTAAAAAAGGAGATGAAAATGAAAGTAAAACATTTAGTTTCATGAAATAAACAACGTATAATAATATTCATGAGAACTATTGATATTTAGAACATGAAATTTCATCATTTGAAACTTTTTTATTGAAAATCACCATAAATAATGAAATTCCAATATATATCCCTAGACACTTTGGTATCTTTTAATAATAAACCACATGAAATATATATCCTAAAATGGATATATAAATCACAATAAATTTCAAAATAATAATCATAAATTACATTAATGGTTAGTATATATACGACATAAACGAAACAAGTGGTTAATGTGGCATGTGTCTTAATGAAGTAAAAGTGACATAAATATTTGTTTCCTTTAGATTTTACTTCATAGAAATACATATATAATCATATAAAATAAATATAATGTTATTATAAGTATATAACATAGTAATATACCTAATTATAATATAATATATTATCTCTTTATAATGTTTCCACACTCTTTTATTTATAATTCCTTATTAAAATCATCATTTCTAGGTGTGAGTTGTTTCATTTTTCCTGAGACTTTTGGTTCAATAGTTCTAGTACACGTACTTTTATAATAATTAAATAATATATAGAATTTTCATAATGATATAAATATATTATATATTCATTATATACATATTTATATAAATCCATAGATGTTCTAGATAGAATAATGGAATTCACCTTTAATGGGGACGGCAAGCCGCACATATGCTTGAAGGTTGTTTCCATTTTTTAACAGAAGTATCCAAAGATATGTATATAATAATTAAACATAAAATAATCATTATTATTTTTTATAAATCACAAATATTCATTATATTGTTCCTTATTACCTTCCATGTAAAATATAAGTGAAAAATGAATCACAATTCTTCATGAGGCGGTAGTCCACCATTTATACGAGTGATGTTATTGTATCCCCTTTGATATTGAAATTGAGAGGTAATATGTGATATTAAAATTAAATAATTATAAATAATTTAAAAATATAATATAAATAAATTAAATCTATATCAATACCTAACTATCAGAGGTGCTTATAGAAAATTAATTACATTGGTTCGTGAGGCGGTGGTCCGCCAAACACATGAACAACAGTTTTGTTTCCCATTTTAGGGAAGAGTAGATGGATATAGGTCATGAACATTACATGAAAATATATTTTTATATGAAAGACACTTATTTTTTTATATCATCATGTTTTAATAACATTTTAATTATGTGAAAAAATAAATAAAAAACTTCTTAGGCAATAATGATGCCTCTTCTTTGGACAACCCCTATAGGGTTACACCAAAAGCCTTCCTAACTTGGATTTTTGATCAATAAAAGGCCAGTGGTATTGTGTGTGGGAGTAAATAAGCTATTTTGGTATGTTTAAATAGAATAGGATAGGTTTTTTCCTTTTATATGTGGGGAAATGAACCCACTTGGAAACTACTAGTTAATTTCCAAAAAGAATCCAAAATAATAAAATCATTCCCAAGAAAAAAAGATTTTATATGATAATATATTTGTATTTGGGATCATATAAGATTTTTATATAGTCATAAAACATATTTTTATATGTTTATTTGAAAAAATCAACCTTATAATTTTGTTAAACCGCCCATAGTAAACCTATTATAACCATAACTATGGTAATTAATTTTTTATGTTTTCACTATTCATTATGAAAAAAATTAAGTTAAAATTATTTCTTGATATTAATTATGATTATTTAAACTATAAAATCCATTTTACTAAATTAAATTCCTATAAGTGGTATGAGTTAATTTAAAATTTAAGCAGTAGAAGCAATGAAAAAACGGTTTTCCAAAGAAAAACTTCTCATAAGTTTTAATGGTTTTTGTATCAATATTAAACATGAAATTAATTTCAATGAGATAAATTGTATTAATAAAATAATAGCTACAAATATTTATTTAGATCATTCTTAAAATAATTTTCAATTTTGTAAACTTTTTAAATGAAAAAAATCTTAATAAAACTAGTGTTTTTCACTATTGATCAAAAATTAATTTTTTTCAAAAAATTATAAAAAATTAACTCTAAGATAATATTTAAATTATGATTTAAAAAATTAATTTTATTCAAATACTTTTTTTAATGGGAAAGAATTATTTTTAATATAAGGTTGCTAAAGTAGGATGAAACTGTTTTTAACATAACACTAGATTTATTCTCATGACAAGCATAGGAAAATTTTAGATGAATGAAATAATATTTCATTAAGTATATGATATATAAATTTATTTAAAATAATTCAATAATAGTGATTAATTTAATTATTTAATATAAAACACTTTTTTCTTGTATAAAAATAGTTTTTAGAAAAATATTTCTGTAAGATTCAATTGGGTTTTTTAATTTCAAAATAATTCCTAACCAAAGAAATGATTTTATATTTTTTTAAACCCAAATTTTCATATTTTAATGAATCCTATTCATACCCTCTATTATAATGGATAAGAGATAATTATCATGTTAATTGATAATATTTTAATTGTATGTCACGGTTCTTTTAAAATCAGTATTTCTTATAATGAAGGTAATCGAAGAAGTTAAATTTATGGTGAGAAATATTTCATCAAATATTGGGATGTTACAATCTCAAGATAATCATACAAAATCTCCTTTAATAAATTAAAATCTATCAAGGGATATGGGTTTAGAGAAGATATCAGCATGATTAAGGTTGGTGTAATCAAAATCAACAACGATATAACCTTTTTGAAAGAGATATCAAATAAAATAGTTCCTAAAATAACCATAGTTAGTTGGATAGGGTTGGATACTATTTTTGGAGAAAATTATCATTGTAGTGTTGTCACACATGATATGTACATGATAATATGCCATCTTAAAGTCTAAGATAATATTTTTCGTCCATATAACTTCATCTTAACAACTCCCTCTAGATTTTTATTATACATTAGATGTATAAAAAGAAATATAGTTGTTCTTCTTAATATTCCATGAGACAAGGCATTTACCTATGAGATGAAAGGTTACAATAGTGATTTACCAATTTCGTTAGAATCCTCAAAAATTAGAATTTTAAAAATAAGTAATTTCAAAATAGGTTTCCTTTGGATAAAACAAACCAAGGTTTTTAGTTCCTTTAAAATTTTGATAAATAACTTTTAAGGATTTTAAATTGTATTCCATATGATTTTATTTAAAATGAAAACAAAGTAATACACTAAACATGATATTTGGACTAGTCATGGTATGATAAAGTATACATCCAGTAATAATTCTATAAATGTTATTATCGAATGAAATTTTTAATTCATCCTAAATTAGTTTTCAAGTTTTATTCATGGGTGTTCTAATTTCCTTAGCATATTCCATATAAAAATCTTTTATAAGTTCAATAGTGTATTTAATTTGGTCTAAAAAACATCCATCAGAATTTTTGGAAATTCAAAAATCCAGGAATAATTTCTTTATCCCATAAATCTCATTTAAAAATCTTAATTCATTAAATTGGAAAATTCATTAACAATATTTTCATTAGTTGAGCAGAAAATTACATTGAAAATATAAATTTTAATGATTAATAAATCATTAAATAAAATTGAGAGAAGGATGGAATATAATTTTCTCATTTTTATGTCATTTTATAAAATAAATTTAATTAACCCCTCCTACCAAGACTAAGGGGATTTTTTAAAATTGTATATAGCTATAGTTAACCCAAAATCATAACTTAGAAATTTGATATTTTCAAAATGGTGTGGTTAAGCCATAAAAAAGATTCAAAAATAAAACCATTTCTAAAATCACTTCTGACATCCATTAGAATTTTTTTAAAATTTAAATGAGGGGCTAATACCAATATGATTATAATGGATTCCATTCAATAAATGGGTGAAAATGGTTAACCATAATCAATAACTCCGTCTTGATTATATTATTTAGCAATATGATTTCCCTTTTATGGATAATAATCCGTCAATCATCATGTTTTTTTTTAAAAAAATCATCTTGTTGCCAATAATAAAGTTATTATCAGTACATTTCACATGATTCAAAATGTGGTTCCTTTGAAATTGGTTCAACTACCCTTTCATGGAAAGTGTATGGTTTTTATAATTAATAGTTTCATCAGCAGAATTAGGTTAAAGGTGGGGGTGAAAATATTGATCTTCAACCTCATTTAAGACTGTGCTTCTTGTAAGAGTTTCATATTATAATTTGGTAATAACAATCTCATGTTGATGGTATTTAGATTGAAACCATGATTTAGGTAAATTATTTGAAGGTTTTTCTCAAACATATTCAATTACCATATAATATTTTGGTTTATTTAATGTAAAAATAAGTTTGTCAATGTCATCATCACTTTTAGGATGTGATTTTGGAATATTATCATTAAATTTAATGTGAATTGACTCGTATGGGGTTTTGGTCCTCTTATTGAAGACTCCAAAAAATTTACATGTGTGTGAGTACCCAATAAAGATATCTTCATGATATTTAGGGTGTAAATTTCATATATTATATTTGGTATTATGAATAGTGTATTTAAAAGTGAAAACATTAATGAAGCCAACATTTGGAATTTTTCTTTTCCAATGATCATAAAGGGTTCTTCCTAAGATGGGTATTATTAGAGCATGGTTAAGGATAAAGGAAACGGTGTTGATCCAATTATCTAAAAACATTAAAGAAGGTTAAAATAATTAAATAGAGACATAGAAATTTCTTGGAGGGTCTATTTTTTTATATTTTGACAACGCTACTTTGTTCAGGTGATCTAAGAGCAGAAAAAGAGTACTAAAAAATTTTTGAATAATAAGACTCATCAATTTATTTGAAATAAAATGATCCACCATTGGAATTTCAGTGAGAAATGAATTTGTAGGATTTTTAATATTTTATGAAAAAGTTATTACAAGTCTCATTTTTACAATCATAGATGAAAACCCATGTAAATCTGGTGTGGTCATTGGTAATTACAAATGAGTATCTTTTACCTCTGAAACAAGCAAGATGATTTGGTAAAAAATGTTAATATAAAATAGTTTTAAAGTATTAAAAGAGGGAAATACATTTTTTGGATTTGAAAGAATATTTTTTTTATTTCCAATATGGAATGGTTAAAAAACTATGTTATATTTGAGAGATAATTTTGGTAAATCTCATACTAGTCGATTACAATTGACCTTGACAAGAGAGTGAATATTAAAATAACCTAGGCGATGATGTAAAATCCAAGAATAATTATATTATTCTCTTAAAAAATAATGGCATTGAATTGTAAGATAATGTAAATAAACAATATATACATTTAAAAAAGGATAGGTAGGAAATAAAATCACTCCTTTATAATTAAAAATATTAAAAAATTTACTAATTAATTTTAAAACCACTAAAACATAATTGATAAATACATAGTAGTTTATTCTTTTATCCATTTAAAAATAAAATATATTTAATTGGATTTGATTTATAAAAACCTATCATAAAAATGTAGTGATTTTACCTTTTGAATCATCTCCAAATATAACATATCCTCCATCAAAATCATCAAGATAATTTATGTTTAATGGATTACCACACACAATCCTTGATCACCCAATATCTATATACCAGTTATCTTATCTGGTATTTCACATTATACCATTATCCTAAAAAATAATAAAAGTATAATTCTTTTCATACTCATATTTATGGTTCACTTATGTTATCCAATAAAGACATTGGCATCCAAACTTGTTTGGTATATATTTTTCCATTAGATAAATTTGAAGAGAGATTAATGTTATTTATTTTACTATATCTATCTTTTTTAAAATTTAATTTGTAAACAAGATGACCAAATTTCATCCAATAATTATGTAAATTATTTTGAAAAGTTAATTTTAAAAAAATCGTTCATTTTATTATTTTTGATAAAGTTATTTTTTTTGAAAAACCAATCCCGGATTTACATTTAACAAAATGGTTGGATCCCAAAATTGAATTCAAGTATTTTCCACCTTATGGAAAACAAGAAATAATATTTTTGAAATATCTAATTTTAAATTCCAAATTTTCAATATTGTTTTGTTGTTTTTTTATAAGCATGTCATCCTTTAATTTTAGAATTTTGAAAAAAGTTCACAAAAACCTTGTTGAAGTTGACATATAACATATATAAGATCTTCATAACATAAATAATAAGTTGACTATGTATAATAGTAATAAATACAACGTACAAAATTTACGTCATTTAATACCTCGACATTAGTTTTTAGACAATTATAAATTTCGTTGCTTGATTCATAAGTTGAAATTGAGTCCTCACAAGAAATACAAGTAAAAAAAATTAGATATTTTTAACCTTTATTATTATTTTTTCTTAGGAAAAAATATGGTTTGATGGAAAACATCATTTCAAAACAAATGAATGTATATTCCATTTCCTTATTTTCCATTTTGGGGGATTTAGTAGATTTGTTTTATTCATGTAATTTTTCAATCTTTTAACAAGATGAAAAATCATTGTGTCTCTTTCATATGAGTTGTTGTGTTATTATTTAAAATAAACTTATTTTCCTCATTTTATGTTTTCCTTTTCATTATAATCTCATATTTCATGAGAGAAGTAATGAGATCCTTAATTATCCTATTCATTATTTGTTTATTAACTTAGATAACAATGAATTTAGCTCCGAATTTTTATAGAGAACCCTAAAGAATTTTATTGACTAATTATTATATAGAAATAGAATCACTAAGTGCCTTTATCCTATTATGAATATTAGTAAATATATTAAAAATTGAAATTATATATTCACTAGGATTCATAGATAAACTTTAAATGCCTTGTCTAAACATATATAATATTGTATCAATGACTTTGTTAGTTCCATAATGAGTTACATATAAGAGTTAAAAAAAATCCATGAGACGTTTTCATATAGAAAATTTACTAAATTAATTTTTATCTAAACCATAATTCAATGTATTTATTTCCTTATCATCTAATTCAAAATAATAAATATCATCTAGATCCCATTTATATTCTTTTTTGGTAGTTGGAGTATAACCATGCATAAAAAATTTATATATAAGATAACCCATAGATATATGAAAATCAGACATGAAAGTCTTATAATAAATATAATTATTACCATAAAAATGGATAACTACCCATAAAGTGTCCTTTGGGAGCACCATGGGTGTGTGAAAATCCATTTTAAAAAAAAATATTTCTTGAATAAGTAGTTAAAGATTTTTAATATAAAATAATATTTAAAATAATTTTCAAATATAGAAATAAATCAATTAAAGACTCCTTGGATACCAAATATATTTTTGAGTAAGGTAAAAAGGATGGATGGGATGAATTTAACTTAAAAATATAAGTAAATGATGAAATGTTTTATTACATAAAAGATACTTTTGAAATAATAAATATTTTTAAAGAGATTAAAAAAAGAATCAAATAATAATTCATAATGATATAAATAAATAATTTTATAAAAGTATACGAATAAAAAAACATAAATTAATAAATTATAAATTAATAATTTGGTGGATTTAAAAAAATTATTGATTAAATTAATAAAAATAAATCAATAAATAAATCATATAATTTAAATAAAGCATGATATTTGGTAAGGACGTTGAAAAATAGATCCAAAAAAACCCAATTTCTTCCACCACAATATCTTGGGGATTTATTGTAATAGAACATTATCTTTAATTGTAGCCAATATATCCTAACTACCATAATTTTTAGTTTACTTAAAGATACTAGAAATAAAATTGACACTAGACCTTAAACAGGTATAGATGGAAGCCTCAAAGAGAAGATTTTGTTGACTATTAATGGTACGTAAAAGAAAATCCAAGTCCCTCACTTTAATGGCAGTGAAAACCAATAATAAAATAAAGAGTGAGAGACATATATTTCTTAGAAGAAATAATGTTTTTATCTTAGACTTAGTTATCTATAATGAATATGATGAAATGTTAGGAGGAAATGAGAAGACGATGACATTGAAAATCTTATACAATATTTTCACACCCCAGATTACATAAGAGAGGATTTGTAAAATAGATCACCTTGACTGATATTTGGTGAACATTAGGCATTGGTGAATGATGAAAAGGTATTAGGGTTTCATGATTAGTTTTCAAGGAACCCAAGGAGCCTATTTATTTCATTTAAAACCATCATGAACCTTATAGAATTTTACAAGTGTAATAAATCCATTGAAGATAGTTTTTTATTAAATTTTACAGTGATAAATTATGGGATTATAGTTACTATTGTGACCCCATAAAATACTTAGTAACCGCCATCGGGTAGCTGGTGATATTGTTGGAACTCCACTGCTTATGTATTCTTCTACTAGTTAGATGGAGTTACTACAACAACCAGTTAGGGGAAATCAAAACCGAAAACAACTACTTTACAACTGATCCTAGTGACCGATTCTCCTCCACTAACTAGCAAATGTGTTTTGCTGAAAGGTAAGCCTACTAGACATGTCATCGGATGGCTGGTGTTTTCATCTACCTAAGATCCAACATGTTACACCTCTACTTTATTTATAGTCCCTCTATAGATCTGGAACATCACTCCATGACTTAAATAAGTTAATTATGATCTTGAAATGATTATTCATGGTTTTAATAATAATCTTACAAGATTTCAACAAGACTAACTGCTTATCACTTAAACAAAATTGTTAAATAACATAAAGAGTATTTATGGTTATTAAAACTTATATAAGGTGATATGAAATAAAAAAATATCTCAAAATCAGTTTTTAGGGATTTATTGACCTTAACATATCCTAACATCCATTATTTTCTACTTTTGATCAACATTTTATGTTAAAATTTATTTATTTTTATATTAAGATATTATATTTACAAAAATGTCATTATTTTACTTATAAGGGGATCCACCAACCATGAAATGATAAATCAAAAAATATAATTCGAACCTATACTATGCCTCATTTAATTCCCAAATAATTCTATCCCATTTTCATAAGCTTATGTTCCCTATAGTATTCCCAGATTCCTTCTAAATCTGGAAGGCTTCTAAGAATAAGTCAAATAATTCTACATAAGTATTTTCTCCCCTATAATTATTCATTCATTAATTATTCCCCTATATCTTATTAAATTTATTCTAACCATTATAATATAAATAAATCATTATTATTATTATTATAAAAAATTATATTGATGGAATAACCATCATCAATCTTTCCCCTTTTCCATAAAAAGATAAAAATATTATTTGTGTTACATATGGACTACCACCTCTATGAATGAACATTTTTTTATCACTACATGAAATTGATTGTTAAAAATATTTATTTAATGAATAAATAAGATATTTATAATATGATTAGTATACTGAAGAGAAAAAATAAATTTCTTTCTTTTTTATGTTCTATAGAAAATGAAAATGTTGTCAGTGTGTACACAAGAACTAAAACCTCAATGGAATAATTTATTTCATTTTAATCACCATACCAATGGGATGACTATGAGAATTTATTTAATGATTTAAATTATATTGATGAAATGTTTAATATATTCAAATTTTTATACTACTATTTTACTAGTTTTTAATATACAAACATTTTTCATAAAAAATTACCAAAATATTCTCTTCACTGATTCCAACTTCCAGAATTTTGACTAAAATTCACAAAGAATAAAATTAATAATTTTTATATTATTATAAATTATATTTTGATTACTTTTGATATCCTAGGAATGATGAACATTGTGTCAAATAAAGGGAATATTCATCTATACTTTAAAGAATGTGTGAAAAAATCAAAATCAATAAAAATTTGATGATGAAAATAAACTACAACTAACTAATAAATATATAATAAAATATTATAATAGATGATTATATTGGGTAATATAATTTATTTAGGTTATAAAAAAGGTTATTAATTTTTTAATTTTATAATACAGGTGGTTAAACAGATTTTTTGGAAGTCGGGAGTAAACTGTAAGTGGTTTTCAAAACTCACCCTCATTTCTTAAGTCATAATTATTTATATTTTATTATGGTTTTACATGATTGTTTTGGTTTATACTATTTTTTTATTATATATCCTTTCATACTTGTTTTCTATATAATTATACTTTTTTTTATAAAATACATTTTATTTGATTTATTTATTTCTTTTGAAAATTTGATGATATTAAGAATAACTCACATATACTCAAAATGAGCTATTTTCTTTACATTATAATATTCACTCTTACCACCAATGTTATCTTTTATTATTATAAAATATAAATTTGAATTATTTTGTTTTGGATAATTAAATTTCAATTAACCATATTTTGAATGGAATATTTATCAAACATTTTATGATGTAGTTTTCTATAGAGGTATTTTTCTTTAAAAATATTGAAAATGTTTTTTATTTCTTGATCATAGATTTTATCATACACTATATATTTTCTCCAGATGAACATTAAATATTTAAAAAGATCCATTATTTAATTTTATTTCCAAATAAATTTTAAAAAATCATCATTTCAATTCACATAAAAATATTTTTTCAAAAGTTCCCTATAAACTCTTCTCTTTATAAAAATATTAAAAAATGTATTCTAAAAACACTTTTATATTTCGCTTCTATTTTTTAAAATCTAAAATACCTAGTTCTTATATAATTAGGATTTATGAATAACATTATAAATTATTTAATGAAAAACTCATTTTTTTGAATTTTTTGTATCAACCAAAAAAATTCTTAAAGATATTTTGTGTGATACCATTTAGAAATGTAAAAAAACCATTTTATTTGCATGGGATCCTTATAATATTAAAAATTATTCTTTTAATATGGAACACATTTATATGGATGGTGATGTATGGGGTCCTATATATCCCTCCAATGAAATTATTATAGATTTATGTATCATGTAACAATGGTGTGTTTAAATACTTGTATTTGGTCAAAAAATAAATAGTGGACACACTAGTATTTGTTCATAACTTAAGTAGTGGGTATGATTAGGTTTTATCATAATAAAATGATTTCTTAAACTTGTCTTTATTCAATATTACCATGTTATGATATGTATCCAATACATGCCACTTATTTATGTTATATTCCTCTGAATATGATCAATTTATTTTGTTTATTATCTAACCTTTTCACACTCTAATACCATGGTATATGTTTTTTAATTTGATTTTATATATCCTTTTATCTTGAATTATGGGAAATATTATTGTTCTAAGTTTATTTTAATCATATATTTATCCCATGTTCATGATTTTTCATACTTTTATGATTTGATCCTTTTATGATTCATTGATTATTTTTACCTTACTAATAATTTTTTCTCACCTCTTATTATGTTTCCCTTTTCCCTATGAAATATATGCAAGATTATTTATTGAAGGAATTTATGTGTTGAGATGTGGTGAAAAATGTTGAAGAAATTATGTGAAATAAGATTCTTATTTATCTTATCGCAAAATAATATAAACCTTTGGGTTATAGGGATGTAATATTATTATTATATTTAATATTTTAAATATATAAATGATTAAAATAAATATATTTTTTATATTGGTTCATAAAACCCAATATTTAAAGAATTTTTTTAGAATCAAATCTTGGAGTATGGTTCTAGATCACCGCAGTTGGTATCAGAGTAAGGTTTAGTTATTTTTGGGTATTGTTTTATTTATTTCTAGGGATTATGAAATGAGAAAATTAGTAAATGATTTAGGGATAACCCAAAATGTAGGAAAATTGTCCTAGAATATTGGTGAAGTACATAATGTGTGGCTTCCTAAAAATGAAATATATTTCTAGATATAAAAAATTTTATGGAGTCTTTAGAAAATATTTACCAAGGGTAATTACCCTAAAATTTTTTGGTTGGGTGTTAACTCAATCTCCCCTCAATTAAAAAAAATGCACCAATTTCACACCTAGTTTGACATTTTAAGTGGATATGGTTCAGTGATTCAAAAACTATATAAAACCCATTCTAAAAAATTTAAATATAATTTCAAATTAGAATATGTAACTAATAGGTTAGAAAAACTAATGAGAGAATAAACCTAAAGTATTATATATTTAAATTATGGTGTTATGGGATGAAATACTTTAGGATTTATTTATCTAACAGTTTTCCATAATATTTTCAAATATTATCATAATAATTTGATTTTAGAATTTGGTTAGAGTTTTTATTATGAAAATGAATATATGAAAGGAATGTTTCTCAAAACTCACAAGTCTTATAAATAGTTAAATATGAGTTTTTTGTGAAAATGGTTTAAAATCTCAATATTGGTCTATTATAATGTAAAATACAAATTTTTTAGTCTTACCCATGATAGTAAGTTAGAAATTATATCTGCAGTCATAACCTAATCTATTTTTATTAGTGAGTGATAACTAAAATCAAGAGGATAAAACTTATTTAATGTAGAGAATATAAAACTCTATGAATTTAGCATTAGTTTCCCTTTAAATAAATAATATGTTTAATATATTTTTTTCACTCACAAATCCAAACTAAAACTAACCACAACACATTATATAAAGATAAATATAACCACTATAAATTAGGTATTGAATTGGAGGGTATAAATAAAGGTATCCATGTTATGAAATATATTTATAAATAATAATAATGTAAATTTTAAATGCTAATTCATTGAAAAAAATTATATAATTGTATCAAAATAACAAATGAAATCACATTAAGGCTAAAAATGTATTTTACCAAAAATTTATTTTTTATGCACAATTCATATTATTACATTGTAGTTAAGTAATGATTTTAATGATTTTTTATAATATATACAATAAAATAAGTTAAAAATATCCCAATATCTATTATTAGGTGTATAATAAATTCATTTCATTAATCGAGATACCTTTTTCCTAAAATCATTTTTACGCGTTATGAGCACTTACAATAAAAATATTTTTTAGCATTTTAAAAAAAATCAATCAGAAAAAATGATAAGAATATTTTTAATTATAATTTCCATACTAGTTAATAAAGTAAATTTTAGTTTTATGTATAAATATAATTTACTGAGATGAAATTAATTATAATGATAATGGTAAGAGGGTTATTTTCTAGGAATTGTTTTCATAAACATTGTGTAATTTTTATCTAAATAAATTAAATTGATAAATATTTATTAATAACTATAATTTTAATTTAAGAAATATAAAAATATATATATTAAAACGAATTTAAATAGAATATAGTAAATAATAACTTGAATAATAAATATTTTAAAATTTTATTTTCATATAAAACCAGTCATCATTAAATTTTATGTTTCCATTTAAAAGTTAAAATCCTAAATTTTCAATTTTAGTTTTGAAAAAATTAAATTCATGTTTTATCTTAGGATGAATATATTATATTAGGATAAATGTTTTTGATTTTTAAGAAAATATTGATTTTTAGGTGAATAATACAGAATTCTGCTTTTTCAAATATCATGAATTTTATAACATCATTAGGATTTAATCATGACATAAAAATTTTCAAAGACATTTTTATTTAAAAATTTGAATTTTATAAGAAAATATATACATTTAAAAATATATATTTTAATTTATCAAACTACATTTGACATTTTAAAACATCCGTTATATTTTTTTATAAATTTTTTTAATATGTTGTACATTTATAATAATAGAATTAATTTTTAAAACTTTTTGAAATTTAATCTATTAAAACTAATTTAATATTAGTAATCATAATCTAAAAATTTTGTAATAAGAACTATTTTAGATTTTTTTCATAAAATATAAAATTACATAGGAAAAACTTATTTACAAATGTGAATGTCAAAAAGATAAAAAAGGTTAAATATAAGTGGTGAAAGGCCAAAAATGTGTTTAAAACATGTCTCAAAATGAATTTTTGAGGTATTTATAAACCTTATGTAATCCTAAATTATATTATTTCACACTTTGGATAAACTTTACATAATGAAAATTATTTCTTTTTTATATTATAAAATTATATTTACAGGAATGCAATTACCTTCACTTATAAAAGCTGTCACCAAACACCTATTTAAAGATACGACAAAAAAATAATTCTCATATATAATATGACTCATTTTCTCCATAAAAAATAATATTCCACATTAATGTGCTTAATTTACCTATATATTTCTCAAATTTTATTCAAATCATGAAGGATTTGAAAAAGAAATCAAATGATTCTACATTTGTATTTTATCCTCTATAACCATTCTTTTTATCTTCTTCATATACCTCTTCTTAAGTTTAGTTTACTCATTATAATATAATTAAATTATTGTTATTATTTTACATAAATCTTTTTATATTGATGGAATAACCATTTTCAACCATTCCCCTTCCCATAAAAAATAAAAATGTAGTTCATGTTACATACTGACTACAACCTCAATGAATGAAATTTTATTTTTAATTCATTATATCGATTCTTAAACAGAGGTATTTAATGATTAAATATTTTATTTATAAGATGACTAATATTCTGAAAATATAAAAAAAATATACCTTATTTTTGTTCTATGTAAAACTAAAACTTTATTTTTGTGTTCATGAAGTCTACTACCTCCCTAAAATAACGCATTTCATTTTCATCGCCATCCTAATTGGATGGTTATTAAAATGTATTTAATGATTTTAAAATATTTTTAGGAAATTATATTTTTTGGTAAAATTATATTAATATTTATCTCAATATTAATATTCTAACTTTTATTCTTCAAAATTTACCAAAACACGTTCATTATCGATTCGATCGTCATGAATAAGGAATAAAATTATCATGAAATGAAATTAGAAAATTATAAATATCTATAATTAATATATTATAGTACATTGGATATTATAAATGTTATTATCTTTGTTTCAGGGAACCTTAGTCAACATCAACTTTTTAAAGCTTATGACAAACAATCAAAATAAATAACAATCTAATGATGAAAATAAATTATAACTAACTAATAAATATATAATAAAAACATATAATTTAATATTATATTGGGTAATAGGTATGAATAATGTTCTAAAATATGTTATTAATGTGGTTATGTTTATTATATAGGAGGTTAAATATCATTTATGCAATTCATGAGTAAAAGGTTGTAGTTTTCTTGACTTAACTAATATTCTAGATTAATAATTAATCCTATTTGACTATGGTTTTAAAAGATTATTTTCTATTATTATTTTATGATATTATATTTTATTTCCTTTTTATTTTATATGGAATAAAAACATCATTATGAATAAAAGTTTCTTTGATGTATTCATTTTTTCATAAAATTTGATGTTGTTAAGAATAATTCATATCCATTGCAAATATGCCCTTTATTTTCCATGTCTATATTAATTCATCCAGACATTGTTACATTTTTTTTATTTCAAAATAAAAACTTATAATATTTATCATGATCTTAAAATTTCAATTTACCACTTTTTATATGTAATATTAATCACCGTTTTTTTGATTTGTATCTCAATAAAGATAATTTTATTTAAAAATATAGGATTTTTTTCCTTTCATTGTTGATAATTTTATCTTCCACTATATATTTATTATGAATAAACATTATGACTTTTCAATTATCTATTATTTAAATTTATTTCCAAATATTGTTTTAAAGTGTATTCATTTCAATTCCATAAAAATCATTATTTCAATAGTGACTCATAACCTCTTATCTTTAAAATAATATTAAGAAATGATTTCAAAAACACTTTTATAATTTGATTTTATATTCATCTATAACTTCAAATGATCTATATCATATGGAATTGTGTTTTATAAATCACCTAAAAATTCCTTTTTGAAATAAGTCATTTGGTTGATTTTATTTTTGGTATCAATTGATCTAATTCTTGAAATAATTCTATGTGATTCCATTTGGAAATGTTATGAAACATTTTTTCTTTACATGGGTTCCTTATGATATGTTGAATAATTGATTTCATATAGCACAAATATGTTGGATGTTTATGGGTGGGGCTATGTATTTACCTAAAATACATTAGTTTTGGTTTTATATCTTGTGAGATAATGGAGTGGGGATATTCTTAGATTTGTTAAAAACATAAAAAGTAGAAATACTTATATTTTTTGACATCTTAAAGGGTGGGTGTGATTGGGTTTGATCAAAATTTAATGATTCCATGTTATTATGTTTATTTCATATTTCTTTATTATGTTAATTATCAATTAAATTCCAAATGTTTTTGTTATATTCCTATAAATATTCTCCATGGATCAAGTATGTTATCTCACATTTCTATACTATTATGACTTGGTATATGTTTTTTAATTTGATATTACATGTCCTTCTATCTAGACTTTTGTACATTTCTTATTGTTCCATATTTATTTTAATAATATATTTATATCATTATCATGTTTACAAGTATTTTTATAATCTAACCCTTTTATGTTTCATTGAAATGTTTGGCCTCATTGTAAATTTTATCTCACCTTTTCTTATATTTCCCTTTTACCCAAGAATTATTTGCAATATTATATGTAGAAGGATGTCTTTTGTATAGATTTTTGGAGAAATATTGTACCAATTATATGAAAAAATATTTTTATGTAGCTTATATCCAAAGACACAATGCCTTTGGGTTCTACTATTGTGAGATTATTCTGATATGTATTGCCTAACTTCTCATAATTATGGAAAATACATATATTTTTAGCTTGGTTCAAAAAAGTCTTTGAATAGTGAATATGATTATAACACTCGATATAAGAATTCAGGTATAGGTGACCTCATCTTATTATGTGGTTTAAAGTTACTACGATAAAACCAGGTGCTTGATGTATAGGCAATGAGTACCCAGTGGCTGCTAAGTGCCTGGTGTACCCACACCAGGCACATGATGGAGAGATTTTTTGTTTTTTAGTTATAGTTAAATTTCAATTTTAATCACTTTTTGATATTTTAGAATGGTGAAATTTGTGATATTCACCAAATCCCTGGCCTAGTTCATTCTCCAACTCTTCCACCTACCTCTTCTATTTCATATTATCCCTACCTTTGATCTGTGATTTAATCTTTTCATGAGTTGTAGAGGGACTCTTATCGTAAGGAGTATTTGTAATGTTTTTGTTTTCCCCTTTGATTGCTTCTTTTATCTAATTCCAAAAAAGATAAATCACTAATTTTTACTTCTATTCATATTTTCTATTCTCTTTTGGATCATTAGAATTTAGTCGCTCTAATACTTTTAGAAGACCATTGGTATTTTTTTAGCAGTTGAACCCCTATCTATATCTTATTTTCAAAGTTTCGTAATAGTAGTGGCATAGGATGGTATGAAATATAAAGGATGATTAATCTTCCTCTTAAAGAAACCTAATTCAAACTATAATTTCTAATCATTATGGGTTGTATTTGTGTACTTTTTATTTATAAATTAACATTTTTTGTTCTATTATTATGTGTTCTAGTTTATGTTTTACATTCCGGATTATTGTATTCATAGTAGGGACAATACCTTTTTACATTGTAATTATGATATTGTTCCTAATATAACATTTTCTACTAAATCATTAGAAGTATGAATAGGCTATGATAAATTTTTATATTTTAATATATATATGATATTGGTATGATTTTCTATTTTTGTTCATTTAATGATTCCTTGGTTATTTTCCCTCTTATATTGAATGATTATATGGTTAATTACCCTCTTAGTTTGGATTTTAATTGTTTGTTTTTCCAATTATATAAGATTTCTGATTACTAATTTCACCTATGGTGCTTCCATTAAAGATTCCCAATTTTTCTTAAATGAAATTATGAGCAAGGAACTATGCATGTATGGTTGGTATCCATTGTATTATAGATAGAATATATGAAACCAATAATTTTGTAAAATTTATTTCTTTATTTAGGAATTGGTGTGATAATTAAAATTTGATGTTACATTATTTTATCTCACTCTGTTTATGTTATATTAATATACACTTACATCTATCATAGTGAAATTGGGGTCAGTTGGTGACCTCTTATTGGGTATGAAGTACTCACAACTCTATGGATACCTTGGAGTATCAGTAAAGCATGTTATTTTTTTTATGTGTCTGTTGATTAAGGGTTTCAGAGTTTCTGGAGAAGTGTTGAGTATGATATTGTGAATGTGTGGCTATATGTCATCCCAAGTTATGGTCAGTGGATTTCAACAGTATTTTTGTATTTTGATTATTGAGTTCTATTTTGTGTTTTAGAATGTGTATTTTTATATTTTTCTTAATTTTAGGAGTTCTGATATTTTTTGTGTTCCTTAATAAATATATCTTTTTTGGATGTTATGTATGATGTTTTATGATTAGTTAAACTTTTTTTAGATTTATGGTAGAAAATATATTCCCATGTTGTTATTATATTTTATCGCTTGGTATTTATAATAGGTTTAATTGATAGATAAGCATTAATAATTTTTTTTTGTCATTATTGTTAGGTAGGGTGGTCTAATCCAGGTCATTATATCATTGGAAAGAGAACATAATCAAAACTAACCATCTGTAGAGTTTCATGATTGATGTTAATAGAAAGAACATTAAAAAACACATTCAAGGATATCAAAACACTCTAAGACTCAATTAAAAAAGTGGTTTTCTTCCCATCATAAAATATCATGAAATATAAAAATTTATTTCACAAACCCCCTCCAATTTTTAACATCCACCACAACCATTACCATCTTTATCTCAACAACTGGTCATTCATGGGGTAAAAACTAATCCTAATCTCCCTATATAAGATCATAACTATTTTATATTAGAAAATTACAACATGGATGAATCACATCACCTAAAAACAAAAATATATCCCTTAAATAGTAAATAACCACAAAATCATCATAACAAACACACTTTCATCTTAGGGTAAACAGTATAATAAGATGAAAATGTTAATAACATGAAAAGGTAATTTAAATTCATAACTCTCCTTAAATAGAATATATGTTAAGGAACTCACATCAACCATAGTCTTAGGTTATTCCTATGTATCACTAAATTAATAGTGGATCTCTATATATAGTGAAAAAATTAATTAATATCATACTAACATGGCATGTGTAACGCTACTAGAGGTCTTGGGATGATCAAAAAATAACATCAACATCCATATCATATCTTAATAAATATTTTAATCCATAATAAAATCCTCAAAGGATAAACATACCATGTTTGATGAAACACTATAATCAACTTTATCATTAAAGGAATGCCATACCTGTAAGAAACATAATTCACATTTGATCATAAATTACATGAAACATATTATATAATTGTTCTATAAAATTATTATTCATCATTATTTGTAATTTATAATATTTTTAAAGCTATAAAATGATAATTAATTATTTTCATCACCAAATTTTTTCATTATTATTAGGATTTTTTTAAATTGATTTTAAAATCTCATATTATTAAGTGTTCTAATTTATAATTCATGGATACTTAAGTGGTTTTTAAAAAATAATAATTAATTTATTACTATTATTTCTATACAGTATATTCAATATGAATATGCATGTACGAATTGTGTTTTCATTCCATGCATGGTCTTACTAGGCCAAAATTTCTTTATGTATGAATTTCATCAATTGAGGATTATTTATCCAAAAAAAATTCAGGATTCATAATTCAAATTTCATCTTCATAGTTTCACCATTGTGAAATTGACCTATTGAGGTACATTGTTTGAATTTATACAAAAATAAACTCTTTTACCATTTTTGTAAAACACATAATCTCCCTTGATTAATGGAAAACATTTTGATAAGTTTATAACATTATTGCGCCTTAAAATCCCTCTCAACATTTAACTCAAATTAATTGATTTTTTTATTTAATTAATCCATTAGGGGTTTGGTTATCCTTTTTAATATTTATTTCTACAATAGAAGAGACGATTAAGTATAGGGTAGAGTGTTAAATTTATTTAGGTGTGATTTATTTGGTTTCCATCATTTCATTTGTCATTTTGATTGTTAATTCATTAATTATTTATATTATTTGTAATACTACAATTAACATTCCATTGTATTTACTTAATCATTTTTATTATTCTATTTGTTATCCAATCTTCTTAATGGTTTTTGTTTATTAAAATGAATATTACTTATGTTTTAATAAAGTATTTTTCTTACTTTTTGGTTGAAATTATTTATGACAAATATAATAATTTCAAGTTGAAAAAAACATCAAAATAAGTTCCAAAGATAGTAAATTTCCATTAAATAATGTCCTAATAAGTAAATAAATAAATAGAGTTATATTCCCCCAAAAATAATTTCAAATTATATTTTCCTCAATATTCTACCTTTTCTCATATTTACTTATGTCATTAAAGTGATTTCCAATTTAGATTTATTTTTATTAATTAATTCATTAAATTATGAGAAGATTTCCATCCTTTCCCCCCTTTTTTTCTTTTCCATTACCAAATTCACCAAAGTCATGAAATAAATTTTAAAAGACCTATTATGGAGTCGTTGTTCAAATATAATGAATATTGTAAAGTTTTCTCATGATTATGGTATGATAAACCTAATTAATGATTTATGGGAACTTTACAATATTATTTTTTATTAAAATTACATTGTAGAGTGGAGTGTGTAGTCATTGATGTGAGAGTAAGCTAATTATTTGAAATTAATAAGGATATTAATAATGTCACTCAAGGATGTAATAGAAGAATGATGGTACACCACTAATAATACCATTGAACAAGTATATTAATGTAGAAACTATAACATTAACTCCCAACCAAAATATACCTCTAAAGAACAACCAATAAAAAAACATTGCATCCCAACAACCATCAAAGTTAAAACCTAGTCTAAACACATATTCCACACTAATGTGTCTATTGCATTAAAAACACCTTACATTTATCTGGTAAAAAATACATGATAAATATTTTTAAACTGAGGTCAAAAATACTAATAGATGATACTACAAATATGATATTTATCGACAATCATATGAACACTTTTGGTGGTTGTGCTTTCCCCATGGATAAAGGGAAATAGTGACATCCAAAAGTGGTCACTATATGGGTCTATATATAGACAACGTTATTAGACACTAGGGAAGATTTTAGTGGACACCATAGGTGGTCACTAAAGGTCCCTGAAAAAATATTAGTGACCTCCATAGGTGGTCGATAATGGTCCCAGAAAAAAAACATTCATGACTGAAAGAAAATTCACAATATAAATTCCATTCTAAATAAGAAAACCAAAAAAAATCACCTAATTGAAAACTAGAATCAAGATATCTTCAGACCCTTCAAATATTCTTTTCAAATCACCTAAAAACAATAAAAAATATTAAAAAATGAAAATATAAAATAAATAGATTTATCATTAAAATTTAATTTATTTAGTTATTATATAATGAAAAATAAAAATAGTTTATACAATTTTATGATCATAAAACATCATAAATATAGAAATGGTGAAAAGATAATCAAAATTGATAATTACACAATTTAATTATCATTTCAGCAATGAACATTAAAGATTAAAACAAATTTTACCACATACCAATCAATCTGAGAATTGAATACACATGTGGTTTCTTGAAATATATTAAAAATAATTTAAGTAATGCTCTCCTATATTTTCCTGTCAAATAGAATTATTTTTCTCATTTTTGACCCCATGAAGGAATATGTTATTTTAATTAAACTTGAAAACCATACCCATTTATTTTCAATATCCCGGGAAACACGAGCATTCGATGGGTGAAGTGTTAATTCCAATAGATCATAAATGACTCATTAATCATTCTTCTATAGTTTCATGTTACTCTATGTGTGTTTTCTAGGTATTGTCCCTTTTTACATGATCTTCTCCTTTACTCTAAATCCTAGGTATGAACCACATTTTTTATCATACCTTCCAATTTGGGTATCAGATCGTTGTTCTGATTGTTGATACATATTTTAAATTTTTTAAAGATAATTTTCCTAATATTTCATGTTAATCAAATCTAGTTTGATCAGTCTTGAACTCCTATACATGATGTTTTCATTATTAAAAAAACAAATTAATAATAGTCCATCATAACTTAAGCCATACCGATTGATTTAGACACAGGATGGATATATAATGGATTGAAATAGATCAAAAATGATTCAAGTAATTCTCTCATCGATTTTCATTTCAATCAGTATTTTTTCTCATTTTTTACCCCCTGATTTGAGATGTCATTTAAGTAAAACTTGACAAAATTCCAATCATTTTTCATGATACTGAATGACACAAGAATCTGATGGATGCAACATAGATTCCAATAGTTAAAAAATTACATGGTGATCATTATGTCATGATTTCATCTCAATCCATGTGTGTTTTCTAGGTATTTTACAGTTTTATGTGACTTGTTAGTTTACACCAAATTCTAGGGATGAACATCATTTTAAATCATACAAATCAATCCGAGTATCCAATCGACATGCTGATGGTTCCTATATATTTAAAATGACATAAATATAATTTTCATAACATTTCATGTCAATAAAAACTAGTTTTTTTGGTTTTAACCCCATCACGCCTTATTTCTTCATTATTATAAAATTTTTAATAATTTCAAATCATATCTTAAACCATACCGATCAATATGGGAATCAAATGAATGTGTGGTTGATAATAATATATCACAAATGATTTAATGATTGATATTCTATTTTTTTATGTCAATCAATTTTTATGCTCATTTTGACCCCTAATGGTAGATATGTGATTTTAATAAAACTAGAACATGTTACCAATCATTTTCCATCATACCATGTGACACGAGAATCCAATGGACGGGGCTTTCATTTTATTGTGTTATCAATGAATCCATAGTAATTTGGCCAAAATTTTATGTCAATACAAGTGCATCTTCAAGGTATTGGACCTATTCAAACCCTTGTTTTTCTGATCACCAAATAATGTTTATTATTCCATTAATAAGGTTTATGTTATATGATACATTTTATATTGTAATGAAACATGGAGAAATTTTTTTAAGTAAGACTCACCATTGAGGGTGAGTCACTTCCAAGGATGTCTCACTACCATGAAAGTCTCACCATTAGAAAATGTCTCTCCATTGAGGAAAACTCACAAAAAATGTGGAAAAATAGAAAATTTCTAGAAACACTCACTGTTGGTTATGAGTCACCACTAGAACTCAGTTTGTAATGTATGGAATGAATCGCCACTAGAGGACGACTCACCATTAGATCCGAAATATGAAAAAGTGTTCAGAACACCTACAGAAAGAGTAGAGTCACCACCAGAATGGATATTAGGATAATTATAAGAATAAACTACCATCGAGACGAGTCATCATTTTCATGACTCACCATACTTCATATCCACCACGAGAGCTTAAATCATCATCAGATGTTCTCACTCTTTAGAACACTCACTTCAGTCCTCCATGGGAACTATATCAAGAAATTGTCATAGACTTATCACCATTCAAAAGACTCACCCCTAATCTTTCTAACATCTATTTTATCAAATTAAATTCTAAATTTTATTTTAATGTTAATTCCTTAAATGTTACGTTGAGATGCATTAATTAATGTTTCAACTCTGAGTATGAGGAAGTATGAAATCTGGATGATTATCAATTTTGGTGCATGTTTCTCGTAAAAAGATTATGTAGACTTTATCATAAGATGTAATGTGAAAAAGTGATAAAGATAGACACATATACATTGAGAGATCTTCATGAACATAGAGAGTTGGATGAGAACATATTGAAGAACCTAAATAATACCACTTACTGAGAACATACTTTTTTATGCCTACCTTCAAACATTTTTAATGAGTGGAGCTTACAAAATGAAGGAGTTTACAAAACTATTTTCTACTACAAATTGTAGAAACATGTCTCGAGCTTCATTTAAAACTACACTTAAAGAGTCATAAGATTCATAGAGTATCATAAAGAGCATAATGATTATATATATATTTTACATGCTCTGTTTTTTAATTATCATTGAATTACAAGAAGTGTGTGTATACTATATATTTTTTCACACACATTATCACCTACATTAAACTAGAAGATAAATATATATCTTATGAAACACTCTTTTACCTTTATTCCCTTGTGTTATGGTAGAGAACTGTGTGAGCCCTATTTTACCTATTTTCTCATGATTACTATGGAAGAGGTACATGTGTGGCCTATACAGTTTTATTATTTTTGTACACCGAATCCATGTTATGAATAATATTTTATTTTACATAATCTTCTTGGAAATAGTTTATTTATAAGTTGATAGGATAAAGTCTTAGCTTTAGACGGAACCTACTGCATTCATTTTCACTATGTGTTGTCTTGGTTTTATTTATAATCATTAAAACTAAATCCGTTTTAATCAAAACCTCTACTTTCATAGTTAACCTTAATTAGTGTTTATATACATTTTTGATAGATTAAATTTATTTCAATTTTTAATGTAATATTACATATTATTTTAACTAAGACCTAATAAATCATTAATATTTATTTTTAAAGGTAAAATCTTATATCAATTAGCTATTTTGTTTAATTGGGTTGTATTTAAAAAAATGGAATTTTATTTACCTATTTTTAACAAAACAAATTATTTGATGCTCAATTGACCCCTATTGAGATGCTTAATCCGACCAATATTTGGTATCAAAGAACTATGATTTTGTATCAATGTTTTTAAAAACTTATTCTTCTGTGATTTTAGTTATTCTTTAAATAAAACATATATTATTTCTAAATATAATTCTTTAAATAGATAATAGACAAGATGATTGTTTTACGAATATACCTCATATTTTCAATGGTAATAATTATTCTTTGTGGAAGATCAAAATGAAAATTCGAGTTAAAATTATTGGTTTTGATATTTTTTCTACTATAGAGGATTAGTATGAGTTACCTAAGTCTCTATGAAAATATTTAAATGATGATACATAACTGTAAAATATTAATAATTTCAATGTTATGAATTCACTAAATCATACCTTTAGATATGAGGAATTTAGTAGAATTTCTTCTCGTAAAACAGTGTTTGAGATTTGGGTCACATTAGTTATTTATCTTAAATGAACAATCAATGTTAAAAAAAATGCGATTGAATACATATACTATTAACTATGATACTTCTAATATAAATCCAGATGAATTAATTTCTTATATGTGTCTCATGTTCAATGAAATAGTGAACACAAGGGTATCCCTCAGAAATCCAGTGTCCAATAAGGATCTGATTGTGAAATTTCTCAAATGTATTCCTGAAATTTGGAGTTAGACATCTATGTTAATGCAAAATACTTTTTATATAAGAAAATTTATAATTATGGAGTCAATTAGTAGGTTAATGATTTACGGAGAAAAAATAAAAGACAATTGATATGAGGATGATGAACCAAAAATAAAAATAGTTGATTTCAATTCTACTGAACCTAAATAATAATAAATTGAAATGATACAATCAAAATGTTTTACTGAAAATGATTTTCCACCCGATAGTGATGAAGAAATTGGGCATCTAGACGTAATATTTAAAAAATTATATAGGAGGAAAAAAATTCATAAAGCCTTTTTATAAAGGAAAATATAAAAAAAACTACTGAAAGAAGGATTGGAGAAAGGGTTAAAATACAAATGATACAACCATCTAGGAATAAAAGAGAAAATGATATTTAAAATCAGATTTTCCAAAATAAAAATAAAAATATATATGATGGAAATGATTGAAAATTCAAGAAATCCATGAAAGAAATTTTGAGTGCCTATAAGGAGAGATCCAGTGAATCTAACTCTACTCCTAAATAGAAGCCTGACATAGTCAAAATGTGTTAATTAATAATGTATCATAGTTACCTAATATATCATCTATTCTTATTTATGACTATTCTAAAAATGAAAAAAACTAATGATGATTTTTCTCTCAAAGAAACTAATAAATATTACAAAATACATGAGCACGCTTTCAACAAACATAAAGATTAATATATTTTTCTTGGAAAAAACAATTCTTTATCTTATAATAAGATATGTAACCTTGCAGTAGAGAAATATAAAAATGATCATTTGTTAAAGAATAATATAGATCATAAATTTTCTAATGAAAAAACTAAATAAGAATTTAGAAAATTTTAATAATGGATGAGAACAACTGACAGTGACTAAAAGTTCTTTTTTTATTTTCAAATATCCACTTTTTTGTTGAGCAGTAACCATACACAATATTAAAAAAATGATTCCAAATTCAAAGAAAAAAAATCCATCATCACTACCTCGATTATTTCATGTGTCATCAAGTCACATCTAGAGTTGCAAGAAGCATCAATCTATTCCCTAAGACAGATGAGTGAACCAACATCGTTGCCACAATGCTGGAGAGAACCCACCAAACCTCCTCCCACCACCAAATCAAAACACCATCATAGAACACCATCAAACACGCTGAACATCCTCATCGCATCAACAACATAGAAAACCCCAGACTCATGCATAAAAATTATTCACCAAAAATAGAACCAAAAAATATAAATAACACTCACAGAAGCAACCAAAAAATAATTTTTGATGACATTGAGGATGAAACACTCAAAAAATTCATCATCACAATTGACATGATGAATATATCTAAAAAAGAAAAACATTCCATTAACATTGTCAATTCCATCTCTAAGAAACAAGAACATTGAGGAAGAATAAAAACTGATTAAGGTCACACAGGTATCATTTTATGCTGTCAAACTCCAAATAAAAAAACATATAAGAAGCCAATAATCTAGATTTTTCTAGTAGAGTAGTAGAGTAACTTAAATTTAGGGTAGGGATTTGAACTGATCAAGGGATCTAAACATTGGTATCGCAGTGATATTAAAAATTGTATCCAATGATGATATTGAGATGATTTTGGAGATCCATGAAGACTATCGAACACTAAACCAAAAAACCCAAAACCAAAACGATCCATCACTCCAGATCCAACCTGAAGAGGCACATTGGAACAAAAATCGTATCAGGACTGGAGCAGTTGGGGGATTCCATAGTGAACCACCTTCATCGAGACCATCGAAACCTCCCTATTTTATATTCACAAAGAAATTAACACCATGAAATTTTAGAGAACCCATCAACTAAACAAGATCTAAAAGGAAGGAGAGATGAGATAGGGTCATGAGATGTGGAAGCCAAGAGAAATTTACTAGGGGAGGGGGAAGTCCCCAAATAAGACATAAATACTCCCCCCTCTAGAGTGCCACCGAGGAGAAACCGTAGGGAGAGCAGAAGCGGAAACTAATGCCACTCAGAGGCCCCATTAATGGGGTATCTCATAATCTTTAGGGAAACTAAAACGTAATATAGGTAAACATTTTTTTCATAAGTATGTTACATGTTTAGAATACCAACCATGACAGAGTATAGTTTTTAAGAGCACATTTGAACCTAAATCTAAATTTGAAAGCTCTACTATCAGTTATTACTCTAAAGGTCTAAAAATGTTTTTATTTCCAAAATCATAAAGTCAATTTATAAGATGCATGCTCAAAAATGTGGGTTCGTAATTCCCTAATTACTAACACATCTGGACCGAAAAAAATCTAGGTACCAAAATTATCCCTTGTATAAATGTTGATTTATAGGAATATAACTTTAAGTCCACCTGCAAATGTCTATGATTCTTGGTAAGTGGATGTTTTTGGAATATGACAGGAGACTACTCATGTTTCAAGATCCTAATAAAGGTTGATGGTGGTCATGTCATCTATGGTGAAAATGCTAAAGGGGAAATCATTTCCCTTATGAAAATTGGTAACACTAACTATATTTTAATTTCCAAACTACTATTTTTTATTAGTTTGATGTATAATTTTCTTATCATATCACAATTATGTGATAATGATTTCAGGTTATGTTTGAAAATAATGAATGTAATCTTTTTACGCCACAAATTTGTTATTTTTTACTCTATTATGGAATGAGAATGTATATGTTGTTAACCTTGATTCAATGATTTCTCAAAATGTTTCCTTCTTGAGTAATTTTCATAAAGAATCTTGTCTTTGGCATTGTAGATTAGGCTATTGTAATATTCACACACTTAGGAAATGTACTATGAAAGGGTTAGTTAGGGATTTACCCAAAATTGATTTCCAAAATGACAAATCTATAAACCATATCAAAAAGGGATACAACACAAGATTTATTTTAAATTAAAGAAACAAGCTCCATCTTCTAAACCTTTTGAGTTTGATCATATGGATTTATTTGGACCATCTAGATATTCTAGTCTAAATGTAAAGAAATATGTTTATGTACTAGTGGATGAAATTTATAGGTATACATTGGTATTCTTTTTAGCTCATAATATTGAAGCATTTTCTTACGTAACTATGTATGATAGATGTATATAAAAAGTAATTAGACATAGAAATATGAACATAAGAACTATCCATGGTCCTGAGTTTGAAAATCATGCCTTTGAATCCTTTTTCTCACTAAAATACTATAGTAATTACTTCTTTGAACCCATGAGCCCACAGAAAAATAGAGATATATAGATAAAGAATAGAAGACATCAAAGATAGTTTGTACTATGATAAATTAATATTACTTACCTATCTACTTTTGGGAATAAGTTGGGAATATTTCCTATTATATAATCAATAGAGTTTTAATTAGACCTATCTTAAAGAACAACCCTTATCAGCATTGGAATAGTAGAAAGCCTAATGTTATTTAATTTAGAGTTTTTTGTTGAAAATTATTTATTCTTTACACAAATGATAATATTCAAAAAATTTCCTCCAAAATTGATAAATGAATTTTCCTAGGTTATTAAACCTATAACACATCTTATAGAGTTTTAAACAAAAGGACCATGGTTGTGGAAGAATCTGTTGATGTAAAATTTGAGGAAACGGATCCACATGATCGTAAGACCCCAATAGAGATCCTTGATGGTGATTTACCTTATCTAAACCTAAATTTCAAACCTTCTGAATTTTCTATAAAGCAATAATAAAAAAATCTAGTTCAAATGAACTTATAAAACATGAACCCAAACCTTCAAATAATATTTAAGTGACCATCCCTTATTTTTCTAGAAATGGTAGAATCCTTAAATACCATCCTTTAGATGCTATAGTTGGATAACATGATAGAGGTACATATACTATAGATTCTCTATGAAATTGGGTTGAACATCAAGCATTCTTGTCACAACTAGAACCTACGAATATCAACAATAAAATAAATGTTGAATTCTTGGTAATGGAAATGCAAGAAGAACTAAATAAATTTTAATGAAATAAATTATGATAATTTGTGGATATTCTAAAATAAACCATAGTAAGAGGAACTAAATGGGTGATTAGAGACGATTTTGATGAATTATTCCTAATAATAAGGAACATGGCTATATTTTTTAATTCAAGAGTATAGTCAAGAAGGAGGTATAGATTTGGAAGAGATCTTTTCACCACTAGACATACTTGAATACATTAGAATAGTACTTGCATATACAGTACATCTAGATTTAAAATATTATCAAATGTATTTCAGTATGTCGTTATTAAATGGTTATATAATTGAGTATGTTTTTTTAAACAACCCCATAGTTTTCTAAATCCACATCTTCCAAATCAGGTTATTAAATTAATAGAATATTTATATGGTTTGAAACAAGGTCTGAAATATTTGTATAATAAGATCAAAACTTTTCTTATTTTAAAAGGTTTTTTAAACGGTATTTTTGATCCAACCCTTTTTATAAAATAAATTTCAAATGATTTTTTATTTTACAAATTTATGTAGATGATATTTTTTTTTGGATATTCACAAAATTATTTATGTACTAAGATTTCGAAAATGATGAAAACTGAAATCGAAATGATTAAAATGGGTGACCTAAAATTATTTCATTGGTTTTTTGGTTTTTCAAAATAAAGAAGGAATTTTTTGAATTAATGTAATTATATTAAGTATATTTTAATACATTTTAATCTGGATAGAGATAGGATTAGTTATACTTCTATGAGTTGTACCAATAAATTGGATCTTGATGAAGTTAATAAACCTGTAGATCAAACCACATATAGAGGCATGATTGGATGTCTTCGATAACTTACTGATATTCAACCTGATATTATGTTTAGTGTGTGTAAGTGTTCTATTTTTGATTTAAATCCAAAATATTCACAATTAATTGTTGTAAAAATAATTTTCAAATACCTCAAATATACTACCAATTTAAGATAGTTCTATTCAAGGGGACAAGAATTGGACTTATTAATTCAAATGCTAATTTTAGTGGATGTCTGTTAGATAGAAAAAACCCCTCTAAAACATGTCACCTTTTGGAAATTTCACTAGTTTCTTGGATTAGTATGAAAAATAATTTCTTACATTTTCTACAACTGAAGCTAAATACAAAGGAGTAGGTAGCTAATATAAAAACAATTTGTGGATGAAACACGCATCACAAGACTATAGATATCAATTCCAATATCTAGCTATAAATTTTTATAACATGAGTGCTATATATATTTCAATAAATACTATATCACATTCTAGAACAAATCATATTGATGTAAGACATCAATTTTTTAGAGATCATTTTCAAAAGGGTGGTACTCCTCTTCATTACATTGGTAGACAACATCATCTTGTAGATATGTTTACTAAGACTATGTATTCTGTGAGAATAAATTACATCAAACATGAGTTAGATATGATTAATTATAGTTAATTTTTATTTTTTAGGAATAACTATTGTAGTTTTCCCACCATTTTATATTTTTCATTTTTCTAGATTTCTCACCATTGTGATTTCCCACTATTTTGTATTTCTCACTACTGTAGAATTCTCACCATTTTAGATTTCTTACCCTTGAAAACATCTCATCATTTTGTTTTTACTCACCATTATAAATACTCTTGTACCTTTATAGATTTTCATTATTACATTTTGAACAACGAATATTATTTTCTCTACGATTTATTTAATTTATAATTCAATTCAAATTTTCTTCTCTTTTTTGATTTTCAAATGATATTTCGATTTTTTTTTTTTTCAATCCCTAAATCCCAAATGAAATAAAATTAGATGTGTGTATAATTTCAATGACCTCATTCCTTGTTAAGTTTATCTCAAGACAGGGTGAAACACTTTCTATCTTGACTATTTTCCTTTATTCTATTTCAACAATACCTATCGAGTCATTCTCAATGTCCAGAATTAAGTGATCTTCTATGTTTTCTCTTGATGAGTCATGTCTTACAAAGAATAAAAAAGGGGAATCAACTTGTTCAGTTTCTTCTATAAATCCACTTAATCTTATGATTTTGAAGAGGTTTGTAGTACCAAAGAATGAATTTCAAGTGGAGTGGATGATTCCACGTAAGTATATAGTGATTCAATTTATAAAAAACTAGGGATGGAAGAATTGGTTATCTTCTAACTAGAAAAAATTCTATCCTATGTTGGTATACATGTTTTACTAGTTTGTAGAGTAAAAAATTGATGGAAAAGAAGATTATATGGGGACTAGATTAAATGGAAGAAACGTTTTTTCATCGAGACAATGGGATTCATGTCTTGATGTACCACATGAACAATTAGAAAGTGACTTCAAATGAATGATTCTAGATGATATCGATGATTTTATTAATGAATATTCCCTTTCTGAGTTATTGGATATGAAATAGTTTAAATTCAAATAACATCAGAGCATGATGGATGGTATAGACTATTTTTAAGTACATTTAGCACATAATTTGTCCTATAAAAGGGGAATTTTCCACATTGAGATATCAATATTTCTATTTATTGTGCATTGTGAAAATAATAGTGAAATTCAATTTGAAATGATATTTTATGCTACATATGTTAGAGATGATTGATATCACATCTAGATAGAATTATTTTTATATAACCTATGTTTATTTCAACAATTTTGAAAGCTAAAGGATTGGTTGGTAATGATTTTGAATCAGTGGTAGATTCCGGTGGATTTTTTATCACTAGGATAATATGCCGAAGGATGAGAATAATATGGAATCCATGGAAAATAAAATGGTTGGTTGATGATGAAATTTTTTATTTTTATTTCAATCATATTTAATATCCTTCAAAACCAAAATATCTTGTTGATCAAGGTTTTAAACCAGACAATGTATTTGAGTATTCTGATGAGGATGAATAGGTTACTGTTGGTATAAATGAAGAGGAATAATTTTTATTGGGTGAAGGAAGTGACCCTGGTTTTTCATGAGAATACCATCCTATTACTTATAGAGCACCTAGTCTACGTAAATATCTCCCTAAAATACAGAAACCATATACGAAGTTAGTGGTGATAACGAATCTGAAATATATGGTGAGGATCAGTTCCAAAGTACATTCAAATCCAATATGAAAAATGGAAATAGTAAATATTGAGAGGAAAAATAATATGAGGATGATAATAGAAATGGTAATGGATATGCTGGTGTTAATGATGATATTGATGGAGAAGGTAAGGAAGTAATGGTGATAGAGGATCTGGCCGTGATGGTTCTAGTGGTTGAATTATATTTGAGGGTGTGGAAATTCCATATGATTTAGTCTCTTCTCTTGGATGTTCTATTTCAAGATCAGAAAAAGTGCCCAACATCATGAGAGAAGTGGAAATGGATTCTAATGAAGGGAAAGATACATTATTTGAGGAGGAGGAATCCCCATGTATTGAGAGTCAGCATGTTGAGTCTGCTATTGGTGATATTTCTATGCATACAGAAGACGATTTGATGGTTGATGAGAAAACTATTGTTGAATAGTCAATGTTTGAGTATATAATGGTTGTTGCTGGTAATGAGTAGTTAGTTACTAAGCAGTTTGGAGTTAATACTATTTCTGATAAGCTAGGAGATGAATTTCAATAATTTTTTGAGGCCCCTCCTATTATTGTATCTAGTGTGGGTGTGTCTTTAACTTCAAAGCCTTTAGTTTTTGAGATTCTTATTAAATAATCTAAAGGATGGATGGACCCAATTTTTGAGTAATGGGACATGTTTCATTGGGGTCCGCAAAATAATGGTGGACCTGATCATTGAGAGGTAAGAGATCCTATGTGATCTTAGTTTATCCGATTTATGTTACTGATATGTTAAAAATATTTTCTTTTGAGAGAGTGGATAAACCTTTTGTTCGACCAGTGCTTTTGGATTATGTCATAAGAGGTGACATAGAATCCATTATAAAAAGGATTATTTCTGACTTCAGTTTGTTTTTGCGAAATCAAATGCATTAGGTAACTATGTAAATTGAAAATTTTGCAATGTATTTGTTTAATTTGGTAATAAAACATATTAAATATAAATTGATGAATCCAATTTACAAAGTGGAGAATCAAAATAGAAGGATTTCTAGTGAGTTGGAGTCTATAACATATGACATGGAAGTGATTATAACTACCTTTACTACTTCTATGGAATCCTCAATTGAGTGAATGGTGAATATGCCCTCAACACTTTCTACTTCTACTATTCCTCCTGTCAATGTTGAGATGATAAAATCTATTTTCAGAGAAGAGATTTTTGCCTTTTCTTCTTCTAGTAGTTCTTTATTTGATATTCTTTCCCAACATCTCGAGATGTTAAAAAAAATAGGGGAGATTGTTGTAACCCTTGTTTTAATGATAACTAAATCATGTTGTTTATGTCATATATGAGATTTATGTTTTATGATATCATTTTACAATATGATGCAACTTTGATTAAGATGGATAAGTATGGACCACCATTGTGGTTGGGTCACCACCATGGATGTCTCTCCACCAAGAAATTCTCACAATTAGACAATGTATCGCCTTTAAAGACAACCCACCCCCAATGTGGAAAAGTGTTAAAGTGTTGGAAACACTCACAGTCAGTTATGAGTCACCTTTAGAATGTGAATATGGTAAATTAGGGAATGACTCACCACCAAAGGATGAATCTCCATTGAATCAGAAATTTTACAAAGTGTTGAGAACACCTACCGTCAAAGTGGAGTCACTGTCAGAATAGAAAATCAGCTAAGTATCAGAATGTACTACCACCAAAATGAGTCAATGTTGGTATGACTCACCATCCATTTGAGTATCCACTTGAAGTTATCACTACTCAAAAGACTCACCACCAGACCCTTTCACTACTAGAATCAGTCACCTATAAATAAAGTCATCACTATAGACCATTCACCATTAAAATGACTCTCTACCAGTGTTTATGTTTATTTTGAATTAAATATCTTTAATAAAAATTTTATAGAATTAAATGTTGAACTATATTTTAGTGATTGTTCCTTATATATTTTGAAGACATGCATTAAAGAATGTGTCAGCCCTGATTATAAGGATGTAATATATCTAAAAAATTATATTTATTATTGCATGTTGTTGTTAAAAAGATGAAGCAGACATCCTTATGCACAATATAGTGAAAAAGTGATATATATAGACACCCATACAAAGAGAGATCATCATGCACATGTAATGTGTTTTGTGAAGAAATTAAAGAAACTAAAGAACACCACTTATTGAGATCTTACTCATTTCTTTCTACCTTCACACTCATGTGGGAGAGTGGATCTTATAGAATGAAGGATTTTACGACACTCTGTTGTAATTCAAATTTCAGCAACATGACATGACATTCATTAGAAACTACACTCAAGGATTACCAAAATACAAAGCATGCCATATAGAGAAACATGATCTTTCAAAGTCTTTTACATTAAATTTTTTCTTATTTATAATTACATTAAGAATAGTGTGCGTATACTCAGTATTTCTACACACACACTATCTCTTTATTTAACTTGTAAGATACATAGATATCTTCTCAAACACAATTTTACCAGTCTTCCGACGTGTTGTGGTAGAGGTCTTTATGTGGCCTATTTTATCTACTTTCCCATGTTTATTATGGAGGAGTTTTATGTATGGTTTTGAAATTTTTCATACTGCTGTACACCTGATCTTGGTTGTGGATAAATGTTTTTTTATATAAACTTCATGAAAATTGGTTATTTCCAATTGTAGAGGACTATGTCTCAGCTTGAGGCTGAACCAATTATATTCATTTCCAATGTCTGTTTCGTTGGTTTCATTTCTATGATTTAAAACATAATCTATTTTTAAAAAAATAACTACATTGAAAGATAACCATAATTAGTGTTTATATAAGTTTATTATTGAGTAAATTTATTTAAAAGGTTAAAGTAATATTATATGTTGTTTTAACCGAGTCCTAATAAATATTTGTGAATTCTTTTAAAAGGTCAAATATTATATCGATCATCTGTTTTGGTTAATTTTATCAAATTTAAATTAATTGAGGGATTTTATTTTAACATGTTTTAAACAGAAACTTTTATTGGGTACTCAATTCACCCCCCCCCCCCCTGAGACACTCACTCCATCCAATAAGCCCCTTTTATTTTATTTTTCACATTACTCCAAATATGAGAGACAAATTAAATTTTCTATCAAACTAAATTTTTTGGGAATCTGATCAATGTGTTGATGGTTCTAGCATATTTGGAAAGAATATAATATAATTTTTCTATGATTTAATGTCAATCAGTGCTCATTTTATTGGTTTTTACCACTACCCAGATGATTCTTCAGCTGTTATAAAAATGTTAATAAGGTCAAATCATACATTAATCCATACTGATCAATCCGGGTATCAAATTGATGCATGGATGGTTGAAAAAAATAATAAATGTTTCTAGGAATCATATTATATATTTTCATGTCAATCAGAATTACAATGCCCATTTTTGACCCCCAAGGAGGATATATGTCATTTTAAATAAGGTTAAAAATGTTACCTATTGTTTTCCATCATATCGGCGACACGACCATTCGATGGATGCGACATTCATTCCAATAGTTCAAAATTACATCATGATTTTTATACAATGATTTAATGTCAATCCAGGTGAATTAGCTTGGTATTGGCCCATTTTACATGATTTGTCACTTTACTCAAAATCTTAGGGAATAATTTCATTTTCGATCATATCATGAAATTTGGTTATCTATTCTATGTGTTGATGGTTCCTATAGATGTAAAATGACTTAAAGTTCATTCTCCTAAGATTTCATGTCCATTAGAACCCTTTTTATCATTTTTTACCCATGTACAAATGATTTAACCATTATTACATAATGCATATTCATGGTGAATCATAGCTTAAGCCATACTGATCAGTTCAGGTATCATAATGACATGCGACTGATAAGAAATGATAACAAATTAGTCATGGAATGATCTCCTCGATTTTCATTTCAATTCATTTTTTTCTCTTTATTGACACCTATATGGGAGATATGTAATTTTAATAAAACCATAAAACATTACCCATCATTTTCTATCATGTCAGCCAACACGAGTGTAATATCCCAAACAATTATAGAGATATCTTGATATATTTATCAGGTATATTTTTCCTTGATTTGAGTAATTTCATTGGGGTGTTACCTTTGCGATTTTCTGGGTGAATTTGGAGATAATTGGTAGGAGTAAAGGAAGTGCATAGTTGGTGGATAGTTTACCCATACCATGAACCTATCCCAACAAACCGTGTGATCCCAAAGAGTGGTGATTCGCACAGCTAGTTCACATTTTGTCAAATTGTGCACCCCGTATCCCCCTTAAAGAGGAACAATTATAAAGAACATGGTATGGAAAACCATGTTCCCATACCTAGGAAACCGTGTGTGCAGTTTTAATTTAACTAATAATTTTCTTTTAATGACCCAAGCCATCCGTATTTACACCAAAATTTACCCCAACTCAAACCTAACCTATTTGTCTTATTTTTTGAGGTTCCTAGATGCATTATTAGGATTCATGTCCTCCATTCATGGTGAATAAAAGCAAGGATTGAAGATTTTCACCTCCCTAGGTATGCGGTTTCTTCTTAATTAAATACCTCTTTCTTCCTCTACTTTTTTGAATAAAATATTGATGGTTAATCTACTGTTGGAAGGGGTTTATATCTATATCTCATTTTCATGTATCATGACCCATTTGATATTGTTTCAAGGATTTGATTCAAGATTTCATTCTTCATCATGGGTTTGACTTATCCAATTCAAATTGGGGATTTTTGTTTGTGTGTCTTCATCTTAAAACATGAGGTAGGTGTTGTATAATTCAAATCCCAAATCCTTGATTTTAGCTACACATATGAAATTTTATAATTTCTATAGGATGATTAGAAATTTAATTTCTTAAATTTAATTAATTATTATCGTAAATTAATTAATTAATAAATTTTTAATTGGAATAATTAATTAATGAATTAATTCTGGGATATTTTTATTATTAAATTTTATTAAATTATTGTAGTATTAATTAATGAGAATTATTGTGATTATGAAATTGATTGAATTAGAATAATTAATTTTTGAATTAATTATGGGATATTAAAATTGTCTAATTATTTTAATTAATAGTTGAATTAATTAATGGGAATTGGTGTGATTATGAAATTAATTGAATTGGAATAATTAATTATTGAAATTATTATGGGCTATTGAGTTTATAAAATTGTATTAATTAATTATTAAATTATTTAACAGAAATTATTTTTATTGTACAATTTTTAGAATTGGAATAATTAACTATTTAATTAATTAAGGGATGTATAGACTATTCAAATGGGATAACTAATTATTTAATTAATTAACCAGAATTGTTTTGATAATAAACTTTATTGAATTTGATTAATTAATTTTTTAATTAGTTAATAGATGTATTGGTTCTGAAATGTGATAAGAATTTTAAGGTTTATTAACCTTGATTGGTGTGATATGTGTGATATTGTGATATATGTGATAAATGTGTGTGGGAAATGGTTTTCTGCATCAAAATACCATAGTGATTAATTGATTAATAAATGTGTTTGGTACATGGTCTGATACATCAAAAGGTTATAGTGATTAATTCAATGATAAATGTGTGTGGGACATGGTATGCTTCATCAAAATCCCATAGTTTTGAATATATTGATAAACATGTGTGTGACATGGTCTCCTGCATCAAAATATCAAAGTGTGGAATTGATTGATAAATGAGGTATGGGGTAGGGAATGAGGCTCAAAATACCCATGGGGTGTTATAAAAGACATTATTCACTTAGGAATTGGAATTTGACAATGGATCCATGTTGTCATGATATGATTGAATGATATTATTAATGATAAATATGGTATAATGATGTGGTTCAGACTCTAGCATGGGCCGATGTATGTAATGAGGGTTCATCTGTCCTTGAGAATATGGTGGATTATGTGTTTTAATAAAAGAATAATTGAAATGTGATAAATATTTATTTATATATTGTAATTTACTATTTATATAACTATATGCACTATTATTGAATGGATATTAATTTAGATATCATTGGTGGTGTCCTACTGAGTTATACTCACACCCTACTTGGGTTTCCAAAATGGTAACTGAATATATTTCATAATTATATGATAGTATAAGGGAAATATCCATAAGAAAGATGGTTGAGTCAAGATAGAGCATGGATGAGACAACTAGATGTGGTTCGCGAACCACTTTGGAGTTGTCAGTGTCCATTTATTTGGGTTTTTCATATTGTCACATGACACATATTTGGAAGGGAGTGTCTACAGTTAATTTAGGGATATTGTATTTCCTATTTTGGTCATCATGTGATTCTAGTATTTTTCTGGTTGAGGTTATATCATTTCATTATGTTTTTTTATTTATGTTGGTGTGCTACTTTGATAATGAGTGTATTATCTCCCCATGATCGATAATAGAACATTGTTGCTAGTTAGAAACATCTAGAATACGGGGCGGCATGCCTATGTTCACGTAGTGAACCGTCTTAGGCCACCAATGTGGGGAACCTAGGGTGGGATGACATAATTTGGTATCATATTTTCTTTCTTTTCTTTTCTTTTATCTTAATATTTGTGAGAGGAAGACCATAGAATATGATTATTTGAGCCTTGCTTAATATTTCATAATAACTTTCCCACAAAGTGTACCCATATTGGTTTGGTAATGTTGGAAGAGAGATAATTCCACCTAAGTACCACCTCTAGTAGGCCTTGGGTTGGTGACTAGCATTGAGGGTATAACAAACACACAGATGGGAGGCATTTTCCTCAATGATAACTCAAGCGAAATAGAGTCATAATACAGACACCAACCAACTACTACTCTGACTAAATTTAAAAATAAATACCAAGTACAGTATGCAATGTCATGAAAATACTACTACAACTTAATGGGGAAACTACAAGTACCAATGAAAAGTAAAATGGTAGTGCCCATGAAGCCCGAATAGCTCCTACAACCCCATGCCAGTAGAATCCAACTTGGTCTACAACATTATCCAACTGAAATGAAAAATAGTTCATATATATATAGGGTGAGTATAACAGTATACTTAGAAGGATCCTCCCTAGATCCTCTCATTAAAAAATTAAAGGAAGCATGCTAACACAAAATGAATAACAAGTGATAATAACTCATCACCTAAACAGATAAACTATGTTCTGAGCCTCACCATGTTATCTCTCACCATGAATCACATACAAGAGTTTAAAACATAAGAATGAATATCTAGGGTAACCTGCTACTACTTCCCCACTTGTTTTCCTCTTTTACCTGATGTCACACATCTTATGCATCACTCTATAAAAACGGTATCCCGAAGACACCTTGTAAAGAACCAAAACAACCACATCGTGCAATATAAATATTGCTCGTAGACACTTGGGTGAAGCACCAAACCATCCACACAACCAAAAGTAACCATGTATTTTTTGGGATCCCCCATAGCACGCATAATGAGTGTCATACATCGGGTATAATACCTCAAGCCATTATAGCCCATTCTCTGAGTAAGGATCCTAAATACATTAAAGACCAGACACATTATACCTATAGTAGTCTATAGGAAACTATATCCAGAATAAATTTGTGTGAAATAACCACAATCCATCACAGAACATTACAAACATATATGGGGAATACTAACCATCCTTAATAACAACACAAGTTACTACAATGAATGGAATTTGGGGGAAAAGGGGGATGTCATCCATCCATCCTCCCACTAGGATGTAATGGAAAACACACCCCCCTTCCCCAGGGCTAAGAATCTCTGGGGTGTCATTATTTCTAACAGATGGGGTGGGGTAGAGTATAGAAACACCAAAAATTTCATGATATAATATATCTCACAACCACACTATAGTAATATCATATACTTATACTCAACTATAGCTAACATCTCTCGGACTCCTGACTCCCACAGCTAAGACTAGATATCCTATAAACACACAACCATTTAAATAGTTTCATTTAATAATCATCTTATACCTTTAAATCAGCTTCACTTTAAGTTAATTAAATATTTAACTATTAATTAATTATTATCATTTCCACATTACATTTAATTAGCATCACAATAATGTTCCATTCCCTCCAGGCATAACCAAAACTGAATCTCTAGTTCTTCAAAGCTCAACCTCAGCATTGCATCCCATCCAGATCTATCCCCGTGGGTTCAACATCATTTATTGAAACATTTTTTAATATAATAATTAATTTCTATAATTCTGGGAATCTTATAAAAGCATCTTAAGCTACCAAACATAATGGGCTCAACACGGTGCGTAGATGAACTACCCATTGAGTCTTTTCCACCAATAGAAGGAGTGTAAACCCATCCATCATCAAGAAGAAAAACACGGAAATCATTTGGCATAACTCATGCATCATCTCCTCTTTTAGTAGTAGGGTACGAAATACTAGCTGGATCAAGTAGTGGGGAATTTAAAGAAGATATCCAAATAGCACATTAAACAAGAAACCACTTTCACATCAACGGGTAAGCCCATCATCAACCCATTCCATCATCCCTGGTGTCCTCCATTACACCCACATGCATAAACCGATTCATCTCTCCACACTTGGTGTCAAATATTATGGCCACCACTGGGCCTCAACACACCCACGTACCACATAACCCCTCCAGGCTTTTCCATATCAGAATCACACCACATCACAAGAAGCATGAAACAAACAACAACGCAATTAGGGTATTATCCCCAAGTAAGGCATCTAGCCTTCACACACAATGATCACTCATGGATCCAAAGCATAAAGTGCTTGTCCTTTAAAAGAAAGAGGGTAACTCAGAACCCATGAAGGTATTATCTTTTATCAAAAAACTTTTTCATTAATCCATGTTGAATTAACGGATTCATTAATTGTAGGTTCCAATGATGGGAAACCTAAACTAAAATATATCATTTCTATCATTATTAATAAAACAATTAATTTTTTATTTCTTTGGTTATTTCTTCAACAAGAATCACCATGCATCAAGTTTATCAATTAAACATGTTTACTTAATCAATTTGATTGAAATAAAAATTACAAAAACAACATGATTCATTAACATGCCTCTTTATATTTAGCCAAAAAATTAAAAATTATTTAAAATATTACATTTTTTACCAATTTCTTCCAAGATAAACATGATAAAAATCCATTCTTACATATCACACCATCTGTAAAAAATAACAATGTGAAACCACAAAAAATCAATAATTATCTCCAAAAAACACTCTAGGTGGAGATATACCTCAAAATAGAGCAAGACACAGTAATCAACAAGGGGATTCCATCTCATAAACAAGAATTGTCTCACACCACAAAATGAATATTATTATAAGAAAAGAGCTAAACGTCAAACATCTTAGGGTAATGAGTATGTATCTACGACTCCAAATCCCGTGCACTATCCTCCACTCCACTGTTTCACCACAGGACACAAACCAAGGGGATAACACTCATGTGTAACACCTTCTCTATGCAGAACTAAATCTTTAATGGCTGCTCCTTGAAAGTCGCACCATCATCAACATTTATCTCACCCCAATCAATTATGTGAGATTCATTGTGAAGTTAATAATGGAGCTGTAACACATGAAAAACATCGTGAATCCAGTTCATATACGTGGGAAGTTCTACCCGATACGCCATGACTTCAACATGATCCAAAACCTCAAAAGGGAAAACAAACTAGGGAGAAAGCTTACTCCCATGACCAAACCATCATGACCAGCAATGGGGATTCACCTTCAGAAGCATGTGATCCCCAACATCAAAATCTAGAGGTCTCCTCCTATGGTTACCATAGTACTTACAGTGATATTGTGCTGCCTTCATCCTCTTGTGAATCTCCTGAACCATCTCTATCATGTTCTGTACCAGTTTTGGCCTGATAATATCTAGCTCTCTAACCCATGTACAGTAAAATGGAGAACAGAAAGGTCAGACATAAAAGGCATCAAACAGTGACATAGTGATGGTGGAGTAGAAACTATTGTTGTAAGTGATCTCTACCAATAGATAGTTCCTCATCAATAAAACTCTGAAATCTAGGACACAAGAGCACAATATGTCTTCAAGAGTCTGGATGGTCTGCACTATCTGACCATCCATCTATGGATGAAAAATAGTGCTAAGGAATAGCTGATAAAAAACACATTATTGAGACCTCTCTACACCCAGGAGTTAAAAAAAGGGATCTCAATCATAAATGATCATCCATAGGAATCTATAGAGTCTCGCCACCTCTTACAGATACTGCCTTGACAAAACCTCCAGAGAGATCGACTCCTTGATTGCTATTAAGTGGGATGATTTTGTCAAATGATCATGTACTACACATATAGTGTCATAGCATCCCTAATATTGACATAACCTGGTAAAAAAGGTCATCAACATGTCCTCCCACATCAATTGAGGAATATTTAATGGCTGGAGAAAACCACTAGGAACACAATGTTTGGATTCCACCTTCTGAAATACTAAACATTGAGACACAAACTATGCAACTGCATGCTTCAAATAAGGCCACCAAAATTGGCTCCTCAATTAATTTTTCATTTTTTCACACCAGGATGTACCACTACGGGAAAACTATAGAACTCTTTAAGAACCATCCCATGCATTTCCAATGGAATTAAAATCCTCTTCCAAAACAACATTTTATGTTGTTCATCCCCAGACCAACCATCTAGGGTATTTCCATAGACAACTTGGTCTCTCCATACCTCTACCTCAAGACCTCCCAACTAGGACTCTTACACCTATTGTAACATAGATGAATTCACCTTCATCTTGAAAAGAAAAAAATTACCCCAAACTTCTCCCATATCCATATGCAATGTTGAAGGCTCTTCCATTTCTCTCTGGGAATCACCATATTTACACATTGCATCACTACATGAGTTCCTGCTCAGTGCATCGACTACAACATTCTCTTTACAAGGTATATATGATATTCCAAAGTCGTAATCTTGTAAAATCTCTATCAAAAAAATTGTCTCAAGTTTAAGTCACATTGGGAGAAAACATATCTCAATATTTTATGATTGTTGGCAACCACAAAGCACTCGTGGATGAGGTAATGTCTCCACCACATAAAAAACCACCACTTCTAAAAACACTAGATCAAGGGTGGAATATTTATGCTCATGGGTATGTAAATACCGAAAAACAAAAGAAACCACTGATCTCTAATACGTCAAAACACATCCTAACCCTAGACATGAAGCATCACAAAAAACATCAAACTGACCTCCTTATACTATTAGTCAATGAACTTGAGCACCAAACAACTTCTCCTTCAAATAAAAAAAGGTTCCTGAAACTGATCATTCCATATGAATGCCTAATCCTTCCTGGTAAACGTTTCTAGAGGAGTCACCACCTGAGAAAAATTGGCTATGAACCACTTGTAATAGCCTACAAGACCAATGAAACTTCATTCCACTATTACTGTCTTAGGGGATTCCCAATACACAATTGTCTCTATCTTTTATGGATCCACAGATACTCCCTACTGGGATACAACATTCCCAATGAAATGTACTTCTCAAGCCCAAAACTCACACTTTTTCAACTTGAAAAATAGATGATGTCGATGAAAAACTCCAAAAAACGGCATATAGATGCTCCACATGCTCATCCTCTGATGCAGAGTACACATGGATGTCATCAATGAAGATCACCACGATCATATCTAAAAACTCACGTAACACTACATTTGTCAACTCCATGAACATATATAGAGAATTATACAAACCTAATGACATCACAATGAAATTGTAATTCCCATGTCAAAAATGGAATGTAGTCTTTTGGATATCCTCATCTTTCACACGAATCTGATGATATCTTGACTGAACGTCAATCTTTGAGAACCAACTTGTACCCTTCAGTTGATCAAATAAATCATCAAACCACATAAGTTGATAGAGGTTATCCACTGTCACTTTATTCATGCGATGATAATTGATACACAACTACAAAATGATGTCATCCTTCTTCAGAAAAAAACCGGTGTACCCCACGATGACACAGTTGGAAAAACAAAACAACATTATAAAAATACATCGAGAATTATACATTGCTCCCACAAATTTTAAGGATCCATCATATACAGAGGCATAAATATTGGATATGATCCTAGATATAGCTTGATCCTGAATTAAATCTCTCATCGAGGGGGTAACGTGAGAACCTCTTCTGGAAAGACATTTGGGTACTGTTCCACGACCCAAGGAAACACCAACTATTGAACCTATAACAAACTCAACATCAACTCAGCCATCATGGATGAAAATTATGGAACACACCTTTGACCCATCATAGGGTCTTGATATCCAACAAACATCATTATATCTCTCTCAAAATAGAAGAACACGACCTAACTCTGGATGTAATCCATTATAGCCGACACCCAATTCAACCAATCCATGCTGGGGATGACATCATATGGTTGTATCAATAAAAATACTAAATCTCACCAAAAGTGGTGCTTCCCCCGAACTAGCTCATAGTCTCTTTATACCTCAAACAAGTTAGCTAAACCTCTAGCTAACATAGTCAACACCAAGGGATCTGGAAGTATCTCTACCCCATGTCTTCAAGAATAGATAAGGGTAGGTGATATGAAGGATTTTGTCACTCTTGAAACAAACAATGAATACACCCATGTAGAAAAAAATCAAAGGGTACCTCTAATTATATAAATCTCCTCAAGAGATAGAAACACTGAAGCCTGAAGTTGACCATGAACTAATACACATTATCTCTGAACCTGATGATGACCACCACCATTGATAAGCTCCACTCTTTGAGGTTGGGGAGCATCCCGAGGTTGTTCTCGGCATACCCCATCTGCCATCTGCTAATCCCAAGATGATGAAAACTACTACTACTAACTCGGATGAAATTGCATAAATAGAGAATTCTGAAGCAGAACACCTGACACATACTGACTGCTCCAAATTTTTAGGCACTATCATTGCGGATGACCTTCTTTTCCATAGAAAAAACACATGACTTATCCCTTAGAGTAGGTCTGAGAGCCATTTCCCACCTATAAATGAGGTACTAAGGGCTGGGACCTACCCCCAGGTGAATAGAAATTCTTTTTCCCTAAAAAACAGGAACCCCAAACCACATATCTACTTCTTGATGAATCTTGTTGAATCCCCTCTTGTGATGATCCATTTCAAGCTAACGTCCTTTAGATGACCTCTTCCCTCACTAGCACCTCAATATATGTATTCAACGTAAATGGTGTAAGTTGGTGTCGGATATCTGGATTCAAAGACTCCATGAAATGCCTCTCCTTGGCCTCATCATCTAAAATAGGTCTGAATTATACTGCCGATTGTTCCTGAAACGAATTACAAACACTTGCACACTGGATCTCCCTTGTCGAAGGCTGAGCAGTTCCTGGCGACTGGCCATCTTCGCGGTTGAGGAATGAAACTCAACTCTGAACCTTTCTCGGATCTCCTTCCAGGAGACTTCTTACTCCTCCCGATCCTTGAGGAATAAGTACCACCAATTCCTTAATTTTCCACACAGGATTGTCACAACCAATGATACATAATGCCTCTTCCCAGCACAAGATTGAGCTGAAAGCTATCTCAACATCCTCCAACCAGTCTTCTATGAATGAATCAGAATTTAAGCAATCATACTTCTATATAATATGGTTCAAAAACTATCTAAGTGTCCTCCTTCATGTGTTTTCATCATCAACCTCTATTCTACAGTGATTGACTTGCACAACCTACTTAATATCTTCTGTAGGAACCTAACGAGGACATGGACATGGAGTCACAGATACAAAATAAAAAAAATAGGGCTCTTAAACCTGGAATATGAAAGACTCAATATTAATTAATTGTTTTCCATTATTCATTTTTTGTTAACATATACCAATGTATATCAATTCAAACATTTTTTTGAACAAAAAATGAATTCATTAAAAACTGATATCAGCAGAAGTACAAGCGCAAAGCCATGACAGAAAGTTGTCCAGCTAGAGCTGGTCGTTATCACGGGGGCCAGACGCCGCCAGGTGGTGGGAAGCATTGTTCCCTTCCCTTCTGATGAATGAGAAGGTGCAGGAAATGAAACATTGATGGAGATATTGGATTTTCCAGATGATGGGACCATAAGATTGAAGGTCTTCATAATTGTAGTTGATGGTCTTGATAACAGGGAGACAGTCTGATTCTAGGTGGATATTCTCCCATCCACGATCTTTAGAAAGCATCATTTCGGCAAGGATGGAAGCGGCTTCAGCAACAACGGGTTCCCAAAGAGTGCGATGTGATTCTGGTTTGGCTGCAATGATTTGACCCAAATGATCATGGGCCAGCAGACCAAGGTTGACATGACCATCCTTGGAGAGAGACGCATCAACATTAATCTTGAGGATCCCTTCTGGTGGCAGACACCACTGGGAGGAGGGGGGAGGGATCCAAAGGGAATTTGGTGACTAGAGTGGTGATGCCAGCCCTAAATCCAGGATGTTTCCCGTTTAATCCAGAAATCGGGAGGCTTGAAGACATGGTTCAAAACCACATCTTTACGGAAAACCCAAATGATCCAAGCCATGATGCAAAGAGATCCCGCCAAGGTTGGTTATGAGGAAGAGAACCAATGCTTCAGGAGAGAGGGGAGGTCAGAGGCCAAAATTAGTGAGGAATCCGTAACTGAGCCCCATTTTTTCCAAATCTCCTTTCCCCCAAACATTGGATGATGGCGTGGATGGGGGGATTTTGGGACGTCCGGGCAAAAGGGAAAGAACATATCACTGGAGAAGTGTCGGAAGGCAAGGAGGCTCTTGGTAGGGAGGGTGCCCGAGCACACTTTCCACCAGAAGTGGAGTTTTTTTAGGGGGACTTTGAGCTTCCACAGCGAATCCCATAGCCCTCCCTCCCTAGCATCAGATTGAGAGAAAATAGAGAGTCGATAGCCAGATTTCACCGTATAGAATCCCGAGATGTCATTGGTCCAGAATAGGAGGTTGGGGCCTACATATAGAACCCAGGGGATACTCTACATAATCCTTCTGTCTCTTTCATTGAACCATGAATGAAGCCTTTCCGTGCACCACCCATTCCCATGATCAGCAAATAGGCACCAGACGGTGGCATATTCGATCCCAGGTGGGGCTTGTGATGATGCTCGACTGCCGTCCTTATCGATCATCCAAGGGTCCATCTAGATATAAATAGATGTCCCATTCCCAATCCTCCAACCCAGCCCTTTCTCTAGGAGGCTGCGGGAGCTCCAAACGCTTCTCCAGAGGAAGTTTGGTCGGGGGCCAAGAGAGAAGTCCTGGAAATCCTTCTGGGGAAAATATTTTTCACAGAGAACTCACGAATAGAGAGAGGACATGTTGTTAATAAGGAGCCATCTTTGCTTTTCCATCAATGCATCATTAAAGTGAAAGAGGTCCTGGAAACCCATTCCTCCCTCATATTTTGGCTGGCATAGATTTTTCCAAGCGATCCAGTGGGTTTTATTCTTTCCATTGTTTTGTCCCCACCATAAGTTTGCTGTGCATGAATGGATCTGATTGGAAACCACAACAGGGAGCTTAAACAGGGATATAAAGTAGCTGGGAATAGATTTATGGGCAGCCTTAATGAGGGTTTCTTGGCCGGCCTTGGAAATTCTTTTTGGGGTCCATCCTTGTATTTTTTTCTCTATCCTATCAAGCAATGAGGCGAAGATTTATTTTTGGAAAATCCGATCACTGTGGGAAGACCTAGGTACTTCTGATGCTTCTCTACCATATGAATGCCTTCAATGGCACAAATATCTTCTCTTTTGGCAAGTGGGACCCCAGAGCTGAAGGAGACTTCCGACTTTCCATGATTGATTGTTTTCCCAGAGGACCTCTTATACTGTTGGATCTCATGGCCTATAGTGAGGAACTCATTCTGGGTTGCTCTGGATAAAAGAAGGAAGTCATCGGCGAAAAAAAGGTGTGAGACTGATGGTCTTGCATGACAGACCTTTTCCCCATGAATTGAATGAGAGAAAGATGCCCTGGACATGAGGTTAGAAAAAAATCAGCCACCAGGATAAAAAGAAAAGGGGATAGAGGGTCTCCCTGGCACATGCCACGGGTTGGGGAGAAGCCACGAGTGAGCACCCCATTGACATTAATATAGAAGGAAAAAGATGAGACACAGTGCATGATCATCTCTGTCCACTTACACAAAAATCCCATTTTCAGCATCACGAATCTGAGGAAATTCCATTCACCTTTATCGTAGGCCTTGGTCATGTCCAGTTTCCACGCCATGATTCCTCTTTTTGTGGTGGAGCGTGTTTTCATTGATTAAAAAACTTAATGGGCCACAATAGAATTATCTGTAATCAGTCTCTTGGCCACGAAGGAACTCTGTTTTTTTGATAAGATATCAGGCAACCATGGACGTAGAAGATTAACCAGGATCTTCGAGAAGATCTAGTACGAGACATTACAGAGGCTGATAGGTCAGAAATCTGGTACCACGAGGGGTTTCTTGATTTTATTGATGAGGATGAGGATAGTTTCGTTAATGTCGGATAGGATTGTTTCCCCAGCCCAGATATTCTTCATCAGGTTGCAGATGTCAGGGCCAATAATGTGCCTGTATTGTTTGTAGAAGAGGGCGTGGAAGCCGTCCGGGCTCAGGGCCTTAGTAGGGTAGATATGTTTTAGGGCCAAAAGAATATTGTCATCCATCACATCTTTGGTAATATGAATTTTAATTTCCGCGGTGATCACCGGTCTGATGTACTCTTCCACTTCAGCAGAGTTGTTAAGACTACCACCCAAAAAGATATTCTGGAAATAATTGGTGATAACGCCTTGGATTCCATCGTTTTCGAAGGATTTGGTACCATCCGGATGCGAGATGCAAGAGATTATATTTTTTCGGCGCCTAGCTGAGGCTTTCAAATGGAAATAGCAGGTATTGGCGTCCCCTTCTTTAATGTGGATGTCACACGCCCACATATCCCAGAATATTTCCTTGATTCACAGGGTAGAATACAGATCCCTTTGAGTGGCACTGATTTTGGAGATAGTGAAATTAGATGGGGGTTGGATGAGAAGCTTTCAAAGTTTTCTTTAGAGGAAATCACATTGCCTGTCAGGTTGACGGAATTTGATGTTGCTCCACATCCTCAAATCAGATGCAATTTGTTGGAGATTTGACCCAATGTCTGCATGTCCACACTTCCAGCCTGACTGGATCACATCTTCGCATTTTCATTCTCTAGTCTAGAATATTTCAAATTTGAAGGGTCTTCTGCCTTTGTTGTTAAGCTCTCCTTGGGTGAATTTAATCACAATTGGTCAATGATCCGAGCAGTTGAGTGAAAGGTGCTCAAAGTGAAAAATTCTGAAAATATCCATCCAATCTGTTGAACCCAGAAATCTGTCGAGGCGCTCCGTGATATGGGTTTCGTACAAGCTACCCCAGAACCACGTGAATGGGCTCCCCATGAATCCCAGATCGACCAGATCTACCATAGTAATGGAATCATTAAAGTTAGACATCGACGATGAGGGTCGAAGAGCTCTGCCAGTTTTTTCTTTTTGGTACAAGGTCTCGTTAAAATCACCCCCAACGAGAAAAGGTCTTGGTAGGTCACGTCACAGATTGCACAAGAGATCCAACGACTTCCACTTCTCACTGTGGGATGGCCATCCATAGAAGCCCACAAAGGTCCATGGAGGGGTATGGGCATTACGAATAGCCGCCACCACATGTTTCGAGGAGAAGGATAAGATCCTAACGTCAACATTCTACTTCCATAGGATACAGAGACCCCCTGAGTGGCCTTGTCGGGGAACCAGGAGGCAGCCCTGGAAGCCGCATTTCAGCACAAGGCCAGTGGTGTCCTTGTTTTCCAATATGGTTTTGGACATGAAAACCATATCGGGGCGTCTTTGAGTGCAATGGCGCTGGGGCATTCGAACCGTTCATGGGTTTCTAAGCCCACGATAGTTCCAGCATAAAATGATCATTTCTCTAGGTGGGGCTAGGCCGTACCCGCCTCAGCCTTTGAATCCTCTAGGATCATATTTGCTCCCGCCACATTCCATCTTTTTGGGCTACTTTCAGCTGAAGTACTCATTTCAAATCGTCATTTCAGCTCCCCGAGTTTTGGATTAATTCCTTTTCCTTCTCTGTTATCACAGTGCACCCTATTCCAAGATCGACGAGTGACAGGGCCTAGTACCGTTAATCCTTTCATCCTAGGGTCACTATTTATACAGTAGTCTGATGTGGCCGTTTCTGGATCAGGGTCAGGATTTGGTGGTTCGGTGCACATTTTCTTTGGGTCAGAGCTTTGTTTTGGAGGGTTCACTGGTTTGGGCACCGGCTCTGTTGGTGTTGTGGGGGTAACTTTGGGGGGGGGGGGGTAGAATCTGTGCCTTATTCGATGCCTTGATTCTTCATTCGACTCTCCTTGAAAACATCATAATTACACGTGGGGATTATGATATGGGGATGTCTACTTACTTCCCTTTGGAAGATTGGGATTTCATTAAGAAAATCTAGAGGACCAAGTGTGATGAATTTAGTGTGCTCATTTTCTGCCAGCCCCATGTGAGCCATCGTGAGGAAATCACGATCCTTTTGTTTTTCCACCTTTGGGATAAAGGCAATTTTTGTTGTTTTGGATCGTAGCCAGGGACCATATTGTATTATGATATTACCTGATTCATTCCTTTTATTTTCGTCACATTCTCTCTCCAGATGGCCAATACATCCGTAGAAGAAGCAGAAGATTGGGAGATTCTCAAACTCGAATGAGATCCACATGTGAGCGTCATCGAGCTGCAAAAACATGCCCCCCATTAGAGGCTATGACACTTTGACCTCGACTTTAATCCGAACCACAGGTACCCATTGGATTGGGTCCAAATAGTTCCACATAATAAATTTTCCAATGTGATCACCAATATCTCTCATAACCCGTTTCATTCTTCCCTGGAAAAGAATTACTTTGATACTTAACCAGAAGGGGGATCAGGTAAGGATAATGTGCTGGAAATAATCTCCACCTTCAAATTCCTCCATGAGGAGGAGCTGGTTATAAAGGGACCATGGCCTCCGTCTGAGGATTTTTTCTCTATATTTTTCGTTGATGAACTCAAAGACAAGGATGCTGCTCTCCACTTCTCGGATAGCCACTCCCGCTTCATGTTTCCATAAATTCTGAAGAGTGTTTCTATGGGCCACCTGGTTGACTGTGATTTGTGCCACAAATCTTCCATCAACCATCAATGTCATGCAATTTTTCGGCAGTGTATCTTCATTCCATCGAGCCTCAATTGCAATTTTTTCTTTTTCCGTCAAGGACAATTTCTTACATTGAGTCAGAATATCTTCATCCATGGTGTGGGTCACGTTGAACCTGAAATTCACTTTCGCTTCAAGGATTCGCAGCCGGTTTGATCACACTCACCCAAGCAGTGAATCACTGTTCAAGCCCAGCCCATGGCCCCGTCAGTTCTGGCTCGGCCAAGATGACCACCGGTCAGGCGCGGCCTGCGAGGACTCGCAAATTACACAAACAAATAAAGGCTGTGACCGAACCACACAGAGTCAGAGAAGCGCAACCGATTAACTCAACACACTTCGTGAAAATGCCTCTCGCGGCCAATATTTCAGGGAGGAGAAGGCCATGGCCTCGCGAACAGGAGCTCTTCGCAGTAGTCCTTTGCCAAGGAGAAAAAAGCGCCACACACGGCCCGTACTTCGTGAAGCAGAAGGTGATGGCCTCACGAGTGGGTTCTTTCACGGACAGTCCTTTGCGAAGGGAAAAGTTGCCTCTCGGGGCCAGTCCTTCGCGAACCACCTGTGTCTACGCAGAGCTGGTCGGAACGACACCGGTGTGCGGCGCATCGGACGAAAATTGATGGCTAGCAACAATTCCAAAGAATTTCGTAGATCAAAAACCCGACTCCGCTATGAAAAAACAGATTTCAATCGAAGGATTAATCACGAATACATGAGAGTGGGTGCGAATCTTGTTCCCGATTTTCCAGATCTGGTCAACAGAAAGCCCGTTTTGACAAAGAATGATTCCGAGAATTGGGGATGGAGAATTTCCATTCATTGATGCTGAAACTCTGAGGATGTTTCCCTCTCCCCTATGCTTACCAGCACCGTAGGGAAGAGAACCAGCTCAATCTTGGACTCAAGGTGTTGGAATCAGGTCCGCCGCGACACCAAAAATCCGGAAGCCAACGAAGCCAGATGATGTCGGGTCCACCATCGTCGGAACGAAGGTGGGAGAGGGATCCTTTTCCAAACCATGGGAATCTGAGGAGAGCGACAACCACCTTTTCCGCATAGCCGCACGCCGCCACGGTCCGAATGGGAGGCACCGGCACAAATGCAAACCCTAGGAATTCCTAGGATAGAAGCTCTCACCGTGGGAGAGACTATGGATCCATTCAAACATAGGTGAAAATAAGAATGAACTGTGATCCTTTCCTGGGTCTCAACCTTGTAACAAGCATCACCTCATTTATTAGATAGTGTAAAAATCATGGTATGTGCATCAAATCACATGGGGGCCTAAATAAATGTGATTATTTTGGTCTCTAGTGATTATTGTGCTTTCTAAAAATAGCTGACAATGTTTCCCTTCCATCCCATGGAACCTTACATGTGCCTAACTCCAAACTCCATTCTCTCCTTCAAATATTCCTCTGGTAACACTCTATCATGACCCCTCCCCACAAATTGTTCCCCTCCAAGGCTGACAATATGGGGGGATAAATAATGACCCTCCGAGTCCCACCTCCAGTTGTCTCTAGTTGGAGAATAGTCCTGAGGGTATAACAAAAACACATATGGGAGGCATTACCCTCTAACAGAACACATTTGAAAGAGAGATATAATATAGAAACCAACCATATCCTAAATAGTCTACTATATAAAATAAATCCCTTGTACACATATGTAATTTCATTAATTAACCACAAAAAATGAGTGGGAAAACTTCAAGTACCAAAAAACTCAAAACAGTAGTGGCCACGAAGCCCGAACAGCTCTTGTAACCCCAAGCTAGAAGTAATAAGCCTGAAATCCAACATACACCAAGTGACATGAAAAAAGTTTATATATATACGTAGGGAGAGTATAAGAGTATACTTAGTAGGATAATCTTAAGAGAATCTCATTAAAAAGTAAATGAAGCATGCTAATGAATAGTGAACAAAAACTGAAACTAACTCGTCACCTAAACAGGTATACTATGTTCCCAGCCTCACCATGGCTACACTCACCAAGTATCACATAATAGAATATGTCATATAATAAAAAATATCAAGGGTATCCCATAACCACTTCCCCACTATTTTTCCACTTTACCCCAACATCGCATGTCCTAAGCCTCTCTCTCCAATAAGGCATGCCTAAAGACACCTGGGTGAGAACCACAACATGCACATTGTGAATCAAAAATATTTCCCGTATACACCAAGGTGAAGAACCACAACATCTACACAATCAAAAGTAGCCAGGTAATTTTCGTTAGCCACCAAATCCCTTATAACATGCATTATACGTCAGGTATTATACCTTAAGCCACTATAGCCCATACACCGAGTAATTTCCTCAAGCCATTATAGACCATACACATTATACCTATAATAGTCCAATTGAAACTATATACATAATATATATGTGTGAAATAACCATAATCCGTCAAATCCCTATACACACAAATATGGGAAAAACTAACCATATTTCATACCAGCACAAGTAACTACCTAGATAAGAGAACGAGGCCAAAGGTGGCAGTCCCACATCCATTATCCAACCGGGATATTAGGGAAAACCCCACCCACCATCCAGGGATAACAATCCTTAGGGTTTCAATAACCATAACTGAAAGCGTGGGATAGAATATAGAAACACAAAAAGTAATTGATATAATATATCTCACAACCACACTAGGTGAATAACCTTGCCTTAAATGCAATTCTAGCTAACTTCTCTTGATCTCTAAGATGCCAATATTAAGACTATCTATCCTATAAGCAGACAACCATTTAAAGAGTTTTATTTGAGATTCATCTTATACCTTTTAATAAATTTAAATTTATGTTAATTAATTCAATAGACATTAATTAATTATTATCATTTCCACATTGCATTTCATTAGCATCGCAAAATGGTCCATACATTTCAAGCATAACCGAAACATAGTCCACGGTTCCTCAAAGCACAACCTTAACATTGCATCCTAGAAAGCTCCAACCCTAGGGGTTCAACGTCATTTATTAAAACATTTATTAACCTCATATTTACATTACATAATTCAAGAAATTCTAGAAAATTATTCAAATATACCAAACAGAAGTTAATAAACATGGTGTGTAGAAGAACTACATATCGAGTCATTCCCACCTATAGTAGGAGCGTAGACCCACCAATCCTTGAGAAGCTAAACACTTAATGAATGTGGCATACCCCATGCGTATTTTCCACTTTTTGAAGAAGGGTAAGTAAGACCAGCTTCATCATGTAGAGGGTAAAGTAAAGAAGAAAACTAAAAATCACATTCAACAAGAATCCACTTTCACATCAATGAGTAAGACCAGCTTCAACCCATTCGGTCATCCCTAGTGTTATCCACGACACTCACATGCATACACGGATGTATCTTGCCTCAGTAGGCGTCAACTGCTTCCATCAAAACTCAACCTCCATACCACCACATAACACAACACCCCTCCAGGCTCAGCCATATTAGGCTCACACCACAACACAAGCAGTAGGAAACAAACAAAAAATCAATTGTGCCATTGTCCCCAAACAAGGAATCTAACCATAACACACAACGATCACTCATGACTCCAAATCATAATGAACTTCGAATTTACAAGCAAGAGGGTAACTCATATCCCATAAAGGTATTATATTTTATAAAACAATTGTTTCGTTAATCCATTTGGAATTACAAAATTCAGTAATCGTAGGTTCCAACAATGGGAAAACTAAATTGAAAAATATCATATATATAATTATTAATAAAAAATTTATTCAACATTCCTTTGTTTCTTTCATCAACAAGAATCAACATGTTTCAGGTTTTTCAATTAAAGTTATTTAATAAATAAATTTTATTAACATCATAATTAAAAAAACAACTGCATTCTCTAACCTGACTCTTTATCTTTAGCCTAAAAATTTACAATTAATTATATCATTATTATTTTTACCAATTTCCACCAAGAGTAATAGGTAAAACTATCAAGGCACAGATGTACCACTATCAAGAAAATCAAGAGGAAAACTGTTATTAGGATATGAAGTAACAACATAAAATCTGTAAAAAATATTTAATCTAGTTCAAGATATTATTAGCACAATTTCATTTCAGTCCAAGGGGATAAATCATGATAACTTAACAATTTCATGTATGGAAGAAAAAATTCCCTACCTGAATTGGATTCCAATGATCTTTTCACAAGAACGTTCCACACAATGGATCATTATCACCTCCCCCTATGAACACTGCATCCACTTGAGGACGCCGCGACACAACTGCATCAACAAACAACCATGAAAACTCCATTAAAACCATGGAGATCAAATGTCATCAAATTTAAAATATAAATAGGAGAAAGTGGTTTGAATAAATCCACATGATCGAATGTAGATCTTACCTCAGATGTGATATGGATCAAAGGAGGAAGCTTGAGGTAGAATCCGATTGAAGGGATCTCTAAAAATCCCTAGAAGGAGGTGTCATGACTCCTAGGATGAGAGAATAAAATGGTGAGGCCATAGGGTTTGGAAAACCATAGTGGCCTAATGTATTGAAAACATTCAGCAATAGGGAAGTAAATGGTGTGTACATTCATTTCACGTCATGTTCTACCTTGAGGTTGGGTTCTTCTGAAAAACCAATCGCCTCAGCCTTTATTTTATTTTTCAAAACCCAAAATAGTATATATTATGTACCCCTTTTTATGTCATGTAGCCCCCATGTTTCAACCTTCTCATGACTGAACTCCTCCATGCATCCTCTAAAAATTATTAGAGCACCTTAGTCTTTGAAAAAAAACAAATGGACAATCCACACAGATCTGAGCCCTTACGTAGGAGCTCGTTCTTTAGGGTAGATAACCCATGTATGAAGGAAATGAGTAATGTACCCAATGTTGGATTCCTATTATTTATATGTGTTGTTCCAATAGATGTTATTTCACCTCTATTGATTTACTTTTTTAATGATGCGATTATTATTTTTGATCTTTAACTCATTGCCTAATATGAAATGAGGGTTGAGTATGAATGCATCATTCTAGGAACTTAGGATTATTTTTCTGGTATGCATCATTTTAGGCCCCCACAGGAAAATGGGTCATGGTAAAGTTGTTGAAGTCGAATTTTTTTCCTTAATTTTGTAAATATTTAATGAAAAATATGTCTACAGTAAAAGTGAAAATGGTGCCTGATATGAAATTGAAAATGATACTAAGTGTGAATAAATGGGTTCCTAATGAGAAAATTGAATTTGATAATTTTTTTATCCTTTTTAACCATGACTTTGATGTGGGATGATTAAGGGTAGTGATATTGCCTCGGTTTTGAACATAGTGTTTTAGAGAATTAAATTTTGTGGCTTATTGTAAATCCATATTATGTTAACTGTGTTAAAGTTGTGTTATGTGTCATAATAGATGTATTCTAATTTTAGATATATGACTTACGACAATGCTTATTGATAGGATGACAAGAGGATGTTACTAGAGATGATCTACCAATAGTGGAAACCGAGGCACAAATAGTGCCGAGTGAGGAAGTTGGAGCAGCTCTGGGATAAATTTTATCCCTTCATTATGGTTATGGAATGATAACTTCGATGGGTTATAAATTGTATGTCTAAACTAACCCATGAGTTTTAGTTGCATCACCCTCTGGATTTCACCAGAGAGGCTGGACTTGAGGTAGAAAAGTTGTGGATCGAGTCCATCCAGACTATACATGACCATCCAGAGACGCATTTTGAGAAGAGGGTAAATGTGGATGATTATATGTCAAGGGGATCAGAAAAAGCATTGGTCGGTGTTCATTCAAAAATAAGGAAAGAAAACAGGAAGGAATTGAATAAATTTTTAGATAAGTTCATGGAACCCTTTTATCTAGAGATACTAAGATCGGAGAGAGAAGATGAGTTCATGTGGTTGAAATATGAGAGTATGTCCTTGATGGACTATGTTGGTCTCTTCACAAAATTATGAACTTTTATCTACCACTAATAGGGGATGAGATAGGTATGGCATTTCATTTCCATGGTGCGACTAAATGTGAGATAAGTCCTAGGTTAACTAGTTTTGGTTAACGATGTTTACAGAGGTGGTGGATCAATCTCGCATAGCCAAGGGGAACCTAAAAGAGGCTTTTTGAGGTGGATATATGGTTTCTCTCAGATAATTATGTGCTACGTCAACTGAGAGTAGGAATAATCACTATAATAATGATAGTCAGTAGGATCATAGGAAAAGAAGCTGGGGGGAAGGATTAGTTACATAGGATCATACCCAAGTGCTTTGCCACCAGGATGATAGAGCATGCCACTATTGTAGAAACTATCCCCGACCACCAGTAGATTTTCAATATTGTATCTGGATGGGACATCTACTGAAGTTCTATTTGACCATGTGACAGATGAGTAATAATGGAGTATCTAGAAAAAATCGGAGCCTAGGAAGGGGATATTCCATACCATATTAGTCTAGTAGTTTGATTACTACTTGTTGTGGTGGTTGATGTAACATCCTAGGTAAATAAAGGATATGATATTTTAATATTTATTAATATTTTTCTGTAAATATAAATTTTTCTTTAATAGGGATTCTAGGTTTGATGGAATACCCATCACACAACAATGGGTTTCTCCAAAATCTCATGTTTCACACAAGGCTGAGTCATACTAAAAACTAATAATATAATATTATTTTAAATGGTATTTAATGGCTAGTTGTTGAGTTGGAGTGAATGAATAGAACTAAATAAAATATTATTATACATGTTTTTTAAATGTTTTCACATCTATATAATAATATTTAGTGGCATAAAGTGAGGTTGAATCCGGTTTTAAACATAAAAAACTCTAATATTTTTAAAATGTCATTCTACTGCCTTTTGATGATGAACCCATTTTAAATATAGTTTTTTCCTTTTTTATATGTTAAATTTGAGAAAATAAACTTCTTCATTAGAAGTGGGGCATCAAAATTTACTTTGGGTAAAATTTTGGTATTTTCTGATAAAGTTCATTTTTTATGAATAGTGAAAAATAATCCATTTTATGAAAAAACTGACTTTTAATCTAATTTATTTATATAGTTATAATTTACTTACAATTGGTTTTAAAGTGTAATTTTATTATATGTTTACCATGTAATCCAATGTTGTTTATTAGAAGTAATTTCACTTAGAAATTGGAGATAAAAAATGTCAATCTTTTGTTAGTTATTATTTCTTAAAAACACGTTTTTTGGTTCTGACAACAAAAATTAATATTAAATTAATTTCTACAACTTATGTGTTTTTAATTTGAAAAAAATTTATTCTATATTTGGAATCAATATGTCCAAATTTTGAAAATAGTAAACTTTTATTTTTAGGCATTATAAATAGTAACTTTAGTAAATATTTTATTTAGCATGGTTAAAGGGTAAATGTGGTAAATAAGGGTACAAATAATATTATAATAATATTAAATTACCCTGAAACATGTCATAATCCTATTATATGATACATTTCTGAAAATGGGCATCCTTGGGTCTATTTTGGGACCCCATGGAGCCACTTTTTAGTGGAAATAAAACTTTAAAAAATTAATATAAAGTTAAGGTAAATTTAACATAAACATATATGTTTTAGTAAAACAATTATTATATGGGGTTATATAAGTGAAATAGTAGACTATAAATTGGAATTAGAAAGCTAAAAATATTTAATATATCATTATATTTTTTTTATAATTTTTAGACATCATATAAATATATTTATTTATTACACAATATGATGTAATGATTACCTCATTAATGAATGTTTTAAATAAATGAGATTATAAATATTAAAATAAATTTATTTTGAAACTTTTTATGACATCCACGAATTTTATGCTTTACTATGACTAGATATCAATGATTTAATGACGTTTTTTCGTATTTATCATGTTTTTTTGTATTTTTAAAAAAGTCAGGATATGAATAGTATAAAAATTGACAAAATTAGTTTTTAAATCAATTAATATTTTCTTAAATGATAAAATAGTCCTAAAAATCCAAGATATTTCCAAATGACAGATATGATGTTAAAAATGACATTAAATATCCATTATAGGTATCTTTTTTTTATTGTATATATATTAATCATATAGTATGTATATACAAGAAGACTTGGTAATAATTATATAAGTTAACAAAGGGTTCAATAAAAAAGATAAGGATTAAAAAATATCCAACATTGTCTAATTATTATTGGATTATTTAATTTCAACTTATATTCATCTTATATTTTAATTTAAGGAGTTTTTTACCTTTTCAAACCAAAAATAATTTTATAATAAAATAATATTTTCAAACATTAATAATGAGCCCCTCCTCCCCTTATATAAGGCCAACAACTCTAGCCTATTAATCACACATCGCAAGCCTCTTTTCTTGTCCAACCTCTAATCTAATAATCTCTTAACATCCCTATATTCCATATGGAATCCATGCTTTGGTCAAAAGGAAATTCAATAAAGCCTTTTGGTTCACACCAAAGGGAGTTACCCGATTTAAATGTAACATCTTCTCTTAGGTTCTTTTATTTTATTTTCCTTCTCCAACTACCTAAAATCTTTTTATTAAATTATTAAATAACAAAACAAATATATTAAATATACTAGGATATTTTTATGAGAAGTTTTAGAGCTACACTTACACATAGCTCCATTTAATGGGTATGAACATATTGTTTCTGTGTATGACGAACAATTACCTCACGAAACGATGATTGTTTGATTTTCCCCTACCACCACTCATGGTGGCCGTTATGATGGAACTGTAATTATTGATGATTTTTATGATATTTATTTTATCTCTAATCTTCTATAATTTTTATTTAGAATATACCTTTATACTTTTCATGATGTATAAATATGATAATTTATTTTGAGGAAATGCAGACTATCGCCCCCTCAAAATAAAATTACACGTTCATACCATACATGTAAATCATAAAGGACAGTGTTAATGAATATATGTAACATATATAAAATATGATATTATTGTAGAATAATAATATACCTTGATATAATTTGTTTTTTATTCCTTTATAAATGAAAAAAGGAAATAAAATTAGCGTTCATGAGTACGTATGGCTTAACGTCTCCTTGAACGATGTATTTAGTTTTAATATGTCCAAATGATATGGACTATTCTAAATACATATATACAAGACATATATGATATATATTATATTTGAATCAGGAATAAAAATCTGGATAAATTGGACTTTTGACCAAATGGACAATTTGTAATTATAAAAAGTTCATTTTTTATTCATGTTCCGAATATCAAAAAAATGTCCAATATGAACTCAAATAATTAACTAATTTTTGTAGCACGGTAATGAGTTATATAAAAGTAATAATATTCTTAATCAAGTAGAATTTAATTTAAGTTTATTATTCAAGATGAACAAGGAACACGCGTGATGAGTTAGAATCAAGGTAAGGGAACTCCTCAACCCAATTTCCATTCTTTGGGTTGACCTTTTAGTTCTTGATTATGTCATGATATGATTATTTGAGAAATAAAATTTGATGTCATGTCTTGTATTTATACATGATTTATGTGTATTTATTTTAAATACAAAAAATCTATCTATTTTATATAAAAAAATTTCTTTTAAGGGATTATTTGACTCTTCCCTTCTTGTCAAAGACTTCTTTTATGTTATGTCTTTAAATTTTAATTTTAAAATCTTGGGACAAGTTATTCTATATCCTTATTTATGTAAATTTTATGTTCAAGTGAATATATACCCTTTTTCTCCAATAAAATGATTTTCTAAATTTTAATGTGACATCGTTAGGCTACCGAATTTTGGTAAGGGTATTCATCTCACTCTCCTATCTTTGAGGCATACTTTGATTTATACATGGATTTCTTTTATACACATTATAATAAACCCATTTTAGTTTTTCTTTTATTCAAAAGGAATATTTTTCTACATATAATTTTACTAAAAACAAATATAATGTTTCTTTTTAATGTATGTGGTGACAATGACATTTCCATCGAAACATGAATTATTTTGATATTTGGATTCTTTAATACGGCGTAGTGCTTTTAAAATGAAAATGAATACCATATACCCTTTTTTCTTATTTAGGTATTTATAATGGTTATAAAAAATCATTGTTTATTTCAATATCTTGAAACAATATATTGTGATTTTTGTTTGGAAATGTTAACATTCCTTTATGCTTGTTTTATGTGTTATGGTTCATGGGCATTGTTTATGTATACAGTTGGTTCCATAATAAACCTAGGGTGAGTGAGCCCGAGATTTCTCTCCAATGCATTGGGTAACGTGATGGAGGTAAACATTAATTTGTTTCCTAATAGATTTAGAAAATATACCATGATGGGTATTCCAAATTTAACTCCCTACGTAGCTATGAATGATACAATGTAAGTATTTTATGGATGCCATAAGTTACCTTTATGATTTTTGATTTATATATGTTATTCATAAATCTTATGATTTCATGAGGTATGTTAAATAGCTTCTATATTGTATGTATTGATGTGATCATGTTTTCACTATTTATTTTATAACATTTACTGAGCTTTTAATGCTAATCCTATGTTTTTGAAATGTTTTTCATAGGGTATAATGAAGGGTAAGAGAAAATAATAATTCAAGAATATTTATATCAGGAAAATAATTTTTTTTCATTTAAGAGTTTTTATTTTATGAAAAAAATTGGATATTGAGTAGATGTGTCAACTTTTTAATATTTGAGATGTAATGAAATAGTTATGTCCTAATTCTCTAAGACTCTAAACCTGAAAAAATCCTCAATATGAATTATTATCATAATTCAAGATTATGAAATGGTTAATTATAGGGCCTTAGAGTTGGTATCATAGGTTGGTTCAGACAAATTTTGAAATTAGGAGTTTTTTAGACACATGATCAGTCTCTTTGACAACTCCTTAAGTTAAATCATTAATTTTTAAATTCTTAAAAACAAGGAAAGTCTATTACAAATGGAAGGAGGATGATCTCAAACGAAATTCCTTTCTCTTCCTGATGACTTTCTTGCAATAATTATTTCAAAGTCATGTCCATGTGATTCTAAAAAAATTTATAACCTACAACCCGCATGCATGCAATTATTTGAGATATCAAGCACTTATGCTATACCTCTATAACATCATGGATAATGGGTTATATTTAATCAAATATTATTTTCTCAATATTCTCATATTTTCATGAAAGGTAAATATTATCAAGAAAATTAAAAATATTTTACCTTATCAAAATATTTTGAAGAATATTATAATTTTGAAAAACGTTCTAAAGAATTAGACCATGGCACAACCTATTTATATTTTATTTTAAATTATAATCATTCAACACATACTAAGGGTATTTGAAAATGACCATTGATTGAATCTTTCAACTCAATCATGGCCTGAATTTTTTATAAAAAGAACGATTTATCAGTTTTTTTCAAATTATTTTTCATACATGATTATTTTCTGAAACTATATTTTCTATGAACACCCATATGACCCAAGTGTACGAGGTGTATTTGGATAAAGGAAGCAGATGATTTTGAAGGATCTATAAATCATTGCTACAATACATGGACAATCAATCTATGTGAACAAGACGAAGATGAAACCAGGTGGACACCATGATAAAGGTACAATGTTCTTTCTTTGGGAATAGTGTTATTTTATGGAGGTAAATAAAAATTTCAATATATATAAGACTTCATGAATTAAGATATTTATGTCATTATGAGTTGGGATGAAAATGAGATGTATAATACAACCATTGAGTATAAACCATGTTAGGGTTATTTTTTAGTTTTATAAAAATTGACAAAACACATGATGGGTGACAACCCAACACATCCAACAAGGCTGTTGGAACCAAACCAACTACCAAAGGGGGACAAGGGTGCATAACCTACAACTGACCTACGTGAATCCAATTGTAGTATGACTTATTCTTGTATTTAAATGATTTTATTGATCATGAATATGTTGATTTGGAATATTATGTTTTATAAAATGGATATCCTTATTATAAGAAAATGATTTGGTGATTAAGTAATAAAAGTTATTCTGGAAGACGTTTGCTCTTTTGGGAACACTATATGCCTAAGGAGAATAGAATACTATAGGATTTAGTTTGTGAAGTAATCGTTGAATTTCTTTTTGGAAAATATATGTTTTATTGTGGACTTCTATCTATTTAGGGATTATCTGATATTGTACTATCCTTTTTTGTTTTGGTTAATTTCTAAAGACAAGGGAAGTATATAGTTCATCTTTTTTAGATTATGTTATTCTCTAGAAGTTGATTCTAGCACTTCAGGTGGGACCAAGTCCTCTTTAATACTCATCGTTTGGAGAAAACATGAGTTTGTGGTGGAAATTTATTAATGGATGAGACTCTACATGAAAAGTAAGTATATTTCCTTATATTCTTAGTTAATATCATAAATAAAAAATCTATATTTATGAAAGGGATCCTAAACTAATTTTTTTTGTCGGCTTAATTTTCCTAATGGGTAATCAAATATCGATTAACCTATCACAAGTTTGTGGTTTTCTGATTGTTAACAATATCTTGATCATGTTTTCTATCACTCTCCATCAGAACATGAAACATAGTTTATCCTCCATATACATGCTATCCTACATGGAATCCTAGTATGGGTTATCTTGGGTGACCTTTGCACTTATCATTCATTCTGTTAATGTTGTATTTTTGTTGACTCTTTTTCCGATGTGGGACTTTTAATGTTGTTTCGGAGCCCAATTTTAAAATTGTGAGGATGAAATTCCCAAAAGGGGGAAGGATGTAACATCCAAGGTAAATAAGGGATATTATATCTTTATATTTATTAATATTTGTGATTTAAAATATTAATTTTAAATTAAAGGGAATTCTATGTTCGATGGATTACCTGGCGCACAACAATGGGTTTCTCCTAAATCTTATGTTGCACACAAGACTGAGTTATACTTAAAAATAATAATATAATGTTGTTTTAAATGGTAGTTAACGCCTAGATGTTTTATTTGTGTTAATGACTAGAACAAACAACAATATTATTATACACATTTTTCAATTGTTTTATCATTTATCTAATAAAATTTAGAGGCTTAAAACGAGAATGAATCTCATTTTAAGCATGGAAAACTCTAATATTTTTAAAAGGTCATTTTGCTGCATTTTGAGGGAGAACCCCTTTTAAATATAGTTTTTTTCACTTTTATATGTTTCATTTAAAAAAAATAAACTACTTCATTATATGTGGTACATAAAAATTTACTTTGGATAAAATATTGGTATTTTTCTGATAAAGTTCAATTTTTTATGAATAGTGAAAAATATTGTACTTTATGTCAAAACATCATTTTCATTTGATATATTCTTATAGTTATATTTTAATTTTAATTGGTTTTAAGGTGTAATTGGATTATATTTTTACCATTTAATCCTTTTTTTCAATGGAAGTAATTACCATTGAAAAAGTGGACAAAAACAAATGTCAATCGATTGTTAGTTATTATTTCTTAAAAACATGCTTTTTGGTCTGGACAACCAGAATTATTTTTAAATTAATTTTTGAAACTTCTATGTTTTGAATTTGAAGAAATAGATTACATATTTGGAATTAGTAGTTCAAAATTTTGGAAATAGTTAACTTTTATTTGTAGCCATTATGAATAGTAACTTCAGTTAATATTTTATTTACCATGGTTAAATGGTAAATATGGTAAATAAGGGTAACAAATAATATTATTATAATATTAAATTACTATAACACGTATCCCAATACTATTTTTTGATACATGTTTGATCGTGGGCATCCTTGGTTCGATTTTGGGACCCCATGGTGTAACACCCCAGGTAAATAATGAATATGACATTTTTATATTTATCCATATTTGTGAATAAAATATTAATATTACTTTAAAGGGGACGCTCTGCTCAATGGCGTACCCAATATGCAACAACGAGTTTCTTGGGAATCTTACATTGCACTCTAATAATAAAATAATATTATTTTAAATGGTAGTTAACGCCTAGCCGTTGTAATGGCGGGAATGAACAGAACTATCTAAAAAATGATTATATATATTTGTCAAATATTTTTACATTTTCAAATAAATTTTAGAGGATTAAAAATGTGAATGAATTCAATTTTTAAGCGTAAACATTCTAATGTTATTTAGAAGGTCGATTAACTGCCTTTTGATGGAAAACCTCTTTTGAATCCACATTTTGACAATTTTATGTGTTATATTTGACAAAATAAAATTTTTCTTTAGAATAGAGACATCAAAATTTACTTTGTGTAAATTTTTGGTATCTTTCCGATAAAGTTCATTTTTTAATGAATAGTGACAAATGTTGTATTTTAATTCAAAACATCTTTTCAATCTAATTTATTTATATGATTATACTATCTTTTGAATTGTTTTTAAAGTAAAATTAGAATATATTTTTACCATTTAATCCAATAGTGGTCATTGGAATTAATTTCACTTTGAAATTGGACTTAAACTAGTGTCAATCTTTTAATAGATATTGTTTCATAAAAACACGCTATTTGTTTTGACAGTGGGAATTAATTATTAAATTAATTAATGAAACTTATATGTTTTGAATTTTGTAAAATAGACATCATTTTTGAGTTTGGAATATCAAATATAGATTAGGGTGATTTTTTTGGTATTTTTCTGAAAAACATCAATTTTTGATGAATAGTGAAACCACTAAGTGGTAGTTAAAGAAACTGATTTTTCTTTTAAATGAAACTTTGCCACCTCTGTGTTTTGAATTTCAAAAATCCGACATACATGGTTTCCATTAGGAAGTAAAATGTGGTTCAATGGGATTAAAATAATTTTTTGATGAATAGTAACTTTTATGTTCTTAATCGCGATTAGAGGTAATTAGTGTAATTTAAGGTAAAAATAATGTTTTAATAATGTGAAATGGCCTAGACACATGTCCTACCCTCATTGGATGTGTCATGGCCGACCAAGACAATCCATTGGTCAACTTAAGGACCCCATGGAGCCACTTTGGTTGGAAAATAACATAAATAACTTTTTATTTAAAGTGAAAATAAAAATGTCACAAACATGAAGTGTTTCACTAAAACAATTTTTAAATGGGGTTATACAAGTCATATTTTTGACTATAAATATTCATTAGAAATCGAAAAATATTTCATACATTATGATATTTTTTGAATATTTTTTTGACATTAAATAAATTAAATTATTTATGACATCATGATGATGCAGCGATTACCTCATTAATAAAGGATTTAAATAAAATGAAAAGATAATGTTAAAACTATAACATAAACTTGTCAAAAACCTATGGTATGAGTATATTTCGAACCCTTACCACCATATCCTCTAAATACATCAATGTGGGACCTTTAAAATCTGAAACGCATTTGAAAATAAAGTAACATTTTGTAACATTACAAGAGTGCCCCTCCTCTCCTCTTATAAAAGGCCCCCACCTCTACCACCTTACCCACACCTCTCAAGACTTTGTCTCGGACAACCGCTTCACATTTTTCCTCTCCACATCCCTCTCTTACTCATAGAAGCCTCATGTTGTCCAGAAGTCTTCCCAAGTAAGCCTTTGAGCTCAAATAAAAAAGAGTTACCCGATTTTAAGGTAATGTCTTCACTTGTGTTATTTTGTTTTATTTTGCTTCTCCAACCCCCTAATATCTTTTTATTCATTTATTTTTTAACAACTCCAGTATCTGAAATATACTAGGATGTTGTTATAAAATAATTCTAGGTACACTTACACACACCTACCTCAAATGGTTAAAGAACATACTATTTCTTTGGATGACGAATATCTGGCTCACGAAACAATGATTGTTCAAAACTCATATAACACGTTAAAATGTGGCCATTAATATGTCAATATATTTATGTATGATATATAATATGTTTATGTTTTAATTATTCTTCTGTATTTTTCATTTGTGGCATACCTTTATGGTTTCCATTGTGGGTAAACACGATAATTTCATTTTAGGAAGTGCGGACTACCGCCCCCTCAAAGTGATTTGATTCGTTAATCCCATATGTGGGATGTATAAAGGATGTATTTAAAGTTATTATATATGATGTATGTTACATATAAATCATGAATATAATTCTGGAATTAAAATATACATACCTATCATTTAGTTTTAATTCCATTAATATGACATAGAAAGGAAAGTAGCGTTCATGCGTACGTACGGCTTACCGTCTCCATGAACGGTGCATTTCATTTCTTAACTCTAAATGATTATGTAATATTATAAATACATGTAAATTCTGGATATATATGATATATATAATATAAAAATCATGAATATCATTCTGGATATAATGAACCTTTGACCACACGAACAACATGTAATTGTATGAAGCCCACTTTCGACTTAAGATCCAAATATTGACAAAACAAACATTATTAACTTATATGATTACATAATATTTATAACATGGAAATAAGTGATATAAAAAGAATAATTAACTTTAAAAAGGTTCTTAATCAAGTATAAATTAACTAATGTGTATTATTCAGGACGTTAAAGAACGATCGAGTCAAGTCGGACCCGAGGTAAGGGATCCTACTCCTCTCTTTCTTTTTAAGTACACTCTTTTATGTCATTACTTTTATGATCATATTTATTATGATTGGGATGTTATTTTATATTACTCTTTCTGTAATTTTTATGTTCATATGATTAGAGACCCTATTCTCTCTCATCAATTCATTTTGGAAGTTTTGAGTGGCGCCTTTAGGCTGCCGAATATTCGTAAGAGATCTAACCTCTCTCTTTCTTTTTAAGTACTCTATTTTATGTCACTTCTTTTAATCTCCTCTTTGTTATGTTTGGGGATGTTCTTTTTTATTCCTCTTGCTTTAAACTTTATGTTAATATGATGAGATACCCTATTTGATCTCATCAATCCATTTTTGTAAGTTTTAAGTGGCGCCGTTAGGCTGCCGAGTTTTCGTAAGGGATTTTTCATCTCACTTTTAGTCCCGTGAGATTTATGCTAAATTTGCCACCATTTCCTTTGATTGGTGTACGTACTCCCCATTATTATACTATTTGTGTAATATAATTTCATTTATGGGTATTTACATATTTATTTTATGACCCTTCTTCAATGGGGTGTACGTTTCGAAAGTTACCCAAGTCGGTAAGGGAACCTTTCACCCTCCTCTTTTTAAAAGACTTATTTTGTTATGTATTTTAATTCACATAATATTATGTTGGGATATGTTCTTATATATCCTTATTGATGTAAATTTTATGACCAAGTGATGAGATACCCTTTTTATCTCTCATCAACTCTTTTTCTCAATTTGGAAGTGACGCCGTTAGGCTGTCGAATTTTTGCAAGGGAACTCCTTAACCCAATTTTGATTCTTTGGAAAAAACTTGTACACCTTGAATATGTCGTTCTATGATTATGTGTGAATGTATTCTGATTGTTTTAAACTTAATACCCACTTATATTTCGTGTATTCGTTTGTCACACATAATTATGTGACTGATTTATCCTTAATCCAAGGATACCGTCTTTGTATGGGAATTCATCTCAATCTCCTTTCATTGAGGCATATTTTGTTTTATACACAACCTTCTTTTATACGGTGTATAAACCCCTTTTACTTTTATATTTATTCAAAAGGAATCTTTTTATATGAAGCGTTTACTAAATGACAAAAGGGAATGTTTTTGTCGTACGTATGCGGCGACAACGACTTCTCCGCCACCGTGACCATTATTTGAGTTCCGACTTCCTCTACAAGCCATACCTTCTTTTTAAAAGAAAAATAAATACCATGTTTTACTTTCCTTTATTTTGGTATTGAAAATGGTTTTCATAATGTTTTTATATCAATGTGTTGTATTGATATCTTGTGATTCAAATGTGGAAATGTTATGTTTCCTTTATGCATGTTTTATGTTATACGATTATGTTGAGGTTCTTGGGCATTATTATGAAGACGGGTGGTCCCGTGATAAACTAAGGGCGGGTGAGCCCGATATAGCTCTCCAATGCATTGGGTAACGCGAAGAAGTTAAACGCTAAGGTTTATCTGAAGAGATTTAGGGAATATACTGTGATGTGTATTCCAAACGCAACCAAGAGGGTTACTCCCTACGTAAGAATGTTTTGAGTGCCTCAAGTTACCTTTATGTCTTATTATTTCTGTGATTTATTCCTGATTTTATGAGGTATGTTAAAGTGCTTATGTTTTATGGGTAAAGTATGATTTCATTCTTATGTATACATGTACTCATGTTTCCTTTCCATATTTTTATATCCCTTGCTGAGATTTTTATGCTCATCCCATGTTTTTGAAATGTTTTTCACAGGTCAAGGGAAGGGTACATGATATGAAGATAGTGTCAAGGAAGTTTCAAGAAATAATCCATGTTTTATTTTAAATATGTTTCTGTTGATGGGAAAAAAGAATACTATCTTTTATGTAACCACTTTGTTTAAAAGTTGGAATGTAATGAAAGTTTTATGATCTAATTCTCTAAAACTCTAAGCCTGAAAAGTTCCTCAATGTGTAATCTTGTAATTACTCAAGATTAAGTAAGGTTTAAGGATGGGGCCTTATAGTTTGTATCAGAGGTCGGATTAGATAACATTATAGGTTAGGGAATTCTCTAAGAACAAGTGACATCACCATGATGGTTAGGATTTCAGAAAGAGTCCTAGTTTTAGAAAAAGTGAATGAGTAACTATATCTTAGTGTTTACCTTCCTCATTAATACATGATGGTTTTGTTGATATACTCACACTGACATTTTTGTTTTTAGTGAATGGATGGATCTAGCAGGCACCAAAGAGACAACAGGTTTTAAGGAAACTGTGGTGGTTCTCTGATTAAGATACTAGATATAATGGGGGATTCAATGAGGAAACTCGTGGTTGTTCTAAAACAACTATAAAGGAGTCATGATCAACCACTTGAACCTTGGTATGATATGTAATGCATCATGTACAAGATTACCAATCGGTGTGGAAGTTAAGGTAATAATTATAAAGGTAACCATTAGAGTTTATATGATCCTTACTTTTGAGGTAATTATGGGTTATTATATGTTATGATGGAAAATGAAAGGCATGAGATAAACTTGAGGTTAAAATATGTTATGATCATATTTGAATATTTTATCTCGTTTCGGGGAATGTTTTAAGAATTATATAGTTTTGGAAAAAGGACAACACGCAGACCGTGTGACAACCCGTCGCGTCGGACAAAGCTGCGGGAATCGAACCCACAACCAAAGTGCGACTGGTATTTATCTCCTACCACTGGAAGACGTGGCGTCCCTGGTCACTTTGACTAATTCTTTTTAGTTAGATGATTTTAGGAATCAATAGTAATTTTATTTTGGGTTATCTATGTAAATGATTAACCTATCATCGAGGATATGTGATTAGGTTAATTACTTTTCAATATGAGAATTTAAGACCAACTGATGTTATTTGGAGATAAAAGTTAATTTGTACCTTGGAAGACTATGTGACTAAATCCTTCAAATATTTGGGTTTCAATCTTAGTTTGGTTTACTTTGAATAATTTTATGGACAAATTGTTTATCAAATGGTCCTCGTTGAACTTTGGGTTTTGTTGGACAAATTTTGGAGATTAAGAATAAATTTTCTTTTTATAAAGTGTTATCCTTTCTGGATTATCTGATCTTGTACTAACCATTTTGGTTTTGGTTTTGGTTAAAGTATAAAGACATGGGAAGTATATAGTTCTATTTTGTGGATTAGGTGATTCTCTATAAGTTGATTATAGTGAACAAGTCTTCCTAAATACTCATATTTTGGAGAAAATATGAGTTTGTGTAAGAAATCTAATAAGAGTTGAAAGTCAACATGATAAGTAATTATGTTTACTTATGAATAAATTCCTCAACAAAAATTAACTTAAAACAAAAATGTTGTCTATTAACTTTTCCTACTGGGGTATCAAATACCGTTTAACCCATCACATGTTTGTGATTTTCTTGTGGTTAGCTTTCTCCTAAACATGTTTTCTATCACTCTCCATCAGAACATGACCCTATGTTTTCTCCTCCATGTCCATATATTACTACATGGAATCCTAGTATGGGTTATCTCAGGTGACCTCTTTACTTCTCATTCTTTATTTTAAAGTGATTGTTTTACTGACTCTTGTTCCGATGTGGGACTTTCAAGGATGTTTTCGAGCCCAATTTTAAAATTGCGAGGACGCAATTCCCAAAAGGGGGGAAGGATGTAACACCCCAGGTATATAATGAATATGAAATTTTTATATTTATCCATATTTGTGAATAAAATATTAATATTACTTTAAAGGGGACGCTATGCTCGATGGCGTACCCAATACACAACAACGAGTTTTTTTGGGAATCTTACATTGCACTCTAATTATAAAATAATATTATTTTAAATGGTAGTTAACGCCAAGACATTGTAATGGCGTGAATGAACAGAACTAACTACAAAATTATTATATATGTTTGTCCAATATTTTTACTTTTTACAATAAATGTTAGAGGATTAAAAATGTGAATGAATTCAATTTTTAAGCGTAAACATTCTAATGTTCTTTAGAAGGTCGATTAACCGCCTTTTGATGGCGAACCTCTTTTAAATCCACTTTTTGACAATTTTATGTGTTATATATGACAAAATAAAATTCTTATTTAGAATAGAGACATCAAAATTTACTTTGTGTAAATTTTTGGTATCATTCCGATAAAGTTCATTTTTAATAAATAGTGAAAATGTTGTATTTTAATTCAAAACCTCTTTTTAATCTAATATATTTATATGATTATATTATCTTCTGAATTTTTTTTAAAGTAAAATTAGAATATATTTTTACCATTTAATCCAATAGTGGTCATTGGAATTAATTTCACTTTGAAATTGGACTTAAACTAGTGTCAATCTTTTAATAGATATTGTTTCATAAAAACCCGCTATTTGTTTTGACAGCGGGAATTAATTATTAAATTAATTAATTCAACTTCTATGTTTTGAATTTTTTAAAATAGACATCATTTTTGAGTTCGGAATATCAAATATAGCTTAGGGTGAATTTTTGGTATTTTTCTGAAAAACTTCAATTTTTGATGAATAGTGAAACCACTAAGTGGTAGTTAAAGCAACTGATTTTTCATTTAAATGAAACATTGTCACCTCTGTGTTTTGAATATCAAAAATCCGACATTCATGGTTTCCATTAAGAAGTAAAATGTGGTTCAATGGGATTAAAATAATTTTTTCATGAATAGTAACTTTTATGTTCTTAATCGCGATTAGAGGTAATTAGTGTAATTTAATGTTAAAATAATATTTTAATATTGTGAAATGACCTAGACACATGTCCTACCCTCATTGGATGTGTCATGGCCGACCAAGAAAATCCATGGGTCAACTTGGGGACCCCATGGAGCCACTTTGGTTGGAAAATGACATAAATAACTTTTTATTTAAAGTTAAAATAAAAATGTCACAAGCATGAAATGTTTTACTAAAACAATTTTTAAATGGGGTTATACAAGTCATATTTTTAACTATAAATATTAGTTCGAAAGCTAAAAATATTTCCTACATCATGAAATTTTTTTAATAATTTTTGACCTTAAATAAATTAAATTATTTATGACATCATGATGATGTGGAGATTGCCTCATTAATAAAGGATTTAAATAAAATGATAAGATAATGTTAAAACTATAACTTACACTTGTAAAAAACCTATTGGATGAGTATATTTCAAACCCTTACCACCTTATCCTAGAAATAAATCAATGTGGGGACTTTTAAATCCGAAACTCATTTGAAAATAAAGTAACATTTTGTAACATTACAAGAGTGCCCCTCCTCTCCTCTTATAAAAGGCCCCCACCTCTACCACCTTACCCACACCTATCAAGCCTTTGGCTCGGCCAAACCCTACTAATGTTCCTCTCCACATCCCTCTATTACTCCTAGAAGCCTCAATTTGGGCAGAAGTCTTCCTAAGGAATCCTTTGAGCTCAAATCAAAAAGAGTTACCCGATTTTAAGGTAATGTATTCCCTTGTGTTATTTTGATTTATTTTGCTTCTCCAACCCCATAAAATGTTTTTATTCATTTATTTTTTAACAAATCCAGTATCTTAAATATACTAGGATGTTTTTATAAGAATAATTCGAGATACACTTACACACACCTACATCAAATGGTTAAAGAACATACTGTTTCTGTGGATGGCGAATTTCTGCCTCACGAAACGATGATTGTTCAACACTCATATAATACCTTAAAAAGTGGCCATTAAGATGTCACTATATTTATATATGATATATAATATTTTAATGTTTTACTTATGATTCTGTATTTTTTTTTTGTGGAATACCTTTATGGTTTCCATTGTGGGTAAACATGATAATTTCATTTTAGGAAGTGCGGACTACCGCCCCCTCAAAGTGATTTGATTCGTTAATGCCATATGTGGGATGTATAAAGGATGTATTTAATGTTATTATATATGATTTATGTTACATATAAATGATGAATATAATTGGGGAATTAAAATATACATACCTCTCATTTAGTTTTAATTCCATTATTATGTAATGAAAGTAGCGTTCATGCGTACGTACGGCTTACCGTCTCCATGAACAGTGCATTTCATTTCTTACCTCTAAATGATTATGTAATATTATAAATACATGTATATTCTGGATATATATGATATATATGATATACAAATCATGAATATCATTCTGGATAAAATGAACCTTTGACCACACGAACAACATGTAATTGTAAGAAGTCCACTTTCGACTTAAGAACCAAATATCGACAAAACAAACTTTATTAACTTAAATGATTACATAATGTTTATAACATGGAAATAAGTGATATAAAAAGAATAATGAACTTTAAAAATTTTCTTAAGAAAGTAGAAATTAACTCAAGTTTATTATTCAGGACGTTAAAGAACGATCAAGTCAAGTCGGACCCGAGGTAAGGGATCCTACTCCTCTCTTTCTTTTTATGTACACTCTTTTATGTCATTCCTTTTAAGATAATATTTATAATGATTGGGATGTTCATTTATATTACTATTACTGTAATGTTTATGTTCATATGATGAGAGACCCTATTATCTCTCATCAATCCATTTTGGAAGTTTTGAGTGGCGCCGTTAGGCTGCCGAATATTCGTAAGAGATCTAACCTCTCTCTTTCTTTTTATGTACTCTCCTTTATGTCACTTCTTTTAAGCTCCTATTTGTTATGCTGGGGGATGTTATTTTATATTCCTCTTGAAGTAAACTTTATGTTAATGTGATGAGAGACCCTAATTTATCTCATCAATCCATTTTTGTAAGTTTTAAGTGGCGCCGTTAGGCTGCCGAGTTTTCGTAAGGGATTTTTCATCTCACTTTTAGTCCCGTGAGATTTATGCTACATTTTCCACCATTTACTTTTTGTGGTGTATTTAATCCCCATTATTATACTCTTTGTGTAATATAATTTCATTTATGGGTATTTACATATTTATTTTATGACCCTTCTTCAATGGGGTGTACGTTTTGAAAGTTACCCAAGTCGGTAAGGGAACCTTTCACCCTCCTCTTTTTAAAAGACTTATTTTGTTATGTCTTTTAATTAACATACTATTATGTTGGGATATGTTTTTATATATCTTTATTGATGTAAATTTTATGACCAAGTGATGAGATACCCTTTTTATCCCTCATCAACTCTTTTTCTAAATTTGGAAGTGACACCGTTAGGCTGTCGAATTTTTGAAAGGGAACTCCTTAACCCAATTTTGATTCTTTGGAAAAAACTTGTACACCATGAATATGTCGTTCTATGATTATGTGTGAATGTCCTCTGATTTTTTTACACTTAAAACCCACTTATATTTCGTGTATTCATTTGTCACACATAATTATGTAACTGATTTATCCTTAATCCAAGGATACTGTCTTTGTATGGGACTTCCTCTCAATCTCCTTTCATTGAGACAAATTTTGTTTTATACACAACCTTCTTTTATACGGTGTATAAACCCCTTTGAATTTTACATTCATTCAAAAGTAATCTTTTTATACGAAGCATTTAATAAATGAAAAAAGGGAATGTTTTTGTCATACGTATGCGGCGACAATGACTTCTCCCCCGCAGTGACCATTATTTGAGTTTCGGCTTCCTCTACAAGACATACCTTCTTTTTAAAAGAAAAATAAATACCATGTTTTACTTTTCTTTTATTTTGTTATTGAAAATGGTTTTCATATTGTTTTTATATCAATGTGTTGTATTGATATCTTGTGATTGAAAGGTGGAAATGTTATGTTTCCTTTATGCATGTTTTATGTGATACGATTATGTTGAGGTTCTTGGGCATTATTATGAAGACGGGTGGTCCCATGATAAACTAAGGGCGGGTGAGCCCGATATAGCTCTCCAATTCATTGGGTAACGCGAAGGAGTTAAACGTCAAGGTTTCTCCGAAGAGATTTAGGGAATATACTGTGATGCGTATTCCAAACGTAACCAAGAGGGTTACTCCCTACGTAAGAATTTTATGAATGCCTCAAGTTACCTTTATGTATTATGATTTCTATGATTTATTCATGATTTTATAAGGTATGTTAAAGTGATTATGTTTTATGGGTAAAGTATGATTTCATTCTTATGTATACATGTACTCATGTTTCCTTTCCATATTTTTATATCCCTTACTGAGCTTTCTATGCTCATCCCAAGTTTTTGAAATTTTTTTCACAGGTCAAGGGAAGGGTACATGATATTATGATAGTGTCAAAGAATTTTCAAGAAAGAATCCATGTTTTATTTTAAATATGTTTTCGTTGATGGAAAAAATGAATACTATCTTTTATGTAACCACTTTGTTTAAAATATGGAATGTAATGCAAGTTTTATGATCTAATTCTCTAAAACTCTAAACCTGAAAAGATCCTCAATGTGTAATCTTGTAATAACTCAAGATTAAGTAAGGTTTAAGGCTGGTGCCTTATACATGGAGCCACTAGTAAGTGAAAATGACGTTTTATAAAAATTAATTTAATGTTAAGGAAAATGTAACAAAAACATATATCTTTTAGTAAAACAATTATTATATGGGGTTATATAAGAGATATATTCGACTATAAATAATCCTTAATAATATAAAAATATTAAATAAATCATATTAATTTATTTATAATTTTTAGACATCATATAAATAAATTTAGTTATGACACAATGAGGAGGTAATGATTACCTCAATAATGAATATTTTAAATAAATGAGATTATAATTACTAAAATAAATTTATTTTGATACATTTTATGACATAAAAAATTTATCGATTATTATTACTTGTTATATTTGAATTAATTAATTTTATTCGAATTTAACAAGTTGTTTTGGATTTTTTAAAAAGTTATTATATTAATAGTATAAAAATTAACATAAATGAGTTTTTAAATTAATTAATATTCTATTAAATGATAAAATAGCCCTAAAAATATATGATTCTGCCAAATGACATATAGTATATTAAAAATTACATTAGGTATCCATTTTGGGTATTTCCTAATTTTATTGTAGATATATTAACCATATAGTATGAATATAAAGAATACATGGTAAAAGATAAATAAGTTAACAAGGGGTTAAATAAAAAAGATAAGGATTAATAAATATCCCAAACCAGTCCAATTCTTATTTGATGATTTTATTTTGCCTTATATTTATATTATCATTTAATTTAATGAGTTGTGGACATTTTTAAACTGAATATAATTTTATAATAAAATAATATTGTCAATCATTCCTAAAGAGCCTATCCTCCCCCTTATAAAAGGCCATCACCTCTAACCCATTACTCACATCTCTCAATCCCCTTGTCTCATCCAAAATATACTCTAATAATCATCCAACATCTCACTATTCCACCCATAATTCTTACTTTGTGATGAAGGAAATTTAATAAAGCTTTTTGGTTCAAACCAAAGGGTGTTACCCGATTTAAAGGTAACGTCTTCTCTCAAGTTAATTTATTTTATTTTCCTACTCCAACCCCCCTAATCTCTCTTTATTCCATTCATTCATAAAAAAAACAGAATATTAAATATAAGAGGATATTTTATGAGAAATATTAGAGATAAGTTTACACACACTACTATTTAATGGATATGAACATATTATTTCTCTGTATGGTGAACTACTGCCTCACGAAATGATGATTGCTCGATTTTCCCCTACAACCTCTCATGGTGGCCATTGTGATAGAACTGTAATTATATATGATATTTATGATATTTATTTTTTCATTATTATTATGTAATTAAAATTTATAACAGACCTATATTCTTTTCATGAAGTATAATTATGATAATTTCATTTGAGGAAGTGCTGACTACAGCCCCCTCAAAGTGATATGACTCATTCATACCATACATGGACCATATAAGGACATTGCCAATGAACTTATGTAACATATATAAAATATTATATTATACTAGAATAAAAATATACCTATATGTCATTTGTTTTTCATTCCTTTAAAAATTAAAAAAAATGAAATGAAAGTAGCGTTCAGTTATACGTAAGGCTTACTGTCTAAATGAATGGTGCATTTCATTTTCATATATCCAACTGATATGGGCTATTCTAAATACATAAATACCTTATATATATGATATATATTATATTTAAATCATGAATACAAATATGGAGATTATGTACTTTTGACCACATGGACAAATTATAATTATAGCAAGTTCATTTTTGGATCAAGTTACAAACATCGACAAAATGTCCGATATAAACTCAAATAATTAACTAATAGTTGTAGCAAGGTAATAAGTGGTAAAAAATGAATAATATTCTAAATCAAGTAGAAATTAACTTAAATTTATTATTCATGAAGAAAAAGGAACATATGTGATGAGTCAGACTCAATGTAAAGGAACTTCTTAACCTAATTTCCATTATTTGGGTGGACCTTCTACTTCTTGATTATGTCGTGATATGATAATGTGAGAAATAAAATTTGATGTCCAATCCAATATTTATACTTGATTTATGTGTATTTATTGTAAATACACATAATCGATCTATTTTATTTACAAAATTATATTTGTAAGGGAACCTTTCACCCTCCTCTCTTAGTTAAAGACTAATTTTTTGTTATGTATTTATATTTCAATTTTTAAATTTTGGGATATGCTATTCTATATCCTTGTTTTTTTTATATTCTATGTCCAAGTGATGAGAGACCCTTTTCTCTCCCATCAAATCATTTGCTAAATTTTAATGTGACGTCGTTAGGCTGCCGAATTTTCCTAAGGGACTTCGTCTCAATTTCTTTTCATTGGGGAATACTCCGATTTATACACGACATTCTTTTAAACATTTGATAATAAAAAAAAATTACTTTAACTTTTATTCAAAAGGAATTTTTTTTCTACATAGAGTTTTACTAAACAACAAAGGGAATGTTTCTTTTTAACATACACAGTGTCAATGAACTTTTAGCCGCCAAAAGAATTATTTTGATATTTGGATTCCTCAAAAAGTTGTATTATTTTTAAAAGAAATATAAATACTGTATACCCTTTCTACTTATTTTGGTATTGAAAATGGTTTTGAGAAAGCATTGATTATATCAATATCTTGAAATGATATATTGCAATTGCAATGTGGAAATGTTATCTTTCCTCTATTATTTTATATGTGTGATGGTTCTTGGGAATTGTTTACGAATACGAGTGGTTCCATGATAATTCTAGGGAGGGTGGGCCCGAGATATCTCTCCAATGAATTTTGTAACATGACAGAGGTAAATTTTTATGTTTCTCTTAAGATATTTAATGAATATACCTTGATAGGTACTCCAAACGTAACTCCCTGTGTAGATGTGAAAGATACAATGTACGTATGTTATGCATGCCAAAAGTTTCCTTTATGATTTATGATTTATATATGTTATTCATAAATCTAATGAATTCACAAGGTTTGTTAAAGAGGTTATGTTTTGTTTGTATTGATTCCATAATGTTTTCTTTCTTTATTTTATAACCCTTACTGAGATTTTTATGCTCATCTCAGGATTTTGAAATATTTTTCATATGGTATACGGAAGGGTGAGAGAAAGGAAGAATTTGTGAAGATTTATATCAAGAAAAGAATTATTTTTTTATTTTAAGAGATTTTATTTTATGAAAAAAATGGATACTAAGTAGAAGCGTCTAATTTATAATATTTGAGATATAATGTAATAGTTATGGCCTAATTCTCTAAAACACTAAACATGAAAACATCTTCAACGTGAATTATTACATTAATTCAAGATTAAGTAATGTTTAAGGCTAGGGCCTTATATTTAAGGTAGTGGGTGAGGTGCTTTTGGGAAAGATAACTCATATCAGTAGAGTGGTGTGGCTTAAGGGACTCAGACTGCATCACATCGAAGAGGGGTAGGGCAGTTTCTTGTCATTCAACCTACAATGGTGGATAGAGAGGATGGACCATTGATTGTTATAGGTACTATTCTTGTATCTTCTACAATTTTTAGTTCCTTATTTGATATGGGTTCCTCTTATTCCATTAACTCTTAAAAACTTTTGAATTGTTTAGTCATACAGGTTGAGATCATGAGTGGGTTTTTTATGATAGATAGACCTTTGGGGTATGATCTAGAGACATATTTCTGTTGAAAGGGTGTTCTCATGAGGATGGGCATTATTGTCTCATTTGTGATATTTATATTCTTAACATGTTAGGCATTGATATAAATTTGGGTATTGAGTGGTTAGTTGAATAGCGAGCCATCATATATTTTTACCTCAAGATAGTGAATTTTACGTCACCAAAATGGAGACAATTATATTCACTGAGGAGAGTGGGATATCTAGGAGGATTGTGGAAGACCATTGCATCAGGAATAGTGGGGAGCTCCACACAATGTTTTCTATTCAATTTTTGGATGATGGAGGTGTAAATAATTATTTATTTTCACCCATAGTTGAAATGTTCTCAGATGTGTTTCTTGAGGACTTCTTAGTGATTCCACCTGAGAGATATGTGGAATTTATAATTGAGCTCATGTCGGGGGTTGAGAAAGTTTATATTCCACCATACAAAATGGCACCAATAGTTTATCTACTAGAGTACATCGCCTTGTGGTTCTCTAGTATTGTTTTCTATAAGCTAGATTGTAATATGTGCTTATGTATTGATTAACATAAGATGAACCAGATGAGTGTGAAGAACAAATATCCTATTCTAGGTACAAATGATTTGTTTGAACAATTGAGGGGAACTTCCATATTCTCAAAGATTGAATTAGATCAGGGTATCATCAACTAAGAGATAGGCCATTTAATACACTAAGGATAGCTTGAAAAAGTAAGTTTGGTCTATATGAGTTCTCGGTGATTTCGTTTCGCCTAACAAACACACCAACAATAGTTACGGACTTTGATGAAAAAAATCATCCATCCCTATCTGGATCAGTCTGAGGTTGTATTTGTGGATGACATCTGGGTGTACTCAAAGACTCATGAAGATCATTCCCAACAACTTGAAATATTTTTGAGTACACTGTGAGAGATTCATCTATATGCAAATAAATCTAAGTGTCAGTTTTGGATTGATAAGGTACACTTATTGGGTCACATCATCTCATAGGAAGGTGTTTCAGTAGACCAAGAAAATGATCAGGAATTGGTTTCTTGGGAGTAGCCCAATAATTTGTTCGATTACTATAGATTTATTGGGTTATCATATAATTATTAGACAATCATCCATGAATTTTTCCATTTGGAAGCACTAGTTTAGGGAATGACCAAGAAGGGGATAAAGTTTGAATGGATGGAATCATGTGAGAATCCTTTCCAAGATTTGAATAAATGTTTGACTACGACACTAATCGTGATCCTACCTGAGCTAGGGAAGTAGTATAGGATGTTTTGGGATGCTTCTAGAATCCGAGATGAAGTATTGTTGATGAAGGGAAATTGAGTTATGGTGTATGGGTCACGATAGTTGATGCCACATTAACAGAACTATCCTATGTATGACCTCAGATTAGCTATAATGGTTTTGTTATTTGATGTTTTTGTGGAATAATCTTTTGGGAGAGAATTTTACAATATATATGGATCACAATAGCTTGAATTATATCTTCTAACAGTGATAATTGGATCTCTTGATGTAGATATTGGTTGATTATATGCAATCATTCGACTTTGATCTAGCATATATTCCTGGGAAGGGATATAGTGGTTCTAACACTATAATTAGGAAAACTCAGAATCATGTAGTTTAGGAGTCTATTTTTGAGTGGAAAATGATGAATTTATAGGCTAAGTTTCATGTTTTAGTACAGGTGTGTAAGGAGTAGAAGGATCATGTATCAGATTTAGTGGATTATACACTTTGGTGTTGGATCAGGGATAGGTAGTTTTAGGATTGAAAATGTATGGCCCTGAGGAAAGCCTAAAAGGTGGGTATTAACCTTCATATTGTACCATAGATGAGGATGATATCATATTTGTCAAGAATCATGTTTTTCTGCCTATGAGTATATGAGAGGATCTTATACATGAATTTCATGGCTCAAAGTGGGAGGTGCATCTAGGTGTGAACAAAATTTATCGTGACCAATATTGACAGTTTTTGTGATCGGGCCTGGAAAAGGTGATAGTAGGGTTTGTGACATGATGCTAAACCTGTCAATAGGTGAATTCCAAGAATAAAATACCTAGAGGTTAACTATACTCATATCCCATTTTGGAATGAAAGTGGGATGATATTTCCATCGAATTTATAGTGGGTTTCCTAAGGAAACCTTGATAGAAAGATGATATTTGAGTAGTTTTGGACCGAATGATGAAAGTAGTGCATTTCTTACCCATAATACAGACTTTCTCAGTGGAGTAGTTGGGAGACATATATGCTTAAGAGTTATTCCATATGCACGAGTTTATGTGGAGTATAGGTTTAGATTGTGACTCATGTTTTACATTACGCTTCTTGAAAAGTTTGTATAATGTTCTTAGTACATAGGTTTTACTATATATGGGCTTCCACCCATAGATATAAGATAAATTAGAGTGTAAAATATAGACTATAGAGGTTATGTATAGGGAGTATGTCCTAGAATTTGGTGGGTATTAGGTGAAGTGCCTAGATTTTGTGGATTTCACCTATAACAATAGTTACTACGAAACTATATATATGGAACAATATGAGACACATTAGGGAAGACCATGAACTCACCCCTATGAAAGATGGAGTCAACTAAGTCAGAGCTATTGGGATCGAGTCTCGTGCAGGTGATGTTGGAACAGGTTCTGTTGATTTGGAGACATATAACAATGGCTCATAGTAGATAGAAGTCGTATGCTGATAGCCATCAATAACCATTATAATTTTCATAGGGTGATTGTGTAATTTTTCAGGTGTCGCTTAGATTGGGTAACCACAGGATACAGAGATAGGGAATGTTAGAACCCATGTTTACTTGACCATTTGAGGTTTTGAAGAGATTCAGGCTGATGAAAAACCAATTATCTATTCCATAGAGATATATTGTTATGTATGATATCTTTCATGTTTCATGGCTTCAGTGGTACCACCAAAACCCTTGTCATGTGATCGATGTGGATAATGATGAGATCGAGATAAAAATATCCTTTGAGGAGCATCTGATAAGTGTTTTTGATCATTGTGGAAAAGTGTTTCGGGGAAAAACCATGTTGATAGTTCATTTACTGTGGAAACATGGTCATGTTTAGGAGGAAACATGGGAGAGAGAAGAAGATATGCTGACTTAGTGGCCCAATATTTTTTGACTCTAAATTTTAAGAGATGCTTGTGAGTACAACTCGAGGATGATATGTTATATGGTTAGGAGATTATAAGATCTTGTCCTTTTCTAGAGATCTATTGAGCTCTTTATTATGTATTATTTTCCTTGTTTTGAGTCCTTTTTATTTGGGTTTTACCTTAAGGATTTTTTTGATGAAATTTGAGAATATTGGAAGGAGGGTATGAATTGCATGGTGGGTGCATAGTTTTTCAAAACTGTGCGCCCATCCTAGGAAACTGTGCGAAGCAAAACAAATAGATTTTCATAGAAGGAGCACAGTTTGAAAAACTGTACACCCTTTTGGAGTAATGATGCACCCCCCCCCCCCAAAAGAGGAGCATGGTTTAGGTGCACAGTTTAGAAAATTGTGTACCCAGCATGGGAAATCTTGTGTGTGGTTTTAATTAAACCTCAAATTAGATTTTAATGACCCGATCCCCCCCATATTAACCCCAAAATTGACCTCAACTCAACCCTATCCTATTCCTCTAAATTTTGGAGGCTTATAAATTCATTCCTACATTTGGTGGACACTTTTCATTACTAATTGAATGGTGGATTGAAAGACTACATCATGCCAGGTATGTGGTTTCTTCCCGATTAGATCTCTCTCTCTTCCCCTACCCTTTTCAGATAAAAGAGGGATGTATTATCAAATGTTGAAAAGAGATTAGAAATAGATCAAGGTTTAACAGATCATGACCTTTTTTATCTTACTTCTAGGATTTATGACCTCATTCATTGTCATGGGTTTGACATATCCATTACAAATTGGGTATTTCTATTGGCTTATATTCATCATCAAACATCTAGTTGATGGTATATTATACAAATCCCAATGTCTTGATTTTAGTTACATGTATGTAATTTTAGAATTTCTATTGGATGATTAGAAATTTAATTTCTTAAATTTAATTAACTAATTTGATATATTAATTTAATACGCGATTGTGAATAATAATTATTGATTGTTGAATTAATTATGTAATTTTGAGATTATTAAATTTTATTAATTAATTGTTGGATTCATTAATTTTAATTGTTGTGATTATGCAATTTATTGGTTTAGAATAATTAATTTCTATATAAGTTATAGGTTATTGAGATTATTAAATTGTAATAAATTATCTTTGAATTAATTAATGGTAATTTTTTTGATTATGAAATTTATTGAATTGGAATAATTAATTGCTGAATTAATTATTGGATATTGAGATTATTAAATTATATTAATTTGGTTTTTTAATTAATTAATGGGAATTGTTTTGATTAAGAAATTTATTGAATTAGAATAAATAATTTTTTAATTAATTATGGAAAATTGATATTATTGAATGGGTTTAATTAATTATTGAATTGATTAATGAAAATTTTTGTAACAATGAAATTATCTATATTGGACTAATTAATTATTGAATTAATTAAAATATGTTTTGATTGTGGAATTTGATAATAAGGTTAATGTTGATTAATTTTGATTGTGGTGATATATGTGATATTATGATATATGTGATAAATGTGTGTGGGATGTGGTATGTTGCATAAAAATTATGTAGTGATAAATTTATTAATTATCGTGTGTGGGACATGGTTTACTGTATCAAAATCTCATAATGATTAATTGATTAATAAATGTATGTGGACATGTTCTGTTGCTTCAAAAGCCCATAGTGATAAATTGATTAATAAACATGTGTGGGATAGGGTCTTCTACATCAAAATCCCATATTGATGAATTGATTCATGAACATATGTGGGAAATGATCTACAACATCGAAAGACCATAGTGAATAATTGATTGATAAATGAGGTTTATGATAGGGACTAAGCCTCCAAATACCCCTAGGGTGTTATACATGATGTTTTACACTCATTAGTAGGAATTGGACAATGGTTTTAGGTAGCTGGGATATAAATTAATGATATGATTAATGATAACTATGGTATTGTGAGGTGGTTCAGGATCTAGCCTGGGCTGATTCAAGTATTAAGGGTTCAGGTGTCCTCAGCAACATGGGGGTTTACATGTTTTAATTAACGAATAATTGAAATGGGATAACTATTTAATTATGTATTAAACCTTATTATTTATAAAAATACATACTCTGTTATTCAATGGATATTATTTTATACACCATTGGTGGTGGACTACTGAGTTTTACTCACACCCAACTCAGGAAGCCTTAATGGTGCCCAAATAGATTTAATGGATTGGGATAAGATAATGGAAAGATCGATATGTTAGATGGATTAGTTAGGATAGAACATGCGTGATGGAACAATAAATGGTTTGAAACCCTCTTGGAAGTTTTCAATGTATTTATTTATTTTGGATTTAGGTATTGGCACTTGACATGTATTTGGAAGGGAATTTCTATTATTTAGTTTTGGAGATTGTATTTCTTATTTTTTCATCATGATATACTAGTATTAATCTGATTATCGTTATATAATTTGGTTATGTTTTATTATTTCCTCTATGATGATTCTTTAATAAGGTGAGTATGGTCTCCCCATAATAAATAATAGGCATTTGGTAACCTCTGGTGTATAGGGAGGTGCGACTATAGTAATGTAATGAATCGAATGAGGGATCTGGTGTGTGACACCTGGGTCAGGATACTATAATGAGGGATAAATATTCTTAAATAATGATGGGTACTCATTAATACGAAAAAATGAATTCATACATCATCTTTTAGAATAGAAAAAGGAATAGTTTTCCTATTTTTGAAGTTGGAAATATCCTTCATAATTTTTTTGGTCTCTCCATCTTAGAGGAAATGAATGATTTTACACAAGTTGAACACTTCATTCCTGATCACATCAACTAGAAAATGAACTCCTAAAGATTGTTGGAGTTAGATAAGGCATGATGGTGTCCCACTCATCTTGACACTATAAATCCCAACCTGCACTATAGGTTTCAGTGTAAGAATAATGAGGACATGTCTATATGGTTAATGCTCTTTTGGAATCTATTTATCACTCCATCAAGATATTTCATTATTTGGATGTCCTGGCTCAATAGGGTTCCTATGGATGACATATTATAAATTTTAGGTTTTCAACTTTCCACTATATGTTCCCTCTATCATTCTCATTTTAAAAACTACCAAAATTTCTTCTTCAGCTGAACATATATTATGATGATATGGAGTCACATTGAATCTTTATTCCACTACATGTTTAATACTAATAGTGAAATGAATTATTTTATGGGATGTGTTCTTAGAATGGACATTAGTGATCAAATGAGAAACGCTTTATGATCTTCCATTGCCTCTATCATTGAACATATCTGAAGGGAAAGGATCTATTTGATATTCAAGGGGAATAAGAGTCCAATAAAACTCACTATTGATTATATTCTAGGAGATATTTAAGTGGAATCTACTCTCAAATAAAACTGGTTCACCAACAACCAGATCCTATATGATGAATAATAATAAATAAGAATGTATAATTGATACAATATATACATTTCAATAAATAAAAAAAATGTTAGAGTATGATTCCAAATAAAATTTGGTCTTCCAACACCCTACAGATACATCATAGTAACTTTTTAATTCAAAAATAACACCTAAATCGAACCCACAACACTGATAATCAAATTTGATTAACTAAACATATGAACGAATTTCTATGATTTTATGAGAACCCCAACTACTTATTCTATGAAATATTTATCCACATATCTAGTTTTTAATAGGTTTTAATTGTTGATTCACATGTTCAAGTTCATTATTTTCAATCGATTTAGTTTTGGAAATGCAAATCACCTTATTAAAACATGATTACTAAATATTTATGTATCAAGTGTTTTAAAAAAAATATAGAAAATATTACCTTTTACCATACATAGAATATATTCTAATGTATTAAGAATACAAACATTACATTCTTCATTACGATTATCAGAATGAGTATGTGTCTGAGAAAATCGGATTCACCATTATCAAAACTAGAAGTTAGAATTTCTTTCATGACTATCATACTAACAAAGTCTTAATATTTAGGATGATACTAGCACTGGTAAAATCATACTAATACTCATAAAGGTTATCATAATGATAATCATAAGGAAGTACATCATACTGACCTATGTGTATAATCAGAATATGGATGACTTGTTCCTAATGTAATGAAAATTTTTAACACTGTAATGGTGTTAACCAGTACGACATCAAACATTCAGTTATGAGGAGATATCTGGTGCCATATATCTAAGGATGTTACAACATACATGGAAAATATGACTCGTAGGAGATAAAAATATGAATGTTGGGAGCTCACCTATAAATACTAGGTCATTTGAAGTGTTTTGATTTGGTTGATTACATTCACTCTCAAATGTTTTTCAAGATTACTTAGTGTGAACATATCATTCTTATTCTTCTGAAATTATTTAGAAAGAGTTGTTCTAAGTAAAACATGTCTGGTTGTATCCTTTAGAACCTTTTTAATTATAACCACATCCAATCATCATAACAATCAATAGATTTTGTGGATAGGAGTAAAGAGAATTTGATCCCTCTGATCGAGGTCATATAGAGATAGTAAGATAGAGCTAATCATAGTATCAGGGGCATCTAGTGATTTGAAAAAAAAATCTACTTAGATCATTATATCACATGCCACTTTCGAGTTCTGATTAATTGAATTTAATAATTAGACTTAGTCTTTTTCTGGTAGCCTACATAGAGGGGATTTTTGTTTTTTTAAGTTTAATTATTTTAAACAACATTTTTTTAAATTCAATTCACCTCTCTTATAAGTTATTAACAATAATATACTGTTAAAAACCTACAATCAATATTATAGATATAGTAATAAAACATACATGACTTCCCTTAACAATCTGAACTCTCTTCTATAATGTGATCTTCATTATTATGTGTGACAACTTTCAATATTGAAATAGATTGCTTCAATCTAGTATGAATACATTTTGTAGAGGGAAAAAACCTATCCTTATCAGTAGTTACATCAACATATTTAGTTTTTGAAAATGAATTAAATGATGAAACCTGAATATTCACTTCACCCTTGCATGTTTTTATGGAGTACTTATCCCCTTTATGAGAAATTTGTGTTGATGATTAAGAAATATCCAGATATGTTTTTCAATCTGGTTTAGAATTTCCTTCTTCAAATCTTTTGTAGATATGAGTAATATAGATGGTAGATATTACCAATTAATCACTAATAAAAATAAAAAAAATCAAGCTTGTTTTACCCACATAACCTACTTTGTAATTTTATTTGAAGTTAACAGATTTTAAATTCCATGAATTGGAAAAACTGATGGATGGAAGCGTCTTGCATGTTAATAGGTAGAAGTCTTAGCTCCAGTGTTAATAAAGGATTTTCATTGATTTCTAAGAGAGGGGGAACAAGTTCAAGATCTTGATGGGTGAAGATAATGGTTTGGCTATAACAATAAATAACATCATAAGTTTTGAAGCATTATCAAAGTGGCCATGTTGAAGGAAATATCAAGGTGTGTCTACTTTTCCTTGGTGTTCGAGTAGAAAGGGGTCTATGAAATTACTATATTTGGAAAGAAATTCTGAATTATACGAGTTATAGATAAGTGTGTTTGGTATAGAATTTGATGAAATGGTCATCTGGAGTAAAAATGACTATAGTGTATGAACATGAAACTTTTAAAGAGGGGTAAATAAATTTATCCATTTTGAGGCATGCCATGACTATGGTCTTGCAATGGTGACAATGATAGAGATCGTTAAAATTGATCTATGGGTTCAAAAAAACCTCCCACCCTAAGATTATTTTCCACCATTTCGAGGAACAACACATATTTTGTTTGGAAGAGGTAGGATTTATAGGGATCACCAACATTGATTGATGGTGTTGAATCAAAGTGACTCCCCTCAATATAGTTTTCTCTGTTAGGTAGAATTTTGTAATATTCGACTGGTGAATAAAACTAGATATGAAGTTTCACCCCTTCGGCTCGAGCCTATATTACTATTTCATCATTCAAAAGATTATTCATGTTTCATTTGGACCAGATCCATAGTCTAGAAGAATTTAGAGAAAATCTAAAATAGATAAATATATCTTTCTAGTGTCTTCAATGATGGAAAGATTCATCCCTACTAACAATATGGTTCAATGGAAATACATTCCAAATAAGAGAATAAAATAAATACACATATTTCCCATATTTTATAATGATAGATACAACCCCTTCATTTATCTCATGGAATGGATATTTAAAAATTGATAATGAATAAACAATATAGATCAAACCCAAGGATAAAAACCTCAACCACCATATCAGGTAATTGTGATAGTTCCTTTCCCAAATTGATAATGAAATATTCTTTTATCCTTTTCCATATAATAAGCATGACTAAAAAATTGTAGGAACATATATCTGATGCAAACAATAAGGCACTATTGGACCACATTGAAATAAGAAGAGGTTAATATTTTGTTATTTCCATAGATAAAATTTTAAAAATAAGAAAAATTACTTTTATGGGTGATAAATTATTAGGAAGATTCAGGAATATAATTAATATATAATTAACACATATATGTTGGTACTGAAATATAAAAACACCATAATAGAAACATGAAAAAAACCTGAATACTATTATCCCAAAAAGAGAAGTGCATAGACCTAATTCAAACTAGAGAGAATAAAATAACAAATAGTCATCAACTCATCTATCAAATAACTAATTTATGAATATCAATACATTTGAAAGAAATGACTTGGTGGAATCAATAATGAATTTAATTCATAGTTTTTCTGTAACTGATGTATGTGTCACCGAAAATATTTATCAAAATGCTATTATGTAGCCTTAAGAGTATATTAAATTAAATAATTTAGCTATACAAAAGTAAAGACATTGGTCCAATGCATGTAATATAAAAATTAATGAAAATGGTATTATAGGGTGTAAATATATGGAACAATTCACCACCATGATGTCATTCAAATGATCCCATGGTCTTAAAACCCCATGTTATTATCAAGACATACTATGTTGGTGTATCTACCATTCAAGTAATACAAATAATAATGCATGAACCATGAATTTATTTTATTCATATTCCCCCATTATTATTATCCAAAGTATAGTTCATGAAATATGATTTGTTTCCAAGTAAAAAAATTACATGATTCAAATATTATTCAATGAATATGGTATAAATTAATTACAAAAGTATAAACATTTAATTGAAAGATTATATATTAGTTTTATGTTATGAGTATGAAAATAATATATTTTAAAATTAATAATGTATAAACATCAAACAAAATGAAGTATTGAAAATGATTTCCTAAGAAAAAAATGTCTGATGAAAGAATAAGTGTCCAAAAAACATCTATAAATTAAAAATGAGATGAGAGGAAATTAGAAAAATGTTTCTTAAAAAAATTCAGGAGTAAGGGATGGAATTTATGTATAAATAAATTTAATATAAACTGTAAAATTAAAATTTCTAATAATTAATTCAATATAAAATAGTGTGAAAATAAAAAAATAGAACCATAACATACAAAATTGAAACAATTTCAATGGTTAAAAATTGTAAGTAGTGAATTAGGAATAATAAACTGACATACATGAAATAACAAGAAAGGAGAAATAGTTTAACCTCTATTAAAAAGATCCAAATTTAAATTATGATATCGATGGTAATAAGTTAACTTTATCTATTCTGTAATCACTTCATGTCGTCCCTACTATCCAAGCAAGTGATGCATTTTAATTGGAATAATGTCACAAAATAATTTCATATAGAGAATAAAAATATATATTAATCATTAAAAATAAAATTTAATTATATTTAACATAAAAGTATAAATAGATAAAAATAAAATACTGTGATTAATAAATTGACCATTATTAAATACCAGTATCTTTCACAAATGATAACACATTTTTATAATTTATATCATCATGTGTTGGTGGGAATGAAATATTAATATTGTAATGTATGTTAATTCATTTCTACATAATCTTGAAAAGAATACTAAAAATACATTATTATAATGAAATGTATACAATTTTGTATATTCAAAATGCTAAAATTTATATACATGACCATTTTATATTTTATATATCAACTTGGAGTGTATATGGTACTTTGTTTTGTGTGGTTGAAAAGCTATTGACACCAGAAACATACAAGTCCAAGCTAATGAATATATAGTTTTAAATTAAATTCAAAAAAAATTAACATGCATATTAATAATAAAACAAAAAATATTTTTAATATTTTTATAAAATTAATTCTGGGCACACTGATCCTTGGAATCATACGTTGTCCTAACAACTAGAGACCCAATTTTTTACTTGTTAGTCTTTAAAATATTTCTATGTATATTTTCAGAGCTAGTTGATAGGACAACGTATGATTCCAAGGATCAGTTTGCTCAGAATTAATTTTATAAAAATATTAAATATATTTTATATTACAATTGAACATTTTTTTAAAAAAATTGGGATAAATCTTAAATGTAATCTTGGATTAGAAATATGATACCATGGTTGAGTCCATAATGTGATGTTTACCCTAGGTACGACTTTAAATAGATCGAACTAGAGAGTTTAGATATCTTGAATGTTGGAGGTGCTTTCAGTTGGTAAATTAATTAATTAATTTAAATAATTTATTAGTTTAACATAATTAGACATTTAAAAATATACCTCTATGGAAAATCCTCCCAGTTTAGTCTTATAAACACTAAGAGGATCGAGATATTCTTCTTACACATTTCATTGGGGAATCTACTTCCAACAACGACAAACCTTTGGATTGATGTCGATTAAAGAGCAGTGAATACAATGACTTCTTCCATTAATTGAAAATCACATTAAATGATGAATAACAGTCAGATATATTGATAGGAATCATTAATTCATGTATTTATCTCCATTTCATTTAATTGACTGAGATATATACCTTTGATTAAGACCAATTAAATCAATTCCATGCACCCATGTTCCAAATTCTTTTTTTTCAATTGTTTTTATCACTGGGATTATACCATCTATAGTTGTTGGAAAAAAATTCTTAGCCAAAGATGGTTAAATATATTTTCTTGTTCCTTTCTCCAATAATTTAGTCACATTCTTCACTGATTGGACCCCATTGTCCTAGTTTGACATTTTCAGGTAGTACCATGTATGATCAGAACCCTCATGTCGTGATGAATGAACGTGTTTTATATGAAAAGTTGAATTATTTATGGATTCATATGATTAGATGTATGCCAGTAAATCCATTGTGGTTATATTGAACTACTAAGGTAGTGAGAGTATCAATGGGTGACAACAAAAGTACAAGATCATACAGATGAAATCCAAATCCAATTTCAGGGAAATGACAGCTAGAAATAACAAATATAGGTCTTCCCCTTCAATTTGAAGAGGTGAGGAGGTGAAAAATGTTGAATAGGAGGTTGGATCTACAATCATTCAAACAAATTTCTGAATATGTTAAAGACACGACTAAATGTCATGTACCGTGATGAAAACACTACATGTAGGGACTTAGTTATGGTGGTGAGGGTTTTTTCTAAAAGATAATGATGACACAAAATTTAGTCCTCCTATACACCATGTAGCCCTTTCCTTGGGTGGATGAGCTTTGTGGTGGATCACACGGGCAGGACCCTCTGCGGGAGTATAAAGCCAAAAACACGGGTGGTACCCTGAGTGAATGGACACACCATGTAGACCCCCATACTCACTGTATATCCCCACATGGGAAGAAAGATATGTACTGGATGGGGACACGACCAGGTGGGGTAGAAGGACTACACACCATGTGGGTCTAGTCACATGTCATGTTCCCCTTTGTTCCTTATTAGAAAACATCAATATAATATATCTCCTTCATTTAGACTAGTATTTTACATCATGGATATCCTATCTTGAGTGTTTTTCATGTAGAACCTGATGAACCCTCCATTGTGGATATTGAGATACGATGTGGGATTTTCTGGGAATCATTTTTATTGAGGTGATACCCGATGGCATTAGTAATCAAGAAGGATCACCATATGTTTCTTCTCAAGTGTCACCATCTAGCTGAGTTGGGCATGGGTCCTTGATGAACTAGAGTGGCACCCTCCTATAAAAATAGGGAATGGGTCCTCAACATTATGATTTGAACCATCTAGATGATCTAGGCATGGGACCTCGATGACCTACAGAGTCACCCTCCTATGAAGATAGGGCATAGGTCCTCGACCTTCTTAGTGGCACCATCCTGCCTGGCAAGGCATGAGACCTTGATGAACCGGAGTGGAACCCTCCTATGAATGTAGAACCCGGTTCCTCACCCTTCAATGTTTCACCCACCATCCATGATGGGAATGGGTCCTTGATAACCTAGAGTGTCACCCTCATACATAGACAAGACTCGGGTCATCAAACATCTAAGTGGAACCTTCTATACTTGTAGGTCATGGGTCCTTGATGACTTAGAGTGGAACCATCTAATAGAGATGGTCATGGGTCCTTGACAACCAATGTGGAACCTTTTTATTATATCAGGGCATGGGTCCTCTATCTAGAGATTAGGAACCTCAATTGTGGTTCACCGTGGATAGGAAAGGCTTGACATATATGTTTTCTGCTAGGCAAACGAATGAGATGTTGGTCATCGATGATGGACTTCTGGAACTATTGGAATCTCTTTTCTAGGGTTGGTTTGTGAGATTGAGATCCCCTTCTCTATCATTTAGGTTTATTTGCATTGGGCATATATATAATCTGTATTGTGGTATTTTATATCTCCCTTGATTTGGGTTGATATTTTCTCTATTTATTGTCTATATATTCCTTTTCTCTCTCTTATTGCATCCCCCTTCAGTTTTCAAGGAATCATTATGGGTATGCGTATACTCAACCCTACATAGACTTTTCCCCCGCATGTTTGGTCTTATGCAGATGACACATAGGTCAACGGTGACTTCAAAAGAGCTTAGAGATACTTGGTGCCATAGACTACGTACAATGGTCGTAGCTTGAAGAATCAGAGAAGGGATCTATCAACAATATACATTTCTAGTTTTTTTGGGTTGGGAAATATTTTTGGTTGGATGTGTAATTTTTATCTTTACTTTTCAGTTTGAATTGTCATAATCATGTACACCATTGCGGTTTTTCATGCTTGGTTCATGTAATAATTTTTCAACTATTTATTCATATTCCTCTACACTTCTACATTGAGATGGTCAGGTGTGTGCGTATAGGTACATTAAGAGAAGTCCTCTCATTTGGGATATGAATTTCAGTGCTATTCATCGTCCCTTGATTTATAGAGGCAGGCATGGGGTAGTCGTGCGCCAAGTACTGATTAGGGCTAGGCCTTGACAGATTGGTATAAAAAGTGGTTTGATCCTTGGAATAGTGTTTAGAGTAGTCCCCTTATAAGTATTTGGATGGTATTTAAGGGAATTGTTTTAAAGTGTATCAAGTGCATCCCTAGATCTAGGAAACCTAGTTACGGTATGGGTGGCCGACATATCCATTCACCAGGGCCTTGACAACCTTCTGTTCAAGTCATCATACTAAGACATTGGTTGAAGGGATCAATTGTACATGCATTATATTGAATTGATTCATTTAATTCTTTTTTTAATTTAAATCCTCATTATATATATATATATTATCATCTCACTATGGTACATCATGATTAAAATATTAGGATGTATCTGTGATGACATCCAACCAGGTTACCAGTTCTGGATCACGTCGACAATATGATGAGTGATGAGGCCTCAGTTCCGGGTTCATCCCATGAGATCCTTACTCCACGTGGATAGGAAGTAGAACCCTCACACATTGAGAAGTATTTTATCCCTACAAATCACGATGAGCATAAGCATAGTTTTAGCTCGCTCAATGAGTTAGAGCGCTAGAGTCTACTAAGGTTTCATAGCGAGGAAGATCCCCAGACAGTTCAAAATTGGATAGAGTCAGTGGAAAATATCTTTATGCTTATCTGAAAAACAATTCATTAGTTGATTTTGTTGGAAACTAGACTTTTCAATAGAGAAACTGAGCATTTGTGGAGTCTTGTAACCCAGATGCATGATAAGCTAACACACTTGCGGCCTGACTTCTAGCAGTTTTTCTGTGAGGAGTACTACCCCTCATGTTCATGCTCACTTCGGAAATAGTAACTTCTAGAGTTGTGCCAATGAGGGATGATGTTAGTTCAGTAAAGAATGAGACTCACAATCATTATGTGATACTCTCTTAACATGATATAGGATGGATACTTACAAGCACAAAAGTTTCAGTAGGGACTTCACAAAGTGATTTGTACTAGTGTGGTGACCTTATGTATCCTCGACTATATTCTTGTGTTGGAGATGGAAATGATGAGATAGACTTTCCTGTTAGAGGTATTCCATGTAGCTTGATCTGGAAATGAGAATCACATAGGTGAGTCATCTACAGTAGCTAGCAGATGTCAATCAACAGAATCTCAGTGCTGGAGTTCTTCTCAGGATCACGCTTAGGCGAATGATCAGGGGAAAATCAAAGGACTATGAAAACATGTAGAGGGGTGGTGTTATTTCTATGATGGGTGAGGTCACATAATGTGATATTGGCTAACGAGAAATACAGAGGATCATATGAATGATCCTTCTTTACTAGACATGCTGAGTAGCATATGAAGATAGATGACAGATCGCCACAGTAGAGGGAGTGATAAAGGATCTCCCAAGAGTGGGCATGTAGGACCCCAGGGATGCCAATCTGGTAGAGGATTATGAGGAGAAACATGTTATGTACCTTGATATGATATCCTTCAACCACCACCACCAGGTATCCCATGTCAGACTCAGGGTGCTGGAAGTCAGGTCTGGGGAAAGCTGCAGACTATGCATTCTTATAACCTATCAGGACATGAGATGATTAGGTGTATGATATTTGTTTATTCTAATCATGACCCAGTATTTTTATGTACATGTTTGAATCATTGATTCATCTATATGCTCCTAGTACAAGTATTAGAGCTCTTTGTGGAGGCTTTATCCCCGCAGCTTAATCTTGAGTTTCCTACAGGGAACAATTATTCTACATCGTTTATCATCTAGCAGTGCTAGCTGTCTCTTGGTGGAGATTGGTTCACCTGGATCCTTTTGGATTCCAAAATAAAACTCTATGATTTTATATTGGTTATGAATTGGTTGTATATGGTTCAAGCCATGATTGATTGTCACCACAGACAAGTTAGATGTGTTCACACTTATGGGAGGAGATTCTCTTTTATGTGTGAGATAGATATCATGGAGAGATGAGTGGGTTCTGTGAGCAGGAGAATGAATCTCATAACCCATAAGTTATCAAGCATATACATTTACACATGAGAATCTTCAGGCATCTGGATTCATTTGATTATGGAGAATTATATGTGCATCTTTCTCAAGGATGTTCTGGAACTACCTTTGAGGTGGGATATGATATTTTGTATCAACTTTTATCTCAATACCACTCTGATATATTCTACAGAATATCATATGTCTCTAATTGAGAACTAAGAGCTACAAATGTTGTTGGAATACCTACGAGAGAAGGGTTTTATCATGCCTAATGTGTCCCCCTGGGTAGCTCCAATGTTGTTCATGAAAAGGGGGGATGGAAGCTTTCATTCATTGATTATCATCGCCTGAACCAATCCACAAAAAAAAAGATAAAGGGACCCTTAAAAGGATTAATGACCTCTTTGACTAGTTTTCAGGTTAAATATTGTTCTCAAATATCAATCTTAGGTCAGTCTATCAATAGTTGAGGGTTCATGGGACTGATATTCTAAAGCCAGAATTCTGATGTCTCTACGGACAATATGAGTTCCTGGTGATGTCCTTTGGTGTGACGAATTACTCTACCATGTTTATGGATTTGATAAACTAGATCATCCAGCTGAACATGGACCAGTTATTGGTTATCTTCATTGATGACATACTTATATACTCTATGATAGTGGAGGATCATTCAGATCACTTAAGGATGGTCCTAGATTTTCATTGGAAGCACCAACATTATGGGAAACACTCTAAGTTCTAGTTATAGATTTACGAGGTTCAATTTACAAGGATTTTAATTTCTAGGAATAATTTTTTTGTGTGCCCAAAAAAATATCAATTCAATGCTCTCTTGGGATTCACCCAAGATAATGTCAGTGGTGTGGATATTTTTTTTCTTGTTGGGGTACTTCCATAGTATTTGGAAGAATTTTCCATGATTAAAGCCCCTTTCACCACCCTAATGAGGAAAGGGAATCATTTTACCAAGAATGAGTAGTGTAAGAGGGCCTTCTAGGAGTTAAGGATGAGGCCGAAGAGTGATAATGTCTTGAGACTACTAGGAGAGTGTGTGCAGTACGTAGTGTACTATGATACCTTAGGGGCTAGGCTCAACTACGTGTTGATGCATTGGTAGGTAGTTATTCCATATTGGTTGATACAGTTGAGGCCATAAAAGATGAACTATATGACTCATGACATATATCTAGAAGTGGTAGTCTTCACCCTGAGGATTTGGAGGGACAATCTTCTGTAAGTGAGCTTTATGGTTTACTCATACCATTAGAGCCTCTTGTATGTTTTCTCATAGAGAGACTTGAACCTGAGACATTAGTTCAAGTTGAATTTCTTATAGGACAATGAATTTTAGATGGTCTATACTCTGAAGAAGGTAAATGTTCTAGTTCATGCCCTTAGTATGACGTCTTAGGCTTATTTGGTGTGGTAGGCTTCTGAGTAGTTAGCTTCCTTACAGCTGACCCTGGTGGAGCATGAGGCTGAATCTTTTATTTAGTGAATGTGGTTGAATCCACTGCTTCTTGAGCCTGTGAAAGTGTCCCATATATGATACACTAACTCTAGGGTCTTACATGATTGGATACCCCCAGAATATTTACGAGATAGAAATTCAAAAGTATGGGATCTTATCATTATTTTTCAGGGATAGACGGTGACCCCAATCATGATGCGGGAGGAGGTGATGCGAGAGTTCTACACTTCTCCTTGGGATGTATATCCCATTTTGGGGATGCTGTAATGGGGACTTCAGTGGATTTTTTGGTGGTCCAATAAGAGATTAATAATGGATAATTTTGTATCAAGGTGTCTCACCGGTCAGCAAGTGGAGGTTTTGTTGGTTGTAAGAATATTGGAAGCATTTCTATGGAGGGTGATATATTAAAATTTATTTTAATAATCATTTTCTGAAACCAAGACTGGGGACCTTGCACATCAAATTTATATTTAATTTATTTAATTTCTAATGATATAAATACCTAGTATTAGGAACTTTCTTCCTTGATGATTATTTATCATCCGTAAAGGACCTTCCGGATTTCCTATGTTGTGCTTGTGAGGATCCAAGGGTAGAATCCCTCTAATGGTGATTCACATGTGCTCCACTGGTCTCCGAGAAACTCCGCACCTTCGTCGGGTGCTATAACTATGAATTGAATGTCTTACATAGTTCGTTCTTGATCACTTATTCTTTGGTATTGAAAAAACATCTCTCTTGGGTTTTTAATTCTAGATAGGGAGAGAGGAAAAGTATCAAGTGAAAATTCATTGTTCACAATAATTCTCAACTCCCAAACATGAAATTGGTTTTGAATGCTTTATACAGAAGACATAGTTGTCTATTTATAGAGCAGATATTTTAGTTAGAAAATTTAATTGTCTAATATCCATTAAATATAATTATAACCATTAATGAAATCCCATGATACATATTACTATTATTATTATTATTATTATTATTTTGTATAAAAACTTGTGAAAAATGGATAAATAATATTTACCAGCTCGTAAATAATTATTTTATCACTGGACATGGTCATGGTCCATTAAAAATCCTCTTGTTTTTATTTAACTCCTGAATAAATATTTTATTATCTTAAATAAATATTTTATTCACAAAGTAGTAAATAAGTATTTATTAAATATTCAATAAAATAAATGGATATATTAAATTGAAAATATGGTGAATAAATAATTTTTTTGTTGTATGACCTTAATATGAATTCAATAAAATAAATACTCAGTATTGATAACAATATCTATTCCATTAATTAAATATAAATATAATTTAATCAATACCAATGGTAACTCTTAGTGTGTGACCCTCTAGGATTTTTTCTTGTTGGAATTAGGCGGGCTTGCGTAAAGTCTGAGATTACTATCTTGGAATGGTTCAAGGCATGAAAGGGAATTAAAATTAACTATTAATGATTATAACCACATAAGAACACTCACTGTGTAATATATTCCTTTTTCACAATATCCTATCAAATAGGTTGCATGATGGTTTCATCAACCTATATATTTGATACATCATTCTTTGAATATCTGAAATAAACTCATCCGTACACCATGGACATGGAATTTTGGGTGACAGTTCTATTTCAAAAAATGGGTCTAGATATCAACTTCCATAAATATGGAAGGGTAAAATACTTCCATGAATTATCCAGTAATAACATGTTATTCATGATGCACCCAACATACCCTACATTTTACCAATGTATGACATGATGATTTTTATAAAAAATTCTAAGTGAATGAGTTGTGACTTGAATTAATGAAAATATTAATATCTAAGGGCTATTACACATGATCATGAATTGGAATATTTGAGGACACCAAAACATACACAATATCTACAAGCGGGTTTTTTCTCATAACCACTTGTCTTAGAGATTTCCAACTGCGAACTTCATGAGAATAAGTCTCATATTCATTTGAGTAATCATACCTAAAAGTCTATATACTCTGTGTCCCATTATAGTTTGTTATCCAACCACAAAACTATATTAAGAATATTTTCATACCACTTCAAGGTACTAATACTAGTGGGGAACTACTAAGACCTTATAAATGTGACAAATACTCAAGTACATTATTACATTAATGTAATGTAACAAAATGACCAATATGTAATAATATGTTTAATTTAATATTTAATACATAAAATATTCATGTAATCATAGTAAAAATAGTTTTTTCTAGGAAAAAAACTCTAACAGTCTCCCACATGGACTAGATCCTACTACATACAAATTTCAGTCTGCTAGACCTCGCAAGATAATCATATTTATTCTGAGTCAAGGCTTTAGTCAAGGGGATTTCCACATTGTCTTATGTTGAAATATTGTTCCCAAAAACCTCACCTCTATGAGAATAATACCTTAAGAGATGATACTTCAAAATTATATACTTCATCAATGAATTTGAACTTGGATATTTTTTGAGAGCCAACATTGTAGTATTATCACAATAGAGTGTCATTGGATATTTATTGTTAGGTACCACATCAATATCATGGATGAAATTGTGCATTCAAGCTCCTTCATTAGCTGCCCCATAAGCCGTAATATACTCAGACTCTGTTCTATAATATGTGACTACAGCCTGCTTTGAGATCTTCTAGCTCACAACACCTCCAATCAAAATGAATATGTATCCCATTTTTGAATTCACGTAATCTTGATATGTTTTGAAATTAGCATCTACATATCCTCTGATGACTAGTTCCTCATCTCCTCTATAAACCAAGAACATATCCTTAGTAAACATCTGATACTTATGGATAGTCATAACTACCATCGAATGGTAGTCACCTAGGTTATCATGATATCTACCTATTACACATAATATGTAGGTGACATCTAGCCTAGTACATAGCATAACTTACATGACTATCTCAATCACTGATTGGTATGGAATCCTTATTATTCTATTTTTTCCTCATAGTTCTACAGACATGTTTTCATGGAAAGATGAATTCCATGTGAGGCTAACAACAATCCCATCTTGGATTCTTCCATACTGAATCTATTCAGTATTTTTCAATGTATGTACTTTGTCTTAGGACAACAATCCTTTAAGATCTATCACAGTTTATATGAATCCCAATAATATAGGCTACCTCATCTAATTATTTCATGGAAAATAATTTATTCATTTATTCCATAACAAATGGTAAGATTGTATTCCATTTTCATTACGTGAAATGTCATCTGCATATACTATTATGAAAATGACTGCACTCACACTAAAACATTTGTATACACAAGTATGACATTAATTCTTTATAAAACCAAATTCTATTATAGCTTCATCAAAACAAATGTTCCCTAACCTGGATGGTGTCATTAATCCAAAAATGATTTTTTACAACGTGCATATATTATTAGAATCCTTTGGAGTCATATGACCTTTAGTTTGTGTCATGTACACATATTCCAGAAGTTTCCAATTAAGGAAGGTGGTTTTTAAACACATTTTCCATTCTCATAGTCATGGTGATCCATAATGGAATATATAATTATGCTGGATTTCATCATTGAAACTATTGAGAATATTTCATCATATTCAATGAATTGACATTGTATAAACCGTTTTGAAACCAGTCACACCTTATAGGTATTAACTTGTCCTTCTATGTCTAGTTTCTTCTTGAATACCCATTTACAACCAACAAGATTTACATCCTCTTGGGGATCTACCAAAATCCAAACATGGTTTTATTACTTGGAATCCATTTCAAAATTCATGGCTACTTTCCACATAAGGACATATGTTCCACATACTACTAACTTTTATGTTAAAGAATCATTATTATCAACTAAAATGGGTAACCATCCCTGGTAACTAGAAAACCATACCATTATAATTTTCTAACATCTCTTGTGCTCCAATGCAATTATAGTGCCATTAGAACAATTTCTTATTCCATGGGGATTTCTAAAATCTGATCTTGTACCAACTCTTTTGTGCCTAGAGTCTTGACTTAATCAAAGTTTATCTTTCTCCCATAATCTCTTTTGTATATGTGCTCCCTCTCGTGGAATATGGTGTGTCTTTACACTATAATATTTTGGTCTAAGGGGTCATATAGGAAATATCCCCTTATTCACTTAGGTTATCCTATAAAGTTACACTTTGTGCCTCGTGGTGAAAGTTTATTACATGAAGATAAATTAACAAATTCTTCACTTCCCAACACATTTAAATTCAGTAAAAATTTTTTTCTTCCTCTAAAATATTCATGTGGAAGACCATTTATTGATTTAATTGGTACTTGGTTTAGTATGTGTGTCGGTGTTTGTAACACATATTCCTAAAATGATAATGGAAGACTCACATGACTCATCATTGATCTCACAATATCCAACAATGTGTGCTTCCTCCTTTATCTTGCACCATTCTACCAAGACGTGTAAGGAATAGTGAGATGGCATAGTATCAAAAAATCTCATAATAATAAATGATGTCTTGATTACAATATTTGTTACCATGGTCAGAGTGGAGTTTCTTAATCTTCCTACCAAGTTGGTTCTCCACATCCTTCTTTTATTCCTTGAATATATCAAAAGTATCTGACTTATACCTCGCTATGTAAATATATCCATATCTATTAAAATAATTAGTACAAGTTATGAATTATGAGTACCCACCCCTTCCTTTAATAAAAAATGGTCCAAAAAAATTGGTATGAACAATTTCAAGAATCTATTTAGCCCTTTCACCTTTAAAATTAAATACGGATTTTGTCATTTTGTTTTGTAAACATGTGTGACATACTCCAATTAGTTTTACTTTGAATGAATCTAATTATCCAAATTTATGTAATTTTGGAAAGCATTTTTTACATGACCTAGATGGTGATGCCAATGTTGGGTGTGGTATGATTCATGTGAAGATACATCATTATAAATTTTCATTACTTGGTTCATGTAATCCAATATGTAAAGATTGTTATGTAAATGTATTTTACCCTAAAAAGGGTATATTTATAAAAGAAGGAATTTTTACTTCCAAATTTGAAAATGAATCCATCAACATCTAGTCTGCATACATAAATAATGTTTTTTTGGTAAAAAATGGAACATAATATCAACCCATTAAAATGAAGATCAAACTAGTCAGTAATATGAGGTGGTAGTCCCTAATAGTGACAAAAAAAAATTTAGCTCGGTTGGACTCACATTGATCCTACCTCCCATTGATCAATTTCACTGAATCTACTAGTTTCCTGTATTTTAATACATTTTTTAGAACCACAAGATGTATCTAATAACTAGCTTTTATAAATAGATCAATTTCACTCGTTAAAAAATGCACCTGAAGAACCCCTTTCTTCTTTTGTTGGTTATAGTTTTTCTTCTAGGGTCCCTTCTTGCCATATTTTAAATAGACAACATCTTATTCCCTTTATTACAATTTGATCTTCTTTTTCTTGGATGGGTGGGAATAATCTTTGGTCTTAATGCTCTTTTCTTTCCCTTTCTATTTGTTCACCATAAGTATAGAATGATTTTCTTGCTTCATATCTTTATCTACATGGAGAAGGAGGAGAAGAACATAAGGAAGAGTATTCTCAATGTTTGTCAAATTAAAATTCACTACAAAACTAAACAATATTTAAGGATGTGATTAAAAAATGAGGTCAGAGCCCAGTTCTTTAGGAATTTTAAACTCTAAAACCTCTAGGAGCACAATGTAGCCAATGATCATGACTACATGCATCCTAAATGAAGTACCCTCTCTAAGATTACTATGAGAGATCACTTTGAAAATCTCAAACTATTCTAGTCTAACTCTCTACTTGTAATGACAACATAGGTCCTCAAGTATTCTATACACATCCATGTTTTTGTGAGACTTCATGAGTTCACTTGATATAGATGAAAGCATCAAAAATTAAATGTTGACTGAGTCATTCATATGTTTTTCAAAGACTTGGAACTATTCATCAATAACCTATTGTGTAGGTAGATTGATCATTGAGGATTCTAGCACGTGATATTTCCAATCGTGGTGTAGAATAACCCAGAGGCATCTTAACCACTCTTGGAAGTTACTGCCACTGACGAGATTTTTCTTATCTAATATAGATAATATGTATAGTTTTGATGATGAGCTTCTCATTTTTCTACAATTAAAAGACTAGATAATTATTAATTTTCTTGATTAATAATTTTGTGAGAAATAATAAATTAACTAATTTTTTATGTCTACAACTATATTATCAAGTCCCAATAGCCCTCACCATTGAACATGGAAAGTCTAGTTGCAAAAAAAATTATAGTGGAAGAAATACATATTCCCTTTTACTTAACCCCAAAAAGGGTTGGTCAACCTATTTGGAATATATTTAGGTAGGAATGTCTTTTCCAATTGCGGTCTTGCAGCTCCTTGATTCATTGAATGGACTCCCCACTCTAGAAATCCGTATTATCATTTTCATAACACTTTCCCCCAAATAACACAATGTATAGAAAGGTATACTCCTATTATTGTAAAATGGTCAATTCAACTATTATCCTTTATAATAAATCCCCATATAAAAGTAAGTTTCCCAACAAGGGTTGGTCAATACCATAGTTATATTGAATTTGGTTCTTAATTAAGTAACAGAAGGTTTAGTCTGACAAATTATTAAATTGAGGGATTTTATTTTATTATGCATAAATTTTTATATTGTTTTATCCTTTTAATGCATTGTTAATATTAAAGTGGATGTTTACTTATTTAATTAACCATATTTGGATAAAACATTTACACATAATCAATTTAATTTAAATTACATCTTTGCATATTAATTTATCCATTTATGTGATCACAGTCTTGCATTAATAAAAATAATTTTAATTCATTAGATGATAAATAAATAACTGACCCGGTCATGATCTTATGTAATTGTAGATTTAATGATTATATATTAAATCATCCTATGACCTAGGGGAAATAACTCTTCATATCAAACATTGCATGAGCTATAGAATTCCATAGGTCCATCTATGTATCAATGAGTTGGCATCATTAGGGTTCCATCATAAACCATATCCAAATGCCTTAGGTTGCTCCATTAATTAAAAATAGTTTTTACTCACAGGCCATCCTTTAATTTAATAATAAATAAATTAAAAACCATGCAACAAGTTTAAACACATACATAGGTCTTACTCAAGCTCCTGATCAGCCATGAATGCAACAAATATGAAAAAATTAACTAGCTAGAAATCATTTCTTAATTCATTCATTATTATTAAGATGAATGCACATACATTAATTAAGTAATTAATTAATTCCATTTCATCTTAACAATCATATGAACATTATTTAAGATACCCAGCAATATGGAATTCATGAAAAATAAAGTGTATAACCATTAATGGAATATTTATGGCATATTTATTATAGTAATTTAATTGATCATTTAAAATTATTTAACAGAGTTATTAAATTTTCATACACACAATGGTGTGACAATCAATAAAATATTGTTTTAAGGATATAATTTTTAAAATTTAATGTAATTTTAATATTTTCCACTAATGGGAGACTACATGTCCTATATATCCTGCCTGGTTCTATGTACCTTGGTATTCGTACATGACAGTCACATAATTGGGGCTTCGGTATGTAAACATGGACAGACTAAATGGTGTGTACTTGCCAGCAACACACCCTATATCTTCTTGTGGCATGCCTGGTTGGCCCAGTGAATAGGGGGTGTGCAATAAAATCCTTGAGTGTTTTTTAATTGATTATCACATATAGATTCAATACACATTAGTATACAGTGTATTCTCTGGTTAGACTCCATGTAACCTAGATTTACATGCCATATATTTGGCACTTCCCGATAGGATCTTTGGTCATTCTATATTAGTTCATAAATCTCAAAGAAAACGAAACACTAAATGAACATGATTAATATGTCAATAAAATTTTAATTAAAATTTTATTAGAGAAATAATACCATGAAATGACAATCTAACCATTATTGTGCATAGATAAATAATCAAAAAAATAATTATAACTTGAAACATGACCACTCTAATACCACTTGTTGGTTTCGGGTGCAGTGGAAATGTTGCTGTGGAAGGTGATATATTAATTTTTTCATAATAATTTCCTAAAACCAAGTGAGAGGATCTCACACAACAAATTTATAATTTATTTATTTAATATCGGATGAAATAAATACTTGGGCTTAGCTACTTCCTTATTTGATGATTTTTGATCATCCCAAAAGGCCCTTCTGGATTGTCTTCATTGCGCTTGTGAGGATACTTAGGTAGAATACTTCTAGAAAAGATCCACATGTGTTCTAATGGTCTCTCAGCAATTCTATTAATTCACTGGGTTCTAGCATGGAAAATCAAATAACTTGTGTTGTTCATTCTTGATCGCTCGTTCTGCAGTCCTGAATAAATTATCTCATTGGTTTCTCATTCTTGATAGAGAGATAGTAGGAGGAGTCAAGATACAATTTATTGAGGGAAAAAACTCTTCATTACCAATCTTGGAATTGGTTTCAAACGCTTTGCACATAGACATATCTATCTATTTTTAGAGTTGGGATTTCAGTTACAAAATTTAATTTCTTAACAACCATTAAATATAATTATTACCATTAATTAAATCTCATTCCACATATTAATAACAATATTATTACTATTTTGTGGTGCACCAACTTGTGAAAAATGGATAAATTATATTTACCATCTCGTAAATAATAATTTTACTAGCAAACACAGTCTTGGTTCATTCAAACTCCTCTTTCATTTATTGACCACAAGAATAAATAACATATTCTCTTAAATATATATTTTATTCACAAACTAGTAAATAAAAATTTCTCAAATATTATATCTAATAAATAAGTAAATTTTATTCAAAATCTGGTGAATAAATATTTATTTAAAATATGTGATCCATATAACTTGAATATAATTATTCCTCAATATTGAAAATAATATTTATTACATTAATTAAATTCAAATATAATTTAATCAATACCAACAAAAAATCTTATTGTGTCACCCTAAATGATTATTTCTTATTATCATTAGGTGGGCTTCCCTAAAGTCCAATATCACTGTCCAGAAACATGTCAAGGCACCCAAGAGAATAATGTTAAAGTCACAATGACGACGACCACATATGAATGTTCACTGTGTAATATAATCTCTTTTTCAAGATATCTCATCAACCAGGTTGCAAGATGGTGTCATAAACCTATATGCAAGATACATCTTTGTTTGAATATCTGAAATAAACTCTTCATTATACCAGGGCCATGGAATTTAGAGTGACATTTATTTTTCAATCAAAGTGTTGAGATATCAAATTCCATAATGATGGAAGGGACAAATCATTCCTTGAATTATCCATTAATAACATGTCATTCATGACACACTCAACAAACCTTACTTCTCGCCAACATATGGTGTGATGGGTTTCATTAGAAAATCTAAGTGCATGAGTCATGACATGCATTAATTATAATCTTAATGTCTAATAAACATTATAAACACATGTAGATATGAATATCCAATAACACCAAATCATTTGGAATTTCTACTGGAAGTTATGTTCTCATAATCTCTGATCTTGTAGATTACCAATTGAAATGTTCATGAGAAGAATTCTCATCTACTTATGATTACATGCACCTGGTGGTCTATATACTCTGTTTCTAATGCATTCTTGTCGTGGGGCATGGAAAAACAATATTTAAATTTCCTAAGTAAAGTATAGAAGTAAACACAAAGATATTTCCTTTATATGAGTTCAAACAAAACAAGGTAGTCACTTTTTACTGGTTTTATGAAAATAATTGGTTTTAATTAATTTTTTACAAAGGGGTAAAATGAATTAGTTTGATTTGATTGAATTAAAATAACTAAGAAAGATGGTGATTAGAGTTGGTTTGCCTAGTCCTAGTGTTGTGCTATCTGTGTTTCCAAGTTCATCCCCCTTTTTTCTTTATCTATTTAGAGAGAGATTTTTTTACCATGTCTTCTCTATCCCTTGTACAAATAATTATGATAATAATATTCCTATTTGAAACCTAAATTTGGTAAATTCTTGTTCTCATCTTCATAACAACCGTCAGACACTCACCACCAAACCCTAATCTATTCCACTGTATACCGAAGAGAATTGGGTTGAGAGAGATAATGAATATTGACCAAATAAATTAAAATAATAGAATTAAAGACTAATGTTACCTCATTCAGAATTTAAAAATAAATTATCAATTGAAACCATATTTATAAAGAAGAAGGGATCTTATTAGATTGAAACACAAGAACGTAAGAAAAGCACATAGGTATGGACTCCTCCCTTCCTAATCACTCAATGAAACTATCCCTCCATGGATGGGGAAGTCAAGATGATGCAGCAGGGGGATACATTACAATAATAAGAGAAAAAAGAACATAAATATATCTAAATAAATATATCGTCAAATGCTTACCTCATTGGTAAATCAGTTGATTGGAGGAAGTGTGGATAGAAAGGAAATGACTAGAGAGGTGGGAAATCCTCTCTTTTTATAGGTAAAATTTTCCCTCTGCAATTTGAAATATTGAATCCCAAATTAATTATCTAATAACACATTTCTCCTTTCATGAATGTTCTGAAAACATTCCTTTTCCATCCACCCTCAAAATTTCATAGGATTTGGACACTTAGTGGGGGAGTATTGGCCTTTTTACCCCAGGCATTTATTCTTTTGAGGAAGAATATGCACATTTCAGATATCACACATTAATGACCATGAAAATGGACTTTTACTGTGGTGGATCCTTTATTAAAGTTGTATACCATTGTCTTGGTAGTACACCCTCCAAATTTTAGTGTAATTGGACACCTCACATACGAGTTATGAATTTTTTATTAGATGTTTTTTTATGAAAGTTCCTAGAAGCTTCCATCAATTGACTTTGCTCAAAAGCCATCCTAATGGATTTCAAAATCCATGAAATTTAATGTGTACATGTGAATTTTAGTCTTATTTAATCTCCATGTTTAATCACATCAATTATAAATGTGTATATTGAGATGTGATTATGTTACTGTGGTAGGGTCCACATTGTTCTCCCAAAAAAATATTCTACATTTTTTATTTTTAAGGCCTCTAGATTATCGAATCATCCCATAGTATAGAAGATAATTTATAAGGAAGAAAATCAAGAATTCTACAAAATTAATTTTTCAGTTTGGAATTATATTTTTAATGAAATTAATAAAATACCCTTGATGTAAAAATCTGTCAAAAATCCGTATTTAAGAACCATTCCATTTTTTCGCAACACACACCAATTATAATAAAATCATGCAAATTAGCTCAAATTGAAAAGGTATATGAGATTAAATCATTGAAAGTCATATATAAAATGATGAAAATATTAGATCTAACAATTCCCCCACACTTAAACCATGATTGTACTTAAGAAAGAAATCTCAACATTGAAAATCTTAGGGCACCAATGTTACAGATATTTAAATTCCAATGCAATAAAAATTTTCCATTTAATATAATATTTTAAAATTGTACATAAAATATAAATTTGACTTCACAAATTTAAAAGAAACATTAAACTCATTAATTTTACTTTTACACTTTGAAAAATGATGGGACTTCTCCTTTAATTCCCAAATGCTCCTCAATTCATTATTATTAAACATAAAAAATCATGATTTACCTCATATGTATCATTTTTCTTACCTCTCATGTTTCAATTCAAGTGGAGTTATTAAAATATCATGAGAATAGGCTCCTTATCCATAGGCTTCTAAATTAACTACTTTCTCCACTTTGTAAAGTGAAAAAGTACATAACAACTTTAGTACTTTTAATAAAGGTTCAAATGACTCTATGGTTTAAGGTTTGTGGGAAAATGATTAAAAACGTTTCAGCCTAGAAATAGGAGGGTGGAATCTTAAGTACAATGCATGATTAATTCTTGTGAAAACACATAAAATTATTCTCTCAATACCCCTTGAAATTGTGAAAAACAAACACAACCCCTTTTATGGCATGGTACATGAGCCAAATAAGGATTACAATAACGAATATAATCCATGTTCTACCGTTTTTTACAAACCCCTGAAAGGAACACATTTATTTTCATTGATTTTTATTTTATTCGTGGAGGATTGCTGAAAATTGAATACAATAAATGAATAAAAATAAATCCCTTGGTTTTTAAAAGGGACATGAGTCATCAAATAACATTCAATGATAAATTTAATATCACCTCTATTTTTAATCATTATTTTTTTAAAGAGAAATGGATGAAACAAATAAATTACAATGAAATGATGACACATGGACAATTATCTTATTATACACATCCCAAAATATTGATACACACCTCACACCACCCATAAATGATACACATTCCAATGAACACACATGAGAGGCCTTTCCCCACACTAAAACATGGAATATCCATGCAAAAATACTAAATTTGTGGGTATATAAGGAAAAATAGGCTTGTAATGTGGCTTAATCCTATAATTGAATTCATGGATTCTATTATATAATTAAGGATAAATGTAAGGGTTGGTGTTAAGAAAATATGTGGTTATCCAAAGTAGTGCATCAATCATTTTAAATGTGTTTTTTCATAGTTATAGCTTCGACAAGATTCAATTCTCTTTTTGGTAGGTGACATATCCCAAGATCACTCAAGAAATATTGTTAAGATAAAGTAGGAAATATTTGGTTTAGAAATATTATTGGGAATATAAATTATTATTTTGTACTATAACTTTTGGAATGATTAATAATAACAAATCAATTAACCTGAATTTCAGAAATTCAAAGAATAAAATAATGTAGTGAAATTTAATTTCCATGAATCAATTAATAACTTCAAATCACGAGTCCTTATTTAAATATAAATACCTAATTTTAATAATCTAATTCTACATTTTACTAATTCAATTTCATTAACCTTGAATTCAAAAACATGGTTACGTTGGATTCCTAAGAAACTCATGTCTCTTAGATAACTCGAGTAAATATGAATTGAAGTCTGGGAATGAAATTTTATTTTAATTCAAAATTCTCGTTTTGCGATAAAACAAATATTGAATTCAAATGACATTTAATATAAAAGAAAACTCCCTTTAATAATTATGCTTTAGTTGAGTGGTGATTTTCCCGTTTAATCATTTCTGTTTTGAAGCACCTTCACAAAGTGTGTTCTGTTATGTATCTCCATTTTTCATCCATTCATTATGGACCTAAAATATAAGAATGTAATAAAATTAAAATTTAGGCATATTCAATATTTCTAGAATATGACCTAGGGTAAGAGTTGACTATGGGAAAAAAATGGGTTGCCTCCCAGAAGTGATTTTGTTTAATATTATTAGTTTGAATCAAAAATAATTTTTTTCCTTGACTACAAGATTCTTTTCCCCACACATAATTGTTTTATTTTCCACAATTCATCAACATCGATATAAAATGTAAGAATCTTTGAAAATTAATAATATCAATAAACCAATGTAATGGATAGATACGACCTGATGGATTTTATTGATAATATTATTAGAGGGGTCTGATATTATAACACCCCGAGACCACTCTTTTGAAATCACTGTAAAAAATGCTATGTAATTATTATTATTATTTTTAAAAATGTGAATAAGAAATTACACAACACTTAACACAAAATATGACCTCTTACTGTTCTAGGTTCAGTAATGATTATAATACAATTCTAGATTTATTAGAGTGAAAAAATAACAAAGCAGTACATCCACTATGCTTCCACATGCAATAAATCCCAAATAAAATGGATGAATTTTTTAGAACTTTTGTGATTCCTGTGGAAATCATTTAAAAAACAAAGGGGATAGAATTCAATTACCTGGTAAGGGGTTGAAAAATCATTGACATACTTTTAGAAATTCATTCTTTGAAAATAATTTTCCAAAATGTCCTTGGATAATAATAGAAAATACAGTTTGAAATACCCTTTGAAAAACATAATTAAAATTACTTACATTTAGAATAATATACCACTTTTGAATTTACATACAACCAAAAATCACTTTACAAGTAATCTAGTTATTTTTCAAAAAACACTATTCAAGATTTTGAAAATAATATTGTGGGTTGTGGAAACATAAAACATTTAAGTCTATCTTGGGCCTACCCACCTATTGAGGGATTGGGTTCACCTCCCATGTCTCTACCATATTAACAACCTCTAAGTGCCAGATTTTATAATAACATTTTTAATCTTGAATTACTTTTATATACATTTCTCACAGGGTTTTATTCATTGAAACTCATGACCTTATATATAAGCATTTCATAACATATATAATTCTAATAAAACAAAATTTAACATTCATGAAATAATAATTTCTTTCTTAAACTCATGAAACCATATATATATATATATATCATACATACATAGAAATAAATATATATAATCATAGATGAAAAATACATGTTCTATTTTATTTATATATAAATATAAAAATACTAATATTCATTGGAAATTACTCATTTGACATGGTATGACCAAATCTCATTATACATGACTTTTCATAATTACACGGAAGATTAATTTTCATCCATGCACTTAAAACGTCATTCTTTATCCCATTAAATAAAAAAACCATTTTTTGTAAAAATTTATTCAGTGCATATATGAATATACATATATACAGATATATATATATATATGCATGCATATTTTAATATATAAATTCTAGGATAACAAAATAATTAATCTATGGCCATAACATTAATTTTATATGACATGTATATGATATGATAAAATTATGATACTATTAACTTAAATCATAATTTATTTATAATAGTTATTATATTAAAACATATTCAATTTAATAAATATGTGTCTCATAATAATAGAATAAATTAATGTTCGAATAAAGAATCGATAAATAGAGATACCCCTTAGCATGACTAAAATGAAATCAAATTAAAATAGAATATTTGATATATATATAGATATATCCCTCTAATGTAATTAAAATGATACTTAAAATTATTTTTTTAACACAAAACTAAATAATAATAATAAAAATTTGCGGAAACAATTTTCACTTGCGTCAAATTTTTATTGCACATAGATAAATAAATAATATCACTAATTAATTACACAAAAAAAATTAAAATCATAATTTTTAAGTATATAAACTAACTATCTCTAACTAATAGTTTTTAAATAGGTAAATTTGAAAATCAAATAAAACTTCACCTTCCTAAAATAATAATGGAATTGCAATGAAAATATAAAATCCCTTACCTTTTTAACACTTAATTATCTTGAATTAGATTCTAAAGCAACATGAAAGATTTTGAGAAGAAGAAAATGGGTTTATTATACTCAATTCATTTCAAAAACACAAGGAAAGAAAACACATACTTTGCCCCTTGGTCTCGCCAGTATGTACTGAACACACCCTACTCTCTTATGAAACTTAACAAACTCCAAACAAGTAGGACAGTTGCCTTCGGCCATCACTCCACATTCAGTATTTATACATCCATTGAACTAAAAAATATAATTTATTTCAAATAGTGAATAGACTTATGTGAAAGTGGGTTCACATATAAGAGATATCCACAACTATAATGTATCTTATATTACATCAAAAACAAAGAATTTTAGGGATAGATTATTACATTTAATTAGGATGTTTTCATATTTTAAATGATAAAGATAAAAATGAAATGATTGTAGGAGGCCAAGAAAAACATGCATTTAATAACAAGATTTGGATATGTATTTAAAACTTGTGGATACACATAAATGATAAGGTAATAAAACTATCACAGTGATACATGATGAGATTCAAGTATAAAATTATCCTAATTAAAAATCTAAGAATATGAGGTCATTGATATCAGGAATAAAAACAAATAGATTTCCCACATACATCGTTATTGACCCGATTTTCTAATGATTAAGTCATTACTCATAATCATAAACACAGATTTGTACATTAGAAACAATATTCATCTTACCACATGTAGATCGAAACCCTAATCATGATAAATCTGGTTTTCCTTCAGTCTGCTACTCCTCGAACAACTACAACCTTGGAAAAGCCAGAGTTTGATCCTCCTCCATCAAACTCACAACCTCTCTTTGAACATTTGTTGTCCTTGACCCCCGAAAATGAGGTTCCCTCCACTCGAAGCCCTGCTGCATCAGTCTCATTCTCATCATATCAACCTCAACCCCCCGAACACATGAACTTATGATTTCATCTACTATTATTATTTTGTTTTTCATAAATAAAAATTTATATCATTTTAACATATTTATCTTATATATTAACATTAAAATGAGAATAATATTCAAATATTATAATATACTCCATTGGTTTTATAAATTTAAAACAATAATTTGATATCAACATCATAATAATATATTTAATAATTAAAAATGTTAATATGTTTATTTTAATTATAAAATGTAATTTATTCTTAGTAGAGATATATTCAATAATAAAATTTATTGAATAAATAAATTTTATATATAAAAATTAAAATTTTAATAATAATATCCAAATAAATATTGTTTCTATATATGTATATTTCTTTATCTTATTTATATGTCAATGGTTATCATGTTTCACTTTTTCAAAATTATTTTAAAAGTTCTAACAGAAATTTTTTATAACGGTTGGATAAAAAATTTATAAATACCAATCTATAAAGTAATTCAAACAAACAAAAAAATACCTCGATGCTCAAACCCATGCTTTTGGAATGGTTTGATATGTTCCTCTTATTCATTGTTTCAGTGTTATTGTTCTTGTTATATTATTTGTCCATATAACATGATCCAAGCGGTGTGAAATACCCAGTTAGCACCGTTGTGTTTCTTAGATGAATTCCAGATGTTTTATTATCAATATAAGTGGGTTGAATCAGTTAGTTATTTTGAGTCAAATATTTATTATGGTTATTGTATAAATAAAATTATTACTACTTATATCTATGCGTTCAAAAATTTATGTATTTTATTGTATTCTGGAAACATTGATAATACACAAAACATATAATTAAACCTGGGCTGTTACATATCTTCTACACTGGAACATTCCTATTTTATAGTAAATACACATTGTACCCACAAGAGTATTATTTGTTTCCATGGATACCACAACACCTATAAAACCCTTGAAATTTTGTTTTTCTAGGATTGATTTCAATATTTCCTAATATTTGTTTATTTTTTATTGCAATATGAACCAAACCCTTTTAAAGGGGTTGTGATGTCCTTTGGAAATTCCTCTCTTCTCTTAATGTTGGAGATCGACCCTCAGTTTTATTTACCCACATGAACATGGTTTTTCTTTTTGCCTCTCCATATTTAAATAAAACAAGTCTCTTTTGAAATTGATTGATTATAGATTGACCTTTTTCAATTGATCCACTCTTCTCACTGGTTTGAGAATATCCTTTATACATATATTCACTATTAATGGGGTCTTCCCTAACCTTTTTGAGCTCATGTTCCATACTAAGTCATATGGATTGTTTCATATATAGTTCTTCTTCCTTCAAAGTAAGTTCCTTCTGGAGATCTATGATAATATTTTCATGTTCCGCCACTTTAAGTTTATACTTCTTGATATGAATATATCCTCCTATTTTTGATTATCTATCCTCTTCTAACAATCTATCAAATAATTCTAAGGTTTTCTCTTCAAAAAATTTTGTTTGTTATTTTCTTTCTTTGTGGTAGATTGCATTTAGTGAATGAATGTCTGAAAAATCATCTTTGATTCAAGTATATTGAAATGAAATCAACATATATGATGTTACAAATGACATTAAGCATCCATTTTTGGTCGCTCAGCTTTTTATAGTGTACATATTAACCATATAGTATGAATATAAAGAGTACATGGAAAAAGTTAAATAAGTTAACAAGGGGTTAAATAAAAAAGATAATGATTAATAAATATCCAAAACCTATCCAATTTATATTTTATGATTTTATTTCGACTTATATTCAAATTATATTTTAATTTAAGTAGTTTTTGACATTTTTAAACTGAATATAATTTAATAATAAAATAATATTTTCAAACTTTCCTAAAGATCCCCTACTCCCCCTTATAAAAGGCCATCACCTCTACCCCATTACTCAGACCTCTCAAGCCCCTAGGATCATCCAAACCCGGATCCAATAATCATTCATCATCTCTCTATTCCACCTAGAATCCTTACATTGGAAAGAAGGAAATTTAATAAATCCTTCTTGTTCAAACCAAAGGGAGTTACCCAATTTAAAGGAAACATCTTCTCTCAAGTTCATTTATATTATTTTCCATCTCCAACCACCCTAATCTCTCATTTTTCAATTTTATTTATAAAAACACTAGAATAATAAATATAAGAGGATGTTTTATGAGAATTATTAGTGCTACACTTATAAAAACCACTATTTAATGGATATGAATATACTATTTCATTGTATGGTGAACTGATGCCTCACGAAATGATGATTATTTGATTTTCCCATGCCACCACTCATGTTGTCCATTATGATAGAAATGTAATTATATATGATTTTTATGATATTAATTTCATCTCTATGATTATGTAATTCTCATGTATAAAATAACTATATGCATTTCATGTTGTATAAATGTGATAATTTCATTTGAGGAAGGGCACTCTACCACCCCTCAATGTGATATGACTCGTTCATACCATACATGGAACATATAATGGATATTGTGAATGAAATTATGTAACATACATAAAATATGATATTATACTAGAATAATAATATACCTATTTATCATTTGTTTTTCATTCCTTTAAAAAAGAAAAAAAAGAAATGAAAGTAGTGTTCATTTATACGTACAACTTACTATATCCATGAATGGTGCATTTCATTTTCATGTATCCAAATGATATGGAATATTCTAAATACATATATACCTGATATATATGACATATATGATATTTAAATCATGAATAAAAATATGGAGATAATGGACTTTTGACCACATGGACAATTTGTAATTATAACATGTTCATTTTTGGATTAAGTTCCAAACATTGACAAAATGTCCAATATAAACTCAAATAATTAACTAATTGTTGTAACAGGTAATAAGTGGTATAAAATGAATAATATTCTGAATCAAGTAGAAGTTAACATAAGTTTATTATTCAGAAAGAACAAGAAACATATATGATGAGTCATACTCAATCTAAGGGAACTTCTTAACCTAATTTCCAATATCTGGGTGGGCATTCTACTTCTTGATTATGTCATGATATGATTATGTGAGAAATAAAATTTTATGTCCTATCCAATTTTTATACTTTATTTATGTGTATTAATTGTAAGTACACATAATCGATCTATTTTATTTACAAAATTATCTTTGTATGGGAACCATTACACCCTCCTCTCCTAGTCAAAGACTAATTTTTTGTTATGTCTTTAAATTATGATTTTAAAATTTTGGGATATGTTCTTCTATATCATTATTGTTTTAAATTTTATGTCCAAGTGATGAGAGACCCCTTTCTCTCCCATCAAACCATTTTTTAAATTTTAATGTGATGTCGTTAGGCTGTAGAATTTTCATAAGGGACATCGTCTCAATCTCTTTTCATTAGGGCATACTTCTATTTATACACAACATTATTTTATAAATTTTATAATAAACCAAATTTACATTAACTTTTATTCAAAAGTAATATTTTTTCTAGGTGGCGTTTTACTAAACGAAAATGGAAATGTTTCTTTTTAACATATGATGTGACAATGACCTTTCAGCCACCACAAGAATTATTTTGATATTTGGCTTCCATAACAAGTTGTAGTATTTTTAAAAGAAATATAAATACAATATACCCTTTTTACATATTTTGGTATTGAAAATGGTTTTGATAAAGCATTGATTATATCAATATCTTGAAATCATATTTTGTGATTACAATGTGGAAATTTTATCTTTCCCTTATTCTTTTCTATATATGTTATGATTCATGGGAATTTTTTATGTATACAGGTGGTTCCATGATAAACCTAGGGAGGGTGAGCTCGATATATCTCTCCAACGCATTGTGTAATGTGACTGAGATAAATTTAAATGTTTCTCTTAAGATATTTAAGGAATATACCATGATGGATATTCCAAATGTAACTCCCTGCATAGATGTGAAAGATACAATGTAAGTATGTTATGGATGCCACAAGTTACCTTTATGATTTATGATTTATATATGTTATTCATAAATCTTATGAATTCTGGAGGTATGTTAAAGAGCTTATGTTTTGTATGTATTGATGGGATAATGTTTTATTTTTTTATTTTATAACCCTTACTGAGATTTTTATGCCCATACCATGTTTTTGAAATGTTTTTTATAAGGTATAAGGAAGGGTAATAGAAAGGAAGATTTCATGAATATTTATATCAAGAAAAGAATAATTCTTTTCTTTTATGAGTTATTATTTTATGAAAAAAATTAATACTGAGTATATGTGTCTACTTTGTAATATTTGAGATATAATGTAATAGTTATGGCCGAATTATCTAAAACACTAAACCTGAAAAGATCCTCAATGTGAATTAATAACATAATTAAAGATTATATATTATTTAAGGCTAGGGCCTTATAGTTGAGGTAGTGCGTGAGGTGCTTCTGGGAATGATAACTCATATCAGTACAATGGTGAAGCTCTGGGGACTCAGACAGCATCACATGGAAGTGGGGCATGAAGGTTTCATGTCGTTCAGCCTACACTGGTGGATAGAGAGGTTCGACCATAGATTGTTATAGGTACTATTCTTGTAGATTCTACAATATTTAATTCCTAATTTGATACGGGTGCCTCTTATTCCATTAAATATTCATGAGTGGGTTTTTTACGATAGATAGACCTTTGAGGGGTATGATCTAGACATATATTTATGTTCAAAGGGTGTTCTCTCAAGGACGGGTATTATCATCTCATTCTTGATATCTATATTCTTAACATGTTAGGAATTGATATAATTTTGGGTATTGAGTGGTTAGTTCCACAGTGAGGCCATATATATTTTTACCTCCTAATAGTGAATTTTACATCCCCTAGTGGAGACAATTATATTCACTGAGGAGAGTAGGATATCCAGGAGGATCATGGAAGACCAGTTAATCATCAATAGGGGGAGCTCACCACCATGTTTTCTATTCAATTTTTGGATGATGGAGGAGTAAATCATGATGTATTTCCACCCATAGTTGAAACGTTCTCAGATGTGTTTATTGAGGTCATTTTAGGGATTCCACCTAAGAGATATGTTGAATTTATAATTGATCTCATGTTGGGGTTGAGAAAGTTTTTATTCCACCATATAGAATGGAAGAAATAGTATATCTACTAGAGTACATCTCTTTGGGGTTCTCTAGCATTGTTTTCTAAGATGGTTGATGGTACTATGTGCTTATGTTTTTATTAATAGAAGATGAACCAAATGAGTGTGAAGAACCAATATCCTATTCTATGTATCGATGATTTGTTTGAACAGTTCAGGGGAACATCCATCTTCTCAAAGATAGACTTTAGATCAGGGTATCATCAGTTGAGAGATAGACCTTTTGACACACTAAGGAATAATATAAAAAGTAGGACTGGCCTATATGAGTTCTTTGTGGTGTCATTTGGGCAGACGAACACACTTAAAATTGTTACAGACTTTGATGATCAAAATCATCCATCCTTATTTGGTTCAGTTTGAGGATGTATTTGTTGATGAAATATTGGTGTACTTAAAAACTCATGAAGATCATTCCCAACATATTGAAATTTTTTAGAGTACAATATGAGAGCATTTTCTATATGCAATGAAATCTATGTGTCAGTTTTTGATTTGTAAGGTACACTTACTAGGTCACATCATCTAAGTGGAAGGTATTTTTGTAGACCTAGAGAATGATCAGGAATTGGTTTCTTGGGAGTATTCCAATAATGTGCTCCATTACTATAGATTTATGGGGTTAGAATAGAATTATCAGACGATCATCCAAGAATTTTCCCATTTTGAAGCATCAGTTTAGGGAAGGACCAAGAAGGGGATAATGTTTCAATGGATGGAATCATGTGAGAATCCCTTCCAGGATTTGAAAACATGTTTGACTACGACACCAATCGTGATCCTACCTGAGTCAGGGGAATAGTATATGATGTTTTTGGATGCTTCTTGTATCCTACATGGAGAATTGTTGATCCAGGGAAATTGAGTTATGGTGTATAGGTCATGACAGTTGAGGAAACTAGAACAGAACTATCCTATGTATGACCTCAAATTAGCCATAATTTTTTTCTTATTTTATGTTTTGGTGGAATTATCTTTTAGGGGAGAAGTTTACTATGTATATGGATCACAATACCTTGAATTATATCTTCTCACAGTGATAATTGAATCTCTTTAAGTAGATATGGGTTGATAATATGTAGTTATTCGACTTTGAACTAGCATATATACCTGGGAAGGGACATAGTGGTTCTGACACTATAATTAAGAAAACTCAGAATCATGTAGTTTAGGAGTCTAGTGTTGAGAGGAAAATGATGAATTTATAGGCTAAGATGCATGTTTTAGTTCAGGTGAGTAATATAGATACCCAAAGCTTGACGTACATGGATATTACATTACTTTTTCAAAATACTTAATACATAAAAAAATAGAAACCAAAGGACCATAATAGTTTAGTCTCTTTGGAAACTCAGAATATAATCATCTAATCTTGGAGAAAGATCTCCAACATCTCCCAAAATGATCTTCCTTTTTTTCTTACCTAAATCTTTTATTTATATCCTAGGGAAAAGAAAACATATAAAGGGTGAGCTCAAATTCTCAGTAAGGGTAGTCATGGAGAAAATAAAACAAACCATATACATTTGAACAAAAAAAACAAGAACATAAAGTTTAAACTTCAAAATCTTGAGTTGTGAAATAAATCTTTGTAGTATGTAAGGCATAGAACATAAAGGAACATTAATCATGATAGAATAGCATGGGAATAAAACATGTAATTATGGAAACCATTAATCACATGATATGATTTCCATATTAGCCAAGGAATTGCTGCCAAGACCATCTTAGTGGTCAAAGTCCCTTTCTGAATCGAGTTATCTCCTAGTTCCAGTCTTGTAACACTGAACCAGATTAACTTACCATTCCATCCATGTCTATTTTATGAGATATTAAACTTTACCCAATGCTTTGGATGGAGATATAGGCCCCACCCATCTCATAATGAAATCATTATTTGGTGTGCCACAGAATAAACATAAAACATTTATCATAACCCAAAGAATAAAATGGGTTTCATAAGCATCATCCCATCATCACATAATCCATATAAAACAGATGGATATATCATCATAAGAAACATGAAACCATGTAAATAATAGAGACATTATACATGAAACATACAAATATGAAATAATGTCATCTTAGATAGAAAATGGTTTTGATAAAACACTTTAATTGAATTCTTCAGGAAAATGTCCTTTCTTCTTCAAAATCATTATATTTTCAAAAAATTCCATGAAATTTTAAAAGAAAAGTATTTTTCTGAAAATAGTCATAAAATCATATAGAATAAACTTCATAAAAATGAGTCTTTATGAAACCGTAAAAATCCATTCATGTTGTATAAGTTAAAAATAACATTCTTCTCGTACTTTTGCCGGAAAAGTCAAAAAGTACCTTGTATGGTAAACAAAAAAAGGATTCCTTCCAAACGATGTGGTAAAAGTAAAAAAATGTAAAAATGACTTTAAACATACATGGATGAAAAGTAAACATTTTATGAATAAATTTTGAGAACATAACAACATGGATAATAAACATAACCCCAGTAAATACTTACGAATAAAAAATCTCGGATATGAATGAGATTGGAATAATTATCCCTTACCTTATGTATGATAATATTTATACGTATCCGAACCTCCTATATAATGATTTAAATAGTGTCATGGAATTATTACAGAATCTTATTCATTGTTATGATATCATATATGCTTAACATATGACTTTATATTACCCGTTATTTTGTAAATTTCATGTTAAAGCAGCGTTTTGGGTAAAATCGTTTTATTTATCGTACGTGTTTGGACTTGTTGTTCTTGATATTATTATTAATTACATAATGATGTAAATAGTGATTTATATATCATATATATTCAGTGTATATATATATATATATATATAATAGATATATAAATGAAATGAAATACACCGTTCATGGAGATGGTCGGTCGTACGTACGCATGAACGCTGTTTTCTTTTCCTTATTTACTTGAATGGAAGTAAGTAGATGAAATATATACATATACATAAATCCAGTATCTTTATCATGTCATATATTTCATTATTATTCATTATATATACTTTATAATCATTATTGAGTGGTTAACATGGAGAATGAATCTCATCACGTCGTGGAGACGGTAATTCGTACGAACGCACGAGCGATGAAATCATTCCCATGATTGTGGAATTGTATTTAAGTATATGTATACTATTTCAGAATCTATATCACTTTAAAATAATCATATATAGTTATTATTTAGACCATTATACCCATCCAAGTACGGTGGTGGTGGAAAAAAGATTACACCACGGCGTGGAGACGGTATTCCGTACGTACGCATGCGCAGTGATTTCATTTTCCATAGGATGGATAGAAGGTGAAATAGGTTTGTTTCATATTTATAATAACATATCAGTATATGAGTGATACTGATGTTATTACTTCAAAATGAAACAACTAAAGAGAGGAAGTAGAAGAAGAAATAAATTTGAATGAATCGGTAACAAATATTAACTCTTCTTCAACATGCCTCTTTGAAACCTCCTTTTAATGGACTAAACATTGGTCTTTTAAGAAGACCAGGACCTATAGTATGTTTCTAGGGAAGTTGAGATGTAAACTTGGCAGGGGTTAGATGAGTTCCAAGGCTCAAAATGGTGTGAAGAGAAGAGGGAAGGGGTGCCCTTTTTATAAGGGAGGAGAGGGGCACCTTTGGAAAAACTTAAATTATTATTTTATAATAAAGTCTTATTCGGTTTATAAAAGTTCCAAATTGATTTATATCGAAGGTAAAGTGGGGATGGGTCTAAATAATCTCAACCAATAGGTTTTATACAAGTTTAGGTTACTATTGTAACCTTATCATTAAGATTTAACTCTAAGTTAAATAATATAACTTTTACCACGTCTTCTTGTTTTCTTACACTATATGGTTAATAAACTTACTATAACATGCCAAAAGAACCCCAAGTGGTTAATTGTTAATATATATAACCTTATCTAAGTCATTTGTCAGAACCTTAGATTTTTAGGAAGTTAATAACAATTAATAATGTAATATTTGTTTTAAAAACTATTTTATGTCAATTTTGACACTATTTGGAAATTTATTATTGTGAAAATCAGAACAACATGATTAGTTCGAGAAACGTTAATTGAATAAATAATAACATGTCTTATTAACCTATAGAATTAGTGTAATTCAGGATAAGTCTAAAATTACATTTATTTGGGTATTTATAACATCAATTATGTCAATATTTCATTAATAAGGTAATTACTGCATCATCATTTTGTCATAAAGAAATTAAATTATTTAAAGTCTAAATATTATAAATAAAATACCATTATGTAGTAAATCTTTTTATATTTATAATGAATATTTATTGTCGAATTTTTCTTATGTATAACCCTATATTAAAAATGGTTTAGTTATTAAACTTTGATATTAACTATTTTAACTCTTCTTTAAATAAAATAATAATAAGTGTCCTAATCTAATCCAATTGGACCTAAAGGGTAAACTTTTATTCCTAAGGTTGTTTTTGGTCGAATAACACTTATCCAATAGAATTAGGACATGTGTTAGGGTAACAATAATATCATTTTTACCCTTAATTACCCTATTTACTTTTAACCGTGGTAAATAAAAGTAAAAATTTACAATTCACCAAAAATTATTTTATTCTTATTAAACCACATTTTAATCCTTGATATTAACCATGTCTCTCAGATTTTCGATATTCCACTCACAGAAGCGGTAAAATTAAGTTTTGTGCAAATTTGTAAATTCTCTTAGGAGGTGGGTAAAAGACGGTGAAAAGTTCAATAAAATTTTTATATATCTAAAATTATTATAAAATGACTAAAATGAATTACATTGAACATATATAGGTATTATGTATCAATTTTGACCAAAAATAAATTTAAATAAAATAAATAATTTTTTAAATAAAAAGCCGGTTTTTAAATAGTAACTCAGTGTTTTCACTATTCATCGGAAATTGAAAGTTCTTAGAAAAATACCAAAAATTCACCCTAGGCTAATTTCGATATTACGAATCCAAATATGAAGTCCATTTTGAAAAATAAATCAAAAATTTGGTATTACTATTCATAACGGCTAGATTATATAATATTTTAATAACATATCGTTGATTAGTGAAACTCGGTATTGCATACAACACATGCTATCGTGGAAGGTCACGATTGCATGTAAAGCAAGCCAAGTCAGGGTTGCATGTAGTGCAAGATTCCTTTGTTGTTGTGTATAATAGAATCCAATCGTATTTCATTTATACATTGAATATATATATATATATACACTCAATGATGCGTAGAATAACTTCTACCAAACAAACATGAAATTTTGTGTAACACGAGCCAAGAATAGTGTCGCGTATACGGTGTTTCATATAGAACAAGCTAATTTTGGTGTCGCGTACAACACAAGACATAAATGAAACTAAAAAAATCTCATAAAATCTCGAGTTGTTACATTCTACAACCCTTAAAATGAATTTCTCCCTCAAAATTCTTCAGGTTTTTAAATGGTTTACTACTTGAAAGTTTCATTCATAGAAACCCACATCATAAAAAGGAATACCAAAACATAACATTAAAGTATGAAATGTAATGGTTACCCAAATTATCTCATCACTGGGTTTCCACATAGGAGAACATAGGTGAAAATATGGATTTGGAAGAGAAATATAACCATCATGTTCTAATGGAGAGTGGTAGATAACATGACTATGAAAAATCCAACAATCACAAAGCCATAAATTTGTGATGATCTAAGGTACCATCTGATTCATCAAATATAAGTGCACTAGGAAAACATTGTGGGTTTTCAAGATAATTTCCCTAAAGTTAAAAAAATTTGAATTAGAAGAAATACTTTCCTGATTTTGGTACAATCTCACCATTGGTCGTTCCTTGGACAATTTCCACTTCATCTCTTAAAGAAGTGAAGTTGAAATTTTCATTCATGAAGTGTTAGCAGATCATGTGATAGAATTATGGGTCATTCCATCTATCTCAAACAAAAGGATAGCAAAATTTATCAAATATACATAAGTCCATCTATGGTGAGGTTAATCGTATATGATTCCAAAAATGTACTTATACTTCATCTTTCATACCGCTTACAAAAATAAAACTAGTATCTACTAACCATGGACATCTTGTAGGCCATTGGTAGGTGATAAAGGCCTGTCGCACTTCAGTTGTGGGTTCGATTCCCACAGCCTTGTCCGACGCGATGGGTTGTCGCCCGTCCTGCAGGTTGCCCATTTTCTAAAACTACATTATTATAACATTTCATCAATAATATCGAAAAAGTTATAGACTTAAACAAAACTAACTTATGTACAACATAATCCATTCTAATCATTGGGCTTATCCAAAATACTTCTGTCCAATCTCATAGTATAAAGAAAGAAATTACTAGAAGTGTCATCTGCTGATCATGTGAATACCATCATTTATCCCCCATATATCATACGATATATCTTGTTGGTCAAATTACAAACATGTGAATACCATAATCATATATTCTCTTGAAAAATTAATACCCATTGAACCTTAGTGAAAACACGAATGCTGTAAAAATTTAACACTTTCCACATACCAAAATCCAAAAATTATGTATCCTCAAACCATGATATCACATTTTCATTATACCAGTCATGACCTCATTAATACTATCAAACATCTAATTATCTCCATATCCTTTCATTATTCACATATCATCTACGTTCGAAATATATTTGAATAACCTTTCATGGTTACCGGTAACATTCATCATATACTTTCAAAAACTGAAGGAAAGACAATAGTGTAACAATCCTATGATTTTTCTTTATTCCATATTACCATACATTATTCTTGATAAACATTCAATCATTCCACTACCTTATTTAACAACCGATTGAGTTTCATAATTTCTTTCATCTCATATATCATTTGTAGTCTCTTCATCATTATTCACATAAATGCTGCCCATATGACCATGTTGATTCTCTTCTTGAAATTTTCCCTTAGGGAATTGGTTTTCATAATGCCCGTACATTCCACATTTAAAACATTTAACTATTTTTGATGTCTTAGAAATACCATTATCCTTGTCCATGGTGTTAACTGAACCTTTTCCTTTAAAATTACTGGCTTTGTGTCCTACTTTTCCACACCCAAAGAATCTTCTAGTTTCTTTGAAACATTCTCCCTCATGCCTCTTCCCACATGATTTAAATGAGGGAAATTGAACATTATTTCCTCTATGATCATCATGAAACTCCATATTTCTATTATTATCTAAGTCGGGAAACATACCAAAGTTGAGATTATTGATCATATTATGAGATTTATGATTAGGAATAATAATGATATGTGGACTTCCAGATAAAATTTCATTTTGTTTCTCATGAAGAATATAATTCATTTGTCCATCATATCCTTCATTATCGTGAATCTTCCTGATTCCAGCCATTTTCTAGAACCCAAAAAGAATATTTTGAGAGTCAAAATTCATAATCAAGGGGGAGTACCTTTAATATATAACATCTTAGGTTTAATTATAATATCAGTACTATAATTCTAGGACAATAACCTATACTTATACCTAGCCTTAAAGACATCCCTAGACATACCTTAGAAATATCTCTAGGAATCTAACTAATGTTCTCACATCCTAGTTTTCAAAGGTTAACTAAAACTTCCCTCTGATACCAACTGTAGAGACCCAAATCTTGAAGTACATGGAAATTACATTAATTTTGTAGAATACATAATACATAAAAAAAACAGACACCAAAGGACCGTAATCGTTTAGTGTCTTTGGAAACTCGGAATATAATATTCTAATATTGGTGAAAGATCTACAACATATCCCATAAAGATCATCCTTTTTTTCATACCTAAATCCATTCTTTATATCTTGGAGAAAAGAACACATATAAAGGGCGATCTCAATTTCTCATTAAGGGTAAGCATGGAGAAAATAAAACAAACCATATACATTTGAACTTCAAAACATGAACATAAAGTTTAAACATCAAAATCTTGAGTTGTGAAATAAATATTGGTAGTATGTAAGGAATATATCATAAAGGAACATTAATCATGATAAAATAGCATGGGAATAAAACATGTAATGGTGGAAACCATTAAGTACATGATATGATTTCCATAGTAGCCAAGGCATTTCTTCCAAAACCATCTTAGTGGACAAAGTCCCTTTCTGAATCGAGTTCACTCCTCGTTCCAGTCCTGTAACACTGAACCGGATTAACTTACCATTCTATCCATGTCAATATCATGAGATATAAATATTTACCCAATGCATTGGAGGGAGATATAGTTCCCACCCATCTCAGAATGAAATCATTCTTTTGTGTGCCACAAAATAAACATAAAACATTTATCATAACCCAAAGAATAAAATGGGTTTCATAAGAATCATCCCATCATCATATAATCCATATAAAACAAATGGATATTTCATCATAAGAAAAGTTAAACCATGTAAATAGTAGAGACATTATATTTGAAACATACACATATTAAATAATGTCATCTTGGATGGAAAATGGTTTTTATAAAACACTTGAAATGAAATCTTGAGGAAAATGTCCTTTCTTCTTCAAAATTATTTTATTTTCACAAAATGACTTGAAATTTTAAAAGAAAATTATTTTGTTGAAAATATTCATAAAACCTGTAGAGTAAGCTTCATGAAAATGAGGCTTTATGAAACCATAAAAATCTTTTCATGCCGTATAAGTTAATAATAACATTCTTCACGTACTTTCTCCAGAAAAGTCAAAAAGTACCTTGTATGGTAAAAAAAAGAATGATTCTTTCCATACGATTTGGTAAAAGTAAAAAAAGGTAAAAATGACTTTAAACATACATGGAATAAAATTAAAAATTTTATGAAAACATTTTGAGAAAATATAGACATGGATAATCAAGATAACACAGTAAATAAATAGGAATAAACAATCTCAGATTTGAATGAGATTGGAATAATTATCCCTTAACTTATGTCTGATATGCTTTTTACATATCTGAACCTCATGTATAATTATTTAAATAATGTCATTGCCTTATTACAGAATCATATTCATTGTTGTGATATCATATATGGTTCACTTATGACTTTATATTACCCATTATTTTGTAAATTCCATGTTAAAGCAGCGTTTTGTGTAAAATCATTTTTATCATATGTGTTTAGACATGGTGTTATTTATATTATTATTAATTATATCATGATGTAAATTGTGATTTATATATCATATATATTCAGTGTGTATATATATATAATAGATATATAAATGAAATGAAATACACCGTTCATGGAGACGGTAGGTCGTACGTATGCATGAACACTGTTTTCTTTTCCTTATTGACTTGAATGGAAGTAAGTAAATGATATATATATATATATACCTAAATCCAGAATATTTATCATGTCATATATTTCATTATTATTCATTATATATACTTTATAATCATTAATGAGTGGTTAACTAGGAGAATGAATCTCATCACGTCGTGGAGACGGTAATCCGTACGTATGCACGAGTGATGATATCATTCTCATGATCGTGGAATTGTATTGAAGTGTATGTATACTATTTCATAATCAATATAAATTTACAATAATCATATATAGTTATTCTTTACACCATTATACCCATCCAAGTAAGGTGGTGGTAGAAAACAGATTACACCACGGCGTTGAGATGGTGTTCCGTACGTACGCACGTGCGGTGATTTCATTTTCCGTAGGATGGATAGAAGGTGAAATAGGGTTGTTTCATATTTATAATAACATATCAGTATATGATTAATTATTATGTTATTACTTCATAGTGAATCAACTAAATAAGAGGAAGTAGAAGAATAAATAAATTTTAAAGAATCGATAACAGATATCACATCTTCTTCGACATGCCCCTTTGAAACCTCCTCTTAAGGAAATAAAAATTGGTCTTTGAAGAAGACCAGGACCCCTAGTATAATTCTAAGGAAGTTGAAAAGGGAAATGGGCATGGTTTGGCCGAGATTCAAGGCTCAAAAGGGTGTGAAGAGAAGAGGGAAGGGGTTCCCTTTTTATAAGGGAGGATAGGGGAACCTTTGGAAAAACATAAAATATTATTTTATAATAAAGTCATATTCGGTTTATAATAGTTCCAAATTGATTTATTTCAAAGATAAAGTGGGGATGGGTCGAAATACCCTAAAAAAACAGGTTTTATACAAGTTTAGGTTACTATTTTAACCTTATCAATAAGATGTAACTCTAAGTTAAATAATTTAACTTTTACCATGTCTTCTTGTTTTCTTACACTATATAGTTAATAAACATCCTATAACATGCCAAAAGAACACCAAGTGGTTAATTATTAATATATATATCCATATATAATTCATTTGGCCGAACCTTAGATTTTTAGGAATAAAATAAAAATTAATAATATAATATGTGTTTTAAAAACTATTTTATGTAAAATTTGACACTATTTGGTAATTGATTTTTTCAAAAATCATAACAATATTATTAGTTCGAAGAAAATTAATTTAATCAATATTAACATGTCATAGTAACCTATAAAATTATTTGAATTCATAAAAAGTCTCAAATTTCATTTATTTTGTTATTTATAACATCAATTATGTTTATATTTCATTAATAAGGTAATTAATGCATCATCATTGTGTCATATATAAATTATGATTTTTAATATCTAAAAATTATAAATAAAATACCATTATGTAGGAAATTTTATTATCTTTATAATTAATATTTATAGTTGAATTTATCTTATTTATAACCCCACATTAAAAATGTTTTAGTTATTAAACTTTGATATTAACTATTTTAACTCTTCTTTAAATAAAATAATAATAAGTGTCCTAATCTAATCCAAGTGGACCTAAAGGGTAATATTTTATTCCTAAGGTTGTTTTTGGTCGAATTACACTTATCCAATATAATTAGGACATATATTATGGTAATAATAATATCATTTTTACCCTTAATTTCCCTATTTACTTTTAACTGCGGTAAATAAAAGTAAAAAGTTACTATTCATCAAAAATTATTTTTATCTTGTTGAACCAAATTTTACTCCATGATATTAACTGTGTCTCTCATATTTTCGACATTCCACTCACAGAAGTGGTAAAATTATGTTTTATGTAAATTTTCAAATTCTCCTAGGAGGTGGGTAAAAGACGGTAAAAAGGTCAATAAAATTGTTATATATCTAAAATTATTATAAAATGACTCAAATTAATTAAATTTAACTTATATAGGTATTATGTATCAATTTTGACAAAAAATATATTTAAATAAAATAAATAATTATTTAAATAAAAATCCAGTTTTTAAATAGTAACTCAGTGTTTTCACTATTCATCAAAAATTAAAAGTTTTCATAAAAATACAAACAATTCACCGTAGGATAATTTTGATATTCCGAATACAAAAATGAATTCCATTTTAAAAAATAAATTTTCAAAAAGCGGGTACTACTATTCATAACGGCGAGTTTATATAATATTTTAATAACATATCGTTGTTTAGTGAAACTCGGTATTGCATACAACACATGGTATCGTGGAAGGTCGTGATTTCGTGTAAAGAAATCCAAGTCAGGGTTGCGTGTAGTGCAAGATTACATTTTTGTTGTGTATAATAGAATCCAACCATATTTAATTTATACATTGAATATATATATATATATACACTAAATGTAGCGTAGAATAACTTCTATCAAACAAACATGAAATTTTGTGTAACACGAGCCAAGAATAGTGCTGCGTATACGATGTTGCGTATTGAAAAAGCTAATTTTGGTGTCACGTACAACACAAGACATAAATGAAATAAAAAAAGAATAATTCTCATAAAATCTCGGGTTGTTACACGTAAGTAGTATAAGGATCTTGTATCAGTTTTAGTGGATTAAACACTTTGGAGTTGGATCAGGGAGTGGCAGCAAGAGGATTGAAAATATATGCCCCTGAGGAAAGCCTATAAGGTAGGTATTAACCTTCATATTAGACTATAGATGAGGATGAGATCATCTATGTCCAGAATTAGGTTTTTGTGCCTATGAGTTTAAGAGATAATCTTATACATAAATCTCATTCCTCAAAGTGGGAGGTGCATACAGGTGTGAACAAAATGTATCCTGACCAATAGTAATTGTTTTTGTGGTTGGGCATGGAAAAGGAGATAGTAGGGTTTTTGAAATGATGCTAAACCTGTCAACAGTTGAAGGCCAAGAATCAAATACCTAGAAGTTTACTATATCCATTTCCCATTTTGGAATGAAAGTGGGATGATATTACCATCGAATTTATGGTTGGTCTCCTAGGGATACCATGATAGAATGATGATATTTGGGTAGTTTTGGACCGAATGATGAAAGCAGTGCATTTCTTAACAATAAGACAGACATTCTCAGTGGTGCAGTTGGGAGAAATATATGTTTTGGAGATATTCCATAGACACGAGGTTCCATGGAAAATAGGTTCATACTATGACTCATGTTTTACATTATGCTTCTGGAAAAGTTTGTATAAGGTGCTTAGTACATTGGTTTTACTATGTATGTCCTTCGACCCACATATCTAAGGGAAGTTAGAGTGTAAAATATAGGCTATAGAGGATATGCATAGGGAGTGTGTCCTAGAATATGGAGGGTATTAGGTGAAGCGCCTAGATTTGGTGGATTTCACCAATAACAATAGTTACTAAGAAACTATATAGATGGAACAATATGAGACACTTTAGGGTAGGCCATGAAGTCACCTCTACGAAAGATGGTGGTAGATGAGTTAGAGATATTGGGATCGAGTCTCGTGTAGGAGACGTTGGAGCATGTTTAGTTGATTTGGAGACGTATAACTATGGTTCTGAGTAGATATAAGTCGTATGCTGATAGACATCAATAACCCCATGATTTTTCATAGGGTGATTGTGTATTTTTTCAGGTGTCACTTAGATTGGGTAAACAAAGGATACAGAGATAGGGAATGTTAGAAACCATGTTTATTTGACCATTTGAGTTTGTGAAGAGATTCAGGCTGATGACATACCAATTATCTATTCCATAGAGATATAGTTCTATGTATGATGTCTTTCCTGTGTCATGGCGTTAGTGGTACCACCCCAACCCTTTTCATGTGATCTATGTGGATAATGTTGAGAATGAGATAAAAAAATCCTTTTAGGAACATCCGATAAGTGTGTTGGATCGTAATGAAAAAGTGTTGCGGGGAAAGATCATGCCGATATTTCATGTACTGTGGAAACATGGTCGTGTGTTGGAGAAAACATGGGAGAGGGAAAAAGATATGCAAACTTAGTGGACAAATATTTTTTGACTCTGAATCTTAAGAGTTTCTTGGGAGTACAACTCGAGGATGATATGTTATATGGTTATGAGATTGTAAATCCTTACCTTTTCAAGAGATCTATTGAGCTCGTTATTATGTACTATTTTCCTTATTTTGAGTACTTTTTATTTGGGTGTTACCTTAAAGATTTTTGGCTGAAATTAGAGAAGATTTGAAGGTGCGTGTGAATTTCATGGTTGGTGCATAGTTTTTCAAAACTGTGTGCCCATCCCAGGAAACTGTGTGAAGAAAAATAGAGTGGATTTTCATTGAAGGAGCACAGTTTGAAAAACGGTTCACCCTTTTAAGAGTAATCATGCTCCCCCCCTAAAATAGGAGCACGGTTTAAGTGCACAGTTTAGAAAATTGTGTACCCAACATTTGAAATATTGTGTGTGGTTTAAATTAACCCTAAAATTATATTTTAAAGACCCAAACCCCCCGTATTTACCCAAAAATTGACCCCAACTCGACTCTAACCTATTCTTCTCATTTTTGGAGGTTCCTAAATTAATTCTTAAATCTTATGGCCACTGTTCTTTGAAAATCAAAGGGAAGATTAAAATACTACACCACGCCAGGTATGTGGTTTCTTTCTGATTAGATCACTCTCTCTCTTCCCCTCTCCTTTTCGGATAAAAGCGGGATGTATTATCTACTGTTGAAAATATATAAGAACTAGTACTAGGTTTGATGGATCATGACCTGTTTGATCTTACTTCTAGGATTTATGATCTCATTCTTTTTCATGGGTTTGACCTATACATTTCAAATTGGGTATTTCTGTTGGATTATATTCATCATCAAATTTGATGTTGATGGTATATTATACAAATCCCAAAGTCTTGATTTTAGTTACACGTATGTAATTTTAGAATTTATATTAGATGATTAGAAATTCAATTTCTCAAATTTAATTAATTAATTTGATAAATTAATTAAATATGGGATTGTTAATAAGAATAATTAATTCTTGAATTAATTATTGGATTTTGAGATTATTAAATTTAAATAATTAATTTTCGGATTCATTAATTGAAATTATTGTGATTATGCAATTTATGGGGTTAGAATAATTAATTTCTATATTAATTATTGGATATTGAGATAATTAAATTGTAATAATTAATTTTTGAATTAATTAATGGTAATTGTTGTGATTATGAAATTGATTGAATTGGGATAATTAATTGTTGAATTAATTATGGGATATTGAGATTGTTAAATTATATTAATTAGTTCATTAATTAATTAAATGGAATTGTTATGATTATGAAATTGATTGAATTAGATTAATTAATTTTTAATTAATTTTGGAATATTGAGATTATTGAATGGGGATAATTAATTGTTGAATTGATTATTGATAATTATTGTAACAATAAAATTGATTGTATTGAACTAATTAATTGTGTAATTAATTAAAATATGTTTTGATTGAGGAATTTGATAATAAGGTTAAATGTTGATTTACATTGATTGTGGTGATATATGTGATATTATTATATATGTGATAAACCTGTGTGAGACATGGTCTGTTGCATTAAAATCATGTAGTGATAAATTTATTAATAAACATATGTGGTACATTATCTACTATATCAAAATATCATAATGATTAATTGATTAATAAATGTATGTGGGACATGATCTGTTGCTTCAAAAGCCTATAGTGATAAATTTATTAATAAACATGTGTGGGATAGGGCCTTCTATATCAAAATCCCAGAGTGATTAATTAATTCATAAACATATGTGGGACATGATCTACTACATCAAAAGACCATATTGATGAATTGATTTATAAATGAGGTGTATGATAGGGACTGAGTCTCCAAATACCACGGGGTGTTATACATGATGTTTTACACTCATCAGTCGACATTGGACAATGGGTTCAGGTGGCTGTGACATGAATGAATGAGATGATTAATGATAATAGTGGTATTGTGATGTGGTTTAGGGATTGGCATGGGATGATGCATGTATTAAGGGTTTGGGTGTCCTTAAGAGCTTGGGGGTTTTTTTGGTTTAATTAACGAATAATTGAAATGTGATAACTATTTATTTATGTATTGTAAATTATTCTTTATAAAAATACATACTCTTATATTAAATGGATATTATTTTATACACCATTGGTGGTGGACTACTGAGTTTTACACAAACCCAACTCGGGCATCTTGAATGGTGCCCAAATAGATTTCATGGTTTGGGATAGGATAATGGAAATATCCATATGTTAGATGGCTTAGTCAGGATGGAGCATGGATGATGGGACCATAAATGGTTAGGGACCCTCTTGGTAGTTGTCAATGTATTTATTTATTTGTGATTTGGGTATTGGAACTTGAAATGTATTTGGAAGGGAATTTCTATTGTTTATTTCTGGATATTTTATTTCTTATTTTGGTTATCATTTGATACTGGTATTAATCTGATTGTGGTTATATAATTTGGTTATGTTTTTTTATTTCCATTATTTTGATACTTTAATAAGGCGAGTATGTTATCCCCATAATCAATAATAGACCATCACTAATATTTAGTAACCTCAGCTGTATAGGGATGTACAACTAGGGAAACGTAATGAATCTGATCAGTGCACTAGTTAGTGGCACCTAGGTTAAGATACTATAATGAGGGATAAATATGCTGAAATCCTGATATGTGTACTCATTAATACGCTAAAACGAATTCATACAACTTTTTTTAGAATAAAAAGGTATAGTTTTACTGTTTTTGAAGTTTGAAATATCCTTTATTTTTTATGGTCTCTCCATCTTTGAGGAAATGAATGATTTTTCACAAGTTTACCACTTCATTTCTAATCACATCAACTAGGAAATCAACTCCAAAAGATTCTTGGAGTAGGATAAGGCATGATGGTGTCCCACTCATATTGACACTATAAATCCCAACATACACCATAGGTTTTACTGTAAGACTAAAGAGGAAATGTTTATATGCTTAAAGCTCTTTTGGAATCCATTTATCACTCCATCAAGATATTTACTTATTTGGAAATCATAGCTCGATAGGGTTCCCATAGATGACAGTTTACAAATTTTAGGTTTTCAACTTTCCATTATATGTTCCCACTATCATTCTCAATTTGAAAACTAGCAGAATTTGTTCTTTAGATAAACATATATTAGGATTATATGGAGTCACATTGAATCATTGTTCCACTACAAGTTTAATACTAATAGTGAAATGAATTATTTTATGGGAAGTGTTCTTAGAATGGACATTTTTGATCATATGAAAAAGTTTTTATACTTTTCCATTGCCTATATTATTGAACATATCTAAAGGGAAAGTATCCATTTGATAATCAAGGGGAAGAGGCATCCTATCAAACTCACTATTGATCATATTCTGAGAGATATTTAAGTGGAATCAACTCTAGAAAAAACCAGTTCACCCAGTATCAGATCCTATATGATGAATAATAAAAAATAATAATGGAGAATTGATAAAATAAATATATTTCAATAAATAACAAAACAAATGGTCTGATATGAATCCAATTAAAATTTTCTCTTCCAACACCCTACAGAAACATCATAGTATATTTTTAATTCAAAAATAACACCTAAATAGAACCCACATCAATAATAATAAAATTTGATTAACTAAACATATTAACAAATAGGTATGTTTTAATGAGAAACCCAACCACCTATTCTATGAAATTTTTATCCACTTCTCCAGTTTTTAATAGGTTTCCATTGTTGATTCTCAAGTTCAATTTCTTAATTTTCCATAGCTTTAGTTTTGGAAATCCAAAACACCTTATTAAAACGTGATTACTAAATATTTATGAATCAATTGTTTTGGAATGTTTTTATAGAAATTATTACCTTTTACCCAACATAGTATATATTCTAATGTATTATGAATTTAAACACTACATTCTTCATTACGATTAACAGAATGAGTATGTGTTTGAGAAAATTGAAATCACCATTATCAGAACTAGAAGTTATAATTTCTTTCATGACTATCATACTGAAAAAGTCTTAATATTCAAGATGATACCAGTACTGATACAATCTTAATAATACTGATTAAGGTTATCGTAATGATAATCACAAGGAAGTACATCATAATAACCTATGTGTATTATTAGAATATGGATTACTTGTTCCTAATGTCAGGAAAAAATTTAACACTGTAATGGTGTTAACCAATAAAACATCAGACATTCAGTTATGATGAGATCCCAAGTGCCATATATCTAAGGATCTTACAACACACATGGAAAATATGACTATTAAGAGATAACAATGTGAATGTTGGGAGCTCATCTATAAATACTAAGTCATTTGAAGTGTTTTTATCTAGTTGATTACATTCACTCTAAAATGTTTTTCAAGATTACATAGTGTGAACACTTCATTATTAGTCCTCTGTAATTCATTAGAACGGGTTGTTCTAAGTAAAACATGTCTGGTTGTGTCCTTTACAACATTTTTAATTATAGTAGTGTCCATCATCATAATAATCGATAGATTTTGGGGATAAGAATATAGAGAATCTGATCCGTCAGATCGAGGTCATATAGAGATAGTAAGATAGAGCTAATCATCATATTGAGGGATTCTGGGGATATGAAAACATATCCATTTAGAACGTTATATCAAGGTCCATTTTGAAGTTCTAATTCATTGAATTTAATAATTATACTGATTCTTATTCTGATAACCTAATTTGAGTGGATTTGTGTTTTATTATGTTTAATTATTTTAAAAAATATTTTTTAATATAAAATTCACCCCCTCTTATAAGTTAGTATTAATACTCTACTCATAAAACCCTAAAATAAACATTATAGATATAAAAATACAACATAAATGACTTCCCTTGACCATCTGAACTCTCTTCTATAAAGTGATCTTCATTACTATGTGTGGGAACCTTTCAATATGGAAATAGATTGCTTCAATCCAGTATGAATACATTTTGTAGAGGGAAAAAACCTATCCTTATCAATAGTTACATCAACATATTTAGGTTTTGAAAATGAATTTAATGACGAAACCTGAATATTCACTTCAGCCTTGCATGTTTGTGCGGAGTACTTATCCCCTTTATGAGAAATTCGTGTTGATGATTAAGCAATATCCAAAGATGTTTTTCAATATGGTTCAGAATTTCCTTGTTCAAGTCTTTTGTAGAGATGAGTCATATAGATGCTAGATATTACCTATTAATCACTAATAACAACAACTAAATTCTAATAAGTTTTACCCACATAACCATCTTTGTAATTTGAGTTGATGTTAACAGATTTTGAATTACATGAATTAGAAAAACCGACGGTTGGAAGAATATTTCATGTTAATAGGTAGAAGTCACATATCTAGTGTTAATAAAGGATTTTCATTGATATATAAGAGAGGGATAACAATTTCAAGAGGATGATGGGTGAAGAGAATGGTTTTCTTAGAATAATAAAGAACTTCATAAGGTTTCAAACATAGTCAATGTTGAAATGTTGAAGGACATATCAAAGTGTGTGTACTTTTTCATGGTGTTAAAGAACCTAGGGGTCTATGAAATTACTATATTTGGGGAGAAATTTAGAATCAGAAGAGTTATAGATAAGTGTTTTTGGTATAGAATTTTATCAAAGGGTCATCTGAAGTGAAAATGGCTATAGTGTATTAATATGAAACTTTTAAGGAGGGTTAAATCAATTTACCAATGTTGAGGCACATCATGACTATTCTTTTTCAATGGTGACAATGATAGAGATCGTTAGAATTGATCTAGGGGTTCAAATCAACCTCCCACCCTAAGATGATTTTCCACCATTTCTAGGCACATCATATCTATTTTTTGGAAGTGGAATAATTGATGGGGATCACAAAAATTTATTGATGGGGATGAATCAACTAGACGCCCCACAATATATTTTTCCAATTTAGGTAGTATTTTCTAATATTCAACAGGTGAATGAACGAAGACATGAAGATTTCACCCCATTTGGCTTGAGCCTATTTTACTATGTCATCACTTAAAAGATTATTCATGTTTCATACGGAGCAGATCCATAGTCTAGAGTTATTTAGATAAAATATAAACTAGATAAATACATCTTTCTAGTGTCTTTAGTGATGGAAATATCCATCCCAACTAACAATATGGTTCAATGGAAATGCATTCCAAATAGAAAAATAAAATAAATAAACATATTTCCCATATTTTATAATAATAGATACAACCCCTCCAATTATCTCATGGAATGGATATATAAATATTGATAATGAATAAACACTATAGTTCAAACCCAAGGATAAAAAAGCCTCAACCGCCATATTAGTTAACTGTGATGGTTCCTTTCCCAAATTGATAATGAAATATTCATTTATCCTTTTCCATATAAGAGGAATGATTAAAACAATTGTATGAACAAATATTTGATTCAAAAAAGAAGGCACTATTTGACCACATTAACATAATAAGAGGTTAATATTTTTTTATTTCCATAGATAATATTTTTATATATAAAAAAATTACTTTTATGGGAGATCAAGTGTTAGGAAGATTTAGGAATATAACAAATATTTAATGAACACATATATGTTGATACTGAAATATAAAAACACTATAACAGAAACATGAAAAAACATGAATTCTATTATTACAAAAACAGAAGTGCATAGACATAATTCAAAATAGAGGGAATAAAATAACAAACAGTCATAAAATCATCTTTCCAATAACTAATTTATTAATATCAAGACATTTGAGAGAAATGATGTGGTGGAATTAGTAACGAATTTAATTCATAGTTTTTTTGTAACTGATGAATGTGTCACAGAAAATATTCATCAACATGCTACTATGTAACCTTGAAAGTATATTACAATTAAATAATTAAACTTTAAAAAAGTAGAGATACTTGTTCAATGCAGGTAATAGAAAAATTAATGAAAATGGTATTATATAGAGTAAATATATGGAACAATTCACCACTGAGATGTCATTCAAATGATGGAATGGTTTTAAAATCTAATGTTATTATCAAGTCATACTATGTTGGTGTATCTACCATTCATGAAATACAAATAATAATGCATGAACCATGAAATATTTTAATAATATTACCCCATTCTTATTATCCAAAATCTATGTCATGAAAGATGATTTGTTTCCAAGTAAAAAAATAACATGATTCAAATAATATACAATTAATATGATATAAATGAATTAGAAAATTATAAATATTTAACTAAAAGATTATATATTAGTTTTATGTTATGGGTATGAAAATAATATATTTTAAATGTAATAATGTATAAACAGTAAACTAAAATAATTATTGAAAATGATTTTCTAAAAAAATGTGTTAAGAAAGAATAAGTGGCCTAAAAATCATGTATAAATTAAAAATGAGAAGAGTGGAAATTAAAAAAATGTTTCATAAAAAAATTCAGTAGTAGGGGATGGTATTTATGTATAAATAAAATTAGTATAAACTGTAAAATTAAATTTTCTAGTAATTAATGTAATATATAATTTTTGGTAAATAAAAACGTAGAACCATAGCATACCACATTGAAACTATCGCAATGGTTAATAATTATAAGTAGTGAATTAGGAATAATAAAATTACATACATGAAATAACATGCATGGATAAATAGTCTAACCTATATTAAAAATATCCAAATAAAAATTATGATATCGGTGGTAATAAGTTAACTTTAAGTAATCTGTAAACACTTCGTGTCAACCCTACTATCCAAGGAAGTGAAGAATTTTAATTGGAATAATGTCCCAAAATAATTTCATGTAGAAAATAACAAAGATATATTAATCATTAAAAATAAAATTTAATTAAATTTAACATAAAAGTATAAATAGATAAATATAAAAGACTGTGATTAATAAGTTGACCTTTATTAAATACCAGTATCTTTCACAAATGAAACCACATTTTTATAATTTATATCATCATTTGTTGGTGGGAATAAAATATTAATAGTGTAATGTATAGTATTTCATTACAACATAATCATGAAAAAAAATATTACAAATACATTATTATAATGATATGCATACAATTTTTTATATTAACAATGAAAAAACTTATATACATGACCATTTTATAATATATATATCTACTTGGAGTGTATATGGTACATTGTTTTGTGAGGTTGAAAAGCTATAGACACCCGAAACATAAAAGTCAATGCTAATGAATATATAGTTTTAGATGAAATTCTAAAAATAAATTAACATGTATATTAACAATAAAAAAATGAATATTTATAAACCATTTTTGGTGGTGGTCCATATAGAGACAAAAACATTTCCTTGTAAGTCATTAAAATCTTTCTAAGTACATTTTTGGTGCTAGTTCATAGGACGACGTATGATTCCAAGGCTCAGTGTGCTCCAAATTAATTTTATAAAAATATTAAAAATATTTTGTATTACACTTGTACATTTTCTTAAAAAAAAAATTGGGATAAATCTTAAATGGAAGCCTAGATTAGAAATATGACACCATGGTTGAGTCCATAATGTGATTTTTACCCTAGGCACGACCTAAAACAGATCAGACTAGAGAGCTTACAAATCTTGACAGTTGGAGGTGCGCTCAGTTGTTTAATTAAATAATTAATATAAATAATTTAATAGTTTAACAAAATTAGACTTTTAAAAAATTATCTCTGGGGAAAATCCTCCTGGGTTGGCCATATAAACCCTAATAGGATCGAAATATTATTCTTAGTCCTTTCATTGGTGAATCGACTACCAAAAACGAAAAACCTTTGGATCAAAGTAGATTAAAGCACATTGAACATAATGACTTCTTTAAATCATTGAAAATCACATTCAATGATTAAGAACGATCATATCTCTATATAGGAATAATTAACTCATGCATTTATCTCATTTTTATTAAATTTATTGAGATATTTACCTTTGATTTAAACCAATTATTGCAATTCCATGCACCCATGTACTAGAATCTTTTTTTCAATTGTTTTATCACTCAGATTATACCATCTATAGTTGTTGGAAAAAAATTCTTATCCAATGATGGTTAAATCTATCTTCTTGTGCCTTTCTCTTATACTTTAGTCTCATTTCTCACTGATTGGACCCTATGGTCCAAGATTGACATTTTTCGGTAGTACCAAGTCTAATCAGACCCCTGATATCATGAAGAATCAATTTTTTTGGATGGAAATATAAATTAGTGATGGATTGGTATGATTAGTTGTATTTGAGTGACTCTATTGTGGTTATTTTGAACTACTAAGGTAGCGAGAGTATCAATGGGTGACGACATAAGTATAATATCATATAGATGAAATCAGATTCCAATTTCTGTGAAATGATGGCTGGAAAGAACAAATATAGGTCTTCCCCGTAAAATTCTAGAGGTGTGAAAGTGAAATCTAAAGAATCAGAGGTTCGATCTGGAATCATTGAAACACATTTGATAATCCATTAAAAACACAACTACATGTTGTCTACCATGATGAAAACAAAACATGTACGGACTTAGTTTTGGTGGCCATGGGTTTTTCTAGAATATAAGGATGAAACAAAATGTAGTCCCCCTATACACCATGTACCCCTTTCTTTGGGTGGATGAGCTATGTGGTGGAGCACACGGGTAGGACCCTCTACATGAGTACAATTTAAAGAACACTGGTGGTACCTTGAGTGAATAGACACACCTTTTAGACCCCCTACTCACTGTATAGCCCCACAGAGTAAGTAAGATATGTACTGGATGGGGATATGGCTAGGTGGGGGAGTAGGACTACACACCATGTGGTTCTAGTCACATGTCATGGTCCCCTTTGTTCCTTATGAGAAAAAATCAATATATCCTATCTCCATCATTTAGACTAGTATTTTGGATCACAGATAGCACCATCATTTATACGTTGTGGGATTTTTTGGACATCATTCTTATTGAGGTGATGATCGATGACAGTAGTGATCGGGAAGGATCACCATAGGATTATCCTCAACTGTCACCATCTAGCTGAGATGGGCTTGGGTCCTTGATGAACTAGAGTGGAACCCTCCTATGGAAAAATATCATGGGTCCTTGAACTTCTTAGTGGAACCCTCTAGATGATCTAGGCATGGGTCCCTAATGACCTAGAGTGTCACCCTCCTACGAAGAGAGGGCATAGGTCCTCGACCTTCTTAGTGGCAACATCCTGTGAGGCTAGCCATGGGTCCTCGATGACCCGGAGTGGTACCCTCCTATGAATGTAGGGCATGGTTCCTCACCCTTTTAAGTTTCACCGACCAACCAAGCTAGGAATGGGTCCATGATAACCTAGAGTGTCACCCTCCTACAAAGACAAGACATGGGTCCTCAAACATCTAAGTGGCACCCTCCAACCTTGTAGGTCATGGGTCCTCGATGACCTAGAGTAGAACCATCTAATCAGGATGGTCATTGTTCCTTGACCATCAATGTGTAATCTTTTTATTGTATCAGGGAATGGGTCCTCTATCTAGAGATTTGGCCCCTCAATTGTGGATGACATTGGATAGGCAAGTCTTGACTTATATGTTTTCTTCTAGGCAAATGAATGAGATGTTGGTCATTGATGATGGACTTCTGGAACTGTTTGAATTTCTTTTCTAGGGATGGTTTGTGAGATTGAGATCCCCTTCTCTATCATTTAGGTTTCATTGGATTGGACATATATATATAATCCAGGTTTTGTATTTTATATCTCCCTTGATTTGGGTTGAAATGTTTCCTATTTATTGTCTAAATATTCTTTTTATGTACTTTATTGCATCCCCCTTCAGTTTTCAAGGAATCCTACTGGGTATGTATATACTCAAGCCTACATAGACTTTTCCCATGCATGTTGTGTCTTATGCAGATGACAGACATGTCGAAAGTGACTTTATAGGATCTTAGAGATACTTGGTGCCTTAGAATACGTACGATGGTTGTAGCTTGAAGATTCAGAGAAAGTCTATATCAATAATACACTTTTCTAGTTTTTTTAGGTTGGGAAATATTTTTGGTTGGATGTTTATTTTTTTATCTTACCTTTTCAGTCTGAATTGTCATAATCTTGTACAACCTCGGGGTTTTTCATGCTTGGTTCATATAATAATTGTTTCAACTATTTATTCTTATTCATATACACTTCTACATTGATATAGTCTGGTGTGTTCATATAGGTACATTAGGCAAAAGACTCTCATTTGGGATATGCCTTTCAGTGCTAGTCATTATCCCTTGACCTATGGAGGCAGGCATGGGGTAGTCATTTCCCAATCTCCAATTAGGGCTAGGTCTTCATAGATTGGTATAAAAAGTGGATTGATCCTTGGGATTGTGCTTAGAGTAGTCCCCTTATAAGGGTTTGGATTATATTTAATTTAATAGTGTCAATGTGTCTCAAGTGCATCCCTAGATCTAGGTAACCTAGGAATGGTATGGGTGGCCGATGTATCCATTCACCAGGGCCTTCACTACCTTCTTTTAAACTCATTATACTGAGACACAGGTTGTAGGCATCAACTGTACATGAATTATATTTGATTGAGTAATTGAATTCCCTTATTAATTCTACTCCTCATATATATATATATATATTATCATCTCACTATGGTACATGTTGATTAAATTTTTAGGATGTATCTGTGATGACATCCAACCAGGTTACCAGTTTTGGATCACTTCGACAATCTGATGAGTGATGAGGCCTCAGTTCTGAGTTCATCCAACGAGATCCTTACTCCAGGTGGATAAGTAGTAGCACCCTCACCTGTTGAGAAGTTTTTCATCCCTACAAGGAATGATGATCCTAATCACCGGCTTAACTCGCTCAATGAGTTCTAGTGCTAGAGTCTGCTAAGAGTTCATAGCGAGCCAGATCCCCCGTCAGTGTGGAATTGGAGAGAGTCAGTGGTCCCTATCTTTATGATTGTCTGAACAACAATTTACTAGTCGATTGTGTTGGAAACATTCCTTTTCAATAGAGAAATGGAGAATTGGTGGATTCTTTTTACGCAAATGCATGATGAGCTAACACACTTGTGGCCTAACTTCTAGCAGTTGTTCTGTGAGGAGTACTACCCCTCATCTTTGTGATCACATTGAACTCAGGAACATCTGGAGTACTGAAAAGGTGGGATGAAATTAGTTTAGTACATAGTGATATTTACAAACATTATGTGATACTATCTTAACATGATCTAGGGTGGCTACTTCCAAGCCCAAAAGATTGAGTAGGGACTTCGCAAAGTGATTAGTACTAGTGTGGTGACATTATGCATCCTCACCAATATTGGTGTGTTAGAGAGGGAAATGGTGATATAGAGTTTCCTTTTAGATGTATTCCAGGTATCTTGAGCTAGAAATGAGAATCACATATGTGAGTGGTCTACAGCAGCAGGCAGATGTCAGTCAATAGGTTCTTAGTGTTGGATTTCTTCTTAGGACGAGGCTTAGGCGAATGATCAAGGGTAAATCAGAGGACTAGAGAAACATATAGAGGGGTGGTGTTATTCATATTATGGGTGAGGTCACATATTGTGATCCTACCAAACCAAGAATGTTGAGGAGCATATGAATGATCCTTCCTTACTCGACGTTCATAGGAGCATAGGAAGATAGATGAGAGATCACCATAGTAGAGGCAGCGATAAAGGATATCCCAGTAGTGGGAATGTAGTCCCCAAGGGATTCAAAGCTATTAGAGGAGAAAAAGGAGATATGGGTGATTTAACTTTATATGATATCCTTCCACCACCACCACCAGGTATCCCATGTCAGAATCAGGGAGATGTTAGACACGGCCACAGATAACTGCAGACTATGGATTCCAACAACCTATCAGCACACGAGATGATTAGGTGTCTTATATTTGATTATTCTAATCATGGCTCAGTATTTTTAGGTACATGTGTGAATCATTTATTCATCTCTATACTCCTAGTGCAAGTTCTAGAGATCTTAGTGGAGGATTTATCCCTGTAGCTTTATCTTGAGGTTCCTACAGGGAACACTTCTTCTGCTTCATTTATCATCCAGCAGTGCTAGCTGTCTCTTGGTGGATATTTGTTTAGATGGGACCTTTTTGTTTCCAAAATGGAACATTATGATGTCATATTGGGTATGAATTGGTTGTATATAGTTCGATCCAAGATTGATTATCACCACAGAAAAGTTAGATGTGTTCACACTTATGGGAAGATATTCTCCTTTATGTCTGAGATAGATACCATAGAGTGATGAGTGGGTTCTGTGAGCAGGAGAGTGAGTCTAATAACCCATCAGTTAGAAAGAGTATACATTAACACAGAAGACTCTTCATGCATCTGGATCCATTCGGTTGTGGAGGATTGTATGGTCATTTTTCTCAAGGATGGTCTGGAACTACCTCTGAGGTGGGATATTATATTTTGTATCAACTTGCATCTTGAGACCACTCAGATATCTTCTACAACATATCAGATGGCCCTAATTGAGAACTAAGAGCTATGGTTTTTGTTGGAAGACCTTCGAGAGAAGGGTTTTATCATGCCCAATTTTTCCCCCTTGGTAGTTCCAGTGTTGTTCATGAAAAGGGGGGATGGAAGCTTGCGTTCAACGATTATCATCCACTGAACCATGTCACACAAAAAGAAGAAGTGACCCCTAAAAAGGATTTATGACCTCTTTGACTAGTTTTCTGGTAAAATATGGTTCTCAAATATCAATCTTAGGTCAGGCTACCAATATTTGAGGGTTCATGGGACTGATATTGTAAAGATGAATTCTGATGTCTCTACTAACACTATGAGTTCTGGGTGATGTCCATTGGTGTGACAAATTACCCTACCATATTTATGGATTTGATAAACTAGATCATCCAGCTATACATGGACCATTTTTTGGTTATCTTCATCGATGACATACTTATATACTCTATGATAGAGGAGGAGAAGGCAAATCACTTGAGGATATTCCTAGATTTTCATTGGTATCACCAACATGATGGGAAACTCTCAAAGTTATAGTTATAGATTTATGAGGATAACTTTACAAGGATTGTAATTTATCAGAATAATTTTGTTGTGTGCCCATAAAATATCAATTCAATTCTCTCTTCGGATTCACCCAAGAGAATGTCAGTGGGGTGGAGTTTTTTTGCTTGGTGGGGTACTTCTAAAGTTTTGTGATAGAATTTTCCATGATTAAAGCCCCTTTCACCACCCTAATTTGGAAAGGGAATCATTTTACCTAGAATAAGCAGTGCTAGAGGGCCTTCTATGAGTTGATGATGAGGCTGAAGAGTGCTAATGTATTGAGACTACCAGGGGATGGTGTGGAGTATGTAGTGCACTGTGATTCCTTAAAGGCTATGCTCAACTACGTGTTGATGCATTGGCTGGTAGTTATTCCATATGGGTCGATATAGTTGAGGCCACACAAGCTGAATTATATGACTCGTGACAAATATCTAGAAGTTTTCATCTTCACCCTGAGGATTTGAAGGTACTATATTCTGTAAGAGAGCTTTTTGGTTTACATAGACCATTAGAGTCTCCTGTATGTTTTCTCATTAAGAGAGTTGAACCCGAGACATTGCTGCTAGTTGGGTTTCCTTAGGATAATGAATTTCAGATGATCTATACTCTGATAAATGGAAATGTTCTAGTGTATTCCCTTAGTAGGACATCTCACACTGATTTGGTGTGGTAGGATTCTGAGTAGTTGGCTTCCTTACAGCTGAGCCTGGTGGAGCATGAGGGTGCAACTTTTATTTAGTGAATGTGGTATAATCCACTGCTTCTTGAGCATGTGAAAGAGTCCCATATATGATATATTTAATGTAGGTTCTTACATGACTAGATATCCTCAGAATATTTACCAGATATATATTCAAAAGTAATGGATCTTATCATCCTTTTTTAGGGATTGAAGGTGGCCCCACTCACGATGCAGGAGGAGGTGATGCAAGAGTTCTAAACTTCTCCTTGGGATGTACATTCCGTTGTGGGGATGTTGTAATGGGGACATCAATGGAATTTTTGGTGGTCCAATAGGAGATGGAGCATCGATAATTTTGTATCAAGGTGTATCACCAGTCATCAGGCAGAGGTTTTGTTGTTTCTAGGAATATTTGAAGCATTTTAATGGAGGGTGATATGTTAAAATTTATTTTAATAATCATTATCTGAAACCAATATTGGGGAACTTTCAAATCAATTTTGTAATTAATTTATTTAATATATAATGATATAAATACCTAGTCTTAGGAACTTTTTTCCTTGATGATTATTTATCATCCATAAAGGACCATCCAGATTCCCTTTGTTGTGATTGTGAGGATCCAAGGGTAGAATCCCTCTAAAGGTGATTCACATGTGCTCCTATGGTCTCCGGAAAACTTTGTTCCTTTTTTGGGTGCTAGCACAATGAATTGAATGTCTTACATTGTTCGTTCTTGATCACTTATTCTTTGATATTTGAAAAAAATCTCTCTTGGGTTTCTCATTCTAGAGAGGGAGAGAGGAAAAGGATCAAGAGAGAATTCATTGATCACAACAATTCTAAAATCCTAAACTTGGAATTGGTTTTGAATGCTTTACACAATAGACATAGTTGTCTGTTTATAGAGTAGATATTTCAGTCACAAAATTTAATTTCCTAATAGAATTTAAAAATAATTATAACCATTAATGAAATCCCATTCCACATATTACTACTACTACTATTATTATTATTATTATTATTATTATTATTATTTGGTATTCCATCTTGTAAAAAATAGATAAATATTATTTTCCAACACGTAAATAATTATTTTATCACTGGAAATGGTCATTGTCCATTAAAACTCCTTTTGTATTTATTAAACACCTAAATAAATATTTTATTCTCTTAAATAAATATTTGAATAAAAAATAGTAAATAAATATTTATTAAATATTCAATAATATAAATAGATATATCATATTCAAAATCTGGTGAATAAATATTTTTTTGTTGCATGTGCTCAATAGGACTTCAATAAAATAATTCTTCAGTATTGATAATAATATATAATCCATTAATTAAATTCAAGTAGAATTTATTCGATACCAATGGAAACTCTTAGTGTGTGACCCTCTAAGATTTTTTCTTATTGGAATTAGACGGGCTTGCCTAAAGTCCGAGATTACTATCTTGAAATGGGTCAAGGAAAGAAAGAGAAAGAACTTGAAGTCGTAATGATTATAACCTCATAAGAACACTCATTGTTTAATATAATCCTTTTTCACAGTATCTTATCAAACATGTTGCATGATGGTTTCATCAACCAATATGTTCGGTACATCATTCTATGAATATCTTAAATAAACTCGTCATTACACCATGGGAATGGAATTTTGGGTGACAATTCTATTTTAATAAAAGGATCTAGATATCAACTTCCATAAATATGGAAGGGGAAAATAGTTCCTTGAATTATCTTGAAATAACATGTTATTCATGATGCAACCAACATACCCTACTTTTTTCAAATATATGGCAGGCCAGTTTTTATCAGAAATTCAAAGTGTGTGAGTTGTGACATGCATTAATTATAATCATAATGTCTAAGGACCATTACACATGGTCATGAATAGGAATATTCAAGCACACCAAATCATACAGAATATCTATGAGTGGGTTTTTTCTCATAATCTCTTGTATAAGAGATTACCAACTGTGAACTTCATGAGAAGAAGTATCATATTCATACAAGTAATCACACCTAAAATTCTATTTACTATGTGTCCCATTATAGTACCTTATCCATCCACAAAACTATATTAAGAATATTTTCATACCACTTCAAGGTTATAATCCTAGTGGGGAACGCCTATGAACTTATAAATGGAACAAATACTCTAGGAAATTATTACATTAATGTAATGCAGAAAAATGAACAATATGTTTAATTTAATATTTAATTCATCAAATATTCATGCAATCAATGTAAAAATAGTGGGTTTTAGGACACAATCTATAACAAACTCCCACTTAGACTAGATCCAACTATATACAAATTTCAGTCTGCTAGACCTCACAAGATAATCATATTTATTCTGAGTCAAGGATTTAGTCAAGGGGATTTCCACATCGTCTTCTGTTGAAATATTGTTCACAACAACCTCACACCTATGAGAAAAATCCCTCAAGGTATGATACTTCAAATGTATATGATTCATCAATGTATTTGAACTTGGATCTTTTATGATAGCCACCACTATAATAGTATCACAACAGAGTGTCATTGGATATTTACTGTTAGGTACCGCATCAATATAATGGGTGAAATTGTGCATCAAAGCTGCTTCTTTAGATGCCTCATAAGCCATAGTATACTCATACTCTATTACAAAATCTGTGATTACAGCCTGCTTTGAGATCTTCTAGCTCACAAAACCTCCATTCAAAATGAAGATGTATATCGTATTTGAATTTGTGTAATCTGGATAAGTATGGAAACTAGCATCTACATATCCTCTGATGACTAGTTTTGTGTCTCCTACATAAACCAGGAACATATCCTTAGTAAACATATGTTACTTAGGGATAGTCTTAACTACCATCCAATGGCGGTCACCTGGGTTATATTGATATCTAACTATTGTACTTAATACATTGGCAACATCTAGGCTTGTACATAACATAACATACATGACTATCTCAATCACTAATGGCTATTGAATCCTTGTTATTCTATTTTTTTCCTCATAGTTCTGCAGACACATTTCCATGGAAAGATGAATGCCTTATGATGCTGACAAAAATCCCCTCTTGTATTGTTCCATGCTGAATATCTTCAGTATTTTTCTATGTATGACCTTTGTCTTAGGACCAGAAAACTATTAGATCGATCAAAATTTATTTTGATCCCAAGAATATATGCTACCTCATCTAATTATTTCATGGAAAAGACTTTATTCAGCCGTTCCTTATCATATTGTAAAAGTGTATTCCATTTCCAAATAATTGATATGTCATCAGCATATACTATAAAGAAAATTAAAACACTCCCATTAAACTATTTATAGACACAAGGCTCAAATTAATTCTTTATAAAACCAAATTCTATTATAGCTTCATCAAAACAAAAGTTCCGTGACCCGGATTCTTTCATTAATCAATATACGGTTTTTTACAACATGCATATATTATTGGAATCCTTTGGAGTCATATTCCCTTATGTTTGTGTCATGTATACATCTTCCTAAAGGTTCCCTTTAAGGAAGGAGGTTTTTAAATCCATTTTCTGATTTCATAGTCATGGTCATCCATAATGGAATATAGAATTATGATGGAATTCAGCATTGAAACTGGTGAAAATGTTTCATCATTGTCAATGCATTGACATAGTTTAAACCATTTTTCAACCAGTCACACCATATAGGTATTAAAATTTCCTTCCTTGTCTAGTTTCTTCTTGAATACCCATTTATAACCAACATGATTTACATCACCTTGAAGATCTACCAAAATCCATACTTGGTTTTAGTACTTGGAATCCATTTTAGAATTCATGGATACTTGCCACATAAAGACATATGTTCCACATAATACTTCCTTATAGGTTAACAGATCATTATTATCAACTAAAATGGGTATCCATCCCTAGTAACTAGAAAACCATACCATTCCAATTCACTAACTTCTCTTGTTCTCCAATGCAATTATTGTGTTGTTGGAACAATTTCTTCTTCCATGAGGCTTTCTGAAATCTAATCTTGTACCCACTCTTTTGTTCCTTGAGTCCTGACTTCATCAAATTTTATCTTTCTCCCATAATCTATTTTGTATATGTGCTCCCTCTCATGGAATATGGTGTGTCATTACAATATAATATTTTTTTATGAGGGGTCGTATAGGTAATATCCCCTTATTCCCTTAGGTGATCCTATGAAGGTAAAAGTTCTGCCTCGTGGTGAAAGTTTGATACTTGATGAAGAATTAATAAAATTATTCCCTTCCCAACACATGTAAATTCAATAAAATAGTTTTTCTTCATCTAAAAAATTCTTGTTGAATACCATTTATTGATTTAATTGGTACTTGTTTTAGTATGTGTGACGGTGTTTGTAACACATATTCCTAAAAGGATAATGGAAGACTCGCATGACTCATCATTGATATCAGAATATCCAACAAGGTGTGGTTCCTCCTTTATCTTTCTCCATTCTACCAGGACGTGTAAGGAAGAGTGAGATGGTATAGTATCCAAATATATCATAAGTAATAAACGATGTCTGGATTATGATATTCGTTACCATGGATTGAGTGGAGTTTCTTAATCTTCCTACCAAGTGGGTTATTAACATCATTCTTTTATTCTTTGAATGTATGAAAAGAATTTTCTTTATACCTAACTAAGTAAATATATCCATATATATTAAAATCATCAGTAAAAGTTATGAATTATGAGTACCAACCCCTTCCTTCAATAAATAATGGTCCACAAAAATTGGTATGAACTAATTAAAGAATCTATTTAGCCCTTTCACCTGTCCCATTAAATAGTGCTTTTCTCATTTTTTTTTTGTAAAAATGTGTAACATACACCAAGTGGTTTTAGTTCAAAAGAATATAAATATCCATCTTGATGTAATTTTGTAAATCCTTTTTCATTTACATGAACTAACTAGTGATGCCAATGTTGTGTGTGTTATGAGTCATGTGAAGTAACTTTTTATAAATTTTCATTACCTGTGTCATGTAATCCCACATGTAAATATTGTTTTTTAAATGTGTTTAACCTTAAAAATGTTATCTTTATAAAAGAATAAATGTTTATTTTTAAATTTGAAAATTAATCCATCTACATCTAGTTTGTAAACATAAATAATGTTTTTGGTAAATGAAGGAACATAATAACCAACCTTTAAAATAAAGATCATTCTAGTCAGTAAAATGAGGGGGTATTCCCTAATAGCTGCAACAACAATTTTAGCTCGGTTGGATTCACATTGATCCTACCTCCCATTGATTAATTTTTATGAATCTACTTCGTTCTAGTATTTTAATACATATGTTAGAACCACAAGATGTATCTAATAACCAACTTTTAGAAATAGATCAATTTCACTTGATAACAAACGCACCTAAAGCATCCCCTTTCTTCTTTTATTGGGCACAGTTTTTCATCTAGTGTCCCTTCCTGAAATTATATGAAATATACTACATCATATTCCCTTTATTCCCCTTTTATCTTCTTTTTCTTAGATGGGTGGGAATAAGCTTTGGGGTTAATGCTCTTTTCTTTCCCTTTCTATTTTTTCACCATAAGGACATAAGGATTTTTGTGCTTCATATCTTTATCTATATGGATAAGGAGGAGAAGAAGATATGGAAGATACTTCTCAATGTTTTTCATATTAAAATTCACTACAAAACTAGAAAATCAATAAGGAAGTGATTACACAATGAGGTTAGAACCCGGTTCTTCAGGAATTTTAAACACTAAAACCTCTAGGTGCACAATGTTTCCAATGATCATGACTACATACGTCTTAAATGGAGAACCCTCTCCAAGATTACTATGAGAGTGCACCTTGAAAATTTCTAATTTCTCTATTCTAGCTCTCTACTTGTAATAACCATGGAGCTTCTCAAGTATGCTATACACATCCATGTTTTTGTGAGAGTTCATGACTTCACTTGATATATATAAAAGCATCAAACATAAAATGTCAACTATGTCGTTCATTTTTTTTTTCAAAGACTTGGAACACTTCATCAATAACCTCTTGAGTAGGTGGATCAATCATTGAGGATTCTAGAATGTGAGATTTCCATTCTTAGTATAGAACAATCCGATGGCATCTTAACCACTCCTGGATGTTACTACCACTAATGAGATTTTCCTTATATAATATAGATAATAGGTATAGTGTGGATGATGAGCTTCTCATTTTATTCTACCATTAGAAGATTAGATAATTATTAATTTTCATGATTAACAATTTTGTGAGAAATAATAAATTAACTTATTTTTTTTAAATCTCAAACTATTTTATCAAGTCCCAATAGCCCTCACCATTGAACATGGAATGTCTAGTTGCAAGGAAATTATAGTGGAAACAATCCATATTCCCTTTTACATAACCCCAACAAGGGGTTTTCAATATATTTTGAAGATATTTATATAGGAAAGTCTTTTCCAATTGCGAGCTTCCATATCCTTGATCCATTGAATGGACTCCCCAATCCAGATATCTGGACTAGGATTTTCTTAACACTTTCCTCAAATCAACACAATGTCTATAAAGGGATACACCTCTTGTTGTAAAATGGTTAATTCAACCCATAACTTTCATAAGAACTCCCCATATAAAAGTAAGTGTCCTAACTAGGGTTGGTCATAAAACGTAGTTATATTGAATTTGGTTCATAATTAAGTAACAGAAGCCTTCATCTGATATAATATTAAATTGAGGGATTTTATTTTATTATGTATAAATTTTTATATTTTTTTATCCTATAAATGTATTGACAATATTTAAGTGGATGTTTACTTAATTAAATAACCATGTTTGGATAAAACATTTACACATAATCAATTTAATTTAAATTCCATCTTTTCATATTAATTTATCCATTTAGGTGATCACGGTCTTGCATCAATAAATATATTTTTAATTCATTAGATGATAAATAAATAACTGACCCGATCATTGTAACACCCCGAGATTTTATGAGATATATTCTTTTTAATTTATTTGATGTCTTCTAGTGTACAATAAACCATGATTAGATTGTACTATATGAAACACTGTATTAGCTTGTAGTATACGCAACACTATTTTTGGCTCGTGTTACACACAATTTCAAGTTCATTTTGTTGAAATTATTCTACGCAACATTAAGTATATATTTTTTAATGTATAAATGAAATAAGTTTTGAATATGTTATATGAAACAACAAAGGGAGCTTGCACTACATGTAGACCTGACTTGGCTTGCATTACACGAAATCACGACCTTCCTCGATAGCGTGGGTAGTACGCAATACCGTGTTTCACTAAACAATGATAAATTGTTATAATATTATTATGGACTAGCCGTTATGAATAGTATTTACTACATTTTGAATTTTATAACATTAGTATTGTAAAGACCCGTAAAAATCATGGGAAATTTTTTCTTCTTCTTAATTTTCTTGGGGATTTTACAAGGGTGCAGTTTCTGACGGTACCTGATTCCGAGGCCTAGTGTTCCTAGAATCATGTTCCAAAGTTTAACTCGAGTATGCTCAGTGAACGAACGAGCATGTTTTCCTAACTTTTGAACCGTTGCTCGAAATCGAAATCTGAGGACACCGATGAAACCGCAGTGCCGGTAATTGCTTAAGAACACCTTTTTCTGGACTTGCGTTTTCTTGGGTGAGGTTATTAATTAAATGGGTTAGCTAAAGAATAAAATAAAATATTGTGCTACAAATTTTATTTATATTCTAAGTAGTTAAACCTATGCTTGGTGGTTGTAGTGGGACCCACTAATATCCTAACTCCACTAGGTAGGATATTAGTGAAGTGGGGCCCACACGAGCCCCACCCCTTCAAATACCTTTTTAACCTCCCTCTCGTGCTTTTAATTTGAAACTCACCCGCACCCCAAATTAATGGCAAGTGAACCCTCAAAATTAATTTTAATATTAAATGCTCCTCAATTAATTCAATTAAATGAATGATATTTGTTTGATTTTCAAATTAATGGCTTGCGTGTGTGTTTATAAAATAAGGCAAGACTTATTTTATAAGGGGTTGATTCGTTGTGCGAAAGGAAGGGAGGACTCTTGCACTCTTGAGGAATATCTTCTTCCTCCTTGAAGAATGCGAAGAACACACTGTCACCGATGAAGAACGCCGACCTCCCACGAAGGACGACGAATAACGCTGATTCCTTGGAGATCGACGACGGGACGCCATGTACCGCGACGCCGATGGTCCTCTTCTCCGCGACTCCGTGTACCGCGACGCCGTGTACCGCGATGCCGACGACCCTCCTTCCACGACGCCGTCTTCCACGACGTCTCTTTCCCACGACAAACCTCGTTCGATGAATTCATCGAGGTAGGGGTTTGATTTTTGGTTCATGAATTTTTCTTGACCATCCAAATGTCTTTTCTTAGTCGCTTGATATCGGATTAATGGGAGGGGTCCAGACCATACTGACACAGCCGACCCTCCTCCCGCTTTGATGATGTGTTTGTTGTGGCACAAACAAAGGTAGCACGGTGCAATGAGACCACGCGGAAACAAAGAAGAATGGGCGAAGAAGCGCGGCGCCGTCGCGCCGCGCCGTTGAGGCCGAACGAAACCGCGGCCGGAGTCGGGGATGAAGAGGCGATTCGAAGAATCTGAAGATTGTTTTTTTGATGTGCGAATCGACGGGCGATGATGGAACGGGCCGTATAGGCGTTTTAAAGACTTCACAGTGAAAGTAAGGTCCCGGGAGGACCGCTGGTGAAGACGGCAGGAAAAACGGACCACGGCGGTTGGCGACCGGGATCCTGCGGCCGCACAGGATCCGGTGTAGGACGCGACACCCACCGCGTCCGCGGAGCGCAAGGGAAGGGGGGACCGCGTCCCCCCATGCTCGGCCGCTGGACGAGCCAGCATTCCACCTGGACGAGCCGGGCCAAGTTACGCGGACTGAACCGGGCCGCACCCAGCTGGCCCGGGCCACGCCCAGTCGGGTCGGACCAGGGCCAGACCGCCCATTTTGGAACAACTTTCGGTCTTTTTCCCATAACATGGGATACAGTACTCTGATCAATGCACCGTCAGTTGTGATGAGATCCCTGGATCAAGGCGGTCATTTTGCTATATTACACTCAATGTTTCGAAGAACTTTGGGTATGACCGAGTTGGTTTGAACATGAAACCAACCGGGCCCTCAGAGAGGAAACACTTATAACTTGATCTCTGGACGTCTGATTGATGTGCCTTCAACTTTGTTGGATTCCTCTTAGTGATAAATACCTTCTAGATTACTCCACTCGAGGTTTGGACGCAGTTTGAGTATGTTCGGGATGGTTTTGACTTAAAAACCAACCGGGCCCCTGGAATGAAAAGCCATTAACTCTCAGAACGGGCGTCCGATTGACGCGCCGTTTGTTGCATTGTGTTCCTATTAACATGACAGAACATTATGATACATCAAATCTGGTATATGTGACAGTTGATGTATCGACCTCTTGGCTCGTGGAGTGGACCCTCCCGGAACGAGCGTGCTGTGTGCGGAAACCCTAGATCTGGCTTTGACTATGAAGACTTTCGTACTGAAATCCTCTGTGGGTTCGACGATGAAGACTACTGTACTGAAATCCTATGTGGGTTCAACGGTGAAGATTTTCATACTGGAATCCACCGTGGGTTTGGCGATAAAGACTACCATACTAAAATCCTATGTGGGTTCGACGGTGAATACATTCATATTGGAATCCTCCATGGATTCGATGGTGAAGACTTTCGTACTGGAATCCTCCGTGGGTTCGGTGATGAAGACTACCATACTGAAATACTATGTGGGTTCGAGGGTGAAGACTTTCATACTAGAATCATCTGTGGGCTCGACAATGAAGACTTTCATATTGGAATCCTCCGTGGGTTCGACGATAAAGACTGGGTTCGACGGTGAAGACTTTCGTACTGGAATCCTCCGTGGGTTCGATGACTACGATGGCACTGAAATCCTCCGTTGGTTCGGAAGTGACGACAACCGTACTGGAATCCTCTATGGGTTTGACGGTGAAGACTATCGTACTGGAATCCTCCGTGGGTTCAGTGATGACGACAACCATACTGGAATCCTCTGTGGGTTCGGCGGCGACGACTACCGTACATGTATCCTACATGGGTCCCAGTTAGATGAATCAGTAACTACATCTGATCATCTCTATCAACTTGCGAAGAAGTATACCTGTGTGAGCTGAGCCTTGATTTTCAATCAATATCTCCGATATGATTGAATTGCTTTCCTATGTGGATTGTGTTGTGCTTTCCAGTGTGGATTGGGTTGTACAATCCTGTGTGGACGTGATCGAACTGGGGCTCCGATGTTGGAGCCGAACTGGAATTGACGACTTAGGTATATGTATGGGTATATACCTAAGTAGTGTTGGTTGTTACTTTTTGATTGTATCTTTCCTTTGTGGATTATCCTTTATGGATTCTGGGAGACCTTCGGGGGTCTCGGGGTCCCTACTGAGTAGCGTATACTCACCCCTACACGGGCTATGCCCGCACTACGTTGTGTTGGATGCAGACGACGGACAACGCTGATCGTTGTTGAGGCTTGTGGAGAAGGTCAGTACCTGGAGGTGGACCACTAGGCGGGAGGTACAAGGAGCGGACAGCTGGACCCGAGGAGCTGAGGAGGCAATCTGTACCCACCCTTCAGGTGGGATTTCCAGAGGACGGCTTGGACTCACTGCTTAATTTTTTTCTGCTGCACTCTCTTTCAGTTTTACTTACTTTCCGTTGTACTGAACTTTCAGTTTGGGCTTGTATTCTGTTCCACTTACTTTTCTGCACTTACTTTTGTACCAGTTTTACTTAGTATTTACTTATGCTGGCTTACTCTATGGTGTTTGTTTACATTATAAAGGAAATTTCTTCCCCTTTTTGTCAGGATTTACGCCTTTGGTGCTAGTCTCCAACCCCTGACCTATGGAAGGCGGGATTGGGGTAGTCACGACATGGGCCCCGAGGATGGGTTGTGACAAATTGGTATCAGAGGAGTTCATTTCCACCACAAAACTCAGGACTCTAGTTCTTCTTTTATGTGAAGCAATAGTGTTAAGGGTATTGAGTGTGGTTATCAGTCCAGGGAGTCCAGTGTTGGTGTAGCGGTCGACGTATCCGTACACCAGGACCCTGACTTCTGATTTTTGACTCAGTGCATGAAAACATTAATTGCATGTGTGTTTAAAAATTATTCGTTGTGATTAGTTTAGGTCAGCTCACCAGGTATACTGTTTGACTGTGGCGCACCTGTTTCTTTTCAGGATGGCCCCACGATGGCATCCATCTAGTGTTCCGAGATTTGTGCGAGACGACAACCCACCGAGCGACGAGGCCTCGGTGCAGGGCCCTTTATCTGTGGAGGCACAAGCGGTACCACTACCCACCGAGCCACCGATGCACCAGCCCCAGCCATTGAGAGTGCACGTCTCCTTAGTGCACTACACGAGTTTTAGTGTCAGAGACCGCCCAGGTTCCGCAGGGAGATGAACACTCAGGAAGCCGAGGATCGGCTGGAGGCGGTTGTGCGAGTTTTTAGGTTAGTGGGGACACCAGCGGACCTCATGGTGATCCTCGCAGCGAGCCTCCTGCACACGGTAGCAGGCAGATGGAGGAGCTTAATACTCCAGGTGCACGACAAGGCATCTCTCCTCTGGACAGACATTGAGAGCCTCTTCCACTCGGAGTTCGTCCCAACCACCCTTCGTGCGGTGTCCATCCAGGAGCTAATATAGCTGCGGCAGGGCAGCATGACCGTGGCCCAGTACTCGGCGAGTTTTACTGTTCTCTCGCGCTACTCCACATATATGGTATGTGACCCGTTCTTCTGGGCCTGGATCTTCGAGCAGGGACTGAGGCATGAGATCAGGGCTTCAATGATCTCCCTCAACATTCCGACGCAGGCAGGGGTGTTGGAGAGAACCCTTCTAGTGGAGAGTTTTCTCACCGAGCAGGCACCAGCGGCAGGACCCTCCGTAGGATGACCCGTAGTGGAGTCTTCTACAGCTGGCAGTAGACAGGTGAGGCAAAGGTCCAAGCGGGCTAGACCATCAGATGGGAAATCTCAGGGTGAAGATTCGGTTGTTTGGGGTACACAAGGGTGAGCCATCTACACGAGGATCAGGCAATGCTACGCATGCGGCGGGCAGGGTCACATGGCTTGAGACTACCCGAATCGTCCTGCAGATGAGCAGCAGGCGGTAGAGGGACCTCCCAGGTAGAGGTTAGACCATGGCAGTCCGCAGGGAGCAAGTGGGCAAGGCAGAACAGCTGGCCGAGCAGCGGGTGGTGGACGACGCTTTGAGGCCCTACCACCACCACCACCTGGGAGACCACCCCGACCACAGGGAACGGGTGGCCATGGGAGAGCTTCGCATCAGGCAGCTGAGGCCTACGATCATGAAGCTCCTAGAGTAGATGGACAGGAGAGGGACTAGCTCCAGACATGGAAAATTTTGTTTATGTTTCTTCTAGATTTGTTGATGTATGTTTGTGGATGCTTTTTTGTCTTTGTACTTTGAGATGTAGTAATAAAAAACACCTTTCTTTATGGAATTTACTTTCCTATCCTCTCTTTGTGTGGTTACTGAGAGGTTCTAGTTTAAAACTTTTTACTTGACCCTCACTTTTGAGATACCTACTGTGGGAGACCCAGTGACCACACACTGATGACGACAGTGTGACTCAACCCTTGAAGGTGAGAGTAACGGTTGGATCTCTTAGTAGTAGTGTCGAGTCCTTACGGCGTCATCCTTGGTATGGATTAGTATCATCCATGTCGGGATTTACTATATTAGGAAAATAAAGTGGTTCATCCAGGGGATGAGACCTGATTTATCTTATCGGCAAAAAAATAATCTTAGCAGCTCTTGTAGGACCATAGAAGGTCCAAGTCTTCCAAGAGCAGATGAGGACAGCTCAGAGCCGGCAAAAGTCTTATGCTGACAAGAGGTGGAGGCCACTAGAGTTCGAGGATGGTGACCACGTTTTCTTGCGGGTCTCACCTCGACGTGGATTACGGAGATTTGGCCGGGCGGCATGTTGTTTTCGTGCTTCATCGGCCCTTTTCAGGTACTCAGTATGATAGGTGAGGTGGCTTATCGCCTAGCTCTACCACCTCAGTTGCATCAAGTGCACGACGTCTTCCATGTATCTCAGTTGAGTAGATACGTGCACGACCCGATGCATATCATTGACCATGGGGAGCTAGACCTTGATGATGAGGTGAATTTTGCAGAGGTACCGGTGGAGATCGAGGATTGACAGGAGCGGGTCCTATGTGGGCGGTCGATTCCTCTAGTGTGCATCTGATGGCAGCACAAGAACCTCCAAGAGAGAACTTGAGAGCGGGAGGCTCAGATGCGTGCTCAGTACCCACATTTGTTCCCCTAGTTTTTGATATATCTTTAGGGGGATGTAAAGCCCTGAGGTGGGACTAATGTAAAGATCTGTAAAATTCAAGGGAAATTTTCTTTTTCTTCTTAATTTTCTTTGGGATTTTACAAGGGCGCAGTTTTTGACGGCACCTGATTCTGAGGCCCGGTGTGCCCGGAATCAGGTTCCAAAGATTATCTCGGGTACGCTCAGTGAACAAATGAACGAGTTTTCCTAACTTTTTAACCGGTGGTTGGAATCGAAATCCGAGAACACTGATGAAACAGTAGCGCTAGTAATTGCTTAAGAACACTTTTCCGGAGTTGCATTTGCTCGGGTGAGGTTATTAATTAAATGGGTTAACTAAAGAATAAAATAAAATATTCTGCTACAAATTTTATTTCTATTCTAAGTAGTTAATCCTATGCTTGGTGGTTGGAGTGGGACCCACTAATATCCAAACTCCACTAGGTAGGATATTTGTGAATTGGGGCCCACACGAGCCCCACCCCTTCAAATCCCTTTTTAAACTCCCTCTTGTGCTTTTAATTTGTAACTCACCTGCACCCCGAATTAATGGAAAGTCAACACTCAAAATTAATTTGAATATTAAACACTCCTCAATTAATTCAATTAATTGAATGAGATCTGTTTGATTTTCAAATTAATGGCTTGTGTGTGTGTTAATAAAATAAGACAAGACTTATTTTATTAGGGGTTGATTCATTGTGCAAAAGGAAGGGAGGACTCTTGCGCTCTTAAGGAATATCTTTTTCCTCCTTGAAGAAAGCGAAGAACACACCGTCACCGACGAAGAACACCGACCTCCGACGAAGGACGACGAATAACGCTGATTCCGCGGAGTTCGACGATGCGACACCGTGTACCGCGATGCCTACGACCCTCTTCTCCGTGATGCCGTGTACCGCGACGCCGTGTACCGCGACGCCGACTATCCTCCTTCCGCGATGCCGTCTTCCGTGACGTCCCTTTCCTGCAACAAACCTCGTTCGACGACTTCATCGAGGTAGGGGTTTGATTTTTGGTTAATGAATTTTTCTTGACCGTCCAAACTTCTTTTCTTAGCTGCTTGATATCGGATTAATGGGAGGGGGCTGGACCGCATGAACATGGCCGACCCTCCTCCCCCTTTGATGATGTGTTGGTCGCGGCATGAACAAAGGTAGCATGGACCAAAGACACCGTGCAGAAACAAAGAAGAATGGGCGGAGAAGCTTGGTGCTGTCGGGCCGCGCCGTTGAGGCCGAACGAAACTGCGGCCGGAGCCGGGGTCATAGAGGCGTTTCGAAGACTCCACAAATTGTTTTTTTGACGTGCGGATCGACAGGCAATGACGGAACAGGCCGCAGAGGCGTTTTGAAGACTTCACAGTGAAGGGAAGGTCCCAGGAGGACCGCTGGTGAATACGGCAGGCAAAACGGACCACCGGAGCACGTCCGGTGGTCCGCGGAAGACCCTGCCGGTGCGCCGCCAGGAGGAACCGCCGCAGCTGAAGCCGTGGCGGCAGGCAACCGGGATCCTGCGACCATGCGGGATCCGGTGGAGGATGCGGCCCCCGCCGCGTCTGCGGAGCGTAAGAGAAGGGGGGATCGCGTACCCCCATGCTCGGCCGCTGGCTGAGCCAGCGTGCCACCCGGCTGAGCCGGGCCAGGTTGCGCGGAGAGGACTGGGCCGCACCCAGCTAGGTCGGACCCGGACCCGGGTCGAGTCAACCCGGTTCGGGCCAACCAAGGGGGGTTGGGCCGAGTCGGACCGGGCCCAGACCGCCCATTTTCGGACCACTTTCGGTATTTTTCCCATACCATGGGCTACGGACCTCCGATCGACGCACCGTCAGTTGCGATGAGATCCTTGGATCGAGACGGTCGTTTCAGTATATTACAATTAAGGTTTTTATGAACTTTGGGTACATATTGGTTGCTTCGAACACGAAACCAACCGGGCCCTCGGAGCGGAAACACTTATAACTTGAGCTCCAGACGTTCGATTGATGTGTCGTCGACTTTGTTGGATTCCTCTTAGTGAGACAGACCTTTTGGCTTACTTCACTCGAGGTTTGGATGCATTTGGAGTACGGTTAGGTTGGTTTTGACTTAAAAACCAACCAGGCCCCTGGAACGAAAAAGCCATTAACTCTCAAACCAGGAATCTGATTGACGCGCCGTCTGTCGCGTTTTGTTCCTACTGACATGACAGAACTTTGAGATACATCAACTCTGGTGTACATGACAGTTGCTGTATCAACCTCTTGGCTCATAGAGCGGACCCTCCCGGAACGAGCGTGCTGTGTGCGGAAACCCTAGAGCTGTCTTCGACGATGAAGACTTTTGTACTGGAATCCTTAATGGGTTCGATGATGAAGACTACCGTACTGAAATCCTATGTGGGTTCGATAGTGGAGACTTTCATACTGGAATCCTCTGTGGGTTCGATGATTAAGACTACCGTACTGAAATCCTATGTGGGTTCGATGGTGAAGTCTTTCGTACTGGAATCCTCCGTGGGTTCGACGATGAAGACTTACGTACTGGAATCCTCCGTGGGTTCGACGATGAAGACTACCATTCTGAAATCCTGTGTGGGTTCGACGGTGAAGACTTTCATACTGGAATCCTCCGTGGGTTCGACGATGAAGACTTTCATACTGGAATCCTCCATGGTATCAAAGATGAAGACTAACATACTGAAATCCTATGTGGGTTCGACGGTGGAGACGTTAGTACTAGAATCATCCATGGGTTCGACGACTACGACTGGACTAAAATCCGCCGTGGGTTCGGAAGTGATGAAAACCGTACTGGAATCCTCTGTGGGTTCAGCGACGACGTCAACCGTACTGGAATACTCCATGGGTTCGGCGGTGATAACTACAGTACTTGTATCCTACGTGGGTCCCAGTTAGATGAATCGGTAACTACATCTATTCATCTATATCATCTTACGAAGAAGTATACATGTGTGAACATAGTATTGATTTTCAATCAATATCACTGATATAATTTACTTGCTTTCCTATGTGGATTGTGTTGTGCTTTCCTGTGTGGATTGGGTTGTTCTATCCTGTGTGGACGTGATCGAACTTGGGCTCGGATGTTGGATCCGAACATGAATTGATGACTTAGGTATATGTATGGGCATATACCTAAGTAGTGTTGGTTGTTACTTCATGATTGTATCTTTACTTTGTGGATTATCCTTTGTGGATTCTGGGAGACCTTTGGGGGTCTCGGGGTCCCTACTATGTAGCGTATACTCACCCCTACACGGGCTATGCCCACACTATGTTGTGTTGGATATAGACGACGGACAATGCTGATCGTGGTTGAGGCTTCTGGAGCAGGTCGGTACCTAGAGGTAGACCACTGGGTGGGAGTTACACGGAGCAGAAGACTGGACCCGAGGAGCTGAGGAGGCTATCTGTACACACCCTTCAGGTGGGATTTCCAGAGGACGACTTGGACTCGTTGCTTACTTTTCTGCTGCTGCACTCTCTTTCAGGTGTACTTACTTTCCGTTGTACTGCACTTTTAGTTTGGGTTTGTATTCTGGTCCACTTACTTTTCTTCACTTACTTTTGTACTAGTTTTACTTAGTATTTACTTCTGCTGGCTTACTCTGTGGTGTTTGTTTACTTTATAAAGTCAATGCCTACCCCTTTTGTCGGGATTTACGCCTTTGGTGCTAGTCGCCAGCCCCTGGCCTATGGAAGGTGGGCTTGGGGTAGTCACGGAATGGGCTCCGAGGATGGGTCTTGACCATTATTCGTCTTAAATATTTTCTAGAACATGGTATGAGAACTAAATAAATTCTTTGGGTAAAATAAGTATTTTTCAAAAAATGCAGTTTTGCCGCCTTTTGATAGCGCACCCACATTAAATCTTGTTTTTGACATGTTTATAAGTTCAATTTGACAATATAAAATTCTTCCTTGGAATCAGGATATAAAAATTTAATTTGGATAAATTTTTCATATTATTCTGATAACTTTCATATTTTAATGAATAGTAAAAACACGCTATATTTTAATTCAATACAATTTTTTTATCGCAATAATTTATATGGTATTTTTATCTTTTTTATTGGTTTTAAAGTGTAAATAGAATATATTTTTACCATTTAATCCAATGTTGGTCATTGGAATTAATTTCACTTTGAATTTGGACATAAACAAGTGTCGATATTTTGATAGTTATTGTTTCTTAAAAACAGGCTATTTATTTTGATAACGGGAATTAATTTTAAAATTAACTAATTCCACATCGATGTTTTGAATTTGAAAAAATATACATCATTTTGGAATTCTGAATATCAAATATATCATAGGCTGAATTTTTGGTATTTTTCTGAAAAACTTCAATTGTTGATGAATAGTGAAACCACTTAGTGGTAGTTAAAAAACTGACTCTTTCATTTAAATAAAATTCTTCCACTTCTGTAAATTGAATTTAAAAAATATGACATACATGTTTTTCATAAAGAAGTAAAATTCGGTTTAATAAGAAGAAAATAATTTTTATTGAATAGTAACATTTGACTTCTATTTACTGCGGTTAAAGGTAAATAGGGTAAATCAAGGTTAAAAGTATATTATAACAATTCAAAATTACCATAACACTTTTACTAACCTTATTGTATGAGTAGTGGCCGACCATGAGCATCATTGGGTTGATTGTGAGAAACCATTCAGCCACATGGTAGTGAAAATGAAAATTTGGATTAATTAATTTAATGTAAACACAAAATTGACATTAAAAAAATCATTTAGTAATTAATTTTATAAGGGATTATATAAATTATATTTTCGACTATAAATATTTATTTGAAAGATAAAAAGATTTCCAACATGGTGGTGTTTTTTTTAAAATTTTCTGACACCAAATATATTAAATTATTAATGACACAATGGTGATCCAGTAATTACCTAAATAATGAAATATTAAAATAATTGATATTATAAATACCCAAATAAATGTATTTTGAGACTTTATATGAATTCCAATAATTTTATTGGTTAATATGACATGTTAGTATTGATTTAATTAACTTTTTTCAAACTAATAATTTTTTTATGATTATCAAAAAAAAATTACCAAATAGTGTCAAAATTGTCATAAAATACTTTTTTAAAAAAATATTATATTTTTAATTGTTATTATATTCCTAAAAATATAATGTTCGGAAAAATGACTCAGATAAGGTCAAATATATTAATAATGAACCGCTTGGGGTTCTTTTGTCTTTTTATAGTACGTTTATTAACCATACAGGGTAAGAAAATAAGAAGAAACGGTAAAGGTTAAATTATTTAACTTAGAGTTAAATCTAAATGATAAGGTTAAAATGTTAACCTTAACTTGTCTAAAACCTATTGGTTGAGAGTATATGGACACATCCTAACCTTATAATCTAAATAAATCAATTCAGAGCTATTATAAACCGAATATGACTTTATTATAAAATAATATTTTAAGTTTTACCAAAGGTGCCCCTCTCTTCACTTATAAAAAGGGCACCCCTTCCCTCTTATCTTCACACCCTTTTGAGCCTTAAAGCTCTATAAAACCTTCCAATTCGTCTTCTCAACCTCTCTATTTATATCATAGAGGTTATGGTCTTCTCAAAAGACCAACTCTAGTGCCCTAAGAAGAAGTTTAAAGAAGGTGTGTCGAGGAAGAGGTAATCTCTTCTACCGACTCTTTCATGTTTCTTTCTTCTTCTACTTCCTATTATTTAGTTGTTTCATTATAAAGTAATAAAATAAGTATTAATTATATACTGATATGTTATTATAAATATGAAACAACCCTATTTCACATTCTATCCATCTTACGGAAAATGAAATCACCGCGCGTGCGTACGTACGGAATACCATCTCCGTGCCGGGGTGTAATCAGTTTTTCTACCACCACCTTACATGGATGGGTATAATGGCGTAAATAATAACTATATATGATTATTTTAACATCATAATGATTCTATGATATTATATCATCCACTCCAATTCCATTCAATAAATATGAGAATGATATCATCGCTCATGCGTACGTACGGATTACTGTCTCCACGACGCGATGAGATTCATTTTCCATGTCAACAATTCAAGAATGATTATAAAAAATATATAATAGGTAATCATGAAATATATGACATAAAAATGCTACTGGATTTATTTATATATATATTTATTCCATCTACTTAATTCCATTCAGTTCAATAAGGAAACGAAAAACAATGTTCATGCGTACGTACGGCCTACCGTCTCCATGAACGGTGTATTTCTTTCCATTAATAGATCTATTATATATATGTATATTCTGAATATATATTATATATAAATAATGATTTAAATTCTGGAATTAAGTAATCATGATCTATGTAATCATATAAATAATTACAAGTCAAAACACGGACGATAAATGAAACGATTTTACCCAAAACGCTACTTTAACATGGAATTGACAAATGAACAGATAATATAAAGTCATAAGTGAATCATATATGTTATAATAAATATTATTATGGTTATTTTACAAGTTAATAATATGTTTAAACCCACTATACAGGAGTCTCAGACACATATAGAAGAAATTGGACATAAGGTAAGGGAAAATCTAACAATCCCATTTTTATCTAAGATTGTTTATACTTCAAATTTTTTCGGGGAATATTTATCATCCACATACATGTTTACTCAATATTTAATACTATTTATATCCTCCTACAATTGTTTAAATCCAATTTTACCCATTGGTGAGTTTTTAGTAATAGATATGAATATATCTTTTTTTTTTGTTTTTAGTACGAGGTACTTTTTTGACTTTTCTAGAAAAAGTACGAGGAGAATGTTTTTTTAAAATTATACAGCATGAACGGATTTTTATGGTTTCTTAATGAATTAATTAAATGAAGCTTCCTCCACAAAATTTCATCATTATTTGAAAAAAATCCTATTCTTTTAAAATTTCATTGCATATTTTGAAAATAAAATGATTTTGAAGAAGACAGAATATTTTCCTAAAGAATTCATTTCAAGTGTTTTATAAAAACTATTCTCCATCTAAGATGAAATTATTTCATATGTGTATGTTTCTAGTATAATGTATCTATTATTTAAATGGTGTGATTTTTTTATGATTAAATGATATCCATTTGTTTTATATGGATTATGTTATGATGGGATGATGTTTATGAAACCCATTTTATTCATTGGGTTATGATGAGTGATTTATATTTATGTTGTGGCACATGTAAGAATTATTTAAATATGAGATGGGGGGAGCTATATCTCCCTCCAATGAATTGGTTAAAGATTTATATCTCATGAGATAGACATGGAGGGAATGTAAAGTTAATCCGGTTCAGTGATACCGGACTGGAACGAGGAGTGAACTCGATTCAGAAAGGGACTTTCTCCACGAGGATGGTCATAGCATCAATGCTTTGGATACTATAGAAATCATAACGTGTGATTAATGGTTTCCACAGTTTACATGTTTTATTCCCATGCTATTTTATCATGATAAATGTTTCTTTATGATCTATGCCTTACATACTTCCAAGTTTTATGTCATTGCACAAGATTTTGACGTTTAAACATTATGTTCATGTTATTTTAAGTTCAAATGTATATGACTTGTTTTATTTTCTCTATGCTTACCCTTACTGAGCATTTGAGATCACCCTTAATATGTTTTCTTTTCACTAGGATTTAAAGAATGGTTTTAGGTAAGAAAACAAAAGGGGAAGATCTTTATAGGAGATGTTGAAGATCTTTCACGGCGATTAGAAGATTATTTTTTGAGTTTCCAATGACACTAAACTATTACAGTCCTTGTGTGTCTATTTTTGTTATGTATTAGATATTCTGAAAAAGTAATGTAATGTCTATGTACATCAAGTATGGGTCTCTACAGTTGGTATCAGAGAAAAGGTTTAGCTAACCTTTGGAAACTAGGATGAGAAAACTTTATTGAGATCCCTAGAGATATTTCTAAGGTATATCTAGGGATGTCCCTAAGGTTAAGTATATGTAGAAGTTATAGTCCTAGATTTATGGTAACAATCTTAGAGTTAAACCTAAGATGTTATATATTGAAGGTACTCCCCCTTTATTATGTTGTTTTACTATAATTATTTTTGTCTCTCATACTATTCTTTTTGGGTTTTAAAAAATGGCTGGAAACAGGAAGATTCATGATAATGGAGGGCATGGTGGACAATGGAATGATATTCTTCATGAGCAACCAAATGAAATGGGATTTGGAAGTCAAAAAATCATTATTATGCCTAATCAGAAATCTCACAATATGATCAATAATCTAAACTTTGGCATGTATCCCGACTCATCTAATAACAGAAAGATGGAGTTTCATGATGATCATAGAGGAATGAAAGTTCAATTTCCCTCATTTAAATCATGTGGGATAAGGCATCAAAGATAATATTTCAAATGAACTGGAAGATTCTTTGGGCGTGGAAAGGAAGGACCCAAATCCAGTATGTGAAAAGGAAAGGTTCAGTTAACACCATGGACATGAATAATGGTTTTTCTATGACATCAACAACTATTAAATGTTTTAAATGTGGAATGTATGGGCATTATGCAAACCAATGCCCTATGGGAAAATCTCATGAAGAGAATCAGCATGGTCATATAGGTAGTATTTATGTGGATGATGATAAAGAGACTACAAATTATATATAAGATGAAATAAATGATGAAGCTCAGTCGGTGGTTTAAGTAGGTAGTGGAATGATTGTGTTTTTATCAAGAATAATGTATGGTACTGTGGAATAAACAAAAATCTAAGGACTGTTACACTATTGTCGTTCCTTGAGTTTTTGAATGTATATGATGAATGGTACCAGTAACCATGGAAGGTTATTCAAATATTTTTGGGAAGAAGATGATATTCGTATAATGAAGGGATAAAGAGATAATGATATGAGCTCATGAATGATAAGGACAAAGTGATATCATGGTTTGAGTATATATAAATTTTGGGATTTTAGTATGTGGAAAGAGTTAACTTTTGACTGCATTCATGTTTTCACTAAGGTTCTATGTCAATTCATGTTTCAAAATAATACATGATTGAGGTATTCACATGTTTGGAATGTGACCAACAAGATATATCTTATGATATATGGAGGATACATGATTGTATTCACGTGCTTGTTATGTGACCTTTCAGGTATTCGTTTTCTTTATACTATGAGCTTGGACGAAGTATCATGGATAACCTTAAAGATTAGAATGAATTAATTTAGACATTAGATTGTATTGTTTATGGTATAACTTTTTTCGATATTATTGCAAGAATGTTATAATAATGTATTTTTAGAAAAAGGGACAACCTTCAGGACGGGAGACAACCCGTCACGTCAGACAAGGTTGTGGGAATAAAACCCACAACCGAAGTGTGGCAGGCCTTTATCACCTATTATTGGCCTATTGGAAGTCCTTGGTTTGTAGAAATTAGTTTTATTTTATTAAGTGGTATGATAGATGAAGTATAAGTCCTTTTTTGGAAGCGTATACGATTAATCTCACCATAAAAGAACTTTTGTATATAACAATTGCTAACCTTATGTTTGAGATAGATGGAATGACCTATCATTATATTTAATGATCCGCTATCACTTCACAAAATACAAATTCAACTTCATTTTTTTAAGAGATGAAGTGGAAATTGATCAAGGCATTAACAATAGTGAGATTGTACCAAAATCAAGTAAGTATTTATTTTAATTCAAAAATACTTCAACATTAGGGAAATGATCTTGAAAACCAAAAATGCTGTCCCATTACCCTCATATCTGATGAATCAGATGGTACCTTAGATCATCACAAATTTATGGCTTTTTGATTATTGGATTTTTTATAGCCATGTTCTCTACAACTCTCCATCAGAACTTGATGGTAAAATTTCTCTTCCATATCCATATTTTCACCAATGTTTTCCTATATGAAAGCCCAGTGATATGTTAATTTGGGTAACCATTACTATTCTTACTTCACTTTTTAAAATTATGTTTTATTATTCCTTTTTATGATGTGGGTTTCTATTAATGAAACTATCAAGTAGAAAACGATTTATAACTCCGATGAATTTCAAGGGCGAAATTAATTTTAAGGGGGGTAGAATGTAACACCCCGAGATTTTATGAGATATATTATTTTTAATTACTTCGATTTCTTCTATTGTACACTAAACCAAGATTAGATTTTACTATACACAACACTGTATTAGCTTTCAGTATACACAACACTATTCTAGGCTCGTGTTACCCACTATTTCAAGTTCGTTTTGTATAAATTATTCTACGCAACATTAACTATAGATTTTATTTAATGTATAAATGAAATATTTTTTGATTATGTTATATTCAACACCAAATTGATCTTGAAATACACACATCCCTGATTTGGCTTGCATTACACGTAATCGTGACCTACCTCGATAGTGTGTGTAGTACACAATACCGTGTTTCACTAAACAACGATATATTTTTATAATATTATTATGGAATATACATTCTGAATAGTATGAACAAATTTTGAATTTTATAACATTATTATTCATCTTACATATTTTCTAGAACATGGTATGACAAATATGTAAATTTTTTAGGTAAAATAATTATTTTTCAAAAAATGCTGTTTTGCCGCCTTTTGATAGCGCACCCACATTAAATCTAGTTTTTGACATGTTTATAACTTCAATTTGAAAAAATAAAATTCTTCATTGGAATAAGTATATAAAAATTTAATTTGTATAAAATTTTCATATTATTCTGATAACTTTCATATTTTAATAAATAGTAAAAACACGCTATATTTTAATTAAAAACAACTTTTTTCATTACAATAATTTATATAGATAGATTATATTTTTAATTGGTTTTAATGTGTAATTAGAATATAATTTTACCATTTAATCTAATGTTGGTAAATGTAATTGATTTCACTTTGAATTTGGACATAAACAAGTGTCGATCTTTTGATAGTTATTGTTTCTTAAAACACACTATTTGTTTTAATATCGGGAATTAATTTTAAAATTAATTAATGCCACTTCTATGTTTTGGATTTTGAAAAATAGACATAATTTTTTAATTCAGAATATCAAATATATATTTGGCTGATTTTTTCTTATTTTTCTGAGAAACATCAATTTTTTATGAATAGTGAAACCACTTAGTGGTAGTTAAAAAACTGACTCTTTCATTTAAATGAAATTTTACCACTTCTGTGAATTGAATTTCAAAAATCTGACATACATGGTTGTTATCAACAAGTAAATTTTGGTTCAATAAGATGAAAATAATTTTTGGTGATTAGTAATAGTTGACTTTTATTTACTGCGGTTAATGGTAAATAGAGTAATTCAAGGTTAAATGTATATTATAATAATCCACAATTACCTTAACACTTGTCCTAACATTATTGGATGAGTAGTGTCTGACCATGGGAATCCTTGGGTAGATTTTGGGACCCCATTGATCCACTTGAATTGTTAACATGGAAAATGAATATCATCGCGTCGTGGAGACGGTAATCTGTACGTACGCACGAGTGATGATATCGTTCCCATATTTATTGAATGGAATTGGAGTGAATGATATAATATTATATAATCATTATGATGTTATAATAATCATATGTGGTTATTCTTTACACCATTATACCCATCCATGTAAGGTGGTGGTGGAAAAACAGATTACACCACTGCGTGGAGACGGTATTCAGTACGTACGCACACGCGGTGATTTCGTTTTCCTTAGGATGGATAGAATGTGAAATAGGGTTGTTTCATATTTATAATAACATACCAGTATATGAGGGATACTGATGTTATTACATCCTAATGAAACCACTAAATAAGAGGAAGTATAAGAAGAAATAAACTTGAATGAATTTGTAGAAGGTATTACCTCTTTCTCGAAGTGCCTCATTTGAACTTCCTCTTAGGTCCCAAGAGTTGGTCTTTTGAGAAGAACATTACCTATATAAGGTTTTTTAGGGAAGTGGGGAAGTGAAATGGGTAGAGGTTGGCCGAGATTCAAGGCTCAAAATGGTGTGAGAAGGAGAGGGAGGAGGTTCCCTTTTATAAGGGAGGAGAGGGGCACCATTGGAATTATAAGAAATATTAATTTATAATAAATTCCAACCCCACTTAAAAAAATCCAAAATGACTCAAATCCAAAGATTAGATGAGATAGGGTTTAAATAACATCAACCAATAATATTTAGACAAGTTGGTAATTTATTTTAAACATTATCAACTTGATTTATCCTTATATAATCTATTTAATTTTATTTGTGGTAATAATATTCAAAATTTTAAATCATTATAAATAATTACATATATGGTGTGAATTTTCATTAATTATATTCCTTATTACATTGTAAACCATATAAATTTTAATTTATAATTTTTAATTATTATTTTTTTAAACGATTTTATAATATGTAATTTTTATAATATAACAATAGTGTCAATTTTAACACTATTCATTTATTTGAATTTAAATAAAATATATATAGAAGATTTATTCGAAAAAATTTTTTTAATAGAATCATAAAATTTCATGTTTATCTATAAAATTAGTGGATAAAATTAAATAGTTCATATAATATTAATTATAATTCTTTTAAAATCATTTATTTGATATTTCAATCAATAAAATAATTTCAACATCACTATTGTGTCATAATTAATAATATATATTTAATCCCTAAAAATTATTAATAAATTATCATGATGTATATAATTTAGTTATATTTCTGGAGACTATTCATGTTCTATGTTTCATGAAGTTTATCACTAAATTAAAATTATTATACTTATACAATTTAAGAGAGTGACATGTTGTCACATTCATTGGTTTTAATAATAATTAAATTATTTTCATAGTCAAAAGTTCATAAAATGAATCTAATCCGCCCCTTAGGTGATATTGGTCGACTTTTAGTCATCCAATATAATTTCGGCATGGTATAGGGTAATTTTATAATCTTAGGTTTACCCTTAATTACCCGATTTATCTTTAACTGAAGTAAATAAAAATTACCGTACTTACTATTCATAGTGCCCCAAAATAAAAGGTAGCTTATTAACATAATTTGTACCTACTAATTCCAAATATGGAATCCATTTTTCAAAATTCAAAACATATAAGTTTCAGTAATTAATTTAAAATTAATCCCGCTATTAAGAAAATGAGTTTTAAAAGTTAAAACATTGCAAAAGATTGAAATGATTTTACCTATAAATTCGGTGAAAAATAAATGATAATGAAATAAAATATATTAAATGGTAAAAATATATTCTATTTATACATTAGAACTAATCATTATTATAATTTAACCATATAAATTATTACGATGATTTTTTTTAAATTAAAATATAGCATGTTTTTACTATTCATTAAAATATGAAAGTTATCAGAATAATAAGAAAAATTTATCCAAAGTAAATTTTAATATCCTTATTCCAAATAAGAATTTTTTTTTCAAATTGAACTTATAAACATGTCAAAAAGTATATTTAAATTGGGTGCGCCATCAAAAGGCAGAAAACTGCATTTTTTTAAAAAATAATTATTTTACCCAAAAAATTTATTTTGTTCTTATACCATGTTCTAGAAAATGTATAAGATGAATAATAATGTTATAAAATTAAATATTTAGTTATTACTATTCATAACGACTAGTTCATAATAATATTATAAAAATATATCATTGTTTAGTGAAACCCGGTATTGCGTACAACACACGCTATTGAGGAAGGTCGTGATTGCGTGTAATGCAAGCCAATTCAGGGTTGCGTGTAGTGAACGACTCCTTTATTGTTACATATAGAAAAATCCAACCATATTACATTAATATATTGTATATATATATATACTCAATGTTGCATACAATAACTACAATAAAAAAAACTTGAAATTGTGTGTACACACGATCCATGATTAGTGTTTCATATTCTACAAGATAATATGGTGTTGCGTATAGAGCACGATAATCTTTGGGTGTCATAAAACATAAGACATCAAATAAATTAAAAATAATACTTCTCATAAAATCTTGGGGTGTTACAGTAAGTCATATGGAATGCTTCATATATAGTTTTTCTTCCTTCACAGCGAGTTCCTTCTGGAGATCTGTGATAATCTTTTCATGTTCATCACCTTTAAGTTTATACTTCTTGATCTCAACATCTCCTCCTATTTTTGATTATTTAGCCTCTTCAATCAAACTATCAAAGAATTATGAAGTTGTCTCTTCAAAATTATTAGTCGGTTCTATTCCTTCTTTGTGGTAGATTGCATCTAGTGAATGAATGTCTGAAAAATCTTCATGGATTGAAGTATATTGAAATGAAATCGACTATCTCCGAGATTCATTTTGAGTTTTCCCTCATGCACGTTGATTTTGGCCTTTTCTGCCATTAAGAATGGTCTTCCTTAGAAGATGGGTGATTGTGATGAACTCTTATCCTCTTCCATTGTCAGCACATAAAATTTAGTTGGGAAAAGTAGATCTTTGAACTTTACAAGAATATATTTTAGAACACCTGCTGGGAGAACTATGGATATATTTTTGAGCCAGACCACCTCTATAGTAGGATTCATTTTTTCAATTGGTAAAGTTGTAAATACTGAATGAGGCATAACATTTTTTAAGCACCTAATTTACCTAGTGCAATATAAAAATTTAAACAACCAATTGTGCATGGAATAGATAAATTCCCTATATCTTGAACTTTTTGTGGTATCAGTGGTGTGATCATGGATGAAACACTTCTTCCCATGCTGATCCTTTCATTCCCATCCAGCCTCCTTCTTTTAGATCACATATCCTTCACAATTTTTTCATACGTAGGGATTTGTTATATTTCCTCTAGTAGTGGGATGTTAATCTCTACTTTCAGGAATGTTTCCTATATTTACCATTGATTTCATTCTTATTCACCCTTATTCGACATAACTGATGCTGATGGAGATGGTTTTGTTGTATCCTATTTCTCCCTTTGTTTTTTTGAAAGAGTTCTTCAGTTCTTTCCTACTTAAAACATGTTCATTATATGTTTATTTCTTTTAGATGGACGGGTTGAGCTTTAGGTTATTTATTGGAATCACCATCCTCAATTATTTTTATTGGTGTGAGATCCTTCTTGCTTTGGGTTGTGATTTCACTGGCACACTCTTTTGGATTTGGAACTATCTCGGAAAGGTATTTACCTTGGTTCTTAGTTAAAATGTCCATTAAGCTTCCAAATTGATCAGTTAACTTGTAAGTTTTATCTTCCATTCATGAAACATCCATCATTAATTTTTTATCTTCATTTGGTAGTGAACTTGTGGAATGTTTCTCATAATTATTTCACTGGAAAGGTGGTGGTTCGAATGTTTTATATTGCTGGTAGGACTAATTTTAAGGCTGTTGGAATGGTGATGGGTTTTGATATTGTTGTTGATAATGTTTCTTGTCTTGGTTCTATTGAAATAGATACCCTAGTTGGGTCTGAGGGTGGAATTAACTTTGCAGATAAACTGCAACACAACACTCCATCTCATGTACTTGTGGACATTGATCAGTGTAATGATATGTAGAAGGGCATAAACCACATACCTAACTTGGGCCTTGTTGTTCCTTAACTTGGTTCATAGAAATTTGTCTCTTAAAACAATTCATTTACTTATGTGTTGTTTCAAGTAAGGGTGATGAATAATTTGAAGTCTTTACCTCATGGATGCCTATGGTTCTCATACCTCTCATGCCAAACTGTGGGGTATTTTGTGAAATCTTTTCAATCAGTCTTCTAGAATCTTTTGGGTACTTGTCCTTAAGGGCTCCTCCAGATGATGCATCTAGAATATTTCAATCATTTTCAAGAAATCCATGATAGAATAAAAAAATAAAATGGTGTTCTTCCATTTTCTGATGTGAACATCTAGCACATAGCTTTTAGAATCTGTCTAAGTACTCATAAAGTGTTTAACCGGTCGATTGGTGAATGGAATAGATCTCTTTTAGAATATATGTTCTCTTGTATTTAGGAAAAAACTATTGCATGAAGCATATTTTATGATCTTCCCTATCATTTTCTTCTCTTGGTTGTACAATATACTACCATTCCTTTGTTTCTCCCTCAAATGAGAAGGTAAATTCCCTCCATTTTACATATTCTTCTACAAGACCTTGAGGTCTACAGCTAGAGGAAACATTTTTAAATTCATGGATATTCTTGTTTGGGTCTTCACTTATAAGAACATGGAATTGAAGATGAATTTTAATCATGTTAGTTCTCAATTCAAAATCATTTTCCAAGGCAAGGATATCTAGTTGATTTTGTTGGTTAGAAAATTGTGGTGTGCAATTATAATGCAGTGTTTGGTTGGGATTTCCAGCCGTTGGAGATTCTGAGGGATCACTAGATGTGTCACATGAATCCGTTAGATTAATTTATTCAAACTTTATTTGTAAATTTTTATTTCTAAATTGGGTTATTGTCAGCTCAATGTATGGATTGAATTAAATTAAACTGTTATTCGAACTACAAGTAAATCAAAAATAGCTTTTTTAAAAAATAATTTTCATTTTGAGGAATTACCTCCCAGGAAATGGTTCCATGTTTGATGCATGCCTATCATGAGGAGTGGAAAAAGAATATTTATATTTCCTATGTATTGTATTGTAGTTAACTGAAGGAGGTGTTTGGAAGAAGAGTGCACACTAGAGGTGTTTTTCACTTTTTATTGGTTTTTTGAAAACAATTGTTTTAAATTAAATTTGAAAATATTATGAAAAATAAGTATTTTTATTGGATTGGATTAAAACAATAAGGAAAGTTGGTGATCAGAGTGGGTTTGGATAGACCTCGTGCTGTGTTATCATAGATTCCGTGTTTTCCAGACTTTTTCCTTTGTCTAGATAGAGAGAGATTTGCTTATCGACTCCTCTCTCTCCAATGTTAAAATAATTATGATATGAATATTCATATTTTCAACATAAAGTATGTATATTATCCTTCCTACATGGGTAACAACCATCAAACACTCACAAATGAATCTAAATCTATTCCACTATATACAGAAGAAAATTGTGTAGAGGGAGATAAAAATTATTTAGCAAAGAAATTAAAATAATTGAATTAAAAACTAATGCAACAACATTTGGAATTTAAAATTGAATTATGAATTGAAACCATATTTATAAATAAGAAGGGATTTTATTATATTGAAACATATTAACTCAAACAAAGAATATAGGTATAGTCTCTCCCTTACCCGATCACTTAATGAAACAACCCCTCCAAGGATGGGGAAGTAGAGATTATGCGGGAGTGGGGAGACATTAAAATAAAAGAATAAAATAAAAATAAATAAATCTATAGATGGTTATCATCCAATTCATCTCTCATCGGTTGATTAGAGGAAGTTTGGATGGAATGGAAATGACTTGTGAGGTGGGGGATCTTCTCTTTTTACAGGCATAATTTTTCCTCCAGAAGTTGACATGTTTCATCCCCAATTAATGATCAAATAATCGTTTTCTCACTTAATGGAAGATCTTCAAAATATCCATTTCCATCCATCCGGAAAATTTCAGAGTATTTGGATGGTTTGTGAGGGATTTATGGCCTTTGTACTCCAAAAATTTATTCAGTCTTCGCAAACTCTCCAAGTATCACATATCATGAATTAATGACCATGAAAACGGCCTTTTCATGTGTTTTCTTCTTCCTAAAAGTTTTTTTTATCAATTTATTAGTTGGAAACCCTCAAAATATTAGTGTAATTAGCCAGCTCATGTACAAGTTATGAATATTTTATTGGTGGTTTCTTTTTCTGGATGAAATTTCCAAGAATCTTCCTTCAATTAACGTCATTCAAAAGCCACCATAATAGATTCCTAACTCTATAAAATTTGAGTTTTGCACACAAATTTGAGTAATATTTCATATAAACATGTAATAACATTAGTTTTAGGTGTGTATTCCAGGATAGACTTCAATTACTATGGTGTGGTCCATGTTTTCCGCCTGGAAAAATCTTCGGCATCATTGATTTTTTAAGGCCTCAAAATGCTCGAATATGCCCCTGGTCCAGAAGAGAAATATGAAGGAAATAAATCAGGGATTCCAAAAAATAATCATTAAATTTGGAATTATATTTTTAATGAAATGAAAAAAATACCCTTGATGTGAAAATTTGTCAAAAATCTATATTTAAGCAACATTCCATTTTTATCCCAACACACACCAAAATTATTAAAATCAAGCTAATCTTTAAAAATTGAAAAAATTATATGAGATTATATCATTGAAAATATTATATAAAATGATTAAAATATTAGCTATATCAGTGTCCCATCAATGAATGTTACCCAATCACAGAAATATATTAACGATATTGACATTGAACTTTAATGTTCTCATCCTAGAGTGGAACTACTATGACCTTATCTATACCAAAAATACTCTTTGAAATTATTACATTAAATTCATGCATAAAAACGAACAATATGTAATAAAATTTTAAATTTAATATTCTAGACATCAAATATTCATGTGATCAAAGTAAAAATAGACAGTTCTAGGAAAACAACTCTAACAGGTTCAGCGTCAGGTTCTGGATGGTTTTGTTGCAGCCCCATGAGATCCTATAGTGTAAATGAGATGGCATATTTGTGGTTATTTTTAAGAGGATATTATTGATAATGAAGGTTCATGATTCCATATAGGTGATAGTCAGCTCACATTGCAGGCACACTTACATGCTATCATGGAGCAAGTTCGATGGGGAGTTTGGGGTAGATGTACATATGAGTGATTATTTACCTTCATCGGGTGCCCTTGAAAATTTTCTCGTAGTGGGATGTGTGGTTTACATCATGGTTATAGAGAGGGTTTTAAGAGTAATTCTATATATGGACGAGGATGAGTACAACCTTTCACCATAATTCTGATGGGACGACTGAGTGCATTATCCATGTGTTGGAGAATATGATGAGGGAGCATGTGTCAGACTTTGGCCAGAGCTGGGATTATCACATTCCATTAGTAAATTTTTCATACAATAATAGCTACCACTCTACTATATACATGGAAACATTTGATGCCATGTACGGAAGACCCTATAGGTTACCCTTTTGTTGTAATTAGATTAGCAAGACATATCTTGTGGGTTCAAAGATGGTGCAGGTGACTATGGAGAAGGTCTAGGTCATCCTTGAGTAGATGAGGACTGCTCAGAGATGGAATAAATCTTATGAAGATCAAAAAATGGGCCCTTGGAGTTAGAGAAGGGAGACCATGTTTTCCAAAGATTCTCTCCATGATGATGATTGTGTAGGTTTTTCTATGGAGGAATGTTATCCTTGAGGTTCATCAGGTCATTCAAGATCAAGCAGAGGGAAGTAGAGGTTGGTTACTACCACTCCCTACCTCAATATTGGTTGTAGATGAAAAATGCCTTTCATATTACTTAGCTAAGGAAATCCTTGCATGACTCGGTGTACATCATCGAATGTGGAGATCTTGACAACAAGAATGGAACCACATATATAGAGCACCTAGTGGTGATCATGGATTGATGGGAGAGGATCCTACATGGATAGACCATCCCCTTGGTTTGTGTTTTGTGACAACATGGGAACGTACATGAGGGCTCCAAGAAGTATGAGAGTTAGATGCAGGCTCAGTGTCCTGAGCCTTCTGTGTAGTTTTTCTTTTCATAGTTGAAAATATTAAAGGGTGGAATCATGTAGAGACCCATTTTTTCATTGTAAGAAATTTAAATATTTCAATATCTATTTTGGGAGCTAGGTGCTGAGACGACATGAGATTACGAGGCACGGTGTGCCTAGAATTGACTCTATAAAAATATATTTTATATTTTATATTAAAAACAAGATGTTTCTTAAATACAATTGGATAAATCTGAAAAGGATGATAAAATTATAAATTATAGAAAATGGTTGAGTCCATAATGCGATGTTTACCCTTTCCACGACATAAAATTGGTTAGCACATGGCGTTTGTATATCTCAACTATTGGAATTGTATTTAGTTGGTTAATTTATTAATTAATTAAATTAATTTTTCAATTTAACCTATTAGGAATTCTATAAAATCACCTCTAGGGAATATAATATTGATTTATCCATATAAACCCTAGGAGGATTGATATCTTCCTCCTCCTCCTTTCGTTGGCTACTCAATGTTCGGTGATGAAGAACCTTTGGATTGAATCATATTGAAGCATAACAATTCTAAAAACTTCTTCCAATCATTTGTGAGTTTTATATTTGAAAAAAAAATGATCTTATATCCATGTATGGTCATCAATTCATAAATTTTACAAATTTTTATTAAATTGGTGGAGCAGGATCATCTTTACCATTAACCTATTTCAATTATAGGTTTTTCATGCATCAATGTATCGTATTCTTTTGGTTATTCTATTGTTTTTCTCACCTGAATCATCCCATCTGTATCCATTGGAAAATAACTCATGGAAAAATATGATTAAACAACTTTTTTTTCTTCCTCCCATAGTTTCATTGTGTTCATCAACGATTGGACCACATGGTCCTATTTTGACATTTTCGAGCGATATCATGCCTGATAACACCCCGGTAATCATGAACAATATTCGTGAGAGGGCTAGAATAATGAATAAATTATTGATTTGGAAGATTTCTGGTATTTATGTGACTCTATTTTTTTTTGATTTAACCAGTGAGAAAATGGTAGTATCAATGAGCGGTGACATACATACGAGATCAAGTGGATTAAATCAGAATCATATTTCTGGGAAACAGGATTCTGAAAAAAGATTCGTGGAATTCCCATTAAATTTCAAGAGTTGTGGAGGTGAGATATGAATCATAAATGTATAGATCTATAATTTTAGAAAAAAACTAATTATCTACAAAAACACGATTACATGTCCTGTATCATGATGAACACATGGAATGTGGGGTCATAGCCTTGATTGCTAGAGTTCCACTTGAAATTTATGAATATGATAGCATTTAAACCTCCTACACACCATGTACCCCTTTCCAAATATAGGACAATTCTTTTCATGGATCACAATGGATGGAAGCCATGCAGGAGTACACTACCAAGGGAAAACTGTATACTTGATTACATTGACATGGCCAAGCATATATACAGTACCCTGAGTTAATGGATACACCATGTAGACCCCCTATATATAGTGTAGTGCCACATGGGTAGGGATCTATGTGTCGTTTAGTGACATTTCTATGTAGGGAATTGGGACCTCACGTTATGTGGGTCCACTCACACACCTTGTGGGTCGACTCACACATCGTGTACCCCTTGGTTCCTTTTGATGAAATATCAATATCTCATATCTTCTACATTTAGACTTGGATTTTGGATCATGAATAAATTATCTATTGAGTTATAAGTCTTACTTATTACTTTTCCCTTCCTTTTGTTTTTGAAAGCAATAACACTTTCATAAAAATATATATAATAACCTTTTACGTCCAAAGTTGTTTAGAATGTTTTGGTAGAAAACATTATATTTTACCATACATAGAATATGATCTCAAGTATTAGGAGTATAAATTTTTTATTTTTAATTACGATTATTGTAATGAGGATGTGTATAATTAATTAGACCAACCTTTATCATTACAATAAGTTAGAATTTCTATCATGACTATAATAATTAAAAATTCTTAACAATTAGACTGATATTGGTACTGATAACATCAGACTGATACTCATAATTTTTATCGTAATGACAATCATAAAGAAGTACATCAGACTGACTCAGGTTTATAATTGTATTCATAAGAAGTTTTTCTAATGTAAGGAACAACTTTTAAAAAATAATGGTGTAAATCAATACAACATTGTACATTCAGTTATTTCAGACCATTTTGAACTGTCAGGTGCCAGGTGTTTTATTCACCGTGATAAATTCAAAGAAATATGACCATTGAGACATCAATATGACCATTGAGATGATTCATATGAATACCAAGTCATTTGAAGAGATTGGAACTGCTGAATTTCATTTGATATTTATCATTTTTTGAGTTCTCTAAATATTTCATAGCATGAACATCTTGTTATTAGTAATTGTAATTGATTAGTGTTTTTTAGTTCTAAGGAAACATTGTCAGGTAGTCTCCTTTTAAAATTAATGCATTGTAATCTATGTCTGATCATGGTAATTATTGACGAATTATAGGGCTAAAAAGATAAATAATCTCATCAATAAGATCAAGTGATAGTTGGGCTAGGTAAATATTTAATTTTATCCATTGGATTGATATCTTTTGGGGATAGGTAGATAGATAATCTTATTATTGTATTGAGGAATTCCAAGGATATGAAGATAGAGTCCTTCTGGTCATTATATCAAGGCATTCCCTGGTAAGGGAGGATAGGAATTATTATAAGTAGAATACATCGGATACTGTTAGTCTATGTTATAGACTACCTTTCTCTTAAGGGTAAAATTGTTATGTTTTTTATAGATATAAATTCATTCATTCTTTTGTATGCTATTGTTTACTTGTTGTATGAATGATTATTTTTTCATGAATATTTTAATAGAAAGTGAAACATCGTATCCATATTTACATTTTATTTTATTTAATCACATCAAATAATGATTATGATTATTTTAATCTGATTAATTGGATCAATAGTGATTACACTAATTCACTCTGATTTAATTAGACCATAGTGAGTTTCTAATTCTGTGATTATGATCATCAATCCAAGGTCCATGTTTGATAATATACTTTAAGAGGCTTTGTGTCCTGTTTACTAATTATTATTTTAAACTACGTTTTTAAAACTACAATTAACCCCTCTCTATCTCTTGTAAGCTATCGAACTGAGCATATTATTATGATAATAATCATAATAAGTTATTTAATATTGTTCCAACAATTGGTATCGTATAAGGATAATACTAATTATATACTTTCTAATCTTCTTACATTCTTTACTATTTATAGTTGTTGAAGCGTTGTTGTAAACTTTTTGTTTATAAAACATTGGATACACTAACATGTTTTTTTTGGAAAAGATTATATGTTTTGTTTTAAGGATGGTAGGAATGAATATCAAATCCATAGAAAACTGACCTCCTATTTTTAATGGTGTTGATTGTGAGTATTGGAGAGATAGCATGAAAACCTATTTTATAATCATAGGGGTTGATTTTTTTTTTTAATGTTAACTGTGTTGTAATCCAACCTTGTCCAACCCTAAACCGGTCACCCGAGCAAGTCTGCAACAAGGCCCGAAGGGTGTTCACAATCTACATGGGTTGGAAACTAGTACCATAAATCAAAATAAGATAGGTTGAAATTATTTGGACTCTAAAAAAATAAAAATGAATAAATAAAAACAAGAAAAAGTAAATAAATAGTAGAAGTGAAAATAAAATAATATTTCACAGAAAAACATAACTCCATGCGACCTTGTGGTTAACTAAAAAACAAAGAAGCATGCTCGCTATAAGAAAGACCCAATCCTAGAACCTAAAACATAAAATATAAAGTTGGCGTGAGTTCAAAGATGCTTAGTATAAATTAAAAGGATAAACAATTCCCTATTCCCTTACCTTTAGGAAGAAACAAAAATCATGATAGTATGAAAATAACACATAATAAAATAATGTTTTTCTTTCTTTTCAAATTCAAGTAAGAAGACTTATTTTTCATGAAAAGAATTATATTCCACTACACTTCCAAAATATATTCTAATCATGAATTACCATTTCAATGTGAATGTAAAACAACTTATATTAAAATATGGTTTTCAAAAATGAAACATCAAGCATGAAACAACTAAACAAAATCATATCTCATGCATCATGGACAATCCCTAAGAAGGAAATGTTAGTTGGGGACCTAGGATCCTCATAACTCAATGAAACATGTCTTAGAAATAATAAATAACTATGTTATAATGCACGAGCCACTAGGAGGGGACACCCAAATGGCCTAGTGGTCTCCAATCATCACAAAAGTTTTGTTAGCATTGTAGCGTCAATCCTACTATATGAAACTGGGATGAACCAATTCTAAATCATCTAGCATACTAGTCTTATTCTTCTCACCTTGGTACTCTGGGTTTCCCATGTTCTCTATTCTTAATGGATGAGAGGTTTTACCAAAATAACATTTATGAACATATCACATTATTTATGAAAAAACTCATTCAACATCCCACCACTAATCTCCCTCCTTATGTGTGTTCCCTTTTTACACCACACAACAATGTACAGGCCTGAACACTAGGAACATATCAAAAACGACATATTAATACTTAAATAACAATTATAAAACTAGGGGGAATGCCTTAATAGTGTTTTCCACTTTCGCAAACCATTCTAAAGTTCCAAAAGAGCATCATTAATTTACAAATAATACTTCCATATTAAAAAATACCATTTCCCAAAAATTTTAATTTACAAAAAGAAATTATAAATAAAATTAAACAACCAAGGCACCCCAATTTTGAAATAATACTTGAAGCAACACTGAAGTCAAAGAAACTATTTGAAGAAAAAAATTCACCATTTAACCTCAAATTTACACCAAAACACATGTACCTTTACTGACATACCAAAACATGGAATTTCCCTTTTTAAAATAATGCAAGAACCCAATTTCATTCAAAATAAACATTAAAAACTAATATTCACACAAAATATTTGGGAAAATACCCACAACACACACTGCAAACCATTTTAGAAATCACTTTTTGTGAATTTCAAAACATAAGGGTGAATCGTGAAAATAAAGGAAAGTGAAACACTAAACATTGCATCACATTGAATATCATATTTAAACAATTTAATACTAAAAATAATCATTAAAAAATTTAAGTAATAAAGGAATTCAAATTAAAGGCCTGGTCATAGGGGACCTACCTCAAACATGTCGATCGCTGATAAAAACCACCCAAACTGACACTTCGCACCTACAAACACATGTATTTATACAAATAAATATAAATATATATATATATATATATAGTTCTTGATGCATTGCATATATTCCCTTCATAATGAGGGAATATGTACTATGAGGAAATATGTGCGTGCGTGTGTGTGTGTTTCTTACCTATGGAAGTATATATCGGTGTTCCAGTTACCCGCAACCCGAAATCACATCAATGTGACCCAACATAATCTTGAAAATTTTACCAAGAACTGAAAACACTACATCAAATACCCAGACACCCAAAATAAATTTCCAATAACTCAAATATCCCAAAACCCCAAAATTCAAATTAAACCAATGAAATAGACTTGGAACACCTTACCGACAATAAAGGAAGGTGGACTGAAACTGTCTGAAGTGTGTCGTCTTTGGAAACAGACACTGAAACACACTTGTAGGAGGACCAAAATACCCCTTGCACGCACTATTTTGGATAGAAACACCAAAAATATGTTCTCTAGAAAACCATAGGTTTGGTTATGTCATTCATACCTCATGGAAGAGACTAAAATCACGAACTGAGGGAGAAATGGGAGGGGAGACCCATTAGAGGGATTTATAACCAAAATAAGGAGGTGGCGCATTCGTTAAAGGGATAGAGTGGTGAACCAGAGTAGTTATGGTAGGCCATGTCATAGGAGAAGAAGAGGGGGAGGTTGGTTCCAACCATAAAGTTAGTGGAAGCTTGGCTGTGTGAGGATGAGTCATCGTCAGAGGTGGGAGGCAAGCATGCTAGAAGGCCTTGGGTGGTGGGGAGGCCATACGGTTCCCAAATTGTGCTCTGCCCATGCACCAAATGATGTCAAGCCCTAAAAAGCCATTTCCAATTAAAAATTCAAAATTTAAAATGGGACTCAACCTGATCCTCAACAAGAATATCCAAACCCAAGAAAATAATAAAATAAATAATTTTGAAGGTCAAGGTGTGACATTTTCTCCCCCCCATAAAAACGTCTTGCCCCCAAAAAGTTAACCAACCAAATGAGGAATCAATATCGAGTTGAAAATTGTACAATCCCAACAATATCATCAAATCAATGTGACTTTTCACTCCACTAGTCACACCTTAATAATTATAAGGGAATAAACTATGTGTCGAACCATGGGGAAATGAGTATTATTCTCGCCACTACAAGAAACCAACTAGCACCGACCACTCTAGAATGAACCGCAATAAGATCTATGGTGGGTCTCCACACCAATTTGGAACTAACCGGATTTGACCACCCTGTTTGGACCAATATGGGAAACCCAATATGAACCGACCCATGAACTCTTTACATAGACCAAACTGCACAGCTACTAAGAATTTCCAACCCAAAACAAAAACCCTTAGTCTAAGGGGAACTAGACAAAATAAACTTGAACCATCATCAGACCAACCCATAAAAGGGAGAACCATAGAGGGGAGAGAAAGGTATCCCCACCACTAAATATTGACCTTGGTCAGAAACATGTATATCGAAACTAGAAAAAAACCCATATTCTCCCAGCATAGTCCAAACCCCCACCACATGGGGGCCCCAACTAAAAACCCCATAGTAAATGGTGGACCAAACCACTACTCATTATTTCCTTAGGAAATGACCATCTCCAAAACGAGAATGACCAAAACAAAAAATTGGCCCACAAAAAAGAGCTGACCAAATGATAGACAATCATATAGATATTCTCAAAAACAAGGATAAAACCTTTACAGGGTTCACTTCCTTAAAGCACAAACATTAGAATTACAATAAAAGGAGACCACCAATACTTATTGTAACCAAAGAGGAAATTTCATAATAAAGAGTGTTAAAAAAAGGGAATGATGCCTATATTCTGTTTATAATAGAAAGGTATATTCACAAAAAATAATCTACAGTAGAGAAACTTAAACCATCCCCATTCAACATTGGAGACAAAAGATAGACCAAGGTCCCCCACACTGAACAATTCATGACTGTGTGAAAAGAATCACTCTAAGAACAATGGTTGGATCTCTGAAATCTTGATGATTTTAATTCTCAGCAGTCAAGATCTTATTATATTTGACTAAAACATCTTCTTTCAGTAGTACGATTTACAAAACTGCTTCAAATAACCCAATCAATTATTCCGAACAAAACATATTTCCATTTACAAATAATACATCCTCCTATTTTTCAGATAATGAAGGTGGGAGACAAACAAATATGACTCGAGTGTGGTCTATAATTAGGAAAGGCTCTAGATCCACCACTCATTTCAGAGTTTGGGTAGAGTCTCCAATGAGAATACTTATTGAAACACTCAATTTGATTTTCTTCATGAACCCTAACCACCTCATTTTTGACATGTTCTAACCACAAACAATGGCCAACACCAATTACTAAAATTTACCTTCACCTAAACACAGTTGAAAGAAAGGGTCCTTCTATCCACACCTCACTAGGACCATTCTAGGGAATACACCCAAATAAGACGCACAAAGTTGAATCAAAAGTCATCACAAACCAAAATACCACACTTCAATCACAAACCAAAACATAAACTGAAATAACCCTTTCAACACAATATTCAGCATGTCAAAACCAAAAGCCTATGAAAATGGATTCCATATATGAATATAAACACCATGAAATTGCTCACCCACTTTTCAAAACATTGAAATTTTCAATTTTGAAAACTAATTCTCGACAAAAAACAACTTGAATTTCCACCATTGGTATTCCATTAAGTCTCTCTCTCTCACACACACACAAACACACACAGATATATATATATATATATATATGTATATCTATTTGCTTTCTCAAGAAACTATCCATACTTACCATCAATTATATACATACCACATGTGTACATCTATATTTGTGATCATCCATAAAAATAACAATGTTCAATTAAAAAAATTCGCATTCCCAAAATTGGTCATTCAACCTAAATACCAAATTCCCAAACAATATTCATTAAAACATTAATTTTTTTTAAAACCAAAAAATGACATCCAAAACACCTTCCATTATGCATTTAAAAGCATAAATTCAATGAAAAGAAAATAAAATTCATTTCCACTTCCAAAAACCATTTCCCCTATGAAAACCCATTATTAAAAACATTTTCAATTTTGAAATCTAATCAATCCAACCACTATTAAGCCCAATCATAACTCACATAAAAACTACCAAAAAATAGGAACTAATGGCTTTTCTAACCGAAAAACATGTCCTAGAATACCATTCTTCAAGAGATCATCAACCACAATATTTATCTTGAACTATGCACTCAGACTATACTTGGGTCGCTACTCCATTCAAGATCGTAGCATAACACCGACTCCCTCCCCTTTCATCCCTCATCCACACAGACAAAGAAAAATAAAAATATAATTCTTGGACTACCCTTGGAAACTAGAGTTTTGGGATGGAAAAGGTTTAATGATGTCCTTCCCACACCTAACTCTAGAGTGTCGAAATTCCTAATCCTAAAGAAACGTAACACCCCAAGTAACAAGTGACTCTTTTGATATCAATTTTTCATGAACCAAATCGGTTCAGCCCTAAACCGGTCACCCGATCTAGTCCACAACAAGGCCCAAAGGGTGTTCTAATTCTCCACGATCTAGAAACTAGTGTTGGGTATAAAAATAAGATAGTTTGGAATTATTTTTTCCCAAAAAAATGATAAAAATAAAAAAATAAAAACATGAAAAAATAATTAAACACTAGAAACATAAATAAAATAAAGTTTCAGAGCTAAGCATACCTCCAAGTGTCCTTGTGGGTCACCAACAATCATATAAGCATGCTCGCAGCTTGAGTGACCCAATACATGAATGTAAAAATCAAATATTAAATTAGGGATTAGAATCGAGATTTGAAGTAGGAATTCCAAAGATAAATAATTCCTTATTCCCTTACCATTGAGAAGAATCCCAAATAATTCTAGTTTGAAAATTAAACAAAATAAAATTATCTTTTTCATTATTTTCAAATTCAGGTAACAAGTTCTAATTTTCTTGAAAATAATTTCTATTTACAAAATTTTCAAAATTGATTCCAGGAACACATTAATAGTTCAATGTGAATGGTAAAAAACATAGATTAAATGATAGTTTTCACAATTTATTCATCAACCATGATATATCTAAAATGAAAATCATATCACATGAACCATGGGAAATCCCTAAGACACAAGTGTTAGTTGGGGAACTAGGATCCTCATACCTCAGTGAATCATGGCTTAAAACCCATGACTAATAGTGTTCTCATGCACGAGCCTCTAGTAGGGGGCACCTCAATGGCCTACCTGAATCCAATCATCATAAATGTTTAGTTATCATTGTAGTGTCAATCATGTTAGACGGAATTGGGATGAACCACATCTGAATCATGTAGCATACTAGTCATAGTCTGTCCACCTAGGTACTCATGGTTTTCTATGTTCTCTATCTGAGATAGTGTGGAGGTTTTATCTAGTAAACATATATGAACATATAACATATTTTATCCAAAAAATCATTTAACATCCCACCACTGATCTCCCTACTTATGTGCATTCCCCTTTTAATAGCACATAATAATGAACAAGCCTAAACACTAGGCACATATCAAGAATCACATATTAACAATTACATCACATTTCTCAAAATAGGGATAATGCCTTAAGAGTGGTTTTTGAATTTTATAAACCAATCTCAAGTCCCAAACAAGCCTCATTATTTTTCAAGAATATTTTCATTTTAGGAAAATGCCTTTTTCCCAACACTTTTAATTTTCAAAACCTTTCAAAAATTCAATTAAACAACCAAGAAATCCCACTATTGAAATTAGACTTAAAACTAAACCAAATTTGAATTAACCAATTTAATAAAGAAAATTCACCATTTAACCTCGAATTTACATCAAAACACGTTAAATTTTCCTAACTTACCAAAACATGGAATTTCCCCTTTTTAAAATCATACAAGTACCCATTTTAATAAAAAATAATCTTTAATATCTAATATGAATAGTAAAATTTTTTGGAAGTACGAACCACACACACCCAATACCAATTTAGCAATCAATTTTAAATAATTTCATAACCTAATGGTGGATCATCAAAAATAATGGAATGTCCAATACAAAAAATCGCATCACTTTGCATAGCACATATAGGCTAGATAATATTAAAAATACTCTTTAAAAAATTCAATCAGTTATGGAATTCACATTAATGTCATGGGAATATGGGGGGCTACCTCAAACATGCTGCTCTCTGATGATGACCACCCGAACTGACACTTTTCACCTACATTCATAAACATTTAGACACACACACACACACACATATATATATATATATATACCCCAATCTGCACTACACATATTCTCTATGCCATTAGAGAAAATGTAAAAGTAGGGAATATATATATATATATCTCTGTGTGTGTGTGTGTGTGTGTCTTACCTATGCATGTACATATAGGTGTTCTTGATACCCATAGTCTAAAACCATATCAACGGGACACATCACAGTCTAGAAAAATTTACCAAAAACTCACAAAATTGTTGAAAAGACCCATAAAAAAATTACTAAAAACTCAAATATTAAAAATCCCCTAAAATTAAATTAAATTTAAGTAATAGAATTGGAAACCCATATCAAAAATATTGATAGGTGGATTGAAATGGTCTGAAATATGTAGCCTTTAGTGGTGGATGCCAAAACATTCATGAAGGAGACCCAAAATGCCCCTCGCACACCCTATTGAAGAGAGAAAAGAAAAAATCAGTTTTCAAAAAACAATATGGTTTATCTAAGTCATACACACCACATAGAAGAGACTAAAATCAAAAAATATGGGAGGAATATGGGATAAGAGACTCACTGGATGAATTCACACAGAAAATCAAGAGGCGAAGCAGTCGCTGAAGGGATATATTGGTGCACCGGATCACTACCAGTCAGTAGAGTCACGCGAGAATGAGAGTGGGGAGGTTGGGTTGCATGAGCTAGGTAGGGAGAGGAGGGAGGGAGGCACACATGAGGGCCTTGGCCAGTGGGGGTTTCGCGCACATGGGGGAGAGGGAGGAAGGTGGTTAGGTCACAAAAGGGGTAAGGGTGAAGAAGAATTAGAACATTATGGTCTCCAAAAAAACATAAATTATAATAATAATAACAATAATAATAACAGACACAATATTAATAATAAACATAATAAAAAAATAATTTTCATAATAACAATAATATTGTTACAATTATTTTTAAGGCATTTAATTTGAATTTTATTTTATTTTATTTTTAATTTAAATTTTATTTTATTTTAGAACACACACAGACTGCATGGTTACCTTAGTGAAGCCGCACAGTTCCCAAATTGTGCTCTTCCGACAAACTAGATGCTGTCAAGCCCAAAACACCTATTTCCAAATAAAAACACAAAAATTCAAAATGGGACTCAACCCAAACCTTGACAATAATATCCAAAGGAAACTAAATAATAAAATTTTTAATTTTACAGGTCAGGGAGTGTCTAAATAACTATAATAAAATTCCAGATAAAGATATACCTAATTTTTTCCCATCAAGAAAAATGGGAATATCAGTTAAAACTACATTGTAAGTAATTATTTGTTATTATAAATGACAAGAAGAATTTATAGCCAGAAATTTCCTTGTGAGGATACTAACAATATATGTCAAAAGTTCGAGATAAATTTTTTTGGCACATATAATGTTGTTGAAACTCATAGAGCTATGTAAAGAGAAGGTCACCATGCCTTTGACTTCTTTCCAAGTTAATATGTTGCAAATATGGATCAAATATTCCTATCCATTATTAACCATTTCCAATCATTTGGAGATAAATGTCTTGGTGATGAGATACTTGTTGAAAAGATAATATATATCATGCACATTGAGTTGGAATCAAAGAGTATTATTATTGATGATACAAGAAAGTTGAATAATCTTACCCTGGATGATCTTATTAGAAATCTTATGATATACGAGGGAAGAATAAATGGAGGTGATTAAATAAAGAAAAAGAAAAATTGGGGGGTTTACTTTGATTAAAAATACTCCTTACCTTATAAATAATAATCTTTTTAAAAGGTTATTACATCTTCAAGAAAAAATTAATTGGTTATTAAATCAGATTCTAGTGTTTCTGAACATTCTAAAAATGAATTACAGATCTTGTTTTGAAGATTATTAATATATTTAGTAAAAATTATTTCCAATACCGATATATGAAATTTCATATCTAAAGACGTGAAAATAAATAGGAATTCACTTTTTATAAACGTAATAAATTTGGACACATCAGAACATATTTTCGAAAGAAAAGGAAGAAAGTTCAAAAATAGAAGAATTTAGAAAGGGATACTAAAAGGTATTAGAAATATAAATTCAAGAAAGTGTTGAAAGCAACTAAAACATAGAGTGATTTTAGTGGTGATTCTATAAAGAGTTCTTCAAAAAATTATAGTTCTGATCAGAGGAACATGGTAATTTTTTTAATGTGCCAAAAGTAAAAAAATGTTTTATGGATAAGGTATGAACTACTAAGAACCTTTACATCATTTACTTAATTTAAAAATATACTAATTAGAAAACTTCTTCATCTTTGGATGATGAATCTCCCACAGCTTGGGAAGATAATACTATTCCTTCTTATGAAGATGTCTCTAAATTTTCAAAATTTCTTGAAAATAAAAATTGTAAAAATTGTAAAAAAACATGATAATTATAAGGGAGTACTTGTTAAGGATGATTCAAGGATTGATGTTTTGAAAAAATAGATATCAGATATTTTAAATGATCATAATAATACTATTTTTAAAAATTAAATTATTTTTAACAATTTAAACAATGTAATTAATGATAAATATGTTTTTGAAACTAAACATTATTCTAAAATTATTACTAATTAGGATAAATATGTAGTTGTAAAACTAAAATCTTGAATCTCGATTTTGGGAAATATTTTATCAAACTTTACCGCTTGTGAGTAATATTTTGATAAAATGTATAAACAAATTTATCCTCATGGTAATGATTATGGAATGGATTATACATATAAAAAACTAGTTTTTGTAAGAAATTATTTCTTCCTAAAAATGCTCTTTTTTGTACTAAATGTCAAATTAGTGGTCATTAGGAAAATAATTTTCTTCAAAAAAGATCAATCCGTATGATTTTAAAAATGCTATTTTTTAAAACAAATATGGATTCCTAGTGTTTTATTTTATAACATTACTATACTCAAGAAAAATTTATTTCTGAGAGTATAATGTTTTTTCATTCAGGAAAACAATAAAATTACCAACAATAAGAATACATGATATATGGATAATGGATGTTCTAGTCATATGACTGGTAAAAAATATTTCTTCCCTATGATTATCAATATTAATGATAGAAAAGTTTCTTTAAGAGATATTGATCAAGGTGAGATTGTTGGAATATGTAATATTTTTCTTCTCAGTATTGCCTTAATTTCAAATGATTTTTTTGATAAAGGTCTTATGAAAAACCGTATAAGAATAAGCCAATTTTGTGATGAAGGTTACCCTGTTAACTTTTGGAATGATAAATGTTTTGTACGTAGTTCCAATTATTAATTCATTCATTCTTCCAATCGGCATGATAATTTTCACACACTGAACATTGGAGACCATAGGAGTGAGGACTTACCTTATCTTAGTGAAATGGGAGAAAAATATTGCTTGTGGTGTAAATGTTAGGAAACTATAACCAAAGTAACATAACTATATTGACTAAGAATGGACTTGTTAAGTAACTATTGGAACTTCGATTTGATACTTCAAAATTATATGATACTTTTCAATTTAGAAAGAAACATATGTCATGTTTTAAATATATTAGATAACTCACAAATTTTTATATTTTATAGTTAGTGCATATGGATTTATTTGGTAATACAAAGAAAGAACTATTAGTGGAAGATACTAAATATATGTCTTAGTTAATTATTTCACTAGATATACATGGGATTATTTTCCCACAAATAAATATTAAGAATTTTTTAATTTAAAAAGTTTTGTAGACAAAGTTTAAAATGAGAAAAATCATCCATTGATGACTATTCATAGTGATCATGGTGGAGAATTTGTGAATTCTGATTTTGAAACATTTTTTAGATAGAAATCTGTTGAACATAACATTTTAGCACCTAGAACCCATCAATAAAATATTGTAGTTGAAAGAAGAAATAGAATTCTTCGAGAAATAATGAGTTCCATGTTGAGTGAATACTAAATTGCTAAAACATTTTTGGGATGAAGTAGTTATAACTACTTGTTATTCTATAAATTTAGTTTTTATTAGACATTTTCTTAATAAAACTTATTATGAGTAGTGGATAGGCAGAAAACCATAATTTTCTTACTTCATATTTTTTGGTTGAAATTTTTTTATCCTGAATATGAAAGATAACTTACAAAGATTTTCACCCAAATTCAATGAATGAATATTTTAAAATTACTTCACTACTTCTATGGATTATAGAGTTTTTAATAAAAATTCATGTACTATTGCGGAAATAGTCCATGTTATGTTTCATGAAACTGGTCCTTCTTTTTTTGAAAACAACATCAACCAAAATCCTCAAATGTGATTTACAAAACTGATTTTCAACCCACGTTAGAAAGATCTTCTCATAAGGATATAATTCCGGAAATTGATTCTGACATTATTCCTCGAGAACATTTTCAACCTATTATTGAAGAACATGTTGTTCAAAATCCAAGAAGTCAGTTATTTCTTAGGAATCATTCTAGTGATAGTATCATTGGTGATGTCGATCAAATAGTTAGGACTATAAGTTCCTTAAGTAATAAAATTTAACATCTAGATTTCTAATCCCAATTTAAACCTAATAATACTATTGATGATTTTGGTGATGAATATTGGATTAAGGCAATTCATGTTGAGCTCAATTAAATTGAGAGGATCATATACAAGAATTTAGTGAATAACCTAAAGAAACTTCTATAATTTGAGTAAAATGCGTTTTTAGAAACAAATGTGCTGAATATGTAATTATTTTTAGAAATAAATCTAGACTTGTTACCAGGGGTTATAATAACCAAGAAGGAATAGAACATGAATGAACCAATTCATTAGTATCTATTATTAATGTTATTTATATACTTAAAGACTTTGCATCATATTTTAATTTAAACTTTTTCAAATGGATGTGAAGTGTGTTTTTATTAACAGATATCTTCAAGAAGAAGTTTATGTTAACCAACCACCTAGTTCTGAAAATCGAAAACATTCTAAATAGGATTATAAACATACCAAATAATTATATATACTTAAATAAGACCCTTGAGCTTGATATGACAGATTAAGCAAATTTTTGTTACAAAACAATTTCGTTAACGGAGATGCGGCTCTAACCCTTTTTATAAAACATTTTATTAAAAATATGATGATTGAAAAAATTTATGTTTATTAAATTATATTTATATCAAATCTAATTTGAAAATCTCATGAATTACAACTTTGAAATGAGTATTATGGGCGAGTTAAAATATATTTTTCTATTTTCAAATTTCTCAAAAACCAGATGTAAATTTTATATCTCAACATATGTATATAAAATATCATATTATTAAATTTGTATTTGAAAATACTAAAATTTTAGTACTCCAATTGGTAACTAAAATACATTAGATCTATATGATTTTAGATAACTATTTTTTCAAAATACTTTTAGAGTAACAATAGGACGTTTACATTACATAACCACTAGTCATCCAAATTTAATGTTTTATATATGACTATATGATAGATTTAATGAAAATCAAAGTAATACCAATTAAAATTTGTAATTTTTTTTATCTTAATAGAATAATGTATTTAGGTCTTTTTTTATTCTTCAGAAAAGGTTTTCAAACTAAAATATTTTTCAGATGTTTCCTTTGGTGGTTATAGAATTGATAGAAAAATCACATTTGGAACTTTTCATTTCTTAAGAGATTAATTAGTATCTTGGTCATGTAAAAAACAAAATTCATTATCACTTTTCACTATTTATGTTGAATATGTGGGATCTGAAAGTTTTTGTGCTCATGTGTAGTGGATACAACATGCATTTACTAACTATGGCATGAGTTTTACTATAACGTGAATACTCTGTGATAACAGAAGATCCATTTCATTGAGTAAAAACTCATCACCTCACACATTTTATAAACACATAGATATATGACACCATTTCTATCAAGATCATACACTTAAAGGAGATATCATTTTAAAATTCATTGGAATGATGACCAATTCATTGATATTTTTACAAAACCCATTTCTTCTAACAGAGAAGGATACATTAAATAGAAGTTAAGAATGATCAACATAATGTTATCATTCATATATAACTCTTAATTACCCATATACTTACATTAATATACTCAATTTCATAGGGGTTACATATGTTTTATGTTTTCCACAACTTTTAGTTTTTCTTAAAATATTTTGTTTTATAAAAATGTAATTTTTTCTAAATTTTTTTATCATAATGAGATTTTAGACTCAGTTTTTTAAAATATATTTTATAATTAAGATTTCTTAAAAGGTTCTTTACACTCTAAAAAATGGTTAAAATTTCTGGACTCAATTTTTGTTATAATGTTTCTGGATTGAAATATATCTTATTGAGTGTTTTTGATAAAACAATTACAACTACTTTTCAATATGAAAAAATCATAATTATAATTCTTTAAAAATTATTATTATTTTGTTTTCAATCAAAAAATTTTCTAATTAAAATTTTATAACATCTTTTGTTTATGAAAAACAAGAAGAATGAGTTATTTGTAATGATCGATTTCTTCACTTTGAATGGTACATCTCTATTATTTAACTTTTCACGCTATCTCATTACGTTAGTTCTGTTAATTATTTTAATAATATTAGTTTTATAAAAAAATATCCATTTTTTTATATTTGTATTCATTCCCCAAATTATAATAATTTTTTAAACCTAGAGAGAGAAAAATTTCATAAATCCTTCTTTGAATCAATATCAACTGTCAGATCGTAATGGATTTATTATCAATCACTAGATTTATTTTGAAATTGAACTGGAACCCTGATCCCATACATAAAAGAGGGTGGCTCTATCCCACATCTATTGATTCTTGATATTTTCTCTTGATCATATGACTCTTTTAGGTTCATCGGTCCGATAAGTCACCTTTTTTTCTAATCCAATGGCTTTAGTATCATTCTGATGGCAACCAAAGAATATTTTTCAAATGGTATGATTTTAAGGATACTCATTCTGTGGAAAGGAGATTGAGATAGTATAAAGGATTCATATGTGTTCATATTGGATTTTTTATTAAATATTAGTAAAATTGACTTAGTAGTATCTTTTCTTATTACAATTGATGATATCAAAACTCACACTATAAAATATTAGATCATAATGTTCCTTGCTTTATTAAACAATATGGTTGTAGAATTTGTGAATGTTTATAAAGTGGGAAATAATTTGTCTTTGATGAGATAAAATATTTCTTTCCTATGTGATGATACTTTGAAAAGAATGATTTCCATTTTTGATAATAATTAAAAAATGTTTTTCGAAAAAATGGTGATATTTCATCTAAATCTAAACCATCAAGGAAATATTTGAAATTTGATAAGAATAAGAAAAGTAAGGTTGAAACCTCTTAAAAAATGATGTAGAAGAAACAGAAGAAATTTATTGATGATATTTATTATGATTTGATGAAAAAAATGATGATAAGAAAAAAAAATGGGATCCACATATCGGACTTGACCCTACAAACACTATGGAATTTATAATTCATGACGTCGATATGTTGAGGAAAGAATAAATGAAAAATAAATCAAAATAAAAGGTTTTTATATTCTCATATTTGTGAAAATTTATTGAAGGGAGTTGGGAGAGATTTTGGGATTGTAGTTCCACCCACTTTCTGAATCAATAAACTTATCCTAGATACAATTTTAGCTTTTGAAGATACTTATATTGTATATTTGTATCTTCCATTAGTGCTGGATAAAAGGAAATAAATTGATTTTTAACAAGAATCGGCACCGGATGTTCCTAAACAACAATCAGAACCAGAACTAGACAAATGAGATTTATGAACAGCCAGAGATCTTGAGCAGTTTCATGAAAAAGAAGATGACCAAGAGGTTTATGGGAAGGATAAATAAATAAATGACGAAGAAGAAGGTATTAAATATGATGAAATTGAAAAATTATTTTAAGAATAGATATAAGTGTATGAGAATGAAAATGATGAGAATTAATAGGATAAGAATCAAGATGAAGATGCGAATGAAAAATCTCAATCTGAAAAAACATCTTCAGAATCGTCATCGAAATCATTATAAGAATTATCTTCTAGGGATAATAAATAACAAAAAATATAAAACAGTTCTGAAGAAGAATCATCAAAATCATTAACATAATCAATATCTAATAAAGGTTGAGATAATCAAAATTCAAAGACAAAGGATGATGTTAAAAAAACCAATATTTATATCAAGGAATTATATAATCATGAAAAATTTGATGTCATGTTAGCTTCTAATAAATATGAGAAATCTCTTTCAATAAAATAAAAAAAGAAAGAAGAATTTTTAGAAGTCGGAACCATCAGAATTAAACCACCTAGGATTCAACAAGAACAATTGGATTCTACTAGAACCATTATTTTGGATGGATTTGACTATATTTTTTATCATTTAAAAAGGTTTGAAGAAACAATAACATATTTTCATGACCAGGAATCTTAGTTTCAGTTGATTTCGGAAGATTTAAATGAGAAATTGAAATCGATAAAGGTTTTAACTGAGAAAGTTATTCGGATTGAAACTCAGTTAAAAAAAATTCAAGAATGTTCTCAGGTCCACAAAAGGCTTTCAATCAGATGATGAAATGGTCTCATCATGTTGATGTTGATATTAAGATTCATGTAGAGAATATGGATGAAGTGAATAATCTTATTAATGAGTCATCAGAATATTTCTATTAGTTATTTAATGATATGGATGAAAGGGTATATATTTTAGAAGTCTTTAGGGATACAACTCATAATTATACTAAGGAAGTAAATGATCTGACAGGAAATATCTGATATATGCAGTTGGAGTTGACCAGACTCAAATGTTCTAAAGACGAAATGAACATATTGTGGAATCATAAAAAAGAATTATCTAAAAATTTTCTAATTAAAGAAGATAAGATTGATAAGATGGAGCAGGACCGAAAGGAATTAAAGAAGATGAAGTCATTTGTGAAAACTTTTATTAAAAAAGACTAATTTTTTTTATTAAACTCATGAATGTATCTATTTTTGAAAAAACGTTTGAAAACGTTGTAATGAATGAATGAATTAATCCTTCCATCCATTTCTGATCTGTTTGAATATTTTTTAATTATGATTAGTTGAGTGTTTTTTTTCATATTTTTTTGGAAAATTAGTTAGTATATTATTTTGTTTCTTATGTTTTCTTATTTTTATAATGTTTCAAGAAACATCAAAATAATTCCACATTACATTTTTAAAATCAAAAGGGGGTGGGAAATTTTAGAAAAATGGTGAGATTTTTCTTAAATGAAGTGAATTTTTTATAATGGGATAAATACCTATGGGGGGGAAGTTTTTACAATTGAGGAGACACTTTTTTAAAATGTATAATTTGATCTTTATGGGGATATATTATCCTAAGGGGGAATTCATCATATTAACATTCTTAATTTTCATGGTATTTAGAAAAGTTATAAACTTAGGGGGAGTTATGGTTTCAAAGAATAAATCTAAAAATGTATTTCATAATAGAAATGTAATATATCTTGTTAAAATTTATTTGACATTTATGTCATGGGGTATATGATTTCCAAAAAGGGGAATATTTTTTAGTTATAATTTTTTACTTATACCTTTTCTATACATTTTTTTTTGAAAATTAAAAACACTTTCTTAAAAATATATTTACAAACATTTTATGTCCAAATTATTTTATCATTTTCTTGTAGAAAATATATTTTTTTACCATTCTTAGAATATGTTCATAATTATTATGAGCATAAACTTTATATTTTTCATTATGATTATCATAATGAGAATGTATCTAATTAATCATACTCACCTTTATCAATACTAGAAGTTGGAATTTATATCATGACTGTCATAATGAAAAAGTCCTACAAATCAAACCGATACCAGTACTAATAACCTCAATCTTATACTCATAAAGGTTATTATAATGAGGATTATAAGTAAGTGCATCAGACTGACTTAGGTTTATAATTATATTTTTTAGGCTTGTTTCGAATGTGAAAAACATCTTATACACTATAATAGTGTAAATTAATACGATATCAAGTATTCAGTTACATCATATTGTTATGTGTTTTGAAGTGCCAGATTTCCAAGTTGTTATGAAAAACACAGTGAAATATGAATGTTGGGTGATCAATATGAAAATTGGGAAGATGCCTATAAATAAAAAGTCATTAAAAGTGACTAGAGTTGTTGAATTTCATTTAATGTTCTCATTTTTTGATATCTATGAAGATTTCATAGCATGAACGTCTTGTTCTTAGTCTTTGTAATTGTTTAATGTTTTCCACTTCAAAGTAATCCTTGTTAGGTTGTCTTATTAGGAACTTTTTTCATTGTAATATATGTTTGAAAATAACAACAATCGTGGGATTTTAGGGATAAGAAGGCATAGATATTGATCTATCAGATCAAGGGCTACTAGGGATAGGTAGATAGAGAATTTGATCAATCAAATCAAGGGCTGTTAAAGCTAGATAGATAGAGAATATGATCATCGTATTGAGGGATTTCAAGGATATAAAGAGAGAGTCATTATGATCATTTTTATCGAGGGATTCCATGTTAAGGGAAGAAAATCATTCTTATAAGTATAAAACACAGGATACCTTTAGTCTGAGTTGTAGATTACCTTTATCTTAAGGTTAAAATAGTTATCTTTTTATAGATAGAAAGTCACTCTTTCATTTGTATGCTATTTTTTACTTATTGTTTACAAGTTCATTTTCCCATTCATGTCTTAATAGAATGTGAGACATCATATTCATATTTATATTTTATTTTATTTAATCGTATCCATCGTGATTACGATTATTTTACTCTGATTAATTGGATCCATAGTGATTACTCTATTTTTCTCTAATTTAATCAGACCATATCATGGTTTGATTCTGTAATTACGATCATCCGAATAAGTTCCATATCTAATAATGTTATTTAGGACAATTTGTGTATTTTTTGGTTTAGTTATTTTGAACTACAATTTTAAAAACTACAATCCCTTTATCCCTCTCTGATGTAATATAGCCATCTAATCATATTATTACGATCCTAATTAGTATTAGTTCTATAAAATTGATCCAAAGAATTGTTTCTAGAGGAGGATTTCACTACTCATATACTTATTGAGGTTATTAATTTCTTTACAATTACATGTTGTTGATGTTTCATTATAAACTTATTGTTTATAAAACTTTTTTTACACTATCATGTTTTATAGAAAAGAATATATCATTTGTTTTTAATATGGAAGGAATGAATATCATATCCACAGACAACTGACCACCTATTTTTTATGATGATGAATATAAGTACTAGAGATATAGGAAGAAAACATTTTTTATCAACACATGGTTTGACCATTTTCTAATATTGAATATGTCACAAACCAGCCTAGGTCATCCCTGAACTGTTTACTTGAGCCGGTGAAAAACAGGGCCCGAAGGGTGTTCCCGATCCCCATAGGCAGGAAACTAGTGCCATAAATCAAAATAAGATAGTTGGAATTATTCAGCTCATAAATTAAAGAAAAATAAATAAATAAGAACTGAGAAAAATAACGAAACACTAGTAGAGGAAATAAAATAATGTTTCACAGTTATACATACTTCCAAGTGACCTAATGGGTCACCACCAAACATAGAAGCATGCTAACTACATGAACAAACCAAACAACAACATGAAACTAAAAATATAAAGTATATGTGAGGACTAATATACTCATTAGGAATGAGAACGATAAACAATTCCCTAATCCCTTACCTTTAGGAAGAAACCCAAATCTTGATAGTTTGAAAATAATATATTAGAAAATAATGTTTTTCATTTTCTTCAAATTAAGGAAAAAAGATTGAATTTTCAATGAAATAATATCAATTAAATTATATTTCCAAAATATATTCCAAGAATGCATTAACAGTTCAAAGTTAACAAAATAACTTAAATTAAATGATGGTTTTCATAGATTAGAAATCAAGCATGAAACAACTAAAATGAAAATCTTATCACAAGCACCAAGGAAAATAACTAAGAATCTAGTGTTAGTTGGGGACCTATTATCCTCGTACCTCAGTGTAACATGGCTTTGAAACCACAACTAACAGCATTCTCATGCACGAGTCACTAGTTGGGGGCACCCCAATGTCCTAGTGGTCTCCAATTATCATAAAGTATTAGTTAGTGTTGTAGCATCAATCCTGGCAGATGAAACCAAGGCGAACCACTTTTGAATCATATTTAGTAATATACCTAATCTACCCACCTTAGTACATGAGGTTTCTCCTATTATACATTTCAAATTTCAGTGAGAGTTTATCATGAAAACATTTATGAACACATCACATTCTTTATCCAAAAACCATTCAACATCCTGCACTATCCTCCCTCCAAAGTACATTCCCCTTTTTATACCACAGAACAATGCACAAACCTCAAAACTAGGTACATATCACAAATAAAACATTAACACTTAAATAAAATTCTTAAAATTATATGTAATTCCTCAAGAGAGGGTTTCCACTTTCACAAACCATTCTCATGTTCCAAATGGACCTCATTAATTTACAAAGAATACTTCCATTTTAGAAAAATGTCATTTTTCAAACACTTTTAACTAATAAATCATTTGTAAATAAAATTAAACAACCATGTTACCCAAATTTTTAGGTCATACTTGTAACCAAACCTATGTCAAAGCAACAAATATAAGAAATACAATTCACCATTTAGCCTCAAATTTAAACCAAAATAGATGCACTTTTCATAACTTATGAACACATGATATTTTCCCTTTTTAAAATCATACTAGAACCCATTTTCATTAAAAATAAACTTTCAAAACTAATATAAACACGAAAAAATTTAGAAAATACCCACCATACACACCCAAAATGATTTTAGAAATCACTTTTTAAGCATTTACAAACCTAAAGTTGAATTGGAAAATTTAGGTAAGTCCCACACCAAACATCAAATCACTATGGATATCATGTTTAAACTATATAATACTAAATATAATGTTTAAAAAATTCTAGAAATTATGGGATTCAAATTGAAGGACTTGTCATAGGGGACCTACCTCAAACATGTTGCTCTCTGATGACAGCCACCAGAAACTACACTTCACACCATAACTCACATGAATTTATAGATATTTATATTTAAATACTCATAAATGAGTTTCACATATTCCCCATTCCATGAATGAATATTTAAAGATATGGAATATATATATATATATATATATATATATATATATATATATATTTGTGTCTTACCTATGCATGTATATATAGGTTTTCTTCATACCCACATCCCAAAACCACATCTATGGGACCCAAGACACTCTATAAAAATTTAAAAACAACTCAAAGCCCCACACAAAATACCCATGCACCCTAAATAAATATCCAAAAACTCAAATATCACAAAAACCTAAAAATAAAATTAAACCTAAGCAACATAATTGGAAATCCATATCATGAATAATGGAAGGTAGATAGAAAATGTATGAAATGTGTTTCCTTTGGTGGAAACACTAAAACATGCTTCAATGAGGCCCAAAAGACCCCTTGCATTCAATATTCAGGATAGAAACAGAAAAACTCAGTTATTTGGAATCCCTAGGGTTTGACTAATTCATACGCACCTCACATATGAGAGTAAAATCACAAAATAAGGGGGGAATAAGAGAGGGGTTACTCACTAGAGGGATTCATACCCACAATTTGGAGGCGGAACGGTCGCCAGAGGGATAGAGCAGCGCACCAGAGCACTCCCGGTCGACCGAGTCATAGGAGGATGAGGTGGGGGGATGCTGGGTGACGCGATCAAGGTAGGGGAAGGCTAGCCACGTGAGGAGTTCTCTCTGCCGAAGGAGGGAGGGAGGTGTGCTAGAGGGCCTTAGCCAGTGGGGGTTGTGCGCGCATGGAGGATGTTAAGGAAGGGGGTTTAGGTCATGTAAGTTGTAAGGGGTGGAAGAAGGATACCCTTTAGGGTCTTCAAAAAATATCTAACTCTAAATAATAATAAGAATATTAATATTAATAACAATAGTAATAACAATATTAATAATAAACATTGAAACAATAATAATAATCATCATCATCATCATAATAATATTATTTTTATTACTATTATTATGTCATTTGTTTTTAATATTATTTTTTATGTTTTATTTTTATTTTATTTTATTTTAGAGTATAGGTATACTACATGGTTACCTTGTCGAAGATGAACTATTGTAAAATCGTGCTTTGCTCACATGCCAGATGCGGTCAAGCCCAAAACACCCATTTCCAATTAAAAACACAAAAAAATAAACTGGGACTCAATGGGATCCTTGAAAAGAATATCTAAATCCATGAAAATAATAATAATTTTAAAGTTCAATGTGTGAAAATTATCCCCACTATAAAAAAATTCTACAGAGTTAAGGTTACCAAACCGAACGACAAATCCAACTCGAGTTTGAAACTAAATGTTGGCAATGAAATCATGAAATTAGTGTGAATTTTTACTCCACCAGTCAAACCCAACCAGCTCTAAGGGAAATTGAAATGAGTAGAACCATGTTAAAAATAGGATGGTTCTCCCCTCCCTAATAAACAAAATAGCACTGACCACGCTAGAAGGATCCACAATATGATTTATGGTGTGTCTCCCCACCAATTTTGAATTGAAAGGCTCTGACCACCCAATATAGGCCGATATGGGAAACCCAACATAAACAGACCCACGAACTATCCGCACCGACCAAACCGCACAGCTACTAGGAATTTATAACCCAAAACCAAACCCATAGTACAAGGGAAACCCGACAAAAGAAACTTGAACCACTATCAGACCATCCCCTGAAAAGGAGAACCATTAAGTGAAGAGAAAGGTCTTCCGACCAGTAAAAACTGAACCCGCTCAACGGCACAAACCCATAAAATCCAAAATATGGAATCCCTGAAGCTCCCTACACATAAACAACCCCCACCACATTGGGTTCCCAAAAAAACCAAAACCAAACGGTGAATCAAACCACTAATAATTTTTCCCACAAGAAATGAGAATCTCCAAAACAAGCATGACCTAAAATAAAAATGGGCCACAAAATGATCTAACCAAATGAGAGACAATCATCTCGAGATTCTCATAAACAAGGACACAACATTTAAAGGTTTATCTTCCATAAAGGACGACCACTAGAATTACAAGAAAATGAGACCAATAATCTTTCTTGCAACCAAAGTGGAAATTTAAAAACCAAGAAGATTACAACATGGAAATGAGGCCTCAAGTCCATTTATCATAGAGTGGAACCATAAAAAATAAAAAATCTAAAATACATGAACATATATCATCCCCATTCCAGCACTGGAGACAAATGATAGACCTAGATTCCCCACACCCAATGATTCATGATGGCGTGAAAAGATTCACTCTCAGACTTTTGGATAGAACTCAGATGTCTTGAAGCATATTCTTCCCAGTTGTATGGATTTGATTATATTAAACTAAAACATCTTATTTCAGTAATGATATTTACATAACCGCTTCAAATAAACCAAGGGACCATGGCGAAAAAAAACAAAATTCTGTCTATGAATGAGACACCGTTCTTTTTTCATCTAATGAAGATGGGTGAAAAACCAAGAAGAGTTAGGTGTGGTCAATAATTAGGAAAGGCTCTGTATCCACAAGTCAATTCATAGTTTTTGTAGAGTCACCAATGAGAATACTCATAGAAGCACTCCAATTATAATTTCCTCAAAATCCCTAACAATAATATTTTTTACATGTTTTGACCACTAACAACGACCAACACCAATTCCCATAATTGAACTTCCCCTAACATAGAGAAATGAGTCCTAGCGTCCTATCATCCACTCATCGCATAAACCTTTATCACGAATACTCAAAAACTATATGCGCAAAACCAATTAAAAATCATCATAAACCAAAATACAAAACTTGAATCACAACCCCAAACATAAACTCAAATCACCATTTCAACACCATATTCAGCATGTCAAACACTAAATAATACTAAAAAGGATTCAAAAAATGAAAAGAAAAAACCATAAATCACTCACTCAATTTTAAAAACGTTGAATCTCTGATTTTTGAAGATAAAAAAATCAATAAAAAAACTACATAAATTTTCACCATTGGTATTCCATGAAGTCTCACACAAATACACACACGTACAAACAGATATATATATATATATATATATATATATATATATGATAGTTCAATCACCCATCCACACATACCAAGAATTATCCACATATTGAATGTGTACATTAATATCTATAATCATCCATAGAAATAACAAGGGTCAATTCAAAACATGTCTCACTCCCTTTATAGTTCATTTAACCTAAATCCAAAATATCCAAACAACATTAATTTCACCCTCTAAAAATTATTTTCAAAATGGAAAAACAATTTCCAAAACACCTTTTATTTTTTCTTTTTAATATATACCTTCCATTAAAAGAAGAAAATCATTTCATAAAAAAATTATACTTCCACAAACCATTTCCCCTTTGAAACCCGCTTTTTTAACCATTTTCCTTTTTTAAATCTACTCAAGAAAACTGAAACTAAGCCCAAAAATAACTCACATCAAAACATCCAAAAATAAAGAACTAGTGTCTATGCTAACCTGTAAACATGGCCTAGAAAACCATGCCTCGAGAGAGCATTAACCACAGGATGTATCACGAACTGTGCACTCAGGATCTACATTGGTTAATACTTCATGCAATCACATTGTGTAACACCAACTCACTCCCTTTTTCATCCCTCGTCCACATAGACTAAGCCATTGAAAAATTCAAATCTTAGACATCCCTAACAGACATAATGGTCAGAATGCCCAAGGATTCAGGAAATCCTTCTCATAGCTACCTCTTGAGTCTTGATTGTACTAATCTACAACCTACTTAACACCCTATATAACATGGGCCTCTTCTGATAACATTTTTTCATGAACCAACCTAGGTCAGCCCTGAACCAGTCACCTGAGCCAGTCTGTAATAAGGCTCAAATGGGGTTCCCAATCCCCATGGTCTGGAAAAAATTGTGAGACATCAAAATAAGATAGTTAAGAATTATTTTTCTAATAAATGAAATAAAAATAAATAAATAAGAAGTGGATAAAAAGAATAATCACTTGAAACAGAAATGAAATAAAGCTGCAGAGCTAAACATACCTCCATGTGACCTTATCGGTCACCACCAAACATTAAAGCATGCACACAACTAGAGAGACCACAAACAAGAACTTAGACATGAAAAGAAAAATTAGGCATGGCCACAAGGATGCTCAATATGAATTAAAATGATAAACAACACCATATACCCATAACTTTTAGAAGAAACCCAAATCATGATAGTTTGAAAATAAGACATAATAAAATAATGTTTTTCCTTCATTTATAATTAATTTAACAAGATTTAATTTTCAAGAAAATCATTTCTGTTAACTAAATTTTAAAAATATATTCCAAGCAAGAATTAACATTTTAAAGTGGAAGGAAAAAACATATATTATAATATCTTATTCACAAATGGGACATCAAACTTGAAATAAGTGAAATTAAAATCATATCACTTGTACCATGAGATATCCCTTAGAATCCAGTGTTTGTTCAAGACCTAAGATCATCACACCTCAATGAAACGTGGCTTTGAAACCATGACTAATAGTGTTATCATGCATGATCCACTAGGATAGGACACCCCAATGGCCTAGTGTTCTGTAATCATCATAAATTTTTAGTTAGCATTGTAGCGTCAATCCTGCTAGAAAACCCGATATGAACCACTTCAGAATCATCTAGAATACTAGTCATAGTCTTCTCATATTGGTACCTAAGGTTTCCAATGTACTATATTTCAAATGTAGGGGAGTTTTTATCAAGAAAACATATATGAAAATATCACTTTGTTTATCAAAAAACTCATCCCACATCCCACCACTAATATCCCCCCTTAAATGTATTCCCCTTTTATACCACACAATAATTCAATAGACTAAACATTAGAAACATATCATAAATAAATTATTAAAACATAAATCACATTTCTAAAACAAGGGGTAATGCCTCAAGATAAGTTTTTCGTTTTTTCAAAACATTATCAAGTGCCAAACAGACCACATTAATTTACAAAGAATATCAATATTTTTGAAAAATCACATTTTCCAAACACTTTAAATTTTGAAAAAAATTTAAAAATACAATTAAACAACCCAAGAGAACCACTTTTAAAATCATAATTCAAGCCACACCTATGTCGAGTCAACCAATTTAAAAAAAATAAAACTCACCATTTAACCTCAAATTTACACCAAAACACATGAACTTTTCTTAACTTACCAAAAACATTGAATTTACATTTTTTTTAAATAATACATGAACCAATTTTCATGAAAAATAATGTTTAAAAATTAATATAAACACCAAAAAATTGACAAGTACCCACCCAACACACCGAAAAACATTATAGAAATCAAATTTTAAGCATTTGAAAACCTAAGGGCGAATCATGAAAATAAAGGAAAGCCGATCACCAAACATTGCATCACTTTGAATATCATATTTAAACTATATATTACTAAAATTATCTTTAAAAACATCATGAACTTAAGGAATTAAAATTAAATGCCTGGGAATACAGGACCTACCTCAAAGATGTCGCTCTCTTATGAAAACCGCCCGGACTAACACTTCGTACGTACAAACATAAATTTGTACATATATATATATATACACCCCTAGATTCATTGCACAAATTCTCCACAAAATTAAGGAATATTCAAAAATATGGAATACATATATATGTCTTACCTAAGAATGTACATATAGATGTTCTGGATACCCACAAATTGAAACCACATCAACGAGACCCAATATAATCTAGAATTGTTTTACAAAAACTCAAAAAACAGCAGCAAAGACCCACACACCCAAAAGAAATTACAGACAACTCAATTATCACAAAACCCCTAAAATAAAATACCAAAGTAATTGAATCAGAAATCCATACCTAGAATAATGGAGGGTGAACCGAAATGGTCTGAAATGTATCGCCTTCATCATAATACATCGAATCGTACTTGAAGGAGGCCAAAAAGACCCCTCACACACCCCCTTGAATAATGAAACAAAAAAACAGTTTTTTTGAAAACCACTAGGATTCATCTATGTTATACACACCACCTAGAAGAGACTAAAATCACAAAATATGAGAGAAATATGGGATGGGAGGTTTGCTGGAGGGATTCGAACCCAAAATAGAGAGGCAGAGTGGTCGCTGAATGGATGGATTGGCACGCCGGAGCAATCCTGGTCAGCCTTGTCACATGAGAAGGAGAGGGGGAGGATGGTTTACATGATAAAATGAGTGGGAAGGGCAAATGTGTGAGGAGGATCTGCCACTAGAGGAGGGAGGGAGACATGCCGGAGGGCCTTGACTAGTGGGGGTTATGTCTGCATATATGAGATAGAGGAAGGGGGTCAAGTCACATAAGGGGTAAGTGTGGAAGAAGAAGGATACAATTTGGGGTCTCTAAAAAATTAACTAACCCAAAATAATAATAATAATAATAATATTAATAACAACAAAAACAACATTCTTAATAATAAACATAATAATAAACATAATAATAATTATCATAATAATCATTAGAACAATAATATTATTACTATTATTATTAATAAATTTAATTTTAAATTAATTATATATAAATTTTCAATTATATTATATTTTATTTTATAATAAATTTATACCACAAGGTTACCTGGGCAAAGCCACATGGTTCCCAAACCACGCCCTACCTACGCACCGGATACTATCAAGCCCAAAACACCCATTTTAAAATAAAAACTGAAAACTATAGACTGTGACTCAACCAAAACCACAACAATAACATCAAAATCTAGAAAAATTATAAAATAATGAATTTTAAAGGTTAGGGTTTGACATAATAGATATTATAAAACTCCATATAAAGATAGAACTACTTTTCTCCTCAAAATAAATATGAATATCAGTTAAAATACATAGTAAGTAATAATTTATTATGTTCCATTAAAAGAATCATTTATAGGTATATTTCTTCTTGTGAAGCTACAAATAGTATATCAAAAAAGATAAACATCGCAAATTTTAGAACATATAATGTTGTTGAAACATAGAGATCTATGTTAAGAGAAGTTTATGAGGCATCTGACTTATTTCTAAGTGAATATGTTGCAATGATGGATCAAATATTCATGAAAATTATAGGAAGTTTAAAATCTATTGGGGAGAATGGTCGGGATAATGAGATACTTGTGAAAAAGATAATAGATATCGTGAACAATTTGTGGGAATCAAAGAGGATTGTCTGTGATGACACAAGGAAGTTGAATAATATTACCCTGGATGATCTTATTATAACTCTTATGAAATATGAGGGAAGATTAAAGAGAAATGCTACAATTTGAAAAAGAAAACTTGTGGTGTTTACTTTATTTTAACATCTACCTTACCTCCTAAATTACAATCTTTTGAAATGGTTTTTATGACTTCATGAAAGAATAAATTGGTTATCAAATCTGATTCATGTTCTGAACATTCTAAAAAATAAATAGAAAACATTTATAGAATGATGAATCAGATAGTTAGTAAAAAGGATTTCCCACACCAAAATAAAAAAGATAATAAGGAAATAATTAAAATGAAATAGGAATTTAATTGTTTTAAATGCATGAAAGTTTGACACATCATACCGTATTGTTTAAAGATGAAAATGAAATATCAAAAAGAAAATAAATTAGAAAGGTCACTAAAAAGTATTATAAATATAAAGGCAAGAAAGTGTTGAAATATTCTGACACGTGGAGTGATAGTGGTGGCGATTATTTAGAGAGTTATTCATAAAATGATTATTCCAATTAGAGGAACATATGACTTTTTTCAGATGTAAAAAAGTAAATCAATGTCTCATGGCTAAGGTATTAAATAGTGAGAACCTTAGCAAAATGTACTTAAGTGGAAACTATCATGATGAGTGAATTTCAACATCTTGGTGTAACGCCCCGACCCCAGTTACCTAGAGTCGGTGCATTATTTCGTAACATTGACATGATCACAAAAGATCAAGTCTCAAAATACCGATTAGTTTAGTAGCCTTGGAAACACTAGATACATTCATAAATGTTACATTACATCATAAAGTTAAAAATCAAAATAACATAGTCTTTATAGTCCACACTTCTATCCACTTTATACTATCCCTGTAGGTCAGTCATAAAATATTTCTTCACATCCTGCAAAAAATAAAACATTGAAAGGGGTGAGCTCAGATGCTTAGTAAGGATAACAATATTTTGGAAGCATTCATAAATAAACATAATCATTTAAGGCAATGTATAACTAAAACAAAAGCATTTTAAACATGAACTTCAACATAACATGGAAAAAGTAAAATGAGATAATTCCATTTACTTATTCACATGGATATTCTACTGGTCGAATAATCACATGAAATATCAATATCCACTTTCATAATGATGGAATGCATAATGCCAGACTATCATAACCACATAGACAAGGCCTCGTGCCAAGACTACAAATAAGATTTTGTCAAGGCCTCGTGCCAAGACACTAGTTTGTCTTATGAGACCTTCCGATGCATCGATGAGCTATAGCGGTCTCCACCCGTCACTTATTAAGTCCAATGCATTCCTCATATGAACAGGTTTAAACATATCCTAAATCATTACATAATCGTATCACATAAAACATGCATAAAGGAAACATAACATTTCCACATTTCAATCACGAGATATCAACACAACACATTGATATAATAAAAAAACACTTTCAAAACCATTTTCAATACCAAAATAAAATAAAATTAAAACTTTGTATTTATTTTTTATTTAAAAAAGTTATGGCTTGTAGAGGAAGCCGAAACTAAAATAATGGTCACGACAGTGGAGAAGTCATTGTCGCCGCATACATACGACAAGAAAAACATTCCTTTTTGTAGTTTAGTAAAACACTTCATATAAAAATATTAATTTTGAATAAACGTAAAAGTCAAAGGGGTTTATACACAATATAAAAGTATGTGGTGTATAAAACGAAATATGGCTCAATGAAAGGAGATTGAGACGAAGTCCTTACAAAGATCATTTTTTTTAAATAAAATAGATCTATTATGTGTACTCACTATAAGTACACATAAATAAAGTACAAATAAAATACAGGACATAATAATATCATGACATAATTTCAATGTAAGAGATTAACCCATGGAATGGAAATTGGGTTAACAAGTTCCCTTACCTTGTGTCCGACTTGACTCGATCGTTCTTTAACCTCCTGAATAATAAATAAGATTTAATTTATACTTTCTTAATAACCTTTTTAAAGTTCATTATTCCTTTTATATCACTTATTACCATGTTATGAACATTATGTAATTATTTAAGTTAATAACGGGTTTTTTGTCGATCTTTGGTACTTGAGTCAAAAATAAACTTCTTATAATTACAAGTTGTTCATGTGGTAAAATATCCATTATATACATAATTATATTCATGATGTAGATATCATATTTATCATACATATCCAGTATATACATTCATTTATAATATTACATTACATTTACAAGTAAGAAATGAAATGCACCGTTCATGGAGACGGTAAGCCGTACGTACGCATGAACGCTAATTTCATTTCTATTTCATATTTAATAGAATGAAATCATAACTATATAAAGTTATATTATAATTCCAGTATAATATAATATATAATATCATTTACTCCAGCATTTATACATCCCACATATGGCATTAACAATTCAAATCACTTTGAGGGGGTGGTAGTCCGCACATCCTAAAATGAAATTATCGAATTTACCCATAATGGAAATCATAATGGTATTCCCTAAATGAGAAATAAAGAATCATAAGGAAAACATAAAAATAATATATATCATATATAAAAAATAGTGTCATCATAATGGCCACCATTAGAGGTGTTAAAAGAAGATTGAACAATCATTGTTTCGTGAGGCAGTATTTCACCACCCAGAGAAACAGTATGTTCATTAACCATTTGACGAAGGTGTGTGTAAGTGTAAATAAAATAATTCTCATAAAAATATCCTAGTATATTGAAGATACTGGTGTTGTTACAAAATAAAGTAATAAAAAGATTTTAGGGGGTTGGAGAAGAAAAATAAAACAAAAGAACACAGGAGAAGGCATTACCTTAAAATCGGGTAACTCTTTTTGATTTGAGAAAATGACTTCTTTGGGAAGACTTCTACCCAAAGTTAGGCATCTAGGAGTAAGAGATTGATGTTGAGAGAGTATTTGGGCAGAGTTTGGCCAAGAAAAATGGCTTTGATGGTGAGAATAACGTGGCAGAGGTGGGGGCCTTTTATAAGAGGAGAGGAGGGGTACACTTGGAAAGATTCAAATGTTACATTATTATGAAATGATTTTCTAATTATAAAGGTCCCACAATGATATATTTATAGTATAAGGTGTTAAGGGTTCGGAATATATCCATACAATAGGTTTTTGACAACTGTAAGTCTTAGATTTTACATTATCTTTTCATTTTTTAAATCGTTAATTAATGAGGTAATTGCTGCATCATCATTGTGTCATAAATATTTTAATTTATTTAATGTCTAAAAAAATTACCATGATGTAGGAAATCGTTTTAGCTTTCCAATTAATATTTATAGTCGAAAAGTTAACTTATTTAATCCCATGTAATAATTTTTTTAGTAAAACAACACAAGTTTGTGACAATTTTATTTTTACTCTACATAAAAAGTTATTAATATCATTTTCTTACCCAAGTGGATCCATGGAGTCCCAAATCTGACCCATGGATTGTCGTGGTAGGACATGACTCATAAAAAAATGGTAGGATAAGTTTAAATGTATTTTCATATCTTTATAATATCATTTTTACCCTAAAGTTCACTAATTACCTTTAATCGCGATTAATTAAACTTAAAAGTTACTATTCACCAAAAAAATATTTTAATCCCATTGAACCACATTTTACTTTCTAATGACAACCATGTATTTCAGATTTTTTAAAATCAAATCATAGAAGTGGTAATGTTTCATTTAAACGAAAAATCAGTTTTTTAACTACCACTTAGTGGTTTCACTATTCATCAAAAAATTGATGTTTTTCAGAACAATGCCAAAATTTCACCCTAACCTATAATTGATATTCCGAATTCAAAAATGATGTCTATTTTAAAAAATCCACAAAATATAATTTGCATTAATTAATTTTATAATTAATTCTCGCTGTCACAATAAATAGCGTGTTTTTAAGAAACAATATATATCAGAAGATTGACAATTGTTTATGTCCAATTTCAAAGTGAAATTAATTATAATGACCACCATTGGATAAAATGGTAAAAATATATTCTAATTATACTTTAAAACCACTCAATAGTAAAATTTATCATTATAAATTATTTTAATTAAAAAAATTGTTTTTAAGTATTTTTCACTATTTATAAAAAATTGGAAGTTCTCACAAAAATACCAAAAATTCAACATATTGTAATTTCGATATTACGAAACAAAAAATGAAGTCCATTTTGAAATATAAAATATATATAATTTCAAAAATTGGTTATTACTATTCATAATGGCTATTTTGATTGGTCGTAGTGTGTTAGAATCTTGAACTTGTGTACAATGCAAGCTATTGCATTATTGAAAGAGAAGCGTATCGTGAAAACTCGAGGTGTTACATTATCCCCTCCTTCAATGAATTGCGTCCTCATAATTTGAAATTTTTCTTTGAAAATAAAATGTTGAAAATAGAAATTACCTTTGTGGAAAACCCATATCAGAAATAAGGTTAATAAAATTTAGCCTTAATAAGAGGGAAAGGGAAATGAAAAAGTCACCACCAATTTATGATCTCGATAAGGAGAACATTGGTGGAAATTAGAGACATATAATTGGAGGGAAAACGTAAATATTTGAAGGGAGTGATTGAGGTCATCAATCAAAAACAAGTGTAAAATTGAGGGCCTCAAAGCCTTCAAGCTGTGTTGATTTAAAATATTATCAGTTCAACAAGACATAAGGTATTAGGATAACACATTTTTTTGTTTTAATACCCCTTTACCAAAGTTTAATAATTAATTAATTCATAGAATAAGAGATAGGTATATATATATTTATGCTTGACATGTAGAGTTTCAACCTTCAACTAATTTCTACCACAAACTCATCTTTCAATCAAAAAGATAATAGAACTCAAAAATATTATATTTATCCTAATCGTACAAGGTTCAAAATATTAACACATACCATTTAGAGTAGGAAAACTATTTTGTAATAACCAGGGACTTCTTATCGGCTAGTGGTAGGTAATAAATGCATGTCTCACTATAGTTGTGGGTTCGATTCCTGCAGCTTTTTCCGACGCGACGGGTTATCCCACACCCTGCAAGTTGTCCTTTTCCTAAAACTATAGTATTATAATATTCCAAAAATAATCTTCAGAAATGTTTTAACCTTAAACAATACTATCCAATGTTCAACTTAATCCATTACAACCTTTATTGTTATCCAAAATACCTATGTCCAGACTTTTTGTAAAAGGTCTCTAAATTCCAAAATCAATTGTAACATCAGATTCCCCAAACATGGTAAAGAATCTCTTATTGTCACAAACTAAAAATATGATTACCTTCATCATATTAAAACCTTAATGAAAACAACAAGTACTGCAGTACAATCCTTACATATAACACATTATACTTATAACTATAATATAGTTCTTGAGTCCAAAAACACAAATAAAATAATTATTCAACTTCATCTGTAGTAACAACATAAGCTTGGCCTTGATCCCTTGGCCTTTTCGAAGGTATTTTTCCCTGACGCTTAGAAAATTCATTTTCATAATGCACCATTTCTCTACAATTGTAGCATTCAACCTTGATAGCCTCTTTCTATCCCTTACTATCACGAGCCTGGTGACCTTTTTCTCTACATTTATAACAAACTCCCATTCCTTTTAGGCAAGTACTGGGGTGATTCTTCCCACAATTATCACATAATGGAAATACTTCTTTCCCTTTTTCCTTTTCTCTATCTCTTGTTCCACTGTTCTCTTCTTCTCTTACTTTACTTTATTATCAAAAGATTTAGATAATTCCTTTTCCGTCTTGATAGCACATGAGACAATATCTTCATACGATGAGAAAGATTGTGAGACTAAGGCTCGACGAAGAAATGGTTTTTAACCCACAAAAGAAATGATCAATCTTACTTCATGGATTACGTATATAATCTACAGCATGTCTCTCTATCCTTGTAAATTTGGCCTCATACTTTGCGACATTCTCGTCCTCCTTTTTCCTGAGACTCAGAAATTGCCTTTCCATATCAACTCGATGGTCACGCGGGAAGTATTTTTCTAAGAAAATCTCTTTGAACTCCCTCTATTCTATATTTCATACCTCATCATCTTCCTTTGTGTTTTGAATCAATGACCACCATTGATCAGCATCTCCAGTGAGGTGGTAAACTTCCATGATAACCTTTTCAATTTCACTACTCCCCAAGGCTTGAAATATTTTCTCTAAGGAGTTTATCCATTGCTTAGCTACTAATTTATTTTTACCCCCATTAAATGTTGGTGGTTGCTGCCTCATGAAGTGGTCTAACATTGATCCTCCACGTTGCGGATCAGGGTGCTCCATACGAGTAAGGTTTTTATTCATAACCTGAGTGAGTGGTCCCAGTATGGTGATAAGTTGATCAGCACCAGTTGTATCACCAGCTCCACTATAATTATTTTGAGTAGGAGGGAAATCCCTACATGGAGTGCGTGCATTGATACAGTTTCCATTCCTCCCAGTAGGCGCCATTTCTAAACAATGGAATAAACTAGATTAGTTTATTAATCAAAATACATAATAACAAACTTGCAAAACACTTAACATAAATTGAACTATTTATGGATATCATCCAAAATCATAAAAAAAATTCTTTGAGGAAGAATATACTCATAACCCCTTCATAATGATATGCAAAGAAAATGAGAGTTATCCGAAGAATATCCCTCGTGAGTGTCGTAACCAAGAGTGCCGCAAGGCCCGTTGTCGTGCACCAGTTCCCGTTCGAGTCTAGCTCAAAGTGGTGTTTTTGGGTTTGACCCCTAGGTACATCTGTGCCAGAGCCGCCTCTACCTGCTCGTATCCATACAGGGATGTGTTGCTCAGAAAACTCACAAAATCTTTGTAATACCAAAATTCTAGGAATTTCTTCTATACTAATCCTCAAAGTCTATCTTAGGGCTATGTGCTCTAATCCAAGTTTATCTAAATCTAGATTCCAAGGTTAGTACTAAACTTTCTCTGATACCAACTGTAATGCCCCGACCCTAGTTACCCAGAGTCGGTGCATTATTTCGTAACATTGTCATGATCACAAAATAGCATGTCTCAAAAGACCGATTAGTTTAGTAGCCTTGGAAACACTAGATACATTCATAAATTTTATATTACATCATAAAGTGAAAAATCACAATAACATGGTCTCCATAGTCCAAAATTCTATCCCCTTCAGATTATCCCTGTAGGTGAGTCATAAAATATTTCTTCACATCCTGGGAAAAATAAAACATTGAATGGGGTGAGCTCAGATGCTCAGTAAGGATAACAATATTGCGGAAGCTTTCATTAATAAACATAAACATTTAAGGAAATGTATAATAAAAAAATCCTTTTAAACATGAACTTCAACATAACATGGAAAAAGTAAAATGAGATAATGCCATTTACTTATTCACATGGATATTCTACTGATCGAATAATCACATGCAATATCAATAGCCACTTTCATAATGATGGAATGCATAATGCCAGACTATCATAACCATGTAACCAAGGCCTCGTGCCAAGACTACAAATAAGATTTTATCAAGGCCTCGTGCCAAGACACTAGTTTATCTCATGAGACCTTCTGATGCATCGAGGAGCTATAGCGGGCTCCACCCGTCACTGATTAAGTCCAATGCATTCCTCATATGAACAGGTTTAAACATATCATAAACCATAACATAATTGTATCGCATAAAACATGCATAATGGAAGCATAACATTTCCACATTTTAATCACAAGTTATCAACAAAACACATTGATATAATAAAAAAAACACTTTTAAAACCATTTTCAATACCAAAATAAAAGAAAATTAAAACTTTGTATTTATTTTTCATTTAAAAAACTTATAGCTTGTAGAGGAAGCCAAAACTCAAATAATGGTCATGAAGACAGAGAATTCATTGTTTCCGCATACGTACGACAAGAAAAAACATTCCTTTTTGACGATTAGTAAAACAATTAGTATAAAAATATTACTTTTGAATAAATGTAAAATTCAAAGGGGTTTATACACAGTATAAAAGAAAGTTGTGTATAAAACAAAATATGTCTCAATGAAAGGATATTGAGAAGAAGTCCTTACAAAGATCATTTTTTAAATAAAATAGATATATTATGTATATTCACTATAAGTACACATAAATAATGTAAAAATAAAAGATAGAACATAATAATATCATGACATAATTTAAAAGTAAGAGATTAACCCAAAGAATGGAAATTGGGTTAAGAAGTTCCCTTACCTCATGTCCGACTTGACTCGATCGTTCTTTAACCTCCTGAATAATAAACTAGAGTTAATTTATACTTGATTAAGAAACTTTTTCAAGTTCATTATTCCTTTTATATCACTTATTACCATGTTGTTAACATTATGTAATTATTTAAGTAAATAACGGTCGTTTTGTCGATCTTTGGTACTTGAGTCAAAAATAAACTTCTTATAATTACAAGTTGTTCATGTGGTAAAATATCCATTAAATATAGAATTATATTAATGATTTAGATATCATATTTACCATACATATCCATTATATACATTCATTTATAATATTACATAACATTTTGTGGTAATAAATGAAATGCACCGTTCATGGAGACGGTAAGCCGTACGTACGCATGAACGCTACTTTAATTTCTATTTTATATTTAATGGAATGAAATCATAATTATATAAAGGTATATTATAATTCCAGTATAATATAATATATAATATCATTTACTCCATCCTTTATACATCCCATATATGGCATTAACGATTCAAATCACTTTGTGGGGGTGGTAGTCCGCACATCCTAAAATGAAATTATCACGTTTACCCATAATGGAAATCATAAAGGTATTCCATAAATGAGAAATACATAATCATAAGTAAAACATAAAAATAATATATATCATATATAAAAAATAGTGTCATCATAATGTCCACCATGAGAGGTGTTAAAAGAAGATTGAACAATCATCGTTTCGTGAGGCAGTATTTCACCACCCACAGAAACAATATGTTCATTAACCATTAGACGAAGGTGTGTGTAAGTGTAAATAAAATCCTTATCATAAAAACATCCAAGAATATTGAAGATACTGGTTTTGTTACAGAATAAAGTAATAAAAAGATTTTAGGGGGTTTGAGAAGAAAAATAAAACAAAAGAACACAAGAGAAGACATTACCTTAAAATCGGGTAACTCTTTTTGATTTGAGACAAAGGCTTCCTTGGGAAGACTTATGCCCAAACTGAGGCTTATAGGAGTAAGATATGGAAGTTGAGAGAGTATTTGCGTAGAGTTGTGCCATGCAAAATGTCATTGATGGTGTGAATAAGGTGGTAGATGTGGGGGCCTTTTATAAGAGGGGAGGAGGGGCACTTTTGGAAAGATTGAAATGTAACATTATTATGAAATGATTTTCGGATTATAAAGGTCCCAAAATGATATATTTAGAGGATAAGGTGATAAGTGTTCGAAATATACTCATAAAATAGGTTCTTGACAAGTGTAAGTCTTATATTTTACATTATACTTTCATTTTTTTGAAATCGTTAATTAATGAGGTAATCGCTGCATCATCATTGTGTCATAAAAAATTTAATTTATTTAATGTCTAAAAATTATATAAAAAATTACCATGATTTAGGAAATAATTCTATCTTCCCAATGAATATTTATAGTCGAAAGTTTAACTTATATTACCCCATGTAATAATTGTTTTAGTAAAACAACACATGTTTGTGACAATTTTATTTTTACTTTACATAAAAAGTTATTAATGTCATTTTCTTACCCAAGTGGCTCCATGGGGTCCCCAATTTGACCCATGTATTTTTGGGGTCTTCCATGCTCATCCAATAAGGATAGGACAAGTGTAAAGGTATTTTCATATTTTTATAATATCATTTTAACCTTAAATTTCACTAATTACCTTCAATCGTGATTAATTAAACTTAAAAGTTACTATTCACTAAAAAAATTATTTTAATCCCATTAAATCACATTTTACTTCCTAATGACAACCATGTATGTCGTATTTTTGAAAATCAAATCACAAAAGTGGTAATGTTTCATTTAAACAAAAAATCAGTTTTTTAACTACCACTTAGTGGTTTCACTATTCATCAAAATTGAAGTTTTTCAGAACAATGCCAAAATTTCACCCTAAGCTATAATTGATATTCTGAATTCCAAAATTATGTCTATTTTACAAAATTCAAAAAATATAAGTTTCATTAATTAATTTTATAATTAATTCCCACTGTCACAACAAATAACGTGTTTTTAAGAAATAATATATATCAAAAGATTGACAATTATTTATGTCCAATTTCAAAGTGAAATTCATTATAATTACCACCATAGGATAAAATGGTAAAAATATATTCTAATTATACTTTAAAACCACTCAATACTATAATTATCACTATAAATTATTTTGATTAAAAAAGTTGTTGTTATGTATTTTCACTATTCATAAAAAATTGGAAGTTCTCAGAAAAATACCAAAAATTCAACATAGGATAATTTCGATATTATGAATCCAAAAATGAAGTCAATTTTGAAATATAAAATATATATAATTTAAAAAAAATGGGTATTAATATTCATAATGGCTATTTTGATTGGTCGCGGTGTGTTAGAATCTCGAACTTACGTACAATGCAAGCTATTGCATTATTGAAAGAGAAGCGTATCATAGAAAATCAGGGTGTTACATTGGGATGAAGAGTCCTATCTAGATAGTGAAGATAATACTCATCCTTCTTATGAATAGGATTCCATATTTTCTAAATGGATTTAAAATGATAATTGAATTTTTTTTATAAAAACATTATAATTCTAAGGGAATACTTGTTAAGGATGATTGAAGGATTTTTGTTTTGAAATAGTGATTACAATATCTTTTAAGAGATAATTATGATACTAATTACAAAAAAGAAAATATTTTTAAAGATTTACTAAAACTAATTTATGAAAAAGATGTTTTTGAAACAAAACATTATTCTAAGACTAATAATAATTAGGATAAAGATTTAGTTGTAAAATTAAAATATGAAATATCGAGTTTGAAAAAACTTTTATCAAACATTACCATTGGTAAGGAATGTTTTGTTCGACTGAATAAAAGTAATTCTTCCTCACGATAATGGTTATGGAGACAATAATATTTAAAAAAACTAGTTTTTAGAATCAATTTATTTCTTCATAAAAGTTTCACTTTCTGTACTAAATATCAAAATAAGTGTTAATTGTAATTTTTACCTTAAAAAAATTTCTATCCACATGATTTCATGAATCCTATTTTTCAAGAAAATGTGGAATCTTAATGTTTTATTTTATAAAATTACCAGACCCTAGAAGGTTTGGTTTATGAAAGTCTAATGTTTTTTTATTCAGGAAAACAATGAAATTATCAAAAAAATAATACATAGTACATGTATAGTGAAGCCTTAATTTCAAATGATCTACCTATTAAAGGACTTAAGAACATCCTTATAATCATTAGTCAATTATGTGATGAAAATTACCTTGTGAACTTTATGAATGACAAATGTTTAGTACATTTTTTCATGTATGAGTTCATTTTTTTTACTAATAAGCATGATAATTTTTACACACTTAACATAGATGGCCTTAGGAGCCAAGACATACGTTACATTAGTGCAATGGAAGATAAATATTGGTTGTGGCATAGAAAGTTACGATATAATAACATTATAAACTTAACTATATTGACTAAGAAAGAAACATGTTAAGGATATACAAAAATTAGTTTTGATACATCAAAGTTATGTGACACATATCAATATAGAATGAAACATAATTCAAGTTTTAAATCAATTAGTTAAGTCTCAACTTTTTATTTTTTATAGTAAATTAACAAGGATTTATTTGGTCTTATGAAAACATAATGTATTAGCAGAGGATAATATATATATGTCACAGTTGATGATTACACTAGATATACACAAGTTTATTTTCTCATAAAGAAATATGAAGCGTTTTTTATTTTAAAAATTCTCTATCAAAAGTTATAAAAGGAGAAAAACCTTCCCTTGATAACTATTCATAGTGTTCATGGTCGATAATTTGTGAAATTTGACTTTGAAACTTTTTGTTTTAAAAAAGTTATTGAAAATAAGTTTTGAGAACCTAGAACCCCATAGTAAAATGGTTTAGTTGAAATAAGAAATACAATTCTTCAAGAAATAACTATAACTGTGTTTAGTTAATACTAAATTGGTAAAATATTTTTGGGCAAAAGTAGTTAGTAATTCCTGCTTTACTTTAAATTGTGTTTTGATTATAACTATTATAATAAATCTCTATATGAGTTGCTGATAGGTAGAAAAACAAAATTTTCTTATATGAAAGTTTTTTGCTGTAAAGTATTCATCCTAAAATGAAAATTAACTTGCATGAATTTGGACATAAATTTAATGAAAGAATATTTTTAGTTTATATCACTACATCTAAGGATTATAAGGTTTTTAACAAAAATTCATTTATTTTTGATGAAAAAATGAATGTTATGTTTGATGAAACTAACAATTTTTTTCAAACAACCACAACAAACATCCTCATATGTGATTTCTAAAACTAATTTTCAACCATTTTAGAAATCTCTTCTCATAAAGATATAACTCAAGAAATCGTTTTTGAAGTTATTCCTCATAAATATTTTCTTACTATCATTGAATAACATGTTTTTCAAAATCAACGAAGTTGGTTGTTCCTTGGAGTAACCTCAGTGATAGTATTGTTAGTGATGTATATTGACCAGTTGGGACTAAAAAATAATTTAGTAATAAAATTGAACATATAGATTTTTTATCACAATTTGAAACTAAGATTCCTGATGAGGCTTTAGGTTATGAAGATTAGATTAAGTAAATTTAAGATGAGATCAATGAATTTGAGAGGAAAAATGTCTACACATTAGTTTAACAACCTAAATAAACTTCTATAATTTGATTAAATTTGGTTTTTATAAACAAATGTGATGAAAATGTAATTATGTTTAGAAATAAATCTAGACTTTTTCCCACGGGTTATAATCAACAAGAAGAAATAGACTATGAATAGACCTATGAATTAGTATCTAGAATTAATTTAATTAATATAAATCTAGAATTTGTATCATTTTTTTAATTTAAATTTTTTTCAGATGTATGTGAAGTGTGTTTATGTTAATGGATATGTTCAGGATGATAGTTATGTTATACAACCACCTAGTTCTGAAACTAAAAAACATTATGAATAAGTTTATAAACTTAATAAATATTTATATAGACATGAAAAAGACCCTATAGCTTGGTATGATATATTAAACTAATTTTTGATACAAAACAATTTTTTTATTGGAGTTGGGCATCAAAACCTATTATAAAAAAAGTTAATAAAAAATTACTATTAAACAAATTTAGGTTGAAGAAATTATTTTTAAATCAACTAATTTTTTTTAATAGATTCTTTTGGGGATCACGTGATATTGTTTTTTGAATTGAGTATGATGGGTGAGTTAATATATTTTATTATATTTAATATCTCACAAAAACCGGAAGGAAATTTTATATCTCAACAAAACTTTATAAAATATCTTTTTAAGAAATTTGGATATGAAAATAATAAAAGTATTAGTACTCTTATTGGAACCACACATAAATTAGATCATGACGAGTCTAAAAAACTAGTTGATCAAAATACTTTTAGTCGTACAATAAGAATTTTATGTTATTTAACAAGTATTCATATAGATATAATGTTTTCTGTATGCCTATGTGAAAGATATAATTAAAATCTAAAAGAATCCCATTTAAAATATGAAAAAATATTTTTTTTTGTTATGTAAAGGGAACTATGGATTTAGGAATTTTTTTCCACTAGAAATGTTTTCAGACTAAATTTTTTATCAAATGCTACTTTAGGGGTTGTATAATGGATATAAAAATCACATATAAAACTTTTCATTTCATAATAGATTCATTAGTTTTTTGGCCAAGTATGAAAGAACATTAATTATCACTTTTCACAATTAAAATCATATATACAGGAGGCGAAGTTGTTATACGCAGGTGTCATTGATGAAACACACATTCACTAACTATGGCAAGAGTTTTATAAGAACAAGAATACTTTGTGATAACATAAGTTCCATTGTATTAATTAAAAAATCATCACATCACACACATAATAAAAAATAGATATAAGACATCATTTTCATTGGGATTAAAAACATAAAAGAGATTCCATTTTACAATTCATTGGAATTTAGGATCAATTTACTGATATTTTTACAAAACATGTTCATTCTGATAGATTTGAATGCATTAAATAATATTTAGGAATGATCAATGTAATGAAATCATTCATATCTACCTCTTATTTACTCATTTCCTTACATTAATATACTCACATTCATTGGGGGTACATTTTTTAGGTTTTCCAAAACTGTTAGTTTTGAATAAAAATCATTGTTTTCTAAAAATTTAATTTTTTCTTAATTTTTTTATAATAATTAGTTTTTCAGACTCAGTTTTTTAAAAGAAATTTCTGGAGTAAGAATTTCAAAAATGATTTGTAGACTCTGAAAAATGATTAAAACTTCTAAAATTAAATTTTTTTATAAATTTTCCAGATTCAAAAATATGTTATTTAGTTGTTTTGATATTACTACTATAAGTAATTTTCTATTTGAAGACATTATATTTAGTATTATTATAAACCTATTATAGTTTTGTTTTCTATCAGAAACTTTTGTAGTCAAACATTATTGATCACTTTTAATTATAAAAAACAAGAATAATTTGTTATTTTTAGCACTGGATTTCATCACTTTGAAGGGTATTTTTGTATTCCTTAACATTTCACACTATCTCATTACAACAGTTATTTTAATTTTTGTAATATTTTTAGTTTCATAAAAAAATATGTCAATGTTTTTTTATAATTTTATTCATTCCAAATACGATAAAAAAATTTAAAACCTAGAGAGCTCAATATTTAATAAATATTTCTTCAAATAAATATCAACTGTCAGATCAGAATGGTTTTATTATTAACCATTGGATTTATTTTGAACTTAAATTGACACCCCATGCTCCTATATAATGTAGGGTGACCCCCAATCCCACATTGGTTGATTGTGGAGATTTTCACTTGAGTTGGGGACCCTTTTATGTCTATCGGTCCGATAAATCATATTTTTTCCAACCCACTGGCTTAGGTTTTATTTTGATAGTGAAAATGTATATTTTTTTTAAATGGTATGTTTACAAGGATTCTTCATTCCAAGGAAAGGGGACCGAGATACTCTAATGGTTTCAGATGTGTTTGTATGAAATTATTTATTCAATATAATAAAAATTGACATAGTGATGTTTGTTCTTAAAATAGTTAATAACATCAAAACTAACAAAATTAAATCTAAGATCATCATGATCTATGATTTCATAAATAATATGGTTGTAGAATTATAAAATGTATTTAATGTGGAAAATAAATTGGCTTTGATGAGAGAAAATATTTCATTCCAGATTGAAAAAATAATGAAAATATTGATGTTGATTTTTTATAATAATCATAAAATGTTGGTTGAGAAACATGGTGATATTGCGTCTAAAGATAAAAAAGTCAATTAATTCTGTGAATGTTGATAAGAAGAAGAAAATTAAGGTTTAAGCCTCCCCAAAATAGAATAATAAGAAATAGAAGAATGTTCTTGATGAAGTTTATGAAGATTTGATTAAAAACAATGTAGATAAGAAACAAGGGGATTTAAATATCAGACATGACGCTGCTAATGCCATGTAATTGAGAATTCAGGATGCCGATATGTTTAAAAAATAAGAAAATAATCGAAATCAGAATAAGATATTTATAGATGCCCTTATTTGTGAAATTTGATTGAAGGGAGTTGAGGGAGATATTGGGAATGTAGTTCCACCCACATACCAAACCGATCGAGTTAACCTTGATGCAAGGATAGTTTTTGGATAAACTTTTGTCGAGCATTTTGATCATACATTAGTGCCTGATAAATAGAAATAAATTGTTGTTGAACAAGAATCGAGACTATATGTTCAATAAAATATCAAAACCAGAACCAGACAAAGAAGGTTTAAGAATATCTAGATAGCTCTAGCAGGATCCTGAAAAATAAGTTGATGAAGAGGTTGGTTAAAAAGATTAAAGTGAAAAATATGAATAATAAGAAGGTATTTTATATGATGAAATTGGTGAATTAGTTGAAGAAGAAATATAAGAGTATGAGAATGAAAATGATAAAAATAAATAGAATGAGAATCAAGAGTAAGATGCAAGTGAAAAATCTCAATCTGAAAAAACAACATCAGGAATCATCCTCGGAATCATCATTTCACTTACCATCTAAGGCTAATAAAAATAAAAAATAAAATGTTCTACAGAAGAATCATCATAATGATAAACATAATCAACATCTTTGAATGCTAGGTATTATCAAAATTCAATGACAAAGGATGATGATAAAACAAGCAATAATGTCGATATCATGGATTATCTGATGAAAAAGAAGTTGATGAAAATTTATTTTCTAATAAATATAAGAAAATGATTTTAGGAAAATAAAATAATAATGAACAAGTTTTAGAAGTCATAACCATTTGAATTAAACCTCCTAAGATTCAATATGAACAATCAGATTAATCCAGAACCATTATTTTTGAAGGATTTGACTATGTTGTTCATGATTTTTAAAGGCCTGAAGGAACAATGCCATATTTTACTAACCATGAATCTCAGTTTTAGTTGATTCAAGAAATTTTAAATGATAAACTAGAATCAATCTGGGTTTTAACTGAGAAAGTTATTCACCATGAAACTCAGTTAAAAACATTTCATGAAAGTGATCAGGCACTTTGAAAGGCATGCAATCAAATGATCAAATGGTCTCATCAAGTTGATATTGAAGTCAAGTTTCATGATGATAATTTTGATGTTGTGAATCATTTTATGAATGAATCCTTATAATATTTCAATAACTTTTATAAACATATGGATGGAAGTGTAAATTTTATAGAGTACTTCAAGGATACAACTAATAATTGTACTGAGGAAGTAAATGACCTGAAAGGAAAGATCTATTATATGCAGTTAGAGTTGGCCAGACTCAAATATTATGAATAGGAAATCAACATCTTGAGGAATCAAAAAATAATAATTCTCTAAACTATTTTAGATTCAAGAAGAGAAGATTGACAATATAGAGTAGGATCAAAAGGAATTCAAGAATATGGATTCATTTGTGAAAACATTGATGAAAAAGGACTAATTTATTTAAATCAACTATTGATTGTATCTATTTTTTATAAACATTTGAAAACATTGTAATATATGAATGAATTACTATTTCCATCCAATTCTGATATTTTTTAATATTTTCCAATTATTAATAGCTGCACGTTCTTTAATATTTTTTTTCTAGATGATAAGTTAGTTCATTATTTTGTTTCGTATGTTTTCTTATTTTTCTAACATTTGATGAAACTTCACTATCATTCCCCTTTACTTTTTGAAAATAAAAAAGGGGACTAATTTTATAAAAAGCGTGATTTTTTTCTTAAATTAAGTGATGATTTTATAATGTGTGAAATCATTATTGGGGAGATGTTTTTACAATGAAGGTTATATTTATTACAAATGGATAATGTGATCCTTAGGGGGAGATATTATCCTTAGGGGAGTTCATAGTAATGAATATAATAATCATTATCATATTCAGAAAAGTTATAAACTCTGGTGTAGTTAGTGTTTCAAAGAATAACTATCAATATGAAGTACATAAGAGAAATGAACTATATGTTTTCAAAATTTATTCTTTATTTTGGTCATGGGGTTTATGATTTCCAAAACGGGGGATATTATCTAGTTAGAAGTTTTACATCTAGATTTTCTATTCCTTTGATTTTGAAAATCAAAAATACTTTCTTAAAAGCATATTTACTGGATTTTTATGTCAAAAGTGATTTTTAGAAAACAATATATTTTACCATACATAAAATATGTTCTTAATTTTTAGGAGTATTAAATTATTATTTTTTTATCATGATTATCATAATGAGAATGTGTCTGATTAATCAGACTCACCTTAATCAGTACTAAAATTTGGAATTTCTATCCTTACTATCTTAATGAAAAAGTCCTTAAAATAAGACTGATACTAGTACCGCAAACATCAAACTGATACTCATAATGGTTATTGTAAATACAATCATAATGAGGTCCAACAGACTGACTCATGTTTAGGATCATATTTTGTAGGATTGTTTCTAATGTAAGGGGAAACCTTTACACTATAATGTTATAAATCAATATGTTGTTAGGAATTCAGTTATAATAGATCCTTGTGAGCTATCATGTGCAATATGTCCATGTCTTTGTGACAAACTCGAATAAATATGACCATTGGGAGACTAATATGACCATTGGGAAGAAGTATATAAATACCAAATCATTAAAATAGTTTAATGCTTCTAAATTTAATTTTCAATTTCTCATTTTTTGAGATCTATGCAGATTTAAAAGCATTAATGTCTTGTTCTTAATCATTGTAATTGTTTAGAGTTTTGTAGTTATAAGGAAACCTTGTTAGGTTGTACCATTATGAACTTTTTGATTTGTAATTTAGAACTGATCATCACAATTATTGAGGTCTTATGGGGATAGGAAAATATAAAATATGATCTATAGGATCGAGGGCTACTAAGTTTAGGTAGACTGAGAATATGATCCACCAGATCGAGGGCTACCTTAGCTAGGTAGATAGAGAATCTGATCATTGTACTTAGTAAGGGGAGATAGACTTTCTTATAAGTATAGAACATGGGATACATTTGGTCTGGGTTATAGACTACCATTCTCTAATGGTTAAAATTGTTATTTTTTGACAGATAAAATGTCATTCTTTCTTGTGTATGCTATTGTTCCCTTGTTGTTTACATGATTATTTTATAATGATCATTTTAATAGAATTTTAAACATCATATTAACATTTCTATTATATTTTATTTAACCATATCCGTCCTGATTTCCATTCTTTTAATCCGATTAATGGGATCCATAGTGAATACCCTATTTTACTCTGATTTAATCAGACCATAGCTAGGTATTAATTATGTGATTACAATCACCGGACTGAGGTCAATGTTATATAATATATTTTAATATGTTGTTTTTTTGTATAGATTAATTGATTTGACCTATGTTTTTAAAAATACAATTCACCCCCCCCCCCCTCTTGTAAACTTGCCATTTGAGCATATTCTTACAATCCAAATAAATATTAGTTCTATAATACTAATCCAAACCTATCATGATTGTTTTTTTGCATAGAACGTAGCTGTTCTCTCCACTATGGATTTTGAGATACGATGTGGGTTTTTATAGGATGACACTTATTTAGGTGATTCCCAATGATAGACGTGATCAAAAAGGATCACCAGATGCTTCTTTCCGAGTGTAACCCTCTAGCAGAGCATGACATGGTTCAATGATGACCTAGAGTGGCACCCTCCTATAGATATAGGGCATGGGTCCTCAACCCTATAGGTGTGTTGGTAATGGGTCCTCAATGAGCTAGACTGGCACCCTCTACAGAGACAGGGAATGGGCTCTCAACCTTCTGAGTGCCACCCTCCAGTTGATTTGGGCACAGGTCCTTGATCATCAATGTGGTACCCTCCTATTGTACCAGAGCATATGTCCTCTATCTAGAGATTGTTCTCCACAATTTTTGGGCATAGTGATGAGTCCTATCTTGACTTGGATGCTTTTTTCGGGCTGACATGTGTGAAGACGGGCATCGATGATGGAATTATGGAATTATTGATTACTCTTTTCTAGGTCTAGGTTGTGAGATGAAGATCATGTTATCTATCATTTGGGTTTCTTTGGCTTGAGCATACAGATATATATATATATGTAATCCCTGTTTTTTTATTCTATTTACTCTTCTGATTTGGGTTGATATTTTCTCTGTTTAATGCCTATATATTCATTTTGTGTCTTTTACTGCTCCCCCTTTAACTTTTGGGGAGTCTTATTAGATATGTATATAATCACATTTGCATGGGATTTTCCCACAAGTGTCATATCTTATTTAGATGATGTAAAGTTTGGTAGTGACATTAGACGATCTTATGGATACTTGGGACTTTAGACCGCATAAGGTGGATTTATCTTGGAGATTCAAATCTAATCTCTCTAAATAGTCTACTTATCCAGCTTTTTCTAGTCGGGACATCTTTCTAGTTGAGCCTGTATTTTTCCCCCACTAGTGTAGAAATGATTTCTCACATCATTTTTTTGGTTTTTAATGTCAGTTATTGGGTGATATTATTGAAGGTTATGTGGTAAATAATTTCTTAACATTTTTAATTAAAATCGACATAGTAAATAAATATCCGTTGAGGTTTTTCATGTCAGTTATCTAATAGTTGACATGCAAAAACCCATCTATATTTTTTTCCCTTCAGTTATTGGATAATCGATGTGGAAAAGAAATAAAAAAATTATTTCAATTTGATTCATCCTATATATAGAATATAAGAGTTGAAAACCATAAAAAAAAGCAGTAAAACATTCTTCAAGAAACATACAATTTAAACTCTAAAATTTATAACATATACTACAAATAAACTAAAAATCAATAAAACCTATAAAATGAATCCCCCATTCAATTTTTATGAATCTCATCATATGTGAACTATATGTTCATGGGTCATAAATATGATACAAATAATAAAGAAATAATTTAACTTGAATTATGAATATATCAAATGAAATATTAAAAAAATATAAATAAATATAACCTTCTGGAACATCATAACTGTCTAAGTTGAAATTATTTCATATATAAATCTTAAAACCAAATATCCACATTATTTTACACCTTATTATTATTTAATATGATGTTTCAAAGAATTTTTCTAATTCAAAATAACATTTTTATGAAATATATCCAAAATTTAGTAATTATAAATAAAAATTTGCCTAAGCATATACAAATTTTATTTTTCCACTCTTATTTATTATTGTCTTTCTAAAGAAATATCAATCCCTATTTAAAAATAATATTAAAAAAATAAATATTAGTCATTATAATATAAACAAGTAATAAAATATTCCAAATTACATGTACAATACATTCTTAAAATATTCTCTCACATCACTATGGATAGATCATCATTAGTACAATGTTTTTTTAGGAAAAAATACCCAACATGCAATAGAAACTAATATATATGCATCTTTAATGTTATTTTTTATTATGTTAATAAATATATAACTCTTTGTGAGAATTATGTTTCATACTCTTGAAGATATGAAAATATCCCACACTGAATAATAGTATTCTCCTAAAATATTTCAACAATATAAACTATTTTTTCTATATCAGTCATTTTCCGAGATAAAAATAAATAAATTGTGGGTCCATAAATCCATATACATATGTATATTCATGATATTTATAAATTATATAGAGATACCTGAAACAAAAAAATATATAATTACCAATTTTTAGTAAATTAAAAAAATGGGAAAAAATTGTTAATTGACTTACATAGAAAAAATTTGAATCCTGTTGATTACCAACTGATCTGAAAATACAAGATCCTTGATATCTCTTTTCAAAAGAGTCACCATCATTGCATTCTATAAAATCGTATATTTAATTGGAATCTCATATACATCTAATAACAAATTTTAATATGTTGAGAGTCTAACAGGCCTTGTAGAAACTGTATCTGAAGTCATAACATGTTTTTATTTTTTGTTTTCTATATTGTAATTTTTTACCATTTAGGTATTCTTGAAAAAAATAAATATATATATTAACATTAAAATAATAAAAAAAATTAATAACAAAATGAAATAAAAGATAAAATATATTAATACCTTTGTAAATATGTCGAAAAAGTCTATATGGTCCAAATAAAAAACGGTCGATGCATTGTTCAAATGTACTCATCTCATCTGTTAGATGTTGTATTTTTTCTGATCTATCTATAATATCTTGTGAGGTGATTCTATGACGTTCTACCTCTATATGTTGATGATGAATGGTTTCACCGATATAAAATATCATCTCATACACAACAATATGTTGAGGATCATTGACATCTAATTCAAAATAACTCAGTGGTTGTGGAGGTGGGGTATTGGGATGGGAGAACAAGTGGGGTCGTTAGGTGAAGATGTATGAGTGGGATAAGTGGGAGGAGTAGGATCTGCTAGAAGATGTGGAGGACTCAGATTGGTAGTCTAAAACTTTCTCTACATGTATGTAAACATTGATTATGCTGAAGCTTTAATCTTGACTCCATCGTCACACAAATATCCTAAACTTCGACTTCTAAAGAAACTATTTTTTTAAACATCCTCCCTTGCAGAAGCTTTAGAATATGGAAACTCTTTTTTACTAATACAATTATGGGGTATCCTCATGCATGACCCAGGTGTTCTGACTTTCCCAATGGTGTATCTAAATTATCATTTATACCCTCATCTATAAAGATATTTTGGGTGATATTCCCTTTAAGGGAATTTTTTATTGAATATTTGAAAAAATAAGCAATGAATCAACATATATACAGTGTTGATTTAACTTAAATAAATAAATAATTTATAGATTTTACAATCCTCTCAGATATAACCCTCGACTCTTCCATAAAATATTGTCATTTTTTTAATTATTCCTGTCATCTCTCATTTTTCACATCTAACTGGGGGAGGGTCAACATCTACTAACACTGAAGACTCAACTCTCAGATTTTCAATCCTGTCTTCGATTATTTTTTCTTCTAATAACATATATCCTCACCAAGATAACATATGAGGGTATACGTTTCTATATTGGATCTCTGGATAATATCTCCTCAATTGTTGTAAATTAGGAATTAAAAATAAAAAACATTAATATAGTTATTAATATTAAAACATTCTAAAATGTAACATTACACATACAAAAAATGCTTCTCATATTATACATTCAAAAAAAGTATTCCATGTATATTCATCTATAAATTATAATATATCACAAGGATTATGATATTTTCTATCCCCAAAAATAAAATGTGATTGAGGGGTTATTTAAAATCCCTCGATCTCCTCAAAACCAATGATAAACATTTCCTACTAAATCCTCCAATATCAGGAATATCATATGTCATATGATAAGAATGGGGAACATATATATTACTATAAAAATTTCAATATATGTAAAATATTAAAAAATGAGTTTTTCAAATGCCCTCCCATGAGTGATATATTGACACTTTTCCAAAACATAGTCAAGCATCAAACAAAATATCAACTTTTCTTTCAATTCAACAACTAAAAATGACTTGAATTGTTTTGAATTTAGATCTTTTGGTATATCATTATCATCAAAGCCTACTAGTATCCTTTGATATTGGCTATTGGAAACTGATATTTTTAGTAAATGTGTGGTGTTGTATTTACCTATACTCAAACTCTTTTTCCCCTGTGGAAGTATATGTCTCATATAAAGAATGATGAGGAGGTTCATCAACAAGAACATGTGTGTGTTCCTCCCCAAAGTAATGAGTATGATCATATCCAAAAGTATGTGGTGGATTAGATGATTGATCAGTCATTATCCTACAAATCAAAGCAACAAACAATTCGTACGCAAATATATAAATTCAACTATTACATACAAATATAAATAAAAATTCAACAATTATAAAACAAAATGTAAAATAAAGTTAACATAACATATTTTTATTCATATTTTTTATAGATAACTAAAATGTAAAAAATATCAATGAGTATGAATAACATAAATTACTGAATAAAAATCCAAAATTGGTGTGTGGATAGTAAAAAATCACCAACCTGATAAATCATTTTTACACCAAAAATAATATTTTTTAATCTAATAATTTTTTTTATTTAACATATTAAATTTAAAATAATTGGGTTTTAATATGATAAATTAATAGATAAGTTACGTAGGAGTAAACCGAGTAAACTAAACAATAAAATATAATATAAATAAACAATTTAACTTATAAGTTATAATATGTGTTTTAATAATTAATATCAAATTTAAATATCTAATAATTTATGATATTTAAAATAGAAAACAAGAAATAAACATATGTTACCTGTAATATTAGGAATTTACTAATGGTTTGTTTATCAATATTATTTTTTAATATTTCTATAGAAGTATGAGTCTTAAATAAATTGGTATAATCGGCAATTTTATCATCACCAACATATTTTTTTTCCCTTATAAAAAAAATATACCACTGACTATCAGATTGATCAAGAACATATAATTTTTTTTTCATGTGTTGTCTTGATTAAGAGGATTAGATGTGTATTCAAATTTATTCAAATTAACTATTGTCATTCCCAATTCACCATGTATTACATTTTTGTTACCAATAATCCATTTGTAGTTAAAAACTTGAACTTGAAATTTAATGTAATCAACCTCTCATATTTCATCAATGGATTCATAATATGTTGTATATATGGAGATTAGGATTTTTTCTTTGGCACTTGAAAAATTCAGAAATTATGAGAACACCAATACACCGCTATTATGAACCACTCTTTATTTGTTCAGATATTTGGTATGGAATGTATAGTTTTTAACATCATACTCGAACCATGTTTTCAAATTTAATGTAGGATCATCCAGTAATCATCTCCATGTTTCTAATCTTTCTGATCTACCAAGTGCAGTCTCTTTAAACCTTGGGAAAATTGGTTTTTTATGCTCATTAAAAATCTACATATATTTCTTCCTTTCAAAACATTGTTTCGATACATTAATATGAAATGTTATATATGGTTGATAATCAAATATGTTATTCAAGATGAATAAATGTATCTTGTTTATCTATTCTTCATTCAATGATTTGAATTTCAAGACACAGTTCCCCTTTCACCAAAAATTAACTCATTTATGAAGATATGTAGGAAACTTTTCAGGGACCACTACAGAAAAATATATTGTGCATAACTCTGCAACCCCCTTAGAAATATACTTCTCATCAAAAAAGGCTTCATGTTGATGCGAGTTAATAACATAACCATTTAATATCTTCATACATAATTCAATAGGATACATCCAACGTAGATATGCAGGTCTAGAATTATTTATTTCTCCAAACAAATGAATCATTAAATGCACCGTGATATCAAAAAATGATGAAGGAAAATAAATTTCTAATCGTAAAAGTATAGAACCCTCTTCATTATCCAAATTGTTCAAATTATTCAAAAAAATTACCTTATTATATATTGAAATGAAAAAATTACACACCTTCATAATAGTTATTCTTACAAGGATACAAAATATTCCACGTAATTCAACTAGTAGGAGTTTTTGCATCATGATGTGACAATCATTAGATTTCGTACTCATTAACATCAAATCCTTTAAAAATGAAAAAAATACATTTAAAGAATAACCCTATAACACATTGATATAATTAATACATTGATAAAAGCTAATTTTTTCACTCTTGAATAATGTCTGAAAAGCCGAGGGTTGGAATGCTCACCTTCCATCAGGAGAGTGAGCAAACTCCAAACGTACTCTCATTGAGAGTAAGTTCAATCTTGCATTCAACCCATCTTTAGTCTTTCCTATAATATCTAAAAATGTTCCCACAAAGTTGTTTCATATATTCTTCTCCACATTCATTACATCAATGTTATGTTTTAACCCAAGATATCTCTTATACAGTAGCTCCAAAAATATTTACTATTTCTTCCATGTATTTCTATTATTCCCATATTTTTGTGTCTTTACGATTGTCACTTCAATTTTTTCACCCTCTCAAAATATTGAAAAATGGATAACAATTTTGGAGAAATATCATATTATTTTGAGTAGTTGAATTCATTTTTAAATAATCTATAACAGTGATCCATAGACAATAAAATTCAATAACCCATGTATACTATTTTCCCCCATGACATCATTGATAATATAAAGTCTGTTGTTCACAAATAGGGCAAGCATTATACCCCTTACATTTTATCTAGAAATATTTCCTATACTGAGAAGTCATTTATAATGAATATAATCATTACATGTAGTATAAAATATTCCATTTTATAATAATCATACACTCTTATACCTTCATCACATAATAGTTTGAAATCATCAATTAATGGTGATAAAAAAACATCAATGTCATTTTCGGGATATTTTGATCCATAGATCATTAAACTCAACATGACCTATTTTCACCTCATGAAAAATTCCAAAGATAAGTAGTAAATTACCAAAATAAAATAGGTTATGAAATATGTGTGCTCCTAAGGCTTTGATATGGATTAATTCCATCCATGCACAATCCATGTATGGTATTTCAAACTTCATTTCAAAATGTAGGAAAATGGTGATCAATTTTCTTCCACTATGCACAATCAACTAGATTCTATAATTTTCCATCACATATCCACTCATCTGAATGTCATCATAACCTTTTTTCATCATATTAATTTGAAAATAGAAATTTCAAATTGTAAATTATAGGAAGATACAAAAATTCCTTCGTGACTACTAAATCATCTTCTGGTTCTTCTTTCAACTTATACCGTGACGTCCCAAATTTTGGACACACAGAAATAAATTTGTATTCCTTCATATATTGAATATATCCATTCAATTAGGAATGAACATTGTTATATCGTATTATCAATGGGCGTAGTATTTTCATCACATTATAATTTGAATTAGGAATATCATTATAGAGAAACAATATACTTTTTCACATAACATTACATGATTTTAAGCATAATTAAACATCAAATTACAAGACATTGATCATAAAGTCTAGTGTATTAGAATACATGGTACATAATTATACATCATAAAAGAAACATTTAATTAATCTCCATATTTATCTTCTAACATCCATTGTGCTTATACATCTGCATACGATAACCTGGGGATAACATGAAACAAAGGGAAGAGCTAAAAATCCTAATAAGGGAATAAAAATAAGAATAATGCTTTAGCACATGGGTTAGGATGTAATGATATAAAAAGGTGCATAAAATTATAGAAAAAATTGAATAATATAAACATGGGGTCATAATAATGTGGAAGTAACATAAAACAAGACTATCACACAAGTCATGGCACATTGCTTATAGAGGAGCACAGGTCAAGGTTACCCACCAAGACCGTTTCACATGGTTGCATGAGTCAAGGATAATTGTCAAGACTGTTGCACATAATGTCCCATGAGACTCAAATTTACATAATTCATTAGATTTATATCTAGTTTCACTCATCTTAACATGTTCATGACTATTTTTTCCACATAATGAATCTTACAAAATCATTCATACATAAACACAAGGGTACTCATAGAAAGAAATTTGTATCATAATCATGTCTTAAAGAATAATGAATATTCATATTATATAAGTGTACATAAAAGAGAGTAATTAAAACATACATTTACATTCATGAGGTAAAATAGAATTATATCATGGTAGGTGATTTCAAATATAAGTGACAACATCTAATAAGAGTATTTAAGAAATCTTAGCATAATTTTTTTTTGTCGTTGTAAAGAAAATACTAAAGATCATTTAAAATAAAAAAGGGAGTAATATTTTATATAAAAATATAAGTGAACCAAGAGGGTTTTTATAATAAAAATAGTATTTTATAAATGCAATGGAGGATTAAAAATAAATATAGAACAACCCGAAAGAATAATGGAGATTCTGGTAGAATCTCTTAACTTAAGTATGACGGTGCCCTTCACCAAATTATAATGTCCTGGATAACTAAGTTACTTAATTAATGTACATGTACAAAACCACTTCTACATTTAATTTATTTATTATGTCCTTATTAAGTTCATTCATGGTATTTTTGGTTGGTTAAGAAGTTAAATTTCGTTGTTTTTTGAGCATTGGTTTCCTTTGTTTTCATGATTGGTTTACTTATATACATGTAATGATAAACATGTAAGGTGGGAATGGTTGTCCATGATTGGATTTAGGTTATTAGTTAACATCCAGAATATTAAATGTTTATAAAATTCATTTGGTTATTTATATTGAATATTAATCATTATATAAAACTTTAATGATAATTGTTTTTTGTTAATTGGCAGTTTTTTATCACAAAGAACACATTTTTCTTTATAAATTAATATCTTCAGTAAAAAAGATTCCAAAACCTCACAATATACATAATAAATATATTATAGTATGTATCATCCATAAAAATGGTTTCTTGACTAGAATTGAAGTCAGTAAAATAAATTGAAAACACATCATCCTTAAATGTTATGAATTAACACATCTCAGATGGTGTTTTCATTTCTAGTATAAAATTAGGGGAAAAGAGAAATGTTGATGAATTATTCCCTTAGTATAATAAAATTTCAATACATATAAGTTATTTTAGTTATCACACCATTTAGATGTGATGTTTTGGGGATATAAATGTAAACAGTGGAACATTAAAATAAAAGAAAAGATGAGGAATTTACATCTTTAATATACTTTCCTTGAGAAAAAATTTAAGGGAGAGGTTTTGGTATTTTTATGAGATGAAGAGATCCTCAACCTGGGATAGTGGATTCGGAATATATTTTATTAGAATTTGGACTGGGAATAAGGCTTTAGATGTTTGAGGAGAGGAGGTAAAGAGGGGTGACATTTATAGAGGATGAGAGGAGGGGTTTCCTATTATATTAATCATTAGATTAAAATTTTTCCTGATGACTATGAAAAGACTTGATTATTGTGACCAAAAATAGTAAAGAGATAATGTGAGTTAGATCTAAATACCGTTTCAATCATCTAAGACTCAAGAATGATGCAAAACATTATTTATTTAGTATTTATCCAAAATTATCATATTTTACTATTCACTAAATATTCAAGTATTTTTGAAAAATCCCAAAAAATAAACCTCATAATTTTTTGATGTGTATAATTAAAAAATGAAATCGTTTTTTCGGAAATAATTTTCCATATATGTGAAATTTTATTTTTAATTAAAATCATAATTTACTTGAAAAATATAAATTTTAAAATTAAAACTAATTTTTTTACACTTTGCGAAATTAATTAAGGTGTAATAAAATTATATTTTTATTAGAAGAAATAAAAATACAAATTTTTGTATTCATTTGATGAAAATAAATGTTATGTTAATGTATTTAATTAATAAAAAATGTAATTAAATATACATGACTTACAAAAAGATCAACACTTAATAAATATTTTTTAAAATATTTATTTACTTATACTGAGAAATAATTATACCATATTATCACTTATAAGATAGATAAATTTTATCTATACTTTCATTGGTGTGAATACTATTACATTTCTATGTTTACTATTCATAAGCGTCATATTACTATTCCAAAGGTCATGTTGCTATTTCATCAGTATGAGTTCCTTAACTTCTAGAGATACCATTTATTTAACTCATTATTTACTTATAAGGTTTGTATTGTGTCTATAAGTAATATTATGTGATTATAAATTAAGGAATAATTATAATAATGTGATTCCATTGATAAAACATTGTGTCATTGCATTATTCCCCCCTTATGAAATTTATCCCTTGAAATTTCATTTTACATTCTCAGCTTTAAACAGGTGTGGTTACTTTTCCTTCATTACTTCCTCCAGTTCCCATGTAGCCTCTTCATACTTATGGTTCTACTATAGTAAATTGACCAAGTGAGTATTCTTGTTGTGTGGAACATTTTATCTATGATAAACGATCTTCACTATTTTCTCCTTGTAAGAAATATCATTCTCCAACTTTAGCACATCTTAAGAGAGTATATGTGAGAGATCTAGTATGTACATCTTTAAGAGACATACATGGAATACATCATGTACGTTAGACATGGTAGGTGGATGTACTAGTAGATAGGCCACAACTCAACCATGATCAAGAATCTCTAAGGGGACGATTACTTGGGCCTTAGCATTCCATTCTTCCCAGAACACATGACTTTCTTCCATAGAGATATGCAAAGGAATACCATATCTCTAACATTAAACTCAAGTTCTCTTTGACATTTGTCTGCAGAACTCTTTTATCTACTTTGGTATTCCTTAATGTGATACTAAATGGTTTCCACCTTCTCCTCTATTTCTTCAACCATTTTAAATCCTAGTAACTTACAATCACCGACTTCATCCAAACATGTCGGTGTTATGCACCTTTTACCATAAAGGGCTTATTATGGTATCATTCGGTGGCTGAAGTAGAAACTATTATAGTAAGATAATTCAACCAATGGAATATGTTGGTTTCATCCTCTATTCAAGTCCATAGAATATAAGGCCCCAGCCTTAAACCATACTTAATCATGAGTTATTACAAGATTACACATTGAGGATCTTTTTGGGTTTAGAGTTTTAGAGAATTAGATCATAAAACTTGCATTACATTCCACATATAAAGAAAGTGGTTACATAAAGATAGTATTCTTCTTTTCCATCAATGGAAACATATTTAAAATAAAACATGGATTCTTTCTTGACACTTCCTTTAAACTATCATCATATCATGTACCTTTCCCTTGACTTGTGAAAAACATTTCAAAAAACTTGGGATGAGCATAAAAAGCTCAGTAAGGGATATAAAAATATGGAAAGGAAACATGGGTACATATATACATAAGAATGAAAGCATACTTTACCCATAAAACATAAGCATTTTAACATACCTCATCAAATCATGAATAAATCACAGAAATCATAAGACATAAAGGTAACTTGAGGCATTCATAACATTATTATGTAGGGAGTAACCCTCTTGGTTACGTTTGGAATACCCATCACAGTATATTCCCAAAATCTTTTCGGAGAAACCTTAACGTTCCACTCCTTCACGTTACCCAATGCATTGGAGAGCTATATCGGGCTCACCCGCCCTTAGTTTATCACGGAACCACCCGTCTTCATAATAATGCCCAAGAACCTCAACATAATCGTATCACATAAAACATACATAAAAGAAAACATAACATTTCCACCTTTCAATCACAAGATATCAATACAACACATGGATATAAAAAAATTATGAAAACCATTTTCAATACCAAAATAAAAGAATATAAAAGCATGGTATTTATTTTTCTTTTTAGAAAAAGGTATGGCTTGTAGAGGAAGGCGAAACTCAAATAATGGTCACGACGGCAGAGAAGTCGTTGTCGCCGCATACGTACGACAAAAACATTCTCTTTTTTCATTTAGTAAACTCTTCGTATAAAAAATATTCCTTTTGAATAAACGTAAAAGTCAAAGGGGTTTATACACCATATAAAAGAAGGTTGTGTATAAAACTAAATATGCCTCAATGAAAGGAGATTGAGACGAAGTCCCATACCTCGGGTCTGACTTGACTCGATCGTTATTTAATGTCCTGAATAATAAAATTGAGTTAATTTATACTTGCTTAAGAAACTTTTTCAAGTTCATTATTCCTTATATATCACTTATTTCCATGTCATGAACACTATATAATTATTTAAGTTAATAACGGTCGTTTTAACGATCATTGGTACTTGAGTAAAAAATAAACCCTTTATAATTACAAGTTGTTCATGTATCCATTATATCCAGAATTATAATCATGATGTATATATCATATATATCCAGTATATACATGCATTTATAATATTACATAATAATTTAGTGGTATGAAATGAAATGCACTGTTCATGGAGACGGTAAGCTGTACGTACGCAGGAACGCTACTTTCATTTCAATTTCATATTTTATAGAATGGAATAATAATTATATAAAGGTATATTATAATCCCAGTATAATATCATATATAATATCATAGTTCCATCCTTTATACGTACCACATATGGTATTTAACGAATCAAATCACTTTGAGGGGGCGGTAGTCCGCACTTCCTTAAATGAAGATATCGCGTTTACCCATAATGGAAACCATAAAGGTATGCCCAAAATGAAAAATACAGAATCTTAAGGGAAACATAAACATATTATATATCATATATAAATATAGTGACATCTTAATGGCCACCTTTGAAGGTGTTAAAAGAATTTTGAACAATCATCGTTTCGAGAGGCATAAATTCACCATCCACGGAAACAGTATGTCCTTTAACCATTAGATGTAGGTTTGTGTAAGTGTAGCTCGAATCATTCTTATAAGAACATCCTAGTATATTGAAGATACTTGAGTTGTTACAAAAGAAATGAATAAAAATAGTTTAGGGGGTTGAAGAAGAAAAATAAAACAAACGGACTCAAGTGAAGACATTACCTTAAAATCGGGTAACTCCCTTTGGTTTGAGCTCAAAGGCTTCCTCGAAACGACTTCTGCCCAATGTGAGGCTTCATAGAGTAAGAGAGGGATGTGGAGAGACAAAATGGGCAGGTTTTGGCCGAGCCAAAGGCTTTGGGAGTGTAGGTAAGGAGGTAGAGGTGGGGGCCTTTTATAAGAGGAGAGGAGGGGCACTCTTGGAATGTAATGCAATGTTACTTTATTTGAAAATATTTTTCGGATTCAAAAGGACCAAAATTGATATAATTCAAGGGTAATGTGATAATGGTTCTAAATAAACCCATCAAATAGGTTTTGGACATGTTTACGTCATAGATTATACATTATCATTTCATTTTATTTAAATCCTTTATTAATGAGGTAATCGCTGCATCATCATGATGTCATAAATAATTTAATTTATTTAAAGTATAAAAATTATGAAAAAAATACTATGATTTAGGAAATCCTTTTATCTTTCCAATTAATATTTATAGTCTAAAATATCATCTATGTAGACAAAATTAAAAATGTTTTAATCAGGTGATACATTCTTGTTATATTTACTTTCTTTAAAAAAATAAATAGATAACAAGTCACTTTCCACAAAAGTGATTCCATGGGGTCCCCAAGTTTGGCACAAGACATCCCATGGTCTGTCGTGAGACAACCAGTAGAATTAGGACACATGTTGGTTTCATTTTTTATTATTATGATATTATTTTATTATCCTTAACTACCCGATTACTCATTAATCAAGATAATTAAAAATAATTACCGTCGTTACTATTCATAATGTCCAAAAACAAAAGAGTCTTGATTACATAATTTGATCCTTATGATTACAAATATGTAATCCATTTTACCAAATTCCAAACATAGAAATTTCAATAATTGATTTAAAAATAATTCCCGTTGTCAAAACAAATAGCGGGTTTTTTTGAAACAATATCTATGAAAAGTTTGGCATTAGTTTATGCCAAATTCCAAAGTGAAAATAATCCTAATTACCACCATTGAATTAAATGGTAAAAATATATTCTAATTTAACTTTAAAACCAATTCAAAAGATAATATAATCATATAAATAAATTAGATTAAAAAGTAGTTTTGATGTAAAATGCTGTATTTTTCACTATTCATTAAAAAATGAACATTGTCAGAAAAATAACAAAAATTCACACAAAGTAAATTTTGATGTCCCAATCATAAATAATAAGTTTATTTTGACAAACATAGCTTATAAAATTTTCAAAAGATAGATTTAAAAATGGATTTCCATCAAAAGGCAGTAAAATTTTTTTTAAAAAAATATTACTGTATTCCAGGCTTAAGATTGGATTTTTTTTCATTTTAAGCCTCTAAAACACTATCTAATTCATTAATAGACATAGATAAAATATCTATTATTCATTACTTACTTGGGATGTTACATCCTTCCCCCCATTAGAAAATTGCGTCCCCGCAATTTATTTACTTATCGAATAAATGGGGGTACTTATCCCTCATTGCATTTTCAGATTCCCATGTTGCCTCTTCCATCATGTGGTTTTTCCACAAAACCTTTACATGATTAATCACATTATTTCGTAACACTTGCTCCCTGTGGTCAATAATCAGGACCAGTTGTTCCTCATAAGATAGGTTCTCTTCCAGCTGAACTACCTCTAGACTCAAAAAATGAGAAGGATCTGGCATATACTTTCTCAACATCGAAACGTGAAAAACATTGTGTACCTGAGATAAAATCGGAGGTAAAGCCACCCGGTATGCAACTGATACAACTCTCTCTAGAATTTCATATGGTCCAATGAACCTAGGACTCATCTTTCCTTTCTTTCCAAATCGCATCAGACTTTTCCATGGTGAGACTTTGAAAAAAACATGATCACCTCCCTCAAAAGTTAGATCCTTCCTCCTATTGTCTGCATAACTCTTCTGCCTACTCTGATCTGTTCTCATGTGTTTCTGAATCAGATGAACTTTTTTTGCCATCTCTTCTACCAATTCTAGTCCCATCAACTTCCATTCACCCACTTCATCCTAGAAAGCCGGAGTTCGACACCGCTTCCCATATAACGCCTCAAATGGTGCCATCTGTATACTGGAATGAAAACTGTTATTATATGAAAATTCAACCAATGAACGATCTTGGTCCCAACTTCCCTGATAATCCATCATACAAGCTCGTAGCATATCCTCCAAGGTATGAATTTTTCATTCTGACTGCCCATCTGATTGAGGATGAAATTCTGTACTAAAATTTAATTCAGTACCCAACGACTTCTGAAGGCCTTTCCAAAAGTTAGAAGTGAACCTGGGATCACGATCAAATAAAATGGAGAGGGGAACTCCATGTAACCTGACTATCTCTTTAAGATACAAATGGGAAAGTTTATCTTGGGAAAAAGTATCTCGTATAGCAAGGAAATGAGTAGATTTAGTCAAGAAATCAACAATAACCCTGATTGCATTATTACCTCGAGATGTCTTCGGTAATACCACAACAAAGTCCATGGATATATTCTCCCATTTCCACTCTGGCACTGGTAAAGGCTGAAGCATCGCTTTCGGTAACTACTGCTCTGCTTTAACCTGTTGACATGTCAAACACTTCACAGTAAAATCAGCAATATCTCTTTTCATTCCATCCCACCAGTAATACTCCTGCAGATCTCTATACATCTTAGTACTGTCAGGATGAACTGAAAACGTAGAACTATGAGCTTCACATAACAAATCTCTCTTCAACTGTGAATCACAAGGCACACACAATCTCTTCGCAAATCTCAAAATGAAATCATTATCAATGTTTAATTCAGGCAACTTACCTTTCTGAACTAGCTCTACCTTTTTCTGCAACTCGCTATCTTGCTTCTGTGCTTGCTTGATTCTATCTGATAGAGATTATCTCACTGATACCTGAAACAAAACAGAAGAACTTCCTGCACCAACAACTTCTATTCCAAAGTTCATCAAATCATTAACCAAAGGATCACGTTCCAAATGCAACATTGCTAATGAAGCATTACTTTTTCGACTTAAAGCATCAACCACTTTATTTTCTTTTCTCGGATGGTAATGAATTGTACAATCATAATTCTTGATTAATTCCAGCCATCTCCTCTGTCTCATGTTTAACTCTTTCTGAGTGAATATATACTTTAAACTTTTGTGATCAGTATATATTTCACACTTTACTCCATAAAAATGATACCTCCAAATTTTTAAAGCGAAAACAACAGCACCTAATTCCAAATCAAGTGTAGGGTAATTTACCTCATGAGTTTTCAACTGTCGTGAAGTATAAGCAATTAACTGATCATTCTGTATTAGGACGCAACCAAGTCCTTTCAATGAAGCATCACTGTTTATAACAAACTCACCATTCCTGGAAGGTAGTGCCAAAACTGGAGCATTCACCAATCTTCTTTTCAATTCCTGAAAACAATCATCACATTCGTTTGTCCAGATAAACTTAACACCCTTCCGAGTTAGCTTAGTCATTGTACTAGATAACCGTGAAAAATTTCTATCAAATCTTCGGTAATAGCCTGCCAAACCAAGGAAGCTACGAATCTCAGTTACATTTGTGGGTCTTGGTCAGTCTTCCACAACTTTTTTTTTGCAGGATCAACAGTTATCCCTTATTTAGAAACAATGTGACCAAGGAAAGAAATTTGTTGCAACCAAAACTCACACTTGCTGAATTTTCCATAAATTTTCTTTTCTTTTAAGTTTTGCAAGATAACCCTTAAATGCCTTTCATGCTCCTCTTTCATTTTAGAAAACACCAAAATATCATCAATGAAAACCACCACAAACTTATCCAAGAACTCATGGAAAATTCTATTAATTAATTCCATGAATACAACAGGTGCATTAGTTAGCCGAAAAGGCATTACTACAAATTCATAATGGACATATCTTGTATGGAACGCGGTCTTCAGAACATCTGATTCCTTTACCTTCAGCTGATGGTACCCCGATCTCAATTCAATCTTTGAAAAATACTATGCTCCCTGGAGCTGATCAAACAAATCATCAATATGAGGTAAAGCATATTTGTTCTTAACAGTGATGTTATTCAAGGCTCTATAATCAATCCAAAGTCTCATTGAACCATCTTTATTTTTAACAAATAAAACAGAAGCACCCCATAGTGATGTTCTAGGTCGAATGAAACCTTTCTCTAATAAATCTTGAAATTGCTCCATCAACTCTAAAAGTTCAATTTGAGCCATTCGATAAGGGGGTTTTGAAATTGGCTTAGCAGCAGGAACGAAGTGAACAGTAAACTCAACTTCCCGATCTGGTATTATTCCAGGAAACTCATCAGAAAAAACATCAGGATACTCATTTACCACTGGCACATCATTAATCTGAACAGTTCCTTTATTTTCAATGATGTGTGCAAGGTAACATTCATTTCCATCTTTTACATGTTTCTTGGCCTCTTGATAAGTTATCAACAGTAAGGGTTCATTCTTGTACACAAACTGAAAGTCTTTCTGAAAAGAAACTTCATTAGCTCTATAGTAAATCTTAGCATGGTAAATAGAGAGCCAATCCATACCCAGGATAACATCAAACTCTACTAGAGATAGAACAATAAGGGTTGCAAGTAGGTTCATTCCACAGGTAAGGATAGGAAGATTCTTATAAATTATTTTTGCCTCAACATTTCCCCCAGGTATTTTTACCAAAAGTTCAGGAGTCATTTCTTGAGATGGTATTCCCATTTTACTAGAAAAGTTATCAGAGATGAAAGAATGTGTAGACCCTGAATCAAACAACACACTGGCATAATCAGAAAAAATAAACAAAGTACCTGATACAACTTCATTTGATGGCCCGACATCTGCTGAAGTAGTTGCAAAGGATTTCACCACCCCTTTCTGCTTGTAGTCTAACTGCTTCCCATCACTCAATCTCTTTGTCGGACACTCGTTTTCATAGTGACCCATCTCATTGCACTTAAAACATTTCACTAACTGTAAATGAAATTTGGTCTTACCTTCACCTTGATCTTTTTCAGTGAAATCACGAGCCTTATGTCCCATCTTACCACATCGGCAGCACTTTCCAAAATACAGAAGACATTCCCCAGCATGAATTTTTCCACATTTATCATAAACTAGAAACTTAGATTTCTTACCATCATACATTTTTGAAGAATTCTTCCCTTTCTCCTGCCACCTTGGTCTCTTCTTCTGCTGGTTGTTATAGAACACTTGATCATCGGAAAACTCCATTTCCACCTTCTCAGCACATCAAACAAGATTTTCATAAATTTTAAACTCATGAGAAGCTAATGACGTTCGATATTTTGGCTTTACTCCTGAGTAAAAATGATTGATTTTACTATAAAGGTCTCGGATAAAATTTGGAACATACCTTGCCAATCGAGTGAACCTTTCTTCATAGGTAGCCACTGAGTCTTCCTCTTGTCTCAATTCAAAGAATTGTTTTTCCATCCTAAGTCAAACAGCCTTAGTAAAATACTTTTCAAGAAACATACCTTTGAATTCATCCCAGTCGAGAGCATCAATCTCATCAGCATCCCTGATATTTTTAACTATCGACCACCACTGATCTACTTCACCCTCCAAACGGTAAATAGCAAGACTAAGCTTTTGATTGTCTGAACACCCCATGACATAAAAAATATTCTCCAGTGCTTTAATCCACCCTTCAGCTAGCACAGGGTCAGAGGATCCTCTGAATGATAGGGGATGTTTCCTCATGAAATGTTCCACCACTGACATGTTCCTCTTCAATTGATCTGGCTGATCTCGTGTATGGATACCACCACCATTTATCGCTTGAGTCAACTGCGCCATTACTGAAACAAACTATTCAGTTCCAATTCCGACCATCTCAGGATGCTGATTCGGAAGGTTATTTCCTTCTGTATGCCTTCCTAGCACTGCTTCCCTGTTTCCTCTGCGGAAAACCATTCTGAACAGACATGTCTTAGATGAAGCAACATGGTAATCTTCAAATGCTATATCAATTCAATTTGACCATAAAAAAAATATTTTTGGATAATCATTTAATATAATTCTAACTCCTAAAGTAATCTAAACCGACCTCTGATACTAACTATAAGGCCCCAGCCTTAAACTTTACTTAATCTTGAGTTATTACAAGATTACACATTGAGGATCTTTTCGGGTTTAGAGTTTTAGATAATTAGATCATAAAACTTGCATTACATTCCACATATAAACAAAGTGGTTACATAAAGATAGTATTCTTCTTTACCATCAATGGAAACATATTTAAAATAAAACTTGGATTCTTTCTTGAAACTTCCTTGACACTATCATCATATCATGTACCTTTCCTTTGACCTGTGAAAAACAATTCAAAAAACTTGGGATGAGCATAAAAAGATCAGTAAGGGATATAAAAATATGGAAAGGAAACATGGGTACATATATACATAAGAATGAAATCATAATTTACCAACAAAACATAAGCACTTTAACATACCTCATCAAATCATGAATAAATCATAGAAATCATAAGACATAAAGGTAACTTGAGGCATTCATAACATTCATACGCAGGGAGTAACCCTCTTGGTTACGTTTGGAATACCCATCACAGTATATTCCCTAAGTCTCTTCGGAGAAACCTTAACGTTTCACTCCTTCGCGTTACCCAATGCATTGGAGAGCTATATCGGGCTCACCTGCCCTTAGTTTATCACGGAACCACCCGTCTTCATAATAATGCCCAAGAACCTCAACATAATCGTATCACATAAAACATGCATAAAGAAAACATAACATTTCCACCTTTCAATCACAAGATATCAATACAACACATTGATATAAAAACATTATGAAAACCACTTTCAATACCAAAATAAAACAAAAGAAAAACATGGTATTTATTTTTCTTTTTAAAAAATGGTATGGCTTGTAGAGGAAGCCGAAACTCAAATAATGGTCACGGCGGCGAAGAAGTCGTTGTCACCGCATACATACGACAAAAAAAATTCCCTTTTGTCGTTTAGTAAATGCTTCGTATAAAAAATATTCCTTTTTAATAAACGTAAAATTCAAAGGGGTTTATACACCATATAAAATAAGGTTGTGTATAAAACAAAATATGCCTCAATGAAAGGAGATTGAGATGAAGTCTCATACCTCGGGTCCGACTTGACTCGATCGTTCTTTAATGTCCTGAATAATAAACTTGAGTTAATTTCTACTTGCTTAATAACTTTTTTCAAGTTCATTATTCCTTTTATATCACTAATTTCCATGTCATTAACACTATTTAATTATTTAAGTTAATAACTGTCGTTTTAACGATCATTGGTACTTGAGTCAAAAATAAACCCTTTATAATTACAAGTTGTTCATATATCCATTATATACAGAATTATAATCATGATGTATATATCATATATATCTATTATATACATGCATTTATAATATTGCATAATCATTTAGAGGTGATAAATGAAATGCACCGTTCATGGAGACGGTAAGCCGTACGTACGCATGAACGCTACTTTCATTTTTATTTCATATTTTATAGAATGGAATCATAATGATATAAAGGTATATTATAATTCCAGTATAATATCATATATAATATCATAGTTCCATCCTTTATACGTCCCATATATGCTATTTAATTAATCAAATCACTTTGAGGGGGCGGTAGTCCGCACTTCCTTAAATGAAGATATCACGTTTACCCATAATAGAAACCATAAAGGTATGCACAAAATGAAAAATAAAGAAGCTTAAGGGAAACATAAACATATTATATATCATATATAAATATAGTGACATCTTAATGGCCACCTTTGAAGGTGTTAAAAGAATGTTGAATAATCATCGTTTCGGGAGGCATAAATTCACCATCCACGGAAACAGTATGTCCTTTAACCATTAGATGTAGGTGTGTGTAAGTGTAGCTCGAATCATTCTTATAACAACATCCTAGTATATTTAAGATACTGGATTTGTTACAAAATAAATGAATAAAAAGATTTTAGGGGGTTGGAGAAGCAAAATAAAACAAAAGGACTCAAGTGAAGACATTACCTTAAAATCGGGTAACTCCCTTTGGTTTGAGATCAAAGGCTTCCTTGGGAAGACTTCTGCCAAAAGTGAGGCTTCCAAGAGTAAGATAGGGATTTGGAGAGACAAAATGGGGAGGGGTTGGCCGAGAAAAAGGCTTTGGGAGTGTGGGTAAGGAGGTAGAGGTGGGGGCCTTTTATAAGAGGAGAGGAGGGGCACTCTTGGAAAGTAAAGAAATGTTACTTTATTCGAAAATGTTTTTCGGATTCAAAAGGTACCACATTGATATAATTCGAGGGTAAGGTGTTAAGGGTTCTAGATACACCCGTCCAACAGGTTATGGACATGTGTAGGTCATAGATTTTACATTATCATTTCATTTTATTTAAATCCTTTATTAATGAGGTAATCGCTGCATCATCATGATGTCATAAATAATTTAATTTATTTAAAGTCTAAAAATTGTGAAAAAATACTATGATGTAGGAAATCGTTTTATCTTTTCAATGAATATTTATAGTCTAAAATATAATCTATTTAGATGAAATTAAAAATGTTTTAATCAGGTGATACATTCTTGTTATATTTACTTTCTTTAAAAAAAATAAAAAGATAAGAAGTCACTTTCCAAAAAAGTGATTCCATGGGGTCCCCAAGTTTGGCACAAGACATCCCATGGTCGTACATGAGACAACAAGATGAATTAGGACACATTTTGGTGTCATTTTTTATTATTATGATATTATTTTATTATCCTTAACTATTCGATTACTCATTAATCAAGATAATTAAAGATAATTACCGTCGTTACTATTCATAATGTCAAAAAACAAAAGAGTCTTGATTACATAATTTGGAACTTCTGATTCCAGATATTTAATCCATTTTACCAAATTCCAATCATAGAAATTTCAATAATTGATTTAAAAATAATTCCCGTTGTCAAAACAAATAGCGGGTTTTTTTGAAACAATATCTATGAAAAGTTTGGCATTATTTTATGCCCAATTCCAAAGTGAAATTAATCCTAATGACCACCATTGGATTAAATGTTTAAAATATATTCTAATTTAACTTTTAAACCAATTCAAAAGATAATCTAATCATATAAATAAATTAGATTAAAAAGAAGTTTTGATGTAAAATGTAGTATTTTTCACTATTCATTAAAAAATGAACATTGTCAGAAAAATACCAAAAAATTCACACAAAGTAAATTTTGATGTCCCAATCATAAAGAATAAGTTTATTTTGACAAAAATATCTTATAAAATTGTCAAAATATATATTTAAAATGGTTTGCCATCAAAAGGCAGTAAAACAATCTTTTAAAAAATATTAGTGTATTCCATGCTTAAGATTGGATTTATTTTCATTTTAAGCCTCTAAAATATTATCTAATTCATTAATAGACATAGAAAAAAATATCTATTATTCATTACTTACTTGGGATGTTACATAGAACATTCTATTGACATATCATCCAATGTCTGAATAGTTCGCTCAGATTTTCCATCAATGTTGAGGATGATATGCCACACTAAAGTTCAACTTATTGATTAGATCATGTTGGATAGTTTTCATGAACTTTGAGGTGAATTAGGGATCTCGATCAGATACAACAAATATCGGTACTCTAATCAGCCTTACCATGTCTTTGATATATATCTGTGAATGTTTATCCAATGATAATTTCTTTCAAATTTTGATTAAGTGAGTTGTCTTTGTAAGATGAACCATAATGAACCATATAGAATTGTATCCTCTAGACGTCCTTGGAAGTCCAGTGACAAAGTCCATGTCAATATTCTCCCACTTCCATATTAGTATGGGTAGTGGTTTCGTCAATCCCTAAGACGTTTTTCTTTCATCCTTCACTTTTTGACCTATCAGGCACTTTGATTTACATTCAACAATCTCTTTGTTCATATTGTCGCAAAAAGATATATCGGTGATCTCAATACATCTTTGTGCTCCTTGGGTGAGTTGATAAGTTTGATTTATTTGTGTCACTGAAAATATCATTCTTTATCTTTGTATTTGATGGTATACATAGTTGTGACCCAAATCATACAAATTCTTTATCATCAATCCTGAACTTAAAAGATTTATCATTTCTATTATCTTCCACCCTTTTCAGGATTTTCACATCTTTTCTTTGTGACTCATTAATTTTATCTATAAGGGATGGTTGATAAGATATTTTATAAATTATTGATTATTTTCCTCCCTTGACGATGCTCAGGCCAATCCTATACGAATCTATGAAGATTATATCCTTCTAAACTCACATCATTGATAAATATACAGGATAATTTCTACAAAGAGAATCCACAACCTTATTTTCCATTCAAGAATTGTAGTGGATTGAGAAATCATAATCCTTGATGATATCTAACCATATTCACTGGTGTATATTAAGCTCTTTATATTTTAATATATATTTTAAACTCTTATGATCATTATATATATCACACTTATACCCAGAGAGATAATGCATATAGATGTTGAACACAATGATCACAGCAGCCAACTCCAGATCATACATGAGATAGTTTTTCTGATGGATTTTCAGCTACCTTAAGGAATAGGCTATTACTTTATCATTTTTCATCAGTATATAGTCTAATCCAGTCTTTGAAGGATCACTATACACCACAAAGAGATATCCACTTGTTCAGAGTGTGAGTACTGACATAGTGATAAGCCCCTTTTTTGCTCCTAAAATCTTTCCTCGCATTCCTGAGTCCAGAAAAACATCACCCCCTTCTATGTCATCTTGGTCATTAGGTTTGAAAATCATGATAAATTCTTCAAAAATCATCGATAATACCCGGCTAGACCCAAAAGACTCTGGATATCAATTACAGATGTTGGTCTAGGCCACTCTTCGATTGTATTTATCTTGGAAGGGTATAAAAATATCTCTTTACTAGTGATAACATTCCCAGATAATAATACTTCCTCCATATAGAACTCACACTTACTGTAGTTTTCGTATAGTTTCTCCCTTTGAAAAGTTTTTGGCAGAGTAATCAAATGCTGCCATTATTCATCTTTTCTCTTACATTATATCTAAATATCATCAATAAAGACTCCCAAATTTTTTTTGTGGTACTATATATAGACTATATCCATTAAATTCATGAAAATATCTAGATCATTATTGAGTTAAAAGTGAATCATAGTGAAATCATAGTGTCTGTACCTCGTTCGAAAGGTAGTATTTGGAATATCTTCCTTCCTCACCTTTAATTGGTGATATAATGACTGAAGGGACACCTTAGAGAAATAACTTTCCATACATCACTGATTAAACCATTCACCTATCAAAGTCATGGGATACTTGTTCTTTATCATGATTTTATTGAGATCTTGATAATCCATGGAGAGGTGCATTGAACCATCCTTCTTATTTAAAAATAGGAATAGTTTCTCCCCAAGGTAAAGCACTCGGGCATATAAATCCCTTTTTGAGATTCTCTTGTAACTACTTCTTAAGCTTTTCTAACTCTACAGTGGTCATTCTATATAGTGTATTTGACATCAATAGAGATCCATGAACAATTTCAATTGAGAACTCAACCTATCGATCAGGATGAAGACTAGGTAATTATTCTGAAAATACATAAGTCTAGTTCCATAAAATGGGTATGTATTTGAGCATGAGTCTCTCCTTTGTATCAATCATTTGATTTAGAAATGTTTTCTCCTAATGCAGTAATATCCACATATGATACAATTATTCTAAAATTTATTCATCTTCCTCCATACACTCTTAATGAATTGCTGGATGCTTCGGGATGTGAAGAGTGATATCCCTTTTCCCAAAAGTTGACATTAGATTTGTATAAAGATAGTCAATCCATTCCAAAAATAACATTGAACTCCAATAAAGAAGTATGATGACATTTTATTGGAGGTTTATTCCAAAAATGTTAACTGGGGGGAGTTATATACTTTAGATGAAATAATTTCCCCATTTGTTGTTCTCACAGATAACTCAATCTCTAAATTTTTAGTTGGTGTTTGAATGGTTTTACTAAACTTCAAAGAGATGAAAGAATACATAGCACCAGAATCAAATAGTAAGTTCGCTATTCTTGAATGAATAAATAGTGTACCTATCACTGCATCATTTCCCAGCTCCACCTTGGAGTTTGATGTTGATTTCCCCTGAAAACCATTGGATTTGGGAAATTTTATGCATAATTCCAATGTTCCTTGCAGTTGAAACACCACACAATTGGCTGGGTGTTCATATGAACCTTCATTTCTTCTTCCACATTAGTGGGATTCTTCATATCTCTTCTACAGTTATTTTCCAGATGACTCATCATTCCACATATAAAACAATTCATAGTGCCCTTTAGACTGTACCCATGATATTTCTTCCCACAATTTTGACTCACAGGTTGTTCAATCTTCTTTCCATAATTGGTTTTATTTTACGCAACACCTATATTAGACTCCATATTCTACTCTCTTTTTCTCACCGGGTCCATGAGACCCTTGAGAGTCTTCAATCTCCATTTCAACCTTGAGGGAACAAAGGACAATATCTTCATAACTTTTAAAGACACAAATCGTCAACTATTTCTGTAGACTCAACTTTATTCCGCTAAAGAGGTGACCCAACTTACTTTTAGTGCTCATGAAAAAGACAAAGACATATATTTCATGGCTTGTGATGTTTTCACCATACATCTCGATGGACTCAAATTCCTTTTACTTAAGTATGAGGAACTCTCTTTCCATTATGAGATGGATGGTTGAAGAAAAATATTTATCAAAAACAATTTCTTGAATACCTCCCAATCCATGGAATCAATTTCCTCATTAAAATTTATATTATTAATCATTGTCCACCACTGATCAGCTTCCCCATCAAAATGACCGACCACCAGCACGACTATATCTTCTTCTAATCACTGTTGTATAGAGAATATCTTTTCAATAGAGATATTCCACAGTTCTGTGAGGTGGGTATCAAAATATCCCCTAAACATTGGAGGCATTTTTCATATGAATGATTCTACAACAACATTCTCTTTCCTTGGAGGAGGGTGTTCAACATGATTCATTTTATTATTCATAATAAGAGCCATCTTAGCATGTATGGTAATAATGTTTTGAGAACCTGTTCCCATCATATCAGGTATATCATATGGGTATTCATTACATTTATTATCACATTTATTATTGTCATGTGTTCCTCTATTTCCCATCATTAACTAATAAAAATAACACACCATTAAGGACTTGAATACATAGCTAATAACTATAAAAAGGAAACTTCAAACATAAAAGGATAAAATCTTAGAGGAAAACTATATCCTAAATTATGATTCCATTGGTTTCAATCTAGTTTACCCATTATCAATTACCTCCTACTTATTCTTATGGGCTTATTGTTTTATTCCTTTAATAATGGTTTATACTAAGCTTATTAATTAACCAAATCATATCCCTCAAGAGTGTCAAACTAGGAGTGCAACAAGGATAGTTTTCGTGAACCAGTTGTCATTTGAGTCTAGCTCAATGTAGTGTTTTCATGTTTTACCCCTAGATTCATATATTCCAAAGCCACATCCAATTGTTTTTTTTAGATAGGGATGCATTTTCTTGATAAAAAACTTACTCTATACTTACAAAAATTTAGGTATGTTTTCATATACTAAGTCTCATCCCTATGGTTCTTGCTATTGTTCTCTATTTTTAATCTCCAAAAATAACTAGACCTCCATCTAATACCAACTATAGAAACACTAGACTTTTTCACATAGCATTACATGATTTTAAGCATTATTAAACGTCAAATTAGAATCCAAGGATCATAAAGTCTAGTTTCATGTATATTTAGTTTCATAATTAATCATCTTAAAATAATCTTTTATTTAATCTCCATATTAAGCTATTATCATCAATTGTATTTATACGTATGTATGGGATATCGTGGGGATAACATGAAAAAAGGGATAAGGTAAAAATACCAGTAAGGTAATAAACATAATAATAAATATTTAGCACATGGGTTAGGACATTATGATATAAAAAATCATGGATCATGATTGAACATATGGAATAATAAAATATTAAACATGCGATCATATAAACATGGAGTCATATTAATGTGGTAGTAACATGAAGCATAACTTTAGCACGAGTCAAGGCTTGTTTTTCTTAGAGGAGAACAGGTTAAGGATAACCACCCAGACAGTTGCATATTGTACTATGAGTCAAGGATAATCTTCAAGACCATTACACATAACGTCTCATGAGACTATATTTTACCCAATGCATTGGAGCGCTATCTGGCAGGAGAATACCTCTTAGTAGGTGAAGGAAGCCCGGTGTCCGATCCTGGTCTATCATTAGTGGGAAAATGTGTTTCGATCATTTTTGGTGTTCTTGTTTTTGTCCCCAAAGTGATGCGGAATAGGGGGTACTTCTTGGTTCAGGTATCTTGAGGTCCTGCACTCTTCCTACAATTCTGAACCAGGTGATTTCTACCTTTCTTTTGATTGCATTGATGTTTTGTATCTTTTGATGTGTGGTGGAAGACTCATTTATCCATGTATTTTCCTTACATTTCTTGTGGTATGCATACACTAGATTCTTGTGAGGGTGTGATTGCAACCCCATTCTGAGCGGATCCAATTCCAGAGCAACATTTCTAGTTTAGATCATTCCAAACCCCTTCATCGGTGAAACCCTCTTTGTGTGGTGTTGGGAAATCCAGTCCTGCATAACTATGTCTTGATACAACATTCATTGGATCATTTTTCGATTAATCTTGTGAATTCAGTGATGGGTGAGAGTCTTGGGGATCGTGTTGAGGTTTATCCTTTTTGTTGTCATGGTGGAGACTGCCTCATGAAGTGATTTGTGGGGATGCTATTTTTTTCCATCCTGTTATCTCTTTGTGGCCCTGTGGTGCATGGTTTTTGGAGTTGCAACTATTCTCCAACAAGGGGATGTTCCAGATGGGGTTCAGAGAAGATAGTTTTATTTAGTTCATTGCTATTCGGTTTTGGATGTTTGAGATGGTATGAATTTTCCATTAGTACTAGGATCTTGCATTCATGCAGGTGACCGCTTTCCGTGTAGCAATGTGTAGGTGGAAACTTTTTTAATGTTTTTGATGGTTGGTAGCAGCTCTTATTCATAGGATTGAATGTGTATATTTGTCTAGAACTCCTTTACTATGTTTTTTTGGTTGTTTTAAGTCATTGATTTTATGTCGGGTTCCCCTTCAACCCTTACAAGGGGGTTTATGCATTAATAAAAAAATAGTTTTCATTCAATGGGTGTATCATAAAATTTTCCAAGAAAAGAAGTAATTAAAAAATACATAAACATTCATAATTTAAAATTGGAATATATCATGGTATGTGATTCCAAACAGACGTGGCATCATTTAAGAAGAGTATTTATGAAATTTTAGAATTAAACCATTTTAGTGTGGTTTTACGGAAAATACTAAAGAGCATTTAAAATAGAAAGGGGAATAATTTTTTATAAAAAACCAGAATTAAACTAAGAAGGTATGCATAAAAAAATTCTGATTTTATAAAAACAATGGATTCTAAAAATATATTATAGAGTGCACATGAAATTGAATAATAATTCGAGAAGATCACATAAAACGGGCCTGCTTATCGGGAACAATTGAGGAGGAAATCATTTAAAAACATGTATATCCTTGAAGGAGAATGATGCATGGAACGTGATACATGATTTTGGATCCTATTAATAGCATTTATAACATTTGAATAAAAAAAATATAAAACTTCATTAGGGTAAAAATAAAGATAGAACAACCCAAAAGAATAATGAAGGTTCGAGTAGAATCTTATAACTTATGTACGATGGTGTCCTTCACTTGATCTTAATATCCTAGATAACCAAATTAAATTATTTATTTAATATTTATATGAACTATTATACATTTAATTGATTTATTATAGACTTATTTTGTTAATTCAGGACCTCTTTGGTGGGTTAATAGGTTCAATTTCATTGTTTTGGGAGTGTTTGTTTCCTTGGTTTTCATGATTGGTTTTCTGATATATATATATATAAGGATAACCAATTATGGAGAGAGTAGTTTTCTATAACTATAGTTATATTTTATTAGTGAACATCCAGAAGATTCTATGCTTATAAAATACATTTGCTTTTTTATAGTGAATATGAACCATTAAATAAAACTTTTGTGACAACTGTTTTCGTTAATTTTTTGTTTTTTATCAGAAAGAACACATTTTTCTTTATATATTAATATCATGTATAAAATAAATTCCAAAACCTTACATTACACATAATACATATATTATAGTCTGATTCAACCATAAAAATGGTTTGATGACCAGAATTGGTGATGTTATTAAAGAAATTGAAAACTCATCATCCTTGAATGCGATGAATTAACACATCTCATATGGTGTTTTTATTTCTTGTATACAAGTAGGGGAAAGGAGATATGATGATGAATTATTCCATTATATTAATAAAATTACAAAACATTTATGTTAATAGAATTATCACACCATATGGATGGGGATAGGTGGGGATACAAATGAAGACAAAGTAACATGAAAATAAATAAAAACAAGAGTAATTTACCTATTGAATATATATTCATTGAAAGACTATTTACGGGGGAGGTTTTGGTCTTTTTAGGAGACCAAGAGTTCTTGGAAGTGGGAGAGGGGCTTAGAGAGAGATTTGAGGAAAATTTGGACTATGAACACGACTTGAGATGTGTGAAGAGAAGACGTAAAGAGGGGTGGTATTTATTAGGGAAGATATAATGGGTTTCCCATTATTTTAATCATTAGTTTAATATCATAGCTGATGAATTTGAATATTCATGATTATTGTGACCAAAAATAGTTAATATAGCACATTAGTTCAAACCAATTTCCATTTATATCATCCATGACTCAAGCATGGTGATGAAATTGTTTTAATTAGCATTTATTGTAAATTATCGTATTTTACTATTCACAAAAAAATCATGTATTTTAGAAAAATCTCAAAAATCCAGCATAAACATTTTTTAATGTGTATAATTCAAAAATGAAGGCCATTTTCTAAAAAATTATTTTTTAAATATGAGAAAATTAATTTTTAACTAAAATGAAAATTTACTTGAAAAATACAAAATTAAAAATTAAAACTAATTTTCTAACACTTTAAAAAATTAATTAAGGTCTCATACAATTATTTTACAGTCATAATACGTCAAAATAATAATGTCTAAATTCATTTTATGAAGAGAAGTTTTCAATTAATTTATTAAATTAATCCCATGATTTTAATAAATATACATGACTTAAAAAAATACTATCACTTAATCTATATTTTTTAAAATATTTATTTACTTATAGTCAGATATAATTATATCATATTATCACTTATAATATTGATAAATTTAATTTATACATTCATTGGTGAGGTTACTATTACCTAGGTCGGTCTACTATTCATAAGGGTCAGATTACTATTACAAAGGTCAGGATACTATTTCATCGATATAAGTTCCATAACTTCTAGAGATACCTTTTCTTTCACTCATTATTTACTTATGCGGATTGTGTTGTGATATATAATAATATTATGTGATTATACTAAAAGACATAATTATAATCAAGTATTTACAATAATAAATCATTGGGTCATTACAAATTATCTTTAGAAATAATATCTTTCAACATTTGTAACAACTCTGCAAAACTATGGTCACTTCTTCCATGTTTCGACTTAAATTTAAGAAGTATTAACACTGTTGATGAAACCATAAATTCATGTACAACATAGATACATTGGTTTTTCAACATCTCCATATAAACTATAAATTTTTATTCTTTCTCAAATTTCTTAACTTCAATATCACAAATCAATTCTTCAATTTTATCACACCTATCACCTTACAAAGCATTGTCATCAAGAAATATGATATTTTACATACTTTAATCATGCCTAATATAAGGTTTATAACTTAAATTAAAACCATGAAAAACTAAATAATATTTCATCTATATTATTTTAACCTCTTTCATGTTTAATCATTTCAGGAATGGACATAAAAACATGTCGTTTCGAAAATTTCATTTATAAAATTTAAAGAAATAAAAACACCTTCATCATATTAATAATGTATTCATAGTGTCATAATCCAACTTCGAATCATTTTCATCTATAAGAAATATCCAAAATATATATTTTTTTCAAGAGTATCCAAGTTTAAATTTTTATGAAAGATCTAATAATTTTAAATTAACAATTTTGAAATACAAAAAAAATATATGCTTATTTGAAAAGTATAATTATAAATTCTAGAAAATAATGGAATATAAGTTTAAATATAATTGAAACATTATAAAAGATGCATGTAAGTAATTTACAAAATAAAATATAGTTAAACCATTCTATAATTTTTTCATTTTATTCAGAATGAAATTAGATAAAACATGAAATTTAATATTATTTAATTAAATCAAAATCAAGTGTGTGTTTTTCATTTTTATTAGAATATTTTTCATTAAATTTTCAAAACAACACATGAAAAATCCAACAATTATTAGTTCAAACATAATTTATACTATAAAATAATCATATTGTATAGTTCAAATAATTTAATGATGAATTTGTATTGTGATACTTATATATATATAATTAATATTATATATTACTTATGTATAGTGTATTGTGAAAATTATGTAATGCATTTTACGTTATTTGTATTAAATGAAAATTTGTTTTATTTTAATGAAACACACTAGTAACCCAAATTTTAAATATTACAGCCTATTCATTTAATATAATAAAAACTCAAATTTATTGGGAGAAAAATGATTTCTGTGGGAATATCATGTCATGCATGCATAATTCCATGAAAATATATCTATGATTATATAAAAGATATATGTAAAAGAACTAATTGATAGTTCCTATTGTGTATTCACTAATAATTTCAACATTATATTTATAGTAACTCCTAATATTCACACTGTATATTTAACATACGTTTTTTCAAGGTAATAATATGCTCACATAAAAAGAAGTGTTGATATGAATATACACTAATTATAGGATATTGTATATTGAATTGTATACAAATATAAATGTATGTATGTATTACATTTTAATATTAATAATTAACTAATAAGTTCATAACACTAATTTTAATTTATCCATATACATGGAAGTGAATGAATAAACAATCAGTTATTCCCAAACATCACTCAAATAAGAATCATTTGCAGATTCAATGCAGAAAATTAATATGGGATGTAGCATAAACATATGCAAAACAATTTAGTAAAATTGTATTTCTATTTCTTATAAACACCACAACATTAATATATAATTAAACCCACACACTTTTTCACTCAAATCAACACATAACTAAGGTATATAAAGATAGCAATGTGAGATTTGAGATTATAAAATCTATATTCGAACTTGCAGTGATGGGGTAGATAGAATATAACGATTTAAGATATTGTAATGTGAGATTTGAGTTCACAGAATAGAAAAAAATGAAATATAGGGCTTCAACATCAGTAAACAACCAAAAGAGAGGACCAATGTGTGAGGCTTACCTGAGAGTCGAGCAAATCGAATGTGCAAAAAAAGTCCAATAAAACCTATGGATTTAGGAAGAGGGAAATATGAGATTCATGTACATTGGATCAAAGTAAAAATAGTTAGGGATTCCATGTGAGAGGAACGATTCAGATTTCATGAGAGAGAATAACACTAAAATGATTAAAACTGACAATTCATAAAATCATTAATGTTATATAACACCGGTTATATTTTAAACGACCTTAAAAATTAAATTTCCACATCAGTTATCATATAACTAATGTGAAAAAGATATAAAAATTTCATTATCATATCGGTTGGATGATAACGCACATGATAAAGAATCATATTCATCTTTTTTATGTTAGTTTTTATTCAACCGACATAAAAAAGCACACTAACTACTTTATCATATTGATTATTATATAACCGCCATGATAGAGCCAGATAAATAGATTTTTCACAATGACAATGGATTACTAATGCGAAAAATAATTTTTATTACTAATTCCCTTTACTTTACAATTTTCACAGTTGCACTCTACACCCTAGTGATTTTGCATGATTGGTTTATATTCTAGTTGTTTCATATTTTTATTCTTATTATTATGCACATATTCATTTAGATGGTTGGATGTGTGCGTATAGTTACATTAGGAAAATGAATCCCACTTAAGATATTTCGTTATGTGCTGGTCGTCATCCCCTGACCTATGGAGGAGGTCTTGAGGTTGTTGCGGCTCAATCCCAGGTTAGGGTTATGTCACAAAAGGACATTTTTATATCATTGATATCTAACCTATATAAGTGGTGGGTTTGAGACCTTGATATTCTTTATTTTAATCACCCTTACTTACAACCATCATTTAAGATCATTTATTTTCGCTATATTTTTGTTGTTATATGATAAGGGTATGAAAATAATATATGTTAAATTTAATAGAGTTTAATCATTAAGTTAAAATAAGAGTTAAAATATATTATTTTAGAAACTTTTGCAAAGAAAAATTTATTATGTGGAAATGTATATTATATTATATATGTGGTGATATAAAATTTAAAAAAACAATACTTAAAAAAAAGAAACCTTATGTGAATACATTTATGTATAAATAAAATTATTACAAAAAACCATAAACATGAAATTTCTAGAAATTGATACAATATCAAATGGAAGAGAAATAAAAATAAGGTATCATAATCATACCAAATTGAAACTATATCAGTGTTTGAAAATGGTGAGTGGTGGTTTGGGCATCATAAAATGACAATCATGAAATACCATGTAATGAGAAATAACATGAATTTACTGAAATAATATAACCTATTCTAAAAAGGACCTCATTGAAATTATGATAACAAGGGGAATATTTTGAATTTTTCTCATCTATCTTTCACTCAGTGGTGAATGATTTATGTATTTCTCCCTGGAAATAATTCTCAATCAACTTGAAAAAAATAAATTTTGAGTATTGGAAGTAATTTCTAATTATTGAAAATAATAACAATGAGAGATCATCAATTCCTAAGAAGTAAAAACCATAAAGCATAGAGTAATTACCTCTCATTGGACTTGTAAAAATGGTTGACATTGAAGCAAGAAACTATCATTCCTTTTTATTTATCCAGTTTAGTAGTTCAAATCAGTATTATTAAATATTTCGCATGCCCCAATTTTTTTCCAAATATTCATAAATTAGAAAAATCCAACACATAAAGTAACATAATAGTAAATTTTTTGAAAAAATTATAACAAAAACCGAAAACACATGCATTGAATACAATATAATTTCCATGAATAGAAACCAATATTGGTGAAAAGAGCACATTAAAAATAAATATATCATGATAAGATTATATAAATCTGCTTAAAATATTTCGAATGATGCATGGATAATCATGATTCATTAAGAAGCTCTCATGAAACTCATGAAGATTTAAACATAGTTTCATTGTAAATAATATAAACAGGTTGGTTTAAAATGACTTTAAACCAAAAGTATTATAATACAATGAATGTACTTGTCTAAACAGAAACATGTGGTGAACGACATCTTTATAAATGTGTTTTCTCATTCAAAAAGAATCAAAGACTGAATATCAATGTCAAAAATACAAAATGAAATTGACATATAATTCACCAATTCCATCAGAAAATAGAGATCCATTTTTTGATTTTCAAACAATTTTGGATTGATGTCCTAACAACATGTAAAATAATAAGAGATTTTAGAAGGAAATAAAACAAATTAAAGCAAAATTTTGAAAAAATAATAATAAACATAGTGATGGTATTTAAACTTACAGTTTTGGTGTATAAAAATAAAATCATTGTTTTGAGAGGGATATTAGTATACAATGGTTTTGATTATAATATCATGAGTTTAGATAAACATGATTTAACAAGTTAAGATTACATTAACATTGTTTATAGTCAAATTCTACTAAATTTATTGACATGGATGGTGCAATAATGGGAGATTAATTGTTATCATATTCATAGTTACATAAAAGAGTAATTAAATTTCAATTTTAATGTGCTATCTATATGATAAAAGTCATCATTACTAAATTAATCATATATTTAACTATAGAAAACATTACAGATCATTGAATCTTATCAAATAATGTTGAGGAGATATTGAAAAAATGAATCATACTGTAATATAAAAAATTTCATGGAAATAAATTTAAATTTAATTATTTTGTAGCATTATAAATGTAACGACATATTAGAATATGAAATTTTAAATTGTTAAATCTCATGAGTCTTTTTACATGTCATGTCAAGTAATAGATGAATTAAACCTCATCTTTTTATAATCATGAAGAAAATAAAAACATTTATGATGGTATTCATCACTTAATGGACAAACAATGTTATCCCCTAGAACCATTAAATAATAAAGTTTCTAGGAAATCAAAAAAGGAACCTGGTTGGGAAATGAAGAAGACAACATCATAATTTTTTACATCGATATGCTAGGACATGTTAATAACTAGTTGTGAACCTGGTTGGGAAATATAGAAGATAGTGACATCCATAATAGTACAAAATGAAATACTGACTAAAATTGCACTTTAATGTTAATATATTTGGATCAAAGTGGCATTAATCATAAAAATTAACACTGGAACATAATTATAAAAGAATAAATTTATACTAAAAAAATAAATAATACATTTTCCAGGGAATGAAATGAACTTGTTTGGGAAACATAGAAGGGTGGTAGATCTCATTCACAATAGTGGATCTAGTTCGTGATAGGGGCATATCCGGTTAGTGATGGTAGGTGGTAGCTATAAGTATGGCAGAGGATCTATTTTGCGAGGAGCAATGATGGTATAGGTGCAGAAACAATGGCTCTGATTCATGATGGGGAGGACCAGTTCATTGCAGAGAGGGTTTGCAGTGCTGGAGGCTCTAATTCACAATAGAGAGGACTGGTTTGCGATTTGTAGGGTTTGTAGTGGTGGAAACTCTGATTCACAATTGTAAGGATTGGTTCATGACAATGAGGGTTTTCACCGATGGTAGCTATGATTCGTGATAGGGAGGGTTTGTATTAGTGTCGTCCCTAATTTGCGATAGTGAGGATTAGTTCGTGATAGGGAGGTTTTTCATGGGTGAACCCGATTCATGATAAGGAGGGCTGGTTTTCGAAGGAGAGGGTTTCTGGAGAAAGAATCTCAAAGGGGGATGGAGAGGGTTTTAAGATAACATAGGGGTGGAGGGGTAGGATAGATCCATATTTAAGGTGTGACAACTATCAAGTGTAGTCACCCATTCCATGGGGAACTACTACACTAATTTCTATTAGTGAGAGAGCAAAACTAAAGAAGCGGCACCATATAAATAGGAAAGCTGGTAGAAATGGATGCCACCACCATAGATATGATATGTGAACAATGATCCAACAAAGGGGTAAAATAAAAATAAAATAGGAGAGGAAACCAAAACCACAACCAAAATGAGGTAAGTCAAAGCTAGCACACATTTCAACCATAAGATCTATTATTTGAAATTCTTCCACCATCGCACGCCACCTCATTTCTAAAAACCCCTCTATGCTAATCCAAATAAATTTGGGGCCATCAATCCATGAACCATTCACCACCAAGCTATAGTTGGCTAATGTGTTCCTCCTCAAGACTCAAAAAAATAAACAAGGACATGACCAAAACAGTCATGCAATGATCATTGAAGTCCAAGGAGTGGGGGGGGACATAATGTGGCCCCTGAATTTGACTATACTACCACACAAAAAATGGATTCCTAATGATTTCCCATAATAAACAAAAAAACCATGAATGATAACATAAACCAAAATACAAGATGGAACAATAATAAGTAATCGGAGGAAACAAATAAAAAGATAAAATCATTGGTCCAAGACTGAGAATATCAAAGGATGGTTTTAAATATATAAATAATACAAATAAGAATGAAGGAAAAGGTAAGAATAATCCTTGGTAGCTGAAAAGTAATCACCACCCAAGGGAGGATATAAAGGATCCCAACATCTGAGAGATTTATCTAGTCTAGAAGGGGAATATTATTTTCACTTAAACCATATTTTTTTTAAATATAACTATATTTTCCACACACTATCCTAAATTACAATTTATTAAGGGTTATTAATGAGCTATATTAGGACTATTTAGGACAAGGATCTGATGGTGTATCATTTTCAGTTTTCTTGGTAGGTGGTTGGTGCACCAACCTCACCAGCACCTTGAATGCTTAAATATTGACTTTTTCACTTGTTGAGTGTGCAGGCTACCATTGTTGATGTTAGGTGGGGATTTGTGGATAATAGGTGGAAGATTAGTGTCAAACATATCAAATCCCACAATTCCTATTTAATGAGATTCATTTGATCTTCATCAATCATTAGATTCAAGCTAGAGATCTTCGTTGTTTTTTAGAGACAAAAGAGTTCCATGTGGGGGGAGAGAGAGAGAGGTGTAAATAGGGAGTTTTTGTAACCTTTATTCAATTTGAAATAAAGAATATTTTTTCTTCCATTTTATTCCTCCATTAATCTATCTTCTTGATTAGTGAATCACAAAAAGTTGTATTAGAGGAGGTTCTGGTGAAATTAGGTCAAGTAGTAGAAAGTTTTCGGTGACAAAAAAATTCATGTTTCTTATAATCTTGTTTTGGAGTCTTGTTCTGAAAATTAATGGCATGTTGATTCCAACGGTGAAAACAACCATGAAAATGAAGCCACGATGCGCTTCCTAGTACTGGTCATTTTTTGGTTAAAATTTATGTACGAAGTACCCCCTTGATAGAGAAGAAGGAATTGTTATGGTTCCAAAGACATTTCTAGAGATTCTTTAGCAACTTCTTCGGAGCTCCTTGTCAGTGCCACGTCAGCATCATGTCATCTGTTTTTCCTGTTTGTTGACACTATTTTGGCCATATAGTGATCAATTGGTGTCCAATTTTGATGATCCAGGAGTCAATTTCACCATTTTCAACCATTACAAACACAATGATGAACTCTATTTTTTAAAATGATGCACCAATTTTTAAATAATTGAAATTCAATGGAGGGACCATCAACGATATGGATGATCACGATGAATTCTTCAAACTACTCCATTTGGATGTCTCAAATGGAAGATATCCTTAATGAAAACAATCTATTTGATCCCATTGAGAACATGGGAGTGAAAACCAATGACACTAGAAAAATGGAGTGGAGGAATCCAATCAAAAAGACAATCGGTCAAATCCATCAAAGGATTGATCATAGTGTCACCCACCATGTTTCATAAGAGATTGTCATGTACAAAAATTAGATAATGTTGGAAAATAAATACCAATCAATGAACACATGAAAATAGAAACTCTTTTTCTAGAGGTTGTTGAATCTACAAATACAGAGTAGAAGTTATATAGATGATCACACCAACAAGTTTCAAAGCCCAGTGAACTAGTTTTGGGTTTCCATCCAGACTCAGAATGATGATGATCAGGCGAACCACATAGTGTGAAAACTTATCATTAGATGGGACACAATTTTTTTCTCAAACAATCACATGGATCCTGGAAGGAAACTTATCATGGAAATGTTAAATAATGTGTTTTTCAATGAAGTGTCTCAATGGAAGGACATGGGTTACAACTAGCTGTGGCCTCTTGTCTTAGAAAAGTGAGGGAGACAACAAGGAAGTCGTGGGTCAAAAATAAGTGGTTGAAAGTAGAGAAAAGTATGATCCACATATATTAGGATAACCACCTACAAATGACACTATTGTGGCATGGAGGTACATATGAAAAATAACTGTTGAAAGTTGCAACAAGAAAATTTTCAAACTTGCAGTCAACAAAGAAGAAATGTAGATTCACATGTGAGAATCACCAAAGAAGATGTTCTTTGTTCCAATGATGAAGAAGAGACAAGATTTCATAAATTAGTCCAAGGCATAGAATGGGTGTTCGATATGGCAACATCATACCACGTCATGTTTATATCTTAACTTATCAAGCTAGTGACGTTGGTGTAGTTGTGATAGGGAATACTAGTTTGGTGGAGGTTGGAGACATGGTTGATATCCATGTCAAGTTGAATATTGGATACACAATCACCATAAAGGATGATTGGTGTATTCTAACCCTTCGACTCAACCTGTTACAATTTTAATTATTTGACCGAAAAGGCTATGACAACATCTTTAGCCACGGATCTTGGAGGATGACAAAAGGAGTAGTCATCATTTCATAATAAAATATATATTGTACGTTTTACAAAACTAATGTGAAGGTATTTGCAGAGAGACTCAACATGGTGGAAGAAGAAACATCCAATATGTGGCATAGGAGACTCAAACACAGGACTGAAACAGGGTCATCTACACAGAAGAAGAAGATGTACATTAATATTTAAAAGGATTCATAACTTTTTCATTGAAAAGACTTATTGTATGGGAAGAAGAATAGAGTTTCATTCCATACTACTTCATAATAAATATAATAGTTTTCAGATCTGATGCACTCTAATGTATGAATACCCATGAAGGTGGATTCATTGGGAGGTAACAAATATTTTATATCTTTTATTTATGATTCATTATGAAGGCTATGGATATTTTTCTTGCTGAAGAAGGACCAAGTACGAGACCACGTTAAGATGTTCCACACCATCTTGGAGTGTGAAAATGAAAGGAAGATGATGTTTATTTATTCAGACAATGGAGGAGGGTACACATTGAGGGAATTTGATTCCTATTATATGAGTAATGACATCCAACATGAGAGGAAAGTCCCACGCACCCCACAACACAACGGAGTTATAGAAAGGATGACCCGAACCATCATGGAGAAGGTCAGAAGAATGATGAGTTTGTCTATACTCCTTATGCCATTCTGGGAAGAAGATGTTAAGGTATCATGCTACCTCATCAACAGATCACCATCGGTCTCATTGAATTTTACGATTCCATAGAATATATGGTTTGGTAAACATTTCTCTTACTCTAAATTGTGAGTATTTTGATGTCTGGAATTTTTACATGTATCCAAGGAGCTGATTAGAAGCTATAAGAGAGATCTAATCCATGAATCTTCATTTTCTATGGAGATGATGAGTTCATATACATGTTTTGGGACTCAAAGGAGAAGATGGTGATCAGAATCAGAGAATCTATATTCCATGAGAAACAATGATCAAGGACATTCAAAATCCTATAATTTATCAAAGGGAATGTGTCGAGGAATCAATTCATGATCCAACATTTTTTACCATCACTACCTATCAATAAAGATGAGGTGGTGCATAAAGAATCATTAGCAGTGGGTCGTGAGGCAGTGGAGGAGGTATTGAGAAGAGGGAGACTCCATCCTCTCCACAAGATGTTTTATATCCATCAAAGGAGTGAGGTAATGTTGTGCCTCCCAAAACATAAAATTTTATAGGTTCAAAGATATTTATGAGGAATGATTCTTTCAAAAAAATAATCAGAATCAGAGTACATATTTCTAACTGATGAGGGGGATCAATGTTAGATTTGAAACCAACGTACTATAGTCGATGAGAGACCACCAAAACCTAACCAATAAAACAATCATCCTAAATAATAGGTCAAAAAACATTCCAATATTTGATTCATATGTTTTAGCTCATGTAAAACAATTTCTAATTTAGTTTGAAAACACATATTTTTACTAGACAACAGAAAGCCCATCTAAACCCCTAGGATAAAATCTCAATCTTTAACCATTAAAACATCAATAATAGGACATTCATTATAGTTGTAATCTTCCCAGTAGAGTGATCTCCACCCACCATTAAAATTATACACGATAACCTTCCTCTATGAACTAATGCATCAATATTTACTTTAACAATACTGCTAATTTTCACCCAAACAATACTTGATCCAAATTCTTTGTAATCTATAATTTCTCCATGAATGATCTTCACATTTACAATACCTTTGAAACTAAAGAAACCAATTAGTTTTCATTCCATTGAAAAAGGTAGAAATTACATTCCTCCCATATATACCATGCTGATATCAAAAAATAATAAAAAATGACCCCTTTACCTCCACATAGCTAAACTATTAATGCCTACCAAAAAAGTTTTAACATCTTGATCATACCCCACAAACTAGCATGTCTCCAAACCAAGGAACACTTTCAAAAAATAGCATCATGACCCCCTTCCTTGAAACTAATAACAACTAATAACCTTCTTAAAGCCTCTCCTATTTAGTGAAAAAATGTATAGAATGGAATCATAGAGAAGCCACCCCAGCAAACAATATTCAACTATTGAGGTACAGAGTAATAGGATATAGCTGAAGAATTATAATAGAAACAAGGAAGACAAATCAATTCTCATAATGCTAGAAACATGAAAATGAATAGAAATTATTAAATAAACCTAAAAAAGAAATAGGCTCCAAAAATGTAAAAAAACATACTAGAACCTATCCACTTGAATATAGGAGTTTCGTATGTCCTAATTCGCATTCCTCATAGGAGAAATCACTCAAAAAGTAGTCTGTGAGTGAATTTGTTTATCCTTCCAAACACATATACTTCACCCATACCCCACACACCACCATAAACAACTATCGAGGATTATGTGTGCCTACAACATCCACTACTAAATATAAAATTGTCTCAACCAAATCTACAACGAAAGAAATTTAGCATGGGGAAAAGTTTTCCATTCGAAACTCTACACCAACAGGCACCCAAATCAAGAAAAAGACAACACCATTTCATATCTAAAAGATTCAAATTAAATTAATTATAATATTTAATTAAAATCCACCAAAGATCCATTTCATGTCACATAACCACTCATTTATCCCAATGGAGTGATCTGATACCTGGATCACCTCCCCACAAATAATTAGAAAAGGAATAGTTCAATGTTCCAGAAAGAGATCTAGTAATACCAAAGAAATGGATGGTGAAAATAGAAATATCAAAAGCCACATTATTATATAGAATCCTCCTCCTAATGACAAAAAAACATTCATTTTCAACCCTAGTATTTCCTTGGCACCTTTTCATTCAACCAATCAAGATATTTCACATGTGACATGCCAAAAATAGGGTGAAATACCTGATTTTTGACATTATTCCAAATCTCCTAGAACCCAAAATGGTTTAATCTCACATATAGGTATAACAAAAATGTCTGGGCTAATGAAAATGATAGATTTATCATATTTTAATTCCTAACATGAAGAAGTCTTATAATGAAATATAATCCCCAATAACGCATGACATTCTATAGTTGTTTCCTTGGTAAGAGGAGGAAAATTAAGGGTCATATAGTGTGGGTTTCATAATGGTGTTGGGTTTTGGATTTTATGGGGTAATTATAATTGTTTATTGTTGGGGGAAATTAATTTTTGTGGTTCATTGACAACTAAGAGAGATTTATAGAGTAAAACATGTCTTTTATTTCACTGAAAACAAAGGTTACAATGTACCCCTCCCACACCTCCCTTTCATTATCACATGGAGCCCTCAAGGATCTCTAAAACAATGAAGAGCACTTTGGCTGGGATATGATGATACCAGAAGGCTCCCCAAGCCCTCCGTTTATATCCATGGCGGGTGGTGTCATGTTTGAAACAGATCCCGCCAATCCCTAGCTACCTTCAAACATGGAAGTATGCACATTCAAGATGTGTAACATCCAATATTTAAGTAGTCATGGGTATTGTGAGTTTTTTTCACTAGCCACCTAACAAGGTATCTCAAAAAGGACCCATCAATTCTCCCACTCTATCTACAATCCATTGGAGCATCTACAAAGGTCTAGATTCTTCCGAGCAACCACCTTGTTCAACATATCTACCGGGTTCTCCTTTTGTGGATCTTCACTTGTCACATCTTTTATCGATCCATCACATCACATATCCAATGATAGAGAATGTTTATGTTCTTTTGCTAGGAATGGTACATCGAGTTCTTTATCAAGTCCAACGAACTTTGACTATCTCAATAAACCTAGTATTCTTTCTGGATGAATCCATGATCCTGGATAAAATTATTTAGTCACAACATCTATTTTCCATCTTCTAATGTAGTAATGTAATCTACTTCTATTGTGGATAATGCACTGCACTTCTGAAACCTTGAATGCCATAATAAAACTCCTCCTATAAAATTATTGATATATCCTCATGTAGACTTCATTCTATCAGGATCTCCAGCCACATTAACATATGTATAGACATCCATGATAGGTTTAGATACCCATAGCACAAACATAACATAAATGTATCTTTAAGATACCTCACAGTCCACTTGACTGCATTCCAGTGCTCCTTCCCAGGACTAGAGAGAAACTGACAAACGATTTCCACTACATTGGAAATGTCAGTTCTCATACACACCGTAGAATACATCAATCTTCCAACTACTGAGGAGTACAATATCATCTCCATATACTTTATTTCTTCCTTGGATGATGGGAATGAACTCTTACTCAACTTCAAATGGCCGAGAAGAGGAATGATCACAAGTTTGTCTTTTTCCATGTTGAAACCATTTAAAACACGTTCAACATACTTCTTCTAATATTTCCTTAGAAACATCCTCTTTATGTCAAGAATGATTTATATTCCAAAAATCTTTTGATCTTCTCTCAATTCCTTCATAGAAAAAGCCTGGGATAACTTATCACTTAACTAGTGAATCTTTATTGCGTCCTTCCGGATGATCAACATGTCATCAACATAATGTGGAAGAGAAACAAAGTTACCATCCTAAAATAATTGGATATAAACACATCAGTTTTCATTTGTATTATTGTATCCATGTCTCACCATGGATGAGTAAAACTTCTTGTACCACTGTCAGGGATCCTATTTCCGACCGTACAGGCTCTTCATCAATTTGTAGACAAGGTTTTAATATCCAGAAATCAAAAAACCTTAGGATGCTTTATATAGATATCCTCAAAGAGGTAACTATGATAAAAATCTATATTTTCATCCATCTTTTCTATCTCCATGTATATGATATCCAACAATCCAAAAATGATTTAGATTGAAACCATCTTCACCACGGGTCAAAGGATCTCATCAAAGTCAACTCCTTTCTTTTTAAGTAATACCTTGACAACTAACTATGCTTTTTTGTTTGACCTACGTTTTACTATCATCTTTCTTCATACTGAACACCAATTTTTTTGTCAGTTATATATTACCTTTGAGTAATACCACTAAATCATATGTTTGTTTCTTCATCAAAGAATCCATCTCATCTTTCATTGTATGCAGCCACAAGAGGTTTTATATATGAGACATTGCTTCCATGTATCCTTCTAGCTCCCCCACATCAGTCAGAAACAAGTACTCTGAATCCAAGTATTTTTTTTAATTAAATTCATCCTCCTGATGACATTTAAACCTATGAAATGTTATGTTCGACAGTCACAACATCACCTCGCTCCTATGACGGTTCGGCAACTTCTACTACAAAGGATATAGTCTCCCCCTACTTAATATCCTTCTACACTACCTCCAAGTTCTATTTCGGTGAGTCCTATTTAACCATCTTCTCTTTATTGACAGGTGGTGCTGGTATAATTGTTGGATAATGAATTTATTCATTGATACTTTTTCATCGATACATTCTAGGATTTTAAATGTCCTTAGTCATCTGGTTCTCTTAGAACATGACATCTCTATTTCTAATCACCTAATTCTCCTTTGAGTTTGGATGATTTTATCTAAAATCATCTCCATATTAGATGAATATTCATGGAGTTGAACTCACGTATATCATATTCCTAAGATCCTTGGATACATGTAGAAATTACAAACTTCCAAATAATCTTAAATGAGAGTAAGAGGGATTTTTTCGGACCATCACTTCTATGGAATTTCAAATTTTAGTGCGACCAATGGTGATCTATTGATGATTTTTCATTCACCATGAATAGATTCTCCCTAGAATGGCTTAGTCAGCTTAGCCAAACTCACCATGATTATAACCTTCTCCATGATGGTTCCGTTCATCCTTTCTGCAAATTTGTTGTCTTTTGGAGTGCGTGGGACCAGCCTCTCATATTGGATGCCTTGACTGCTGCATTTGGCATCAAATTCCATGGATTTGTAATATCCTACATTGTCTAAACACAGACACTTCATCTTCCTTCCTATTTCATACTCCACCTTGGCATGGAACATCATGAAGTATTCTAGTACTTCACCTTCATCTACATGAATAACACCCACACACTTTGTGATGCGTCATCAATAAATTATAGGAAATATTTGTTAGCTCCTAGTGAATCCACCTCTATGGGTCCACATACATCAGATTGCACTAGATCCAGCAACTCTGATCACCTTAATGAAGAAATATCAAATGAGATTATATGTTTCTCCCCATACAATCAGTATTTACAGAGAACAAGTTATTCATCTTTGTCAATTTTGATGTACATCTTCATCAGGGTAGATAACCCTCTTTCACTTATGTGGTCGAGTTTACTATTCCACATATTGGATGACAGCACTCCTTCCACCATGATGAGGATATATTTATATATCATCACCTGATTTTGGTACAACATACAACATATGTTTCATCAAGAAATGATGATGGATTATTTTTTCATCTTACATGTTTCATTACTGATGATTTTGTCATAGCCCTATCGATCAAAGACTATACCTGATAACATGTTGAGTTGAAGTCCTAAAACATGCCAAACATCCTTCAAGGTGACTGTGTATCCAATGTTCTCCTTCCCTTGGATATCACCAATGTCAACAATCTCCACCAAACTGGTATTTCTTATCTCGACTACACAAAAGTCACTATCATGATATGTAATGAAATACTCACAATGCAGAGTGACATGGTATGATACTGCAGTATCGACCACTCATTTTGTGTCTTGGATTGATGTATGGAAGCATGCATCTTATTAACATTTGGATAAAAGTGTGATTTTTTTTGAGACTATCATGTGTGAGTCTCCATTTATTATATGATGGTTACTAATTTGACCCTTTTTTGTAGAAACCATTGATCATTATTTTTAATGTGACCCATCATGCCAAAATTGTAGCATTTTTATGATGGTATTCTATCATATATAGAGTTTCCCTAGCATTGGAATTTATTTTTGGCCCATCTACCACCTCATGTGGATGGTCCTTTCATTGGATTTTAATTCGGAAAAATTTTGTACATAATCTGGGTAATTGGAGCTCAGGGTTGCGTTTAGAACTATCAATAATGGTGGATTGGACTCCTAGATCATCAAAATTGAACACTGATTGACCAAAATATGATCATAACAGTATCAATGGCCGAGATCTTTTGATGGAATGGCAAAGAATTGTTAATGATGTGGGGCTAATGTGTCATGCCAGATCAGCTGCCCAGATTTCACTGGGAAAGTCACTGGTGTCAGAATAGTACACTCTTCTCTGGTAAGGGGAGTAGCACATATGGTTTGAACGAATATTGAAAAATTCTAGGAATCCAGTTTTAGCTCAATTTGCAATCTCGTTTTTGCCACTGGAATCGACTCACCATGGACATTCAAAATCTGACTTCAAAATATGATTCTGAGCAGCATGAAATTTCCAATAACCGAAAAAACTAAACTGCTCATTGAAATTCACCGGAAACACCTTTGATACCACATGTTGTTGTTCACTGGAAAGTAAAAGATATGAATGGTGGGGAAAAAGAATTTTATTTCACGAAAAAATAAATTTTATAATGTACCACTCTCACACTTCCCTTTCCTTACCAGATGAATCTCCCTAGGCTCTCTAAAATAATGAAGAGCTCTCTAGTTTGGATCTGATGACACTAAAAGGATCCCTTGTCCCACCTTTTATATCCATGGTGGGAGGTGTCAATGGTGAAACAACTACCACTATTCCACCTACAATACCCACTCACCTTCAAACATGGAATCATGCACATTCAACATGTGCATCATCCAATATTGATGCAGTCATGGGGGTGGTGAGGTTGGTGCACTAGCCACCGAACAATGCAGCTAGAAAAGAACCCATCAGTAATGTCCTATTCTTTTTATTTATTTTTTATGGATGGTTGGATGGGGATAATAAATGTGGGAAGTTAGAGTGATTGAGTATTGAAAATTTTAGGTTTTAATGTATGGAGGGATATAAAATTTTTTCGTGTTGGATAGAGGTTACAGCAGACTGCCTTCGAGGTGTGACATATCCCAGGGGAGTTCTTCTATTTCCTCTTCCAATGTTATCTTTTTTTCCTTCTTATTCGTCTATAAACTTCCTTTAGATTTCAAGATTCATGATGAAGTTTCCTCTACTCTATTGGAATCTCTATTAATTGGTGTTTTAATTGAGAGAGCATGAGTCCACTAAGGATATAGATATTCTAGAGAGAATCTTGAAGGATGAAAATCATGATCAAGAAAATTGAATTGGACACAACAGGAACATGTACACATATACGGAGGGTAGAGTTTTACCATTGGATTTAATACTTTTAGAGATGAAGGATTACAATGGAATGAGATGTTAATTTTAGAATTGATAGTGATGGTGTTTCAGATGGTGAAGGCACAAACTGATAGTTCAGTATGAGAGGCTACAGAAGGGAAGTCGGTCCTTGGTGATTTAGGAGGGAGAATTATGAAGTCGAATGTCGGTAAAAGGGTTTTATAGGTATATCCAATGTAGGAGGATATGGAACTATGAACTGTAGAGTGAAAATAAATTCATGCATTATCTAAGAATGTGAAGATGCCAATATTTTCCAAATAGGATTTAGTTGGGGGATCTCTTGCAGTGGATCACTGGTGGGGTTCTCAATGAAACAACATATCGTAAATACTGGTATTGATTTCATCACTTGGGATTCATATTACAACTAATAAACACATACCCTAATTATAGGGATATGAACATAAAACAAAATCAAAAAATCAATAAACACTAGAAATAAAAAGTCCATTAATTAGGTGTGGTAGCTGAATCCAAATCCTTTTGAACCAAACATGTCAAGCAAAAATTGTTGATTTCTTCAAACCTCCGTCACAGTAGTGGAGGTTGGAACCGCCAAAGTAATAACGAGTTTACCATCCATGTTCCCCCATAAACTCATTTTCCATGTAACCTTGGAATTTTTATCATATCCAAGTGGGTAACCAATTGGTATAATGAATTCAACATAGTCATTAGTTATAGTAAACTGAAAATCACATGAAACAACAGATAAATAAATCACTAGAGGCGATTGAAAGATCAAAATATCATCAATAGAAATAAAATTGGGTATTATTTCTTCAATTTGGAATTCTTGTAGATTGTGTTCATCTTCTGGGATCATATTGTTTTTCATAGAATCCGGTGTCTCATGTTCTTTGAAATATACTTTTTGGTGTGGGCCTTCACTGGGACGCAGTTGCGCTAGACAGAAACATCAATTTTATTCACTAGGGGAACTTCCATGGGGCTTTGATGTATCAAGAAGATGGAACCGACATATGGTTCACTGGATACTATGCAGATCATGATCTTGAATTTAAGGGAGATGTCTGAGTTTTCTATCAACATTGGTTATTGAGTGCCTTTTGGGAAAGGTGTCTTCATCAGATAGAAACACCATTTTTTTGGTAGATTTTGGTGCAGATAGTTGATTTATATTTGGGATATGGGATAGGTATTTTAAAGATGAAGGCGAAGAAATTTTTTCATCATCATTGATGTTTGGAAATAACTCCAAGGGACTGATGAAATTGAATTCAATATCCTGGAAACCCATTTTTTCGGATAGTGCATATTGTTTTTAATTGGAATTGTAGATCGAAACAATATTTTTTGAGAACCAAAAAATTCTTTTTTAGAAAAAAATACACCATTATTCTTCATAACACAATTAAATGTAGAATTTTTTTTACTTTGTGTGCAGGAAAAGTTAAACTAGGAATACCTGGCCAATATTTCTTTTCATTCAAAATATTGGGTGAAAACATGGTGATGAGAAGAAGCAAAATAATAGGTGTATTATTTTTGTGAAAAATGGATGTGTCGTGATGGATATGGACATGGATAGAAAAAAAATAAACAAAAAATATAGAGGCATGAAAGGCTATTTGAGGAAAGACAATTTGAAATGAAGAAGTGGAGAGAGAATCATGGAGGGGACATAAAATTAAAAAAGATAAAGGGATTTTGGGTTTTTGAATGAAAAAACTCAATAGGGGTCATAAATGGGTATATTTGGTGGAAAAGATGATAAAATAAATCACTTTATAATAATGAAAAAATGGGTGTGGAAATTGGAATAAAAAAACTCATCCCCAAATTTGCAGTAGTGTAGGAACATTATTCAGCATCTACTTCGGGTGGTGAAAATCAAGGAACTAGATCCGATAGAAACCACTCACCACTAAAATATATTAATCGAGAGAATAACCCATGGATCAATGTCAAATCTTCTTAACTAATTTCCTACCTCTGATACAACTTTTGGTGGTTATGGGCAGTAGAAGAAGATTCAACCTCCCATCGATAACACTGTTTGAGTGGTGGTGAGCATAACAAAAAAAATCAACATCAAATTAGTATTTATTTCTTGCACCGGGAATAATATTACAACTCATAAACACTTAAACTATTTATAGGGATATAAACATAAAACAAAATAAAACAACCAAAAAATAGGGGAAATAAAAAACTCATAAATTAGGTGTGGTAGGTGCTTCCAAATCCTTCAGCTCCAAACACATCAAGCTACAATAATTTTATTCCTAAAACCTCTATCATAATAGTGGAGGTAGGTACCACAGAAGGAATAGCACGTTTACCACTCAAAATATTTTATTACAAGGATTTCCCTAGATGAAAATTATTTTTTCGATACACCATACTTAGGAATAGATGAATGATATGTTGGAATTGATCAGTATGGAAGGAATGGTCCAATATTGAATAATTTCATTGAATACAGTCATGGCTGGTCTTACCTAGTTATATCTCAAGGAGTAATTTCTCAACAGTTATGAAAGTTCAGTAGTGGAGGGAGGAAAAAGTAGTCCTAATGTTAAAACTGAAGAGTATAACAAAACGAATAATGTTATAAAGAAATGAGCTCCTGTACAGCCTATATTTTGATATGGTGGGTCTTATTGTATAAAATCACTAACCATGGGGTTGTAAAAAGTTTCAACAGACTTATATAAGTCTGATGTGATCATCCCAAGATTCTCTGTTCAGCAGTTTATTCCTAGTTTTCTGAGAGCTATACATAAGCGAATTTTGGAGCAGTTGAAACACAATGAGAATGAAGAAGAATGTATGGGATCTTCTGCCAATGTGGAAACATTTTTTTCATTCATTTATTCAATCTAGGTTCTTGATAGTGTTATCTCATCTATGGTGGAATATTCCTCATTGAATATATTTAATTTTTCTTCATGTTTCTCTGGTCTACTAGGGATTTCTTGAAGCAAATGATCAATACTAGGGAATCCATTTTTTTATAATACTATCAGTTCTGTTATGATTTATTTCTCACCCATTCTACCAAAAACTGTTTCCACCAAGAATAACACCTAATTTTTTACATCATTTAGGCATTGAAAAGTTCTGGGGTTTTTTTATCTCATAGGGTAGGAAGTTATTTTTTTCAAAAATTATCACTAGTTTAGACACTAGGTTTACCTGCTCAGGGTTTGAAGGAAGGTGTAGAACATAAAACTAGGAGAGGCAGGTTAGCCAAATGATAGTATTCATCAACCAGTTGGATTGAATGGTGTTGTTATCCTAATAATTGGGAAGCCAACAATTAAGATAGAACCATCTTGGAATTCATCCAATAATGGTAGACTTATTTTTTTAGTTTTCTAGTGGGGGTATAGAGAAGCTCTAATGGTTAGGGCCCATATTCACAAACCACTACATAGATAAGAGTATTATCATGTTCCTAAAATTGTGGATTTGTGAGAAGATAAGGTTTCTATCTAGAATGGAGATATTAAAAAACATGAAATCTATTACCATCTGTAGCATAAATACCTTTGAAAAAAGGAGAAGTAATAGCCTCTTTATTAGGGACAACCAAATTAATTATCATATCAGTTGTGATTACTTTGGTGTATTTCCTAGAAATTACAGTATCTATTATTCTTAATTTCAATATTGACATAAGGACTTGAAATTATAGAGATGGTTCAAATGAAGCAGTGGTCTTCACTATAATACTTGTAGGAAATGGCATAACTTTGAAATATTTTATCCTGCGGAAGGCTTCCAAATAGCTTCTTAAAATCTAGAAGCTTGGGAATGGTGTAAATGTAATATTTTATTTGGGATTTGTTTTCTAAAGGAATAAAAATTGATGTTCAGATGATGTTCTTAAATATTCCACACAATGATATAAATTTATAAAGCGAAGTAACTATTATTGTCGGCAGAATTTTTCTCCACGGACGACGCCACACCCAATTTTTCAAAGATGGTTGTGGGATGAGCAATTGGTTGGTGACCAAACACCACCACTCCTCCAATGGGAGAAGGTGGCAGGAGGGGCTAACAGTAGTCTATAACAGGTAAGAGTCTCCCCCCATTTCTGTGTCACAATAGTTTTTGCCACACCAGTAGATCCCATTGGAGAGATCGTATATTTGTGGTATTTTTTGAGGTAGTTTCCCCCCTCTTAATAGATATATTATGAAGTTTTTATCCTTGTAATAGTTAGTGAGTGTGTACCCACATTTACCTCTAGTGATAATTCTATTTGAACATGGTTTTTTTAACCCTTTCATTTTGGGTTTTTTTCACTTTACATTTAGTTTCCTTTTATTTCTTCATTTTTCACTTTATTTTATCTCATAATTATTGATGCATCAGTGGTCCAGATAGTGGTGAAAATCTAGATCAAAAAAATAAACAGGAATAATTTTCCATCGTGAAAAAAAGAAGATACATGCAGGCTTGTGGAATGATAATTATCTACTGGCTATTGAAAAAAGAATTATGGGTGTGACTGAAGTGAAATGGGATGGCATTTGAAGGAATGTTATTGCCAATATCCATTTGAATTTGAAAGATGGGAATCAATCAAGAATTTTGGATAAGATAGTAAAAGAAATATAGGATACCTTGAGGAAATTATACGTGGTTATGTTACTGCACAACAAAATTTTTATGAAGAGAAAATTGTACACTCTTTGAATAGTGGAGTCATCATAGATTATTGACCACATCAACACCCACAATACCCTATTCACTTAGCTCATGGGGATAGACTATAAAATTTTGGTTACTACATTTTTGGATATTATACTCCAGAGTTTTCCAGATTTATATTACCATATTATAATAAACATCACCAATAATATTATGATAGATATTATTCTCTTTAATGGTGTGGAATTCACAATTATTGAAGAACAAAGTCAGCATAAATAATTGACAGACTTGAAAATTTTCACCAAGTAGAGGCTATGTCAATGGAGAGAGGAAGGATGGAGCGTGGATCTAGTGGGAGAAATAATCATGGTGGTCCAAATCAATGAGTAAGAAGAATAATGTCAGTTGTTATAATTCTGAAAAGAAGGTAAATTTCCAGAAGAATTGGTTGAATAATAAGAGTAGTGAAAAGAACTCTTAGGGAAATGTAGAGAGTAATTTTTGAGATATACTAGTCAGTGAAGTGGAGATGACTGCTTGAAGAAAAAAACATCCCAATGATGCATAGATAATTGACTCAGGAGAAACATGGCATATGATGTATTGATAGTAATGGTTCGATCCATATGAAACTACCGATGAAGGAATTTTTTACATGGGTAATTATCATACCTTGATGTTCTTTGGAGTTCATACCACCAAACTGAAGATACATGATGGTATTGTTCAAACCGTCCAAGTAGTAATCCTTATGATGGGACTGAAGAGAAACATATTGTCTTCAGAATAATTTGATGATATCGAATGCAAGAATCACACCGAGAATGGAGTGATGATAATTTTGAAGGGTGTGATTATGGTAATGAAGGAATATAATATCTCAAAAGAACCTATATGTTCTTTTGTGTGAAACGTACAAGGAGGAAGAGATAGTTTTCCCCTTAATTACATTGAAAAAAGCATTGATGACATTATGGAATCAAAAGCATTGTAATATGTTAGAACGAGACTTCAATATTCTTACTGCTTAAAAGTTGTTGCGTAGTTATACAATGGTATACTTTCAATTTTTTGATTATTGTGTTTTGAGAAAGAAACAAAGGTTAATGTTTTAGATGCCAACAATGAGAAGTAAAGAGATCTTAGAGTTGATCCATTCTGATATTTGGGAAGAAATGGTTATATCCCTAGGAGGAGAAAAGATTTTTTTATCATTAATTATTGATTATTCTTGGAGATGATGGGTGCATCCAATCAAGAATATATTTTTTAAGTCTTCTAAACATTCATTTTTGGGAAGGAGCATCAATTTGGGAATACGATCAATTGTATGAGGACTGAAAATGGTGGATAATATAGAAGCGAGGAGAATGAAACATTTTTTAAATGGGAATGAATCAAGAGATAGTTCACATTGGTGTACACTCCATAGAAAAATGGAGTATAAGAGCTGATGAACAGAACCCTTTTGTATAAAACATGGGTGATGTAGAAGGGTGTAGAAATTTCCAAAACATTTTGGACAAAAGAAGTGAACACTGCATGTTATTTGATCAACCGATATTCTTCAATGGATGTTGATATGAAGACACCAATGGATATTTGGATAGATAACCCCACTGACTATTCTCGGTTACATACTTTTGGAAGTCTTGTATATGCATTGTTTAATGACCAGGAAGGATCAATGTTTGATTTGAGATCCAGGAAATGTATCTTCATGGGGTATGATGATGGTGTGAAGGGGTATTTTTTTTCAGATCCCACTACCTGCAAACCTATAATTTTCAAAATTATCATTTTTTCAAAATAAAATGTGCAAATGAAAATTGATAGAGTCATAGGGAGGGAATAACAAAACTATAAGAGTTTAGGGGGATGAAAAATCGAAGGAAGAACTAGTTTCCTCTTGGGAATTACCAGAGCATGAAGATCAAGGATCAGTTGAGTCTGGACCATGATGGTCAACTTGGGAGAAAATAGAATTAGTATTTCTCTCAAAATATGTTGTTGAGATCAATATTTAATATAACTTATTGACGGATGATGGAGACTATTATTCTTATATGAAGGTGACCTAGAGTCCACTTGTATCCTCGTGGATGGCGGCAATGTGGGAGGAACTTGAAGACCTGCACAAGAACAATACATGGGATCTTGTTTCATTACTTCATAGAGGGAAGGCTATCAGAGTCAAATGGGTCATTAAGATAAAGTTAGATAGAATGGACCAGGTGGAAAGATATCGTGAAAGACTAGTGGTAAAAGGATATGCCCAGAAGAAATGTATTGATTTCAGTGAAATATTTTCATCTTTTATTAGACTAAAAACTATTTGGGTAGTTCATAGGATGTGTGAAACATAGAGTTTTCATCTAGAGAAGCTATATTTGAAGACAGTTTTTATCCATGGTGATCTTGATTAATAGATCTATATGCTCCAATCCTATGGATTTGCAGATAAAGACAAATAAAATTTCGCTTTCAGGTTAGAAAATTTATATACGGTCACAAGTTGGTGTTGTGGTTTTGGTAAAGAGAATTGATTCCTATATCTTGAGCATTGGATATAGAAATGGTCATTCAGATACTGTTAAGGGTTCTGATGGTAATGATTTCATCATTATTTTATTCTATGTAAATTAATTTTTGGTTGTAGGCCCCAAAAATGATCGTATTCAAGAGGGAAATACACATTTGTCTGGGGAGTTTGATATGAAGGACTTGGGACAACAAACAATATTTTTGGAATGTAGAATTATTGGGGAAAAATAATGGTATTATTTGGCTACCACAAAATAATTACTTAAGAAAAGTCTTGAAAATATTCAACATGAAAGACTACAATCCAGTCTCTACCCACATCATATTAATAAGTTATCCTTGACAATGAGTCATAGTTGTGAAACAGAGAGGATGGACATGTCTTAAGTACCGTATGCATCAGTATTGGGGAGTCTAATGTCCCCTATGGTTTGTACTTGACAATACATTTCACATGAAATTGGAGAAGTTAGTAGGTTTATGTTGAATCTAGGATAGAAGAATTGGAGCACATTGAATTGAATACTCATATACATCACAGAGACCTCAGATGCTACATTATGTTTTGGAGGATCAGATTTCACTCTCAGAGCCTTTGTTGGTTGAGATTTAGTAAGTGATTCTGACAAGAGGATATCCACTACTATTTGTGTGTTTACTCCTTCTAGATGAGTGGTGAACTGGATTACAAATTTATAGTCAGTTGTGGTTTTATCCACGACATAGTCAGAGGACATGAAATCTACACAATATTTCAAGGATGTGATTTGAATGAGAAGTTGTTGGAGGAGATCATGCATAGAAATGAGAAGATTTCATTTTTTTGTGATAGTCATGGTACCTTTCACATTGCAAGGAATACATTTTTTCATTACATGATAGAGAACATTAGGGTATAGTATAGCTTTGTTAGATATTTTATGGAGAAAGGAAGTTTGTCATGAAAAAGATTTACAGTAAATAAAATCTAACATATTTTATGATGAATACAGTTGACTCTGATAAGTTCATATAATTTATATCCTCGAGCGAAATCACAGAGATGTGACCAGCACAGTTTGGTAGATAGAAAGGATTTGTGGATATGTGATCGACTCTAAATAAAAATCTCTAGGTGAGATATTTGTTGGACGAATTTTTCTCCACAGATAGTGTCACCCCAAATTTTTCATTTGTGGTGGTGAGATGGGTAGGTTGTTGGTGTAAAAACCCTACCAAACCTCCAGTGAGATAAGATAGAAGGAGGGGCTATCATCAGGCTATAAAAAAGAAATATCCTCATCCCATTTCAGCATCACATCAGATCAACAACACCAATAGATCCAATTTGAGTGTTCTTATATTTGTGGAATTTTTGGAGGCAATTTCTCTATTATTCAAGAGAGATATTTCAAGAGCATTCTCCTCATAGTAGTCAGGGTGTGTGTACTCGAATTTACCTATAAATGATCCTTTTATTTTCCTGTGGGTTTTTACCCCTTTTATTGGGGGGGGGGGTTCCCATGTTACATCCAATTACCTTTTTTCCTCATTTTACACTTTATATTATCTAATTATTATTATTTCATGATTGGAATAATTAATTTCAAACCCAACAATTATAAGTAGAATGGTCCACAAGATTCCTATTTGTTTGTGGGGAAGCAGTTTTTTGGGACCAAAAATACTATTCATTTTTGAATTTTTACCAGACAGAAGATTAGATAATTATCATTGTTTCAAAAAAAGCCTCATACCGAACTCAGAGATGAAATTTGAGAAACTTATTTGAAAAAAGGAGGTTTAGACCATATATGAATCACTGAGAATGCAACTCTCTATGCTCTTGGTGCTCTTGTGTTGAAACGTTTTTGTGTAAGAATTCAAGTCCATGTTTTCCACTCCCCCCAAACTTCTGCAATGATAGCTTCTTTATCATCCTATATTTCTATTATAGCATTAGATTGGAGTATTGAACAATATAAAGGTCCTTGTATGTACAATTTACACCAGATGGTCACTACTGATGACTGTATTAAATCAACGGATATTATTAATGTGGATATATCTTATGGTTTTCCACTACTAATGGAAGGTATTGAGTAGCTTGGTTTTAGTTTAAAAGAACATTATTACTCTCTATGAAAGAGGAGGAATACTATTTTTTGAAAATAGATCTAGAACTAATTCTATTATGATGATGGAAGCTAATGATACTTTTGTTATCAATACGACAATGTGTAAAACAAAAGGTGGTAGTTTCACATGCATAAGAGCAGTATAATTTCATTAAGGTAATTAGCAGTTGGGGTCTAGTAAGAGTTCTGTTATTGATGCTAGAACATTGGATTTTATTAATCTTGAAATAATGAAAATCAAAACATGATATCAAGGGGATTACTACTATAAATTTCTCCTGGAATTCATCCTCTCTTTGAGGAAATTTTCCAATGTTTTCACCTTAGATTAGGTGGTCATTCAAAGTGGGGGAAATGATAGGAATGTAGGATGTGAGGTAACAAAATCATCTAGAAGTTATCTAATACAATGAAGGTTAGATAGAGGACCATGATAGGGTCTTGGGGAGCTGGGGTGTTATTGGTGCAAATGAGGCATGTGGCTACTGTGTAAAGGCCATTCAATGTGGTTCATGCAAGGTTGTTAGGGTATGGTTTCGATGGGATAAGAGTAATTATTTATTTATAGCGGAACTAATTCCATTTTATTTTTTTTAGTTTGTAAGGGACTGTAGTGGATGGTTTGGGGTAATAAATGGTGCTATTATTTTGGTAGATGGGTATTAAAAAACAAGGTTTGCTTATAGGGATAGAATCAGTTTATTTTCGGAATTTTTTTAGTTTGGCTGATGGAGGCAGTAGCCTAGCCTAAGGGAGCGGCATATCCTATGGGAGTTCTTCAATTTCATCCTTCTCTATTATCTTTCTTCCTTCTAAATATTCCATAATTCTATTGTTGTTTTCCATATTAATGAATAGATTTTCTTCTATTTTCTTTCAATATCTATCAAAACCATCTGTAATACCCCTAAATTTTGTCCTTTTCCAAATGTGTGTCCAAAAAAAAAGAGAACACAATGAATGAACATAGAGAACTAATCCCCATAGTAGATTTACCTCTATGGTCTCACCATTTTCATGACTTCACCTATAAACACAAGTTAATATAATATGTTAAAGTTCAAATCATAATGTGATAAATGAATCTAGATGAAAACCCCAAAGTTAACAAGACATCCTCTAATAAATTTCACTCTACCAAGTCTATTCTTTTCATATATCAAATTTAGTAGCTATCCACTCAACACCTCCTAGCCTATAAGCCTTGAAATAGTGTAGAGGACCTTTCTAGGATATATACAGAATACCATGAGCAGTAATAGTTACTATGGAAACAAGTAACGGAAGATTCTATGATATGTGTTCAAGAGTGGTATATAGAAGAACCTACCGAATCATCAAAACCTCAGGATGAAAAATTGTTGCGTGCCTCAGTGGAGTAGCATGGATCCAAGCCAGTGCATCCTGGATTGGGAATAACCTGTCTGATTTCAAGCGTGATTGAGCAGTAAAGGAATAATGAGGTGGAAAAACTTGTTTTCCGTCCACATTTGAATCCTAGGGATGATCTGTTTCTCATAGAATATAGAGAAGTATGGGAAATGAGTAATTTTGGATGTTTAGGTAGTGGGAATTGGGAATATGGGTCTCGATGTGATGTTTTGTACTAGTTGGGGCATGAGATGAGGCTTCTCATCAACAACTGACACATGTGTTTTCAGGACTATTTTCATGTGCTTTTCTATCATTGTTAGAGAATTGCTACAATATAGTGATTTTTCTCAGAAATGGAAGGGAGATAAAGGATTTTTTGTTGTATAGATGTGAGATAAACCTGAGGAAAGGATATAAAGCTGATTGTGTAGGGAAAAAGGAAAATGTAATCATATTGATTCTTAGACCACCACCCAAACCACCACATGGGGTTTCTATATAGGTTCTTAAGCAGCTACACAATGTAATTGGAGGTTCCACCTTGGGTAAAATTTGGGTTAATAATAGGGTAGTAATGATTGGAATATGGGGGCTGGTGGGGATATCCATGGGTGTGATTCCTATGTATATTGGAAAGGTATGAGTGAATAATCCTAGGGGGAATATAGTACTTTCTCTATTAGTTATTGTTAATTGTTGTTAGTTGTTAGAGGGTTTTTTTAGTTCATAGGGAGTTTTAGCTATCTGGGAAGATAGGTTATTAAATAGGATAGGATGGTTGTATATGGGGGGTCAATAACTCACTTAGGGTTTCCAGATTGTTGTTGTGTAAGGGGGTCAAATATTGGGTTGTCAGACCTTAGCTACGAGGAGTAGTATTCTTGGGAAAGATTCTTCTTCTTATTTGTCACCTCTTATTATTATTCCTTCTCCCCTACCTACTATAATTCCATTTCATTTTATTTTTCTGAAGATATACCAGATCAATAAGAGATTTTTTTTTCTTCTACTATTTTATGCACTAGTTAGGAAATAACCTAACATTCACCCTGAGCCTGTTCAAGGCGATTCAAAAAGAAATCCATGTATTGATATATGGGAAATATAATTACCCAATACCATAAGATTTCATCTAGTGTGATTCATTGATGGAATCCCATGTTTCACTCTCTATGTGGCATGAAACAAACCCTCTGAGCATGTCCCCGGTATCTCACATAGGGGACCGAGTATCACTCACGGTCTGGTATTACCATTTATCAACTGAGATCATCAATAGTGTCTCTCCGAGGAAACCAGTATCACACATACAGAGGTAGAAAAAATTCCTGTTGAGCCCATCCATGGAATACCAAACATAGCTGACGGTATATCACAACTCAAATAGACTATGAGCCCATCCTTGGCATCCCATGAAAGGAGACCCATGTATCTCCCAAGGCACATGTAATCTCTAATCGCCTATAAGTCTATCCAATGCATTCCATAAATGGAACCTGAGTATTTCTCAAGGAATATCACAATTTATTTAAACATTTAATTTAATAAGTGAGAAGTCCATGTTCATAAACATTCCACATCAATAGTCATGTACTTTAAGTGGGCTAAGCCCATTTATGAATTCAATCAAGGAATATGAGAGGTCACATACTTAAGCATGTCATAACCGATTATGAAGACACTAAAAAGGGGAATTCCCACAAACATGTCATTTAATATACTATGTGGCCATTTCTATTATCAGGGGACACCAAGAATCGAATTAATGTGTTTGGGCTAGGTGGACTTCCCATGGTATATGACACCATAAATGAAATTGTATAAGATAGGAAATGCAAATTTCCATTACACAGAGGATCATCTGGTTTTTCCAATAAGAATTATACCATAACCAACTAGGTGATAGTTTTTCCACCAAAGGATAACTTATGGGGCATCACATTCTAACACATTCTAATCAATCAACTCATTGAATTTTAGAATATAGAGAACCTCTATGAGGGGTTTTATTAGAAACAACATAATTAATCAAAATCATTATGGGTGAATACCCTTCAGGGAGGTTCAAAAATGATATTCATGTCCATCAATATTGTCAATTTAATATAAGGATACTAGATTTATGTTGTTATGTTCTAAAATTTAAGCATCACACATAAGAGGTGTCGCACCAACATTTGGCATAATGATATAATTTATAAACAAAGATATGTTGAGGTAAAAAACTATAGACCACCAGCCTCATGCTTCAGATGACCCACACTCCAATTACCAATCCATAAAACAGCCATGTTCAAGAAAAATCAAAGAAATATACAAACGCCCGGAAAATAAGGAAAATGAGCTTGCACCATGAAAACATTTTAGATGAAAAAATAAAATGATATTGGAAGGAAGAGTGATAGACTCACAAAGGGCTATCCAATGCACCAGACGATGCTCAATTCTGACATCATATGAAACGAATCCCTCCATACCTAGGAGGAAAGAAAAAGCTCAGGTAGTTGGAGGGAGACACTACCCACATGGGATAATGGAGGAAGAAATGTAACACCCCGACCCCAGTTACCCAGATTCGATGCATTATTACATAACATTAGCATGATCACAAGAAAGATCAAGTCTCGAAAGACCGATTAGTTTAGTAGCCTTGGAATAACTAGATACATTCATAAAGTTTACATTACATAATAAAAGGAAAAATACAACAATATAGTCTCTATAGTTCACACTCTTATCCCCTCATACTATCCCTGTAGGTCATTCATAAAATACTTCTTCACATCCTGGGAAAAATAAAACATTTAAAGGGGTGAGCTCCAATGCCCAGTAAGGATAACAATATAGCGGAAACTTTCATAAATATTCATAAACATTTAAGGCAATGTATAATTAAAAAAAGTCTTTTAAAACTTGAACTTCAGCATAATATGGCAGAAATAAAATGAAATAATTCCATATAATTATTCACATGGATATTCTACTAGTTGAATAATCACATGCAATATCAATAACCACTTTCATAATGATGGAATGCATAATTCTAGACTATCATAACCACATAGTCAAGGCCTCGTGCCAAGACTACCAATAAGATTTTGTCAATGCCTTGTGACAAGACACTAGTTTTTATCATGAGACCTACCGATGCATTGAGGAGCTATAGCGGGCTCCACCCGTCACTTATTAAGTCCAATGCATTCCCATATGAAAAGTTTTAAACATAACATAAACATTCGTATTAAAAGTAGCATAAGAAATGTAAATACATCATCCATAAACCATGAATGGTATAAAAATTACACATCCATAGTCAAACATATCACAAAACCTTCAATAAAATATATAAGTTTTGTAACATATTAAATCAACATCAAATAAACTTAAAATCCACCAAAGGATGTTGACATAGATGAAATCAAAATTATTTGAGAGAAATATCTCTTTTTTTAATTCATTTAAAAGTCACATAACAATAATATAAAACATTTACTTTTAAAATTTTCTTATAATATTTTAAGGGAAGCTTTGAAGATTTTATAACAGCGGAAAATAGCCGCACCCGCCACATAAGTTAAAAAAAACATTCTTACCTTAATTCTGTCAAAAAGATTAAAAAGGACCATGTTTGGAAAATGACAGAAAGATTCCTTTATAAAGATCATATAAAAAGTCAAACAATGGTATAAATGAATTTAACCCATATTCTAGTAAATAGTAATTTTTTTTGAAAAGCATTTTTAAGAAACATGGATGTGGATGCTAAAGAAGTCTCAGTAGATTATTACGTATAAACAACCTCAGATAATGAAGAGATTGTGAAATAAACCCTTACCTTGTACATTTCCTTGGTTGGGTGTAGGTTAACCTCCTGTATAATGGTGAAATAATTGTTATTAAATTATACAAGAATTATATACATTAATATGATATCATATATGTTCTTTTAACATTTATTTGTTAATAATATCATAGTATTATCGTCGTTTCGGGTGTTAACTTACTCGTATATGTTTCGTTACATAAGCCATGTTTGTTATTGATAGTTTGTATCTTATTCATATCCATAATGATATCAAGCCCTTAAAAATTATTTTTTTATCATAAAATGATAATTATACTTGAATGGATATGATGGAGAATGAATCTCATCGCGTTCGTGGAGACGGTAGTCCGTACGTACGCACGAGGGAAAATATCATTCTTTTGATATTAAAATAATATATAATTAGATGGTATATCATATTTAAAGAATCATTATCATGTTATATTTATTATTTAAATGAATTACACATCATTATTATACCCATCCAAATGATAATTTATTGAATAACAATTACACCACGACGTGGAGACGGTAAGCCGTACGTGCGCACGTATGGTGAAATGTCATTCAAATGATGGATAGAATACTGAATATGGTTGTACCATATATATAATAACATCATATTATATATATGATACTGGAGTTATTATTTTATAATGGTAATAACAAAGAAAGAAGAAGTTGAAGAACAAAGGAACTTGAAAGAGGGTGGTGAAAACATTACATCTTCTTCAGGTTCTTCCTTTTGATTTGATCAAAAGGGCTCCTTAGGTTGGCTTTCCGATCAAACTAAGGACTTTAGGTTGAATTGAGGGACGTTGAGAGAGTATTTGGGAAGGTTTTGGATGAGACAAAAAGCTTTAAATGTGTGAATTAGTGAGAAGGGGGAGTTCCCTTTTATAAGAGAGGTAAGGGGCGCCTTTGGAAAAGATAGAAATATTATTTTATAATAAATTCATATTCGGTTTATAATGGATCTAAAGTGGTTTATTTAAGGTTTAAGTTAGGGATGGGTCAAAACCCACTCAACCAATAGGTTTTAGACAGGTTTGGGTCACTATATTAACCTTATCGATTAGTTTTAACTCCTAGTTAATTAGTTTGACATTTACCATGTCACTTTGTATTTTTTATATTATATAGTTAATAAACATACTATATACGTCCCAGCGACCCCCAAGTGGTCCATTAATGATACACCTATCATGATACAAGTCCTTTGGCTGAACCTTAGATTTTTAAAAATAGAATATAAATTAATAATATAATATTTGTTTTAAAAACTATTTTTTGTCAATTTTGGCACTATTGGGTATTTAGTTTTTGATAATTTTATAACAGAATTATTACTTCAAAGAAAATCTATATAAACAATTATAATATGTCATATTAACCTATAAAATTAGTGTAATTCATAAAATGTCTCAAATTACATTTATTTTGATATTTATAATATCAATTTTTTTAATATTTCATTAATTATGTAATTACTGCATCACCACTGTGTCATAAATAAATTAAATTATTTAATGTCTAAAAATTATAAATAAAATATCATTATGAAGGAAATATTTTAATATTTTTAATGAATATTTACTATTGAATTTATCTTATCCATAATCCTATATTAAATATGTTTTAGTAAATAAACATTTATTTTAACTCTTTTAACTCTTCTTGTAATTAAATAATAATAAATGTCCTAAACTAATCCAAGTGGACCTAAATGATAATATTTAATTCCTAAGGTTGTTTTTGGTCGAGATACACTTGCCCAATAGAATTAGGACATGTGTTAGGGTAATATTAATATCATTTTTCCCTTCATTACCCTATTTACTTTTAACCGTGGTAAATAAAAGTAAAAAGTTACTATTCACCAAAAATTATTTTCATCTCATTGAACCAAATTTTATTCCTTGATAATAACCATGTCTCTCGGATTTTCAAAATTCCACTCACAGAAGCGTTAAAATTATGTTTTATGTGAATTTTAAAATTCTCTTAGGAGGTGGGTAAAAGACGGTGAAAAGTTCAATACAATTTTTATATATCTAAAATTATTCTAAACTAACTCCAATGAATTACTTTGAACATATATAGGTATTATGTATCTATTTTTACCATAAATAAATATAAATAAAAAAATTATTATTTAAATAAAAATTCGGTTTTAAACTATAACTCAGTGTTTTTTCACTATTCATCAAAAATTGAAAGTTTTCAAAAATATACTAAAGTTTCACCCTAGGATAATTTCGATATTAAAAATCCAAAAATGAAGTCCATTTTGAAAGATAAAATTTAAAAAATTTAACAAAGTGGGTATTACTATTCATAACGGCTTTTTTCATTGGTTGTGGTGTGTGTGTTAGAACTCAAAGTTGCATACAACACACGCTACTGTATTATTCAAAGGGAAGTGTACCATGGAAGCTTAGGGTGTTACATTATCCCCTCCTTCAAATAATTTTATCCTTGAAATTTCTAGAATACTACCGCATGAAAAGAATCGGGTGGTTCTTCATCATAAGTTCCTCGGGTTCCCACGTTGCCTCTTCCATCTTAAGGTTTCTCGACAAAACTTTTAGCAGACGAGTCGTCCGGTTTATCAGTACTTGTTCTCTCTTATCAAGAATCCTAACGGGATCTTCACAATAAGACATATTGGGTTCCAGTTCTAATTCCTCATAGTTGAGTACATGTGTTGGGTCAGGCATGTATCTCCTCAATAGTGATACGTGGAACACATCGTGAACTTTGGAGAGACTTGGTGACATTTCCAAATGGTAAGTTACAACCCCAATTCATTCTATATTTTCGAAAGGTTCGATGTACCTAGGACTCAATTTTCCCTTATTACTGAAATGTATAACTCCCTTCCATGGAGATACCTTCAAGAAAACATGATATCCTACCTTAAATTCCAAATCCTTCCTTCGGTTATCGGCATAGATCTTCTGCCTACTTTGAGCTGCTTTGATGTGGTTTTGGATTACCTTTACCTTTTCCATTGTTTCCTCCACCAGTTTTGGGCCTACAAGTTTTTTTCACCAACTTCATCCCAACAGGTTCGTGTGCGACATCTCTTTTCATATAATGCTTCATATGGTGCCATCCAAATACTTGAATGGAAGCTATTATCATAGGAAAATTTCACCAGAGGTAAATATTGATCCCACATACCCTGAAAGTCAAGTGAGCATGATCTCATCATGTATTCTAAGGTTTGAATAATCTATTCTGATTGTCCATCTACTTGAGGGTGGTAGGCAGTGCTCAAACTAAGATCAATATCCAAAGCTTTCTGAAGACTCCCCCAGAATCGTGAAGTAAAACGTGGATCACAATAAAAAATAATTGATAGGGTTACTCCATGGAGTCTCACCACATCATTAATATATAGCCTTTCTAGACGCTCAAGTGGTAAATCTTCCCTAATATCAAGAAAATGTGCTGACTTGGTATGACGATCAATAATGACCCATATTGCATCATTCCTTCTAGGAGTCTTTGGTAGTCCCATGGCAAAGTCCATCGTAGTATTTTCCCATTTCCACTCTGGTATGGGAATAGGTTGCATGACTCCTCTAGGCCGTTTCCTTCAAGCATTCACTTGTTGACAAGCCGTACATCATAACCAAAAATCAGCAATCTCCATCTTCATGTTGTCCCACCAAAAATGATCCTTTAAGTCTCTATACATTTTGTTCCACCCATGGTTTATAGAGAAATTGGAACTATGAGCGTCGTCCAACAATTACCTTTTTAGATCAGGTATATTGGGAACACAAATTATCTTCCCAAATTTCAAAATTCCATCTTCATACCCAAAGCCATACAATCTCCCATCATTCACACCTTTAATCTTCTTTTTAAACTCTTCAACTCTAGTATGAGAACTCTTTATCCTTTCTAGTAAAGATGGTTTGGAAACCATTTGAAAAAGTATTGATGTTTCACTATCCATGGTAATTCCTATATCTATCTTCACTAGATCCAAGAAAATAGGACCCCTTTCAATTCTCATCATGTTCAAAACTCCATGATATTTTCTGCTCAAAGAATCTGCCACCTTATTTTCCTTCCCCGGGTGGTAGTGTATCGTGCAATCATAGTCCTTGAGTAGTTCAAGCCATCTCCTTTGCCTAATGTTGAGTTCTTTTTGTGAGAAAATATACTTCAAACTCTTATGATCAGCATAAATCTCACATTTTTCACCATAGAGGTAGTGCATCTATATATTCAAAGAAAATATCACAGCTGCTAACTCGAGATCATGAGTAGGATAGTTTTGCTCTTGAATTTTCAACTCTCGTATGCATAGTCAATAACCCTGTCATTCTGTATAAGGACACAACCATGTCCTTTCTTCGATGCATCAATATAAATAATGAACCCAACATTCCCCGATGGTAGATTCAATATAGGATCATTGACTAATATTCTCTTCATTTCATCAAAACATTCTTCACACTCTTTTTTCCAAACAAATTTAACCCCCTTACGTGTGATCTTTGTTAATGGGTTTGCCAATCGGGCAAAATTCTGGACGAAATGTCAATAATAACCTGCTAAACCAATAAAACTGCGTATCTCAGTTATACTCGTAGGTGTTGTCCATTCTTGGATAGCCATGGTCTTAGAAGGATCAATAGAGATTCCATCTTTAGAGACAATATGGCCAAGAAAAGAAATCTCCTGAATCCATAATTCACACTTGCTAAACTTCCCATATAATTCATGTCTTCTCAGAGTCTTCAGGATAATGCGCAAGTGATTTTCATGATCTTCGTAGCTTTTGGAGTATACCAAGATATCATAAATAAATAACACCACAAAATCATCAATATATTCCTTGAAAAATATATTCGTTAGACCCATGAATACAGAGGGTGAATTAGTTATCCCAAAAGGCATTACCGTAAACTCGTAATGCCCGTACCTTATTCTAAATTCTGTCTTCGGAATGTCTTCCTTTTTCACACACAACTGATGCTATCCAGATCGAAGGTCTATATTTTAAATGTATTTAGCTCCATGCATTTGGTCAAATAAATCATTAATTCGAGGTAGGGGATACTTGTTCTTTATTGTTATAGCATTTATCTCCCTGTGGTCGATACATAACCACATAGATCCATCTTTATTTTTAACAAAAAGAAAAGGGGATCCCCATGGGGAAACACTAGGGTGAATAAATCCCTTATTACTCAATTCCTTTAGTTGTTTCTTTAGTTCAAATAATTCTACAGAGGCCATTCTATAAGGGGTATTCCATATAGGCCTTGATCCAGGAATTAAATCAATGGAAAACTCAACTTCTCATTCTGGAGGATGTCCAGGTAAATCATCCATAAACACATCTACATATTCTTTCACAATAGGTACATCCTCTATTTGAACATTTCTTTCCTAACCCACAATCATTTCATTCTCTTCCTCCCCAATAATTTAATTTAGTTGAGCTACTGGGGGTGGATCTAGATAAGAATTAGGTGTTGACGATTCTGCTCTAAAGATAAGGTGTTCCTTATCATCATCATCAAAAATTGTAACCACCTTATTCTTACAATAAATCTTCGCATCATGGTCTGAAATCCAATCCATACCAAGGATTATATCAAACTCAATCATAGGTATGACGATGAGATCAGCGGATAAAGAACATTTATGTGCTCTAATGGGGACTGATTCAAAAAACCTTGTTGCAATGATACTTCCCTTAGGAGTTTTAACTGACAAATCCCTTGATAAATCAAATTGTAAATACCTAATTTTCTTAGAAAACTGGGAAGATATGAAACAATGAAATGATCCAGAATCAAATAATGCATTTGCTAAACTTGAGGAAACCATTAAATTACCTGCCACCACGTCTTTCGTAGCTTCTACCTCGGTAGTAGTGATAACATTATCTTGGCCTTGATCCCTTGACCTTTTCTGAGGTAAGTTCCCCTGATGCTTAGGACATTCATTTTCATAATGTCCAATCTCTTTATCTCTTCTTCCCTTTCTTTTATTTAATATCATAAGACATAGCGAATTCTTTTTCTGTCTTGATAGCACATGAGACAATATCTTCGTACGACGAGAAGTATTGTGACACTAATGCTCGACGAAGAAATGGTTTTAACCCATCAATGAAACGATCAATATTACTTCTTGGGTTACGTATAAAATCTCCAACATACCTTTCTAACCATGTAAATTTAGCCTCATACTTTGTGACAATCTCTTCCTCCTTTTGTCTCAGACTCAGAAATTGCCTTTCCATTTCTGCTCGATGGTCGCAAGGAAAGTATTTTTCTATGAAAAGCTCTTTGAACTCCCTCCATTCCGTATTTGATACTTCATCATCTTCCTTAGTGTTTTGAATAAATTACCACCATTGATAAGTATCTCTAGTGAGGCGATAAACTGCCATGACAACTTTTTCCATTTCACTACTCCCCAAAGCCTGAAATATTTTCTCTAGGGAACTTATCCATTGCTTAGATACTAATGGACTTTTAATCCCATTTAATTTTGGTTGTTTCTGCCTCATAAAGTGATTTAACATTGATCCTCCACGTTGTGGATCAGGGTGCTCCATACGGGTAAGGTCTTTATTCATAACCTGAGTGAGTTGTCCCAGTATGGTGATTAGTTGTTCAGCACCAGTTGAATCACCAGCTCCACTATAATTATCTTGAGAAGGAGGTAAATACATACATGGAGTGCGTGAATTGATACAGTTTCCATTTCTTCCACTAGGCGCCATTTGTAAACAATGGCATAAACTAGATCAGTTTATTAGTCAAAATACATAATTCTATACTTGTAAAAAACATAACATAAATTGAACTATTTATGGATATAATCCATAATCACAAAAATGTTTTCTTTGAGGAAGTATATACTCATAAACCCTTCATAATGATTTGAAAATAAAATGAGATTTATCATAATCATATCCCCTAGGAGTGTCGTAACCAAGAGTGCAGCAAGGACCGTTGTCGTGCACCAGTTCCTATTCGAGTTTAGCTCAAAGCGGTGTTTTCGGGTTTTAACCCTAGGTACATCTGTGCCAGAGTGGCCTCTACCTTCTCGTATCCATACAGGGATGTATTTCTCATAAAACTCACAAAATCTCACAAATACCAAAATTTTAGGAAGTTCTTATATACTAATCCTCAAATTCCATCTTAGGTCTATGTGCTCAAATCATAGTTTATCTAAATCTAGCTTCCAAGGATTATACTAAACTTCCTCTGATACTAATTATAACACCCCGACCCCAGTTACCTAGAATCGGCGCATTATTACATAACAATGGCATGATCACAAGAAAGATAAAGTCTCGAAAGACTGATTATTTTAGTATCCTTGGAATAACTATATACATTCATAAAGTTTACATTACATCATAAAATGAAAACTACAATAATATAGTCTCCATAGTCTACACTCTTATCCCTTCATACTATCCCTGCAGGTCATTCATAAAATACTCCTTCACATCCTGGGAAAAATAAAACATAGAAAGGGGTGAGCTCAAATCCCAGTAAGGATAACCATATAGCAGAAACTTTCCTAAATAAGTATAAACATTTAAGGCGATGTATAACTAAAACAAAAGCCTTTTAAAACTTGAACTTTAGCATAATATAGCAGAAATACAATGAAATAATTCCATATACTTATTCACATGGATATTCTACTAGTTGAATAGTCACATGCAATATCAATAACCATTTTCATAATGATGGAATACATAATGCTAGACTATCATAACCACATAGTCAAGGCCTCATGCCAAGACTACAAATAAGACTTTGTCAAGGCCTTGTACCAAGACACTAGTTTTTCTCATGAGACCAATTGATGCATCAAGGAGCTATAGCGGGCTCCACCCGTCACTTATTAAGTCCAATGCATTCCCATATGAAAAGGTTTAAACATAACAAAAACATTCGTATTAAAAATAGCATATGAAATGTAAATACTTCATCCATAAACCATGAATGGTATAAAAATAACACATCCATATTCAAACTTATTAAAAAACCTTCAATACAATATAGAAGTTTTTTATCATAATAAATCAACTTCAAATAATCTTAAAATCCATCAAAGGATGTTGACATAGATGAAATCAAAACTATTTGAGAGAAATATCTCTTTACATTGAATTAATTTAAAAGTCACATAATTATAAAATAAAACATTTACTTTGAAATTTTTTTAATAAGCTTGTAAGGAAATCTTCGAGGATTTTATAATGGCGGAAAATAGCTGCACCCGCCGCATAAGTTAAAAAAAGACATTCTTACCTTAATTCTGTCGAAAAGGTTAAAAAGGACCTTGTTTGGAAAAAGATGGAATGATTCCTCTATAAACCTCTTATAAAAAGTCAAACAAGGGTATAAATGACTTTAACCCATATTCTATTAAATAGTAAAAATGTTTTGAAATACATTTTTAAGAAACATAGATGTGGATGATAAAGAAGTCCCACTAGATTATTACGAACAAACAACCTAGGATAATGAAGAGATTGCGAAATAAACCCTTACCTTGTAATTTTATTTATTTGGGGGTAGGTTAACCTTCTGTATAATGGGGAAATAATTGTTTTTAAATAATACAAGAATTATATGCGTTAATATGATATCATATATGATCTTTTAACATTACTTTATTAATAATATCTTAGTATTATCATCATTTCGGGTGTTAACTTACTCGCATATGTTTTGTTACATAAGCCATGTTTGTTGTGGATAGGTTTTATATTATTAATATCCATAATGATATCAAGTCCATAAACTTTATTTTTAATCATCAAATGATAATTATACTTGAATGGATACGATGGATAATGAATCTCACCGCGTTCGTGGAGACGGTAGTCCGTACGTACACACGAGCGAGAATATCATTATTTTTATATTAAAATAATATATAATTGGATGTTATATCATATATACAGAATAATTATCATGTTATATTTACTATTTACATGAATTACACATCATTATTATACCCATCCAAATGATAATTTATTGAATAACAATGACACCACGACGTGGAGACGGTAAGCCGTACGTACGCACGTATGGTGACATGTCATTCAAAGGATGGATAATTTAATGAATATGGTTTTACAATATTCATAATAAAATCATAATATATATAATATACTGGAGTTATTATTTTAGAATAGGAATAACAAAGAAAGAAGAAGTTGAAGAAGAAAGGAACTTGAAAGAGGGTGGTGAAAACATTACATCTTCTTCGGGTTCTTCCTTTTGATTTGATCAAAAGGGATCTTTAGGTTGGATTTCTGATCAAACTACGTCCTTGGGGTTGAAGTGAGGGAAGTTGAAATAGTATTTAGGATGGGTTTGGCCAATCCAAAAGGATTTTAATGTGTGAATTAGTGAGAAGGGGGAGTGCCCTTTTATAAGAGAGGTGAGGGGCACCATTGGAAATACTAGAAATTTTATTTTATAATAAATTCATATTCCTTTTATGATGGCTCAAAAGAGAATTATTTAAAGTTTAATGTTGGTATGGGTCTAAAAACACTCAACCAAGAGGATTTATATAGGTTTGGGTCACTATATTAACCTTATCTTTTAGTTTTTAACTCTTAGTTAATTAGTTTGACATTTACCATGCCACTTTGTATTTTTATATTATATAGTTAAAAAAATACTATATACATCCAACCTACCCCCATGTGGTCTGTTAATGATACACCAATCATGATAAAAGTCGTTTGGACAAACCTTAGATTTTTTTGAATAGAATATAAATTATTAATATAATATTTGTTTTAAAAACTCTTTTATGTCAATTTTGACACTATTGGGTATTTTGTTTTTGATAATTTCATAACAGCATTATTACTTTGAAAAAAGTTTATATAACCAATTATAATATGTCATATTAACCTATAAAATTATTGGAATTCATAAAAAGTCTCAAATTACATTTATTTTGATATTTATAATATCAATTATTTTAATATTTCATTAAGTAGGTAATTACTGCATCACCATTGTGTCATAAATAAATTATATTATTTAATTTCTAAAAATTATAAATAAAATAACTTTATGTATTAAATCTTTTTATCTTTCTAATTAATATTTAAAATAAAATTTATCTTATGTATAACCCTATATAAAAATGTTTTCGTAAATAAACGTTGATGTTAACTCTTTTAACTATTCTTTGAATTAAATAATAAGAAATGTCCTAATCACATCCATGTGGACCTAAATGATAATATTTTATTCCTAAGGTTGTTTTTGGTCGAGATACACCTGTCCAATATAATTAGGACATGTGTTAGGGTAATATTAATATCATTTTTACCCTTAATTACCCTATTTACTTTTAACAGTGGTAAATAAAAGTAAAAAGTTACTATTCACCAAAAATTATTTTCATCTCATTAATCCACATTTTACTCCTTTATATTAACTGTGTCTCTCGTATTTTCAAAATTCCACTCATAGAAACAGTTAAATTATGTTTTATGTGAATTTCCAAATTCACTTATGTGGTGGGTAAAAGACGGTGAAAAGTCCAATAAAATTTTTATATGTCTAAAATTATTCTAAACTAACTCCAATGAATAACATTGAACATATATAGGTATTATATATCTATTTTGAACTTATTTAAATTTAAATAATGTAAATAATTATTTAACTAAAAATTCGGTTTTAAACTATAACTCAGTGTTTTTCACTATTCATCAAAAATTGAATGTTTTTAGAAAAATACAAAAATTTCACCCAAGGTTAATTTCGATATTCCAAATCAAAAAATGAAGTCCATTTTGAATGATAAAAATTATAAAATTTCAAAAATTGGGTATTACTATTCATAACGGCTAGTTTCATTGGTTGTGGTGTGTGTGTTAGAACTCGAAGTTGCGTAAAACACACGCTATTGTATTATTCAAAGGGAAGCGTACCATGGAAGCTTGTAGTGTTACAAGAAATATGTATGTAGGTAGGGACATTTTGTGGATTTCACCCATTTTAATGAGACACATTATTTGGATGCATGGTTGGTCAAATCGTGCACCAACCATGTTCCCAACAAAGACTAAGGAACCCCCTTACATAGGCTAGCTTCATTGGTTGGATAATCATGAACAAACCACGAAAAATACCACTTTCAAGAAGTATACAGCACCCATACAACTGTGCGCCTCCTATCGCATGGTTAGACCAAACGTTGTGAAGCCTCCACCTCCACTGGATCAACTGCATAGTTTCTCTAGGGGGGGACATGGTTTCAAACAAACCATAGACCCCTATTTGCCATCTTCAGATTTGAGGATTCAAGGTTGGATTCTCCCAAATCTCGAAAAAACACTCGAAGAACAACTCAGGCCTTTAACTATGTCTAAAAACAAAACATTTAGGTTTTTGGACACTCAAGTTATATAATTATCATAAATAATGTTCCAATTATATGTGTCACTATTTTCCAATTTATAAATTTTCCATACACTTTATAGATTGAAAACTGACTATAATATAATCACAACCAATAAATGTTTTAACCATTTTAACAAATGGTGCATGGATCAAACATGACATGTTTGATTAATTAATGTGTCACCATCAATCTCTGTAGGAAAACACTATTTAGGTGGATACTGCCACTTTAATAACCAATTTTACAGTAAAAGTATAACTCAACATGCTAAAAATAGTAATTACATACAGGTAAACATGGAAATAGGCATAGAATCATAACATATAAAGTTAAAGCATGCTTTATAAATCATAGAAGCATGCTATAGAGAAAAACAGACTAAATAAATTTCATATCATATTACACAACAATATTTCTAATGAAATAGCTAAGCAATTATATACATCTTAGAATGTTACTATAATACCTAACGTACTATATAATAGGCATGATAAAAAACATGCAAGGCACATCAAAAAAACTAAAACAACCGAGCAAGGAAATCTACATGGCATGGAATATGGGTTGAATGTAAATACAAATGTACCTATAATGGTACATGTAATTCTACATCCTTATCATAATGAATGAATGGTAGGATGAATTAAATCTCATAAATCTATATTCAGTGGAAATTACATCAACTGAAGGTAAAATCATAATCAACTCTGATAGCGAACTGCACGAACAACAATCTCATCACTTACCAATTCTTCATTTTCCTATGCATGTGTTGATCACTCCTAGACATGGATTTTTACCATGTGGTGACACATTCCAAATCTCATTTCTACCAGCCCAAAAGAGTAATACAATGGAAATGAAAACCCTGTGATACAACTTTGTAACTTCCACACATAAATGACTATAAAACCAATTGTTGGACCAGTTGTCACATGGCCTCAATCACACATCCACATATTCCAAATGTTTTTGACTAGCTATGAGGTTATAGTGGTGGTATGGTGGGGAGTGTATACACACATGATCAGAGTAACATGATAGTATAAGAGATAATAAATAAACCACTCAACAACAGAAGTAGTATAAATAGGGAAAGAGTAGAAGAAGATAAATATATTGACTGGATAAAAAATGTAAAATTTTAATTATATAAAACTATGAAAACATGAATAGAAGATGATACAGAACATTAGAAGGTAAAAGTATGGAGGAAAAAACAATACAATGTAATACATGGATAAATAAAAGAATAAAAATCCCAGAGGGAAACCTCCTTGAGAATCTTGAGTACTAGCTCAGTCCTTTGCTCCTAGGATCCCATTTATAATTCACATGACGAGAAATAATCCATAGACCTAAAAAATGATGTCTTATTTGGTACTCCTAGTGTAATGGAGGCCTGAGCATGATGTCAATGGTACGAAGTAGGACACCACTGATTATGTCTCAAGCATAATCCAGTATGTGATTATAAATTACAGTGTACAGGTATAACAAATAACCAGATGGTAAATAAGTAGATAAACAAAACAAGTTGATCTCACATTCCTCAAGCTCACCTAGTTGACCATACATGATTCGGCATAAATAATAATGCCTTTAAACTAAGGTGAACATATATAGATGGGATGTGGTGTAATAACAAGTCACCATCAATCTATGCATCAAGACTTGACCAAACCCAAGAATGTTATTTTGGTTGTCAAACACACCCTTGGAAACAATTAAGAATTCTATGTCTTTAATATAATATTAAACATTTGAATTTTATTCAGAAGCACACGAAGCCCATCCAAGTCGATTCGAAATGGATTCTCATCTATCATTCTAGGGGCACTATAATTAGCCAAAAACATAGTAGTTTATCCAATGTGATCCTTAAATGGAATCTAAATTATCTCTCTTGGCATGGCGTGAAACAAACCCTCCAAAATCATCTTTAGTATATCACATAAGGGAAAAAAGTATCACTCGTGGCCTAGTATTACCATATAGCCACTGATCATTTCCAGGATGTGTCCCATATGGAATCAGTATTGCTCATCCGGAGGTAGGAAAAACGCACAGTGAGCCCATCCATGGCATACCATATATCTCTCACAGTGTATTACAACTCAAGTAGCATATGATACCTTCCTTGGCATCCCATGACTGGAGACCCAAGGTTTACCTAAGGTATAAATAATATTTACCAACCTATGAACCCATACAAGGAATTATATAAATAGAACCTGTGTATCGCTCAAGGCATATAATAATTTATTTAAGGGATAAAATCATGTTCATAAACATGCCGCATCACTGGACATGTACTTTAAGTGGGACAAGACCATTTAAAAATTTAGGTAAGGAATATGTAAGCCAACATACATAAGTATGCCATAACCCATTACTAGGTAGTCTTTTCATTATTAGAGAATACCAATCATCGAATAAATGTGTTAGAATTGGGTGGACTTTCTATGGATGATGACACCTTATATGAAATTGAATAAGATAGGCCATGCAAACGTGCCTTACAAGATCATCAGGTTATTTTGATAAGAAATTTTCAACAACCACAAAGGATATTTGTTTGCCACCAATGGATAACCATGGGGTTATCACATTCTACCACATTCTAATTAATCAACTCGTTCAAATTTTTAAGACATTGTACATCGGAGAGAGGGTTATATTAGAAATAATTTAATTAATCAAAGGCATTCTAGGGGCATGTCCTCAAGGGAAGTTCATGATTAAGGGTCAAGTCCACCAATTATGCCAATTTAATATACAAAGGCTACTAGTTTGAAGGTGTTAAGATCTACAATTTAACCATCACATATAAGAGGAGATGCACGGAAATACCAGTGTGCAACACAACAACATAATTTATAAATGAAAAAAGCTATATACCACCTAACACATTCTTAAGACGACCCACACGTCCAATATAGAGGCTTGAAATAGCCTGGTTTGAGAAAAATCAATGAAATATATGAACACCCTAAAAAAGGGAAAATTATCTTTCACCATGAAAGCATCTTAGATAGAAAATATGAGACTAAATGGAAGAGATCCCTCCATATCTAGGAGGAGAGGAGAAAATCGAGCAGCTGGAGAGAGGCACTTCCCACGTGGGAGAAGTAGGATGAAATAAATTAAGAGGTACAATTTTTTTTGGATTTCAACCCTTTAAATGAGGCACATGGTTTGGCCGCATGGTTGGTCAAACTATGCGTCAACCATGCACCCAACACTGCCCAAGAAACCCCCTCAGACAGGTTAGCCACATGGTTTGACTAACTGTGTGTAGTCTATGTAGAAGACCACTATCAAGAAGTCTATATCAGTCGCACAGTAATGCACCTCCTCATACATGGATAGAGAAAACCTTGCAAGACCTTAAAATATACTAGATCAGCCACATAGTTTCCTCTTTGGACCACATAGTTTTAGAAAAACTATGTACCCTTTCCATCCTTCTCCATATTTAAGGTTTCGGGGTCCAACACTCTCAGAACTCGATAGTTCACCCAAGGCACCTCTCAAGACTTTAACCATGTCTAAAAACAACACATTTATGTGTTCCAACTCCTAAAATTTAATTATGAATCTTGATTTACAATTAATCCCATCCATCGAACTGAAAATTCAATTTTCTTCAAAAAAATTCATTCGGTCCAAAATCACGGGACGCTACAAAATTACAATAAGTAAATAGTCATCCCCTACCCTAGATCATTCGACCTATTAGTCACTAAAATCTCACTAAAGACACCCATCTAGTCCCATTTTCTATCTCTTACTCCCAAATTCTCCTCATTTGATACCAGCTCTTTGAAATAACCTATACGCACCCATAGAAATGAGACATCATCCACATCCACTTCAATAATTTCCAAGAGTTCCATCTTAAACTATGATCAGTATGACTATAAAATCCCATGAAACTCTAGCAGTCCCGCTCTTGAAGAATATGGATATACACATAAATAATATAATCAGAGAACGATTTAAAGTTTACCTAATCATGTTAGTGCCCAACCAAAATCAGCCCGCCTGTGAGACCTCTAGATGGTGAGAAAACCACAAAACAAACCCATAATTTATCTTTGAATCAATCAAACTTGATACTATGTAATATAATCTCTATTAAGATGTCTGTATTAGAACCTTCATCCTCAAAATCATGGGGATATTATGAAATGTTTGGGAGTTCCAAAGATCTTATGTAGTTATTTCTATGTCACTACTCCTCCTTTACCACCTTCAAGTGAAAACTATTTATGTAAAGTCTCGTAATACCACCTCTTTCTAGATGACATTCCATATCCATCCACAACCATTCCATATACAAGATCAAAACATTGTAACATGTTTAATCTATCACATGCCTTAATTGAATCCCATTGAAAAAATGCCTTGGAACTATGAAAATCAAAATAGCTTATAGCCTCCATCCTAAAATGATATTTATACCCCAAAATCATCTCAAAGACATCAACTACAATATCATTACTCACTACCCTAGATTACTCTATCAATGAAACACTCCTTCCACCTCTCAAAGATTCCCCAAACATAATAATAATCAAATGACACACTGCTACCTATCGTCCTAAATTGAACCAGCTGCTTTTACTCTTAAGGAATATTCATTTGACCTTGATTATTTAAAAATTATCCATCCCACATCAAATAATCCCTCTATATGAACTCACACCTGAATGACCCATTATCATTTTAGGCTCCCCCTTTACAAATATTTGTACACCATTCTCAGTTTAATTCACAATTCATGTAGAGTAGATGACCTATTACGAAAATCCTTGTCTGAATGACTGAGTTGACCACATGAGTAACAAAAATCATTATGATTTCCGATAAAAAAACTCACACATTTTCATTGTCTCTGTAGCTGGGCCAAAAAATGAGTGTAAAAAGGATCACCCACCATCACCTTGATCTTAATAATTGGAGTATATATAAAATAAAAAGGGCCATATTTTGAAATTTCAACCTCCAAGGGATCAAGAAATTTTCAAGAAATAACCACATTATTGTAATTAAAAATAAATTCAAGAGGTAGATCGAGAAATAACACCCAAAACAAGAGAGTATAAAAATCTAAATCCCCTATTATTAAATAAGATTATCATTTCCTAAGAACTAGATTCCTTCCCAAAATGTACCAAGGACCCAAAAATAAAAACCAATACTTCAATATTTCTTTACTAAAAAATAGTAAAATATAGACATTACCTCATATAGTCAAGATCTTATAAATGAAATAAAGATTACAGACTCACAACAAGGTGTTATAGATTGCTCAATCATTAAGAATCTGATTCAAAATGATTTCCCAAATCAGTGAGTGACATTGCAAAGCCAGATCCACCTACTAATACTCTTATAGGAAGAGGTTCATCTACACATAAATGGTTTGAAGACTTACATAAAACCTCTTCCAATACCGACATACTGAATGCCCCTCGAGGAAAACACCACAACAAGACCCATGAAAACACTGACTATGAAACCCTTAACATGATAAAATGACATAAGAGAGAGTGTGTGATGATAACTCATAGTGGATCACACCCGTTCATTAATTTAAATTTTAGGAAAAGTGCCTTATTTCATTGTATAATTCCCCATTTTGATTAAATTTAATTCATTAATTTTTTACCTTCGATCATGGTATGTTGGTATCACATGTTCCGTTGTACACCTGTTTTTGTATTTTCTTGGTATTTGTCCCATTCATGAGATATTTATCATATACCAAGGATGGTCTAGGATCCAGGGCAGCCCAATCCTAGAAAATTATTAATGTAAAGATAAATAAGGGTACAAGATCCGGTATTACATGGGAGATTTCATATATTGGAGTGAACCACCACACGCATGTAATCATTAACCATAGTGATATAGTGGTCAGGAATTCTGAATGTCAACATCGAGGTTTCTCCTAGTACTACCCTTTTTTATAAGGTGTTTTCCACCTGGTTGGCCTCTCTATACACATGTGTGATATGCACGTTAATTTTAGTGGAAAACCTCACACATTCAACCCAATGGGACATGAGATTACATCGGTCATTCCTCATTGGTGTCTTCAAAGAAATGACATCATTTTCAGAGACTGATTCTATCCTTACCGCATTCCATTGGTGATGAAAAACATACTTGGTCGTGTATATGATTACCCAAAACTCATCTGCAAAGGCAGTATTGATTCCAAAATAATGATGAAAACATCGTTTAACAAAGCCATGATTTGTTCAAAAAGTACTTCAGCATCTTGAATGTCCTGACATGCCCAAAGTCACACCATCGGCATTAACTTTTATCCATGATACAATAGGGGTATCCATCAAAAAAAATATAGAGAATAAGTGGTTTCTTTGACCTACCTGTGACTCCCAATCGCCTGAGTATATTCAGATCGTTAATATCATTATGCATCCCTCAAACGTGTATTTTCACAGCAGCATGGACCTCCAGGTACATCAGCAGGATTCTATCATGAGTGGAAAGCATCTTCTCCTCAAACTTCATATTTAATTCCCTTCAGAGAGAAGCTAAAATATATGTAGTGGCCGCTATAAGTAGGTGATTCACCTTCTCGCTCTACCCAGTGTTGCTAATAATAGCTTGCAACCCTTCCAGAGATCACCCTGCACTGTGGTTCAGCCCAAATATGAACCATGCATACTCTCATAAGGACCTCAAGAAATGAAATTCAAAGAAACGGTATTGAATTTCCTCACCGACCCTAATGCATAAGGAGAAATTTAAGGCAATACACTGCCCAACTCCTCTCATCTGGTCATAAGTGGGAAATTTCCTATTCCATAGTTCCCATAAAATATTGAAGCGTGATGGCTAGATGAAACATACTTTGAATTCAGCAAGCCATATATGAAACATGGTGGAGAATCAAATCTAGATCTTGTTATAATCCATGGATTTGAAGTGGCCATTGACAACATTATTCCACACAAGTGTGTCAACATCCATGAAGGAAACATTTTGAAATTCTAGAACAATCGGTTTGAGTACATATATAAGTTTGATATAATGCGCTAGGATCTCCAAGATGGTCATCTGCATCTGATTAGGGGGGGACAATCATTCCATCCTGAATGGGCTGGTAAACCATCATGTATTCTAGCAGTTGAAATTTGAGTTCCTACTCACAATCCATTTGGTTTCATACATCATGTATTTAAAGGAGGATCTGCATGAGGTCCCTACTAAGGATCTAAGATAATGAGGGTAGCTATTCTGCCACTTCCCCTTGAAACTGAAAATTATGAAATCACAAGGGGGGTCCCTGGTAGTAAGAATATTCTAGGTGAATTTTATAATTAGGCAATAATGGACTATTCTTAGGTCCTTCATGTTGAGTCCCCCCATCCGAACATGCATGATACAATCCTTCCAAGCAATAATAACCCACTTTCGTTCATATATGGACCCAGTCCATATGATGTTCTAGATCATGCATTGAAACTCCTTGATGAGTCCCTTAGGCCACCTATATATAGAACATGAGTAAAGAAACATTTATGTAATAACTTTATTCACAAGGAACACCCTTCCCAAGTGAGATATAGACTTCCCTTTCTAGGTGGTCAATAAATTGATGATACTCGTGATAATTCCTATAATTAATTGGCTTCTCAGCTTTCCCCAAAAGACTGTCACACCATGATATGTGAAAGGGAGGGATCCCCTCTAAGAACAAAGCATCCTTTCCACTCTGTTTTTCTTTCCCACAGAGTGACCGTATACAAAAACACAAAACGATTTCCCTTAGCTGATGTATTTTCCCACAACCTATTCATAAGTATGAAAAAGAGCATGAATGTAAGAAATTTTTCTCTTTGTTTACTTCCCAAACAAAATGATTTCATCATCATAAAGCATGTGTGATGGGATAAAAAAATTATACCCGAAATTAATCTATTGGAAAAGACTCACTTGAGGAGGTTCGTTTATACAGCTACTCAGATAATCCTCAGAAATTTCAAAGAGAATCCAGGAGAGAGGGTCACCTTGTCACACTCCCCTGGTGCATGGAAAATATATTCTCATGGTATGTATTTTATTTCAAATTTACATAATAGAGTTTTAAAAAAAACTAAAATAAATAAAATCCACTATTCCCATAAATAAGTCATATTTCATGTAAATAAATTATTTTTGACATCTATATATTGATTACATATATAACATATATGTTCTGTTTTACAATATATATATTTAGTTGTTTAATTTATTTATTAATCTAGTATTACTAATAAATTAATTGCATTACACTAATCTAAAAAAAAAATTCCTTAAAAATAAACTCTGTAATAAAAATTAAAAGTCTATATAAAAATTGAATAAATAGACCAAAAAATAATGATGTTGAATAAATGGAAACATGTGCGTTGAATTACATTGATGAAAATTAGAATTCTTAGATTTTTTATAAAAAATTTATTTTTTTACTATTTCATGTAAAATATAGTGTCTCAAATAAATATCCTTGACTCAACAAAATATGTTATTGTTAATTAAATGAGTGCATGGATTGTGATCTAGAGGTGAGTTTGTTTACAAGGATGATGACGTAGTGACAAATCTACATCCTTAGTGGTTATTGCATTTGAACGATTAAAAATAAATAGTGTATCAATCTCAATATTTATAAAAAACTACAAGTATTGTTTTGGGGTGGCTCGGAAGGGTTCGAGCAATGTTCCTGATGTATACTAAAAGAACAATAAATTTTACTTTTTCAGAAAAATAATAAAAAGAGATTTTCACTGCACCACATATAATCCATAACCTACAGAATACAAATAAATAGTTTTCAATTCCATGTGTACTATATTTTTATGTGAAGAATATATTTTTTTAACAAATAACTTCATTATTTTTGTGTATAATTCATTGAGATAAATTTATTCCACAATTACACAGGAACCCCATGCGAAATTTATTTATTCAACATTTTCACATTATGTGGGAAACCCAGAAGAAATATTCCCAAAAACTTTGTAGGGGTCTCTGAGTCCCAACCCCTAACCTCTAGGCTCCCCCATGCACCCGAACATCAAACTACTTACATTCAAGTATTAGAGTTTAGAGAGTATTTCAAGTCTCTTTATCAACATAGAATAATCTAGAAAATTTTACTTATATATTTTTGAATGAAAGTATATGAAATCTAATGGAATTATGAGGGTTTCTGGTTCATAGTTTTCACCTTCATCTTATGATTGTTTTCTATGCTTTACAGTTGCAAACAATAATTAAAATCAATAATTATTTCCCATTATTATAGTCATTCACCATAGTAATGTTTTAATTCATGTTTTCATTCAATATGTAGTTAACGATGTTTTTTTATATTAATGTAGTGTGAGTTTATTTTTTATCTTTTAATATTTGTAAGTATATAATAGACTCCAAATTTTGATTCATCTTCAAATATTTATTAATCATGATCATGTTTAATCTAGTTTCAATTTTTTATTATTTTCATAACACTAAATTAAAAAAATGATATTTATGATAGAATATGTTTTGATCACAAATAAGTATTTCAGTGATATATTTCTACATTGGATATAATTATTATCATAGATTTGTGCAAGAAAAGTGTTTACTTTTATCCGGGATAAACCGAAAATGTTGACGACAGTCTCACCTCTCTTCGTGTTAGCTAGAAGTGCTAATAAATGTAATGCTTACCAACACTAAAAAACACTGATAAAGGTTTATCCTTTATAATCTTTTTCAGCACTAATAAAGGTTATATTTATCAACTCTATTATTTGAGATGATAAATGTTTTTCTATAAAAAATAATATTAATAGATATAAAATTCTTATTTTAATATTCAAAAATAAGGTTTATTCATATACATTAAATAAAAAAAACATGTTTATAACTAATATAAATATTATATATTAATATATATTTTAATAATTCAATATATTATATAATTTTTTAAAATAAGTATTTATAAGATTATAGATATATAAATAAATATTTAAATAATTATAAAATTACACTAATTTTTTTTCAAATAATAAATTTATTTGTTAAATTTATTATATTTATAATTAAATATTTATAATTTTATATAAATACTTTTTAAATATAGTTATTTATAATTTAAATTATAAATAAATATATGTCTCTAATGAATTGGGTCAATAAATATAAATATATATAAATTTATCAAGAGATAAAGATGATATTCATGTGCATGATTGTTGTTATTTATGTTCATATATATATAAATATATATTGATGTGTGTGTTTAATTGACACTATATAATCATAAGTTTACTTGTGGACATGATTTTCGGTTTCTATGTTCCAAATGATATAATTAACTATATTATGAAGATTCATTCATTTGTTATGTATTCATGACTCATAAATGTTTATTTATATATTAACTCCCTCAATATTCAGGCTTTCCAAATATGTGGTGATTAATTTTTTTATGATCTATATATATAATAGGTGTTTGGGGGTATAATTATATTAAATACACACACAACAAAAACGATCCAGAAAGGTAGGCCATAGCCACCCATAAGGGATAACCCACCCATCAAGCCTTATTTATTCAATACATGGCTCATATGCCCAGTGGGAAAGAAAGCCCATTACATGGCCCTAAAGGCCCTAATTATTGACCGGAAGGCCCACATGTGAATAGTACTACTACTGTACCTGTGCTACTATAGGGTTTCCGCCACTATAGTTCATGCTACAGTACCCACTACCACAATAGTGTCACTGAACTATAGTTCCACCACTACTATAATGCTACAATAATACATGCGCGCATTGGGTTTTATGATCTATAGCATCCTATGTATTTATTCATGTTATACCCATGAACATATTTTGTTCCTATAAATACTAATAAAATTACAATAAATATATTTAAATAATAAATATATTTTTTATATTTTTAATTATATATTTTTAATTATATATAAAATTTTTTTTGAATATATTTATTCACAATTATAATTATAATTAAATATAAATATATTTAGAAAAAAATTAAATTATAAAAAATATATTTATTATAATTTTATAAAGAAATATATTTATATAATAATAAATACACACACATATATATAAAAATATTTGTAATTATATAAAAATATTTATAAATATATTTATTTATAACTATTATTATAAATATATATACTTAATTAATTATAAATATATATATATATAATTAAGTATAGAATTATAATAAATATATTTATTATAGATATAATTTCATAAATTTATATAATTATATAAATATTTGTTTAAATACGTACAAATATTTATAAATATATAAAAATATTTATTACTATAATTATAAAATTTTAAATACAATAAATACATTTATTCTATATAAAATTATAAATAAATATAAATCCATATGTGGTTATAATTATAAATAAAAATATATATATTTAAAGAATTATAGAATTATAATAAATATATCATTTATATTTATAATTCTATATGTATATATAATTATAATATTTATTATATATATTAGGTGTTTGGGTGAAAAATTACATTCAAACACACACACACTCTACACACGCAGGATGAAAAGGAAGACCATATCTCACAAAGGGGTTATCCCACCCATCAAGACTTATTTATTTAATACATGGCCCATAGGACAAGTGGGCATATAGCCCATAACAAGGCCCGGAAGCCCAGTGCAACGTCATGTTGGCATAATTTTGTCTGCCTCACCATGCTTGCCTCACCCCCCTGTCTGCGTCACCGTCTGCTTAGTATTGTAACAGTACCTACGCCCACCTAGATTTTAGCCTGGGTCTAATGCAAAAATTATGGGGAGACTTTACAACTTTTCTAAGTCCTCAACTGAAATATATTTATTATAAATAATTATAAAATATAAATATAATAAATTTGTTAATTATTAATTTATAATTATTTAATTGAATATATATTTATATATATATATATATATATATTTATAGTTATAACTATAATAAAAAATATATTCATTTAAATAATTATAAAAATTTAATAAATATATTTATTATATTAATAATAATATAAATAAATATCATTATATAAATTCATACAGATTTTCATAAATATATTTATTATATATATAATTAAAAATAAATAAATATTTATTTATTCTTATAAATATAAATATATATAAATATATTATTTAATTTTATAAATATATGTAATAATGAAAATAAATTTTTAAGATTACATATTTATCATCATTGATAAATAAAACCCTTTATTGGTGATAAAAATATGTTGATAATACCCCATTTATCAGTGATAGAATTTTAGCACTGATAAAGGGTATCTTTATCAGCAAATTCTATTTCAGTGCAGATTAAACTTCTCTTTATCAGTGCTTTTTGAAAAATACGGATAAAACCCTTATTAATTTTTTTTAAAAGAACCCTAATCGAATGTATTCTCTCATGCACCTTCAATCTCTTGCAGAAACCAATTGATGTCGCACCACCATTCTCACCGAACCCCATTGTCACTGCACCGCCGCTCTCACCGAACCACACTTATGCTGTGGTGTGACTCTTATCTAACCCAGTTCCCACTGTTGTCATGAACCACACTGATGAATCGCGCTACTGCTGTCATCGCAGAACCCCACTGTTGTTCTCAACAAACCGCAATGCTATCTTGCTTCCTCTCTCATCAGACCTCACTACTACCGCGCCACCTCTCTCGTCGAACCTAACTCTGGCCGTCAATGCTCTCACCGAAGCCCACTACTGTCGCGACATCATTCTCGCCGAACACTACTCTCTCCACTGTTGAGGCTCTCATTACAAATCCATGGTATGTGACAAATCACTACACCACATCACACCCCAGCACCACATCGCAGCACCCCTGCACCACATCATACCCCTACACCACATCGTGTCACCACTTTTTGTCTATTTTTTCATGAAAATCTATTTGTGAGGTAGTGAGCACTAATGAAATTCTTTTTTTGATGGTTCTGGGGCATTTGATCGCTACTACAAATATTCCCTTTTAAAGTGCACTAAAAGGCTTTTAACAGCACTGATAATGGGGGTCACCTTTATCACCCCTAAAAAAGCACAAATAAAGGGGGTCATAAATATTCCCTAATAAAGCACTAGTAAAGTACCCCATTTATCATCACATTAAATAGATTTGATATAGGGGGTGTTTATCAGTGCTCAAAATAGTGCTGATAAAGGCTTAGCTTCCTGTAGTGTGTTGTTAATATAACAACACACCCAGAAAGAACCTATAACCTATCAATGAAAATAAATAATTTAATTGGAATATATTTGATGTCATGAATACAAAAAATACTACTATATACATTTCCAATAATATTTTATGTAATTACAACTTCAATTATCCAAGAAACATTAAAAAATATTAATGTTCCATATTTTGACACTCGTGATCCCTTCTAAAAATTGTCCACCCATGGTGTCAATTTCCTAAAAAATCAACTGAACATGATCAAAAGATTCCACCTTTATAAGAAAACTAATATTCTGTTGGTAATACTATGAAGAAGTAAATTAAACACTAATATGAAATAATACATTAATAAAATGTCAATTTTTAATAAAAAATAAGCATTTTGAGTTATACTGGTCACATCATGCATTGTATTGAGCCGGGGTTTATTCCTACACATCACAAATGAGTTGTGGATCGTTTTCTTAAAATATCAAAACAATTAGAACTTTTTTCCATAGTTTTGAGTGTGTCACATATTTTTTACTAAAACTAATTCCAATTTTAAATAATGATACATTTGGCGGTATACAGGTCATACCATTCATTAGATTGAGGTGTGACTGATTCATACCTGTCACAAATAACTAATGGATCAATGACCTAATGTATAAAAAAACTTAATGTATTTCATTAGTTTTTAGCATGCCATTTTGCCTTTTTTACTAAAATGTCATTTCAAACTGGAAACACGCATTTGGAGAAATATTGGTTACATCGTGTGTTAGTTTGATGTGAGACTACTTCATAAAGATAAGAATTATTAATCACTATCCTACATTATCAAGAAAATCAAAGTGTGTTTTCTTGGTTTTCATTGAGTGGCGCATTTGGAACTAAAATATCAATTTAAAACTCATAATGAACACTTTTAGTCATATCAATCACATTGTGTGTCAGATTGAGGTGAGGTTGATTCATACATGTCAAACATGAATTATGAATCATTTTCCTAAAATATTAATATAATATGAATGTATTTTCCCATTATCCAATATGTCACATGTTTTTTACATAAATTCATTTCAATTTTAAGTAAAAATACACACATAGAGTCATAGCGGTCACACTATGTGTCAGATTATGGTGTTGTTGACTCGTACACATCAAAAATGATGCATGGATCATTGTCGTAAATTATCAAAATAATCCAAATGTGTTTGATCAATTTTAAGTATGTCACATGTCATTATACTTGAATTAGTGTCAATTTTAAATAAAATAGACACTTTGAGTTATAGCAGCAAGACTGTACATCGTATTGAAGTGATATTGATTCCTACACATCAAAAATGACTTATAGATAATTTTCCAGAAGTATCAAATCAACATGAATGTTTTTTATTGGTTTTTAGTATTCTAGTTTTATTTTTTACTAAAATGTCATTTGAAACTATAAACACACATTTTGAGTCATACTAGTCACATCGTATGTAGGTTTTATGTGAGACTGCATCATACATTTCAATAATAACTTGTGAATTTCTTTCCAAAATTATCAATACAATGAGAGTGTGATTTATTGTTTTTCAGTGAGTGACATGTTTTGAACTAAAATATCGATTTTAAACCAATAACATACACTTTTATTCATAATGGTCACATCGTGCATTGGATTGAGGTGTGGTTGATTCATACATGTCAAAAAATGAATCATGGATCATTTTTCTAAAGTATCAACAAAATATGAATACTTTTTCTCAGTTTTCCCTATGTAACTTGTTCATTTTTACTTAAATTAATGTCAATTTTAAATAAAAATACACAGTTGGAGTCATAGTGGTCACACCATACATCGGATTAAGGTGTAGTTGAATTCAATTCATTAAAAATTAACCATGGATCATTTTACTAAATTATCAAAACAATTCAAATGTGTTCCTCAGTTTTCAGTACGTCACATGTTCTTTTTACTAATATTAATGTCAATTTTAAATAAAAAGAGTCACTTTCAGTGATATCGGTCACATCATTCATCATATTTAGATGTGGTTGATTCCCACACAACAAAAATTTATTATAGAATGTTTTACTAAAAATATAAAAACAATTATAATGCGTTTTCATGGTTTTCAGTATGTTACAATTTATTTTTTCTCAAATATATGCCATTTTTAAATAAAAAGACACACTTAGAGTTGTAGCAGTCACCCTCCACATCGTATTGAGGTGAAGTTGATTCCTAAACATAAAAAATTAATCATGGATCTTTTTCTTAAAGTATCAAAACAATCTTCTAGTGTTTTCTTAGTTTTCATTATGCCACTTGTTCTTTTTACAAAAATTAATGTCAATTTTAAATAAATAGATAAACGTGGAATTATACTGGTCATACCATGAATCATATTGAGGTTTTTCTTATTCCTACATTTCACTAATGAATTTTGGATTTTTTAATAATGTATAAAAAAATATGAATTTATTTTTTTGGCTTTAAGTCTGTCACTTGTTCATTTTATGAATATTAGTCTCAAATTTAAATAAAAAGACACTCTTAGAGTTTTAAAGGTCACACTGTGCATCCTATTATAGTGATGTTGATTCCTAAACATAAAAAATAAATTATGGATAATTTTCCTAAAGTATCAAAATAATGCGAATGCGTTTTCCTAGTTTTCATTATGTCATTTGTTATTTTTACTAAAATTAATTTCAATTTTAAATAAATAGACACACAAGAAATTATACTAGTCACACTTTACATCATGTTGAAGTGCAGTTTATTCCTTTAAGTCACAAATGAATTATGTATTGTGGTCATAAAGTATCAGACCAATTTTAATGTGTTTTATCATTTTTTTGTATGTGACATTTTCTTTTTACTCAAATTAATGTCAATTTTAAATAAATAGACACACTTATAGTTATATCAGTCACACCGTGTGTCCAATTTAGGTGTGGTTGATTCATTAATTTCAAAAATAACTTATGTATTGCATTCAAAACGTTTTAAAACAATACTAATTCATTTTCTCGGATTTTAGTAAGACACTTTCTCTTTTTACTAAAATTAATTCCAATTTAAAATAAATAGACACAAATTTAGTCATATTGGTCACACCATGAATTATATTTAAGAGTGGTTGACTCCTACATGTCATAAATGACTTATGTATCAGTGTAATAAAGTACCAAACTAATATTAATTTGTTTTCTCATTTTCTAGTATGTCAATTTTTCTTTTTACTAAAATAAATGTCAATTTAAAATAAAAATAGACACTTGGAGTCATACTAGACACATCGTATATCAGATTTAGGTGCATCTAATTCCTAAATTTCACAAATTATATATGTTCTATTTTCTTAAAGTATCAGAACAATATGAAAAATTGACATACTAAAAACCAGGAAAGCACATTAACTCTAAAAAACCATAACTGACACAATGGTAATAACTCACAATGTTCTCATGATTCCAATTGAATTTATTTATCGAACTTCCAACAATGCATATTGACTCAATGTTAATAGTTAAGAAATATTTCTCGTTAATGAAATCTAAGATAGTATAAGAAGATAATTTTCCCATTATATCATGACAATTCACCACAATGAGAAAATGATCTTCCTCTACTCTTCTGGTTTTCAATGAGAACAGTTTTATGATAAATAACATCGAATCTATGTAGTGCAGGCATCTTGACAAAGAGAAACAATAAAATGTGAAATGATCTCTAAAAAGCAACAAAATTTAAGATAAAAATGATAATGAAATTATCATAAAATTTTATATAAAATGATGATCAAATTAATTAAATATGTTGTCAGAATTCCCCATATCGTGGTGGTTGTATACATTCTTGAATCATTTTTTGTAGTTGTTATCTTACTTGTAGCCTCGATGTCCTGTCTCTCACGAGAATGAGAAACTTCAAAAAATCCACCCCAACCCGAATGCAAGAATCCACCTGTATAAGAATTAAATTCTTATGTGATTAGTACTAAAAAGAAATAAATTAAACATAAATATGAAACAATTCATTACTTCTATAGAAGTCACATATTCCTACTATTTGTGTATATTTTGTCATCTAGTATACTGCCCACTCATTTCTAAGGAAATCAATATCATCTTGTGAATATGCATCTTTTCGATAGTTAAAGTATTTCAGAAAAAATAAAAGTACACAAAGGATTAATAAATATTTTAAATGAAATTGAAATTATCTTCGAAAATACCTCTTCGGGGATGCTAGTTTGTTCATGGAATGTGTTATCTATATCAAATTGGAAAACATAATAACCATAATCATTTTCATTTGTCTATTTTATAGACCGAAAAAATATTAAAAAAGTTAAGAAATTTTTTTTCATATGCATTTTGATAGTGAAGTATTATTATATACACCCTGATACCTTTCCAGTTGTACAACCTATTAAAATCCTTATGTTTATCTTCAAGCCTCATTCCATATATTCACGATATCGATGCACCACCATATAAAATTAGAATCACGATTAAAAGATAATATATATTATATAACATAATGTTTAGTTCAAAAATATTGTATGTAGTGTATTACTTATTGAAAATGTCATCATGTGTAGTTGGTTTGTTGGGTTTCCATGCAGTGAATCTAGGAAATAAATATTTAGAGTATCTAAATCAACTGGAATGAGCATCCAATGTTTCCTAAAAAAAAGGAGTAAGTAATGAAAGAAATTAAAATAAATGCGATATAATTAAATTGTAGAGTTTTAACCCTACATCGATGGTATTAAGAAGACTTTGTCATCCATTTGTTTTCATTCAAATCATTTCCCCATATTTTCCACTATTTCATCTATTTTTTGCGATTCTATTTTTTTTGTATAGAGGTGATGTGCAGACTAAGGAGTTAATTTTTTTTCATAGGGAAATTCATTCAATTGGTATTGATATAATCGCTTTCCAAAAATATCAAATATATTTAGTCATAATTGACATTGTATATCAGCTTTTGGAAAATCAAATCATGAAAACATACCTCATGTATACATTTAAAACTGTGACACCTATCCAATCATAATGTATGATTTCATATACATTCTCATCACTAATGTAGTCTTAAAACTCGTCTACATACATATTTTCTTCAAAAAAAAACTATGTTACTACTACTATTTTGTAACTTTGTATCCTTATGAAACATAAATGTTAGTAAATGTAGATATAGAATAGGAGGGGTAAAAGTGATTTCAGAATATCTTTTTGATCGTTTTGTCGATCCTTTAGATGGTTTTGAGTAGGTCATTTATTTTCACCCCTTCCCTTTGTCTGTCTATAATAACATTCATCTGTTCAGACCTTTTTCATTAATTGTAAAAGGATTTTCTAGAAAAATAAATTTTAAATAAATACATACTTATAAACATTTTTTTAAAGAATCTTCCGACCATGCGATTAATGTTCTTATAGAATAGACAAATTTATGAATATAATCACCACCAAGTGGAATAGGTAGCTCGGTGCTTGGCTCCTGAGCTGTGCTTATCTCCACTCTCTCATGACTTGTTGGATGTGGTCTATTGTGTAGACTTCCATCTTGAATATTGAACACCGTAGCTCTCTCAATAAGTCGATGGATGGGTATTTATAGATATAAATCACAATCATTTTCACCATATAGAATATCCATACATGAAAGTTATTAGTGTTGATCTAATTCACATTTCACATAAAGAATTATTATAATATTGATTACATTGACTAAGAAATCTCTTTGAGTGGGATAGCTCACCTCAAAAATGGTGGGGTTGGGGCGGGATCTTCACACAATGGTTGTTCATGAGTTGTTCCTTCTCTTTGATTCCCCCTATAATAGTTACTAGAAACTCTCACTGCCATTAGAATTCTTCTTCATGGTTAGTTATTCTTTCTTTCATCTATTTCAATTCATTATCTTTATCCTCATCTTGTTTTTTTCCCAAAATATATCTCGGGTACCACCCTAAAACCCGAACCTCTAACGCGACCATAATGTTATGGCTTCTTGATGGCAACCGATTGTAGGTGATCCCTCGGTAAAGGTTTTAATGATTATTTGGACTAACATAGATAGAAAATACAGAAAAATATGTAAACATTTTTATTTAATAGTGATATATTTTTTTATGTCATAATAACACTTTTTTCCCACACTATTTGTGTGATTTCATCTATTAGCATCCCATATTTATTTACATGTACCACATTCCCTAGCACATGGTGTGGGATAAAAATGGATTTAGATTTTGATTTGTCTATATGAATATAAGGAGGGTAACATAATTACGATGTTGCTTCATATCACTTAAAATTATTAGTGTAGATTTAAAATATATACCAATTTTTTAAAGTGAAACATACCCTATCCTTTCATTATGGTAAAGGTACATTGGTTTTGTTGCCTGTTCCATATTTTCAGATCTCAGTTTTTGTTTCATAAATAAACTATTTTCAATCAAAGTGATGAAAATACATACTGTAATAAAACATATTACTAGCGACAATGTACCTAAAATGACACATCCACATTAAAGTTAGTAAATGAATCCCATGCTTCTTGGGTTATTAGGTGTGCAAACATAAGAGGTGGGTGTGTCTTTATTTTTTTCCTTCATCATATTTAATAGGATAAATCATTAGAATTGTAATAAATACTATATTAATCCTTCCTAGAATAATTAATAAAAATTTCATTTGAGATTCATCTACTATAAATTAACATTGCAAGGGCTGATGAATAGTATGTTAATGTTTCCTTATTTTAATATTTAGAAAAATAAAAAATGATATCATAATGATACCATAATCTTTTCCCACATAATTGTCTTAATCATGGGTACAACATGGTGCCAAAAATATATATCATTTGGTATGTGTTATCAAGTGATGATTCCAATGTAACTATTGAATAAGGACTTGTTTTGGTTAACATGCTAGCCACGTGCATTCAATCTAACCTCATATTTGATTCCTTTGGTTTTCCCATTAATGATTTTTAACAACATCAAACTATGACACTCAACTTTTTTCTTCATCATTGGTCCTTAAAGGCCTTCCAATTCCCCAAATTCAACATCGTTAATATGTTGTGACTATAAATTAGTAGAATAAACATGTGTAGATGATCATCTAACATAGGCACTTGGAGTAGAAACTTGTCGAGAAACCTGTTGTTCCATAGGATTAGGATCACCAACTCATGTAGAAAGTTGTTGTTCCTCTACACTGTGAGTAAGAAATAAGTGAGAGACCTATTGTTCCTTTGGATGGGGATAACCAACATGTACATAAATTATTATCTGACAACTAGTTTAACAATTTGTTTATATTACATAAATAAAAAACAAACATATAATAACACGAGGTAACACAATTTGTATTACAAAAATTAAATAACATTATTATTAAACTTTCTATTTTTTTAAAGGTGGAATTGATTTTATGCCACTATCAACTATTAAAATCCCTTCATTTTGGTCTCCTATGATTTAAAAAATGTTTTCTACATTGGGATTCTTGAGAAATGATTGCGATGTCCCAATGAGAGGGTCATCCTCAGTTGAATTTTCTTCTTACCCTTCAGTGGTTTGGGTCAATAACAGAACAATTGACTACTCTCAGTTTGTGGGATCTGGAACACAAAATACATGTACTTTTTATCATTCCATTATAAATGGTTCATCTTTGTGTCGTTACTTACTGAAATCAACTTTCATGAATTCCAATTAATTTATTTTAATAACACTGTTAATATCAACCCACGTGAATTAAAATATTAGCGCTTGGAATGTTGTATAATCCAACTCCCATTTTTTTTATTACACTGAAGTATGAAATATTAGCATAAATTGTTTTTACATCCTTATTACCTGAAATATGAATCTCTTCAGCCACAAGTGTATCTCCACAATTTTTCATGGTAATGTCTTTATCATGTCTATTTGTATAAAACATATAACCATTAACTCCATAACCATTGTAGGATAATACATACACAACTGGTCCTCGACTATCCATTGATGTCTTTCTAGAAATTGAATTTGTATTTTCATCTAACTCCATAAAAATATAGTCCCAAAATCATCCAATAAAATCTTTATAAAGTTTATTTGATATTGATATTTCATCCACTAATGGATTAAAATTCATAATAATTTCTTATGGGTTTCAACATATGTGGAAACCTCCAATATTATAAAAATATAAAGGTGGTCATGCTCCCAATCTGTAATATTGATTGTGAAAAAATATTTCTAGAAATTACTTCACCTGTATGCCGCTTTGTGTAATAAGATTTCGGTCGTCAAATGCTTTCTACACCAGACAGGTATTCAGTACATAATTTAATATCTTTCTCAATAATATATTTCTCTACAATAGAACCCTCTGGCTGACTTCAATTTTGGACATACCTTTTCAAAATATTCATATACCATTTAATGGGGTACATCCATCTATAGTATATAGGACCATATAGTCGAATCTCTCTCACCCATTGAACCATAAAATGAACCATTATATCAATGAATATTTTTTGGAAGAACCTTTCAAATTCACATATATGATGACAGTTTCCCTTTCCATAGTTAGCAATTTATTTGGGTATATTACTTTTATGCATATAGTTTTGATGAAGAAACATATCTTGTTTAATGTATGAGAGAAATTCCTGGGGAAAATGAAACATAAAACTTTAGGAATTAGATATTGCATCAGAACATGTAAGTCATGTGATTTCTGATCCTTTACCATTAAATTAATCACTGACACAATATTCAACATATTTTATGAATACCTCAATGGAACATTTATGTCAATTAAGATGTTTCAAAACTAATATCTCCCCTGTTTCGAAAGAGTTTAAGTAGCTGGAGGAATAAAAGTATATTTTTCACCCTTCAATAGAGCCAACTCTTCTCATATTCCCATGTCAACAAAGTCCAACTTATATTTTATTATATAAATTGTTTTTTGGGTTCATTTAGCCACATTTTGATGAAAATTTCACATTTATTTTTTAAAACATGCATAACATAATGAAAATTTCAAACTTAGGGATAATTCCAATATAATAATTCAAAACAATTGATCACTTTTTTCAACCAGTTTTCGTAAGGGTTTTAGAAACTGGTTAACCAAAATTTGTGTCCATATATTTTAATTTATGAAAAAATTGATCACCTATTAGTTGATATGGTGTTTACATTCTTCTAAATATATATCAAATGATGTCTAATAATATCATTATTTATGTCATCAGGGTAGAAATTTGTGTTCTCTAATAAACACAGTTTCAATGAATGTTTCAACCTAATTGAAAGTGTACCTTTTTTTCAAATGAAACACCCCTGAATTCCATTAATACTATATCTTGAAAATTTTAAATAAAAGAGAAAGTCCTTTATCATTATGTAAAAAATGGATCACAACATGAAATCTTCATTTCTATATGAATATTTCAACATAACACCTAAATTCTACAATAATTTGAAATCCTCGATCAATGGAAAAAAACATCAATATCATTACCTTATTTCTCTAGTCCTAATATATTCATAGATAATATGATGTATCATAATCCTGTGCATAACCATGATGGAATATTATAATATACCAACATAACTGGCCATATATAGTGAGTGTTTTTTTAAAACCAAAATTATCCACTCCATCTGTAGATAACATGTGATAAATGTTTTTCATCCAGTTTCCAAATTCAAGAAACTCATGACCAAATATCTTACACTAGGGTAGTCTACCAGGTGATGTAGTTTTCCATATTTATTTCCTATATATATGTGCCATGTCAATTTCCCTATAGTCTCCTCACTTCCACATAGGTGCCTAAACCATAGAATGATTGGAAAGTACCATAAAATATTTGTAGAACAAGATTCATATTTCTTATATCAAGAAGTGGAATAGTTTGGTCATTCAATAAGTGTTTTTGGTCATTGAGAAATTTCATATAGTCATTTAGGTAGGTGTGAATTCATTAAGAGATAATACCCATCGAGCATATCAGTCATTAGACATAATATATTCATATCAGTATCTCTCTATCTTCATGGAGCATTTCATTCATGAGAGCAAGTAGTTTTGTAAAACTGACATCTCTCCATCTATTTCTAACATTCAAATTATACATCTTCAGTACGGTTGAAAATGACATATATATAGTGAAACCAGCCTATAATGGAATCTTTTCACAACTCTTTAATTTCTCAAACAATTTTGGGCAATCATAAAGTTCATCTTCAACTAACATTTTTATTTCCTCAATACGATCATCATCATCATTCAAATTCTTAATCACATCCTCAATAGAATATTCTTTATTATCCACACATTTAATCATATCAGATGATCCATAGAACTTGGTGATATCCCTTCCACTAGCTACATTCACATTTTACCTAAGTTTATTCAATCATTTATAACTTTGATCTATTCTATGAGAGATCAAGTGTTGTTTTAGTTCTTATGGACTAATTATTATTGAATGAAAATATCATAAATAAGGAAACAAGATTTAAGGAGGGTCATATTCATGAGCTTTGGAAAAAATGATGAACTCCTTCACTCCATCTTCGTATTCTATTTCATGCAATTGGAATATGTCTGCTCGTTATTCATATCCATCCAATTTGATTCAGTAATATTAATATTTAACAAAATAAATACCCAAAATATGTTCAACTAAGATCACCATCCAACTATATATCTCTCAATGAAAATCCAAATGAAGTGAAATAAGACAAAAAAACCTAAAAATATAAAATATATTTATGATCTAAAAGTCCATTAGGTCACTATAACCTTCCAAATCTAATAGATCACTTTCATATTATATCCTAAAAAAACTAGTTTTAAATACTTCAACAAAATATTATTTAATATAATTTTTCCCAAACAAGTATTAATACACAAAAGTGTGTTAAAAACCATTTTTCTAAGATTTTCATTAAATAAAAACAATCACTTGGAAAAAAAAATTCCTTGGCCAATACTCTTCGTCAAATTACCATTTTAAATTTTGATTATAAAATATTTCATAAACACCCATATTTTAAATAGACATTTCAAAACTCAAAGTGGGTTTGAACTATCATACATTTCTCAAAAACATGATTGAAAAAATACAATTTCCATCAAACTAGTCATGGTGGCCAAAAACCCCATTTTTAAAACTCACCAAAACTAAGAGTTTAATATATAAACCATTCAATATTTTATCATTTTCAAACACATTTCAAACTTATTATTAAAATATTTTGAAAACAATTAAAAATAAGGCTTTCCTTTTTTTCCTTCTTTAAAACCCTTTCACAATACCATTTCAAAAAATCTGAAAGAAACCCATACAAAGAAGGAAGAAAACACACAATCAAGTACCACATTGTCATGTTGTACAACATGGGGAAAATGAATAACAAATATGTACAAAAGACAATATAAATTGACGGAGATACAATAGAACTATAGAGATAAAAACCCTAATCGATCGTAAAAAGGATTCTAATTCCATGGACATCATCACTAGGATGTATTAATAAAAGGGCTTGAACTGTAGATAAGGAAACAAGGTTGTGACTACTGAAATAATCCAAACCCCCAGAAGACTCATCATACTAGGTCATCAATAATAAAAATCCCCACATGGGATCGGAATCTACAATGGTCATATAAAAATAAAAGGGGCCTTAGAGGGCATCACACATTTTATGAAAACTTGTTTTTTATAAAATTTCAAATGGACCTTCTATTTTAGAAACATGCATTAAATGACAATCAATTTTATGATTTATAATATCCATCCCAATGTACTCTGCATACCAATTTTATCCAAACACCTTTAATCTCAAATGGGAATTTATACTACCCTATAAATGACCTTTGAAAAACATTCAAAGATACAATAACTTCAAATTACAATACACATGAGAAAACACACCCTTTTGAAATAATCCATTTAATTCGGAAATCTTAAATGTCTTAAACACCCAAAAACATTTATATAAAAATTAACAAAGGGTAAAAAAGTTTTTTTACATATAGATAATTAGGGTTAACTCACCAATTTATAAATAAAAAAACATTTTACAACATTTTTAAACATTTAAATCACAAAAACTCTTGGTTTGTAACCCAATTAATACATTAATAAGTTTCAAAATATCAATTCTTTGATTTAAACTGATTTTGAAACCAAAAAACGTCTTTTAAAAAAAATCCATTTAGGCATTTTCCCAAACACTTTTCATTGAATACATTCTATAGTAAGGGACAAAAAAACTTGTAAAACGCCATTTATCCCTCACAAGAACTCATATAGGCATAAGTATAATAAGGAAACACATTCAATACAATAAAAAATAAAATATAAAGAAAATAATTTGGAGAAATAAAAAAGAAATGGAAGAAGGTATATAATAAATCTAATAAAAATAAGATGATGTAGCAATGACTAAGAAGGACACATCAAATATAACCAAAGTAAACTCATAAATGACACATAATCATTTTATAGAGAGGATGATCGATGTAATTGATTAAGAGTAATATAAAAAGATAAAGGAAATGTTCAAGTTACAATATTTCTACATCCCATTCTCCGTTAAAATCTCACAAATGTTGTCATGTGCCTAGTTTCTTTAGGGACTAATTTATATTAAAAATTAATTAAAATATAAACGAATGATATTTCTAAGAGAGGATATCTTAGTTATTTTTTAATTACTTCTTCCACTAAAACTTCATGATCTGTGTAACTTTTCTATTCTATGTAGTATCAATGCTTAAACTTTATAGAATTCTATTTTTTATTTATAGGGGCAATTTTGTTTTGACTCAAAATATTTTCAAGAAAAGTAATCCAAATAAAATAGATTTCATTTATTAATTATAGGATTAGTCCCTCAAGTATGTCATTAGAAGTTATGATGATTTCATGGACTATGTAGGGAAATAAATCATTCCCTTTTATATTTTAATTCAAGAAATTGTAGAAGAATGATAAGTACTAATAATAATTCGATGAAATTTCAGATCCATTGACAATTTTTTCGTTAATTTTAATCTAGGATAGTTTATTTTTTTAATTGTATAAAAGAAAGTCCAATTTTTCTTAGTGAAATAGGATAATCATGTTGATGAACATGAAGATTTTCATGTATTTATCAACACTAATTATGATTATAGAGAATTAAAAATAAAATTGGTTGAATAAAAAGGAATGATGTACTTGATCGATGTAAAATACAAAAGTAATACTGTGGAATTTCATGAGAATATGGAATAAGAAGAAATATTGTCTATAATGGAACTACATTCAAGGGATTCCATTAGTAAATTACTTCTATAAATTTTGGTTCTAAACAAGTTAGAGATATGGAAAAGCATGACTAACTTGATGTACTAATTCTTAGAAATAAGAGAGAACTTAATAGAATTAAGTGTATATTTTGGTTTTGGATCACCATTTTCCTTTATTTTGTTCTTATTTCTGCTTTATTTTTTTTATTTCATGCCTAGATCTCACCCTCAACTCAAGATTAAGTCCTCAGACTACATTGACATCCCTGTTCACATCAGCCTCTGTCAGCCTCCACTATAATAGCTGAACCCTCATACAAAAAATTATAAATACACCGCACCACTCCCTTCTTGTTGGTTATCTCCACCAATCCATAACACATTTTTACCCACCATGAATAACATCCTTACATGCTACCACCAACCATGGGTAATTAGATGACTACTTTTCCAACCACAGGGAAGTGTGAAAGAGGTGTCCCAAGATAATATAGAGGGAGGGATGAGAGATAATTGAAATTTTTTTATATAGAATAATCAGTTTACTACATTTTTCAGCAATCATCGTGGGGACATCATCAAAATTCAGTAACACCAATATCTCAAAAAAATTATATCATAAAAATCCATTGTGGTACACATGAATAGGGCTGGGGGATAATTATAGAGTAGTGATAATCAATAAAAAAATAAAAATGATCTATGAATAATCTACGATGGTTCAATGTCATTAAATGGAGGTTTCGATTTGCAAAACCAATATTGAATAAGAAGAATATAAAAACAATTTCAAATAATGTGACAATTTCTTGTGAGTGTTGAGATCTGGAAGATTCTTACCTTTCAAGGAGTGATGACGGAAGGGAGCGAAAATGGTAGGGAGCGATGCTGGTAGGGAGGGACGATGATAGTGTTGGAGCAATGATGGTGGGAGAGACAATAATAGGGTAGGGATAAAAAATGATGACGATGGTGAAGGTGAATAAAAAGGCATAGAGAGAGGGCGGTAGGGTTGGGAGAGATGATGAGTGGGTGGAATATAGTTCTAGGAAAGCTTTGAAGACATGATGGAAGGAGATAGTTAGGGTTATTTTTATAACATCAGGGGAATACTTTTATCAATGCTTTAAAAAAAGCATCATTAAAAGTATGTTTTATCAATGATAAAATAGAAAGAACTGATAAAACAGACCTTTATAAGTGCTAAAAAGTGCTCATAAAGATATATTGTTAATAATTTATTTATATAGTTATTATTATTATATATGTATATATAATATAAATAAATATTTTTTATTTATAATTGTAATCATAAATATATATATAATAAATATATATATATTTATATATATTTATAAAATTATAAATATTATAAGTAAATAAATATTTATTTATAATTATAAAATTATAATAAATATATTTATTATATTGATAAACATAAATAATAAATATATTTATTATAAATAATTCTGAATATATATAAATTTACATTTATAACTATAAATTTATATATACTTATATATAATTATATTTATAAATAAATAAATATTTACTTATAATTTAAAAATTATCATAAAGATATTGTTATTTATAGTTATAATTATAATTTTATTTGTTTATTTATTTATTTAAATAATTATAAAATTATAATAACAATATTTATTATGCTTATAAATCTATAAATATATATAATTAGTATATTTATTATAATTTTATAATTATTTAAATATATTTATATTTATTAACAATTATAATTTTAAGTATTTATATTTATTTATAAATATTTTTATATATTTATAACTCTTTTTACTTAATTATATATATTTATAACATTATAAGTACAATCAATATAATTATTATAATTTTATAATTATTTATATATATATATATTTATAATTATAACTATAAATAAATATTTATTTATTTATAATTAAAAAATTATAATAAATATATATTTATTAATAGTTATATTAATAAATATATATGAATATTTAAATAATTATAAAATTATAAGAAATATATTTATTATATTTATAATTTTATTAATATATAATTAATATATTTATTGTAACTCAAAATTTTCTGGAGATCGGAATGCCCGCTCCTAAAAATTTATTAGAAAAATAAAGATAACATAGTGACAAAAATAGGATGGATGAGGTCAAAAAAATATTCATTCCCTTATCCATATGAGAAAACTACAAATCAAGAACATGATCATTCTCATAATATGGATCATAGTCAGCATCATCATTAATAGTTTCCCACTCTGACAATGATTTCCTTTGATTAAAGATCATATAGTACTTCTCTTTGGTCCTTTCTTGCTCTGGAGTGAGATGAATCTTAGATTCTTTGGAAGAAATAGTAGTTTAGTTACCCCCTCATGCTACAGCTCACTCATCATGGCCATGCCCTTAGTAGTGGCCTTTGGGGAACCTACCTTGCCTCCATGATTTCGGTGATATGTTACTTCTGGTTTTTGCTTTGTAGCATCCTGATTTTCCACTTTTGGAGTTGCTCATTACTAATCAGGTCATCAATGATAGTAGATGGTTCTCTACAAGTGTCCATCTCTTTAACAATGTCATTGAGTTATTCAAGCACACCAATGTTGTTTGTCGTAGTTATATTCAATGAATGATGCAAATTTTGTCAATCATTAAAGACACTCCCAGATTTTTTAGATCCAACTAGATTTGACTCAGAATGAGAAATTATTTTCTAGTATGTAAACTTTTGAAATACATTATTTTCCACAGAATTAGTGCCACGACTTTTCCTCATTTTATTTGATGTAATAGGGGATTTAATCATCATCTCATGTTCAACTTGCTAGTCGGAAAGCTATTGAAATTCATCCTTGACAATATATTGAGGATCCATTACTTCCTTAGTAGATCCACCATCAGCTACCTGTTGATTTCCCATTGGTGTGTTGTCCATAGCATAACCTACTGAAGCATCAGAATAGGTTTAAGGATATATTGATCATCCAAAAAGGCATGATCTTCAAATTTTCCCTGACTATCATCAGCAAACACACTCAAGGATGTTATCGAAACTGAAACCTATCTGATGGATTCAACCTTTTTCAAGCATTAAAAAAGTGAATCTCAGAATGATTTTTGATCTTTAGTTCAGGACTCAATCTTATATACATGACTCTAATCTTGATCGATATAAGTCTCAACTTCCTTAGGATTATCAGCCTAGTTTTTAAAAGTCCCACTAGTGTGATGAATTTTGGATATATCTATGTTTATGATATTCAATGGCTACATCAAATTCTTCTACCCCAAACCAGGATTCGAAGTGCAATCCCTTACAGGTACCAGAAAATCAAACTCCGTATCAAACCTGGGCTTGCTAATGTATGACTTAGTCAAAAGATTTTTCATTTTTAAATACCCCCATAAATTCTCATGGAAATACATTGTATAAGGACCCTTTGTACCACATTCCTTATAGAGAATATTCTTCCTACAAGCCAGCAAAGAATGTTTAATAGTCATACAATCTACATAAAAAGGTGGTTTCTTCTCATATTCATCCATAATTATAATGTCATCATATGGTGTAGAAAGAGTTACCTTGTCAATTAGAGGAGAGATGATATCAATTTCAACAATCATTCTAGAATAATGACCGAAGAAAACATGTTGAGTTTAATTCTCATGATGGATCAGTGTATCAATTTTCATGGCTATGTCATGCAAAATCATAGGATGCCACAACACCTAATTTAGATCATGTAAGCAAATCCTTATCTGAGAAAAGTAATTCCTTACCTCTGTTATATTGAAATCAAGATACCATTCATGAATGTGAAGAGATCCAGGCTTCAATAAGAGAGAGTTAGAACTCCAAGAGCAAGCCTTGGATTCATCCATGCGAAGATGTAGTCCAAAAAACAACAACCTAATGAGACACACATCTAGTCAAAGAAACCCAAGATAGAGGAAAATCAATAAAAAATATACTGAAGCTTCCAAGGGATTTATCCCTTAGGAAGAACAAGCCATGTGATTAGGGATTTATTCCCCATGCATAATCATATAGAAAAAAAGCCTCTACATTTTCCACCATAAGTGAACAAGATCCCTTATTCAAAACTCTACCTATAGAGGAGTTTTTATAAAGTTCCAAGTCTTTTAAATCAACCCCCCAATTTCATATCCACAACCAATGATTAATTGTAGAACGAAACCACCACAATAGCTGATAATCGAGGCACACCACCATCCAGGTTCACATCTTAAGCACCCAAATCAGCTGCACTGAAATCTTACAAACCAGGAAGATTTGAATGACACTTTCCTGCAACATCATCTTTCTAAATGCGCAGACCATCAGGCTTCAGAGAATCTTGATTTTCCAATGCTCCTTTAGGAGCATGAATCTCACTGCTAGTCAGGGGCACCAAACTGAGGAAATACGGAGTCTACAAAGGACAAAGCTATATATCTCAATGGAAACTACATTGGAGTAGAGCAACCAAACCCAAACCAACTTCTTTTTCTACATTAGAAAAAATTACAATTTTATAATTATTTAAATATATCAATATTTATTTATAATTATAATTATATTTATTTAGATTTTTTTATAAATATTAAAATTTATTAATATATATATTTTATTAATTATATATAATTATAACATTATAAGAATAATGAATTTATTTTATATAATTTTATAAATATTTAGATAAATTTTTATTTATTTATAATTATAACTATAAAAAATATATTTTTTGTAATTAAAAAATTATTATAAATATATATATATATTAATTTTCAATTAAAAATTATAATATATATATATTTGAATAATTATAAAATTATAAAAAAAATATTCATTATGTTTATAATTTTATAAATATGAAAAATTAATATATTTACTATAAATTGATAATTCTTTAAATATGTTTATATTAATTAATACTTATAATTATAAATATTTGTATTTATTTATCAATATTTGTATATATTTATAAATATATTAATTTAATTATATATATTTATAACTTGATATATAAAATAATTATATTTATTATAATTTTATAATTATTTACATATATATATAATTATATGTATAAATAAATATTTTCATAAATATTTTCATATAATTATATATATATAGTTATAAAATTATAATAGAGGAATCCATTGTAATTTCATAAATGGTTAAATATACATATATAAAAAATAGTCATGGAGTGAGGTGAACTGACTCCTGCCAAAATTTATTAAGAAAAATAGAAGTCATACAAGAAAAAGATACGAATAGGTTCAAACAAAGAGGCTAGAAAGAAATGATGCCCTCATCCGTACCCATGATAATAATCAGAGTTATCATCGTCAACAACATTTTCCCACTCGGAATGTGATTTTATTTGATTAAAGATGACCAATAGCCTATCCTTGATCCATTCCAATTTCAGAGTTAGATGGATGTTATATTCCTTGGTACAAGACCTTGTAGACACATTGCAACCACGTGCTCTTACTTTAACTCAATCAGCTTGGCCACGTCCACGACCATGACTCTTTGAGTGAAAACCCTACTTCTATGACCTAGCATGTTGTAATGTTCTTTATTGTTCATCCTCCTCTCTGTCATATTTACATGCCTCCATTGGGGCCTACTCATTCTTATTGATAATCAACACTATGAAATCACTACCAATATCTTGATTACCTACATGAGAATCAGTTTTAAAAACTAGCCTTTGATTATTAAAATCCTCAGCTGACTTGTCCAACATGAATGAAGCATATTGTTGATTCGCTACTGGAATAGAAATCCCATCATCCATATCCACATGTGAGTGTGACACTAGATGATAATTATCTAGAAAACATCACACCACATACATCCAGGTACTATCCACCTAATGTGTACTAAAATCAACAAGAACTTCAACTTCATGCCCTGTAGATCCAAAATATTGGTCAAGAATTTTATAATGATTTTAGGTTGTGACCTGCACTGCATTTTTTTGTATATGGTAGAAAATTCCTCCACTTCCAGTTGAAATTTTTCCTTTTCCAACATTAAAATGATATTCTTTCTCTAATTTTTCTGTTTTATCATCACATTAGAATAAAAAAACCATCCTTTTTTAACCTTACGATTAATTGACACAACCATATAATCATGCCTAAGTTGTCGATCAGTCTCCTCCTTCCTCATCAAAGGCATTATTTTCATTATCCATTGCGGATTTGTGTGTGTTGAAGGGAATTAAAAGACCTAACTAGCATCAATATTTTTACTAGTTGATGTGATATTATTATCCAATTCATTTTCCACATCACCCACTATGTCATCCCATGTTTTATTTATATTCCTAGAGGTCTGTTTAACTAGAACCATTTCAATATCACAACAAGATGTTTCCTGCACATTTTAATGAACATTTAGGGAGAAGGAGATCTCAGCTGTGTGTATTCCTTTGCTGGAGAAACATCCACCAAAGATGTATCAGCATGTATATTGAAACATTCAAATGAATACATAATCATTCCATGAATGTGTCTAAAATTACCCCCTAATGTTTTTGTAACCCAAATTTGAAGACCACCATAATGAGATTTTACATTAATGGATTCATTTTTAATCCACTTCAAACTCGTCTTAGAGTTATGACCATACAGAGTGCAATAGTCACAGACAATAGATTTCATACAATTCGAGTTCTCATGTCCAATTACCTTACATTACCAACAAAATTTTGGAATTCGTTCACAATGAATTCAAAAATAAAGCTCATCGTCATCATTGGATAGTAGAACACGATCCAATAAAGAGGAGTTAAGATTAACTTTGAAAAAAATAGGGCAAAGAGCTCAAATATTGTGGTCTTCGTTTCTTTTTCAATCTTGACTGGAACTATAATTGAAATTTCAATATCATACAATATTTTAGGGTGGAAAATAATGTAATTAAGGCCTTAAACGCTTACACATAGTTGACCAGCAGACTTACCAACTTCAAGAAGATTAAAATTCTTATCCAATTCATGAATATTAATAATATCTGTATTGAGAGAAATAGATACAAATCCCCATGCCCACATCTTTAACTCATCAAAGGGGAAGAGCATATGGAAGAATCCACATCCAAATGAAACACATTTCCATTTTGAGAACCCTTCTATTGCTAAAATCCATTCAATTATTTCTTCAATTATTAGTGGATTGGAACCCCTAGGTATAATGAGATGAGCTATTATGGATTGATCACCTATTTTTATGAATTTTGATACTATAATTAGATCTTCCTTGATAGGTAAAACACAATATTTTTGATGAATGGGATGAACAAATAATCCATTGTAGATAGAGAATTATTTCTCACATGCCCCATAGTCATCTATTTTTCATTAACCACATGGAAGAAAAAATGATTCCAAATAGAAACTAGGAAGCTTGTGCGAGTCAAATATCTCTCACGCAAGGAAAAACTCGTCCATTTAGATAATTCAGAGAAATATTCTAAGAGAACAAGACATAATAGCCGACAAGAACCAGAGATAGAATCTCTTTCCCCTCCATACTCATCTCCTTTAAATATATATTTATATATATATAATTATAATTACAAATAAATATATTTTAAAGTATTTATATATAATTACAAATTTGTAATCATAAATATAATAAATATATTTTTCATTTAAATATATTTGTTTTAATTTTATATGTATTTGTTAGAACATAATAGATTCATGGGTATAACATGAATGAATCATAAAACTAGTAAAGTATCAATCATAAAAATCATGTTATCACATATATAGAAAACAAGAATAATAATAAGGCTATAATGTACAAATGAACAATCATGATGAATACATAACATATGCACATAAATTATAACAACACATTGATATATTTATGGACTTAATTAATTGGACACAAATATTAAATTATTTATAATTATATTAATAAATATACATAATTAAAAAGTATTTATATATAATTATAAATATAATAAATAAATTTGTTACTTAAATTTTTTTTTATAATCTTATAAATATTTAAAAATATATTTATTTAATTTTAATTTTATAAAATTTTTTGAAGGTCTGACTATGATCATGCGGGGCATCTCTCCAAATGGATCCGTGAAACCTCTATGAAAAACCCCTAATTTGCAAGAAATAAGATATTTATAGATTTATTCTTACTAAACTAATTGACAAATGGATTCCTTTGATCTGGAATGCAATTGTTCTTTAGATTCCACTATTACTCATGCGAAGGAGGAAAAATCCCTTGAAGAAGACAATTCAAATCAAGCAATGAGTTCCAAATATCGGGGGATCTCATTCCTCGGGAATTTTTAGGGATCTTACCTACCTAATTCAGCCTCAATGAAGTCTCCTATGTTAAAAAAATGGGACAATAGGGTATTTTTTGTAGAGGATGATCCTGAGGAACTTCATCAGCATACTAAAATGTGTATGTTTTCTATTATGGAAGGAATTTCTTACATAAAGGGTGATAAAACATTGTTTTATCTAGATCTAAAACCTTGAATTGGTCACTATAAGGGATTTTCAAATTGGAAACTCATCCAACTAGGCAAGGGTTATTTTCATATCTTTCTTACCTCGTAGGATGATTTAGATCGTGTATAAAGGATATGTAATATATTACTTAAACCTAGAATACTACGTATCTCTGAGTGGGATTTTTTCCATTAACACAAACACTCATAGGGTCACTATTTCACATGTATGGGATAGATTTCATAATATCAATTGGGTTTTCTGGAACCTAAAGATATTAAATGATTTATCTTCTTGTATTGGCACTCCACTGAAGTAATATCAAAGCACCTTAAATGGTGAGTTGGGGATATTTGATATAGTGATGTTGGAAGTGAATCTTGAGAATAAATTACCGCAAACCATTTATTTTAATACTAATGATTTTAGAGCTGAAGTGAATATTGAATATTAGTCAATGGAAAAAATATGTGAGTATTGAAAAATTATAGGACACTCGATACTAAATTGTAGGGTAGTGCACAAACAGGCCTCCCAAACAAGTGGTATTTAATTGAATGAGATCAAAAAACAAAAGAAATATAAAGGCAATGCCTTAGATAAACAAAAATCTTCAAGGCAGAAGAATGAAAAATGGTTTATGAAATCAAAGAGCTTGAATCCCATAGGGGTTGAAGTTGGAAAATCTTGGTCTTAGTTAGTGGGAGAACATGAAAATGAAACTGAGGACAAATTTATAATTAATGAAACATAAGAAAATATCATAGATATCATTAAGTAGTCCCAAACACAACTTGAAGTTATGACTTTAGAGTCAAACCTTAGCTCCCCTTGAAAACATGTTGAAGGATATTGATCCTTCATGAACTCCAACAAAAGAGCTAAAATGTATATCTCATCCCCCTGTGAACCCCACTGGGGATTTGAAGGACATAAATGTTGATCCCTCATAACTCACACCGAGTGAGTAAAGAAACACACTTGTGGACACTAATATCCATGATGATTGCAGTAGACCACACCCTGCAACTCTAGGTTGTGAATATTCCCACACTAAATTGATTTGTCAGCATATTGGTATCCCTAGGAATTATACTGAAAAATGTATTCACTCTATTCCACTGCTCACACTGAGTGAGGAACATAAGTTACATGATGACAATACTTCCCATGCCAAATGCAGTAATATACCACTTAAATCCCATGGTATTGAAAATCACAACATAATTTCAGTTGTTCGGGAACTTGTTTGAAGCAAGCAGTCCGAGAAGGGTTGGAACCGTAATGATGGGACAGTTACATGTACCTACAAAAACTAAAATACTTGTTTTGACAATGGAAAGAAACATGTTAATGCTGACACAAAGAACACAAACTACAATGAATCTTCTAATGTCTCCACATTAAATACTGAATTGGATATCTATAAGTCCATACCATTGACTGCTACAAATAGTCAACTAGTTGCGCCTTCCAACACAAAAATGGGTAATCCAATAGCTATGGAAAATAGTGCAGGTATTACTAAAATTCTTCTTGTTTCTCTTATGTGGAAGAAGGTAAAGAAAACTAGTATGAATAAGGCACACACTCCTATAAGATCAACCAGAAAAAAGAACTATGGGAATAAGAAAAAGGGTTCTTGAACCCTAGGAATAGGTTTATAATGAATATTTTCTTTTTGAATTGTCATGGTATAGAGATTCATGATAACTTTAAATTTTAAATTTTTTTATCGATAATCATCATCCTAATTTTTATTCAATATTTGAACCTAAAATAAATTTAGGTTCTTAGTTTTTTTTATCTTTTTTGATTTGTTTATACTTTTTTTAGGATTATGTAACAAAAAATCATTTGTTAAAACTCCATGTATCAGGGTTCATTTTTCTTTACAAAATGTAAATATTCTCAGTATTTCTGATCAATATTTTACAAGTGACATTATCATTGATAACTCATATATTTAAGCAATCATTTTATATGCCAAAAAATAGATTCCAAGATATGAGGAACCTATTAATTGAACTCCCCAAACATAGAAATATCAGTCATGATCTTTTGCAGTGGTAAGATAATTTTATTTCATTATCATCCTGGAGAGAAAAAGGGTCCCTCAAAATCCACTATTTCTTCTAGGTAATTTAAAGACTCTACGGAGGATAACAATCTAATTGAAATTAATCTCACTTGTTCCATGTTTATGTGTTATAGAAAAAATTACAACATTGTGGTTTCTAAAAAATTAAACAGAGCTTTCACTAATGTTCTAGCTCTTGAAAAAATGGGACAACATCTCTAGAATCACAATTCCTAAAATTACCTTCGACCACCATACTATTCTTGTCAACATTTCTATAAATATGACTAGCCATGTTTTACATTTTTCATTTACCATTACTTGGTCTTCAGACCTTGATTGCGCAAACATGATTAAAAATTCATGGTCTATAATGAGAAATTGTTTTGATTCATTTTCATGTGTATTTAAATTAAAAAAAATCCAAAGTAGGTTCTTTAGGAGTGGTGTAGATAAAAATCTAAAAAACGACAATGATATCCTTATTCTAGAAGGAGAACTCTCCCGAATATAGAACAATAACACTAGCTCCAATTTCTCTTCTAACACCTAACACGAAATTAATATTTCTACTACACTTTTCTCTATAATCAACATGAAAGGAAAAATTTGAAAACAAATTATTAGAAATAAAATGCTCAATGATGGTGACATACATACTAAATTATCTAACTCCCTTCAATGATCCAAACAGGTTTTTAGGCCTCTTACCTTTGTAAGGGACGAGGAAAACTTCATTGATTCTGAAGAAGGTATTTTTAAACCTGTCATCTCTTATTTATACAACATTTTCATTAATGTAGATGTTAATAAAGACCTTTTACCTGATTTAATCCTAGTTATGGTGACTGAAGAGGATAACTCTTTTCTTATTAGCATTTGTCTTGATCTGGAGATTAGATACATGGTCTTTAGTATAAATCCTTACTGTACTCTGGGACCTGATGGATTCAATAGTAGGTTTTATTAGCATCATTATGATGTGATTCAAGATGATGTATGCATATTTATCATGAATTTATTTTCTAAAGTCATATTCCCTCATGGGATTAACTCCCAATTTGTCACCCTAATCCCTAAAGAGAATAATGCTGATGAGATTCACATTTTCAGACCCATTTACCTTATCAAATGTCTTTACAAAATTATAACCAAGCTTCTAGCTTAGAAAATCTCTTCTATCTTCAATAAAATCATTTCTTGGAATTAGAATGGTTTTATTAAAGGAAGTTCTATCTAGGAATGTATTTATCCTGCCTTAAAATGCAACATCCTTTTCAATAAAACTCATAGAGGTAATAATGTAGCCATCAAACACAACATTCAAAAATATTTTGATACCATTTATTAGAGATTTATTTTCAATGTTCTAAGGAGCTTTAGATTTAATGAAACTCTCATCAATAGTGTTAAGACTCTTTTCAATTCGGCTTTCATATCCATACTTGTTAATGGATATCTTAAGGGATTATTCAAATGCTCCAGAGTAGTCAGATAAGGTGACCCCACTCAGCTATTCTTTTCGTAATTTCTATGGACTACCTAAGTATATTACTTACTCAACTACATGATCAAAACAAGCATAATCATTTCATGCCTCTAGAAACATGAATTCCCCCACGCATCTCATGAATGTCGATGACATCATTCTCTTTTTACATGGTGATAAGAGAAATATCATTAACCTCAAAAGTTCCCTCTTGCACTATGAATATGTTTCTGGGAATCAATCAGTTGGAGAAAATCCTATATCTTTTTTGGAAAAATATTTCCTTCTAATAGAAAAAAATATTATCAATTATTTTAGAATTATGTAATGGTCGTTTACCATAACCTATCTTGGGGGGTCCCATTTTTAGGTCAACAAAAATCTAATTAGTTTTTCACCATTTTTGAACAACATATTTGATAACTACACCTGTAGAAAGGTAAATACCTCTACATGGAGGGAATAATTTGTCTTCTCATGTCTAAATGTTTTTTCCAAAATGTTCTATTCCATATTGGTCTTTTAATGGAATTATAGTGTATTAAATAGCATAAATATTTCAATCATGAACATTCTGTGGAGTGGGAACAATCTTGATTGGAAATTGGTAACTGCACCTTGGTCTATCTAATGGAAGCCTTTGGAAATAGTTGGGTCTGGTATAAAAAATAACAATTTTTTCAATGATTCCTTACAAGACAAACACCTTGGAATCTCCTTCATAAGAAATCATTATCTATTGATTTCCTAAAAATCCATTTAATTGATAAATTAAAGGAAGGACATATAATTAATATTAGCTCATCAATCTGGACCTCCATTAGGAACTCTTTTTCAAACATAATGTATAACACTTGATAGATGGTGAGAAAGGAATCCACCATGAATTTATGGCTTTCAAACTAGGCTCAGGCTTCTCTAATTTTCATCGTTTATACCACTCAATCTCCTGAACATTCTAATTATAACATGAAATAAATGTTAATTTCTCAAAATTCTAGCTTACCTCATGATGTTAAGAAGGTCATTGACAATTATCCCTTTAACACCACTGATGAATTTTTAATTTGGGAACCTCCTCATAATGGCATGAAGGACACTAAAAACATTTACGATAATTCATTTAATAACTCATCTGGCATCTTGATTTGGAATTACAATTTTAATAACTTATTGTTAATTCTCTCAGCATTTACTCTTGTTTGGTGTATTGCATACAAAAGGGTCCCAACTGACACTTTCCTTCAATCTGTTGGGATTCAAATTTTCTCTAAATGTATTTTTTGTAACAAAAAATGAGAACAAATTAATCACCTATTTCATTCTTGTGATGTGGAAACTACACTTTAGAACCATGTCTTTTATCTTTCTTAGTGTAGATTGTTACTTTATAACTTTACCAACCCTTATATGTAGCATTGTATGAATTTGAATGACTCCTCAAAAATCAAAAATATCTTTCTTGCAGTTATATATGAGCTTTTATATGTTATCTGGTACGATATAAATTATTATATTCATAACAATTACTCATTAAGTATAAATAGAGGTAAAATGAGAATTATTATTGCCATTCGGGAATCCGGCTCGATTCAAAAGGATTTTTGTGGCAATACTATTAGAAGAATTGGGATTCTCAAAAGGCATGGGGTGAATGGAATTAACCCCTAGAATAGATCTACTTTTTATTTCTTCTGAAAAGCATTGCCTCGAGAATGGATCAATTTCAATTTTGATGGTGCTTCTAATGGAGAAATGGGACCCTCAGGTTGTGGTGAAATATACAAAAACCATTATTTGGGGATTCGTGGCTACTTCTATGTCAGATGTGGTGTTGCATCTTCACAGAAATCTGAAATGATGAATATGATTCACAATATCTCTTTGGATAAACATCCTGGCTGGAACAATATTTGAATCAAGAGTGATTTGATGACCATTGTGCACGCCATTTGGAATGGACTAGTTCACCTTGCATGGACTCTTACTTCACTTTAGATGGATTGTCTGCACTCGCTCATAGACATCAGCTTTATTGTCACTCACGCCTATCGATAAGTGAACAAGATTGTAGATATAATTTCTAATAAAGGTGTCAACCATGAAATTACCTGGAGGAATGATATCACTTTTGATTTAATTTTACATTATGATAGAGACTGAAAGAAATCCCATATTTCTAAATTATGTATGTTTTTCCTATACATTTTTTTCTATAATAAAATTAGTGTTTTGATCTTTGACCAGAACACCATCATTTAAGAAAATAAAATTTTAAACCATTATATGTATATTTGAACTATTAAAAAAAATATAAATTATAAACAACTGTTTTTTATTTAATGTATATAAATAAAAATTATTTTATAATTTAAATAAAATAGTTTTATATATATATAAATATTTTTCTATTAATAGATTTTATCAGTGATAATAATAACACCAATAAATCTACCATTTATCAGTGCTAAAAAATGAACTTATAAAATTTGGTACTGCCCTTGCACCGATCTGTGGTAGTGGCTATTGTCGGAAGTTCTCCTCTGAAGTCAGTGTGTGTTGAGATCTGCATTTTTCTAGAGATAATAGCTTGGCCTGTGAGTTCCAGTCCCATGAGAATTCATTCTTCACCTCCTTTGCAATAAAATAACACTCACCCACACAACTAATACCTAAAACAAATTGAAATTTATAATTTTTATTAACATCAATTATTACTTTTATAAATTTGTATATAACAATGAAAATAAATTTAATAATATTTATAAGAAGAACTTCTTGTATTTATACTCCAATATATAATTTTTATACTTATATATTCATCTATAAATTATATAGTATATCTTGTTATAGTTATATATTATATAAATATATATATAATTTTTTAAAACATTTTTTATTTTATAGTTTGATCCGTTTTTAAATTCATGTACTTTTATAAATTTTATAGATTATAATATTATATTAATACAATTTAATAATTATATTTATTAAATATTTATACTTTTATAGTTTTATTCATTTATAAATTTATATAATTATAAAAAAATTATAGTATACCTTTTTATACATATACAATTTAAATGTAAAATTTTATTAGATATATATACTTTTATATTTTTCAAGATTTATAAATTAATATAAAATTATTATTTTGTTTGTTATATATTATGATAATTTTATAATTTAATAAATTTTAATTTTATATATTATAATTGTATACTTTTATAAATTTATAAATTATGTATATATCTTTAAAACATATATTCTTCTATAAATTTTATATAATTTTATAATTTCATATACATATATAATTTTATATACTATTATAACTATATATACATTTTTAATTTATACATTTATACATGTATAATTTTTTCTATTTATCAACTATTTAATACTTTAATAATTTCATAAATTCAATATCAGTGTTGAAAATATTTAAATATAATAATAAATTTTTAAATTTGTGAAACAATTATTACATTCAATAGGTGTATTTTCTTTTATGAAAATGGTTTTAAAATAATATATCTATTTTATATTTCCATTATTTCATTCAATAGTCATTTTTCATCAGTTTTTTATAATGAAATGTGATTTTACACTTAATTTATATTCATGTAAAAAAGGGGTTTGATCATTAAAAATATGAATTAAATTATCAATTGATCACTAATCATTCATGATGATATTTATACCATTTATTCTTCTAATGACTCATTTATTCTTCCATAAAATATTTTCATTCCCATTATCAAACTGTTGAGAAATGCTCAAGGATTTTTCCCTCAATCCGTAAATAAAGAGAACATAATTTGATCCAAAATTATTCACTATAATATTAGTGATTCGTATACAACTCAATTGAAGTAAAAAATAGTTTCTAAAAGTGAAATATCCTCCATTATATTTATAAATTTCCTTAAATATGTTTTTATTTTTTACCATGTGGAATGATAAACAATTTTTCAATCTTTCCATTTTCATTTAATAAATTCATGAGCTCCGCATTCAATTGAACATATTTCCGAGTTTCATTATCAATACCCTATTTATTAATTCCTTCTCTCTTATTTGGTGTTAGCTTCTAAGGGGATGAGTAATAGGAAACAAAATGAAATAAAAACATCCATCCTCATCAACTTCATCTCATGAATAGTTATTATATCATATTTTTTCCTAATAATCATCTCGCTTCTATCATAGTTATGAACTCTTATGGCTTGAACTACTATGAGAAGTTGTCATCCAATACCTGGTAATGTTGACCATTTTATATTAATTCAAGGGATAACACCAAACACTAGTCGAGTAATTCTTTTCTTAAATTCAATTACCCATTTCCATCAAATCATGATGAAATTATTTGAAATATTCAAATATTGGGTTCCCCTTATCTTAAAGGCCACTTTTGGTGTATTTATTTTATTAAATATTTATATTAGAGAACCAAATTGGATGGATATGAATGGAGAATGGATGTATGCCAATCGTATGACAAAAAAGAATGAATATAGGGTGAATAAGTTCATCATGTTTTCAAAATATCATGCATATGATACTTATAAAATCCTTTTTCAATGTTTACATTGTTGTTATTCAAGACTAATTAGTCCATTGAATTTGAAATAACTCTAGATATATCATGGAATTGATCAAATTTATAAATTATGGAAAAAACATGGTGTAAAATCAGATGTACCTTGGGAATGGGATGACACTATGGTTTATGGATCATCAGATATGATTACAAGTATGGAAAATGAATAAGACTATATCAAGGATGTGATTAGAGATGTGAATTATAATTAAGATCATATTAAGTAAATGAGCATTACAATTTATGATGAACTACATGATTGGAAAAAATTGTTTAAAAAGTTAATGAGTTGGGTAAAAATGTTATTCTATGATGGTTGCACTAAATATAAAGAAATATCATTCATACTGAAGGTGTATAATTTAAAAGTTTTCAATAAATGGAGTAATACCAATTTTACTAAACTTATTTCCCTATTAAATGATATGATCCTAGAAGATAATAATCTCTCTTTCCAAACATATGACACTAAATGAATTCTATGTTCAATGGGTATAATTTCTGAAAGAATAAATTCTTGTCCAAATGATTGTATACTATTTATCAAGGAATAAAACCACATAATGAATTCAAAAAGTGTGGTTCCTCTCGAAACATGAATGATGAATTGGGTCCTATGAAAGTTTTATGGTACTTTCGAATCATTATATGGTTTAGGAACCTATATAGAAGTGAGGAGACAACAAAAAAATTGATGTGGAACACAGATACAAGAAATAAATATGGAAGACCTCGTCACCCAATAGACTCTTCTCCGTGGAAGAGAATTCATCAATAGTGTCATGAATTTGGAAATGATCTGAGAAACCTTCATCTTGTGTTGTATATAGATGGAGTGAATCCTTTTGGTTTTCGAAGCAGCACTCATAGTACATTCCTGATAATGTTGGTAAATTATAACTTTCTACTATGGTTATTCATTAACTGAAAATAAATTGTGTTATCTATGATTATATCAGGACAAACAAATTTGGGTAATGCTATTGATTTTTATTTGTCTCCATTGATCTAAGATTTGTAGTTATTGTGGGATTCATGTTTTATGTTATATGATGCTTACAATAAAGAAGATTTCATGTTGAGATTCATGTTGTATGGGATGATAAATTACTTTTCTACTTAAGGAAAATTTTCAGGATACAACATAAAGGGAACTAAATGTAGTTCCATTTGCGAGCAAGGTGCGTAGTCAATTAGGTTAAAACATTTATCAAAGACAGTGTTTCTAGGACATCATATATTCCATACCTAGATAACATAAGTTCTGATCATGGATGACATCATTCTATGGATGTTTCAAAGAATGTACAAAAATGAATCCACTGACAGGTCACCAATTGTTTGTGGATGCAAAAAATATGGAAACTGCATTTGGTTAAACTTTTTCAAAAAACCTTACAAAAGCTTATAGGAAAAGGATATATATTTTTTAATTACCATACTTGAATTTTCTATATGCAAGACATTTTCTTGATGTTAATAATGCTAAAAATATATATGTGATTGTATAATTGTCATGTTACTAAATACACCCAATAAAATAGAGGATGTAATTAAGGTTTGGTTGGATATGATTGAAATGTTAATACAGGAAGCATAGGCATCAATGAATAGTTAAAAGGTGAAATTTTCTTCTTCTAGTTACTTAAACTCTTTCCAGACATGAGTGATATTTATTTTAAAAGTTTTTGAATGATGTATAGGGTGCAGAGAGTTATTTACTTGAAATCAACAATATAATGTCAATAATTTAGTAAATTTAAATGATCTGAAATCACATGAATGCCATGTTTTGATGAAATATCTAATTCCTATGTCTTTACAATTCAACTTTTCCAATAATTTCCTTCATACATTAATCAAGCTCTGTTTATTTTTCAAATCTTGTTGCAAAAAAATTATAGACCGGAAAAATTTCCCAACTATAAAAAAAGAAATTTCTATCATATTATGTTAATTGGAAATGTTCTTCTCATGAACATTCATTGATATGATGGTTAAATTGAAGACAATAATTTGACTCTGTGGTATTGTACGTTATAAATTGATGTTCCCCAATGAACAATATAGGAATATTTGGAAAGGGTATGTCAGAAATCGAAGTCGTCCAGAGGATTGTATTGTAGAGTGATATATTGTTGAAGAAGCCATTGAATTCTATATCGACTACCTATAGAAAATGAAAAACATTGGTTTACTGAAATCTCATCATACTAAGCAGCTTGTGGGTGAAGGAATTTCTAGAAGAGATATGTCACAATAAATATTATAGATCAAGAGTCTGTCCACCATTATGTTATTCATAACAGTTTAGAGTTTAACCCATATGTTGAAACCCACAATGAAATTATTAAGAATTTAAATCCATCAAGGGTTGACATATAGATATCAAATACACATAATCAATTGTTTATTTTATGGTTTTAAGACTATATTTTTTCTGATTCGGATGAAAAAAAAAATTCAATTTCAGAATGACTTTTATGGTTAGCTAGATGATCGTGTGTGTATTTATTAACTTACAATGATTATGTAATTAATGGTTAAATGTTCTATACAAATAGACATGATAAAGGTGGTACCATGAAAAATGATGTAGTTGCACTTATGGTTGATGCAATGCATGATTCTATCAATTTGGAAGAAAAAAACCTATTTATGTGAATATGTCATAATTTGCTATCATCAAAAAAAATATAGAAGTTGGATTATACAACATACCAAGTGCAGAGTTTTCAATGAAAGTGGGTTAATAATAAGAGTTTTGTTAAAATAGATGAATTGGGATTCATGAATGTGGATTTTACTAAGGAATCGTATAATGATGAACCATTTATAATGGCATCACAACAAGTACAAGTATTTAATTTTCGAAATCCAGTAAACTAAAAGCAGTCAATTGTTTTTTTATCCACCAAAACCATTGAAGGGTCAGATGAAAATTCATCTGAGGATAAACCTTTCATTGGGATTTTGAAAACATTTCATAGTGTTCTAAATGTAGATAGGGTTTTTTATGTATGAGGAGACCACAATGTAGGGATTTAGATACTTGATAGTGGGGTAAAATCCTCTCTACCTTTATAAAAAGAGAGTGTAATAATGAGATTATATTTTTTTGTAATATAAATTATGATACAACATGTTATTATTTATTCACTGTTACATTTATATAATATAAATTATATGTTGAACCACTTCTATAGATAATAATTTTTTCACGTGTTGATGCACCTAATCGTATGGAATAATAGGTTTCTCAAATTGCTATTTCTCTCTATGCAGAGGAACAATGACCATATACAAATTCTAATGCTACCAATTCAGAGGAACAACAGATTGATGATATGGAATCTGAGAAAATGGTACACAAAAAATAACCGATTCTATAGAAAAAATAGAAGCTTCATAGCATGATGATGTTATCTAAAAATATTAAGGTGAAAATCAACTACATCAAATTTTAGGTCGGTTGGAATGCCTGATGTAACACCCCAAGGTTTTATATTACATTAACTCTTTAAAATAATTCAATAGCTTACAGCTCACACAACACCGAGTTCGAGCGCATGATGACTTACCAAAATAGTCGTAAAAAAGAAGTTATTAATAGTATTAAGTGAATTTTGAGTTTTATATATTCCATATAATTTTAGTATCTATATTATTTGTTTCTTAGACATAATATAAGAACAAATTAATTTTTTCAGATAAAGGAAGTATTTTAAAAAAAATTCAATTTTACCGCCTTTTAATAGAGAATCCGGTTTAAATCCAATATTCGAAACTTTTATATATTCAATTGGAGGAACTAAAATTTCTATTTAGAATCGAGACATATAAATTTAGTTTCGATAAAATATTGGTGTTTTTCGGATAACATTCATATTTGGGTGAATAATGAAAAATACAAAAGATTAAATGAAACATCTTTTTTTAATAAAAATAATTTATAGTGTAAAATTATAAATTTGAATGTCTTGGAAGTATAATTATATAATATTTTTACCATTTAATCCAGTGTTGGTCGTTGGATTTAATTTCACCTAGAAATTATACATAAACAAGTGTCAGTTTTTTTATAGTTATTGTTTCTTAAAAACACTATATTTGTGTTGACGATGATAATTAAATTTAAATTAATTAATGAAACTTCTATTTTTTGAATTTTTTAAAATATACATTATTTTCGAATTCATAATATGAAATATAGCTTAGGCTGAATTTTTGGTATTTTTCTGAAAAACATCAATTCTTGATGAATAGTAAAATCACTTAGTAGTAGTTAAAAACAGACTTCTTCATTGAAATTAAATTTTACAGCTTTTGAAAATTGAATTTCAAAAATCTGACATACATGGTTATTATTAGTATGTTAAATATGGTTCAATAAGATGAAAATAATTTTTTGTGAATAGTAACTTTTGACATTTATTTACCACGGTTAAAGGTCAACAGGGTAATTCAAGGTAAAATGAATATTATAATATTAAAAAATTATCTTAATACGTGTCTTAACCTTATTGGATGATTCATTGCTGACCATGGGCATCGTTGGGTTTGATTTTGGGACCCCATGGAGCCACTAAAGTGTGATAATGACAGTTTATTTTAATTAAATTAAAGTAAAGAAAAAATGACATGAACAGAAATCTTTTAGTTTATCAATTTTTACATGGGTTTATATAAGTCAACTTTTAGACTATAAATTTTCATTGTAAATCTAAAACTATTTCCCACATTATGGTATTTTTTTATAATTTTTAGACATCAAATAAGTTAAATTATTTATGACACAATAATGATGCAATATTCACCTCATTAAAAATTATTTAAATAAATTAGATTATTAATAAAAAGAAATATCAAAAACCTGTCCAATTCTTATTGGATTGTTTTATTTAAACCATGAGTCCTCTTATCTTTTACTTTATTGAGTTTTGGACATTTCAAAATCGATGATTATTTGATAATAAAATTACATTTTCAAACATTTTTAAAGAGCCCCTCCACTCCCTTATAAAAGGACACCGCTTTTAACTCATTCCTCACATCTATCATGCCCTTTGGCTCATCCAACCCCCACCCAAATAGCTCTCAATATCCTTATATTCCACCTATAAGCCTTACTGTTGGCAGAATTCACATCAATGAGTCCTTTTGTTTCAAACCAAAGGGAGTTACCCACATTACAAGTAATGGTTTCTCTTGACTTCTTTTCTTTTATTTTACTTCTCCAACCCGTAAATTATTTTAATTACATTATTTTATAACAACACCAGTATCATAAATATACTAGGATGTTTCTATTAGAGGGATTCTAACTACACTTACACACACCTCTAACTAATGGGTATTGAACACACTGTTTCTGTGGATGGAAAACTATCACCTCATGAATCAATGATTGTTCAACTATCTCCTACCGCCTCTCATGGTGGCCATTAATATGGAAATGTATTTTTATATGATATATATTATGTTTATGTTTTTTTATGCTTATGTATTTTTCATTTATATCCTACCTTTATGGTTTCCATTATGGGTAAACGCGATAATTTCATTTGAGGAAGTGCGGACTACCAGCCCCCTCAAAGTGATATGACTCGTTAATGCCTTATGTGGGATGTATAAAGAGTGGAGATAATTTTATTATAAATGATATTATAATGGAATTATAATATACCTATGTTTTATAATGTTTTAATACCCGTAAAATTAAAAATATAAATGAATGTAGCATCCATCCGTACGTACAGCTTACTGTCTCCATGAACGGTGCATTTCATTTCTTATCTAAAAATGTTATGTGCTGTTATTAATACATATATATACTAGATATATAATATATATATATATTATATCTAAATAATTTATATCATTCTTGGAGATAATGGACCATTGACCACATGAACAAATTGTAATTGTAATAAGTTCATTTTTTACTCATGTTCCGAACATCGATAAAATATTCAATATGAAATCAAATAATTAACTAATTGTTATAGTAGGTAATAATTGATATAAAAGGAATTATAAACATTAAAAATGTTCTTAATCAAGTATAAATTAACTTAGTTTTATTATTACGTAAAATAGGTAACATAAAAGACAAGTGAGACTTGAGGTAAAGAGTTTCTTATCTCACTTTTAATTCCATGAGATTTCTATTGATCGCCACTAATTTATTTCATGTTGTGTATTGTATACTGTAATTTGATATATATTATCATGATTATATTTATATTAATGTTATTTTTTATCCATTTGGTGGTTATTAACTTTTTTCATACAACTCGATTGATTACAACGTGATAAGGGGTTTTCATCTCACTTTTTATTCCCGTGAGATTCATTCTATAGTAGCCACTATTTACTATTGTGTAGTGTATGTATTGCCCATGATTGTATTCTTGGTGTAATATAATTTAATTTATAGGTATTAACATCTTTATTTTATGATCCTTCATTAATGGGTTGTATGTTTTGTGAGTTACCAAATCGGTAAGGTAATTTCAAATTTCAATTTCCACCCATTGGGATTTACACATGCTTCATTGTTTATTTTTACACCAAGATTATGTGTGGGATCAATACTTATTATTTATGTAATAATTTTCACTCCCCTTTGTGTGTATATACTTTTGATACACATAATCACTCCATTGATAAATTCTCAAGTCATTGATATGAATATAATAAGAGTAATCTCAACTCAATTTCCATTCATTGAGTTAAACATCCATGTCATTGGTTTTGTTTTTACAAGAATATGTGTGAATGTACTCTGATTGATTTACATTTAATATGCACTCATATTGAGTGTATTTATATTTTTCTCCCATAATTATGTCATTGATTTACTCTTAACCTAAGGATATGGTCTTTATAAGGGATTTCATCTCAATTTACATTCCATTGAGATTTCTTTGTTATTGAATGCCAATTCACTTTTATATGGTGTATATAATGTACATTGACATAGTATATCATGAATCCATTTATTCTTATGATATTATAATGTTTTGATTACCTCAATTATTTTTATTTCTGTATCTCTCATTGGGTTACTAACTCTAACTAAAATATAATTTTAAATGTTTTTAAATTTTACTATTTTAAATCTTTCTCATTAATTTCCATGTTTTAATAATGGTTTTAAGGATTTATTTATATGGAAATGAATGTTTGAAAATGTAAATTACTTTTCAAAGTTTCAAAAGTGGTATGGGACACTTTGATTCAAAAATCTATTTTAAATGGCTTCTTGATAAATAGTGATACTTTTTAATGTTTTCAGGAAATAGGTATATTTCTCTCAATGATTTCTACTAATAATTTTCAACTATTTCAACATCCAATATGGAATATTATTCTTGAATGATGTTGATTTATTATGATAAAAATCTTTCATACTCCACTGAAGGTTTTGTGATATGTTTGAATGTGGATGTGTTATTTTTATACCATTCATGGTTTATGGACAATGTAGTGACATATCTTATGTTAGTTTTAATACGAATGTTTATGTTATGTTTAAACCTTTTCGTATGAGGAATGCATTGAACAAAGTAAGTGATGGGTGGAGCCCACTATAGCTCCTCAATGCATCAGTAGGTCTCATGAGAAAGACTAGTTTCTTGGAACATGCCCTTCAAAAAATCTTATTTTTAGTCTAGGTACAAGGCATTGACTATGTGGTTATGAATTCTGACATTATAAATTACATCATTACAAAAGAGGCTATTGATATTTCATGTGATTATTAAACTATTATAATATACATATGAATATGTAAATTAAATTATTTGATTTTATCTTTTCCATATTATGATGAAGTTTAAGATTAAAAGGCTTTTGTTGTAGTCTTTTATATTGCTTAAAATGTGTAGGCTTATTTATGAAACTTTCTGATATATTGTAATCCTTACTGAGCATCTGAGCTCACCCCTATCAATGTTTTATTTTTCCCAGGATGTGAAGAATTATTTTATGGATGATCTGCAGGGATAGGATAAGGATATAAGTGTGTTTAAAAAGGGGATGAATTGTTGTTGATGTTTTTATTTCATGATGTAATGTAAAACTTATGAGTGTATCTAGTACTTAAAAGGCTACTCAACTGATTAGTCTTTCGGGACATGATTCCATGTATCTTTCCAATGTTATGTAATAATTCATTGACTCTGGGTAACTGTGGTCAGGGCGTTACAGTTGGTATCAGAGGGAGGTTTATTACAAACCTTGGAAGCTAGATTTAGAAAAAAACTCAGATTAGGAAACGCTACCTTATGATAGACATTGAGGATTAGTATAGAAGAATATCTAAAAAATATGGAAATGAAAATATTATGTTGGCTTTCCATGAAATATATCCATGTCTGGATACGAGCAGGTAGAGGGAGCTCTGGCATAGATGTAGCTAGGAGTGAAAACTCCAACAAGGAGTTTTGGGCTTGACCCAGGGTATCCTGGTACATGACAACGAGCCTTTCTGTACTCTTGGTTATGAAACACCCAGGGGATATGCTTGGGATAATTTACTTTTTTTTACAAACCAATTTGAAGTATTTTAATATAAGATTAAAATAAATAACCTTGGTTAATAAAAATGTTTTCAAAATAAATAATAAGGTGTCATGATATTCCTTAAATGATTTTATTACTATTGTTACTCACACAATGATTTCTGGTTTTAGTCAATGGATGGATTCCATGGAAGTCATAGTAACTTTGATCATGAAGTACAAGGTAGGAACAATGGAGGAAATGAGAAAAAAAATGGAATGTTGATAGGAATAAAAGATACCATGTTCATGCCGAATTAGTTTTCCAAAAAAATGATCAAAAACATATATATTAACCAACTCCCAGACTCAATGAAGAAGAAAAGGGCAGTGAATGATACAAGCTCCAGTAGTGGAGACCATAGAGAAAAGATAGATCAATTTCTATCATACATGAAATGTGGAAGGAGACACCTTGGAAATTGTCGCAATGGAACACATAAATTATTTATATGTGGGAAAGGAGGTCATAATGTAAATAATTTCTGTGGAAAATGAAGAATACTATGGAAGAAAATTAAAATAATCCTATGAATCCGATTATAGTCATTTGTCATAAATTTAAGGGACCTTGGAATTACCTGAGTTAATTCCCTCTTCTATGGGATAACCTATATGTCAAGAAACAACCTATGTGGAAATAAATGGATGGGGAAATGTTTAAAGTATGGGATCAGTTTGGAAGACTTTTTTCTTGTTTGTATAACCATGCAGTTTGTTATATTAAAATTCTATTTGATGAAAAAATTTCTTATCTTTTTTGGATATAGTTATAAAGAACCATTTGGATTTATATGATCCTTTAATTTGAGGCAATTACAGGTTATTAATTTTTGGGATGAAAATGTTAGGTATGAGATAAAATTTGTGGTTAAATTAAGTTATGGTTATTTTGAGGAATTTATCTCATTTTGGGAATGTTATAAAATATTGTTTTTTAAAAAGGACAACACGCAAACTGTGTGACAACCCATCGCGTCAGACAAAGCTGTGGGAATCAAACCCCCAAATAGAGTGCGATTGGGATTTATCACCTACCGCGAGACTACGTGAATTCCTTGGTTAGTGGAACTAATTATTTTAGTTAAATTATTTTATTAAGTTGATTTGGGAAATTATGTATTATCAAATGGATATCATTAATTTAGGAAAATTATTTGGTAATTAAGTGATAAATGTTATTTTTGAAGACGTTTTCTCTATTGGGAACACTATATGCCTAAGGAAAATAGAATACTATGGGATTTCATTTGAGGAGTAATGGTGGATATTTTTCAATGTTTTTATTGTGTATTTATAGGGATTTTGGTTATTAATGAAAATGATTAACCTATCATAGAGAATATTTGATTAGGTTAATTACTTTTAAGTATGCGACTTTAAGAGTAGTCAATGTTATTTGGAGATACAATTAATCGTGGAAGACTTCATAATCAAATTATTCTGAGTTTTGGGTTTCAATATTAGTTAGTATTATATTTAATGATTTCAAGGAAAATTGTTCATTGAAGGTTATTTGTTGAACATTGGGAATTGTTTGATTAAATTTTGGAGATTAAGAGTAATATTTCTTTCTATGAAGGATTTGTACTTTTTGGGGTCATATGGTCATGCACTAACTATTTTGGCATTGGTTAATGTTGAATGAAAAGGGAAATATATAGTTCATCCTTTTTGGATTATGTGATTCTCTATAAGTTGATTATAGCACTTCAGGTGTAACCAAGTCATCTTGAATACTCAACATTTGGAGTGAAGATGAGTTTGTGGTAGAAATTTAATAATGGATAAAACCCTACTTGTAAAGTTAGTATATCTCCTTATACTGTTAGTCAATATCATAAATAAATTCATCAGCATTATGAAAAAGAACTTAAAACAAAAATTTTGTTCATTTATTTTTTCTACTGGGAAATCAAATACCTTTCAATCCCTCACAAGTTTATGGCTTTTAGATCATTAAAATTCTCTTAATATTATTCTAGATCACTCTCCATCAGAAAATGATGATTAGTTTTATATTCCATATCTAGGTTTTTCTACATGGAACCCTAGTATGTTTTATTTTCGGTAACCTTCATACATACCTTTATTTATTTTAAAATATAGGCCTCATTAATCCATTTTCGAGGTGGGATTTCAACTAAGATATTTTGGAATTTCAAAACCCCAGTTTTCCATCCTAATATTAAATTGCGAGGATGAAATTTATTGAAGGTGGATAGAATTTAACACCCCATAGTTTCATAGTACATTATCTCTTTAATGTAATTCAATAGCTTGCAGCTCACACAACACCATGTTTGAGCGCATGACAACTTACCAAACTAGTCTTTCAAAATAAGTTATGAATAGTATTAACTTAATTTTGAATTTTATATATTCCATATAATTTTAACATCCATATTATGAATTTTATAGACATAATATGGGAACAAATTCATTTTTTCTGATAATGGAAGTATTTTTCCAAAAATTCAATTTTACCGCCTTTTAATGGATAATCATTTTTAAATATAATATTTGAAAATTTTATATATTCAATTTGACAAAATAAACTTATTATTTAGAATCGGGACATAAAAATTTAGTTTCTATAAATTTTTGGTGTTTTTATGATAACTTTCATATTTGGGTGAATAATGAAAAAATCTAAATTTTAATTGAAAAAAATATTTTTTAATCAAAATAACTTACAGTGTTAAATTATACATTTGACTGGTTTGGATGTATAATTAGATTATATTTTTACAATTTAATCCAATTTTGGTCATTGGAATTAATTTCACTTAGAAATTATACATAAACAAGTGTCAATTTTTTAATAATTTTTTTTCTTAAAAACACGCTATTTGTTTTGACAATAAGAATTAATTTTAAATTAATTAATTCAAATTTTATGTTTTGAATTTTGTAAAATAGGAATCATTTTTTAATTTGGAATATCGAATATATCTTAAGCTGAATTTATTGTATTTTTTTTTGAAAAACATCAAGTTTTTATGAATAGTAAAACCACTTAGTAGTAGATAAAAACTGATTTTTTCATTTAATTAAAATTTTACCGCATCTGTGAATTGACTTTCAAAAATATGACATATATTTTCTTTATTAGTATGTAAAAAGTGGTTAAATAAGATGAAAATAATTTTTGGTGAATAGTAAATTTTGACATTTTTTTACGGCGGTTAAAGGTAAATTGTTTAATTCAAGGTAAAAAATAATATAATAATACAAAATTACCTTAACAATTGTCCTAACCTTATTGGATGAGTCTTGACCGACCATGGGCATCCTTGGGTCGATTTTGGGACCACATGGAGCCACTTAAGAGTGATAATGTCACATTATTTTAATTAACATAAAGTAAAGAGAAAACTGACATTAACAAATATATTTTAGTATATCAATTTTTACATGGGGTTATATAAGTCATAATTAAACAATAAATATTCATTGTAAAGATAAAATTATTTCCTAAATTATAAAAAAAAATTTATTATTTTTATACATAACATAAAATAAATTATTTATTACACAATAATGATGTAGTATTCACCTCAATAGTAAATTATTTAAATAAATAAGATTATTAATAGAACGAAATACCCAAAACCTTCCCAATTATTATTGGATGATTTTATTTCTGACATGAGTCATCTTATCTTTGACTTTATTGAGTTTTGGACCTTTTGAATTGGAAGATAATTTTATAAAAAAATAACATTTTCAATCTTTTCTAAAGAGCCCCTCCACTCCCTTATAAAAGGACACCACTTTTAACTTATTCCTCACATCTATCAAGCCCTTTGGCTCATAAAACACCTGCCCAAATAATCTCCCATGATCCCTATATTCCCCATAGAAGCCTTACCTTTGGCATAACATCAATAAGTCCTTTTGTTTCAATCTAAAGGGAGTTACCCAAATTAAATGTAATGGTTTCTCTTGACTTCTTTTCTTTTGTTTTACTTCTCCAAACCATAAATTATTTTTAATACTTTATTTTATAACAACACTAGTATAATAAATATATATGTATGTTTCTATGAGAGGGATTCTAACTACACTTACACACACCTCCAACTAATAGGTAAAGAACACATTGTTTCTGTTGATGACAAACTATCGCCTCATGAAACGATGATTATTCACCTATCTTCTACCGCCTCTCATGGTGAACATTAAGATGGAACTTTATTTTTAGAGGATATATATTATGTTTATGTTTTTTATTCTTCTATATTTTCCATTTATATCCTACCATTATGGTTTCCATTACGGGTAAACGCGATAATTTTCATTTGAGGAAGTGCGGACTACTGCCCCCTCAAAGTGATATGACTGGTTAATGCCTTATATGGGATGTATAAAGAATGTATTTAATTATATTATATATGATATTATACTGGAATTATAATATAACTATGTATCATTATGTTTTATTTCCATTAAAATACAAAATAGAAATGAAAGTAGCATTCATGCTTACGTACGGCTAACCGTCTCCATGAACGGTGCATTTTATTTCTTATCTCCAAATGTTATGTAATTTTATAAATACATATATATACTGGATATATCATATATATATATATATATGATATATAAATCATGTATATCATTCTTGAGATAATGTACCTTTGACCACATGGACAAATTGTAATTATAACAAGTTTATTTTGGACTCAAGTTTCGAACATCAATAAAATATCCAATATGAACTCAAATAATTAACCAATTGATATAGAAAGGTAATAAGTGATATAAATGTAATACTGAACTTGAAAAATTTTCTTAATCAAGATGAAATTAATTTATGTTTATTATTTAGGGAAAAAAGGAACATACGATACAAGTCAGACTTGATGTAAGGGGATTCTAATCTCACTTTTAATTTCGTGAGATTTCCATTGTTCGCCACTTATTTTTTTCATGTGGTGCATTTTATACTGCCATTTGAGATATATTATCATGATTCTATATAAATTCATGGTATTCTATGATTAATTTTGTGGTTGTTTACTTTTTTTCATACCACTCGATTGATTACAACGTGATAAGGGGTTTTCATCTCACATTCTATTCCTGTGAGATTCATGCTATCTTAGTCCCTATTTCCTATTCTATGGTGTATGTACCTCCCATGATTGTATTCTTGGTGTAATATACTTTAATTTATCTGTATTTACATATTCATTGTATGATCCTTATTATATGGGGTGTATGTTTCATGAGTTACCAAATTGGTAAGGGAATTTCTAATTTCAATTTCCACACATTTGGCTTTACGCATGATTCATTGATTATTTTTACTCCAATATTATACATGGGATCACTATTTATTATTTATGTAGTAATATCCACTCATATTTATGTGGATATTATATTGATACATACAATCACTCCATTTATAATCTCTCAAGTCATTGATATGAACTTGATAAGAGTAATCTTAACTCAATTTCTATTCATTGAGTTAAACATCCAAGTCATTGGGGTTGTTTTTACAAGAATATGTGTGAATGGCCACTAATTTATTTACACTAAATAACCAATCATATTGAGTATATTTATATTTTTCACATATAATTATATCATTTATTTATTCTTAACCAAAGGATACAGTCTTTATAAGTAATTTCTTCTCAATTTACATTCCTTTGAGACTTTTTTGTTGTTATACACCAATTCACTTTTATATGGTGTATATAATGTACTTTGACATATTATATCATGAATCCATTTATTCTCATGATATAATAATGTTTGGATTGGCTAAATTATTTGTATTCAAGTGTCTCTCATTTGGTTAGGAACTCTAACTAAAATATCATTTTAATGGTTTTAAAAATTTATTCTTCTAAATATTTCTTATTAATGTACATGTTTTAAAAATGGTTTTAAGGACTTATTTATATTGACATGAATGCTTTAAGACATTAATTCCTTTTAAAAGTTTCAATGTGGTATGGGACACTTTTATCCAAAAATATTTTTTAAATGGCTTCTTGATAAATAGTGATACTTTTAAATGTTTTCATGAAAAAGGGATATTTCTCTAAATGATTTTTACGGATCATTTTCTACTATTTAAAAATAATTTATGGGATATTATTCTTGATCAAGGTTTATTTATTATGATACAAATCATTCATACTCTATTGGAGGTTTTTTGATATGTTTGACTATGGATGTGTAATTTTTATACCATTCATGGTTTATGGATAATGTATTGACATTTCTTATGCTAGTTTTAATACGAATGTCTTTGTTATGTTTATACCATTTCATATGAGGAATGAATTGGAATTTTTAAGTGAAGGTTGGAGCCTGCTATAGCTCTTCTATGCATCGGTAGGTCTCATGAGAAAACTAGTGTCTTGGCATAAGGCCTTGACAAAATCTTAATTGTAGTCTTGGCATAAAGGCTTGACTATGTGGTTATGAAGTCTGAAATTATGCATTCAATCATTATGAATGTGGATTTTGATATTTTATGTGATTATTCTACTAGTAGAATATCCATGTGAATAAGTAAATGGAATTATTTGATTTTATCTTTTCCTTATTACACTAAAGATTAAGTTTAAAAGGCTTTTGTTTTAGTCTTATACTTTTCCATAAATGTTTATGCTTATTTATGAATGTTTATGCTATATTATTATCCTTAATGAGCATCAAATCGCACCCTTATCTATGTTTTATTTTTTCCAGAATGTGAAGAAGTATTTTATGGTTTTCCTGCATGGATAGGATAAGGATATAAGTGTGTTTAAAAAGGGGATGAAATGTTGTTGATGTTTTAATTTCATGATGTAATGTAAAACTTATGAGTGTATCTTGTACTTCCAAGGATACTAAACTGATTGGTCTTTCGATACATGATTCTATGTATCATAGCATTGTTGTGTAATAATGCACCGACTCTAGGTAACTGTGGTCGGGGCGTTACATGTGAGACCATCATGTTAACCCCAAAAATTCCAAGTTCATTAGTTACCCTGAGCCCATTACTTGGTAATGCATACCTATTGATGTAGATTTGAGGCACCATGTTGTTCCCATTCTTATAGAATTGATATGGGAAGATATTACGATAACATTATGATATATAAATTTTATTTTTTACTAAAAATTTATATAACGGAACATTGACCCACTCTTCATCATCCCATACAGAGTGAATTTAAAGTAAATGAATCTTATAAGAAATATGTTTTAATGCTTACAAGATGTATTCACAGAGAATTTTACACAATTATAATGAAATTTCATCTTAATGATGCTGTAGAGAAAATAATCCCACACCCATCACAAATGTATACACACCTTATAATCTAAGTATCGTGAGATGTGTTTACTTTATGTCATGAGGAGATATCATTTTAGATACATTGTGGATATTAATACATTATTTAATAATATTCATATTCATAAATTTGACTGAGAATTTTTTATTTAAAAAACCAAAAATGAGTGCTGAAAATAAGTAATGTACAATTAAACTGACATACCCCTATTATAAATCATGTATGGGGCATGCTTCAACTGAAGAAGAATTGTTATGTATTTTAAATCCATCCTAATACTTTCTATGTGACATGAAACAATAACATAATTTTATTCCTATTTTTATTTGATGATTGATGAATCTAAATCCAAATCCAGTTCTATCCCATGTAATATTCTATGGAAAGAGGAACATGTAAATAATGATGTGATACTAATAGATGAAAACACTCAAAAAGTGTAGGAAACTTGTGTATGTATGAAATAATATATTTTTTCATTAAAGAAATATTACATAAAAATTATAACTTATTTTACTATTTTTTCTATTTCATATAGAAACAACAATAATCAACCCAAATACCAGATTAACACCTACTATTGGGGGCTTTTAAGTGACCAAAATAGTATGGAACTGACAATGGGGAAGGTTTTGGGATGACATGCAGAACATATATTGAGAAAAAACAATAGGATGATAAAGATAAATAAATAGAAGATATAAAAGATAGATTCATAATCATTATAGAAAAAATTCAGCGAATTTATGAGTTTCTATAAAATGTTATTGGGGGAGATAAAAGAGAAAAAACAACTCAAGGACAATTATTGCGTGAAGATCCATCCCCCCACCCCTACCATATTGGAGGTAGGGAATTCCCCTTCTAGATATGTCTTAGATGAGGTAAATAATATTATCATTTTCTTGTGAGTTGTGAATCTGACAAACACTGATACTTTCCGGTACTGATATTCTATTTGGCTGAAAATGACTATTATTTATATCTAGAAACACCCACCCATCACCTAGTGGAGAGGGATACCATGTTCAATATCCAAGAAAAAATTACACACAACATACCACTTCAAAAATGTCATGTGAGAGTGGGGATTACTATAGCTCAAAAGCCGAGCACTGAGAAACATTTTCCCCTTGATGATGTATATATTCTTACAGTTGACCAAGTTGGTTGAACATTCATAGAATGGTCATCAATTCTTGTAAAAAAACATGTCGACCAGGAGGCATTCATTTCCAATTAATGTTTCATAATAAAAAATTAACAATTAATGAAAAATTGTCTATACTGATGAATGTTATTACAAAAAAACAACGTGAAGGGGGAGTAATGAAAAAACATATTGAGTCAGAGTTGTTACATATTACCTTTCCATTATTTTAGTTTTGGAAATAATTAACACATTCTTAAAACATGTGTACTAACTATTTATATCCCACGTTTTATAGTATGATTTTGTAGAAAACAGTACATCTTTCCATATATACAATAAGTAATAATTTATTATGAATATAAAAATTACATTTTTCATTATAACCATCAGATTAAGAATGTGTTTGACTCATTGGACTTATCTTTTATCATACCATGAGGGATACTTTTGACTTGTCTATTATAAAGAAAAAAATCATTAGAATCATACTGAAACTAGTATCATAGACTGCACCTCATAATGATTATCATATTGACCATAAATAAGGAAGTCCATCCACCTGATAAAATATTATAATCAGAACACATAAACTATTTTCTATCATAATGAATATCTTTAACACTATAATGGTGTTAATCAATATGGCGTCAGACATAAACTAATAGATTACCTATCAAGAACCATCCACTTGAGGTTCTTTCAAAAAACATGGAAATACGACCATTGGTATATTACCTATAAATATTGATTCATTTGAAGACACTAGTGAAACAAATGATTCAAATTCAGGTTTTAACTGACGTCTATAATGGTGATGCGAAAAATAGGATTTTTAGTTCAGGTTTTTGGAAAACCAACACCAAACACAACAATCAGCTCAGATTTGTTTCCGGTTTTCATGAAAACCATCACTGAAAACTGAAATATTTTTTTAAATCTTTCAATGTCTATTTTTATGAAAATAGGTTTTAAAAGATAAAAAAATTATAAAATTTTGAATATTTCACCCCCAAAACAATTGGAATCCTTGTAATTTAAATAATAGTATACAATAGTAAAATAGAATATATCATTGACTAAAAATATAAAAAAACAAAGATACTTTTAACATGTTAATCCAAAAATTATATACACATTATTATTATAATTTATAATTAAAAAATACCTAAAATTTATAACATAGTCATTATCGGTTAATGTGAAAGCATTATTTCGATATCATTATGTTAAAACACTGACTATAAAAAAGAATTATTTTTTGAACACTTGTTATTAGGAAAATGTATTAATAATCATAAAAATTATAATATACATACCTTACACTATAATCATACTTATCAAATAGTTCACAAACAAATATCAAAGATGGGTAAATTCAACTTTCGTAAAAGACTCAGTATCATTGAATCCTTATAGTAAAATTGAATGATAAATGATGAATAAATAGAATACTATGAAATAAAATACAAAATTATTAATATAACACACCTTATCAAATTTAGTAGTTACCCCAATTATGATTATCTCATACATGAATCATAGAACATATCAACCACATTCAACATATCCTTATTGACGATGAAACTACTATTATAAAACATTAACTTGAAAATAAAAAACAATATATATATATATGTAAATATATCAAAAATCCTAATAATATATAATATAAAAAATATTTACCATTACTTTAACATATTGAATTTCAGTTGGGTCCTTTATCAACAAGTGATCTTTGTTAAAAAAATTTCATGACCTGCATTCTCATATATGTCATATAATAATACATTTATATAAATAAAAATTAAATATATATAACTTATAAAAAATAATTCTGACCTATCTAACAATGTGGTAATAATTTTACGAACATCACCTAACAAATAGCTAAACCAATACACTGTGATTTCACTCAGGTAGAATATGCTTAACATCCAATGAACCTATAATATAAAAAGTTAATAATTAATGAAATTATATTGACCGTTGGTTGTTAATTATGATTTTTTCATACCAATAAAGAAGTGGAAAAACCAACACTCAACCTCTTTCTATGATAATATCCCACATATATATGAAACTCTATTAGTAGTCTTCGAATATTGCACCTTCGTTAAAATGAATTCTTTTTCTACACAACCATAAACTTTTGTGGACTCATTTTGAATATGAATCATGTGTAGATACCCAATAAAAAATTAATATAGTTAGACAATTTGAACCATATTTAATTAAGGAAATAAAAACTGAAACGACATTTTTTATACATGGAAATCAATCGAGACACAGGAATGTTGATCTCTTTAAAATCAATTAGATCCATGATATCAATTATATATATTCTCAATGGATAGTCTCTTATAGATATATTATACATCATCTGAAACTCATAGATTTTATCCAAGTATGAAGAAGCCTTTGTTAATCTTTGTATCCCATCAGAAATATCAGAAGTATCTATAATTTTTTTGTTCCAATTTTTTTTTCATTTATTCCATTTCTTTTGATTGTACACACTCATACATAACTGAGATGTAATAAAACATTACAAGTAATTTTCAATCATATGTCATTAATATTTTAAAAAACACATACCTCATAGTAAAGATAAAAAAGAAGGCCATATGGACAAGGTAAAAATTAACCAATACAATCCCCAAACCTGGTAACCTCCTCTGTAGGAAATGGTAGTAGAGTAGTGGGATCAATAATATCATGTACTACTTCTTTATCCTGACACATCTGCATAGGATAGTGATGTATATAATCCCCACATAATTTATAACTCTTAACTCTGCAATATGGAAATGAGGATCTCTATTATACATCTCTTAATATAAGGTTGGGTCTGAGTGGGGAGGTGGAAGATCTGAGTAGGTAGGCTGGGAAGGCTAGTCTAGTTGTGAGGGTTGTATAGGCTGTGTAGTTGACAAAAAACGCCAAATAGGCTAGGAAGGAAGCATATAATATGAATTTCAAGACAATTGTTCTATCACAGCCTGTATATTTGATTTAATTTGATCCCCCAATGATTGTTTCATATCTTTCATCTCACCTTTTAAGGCATCGATTTTTGGATCTCTTGATTTCTTTGATGACCAAAAACATTCTGAATACTATCACCCACCTCAAATCCTCTTATGTGGTAGGGGTGTTCTGGATTTCCTAAGGAAGTGGCTAGAATTTACATCCTTCCCTTAGGGATAAAAGTTCCATGTGATGATTTCTCCGGAATTTCATCTTGAAATGAAAAATTAAAATGGTATATTTGGCTTGATAATTTATAAAATAGAAAAATTATTGAAATATAAAAAAATACTTATTTACAATTATTTCAGTGTCATTATTATCTTTCAATGTATGATACATTTCATTTTTCTTCTTCTTTCTCTTTTTCATTTTCTATGGCGGGTGGGGGGAGATTGAGGATTGAACTAGACATTGTTAGAACCACTAGCATACTGAGCTCTTAATGCTTCAAACATTTCCAGAATATTTTCTCTCCAAAAAATGATACCATCCACCAGATAATGTATAGGGGTATATATTCAATAATTGGATGTCTTGATGAGATTTCCAAGAGGTCTATTATATAAAAAGTAAACAAATATGTAATTAGGTACATATATAATAAACATTACAATATAATATAATTATCATACCAGAAAGGCATCATCATGTTTGCTAGAAAGAAATTTCTTCCATGTCTCTACATCTAAAAACTCATACTTGAGGAATGAGTTTTCGTTTTGTCTCCTTCAAAAAACACAACTATTTTCAATGTTGTTTTGAAATCCCTCCATCAAACCACCACTAATGATATTCATCTTTTTTTAATTGGTTTTTCTCCTTCAATGTGATCTATAATTGAATAAAATAAAATATTATTCATATAAAATATATCATATTCTAAAAATGGGAAAAGCAAATAAAAGGAAATATTTTGCCATTATGACCTCCCAAAGCTAATTTATAACTATCCTATCGATAGACATCCAATCAGGATATAATATACTAATCCTGCAATGACTCTACATAGAAATATATTTTTTAAAATATGTTGCATTTATGCCAGCTTCATTATTATATTCATCATAATTAATATTCGATCACTCGTCTCCATAAGAAAGTGTAAATTTTGGTAAACATGTAATTCCATGTTTACAAACTCGTGAACTCAATTTCCCAAATATAAAAGTATAAGACTCCACCGTGAAGTATCATCAGTAGTCCTGCAATAATTTTTTGTTATTTAAAAGATTGTTTTCAATAAAAAACTTTATTACTGAATATTTAATAATATAAAAAAGGCTAATACCTTGATAAATGTTCCTCTGTATCTATATAAATCATTAAAACAAGAAAATGAAATGAAATTCTTGTTTAGATATATATTATTAGACAAGTTGATAATTAGAAAAAAGGAAAAAATATATGTAAGTAAAAAATGTTCCACATATGTGTAAGATTACAAAAATGATGCTATGATTCTGAACCAAAAAAATATACAAGGTAATCTATTAAATATAAATATTACTTCTAAAATGATATAAATATTTATAAATTTATATATCAATGTTCAAAAAAGTGTTCTCATATGCATACAATTTACCAAAATATAATAATATATATCAGGTATTTCAATGAGAAAATGTTTAACCATAACCCTGTAATATCAAAACTTATCAGAAAAAAATCATGAAAAAAATTAGTTATATATAATTAAATATCCAATAATTATTAAATTTTACAGTTTTTACAAAAGTAAATTTCAAAAAATATATATAATGTAAATAATTACTAGATTAGTTAGGAGAGTAATTTATTGTTTTCTTATATCTCTTTAGCATGATTATTTCATCCTACATAAACTATGTGTTATAGTTATTGTTATCCTGAAATCATGTAATAGGTGAAGAAGCCTCATATAATTCAATAGTATCATCATCATCCTCATTAGCCAAATAGATTCTTTTCCCATTAAAAATGACAGACCACTAATAATTCAATGGGTCAAAGAAAGAAAATATTTTCTTTTTTAGGTGTGCCCATGATAAATAGTTCCTCATTGCATATATATTTTTTCAAATCAACATGTTTAAACCCATATTCATCTTTTTTCACACCACTATTACTTGAAACCCAATTACACTTAAACACTATGACTCTAAATTTAATATAATAAATCTATCATATATCTTAAGAACTCTAAAATATGGAATTGATATAGAAATTAGATTTCTATCTATTTCACTTTAAAAGTACAGTGCTTCACTGATGACCATTACACCACTATTTTGAATGGTACTCTTATCATCTAGCTTTTTAATGTAAAATGTGTACCCATTAATATCAAAACCAGACTATGTGATCACAATAAGATATTGTCCCTCTACCATCCATTTTAATGTTTTTGATATAGATATATCTATGTTGAATATTTCTTTAATCCATAAAAAAATGTCTTTTTATGATCAATTATTTTCCACTTTTCATTTCTTTTTAGATATCATAACTTTAATTTAGAGATATGTGATGATATTTATCATTGAACCTCATCTATGTTGTTAAAAATGTATATATTTGCTTGAATAACATCAACACATGAAATGAACTTTACCATTTCTCCTTTAATCCCTCTACCTTCACTAACAACTATCATATGTCAAGATAAAGGGAGACCAATATGCTCAACTACATATAAATAATTAGTGTTGAACTCAATCAACTGTCCTGATATATATTTTTTAACAATAAAGAGCTCTTCTAGATATGGAATCTTAACATATCCCTTTGAAATTTTTATATATCATTCAGAAGGATACATCCATCATAAATAAATATTCCCAAATATTCTTATCTCAAGACCCAAATGAATCACTAGATGAACCATTATATCAAAAAACATAGGAAGGAAATAAATTTCATGTTGAAAAATAATAAGAGTAGATTCATTATCCAACACCTAAAACAAATTTGGATCAACAACTTTGATACAAATAGATTTTAAAAAATTTCATAACCTCATGATAGTATTTTCGATAGTTTCTGGAAATATACCACGCAATGCGATAGGTAAATGTTTTTGCATCAATACATGTCAATAATGAGATTTCATACCTATTAATTTACAATCCTTTACTAAAACCAAATTATTCACATTTGAAGAAGAACCACTACATACTTTATTAACATGAAGACACTGATAAAATTAATCATTTAAATCTTTCATAATGTGTGAAAATCCTGAGGTAAATATGTCATGTTTTCTTTCATAGTGGGTGCTGACTCTAAACGTATTCTCATTGATATCAAGTACAATCTATTATGCAATCCATATTTTTTTTATTTTCTTTTATTTATAAATAAGTTCCAATAAAACTCTCACATATTTTTGTATCAACATGTATAACATCAATGTTATGTTTTGTCTCTAAGAATCACCAATAAGGTAGCATAAAAAATATAGACAGTTTCTTTGAGATATATTTTTTAAAATATTGGAATATATTTTCTTTACAAATGTTTAAAATATATTTTTCACCTTTTCATAATGTTCTCCAACAGAAAATGGATGTGGGGAAATATAGAATTCCAGTTACTAGTTGAATTATTTTTTCAATCTATGGTAAGGATAATCAATTTTCAAAAGTCTTTGAAGTCCCATGTACTCTGTATTTCATTTATTCTACAATTGATAACATGAAGTATCTTTGTCAAAAATTGGACATGCTTTGTGTCCCTTAACACTATATCCAATTAACTTTACATGTGCTAGAAATTCATATATAATGAATATTTTCATAGCAAGATGAAAAAAATACTCTTGAGTGTATGCATTGAAAATTTTATCACTTGTCTCTCATAACAGTTTCAAACCATCAATAAATGGGGAATCATACACATCAGTATCATTTCCTGGCTGTTTTTGTCCATAAATCATCAAGCTCATGATAACATATTTTTTCTTCATACATATATGTGGGAACTAGTTGTAAATTACCAATAAAATAGGCCATGAACTATATTGGCAACATAGTCACTGATATGAATTCATTCCATCACTACACAACCACACTATGCTATTTCTAACTTCAATTCCAAAATCACATTTTCTTGTCCAATCTCTTCCACTATGGTGAATCTATAGGGTGACATAAGTTACCATCTGAGATGCACTCATCCGAATACTATCTTAACCGTTTTAATCAATTTAAATTGAAAAAGACAGTTCAAATAAGGAATTATTGGAAGGTACCAAATTTCTTTAGTAGGATCATTGATTTTGGTACTTGAGAATGAATCGGAGTTCAATTATCGAACTTATTTGAATAAATTATTGGAAGAAATTATTAGAAAGTATACAAAATTGATTTTTCATGAGGTTACATTCCATCACCGGAGAACAAATCTGATTTGACCTTTTTATCCATCTTATAGCGTGGTGCCCTAAAGGTAGTAAGATTTGATAAATATTCATATTCATTACTATAAAATACACTATAATTGGGGGAAAGAATGTATCTTTTTATACCTCAATCCCATTGGGATCTATATTTTATTCACCTCATAATTGGAATCTGGAAGCTCATTTCTGTCTGGAAGCATCTCTTTTAAAATCTAACGAATGTTAGAGAAACATTTATCACTCCAACCATTTATTTCATTCAAGTTAACTATTCTCAAAATAGATTATAACATTGTATATTTACTATAACTTGGGAATAATGGTTTCTCAGAATCTCCAAATAATCATTCAATAATTGATGTTTTTGATGGTTTCAACACCTAAATCATGATTAAATTATTCAATACAATCCTCTACCTCATTATGAATATTTTCAACAATATTAAATGTTTAATTTTCTGTTCTTTCACCATGCCAGATCCAAAATTTATAATTAAGGCTAAAACCATTGAAAATGGGATGATCATTGATTTATCTAGAGTTTAAATTTCTCATATTCAAACACTTCACACATGTAGAAAATAAAATTTATGTTTTGAATAATTTTTTTAGTAAATTATAAGAAATTAGCCACCCCTTTTTAATATTCACTGGTGTTTTGTTGTATATTTGACTAATTATGATCCATTCAATACCCGATATCTTAATATAATCAGTGAATATTTTAAAACATAAAGACATTTATATATATTTATATATAAATAGATAAAATATAAGCATAAAACATTCTATAAAATTGACTTTTAATCACATAAAAACATCAATTAGTATTGAGAATAAAGTAAAAAATTATCTTCTATAGGTATTTATTTTTAATAATGTGTGTCATACTAATCCAATGGTCATCACTTGTAATGCCCTAGGTAGTAAATTTTTATTTTCATATTATATACATGTTGTTTATTTATATTATAATTTAAATACTCTTAGCCATATAAAAATTATTTGTTAATTTTATATAGTTGTTATATTAGTTCAGTGTTGCATGTGTCAAAATGTATTGAAGATTGTATTAATTTAAGGGGTGAAAAAAATGGACTCAATACATGTAACATACATTATATTGATAAATTATGACACCATATATAATTTTTCATTACATAATATCATCAAGGGAATTTTATAATTTCATCAGATTAAAAATTCATCAAAATAAACAAAATTTAACAACATTTATAAATAAAAATATACTATATACAAATAATTGAATCAATAACTCAAAAATATAACTAAATTATTTATAATTTAACATCAACATAAAATATACCAAAAATTCTGAGTTCAACAAGGAAAATGGGTACTTAATCTAAACTTTCACCCTCAAATTCGTTGGACGAATAAACACGACAAGATCAAACAAAGAAATTTTTTGAAATGAACAATATTCAAGAACAATGAAATAAAATCAAACTATGGTTGATGGTAAGATGGAAAATAGTTTCCAAAGAGAAATACTTTTTAGGATGATGAAGTAATGATAGTAGATGATGAATTAGGACCAGAAATCATGAAATGATGATAAAAATCAAAAAAACAATCAACAAAAATGGTTATTGAGGATTAGTGGGTCACTGTTGGGGTCATCATGAGTCAAGAAAAATGTTTTTTAGATACTATAAATGGGAGTTTATCAATCCCATGTTTAATTTTAAATGTCTTTGGCATCAATTTTATAAAAATAGATGCCAAAAAATAGTTAACTATGTTGGTTATTATTAAAATCGATGTCGTTTTTTATTTAGGGTATCGGTTTTTGTAAAAAACTGAGGCCATAAATCAATTCAACATGATTTTTGGAATTGAGTTTTCTAATAAAAATCCATAAATCAATATAAAATTTTTCTAGCATTGGTTTATGTTAAAAGTGATGCCAAAAAAGTTCCCACAGCTACCTTTTTCATCGGTTTATAAAAAACCAACAGCAATGCATTGACTTGGGAGCCACTATTTCCACTAGTGACTATTTAGGTATGATTGATTACATTATCTTCTAAAGATTTTTCTTTGTGAACCCCGCATTCTTAGTCAATGTAATTATTAAGAGGGTTTTTAATTCTTTGTAATCCATGTCAGGTTGTTTCATTAATTATTATTTGTAATTTTAAAAAATGTCTGATGATTGTTACAATAAAAAGATTCCAAGGATGGGAAGAAGGTGAATCTAATTCATCAAAACGAGGGAATCAAGTGAGAGGAAGATAGAGATGATAATTTTATTGAGTGATTCTGGGGTTTGGAAGAAAAATCTATTCTGATCATCATATTGGGGGCTTTCCTAGTATGGAAAGACAAACACAACTATAAGTGTAAAAGAATTGATACCTTTAATCAAGGTTATTGACTAACTTATTCTTAAGGTTAAAAAAGGTTAATATTTCAATAATATATTATAATTCATTCTTACATTTACATAGTTATTGTATTGTTTGTTTTCAAATGTTACTATTCCTCTATGCATGTTATAGAATGTTGGTTTTCATAAATAGGGTTTTTATACAATTGGTTTTATCACTATTACAATTATTATGATAAAATAATTCATTGGTTTAATTGGATCTATTGTGATTACGATTCTTTTTCTCTGATAAAATCAGATATATTAAAATTTTGATTTTGGGAGTCTGATAATCGGACTATGTCCAAGTTTGATATATTTACTTAAAGAGGATTTTGTGTTTTCTTTAATTAAAATATTTTAAAATATGTTTTTAAACAAAAATTCACCCCTCTTGTAAGTATAACCATCTAATATGATTCTTATGATCAAATAATTTTTATTTTAGTAGGATTCTACTATTTTTATACATGTTATCTTTTTATTTTCTTTGTTTATCGCATGTTCTTCATTGTTTTGTTTTAATTTATTAATATTTGTTAAGCTAACATGTAGTTGTGGAAATTAATTTCTATTATTTTTAAGATGAATAATCTTAATTTTTTTTCTACAGATTATATGATTCCAAACAGATTACCTATATTTGATGTTGCTTATTATGAATACTTGAGAGATAGGCTGAAAATATTTTCTTATCAATACTAGAGTTGATAATTTTTTTATGATTACTAGAAAATAAATTATTCATGATAATGAAGTCACTACTTTTAAACATCACAAAAAAGAAGAGTATTAGTTAAATTATAGAGTAAGGAATACACTATTGTGTTCCATGAAAAGAAGTATTTATAGTTAGATATCATCATCATTAGATGAAAATAATATATGAAAAAATCTCAATTTCACAAACATTGGTACTTCTAAATTTATTGAGACCAAAAGTGCTATTCATAAACAAGACTTTCAGGACTTTTATTTTATTCCAAGAGAATCAGTTGTAATGATATAATAGAGGTTTATTAAAATTATAAATAGTTTTAAATCTATTGGTTAAAAATTACTGGATGATGAAATTCTTATGGGAAATATTATTGATATCTTGACCAGTGAGTGGGAATAAAAAACAATAATTATTGATGAGACAATAATGATTAATAATCTTACATTGGATTAACATATTTTAACTCTTATGAAATATGAAGGAAGACTTAAGATAGATGTGGAGAACGATGAGAAGAAAAATAGAGGTGTTTCATTTTCTACTACTACCTAACCTTCTAAAGTATAAACACCTGAGAAAGTTGTAAAATCAATCATGTAGAATAAATTTGTTTTCCAATCCAATTCTAGATCATCATAACACTTAAATAATTAATTGGATAATATAACCATAAGGATGATCAAGATATCCATAAATAAATATTTTTAGTACCGATATAAAAAGTGTTATAAGGAAAAAATGACATGAAATATTTTAAAGAAACATGATATGAATGTATGAAAACTAGAGATATCTGAACTGATTGTCCAATGCTGGTGTTGAATGATTGGAAATATAGAAAAACAAAAAGAAATGAAAATAAGTATTAAAAATCTCAAGGAAATAAAGTATTCTAAAGCTTCTAATACATGGAGTTTCATTTATAGTGATCCTCATTAAAGTTTTTTAGATAATGAATGTTCTAGATAGATGAGAATATGTATTTTTACAAACATACCCATGGAAAATCAATGCTTAATGGAAAAGGTAAAAATAACTTAAGACCACACCAATATGACTTTAAATGATAATTATCCTGATCATAAATTTCTTACATATTCTATTGAAGAACCTTCCTCAGTAAAAGATAATACCTTACCTACTAATGATGAAGTTACTCATTTTGTAAAACATTTAGAAAATGAGAATTGTATGATTTTCAAAAAACATGATAATTCTAAAGAAAAACATGATAAGGCAGGATCAGATAAATATTTAAACTAATTAAACATTATATATTTCTAAATATCTTGAGAAAATAATTTCAGAAAAAGATACTATTTTAGAAGATTTCAAAAAAGTGGTTTCTGAGTAAAATTGGTTACATACAAATTTTGATAAACTTAGTTAAAAACTATTACTAATGTGGACAAGAATTTTGGTGTAAAACTAATATAAAAAATTTATTCTTTGAAGAATATTTTATCAAAGTTTAATTTTGATAAAATTTTTTGATAAAAAGTAAAAAACAAAAGTTTTCATATAGTAATAACAACAGAATGGGTTATACTAATAAAAAATCTAGTTTTCAGTAAGAATTACTTTATACAAAATTGTGGGCCATTTTTTACTAAGTGAAAAAGTGGAGGGAACTATAATAAGAATTTTTCATTAATAAAATAAAATCCTTAGGTTTTCATAAATCTTATTTTTATATGGAACTGAAATTTAATTAAAAAATTTGGAAAAAATTAGTTACACAAAATTTGGGTTTCTAACAATACTGGACCCAAGAAGGCTTGGGTTTTGAAAGTATAATATTTTTGTTTTAGGGAAAATAATTATAATTCCAACAAAAATAATATACGGTACATGGATAATGGATATTATAGGACCATGATCAAAAAAAATATTTCTTCAAGAAGATAGTAAATATGAATGGTGGCAAAGTTTCTTTCAGAGATAATACTCAGAGAGAGATTATCAAAATAGGTAACATTGTTCTTCTTAGAAAAAATCTCATTATATATGTTTTATTTTTTTAAGGACTTAAGAACAACCTTATAAGAATAAATTAGTTAGGTTATGAAGGTTAGCTTTTGAGATTTATAAATGATAAATGTTTAGTACATAGTTCCAAGTATGAATTTATTTTTTATTCTAATCGATATGAGAATGATTATACACATAACATCGATGACCTAAGGATCAAAGACTTACCCATCCTTAGTTCAATGAATGATCAATCTAGGTTATGAAACTGATTTTTAGGGCATCTTAACCTAATAATCTAATCTAATTTTACTATTAAAGGATCTATTAAGTATTTACTAGAAAATAGGATTGATACATCAAAAGTCTATGACCCTTATTAATATGATAAGTAACATAAGTCATGATTTAAATCTATTAGTGAAGTCCCATCTTTTGATGATTTACAGTTAGTGTACATGGACATATTTGGTCTGAAAAAAAATATGTGTTTTGGGGAAAAATAATATATATATTTATTAGTTGATGATTACACAAGATATACTTGGGTTTATTTTCTCATAATGAAATATGAAGCCTTTTTTATTTTAAAAAATTTATAGCCAATGTTAAAAATGGGAAAAAACACTCCATGATAAATATTTGTAGTGATCATGTTGGAGAATTTTTAAATTCTGATTTTGATACTTTTTGTAGTAAGAAAGCAATTTAATATAACTTTTAAACACTTAGAACACCCTGATAAAATTGTATAGTTGAAAGAAGGAAAATAATTCTTCATGAAATAACTGGAACCATGATGAGTTAATACTATGTTTCTAATATTTTTTGGGGTGAAGCAGTTAGTAATTCCTGTTATACTATATGTTTAGTTTTAATTAGTCATTTTTTATAAAACTATTTATGATTTATGGAGAGGAAGAAACCCAAAAGTTTTTTATGTCAAATTTTTTGGTTGCAACGTATTCATTATGAATAAAAATGATAATTTACATTATTTTTAACCCAAATCTGATGATGGAGTATTTTTAGGTTATTCCACTACTTCTAATGATTATATAGTTTTTAAAAAAAATTACTATTGAGGAAACAATACATGTTATGTTTGATGAAACTAATCTTTTTTTTTTGAATCAAACTCAACCTACATATTTAGATTTTATTTATAAAACTAATTTTCAACTGTTTTTAGATAGTTCTTCTCATGATAAAATCACACAAGAATTAGTTTCTAGTGTTTTAATTAAAATATTTTCTACCGATTATTGAAGAACATATTTTTGAAAACCCATGAAGTTAGTTGTTTCTTAGGAATAATCCTAATGAATGTTTCATTGGTGATGTTAAACAACCAGTTAGGGATAAAAGTTCCTTAATAAATGAAATTTAACATCTAGCTTTGTTATCCAAATTTGAACCTATGAATCCTAATGATTATTCAGGTGATTAGGTTTAGATTAAGGCTATTCAAGATGAACTCAATGAATTTGAGAAGAATAAAATATAGAATTGAGTTGAACGGCCTAAATAAAATTCTATAATTAGAGAAAAATGGGGTTTTCAGAACAATTGTGATGAAAATCGAATAATTATGATAAATAAAGAAAGACTTTTTTCTAAGGGATATAATCGTCTAGAGGGAAATGATTATAAATAAACTTATGATCTAGTATCCATACCTGAAGCTATTCGAATACTAAAAGACTTTACAACATCTTTTAATTTCGAAATATTTAAAATGGATGTAAAGTGAGATTTTCATAATAGATATGTTTTGGAGGATGTTTATGTTAAACAACCACCTGGTTTTGAAAAAAACATCCAAGACAAGTTTATAAACATACTAAAGCTTTATATAGACTTAATAAATCCCCTAGATCTTGGTATGATATATTAACTATATTCTTATACAAAAATAGTTTTGATAATGGAGTTGTAGATCCAAATATTTTTATAAAAGATATTAATAAAAATATGTTGGTTTTAAAAATTTATGTTGATGACATTTTATTTGGTTCAACTTGAAAATATTTAACAGATTCCAATGTGGATCTTAGGAAGTATGATTTTAAAATGAGTATTATGGGTGGGTTATCATATTTCATTGGTTTTTAAATTTCACAAAAACTAGAAGAAACTCATACAAACCATACTTTACATAAATTGTTATTACTTCAGAATTCAAGAATTATTTTTACAACATATAACAAAACTATGGTAGGACCATATAGGTATATTGTCTCTATAAATTGGGAAACATAAACAACTAGTTCATAAAGCATCCACATTTTCTCCCGTTTATTTAATCATATCTAGAGTCACTTTTGGCATATCCTACTTAATAACCTTCTTCCTGACCTAGGGAAAGGAAACATACAAAAGTGTGATCTCAAATGCTCAGTAAGGGTAAACAAAGGAAATATCGTATTCATAAGAACATAGCATTTCCAAAATCATAGCCTTCAAAAGAGATCATAATATCATAACATGGGATAAATCATAATAGTAAAATGTAATCCCAATAATAAATACATAAAACATGAAAATTTTTGGCATACACACATAATCATAGAAAATCATTTCTTAGTAGTCAAGACTCATTTCCATGACTATCTTAGCAGACAAAGTCCATTTCTGAACCGAGTTCACTCCTCGTTTCATTCCTGTATCACTGAACCAGATTAACCTACCATTCCAGCAATGTCTATCTCATGAGATATAAATCATTACCCAATGAATTGGAGGGAGATATAGGTTCCACCCATCTCATAATGATACCATTCTTATGTGTGCCACAAGATTATAAATCATACATCATAGAAAAACCCATGTAATAAAAATGGGATTCTTAAACATCATGCCATCATAACATAATCCATATAAGACAATAGGAAATCATAAAAATAATTCCATCATAACATAATCAAATTAATGTAAAAATAGGGATAGAAATATAACCCTATATTATGATAGATCGATAATAATTATGATAAAACACTTGAACTTCATTCTTGAGGAAAATATCTTTTCTGCTTCAAAAATATTTTTCCTTTCTTAAAATGTCATAAAATTTTATACTAAAATAAGTTGATTAAAAACAACTTTTAAATATTTTAAAAGAAGCTTCAGGTAAATAATGTTCTAAAAATACATTCAGGCCATATAAGTTAATAAAACATTCTTCTCGTACTTTGGCCAGAAAAGTCAAAAAGTACCTCGTACTAAAAACGAAAAAAGATTCATTTCATATCTTTTACTTAAAACTCACCAGTGGGTAAAATTGGATTTAAAAAATTGTAGTTGGATGGAAATAAAATTACATATTGAGTAAACATGGATGTTGATGATAAATATGCCCCAGTAAATTCTGATGTATAAACAATCTCAGATAAAAATGAGATTGAAAGATTATCCATTACCTTAGGTCTGATTTGCTTCGTACGTATCTGAACCTCATCTATAATGATTTAAATAATGTAATTTACTTATTATAAAATCATATTCATTGTTATTATATCATATATGGGCATATTCTAATCTTCTTGTTAGTAAAATTTGATTGCTACTTGTTATTTGGGTGTTTATTGCTTTATGTTCTTATGAATGTCTTGTCGAATAAAATCTTATTATTATTTTTAGGTTATAGATACCTCATTTCCAGAATGGTATTAGTATAACATATATCATATTTTTTTATTCAATCCATTTATATAATCATTATTCAGCGAAGATCATGTAGAATGGTTCGCATCACATCGTGAAGACGGTAGGCCGTACGTACGCACAAACGATGATATCGTTCCCATGATATTGGAATTGAATTGAAGTGTATGTATACTATTTTAAAATCAATATAACTTTACAATAATCATATATTTTTTATTTTTTACACCGTTATACCCATCCAAGTAATGTGGTGGTGGAAAACAGATTACACCACGGCGTGGAGACAGTATTCCGTACATACGCACGCACTGTGATTTCTTATTCCGTAGGATGGATAGAAGGTGAAATAGGGTTGTTTCATATTTATAATAGCATATCATTATATGAGTGATAATGAAAATATTACTTCCTAATGAAACAACTAAAGAAGAGGAAGTAGAAGAAGAAATAAATTTGAAAGAATCCGTAACGGACATTACCTCTTCTTTGAAGCGCCTCTTCTTAACCTCCACTTAGGGAACGAAAGATGGCCTTTGAAGAAGACCAGGACCTCTAGGATGTTTCTAGGGAAGTTGAGAAGGTAAATGGTAAGGGTTTTTCTGAGATTGAAGGATCAAAGTGGTGTGAGGAGGAGAGGGAGGTGGTTCCCTTTTATAAGGAAGGATAGGGACACCTTAGGAAAAACATAAAATATTATTTTATAATAAAGTCATATTCGATTTTTAATAGATCCAAATTGATTTATTTCGAAGCTAAGTTGGGGATGGGTCAAATTCCTCTCAACCAATAAATTTTATACAATTTTAGGTTACTATTTTAACCGTATCATATAGATTTATCATTAATTTAAAAAAAATTACTTTTACCGTGCCTTATTGTTTTCTTAAACTATATGGTTATTAAACATACTATAACAAGCCAAAAAACCCCAAGTGGTTAATTATTAATATATAAAACCTTATCTAAGTCATTTGGCCTAATCGTATATTTTTAGGAAGAAAATAACAATTAATAATATAAAATATTTTTTAAAAACTATTTTTTGTCAATTTTGACACTATTTTGTAATTTATTTTTGTGAAAATAATAACATCATTATTAGTTATAAAAAAGTTAATTTAATAAATTCTAACATATTATATTATCCTAAAAAATATTAGAATTTATAAAAAGTCTCAAATTACATTTATTTGTGTATTTATAACATCGAATTTGTTAATATTTCATAAATAAGTTAATTACTGCATCATCATTGTGTCATAAATAAATTAAATTATATAAAGTATAAAAATTATAAATAAACTACCATAATGTAGGAAATCATTTTATATTTCTAATGAATATTTATAGTCGAATTTATCTTATTTATAACCCTATAATAAAAATGTTTTAGTTATTAAACATTGATTTTATCTATTTTAACTCTTCTTTAAATAAAATAATATTAAATGTCCTAATCAAATCCAAGTGGACCTAAATGGTCATATTTTATTCCTATGGTTTTTTTGGTCGAATTAAAATTATCCAATATAATTAGGACATGTGTTTGGGTAGTAATAATACCATTTTTACCATATTTAGTTTTAATCGTGGTAAATAAAAGTAAAAAGTTACTATTCACCAAAAATTATTTTTATCTTATTGAACCTCATGTTACTCCTTGATATTAACTTTGACTCTCGGATTTTCGAAATTCTAATCATAGAAGTGGTAAAATTAAGTTTTATGTAAATTTTCAAACTCTCCTAGGAGGTGGGTTAAAGACGGTGAAAAATTCAATATAATTTTTATATATCTAAAATTATTATTAATTTACTCCAATGAATCAATTTGAACTTATATAGGTATTATGTATCAATTTTGACCTAAAATATAATTTAATAAAATAAATAATTATTTAAATAAAAATTCAGTTTTAAAATAGTAACTTAGTGTTTTCACTATTCATCAAAAATTAAATGTTTTCAGAAAAATACCAAAAATTCACCCTATGCTAATTTTGATATTCCAAATCCAAAAATGAGGTCCATTTTTAAAGATAAAATTTATAAAATTTTAAAAAGTGTGTATTATTATTCATAATGGCTAGTTTTAATAATATTTTAACAGCATATCGTTTTTTAGTGAAACTCGGTATTGTGTACAACACAAGCAATCGAGGAAGGTTGCGATTGCGTGTAAAGAAAGAAAATCTAGTGTTCTGTGTAATGAAATATTCCTTTGATTATGTATATAACATAAAAACAAAATATTTCTCATAAAAATCTCGGGTGTTACATTCTACCCCCCTTAAAATGAATTTTTCCCTCGAAATTCGTCACTTTGTAACAAACAGATGAGGATACCTCTCCCTTATCATATCCTCAAGCTCCCATGTAGATTCTTCTAATTGGTATTTCATCCATAAAATTTTCACCAAGCGAGTGGTCTTGTTCTATATAACGTTTTCTCTACGATCCAGAATCTCTATCGTTTGTTCTCATAAGAAAGATCTTGCTCCAGTGGTACAACTTCTGAGCTTAGTACATGTGAAGGATCGGGTATGTACATTCTCAGGAGAGATACATGGAACACATCATGAACTTGATAGAGATTCGGTGGAAGCACCAATTCGTAAGTTGCCTTCCCAACATGATCCATTATTTCAAAAGGACTGATATACCTAGGGCTCAGCTTTCCCTTCTTTCCAAATCTCAATACTCTCTTCCAAGGAGATATTCATAAGAACACATTATCACCCACTAAAAACTCTAAGTCTTTTCTTGGGTTATCTGCATAACTTTTTTGTAGACTCTGAGCTGCTCCTATGTGTTTTTGAATAGATCGGACCTTTTCTACCACCTCATCAACATGATCAGGTCCTAATAGATTTCTTTCCCCAACTTCATCCTAGAAAGTTGGAGTTCGGCATTTATTTCCATAGAGAGCTTCATAAGGAGCCATCTGAATACTAGAGTGAAAGATATTATTATAATAAAATTCCACCAAAGGTATGTGTTGATCCCAACAACCTTTGACATCCATAGAGCAAGCTCTCAACATGAATTCTAGAGTTTGAATTGTTCTCTCAAACTTACCATCTGTCTGATGATGATAAGCAGTGCTAAAACTCAACTCTGTATCTAAATTATTCAGAACACTTCACCAGAACTTCGAGGTAAACCTCAGATCCCGATCAGATATAATGGAAAGTGGTACTCTATGAAATATTACCACTTCCTTCATATATATCCTGGAAATATGATCTAGAGAGAAATCTTCTCTAATAGCAATGAAGTGTGCCGACTTCGTAAGATGATCAACTATAACCCAGATAGAATTATTTCCTTTGGATGATTTAGGAATTCCAGTGACAAAGTCTATAGTGGTGTTTCCCATTTCCATTCTGGAATGGGTAATGGTTGTAACATCCCCTTAGACTTATGTCTCTCAGTTTTAACTTACTGACAAACCAAGCATTGAGAGACTTATTCAGCAACATCTCTTTTCATGCCATCCCACCAGAAGTACTCTTTTAGGTCCCTATACATCTTCTTTCTTCCCGGGTGAATAGAGAATTAAGAACTATGAGCCTCATCTAGCACCGCCTTCTTTAATTCTGGGATGGGAGGAACACAAACCCGATTCCTGAACCTTATTATCCCATCACAATCAAGGTTGAATTCAGGAACATTTCTCACCTTCTTTTGTAACTCTACATCTTCTTTCTATGCCTATTTAATCATAACATGTATAGATGGTTGAACATTCATTTCAGAAATATAATATTTTTCCCCTTCCATTATAATCCCAATATCCATCCTTTTTAAATCCATAAATATCAGATGTTTTGTGATCCTCATCATTGACAAGCTGTCATGGTCTTGTCGACTTAATGCATCTTCCACCTTGTTTTCTTTCCCATGGTCATAAAGAATTGATCATTCGTAATCCTTAATCAGCTCCAACCATCTTCTTTGGGGAATATTCAGCTCCTTTTGTGTGAAAATATAATTTAAACTTTTATGATATTTATAAATATCATACCTTTCTCCATAAATAAAATGCCTCCAAATCTTTAATGTAATGATTACCACAGCTGACTCCAAATCATGAGTTGGGTAATTTTACTCATGGATTTTCAACTGTCGTGAGGCATAACCTATCACCATATCATTTTGCATGAGAACACACCCCAGTCCCTTCTTGGATGCATCACTATAAATTAAAAACCTTTCTCCAGTATAAGGCAGTGTGAGTACAGGTGCATTGGATAACCATCTTTTTAACTCCTTGAAATTATCTTCATACTCCTCCATCCAAACGAACATAACTCCTTTTCTAGTCAACCTGGTGAGTGGATTAGATAATCATGAAAAATCGTTCACAAAACATCGATAATATCAAGCCAAACCGAGAAAGCATTGGATCTCAGTTACTATTGTTGGTCTCTACTATCTTTCGATAACCTCTGTTTTTGCTGGATCCATAGATATCCCCTCTTTTGAGATTATGTAACCCAAAAATGAAACTTTTTGAAACCAAAATTCACACTTGGTAAATTTGGCATAAATATTATGCTTTATCAGTGTCTTCTATACAATTATCAAGTGATCTTCATGTTATTATTTGATCTTTGAATACACAAGAATATCGTCTATAAAGACTACCACAAACTGATCAATATAGTCTCTAAAGACTCTATTCATTAAATCCATGAAGATAGCAGTGTCATTATTAAGACCAAATTGAATCACTATAAATTCATAGTGTCCATACCTTGTACGGATTGCCGTCTTTGGTATATCCTCCCTTTTGAACCTTAATTGATGATACCCTGAACGACGATTAAATCTTGGAAAAGTATTGACCTCCACGTAGTTGGTCAAATAAGTCTTCCATGAATGGGAGAGGATATTTGTTCTTGATAATGATCTTGTTTCTCGATAATCAATGAAGAGTCTCATTGATCAATCTTTCTTCTTAACAAATAGAACATGTGCTCCCCAAGGTGATACACTAGGGCGTATGAATCCCTTAACAAGATTCTCTTTGAGTTGTTTCTTCAATTCCTGCAACTCAATTGGGTCCATTCTATAAGGTGTCTTTGAAATAGGCAAAGCACCCAGTATGAGTTCTATTGAAAACTCAACTTCACGATTTGGTGGAAGACCTGGCAATTCCTCTGGAAAGAAATAATCAAACTTCCGTATAATGGGCATATTCTTAATCGTGAGTTTTTCTCCAACCATTTGGGATAAATAACCTTCATTTAGTGGAATCAAGACCCATAAGAAGGGTGAAATTTCCACTGGAAAGTTATGTTCATCCTTGCATCGATAGGAGATCATAGATTGATCTGGAAAATGAAATTTCACTTACCTTCTTTGTCAATTGATATGATCTCCATATAAAGAAATCCAATCCATGCCATGAATCACATCAAATTCCACTATAGGAAGGATCACGATATTAGTAGAAAGCACTTTCCCACAAACTTCAATCGGAGAAGAATTATAAACTTTTGATGCGACTGTTGTGCCATTAAGGACTGTCATAGCTAACTCAAAATCTAATTGTTGAGGTAATACAGTGAGACCCTTAGAAAATTATTCAGAAATAAAAGAGTGGGTGGATCCAAAATCAAATAAACCATTTTCAACCTTAGAGTGGATGGTAAGTGTACCTTTCACCACTTCGTTATCGTACTCCACATCGCCGATAGAAATCTCATTTTACTTTCCTTTTTCTTTATACTTAAGAGTTTGTTGACATAGATCATCATAAAAAACCCTTGGATTAGGGAATTGATTATCATAATGCTCCATTTCCTTGTACATATAACATTGAAGTATAGGAGGTGCACTATGTATAGCCTTTTCTTTGTCCACATCACTAGACATATTCTTCCCATCATTGTGGCATTCAAATGCCCGACGACCTTATTTTCCACATTTGAAACTTTTACTTGCCCCTTTAAGACATCTCCCTCCATGTTTCATTCCACACATTGAGAATAAGGGAAAACTCATCTTCTTTTACGTGTGATATTTAGATTTTCCTTTGAATTCCATTTTACTCTTCTTATCAAACAAATATGACTAATGGGTTACTCCAATCTCCTTCTCAACCTTGAGAGCACATCGAACGATTTCCTCATAGCTATTGAAATCCTTTATGGCTAACGCCCTTTGAAGACTTGGTTTTAATCCACTAAATAATCGATTGATCTTACTCTCAGGTTGGATGATAATCCCAGAATCATGCCTTGAAAGTCTTTTAAAAATTTCTTCGTAGGTACCAACAGATTCATCATCATTTTTCTTCAGTTCAAGAAACTCCTTCTCTATCTTCGTTAAAAGAATTCGAGGGAAGTACTTATTGAAAAATAAGTTATTGAACTCATCCCATTCCAAGGACTAAATTTCATCTCTTGGCCTCGTATTCTTGATAATATTCCACCATTAATCAGCTTCACCTACCAAATGATATAATACTAAATGACTTTTACATTTTCTGAACATTGAAGAACTAAAAATATCTTTTTAGTGGTATGGATCCATTTTTCAGCTACTAATGGATCAGTAGACCCACTGAATGAAGGTGGACGCTGCCTCATGAAGGATTCAACAGAATGTTTCTCCTTTCTTTGCTCGTCTGGAAGTCCTGCAAGATTCATATCTTGAGAAACTTGTGTGAGAATGGATACAAGATTTTTCATTCCACCTCCCATAATGTTTGGTTTCTCAGGGGGACAATCATTGCATTGCCCGTCACACTCAACATTAACACGGTTCCTTCGGGTTCTAGCCATTTACTAAAACCAACAATCATAGTGTGAGAAACACTAATCCTAATAGTAAAACCACATAATCAAGAATAAAATTTCACACTTTAGGTCTTGTCATAGGTTATTCATGGCCATTTCTAAAACTCTAATATTTTTTCCAATGCTTAGACATATCCTTAGGGTTCTTAATAAGGCTTTCACATCATAATTTCCAAAGGTTGACTATACCCTTCCTCTAATACCAAATATAATGTCCCATACTTTACATACATTGTTATTACTTCATAATTGATGCATACTTATTACAACATATAACAAAACCATGGTAGTACCGTATAGGTATAGTGTCTTCAGAAACTGGGAAACATAAACAACTGGTTCATAAAGAAACTACATTGTCTCCCATTTATTTCATTATATCTAGAGTCCCTTTTGGCATATCCTACTTAATAACCTTCTTCCTGACCTGGGGAAATATAACATACAAAAGGGTGAGCTCAAATGCTCAGTAAGGGTAAACAAAGGAAATATCATATTCATAAGAACATAGCATTTCAAAAATCTTAACCTGTAAAAGAGATCATAATATCATAACATGGGATAAATCATAGAAGTATAATGTAATCCCAATAATCATAACATAAAGCATGAAACTTTTTGGCATACATACATATCAAAGAAAATCATTTCTTAGTAGTCAAGACTCATTTCCAAGACTATCTTAGCAGACAAAGTCCATTTTTGAACTGAGTTCACTCCTCATTTCAGTCATGTATAACTGAACCAGATTAACCTATCATTCCAGAAATGTATATCTCATGAGATATAAATCTTTTCCCAGTGCATTGGAGGTAGATATAGGTCTCACCCATCTCATAATGATACCATTCTTATGTTTTCCACAAGATCATAAATCATACATCATATCATAATCCATGTAATAAAAATGGGATTCTTAAACGTCATGCCATCATAACATAATCCATATAAGATAATAGGGCATCACAAAAATAATTCCATCATAACATAGTCAAATCAATGTAAAAATAGGGATAGAAACAAGACCTTATATTATCTTATAGGGAAAATATTTTTTATAAAATTCTTGAACTTCATTCTTGAGGAAAATATCATTTCTAATTCAAAAGCATTTTACCTTTCTTAAAATATAATACAATTTTATACTAAAAGAAGTTGATTAAAAATAAACTTGAAAACATGTAAAGTAATCTTCATGGAAATAATTTTCTAATAATCTATTGAGGCTGTATAAGTTAAAAAAACAATCTTCTCGTACTTTGGCTGGAAAAGTCAAAAAGTACCTCGTATTAAAAACGACAAAAGATTCGTTCCATATCTTTTACTAAAAACTCACCAATGGGTAAAATTGTATATAAAAAGTTGTAGGTGGATGGAAATAATATTACATATTGAGGAAACATGGATGTGGATGATAAATATGCCTCAGTAAATTCGGATGTTTAAACAATCTCAGATAAAAATGAGACTGCGAGATTTTCCCTTAACTTAGGTCCGATTTGCTTCGTACGTATCCAAACCTCCTGTATAATGATTTAAATAATGTCATTGACTTATTACAGAATCATATTCATTGTTCTGATATCATATATGGTCATATTCTTATCTTCTTATTAGTAAAATTTGAGTGCTACTTGTTATTTGGGTGTTCATTACTTTGTGTTCTTATGCATATCTTGTCGAATAAATTCTTATTCTTATTTTTAGGTTATAGATACCTCATTTACCGAATTTTATTAGTGTAACATATATCATATTTATTCATTCAATCCATTTATATAATCATTATTCAACAAATATCATGTAGAATAGGTCGAATCACATCGTGGAGAAGGTATGCCGTACGTACGCAAGAGCGATGATATCGTTCCCATGATCGTGGAATTTTATTGAAGTGTATGTATACTATTTCATAAACAATATAACTATACAATAATCATATATATTAATTCTTGACACCATTATACCCATCCAAGTAAGGTGGTGGTGGAAAACAGATTACACCACGGCGTGGAGACGGTATTCCGTACGTACGCATGCGCGGTGATTTCATTTTCCATAGGATGGATAGAAGTTGAAATATGGTTGTTTCATATTTATAATAAAATATCAGTATATGAGTGATACTGATGTTATTACTTTATAATGAAACAACTAAAGAAGATTAAGTAGAAGACGAAATAAATTTGAATGAATTGATAACAGACATTACCTCTTCTTTGAAGCGCCTCTTCTTAACCTCCTCTTAGGGCACTAAAGATCGTCTATGAAGAAAAAAAGAGCCTATAGGATGTTTATAGGGAAGTTGATAAGAGAAATGGGCAGGTTTTGGCCGATAATTAAGGCTCAAAGTGGTGTGAGGATGAGAGGGAGGAGGTGCCCTTTTATAAGGGAGGAGAGGGGCACCTTAGGAAAAACTTAAAATATTATTTTATAATAAAGTCATATTCGGTTTTTAATAGCTCCAAATTGATTTATTTAAAAGCTAAGGTGGTAATTGGTCGAAATTATCTAATCCAATAAATTTTAGACAAGTTTAGGTTACTATTTTTACCTTATCATTTAGATTTAAATTTACGTTAAAAAAGGTTACTATTACCATGTTATCTTCTTTTCTTACACCATATGGTTATTAAACTTACTATAACAAGACAAAAGAACCCCAAGTGGTTCATTATTTACATATATAACCTTATCTAAGTCGTTTGTCCGAACCTTAGATTTTTATGAATAAAATAACAATTAATAATATAATATTTTTTTAAAACTATTTTATGTCAATTTTGAAACTATTTAGTAATTTATTTTTTTTAAAAAATAAAAACATCATTATTAGTTCTAAAAAAGTTAATTTAATCAATACTAAAATGTTATATTATCCTAAAAAATAATTTAATTTATAAAAAGTCTATATTTACATTTATTTGGGTATTTATAACATCCATTATGTTAATATTTCTTTAATAAGGTAATTACTGCATCATCATTGTATCATAATTAAATAAAATTGTTTAAAGCCTAAAAATTATAAATAAAATATCAATATGTAGTAAATATATTTATATTTATAATTAATATTTATAGTCTAGTTTATCTTATTTATAACCTTATGTTAAAAATATTGTAGTTATTAAACGTTGAATTTAACTATTTTAACTCTTCTTTAAAGAAAATAATATTAAATGTCCTAATATAATCCATGTGGAACTAAATGGTCATATTTTATTCCTATGGTTTTTTTGGTCGATTTAAACTTATCCAATAGAATTAGGACATGTTTTAGGGTAATAATAATACCATTTTTACCCTTAATCACCCTATTTAATTTACAGTGGTAAATAAAAGTAAAAAGTTACTATTCACCAAAAATTATTTTTATCTTATTGAACCAAATTTTACTCCTTGATATTAACCATGTATATTGGATTTTCGAAATTCCACTCATAGAAGTGGTAAAATTATGTTTTATGTAAATTTTCAAACTCTCCAAGGAGGTGGGTAAAAGACGGTGACAAGTTGAATGATATTTTTATATATATAATATTATTATAAAATGAATCCAATGAATTACGTTGAACTTATATAGGTATTATGTATCAATTTTGAACAAAAATAAATTAAAATAAAATAAATAATTATTTAAATAAAAAGGTGGTTTTTAAATAGTAACGCAGTGTTTTCACTATTCATCAAAAACTGAATGTTTTCAGAAAAATACCAAAAATAAACCCTAGGCTAATTTCAATATTCCGAATCCAAAAATGAAGTCCATTTTTAAATTTAAAATTTATAAAATTTCAAAAATTGGCTATTACTATTCATAACGGCTAGTTTTAATAATATTTTAATAGCATATCATTGTTTAGTGAAACTCAGTATTGCGTACAATACAGTCTATCGAGGAAGGTCGTGATTGCATGTAATGAAAGCCAGGCTAGTGTTGTTTGTAGTGAAGGATTCCTTTGATGATGTATATAACATAAAAACAAAATATTTCTCATAAAAATCTCGGGTGTTACAATACATTTATATCTCAAAATAAGTATATAAAATATATTCTTAATAAATTTGGAAACAAAAATACTAAAAGTATTATTAAACCTATTGGTACCTTTAATACTTTAGATCTTGATGAGATTAAGAAACTAGTTGATCAAAAAATGGTTAGAGGAATGATAGGAAATTTACTTTACATAACTCTTACTTATCCGGATTTAATGATTTCACTTTGATTATGTGAACGATATCATGAAAATCCAAAATAATCCCATATTAACGATGCAAAACGATTTTTTCATTATCTTATGGGATCTTTTAATATTTGACTTTTCTATTATTTTGAAAATGGTTTTGATTTAATTTTTTTTTTCAGATGCTGACTTTGGTGGAGGTAGAATGGATCATAAAAATTTATTTGAACGTGTTATTTATTATGAGAATCTTTTGTTTCTTTTTAATGTAAGAAACCAAATTCAGTTTCACTTTCCACTACAGTAGTCGAATATACAGTCGTAAGAAGTTGTTGTGATCACGTGTTGTGGATGTAACACATTCTCAATAAATATGGATTTATTTTTACTATGTCTAAAATACTTTTTGATAATAGAAGTATCATTACATTAATTAAAAACCCATCCCATCTCTCACATTCTAAGCATATAGATATAAGACATCATTACTTTCAAGATCACACACTAAGAGGATGTATAATTTTATAATTCATTAGAACATAATAACAACTTGTTGATATTTTTACAAAACCCATTACTTCTGATTGATTTTAATATATCAAAAAGAATATAGGAATGATCAATGTAAATTAATCACTCATATCTACTTCTTGTTGACCCATATCCTTACAATAAGATTCATATTTTCATATAGAGAGTACGTATGTTTTTTTTGTACTTGTTAGTTTCTTGTTTTCCAAAAAAAATTATTCTTTCTAAAATTTTTATCCTTATGAGTTTTACAAAATCAAACCTTTTCATAAACATTCAAATCCAATATTCATAAAATGTTTTTCAAACTCACAAATTGTTATAAATTTTTTGAACTAAAAAATTTATTAATTTCATTAGGATTAAAAAAATTCATAATCATTTTCTTATTTCAAAATATTTATAATAATATTTTATTATAATAAGATTATGTTCAGTATTTTTTAATCTATCATAATCTATTTTTTTTTACAAAAACCAAGAAGAGTAGGTTAATCTTACCGATTGATCTTTGCATTCTGAAAGGTATTCTTCTATTCTTTTATATTTTTTAAATTTTTCATCACATTGGATTATAATTTTTGTTGATATACTTTTAGTTTTTATAAATGAAAAGATTTTTTTTTCCAAATTTAAAAAAAAAAATAATACAAATGAGCCTCACTCTCATAAAAGTATTAAAAACATCGAGATATCAAAAATTCTGTTTAAATATTCTTCAGATCAATATTAACGATTAGATCAAAATGTTTTTGAATCTCAATTATTGGTTATATTAAGGAAGATGAACCATCACCTTTGATGGCTATATAAGGGTGGTTCACCACATGTCCCACATCGGTTCCTTCATTGGTTGCACCACCGAATTGTTGGAGCCATCAAAGTCACTGGTAACAATTTTTTTATTTTGTCTGTTCTATATTTTTATAATCCAACATTGATGGCTACTAAGGAAGATTTTTCAAAGTGGTACATGTTCATGAAAAGGTTGATAGAGATACCGTGGATTAAAAAACATGATTCTACACTCAAGAAAATAATTTCAATACATGGTTGGTAATTTGTTTGTGTATTAAAACCTTATAATGATTTTTATCATTACTTTCTAGATGTAGATTCAGAGCTCTATACCATTTTTTAATTTGTTAAAGACGATGGAAATGAAAAATATTGTGTTACAATGTTAGGAATGAGATAAAAACTATCACATTAGAATGATTCAGATTTTTTTAAGAGTACCCTCAGAAAGAGATGAATATTAATCTTCTAATAATCATTCAAAATTATTGGTAGTTATTACAAAATCACAGTCAGATTTTTTCTATTTTCAGAATCTAACAATGTTAGAATGGTTTCAGAGTTGACTGTAGACAACTAGGTAGTTTATATTTAGTGAAAGGTTTCTTAATTAGGAGAGGAGTATATAGAGATACATTAAAAGTATCAGATGTTTTTTTTTGTTTTCTTATTGAATATTAGGTAGATTGACTTGTAAAATTCATCTTTATCACTATAGAAAATATAAAAATGGCCTCAACAAATACTAAGATAATTGTGTTTTTATATTTTATTAGAAAACATTTTGTGAAGTGTATGAAGGTTTTCAAGATATAAATCACATCATATCTAGTCTAAGAAAAACATTCCTTTATCCATGAGGGTATGATGCCTCGAATGAGGTTGGTTTTTGATACTAAGTTAAAAATATTTGTTGAGATAGAGGATGGTACTACCTCTGATACCCAACCATCATCAAAACCTAAAAAGGATAATAAAATTAAGAGAAATGTAGAGAAATATCATACAGGAAAAATAAATAAAGTGATGAAGATGCTTGATGAAGTTTTTAAGGAAATGATGAAATTTAAAGATGAGAAAAAACCCAGTGATCTAGAGTTCAGACTTGACCCTATTAGGTGATATCATTGAGAATCTAGGCTGCTGAACAATTAGTAGAATAAGATAAATTAATGAAAAAAAATAAGTGGTAATATGAAGCATATATATAAGGACCTGACCTTATAACATTACATAATATTGAATTAAATGAATATTTCACATTAAAGATCTTTTCAGGTTTAGAGTTTTAGAGAATTAGGCCATAACTAGTACATAACAACTTTAATATTACAAGTAGACACTACTAGTCATTATCCATTTTTTCGTAAAATAAAAACTCTTAAAAATAAACATGTTTAGTTCTATATTTTAGACAACATGACTTTTCCTTGATCATGTCCTTGACACTATTCAACTTTAAGTCATGTGGAAAAAATTTCAAAAACATGGGATGAGCATAAAAAGCTCACAAATGGTTATAAAATAAAGAAGGCAAACATTATCACATCAATAAATACAAATCAATGAAACTATATTTTCCAATCATAACGTACCTTACGAAATCATACAATTGATGAATAACACAAAAAAATTATAAATCATAAAGGTTACTTATGGAATCTATATCAAACTTACATTGTAGCTATCAGAGCTACATAGGGTGTTATATTTGGAATACCCATCACAGTATACTATCAAAATATCTTAGGAGAAACATCACCTTCACCTTCTTCACGTTACCCAATGCATTGGAGAGCCATCTCAGGCTCACCCACCCTAGGTTTATCAAGAAACCACCCATATACGTCAACAATTCCCAATAACCATAACATAATAATAACACATAACACAAGTACAAACGAAAGACAACATTTCCACATTCCAATATATCAAATCAAGATATTGAAATAAACAATGCTTTATCAAATTCTTTTCAAAACCATTTAAAAAGTGATTTTTGAATCAAATTCTCCCATACCACATTGAAAAATTTAAATAAATTTATTATTTGAAAACATTAATGTCCATATAAATAAATCCTAAAACACATTTTGAAAAAATGGACATTAATGAGAAATATTTGGAGGAATAAATCCATTAAACATTTAAAACGATACTTTAGTTAAAGAGGTTTAAAAAAAAGAGTGATGCTTAAATACAAATTAATGATGAATAACATTTAATAAGTACTTTTTAATATCATGAGAATAAAGGGATTCATGATATAATATTTCAAAGGAAAGTATATACACCATATAAGAGTGAATTGGTGCATAACAACAATGAATTGTCAATGGAAATGTAAATTGAGAGGAAATCCCTTAAAAAGATGGTATCCTTAAATTAAGGATAAATCAATCATATAATTATGTGTAACAAATATATAAATACACCCAATATAAATATATATTAAGTTTAAAACAATCAGACTACATTAACACATATTCCTAGGATGACATATTCTAGAAGTACAAGATGAACGCAATGAATTGAAATTGGGTTAAGAAGTTACCTTGTAAAAATTCGACATACTAACGGCATCTCTTTAAAAATAAGAAAATTATTTGATGAGATAAAAAGGGTATCTCAACACTTGGACATAATTTTTACATCAATTAGGATATAGAAAAACATATCCCAACATAATAATATTTAAATTAAAAAACATAACAAAAATAAATTCATTTAAAAAGAGGAGGGTGAAAGGTTCCCTTGCCGATTTGGTAACTTACAGAACATACTCCCCATGAAAGAACGATCATAAATTGAAGATTTAAATACTCATAAATGAAAGTATATTACACAAAGTGTACAATCATGGGATGAACATACACCACAAGAAATGAAATAGTGGCAAATATAGCATGAATCCCACGGGAATAAAAAGTGAGATGAAACCCTTTACCACATTTTAATCAACTGAGTCGTATGACTAAACAATAATAACCACAAAATTAATCACAGAATACCATGAAAATGATGATAATAATGATAATATATATCAAATGTATGTATAAAATACACCACATGCATCTAATAAGTGGTGAACAATGGAAATCTCACAGAATTAAAAGTGAGATAAGAAAATCGGTTACCTTGTGCCCGACTTGACCTGTTCTTTATTTTATAACCTGAATAATAAACTAATGTTAATTTATACATGCTTAAGATACCTTTTCATGTTTAATATTCCTTTTATATTACTTATTACCATGTTATAAAAATTATTTAATAATTTAAGTTTATAACGGTCATTTTTTTGATATTTGGTACTTGATTAAAAAAAATGAACACCTTTTAATTACAAGTTGTTCATGTGGTAAGATATAAATTATATTCAGAATGTTATTAATGATTTAGATGTCATATATATCATATATATCCAGTATATACATGTATTTAAAATAGTACATAATATTTTGAGGTTAGAAATGAAATGCACCGTTCATGGAGACGATAAGCCTTACATAAGAATGAACGCTACTTCGATTTCTATTTATTATTTTAATTGAATTAAAAACATAATGATACGTAGTTATATTATAATTCCAGTATAATATCATATACAATATTATTAACTCCATCCTTTATACATCCTACATAAGACATTAACGAGCCATATCACTTTGAGGGGGCGGTAGTCCGGACTTCCTTTAATGAGATTATCGTATTCACCCACTATGGAAACCATAAAGGAGTTCTATAAATGAAGAAATATAGAATAATAAAGAAAAAAACATAATATATATAATATATAAATAAAGTTCCATTATAATGGCCACCATGAGAGGCGGTAGGAGATAATTGAACAAACATCATTTCGTGAGGCGTTTGTTTTCCATGCAGAGAAACATTATGTTCTTTACCCAATAGATGGAGGTTTTTGTAAGTGTAGATAGAATAATTCTCATAAAAACATAATTTTATATTTAGGATAGTGGTTTTTTAAAAAAAAATAAATGTATAAAATGTGTTTACGGGATGGAGAAGTAAAATAAAAGAAAACAATTTAAGAGAAACTGTTACGTTTAATTTGGGTAACTTCCATTATTTTGAACCAAAAGGAATTCTTGATGTGCCATATGCCTAAGTTAAGGCTAAAAGGAGGAGGATAGGGATGTATTGAGATTAATTGTGCAGATGTTGGATGAGCCTAAAGGAATGATAGGTGTGAAGAATTGGTTAGAAGTTGTTTTCTTTTATAAGGGAGAGGAGGGGCTCTTTAGGACAGTGTGAAAACGTCATTTTATTATAAACATATCTTCAGTTTCAAAATTTAAAAATATCATTAAATTCATTGATAAGATTACTCATATTAAAAATAATATCATCCAATAATAATTGGACAGGTTTTCAATGTAATTTTAATATTTATAATCTTATTTATATAAATCTTTTATTAATGAGGTAAATACTACATCATTATTGTGTCATAAATAATATAATTTATGTGATGTCTAAAAATTATAAAACAAATAACATGATGATGGAAATATTTTTATATTTGTAATGAATATTTATAGATGAAAATATAATTTATATAACACCATATAAAAAGTAATTTATTAAAAGATTTTTGTTTATGTCATTTTTGCCTATACATTAAATTAATTAATCTAAAGTGTCATTATCTATCATAAGTGGCTCCATGGTGTCCCAAAATAGTCCCAATTATTCCCATGGTTGGTCATTACTCATCCATTATGTTTAGGACATGTGTTAGGGTAATTTTGAATTATTAAAATATTTTTTTACCATGAATTACCCTATTTACCATTAACCACGGTAAATAAAAGTCAAAAGATACTATTCCAAAAAAAATATTTTCATCTCATTGAACCACATTTTAAATCTTTTATAACAACCTTGTGTCTCAGATTTTCAAAATTCAATTCACAGAAGTGGTAAAATTTCATTTAAACGAAAAATTCATTTTTTAACTACTACTATGTGATTTCACTATTCATAAAAAATTGATGTTTTTAAGAAAAATACCAAAGATTCAGCCTATGAATTATTTGATATTATGAATTCAAAAATTATGTCTATTTTTGATAAATTAAAAACATAGAAGTTGAATTAAGTAATTTAAAATTAATTCTCGTTGTTAAAACAAATAGTGTGTTTTTAAGGTTTGATAACTATCAAAAGATTGACACTTGTTTATGTACAATTTCAAAGTGAAATTAAATCCAATGACCAACATTGGATTAAATGGTAAAAATATATTCTAATTAAACTTTAAAACCAATTAAAAATATAATATAACCATATAGATAAATTAGATTAAAACACAATTTTGAATTAAAATACAATATTTTTCACCATTCATTAGAAAATGAACTTTATCAGAAACAATTCCAATAATTTACACAAATTAAATTTTGATGTCCCCATTCTAAAAAAGGATTTTATTTGGTCAAATATAATGTATTAAAGTTACCAAAATTATATTTAAAGAGAGTTCTCCATTAAAAGGCGGTAAATCGGCCTTTTAATGTAAATTATTCTTAAAATTGTATTCATTCACATTTTAAGCCTCAAATATTTATTGGATAAATGTAAATACATTTAACAATCATGTATAATCATACTGTAGTTATTTTTGTTCATTCCTTCCAATACAACAGCTAGGAGTTAACTAACATTTAAAATAATAATATTATATTATTAGTGTGCAATGTAAGATTTCAAAGAAACCCGTTGTTGCGTATCAGGTACGCTATCAAACATAGAAACCCCTTTAAAGTTAAATTAATATTTAATTCACCAATATTAATAAATATGAAATATTTCTTATTATTTATTTAATTGAAATGTTACATCCTTCCCACATTTTGGGAATTGTATTCTTGCAATTTTAAAACTGGGCATGGAAACTTCATTAAAAGTCCCACATCGGAAAAGAGTCAGTAAAACTATAACTCTAAAAGATATAAGGAAAAGTACAATTGTCACCTGAGATAACCCGTACTAGGATTCCATGTAGGAAAACATGGATTTGGAAGAGAGAAGAAATTGTCATGTTCTGATGGAGTGTGATAGAAAACATGATTAGGAGAATGTTACCCACTAGAAAATCACAAGCATATTATGTGTTAAACGATCTTTGATTACCTGTAGGAAACGTAAACCAACAACATTTTTTTACATTCCTTTTCATAGTTTGGATGAATTCATTTACTACATATAATAATAACATAATGCAATATACATACCTTCACGTAGAGTTTCATCCATAAAAAAGCTTCTAGCAAAAACTTATCTTTTCTCCAAACAAAGAGAACTCAAAAAGACTTGGTCACATAAAAAGCACAAGAATCATCTTCTTGAGAATCACATAATCCACAAAAGAAGACCTATATATTTCCCTTGTCTTTATACATCAACTAAAACCAAAAATTTTAGTGTGAGATCAGATAATACCCAAAAAGGATAATGATTTACAAAAATAAAAACTACTCTTAATCTACAATTTTTTTCAAACAAAACCCAATGTTCAACAAAGACCATTCAAAAAAACGACTTTCTGTAAAATTATTCAAATGTGATCAAAACTAAGATTGAAACCCAAATATCATAAGGATTTAATTAAATAGTCTTCCAAGATAACGTTTATCTCAAAATGACAATAGTTACTCATAATGTCTCATATTGAAAAGTAATTAACCAAATAACATGCTCTCCCTGATAGGTTAATAATTTTTATAAATAAACCAAATCGCCATATGTCCACAATAAAAACATAGATTCTTCCAAAATAAAATTTCAACCATTATTCCACAATTGAATTCCATAGTATTAAATCTCCATTAGGTATATAGTGTTTCCTCAAAAGAGAGAACGTCTTCCACAACAACCTTTATCACTTAATCACTAAATCATTTATCTATACTATATATATCCATTTGATAGAACCTAAGTTCCAAAAATAAAATTATTTTTTGTCCATAAAAACATTTTGCTAAAATAATAAGTCATACTAACCAGGGACTTCATGTAGGCTAGTGGTAGGCGATGCACCATTGTCGCCCTTCGGTTGTGGGTTCGAATCCTGCAACCTTTTCAGATGTGACGGGTTGTCCTTTTTATAAAACAAAAAAATAAACCTAACATGTTTTAACCTCAATGGTTTCCTTATACCTATAATTTTCATCCAAATCCACTATGATCTCAACATCTTAATTCTTGATGTCTTATTTCACCACCATATGATAAAATAAAACAATCCCCATATTGAGGAACGTAATACCTTGATCATGGTGTCCATTTGGATTCATCATCATCTAGTTCACGTAGGTAGAAGGTCCATGCATCGCAACAATGATTTAGAGATCCTTCAAAATAATTTTCTTCCTCCATCCAAATACAACTTGTACGACATGGGTCATATGGGTGTTCACATAAAAATATTTTTGGAAAATAATCATGTATGACATATAATTTCAAAACATCTGATAAAACATGATTTCTATAAAATAGTCATACCAAATTTGAGTTGAAACTATAAAGTAATGGTCCTTTTAAAATACCATAGGTTTGTTCTGAGAGACTATATTTTAAAATAAAATATAAACAGGTTGTTCAAGGGTCTCCTTCTTCAGCACCTTTTTTAAAATCACAATATGCTTCAAAATCTTGTGATAAGGTAAAATATTTGAAACTTCCTTGATAATATTTACCTTTCCTGAAAATATGAGAATATTGTGAAAATAGTATTTTTCTAAATACTACCCATTATCCACGATGATAACGAGGTATAGTGGAGGTGTTTGATATCTCAAACAACTAATTGCAAGGGATTTGTATGCTAGAAAAAGTTTCACAATCATCCAAACATGACTTTTCAATAATTATCACAAGCGTGTCATCAGGAAAATATAGGAATGTCATTTGAGATCCTCCTCCTTCCATTTTTAACTGACTTTCCTTGATCTGAAAAATTTATAAAACAATGATTTAACTAAAATAATAGACATAGGGACTAACCATGTGTCTAACAAAAACTCATAATGCCTAAAGTTGTCTAAACTGACCTCTAATACCAACTATAAAGACCTGACATTATAACATTACAAAATATTGAATTAAATGAATAATTTACATTGAGGATCTTTTAAGGTTTAGAGATTTAGATAATTAGGCCATAAATATTACATAACAACTTTAATAATACAAGTAGACACTACTACTCAGTATCCAATTTTTCATATAATAAAAACTCTTAAAAAGAAACATCTCCAGTTCCATATTTTAGACAGGATGACTTTTCCTTGATCTCATCCTTGACCCCATTCATCTTTAAGACATGTGGAAATGATTTAAAAAACTTGGGATGAGTATAAAATGCTCAGTAAGGGTTTTAAATAATGAAGGAAAACATTATCCCATCAATAAATACAAATCAATGAAGATATATTTTAAAATAATAACATACCTTATTAAATTATAATATTTATGAATAACACACAGAAATCATAAATCATAATGGTTACTTATGGAATCTATATCATACTTACATTGTAGCTATCACAGCTATATAGGGCGGTACACCTGGATTACCCATCACAGTATATTCCCTAAATCTCTTAGGAGAAACATCATGTTTACCTCCGTGATGTTAGCCAATGCATTGGAGAGCCATTTCAGGCTCACCCGCCCTAGGTTTATCACACAACCACCCATATACGTAAAAAATTCCCAATAACCATAACTTAATCATAACACATAACACAAGTATAAAGGAAAAAAACATTTCCACATTCCAATATATCAAATCAAGATATTGACATAAACAATACTTTATCAACTCCTTTTGAAAACCATTCAAAAAGAGATTTTTGAATCAAAGTGTCTCATACCACTTTGAAACTTTTAAATAAAATTATCATTTGAAAACATTAATTTCCATATAAATTAATCCTAAAACCCATTTTGAAAACATGGATAGTAATGAAAAATATTTGGAAGAATAAATCTTTTATACATTTAAAACAATACTTTAGTTAAAGATGTTTTTACCAAAAAACAGTGATTCTTGAATACAAATTAATCAGGAATAACATTTAATAAGAACTTTTTAATATCATGATAATAAATGGATTCGTGATATAATATTTCAACGGACAGTGTATACACCGTATAAGAGTGAATTGGTTCAAAACAACAATGAAGTCTCAATGGAAATGTAAATTGAGATGAAATCCCTTATAAAGATGGTATCCTTAAATTAAGGATAAATCAATCACATAATTATGTGTAAAAATTATATAAATACACCCAATATAAGTGTATATTAACTGTAAAACAATCATATTTCATTCACACATATTCATATGATGACATATTCAAGAATTACAAGTTGATCCCAAAGAATTTAAATTGGGTTAAGAAGTTCCCTTGTAAAAATTCTACAGCCTAACGACATCTCTTTAAAATTATGAAAATGAGTTTATGAGATAAAAACGGTATCTAAACACTTGGACATAATTTTTACATCAATTAGGATATAGAAAAACATATCTCAACATAATAGGATGTAAATTAAAAGACATAACAAAAAGAAGTATTTTAAAAAGATTTTGGGTGAAAGGTTCCCTAACCGATTTGGTAACTTACAAAACATATGCCACATGAAATAAGGATCATAAAATGAAGATGTAAATACTCATAAAATAAATTTTATTACACAAAGAGTACAATCATGGGCAGTACATACACCACAAAAAAAGAAATAGTGGCAAATATAGCATGAATCTCACGGGAATAAAATGTGAGATGAAACATTTTACCACATTGTAATCAACTGAGTCGTATGACCAAAAGATAATAACCACCAAATTAATCACATAATACCATGAATATAACGATAATCATGATAATATATAACAAATGGTAGTACACAACACACAACATGCAATGAATAAGTGGCGAACAATAGAAATCTCACGTAATTAAAAGTGAGATAAGAAAATCTCTTACCTTGTGTCCCACTTGACTCGTTCGTTATGTAATCGCCAGAATAATAAACTAATTTTAGTTTATACTTTCTTAAGAACCTTTTTAGTGTTTAATATTCCTTTTATATTACTTATTACCATGTTATAAACATTATGTAATCATTTAAGTTAATTACAGCCGTTTGGTCGATATCGGGTAATTGTGTAAAAAAATGAACACCTTATAATAACAATTTGTTCATGTGGTAAGATATCAATTATCTTCATAATGATATTAATGATTTATATATCATATATATAATATATATCTAGTATATACATGTATTTAAAATAGTACATAACATTTACAGGTAAGAAATGAAATGCACCGTTTATGGAGATGGTAAGCCGTACGTACGAATGAACGCTACTTCCATTTCTATTTATTATTTTTATGGAATTAAAAACATAATTATACATAGTTATATTATAATTCCAGTATAATGTCATATGCAATATTATTAACTCCATCATTTATACGTCCCACATAAGGCATTAATGAGTCATATCACTTTGAGGGAGCGGTAGTCTGCACTTCCTCTAATGAGATTATCGTATTTAGCCACTATGGAAACCATAAAGGAGTTATATAAATGAAAAAATATATAAGAATAAAGAAAACATAAACATAATATATATCATATATAAATACAGTGCCATTATAATGGCCACAATGAGAGGTGGTAGGAGATAATTAAACATTCATCGTTTCGTGAGGCATTTGTTTCCCATTCAGAGAAACATTATGTTCTCCACTTATTAGATGGAGGTTTTTGTAAGTGTAGTTATAATCCTTCACATAAAAAAATCATAGTATATTTACGATATAGGGTTTTTTTACAAAATAAATGAATAAAAAGTGTTTATGTGTTGGGGAAGTAAAATAAAAGAAAACAATTTAAGAAAAACCGTTACCTTTAATTTGGGTAACTTCCTTTGTTTTGAACCCAAAGGACTTATTTAAGTGACTTATGCCTAAGGTAATGCTTCAAAGAGGAGGAGAGGGATGTATTGAGCTTAATTGGGCAGAGTTTGGACGAGCCAAAAGGATTTATAGGTGTGAGTAATTGGTTATAAGTGGTCTTCTTTTATAAGGGAGAGGAGGGGATCTTTAGGAAAGTGTGAAAACATTATTTTATTATAAACATATAATTGGTTTCAAAATGTCCAAATATCATTAAATTATAATATAAGATGGCTCATATTTGAAATAATACCATCCAATAGATATTGGACAGGTTTTCAATGTAATTTTAATATTTATAATCATATTTATTTTAATATTTTATTAATGAGGTAAATACTACATCATTATTGTGTCATAAATAATTTAATTTATGTGATGTCTAAAAATTATAAAAAAAATACCATGATGATGGAAATATTTTTATATTTCCAATGAATATTTATAGTTTAAAATATAATTTATATTACTCCATATAAAATTTATTTTCAAAAAGATTTTTGTTTATGTCATTTTTTCCGTTACATTAAATTAAACAATCTAAAGTGTCATTATCTTTGATAAGTGGATCCATGGTGTCCCAAAATAGACCCAAATATTCCCATGGTTGGACATTACTCATCCAATAAGGTTAGGACATGCATTAAGGTAATTTTTAATTATTATAATATTCTTTTTAGTGTGCAATGTAAGATTGGAAATGTAGAGAAATATCCTCTAGTGAAGATAAATAATGTGATGAAGATGCTTGATGAGGTTTTTAAGGAAATGATGAAATTTAAAGATGAGAAAAAACCTAGTGATCTAGAGTTCAAACTTGACCCTATGAGGTGATATCATTGAGAATCTAGGCTGCTGAACAATTAGTAGAATAAGCTAAATGAATGAAACAAAATAAGTTGTAATATGAAGAATATATATAAGGACCTGAACATATAAAATTACATAATATCGAATTAAATGAATATTTCACATTGAGGATCTTTTCAGGTTTAGAGTTTTAAAGAATTAGGCCATAACTATTACATAACAACTTTAATATTACAAGTAGACACTACTTGTAACACCCTGACCCCATTTACCTAGAGTCGGTGCATTATTACATAACATTGGAATGATCACAAGAAAGATCAAGTCTCAAAAGAACAATTATTTTAGTAGCCTAGGAATGACTAGATACATTTATAAAGTTTACATTACATCATAAAATGAAAACTACAACAATATAGTCTCTATAGTCCACACTCTTATCCCCTCATACTATCCCTGCAGGTCATTCATAAATTACTTCTTCATATCCTGGGAAAAATAAAACATAGAAAAGGGGTGAGCTCAAATGCCCAGTAAGGATAACAATATAGTGGAAACTTTCATAAATAAGAATAAACATTTATGGCAATGTATAACTAAAACAAAAGCCTTTTAAACTTTAACATCAACATAGTATGGAAAAAATAAAATGAAATAATGCCATTTACTTATTCACAAGGATACTCAACTAATCGAATAATCACATGCAATATCAATAACCACTTTCATAATGATGGAATGCATAATTCAAGACTATCATAACCACAGATCCAAGGCCTCGTGCCAAGACTACAAATAAGATTTTTCCAGGGCCTTGTGCCAAGACACTAGTTTGTCTCATGAGACCTACTAATGCATCGAGGAGCTATAGCGGGCTCCAACCGTCACATATTACGTCTAATGAATTCCCATATGAAAAGGTTCAAACATAACATAAACATTCGTATTCAGACAAGAATTTGAAATGTAAATACTTCATCCATAAACCACGAATGGTATAAGAATAACACATCCACATTCAAAAACATCACAAATACATCAAAACAATATGGAAGTTTTTTATCATAATAAAACCACTTAAAATAAACTTAAAATCCATCAAAGGATGTTGAAAAAGATGAAATAAAAACTATTTAATAGAAATATTTCTTTTTTTTAAATCATTTAAAAGTCACACATTTATTAAGGAAGTAATTTAAAAGAGAATTATGAATCAAAGTGTTCCATACCACTTCAAATTTTTTTTAAAGAAATATCATTTCAAAACATTCATGTCCATATAAATAATTCCTTAAAATCATTTTGACAACATGGACATTAATTAAAAATATTTAGAAAGATAATTATTTAAATATTTAAAATTATGATTTTGATAAAGAGTACATTTCAGAAATTCTTAAAATATTAATTTTGAAATCATTTAAAAGTCACATAATTATAAAATAAAACAATAACTTTGAAAATAATCTTATAAGCTTGTAAGGGAAGCTTCAGAGATTTTATAACGGCAGAAAATAGCCGCACCTACCGTATAAGTTAAAAAAACATTCTTACCTTAATTCTGTCAAAAAGGTTAAAAAGGACCTTGTTTGGAAAACGACGGAAATATTCTTTTATAAACATCTTATAAAAATTCAAATAAGCGTATAAATGACTTTAACACATATTCTATAAAATATTAAGAATGTTTCGAAATGCACTTTCAATAAACATGGATGTGGATGATAAAGAGGTCCCAGTATATAATTTCGTATAAACAACCTCAGATAATGAAGAGATTGTGAAATAACCCTTACCTTGTACTTTTACTTGGTTGGGGGTAGGTTAAACACCTGTATAATGATGAAATAATTGTTATTAAATTATACAAGAATCATATACAATATTATGTTATCATATATGATCTTTTAACATTTCTTTGTTAATAATATCTTAGTATTATCGTCGTTTCGGTTGTTAACTTACTCGTTTTCATTTATATGTTTGTTACGTAGGCCATGATTGTCATGGATAGGTTGTATAATATTCATATCCATAATGATGTCAATTCCTTAAACATTATTTTTAAATCATCAAATGAAAATTATACTTGAATGGATACGATGGATAATGAATCTCATCGCATTCATAGAGACGGTAGTCTGTAAGTACGCACGAGCGACAATATCATTCTTTTGATATTAAAATAATATTTAATTGGATGGTATATCTTATATATAGAATTATTATCATTTTATATTTATTATTTACATTAATTACACATACTTATTATACCCATCCAAATAATAATATATTGTATAACAATTACACCACGACCTGGAGACGGTAAGCCGTACGTACGCATGTATGGTGACATGTCATTCAAACAAAGGATAGAATACTAAATATGTTTGTACCATATTTATAATAATATTACAGTATATAAGATATACTGGATTCATTATTTTATAATGATAATAACAAATAAATAAGAAAATGAAGAAGAAATGAATTTGAAAAAATGTGGTGAAAACATTACCTCTTCTTCGGGTTCTTCATTTTGATTTGATCAAAAGGACTCCATAGGTTGGCATTAGGACCAAAATAAGGCTTCTAGGTTGTATTGAGGGAAGTTGAGAGCGTATTTGGGCAGGGTTTTGCCTAACCAAAAGGCTTTGAAGGTGTGAATAATTGGTTATAAGTGGTGTCATTTTATAAGGGGGAGGAGGGGAACCTTTGGAAAAGCTAGAAATATTATTTTATAATAAATTAATATTAGGTTTATAATGAATCCAAAGTGGATTATTTAAACGTTAAGCTAGAGATGGGTATAAAACCACTCAACCAATATAATTTTGATAGGTTTGGGTTATTACATTAACCTTATCTTTAAGTATTAACTCTTAGTTAATTAGTTTCACTTTTACAATGTCTCTTTGTATTTTTATATTATATGGTTAATAAACTTACTATATACATACAAGAGACCCCCAAGTGGTCCATTAATGATACACCTATCATGATATAGGCCTCTTGGCCGAACCTTAGATTTTTAGGAATTGAATATCAATTAATAATATAATATTTGTTTTAAAAACACTTTTATGTCAATTTTGACACTATTTGGAAAATTTATTTTTTTGAAAATCATAATAGATTTATTACTTCGAAAAAATTTAATTAAATAATTCCTAACATGTCATATTAACCTAGAAATTTAGTTTAATTCCTAAAAAGTCTAAAATTATATTTATTTGAGTATTTATAATATCAATTATTTTAATGTTTCACTATTATGGTAATTACTTCATCATCATTGTGTCATAAATAAATTAAATTATTTAAGGTCTAAAAATTATAAATAAACTATCATTATGTAGGAATTAGTTTTATATTTCTAATTAATATTTATATTAAATAATTTAACACATATAACCCTATTTAAAAATTGGTTTCCTAAAAGATATATGCTTATATCATTTTTGTATTTATTTTAACTTAATTACTATAAAGTGTCATTATCACTTAAAAGTGGCTCCATGGGGTCCACAAATCGACCCAATGATGCCCATGGTCGGACATGTATCAACCAATAAGGTTAGGACACATTTTATGGTAATTAAGTATTATTATAATATTATTTTTTAACCCTTATTTACAAGATTTACCCTTTAACCACGGTAAATAAAATATTTACCGAAGTAATTATTCAAAATGTCTAAAAAAATGTTACCTATTCGCACAATTTGGAAATCATGATTCTAAATATGGAAAACATTTTTCCAAATTCAAAACACATAAGTGGCTGGAATTAATTTAAAATTAATTCCTGTTGTTAAAACAAAAACCGTGTTTTTAAGAGATAATAATTATCAAAAGATTGACACTTGTTTATATCCGGTTTAATTGTGAAATTATGTACAATGAACAACATTGCATTAAATGGTAAAAATATATTCCAAAAATACTTTAAAACCACTCATATTCATAATTTAACATTATAAATTATTTCGATTAAAAAAGATGGTTTTAATTAAAATTTAGTAATTTTCACTATTCATCAAAATATAAATGTTATCCGAAAAGTTCCAAAATATCACCCTAGGATGAATTAGATATTCTGAATCCAAAAATGATGCCCATTTTGAGATATAAAATTTATAAAATTTCAAAACGTAGGTATTACTATTCATAACGGCTATTTTGATTGGTTGTAGTGTGCGTTAGAACTCGAAGTTGCGTACAACACACGCTACTGTATTATTCAAAGAGAAGCGTACCATGGAAGCTTGGGGTGTTAACTTGAAAATTTTTGATGTCCCAATTCTAAAGAATAAATTAATTTAGTCAAATTAAATATATAAAAGTTTAAAATATTGGATTTAAAAAAGGGTTTCACTATTAAAAGTTGGTAAAAGTGCATTTTTTGAAAAATAATTCTTTTATCGGAAAAAAAATGAATTTGTTCTTACATTATGTCTAAGTAACTCATAATATGGATTCTAAAATTATAAGGATTATAAAAAGTTTAAAATTTAGTTAATACTATTCATAAACTCTTTTGAACGCCATGTTTGGTAAGTCATGGTGTGCTTGAAATCGGTGTTGCGTGTAGTGAAAGTTATTGAATTATTTTGAAAAAATAACACACTATGAAATTTTGGGTGTTACATTCTCCCCTCCTTCAATAAATTTCATCCTCGCAATTTGAAATTGTTCTTAAAAAATAAAAGTTTGAATATAGAAAATATCTTTGTGGGAAAAGCCATATCGAAAATTGGGTTAATAAAATTTATTCTTAATAAGAGGAAAAGAGAAATGAAAGGGTCACCACCAAATTCGGATCTCTATTCGGAGAACATTGGTGACAATTAGAGACATATAATTGGAGGAAAAACGTAAATATTTATAGTTCGTGATTGAGGTCATCAATCACAAAGAAGTGTAAAATTGAGGTCCTTAAATTCATCAATCTATGCTGATTTGAAATACAATTGTTTCAACAAAACAGAGGGTATTAGGATAACAAATTTTTAGTTTTATGATTCCTTAAATAATGTATAAGAATTAATTTCTTCATAAAATAAGAGAAGAAGAAAAATATATTCTTGACAAGTAGAGGTGCATCCTTTAACAAATTTCTACCACAAACTCATCTTTCACTCTAAAAGATAATAGAACATAAAAAATATATTCTATTTGCCTATTCGTATAGGGTTCAAAAAAAATGAATTTATAATTAATCTATAATATCTTTTAAAAAAACTACATTATTTAATCCAGAACATCATGTGGGCCAGTGGTAGGTGATACACCCTTGTCGCCCTTCGGTTGTGGGTTCAAGTCTCACAGCCTTGCCGGACATGACGAGTTGCTACCCGACCTCTAGGTTATCCTTTTATGGAAATCCAAAAATAATCCAAACTAGAACTATCCAAAATACTTTAGTCAAAAATTTATAAGGAAGGTAAACAAAATGAAGATCCTTTTTTCCGTGTAATAACATGTGAAGACCTTCATCATGTATTCTTTTAAAACACTACAACATCCTAAATTACCATAAAACCTTATTAATTACATTCATGATCCCTTATTCCTTAAAGAATATTTGGATATATTCCTTCAATCCAAAAATGTTGTAAACCCCAACAATGATGGAATATACAAATCATTAATCAGTTTCAAGGTAGTCAAGAATATCCAATATAATTTATCCAAATCAATCATATATTATTCTAAAATTACTAGCTCGTTATTAGAACCATATTATGGTTTATCTTTCTCTCAACCATATATTTTCCAGAAAATTAACCAGCTATTGAGTCACTTTTCTTTGTTCCACGCAATCTCAAGTCCTTAATGAAATAGTATTGCAGTACAATCCTTATATACTCCATAATTATTATAACAAGTACATTGTTGATACAACACTCAAATGACATAATCAACATAAGAACACTAATCATTCCTCTTCATCTGTGGTAGTATCATAACTTCATTATTATCCAATAGAATCATTTGCAGCATAGTCTCATGACTAGGACATAGGTTCACGTAGTGTCCAAAATCCTTGAAAATGAAGCATTGTGCATTTGAAACCTTTTTCTTACCCTTACAGTCACATACTTGGTGACCTTTTTCTCCACACTTATAACATACTCCCATTACCTTCAAAAAATTTTCAAGGTGATTCTTTCCACAGTTATCACATATGGGAAAATCCTTATTTACCTTCATCCTTTTATCTGTCCTTCTCTCTACATCCTTTCCTTCTCTGGCTTCCCTTCAAAGCCATAGGACTCCGAGAATTATTTACTTATCTTATCAACACATGATACTATTTCTTCATATGATGATAATACGTGGGAGACTATTTCCCTTTTAAATTTTGGATTAAGACCATGAAAGATATGATCCTCCTTACTCTTTGGATCATGCATATTTTTGGAGTTCTCATTCCTTCTATTGGGCGCCATTTCTAAACAATGTCATAAACTAGACCAGTTTATGAATAAAAATACATAATTCCATATTTGTAAAACACTTAACATAAATTGAACTATTTATAGATATAATCCATAATCATAAAAATGTTTTCTCTGAGGAAGTATATACTCATAACCCCTTCATAATGATTTGTAAAGAAAATGAAAGTTATCTTAAGCATATACCCCAGGAGTGTCGTAACCAAGAGTGTAGCAAGGCCTGTTGTCGTGCACTAGTTCCCATTTGAGTCTAGATCAAAGCGGTGTTTTCAGGATTTACCCCTATATACATCTGTGTCAGAGCTGGCTTTACCTGCTCATATCTAGACAGGGATGTATTTCTCGGAAAACTCACAAAATATCTACAACACCAAAATTCTAGGAAGTTAATCTATACTAATCCTCAAAGTCCATCTTAAATCTATGTTCTCTAATCAGAGTTTATCTAAATATAGCTTCCAATGTTTGTACTAAACATCCTCTGATACCAAATGTAACGCCTCGACCCCAGTTACCCAGAGTCGGTGCATTATTACATAACATTGGCATGATCACAGAAATGATCAAGTCTCGAAAGACCTATTAGTTTAGTAGCCTTGGAATAACTAGATACATTAATAAAGTTTACATTACATCATAAAATGAAAACTACAACAATATAGTATTCATAGTCCACACTCTTATCCCCTCATACTATCCCTACAGGTCATTCATAAATTACTTCTTCACATCCTGGAGAAATAAAACATAGAAAAGGGGTGAGCTCAAATGACCAGTAAGGATAACAATATAGTAGAAACTTTCATAAATAAAAATAAACATTTTATTCATTGTGAAACTAAAACAAAAGCCTTTTCAACTTGAACTTCAACATAGTATGGAAAAAATAAAATGAAATAATGGAATTTAATTATTCACATGGATATTCTACTAATCGAATAATCACATGCAATATCAATAACCAATATCATAATGATGGAATGCATAATGTCAGACTATCATAACCACATAGCCAAGGCCTCGTGCCAATACGACAAATACGATTTTGCCAAGACCTTGTGCCAAGACACTAGTTTGTCTCATGAGACCTACCGATGCATTGAAGAGATATAGCGGGATCCACCGGTCACATATTAAGTCCAATGCATTCCCATATGAAAAGGTTCAAACATAACATAAACATTCGTATTAAAACTAGCATACGAAATGTAAATACATCATCCATAAACCACGAATGGTATAAGAATAACATATCCACATTCAAACACATCAAAAAACATCAAAACAATATGGAAGTTTTGTATAATAATAAAACAACATCAAATAAACTCAAAATCCATCAAAGGATGTTGACATAGATGAAATCAAAACTATTTGAGAGAAATATATCTTTTTTTAATTCATATAAAAGTCACACATTTATTAAGGAAGTAATTTAAAATTGATTTTTGAATCAAAGTGTCCCATACCACTTTGATACTTTTGAAAAGAAATATCATTTCCAAACATTCATGTCCATATAAATAAATCCTTAAAATAATATTGAATACATGGAAATTAATTAAAAATATTTAGAAAGATAAATCATTAAAACATTTAAAATTCTGATTTTAATAAATAGCAGCTTTCAAAAATTGTAAAATATTTATTTTGAAATCATTTAAAAGTCACAAAATTATAAAATAATACATTTTCTTTGAAAATATTCTTATAAGATAGTAAGGTAAGCTTCAGCGATTTTATAACGGCGGAAAATAGCTGCACCTGCCTTATAAGTTAAAAAAACATTCATACCATAATTCTGACGAAAAGGTTAAAAAGGACATTGTTTGGAAAATGACGGAAAGATTCCATTATAAACATCTTATAAAAATAAAAACAAGGGTATAAATGACTTTAACCCATACTTTGTAAAATATTAAGAATGTTTCGAAATACACTTTCAAGAAACATGGATGTGGATGATAAAGAGGTCCCAATGGATAATTACGTATAAACAACCTCAGATAATGAAGAGATTGTGAAATAACCCTTACCTTGTACATTTACTTGGTTGGAGGTTGGTTAACCTCCTGTATAATGGTGAAATAATTGTTATAAAATTATACAAGAATCATATACATTATTATGTTATCATATATGATCTTTTATCATTGCTTTGTTAATAATATCTTAGTATTATCGTCGTTTCGGGTGTTAACTTACTCATTTTATTTTATAAGTTTTGTTATGTAACACATGTTTTTCATGGATAGGTTGCATCTTATTCATATCCAGAATGATATAATGTCCTTAAACATTATTTTTAAATCATAAAATGAAAATTATACTTGAATGGATACGATGGAGAATGAATCTCATTGCGTTCGTGGAGATGGTAGTCCGTATGTACGCACGAGCGACAATATCATTCTTTTGATATTAAAGTAAAATTTAATTGGATGCTATATCTTATAGGAAGAATATTTATCATGTTATATTTATTATTTACATTAATTACACATCATTATTATACCCATCCAAATAATAATATATTGAATAACAATTACACCACGATGTGGAGACGGTAAGCCGTACGTACGCATGTATGGTGACATGTCATTCAAAGGATGGATAGAATACTGAATATGGGTGTACGATATATATAATAATGTTACAGTATATATGAGATACTGGATTCATTATTTTATAATGATAATAATAAAGAAAGAAGATGTTGAAGATGAAATGAATTTGAAAAAGGGTGGTGAAAACATTACCTCTTCTTTGGGTTCTTCCTTTGGATTTGATCAAAAGTCCTCCTTAGGTTGGCTTTATGATCACAATAAGGCCTATAGGTTGTAGTGAGGGAAGTTGAGAGAGTATTTGGGTAGGCTTTGGCTGATACAAATGGCTTTTAAGGTGTGAAGAATTGGTTAGAAGTGGTGTCCTTTTATAAGGGGGAGGAGGGGCACCTTTGGAAAATCTAGAAATATTATTTTATAATAAATTTATATTTGGTTTCTAATGGCTCCAAAGTGGATTATTTAAATTTTAAGGTGTTTATGGGTCTAAAACCACTAAAAAAATAGAATTTGGACAGGTTTGGGTTATTATATTAACCTTATCTTTAAGTATTAACTCTTAGTTAATTAGTTTCACTTTTACAATGTATCTTTGTATTTTTGTATCATATGGTTAATAAACTTACTATATACATCCAAGAGACCCCCATGTGGTCCATTAATGATACACCTATCATGATATAAGTATATCTTCCAAACCTTAGATTTTTAGGAATTTAATATCAATTAATTATATAATATTTTTTTTAAAAACTCTTTTATGTCTATTTTGACACTATTTGGAAAATTTATTTTTGTGAAAATTATATCAGAATTATTACTTAATAAAAAGATAATTAAATAATTCCTAACATGTCATATTAACCTAGAAAAATTGTTTGATTCATAAAAAGTCTAAAATATTATTTATTTGGGTATTTATAATATCAATTAGTTTAATTTTTCACTATTATGGTAATTACTGTATCATAATTGTGTCATAAAGAAATTAAATTATATAATGTCTATAAATTATAAATAAAATATCATTAAGTATGAAATATTTTTATCTTTCTAATGAATATTTATAGTCTATAATCAAACATATATAACCCTAAGTAAAAATTGTTTTTCTAAAAGATATATGCTTATGTCATTTTTGAATTTATTTTAACTTAATTAATATAAAGTGTCATTATCACTTACAAGTGGCTCCATGGGGTCCCAAAATCGACCCAAAGATGACCAGGGTCGTACATGTATCAACCAATAATGTTAGGACACGTTTTAGGGTAATTTTTTATTATTATAATATTATTTTTTAACCCTTATTTACCGGATTTACCCTTTAACCACGATAAATAAAATATTTACCGAAGTAATTATTCAAAATGTCTAAAAATAAAAGTTACCTGTTTGCGAAATTTGGAAATCCTAATTCCAAATATGGAATCAATTTTTCCAAATTCAAAACACAGAAGTGGTAGGAATTAATTTAAAATTAATTCCCGTTGTTAAAACAAAAAGAGTGTTTTTAAGAGATAATAACTATCAAAAGATTGACACTTGTTTATGTCTGGTTTAATTGTGAAATTATTTACAATGACCAAAATTATATTAAATGGTAAAAATATATTCCAAATATACTTTAAAACCACTAAAATTCATAATTTATCAATATAAATTATTTCAATTAAAAAAGTTGTTTTTAATTAAAATTTAGTAATTTTCACTATTCATCAAAATATAAATGTTATCCGAAAAGTTCCAAAATATCACCCTAGGATAAATTTGATATTCCAAATCCAAAAAATAAGTCCATTTTGAGAGATAAAATTTATAAAATTTCAATAATTAGGTATTACTATTCATAACAGCTATTTTGATTGATTGTAGTGTGTGTTAGAACTCGAAGTTGCGTACAACACACGCTACTGTATTATTCAAAGAGAAGCGTACCGTGGAAGCTTAAGGTGTTAACTTGTAAATTTTAGATGTCCCCATTCTAAATAATAAATTCATTTAGTCAAATTTAATATATAAAAGTTTAAAATATTGGATTTAAAAAAAAGGATTTCACTATTAAAAGTTGGTAAAAGTGCATTTTTTGAAAAAATACTTCTTTTATCTGAAAAAAATTAATTTGTTCTTACATTATGTCTAAGAAACTCATAATATGTATTCTATAATTATATGGATTATATAAAGTTTAAAATTTAGTTAATACTATTCATAAACTATTTTGAACATCTTGTTTGGTAAGTCGTGGTACGCTTGAACACGGTGTTGCGTGTAGTGCAAGTTATTGAATTATTTTGAAGAAATAACACACTATGAAATCTTGGGGTGTTACATTCTCTGATACTTCAATAAATTGAGTCCTCTAAATTTTAAATTGTTCTTTGAAAATAAAATGTTGAATATGGAAAATATCTTTGTGGGAAAACCCGTATCGGAAATTGGGTTAATAAAATTTACTCTTAATAAGAGAAAAAGATAAATGAAACGGTCACCACAAAATTATGATCTCTATTCGGAGAAAAATGGTGGAAATTATAGACATATAATTGGAGGGAAAACGTAAATATTTATAGGTAGTGATTGAGGTCATCAATCACAAACAAGTGTAAAATTGGGGTCCTTAAATTAATCAGTCTATGACGATTTGAAATATCATCGGTTCAACAAAACATAGGGTATTAGGATAATACATTTTTGGTTTTAGGATTCCTTAAATAATTTATAAGAATTAATTTCTTAATAAAACAAGAGTAGAAGAAAAATATATTCTTGACAAGTAGAGTTACATCCTTTAACTAATTTCTACCACAAACTCATCTTTCACTCTAAAAGATAATATAACGTAAATAATATATTCTATTTATCTTATTCATATAGGGTTCCAAAAAAATTAATTTATAATTCATCTACCAAATCTTTTAAAAAAAATACAATATTTAATCCAGGACATCACGTAGGCCAGGGGTAGGTGATACACCCTTGTCGCCCTTCGGTTGTGAGTTCAAGTCTCGCGGCCTTGCTGGACGCGACGGGTTGTCGCCCGACCTTTCGGTTGTCCTTTTATGGAAATCCAAAAATAATCCAGACTAGAACTATCCAAAATATGTTAGTCCAAAATTTATAAGGAAGGTAAAAAAAATGAAGATCCTTTTTCCCGTGTAATAACATGTGAACACCTTCATTATGTATTCTTTTAAAACACTACAATATCCTGATTTACTATAAAACCTTATTGATTACATTAACAATCCCTTGTTCCTTAAAGAATAATGGATATACTCCTTCAATCCAAAACTGTTGTAAACCCCAACATTGATGGAATATACAAATCATTAATCAGTTTCAAGGTAGTCAATAATATCCAATATAATTTATCCAAATCAATCATGTATTATTATAAAATAACTACCTCAGTATTAGAACCATATTATGGTTTATCATTCTCTAAACCATATATTTTCCAAAAAAATTACCTGCTATTGAGTCACTTTTCTTTGTTCCACACAATCTCAAGTCCTTAATGAAATAGTACTGCAGTACAATCCTTATATTCTCCATAATTATTATAACAAGTACATTGTTGATACAACACTCAAATGACCTAATCAACATAAGAACTCTAATAAATCCTCTTCATCTGTGGTAGTATCATAACTTGATTATCATCCAATAGCATGATTTGTGGCATAATCTGATGACTGGGACATAGGTTCACGTAGTGTCCAAACTCCTTTAAGATGAAGCATTGTACATTTGAAACCTTTTTCTTACCCTTACAGTCACGTACTTGGTGTTATTTTTCTCCACACTTATAACATACTCCCATTCAATTCAAGAATTTTCCAAGGTGATTCTTTCCACAGTTATCACATATGGTAATATCCTTCATTACCTTCTTCATTCTATCTGTCCTTCTATCTACTATCCTTTCCTTCTATGGCTTCCTTTCAAAGCCATAGGACTCCGAGAATTCTTTACTTATCTTATCAACGCATGATAATATTTCTTCATATGATGATAATACGTGGGAGACTATTTCCCTTCTAAATTCTGGATTAAGACCATGAAAGATATGGTCCTCCTTACTCTTTGGATCATGCGTATTGTTGGAGTTCTCATTACTTCTATTGGGCACCATTTCTAAACAATGTCATAAACTAGATCAGTTTATGAATCAAAATACATAATTCCATATTTGTAAAACATTTAACATAAATTGAACTATTTATGGATATAATCCATAATCATAAAAATGTTTTCTTTGAGAAAGTATATACTCATAAACCCTTTATAATGATTTTTAAAGAAAATGAGAGTTATCCTATGGATATCCCTAGGGAGTGTCGTAACCAAGAATGCAGTAAGGCCCATTGTCGTGCACTAGTTCTCGTTCGATTCTACCTCAAAGCGGTGTTTTCAGGTTTTACCCTTATGTACATCTATGCCAGAGCCGCCTCTACCTTCTCGTATCCAGATAGGGATGTATTGCTCGGAAAACTCACAAAATCTTTACAATACCAAAATTCTAGGATGTTCTTCTATACTAATCCTCAAAGGCCATCTTAAATCTATGTTCTCTAATCAGAGTTTATATAAATCTAGATTTCAAGGTTTGTACTAAACTTCCTCTGATACCAACTTTAACGCCCCGACCCTTGTTACCCAAAGTCGGTGCATTATTATATAACATTGGCATGATCACAAGAAAGATCAAGTCTTGAAAGACCAATTAGTTTAGTAGCCTTGGAATAAATAGATACATTAATAAAGATTACATTACATCATGAAATGAAAACTACAACAATATAGTCTCCATAGTCCACACTCTTGTCCCCTCATACAATCCCTTCAGGTCATTCATAAATTACTTCTTCACATCCTGGGAAAAATAAAACATAGAAAAGGGGTGAGCTCAAACTCCCAGTAAGGATAACAATATAGTGGAAACTTTCATAAATAAGAATAATCATTTAAGGCAATGTATAACTAAAACAAAAGCCTTTTAAACTTGAACTTCGACATAGTATGGAAAAAATAAAATTAAATAATTCCATTTACATATTCACATGGATATTCTACTAATCGAATAATCACATGCAATATGTATAACCACTTTCATAATGATGGAATGCACAATTCCAGACTATCATAACCACATATCCAAGGCCTCAACCAAGACTACAAATAATATTTTGTCAAGGCCTTGTTCCAAAACACTAGTTTGTCTCATGAGACCTACCGATGCATCGAGAAGCTATAGCGGGCTCCACCCGTCACATATTAAGTCCGATGCATTCCCATATGAAAAGGTTCAAACATAACATAAAAATTCGTATTAAAACATGCATACGAAATGTAAATACATCATCAATAAACCACGAACAGTATAAGAATAACACATCCAAAATCAAACACAACACAAAAACTTCAAAACAATATGGAAGTTTTGTATCATAATAAAAAAACTTCAAATAAACTTATAATCCATCAAAGGATGTTGACATAGATGAAATTAAAACTATTTGAGAGAAATATCTATTTTTTGAAATCATTTAAAAGTCACACATTTATTAAGGAAGTAATTTAAAAGAGATTTTTTAATCAAATTTTCCCATACCACTTCAAAACTTTTAAAAATAAATATCATTTTAAAAAATTCATCTCCATATAAATAAATCCTTAATATCATTTTTAAAACATAGACATTAATTAAAAAGATTTAGAAAGATAAATCTTTAAAACATTTAAAATTATGATTTTTATAAAGAGTACCTTTCAGAAATTCATAAAATATTCATTTTGAAATCATTTAAAATTCAACTAATTATAAAATAAAACATTTAATTTGAAAATATATTTATAATATTGTAAGGGAAGCTTCAGCGATTTTATAATGGTAGAAAATAGCCGCACCCTCCGTATCAGTTAAAAAAACATTCTTACCTTAATTCTATCGAAAAGGTTAAAAAACCTTGTTTGGAAAATGATGGAAAGATTCCTTTATAAACATCTTATAAAAATCCAAATAAGGGTATAAATGAATTTAACCCATATTCTGTAAAATAGTAAGAATGTTTTGAAATACACTTTCAAGAAACATGGATGTGGATGATAAAGAGGTCCCAGTAGATAATTACGTATAAACAAACCTCGGATAATGAAGAGATTGTGAAATAACCCTTACCTTTTACTTTTCCTTGGTTGGGGGTAGGTTAACCTCCAGTATAATGGTGAAATAATTTTAATTAAATTATACAAGAATAATATACATTATTATGTTATCATATATGATCTTTTAACATTTCTTTGTTAATAATTTCTTAGTATTATCGTCGTTTCGGGTGTTAACTTACTCATTTTCTTTTATATGTTTTGTTACATAAGCCATGTTTTTCATGGATAGGTTTTATATTATTCATATACAGAATGATATCAAATCCTCAAACATTATTTTTAAATCATCAAATGAAAATAATACTTGAATGGATATGATGGAGAATGAATCTCATCGCGTTTGTGGAGACGGTAGTCCGTACGTATGCAAGAGCGACAATATCATTCTTTTGATATTAAAATAATATTTAATTTGATGTTATATCTTATATACAGATTAATTATCATGTTATATTTATTATTTACATTAATTACACATCATTATTATACCCATCCAAATAATAATATATTGAATAAAAATTACACCACGACGTGGAGACGGTAAGTCGTACGTACGCATGTATGTTGACATGTCATTCAAAGGATAGATAGAATACTGAATATGGTTGTACCATATTTATAATAATATTACAATATATAGGATATACTAGATTCATTATTTCAGAATGATAATTACAAAGAAAGAAGAAGTTGAAGAAGAAATGAAATTGAAAAAGGGTGGTGAAAACATTACCTCTTCTTCGGGTTCTTCCTTTTGATTTGATCAAAAGACCACCATAGATTGGCTTTTTGATCAAACTAATGCCCTTAGGTTGTATTGAGGGACGTTTAGAGAGTATTTGGGCAGGGGAGGCCGAACCAAAAGGATTTGATGGTGTGAATAATTGGTTAGAAGTGGTGTCCTTTTATAAGGGGGGAGGGGCACCTTTGGAAAAGTTGGAAATATTATTTTATAATAAATTCATATTCATTTTCTAATGGCTCCAAAGTAGATTATTTAAATTTTAAGGTGGGTATGGGTCAAAAACCACTCAACCAATAGAATTTTTAATGGTTTGGGTTATTATATTAACCTTATCATTAAGTATTAACTCTTAGTTAATTAGTTTCACTTTTACAATGTCTCTTTGTATTTTTAAATTATATGGTTAATAATCATACTATATTCATCCAAGAGACCCCCAAGTGGTCCATTAATGATATCCCTATCATTATATAAGTCTCTTGGAAGATCCTTATATTTTTAGGAATTTAATATCAATTAATAATATAATATTTGTTTTAAAAACTCTTTTATGTCATTTTTGCCACTATTTGGAAAATTGATTTTTGTGAAAATCATAACAGAATTATTACTTCAAAAAAACTTAATTAAATCATTCCTAACATGTCATATTAACCTATAAAATTAATGTATTCATAAAAATTATCAAATTATATTTATTTGTGTAATTATAATATCAATTATTTTAATTTTCACTATTATTGTAATTACTGCATCATCATTGTGTCATAAATAAATTAATATATTTAATGTTTAAAAATTATAAATAAAATATAATTATGTAGGAAATCGTTTTACCTTTCTAATGAATATTTATAGTCGAACATCCAACATATATAACCCTACGTAAAAATTGTTTACCTAAAATATATATGCTTATGTCATTTTTGTATTTATTTTATCTTAATTAATATAAAGTGTCATTATCACTTACAAGTGGCTCCATGGGGTCCAAAAATCGACCCAAATATGCCCCTGGTAGGACATGTATCAACCAATAAGGTTAGGACAGGTTTTAAAGTATTTTGTTATTATTATAATATTATTTTATAACCCTTATTTACTAGAATTACCCTTTAACCACGGTAAATAAAATATTTACCGAAGTAATTATTCAAAATGTCTAAAAATAAAAGTTACCTATTTGCACAATTTGGACATCCTGATTCCAAATATGGGATTCAGTTTTCCAAATTCAAAACACAGAAGTGGCAGAAATTAATTTAAAATTAATTCCCGTTGTTAAAACAAAAAATGTGTTTTTAAGAGATAATAACTATCAAAAGATTGACACTTGCTTATGTCCGGTTTAATTGTGAAATTATGTAAAATGACCAAAATTTTATTAAATGGTAAAAATATATTCCAAATATACTTTAAAACCACTCAAATTCATAATTTATCAATATAAATTATTTTGATTAAAAATGTTGTTTTTAATTAAAATTTAGTAATTTTCACTATTCATCAAAATATAAATGTTACCGGAAAAGTTCCAAAATTTCACCCTAGGATTAATTTGACATTCCAAATCCAAAAATGAAGTCCATTTTGAGAGCTAAAATTTATAAAATTTCAAAAAGTAGGTATTACTATTCATAACTGCTATTTTGATTGGTTGTAGTGTGTGCTAGAACTCGAAGTTGCATACAACACATGCTACTGTATTATTCAAAGAGAAGGGTACCATGGAAGCTTGGGGTGTTAACTTGTAAATTTTTGATTTCCACATTATAAATAATAAATACATTTATTCAAATTGAATATATAAAAGTTTAAAATATTTTATTTAAAAAAATGGTTTCACTATTAAAATTTGGTAAAAGTGCATTTTTTGAAAAATAATTCTTTTATCTGAAAAAATGAATTTGGTCTTAAATTATGTCTAAGAAACTCAAAATATGGATGCAAAAATTATAAGGATTATATAAAGTTTAAAATTTAGTTAATACTATTCATAAACTCTTTTGAACGACTTGTTTGGAAAGTCATGGTGTGCTTGAACTCGGTGTTGTGTGTAGTGCAAGTTGTTGAATTATTTTGAAGAAATAACACACTATGAAATCTTGGGGTGTTACACTACTACCTAGTATCCATTTTTTCATAAAATAAATACTCTTAAAAAGAAACATGTCTAGTTCTATATTTTAGACAACATGACTTTTCCTTGATCATGTCCTTGACACTATTCAACTTTACGTCGTGTGGAAAAAATTTAAAAAACAGGAGATGAGCATAAAAAGCTCAGTAATGGTTATAAAATAAGGAAGGAAAACATTATCACATCAATAAATACAAATCAATGAAACCATATTTTTAAATCATAACATACCTTAAGAAATCATAAAATTTATGAATAACACAGACAAATCATAAATCATAATGGTTACTTATGGCATCTATATCAAACATACATTGTAGCTATCACAGCTACATAGGGTGTTATATTTGGAATACCCATCACAGTATATTCCCAAAATCTCTTAGGAGAAACGTCACCTTCCCCTCCATCACGTTACCCAATGCATTGGAGAGCCATCTCGGGCTCACCCACCCTAGGTTTATCACGAAACCACCCGTATACGTAAACAATTCCCAATAACCATAACATAATAATAACACATAACACAAGTATAAAGGAAAGATAACATTTTCACATTCCATTATATCAAATCAAGATATTGAAATAAACATTTCTTTATCAAATCCTTTTTAAAACCATTTAAAAATAGATTTTTGAATCAAAGTCTCCCATACCACATTGAAACATTAAAATAAATTTATAATTAGAAAAAATTAATGTCCATATAAATAAATCCTAAAACCCATTTTAAAAACATGGACATTAATGTGAAATATTTGGATGAATAAATCCATTAAACATTTAAAACGATACTTTAGTTAAAGAGGTTTTAAAAAAAGTGTGATGCTTCAATACAAATTAATGATGAATAAAATTTAATAAGAACTTTTTAATATCATGAAAATAAAGGGATTCATGATATAATATTTCAAAAGACATTATATACACCATATAAGAGTGAATTGGTGCATAACAACAATGAATTCTCAATGCACTACCACAAAAACAGTTTTTCCCAGTGCCCCCCCCCCCTTTATCAGCGCTAATGAAAAAGGGCTGATAAAGGGGGGGCCTTTATGAGCGCTCAAAAAAGCGCTGATAAAAGTACACCTTTATCAGCGCTTTTTTTAAAAGCGCTGATAATGTATCAAATTCAAAAAGAAATAAAAAATATATATTAATATATAAATATAGTTATATTGATATAGATATAATATATAATTTTGAAATATATTTTAGATAAGTATAAATGTACATTAACACTTAATATATTTAATATATAAGATATTTAGTGAAAATGGCTTCATAAAAAAATAAAAAAATATTTTTAATTAATAATATGATAATTATTATGGATTCGTAGTCATTTAATAACAATTTGAAGACTAAAAAAATTAAAAAAATTAAAAAAGATCCAAAATAAGTTGAAAACGCAACTCAAACTCCAAACTGCCATAACTGTTGATCTGGGTGTCCGTTTGAGCTCTACAACATATCAAATCGAAGCCTGCGATGAGTTCTACATCACTATGGCCTGGGGCAGCCCCGGTCAAGCATTTTTGAGGACAAAAGAGGCCGAGTTGGCCTCCAAAACTGAGTTTTTAGTCGGGGTATCCAGATTTTTTAAAATTTTGTGGGTTTTCAGCCTTGTTTGAGGGGGTATTGTAGAGACCCAAAGCTTGACGTACATAGAAATTACATTACTTTAGCGTAATACTTAATACATAACAAAAACAGACACATAAGGACTGTAATAGTTTAGTGTCTTTGGAAACTTGAAATGTAATCTTCTAATCGTGATGATAGATCTTCCACATCTCCTAAAAAGATCTTCCCCCTTTTTTTCTAACCTAAAACCATTATTTATATCCTGGGGAAAAGAAAACATAAAAAGGGTGAGATCAAATGCTCATTATGGGTAAGCATGGATAAAATAAAACATACCATAAACATTTGAACTTAAAAACAAGAACATAATGTTTAAACATCAAAAGCTTCATAAATGACATAAAACATGGAAGTAAGTAAGGCATAGATCATAAAGAAACATTAAGAATGATAAAATATCATGGGAATAAAACATGTAATTGTGGCATCCATGAAGCACATGATATGATTTCCATAGTTGCCAAGGTATTGCTGCCAATACCATCTTAGTGGACAAAGTCCCTTTCTGAATCGAGTTCACTCCTCGTTCCAGTCCCGTATTACTGAACAGGTTTAACTTGCCGTTCCAGCCATGTCTATCTCAAGAGATATAAATCTTTACCCAATGCATTGGAGGGAGATATAGGTCCCACCCATCTCATAATGAAATCATTCTTACTTGTTCCACAAAATAAACATACATCATTCATAATAACCCAACGAATAAAATGGGTTTCATAAACATCATCCCATCATCACATAATCCATATAAAACAAATGGATATTTCATCATAAGAAAATTGAAACCATGTAAATCATAGAGACATTAAACTTGAAACATACACATATAAAATAATGTCATCTTAGATGGAAAATGGTTTTGATTAAACCCTTGAAATGAATTCTTGAGGAAAATATCCTTTCTTATTCAAAATCAATTTCTTTTCAAAAAAAACGTCATGTAATTTTAAAAGAAAAATATTTTGTTTAAAATAGTCATGAAATCTTTTGGAGTAAGCTTCATGAAAATAAGGCTTTATAAAACCTTAAAAATCTGTTCGTGCCGTATAAGTTAAAAAAACACATTCTTCTCGTACTTTTGCCAGAAAATTCAAAAAGTACCTCGTAACATAAACAAAAGAAAGATTCCTTACATACCATGTAGTAAAAGTAACAATGGTTAAAAATGACATTAAACATATATAAAAACAATTTTAGAAAACATGGACATGGATGATAACAATAACCCCAGTAAATAGTTACATATAAGCAATCTCGGATAAAAATGAGATTTGCAAAATTATCCCTTACCTTAGGTCGGATACGCTTCGTACGTATCTGAACCTCCAGTATAATGATTTAAATAATGTCATTGACTTATTATAGAATCATATTCATTGTTATGATATCATATATTTTTCACTTATGAATTTATATTAACCGTTCTTTTGTAAATTCCATGTTAAAGCAGCGTTTTGGGTAAAATCATTTTATTTATCGTATGTGTTTCGACTTGTCGTTCTTGATATTATTACTTATATCCTGATTTACATAATTCCAGAATTTAAAACATGATTTATATATAATATTTATTCATCATATACATATATATATATATATTATATATCGATAAAAGGAATGAAATAAACCGTTCATGGAGACGGTAGGCCGTACGTACGCATGAACGCTGTTTTCGTTTCCCTTTTAAATTAAATGGAATTAAGTAAATGACATACATACATATATATATACATAAATCCAGTATCATTATTATGTCATATATTTCATTATTATTCATTATATATACTTTATAATCATTCATGAATGTTTAACATGGAGAGTGAATCTCATCGCGTCGTGGAGACGGTAGTCCGTACGTACGCGCGAGCGATGATATCATTCCCATGATCGTGGAATTGTATTAAAATGTATGTATAATATTTCAGAATAAATATCAATTTACAATAATCATATATATTCATTAATTTCACCATTATACCCATCCATGTAAGGTGATGGTGGAAAATAGATTACACCACGGCGTGGAGACGGTATTCCGTACGTACGCACGCGCGGTGATTTCGTTTTCCGTTGCGTGGATAGATGGTGAAATATGGTTGTATCATACTTATAATAACATATCAGTATTTTATTGATACTTATGTTATTACCTCATAATGAAAAAACTAAAAAAGAAGAAGTGGATGAAGAAAAAAAGCTGAAAGAATCGGTAATGGACATTACCTCTTCTTTGAAGCGCCTCTTTGAGACCTCCTCTTAGGGCACTAAAATTGGTCTTTGAAGAAGTCCAGGTCCTCTAGGATGTTTCTAGGGAAGTGGAGAAGAGAATTTGGTAGGGTTTTCCGAGCTTAAAGGCTCAAAGTGGTGTGAGGAAGAGAGGGAGGAGGTGTCCTTTTATAAGGGAGGAGAGGGGCACCTTTGGAATAACTAAAAATATTATTTTATTATAAAGTCAAATTCGGTTTTTAATAACTCCAAATTGATATAATTCGAAGCTAAGGTGGGGATGGGTCGAAACCCTCACATCCAATAGTATTTAGACAAGTTTAGGTCATTATATTAACCTTATCTTTTAGTTTTAACTCTTAGTTAATTAGATTGACATTTACATTGTTACTTTGTATTTTTATATTATATAGTTAATAAACTTACCATATACATCCAAGAGACCCCCAAGTGGTACATTAATGATAAACCTATCATGATATTACCGTGTCTCTCGGATTTTCGAAATTCCACTCACAGAAGCGGTAAAATTAAGTTTTATGAAAAATTCAGTTTTTTTAACTACCACTTAGTGGTTTCACTATTCATCAAAAAATGAAAGTTTCCAGAAAAATACCAAAAATTAGGCCTAAGATATATTTGATATTATGAATTCAAAAATTATGTCTATTTTATCAAATTCAAAACATATCTGTTACATTAACTAATTTAAAAATTAATTCCTGTCGTCAAAACAAATAGCGTGTTTTTAAGAGATAATAACTTTCAAAAGATTGACACTTGTTTATAACTGGTTTAAATGTGAAATTACATCCAATGACCAAAATTGTATTAAATTGTAAAAATATATTCTAAATATACTTTAAAACCACTCAAATTAATAATTTATCACTATTAATTATTTCGATTAAAAAAGTTGTTTTTAATTAAAATTTAGCAATTTTCACTATTCATCAGAATATGAAAGTTATCTGAAAAATACCAAAATTTAACCCTGGGCTAATTTCGATATTCCGAATCCAAAAATGAAGTCTGTTTTGAAATATAAAATTTATAAAATTTCAAAAAGTGGGAATTACTATTCATAACGGCTAGTTCATAATAATATAATAATATCTCATTTAGTGAAACTCAGTATTGCCTACTACACACGCTATCGTGGAAGGTCGCAATTGCGTGTAATGAAAGCCAAGTCAGTGATGTGTGTATTGAAATATCCTTTTGGTGTAGTGTACAAGACAAGACATAAATAAAATTAAAAAGAATATTTTTCATAAAATCTCGGGGTGTTACATTCTACCCCCATTAAAATGAATTTCGCCCTCGAAATTCGTCGGGGTTATAAATGGTTTACTACTCGAAAGTATCTTTAATATAAACCAACATCGTAAAAAGGAATACCAAAACTTGGTTTAAAAAACTAATTTATGAAACATAACGGTTACCCAATTTAACTAACCACTAGGTTTCCACATAGGAGAACATAGGTGAAAATATGGATATGGAAGAGAAATCTAACCGTCGTGTTCTGATGGAGAGTGGTAGAGAACATGGCTATGAAAAAGACAACAATCACAAATCCATAAATTTGTGATGATCTAGGTTACTATCTAATTCATCGGATATAAGGGAACTAGGACAACATTTTTGGTTTTCAAGATCATTTCCCTAAAGTTGAAGAATTTGAATTAGAATAAATACTTACTTTATTTTGGTACAATATCACTATTGTTCATGCCTTGAACAATTTCCACTTCATGTCTTAAAGAAATGAAGTTGAATTTGTCATTCGTGAAGTGTTAGCAGATCATGTGATAGAATGACGGGTCATTCCATCTGTCTCAAACAAAAGGTTAACAAATGTTATCAAAAATAAATAAGCCCATCTATAGTGAGATTAATCATATATGGTTCTTAAAATGGACTTATACTTCAGATATCATACTGCTTAATATAATAAAACTAGTTTCTACTAACCAGGGACTTCCTGTAGGCCAGTGGTAGGCGATAAAGGCCAGTCGCACTTCGGTTGTGGGTTCGATTCCCACAGCCTTGTCCGACGCGATGAGTTGTCGCCCGTCCTGCAGGTTGTCCTTTTTCTAAAACTAAATTACTATAACATCCCATCAATAATATCAAAAAAAAATTCTATCCTTAAACAATACTAACTTATTTACAACCTAATCTATTCCAATATTTAGGCTTATCTAAAATACTTCAGTCCAAGCTCATAGTATAAAGAAAACGATTACTTGAAATGTCATCAACTATGCATGTGAATACCATCATTTAGCCCCCATATATCTTGTTGGTCACATTCCAATCATGTGAATACCTTAATCATGTATTCTCTTGAAAAAATGAATACCCATTAAACCTTAGTGAAAAAAATGAACGATACCAAAATTCAAAAATTCTATATACTCAAACCATGATATAACCTTCTCTTTATATCAGTCATGAGCTCATGAATACTGTCAAACATTTCATTTTCTCCTTATCCCTTCATTATGTGCATATCATCTTCTTTCAAAAAATATCTCAATCACTTTCCATGGTTACAGGCACCATAAAATTATTGAAAACCGTAATAGACCAATACATAAATATTCCAATATTTCACGATACTATATACAACATTATTTTGGAATCCCATTACATAAACACTTAATCATTCCACCACATCTTTGTCATATTCAACATTGACAATAGTGATCGCATGTGACTTCTGTTTGTCCTTTGCCTTAAGTGGTTGCTCATGTCGATCATCATTAACCCTTGGATTAGGGAATTGATTAGTATAATGCCCCATTTCATTGCACTTGAAGAATTGAAGTGTTGTTGGTGCGTTCTCTGCAGTCTTTTCTTTATTCACACCATTAGCAACCCTTTTTCCATTACTTCGACTCTCAGCTGATTGATGACCTTCTTTTCCACACTTAAAACATTTTCTAGTCCCTTTAAGACAATCTCCACCATGCTTCTTTCCACACTTTGAGAATAAGGAAACATTCATCTTCTTTTCACCATTATTCTGAGATTTCTCCTTGAACTCCATCTTTCGTTTCATGTCAAAGCCATGAGATGGATATTTAACACCAACTTCCATTTCTACCTTGATAGCACAACACACAATTTCTTCATAGCTACTGAAGTCTCTTATAGCTAATTTCCTTCTAAGACTTGGTTTTAAGCCACTGAATAATCGATCAACTTTACTTTCAGGTTGGATGATAAAGCCAGATGCATACCTTGAAAGCCTTGTAAAATTCGCTTCGTATATACCAACAAATTCATCATCCTTTTTCTTTAGTTCAAGAAACTCCTTCTCCATATTTGTATGAATAATATAATGGAAGTACTTATTGTATAATATGTTCTTGAACTTTTCCCATTCCATGGACTCAATTTCACCTCTTGGCCTCGTATTCTTGATAAGATTCCACCATTGATCAGCTTCACCTTCCAAACGATATACCGCTAAGATGACTTTATCATGTTCAGAACATTGAATACCTAAAAATATCTTTTTAGTGGTACTGATCCATTGTTCAGAAACAAGTGGATCAGAAGACCCACTGAAATAAGGTGGACGTTGCCTCATGAAGGACTCAATAGAATATTGTTCCCTTCTCTGCTCATTTGGAAGTCCAGAATGATTCATAGCTTGTGTAAGTATAGCAATAAGATTTTTCACTCCATCTCCCGTAAAATTTGTTTATTCAGGAGGACAATCATTGCATTGTCCATTGCATTGATCAACACGGTTCCTTCGGGTTCCAGCCATCATCTAAAACCCAAAAAGAATAGTGTGAGAGGAAAAAATCATGCTAGGGAAAACATCATAATAAAGGAGGAGTATCCTCAATATCTAACATCTTATGATATATTATATGATCGTTACCGTAGTTCTAGGACTGTATCCTATACGTATACTTATCCTTAGGGACATCCCTAGACATACCTTAGAAATGTCTCTAGGGAACTCACTAACGATTTCGCATCCTAGTTTCCAAAGGTTGACTAAACCTTTCCTCTGATACCGACTATAGAGACCCAAATCTTGACGTACATAGACATTACATTACTTTAGCGGAATACTTAATACATAACAAAAACAAACACACAAGGACTGTAATAGTTTAGTGTCTTTGGAAACATGGAATGTAATCTTCTAATCGTTGTGAAAGATATTCAACATCTCCCATAAAGATCATCCCCCTTTTTTTCTTACCTAAAACCTTTCTTTATATCCTGGGGAAAAGAAAACATAATAAGGGTGATCTCAAATGCTCAGTAAGGGTAAGAATGGATAAAATAAAACATACCATATACATTTGAACTTAAATACATGAACATAATGTTTAAACATCAAAAGCTTGAGAAATGACATAAAACATGGAAGTACGTAAGGCATAGATCATAAAGAAACATTAAGAATGATAAAATGTCATGGGAATAAAACATGTAATTGTGGAAACCATGAAGCACATGATATGATTTCCATAGTAGCCAAGCCATTGCTGCCAAGACCATCTTAGTGGACAAAGTCCCTTTTTGAATCGAGTTCACTCCTCGTTCCAGTCCTGTGTTACTGAACTGGTATAAATTGCCATCCCAACCATATCTATCTCATGAGATATAAATCTTTACCCAATGCATTGGAGGGAGATATAAGTCACACCCATCTCATAATGAAATCATTCATACTTGTGCCATAAAATAAACATACATCATTCATAATAACCCAACGAATAAAATGGGTTTCATAAACATCATCCCATCATCACATAATCCATATAAAACAAATGGATATTTCATCATAAGAAAATTGAAACCATGTAAATCATAGAGACATTAAACATGAAACATACACATATGAAATAATGTCATCTTAGATGGAAAATGGTTTTGATAAAACCCTTGAAATGAATTCTTGAGGAAAATATCCTTTCTTATTCAAAATCAATTTCTTTTCAAAAAAATGTCATGTAATTTTAAAAGAAAAATATTTTGTTTAAAATAGTCATGAAATCTTTTGGAGGAAGCTTCATGAAAATAAGGCTTTATAAAACTGTAAAAATCCATTCGTGCCGTATAAGTTAAAAAACCACATTCTTCTCGTACTTTTGCCGGAAAATTCAAAAAGTACCTCGTAACGTAAACAAAAGAAAGAATCCTCACATACCATGTAGTAAAAGTAAAAATGGTTAAAAATGAAATTAAACATACATAAAAACACTTTTACAAAACATGGACATGGATGATAACAATAACCCCAGTAAATAGTTACATATAAGCAATCTCAGATAAAAATGAGATTTGCAAAATTATCCATTACCTTAGGTCTGATATGATTCGTACGTATCTGAACCTCCTGTATAATGATTTAAATAATGTCATTGACATATTATAGAATCATATTCATTGTTATGATATCATATATGTTTCACTTATGACTTTATATTAACCGTTCTTTTGTAAATTCCATGTTAAAGCAGCGTTTTGGGTAAAATCATTTTATTTATCGTATGTGTTTCGACTTGTCGTTCTTGATATTATTACTTATATCCTGATTTAAATAATTCCAGAATGTAAAAAATTATTTATATATAATATATATACATCATATACATATATATTATATATCGATAAAAGGAATGAAATACACTGTTCATGGAGACGGTAGGCCGTACGTACGCATGAATGCTGTTTTCGTTTCCCTTTTGAATTGAATGGAATTAAGTAAATGACATAAATATATATATATATATATACTTGAATACAGTATCATTATTATGTCATATATTTCATTATTATTCATTATATATACTTTATAATTATTCATGAATGGTTAACATGGAGAGTAAATCTCATCGCGTCGTGGAGACGGTAGTCCGTACGTACGCACGAGCGATGATATCATTCCCAAGATCGTGGAATTGTATTAAAATGTATGTATAATATTACTGAATCAATATCACTTTACAATATTCATATATATTCATTACTTTCACCATTGTACCCATCCATGTAAGGTGATGGTGGAAAATAGATTACACCACGGCGTGGAGACGATATTCCGTACATACGCACGCGCGGTGATTTAGTTTTCCGTTGGATGGATAGATGGTGAAATATGGTTGTTTCATACTTATAAAAACAAATAAGTATTTTATTGATACTGATGTTATTACCTCATAATGAAACAACTAAAAAAGAAGAAGTGGAAGAAGAAAAAAAGTTGAAAGAATCGGTAATGGACATTACCTCTTCTTTGAAGCGCCTCTTTGAGACCTCCTCTTAGGTCACTTAAATTGGTCTTTGAAGAATACCAGGACCTCTAGGATGTTTCTAGGGAAGTGGAGAAGATAATTTGGCAGGGGTTGGATGATATTGAAGGCTCAAAGTGGTGTGAGGAAGAGAGGGAGGAGGTGCCCTTTTATAAGGGAGGAGAGGGGCACCTTTGAAATAACTAAAAATATTATTTTATTATAAAGTCAAATTCGGTTTTTAATAATTCAAAATTGATATAATTAGAAACTAAGGTGGGTATGGGTCTAAATCCTCACATCAAATAGAATTTAGACATGTTTAGGTCATTATATTTACATTATCCTTTAGTTTTAACTCTTAGTTAATTAGATTGACATTTACCATGTCACTTTGTATTTTTATATTATATAGTTAATTAACATACCATATACATCCAAGAGACCCCCAAGTGGTCCATTAATGATAAACCTATCATGATATAAGTATCTTGGCCGAACCTTATATTTTTATGAATATAATAACAATTAATAATATAAATTTTGATTTAAAAACTATTTTATGTCAATTTTGAAACTATTTGGTAATTGATTTTTGTGAAACTCATAAAAGAATTATTAGTTCGAAAAAAATTAATTAAATCAATAATAACATGTCATATTAACATAGAAAATTATTTGAATTCATAAAAAGTTTCAAATTACATTTATTTGGGTATTTATAACATCAATTATGCCAATATTTCATTAATAGTATAATTACTGCATCATCATTGTATCATAAATAAATTAAATTATTTTAAGTCTAAAAATTAAAAATAAAATACGATTATGTTTGAAATAGTTTTATCTTTCTAATTAATATTTATAGTCTATTTTATCTTATGTATAACCCTATATTAAAAATGATTTAGTTATTAAACTTTGATTTTAACTATTTTAACCCTTCATTAAATAAATTGATAACAAATGTCCTAATCTAATCCAAGTGGTCCTAGATGGTCATATTTTATTCCTAAGGTTGTTTTTGGTCGAATTACACTTATCCAATAGAATTAGGACATGTGTTAGGGTAATAATAATAACACTTATACACTTAATTACCATATTTAATTTTAACCATGGTAAAAAATAGTAAAAAGTTAATATTCACCAAAAATTATTTTCATCTCATTGAACCAGATTTTAGTCCTTGATATTAACCGTGTCTCTCGGAATTCTAAAATTCCACTCACAGAAGCGGTAAAATTTAGTTTTATGAAAAATTCAGTTTTTTTAACTACCACTTAGTGGTTTCACTATTCATCAAAAAATGAAAGTTTCCAGAAATATACCAAAAATTAGGCCTAAGCTATATTTGATATTATGAATTCAAAAATGATGTATATTTTATCAAATTCAAAACTTATCAGTTACATTACCTAATTTAAAAATTAATTCCTGTCGTCCAAACAAATAGCGTGTTTTTAAGAGATAATAACTATCAAAAGATTGACACTTGTTTATAACTGGTTTAAATGTGAAATTACATCCAATGACCAAAATTGTATTAAATTTTAAAAATATATTCTAAATATACTTTAAAACCACTCAAATTAATAATTTATCACTATTAATTATTTCGATTAAAAAAGTTGTTTTTAATTAAAATTTAGTAATTTTCACTATTCATCAGAATATGAAAGTTATCCGAAAAATACCAAAATTTCACCCTAGGATAATTTCAATATTCCGAATCCAAAAATGAAGTCCGTTTTGAAATATAAAATTTATAAAATTTCAAAAAGTGGGTATTACTATTCATAACGGCTAGATCATAACAATATAATAATATCTCATTTAGTGAAACTCGGTATTGCGTACTACACACGCTATCGTGGAAGGTCGCAATTGCGTGTAATGCAAGCCATGTCAGGGATGTGTGTAGTGAAAGCTTCTTTTGGTGTAGTGTACAACACAAGACATCAATAAAATTAAAAAGAATATTTTTCATAAAATCTCGGGGTGTTACAGGTATTATTGGATTTTTTGGTGGGGACTGAATTTATTCCAAGGTATTATATTCATATTGATATTATTTCTTTGAAATTTTATCGTTTTTTATAATGCACTGCTATTTATAATCAAATATATAACTATATGTACATATTTGTTATATATTCACATCTAAAAATTAAAAAATTAAAATAAATAATTAAAAATATTTACATATAAGATATATTAGCTCTTTCTAAATAATAACTAATATCCATTTTATTTAAAATACCAATATATGAATATTTATATAACTACTATATATTAATATAACTATATATATATATATTAATCTAGCTATATATATATATATATATTAATATAACTGCATATATATTAATATTACTATATATATATTAATATCACTATAAATATATATATTAATATCACTATAAATATATATATTCATATCACTATAAATATATATATTCATTAAATTATATATATATATATGTATATTAATATAAATATATATTACTATAAAAATAAATATAACTAAATATATATATACAAATAGAGATATATAAAAATATAACTATATATAGATATATTAATATAACTGTATATATATATATTATTATAAATATATATTACTATACGAATAAATATAACTATATATATATGTAAATAGAGATATATATTAATATAACTATATATATATTAATATAACTATAAATATATTAATATAACTATATATATATTAATATAAATATATATTAATATACGAATAAATATGACTATATATATATATAAATATAGATATATATTAATATAACTATATATATATTAATATCACTATATATATATTAATATCACTATATATATATATATAGATATCATGAAATAGAAAACAAATCAAAATAGAGTAGTGGTAAGGGCTTAGGCGCGCAGGGGGGAGGTCTTGAGTTCAAAACCTACTGGAGGCAGAGGCGTGCGCATGGGGGTGGATGTTGGGGGCTAGCGCTGATAAAGGGTGGAGGGGGTGCATGCAGGGCATGCGGGCATCAGAGGGGCTAAAAAGTGCTGTTAAAAGGGGGGATCAATCGCTATAAAAGCCCCCCCCCCCCCCCACGATTGAATGATTTTTTTAATTTTTTGAAATTTTTTGTAATTTTTTTAATTTTTTTGTAATTTTTTTAATTTTTTTAACTTTTATCAGCGCTTTTTTAAAATAGATGATAAACGGGTCCTTTATCAGCGCTGAAAAAGGGGTACTTTTATCAGCACTTTTTTTAGCCCTGATAAAAGACCCCTTTTATCAGCGCTTTTTTTAGCGCTGATAAAAGGCGTCTTTATCAGCGCTTTTTTTGAGCGCTGATAAAGGGGATCCCCCCTTTTTCTTTGTAGGCTTTAACAACGCTTTTCCTAGTGCTGTTGAAGGCCCTTTTTAGAGCTGATAAAGGGCGTATTTGTAGTAGTGATGGAAATGTAAATTGAGATAAAATCCCTTATAAAGATGGTATCCTTAAATTACGGATAAATCAATCACATAATGATGTGTAACAATTATATAAATACACCCAATATAAGTAGATATTATGTGAAAAACAATCAGACTTCATTAACACATATTCATAGGATGACATATTCAAGACGTACAAGTTGAACATAAAGAGTTGAAATTGGGTTAAGAAGTTACCTTGTAAAAATTCGACAGCCTAACCACATCTCTTTAAAAATAAGAAAATGGGTTGATGAGATAAAAAGGGTTTCTCAACACTTGGAAATAATTTTTATATCAATTAGGATATAGAAAAACATATCCTAGAATAATAAGATTTAAATTAAAAGACATAACAAAAATAAAGTCTTTTAAAAAGAGGAGGGTGAAAGGTTCCCTTACCGATTTGGTAACTTACAGAACATACTCCACATGAAAGAAGGATCATAAAATAAATATGTAAATACACATAAATGAAAGTATATTACACAAAGATTACAATCATGGGAAGTACATATACCACAAGAAATGAAATAGTGGAAAATATAGCATGAATCTCATGGGAATAAAAAGTGATATAAAACCCTTTACCACGTTGTAATCAACTGAGTCTTATGACCAAACGATAATAACCACCAAATTAATCACAGAATACCATGAATATAATGATATTAATGATAATATATATCAAAAGGTAGTACACAATACACCACATGAAATTAATAAGTGGCGAACAATGGAAATCTCACAGAATTAAAAGTGAGATAAGAAAATCCCTTACCTTATGTCCGACTTGACCCGTTATTTCGTTAATCACCTGAATAATAAACTAATGTTAATTTCTACTTGCTTAAGAACCTTTTTCAAGTTTAATATTCATTTTATATTACTTATTACCATTTTATAAACATTATGCAATCATTTAAGTTTATAACGGTCGTTTTGTCGATATTTGGTACTTGAGTAAAAAAAATGAACACCTTATAATTACAAGTTGTTCATGTGGTAAGATATACATTATCATCAGAATGATATTAATGATTTAGATGTCATATATATCATATATATCCAGTATATACATGTATTTAAAATAGTACATAATATTTAGAGGTAAGAAATGAAATGCACCGTTCATGGAGACGGTAAACCGTACGTAGGAATGAACGCTACTTCGATTTCTATTTATTTTTTTAATTGAATTAAAAACATAATTATACATAGTTATATTATAATTCCAGTATAATATCATATACAATATTATTAACTCCATCCTTTATACATCCTACAGAAGACATTAACGAGCCATATCACTTTGAGGGGGCGGTAGTCCGGACTTCCTTTAATGAGATTATCGTATTTACCCACTATGTAAAACATAAAGGAATTATATAAATGAAAAAACATAGAAGAATAAAGAAAAAAAACATAATATATATAATATTTAAATAAAATTTCCATTATAATGGCCACCATGAGAGGTGGTAGGAGTTAATTGAACAAACATCCTTTCGTGAGGCGTTTGTTTTCCATGCAGAGAAACATTATTTTCTTCACCCATTAGATGGAGGTTTGTGTAAGTGTAGTTAGAATCATTCTCATAAAAACATCATTTTTTATTGATGATTTTGGTTTTGTTACAAAATAAATGAATAAAAAGTGTTTTGGGGTTGGAGAAGTAAAATAAAAGAAAATAATTTAAGAGAAACTGTTACGTTTAATTTGGGTAACTTCCTTTGTTTTGAATCAAAAGGACCTCTTGATGTGCCTTATGCCTAAGGTAAGGATTATACGAGGAGTATAAGGATTTATTGAGCTTAATTGTTCAGAGGTTGGAAGAGCCAAAAGGACTGAGTGGTGTGAAGAATTGGTTAGAAGTTGTCTTCTTTTATTAGGGAGAGGAGGGGCTCTTTAGGAAAGTGTGAAAACATTTTTTTATTATAAACATATCTTCGGTTTCAAAATGTCCATATATCATTAAATTGTTTTATAAGATGACTCATATTAGAAATAATATCATCCAATAAGAATTGGATAGGTTTTCAATGTAATTTTAATATTTATAATCTTATTTATTTAAATCTTTTATTAATGAGGTAAATACTACATCATTATTGTGTCATAAATAATTAAATTTATGTGATTTATAAAAATTATAAAATGAATACCATGATGATGGAAATATTTTTATATTTCCAATGAGTTTTTATAGTTGATAATATAATTTATATAACACCATATAAAAATTAATTTACTAAAAGATTTTTTTTATGTCATTTTTGACTATACATTAAATTAATTAATCTAAAGTTTCATTATCGATCATAAGTGGCTCCATGGTGTCCCAAAATAGACCCAAAGATTCCCATGGTTGGATATTACTCATCAAATAAGGTTAAAACATGTGTTAGGGTAATTTTGAATTATTAAAATATTTTTTGTACCTTGAATTACCATGTTTACCTTTAACCACTGTAAATAAAATTCAAAAGATACTATTCCACAAAAATTATTTTCATCTTATTGAACCACATTTTACTTCTTTATAAAAACCATGTATGTCGTATTTTCAAAATTCAATTCACAGAAGTGGTAAAATTTCATTTAAACGAAAAAGTCATTTTTTAACTACTACTATGTGATTTCACTATTCATCAAAAATTGATGTTTTTCAGAAAAATACCAAAGATTCACCCTAAGAATTATTTGATATTACAAATTCAAAAATAATGTCTATTTTTTATATATTAAAAACATAGAAGTTGCATTAAGTAATTTAAAATTAATTCTTGTTGTTAAAATAAATTGTGTGTTTTTAAGAAACGATAACTATCAAAAGATTGACACTTGTTTATGTACAATTTCAAATTGAAATTAAATAAAATGACCAACATTGGATTAAATGGTAAAAATATATTCTAATTAAACTTTAAAACTAATTAAAAATATAATATAACCATATAAATAAATTATATTAAAACACAATTTTGAATTAAAATACAATATTTTTCACTATTATTTAGAAAATGAACTTTATTTGAAACAATTCCAATAATTTACACAAAGTAAATTTTGATGTCCCCATTCTAAAGAAGGATTATATTTGGTCAAATAGAATGTATTAAAGTGACCAAAACTATATTTAAAGAGGGTTCTCTATTAAAAGGTGGTAAATCGGCCTTTTAATGTAAATCATGCTTAAAATTGGATTCATTCACATTTTAAGCCTCTAACTTTTATTAGATAAATTTAAATACATTTAAGAGTCATGTATAATCATACTATAGTTATTTTTGTTCATTCCTTCCAATATAATGGCTAGGATTTAACTAAAATTTAAAATAATAATATTATATTGTTAGTGTGCAATGTAAGATTTCAGAGAAACCCGTTGTTGCGTATCAGGTACGCTATCAAACATAGCAACCCCATTAAAGTAAAATTAATATTTAATTCAAAAATATTAATATACATGAAATATGTCTTATTATTTATTTAATTGGGATGTTACATCCTTCCCACCTTTTGGGAATTGAAGCCTTGCAATTTTAAAACTGGGCATGGAAACTTCATTAAAAGTCCCACTTCGGAAAAGAGTCAGTAAAACTATAACTCTAAAAGAGATAAAGAAAAGTATAACCCATACTAGGATTCCATGCAGGAAAACATGGATTTGGAAGAGAGAACCAATGGTCATGTTCTGATGGAGAGTGATAGAAAACATGATTAGGAGAAAGTTACCCACCAGAAAATCACAAACTTATTATGTGTTAAACGATCCTTGATATCCTGTAGGAAATGTAAACCAACAGAGTTTTTGTTTTACATTCCTTTTCATTATTTGGAGGAATTCATTTACTACATATAATAATAACATAATGAAATATTCATACCATCACGTAGATCTTCATCCATTAAAAAGTTTCTAGCAAAAACTTATCTTTTCTCCAAACAAAGAGCATTCAAAAAGACTTGGTCACATCAAAAGCACAAGAATAATCTTCTTGAGAATCACATAATCCACAAAATAAGACCTATATATTTTCCTTGTCTTTATACATCAACTAAAACCAAATTTTTTTGTGCGAGATCAGATAATACCCAAAAAGGAAAATGATTTACAAAAAAAAACTACTCTTAATCTCCAAATTTTTTCAAACAAAACCCAAAGTTCAACAAATACCATTCAAAAAAAAAACTTTCCATAAAATTATTCAAAAGTTATCCAAACTAAGATTTAAACCCAAATATCATAAGGATTTAATTAAATAGTCTTCCAAGATAACGTTTATATCCAAATTACAATAGTTACTCATAAAGTCTCATATTGAAAAGTAATTAACCAAATCACATGCTCTCCATGATAGGTTAATAATTTTCATAAATAAACCAAATCGCCATATGTCCATAATAAAAACATAGATTCTTCCAAAATAAAATTTCAACCATTATTCCACAATTGAATTCCATAGTATTCTATCTTCCTTAGGCATATATTGTTTCATCAAAAGAGAGAACATATTCCACAACAACCTTTATCACTTAATCACTAAAAAAAATTTCTATACTATATTTATCCATTTTATAGAACATAGGTTCCAAAAATCGAATTATTTTTGGTCCATAAAAACCTTTTACTAAAATGATAAGTCATACTAACCAGGGAATTCAAGTAGGCTAGTGGTAGAGGATGCACCATTGTCGCCCTTCGGTTCTGGGTTCAATTCCCGCAGCCTTGTCAGATGCGACAAGTTGTAACTCATCCTACGGGTTGTCCTTTTTATAAAATTAAAAAATAACCCAAAAAAGTTTTAACCTCAATGGTTTCCTTAAACCTCTAATTTTCACCCAAATTCATTATCATCTCAACATCTTAATTCTTAAAGTCTAATTTCACCACCATATGATAAAATAAAACAATCCCCATATTGATGTACATCATACCTTTATCATTGTGTCCATTTGGTTTCATCATCATCTTGTTCATGTAGGTAGAAGGTACATGTATTGCAACAATGATTAAGAGATCCTTCAAAATCATTTTATTCCTCCTTCCAAATACACCTTGTACGACATGGGTCATATGGGTGTTCACAAAAAAAATAGTTTTGGAAAATAATCATGTATGACATATAATTTCAAAACATATGATAAAACATGATTTCTATAAAATATTCAGAACAAATTTGACTTGAAACTTTCAATTAATGGTCCTTTTAAAATACCATAGGTATGTGCTAAGAGACTATATTATAAAACAAAATATAAATAGGTTGTGCAAGGGTCTCCTTCTTCAGCACCTTTTTTAAAATCACAATATCCTTCAAAATCCGGTGATAAGGTAAAATATTTAAAAATGCATTGATAATATTTACCTTTCTGGAAAATATGAGAATATTGTGAAAATAAGATTTTTTTTAATACTACCCATGATCCACGATGATAATGAGGTATAGTGGAGGTGTTTGATATCTCAAACAACTGCTTGCAAGTGATTTGTATGATAGAAAAAGTTTCACAATCATCCAAACACGACATTGCAATAATTATCGCAAGCGTGTCATTAGGAAAATATAGGAATGTCATTTGAGATCCTCCTCCTTCCATTTGTAACTGACTTTCCTTGATCTGATAAAGTTATAAAACAAGGATTTAACTGAAATAATAGACATAGGGACTAACCATGTGTCTAAAAAAACTCTTAATCCCTAAAGTTGTCTAAACTGACCTCTAATAACAACTATAAGGACCCGACCTTATAACATTACATAATATTTAATTAAATTAATAATTCACATCGAGGATCTTTTTAGGTTTAGAGTTTTAGACAATTAGGCCATAAATATTACATAACAACTTTAATATTACAAGTAGACACTACTAATCAGTATCCATTTTTTTATAAAATAAAATCTCTTAAAAAGAAACATATCCAGTTCCATATTTTAGACAGTATAACTTTTGCTTGATCCCATACTTGACCCTATTCATCTTTAAGACCTGTGGAAAAAATTTCAAAAACATGGGATTAGTATAAAAAGCTCAGTAAGGGTTATAAAATAATGAAAAGGAACATTAGCCCATCAATAAATAAAAATCAATGAAACTATATTTTTAAATCAAAACATACCTTATGAAATTATAATATTTATGAATAACACACAGAAATCATAAATCATAAAGGTTACTTATGGAATCCATATCATACTTACATTGTAGCTATCACTGCTATATTGGGTGTTACACTTGGATTACCCATCACAGTATATTCCCAAAATCTCTTAGGGGAAACATCATGTTTACCTCCGTGACGTTACCCAATGCATTGGAGAGCCATCTCAGGCTCACCCGCCCTAGGTTTATCACGGAACCACCCATATACATAAACAATGCCCAAAACCATAACGTAATCATAACACATAACACAAGTATAAAGGAAAGATAACATCTCCACATTCCAATATATCAAATCAAGATATTGACATAAACAATGCTTTATAAAATCCTTTTCAAAACCATTTCAATAACATTTAATAAGAACTTTGTAATATCATGAGAATAAATGGATTCGTGATATAATATTTCAAAGGAAAGTATATACACCATATAAGAGTGAATTGGTGCATAACAAAAATGATGTCACAATGGAAATTTAAATTGAGATGAAATCCCTTATAAATATGGTATCCTAAAATTAAGGATAAATCAATCGCATAATTATGTGTAAAAATTATATAAATACAACCAATATATGTGTGTATTAACTGTAAAACAATCAGAGTTCATTCACACATATTCATAGGATGACATATTCAAGAATTACAAGTTGAACCCAAAAAATTTAAATTGGGTTAAGAAGTTCCCTTGTAAACATTCTACAGCCTAACAACATCTCTTTTAAATTATGAAAATGAGTTGATGAGATAAAAATGGTAACTCAACACTTGGAAATAATATTTACATCAATTTGGATATAGAAAAACATATCTCAACATAATAATATGTAAATTAAAATACATAACAAAAAGAAGTCTTTTAAAAAGTGGAGGGTGAAAGGTTCCCTTACCGATTTGGTAACATACAAAACATACGCCACATGAAATAAGGATCATACAATGACGATGTAAATACTCATAAATGAAATTGTATTACACAAATAGTACAATCATGGTCAATACATACACCACATAAAAAGAAATAGTGGCAACTATAACATTAATATCACGGGAATAAAATGTGAGATGAAACACTTTACCACATTGTAATCAACTGAGTTGTATGACCAAAAGATAATAACCACCAAATGAATCACAGAATACCATGAATAAAATGATAATCATGATAATATATAACAAATGGCAGTATACAATACACCACATGCAATGAATAAGTGGCGAACAATGTAAATCTCACGGTATTAAAGGTGAGATAAGAAAATCCCTTACCTTGTGTCCGACTTGACCCGTTCGTTATTTAATCGCCAGAATAATAAACTAATGTTAGTTTCTACTTTCTTAAGAACTTTTTTAGAGTTTACTATTACTTTTATATTACTTATTACCATGTTATAAACATTATGTAATCAATTAACTTAAAAACGGTCATTTTGTCGATATCTGGTACTTGAGTAAAAAAAATGAACACCTTATAATTACAAGTTGTTCATGTGGTAAGATATCCATTATCTTCATAATGATATTAATGATTTATATATCATATATATCATATATATCTAGTGTATACATGTATTTATAATAGTACATAACATTTAGTGGTAAGAAATGAAATGCACCATTCATGGAGACGGTAAGTCGTACGTACAAATGAACGCTACTTCCATTTCAATTTATTATTTTAATGGAATAAAAAACATAATTATACATAGTTATATTATAATTCTAGTAAAATATCATATAAAATATTATTAACTCCATCATTTATACGTCCCACATAAGGCATTAAGGAGTAATATCACTTTCAGGGGGCGGTAGTCTGCACTTCCTCTAATGAGATTATCGTATTTACCCACTATGGAAACCATAAAGGAGTTATATAAATGAAAAAATATTGAAGAATAAATAAACCATAAACATAATATATGTGATATATAAAAACATTGCCATTATAATGGCCACAATGAGAGGTGGTTGGAGATAATTAAACAATCATCGTTTCGTGAGTTGTTTGTTTCCCATGCAGAGAAACATTATGTTCTCCACCCATTAGATGGAGGTTTTTGTAAGTGTAGTTATAATCCTTCTCATAACAACATCATAGTATATTGATGATAGAGGTTTGTTTACAAAATAAATGAATAAAAAGTGTTTATGTGTTTGGGAAGTAAAATAAAAGAAAACAATTTAAGAGAAACGGTTACCTTTAATTAGGGTAACTTTGTTTTTTTTAACCAAAAGGACTTCTTTAAGTGTCTTATGCCTGTGGTAGGGCTTCTAGGAGGAGGAGAGGGATTTATTGAGCATTATTGGGAAGAGTTTGGATGGGACAAAAGGACTTATAGGTGTGAGTAATTGGTTAGAAGTGGTCTTATTTTATAAGGGAGAGGAGGGGCTCTGTAGGAAAGTGTGAAAAAATTATTTTATTATAAACATATCTTTGGTTTCAAAAAGTCCAAATATCATTAAATTAAAAGATAAGATGGCTCATATTCTAAATAATATCATCCAATAGAAATTGGACAGGCTTTCAATGTAATTTTAATATTTATAATCTTATTCATTTTAATCTTTTATTAATGAGGTAAATACTACATCATTATTATGTCATAAATAATTTAATTTATGTGATTTCTCAAAATAAAAAAAAATACCATGATGATGGAAATATTTTTATATTTCCAATGAATATTTTTAGTTGAAAATATAAATTATATAACACCATATAAAAATTAATTTGCTAAATGATTTTTGTTTTTGTCATTTTTTCCTTTACATTAAATTAATTAATCTAAAGTGTCATTATCTTTCATAAGTGGATCCATGGTGTCCCAAAATAGACCCAAATATTTCCATGGTCGGCCATTACTCATCCAATAAGGTTATGACATGTGTTAAGGTAATTATGAATTATTAAAATATTCTTTTTACCTTGAATTACCCTATTTACCTTTAACCACAGTAAATAAAAGTCAAAAGATACTATTCACAAAAAATTATTTTCATCTTATTGAACCAAATTTTACTTCTTGATAACAACCATGTATGTCTGATTTTTAAAATTTAATTCACATAAGTGGTAAAATTTCGTTTAAATGAAAAATTCGGTTTTTTAACTACTACTATGTGATTTCACTATTCATCAAAAATTGATGTCTTTCAGAAAAATACCAAAGATTCAGCCTAAGCTTTATTTGATATTATGAATTCAAAAATGATGTCTATTTTTTATAAATTAAAAACATATAAGTGGCATTAAGTAATTTAAAATTAATTATCGTTGTTAAAACAAATAGTGTGTTTTTAAGAAACAATAACTATCAAAATGTTGACACTTGTTTATGTACAATTTCAAAGTGAAATTAATTAAAATGACCAACATGGAATTAAATGGTAAAAATATATTATAATTGAACTTTAAAACCAATTAAAAAGATAATATAACCATATAAATAAACTAGATTAAAACAAAATTTTGAATTAATATAAAATATTTTTCACCATTCATTAGAAAATAAACTTTATCAGAAAAAATTCCAATAATTTACAAAAAGTAAATTATGATGTACCCATTCTAAAGAAAGTTTTTATTTTGTCAAATATAATGTATTAGAGTGACTACAATTATATTTAATTTGGGTTCTCCATTAAAAGGTGGTAAATCAGCCTTTTAATGTAAATTATGCTTAAAATTAGATTCATTCACATTTTAAGCTTCTAACTTTTATTGGATAAATATAAATACATTTAAACAACATGTATAATCATATTGTAGTTAGTTTTGTTCATTTCTACCAATACAACGTCTAGGATTTGACTAACATTTAAAATAATAATATTATATTATTAGTGTGCAAAGTAAGATTTCAAATAAACCCGTCGTTGCGTATTGGGTACGCTATCGAACATAGAAACCCCTTTAAAGTAAAATTATTATTTAAATTCACAAATATTAATAAATATGAAATATGTCTTATTCTATATTTACCCAGGATGTCACATCCTTCCCCCCTTTGGATAATTGCATCCTTGCAATTTGAAAACTGGGCTTGGAAACATCATTAAAAGTCCCACATCAGAAAAGAGTCAGTAAAACTAACACTTAAAAAAAGAAAGATAAGTACAATGGTCACCCAAGATAACCCATAATAGGATTCCATGTAAGAAAAAATGGATTTGGAAGAGAGAAAAAAGGTCAAGTTCTGATTGAGAGTGATAGAAAACATGATTAGGACAATGTTACCCACCAGAAAATGACAAACTTATGATGTGTTAAACGGTCTTTGATTACCATTAGGAAATATAAACCAACAAAATTTTTGTTTTACATTCCTTTTCATAATTTGGAGTAATTCATTTACTACATAGAACAAGAACATAAGAAAATATACTTACCTTCACGTAGAGTTTCATCCTTTGATATGTTTCTACCGAAAACTTATCTTTTCTCCAAACAAAGTGCTTTCAAAAAGACTTGGTCACATTAAAATCACAAGAATCATCTTTTTGAGAATCACATAATCCACAAAATAAGACCTATATATTTCCATTTTCTTTAGTCATCAACTAAAAACAAAATTGTTATTGTCAGATCAGATAATACCCAAAAAGGATAATCATTTAAAAAAAGAAAAACTACTCTTAATCTCTAAATTTTTTCAAGCATAACCCAAAGTTCAACAAAGACCATTAAAAAATGACTTTCTGTAAAATTCTTAAATAGTGATCCAAAATAAGATTGAGACCCAAATATCATAAGGATTTAATTACATAATATTCCAAGATAACATTTATTTCCAAATAACAATAGTTACTCATAAAGTCTCATATAGAAAAGCAATTAACCAAATCACATGTTGTCCATGATAGGTTGAACATTTTCATAAATAAACCAAATCGTCATATGTCCACAATAAAAACATATATTATTACAAACTAAAATTTCAAACATTATTTCACAATTGAAATCCATAGTATTCTATCTTCCTTAGGCATATAGTGTTTCTCAAAATAGAGAATGTCTTCCACAAAAACCTTTATAAAATAATCACTAAATCATTTTTCTATACTAAATATATCAATTTGATAGAACACAAGTTCCAAAAATAAAATTATTTTGGTCCGTAAAAACATTTTACGAAAATAATAAGTCATACTAACCAGGGACTTTAAGTAGGCTAGTGGTAGGAGATACACCCTTGTCTCCCTTCGGTTGTGGGTTCAATTCCTGAAGCCTTGTCGGATGCGACGGGTTGTCACTCATCCTACGGGGTGTCCTTTTTATAAAGCTCAAAAATAACCCTAACATGTTTTAACCTCAATGGTTTCCTTATACCTCTAATTTTCATCCAAATTAATTATGATCACAATATCTTAATTCTTGAAGTATTATTTCACCACCATATGATAAAATAAAATGATCCCCATATTGAAGAACATCATACCTTGATCATGGTGTCCATTTGGTTTCATCATCGTCTTGTTCACGAAGGTTTAAGGTCCATGCATCGCAATAATGATTTAAAGAACCTTCAAAATAATTTGCTTCCTCCATCAAAATACACCTTGTACGACATGGGTCACATGGCTGTTCACAGATAACTAGTTTTTGAAAATAATCATGTATGACATATAATTTCAAAACATCTGATAAAACATGATTTCTATAAAATCGTCGGACCGAATATGAGTTGAAACATTCAATTAATGGTATTTTTAAAATACCATAGGTATGTGTCGAGAGACCATATTGTAAAAGAAAATATAAATATGTTGTGAAAGGGTCTCCTTCTTCAGCACCTTTTTTAAAAACATAATATGCTTCAAAATCTTGTGATAAGGTAAAATATTTGAAAATTCCTTGATAATGTTGAACTATCTTGAAAATATGAGAATATTGTGAAAATAATATTTTTTTTAAATACTACCCATCATCCACGATGATAACGAGGTATAGTGGAGGTGTTTGATATCTCAAACAACTGCTTGCAAGTGAGTTGTATGCAATAAAAAGCTTCGTAATCATCCGAACATGAATTTTCAATAATTATTGCAAGCATGTCATCTGGAAGATATAGGAATGTCATTTGAGATCCTCCTCCTTCCATTTGTAATTGACTTTTCTTGATCTGAAAAAGTTATAAAACAAATATTTAACTGAAATAATAGATATAGGGACTAACCATGTGTCTAACAAAAACTCTTAATCCCTAAAGTTTTCTAAATCGACCTCTAATACCAAATATAATGACCTGACCTTATAACATTAAATAATTTTGAATTAAATGAATAATTCACATTGAGGATCTTTTCAGGTTTAGAGTTTTAGAGAATTAGGCCATAAATTCTACATAACAACATTAATATTACAAGTAGACACTACTACTCAGAATCCATTTTTTTCATAAAAAAAAACTCTTAAAAATAAACATGTCCAGTTCCATATTTTAGACATCATGACTTTTCCTTGATCCCATCCTTGACCCTATTTATCTTTATTTCCTGTGGAAAAAATTTCAAAAACATGGGATGAGCATAAAAAGCTCAGTAAGGGTTATAAAATAAGGAATGAAAATATTAGCCCATCAATAAATACAAATCAATGAAACTATCTTTTTCAATCATAACATACCTTATAAAATTATAAGATTTATTAATAAAACTCACAAATAATAAATCATAAAGGTTACTTATGGAATCCATATCAAACATAAATTGTATATATCACAACTATATAGGGTGTTACACTTGGAATACACATCACAGTTTATTCCCTAAATCTCTTAGGAAAAACATCACATTTTATTCTGTCACGTTACCCAATGCATTGGAGAGCTATCTCGTGCTCACCCGCCCTAGGTTTATCACGAAACAACTCGTATACGTAAATAATTCCCAATAACCATAACGTAATCATAACACATAACACAAGTTTGAAGGAAGGATAACATTTCAACATTCCAATATATCAAATCAAGATATTCACATAAACAATGCTTTTTCAAATCCTTTTCAAAACCATTTAAAAAGAGATTTTTGAATCAAAGTGTCACATAACACTTTGAAACTTTTAAATAAATTTTTCATTTTAAAACATTGATGTACATATAAATAAATCATAAAACACATTTTGAAAATGTGGACATTAATGTGAAATATTATGAAGAATATATATTTTAAACATTTTCAATGATACTTTAGTTAAAGAGGTTTTTAACAAAAAGAGTGATGCTTGAATAAAAATTAATAAGGAATAACATTTAATAAGAACTTTTTAATATCATGAGTGCAACGGGATTCGTGATATAATATTTCAAAGTACAGTATATACACCATATAAGAGTAAATTGGTGCATAACAATAATGAAGTCTCAATAGAAATGTAAATTGAGACGAAATCCCTTATAAAGATGGAATCCTTAAATTAAAGAATAAATCAATCACATAATTATGTGTGAAAAATATAAATAAACCCAATATAAGTGGATATTATGTGTAAGAAAATCAGAGTTCATTCACACGTATTCATAGGAAGACATATTCAAGAAGTACAAGTTGAACCCAAAGAATTAAAATTGGGTTAAGAAGTTCCGTTGTAAAAATATGACAGCGTAATGGAATCTCTTTAAAATTCATAAAATGAGTTGATGAGATAAAAATGTATCAAAAAACATGGTCATAATGTTTACATAAATAATAATATATAAAATCATATCCCAACATAATAAGATGTCAATTAAAAGACATAACAAAAAAGAAGTCTTTTGAAAAGAGGAGGGTGAAAAGTTCCCTTACCGATTTGGTAACTTACAAAACATACGGCACATAAAATAAGGATCATAAAATGAAGATTTAAATACTCTTAAATTAAATTATATAACACAATGAGTACAATAACGTGCAGTACATACACCACACAAAAGGAAATAGTGGCTAATATAACATGAATCTCCCGGAAATAAAAAGTGAGATGAAACCCTTTACAACATTGTAATCAACTGAGTCGTATGAACAAAAGATAATAACCAAAAAATGAGTTGCAAAATACCATGAATATAATGAGAATAATGATAATATATATCAAATGGGAGTACACAATACACCACAAGAACTGAATAATTGGCGAACAATGGAAATCTCACAGAATTAAAAGTGAGATAAAAAAATCTCTTACCTTGTGTCCGACTTGACCTGTTCATTCTTTAATCTCCTGAATAATAAAATAATGTTAATTTCTAATTGATTAAAAACCTTTTTAAATTTTACTATTAATTTTATATTAATTATTACCATGTTATAAATATTATTTAATCATTTAAGTTAATAATGGTTGTTTTGTCGATATTTGGTACTTGAGTAAAAAAATGAACAACATATAATTACAAGTTGTTCATGTGGTAAGATATCCATTATATTAAGAATTATATTAATGATTTGGATACCATATATATCATATATATCATGTATATAAATGTATTTATAATAGTACATAACATTTAGAGGTAAGAAATGAAATGCACCGTTCATGGAGACGGTAAGTCGTACGTACGCATGAATGCTACTTCCATTTCTATTTATTATTTTAATGTAATTAAAAACATAATTATACATAGTTATATTATAATCCCAATAAAATATCATATAAATTATTATTAACCCCATCCTTTATACGTCCCACATAAGGGATTAACGAATCATATCACTTTGAGTGGGCGGTAGTCCGCACTTCCTCTAATGAGATTATCGTATTTACCCACAATGGAAACCACAAAGGAGTTTTATAAATGAAAAAAATACAAAATAATAAATAAAAAATGAAAATAATATGTATCATATATAAATACAGTTCCATCATAATGGACACAATGAGAGGTGGTAGAATATAATTGAACAATTTTCGTTTCGTGAGGCGTTTGTTTCCCATCCACAGAAACATTATGTTCATCAACCATTAGATGGAGGTTTGTGTAAGTTTAGTTCGAATAATTATGATATAAACCTCCCATTATATTGGGGATACTAGTTTTGTTACAAAAGAAATGAGTAAAAATAGTTTAGGGGTTGGATAAGTAAAATAAAAGAAAACAATTTAAGAGAAACTCTTACCTTTAATTTGGGTAACTTCCTTTGGTTTTAACCAAAAAGAATTCTTGAAGTTCCTTCTGCTTAAAGTAAGGCTTCTAGGAAGAAGAGAGGGATGTAGGGAGATTAACTGGGAATATTTTGGATGAGATAATAGGCTTGAGAGATGCGAGGAATTGGTTAGAAGTGGTCTCCTTTTATAAGGGAGAGGAGGGGCTCTTTAAGAAACTGTGAAAACATTATTTTATTATAAACATATATTCAGTTTTTAAAGGACCAAATATCATTAAATTCAAATATAAGATGACTCATATTATAAATAATATCATCCAATAGGAATTGGACAGGTTTTGGATGTTATTTTTATATTTATAATCTTATTTATTTAAATCTTTTATTAATGAGGTAAATACTACATCATTATTGTGTTGTAAATAATTTTATTTATGTGATGTCTAAAACTTATAGAAAAAATCCCTGGATGTAGGAAATATTTTTATCTTTCCAATGAATATTTATAGTCTAAAATATAATTTATATAAAAGCATATAAAAATTATTTTACTTAATGATTTTTGTTTATGTTATTTTTGCCTTTACATTGAATTAATTAATCTAAAGTGTCATTATCTTTTATAAGTGGCTCCATAGGGTCTCAAAATAGACCCAAAGATGACCATGGTTGGAAATTACTCATCCAATATTGTTATGACATGTTTTAAGTTAATTTTGAATTATTACAATATTCTTTTTACCTTGAATTACCCTATTTAACTTTAACCGTGGTAAATAAAAGTCAAAAGTTACTATTCATCAAAATTTATTTTCATCTTATTGAACCACATTTTACTTCTTGATAACAACCATGTATGTCAGATTTTCGAAATTTAGTTCACAGAAGTGGTAGAATTTCATTTAAATGAAAAAGTCAGCTTTTTAACTACTACTAACTGATTTCACTGTTCATCAAAAATTTATGTTTTTCAGAAAAATACCAAAAATTCAGCCTATGATTTATTTTATATTATGAATTCAAAAATGCCGTCTATTTTTCTAAATTCAAAACATAGAATAGTCATTAATTAATTTAAAATTAATTCCCATTGTAAAAATAAATATTGTGTTTTTAAGAAATAATAACTATCAAAACATTGACACTTGTTTATGTCCAATTTCAAATTGAAATTAATTCCAATTACCAAAATTGGATTAAATTGTAAAAATATATTCTAATTAAACATTAAAACAAATTAAAAATAATAATCTAACTATATAAATAAATTATATTGAAACACAATTTGGAATTAAAATACAATATTTTTCACTATTCATTAGAAAATGAACTTTATCAGAAAAAATTCCAAAAATTTACACAAAGTAAATTTGGATGTCCCCATTATAAATAATGATTTTATTTGGTCAAATAGAATGAATTAAAGTGGCCACAATTAGACTTAAAGAGGGTTTGTCATTAATAGGCAGTAAATCGGCCTTTTAATGTAAATTATGCATAAAATTAAGTTCATTCACATTTTAAGCCTCTAACATGTATTGGATAAATGTAAATACATTTAACAAACATGTATAATTATATTTTAGTTTGTTTTATTCATTCCCACCAATACAACGGCTAGGAGTTAACTGACATTTAAAATAATAATATTATATTATTAGTGTGCAACGTAAGATTTCAAATAAAGCCATTGTTGTGTATCGGGTAAGCTATCGAACATAGAAACCAATTTAAAGTAAAATAAATATTTATTTCACAAATATTAATAAATATGAAATATGTCTTATTCTTTATTTACCTGGGATGTTACAATATATTTGTGAATTTTTTTAAAAGGAGTTGATAGAGCTTTCAAGAATGTCACCCTTCCCAATTACCTCACCAATAAGATCGTACCAAAACCTATATTAGTTTTTCAAGAAACATATTTAGTGCCTAATGAGATCCCTTTAGGAATTGATAAGTGAAATGAAAAATTTTCTTACTAAATAATCATTCCCATTTGATCCAAGAAAACAATCATAACTGGAGATAGGCGGAAAGGGAGATCTGATAATGAAAAGATAGTAAGAAGAAAAACTTGATAAGGTTATTGATGAGGAAAATGAAGGAAAATATAGTGAAGGTAATGAAGAGTGAGAATAATAATATGAATAAATTGATATTGAAATAGAAGAATATGAAGAAAAATAAGAGGAAGAATAATAAGAAGAGAATTGAGAGGATGATCAAGAAGAAAGAATAGATAAATGGAATCGTTACAAGAATTTAATAGTGCTATAAATAACTACAGATAAATTGAATCTTTATTAGAGCTAAATAAAGCACTAATAAATTTAATATTTTTTCAGCATTTTTTTATCTATGATAAATTATTCCTTTATTAGCACATTATTTTTAGAACTGATAAAGTTCTGAATAAAGAAGCGGAAATAATAAAATAAATTTAAAATAAAAAATGAGTATATTAAAATATTTATTAATTGCATAATTATTGAAAAAAATGAATAAATTGACTATAAATTATTAAATAATAAACATTTTATTAATTAGATAATTATGATAACTAATGTTAATAAATTATATATATTAAATGTATAGATATTTATTAATATATTTAAATATGATTTATATATTACAATACGTTTATGCACTTTACAATAAATAATCATATATTTAGTGAATAATGGGTTATAAATAAATATTAATATGAATTTTAAAAGATGACTAATTGCATAGTATAATGGACATATAATTGAATGTTTCATACGATTTTTCAATTTAATATAGATCAAATGTGTGTTATTTAGATTTCATATATACACAATTAAATCATTTTTATATATAATGCATACACACAAAAATTATCCAGTTTTTCAATTTTGTTAAAGATTACTTATTTTTAATTTATTCAATTTCACTCATTTGTAAAATATATGTATATGAATGCAATTAAAATGAGATAATCATATTATTTTTCAAAAATATTTACATAATTATAAATAAATAAATATACAATTATAATAAAGATATTTAATAAGGAACATATTTTCTATCATTATATTTATATATATTTACAATTTTTTAATAATTATAATTTTAAATCCTTTATCAACAAGTAATTAATAAGAGTTCATAAAGGTAAGTATTTATTAGTTCTTTTTTCACACTGATAAATATTAGTCTTTATTGGCCCTGAAAAAGGGCTGATAAAATGAATGTTTATCAGTTCTAAAACTTTATCGATGATAAATATGGATTTTCAGCCATTTTTTAGCACTGATAATGTCTAGCTTTATTGGTGCTAAAAATGCACTGATAAATATTTCTTTTTTGATGGATTATCACTTAATCATTGATAAAAGTATCATGATCTATTTAAAACCCACTAAACATTTGTGAACTCCTTGTGATATCAAAAGCTTTCCAAAGAATCCACCCACTACTACTGCTCATCCATGGTTAATCGATGCTCGAATTACACCACTCGACTGCCTCTAGTTGCCCAAACATCATCAAAGATCTAGTGTTTGGTTATATTTTGGGTTTCTTAAGATTATATTCTTCAACATAGCGAGGCAGGCCTTGCATTTTTCATTGGGTATTCTTCATTTCATTTTTTATTTCTTATTCGACGATGTCAGGAGTTATTTTTAGTTCTGTCCTTTTATACTATTTTATTTTAGATTATGAACTTAATGATTTTTCCAGGATACTATGTATGATTAACTACTGATTTGGATATTCTATTTTTGCCTTTTTAAATTGTTGTTTTGAATAAATTTTCTTTGTTGCCTATATCTGAACACCAACTTTCTCAACAAGATTAATTCATAGTTTTTAATTCATATTGATCATTGGTTGATAATAGTTCCAATTATTCCTTATCAATTTCTAAATAATGATCTTGGTCATTGATACATATTCAATATTTCATCTTCTTCTTAACACTAAAGATAATAAAATTAGATTTCCATTGTGATTCAATATATTCCATGTTCATTCCATGGATGTTTAACATATGGTTCCCCAACACAAAATCTATTACATGATTGTTTTAGTAATTTTTGAAAAACATAAGGAGGTTTATTAAGAATGGGTTAAATTGTCATGTTACCTTTATTAAAACATAATAAAAAGATCATTCATTATAAATATAAAAAAATTAATTATATTTTCATAACAATCCATGATATCATTTTGTATCATCTTTCAGTTTGGTGGTTAAATTGACCCAAAACAATAACATGTAATAATCAATTGATAAGAATTAATATGAATTAAATTTTTATGTAATATATTTATTACAGAAGTATAATTATTTTATTTTCATAAAATTAAAGTGGTAAATTAGTATTACGAATAGGTTATTGAATAATCTAAATGGAAAGGAAATATATGAGATTTATAATTACACAAATGAAATAATATATTTTGTTGAAATGTTTCTCCATATTGAATAATTTAGGAGATAATATTGAGAACAAGACCTCTAAAAATTGAAATATATGAAAATTATTAAGATTATTGGTTGATTATATTGAGAGATCATAATTTTTGTTATTTTTCTAAATGGGTGGTGGATGGGTTTCAATATAATTGTGAATGAGTGTCATTTTCTCAAGTACCCATTCCTTATTGTGTGATAAATAAAAATATACATCTCATGTGGATCCAATGTAAAGAAATAATATATATGTATTTTGAATTACTTATAAATATTAAGGGTGTGTGTGAATCATGGAAAATGAAATGAGGATGTGTTTTCTATGACATTATCCTTTGAATGAATTCATAGGATAACATCTGACATAGTGGAGTAATTATTTTCTTTAATCCAATTACCCATTTTAATCAATATACTAAAATTCATTGAAACAATCAAATTATGAGTTTCCCTTATTATAATTTTCTATAACATTCACATTTGATAACGAATATATTATGTATATTTATTTATATATTACACAAAATTAATCTTTTATGAACCCAATAGGATGAATATGAATAAAAAATGGATGCACGCTTATCATTTGACAAATGCGTATGAGAATGGAGTTAAATTGTTCATTAATTTTGCAATAGAACATGCAGATAATCCCTCTAAAATACTTTGTTTGTGTTTATATTATTGTTATTCAACATAAATTAGTCTGAAATATTTTTAAGAACATTTTATTTTTCACAGAATCAATCAAATCTATATATTTTGGACTGAATAGACGAAAAATTTGAAAGTGGGAACCAATTGGGATGATACTATGGTTTATGAATCATTTGTTAACAATAAATTTGAAAATGGTGATAATGATTTCATAGAAGAAATGATAGTGGAAATTAAAAATGACCTATGTGATTTTCCAATGTTGATTGAGGATTTAAATAGTTCTTTCTAATAAGGAATTGTATACTGGTTGTACTAAATACACAACAGTTCAAAATGTACTGAAATTATATAAATTCAAATCTGGAATAGGATGGAGTGACACCAGCTTTACAGAACTACTTGGACTCCTAAATGATGTTCTACATAAAAAATGAACTACCATGTCGAACATATGATGCTAAACAAATGTTATGGTCAATGGGAATGATCTCTAAAAATACATTCTTTCCTAAATTATTACATTTTTTTCAAGGACCATGAATCAGTCATAAAATTCCCAATGTGTGGGGAATATCAATATAAGAAAAGTGAATCAATTCCTTCAGAATCTTTATAATAAATTCCTATTATTCTATTATTTATAAGACTATATGGATGTCTGGAAACCATGAGACAATTTACATGGAATGTAGATATAAGAATTAAATATGGGAACCTACATCATCTAATCGATTCTCCTAACTTGAATAAAATTAATTATGAGTTTCTTGAATTTGTAAATGATCTGATAAACTTACATCTTTCATTATCTTCAAATGGAACAAATCCTTTCTGTGTATAGATAAGTACTCATAGTTCATGGCCCATCATGTTCATAAATTATAACTTGTAGCCATAGTTATGCAGGAAGAGAAAATAAATTATGTCGTCTCTACATATTTCTAGACCAAAGCAACCCGATAATGACATTGATGTCTATTTTTCTCCTTTGATCGACGATATGAATATCATGTGGGATATATGTGTTACAATGTGTGATTCTCATAGAAGTGAAGAACTCACAATGAGGTCCTTGTGGTATATAACTATAAATAACTTCCCCACTTATAGAAATTTATCAAGATATAGAATTAATGGAATTTTTGGGTTTCCCATTTGTGAAAACCACACACAATCACTTAAGTTTAAATATTCCTCAAAGACTATGATTTTAGGACATCATTAATATTTACCTTGACAACATAAATACCAATCTAGGATGACAACATTCAATGGGAATTTCGAACAATGCTTAACACTATGTCTAGTAACTAAAAATGAACTATACTATAAAGCAAAAAATATTGACAATATTTTTGTTAATCAATTTTAGAAAAACATTACAAAATCAGGTTGGAAGAATATATCCATTTTCATTAAATTACTGTATTGGAATTCATTGTATGTCAGAAAATTTCTTAATTTCCTACATATAGAATACAATGTATTTGACAGTGTTATTGACACATTAGTAAATGTTCCAGAAAAAACAAAGGACCACATCAAGGATAGGTTGGACTTTACAAAAATGAGGATAAGGGAAGATTTTTCATTGGTGAAGGGTAAAAGGTGAAATTTTCTTCTTTTAGGAGAATATAATCTATCCACACAGGAAAAATTGAAAATTTTCCTTTTCCTTACTAGTGTAAAAGTTCTACAAGGGTATTCATCAAATATCAATAATGTCGTGTCAATGACTAACATGAAGTTACAAAGACTAAAATCACATGACTGTCATGTTTTGATGCAATAATTAATGTTTGTTTATTTCCATTGAATTCTACCTCAAAATTTATGACATACATTAACCAGACTACATATTTTTCAATGCCATGTGCAATAATTTAGTAGACCCAAAAAGTTCCCAATCACGAATTAGGAGATTGTAGTCATATTATATGAATTAGATATGTTCTTCCCACCATCATTGTTTTACATAATGGTCTATCTAATATATCGCTTAGCTAGAGAGGTTCAACTATGTAGTTATTTTCATTATTGATGAATGTGACCCATTGAATGATATCTAAATATATTGGAAAGGTATGTCAAGAATCGAAGTTGGTCAGAAGGATGTATTAAAGAATGATATATTTTTGATAAAGCTATTGAATTCTATACCGATTACCTATCATATGTTGAAATCATCCTTCTACTCATGTCTGATCATAGTGAATTACTTCTGGGAAAAGGGATTTTTGTAAGATATTTTGATACAATTACATTGATAGAGTGGGAGAAATTGCACCATTACATTTACAAAATACTGAATATAATGATCCATACATTAAAGCACAAAAATAAATTCAAAGATATTTGAATCAATAAAATGCTGAATAATGGATATCAAATAAACAGAATCAATAGTTTATAGGATGCTTCAAAGATAAAATTTATAAGGAGTTATCTGAATATATGAATTCAATCGTCGATCAATTTCAATGGATAACCATAGTACTGAATGAATTTTTTTATCTTACACTAATTTTATAGTCAATGGTTATATGTTTTATATAAAAGAACATGATGACTTTAGTATGATGAAATACATTGGTTTTATGATTTTGGTTAAAGTGATTCACATTTCTGGTTCCAAATATAGAAATCTAATTTACACAAATATTTTATATTTTTGAATTATCGAACAAATATATGAGTTATATAATACAACATTTCAAGTGATGATTTTCCATTGAAAATGGGTTGACAATATTAATGTAGTGAAAGTTGATGAAATGGGATTTTTGATGGTGAATTTTAGTGTTGAATGGAAAATAGACAAGGCATTCAAAATGGTATCGTCGGTAGTGATTGTATTTTATGTCTCTGATCCCAGAAAAAAGAACTGGTCTATTATCCTACTAGTAACTAATTAAAATTTCGAGTCAAATGATAATTCAATCAAGGATGACCCTTCCATTGGAACATAATAATTTTTCCATTCCAGTCCCAATATAGACAATGTATTCTATGTTATAGGGGACCAAAAAGAGGGGATTTGGATTCTCGATAGAGGAACCAAATCCTTGAAACCTTTATAAAAAATAAAGAGTGTTCATTGAGAAGGTAAATGTTTTTTAATATATTAGGGTTTCCCTCATGATATTATATTTTCTCAACTGCATTAACATAATCTAAATTATTCATTTGAGTACTCAAGATGATAATGTCTTCTACACATGATGATTTTACCAATCCCTCAGAAGAAAAAACAATAATAATGGAACCCCTTCAGAAATATGTTATAGTAATGTTTTGATAGGCTTTCTCTATTTTAATGATAAATTATCTAATGAAACGTTGATTTAATTTTCTATATTCTTTATAGAGTTATTTTATTTTTAAATATATCTATCCATGTTTCATGCAATTGAATGATGAGAAATGATGCTACTTCATCTCATTCATAGAGGTAATATTGATTTTTACATAGTAAAATCATTGTCCATATAATTAATATATTGTTTTATATTTATGTTTAATTTTTATATTTTTATTATTACTCATATAAGAATATTTTTCTTATACATGTGGATTATTTTGATTATGTTTGGGTGGTCTAACCATTTTTTATTCCTTTCTGCAGAAAAACATCCACATAAATTTTTCCCACAAATCCTTTTCACCCCCACATTATTGCATCTATCACTTTCTTTGAAGTTATCTCCATTACCTTTGTAGGAAGAGAAATGATGATTATTATTCTCAATTATAGAGATAACCATGATGGTATCATTGTATAATCATTTTCCATAAAATTAATGTATTATTTCATATTTTTGTTTAATTTATTTCTTTTTAGTATTACTCACGGAATAATTTTTTTCTTATACATGTGGATTCTATTGTTCGATTTGGGGTGGTCTTTCCATATTTTATGTCTTTATGTACCAAAAAATATATAGGCTTCTTCTCCCTCAAAACCTTTTAACCCCTATAATGTTGCATTTATTACATCCTTTCTTGGTATCTCCATTGTTTTTATGGAAGAGAAATGATGATGCCAATTCTCAATTATTGAGGTAATCTTCATGTTTTCATAGTAATATTATTTTCCATAAAATTAATGTATTGTTTCATATATATATGTTTAATTTATTTCTTATTAGTATTACTAATTTTTTTCCTTATATATGCAGATTCATTTGTACAACTTGGGTTTATCTATCCATGTTTCCTACCTTTCTTCACCAAAACATCCACATACTTCTTCTCCCTCAAAACATTCACCCTTATAGTGTGGAAATTTATCTTTTTTTTCATGTTCCCTCCATTTCCCAATAACATAGGCAATCTTGATATTTTCACAGCAAGATAATTTCTCATTGAATTACTATATTATTTCATATTTATGATTAATTGACTTATTTTTAGTACTACTCATAATAATTATTTTCTTATATAGGTGGATTATTTTTTTGAGTTGATGTGGTCTATTTGATGCTCCTGAAGTACTGTTGGTATTTTGACATTAAAATTCAATGTAAATATTTGCAACATTGACAGTTAGGATTGTTTTGAGACATTGGGACATGTAGGAATCATCCACACCTCAATATAACACATGATGGGACTGGTAGGACTCCATGTAATTCAATATATTTAAAACTGACAATAATTTTAGTAAAAAGGAAACTCATATACTCAAAAACGAGAAAACATATTTCTGTTATTGTGATACATTGAGAAAATGATCCTTAATTCATTTCAAATATGTAAGGATCAGTCGCAACTCAGTCTGATACATGATGTTCCCAATATAACTTATTGGGTATGTTATTAGTTTTAAATTGATATTTGACTTTAAAAAGTGTGACTCATTGAAAACTGAGAAAACATGCTTCGATATTGTAGATAAATTATGGAATTGATTTATAAATCATTTGTGACATGTAGGAATCCATCTCACATCAAACTGATAGACGATGTTCATTATATGAGTCAAAGTGTGTGTTTCAAGTTCAAAATGACATTCTAGTAACAAAGAGAAGGGAAGTACTCAAAAATAAGAAAGAAAATTAATATTGTTTTGATACTTTTGAAAAAAAAATCCATAAGTGATTTGGAAAGTGTATGAATTAGTTTCACCTCCATCTAATGCATGGTGTGATTAATTTGTCTCTAAGTGCATCTTTATTTAAAATTAAAATAAATTATAGTAAAAAAAACAAATAGAATTACTCAAAATCGAAAAAACACATTAATATAATTTGGATACTTCATAAAATGATCCTTAATTGATTTGAGTCATGCATGAATCAACTACACCTCAATCCAATGCACATCATGACCGATATGACTCCAATTGCATGCTTTTATTTAAAATTGACATTATTTTTAGTAAAAAGGCCAACTAACCTACTCAAAACCTAGAAAACCTGTTCAAATGGTATAAATAATTTAGTAAATTGATCCATAAGTCATTTTTAATGTTTATGAATCATCTTCACCATAATACGATACATAATGTGATCGGTATTAGTCAATGTCGATGTTCCAATTTTAAAATGACATTTTAGTAAAAAATGAATGTGACATTCTCAAAACTGGTAAAACATGTTGATATGGTTTTGATAGTTTTGGAAAATGATACATTTGTCATTTTTGATGCGTAGTTGTCATCATCACCATAATTTGATGAATAGTGTGACCCATATGACTCAAAATGAATCTTTTTATTTAATATTGTCATCAATTTTAGTAAAATGGACAACTACCATACTCTACACTGAGAAAAGACATTTAGTTTGTTTTGATACTTTACTATAATGATCTATAAGTCATTTTTGACAAGTAAAAACCAGCCAAACCTCAATTCGATACACGATGTTCCCGGTATGACTCAAAGTGTTTCTTATTAGTTTAAAATCAATATTTTAGTTCAAAATATGTGACTCACTAAAAACTGAACAATTTCACTCAAAATATCTTAATAATTTAGGAAAATGGTTAATAATTGATTTTTTATGTTTAGTAATCCGTTTCATATAAAACCGAATCATGATGTGATTTGGATGAGTCAAAAGTGTGTATTTCTTGTTTAAAATTACATTTTAGTAAAAAAGAAAGGAAAATTACTAAAAACAATGTAAACAAATTCAAATTATTTTGGTACTTTATGAGAAAAAAATATATAGGTCATTTGGGGCATATAGGTATCATCTGCACCTCAATATAATGCATAGTGTGACCAGTATGACTCAAAGTGAATATTTTTATTTAAAATTGTCATCAATTTTAGTAAAATGAAAATATTTCATACTAAAATCTGAGAAAACACCTTCGAATTATTTTATTAATTTTTATAATGATCTATAAGTTATTTTTTATTTTTTAGAATCAGTCACCCCTCAATAAAATACATGATGTTCCCAATATTACTCATAGTATCCATTATCTGATTGAAATTAACATTTTAGTTCAGAAAGTGTCACTCACTGAAAACTGATAAAAAATGCTCATACTTTCTTGATCATTTCTTAAAATTATCCATTATTCATTTGGGATGTGTAAGAATTTTTTTATCATTAAATCGATATATTATGTAATCAGATTGAGTAAAAAGTTCATGTTCCCTGTTTAAAATGACATTTTTGTAAAAAAGACAACTAACATACTCAAATCCGAGAAAAAACATTCATATTGTTTTTATACTTTAGGAAAATGATCCATAAGTAATTTTTGACTTGTAGTAATAATCCACACTTCAATCCGATGTGTTGTGTGACATTTATGAATCAATGTACATCTTTTTATTTAAAATGACCCTTAATTTTTTTAAAATGGACAACCATCCAACTAAAAACTAAGCAAGAACATACAAATTGTTTTTATACCTTATAAAAATTATCCATAATTCATTTTTGATGTGTAGGAATTGTCCTCACCACAATCATATAAACATTGTTTTTGATATGACTCAAAGTTTCCATTATTAGTTTTAAATTGAAAACTTATTCCAGAAAATTTCACTAACTGAAAACTGATCAAATGTGATCGGATTTTCAAGATAATTTAGTAAAATGATTCATAAGTAATTTCTAATGTGAAAGAATCCATTTCACATCCAACCGATACATGATTTGATTTGAACATCTCAAAATTTCATCTTTCTAGTTTAAAATGACATTTAGTAAAAAGGACAACCAACGTACTCAAAACTGTGAAAGCACATTCATATCGTTTTGATACTTTAAAAAAATTATCCAAATGTCATTTGGGATGTTCTAGAATCATCCTCACATCAATATGATGCCTGATGTGACTGGAATGACTCCATGTGTGTCTTTTTATTTAAAATTTACATCAATATTAATAAAATTAACACTTTTTGTTAATTTAGTTACTTATATTATTACTAAAATAATAATTTTTTCTTATATAGGTTCATTCAATTTTGTGAGTAGGGGTGGTTTGCTCAGAAATATCACGAGTCATGTCAGGATTAAAAGACAAAGGAACATTTATGTTATTTTATTTATGTAATAATTTCTATTTACGTAATTTTATAAACAATGTTAAAAATGTCTATTATATAGTTTTTTTCTTGTGCTCAAATCAAAAATTAATTTCATTCAAATATTGTATTGGAATTTTTTTATATAGTGTGTTTTGGGTCCTATGGTGTGCTATTACAACACATTACAGTGGTACTGTAGTGTGATGTTATTGTAAACTGCAGTATGAACCTTTATCAACACTTATATGAGCACTAATAAAAGATCCTTTATCAGAGATTCTATAAGCACTAATAAAATACCCTTTAACAGTGCATTTATAAACACTGATAAAAGACCAGGGCTATTAACCTCGTGTAAGTATTCAGCGCTCATAAATGCCATTTTTAGAACTGTTAAAGGCCTATTTTATAGTAGTGACTCATGTAGAAGAATCATCATTATAATATGAGTCATGATAATCCTAAAAGAAAGAACACGACAAAAAACATTCAAAAATTAAATTTGATGCCAAAGTTAGAATTGAGACAAATGTAGAGATTATGAAAATATCATATGGTAATCAAGTTTTTAAGAAAGATAAAAACAATGGGAATGAATTGGAAGTTGCAATTAGTAGAAATAAACTTACCCAGGTGAATCTCCATCAATCCGACTCTGCAGTAATAATATCTCAAAAAGTATTTGACTATATTTTACATGTTTTGAAGAGATTAAGAACTATCTTATACATTTCAAATCATAAAGAAAGGATTTAGCTAATCTAAGATTAAATCAATAAAAATCAAGATTAAATATATGTTTTGACGGAGTCAATGATCTAGATTGAATTAGAATTGAAAACCTATTAATAACATTCCACGAATAAAAATATATCATGCAATCAAATGGTAATGTTGACAAACTAGGCTAATTCAAATATTCAGATGCATGATGAATAGTTTCATAAGATAATGAAAATTATTTTATAATCAACTAATTCTTGCAATATTTTTTAATCTATAATGATAGATAGAGTAAAATTTGTTGAATAATTTAGGGAAGCCTCTACAAATGTACTGAAGATGTAAATGTTCTAGAACAAAAGATCTGAGATGTGGAGTTAGAGATGATAAGGCTGAGGTCTTGTGAAGAAAAATTAATCATTTTTAGTGGTTAGAATAAATTATTGTCTAAGGGAATAAAATTTTTGAAGATACAAGACCAAACTCATGAATTTATAATTATGATGTAGGAGAAGGATCAGAGCGAGTACAAGAAAATGATGGCATTTTTCAAGAACATGATGAAGAAAGAATGGTTTTCTTTTGAACTCTCTATGTATTTCTTTAAAAAAATTAAATCATTGTAATTATTATAATGAATTATTTTCATCCAAATTTTATTTTTTCGAATGCTTTATGATTCCAAGTAGTTATATATTATCTCATATTTTTTTAATGATTTGTTAGTTCAATGCATTATTTCTTTTGTTCCATTATAGAATTTGTAAAAACATAGAATTAATTCTCGATTTGTTTTTAGAAATCACAATTAGGGATAAAATATTATCAAAGGTGGATAAAGTCTTATAAAAATGAGATAATTATATATCAAGGGGGAGAATATATTTAAAAGGGGAGATCTTTATAAAGGGGAATATAATATCTTAACAGAGAGATGTTTTGACAAGTAAAAACTATTCTTAAACTCTCCCCCATATTCTTAAGAGCTACAAACATATGGGGAGTTAAGGACTAAGGAATAACTCTAAATATAATGTATTGAAAATAACAAAGGCCTGCATGTTTTTGAAGTTATTTTTTATTCATATATTGGGGTTTGTGCTTTCCAAGAAGGGGGATATTGTTGATTCAGAAGTATTGCTTCTCACTTTTACATTATTTTAGTTTTGGAAATCACAAAAAAAAATTCTTAAACATGTTTACTACCTTATTATATCCCTAGTGTTTTAGTATGTTTTAATATAAATCATTATATTTTTCCATACATAGAATATGTTGTAATGTATTATGAATATAAACATTACATTCTTCATTAAAAAAATTGAATTAGGACTGTGTCTGATTCATCAAACATATATTTTATCTGATTATGAGTTAGAATTTTATCTTGTCAATCATACTAAAAGAAGTCATGATTATCTTACTAATATTTGTACCCAAACAATCAGATTAGACCTCATAATGATTACCATATTTAGAATAAATAATGAATTCCATCGGGCTAATGAATGTTTATAATCAAAATACATAAACATATGTTTATCATAAGTAATATCATTAAAAATATAATGGTGTTACTCAATAAAATGTCAAACATTCAGTTATAGATGAGCTATTAACTGCCAGTTGTCCGAATCCATTGCAACAAACATACAAATATAACCATTGAGAGATTTCTTACCAATGATGAGTCATTTGAAAAGTTTGAGGTTGGTTGATAACATTCTCTTATGAATATTTCTCTGTGTGAACCACTCATTTTTAGTTATTGTAATTTTTTAGAGGTTTGGTGGTCCACAGAATCCTTTTCAAATTGTTTCCTTTCGAAATTTTTTAATTGCAATATCCATTCGATCATAATTATGATCGAGAAATTTGGAGGATGGAAGGTGGAGAATTTGTTCCATCATATCAAGGGATTCTAGAGATAGAATGATAGATTTGATCATCACATCAATGGATTTTGGGGATAAGAAGACATATATATTACAATCACCATATTGAGGGCTTTCCTAGTAAGGAATGATAAAATTTACAATAAGTATAAAACGTTGGATACCTTTAGACATGGTTATTGACTGCCATGCTCCTATTGTTAAAATAGGTTAATATTTTAATTATATCTTATAATTCAATCTTACTATTACATAGCTACTGTATTTTTTGTTTTTATAAGTTACTATTCTATTATGTATGTTATAAAAATATAGTAATCAGCATTATATAAAATTATTTTTATTAGTGTTACTCTGATTATGATAAAAACAAATCTTTGATTTAATCGAATCCATTATTATTAAAATTATTTTATTACGATATAATAAAATATATTCTAATTCCAATTTGGTTACTATGATAATCACACTGATTTCAAGTCCATAAAATTTACATAAATAGGATTTTTGTTTTTAGTTTAAACCTTTTAAATAAGTTTTTTAGCTATTTTTTTAACTAAAATTCACCCCTATTTTAAGTATAGTAATCTAAGTTTATTTGTGTGATCCTACAAGTCGAATCAAAACCATATAAAGGATCAACCAGCCAATTGAAAACATCTTCAGAAAGAACCATTACCCCGACCATTCAATATTTGAATTTACTAACATTAATGTTTCATGCAGATACAAAGCAATAATTTTTTTGTAATCATATAATTTATTTTGAATAAAAAATGGATGGAAAGGTGGTTAGAGACTACATTTCTCTGGAAAATGTAAATGAAATCCTCAAATATGAATGTTAAGGAGTCTTAGTTGTAAATGCATACATTAGGTGTGTTTTCAGGAATTCTTTTTCCATTTGAAAATATACATTGTTAAATAGGAATAAATACATTTCATATTTTTTCAAGAATATATATGAATAAAATATAAAGGGATAACCTAAAGAACATAAATGTGTAATCATTAGTGCACACATCAATTCTACATTACAAATGGGCCTACGGGCCATGTAATGGGCTAAATGCCCCATGGGCCTTTGGGCTATGTATGTGTCTCCCTCTACCCAGTTAAAGAGGTTCTTGCTTTGATTTAATAATAAAATGAGGGTTCGGCCCCAACCTTTTAAAAAAACAGACTCTTATTAATACCAAAAATTCAAGTTTAAACTTCACAATTTAATCATAGAAAATATATTTTCATTTATTTTATTACTTATTCTGTTTTGTGTTTTAAGCAACATTGGATGCACATTATAATCAATTTGGATATTCTAAATATGTATTTATGAGATTCACTACATGGATAACCAAAAAACTAACCACACATGATGATATTTTTCAAATTTTAATACACTATATAAGACATTTTATTAATAAACATCATGGGATATATTTTATATTATTTTGTAATGATAATTTTTTATGATAGGGAAGTGTTTATATATCATGAAAATTATGGAATGAGAACATTCCATGTGAAAAAGAGCCTTAAAAATTCTAAAAGTGTATAATAATCAGGGAATATATAATAAGATTTCACTATCCAAATACATATCAAAACAAATTAATTGTATTAATAAATGTTTCAACAGTGTCTGAAATAATCAAATGGAAAATATTTTCGCTATTGTGTTTTTAAATTTATGAGATATATCATATTTCATCAATAAACTAGCATCCCCAAAGAGGGATTTTCAAAGATACTATTTAATTTAAAATATTTATTAATACTTTTTTTATTTATAGTTTTCAAGCACCTCTATAACTATTGGAAATTATCTTATTCACAAGACAACATAGATTTTATTAGAAACCAATGGTCAGCATAACTAATGGTATAATGTACACATATAACATGAATATGTGAATTCTATAGAGGTAATGGTTTATTTAATATTGGTTTCCAATTTATTTCTTTTTATTGTTAATCACATTAGAATTATCTCCTTATATAAGTGGATTTCTTTGTTCGAGTTGGGGTGGTTTATTTGAAGCTACTCATGCACATGAGAGATTGGAATTAAAGAATGCAACTTAGATAATTACAATAAGGATATGCACAAATAATGTCTTCAATCGACACAAAAAGGTGAATTCTTGCAACTTATTTAATTATTTTTGTCATCATATTATCAATTATTTGTAAGCTAATTTCCTTATCATTTTTATCTAATACTTATTTTGATTTTTCACTGATTTTTCGGTAATTTTTATATTATTTTCAACTATCTACAACAAGACACAGAAGAGATGGCATGTTCCTTTCTTCTAATGTTACCACACTTTCCATTACCTTTCTTTGTCAAACATCTAATACTGCATATTGAGTTGATATTCTTAGCCAAAAAAAACCATTATCATTTTTGAAAACCAAAGAGTATAGGAAGGTTTTTTGACTAATAACATCAACATAATATACAGTTTTGGCATCTCAGTAAAGAAATACAATCAGTTAGTGTGACCGGTATAACTCCAGGTTCATCTTTTTATTTAAAAATGACATTAATTTTAGAAAAAAAGACAACTAACATACCCAAAATAGGGAAAACACATTCATATTGTTTTGATACTTTAGGAAAATGATTTATAAGTCATTTTTGACATGTTGGAATCAACCTCACCACAATCTGAAGAAAGGAATTACTAATATGACTCCAAGTGTGTATTTTTATTTAAAACTAATATTATTTTTTTTAAAAAGAACAAGTGAAAAACTCAAAATTGATCAAACACCTTTTTATTGTTTTTATACTTTAGGAAAATTTTCAAAAATCCCTTATTGATGTGTATAAATCAACCACACCCCAATCCGAAACACGGAGTTTCCATTATGACTCAAAGTGTTTCTTTTTATTTAAAATTTACATTAATTTTAGTGGAAAGAATAATTTACATATGGAAAAAATGATAAAACAAATTTAGATTGATTTTATGCTTTTGGAAAATGATCCAAAATTAATTTTTTGACATGTATAAATCTTCTGCACCTCAACCTGATACATGGTGTATTCAGTGTGACTCCAAGTGTGAATTATTATTAAAAATTGATATTAATTTTAGTAAAAAGAAAAAATGACAAACTAAAAACAAAAAAAATGAATTCTGATTATTTTGATACTTTATGAAAACAATCCATAATTAATTTGTGATGTGTATAAATCAACCACTCCTTAATATAACCCACAGTATGACCATTACAACTAAAAGTGTATATTCATATTTAAGTTTGACATTAATTATAGTAAAACGAATAGGCGACATACTAAAAACAAATAAAACCCATTCAGATTACATTAATACTCTAAGATAATGATACATAAGTCATTTTTTATGAGTAGGAATCAAACACACCTCAATATAATGTACAAAGTGACCATAATGACTCAAATTGTCTGTTCTTAGTTTAAAATTTCAATTTTAGTTGAAAAAAAGTGCCACTGACTTAAAAAGAAACACACTCTAATTGTCATTATAATTCAGGATAATGATTAATAGGTTAGTTTTGTTTTATAGGGAGTATTCTCATGTCAAAATAACACATAATGTGACTAATATGACTTAAAGTACATGTTTCTAGTTTCCAATGACATTTTAGTAAAAAGAACAAGTGAAATTCTGAAATACAAAGAAAGCACATTCAGATTTTTTTGATACCCTAGGAAAATGATTCAAAAGTCATTTCCAATATATAATAATCAACCCCACATCAATACGAAGCATGATGTGATTGGTATAACTCTAAGTGTGTATTTTTATTTAAATTTGACATTACTTTTATAAAAAATAACATGTGAAATACTAAAAACCATTGAAACACATTCTGATGGTTTCAATACTTTTAGAAAACAATTCACATGTCATTTTTGACATGTATAAATATACCACACCTCAATTTAACATTTGTTGTGATTGGTATGACTCAAAATGTCCATTATCTATTTATAATTTAAATTTTAGTTCAAAAGGTATCACTCACTAAAATCATGAAAACAAGATCCAATTGTCTTGATAGTTTAGGAAAATGAATCTTAAGTCAATTATGAGGTGTAGCAAGTATTCTAAGTTTAGATAGAACCGTGATGCGACTGATATAACTCAATGTATATGTTTCTAGTTTCAAATGAAATTTTAATAAAAACATAAGTGGCGTATTTAAAAATTATTAAACAAATTAATTTTTTTTATAAATACGGAAAATTATCTATATGTCATTTGTGATGTTTATGAATTATCCAAAGCACTATTAGATGCACGGTGTGATCGGTATGATTTTAATTGTATTTATTTATTTAAAATTGAGAGTAAATTTAGTAAAATGAACAATTGACGTACTAAAAACTGATAAAAAAACATTCGTATAGTTTTGATACTATAGGAAAAATTTTCCATAATTAATTAGTCATGTGTAAGAGTCAGTTTCACATCAATATGATGCATGGTGTGGCTAGTATAACTATATGTGTATCATTTTAATTAAAATTGACATTAATTTTAGTAGGGAGAATGTGTTCCATACTAAAAACATGAGAAAATGTATTTACATTATTTTTATAATTTAGGAAACTAATCCAAATGTTTTTTTACATATTGGAATCAACCACACCTCAATATGATGCATGGTGTGAGTGATATGACTCCACGTGTGTCTTATTATTTAAAATTGACAATAATTTTTAAAAAAAGAATAAGTAACATACTGAAAACAATGAAAACATATTCATACTATTTTGAAACAGTAGGAAAACGACCCATGAGTCATTTTTGATGTGTAAGAATCAACCAAACCTCAATCATATTCATAGTTTGACAGGTATGACTCAATGTGTTCGTTATCAATTTATAATTGAAATTTTATTTTAAAACACTTCTCACTCACTGAAAATCAAGAAAACATGATTTGATTTTCTTGATAATTTAGGAAGAAAATTCTTAAGTCATTTGTGACTTTTAGGAAGTAGTCTCACGTCAAACTGACACATGATGTGACCAGTATTACTCATCATTTTTGTTTCCAGTTTTAAATGAAATTTTAGTAATGAAAACAAGTGACATACTGAAAACTAAGAAAACACTTACTGAATATTTCAATACTTTACGACAAAGATCCATAAGTAATTGGTTATGTGTATGAATTATATGGACCTCAATTTGATGAACGGTGTGATCAGTATAACCCCAACCGTGTCTTTATTTTTAATTGACATTAATTTTAGTAAAAAGAACAAGTGACCTACTCAAAACAAATCAAATTCATTCTGGTTATTTTAATACATTTATACAATGATCAATAACTAATCTATGTTGTGTGAAAATCATCCACACCTCAATACGATACATGGAGTGACTTACATAACTCCAAGAGTATTTTTTATTTAAAATCGACCATTTAGTAACGTATTATTTCCTATTAATGTTTATTTTATTTCATTATATCATTAATAACCTAAGATTTATTTTCTTATAGAGGTGGATTATTATTCTCGGGTTGAGGTTTTTTGTTCAAAAACTGATACCATGGGAAACATTATTTGAGAGTGGATCATAGGAGACTATGTTGAGGAAACATTAATGTTTTTAAATATTTGTGGATAGTATTTGTAAATGTAATTATACAAAACCTTATTGGAAATATATATAGTGGTTTTTTATTCAATATATACAATTTATTTAAATTAAATTATATATTTTTCATACTGGTTACAAGTATTTTCTATAGTCTACTGTTATACAAAAAACACACTCTGCATGTTGGGCCTTCATTTATGCTGAACTAGCACTGATAAAGGGGACTCCCATTAACAAAATTGAGGAAAATAATTCATTTTTAGCACAATTAAAGGCATATTTTGCATTCTATTAAAGGGAATATATGTAGTATTTATTTTTCATCAATAATAAATATCCCTAAAATGGGTTTTTTAATGGATAGACTACATGTTGTGAAATGTTCTGGCCCTCTATCACAACATATTACATCCACAACATACTACAACTTCTGTTGTTTTTTGGAAACAAATTTCCACCATGAATAACCATTGAAAAGACATAAAAATACACTACAAATAAATATCATTTTTGTTGACTATTTCTAGAAATGGATATTCAATCTATAATAATTAAAAATAAAAATTGGTTTTAATTTGTAAGGAATTTGATATTCATCATAATTATGTGTATTGAGAATGAAAAAAATTAATGAGACTCTCAGCATCATCTATCCCATCTCTCCCTCAGCTAGGGTATATATCTTCATTGGAGATTGAGAGGGTTATGTCTTGAATGTTTCTTCTTTCATTATTTTCCCCCCTCTCCTCCTTCTCTCACATTTTCGTTCTTCCGTGAAATGGCCCCCCATTTCTCTTCGATGCTTTCCCCTATTGTGTTCTGGTCTTTGGGTTTTCTCCCACATTCCTTCATACCTAGATTGTTTTCTCTTCTTCCAGAGCATGGATTTTTTCCCTGTAAATTTCCTTTAACTAGCCTTTATCGGTTCATATTTCCTAGATTTGATTTATGAAAAGTGAACACTAAGGCCCTGGAATTAAAATAAAACAAAGTTACACGAGTCTAAATAAGGGAAGTTTAAATTTATCAAGAATTAAGAGAAAGATAATTTCAACAGGTAGGGTAGTTGGGTAGTTACATCCATCATCACTAACCCCTTTGTTATCAAGACCATCTCGATCCATTTCATATAGATAGTTTGGCTTATTGGTTTCCCTCATTGTAGAGTTTAAGTTTTGTTTTCTAATTTTTTTTATTTTTATGGTGTTCTTGGATCTTTTCCTAACCCTATTCAGTTTATATGGATTAAATAATTTATTTTGTGGAAGACTTGCCCTCTTAAGAATCTGACAAAAATATAGAGAAATACAAACAAACAATCTGGGACACAAAATTAACATCGTTCGGTCGGGTGACCTACGTCCATGGGAAAGGCATCCAGAAAATATTATTATTCAAATGGTAATACGAAGATTATGAATTCCCCAAAATTCTATTCAATATCAACACAAAAACACCCATATATATAGTACCATATGTAGAGGAGAAAACAAAGGTTTCTGCAAGTATTCATCAGGAAATCACCAACTATTGTAGAAAGTATTCTTTAAAGGCCACCAACCAAAGAAGGGTCTTCTTTGGTGACACCATATCTGGAAATTTTATTCCGTCATCAACCCATCAAATTTTTTATGGTGTCATATTAAATAAATATTACAAAGTCTCCCCCTTGACGATAAATATCCTCATAGTTCTACTTAAACATTTCTTTATGCAGATAAAACAAATCTTCTTTACTGCTACTGCCTTCCTGATTTCCTTAAGAATCTCATGTATGAGATATATTGAGAAAGTCAAAAAAATGTTAAAACATGATCCTTATAGGGGCCTTAGTCTCTATATGATGAGGTACAAGAACCCATGTCTGGTTCTGATATAGTGAAAAAAATTTCTTCTTCCATAACAGACATCCACTAGTTAATTTATTTTCTTTAAAAAACACCTTAACTGCTACATAGAACCCAATATTCAAGTATAAAAAGAGAATCATAAATCAACATTTCATACTTATAAGGTCTATGTGTGATCCTTTATGTTCTAAAATTGGTGATACTCTTACATGAAATCATTAATCCACCTGTAATAGTCTCAACATTCAAATAATAAAAATCACATTCTCAAATACCATTCATTACCGAGAGTGAATCACAAATAAATTTCATGAATATATCTTAAATGGTTATATGGTAACAAAGATTATAAAAAAATCCTAGTTATATATGGATCTTTTCTAATTCTGGTACATATCTTACATCTATATGGCGTCAATTTGTACCATCATGTGTCTTCAACTATACCGTTCCAATATCTGTCATGGGGCAGGGGTTGTTATTTCTCATAAGCACCACACCTTCATCTGAATCATTGAGGTATTAAAACCAATCTCACTTCATGCACATATGCAATGAATAATAATAATCAATAATCTAAACTTCTGAATGGTTGACTATTGAGAAAATGGGGAAAGTAGTATCTTCAACATCCTCAGTTTTTTGTTCAACATTCACCTTAAGTTTCCCAATTTTGGGAAAATACATTTTTAGTGCCATTTTTATGAAATTTATAACACTCATCTTTCATTATACATCTAATACTAGACTCTCAATTTGATGTCAATCATGATTAATCTCTTGTGAATCCTCCAGATATTTATCCTTGATGATCTTCCTCTAGTATTTGTTAATTCATCTAATGTGGAATCTCTATGGTCACACTAGTCCTTCTTCCTATAGTCATTATTAAATAAGGAATTCAATACATAAAAATATTTTACCTCAAACATAACATGAAAAATGATGAATCATGGTGATCGTAACTCTCTGGTAGATAGATCAACCACAAAATATCCTTATCATTATCTTTGATTGTCACCTCCAAACATTATATATCTATCAGGATTTTATTAAAATAGTCCAGGTGCTCAATCATAGACATACATTCCTTGTACATAAATATAAAAAAATTCATTTTTAGGTAAAAAAATTTTTTAATGAATTTGGACATATACATGTTATCCAAAATATTCCACAAATTTTTTATAGATCTTCTACACAACATAATATATTTTTAATCATTATCCAAAAAAAGACAGATCATACTATAGGCTTGATGGTTGACTCTCTTCCGATCACCATCAGAGATATTGCTTTGTTTTCTTCCAAAGTGATATCTAACTCCTATTAAGATATAAAATCCAATACCTCACATTCCCACATGTTGAATTTGATCAAATTATCAAATTTATCCGCCGTTAATTTTCTGTTTGACACCATATTCCTATGCATGAAAGTATTTTCAATAAAAAATATCAATCTGGAGCAAACTCCTAGGGTAGTACCATAATAATTTCATTTTGGGGATTCTCCATTAAAAAATAAGATCATATTTTCCAAAAGCAGATAGTTCTAATGAATCCATAATAGTCAAAAAATATGAAATCAAATATTAAATTTCATCAATCGGATCCCAAATGAAAAATCAAAAAAAATCCCGAAATAAATCCCACCAATTTGATTCAATCAAAATCTGCCACCATTGATTAAAAAAGTGTATTGAATTTTTTCTTAATAAAATTCCCCACACCACTTCAAAAGAAGAGAGAAAAATTATAATTTCCCATTTTCCTTTTTTTAATTCACCACCCACTCATTACCAAAAGAAATAAATTCAAACTTTTTTCTTTTATTCACATGCGTGTGGAAAAAAACACACATACCCCTTTTGAATATTTTCTTCCGCACACAACAAACACTTCCCTCTTTTACTTAACACCAATAGTTCAAACCAAAAAATATAGGGAAAATGAGAAATCACACCACAATATCACCAACGAAATTGAATAGACATGAGGAACTGGGTAGAGGGTTATAGATATGTGGAAAGTAACAGGTTAGTGAGGGGTAGATCTGGATTGCGACACTAGTGGAAAACAACACTTAGAGACAAATATATATTTGCAAACACCACTTGCATTCAGGAAATGAAAACATAAACAGGTGGAGGTTCACAAAAGGGGAGGAGATCATTGACAATGGAAGATGATGCATTGGAAACAGGTGCAAATTTATAGCTGTGATGATAGAAGGTTTTTCGAGTGTGTGATTCATTTCTAGGAATCCAAATCACCTCTGATACCAATTGTTTTGGGTAGAAGCCTCACTCTCTCAAGAAACGAACCCAAAAATATGGATATCAAAACAAAAAAAACAAGGACACACAAAATTAACGTGGGTTTCATGGGTGACCTGCTTCCCTAGGGAAGGCAGACAAAAAATCATATTAATATAACTAAAATACAAATATTATGAATTCCCCATATTTTTTAAAAAGATTCCTTAGGCCATCACCAACTACTATAGTGGGTCTTCTCTGATGGTAACCAACCAAAAGAAGTTCTTATTTTGCGACACCAAATCTATCAATTTACTTCTATAATCCACACAAAATTTTTGGATGGTGTTATTTTTCATCAATATTCAATATCAATCACCTCTGGATTCGGGGCTCATGTTGCACTTTCTTATCTCATCCATCTACAATCATTGTTCTTCGGAATCTCATGAGGTTTTTCATTTGAAAAATGGACATGAACATAATTCTATAATGGAACCGCAGAGGGAGACATCAACTTTTGTCTACTTCAGGTGTTAGTCTTTTGAATGGCATTTGTTTGTTATTTGTTTTTATTTTTATTGTAATCAATTGTTTCAATATTCTTGTATTTTGATTGGGTTTTTTCAGAGGTTCTTCAATTTTTCTAGGTTCGTGGAAACATTGGAAGTGGTGAATGTCTCTTACACTGGTACTTAGATGTTGTTGTTATGGATGGTTGGTGGTATAATAAAAAGGATGGATCTAATGATTTTCAATTTTCCTCAGTGATAGGGTCTCTCGAGAAGTGTATGTCCTTAGGTTTGAGGACTCTAGGATGAATTCGAGGTGACATGGTTGTCTCTAGAAGTGTCTATATTCTTAGGTGGTGTGACGATAAAGGGTGTGCTGCATGTTTTGAAATTTTAAATTTGGAAATTGTTTTTGTTGAATTATTGAATTATGGTTGTGTTGGAATTGTAGTTTTTTTACTTAACATAAATGTATCATTTATTAAAATCCAAAAATATGGTTTTTTTGGTATAATTAGGTGTGATTAGAGTATCATATTTGTGAAAACATCGCTTCGAATCCCAAATACCTATAATTTAACTATTTTTTATGGAGACGGTCATTTTCCATCACTCATAACCACCACTATTAATATATAGGTCTGTCACAATTATCTATCACTTTATATCATTAAAAAGATTAAAAATAGAATTTATTTATGGAATATTCATTATCCATCATAAGAAATGCATCATGAATGTTCAAAATAAGAACAGGGTAGCCAACTGTGGTGGATTCTTATCTATCTCTATCATCGAGCATAAAAAATTGAAATATAAATTAATATATGATACTCATTTCCATCATTAAATATCTTCAATGCCTTATATTTCTCTCAATTTCTATATTTTCCATGTTTGTGATTTTGAAAAGGTGTTTGGAATATATGTTTTAGCGTCTAAAGGTATAGTCATTATTTTTTACTTTATTTACTTAATTATTAGTTATTTTTTATTATTAAAAGTTTATTAATATTCTTTTATGTTTGATTTTATTAAATATTAAGGATGTTTACCATTAATGTATATTGAAATGATAATATAAATTTATTTATTCTAAGATGAAATTTCTAAAAATATCAGAAAATATTTAACAAATATTGTGTTAATTAATACTATAATTTATAAATTCATCAATAAAGTGTTGGTTTTTACGATCGTAGTTATTAGTAAATATTCTTAAAAAATATATTATAACATATGTTAAAAAATAAATTATTAAATACAAATCAATGTGTATATATATAACTATTTAATAAATTACATTAATTTGGATAAAATAATGTAATTTTACAAAAATCAAATTGTTAATATTTAAAAATTAAAAAATGAATATTTAAAAATATCAATGTATTCAAAATTATCTACTTTCGTGATTTAATAAAATATTTTAGTTTTTAACAAAAACATTTTTTTATCAAATAAATAAAATTTGAATATTATATTTTTTTAATCTAAATTTTTAATAAATAGGTTATGTAGTAAATTTAAAATGTGGACAAGGAAATGGGAATATTTAATAAATTAGATAAGTAGAAAAATCAAAATAATAACAATAAAATGTGAATATTCTTTGAATATTTATACTAAAAAAGAATAATTAATATTTTGTTTCATTGATTAATAAATAAATAAATTAGATTATTTATTATGGATATTTTATTATTAAAAGCGTTTTGATAGGAAAAAATAAAAATGACTTATGAAAAATAAATTTAGAATAAATTTAAAACATTTCAATAATATAAATAAATATTAATTCTTTAAATATTATAATTCTTACAATATAAATAATTATTAATGATCGATTAAATATTGATATTGGGTTACATTTCATTTTTTAGTTATCTATTCGTGTCAATTATTTGATAATTAATCATTAATGAAAATCAATTCACTATATTCAAAAGAAGACTAAAATATTTTTCTTTCATGTGATGAGAGATTGTGTAAATTAATATATACTAAATATTAATACAATTTTCATAACCTAAAATAAAAATATTAGATTTTTCATTTGATAATATTCAATTGACTATAATATAGGATCATTGTATTCCAATTATCAACATGATGTGATGTTTTAAAAATTAGTTGCCACTACATCATAAATATCAATTGAATGTCGATAATCTACTATCTATTAAAACGTTGGGTGTCATTCCATACACCTATCAATATTTCCATCCTACTTTTTCCTCATTTTCTTTACATCACTCTCACTCCATCAATTCCGCGCCCCTATCGTATGCAAGTTTTCTCACATCCTCCTAGAGTTCCCGTTGTATATCGTGTGCTCTATGCTCCATGTCTCGTAACCCCTTCAACGGTTTCTTCACTATTGACGAGAATATTTCACACCTCCAATATTACTTCTACGTATTTCGTCCTCCTATTACCACCACTCTCATTCCATCAATAAACCTGGACTCCCAATAGCAAGTTTCATCACCTCCTCTTAGCGATCCTACTACATATTGTTTGTTCTGTTCTCCACATCCCACAACCCCTTCAGTAGTTTCCTCAACACCTATGAGCTTCTCCGGCTCCTCTAGTGTTCCTTTATTTCTCCTCAATCGACTATAGATGGTTTTTCTTCACACCCTGAAACCACTTTTTGAAACTCTTCTCTATCTATTATACCTCATATATTATTCAAAAGTATATCATTGTGTTCCTTTGTAGAACTCGATGATGGGTCATGATTTGAACCTGCCACAAATTAATCATATTCTTGTATCCACGACAATCAAATTCAACCACAATTCTCATTGATCTCCTGATGAATCCCACATAAAATAATTTTTTCTAATTATTTTCACTATTAAACATTTCTCCAGTGTTCAATTTATCATGTCACTCTAATCATCAATTAGGGCATCCATTTCATTCGATCATCCAATATTTATTAAATTATTAATTATTTTATGTATTTTCTACCAAATAAGATGTTATTCAAGATATCTAATTTAATTCTATATTTCAGGATCATTAAAACAGTTCTCAATGACCTTACATGTCTTCTTTGATTCACGTTTCTTTATCATCGTCTCTAGTTCTTTAATGTAATGGTCACAAGGATTTAATGTAATTGTTTCTAACTATTATTTCATTTCACATTTAAATAATGTTTAATTTTGTGATTAATTGTTTGTCATCAATATTATTTTTATATATTATTCCACATCCAAATTATTTTTTGTTATCATTTTTTATTAATATTTTTTCTCGTTAGTGATTAATCCAATTTTCTCATTGTTTATGCATCTTCTAGATAACCAATTATTCATGTAATTTTTTTATATATATTTTTCAAATTTCTATGTTATATTGTAACAATGTTTTCTCACATTATCAAGGTTTTTTATTTTATTTTTAATTTTATTAAATAAAAATTCAGTTTTTCAGGGTTATATCATTTTGAAAATATACAAATAGAATTATTTCAACTCAATCTAGATATATATTTTCCGATCATTAATTCATTATATATACTTCTTTTATTTGATCTTAATATTATTTTTTATCTTACATCCTATGAGTAATTTAACTTTTAGAACTCATATATTTTTTTCCATTAAATTTTTATAATAACAATGATTTTTCAAGATTCTTAGAACATCAAACACCATAAATCCTTAAATATTGATAACATGTTATATTTTTAGTGGATATTTTATATGGAAATTAAATGTTCTTTTTAATTTCATTATATGTTTTTTTATTTTAATTTATGTGTTTTTTATCCGAAATTTTATGTGTTATCCTAACCCCTTTTTATATATTTGCATCATAGTTTTGTATCATTATTTTATGCACATTATTCCAAATACAATGTTATTCATGATATCTATTTTTATTAAACATTCCATGATCATTAAAACGGTGCCCAATGGCCTTACCTATATTCTTGGATTTAGGTTTATCACCATCTCCAATTTTTGAATGAAATGGTAACAAAGAATAAATGTAATTGTTTTCAACTATTATTTCATTTACCATGTACATAATATTTCATTTAATTTTTTTGTCAGAATTATTCATTTTTATATATTATTCATATTCACAATTGTTTTTTATTATCAATGTTTTCATAATAGTTTTTCTCATTAATGTTGAATCTATTTTCTCAATATTGTATCAACTTCTAGGAAATTGGTGTGTCGTGTACTTTTTGTTAGGTATATTCGTTTCTCCTACTGTTTTTTATCAATATAATTATTTGTATACATGTTTTTCATATTATCAAGGTTCTTATTACATTATTAATTTTATTAAAGAAAATTTCATTTTTTTCTGGGTTATTTCATTTAAAAAAATTGTAAATAACATATTTTCAACTCCTACTATATATATATATATATTCTCATCATTCCTTCATTGTATATACTATATTTCATTGAGCTTAATATTCATTTTTAGCTTATATTATTTAAAAAATTTATCTTTTAGATCTCGTGTATTATTTCTCATTTATTTTTTAGGGTCATAATGACTATTATTAATTTTTTAAACATCAAACACTATTAATCCTTAAATATCAGTAACATGTTCAATTTGTGGTGGATATTTTGTAAAGATATTAAATTTTATGTGGCATTTCTATATATTTTTATGTATTTTAAATTATGTATTAATTATCCAAAATGTTATGTATTACCTTGTGAAAATTGTAAAATAATAATCAAATGAAACACATAAGAAACATAATTACTAACCCCATGGTTCCCCAGACAAGAAGATTCACTTGAATGTTTTTCACCATATGTCCTTGATATTACCATAGTGGATTTTCCTCAAATAACAAAGGTTCTGGTGGGTAACCAACCTTCTAATACTAGATCACGTATTATAATTATGATTATTCCATATATCAAGGTTTCAAGGTGTTTAATACTGTCTATTACCCCAAAAAAATTCAAATATAGTAAACTTGAATTCTCTTCAAATAGAATGAAATACTAATCCTAATGGAATGTTATATTTATGATCACATACCACATCTCAAGGTTTTTTACTGTAGTATTTCTTAAAATGAATTGTAATGTCATGATGTAATTTTCTAATTGTGTTGATCAAAATTTAAACATTACATGATATTTTTATTTTTAGGTTACCCAACTATATGTTTCACATGGCCAGTATGCTCATCATTGATATTGAAAATGGATTTTCTCTTCTTTGAGAGAGATTTTAAAGGGGTTCTCAATCTGAGTAGCTTTAACCCACAATGTTTTTCATGTTCTAATATTATCTCATAAATGATGGTTTATTTACTTGGTGGCCTTATTGCCTATAAGGATAATCTCTACTATTATCTTTGTTAATGTTTGTTGATTATGTGACAGAATCTTGTATGATGTTATCCTACATAATTCATCTCATATAGACATTGAATATGCTTATATTCTTTCTAGGAACTGATAGACTAATCTATTTACATGATAACCATTTTAGTGTTATTTATGTTTTTAATCCTAGGAAAATTTGATTTTTAAAAATATAACGGATTGGGCCCAATATTTCCTTTTTTTCTTCATTTTTAGTGGGAATTAGTGCTCCCATTGATTTTTTCTCTATATGAATGAGTTTTCATATTTAAAAAAATATATATATATTGGATCAAGTATGTTCTAAAAATATATTTCCACATGTGAATCATAATAATTAGTATTATATATAAGGAATATTCAAATACGGTTTTAGGATGTTATAGAAGACTAATATTGTATCATGTTTGCTTATTTTACCTATGATTTTATCTATAAATTCTTATTTTTTTTATTTTGTGTAGTTTATTTCTTCATAAAAGGGGGAATTTGATAATTTTTTTCAATATTTTATATTTTAATTTTCTGTGATTTTGAATAAAAGAAATCATTTCACTCCCTTATTATAAGGAAATGGTAATGATTTTACTTATTCCAATATCATTGATGCTAAAGGAAAAATTGGTATGATTCTTCCACTCTAAAATCTACATTTCCCAACTAAATACACACTATAGATAATGAAATTTAAATGAATGTTAATGAAATTAAATTCCATTATCTATTTATTAGAGGTAAATTAATTTATAACAAATTTTTGTATCCAACCCCTAATTAGAAAACAATCACATGGATCACCAATATATATAAAATATTACATTTTCTTTATAACTAATTTATAATAGGTGATCTTACAGTTTTTATTAACCAAAATGAAGCATGTTTAATCATTGTGAATTTTGTATTCTATTTACATTTTAATGGACATAATGCATTATGTTTCCCTCTATGTTTATTATCAACACTTAGTTGTCACTTATAATCATTATAGATCATGTATTATGATTTTTCATAATGCATTGTGTTTTTAAATACAAAAATTTAATTATGTACTTTACTCACATTATTTAGAAGAGGAATATTTTTCATTAAGTATAAATCATTAATCGGTGGTATAACCCATTTTATGACACTATTTAATGTTTTATTTCCATAAAAAAGTTATAATTTATCATTTATGTTGTAATTTATTTGTTCTATACACTCTTAAAAAATTGAATCTCCATAGAATTATTCATGGATTTGATATAATTCTGAAGTATTTTTTTATCTCATTTCATTGTCCATTTGGCTCTTTTTCAGGACCTACAAGTGCAACCGTTCATTCTTCATAACCAAGAAAACCAGAAGGTAATTCCGAAAGAATAATGTTATCCTCTGTAAAAATTAAATAATATAGGTTATAGGGAATAAAACGAACCTATTTTGGAAACATATAAGGGAATCAGATCTTGTTCGGGATAGTGGGTCCAGTTCTCGAGGGGTGGAGGATCTGGTTTGTGACGGGAAGCGGCTACAAGTGGGGCGGTAGATCTGGTTCACGACGGGCGGAGGTGGCACGGGCACGACAACAGTGACTCTGATTTGTGATGGGGAGGACTTGTTTATGGAGGTGAGAGCTTTCTACAGTGGTGGATCTGATTCATTATAGGTAGAAATAGTTCGTGATAGGGAGGGTTTGCAGTGATGGAAACTTTGATTTGTGATGAGAAGGACTGGTTTGTGACCTGGAGGGTTTGCAGCTGCGACTATGATTCAAGATAGGGATCACTAGTTCACTTCAGGGAGTGTTTGTAGAGGCATACTCGTGTGGTGGGAGGGGCATGGTTTTTCATGAGATTGGGTGGAGTTGTCATGATATCTCTCCATTTTAGGGGCAATTACCTCCCAAAGCGGTCCCCAATTTTAAGGGTTTCAATTTCCCTAATTTCTAGTTGTAAGAGAGGAAACCCAAATGAGATTTACTATAGAAATATGAATGCTGGAAGAAATGTATGAATTAATTGTAGATCTGATACATGAATAAGGAACTAACAAAGGTTAAAAACAAATCTAAAATGTTGGGGAAGAAACGTAAACCACTGCCAAAATGGGGAATGTCAAAGCTAGAAAACATCACAACCAATAGATCAATTTTTTAACTTCATCCACCATCAAACACACCTCACCACTAAAAACCCCTCCCTGCCAAACCAAATACATTTGGGGCAATCAATCCAAGAAACATTCATCATAACAATAATGTTGACTAAGTTTTTCCAACACAAAACTTAGATGAATAAGAAAATAAGAACCCCAAACAATCATTTGCTGATCATGGAAAGCCATGTAGCGAGAGGGGGTGGAGTTGGGGGGATAAATGAGGCCCATGAATTCAATACAAGAACCACAATAAACAACAGACTCCTATAGGGTAGTTAAAAATTATTTTTAATCGTAGTTCTATTATAAATAATATACACAGGTTTGTCAAAAATGAGTTTAAACCAACAATACTATAATGAAATTAAATTAATTTTTCAAATAGATACATGTGGTGAATGGAGTCATTGTAAATATGATTTCTCATTCATAAAGAATTAGAGATAGAATATCACTGTCAAAAATAAAAACAGAAATATACATGTAATTCACCAATTCCATCAGAAACTCGAGATATAATTTTTATATTCAAACAATATTCACTTAATGTATTGAAAAAATGTAAATGAATTACTAAATTTAGAAGGAAATATAAATAATAAAATCAAAATTCAGAAGAAAAAATAACAAACACAATCATGGTCTACAAACTTACAATGTTTTTGCGTAAGAAAAATTACATTTTTTAGGTGGATAATAGTATATAATTGTTTTGATTCTGATTATATATTTTAAGATAATCATTATTTAATAGGGTAAGCTCAAACTAAAATTGGTTGTTAAATTCTGCTAAATATAGTTACATGGCTGGTGCAATAGTGAGAGTTTTTTTATCATTTTCAATGTTAATTAAAGGAATAATTAAATTTAAATTTAAATGTTCTATCAATATGGGAAAAGTCATCATAACTACATTAATCCTATATTAAATTATAATAAACTATACAATCTATTGAATCTTAGCAAATAATGTTAAGGAGATATAGAAAATGAGAAACATATAATAGGAAAAACAAATTCATGAGAATAAATTAAAAATTAAGTATGTTGTAATATTACAAATGTAAACACGTATTGGAATAGGAAATTTGAAATTTTTAAATCTCACAAGTTTATTTATATACCATGTTAATTAATATGATTTAAATATCAAATTTTTATAAAAATAAATAAAATAAAAACATTGATGGCCATATTCATCTCATTATGAGAATCATATGTTATCCTCTTGACCAATTAGATAATAGAGTTTCTAGGGAATTGAAGAAGGAACCTAATTGGGCAATGAAGAAGATAACATCATAATTTATTACATCTACTTGTCTGGATAGGTTGATAACCAGTTGGGATCATGGATGGGAAATTTATAAAAGAATGTCATCCATAAAAGGATTATAGTAGAGAATCAATAACCAACACCAAAAACTCAAAGCCCCTGTAGAGAACAAATTCATTAAATTCACAAATACAATGATAGAAAAATGTCAAACAAACACAAGATGGGGATAAAATCTAGTATGAAATAGTTCCAAATGACATTCTAACAAAAAAATGGACTCTAATATTCATCTCTTTGGACGAACCTATGCATTAGTCATAATGATGAACATAGGGAGATAATTCTAAAAGTATAAAGTTATTCGCTAAAATAATTAAATAATATAGTTTCTAGGGAATCAAAGGAACCTATTTGGGAAATGTAGAATGGCGGAAGACCTCATTTTTGAACATAGATCTAGATCATGATGGAAGGTGAATCTGTTTCATGATTGTCAATGATGGTTACAAGTGAAGCGGCAGATCTAGTTTCTGACATGCGACAGTGGTATGGGTGCCCCAACAGTGGCTCTAATTCATGATGTGGGGGACCAGTTCATGGAGGATAGGGTTTACAGCGGTGGTGGATCTAAATCACAATAGGGAGGGAATGTTTCTGATGGGTATGGTTTGTAGTGGTGGAGTCTCTGATTCATGATAGGATGGGATGGTTTGTGATAGGGAGGGGTTTTTGTGGTGGCTCTCATTCACGGAGTGAAGGACTGGTTCATGAGATGGAAGGTTTGTGGTGGAAACATTGATTTGGAATTGGAAGCGATGGTTTCAGATGGGTAGGATTTGCAGAGTCAGAATCGTGAAGGGGAGTAGGAGTGTTTTTCATGTGCATGGGTGAGGAGGCATGATAACTCCCATTTTTAGTGTCAGTGAAAACCACAAGAGGTATCCTATTTCAAGTGGTGAAATTTCCCTAATTTCTAGTAGTGAGTGAGGAAAACTAAAAGAGCTTCACCATATAAATAGGAAATCTTGATGAAATGGATGCCACCTAGGAGAAATGGATTCCACCACTATTGATCTGATATTAAAACAAGGAACCAACAAAGGAGGAAAATAAAGCTAAAAATTATGGGATGAAACCAAAACCATATCCAAACTGGGGTAATTCAAAGCTTGAACACATAGAAACCACTAGATATATTGTTGAATTCATCATCCAACACACACACTCTCACCACTCCAAACCCCACCATGCCAAACCAAATACATTTGGTCCATCAATCCAAGAACCCTTTTCCACCAAGCTAAATTTGACTAAGGTTGTCCTCCTCATTGCCCAGATGAATAAGAAAGGATAGAACCTAAATAATCAGGTGTTGATCATGGAAATCCAATAAGTGAGAGGGGATGAGGGATTAATGTGTCCTTTAAATTAAGTTATATAACCCAAAAAACAATGGAAGCCTACAAATTTTCAATCCATGAATAAAAACATAAACCAGAAAACAAGAAGGAACCCTAAATAGTAAGGGAGGGTAACAAATCCAACGATGAAAACATTTGTCCAAGATAGAGACTCTCAATGGAAGGGCTCAATCATATAAAGAAAACAAATAAGAGCAATGGAAATGTAAGAAGGAACCTTGGACCCTAAGTAGGAATCACCACCCAAGGGAGGAGATGAAGGAACCCAACATCTGAGAGAAATATCTTGGCTAAAAAGAGAATATTCATTTAACATAAACCATGGATTTTTTTAAATATTGACATATTTTCCATACACTTTCACTAATGAAAATTAATTAAGGGTTATTAATAAGAAATACTAGGATAGAGTATGTGAAGGATGCATCGACCAAGCCTAAAATGTCCAAAACATTCAGAACTATATTTAATGATGTTTAATAAATTGAGTCTTGTTTTATCATCATTTTAAGAGGATTGTTTTACAAGCCTACCATCATTTGTTATTATGATTAAAAATAATTTTTAAAATAAAAAACAATACATTAAGCACCATTTATATTTATTTCGATATGATTTAACTCGAATATATGGTGATGACCTATGATTATTTATCATCGGTTATCATGCCCATTATTTTTTATGATACTATTACCACTATAATAACCAAATAAAAAATAAAAAATTCCAAAAGGAAAGAAGTGGAATAACCATCAAATGCCACTTCTTCACAGAGCATTTGAGGAAACTCCAACGTTAACACCCAAAAATGAAATATCCATCCATATTTTTCTATGTTGGATTCACAAGTAATATTTGGTAGTTGAGAGACCACCAAAACCTAACTAATACATCAAAATACTAAAGAATTACATTAAAATCTTTCTAAACACTAATTCATATGTTCTAGGTCATGTAAAACAACTACTAAATTAGTTTCAAAACCCATCCTAAACAACAGAAAGGTCATATGAACACCTCAGATAATATCTCGAGCTTCAGCCTTTGAAACATCAACAACATGACATTCAGTACCATGCCAACATCAAAATAACCTCTAAAACAACACCTTCAACTCCACACATCTAAGCTATCAATGCCTGCCAAAAAATGTTTAACATCTCGATCATATCCCACAAACGAAAATGTATTCACACCTTCTTCACATGGGGACACTTTCTAAATGAAAAATAAGAATCCTCCAAGACTTGACCATAATAAAAACTAATATATATATTTAAATATCACCTTTTTAGTGAAAACCCCTATGGAATTAAATCATAGAGAAGCCACCCAACAAACAATAGTCAGCTATTGAACCACTTAGTATGAGGATTTTTTTATGAATAATAGTATGAATGATGAACCAAAATCAGTGTTCATAATTCTAGAAACATGAAAAAGAATATAAATAGTTAAATAAACCTCATATGTAATACATAAGCTCCTAAAATATAAAAATATGCACTAGCACCTATCCTCTTGAAGTTTATAGTTCCATATGTTTGAATTGGAATTCCTCATTGGAAAATCACTCAAAAAGTAGTCAGTGAGGGAATTAAAAACACTTATACGTCACCCATCTCCCACCCACCACTATAAACCTCTATAGAGTATTTTGATTGCCTCTAAAATCCACCAATAAACATAACATGGTCTAAACCCAAGCTACAATAAAATAAAATTAGCATGGGGAAAATATATTCCTTTCAAAACACTAAACTAAAGGTCACCCAAATCATGAACAACACACCATCATTTCATAGATAAAAGATCCAAATGAAATTCATTATTATATTTCATTACAATTCCCCACTGATCCCTTTCTTTGAACAAAACAACCCACATCACCCAATTTAGTGATCTGTTACCTAGATCGCCTCCCCTCCTTAAATTATAAAAGGAATTTTTCAAAGAGAACTACTAAAAAATAGGGTTTTGACAATGTAAAAAAATCCATTATTCGTGATAAAAAAATGTTGACAATCAAAACACTTTTAAAAGGTATCCATTTTATCAGTGTAATAAAGCACTAAAGGCCCCTTTTACGAGCACTAAAAAATGCACTGATAAAAGTGGTATTTTTTCAGAACTGAAAAAGCACTAAAGGCCACTTTTATGAGTGATAAAAGAGGAACTAATAATAGGGGTCCTTTATCCGTAGTAAAAAAATAACTCATAAAATAGACCTTTATCAACACTTTTTTGTCACAGATAAAAGACCCCTTTTATTAGTGCTAAAAAAAAGATTGATAAACGTTATTTTAAAAAATGAAAAAAAATCAAAATTCAAGTTGACCACCCCTCCTTTTATCAGTGATCGAACCCCACTTTAATAGATATACCCTCAACCCTAATTGTGCTAGGTGCACCACCCACCTTTAATAGTGTTAGGCACCCCCCCCCACTACACACACACACATGCCACTACCTCCCCTTGGATTATAACATGAGACATCAACCTTGTGCATCTAGACCCTAACCACTCCTCCATGTTGGTTTGTTATACATTTTCTGATATATATATATATATATTCAATTATATTTTTTCTATATATTTATTCATATATTAATATATATTTTTAAAATCATTTTTAAATAAGATTATAAAATATATTTTTTCTCTGTGTGTTTTTATAAATAAATAAATAGATAAATACAAACATATCTACAACATAAATATATATTTATATTATATGTGTATCTATACATATAAATTTATATATTGTTTTTATTTACATATATTATATATTAATATTTATATGCATATATTATAATTTATAGATAATATAAATCAGTTTGTTAATACAGACAAGCACAAACACACACACACACACACACTATATATATGTATATAAATATTCATATATTTTTTATTTTATATAAAATATTTTTTTATATAGATACAACTTATATATTTATAAAATATATTTCATATGTAAATATGTTTACATATTTATTTATAAAATTAAATTTTTATGTGTAGATATATTAAAATAAGTATATGTGTGACAATACATAATTATAAATAATAGTACAATTTGAAAAATGAAAAAAAAATTGAACTTTAAAATATATTTATGAGTGTAATCCTTGAAAATAAATTGAGTCCCCACTGAAAAAAGATACGAATACCACCTGGAAAAGGAATAAATTCCATCAAATGATAAAAAAATGGTGTAACCCTACTAAAAAATCAATTTTAGAGGCCTTCTAGGCCTCTTTGGCCTTGAAATAATAGTGATCGGACACCCCCCAGTCTAAAAGGTGTATAACTCATCAAGGGATTCTATTTGATAAACAGTAGAGCTTAAATAGACACATAGATCAAATGTAATGGACGTTCGAAGTTTGAGTCACATTTTAAACTTATTTTAGATCATTTATCATTATTTTTTTACTTTTTTCTATCATAAAATTGTTATTAAATGACTATTACTCGACAATAATTAAAAAATTATTAATTTATAATACTTTTTTAATTAATTATAATACATTTCTTACTAAATATTTTATATATTATAAGTGTAAATGCGTATTTAGCCTTATATAAATCATATTTTATAAAATATATTATAATTAAATCAAAATAATCATATTTACATTTTAATATATGTTATATAATGATAAATATTATTTTTGTATGAAATATTCCTTTTATCTGTGCCAAAAAAGCAATGCTAAAATATCCTTTTAACAACTCTTTTTTATCACTAATAAAGGGGTAGATTTATTAGTTACTTTTTCACTGATAAACGCACCTTTTAAGTGCATTTTAGCACTGATAATGGTACCCCCTTTATTAGGAATTTTTTTAGCGCAGTTAAAAGTTGAAGCTGTATAAAACCGATTCTATGGTACTGGTCCCAAAAAAAAGATCTAGGAATAAAAATGCAACTCATTATGAAAATAGAAATATCCAAAGCTGTTATATTATTTAGAACTCTCCTCCCCATTATAAAAAACATCCATTTTCATCTCTAAAGATTCCCAAAAACATTTTCTTTAAACCATTAAAAATATTTAACATGTGACATGCCAAAAATAGGGGGAAGTGTTATATTTTTTACATTGTTCCAAATCTCATGGAACACAAAAAATTGTTTAATCTCACCTCTAGATAAACTAGACATGTCAGGGCTGAAGAAACGGCTCAGTTTAGCAAAGTCCACTTTCTGACCTGATGAAATATTATAATGACATTAAATCCCTAATAACTCAAAACATTATATAGTTGTGTCCTTGGTAAAAATTACTAAATCATTGATGAATAATATTTGGGAAACCAAATGATCATTCTTACTAATATGTACCAGATACGAATGTGGAATGTGAGGTAGTAACCTCGCAAAAAAGTTAGGTTCTACTGTAAAGGTTAGAGAGAGTATTTTGTAATGATTTTGGGGATTTATGGTACAGTTTGTGTGAATAGGGCATGAGGATGGTTCATTAGGGTCCTATAGTGTGGGTCACATAAGGGTGTTGGGGTTTAGCATCAATAGGCTAAGACGAATTGTTTATTGGTAATATAATTAATACCCTTTTTAGTTTATTTTTTGGTAGGGATTGTATTGGTAGGATGGGGATAATAAATTTGGGAAGTTGGGGTGATTCGGTATTTAAATAAGGAGGTTTTCATGTATGGTGGGATACAAATTGTTTTCAGCTTGGATGGAGGTGACAACGGACTAGCTCCAAGGATATATATATCCTAGGGGAGTTTTTTCATTACCTCCTCCTATGTAATTTTTCACTTCTCATTCTTCTATATTTTTGTTGTTTTACATATTATTGAGTAAAATTATCTTTATTCTCATTGAGTTTGAATATCTATTAATTAGTGATTTTATTGAGATAGAGAGTAAGTCAACTATGAATATAGAGATTCTAGATATAATCTTGAAGGAGGAAAATCTTGATCATGAAACATGAAGTGGAGACACTATAAATATGTCCACATGTAATGATGATAGATTTATAAAATTGTAGTTAATAGTTTTGGATATTGGGGTTTCCTTCAATAGGAGAACTTAATGTATCAATTAATGGTGATGGTATTTCAGATAGAGAAAGTGAAAACTGAGAGTTCTGTTTAAGAGGATAGATAAGGAATTCTATTATTAGTGTCATAGGAGAGATTATTATGATGTTGAAATGAGTCAAAAATAATTTATAGGTATATACAGTGGAAGAAGGCAAAGAAATATGCCATGTAGAGAGAGAAGAAATGCATGAAATAGCCAATAATATGAAGATTCCAATATTATCAAAAGTCAATTTTAGTACATGTAGTGCACTGGATAAAACTTATTTTTTTTACAAAACAAACATTTGTGGAGTTGATTGTGTTATTGGCATAGCTCAGTATGGAAGGAATTTTCTAATATTCGATCATTTTATTAAAGATGCTCAAGGTTGGTTTTACCTAGGTAAAGATCAAGAAAGAATTTATTAGTAGTTATGACAGTTCAGAAGTGAATGGAGGGTAAGGTAGTCCTAATATGAAATTTGAAGAGTGAAATAAAATGAACAAATCTATAAATACAATAGCTCCTATAATGTTTATCTTTTAACACTATAGGTATTATTCTTCAATATTGAAGGAGTATCTCACAGCGGCAAACACAACTGTGCGGACAGATCACTATTGGTGATCACAAAAAAACAAATTCAGTGGAGAAAAAAAATTATTGTTAGTTATTTAACATTGTATTGAAATAAAACACACCTGATACTCACTGTTTATAGGGATTCAAGTACAAAAAAGGGAAAAATACAGGAAAAAAAAGTATGGTGTTTGGTTGCAGTAGGTGCCTCCCAAATCACCCAATCCACATAGATCAAGTATCCTTCTCTAAAATATTCTAGCATCCATACATATAGTGGACAGTTGGTACCATTTAGATAAAAACAATTTTATTATCCAACATCCCCCCTTAAACATTTTTTTCTTATGACCCATGAATTTACAATATATATAGGTGGATGACCAACCAATGTAATGACCACACCATAGTCAAATCCTTCTATTTTATTATAGACTTTGGTGTCATTGATGGAATATATATTTTTTATCTATCACTTTCTTCCACATTTTATCATTTTTAGCTACCTTAAATCTAAATGGGTTAGATGAGATCGATAGAAAATAAAAATTTACAAACTCCTCCTTTGGTTCCATTATCTCTTAAATATCTAAAAGGATTCAAGAGTTTTGGGGATGTATATGAGAAATTTATCATTTAATATCTTCATATATATGAGTAAGTGTTGATTATGTCATTGTATCGTCAATTCATCATTCTATCGATGCTACTTTTTTATTGATTTCTTCATCTTCTAGAATGAATCATACCTCTCTCAAATCATCATATTGATTCCATTTCCATGTCCCATTTTCATCAAATATGACATCTCTGATAAATAAAATATTTTTGGTAATATGATTATACAAGTGATAAACCATTTCTCGGTATCTATATCCTATAAAGTTACACATCACTTCTTTTCTCCTTCAGTTTTTTTTTGTTTTTCTTCTTAGATCCTGAAATAGGAAATGGAACCAAAAATTCTAAGATGGATTATAATTGGCCTGTTAGTACTCCATGATTTATGTGAATCATTTCTTTGAGGTTTTTTGTTGGAAATATATTGAGTAGATACATTACACAGAAAGTTGTTTCAGGCCAAAAAGTCATGGACACACATTAATATTTTAACATACCTATTTCCCTGATGAGAATGGTGCCCTTTTTTCTTTCAGCTAATCCATTGACCCGGGCGGGGTGTGTAATTCAACATCAACAGGTGATTAATTCCATGTTGTTTGAGGTACTCTTTAAAAACATTAGAGGTTTTCTCCCCACCTTGATTACTTCGTAATTTTTGTATAAGATGATTGCTTTGGTTTTCAAATTGGTACATAAATTCATTGAAGATTCAAAACACATATGAATTCATATTGAGAAAATATATCAATGTTTTCTTGATATAATAATAAATAAATTTTAGAAAGTACCTTCTTTTCTATTTTATTTTGGATTCAATAGACCACACACATTATTGTTGACCTGCTCTAGTGGAACAATAACATTCCAGTGGGCCTTTGTTGCAAAGTTGTTTCTATGTTGTTTTCTTTGAAAACAACTTTAACATATTTGATTTGGGTGTCGAAAGATAGGAATCACATTCACCATCTTCTTGAGTCATAATAATCATATACATTCAATGTTTAAATGCTTTAACTTGGTATTCCATATCCAGTCTTTATCATCATGTTCTGTCATCAAACATTGTGGTACGTTAGGTAGGATCATTAGTAGAAACAAGTGGTTCATCCCCATTATTAATTCTATGGTAATCCATATTTTATAATTAGAAATAAACATTTATTTATTTTTTAGGATTATGTGAAATACATTTTCCACCAACTACCTGACACTAAAGATGTTGTTCTTTATGTCAGGTAAAAAGTAGACATCAAAGTTGAAAGATTGTTTTTTATCTTTTTCATTATCAGAAAATTTCTTCTTCAATAGAAAAATATTATTGATAGATCTCCGAGTGAAATATATCCTCAAACCTTCTCATCTAGATTTGTAAACAATTTATTTTTCCATGTCATGTGATTTCTATCTCCATAGTTAAGATACCACAAACCTTCATTTTCTATTTATATTTGTGCTATCAACACATGGTACTTGGAAAATATATCTTCTAATTCGACATTATGTGTCTCCTCAGTTTCATTCTTTATGGGGTTCTTATACAAACATTCATTTATATAATTTCCATATTTTTTTGAAATTATAGAATAAGAAATTTCTTTTTGTTGTTTGATTATTGTTGAATCCTCCCCTTCATCCTCATCCACATTCTCATGGAGTATAGTTTTGATATTCATGACCTCCTTGAGTTGGGCTTCATCGACTACGTCCAAATATTTTAGGATAAAATTCCTGTCGACATAATCCTCAAACTCAGGGTTTTTTTGATGTACCCCTTGCTTATTTCTAAATTTGTTGAGATACAGCATTTATTTCAAGGTATATTCCACCCAACTAGTACAGCTTTAGAATTTCACATTTAGTTCATCGTCTTATAGAGATCCCACATGTTCTTCAATGAAAATTATCAATATGTATTTAGTCACCTAGAGGGAAATGACTATATAATCAAAATTTGGATCAAGGTATCACAAAATTTTCTCAAATACCTAATTATTGTCAATATTTTCCCTATTTTGTTATAATTGTTTTATCACAACCATATGCCTGGAAACAATTTTAGATGATTTAACAAATAGGGATTCAAAATCACCTCGTAAGGATTGAAGTCATATATGCTTCACTTCATAGACTCCTTTTAATTCTTTGAGAAAATTATCTAAGATATCCATTGATGGTTTTGAAAAATAAATTATATAGAATGTTATTTCATCAAGGTCAAGATAAAAGAATGATTTCTCATTGCAGTAATGCTTTCATTTTTCTCGAAGAGTGGCATTTTGAACATTCGGAAGAGAATCCTCTACTGATTTGGATTCTCTCTTGGTGCATCCATCCTCCACGATGTCCATGACATCATGGGTGCCAAGGAGATCTCGAATTTAGATGCACCAGTTTTCAATTTTTTATTTGTCAGATTCCGGATCACATCTTTTGAAAATGAATTGGCTATGGAGAAAAACTATTTTATATGGGAAAATATAGATACATATATCTAGAATGGAAGAGTATTTTTTGAGTTCCAAACATTTATATATATATATATTTAGCAGTCTAGAATGCCAATATTTTTTTTGCATAGGCGGATGACAGAAAATATTTTTGGAGCACTTATATATTTTTTAGGCATACGAATGATGAAAATTTTTGTATGATGATAATAGAATATTTCCCAATGAAAACGATGTGGTTTTTTTAAATCAAGTGACATTTATGGAGCCAAGAAATGTCTAAAGGAGTATATATATTTTTTATTCAAATGAATGTGGTGAGAAGTGAACAAAAAGAAGAGACCAAATTTCAATGATGCCAATATGGTGGCATGGGAAAATGGGCAAATCAGTAAACTTGCTTTGTCAAAAGTAGAACCTTTTTTTAAATAATTTAGAAATGGAACACATATTTAGAAATTATATCAAATAAGAATACCCAATATTTATCATATTCTTAACTAGTTGTTAAAGAGGATGGGTAGTTGGTTTGACAGAATCCTCCCACAATAATCAAAATCATCTTCAACCTACCTCTGATAACATTTCCGGAGGATCTCATATTGGAAAACACAACCGTACGCACTGATCATTGGTGGTGATCATAACAACACAAACACAACAGAGCATAAATAAATTGGTATTATTTATTCAACTTTTAATTAAAATAAAACACACATAATACTACCTATTTTTGGGGATACAAATACACAGTAAAAATGGGGGAAACATAGGAAAAATAAGTTTGATGTTTGGTTGTAGTTGGTCCATCCTAAATCACCAGATCCACACACATCAAGAAGCCTTCTATGAAATTTTCGAGCATCTATAGCTAAAGTTGATAGTTGGTGTCATGCAGAGAAAACATTTATTATAAAAAAATAACTAACTATGGGGTTGTAAAAATTTTCAATGGGATTGTATAAGTCCGATGTGACCAGCCCTGGGTAAACTATTTGACATTTTATTCATGGTTTCTCATGAGATATTGTAAGATCCTGGCATTTTCGAGAGTCACCATAGGCACATTTTTAGGTAATTTTTGAAGCTTTTATATACCTTTAACTTGGAGTTGTGGCTTGGGGCACATTTGTGTTAGTTTTAAGGAAATATAATGGACAGTGGGTTGTGTCCAGTTTGGCCAAGGCTTGAAAAACCGTGAGACCAACCCGTACCATGTGTGAAAAACTAGATAGAGGGGTCCACATTATTTGTGAATGGTTTGAAAAACCATGAGGTCAAACTGTTCCAATTGTGAAAACCTAGATAGAGAGGTCTGTATGGTTGGTGCACAGTTTTCCTAACAATGCACCTCTGCCTAGGTAACCATGTGAGCTAGATATTAATTCTGAAAATGATTTTTAAAACCACCCGTACCCCCGGGACATCCATATTTTTGACCTTGGCTCAGGATTGAAAAAATATAAGAGTTTCCAAAGCCTCCCAATGATATTCCAAAGCAACATGAACACCTTTATTTGGGATAGAAATCCTGAATTAAAGATCTGATCTCCTCCCAGTAAGTGGATTTCATCCCAATGCTTCTTCTGTTCTTTCTCATATCTTTTCTAAATATTTTCATGGATGATCTCTACGGTTTTCTTAGATCCAAACCCATGAGTAAAGATCTGGATCTAGGATTGTGGATCTAGATCAATAATTTCAATATCTTGAATACTTTGATGTTAATTTTGGTTTTAGGGATTTAGATCCAAAGCTTAATCAACAACGTTGCGCCGTTCAGATTTTGGGGATTTCCGTTGGGCTAACTTCCATCAAGAAACTGAGGTAGGTGGTCTAAATCGAACTCCCATAGTCATGATTTATCATATGTGTATGAGTTTATGAATTTTCTAGATTTCATTGATAATTGAATTCCTAAATGATAGTAATTATGAATATGGAATTGACTTGTGATTTTCCTTGGTGGTTAATTCATAATTGATCATGGAACAAATGAAGGGGGTTTCCCAAATTCATATTTGTTTTGGGGATTGATTTTGGGTTGAGATATTGTCTTGAGATATTGAATTATTATAATAAGATAAATAATTGTGGGGAATAAATTATGGAATTATGTTTGGATATGAAAAATAATTAATTGTGAGAATTAATTATGTTTCATTATGTGATCAAAGATAATTAATTGTGAGAATTAATTATTACATGTTGGGTTTTGATATAAATAATTAATTTGGATTAATTAATTATGGAAAGGTAATTGTGATGATTTATTAATTAATTGATGAATAAATTAATGGATTATAATCTTAGTTAATTATTGAATTATGTAATATACTTTTAAATGTTAAACTAATAGTCAGATTAGTAAATCAATAATGTTGAAAATTATTATGATTTAAAGAATGATTAAATGGATGAGATTTTGTGGTGCTTGGAATGGAGAACTATACCAATTATAATTTGGGACATGGATATGGTGTTCCTCCCAAATAGTTATCCAAGCTTGATATTATGGTGTGTTAGGCATGATGACCTACACCGATTGAGAAAAGAAGTGTTTCACATGACGACATACACTCAACGAGATTTGGGGTTCTAGGCATGATGACATACACCCAATGAATGATATTTCATATGAGATTTGGGGTGCATGGCATGATGAACTACACCATATGAATGATAAATATGAATGATGATTCAAATGGGAAACATTAATTGAATTCTCCTAATGTCTTGATTAATGGTTAAATGATAATGTGACAGATTTTTAAATTATGCGTTGTATTTGTTGCTTCATAATTCCGCATGGAATATCTCTGGACTGGACTAGTTTTATACACCATTGGTGGTGGCATACTAACTTGTACTCACACCCTATTAGGGATGCGAGATTGGAACCCGAGAATACTTTTATGTTGCTGGATAAGATAAGTGAAAGGCCCTCTGATAGGTTACAGTTTGGGGTTGGAGCATGGGAGAGGGAAACAGATCTAGTTCGGGACCTATTTTAGAGATGTGGTGTCTTTACATTGAGTTTCACTATAGACACTTGGAATATGAATTTTCAAATCATGCTTTAAATTTTAGTTGAGTGGAGTATTTTTCTGGTTTTGACTATCATATGTCATGGTATTGTTCTGGTTATTTATATGGTTTTGTAGTTTGTTATTTTTATTTTCTTCTGTTTGTGTTCTATTCTAATAACAGAGGGTATAGTCTCCCAAAGACTGACTTACCATACCTTCACTACTAGTATGAACCCTCTAGATTATGGGGAGGCATTCTTCAGGGCATGTGGCCAACAAGCTTAAGGCACAGTTTAGTGGCTCTTAGGTTAAGAAATCAGGAAATTGTATTAGTGGATTTTTCATTTCATTCTTTTTATTTTTACTTACTATTTTAGGAATGGTAGATTTGAGAATAGGAAGAGTCGAGGATTGGTAATGATATCATGCATGGGAGTTACACACCCATTTATAAGGGAATGTATGAGTACCCAGGGTGGGAATGTTGTTTGTTGTTACTGTTGATGATTATTTCACTTTGGGTGACACACTTGTGGTTTTATGAGATATTTGTTTTGAAAATTTAGGAATTTCGATTCATGGACTAAAGAGAAACAATAGTTGAATCTGAATGCATCATTCTAGACACTTAGGGTTTTTGTGACATTCATCATTCTTAGCACTAATGAGAAAATGGGTTATGGGTATGTTGTTGAACTTGAACTATTTTTCCTTATTGTGATATGGGAATAATGATGAAAATTGAGAATAAATGAGTGTCTAATGATAACCTTGAATGATTAATTGAGTATTAGAAATTAATTAATTGTTGAATTAATTAATTTGAGATAATATGAGTTATTAATGTATGAATTTTTTAATAAGAATTAATATTCCCTTGTTAACAAAGACCTTTGTGTAGGATGGTTAATGGTAATTAAAATGCCTCAGTGTTGACTGTGTGGTGAGAAAAAGGGGGAAATGACATGTTGAAACATGTTTCGTTAGTTTATCCTTTGACATAAATGTTATAAGGTTTCATTATGATACCTAAGACGTGTGTCTGGCTTTATAATAGTATTCCTCCACGATGCTTGTTGAAGGAGAGACTGGGGGGGATTACCTGGAATGAACTTCCAGCTAGTGAGCTTCAGGTACCATTGGTGCAAGCCGAGGAATAAGAGGAAAAGTTCCAAGAAAACATTAATCATTTCATGGAATTCATGTAAAGACACCTAGGGAGAATTTATAAAAGAATGTGTGAGATGACAAGGGAGTTTGAGCTACATCACCCTCCATCTTTTACTAGAGAGGGTGGACCTGAGGAAGATGAACTATGAATTAAATCCATAGAGACAAGTATTGACCATGTAGAGATTCCATATGATAGGAGGGCCAAGTCGGATGCTTATATGACGCGGGGATCCACAAAGCGCTGGTGGGACATTCAGGTATGATCTTGACAGACTGAAGAGATGTTATGGATGTACATTCTAAATATGTTCTTATATGACTTTTCTCCATACACACTGAGGTGAGAGAAGGCTTCCCATTTTATGCATTTTACATAATGAATCATGTCCATAATGGAATACAGTATATTTTTCATAGATTTACAGTGTTTTTCTCCAACTTTGGCAGATAATCAGGCTTCTTCAAAAAAATGATTTCAGGACAGACTTATGTGTGAAATTAAGTCCCATGTAAATATCTTTAGGATGAAGAAATTTTTAGAAGTGATTAATCATTCTCTAATTACTGTGGTATCCAAAAGGAGGATTCCGGTATTGGACAGGTAGTTAAATGATTAAGGAGTGGGCCTTCCGAGAGTAGTAAGCACAATTATGATAATATTTCTTAGGACAGTGGACAGTAAGGTGGACAGTTGAGAGGGATATCTACATTAGATATTTCTCATGTGCCATTCCACCAGTGCGGTAGGCAGGGACATTATCATACACATTGTCCTCAACCAGTAGTGGAGTTTTGGTTTTGTGGCAAGATGGGACATCTACAGAGGTTCTGCAGGAAACAGCAGTAGGCTGGTGCTAAAGGGGTAGCTACTCAAAGTCCGAGTGTAGGAAGGGGGTATCTTAAACCATATAGGTGTTGTAGCTAATGTTATACTAGAAAAGTAGGTAGAGGTAGTATATGTGGTTCTTCTGGGAATGATTTCCCATATCAGCAATGTGGTGCTACTCAGGGGAGTTAGATGACACCCCTGGGAAGAGGGGTCAGATAGATACATGCAGTGTAGCCTACACTTCTAGAAAGTGAGGGTGGTTCATTGAGAGTGAGAGGTATTATTCTAATTTATTCTACTTTATCTACTACATTATTTGATATTGGTGCCTCTCACTCCTTTATATCATCAAATCTTGTTAATGGCTTCTGCCTAGAAGTGATGTCCATAAGCAAGGTGATGAATATCAATACACCATTGGTAACACATACTAGGGATATCTGTTTATGTAATGTATGTTATCTAGATATCAGAGAGTATTTTTTTCCTTTGGTTTGTCTATGTCATAGATATAACAAGAATCGACCTGATTGTGGGTATGGATTGGCTAGTCGCATACAGGGGCCACATAGATTGTTATTGCAGGAGAGTGACCTTTGTATCTATTGAGGGTGACCAATATGTCCTTCGTGGAGAATGGGATATCCATATAGGCAGAGATGGTCCAATTACTAATTAATTTGGAGAGCTCATAGCCCATAATTCTAGTCTTTTTCTAGATGATAGAGGTGGTAGAAAATACGTCCTTCCACCAGTAGAAGTACTAATTTTTCATGATTTTCACCTAAGAGAGTTATGGAATTCATTATTGAGCTCATGTTGAGAGCTGAGCCATTATCTATTCCACCTTACCGAATGGAAATGACTAAGCTTCAAGAACTCAAAATGCAGTTGGAGGAATTGGAGGAAAAATGTTTTATCTGAGCAAGTACATCACCTTGGGGATAACATATTTTGTTTGGAAATAAGTATGACATGAGTTTATTCTTGTGTTTATATTACTAAAAGTTGAATAAAATTACTCTAAAAAACTAATATCCTTTTCCGCATATCGATAATTTGTTTGATCAGCTGATGGGGGCTACTGTGTTCTCAAATATCGATCCAAGATGAGGGTATCATCTGGTGAGAGTACAAACTTTTGATATACCAAGAACTATATTTAGGATTAGTTATGGCCTTTATGAGTTTGTCGTAATGTCATTTGGGTTGACTAATGCTCCAGTAGTGTTTATGGCCTTGATGATTAAGATTATTCATACATACATGGATTAGTTTTTTGTGGTGTTTGTGGAAGACATCTTAGAGTACTCTAAGACTCATGAAGATCATGCTCAATATCTTGAAATCATCGTGGGTACACTAAAAGAGCATTGGATATATTCCAAGAATTCTAAATGTTAGTTCTAGATTAATAGGGTAAACTTTTTGAGGCACATCATCTCAGAAGAAGGTGTGGCAGTAGACTCAGAAAATGAGTAGGCGGTAGTTTCTTGGGAGTATCCGAAGAACATTTTTGATATTTGAATATTTTTTAGATTAGCTAGTTATTACAAGAGGTTAATCCAAGACTTTTCCCAAAATGAAGCACCGCTTACTAGTTTGAAAAATAAAGGGATAATGTTTATTCAGATAGAATCATGTGATAATACTTTCCAAGAGTTTAAGAATCCCTTGACATTGTCACCAATTTTGGTATTACCCAAGTTGGGTGAGGAGTACACGTTGTATTGGGACTATTCTGGGGTAGGAATTAGAGCGGTGTTGAAGCAAAGGGGTAGAGTCGTTGCATATGGGTCTAGGTAGCTAGGGAAACATGAACAGAATTACCCTACGCATGACCAAGAGTGTCCAACAGTGGTTTAAGATCATAAGTGTTAGTGACACTATCTTTTGGGTGAACCATTTATAGTTTTTACGGATCACAAAATCTTGAAGTATATCTTTTCACGGCACGACAAAAACCTTTGGTAGTAAAGATGGATAAACTATATGAAGTCCTTTGATTTTGAACAAGAATATACACCTAGGAAGGGGAATAGTGTGGCTAATTCCTTGAGTAAAAAAATTCAGACTTAGTTGGTACATGATTCATGTGTAGAGTGGAAGATGATGACTTTACCAGTGGAAATGCATGTGGTAGTTCAAGAGAGTTAGGAGAGGATGACTTTGGTTTCTATAGAAGTGGAGTCTGCACACTTGAGATGGATCAAGGACAGGAAATATGAGGATCCAGAGTGTTTATACTTAAGTGAAAACATTGAAGGTGGGTAGATACCTTTATACTGAAAAATAGATAAGGATGATATCATCTATGTGAAAAATCGGGTTGATGTGACTACAAGTATGCAAGAGGAACTCATGCAATAATTATAGGATTTAAGGAGGAAGGTACATCCTTGGGTGAAAAAAATTTGTTGTGACATTCAATGACTATTTTGGTGTCCTAGAATGAAAAATTAAATAGCATGGATCATAACGAGATGTTTCACTTGTCAGCAGGTCAAGGCACGTGAACTACAACTTGGAGGCCTATTGCAACAACTACCTATTCCAAAATGAATGTGGCATAACGTGACTATTGATTTTGTGGTTGGAAATCCAATAAATATTAGAAAGAATGATGTTATTTGGTCTGATGTGGATCGAATATCAATAGCAGAATACTTCTTTCCTATCAAATAATCCTTTACAATAGAGCATTTGAGAGAACTGTATGTGAGAGAGATAGTTCATTTTCATGGGGTTCCATAGACTATAGTTTCATATCGTGATTATTTTTTTTACTTCATGATTCTATTAGGGCTTATAGAAGGTTCTTGGTATATTGGTTCTATTAAGTACAGACTTGCACCCACAGATAGATGGGTAGTCGGAGCGTACCATATAGGTGTTAAAGGATATGTTGCGAGCATGTGTGCTTGACTTTAGGGGATCTTGGGAGAAGCCCTTGGATTTATTCGAGATCACAAATAACAATAGTCATAAGGATACTATATAGATGGAACCATAAGAGGAACTTTATTTTAGTCCTTTTAGATCCATGCTAGGTTGGTTAGAGGTAGGTGAGTCAGAGCTGTTAGGATCGAGTCTTGTTCAGAAGACATTAGAGCAGGTTCAGTTGATTCAAAAGAGCATGGTTATGAATCGGAGTATGAAAAAGTCATATGATGATTGATGGAGATGACCCATGTATTTTAAAGAGGGTGATCATGTATTACTTCTTGTGTCTCCTATATTGTGTCACCACTGGATATGGAGGCAGGGAATGTTAGCGCCCAGGTTTGTTGGACAGTTCGTGTTGTTGTAGAGAATCGGGCTGGCGGCTTACTGATTAACACTTCCAAAAAAATTCAGAGCTATGAATGATTTCTTCCATTTGTCACAACTATGGAGGTATCATCAAGGCCATTATCATGTGATTGATGTGGAGGAAGTTTACCTTGAGACAGATTCATCATTTGTGAAGCATATGGCACGTGTGCTGGGTCACAGTGAGAAAGTGTTACGGGGAAGGATCGTGTCGTTGGTTCATGTGTTATGGAAACATGGAATTGTTTAAGAGGAAACCAAGGAATGGGAAGAAGACATGAGGGCTCAATAGGAAAATCTTTTTGTCTCGGAATCATTGAGTAGTTCAGCAGTACAACTTGAGGACAAATTATTATAAGGTGGTGAGATTATAAAATCCCAGCCTTTTCTAGAGTCATATATATCACTTTTTCAAGTAATGTTTGAAGATTTTATGTATTTTTATCTTGGATTACTGTCTTAGGGTGAATTAGGGTGATTTGTTAAGCAAAACTAATGGAGTGTGGGTTGTTCACGGTTTGTAAAACCATCCGACCGAACCATGCTAAGCGTGAAAAACTGGACAGAGTGGTTTGCACGGTTTGACAAACCTTGTGTCCAAACCGTTCCCACCATACAAACCTAGAAAGGGATGTCTTAATGGTAGGCACCTGGTTTTACTAACCATGGGCCACCGCCCAGGAAACCATGTGTGCGGGATTTTAATTCTGAAAATCCTTCTTAAAACCAACCAAACCCCCGTGAATTCCATATTTTTTGACCTTGTCTTAGGCTTGTTAAATTCTAGGTGTTTCCAAAGCCACCTAGAGATATTTCAAATCAATCTGAACACCGTTCTTTGATATTGAAAGCCAAAAATAACGATCATCTCTCCTCCTAGTATGTAGATTTCATCCAAATACTTCTTTAGTTCTTTATCTTATCTTTTATAGATCTTTATATGGAATATCTCCACCATTTTCTTGGATCCAACCCCATGAGTTAAGATGTTGATCTATTATTGTGGATCCAGATCTAGATTTGAAATATCTTGAGGCCTTTGATCTTAATTTTTGTTTTAGGGATTTAGATTGGGAGGCTGATCAACGATGTTGTGCTGCTCGGATATTGGGGATTTCAGTTGGGCTATCTTTTGTCAAGAAATTGAGGTAAGTGGCCTATATAAAACTCCCATAGTCATGATTTATGATATGTGTATGATTTTATTAATTTTCTTTATTCCCTTGATAATTGAATTCCTAAATTGGATTAATTTGGAATATGGAATTGACTTCTGATTTTCCGTGTTGGTTAATTGATAATTGATCACGAAAAAAAGGGAGTTTCCCCAAATGATATTTGTTTTGGAGATTGTTTTTGGGATGAGATATTGTCTTTAGATATTGAGTTATTATAATAAGATAATTAATTATGGGGAATTAATTCGGGAATTATGTTTGTCTATAATAGATAATTAATAGGGAGATTCAATAATGTTCCATGATGTGATCCATGATAATTAATTGTGATAAATAATTATGACTTGTTGGGTTTTGATATGAATAATTTATTCTGAAGTATTAATTATGGAATTTGAATTGTGTTGATTGAATAAATAATTGATAAATTAATTAATGGGATATATGCATAGTTAATTGTTGAATTAACTAATGTCCTTAGAAATGATTTACTAATCATATGATTAGTAAATTAATAATGTGGAAAAAATTTATGATTCAAAGAATGATTAAATGGATTAGATTTCATTGGTGACAGGCATGGCATCCTAGACCAATTATAAGTTGGGACTTTTACATGGATTTCCTCCCCAACTGTTATCCATGCTTGAGATTGTGAGGTGTTAATCATGACTACCTACACTGATTGAGAAAAGATGTGTTAGGCATGACGACCTACACCGATTGAGAAAAGAATTGTTAGGCATGACAACCTACACTGAACGAGATTTGGGGTGCTAGGCATGAAGACCTACACACAATAAATGATAATAATGAATGATAGTTCAACTATGATATGGGGTCCTAGGCATGATGACCTACACCAAATGAACGATAAATATTAATGATGATTCAAATGGGAAACATGAATTGAATTGGCCTAATGTGATGATTTAAGATTAAATGAAAATGTGATAAATGTTTAAATTATGAATTGTATTTATTGCTTCATAAATCTATAGGAAATATATTCTGAATAGACTCATTTTAGACACTTTTGGTGGTGGCCTACTGAGTTGTAGTCATACCCTATTCAGGACTCAGATCAAAACCCGAGAAGACTTTGTTGCTGTAGGATATTATTAGGGAAAGGCCCTGTGATAGGTTACAGTTTGGGATTATAGCATGGGAGAGGAAACCAAATGCAATTCGAGAACCATTTTAGATAATTTGTGTCTTTAATTTGAGTTGAACTATAGACACTTGGCAATTTCATTTTCATAACATGTTTTAACTTTCAGTTGAGTATTTTATTTCTCTGGTTTTAACTATCATATATCTTGATATTTTTCTGGTTATTTATATGCTTTCATACATGGTTTTTTTATTTGAATCTACTTGTATTTTATTATGATAACTGAGGGTATATAATCCACATGACAGACTTACAAGACCCTTGCTACTAGTCAGCATGCTCTGGCGCATGGGGAGGCGCACTTGAGAGAATGTGTCAAACTGGCTCGGGGCACAGTTTAGTGGCTCCCACGTCGGGGCGTCACTGATATACCTGAGGAAATTATGGAGTAGTTGAAACACAATGAGAATGAAGATGAATTTATGTAATCATCTATATATTTTATAAAAATTGTTTCATCCATTTCTTATGTTGATGTGGTCACAGTTGTTCTCTCATCTATGGTGGTAGTTTACCCACTAAATGGACTAAATCTAGTTTTTTTGTTTCTTTAGTCTACCGGAGCTTTCTCATGTAAAATGATCAAATATAGAGATTCAATTATGTTCTTCTAATACTTCCAGTTATGGTAGAATTTTTTCTCACCCATTATACTGAAAAAATTTCCACCAAGCAGGCCACCTGATGTTCTCAATAGTGTAGGCCTTCAAAACTTTTACAGTTTTTCATCTCATAGGGGATGAATTTTTTTTCAAAAATTATCACTAGTCTAGAAACTATGTTTACCTGATCAGCGTTTCATAGATGGTGTAGAACATCAAACTAGGAGATAAAATTTCATCAACATGATAGTCTTCAACAACTATTTAGCTTTACTGATTTAGTTAACCTAGGAATGGGGAATCCACTAATTAAGATATAACCATTTGGGAATTATTTTAGTAATTGTAGGATATTTTGTTCATTTTACTTGTGTGGGACTAGAGAAGATATAATATTTGTGGACTATATTCACAGACCACTACACCAAAAAGAGTCTTATAATGTTTCTAAAATTGTTACTTTTTTAGAAGAGAAGGTTGATACCAAGTATGTAGAGATTAAAAAACCTTAGCATAATTTAAAATTTCAATCAAAAATACCACAATAGAAAGGGGTAGTAATAGATTCTTTATTAGGGATAACCAAATTAATTAACATTTTGGTTTTTATTGGACTTTTCTCTATCCTGTAAATTACATTAGCTATAATTATTAATTTGAGGAAGCATATAAGGACTCATAATTAAAGAAATGGTTCAAATTATGTAGTTATATTCTTTAGAATACTTGAAGGTAATGCCTTAACATTCAAATGTTAAATCTTGGGGAAGGATGATAATTTTTTTCTAATGTTTACTAGATTGGGAATGGTAGAAATGGAATAATTTAAGAGGGTGTTTTTCATAATGGGAGATAAATTTATGTCAAGAGGTTGTTACTAAATATTCCACACAATGATATAAATATATACAATGAAGTAAGCATTGTTGCTGATTGAATATTTCTCCACCGACGGTGCCACCCCTAATTTTTCAATGTTAGTGGAAGGATGGGCATATAGTTTGTGGCAAAACCCCACTAAACCTCTAGTGAGAGAAGGTGGTGGGAAGTGTTGGAAAAAACCTATAATGGGGAAGAGTATCCTTCCATTTTAGCATCTCATCAGCTTCAGCAACACCAATGGATCCCATTTGAGTGTACTTATATTTGTGGTATTTTGTGTGGCAGTTCCTCATTATTCAAGAGAGATATTACAATGGTTTTATCCTTTAAATAGTGAGGGATTCTGTACTCACATTTTCACATAGTGATAATTCTATTTTCTCATGGTTTTTTACCCCTTTCATTTTGGATGTTTTTCCTGTTTACATCTGTTGTCCTTTTATTTTCCTCAAATTTCAGTATATTTTATATCGTGATTATTTCTACACAAATTTTCCATTCAATTTAGGTCCCAAAAAGTGGTATTAGAGGAATATTATGGCCTAGTGTTGTTTACATTTTTAGGTATTAATAATTCTAATAATTTTGAGTATTCTCTATTATTGAAACTCTAGTTGTCCTTTCACATCCATTTTTTAGATTATTAAATACACCATTGGGAAACATAGGATGTTCTATATTTTAGGCATGTCCAAATGGTGGTGAAATTTGAGATCAAAATATTTAACTGGAATAATTTTCTGTTATGAAAAATGAAGATACAGGTAGAGTTTCAAAGGGATAATTGTGTACTGGAAATTAAAAAAAGACCGAAAGGTGTGATAAAGGATAAATGGAATGACATGGAGTGGAATGTTATAAAAATATCTATTTTTATTTTTAAGATGAAGTACTTCTAAGAATTTTAGATAAACATATGGTAGAATAAATACGGGATACTCTGATGATGCTTTATAAGGTGAAGTCACGGCACAACCAGATTTTCATGAAGAAAAAATTGTACACTCTTTGAATGGAGGAAAAATTATTAGGGAATGACATCATCAATACACTCAGTTCCAAGTTCTCTCATCTCATAGTGTAAGCCTCTAAAATTATGGATATTGAATGTGTGTATATTCTACTCCATAGCCTTCTGAATTCATATGACCAAATTGTCATCAACCTCATCAAAAATATCCTATTATATATTAGTATCTTCAATGATGTTGCAGCTTTAGTTCTTGAAGAATAAATTTGGTTCAAAAACAAGGTGGATATACATTTAACATTGAACCAAGAATATTCCCTATCAATGGAGAGTGGAAGGGTGATGGAGCATGGTTCTAGTGGGATCCAAAATCATGGAAGGATGAAATCAATGAGATATAAGAATAATGTAACACGTTATAATTGTGGAAATAAGGGGAACATTGGGAAGAATAGATGGAATAAGAAGATCAATGAAAAAGAGATCATTGAAAAATGTGGGCAGTACTTCTTCAGATATAACAGTCAGTGAAGTAGCAATGACTGCAAGAAGCAAGAAAATATCAATAATGCATGACAAATAGACTCAAGAGAAACATGGATTATGATGTAATTAATTGAATGATTTATTCTATATGAAACTGTCCTAGAAGGAATTTTGGTCATGGGGAACAATAATACCAGGAAGATCATTGGAGTCCGTACAATAAAATTGGAGATGTGCGATGGTATTGTTCGAACTGTGGAAGGAGTATTCAATTTGAAGGGACTAAAGAAGAACATATTTTATTTGGGACAATTTGATGATATCAAATTAAATACCCACACTAAGAATGGTGTGATGAGAATTGTGAAAGTATTTATTGTGGTAATGGATGAAAAAAAGATCTCTCGTAACTTGTATGTGCTTATGGGTGAAATTAATAAGTAGGAAGAGATAGTTGTTGCATCAATTACATTGACAAAAACATTGAAGATATTATGGCATCAAAAGATTGGACCTAATCTAAAGTGAGTCCTGGAGATTCTTGTGCATCAGAAGTTTTTTCCTAGTCTTACAAAGGCATCCTTAACATTTTTGGGCATTGGGTTCTGAGAAAGAAACATAGGTTAAAGTTATGTACATGAAAAAAGAGAGGCCAAAATATCATAGTGTTTATCCATTATAATGTTTGGAAAGAACCAATTATATACTTGAGAGGATCAAGGTACTTTTTATCATCCATTTATGATTATTCTAGGAGGTGTTGGGTGTATTGAATCAAGGGGAAAGTATATATTTTTGAATTATTCAAAAAATTCAAAGTGTAGAGGGAGCTTGAATCTGGAAAGAACATCAAGTGTCTAAGGAATAAAAATAGTGTATAATATAAAAGTGAACAGCATGATTCTTTTTTTCAATATGAATTCATTAGGTGTTTTTTCCTAGGGTGTGCACTACTCATATTAATGTATTGGAAGAGTGGATGAATAGAACCTTATTGGATAGATCAAAGGCGATGTTGAAGTCTAAAAGAATTTCCAAAACATTTTGGGCCCATGAAGTGAACACCAGCTCCTATGTGATCAACTAACATCCTTCTATGGTGATTGATTGGAAGACACCAATGGAGATATGTACTAGTAAACCCACTGAAAATTCTTAGGTGGTACTTTTTTAAGTCTTGTATATCCATTATTTAATGACCATGAAAGATCACATTTGGATTTGAGATCTAGGAAATGTGTCTTCTATGGGTACGCTGATGGTGTGAAGGGGTATTGTTAATTGACACGCCCTACTGAAAAACGTATCATCAGAAGAGATGTAATTTTTGTAGAAGACAATGTGAAAATGGAAATTTATAGAAACATAGAGAATGAGAATATAGAAACTAAAATAGTCGAGGTGGAGGAAAAATCCAAGTAAGAACCAATTTCTTTTGGGGAAGAACAAGAGAATGAAGATCATATACCAATTGATTCTGGGCCATGATAGACAACTCGGGAGAAAATAGAATTATTATGTTACTCAAACTATGTGACAGAGAGAAAAATTGTGTACAAATTATTGACAGATGATGGGGTGACATCTTCTTTTTTGATACCAACCAAGAGTCAAAATGTATCCTCATGGATGATGCAGATCTATGAGGAACATGGAAATTTTCACAAGAACAAGACTTGGGATCTTATTACATTACCTCGTGGTAGGAATGATATCAGAAACAAATGGGTTATTAGATCAAGAAAGATGAAAATGACTAGGTCTAATGATAGTGTGCAAGACTAGTGGTCAAAGGTTATTCTTAGAAGGAAGGTATTTATTTCAATGAAATATTTTACCATGTTGTTAGAAGGATGACTATTCGGGTAGTTCTAATGATGTGTGCAAGACTAGTGGTCAAAGGTTATTCTTAGAAGGAAGGTATTTATTTCAATGAAATATTTTACCATGTTGTTAGAAGGATGACTATTCGGGTAGTTCTAATGATGTGTGCAACATATAGTATGGGTCTAGAGAAGCTTGGTGTGAAGAGTGTTTTTCTCCATGGTAATATTTATGAATAGATCTATATGATCCAACCATAAGGATTTATAGATAAAAAAAAGAGAACAAGATTTGACGGTGGTAAAAATCTCTATACAGTCTCAAGTTGGCACTGAGGTGTTGGTAAAAGAGATTTGATTCCAATATCATGAGTCTTAGATACAAAAGTTTTTATTCAGATCCATGTACATATTTCAAATGTTCAGATGGAAATGATTTTATAATTATTATATTGTATGTGGATAACCTACTGGTTGCAGGCCCCAAAAATGATAAGATCCTAAATAGGAATTCCTAGTTGGATAAAAAGTGTTATATAAAGAACATAGGTCAAGAAAACAAGATTCATGGGATACATATTTACTGAGGTTGAAATAATGGGAAGACATGGATATCAGAAAATAATTTCTTATGGAAAGTATGTAAATGATTCATCATGAAGGACTATAATCCAATATCCACCCCACTTCCTGTTAATTTCATGTTATCATCTATAATGATTCCCAATAGTGAAGTAGAGATGATGGAGTTGTCTTAAGTATCATATGCATCAACAGTGTGAAGTATTATGTTCGTTATGATTTGATCTAGACCATACATTGTACATACAGTGGGAGCATTTTGTCAGTGCATGGAGAATCTAGGATGGGGGAATAGAATCATAGGGAAGATAATCTTGAGATACATTAAGGATACCTCATATTACACATTATATTATAGAGGATCATATTTCAATATCAGAGGCTTTGTGGATTCAGATTTTACTAGTGATTCTTAACTATGGAAATCTACTACTTGTTGTATATTTACAATTTCCAGATAAGTTGTTTGATGGTTTTGATAGTTGTATTATTTTGTGGGTTTTGTAAGAACCTGGATCTTCATTTCAGGTATGTCCTTCCTTTTTCTGGAGTTTTTGAAAAAAATAATGTTTCTGGAAATTTCTGAAGTAAACGCCGTGTACTTTCTGAGTACATTACATGTACACTTTTCCCTCTTGAAGTCGTGTAGTGGCTGTGTCCGGGCCACACACAAGGTGTGTAGGGGTGATGTGGAGGACGATTTTGGAAGAGTACAAAATGACCTAGTACACGCTGTGTACTCTAAAAGTACAAGCCATGTATTTTAATAGTACACGTCATGTACATTATTTTTTTCATTAAACAGACAGGGGTCACGCCTAATCGATGAAAAGGTCTTCTTCTCCAGCTTCATCATTTGAGAGCGCCGGGAATCTGCAGATCTACGACGAGCCATTGTTCCTTTGTCCATTCAACGATTCAAGAACAATCAATTGCATTGGAATTGCAGCGGGGATTTCTTCCTTCTGTTTGAGCCTTGTTTTCCAATTCCTCCTCCTTCTCAAGATATCGCAGGTTGATTTTTTGGGCGTTTTCTCAGATCTACGACATTCGGGGGAGAATCAGTCATCGTGGTTCAAGTATATTGTTCTCCTATGATTGAGTTAGGTGGTTTGTGCCTTACCGTTCAATGTCCATGATTTTTATGTGCAAATTTCACCAATACCCGTGAATGGGTTATTGGGTGTTTACATTTTTTCCCTTGTTGTTTTCCTACCTTGCTTGTATACTTGTGTACAGGTAAAGTAATCATGTTAGAGGATATTTTGTTGCACTGGTTTGTTTTTCCCATGATTTTTTCTATTTACGACCTCTGGGATTCATTTTCCTTTGGCTGTTACATTGGTTTCCATGCATTACATCTATAGGATGGAGTGTTTTTGTATAGAATGATTGTTTCCCTGTAGACTATTAGCCAAGTAGGTCTATATGTGTCCTTTGGTTAACCAAGTACCTCTATAGGTGTACTCTGGACTTATATCATTATTATGCACTGACCGGCATGGGAATGAGAGAACCTGGTGCAATAGACTATAGGGGATAGACCGAGTGAGCTTCCCAATGAGTCTTTGACATTATAGACTACATGAGGGTAGACCGAGAGAGCTTCCTCAGAGAGTCTTGGACATTGGACTACAGGGGATGGATCTAGTGATCTCCCTGAGTGTCTTGGATTATTATAGAATACAAGAGGGTAGACCGAGTGCACTTCCTCAAAGAGTATTACCTTGTTTGTTTACTTTTTAAGAACCTTCCCAGGCTAGAGGAGGAATTGACCGAGAGGACTTCCTCAGAGAGTCTGTGGTATACCTGAGGCTATAGGAGTAATTGACTAATATAGCTTCCTCAGAGAGTCTCTAGACCTTGTGTCTAAGAGGGTTAGACCACATGATCTTCCTCAGAGAGTCCCTGACTACCTTAGACTATAAGTGGAATTGATCGAGTGTGCTTTCCTAGAGAGTGTCATAAATTCATATGACCAAACCAGATGGGTTAGGCTGAGTGCACTGCCCAGAGGGTTATGGTACTCCTTGGATAGGACCAGGGGGTGGCTGCGAGTACTTCCCAGAGGGTTATGGTACTCCTTGTTGATTTAGTCTTCCGCTGTTTATTATTGTTGGTTATTTACTTCTTCTGCTATTGCATGTTTATTAATTCCGCTTTATACTCTTCCAATGAGGGCATAGTTTCCCCACTATCACACCAAAGGCCCTCACTTCTAGTCAGAAGCCTCTGGCATTTGGGTAAATGTTCTTGAGGCCATGTGACCAACCGGGTACGGGGCACCTTTGGGTGGCATCCAAAACTGGGACGTTACAAAGTGGTATAAGAGGACGGAGGACCCCATGCTATAGAGTCATGGTTCAAGGCCACCCTGACGATCTTCGAGCACCTAGAGATACCTCCAGAGAAAAGGGTTTAGTTGGATACTTATATGCTCTGGGACATCACCAAGAGGTGGTGGGAGGTGATCTCAAAGTCAGGGAATCAGCAAGGTATGTCATGGGATGGTTTTAAACGCACCTTCTAGGACTACTTCTATCTGAAGACCCTGAGGGCTGATCGAGCCCAGAAGTTTATGAGCCTGCAGCAGGGTACTCTTTCTGTCATGGAGTACTCATCCCGTTTTACTAAGTTGTAGCGTTTCACACCAATCCCAACAGGTGATGAGTTGTTCCTTGATATAAAGTTTGAGGATGGTCACAGCCAGGAGATCTGTTCCCAGGTGAATATATTTCAGTAGACTTCGATATCCTCCATCGTGAACTAGGAACTGATTATTCAGCGCAATCTAAGGGATTCTAGAGGAGTAAACCAGGGAATTTCGTCATCCAGAGCTGGTTTTCCTTCTACGGACAGTATAAGAGTCACAGAGAGTCTTCTCGACAAGATTGGGGTTTGCGGGATACATCTTCTGGAAGCCAGGTTATATGCTAGAAGTGTGGTAGGAGTGAGCATACTAGGCCTCAGTTCCAGAGAGATCCGATGTTGTGTCGATCTTGTGGAAAGATGGTCGATCTTCAGTGATTTTGTAAGATCTTCTCACCTTCAGATGGTGGTAGGGGTTCTTTTATGACCCTGCGTTCTGGAGATGCTTCGCCAGTTTCCCACTAGTCTGGGAACTGGAGTTCTTCTGGTCGTTCAAGCCGAGGTGGAGGTCGTAGTCGTGGTGATCAGTCACCAAGTCATCAGTGACAGCATAGTGGATCAGCCCAGAGCAGTCAGCTAGGGGCACAGGGCCGTGGTGCAGGCCATTCTTTCACTGTGGATCAGACCTATCAGGAGTAGGATCCCAGCCCTTCTACAATTCAAGGTAGGATCTTAGTAGCCTCAGTTTTATCTTCAACACTTTTTGATACTGGTGCTTCCCATATCTTTATTTCTGTTGCGGTTGTGGAGAGCCTTGGGCTCTGTCACTTTTCTTCTTTTGACTTGTTGACTCTTGACACGTCATTGGGAACGAGGACATCTAGAATACGTCAGTGCAGAGAGTGCCCTCTTGAGGTTGCGGGGTGTCACTTTTTATGGGACCTCTATGTCCTAGAGATGTCGAGTTATGATTTCATTCTCGGGATGGACCGGTTGGTTCCTTTTCAGGCAGTCATAGATTGCTATCGCTGTAGGGTGAGTTTCATGTCACCAGAGGGTGGATCTTTTCTTCATAGAGGTGAGTGGGCTGTACAGACGGGTAGAGCTGGACCAGAGCATCATGGGATAGGGGAAATAATGGCCCAGATTTACAGTCTTTATCTGGATGACTAGGGGACTTCACAGTTAGACTTTCCCCCCGTGGTGGATCGTTTTAGGGATGTCTTTCCAGAGGACTTTTCAAGTTTTTCCTCCAGAGCGCGAGGTATAAATATCGATTAAGCTCGTTCCAGGAGTGGAACCAGTGTCCATTCCTCCTTATAGGATGGCTACACCTGAATTGCAAGAGCTCAAGAGGTAGTTGGAGGAGTTTTAGGCAAAGGGTTTTATCCGACCCAGTACATCTCTTTGGGGTTCACCTGTCTTGTTTAAGAAAAAGGAAGACGACACCCTTCAGCTTTGTGTGGATTATCAGAAGATGAACCTGTTGATGGTCAAGAACTGATATCCCTTTCTAAGGATTTATGAACCCTTTGATCAGCTTCGAGGAGCTCAGTTGTTCTCAAAGATCGACTTGAGTTTCGGTTATCATCAGTTGCGCGTTAGACCATCGGATATACCTCTGACAGCCTTCAGGATCAGGTATGGTCTATACGAGTATACAATCATGTCGTTCGGTCTCAAAACGTGCCTGCAGTTTTCATGACACTGATGAACTTAGTGTTCCATCCGTATTTGGAATCCTTCATCATGGTCTTCGTGGACGATATCTTGGTGTACTCTCACACTTGAAACGACCATGCCAAACATCTTGAGATCGTTCTGAGTACACTGAGAGTGAATCAGTTGTATGCTAAACTCTATAAGTTCCACTTCTAGATGGACCAGATTCACTTCATGGGTCACGTAATCTCAGAGGCTGGAGTATCTATGGACCCAGAGAAAGTGAGAGTTGTAGTTTCCTGAGAGCAGTCGAAGAACATCTTTGAGGTGCATTGTTTTATAGGGATGACTGGATACTACAGGTGTTTTATACAGGAATAATCGTGCCTAGTAGCACCATTTACAGGTTTGACCAAGAAGGGGAAAAGTTTTTATGGTCAGATCCTCGTGAGTCAGCCTTTTAGGAGCTGATGGGGAGGTTGACTTTAGAACCATACTAGTCTTGACAGAGCCGGGAAAGGGCTACACCGTTTATTATGATGCCTCAGGTATCAGGATGGGAGCTGTGCTCATGAAAGGATATGGGGTCATTGATTACGGGTCTCGGCAGTTGAGGCCACAAGAGAGGAACTACCCGACACACGATCTGGAGTTGGTAGTAGTTTTTCATGCCATGCGCTTTTGGAGACGCTACCTTATGGGAGAGCACGTTGTGGTTTTCACCGACCACAAGAGTCTCAAGTATATCTTCAATTATCATGATCTGAATCTGAGACAGCGCATGTCGGTTGAGTATCTTCAGTCCTTCGACTTTGAGCTTGCCTATACGTTGGGAAAGGGAAATGTCGTGGCTGATGCTTTGAGCGGGAGAACACAAATTTAGGTAGTTCAATAGGCCAGCAGTGAGTGGCAGCTTATGGCTCTGTTCTCTGAGATGCACTTAGAAGTGCACGACAGGAAGGGACAGACTGTCCTATCTTCTCTAGCTATTAACTCTGCACTTCTTGATCAGGTATGGATGAGGCAGCTATCATATTCGTAGGCCTTAGTCCTGTGGGAGAGTGTGTTAGGAGGGTACCCTCTTCTTGGATGGACAGTGATCGAGGATGAGATCTCTCCTTTCCGGGGACGTGTATGGGTGCCAGCAGACATACGCGAGGAGATGCTGTGGGATTTTTATTCCTCAGTTTGGGAAGTTCATCCTGGCATCACCAAGATGTATGGTGACCTACACCGCTAGTATTGGTGGCTAGGTATTAAGAAAGATGTTTATGGTTTTGTCATCAGATGTTCTGCTTTTCAACAGGTGAAAACAGAGCATCAGCGACCAGCAGGGTTTTTACAGCAGTTACCCATTCCCGAGTGGTAGTTGAACGATGTCGTGATGGACTTTGTGTCCAGGTTACCGAGGTCACCTCAGGTAAGTGATGTTGTTTGCGTTGTCATCGACAAGCTTACAAAGGTTTCACACTTCTTTCCGATCAAGGATACCTTCAGTGTTGATGATCTTGGATAGTTGTACATCCAATAGATCATAAGTCTACATGGAGTTTTACACTCCATTGTTTCAGAAAGGGATGCGTTCTTTACTTCTCGGTTATGGTAGGGACTTCAGAAGGCTTTTGGTACATAGGTACTTTTGAGTACAACATACCATCCCCAGACTGATGGCCTGTCTGAGCGCACGATCCAGGTGCTTGTGGATATGCTCTGAGCTTGCATTATAGGCTTCGTAGGTTCCTGGGAGAAGAATATACCTCTTGTAGAGTTCTCCTACAAAAACAAATTTCAGGCGACCATTCGGATGGAACCATACGAGGCTATGTACGGTAGGCCATGTCAATCACCCTTATGCTAGTTCGAGGTAGGAGAGGCAGCTTTACTGGGACCTCATCTTGTTCAGGAGACCTCTGAGCAGATATAGTTGATTCGGAAGAGGATGGCTACAGCACAGTCTCGACAGAAGCCTTATGCTGATCTGTGGAGATGACCTTTGGAGTTCGAGGTCTGGGATCAGGTTTTTATGCATGTCGCACCGAGGTTGGGACACAAGAGGATTCAGAGACAGGGTAAACTTTCACCGCGGTACGTCGGGCCGTTTGAGGTGTTGGAGAGAGTTGGTCCAGTTGCCTATCAGTTGCAGCTACCTTAGAGGTACTGGGATATGCACGACGTCTTCCACATCTTTCAGCTCTGACGTTACTTTTCAGACATGTCTCATGTCTTCCAACCTAAGGAGGTTGAGCTCGAAGAGGATGCATCTTTTTAGGAGCATCCCATCTGGATTGTCGATCGCAGTACGACGGTTCTCCGTGGATGGTCTGTTCCTTTAGTACAGATTCATTGGCAGCATGGGCGAGTACAAGACAAGTCATGGGAGAGAGAGGCCAATGTACGATCATAGTGGTCGGAGCTGTTCGGGGTTTCTTCTTCTACGCCTCGCTAGGGAAATTTGGGGATGAATTTATTTAAGGGGGGATGTTTGTAAAAAAACGGATCTTCGTTTCTTGTATGTCCTTCCTTTTTCTGGAGTTTTGAGAAAAATAAAGTTTCTAGAAATTTTTGAACTACACGCCATGTACTTTCTGAGTACACACCATGTACTCTTTTCCCACTAAAATCCGTTTAGTGGCCATGTCCGGGCCACACACACTTTGGGTAGGGGTGACGTGGAGGTAGATTTTGGTGGAGTATAGAAAGACCTAGTACACACAGTGTACTCTAAAAGTACACACCGTGTACTTTCTCTTTTTTCATTAAACGGACCGGGTTCGCGCCTAATTTATGAAAAGGTATTCTTCTCCAGCTTCTTCATCCGAGAGCGCTAGGAATCCATGGATATTCTATGAGCCACCATTCCTTCGTACGTTCTCCGTCTCGAGCACGGTTGATTGAGTTGGAATCACAGCAGTGATTTCTTCATTCTTCATGAGCCTTGTTTTCCAATTCATCCTCCTTCTCAAGATATCTTGGGTTCAGCGTTTTGGGCGTTTTCTCAGATCTATGACTTTGGGGAGAGAATCAGTCACTGTGGTTCAAGTATATCGATCTCCTAGGATCAAGGTAGGTTGTTTGTAACTTACCATTCAATGTCCTTGAGTTTTATGTGAAAATTTCACCAATACCCATGAACAGGGTATTGGGTGTTTACCTGTTTTCCCTTGTTGTTTTCCTGCCTTTCTTGTATTCTTGTATACATGTGAATTAATCATGTTAGAGGATATTTTGTTGTTTTTGGATGTTTTTCCCATGCTTTGTTCTATTTAAGACCTTCAGGTTTAATTTATCTTTCACTGTCACATCGGTTTCCATTCCTTGTGTATATAGGATGGAGTGTTTTTGTATAACATTCTTGCTTCCCTGTGGACTGTTAGCCAAGTTTCTCTATAGGTTTACTATGGTTATCCAAGTAGATATATAGGTGTAATCTGGCCTTATAGCATTATTATGCACTGACCGGCATGGGACTAAGAGAACCTGGTGCAATAGACTATAGGGGATAGACCGAGTGAGATTGCCAATGAGTCTTAGACATTAGAGATTACAGGAGGGTAGTCCGAGAGAGCTTCCTCAGAGAGTCTTAGACATTAGAATTTAAGGGATGGACCGAGTGAGCTCCCAAAGAGTCTTGAATTATTATAGACTATCGGAGGGTAGAACGAGTGTGCTTAATCAGAGAGTCTTACATTGTTTGATTACCTTTTTAAGAACCTTCCCAGGCTAAAGGAGTAATTGACTAAGAGAGCTTCCTCAGAGAGTCTGTTGTATACCTAAGGCTATATGAGGAATTGACCGAGATAGCTTCCTCAAAGAGTCTCTAGACCATGGGGCTAAAAGGTTTAGACCACGTGATCTTCCTCAGAGAGTCCCTGACTACCCAAGAATATAAGGGGAATTGACCGAGTGTGCTTTCCCAGAGAGTCTCATAAATTTGTATGGAAAAACCAGAGGGGTTAGGCTGAGTGCACTGCTCAGAGGGTTGTTGTACTCCTTGGATAGGACCAGGGGGTGGCTGATAGTACTTGCAAGAGGGTATCCTTCTTGTCACTTGTTTTCTTCACTATTGTTGTTTTTTGTGGATTGATTACTCTTGTGTATCATCCTGCTTTACTGCTTACTGTTTACTGCCTATTTCATTGTTTTTGTTGTTTACTGCTTATTGAACTTTTACCTTCCATATACTCACTGACTGTTAGGCACAGATCTTCGGGTGGTTTCCTACTAGGATTTTATCTCACACCCAGTTTGGGCCATTATTTTGGGCCCAAGAAGGCTATGTTGTTGTAGGTATAGACAAGGGAAAGTGCCCTTTGACTTCTTGTACTTGATTGCTTGGAGCAGGAGAGTATGTGACCACGCTTTGGCTTGCGATGCTGAGGAGCTGTTTACTTTTCTTTTGTACTTGTTTTGGTACTGTGGTGTTTCAGAATTGTGACTTGTTTGGCTGTTTTTCTAGATTTTTATCTTGCATCATTCCATATATACATATGATCTCCAGTTTGTTGATTTAGTCTTCCACTATTTATTATTTTTGGTTATTTACAGCTTGTTCTATTGAATGTTTATTACTTCCACTGTGTACTCTCTCAATGAGGGAATAGTTTCCCCACTATCACACCCAAGGCCCTCACTGCTAGTCGGCAGCCTCTGGCATTTGGGGAAATGTTCTTGAGGCCATGTGGCCAACCGGATATGGGGCGCCTTTGGGTGGCTTCCGGAACCGGGACGTTATAGTTTTATCCACAATAATTGAAGAGTACATGGAAGCTACACATGCTTTCAAAGAGGTGATTTGGATGATGAAGTTGTTAGAGGAGCTAGGTAATATATAGGACCAGATTTCATCTATTTGTGATAGTTATATCACATTTCACATTGAAAATAATCCATATTTCCATTCTAGAAAAAGTACATTAACTGTAAATATTTATTTGTTTGACATTTGGTGGAGGAAGGAAGTGTGGACATGCAGAAAATTCACATTAATGAAAATATAGAAGATATCCTAATGAATAATGTTGACTCAAATTAGTTCAGATGGTGAATATCCTCAAGTAGCCTCATATAGACATCAAAAACATGATTTTTTTATATAGAAAGGATGTTTGATGGTTTGATTAGTTCTCAATCTAATATCCAAGTGGGAGATGTATCGATAAAATATTTCTCCAAGGATGGTGATGCTCCGAATTTGTCAATTGTGGTGGAAGGATGGGTAGGTGATTGGTGGCCAAACTAAACTAAACATCTAGTGGGAGATGACATCAGTACAGGATGACAATAGCCAATAAAATGAAATATACTCCTCCCATTTAATCATATCATCATCTTTATGAACACCAATGGATTCCATTTGAGAGTTCTTGTATTTGTTGTAATTTGTGAGGTAGTCTCCCCATTAATAAAGAGAGATATTATGTCTGTTTTCTCCTTTTAATATTGGGGGAGTGTGCACTTGCATTTAACCATAGTGATCCTTCAATTTTCCCATGTTTTTACCCCTTTCATTTTGGGGGGTTTCCACGTTACATCTGGTGTCGTCTTATTTACTCAATTTTTAATTTATATTATCTCGTAATTATTGATGTACTAGTGAGACAATCAATTTAGATCCCAATAATTATAATTATTTTAGATCATAATAATCTTATTCATTGGTAAGGAAGAAGTTTATTGGGACCATAAATCCTATTTGTTTATGAATTTTTACCAGACAAAAGACTTTATGATTATCTTTGTTTCAAGCCAAAGACACATAGTGAACTCGAAGAAGATTATTGAGGTAATTTTTGGAACAAAAAGATGTTGGGACTAAAAATAACACACTAATAAGTTATCTATCTATAGTTATGGTGGGCTTGTATTGTAACATTTATGTGGAAGAATGTCGGTCCATGTTTTACACTCCACCAAAATTCTACAATGATAGCTTCATAATCTACCGAGATTTATATTACAACATTAGATTTTAGTATTGCACAATATAAAGGTCATTGAGTGTTAAATTTACACTATATTTTCCCTGGTGCAGACTGTATTGAATCCACAGATTTTATTAGTTTGGATATATCTTATCCCATTCCTCTACTGGTGTAATTTGTCGAGTAGTTCAGTGGTAGTATATTATCACTTTATTACTCTCTAAGAAAAAGGTTGATTAGTGTTATTGAAACTAGAGATATAATTAATCCAATTATGATAACAAAGAAAAACATACTGTTGTTATCAACCTGACAATATGTAAAACATAAAGAAACAATTTCACATATATAAGAGAAGAATACAATCAGTAAGGTATTGAGAATTTGGAGTCTAGTAAGATTTCTATGATTGGTTTTATCAATCAAGATGTTATTTTGATTGAAATAATGGAAACTAGAACTACATATCAAGGGACGTACTACTATAAATGTCTCATAGAATTCAGCCTCCCATTTAGAAAACCTTCAAATATATTCACCTTGAGGACAAGGTGGTCATTGAAGGAGGGGGAAATGATTGGAATGTAGGATGTGGGCAAACAAACTCATCATGAAGTCATCAGATACATTTCAATTCAGTTAGTGGGCCACGTTAGGGTCTTGGGGATTTTTGGTGTTGTTGGTGCAGATGGGGTATGAGGCTAGTGTATAAATGTCATACAGTGTGGGTTTTGTAAGGGTGTTCAGGTTTGGTTTCGATGGGGTAGGAGTATGTTTTTATTTCTGTGGGTTGGAATATCCTTTTCAATTAGTTTTTTAGGGATGTTAGTATAATATTGGGTTAATAGATGATGGAAGTTATCGGTATATGGGTATTAAAAAGGGGGTTTTCTTATAGATAAGGAAAAAAATTTGGAATTATTTTTATTTGGGCTGAAGGGGGCAGTGTTTGAGCCTCGAGGAGTGGTGTATCCTAGGGAAATTCTTCTATTTAATCCATATCCATTCTCTTTTTTACTTATTAATCATATATAATTATATGTAATTTATCTAGATATATAATATAATTCCCTCACTTCTCTTTGAATCTATATCAAAACCATACGCAATGACCCCTAAATTTCATCCTTTTCCCAAATTGTATCCAAAACCTTTGATAACATAATGAATCAATATACAGAACCGATCCCCTTTGAATATTTCCCTAATTGGAATCACCATTTGATTTATATTACCATTAAACATAAATTAATAATATAACATTAAAATGAAAATCATAAGGCGCTCACTGAATATAGATGAAAAACTCAAAGCTGACAATACATTATCTAGAAAATTCCACTCTACCTAGTCATATTATTTTCATATCTATAATTTAATAGATATGAACTCAATAAATGATATCCTATATGCCTTTAAATAATGTATACAATCAAATTTAATATTGATGTTTTGAAAGATATTCCTCTCAAGATGAAAGGTACATTTCCATTCTGATCTCACCTTGTGAAACACCTTATATAACCCATTAGAAATACCGTGTAAATTATTCTATAGAAAACAATTCATAGAAAAAACCCTAAACCCTCCTAATTTCTAAGTATGTTTCACCTTTTGGTTCAAAGAAATATTCTTGTTATTAATTCCCAAATAAAATAGATAAAGTTTAAAAAACATATAATAATAAATGAAATGTCTTCCCCAACAATATAATGGTGTTTTTTGTAAAAACAAAGTAGTCATACCATTGATGCCAAGAACTACTAGAATTCTTGGTATTTGCGATAGTTTATTTGAGATGGGATCCTTCTGCAAATAAGCTTTAACGACGGGGTCCCGTTGCAAATAGAACGTTGCAGAAAATGTTGTCGTAAATAACATTATTCACGACGGGCCCGTCACAAATAATCAAATTTGCGATGGGAAACATCTCCATCACAAATAAGTCTCTGATTATATGTATTATATATACATAGTATTATTCATGATGGGCCCGTCGCAAAGAGTTTTTGCGACGGGCCCTCATCCCGTCGCACAATATATATATATATATATATATATATATAACATTCTGTGACGGGCCTCTCAAAACAAAGTATTTGCGACGGGCAAGTAGTCCCGTCACAAATATGTTTTAAAAAATATTTAGTTAGACGATTTGCGACGGGGTCCCATCGCAAAAGGTCCCATCGCAAATAATAAATTAATTTTTTAAAAAATAAATTTAATAAAATTACGATTAAGGAAAAAATAATATTACTATTATTATTAAATATAAAAACAATTAAAATTCTCAATATTCACAAAAAAATTAAAAAATCATAAAATATTATTATTGTTATTATTATTATTATTAAATAAAAAAATATAAAAAATATAATACTAAAAAAATATTTAACAACAAGATATTAATATTATTAAAATAATAAAAAAATAAAAAATATTAAAATTCTCAATATTCCCAAATAATATAAAAAAATATTAAAATATTAAAGATTAAATTATGTAATATTTGCACAGATATAAAAGAATGAAAATGTAAATAATTCATAATACAATGTTAGATTCAAATGTTTGTAACATAAAACAATCACTGGGGGTCGTCTTCTGGAGGAGGTGGAGGCGCTCAAGGAGCTGGTGGAGGAAACTCTATCCCAAAACTACGAATCAGATGGCAGATTTACTCCATCTGATCATGATGCTACTACTACCATCGATGTGTCTCCTTCTCATGGTACTAATGATGCTACTGCTACCATCGACGTATCCACTCCTCATAATGCTGCTCTTGCTATTGCTTCCACTGACACATCTCTTCTCTCTGCTTCTACAAAGACTCTATAAGCTCAGCCTGAGTTCACAATTGCTCCTGATACTGTGAGCTAGAAGATGATGCCTCCCCAGGAGCTCCTCTCGAGATGGATTCCGACATCGCAGAAGTACCATAATAAGTACCAGGAGTCAAATGAATGCCAATACCAATTACATTTCCCTTCTCAAATCCATACTGTGTCGCCTGCATCCATGCCACCTCATCGAAATGGTGAGCACTAATTTGATCAGTCATCTCATCCTGACCCTTAGCATTTGTCTGAGAGGTCACAGCCTCATATGACTTCTTTAATTCCAATTTAAAATTAAAATTGTGAAAATATTAAATGTAGTTAATTTTCATTGTGAAAAAATAATACTAACCACAATCTGATGTTGGCGATCACATCTAATCTCTCCAGTGGCTGGATCACTGTACATCCTCCGATAAATGTCGAACTCTGTAATATCGGGATGCTCGAATGCCTATAGAAATATAAAATAATCTGTTTATATTTAAAATTATATAAAATATTTAAAAAATATACATACCAGATGCTCTTTATGAGAACTGAATGTATGAAAACCAGCTCGATGTGTCACCTCCTATCTCCTACGGTTCTATCATCCCACGGAAGATCTCCTCTTAAATCCACCACCCAACCAGTGTAAACATAATCCATCCCAAATGTGAGATGAAATGTACTCTGGTCGGTGGGCTCTATAAGACTCATCAAATTCTGTCACTCCTGCTTTTTAATGGATGTCCTTCCCAAATTGTGCAAAAACTGACGGAAACGGTCACGCATAGAAACTTGTCATGCCGTGTGGATAGCATCACGCATGCTGTCATCGATAGAATACCATAAACCCTAAAATTAATTTATAATATCATGTTGTTAATAAAATAAATTTCAAAACAAATATTATTTATTTAATTACCAGCCAATGATGTAACATGTCACGTCACACATCAACGGGAATCTGTTCCCATGTGATCCATAGCTGAGAAAAATAATTGCGCAAGATAATGTTGCCCTGTCCAATAGCTACATGTGAGAAACTGTGAAAAAGGTATAAATAATCAACCAATTAGTATATATATAAATAAATTAATGAAATATAACTAAAATATACAGTTTACCATACCTCTATGTGTGTGGATCAAAACCAGTATGAGGACATCGCTCGAGGATAGGGTCAGGAATCATCAGTCGTGCAAGACCGCGCCCCCTCCACGTACCCCCTAAACCACTAGTAGGATGAGGGTCAGATGATCCAACATCCCCATCATCCAAAGGTAGCTCAACCTCCTCTAACTCACACAATAGATCCGAGTCCATCTCTAACACAAAATTATTATTGTTAGCAGATAGTTGACAATTATATATAGATATATATTAGTTATGATTATAACCAGCATTTAACTATGTCAATGTTCATCTTCATCCTCTTCTCCATAGCTGTCAATGTCAATGTCTTCATATTCCTCCTCAGAATCATCAATATCCATATGAGTTTCAATTTCAACATCTCTTTTCACTTCAAATTCATTTGTAACATCATTAACATCTGTATCACCATCGATCCTTAATTGTGGGGTGTCATCATCGATATTCAAGTCTCTTTGTGAATCAGATGGATTTTGAGAAGTCTCTTGAAAAATTTTAATTCCTTCCACTTCAGCGGAACCACATTCATTTTGAGTAAACTAATTTTCCATATATTTCATTTTAATTATGGTCCACCAATAGCTCAAGTCTCTTGAAGTAGAACAATACTTTGCATAATAAATTTGATGTGCCTGTTGAGCTAGTAAAAATGGGTCATTTACTGCAAGAAGACTTTTATATTTAATGTCGATGATTCCATGAGTCGGATGAACATGCAAGCCTCTCTCAGTATCTAACCATTGACATTTATACATTGTTATGTAATTTTATCCTACATTACACAACTTAATAATTTCATCCAAAATGTCATAAAAGTCAACTTCAGTTTCTCTGTGTTGTGATCCTCTCAATCAAACTCCACTGTTCATTTATCTTATTCCCTGTATGCATGTGTATGAAATTGAAAACCATTCACCGCATATGCATTATGAGATCTAGCCATTTTAGATGGTGGGTTACTCAATATACACAGTCACTTATCAATTTTTTTAGCATATTGAGACACCGGAAAACATGTAAAACAATTATCAATATAATAAATAATAAAAGGCATTGTTATTAAACCATCAATAATTTATGTTACTAATTTTTGAAACCATTGAGAATTTTTTTTCTACGTTCTTCAAGAGCACATGCTGTAATTTGTTGAAGTTTTTTCTTGATATGAATATCATATAACCTAAAAATATAATAACTTTAAATAATATAACATAAATTATATAATAAGAGATAGAATCACTCATAGGACAAATGATGTCATTTCTTAATAGTTTAGTAGAATGTATGTTTGAGCTCTGTGATGTTCATCATCTGAAATCCATCGTTCATGAACTCCATCGAAACCAATATTTGACTGATTAAAAACTATTAATTGATTTTCCATTTCTTCATTAAAATTCCCTTCGTTTCATCCCATGTGATTATGTTTTGAGGGATATTCAGATTCAAAATAATGAGATTAGAAAAAAGCAATTTCCTCTTCCAAATAAGCTTTAGCAATTGAGCCTTCAACTGATGCTTTGTTATGTATTTTTTTCTTCAATTTCCGCATGCATCTCTCAAATGGGTACATCCATCGAAACTGTACTGGACCTCCAAATTTAGCTTCATGTGGAAAATGTAATATCAGATGTTCTATTGAGTCAACGAAATCCGGTGAAAATATTTTTTCTAGTTTATATATAATTACAGCAGCATCTTCTTCCAGTTTTCTTAGTCCATCATAGTCTGTTTTTGCTGCACAAATGTCTCGAAAAATATGATATGTCTGTTATCAAATCCCAAATCACATAATTCAACAAACCTCTGAATCCAATTGGCATAAGTCTTTCCATTATAACATGAAAATCATGTCTTTTTAATCCAGTAATATAACCATTCTTAACACATCTTCCCAAATTAGAAGCATAGCAATCTAGAAGTCTCAAATCTGTAATACACTGACAAAATAAAAAGAGACACTTTTTGGACAATGTATAAGTTTATTTTGGCTTCATTAACCTCTGTGATTTGACATTTTCAAATAGTTCAAGTTCTGGTCGTTTGCAAATTTTGGAAAGATCTAATCGTGCCTTTATAGTATCTTTGGTCTTACCTGGTGTATCCAAAACTATATGAAATAAATTATCAAAATAGTCCTTCTCAATATGAACAACATCTAACATGTGGAGGACCAACAAATCCGACAAATACAGAAGATCCCAAAAAATGCTCTGTTTTATCCAATTATGTTCATTCCCCAAGCCATGAATTTTTTGTTGGTTTACTGTTCGTCCAAATGTGATAGGGGGTAATGAAAATAAAAACGATTTTAACTATGTACCTGATATCATCTTAGGAGGTTCTTTCCTTTCAATTGTACCCTTTCTGAAATGAGATTTTTTCCTCCGAAAAGGATGATCAGTTGGAATAAATCAATGGTGACAATCAAAAGAGAAATGTTTTTTTCCATTGATGAGCATAAAGGCATTGTTTTCTTTCAAACGGTAAGGAAATGATTTCGGACCATGTGTAATCCAACCAGATAACATGCCATATACCGGAAAGTCACTAATCGTCCACATCAATGTTGCTTTTAATATGAAATTTTGTTTCACAGCAACATCATATGTATTAACACCATCACTCCACAATGCATTTAACTTATAAATCAATGGTTTCAAATAAACATCTATATTATTTTTAGATGTCCTAGGATTAATAGAGTAAAAAATATATAAGGGTCTTTCATCAACATTAATAGAGGAAAATTGTACGGAGTTATAAAGATAGGACAACATGAATAATTACTACCATAAGAACCAAAAGGACGGAAACTATCAGTAGAAAGACCCAATCGAACATTTCGGGCTTCTATAGAAAAAGATGGATGTATACAGTCAAAATGTTTCCATGATTCACCATCAAATGGATGATTCAATCATTTATCAGTTGAAATATTGGTTTTGTGCCATGAAATCATTGATAATGTGTTCTGAGACAAAAATAAGTGATGCAACCTATGTGTAAGGGGGAAATATCTCAACTGTTTTACTAGAATCGATCTAGACTTCCCTGGTTTTTCTTCTTAATACCTCAATTTTCCACATGTGGGACAACTACCAAATGACTCTTTTTTCAGAATATAATATGCAATCATTTGGACATGCATGAATCTTCCGATAACTAAGGCCCATATTATGAATCAACCTTTTGTACTCAATGTAATTTGCAGGAAACACATTTCCTTCAGGTAACCGTGTTTTAACCAAAGAAAATATCTAATCAAAATAGTTGTTTGGCATTGCATTATCTGATATAATAGCCATAAATTTTTCAGCCGCTTCTAATTTTCTTATCTTTCAACTAGGATATAATGCATCCTCAACAGACCTCAACAAATCTTAAAATTAAGATGGTGCCAAATCAGGAGTTAAATCAATATCATAGTGAGTTTTAGTTTGTTTCACAAATGGACCTGCAACATCATGTACTAAATTTTGAAACTGGGATGGATTCGGAATCAAGTTATTAGGATTTATCTGGAACTACGTTCACCATGTTGATTCCAAAAATCATAATCTGGTTGAAAACCATACCACAAGAGATGTCCCCCAACCATGTCAAATGTGTCAAATGTTCTCAGATCACATTTTTTACAAGGAAACTTAATTGTGTCTTCTGAAACATATTCTGGTTTTGATGATGCAAATGCTAAGAAAGCTTCAACACCCTCAATATATTAAGGATTTAAACCAGAACCATTTGGATTTCTGCGCTCATTTATCCAAGCTCGGCCATCTAATAATGAATGATGTTGACTTCTTTGTTCTATATTTTTCTACATAAAATATAAAATAATCACTATTTTTTATTAATTTGAAATTTTTAAAACAGAATCTGAAAAAAGAAGATAAATAATTACAACTGATTAATAATTACCATTAATTAAGGGTGACACAATTTCTAGTGGACTGATAGGTACTCTTTTGTCCGACAACTCATTTAATTGCATCTTTCTCACACTAATTATTTCTAATTATAGCTAATTATTTCTAATTATTCCTAATTATTGCTAATTATTACAAATTATTACAAATTATTACTAATTGTTACTAATTATTACTAATTCTTACAAATTATTACTAATTATTACAATTCATTACTAATTAATAAAATTTATTTCTAATTATTACTATTTATTACTAATTTAGCAATACTTATCAATAGTTAGCAACATAAAAACTACTTGAATAATGAAAGGAAATTTGGTAATCATCGTTGTGGGGATGATTACAAATTTTCCCTTCATTATCCAAGGAGATTTCATTTACTAATTATTACTAATAAAACAATTATGTTATCAATATTTAAGAAAAAACAATATTAATATTATTAAAATCATAAAAGAATAAAAAAATATTAAAATTATAAATATTTGCAATAGACTTTACTCAATTCTTAACATGTTCAAATTTCAAAGGGTTGCCAATTGTCAGGTCATGCGCAATAAAAAGTTTGTGTCTGTCATATCCAATGTAGACTCTATAATTTTACATACTTTGTTGATAACCTCGCGAGTAGTGTTGCAATAGGATGACCAAAGTAATGTTGTTCTCATCTCTTAGAATCCTCTCACATGACCTTTTATATAGATCATTCTTCGTTAAAAAATTTAATGGATATCAGTATCTTTCCCTTAAATTTTCAAGAAAGAATGGTCTATGTAATGGGTCATGTGAGATAATTCTTATAGATGAGAATGGAATGACTTGGGTTGTCCTATTGCAACACTACTGGTGAGGTGATCAACCATGCAAGGACAATTACAGATTTTACATTGGACATGGCTGACACAAACTTTTTATTACGCATGACCTGACAATTGGCGACCCTTTGAGATTTGAACATGTTAAGAATAGAGCAAAGCCTGTTGTGAATATTGATAATTTTAATATTTTATAATATTCTTATTATTTTAATAATATTAATATTTTTTTGTAAATAATGATAATATAATTTTTTTATTAGTAATTATTACTAATTATTACTGATTATTGCTAATTATTACTAATTATTACTAATTATTACTAATTATTACTAATTATTACGAATTATTACTAATTATATGTAATTATTACTAATTATTACTAATTATTACTAATTATTACTAATTATTACTAATTATATCTATTTTTTACAAATTATATATATTTATTAAAAATTATATCTATTTATTACAAATTATATCTATTTATTACTATTTATATCTATTTATTACAAATTATATCTATTTATTACTATTTATATCTATTTATTACTATTTATATCTATTTATTACTAATTATACCTAATTATTACTAATTATATCTAATTATAACTACGTATATCTAATTATTACAAATTATATCTAATTATTAGTAATTATATCTATTTATATATATTTATTACTAATTATATCTATTTATTACTAATTATATCTATTTATTACTAATTATATCTATTTATTACTAATTATATCTAATTATTACTAATTAAATCTAATTATTACTTATTATATCTAATTATATCTATTTATTATTAATTATATCTACTTTTTTCTAATTATATCTATTTATTGCTAATTATATCTATTTATTGCTACTTATATCTATTTATTCCTAATTATATCTATTTGTTACTAATTATATCTATTAATTATGAATTATATCTAATTATATCTAATTAATACAAATTATGACTATTTATTTATAATTATCACTAACAATATCAATTTCTTAGTAAAAATAAATATAAATACAAATCAATTGAAATCTAATTTAATTACAACTAATAAACAAGAATTAAAATTAACATAAAAAATAAAATAAATATAAAAAAATAAAATATAAATACCTTAAACTTTGATATTCTGATGATATTGGTGCCTTCCAATTGCTCTCGTCTAAAAAAATTCAACTAAAGTAAATTTTTTCCTTGAAAACTGAAAAATGAAGTGAGTGGGAGAGGAAGATCTGAGTGATTTGGAAAAAAATAGGTGGGGGTATATATAGGATAGATTAGTAGCGATGGGGTTATTTGCGACAGGCCCAGTCTCAAATATCCTTGCCTGCATTAATTAATGTCGGTGGTTGAAAGGGTATTTGTGACGGGGCCCATCGCAAATAGTTCCTGCCGACACTCTTTTTGCGACAGGATGACATCCCGTCGCAAAATGCTATTAACCACCGCTGAGTATTTGCAATGGGTACCATCACAAATACTCATGCACGATTTGGCGCGCAAGCCGCATGGTTTGGCGCGCAAGCCGCGCCAAAATATTTGTGACGGGAGACATCACCCCGTCGCAAATAATATTCGTGCGGTTTGACGAGAATTCGCGCCAAATTATTTGTGACGGGAGACGAAATCTCATCGCAAATAATTGGTTATTTGCGACGGAAAAATTTCCACATCGCAAATAACTTCTTGGACGGGTTATTTGCGACGGGGTATATTCCCGTCGAAAATAACCCATCGCAAATATTGATTTTTCCCATAGTGAAGGCCCCCTCTTCAACACCATATGAAAATAGAGTAGTTTCGAATTCCTCATTGGATAATGTAATCACAATGAATTTTTTCATATCACATAAAATATTCCTTTGAATAAATACTAAATCAAGTATAAAACATTTCTATTGACTATAGAAAAACTAATTATTAAAATGATAAACCACCACCAATCATTCCATCTCTTGCATGTGTGTGATCCAACAAAAAATCCTCTAATTAAATTATGATTACTATGTTGGGATCCCTTACCATGGAATATAAGTATGTAATATTACCATTCCCTCAGTGAGAACATATTTTCACATTGATTATTTGTAATATTCATATAGTTAAGGATGATTTGGGGATCATTAGTGTACCACACCATTGATGGTGATAAATCACTCTCCTAATTCCACTATTAACACCCCTTAAGTGTAATCCTCCTCATCACCTCTAAAAACATCAATAAAAATAAATTATATTTCATAGAAAAACCTCCACATCATCTCTATTAGATATATACTAGGTTTTACCCTCCTCCAATCATTTGTTTCTATTTTTCCAACAAATATAAATGATATTTTACCTTCTCATACATTTTATCAACCTTTTTTAATAAATCCTGGAGGTCAAAATTAACTGGTGGTATATGTTGCATATAAGAGAAAGAGAGGTGGTCCTTCTATTGCATTAAACACAACACCTTATCCCGAAATACTGTCACTCATTCATCCTATTTCCTCACATTTTTAATGCTCCAACACAACTAACAATAAATCCAGTAGCCGGACCGGTCACCCCATGGCCTCAAGCATTCCTCCTCATAGTTCAGAGGTTACTAACTAGAAGAGAGGGTATAGTGATGGTATGGTGGACAAACTATACTGTCATGATCATAGTGTCACCATGGTATAAGAGATAGTAAATAAATCACTCAACAATATTAGAGGTGTTAATCTGGATAAAGAAGTGGAAGATAAATATAATGACTGAATAAATAAAAGGGTTAATGCCCAGTATATAAAAATATGCACACATGACCAGAATATGAAAAACTAAATAAGAAAGTGAAAGTAAAACATGAAATACATTCCAATGCAATACATGGATAAATAAAAGAATAAAAAAACCTAAGTGTGGCCTCCACATGAATCTTATGTAATATATTAGTCATGTAATTCTAATCTCCCATGTAAAATAAAGATAACAAACAATAATCTATAGACATACAAACATGAGGTCAACTCAGATAACCCAATATAATAGTGCTCTGATCAGTATAAGATATATTCATAGTAGGCAACCATTAATGGTGTATAAAACATAATCCACTTCATGAATATAAATTATTCAGTGCGTAGGTATAACAAATAAACAGAATCTTAATAAGAAAATAAACCAAACAAGTCGGGAATAGGTTCCTCAATGTCACCGTTCGACCATGCTTGATTTGGCCTAACCCATAATTCCTTTGAACCAAGGAGAACCTTTATAGATATGATACAATTTAATAATGGGTAATCATCATCCTATGCATCAACACTGAACCTAACCAAAGCATGTTATTTGGCATGACATACTTTTCAATTGAAACAGCTAAGTATTATTCATCTTAAATAGAAAATACATCATTAAAATTGTAATTGTAGTCACTTTTAGGAATGTAGGGGTGGGGGATATCCATGCATGGGATTCCAAGGTATATTGGGTAGGTATGAGTGAATAAGCTAGGGGCAGTGTAGTCCTTTATCTATTTGTTTCTATAGAGGGTTGTTAGTTGCTAGAGGGGGTTTTTAGTTGTTAGGGAGTTGTTACCTGGTTGGGAAGATGGGTTATTAAATAGAAGAGATGATAGAAATTGAAGGGGTCAAGGATTCACTTGGGGTTTCTGGAAAATTTCTATGTAAGGGGATCTGATCTTAGGAGGTCAAGCCAGAGCTACGGGGAGTATTCATATTGAGAAAGCTTATTCTTCTCCTTTATCACCTGTTATTCTTCTTACTTCTTCCCTACCTACTATAATTCTGTTTTTTATTATTCTAGATATATACAAGATCCATGGGAGACTATATGTTTCTTCTTACCCAATTCTATGCACCAGTAAAACATGAACCTAAGAATTTGGGAATTCATTTAGAGTAAAACTCAAGGTGAAGGATCGATAATAGCTAAATGAGACCTTCATTAAATCACAAAAGATCCCTACTAGTGAACACTAATCGGAAGAATGTTGTTAGTCATTTTGGAGTATCTGATCAAATATGAATTCAAGGAGAGATATCATAGCTGAGACGTGATCACATTTGAAAAAGAAGGTTCTAAACGGTAACTGGAGTAGGTATGACTCTACTACAGAAATATTCACTGCTGAGATATGTGTACAAGAACATGTTGAGATATGTGTTCATTAAAGGTATATAGAAGAACATATTGAATATTCAAAAACTCTTGCTGGACAATTGTTAGAGTCATAGTGGAGCAGCATGGTACCAATCTGGTGCATCCTGAAAATGTAATAACATGTATGAGTTTGAGAATGGATGAGTGGGAATGGTATCCGGATGTGCAACAACTTGTTTTCAGTCGACATTTCAATCCTTAGGATGATCCTCTTCTTATAGTACATAGTGGACTTGTGCAATGAGTAATTTTTGTAGTTCTAGTACTGGGATTTGGGTAGATGGGTCTCAATGTGATTTTTAAAACAGGGATCTTGAAGAGGAGGTATTGCATTAAGAACCTTTACATGCATTGTTAGGACTCTTTCCATTGGCTCTGCCAACATTGTTAGTGAAATTCTACAACTGAGTGATTTTTATCAGAACCAGAATGGAGATAAGGGATTTTTTATAGTATAGAACTGATATTAACCTAAGGAAACGAAATAAATCTGATTATGTAGGGGAAAATAAAAATTAAGTTACATTTATGCTTATACCACCTTCAAGAAACCACATAGGGTTTTCGTATTTGTGCTTAAGTAGTTGTTCAATGCTATTGGAGGTTCCAAATTGAGGAAAAGGTAATATTTAATAAGGGAGATAATGTTAGGAATGTGGGGGGATTGTGAGGCTATCCATGCATGTTCTGCCTATGTATATTTGGAATGTATGATAGGAGAATCCTAAGTACAATGTAGTCCTTTCTCTATTAGTTATTAGAGAGGGTTGTTAGTTTTTAGGGGGGTTTAGTTTCCTAGGTAACATGGTTATTAAATAAGGTAGAGGATGTCTATAAAAGGTGGTCAAGGATTCACTTGGGGTTTCTACCTTGTTTCTATGTAAGGGTGTCTAATCTTGGGAGGTCATGCTGGAGCTATGGGAAGTGGTCTTCTCATGAAATCTTTTTTTCTCATTCATCACCTCTTCATCTTCTTCATTTTACCATAACTACTATATTTACAATTATTTTTATTATTATGATATATATAAGAGCCATAATAGATTGACATATTGGATTTCAACTTTTCTACGCACTAGTTAGGAAAGAACCTAATAGTAACCTGAATCCCTTCCAAGGCGATCAAAAAAAGAATCCAAGTATCACTCAAGGGGAACTATAATTACCTAATACGAAAATATTCTATTTATGGTGCTCCATAAATGGAATTCCAAGTATCACCCTTGGTGTGGCATGAAATAGACCCTCTCATCCCATCCCTGGTATCTCACATAGGGGACTGAGTATCACTCGTGGCCTAGTATTACCATCTAGCTACTGAGATCGTCCATAGTGTCTCCCCTAGGGAACCAGTATCACTCATGTGTAGGTAGATAAAACACATGGTGACCTCATCCATGGAATACCCTGTATATATCATAGGGTATCACAATTTAGGTAGCATATGATTCCATCCTTAGCATCCCCTGAATGGAGACCCAAGTATCTCACAAGGTACATGTAATCTATAACATCCTATAATCCTATGAAAGTAGTTCCATAAATGGAACCCAAGTATCGCTCAAGGCATATCTCAAATTATTATATAATTTAAATTAATAAGGGACAATTCCATGTCCATAAAAATTCCACACCACTATTAATGTACATTAAGAGGGCCAATCCAGTTTACCAATTCAAGAAAGGAATAAGAGCAACCACATACATAAGCATGACATAACACATTATGAAGACACTAAAAGTGTTTAATGTCCATAAACATGTCATTTAATATACAATTTTGTCCTTTCTATTATTTGGAGATTCTAAGCATCAAAAAAAATGTGCTAGGGCCAGACAGACTGCCAATGGACGATGACACCGTACATGCAATTTTATAAGATATTCCACACTAATAGGAATTAAATATGAGATCATCAGTTTCTTCCCATAATAAAAAGATAATAACTACAAAGGATATGTTTTTTCATCAAAGGATAACCTAGTGGCACCACATTCTACCACATTCTAATTTATCAAGTCGATTCTTTTTATAATACAACACACCTCGATGATGGGTTTTATTAGAATTCACTTAATTAATCATCGACATTATAGGTTCATTTCCATATGTATGGTTATAAATTTAGGTTCAATTTTAAAAATAATTTCAATTTCATATAGAAAATATAACAGATTTAAGGTGATAGGTTTTTCAATTTAAACATAACATATAAGATGCATCACACGAAAATACTGACACACGGTACAATGGAATAATATATAAAGGGATATAATTTAAGATAAAATCATACAGACCACCTACCTCAGGCTTATAATGACCCACACATTAAAAATCGAGGATTAAAATAGACATGTTTGAGAAAAATCAATGAAACGGAATAAGAACTAGAAAATACCATGAATTATCTCTCACGATGAAATCATTTTAGATGGAAAAATAATATTATATTATAAGGAAGGGGGTATTTGAATCATTGATGGTTATCCAAAGCACATGATGGCACTCGAATATGACAATGGTTGGAAGAGATCCCTCCATACCTATAAGGAGAAGAGAAACATGACAATCTAGAGGGAGGCACTAACCACATTGGAGAATAAATGAGGAAGAAAGAAGTAAAAAAGATAAGGGTATTTTGGGGATTTAATCCCTTTAAATGAGGAACACTTTTTGGATACACCATTGGCCAAATCATTCACTAACCATGCACCTAATATTTCCCAAGGAACACCCCCCATGTGGGCTGGCTACATAGTTTAGCTAACTGTGTGTAGGCCGTGAAAAATCCCACTTTCAAGAAGTCGGTAGCACTCACATGACCATGCGCCTCCTATCACACAATTAGACCAAACTGTGTGAGGGCTCTAGGTCACATGCCTGCCATATAGGATCATCATGTTCATTCCATAATAATTTTTCCATAAACACTTAGGAGATGGTTTTTACAAAAAAGGATAAAATTCGGGGTATCACATTATAATATGTTCTAATTAACCAACTCTTTTCATTTTAGAAGAAAACATTCCTCGAAGCGGGGTTTTATTAGATATCCTATAATTTATCAAAAGCATTTTGGCAGCATTTTCTTAAGGGTTGTTCTAAATGAAGTTCAATTTCATCAATAATGACAATTAAATATTGATATGAAACTATATTTAATGGGTTATAATATATAATTTAAACAGTGAATATAAGATACTTCCTGTAGAAATAACAGTTCCCAACACAAAAATTTAATTCATAAATGGAAAGATATTTATTAAAATATATATATACCACCTACCCCACGCTTAAAAAGACCCACAGATCCAATATTGGGGCTTGAAATAGCCTGGTTTGAGAAACATCAAATAAACAGATGAACGATATGAAAATATGGGAAATTAGCTCGCACGAGGAAAAAACATTTTATGAAAAAAAACAAAAAAGATATTATAGGTAAGAGAAGTAGTATAATGACCAAGGACTATACAAAAAACATGACAACACTCAAATCTAAGACTTGATGGAAGAGATCGCTACATACATAGGAGGAGAGAAGAAACTCGAGCGGCTGGAGGGAGGTATTGCCCATGTGGGAGAAGAAAGGAGAGACAAATAAATAATGAGGTAGGGTAATTATTGGGATTTTACCCCATTAAATGAGGTAAAAAATTGACAAATAGTGCATCAGCAATGCACCCAACACTACCCAAGGAACCCCATCACATAGGCAGGTTGTATAGTTTGACTAACCATGTACATTCTATGGAAAATCCAACTTTCAAGAAGTCCATAGAACAATCACAATGATGCACCTCCTCTAGAACTGTTAGACTATTAGACCAAATTGTGTAAGACATCAACCTCCACTGAATTAGCCACATAATTTCCCATGGGGGCTGCATAGTTTCAGATAAACATTGCAACCCTATCATCCTTATCTGGATTTGAGGTTTTGGGGTCCAACGCTTCAAAAATACGATGGAACACCTAAGGATCCTATCAGGCCTTTAACCAAGTCTAAAAACAACACATTTAACTGTTCTAACTCCTGTAATTTCATTTTGAAATTTTATTTACAATCTGGTTCATCTATCAAACATAGAATTTCGGTTCCATCAAAAACTATTTATTCGGTATAAAAACATGGGTCCCTAAAACATGACACTAAGTAAATAGAGATAACCCAACCTAGATCATTCAACCTATAAGTCACGAAAATATCCCTTAAGATATCCATATGGTCAAAGATTTTGAGTCTTCCTCCTAACTTCTCTCCTTTTGATACCACCTGAGTGAGATAACTTATACACACCTATAGAACTGAAACATCATCCCTCATACACATTAATAATTTCCACGAGTTCTCTCTTAAACTATGGTTAAGATGACTATAAAGTCCCATGAAAATCTGGTAGTCTTTCTTTAGAGGAATATGTCTACACACATCAATAAGATAATCATAGAAAGATTAAAGGTTTACCTTAAAATTTTGGAACCCAAAAAAAAAATAAATCCCCCTACAAGACCTCTAGATAGTGAGAAAACACCAAACCAGCCATCTAATTTCTCATTGTAGAAATTAAACTCATGAATAAGTAAAACATTCATTATTGAGAACACCAGATTAGGACCATCGGTCATCAAAATCATGAGGACCTTATGAAATCTTTGGAGGTTCCTAGTAGATTAGGTAGTCATTTCTTTGTCATTACTCATTCTTAACCAAATTGAAGAGAAAACTATTAATGTTTATGTCTTTAATACCATCTCTTTCTAGATGAAAATCCATATACATCCACAAAAACTCTATCTAGAAGACCACAACCATCAAACATGTTTAAACTATCACATGCCTTAATTGAATCTAGATGTAAAAATGAATGAGAGTAAGGAACATCAAAATACCATGTGACCTCCATCCTAACATGATTTTTATCCACAAAAATCATCTCAGAGACATCAAAAACAATATCTTTACTGACTACTCATGATTCTCCCATCACTTCCACACTCCTTCCACCACTTAAAGATCCCCCTAAAAAATAAAATCACCAAATGAACCACCAAAACTTGTCATCCAAAAGTGAACCAGCTGAGCATTTACTCTAAAGGAATCTTCCTCCAACCTCGATTATGTAGAAATTTATCAACCCCGCATCAAAGAATCATTTTAGCTGAAATCACATCCAAATGATCCATTTTCATTCCCCCCCCCGCCAAATCAATATCTATAGACCCTACACGGCTTGAATTGTGATTCGAGTATAGTAGACTACCCCTTAAGATAGTCCTTCTTTGAATGACTGATTTTACCACATGGTTAACAAAAATCAGTAAGATGTTTGAACCAAAAATAAACTTACACATTCAAATTCCCTCTCTATCTGAGCCAAGAAACTAGTGCACAACGGATCATCCACCTTCACCTTGATCTTGATTCATGGAGTATATATAAACTCCAATGGGTTATACTTTGAAAAATAATCCCCCAACATCTCAAGAAATTTTCAAGCAATAAACTCTATGTTAGAATTGGAAATACATGCAAGAGGTAGATTGGTAACTAGGACCCAAAATCAAGAAGTATAAAAATTTATATCCCCTATTATTAAATATGAGTCCCATTAATTGGGACCTAAATGACATCACAACACTTTCCAAGTACCCAAAATGAAAACCCAATACTTCATTGTTTTTTTACTAACTAGATAGTAAAATATTGATATTTACTATCGAAGTCAATATCATACAAATTAAATGACAATTCCAAACTCACATCAAGGTTTTGTGGACTAATGAATCATTAGGAATATGATACAAAATGATTTCCCAAACAGTGTGTGCCATTAAAAGACAAGAACCATCTCCTCAAACTCTTATAGTAAGAGGTTCGTATTCACATTAAAGCTCTAAAGACTTCCATAGAACCTCTTCCAATACCTACACACTCAATCCCCCATAAATCAAACTCTAAAATAAGTCCCATGAAGATGTCGACCTAGACACCCTAGATATGAAAAAATGAGGGCAGAGAGAGAGGGAAAATAACTCATTGTAAATCACATCCCTTCATTAATTTCAGTTTCATAGAAAATTTATTTTTCCGTAATATATATCATTGCCAAATTATTCGTTTTAATTAAATTAAATTCACTAAATATTGACCTTTGATCATGGTAGGTTGGTATTAGATGTTCACTAGTATGCCTCTTTTGGGTATTTTATTATTATTTTTCCTACTCTCAAAATGTTAGTAATATAATTATACAGTGTGATTAATATCGATCATGAACTATAATAATTATAAATTAGAAAAATAACCATTATAATAAATAATAATAATAATAATAAATAAAAAATACATATGAATTACTTCTTGATATTTTGATATAATGATAATAACATTGTTTTCAATTTAAAAAAATTATTTCAAATATGTAATTAAAAATTCTAATCCAATTTAAAACATTAATAAATTAAATAATTTATGTGTATATTTTTCAAGACAAAAAATATGTTTTATTCATTATTTTAATGAAATCAAATTTTTTATATTATTTTATTTTATGTTTAATAAAAAGTAAATATATTAACTGTTTAATGTAGTATTTCATTATTTTCAAATTTTACATAACATAATTTTTTAAATAAAACTTAAAAATAATAAAATTTAATATTCCCTTAAATAAGTCATGTTTGACATAAATAAATTATGCTTGAAATATATATATTGATCCCATGAATATCATTGATGTTTTCATTCACTATTTATATATATTAGTTTAAATTATTTATTATTCTAGTATTGCTAATATAGTAAATGATTTTCACTTATCTCAATAAAAAACACATTCAGTAAAACACCATTTATGTAATAAAAATTAAAAGTATAAATAAAAATAGAATAAATAAAACAAATAAATAATGATGATGACTAAATGTAATTATGTGATTTAAGTTACATTAATGAAAATTAAAATTCTTATAATTTTTTACAAAATTTATGATTCTATTATTTCATATAAAATAGACTGTCTCAAATAAATTTCATTGATACAATATAATAGGTTAATGTTCATTAAATTAATGAAGGGATTTTGATATAGAGGTGAGCTTGTTTAAAGGATGATGAACTAGTGATAAATCGACATCCTCAGTGGTTATTCCATGTGAATAATGAAAAATAAAGAGTGCATATAGCTCAATGTTTATAAATAAATTGAAGTATTATTTTGGGGGGTTTGGTGAGGTTTGATCAATGTGTTGGATGTTTACAAAAAGAAGAAATAAATTTAACTTTTTTAGGATAATATTTAAAATAGTCTTTCACCATACAACATACAATAAAAAAACTAAAAATAGAAGTAAATAATTTTCAATCCCATGTGAAATTGATTTTTATGTGAAGAATTAATTTTTTTAAATTACTTCATTATTTTTGTGTTGAATTCATTGAAATAAATTTATTCTTAAATTTGACCTGAACCCCATGTGAAATTTTTTTATTCAACATTTTAAAATTATGTTTAAAACCCATAATAAAAATTCTAAAATATTATTTTAGGGGCCTTCGGCTCCCAAACCCTAAATTCTAGGCTCCCCCACACACCTCAATATCCAACAACATTAATTCCAGTTTTAGTGTTTTTAGGGTTAGTCTAGTTTCTATATAAACATATAATAATCTATAAAAATTTACTTTTATATTTTTGAATGAAAATATAAGCAAGATAATGGAATTATCGAAGATTCTATTTCTTATTTTTCTCATATAGCTTATGATTATTTATATGCATTCTAGTTTCAAACTATAATTAAAATGAAGAACAGTTTTCCTTTATTGTAATCATTTGCCTTATTTATGTTTTAATTCATGTTTTCATTATATATGTAATTCAAAATGTTTTTATTTTCATATCAATTAAATGTGAGTTTCTTTTGTCTCTTTTAATTTTTGTATGATTTGAATAGATTAAAATATGAGATTCTTCAAAAATATCTTTTAATCAAGATCATGTTTAATATAATTTTAGTATATTTTTTTTCTTAACTCTAAAGGGAAGAAATGATATTTATAAAATATGAAATTTTCATCGCAAATAAGTATTTCGGTGACAGATTTTTATGATTGATAAGACTAATGCCATAAATCCGCATATGGGAAGCTTCTACATTAATTAGTGCTCAACAGGTTGTGCTGATGAATGCCTCACCATTAGCAGCTATAGTTAAATTGCTGATAAAGGTGATATTTATGAGTGCTAAAAAACACTCATAATGGTGCATACATTATAAGAACTTTATTTAGTGCTGATAAAGGAATTTAATAAAAAATATTATTAATATAATTTTTTTTAATATTTATATTAAAATTAATTTTTATTCATATACATTAATTAAGAAAGTTAATGTTCATAATTATTATAAGTATGATATATTAATAAATATTTTTTAATAATTCAAATATATATTTTTTGTTTTAAAAGAAGTATTTATATGATTTGAAATAAATAAATATATATTTATATTTATAAAATTATGAATTTTTTTTAAAAATATTTCATATATTTATTATATTTATAATTATATATTTAGAATTATCTATTTAGAATTATATTTATAATAAGGTGTTTATAATTTATATTTATAATTAATTATTTTTAACAACTTATAAATACTATATATATATATATATATATTTATAATTATAATTGTGTATATATATATATTTTAAATAAATGTCTGTCTCCAATGATTTTGGTCAGTATATATATATATATCATGATATAATAATGATTTTCATGGTCATGATTGACATTATTTTTGTTCATGTATATTGACGTGTGAGTATAATTGATGTTATATCCTCAAAATTTATTTGTTGACATGATTGTGGGTTTATATGTTCCAAATGTTTTTAGTACCTATATTATGATGATATATGCATATGTTATGTATTCATGGATCATAAATGTTCATTTATATTTTGATAGTCTTATTATTCATGCTTTCCAAATATGTGATGACTCATTTCTTATGATTTAAACTTTTCTATGTATTCATTCAAGTTATACCCCTGAACTTATTATGTTCTCATAAATAATTATAGAATACAATAAATATATTTAAATATAAAATATGTTTGTTATATTTATAATTATAAAATTTTAATTATATAAAAATACTTATTAAATATATTTATTTATAATTATAATTATAACTAAATATAAATATATTTAAATAATTATCAAATTACTATAAATTAGTTTATATAATTTTTTAAATATATATTTATATATTAATAAATAAATGTATATCATTGTCTCCATCGATTCCGAACCCCACTACCAAACCGCACGGTCTTCATTGTCGCCACTATCACCAAACCGCATTGTCGAACTGCACTACCGTCATCGTCGTCACCATCACCGAACCCCACTACCATCACACAACCTCTGTCCCAAAACCCCACTATTTCCACACCACCTCTCTCAACAATCCAATCTCCCACTACTGCTACTCTCACCGAATCCCACTGTTTTCGTGACATCATTCTCACCGAATAGTACTCCTTCCACCGCTGTCACTCTCATTCTAAATCTGAGGTATATGATGAATCACGGCACCACATCACAACCCTGCACCACATCACACCACCCCTTCACCACATCGTACACCTACACCACATTGCATTACCCTATTTTTATATTTCCTATAAGATACCCATACTGTGTGGCAGCGAGCATTAACGAATTTTTTTGATGGTCCTAGTGTGTTTTTTGTTGATGGAAGTTCACGAAAGAGGTCGGTGTGTGTCAGGATCTATATTTTTGTAGAGATAACAACTTGCCCTGTGAGTTTCACTCCCAAACGAATTCATTCTTCATCTCCATCATAACAACCTAACAGTCATCCAAACACAACTAATACCTAAAACCAATAAAAATTTACAATTTTCATTTACATTAATTATTACTTTTATAAAATTATAAATAATAATAAATATAAATTTATAATTTTTTATATGTATAATTTTTTATATTTATAATTATATATATAATTTTTATACTTATATATACATATATAAATTATACTATATATCTTGTTATTATTATATCATACATTTATAAACTTTGGTTACAAATTTTATATTTTTTAGATTTATATGTTTTTAAATTTATATACTTTTAAAAAAAAATTGTATATCGTATTGTAAAAGTAGAATTTATTAATAATTTTTATTTTATATCTTACCCTTTTATAGTTTCACTCATCTATAAATTTCTATACTTTAATATATTTTATATAATATCATATTACACATATAGAATTTAAATATAAAATTTTATTAATTATCTATACTTTTATTTTTTTCTAGATTTATAAATTAATATACAATTATAGCTTTATTCATTATAAATTATTATAATTTTATACATTTATAAATTTTACTTTTATAAATTATAATTTTATACTTGTATAAATTTTTAAAACTATATACTTCTATAAATTATATATTATTTTTTAACATATATATTCTTTTGCATTGTTTTATAAATATATATATTTTTAAATTATATATGTTTCTATAAAATATATATTCTTTCACAAATTATATCTACTTTTATACTTCTATATATGTTTATAATTTTATATACTAATATCCATATAAATATATTTTAAATTTATACTTTTATCCATGTATACTTTTTTCAATTTATCAATTGTTTAATACTTTTGTACATTAATAAATTCAATGTTAGTGTTGAAAATATTTTAAAAAATATAATAATTTCTTTATTTAGTTGTGAAAATATTATTATATTCAATAGTGATATTTTCTATTATGAAAATGGTTATGAAATAATATAGATTTTATTTTTTTATGACTATTATTACATTCAATAGCCATATTTCATTGGTATTTAATAATGTAAATGTGATGTTATACTTTGTTTATATTCATATAAAAAGGGTTTTGATCATTACCAATACGAAATAACTTATCGATTAATCGATAATCCTTCATGGTGATAGTTCTATCATTTAATCTTATAATTACTCATTTATTCTACTTTAAAATATTTCATTCCAATTTTCCAAAACATGAGAAATGCACAAGGGGTTGTGCCTCAATCCATCAACAATCAGAACATCATTTGATCCAAAATTATTCACAATAATTTTAGTACTTCCTACACCATTTAATTGAAGTGAAAAAATAGTTTTAAAAAGTGAAATCTCCTATATTATATTTATATATTTACTTCAATATGTTTTTGTTTTCGATCACATGGGATAGAAAACCATTTTTCAATCATTCCATTTTCTTTCAAGCAATTCATGATCTCCATTTTCAATTGAACATCTTTTGGAGTTTCTTTTTCACTTACCTATTTATTAATTCCTTCTATATGATTTTGTGTTAGATTCTAAGGGGAGGAGTCTTAGGAAATAAAATTAAATAATAACTGTCATCCTTATCATCTTCATCTACCAAATAGTTATTATTTGATTTTATTTACTGAGACTCATCCCATATCTCTTTTGGACATTCACAAATTTTTCTTGTAGTACTCTGATCAGTAGTCATCCTATACAAGGTATTAGTGAACATTTTGGATGAATTAAGAGAATAACACCTACCACCAGTAGTGTAATTATTTTCTTAAATTCAATTACCCATTCCATTAAAAGTGTGATGAAATTATTGAAATATTAAAACATTCAATTCCACTTATTTGAAACACCTCTTTTTAGGTATTTATTTTATTATATATTAATATTAACAAATCAAATATGATGGATATGAATAGATAATGGATGGATTCCAATCATATGATAAATGAGTATGAATTTGGGGTGAAAACATTCATCATGTTTGCATAAGATCATAAATATGACCCTTCTCAAATCCTTTTTTTTGTATTTACACTATTGTAATTCAAGAATAATTAGTCTAGAGGAGTTGAAATAACACTTGATCTATCACAATGTTGATCAAAGATATAAATATTGGAAAAAATATGGAGAAAAAGAATATATATAGTGAATTGGAGAACACTAAATTTTATGGATCATCTTATATGATTACAAGTATGGGAAATCAAAAACACCATATCAAGGAAATGAATACAAATGTGAATGATGATGAGGGTCGTATTAAAGAAATGACAATGACAGTTGAAGTTTCACTTCATGATTTCCCAAAATTGTTTAAGTAGTTAAAGAGTTGTTAAAAGACACCATAATATACTGGTTTCACTAAATATATAACATTTTCAACCTTACAAAAAAATATAATTTAAAAGATAACAATGGATGGAGTGATTCTAGTTTTATTAAACTACTATCTCTCTTAAATGATATGATCCCAGATGATAATGAGCTTCCATGACAAATATATGATGATAAATGAATGACACATTCGGTGGGTATAATATCTCAAAGAATACAGGCCTTTCCAAATGATTTTATAATTTTTCTCAAGGACTAAAAACCACTTAAATAATTACCAAAGTATGATGATTCTCGATAAAAGAATGTTGAATTGGGTCCTTAAAAAGTTTTATAATAATTTCAAATCATTACATGGTTTATGTGCCTATATGGAAGTGTGGATTCAACAATACAATTGATATGGAATGTATATAAAATAAATAAATAAGGGAAACTTCATCACCCAACAGTCTCTCCTTAGTGGAAGAGAATTGGTCATTAGTATCCTGAATTTGGAAATGATCCAAGAACCCTTCATCTAGTGTTATCTGCAGATGGAGTGAATCCTATTGGTTTTCAAAGAATCACTCAAAATACATGGTCGGTTATGTTGGTAACTTAAAACATTCCATCGTGGTTATGCATGAAATGAAAATACATTATGTTATTTATTCTTAAATCAGGACCAAAATAGTTGGGTAATGATATTGATGTTTATTTTGTTACATTGATCAAATATTTGAAATTATTGTGGGATTTAGGTGTTATGTTGTATTATGCTTACAGATATTTAGATTTTTCATTGAGATTCATGTTGTTTGGGAAGACAAATGAAATTACTGCATATAGAAAATTTTAAGATATAACAATAATGTAACTCAAGGGTGTCCCATTTGCAAACAAGGTAAATATTCAATTGGGTTGAATCATTCATCAAAGACTATTTTTTTAGGACATTATCTTTTTCTCCCATAGTAACATTAGTACCAATATTGGTTGACATCATTTAGTGTAAGTTTATAATAATGTAAAACACTATATCTACTAACAAGTGATCAAATTTTTGAGAATGTAAAAGATATGGACACTAATTTTGGAAAAACACTATTGAAAAACCTTACAAAAACTAGTTTGAAAAAGATGTCGGTTTTTTTAATTAGCATACTGGAATTTTCTTCACATTAGACACTTTCTTTATGTTATTCTTGTTGAAAAAATATATAATACTATCATTAGAATGTCACTGTATTCACTTGAAAAAAGGTTGGAATTATGGCAAGGTTGCACATGATTTATAAGGGAATTTGGGAAGAGTTGGAACCAATGAAGGGTGAAAATGGACTTTCCCCCAGTTGGTTACACGCTTTCCAGGTAGAAGAGTTGTTTATTTTTCAACTTCATGAATGGTTTAAATGTTTTAAAGGTTTACTAATCAAATATCAAGAATATCATGTCAATTACTGATATAAATTTGAAAATTCTAAAATCATATGAATGTCATTTTTTTATGCAAGATCAAATTATTATAGCTTTATGTTTCATATTCTCCAAGAATTTCAATCATACATTAACAAAAGTATATTTATTTTTTCAAATCAATATGTAGAAAAATTATAAACCCATATAAATTAGAAACTATGGAAACTGATATTGTTATCTTATTATGTGATTTGGAGATGTTCTTCCCACCAACATTCTTTAATATGATGGTTCACATTATGGTTAATTTGGTGGGAGATATTTGACTATGTAGTCTTGTATATTATATGTGTATGTAACCCATTGAGTGATATATGAATATTTTGAAAGGTTATGACAAAAATTGAATTCTTCTAGAGGATTGTATTTTAGAGAGATACATTATTGGGGATGCTGTTGAATTCGGTACCAACTGCCTATTCATTATGGAAATCATTGGTCTACTAAAATCTCATTACACTCAGTGGATTGTGGATGAAAGAATTTCTAGAAGATATATTCTCACAATCAATATTACATATTTAGAGTAGGAAAAATTATCTGTTTTTCATAATACTTTATAGGTTTTCACATATTCTTAAATCCCCAACAATATTCTTAGGCATTTGAATCCATTACGGTCTAAAAGCATGATATCAAATACAGATAAAAAATATTTTATAGGACGGTTTTTAAAACATAATTCTAAGGAGTCAAATGAAAATCAGGATTCAACTTCAGAATGACTTCAAAGGATAGCCATAGGACCAAGTGTGTTGGTATTATCTTACAATAGTTATATAATTAATGGTTATAAGTTCTACACAAATAAACATGATGAAGACAGTTCCAAACAAAATAGTGGGGTTACAATTGTGGTTGAAAAGATGCATGTTTCTAGTACTAAGGATTTAAATCCAATTTATGTAAATATGACATACATTTTCTTCATCAAAAAAATATAGGAATTGGTTTATAAAATCTTTCAAGTGTTGATTCTTCAAAGCAAGTTGGTTGATAAAAGGAGTGTTGTTAAAATAGTTGAATTAGGATTCATGAAAGTGGATTTATTTAAGAAATGGTATAGAGGAAAACCATTTATAATGGAATCATTGATAGTACAAGTAGTTTATATTAAAATCCTCCAATATAAAAGTGGTCAATTAATTTTTTATCGACCAAACCCATTGAAAATTCAAATGAAAATTCAACTGAGGATGACCCTTTCATTGGGTTTTTGCAATAATTTCACAAAGATCCCATTGTTGGCGGGGTTTTGTATGTTATAGAAGACCAAACTGAAGTGATTTGGATACTCAATAGAGGTGTCAAATTCCGTCAACCTTTTAAAAAAAATTATTCAACAACCATGTAAAATTTTTTTATAATAGGAACTATGTTATCTCATGTTATTATTTGTTCGCAGTTGTGTTTTTTTAAACAAAATTAATGGTTAAACCTCTTAAATTGATAATGTCTTCTACATGGGATTATTATCTCAATCCTAAGGAACAACATGTTTCGCAACCTGTTGTTCCTTCTAGAGTAGAGGAACAATAAGTTTATACACTTTTTGATGATACCAATCTTTTCGAACACCATATTAATGATGTTGAATATGAGGTAATTTTTGAAGGTAAAGAACCAATGCTACAAAACAGGAGCACCATAGCATAAGTTTTTCATAAAAAATTAATAAGGTGAATACGAAGGCATCAAATTCGAGGTCAACTTGAATGATCAAGGCCAGCCTGTTAACCCCAAAAGGCCATGTTAAGTAGTTATATTGGGCTCATCACTTAGCAACACATTCCAATTTTTGTAGATTCATAGAACCATGTTGTTCCCACACTCAAAGAACTGATTTGGTAAGATATTATGATAAAATTATGATATCCTTTATGTATTTTACTTGAAAAATAATACATTAAAACATTGAATAACTCTTAGTCTTCCATTATAGAGTGAATTTATTGCAGACGACTCCTGTAAAATATATGTATTAATTCTTTCAGGAATAATTCGTGGATGAATTCAAAAAATTCTTATGACATTTAATCTTAATTATGATTAAGTGAAAATAAACTCTTAACCAATACATATCTATGTGCTCCTGATAATCCAACGACTGTGGGATAAATTTACTGGTCGTCGTACAGAGATATCTTTTCAGGAATATTGTGGTTGGTAATACATTATTGGAAAATATGTGCATTTATCAATTTGATTGAGAATATTTTATTTATAAAACAGAAAATGAGTGATAAAAATAAGGAAGAGGAAGAAAAATGAACAGACTTTTACCATAAAGTAAGGATGGGGTATGATTCAATTGAAAAAATAATGGTAAATGTTTTAAATCTATCTTAACAGTTTTATGTGACATAAAACAACAACATAATTATATTACTCTATTTATATGAAGATTGATGAATATAAATCTAAATGAAACATCAATTCTACATCATGTTCTATAAAGGCGGCACATATAAATAATAATGAGATACTAGTAGATGAAAACACACAAAAAGTGTGGGAAACATGTGTATGTATGACATAATAATTTCATTTCTTTAAATCACTATAATATATTAATGATTAATTATTTTCCTATATTTTTTATCCATATTATACATAAGAATAATAAACACATATACCATATGAACTTCTACTATTGGTGTCTTTGAATCCACAAGAATAGTATAGATGCCTCAAAGGTGTGGGTTTTAGGGTGGCATCCTGGACATATTTTGAGAAAAAAACAACATTAGGAAAATGATAAAGAAATGGAATAAATTAAATAAATATTATATTTTCTTGAATAAAAATTTCATTGGATGTATGAGTTTATATAAAATGTTATGGAGGAGGGGGAGAGAAGAAACAACTCAAGAACAAACATTTTTTGAAGATCCATCCTCTACCCCCACCAGTATTGAGGAGAGCCATTCCCCTCAAAAATATATCTTAGATGATCTAAATAATATTCTCATAACTGTTACTATGAAATTCGAATCAGATAGACATTGATACCTTTCTTTTAATGATATTCTATAGGGTGAAAATAACTATTATTTATATCTATAAAAACCCATCCATCATCTTATAGTGAGGGATACCATGTTGAATATCTTGGAAGATAGTCTACACAAAAGACCACTTCCAATAGGATATCTGAGAGTGGGATTTACCATATTTCATGATTCGATCTTTGAGTCACCAATTCCACTTGATGATGAAAATATTCATATCATTGACTAGGCTATTGGAATATTCATAACATTGTAGTAAGATCTTTTAAAAAATCATATCGAGAAGTAGGTATTCATTTCTAATATATTTTTCATGCTATACCATTAAAATTTAATGATAAAAATGCATGAATTAATGAATTTTATTATATATATAGACAATGGGAAGGGCATGAAATGAAAATTCATGTTGATTCAAAAGTGTTTCTTATTACTTTTCCATTATTTTAATTTTGGAAAACAGAAACACATTCTTAAAACATATTTATTATCTTTTTAGATCATAAGTATTTTTGTATGTTTTTTTAGAAAAAATTATCTTTTACCATATATAGAATAAATTTTAATTTAATATGAATAAAAAATTACATTATTCCACTGGATAATCAGATTGGAAATGTGTCCAATTCATCTGACTTATATTTTATCAGAACATGAGTTAGACTTTTGTCTTGTCTATTGTACTAAAAACGTTGTGTGAATCGTACTAATACCGGTACCGCATAATGAACCACATAATGATTATTGTATTAATAATAAATAAGTAATTCTATTAGATTGACTGAATTTTGTAATTAGAATATAAAAAAAGATATTGAATGGAATGGTGTAAATCAATATGACAATCTACATTCAGTTGTAGATCAGCTGTCAAGCACCAGGTGCCCGTGGCCATTTTGATAAACATAAAAATATATCCAACAAGAGATTGCCTATAAACAACAAATAATTTGTAGATTTTGGGATTAGTTGATTAAATTCTTTCCAAAATATTTCATCACATGATGTGATCATTCTTTGTAACACCCCAAACCCTCTAGACTGGAGCCAGATCATTACAATGTAAATTGACATGGTTAGAAGGAATGAAATCCGAAAGGAAAAATCAGTTTTGTTGTCTTGAATAATCTTGATACATATTTGTAACTCAAATTATATTGGGAAAGGTAAAAAGAAACAATACATGCAAAAATATATAAACTACATACATAGAAACTCAATAAATGATCTCCTCTTCAAAACCTATTAAAGTTAAACAAATGGAAGGGGTGAGATAAAACGCTCAGTAAGGGTTATAAATAGAGGAAGCACGAATAAATAACAACTAAATCATAAAAAAAACATAGCATAGTCAATATGGAATGGTGAGTAAATGAACAACCCATGCCAATTCTTATCCAAATCATTATTTATAAATAGATTTAATAGAAATACAATATTCCTCCTAAATATGTGTATAGATTAGATAATACAGATTCATCAATATTTCCAGAGTTAAAATAACATTCTAAATTAACACCATATGTAAAAATGGGTATACATCTTAAGACACCAATAATATACATCAAAAAAGAATATGGATATATAATATATTAACAATTTCAAATGAAAAATGATCACAAATGGTCATTAGGTACACCACATAAGAATTATTAGGTTCACAAAACAAAGTAAGTCACAATGAAATGGAAAATTGACACAAATCCCATTACTGCATTGTAATCAATTATTTTGTGTGAAAAAAAATTATTAATTATCCAATAAATCATTTAATACCCTGAAAATATGGAGAATCATGATATTATATATCAAATGGAAGTTCACATATACCACATATGAGAAATAAGTGGCGAATAATGGAAATCTCACAAAATTAAAAAGTGAGATAAGAAAACTCTTACCCTATTCTCGAGTGTGTTCTTAATTTGTTTTCACGACCTTAATAATAAAATTAATATTAATTAATTTATAATTTTAGAACCTGATATAAATTTAATTGATTTAGTATAACTTTATTAGGTTCATTCATGGACCTTTTATGGTTTTAAGAGATTCAATTTTATTGTTTTGGAAGCATTATCTTCCTTAATGTTCCAGATCAGTTTACTTGTATTCGTGAATGGAAGTTCATTTAATGTGTGGTTACACATAAAAAATTTGTTAATAAATCTTATTAATGACATTACGAATATATAAATGATCTTATAATTATTTTAGAATATATACCATTATGATGATTCATTTGTTAAAAGATAATTACAAATGTTTTGACTAACTTAACGGTTTGGTTCATAATGAACTTGTTTTGTATTATTATTTTATATTATGAGTGTGTAAGGATTACAGATCATTATTGAGGTAAAATATATATATTCTGATCTATTTCAACAATAACAATTATTTCATGACCATAATTGAACATGGTAATGGAAATAGGGAACTCTTCGTCCTTGAAAATGATAAATTAGCACATCTCGGGCGATCTTTTCAATTTTAGTATAAGAGGATAGGGAAAGAGAGATGATGATGAAATATTAAACATGAAAAATATAATTCTATTTTATTTAAGGTATAGAAATTATCACAGCATTCGTATGGGGTATATAAGGAAATAAGTATAAAATAAAGGAACTAAACATAGAAGAAAATTGAGAAATCTCTCACAAAGATTCAGCAGCCTAACGACATCAATTAAGATATCATAAAATACATTGATGACAAAAAGGGGTTCAATAATCACACTTAAATAAAATTTAAAGAAATGGTAATGTTTAATGACATATCCCAACATAATCAAGTTAATAATAAAAGAGAAATCAAAAAATTAATGCCTTAAGAAAGAGAAGGCTGGTTGATTCTCTTACCTTGTAGAGTAACACCCAAAACATTAACATTGGGACATTGGAGGTTTGAGGACAACTTTTTAGGACTCCTAGGTAGGTAATATTACCAGATATTTGAGTGTAATGATTTTTCAATGGAATAAAATGAAGGGGTAAATTGAGTATTTATAGTAAATGAGAGAGAGTTTTCTATTGATGAAATGGGACACCTCATTAGTGGTTTTTGAAAAACCATGGGCTTGGCCATGGTATTTGCGCATGGTTTTAGATAAATGGAACAACTCATGTCATATGTTACTATATAAAAGTCTACCAGCCTTTTATATTAATTATTATATCATTATGATTTCATTAAACTATCGAAAATCCAAAACTGAATTTTTACTATTCACGAAAATTTCAATTATTTTTGAAAAATCCCAAAAAATCAGCCAAACCATTTTTCAACGTGTAGAATTCAAAAATGAACTCTATTTTTTGAAAATAATTTTCTATATATTTTTAATTTTATTTTTAAATAAATTCATATTTAATTCAAAAAATAACAATTTTAAAGGTATAATTAGTTTCATATCACATTGAAAAATTAATTTAGATCGTATTATCTTATTACCTTAAGAAAATAAAATACTATAATTATTTAATATTAATAAGGTTATTATTACTATTAATGTTACTATACATTAAGTTATGTTACTATTAATCAAAAATCATGTTAGTTCTATCAGACTCTAAATGACTTACTGGTCACAAATCTAGATGACTATTTCACTAAATTCAAAACATATAAGTGGAAATTTTATGTCTAATGGCTAGGTTATGACTTTATCCTAAATAAAAAAGTGTTGTTTCAAAGGAACACAATATTTTATGGAATATAAGATATGAATATAATATATTTAATAGAAGCATACCATAAATTATTTGGGGTGTTATATTATTCACTCCTTTAGAGATTTCAACCTCATAATTTTATGTATAATGCCCAAAAAAGATGTGGGTGGTTCTTCTTCATAACTTCCTCAGGAACCCATGTTGCTTCCTCTATATTTTGTTTTCTCCAAAAAAAATAATTTGCTTGAAAAGTAGTATGATTTCTCAAAACTTGCTCCCTACAGTCAAAAATCCTGATAGACTCTTCATAGTAATACAAATAAGGTTATAGTTCTATTTCTTCATAGGTGATTACAGGAATTGGGTATGACATGTAATTCTTCAACAATGACACATTGAACACATCAGGAACTCTGGAGAGACTTGGTGGCATTGCTATATGGTAATCTAAATCTCTAATTCATTCCATAATTTCAAATGTTTTGATGTACCTAGGGCTCAGTTTCTCTATCTTACTGAACCTTAAGACACACTTCCCTAGAGATACTTTCAAAAAGACATGATCGCCCACTTGGAATTCCAAAAAAAATCTCTGGTTGTCAGCATAACTTTTATACCTACTTTGGGATGCATTAATATGGCATGTAATTGTCTTCACCTTTGTTGTGGTCTCTTCAATATGTTTTGTGCCTGTAATATTTCTCTCACCAACTTTGTCCCAACAAGTTGGAATTCAAAATCTCTTTAAATATAATGCTTCATATGGAGCTATTTGAATACTAGAATGGAAACTTTTACTGTAGGAATATTACACCAAAGGAAAGTATTGATCATATATACCTTGAATGTCAAGAGAGCATGATCTCATCATGTCTTCCAGAGTTTGAATAGTCCTTTCAAGATGTCCATTAGTTTGGGGGTGATAAGCAGTACTCAAACGAAGCTCAGTATTCAAAGCATTCTAGAAGATTTTCTAGAATTTTGATGTAAAATGGGGATCATGATTAGAAATAATTGATAAGGGTACACGATGAGGTATTACAACTTCTTTAATATATAGTCCTTATAAAAAATCGAGTGGTAAATCTTCTCTAATAGTAATAAAATGTGCTGATTTTTTAAGACGATCAACAATGTCCCATATCGCATCATTCCTTCTTGGATTCTTTGGTAGCACCATATCAAAGTCCATAATTACATCATCCCATTGAACCATAACAAAGTCCATAATTAAATCATCCCATTTTGACATAGGTATAGGAAGGTGTTGCACGAATCCTCTAGGATCTTTTCTTCCAGTCTTCATCAATTAAAAAACCAAACATCTTGACACATAATCAGCAATCTCCCTCTTCATGTTTCCCACAAAAAACGTTCCTTTAGATCACTATACATATTTGTGCTACAAAAGTGTATAGGGAAATTGGAGATATGAGCAACACCCAACAGTTCTCTCTTTATCTCAGGATTATTTGGAACATAAAGGCTTTTTCCATATTTCAAAATGCCACCTTCAAATATGATGTCAATAAACATCCCATCATTTACAACCTTTATTTTATTTTGAAGCTCCAAATAAAAAATATGAGGACTTTTTATTCTTTTTAGTAAATAAAATTTTCAACCATTTGAAATATTAGTGATCTGTTACCTTCCATGAAAATTTCCAGATCGATCTTTACTAGATTCATGAACATAGGATCCCTTTGTACTGTCATCTTGTTCCGAATTACGTGGTCTTTTCTACTCAAATCATCAGCCACCTTATTTTCCTTTCCGAGGAGGTAGTTTATTGAACAATCGTAATCTTTGAGTAACTCGATCCATCTCCTTTGCCTCATGTTGAGTTCTTTTTTTGTGAAATGTATTTCAAACTCTTGTAATTTGTGTATATCTCACATTTTTCACCATAAAGATAATGTCTCCGTATTTTCATTTCAATGATTATAACTTCTTACTCAAGATCATGAGTTAGATAATTTTTCTCGTGAGTTTTCATCTGGTTTGACGCATAATCCATAACTTTACCATTTTTCATAAGGATGCAACCAAGCCCATTATTTGATGCATCACTATATATTACAAATCTATCACTTCCAGATGGAAGAGTCAAAATTAGAGCATTGAAAAATCTTATTTTAAATTATTTGAAACATTATGTACGTTCTTTTGTCCACACAAACTTAACACCTTTACATGTGAGCTTGGTTAGTGGGTTATCCAGTTGGGTGAAATTCTGAACGAAACAACGATAATAACCTGCTGAGACAATAAAATTGTGTACCTCAATTATGTTTGTTGGATTTGGCCATTCTTGGATTTCCTTTTTATTCACAGGATCAACTAGGATTCCATACATAGAGACAATATGTCCTAGAAACGTAACTGATTGAATCCATAATTCACAGTTCCTAATCGTACGATATAATTTATTTCTTATAAGAGTTTTCAGAATAGTTGGTAATTGATTCTCAAGGTCTTCCTAGATTTTGGAGTATACTAGGATATCATCGATGAATACCACAACAAAGTTATCAAGATATTCCTTGAAAACACTACTCATTAAATACATGAAAACAAAGGGTGCATTAGTTAGTTCAAAAGGCATCGATGTAAACTCGTAATGCCTATACCTGGTTTGAAATGTTGTCTTAGGAATATTCTCCTTCTTCACACGTAACTTATGATTTCTATATCTAAGTTCAATCATTGAAAAGTTTTTTTCTCTATGAAGTTGATCAAATAAATCATCAATTCATAGTAGATGATACTTATTCTTTATTGTAATAGCATTGATTTCCCTGTTATCAATGCATAGCCTCATGGATCCATCATTCTTCTTGATAAAGAGGATAGGGTATCCCCATGGAGAAACACTAGGTCGAATAAATCCTTTCTTACTTAACCCCTATAATTGTTTCTTTATCTCCACTAATTCTAAAGTGTCCATTATATAGGGGGACTTTGATATAGGTCTTGCACCAGGAATTAAATCAATAGAGATATCAACTTACCGCTCTGGAGGATGCCCAGGTAAATACTCTAGAAATATATCAATGTATTCTTACACTATACATACATTTTAAATTTTCATATTAATTTCCTCACACATAGACATTAGGTTCTCTTCCTCTACATGAATCTCATAAATAGAGCTATTAGGGTTGGATCTAGATAAGAATCACTCTGCGAGTTGTCTACTCTAAAAATTAGGGATTCTTCACCATTTTCGAAGATTATAACTTCCTTCTTCATGCAATAAATATTCTCATCATAATTTGAAAGCCAATTCATACAAATAATTATATCAAAGTCAGTCATTGGTATGATGATATGGTTAATAACTAAAGTACGTTTATGTGTCATGATGGGGACTAATCGACATGCCTTTTTTACAATGATATATCCCCTAAGTGTTTTTAATAACAACTCCTTTTTAAAACAAATTGGACTTGTCTAATTTTACTGGAAAACTGGGAAGAAATAAATAAATTCAATGATCTAGAATTAGATAATACATTGTCCATTTTTAGGAAACAATTAAAGTACCTGCCACCACATCATTTGGAACTTCAACCTCCACGGTTGTAAACTCATAAACATTCCCTTTCTCTCCTGGCCTTTTATGAGGAAAGATTCCTTTGTGCATAGGACACTCATTTTAATAGTGTCTTTTATCTCTAAAATTTTAGCATTAAACATCATTGAATTGTTTCTTTCCCTTGAATTCATTAAATCGATGAACCTTTTCTCTACACTTGTAGTAGAATCACATGCCATTCAAGCATTTATCAATATGATTACTTCTATAGTTCTCACATAATGGGAATTTCTTTGTTCCCTTGTTATTCCTTGGTGCTTCAACTTTTCTATGGTTATTTGAGTACCACTTATTATATTGGATTCCCTTGAAAAAATTTGATCTGTAAAATTCCTTTTCTGTTTTGATGACACTTGATACAATTCCATCATTTGATGAAAATATTTGAGAGGCATGTTCCCTTCAAAAAACAGGATTAAGACCTTTATATAAATGATCAATCTTGTCTTCTAATTCTCTTACACGGAATACATGGATAGTCTTGTGAAGGTATCCTTATACTTTGCAATGCTGTCTGATTACTTTTGCTTTAAGCTAAAGAATTTCCTCTTCATTTCAGTTTGTTGCTCATGATGGAAATATTTTTCAAAGAAAATTTTCATAAAAGTCCTCCATTCCATATCTTTTATTTCTTCTTCTTCCATGGTATTATGGATGAAGGACCGCCATTGATCGATGTCTCCCTTGAGACGATATACTACCAGCACTACCTTTTCATTCTCATTGCATCTTAATTCCATGAATATCTATTCAAGGGACATGATCCACTGCTCAGATACCACTAGATTAGTAGTCCCACTAAATTATGTGGCCTTCGGACAAATGAAACGATCCAATAAAGGTGTTTAATGGTTATTTGATACAACCTGAGTAGGTTGTCCAAATATGGTCATGATCTGATCAGCTCCAACATTGATTGTGTTGACTTTCTCAGTGGGGAAATCCCTACATTTTACAAAAGTATTGATTACCCTTCTTCAATTAGGCTATATTTATAAATAATTGAATATACTAGATTAGGTTATGAATCTGAAATATAAAAGTACTTAACATATATTGAAATTCAATGCATAACTAATCACATAAACATGGTTTCTATGAGGAAAAATTTACATTAAAATAATTCACAATGTATTGTAATGAAAATGTGAATTATCATAAGAATATCCCCTAATAATGTCGATAAAAAGAGTGCATCAAAGCCTATTTTCATGTACCAGGATTCCCCAGTTCAGTCTTGAAACTCTTTGTCAGAGTTTTCACTCCAAGTTACATTTGTGCTGAAGCCACCACTACCAGTTTATATTCAAACTGATATTTATTTTCTATAAATATCCGCATAATATATTCCTTAAAAAAATACTATAAAGTTCTTTAATTTTTATCCTCAAATACTATATTTGGGATTTGTTCCCTAATCTAAATTTTCAAATGTAGTTTCCGTGTTTTCTACTAAACTTCCTCTGATACCAATTGTAACACCGCAACCCCTCTAGACTGGGGCCGGTGCATTACTAAGTAAATTGGAATGGTTAGAAGGAATGAAATACAAAAGGAATGATAAATTAGTAGTCGTGAAGAATCTAAATTCATATACATAACTCAAATTACATTTGGAAGGGTAATAAGATACAATATAAAAAAAACTAAAAACTGCATCCAGAAAGACTCGATAAATGATATCCTATTCAAAACCTATTGAAGGTAATAAAATAGAAGGGGAGATCTCAAATTCTTAGTAAGGGTTACAAATATAAGAAGCATGAATCAATAATAACTGAATCATAAACAACTTGGCATAGTCAATATAGCATGGTAAATAAATGAAAAACTCATGCCATTAATAAACTGAGAATGAAACTCCGTCCATAGATTTTATCATAGTGAAAACCTCATAGATAGTAATAACTGATAATGAATAAATAGAATTCTTATTAATTGTATGTCATGTATCTGGCACATGATACCATAATACCATTAAAATGGTTTAGTTCTGTGGGTAGAAACTGGTATGATATTTTAATCGAATTCGAAATGTTTGTCCCCAAATGATTTGTTTCATGAGACCTGTCGATGTATCGAGGGGCTATAGCAGGCCCCAAATGCCACTGAAATTCCAAATCATTATTTATTCATAGATTTAATACAAGTACAATATGCTTTCTCAATATATATATAGATTATAGAATACAGATTCATCAATATCCCTAGAGTTAAAATAACATTCCAAATTAACACCATATGTATAAAGGAGTATATGGCTTAAGAAAATAATCATATACATGAAACCAGAATAAGGATATATTAAATATTTAAAATTTCAATTTAAAAATTATCTCAATTGAGCATTAGGTACACCACATAAAAATTATTAGGTGCACAACATAAATAAGTCACAATGAAATGGAAAATTATCACAAAGGCCATTACCACATTATAATCAATAATTTCATGTGACCAAGAATTAAAAATTATCAAATGAATAATTTAATACCATGAAAATAAATATAATCATGATATTATATATCAAATTTTAGTACACATATACCACGTACCAAAATAAGTGGCGAATAATAGAAATCTCATAGAATTACAAAGTGAGATAAGAAAACCCTTACTTTTTGCTAGAGTGTGTTATTCATTTTTTAATGACCTGAATAAAAAAATTAAGATTCATAAATTAATAATTCCATAACCGCTTTTACATTTATTTTATTTAGTATTTCTTTATTAGGTTCATTCATGTCCCTTTTCATGGGTTTAAGAGGTTCAATTATATTGTTTGGGAAGCATTCTATTCGTTAAGTTTCATGATCAGTTTACCTGTATTCATGAATGGAAGTTCGTCTTATGTGTGGTTAAACATAAATAATTTGTTAATATATATTAATTAATAAATATATATATATATATAAATGATCTTATAATGATTTTGGGTTATATACCATGATGATGATTCATTAGTTAAAAGTAAATTACAAATGTTTTGAATAACTTGACGGTTTTGTTCATAATGAACATGTATTGTATTATTATTTTATATTATGAGTGTGTAAGGATTATATAACATTAGTGAGATGAAATAAATATACTTGGATCTGGTTCAACCATAAAAATGATTCTGTGATGAGAATTGAACATGGTAATGAAAATTGAGAACCGGTCATCCTTGAATGTGATAAATTAACACATCTCGGACAGTGTTTTCATTTTTAGTATAAGAGAAGGGGGAAAGAGATGATGATTAAATATTCCATTAGCATAATCTAATTATAGTTCATGTAAGGTACTATAATTATCATGGCATTTGGATGATTGGATATGAGTAAAGAAGTATAAAAGAAAGGAACTCAAAATAAAAGAAAATTGAGAAATCTCTCATGAAAATTCAGCAGCCAAACGACATCACATAAAATTTCATAAAATGGTTTGATGAGAGAAATGGTTTATATCATCACTCTTACACAAAATGGATATAAAGGGGAATATTAAATGACATATCCCAGCACAATACAATTGAATGTAAAAGAGAAAACATAAAATAAAATCTTTAAGAAAAGAGAACGGTGGTTGATTCTCTAACCTTGTTGAGTAACTCCCCAAACATAATGTTTGGAACCTTGGGGGTTTTATGACACCTTGGGACGACTCCTAGGGAGGTAATAATACAATAGCTTTGAGGATAATGAGTTTTTAATTAAATAAAACTAAGGGAGGGAGTGGGTATTTATAGTAAATGAGAGGGAGTTTATTATTAATTAAAAGGGACAACACACTAGTGGGTTTTGAAAAACCATGGGATTTCCTATGGTATTTTCCCATGGTTTAAGAAACATGGGACACCTCATGTCATATGTTACTATAAAAAAGTCTACCAGACTTTTATATTCATTATTATATCCCTATTATGTCATTAAACTGCCGAAAATTTTAAACTTTATTTTTATTATTCACAAAAAATTCATGTATTCTAGAAAAATCCCAAAACGTCACCCTAAACGTTTTTCGACGTTTAGAATTAAAAAATGAAATCCATTATTTGCAAATATATTTTTATGTATTTTTAATTTAATTTTTAAATAGAATCTTAGTTAATTCAAAAAATAACAATTTTGAAGGTATAATTTGTTTTATTTCACATTGAAAAATTTATTAAGATCTTATTATCTTATTACCTTAATGAAATAAAATATTATCATTATTTACTATTCATAATGGTCATCTTACTATTCATAAGGGTATGTTACTATTCATCAAAAATCAATTTGGTTCTATTAGACTCTAAATGACATACTGGTCACAACACTAGATGACCGTTTTTCCAAATTCAAAACATAGAAGTGGAAAATTTGGGTTTAATCTATAGGTTATGATTATCTCCTAAATAACAAAGTGTTGTTTTAAAGGAACACAATATTTTATAAAATATAGTCTATGAATAGAATATATTTAATAGAATCATACTATAAAATTTTTGGGGTGTTATATTGATTCCTCCTTCATTAATTTCTTCCTCAAAATTTTATGTATAATTCCCACCAAAAAGATGTGGGTCGTTCGTCTTCATAACATCCTTAGGTTCCAATGATTCTTCCTCCATATTCTAGTTTCTACAAATATCCATTACTAGAAGAGTTGTTCGATTTCTCAATAAATTCTCCCTTATGTTGTGAATCTCGGTAGGCTCTTTAATGAATGGAAAATCAAGTTCCAGCTCTATTTCATTATAGGTGAGTACATGCACTGGTTCTAGCATTTATTTATTCAACAATGAAACAAATAACACATCATGAACTTTGGAGAGACTTGGTTGAATTGATAAATGGTAAGCTACAATATCGAATCATTCCAAAATTTCAAATGGTCTGATGAACCTGGAGCACAGTTTCCCTTTCTTACTGAACCATAAGACACCCTTGCATTGAGGTACTTTCAGAAAGAAATGATATCCCACTTGGAATTCCAAAACCTTTCTCCAGTTTTCAGCATAACTCTTCTGCCTACTTTGGGTTGCTTTAATATGGGCTTGGACTATCTCCACCTTTTCCTTGGCCTCTTCAATATATTTTGTGACTATAAATTTCCTCTCACCAACTTCGTCCCAACAAGTTGTAGTGCAACATCATTTTATATATAATGATTCATATAGAGCCATTTGAATACAAGAATTAAAACTATTATTGTAGGAAAATTCCCCGAAATTCTGGTATTGATCCTACATACCTTGAATGTCATGAGAGTATGATCTTAGAATGTAATCCAGAGTTTGAATAGTCCATTCTGACTGTCTGTCAATTTTGGGGTGATAAGAAATACTCATACAAAGCTCATTATTAAAAGCCTTCTAGAGAAAATTCTATAATTTTGATGTAAAATGGGGATCACGATGAGAAATAATTGATAAGTTTACACCATGATATCTTAAAACTTTCTTAATATATAGTATTGTTAAACGTTCTAGTGGTAAATATTCACTTATAAAAATAAAATGTGTTGATTTTTTTTGACAATAAACAATGTCCCATATCTCATATTTCTTTCTTGGAGTCTTTGACAGCCCCATGACAATGCCCATCATAATATCATCCCATTTACACATAGGTATAGGAAGGGGTTGCATGGATCCTCTATGATGTTGTCTTCTAATCATCACTTATTGACAAACCAAACATCTCGACACATAATCAGTAATATCCCTCTACATGGGGTCCCACAAAAAATGTTTCATCAGATCTCTATACATTTTTGTGATACCATGGTGTATAGAGAAATTGGATGTATGAGAATCATCCAATATTTCCCTATTAAAATTAGGAATAGCGTGAACGAAATTTCTTTTTCTGAATTTTAAAATGCCTACTTCATTTACGAAGTCAATCAACTTCCAGTCAATTATAACTTTAATTTCATTTTGAAACTCTTCATCATCAATCTGATAACATTTTATCATTTCTAGTAAAGAGGGTTTGGAAACCATTTGAAATAGTAGTGATCTATTATTGTCTATGATAATTCCCCTATCCATATTTACTAGATACATGAAGATAGGATCTCTTTCAACTCTCATCTTGTTCAGAATTTTGTGATATTTTCTACTCGAAACATCTTCCACCGTATTTGACTTTCTGTGGTGGTAGTGTATTGAATATTCATATTCTTTGGGTAACTCAATACATCTCCATTTCCTCATGTTGATTTATTTTTGTGTGAAAATGAATTTAAAACACTTGTTATCTGTGTATATCTCACATTTTTCACCGTAAAAATAATGTAGCCATATTTTCCAAACAAATATTACAGCTTCTAACTCATGATCATGTGATGAAAAACATTCCTCGTGATTTTTCAACTACCTTGATGCATAAGAAATAATTTTTCCATTTTTCATAAGGATGCAACCCATCCCTTTCTTTGATGCATCAATTTATATTACAAATACATCACATCTATATGGAAGAGTCAAAATTATAGAATTGTCCAATATTATTTTCAATTCTTCAAAGCATTATGTACATTATTTTGTCCACACAAACTTAAATCCTTTATGTGTGAGCATGTTTAGTGGGTTAGCCAGTCCGGAGAAATTCTGAACGAAACGCTGATAGTAACCTACTAACCCAATAAAACTATGCACCTCAGTAATGTTCATTAGATTGGTCCATTCATGGATTACCTTTGTCTTTATAGGATCAACTAGGATTCTATCCTTAGAAACAATATGGTCTAGTAAAGAAACTGATTGAAGCTATAATTTTCACTTGCTAAACATCCCATATAATTCATTTCTTCTAAGAGTTTTAAGAATAGTTTGCAAGTGATTCACATGGTCTTCATAGATTTTTAAGTATACTGAGATATCATTGATGAATACAACAACAAAGTTATCAACATATTCCTTGAAATTCATATTCATTAAATCCCTGAAAACATAGGGTGCATTAGTCAGTCCAAAAGGAATCAATGTAAACTTGTAATTCCCATACCTAGTTCGAAATATTTTCTTAATAATATACTCCATACCACGTAGCTGATGAAGTCTATATCAATGTTCAATATTATAAAAGTATTTTTCTCCTCAAATTTGATAAAATAAATCATAATTTTGTTGTAGAGGATACATATTCATTATTTTAATATCATTGATTTCCCTGTAAAAAAAAGTATCCTCATGGATCCATCTTTATTCTTGAAAAGGCGGATAGTGGCTCCCAAAGGAGAAACACTAGGTTGAATAAATAATTTTTTACTCAACTGCTCTATTTGTTTCATTAGTGATACTAATTCCATAGTGGTCATTTTATAGAGGTTCTTTGATATTGGTCTTGCACAATGAATTAAATCAATTGGGAACTAAAATTCTCTCTCTAGAGGATGTCCTGATAAATCATCTAGAAATACATCAATGTATTGATGCACTATATGTACATTCTCAATTTGAATATTTATTTCCTCACCTGAAGAAATTGGGTTCTCTTCCTCTATAATAATTTATTTCAATAGAGCTACCTAGTTGGATCTAGATAAGAATTAGTTGTCAAGGATTCTTCTCTAAAAATTAGGGATTCTACAACAATTTCAATGATTGTTTCTTCCTTCTTCTTGTAATAAATATTCACATAAAAATTTTATTTCCATTTCATATAGAGAATTTTATCATAGTCAGTCATTTTCTTCATGATAAGGTTAGAAACTAAAGTATGTTTATGTGTCATGAGGGGGACTAGTCCACATGACTTTGTTGAAATGATATATCCTCTATGAGTTTTGACTGACAACTCCTTTATTAAATGGAATTGGACATGTATAATATTCATGGAAAACAAGGAGGATAGAAATGAATTTGATTATCTAGAATCAAATAATGCATTGGACAAGTTTCAGGAAATAGTTGAAGTACCTTCCACCACATCATTAGGAATTTCAACATCAACGGTTGTAATCACATAAGATTTCCATTGCTCTCTTGGACATTTCGGAGGCACGTTTCCTTGGAGATTAGGACACTCATTTGAATTGTGTCCCATATCTCTAAAATTGTTGCATTGAACATCATTGAATTGTTTCATTACCTTGATTTTATTAGATCAATGACCCTTTTTCTCCACACTTGTAGTAGACTCTCATGCCTTTCAATTATTTCCCATGATGATTCTTTCCACAGTTCTCTAATAATGGGAATTTATTTGTTCCCTTTTTCTTATTTGGAGCTTCACCATTTCCATGGTTATAAGAGTACCTCTTTTTGTATTGTTATCCCTTGAACAAATTTGATCTAGAAAATTTTTACTCTATTTTTATGGAACTTGATACAATTTCATAATATGATGAAAATGTTTCAGAAGACAGTTCCCTTCGAAGGCCTGGATTAAGAACATCAAAGAAATGATATATCTTTTCTTCTGAGTCTCGTACGTAATATATTGCATACCTGGCTAGTCTTGAGAAGGTTAACTCATGATCTGCAACAATTTATTCTTCCTTATTCTTTACGCTGAGGAATTTACTCTTTATTTTGGTTCATTGCTTGTGAGGGAAATATTTTTCAATGAATATTTCCTTACAATTCATCTATTCCATATCTTCTATTTCTCTTTACTCCATGGAATTCTAGATCTCGGACCACTTTTGATCAGTATCACCATTGAGACATTATACTTCCAGTTATCACTCTTTATTTTCATGGAATCATAATTCCATGAATATATTTTCAAGGGACTTGATCCACTGCTCAGCTACCACTGGATTAGTAGTCCCACTAAAAGATGTGGGGATTTGTCCACATAAAATGATCCAACACATGTGTGGAATGGTTATTCTTTAAAACCTGAGTACGTTGTCCCAAATGGACAGAAAGGGGAATATGTAGTAAAATATTCCCACATAATCCATTTGAAAATAAAAGAGAAAACATAAAATGAAAGCTTTAAGAAAAGAGAAGGGTGGCTGATTCTCTTACCATGTAGTGTAACTCCCGAAAATTGAATGTTGGGACCTTAGAGGTTTTATGAAACCTAGGGATAACTCCTAGAGAGGTAATACTACCATAGCTTTGAGGATAATGGGTTTGGAATGAAATAAAACGAATGGGGTGAGTGGATATATATAGTAAATGAGAAAGAGTTTTTATTAATTAAAAGGGACACCTCATTAGAAGTTTTAGATAAACCATGGTCTTACCCATTGTATTTGCCTATGGTTTTATCCACTTGGGACACCACATGTCATATGTTATTATAATAAAGCATACCATCCTTTTATATTAATTATTATATTATTATGATGTCATTATACTACCAAAAATTCAAAACTTTATTTTTACTATTCACACAAAATTCAAGTATTTTTGAAAATTCCCAAAAATTCACCCTAACCATTTTTCGACATGTAAAATAAAAAATAAAATCCATTTTTGGAAAATAATTTTTTAAATATTTTAAATTTTAATTTTTAAATGATACATAGTTAACGCAAAAAAAATTAACAATTCAAAAGGTTTAATTAGTTTTATATCACATTGAAAAATTAATTATGATCTTATCATCCTGTTACCTTAAGAAAATAAAATATAATAATTATATACTATTCATAAGAGTCATATTACTATTAATATTACTATTCATATGGGTATGCTACTATTCATCAAAAATCATGTTGGTTCTATCATACTCAAAATGACTTACTGGTCACAACTCTAGATGACCGTTTTTTGAAATTCAAAACATAGGAGTGGAAATTTTTTTTATGGATAGGTTATGAATGTCTTCTAAATAACCAAGTGTTATTTCAAATGAAAATAATCATTTTATGAAATATAGTCTATAAATGGAATATATTTAATAGAATCATACCATAAAATGTTTGAGGTGTTATATTATTCTCTCCTATGGAAATTTCATGCTCGACATTTTCTGTATAATGCCCTCCAAAAATATGGGGATTGTTCTTATTCATAAATTCCTTAGGTTCCATGTTTCTTCCTCTATATTTTTGTTTCTCCAAGGAACCTTTTCTAGAAGGGTTGTCTGATTTCCCAATACATGCACCCTTATGTCAAAAATCCCAATATGCTCTTCACAGTAAGAAAAATTAGGTTCCAATTATATTTCTTCATAGGAGAGTACATGCATTGGGTCTGGAATGTATTTCTTCAATAATGACACATGGAACACATCATGAACTTTGGAGTTCCTTGGTGGCATTGCTGAATGGTAATCTATAGCTCCATTTATTTCCAAAATATTAAATGTTTTGATGGACCTGGGGCTCAGTTTCACTTTCTTACCAAACCTTAAGACATCATTCTATTGAGATACATTTTGAAAGACATGATCTATTACCTATAATTCCAAATACTTTCTCTAGTTTTCAGTATAACTCTACTACCTACATTTTTCTGCTTTAATATGGGCATGGATTCTCTTCACCATTGTCAGGGTCTCTTCAATAAGTTCTATTCCTATAAGTTTCCTCTCACCACCTTTGTCCCAAAAAGTTGGAGTTTGACATCTCTTTATATATAATGCCTCATATAGAGCCATTTGAATAATAAAATAGAAACTATTATTGTAGGAAAATTAAAATAAATTCAATTTTTGATCCCGTATACATTCAATGTCAGGAGTGCATGATCTCATAATTGATTTAAGAGTTTTAATAGTTCATTAATATTGACCGTCGGTTTGGGGGTGATAAGAAGCACCCATACGAAGCTCGGTATTCGAAGCCTTCTGGAGTTTTTTCCATAATTTTGATCTAAAACAGGGATCAAAATTAGAAATAATTGATTAGGGTACACCATGAAGTCTTACAAATTCATTAATTTATAGTCTTACTCAATGTTTATGTGTTAAATCATGTATTATAGTAATAAAAAGTACTGATTTTGTAAGACGATCAACAATGTACCATATCGCGTCATTCCTTCTTGGAGTGTTTGGTATCCCAATGACAATTTATATCGTAATATCACCCCATTTCCACATAGGTATAGGATTGTGTTGAATTAATCCTCTAAGATGTTGTCTTCCAGTCTTCACCTGTTGAAAAACCAAACATCTCGTCACATAATCTGCAATCTTCATCTTCATGTTGTCCCACCAAAAATGTTCCTTTAGATATCTATACATATTTGTGCTACCAGGGTGTATAGGGAAATTGGAGCTATGATAATCATACAATAGATCCTTCTTTTTCTCAAGAATAGAGGGAACATAAAGTCTCTTTCCAAATTTCAAAATTCCACCTTAATATATGAAGTCAATCAACTTCTCATCATTTACAGCATTAATTTTCTTTTGAAGATCCTCATCATCAATATGAGAACATTTTATCCTTCCCATTAAAGAAGGATTGACAACCATTTGAAATTGTAGTGATCTATTACCTTCCAAGAAAATTCCCATATACATCATTACTAGATCCACGAACATAGGATCCTTTTTAACTCTCATATTATTCCAAATTCCATGCTCTTTTATACTAAAATCATCTGCCACCTTATTTTCTTGTCTGGGGTGGTAGTGTATTGAACAATAATAATCATTGTATAACTTGAGCCATCTCCATTTCCTCATATTGAATTCTTTTTGTGTGAAAATGCATTCCAAAGTCTTCTGATCTATTTATATCTCATATTTTTCACCCTAAAGATAATGTCTCTATATTTTCAGAGTAAGTATTAAAACAGAAATCTAAAGATCATGAGTTGGATAATTTTTCTCATTAGTATTCAACTACCTTGATTCATAAGAAATAAATTTAACATTTTTCATAATGATGAAACCCAGACCATTCTTTGATGCATCATTATATATTACAAATCTATCACTTCCAGATGGAAGAGTCAAAATTGGATCATTAACCAATATTCTTTCAATTATATGAATAATTATGTACATTGTTTTTTTAAAATAAACTTAAATCCATTACGTTTGAGCTTGGTTAGCGGGTTCATCCAGTCGGGCGAAATTTTGAACGAAATGCCAATAGTGTCCTATTAAGACATTAAAATTGCGTACCTCAGTTATGTTCATTTGATTAGGGAATTCTTGGATTTACTTTTTCTTTTCAGGATCTACTAGGATTCCATCCATAGAGATAATATGGCATTGAAAATAAACATATTGAATCTATAATTTTCACTTTCTAAACCTCCCCTACAATTCATTTCATCTAAGAGTTATCAGAATAGTCCATAAGTGATTCTCATGGTCTTTATAGCTTTTTGAGTATACCAGGATATCATCGATGAATACCATAACAAAGTAATCAAGATATTCCTTGATAACTATATTAATGAAATCCATAGTGGTCAATCTATATGGGGTCTTTGATACAGGTCTTGCACCAGGAATTATATCAATAGAGAAGTGAACTTCATGCTCTGGAGATTTTCTAGGTAAATCCTCTAGGAATACATCAATGTATTCTTGAAATATATGTACATTTTCAATTTTAATATTTATTTCCACACCCATAGACATTAGGTTCTCTTCATTTCCATGAATTTCATTCAATAGATCTACAGGGGGTGGATCTAGATAAGAATCAGTTTGTGAGGTTTATACTTTAAAATTAGGGATTCAATAGTATTTTCAAAGATTGTAACTTCCTTCTTCTTGTAATAAATCCTCACATCATAATATGAGAGCCATTTCATAATGAGAATTATATCAAAGTCATTCATTGGTATAATGATATAGTTAGAAACTAAAGCACATTTATGTGTCCTGAGGGGACTAATGGACAAGCATTTGTTGCAAGGATACATCCACTATGAGTTTTGAATAAAAATTCCTTTATTAAATCAAATTGGACATGTCTAATTTTCCTGGAAAACTAGAAAGATATAAAATAATGAGATGATCCATAATCAAATAATTCATTTTCCATGTTTTAAAAAACAATTAATGTACCTGCCACCACGTCATTATGAACTTCAACCTCCATGGTTGTAATAACAAAAGTGTTCCCTTGCTCTCTTGGCCTTTTCTGAGGTAAGTTTCCTTGGTGCTTAGGTAACTCATTTGAATAGTGCACCATCCCTATAAAATTTTATCATTTTACATCATTTAATTGTTTCTCATCCATGCATTCATTATATCATTGACCCATTTCTCCAAACTTGTAGGAAAGTCCCATGCATTTCAAGCATTTCCCAAGATGATTATTTCCACAGTTCTCACATAATTGGAAGTATTTTCCCCTTGTTATTCTTTGGAGCTTCACTATTTCCATGGTTATCAATGTATTAATTCTATCTTGGTTTCTCTTGAACAAATATTATCTAGAAAATTCATTCTCTGTTTTGATGGCATTTGATACAATTTCATCATATGATGAAAATATTTTAGAAGAGAGTTCCCATTACAGACATGGATTAAGACCATAAAATAAATTATCAATATTGTATTCTGAGTCTCATATGTAATCTATGGAATACCTGAATAGTTTTGTGAAGGTAGCCTCATTATTTCCAACACTATCTTCTTTCCTTTTGATTTCACCTAAGGAATTTCCTCTTCATTTAGGTTCATTTCTCATGAGAGAAATATTTTTCAAAGAATAATTCCTTAAAATTCCTCCACACTATATCTTATATTTATTCTTCCTCCATGGTATTCTAGATCAAGGACCCCCATTTAATGGTGTCACCTGTGAGACAATATACTACCAGCACTACCTTTTCATTTTCATTGCATCTTAATATTAAGAATATCTTTTCAAGGGACTCGATCCACTACTCAGCTACAACTAGATTAGTAGTCCCATTAAAAGATTGGGGATTCTACTACATGAAATGATCTAACATAGGTGTGGAATGGTTATTCTTTACAACCTTATTATGTTGTCCGAATATGGTCATGATCTGATCTTCGCTAACATTGACTATGTTTACTTGCTCAGTGGGGAAATCCCCACATTTCCCAAAATTATTGAATACCCTTCTTCCATTAGGCACCATTTTTAAATAATGGAATATAGTAGATTAGGTTATTAATCTCAAATATAAAATTAATTAACATAGATTGAAATTCTATTCATAACTAATCTCAGAAACATGGTTTCTTGGAGGAAAAAATTGCCTTAAGATCATTCATAATGTCTTGTAGGGAAAACATGCATTATCCTTAGAATATCCCCTAATAGTGTCTATACCAAGAGTACATCAAGGTCTATTTTGGTATACCAGGATAACCCAGGTCAATCTTGAAACTCATTGTCAGAGTTTTCACTCCTAGGTGCATCTGTGCAAGAGCCACCTCTACCTGATTGTAACCAGATGGGGATTTATTTTCTATAAATATCCACATAAGCTATTACTTTCCAAAATACCAGAACGTTCTTGTATTTTTATCCACAAATATTACATAAGGTATTTTTTCCCAAATATAAATTTTCTAATCTATTTTCCATTTTTTCTAATATACTTCCTCTGATACCAACTATAACACCTCGACCCCTATAGACTGGAGCTTGTGCATTACAAAGTACATTGGCATAGTTAGAAGGAATGAAATACAAATGGAATAATTAGTTTTTTAGTCTTTAAGAAAACAGATACATATATGTAACTCAAATTATAATGGGAAAGGTGACAAGATACAATACATAACAAAAACTAAAAATTGTATCCACGTGAATTCAATAAATGATCTACTCATAAAAACATGTTGAAGGTAATCAAATGGAAGGGGGGAGCTCAAGATCTCACTAAGTGTTACAAATAATGTAAGCATGAATCAATAATAACTAATTCATAAAGAACTTGGCATAGTCAATATGGCATGGTGAATAAATGAAAAAATCACGCCATTAATAAGCTAAGAATGAAACTGCATCCATAGATTTTTCATAGTGAAAACCTCATGGATAGTAATAACTAATAATGAATAAAGAGAATGATTATTAATTGAACATTATGTATCTAGTATATGAAACCATAATACTATTAAAACAATTTAGTTCTATGGGTAGAAACCCGTCTGATTTTTGGAAACAAACTCGAAGGGTTTGTCGCCAAATGATTTGTCTCATGAGACATGTCGATGCATCGAGGGGTTATAGTGGGCCCCACCCGCCACTGAAAGTCCAAATAAATTTTTATACCTAGATTTAATACAAATACAATATGGATTTTCAATATTTTTATAGATTAAATAATACGAATTCATCAATATTTTCAAAGTAAAAATAACTTTCCAATTTATCACTGTATGTAAAAAGGTGTATACAGCTTAAGAAAATAATCATATCAATGAAAACAGAATATTGCTATATAATATATTTAAAATTTCAAATTAAAAATGATCTCAAATGGGAATTAGGTACACTGTATAAGAATTATTAGGTGCACAATACAAAGTAAGTAATAATGAAATGGAAAATTAACACCAAGACCATTACCACGTTATAATTAATCATTTTGTGTGTCTAAGAATTAATAATTATAAAATTAATAATTTAATGCCATGAACATCAAAATAATCATGATATTATATATCAAATGTATGTACAGATATACCACAGACAATAATTATTTGGCGAACAATGGAAATATCACAGAATTAAAAGGTGAGATAAGAAACCTCTTACCTTATGTCGGAGTGTGTTCTTAATTTTTTTTAAAGACTTGAATAATAAAATTAATAATCCTTAATTAGTAACTCAAAAACCTCCTATACATGTAATTGATTTATTATAACCATATTAGGTTCATTCATGGCCCTTTTAAGGGTTTAAGAGGTTCAACTTTATTGTTTTGGAATCATTCTCGTCCTTAATTTTCATGATCGGTTTACTTGTATTCATTAATGTAAGTTAATTGGATGTGTTGTTAAACATTCATAAATTGTTAATATATCTTATTAATTAAATTACAGAGATAGAAATGATCTTATAATTTTTTTGGGTTATATACCATGATGATGATTCATTAGTTAAAAGTTAATTACAAATGTTTGGATTACCTTGACGGTTTAGTTCATAAAGAACTTGTTTTGTTTTATTATTTTATATTATGAGTGTGTAAGGATTCCAAAACATTAATGATATTAAATACATATATTATGATTTGGTTCAACCATAAAAATGATTTCATGGCCATGATTGAACATGGTAATGAAAATTGAGAACCCATCGTCCTTGAGTGTGATAAATTTCCACATCTCGGATGATGTTTTAATTTTTAGTATAAGAGGAGGAGGAAAGAGAGATGATGATGAAATATTCAGTTAGAATAATATTATTCTAATTCATGTACGGTACTATAATTATCATAGAATTTGGATTAGGGGATATGGGGAATGAAGTATAAAATAAAGGATCTCAAAATAGAAGAAATTGAGAAATCTCTCACGAAAATTCGGTGACCTAACAACGTCACATAAAATTTCATAAAAGAGTTTGATGAATGAAAGGGGTTCTCTAATATCTCATAAATAAAATAGAATGAAAGGGGAATATGTAATGACATATCCCAACATAATCCAATTGAAAATAAAATATAAAACATAAAATAAAACCTTTATGAAAAGAGAAGGGTGGTTGATTCTTTTACCTTGTAGAGTTAGTCCCAAAAATTGAAGGTTTTGACCTTGGGGGGTTTAGGACACTTTAGAGGACTACTAGAGAGTTAATACTACCACATTTTTGAGGATAATGAGTTTTGAATGAATGAAAATGAAGGGGGTGTGTGGGTATTTATAGTAAATGAGAGGGAGTTTTTTATTAATTAAAAGGGACACCCAATTTGTGGTTTTTTCAAAACCATGGGCTTGACCATGGTCTTTTCACATTGTTTTAGCCACATAGGACACCATAAGTCATATGTTACAGTAAGAAAGTCTAAAATCCTTTTATATTAATTATTATATTATTATGATGTCATTAAACCACTGAAAATTCAAAACTTATTTTTACTATTCACAAAAAAAACATGTATTTTAGAAAAATCCCAAAAATTCACCCCAACCATTTTTCGACAAGTAGAATTCCAAAAATTTGTCCAATTTTTTTGAAAATATTTTTAATTTATTTTTAATTTAATTTTTAAATAGAATCATAGTTAATTCGAAAAAACACAAATTTTAAGGTATAATTAGTTTTATATCACATTGAAAAAATAATTAACACCTTATTATCTTATTAACTTAGGAAAAAAATATATTATCATTACTTACTATTCATAAGTGTCATATTACTATTAATATTAATATTCATAAGGTATGTTACTATTCAACAAAAACCATGTTGGTTCTATTAGACTCTAAATGACTTACTGGTTACAACTCTAGATGACTATTTTTTAAAATTCAAAATGTAGAAGTGGAAGATTAATGATTCATGTATAGGTTATGACTATCACTTAAATATAAAGTGATGATTCAAAGGAACACAATGTTTTAAAAAATATAGTCCATGAATAAAATATATTTAAGGGAATCATACCATAAAATTATTGTGGTGTTTTATTTTTCCCTCCCTCAAAAATTTCTTCCTCGATATTTTTTTATAATGCCCACCAAAACGATATGAGTGGTTCTTATTCATAACATCTTCAGGTTCCTATGTTGCTTCCTCTATATTCCAGTTTCTTCGAAGAAATTTAACCAGAGGAGTTGTCTGATTTCACAATACCCACTCCCTTATGTGAGGAATCCTGATAAGATCTTCACAGTATTACAAATCAAGTTCCATATCTATTTCTTCATAAGTGAGTACATGCATTGGGTCTGGCCTGTATTTCTTAAACAATGACACATGAAAAATATCATGAAATTTTGAGAGACTTGACGACATTGATAAATGGTAAGTTGTGTCTCTGATTCTTTCTAGAAGTTCAAATGGTCTGATGTACCTCGGGATCAGTTTCCCAATCTTACTAAAACTCAAGACACCCTTCCATGGAGATACATTCAGAAATACATGATCTCCCACTTGGAATTCCAAATAATTTCTCTTGTTGTCAGAATAACTATTCGGCCTACATTGGGCTACTTTAATATGGGCTTTAATTGTCTTCACCTTTGTTGTGGTCTCTACAATATGTTCTATGCCTATAAGTTTCTTCTCAACAACTTCGTCCCAAAAATTTGGGGTTCAACATCTCTTTCTATATAATGCTTCATATATAGCCATTTGAATACTAGAATGGAAACTATTATTGTAGTAAAATACAACCAAAGGAAACTATGTATCCCACATACCTTGAAAGTCATGAGAGAATGATATCAACATGTCTTTTATGGTTTGAATAGTCCTTTCAGACTATCTATCGGTTTGGGGGTGATAATCAGTACTCATACAAAGCTCAGTATTCAAAGCCTTCTGAAGACATTTCCATAATTTTGATGTAGAATGGGCATCATAATCAGAAATAATTGATAAGGGTACACCATGAATTATTACAAATTTATTAATATATAGTCTTGATAAATGATCGGGTGATAAATCTTCCCTTATTGCATTAAAATGTGCTAATTTTGTAAGACAATCAACAATGTCCCATATCACATAGCTCCTTCATGGAGTCATTGGTAGCCCCATGATAAAGACCATCGTAATATCTTCCTATTTCCACATAGGTATAGGAAGGGGTTGCATGACTCCTCCAAGATGTTGTCATCAAGTCTTCACCTGTTGACAAACCAAACGTCTCGACACATAATCAGAAATATCTTTCTTCATGTTTTCCCACCAATAATGTTACTTTAGATCTCTATACATCTTTGTGCTACCAGGGTTTATAGAGAAATTTGTGCTATGATCATCACCCAAAAGTTCCATCTTTATCTCAGTAATTGAAGGAACACAAAGCCTCTTTCCAAATTTCAATATGCCACCTTTATATATGAAGTAAATCAACATTCCTTCATTTACTGGTTTAATTATCTTTCGAAACTCCTCATCATCAATCTGAGATCTTTTTATCCTGTGTAGTAACGATTGTTTGGAAACCATTTGAAATAGTAGTTATCTATTATCATCCATGATAATTCCCATATCCATCTTTACTATATCCATGAACATAGGATCTCTTTTAACTATCACATTATCCATAATTCTGTGGTCTTTTCTACTCAAAACATTTTCTACCTTATTTTCCTTTTCGAGGAAGTTGTGTATTGAACAGTCATAATTTTTAACTAACCCAAGCCATCTCCTTTACCACATGGTGAGTGACTTTTTGTGAGAAAATTTATTTCAAACTCTTTTAATCTGTGTATATATCACATTTTTCACCATAAAGATAATTTCTCCATATTTTCAGAGGAAAGATTACAGCTATTAACTCAAGATCGTGATTTGGATAATTTAGCTCAAGACTTTTCAACTACCTTGATGCATGAGAAATAACTTTACAATTTGTCATAAGGACACAACCCCCCCAATTCTTTGATGCATCAATCTATATTTCAAATCCATCACTTCCAGATGGAAGTGTCAGAATTGGAGCATTGATGAATCTAATTTTCAATTATTTGAAGCATTTTGTACATTCTTTTGTCCACACTAAATTAACACTTTAATGTGTGATCTTGGTTATCGGGTTATCCAGTCAAGAGAAATTATGATCAAAATGCCTATAATGACCTACTTAGCCAATAAAACTATGTACCTCAATTATGTTCGTTGGATTGTTCCATTTCAGGATTGCCTTTTTCTTCGCAAGATCAACTAGGATTCCATCCATAGAGACAATATGGAAAAGAAAAGAAACTGATTGAAGCTAGAATTCGCACTTTCTAAAATTCCCATATAATTCATTTCTACTAAGAGTCTTCAGAATAGTCCGCAAGTGATTCTCATAGTCTTAATAGATTTTTGGGTATACCAGTATATCATTGATGAATACCACAAAAAAGTTATCCAGATATTCCTTTAAAAAGTATTCATTAAATCCCTGAAATTAGGGTTCATTAGTCAGTCCAAAAGGCATCACTGTAAACTTTTAATGCCTATACCTGGTTCTAAATGTTGTCTTCAGAATATCCTCCTTCCTCACAAGTAGCTGATGATATCCATGTCAATGAAAAATCATCGCAAAGTATTGTGCTCTATGAAGTTGATCAAATAAATCATCAATTCTTGGTAGAGGATAATTATTCTTTACTATATTAGCATTGATTTCCATGTAATCAATTCCAAGCCTCATTGATACATCTTTATTCTTGACAAAGATAATAGGGGCTCCACATGGAGAAACACTAGGTCAAATAAATCCGTTGTTACTCAACTCCTCTAGTTGTTTTTTTAGAATGAATAATTCAGTAGTGTCCATTATATAAGGGGTATTTGATACAAGTCTTGCACTAGAAATTAAATCAGTAGAGAACTCAACTTCCCAGTCTAGAAGATGTCCTGGTAAATCCTATAGAAATATTTCTTTGTATTCTTGCACTATATGTACATTTTCAATTTTAATTTATGTTTCCTCACCCATATACATTGGGTTCTCTTACTCTCCATGAATTACATTCAATAGAACTACCAGGGGTGGATCTAGATAAGAATCAATTTTTCAAGGTTTCTACTCTAAAAATTAGGGATTCTACACATTTTTCAAAGATTGTAACTTCCTTTTTCTTACAATAAATCTCCTCATCGTAATTTGATATCCAATTCATAATGAGAATTATATCAAAGTTATTCATTCGAATCATGATAATATGATCAACAAAAGCACATTTATGTGACATGAGGGGGACTAATCGACCAAACTTTATTGCATTGATACATCCCCTATGAGTTTTTACAGAAAAATCTTTTATTAAATCAAATTGGACATGTCCAATTATCATTGAAAACTAGGAAGATATAAATGAGTATGATGATCCAGAATCAAATAATACATTGTCTATGTTTCAGGAAACAATTAAATTACCAACCACTATGTCATTAGGAACTTCAACCTCTGCGGTTATAATCACATAAGCTTTCCCATTCTCTGTTGGACTTTTCTGAGTCATGTTTCATTATGGATTAGGAAACTCATTTGAATTGTTTCCCATTTCTCTAAAATTTTAGCATTGAACATAATTGAATTTTTTCTTCCCCTTTCATTTATTAGATCGACAACCCTTTTCTCCACACTTGTAATAGACTCCCATTCCATTCAAGCATTTCCCAAGATGATTATTTTCATAGATCATTCAAAATGGTATTTGATTTATTCCCTTGAACTTCTTTGGCACTTCACCTTTTCCATGGTTATCAGAGTACCACTTCTTATCTTGGGTTCCCTTTAAAAAATTTGATCTATAATATTCCTTCTTAGTTTTGATGGAGCTTGATAAAATTTCATCATATGATGAAAATCTTTTAAAAGCCAGTTCCCTTCGAAGACATGGATGAAACCTTAAAAAAAATTATTGATCTTGTCTTCCAAGTCTCGTGTATAATCTATGGCATATCTGGCTAGTATTGTGAAGGTAGCCTCATACTCTGCAACACTGCCTTCTTCCTTTCTCTTTATGATAAGGAATTTCCTCTTCATTTCGTTTCGTTCCTCATGAGGGAAATATTTTTAGAAGAATATTTACTTAAAACACCTCCATTACATATCTTCTATTTCCTTTTCCTCCATGGTATTCTTGATAAAGGACCACCATTGATCTGCATCACCCTTGAGACAATATACATCCAGTACTACCTTTTCATTTTCATTTCATCTTAATGCCATGGATACCATTTCCAGAGACTTGATCAACTGCTCAACTACCACCGGATTAGTAGTCCCACTAAAATATAGGGACTTAGGCCGCAAGAATCGATCCAACACAGGTGAGGAATGGTTATTCATTTCAACATGAGTAAGTTGTCCCAATATAGTCATGATCTAATCTGCTCCAACATTGACTCTGTTGAGTTACTCAGTGGGGAAATCCCTACATTTCCCATGAGTATCCATTCTGCTTCTTACATTAGCTTCCATTTCTAAATAATGGAATACAGTATATTAGGTTATGAATCTATAATTGAAAAGAACATAACACAAATTGAAATTATATGCATAACTAATATCAAAAACATGGTTTCTCTGAGGAAAACATTACATTAAAATCCTTAATAATGGCTTGTAAAGAAAATGTAGATTATCCAAATCATATACCCTAGGAGTGTCGATACCAAGAGTGTGGTAATGACAATTGTCATATACCAAGATACCATGTGGTCAAGTCTGAAACTAATTGTCGATGTTTTCACTTCTAGTTACATCAGTTCTCGAGACACCTCTACCTATTTGTATCTAGATAAGGATTTATTTTCAATAAATATCCACATAATCTATTCCTTATCCAAATACCAAGACTTTCTTGTATGTTTAACCTAAAATAATACCTTCGGGATTCATTGCCTAATCTAAATTCTCAAATCCAGTTTCTATGTTTTCTACTAAACTTCTAGTGATACCAACTGTAACACCCCGACCCCCCGAGACCAGAGCCGGATAATTACTAAGTACAATGGCATGGTTAGAAGGAATGAAACCCCTAAATGAACAATCAGTTTAGTAGTTTTGATGAAACTAGATACATAGATGTAACTCAAATTACATTGGTAAAGGTAACAAGATAAAATTCATAACAGAAACTAAAAACTACATCCTCAGAAACTCAATAAACGATATGCTCTTTAGAACCTATTGAAGGTAAATAAATGGAAGGGGCGAGCATGAATGCTCAGTTGGGATACAAATAGTGGAATCATGAATCAATAATAACTAAATCATAAAAAACTTGTCATAGTAAATATGGCATGGTGAATAAATTAAAAACTCATGCCATTAACAATCTGGAATGAAACTGCGTCCTTAGATTTTATTCATAGTAAAAACCTTAAGGATAGTAATAAATGATAATGAATATAGAGAATTTTTATTCATTTGGAAACATGTATCTAGAACATGATACAATAATATCATTAAAACGGTTTATTTCTGTTGGTAGAAACCTGTCTAATTTTTGGAAACATACTCGAAGGGTTTGTCGCCAAATGATTTTTCACATAAGACATGTTGATGAAAAGAGGGGCTATAGAGGTGCCCACCCTCCAATACAATTCCAATGAATTATTTATACATAGATTTAATACAATTAAAATATTCCTTTAAATATCCATATAGAGTAGAGAATTTGGATTCATAAATATTTCCAAATTTAAAATAACATTCCAAATTAACACCATATGTAAAAGGGGTATACAGCTTAAGAAAATAATCATATCCATGAAACCAGAATATGGATATATAATATATTTACAATTTCAAATGAAAAATGATCTAAATTGATATGTAAGTAAACCACGTAACATTTATTAGGTGAAAAACACAAAGTAAGTGACAATGAAATGAAAAATTATCACAATGGCCATTACCACATGGTAATCAATTGTTTTATGTGACCAAGAATTAATAATTATAAAATGAATAATTTAATACCATAAACATAAAAAGAATAATGATATTATATATCAAACAGAAGTACACATATACCACATACAATAAATAAGTGGCGAACAATGGAAATATCATAGAATTAAAAAGTGATATAAGAAACCCCTTACCTTATGCTCGAGTCTATTATTTGTTTTTTTAATTACCTGAATAATAAAATTCAGATTCATTAATTAATAATTCCATAACCTCTTATATATTTATTTGATTTATTATAGTCTTATTAGGTTAATTCATGTCCCTTTTCATGGGTTTAAGAGGTTTAATTATATTGTTTTGGAAGCATTCTCTTCGTCAATTTTCATGACCAGTTTACTTGTATTCATGAATGGAAGTTCGTTTGATGTGTGGTTAAACATAAAGAATTTGTTAATATATATTATTAATTAAATTACAGAGATATACATTATCTTATAATTACTTTAGTTTATATACCATAATGATGATTCATTTGTTAAAATTTAATTACAAATGTTTGGATTAACTTAATGGTTTTGTTCATAATGAACTTGTTTTGTATTATTATTTTATATTATGAGTGTGTAAGGATTGTAGAAAATTAATGAAATCAAATAAAAATATTCTTATCTGATTCAACCATATAAAATATATCATGAGCATAATTTAACTTGTTAATGAAAATTGAAAATATTTCGTCCTTGAATGTGATAAATTAACACATCTCGAATGATGTTTTCATTTTTAGTATAAAAGTAGAGGGAAAGAGATATGATGATGAAATATTAAATTAGAATAATATAATTCCAGTTCAAGTAAGCTATTTGAATTATCAAATAATTTGGATGTGGGGAGATTAGGATAAAAGTATAAATTAAAGGAACTCAAAATAAAAGAAAATTGAGAAATATCTCACGAAAATTCAGCAGCCTAACGACATCACATAAAATTTCATTAAATATTTTCATGAGATAAATGGGTTCTATCGTCACTCTTACATAAAATTTATAGGAATGGGATTATGTAATGATTTATCCCATCATAATCCAATTGAAAATAAGATATAAAACATAAAATGAAATCATTAAGAAAAGAGAAGGGTGGTTGATTCTCTTACCTTGTAGAGTAACTCCCAAAACATGAAGGTTGGGACATTAGGGGTTTAAGAACACCTTTTAAGGACTCATAATGAGGTAATACTACGTAATATTTGAGGATAATGAGTTTGTAATGAAAGAAAATGATGGGGGTGAGTGGGAATTTATAGTAAATGAGAGGGAGTTTTTTATTAATTAAAAGGGACACCTCATTAGTGGTTTTTGCAAAACCATGGGCTTTCCCAGGGTATTTGCCCATGGTTTTATCCACTTGGGACAACTCATGTAATATGTTACTATACACATGTATACTATCCTTTAATATTAATTATTATATCATTATTATGACATTAAACTATCTAAAATTCAAAACTGTATTTTTACTATTCACAAAAAATTCAAGTATTTTACAAATATCCCAAAAATTTCCATTAACCATTTTTCGACATGATTTTAAAATTGAAATCCTTTTTTGGAATAAAATTTTATAATTATTTGTAATTTAATTTCAAAATATAATCACATTTAATTCTAAAAATAACTATTTTAAAGGTATAATTAGTTTCATGTCACATTGAAAAATTAATTGAAATCATATTATCATATTAACATAAGAAAATAAAATATTATAATTATTTACCATTAATAAGGTTAATATTACTATTCATATGGGTATGTTACTATTCATAAAAAAAATTAGTTCTATCTGACTCTAAATGACTCACTGGTCACAAATCTAGAAGACTGTTTTTTGAAATTCAAAACATAGAAGTGTAAAAGTTATGTTTAATGGCTAGGTTATGACTATCTCCAAAATAAACAAGTGTTATTTCAAAGGAACATATTGTTTTATGAAACATAGACTATGGATAGAATATATTTAAGAGAAACATACCTTAAAATCTGTGGGGTGTTATACTCTTAGTCATTGTAATTATTTAGAGGTTTGCCGCTATATGGAATCCTTGTCAGATTATTTGTTTAAAAATAATTTGTAATTGTAATCTATGTCTGATCATTATTACGATTGATGGATTACGAGGATAGGAAGATAGTGAATCAAATCCATCAGAATGAGGTATTATAAAGATATTAAGATAGTGCTGATCATTGTATTGACTGATTCTAGGGATATAAGTACAAATTTATTCTGATCATCATATGGGGAGATTTTCGGGTATGGGAAAAAAGAAATTACTATAAGTATAAAATAGAGGATACCTTTAGTCAAGGTTATTGACTACCTTCCTAATGGATTTATAAGAGGTTAATATTTTAATAATATGTTGTAGGTCATTCAAACATTTACATACTTGTTGTATTTCTTGTTTTTTACAAGTTACTATTCCACTGTGCATGTAATATAAATTTAGTAACGATACATAGATTTCAATAAAATTTGTTTTATCGGTGTTACATTGATTATGATAAAAGGAATATATTTATTTAATTGGATCCATTTTGATTATGATTTTTTTATCTGATATAATCAGACATATTCTAATTCTAATTTTTTGATTCTGATAATCATAATGTGTCAATGTCTCACAAATTTACTTAAAGAGGTGTTGTTTTGTTTAGTTTATATATTTTAAACTCTGTTTTAACTACAATTCACCCAAAACTTGTAAGTATAGTCATTTAATCTAATTCTTGTGATCCTACAAATGTTACAACAATATATTTCTACTGATTATATACTTTCTATGTTTTTACTTTATTTATTTGTTAAAAGTTATTTAATGTTTTGGGATAAACATAATGTTTTTTAAACCTAGTTACACTAATGTATACTTGTGGAAAACAATTTATAATTTTTTATATGGAAGTTATTAATATTGTTTCTATAGAAAATATAAATCCAAAAAGATCGCATATCATTGATGGGGATGATTATGTGTATAGGAGATATATGATAAAGACTTCTGTTATCAATAGTAGAGTTAATAATTTTCTATATTCTTAATAGTGGATAAATGATTCCTTATAAGAAATTAATTGATTTTACACATCAATAAAAAATAGTATCAGTTAAATTGTAGAGTAAGGAATACTATATTATGTTACATGAAAATAAGTATTTACAGTCATATATCTTCATGTGAAGCTGAAAATAGTATATTGAAAAAGATCAAGGTCACACAGTTTGGTACTTCTAAAGTTTATCCGACCAGAAGGATATATTTAGAGAATACTATTAAGAAATTTATTTTATACCTAGGGATTCAATTTCCAAGATTCATTAGAGGTAAATAATAGTTATAAATTGCTTACAATCTATCGGTGAAAATGGTATTGATGATGAGATTCTTTTGAAAAAGATTATTGATATTATTCCCATTGAGTTGAAATAAAAAATAATTTTTTTTATGATATACGAAAAATTAATAATATTAATTTGGATGATATTATTGGAACTCTTATGCAATACTATCGTAGTCTTAAGAGATATTCTGAAAAATCTATTAATAAAAATGATGGAGTTTCTTTTTCTATTACTTCCTTAACTTCTAATGATGAAAAACCTAATTATGTTGTAAAATATTTAAGGAAGAAGATTGTTGTTGTTAAGTCATATTATATCTCATTATAACATTTAGAGAATGAATTTTATAATATATCCAGAAGGATGATCAAAATAGTCAAAAAAGAATATTTTTAGCCCCGATATAGAATGAGTAGTAAGGATAACGATTATAAGAAATATTCTGAACTCACTTGTTATGAATATTTGAAAGATGGAAATATCCAACCTGATTTTCCAAAGCTAAAGAGGAATGACATGATATAAATAAAGTAAAAAATAAATTATAAGAAGTATAACAAATCTAAAGGCAAGAATGGCTTGAATGACTCAACAACATGGAGTTCATGTGGTGTTGATTCTCCTAAAAATTCTTTAGATAATGAACGGTCTGGATAGAGGAACATAGGTATTTTTGTAAATATACCCATGTTAAATTAATTATTAAAGTCAATGGAACGAACAACAAAAAACCTCACCAACATGTCATTAAATGAAAATTATTCAAATGGGAAAAAGTTTACATGTCATATTTAATAATATTCTGCATTAGAAGATAAATCCTTACCTACATAAGATAAAGTTTCTCATTTTTCAAAAATTTATGAAAATGAGAATTGTAAGATTTTACCAAAAAAACATGATAATGCCAAAGCTAAAAATTATAAGTCAGGTTCAAGAATAGATATTTTAACTAATAAAATATCTTATAATTATAATGTTCTTGAAAAACTATTTTAAAAAAAGACACTATTTTAGAAGATTTTGAAAAATTATTTTACCAGAAAAATAGTTTATAAACTAATTTTGATAAACATAGTTCCAAAAATATTACTAATGAGAATAAGAATTTACATTAAAAAAATAAGAAATTTTTTCTTTGAATAAACTTTAATCAATGTTTACTACTTATAATGAAAATTTTGGTAAAATGATCAATAATGTTTTTCCATATTGTGATAATACTGTAATGGGTTATACTAATACATTTTTTTCTATAAATATTGCTTTATTTTGAAATATTATCCTTTTTATACGAAGTTCCAAAGACATGGAGAGTGGAAGAAGAATTTTTCCCTAAATAAAATATAGTCTTTAGGTTTTTATACTTATTTTTTTCTATTAAAATAATATTTAAAAAAAATGAAATAATTTTGGTTACCCAACATTTTCTTTTGTAAAAATATTGGACCCCAGAATATTTTGGTGTTGAAGGTATAATATTTTAGTTTTTAGGAAAACAAAGATAGTACTAACAATAATAATATATGGTACATATATATTTGATGTTCTTGGAACATGACCGGAAACAAATACTTCTTCAAGAAGATAATAAAGATGAAAGGTGGAAAATTAACTTTCAGAGATAATGATCACATAGAGATTATCAAAATATGTAAAATTGTTCTTATTAGAAAAAATCGCATTTCAAATATTTTATTTGTTAATGGTCTGAATCACAACCTTATAATCATAATTCAGTTATCTTATAAAGGTTACCTAGTGATCTTTAGGAATGATAAATGTTTAGTATATAGTCCAACGGATGAATGTATTCTCTCTGCCAATCGGCATGAGAATGTCTGTACACTTAACATAAAAGACCCAAGGATCCATGACAAACCTTGGCCTAGTGAAATATAATAGCAATCTTTGTTATGTCAAAAAAGGTTAGGAAATTTTATCCTAATAAACATATCTATGTTGAATATGAAATGAATAGTTAAGGATCTACTGGAACTTTGGTTTAACACTTGAAAAGTATGTGACTCTTATAAATATAATAAGAAACATAGTCAAGTATTAAATCTATTAGTGAAGTCTAAATTTTTTATGATTTATTGTTAGTTCACATGGACTAATTTGGTCTTACAAAAATTGAAATCATTTGTAGAAAATAAAATATATATGTCTTAGTTGATGATTACAGTAGATATACTTGGGTTTATTTTCTCATAATGAAGTATGAATCATTTTGTTATTTTAAAATTTATTTATCCAAATTTTAAAATTATAAAAAAACTCTCCTTGATAAATATTACATGTGATCATGGTGGATAATTTTTAAATTATTATGTTGAAAAAAAATTGTAAGAAAGGTATAGAACATAAATTTTCAACACCTAGAAACCCCCAAAAAAATGGTGTAGATGAAAGAAGAAATGGAATTCTGCATGGAATAACTAGAACTATGTTGAGTGAATAATCGGCATCAAAACAATTTTGGGATGAAGGGGTTATTAATACATATTATAAAATAAATATAGTTTTAATAACACATTTTTAATAAAAATCCATCTGATTTATTGATAAAAATAAAACCAAAAGGTTCCAACTTTATTTTTTTGTTGGAAAGTATTCATTTTGAAAATGAAATTTAATTTATATAAATTTTCACCCAAATATGATGAAGGAATATTTTTAGGTTATTCAATTAATTCTAAGGCTTATATTGTTTTTAATAAAAAAATATTATACTATTAGTGAAATAGTACATGTTGTGTTTTATGAAACTGATCCTTTTTCTTGAGAACAATCTCAACCTAAATCATTATATGTTATCTCTAAAACTAATTGTAAACCTTTTTTAGAATGTTCTCCTCATATGGAAACACCTTAATAATTTTTTTTGAAGTGTTTCCTCAAGAATATTTTCTATATATTATTGAATTGAATACTTTTGAAAACCTAAGAAGTTAGTTGTTTTCTAGGAATAATTCCAGTGAAAGTACTATTGGTGATGTTGGTCAACCAGTTAGGACTATAAGTTCTTTAATAAATGAAATTAAAAATATATATTTCTTATACCAATTTGAACCAATGAATTATGTTGAATCTTTAGATGGATAGAATTGGTTTAAGGTAATTCAAGATGAACTCAATTCATTTGAGAGGAAAAAAATCTAGATATTATTTTATCGACGTTAAGAATCTTCTATAATAGGAGTAAAATGGGATTTTCCCAAAAAATGTGATTAAAAGTAATAATTATTATAAATAAATTTATACTTTTTTCGAAGGGATATAACAAAAAAACAGAATTTGTTATAAAAAAAACATATACACCAGAAGCGAGACCTGAATCTATTCGAATACTTTTATCCTTGGCGTCATTATTAAATTTTAAACTACTTTAAATGGATATGAAGTGTACTTTTCAAAGAGGATATGTTCCAGAAGAAGTTTATATTGAATAAACACAAGGTTTTGAAAATAAAAAACACCCATAACATGTTTATAAATGTACTAAATATTTATGTGGACTTAAACAATACTCTAGATGTTGGTATAAAAGATTAACTAGTTTTTTGTTACAAATTTTTTTACGGGATTTGAAAATCCAACTATTTTTATAAAATAGTTTATAAAGATATGATTATTGTAAAAATATATGTGTATTCCATTATATTTAGTTCAAATCAAAAATATTTAACTAATTACATTGTGGATATTATAAATTCTTTGTTAAAAATGAGTATGAATGGCAAGTGATCATATTTCTTTGGTTTTCAAATTCCAAAAAAAACAGAAGGAGATTTTTTTATCAACATGAGTATATAAAATATATTCTAAAGAAATATAGATACAAAAATAATAAAATTATTAATACTCGTAAATTTTTTTAAGGAATGGGAAATTATTATAAAATTTCTAATGTCCAAATTTTCTTAATTTTTTTTCTTTGGAAAATTTTCATAATTAGTTTTTATTTCATAATTTTTTTAATAACATTTTATAGAAACAAAATTTTGTTCATATTTTTTAAAAAATATCAGAATATATTTATTTAGAAAAATATAGAATAAAAGGTCAATATTACCGATATATGTTTCCAATTCGAAAGGTATTAATCTATTCTTTTATGTTTCTTTCACTTTTTCATTATATTGGTCTATAATTTTTGTTTATAAACTTTTAGTTTTAATAAAAACATTGTTTATTTTCAAAATTTAAAAATTAATTCTAACCAGAATAAGAATCACTATGATAAAATTATTAAAAACTTTGAGAGTTCAAAAATTCTTTAAAAACATCTATTGATCCATCACAACCATCAGTTTAGAATGTTTTTGAATATCAACTATTGGTTATCTTAGAGAAGATGAACCTTCACCCCCAATGACTATATAAGTGTGGCTGACCCTATGTCCCATATCAGCTCCTTCAGTGTTTATGCCCCTAAATTTATACAACCTTCAATGTCGCCAGTTCTAATGTTTTTCCTTTTCATCCATTCCCAATTTTCAAAATCCAAATCCAACGGCTACTATGGAATATTTTGCAAAGAGGTATGTGTTTATGGAAATAATGGTAGAGATATTGTGGTTTTATAAATATGAGACTACACTCAAGAAAATATTTTCATTCCAAGAATAGAAATATGTATTTTTAGAAAAACCTGATAAGGATTTAGATTTTTTATATTATATATGTTTTTTAGTTATATGCCACAATTAATTTTATTAAGGAGGATGGTATAGAAAACGATTATTTTATGATGATTGGAAAGTGATACAAATTGTCGTATAATAAAGATGCAGATTTGGTAGGAGTTCCTTCTGAATGGGAAAAATGTTTTCCTTCTCACAAACATCTTAACTGTCTTGATACATATAAAAAAACCCAAGACAAAGATTTTTTGTTTTAAGAATAAGAAAAAGTAATAATGGTTTCAAATAAGACTTTTAACAACCTAGTAGTTTCTCTTTGGTTTTATGGTTTCTCAATTATATAAAAAAGAGACAAATATACTTTAAAAGTATTAGATGTGTTTTTTTAATTTCATGGTTAATATGAGGAATATTGAATTGGTAAAATTCATCTTTATCACTATGAAAAATATCATAATAGCCTAAATAAATTATTAGATAATAATGTTTTTGGGTTTTATTATCAAAATTTCTGTTAAGTGTTTGCAATTATTTAATATAGAAAACACATCATATCCATTTTAAAAATCATGTATCTTCTAGGATGTGATGTCCAAAATGAGGTTAGTTTTTGATACTATGTCAAAAAAGTTTGTAGAGAAATTTGATGGTACTTCCCTATATTCTTAGCAATAAAGAAAACCTAATGGAGATAATACAAATAAGAAAAAGTAAAAGACATATTTTCTGGTGAAGAGAGACAAAGTGAAGAAGATTTTTGATGAGGTTTTTAAGGAAATGATGAAACGTAAAGATGATAAATAAAAAGGGGATATAGAGTTCACACTTGACCTTTTAGAGGAAAAGAGCATTGAAAATATAAGATTCTGAATAATTAAAAGAAAAATCTACAAGAAATAAACAAAATAAGAGGCTATGAGAATAATATCTTTGTTAAAACTTATTGGAAGGAGTTGAGAGAGATTTTGAGAATGTTGTCTCTACCAATTCCCACATTGATCAAATCATACCAGAAGATAATTTAGTTTTTCAAGAAACATATATAGTGCCTGGTGAGATCCCTTTAAGTGTAGATAAGGTAAAGGAAAAAACTCTTATTTAATAATTGTTCCCAATAGATCCTAAAATATAATCAAAATCAGACTTAGCTAGAAAGAGAGATCTAATAATGCAATGAATGTTAGAATAGGCTCTGGATAAGGCTGTTCATGAAGAACTTAAAGGAAAATATTCATAAGAGAATGGAAAAAGATAAGAATATGGAGAAATTGAGGATGAAATAGAAGAATATGTAGAAGAAAAAGAAGAAGATGAAGATGAAGAAGAAGAGGATGAATACGATGATCAGAAAGAAACTCAATCAGGTAAGAATCAATCAAAATTGTCACCCTCATCATCATTAATATTACCCAATAAGTATGGAATAGATAAAAAATATCATGTAATAAGAAATAAAAATCATCATCAGGATATGAAGCATGATTATCCTCAAAGAAATAAGTAGAAGACTTACTTTCAAAGACAAAAGTTGAAGAAAAGTTTGATACTGATACATATATAGAAATTACGAAAATCTAAAATGATAAGAAAATTTTGAAGGAAGTAAAAAATAAAGTGAGAAAACTAGAAGTAGGAATGAGTAGAACAAAACCTCCCTCAGGATAAGCCCGATCAATCAAACTCAACAAGAACAAGAACTAAGAAAGGATTTAACTATATTGTCCATGTTTCAGGAGATTAGAAGGAATTATCTCATACTTTACTAATCGTGAATAAAATTGTTAGATAATTTATGATAATATCAATAAGAAATTAGATTCAATAAAGGTTTTGATAGAGACAATGATATAGGATGAAGCATAATTGATAACCTTTCAATTAAATTCATGACTCACAAGAGGTCATGCAATCAAATGGTATGGTGGCCGAACCACGTTGAATGAGATATTTAGATGCATGATGACTATTTTTATGAAATAAAAAAATTATTTTATAGTGAGATTATTTTTTCATCATATTGGAATTCTACATTGTTGATAGAGTATAATTTTTTGAAGAATTATGGGATGCCTCTAATAAATATATAGAAGATGTAAATGTTCTAAAACAAAAGAACTAAGGTTTGGAGTAAGAGATGGGAATATTGAGCTATTGTGAAGATGAAGTAATCATTTTAAGAGATCAAAATAAATAATTTTCTAAATAAATAAATATTTTGAATTTCCAATACCGGACACATGAAGAAAGAATTGTGAAGTTGGAAAAATATCAGAGGTCGTATAAGAAAATTAAGGCATGCATCAAGTATATTATGAAGAAGGATTGATTTTTTTTGAACTCTTGATGTATTTATTTATCAAACTATTTTAAGATATTTGAATTTATTTAATGAATTACTATTTTTTCAAATTAAATATTTTTGAAAGTTTACCAATTCATATTGGTTATATGTACATTAACATTTTTCATGGATGATTACTTATTTCAATCAATTGTTTAGTTTTTTACTTTTCTAGAATTTTAGGAAATGTTGGATTTATTCACCATTCCTATTTGAAAATCATAAAGGAGGATAAAATATTAACAACTGGGGGAAATTATTATAAAATGACATAATTATATATCATGGGGAGAATATATTTCAAAGGGAACATGTTTATAGGGGGGGATATTATCCTATGGGGGAGACATTTTCTTATGTAAGAACTATTATTGTACTCTCTATCTTATATAGAAGAGTTACAATCCTATGGGGAGTTATAGATAAAGAATAACTCTGAATATATTTTTTTTAAAGAAAAAATTGATGCATGTATTTCAAGTATTTTTTTCATTTGTGTTTTGTGATTTTCTCTTTCCAAAAATAGGGATAATATTGCATTATAAGTAGTACTTATTACTTTTCCCTTATTTTAGTTTTTATAATCACAAACTCTTTTTTAAAACATGTTTCATAACGTTTTATATCCCATGAGTTTTAATATGTTTTTTAGAAAACATTATCTTTTAACATATATAGAATAAGTTGTAATGTATTCTGAATATAAATATTTCATCTATCATTATGATCATTGAATTGGGAATGTATTAGATTCATCATACTTATAATTTATCAGGCAAGGGGTTATACATTTTTATTTTCTATCATACTGATAACTTTCTTAACTATCGAACTGATACTGTTATTGAAACAATCATAAAAAACCTCATACTTATTATCATATTTAAAATAAATAAGTAATTTCATCAGAATAACTGAAGATTATAATCAGAATACATAAATTTTTTCCTATTTTAAGGAATATATTTAACACTTTAATGATGTTAATCAATATCACATCAGACATTTAGTTACAGATGATCTTCCAATGAACAGTTTTCTGAGGCCATTGCAACAAACATAGAAATATGACTATTGAGATATTGACAATAAATACTGAGTGATTTGATGAGTTTTAGTCTAGTCAATTACATTCTCTTATAAATATTTCTCTGCCTAAACAACTCATCTTTAGTCAATGTAATTCTTTAGTGGGTTTTTTTGTTCCACGGAATCCTTGTATTATTGTTTTCTTAAGAACTTTTGTAATTGTAATCACAGTCCTATAAATTTTATGATTAAGGGATTATAAGGATAAGAAGATGGTGAATCTGATCCATTTTATTTGGGGCATATGTGGTTAGAAAGACAGATATGATCATCATATCAAGGGCTTTTGGAGATAAGAAGAAAGAGCTATTCTGATCATCATATCACGAGATTTCCTAAAAGAAAAAGAGATACATTACTGTAAGTATAAAACAGTGGATACCTTTAGTCAATTTTACTCACTACCTTATTATTAAGATTAAAAGAGGTTAATATTTTAATAATATCTTGTATTTCATTATTACTTTTAAATAGCTATTATATTTATTGTTTTAACAAGTTATTATTTCGTAGTGCATGTTATAGAAAATTAGTATCATACTTATCTTTCTATACAATTGGTTTTATTATAGTTACTCTGATTATGATAATAAAAATTATTTGATTTAATCATATCCATTATTATTAAGATTCTTTTACTTTGATATAATCACATATATTTTAATTCTTATTTTGTGACTTTGATAATCAAACTGAGTCTATGTCTGATAAATTTACATAAAAATGATTTTCTGTTTTGTTTACATTAAATCTTTTAAACTGAGTTTTTAAACTAAAATTCACCCCTATTGTATTTATAGTCATCTAAGGTAATTATTACAATCCTAATGGTAAATAAAAACCATTCACAAGATCAACCAATCGATCAAAAATATCATCAAAAATAAAATTCACCTTTCCTATTTAATATCTGCATTTACTAAAATTGAAGGTTCTTGCATATACAAATATACAATGTGCTAGAAATCATATAGATTATTTTTTATAAACAAATTTATGAATAGGATGTTATAGGGTACCTTGATCTTACTAATTTAAATGAAATCTGTAAGTATGAATAAATAGGAGTCTCAGTTGTAAATGTACACATGAGGTGTGTTTTCTTGATTTTTTATGAATAAATAAATTTCATATTATTTGAAGGTGTAAATATGAACACCAATTGAAGGGATTTCCTAATTAATATAAATTTGGAATCATTAGTCCTTACATGACCACTACGTAAAAAGAAATATAATAAAATAAATGGATGAAAGAGAGGAAGAACTAGGAAAATCAATTGAAAGAAAACTTACAGATGATGGGCTCTCCTTAATACCATCAATTCAATGGTAAATCTCTAAAATTTAGTCATATAAAATATATTTTCATTTATTTCATTACTTATTTATTTTTGTGTTTTTAGGCAACATTAGATGCTCATTAAAGTCAATTTGGATACTCAAAAGATTTATTTCCTAGATTCACTACATTGATACCCAAAAAAAATGACCACACATGAGGATGTTAATAAATTATTAATATACTACATTCAATGTTTTAGAATAAAAAATCATGTGATATATTTGATATTTTGTTTTAATGGGAATTATTTTATTATAGGATGTTGTTTAAGTATCATGAAAATCATATAATGAGGAAATTCTATGCGCACAGGGATCCTTCAAAGTTCTAAAAGTGAAAAAGTATTAGGTAATATATAATAATATTTCACTATCAAAACACATATAATAAAAAATCTTATTTTACACATTGTTTCTATAGTGTCTAAAAACAAATGGAAAAGATTCTGGTCATTATGTTTGTAAATTTGTGAGATAGATCATATTCCATAAAAACAAGAAGCAACAAAGAGGCATTTTTGAAGATAATTACCATTTAATTTAAAATATTAATCAATCCATTGTGTATTTATATTTTTCAAGTACTACCATGACTGTGGAAAATTCTATTATTCACAAGAAGACATAAATTTTATTATCAAAGAATGGGAATCATACTTAATGGAAGATTGTACACATATATCCTAAAGATGTGACTTCTATAGAACTAATTGATTATTTCATATTTATGTTTAATTTATTTATTTCTAGTATCACTCACATAAGAATTGTTTTATTGTACAGGTGGATTAATTTTTTTCAGTTGGGGTGGTTCGTAAGAATCTGCTCATGCTCATGATAGATTGGACTTTGAGGATTCAACTTAGATAATGAAAACAATGAAATGGGTCATGAATGTATAAAAAATTATAGAAAATATGAATTACTACTACTTATTTAATTAATTTTTTTCATCCTTTTATATTTTATTTTTAAGTTAATTTACTTATCATTTTAATCTAATACTTATTTAATTTTTTCATATTTTTTTATGAAGTCATATTTTACATTCAATTATCCTCAATAAGTCACAAAAGAGATAACATGTTCTTTTATGATAATGTTACCACAATTTACATTTCCTTTCATTGTCAAACTGCTAACACTACATATTGAGTTGATGTTCTCAGCCTGAAAAACCTTTCTCATTGTTGAAAACCAAAAGAGTATAGGATGGTTTTTTATCTAATAAAATTGAACAAATATGTAGTGATGACAGTTCATATAATAAAAAAATGGGAAGGTGTGACAGGAATGACTTTACCTGTGTCTTTTTAGTTAAATTTGAGAATAATTTTTTTAAAAAAACTAACATACCCAATACTGGTCAAACACATTCATATTGTTTTGATACTTTAGGAAAATGATATATAAGTCATTTATGACATGTAGGAATCAACATCACCTTAATCTAAGGCATGGTGTGACTGATACGGCATTAAGTGTGTCTTTTAATTTAAAATTGACATTAATTTTAGTAAAAATAACAAGTGAAATACTAAAAATTGATCAAATTCATTAGTACTATTTTTATAATTTACAAAAATGATCTAGAAGTCATTTTTTATGTGTATGAATCAATAACACCTCAATCCAATGCACGGTGTGACCAGTATGATTCTAAGTGTGACTTATTCCAATTGTGTCTTTTTATTTAAAATTGACATTACTTTTTGTAAAATGAACAAGTGAAATATTGAAAACTAAAGAAACACATTCATATTTCTTTGATACTTTAGGAAAATGATCCATAACTCATTTTTAATGTATAGGAATCAACCGAACCTCAATCCGACATATGGTGTGACCTGTATGACTCAAAGTGTGTCTTTTTATTGAAATAGTAAAATGAACAGTGATATACTAAATACCAATAAAAAATATTTGAACTCTTTTAGTACTCTTGGAAAATTAACCATAAGTCATTTGGGATTATTAGGAATCAACTACTCTTCAATCTGTCACATGGTGTGACTGGTAGGACTCAAAGTGTCTGTTATCAGCATAAAATTGGTGTTATAGTTCAAAACATGGGCCAAAGACTAAAAACTAAACTAACACACTTTTATTGTCGTGATAATTTAGGAAAAATATTTATAAGTTATTTTTGACATGTATGAATTATTCTCAAGTCAAACTGAATCACTATGTGACTAATATGACGTAAAGTGCATGCTTCCACTTTTAAATTACGTTTTTGAAAAAGGAACAAGTGGCATACTAAAAATATTAAAAAACATTCATATTATTCTGATACTCTAGGGAAATGATTCAGAAGTCATTTTTGACATGTAGGAATCATTTTCACCTCAATACAACACATGGTGTGATGGGTATAACTCTAAGTGTGTATTTTTATTTAATATTGACATTAATTTAAGTAAATAGAGAAAATGACATACTAAAAATCAAGAAAACAGATTCTAATTATTTTGATATATATGGAAAACAATCTGTATGTCATTTTTGATGTGTAAGAATCAACTGAATCTCGATCTGATGCATAGTGTGGCCAGTATTACTAAGAATGTCTGTTATATGTTTAGAACTGACATGTTAGTTCAGAAAAAGTCACTCACGAAGAACATAGAAAACATGCTACAATTTTTTTGATAATTTATGAAAATGATTCATAAGTCAGTTGTGACATGTAGAAAGTTATATCACATTATATTGACACACAACACAACCAATTTGATTTGATGTGCATGTTTCATGTTTTAAATGACATTTTAATAAAAAAACAAGTGACACACTCAAAACTGAGAAAATAGATTTAGATTATTTGTATACATTAGGTACAAGATCCATAATTCATTTTAAACATTTATGAATTATGCACACCACAATCTGATACATGGTGTTACATCTATAATTCTCAATCTTCCAATTTATTTAAAATTGACATTAATTTTATCAAAAAGAATAAGTGACATATTGAAAACTGAGGAAACACATTCATATTATTTTAATACCTTAGGAAAATGATCCATACTTTATTTTTGATAAGTATTAATCAACCACACATCAATATTATTCATGATATGACCATTGTAACTCCAAGTGTGCTTATTTATTTAATATTTACATTAATTTAGTAAAAATAAAAAGTGACATACTGAAAATTGTTAAAAAAATATTTGGATTTTTTTGAAAATTTTGGATAACGATCCATAAGTCCTTTTTGACATATAATAATAAACCTCACATCAATCTGATTCATGGTGTAACCGATATTACTCTATTTTTTCCATTTTATTTAAAATTGAAAATAATTTTCTTAAAAAGAAAATGTCACATACTAAAATCTAATAAAAATCATTCATTCTATTTTTATACTTTATTAAAATGACCCATGAGTCATTCATGATGTGTAGAAATCAACCAGACCTCAATCTCATGCATAGTGAGACTGATGTGACTAAAAGTATCTATTATGTGTTTAAATTTGAAATTTTGGGTCAAAACATTTTAAACTCTCTAAAAACCAGTAAAAAACTGTCAATTTTCTTGATAATTTAGGAAAGTGATTTTTAAGTTATTTGTGACATGTAGGAAGTACTCTCACATAAAACTGACGTATGATGTGACCGATATGGATCAAAGTGTGTGTTTCCAGATTGAATTGATATTGTAGTAAAGAACACAAGTGACATAATGATAAATATAAAAACACATTTAGAATATTTTTATACTTTAATACAATGATCCATAAGTAATATTTAACATGTAGGAATCTACCACACATCAATTATATGCACAGTGTGATCAGTATGACACCCAGTGTATCTTTATTTAAAATTGAAATTAATTTTAGAAAATAGATCAAGTGACATACTTAAAACAGATAAAATACATTTTGATTATTTTGATACATTAGGAAAATGATCCACAACTCATTTTTGATGTGTAAAAATCAACCACACCTTAATACGATGCTTGGTGTGACAAATATAACTCCATGCATTCCTTTTTATTTAAAATTGAAATTTTATTAATGTATTATTTCTTATTAATGTTTAATTTATTTTTTATCTTAGTACTTTTATAATATTTTTTTCTTATATATTTGGTTTCTTTTTTGTGGGTTGAGGTTATTTTTTCAGCAACTAGTACCATGGAATTTTTTTTTGAGAGGGGATCATTGGCATCAAAGACAATGAAAAATTTATGTTTTAAAATGTTTTTTGGATTGTAATTGTAATTATAATTGTAAAAAACATTGTTTGAAATGTTTATAGTGGTATTTTTTGGTATTCATGATGTAAAATTAATTTAAATTTAATTAATTAATTTTTCCTATAGGTTACAGGTATTTGTTGTAGTTTTCTGTTTTAAAAACAACACACTAATGTAGGTTGAATTTTTATCCATGCTAAACTCACTTTGATAAAGGGGACCCCCTTTAACAGTGCTAAGGAAAACAATGTGTTTTTATCACTATTAGATGAATTTTCGCACACTGTTAATGGGATATCTATTGTAGTCAATTTTCATCCAAAAAATATATTTCTAAAATGGTTTTTGTATGATGGGTAGACAACATGTTGTAAAAATATTTTCCCCACCTTCACGCCATATAGAATATTAAACATATTATGAATTGTGTAGTTTTTATGAAAAAAATATCTTATTAATAAACTTTGACAAAATCATTAAACTTCATTGGGAATAAAGTACAGCTATCTTTTCCTTGTATTAGTAATGGATGTACTATCTATCGTAATTAAATTAAAAATGGTTTGAATTTTTGGCAGATTTGATATTCATCATAATTATGTGTACTAAGAATGAAAAATAGAATAAAATTAGTGGAATATGTCCCATTTATCTCTCAACCAGGGTATCTCTATTTGATGGTGCCTCAGAGGGTAGATGGCTGAACGTTTCCACTTCTAACATCTTACATCACTCTCCTTCTTCTCCCAATTTTTCTCCATCCCTATAATGGACCTCCACTTCTCTTCAATGCTTTCCCTTATCACATCATGATCTAGGTATTTACTACCAATTTCCTTTTTGCCTACATTGTTTTCTCTTCTTCCACATCAAGGATTCTTTCCTTGGGAATTTCCTTTCTCTAGACTATGTCAGTTCATATATCTCTGATTTATTTTCCCTCACTGTATCCTGATATTGTTTCTGATGGTATCCCATGATGAAGGTTATTCCTTATATTTGTTCAGTCCACATTCATTACTATAGTGTTTTTTTGGATCCAATGGACCTGAGTCCCCCTCCAATGTTGTCTCTCGTCTCATGGTCAAGTATCGCTACCCTTTGAGGTGTTGTCTCAATCCCTTTCTTGGAGATGATTTTTCTTATCAGCTTATCTCATTGGGGATTCTAAGGTGTGATTTCTAATATTAGTGTGTTTTTTTGCTATCTTGGATATGTTTATCCTACTCTTCAATTCATGTGGCCTATATAATTTAGTGAGCAGAAGCCTCAACCTCTCAATAATCACAAAAAAAAGAACACAAAATTATCATGGTTCAGTCGGGTGACCTATGGGTAAAGAAACCAAAAAATATTATTATTTAAACAAGGATACACAGATAAACAATTCTCCATATTTATCATATATTCCCACATAATAAAACCCATATATATAGAAATAGATGAAAATGTGAATACAATGGTTGCTATATGTTTTCTTCGAGTGGTCACCAACTACTATAATGAGACTACTATGACGGTCAGCAACCAAATAAGTGTCTTCATTTGTGGCACCAACTCCAGCAATTTTCTTCTGTCAGTCACCCAATAATTTTGGATGTTGTTATTTATATTAAATATTAAAAAATATCCAACATGATATTAAACATCAAAATGTGGATGCTTAAATAGTTCATGATGATGTTGAAATAAATATTTTTGATGTTACGACGTTCCAAATTCCCATAGGATTCTCAATTATGAGACATATTTCCCAAGTCCAAAAAATGATGGAATGTGATCCTTATAGGAGCATTTATGTCCTTATGATTAGGAACAATATCCCATGTTTGATTTTGTTGTAGTGAATGAATTTTTTCTTCCATAATAGACTTTAACTTGTTCATTTATTTTATATAACAAACTTTTTGATAGTTATCTAGAGCACCATATTCAACTATTTAAAGATCATAGCTATCCTGTTTTTTCCATACATGGAAGGGCTATGTGTGATCCTTCATGTTCTATGATTTATGATACTCTTTCCTAATATCACATCTCCGCCTGTAACAATCTCAATATTCAAAAAATACAATGTAACTTTTCTAATTACTTTCATTAAAAAGAGTGAAATATATATAAATTTCATGAATCCATATTCAATGTTTATCCTGTAACTAAGATTATATAAACATCCAAGTGATATAAAGTTATTCTATAATTCTTTTACATATCTTACATCTATAAGGCATAGAGTTTTACCATTATGCACTTTCAAATATATTTTTCTAATACCTATAATGTGGTAAGGGTGGTTATTTACCATAAGCACCACACCATTATCTAACTCTCTGAGGTTTGAAAACCAATATTGATTCCTGCACATATAGAATGAACAACTATAATCAATAATCATAGCTTCTAAATTTTTGACCATTGAGGAAACAAGGACACTAGTATCATCAACATCCTCAGTTTTCTCTTCATTATTCACCATTGGTTTTCCAATTTTGGGACAATCCTTCTTCCAGTTTCCTTTTTTAATTAATGTAGAAACACTAGTATTTCACTATACATCTAAATATGGACTCTCCTTTGATGTCAATCATGATTGAACTCTTTTGAATCCTATGAATTTCATACCAGATGATCTTCCACTAGTTTTTATAAATGCCTCCATTGAGGAATATCAATGGTCATACTTATCCTTATGAATTTATACATTATAAACTCATATATTTTAAACATCAACAGTTTTTACCATAACTTTACCATAAAAATTTTTTTGGCAGGTGATCATAACTCTCTAGTAGAGAGTTTAGAAATAAAATAATCTCATATTCATTTTTAATTGTTACCTCCAAACATTACAAATCTATCGGGATTTTATTAAAATAGTCTAGGTGATCAATCATTTACATGCCTTGTACTAAAATCTGTACAATTTCATTTTCAGGTTCAAGATTTTTTCAATGATTTTGGCCATATACTTGTTATCCAAAATATTCCACAAGTTCTTTGGAGTTCTCTCTCATCACACAATATTTTTAATTTTTATCCAAAAAAATCTGGATCACACCATCGGCTAGACGGTTGAGTCTCCTCCAATCACCTTTACATTTGTTGGCAGATTTTTCTTCCAAAGTGTTATCTCACTCCTCTTGAGTGAGAACATCCAAAATGTTACATTTACACATGTTGAATTTATCCATACCATCAAATTTCTCCACCTCAAGTTTGGTGTTGGACATCATATATCTATGTCTGGATGTGATTTCAGTACCAACATGTGTATCTAAAACAACTCCTCGAGCGGTTCGATAATAATTTCATTTTGAGGATTCTCTTTGAAAAAATAAGATCACAATTTCCAAAAACAGACAGTTCTAATGATTCTATAATATAATAAAAAGATGAAATCGACTATTTAATTTCATTAATCAGGTCCCAAATGAAAATTCAAAATTTAAATCCAACCAATCTTATTCAATGAAATCATTCCACCATTGTTTTTAAAAAAAATAAATGAATTGTAATTTTTTTAATTCAAGTCTCCACAAAACATCAAAACAAGAGGGAAAAAAAATTCAAATATCCTATTTTATTTTATTTTGACTTCCACACTACCTCTTTATGAAATGAATGAAATTCCACCTTTTTCCTTTTCTTCAAATTTGATTAAAAAACCAAATACCACTTTTTCCTTTTTTATTGCACAAACTACACACACTTCTATTCTTACTTTCCACCACTAATGAAAACCAAAAAATGGAGGGTAAATGAGAAAAAAAAGCACAATATTGCCCAAAAACTTTCCCAGTTGCGAGGAATTAGGTAGAGGGTTTACAAATGTGTGGTCAATAATAGGTTGTTGAGGGGCATATCCGGATTAGGACACCAAAACACAACAAAACTCATAGAAAGATCTTGATTTGCAGATTCCACCTCCATGCATGAATGAATCACCGAAACAGGTGGAGGTTTTAATAATGGGAGAAGGTCATTGACAATTGTGAATGATGCATTGTGGATAGGTGCAAATTCATAGAATTGTACACATCATATTCAAAAAGTGTGTGATTTTTATCAAGTAATCTAACTCAGATATGATACCAAATTGTTCTGTAGAAGTCTCACCATCTCAAGAATAACACAAAAAATAGATAAATCAAGACAAATTAATAGGGTCACACAAAATTAGAGTGTTTCATTCAGGTAAAATATGTCCATGGGGAATACTGTGAGAAAATATTATTAATTAAGAAGGAATTCAAAGATTAAAAATTCCCAAAATTTTCTACAATTTTTCTCTCAGCATTCACCAGCTGCTACAGTGAGTCTTCAATAATGGTCACCGACCAATCATGGTCATATTTAGTGACACTAACTACTGCAATTTTCTTTTATCAGCCACCCACCAATTTTGGATGGTGTTATCTTTCATCAATATTCAACATCATTCACCTCCAGATTATGGGATCACCTTACTCTACCTTATATCATTCTTCTTCAAGTTTTGTTCTTCATATTCTCTTGAGGTTATTCAATAGAGAAAGAGACATGGAAAAAATTATTTTATAGTGCCATAATCGGTGGAATCTACTTTGTTTTGCTTCAGGTGTTGGTCCTACTGATATTGTTTGTTTTTAATTGGTTTTTTATTGGAATCAACAATTCTGTTATTCTAGTATTTTGTTTTTTTTTCTCAGAGGTTATTTTAATTTGTTATGTTTTTGGAGACATTGAAAATAGTGACTATCTTCGACACTAATATCCAGGAATTTGTTCTATGGATGGTTGGTGGTACAACAATTGAAATGGATCAAATGGTGTTTGACGTTCGACAGTTACGATGTCTCTCGAGTAGTGTGTGGCCTTAGATTTGAGGACACTGGGATCAATATGAGGAGACATGGTTATCTCGGGAAGCATGTATATCCATGGAAGGGGTGAGAAGACAAGGTCTATTACATGTTTTGGAATTTTAAATTTGGAAATTGTTTTTTGGTGAATTTTGGAATTGTGATAATATTGATATAGTTATTGGTTTCCACATAACATAAAAGCATCTTTTATTATATTCCAAAAATATGGATTTGGTGGTATAATCATGTGTAATAAGAATCTTTTATTTTGGAAAACTTAGCTTCCCATCACAAATAAACATAAATATGATGATTTTTTATTAAAATAGTCATTTTCTATCTCTCATAACCACCACTATTAATATATATGTCCATCACAAATATCTATCACGTATAATCATTGAAAAAGATAAAAAATGGAATATATCTGTGAAAAATTCCTTATCCATCACTAGAAATTCATCATGAATGTGAACAATAACAACATGATAACCAATTAGGGTGGATTCATATCTATCACTACCATCCATCATAAAAAGATCAATTATATATTAATATAAGGTACACATTTCCATCATTCAATAAATTTAATCCCTTATATTTATCTTATTTTCTCTCTTTTCTGAGATTAGGATTTTGAAAGGGTTGTTGGAGTATACGTTTTCAAATTTTATAAAGGTATAATCATTATTTTTTTAATTTATTTATTTAATTATTAGTTATTTTTAATTATTACCAGTTTATTAATATTTTTTATGTTTAATTTTATTAAATTGTATTGTTTCATATAGTCAAAGTATATTGATTTGATAATATAAATTATTTTTTGTTAATATAAAAATTATAAAAATATCATATAATATTTTATAAATATCATTCTATTTAATATAATAATTTATAAATTCATTAATAAAATGTTGTATTTTTAAAATCTTAGTTATCACTACATACTCTAATGAAAGATATTATAACATATGATAGAAGTAAAAAATATAAATTATTAAATAAAAAATTTGTTTTTATCTATACATTTTATGAATTAAATTAATTTAGATAAAAAAATAAAGGTTTATAAAAATAAAAATGTGAATATTTAAAAATTAAGTCTTAAATATTTAAAACAATAAATGTATTTAAAACTATTCAGTTTCATGATATAAAAATACATTAAAATAAAACTAAAACAATGTTGATTAGAAATAATTAATATTTGAATATTCAAACTTTTTAAATCAAACTATTTAATAAATAAGTCTATTAGTAAATTTAGAATGTGGACATTCAAATGTGAATGTTTAATAAACATGTTAAGTAGAAAATTTAAAATATTAACACAAAAATGTGAATATTCTTAGAATATTTATACTAAATAGGAATAATTAATATTTTTTATAATGGTTTAATAAAAAAGGTAAGTAGTTTATTTATTATAGAAAATTTAATTATTAAAAGTATTTTTATAGGAAAAGATAAAGGTTTCGGATGGAAAACAAATTTAGACTGATTTTAAATCATATCAATAATATAAATAGTTATTAATTATTCAAATATTATTATTTTAAAAATATATATAATTATTAATGATTGAGTAAAAATAGATTCGCAGTAACATGTAAATTTTTAATAATCTCTTCAGGTCAATTATTTCAAGATTTATCATTAATGACTATCAATTCACTATTTTCAAATAATGAGTATAATATTTTGGTATCATGTGACAAGATATTGTTTAAATTAAAATTTACGAAATATTCATAGAATTTCTCATCACATGAAGAAAAAATATTGGATTTTTTATTTGATAATAGTTAATTGATTATCATATATGGTCATTGTATTCCAATTATTAACATGATTTGATGATTCAAAAATTATTTTTCACTACATCTTAAATTTCAATTGAATGTTGATAATATACTATCTATTAAAAATAAATGTTTTTACCTTTTATTTGTCAAATTTTCCTTTTCCCCTCCCTCGCTTTTCACCACTCTCATTCCCTCTATTCTCCACCCCACCTGCACAAGAGTTTCCTTGCTTCCTCTTAAGATTCCCATTGTATATCATCTACTCTATGGTCCATTTCTCACAACCCCTTTGATAGTCTCTTCCTTTATGATGGGATTGTTTGGTACCTCTTATATTCTTTATAAAATTTCCTCCTGCTCTTCCCACCACTCTTATTCCCTCTATTTCACAGGCCTCCCGCTCAGGCATTTCATTGCCTCCTCTAAGGGTTATTTTGTCATATCTCTTGCTCCATGCTTGATATTACGCAACCCCTTCAATAGTTTCATCACCTTCAAAGATCTTGTATAGTACCTCTAGTCTTCCTCTATTTCTCTTCACCTTACTGTTGACATCTGTGCTACACATGGCACAACCTCTTCATTAATTTCATCACCATCTCTGACACCTCCTCTATTCATAAAAAGTAAATCTTCATGTTCATTCATAGAACTCGATGATGGGTTAATATATCTCCTCACTAAAGATTCATTATGTTCCCAGATTCATGATAGTCAAATTAAAATACCACACTCATCCATCTCCTAACACATCCAGTATATTGTAATTTATACCTACTATCTTCTATATTAAAATTTTCTCCACTATTCACCACTTCATTTCACTATATTTAGCAATTATGGAATATATTTAATTCGGTCATCAAATATTTATTCACCCCTTCATTACATGATAAATGTTCAACCGAATTCAATGTTATTCATGATCTCTACTTTGATTCTACATTGCATAATCAATAAAATAGTGCCAATGGCATTGCATGTCTCATTTGAGTAAAGATTAGTTATCACGATCTCTAGGTTTTGAATGTAATGGTAAAAATGATTCAAGGTAACTATTTTTCATTGTTATTTCATTTTACATTAACATAATGTTTTATTTATTGTTTTTTGTTCATCATCAATATTTTTTATATATTATTCGACATCACTATTATTTTTTTATTAGTGTTTTATTAATATTATTTCTAATAAGATACTGAAAGATAATTTTTTATTATATTAAAATTTTTTAAGGAAAAAGTGGTAAAACAAGTGTTTAACCACAAAACTATAAAAAGGGTCTTTGAAGTTCAATTTAAGTCTACCGGTATCTATTTCCCTAAACAATTTACAGGAGATAGAGGTTAACTGATTTCATGGTTCCTCCATTATTAGATCTTCAAACTCAATGGCCAGCTTGTCCCAGGACTGGATGTACTCTTCAAGGCTGATCTTCCCTTTTTTGATGAACCCCAAAATAATTTGTTCCTAATTTTGAATCCAGGTGTATTTCTCTTCAATAGAGTCTCCCTCAGTTATCGCCCCACCATTTTAGTCACCTCCTCTTTAGTATCATAGAGTAAAAAAACCTGTCTGATAAATTCTTCTTCAGAACTCAATAGAAAATGAAAGGATTGACCACATAGGATATCTAATTTATACTAGCACAAAGCCTCACTATCTATTTTCTTGGAATTTATATTTCTCGTCGAACGAGTCTCTAAAGGTGGTTTAAATGAGGAGTAATACTTCTTACCCTTCCTCCTCATGTAAGTCCTATTACTCCTTGGGCTTGATGCATTACTGACCAAAAGACTGGGATTGTTTTAATTGGGTACATTCACAAAAACCCTGTCTGAATAGATCGATTTGGTTTGGTCAATGCTCAAACCTTCCATTATAAGGCCTTCAAAGCTGTTTTTCCATGGAATTAAAGATTGGGTCATTGGGTTAGAACCCCCTGAAATTCCCAGTATGGTTGGATAAGAAACATCCAGAGAAACCCCTAACTTCCATTGCGCACTTCACCACTGCCCGAACGTAAAACCTCAGTAAAAAACAACAGAAACATCCTCCTCACAAGAAGCCACATATACCATAGCATCTTTACTCCCATTCACTTCGATTTCGCTTCGACTGGAATCATTCCGGACAAATCCATTACATGCTCTCACAATGTCATTAGAGTTTTATGAATTATGAGTGGAAGGACCAGCTATGTCCTATCTCAACATTTTAAATACATTAGATTCCTTCGGGTTAATGTGAGGAACCACTGCTTTCTTCAACAAAGCAGTGCCCAAAAAACACAAACCACCAATTTTTCCATCATTTCAAACTAAACCATCACAAGCCTCTAATGACACAATACGATCAATTGGGATATCGTCCGGTACATCCACCTCCATTGAAAGTGATGGCTAAGGAGCACCGAGGTCATTCCAAAAAATACGGAAGTCATTAGTCACTGGAGAGTTAACGTCTTGAACCCTACATTCCATACCCATTAGCATCTGATCCAACAAACCAGCTACATCATGAGACTCGAATTATTTTCCACTGCCATTGTCTATCTTCTTTTTGGGAAACTAAGACCCCCATCAGCAATTACCCATTGAGGGTCCCAACCACTTATAAACAGAATGAAAATCAATTCTTGATTCGTAGATCACACAATATTCGAAACGATACAATTCACCAATAGTAATCCAAACATAATCAAATGTCACTCTTGAAACATCGATTTCAACATAAACAAGAGGGTTATCATGATGAAAAAGAGACTTAGTGTGTCAATTTAAGCATGAATATCTACCAAAAATATTCCTAATCATTCTAATAATAGAGTATTTTTTAAAAAATAAAGGATGATTTGGAAAACTCACCGAAATCAACATTATAGGAGGATATGGTTTCATATTAAAGTTGATAGAGCATCTAAAAAGGTTGAAGAAAATTACATTGAAGATGTGGGGGCCACAAAACTAGTTCTTAATTAGATATTCCCTTGGAGAAAAATGTATCACAAAATGGTGGTTGTCCAGTAGATCCACTATCACCCTCTTGTTTAAATCCAATTATTGGAAGACATACACGTCAAACGCATCGACTGATGGTAATCTCTCTTTAAACTGTGAAATCAAAATGAGATTCAGGAGTGATGAGGTTTCAGGGAACAATAAGTTTGAGATTGGAAGGTTAGGGAATCTATCATGAAAATTCATAACTTTTGGGCACATTGAAACTTGAGGTAAATGAGGAAGGATTTCAGGGTTAGAAAAGGGGAGAAACTAATAAACTTATCCTTTCTTAGACGTCAGAGGTCCCTCTCTTCCAGGGGAGGAGGGGCCAACATAATGGACACTTCCATCAAGAAATCATCATTGCATTACCTAAACTAAAACCCTCATCTCTCATCTCTATCATTAGTTATTAATATAATTTTATCACTATTGTTGAATATTTTACAAAATCAATGTTTCATGTACACTTTTTATGAATATTTTTTCAACTGTTGTTTGTTATCATTTTAATTAATTATAATAATGTTTTCTCACATTATAAGTTTTGTTATTTCATTTTTAATTTTAGTAAAAAAATTAATTTTTTTGGGTTATATCATTTTATAAAATTAGAAATAGAATTGTATCAGGTCCTACTATATATATTGTTTCCCATCATTCGTTTATTGTATATATTTTCTTTCTTTGAGAATAATATTCTTTTTTGTCTTATATTATTTTAGAAATTAAACTTTTATATCTCATGTATTATTTTCCATTAAATTTTTATGTTTAAAATAAATTTTCTTGATTTTTTAAACTACAAAAACAACAAATACTTGAATATTGATAAAATGTATTTTTTTATGGATATTTTTTTAGGATATTAAATTTTATGTAGAATTATATTTTACGTTTTTTATTTTACTTTATGTGTTTTTATCCAATATATTATGTGGTACCTTAACCCCCCCACTCTATATTTGTATCTCAGTGATGTTGTTTAATTATTTTATGAATGTTATTCTAAATAAGATTTTATTCATAATAACCTCCTTGATTATTCATTGCATTATCATTAAAATAGTTCCCAATGAGTTTACATGTATTCTTTAATTGAATATTCTTTATCACCATCTCTAGTTTTTTAATGAAGTGGTAGATAATATTAAATTTAATTATTTCTCACTATTATTTCAATTTATGTATATATAATATTTAATTTATGGTTTTTATGTCATTCATTAATATTTTTTAATATATTATTCATCATCATAATTATTTTTTCTTATCAGTTTTTTCTTAATATTTTTCTTCATTATTGTTTAATATAATATTGTTATTACTGTTTCATCTTATTGGAAATAGGTCTGTCATATACGCTTTTTTATTTATATTTGGTTCAACAACAAATTTTTATCACTATGATTATTTTTAACATTGTTTTTCTTACATTATCCAGATTTTTATTACCTTTTCAATTTTATTAAATAAAATTTCATTTTTTCTAGGTTATTTCTATTTAACAAATTAAGAAAAAATTATTTCAACTCTTGTTATATATATAGTTTCCTATAATTTCTTCATTGTATATACTATCTTTATTTGACATTAATATTCATTATTGGATGAATTTCTTTGATCAATTTAAATTTGGGATCTCATGTGTTATTTATCATTCAATTTTTATCCTCATAATGACTTTTTTCTTTTTTGATCATCTAACACTATTAATCATTGAATATTGATAACATGTTATGTTTGTGGTATTTATTTCGTAAATATATTTACTAATATGTGGAATTTAATTATATGTTTATATATTATAATTTATGTGTTTTATCCAAAATATTATGTGTTTCCCTGAAACCATAGAAAAATAATAATCATATGAAACTCATAAGAAACATAATTACTAACCTAAAGGGACTCCAGATAAGCAGATACATTTTATGTTTTTTAAAATATTTTTTTCATAATATCACCCTGGTAGTTTTTTCCAGTATAAAAAATTTTCTGGTTGGTGACAAGCCTACTGAAATTAAACAACATATGAGAACAATGATTAGGTCATATATTAATGTTCCAAGGTGTTTAATACTATATATTACTCTAGAATAATCATATTTAGCAAATTATAATGCTCTTAAAATAGTAGTAAATGTTGATCCTGATAGTATGACATATTTCTGAACATATACCCCATCTCATAGTTTTCTTACTATATTATTTCATGAAATTAATTTTAATTTCATTTTTTCACTTTTTTTTGTTGATAAAACGTTAAACATGAAAAGATTTTTCTATTTATAGGTTACTGAACCATAAGTTTCTTGAAAATAGTATTCTATTTTTTGATATTGGAAAAAAGGTTATATTTAGTAAGAGATATTTTAAATGGGATCTCTTTTTGAGTTTCTAGAGCACACAATCCTTGTTCATGTTCCTATATTTTCTCATAAAAGCCAATTTTTTAGGACATGGATACCTTATTTCCCATAAGAACATTTGATGTTGTTATATTTATTAATACTATTGGAGGATATGATTGAATCATATCTGAAGTCACCCACTATAAATCATCTCATATTAATATTTCATATGGTTTAATTCCTTCCAGGAACTAATACACTATGTTGTTCACATGACAATTGTATTAGTTCTATTGATGGTTCTAATCCTAGGAAAAGTTGGATTGTAGGAATATAATGTGTTATGCCTAACTCTTTCTTTTTTTATTCAATAATTGTGTTCTTTAGTACCCAATTGATTATTTTTCTATATGAATAACTTTCTCAATTTTTAAAATTTGATATTGGATCTATTGTGTTCAAAAAATAAATTTTGACAAGTGAATTATACTAATTAATATTTTCTATAAGGATTAATATAATAGGGTTTAATAATTCCATAGGAAGGTATTATTTAATAATATTTTCTTATTTTATATATGATTTAATAAATAAATTCTGATTTTTTTCATAATGCATGATTTATTTCTTCTTGAAAGGGGGATCTTGATAAAATTTTCCAATATATTGTATTTTTCTTTTCCAGGATTTTGAATGTAGTAAAACATTTCGCTCACTTATTTGAAGGAAATGAGGATGATATTACTTATTCCGACATCATTGATGCAAGAGGTTCCATTAGTGTGACTATTCCTCTTTTAAATCCACATTCCATAATAAATTATCACTATATATAATAACCTTCAAATGGAAGACAATGAAATTCATTTATATTATGTATTTCTTAGAGGTAAATTAATTTGTAACAAATTCCTTTATTGAAACCCTAATACTAAATTAACACATGAGTTCTAAATCTATAAAAATTATTTAATTTTTTTTATAAATAATCTCTAATAGGTGATTATGCAGTTCTCATTAACCAAAATGTACCATATATACTCATTAAGAATTTTGTATTCTATTTATATTGTAATGGACATAATACATTATGTTTTCATCTATGTGTATTGTCAACACTTAATTATCAACTATAATTATTATTTGATTATGTATTATAATTTTTCATTATGCATTGTTTTTTGAAATAAACGTATTTAATTATGTACATTACTCAAATTATATTGAAGTGGTATATTGTTCTTTAAGTAAAAAAACATTAACCGGTGGGCTCATTCATTTTATAAAACTATCTAATAGTTTATTTACTTGAAGAGTTATAATTTTTCATTTATGTGGATGTTTATTTATTCTTTTAACTATTAAAATAAATTGAAATTTCATATTATTGTTCATGGATTGGTTATAATTTATAATGAAATTTATTTGAGCTCAGTTCGTTGATAATTTGGCTTGTATCCAGGACCTATAGGAGCATCCTTGAAAATATTTTTCTTACAAATAGGACCATATTAGAAACCATTGTAGCAACCCTTCATTAAGAAGAATATCACATTTGAATCCATTGAAATCCACCTGTATAAATCCTTCAGGTGCCATATTCTACAATATATCCACTTGCAGACCAATTCTACAGCTTCGGGTGCAATGACTTGCCTAACATGAAGTATCATCTATCATTATGGACTATGAAGATAATGCACCACTAAATTTGAGTATTGGGGAGTATTTTCCTCTTTAGTATAGACTGATGGAGTGTTGGTGTATAATACATTGGGTTGGGATCAAGATATTTCTTGTAAGGTGCTCGGTTGATGGTCAAGGTGAAGTCTGGCCCTTCACATCGGTTTACTTAAACCTCACCCGTCCTACATATCAAGCCCTTTGATCAATTTATTTTAGGTTTAATGACATTCATTATATTTTTAAATATTATAATGATATGAATTTTAATTATCCAATTGAATCGTTTTTTCATTCATGTAATTGATTTCCCAATCATGAATGTCCAATATAAATTTTTATTAAATATTGATTCAACTTAATATTTTATTCTATGATTAAGTTTTCTCAACAATTTCTCACCTTTTATTCCATTATTATGTTCCACTTATTTCTAATTTAAATATAATCAATATTAATATATTTTTTTAACTTTGAAATATGGTATTCTCTTATTAAAAATAAGAATTTCATTATAGAGTTGTGCAAATGTATGGGAAAAGTATTAGTTATTTATATTTTTATAAAAGAAATATTTAGAAAAATTGAAAATTGTTTATATTGTTTATGAAATTTTAAATAATTTCACTATAATTTTTCTTCACACCGATTAAATTTTACCAAAAAAATATTTTTGATTATTAAATTTATATAATAGATAAACTACTTAACTTATTTTATAATTTTAGCTAAAAATATATATTAATAGTTTTTTAGTTGAAATTTTGAATATAAATATAAATATTATGGATTATATATTCTATATAATTATTTATTTCTATATAAAATAAATTTTTGTACTTTATGTTTAATAAATAATGGATGCAGAAAATATAAGAAAATATTTACTACATAATCATAGTTAGACATTCCATCGAAAAAAATAATATAATTCCAGTATAATTTTTTTATATTGATCGTGTTGAAGTATTTCCTGAATTTTTGACTTAAAATATAGAATTTATTCAGAGGGTATGAACTAGTGTCCTTATAATAAATGTGATCCTTGCGTATCTAAATCATTTGATATTTTTAGAGTTATTTTATTACACTTAAGATTCCAATTGGATTATAATTTTTTTAATAACATGATAAAAATAATTCAGAGGGGAATATAGATACTTTTTCTATTAATCCATCATAATTTCAAAATTTTGTGAACATTTCTATTGATCTATCTTTTCATTAAATAGATTATCAAAATGATAATTAAAATTGTCATTTTCAATCATCCGAATTTTATGATGTGATAAAATCTATTGAAGTTTTATTATGTTCTAGATGAGAGATCAATAAATTTTATGTGGCTATGAAATTTATGGTTGTTAAATTAGATTTTTGAATTCATAATTTCTCCCTTAATTGTGTAATTTTATTAGTAAAATAATTTTTGTAAGATTAAAATACATTTCCATAAATTTTATGAAAGTGAGAAGCATATAAATAGATTGGGCTTAAATTATCAAATGATTCATATGTGTTCAAATTATTTTATTTTATATTTTGATGATTTTTAATTTTTATAAAAATTCATCATGTAGATAGTCAAGGTAATAATAAAATCAGCATGGAAAAAATAATCTTGAATATATTAAACTGTCAATATACTTTTTTATTACACCCATATTTCTAGGCTTGTTTTTGAATAGTATCAATATTTTATTCATGTCATAGAATTAATTTTTTTTATAAATAGTTTATTAAATTATCCATGTAATGATGACTTGAGGAAAAACATTACCCATAAAAGTTTTCTTTTGATTCAAAATATTTTAATTTCCAATTATATCTTTCAACAGATTCTTTTTTTAGTTTCGTTATATAGTAAATATTTTCTTTTCCAATTTTCATAAATCTATAATTATTAATTTCTAATATGTTGATGAGAGAACCATATCAATATTTTTTAATATTAATTTCAAGTCATCATAAAATTATTGATGATTTTTTCTAAAACTATTTATTGACGATTTGAAATTATATTAATTTATTGATATATCTATATATTATATATTTAAATAACAAAATTATTTAGAGATTCATTATTGTAAAAAATAGTGACTTACCAGTATATGGTAAATTATTATGATAAATTAAATATGTTTAAAAATCTTGTCTATAATCCATAGGTGGCGACAAATCATTCAGGATTTTCAATGGAAGAAAACTTTGTCTTTACTTTCAACACATATTTCATTCATGTAATTGATTTCTCCACCCTGAATGTACAATATAGATTTTAATACCATATTAATTAAACATAATATTTTTCTAAAATGTTAATGATGTCTCAATAATTTCTCAATTTATATTTCATTATTATATACTACTAATTTTTATTTAAATATATTCAATATTATTATGTATTATTATGTTTAAAAAAATCTTGCTCTCTAAATTGAAAATATGCATTGATTTATAGCACCAAGAGAATGCATGAGAAAAGTACTTGTTATTTATACTTTTAGAGAAGAAATATTTAAACAATTGAAAATTATTTATATTGTTTATGAAATTTTAAGTCATGCCACTTTTATTTTTATTCACTCTAATTTAATTTTCCCAATAAAATATTTTTTATAATTAAATTTTAAAAAAATAATCTACTTTGATAATTTTATAATTTCATATAAAAAATATTTATTAGTCATTTTTATTTAAAAATTTAATATAAATGTAAAATTTATGAATTCTATATTGTATATTATTATTGAATTTTATATGTCATATCAACAGTTAGAGAATCTATTTCATTCGGTCTATATATATTTATCGGCCTATTAATAATTTTATGCATGTTCTGCTAAATGCAATGTTATTCATGATCTCTACTTTGATTCCACATTTCATGGTCATTAAAACAATGCACAATGACCTTAATTGTCTTCACTAATTTCGGTTGCTTTATCACCATATCCAATTTCTTAATGTAATGGTAACAATGATTCAAGGTAATCGTTTCTAACTATTATTTCATTTTACATTTACATAATTTTTCATTTATTATTTTTTTGTTCATCATAAATATTTGTTTTATATATTATTCAACATCACTATTATTTTTTTTGATCAATGTTTTCTTATTATTATTTCCCTTTAGTTATTAATCTAATTTTATCATTATTATTGCATCATCTAGGAAATTAGTGTTTCATTTACTTTTTATTATGTATATTTTTTTCAAATGTTGTCTATTATCACTATTTTTTTATAACAATGTTTTCTCTCACTATCAGGGTTCTCTATTTCATTTTCAGTTTCATTAAATAATTTTTTTCTTGGTTATATCATTTTAATGAATTATAAATTTTATTATTTCAACACTTGATATATATATATATATATATATTGATAATAATTTCATTATATATATTATCTTTCTTTGAGATTAATATTTTGTGGGTTCTTATATTATTTGAGTAATTTAACTTTTATATCTAATGTATTAATTTTTATTCAATATTTATGGTCTTAATGAATTTTCTTACTTTTTTGAACTTCAATCACTATCAATACTTTAATATTGATTACATATTCTATTTTTGGGGGATATTTCATAAGTATATTAAATATTATACATCATTTAATTATATTGTTTTGTATTTAACTTTTTATATTTTTTTATCCTAAATTTTAATTATTATCTTGACCCTCCAATTCATGTTTTGTATCTTAGTATTGTTGTTTCATTATCTGATGCAGGTTAAAACAAATGAAATCTTATTCATGATATCTAATTTTATTGTACTTTTCATGACTATTAAAACAGTTCCCAATGAACTTAAATGTTTTCTTTGATTCATGTTTATTTATCACTATCTCTAGTTTTTGATGAAAATGTTAAAAAATATTCAAGGTAATTGTTTCTCACTGTTATTTAAATTTCCATTTACATAATGTTACATTTATAGTTTTGTTTTTCATAATTTATATTTTTTTATACATTATTTATCATCACTATCATTTTATCATATCAGTTTATTCTTAATATTTTTCTCTTTAGTGTTTAATATATTTTTCTCACTATTGATTCATCTTCTAGGAAATTAAACTGCCATGTACTTTTTGTTATGTATATTTGTTTCATCTATTTATTTTTAGCTCTATTATTATTTGTAAATAAAATCTCACATTATCAAGGTATGTTATTAAATATAAATTTTTTATTAAATAAAATTTCATTTTTTCCTAGTATATTTCAATTTAACAAATTATAAAAAGAATTGTATCAACTCTTCCAATATAAATTATTTCTCATCATTCATTCATTATATATACTATATTTCTAAGAGCTTAATATTATTTGTTTTATTATATTCTTTGACGAATTTATCTTTTATATATCATTTATTATTTCCAATTCAATTTTATAGTTATAATGGGTTTTCATTCTTCTTTAACTTCAAACCCTATTAATCCTTGAATTTTGTTAACATGTTCTATTTATGGTGGATTTTCAGTATATAACAAAGGATCTGATTAGTGACCAATATTCTAACATTCTAGGACTTATTATAATAATGATTATTTCATATATCAAGGTTCCAAGGTGTTTAATACTAAATTTTACCCACAAAATATTCAGATTCAGAAAACTTTTATTCTCATCAGATATTAAGAAATATTTATCCCAAAGATATGTTTTATTTTGGAAATCATACCACATCTCAATGTTTTTTTACATTAGTAATTCTTGTAATGAATTATAACATCGTGTCGTCATTTTCTATTTTTGTTGATCATAATTTAAACTGGACATGATATTTCAATTTTTCGGTTACCAAACCTTATGTTTCACGCAACCTATATTCTCTTCATTGATATTGAAAGCAGAGTTTATCTTTATTGGGAGAGATATTAAATGGGTTCTTTGTCTATGTTTCTAGAACACACAATGTTTGTTCAATTTCTAATAGTGTCTCACAAATGTAATTTTGTTTTGACTTCGAGTCTTTATCACTCATAAGAATAATCAATGTTATAATCTTTGTTGATATTTGAGGTGCGTGTAATTGAATCATGTCTAAATTCAGCCTCTACATTTAATCTCATATAGAGATAGCAAATACATATTTTCATTTATGTAACTAATACACTATGTTGTTTCCATTATGATAGTGTTAGTGTTTTTGTGGGTTCTAATCCTGGGAAAAGTTGATTTATATCAATATAAGGGACCATTAAAAACTCATACTTTTTTTCAATGCTTGTCTGATTTACTTCCCCCATTGATTGTTGCTCTATATGACGGACTTACTCAGTTTTGAAAATTTGATAATGGATCAGTTATTTTATAAAATTAAATTTCAAAAATAGAATTATACTAATTTGTATTATCTATAAGGATCATTCTAATAGGGTTTTATGATGAAATATAATGTTAATATTGAATCATATTTACTTATTTTATTTGTGATTCCTTCCATAAATTCTTATTTTTTCCCCGCTAAATTGTTTATTTATTCATGAAAATGGGATCTTGATAATTTTTTCCAATATTTTGTATTTTACTATTCTAGGAATTTGAATGATGGAAAAAATTTAACTCACTTATTAGAAGTAAATTAAGATGATTTTATTTATTCCAACATCATTGAGGCTAAGAGTATTATTGGTATTATTATTCCTCTTTGAAATCCACATTTATTCCCCAAATACTCATTATTGATAATGAAATTCAAATGAATGTTAATGAAATGAATGTACATTTTTTATTTCTTATAGTAAAATTAATTTTTAACGGCTTCATTTATTGAACCCCTAATAAAAAACAAACACATAAATCCCAAATCTATATAAAGTATTACATTTTCCTCACAAATAATTTCTAATATGAGATTATGCAGTTTTTATTAACCAAAATGAACTATGTTTACACATTATGATTTTTTTATTCTATTTACATATTAATTATCCTGATGCATTATGTTTTCCTCTAAGAGTATTATTAACACTTATTTATCACCCAAAATCATTATAGATCATGTATTATGATTTTTCATTATGAATTTTGTTTTTAAATATTCATATTTTGTTATGTACTTTACTCACTTTAGTTAGAAGTGGTATACTGTTTTTTAATTATATATCGTTAACCAATGGGTTGATTCATTTTCATAGATAATATAATAGTTTATTTAATTGAAGATATATAATTAATCATTTATGTGTTAATTTATTTGTTTTATACACTCTTAAATCAAATGGAAATTTCATAAGATTGGTTAGAATTTCGAAACCAAATTGTTCAAGCTCAGTTCATTGCTAATTTGGCTCATGTCTATGACCTAAATGAGTATATTTGAAAACTATTTTCTTGCTGATATGACCAGATTATAGACCCTTTCAAAAATACTTCTTAAAGCTATAACTTACTTCTAAATCCCTTGAAATCCAACTGTATGAATCCTTCAAGTTCCATCTAATGTAACAAATCCACTTGTAGATGAAGTTTGCATCATTGGGTGCAACGACCAGTCTAACAAGAAGCATCATCAAGCACCATGTTCCATGAAGCTGCTACAACACTAAAGTTATCTGTCACGGAGTCTATTCCACTTTAGTGGTGATTGATGGAGTTCTAGTGTTGTAGCCTTTGGGTTGGGATCAAGCCATTGCTTGTAAGGTGCTCGGGTGATGGTCAAGGTGAAAGCATTCCCTTCACCTCTATTTACTCCAACCTCACCCATCCTTCTTATCAAACCCTTTAATTTCATTATTTTTATATACATGAATTTAATTACAACATTAAATATTATAATGATCAAAATTTTAACTATAAAAATTGAAATATTTTTTCTTTTATGAAACTAATTTCTCCATCAAGAATGTCTAATATAATTTTTTATTCCTTATTAATTAAACTAAATATTTTCAAACATGTTTACGATTTCGGAAAAAAATTTCAAATTTTATTACATTATATTGTAAAACTTATTTTTTATTTAAATATATTCCAAATTAATATGTATTATTATGCTTTCAAAATAACATTCTCTTATAGAAAATAAGCACTGATTTATAGCATCGTATGAAAGCACATGTGAAGTACTAGTTTTATTATATTTTGTAACAAAAATATTTAAACAATTAAAAATTATTTATATTATTTATGAATTTTAAATCATTCCACTCTTATTTTTCTTCACATTGATTTAATTTTCCAAATAAAAATATTTTTGATAATTAAATTTTATTAGAAAATAACTTCTTCACTTATTTTATAATTTTTTATGAAAAATATTTAGTAATAATTTTTTAGTTTATATTTTATATATAATTATAAAACTTATGAATTATATATGGTATGTTAGTGTTGAATACTATTCAACATTTATTTTTATACGTTATTTTTAGAAAATTATATATGGAGAAAATATACAAAAAATTTTATTACATGATCATAGTTAGATATCTCTTCGAAAAAATCATATATTTATGGTATAATTTTTTTAGATATTGATAGTGTTGCTGTTTTTAATGAATTTATTCCTTCAAATATGGGATTTTTTCTGAAGGAATGATCATGTATCCTTGTAATAAATTTTCTATTTGTGGATACAAATAAATTAATATTTTTAGAGTTATTTTATTACATTTATGTTTCCAATCAGGTTATATTTTCTATTAAAAACACAATGAACATCATTTATAGGGAAATAATTTTTTTTACTATTAATCCATTATAATTTTAAAATTTAGTGGACTTTCCTATTGTTTTATTTTTCAATATTCATAGAATATAAATTATGATTAAAATTATCATTTTGAATCATCTTAGTTTTATGATATGATGAAACCCATTAAGCTGTCCTTATTTCATAGATTTTATATCAGTAAATTAGAAGTGTATATGAAATTTATTACCATTAAATTATATTTTTGAATTCCTAATAATTTATTTTAGTGATTACTTTTCTTAGTTAAATATTTTTTATAATATCAAAATACATTTCAATAGTTGTTTATGAAAGTAAAAAGCATGTTAATTGTCCGGGCATTAATTATCAAATGATTCATATAAACTTAAATTGCTTCATTTTATATTATAATGATTCTTAATATTTTATAAAATCATCATGTGGATTGTAAAGTTATTAAGAAATGCAACATTAAAAAATATACTTGAATATGATAAAACTTCATGTTATCTTTTTATTACTCTCCAATTTCTATGTTTGTTTCTGACCAATATCAAAACATCATTCATGTCATGGAATTGATTTTTTTTGTAAATAATAGATTGAGTCATCCATGTAATGGGGACTTGTGGAAACATTTTACCCCTAAAAATTCTCTTTTTCATCAAAATAATTTAATTTTCAATTCCGTATTTCATACAAATGCATTTTTATTAGCGTAGTTATGCAGAAAATATTCTCAGAAGCCTATTTTCATTAATCTATAATTCATACCTCTTTATATATTTATGATATAACCAAATCTATATTTTAAATTATTAATTTTTAATCATTTAAAAAAATATTGATTTTTTCTGGAAATTTTGATTGGTGAGTCAAAATTATTATAATTTGATGGTATAACTATATATGATATAGTTGAATAAAAAAATAATTTAAATATGTATTATTGTAAATAATTAGTAACTTACCAGTATATGGTGAGTTACTGAGAAAAAGAATATATGGTTCTAAATCATGTCAATAATTCCTGGGTGATATAAAATTATTCACACTTTTTAATAGAAGAAAGCATTTTTTTACTATCGTCACATATTTTTTCCTACTAAACATACATTTTGATGAAATATATATCATTTTATAAAACATATAATTTTTGTTTCTTTATTTCATAAAACTATTTATTAGGTGGCCATTAACCAACATAAAATAGTTTATAATGGTAATGATCATCATCAGAAAAAGTGTAGCATCTCTTCTATATTGGTGTAATTATTTAGTCTTTAAATTATTGAGGGAATAAATTTTGGGAAATATTATTTTTATGATATATTATAAACCATGATAGAAATGACTTTCCAGATGAAAGATATTGTCTTGGAATAGTTAAATTGTGAAAAAATATATAGGCATATAGAATTTCAATCATTTGAAAATGATAGAACAAAAAGATCAATGAATCCAAATGCTTCTTATTCACTTTTAAAATAATATTATTATTTATTTTGATAATGGATTTAAAATTTTAGGTTGTTATATCAATATTCTTATATTTATTCACATTGTTTAAAAAATAGTTATATCACTATGTTAAAATGGCTTGATATCTTAACATAATGGAAAAGTTTTTTCCTATTGGTATCACATGGTTTTTTGATTCATCAATTTTGGGGATGTCCATAGAAATATCATTTGTTTCATGGTATTTTTCTTATAACTTCATAATATGGGTTATTATGTAATTTTTAAGAAGTGTATATTGATAGCTTATGTAAATTGAAAAAAAAAATCACCACTATTCATCAACTTAATAAAATATTTAATATTAAAACCTTGTATAAATGAAACTCTAGGGGGCTTGTACAATTTTGATAAAGGTAGAAATCTGAAAACTCTACATCAAAATTGAAAAAACGTATGTGATAAAGCCTTAGTGGAAGGATCAATTACAGAGATATATATGCATGGAGAACTTTTAATTTCATACTCATACTATTTTAAATTTGAATATTCTGATAAATATAACAGAATGTATCAAAAAATTAATGTTTATATAGGGACACATTCAATTCATTATTTGTATTCAATCAATTGAGACTTTCTTTTGGTTGTGAACATGAACTCTAGATTTTAGATGAGGAACAGGAGGGCTCATAAATATTTTATACTCAAATTTTATGAAATGAAATAATTTATAAATTATTTTTACTATACTTATTTTTTATTAATATATTAGAAAATAATTTATTTTTATTATTTATTTAGTAAACAATTTTTATATTTGAAAACTATTCCCAAATATAATTTTATGTACACTCCATGAAAGTAGATAACATAATTTTATGTTCTGGTTTTAAAATTTTCTTTTTAAAATACATTTACCTCCAAAAATAAGAAATCAATATGCAATTTATTATTATTATAATTACTAATAACTTTTAAAATTTCAATAATATGAAAATGGAATTGATATTCAATTATATGCACTAAGGAGACCACCATCTAAGTTGGTCAAATGTTATAATGGATATGTAGCCAATGGGATTTAATTTCACAAACACACATATTTAGAGTCAAAGAAATAAATGAATAATGGTGTTATGTAAAATAATTTCATCTCAAAGAAAGTGAAATTGACTTATATGGAATACTATATGAGAAAATTGAGTTATCATTCCCGAGACAAGGGTATGTCACAATTTTCTTATTTCATTTGAATGATTTTGATTGAGGGATTAATATTCATCCATAGTATGAAGTTGTTAACATAAAATATAAAGGCTATATTGAATAAAATAAACTATTTTTTAAGACCTGGAACCAAGTTGGGTTCGATCTAAAACAACCCAAAGCCTACGTCCATATGTTAGGGGTTGGAGACCAGCGCCAAAGGCACAACTAACTTAGGGAGACCTTCCTTGGGAATATTTAACAGAAACACACATAATGAAACACATGATCAAACCACATAAAAGGGAAAGTAGAAAAAGATTCAACTACTATAAAGAAAAGTAAACATGAATGATTGTCTAGATAGTAAAATGAATGGTAGTGAAAACTATCGGGAAAAGGGGGGAAACACATTCACAAACAAGAAATAATCACAACCTATAAAAAACTGGTAAAATAGTCTACTGAGAGAGAATAAATCCTAAAACCCGACCATGAACACTGAACATGGTACATGCAGCTCGTTTCTCTACTCTCCTCTATAGTCTCGATCGACCTATCCATCTTCTACAAAAGACGTGACTAGTGTTTTCCAAATCCCATGCAGGGTTGAGTAAAACATACCCTGTAAAATGCCTTGAAAATTTGAATGGGATGAAGTAAGAGATACAACTGGAAAGATGCAATGTAGGAATAAGGTACACTAAAAGTTCTCAAAATAGTATAGCTCCACCTAATAGTAGATACACTCATTCATTGAAACCCAGTCGAGAGAGTAAGGGGATCTCCATCTTACAACTCAGCCCAAGAAATTTGAGTTTCTATTAGTTCCAAGGTAGCCACCTATGATTCACAACACCTCTTTGTAACTGCCCAAGAGGTACAATTCAAATGGTTTGAAATCACCAAACATCAATTCTATCTACCTTAGGTGGCACTGACTCGCCCGCACAGTTTTAGGTCACGTCATGAGAATGCATCTCAGTGGGGAAAGCACACATCTTTCTTGTGAGTCCTTAGGTAAGTCAACCATGCCTCGCCACTGGGCCACACAGTCGAGGGTCCTACTTTGGTTGTCATTGAGGAACACTACATCCAAGCCTAGCTGTAGGGTAACTTAGAATTTTATTGGTAATTCCACTTCTACAACTCTCTGGAGGGTAAGCCCATAAATATCATCATGGAATGCCACTAGCCAGCCTCATTGGAGGGTTAGCCTGGAACCATCATTGGGAAATGCCACCATCCATCTTCACTATAGGGTAAGCCCATAACTATCTTTAGGGAACACCACTTCCTAGCCTCATAGGAGGGTAATCCAAGAACTGTAATTAGGGAATGCCACTTCCCATCATCAATATAGGATAAGCACAGAAGGTTCATCAGGGAACACCACTTCCCAGCCCAGCTGGAGAGTAAAACCAGAACTACTCTAGTGAGCCTGTCTGTCTGTTACCATCATCGGGTGTCCTCTCTACACATGCTTACACGGAATATCCAAATCCTATATTCAAATCCACTTTCAAGGGAACAATCACGTTCTACATGGAAAAAAATTAGGATAGGCATCTCGCAGGCCACAATCTACGTTTAAATGTATGATATACAAAGGCTTGAAGATTGATCAACTGAGCTCATGAAAAACATACTATGTGAGAGTTCCACCCAATGTGTGGCCCATCTTATTTAGATAACCATGTTTAGTTAGGAAAATAGTTCCACCACATGTGGGGGAACACACTTTGTGGGTGGGAAACATGGTGTGTCCTACCGATCTGGAGACTGGGTCATGTCCGATGATTGTGCACGTGTACTCGTACTTCAAGTCCATGTAATTTGGTAAATGATGTGTTGCTCCAAACAAGATGATATATGTGTTACCATGATGTGACTATGTGCTTAACACATGGACATATGTTCTTTACACAGGCTGCCTCACGCAAAAGGCAGTACACGGCGTATCAAGGGAAGAACTTTATGTACCTTCATTAACTCTTCCAAAAAACTTGTGTTGCAACTGAGGGAGGCTACACACCATAGTTTCTTCATTTAAAATGGTGTGTAGTTCCTGTTTCTTATAGTTTTCTATATCTACACTGAATATTTTCCCATGCTTCTAATCTTCCCCAATCACTGTCAACACCACTTGAAATTGCTCTGAAGACACCAGATCTTGTTGAAGAACACAGGTTTTATTCTTCATTCATTGTGAATTGTCCTCGGCCAGAACTGAGGTTTAAATGGATCTTCCTAGTTCCATTTTTTCTTATATTCTCTTTATATTGTTATAAAACCATCAAAATGTTCATCCTAGGATCATTTTCTTTCCAAATTTATGCCTCACTCACAATTTTGTCACCATTTCATGAATCCAATTTGATTCGGTGTCATTCCGGGTGCCCAATCGAGCTCAAGATTCCTAGAAATTTGTCAAACCGTGATCCACAGGTATAAAACACTGATAATAGATAATAAAGTAGTATGATAAGAACCAAACCTAAGGTTCGGATCGTTGTCCAAGCATTCTTGGCCAACCGATCGAAATTGTGAAATTCGAGTGAGATTTACCGATAAAGAATCTACAACTAGTACCCGGGCTCATGAAAAGATTGGATACAAGGGAGAAAATTGAATAATTTAATATCAACATGCTCAATGGTTAATTCAATATGTAAAACCCATAGAATGAGTCCTACCTAGATTCAGTCTCTTTCTGTTCACGCGGAATGTGATCGTCGATGAAGGAGAAGGATCTGTTGCGCTTTGATCGTCCCAAGTTCAATGTTTTCATCATTCTTCATCATCGTTCGTCAATATATGGATAGGAAGAGAAAATAGCAGAGAGTTTTCTTCATTGGAAAAATAGTGTTGTGATCCGAAATTGTAAAAATATTTATTTATATCTATATTTTAGGTCTATGGATTCTTGTTTTATTACATAAATTTATTTATTTATTTATTTCTCATAAAACCTTCTATCAACTTGTGTGGTTTCCTAACTCCCCAGCTAACTTATTTTATGTCATTATTAGGGTAAACAATAATTTCTAGACTGAAACATGGTCTTGTATTTTTGATCTCATCAACCAATTAAGATTTATCCCATTATATTTGAGTGATTTCTTATACATAATATAAAATATTTTTAATATTTTTATAAATTTAATTCTAGGAACATCTAGACTCAGAATCGCACACCCTTATATCTCCTAGCTCTAGAATAATATTCCAAGTATTATTAAGAAAAAACTGGGTCACTACGTCATTCCCTCCATTAATATTCTATTCCCCAAAGAGAAAAACTAAACAAACAACTCGGGGTACTGAGTCTCCATCAGCATCTCCCATTCCCAGGAACTATCATGCATGTTTCTATGATGGCACAACACACACACCAAAAAGATAGATCTTCCTTGTAGGTTTTGCTCCTATCAGTCCTCGATCGCCACTCGGTGTTCTATAAAGGTGGCTTCATCATTGATTTCTACCTCACCCCAGTCAATAATATGTGTTGGGTCATGCATGTATCACCTTAGATGCCACATGTGGAAGACATCGTGCACCCACTCCAATTATGGGGGTTTGTCAAGGTTGTAGGAAACTTCGATGATACTTCACACGATCACAAATGACTTGATGAATAATGGGGATAACTTACTTTTTAGGCCGATCCTATGAATTACATGTCATGGGAAGACTCTCAAGAAGATGTGGTCTCCCTGGTCAAACTCAAAGGGCCTACGACGGAGGTCTGCATTTGTCTTTTGTATGCTATGTTATGTCTTCATCCACTCACAGATGACCTAAACCTTCTCCATCATCACCTAAACCAACGCTGGGCCCATGAGGGAGGACTCCCCTCTCTCCATCCAGCACAAGGGTGACCTGTATAGTCTTCTATACATGGGCTCAGAAGGTTCTATGCTGATAGTATAGTGGTATCTATTTTTGTAAGTAAACTCCACCAAAAATAGTTGATCCTCCCAGCTCAGGCTGAAATATCGCACGCACGCTCTCAACATGTCCTCAAGAACATAGATTGTATGATTGGTCTTCCCATCAGTCTGGGGGTTAAAGGATATTCTCATCCGCAGATGGTTCACAAATCTCTCCTATAGGCCCATCAACAATTAGGATGTAAATTGTGCATCGTAATTTGAGAAAAGCGTCAATGGTACCCTGTGAAGTTGGATGACCACTCACACATACAACTGCCCCAAAAATCTCAACCTAACCCTACTCTATAATGGAAAGGATGTGTGACAACTTCATTATCCAGTCAACTACCACCCATATGGAATCATGTTCCTTTGCTATGTGTGGAAGCCTAGTGATGAATTCTATAGATATACTAACCCACATCCATTCCGGGATATCAAGAGGCTACAACAATCCTACTAGAACCTGATTCTCAGCCTTAACCTATTAATAGGTAATGAATCTGGAGAAGCAATCTGCTACATTTCGTCTCATGTTAGACCACAAAAGTTGTCTCTAAAGAACCATGTACATCTACCCCACACCGGGATTTACAACTAAGGGAGAAGTGTTGAACTCTCATATTACTTCCTACCGCATTAACACTAGAAAAATTGTATGTCCCTACAACTGGATCTCATGATTACCTCATTCAAAATATCTATTAGGTGTGCCTCATGTTGATATTTGATCATGATCAGCTTATAAGTCAATGTTTCCCAGTTTAGACTCCTTTACAGAATTAGCAATAGTAGGAGTCAACATCATAAACTGAAGGAAAATTTTACACTCATGCTCCACTAGGGTCAACTGTTAGGAGGAAAACTATTCTAAAGCTCCCCACATTAGGCAAGCTTGGGACTTCCTACAAAGGTCATATGCTACAAAATTTACCTTCCTCGAAGTATAAACAATTTCAAAGTCATTTTCATGGAGGAACTCCAAAAATCATCATTGTCTCTGGTTTAGATCTCTCTGTGTGAAGATGTACCTGAGACTCTAGTGGTCTGAGTAAACCATACATCTCTCTCCCATAAGGTAGTGTTTCCACATCCCCAATAAAAGACTACTTCTTCCAGCTCCAGACCATGTATTTTATAATTCTTCTCATTGGGTCTCAATTTCCACAAACCATATGTGATGACCCCCTGACATTACATTATCACGCAATCGATCCCATCTCCAATGGAAGAACAATTAACCCCAAACATAACTCTCTCCTCTAGTAGATGCAAAACCGGAGTGTTCATCAATCTCTATCTTAAATCCTTAATGTCCATTTGGAACTTCTCAGATCAGGTAAACATATTCCCCTTCCACGTTAGGGAAGTCATAGGGGATGTAATTTTGGATATGTCTGCCATAAATATCTTATCGTATCCTTCAATTCCATGAATGCTACGTACCTCTGATTCATTCTTGTCTGGTTCCCAAGAAGGCACTTCCTTGACCTTCACTGGATCCATGACTATGCCTTGATTTAAAATGAAATGACCATGGATGTGAACTTTTTGTATCCACAACTGGTATTTTGAGTGCTTTTCGTAAATTTGGTTCTCTCGAAGAAAATGACGGACCCTAGTCAAGTGATCTACATTTTCCTCCCCTGTAGGAGAGTAGATGAATATGTATTCTATTAAAACAATGAAAAAACTAATCCTTGTGTGGACAGAAGATCTGTATCATCAAATTAATAAATGCGTCATGGGTATTCGTCACACCGAATGGCATCAATAGAAACTCATAATGCCCCTAGCAACACTGAAAGGCCATAATAGGGATATCAATCTCAAAGTCTCACAAATAGTGGTATCCGGATCTGAGATAGATCTTGGAGAACCATCTTGCACTGCTTAGATGATCGAATAGTCCATCAGTCCTTGGAATGGAGTACTTGTTCTTTATCATGGCCTGATTTAGTTGATAAAAACCTATGTAGAGTCATAAACTCATGTCTTCCTTATTTATAAACAAAACAGGATCTACATAGGGGGATACACTGGGTCTGATGAAACCTTTCTCATGAAGGTCCTTCAACTACAATCTATACCCTCAGAGATCATTAGATGCCATTTGATATGCTATGGAAGATATTTGGGAAATCCTTTTCCAAAAAGTGATTCGGAAATCCTACTCCTATCTTTAAGGTAGTCCTAGAATGTCTTTAGGAAAGTCATCCATATAATCCTCCATAACTGATGGGATCCAGACGCCTGAAGTGTATGCTTCTACAAGGGACATACCTTCTAGATAATGGGTGATAGGTTGTGACCTATTGTTCGTAATGACCACTGATCCCACTATGAGGTCTCTCTTACTGAAAAAGGAGAACCTCATCCCATCAGTATGAAGGCATCTGAATAATATGTGGTGATAGTCAATATTGGCTCGAATTATGGAGAGCCAATCCATGCCCAAGATGAAATCGTAGGGGTCCATCGTGATGACCAGGAGGTCCCACATGAACCTCTCTCATCCAGGATACATCCCACAGTACTGGATGATATATGATATACAGGAAATGTTCCCTATATAAACATAAAGGTATAGTTGTCGTCCTAGTGTCTATACTGAGATCTCCAACTCCCACACAAATATTCTTGAGATAAAAAAGTGGCTCGAGTCTATGTATACTATTATTGAGGCAGGAGTAGATTAAACACCAATTGTTCCTCAAATCATCCTATGTATTGCTGGATAGTGAACATATATAGCATGTTTTTGTCTTCGGCCCCAACCGCCAACTCCCTAAGCCTGACTTGGGCCGCCTGGTTATGGTGGTGGATGGAGTAACTCATCTCAGTTTCCCCAACCTATAGATCCTCCCACTCCTCTACTAGATCCTCCTCCTTAAGGACCTCCCTATCCTAGCCTAGAAGACCCTTGTTTTTAGCTCCTCCTTTTCTATGGCGGTTCGTCTACTACATTCTTGGGATACTTGGAAAGCCCGGTCGAGCAGTCTCGGGCCATGTGACCAAACCCATAAAAATTATATCATCGTCTTTCTCCAAGCATCCCTTGGGATCTTCATTATCTCAGTCCTGTAAGACCCCACCCCTGACTCTTCTCATGGAAGGGTCTATTATTCCATGATTTTTGGTGCCAACCTATGGCTGAAGAATACTCATCTCTATCACACCTACTGATAGTTAAAACTACTTGGAATCCCTATGCCAAAAATCTCTTCATCAATAGTTCTTGATCCAGCACCATAGAATAGATGGGATGCATAAGGATACTAATCTGGCTTGAATCTCTCTATAGACCCCTTACTCGAACTTCAGTGTGTGGAAGTAAGTGCCTCTACCCATATCCTAGGAGAAGTGGGTAAGTTTAGTAAACCTCTTTGTGTACTATGCCAACATCATCCCACCATGATTCTATTCTAGAAGATCCAGAATCCATAAGAAGAGAAAACATGAGGGGTAGTTCTCTTCACTAAACCACTGCTAAAATTCATCCCAAGTGAGTGTCTCCACATCACATAACTGGGTAACTAAGCTCCCCCAATTCCCAAATGTGCTGTGAAAGATTCTTGAAACCAAATCCACTATATGATCCGTAGAGGTCCACACTAGTCCAAACATGTGGACTAATAACTCTTTCTAGTCCTCTACTGTGTGAGGATCGGGATCTCCACAGAACCACAATGGTTGTTATCGTTGAAACTCATGAAGTATGTTTAGTTTTTGCATGACCTTATCCTATCCTACTAGTACTAAATGATGGTAGACTGGTGGAGGACCTACTACCTATCCATCTTGAGGAATGGGATCACATGATGGTTCTTGAACTGAGGCCTCATCACTCATTGGTTCGTTGTCATGAATCAGAGCAGGAATCCTGGCTGGATACTATCGTGGAGGCATCCAAAAAATGGTCAAAGAGTACCATGGTCAGATTAGAATATATATATATATATATATATATATATATATCAATAAAGGAGTGGGGAGATGAATCCACAAGGATTGTCAAAGACTCAAATATTATTTGATGTATGTACTCTTGTTCCTGAAAACCAATCTCTAAGCATTCCAAGTCGACAAGTGGGTAATCAGGGTCCTGGTGAATGGCTACGTCAGCCCCCACACCAACACTGGACTCCCTGGCCAGAGTGCCTCTCTTGAAAAACATTTAAATCATTTCTCTAATATAAACCAATCCTTTCATGGTGTAACATAAAAAAAACATCTCAAAGAATTAACCCACCTCTAATACCACATTTTCCGGACCCGGACCCAAGTTGGGTTTGAGCCACAACTACCCCAGGCTAGTCTCTATAGGTTAGGGGTTAGTGACGAGTGTTGAAGGAACAACTAACTTGGGGAGTCCTTGCAACGGATTCACGTACACACAAACACATATGATGCAACCACACAAAATGGAATGTAGAAAAATATGAGCATACTATAATGTAATGTAAATATTCCAGAACCCTTAGACATTACAAAGTACAGTAGTGAAAATTATATGGAAAAGTTGGAAAACCTATTCTCAAACCAAAAATAGGTCCAACCTAAAAATAGTTGGTAAAAGAGTTAGTTGAGAGAGCCCATCTCCTTAAACCTGAGAACAATCACCATATGTGTTCCACACAGCCTATTTCCCACCACTCCTATGTAGTCTCAATCGACCTATCTTTGTCTTCAAAAGACATGACCAGTGTTGGGTAAAGCCCATGATGGGGTGAGAATAAACATACCCAGTAGAACACCCAGAAAAGGTGAAGGGTAGGTATTAAGAGATCCAAATGGAAAGAAGTAGTGTAGGAAAAAGGTACAGTAAAAGTTAACTTAAGAGTACAACTCCACCCAATAGTAGATACACTCATTCAAAGAAACCCAAATGAGAGACGAAGGGGATTTCCATCTTACATCTCAGCCCAAGAAATGTGAGAGGCTATTAGTCCAAAGGTAACCACATGTGATGCCTAGAACTCATCGTAACTTCCTAGGAGGAACATGTCAAAGGGGATCAAATCACCATATCTCGATACTATCCACTTTCGGTGGCACTAACTCACCCGCACAGTTTTATGTCTCATCACAAGACCACATCTCAGTTAGAAAAGAACATGTATCTCTCGTGAGTCCTTAAGTAAGTCAACGACGCCTCATCATTATGCCACACAGTCATGGGTATTGCTCTAGTAGTCATTGAGGAGCACTTTTGTCACGCCCCAACCCTAGAAGCCCAGGGTTTGTGCCTAAAACATGTTGTGAAATTTTTTTCATAGACACATGCATACAAAAATTACACATCTTGTTATAATACAGAGAATCAATTCAGTTTAGGTTCTAGAAGACCAGATGTTGTTGATACACTTCTTCCAAAAACCTGACAAAGTTATGCTTTAAATTTATTTCGTCACATAAGAGTACTCAAATCATAAAATATTCTACAAGACCTATAAAATAAATTGAAAACATAGGGTGAGCATAATAATTCCTAGTAATATGATTTAACATATTTTGAGTAAATTCCTTTTAAAAAAACAACCTTTTATATATTCAGACAAAAATTCCCTAAGGAAAATCTTCTTTAGTTTTCAAAGGTCACTTGATAATATTTTCAAAAAAAATATTTTACATAAGAATCACAAGACTTTATTTAAGAATTGAAGGAAAAAATAAATCAAAACTGCGCATTCATGTTAATGAATGCATGAGTTATGCATGATTCATAAATTGCATAATCCAACTCTAAAAGTGATATGAAACACTTTAAACATAATTACATAAGTAATCATGTCATTATTCATTAGCACTTAAAATTTAAATTCATGTAACCATAACTTTAGATACCCCTTCCTTGTAAAACATTCCATTTGCATACTTAATTATGCCTTCTATATTCATCACTATTTTCATATAAGATTATTGTCCAAGGGATATTTTATTAGTTGAATAATCCCTTTGTCAGTCACATATAAATACATAATGAGTGAATGTATAATTCCAGACATTTTTGAGGCCTTGCGCCAATAGAATACATAAAAAAAGACCTAGTACGAGTCAAAGAAAAAATGTTAATATAATTTCCCATATTAGTATGGGGAAAGGCTAACCACCAATCTTGTTTTCAATAGCAGCACAAGATAAGCCTCACCGCCAAGACCATTACACATAACATCCCGTGAGACTCAACTTTACCCAATGAATGGAGTGTTATCTAAGTGCACCCATATTATCATTTAAGTACAATACATTCCCCATATGTCTAGTATGATATTATATTCATAGTGTCCCATGATAAATTGAATACTTACATTCATATTCTGTAATCCATTTGCATACATACTCCTAATTGAAATGAATTATGCAAAAACTGTTAAAAGGACAGGGTTTGATAGTTTTAGGTTATGGATGCATTTGTGACATGCATGGACTAAATCAAAAAGTTTTTCACATGTGGTAAGAACTAGCACACATAAAACAATAATTCTTGAATTAAACCCTTTTGAATGTGATCCCTTCCTTGCCATGGTTTACATGCTTAGACATTGATATACTTGAATAAAACAATACATCGTCAATTATATCAAAATAGATTAAGAAATAATCTTAAATAATCAAAGGTTGTCCTCATAGAAAATTAGAATACTATGTATGGATTATTTCATGTGAAGTATTCATATATAAACGAAATAATTAAACATGTGTACTCATGCATGAATGTATATTTATGTTTAACCATGAAAACCATTATACAACCTACTTGAGGAATCGTGTTTGAAATACATATATGTATTCATGTGGGTTGGAAAGTCATGTAAAAAATTATATATATATATATACACCCAAAAAGTGTATATTTGGGATATGTATAACCGAAAACAATGATTAATAAATCCTTATAACAGTTGTATGCTTCAAATAAAATAGGTTTTACGAAATCCTAATTTTAATTACAATTAAAACCCATATATATATATATATATATATATACTCGTAATTGTATGTGTGCATATTTGTTTTCATGGTACAATTAAATAAAAACATGTTTATTCTTTACATGATTTACATGTTCTTATGGACATATCTAAAAAACAAATTTTCATCATTCAAAAACCAAGAAGCCTATAAGTTTTGTTTTATAAATATACATAGAGTTTAATTTAACAAAGGTGATCCCTTGTATGTATAAGATGTATTATGAACACCATCTATGAAAGAATATCATTTGGAAGTCATAAAACCCTGATAGACTTCTAATATAAACAAACACACAGATATGTATATATATATATGTATAACCATATATACATAAGTCATAAGCCAGGGTTCTTCATATTAAAAACATGAAAAACCAAACCCCTACATGTAGTTGTTGTTTTAAGAACATCAATTAAAAACAAATGATCACCATTCACAAATCATAAACCCAAATTTATTTGTTATATAAATAAATTGTATAAGTATACATATATACACATAGTTTTAAACATAAAACAATTTTAACCTATAAGGGTGTCCTGTACGTTAAAAAATCAGTTTAGCAGTGATGATAGTTTTGTCTGAAACATTAAAATGAGATAGGGAAGAAATTATATACATAAACATATAACCATGAAACATAAAAAATAAAAAAAATGGGTTTAAAATTGAAAGTGAAGATAAATGATCCCTTACCTGAATTCATGAGAGCAACAGGGTCGGGTAGGGGATGTCTGCAAGTTGAGGTGAAGGGATCAGGTAGGATTATGTGAGCAATATAGGGTTTATATAGGTGATATATATATATATTTCAAATAAAATGATTTATAGAAAAATTATAAACAAAAAATTTCAAAAAATACTGAAATAAAATATGTCCCACACCTTGCTTAAAATAAACCTAAGACCCAAGGATGATTTTAATATATATATATATAAGACTTGCAGAAACTCGAAGGAATTGCATGGAAAATAAAAAAAATAAGATAAATAGAGACATACGGGTTGAAATCGAGCATCGGTCCAAAGATGGGTGGGGAATATTAAGGGAGATGAAAAAAAAGAAGAAGAATGGAGAAGAAAATGGTCGGAGAACTGCTAAATGGCATGAGGAAGAATGAATGAGGAGAAGAAAAGATGAAATAAAATGGACGGTCTAAACCAAACGTGATCTGATCGGATGGATCATGGAATTCTATAGTTTTAAAAAAAGATGGATGGATTGTATTATATCTCGGTTTGATCAAATGGCTGAGGAGTGACATGAGATTTAAAATGGATTGAATGGTGGTGATCAGCCACATATGCGATCAGATAGTCTAGAGAAAACACTATATTAATATCACGGAGGAGGAGTTGAAAGGTTGGATTGATCGGATGGTCAAAATTACACACAGTGTGACTGGACAACTAAGATTCAATTTCGGCTAAAAAAGTTCATCCCACATCGAATTTGGAGGGTTTTTGATCCAGTTTTATAAGACTAGTGCTCCCAGCACTTCACAGGAAATTCCCCTCTCCCTGCTAGTACCACCCTATACCAGTCTTCTACAGACACGCTTCTACGCCCACCCCTACCGTTGTGTCGCCCCTCATGGTGGCACACTTCTCAGTTCCTCCATGCGTGCCTATAGGCGCGCACACAGACACACATGACTAGCTTGTGTTGTGGTTGAATGGTCTTTGATCGATTGCCTGCTCTAGAAGTAGCACGAGCTTCCTTTTTCATCCCAACTAAAGGGTTGTCCCTATGGGGTTTATATTTTTTATAAAAACAACTTTCAAATATACCACATAACAATAGAAAAAGAAAAGAAATTAAAAAATAATCAATTTCATTAAAAAATATCATTACTTTTATAAAACATGATTCTTACATTATTTTAATCTTTGGTACATTAAATTACACCAATCAATATATAAAGTATACTTTTTTATCACATAAGAATAATATAAATTTTTAATTAATAAAGGTATTCATAAACATGTTTTCAAATTAAAATACATAGTTCTTTTTTCATAACAAAATGCATACTTCACATTTAATTAATTGAAGTAAACATATGTACATCTCCTTATATTTTCACTAAAACCCAAAAGTCAGAATTTCAAATTCATTTTATGTTTTTAAAAAATTATGCTTCTAAAATAAAAATATAAATTCAATTAATTGTGTTCAAAGATACAACTTTAAAGTACTCAAATACTTAGAACATTCAGGATGCTTTTATACTTAAAATACTTAGTAGAATTATTATTTCTTTTGTTGAAAAAAGAATATTTATAATAATTATACAAAAAATTAATTTATAGAACCGAAAACTTATATTAAATAAACCATTGATTAAAAAAATATTTAAAATACCTTTATAAAACAAGGATATTTAATAGATTTGAAACATTTATAAAGTATTTGAAATACATACCTAAAGTTTCAAGTCATACTAACTTTCATAAAATATTCTATTAAATATAAAACCATGATGTTAGATATAAAACATAAGATATGTAAAACATATATAAAATTAAAATTTTAAAGGAAATTATATAGGTTTTATTAAAAATTATATAATATATCTTAAATTTTTCACTTAAATTATTTTCTTTTAATAATATACTAATGATCACTTCATTTAAAACTCCAATGGACCTAAAAAAGGGAAATAACAGTCATATGTATTTCCAATAGTCAATAAGACCCTTAAAAATATATGTTTAGTGTATTTTATATCATTAAATCAGTGTTTCTTATAAATATGGTTTTATACATTCTTCTCATGGTTAGTAATTGAACCATTATTCTATAAATTTTATTCTTTACTGCGACCATTACAAGGGATGAGGGCTACCAGCTTGGTCTCATTGTGATGAAAGGAGGTCTCCCAGCGGTGCTTCTCAAATTTGGAATTAGTTTCCTAGTCTAGTTATGGTCTTTTGGACTTGTTTGAAATGTAACAAATCGGTATTTTATTGAATAAAAAGGTCTTGTGTTTATTCTTCAAATATTTTTTTGGATAAAATGAACATTAAGATATGTAAAACAATTTGAACTATTATTATTACACAAAGTATGTTCGGGGTATCACATTATCTTCTCCATCATAGAATTTTCCCCTCACCATTATATTACACGTCAACCCTTAATACATAAACCCCAATGTCCCTTTACTAGTACCACATGATTTGGTGGTTTTTTTGTCATGGAATCCACGACAACTTTAAATTATTCAGTTTATTTGGTCCAGACACATTTCATACACTCAGAGTTATACTCAGGTATGCAGCGATCAAACATCATATAAAATTAATGGGGGACAAAAAGCTTAATGCAATTAGATAGTATTCGATTCCTATAGACCAACCGAACCACATTTGTTTCTATAATTTTGAAATCAAAAATCCTATTATAGCCACTGAAGTTTAGAAGTTGAATACAGTAGGTTGTGTTAAGGTCAACTTCTTCGGTGGCTTTCGGAAATTTTTAAATAGCTGCATATATTTAATACATCAAAAAATATTTGAAGAGTCCCTCAAATTTACTTCCTCATCATTTATAGAAAGCAAGTTGTGCATGGACTAAGAGTAAATTAACAAAACCTAATTTGCTGAATAATCTAAGCATATTGGAAGTGTTGGATAACTGATAAAGATATTTTCATGATAATAGTAGATTTCTAAGAGGTTCATATTCATCCGAACATGTCTTTAGCATTATTGTTTCCAATATCTCATTTGGTAGAGACAAAAGATTAGTTGGTGAACTTTAATATTCAATCTGAAAATTTTAAGAAAAAAGGTCTATTCCCTAAAGCATAACCATATTCAAACTGCGATGTTACTTTGAAAATTCATAACAATGTATCAAATAAAAAAAATAAAAAATTATTTATTTAAAATAGGGGTTTTGAAACTTAGGGTGATACATATTCATTCATTCCCTCACAACTCACAGACATTAACTTTATGACATCCATCATGATGGCCCTTCACAGGTCCCACCAGTGTTGTCAATTTCCCCAGTTCCCAGTCAAATGGATCCCTAAAACTATTCTAAAATCATCCATCTCTTTGGTTCAGATACAACACAAGCCACATGGATCAATCTCCTGAGTACATCCAAAGTTCCATTAGAGAAAATTATGGCATGTGTGAAGTTGGGAGACATCAGTATGAACTTTTTATTTATAAAAAAATAGGAAGAATCATCCCCATGAATTTCCAGGTCCCTGACATTAACATTGAGACAGTAGGACAAGAGTTGACAATGATATGCTACTCGGATTTCACCCTCTCTTGTAGCCTCCTGAAAGTAATCTAGGGAGGAAAAATTCTCAGCTAGGGTGAAGCATTTAAATGAAACCTCAAACTACTTTACCTTATGTGCATAGAATAAAAGCTGGGCATGCATCATAAGTAAATAGTGAAATCCTAATCCTCGGTGGAGTTGAACTACGTGAGGAGAGTTCAATAGATAGTAGAGTTTTTTACATGACAGAGGAAGGTTTTCAAATGTCTCATAGCCTTCTAATAAGGACATAGAATTGATAGTCTCTAGTATTTCAGTTGGGAGAGACAGAATACTTGTTTCATTTTCCATCTGAAATTTAAAGAAATAATTTTACTTAATTAGACACAATCAATTTTTTAGTTTTGTTCTAATTTTCTAGAGTTGTCTAAATGGATCCTCTAATAACAACTATCACACCCCAACCCAAAATGCAAGGAATTGTTTCCTAAAACATGGTGTGAAATTTTTTTCATAGACACATGCATACAAAAATTACACATCATGTTCCAATATAAAGGATCGATTCAGTTTAGGTTATGGAAAACTAGATGCTGCTGATACACTTCTTCCAGAAACATGACAAAGTTAAACTGCAAATTGATGTCATCACATAATAGTACTCAAAGCTTGGAATGTTCTACTAAACCTGTAAAATAAATTGAAAATCTAGGGTGAGCATAAGAATACCCAGTAAGAGGTTTTAAAACAGTTTTAAGAAATTCTTTTTTAAAAACAATGACCTTTGAAATATTCAAAAAAAAAATTGTTGAGGAAAACCATCTTTTGTTTTCAATGGTTACATTATAATATTTTCAGAAAAATATTTTACAAAATAATCATATGTGTTTATTTAAAAATTGCATGAAAAACAAAAATCAGAGTGTGCATATTTGTACATGAATCCATGAGTGATGCATGATTCATAAATTGGTCAAACCAACTCTAAAAGTGATATGAAAAATTATATGTAGAATTACATAAGTAATCATGTAATGATTCATTATCAATTAAAAATGAAATTAATGTAACCTTATCTTTAAATACCCCTTCCTTGTATAACTTTCCATTTTCATACATAATTATTACTCATGAATTCTTCACATTATCATAGAAGATTGTTAGAAAATGAATATTTTATTAGTCGAATAATCACTTGGTCAGTCATATACCAATATATAATGAGGGAATGTAAAATGTTAGACGTTATCAAGGACTTGTTCCAACAACATACATAAAACATGACTTAGTACGAGTCAGGGTTAATCGTCAATATCATTTCCCATAGTAGTATGGGTCATGGATAAACATCAATCTCATTTCCCAAAGCAGCACAAGACAAGGCTAACAGACAAGACTGTTGCACATAACATCTCATGAGATTTGGATTTACCCAATCCGTTGGAGCACCATCTAGGCGCACCCATCTTATCATTTAAGTCCAATACATTCCTCATACGTCCATGATGATCTTTTATTCATAGTGTATCATACTACATTGAGTACTTGCATTCTTATTCCATAATACTATTTCATACATACTCTTAATTGAAAATAATTATACAACAACTGTAAAAAGGACTAGGTTTGATAGTTTTAGGTTATAGATTCATTTGTAACATGTATGGACCAAAAAAATAACATCTACACATGTAGTAAGAACATGTTCTTGTAAAACAATAACTCTTACATGAAACCCTTTTGAATGTGAGCCTTTTTATTCCATGGTTTACATTTTTTGACTATGAGATAGTTGTATAAAACCATGCAACATAAATTATATAAAAATATATTAAAACATTATCTTAAATAATAAAAGGAAATCCATGTGGAAAATTGGAATACAATGTATGGATTATTTCAGGTGATGTATTCATGAAAAAATATAATAATTAAACGTGTGTGATCATGCATGAATGTATATTTATGCTTAAATATGAAAACCAATATACAACTTACCTGAATAATCATGTTCAAAATACATATATGTGTTCATGTGGGTTTGAAAATAATGTAAAAACTTATATATATGTATATACACACCAAAAGTGTATGTTTGGGATCTGAATAATCAAAAAAATGGTTTAATAAATTTTTATAATTGTTGTATGCTTCAAATAAAATTGGTTTCATGAAATCCTAATTTAAATTTCAATTAAACCCCATATATATATATACACACGTAACCATATGTGTTCATATATTTTTCGTTGTACAATTAAATAAAACCAAGTTGATTCCTTACATTATTTAAATGTTTTTAAGGACATGTTTATTAAAAAAACCATCATTAAAAAACCATAGGATTGGATCAGGTTTGTTCTATGAATATACATAGGGTTGAATTTAACAAGAAACAAGGTGAACCCTTGTATATATAATATGAATTTTGAAAACCATCTGGGAATGAATGTCATTTTGAAATCAGAAATCCAAAACAGACTTGTAATATAAACAAATGTATATATATGTATACTCATATATATAGAAGTCATCAGTAAGTGTTTTTCTTTTTAAAAACATGATGAACTAAACCCCCACATGTATTTCTTGTTTTAAGAACAACACATAAAAAATGGACACCATTAAAAAATCATAGACATGAATTGATTTTTTATATAAAGAAATCGTATAAGTATACATATATACACATAGTTTTTAACATAAAAAAAATTTAAACCCTTATGGGTGTATTATAGTTTAAAAACATCATTTTGACACTGATGATTGTTTTTTTAATCCTAAAATGATATTGGATAAAATTATATGCATAAATATATAACCTTGAAACCTAGAAAATAGATAATAGGGGGTTTGAAAATTCAATGTGAAGCAAAATGATCCCTTACATGAATTCCAGAGAGCAACAGGGTCAGGCAGGGGATGTTTGAAAGTTGATGTGAAGGGATTATGTAGGATTATGTGAGAAATCTAGGGTTTATATAGACGGCCAATATATATTCGATATACAATGATTTATACACATATTATAAACAAAGCATTACCAAAAGACTGAAAAACTTCCCACACCTTACTTAAAATAAACCTAAAACCCAATGGTGATTTTAATATATATATATATATGTGTGTGTGTGTGTGTGTGTGTGTGTGTGTGTGTGTGTGTGTGTGTATGTGTGTATATTACATGCGGAAGCTCGAAATAAGTGCATAGAAAATAGTAAAAATAAGATCAACCAAGACATACGGGTACAAATAGAGGGTTGGTCTAATGATGGGTGGGGAATCTTGAGGGAGAAGAAAAATGGAAGAAGAAGAAAGAAGAAAATGGTGTGTGAGTTAATTTTTGGCACAAGGAAGAAGAAATAATGTAGATAAGAAAAGTGGAAAAGAAATAGACGGTCCATATCAAACGGGATTTTATCATATGGTTAAGGGCATTCCACAGTTTAAAAAAAAGAGGGAGGGAGGGGATTAAATATTGGTTTGAATGGATGGATGAGGAATGATGCAAGATATAAAATCGATTGAAAAGTGGAGATCAGTCGAGTCCATGATTTGATGTTCTAGAAAAATCACGATACTAATATCAGGGTGGTGGAGTTCGAAGGGTTGACTGATCAGATTGTCCAAATCCTGTGTGGTGTGATCGGACGATCGAGATTCAATTTCTGCTAAAAAATTCCATCCCACATCAAATTGGGGCGGTTTTTGAGCTAGCATTATAAGCCTCACACTCACTGCACTTCACTAGAAATCCCCTCCCCTCCTGATACCGCCACATACCGATCTTCTCCGAGAGGGCTTCTATGCCCACCCCTGCCAAAGTGTCGCCCTAAACTTGGCGTGATGATCGGTTATTCCATGCATCCCTATAGTCTCACACACATTCCCATGGCATTAATGTGATGTAGATGATGTGTCTAGTCTCAGCTACCTACTCTTGAAGTAGTGCGAGCTGCCTCCTTCGACCCAACTAGAGGGATGACCCTATCAGGTTCATATTTGTTTATAAACCAAACATTCAAAATAACCATATTAGCATAGAAAAATAAATGAGATTTAAAAATAATCAATTTCATTAAATAAATAATATCTTTAATTTTATAAAACATGATTCCTACATTATTTTAAACATTGGTACATTAATGTACACAAATAAATATATAAATTATACATTGTCATCACATAACCAAGTGTATAACTTTTAATTAATAAAAGTATTCATAAAAATGATTTCAATTTAAAATACATAGTTCTTGTGTCAAAATAAAATGCTTAATTATCTTTCAATTAATTGAAGTAATCAAATGTACTTATCCTTATATTTTCACTAAAACCAAAAATTCATGATTTCAAATTCATTTTAGTTTCTTAAAACATTATGATTCTAAAATATAAATATAAGTTCAACTGAATGTGTTAAAAGATGAAAAATTAATCTACTAAAATACTTAAAACATTAAAGATTCATTTATAGATAAAATACTTAGTAAAATAATTATTTTTTATGTTTAAAAAAGAATATTTATAATAACTATATAGAAAATTAATTTATTAAACCTAATATTTATATTAAATAAACCATTGATTAAAAAAACTTTAAAATATGTTTATAAAATTAGGATATTTAAAACATTTGAAACATTTAAAAAGTATTTTAAATACTTACCTAGGATTTAAAATCTAACTATGTTTCCTAAAAAATTCTTTTAAAGTTAAAAAAATGATGTTAAAGATAGAACATAAGATATGTAAAACATATCAAAACAATTAAAATGATTAAGGAAACTGTATAGGTTTTATGAAAAATTATAAAATATATCTTAAATTTTTCACTTAAATTATTTTGGTTTAATAAGATATTAACGGTCACTTAATTTTAAACTCCAACAACCCTAAAAAGGAAATAATGGCCATATAGATTTCCAATAGTCAAGAAGAACCTTATAAATACTTTTTTAGCATATTTCATATCTTTAAATAAGTTTTTATTATAAATACGGTTCTATACATTCCTCTCATTCTTAGTACTTATGTCATTCCTCTACCAATTTTATTCTTTACTGTGGTCGGTCCAGGGGATGAGGGTGACCTTATTGGTCTCATTGTGAAGCAAGGAGGTCTCCCAATTTTGCTTCTCAGATTTTTCATTAGTTTCTTGGGCCATCTATGGTCTTTTTGGATTCTTTTAAATGTAATGTTTCAGTATTTTATTGAAAAAAATGTCTTGTGTTTATTTTGAAAATATTGTTTTGTATAAAACAAACATTAAGCTAAGTAAAACAATTAAAAATATTATTATTACACAAATTATATTTGGGGTATCAAAACCACATCCCAAACCTGTTGGATGGTAACTCTAAAATATTATTAGGGAACACCACTTCCCATCCACACTGGTGGGTAATCCCAGAACTATCATCAGGTAACACCACTTCCCAGCCTCATTGGAGGGTAAGCCCAGAACTCTCGTCAGAAACATCCACTTCCCAATTTACCTTAAGGGTAATCCAAGAACTGTCATTGGGGAACACCACTTCACAGCCACATTATAGGGTGAGCCTAAATGTCTCATTAGGGAATTCTACTTCCTAGACAAGTAAGATGGTAAATCGAAAACTGATATGGTGAGCATTGATGTCCATTGTCGTCATCGAGTGTCTTATATGGACGTGTTAACCCAAAATATCCACTTCATTTCTCAAAATCTTATTCTGAGTGCACTATCACATTTTATGTGAAAAAAACATAGGATATGAATCTCATGGGACAAAATTCAAGTTCAAATGTAGTAGAACTGAAGGCTCGACGATCTCTCAACCGAGATCAAGAAAAACACGACATGTGAGAGGTCCACACGGTGTGTGGCCCCTGTTTGATTCTTGGTCGTGTCTGGTCGAGACACTAGTTCTACCCCTATGTGGTGGAACACGCCATGTGGGAGGGATACATGTCATGTCCTCTTGATCTAGGGATAGTGTCGTATCTGATGGTCATGCCCATGTAATCGGACTTTATGTCCATGAACTTCAGTACATGTTGTGTTGGTCCACATGAGATGCTATATGTGTGACCAAGTAGTGTCTAAGTGATTGGAACATGAATGTATGTTCCTTACATAGTCCACCTCATCCGGAAGGTAGTACATGGTGTGTCAAGTAAAGTAGACATTGTTTCATTGTTAACTCTTCCAAAATTCTAGTGATGTCGCTGAGGGAGGCCACTCAACGTCTGTTATTCATTAAACATGGAATATAGTCAATTTTTTTTACCTATTTTCCAGATCTCTTCTAGATCTTCACACATTTTTAGAATCTTCCCTAAACACTGTTAACACCACCTGAAATCTCTCTAAAGACACCAAATCTGGCCAAAGAACATGAGTTTGATTTGTCGTTCAGTGCAAATCAACCATGGCCAAAACTGAGGATTTCACCAGATATTTCGAGCACTGTTGTATCTTTGATTCTTTTCAGATCATCATAAAACCATCAAAATGTTCATCCTTGGACCATTCCACTTCTAGATTAATGCATCACTCGTAATTCTATCATCGTTTGATGAATCTGACTCGATTTGGCCTCGTTATGGGCTCTCGATCGCGGTTGGGTTTCCTAAAAATCTGTCAAACTGTGATCCACATGGATGAAATGGTTATAATCATGAATGAAGGAGCGGTAAAGGTACCAAAACCTAAGGTTGGATTGTTGGACAAGAGTTATTGTCCCACCGATTGAAATTGTGAAATTCAGGTGAGATTTACAGATAAAAATTCTACAATCCGTACTCAGGCTCGTGCATGGTTTGAATACAAGGGAACATATTGAGAAATTTATTATCATCATGCTCAAAGATTAATTCATTGGGTAAAATGAATTAAATGTGTCCTACCTAGATTCAGTCATTCACTATTGATGCATAATGTGATTTTCGACAAAGGAGGTGGACCTTTTGCGCCTCAATCCCCCCAAGTTCGAGGTTTTTATTGCTCTTTATCATCATTCATCAACATAAGGAGGGTAAGAGATGAAAGGTGGTGGTTTACGTCTTCGGTGAAAATTGAGTTGTGAGCCGAAACTCTAAATATCTGAATTTATATCCATTTTTTAGGTTTTTGTATTTTTCTTGTTAAAAAAATATATATATAAATATTTATTTATTTATTTCACTTAAAACCATTCTCCAATGTGAGAGAGGCCAAAACTCCCCATGGGGACTTTTTTTATGTCATGCTAAGGGTAAACACCACGTTCTAGACACAACCATCATCTCAACTTTTTTTATTTTATTAACCATTAAAGTGTTCTTTATTTATATTATAGTGAATGTGTGTGTGTAATATAAAATATATTTAATATTTTCATAAATTTAATTCCTATAAAACAGGGCTTTCGAATAAAACATTTTCTTAGTTCCGAGCTTTGGAATAATATTCATAAATATTTCAAAGTCTTAATATTAGAAAATTTGGTCTTTACACTATTCTTATCAGAACATCAAGAACATTAAGTATATTTTGTAAATTATTTTTCTTCTACAAATTACATGATCAATTGGAGGAGTGTATAAAAGTGAAATAATGTGACAATCAATTTATTAAATGTGAAATTAGTTCTATAAAATTAAGAAAATATCAAAATATTTCTTGTGAAATTGTCAAATATATATATTTCTTAAATGGATACAGATATCAATAATGTTTATTTTCAATTAAGTGTCAACGATGATAAAATTGTGGATAATGTACATGATAACAAAATTGAGACTTTGGAATATTTTCTAAATTAAGATGTTATGGAAATTCTTAGTGAATAATATGAATATGAAGAAGGTCGTGTTGATGAAGATGAAGATGAAAATAATGATGAAGAATTGTGTGCTACATGTAAATAAATTCATGATAAATATATTATATTTTTTCTATATTTACTCAATTGTTTTAATTTTTTCTTATTATTATTAAAATTTATAATTTTTAATATTATTACTATTTTATTTTATATATTTTTGGTGTTGAATTGAATGATCTTATTTATATCTTGACTGGGGATCCAATACCCAATGTTGACCCCCATGTTCTTCCACATGGTGGAGATATTACAACTATATCGTTTCGAAGGTTGTGAGGGCTTGCAATATTGATAATTTTAAATCTTGTTTCTGAGAAATGTAAGATTATTGATTTTGATCCCAGTCTCAATAATAAAGCTGACATTTAAATTTTTTAAAAGTGTCATTAATTTGTTTCATTAATCATTTATTTAGTTATACCTTATGAAATTATTTTCTTTGTTTTCTTACTTTTGGTCACTATCTTGCAGCTATAATTCTAAGGAAATATTTTTCTATGACTACGCTTTCAATGGACCTAGTTTCTATTAATATGAATTATCACATATTTAACCTTAAGTTAGTATCTAAATAAATTATCGTTATTATTATATTAAAATATATTTAATGTAGAACATTATTCTTTAATTACATACTAGGTATATGGTATTATAAAGATGATTCCATGAGACCCACCATCATGGAGGCATTGGTGGCATGTATGTGTGATCAGTTTCAATATTTTTATACAATATTAAGGGTAAAGTAATAAAAAAAGATTCTATGACCATTTTTTATGTTTCTTTTGTGAAACATTGACCAGACTATATTATTTTATAGGAATGGTAGCGGTTGTTCACATAGAGAATATGAGAGACTTCCAAGATGAGATCATGTATGGGATAGGGTTCAGAGAGACAATGAATGTATCATAGAGTAAGGATTCATAATTTTTGTTTACCTCATTAGTTAAGGGTAAGTAACATTATTTGTTGGTTAATTATTAATTTTTATATATTTTTTATACTAAATGTATATGATTAATTTATATAGTCTATAGTTGAGAATTTGGTTATAGAAAGTATAAGAGGATGTACACTTATCATACTAGTATACATGTTGTTAGTGAGAAAAATAGAAAATTTTGGGACATATTTTTTTTCATTTTTTGAATTATAAATATACGTTCATTCATTTTTTTACATTTTTTTGATTTTTAAACACTCATATAAGACATATATGTTAGTGATTAACATACAAGATAGCCAGTAAGAGGCTCTGAGGGGGAAGGATGAGGGTTATGACTCCAACCATTCTCACATTGATTTGTAGCCATGGCTATGGGTGACATGGTACAAGTAAATATTATGTGATCCATATTAGTTCTCAATAATCATTATTAGGTTATTAAGGAATTATATAAATTTCATCATCATCCAAAATGAAAGTAATTCATATAAGATTTATTTGTTATAGTATACAATATGAAGAAAGAATGAGACTGTAGAATAAGATCATTCATAGGTAGACCAATGAGCTAGAAGAGAAGTAGCATCATCAATAGTAGTGATGTAATTTTATTGTATATATGAAACTATTGATAAGCGGATTAGGGATGGATTTCTGTAACAGCCCAAGAATTTATGAAAAATATTCTTTTTAATTTTATTAATGTCTTGTGTTGTACGCAACACAAAAAGGATCTTTCAAAACACGCATCCTTGACTTGCCTTGCATTACACGCAATCGCAACCTTCCTCGATAGCGTGTGTAGTACGTAATACTGAGCTTCACGAAACAACGATATGCTATTAAAATATTATTAAAACTAGTCGTTATGAATAGTAATAACAACTTTTTAAATTTTAGAAAATTTAGCTCTCAAAATGGACTTTATTTTTGGATTCGGAGTATCGAATTTATCCTAAGGTGAAATTTTGGTACTTTTCGGATAACTTTCATATTCTGATGAATAGTGAATATTACTAAATTATAATTAAAAACAACATTTTTTAATCGAAATAATTAATAGTGATAAATCATTAATTTGAGTGGTTTTAAAGTATATTTAGAATATATTTTTACAATTTAATACAATGTTGTTCATTGGATGTAATTTCACATTTAAACCAGACATAATCATGTTTCAATCTTTTGATAGATATTGTTTCTTAAAAACACGCTATTTGTTTTAATAGAGGGATTTAATTATAAAATTAATTAATCCAACTTCTATGTTATGAATTTGGTAAACTAGACTTCATTTTTGAATTCTGAATATGAAATATAGCTTAGGATGAAATTTTGGTATTTTTCTGAAAACTTTCAATTTTTGATGAATAGTGAAACCACTAAGTGGTAGGTTAAAAACTGAATTTTTCATAAAACTTAATTTTACCGCTTCTGTGAATGGAATTTCAAAAATCCGAGAGACACGGTTGATGTCAGTATGTAAAATGTGGTTCAATGAGATGAAAATAATTTTTGGTGAATAGTAACTTTTTACTTTTATTTACCACGGTTAAAAGTAAATAAGGTAATTAAGGGTAAGAATGATATTAATATTACCCTAACACATGTCCTAATTATATTGGACAAGTGTATCTCGACCAAAAACAACCTTAGGTGTAAAATATTATCATTTACGCCCACTTGGATTAGATTAGGACATTTATTATTATTTAATTCAAAGAAGAGTTAAAAGAGTTAAAATCAAAGTTTATATACTAAAAAATTTTTAATATAGGGTTATACATAAGATAAATTCGATTTTAAATATTCATTAGAAAGATAAAACGATTTCCTACATAATGATATTTTATTTATAATTTTTAGACTTTAAATAAATTAATTTATTTATGACACAACGATGATGCAGTAATTACCCTTTTAAGGAAATATTAACATAATTGATGTTATAAATGCTCAAATGAATGTAATTTGAAACTTTTTATGAATCCCACTAATTTTCTAGGTTACTATGATATATTAGTGTGGATTTAATCAACTTGGTGCGAACATATAATTCTGTTATGACTTTCACAAAAATCATATATCAAATAGTTTCAAAATTGACACAAAATAGTTTTTAAATCAAATATTATATTATTAATTGTTATTTTATTCCTAAAAATCTAAGGTTCGGCCAAATGACTTATATAGGGATATATATATTAATAATAAACAATTTGGGGTTCGTTTGTCATGTTATAGTAAGTTTATTAACCATATAGTGAAAGAAAAAAAAAAGACACGGTAAAAGTTAAATTATTTAACTTAGAGTTAAATCTAATTGATAAGGTTAAAATAATACCCTAAACTTGTATAAATACTATTGGTTGATAGGATTTCGACCCATCCCCACTTTAGCTTCGAAATAAGACCCTTTGGAACCATTATAAACCGATTTTGACATTAATATAAAATAATATTTTGAGGTATTCCTAAGGTGCCCCTCTCCTCCCTTATAAAAGGGCACCTCCTCCCCCTCCTCCTCACACCAAATTGAGAACTCAAGCTCGGCCAACCCCTGCCATTTTCTCTTCTCCACTTCCCTAGAAACATCCTAGAGGTTCTGGTCTTCCTCAAAGACCAATTTTAGTTCCCTAAGAGGAGGTCTCCAAAAGGTGCTTCAAAGAAGAGGTAATTACCGTTACCAATTCTTTCATCTTTATTTCTTCTTCCACTTCTTCTTCTTAGGTTTTTTCATTATGAAGTAATAACATAAGTATCACTCATATACTGATATGTTATTATAAGTATGAAACAACCCTATTTCACCATCTATCCATCCTACGGAAAAAGAAATCACCGCGCGTGCGTACGTACGGAATACCGTCTCCACGCCGTGGTGTAATCTATTTTCCACCACCACCTTACATGGATGGGTATAATGGTGTAAAGAATAACTATACATAGTTATTAAAACATCATATTGATTCTGATATATTGTATAATCCACTACAATTAAATTCAATATTTATGTAAATGATATCATCGCTCGTGTGTACGTACGGACTACCGTCTCCACGACGCGATGAGATTCATTCTCCATGTTAACCATTTAAGAATGATTATAAAGTATATATAAGAAATAATAATGAAATATATGACATTATAAAGCTACTGGATTTATGTATATATATATATATGTATGTCATCTACTTACTTCCATTCAAGACAATAAGGAAAGGAAAACAGCGTTCATGCGTACGTACGGACTACCGTCTCCATGAACGGTGTTTTTCATTTCATTTATCTATCTATTATATATATATATATATACTGAATATATATGATATATAAATCATATTTTATATTCTGGAAGTAAGTAAATCATGATATATTTAATAATAATGTCAAGAACAACTAGTCAAAACACCTACGATAAATGAAACGATTTTACCCAAAACGCTTCTTTAACATGAATTTACAAAAGAACGGGTAATATAATGTCATAAGTGAACCATATATGATATCATAACAGGGAATATGATTCTGTAATAAGTCAATGACATTATTTAAATCATTATACAGGAGGTTCGGACACATACGAAGAAAATCGGACCTAAGGTAAGGGAAATATCACAATCTCATTTTTATCCGAGATTGTTTATACTTTGGTATTTACTGGGGTGTATTTTATTATCCACATCCATGTTTTCTCAATATGTAATATTATTTCCATCCACCTACAATTGTTTAAATCCAATTTTACCCTTCGGTGAGTTTTTAGTAAAAGATATGAAAGGAATCTTTTGTCGTTTTTCGTACGAGGTACTTTTTGACTTTTCCGACAAAAGTACGAAGAATGTTTTTTTTAACTTATACGGCATGAATGGATTTTTAAAACATTATTTCCAAGAAGCTTCCTTTACAAGTTTTCAAGTTTATTTTTAATCATCTTCTTTTATTTTCAAGTCGTATGACATGTTATGAAAGGAAAAATGTTTTTGAAGTAGAAAGGATATTTTCCTCAAGAATGGAGTTCAAGTATTTTATCAAAATTATTTTCCATCTAAGATAATAAAAGGGTTCTGTTTTTATCCCTATTATTACATGGATTGGATTATGTTGTGATGGAAATATTTTTATGAATTCCTTTATCTTATATGAATTGGTTTATGATGTCATGTTGTTTAAGAATCCCATTTTTATTACATGGGTTTTGCGATGATGTATGATTTGTGATTATGTGGCACACATAAGAAAGGATTCATTATAAGATGGGTGGGACCTATATCTCCCTCCAATGCATTGGGTAAAGATTTTATATCTCATGAGATAGAGAGGTCTGGAACGGTAGGTTATACCGGTTCAGTGAAACAGGACTGAAACGAGGGTTACTCGATTCAGAAAGGGACTTTGTCCATTAAGATAGTCTTGGCATTGAGTCTTGACTAACAAGAAATGATTCTCTATGATTATGTGTGAATGCCACAAAGTTTCATGTTTTATGTTATGATTATTGTGATTACATTTCACTGCCATGATTTATCCCATGTTATGAAATTATGCTCCCTTTTGCAGGTTATGATTTCCAAAATGTTATGTTCTTATGAATACGATGTGATTGATATTTCTTTTGTTTACCCTTACTGAGCATTTGAGCTCACCCTTTTATGTTTTCTTCTCCCCAGGATATAAAGAAAGGTTTTAGGTAAAAATAAGAAGATCTTTATGGGAGATGTTGAAGATCTTTCACCACGATTAGAAGATTTTATTCCGAGTTTCCAAAGACACTAAACTATTATGATCCTTTTGTGTGTGTTTTTGTTATGTACTAAGTATTCCGCAAAAGTAATGTAAAGTCCATGTAAGTCAGGCTTCGGGTCTCTACAGTTGGTATCAGAGGAATGGTTTAGTCAACCTTTGGAAACTAGGATGCGAAAACGTTAGTGAGATCTCTAGAGATATTTCTACGGTATGTCTAGGGATGTCCCTAAGGTTAAGTATACGTATAGGTTATAGTACAAGAATTACGCTAAAGATCATAGAATTTAACCTAAAATGTTAGATATTAAGGGTACTCCCCCTTTACTATGTTGTTTTCCTTAGCATTATTTTGCCTCTCACACTATTCTTTTTGGGTTTTAGAAAATGGCTGGAAACAAGATGATTCATGATAATGGAGGATGTGATGGACAATGGAATGATATTCTTCATAATGAAATGGGATTTGGAAGTCCAAACATAATTATTATGCCGAATCAGCAATCTCATAATATGATCAATAAAGTAAAATTTGGTAAGTTTCCTGACTCGGCTAATAAGAGAAAGATGAAGTTTCATGATGAGCATAGAGGAAAGAAAGTTCAATTTCCCCTATGTAAATCATGTGGGAAGAGGCATCAAGGAGAATGTTTCAAAGGAACTGGAAGATGCTTTGGGTGTGGAAAAGAAGGACACAAAGCCAGTAAGTGCAAAGGAAAAGGTTCAGTTAACACCAGGGATGAGGATAATGGTATTTCTATGACATCAACAATGGTTAAATGTTTTAAATGTGGAATTTACGGGCATTATGCAGACCAATGCCCTAAGGGAAAGTCTCATGAAGAGAATCAGTATAGTCGTATGGGTAGTATTTATGTTGATGATGATGATGAGACTACAAATGATATGTGAGATGAAAGAATTGTTGAAGCTCGGTCAATGGTTTAAGAATGTAGTGGAATGATTACATGTTTATCATGTGTAATGTTGTATAAGTAATCTCATTGTACTATGGAATAAAGAGACATGTAAGGATTGTTACATTGTTGTCTGATTAATGTTACCAGTATCCATGAAAGGTTATTCAGATATTTTTTGAATGTAGATGATATGCGCATAATGAAGGGATAAGGAGAAAATTAAATGTTTGTTAGTATTCATGAGATCATGACTGATATAAGGAGAAGGTTATATCATGGCTTGAGTATATATAATTTTTGGATTTTGGTATGTGGAAACTGTTAACTTTTGACGGCATTCATGTTTTCACTATGGTTTAATGGGTATTCATTTTTTTTCAAGAGAATAAATCATTAAGGTATCCACGTGATTGGAATGTGACCAACAAGATATATGGGGGATAAATGATGGTATTCACATGCTTGGTTGACGACATTTCAAGTAATCATTTTCTTTATACTATGAGCTTGGACCGAAGTATTTTAGATAAGCCTAAAGATTGTAATGGATTATGTTAACAATAACTTAGTATTGTTTAAGTATAGAATTTTTTTTTGATATTATTTATGAGATGTTATTGTAATGTAGTTTTAGAAAAAGGACAACCTGCAGGACGGGCGACAGCCCATCGCTTCGGACAAGGCTGTGGGAATCCAACCCACAACCGAAGTGCGACTGGCCTTTATCGCCTACCACTGACCTACAGGAAGTCCCTGTTTAGTATAAACTAGTTTTATTATATTAAGCAGTATGATATGTGAAGTATAAGTTCATTTTAGGAACCATATATGATTAATCTCACTATAGATGGACTTATGTATTTTTTTGATAACTTTTCTAACCTTTTGTTTGAGACAGATGGAATGACGCATCATTCTATCACATGATCTACTAACACATCATGAATGACAAATTCAACTTCATTTCTTTAAGAGATGAAGTGGAAATTGTCCAAAGAAAGACAACCGGTGAGACTATACCAAAATCACGAAAGTATTTCTTCTAATTCCAATTTCATCAACTTTAGGGAAATTATCTTGAAAACCAAAAATGTTGTCCTAGTGATCTTATACCTGATGAATCGGATGGTACCTTAGATCGTCACAAATTTATGGATTTGTGATTTTTGGCTTTTCCATAGCCATGTTCTCTACCACTCTCCATCAGAACATGATGGTTAGATTTTTCTTAAATATCCATATTTTCACCTATGTGGAAACCCAGTGATTAGTTTATTTGGGTAACCGTTACGTTTCATACTTTCGTTTTTAAAGATTGGTTTTGGTATTCCTTTTTACGATGTGGGTTTCTATTAAAGAAACTTTCGAATAGTAAACCATTTATAACCCCGACGAATTTCGAGGGCGAAATTCATTTTAAGGGGGGTAGAATGTAACAGCCCAAGAATTTATGAAAAATATTCTTTTTAATTTCATTAATGTCTTGTGTTGTACGCAACACAAAAAGGATCTTTCAAAACACGCATCCTTGAATTGCCTTGCATTACACGCAATCGCAACCTTCCTCGATAGCGTGTGTAGTACGTAATACTGAGTTTCACGAAACAACGATATGCTATTAAAATATTATTAAAACTAGTCGTTATGAATAGTAATAACCACTTTTTAAATTTTAGAAAATTTAGCTCTCAAAATGGACTTTATTTTTGGATTCAGAGTATCGAATTTAGCCTAAGGTGAAATTTTGGTACTTTTCGGATAACTTTCATATTCTGATGAATAGTGAATATTACTAAATTATAATTAAAAACAACTTTTTTTAATCGAAATAATTAATAGTGATAAATCATTAATTTGAGTGGTTTTAAAGTATATTTAGAATATATTTTTACAATTTAATACAATGTTGTTCGTTGGATGTAATTTCACATTTAAACCAGACATAATCAAGTTTCAATCTTTTGATAGATATTGTTTCTTAAAAACACGCTATTTGTTTTAATAGAGGGATTTAATTATAAAATTAATTAATGAAACTTCTATGTTATGAATTTGATAAACTAGACTTCATTTTTGAATTCGGAATATGAAATATAGCTTAGGATGAAATTTTGGTATTTTTCTGAAAACTTTCAATTTTTGATGAATAGTGAAACCACTAAGTGGTAGGTTAAAAACTGAATTTTTCATAAAACTTAATTTTACCGCTTCTGTGAATGGAATTTCAAAAATACAAGAGACACGGTTGATGTCAGTAAGTAAAATTTGGTTCAATGAGATGAAAATAATTTTTGGTGAATAGTAACTTTTTACTTTTATTTACCACGGTTAAAAGTAAATAAGGTAATTAAGGGTAAGAATGATATTAATATTACCCTAACACATTTCCTAATTCTATTGGACAAGTGTATATCGACCAAAAACAACCTTAGGTGTAAAATATTATCATTTAGGCCCACTTTGATTAGATTAGGACATTTATTATTATTTAATTCAAAGAAGAGTTAAAAGAGTTAAAATCAAAGTTTATATACTAAAACATTTTTAATATAGGGTTATACATAAGATAAATTAGATTGTAAATATTAATTAGAAATATAAAAATATTTCCTACATAATGATATTTTATTTATAATTTTTAGACTTTAAATAAATTAATTTATTTATGACACAACGATGATGCAGTAATTACCCTTTTAAGGAAATATTAACATAATTGATGTTATAAATGCTCAAATGAATGTAATTTGAGACTTTTTATGAATCCCACTAATTTTCTAGGTTATTATGATATATTAGTGTTGATTTAATCAACTTGGTTCGAACATATAATTCTGTTATGACTTTCACAAAAATCATATATCAAATAGTGTCAAAATTGACACAAAATAGTTTTTAAATCAAATATTATATTATTAATTGTTATTTTATTCCTAAAAATCTAAGGTTCGGCCAAATGACTTAGATAAGGATATATATATTAATAATAAACAATTTGGGGTTCGTTTGGCATGTTATAGTAAGTGTATTAACCATATAGTGAAAGAAAACAAAAAGACACGGTAAAAGTTAAATTATTTAACTTAGAGTTAAATCTAATTGATAAGGTTAACCTAATACCCTAAACTTGTCTAAATCCTATTGGTTGATAGGATTTCGACCCATACCCACTTTAGCTTCGAAATAAGACCCTTTGGAACCATTATAAACCGATTTTGACATTAATATAAAATAATATTTTGAGGTATTCCTAAGGTGCCCCTCTCCTCCCTTATAAAAGGGCACCTCCTCCCCCTCCTCCTCACACCAAATTGAGCACTCAAGCTCGGCCAACCCCTTCCATTTTCTCTTCTCCACTTCCCTAGAAACATACTAGAGGTTCTGGTCTTCCTCAAAGACCAATTTTAGTTCCCTAAGAGGAGGTCTCCAAAAGGTGCTTCAAAGAAGAGGTAATTACCGTTACCAATTCTTTCATCTTTATTTCTTCTTCCACTTCTTCTTCTTAGGTTGTTTCATTATGAAGTAATAACATAAGTATCACTCATATACTGATATTTTATTATAAGTATGAAACAACCCTATTTCACAATCTATCCATCCTACGGAAAAAGAAATCACCGCGCGTGCGTACGTACGGAATACCGTCTCCACGCCGTGGTGTAATCTATTTTCCACCACCACCTTACATGGATGGGTATAATGGTGTAAAGAATAACTATACATAGTTATTAAAACATCATATTGATTCTGATATATTGTATAATCCACTCCAATTCAATTCAATATTTATGGAAATGATATCATCGCTTGTGCGTACGTACGGACTACCGTCTCCACGACGCGATGAGATTCATTCTCCATGTTAACCATTTAAGAATGATTATAAAGTATATATAAGAAATAATAATGAAATATATGACATTATAAAGCTACTGGATTTATGTGTGTATATATATATGTATGTAATCTACTTACATCCATTCAAGACAATAAGGAAAGGAAAACATCGTTCATGCGTACGTACGGACTACCGTCTCCATGAACGGTGTTTTTCATTTCATTTATCTATCTATTATATATATATATACTGAATATATATGATATATAAATCATATTTTATATTCTGGAAGTAAGTAAATCATGATATAAGTAATAATAATGTCAAGAACAACAAGTCAAAACACCTACGATAAATGAAACGATTTTACCCAAAACGCTTCTTTAACATGGAATTTACAAAAGAACGGGTAATATAATGTCATAAGTGAACCATATATGATATCATAACAATGAATATGATTCTGTAATAAGTAAATGACATTATTTAAATCATTATACAGGAGGTTCGGACACATACGAAGAAAATCGGACCTAAGGTAAGGGAAATATCACAATCTCATTTTTATCCGAGATTGTTTATACTTTGGTATTTACTGTGGTGTATTTTATTATCCACATCCATGTTTTCTCAATATGTAATATTATTTCCTTCCACCTACAATTGTTTAAATCCAATTTTACCCTTCGGTGAGTTTTTAGTAAAAGATATGAAAGGAATCTTTTGTCGTTTTTCGTACGAGGTACTTTTTGACTTTTCCGACAAAAGCACGAAGAATTTTTTTTTAACTTATACGGCATGAATGGATTTTTAAAACATTATTTCCAAGAAGCTTCCTTTAAAAGTTTTCAAGTTTATTTTTAATCATCTTCTTTTATTTTCAAGTCGTATGACATGTTATGAAAGGAAAAATGTTTTTGAAGTAGAAAGGATATTTTCTTCAAGAATGGAGTTCAAGTATTTTATCAAAATTATTTTCCATCTAAGATAATAAAAGGGTTATGTTTTTATCCCTATTATTACATGGATTTGATTATGTTGTGATGGAAATATTTTTATGAATTCCTTTATCTTATATGAATTGTTTTATGATGTCATGTTGTTTAAGAATCCCATTTTTATTACATGGGTTATGCGATGATGTATGATTTGTGATTATGTGGCACACATAAGAAAGGATTCATTATAAGATGGGTGGGAACTATATCTCCCTCCAATGCATTGGGTAAAGATTTTATATCTCATGAGATAGACAGGTCTGGAACGGTAGGTTATACCGGTTCAGTGAAACAGGACTGAAACGAGGGTTACTCGATTCAGAAAGGGACTTTGTCCATTAAGATAGTCTTGGCATTGAGTCTTGACTAACAAGAAATGATTCTCTATGATTATGTGTGAATGCCACAAAGTTTCATGTTTTATGTTATGATTATTGTGATTACATTTCACTGCCATGATTTATCCCATGTTATGAAATTATGCTCTCTTTTGCAGGTTATGATTTCCAAAATGTTATGTTCTTATGAATACGATGTGATTGATATTTCTTTTGTTTACCCTTACTGAGAATTTGAGCTCACCCTTTTATGTTTTCTTCTCCCCAGGATATAAAGAAAGGTTTTAGGTAAAAAAAAGAAGATCTTTATGGGAGATGTTGAAGATCTTTCACCACGATTAGAAGATTTTATTCCGAGTTTCCAAAGACACTAAACTATTATGATCCTTGTGTGTGTGTTTTTGTTTTGTACTAAGTATTCCGCAAAAGTAATGTAAAGTCCATGTAAGTCAGGCTTCGGGTCTCTACAGTTTCACTCCACCACAATAATTTTAAAATGATGTAACTACTGACCTCCACCCCTCCGTAGTGACATTGACTATGAAAGTGCACAATAATTTTAGGGTGAGAATTTGTAAAGGAAATCCATGCAAAAAATATTATATAAATATAATTCAAAAGAGATAGTTTTCATTTCAAAATCATCCTATTTTTATTTTATCTCACTCTCACTAATTTACACATTCATATAGATTTTTTATGGTTCTATTTAAATGTTTTGGATGTGTGAGATTAATGTTAAAGGATTTTGGAATCTTTTTAGGTATATAATTTAATTTTTTTTTAATTTTATTTATGTGTTTTTTCAGTTTTTATTTTTTATTTAGTGTTTCAATAATTTATAAGTGGTTATTTTGTTAAAGAATGAGATTATTTATATTCCTGATAATTCTTCAATAATAATATAAAATTTAATATTATGTTAGGAATTATAAATTAACAAAAGAAAATATTTACTAAATAATTAAAGAAAATAAGTTATTAATTAAACATTATAATATAATAATAAGTTTATTTTGTGAAGTACTATAAAACACGCCTATCTAAGTACTAGAAATGGGATTTTTCAGTAAAAAAAGCATTGAAAATCTGAGCACCCGTAAAACTGCTTGACCTTTATCAGTGCTACAAACACACTGATAAAGAATACATTTATCAATGATTTATTTTTACCGCTAATGAAGTGGGTCATTATCAATGATTTTATTTAGTGATAATAAAGTCATCCTTTATCATTTCTTTTATTTAGCATTGATAAAGGGGTTTATTATCAATGCTTTGTTTAAAACTGATAAAGGCGATGATAACTACTAAAGAACATGCATCCATGTAACTACTTTATAACATAACTCAATTATAGAAATATAATAAAATTGGAATGAAAATAATATAGAAAAATATATTGAAATAAAAATATTACATTTCTCTATCTTTTCCATTAAAAAATTTCATACTACATTTTTACACTAAAGTGATATTTACAATTAGTCAAAAAAAAATTACAACCCAATATATAAAAAATCCTAAATATTATAACATATTTCTCTAATGATCAAAAATCATACCAAAAGTTTTTACCTATAATAAAAAGAATTTTTATTTTAGTAAAAGTTAATAAAAAATAAAAATATATATAATTTTAATGTTATATAACCCATATATGAAAAATTATATTATTAATTATTGAATATATTAATGATATTATCAGATATAATATTATTTATATTATTAATTATTATTATAATAACTGGGTCCCAATGATTGCAGAGACACCCCAACATTATCATGGTCGTTGGGTCCTGACCCGCTAGGTACCATCAGTTTCCCCACAGGCGCAGGGTCCCCATCATGGGGCCCACCCACATGCTCTAATGGGTCATATGACTAATGAATGTCCTCACAAGACAACACATGTCCTTTCTAGTGTGCGTTTTTCTCACCCACACCCACCATCCTCATCACTACTCACGTCCAAGAATGCTTAACTATGGAGTTCTAATCATATAGGCTCCGGAAAAGGAAGGTCCACCTTGTTGACCTTAGTCATATCATTTAGTCATTTAACCCATTATCATTTCTCATGTTACATTCACCCCCCTTGAGTAAAACATCCTCCTTGTGGGCCCTATGTTACATAGCGGGTCAGGACCCAACAACCATGTTAATGTTGGGGCCCACCAACATGCCCGAATGGGTCATATGACTAATGAATGTCCTCACAAGCCAACACATGTCCTTTCTAGAGTTCTTTATCACCCACACACACCATCATCATCACTACTCCTATCCAAGAATGCTTAACTATGGAGTTATAATCAGGTAGGCTCAAGAAAAGGAAGGTTCACCTTATTAACATTAGTCATATCATTTATTCATTTAACCCTTTAATATTTCTCATATTACATCCACCCCCCCCCCTGAGTAAAACATCATCATTGTGGGCCCTATATATCAACCCAGGTTTTCAACCACACTTAATGATGTTTACCACCTTTGATACCAAATATAACAACTGGGTCCAAGTGATAGGACAAACACCACCCCCCCTAACATAGTCATCGGGTCCTTGCCTGACAAGTACCACCTGTTGCCCTGTAGACACATGGTCCCCATGCTGGGTCCCACCCACATGCCTAAATGGTTCATCTGACTAATGATTGTCCCCATAGGCCAACACAAGTCCTTTCCAGTGTTCTTTGTCCTTACTCACACACACCATGGAAAACTTCCCAAAAGATCACCCATCCTCATAAGTACTCCAGTCCAAGCACGCTTAACTGTGAAGTTCTAATCGCTCAATCTTTTGAAAAGGAAGGTGAACCTTATTGATATGAGTCATATAATTTATTCATTTAACCCATTATAATTAAGGGTTTTTATAATTATATTGTAACTTTTATATTATTTAGTGGTTATTTTATTAATTTAAAACTATATTATGAGTTATTAATTAAATTAATAATTAATATTCAATATAAATTATATTTTTAATCACTATTTATATTAAGAATATTATCAATTATTAATTATATTAATCATTTAAATATTTTTCAATAATTATATCACTAATCTAAAAGACACTTTTTTAATGAAAATATACACTTAAAGTCTTACTAACAACATTGTGTGTCAGATTAACATGCATTAGATTCCTACACATCACAAATGAATAATCTATCATTATAATAAATTTTGAAAATAATCCAAACTCATTTACTTTTTTTCTATGTTATTAATGTTTTAGAGTAAAATGACACTTTTAATATGAAAAAACACAGTTCAGGTCATGTTGGACATATTGTGTGTCAGATTGATGTGCAGTCAATTCCTATGTGAAAATTTTAATTATGGACTATTTTACTAATTTTTAATGAAAACATAATTTTATTTACTTATTTTTGGTCATGTGACACATTTTCACATGAATGTGACACTTTTAATGTGAAAACATGCACTTTGAGTCACATCAACCTTATTGTGTGTGGGATTTAGGTGTAGTCAATTCCTATATGAAAAAAATGAATTCTAGATCTCTATCCTAATGTTTAAATACAATATGATATCATTTACTCAATTTTGGCTATTTGGAACATGTTTTACACTAAAATGAATCATTTGTATTGAAAACACACACTTGAAGTCAAACTACAAACATAGAGTGTCAAATTAATGTGATATAAATTCCTACATATAAAAACTGAATTAAGGACCATTTTCATAAAGTATCAAGATAATCCATTCATATGTAGTTAGTTATGGCTATGTAATGCTGGTTTTTGAGTAGAATGAAACTTTTAATGAGACCACCCCTAGATTGAATCATACTTACCACATCGTGAGTGTGATTGATTTGAAATCAATTCCAAAATTCCAAAAATGAATTGTGGAAAATTATCCTAATATTTCAGTAAAATATGATATTGTTTACTCATTTTTTATATGTTATGCACGGTTTAATCTAAAAGGACACTTTTATATTGAAAACATGCACATTGAGTCATACAGACCACAACATGTGTAAGATTTAATGATAGGTCAATTCTTACACATCACAAATAAATTATGGATCATTGTCCTTGTTGGAGTTGGTGCCCTATAAATAACTAATTTTTAATTCAGATTACATGTATTTTCAAAGAGGTGAATATTAATATAAATATATTGGCACATATTGATTTTTCTTCTACATAACATTGATGCGATATTGTCTTAGAGTATATGGGTCATTAATAAAGTCATAGAAATTCACCACTCTAATTAGAACCATGATGATCCATGAAAATATTCAAAAAATATAGGTTTGTAGTTAGATAACATATTATGATGGGGCACATAGTATATAGACTGTTAGGTACAAGTAGTTATAAGCGGGTGAGACATTATCTCATGAAGTTTGCACAAGTTAATCATCAAGATATGAGGTTATGAGAATTGTCCCACCAATAGGAATTCTGCATTTTTTGGTGTCATTGGGTATTCTTATTTGTGAGCATGTGTAATGGTCCTTTGACTTTAATATTATCATTAATACATTTCATGAATCCTACATTGAGATTTACTAACAAAAAATGTTAGGAAACATGTTCAAGATTAGGTAGGTAACATTGGGTGCATCAAAAATTAAATGTTATTAATGGATGATCTAAGGAAGTATTTCCCCTTCCATCTTTATTAAATTTGATATTTTGTCCCTTTGATTTAAATATAACTATAATATAAATTCCATGGCCAGGGTGTAATGAAATTTATTTTAGATAGTTGAAGAAATACATAACAAGAAAATATATTGATGAAAATGATGTGTAACCTAGATGATTAGATATTGATATAGATAGATTATATTACATCGTGATTTTTCATATATGGTTTTCATCATTGAAAAATTAAGTTAGTTCTCTTGGGGTTACATGACTCGTTTCTAAACAATAATATTGGAATTTAGGCATACCCACCTAATGTAACTGGTAAATAATCCTATAGGGTCACAAGCTATGTATTTCCATTGATCATGATTAAATTATATTAGAATTTAATTAATGGAATAAATATTATTCTCAAGAATGATGAATTATTTTATTCTAGTTCTATTCGTTTCATACATTAAATAAACATTGATTCACTATATTTTGAATTAAATATATTAATTTATTTTATTGAATATTTAATAATTTATTATTTTCTGGTTTGTGGATAAAATATTTATTTAAGATAATAAATTAATCTTATTCAAGTATTTAATAATTTTCAAGTAGTTTGAATGAGAGAAGATCACAATTAGGGATGAATATTTATTTCCAAGTTGATAAATAATATCCACCACTACGAAAGTTAGCGTATGTTATAAAATAATAATAATAATAATAATAATAATAATATTTTATGGAGTGGGGTTTTATGATGGTTATAATATTATTTATGGTCTGGTATGAAATAAAATGAAATTTTAACCTAAACTTTCACTCTATAAATATATAATAATGTCTATTATATAAGGTAATCACAAAGTAGATAATTATTTTTCACTCTTTTGAATTCCTATTTTCTCTCGACCTCTTAAGAATAAGAAAATAAGAGAATCCACCATGATCAAAGGAAGAGTGATCAAAACTATCAATGATAGGCTATTGATTTTCAACACTAGAAATATAAAATAAATTTACCTTACTCTTATATCAAAGGAGAACATGTGGATAACCTCTAGAGGGATTCTACAAAGAGATCCTGGAATCGTAATGATGTCAATAGAAAAAGTATATTTTGGAATATCAAAAAATTCAAAGAATAAATAATCAAAATAGAAGTTATTTATTTCATTTTGATATATATTAATTAATTATAAATTTAATGTGAATGATCCTTTCTTTGGGTTTCAGGAAACTAAATATTTAAATAAATTTTAATATGTTACTCACCATCGTACTCTTGCACTGCTCCAATAACAAACAAGTGGGTTAGAGAAATCACAATTAAATTTATAATTATATATTTTATTGTAGATTCATACGCAATCATGGTTTAATTTTAATTTTATATTATTCATTCCTTATTATGATTTAAATTAACATGTTATTGACTAATTAATTATATTCATTAAGCGATTCATTTTCTTAGAGGATTATGAAATGATGAAGAATGGCCAAATATTACATTGTAAACTACCAATTTTTGGTTGGTAAGAAGGGGTTACATGGAGTGTAGTCGGAATATATGTCGTGTACCCTTACATGACTTACCCACCCATGCCATGAGATATACGACATGACATGAAATTATAACATGGTTTGTATTATGTGGGACAATCTAATAGCTTGGAAAATGGATATCAGATTACACAGCATGCATATAGAGTCCAAACTAGGGTTAGTGGAATCAATTGCACAATAATTGTGGTTATTATTTATTTAGAAAACAGCATGATACTAACAACCTGAATCATTTATGACTAACAAGACATGTGTGTGATTCAAAAGGTGTGTATTTCATTAGTTCCTCTATCTGATATACTTGTTGGGTCCATGGAAAATTATCTAGACAAATGAAATTTGAGATACACAATATGTATATTGCCCATACATGTTTTGTATTATCTCTCCCGAAAATACATCAAGTATTTCAGTGGGTTTCATGGACACAAACATTAGGACCACTTGATGTTTAGTTTCCTTTTACACACTATGTGATCCCACCATGATACACGCTGAAGACTCAGGAAATTATCAAATGTACACCTAAATTAGATAACACAACTTGTATCTAGAATGTACATTATTTGTAGTATATCATATTTAACACATCTAATCCCTAGTTGTGTAAGCTGGATACATGAAAACTAAGGCACACGACGTATATCCAATTTACATGTTGTGTAGTATTATAATTAACGGAAGAATTAAAAATTATATTAAATTATAAATTATAGAATTTAAACCTTATTTCTTTGATTAGAACATCAAGTGTTTTAAAATTTAATAAGGGGTTAAATAATATTAAACTATAAATTAATTTATTATATAAAATATATAATAATATGGTCTTACATTTATTTTCCATTAATTCCGTTCTGATGATTATCTCAAATAGGTTTCAAATGGTGCTTAAGATGAATGGGAATTAATTAATTAGTTAAATAATTAATGAAATAACATTTATCTTAATAATAAAAAAATGAATATAAAATGAATGTTAACCATTAAATTTTGTGTATATGTTTCATGTATGACTATTTATGAGCTTAACCAAGACCTATATATGTGTGGGGTGTTTTAATTTAATTTATTTCATGAGTATGTTCTTATTTTAAATTAAATTTGATGGTTTCTGAGTCATCCCTCCCTCTATTATTATTTAGGACATGTGTTCATGTATATTTATTTAATTCCTCTTTAACTAATCTTTTGGTTTCCCTTAACTACTATTGAGTTATAAATACTTGAAATTAATAGAGATTCCCATGGAATGTGGACGCAGTTCTTGATGAAACCATAATGATGCCCACCAAGGTGTTACAAAAGTGGACAAGTGGGATGTGGTAAATCATGCCAATACTAACAATACGAGTTATTTCCCCTAGGTCATAGGTTGATTCGATTTCTAGATATTAAATCAAAAATTAGTTAAATATCATGAATGGGTCATTTATTTCTTTATTTATTTATTTCCACTTTATTATCTATTTATTATATGGATTCAAGACTACTATCAATTAAATAAATGAATTAAAGTGTAGAGATAGAATTTAAATAAATGTATTATGTGTAAATATTTTATCTAATATGGTTAATTAATTAAGTAAAAAACACGCAATATTAATATGTTATATAAATTTTCAAATAATATAAAATTTATGCATACTAAATAAAAATATCCTAAATAGATATTAAGATAGTCTTGGAATTCCATTACTTGATTAGGAATTAAATCCTTGGAGCTAAGTGTTTTACCAACCCTTGTTGGGACTCTAACTTTTAACGTGGAGTTATTAAAAATGTTTTGAGTTGACTAAACCATTTTACATCAAGAGAATTATACCTCACTAGAATTAATGTAACTTGGAGGTAGTAGTTGATGAAATCTATTTTAGGGTTTTAGGATTGGGGAGTCCACTCAACGGATCAAGGAGCTGTAAGCCTGTAGTTGGAAAAACCCCACCTACTTTAATAACTTCATATAGCTTTACCCAACCTTATTGGGGGTTTTCTAAGGGACATATAGATCCTTTCCACTAGAATTTTCTAGAAACCAGACATAAAATGTATAATGGTGAGGTATATTGGGCCTTGATAAAATTATAGGGCAATTAATAAAATAAAATTATTATTATTTATCACTTAATTTGTAATAATGTAAATTAACAATCATTTGTGATAGTTACTGTAGAAAAATGTAAAGAAAAACCAAAATATAAGATTAATTATTCCTTATTTTAGGGTATGTAATAAGAAATAAAAATATATATATATGGTTCAATTGTTTATTGGATGAATTATTGTGAAAAAATTGTATTATGTGTTAGAACCCCCTGTTTATGTTTTTCCACCCCAATAGGTGAGTGAATGTGAAAAGGATTCCTACTAGAGATATGTTGAGGATTCTTCTTATGTACATTCTTTTATCCTATTGACTGTGTCCAAAGAGTTTATGATACATCATGAGTACACTTATACTTAGACCTCAATATCTCATATTATTTCTATTAATAAATATAAGAGGGACTAGAAATAAATAATATTTTAAATGATCTATATAAATGTAAATTGGAAGATAGAAATCCAACTACTAATCATACATTCAAAATGTGTGGGAATATTTAAATGTTTAAAAAATTATCCTTCTACTTGGATAATTAATTATCAAGTTATCTTAACTTATTATCCCTACAACCAAGATTTTTATTATTTGTCCCATCTTGGATAAATGAAATGGATATGTGTCTCTAAAATACGTTGTCCATAATTCACCAAGATAATAAGTATTTGTTGAATAAAGTTTCCCCACCACTTGTGGTGACATGTTTCAAGTAATTGGTTGAATATCCTATGGACAATCTAAAGCCAAAATATCCTTATTGGAATCCTTTAAATAGACAATGTATTCCAAGGTATAAGAATGAACAAGATTCTATTTGATTCTTATGTTGAAAGAATGGAATTTGGAAAATGAATTGGTAAAGCAATATATTTTATCAACTTAAGGTATATTCATTGAGTTTCTATTCATCACTTATATTTTTAGCACATTATGATTACAAAAATACATGTATTTAAATAGAGAAAATGTGATACAATAAAAGGGTTATAATGTTAACTCAAAAGAAGATAAGAAATGGTGATTCCCAAGTCATCCCAGGGGATATCACTAATTTTCATTTTAATTGGTGTTGATTAATGTTTTTAATAAGTGTTACCAAAAAATTTATCTCATTATCCAACTAGATACAACAAGGCCTTATTTATTTTCTAATAAATGTTTTTTTGGTACTTTAAATACTAAACTATTTTTTAGCAACTATTGAATCACATATATTCCATCCAATGCATGATGAATATAAAATTTAATAATTTTAACTCATTGTGACAAGATAATCCTGGGTCAAATAAAACTGAATATAGTCAACTTTTTTATTCCCTTTAACAAATTATAGTCTTAATTTAGTTAAGTTACTAGATATAGAAGTAAAATAATTGTAATGTTTTAGATAAATAAACCTTTGTAAATAAAAGTACATCAAAAAAATTAAAATTAGTTCAACATGGTCATGTGAACTTTTTTAAAGCAAAAGGTAACCTCATATACTTCATGATATTTGTTTAAGAAATTTTAGAAATTCTTAGTGATCTAAATGAGTGCACTTGGTAATGATTGTTAAATATCTGAGCTGGCTTGTGAGAGAAAATTTTATCCAAGTAATCATTGATCATATATATGGAGTAAATTTTTTCCCTAAGTCATGTTTCCTTATATAAATAAATATTCTGATTTCAGTAAAAATAAGACTAATGAGGAGTATTATATATATTATAAAAATTCCATTATCCCTTTAAAAACATATTTTTCAAATAAAAGTGAAACTACTAACTATATTCCATCAATATTGTCTAATTGATATGATATAAAAATGTGGTATGATAAAAATCAATTATAATACTACCATAAGTGTTTTTTGAAAACCATTTGTTATAAGATGGTATTAGATACAAACAAACCTCAAAACACTAAGGTTCATATTTGTTAATGATCCTAAATCCACTAAGGATATTAACATCCAGTAAAGAATTAAAATATTTCAATAATGTAATTATATCAATTTAATGATAGTGGGAGAAGAATTAACATATAAGGGTTAAGGCACATGATTCACATGAATTGGTAAAGGAATAATGGAATCCACTAAGCTTAGTGGTAGTAGTAGTTTCATAGACACATAATGCAAAAAAAATAATAACTAAAAAGGTTTTTTATGTTCACAATAGTGAGGGATTTCCATATTAATTATTCATACTAATGATTCCTATAAAGAATCAGTAAATAGTAATATGCTAAAGTTTAAAATTATAAATAAATTAAGTAATGGACTACTTGTATCAAGATTCACCACTACAGTTTCAGTCATTTACAATGATAGGATTTAACAGTTCTAGATTGAAGCACAAATAAAGGAAACCTTTAACAGTTCAATAAAACATGTCTGTAAATGGGGAATTTATTAGCACAAAAAAATAACTGATAAAGGTGGTCTTTATCATCACTAAAAAATTTTATGATAAAGGACCCCCTTATCAGGGCTTCTAAAAAAGCATTGTTAGAGCTCCCAATTTACCAACACTAATAAAAAATCATTGATAAGGGGGTTTATTAGCACTAATAAAAATCACAAATAAAGGTGGACCTTTATGAGCACTAGAAAATATTGTTGATTAGGATGGGGATTTATGAGTGCTTTTTTATAATCACAGATAATGACCTCCCTTTAAAAGCATTTTTTTTCTAGCTCTAATAAAATGTATTTTTCATAAAAAATATATTTCAATAAATATAATATATTTATATAATAATATATTTATATTGATATAAAATATAATATATATGCTTTATATATGTTTTAGATATGGCTAAATAGGTATTTACCTGTAAAATATAAGATATTTAGTGAATTTTTCCTATAATAAAATTTAAAAAATATTACTAATTAATAATTTGATAATTATTATTGTGTAATAGTGAATTAATAAAATATGGATGAAATAAAAAATTTATGAATTAATGAATGGTCTAAGATAAGTTGAAAACATGAAATGAACTTCAAATGACCATACCTATTGATCTGGGTGTCCATTAGCGCTCTACCACATATCTTATTGAATCCTACGATGAGATCTACATATTTTTATCCAGGGGGAACCACTAGTCACTTTTTTTAGGCAAAAAATTCCGAGAATACTTTAAAAGGTTATTTTTAGTAGGGGTATCCTAATTTTTTAACAGTATATGGAATTGCAGCCTCATTTAGTGGGGTGTTATTGTATTTTTTAAGTGAGGACTGAATTTATTCCCTGGTTTTACCTTCATATTGATATTATGGATTTTATGATTTATCATTTTTATAATGTGGTTTTATTTTTAATTAAATGTATTCATATTTTATCATATTTACTTATAATAAATCACTTGTATAAATACATATATAAATATATTTACATAAAAATTTATTTTTAAATATATAAAATAAATATTTATTATTCATTTTACTTAATGAAAAAATTATCCATTTTATTTAACATTTAATAATTCCTTAATATATATATATGTGTGTGTGTGTGTGTGTGTGTGTATACCTATACAATTAATGTTTATATATAAACATGTGTTTGTCAATAATTAACAAATATATATTTATATTCATATTCTAATATATGTTTATAAATATGTATTATGTAAATATATAAATGTGTGTATGATAAATATAAATGTATACTCGTGTGTAATAATATCTGTGTGTGTATCTATATTATGCATATATATCATATAAAAATGAATTTTTATAAATAAATCATTATCATTATCATTATCATTATTATTATCATTATCATTATCATTAAATATCATATATAAAAATATTTGATAATAAATATTTATAAATAAATTATATAAAATTTATATATATATATACATACAATTATATATGGATATGTAAATATATTGGAATATAAATATATGTGTAATGTATTTGATTTATATCTAAATATAAAATATATGTAGACATAGTCAAAAAAAGCATTTTAAATAATATCTATCCATTTATTTATATTATAATATATATATATATATATATATACTTATACGAAAATTTATATATAATGTTTATATATTCATATATGTGTGTATTAAAAATGGATATATATATATATATATATTATATTATGGAATATGTAAATGAATATTTGTATATAATATATTTAATCAAATTTAAGTATATATATATTTCACAAACATAAACATATGTTTTGTAAATGTATTTAAAAATAATGAAATAAACATGTGAATAAAAAACATGACTGTAAATATATATATATATGATTAGGAATATCAAAAAAGGTACCATGAAACAAGTCAGTTCCATGGTAAATACCTCCAAATACTAAAGGGGTGGACCATGGTATAAATCTAGGCATGCACAGGAGGACTGAAAATACCTAAAGTGTCGTTAAAGGGTGGGGTAGTATGATTAAATGGGGGCACATGAGTGCATGAAAAGTGCTGATAAGGGAGGGGAGCAATGGAGGTGGGGAGATGACTAAACAAAGAAATACCCCCCCCCCTTTAACAGTGATTAAAAGGATGTGTTAACAAAGGGGGCCTTTATCTGTGCTTCATAGTGCTGATAAAGTCATCCTTTAACAATGCTAAAAAATATCTAATAATGGGGCCCTTTAATAGTACTCACAAAAAATGCACCGATAAAGGCCACATTTATCATTTACTTTTTATCACTTTTAATGGATTCATTTATCATCACTTTTTGTGAGAATTGATCAAGGTTTCATTTTATCCTCACTTTTGTGGACAAATGTTTTTCAAGTTTTGTTGAAGCCCAAAACAAGCACATTTAAAATTGAGATTTCTAGAAGCAATTTAGGACACCATATTTCGAATGTTTCCATGCCATGATTATTATGGTGATATTTCAAGATAAACTAGACATGTATTGTAAAATATGGTACCAATAAATCATGATTTATTTTCAAAAGTTTAGTCTATGAAAAAACTTATTAACCTATCATCCGGAATAAATACCAATTTGAATTGTACATGCCAAAGCATACTTCCATGATCATCATATTAAGCTATTGATTGTCAAGGAATCCTCATTTAGGGAAATACTTATAGAATATGACTATATGACACAACTAAAAGGATTCCCTATGGTATATGTCTACTTTTAAATACAAATCGGGTCAATGACATTAATAAATTCCACTAAGATATACAAATTAAAAAATTTCATTTGTTAATAAATAATTTATAATAATCATTGAATATTCATTTGGAAATGAATGGGGTACATGTGTATTAATTTGGTTAGTGTGAGTGCTATAAGTTTTCATGTCAGATATGTTGATAACATATGAAAAATTAATGTTGTGTCTAAATAGTCCGTTAAGACTAAGGAATGAAAATTTCGCCATGTATGACTTGAAACAACAATCATGATCTAGATAAAATGAACTTTAAGATAGATCAATGTGTTTCCTTAATTTAGTAACAATACACATATTAACTAATTATTGAAAAATACAAGATAAAATAATTCTAGACCCAATTGTTGTTGGCATATAACCCTTCTAGTAGAATATGCATGGGCATAGGAAGTGATTATGGAGATTAAAATAATTCCACAGGCTTAAGTGCTAGGATGTCATCTCATGTTGCATGACATGTATTGAAATCTAACATTAAAGTTCCATAAATAATTATTGTTTAATATCAGAAAACATCAAACATAATTACATATAATTGTAGTTAAAACTATCTGAATGTAATTTTAGAGGATGAATTGGATGATTTCATCGTATATGGAGAAGTGGGAACAATATTATTCAATGGAATTGAACTATAGTAAATAATTAGTTAAATTTGATCTAGTATCACATAAAAGGATAATGTAATATATATAAAAATTATTACAGTTGATGGTTATCATATATACAGTATATGAGTACATTTTAGATTTTGATGTAGCTTAAGAGGTATTTTATCAATGTTCGATTTCGATTTTAGGATATACAAAATGAAATAAATTTATCATTTTATGAAAATATTTTACAGTGGATTTAGTTTAGATTTCAAGATTCTATCATGGGTCCAATAGGTGGATACTTAGTTATATCACTAGTTCAGGTATTTTCTCAAGATAAAAAATGTTGTAGATAATTGATTCATTCAAAAACATGTCACTTAACCAAACCATTCAACCGAAATATCGTATTCCTAGAAACTATATCGATACATAGAAAAATCAAGTTTAACATGTGGGGACTAACAACTAATTTGTAGTTGGTTCAAGTGAAAGTGGAAGTTTGTTGGACTTATTTCCCTAGAACAAAATAATTTTTATTTTAGATTATATATATATTAAAAGATATGAATTTTAATATAAATAACTTTTCACATATTTATTATTATCCTATATAACATTGATGTGATAATGTCCAAGAGTGCCTCTTATATTGATAAGGTCATAGCAGTTCCCCTCTATAATGAGAACCTTGACATTCCATGATTATATTATTAAAATATAGTTCTACGATCAGGTAACAACCTTTATTGGGAACATAGTAAATAAAATTCTATGAGTGAGTACTCATAAGCATATGAGACTTCATCTTGTGATGTTCGAACGTGGCATTCTCTAAGATGGGAGGTTATGATTATAGAACTGCTAATAGTAATTTGGAATTTTTTTTGTGTCCTCATATATTCATATATGAGATCATTTATAATGGTACTTAAACCTTAATGTTATCATTAATACATGTCATGAATCTCACACTTGACAAAAACCATGATGAAATTTGTTCATAGTGACGTAGGATATATTGGTTGATTCATGAATGAATGTTATTAATGCATAATTCAAGTAAGTATTTGTCCCTCCCATCTTTATTGAAGTTGTTACTTAACCCCTTTAACTGAAATATAACAATTGAATCAATCATGTGGCCACGTCGTAATGATGTATATTTCATATAATCAAAGAAAGACGTATCAAGAATATATATCGATGAAACAGATGTGCAACCTGCTTGATGAGATATTGAGACAATGTTATTATATTACAAAGTGAAAGTGCCTATGTGCTTAAAATTATTATGATATTAAGTTTTTTCTATTGTGTACCATAACCCATTTCTAGAAAAAAAATCTTTGACGTTTTGTGAACAGTCCAAATTCCAATGAGAAAGAATCCTAAAGGGTCACAGACTACGTGCTTCCATTTATCTCAATTAAATTATATTTGAATTACTTAATGAAATAAATATTATTATCAAGTCCAATAAATTATTTTATTCATGTTATATTGACCGTACAAATTAATGAAATTTATATTCAATGAATTTTGAATACAATATATTTATTTATAATATATAATATTAAAAAAAAATATTTAGTTGTTTGTGGATAAAAAGTTTATTTGAGATAATAAAATAATTTTATTCATGTATTCAATATATATTGATGAGTTTGAATGATCCAAGACCACATCTGGTGATGAATATTTATTTGGAAGCTGGAAAATAATATTTATCACTACGTAAGTTAGCGCACAACATAAAATATCAACAATATTAATATTAATAATATTATTATTTTATGGCATGGGGTTTTATGACAGTTATTATATTATTTAAGGGTCGATACACAATTAAATAATACATTAACCTAAACCCTAACTCTATAAATAGATAATAATGTCTATTATCTAGGGAAATAACTAAATAGAGAGTTTTTGTCCATAGTTAATTCTGTGTCAAATAACTATTTTCTCTCACCATCTCAAGAATGAGAAACACAAGAGAGATTCCGTCAGAATCAAAGCAAGAATGATCAACACAAATGATTCAAGACAATTGATTCACCATGCTGGCATCCATAAATCATTTGGTGTAGCTTAGATATCAAAGGAGCATGTATGCATCAACACTATAGGAACTCTATATGTGGATCCTCATATCGTAATAATGGAAGTTCAAAAAGGATATTTTGGAATATCAATAATTCAACACCTAGAGTTTTTGTGAACACTTTATTCGGAATAAATTAATTCTCAATGTTTTCTTTCATTTCACTAAATTTAAAATTCCTTTCATATGACACTAGTTATTCTTGTTCTATATGCAACACCAACTTAGTGTATGTTACCTGCAACATTGTGTTTACTCGAAACATCATTTTATTGTCATAATTATTTAAATAAAAGTTTTATAAACTACCCATAAAACATAGTAATATTAATATTAATAATTAAATTTCAAATATTATTTAAATTTTTATATATAAATAAAATATTTTGATAATTAAAAACATAATTTTTTTTCAATGTCTTTATAGGTTTAAAAATACTCTTTTCCCAAATGAATTGAATTTCATGTCCTCTATGAAAAATAGTAAAATTAATTTTTAATTCTATTATATATTAAATTTGATTAAATAAAGATATATTTTGAATTTGGAAGGTAAAAATTAACATAGAGTGAATTTTTTATATTTTTATGAGATGTTTTATTTTTTGATGAATAATGAATAATACTACTTTATAGTAAAAAACTGCATTTTCCCTTTAAATAATTATTATAATTTGATTTGATTTTTAAAGTAAAAAATAGATAAATTATACAAATATTAATCTACTTTATTTCATTGGAATAATTTTTGTACAGAAATTAGATATAAAAACATATTGAACTTTTGAACATTCTTTCACCCGCAATTTCACCACTTCTCTGAGATTAGAGCTAATCATAATTTTTCCACTTCTGTTAATTGAATTTTGAAAAATAAACATACAATTTTTTAATAATTATTATATTTAGAGTCTAAAGGGATTTGGTTTTTGATATTATGAATATAAACAATAGTAAATATTTATTTACTAAGGTTTAGTGTAAATCAGGTAGTTAAATGTAAAAATAATATTATAATATTATAAAATTATCAAAAAACTGATCCTATTTCCAATGTATGAGTGGGTTTCTACCAAGTTCATAATTTTTATGAAATTATAAACTTTTTAAGAAACTATTGAATGAAGTTGACATTTATTATATTTTATTTAAAGATATGTTAAAAATGTCATACTCATATTTTTTGTAAATATATCACCTCTGGTATAGGGTTATACAGAAGCTAAATTAGAGTAAAAATAATATTTTTTTATATAATAAATTTATATTCATCATGATAAATTTTTTTAAAATTTTAGAGAATATATAATTTAATTTATGACTTCCATAATATTAATGCAGTAATTGTTTAATTAAATGAAATATCACTTACATGATATTAAAAATATTAAAATATATTAAATGATATATAATTAATGACATAAACTAATTTTAAATATAATTTTGATATTTTAGTTATATATTATAACTGTCGATTAGAATTTATCATGTGGTTTGAATATTTTTAAAAAGATAAGTGTTGAATAGTATCAAAATTGACATAAATGATACTTTTAAAAAAATAATGTTTTATTAAATGATATTAAATTACTAGAAATCTAGAATTTATAAAAATACTATAATTAGGTTCAAAATTTCATAAATGATCCAATATGGATCCTTTTGTAATTTTATAGCAACTATATTAACCCTAAAGTGTAAAAACACATGTTGTCATGGTAAAATTTAAAGGGTTTTACTATTGGTTAAACCCAAAATATAAGGATAATATTGTGACCTAAACATGTATAAAACAATTTAATAATATATTTTAGACCCATACACATATTATATTCTTAATAAATCACTTTGGAGCTATCTAAAATCTAAAATAAAATATATAAATTTAATATTTTCAGAGTTTCTAAGAGTGACCCTCTCATCTCTTTTAAATAGAACCTCCTCCTTCAATTCCTCACATCGCCCTGAGCCTTATAGATCAACCAAAACCAGAATATTTATAAAAAAGTGTTATATATGTTTTTAAGGTGTTGGTATTCTAAAAACAACAAATCTAGTGTCTCTAATAGAATATCTAGAGGGACCTCACTGAAGAAGAGGTAATCTCCTTTAAGAACTCTCTCAATAGTATTTCTTATCCTACTTCCAATTCATGTGTTATTTCCATTAAAAATTAATTAATAAAATATCACCTATATTATTAGATAATTTTATGACTATGGATTAACCACATTCCACCTTTTATTCATTATACAATAATTAAATCACCACACGTGTGTACGTACGACCTACCATCTCCATTTTGTGGTGCAATCAGGTTTTTCATCAAAAAATTATTTAGATTGGTATAATGATGGAAATAATGAATATATATTATAATAATAACATTATATTGATTAAAAACGAAAATATATACTATCCACTCCCATACCATTTCATAATTTAGGGAATGATATCTTTGTTAATGTGAACGTACGACCTATCATCTCCACGATGAGATGTGATTCATTCTCCATGATCACCAATAAATAATGATCATAAAAATGTATATAATGCATAAATATGTTATATATTAACTTATTATTTTTCAATAAATTAAACAAATATATCCTATCCACATAAACTAGGACTTATATGAAAAAACATAAAAAATAAATGGAAGTAGCTAAAACCCGAAAGAGGAGTAAAAATGAAATATTATTTAAAAAACAGGTCCCATAGTGACAACAAAGATTGTGATAAACTATTATAAGGAGTAGAAACTGTTGAGGTTAAGAAGTTGCAGCCTCCCATGTAGGAACTGGCTAATCCATGGGTATACCATGAAGTTACAAAGGTTGCACCTATGAACCAACCTCCTAAAGCAAAATAGGAATAAGAAAAGAGCAAGAGACCGGACCAACCAACAACAATGAAATGATCCCTGCATAGCCAGCCATGCATAATATCAAATAAATAATTTTTTTCTATGGTCAATTTACCAAGGAAAACAATAATTTGATCTTCCTATTCACAACCAATTAAACCATGTCCGAACACCTTTTCTTTTCGGTTCTTAGTTGACATTCATAATAAGCATCTCATGAATTATGAGATTCATACATCTTGTTTAGAAGAATGACAGATATTCCTTTCTCATTATTAGAAAATCACTTTTTCAAAAACCTCATGTGTGGCTAGTCATTTTCATTTCCCATCTCATGGAAGACCCTTTTTTCTCCGCTTATCAGCCCTCTCATCCCCCCTCTAAGGGTATATTAGTGATGGGTTCTATAGGAACTCGATGATCCTATTGGGTCAAATAACTTGCAACAATCTCCTATTTTCCTTTTCTTATGGTATTTAGGAACAAGTTCCTGGATTAAAAAATGGTTTTCTTATGTGTGAGAGTGATGAAGATATAGAGAGTGATGATGATATGGGGAGTGGTGACGATATGGATCTTGAAACGGAGATGGATCTGCTTACTATGATGAATGTGCTAACTATGGATATAATTCCAGAAATATACTGATTTTATATCACCCTTCAATTAAAATTATCAAAACAGTGTCTCCCTGCATAATTTGGATTCCAAAAATTCATGATCTGGATGTGAATGAGTCGAATTCCTTATCCCTTTCTCCATTGGTGACCTTTCTCTCTGGGGATTTTGAAATAATTTTTACTAGAAGAAATATCGTTATTGTATTGACTCATAAACACCCAATAGTGGATCCCTCACTAAAAGCTATGAATCATTTAAACATATTCATTAAGATAGGAAGTCTTCTTATTCCCCAATAATGAAATCACTTTTCTACTCTAACATATACTAGGGGGTTTTACATTGAAAATAAAATGTTCCATACAAATGGATTTGGGTCCATAACCATGGGTTCCAATGCACTAGATATTTTAGCACTTACAAATGAGGTCCCATCGATTCTTATTACATAGAATAAATCAATTATAGACTATAATAAAATGGTATCCACTCTTCATAAAAAACATCGTATTTGAAATCCCAGGTCAGATTGGTTCTGGATCATGGAATCCTTTTCTATCAGATAGGAAGTGTTGTTGAAAAAAAATGTACTTCTACGTCATTTATCTATTCAAATATGTTATATATATATGTATATGAATGAATGATTTAATTAATTTGGTTCTTATTTGAACAAATTTTACTTTGATCTTGGAATGAGCATGAAGAAATTAACGATACTTCTTTATCTTTTGAGTTGTTCTGTCGGATGGGTCACTCAAAATCTTTGGTCTCTACCCAGACCCAATGAAATAAATGGTATCACTTCTTATGAACTCATTGAGAATGATTTTTTTCTAGTTCATGTACTATTATTAGAAATAGAAGGCGCTCTGACAGGATCCTTGGGGATAGAAAAAGATTACAGTCTGTTTGATAATGATCGTGGAGTGACATTGCTTCAGCCCAAACTGAGGATCCTCTTCGATATGAAAAATGGATATTATTATATCATTGATCAAAGATTTACCTATGAAAAATATTAATTAGATTTTGAATAAGGATAATGATCCCTGAACACACAACGGATAATATAGTAGGATTCATGCAATCAAATTTTTTGGTCTCCTAGAATATAGAACCCTGGGGGAATTCTATTAGATTTTATCGAACCATATTCATTGGGATTTCACTATGAGGGGGCCAAATTTTGGGGCAAGAAGACCATTTATGAAGAAGAGGATGAGCTTCTAGAGAATGATTTGGATTTCTTGTAGAGTGGAACCTTGTAGTACCATACACGAGATAGAGCTTCCAAAGAACAAGGGTTTTTTTTTGAATAATCCCCTTTTAGGACCCCACAGATCCACTCTTTTTCCTATTAAAATATCCCCCCCTTGTATATGTGTTTTTACATCGATAATTAATTGCAGATGAAGAGATGCCAAAGGTACTCAACATGAGCATCCAAATCGGGGTCAATACCAGTGATAACATCTCTGAACAAGGTTCTAGAACCATGCTGAATGTGTCTGAAGAAGAACAGCAGAGCAAGCGAAGCATGTCCAAAATTGAACCAACCTATTGGGATACTAAAAAAACACCATGGGATTTTAATGTCGTGTGATATAATTCAAAAATTTCACCCAATTGAGCATGTCTAGCATATTTTTCACATAATAGTAGGATCACTATAACTGACTCCCTTGAGTTCACCTTCATAAAATTCAATAGTTACACTGACTTGTTCGAAACTATATTTTGATTATTCCCTTCAAAAAGGAACATCATCTCTAACTATTCTATCCCCATCTACCAAAACGAGTGGAAATTTTTCAAAAATTGTAGGCATACGGTGTACAAAAAGTTCACGACCTTCATTATCTCAAAATATCGGGTGTCCTAACCATCCAACAGTTATTTTGTTCCCATTATCCATTGACCCCACGTCTTCATCTACGTTGTATTTCAAACCGGAAGGCTGAGAGCTAACTACCGATACTTAAGACTATCAATACACATCATTCAAAAAATTGTTCAGGAGTGTTCGTTTCTAGGGGAAATAAGATCCAGTTGATAATACATTTTAAAATCCTTATTTTTCTACACATACATAGAGGGCCCCTTTACCATTCTCTATCAATGGGTTATTATAGTTTTATAGATATGGTAGTAAGGGTGAATTTATTTATCCTTGTTTTTCTATGAGTTTCTAATTATTAAGAACGGGGTAAAGCAAAATGGTAGCTCGTAAGGCTCAAAACAATGAGGTCACAGGTTCAAATCCTGTCTCCGCAAAAAATGACCCAATTACAAAATTTAGGTTTTCCATTGTCTTTTATTGTGTGGTAATAAAAAAGTTGATAGAACCACTATACTATTCCAATAAAATACCACCCATATAAAGGTGAATATATTTTAATATCATTTCACTCACTATGGGCAGATAACTGGAATCGAACCCGCATCTTCTCATTGGCAAAGAGAAATTTTACCATTCGACCATATCTACTTTATTTATTTATTTTTGTTCTTTATCTTTATATAAAATAACTAAATGAAATATTTTTGGATTTAGTTCCCCATACATCAATATGAATTTTTAATTTCAATAATAATTTTGACTCACTTTAATTTTTTGTTTGTATTTTGGGGACTTATATTGAATTTTAATATATGTCACAACATGTAAGGTGATTTGGTCTAGAAAAAAGAGATTATTAAGAGACGATAGAATTTAGGATACCCACCAAAAATACTAATCCAGTCCATAATGAAGTACCAGAAAATAAAACATTATTTTACTTGACCAACCTTTAGGGGAAGCAAATATAATGGGTATACTAATTAATAAGATTGATGAAGTTGTAATTAATGCAAAAAACAACCAATTATAAATCAATAGTCATTATCCTCAAATGTTATCAAAAAATAATTTGACCCCCAATTTTGACTCAAATGAATAACTCATGTAATAAAAGGCATCGTGGAGGGATTGTATCGAGAATCCATTTACTCTAAGTGCCATAAATTCTCATTCAAAATTTTGACTGATTCATGGACTCAAGAGTAATTTTTTGTACTTCAAAAAATATATAGACATGCTGGATCATCCTCTATTCCATTCATCTCTTCAATACAAGTTTATTTATATGTGAGCCTTAAAGGCCATTCAATCATATACATACATGATGAAGGGAATAAAAAAAGAATTAACAGGTAATGACTAGAAAAAACCAGGCAAAGAGAACCCCTCATGTAAATGATATACTTAAGAGTGAACAATTCCATCGAATGGAATGAGATAAGAGTAGTACCATAGGCCTGATTTTGACATCTCTCATTCACCACCTTATTCACCACTCTTATTCTGGGGGGAGTTTATAAGTTTCTTTACCATAAAATAGATTTTCTATGGAATAAAAAAGACAAATTTGGTATAATAGTAACCATAGAATACAACCCAAATAGGAATGCATATATTTGCCTCATACACTATGGGGATGGTGTGAAGGGATATATTTTACATACTAGAGGTACTATAATTAGAGATACCATTGTTTTTGGTACATAAGTTCCTATAAAAATAGAATATGCCCTACCATTGAGTGTGGTTTGAATTATTGATTTACGTAATTGGAATTAACCAATTAGGTTTAAGATGAAGAAACCTAGAAATCGATCACTTATCCAATTTTGGAGTACCTATATTGGATAGACCTCAACAGAAAACTGAAGAGTCATGCAACAAGTGATTGTGTTCTATAGTTCCTCAAAATATCAAATTATTGACTCTAGATATGATATTAATAGGGATAAGACAAAAGTTTCAAGAACCGAAAAAACCAGAACCACCCCCTTGTTTAAAAGAGAGGAGGAAGACCTATTCACATTTCATTTGATGGTTAGAGGTGAATGGAAAGCATTTGGAATTCTATAAATGATTCCCCTGGGGAAAAAGAGAGATATGTATCATACATTTCTCAAACATAATATAGAAGTATCGACATAATTTACTAGAGTCATTTAGTCTGAATGCTACATGAAGAACATAAGATAGATGATGGAATGGTAAGACCTAGGATGAAGATATATTTACATGAGTGTCTGCAGATTTGGATTCCAATATATCCTCATGTAGTACCTCATTGTACGGTATATCATATCTATTTGTATAGAACCCATCTACATCCAGAAATTTGTATGCTTTGGAAGAATCTTGTACTTTTTGGGAAGGGTTTTTGATCTCAAAAAAAATCCCCTTCAACCAATATTCCCTTAGGTAAAACCATACATAACATAGAAATAACACTTGTAATGGGTGGACAATTAGCTAGAGTAGTGGGAACTGTAGCGAATCTGATTTCAAAAGCGGGGAAATCAGCCACATTAAAATTACCTTCTAGGGAGGTCTATTTTATATCCAAAAACTGCTCAGCAACAGATTGACAAGTGGGGAATGTGGATGTGAACAAGAAATGTTTGGGTAAATCCGGATCTATGTGCTGGCTAGGGAAGCACCCTATAGTAAGAGGGGTCATTATGAACCATGTAGACTATCCCCATGGGGGTGGAGAATGGAAAGCCCCCATTTGTACAAATAAAACCAACGACCCCCTAGGGCTATCCTACACATGGAAGAAGAAGTAGAAAAAGGAATCAATAGAGTGATCATTTGATTCTTCGTCACCGTAGTATATAAGGAGAGAAAATCAAATTTGTTTCTTCATGTTTATTCAAAAACAAAGGAGTCATGTGGGACACGTTCACTAAAAAAATACTTTTATGGAGAATCATTTATTAATTTCTTACAGAATCCCATAAGTAAGTCAGTATGGTTGTATTTAGAAAATTAAATGATTTTTCACCTATTTTGGTGTGTCCAAGGAAATATTTCTCATTATAATAGCAGATCCTGAAAAAAAATATTTTTAAAATATATTATATTCTCCAACTTTCTTGTGTAAGAACTATTGCTCTTAAACAAAAATTGACTATACGTTCTTTTTTGAAGAAAATATTTGGTTTGGTATTCTTGCTATATTTTTTTACTACGGAGGATGTCTTTCCTTTGTTATTTCAAAATATTATACTCCTCGATGGTTTTCATATAGAGGAAAGATTTGGTATTTGGATATTATTTGTATTAAGGATCTCATTTATCATTCATCCATAGATTTACTCTCAAATCATGTATCTGAAAAGGACCTATAAATCAATCAAAAGGGGATAATAAAATTCTTTTCATTTTTTGATGTGGTATGAAAAGTTCACACATAAGATTAAGATGAGTGAATGAACTCATTTAAATTATTATATTTGAGTTCTTCTAGAAGGAAAGGAGGAAAAAATATATACAAATGGAAAGTCGTGTGAAATGAAATAAACAAGCACGGTTTTGGGATAGTTTTTTCATTTATATTTTAAAATTTTATTTCCTTTTTAAAATAGTTTTATAAAGAAATTTTACTCCATCTGACTCATTCCATGTTCGATTCTTGATAAAACAATTATTATTATTTTTATTGAATTTGTTTTGGTAACTTATTATTCACAAGACTTATTAGATTGAGATAGCGATATCGGTTATGTTATAATATTTCATAAAATTCACACAAATGGAAGTTTTTTATTTTATATCCTTCCATTCGTGTGATTGGTAGTACCTGATGATAAATCAAACAAAAATTGACCACGACTGTAATTTTAGAGAGACATGAAACTGAAAGCTTGTGGGGTCACTTCTGTAACTGGATAACTAGCACTAAAATCTACCAAGGAAAAGATCGTGTGGATTTATGAAATAGTAGTTTAGATTTATCCATAGTTTTTTATTCCATCCTGAAAATACTATTTTATTTAGTCAGATGAATTAAAATAATATATTATATATTATATAGTGATAATATAATGATATAATAATAATATAATATATTCATTCAATATGAAATAGTTTATTAGATTATATATCTTTTTGTTTGTATAGAAAATGATTTTTTATGTTATATCAATGTCATTTTGTCCTGTTTTGATAACATAGGGTTATTTTTTGTCTATTTATATTTATTATTAACCTAACTGTGAATCAGTCGTATGAATATGAACAAACACTCTATTGTTATAGTTTTTTATCACTTCAATGAAACTAGATGGCACATATCCTTTAAGTCATATAAAACCCCTGTGGATTCCTTATGAATAAAAACACCTTTTCAAATATTGGTAAGTACATATGTACATTAAAAAAAATCGTGACTTGGGTTCGGCCACCTTTAACATATTTAGCTTAGCAATGACCCCCCCCCCCCCTCGAATGATTGATTGAATCAGCGATTCTATGTCAATAAATGAAATGAAAAAGGGAATATCATCAACGCATCCAGGAAAAAATGATTAATCTCTATTAATAGACCCTCTAAAGATACAAACCATAGCATACATAGTACCAGTGCAGTAAAAAGATATGTTTTTATATCTCGTATTGAAAATTGTTATTTTTTAGTATTCTTCTTTTGAACATAATGTGAAGTCATCAAATATTCTGATAGAATGACACAAAATATCTAATTGAATTAGAAATGTTTAATGTATAATAAATAATCCAGTATCCAGTAGAACCATTTTTTTGCATTCAACAAAAGCAATCCATTTATTCTTGAACATTCCCCAACAAGGATTCATTTTTTTACAGTGTTTCATATATTTTTTTGTAATTTTTTATATTCTACGTTTTTTTCTATGTATATATGAAATGATACCCAAAAAAAGAATAATAGATATGGTTCAATGTAATAAATTTCTATATGAAATAGAAAAAACAAAGAATCAATGATACAGACCCTTAAAGGGATGTAGCGCATCTTGGTAGCGCATTTTTTTTCAAAATGTCACCGAATGAAATTGAAAATTCTTATTGTTGTATGGTGATGTAAATCCAAAAATATTTCATTTAGTTATTTTATATCAAGACAAAGAATGAAAAAAAAGTCGATATGGTCGAATGGTGAAATATATCTTTACCAAGGAGGAGACGTGGGCTTGATTCCCGCTATCCACCCAGAGTGAGCGAAATGATATTCAAATATATTCACCTCCTAAGTGGTGGTATTTGACTGGAATAGTGTAGTGGTTCTATCAACTTTTTATTACCACCGAACAAGGACAAAGGAATACCTAATTTTTTTTAATTAGTTCATTTTTGTGGAGACGAGATTTGAACCCGTTGCCTCTAGGTTATGAGCCTTACGAGCTACCAAGATGCTCTACCCCACTCTTAATAAATTAAAACTCATGGGAAAATAAGGATGTTGAAATGAACCCCTATTACTATATCTGTACAACTAGAACAATACATTTTGTACATTGCTAAAAAATCATTCTTTATTTACCAACCCATTGTCTAACCATAAATTCTCTCTTGATACGTTCCTCAACAAATCTGATTCATGTGGATTCTTCCCCCAACTCATGAAGAGATCTTGACAGAATTTCCAAATGTGAAATTAAACACAATTTTACAAATAAATCACCCACTAATTTCTCGATAAGAGATGGGATAATACATGATCCATATCATTGGAAGGAATAGTGGACTCAACTTCTTGTTGTTGGAAGAAACCCTCCTCAATTGGTATTTGTTCAATAAAAGCAGACCTTAGATAACAAATCTAGTCTATCACCAAAGATTCCAAACATTGTCCCAAATTCAAGTGGTTAATGTTTTTCCTCTTCCTTAGAGAAAAGCGATCTACAAATTCCTAATCATGGTCCTTGCAAATCGGATCATTCATATTATCATATATAAAAAGAAACACGAAATATTTATATTTTTTCTCTTTGAATGAGATCTCAATTCTAGCGACAGTTTCATGATTTAAAATCTTTTTACTAGTATTCACCCTATTTTTTCCTATCAAATTCCTCCACTGTGAACCCCAATTAGATTCATACTAGAAACACCATGATGATCTCCATATCCAAGCTATGCAAACTAAACAAGGATTCCCTAAGCAAGAACCGTTTTCTCTTCACTTATTCAAAGAATAATGATTTTTATTTGGGAAAATTTGGTAAATAAGCATTATATATGAATTGAAAGATGGAAAATCTTTCCATATCCAGAAACCTTTTTCAAAAATTATTTGGAGTCCGTCTGCTGATAGTTATAATAATTAGTATGAATTATAGTTCAAATATTTTTTATGGGCATATTTTTATAGACCTATTATATTATCTATTACGTGTTTAAGATAACACTAGAATCAATATCTGGTGTAGGTATAACTTTTGATAGAAGAAAAATATGATAAAACTATTCTTTGATATATAGGATCCATTATAACTAGTCACACACTCATATTCAAGAAATAAAGAAACAATGAAATTCCACGGTCAAAATTCCAAAATAGAATGGAAAAATTTTAATACCTAACCAATTCACATTGTTTTGATAAAGCAATACTTCACAATTATTATGTATATTATGGATATTTATATAGATATCTAATTCCTTAAGATTCCATCTAGTGAAATGGAAGAATTATAAATTTCCAAAATAATAGATAGAAATATCGCAAATATATCCATTGAAACACCCATCAAAGGAGTGGCTCCCCAACTAGGAGCTAGCTTACCATGTTCCGAATTTAATGGTTTTAATAAATCTCTGATGTAAGTTCATCTTGGACCTGATGATTGATCTTCAACTTTTTTTGTAGTCATCCATCATCCTTGTCTGTGTCTTATTCATTACATGTTGACTTTGTATCCCATTTAGTAATAAAATAAAAAACTGATCGTATCATATTGTCTAAGTTATACAACGCAAACAGCTACTTTAGTTTCCATCTTTATATCTGGTTTACTTTTCAGTTTTATTGGGTACGCTTTTTATATCCCTTTTGAGTAGCCCTCTCAAAATCTCATAGATCCATTCGAAGAAAACTTGACTAATTCAAGTAAAGATCCACCACAGGGGGCTCGTTACTTCACTTCCATCGGAATGTTATCTTTTTTAATTAGTTTAGTTCGAGATTTAGGCGGTTCCCGAAAAAATATAGATAAAAAAATGATTCCTAGAGTTGAGACTAAAAGGAACATGTAAACCAATGCATCCATAGTTCGAATATAGTTAAAAGTTGATGGGAGTTTCTAGGGTATTGGGCGCCGCCCTTCTATGCGTTATTCATGGTGCTACTGTAGAAAATAATTTATTTGAAGAAGGAGATCGTGAAAACACATTCTGTGGTTTCAACCACACCCAAGCTAATGAAATATATTCAATGGTAACTGCTAATTGATTTTGGACCCAAATATTTGGGGTTGCTTTTTTCACTAAACATTGGTTACATTTCATTATGTTATTTGTACCTGTAACTTGTTTATGGATGAGTGATATTTGAGTTGTCGGTCTAGCTCTGAACCAATGTGACTATGACTTTGTTTCCTAAGAGATCCATTTGGAAAAAGATCCTGAATTTGATACTTTATACACCAAAAATATTCTATTAAACGAATTTATTCGTGCTTGTATAGCAACTCAATATCAGCCTCATGAAAACTTTATATTCCCATACGAGGTTCTACCCTATAGAAATTCTCTTTAATGGAATTTTAAATTTAGAAGGTCGTGATCAAGAAACATCTTGTTTCTCTCGCTGGTCCAGGAATACTCGTCTTATCAATTTATCTGGTATACTACTCTGGGCCTATGTAGCCCATTCCGAATTAATAGTATTCTAGGCTGAGGTAATGATCCTATTTGATGTATCTCATTTCATACTAGGGAAGCCCATGTATAATAAAAGATTTATTTTACTTCCCCACATAGCTACTATAGGTTTGGGGATTGGTCCTAGTGAGGAAGTGATAAATACCTTTCCATATTTGTGTCTAGAGTACTTCACTTTATTTCCTCTACGGTATTGGGTTTTTGCGGTATTTATCATGAAATTATGGGACTAGATAATCTTGAAGAATCTTTTCCATTATTTGGTTATGTATGGAAAGATATAAATAAAATGACTACAATTTTGGATACCCACATAATATTGTTAGGTTTAGGTTCCTTTCGTCTATTATTGAAGGTTATTTTTTAGAGGTGTATATGATACCTAGGCTCCAGGAGGGGGAGATGTAAGATAATTTTCGAACTTGGCCCTTAGTCCAAGTGTGATATTTGATTATTTACTAAAATAAATCTTTGGAGGAGAAGGATTGATTGTGAGTGTGGATGATTTGGATGATATAAATCAGAGGACATGTATTGTTAGGTTTCATTTGTATACATGGTGGAATCTAGAATATATTAACCAACCCCTTTGCGTGGGCTCGACATTCACTTATGGGGTTTGGAGGGGCTTACTTGTCTTATAGTTTGGGTTCTTTAACTATATTCGGTTTTATTTCTTATTCTGTTGTCTGGTTCAATAATACTTTCTATCTGAGTGAGTTTTATAGGCCAACTAGACCAGAAGCTTCTCAAGCTCAAGCATTTACATTTTTAGTTAGAGACTATCATTTTGGGGCTAACGTCGAATCTAATCAAGGGCCTACTAGTTTAGGGAAATATTTAATGTGTTACCCCACTGGAGAATTCATATATGGGGAAGAAACAATGTGTTTTGGGATCTACATGCTCTATAGTTATACCCTTCAAGAGATTTCAATGGTTTTGACTTGAGTAGACTAAAAAAAGACATACAGCCTTTTCAGGAATGACGTTTTTCTGAATATATGACTCATACCCCTTTAAGTTTTTTAAATTCTATAGGTGGCATAGCTTCTGAGATCAATGAAGTAAATTATGTATCTCCTAGAAGTTGGTTAGCTACTTCGCTTTTTGTTCTAGGATTTCTCCTATTTTTATGTGATTTGTGGAATGCAGGGAGGGCTTGTATAGCTGCACCAAGATTTGAAAAAGTAATCGATCATGATTTTGAACATGCCATTTTCAAGACCCCTCTTAACTGAGCTTGGAGAATAATGTATAAATTCTTTTTAATCATTTTAATGATCTAGTAATACTTTAATAATTTATTTTTTAATTATTAATACTTTATTTTTTTATTATTTCTGCTTTTTTTAACTCATTTTGAATAGATCAAATCTAATTTTTTTCTGGATCGGCTAGGATAGTGAGATAGTTGAGCTTTTATTATCAGAGAAAAGGCTACTATAATCAATATATCAATATACATATGAAAATATATTCAAAAATAAATAAAATAAGAAATAAAATAAAGAGAGAGAGGGTTTCGAACACTAGATAGTTTGTTGTTTACAACTATACCAGGTTTCAATACTTGAGCTATCAACCACTCAGACATCTCTCCATGAAATATTATTGTTTTCCCTATGAGTAAATACCTGAGTGAATACCATCACTATTTTATTACTGGGTTTTCAAATGAATCTCGTAGATATTAAAGAACCAGATGTACTTCTAATTATTAATAATATATTCTATTTTGTCCAAGCATGATCTAAGGTATCCGCCTTTTTGGTAGAATTCCATCTATTGTGGGTTATCAACCCACTCTTAACACCGAAATTTGTTCATTACAAGAAATAATTTCTTATAATAGGGAATGGTCCATAACATCTATTCAATACATTTATGTACTTGCAGACGTTTTCACCGACCCTGCTCCTACCACAACATTTGCACATTTAGATGTAACTATCGTACTATCCAGAGTTGTATGCATGATATGGATAGAGAGAAACTGACTTGGATCATTCAATACGACACTATGGACACGATACTAAGGTAACCCCATGGAGAAATACTACCATTTTTACATTTCCATATCAATGTGTATTAATATTCATTCTTTCTCTCATTTCATGACTATTGGTGTTCTTAGAGTCCCTTTTTGAATTCTGGGAGAGGAATATTCAACTTTGGTTGACATATAGTATGGATTGTGAGATATATTGGGATATATAGTATTTCCCTATTTTCTCACATGATTGAGATATTTTCTTTTGTCACCCTAAGAATATTGTAGAAAATTTGGAATGTGTGATGATGTACAATTATTCATCAATACTTCATTTTTGGGAGTATTCACTATAAATATAAAGCACAAAACATTTATGGTTTTTTGGTTTGTCCAGTCAAATAATGAAGTATCTAGGCTCCGTTTAAAAAACCCCAATTAGAAATATCTATTTTTGGGACTACTATAACATATCAAAAAATATCAAAATTGATTCCTATTTTATAAAAATAGTTTCACAATTACTATTCAATTATACGTTCAATTTTAAGATACATTAAAAATTTGGTAGATATGATGAAAGGAATTGTGAAAAAAATGGAAGGCATACTAATAATATTAGGATTATGAGGATTTATGTTTTTCTTTTTATTACCCTATATTATAATTAGATATCAGAGTTTTTTCCAGAGTAGAGCATAAACCTAAATAATGAATAGAGTAATCCCATTCAAGAACAAGAAAATGGCATATTGATTTAAATTAGTGAAAAAAATACATCAATGAAAAGTGATTTCGTTAAGTTTAGCCTATTATTTTTCATTTTTTTAATTATTATTATATATTTTTATTATATATTTTTTTCAATTATATATATATTTTATATTTTTTTAATTAGTTTATTTTTATATTATAATATTATTTATAATATGGTATAGTTATATTATAATATCATATAGGTATATTATAATAAAAATATAATAATATAAATAAAAATTAAAATATAAAAATATATATTAAATATTATATATATTAAAAATATTAAATTAAAATATTAAATTTTTTTATTAAAAGTAATTAAAAAAAATTATAATATGAATTATTCAAATATAAACAAAAAATAATAAATAATAAATAATAAAAAGTGACTTAAGAAGTGACTTAAGAAAATAAATAAACTTATAAAAATAAAGGATCTCGATGAAATCTAAAAATTGATTTTTTTTCATTTTTTGAACCATATGCATAAAAGGTCCATGTATGGTTCCTACAGAAAACCATTTAATGATGGACCTAATCAAACGACTTTATTGAGAAATATTACTATTTTTAGTTCAAGGGGTAGAGAGTGAGACCGTGAATCAACTTATTAATCTGATGGTATATCACAGTATAAAGAACAATACCAAAGATTTTTATTTTTTTATAAACACTCCTAGGGGATTGGTCATCCCCAGAATTGCTATTTATGACACTATGCAATTTGTTTAACTAGATGTACGGACTATATGTATTGTCTTAGCCTCCTTGATGGGATCTTTTATCCTGGTCAGAGGATCGATTACCAAACGCCAAGCATTCCCACATGCTTGGTGCCAATTATTTTTTAATATAAAAAATTACTATGCCTTCACCATAGAGAATATATGAGTAATAATAGAATGGAATTTATTATTTGATATGAAAAATATATTCGTTAGCCTTTTATTCATTTTTTAACACATTAGATTCTGTTTCGAGAGAGTCGTATGAGAGAAATGAAAGGATATTGCGGTTCTTCTATCAAAAGACTTCAGTGTCACACACTTCTTACACCAGAGGTCTTATATTATTTTTCTGTATTATAGTTATGAATGAGAACTAAGAAAATATTTTATATTTTTACTTGATTTTATTTTGAATTCACTGAAATAAAAAAAATTATTGTTTATTCACAGAGATAAGAAAAGACGAAAGCAATGGAATGGTCATAGTATTTCTCACTAAGAAAAATAAATAAAGGGAGATAATTGTAAAATTTACCTATTTTATTTGAATCTGATACTATTTATTTATATTATTTAAATGGAAGTCAGAAATCAAAATAAAAAGGTAAATTTCCTTGTAGAGCCGTATGCACAATGTGCAAAAAAAATTCTTGTACAGTTGATGATGAAAAAACATTATTTATATTTTTACATCAGGATAAGAGAAAAAATCGATTTTTTTTATATTTTCCATATTAGGTTTCATGATCCATCAACCTTTTAGCTCTTATTTCGAGGCAAAAACTGTAGAATTTATCATGGAAGTGGAAGAACTACTGAAACTGCGTAAAACCTTGGGACATGTTTATGTACAAATATCGGGGAACGAATTATGGTTTGTATCCGAATATATAGAAATGGATGTTTTTATATCAACAACAGAATCCCAAGCTCAGGGAATTTTTTACCTTGTAGCAGTTGAATGAAAAAACTGCTGGGTGTTTACACGAACACTCTGAGTCTTTGAATTTCTATCTATATCATTTTCAATTCGATTGATTATTTATTTTATAATTAATAATCCTGTGGTTAAGATCGGTCTAAACCAACTCATTATGGATATGATTATACATGCCAACTATTAAAGTACTTATTACGAACAAAAGGTAGAAAATTAGAAATGTAACGAAATCCCTAGCTCTTGTGGAATGCCCTCAGTGTCGAGGAACATGAACGAAGGTGTATGTGCGACTCGTTCAGATCATAGTGTCTGGAAAAATAGAAATGGATTTTCCAGTATCAATGATCAGTACCAACCGAGAATCGGATTTCACTCCATTCATTATCTCTATAAATGAAAAAATAATTCATTCCCTTGTATGAAATTTATGTATTTTTTATGTTGTTGGAAATAAATCCATTCAATTGAAGAATCCAATTTTCTCATTGTCAGTGTCGGCCTAGCTGAGTGCTTTCGCTGTTAGTGTTCATTCTAATCTCATAGAATTTCACCGCTCCACCAGAAATTCCCTATGACCCTACCATACTCTATCTTGGTAGTTTCCACCACATGTCTAGGGTTGAGCCTTGGGATTTGACGGTGGACTTTAAAATACACCTACAGACACTTTACGCCCAATCATTCTAGATAACGCTTGCATCCTCTTTATTACAGTGGCTTCTAGTACAGAGTTATCCATTGCTTATTTCCCAGATATCTTTATTTCTTCATCTCCATGAAAATAAGTTCACAACACGTGGTCCTTCTACCTCCTCCACACAGCATTGCTCAGTCAGGCTTTCACCCATTGCAGAAAATTGCCTACTACTACCTCCTATAGTAGTTTGGGGTGTGTCTTAGTTCGAGTGTGGCTGATCATCCTCTCGGACCAGCTACTGATCTTCTCCTTAGTAATACATTGTCTCACCAACTAGCTAATCAGACCTAAGCCCCTCCTTGGAGGGAATCCTCCTTTTCCTCTTCAGCCTTATTCTATAGGAACTGGATGATACTATTGGGTCAAAAACCTTTCTACAAACTCTTATGTTCCTGTTCTTACGGTATTTCTGAACAAGTTTTTGAATAAAAAATGTACTTATTGTGGATGATAATGATGAAGATATGGAGAGTGGTGATGATATGGAGAGTGATGATGATATGGATCTTGATACGGAGCTAGATCTACTTACTGTGATGAATGAGGTAACTATGGATATGATGCTGGAAATAGACCAATTTTATATCACCATTCAATTTGAATTAGAAAGAGCAATGCCTCCATTAATAATATGGATTCCAAACATTTATGATCTGCATGTGAATGAGTCAAATTCCTTATCCCTCTGTCTATTAGTTAACATTCTCTCCATGGATTTTTAAAGAAGATTTACTATAAAAAATGTCGTTATTGCTTCGACTCATAAACCCCAAAAGTGGATCCCAATCTAATAACTCTGAATCATTTAAATACATTGACAAAGATATAAATTATTCGTATTCAACAAAACTGAAAGAACTTTTTCACTCTAACATATACTAGGGGGTTTTACTTTGAAAATCAAATGTTCCAAACAAATGGATTTGGGTCCATCACCATGTGTTCTAATGTACAAGATCTAATAGCGCATACCAATGAGGCCCTATTTATTCGTATTACACATAATAAATCATTTATAGAATGTAATATAATGAGATTTTCTCTTCATAGACAAACTTCGTATTTGCGATCCCAGGTCAGATCGGGTCAAGATCATGCAATCTTTTTCTATCAGATAAGAAGGGTTGTTGCACAAAATGTACATCTAAGTCGTTTCCTTATTCAAATATTCTCTCTATATATATATATTTGAAGTAATCATGTAATCAATGGGGTTCCTATTTATACAAATGTTACTTTGAACTTGGAACGAGCATGAATAAATTTACAACACTTCTTTTCCTTTTGAGTTGTTCTGTCGGATGGGTCGCTCAAGATCTTTGGTCCCTACCCGGACTCGAATAAATAAATGGGATCAATTCTTATAGACTCTTTGAGAATTATTTTGATCTAGTTCATGGACTATCATTATAAATAGAAGGTTCTCTAAAAAGATTATCATAGACAGAAAAATATTATAGTATGTTTGATAATGACCGAGGAGTGACATTGCTTCTACCCGAATCGAATAACCTCTTCGATATGCAAAATGGATCTTGTTCAATTGTTTATCAGTGATTTTTCTATGAAAAAATGAATCTGAGTTTGAATAAGGGGAATAATCCCATGACCCACAACATATAATAGAGGATTATTCATGAAATCAATTTTTTGGGCTCCTAGAATTTGGCACCCTGGAAGATTTTTATTACATTATATCGAACCGACTTCATTGGGATTTCACTATGAGGGGGTAAACTTTCTGGGCAAGTGTATCAATTATGATGAAGAGGATGAGCTTCCACAGAATGATTTGGAGTTCTTGCATAGTGGAACAATGTAGTACCATACATGAGATAGAGCTTCCAAAGAATAAGGTTTTTTTCGAATAAGCCCTATTTGGGACCCCGCAGATCCACTCTTTTTCCTATTCAAAGATCCACCCTTTTTCTATGTGTTTTCACATCGAGAATTATTTTAAGATGAAGAGTTGTCAACGGTATTTATTACTTCCCAAATAGACTCTCCTACATCTATATATAAATGTTGTTTTATCAATAATATGCAAGAAAAACTCTTTGAATTTATGATCAATCTCTAGAGATTGCTTTGAATCCATCATTCATTATCAAATGGATCATTCTGTTTGAATACATATCCATTTGAGAGTTCTCCGTATTTATCAAATCTGTTCCTATCTAACGTAATGCTATTGGATCAAATGAAAAAGACATTTTTGAAAAAAAGATGGCTTTTCCCAGATGAAATGAAAATTGGATTCATCATGTACAGTAGAAATATTTCCCTTACATATCCAGAAATAAATGTGGTCATGAGAGAGGGATTCAGTGGAACGGAATGTGGGGGTTAGGGTCATAAAAAAACATGTTTATTCCATATTTTTCACCTATGATCCATGGAACAATATGCTATAGTTGATGAAACATGGGAGAATTGAAATTCGATCAAAACACTATGTATGGATTTACTGCCTAAACAATAATTCTTGAACATCGAACAACTAGTGCCGTTGTTATTCTTATTGATCACTACATCCAAAAATTTCTATGAAATATGTAACATATAAAAATAAAAAATACGCATGTCTGAAATGGTTTGTTCTTGCGTATCCCTGGGTTTAAAAATGAATCCTACAGATACATTTAAATCCAAAGAATATGAGATTGATTCATACACATCATCTCATTATTTTATTGACAATTCTATTAATTGACATGTTTCCACAAATAATTGAAATTAAAATCCTTGACCTGTATCTTCAATTTTTGGAAACATAAAAAGTTCTTCTATCAAACCCAGAACCATGAACCTACAAAATCCTTCCAATTATATCTGATTCAATAATGGTATTGTAGACATTCCAATATTTCCATCTCGTGGCATTTATTTTACCATTTTTATAAAAAATACCATTTTAGTATGAGCGATGTGATGTTTCCTCAACTCATAAAAATTATGAATTGATCTAGTCAAAATGGAATTTATATTCTTATACAATTACATGAAATATTACTAAACTCCCTAGAGACTATACATATGAATGAATGGAGAAAAAAACAATATTTATTTTCAACCCCAATTGAAACTTGAATTGGAACTCGAAACATACATATAAAAATCATAAATGATAAAACCAATTCCTAGAAACAACAAAATTCATACACTTAGACTGATGTAATTTTTTATAGGATATCCAAAATACAATCAAAAATTAGGTTTTTTTTAATAAGTGGGTGATTAATAAAAATAATATTTACACAATACAAGTACAACAAGAAAGGAAAAGGGGATGAAGCCCCTAGCCCTAGGGAAATAGTTCTATATTTTGATCCTTTTGGTGACATGGACGAGTGGTTAAAGGCAGTTCAAACCAACTCTCATATGATCTCATGGTGGTTCGTTCATATGACCGTAAACTAGAGCCACCTGGGATTCTACAATATATTTTCTTCATGAATGACTCCAGATTCAATCATTTGCATGTAAAGATCATTTCCTTAACGAGTAATCACACACACACTTCCAAATATAGATACAGCCCCATGATCTTTGGATATATTATTGATCAATTCTATAATGCGCAATGTTTTACCCACTCCCCTGAATAGCCTGATTTTTTTCCATGGTGATAAGGAGATAAAAGATCTACAAATTTAATTCTTGTTTCAAAAATAGATAATTTAGTATATAATTGTATAAAGTTACCCACAAATTTATGATTTTTATATGTTGTTCAAGTCTCTACTGGTCTAAAATTATCAACAGGCTCTCCCAGTAAGTTGAAAATTCATCCAAGACTTTCTTTACAAACTGGAACACGTAGAGGATCTCCCATGTCAATCACTTCGATTCCTATCCTTAGACCATCTGTAGCACACATAGTTTTATCTCTCACTTGATTATATCATAGTAATTTTTTTACTTCACAAGTCACAATAATTGGTTGACCCACAGTATCAACCCTTTACTATCAGAGCATTGTAAATATTTGGCATTTTGCCTGGGTGAAAAGCTACATCTAGTACTGGACCAATGAATTGATCAATGCCCCCATGTTTTTTTTCAAGTGTGGAAATTCCAAGACCCATATTATTTATTCCATAATATAAGAAATTAAAGTAATAATATAAGAAATAAAGATAAGAAATAAATCAAGAAAAAGAAATATTTTTCAAATTTTTTTGTGAAAATTTGAAAATATACTAATGAAAGTTTGATTGCAGGTGGATTAGTTATTTAGAAATATGAGTTAGCATTTGGTCTTGTTGGTAGTACCATCTTCTACCCAAATCCAACAAATTATCTTGTTTACTTAATTCAATTTAATTTTTTATGTCATTTTAAATGAAAGTTCAATCATCTAGTTATTTTTTTTTAAATGGAATTAATAATCAAAATGTTAAGTAACTTTTTTCTCTATGATTGACAATACCGCTCATTCTATTATAATATGAAATAGACATTTAATTCATAGATCTAAAGATTCATTCTTATATAGATAAGGATATAGATTTATCCATTTTGATTCAAAAATGTATTCCTAAAAAAACAGATTTTTTGGTTTCGCCATACATTTGACAGGGCATACAATAAAAATGTATTAAGGGAATGGGTTTGGGCCTTTTCTATGAATCATAGGTTGAGGGTGAAGAAGGGCTCCTTCTTGGGGGGCCTGAGCCATCAATGAGTTACCACTCTAGAAGATCTTTAATTCTAACTCGGTGTCAGGACCTGCATGCCAAGGGAAAGTACTAGGTAGATAGTTTTTGTGGGGTGTATGATTCTGAAAATTTAATATAGGGACATAAAGGTTTCCTTGGGCTGGGAAGATTGGTCCTCGCATACAAATTCATAAGGGAGCCTGACTGCAAGACCCACCTGTTGAGCAGGGATGATAGTCAGCCTTAGTGATCTGACAGTGCTGAGTAGAAGGGTTGTCTCTCAGTTGATAAAAGTTACTCTAGGGATAACATGATGATCTTACCCAATAGATCACATCGATGTGAAGGTTTGGCAACTCGATTTCATCTCTTCTCCACCTGGGGTTGTATTATGTTCTAAGGGTTGGGATGTTGGCCCATTAAAGTGGTACATTAGTTGGGTTCAGAATGTCGTGAGACAATTCGGTCTATATCTAGTGTGGGAGTTAGAGCATTGAGAGGACCTTTACGTAGTATGAGAGGACCGGTAAAGATACACCTCTGGTGTACCAGTTATCATACCCATGGTAAACACTAGGTAGCCAAGTGAGAAGTGGATAAATACTAAAACGATCTAAGTAGTAAGCCCACTCCAAGATGAGTTCTCTCCTATTCCTACTTCCCAAGACCCTCTGGTATCACAACCAATATAGCAATGGGTTTTCATCCCCTGTGGGGATGGAGTGATAGAAGTTTTGAAAATTAATGATAAGGTCACGGTGAGATGATCCGTTTTTCATTATGATAGGTTTCAATCAATGAATGAGTTGTTGTGTATGAATCACTCACATATTCTTCTAATTTATATGTATCTTCAAGATTTAATTGGAAACCCAGTGATATGAAAGAAGAAACCATTTTGAATGGAAAAATTCCAATAATGAATTCCTTGGGAACTTTTATAGTTAATGGAATATATAGAGTTCTGATCAATGAAATATTGCGAAGACCTGGTATTTTTAACCAGTCAGAATTTGATCATAATGAAATTTTGGTCTATAATGCTACCATAATATCATATTGGGGAGGACTATTTGAATTAGAGATTGATAAAAAAGAAAGGATATGGGTTCGTGTGAGTAGGGAACAGAAAATTTCAATTGTAGTTCTATCATCAGCTATGGGTTCACATCTAAGTGAAATTCTAGAGAATGTTTGGTACCCTGGAATTTTCTAATCATTCCTGAATGATAAGGAGAAAAAAAATAGGTCTAAAGAAAATTCTATTTTATAATTTTATCAAAACAATTCTTGTATCATTAGGGATCCTATATTTTATGAATCCTCATGTAAGTAATTAAGAAAAAAATTGTTCAACAAAAATGTGAATTGGGAGGGATTGACCAATGAAATATGAATCGTAAGCTGAACCTTTACATAACTAATAACTATCTATTTTTGTTACTCTGAGATATATTGGCAGCTGCGGGTCATTTGATTGGAATGAATTTTGGAATGGGTACACTTGATGATATGAATCATTTGAAAAATAAACGTATTCATTCTATAGCGGATCTTTTAAAAGATCAATTTGGATTGGCCCTAGTTAATTTAGAAAATGTGGTTCGAGGTACTATATGTAGATCCATTAGGCAGCTTCAATTTTTCTTCTACTATTTCGAGAGTTTGCCGAGATTATTGTTGGTCAATATCACTACTCATCTCTGCATTATTTACTAAAATAGTAATACCATTATTCCCTATTCTAGAAAAAACCACCCATAAGATCCATATTTAACCATTTGTCATTATGTCATATTCTAAAAATGCATATATCTACAGCTGTGACAATACAGGTATGGTTTGGTAATACGCCAATTTTCCCACTATAGGTAGATAAAATAATTTCTTTCACTTATGAATCCCAAACTCTTTGATTAGGAGTCATCACACAAAGATGTAATGTAATCATTGATTCAATTTTCTCTGCATTTCATTTTATTTTATAACCTTCGTTATAGATTTCTCTATGTTACCCTCTAAGAAAAAGGCTTGTTCAAGAAGACTATATAATTCTCCGGAAAGGATCAATTGAAACCCTCTAATTGTTTCTATTAAACCAATGTATTTTCCTGGGGAACTAGTAAATACCTCTACTCTGAAAAAGTGTTGTGATAAGAAACGTTCAATTTTTCGTGCTCCAGCTACGGTTAAATGGTATTCTTCGGATAATTCATCCATCCCATGAATAGGTATAATGTCTTGATGTTCTTCGTAATGTTGTATAGTTTTCTTGAATATTTGTGAAGATTCATAATGTTCTTCACCAATAATCCTAGGTTAGAGCATAGTTGACATTGAATCCAATGTGTCAACTACTGGATATATACCTTTTCTAGCTAATCCTCTGGATTATATAGTAGTTGTATCTAAATGTGAAAATGTTGTGGAAGGAGCAGGATTGGTCAAAACGTCTGCATGTACATAAACAAATTGAATAGTCCTTATTGAAAATTCCATAGTAGAATTAAATCTTTCTTGTAACGAACCCATTTCAGTGATAAGAGTGGGTTGATAACCCACAATAGAAGGCATTCTACCCAATAAGGTGGATACCTCTGATCCTTCTTGGACAAAATAGAAAATATTATCAATAAATAGAAGTACATCTTGTTCATTAATATAGAATAAATATTCCGCCTTAGTTAGTTATGTCAATCCAACTCTCATACGATCCCCTAGTGGTTCATTCATCTGACCGTAGACTAGAGCCACATTAGATTAAGCAATATATTTTTCATTAATGACTCCAGATTCATTCTTAATTTTATATAATAAGAATGAGAGGTGTTAAGATTTTTAACATCCTTGCGTAGAGCTATTTTTTCACAGGACCTCCCCTACAGTATCGTCACTGCAGTAGAGTTTAACCACCATGTTAGGGATGGATTGGTGTGGTTACTCCATGCCATGGACACCAGAACATAGAAACATGAACGAATTAATAAAATATTGGGTCGTTTGTGAGGCCCCTTATCTTATTGTTAATTGAGGAGGGATCACGGCTACCCTGCCGCTCCCAATCTATCCAATGTAGGCTAAGAAAGAATTTTGTCATTTTCATATTATCAAAATATGGAACGAATAAAAAAATAGAAGATGAAAAGTTCTTGATCGATTTGATCAGGTCATAAAAATAGTTCAAGTCTACCGGTCTGTTAGGATGCCTCAGCTGCATGTGTCACTGCACTTCCACTAGACGCCTATCAGAATGGAAAATGGCTCGTCTCGTCGTGACCTTATCTTGAATTCTAAAAACATCTATCTCTCCATCCTTGCAAGGTCAGATAACATGTTGTTATATCAGTTGTGATATCAGAGGGCCTGGGGAAGTTGGAATATGGGAGCAGACATCTTGGAGTGGGATGACTACTTAGACTCTTTTAGTAGTTATCCGCCCTGCACTTGGCTACCTAGTGTTTATCACGGGAATGATAATTGGTAAACTAGAGGTGTGTCCTTCCTGATCCTCTCGTACTAGGGAAAGGTCCTCTCAATGCTCTAATTCCCACACTAGTTATGGACCGAACTGTGTCATGACATTCTGAACCCATGTCATGTACAACTTTTAAGGGTGAAAAACCCAACGCTTGTAACATACTAAAACCCCAGGTGGAAAGAGTTGACATCTAGGTGCCAAACCTTCCCATCGATGTGAGATCTTGGAGAAGATCATCTTGTTATCCCTAGAGTAACTTTTATCTGTTGATCAAAGAGCCTTCAACTAGGAACTGTCGGATCACTAAGGCCGACATTCATCCTTACTTGATGTGTGGGTATCGCAGTCAAGCTCTCAAATACCTTTGTACTTGAGGGCCAATCCGTCTGGCCTGAGGAATCCATTACATGCCTCCATTACATTTTTGGAGGCCAACGCCCCATTTAAACTGTCTACCTGAGACTTTCCCTTGGCCCATAGGTCCTAACATAGGTTTATAATTCTAGCTCATCCAGAGTGGTATATAATATGGATGATCTGATCCCCAAGGACCATAATTGGGAATTTGTGCAACGTCTTTCTCTGAGGATGATGCGAAACATTATCCACCTGAATTCGGGGCAGCGATTGGAAACATTAGTGATAGACTAGATTTATTATCTAATGTCTAATTTTATTGAAAAATAACGATTGAGGAGGGTTTCTTCAAACAAAAAGGAGTTGAGTCCACTATTCCATCCAATGATATGGATCACGTATTATCCTATCTCTTCTCGAGAAAAAAGTGGGTGATTTCTTTGTAAAATTGTGTTTAATATTATATTTGGAAATTCTATCAATATCTTTTCATGATTTGGGGGAAGAATCCGCATTAATAAGATTTGTTGAGGAATGTTATAAGAGGGAATCGATGGTTAGGAAATGGGTGTGTAAATAAGGATCAGTTTTTTAGCATGGTATGCAATGTATTGTCCAATATTCCTTGTGATTCCACAAGATCTGGAAAATGGAAATAATCTTCCCAATCCTGAGATCCTTTTTTGGATTCAAGCATTAGTCATGAGGATTCATTGGAATATCACACATTGATCAATAAATGAAATATTCAACAACTAAAAGATATATCGATTCTAAAGGATCCTTCCTTTATGAAAACGGAACAAACAAAGATTGAATCAGACTAATTCCTGAAATATCTTTCTGGATTTTCTTCCATGTCCTGGCTATTCACTCTAGAATGTGAGAAGCAGCAGATGAAAAATCATCTGCTTCCGGAATAAACTAAAGAATGTATTGGGAATTCTACAAGATCCATTAGATCTTTTTTCTCTAACAGATGTTCATAACTTCATCTGGGTTTGAATCCTACTAAGAGGTCCACTAGAGAATTGTTGAGGAAACAGTATGATGGTTCTTTTCCCTTTTCCGGGCGATCAGAAAAGAATGAAAGTGGTATCAATATCATTACGTATACCAAAAATATTGTCTCGATGCATCCTATTTCATTTTATCCAAGATGTGATATGGTTCCATAGGATGAACCAGATATGGAAAGTGATCAAATTTCATTCATGAACAACAATCCATTTTTGGATTTATTTCATCTATTTCATGAACAAAAATGGGGGGATACACGTACCTCCATGATTTTGAATCAGAATAGATATTTCAATTGGCACATCTATTCACTCTATCAATAACCGAGTTGGATCTAGTGTATCATAAAGGATTTTTCTTTTCAATTGATTCCTACGGATTGGATAAAAAATTATTGAATGAGGTATTCTATAGGGATTAATGAAAAAATAAATATTTATGGGTGATACTTACTATTTTTTTATTAAGAGAATGAATCATTTGATCGAAGGATCAGAAAAAATGGGTAAGGATCTCTCACCGGGATTTGAAAGAGCCAATACCAAAAAGAGTGGTATTTTCTAGCAGCAACATAATTGATATAGTCAATCCATATATCTTGATCTCAATTCTGATGATTCAAATCTATAATAGCACAGATGGTTACCAAATAAATTTATGGATAGATTCTTTTTAAAAATCGATTACTACATTGAATATGGAATTCAATGGGATCTAATAGGAAATGAGACATGGAATCATAGATATATTATGAAATATACGATCAACCAACATTTATCTAATTTTTAAAAGAGTCAAATGAAAGGGTTCAGTCCTCTCTTTTTTAATTTATCAAATTGAGAGAACCATGAATCAAGATCCTAATGCATATGGATACAAATTTTCCAATGGGAGCAGTCAATTCTAAGAACATTTCATTTCTGAGTAGAATAGTTGTTGGATAGTAGTGTTCGAATGCTTATGTATATGATATTAGATGGATGGTGGTGGGGTTTTTGACCAAAAAATATTTTTCCAAGTCACTTCTTTTTTCCAAGTGGATTATCTTGTCTAACTCACTTCCTTTTTTCTTTGTGAGTTTTGGGAATATCCCCATTCAAAGGTCTGAGATCGACATCTATGAAAAAGGTACGAATGAACTCTACAATCTGTTGTTGGAATCAGTAGGTGTTCAAATCATTCATTTGAAACAATTGAAACTCATCATGGATGATCATGATACTTCCCAAAAATCTAAATTATTTATCCACGGAGGATGATGATCAACTTTTGTGTTCAATAAGATACCAAAGATTATGATTGACTCATCATTATTCCATACTCAAAAAAATCATAGTCTATTCTTTGAAAACAAGGATTCCTATTTCTTCTCAATGATATTCCACAATCACGACAATTGGCTGAATCCCGAGATACCATTTCATAGATGTTCATTAATATATTCTTTTTATAATTCAAATTGAATCTAATTCATGATGACTCAACATATCTTCTTCTTCTATTGTTGTAAGAAAATATTCCCTTTTTATGTGGAAAGAAGGGCCCGTATCAATAATGTTGATTTGATGTATGGGCAATTCCTCTATATCATGTTAATTTTCAATCAAACGTTTTATTTGTGAGTTGGTAAAAAACATTCTTTTTTGGAGATAGATACTCTTTAACCAATCGAGTCACATGTATCATACATATTCATACCGAACTATTTTCTCAAAAGTGGTGAAAAAATGAATATATTATACAAATCTTTCCATTTTCCTTGTACGGATCCATTATCTCATAGAGATATTGACTCGATTACAGACATTTCTAGAACACCTTAAAAAAATGGAATAAGAGTCTTCCATTTTGAAAGCACTTCTTGTCAACCATTTTTAGATATGAATATATCTGATGATTATTCATAATGGATTCACATGCATCTATATCTCCATTTCAATTCAAATATGATTTTAATTTCCAGTCAACATTTTGAGAAAGACGGTATGGGAAGAGAACTAATACTACCAATATGGACTTGTAAGTGATTCCTTGAGTTCCATGGAAATAATTATTATATACTTACATCACTTCCACAGTTCTTTGTTTTATTCCTATGATTTGATTTCATTGATCATGTTATTTATTTCCTTATGAGTTGTGTCTGAAGAACTTCCAATATTTATACCACGATTATTTTTTATGATCTTTGATATGAAGGGAATGATATTATATTTTTATGATCATGTTCTCATAACCTTATTATCATGATTAGGTTTATGTATCTTTGTTGTTTACCCCTACTGATTATATGAGCACACCCATTTTTTATGTTTACTTTCACCTAGGTTATGAATATATGTATTATGTTTGATGTGTCTAAAAAGGGTTCTAGTCAAGAAGAACATATTTGGATATAATGTACCTCAATTATATACTAGTGTTTATGTTTCCATGTTTCCAAAGTACTAGAATAATACAATCATTGGGCATTTATTTGTGTAATGTATTAATTATTCTACACACATGGTTTGACACTCCCATGTGATATTCTTTGGGAAATCACAAACTCTTCATAAAACATTATAATGAATTTAAATAAAAGTTGGCTATGAATAATCTACGATGAACCCCATGTGTCATGGATTAAAGAAGGTCTAATAATTTAGAAATACTATATGTGACATTTCATGATTATGTAGTTCATCATTATCATAGATGTTTCTTACTCTATACTTTTGGTTTTATTCAACGTCTTGGACCCGAAGGAACCATGTTAATGGTAATTACAATGGTTAATGAAATGATATTCCTCTTGAGAAATATAATAATATTGGACATGTAATGAAAATTTTTATTGATATACTAACACAGCTCTCTCAAGATATGAATCATGGTGTACTTGAAAATGAGAAAAGTAGGGGAAAATGTTTGTTGAGTATTTCATGAGAAAATATCCACTTTCTTTTAGTGGGTATTCTGATCAATTTGTTGCTGAACTATGGATCAATACTACTAAAAATATATTATTCATTGTCCAATTTTTAAAGAATGAAAACGTTATTTTGGATATTTTTCTCTTAGAAGGATAAGAGGACTAGTGGTGGGATCTAATTAAGAATATGAGGCAGCAAGATAAAATTGAATCCATGGATTGGGACGAGTTCGAGAAATTTTTTTTCAATAATTATTTGAATAAGATATGTTTTAAAAATATGGATATTGATTTCCATGAGTTGAAGAAAAGGGATAATGAATATGTCATTACCTATGAGGATAATTTCATGAGCCTTTTGAGGTATTATTCAAGAATTATCATCCAACCCCAAAGTAATGTTTATAGGTTCTTCAGTTGTTTAAATCCATGTCTCAAAAGGGAGTTTTCCCCAAGATAATTCAATAGCTACGATGTGATTTTACATTGTAAAATCACTGTTTAAATGAAATTTGTATTCATATACCAATCTCATGGTTTTGACAAAAAGATTAAGATTGGGTTTAAAGGGAAATCTAAAATCCATGAAGAGAAAATTTTTAACATTCATTTATGCTCTATGTGTGGGATGAAGAGTGGAGGAAATTGTCTTAAGGGGTCTAATAAATAATTTATGTGCATAAGGAAGGTCATAGAGCTTGTGATTACCGAAGGGATGGTAAAAATTCATATAGTGGTGTGAATGGACAGAAAGGGGGACAAAATCCAACTCCCATGCTTTAGGGATACTAGTGTAAGGATAATGGGAATTATGCTAACCAGTTCCAGATCCTAAAGGCTAGTGATGATGATTGACATCAACGTCTTCTTAATCTGAGGGACAAAAAGAAATATCATGCGATAACTATTTATGATGAGGTATGTGATAATGATGCAGTAAAAGGAACACTTACAATCCACTCTCGAACTGGTAATGTCTTATTTGATTCTAGATCTACCTACTATTTCATATCTAAAGAATTTTATAATGGTGTTAAGATTCCAAAAAATTGATTATATATAGAATTAGTAGCAAAAACCCTTAATGGAATAATGATTACATCTCAACTATATAATTCCTCTCCGGTTGAAGTCTATGGGAATGTGTTTCCTGCAAAACCTTTCATTATTCCTCTGGCTGAATTTGATCTTATCATAGGAATGGATTGTGTTTCTATATATTAATACCACATAAATTTTCACATAAGAAAGGATTGGATTGAATTTCATGCCAACCTATGATCTTATATCAATGTAACGATATGTATGAACATCCTATGAAGATTAAATCCATTGTATGGGTATTAATTCCCATTTATAAGGGTTGATTATCTCAATTGTTGGGTAAAAATTTGGAATTAATGATATTATTATTATTCGTGATTTTTTGGAAGCCTTTTCAGAAGATTTTTCTAGTCTTACACCAAAATGTGAGGTAGAATTATCTATAGAGATCATACCTGTTTCTACACCAATCTCAAAGACTCCATATAGAATAGACCTAATTAAGTTGTAGGAATTGAAGAAGAAACTCTAATAAAATCTTCATAAGGGATTCATTTATCCAAGTTTGTATCCTTGTGGTGCTCCAATTCCTTATGTGAATATGAAATATTGATCAATGTGACTCTGCATTGATTATTGAGAGTCGAACAAGATCACAGTTAAGAAAAAGTATCATCTTCCTCGTATTGATGAATTTTTTGATCAACTATACAAAGCTCAATACTTTTCCAAGTTTCAAATTCATTTTGGATATCATTAATTAATGGTTAAGAAGTAGGATATATGAAAAACAACATTCCATACAAGGTATGGACAATATGAGTATATTGTGTTCCCTTTCAGTCTTACAAATTCCCCTGTTATCTTCCTGGATTTTATGAATAGATTCTTTAGAGATTACCTTCATATATTTTGGGAAATATTTCTAAATAAAATTATTATATATTCAAAGATAAATAAATATCATGAATACCACTTGGTAATTGTAATAAATATAATTAGGCAGATGAAACTATATAAAAAATTTACAAAGTGTGAATTTTTGCTTTAAAAGGTTTCAGTTTTAAGTCATGTAATCCCAAGAGAAGGTATAATAATAGAACCATAAAAGATGGAGGTTATTGAATGCTGATCTATACCAACAATGGTTATTGGGATCCATAGATTTCTTTTTTTAGATGGATATTATTGACGGTATTTGGAGAATTTCTCATGACTCTCAAATCCTCTGACAACGTTTCCTCGAATGGGTGTGAAGATCCTCTAGACAGATAAATGTGAGGAATATTTTAAGGAACTTTTGACAAGGTTAGATAGAAAACATTTTCTTTCATTACCCAGTAGTGTTGAAGGTTTTATAATCTATTGTGATGCAACTAAGAAAGGATTGGAATGTATTCTTGTGAAGAACAATAATTGTATCTTGTGTTCCTCACAATAATTGAGGATTCACGAGAAAAATGACCCAACTCATTATTTGCAGTTAGCTGAAACAATATTTTCATTAAATATATAGAGGAATTATCTTTATGGATAAAAGTTTGATACATATACCAATAATAAAATTTTGAAATATGTTTTCACACAAAAGGATTTGAATATGTGCCCAAGAAGATGATTAGAGATGATAAAGGATTATGACTACTCAATACCATACCACCATGGGAAATAAAACAAGGTGAAATATTTTTTGAGTCAAAGGTATCATGATATCTTTTCCATGATGAGGATTAAACAAGATCCAATATTTCTAGATTTTTAAAGGATTGACCTATAAATAATGAAGGGAATGGAAAATGTTTTCTTAATGAATTGAATGTTCAACCCTCAATCCATGTGAAGATTATAGAGGTGTAGAAGGAATATGTGGAGTTTCCAAATAAGGTTAGAAGTGTTAGAGAGATTAAATTTGATCAAGATAGAGTGATGAGGTTCAGTAACCATGCATGTATTCCTTCCATACCAAATTTGAATAGGGAGCTATTAGAGGAATCTCGTAGATCTTCACTCTCTATTCATCATAGATGTATAATGATGTAACAATATTGAAATAATACCTATGTTGGGATAGAATGAAGAGAGATATTGCAAATTTTGTATCACAATGCTTGGTATTCCAACAAGTTAAGGTTGAAATAAAAAAATATAAGTTGATGTTGCATCTATTACCCACACCAGAAAGGGAATGAGAGAACATTACCATGGATTTTTTTGTTGGACATCCCAAAACCTCTGAAGGGTTTAATGTTGTATGGGTGGTAGTCGATCACCATAATAATTCAAAATACATCATTTCAATCAAATAAGACTTATCTATAGATCAAGTTTCCAAGATATACATTAAGAAAGTGGAAGGATTTCATGGAGTACCACATTATATTGTACCTGATCGGGACCCAAGGTTTTCCTAAATATTTTAGTGAAGTATTCAGAAATAACATGATACACAATTGAGTTTCATCACTTCTTATCTTCCTCATACAGATGGTTAGTTTGAACGAATAATTCAAACCCAAGAGGATATTTTGAGATCTAGATATCTGGATTTCAATGGTGGTTGGGAGAAACATCTTCCTCTAGTTGATTATTCTTACCACATTAGAAATTGCTCAAGAATTAAGATGACTTCTTATAAAGCACTATATGGGGGGAAATGCATAGCTCCACTATGTTTGGATGAAGTTGGTGAAAGAAATCAACTGGGATCTAGGATCGCTAAATAGATGGTTTTGAAGGTTAGAACCATTCAACAACATATCAATGTCGCAAAAAGTCACCAGAAAAGTTATCCTGATAACTGATGGAGTGATCATGAATATGAAGATGTTTAGAATCTGTTTCTATGAATTTATCAGTGGGAGAAGGTTATGAGATTTAAGAATAAAGTGAAACTTGTACCTATATATATTAGTCCCTTTGAAATTTTTATCATATAAGAATAGTATCCTATCACTTGGAACTTTCTCTAATTCTCTCTCAATTCCATGATGTGTTCAATTTATATCTCACAAGAAATTACTTACCTGAACCTTCACATGTACCAAACATAGAGGTCACACCATTGGAGTATGATCTCTCTTATAAAGAACAACAGGTTGAAATTATAGATCGTACAAAGAAAGTTCTCCAAAACAAGACAACTCACATGGTCAATGTTTTGTGGAGAAATCACTAGTAGGAGGAATCTATGTGGGAACTTGATGATATTTGAGGTATAAGTGTCCTCATTTGTTTCTGTGAGAATGATTAATTTCTATGTAGAAACTCAATTTAAGGGGGGTGGAAAGTAACAACCCTTGTTTTTTGAAGATTTTTTAGAATAAATTAAATAAAATCAATTTATTTCATTATAATAAATCAAATATTACTTTCACATGACATCATCTGGGATTTCTCTACACGCAACACCTAATTGGTGCACGTTACACGCAACATCAAGTGTCCCCTAAACATCATTTTATTGTTATAATTATATAAATAAAATGGTTACGACCTAGCTGTTATACTTAGTAATATAAACAATAACAACTTCTTTTTAATTATTATTTGTAATAGTTTTATGTAAATAAAATATTATTACATTGTAAAAAAATTTAGTAAAGTTTTTATATATGTTAAGATATTATTTTCTCAAATGAACAGCTTTTCATGAAAATTTATGAAATAAATTGATGTTATATGCTATTATAAATTTAATTTGATAAAATAACCTTATTTTTTGAATTTGGAATGACAAAATTAACTTAGTGAGATTATTTAGTATTTTTATGAGAAGCTTCAATTTTTGATGAATAGTGATAATATTACATTATAGCTAAAAACATCATTTTTCATTTATATATTTATCAAATAATAAATTAAATTTTAATGTAAAAATTGATCAAATATAAATATATTAATCCAATTTTGTTCATTAGAATCATTTTTATATAGAAATTATATATTAAAACTTATTGAACTTTGATGCTTTCTTTTTACTCGCCTTCTTGCCACACCTATGGGATTAGCGTTAAACATAATTTTATCACTTTTGTGAATTGAATTTCTAAAAATGAATATACATGGTTGTAATAAGTTTTATATTTAGTGTATAATTGGATCAACTTATTGTTTTTGGATATTACGAATAGTAACATTAGTAAATTGTTATTTTCCACGGTTAAGGGTAAATGTTGTAGTTAAAGGTAAAAATAATATTATAATATAATAAAATTACCATAAAACATGTAATAATTTCATAGATGTATAAATTTAGACGAAAATAATCCTTAGTATTAAATTATTACCTTTTATGGGACTTGGGTAAGAAAATGACATTTTTTTAATGATGCATTAAAACTGTCATACTCATATTTTTATTAACTATATCATTTTTAGTATAGGATTATATAGATGATTAATTGGAATATAAATATTAATTTGAAATATTATAAACTTATATTCCTCATGTTAATTGTTTTTTATTTTTTAGATCATAAATAATTTAATTTATGTATTGGATGGATGGTGAGATCAGGTCATGGTGATTCTTGGTCTCGCAATAGCGAAACATGGATTTTCTGGTTTCTCCTCTAATTTTTTCAATGGATTCATTAAATCTTTAGTGGGAATTGGCCTTCAAAGAGGATCATCCTCTGCTGAGGGATCTGAGCAATGCACATGAATCTCAATAACCTTCATTATCATGAAATAAAGGGTTATCATTCACGAAGGCACTCTCAGGTTCTTCATATTCAGCCTAGGAGGATTCATCTTGCTCCAACAATATTAATAGGCTTGAAAATGGTGGTTTCGGTGGTGGTAGATCCGAAGGCATTGAAACAAAGGATAAACCTATTTAAATTCTCTATCTTGGGCCATGTGATTTATTCAAGGGGGAAAAGCCTTGGTCTTATGACAATCTCAAAAATAGGGTTTCACATTATTGGGGAAATCGAGATTGGAGGTTTATTCCTATTGGGAGAGGGTACTTTCATATAATATTTTAATCCATAAATTCTCTGAACTTGGCATGGAGCTATGGAAATCTACAACTCAAACCTAGAATCCTCAAATTATCGGAATGGGATGTCAATTATAAAGAATTCAATATCTGGAAAACCAATTCTCAAATATGGGTAAGGTTACATGGATTTAACTGGGTGTATTGGCATCCAAAGATCTTAAATGACATAGCTTCCTGTCTTGGCACCCCAATTATAATGGATCAAAGAAACCTGGAAGGGGAGTTGGGATTCATTTCTCAGAATCCGTTGGATCTTAACATGGAAATCTAGTGATCTGATAGTGCATCATTCCATGATAATGGAAAAAAATCTAAAGTGAAAGTGTAGTTTGAGACTATGCCTCACGTTTGTGATGTTTTTAAGATCATGGGTCATTCGTTTTCTAATTGTGGGGTTATTCAAAAGAATGTTACTATTACTCTTAAATCTCTAATGTGGATTGATCCTAATAGGGGATGGAAAAAAGTTTCATTCTTTGAGAAGAAGGGGGATACCAAGAGTCATAGTCATCCCTCACAACCTTTGAAGATTCAGAATGACATCCCCATAATTAAGGCTCATGTGATGAAATCACTTACTCCAGCCTCTACCTTGAAACAATCTTTGGCTGATATTGTTGACGCAGAGGAAACAGAGAATGTTTTGATGTCTTTCTCACCCTTCAAGGTGGGTTCAGTGATGATTCCTTCTATAGAATGTGAATTCAAGGAAGATCAACCCATGTTCTCTGAAATCTTTAATGAAATTTTTTTCAGGTATTGAACTATCAAAAAGAAGAAGAAGATAGTTCATTGTATCTTTAATTATCTAAGGAAATTAGTGATCTTTTGTCATCCCTGATAGAAGAGATGAACTGTGAAAATGTGTCCAGATCTGTAGCTCAAATTCATCAATTCAATATTGATTTATCAACAACTTTGATGTCTGGGAATTGTGGTTCAATGTAGGATAAGGATGTTGTCTTGAGTCCTGGACAGCATGTCAAAGATATTATAAACACCCAACATCTTCATTGTGGGAATGAAGAAGAGTAGTCTTTCATAGTTAAATGTTCATATATTAGGTCTTCAAAATCTTCCAAAAAGATGGAATCTAAAAATGATATCAGATATGTATGAAAGTAACCTCTTTGCAACACATTTTTAGCAGCAGATTCATGCACTGGAAAACCCATCTTACAGCAGGTTTAGAATGTTTATATGCTTCCTTCTACCATTTTTTTGTTACATGATGCAACTAAAGATTCATATAGAAAAACTCAAATCATCCTAATATTGGGTTTGAAGGCAATGTTCTTAAGTTGAACAAAAACAAGAAAACTCATAAATCTATGGATGAATCTATTCTGGATACCAAAATTGCACTACCTAGTATATCTGATATTAATAACTTATTTTAGTGCAATCACACTCCCAAAAGTAATGTGGGGATACCACCAAATAAGGAAGGAGGTTCAATCAAGAGGGGTTCTAACCCTTGATTCATATTTAAATGAAAATCCTCATTTGGAATTTCTAGGGACTGGCCAATATAGAAACTTCCAAGCCCATTTGGTTCTTTATAAAAGAACATAAACCAGTTCTCATTGGTCATTCTGAACCCAAAAATATTTTCTCCTCCAACATTTCTATCATTAAGAATCTTGGATTCCATCTTATTGACACCAACAAATTCTCATCTGATGTCAAGAGTCTTTGAGTTCTGGATCACGCTTCTCTAAACAGCCCTTCAATTTTTATCTCAAGCGATCCGCATGTGACATGTTCTTTTAATCATCTTGGTCTCTTGTTTTCCTATTATTTTATTTATTCTCATAACAGTTATCATGACCGCAAAAATATTTGGATGGATATTGGTACTTTAAAATACACTATTACAATTCCTTGGATTATGATGGGGGATTTGAATTCAATTTTGAATTCGGATAAGAAAATGGTTGTGCCAATCAATTCCATTTCTACCAGGGAATTCACATTGATTATAGATCAAAATGATGTATTTGAGGTTAATCTGGTTGGTTCAAAGTACACTACGTATAGGAAGCATTTGAACAGTTTTGTGGACAGTAAAATTGATAGGGATTTTGTAAATGAGGCTTATTTGGATGCATGGGGATCCATTTTCGGCAATACTCTATCCATAATTAATTCTGATCATCGTCCTATTATGGTTGACCTTATGGGAATGGATCCCAAGCCTCTGTTCCCTTTCAGATTTAACATGTCTTGGGTAAATCATCCTGAATTCAGAGATATTATTCAGAACCATTGAAACTCTGTAAATTGTAGAAATTATGCTTTTTATTGTATAACAAAACTTAAAATTCTCAAGAAGACTTTGATGCTTTGGAGTAAAGCACATTTCATCTCTCTTGAATCTGACATTGTTTCTCTTGATTCTTCTCTTCGAAATGTGCAAGATCTTAATTCCCTTAATGACTTTTCTGATGGTATTTTGCTGGAAACTGAGTTGTCATGCATGCTAAAAAAAGTTCTTAACCTAAAGTTTGTTTCGAAAAGGGATTCCTTTAAATAAAATTGGTTAAATGATGGTGATTGTACCACAAAATTCATCAAATTCTCTTTAGAAATTCAGGAAAATTTTCAAGCCTCTTTCTCTGATCCGAAATGGTGATCGTCTCATTAACAACAGTAAGGATTTATCTGACCATGTTGTCTCATATTTCAAGGATGTTTTCAATAGGTAGTATACTTCTATGTATCTTGTGGAAGGGGTTATTACATGTCTTGTGACTCAAGAAGATAACTCCAATCTAATTTCTTTTCCATTGTCTTCAGAGATAAAGGAGGTTGTTTTTAGTCTCAATATGAATTCTCTCCTGGACCAGATGGTTTTGGTAACTTCTTCTTTCAATCTTTCTGGGATATTGTTGATGTGGATGTTTCCATGTTGGTCACCCACTTTTTCAAGGTTGGAATTCTTCTTCATTGGTTGAATGTTTAGTTTCTGGCTCTTATCCCCAAAGTGGAAAATACCAATAAAATTCATCTTTTTAGGCCTGTTACTTTGGTTAACACCATATATAAGATTATTTGCAAGATCCGTGCTAACAGGCTTTCCTCTGTTGCAAGAAAGATTGTCTCTTCTTACCAGTATGGTTTTTTTAAGGAATGTCGATTCCAGATTATCTTATTATTGATTCGGAATGTGTGAATCTTCTCAAAATACTGATTCGGGGAGGAGACATTGCCTTCATGCTTGATGTGAAGAAGGTTTTTGATACTATGGATTGGGGTTTCATTTGCATGATTCTCATCATGTTTGGTTTTGATATCAACTACATTAATTGGGTAATGATTATTATTGGATCTGCTCATATTTATGTTCTTATTAATGGATCTCCGAAAGGATACTTTGGCTGCTCGAGAGGCATTAGTCAAGGTGATCCTTTATCAACAATGATTTTTTCCATTTCTTATGATTATTTAAGTAGATTTGTTTCCATTACGGTTGGGAATGGGTAGACGAAGTTTGTTCATTATGGTAGGGGTCTTTTTTCTCTTTCCCATCTTCTTTATGCTGATGATATGATCCTTTTCACTCAAGGAGAAAAGGGAAATACAAGAAACTTAAAGAGGGATCTTTTACATTATGAGATGGTTTCTAGTTAAGAGATTAGCTAGAACAATACCTTTGTGTAATTTGGGAGGAAATTTACTCCAACAAGGAAAAAAACCATTATCAGTGTGTTAGGCATCTGAGAAGGTGTTTTACCCTTCATTAATTTGGGGGTCCCTATGTTTTGGGGGATGATGAAGGCTTTCTGTTTCTCTAGAATTGTTATTAATATCAGAAGACAGCTCTGAATTTTTATGGGTAAATCTTTATCCTTGGCTGGTCAGGTCTGCTAAGTAAATTCCATTATCATCTCCAAATTTGTGTATTACATTATGGTGTATAAATGGCTGGAATTTCTTATCAATAGCAGTGGTGTGTCAAATAATTTTTTTTTTGGAGTGGTTCCATTGTGGAAAGAAGGATTTCCACGATTTCATGGAAAAATGTCTACAAGCCTTATGACGCAGGTGGTTTGGTTATTAAGAATCTTGGATCTTTTAATGATTCCATATAATCTGGGTTTATTGGGAGGCTTATTAATGTTCATTTAGAAGCCCTTTCCTTCCTTGGAGTTAGATTCATGAATAAACTCAACGATGGAAACATTAACTATATCAACGCTTTGGTATGGCTTGCTTTTATGTCTATTTTTTCCATTATTGACAATGATTTGAGATATCTTGTATCTAAGGATTCAACATTATCTTTATAGAAGTGCAACCGGACTGGGGTTCCTTTGATTGATTTGATTCCATATGGAGATCCAAATCTGGATATTGACATATCTATAAAATATCAACTTCAGAGTATGGATAATATGCCATCTCATGTTATTTACACTATTGACAGATATTTCTTCACTCATCGGGAGGAATTTTTAGCGTGGGAACCTACTACTAATGGCATCCTATCTTCTAAGGTGTTCTATGAGGTTTCAATATACAACAACAATGAGTTAAATTGGATGGGTAATTTGAGGGAAATTTCTTGAATCCTTCTATTAAAATTTGTCTTGGAGAGTTTCTCATAAAAATATTCCAACTAATGATTTCTTGCAAACTTATGGATTATTTTTTTGTTCTATTTTTGTTTTGTTTCATCAAAATACGGAAGATATTGATCATATTTTCATTAGTTTCATGGTGGATTAAGCAATGTGGAAGGATATGGAAGATATGTTTGAAGTGTCATTACCTCGGGTCACATTGATTCTAGATTTTCTATAGATCTGGAGTAATATCAGATTATCACCGCATATTCTGTGTCTTTTCCAGGTGGCTGCAGAAGAGGCCATTCACTGCATCTGGAGCTCCAGGAATAAGATGATCCATGACTTGTACACCTTTTAGGTTGGTGTCACATTGGTTGGAATTTTATCTTCTATTCACAAAACTTTTGTTCCGAAAAAATTATATTCCTCAAATTTCATTCATGACCTCTCAGTTTTATCTCACTTTGGGGTCAAAGGATATTTCTGGCCTCCATTTTTCATGATTGATGTTCCTTGGCAGGCTCAGTTTTCTAGTTGGATTAAAATCAATTCTGATGGTGCCTCAGGAGGAAATCTGGGACCTACTGGTTTTGGGGTTGTTTATAGGGAATAACATGGAGGTGTTCTTGGTTTTTTCATAGATCTTGTGGATATGCCTCCTCCCTTGAAGAAGAAATTTTAGGGGTGATTATAGCAGTTGAGCAGTTGAACAACGTGGTTGGAAGAATTTCTGGCTTGAATGTGATTCTACTACTATTGTTCTTGCCATTCAATCAGGTTCTATTCATCTTTCTTGGAACCTTGCCAATAGATGGATCAAATGTTTGGATTTTCTTTACTCTGTGGATCATATTGTTACCCATATATATCGAGAGGCTAATGCACTTACAGATGGTCTTTCAAGCAAAGGTATCAATGGTCTCATCTTTCAATGGGACAATCAGGTTCCAAATGATCTTCTTCTTCTTCTTAAGAGGGATAAATGTAAATCTCCTATTTTCATATTTGTGTAATGTTTTCATTTAATAAACGGCTCTTTATTTTCTGGGCAAGGTCTAAGATTATCATTAAAAATTAATTAATTGAAGGCTTTCATAATGATGATGCAGTAATTGTTCAATTAGAGAAAATATCAAATAAATGATATTAAATATATTAAAATAATTAAAATTATATATAATTAACAAAACAAAATAATTTTACAGATAAATTTGATATTTTAGGGATATGTTAGATGTTTTTTTTCAATTTTATCATTATTTTAGGATATTATTAAAAAGAGAAATATTGAATAGTATCAAAATTGACATAAATGGTACTTTAAGATAAATTTTATTTTATTAAATGATATAAGATTCATAAAAATATATAATTCATCAACTAACTATAATAAGGTTAAAACCTTCATCAATGATCTAATCTAGGTTCATATTGTATATTACAATACATATATTAACCCTAAAGAGTAAAAAATCTAGGTTGTCCTGGTAAAAGTTAAATTGGTTAAATAATGGTTAAATCCAAAGGAAAAGGTTAATATTGTGATAAAAACATGTATAAAAATAAGTTTTTGGAATTATTTATACCCATAATCATCTTAGATTTAAAATAACTCACGTTGGAGCTATTTTAAATCAAAAATAAATATATATTAGATAAATATTTTTAGAGTTTCCAAGAGTTCCCCTCCCCTCTCTTATAAAAAAGAACTTCTTCCCTCACTTACTCACGACACCTTGAGTCCTATAGATTGACTAAAAACAACCAATTTCTCCTCCCAAAATTATTATATACGTTCTAGAGGTACTTTTTATTCTAAAAATACCAACTCTTGTGTTCTTATGAGAAGATCTGAACAGAGCTCATCGAAGAAGAGGTAATCCCCTTTACTAACTCTCTCAACAGTATTTATTCTTATACATACTCTTCATGTTCTGTTTTCATTATGAATTAATAAATATATTTTCACTTATATTATGATATGTTATTATGATTATAGAATAACAATATTTCACCTTTTATCCATCCAACAAAAACGGAAATCACCATGCGTGCGTACGTACAACCTACAGTCTCTATGTCATGGTGTAAATAGTTTTTCCCTCACCACATTATTTGGATTGTATAATGAAGAAAATAATGAATATATATTATAATTATATCATGATATTGATTTTGGAAAAAAAATATATACCATCCACTCCCATACCATTTTACAATTATGAGAATGATATTGTCGCTTGTGTGTACGTACGACATACCATCTCCAAAACACGATGCAATTAATTCTCTATGATCAACAATAAAGAATGATTATATAAATATATATAATTCATTAATATGTTTTCTATTAATATCATATTATTATTTAAATGAAATTATTATATCATATCTACATAAACTGGGACTTATACGACCAAACATGCATAAGAAAAGGCAGTAGTTAACACCCGAAAGAAGAGTAATAATGAAATACAATTAACAAAAAAGTTATAATATGATCATATGTAATCTCATATTAATATAGTTTTTGAATAAGTTAATAAAATTATATAATCCAGTATATAGGAGTTTCATTTTTTTATGATGGAATTCATACCTAAGGTAATGGTAAATTTCATAGTCTCATTATTTTATGAGATTGTTTATACATAATTATTTACTGGGGTATATTTATCATCCTTGTTTCTTAAATAAATTACAAAATATTTTTTATATTATTATTCAATTTTTTAAATTCATTTTTACACATGTATGAATTTTTATTAAATGTTTTGAAAGGATTCTTTTTTTCTTTTTTCTAACGAGGATATTTTTTTGAATTTTCTGGAAAAAGTATCAGAAGAATATTTTTTAAACATATATGGAATGAACAAATTTTTATGCTTTAATGGCATGTTATTATTTTGAATATTACATTAAAATTTTATAATGGTACATTGAAATAAAATGTTTTCTTTTATAATTTTGAGGAATTTCAAGAAAAAAATGTTTTCGAAATAGAAAGGATATTTTCCTCATAATTTTTTTTTCACGAGATCTCATAAAATTATTTTCCATATATGATAACATGGTTTAATTTTACTTATATTTTACTGGGTATACGCTAAAATGTTTCCATTATTATTCTATCTATGAATGATTTATATTAATTATGGAATTATAATTAATAATTCCATTTCATTTCCATGGGTTACGTTATGATTTCGTGATGTTTATGAAACCCATTCCTTTTCTGTGGGTTATGTTCTAATTGAACGATGTTTATAAAACCCATTTCATTATATGGGTTCTGATATGATAAATTATTTATGCTCTTATAGAAATAAAATGTATGATTTTATTATCAGATCATTGGGACTTATATCTACCTGCAATACACTGGGTAATGATTTATATCACATGAGGTAGACATAAAGTGATATATCCTCGAAGATTGTCCTGGGAGTGAACTATGACTTCCAAAATGGAATGGGAAGTGAACTTGTACTACAAATATGTACTTGTCAGTGATGCATTAACGACCCTGGAAATAATTATTATATGGTTATGTTACTTTCATATTTCTATGTTTTATTCCTATGATATGCTTTCATGAATCATGTTCATTATTTCCTTATGATTCATGTATTATGATCATCCAATATTTATGCCATGATTCATGTTTACGATCATTGATATGCAAGGTATGATCTAATATTTTCATGATCATGTTCTCCTACCCTTTTTCTCAAGATTATGTTTGACTATATCCCTTATTTACCCTTATTGAGAATATGACATCACCCAAGTTTTATGTTTCCTTTCAACTAGTTTATGAACATATGTATTATGTTTGATGTTTCTAAGATGGGTGTTTGTCAAGAAGAACCCGGTGGGAGATAATGTAGCTCAATTATGTACCAATGTTTTTGTTTCCATGTTTCCAAAGGCACTAAAATAATATGTTCTTTGGGAGTTTGTTTCTATAATGTATTTTTTATTCTAAAAAAGTAATGTAAGGTTCATGTATGAAAAGTGAGGGTCATTATAAAAAACATTTTCCAAGAAATAATCCAAAGATAATGTACTTTTTTAGGTCTAAATAAACTAGTCAAAAATTTATTATTAATGATCTTCCCTCAAGGTTTCAAGATGCTAAATATTAATAAAATCCTACCATGGCACATTTCTGATGCCCTTGAAACCCACAGTCCAAAACGTTGAAAATAATTTGAGTTATATTACTCTGTTTCGGCAATGTGATGCATGTTTTGGATTAAAATGATGCATTTAATATGAAAACACACAGTTAGAGTCATATCATCCATATAATGTGTGATATCGATTCATTGGTGATTAATTAATGCCAAAAATGAATTATATATCACTATATTAATGTTTCAAGATAACTCAAGCTCATTTACCCTGTTTTGGATATGTGATGTCCATTTTATACTAAAATGAAAATTTTATATTAAAAACACACACTTGGAGTCATATCAGACACATCGTGTGTCAGATTAATTTTGGGTAAATTCTTACATGTCAAAAAGTAATTATGGATAATTTCATGATAGTATGAAAATAATTTGATCTTAGCTACCCAATTTTGGCAATGTGATGTGTGTTTTATACCAAAATGACTCTTTGAATGTGAAAATGAATCCTTTAAGTCATATCAACCACATGACCTTCCATATTGTTGTTTTGCTGATTCCTATATATCAAAAATAAATTATGGTCATTTTCACAAAGTTTCAATATAATCTAATATATTTTATTTAGTTTTGACTATGAGACACATGTTTTAGAGTAAAATGGTACTTTAAATATGAAAACATGCACTTGGAGTCATACCGGTGACATTGTGTGTGGGATTGATGTGAGATCAATTCTCACATGATAACAATGAATGGTGGATATTTTTAATAATTTTTCATGAAAATACTATCTATTTTACTCTATTTTTCCTATGTGACGTGTATTTTTCACTAAAATGATAGTTTTATATCAAAAACATGCACTCAGAGTCATACCAACTACATCATGAAAATAATTGATGTGAAGTTTATTCCTACAAACTAAAAATTAATTATGGATCTTTTTACTAAAATTTCAAGACAATACGATCTGTTTTACTTAGTTTTGACTATGTGACACAAGTTTCATACTAAAATGACACTTTTATTTTAAAAACCCACAATTTGAGTAATATCCTTCACATCATGTGTGAGAGATTTGTGCCATAAATTATACATGATAAAAATGAATTATGGGTAATTTTCTCAAATATTGAAAAAGCAATATGAGTATTTTTACTTAATTTTGGCTCTATGATGTACGTTATAAAGTAAAATGACACTTTTAATGAAAAAATAGACAGTTTGAGTCATACCTGACACATTGTGTATTGGATTGATATAATGTTGATTCCTAGATAAAAAATAATGTATTATGGATCATTTTACTAAATTTTCAAGATAATACAATCTCTTTAACTTAGTTTTATATTTTTTAGACACGTTTTACACTAAAATGACACTTTTTATGTGAAAATATTCACCTAGAGTCATACTAGTCTCATCATGTTTGATATTGATGTGAAGTTGATTCCTACACTCTAAAAAAAATTATGGATCATTTTCATTATGGTTAAAGACAATATAGGCTCATTAACTCAGTTTTGGCTACATGGCCTACGTTTTACACAAAAATGATACTTTTAAATTGAAAAAAAGTACTAAGAGTCACACAAGGCACATCATGTGTTAGATTAATGTGTGGCCAATTACTAAACATAAATAATGAATTGTGGATCATTATACTAAAATTTTAGGCAAATATAATCTCATTTACTCGGTTTTGGAAATGTGATGTATGTTTCAGAGTAAATGACACTTTTAATGTGAGAACACACACATTGAGACATACCAGACACATTTTGTGTTGAATTGATGTGATGTAAATCAATACACATGAAAAATTAATTATGGATCATTTAACTAATTTTTTTGGAAAATATGAGACCCTTTTACTCAATCTTGTCTATGTGATGCATATTTTACACTAAATAACACTTTAAACATTAGAACAAGAAATTAGAATCATACCATCCACGTCGTATGTGTGATTGATGTGTGGTATATTAATTCACACAAAAAATGACTTATGTAATTTTTTATTAGTTTTTTTTATATTATGATCCTGTTTCTCAGTTTTTCCAACGTGACTCATGTTTTTCACTAAAATCATGCCTTTATATTGAAAAGAGGTATCTAGAGTCATACAAACAAAATCATGTGTTAGATTAATGTGTGGTCGATTACTATACATCACAAGTCAATTATGTATATTTTTCTTTATAGTTTGAAATAATATGATACCATTGACTCAATTTTGGCTATGTGATGCGTGTTTTATAGTAAACTTAAACTTTTGATGTGAAAACATCGACTTTGAGTAATACCAACTAAATCATCTATTAGATTAATATAAAATTGATTAATATATTCAAAAAATAAATTATGGATAATTTTCCTAGACATTGGAGAACATAAAACCTTATTTACTAGTTTTGGCTATGTCATGCATGTTTTACACTCTAATGAAACTTAAAAAACACACTTTGATTCATACTGGTCACATCAAGTGTCATATTGACATGTTTTAGATTAATACACATATTGAAGAATTTTTAATTGTTTTACTAAGGTTTTAAAACAATCTCAGTCATTTTTTCAGTTTTCTCTATGTAACATGCACTTTAAACGAAAATGAAACTTTTATATTTAAAACACATATTTTAATCCATATCGGCTAAATAATTTGTGATAATGATGTGTGGTCAATTGATACTCATGAAAAATAATTTTGGGTTTGTTCTCCTAATGTTTGAAAAAAATCCAAAATCATTTTCTCAATTTTAGATATATAATGAATATTTTAATCTAAAATGACACTTTAAATGTGAAAATAAGTACTTTGAGTCATACTGGATACATTGATTATTGGATTGACATGTGGTCTATTCCTACACACAAAAATACAATTATAGACCAATTTCTTAAATTATCAAGACAATCCAAGAAATATTGTTTAGTTTTGTCTATGTGATACATTTTTAAACTAAAACGATTCTTTTAATGTGAAAACACACACTTTAAGCCATAATGGAAATATTGTGTGTCTGATAGATGCATGGTCAAATCCTACAAGCCAGAAATAAATGACACTTTTATATAGAAAACACATATGTGGAGTCATACTAGACACATTGTATGTCATATTTACATGTGATAAATTCATACACATAAAAAATCTATTAGGGATCATTTACAAAAAAAATCAAAAACTATAAACTCGTTTACTCAGTTTGGAAAATTCTACAAGTGTTTGAATCTAAATTACACCTTAGAGATCAATAAATATCTCAAAACCTTTAACTATGAACCCTAGTTCAAATTAATTCATTGTCAATTCCTCATTTATACTTTGATAATTAGACCAGGATATGTGTGAGGCATATTTATTAGTTTTTAAAACATCTTTCATTGTCATGCCTTGGATTGAATCAATCTTGAAATTAAAGGAATTAATCTTGTATCATCATTGTGGTGGTGGAAGTGATTATAACAGGGATAATAATAATTTTAAAAACTCATTAAACGATAGGAATGAAAAAAAAATAAAATGACGATGTTATGATCATGTATGTACCTTCCACGTTACTTGGTAATATGTCTTCAAATTTGTGTGTAGAAGGATAATTGGCCCATTTCCCTCTTTCAATTATCTCAGTTTCAATCTTGAAGTCTGCTCTCTCATGATAATGAGCAGCGTCATATATATATTACTAGCTCTACCAGAATCCATAGAGTGTAACCCTCCATGACACTTGTCCTTGTGAAACAACTAAAATATTTTTTTCTTTGTAGTATCATCACCAAAGTGTTTTTCAGTTTCTACCCACTCGTCCTAACCCCTAAAGGAAGTAAATTAGTGAACAATTAAATTTTATATTATAAAAAATAATTATAAGAATTATGATACTAATTACTTACGTCCTAAATGTATATATAAGGTCATAGCCTATAATATATCACTAATATAATATGTAATCACCTAACATGATGTCAGTAAACATTCTCACAACATGAACTCTACCTGATCATCTCTAAAAATATTACTTTTTATTCTTAGTATGTAAGCTGTTAAAAGTCTTAGAAGTACCCAAAAAATATAAAAAACAAATTATTAACAACTATTTTAAATGAAACTCTAATTAAATTACATTTTATTTTTATTATGTTTCCCTTTGAATAATTCAATAGCTTGCATTGTACGCAATTTCGAGATTTTAACACACCGTGACCAATCAAACTAGCCGTTATGATTAGTAATACCCACTTTTTGAAATTTTATAAATCTTATCTCTCAAAATGGACTTCATTTTTTGATTCGGAATATCAAAATTATCCTAGGGTTAAATTTTGTAAATTTTCGGAAAACTTTTATATTTTGATGAATAGTGAAAATTACTAAATTTTAATTAAAAACAACTTTTTTAATCAAAATAATTAATAGTGATAAAGTTTGAATTTGAGTGGTTTTAATGTATATTTATAATATATTCTTACCATTTAATACAATATTTGTCATTGGACAAAATTTCACAGTTAAACCGGACATAAACAAGTGTCAATCTTTTAATAATTATTATTTCTTAAAAACATGCTTTTTGTTTTAATAGTGAGAATTAATTTTAAATTAATTTCTGCCACTTCTGTGTTTTGAATTTTAAAAATTGGATTCCATATTTGGAATCAGGATGTCCAAATTATGTAAATAAGTAACTTTTATTTTTATACATTTTGAATAATTAATTCGGTAAATATTTTATTTACCATGGTTAAAGGGTAAATTTGGTAAATAAAGGTAAAAAAATAATATTATAATAACAATAAATTACTCTAAAACGTGTCTTCACATTATTGGTTGATACATGTCTGACCATGGCCGTCTTTGGGTCGAATTTGGGAACCCATGGAGCCACTTTTTGGTGATAAGGACACTTTATATTAATTAAGTTAAAGTAAATGCAAAAATGACAAAAGCATATATCGTTTACCAAAACAATTTTTACATATGGTTATATAAGTTATATTTTCGACTATAAATAATTATTATAAATCTAAAAAAATTTCCTACATAATGGTATTTTATTTATAATTTGTAGACATCTAATTATGAAATTTATTTATGACACAATAATGATGCAGTATTTTCCTTATTAATGAAATAATCAAATATTTGGTATTATAAAAGTTAAAATAAATATAATTTGAATGTTTTGATACCATAAAATAATTCTAATGGTTAATATGACATGTTAGGATTTCTTAAATTAATTTCTTTTGAATTAATAATGTTGTTAAGAATTTAACAAAAATCAATTATTAAATATTGTCAAAATTGACATAAATGAGTTTTTAAAACAAGTATTATATTATTAATTGATATTCTATTCCTAAAAATCTAAAGTTCGTCAAAAGGACTTATATCATGATAGGCGTATCATTATTGGACCACATGGGGGTCTCTTGGATGTATATAGTATGTTTATTAACTATATAATATAAAAATACCAGGTGACATGGTAAATGTCAATCTAATTAACTAAGAGTTAAAACTAAAAGATATGGTTAATATAATGAACCAAAACTGTCTAAAATATATTGGATGAATATATTTAGACCCTTACCCACATTATACTTTTAATAATCTACTTTGGAGAAATTATAAACTGAATATTAATTTATTATAAATTAATTATTTAAGTTTTTCCTAAAGAGTTCCTCCTCCCCCTTATAAAAGGACACAACTTCAAACCAATTCTTCACACCTTCAAAGCCTTTTGGTTCGGAAAAAACCTTCCCAAAAACTCTCTAAACTTCACTCATTTCAACATAGAGGCCTTAGTTTTATCAGAAAGCCAACCTATGGATCCCTTTTGATCAAATCAAAATGAAGAACCCGAAGAAGAGGTAATGTTTTCACCACCCTTTTTCAAGTTCCATTCTTCTTCAACTTCTTATTTATTTGTTATTTCCTTTCTAAAATAACAAATCCAGTATCTTCTATATATTGTGATATTATTATAAATTGGTACAACCATATTCAGTATTCTATCTATCATTTGAATGACATGTCACCATACGTGTGTACGTACGGCTTACCGTCTCCACGTCGTGGTGTAATTGTTATTCAAAAACATTATTATTTGGATGGGTATGATAATGATATGTAATTGATGTAAATAATAAATATAACATGATAATTATTCTTTATATATGATGTAACACCCAATTATATATTATTTTAATATCAAAATAAAGATATTTTCGCTCGTGTGTACGTATGGACTACCGTCTCCACGAACGCGATGAGATTAATTCCCCATCGTATACATGCAATTATAATTCTCATTTGATGATTAAAAATAATTTTTAAGGACTTGATATCATTATGGATATGAATAAGATACAACCTATCCATAAGAAACATGTCTTATGTAACAAAATATATAATTTAAAATGAGTAAGTTAACACCCGAAACGATGATAATACTAAGATATTATTAACAAATCAATGTTAAAAGATCATATATGATATCATATTAATGTATATGAATATTTTATAGTTTAATAACAATTATTTCACAATTATACAGGAGGTTAACCTACCCTCAACCAAGGAAAATTACAAGGTAAGGGTTTATTTCACAATCTCTTCATTATCCGAGGTTGTTTATACGTAATTATCTACTCGTACCTCTTTATCATCCACATCCATGTTTCTTAAAAATGTATTTCAAAACATTCTTACTATTTTACAGAATATGGGTTAAATTAATTTATACCCATGTTTTACTTTTTATAAGAAGTTAATAAATTAATCTTTACGTCATTTTCCAAACAAGGACCTTTTTAACCTTTTGACACATTAAGGGAAGAATGAATTTTTTTTAACTTATATGGAGGGTGCGGCTATTTTACACCATTGTAAAGTCTTTGAAGCTTAAATTACAAGATTATAAGAATATTTTCAAAGTAAATGTTTTATTTTATAATTATGTTACTTTTAAATTATTTCAAAAAAAGAGATATTTCTCTCAAATAGTTTTGATTTCATCTATGTCAACATCCTTTGATGGATTTTAAGCTTATTTGAAGTTGATTTATTATGATACAAAACATCCATATTGTATTGAAGGTTTTGTGATATGTTTGATTGTGGATGTGATATTTTTATACCATTCATGGTTTATGGAGAATGTATTTACATTTCATATGCTAGTTTTAACACGGATGTTTATGTTATGTTTAAACCTTTTCATACGAGGAATGCATTGGATTTAGTAAGTCACGGGTGGAGCCTGGTATAGCTCCTCGATGCATCAGTAGGACTCATGAGACAAACTAGTTTCTTGGAATGAGGCGATGAAAAAATATTATTTGAATTCTTGTCACAAGGCCTTGGCTACGTGGTTATGATAGTCTAGCATTATGCATTCCATTATTATGAAAGTGGTTATTGATATTGAATGTGATTATTTGATTAGAATAATATCCATGTGAATAAGTAAATGGAATTATTTCATTTTATTTTTTCCATATTAAACTGAAGTTCATGTTTAAAATGCTTTTGTTTTAGTTATACATTGCCTTAAATGTTTATTCTTATTTATGAATGATTCTGCTATATTTTTATCCTTACTGAGCATCTGAGATCACCCCTTTCTATGTTTTATTTTTTCCAGGATGTGAAGAAGTATTTATGAATGACCTGTAAGGATAGTATTAGGGGATATCAGTGTGAACTATAGAGACAATTCTGTTGTAGTTTTCATTTTATGATGTAATGTAAACTTTATGAATGTATCTAGTGTTTCTAAGGCTACTAAACTAATCGATCTTTCAAGACTTGATATTTTGTGATCATACCATTGTTATGCAATAATGCACTGACTCTGGGTAACTGGGGATGGGGCATTACAATTGGTATCTGAGAAATATTAGTACAAACCATGGAAACTAGATTTAGATAAACTCTAATTAGAGCACATAGCCAAAAGAGAGACTTTGAAGATTATTGTAGAAGAACTTCCTATAATTTTGGTATTGTAGAGATTTTGTGATTTTTCTGAGCAATACATCCATGTCTGGATATGAGATGGTAGAGGCGGCTCTTCCACAGATGTACCTAGGGGTAAAACCCGAAAACACCACTTTGAGCTAGACTGGAACATGAACTGGTTCATGACAACGGTCCTTGTTGCACTTTTGGTTACGACACTCCCAGGGGATATGCATAGGATAATTCTTATTTTCTTTACAATCCATTATGAAGGGGTTATGAGTAAATTCTTCCTCAAATAAAACATTTTTTTTATGATTATGGATTAAATCCATAAATAGTTCAATTTATGTTAAGTGTTTTACAAGTATGGAATTATGTATTTTGATTCATAAAATGATCTAGTTTATGCCATTGTTTAGAAATGGTTCCTAGTGGAAGGAATTGAAATTGTATCAATGTACGCACTCCATGTAGGGATTTCCCTCCCTCTTAAGATAATTATAGTGGAGCTGGTGATGCAACTGGTGCTGATCAGCTTATCACCATAGTGGGACAACTCACTCAGGTTATGAATAATAACATTACTCGTATTGAGAACCCTGATCCACAGCATGGAGGATCAAGGCTAGATCTCTTCATGAGACGGAAACCACCAACATTCAATGGGAGTAAAAATCCATTAGTAGCTGAGCAATGGATAAGTTCCCTGGAGAAAATATTTCAGGCTTTGGGGAGTAGTGAAAGGGAAGAAGTTGTCATGGCAGTTTATCACCTCACCAAATATGATGATCAATGGTGGTCATTTATACAAAACACAAAGGAATATGATGAAGTATCAAATATGGAATGGATGGAGTTCAAATAGCTTTTCTTTAAAAAATAATTTCCTTGTGACCATCGAGCAGATACGGAAGGGAAATTTCTGAGTCTGGGGAAAAAGGAGGATGAGAATGTCGCAAAGTATGAGGCTAACTATACAGGGTTAGCAAGGCATGCAGTAGATTATATACGTAACACAAGAAGTCTGATTGAGCATTTCTTTGATGGGATAAAACCATTTCTCTGTCGAGCATTAGTCTCACAATCATTTTCATCGTACGAAGATATTGTCTCATGTGCTATCAAGATAGAAAAGGAATTCTCTAATTATTACGACTTTAAGGAAGAAACACCCTGGTACTTGTTTAAAGGGAATGGGAGTCAGTTACACATGTGGTGAAAAAGGCCACCAAGATCATGATTGTAAGGGAAAGAGAGTTGATGTCAATGTGGAATGTTATAATTATAGAGATATGGGACATTATGAAAATGAATTTCCTAAGCATCAGGGGAACGTACCTTATAAAAGTCCAAGGGATCAAGGAAAAGCTTATGCTATCACTATTACTAAGGTGGAATCTCCGAACGACATGGTGGCAAGTAATTTAATGGTTTCTTCAAGTTTAGAAAATGATTTATTTGATTCTGGATCATCACATTGTTTCATATCTTCCAAGTTTTCAAAGAAAATTAGATATTTCCAATTTTATTTAACAAGGGAGTTGTCAGTTAAAACTCTTAAGGGAAGTATCATTGCAATAAAGTATTGTGAATTAGTCCCCATCAGAGTAAATAAATTTTCTTTATCCATTGATCTCATCATCATACCTATGATTGAGTTTGATATAATCCTCAGTATGGATTGGCTTTTGGACCATGATGCGAAGATTTATTCTATGAAGAAGGAGGTTATAATTTTTGATGATGATGATAAGGAAAACCTTATCTTTAGAGCAGAATCGTCACCACATAATTCTTATCTAGATCCACCCCCAGTAGCTCAACTAAATTCAATTATTTGGGAGGAAGAGAATGAAATGACTGTAGGTGAGGAAAGTAATGTTCAAATAGAGGATGTACCTATTGTGAAAGAATATGTAGATGTGTTTCTAGAAGATTTACCTAGACATTCTCCAGAACGAGAAGTTGATTTTTCTATTGATTTAATTCCTAGATCAAGCCCTATATTGAAGACCCCTAATAAAATGGCCACTTTGGAATTTTTTGAACTAAAGAAACAACTAGAGGAATTGAGTAACAAGGGATTTATTCACCCTAGTTTTTCTCCTTGGGGAGCCCCTGTTCTTTTTGCTAAAAATAAAGATGGATCTATGAGGTTATTATCGACTACAGGGAGATCAATGCTATAACAATAATTAAAAAGTATCCCCTACCTTTCATTTATGGTTTATTTAACCAACTGCATATAGCTCAATAATTTTAAAAGATCGAACATTGATACGGATACCATCAGTTGTGTGTGAATAAGGAAGACATTCTGAAGACAGCATTTCGAACCAGGTATGGGCATTACGAGTTTACAATAATTCCTTTTGGGCTGACAAATTCACCCTCTATTTTCATAGATCTAATGAACAGAGTTTTCAAGGAATATCTTGATGAATTTTTAGTGGCATTTATTGATTATATATTGGTATACTTCAAAAGCTACAATGATCATGAAAATCACTTGCACATTATATTGAAGACTCTGAGAAGACATGAATTATATGTGAATTTTAGCAAGTGTTAATTTTGGCTTCAGGAGATTTCTTTTCTTGGCCATATTGTCTCTAAGGATAGAATCCCTATTGATACTTCTAAGACAAGAGAAATCCAAGAATTTCTAGCACCAACGAGTATAACTGAGGTACACAGTTTTATTGGTTTGGAAGGTTATTATTGACATTTCGTCCAGAATTTTTCCCTGTTGGCTAACCCATTAATGAAGATCACGCGTAAAGGGGTTAAATTTGTTTGGACAAAAGAGTGTGAAGAATTTTTTGAGGAACTTAAGAGAAGATTAGTCAATGCTCCTATATTGACTCTACCATCGAGGAATGATGGGTTTGTTATTTATAGTAATGCATCGAAGAAATGACTTGGTTGTGTCATTATGAATAATGATAGAGTTATTACCTATGCATCACGACAGCTGAAAATTCATGAGAAAAACTATCCTACTCATGATCTTGAGTTAACTGCTGTAACCTTTTCTTTGAAGATATTGAGACATTATCTGTATGGTGAAAAATGTGAGATATATACCGATCATAAGAGTTTGATGTATATTTTTTCATAGAAAGAACTCAACATGAGGAAAATTAGATGGCTTGAACTACTCAATGATTGTGATTTCACGATACACTACCACCCAAGGAATGAAATTAAGGTAGCAAATTCTTTGAGCCGAAATGATCATGGATTTTTGAACATGATGAAAATTGAAAGGGATCCAATTTTCATTGATCTAGTGAAGATGGATATGGGAATTACCATGGAAGGTGAAACATCGATACTTTTTCATATGGTTTCCAAACCATCATTACATGAAAGGATAATGAGTTCTCAGACCGATGATGAATAATTTCAAAAGAAGATTAAAGCTTTGAATGATTGAAGATTGAGTGACTTTGTGTATGAAGATGAAATTTTGAAATTTGGAAAGAGACTTTGTGTTCCCGATATAATTGATCTAAAAATTGAATTTTTGGATGATGCTTATAGTTCCAATTTCTCTATACACCCTAGGAGCACCAAAATGTATAGAGATTTGAAGGATCATTTTTTTGGGACAACATGAAGAGGGAGATTGCAGATTTTGTGTAAATATGTATGGTTTGTCGATAAGTGAAAGCTAGAAGGCGACAGCCTGAAGGATTCATGCAACCTCTTCTCGTACCTAAGTGGAAATGAGATAATATCACTATGGACTTTGTCATGGGACAACCAAAGACTCCTAGAAGGAACGATGCAATATGGGTCATTTTTTATCGTCTTATCAAGTCAGCACATTTTCTTGCTATAAGGGATGATTTACCACTTGAACGTCTAGAAATGATATATATTAATGAAGATGTGAGACTTCATGGAGTAACCCTATCGATTGTTTCTGATCGTGATCCCCATTTTACTTCATGATTCTGGAAGAGTCTTTAGAAGGCCTTGGGTATTGAACTTCGTTTGAGAACTGTCTACCACCCTCAAACAGATGGACAATCAGAATGGACTATTAAAACCTTAGAAGACATGTTTATATCATGCTCACTTGACTTTCAGGGTATGTGGGATCAATATTTACCTCTAGTGGAATTTTCCTATAACAACAGCTTCTATTCAAGTATTCAGATGGAACCATATGAAGTGTTATATGGAAAGAGATGTCGCACACCAACCTGTAGGGATGAAGTTAGTGAGAGAAAACTTGTAGGCCCAGAGCTGGTGGAGTAAACGATGGAAAAGGTAAAGGTAATCCAAAACCACATCAAAGCAACTCAAAGTAGGCAGAAGAGCTATGCCGATAACCGAAGGAAGGATTTGGAATTTCATGTAGGAGATCATGGTTTCTTGAAGGTATCTCCATGGAAGGGAGTTACACATTTTTGTTAGAAAGGTAAATTGAGTCCTAAGTACATCGGACCTTTCGAAATTTTAGAACGAATTGGGGCTATAGCATACCATTTGGCAATGTCGCCAAATCTCTCCAAAGTTCACGATATGTTCCACGTATTGCTGTTGAGAAAATACATGCCTGACCCAACACATGTACTTACCTATAAGGAATTATAACTGGAACCTGGTCTGTCTTATTGCGAAGAGACCATCAGGATTCTTGAAACAAGAGAACAAGTGCTGAGAAACTAGACGACTCGTCTGGTAAAAGTTGTATGGAGAAACCATAAGATGGAAGAGGCAACGTGGGAACCCGAGGAACTTATGATGAAGAACCACCCGAGTATTTTTTATAGAAATTTCGAGGAAAAAATTATTTTAAGGATGGGAGAATGTAACACCCCAAGCTTCCATGGTAAATTTCCCTTTGAATAATGCAATAGCTTGCATTGTACGCAATTTCGAGATTCTAACACTCTGTGACCAATCAAACTAGATGTTATGAATAGTAATACCCACCTTTTAAAATTTTAAACATTTTATCTTTCAAAATGGACTTCATTTTTGGATTCTGAATATCAAAATTATCCTAGGGTGAAATTTTGGTACTTTTCAGATAACTTCTATATTTTGATGAATAGTGAAAATTACTAAATTTTAATTAAAAACAACTTTTTTAATCAAAATAATTAATAGTGATAAATTATGAATTTGAGTAGTTTAAAAGAATATTTAGAATATATTGTTAACATTCAATACAATATTGGTCATTTTACCTAATTTCACAATTAAACGGGACATAAACAAGTGTCCATCTTTTGATAGTTATTATTTCTTAAAAACATGCTTTTTATTTTGACAACAGGAATTTATTTTCAATTAACTTCTACCAATTCAATGTTTTGAATATGAAAAAATGGATTATATATTTGGAATCATGATGTACAAATTTTGTAAATAGGTAACTTTTATTTTTAGACATTTTGAATAATTATTTCAGTAAATATTTTATTTACCATGGTTAATGGGTAATCCCTGTAAATAAGGGTACAAAAATAATATTATTATAATAATAGATTACCCTAAAACGTGTCCTAACCATATTGGTTGATACATGTCCGATCATGGAAATCATTGGGTCTATTTTGGGACCCCATGGAGCCACTTTTAGGTGATAAGGACACTTTATATTAATTAAGTTAAAGTAAATGCAAAAATGACATAAGCATATATCTTTAAGAAAGACAATTTTTACATAGGATTATATATGTTATATATTAGACTATAAATATTCATCATAAGGCTAAAAGGATTTATTATATAATGGAAATTTATTTATAATTTTTAGACATTTAATTATTAAATTTATTTGTGACACAATAATGATGCAGTATTTTCCTTATTAATGAAATAATCAAATAATTGGTATTATAAAAGTCAAAATAAATATAATTTTATAGTTTTGATGCCATCCACGAATTTAATTGGTTAATATGACATGTTAGGATTTCTTAAATGAATTTTTTTCGAATTAATAATGTTTTAAGACTTTAAAAAAATCAATTATTAAATATTGTCAAAATAGATATAAATGAGTTTTTAAAACAAGTATTATATTATTAATTGATATTATATTCCAAAAAATCTATGGATCGGAAAAAGGACTTATATCATGATAGTTGTATCATTAATGCACCACTTGGGGGTCTCTTGGAAGTATATAGTATGTTTATTAACTATATAATATAAAAATACAAAGTGACATGGTAAATGTCAATATAATTAACTAACAGTTAAAACTAAAATATAAGGTTAATATAATGACCCAAACCTGTCTAAAATCTATTGGTTGAATGGATTTCGACCCATCCTCACCTTATACTTTGAATAATCCACTTTTTTCCATTATAAACCAAATATTAATTTATTATAAATTAATACTTTATCTTTTTTCTAAAGAGCCCCTCCTCCCCCTTATAAAAGGACACAACTTCTAACCAATTCTTTACACCTTCAAATCCTTTTGGTTCAGCCAAAACCTGCCCAAATACCATCTCATATTCTCTCAATTAAACATAGAGGCATTAGTTTGATCATAAATCCATCCTAAAGATCCCTTTTGATCAAATCAAAAGAAAGAACCTGAAGAAGAGGTAATGTTTTCACCACCCTTTTTCAAGTTCCTTTCTTCTTCAACTTCTTATTTCTTGGTTATTTCCTTTATAAAATAATATATCCAGTATCTTGTATAAAATTTTATGTTATTATAAATATTTTATAACCATATTCAGTATTATATCCATCCTTTGAATGACATTTCACCATACATGCGTACATACGGCTTACGGTCCCCACGTCGTGGTGTAATTGTTATTCAAAAACATTATTATTTGGATGGGTATGATAATGATATGTAATTGATGTAAATAATAAATATAACATGATAATGATTCGGTATATATGATATACCATCCAATTATATATTATTTTAATATCAAAATAATGATATTGTTGCTCGGGCATACATACGGACTACCGTCTCCACGAACGCGATCAGATTCATTCCCAATCGTATCCATGCAATTATAATTATCATTTTATGATTATAAATAATGTTTAAGGACTTGATATCATTATATATATGAATAATATACAACCTATCCATAACAAGACCATATTATGTAACAAAATATATAAAAGAAAACGAGTAAGTTAACACCCGAAAAGATGATAATATTGTGATAATATTAACAAATAAATGTTAAAAGATCATATATGATATCATATTAATGTAAATGATTATTGTATAATTTAATAACAATTATTTCACCATTATACATGATTTTAACCTAACCTAAACCAAGTAAAAGTACAAGGTAAGGGTTTATTTCACAATATATTCATTATCCGAGGTTGTTTATATGTAATTATATACTGGGACATCTTTATCATCCACATCCATGTTTCTTAAAAATGTATTTCAAAATATTCTTAATATTTTACAGAATATGGGTTAAAGTCTTTAATACCCTTGTTTGACTTTTTATAAGAATTTTATAAAGGATTCTTTACGTCAATTTCCAAACAAGGGCCATTTTAACCTTTTCAAAAAATTAAGGCAAGAATGTCTTTTTCTAACTTATACGACGGGTGAGGCTATTTTCAACCATTGTAAAGTCTTTGAAACTTCCCTTACAATCTTATAAGAATATTTTCAAATAAAATGTATTATTTTATAATTATGTGACTTTTAAATGATTTCAAAAAAAGTGATGTTTCTCTCAAACGGTTTTGATTTCATCTATGTCAACATCCTTTGATGATTTTAAACTTATTTGAAGTTGATTTATTATGATACAAAACATAGATATTGTATTGAAGTTTTTGTGATATGTTTGACTGTGGATGTGTTATTTTTATACCATTAATGGTTTATGGAGAAAGTATTTACATTTCGTATGCTAGTTTTAATACGGATGTTTATGTTATGTTTGAACCATTTCATATGAGGAATGCATTGGACTTAGTAAGTGACGGGTGGATCTCGCTATAGATCCTCAATGCGTCATTAGGTCTCATTAGACAAAATAGTGTCTTGGAATGAGGCCTTGACAAAATCTTATTTGTAGTCTTGGCATGAGTCCTTGGCTACATGGTTATGATATTCTGGCATTATGCATTCCATCATTATGAAAGTGGTTATTGATATTGCATGTGATTATTCGATTTGTAGAATATCCATGTGAATAAGTTCATGGCATTATTTCATTTTATTTCTGCCATATTATTCTGAATTTAATGTTTAAAAGGCTTTTGTTTTAGTTATACATTACCTTAAATATTTATGATTATTTATGAAAGTTTCCGCTATATTGTTATCCTTACTGGTCATCTGAGCTCACCCCTTTCTATGTTTTATTTTTTCCAGGATGTGAAGAAGTATTTTATGAATGACCTGCAGGGATAGTATGAGGGGATATGAGTGTGGAATATGGAGACTATGTTGTTGTAGTTTTCATTTTATGATATAATATAAACTTTATGAATGTATCTAATGTTTCCAAGTCTAGTAAACTAATAGATATTTCGAGACTTGATCATTTGTGATCATGCCAATTTTATGGAATAATGCACCGAATCTGGGAAACTGGGGTTGGGTCGTTACACCCAATCATAACAAAATTATAGTTTAAATGAAAAATAAAACATATAATTTCAATTTTATCAATAAAATTTTGATTTTAATACATTATAAATTCTCAATGGAAATCAAGTGTGGTCAATTTATTAGAAAACGCTAAATTGTATCCAAAATATAAACATTTAGGGTATCCACATTGATTCTGATTAACATCTAGTTCTTCCTAAAAATTAAAAAAAATTAAAAAATATATTTTTTATTATTAAATTTTAAAAAATTTCCCTATCTATAGGAATCAAGAGGACTCTATTGTTTTTTATTTTCTTTTCAAGCACTATACTAAGGTCCTTGTTTGTATTTTTATTTTCTATTTGTCCTGAAGAATTCTTTTCAACAGTAATAATAGAGGTATTAATGAGTTTAAATGTTGCTTCCTAGGTTTTCCATTTATATAGTAGCAATATATACTACTACAGAAAATTTTAGTAGTTATTAACTATAATGAACATAGTAGATCATTTTTCTAGAAAAAATGGATTATAAAAATACACCTCATGTATGTTTTATTGATTGAGACTCCCAACCAAAAAACCATAAAAACATCATTTATAATCTTGAGAAAAACCATGTATGTAATGGTAACTCAAAATATGTAATCTTCATATATATTTTAGGATATATTTAAATCTTTTAATGTAATATCTGAAAGAACATGTAATGGTAATATATGCGGTAGTTGAACTGGTGGGGTGAAAGTACTCTTGAAAAGTCTTTTTGATTTGTTGGTTGATCAACTATATTGTATTGATTATACATTCTATTTCCCACTAATTTTTTTCCATTTATAATACTATGCCTCATTCTTGATCATTTATCATCGACTATAAAATGTTTTGTTATTGAAAAAATTGTTAAGGACATACCTCATGTATCTTTTAAATAGTAAATGGTTATTCTATGTAATTTAAAATAGCATTATAGACAATGGTAACATCCAGATCATCCAGTAGAATAGGAAAATTAGTATTATCTTCATAACTACTCTAATACCTACTCGCATGGGATATTTTGGCAGTTTTTATTATATTGCATGTCTCCTAGGGTATTTTACAATATACCCCTCAAAATTAGGCGATGTGTAGGTTTTTATTGATATAAATCATATAAAATTTCACCTTTTATAATTTTAATAATATACTGTTATCAAAAGTTGTTTGATTCTCATTTAGGATGAAGATTTAAGGAAAATTTTATTACCAGATGTCAGGAAGGAAGTTGAGAGGAATGACTAACCTCAAAGAAATTGGGGTCATGTGGTTGTTCATGTACTCATCATTCTTCCAATATTTTCATGATTTGATCCTTTCATATATATTATTTTTCCAAACATAACAAGACAATAATATCTTCTAAATAATATATCTATTCCTATATGTTCCATTATCCCATATGTATATCTATTTGGATTTGTCTTCTCAAAATATCTCCAGAGAGACACTCCAAAATCTACACCTCTAATTTGACAATATTGTTTTGGCCACTTCAATGCTACTAATAATAGTTTTTTCTTTAGTTATAGTTGATGATGGATCCTATTTCTAAATCCTATAAAATATTTATGAAGATAAATAGTTATTTTTATACATAATATTTTTATAAAAAATAAAAAATTACTATTCTATCGTACTTAAAAAAGATTCCCATAATGCCTATGAGTTTTCATATATTAGGTTTACCTCTATTTAAAAATTCCTCATTTAGTTTCACATGATGTAGAATGAATGTGACTTTGGATTCAGATTTATCAATATTTATATAATAAATGAATATATGTTATTTAATATCACATAAAACATTACAATAGATCTAAAATACATACCATTTTATTTTCAAGTGATGTATAACCCATCCTTGAATTACGGAAGGTTTATATTGGTTTTAATGCACATTTCATATTTTTAGCACTCTTTTTTGTTTCATAATTTAAATTTTTTGAATCGAGTGGAAAAAATAAATAACGAAAAGTAAAATATTACTAACTTCAATGCACCTAAAATGATTCATTATTGTTTTGAATAGTGAAATGATTCCATGTTTTCTATTTTAGAATGTGTGAATATATAGTTAGTGAGTGGGGGTTTACTTTCCCCTCATAATCTCTAAGATTATACCTTGTAAGAACTGTATGAAGGCTTATATGATATTTTCCAAAGACCATTATGAAAAATTTATTAAAGATATCATCTAAAATAATTGAAATCTTCCAAGAATAATGAAAAATAAATCATCATATCATTATATATTTTTTCATTAAAATATAGGAAGTATATCCTAACATTTCCCTAATATCTTCCTATATGGTTTACTTCAATGGGGTCAGGTCATTGCTCCACATATCTATATCAATTGGCACATACATTCTCATTACGACCCTAATAAAACTAGTGAACATTGAATTGTTGGGTTAAACATGTTGGTTGATGTGATTATATTTCACCTAAAACTTTATACCTTCACTTCTTGCATTGATAATTTTAGTTAAGAAAATGATGATACGCCATTATTTTTATTCGTCAACATATTATTGATCCCCTATTAATTCAATAATTTCAGCATCCATCATGTGTTCTTACTCTAGTATGGTACCATCATTATATGGATAAGCCATTATTTACTTGATCAGTAAAATATTTAATTTATATTAACTAGATGTATTAGAGGACTCATAATATTATTAGTAAAATAATTGTATATTAAAAAACACTTTAACTTATTCATTGAAATGTTTTTTTTTCTTTAAAGGTTAAAGGGATTTGGATCTTATATTGACTCCCCAAATACCATCCTTTTAATCCCCTCTAAAATAAAATACATTGTATATATTATAACCAATGTGAAATGATTGTGATCTCCCAATGAAAGGGTAATCCTCAATTGAATTTTCATCCTCTACAACACATGAAACCCACTTGACACCCCTCCTAGTTTTTTGAGAAATTAAACCCGTCTAAAATAAAAGAATTAGGTTAAAGGAATTAAAAAAATTATGTTATGAAGATCATAAAAAGATTTTTTCAGACTGGAAAACTCCAAAAATACAAACTAGTTGAGGATTTTTACCCACTCCAAAAACCCGAGACATTACTATGTGAATAAATTACATGTTAGTAATATGCACATACGTGTGTGTGTGTGTCTTCTAGGTAACATGTTATTATGATATAATTTTAACACTCTAATACCATGTATAAAATATATTAAGGAAACTGTTATTTATATGGATAGATATGAGCTCATGTTAGTGCTATTAGATAATATTTTCATGTAATTTTCATGTTATAAAAAAAATATAAAGGGGATGATTAAAGGTTCCTAGATAAATGAGTTTACAAATAGAGAGTTTTAAGTCCTAAATAAAAAAATTTCAACATAGTTAATTCATAAATTAAAGATGTAAATTTTTAAATAATGCATATAGATCAATATAAATCATTTTAAATGATGTTTTAGAAAACCTAATAAGAAATATTTGAAAATGATATTCCAATTAATTATTTAAAAATTAAGGTCTCCAAATATTTTTTAGGAATGGGGTATTCATAGGAAATTATTTAAATTAGAAAATAATACTATATACACATATTATAAAATTAATCAAAATGATATTAAAAAATATTCTTCATCCTATTAAAAGGTTCACTCTATATAAATTAAAAAAATCCCAATTTAACACTATTTTTTATAATGTTTTATGGGGTATTAAATAGATATTTTTCTAGTATAAATAAAATTTAAATGATAAATTTAATAGTTATAAATATTTATAAACATGATTACTATTATATATTTTCTAATATAATTTTTTAAAACATTTTTCTCTATATATGAAAAGTTAAAGTATATAGTAACATATTAAATGAACTATAATGAATCACCACATAGGATTAATATATCTCCAATAAAGCATTTCTAGATTTCAAAAAACGTTCCAAATTTTTTGGGTCAAATAGAAACCCAATTTTTTTGGATGGATCAACCCAAAAAATGCTCTCAGCCTCTAATATGAACAGTACAAATGGTTGTAGTTTATGATGATCCTTATAAAGAATGAATCAACATTTTCCACACTGAAAGATGAGTGGGCATCGATGACATAGATATTCAACTGATGAGATGGTTGCGGAAATTACATATGTGTAAAACACATAGAACATATTTTTTTTAAAAATTGTATACATAAACCAAAGAAAATATAAATTCAACAACAACAAAAAACTAGGATGAAACAGAATTAATGAAAGTCATGTGAGGGTGGGGAGAATGTGGAACTTTGGTTCAATGGGCCTCAAGCCTAGTTGAGTTTCAAGGATCATAAGAGACACCTAATGTTAATGATTTCATGCCATGATATACTATGTTTCAATTCAAAATTCATTTTATTTGAAGAAGACCGGTGTACATTTTCATGGGGAATCACGGATTTTCATATTTTCCATTTTCAATTTATATTAATTTATCTTAATTATAATCATGATATATTTTTTATTATGGTTTATTTGTTTTTTTATTAGTGGCTTTAATTGGGATCATTGATTAATCATGATCTAACCGTCGTGATTGTACCCAGTTGTGTTTATTTTGTTCTAGATCGATCCATGCTTGGGCCTCAACTCTAATTTTGTAACTCCATGTGTCCCTTCCAGCTATAGCGTCACAGTTATGAAAATCGATATTCTCATCATGGTCATCCATGATTCATGGATTATCTAGATTTTTCACTCACCTCCTGACACTTCCTGATACCGTTCAAATTTGACTCTGATTCATTTGTTGATTTTACACTGGTTTATTTTTATAGATAGAGGTAGATAGGGACTCTATTTTTCTCATGGAATGATATTGAGAGAAAGAAGAGAACCAAGGTCCCGCCATTATACTAGTTCCCTTGCAGTTAGAAGACTGATATTTTTTAACTAGACATCTCATTCGGTGGATACATAGTAAAATCTTCAGTTTGGAACAAGATCTACATTACCATACATGTGGAATGGTTTCTGTTGGATCTACATATTCATCATAACTTGATTTTAGTAAATATATCTTGCAATGTAAGTGATTTAATTTCCTATTCAATCCATTGTTGTATCCTTATGATCGGTGGGTGTGTGATCATATCCATGAGTGGACGATTCTAACTCCACATGATGGAGTTTATGACCTCCACATGATTTAACAAGTTTAGAATTCTCAAATAGTTTATCTAGTCCTTTACCGTCTTACAGTGAGTATGTAATTTCTGGTTTCTATTTTTTAATAATAATTCATGGCGTGGTGGTGTTATCTCCATGCACATCATCTCAAAAAGAATGAAAGAACATTATATGTTGCTGTTATTTTATTTCTATTTTCATTCATGAATTCACTTTAATCTATAACTCAATATTTGTAAAGAAAAATGAATTTCTATAAATTTTATGTTACCAGATAAAATTCCTCATTAGATCTTGGTCATTTAGTAGGGACAAATATAATAATTTTTCCCTAAGAAATTGGTATAAGAGACTTTTTGAAGCATTTACAATGGGTTCTGTGAAGTTTTAAATAGAGTAATTTTATGTTGAAAATGATTTTAATCTATAGATAATTACGATTAATTCTATAGTGTACCATAATTAATTGATTGATTCTCTTAGTGGTTCTAATAAATAGTAAATCACTCTTCCCCTTGATGGAAAGGCCACTACTACTTAGGTTAATGGTTCTATTGATGCTCTTATGAAATCCAATAGTATTGTTTCGTTGTCTTTAGGGGATAAGGTTCTTAGGGAAGTATCAATTGATTCGTATAACATTAATTTTAGGTCCAAAATAGAATCCATATATTTTATTATGTCTTTAGTTGGAATGTTGTATATGTAAGTGATACTTTACACTTTGAAAATTCACCCTGGAACTGCAGTTAGGTGACATATTGATGATTTTAATGAAATTCTATTAGACCTATCGAATATAGATATTGAAATAGGGGATGAGGATCATGTTATAATTATTTTAAACAAAATTGATGAATCATATAGTTATGTAAATTATTTTATGATGTATGTTATAGACTCTTTAACACATGAAGAAGTTATGTTGGCTCTGTTATCAAAATAAATACAAAAGAAACGAATTATTAAGAATAAAGATGAGGGTGTAAACATTAGAGGAAGATGAGAGAAGTGAGATATGTGGTGATAGAGGATTCAATTGGAAGAACATAGGTGTAAATCAAATAATAAAGAATATAAGGTGAAGATTATCAAATGTTTTCATTGAAAACAACATGGGAACATCAAACAAAGTTGTCCAAATTTAAAAAATGTATGTAGTGAGAATAATAGTTATAATTATTTATTATTTCATCAAAAAATCAACAAAGGGGATGTGTTTAGTGTTAGTGATCATGCTACCTATGAGGAATGGATCCCCGATTCAGGATGTTTATTCCATGTGTGTCATAATATGGAGTCTTTCACTGAATTAAGAGATACTGAATTGGGTAATGATTACTTATGGAATAAAAAGAGTTGTTGAATTTTAGGTATATGTTATGTTTCTTTATAAAATCATGATGCATTTGTTAAGCCTCTTGATGAGATTAGGTGAGTACCTAAACTTAAAATAATCCTTGTTTGTTTCGCTGCTCTATACAAAAAGGGTTGTACTGTAAAATCTAGTTTTTGTTGTCTTAGAATCATCCATGTCTCTCCCATTGTTATAAAAGTAAACGATAGTAATGGGATATATGTTTTCGAAGGTATGACTCACTCAAAATATTTAAATGTCTAATATATTACAGCATTAGATAATACGACATTTTCACAGAGAAGGAATGGGAATATCAGTGCTAAAGGATTAGATGAACTTATAAAATAAGGTCTATTAACTAATGTTAATCCTAGCAGTCTTTCTTTCTTTGATGATTTTGTTTATGGTAAATCTATGTGGGTTTGTTTTAGTAAGTCATAATACAAAGATAGAAACCCTTCAGGATGTGATCACCCTAATATTTGGGGTCCTTACAGGACTTCCTCTCATGGTGGAGGCTTTTAATTTATGTCATTTATATAATATTACTCCCAAAAATTTTAGATATACATAATGAAACATAAATATGATATATTTTAAACCTTTATGAATTGGAAGTCTATTTTAGAAATTGAATCTTGTAAGAAGTTAAAAGATCTTAAAACTAATAATGATCTAGAATATCTATCCATTAAATTTCTAAAATTTTGTAGTTATTAGGGTGATCAAGGGTATAAGATTATTGAGGAAACCCCACAACAGAATGGGATATCTAAGAGAATAAACAAGACCATCCAAGAAAGGGTTAGGTGTATGTTTTCCTGTTCCTGAATTTTTATGTTTTTTTGGGATGAGGATTTTAAGACATCCAAATACATAATTAAGATACACATATATCCTATTAATGCATTCAAAACCCAAAAATAACTTTGGAAAATAAAACCTCCTAGTCTTGATCAACTTAGTGTTTTTGGATCCACATCCTATGAACATTCTAGGAATGGTAAGTTGGAACCTTGGGATACCAAGTGTATCTTTTTTGGTTATCCAGTGGGTGTTAAGGGTTATATATTTTTTGTTAAAAAACATGGATATCAAAAGTATGTTATCAACTGTAACGTTGTGTTAAAAGAGTCAAGTAGTATTAAATGGAAGACTATTGAGATTAAAAAGACCGGTGCACCCTATACATTGGGTGTTGAAGTTGGTACTAAATTTTATTTCACTTCATATCTTGTGCCTTCCCCTTATGTTAATCCCATGAAACCTCAAAGTGAACTTGAATCTAATTAGGATTTTGATATTGAAGAAGATGAGGGTGACCATAGGGGATACCAATGGACATGAGACTGAGTTAGGAGGCTAATTAGATCCCTTGATCAATTTATCTATGTTGATAAGACTGCATATTACTTTAGTGTTTCTCAAGAAATGGGTATTGATTAGCCTAAATACTTTAATCAAATTTTAAAATCAAAAGAATGCCTTAAGTAATTGGCTGCTTTGATTGATGATATGAATTCCCTTCTAAATAATAAAACCTAAACCATAGTAGCCAAACCATTAAATGAGAAATTAATAGGATACAAATGGATCGTCAATAAAAAAAATAATTACACTAGGAAATTAAAAATCAAGTATAAATCCCAGTTAATTCCTAAGGGATACCTTCAACATGAGGGATTGGACTATGGTGGGATTTTTTCCCTTATTGTTAAACATTAACCCATTCAGGTCATTCTTTATTTTTCTACAAAAATGATTTCCATATTTAACATTTGGATTTTAAAACTACTTTATTCAGGATAAATTAGATGAACCCACTTACATGTGACCTATAAAAGGTTTTTCAAAGAATTTTAAATTGAATTAATTTTTCCAATTATAAAATTATTTGTATTGTTTGAAGAAATATACTAGGAAATGATAAAAACATTTTGATTATTTTATTTTTGAAAATGGTTTAAGTAGAAGAAAATTTTATGCATGTTTTTCTTAAAAACATGTTAATAATTACATGATTTACCTCCATTAATATGGTAATAAAAATCTGGATATTTTTAAAAACAAGTGATTAATTTTCCATTTAAAGATCCAATTGAATTATTCTTTCAAAATTAGGGTCTTAGAAAATGAAAAGGACATTCTTCGAATAAAAACCATTATGTATAAAAAAGAAAGAGTTCTATTTATATATCATCATGCTTATGTAAAAAAGGTTTTGAAATGGTATTTTTTTAGCACATTAAACCTGGTTACATACCATTGGGTCAAAACTTTATGTTGTCCCTAAACCAATTCCATGTTAGTGAATCTAATATCGATTTCATGAGCATGATCACTTATTCTTATTTTTTGGTAGTCTTATGTATATAATGGTTTTTTCTAGACCTGATATTTTATTGGCAGTGTGTACTCCTATAAGGTACATGGGAAAAACTGGGAAATGAAACCAACACACTCTAAAATTGATTCTCATCTATGTCACAATGTATTTTGGTGAATATATTAATTTTGGGAAAAATTATAGTTATGATGTTGGCATTGTAGGATTTGTATATTATGATTATGTTCCTAATATTGACACACATAAATCATTTACTGAATTTGGCTTCCTTACATATGGGGGTATGATTTTATAGAAATGTATCATGAAGTCGATATTTTCTCTGTCTACTACAGAGGCTGAGTACATAACCATACCTGAATGAATTATAGAATCTATTTGGTTAAAAGGTATTATTTAGGAGTTATATTTATTTGATTCCAGTGTAGTTATGTACTGCGATTGTAAATTTTTATTAAATTTGTCTAAAAACTGTGTTTTCCATGGTAGGTAGAAGAATATTAACATTAGAGGTCACGTTTTTAGGGACATAATTTATTCTAAGACTGTGTGCGTCTCTATGATATACACTAGGGATAAGTGAACCAATAGTTTTACTAAAGAAAACCCCTTTCAAAATTTAACAATTGTTTGAATATTATAAAACATTTCCCAGTTCAATAATATTGGTTTCAAGGATACAATATCTAAAATGAACCTCTTAAAATGTGTGGTGGATATTTGTTAATTTTTCTATGTCATGGTTTACTATGCTGAAATTCAAAATTAATTTTATTAGAGGATGATTTTTTTATGTTTTCACAGGGCTACATGGATTTAAATACATGTAATTTTCAATTTACATTCATCTATCTCTATTATACGTATTCAATATTTTTAATTATGGATTATTTTTTCATTATTAGTAAATTTAACTGGGACCATTGATAAATCTTGATCTAAGGACCATGATAACACCTGAGTGTGTTTATTTTATTCTAAATTAATTTTTTTTCTTAGGCCTCACCTCCAATGAAGTAATTCCATATGTCCCTTACAACTATGATCTCATGATTATGATAATATCCATTCTCATCTTGGCCATCCACGTGTTCTTGATCCACTATCTTCTGTGCTTGCCACCTAATTCTTTCTGACACCCAATCATCTCACCAACTTTCCCATTCACTTAACTAAGACCTTATGACTTTGATTCTTATTCATTCATGACATTCACCCTAGTTATTTATCCTAGATAATGGAAGAGAGGGCTTATTGTTTCTCATGGAAATATATTGAGATGAAGAAGAGAACCAAGGACCCTACCTTACTCTTGGTTTGCTGGCATTCATAGGACCAATCTGTTGCAACTAGATATCATTTCTGGTGGATACCTAGTTAATAATTAGGTTGGTAAGCAAATCTAGATGACCTTGAATGGGTCGTGATTCTATTGGCTCTATATCTTCATCATAACCATATTTTAGTAAAACAAATCTAGCACTGTAAGTGATTTACTTTTATATTTAATCCATTGCTATATCCTAATATCATGTGCATGAGTGATTCCATCCTAGAGTGGTTGGTTATAACTCCATGTGACCGAGTTTATCATGGTCATCAGATTTACCAAGGCTATCCTCCTCCTATATTTTCTCTTGTCCTTTATCTTCTTTTATCATGTCTTTAATTTCTTGTTTTTTTGTTTTCTAATAATAAATCTCTTCTAGGTGGTGTTCCTTCCAAGAAAATAGGATCTCAATTATATGAATCATATTATATCTTGTTGTTATTTTTTATGTTTTGATTTGAGAATTCACCATAATATGTAACTCGTGATTTATAAAGAAAAATAAATTTCTCTAATTTCTCTGTTACCATATAGAATGCCTAAGTGGTTCTTGGCCATTGAGTAAGGACTACCAAAATAGCACTCCCACTAACACCCAAACCCTATTGGAAAAATAAAAACACACAAAACTGAACTAAAAACAATGAAACAAAGAATGATATTGAATGGAGGATAACATTTCACATACCTTGGGTTTTGAAAGATTCGATAAGTTTTGAGAAGTTTAAGGGGGATGGGTGGAAATGTTTCAATTATGTGAGAGTTTTAATGGCACGAGAAATGTTGTTATGTGTTAGGTATCCATTTCAGTAATTTGGAAGGATTCATTTGTGCTTTCTAAAAATCTCTGATAAACATAATGTTTACCTGTATGGAAATGGAAAGCACTAATATGACCACCCATTTTCAATGCTTCCACTTAGCACTAACAAAGATGGGTCATTATTAGTGTTTTTAAGTGTTGAAAAATCTATCTTTATTGGCCCTTTTTGGAAAGCACTGATAAATTTATATAAAATAAATTAAAAAAATATAAAAAAATATTCATTAAAAGGGAATAAATAATAAAAAAGATTAAAATTAATTTGCATTATCACTAATAGATAATCCTAAATACTTAAATTTTATTAATATGTGACATTTAATAACTAAAAATGAGTATAATTCAACAATATTTAAAAAAATTTAATGATATTTGATAATTATATAAATTTCTAAAAAAACTAATATATACATATATATATATTAAAATTAAATAAATACATATCAAATATTTTTATTAAATAAATAATTAAAACCATCAATGTTAATGAATAAATATTTATAAATAAATATTAAAAATGAAGAAATTACAAAAAATATTTAGCGAATAAGTATAAAAAATGATTAAATGTTAAAGAAAAGTAAAAAAGAAGTAATATTACTATTGAAAAAATGATATTAAATAATAATAAATGAAATAATTTTAATTTTGAGTGAAATTTAATAAATAAAAAATACTTTTATTTCAAAAATATCAAAAAAAAGCGTTATTAATTAAAACATTTACTGAAAAAGTAAAAATGAATATATATTAAAATAAAAATGAATATATATTAATTATAATAATTAAAACCACTTTAAAAGCCTTAATTGTTAGTGTATAAATATGTTAAATAAATATTAAAAATGAATAAATATAAAAAATATTAAATAACCAAAAATTAAAAACGAATGAATTTAAAAGATTTCAAAACAATTATGACTGTTAATGAATAAGTAATATTAAAAATGTATCAATTTGAAAAAAATATATTCTAAAGTGATAAATATTACATATTGAATAGAAATAAAAAAATGAATAAAATTTATCAATTATAATTTTATTATCTTAATAAATAAAATTCTAAAATGAATATTAAAAACTAAATAAATTATAGAAATATTTTGTGTGTGTGTTTTATATAAAACTGCATTAATTGTGTATATGTATGTGTGAAATTAATGTAACAAAAGTTTAACATATGTTTAATTGGAAAAAATGAAATTTTATTAAACATCCATTACTCAATAATATTTTCCAATATGTTTAATAAATATTAATTTTTAATTTTCAACCACTTTCACTGAATATATGGCTTATTTAATATAAATATACTTATTTTGTAATATATAAATCACATATAAGGAAATATTATATATATTGATATATATAGATATAAATTTATATATATATATATATATGAATATATTTATATATTAAAAATGTTAAATATATTAATTAATAGTTATGCATAAAAATATTAAAAATGAATAAGTTAAAAAAATATAATACAAAAAAATATTTGAAATATATATATTATAAAAAGAGTAAAAATAATTAATATTATAAATGAATAAATAATATTAATGAATTCATATTAAAAATGAGTGAAATTTAATTAAAATATCAACAGATTGAAAACTATTAAAAATGAAAAAAAGGATAATTATATATAATTTTTATAAACTAAAAAATGAGTGTATGGTTACTTGAAAATGAATATAGATTAATTATTTAAATTTTTAATTTTATAAAAATATTAAATGTTAACCAGTTAATATTAATAAATACTCAATGTGAAAAAACTGAAAATAAAAAAAATAAAAAAATAAAAAATGAATAAAATAAATAATATTAACAAAATTATTAATGAAATAATTATTAATACAAATGAACAAATTTAATATATATATATATATATATTAAAATCTAATTAATAATATGTATTAAATATAAATATATAAAATGAATAAAGTGTAATGATTAAAAAAATATTATATTAAATATTAAATTATTAGTATCAATAAATAAAAACATAAAATGATAATATTAAAAATTTATTTTTTGTATGTTTTTATTATTAAATTGAATGAATTTCGTATATGAAATCATGTGAAATTATCGTATGACATATAATGTGCCACATATTTAGCTGATTTTTTTAATTAGTAATTTAGAATTTCTTATTTGATATATACTTCAAATTGAAAAAACCAATGACATGATAAAACAATATGCCTTACTTATTAAATATTTTTTAATTAATATTAAATATTTTTAATTAAACTAATTAACCACTTTCCACTAAATATATGACATATAAATTTATATTATTTATAATACATATTTAGTATTGTATAAATAATATTAAAGAAACGTATATGTATATATATACATATATAGAAGTTTAATTTTATATGCCATTTTGACTAAATATCTTATATATCAAGTGATATATATTTAGTCATATTTAAATAATATTTAATAAGATATAATATATTTTTATCAATATAAATATATTCATATACTAATATATTATTTTTAATGAAAGTTTTTAATTAAATATACCCTTTATCAATGTTAGATAAAAGTTTTGATAAAGGGTATCCTTTATCAGAATTTTTTTATAATGCTGATAAAGGGTACCTTTATCAGTGCTTTTTTAGCACTGATAAAGTGTCACGACCCGCCTTCACCAAAAGGAGGGAAGGGACAACAGATTGTTAAGCCCTTCCTTCATTAAGTTGATGGATAGATAATGACCCCCGAGTCCCACCTTCAGTAAGCCCCAGAGTGGCGACTAGCTCCATGGGTAAAACATTTTCACAATATGGGAGGCATTACCCTTTTTAGTTAACCACGATTGGGAGAAAGAATGAGTCAACACCAAACACCACCAAGTATAGAAAAAAAAGGTAAAAACCAAAATAAATACATGTTTTAATAACAAAATTGAACAAAGTACAAGGAATCCAAAGGACAATGCCCAACAGGACAGGAAAAAAGGCTAAGTAGAATCCAACATTGACTAATAGAAACTCCAACGTCCAAACTAGTATGGTCATGCACGACCTCCGAAGCCCTTCTGGAAACCTGAAAGTAAACGTAGGGTGAGCATACAAAGTATACTCAGTAGGAAAACCTAAAGCTCTCGTTCACAAGTGGGGAGACGTCCTAAAGTCCCGTGAGAAGTAGAAGAAATGTCATCTATCAAGGAATCTATCCATCCTACCACACCAGACACACTCACAAAATAAATCAAGCAGTAAGATAACATTAAAGAACAAAGCATTTGGGTACCCCGCACCACCATTTCCCCCACTAGCTAGTTGCTCATCCCTAACAGCAAACATCCTGACGCTACAACGCTCTTCCTGTCCGCACACTCCTAGGCATTGCCACCATCCACATCCCTGCCCACACAAACCTGGGCCTCACAACCACACATCCCTTCCCACACACACTTGGGCCCCACAACCATCTATCCCTGCCCGTACACACCTGGGCCTCATCCCGAAAACACCTGGGAAAGAAACCTTCCTGAAGAGTCCTGGGATAACAACACACCAATCGAAACCTTCCCAAAGAATCTTGGGTGTAAGGTCGCCTCCAGCCATTACAGCCTAGGGAAGAGGGATCAGGAAGGAGAGTAACTAGGGGGAAACACCCTTCCCCATGAGATGGGTTGTCCTACACTAAGTTCCAAACGCGGGTGGGGTGCGACTAAACACAAAAACATATAGTTACACATATGTGCCAATGCACAGCCCAAACTATGGCTCCCCAAATGATACAAGCAGGTTTCCAAGCACTGCTACCTCAGAAAACAGGCACACAACAAACAATTCCCAGTTTCCTTATTCAAGTTATCATTTCATAAAAATTCGGTATGAGTTAATCCCTTCACTACTGGGAAACAAACATGCAAATTCACAGATGAAACAAAAATAAAGCACGAAGGAAAACCATCAGGTAATTTAAGCATTCACACCCAGTTCTCTTGTAAAGTCACAACAACTAGGGATCAAGTGAGATCCCTTGATGTACTGGAAATAAAACAAACCCCGAGACACATCCCCATGTCCCCAAAATCCAAGAGCCAATGGTTTATAAACAACAAATGATCCCACCCGAATTCATGTCACAGTAGAGAAACCGCACAGCCTCGAATTCACAACCAACAAATGTATAACAACAGGGGATCCCATCCCCACCCATATCACCCAAGCAATCTAATCCCCCATCCAAGAAAACCATAAAGTCCCCCACAATCATCCTGTGAAAGAATAGGACCAAACCACTATCACCAACACAAGGCAGGCCATTGTAGTTATTTTCATATTTAAAAGATTTAACACACTCCATGGTTTCAATTCCACTAGGCTTTAACCAGACTAATCATAGAAAAGGGTTGATCCTGGTACTTTCAATTTATTTAACTGAGTATACATAATTAACCAATTCCATGTTACGTTTATTTAAACATCAAGGAGCACCGAGGTTCATTAGTGCACAGAGAAATACCACCAATGTTCATGATTCTCAGTGAGCATAGGCCCGCATAATTCACAACTCATATCAACATAAAATAGTATAGTAGAACATCGATCACACCCCCTCCCCATTCCTTCTTTAGAGGTCCGTTCATTATATTCATTAAGTTTGGTTTCATCAATTTCCACAGAGACAAAAGCATACCCACCCCACATCATGCACAGAAAGGAGACACGAAGGAGAAAATCTCTACCTGATTTATCAAGGATCGACGTTAATTCATCATGTGGAAATTGAAAAATCAGGAGTAGCAGGAACTCCATGGAACGTGATCATGGAAAACTTCACGAGGGTACAACTCATCCGTAGGAAGGGTAATCCGAGCACAGGGTGATTGAGAAAAATAAACCTAGGGAGAAGAGAAGCCTTTAGGTTATAAAGGCTGAGATACAACATCCCTAGGATGGTTAGGATATGGAGGAAACTCGAAACCGCAGAAGAATCAAGATCATGGGTTGACCACATGGTTGGGAGACCCAAAATTTCCAACTTAAAAGGTACCCACCCTTCGGGGCGGTTACAACCAACACACAACTCCTTAACCAAGGAAGGACTCCTCACAAGATGTGGTAGAGGCATTTCCAAAAATGCGGTTAAAGGCATGACCAAAATGCATGGATTTCCATTAAAGGAGGGTACCTCACTAATTATTTAATTAAATACCATTAATGGGATTTAAAATAGGTTTAATGTGGTCAAAACATGGCTTAAAAATCAATTCATGCAAAAAGGAGGCGCTACTGGAAAACCCGTGGAGAGGTCACTGGTAGGCTAGGTCTACCGGTAGACAATGCTACCACTTGGCTAAGGCTACCGGTAGGCTGGGGCTACCGGTAGGCTGAGGCTATCGGTATGATGTGGCTAGCAGTTGGCTGAGGCTATTGGTAGGTAGAGCTACCAGTAGGCCTCGGCCACTGGTAGGCCGAGGCCACTGGTAGGCCGAGGCCACTGGTAGGCCGAGGCCACTGGTAGGTCGAGCTACCGGTAAGATGAGGCCACGGGTAGGCCAAGGCTACCGTTAAGAGTCTTAAGCTTCACTGAGAAGCTGGGATGGCTTTCCAGACCACCCAGAACACCCAAACCATCATATTTTCACCATGTAATGGACCCCAAAACCCTGTTCCATTACATCAGATACTTCTCAAACTATTCTCGTCCCTGAGAATATAAGAACAAACCAGAAAGTAGAAAAATGGGGTCCAAAAAACGACCCTCTAAAGATACTTCTCAGGGGAAAACCCCTGAGTTTCTCTAAAGCTGGAACAGAACCCACCCAACATCCAGGAATACTCCCCCAAGAGTTATCAACCACAAACATTCACAACAAGCACAAGGATCACACTGTCCAACACCTGAGTCAGGGAGCCCCTTCTTATATGTCAGTATATGATCCGCTTTGGGCGGCACTGACTCACCCACACAGGTTTAATCTCATCCATATTAATTAACCTTGATTAGCAGTCAAGTTTTCCCATCATCACACATTCGGTGTCAAAACAAGCAGAACAACCATTTCATATATTAAAGCACGAGGTGAAACATCTCAAAAAAAAATCAAAACAAGAACAACAAGGAAGTCAAAGTAGCTCTGGGTACTGAATGCGTAACTGGGCCTCCTGCTCCCAAGCACTCTCCTCCCGACCACAATTCCTCCACAAAACACGAACCAAGAGGATGGTTCATCCACGAAGAACATTATCTTTATGATCCTCGATCTTGATTGGTCGTTCTATGAAGGTCGCATCGTTTCTGACATCTAACTCTCCCGAATCGATGATCTGGGAGTCGTCGTGTAGATATTGACATTGTTTGGAGACTTGAAAGACGTTGTAAACTTACTCCAACTGAGGTGGCAACGCCAGCTGATATGCAACCTCACCAACTCATCCCAACACCTTGAAAGTTCTGATGAACCTAGGGGAGAGCTTACTCCCCTTCCTAATCCATCACTGTCCACATCGAGGGGAAACCTTAAAGAACATGTTATTTCCAACCTCGAACTCCAAGGGCCTCCTACTACGATCTACATAAGACTTCTACCGGTCCTAGGCTGCCTTCATCCTCTCACGCACGAGCTCAACCTTCTCAGTGGTGCCCTGCACCACTTCTAGCCAATGAACAACTGCTTCCCCAATCTCTATCTAGCAAAAGGGTGAACGACACAGCCTTCCATACAAGGCCTCAAACTGTGTCATGCCAATAGTGGAGTAGAAGATATTCTTATAAGAAAAATATACCAGAGGCATGTTTTGTACCCATGATCCCCCAAAATCTAGAACACATGCCCGTAGCATGTCTTCCAACGTCTGGATTGTTCATTCTATTTTCACATCTTTCTGAGGGTGGAAAGCAGTGATAAGGCGTAGCTGGGTGCCAAAGGCATGCTGTAATCCCCTCCAGAATTTTGAGGTAAACCACATGTCTTGATCGGAGACAACAGATCTCGGAATCCCGTGCAACTATACCACCTCATCGACATACCTCTGGGATAAGGTGCTCATCAGGCTCGACTCCTTAATCTTCAAGAAGTGTGCTGATTTTGTCAACTGATCCACCACTACCCATATGGCATCATAGCCTCCATGAGCCCTGGGTATCCCCGTGATGATGTCCATCAAGATTTCATCCCACTTCCACTCGGGAACATCTAAAGGCTGTAACAACCCTCCAGGAAAACGGTGATCAGACTTCACTTGCTGACACACTAGGAACTTAGCCACAAGCTCTGCCACAAATCGCATTACCCCGGGCCACCGAAACTATCCCCTTAGGACTTGGTACATCTTTGAGACCCCAGGATGTACCGATAAAGCCTAGACATGGAACTCGCGGAGAACACCTTTATGCATCATCTCTGGAACAAAAGCCTTCCATGGAAAAGCATCTGATGCTGGCCATCCTCTGACCATCCCTCAGGAGAATTTCCCTGATAAACACGGTCTCGCATCACTTCCACCTCCAAGTCCCCCCACTGAGACGCTTCCACCTGCACCACTGAAGAGGAAACTACTGTAATATGAAACAGAAATCCTCTTCCACCTTCCACCCTTGCATCCAAATGCAAGGCCGCTAACTCTTACATCGCTCTCCAAGCATCTGCAGATTCCCGAACTACTTCCTTCTGCGATTTACTGCTCAGGTCATCAGCCAAAACATTACCCTTTCCCTCAGTATAAGAGATCTCTATGTCTTAGTCTTGGAGGAACTCAACCCATCTCTGCTCGCGCTAGTTCAGATCCAGCTGGTAAAAGACATAACACAATCTCTTCTGATCTGAGAAGACCAAAAAGTGCTCTCTGATGAGATAATGCCGCCACAACATCAATGCGAACACTACAGCCTCAAGATCTAGATCGTGGGTGGCATATTTATGTCTATGAGGAAGTAACTGTCTAGAACCATAAGATATCACTCCTCACTTCTGCATCAGCACACATCCCATCCCAAGGCCAGAAGCATCACAGAACACTTCAAAGAACACCCCTTCTTCTGGTAATATGAGTACTGGAGCACTAACCAGCTTATCCTTTAGGTAGCCAAAAGTTTTCTATCACTGGTCACTCCACACAAAGGCATGGTCTTTCCTTGTCCAAGCTGTCAACGGAGCCTCAATTCAAGAGAATTAGGGCACAAACCTCTGGTAATATCCTGTCAAACACAGGATACTACGAACGTCTGCCACATTCTTGGGTGCTTCCCATGAAACGACTGCCTCGACCTTTGACGGGTCTATTGTTATTCCCTTCAAAGACACTATGTGTACAAGGAAATGTACTTATATTATTAAGAACATTCACCTAGACATTTATCCATAAATATGGTGGTGTCAAAGGACTCCCAAAACTGCCCTAAGATGCTCAACATTCTCTTCCTCTGATCATGAGTAGATAAGGATGTTGTCAATGAACACCACAACGAACCGGTCCCGAAACTCTCAGAAGACAGATTTCATGAGGTTCATGAACATAGCTGGTGCATTTTTAATGCCAAAAGGCATGACCAGGAACTCAAAGTGGCCATATCTGCACCTGAAATCCATCTTCTAGATATCACATTCTTTCACTCTCAACAGGTGGCATCCAGACCACAGATCAATCTTAGAGAACCAACCTGCTCCCCTCATATGGTCGAGAAGATCGTCTATCCTTGAGAGGGGGTAACGATTCTTGACCATCTCCTGATTCAACCTCCGGTAGTTTATGCACAGTCATAGACTACCATCTGCCTTCCATACAAACAAAACCGGAGCACCCCACGGTGACATGCTGGGTCGAAAAAAGCTCTTCTCCATCAGATCATCAATCTGAATCTGCAACTCCCACAACTCAGAAGATGCCATCTTATAAGGAGACATCGAGATCGGGCATGCACCAGGTTGTAAGTCTATCCAAAACTCAATGTCACATTGAGGTGGTAGAGTCACAACCTCGTCGGGAAATACATCAGTGAATTATCTTATGACCTCTAGGATATCCATCATTCTTGCATCCACTGACTCCACTAACACCCCGTACAGCATAGAAAGGAGTGGGCCCCCATGTCGACTCCCCGCCTGATAACTCCGCTCCCCAAAAAAATCCACACGTCGTCCATCCTCATTAGAGAATTTGATCCCTCTCCGATAGCAGTTGATGATGGCATGCACGGAGAATAACCAATCGATGCCTAGAATGACATCATATTGTTGCATATGCAATGAAAGAAGGTCTCCACTGGACTGATGTGGTCCCAACATCAATCTACATCCCCGGAAAAAGTAAGATATGCTAGTCTGACCCCTAACTGGTGTTCTCAACAATAGGGGCACAAAAATTTTCTCGGCATCCAGACCAAGATCATGGCATAATTTGGGCGTAAAAAAGTAGTGTGAAGCTCTCAAATCAAACAAGGCAGAAATGAGAGTGATGAATAAACTGATCGTACCTCGAATGACCTCTGGTACCGCCGGAGCTACTAACTCTGCGGCGTGCAACTGTCCACACCCAGCACTTATGCCTTGCTCCTGTCGACCACCTCCCCAACCACACCCTGGTCGAGGTCCCTGAGGAGAACCCTGGTGTCGGTCTCCTCCCGCAAGGTCGTCCCTCAGAGGACCAGGGGCCTGCTGTTGTTGCTGGAAAGCCCTCACTGGCAACGGATGCTGCTGAGGTGGCTGCTAAAACTGCCCACCTCCACCATGTGCATCTCAAGTCAGACACCTTCTCTGGATGTACCCGAAAACTCCACAATAGAAACACTTCAGTTCTAGCCCAATGGAAAAGGGTCGAGGGCTAGAAGCTCGATACTGGAATTGATGAGGCCTAATCCCTGCTTGTCGAAACCTGGAAGGCCTTGTCGCTCGAGACCTGCTGCTCACCACTTTCCCCTTTGATGAAATCAGGTGGCTCCCTTCTCGTGGTGTGCCTCCCTTCGAGTGCATCCTCTCCACTATCTAGGCCTTCTTCTGCACTGCTAGGTACGTCAGAAGAGTGAAGGGAGTGACAGTGTACTGAAGAGAAGGAAAAAGTTCCTCTTCTAACAATCTTTCCTGAGACTCCACATCCGAAAAGAGATCTGGGGAAAAGCGCAAGAGATTTTTGAACTTGATCCCCAGCTCCCTCACTAACATGCTTCCCTGCTGAAGGGAGAGTAACTCCTGTCTCCTCTTAGCCTTCACTGTAGAGGAGAGGAACTCCTCACGAAATTCCTTCTCGAAACTGGCCCATGAAACCTCTGGCTCTGTCTTTTCTCCCAAGAAAAGCATCCACCACTGACTCGCTGCTCCTCTTAGATGACTGATGGCCAACGGAACCCAACAATCCCTTCGAGAACGGATCAAAGAGAAGGTGATGGCTATCTCCTCAAGACATCCCTTCGTTTCGGAGTCAGAAACACTGCCCTCATACTTCTCAAGGGTTTCTCGCTGGATAGAGTGCAGAGTCCTCTTCCACATGTCGTCCTCCTCATCTCGGTCAACCCTCTGCTGGTCAACTGCCTCGATCCGCTGGGCCTTAACCACCCGAGTCGCTCGGGGATAATGTCCGAGTGCCATAACGGCAAGGTAAACAAAGAATGCCTAAGCCCCAGTAGTAAGGGAATTATTATTATTATTATTAAATATTTCTCCCCAGGGTGCCCCAAATCAATTAAAACAAAATCATTATGATGCATGTACCTTCCCTAAAGTCTCTACCCTGTAATAAATGTAGTCACACCTGGTTGTTTGATAGGCTCAGAGTCCTTACATCGGATCACAGGGGGCCCTAAAATCTCGTATCCTAGGTGGTCCTCCCTGGTCTATTTCACGAACCAAGATCACCTAACATTGTTGCCATACCATCCCATGCAATCCTCACTGTTCCTAACTCCAGACTCCATTCTATCCCTAAACCTCGCCTCTAATACTATTCTGTCACGACCCACCTTCACCGAAAGGAGGGAAGGGACAACAGATTTCCAAGCCCTTCCTTCTTTAAGTTGAAAGAGAGAAAATGACCCTTCGAGTCCCACCTTCAGTATTCCCCAGAGAGGCGACTTGCACCAAGGGTATAAAATTTTCACAGTATGGTATGCATTACCCTGTTTAGTTAACCAAGATTGGGAGAAATAATGATTCAACACCAAACACCACCAAGTATAGAAAACTCAAGGTAAAAACCAAACTACATGAATGTTTTAATAATAAAACTGAACAAATTACAAGTTCTCCAAAGTAAAATACCCAACAAGAAAGGAAAAAGGCTAGGCAGAATCAAATAGTGACCAACATTAACTCCAACGTCCAGACATGTAAGTTCCCGCACGGCCTCTGAAGCCCTCCTGGAAACCTGAAAGTAAATGTTTGGTGAGAATACAAAGTATACTTAGTAGAAAAACATAAAGCTCTCGTGCACAAGTGGGGAGACGTCATAATGTCCCATGAGAATTAGAAGAAACATAATCTCTCAAGGAATCTATCCATCCCACCTCACCGTCCACACTCACCAAATAACACAAGCCATAATATAATAGTAAAGAAAAAAAAGTATTTGGGTACTCGCACCACCATTTCCCCCACTAGCTAGCTGCTCATCTCTAATAGAAAACGTCCTGAAGCTACCACGCTCTTCCTACCAACACACACCTGGGCCTTACCACTATCCACATCCCTGCCCGCACACACCTGGGTCTCACAACCACACATCCCTGCCAGCACACACCTGGGCCTCACAACCATTCATCCCTTCCCGCACACACCTAGGCCTCATCCCAAAGACACCTGGGAAAACAAACCTGCCCAAATAGTCCTGGGATAACAACACACCAATCAAAACCTACCCGAATAATCATGGGTGTAAGGTCGCCTCCAAGCATAATATCCTAGGGAAGAGGGAGCAGGAAGGATAGTAACTAGGGGAAACACCCTTCCCCATGAGATGGGGTGTCTGAAACTAAGTGCCCAATGCGGGTGGGGTGAGACTAAACACAAAACATACAGTTACACATATATGACAACACACAGCCCAACCTATGGCTCCCAAATTGATACAAGAAGGTGCCCAAGCACTGCTGCCTCAGAAAACAGGCACACAAAAAACCGTTCCCAGTTTCCCTATTCAAGTTATCATTTCATAACAGTTCAGTATGAGTGAATCCCTTCACTATTGGGCAACTAACAGGCACATTCACAGATGAATCAAAAAAAAAGCAGGATGGAAAACCATCAGGTAATTTAAGCATTCACACCCAGTTCTCTTGTAATGTCACAACAACTAGGGATCAATTGAGATCCCTTGAAGTACTAGAAACAAAACAAACCCCAAGACACAGCCCCGTGTCCCCAAAATATAAGAGCCAATAGTTTCTCAACGACATAGGATCTCACCTGAATTCTTGTCATAGCAGAGCAACCACACAGCCTCAGATTCATAACCAATGAAATTATAACATTAGGGGGTCCCATCCCCACCCATATCACCCAAGCAATCTAAGCCCCCATCCAAGAAAACCATAAAGTCACCCGCAATCGGCCCATGAATGAAAACAAACAAACCACTATCACCAACACAAGGAAGACCCTTGTAGGTATTTTTAGATTTAAAAGATTTAACACACTCCATGGTTTCAATTATACTGGGCTTTAACCAGAGTTATCACAGAAAATAGTTGATCGTGGTGCTTTCAATTTATTTAACTGAGTATACATAATTAAACAATTACACGTTACGTTTATTTAAACATCCAAGAGCACTGAGGTTCATTAGTGCACAGAGAAAGACCACCAATGGCCATGATTCTCAGTGAGCATAGGCCCATATAATTCACAACACATATCAATATAAAAGAGTACAGTAGAACATCGATCACACCCCCCCCCCCTTACTTCATTAGAGGTCCATTCATTATCTTCATTAATTCTGGTTTCATCAATTTCCACAGAGACAAAAGCATACCCACCCCGCATGATGCACAAAAAGGAGAGATGAAGGAGAAAATTCTTACCTGATTGATCAAGGATCGACGTTAAGTCCTCGCGTGGAAAATGGAAAGTAAGGAGTAGCCGAAACTCCACGGAACGCGATCAAGGAAAACATCATAGGGGTATAACTCATCCTGAGGAATGGTATTATGAGCGTAGGGTGATAGAGAAAAATAAACCTGTGGATAAGAGAATCATTTTAGTTAAAAGGCTGTGATATAGCATCCCTGGGATGGTTAAGATATTGAGGAAACATGAAACCGCGGAAGAAGCGGGATTGTGGGATAACCACGCAGTCGGGACACCCCACACGTCCAACTTAAAATTTCCCCACCATTTGGGGTGGTTACAACTAACGCACACCTCCTTAATCAAGGAAGGACTCCTCACAGGATGCGTTAGAGGCGTTTCTGAAAACACGGTTAAAGGCATGACCAAAACACATGGTTTTCCATTTAAATAGGGTACCTCACCAATCATTTAATTAAATACCATTAATTGTCTTTAAAACAGGATTAAAGGGATCAAAACATGGTTTACAAACCAATTCGCGCAAAAAGGAGGCGCTACTGGAAAACCCAAGGAGAGGTCACTGGTAGGCTAGGTCTACTGGTAGACCAAGCTACTAGTTGGCTGAGGCTACCTGTAGGCCGGGGCTACCGGTAGGTCGAGCCACTGGTAGGCCAAAGCCACTGGTAGGACAGGTGACCGTTAGGATGAGGCTACTGGTAAGCCGAGGCCACTGGTAGGCCGAGGCTACCGGTAGACCGAGCCCACCGGTAGGCCGAGGCTACCGGTCGGCTGAGCTACTAGTAGGCCAAGGCTAGAGGTAGGATGAGGCTAACAGTAGGTTGAGGCCACTGGTAGGCCGAGCTACCGATAGGTCGAGGCTACCATTATGAGTCTTAAACTTCACCGAGAAGCTGGGATGGCCTTCCAGACCACCCAGAATACACCAAACATCAGATTCTCACCATGTAATAGACCCCAAAACCCCATGCCGTTATATAAAGGATTCCACTATTTGACATAGGTTTTTTAGTAGTGATAGGGATCATATGCCTTTCTAATAGTTCAAGAGCATTGGCTATAGTACTCGCTACACTATCACTGAAAATTCATTAATTTTGGGATTTTAATCTCAATTACCTATATATGGGAATCTAGTTTTTAACATTCAACTCGGGTCAAATTCCCGTATAAGTTTTTTTGTTCTTGTATACAGGTAAGTAACACCCTAATCCCACATTCACTATGATAAGGGTTGGTGACTAACACCGTGATATTTTCACCATCAGGGGAGGCATTACCTTTATATAAAACATTTCACCCACGAGCATACATCAATATCCAACACAACATGCATTTAATATAAAATTGGACAATGACAGATATTAATATATAGAAATATCTCCTTGGTAAAATATTGAATGAAACGTGTAAATCACTAGATACAACCATCACATCCTGAATAAATACAATCCAAATATTTGATGATATAAGGGTAGTCATCATCACGATCACCTCTACCTCACCAACTATCCAAATTCTCCATTCATCTATAAAATTCATTCACATCAACCCCATATCAAATTATCTATATGGAAATAAAATAAACAATGTTAAGGTTAACATACAGAGGTTAGTATAACATTACTTAGTATAGTTTTCCCAAGTTTTGACAGGATGCCAATACATCTTCTGTATATTTTCATCAATAGTAAGTAATGTCTATACAATCTGACATCACCTGAAATAATCACCATATATATCATTGATATATCTTTACCATTCAACCCACATCTCACTTGATCGTGATCACTAAACAACATTGTTTCTTGAAGTGGCCTAGTTTTTTCTAGGACGATAATTAAATAAATTTTTATCTAATAATTTATATAGACTCTCAATGGGTAAAATAGTAATTTTTTATGACTTCTAGTTCTATGTGAAGCCTTAGTTTCTCATGATATATGAATCATCATATATGATATTTTATATAACTAATACAACATTATGTCTTTGTGACTTCTAATGGTTGAGAATATCAGGATCATTGATTTCCTTCCTCTTGATTAATCCCTTGTACTAGATAAATTTTCCTAGTGATTTAATTTAGTTTTTATGTATGCTTTTAGGAATTCCTTCTGAGTATATTTATACTCACCAATTCATAGACCCTGTTACCACACATGATAAGTATGTACAAATGGTGCACATGATGGATATGGTCATGGTGGACAAAGAGTTTGTGTGTATTTTTTTAGAGATAAAACATGGAAACCTTGATGGCTATGGTGTTGGAAGAGTTTCAGGGTATCATGTGTGATTGGTATTAGGTGATGTCCATGTTTGGATCCACCTTACAGTGAGTACCAGTTCTTCACTATTGCTTATACATTTTTCCCTTTTTGGTTTATGGCTGTGTATATTACACCTTGGAATTATAGATTATGTATTGGTTGTCTATATAAATCATAGTGGTGGTATAATTCATGTAATATATGTAATTCAGTGTTCATATATATACTGCAAGTTTTTTATGCATCCATTATATGCATATATTAAAGGTTGATATGGATTAAGGCCTCCCATACTGTGAGTTATGAACAATCAATGATGGTACCCATCACCAAGCCTATTGGAGGCAGTCATGGGGTAGAACACATGGATTATTTTTTACTCAAGTAGGGCCTCATTAGGTCAGGTCATGGAAGAGTTGTGTTAGATTAGGTTTTTCCTAGGGCCAGTGTTTGGACTTAGCAGTCATGAGAGGGTTCGTTTGGTAATTTAGGAAAATTATGTTAATGGGGGTATTTAGTTCGATAATTAGACCATAATTATCAACACAGATGAGGAAGCTAATGCATCCTTTCTTCAAGACTCTAATAACCTATTAGTTGACCCATATCATTAAGGAATCATTGTAGGGTATAAAAAAGTTTGTACATATATATGTGTCTGGTCATCCATATATACGAACATTGAATTACATACAATACATATATTCTCTAACCTTATGGGTTCATCCTATCAATTAGAGAGCACCACCCACTAATAGTTAACTTGTACAATAAGGTAGGTTTGTGATACTCCCATGCATATGTTTGGGCCCCTAGCCCTAGATTAGGGAGTGATGAGGCAATTATTCTGAGTCAAAATTGAGATATTGTCTTTTCCACATAATATAAGGAATATTCTAAACTATTCATGTTTGGTGAATATTTTCATCATAGAGTGGATAATTGTTCCCACAAATCTAGAAGATATTACCCAAGGGCTTTGTAAGAAAGTTACATTCTTTCATATGAGGCCACATGGGATTATGAGGTGAGTTTGATCCTCTGGTGATCGGAGTTAGGATGAAGTATGGGACTTCTGTTTCTATATTTTTTAGTCTTAAACTGAACAAATATTTATTCTCATGTTAACCATATTATATGGAATGGTGATTCATTAGTGGAAGATGTGTTCCTTAAACTCATGATAAGACTACTCTACTATGGTTTCATTTTGATATCCTCTAGATAGAGTCCTATATGCGGATGTTGAACCTACTTCTAAGTGGTGTAACCAGGTTTCAGTTTTCATTGAGACCCATAGAATACACTATGATGCCCCACCCCCAGAGCCACTAACCTTGTGCTTCGGGATGATCCACCACATGGACTAAGAGAAACTCCATGTATACTAGTGGTTGTGAAATATCGATGTGGTCTGATGAGGTTACCAAGGGGAGGCCATGACCTCATTATAAGAGTGTGAAACATGATAGAAAATGAAAGAGATATCATACATCGATACATAAATAAATAAAGGAAATAAGTAGGTAATAGATAAAAAGATAATCCATTCTATAATAAAATGTGGTGTATACCCATAGATGATTCATTCATTTCAAAACCATATATTCCAGCCCCAAAATATCCAGAAATAATAAAAAGATGAAACAATTTCCAAACATCACCAAAGGATTGAGTATTAGACCAGTACCAACCTCAAAGGTCCATCCCAGCCCAAATCATGTACCTACCATATGGATCTTTCCCTTATCTAATCCTACATTAGTGATGTATTCTTGGGTACCAATTAGCAGCACAAGCAGGGTGTGAGTAAGACTTAGTAGTCCTCCATCAATCATTTCTAAATGTTTATACCGTTGATATAAGATATTTTATGCCAATGCATTTCATAAAATAGGTATATAAAGTAATAAAATAAATAAAATAAAACAAATTTGATCCTCAGGCTTCACAATGAGACATGGGATTAACCCGACTTCTTTAACCAGTGCCAGATGTCTCTAAGCATGTCTTGATGATCGTCCTACCCATAACTATCACATGGTATCCCGGAAATCATATTGACATTGAAAATATTATATATCATGAAAAAACCAATTATTCGTATCACCATTATCAATCATCTAGTATCATGTGAAGTCCACAGAGCTCATCTTGACATTCCTAACTCATGTATAGAATGAAATCAAGGAGATCATCCAATAAAACAAAATTATTTTGAATTTTGGATCTATTGGAATCCAAGGGTCTCATCCCAAAATTCTTATTTATTTATTTTGGATATAATATAAAAATATATTCTGTTTACATACATTTAATCCCATGTACAAATCATCAAATTCTCCATTATTTTCTATTCTAAACATGTCCTTTGACGTCTAATTAAAAAAGGTTACATCCATATCCCATTATCTAGTCTAAGATACCCCTTGGATGTGTCTTAGATATATAATAAATGATACATATTCCAAGGTCACACTAGATATGTGGTCATGTACCAAATTTAAATCAACCATGGATCAATTCATAGTCTTTAATGGAACATTGAATCATTTTAGGGAATAAGTTAATTGAATTTATGTTCTAGGTTAATTTAATAACAAAATAACATGAATAGATACACAACACATGAAATTATAATTGTGAAACCATGAGTTATATCGTAAAGATCACCTGCCTTAGGTTAATATAGTTCCACTGATCATGTTTTATGATTTGATTCGAGCTAAAATAACAGAAACTAAGAAACAAAAAAAATGTCCTAATAATAGGAAATAATAAATTTTAACAATATAAAAAAAATTAAATAAAGATATGGAAGGATTAAATAAAACTCAACGACTTTCCTTTGGGATTAAATTCCTTCAGATAGAAGAATAATAAGATATAAAATTAAGGAGATCCTTCAAGACTGGAGGAGGAGAGTTTAGCCTATGAAGATAATATTGAGTTTTTATGAAGGGAACAATCTGGGTCATACTTAAGGGGTAAAATAAAAAAAATCATTTTTTCCCACTTTTTAACTTGTTGTGTGGTTTGGACACATGGTTGGCCAAACTGTTTTCCAACCATAAAAAATGAATTGTTTGAGAAATCCAAACACTGCATGGTTAGGTGCACGATTATAAAAACCTTAAAAATAGATATAAAATAAATTATATGCTTTTTTTCAAAATTTCTATCCCCCCATAACCTGTTTTAACAAACAATTCTCCTCTTCTTTCTAACCTGCACATTTAGGGTGAATGGTTAGTACAAACTATGTGCTAACCATGTATTCTATTATGTTTCCCTAAATCAAGAAATTTCAAGCCCCATCCTCTAAGAAACTCACGATACCTCAACCATTTTATTTTAAAGTCAACAAAATAAAACATAAGGGTATTTCAAAAAAACATTAGGGATTACAAAGATCGAAATAAGTGCAGGGTCATATAATCTCCCCACCATATAACAACTTTTACTTGAGCTCCACCATTACGTGACAACAACCTATATGATGAAGAGTTTCATTCATTAAACCTACATATTTGATTACTAATCCCACATTACCTCTTAAAAAAAATAATTTTTCCATAAAACATGGACCTAGGGGATATATTTATCACATAAAAACTTCTCAATAGGTTCCATGATACAAACCAGATGCTACTCAAAGGACGAATTAACCTCAAGATCAAAATAATCAGTATCAGGAGAATGGGATAAATTGGGAAAGTATCATCATTACAATGATACTTGAGACACATCATGCATGAAACTGAACAACTATGAAAGGTTGTGTAGGTATTCCATGGGGAAAACCCCTTATACAATCTCAAATGACCCCACATACCTAGCCACCATCTTCCACTTCCCACATAAGTGATGGTGTCCTAATTTAGGTGACATAAAATAATTCCTAGTCACTAATATCAATCTTGGGATGTCATTGATTCCAATCAACATAAGTTGTTTTCCTACTATGTGCCATCATTATTCCCTTACAAATTAGCTGGATGTGATTTGTCATCACTTATATGAGGCATGATCCAATTATTTCCACAACACCCATATCTAAACAGCATAGGGTTTAATGAAATGGCCTCCCTTACAAATCTTCATAAGGAACTATCTAATTGGTCAGCAGGTATAAATTATTATAGATTATGTTTACCAAGTCAATGTTCTTTTTCCAAAAGCTCCTAAAATCAATGGTCTATTCTCTTATCATGTCCTCTAAGATCTTTATATCCTACTCTAGATTCATGTCATTATGGGGGTGGTAGGTTGTGCTCAAATAAACCGATGTACCTAATGATTTCTATAACCCCTGCCAAAATCCTAACATGAAATTCGAATCTCTAAAAGAATATTATTGTCGGGAGAACCCAATGTAACTACAAAACCCTAAAAACATAAATCTTCCCTAGATTATTGACTATGAGGTTCTCTTAAATAGGCAAGAAATGAGAAAACTCTTTTTTATCCAAAACAACCCACAAAATTTCATTCCCCTAGGATGACATATGAATACTAGTTATGAAATCCGTAGTATCATCACCCCACTTCCACTTGGGAATGGGAAATGACTACATGGGACTATCATGAAACTATTACTTGGACTAAAACATTTAATAGGTGGATCACATCAAGATGAAATCCGATATCATCTACCTCATTCCAAGACACTAGTACTATTTTCATAGATCCAAACACATTTTGGTAATCCCATGGTGAGCCACCAACTATGAATTATGAGACTCCTTCATTAGTCATTCCCAAATGTCTATAGAAACCACGGAATTCCCATGAATGTGAAATATCTCATCCTCATAATGAAACTATTTGGATGGAATCTCCCAAAAATAAATTATATCATTAAAATATAGGAACTCTCGATCATTTATATACCACCTCATTATTTGTTTCAAAAGAGAAGTATCAACAGAAAAGGAAGTGAGCGATACATTACCCTGATACTCCTGTACCCCCAAATTCATCTCAGTGAAGAGATCCATCAACCACCATTTATTGCTAGAATCTCGAATGACATGATCCAAAGTGTTTGTACTTAAGGAATTGTAAATAATTTTTCCAATTTATAGGTGTATAGGATAACTCAAAATCAAATTTTAATGGTATTCCATCCATATTCATTTTTGAAGGATCAAATATCATTGTGATAATATATATTTTAGGATTTTATGTTATGTATAAACTAATAACATCACACCCAATAGATAAAGTCACTAGAATATTAGAGCATATGATACTTCTTACAGATTGAGTTTTTGTGTCTCATTTTTATGCTCATAAAACCCTAACTGTTGAGATGCATGCACCATGACACAAACTCTCTGCATCAAAACATTACTATGTCTGATCCCTAATGCATCATAATATATAATATACTACATATCATGCTCGAGTAGTTATAGTCTCATTACCATGGTTATTATATTCCTCAAATCATGAAATTTATCCTCATATGGATCATACTATAAAAACCTTACCCCCTTATGGGTTAGACCTATCAATGGTTCTTCATGGTGGGACAAGTTCTAAATAAATCGATGGCAGTATCCAACTATGCCTGATAAACTGTGTCTATAAAATATGTTATTAGAACACCCCAAAGTTACCACAACTCTAACCTTCTTTGGGTCAACTAACACATTGAACTCTAAGTGATATTCCCCATAAAGTGAACATAGTCTATCCGGAAATGAAACTTAATGTGATTGGCATAAAGTTGATACTTCTTCATTTTTTAAAATATCACCTTCAAATGCTTAGCATGTTCCTCTTTTGACATAGAATACACATGGATTTTTTTTAATGAATACAACCCCAAATGAATCCATCAATAGGTTGAAGACATGTCTCATTTGGACTATAAGCATTGTGGGCACAATTGTTAAGTCAAATGATATAACCAAGTACTCATATAAACTATATCTTCTTCTGAAATTTGTACGAGGTGCATTTGATAGTCTCACCGTAACCTAGAAATAATCCTGCATAAAATAAACCTTGAAAAATAGCCAATATCCTCTCAATTGTTATAAAAATATTTTATCATAGGAATTTTAAGGTTGTTATTTAACATCATTTTTTTAGCTTCCAATAATCGACACATAACCATAAGGAACCATTTTCATTTTTTGCAAAAAGGATAGGATAAAACCCAAGGGGAGGTGCTTGGACTGATAAACTACTTGGATTACAAGTCCTACATATATATTTTGAGTTCATTTATCTTTTCTAGACCTATCCTATAAGGTGGAATATAAATAGAATTTTCACCTAGCATAAGCTCGATCATTAACTCAATTACTCTATTAAATGGTAGTCCTAAGAACTCATCCAGAAACACATCTTGGAACTAACCAACTATAAGAGTAAACACTTACTTCTAAATCTCTACTTCATCTAAATCTATACCGAAAACATGGGAGGTCACCTCACATAACATCTGAAAATATGGTTTTACAGGACCTACTGATATACCCCATTTCCTAATATGTACATTTTAATCACCATTAGGGGTTATAAACATCAAATTAATCTTATATCATCAAATATGATATTGATTTGAAACCATATAGTCCATACTAAGAATCAGGTCAAAACTGGATACCTATAAGACAAAGAGATACTATGTGAACATATAACCTCTGATTTCTTGGTCACACTCCTAACAATGGTAGATACCATTTGACCACGTCCCTAATTAAGTTTTTATAAATATAACTTTATATTGGAACTCTATGTCTAATACCAAGCCTTCCATAAACCGATCCAATACAAAAGAATGAAAATCCCTTATATCAAACAAAGAACAAACTAAAATGGAGATTACCAAGATCATACCTAGACTATAGATGGTCTCGCATCCTTGTATGTGGGAGTTTTCTAAACTACATGTTATTGACCTATAATGCAACCATGGGATCTATCTTTACTTTCCTACCCAAAATTTACTTATAAGTACTACTACTAATAGTACACTTCATGACCTATTCCTCCCCATGAATGGACCATAAAACATTAGCTACCCGCCTTCCATGACATAGTCGAACTGACCCTAGAACCTTGCACTGGTATATTAAATTCATCACTCAATTCTTATAGCACAATCCAACTAAAAATTTAAAATAACCCCATGTTTTTATATTCTTGACCCTCCACTAGTTCCTAGTCAAACTGAGGTTAAATTTTACCCCACCCACTAGACTAGTGACACTGTGGTGAACTTCCACTCTGGTTTGCCTAGCTACTGTTGACCAAGATTGTTCCTTCATAATGGAACTTTTGGATGCTAAAAGACCCATTTCCACTCCCAATAGAAATTTTCTACCCTGCTCCCTTTCTCTTTCTTCATTTTCATTCATTGATATGTTCCTAGTTCTCCACTATAAAAAGGTGGTAAGACATAATAAATTCACCTTCACACAGATTAACTAATTCAAATCAGCCTCAAACATCATTGTTTTAACCACCTCATCCTCTACTACCATTGTGGTTAAATTCTACAAGGTGTTAAAATTTCTAATGTACTCTATAATTTATATACTTCCCTACTTTTGGGGTATGAACACTATATCCCAATAATACCTTATGGTCTCTAGGAAAAAGTGGATAATGAATACAATCTCAAAATCTATCCAGGACATACCCTTGTGTTTCTCAGCCCAAACTGATATGTCCTGCCAATTTCTCCCTGATACCTGCAACATATAAACTGTTAACTTCATCCTCCTATTTTGAGGTTCATAAAGATGTTGAGAGATGGCCTGAATGGATTCGATCAAAAATTTGGTTTCCCAGGAGACACCATACACCATGAATACAAGATGATATCAAAGATAAAATACCTATTTAGGTTAGACATATATGGCATAGTTCAAGTATCCTCCCTCTCCATCACTTTTCCCACTGAAGGAAGAATCTCTTGAAGCTAATCTTATGAAACTACACCTGGGGCCATGGGAGGACCTAGAATAGACTCCTAAGGGGTGTGATCATCAACAACCTCCTGGTTCTCCACAAAGGGTTGATGTGGAGTCATTCCATTATAATGAAAAACACTCATCTCAGATAAAAAGTACACCACAATTTCTGATATTTCAATTTAAGGAAATAAGTAAGAGGTATAATAACCTATTATAGGACACCTCACAATATAAACACCCATAAATAGTATTTTACCTTTCAACATCTACCCATAATATGGTCATGTGACAAATGTTAGGGTTTTTGTATAATATCTATTTAATACATTCATCATTTTTAATTTAAATTCAATAGTTTCAAAAGTTTGTCCAACCAAGGTGTAGTTATATGGAGTGTCGAACACAAGATATAAAGGAAAAAGTTTATAATTTCTGATGAGAACCCCATTTAACTATCACCATCAATTATTTAAAGTATTTTAGTACACAAAATAGAATCTTTACCAATTTAATGGATTGTATGAATAAAATTCCACTATAAATTTATATGATACCCCAAATAAATTGATACAAACTCATTGTTTTACTGGCCCTAATTCAATTATAATATAGATTATGTTATGAATGAATGATAATATATTTAATCTCTACATGCCTCAATGATATATGAACACATGATTCTTATCATACCAGAACTAGAGTGAAAAACCTAAAAAATAATAATATGACACTCAAGTGCACCACTAAAGATGTCAATTATTCAACTATTAAAGCATAAATTAATAACATCATTCCCATCACTTGAAAATTGGGTTTTCCATATATGTGGGTTAACTACTCCTAGGAATGAGATAATTACCAAGTATTAACACATCCCATTATCTTATCTATTATCCCTAAATAGTAAGGTGATGTAAATCGTTCATAACACTTTTTGTTTCCCCACCATGGGAGCCACTAACATATTACTCAGGGTTGACATTTCATATTTTATGAATCACGCATCCCCGTACACTAGAGGAAGCCGACTAGTGGTGAGGGCCTGTAAGTTTACCATGGGGATACTATACCTTTATTATCAGAGAGTGTAACTTGTAATAAAATGAAATAGATATTATTCAACAAAATATAAATAAATTGAACATGGAAATAATCATGAAAAAACAAAATAGATAACCTCTGATATAAAAAATAAATTTTATGACCGTCAGTGAGTCACACATGTTAGATTCATATATAAAAGAAACATAATAACAAAAAAGAACAAAAAGAGGAAACAACTTACAAACACCCCCAAAGGGTCCATGTACTAGATCATTCACCATATACAAGTTCAATTTAATCCAAAATCAAGCATCTGATATAGGGAAATTTCACTTATATAATCATGCATCCATGAAGTCTGTGTGGGTGCCAATCAGTGGCTAACAAGGGTGTGAGTGCGACTCATTATTCCATAATCAAAGGTGACTAAATGAATATCCATTTTATCCAAGGCAGTGTATACTGATGTATGTCATAAAGTATCCATGTAAAGTAATTTATTAAATAAAATGAATCAACCTTGATCCTCATGATCCGTGATGAACCCTAATTTTAAGCCTCTTGATTTTTCTAGTGTTAGATGGATCTGACCACATCTTGAAGACCGTACTAACCATAACCACTACACATAATATAGAAACTCATGATGACATTTCAAATATTATATATCATATAAAATCCAACTACAAATCCCACATACCTAATAATCTATCACCATGTGGAATCTATAGAGCACATCTTGGAATTCTTATCTCATGTAAAGAAAAGAATCCATGGAGATCCTCCAAAAATTCTATCTCATTTGGAATCATATAACATATGGAATCCAAGGAGATCATTCCATAATTTCTATTTCTTTAGCATCACGAGTCACTCAAAATTCAAGTATCTCATCCCAACATTCCAATTTATTTAGTTAATCCAAAACATAACCCGATGTTCCATTTACTTATATTTAGGCCCACTGCAAAAATCAAGAAAATTCCCAACATATCCCATTATAGGGATGTTATTTTATTTTAAATTGATTAAGGTCACACCCTTAACAAATCATCAATTCTAAGAAACCATCTTGGATGTCTCTTAGATATTGACCAAATATTATATAATCCAAGATTATCATAAATGTTTGGTAAAGTTCCCAAGTAAGATTTACCAAAGATTAGTTTATAGTCTTGAAGGGATTATAGACTCAATCTAATAAATAAATTAATTGAATTTAGGTTCTAGGTCAAATTCACAACAAACCAACATAATGATATACATGACTCATACAATTATAATGATGAAACCATGTGTTATAGCTTGAATGCCACCTACCTTAGGTAAATAGAGTTCCATTGGTCGAGTATTGGGCTTTGATTCAAGCTAAAATGAGAGAAACAAGGAAACTAGAAAAAAGCCCTGAAAATTGGGAATAATAGGTTTAAATAATAGAAACACAGAGTGCAGTTGATCATGAGAATAAAAGGGGAAGGTAGAATTGTATAAATACATTGGGACTTGAATTTCCTTATATAATATAAGAATCATACATCAAAAGAAGGATAACTATTATGATTGGAGGGGAAGTTTATGGGAACCTATGGAGGAGATATTATGCATATGAGATGGGATAAATTAATGTTATAATCAAATTAAGAAAATGTGAAAATCAAAATTTTTTCCTATTTTTAAATGGGTTAACTCTTTGAACACATAATTATCCAATATTTTCACCAACCATGATAACCAAACTTGTTATGAAATCCACACCCAGCATGGTTAGGGACATAGTTTGGAAAACCATGTGTAAATCATCCAATACAACTGGATAATAAATTATTGGCTTTATGGTTTATAGGGACCTCATCTCATAATTTAAAAATTACTGATCCCTTTATGTCAAACATTCATGGTTGGGTTACACAGTTAGTGAAAACTATGCACTAACCATGTTCCTTATTTTATTTCTCCATAGCATAAAATCCAATGCCCTAAAACCCAAAGACAATCCCAAGAACTACCATACTACCTTGGACTCTCCACTAAAGAAAAATAAATGAGATATGAACAAAACCTAAATGAATTTATACCTATAAAGTAATGTGGGGTCTATAATGTCCTAGGATTTTCATACATAATTATTATATATTTTTAGATGAATATTTAATATAATTAACAAATACGTACATTCAAAATATAATGTTTTAGTGTATTTGGAGTCTTGATACATAATATTCCTATTTAGAGAAGCATTTTAAACATATGTCAAAATGATCTCCCAATTTAGTACTCTTTATAGGCATACATTGCATAAAATGTTTCTTCATAACCTAGTAGAAAAGAAACATATCAAATGGTGAGCCCATGTACTAAGTAAATGTAAACATGGGAGATTTCAATTGATGGTCATATAAAACAATAAAAAAGTATAAGGGAATGATATCATGAACATAAATTAAAAATTACATACCCAATCTATCAAATATCATAAACATTAGTCAAGAAATAAATATTTTTTATTTCAAAATGCATGAATCATATGAGTGAGAAATTATCATTAACAAATCATGAACCATAAGTTCATTTCATAATATTGTGGAACCAACATAGGTATAGAGAAAATTTCATATGTAAAAGTTAAATACCAAGATCATCAATGAATTAGTGGAGAATGCCTCATCACCTATTTCTTATAGTATATCAAGCACATCGACATGTTTCCCCTAGTGGAAAATCATGTTGACTTGTTTCCCATAGTGGATTAAGAAAATTGACTTGTTCCTCATAATTATCTCATGAGATACAAAAAATTACTCAATGAATTGTAGGGATATATAATTATAGGTCCACTATTCACATAATAAAAACTATAAATATATGTGTGTGTGTGTGCGTGCATGTGTGTATAAAATCATAAAACATCCATCATATCATCACATCAAAAATTCATGCAAACAAAAAAAATTTTATAAAACTTTCATCAATTCATCAAGGCATAACCCAAGAAAAAATAAATGGGTTTTATTAATATCCCGTAATAATAATCATAAAACATACAGATAATAGATAAGAATAGTATTATTGAATTATATCCCTAATAAAGAATAATTAACATCAAATGATGTTATCAAAGGTGAAAATTAAATTAAATGTTTACTAACACATTGTTCAAAGAAAATAACCTCTCCATTTTGAAATTAACTTTTAAAAATAAAAATATTTATAAAATATTAATCAGTAAATTTTATTTTAAAATAAATTTGGAAACTCTTAAAGTAATATTCAAATCATTAATTTTTCATAATGATGGGAAATTTTTTTTATGCGGCACAAGTTAAAAGAACACATTCCTTTTACATTTGAGGAAAAAATTCAAAAATTATTTCATTCATAAAATAAAAAGATGATTCCTTTTTATATATTTTTTAAAAATTTAATCATGGATAAAAATTATTTTAGATAATCATATAATAATATGAAAAAATATTCTTTAAAAGATTTTCAGAAAACATGGATATAGAAGAGAAAATATTTTTAGCCGAAGTAAGAAATAATTATGTTTTCCATTCAAAAATATTCCGATATATTGAGTAATAAAATTGAGTAAAATTAAAATATAAAATTAATATACTAGAAATAACTATAGTATAATTAAATTAATAGTATTCATTAAATAAGGATCATGTAATTTTTGTAATAGAAACTCGAGCATAAACAATCACGATTAAAATAATATTGAAACATAAATCCCTTACATCAAGGATAGAATTTCATCATACATGTAAAAAAATGTTTTATAGTAAATATAGGTTTATTATACATGTATTACATAACAAAACTGTCATATATATATATATATATATATATATGATTTAATTATAACCATTTTCACCAGTTTATTAATAATTCTTTATTAAAATCGTTTTTCCGGGTGATAACTGCTTCGTTTTTCAGGTATGTTTTTATTTTAGTAGTTTTGATCCTTGTAATTTGATAATGGTTCCATAAAATAAATAATTTCAATAATAATTTAAATATAATATATATTAATTATATACATATTTACTATCATTTATTAAATTATTGATATATAAATTAATTACACTGCTCATGGAGACGGTTGGTCGTACATACATAGGAATATTGTTTTATTTTTTTAAAAGATGGAATCAAGGAATGGTAAATAAAAATTCACATTTATAAAATAATTTTTTTATTTTATATATGAAATATATTAATTAAATATATCCTTGTTACCATCCGTGTCTATTTAAAAAAATGTACCACATCAATTCTTGGAGGTGGTAGTCAACACTAACACATGAGAGACATTATCCTTTTCCAAAGGATTGTTTGGTAAGATGATAAATGTAATATTGTAATTATATAAGTAAATATATATCCTAGATATAATATATATACTTTAAATACACCATTATAATAATCTGTGAGAGGCGGTGAAGGAAAATGATTTACGTCAGTTCATGAGACGATAGTCTTCCATACACATAAACAATAATTTCATTTCCCATTTGATAGAAGTGGATATGTATATTGGTTAATACTTAAACATAATATCATCTTAGAATTTGGAATATAATAGTTTTATTATATTGAAATTATTAATATATAATTGAATGTAGTAAATGAATAAGTAAAAAAAGAAAGAGTTTGGTGTTGATAATTACCTTCACTAAGAGAAACCTCCATCGGATTTCTTATTAAGGACCCTAGGGTTTGAATTTGGGGAAGAAACTCATCCCTATAATATGTTTAAGGATGTATTTATGATTTTTTTTTTGGTTTTTCAAGTTAAATGTATTAATAAGTGATAATAATTGTGTGAAGTTGGTTCCCTTTTATAATTTACATGAGTGACACACTTTTAATTTTTCAATATTTTAAAATAATGTATTATACATTTGTTGGAAAAGTTGATCCCAAATGGATAATTAATGAACCTTATATGATATTAGTTCTGAATATTTCTATAATATATAAACTATACAAGTTTTGAGGTCATTTTAATCCTTATATTTTTAGTCCAACCCCTGGTAAACTCATTTTAACCTTAACTGTGGTAATAGTTTTAAATGATTATAATTTTAATAATGAAAAAGATAAGTTTAATTTATTTAATAATTTTAATAATTATGATTAAAAATATTTAATACATTTATTCAAATTTATTTCACATAATTTGAGGAATGTAATTTAAAATTAAACCCATAATCATGACAAAAAAGCAACCATCCAAAGAAAAAGATTTCTTAATTAAAAAAAGTTTTTATATCAAAATAAAACATAAAATTAATCCTAATGACCTAAATTGGATTAATATTAATATAATAGAACTAATTTTACTTTTTAAATAATTTATAATAAAAGGTAACTTTGTAAATGTTTTAGATGAAAATATAATTTTTAATAAAAATCAATATTTCCCACTATTCTTTAAACAATCATCCTTTTTTGAATTTTTTTAAAATCTAACACTAAGATTAATATGAAATGTTGATTAAAAAAAATTAAAAAATTTAAAAGAATTTTTCTAAAGGTGTACTAAATAATTTTAAAATAAATGTTTAAAATGTTATGAGACAATTTTTTTGCATAATAGAATTTTTATGTATAAAATTGGATTTATTCTTATCCCATGCCAAGAAAAAATATTAGATGAATGATAATTTATTTATTGAATATAAAATATATATAAATTTAAATAAAATCATTCTATAATAGTAATTAATTTAATTTTTTTAGATAAAAACAAACCGTGTGCATAAAACAGTTTTTCAGAAAAAATATTTCTTTTATTTTCAATTGGATTTTATTTTCATTTGTATATAATTGATAACTAAAAAATTAATTTTATAAATTTGTAAGACATAATTACTTCATAATTTATTTTTTATTATTCATACCCTTTAATCTGATGGTCAGATGATAATAGAAATATTATATAATAATTCTTTAATAGAATATCACCGTTCATCTAAACTTGTGGTTGTGTATAATGCAAACTATTAAAGAAATTAAATTTATTTGAATATAAAATATCAGGTTTTTACATTCTAACCCCATTAAAAATAATTTATCTCTTGAAATTCCATTACTCTGATACAAACAACAGATAAAACAAATGCCTCATCATATCCTTACGTTGTCTTTTAGCTTCCTTAAACTGGGTGTTTTGCCACAAAACATTGACTAAGTGAGTGTTCATGTTTTGTAGAAATATCTCTATATAATCCATATTCTATACCAGTTGTTCCACATAATATATGTATTTCTCTATTATTATAACCAATTAATTTATTACATGTTAAGATTCATGTATGTACTTTTTCCAGAGAGATACATGGAACTCATCATGAACTTGAAAGAGATTAAGTGGAAGTTACTGTTGGACTCCTCATGTGTTAATCATGTTTTAATAATCACAAATCTCATTACTGTTAATTAATCTTGATATTCAGTGCACATCTTGCTAATGCTCTTCAAACTCAACAATAGGTGCATATCATGTTTTTATAATAACAAATCTTATCGATGTTAATTACTCTTTACAAGTGTTATGCATAATCACAATTCTCTCATATATTATCTCTAATGAGTAACCTTAAATCATATTCTGCATATCACTGTCTTAGTCCAAATACAGATTTTTTTGTCTAAGTGTTGACTCACCGTGACCAGAAACCGTGACCAGACACCATGGCCAGACACCCTGACCAGACACCGTGACCAGACACCGTGACCAGACACTGTGACCAGACACCGTGACCAGACACCGTGACCAAACACCGTGACCAGATACCGTGACCAGACACCGTGACCAGAGACCGTGACCAGACACCCTGACCAGACACCATGACCAGACACCGTGACCAGACACCGTGATCAGACACCGTGAAGAAGACATTGTTTCCATGATCACTGTGACACTGTTTCTTAAGATTTTGTCAATATTATTTTAAATGATGCTAATGGTCATATTTGTTGTTTTTAATGCAATTAATGTTATTTAATGTTAGTTGTTGGCTTGACAGGAAACCGTATCTCGTACCTATGAAAAGGGAATAATTCCTACTGCTAGAGCTCGTGGAATGTAAAGAATATTGAGCTGGATTAGAGAACACGTGTGCCTGACACATCTCGACACATATACTACAATACATGCGAGCTCTGTACTGAACCGAAGAACAATCCGGAGCACAACTGTGAAGAACACATTGCACGATCCTCAAAGAAGTTCCATACATGCAATCCTATATTTCTGAAGAACACACAAGGAATCAAGAGACTGTAGAACACAAGCTGAAATACGACACTCTATTTTTCAACAAAAAACCAGAGAAGGACTCCGAAGCATTCCTGATCAATCCAAAGAGTCCAAATCTACATTGACAATCACTAGAGCAATTTCTAAACCCTACATATCTTCTATGTGATTCATTATTTACTTTTCAAGCAGTGTGTGTCATCTTCTGTATTTTTACACACACATTATCTCTTAAACTATAACTAGAGGATCTGTAAATTCTCACTCAAACTATTACATCTTTTATTTCCCACTGGGATAGTGGTAGAGGTCATGTGTGACCTAAACATCTAGTTTGTTGTTGCTTTGTTTCCCATGAATAACAGTGGTAGAGGTCTTGGACCTAGAAATTTTTTGTAAAACTATTGTTAACCCCAATCCAGGGTGTGGATCAAATTCTTATATATATTTGAGAGGACTAAGTCTCGGCTCGAGGCTGAACCTCTTGTTATATCTGATGTGAATATTTTATTTAAGTTTAATGTATACGACATATATTATATTTATTCCGCTGCTATTACTTTAAAATACAAAATTATTTTGAAGCTACTTTGATAGTTAAATTAGCAAGTGGTTACACTTATTGTAAATCAGTAGATTATTTTCAAAAGTTAGTTTGATCTTGTGGTTAAACTAACTGAGACCTAATCAATCTTTGAGAAGCTAAGTGAACATTTACAATCTGTATAAATTCACTACAGTTTAACTTATTTTATAAATCGGGGTATTTTTACTAGACAATATTTTAATAGAAATTTTAATTGGAACTCAATCCACCCCCCTCTTGAGTGTCCACTCCTAAAAACATTAGGTATGTGAGGTTTAGTTTTTTGTTCAAAGATTTTTGAAATACTCTGTTTTTCAACTGTGATTTTAGTTGCATATTTAAAGATCTTAAATTTATGTTAGTTTTAAATTTTTTATCTCTTTAAATTGTCTTTCTAAAATATAGTTATGGATAATAGACTAGAGGGTGCCGCTACTAACAGGCCACCTTTCTTCAATGGTACCAACTATGCTCAGTGGAAACTTAAAATGAAAATTCATTTAGAAAGCATAGGTTTTGATATTTGGACTGCCATAGAATCAGAATATAAACTTCCAACTACTACTAGATCCACTTGGGATGAACCTACAAAGACTGCTTGCAATAATAATTATAAAGCCATGAATTCCTTGTACTGTGCTTTAATAGATGAAGAGTTTAATAGAATTTCTGGTTGTAAAACTGCTTTTGAAATTTGGGATACCTTGGGCGTTTCTCATGAAGGAACAACCAATATTAAGGAAATGAGATTAAATACATATACTATTAAATATGATAATTTTAAAATGAAAACTGATGAACCTATTTCTGACATGTATCTCAGGTTTAATGAAATAGTCAATACAACGAATTCACTTGGAAAAGCTATTCTAGAAAAGGAACAAATTATGAGAATCTTGAGATGTTTACCAGACCGATGGAGAGGCACATCTGTTTCAATCAGAGAGTCATGTGACATTTCTACTCTACCTGTTAAAGAACTCATTGGTAAGCTTATGATGTATGAGGAATAACTCAAGGTGAACAAATAATAAGAAGATGAACCTAGAAGAAAGTCTATTGCTTTCAAATATTCAACTTCAAAGAACAAGGACAAGGAGAAACTTTAAGCTATAAACGAGAGTTCAAGCTGTGAAGACAGTCAAAGTGCTTCTGATAGTGATGCTGAAATGGCTCACATTGCCAGAAGGTTTAAGAAGTTTTATAGGAAAAAGAAATTCTTCAGCAAATCAAATTACAAAGGAAAGTATGACAATAAGGAACATTAGAATAAGGATTGGAAAAAGACAGATAAAAGTAATGAAGTTGTCTGTTATGAGTGCAAAAGAAAAGAACATATTAAAGAATACTGCCCAAAGCTCAAATTCAAGAAGAAATATGATTACAAGGACAGTAAGTACAAAAAGGCTATGAAGGCTACTTGGAGCGCTTCTGAGGACAGCTCCACTGAATCTGATGTTTCTGAAACTGAACACAGAAATAAGGCAAACATGTGTTTTATGACAAACACTTCTGAGGTAACAGCTGAAACTCCTGCTTTAAATTCTTATTATTCTGGAGATGATACTGACTCTGATATCATGTCAAAATATGAACTATTTGAATATTTTGAAATGTTAGAAGAAACCTGTAATGAGATGAAAGACAAATACAATGGTTTAAAGAAACAGTATGCTTTAACTGTTAAACATAAATCTGATCTTGATATTGAAATGGAAAATAATGCTCAGTTGCTTAAAGAAAACACTGAACTGAAATTATCTAATGAGAAACTCAGAAAGGATTTAGAGAAATTCACAAATGGTAAAGATACTCTTACTCAAATGCTAGGTAATCAAATAGCACCTAGATACACTACTGGTATAGGATACCAACCTGGACAATGGAAAATTACCAAAACTAAATTCATTCCTATATCTGGACAGAATGTAGCTAGTTATGAAATTTCATATTATTCATCTAGTTATATTCATAGTTATGGATCTAATAATATTTATCTTTCAAAATCTGTTGACTCTAGAAATATTATGAGACCCATTAGACAAATATGGGTACCTAATGTTTTATTGGCTAACCTGTCTGGACCCGAGAAGATCTGGGTACCAAAATCATTTCCTATCTAAATCTGTTTTGTAGGAAACCTTATTAAAGATCTCTTATAGGAAGACTTGGTACTTGGACAGTGGATGTTCAAGACATATGTCTGGATACTTATCATGCTTTAAATGCTTATTCATGATTGAGGGAGGTTTTGTCACTTTTGGTGATAATTCAAAAGGGAAAATCATCGGCTTAGGCCAGATTGGTAACACTGACTCAGTATTAATTTCTAATGTTTTATTTGTTGATGGACTTAAATATAATCTGTTAAGTATTTCTCAGTTATGTGATGATGGTTTTAATGTTAAATTTGAAAATGATTCTTGCAATGTTTTTAATTCTAAAAATGATTTAGTATTCTCTGCCCTGCGAAATGAAAATGTTTATGTTGTTGATTTAAATTCTTTAGCTAAACAGAATATTACTTGTTTAAATGCCTTTCATAAAGAGTCTTGTCTTTGGCACAAAAGATTAGGACACTGCAATATACACTCACTTAGAAAACTTACTAGGAAGAACTTAGTTAGAGACCTACCCAAACATGAGTTTCTAAATGAAAATGTTTTTAATCCTTGTCAAAAGGGAAAGCAACACGAAATCTCTTTCAAACCAAAGAAAAAAGTATCAACTTCTCAACCTCTGGAGTTGGTTCACATGGATTTTTTTGGACCATCTAGAGTTTCTAGCTTAAATGGGAAGCACTATGTCTATGTCTTAGTAGATTACTTTTCTAGATATACTTGGGTATATTTTCTAGCTCACAAAAGTGATGCTTGTCTTACTTTGTTAAATATTCCAAGTCTGTAGAAAACCATAGTGGACATAAAATTAAAAACCTGAGAAGTGATCATGGTCGTGAGTTTGAAAATTATGAGTTTGAATATTACTGCTCACACAATGGCTATAGTCACAATTTCTCTACCCCTAGGACACCCCAGCAGAATGGTGTAGTAGAAAGAAGGAATAGAACCCTGCAAGAAATTACTAGAACCATGCTCAATGAGTATGACCTACCTATTTATTTTTGGGCTGAAGCTGTAAATACATCTTGTTATATTATCAATAGAGTCTTGATCATACTTGTTCTTAAGAGGACCCCTTATGAGTTGTGGAACCATAGGAATCCTAAGGTTAACTACTTCAAAGTATTTGGCTACAAAGTCTTTATTCTTAATACCAAAGATAATCTTGACAAGTTTTAATCCAAGAGTGATGAAGGAAATTTCCTAGGTTATTCTATCTCTAGTAAATCCTATAGTGTTTTCAATAAGAGAACAAAGTGTGTGGAAGAATCTGTTCACGTCAAGTTTTATGAAACTGATCCACATGAGCCTAAAACCTCTCTTGAAAATCTTGAATATGATCTCTCTATTTTGAACCTTAATGATAAAGACGGTGGACCTATAGTTAAAACGTCCAGTTCTAGAAATTTTCCATAACCTTCTTCTGTTGATTCCTAACCTATTGATGAACCTGAAATTTCTATCCCTACCTTTACTTGATCAACTAGAATTCTGAAGAATCATCCTTTAGATGCTGTTGTAGGAAATCTTGATAGAGGGACGCAGACTAGAGCTTCTCTTAGAAATCAGGTTGAACATCAATCCTTCTTGTCACAGCATGAACCTAAAAACATTGATGATTCATTTAATGATGAATTTTGGGTAATTGTTATGCAAGAAGAACTCAATTAGTTTGAAAGAAATAATGTTTGGAATCTTGTTTAAAGGCCTAAGGACACTTTCACAATAGGCACAAAATAGGTGTTTAGAAATAAAGTAGACGAATTCGGAAACATAGTTAGAAATAAATCTAGACTAGTTTCACAAGGTTATAGTCAAGAAGAAGGTATTGACTATGGGGAGACTTTTTCTCCAGTAGCTAGATTAGAAGCTATTAGGATTTTACATGCTTATGCTGCACATCTAAATTTCAAACTATATGAAATGGATGTTAAGAGTGCATTCTTAAATGGATATATTGCTGAGGATGTTTTTGTTTAACAACCACCTGGTTTGTCAAACCCTCATTTTCCAAATCATATTTTCAAACTATCAAAAGCTTTATATGGTTTAAAGCAAGCTCCAAGAGCTTGGTATGATAGATTAAGAACTTTTCTAATTTCTAAAAGTTTTACAAAATGAATAGTTGATCCTACACTTTTTATAAAACAAATTTCTAAAGATGTTTTAGTAGTACAAATTTATGTTGATGATATTATCTTTGGATCTTTTAAAAATTCTCTATGTACCGATTTTTCAAAAATGATGCAAAATGAATTTGAAATGAGTTTAATGGTTGAACATAAATTCTTTTTTGGTTTTCAAATTTTTCAAAATGATGATGGAATTATTTTAACTCAAAGTAAATATACTAGAGATCTTTTAAAACATTTTGGATTGCATAGCACAAAAAGTAGTGGCACTCCCATGAGTACCACCTATAAGATGGATCTTGATGAAAATGGTAAATATGTTGATCAAACCACTTATAGAGGAATGATTGGAAGTCTACTCTACCTGACTGCTAGTCGTCCTGATATTATGTTTAGTGTGTGTATGTGTGCTCATTTTCAAGAAAACCCTAAAGAGTCACATTTAAATGTTGTAAAGAGAATTTTCAAATACCTCAAGCATACTCCCCATTTAGGACTTTTCTATCCCAAAGGACAATCATTTTAACTAGTTAGTTATTTTGATGCTGACTTTGCTGAATGTAATCTAGATAGAAAAAGAACCTCTAGAACATGTCATCTTTTAGGCAAGTCACTAGTATCATGGTGTATTAGGAAACAAAATTCGGTTGCATTGTCAACTGCAGAAGCTGAATACATAGCTACTAGAAGTTATTGTGCACAAATTTTGTGGATGAAACACACATTACTAGACTTTGGATATCAATTGAGACATGTCTCAATAAATTGTGACAACACAAGTGCTATTTATATTTCTAAGAATCATGTTTCTCATTCTAGGACAAAACATATTGATGTAAGACATCACTTTTTGAGGGATCATTATCAAAAAGGTGATATCACTTTGGAATTCATTGGTACTGAATATCAACATGCTGATATATTCACTAAACCATTAAATTATAAAATATTATACTACATCATACATGATCTTGGTATGATTAATCATAAATGAATATCTTACTGATCTTAATGTTTAATACTTTACTGTACTTTACCTTACGGTTTTATACTTACTGTTTCTAAGTTACTGTTTTATGCGCACGGTCTGACAACTCACGGTCTCACCGTGACTATATAAACTGCTCACTGTTTCACCGTGATGACTATAAACTGTCTCACCGTGATGGCTAGTTTTCTGTCTCTCCGTGAGAAGTATGATAATTTTTATTTTTATTTTATTTTTACCCGTATCGCGGTAATTTTTATTTCACCGCTATTTGATTTCCCGCGTTTGTGTTTTTATGACGTTTGACATTCTCAAATGATAAAACTTAAGGGTTTCATTCGACTCCTTACCCAAATTCTCTCCTGAACCTTTTCTTCCCTCTCGCCCGAACCTTTAGTGAATGCCAAGGATGAAGCGTCCATCTTCACCCTCGTCTGAGAAGTGTCGTTCTAAGAAACAAAGGAGGATACCGAGGATAGATCTTGAAGGACCTATAAACCCAAACCTGGTAAGCCGTACCGTTGTACCTGAAAAAGGGGTTTGCCCTGAATGGTTTCTATCTAGCAGATCATTAGTTTTGAAAGTTTTAAAAGAGCAAGGATGGCCTGAATGGTTCACTGGACAGAATAGACCAATTTACCCGAGGCTTGTATCTCAATTCTATCAGTATGTGATGTTCTCTTTTGAGTTTGGAGAAATATTTTTGGTGACCAACTGGATCGATGGTCAGAAGTGCTCTTTCTCTTCAATGTTGTGGGCTGCATGCCTAAGAATTCCACATGAAAGAGTGTGTGAAGATTACCAGAGGGACCCTCCTCCAACAACTGACATCTTTGACCTAGAAATCGCTTTGGAAAATCTAACTGGAAATGGAACCAAGCGAAGGGCCATAGCTGCTGAACTGGATGGGGAGACAAGACTTTTGTTCAAGTCTGTTCAGAATTTGGTTAGTCCAAGAAAAGAAGATTTTGATGTGTTTAAGTATCAGGATGTGTTCCTGATTCACCTGTTGAAGAATGGCTAAAAGAACAATCTGTGTAAGTATGTTATCAACCATATCTGTGAGCTGATCAAAGTAAATTCCAAATCCACCTCCCTGTTTTATTCAAGGATGATTTCATCCATGTTAGTATCAAAAGGGATGGTTGGACCGAATGAAGAAAAATTAGAGGACTTCGATATCTGCCTATCCATGCCTATCATCAGAAGGATGAAGATTAGCTGGAATCCCTGGAAAAAGCAATGGGTTTAGGATAGTGTTCAACTGTATAAAAAGTTTAATCCTGTTGACTATCCAAGAAGGCCTACGAACCTAGCTGATCCTGGTTTAGAACCAGATGAAGTGGCTGAGTACTTAGAAGAAGAAGAAGAACAAGAAGAAGTAACAGCTGAAGTTCCACCTAGAGAAGAATCTGTAATACCTCCAATGGAAACATTTCCTGTTGATGAGGAAGGGGGTGTTATCCCTGCTGTTATCCCTGTTGAAATACCTCAAGGAGAGGAAGTTGTTGTTGAAAAGGAAAGGACTGAGGATCCTTCAGTTGTTCTTCATGAGGAATAATCTCATCCCAATGCTGCATGGAAATTAGTTTTTCCTGGTTCAGAACAGCCAGCAACCTTTGAGGAAGTTTTTGTTGAAGATACTCTTTCTATTGAGAAAGAAGCAACTCTGGAAGATTATCTATTGGAACAATCAGTTCCTGATATTTTTCCATCTGCTGAAGAAAGAATGGACATTGTCTTTCAGCTGGAAGGGAAAGAGTTTGCTAAGGAGATTAGGATTGATCCGTGGATCTTATCCATGTTCCTGAACCTCAAGAATCTGAAAGGGAAGCACAAGTTGAGGGGGAGGAAACTCGAAATCTTGATATTGTGGAAGCTGGATCGGGTGAAGCTTCTCAACCTTTGGTCACTTTCTCTGTACACTCTCGGTATGAGTTCCCAAGATATTATGATGTGAATGAGTCACTGCATGTGACTGCAACTGGAATAGATCTTTCTTCTCGGTTTCAAATGAAGTCCTTAGCTCATTCAGAACCATAACCAGAGCCCCAACCTCAATCTGGATCAGAATCTGGATCTGAAGATGACTCTGACTCTCAACCAGAATCTGATCCTCTATCTTTACCTTCATCCTTACCTGAGCTTCATTCCATTGTAACCAAAGATGATCTGAATGTTTTTGGCGAGACTTTGTTAGTTGGTTTTGAGAAAATTGTCTCCACTCAACCTCGCCCAGTGACTCAATTAAGTCAAGAAGATGCATCAATTGTCTTGGAAAATATTATCTTGCATATTCAACCAAGGATGATCCGAGAAATTCAAGAAGTCCAAGTAGAGAATAATCTGCTGAGTGATGATGTTGCAAATCTGAAAAGTATGGTAGCAAGTTTGCAGAATGAGCTATCTGTGAGATCAGAGCCTGCTCCTGTTTCTTCCCCTGCACCTACTGTTGTTTCACCTGAGTCTTCTGATTCCCTCCTTGCTAGGGATATTGTGTCTCAAGTTCATCCTTACCTACTATCTTTTGATGAAAATATTGAAAAATTCACACGAAGATTCTGGAACGCAAGAGAGATCTTGTGGAAACTATGAATAAGATTACAGATGAATACACTTGATGTCTGCAAAAAGTTCTGAAACAACTCAAAGTTCTAACCGAAGCTGTCAAGGCTTCACCTGCTTCTAGTCAGACCTCCACACCTACTTTGGATGATTCTCTACTGAGATCCATAATTATGGAAGAATTACAGACTACCTTTAGTGGCTTGGATCTATCATCTTTGTCAGAAGTGATTAAGAATAGTGATAGAGCATTGGACTTGGTTAGGATTCATTCAAAGATAGCCAATGATGCTCAAAAAGAGATCTCCAAGAAAATATATTTGTATCTTTCCCGGATTTTCTCTAAAAGTGACTTGATAGATCACTTTAGATATCTTGTGGAAAATCTGAGAATCCCTCCGGCGACTCAATCTTTTAATGCTCAAGTTCAGAAACTTTCAGAGTTCACCAGATTGTTGGACAGATTTCTAGAGAATAAGGATGATTTTAAAAAGGCTATGCAGTGTGGTGGTGAAATCATTATTGATTTCATCAATCTTTTGAAGCCATATCTTCATGTGTAGAGTACTTTTATAGTTTCTCCAGCTACTGCACCCCTTAGACCTGGACTTCATACCTTAGCATCTACTACCATGACAGTTATCCAAGCCCTTTCTCAGATCCGACCAGTCATTCTTGACCAACCTAAGCCTATATCTTCTACTACTCCTACTTTGGCTCCATCTGTTTTTGAAGTTCTACCCTTACCCTCGTTGTCTACCTCTTCTATGCCTTCTTCTACTTCAGCACCATCTCCTCCTGCTGATAAAGGCAAGACAAAAATGGATCCCTAATGAGTTTACCGACTGTTTTTCTTTTTGATGGGATGTCATTTCTTGTTTTCAGTTTGTATTTCTCCTGTACTTTGTATTATGAATACTTTGTTTAATGACAACTTCCGAGTTTCATTTCCTTTTCTCTGCTTTTTTATAATCCCAAAAGGGGGAGAAAAACCTACATGTATCAGTTCTATAATAGTATAAATGGGGGAGAAAAACTGCAAGTATCTATTCTATAATGTTTTTTCTATGCTAGTATCTTTAATATTACATGTCTTTTATATTCTGCCTATATATGATTTCTGATCATCAAAAAGGGGGAGATTTTTTGACTCCTCATGTGTTAATCATGTTTTAATAATCACAAATCTCATTACTGTTAATTAATCTTGATCTTTAGTGCACATCTTGCTAATGCACTTCAAACTCAACAATAGGTTAATATCATGGTTTTATAAAAACAAATCTTATGGATGTTAATTACTCTTTACAAGTGTTATGCATAATCACAATTCTCTCATATATTATCTCTAATGAGTAACCTTAACTCATATTCTGCATATCACTATCTTAGTCCAAATACAGATTTTTTTTTCTAAGTATGGACTCACCGTGACCAGACACCGTGACCAGACACCGTGACCAGACACCTTGACCAAACACCGTGACCAGACACCGTGACCAGACACTGTGACCAGACATTGTGACCAGACACCGTGACCAGACACCGTGACCAGAGACCGTGACCAGACACCGTGACCAGACACCGTGACCAAACACTGTGACCAGACACCGTGATCAGAAACCGTGAAGAAGACACCGTTTCCATGATCACTGTGACACCGTTTCTTAAGCTTTTGTCAATATTATTTTAAATGTTGCTAACGGTCATATTTGTTGTTTTTAATGGAATTAATGTTATTTAATGTTAGTTGTTGGCTTGACAGGAAATCGTATCTTGTACCTATGAAAAGGGAGTCATTACTACTGCCAGAGCTCGTGGAATATAAAGAAGATTGAGCTGCCTTAGTGAACACGCGCTCCTGACACGTCTCGACACATATAATACAATACATGCGAGCTCTGTACTGAACCGAAGAACAATACGGAGCACAACTGTGAAGAACACATTGCACGATCCTCAAAGAAGTTCCATACATGCAATCCATCATTTCTGAAGAACACACGACGAATCAAGAGACTTTAGAACACAAGCTGAACTACGACACTCTATTTTTCAACAGAAAAACCAGAGAAGGACTCTGAAGCATTCCTGCTCAATCCAACGAGTCCAAAGCTACATTGACAATCACTAGAGTTATTTCTAAACTCTACATATCTGCTCTGTGATTCATTATTTACTTTTCGAGCAGTGTGTGTCATCTTCTGTATTTTTACACACACACTGTCTCCTGAACTTTAACTGGAGGATCTGTAAATCCTCACTCAAACTCTTACATCTTTTATTTCCCACTGGGATAGTGGCAGAAGTCGTGTGTGACCTGAACAGCTGGTTTGTTGTTGTTTTGTTTCCCACGAATAACAGTGGTAGAGGACTTGGACCTGGACAGTTTTTGTAAAACTGTTGTTAACCCCGATCCAGGGTGTGGATCAAATTCTTATATATATTTGAGAGGACTAAGTCTTGGCATGAGACTGAACCTCTTGTTATATCTGTTGTGCATCTTTTATTTAAGTTTAATGTATACAACATATATTATATTTATTCCGCTGCTATTACTTTAAAATACAAAATTATTTTGAAGCTACTTTAATAGTTAAATTAGCAAGTGTTTACACTTATTGTAAATCAGTAGATTAGTTTCAAAAGTTAGTTTGATCTTGTGGTTAAACTAACTGAGACCTAATCAATATTTGAGAAGCTAAGTGAACATTTACAATCTGTATAAATTCACTACAGTTTAACTTATTTTATAAATCAGGGGATTTTAACTAGACAATATTTTAACAGAAATTTTAATTGGAACTCAATTCACCCCCCTCTTGAGTGTCCACTCCGACCAATAGTTACAAATAATAAGCTACCATTTTGATAAGATCAATAATAAAAAAAGATCCAATATATCTATTTATCAACATTCCATTATTTCTCAAAATAGTACCCTTCTTCCAAGTAGATATTCATACTTACTATCTATCTGAGGATGATATCTAGGGATAAAACTCAACTTGGTTTCCAGATCCTACTAAATAATTCTACAGAACTTTTAGGAAAACCTCATTTCCTAATTAGATACAATTGAATGTGTTACTCAATCTAACCATAACACTTAATTAATATATATAATGGTAATATAATCAATAAAAAATTATTCTATGACAACAATGATGCATGGTGACTTCCTAAGGTTATCAATTATAACCCAAATAGTATTATGTCCTTTAGATTTTTCATGGATTCGAATGAAAAAATCCATGGTGATGTTTTCCCATTTCCATTTTGGAATGCGTAATGATTGAAACACCTCATTATAATTTTTTCTATCCGATTTGAATTAATAACATACCAAGAACTAGGATACATATTTTGCAATATCCATTTTCATATTTTCAACAAAAAATTCTATTACAGATCTCTATATATCTCTATAAATATAGGATGAATAGAGAATTATGAACTAATCGATTCATCCAATATATCATTCTTTATATATGTTATGTACATGACAAATACATTTTTTCTAAAAATTATTACTCCATCATAATATAGGTTGAAATCAAGGACATTTCTCACCTTCTTTTTGTATATCTACATCTTCATTATTGACTTTTTAATCCATAAATGGATATATGGTTTAACATTCATTTAAGAAATATAATATTTATCCCACACCTTCAAGATTTCAAGATCTTTCCTTCAAAAATATTGAAATATTAGACATTTTTTTATCTTCATCATAAATAAGCTAGCATGCTTATTTTAGATTAAAGCTTCAGCCAACCTGTTCACATTCCAATGTTGGTAATGTATTAAGAAATAATATTAATTAATTAGCTCTAAACATCTTCCCTATTTCTTATTTAAATCATTATTTGTGAATATATACTTCAAAATATTATAGTCAATATACATATATCACATTTTTATCTATAAAGATAATGAGCACATATGCTCAATGTAAAAATTGTCCTACTAGCTCTAAATCTTGAGTTAGGTAGGTTTTGATAGATGTATTCAATTATCTATAACCATATAATTATGTATAATAACACAACTTACTCCCTTTTTGATGCATCAATATAGGATAAAAACCCTTCTCCACTATATGGTAATGTGAGAACAGGTGAACTAACTAACCCAATATCACGTTGCATGAAATTATTCTAACATTCAACTAACTAAAGGAACTTAGTTCCCTTTCATGTTAATTTTGATTGTAAATTATACATTCATGAGAAATTATTCATAAAACATCAATAATATCCCTCCAAACCATGAATGTAACACCCGAGATTTTGATGAGAAATATTTTGTTTTTATTTTATATACATAATCAAAGGAATCATTCACTATAAAAACACTAACATGTCTTTATTTACACGCAATCACGACCTTCCTCGATAGCTTGCATTGTACGCAATAACGAGTTTCACTAAACAACAATATGCTATTAAAATATTATTAAAACTAGCCGTTATGAATAGTAATACCAACTTTTTGAAATTTTATAAATTTTATCTTTCAAAATGGACTTCATTTTTGGATTTGGAATATCGAAATTTTCCTAGGGTGAATTTTTGGTATTTTTCTGAAAACATTCAATTTTTGATGAATAGTGAAAACACTGGGTTACTATTTAAAAACCGACTTTTTATTTAAATAATTATTTATTTTATTTAAATTTATTTTAGGTAAAAATTGATACATAATACCTATATATGTTCAGAGTAATTCATTGCAGTCATTTTATAATAATTTTACATATATAAAATTTTATTGAACTTTTCACCGTCTTTTACCCACCTCTAAGGAGAGTTTGAAAATTTACATAAAACATAATTTTACCGCTATTGAGAGTGAAATTTCTAAAATCCCAGAGACATAATTAACATAGAGGAGTAAAATTTGGTTCAATATGATAAAAATATTTTTTTCGTGAATAGTAACTTTTTACTTTTATTTACCACGGTTAAAAGTAAATAGGGTAATTAAGGGTAAAATGGTATTATTATTACCCAAACACATGTTCTAATTCTATTGGATAAGTTTAATTCAACCAAAAACAACCTTAGGAATAAAATATGACCATTTAGGTCTACTTGGATTAGATTAGAACATTTAATTTTATTTTATTTAAAGAATAGTCAAAATAGTTAAAATAAAAGTTTAATAACTAAAACATTTTTAATATAGGGTTATAAATAAGATAAATTCGACTATAAATATTCATTAGAAATAAAAAAAGATTTCCTATATAATGGTATTTTATTTATAATTTTTAGACTTTAAATAATTTAATTTATTTATGACACAATGATGATGTAGTAATTACCTTATTAAAGAAATATTAACATAATTGATATTATAAATACCCAAATAAATGTAATTTGAGACTTTATAAGAAGTAAACTAATTTTATAGGTTAATATGACATATTATTATTGATTTAATTATCTTTTTTTGAACTAATAAGGCTGTTATGATATTCACAAAAATCAATTACCAAATAGTGTCAAAATTGACATAAAATAGTTTTTAAAACAAATATTATATTATTTATTGAGATTTTATTCCAAAAAATATAAGCATCAGAAAAATGAATTAGTTAAGGTTATATATATTAATAGTTAACCACTTGGGGTTCGTTTGGCTTGTTATAGTAAGTCTATTAACTATATAGTGTAAGAAAACAATAAGACACGGTAAAAGTTAAATTATTTAACTTAGAGTTAAATATAAATGATAAGGTTAAAATAGTAACATAAACTTGTCTAAAATCTATTGGTTGAAAGTCTTTCTACCCATTCCCACCTTATCTTAGAAATAAATCAATTTGGAGATATTAAAAACCAAATATGACTTTATTATAAAATAATATTTTAAATTTTTCCTAAGGTGCCCCTCTCCTCCTTTATAAAAGGGAACCTCCTCCCTCTCCTCCTCACACTACTTTGAGCCTTTATGCTAGGCCAAACCCTGAACGTTTCCCTTATCAACATCCCTAGAAACATCCTAAGGGTCTTGGTATTCTTTAAAGACCATATTTAGTGCCCAAAGAGGTGGTTAAGAAGAGGCGCTTCAAAGAAGAGGTAATATCTGTTATCGATTCTTTCAAATTTATTTCTTCTTCTACTTCCTCTTATTTAGTTTTTTCATTATGAAGTAGTAACAAAAGTATCACTCATATACTGATATTTTATTATAAATATGAAACAAACCTATTTCACCCTCTATCCATCCTATGGAAAACGAAATCATCATGCCTGCGTACGTACGGAATATCATCTCCACGCCGTAGTGTAATCTGTTTTCCACCACCACCTTACTTGGATGGGTATAATGGTGTAAAGAATAACAATATATGATTATTTTAAAGTGATATTGATTCTGAAATACTATACATAAACTTCAATACAATTCCACGATCATGGGATTGATATCATCGCTCGTGCGTACGTACGGCCTACCGTCTCCATGATGAGATGCGACCCATTCTACATGATATTCGTTGAATAATGATTATATAAATGGATTGAATTAATAAATATAATATATGTTACACTAATACCATTCTGGAAAAGAGTTATCTATAACCTAAAAATAAGAATAAGAATTTATTCGACAAGACATGCATAAGAACATAAAGCAATGAACACCCGAATAACAAGTAGCAATCAAATTTTACTAATAAGAAGATAAGAATATGACCACATATGATATAATAAAAATGAATATGATTTTTTAATAAGTCAATGACATTTTTAAATAATTATAAAGGAGGTTTGGACATGTACTAAGCATATCGGACCTAAGTTAAGGGAAAATCTCACAATCTCATTTTTATCTGAAATTGTTTATACTTCAAAATTTACTGGGGAATATTTATCATCCACATCCATGTTTCATAAATATGTAATATTATTTCTGTCCTCCTAAAAATTTTTAAATCCAATTTTACCCATTGGAATGTTTTTAGTAAAATATATGAAAGGAATCTTTTGTCGTTTTTAGTACGAGGTACTTTTTGACTTTTCCGACCAAAGTATGAGAATAATGTTCTTTTTTTACTTATACAACAAGAATGTATTTTTATGATTTCATGGAAAATTATATCAATGATGCTTCCTTTACAAGTTTTCATGTTTATTTTTAATCATCTTATTTTTTAAAAAATTTATGACATGTTAAGAAAGGAGAGAATGTTTTTTGAAGTAGAAAGTATATTTTCCTCAAGAATGGAGTTGAAGTGTTTTATCAAAATTATTTTCCATATAAGAAAAATATAGGGTTTTGTTTATATCCCTATTTTTACATTGATTTGATTATTTTATGATGGAATTATTTTTATGATGTCCTTTTATGGATTATGTTATGATGGCATGATGTTTAATAATCCCATTTTAATTACATGGGTTATGCTATGATGTATGATTTATGATCTTGTGGCACAAATAAGAGTGGTATCATTATGAGATGGGTGGGACCTATATCTCCCTCCAATGCATTGGGTAAATATTTATATCTCATTAGATAGACATGGCTGGAATGGCAGGTTAATCTAGTTTAGTGATACAGGACTGAAATGAGGAGTGAACTCGGTTCAGAAATGGACTTTTTCCACTAAGATAGTCTTGGCAATGAGTCTTGACTACTATGAAATGATTTTCTATGATTATGTGTGTATTCCATAAAGTTTCATGTTTTATGTTATGATTATTGGGATTACATTTCACTACTATGATTTATCCCATCTTATGATATTATGATCTCTTTTGCAGGTTAATATTTTCGAAATGCTATGTTCTTATGAATATGAGATTTCCTTTGTTTACCCTTACTGATCATTTGAGCTCACCCTTTTGTATATTTTCTTTCCCTATGTCAGGAAGAAGGTTATTAAGTATGATATTCCAAAAGGGACTCTAGATGTGATGAAATAAATTGGAGACAATGTAGATGCTTTATGAACCAGTTGTTTATGTTTCCCAGTTTCTAAAGACACTATACCTATATGGTCATACCATTGTTTTGTTATATGTTGTAATAATTATGATTCATTTCTGAAGTAATAACAATGTATGTAATGTATGGATCATTATAGTTGGTATCAAAGGAAGGATATAGTCAACCTTTGGAAACTAAGATGTGAAAGCCTTAGTAAGAACCCTAAGGATATGTCTAAGCATAGGACAACATATTAGAGTTTTAAAAATGTCCATGAATAACCTATGATAAGACCTAAAGTGTGAAATTTTATTCTTGATTATGTGGTTTTACTATTATGATTAGTGTTTCTAACACTATGATTATTGGTTTTAGTCAATGGCTAGAACCCGAAGGAAACATGTTAATGCTGAATGTGATGGGAAATTCAATGATTGTCCCCCTGAGCAACCAAACGTTATGGGAGCTGGAATGGAAAATCTTGTAGCCATGCTCATACAACTTTCTCGAGATATGAATCATGTAGGACTTCCAAACGAGCAAAGGGAGGAGAAACATTCTATTTAATCCTTTATGAGGAAGCGTCCACCTTCATTTAGTGGGTCTATTGATCCATTAGTGGCTGAACAATGAATCAGTACCACTAAAAAGAAATTTTCAGTTCTTCAATGTTCTGAACATGATAAAGTCATCTTAGCAGTATATCATTTGGAAGGTGAAGCTGCTCAATGGTGAAATCTAATCAAGAATAAGAGGCCAAGATATGAAATTGAGTCCATGGAATGGGATGAGTTCAAGAACTTATTTTTCAATAAGTACATCCCTCGTATTCTTCGAACAAAGATGGAGAAGGAGTTTCATGAACTGAAGCAAAAAAAGATGATTAATCTGTTGGTACCTACGAAGAAAATTTTACAAAACGTCCAAGGTAAGTTTCTAGGATTATTATCCAACTTGAGAGTAAGATCGATCAATTCTTTAGTGGCTTAAAACCAAGTATTCGAAGGGTGCTAGCCATAAGGGACTTCAATAACTACGAGGAAATTGTTTTATGTGCTCTCAAGGTTGATATGGAGATTGGAGTAACCCATCAGTCATATGCATTTGATACAAAGAGGAAAATGGAATTAAAAGGAAAATCTAAAGAGCACACTGAAAAGAAGATGAGTTTTCGCTTATGCTCAATGTGTGGAAAGAAACATGGAGGGAGTTGTCTTAAAGGGACAAGTAAATGTTTCAAATGTGGAAAAGACCGTCATCGGGAATTTGAATGCCTCATTGATGGGAAGAATATGTCTAGTGATACGAATAAAGAAAAGGCTACACAGAGTGCACCTCCTACACATCAATGTTACAAGTGCAAGGAAATGGTGCATTATGACAATCAATGCCCTAATCCAAGGGTTTTTGATGATGATCAGTGTCAAAAAACTCTTAAGGCCAAAGACAAAGGAAAGTCACATGCAATTTCTATCAGCGATGTGAAGTACGATAACGAAGTGGTGAAAGGTACACTTACCATCCAATCTAAAGTAGAAAATGTTTTATTTGATTCTGTATCCACCCACTATTTTATTTCTAAATAATTTTATAAGGTTATCGACATATTACCTCAGCAGTTAGATATTGAGTTAGCTGTGACAAAACCAAATGGAACAACAGTCGCATCAAAAGTTTACAATTCTTCTCTGATTGAAGTTTGTGGGAAAGGGCTTCCTGCAAATCTTGTGATCCTTCATATAGTGGAATTTTATGTGATTCTTGGAATGGATTGGCTTTCTTTATATGGATCTCATATCAATTTCAAAAGAAGGGAATTCACAATTCATATTCCAGATCAATCTATGATCGTCTATTAATGCAAGGATGAACATAACTTTTCAGTGGAAATTTCATCCATCATATGGGTCTTGATTCCACTAAATGAAAGTTATTTGTCTTAAATGGTTGGAGAGAAACTCATGATTAAGAATATGCCCATTGTACGAGTGTTTGATGATGTCTTTCCAGAGGAATTGATGGGTCTTCCACCAAATTGTGAAGTTGAGTTTTCAATAGAACTCCTACCGGGTGCTTTGCCTATTTCAAATACACCTTATAGAATGGCCACAATTGAGTTGCAGGAATTCAAGAATCAACTCTAAGAGAATCTTGATAAGGGATTCATATTCTATAGTGTGTCACCTTGGGGAGCACCTATTCTTTTTGTTAAGAAGAATGATGGATCAATGAGACTCTGCATTGATTATCAGGAACTTAACAAGGTCACTATTAAGAAAAAAATATCCTCTCCCACGCATTGATGACTTATTTGACCAACTATGCGAAGCTCAATACTTTTCCCAGATTGATCTTTGTTTAGGGTATCATCAATTAAGGGTCAAAAGGGAGGATATAACAAAGACGACATTCCATATAAGGTATGGACACTATTAATTTATAGTGATTCCATTTGGTCTTACTAATTTCCCTACTATCTTCATGGATCTAATGAATATAGTCTTTAGAGACTATCTTGATCAGTTTTTTGTAGTCTTTATAGATGATATTCTTGTCTATAAAAAATGCATGGAAGAACATGATGATAAATTGAGAATTGTATTGAAGACCCTGAGAAAGGAGAATCTTTATGCCAAATTTACCAAGTGTGAATTTTGGATTAAAAAAGTTGCATTTTTGGGTCACATAATCTCAAAAGAAGGGATATCTGTGGATACAGAAAAAACAGAGGTTACCGAAAGATGGTCGAGCCCAACCACAGTAACTGAGATCCAATGTTTTCTTGTTTTGGCTGGATATTATCGACGTTTTGTGAAATATTTTTCCTGATTATCTAATCCACTCACCAGGTTGAATCGAAAAGGAGTTACGTTCATTTGGATGGAGGAGTGTGAAGAGACTTTCAAGGAGTTAAAAAGAAGGTTATCCAGTGCACCTGTGCTCACACAGCCTTTTAGTGGAGAAGGGTTTGTAATTTACAGTGATGCATCCAAGAAGGGACTGGGGTGTGTTCTCATGAAAAATGATATGGTGATAGCTTATCCCCCATGACATTTGAAAATCCATGAGCAAAATTACCCAACTCATGATTTGGAGTTAGCTGCGGTAATATTTGCATTAAAGATTAGGAGGTATTATCTTTAAGGAGATAAGTGTGATTTTTATACTGATCATAAAAGATTAAAGTATATTTTCACACAAATGGAGCTGAATATGTGCCAATAAAGATGGTTGGAGCTGATTAAGGATTATGACTGCTCAATTCATTACCACCGTGGGAAAGCAAACAAGGTGGAAGATGCATTAACTCGACAAGACCATGCTAGCTTATCCATGAAGAGGTTCAAAAAAGATCCCATATTTATGGATTTACAAAGGATGGATCTTGGAATTATAATCAAAGGGAAAAAATCTTATCTTTCTCAAATGAATGTTCAGCCATCTATACATGTGAAGATTAAAGAGGCACAGAAAGAAGATGTAGAGTTACAAAAGATGGTGAGAAATGTTCCTGAATTCAACCTTGATTGTGATGGGATAATAAGGTTCAGGAACCGGGTTTGTGATCCTCCAATCCCAGAATTAAATAAGGAGCTACCGGATGAGGCTCATAGTTCTTCATTCTCTATTCACCCTGGAAACACGAAGACGTATAGGGACGTGAAAGAGTACTTCTGGTGGGATGGCATGAAAAGAGATGTTGCTGAATATTCCCCTCGATGCTTGGTTTGTCTGCAAGTTAAAGTTGAGAGACAGAAGTCTAAGGGAATGTTACCACCATTACCCATACGAGAATAGAAATGGTAAAACATCACTATGGACTTTGTAACTTGACTTTCTAAAACATCGAAAGGAAATGATGCTATCTGGGTTATAGTTGATCATCTTATGAAGTTGGAACACTTCATTGCTATTAGAGAATATTTCTCTCTGGATCAGCTTTACAGGATATATGTGATCGAAGTGGTAAGATTGCATGGAGTACCACTTTCCATTTTATCTGATTGTGATCCGAGGTTTACCTTGAAGTTCTGGTGAAGTCTTCAGCATACTTTAGATACAGAGATTAGTTTCAGCACTGCTTATCATCCTCATACAGACGATCAGTCTGAGAGAACAATTCAAACTCTAGAAGACATGTTGAGAGCATGCTCTATGGATTTAAAATGTGGTTGGGATCAACACGTAACTTTGGTGGAATTTTCTTATAATAATAGCTTTCACTCCAGTATTCGGATGGCTCCTTATGAATCTCTCTATGGAGAGAAATTCCGAACTCCAACTTACTAGGATGAAGTTGGGGAAAGAAATCTATTAGGACCTGATCTTGTTGATGAGATGGCAGAAAAGGTCTGATCTATTCAACAACACAAAAGAGCAGCTCAGAGTCGACAAAAAAGTTATGTGGAAAACCGAATAAAAGACCTAGAGTTTGAAGTGGGTGATAAAGTGTTCCTAGGAATATCTCATTGGAAGAGAGTAATGAGATTTGGAAAGAAGGGAAAGATGAGCCATAGTTATATTGGTCCTTTTGAAATACTGGATCTTTTTGGGAAGGTAGCTTACATATTGGTGCTTCCACTGAATCACTCTCAAGGTCACGATGTGTTCCATGTATCTCTCTTGAGAATGTACATACCAGATCCTTCTCATGTACTAAGCTTAGAAGTCGTACCACCAGAGCAAGATTTTTCTTATAAAGAACAACCGATAGAGATTCTGGATCGTAGTGAAAATATACTACAGAACAAGACCACTCGCTTGGGGAAAGTTTTATGTAGGAACCACCAATTAGAAGAAGCTACATGGGAGCTTGATGATATGGTAAGGGAGATGTATCCTCATCTGTTTGTTACAAAGTTACGAATTTTGAGGGCGAAATTAATTTTTAGGGGGGGGATGCAACTCCCAAGATTTTTATGAGAAATATTTTGTTTTTATGTTATATACATCATCAAAGGAATCTTTCACTACAAACAACACTTTCTTGGCTTTATTTACACACAATCGTGACCTTCCCTGATAGCGTGCGTTGTACGCAATACCGAGTTTCACTAAACAACGATATGCAATTAAAATATTATTAAAACTAGCTGTAATTAATAGTAATACCCACTTTTTGAAATTTGATAAATTTTATCTTTCCAAATGGACTTCATTTTTGGATTTGGAATATCAAAATTAGCCTAGGGTGAATTTTTTGTATTTTTCTGAAAACATTCAATTTTTGATGAATAGTGAAAACATTGGGTTACTATTTAAAAACCGAATTTTTATTTAAATAATTATGTATTTTATTTAAATTTATTTTAGGTGAAAATTGATACATAATACCTATATATGTTCAAATTAATTCATTGGAGTCATTTTATAATAATTATAGATATATAAAAATTTTATTGAACTTTTCATCATCTTTTACCCACCTCCTAGGAGAGTTTGAAAATTTACATAAAACTTAATTTTACTGCTTCTGTGAGTGGAATTTCCAAAATCCGAGAGACACGGTTAATATCAAGGAGTAAAATTTGGTTCAATAAGATAAAAATATTTTTTGGTGAATAGTAACTTTTTACTTTTATTTACCACCATTAAAATTAAATAGGGTAATTAAGGCTAAAAATGGTATTATTATTACACTAACACATGTCCTAATTCTATTAGATAAGTTTAATTCGACCGAAAACAACCTTAGGAATAAAATATGACCATTTAGGTCCACATTGATTAGATTATGACATTTACTATTATTTTATTTAAAGAAGAGTTAAAATAGTTAAAATCAAAGTTTAATAACAAATTTTTTTTTAATATATGGTTATAAATAAGATAAATTCAACTATAAATATTCATTAGAAAGATAAAATGATTTCCTACATAATGGTATTTTATTTATTATTTTTAGACTTTAAATAATTTAATTTCTTTATGACACAATGATGATGCAGTAATTACCTTATTAAGGAAATATTAAAATAATTGATATTATAAATACCCATATAAATGTAATTTGAGACTTTTTAAGAATTAAACTAATTTTATAGGTTAATATGAAATATTATTATTGATTTAACTTACTTTATTCGAACTAATAATTCTGTTATGATTTTCACAAAAATCAATTACCAAATAGGGTCAAAATTGACATAAAATAGTTTTTAAAACAAATATTATATTATTAATTGTTATTTTATTCCTAAAAATATAAGGTTCGGAAAAATGACAATGATAAGGTTATATATATTAATAATGAACCACTTTGGGTTCGTTTTTCTTGTTATAGTAAGTATATTAACCATATAGTGTAAGAAAACAAGAAGACACGGTAAAAGTTATATTATTTAACTTAGAGTTAAATCTAAATGATAAGGTTAAAATAGTAACATAAACTTGTCTAAAATCTATTGGTTGAGATTATTTCGACCCATCCCCACCTTATATTCTAAATAAATCAATTTGGATCTATTAAAAACCAAATATGACTTTATTATAAAATAATATTTGATGTTTTTTCCTAAGGTGTCCCTCTCCTCCCATATAAAAGGGAACCTCCTCCCTCTCCTCCTCACACCACCTTGAGACTTCAAGATCAGCCAAAACCTGCCCATTTTTCTACTAAACTTCCCTATAAACATCCTAGTGGTCCTGGTATTCTTAAAATACCATCTTTAGTGCCGTAAGAGGAGGTTAAGAAGAGGCGCTTCTAAGAAGAGGTAATATTCGTTACCGATTCTTTCAAATTTATTTCTTCTTATACTTCCTCTTAATTAGTTGTTTCATTATGAAGTAATAACATCAGTATAACTCATATACTGATATGTTATTATAAATATGAAACAACCCTATTTCACCTTCTATCCATCCTATGGAAAATGAAATCACCGCGTGTGTGTACGTACGGAATACCGTCTCCACGCCGTGGTGTAATCTGCTTTCCACCACCACCTTACTTGGTTAGGTATAATGGTGTAAAGAATAACTATATATGATTATTGTAAAGTGATATTAATTCTTAAATAGTATACATACACTTCAATACAATTCCACGATCATGGGAACCATATCATTGCTCATGCGTACGTATGGCCTACCGTCTCCACGATGTGATGCGACCCGTTCTACATGATCTTCGTTGAATAATAATTATATAAATGGATTTAATGAATAAATATGATATATGTTACACTAATAACATTCTTTTAATGACGTATCTATAACCTATAAATAATAATAAGAATTTATTTGACAAGACATGCATAAGAACATAAAGCAATGAACACCCGAATAACAAGTAGCAATCAAATTTTACTAATAAGAAGATAATAATATGAACATATATGATATTATTACAATTATTATGATTTCGTAATAAGTCAATGAAATTATTTAAATAATTAAAAAGAAGGTTCGGACACATACAAATCATATCGGACCTATGGTAAGGGAAAATATCACAATCTCATTTTTATCCGAGATTGTCTATACTTCAGAATTTACGGGGGAATATTTATCATCCACATCCATGTTTCCTCAATATGAAATATTATTTCTATCCTCTTATAATTGTTTAAATCCTATTTTACCCATTGGAATGTTTTTAGTAAAATATATGAAAGGAATATTTTTCCGTTTTTTGTACGAAGTACTTTTTTACTTTTCCGGCCAAAGTACGAGAAGAATGTTCTTTCTTAACTTATACGGAATGAATGGATTTTTATGATTCCATAAAAAATTGTTTCCATGAAGCTTCCATTAGAAGTTTTCAAGATTATTTTTAATCATATTCTTTTTTTAAAATTTTATGACATTTTAAGAAAGGAAAAGTGTTTTTTGAAGTAGAAAGGATATTTTCCTCAAGAATGGAGTTCTAGTGTTTTATCGAAATTATTTTCAAATAAGAATAATATAGGGTTCTGTTTCTATTGCTATTTTTACATTTATTGGATTATGTTATGATGGAATTATTTTTATGATTTCCTTTTATGGATTATTTTATGATGGCATGATTTTTAAGAATCCCATTTTTGTTACATGGTTTATGCTATGATGTATGATTTATGATCTTGTGGCACACACATGAATGGTATCATTATAAGCTGGGTGTGACCTATATCTCCCTCCAATTCATTGGGTAAAGATTTATATCTCATGAGATAGACATGGCTGTAATGGAAGGATAATCCGGTTCAATGATACAGGACTGAAACAAGGAGTGAACTCGGTTCAGAAATGGACTTTGTCCGCTAAGATAGTCTTGGAAATGAGTCTTGAATACTATGAAATGATTTTATTTGATTATGTGTGTATGACACAAAGTTTCATGTTTTATGTTATGATTATTGGGATTACATTTCACTACTATGATTTATCCCATGTTTTGATATTATGATCTCTTTTGCAGGTTAAGATTTTCGAAATGCTATGTTCTTATGAATATGATATTTCCTTTGTTTACCCTTACTGAGCATTTGAGATCACCCTTTTTTCTTTTTTCCTTCCCCAGGTCAAAAATAAGGTCATTAAGTAGGATATTCCAAAAGGGACTCTAGATATGATGAAATAAATGGGAGAAAATGTATATGATTTATGAACTGGTTGTTTATGTTTCCCAGTTTCTAAAGACACTATACCTATACTGTCCTACCATGGTTTTGTTATGTGTTTTAATAAGTATGCTTCAATTCTGAAGTAATAAAAATATATTTAAAGTATGGGTCGTTATAATGAATGATAAAATTGTAAACAACTATGGTTATAATTTTCCATTTCTCAATATATCCATTTTTAAGGATACATTAAAATACCCTTACATGAGATTATATGACCCAAGAATGAAAATTTCTAAAAATTAAATTCACACTTGGTAAATTTTGTTTAAAACGTCTCCGTTTGTTGGGTATTCCTTACAATTCTTAACTGATATCCTAATATTCCTTTCTCTTGGAATATATAATAATCTTATCTATAAACACTACCAAAAACTGATCAAGGTAATATATAATGAGTCTATTCATTAAATCCATTTACATAGAAGGGTAATTTTTAGGACCAAAGGACATCAATTTAAATTTATAATTTACATACCTCGTATGGAAGGATATCTTAAGTGTGTCTTCACTTTTTACCCTCAACTTATAGTTCCCAATTTAAATATCAATCATGGAAAATTATTGATCTCTTTATAATTGTTCAAACAAATCATCGATATGGTATAGAGTATACTTGTTCTTGATAGTAATCTTGTTATGTTATTACTGATCAATGCATAGTCACATTGAAAAAATTTTATTCTTAGGAAAAATAATTGGTCCACCTCAAGGTGATGAACTTGGTTATAAAAACACCTCATTAAGATTCTACTGGAGTTTATTATTTAATTCCAGTAACTCAATTGGGTATATTCTATAAGGATTATTTGAAATGGGTGTAAAACTATGTATGGGTTCTATTGAAAAATAAGCTTGAAAACTCATAGAAATATTATAAAATACTTCTGGAAATATATAAAAAACAATAATAAAATAAAATGGTCTTCAATTTTGAGTTTCTCTACAACTATCTGAGACAAATAACCTTCTTGGGAAGGAATTAATAGCCACAAGATATATGTAATTTTCATTGAATGTTTGTGTTCATCCTTACATCAATTTATGAACATGGGTTATTTTGGAATATGATATGTGACTTCCCGTGATCAGAAATTAATATGGAATCCATTTTAAGAAATCTAGTCTATTCCAAGATTCGCATAAAATTCATCTAAAGGGACAATTAAAATATTTATTGGGAGCACATTCCCAAATACTTCAATCAAATATGAACTATAAACTTGAGATGCAATCATCATACCATTAGAATATTTCACCACTAAATATCTAATCATTGTTCTGGTAATTAATTATCCTATTAAAATTACTTATATATAAAAGAGTTAATAAATATATAAAAAATTAGTTTTAAGTTGTTCTAGAGTTGATAATAATTGTACCTTTTACCATGTCATTCTCATAACCCAATTAACCAATCACGGTCGCATAAGATTTAATTTTTCTTGGATCTTAATATATTTTTTATTCCAATAATCATCATAAACATTTGTATTTGTGAACATGTTAGAATAATTCATAATCTCCATGATTTTAAATAATTTAATGCTTAGTGGTGTATTAGTTGGGGTCTTCTTCTCCTACATTCCATTAACCGGACTAATCATGCCCTTTAAACATTAAAGGGAATTATGAACCGATATCTAGATTTAAATAACTTCCAAGTTCCAATAATGAAATTTCATTGATGTTTTTCCCAAATTTCGGGAATATAGATGAATAGAATTTCTTTCCACCACAGGATTTATTTTTGTTTTCTTGTGACTCGATTTTCATTTTCTTATAAAACCCATAGGAATGGTGGGAATATAAAATTTATATTTATACCAAGATTGTAAATAAAATTTTTTCTCTACAGATACTAAATTATCTGATAGCTATACCCTTTTGTAGACTTGGTTTTAAGCCACTAAAGAATAAATAAAATTTTCTTTCATGGGTACTAAATAAACAAGAAGACTAATTTTCATGTGTTATAAAATTTTCTTGATAAGTAAATGTGGATTCATCATCATTTTTATTAATCTAAAGGAAGTCCTTCTCCATAATGTTACATAGAATACATGGGAATTACTTACTAACAAGGATCCTCTTAAACTCATCCTATTCAATAGAATCAATTTATTCCACTTGTCTTGTATTCATCAAAAAGATCCACCAATGATCTGATTTTCCTTACAAACATTAAAAATCTAGGACAACATTTTTATTTTTTAGAACTATAAAATAGAATACATCTTCTCAATCATGTTGATCCATTTCTGAACCACTATTGGATAAAATGACCTCCTAAAAGAAGGTGATTTAGCCTCATGAATGACAAAATAGTACGTTTTCCCCTCCTTTGATCACATGGAAGATCAACCTGATTCATGGCCTAAAAAAGTTGGTTGATTATAGAAACAACATTCTATAATCTAACTCTCACAGAATTTGGATCCTCAGGTGGACAATCATTTCATTATTCATCACATTCATTGTTAGCATGATGTCTTCTGGTTATATCAATTAACTAATTCCAAAAATAAAAGTGTGGGAAATATTATTAATAGTGGTAAACCACATAATAATGAAAAATATAAAGGTTTTATATATCATGAAATCTTCTTTTCGTCCCATGAAACCTAATATTTAACCTAGGTCATCCATGGTAATCATTTAATCAAAACATTCATAATGGTTTATAAACAAACTGTCAATTAACCCAAGAATATCCCACAGTATTGTCAAACTAGGTGTGAAATAAGGGAACACTAACCATGAAATAGAATAATATATGATATATAATCAAACAACTCTTTTTAGGTTTGTTTCCCTTAGATTCATATTTTACAAAACTACATCAACTTTTAGTATCCAGATAGAGATATTTTTCATAGAAAACCTCATTCCTTTCTTTAAAATAATTTAGGTAGTTCTCTTTTATATAGAATTATCCAAAGTGTTATCATACTAGTATCTAAAAGATAACTAAACCTTGTATTATTGCCAAATATAATGACCCAAAAATTTCCTACCAAAATATTACATCTTTTTAGATGAATATTTAATACATATCATAAATACACACCCACGGATCATAAATCATCAATCTATTTAGAGAATAGATACAAAATATTCCTATTTCATGAACTAATTTCAACATATCCCACAAATATCTCAATATATAAAAAAATTTATAGACATATCTTTCTCAAACCTATCATCATAAACCAGGGGAAAGGAAACATAACAAATGGTGAGATTAGATGCTCAGTAAGGGTAAACATAGGGCATAGCAATTGATGATCATATTGAATCATAACATAAAAAAATTGTATAATATCATGAAAATAACATAAAAAGGTCATAACAAATCTTTAAATGATCATAAAAAAGAGTCAATTCATAAATATTTTTCATTTCAGAAGGCATAAATCATTAGAGTGATAAATTATATTAAATAAATCGAACACCATATGTTCAGTTCATAAAAATGTGGAACCAACATAGTTATATAAAACATTTCATAGGATATAGTTAACTACCAAGACCATGAAGGCATAGTGTATCTGGCCTCATCACATATTACCCATATTTGATTAATCACATCAACTTGTTTTCATTGTGTATCAAGTACATAGACTTTTTTAACATTGTTATGTCTTAAGATATAAAAAATTACCAAATTCATTATAGGGATATATAATTTTTGGCCCACCTTTTATATAATTAAAACAATAAATATGTGTTATAATTGATCATAAAACACTTTTTATATCATCAAATCATAACATGTTCAAATAAAACATGTTTTATAAACATTTCATTAATTAATCATAGTATAAGCTGTGAAAAATAAATTGGTTTTATAAAAATATCATCAATATAATGATAAAACATAAAGTGAAATAATAAGTATGGTATAATTGGATCATATACTCATTAAATCATAATTAATATCAAATTATGTTATCATATATGAAAATTATGTGAAAATATTATTGAAACATTTCTTGAGGAAATTAACATGTCCACTTTGAAAATCACTTTTAAAAATAAAAATATTTCCAAAATATTATGGAAATAATTTTTTTTAAAAGAACCATGGAAACTTATAAATAAATCTTCAAATAATTATTTATTCATGATGGAAATAATTTCCATTCATTCAATATAAATTAAAATTAAATATTAATTTCATATTTTTGGTAAAAAAGTAAAAAATTGCCTCATTTGGAGAATGAAAACAATATTTATTTTAAACAATTTTTTAGAAATTTAATAATGGGTAAAAATTATTTTATAAATCATATAAAAATAATTAAAATAATTAAAATATTCCTGAAATCAATTTTCAAAAACACGAGTATGGATGAAAATTATTTTCTACCAAATAGAGAGAAATAAAGTTAGTTTACACTTTAAAATATTATTTACATCTCTTGAGTACGTAAAATGAAGAAAATAAAAATAAAAAAATTATTTTCTAGAAATTACTAGAGTAGAATAAAATTATTTGGATTTATGAAATAAGGATCATATAATTTCTATAATGTAAATTCAATCATAATCTATCTTGATAAAAATATTATTGAAACATAAATCCCTTACCTCATGTATCAAATTTTTTCATACATGATTGAAACTCTCGTATAATAAATAATGGTATAATATAAATTTATTCAAAACCAAACTCCTACTTATATATAATTTAATTATATCCTCTTATCCCCCATTTAGTGACAATTCTTTATTAAAATCTCTGTTTCAGATGATAACTGCATCATTTTCCATATATATTTTGGCTTAATAGTTTTGTACCTTTTACATTGATCTTGGTTAAATAATATAAAAAATTTAAGAATGATATAAATTAAATATATATTTATCATATAAATATTTTGAGTGATCCATTAAATTAGATATAAAAAAATTTACACAACTAATTGAGACTGTGGGTTGTATGTTTGCATGGATAGAGTTTCATTTTTTTGATGCATAAAAAAAGGTCAATAATACTTAATATTTTAAGAATAATTATTATAATAAATATATATAAAATATTCACTAAAAATAAATTATTACCATCCATTTCAAAATAAAGTGAAAAAATTATTACATCGCTTCGTGGAGGTAATAGTTCACACGTACGCATGAGCGACGTTATCGTTTTCCAAAGGATTGGAAGGTAAGAAGTTATATGTGACATTATAATTATTAAAGTATATGTATGTAATAAATATCATATATATACTTTAAATCCTTCATTTTATCAACTCATGAGATATGATGATAGAAAGAAAATTATATTGGTCTCAATGCGGTAGTCCACCGTACACACGAACGATAACTTCATTTCCAAATTGATAAAATATAAGATGTAAATAGGTTATAAAATAAAAATAAAAATATATAAGTATATTATATATAGTTGTTTTATTATATTGTAATTTCAAAAACATCATTTAAGGTTTTAATATAATAATTAAAAAGAAATAACTTGGTGAAGAAAATTACATTTTCATTGAAAAATATCCTTTGAATTTCTGATTAAATATCACAGGGTTGATCTTTAGGGAATACCAAACAATATAGAACATGTATAAGTTTGTTGGAAATATATATTTTTTGTCTTTATTTAGAAAAATGGATTGATACATGTGAATAAGTGAGGGGAGGAGACGTCCATTTATAATTGAGGTGAGTGGCTCACTTTTAATTTTTCAATGTTTTAAAATAATTTCAAGTCACTTCATTGGAAACATGGATTAAAAATTGACCATTATATAACATTATATAATATAAGGTAGAAATATTTCTATAAAATTTAAATTATAAAATTTGTTTTGTCATTTTAACCCTTATATTTTTAGTTAACCCCCAGTAAACCCATATTAGCATTGACCATGGTAATAAATTTTTAGTATTTTACTATTCATTAGGGAAAAATTTAGGTTGGTATAATTAAATAATATTTATCATTCTAATTAAAAAAATAACCATTTTATAAAATTTAATTCAAAGATGTTTCATAATTTAATTTATAATTAAATCTACAATCACTATGAAAAATAATTTTTCCAAAGAAAATGATTTCTTAAGTATAAAACATTTTTATATACTAATTCAATAGAAAATTGATTTTAATGACCAAAATTGGGTTAGTAGTAGTATTTTGGAACATATTTTACTTTTTAAACCATTTTAAACAAAAAATGGGACTTTTTAAATTATTTAAATGAAAATGTATTTTTTTTAATATAAATCAGTATTTTTCACTATTTTGAAAAATTCTTTTTTTACCAAATTCATTAAAATTAAATATAAGATAGTTTTGAAATTTTTCATTCAAAAATAAATATAATTTTTTAAAATAAATCATTTAAATATGACAAAAATTAATTTTAAAATAATTTTTCCAGACATAATGAAACAATTTTTTTAAATAATGTTTTTAAGAATAAAATTAGATTTATTCTTATCCCATTTATTGACAAAAGATTAGATGCATGATAAATTTTTTCCTTGAATATATAATATATAATTTTATTAAAATATTTTACTAATAGTTTTTAATTTAATTTATTAATATAAAAACATATTACATGCATAAAAACTACTTTTCATAAAAACATATCCTTTATTTTCAATTGTTTTTTATTTATATTTTTAATTAATTAATAACAAAAGAATTTTTTTATAAATTTATAATAAATATTTATTTCATAATTTAGTTAGTACTATTCATTCCTACTATTCCAACAGTTAGGAGATAACTATAAATTAAAATAAAAATATTTTCAATGTATATCACGATTCATTTAAACTCAATGATTCAAATAATGCATGCTATCAAAGAAATTAAATTTATTTGAATATAAAATCATGGGTTGTTTGAGTTCTGTACACTCATAAGGTGTTCCTTATATATATTTTTTCTAATTTAAATTTTCATGCTCAATGACATGATATAATACATTAGAGGAGGGGTTATCGAGCTGTGGTAATGTCTCCATAAAGCACTACATATGCCAAAGTGTGATTCCCCTGTCCTGCACTCCCAGAACTGGTTCCTTAAACACATACATTATATAATTACTTTGATACCATTTATAAAATCAAGTATTTCACCATCCTTAATTACAATATCAAAAAAACATTATTTCTTCTTCTACATTCTGTGGATCTTTTCATTTTTAGTGCTTTATATAATTTGGACACATCATAAACTAATAAATCCCATGTCATTATCTACTGATTATATTTTTCTAATTATATAAGAAGCTACTTAATTCAGGATGAGTTTTCACCATCTACCATAAATTCTTTCACATGTTTTATCCTTCTAAAATGTCTTTTGTACACCTTTTCTTCAAAACAGGAGGAAATGGAAACCTAAGAAGGGGTGATCTCAAATGCCCAGATAGAGAAAATATACAACTGAGGCAATTATGACAAAAACATTGTGTAAATATTATAGCATGAATAAGTATACAACATGTAACGGTAATCAATATTAAACTGATAGCATTCTATATCCATGAAAATAAATTAAAACATGTATATCAATAATACTGATCTCATACTAATGGAAATCATAATTCCATACATCAAAAACATATTTCCAAGTCCTTATGCTAAGATACAATCTTATTATGGTGAGACACATATAAAAACCCCAATTTTGATTATCTCAACAAATCCATCGATCCATATAAGTACTATATATTTCTATGCCCGACCTATCACGTGATTTGTTCCAATACATTCACTATAAGAGTCAATAAGAATTCTAAAACCATTCCTTAATGATCAATTTGTTATATAAAGTCACGATTAACCATATAATGAAAAATATAGAATATCAATATTTTTCACCATGCCAATAAAAGGGATAATATGATCATAACTCACCAAGATAAATATAGAGTATGATCAAACAATATGTAGTCAACATACCAATAAAAATCTGTATTGGAATAACAATGTACAGAATGTCATTACTTTTCCTCATATTAATTAATAGGTTATCATGATCAAACCACATATATAGAAACAAGGTGGATGGTTATACTAAACATAGTCAAAATTCCTTTAATAGTCATTATTTGAATAATAATATGTGAAATTTCAATACATTTCTCAATGTCAATTGAATAAAAAAAATTTAGGTGAACATAATCCAATATAAATTATATAAAATATAATGTTCTAATCATATAGTGAAATCCTTATATGAATAATTCAATACCATAATAACAAAACTATAATCCATCCATAAAAATAAGGTGGATGGTTTCAAAATAACATACCACTATAAAAACAAAGGAACCTTAGAAGGATGCTTACAGAGATAAAAAAAATAATCGTAAAATGATTTCATCGAACAACATCACAAATGAATGTATCCATAATAAAATTATTTGATACCACAAGTTAAATCCACCAAATGATAACACATATATATTAGAGAAACAATAATTAAACATAAAACCCATTATGGTAAAACCTTTTGAAAATAAAAAATATTAGTGGAAATGAAAACATAAAAGATCTTTTAAAAAATATTTTTAACATTGATGTAAAATAATAATTTACATGTCAATTTTAAAGGTAAATTCTAAAAGGTGATGTTAATTCTCATGAAAAACATAAATTTAAAAAATAATATCCAATAATGATCCTTGAAAATATATAAATTTTACCTTGGAGAATGGGGAGAGGAAGACAAAACATATGAATGTTCAAGGAAACCCACTTTTTATTATTTTTAAACTACCATTGTTCAAAAATCACATTATTAGAATAGTAAAAATACATTAATTTTTTTTAAAAAAATAAATTAAAATATTGTATTATAAAAAACAATATAATTAAATACAATGGTGTGAGAACCCAACCATGGAAGATATAATTTCTTTATGAAACAATATATCTCATGGAAAGAAGACTTGAGTTATTAATATCCCTTATGGGAAACATAGTCTTTAAGGAATAAAACCTTTGAAAATGGGTTTATATGGTAAAAATCTAAAAAAAATTGAAAATCAAACATAATAAAATAAATGTGTATAATGTACCCAACTTATATGGAATATGTTCAAGTGAATAATCGTTATACAATTAAATAAAACCGAGTTACGAAAAACTATAACAACTCAGGTAATACTTGAGTCAAAAGACTTTTAAAAAAAGATAATGATTGGGATTAGTTGATCATATGTATTACAAGTATATAAGGTATTTAAAATTATTGTGAGAGTAAATAAATAGAATACCATAAAAAGGAAACATGGTTTATAACATGTAACAGGTCACAAATAATTACAATTAAAACAAAGAAAACAATTGTGGCTTGAGTAACACATTACTCAAAAAACCTTAAAAGAGTTATCTTGTAATTGAACCTAAAAAATATTATTAAAATATAATTCATGATATTATTTATCACATATATATTATATAAATCACATAAATTATATTAAGTGTATAATACCAAAGATTTCTCAAAGAGAGGAATTAGATATGAAAACCCTAACCTCGGTCCTTAGTTTTTATGCACTTGCACCAAATGTTCCAAATACTTAACTTAAGTTTATTAAATACATAATTAAAACCCATATTCATAAATACAAAAATTAATAATGTTGTTTTCTAATCATTTTACAAACACACACACACACAGATATTTTTTTAACCATTTTCAACATTGGGTGAATGAAATATTTATCACCTTGAACTAGTTTCAAAAAATATGTGTTGATATCTATTGCTTTTAAAATTTTCTTCACAAAGATATCATCTAAAATACTATAATTAATATTCTAATATATTTTATAATGATATAATTTCATTTCATGGTAGGTTTGGTTGTGATCCATGAGGTTGAAATCGGGGACGAGCATGGTTCAATGATTCTTAATGAACAAAGGGTTCTTTATTAATTATTGAGTTAAATGTTGATATAATATTACTAGAAACAAAAAATATTAAGTTATTTTAATATTTTTATATATTTATATTAGTAAATAATTTTTAATAGTTATCCATGTTATAAATTCATAATATTGTTTAAGTAGGTGGTTCAACTGACCCCACATGAACTGACCATGATTAATCGATGATTATGATGTGGTTTAGTTGTAATAAAATTATAAAACAACATAATGATACTATTTAGTGACTATTAGTGTGTTTATTAAAATATTGAGGAATTATAATAAGAATTAATTGGTTTGAAAATACTACATAGTATGAATAATAATATTCTCCTCTTTATATGCTCGTTTAAGATGGTTAATGTTACAATGATATAGTATTTATAATATTAAGTATAGAATGCCTAATTTATATTTATAGAATATAAATAATTAAATAATTAACATATATAATCACTAAACCCATTTTCAAAACCATCCATGAAATGTGGTTATCAAGAAATAAAATGTTTCATTCATGGAGGCGGTAGTATGAATACCCCCATGAGCAGCATTATGATTTTTTTCGATTGAATGGGGGGGGAAATAGATGATGGTTATACCATAAATATTATAAAGTTTCAGTATATTATTTTTACTGATTTCATTATAAACATATGGTTAAAATGGGTTTGGTTGAGGGTGGATGGGAAGGGTAAAGAATAAAAGTAAAATGGTATGTAATACTTATGTTGAGAATTTGGATCTTTTCTTGAAGTGTCCTTTAGGAATGAAGGACTAGAGAAAATATTTTGATACTATGAGTTTTCAAACCTGTATACATTATATTTAACATGAAAATTGGGAAGTGTTTATTGACATTTTTAGATTATGTGTTTGATATGAGGTGAAAGGAAGTGATCACATTTTTAATGTGAAAAGGTGGGACAAATCATTGGAAAAAATGTTAGGTAAGGGACAATAATGGAATTGGATGATATTTAAGTTATTCAGGTGGATAATTGGTATGTGATACATGTGTTAATGACATTAAAAACTAAAAAAGTATTTCAAGAAGCTGTATGTGACCTTTTATAAATTAAAAAATCAAGATACCTCATCTACCCATTTTACCTTTATTAACCACGATTTAAAATCAACCATGATAATTGTTTTATTTATAAAAATGTAATATGACCATATTTAAAATTTTCAATGTATTTAATTGGTATTTGGGATATATTTAACCTAATTAAATTTCTAAATATGATAAAATTAACTTTAAAATTAAAATTTAAGATATAGGAAAAAACATTTTTATTGAAAAATGAATTTTTATATATTACATGTTTTTATCATTATTTACTATTAATTATTAATTTAATGAGTGTTTATATTATTCATATGTGTTTAAAATAAATATTAGATTCATTTTTTAAAATATATTTATCTAATTTGTTTAGATAAAATTTATATTGCTCATATAAAATTATATACTTGAAAACATCCATTTTAATTATATCATGGTAATTAATATTTATCATATGTGAATCATATTGAATTAATAATAATAATTTTAGGATAGTTATATAATTTGTAATCATGGATTCTAAATATATTTTCCATTTTATCAAATAAAATTGAAATGTGTATGGAAATTAAATTTCAACATTTTCAGGCAAAAAACTCATTTCATTAAGAAATACAAAAAATCATCTTTAGAAAATATTATTTTGAAAAATCAAAAAATTATTTTCATTTTTTTCAAATGATTTTTCTGAAATAAAATATTTTAATATTTAAATTAAATACAAAAATATAGTGGAAAATTGTTCATATTAGAAAATATATTTTTAAATGGTTAACTAGTATTTATTATTATTTCCTATCAATTAAAAATTAGTATATTGGTAGTATATTATTCATATTATAAATTTATTTTATTATTATCTAATCATAATATACTTAGTTTTTGGAAATAAAACATTAATTTAAGAAAAATATATTTTTAAGTGTAAAACTATTTTTTTGTTGTTTCAGGTTTACTAATTTAACTTCATTCTAATTAAAAGTTTCTATTGATTTATTTTTATAAATATTCATTAATGAATTTAATCGTATTTATTCATACTAATTTGAAAATTAGCTATTAATGTTTATCCTTTAATATTTATATTTCATGTAAATATATCGTGGTTTGGTTAATTTTTGGTCTTTTTTGTGGAACAAGCCATAAAACAGATTTTGATTATTTAAAGTAAGTAATATATTAAAATATCTGAGTGATACCTTCCACCCCTTTAAATAAATTATATTCTCACAATTTTAAATATTACTAACTGATGAAGGTATGTAAGGTAATTCCTAATATATTCATAATTTGGGATATAATTTCTAAAATGTCAAATACCACACTCTCTTAAGTTCTATCAAGTTACATTTATTTTCTCAAAAAACATTTATCATTCACACCATAATATACCAAATAATGTATACACCCTAATCATATATTCTCTATAAAAAACATTTCCCAAAACCATTTAAATCACTAATTCAATAAACCAAAGTGATTTTTTATATTCATCAAAAAATTAACTATATCAATAAACCTCAAATGGTTCTAAACACTATTTTCTAAGGACATGCACTAGTTTACCTAAATAATAATCCCAAAAATGTAATGAACATCAAAAAAAATACCGTGAATCAATTATAAATCCTAAGGTTACAAATATAATTTTACATACATATTTAAAGTCAATCTACCCTCCATTATCTCAATATCAAGAATATATTAAACCTAGTAGTTATCCATAAATAAAACATGTGTTCTTCAATAGCTATCTCAAAAAATATAAAATTTCTATAAAATCATTTCTCAAGGTTATTGATATCATTTAATATGTGATTTCAAACTATTAATGAAAACCCACTAAAAAAATCCGTAGATTCTTCACATAATCCTGAATAAATTATAGAATACATAAAATTTCAATCAATAAATATCACTCACTAATCACAATAACTATGAGTTTCAAGATTTAAATTCTATTAAAATAGCAATGTAACTATATTTATTAATAATAAGAAACTCACCTTTTTCATAACAGTAATCATATAATAATATTATTTACCATTTATGTTTTCTCCCAAATTTTGTTTTAAGATATAGTGGGTTCTAGGAACATGCATTTCTCAGCTTCATTTGAGAGATCTAGTTTTAACTAAATACTAAACCCAAAAATGGTTGTCAATAAAATTTTATTAAATGATACCATGAATATGAATACTCAATCCTAACATATCTACTCAATTTATAGCTTTATTTCATCCTTTGATACTTCATATTAAATCAACTTTACTTTAATTTTGGTTATCTTGGGCTTATAAACCTAATCCCTTAAAGTAATTTGGAAATAAAGTTTTCATAAAGGGTTTTAAAGAGAATATGATTGACCAAATCATATCCCCTATGAGTTTCTATCCAAGTTTAAAATATAATTCCCATTCACCATGCACCTGATTGAAGATCGATTTAATGCTCAATCAACATTTTTTAGGAGACTACCACTAAATGAACATGTTTCATAACCACATCCACATTCCCATTTCTAGAAATGGATTTATTTATAATAAAAATAACATCATATTTAAATTACCAAAACATTAAAATGTTATCCAATACTTAGACTCATTCTTAGGGTTTTCACTAAATTTATCTTATCATAATTATCAAATAAAGTTTTCATTATTTCATTCGAATTAAATCATATATTATTATATATGGTTATCTATATCATTGAAATTATTTTCAAAAATAACTCTTCATCCCACTAAATTATCCTAAATATATATCCAAATTGGTAATGAAATCTAAATATTTTCTTTAAAACCAACTATGATGTTCTGGACATACTCTTCTAGATCTACATCCACAAAGATATATTTAGAAACTCTCTTTAAAAATATATGTAAAATCCTAGATATAAAATATTTAATTAAAAAATAATAAAAATGATTATTTTATCTCTTACATTTTGAGGATATTTTCAGTTGTATAGATTTAGAAAATTATGACACATCAAAAAAACTAAAGCATATACCATGGATGATAAACTATCAATAAAAACCCATAGGGGTGTTGATAAAATATAACATATATAACTCTCATCTAATCATGATTGGTGGGAAGGTACTTCCTAAAAATATAGTTCATCTACCCTTGGTTGAGTTTGACATGATTTTGGGTATGAATTGACTATCCATGTATATAAAGTATAAATTATCTGGACCAGGATATATCATTTTATTTATCAGACCATCATGTTAACAAATATCTATTAAATTATTATTATTAGTTCCCTTTAGAATAAAATTCTATTATATGTGTTATGACACCCAACAATGCGGGGATCTTGGGTCAAATGATCAAGGATTATGTTAAAATTGATGAGATTCTTATTGTTTAGAATAACCTTTTATCTATCTTCCACTTATATTTTGAAAATTCAAACACAAACCATTAACAAAAAATACAATATGAAACTTTCTGGGTACAATATGAACACATGATCAAAAAATAACTTATTCTAAGAAACAATATAAATAAAATTTATTAAACCCTATAAATATGTATTCCCTAGATATGATGTTAATAAAATCACCATTGGAATCAAATACCTTATAAATCAGCATAGAATTGAGCGTAAAACCTTCTCCAATAGTTGAAAAAACTTATCTTAAAACTCAAAGATGAAAAAATCACAGTGAAATCTGTAAAGGTAAAAGAAAAACTTAGAATTTAATTAAGTAAAACATTGACTAGTGTTAATAATTTCTACCCAAATCCAAAATATAACTAGAGAACCCATTCATTCACATTGTGATACATTCATCCAAACTTATGGACCATGAATATCACATGTATAGATAGTCGTGGGATCTAATGACAAATAGAAACAAGAGAAAAACCTAACTCTTATTTCAAGGAAACTAAAAGACTCAGAGGACATTGTAATTGTAGAAATAGAGGTGTACCATATTGTTTAGCATATAATTTTTCCAGACTTATTCTTATGGAAGCATTTTTTAACGTGTTTTTTATTTCAATATTTATAGTATCGAAATTCCATAATCCTCCTTCCATTTTTCTTTTATTATTATTTTAAAAAGGTCAAACCCTAAAATTCATCAAATATTTATATAATGTTATCATAATAGTCACCACCTTCAAACTGTGGGTCTAAATATCCTTATGAAAGAAACAATATTTTACGTAAACAAAAATTATTGACTCCCTAGAGTGCAGCATTATATATGTCAGTGAAATATATAAATCATCGAAGGAGGATAAAAAATAATATCCTATTCTAATATCATATTTCAAAATATATTTTTGATAAATAAAATAAGAACTTATTAAATTTATCTTAACGAATTTTTAAATAATCATTATGATTAATTTTAAAATTGTAAAGCCTCATATTGTTATATAATCTTCAATGAATGGATTTAGTCATATATGAATATTCTTATTTCAACTAGATAGATTTAGTAGTAGTCTCCTAGGCTACATCACATAAGACCTTATCATTCAGGGTTAAAAATATATTCAATGTTATTATTTACAAATTCTAGGGTCTACATCAAAATATCAGGTGTTATTTTATCATTTAGTGGACATGATATTGAAAATTTTTTTGTGATCACATAAGGTATCTACAAGTACATTTTTGATAAGTAGACAACACATATTAATTTTAAAATATTTAAAATAATTTTATTTTTTGAATTTATTGACTTTAAATTTAACATAATAAATTAATAAGATTTATATTAATCTATGGTACTAATTATTGGGGAGGGAACCTATGTAACAAATTTGCTATACTCAAAAAAGGAATCCAGAGTTTGTATTTTAAATTCCTTCTTTTATAAATTAAATAATAACAATGACAATAATGATACAACGGTATCAAGAGAAAGAATATTTGAAAAGTTAAAAAATTAAGCTCCAGAAAGAATAGAACATAGGGATATAATGTGATTTATCAAACATTGGAACAACATGCATAGAAAGAACACCACCACATTATTAATTTATTATGAACAAATTGGGAGGTAATAAATAATTGAAAATAAAGACTCGAAGGACTAGTGAAATTACACATGCGTTAATTCCTTATCACTATAATATCTTATGAGCAGCTATGATCGAGAATGGTAACTTCACGTCCTAAATTGAATTCACTCACTCATTCACATTGATGAAGTGTGAATATAATTAATATACTCAACAAAATTGAAATAAATAACACGAAAGTGATTAGAAATCTAGTTTTTATCAAGAACATGGTTACATCCAAATGGGTGGGTCAAAACTATGATTCAAATAATTTATACATGAATCAATATTTTCTATCATTAAGGTTTAAAAGTGTAGAATATAACTCCATCATAACGATTCATAGGACTCTCTCAAAATCCATGGAACCATATTGAAGTATTATCTTCTGATATCCTCACTCATTATTTTCTTATGGGTTCATAAATATATAAATCCAAATGAATCAATCTGAGAGGCTCCTCTAATATTCAAAATATGGAGTAATCAAAGAAAGTATGTGATGTGACACAATAAAAGGAAATACAATTATCTCATGTGAAGAAATGGATATGTGGATTTTTGTGAAGGTGTTGAAGGATCGTGAGTGTAACAAATTATGAATGACCTTAAGGTTCATACGAAATGATACCAAGGGATTCTAGTATATTTATGGGTATAACTCAAAAATTAAATATTGAATATATATAGACAATAAAATATAAATAGTCACATATGGAATTATGTGAACCACCCAAGAAATAGTGGAAATTTCCCTTGAAATAATTCCATGAGTAAAAATGATATAGGTTACGGAAAACATTCCAGTACTAAGGCTGAGAAAAAATCAATCAACACATACCATGACTAGGACAACACTAGTCCGAACATATAGAAGCTAAAAAAATGGTCTTGGTAAAACATAATCACCAAGAAGAAAATCCATCCATAAGAAAAAATATTTTTTAATAATGACACAAAACTAAAAAAAACTAATGTTAAAACAAAAACAATATGAAATTTGTAGCATAAACAAGGCATCAAAAAATTGACACGAAGAATGATAGAATTTACAAAAGGTAACATTCAAACTAATAAAATTTAATCTCAATGGAACTATCCTTACCAAATCACCCATTAACCAGCCCAAACAAAATAACTTTCATTATTGAAAATTTTCATCATGTTACTAAATTAAAAATGATAATAAAATAAAGAAAAAATAGAATTCAAGTGGCATAAAATCACCAAAAATACTAATGAAACACCTTAAAATAATCCATAAATCTCATCATAATTTCTCTCAATAGAATCCAAAATTAAATAAAAAAATATGTTATCATAAGTTTTAAAGAATCATAACTATATAGCCCCATGTAAACCTATAAAATGGATAGTGGGTTAACATCAATTTTTAGTGGCACTAACTGGTCAATTTTAGTTTCCAGCCACATGGTCCTCATATTGTATCAATTCATTAATTTATTTTTAAAGTCACATAAAAATTTACCAGGGAACCCCTAACACCAATTTTATAAAAATAAATATAACTATAAATAATATACTAAGGTATAATTGACCAATTTGAGAGATTATTTGTAACACCCTGACCACAGTTGTCCAGAATCGTTGCATTATTACATAACATTGGAATGATCACAAAAGATCCAGTCTCAAAAGACCAATTAGATTAGTAGCCTTGGAATCACTTGATACATTCATAAAGTTTACATTACATCATAAAGTGAATAACTAAAACAACATCTTGTCTCCATATACCACACTCATATCCCCTCATACTATCCCTGCAGGTCATTCATAAAATACTTCTTCACATCCTGGGAAAAATAAAACATTGAAAGGGGTGAGCTCAGATGCCCAGTAAGGATAACAATATAGCGGAAACTTTTATAAATAATCATAAACATTTATGATAATGTATAACTAAAACAAAATCCTTTTAGACTTGAACTTCATCATAATATGGCAGAAAAAATGAAATAATTCCATTTACTTATTCACATGGATATTCTACTAGTCGAATAATCACATGCAATATCAATAACAAATTTCATAATGATGGAATGCATAATGTCAAACTATCATAACCACATAGTCAAGGCCTTGTGCCAAGACTACAAATAAGATTTTGTCAATGCCTTATTCCAAGACACTAGTTTGCCTATTGAGACTTACCGATGCATCGAGGAGCTATAGCGAGCTCCACCCGTCACTTTTTAAGTCCAATGCATTCCTCATATGAGAAGGTTGAAACATAACATAAACATTCATATTAATACTAGCATATGAAATTTCAATACATTATCCATAAACCATGAATGGTATAAAAATAACACATCCACATTAAAACATATCACAAAACCATCAATACTATATGGAAGTTTTGTATCATAATAAATCAACTTCAAATAAGCTTAAAATCCATCAAACGATGTTGACATAAATGAAATCAAAACTATTTGATAGAAATATCTCTTTTTATTTAAAAAATCATTTAAAAGTCACATTATTATAAAATAAAACATTTACTTTGAGAATATTCTTATAATATTATATGGGAAGATTCGAAGATTTTATAATGGAGGAAAATAGTCGCACCCACAATATAAGTTAAAGAATACATTCTTACCTTAATTCTGTTGAAAAGGTTAAAAGGGACCTTGTTTGGAAAACGATGAAAAGATTCCTTTGTAAACATCTAACAAAAAGTTAAAAAATGGTATAAATGAATTTAACCAATAGTTTTTAAAATATTAAGAATGATTTTAAATACATTTTTATGAAACATGGATGTGGATGATAAAGAGGTCCCAGTAGATAATTAGGTATAAATAACCTCAGATAATGAAGAGATTGGGAAATAAACCATTACCTTGTAATTTTCATTGGTAGAGGGTAGGTTAACCTCCTGTATAATTTTTAAGTAATTGTTATTAAATTATACAAGAATAATATACATAAATATGATATCATATATGATCTTTTAATATTTATTTGTTAATAATATTTTAGTATTATCGTCATTTCAGGTGATCATTTACTCGTTTTATTTAATATGTTTTGTTACATAAGTCATTCTTGTAATCCATAGGTTGTATCGTATTTATATACAGAATGATATCAATTCCTTAAACATTATTTTTAATCATCAAATGAAAATTATTCTTGAATTGATATGATGGGGAATGAATCTCATCGCGTTGGTGGAGATGGTAATCCGTACGTACGCACGAGCGACAATATCATTCTTTTGATATTAAAATAATATATAATTGGATGGTGAATCATATATATAGAATCATTATGATGTTATATTTATTATTTACATGAATTACACATCATTATTATACCCATCCAAATAATAATGTGTTGAATAACAATTACACCACAACGTGGAGACGATAAGTCGTACGTACGCACGTATGGTGACATGTCATTCAAAGGATGGATAGAATAATGAATATGGTTGTACCATATTTATAATAACATCACAGTATATAGAAGATACTGGATTTATTATTTTAGAATGTAAATAACAAATAATGAAGAATTTTAAGAAGAAATGATCTTGAAAGAGGGCGGTGAAATTATTACCTCTTCTTCTAGTTCTTCCTTTTGATTTGATCCAAAGGGCTTCTTAGGTTAGATTTATGGTCAAAATAATCCCTCTAGTTTGAGTTGGGGTAAGTTGAAAGGATATTTTGTCAGGGTTTGGCTGATTCAAAGTCTTTGAAGTTATTAATTTGAGAGAATGTGGAGTGCCCTTTTATAAAAGGGGTGAGGGGCACCTTAGAAAAAACAAAATATATTATTTTATAATAAATTCCTATTCAGTTTAAAATGGCTCCAAAGTAAACTATTTCTAGGTTAAGGTGGGGATGGGTCAAAATCCTTTCAAGAAATAGATTTTAGACAGGTTTAGGTCACTATATTAACCTTATCATTTATATTTAACTCTTAGTTAAATCGTTTAACATTTACCATGTCTCTTTGTATTTTTTTATTGTATGGTTAATAAACTTACTATAACAAGCCAAGAGAACCCCAAGTGGTTCATTATTAATATATATAACCTTATCTAAGTCATTTGGCCGAACCATATATTTTTAGGAATAGAATATCAATTAATAATATAATATTTGTTTTAAAAACACTTTTATATCAATTTTGACACTATTTGGTATTTTTCTTCTTCTAAATTTATAAAAGTATTATTACTTAGAAAATAATTCATCTAACCAACCCTAATATGTCATATTAACCTATAAATTTAGTGGAATTCAAAAAAAGTCTCGAATTACATTTATTTGGATATTTATAATATCAATTATCTTAATATTTCATTAATTAGGTAATTATTGCATCACCATTGTGTCATAAATAAAATAATTTATTTAATTTCTAAAAATAATAAATAAAATAATATTATGTAGGAAATATTTTTATATTTCTAAAGAATATTTATAATTGAATTTATCTTATGTATAACCCTATATTAAAAATGTTTTAGTTATTAAACTTTGATTTTAACTCTTTTTTTTTAAAGTTGACATGAACTAGTTTCCCAGTTCATGTCCAAGAAATTTATTAAATAAAAAAAGGGGTACATGGAATTTTTGAGGTGTAATGCACTTAAAAACTCTGGAATTTAAATAAACCAATAAAAAAATACATTAAAAACAAAAGAGAAATGCAGTTAGACATCCCTCGTGAAGTGCAGCCTTGCGGACATGCACTGATCTTTCAGTCCTGCTGCAAGTAAGTCAATAGTTCATGGGATAGGCAGGTAGTTCTGTATCTTGGTGAAGACATCGAAAACCACATGCCAAGGTGTAGTAACTCCAAGAAATCTCTAGGGCCCCAAGGTGAAGTCATGGTGAGGTGAAGTCATGGTGAAACATCAAAATCCACTGGCAGGGGTCTTCAGAAGTTTCTAAAAACAGCGGACACCTACAGCCTTCATGAGATACATTGCAAAAAGGAGTAGACCGCGCCTTATTTGCAATGATGTGAAGACAGAGCAGTCTTCATCTTCAAAATCGAAGCACAGCAGTCCAATCTCATCTGGGTTTTATCATGGGAAACCACAACACCTAAGAATATAGGAGTGGGAGTGATGGTTCTACCATGACCATAGAGACTGTGTTTTCCGGCCATCATCCCAGTGAGTCATCATGCTGCTCCCCGGAATATCCAGAGTCCAAAGAGCAAACACAGATTTCATAACATCATAACTGAATAACATTCAAGTTCCTTCTTTTTCTGCATCTCCAGAATAAAAACTTCAGACATATCTTCAAGCCATCAAAAGGTCATCAACAATAGGAGAATGCAGTCAATCAGACACAACAGAGGTCGGGTAAGCAGCATCTCTACCAGAAACCTTTAGACAAAAAATAGACAGAAGAGAAAAGCAATTAAAGACAATAACAACCATCACCATCAACCGATCCATATCAAAGAAAGATCAAAATCTTTATATCTAAAATCAAATAAATCCAACAACCAAAAGGATCAAACCCAAGGGATATCCCTAAAGTTGAAGTTGGGATTTTTCTTGAATTCCTCAATCATCCTCATATACATTCTTTTCCTGATATCCAGATATGTATCAGCAGAAATATGGCGATGAAGGTACTTCCAATATATCAATTTATCTTGCTCGGCCATCCATGCACAAACCTCATCACTCACATCTTCATCTTCAGGTATCTGGAAAGCATCCTTGTATACAGGATCCTTCTTTCTTTCATAGTTCTCTTCCATATGAATTGGAACCATTTCAGCCAACTCCTTCGAAGACTCAATGTGAGAGGCTTGAAAGGAGTGGGTAACAAATGTCCTTTCTAATTCAGAGTAATCCCTATGCTTCCTAGTCTTTTTAGAGTTGAGGGTAATAAAAGCATCCTCATCAAAAATAGGCTTTTTTCCTTTTCGAGAACCTGATTTGAGGGATTCCTCCTCAATTCCAACTGATGAGTCATCCTCCATTTCAAGATTATCAACATTTTTATCATCATCAGCCTTATCACTAACATCTTGTTGTTCAAGTATCATCCTCTGATCCGTTTCTATAGGAACATAATGTTGTAAATCTTTATCTTGGTTTTCCATCAAGGGTTGCAGGTGTAAGTTTGAGCCCTCAACAGTGATACGTGAAACACATCGTGAACTTGTGAGAGAATTGGCGGCATTTCCAAATGGTAAGATACATCCCCAATTCATTCTAGAATTTCTAAAGGTCCAATTTACCTGGGACTCTATTTACCTTACTTACTGAAATGTATAACTCCCTTCCATGGAGATAGCTTCAAAAAAACATGATCTCATACCTGAAATTTCAAATCCTTCCTTCGGTTATCAGCATAGGTCTTCTGCCTACTTTGAGATGCTTTGATGTGGTTTTGGATTACCTTTACCTTTTCCATCATTTCCTCTACCAGTTCTGGGCCTAAAAGTTTTATTTCACCAATGTTATCCCAACGGGTTGGTGTGTGACATCCATTTCTATATAACACTTTATATGGTGTCATCTGAATACTTGAATGGAATCTATTATTATAGGAAAATTCCACCAGTGGTAAATATTGATCCCACATACCCTGAAAGTCAAGTGAGAATGATATCAACATGTCTTAAGGTTTTAATAGTCCGTTCTGATTGTCCATTAGTTTGGGGGTGGTATGCAGTGATCAAACGAAGTTCAGTATCCAGGGATTTCTGATGACTTTTCTAGAATCCTGAAGTAAAACGTGGATCACGATCAGAAACAATCGATAGTGGTACTCCATGAAGTCTTACAACTTCATTAATATATTTTCTTGCTAATCATTCAAGTGTTAAATCTTCTCTTATAGCAAGAAAATGTGCTGATTTGGTAAGATGATCAATAATGACCCATATAGCAATGTTCCATCTAGGAGTCTTCGGTAGCCCCATGACAAAGTACATTGTAATATTATCCCATTTTTCCTCATGTATGGGAAGATGTTGCATGACTCCTCCAGGTTGTTTCCTTCCAGCATTCACTTGTTGAGAAGCCATACATCTTGACAAAAAATCAGAAATCTCCCTCTTCATGTTGTCCCGGAAAAAATGTTCCTTCAAATAACTATACATTTTGGTTCTCCCAGATTGTATAGATGTATTGGAACTATGAGAATCATCTAAAAATTACCTTTTTAAATCAGGTATATCGGGAACAAAAAGTATCTTCCCAAATTTCAAAATTCCATCTTCATACACAAAGTCACTCAATCTCACATCATTCATAGTTTTAATCATCTTTTTAAACTCTTCATCATTGGTCTGAGAACTCATTATCCTTTCTAGTAAATATGGTTTAGAAACCATTTGAAAAAGTAATGAGGTTTCACCTTCCATGGTGATTCCCATATCCAACGTTACTAGATCCATAAAAATTGGATCACTTTCAACTCTCATTTTGTTCAAAACTCCATGATCCTTTCTACTCAAAGCATCTCTCACCTTATTTCCCTTCCCCGGGTGGTAGTGTATCATGAAATCATAATCCTTGAGTTGTTCAGGCCATTGCCTTTACCTCATGTTGAGTTCTTTCTATGAGAAAATATTCTTCAAACTCTAGTGATCAATATATATCTCACATTTTTCACCATAGAGATAATGTATCCATATCGTCAAAGAAAAGACTGCAGCAGCTAACTCAAGATCATGAGTAGGATAGTTTTTCTCATGAATTTTTAGCTGTCATGATGCATAGGAAATAACCCTATCATTTTGCATAAGGACACAACCAAGTCCTTTTTTGAGGCATCACTATAAATAACAAATCCATCATTCCCTGATGGTAGAGTAAATAAAGGAGTATTGACTGATCTTATCTTCAGTTCTTCAATAAATTCTTCACACTCTTTTTTCCAAATAAATTTAACCCTTTACCTGTGATCTTCATTAATGGGTTAGCCAATTCCGCAAAGTTCTGGACAAAACACAGATAATAACCTGCTAAACCAATAAAACTGCGTACCTCGGTTATACTTGTTGGTGCCGTACATTCATGGATTGATCTTGTATTAGAAGGATCAATATAGATTCCATACTTAGAGAAAATATGGCCATCAAAAGAGATCTCCTGAATCCATAATTCTCATTTGCTAAACTTCCCATATAATTCATGTCTTCTAAGAGTCTTCATATTAATGCGCAAGTGATTTTCATGATCTTCGTAGCTTTAGGAGTATACCAAGATATCATCAATAAATACCACCAAAAAATCATCGAGATATTCCTTGAAAACTATATTAATTAGATCCATGAATACAGAGGGTGAATTAGTCGGCCCAAAAGGCATTGCTGTAAACTCATAATGCCCGTAACTAGTTCGAAATGCTGTCTTCGGAATGTCTTCCTTCTTCACACACAACTGATAGTATCCAGATCGATGGTAAATCTTTGAAAAGTATTGATCTCTATGAAGTTGGCCCAATAAATCATCAATATGAGGTAGGGGTACTTGTTCTTTATTGTTATAGAGTTGATTTCCCTGTAGTCAATACATAACATCATTGATCCATCATTCTTCTTAACAAAAAGGACATGGGATCCCCATGGAGAAACACTAGGGAGAATAAATCCCTTATTACTCAATTTCTCTATTTGTTTCATTAGTTCAACTAATTCCACAGTGGCCATTCTATATGGGGTCTCCGATATAGGCCTTGAACCATGAATTAAATCAATGGAAAACTCAATTTCTCGTTCTGGAGTATGTCCAGGTAAATCTTCCAGAAACACATCTACATATTCTTTCACAATAGGTACATACTCTATTTGAACATTCCTTTCCTCATCCATAGTTATTTCATTATCTTCCTCCCCAATAGTTGAATTTAGTTGAGCTACTGGGGGTGGATCTAGATAAGAATTAGGCGGTGACGATTCTTCTCTAAAGATAAGGTGTTTTTTATCATCGTCATCAAAAATAGTAACCTCCTTCTTCTTACAATAAATGTTTTCATCATGGTCTGAATGCCAATCCATACTAAGGATTATATAAAATTCAATCATGGGTATGACGATGAGATCAGGAGATAAAGAACATTTATGTGCTCCAATGGGGACTGATTCACAAAAAATTGTTACAATGATACTTCCCTTAAGAGTTTTAACTGAAAACTCCCTTGTTAAATCAAATTGGAAATATCTAATTTTCTTAGAAAACTTCGATGATATTAAACAAAGCGATGATCTAGAATCAAATAAAGCATTGGAAAAACTTGAGGAAACCATTCAATTACCTACCACCACGTCTTCCGGAGCTTCTACCTCAGAAGTAGTGATAGCCTAATATTGTCCTTTATACCTTGGCCTTTTCTGAGGTAAGTTCCTCTGACGCTTAGGACATTCATTTTCATAATGTCCCATCTCCCTATAATTGTTTCATTGAATATTGGTAGATTCTTTCTTCCCCTTGCAATCATCATCTTGGTGGCCTTTTTCACCACACTTGAAATAGACTCACATTCCTTTCAAGCAAGTACCGGGGTGTTTCTTCCCACATTTACTGCAAGATAGATATTCAACTTTTCCCTTATTCCCCTTATTTCAATTCATAGAGTGATCAGTCGATATCTTCTTCTCTTTCTTTGCTTTAAATTCATATGAATTAGAGAATTATTTTTCTATCTTGATAGAACATGAGAGAATATCTTCATATGACGAGAAGGATTTTAAGACTAATGCTCGACGGAGAAATGGTTTTAACCCATCAAATAAATGATCAATATTACATCTTGGGTTACGTATATAATCGGCTGCAATACTTGCTAACCTTGTAATGTTAGCCTCATAATTTGTGACATTCTCATCCTCCTTTTGTCTCAGACTCAGAAATTTCCTTTCCATATCTGCTTGATGGTTATGAGGAAAGTATTTTTCTATGAAAATATCTTTAAACTCCCTCCATTCCATATTTTATACTTCTTCATCATCCATTGTGTTTTGAATCAATGACCACCATTGGTCAGCATCTCCAGTGAGGCGGTAAACTTCCATGATAACCTTTTTCCTTTCACTACTCCCTAAGGAATGACATATTTTCTCTAAGGAATTTATATATTTCTCTGATACTAATGGATTTGTACTCCCATTGAATGTTGGTGGTTTTTTCCTCATGAATCGATCTAACATTGATCCTCCACACTGTGGATTTGGGTGCTCTATACAGGTAAGGTTATTATTCATTACCTGAGTGAGTTGTCCCAGTATGGTGATTAGATGATCAGCACTAGTTGCATCACCATCTCCACTATAATTATCTTGAGCAGGATGGAAATCCCTACATGGATTGTGTGTATTGACACAGTTTCCATTTCTTCCACTAGGAGCCATTTCTAAACAATGGCATAAACTAGATCAGTTTATGAATTAAAATACCTTATTACAAACTTGTAAAACACTTAACATAAATTGAATAGTTTATGGATATAATCCATAATCACAAAAATGTTTTCTTTGAGGATGTATATACTCATAAAACCTTCATTATGGTTTAAAAAGAAAATTAGAATTATCCTATGTATATCCCTCGGGAGTGTCATAACCAAAAGTGCAGCAAGTCCCATTGTCGTGCACCAGTTCCCGTTCTAGTCTAGATCAAACCGGTCTTTTTAGGTTTTACCCCTAGGTACATATGTGCCAGAGCCACCTCTACCTGCTCGTATCCAGACGTGGATTTATTTCTCAGAAAACTCACAAAATATCTACAATACCAAAATACTAGGAAGTTCTTCTATACTAATCCTCAATGTCTATCTTAGGTCTATGTGCTCTAATCATATTTTTTCTAAATCTAGCTTACAAGGTTTGTATTAAAATTCCTCTGATACCAACAGTAAAGCCCCGACCCCAGTTACCCAGAGTTGGTGCATTATTACGTAACATTGGCATGATCACAAAATATCATGTATTGAAATACCGATTAGTTTATCATCCTTAGAATCACTAGATACATTCATAAAGTTTACGTTACATCATAAAGTGAAAAACTAAAACAACATATTGTCTCCATAGACCACACTCATAACCCCTCATACTATCCCTGATGGTCATTCATAAAATACTTCTTCACATCCTTGGAAAAATAAAACATAGAAAGCGGTGAGCTCAGATACCCAGTAAGAATAACAATATAGCGAAAACTTTCATAAATAAGTATAAAAATTTAAGGCAATGTATAACTAAAAGAAAATCCTTTTAAACTTTAACTTCGTCGTAATATGGAAGAAAAAAAATTAAATAATTCCATTTACTTATTCACATGGATATTCTACTAGTTGAATAATCACATGCAATATCAATAACCACATTCATAATGATTAAATGCTTAATGCTAGACTATCATAACCACATAGTCAAGGCCTTGTGACAAGAATACAAATAAGATTTTGTCAATTCCTTGTGACAGGACACTAGTTTCTCACATGAGACCTACCGATGCATCGAGGAGATATAGTGGGCTCCACCCGTCACTCATTAAGTCTAATGCATTCCTCATATGAACAGGTTTAAACATTACATAAACATTCGTATTAAAACTAGAACACGAAAAGTCGATACTTTATCCATAAAACATGAATGGTATAAAAATAACACATCCAATGTCATGCATATCTCAAAACCGTCGATATTATATGGAAGTTTTGTATCATAATAAATCAACCTCAAATAAGCTTAAAATCCATCAAAGGATGTTTACATAAATGAAATCAAAACTATTTGAGAGAAATATATCTTTTTTTAATCATATAAAAGTCACATAATTATAAAATAATACATTTACATTGATAATATTATTATAAGCTTATAAGGGAGGCTTAGACAATTTTATATTGGCAGAAAATAGTCACACCCACCGTATAAGTTAAAAAAGACATTCTTACCTTAATTCTGTCGAAAAGGTTAAAAATGACCTTGTTTGGAAAACGGTGGAATGATTCCTTTGTAAAAATCTTATAAAAAGAAAAAAAAGGGTATAAATGACTTTCACCCGTAGTCTATAAAATAGTAATAATGTTTTGAAACACATTTTTACGAAACATGTATGTGGATGATAAAGAGGTCCTAGTAGATAATTACGTATAAACAACCTCAGATAATGAAGAGATTGTGAAATAAACCCATACCCTGTAACTTCCCTAGGTCAAGGGTAGGTTAACCTTCTTTATAATGGTGAAATAATTGTTATTAAATTATAAAAGAATCATATACATAAATATGATATCATATATGATCTTTTAATATTTGCTTTGTTAATAATATTTTAGTGTTATCGTCGTTTCGGGTGTTCACTTACTCGTTTTCTTTTATATGTTTTGTTACATAAGTCGTTCTTGTAATCCATAGTTAGTATCGTATTCATATACATAATGATATCAAGTACTTAAACATTATTTGTAATCATAAAATAAAAATTATTCTTGAATTTATACGATGGGGAATGAATCTCATCGTGTTCGTGGAGACAGTAATCCGTATGTACACACGAGTGACAATATCATTATTTTGATATTAAAATAATATATAATTGGATGTTGTATCATATATACAGAATAATTATCATGTTATATTTATTATTTAAATGAATTACACATCATTATAATTCCCAACCAAATAATAATATATTGAATAACAATTACACCACGACGTGGAGACGGTAAGCTGTACGTACGCATTTATGGTGACATGTCATTCAAAGGATGGGTAGAATACTGAATATGGATGTACCATATTTATAATAACAAAACAGTATATATAATATAATGGAGTTATTATTTTAGAATGTAAATAACAAAGAAAGAAGAAGTTGAAGAAGAAAGTAACTTGAAAGAGGGTGGTGAAATTATTACCTCTTCTTCGGGTTCTTCCATTTGATTTGATCAAAAGGTATTTTTTTAGGGTGGATTTATGATCAAAATAAGGCCTATATGTTGAAGTGGGGGAAGTGGAGTGGATATTTGGGTAGGATTTGTCTGAACCAAAAGGCTTTGAAGGTATGAATTTGTGATAAGGGGGAGTGCCATTTTATAAGAGGGGTGAGGGGAACCTTAGAAAAAATATAAAATATTATTTTATAATAAATTAATATTAAGTTTATAGTGTCTCAAAAGTGACTTATTTAGAGTCTAAGGTGGGTATGGGTATAAATTCTTTCAACCAATAGATTTTAGATAGGTTTGGGTCACTATATTAACCTTATCATTTGTATTTAAATCTTAGTTAAATAGTTTAACATTTACCATGTCTCTTTGTATTTTTATATTATATGGTTAATAAACTTACTATAACAAGCCAAGAGAACCCCAAGTGGTTGATTATAAATATATATAACCTTATATAAGGGATTTGGATGATTCTTATATTTTTAGGAATAAAAGATAAATAAATAATATATTATTTGTTTTAAAAACTGTTTTATGTCAATTTTGACACTATTTGGTATTTTGTTTTTACTAAATTCATAACAGCATTATTACTTAGAAAAATATTCATATAACCACCCCTAATATATCTTATTAACATAGATAATTAGTTTAATTCATAAAAAGTCTCAAATTACATTTATTTGGATATTTATAAAATCAATTATTTTAATATTTCATTAATTAGGTATTTACTGCCTAACTATTGTGTCATAAATAAATTAAATTATTTAATGTCTAAAAATTATAAATAAAATACCATTATATATGAAATATTTTTATCTTTCTAATGAATATTTATAATTGAATTTATCTTATGCATAACCCTATATTAAAAAAAATAGTTATTAAACTTTGATTTTAACTAGTTTAACTCTTCTTTGAATTAAAAAATTATAAATGTCCTAATCTAATCCAAGTGAACCAAAGAGGTTCATATTTTATTCATAAGGTTGTTTTTTCAAATTATACTTATCCAATATAATTAGGACATGTGTTAGGGAAATAATAATATCATTTTTACCCTTAATTACCCTATTTACTTTTAATCGTGGTAAATAAACGTAAAACGTTACTATTTACCCAAAATTATTTTTATCTTATTGAACCACATTTTACTCCTTGATATTAACCGTGTCTCTTGTATTTTCAAAATTCCACTCACACATGTGGTAAAATTATGTTTTATCTAAATTTGAAAATTCTCCTATGAGATGGGTAAAAGACGGTGAAAAGTTCAATAAAATTTTTATATATCTAAAATTATTATAAATTGACTCCAATGAATTACATTGAACTTATATAGGTATTATTTATCTATTTTTAACTAAAATAAATTTATATAAAATAAATAATTATTTAAATAAAAATTCGTTTTTAAACTGTAACTCAGTGTTTTTCACTATTCATCAAAAATTTAAAGTGTTCAGAAAAATACCAAAAATTCACCCTAAGCTAATTTCGATATTCCGAATCCAAAAATGAAGTCCATTTTGAATGATAAAATTTATAAAATTTCAAAAAGTTGGTATTACTATTCATAATGGCTAGTTTTAATGGTTGTGGTGTGTTAGAAATCAAATTTTCGTACAACACACGCTATTGTATTATTCAAAGTGAAGCATACCGTGGAAGCTTGGGGTGTTACATTATTATTGGAATTAATGATACTCTTATTATAAAAATATATCTTAGTAAAACAATATAAGAAATTATCTAAAAAATGTATATTGGAATAATAAAATAAACCCACCTTATAATTCTAAGATCAATTAAGTAATAAATTTTATATAATTTCATTGTTTTCTTATGTTATATTTATTATTTTACCCTTTCCATAAAATAAATTCTGATAAAAATTTAAAAAATTCCAACTAAGAATCTTTTACCATCAAATTTTAAAAACAATTTCATAAAGAATGCTAATATTTTTTTAACCCTTATATAAGGAGGTGATCACTAAGGTTATTTTTTAGGGTGAGGTACTCTTATGAAGATAATATAATCTTATTATAAATGGTCTTTAGTGATAATGGGTTCCTAGATCACTTCCCTTACTCTTGGATCCTTCTTCTCTTCTCCGGCTCATGATAATCTCCCTCGTGATGTCCCATGATATCATTATCACCTCCATGTTTCTGAACCCTCAATATATATTTCACTAATATAATTATACCACGCCGCATATATATATATATATATATATATATCAATTTATCCTATATCTATGCTCTTCTCACTTATAGATCAACCATATCAATGGTGTCTATGATGGATTCAACTACAGTGAGGCCCTGATGATATATCTTTCATACTAGAACATGTTTTCCTTTAACAATCCACATTCTTGGGTTACACCTATTGGGAAAAACAATTATTGTCCCACTAGTGCATCAATAATATCACAATAAAATAATAAAGTGAAATATAAAAAATAAATTATGCCAGGTGTAATGTGGAAAACCCTCTTAAAATGATAATTGGTAAAAACCACATGTAGAATATAAGGATCACTATGAATGGTGTCGGTATATAAATTCTCAAAATTGTAAAGAAAATATTATTTCAATTTTTCAATTGAATAAGTATAGAAAACACCATGGAAAATTAACACTCAAATACTAAAGAGAGAAGCTGCTAATTGAATGAAAAAAATCATTGAAGAGTTTTACCTTTTGTAGGTAATCCCCTTACAAGATACCCCTATATTAAATCCTTTATATATGGGATTTAGTTTTATTTGAACACCCTCCTCGCTAATTATTTCATAACCCTTTTTATAAAAAAGATAAAGTGGTGTCTATTCATGGGAAACCTAGGGGTAGTAGTTGGCCGACTAAGACATGTCAAAGAAAGTGACTACCAACATATATCACACTTTTAGGTTTTATAGAGAACAAATTACATCTCCATGCATCCTTTTTATCTCCCAGAAATGTTGATCACGTATCAACAAGGGAACTCAAGGATATTCACCATTTAAAATTATCAAAGTAAATTTACTTTGTTAAAAAATCCAGGCATATTTTCATTAGTGTGAGTTTTCTACATGAGAAAAAATATTTCCTCTACCTTTTTATAGAAAAAATGATATTGTAACCCAATGTGATTCATCTTGGAATGAAAATATGGATTCCTAAAAAAAATTAAGGTCCTAACAATATTATAAAATATAAAAATATTCTCTTTTTTATTCTTGATATCCTCAAATAATGTTCTTTTCTAAATCACATATTTTAAGGTTATAGTGATGCCATATATTCATCCTTTTTATAGATAAAGTTGCAATCTATTGTAGCTATGTAATCTAGATTATATCTCACACTAGAAGAGAAAAAAAATCTGTAGTAACTTTTTATCTATTATAATCTCATATAAAATCAAAATCATTATAGCCTTTTAAAGTGAACTATTATCATTTATCATATAATGGAATATTTGTGGTCTACTTAATATATCTTTTGATCGTTTTCATTGTGTTCCAATGCACTCATCCTGAATTCTCTATGTAGTGACTGACTATTCCCACTACATATACAATTTATATTCCATTAAAAATCCTAGAAAACATTATAATCTCAACTGTTGATGTGTATTTACTCAAGATACATTTATATAATCTCTAAATTACTATTAGGACACATTATAAAGGATGAATTGAAAATAATTGGAACAGGGGTATATATTGGATTATAATATTTCATATTAATGTCTTTCAAACATTTATTCAAGTAGTTATTTTGTATTATAAAGGTATTCCCACAATTTCATACTTTTTAAATCTATATAACAATAATAATTTATTTTAATCCCCAATTTTTTACATAAAACTCCTTATCAAATTGTGCCATTTTATCTTTGACACGATAATTTTCACGGATTGTAACCAATATTTCATCCATATACAATATTATAATGATAATATCATTATTATATAAACACATGAAATATACCATAGGATCTGAATACATTTCTTGGTATTCGAGTCTTGTGATATAGGAATCAAATCCATTATACCAACACTATGGTGCATATTTGAGACCATAAAAATATTTTTTAAAAATATATACCATGGTCTCGTTTAGTTTACAAAACCTTCTCATCAAATAATATATATTTATTCATTAATAACTCCATGGTGGAAAAAATTTCATCACATATAGATGTTATATATGTAAAATGTATAGAGAATATATAGTTAGAACTACCTGAGTAGTAATTATTCTAACATCAGGAGAAAATATTTTATTGAAATCAATAAATTCTTTATGATCATATCCTTTGACCACTATCCTTGAATTAAATCTTACAATATAGTCCTTTATAACTCACTTGATATTATTAATCCATTTTTTTGATAAACATTCTTTTATAAGGTAATGGAACAAGATCCCAAGTATTATTCTTGTCCGGGTCTTCAAGTTACTATTACATCACCACCATCCATGATGATATGTGTGTCAATCCAAACATTTATTACATAAATGTTACATCATTTTATAAGTATATTAAAGACATCCCAACACACTAAAATCTTTAGAACCATAAAGGTTTAGTGTATTTAAATAGTATATTTATAATCATATTACATCATGAATGATCTTTAGAATTCCCAAAAAAAGTTTTTCTTATATAGTATACCTATTAGGAATATTATACTTATAACCTTTATTCACAACCTATGGAGAGGAAACATAAGAAAGGGTGAGATAAAATGACTAGTAAATATAAATATATAAGATATTAATCAATGATCACAAGTGAATATAAAATACACATAATGGTATTATAACATGATCATAACATAGGAAGGTCATGCCTAATCAGTAAGAGTTCTTCAATCATGAATCATAGAATATGTATTTTGTTTAAGAAAAAGATATAATTCATGATAATGAATAATCATAAATAATAATTTATGATCCATGAGAACATATCATAATAATAAGAACTAGTTTTGTGGCATACATAAAAGAATATAAAATCATTTCATTAGTCAAGGATAAACACTAGTACTATCATAGTGGAAAAGTCCCATAATGGATTGGGTTCAAACCCCCAACCAATTTTAATTATTGGAATGGGTTCTCTCCCCATAATATTTTCATTCATGTAATTGGTTCACTTCCTATCCCATCATTTCTTTAGTCAGGGTTCACTCCCAAGACTATCATAATGGAAAAAGTCCCTCACTTAATTGAGTTCACAACCTATTTTAGTACAAATAATTTCATGATATATAATTATTTACCTAATGAATTTTAGAAATATATAATTTAGATCCCATCCATCACATAATGGAAACCATACATAATTTTGACACAATATCATGAAAAAATTCATAATTTCATCATAACAAAACCTATGAAAAATAAATAGGTTTCATAATGATTTTATCATTACATAACTAAACCATCTGAAAGCATTGAGTTTCATGTACTCACCCTTAAAATCATCATTATAAGACATCCAAATATAGAAAGTGGATGGTATCATAAGATCATAACCGCAATGAAGAATATAAATACTTAAATTATATCACATAGAAGAAAAATACCTTTAAAATTCAATTTGAATATTTCTTTCAAACAAATAAAATATCATTTTCTTCCTATATCATTAAAAACTAAAAATTACTTGAATATTAATAAATAAGTTTTATTTAAAAATAAAAATAGAAACTTATAAATTAATATTAAAATAAAATAATGGTTATAATGGTGGTAGAATATTTTCATATTATATATGTTAAAAGAGAAAATTCATTTCAGGCATTTGTAAAAAGTCCAAAGGGATTCATATGTAAAACAAATGAAAATATTCCTTATAATAATTTGTAAATAAATTTTATATTTTAAAGATAACATTTACTAAATGGTTATTTATAAATAAAAACTTCCATATAACATTTTGAAGATCATGGACAAGGAGGAGAATGATTCCTGGCCCAAAATGAAAAAATAAGGCCAAGTAGCATTTTCTGAATAATTTTATATACTAAAGATTTTAAAATGGTAATAATAAATTAAAATTAAATAAATTAAAATAGGATATTAACGTTTATATGGTCTAAAATATAAGGGTCCTATAATTTCTCTAAATGGAAATTTAGCATAGACAATCATGAAAAGAAATGAGATTGTAACATAAACCCTTTACACATTGGTAACTTTTGAATCATTATCACATTGACCAAAATAACAAAAAAAAATAAAGTTTAAGTACCATAAATATAAATATATTAATTGTAAAACATATAAGGGGAATTTAATTTACCATATAAACATAATTAGGTAGATAATATGAAGCATGTCTCTACAAAACAATATTTATACGAAGAACCCTTATGAATTTAGTAATTTTTCGATCAAATTTTCATGAAAGTGAACATATTTGATTAATTTTTAAATACCCATAATATTCATTAAAATTATCAAAACATTAAATTATTTTTATGTATATACAGCACAGAAAATAAACAAATGGTGAATGTGGAATATGTCCCACAGGAATAAAAGTTATATGAAAAACCCTTACCTTAAGCCCTATCTTACTTCGTATGAATTCAATAATCCAATATAATAAATATAGATTTATAATAAATATATATATATATATATATTCCAGAATAATATATATATATATATTACTATACGTCAATATATTATAATTTCATGTTACACTTTTATTAGGAACTCTTCATTAAAATGAACGTTTGAGTGAAAACTGGTCTATTTTCCAGGCCTGATTCAATTCAACGGTCCTAGTCCCCTAGCCTATTTCATAATTTAATCATATAAAAAATATTAATATTTTCATAAGTATCATATATATTAAAAATATACACTTTTATTACCATTCATAAAAAGTATATTTAAAAAAATGAACTATATCACATCATGGAGATAGTGGTCTATATGTGTGCATGAGTGTTGTTTCCACTATTTTATGGATAAAACAAAATAAAGTTAAATAATAATTTAAACTTATGGAATAATAATTATATGATAAATATATAATAAATCCATTAAATATAACCTTATTAATATCTATGTACAGTGTAAATGAAAAATTATTCTTATCACTTTGTAGAGGGGGTATTCTATATGTATGCATGAACGACATTATCCATTTCCAACAGATGGTAAAAAATAGAAAATAAAGAAATAAATTAACAAAAAACATATAATTATGGTAAATATATTGATTAAATAATTTTAAGATTGTTATAAACCAGTTGGATGAGGTTTTTTTAGAAGGAAGCATGTAAAAGATCTATAAAAACATATACCTATTCTTCAGGTTTCCCCCATTGAAAAGAACATTATTGCTTGCTGGATAGGTACTGTGGGAATAAAAAACCATAAGTTCATATATAAGGATTCAGGGACATTTTTGGGTAGATATTTGTAGATATAAAGGACCCATGATCAATAGATAATAGAGAATATGAGTTTCCCTTTTATAAGTTAGGGAAGTTACACTCTTTTTAATACATAAAACATTCAAATACAAGAAAATAATGTTCAAGTGATAGTAGATCCAAATTGACCAAAATTAGAAAATAATTTAATTAAGAGTTTAAGTAAACTTAAAAAATATTATTTAGACAATTTTTTATGTTATTTTAATCCTTATCGTTTTAGTTGAACCCCTTTTTAACCCAAATAACCATTTCTATAATAACGTTTTTCACCTAAGTTATTATTAAAAAAGACCTAAAATGAAATTTTCTGCTTTAATAAATTTTTTAATAGATAATTCCAAATATGGAAACCATTTTATTAAATTAAATTCATTGAATTTGTAGAAATTTGTTTTAAAATAAAATTAAAATGAGTAAAAAATATTTTTTTGAAAAAATAATTTTAAGTATAAAACTAAAATAATTCTTATTATTTTCCTAATAAAAATAATTATATTAAAATTAAAATATTTTATTCAATATATTATATTAAAATTTCATTAAACAATTAATAAATAGTGATTAATTAATGTTATTAATATAAAAACACATTGCATTCAAAAAGAATTTTTTGAGAAAAAAGTATCTATTTTTTACTTTTAATTTATTTTATTTTCATTTATAAAAAATTGATAACCAATAAATTAATATTATACATGTGTATAAAAAATTCGATTGCATGTTTTATTTGGTCCAATTAATAACCTTCAACCTAACACCTAGACAATGACAATCACATTTAATAATAATACTCCAATAGTATGTTTTTGTTCTGTTAAACTCAATGATTCATGTAATGTAGAACATAAAATAAATAAAACTTATTTTAATATAATTATATCCTAAAATATCATGGTGTTAAGATATTTCTATACATTGGGTATCAAATATTAAATAAAATGAGTCACCATACTCTATTAATAAATAGTACGAAATACTTATCTTAGTGACATAGTCTGAGAGGATTATTGATGCCTATTTTCTCATGTAAACAATCATTGTCCAGACTCAATATATACTAGATTAACGTTCTCCAATAATGATAAATAGAAAATAATTTATTACATTGGTTCATCCCCCACATTGATTATTTTATTTTATACATTCTAATTCTCTTTTTAAACTTTTCTTCTGAAAAAATTACACCCTTCTTCATAATAATTTTCTGGGTAATGGGTCCTAAAAAATACTCCATTACACCATTAGAGTATCTCAATTAAATATATTTCATTGATATAAAATAATACCTTGATCATTCTTTATCATTAAATATTACATATATAGGAGTTATAAAAGTATATAACTGAGAATTTTTAGTTGGTATACTAATCCACATCTCCATCAATGTTTTTAGATCAGTTTCCATTAAAGGAGATTGATATATAACATAACTAGATGTCTTCACTACTACAACCAATAATTTATTAGATACCCCTAAATTCTTCAATATTTCCATTATTTTCTATAATATGGTTTTTTTCATCCTTTTTATAACCTAGTTCTTTTGATGAGTGTATGACACTGTTAATTATCTCTTGATGACTTCTCATTGATATAATGTGTGGAACCATTTTCTTTTATATTATCTACAATTGAAACTCGTCAAACACTTGATCATATTTCTATATTAGAGTTCATAGTAAGCATTGAATGTGATGCCTCGGACCCATGCCCTTGGATATGGTTCCATAAACATATACTTTATATACTATCATTGAAACCAAGTATAAAATCTTGTATATAACCATCCTTCATTAAAAAATTAACAAAGATTATTTCATCTCAATATATATAGGATATTTTCATGTTTATATCCTCATAAAATTAGGAAAAAACAAAAACTTTCAGATCACATGTTCTTAGTATCAAAAATTTAATTTTTTCATTATATATTAAACTATGTAATCCATAATGTGTCTTCAACATCTTGTATAATTTTTTTCACTCGCGTTATCTTACTAAAAATATCACATGTACTACATTACTTTATAACCTATAGAAATGAAACATAATAATGGGTGGTATCAAATTATCATAAAGGTAAGAATAAAATTGATGTAATCATGGCATAAATACGGAGAAAATATTATGTCCAGAATAAGTAAACTAGATGAATGCATAATTAACATGAAATTGTGAGTATCCAATATACATGATAATATATGAAAACATGTATTTTGATAAGACTAATCTCACATTGATTGAATGATTAATTTAAATCATTAAAAATATGTATTTGAGGCCTTATTCCAAGACATTATCAAATTATGGGGTGAGGTACACAGAAAACCCAAACTTTTGTTTCTCATGAGACCTACCAAATAATCGAGGGGATATATAATTTCAAGCCCCAATTGTCACCGGATTAAGTCTAATGCATTCAACATAAAAGTAAAAAAAATCATAGAATTCTCTAAGGAATATTTTGATGAATAAAAACACAGATATCTTTTTACTAAAGAATAAAAAATATCAATTCCTAATCAACCTACATAAGTAGACAATAATCATCCAAAATTTCAATACTTATCCCAATATAAATAACAGGGACAATACGTTCAAAATAAATCATATGAAATAACATTCATTGTCAAAAATTAAATAACCAACATTCCAATAATCATAAACATTTCAATAAAAATATACATGGTTTTAATACTTTTACACATGTAAATAAAAATGATAACATGATCATAACTCATCCAGAGAAATATGTGGATGGTAAAACAATACATAGTCAACTTTCTTATAATCGTTCATATTAGAATAACCATATAGGATACAATAATAAAATTCCCATCTTAATAAAAGGGATAAAATTATTATTACCCATCAAGAGAAAAAAGGTGGATGTTTACAAATGAAAATAACCATTTTGCAATATAGTAAACATATAATGGTGTTGTTACAAATGAAAACACCCACTAAAAAAATGTTTCGTCCAATGTCGCAAAAAATGATGTCAAGAATAGAATTTTTTGATAAAATGTATTAAATACCACAAATGATAAATATATACTAGGTAATAAATTGTGAAACATAAAATATATTTGGTTAAATAATTGTAAAAATAAAAAGGGAACCAGAGAAGAGAACATGAATGATATTTTTGAAAATATTTTTAATATCGATGTAAAATACAAATTTAAATGTCACTTTTAGAGTAAACTTTTAGAAAGGTTACATGTAATATATAGAAAAAAATTGTTTTTAAAAATAGTATCCAATAATATTTCCATGAAACTACATAAAATTTACCGAGGAGAAAAGTTTATAGGAAGAAAATACATATGATAGTGAAAGGATAATCCCTTTTTATTATTTTTAGAATACCTTTGATCAAAAATCACATTTCAAAAAGAGTAACCAAAATTTATTTTGTATCAAAATATATTTTACCCATATAGTTATAGAAGATACCCTAAAATAAAATATTAGGGTCTGATGATTCAATAATGGAAGAAATAAGTTCATGATGAAATATTATAATTCAAATAAATGTGATTGAATTATTAATATCCCTTATGGGAAAACATACCGCATGAAACATAAAACAATTGAAAATGTATTTATGTGTTTAAAAGTAAAAAATCGCATATTTCCACATAATACAAACAAAGATAAAAATGTACCCAAATTATATCAAATAAGTACAATAGATGGTCGTAACTCAATGAATGAAAATTGAGTTACAAAAATATCTTTCTAATATGATAAAAATTGTGTCAAAAGAAATTTGTTGATAAGAAATTGATTTAGAATATTTTATCCCATGAATTAAAAGGAAATTTATTATATAAAAATTCATGGGGTAATAAATCAATATAATAACATAAAAGGTAAACAGGGGTTGTGACATAAAACATGTATCAAATAACGAGAATAGAGGCCAAGAAAAACCTTGTGGATGTAATAACATTTTGATCAAAACCACTTGAAATATACTCCTAGTAATTTATCTAAAAATAAAATTATTATAATATAATTTAGGATATGATACCTAAATTAGGTATTATATTCATGACATAAATTAAAATTAGGTGTAGTATAACAAACATGTCTCAAAGAGTGGAATTTGAGACGAAAACGCATACCTTCATCCTAATTCATTCTTCATTTTCACCAAATTTCTTGAATAATTTAATTATGTTTATATAATACATACCTAATAAACAGATTCATAAATAAAATAATTTATTCTACTCATTTATAATAATTCTATTAATTTATATATATTAGTTGGTTTTTACCTATTTCCAACACCAAGTGTAAGTAATATTTATCACTTTGAACTAATTTCATAACAGTGGTGATAGTATCTATTATTTTTTAAAAATTATTGTATCATATAAGTTATTTTTTTTATTTCAAGAGATATTTTAGAAATATATGAATTAATTTTATGGTAGTCTTTTTATGATACATGAGGACAAAAACAACGATGGGGAATGTTCTGACAATTCTTTTGGAATAAAGAGTGATTTATTAATAAATGATTTAAATGTAGATATAACTAGACTTGGGAAAAAAATTATTTTCATATTTATATAATATTATATATTAAAAAATTTATCATATTCATCTATGATATAAATTCATTTTATTATTCAAGTAGGTTTTTAAACTGACCTAAACATGAACCTATAGAGATTAGTAGATGATTACAAGGTAGTTTTGTTGTATAGCATTATAAAACAAGTATAATGATATTATTTAATGTTTATTATCTTAATATAGCATAATTTTATGGAATTATAAAGATAGGATAATTTATATAAAGTTATTCCCTAGAAATAAGAGATCATTTTCCTTTTTTGGTGCTCATATTAAACAATTGAATTAACAATAATCGATTTTTGATAATATCATTAATAAGTTAAAATGTTTTTATTAAAAAAAATTATGATATCATAAAAATTGTATTTATCCTATAATCACCTCCTCATTTACATCCATGTAAGGTTGTGATTAAAAGAAAAACAAAAATAAATTGTCACATGGAGGTGGTAGTCTACACGTATGCATGGTTGACAATTTCATTTTACATAAAATGAGAGAATCTATTAATATGGTTTATTTTCTATGAATCAGAAAAATTATATAAATAAAATAATTATTTACTATGTTTCACTTATATACCACCCTTCTATGGTGGTGATGGAAAAGGAAACATGTTGCATCGAAGAGGTGGTAGTCCACACAACATATGAATTAAAATTTCATTTTTAAAAATAGAAAAGGAAAAAGTAGATTAATTATTATTACCATAAAATAGTAAAATCTAGTATGTAACCAATAATGTTTTAATAACATATGTATTTGAAAATTATATTTGTAAAATAATAATAGAAAATAAATAAGTTAAGTAAAAAATGATTACTCAAGTTGAGCTCGTTGAGATTTACTTAGAAGATCAATTGTGAATGGTTGACATAGGCTAATATATTATGACCATAAGATAAATATAGATATATTATATTATATGGGATTGAAAAATTTCATTTTTTACGGATGAAAACAATTTTTTTGGAGTTCCTTGAATGGGTGGTGAGAGGCCCCATTTATAAGTGGTGAGAATGACATTTCTATAAATATTTCGACTTAATATAATGTGATAACATGATAAACATGTTAAGTGGGTCTATCGTTGATATATAATTGATTGGGAAAGACCTAAAGTCAATAAAAACATAATAATCTCAATTATGAACATTTTTTATCGTGTCTTAAGACCTTTAAAACTTGAATTATTACTTTCAAAATTTTAACGCTTGTCACGATAACTAATATTTACCTCAGGTAACATAATATTTATGGATTAAAATAAATTGGTAATTATTAGATATTTTATAAAAAATTTATTATAATTTTTAAATCAATTTAAATGCATTCAATTTAAAAATTTGATGAAAATTAATTTTAAAACAAAACTGAATAATATATGGAGAAAAATTTCTGAAAAAATATTACTTATGTTCTAAAATAAAAAATATGTGTTTCAAAATTAAAAACAAAATTTTAAAAATTATAATATCACATATAAAATATATAGTTTTTATAAAATGGTTTCATAAATTTTAAATTTATATATATACATTAATAATGTCACAAAATTCATGTTATTTGTAAAAATGATGTTTTGTGTTATTCACCAAAAAATCATTCTTTTTAGAAAAAGAAATAAATATACTTGAAATTGTATTATTATGATTAATCCAAAATTATATTCATATATTATAATTAAATTTCTAAAAAAAATTAATTAATTATTTTAATAAAATCGAAAAATGTTGAGGAAGCTATTTATCATAGAAAATAGTTTTTTAAAGTGTTAACTGTTCTTTATTCATATTTCTTAATAATTAATAATTTATTTATTTTTCATCAATTATTCTTATTATAAATATATTTTATTTTTATTAAATCATAATATACTTAGTTTCTTTAAATAAAACAAAAATTTTAGAAAAATATATTTTTTTGAAAAAAACTGATTTTCATTGTAGTTTTATAAATATTAATTATATTTAATTCACATTAAAAGTATCTATTATTTTTCTTTATATAAATATTTCATAATTCAGTTACTCCTATTAACTCCTTCTAATTCAATGGATATTTTTTATGCATCAATGTTATATATTTTTATTTTATCTAAATATATCAAAGTTTTTTTTAAAGTTTAATGTTGTATGTAGAACAAGATATTGAACATATATTGATCATTTAAAGGAAGTCATATATTAAAATATTACAGTGTTACATTCTCCCACCTTAAATGAATTAACTCCTCACAATTTTAATAATTACAGATTAATGAATGCAGGAGAGGGTATTTCCAAAATATTCATCATTTGGGATCTAACATATAATATAAAATCTACCTCACTCTGTTAGGTTATATCAAGTACTTATCTTTCCACTAGAAAAATTAATCCATCATAAAATCATATACCCAATTATGTCCACACCATAATCATATATTCTCTAGAACACACATTTCCCAAACCCGTTTGAATTTCCATGTAAATAAACCATAAAAAGTTATATATTCATCCATTAAATTAACTTTATCTTCAACCATAAATGGTATTAATCTCTAGTTCATATGGTCACACACTAGTGAATTTATATAATATTTCCAAAAACTAGATAAAATTTACAAAAAACATCATGAATTATCATCAGTCCGATGTATATTGATTCTTTGTAACTTACATTTTCAAAATCACTCAACCCTTTATAATCTAAACATAAAACATTTATTGAAACTAAAATTTATCCATACCCCAAACATGTTTTCGTCAATTTATATCTCCAAAAATAAAAAATGACATAAAATCATTTCTCAAGGTTATTGATACCATTTAATATATCATTTCACACTGTTAATGAAAAACTACTGTATTAAAATCCTTAGATGTTTCACATACTCCTTAATAACATTAATATTACACCAAAATGTCATCGATAAATATCATTTCACTAATTAAAATTGCTAAGGTAATCATTAATAAATTTATATTATGATATTAACCTCATTACCATATCTAAGACTAAGAAACTCATGTTTTCCATTATAATGGGAATATACTAAAATTATTAACCATTTATGTATGCTCCCTTATTAAGTTAAAAGACATGGTGGTTTATAGATACGTACCTTTCTCAACTTCATCATCATGATACTATTTAAAATAAATACTAAAGTCTTAAAAGTTTATCAATAAAATCAGAGTAAATGATCATATGAATATGAAATATAAATCCTAATATTTTTTTTCTCATTCAATTTATCCTTTGATACATTCAGTTCAATGTATTTGGTTTTAAGATCATTTTTCTTATACTTATTTTCAAAATACCTTAATGTAATTATTAAATAAAAATCGTAAAATTTTTTGGAAAGGGAATGTGATTGAACAAAGTATATACCATGGGATTTTCTATCTAGGGGTGTAGTCTTAGTTCCATTCATCTTGAATCAGAGTGATGATTGAATCAATTCTCAACTAACCATTTTATGGGTGATTAACCCTATGTGCATTTGTTCCCCAGCCATATCTATTTTCTGTCATCTAGATAGAGATGTATTTATAGAAAATATCTCAAAATCTCTATTTTACTAAAACATAAGGATGGTATCCAATAATTATACTTATTCTTTGGGTTTTCACTAAATTTATATCATTCTAATCCATAAATAAAATTTGTATTATTACCTTAAAATTAAATCATATATTATTATAAATGGTTATATATACCTTAGAAATTGTGATCATCCTTTACTTATTAACACATAAATTTTCCTTAACAAATTACCTAATCTAAAAATTTATATAAAAAATTATTTTATAAAAACTGTGAAACCACAGACCTAGACAACAAGATATGTTATCATATGCACATACCTTACATAATAGATTTGATAAAAAAAATTGATCAAAGATATAACCACCCATCATTAAATAGTTAATTATTATTATTATATCCCTTACACACAAATGACCTTTCTAGGTTTATAGATTTAGAGAATTATAAAATAACAATTACTATCAAATCTAACATTCTTAGTTTTAGAGAAATATTTTTTTTCATTATTTATAAAACTACATAATATATAATGAGTCTTCAACATCTCACATAAATTCTTTCACCCATGATATCCTTATAAACACGTCATGTGTATTACTTTTCTTCATAACCTCAGTAAATGAAAACATAAGATGGGTTGAGGTCAACTGATTAGAAAGAGAAAACAAACAAATGATGAAATCTTGTAATAAACATGGAATAAACATTATGTAAGGAATAACTAAAAAACAAAAATCTATAATCAAATTGAAACTAAGAGCCTATTATATAACTAATAATAAATTAAAATATGGATATCTATAATATTTATCTCACACTGATCTAATTCACAATATCGAACATCAAAAACATGTTATCAAGGCCTTGTGCCAAGAAACTATACTATTATTGGTAGAGGTATTCATTAAAACCCAAAATGTTTTTATCATGAGACATATCGATGCTTCAACAGGCTATATAATTTGGGTCCCTGCCAGTCACCTGATTAAGTCCATTGCATTCACCATATCAGTCCACAAGACCATTCATACCGTTCCCTAAGGAAACTTTGGAGAGACATGATCAACTATGTTTAGCAATAAATAATAATCAACAATGTGGATGCATTTGTTCATGAAAATAAAAGGGATAACATGATCATAAACCATCTTGAGAAAAAATGAAGGTGGTCAAACAATATATAGTCATCTTTCCCATAATAATCCATATTTTAATAACAATATATTATATGAGAATAATTTTATCCATGATAATAAATTGGATAACATGGTTATAACTGATCCATAGATAGAATGTGGATGTTCATACAATACAATGTCATCATTCCAATAATTATCAATGTTGGAATAACAATATACGACATTTTTATACTTTTCAACATATCTATAAAAGGGATAACATGATCATAACCCATCTATATAAACAAGTTGGATATTTGAGATGTAATATAACACCAGTGAAACAAAAAAAATCTTATAAGGGTGTTTTCATAAATGAAAAAATCCCTCAAAAAATAAAGCTTTATCTGGTACCAAAAAATAAGGGGTTTGAGAATCTAATTATTTGATACCTTAAGTTCAATAAAACAAATTATAAATATATATTATATTAAAAATAGTGAAATATAAACCCTAATAAGAAAAAAAACTGAAAATAAAAAGGGAAGTTGACATTGAACCTTAAAATATATTTTTAAAAATATTTTTAACATTGATGTAAAATAAAAATTTACATGTCACTTTCATATACATGTTTTGAAAAGGTCAGGTATAATATTTTTGAGAACCTTTACATTAAAAAATAATCTCCAATAATGGATCATGGAAATGAAATAAATTTTATCTTAGAGAACAGATAAGAGTAATAAAAAACATATGAAATTGGAAGGAGAACCCCTTTTTTATTATTTTGAAAATACCATTGTTCAAAATTAATAACATAATTATAGTAACAAAATATTATTTTTTTCAAAAATTGTGTTTATCCAAATAGTTATAAAAATAACCATTAAATAAAATATTATAGTGTAACAACCCATGAATTAATGAAAAAATTTCATGGTGAAACATTATAGCTCAAATAAATGAGACTTGAGTTATTAGTATCCCTTATGAGAAATATTCCCCATGAAGCATGAAATAATAAAAAGGGTTTATGTGGTAAAATGTAAAAAATAATAAAATAACATATAAAAAAATTAATGTTTATAATGTACCAAATATATATATATAATAATTTCAAGGCAATTCATATAATTTATTGAATAAAATTCGAGTTATTAAAAAATCTTACCGCTAGGGTAACGCATGTGTTAAAATACATTTAATGAAAATGACATGATTTGAAATATTTTATCCCATTAATAAAAAATAAATTTATCATAGAAAATTATTGGTATAGTATATCAATATAACACCATATAAAGGAAACACGACACGTAACATGTAACATGTCTCAAAAAATCAGAATTGAGACAAAGAAACCTCTTGTGGATTGAGTAACATTTTGATCAATACCCTCTAAATGAGAGGGCCTGTAATTTAACTTAAAATATCATTATTAAAATACAATTCATGACATTATAACTCAAATAATAATAATATACACCATGTAAATTAAAATTATATGTACAATTCCAAACACATCTTAAAGAGAGGAATTTGAGATGAAAACCATTACCTTGGTCCTAAACTAATCTGAACCTACACTAAATTTGTTGAATAATTAAATTATGTTCATTAAATACATACCCAATAACCTTATTCATGACCATAACCATTTTTAATCCTAATTTATAATCATTCTATAAATATATATGTTATTCAGTTTTTACATATTTTGAACAATGGGGGTAAGTAATATTTATCGTTTTAAAATAGTTTCATAAAATTGGTGTTGCAATCTATTATTTTTCCAATGTACATAATTATTATATAATATAAGGTACTATAATATATCTTCCAAGATAATTAATAATGATATAATATCATTATATATTAGTTTTTTATGATCAATGAGGCTAAAACCAGCGACAGACATGTTTCAGTGACTCTTGAGGGATGAATGGTGATTTATTAATTAATGAGTAAATGTTGATATAACCATGCATATCACACAATGTTTCTTATTTTCTTATTTCATTTCATATTATAAATTTTTTTTCTTGGTTTTAATCTTGAGTTTTTGGTGTTCCAAATTTAAATTTTGATTTTTGGGATCTTGTTCTTTAGCTGCACAGTTTAAATGCATGACATAGGGGTAATTGTGAGATATCCTAATGCTTGGTATCTTTTAAGTTAATTTTTAACTTGAAATATTTGAGTTTAATATGATTATAATTGTTTAGTTTAAATCATTTTGATCCATAGAAAAACTATGTGAGTTGTATTGTGTCTATGGTTGAGGTCACACAACCGAATCATGGTCAGACAAACCATACCAAAGGCATGATCATGGTTTTACAATTTTTAATAGAACCATGTTCCATAGTTAGTTCATCTTTTTCCAAACCATATGGGTTCCCAATGTTTCCTATAATGGGTACACATTTGATGCATGGTTAGGGAGACCATATAGCCTAATTGTATGCAGTGCCTAGGTGACCTAAGAATGTAAAATTCTATTTCTATCCTCTGATATGTTTTACCCCAAATTCTTCTATCTTCCTCTCATGGATCACTCGACCTAGGTGGAGCTCCTCCCTTACTCTCGTAACCACTTATTCTCTCTAATGGGTAGATTCAAGTGATTTTTTACGTTTTGGGTTCAAATGTTCAAGGTTATATCCTTCTCCATTCTTACTCTTCATTATTCTTCTATTTTATTTTGATTCTTGTTCCCCCATGGTTTTTTCAATCTAGTATTCATGTTTTTTTGGGATTAAAATTGGTTTTTTTATCATAGGGATCCTTCTAGATGATAATTTTTCTTGGAACCATTTTGAAGTAGTTTGGGGTTGGCGTCATTGAAACAATTGTGGTTTGAGGTATACTTCCCTTTGAACTTGTCCTTTAAATTTCAGAATCATTGGTTAATTTATTTTCTCACCATCCTTGGATAATATTTAGTGATGTATTGTTTTTCAGAAAAAAATTATGTTAAATGATGTTTTTTCCTTCTTGTTTTTATGTATAGGTAATTATTTTGTTATGCTATATGTGCCACATGTTTGTTAAAATGTATGGTTGGATTTTGAAAGTGATTTATGACATTTAAGTTATGGTTTTGGATTGTTAAATGTATTTGGATTCTAAAATGGTGTTTTGGAGTTTCTTAAATGTATTTCAAAGTAATTTCATATTTAAAATGAAGAGTTTTATTTCTAATGGGAATGGGTGGTTTCTCAAAGAGTGTTTGAGGCCCTTTTGTAACCATTATAAATTTTTTTCTATCGAAACATTTCCTTGGGTGATCCTATTTCCTCGTTTATGTTTGATGGGGTGGGAGATCCTTGATATGGGACTCCCTTATGAAGAAATGATTTAAAAGATAGGTATTGTTCCATGTGATGATTTAGGGTGATTCTAGTATTTGTTGCTTATGTGTTATATATGTATATTTGGTTGCTTTCATGGTTGGATTGATTTGTCTCACCCCATTTTATTCTTTACATAGGATCTTATAATAGCTATAAAATTTTGGTATAATAGTTATTGCACTATCTTAATATTCCACTCTACCTATTAGCCCTTAATATAGAACTTTTTCTACTTTGGGATAGTACCCTCTGTTAGGCCAGGTAGGGTAAGAAATTAGCATGTGGGAGAAAATGATATCATTTTGTGAGGCATGAAAATGGGAGGAGTCATATGTATGTTATGTACAATATTATTCACTGAGATCCTAGGTTCTCACATATTCATCGTCACTTATTTATCTATAGTGGATGATTGAAGTGAATTGTTGTTTGGTAACTCTTGTGTGGTTTTTACCATTTCCCTAGTTTTAAGTATGTTATTTTTTATCCCTTTTCTGTTGTATATTATTTGTTAAATGTGGTTTTTTGGGTCAAAAAATATTATGTAAAATGATTTGATATTTTTCTACATTTCATTCCCCCATTTTAAGTACAAACATCAACATATACTTATGGAATGCTAACATCCCCTTATTGAAAAAGAATTTGGACTTAAATGGAAAAAGGATAATGCACCATGAATTATTTTTAAAGAGAAAATTGTGTGAAAACAAAGTTTTATATATACTATTTCAAACATGGAATTAATTATTGTTGTGTTTAAAAGAAACACATTGGTAGTAGATTTATTCGAGCACACCTACTAAGTTTTAATACTCACACCTAAAGTTTATTCTTATTTTTAGGTTCTGGTGTAGGTTCAAGATAGGTTTCAATCGTCATAGGTGAAGTTGGATATTGGGATCAGAGAGTTACCCTTGGGGTCACATGGAGATTTGGTTGATGTCACTTTCAGTTTGGGTTTGTAGTTCATTTTTTTCTATTTTCATTTTATTTATGGATGTTGTCCAATTTCTTTGTTTATTATTTTTTGGGATACTCTATGTATTTACACTATTTTAGTATATAATATTAGTTTAATTTATTCACTTTGGATATCATTGAATTCCATGTTACTTTTCATTAGCACACGAGGATTTGGAATGTCATTCGTGCCTTGGTGTGATCTGACATAGGACACCAGTTCAAGTTCAAACTAGGTTGCTTCATGAAAAAATATTATCAAATCCTAGGTTCATTAGAGGACCTAACTTTCAATGCATCCTTAATTATTTTGGATATCAAGGTATATGGATTAGGACTTTCAGAACATGGTGTGTAGGAATGATTATGTTTTTCGAAAAAAAAAATTTATACTAAACATTGGGTTACCTTGGTATGTTGGTCTTTGTTTAGCTTGGTTGTGTTTTATGGATTTTTGTATTTGGGTAAAGGATGTGGTAGTTGGTCAAGTGGTCTTGATGAGGTCAGAGGGACTTGGAATCCATGTAGAGAAAGGGGCAGGGTCCTTAAAGACTCTCTATATAAGTTGCGTGATTGGAATATGGCCTCCAACCATATGGACATGACACCCACTGACACTAGTTTCCCCTATGTGAGCTTGCTTCATTTCATCCTAATTTTTAAGGTTTTTTTGAAAGCATTGGTTTTTTATGGTGAAAGCCCAATTTCAAGAGATAATATTTTGGTAATTGGGAGATAGTAAATGAGTTTTCAATGTTTTATCTGAGAATGTACTAGAATATATATTTTCAGTAACATATATTTTGGGTAAAATGGTGCTTCGTTTATCAAAATTTTAATTTTATAATAAAATATTGGGGGTTTATAAAAAAATTTACTTTTTAAACCGAAATTAATTTTAAAATAGAATGTTTTTTGGAAAATATTTTGTTAATTTTTGGGAAATTTTTGTAAAATTTGAAATGGGAAATGGATTGGGAATTTGAAATATGGGTTTATCAGTTTTTTTCAAGATTGGGAATGTTTTTTTTTACCCTTGGTATTATCATGAGCTCTCACATGAATGGATATGTTTGAGGAAATTCAGGATTGTTGGAGTTAGTGGATGGGTGCCTGAGTTAGCAAGGGAGTGTATGTGTGTGATAATCTATGGAACTCCATTGGTGATTGTTTAAATTATAATGTTTTTTTATTTCCAAAAATATTTTTAGGATGAAAATTATGATTTTTTTACAACAAATAGTTGTGTAGTTCAATTTCATTTGATTTGGAAATGTTGATTATGTTGTGTTTTGGGATTGAGTTCTTGTTGGTGAATTCGTTTTCATTGATTTCTTATTTTTCTTGTTTCTTAGTGTATTCCCCCAATAAATATTCAATGGATATTCTATGTGAACATACAAGTGGTTTAACATTAGTATACCCTCATGTTTTTCAACCCAAGGACTTCCTTCTTGAGTTTCAAAAGTTTAACCCTCCTCTCCTTTATGGTTATGTTGATATTTTATAAGTAGAAGAGTATATGAGGAAAATTTAAAGGATCGTCAGTTTCCTTGAGTTTCTATGACCTCTAAAGGTGAATTTCTCTATATTTGAGCTTGAAGATCTGTGTTTTAAGTGGTGGAAGTCAGTCATTCGAACCAAGCCTTGAGAATTTAAAACCATAGAGTTCTTCAAGGCTTAAATCATTCAGCGGTTTTTCTCCAAGATTGTGAAAGTGGGAAAGGTGTTGGAGACTGATGTCTTCAGCCAGGTGATGAATCAGTGTTGGAGTCCATCCATAATTTTTTTGATCTATTTCCTTATCTTATGTAGTTGTATAATGTCTTTTCCTTGAAATCCCAACATTTTGAAAATGGGCATCATCTTGGCATGTAGTTGAAGGTGGCATAGTTTTTCCAAACTTCCTTTATCAACATGGAGAGGGAAGTTGTGCAGGATAAATTTGTGTTATCAGGAGTGATCGAGGTGGTCAATCCTCCAATAGACTCAAGAAGCGGTAAAGGTAATTACAATATGGATATTATAAAGTATCCTAAAGAAGGTGGTTTTGGTCATGGAATTAAGAGGCCTTTTGATCATTCTTCAGCATCATCTGAGAATATGATTCAGGTTTGACACCAATATTGCAAGAATGGTCACTAAAAACCATCTTGCCTTGTAGCCCCAAATACCTTCCATATATATGTATACCTAGTTCACTTGAAAGGGTTCTATCATGGTGTTTCAAGGAGGTAATGTAAAGGCAGATCAACCCCATTAGAGGACACCCATGCCCATTTATAGGACTAGGTCCTGGTCTGAGTTCAGTTTGAAGACCCACTCAATTTGACTTTTAATTCCATTATAGCATTTGTGTCCAGTAGGTTTTTCTTTTCCTTTTAAGTGATGATGGATTTTTTCACCTCCAAGAATCTCTATTTTTTATTAAAGCGTATCTTTTTGAAATTTTGAATTTTTATATCTTGATTAAAGATGTGTGCACTTGTGTGTCTTGTTTCGACTTTGTTAGATTGAATCAAATCTCATGGTGTGTCATGTTAGTTTGGTTCCTCAGGGTTTTTGTGTCGTTATTCTGGGTTTGGGGGTCTTTTATTAGTGGGTTGTGTTGTTTGGAAATCCTAATGGATTCTAAAATGAAATGTTATCCATACCGAGCCAATATATTTGTAAACTAGTTTAGTCTCTAGTGTTGACTTGGGGATGGGTAATTTATTTCAGATATATTAGAATCTAGGTATTTTATATTTGGGTGGATGTTGGTATTTTTGAGTAAACATGATGGTTTAGATTTTGGTAATATTTTGTAGCTTGAAGTTATAGTTTTTAATTTTTATTCATGAAGTGGTTTTGGTTTGTTTTTTTTCGTTTTGGGTCAAAGTGTTTGGTATTATTCTAGTAGTTGTTATGGAGCTATTTGGATTGAAGAATCAAAACTTGTGAGTATGTGAACCATTGTCTTTAATTGATCAATTTGAGAATTAGTGTTTGTCTATGGTCAGAAAACCTAATAGTGGGGATAATTATCACCACCTATTTTTATTCACTGATTTTATTTCAGATTATCCTTTTATTCCTGATTTATCTCTAATGTTTTAGATGTTTTAGATTTAAAATTTTAGTTTTGGGTTGTATTTATTCATTTTATTGATTTAGGTACAAGTATAAGAGGTAAATGTGTGATCTCCTGAGGCTAAGTCTCCTTTCAGTTTATTTCAAACTAGTACGGTCTGAATTTCACAAACTAATCAAGGTTTGGTTCAAACCATTCATCTTCTAGGAAAAATTGTGTAAGTCCTAGGGTCTATATGGTGAATTTTTCATGACCAGAGCACAGTTAGACAAACCATGTAGAAGGAAGTCAGTTTCTTCATTAAATTTTGATAGAAAAATTTTGTATGGTTGGAACACAGTTTCCCAACTATGTGGGTGACTACTGTGTCCACTAAGGGGTTCACAGTTCATGCCCAGTTTGGGAAACCATGTTGCCAAACCATGCGCAGTTCCCAAGTGGCATAAAAATGTGAAATTACCTTTTTAACCCATCTTATTTTTAACCCCAAATGACCCATCTATCCCTTTCTTAGATTGTATTGCCTAAGGGGCTCCTATTTTCACTCCAAGCCTCCTCCTCTATCCCAAGGGTCGATCCAAGTGATTTCATCATGTTTTTGGGCCAAATATTCAATGTAATATCTCATCTTCTTCCTCTTATTCTTTTATTTTTTAGGTGGTTACTCTTAAAAAATGGTTTTTGGTTCTTGGTTTCATGTTTCTTTTTGGTCATAATTGGTGGTTTTTCCTTCTTAGTGTTCCTTATGGTTGCTTTTTCTTCTTTGAACCCTTATGAAGTTGATTCAGGTTGGTGTTATAGAAGCGCTAGTGGTTTGAGGTAGGTTTCCCTTTACAGGTGACCTTTAAATTCAAGAATCATTGATTCCTTAATTTTCACTCCTTTCATGGATATTATTTAGCGATGTATGATTTTTAGAAGAAATAGAATTATGGGAAATGAGGTGTTTTTCTTCTCTTTTAAAAATCTAGAATTATTTTGTTAATTTATGCACAGAAAGTGTATGATAAAATTCCAGATCATATTTTGAAAGTGATTTGTGATTTTTAAGGAATGGTTTTGGTTTGGTAAATTTATTTTTATTCTAAAATGGATTTTTGGAGTTTCTTAAATGGATTCATAAGTGTTTTTAGATTAAAAATTATGTGTTTTATTTCTTATGGGAGTGGGTGGTTTCTCAAAGAGTGTTTGTGGCCCATTTGTAACTTTTATAAAATTGGTTCTCCTGAAAACACTATTTGTATGATCTTATTTCCTTGGATATGATGAATGGTGTGGGAGGTCTTTAATTTGAGACTCACTTGTCAACAAATGTTTGAAAGTAAATGGATTGTTCCTTATGTTGATTTGGGGTGATGCTTGTGTGTGATGCATGTTTATGATAAATTTATATGTGGTTAGTTTCTTGATTTGATCAATTGGTCTCACCCCACTTTAGTCTAGACATGGGAACCTAACATAGCTAGTGGATTTTTAGAGGATGGTTTCTTCACTAGATTAGGATTCTGCTCTGGCTAGTGTCCCTTAGTATAGATCTTACTCTGCATTAGGATAGTGCCCCTTGGTTAGTCCAAGATGGGTAAGAACCGAGTGTGTATATGAAATTGATGTCATAGGGTGATTCATACATACAGGATGAGTTAGATGTATAGTATTTTCTAGAATATTCCCTATGATCTTAATTTTTCCTATGTTATTCAACATTTAGTTATGGTAGATGATTGAGGTGCATAGTTGGTTAGTTACTCTTATGAGGTCTTTTACATCGCACTTTGTTTATGTTTGTTGTCCCTACTTCCTTGTGTTGTGTAGATATTTTTTAAAAGGGGTGTGTTTGTTTTCCAATGATTTTGAAAATTGTTTTGCACATTTTTTACATTTTATTCGCCCATTTTTATGTAAAAAATCATCCTCTTCCTTTGAAATTCTAACGTCTCATCCATGAAAAATAATATCGTTTTAAACAGAAAAAAGGAAATATACCATGTTTTTTTTTTAAAAGAAGAGAATGTGTAACAACATAGTTTTATATATTGTATTGAAAACCTAGAATTGATTATTCTATTTTTTTTAAAATGCATTGGGGATAGATTTATTTAGGCACATGTACAGTGTTTTAATACTAATACCTATAGTTTATTCTTGTTTTTAGAATCTTCTGTAGGTTATGGCCGGAATTTGATCATTATGGCCAATGTTGGGTGTGGGGAGAAGATAGTGACCCATAGGATCACATGGAGAATTAGTTATTGTTAGGTTAAATTTTGTTTTGTTGTTCAGTTTCTTTATATTTTTAGATTATGTATGGATGTTGTTCAGTTTCATTTTTATTATTTTTTGGGGTGATATATTTCGTTAAATTGTTTCAATTTATATTATTTTATGAAATCATTCCCTTTGGTTTTCTTTGATTCCCTTGGGGCTTGTCGCTAATCTGGGATGATTGGGAGTACCTTTCGGGCCATGTTTTGGGCCGACTTGAGTGACTGATTCAGGGTCGACCCGATTTGGTTTGTGACAACAAAAAAATTAAAAACAACATCATTTAAATATTTATATCATACAACACAATTACATATGTCATCATTGTTATCATTTCTATAAATTCAATAATTTGTTCAAGGAGGTGGTTAAGTTGACCCAAACCTGAACTTACAATGAATAATGAATGATTGTGAGGTTATTTAGTAGTAATATTATTATAATAGAAGAATAATTATATCATTTAATGTCTATTAGTGTTATATGACATAATTTTAAGTAATTATAAATAGAGTAAAATTTAACTAAATTCATTAATTAGAAATACTAGATTATCTTCTCTCTTAGTATGACCATTTTTAATTACTGAATTAATGATAATTGTATGTTGATAATACCATTAATAAGATCTAAATTGTTTCATAACAGATGATTAATGATTCCATAAAAAAAATATTTATACTTTAAAACCATCCTCAAGACCATACATCAAATTCGGTGAAGAAAATTAAAATGAAAATTAATTTTTTCATGGATGTTGTAGTCCACACATATTTATGGTTGGTGATTTCATTTTCCATAAAATGGGAGGAAGTATTAATTGGGTTTATTTTATTGGAATAACAAAAATTTTATAAATATTATACTTATTCATTAAATTCCACTTTTAGATAATCATTATTTTGTGGGGAAGGGAAATGAAACTTGTTGTGTTGTAGATGTTGTAGTCCACTCAAAACATGAATTACAATTTTTTTTGTTAATAAAAAATGGAAAATGTGATAAATATATTTTCCCGTAGAATAATAATATTCATTATACAATAAATACTTGTTTCAATACATAGGTATTTGAAAATAATAATTGTAAAATTAAAATAGAAAATAAATAATTCAAGTAAATATGAATACTCACATTGAGCACTTTGAGATTTCCTTGCAATATATCATGAAAATGGATGAAATAGGTTAATATCTTCTGACCAAAATCTCAAGATAGTGAAATAGTATTCTTGGAGAATAAAAAGTGTATTGTTTTCTAAATAGAGCATAATTTTTGGGATTGTTTTGATGGGGTGGAGAGAGGCCCCTCTTACTTAAGGTAAAATCATCTTTAAGCCAAAAAAATAAATCTCTACATATTATATAATTTAGACGCACTGATTCTAAATTTTAAATCAATTTTATTTTTTTGAATTTATAAAATTTATAAAAAATAATTTTAAAATAAATATATATAGTGAATTAAAAAAATGAGAAAATATTAATTATGAACTAAAATATCAAAAATGGGTTTGTAAATTGAAAGAAACTTTTTTTAAATTATAAAGTCATATATAAAATAAATATTTGGTTATATAAAAATGTTTCAAGAATTTAAAATTCATACTTATATACTTATAGTGTCATAAAATTCATATTATTTGTAAATAAATATTTCACATTATTCACCAAAAAATAAAACATAAAAAATCCTAAAAATTATTTTTTAGATAAAATTTTTCTGCTTAAATAAAAAGTTATTTTCATATTTCAAAACAAAATTCATTACCGTTTATGATTAAATATTTAAATAAAATACCAAAATATTTTGGAAAACTATTTATATTGGGAAATAGTTTTCAACATATTAACCATTCTTCATTATTATTTATTATAGATTAATACTTAATTTATTATTAATATATTATTCACATTATCAGTATATTTAATTATTATCTAATCAAAGCATTCTTAGTTTCTCTATATGAATTACCAATTTTACAGAAATACATTTTAATCATAAAATGGTTTTCTTAGTTGTTTTAGCTATAATAATTGATTTTCAATCATATTAAAAGTTGAAATTATTTTATTTCTATAAATAATTCATAAATTTCTTACTCCTACTAATTAAATATAAATAAATAAATTGGTTTTAATAGTCATACTTAAATATTTATATTATATCTAAATATATTTTGGTTTCATTTAAGTTCGGTGTTGCTTGTGGAGCAAGTTATCGATAAATTAACATATTAATATGTAATAATATATTAAAATCGAGGGGTGTTACATAGAATGTTCGAAATAATTTAAAATTATATTCCTTTTTATTGAATGGTTACACCCAACATATCTGGTAATAATCACCAATGAATTAAATGAATTTCTTTTATCTCTTAGGGATATAACCAGTGCTTTCCAAATATTAGAATAAATCAATTATAATATCACATTTCTTTGTGTCCTTAATATTATGAACTAGAACATGCGTTTTTTTTCTCAAAATAAAATGGTCAAAAAATTTAAGGATTCTTTTGTAAACAAATGGAATAACTCTTGATTAGAGAGAATCTTCAAGCAACTTTTAGATATGTGGATATTCTTTTGATTCCATTACATTACCAACACTGATACAAAAGTATTTTATGAGACAACTATATTTTTTTCCTTGTACATTTGACCCAAAATCCCATATAGGTTAATTGTGGACTTTTCAGCTTTCATCACTACAAGGACGCCCAATGAAATTCTATTTACTCCTTTCATGATTTAATCCCTATACCTGATGCTAACAAATTTCCCCAAAATATATTTAGATATAATATAAATATTTAAGTATGACTATTAAAACCAATTTATTTATTTATATTTAATTAGTAGGAGTAAGAAATTTATGAATTATTTATAGAAATAAAATAATTTCAACTTTTAATATGATTGAAAATAAATTATTATAGCTAAAACAACTAAGAAAACCATTTTATCATTAAAATGTATTTCTGTAAAATCACACTAACATATAGATATTTCTTAAGACCATAACTACCTATATTTAAAAAAATTAATTAATAATATCAATACTATTTTTCTTATGTGAATGATCAATCATAGGCATAATCACAAAGCATACTCAAATTTTTTGTGATTATTAATACCTAAAAAAATGCAAAGATCCCCACACCATAACCTCTCATTAAAACCAATTTTTTGGAAAAAAAATGAATATACCTATAATTTAATAATAATATAGATATAAAATAATAAATTGAAAATGAGAAAAATAAATGACACTAGATGTAATGTGTAAAATCCCCTTAAAAAGAAATGGGCTAAAAACCCATGGTATGAAAAAAGGATCTTTATAAATGATGTGGGTATTGATACTATAACTATTACAAGAAAAATAACCGCTTAATTTTTCTCATGAATATGTGTAGAATAAAACTCATAACAATTCCACCCAAATACTGAAGGGGAAGATACATATTGAATGAAGAAACTGTTAGAGGATTCTAACTATTATAGTCCATCCCCTACCCACCCCTCAGTTTCATCCCGCATCAATGGGATTAGGTGGGATTTTACGTAAAATCTCATCAAATATATTCCACCACTTAAATATACAAAATTATGTGCTTCCTATTCATGAAAAACTATATGTGTTTTCCGGCTTTCTTATAAATTACAAAGCACGTTGTTATCAAAATAACTTAGTCCCTCAACACCACTCTCATTTGGATTTTAAAAACCACAACTCAGAAGTGTATCCATAATTTTTGGATACTTCTTATGGTTATCATTTTATCCTCCAATTCATATGGTATGGTAGCAGTTGTCTCCTCTGAGCTATCTCCCAAATCCTTCATCTATCACTGGTTGTAGAATGTGTGTTGTCATTGGGCAATTAATATCATTTTTATATTAGTTATATTTTAATATTTTCCTTAATCCATATTTTTAATCTATAATAATAATAAAAATTGATTTAGTGGCTATGTACATGGATTTAAAGGAATGTGATTTTTTAATAACAATTATTAATTTTTTTAATACAAAACACATTTTTTGAATTTTTAAAATAAACTATGTATATATTCTCTATATTTAAGACATACAAAATATTTTTAAAATATACATAACTTATATAATTTATTTAAACATGTATATCATCATAAAAATTTAATAATAATTCATTGAATATACAAAACATGTGTTTTGTATTTGAATGAATGAATATATAGATAGAAAATATATATTCTAAATTTGAAGAATATATTTTCTAATTATTTATTTTGGAAAACCATATACAAACTCAAACTCATTAAAAATAATGAAAAAAATCATGGCTCAAAATATATTTCATGTTTTTTAAATGTGATCATATATGTTTTAAAATATTAAAATTTATTTTTTAACATAAAAAATTACATCCTAAAAATAAAATACATAACTTAAGGATAATTAAAATAGATATTTTATATTTAAAAAATAATAATTAAAAAGTATTTTTTAAAAAAAATAATTTTTTAAATGGTAAAAAATTCATTATGAATAGTAAAAAATAATTCTTAAAATCATAAAAATATTAACCAATAAGAATCAAGACATATAACTTATTATTTTCCTTAAAAATTTATATTTAAAAATCTCTAAAAATTATATCACCTTAAATAATTTCAAATATTAAAATAATGAATAAATAATAAAATATTATAAATAATTAAAAATTCAAATAATAAAAATAAAAAACATCAATTAAAGAGTTAACATTTTGAATATGATTTTTGTGTCTAAAAAAATAATTTTTTTAGAAAAAAAAAGTAATCAATTTTTCAATCCTCCTTACCAAGGTTAGTGAGGTTGATAAAGGGTTATTTTAACCCTAGAGTGCATCAAAATGTTGATTTTAATTGATTTTTTTTAGCAAAACATAACTTTCTTTGTGTGCCACGTGAGAAAATTTCTTATTTTCACATGGTATAGCCTCTAATGGTTACTTGATTTTTCTAAACAAGGAAATATACTATCTATAATGCCTACTGGTTTTACATTTTTTATTTACAAGTATACTCTAAATATTATATACCATTATATTTATAAGACGTAGGCCTCATTTAACATGAATATATATATATATATATATATTCATAAAAAATATTAAAATTAAAACTAATTAGATGAAAAAAAAATTAAAAATTATTATAAAATCATTTATAAGTATTTTCATATTAAATATCTATTTAAAGTAAATAATATCCATTCGAATAAGAAAATATCAATTTGCAAAATAATTGCATCTAAAAATAAATCTAATTCCCTCTACGGAAAGTAAATTTATGAATAATTTTTTTATGAATTCTATTCAATATATAATCACTTTTATTATTGGTCTTGGAGGATTGAGTATATTTTCAATCCATTTATTATAATCAATCACATTTGAAGTTTCAGTGTAAAGGGGATTAAATTTGAAATCATTATAGGAACAGATGAATAAATAGAGGGAAAAAAGGAAAAGTAATGAAATACACATTATATACTTTACATTCACACTTCATGAATATTTAAAGATACCGAACTTAATCCTAGAGAAGTAAGCAATGATATAATTTCCATAATTAATGAAATGAATATAAAAAAATAGGTATTTTATCAATTACCATACATATTTGGAGAATTATGTTTATACATACATGAAACATAATATCATCACGGGTGATATAAACATCTTGTATCATGACCCCACATAATGAACCCTTATTCCCACACTTTTAGATCTAGTATTAAGTGTATAGACTTTACCTACATATCATGAAGTATAACCAACCCCAGAATCAAAATTTTACTATCTTTGAAAACTAGGTACATAATACATAATCATCCATTACTTATAGTATACAATTTAATCAATTCTACCATCAAGAATCACTTAATAACAGATCAAAATTTATTTAACACCTATGTTCTCTTGGGTAAATGGGAAAACATAATAAAAGAGTTTTATAATATGCATAGTAAGGGGTAAAACATTATCAATGATATATAGAGGAGTCAAAAATAGATTATACACAAGTGAGACACATGATCTCTAGTTAATGGATGGTATTAATTGATTCACATCAGGAAATCATAAGAAGTGATCATGAGGCATGATAGCATATTCATATATCATTGCATAAAATCTATAAAAATATAACCCCAAATTCTATTATGACCATGATGTTATTTGAGATTGGAGGTTAATATAACACCATGATATTTAAGTATGTATTTATCTTTAAATATATACTATTTGACTAATATATTGTAAAACATGTAACACCGAAAAAATGAAAAATTATATATTTCATTAAGGTAAAATATTATAATGCATGATAAATAATTATTTAAAAGGTTTAATTGAAGGAATATTAATTTCTTTATTGTTTATTATTATTTTTATAAAAATAATGATTTTATGTGTTTATAAAATTCAATGAAATATTATAAAACCATTGGATTGATAAAATTTAATGGCTAGAAGATAAATAATTGGATGTGATTAAATTCATTTGAAAATAGATAATTTTAAAGAATAATTTTTCATTATTTTGGGTAAATTTTGTACTAATAATTAAATTGATCACTTTTAAAATGATTATAATGAAAAATAATATTTTTTTATACATTCAAATAAATTAAAATTCATCTAATGATTGTTATATTATAGTGGATATGAATAAATCTCTTTTGGGATTTAAAAAACTTCTCTCTAGAAAATATTGTTATACATTATACATTTAATTTTTCTTAAAATTAATTTTTATCACTTTTTGACATAGAATCCATTATATATGATTTTATATTTGTAATAATCACTTACAAATAATATAATATGGTCAATTTCTGATATAATCACTTGAGATATGTCCAACACTTAGGTGGGCTATAACATCTCGATCTTTTGAAAGGGTTGTTTTCTATGTAATTTTGAATTTATGAGTTTTGAAAGAAGGCCAAATTTTTATTTGGTCTTTAGAAAATCATTCCAAGTGATATTTGACACAAGGACTTGTTTTTGGGCATGATCTGTGGTTCAGTGGAAGTCTTGGGTGTTCAACTAAACACTGGGGGATGATCTAGGGCTTTGGATATTGAAAACATCTCCAACCATAACTACACACCATGTTAAACATACACGGGGTGTAAGTCATTTACACGACATGTAGTAGGTCATTAAGGCTTGGGGTCTAAATTTAGGAGTTGAAAATGTATAACTGGGATACACATTGGGATCCAAATACATTATGTGTATAATTTTCATAGTATGTAAGTTGCAGGGAATGTTTTTTTAAAGAGTGATAGGGGGATTGGCCCCCTATTTTATTTTCCTTCATGCATAGAGGTTGGAGAACCTAGGGGGGATGTGTTCCACTCTTTCCCCTACACTCGGTTGTGGGTTTTCTTATATGTCTGAGCTTCAATATGAGTTTCTCCAGTCTCATTAGATGTTTAGTAGTAATTAATTCAGTCCTCTTTCTACCTTTATTCATTCTTCTCTCTATACATTTCACTAAATCCATGTTATCCATTTCACCTTGTTTTCATGGTATTCAATTAAAAGTTCAATTTCTCTCATTTTAGGTCATGTTAGAGGCCAATATCATATGATCAAGCATATAAAAGTATGAGGTAGGTGGTTATTACCTTTATCTATGTTTTTTATAAGTGGGGTGATCTCTATATTATCCATGGGAGAAGACTAAGTGTGACTCTAATTAATTAAATTCATGTTCTTGAATTGTTCTTATGATAAGGTGAGATGGTTATGGGATTGCTCTAGCTCCACTATGAATGGTTAATCCATGTGAGGGGCTTGGACCAGCTTTCGTAGTATTGGAAGGGCTTATGAATTAAATTATATTTAATTAATTATGTTTAATTTCTTTCTTTCATGGTAACATGATGATAATGGACCAAGAATTGATGTGGTGTTGACCATTTGGATCAAGGAGACATAGTTTGTTAGGTCATGCTTGGCTTAGATACTTGGGGTGATGTTAATCACCAGATTGGATGACATGATTGTCAATTTTAGGTGATGTGATCATCATGATGAGGTAAAGGACTATGTGATTTGAGATGTTGTTAACTATTAGGATGAGTAACATAGTCATAGGGGAATGAGGTTCTATAATGATGTGGCTTAGGTACTTTTTTTGGTGATTTCCACACTCATTTTTATTTTTTTGGGGGTTTTCACCCTATAAATCCATATGGGTGTTTAGGGACCCTCTATTAATACTGTTGACAGCATTGGTTTGGGGACGAGTCTCTCTAATACACTTAAGGATGTTGCATCGGGACTTGGGATGATAGATATCATCATGCCTCACGATGTCGACTATTGATTTTATGATTATTATTTATGGGAGGACAGGTATTACTTTTCCTTAGGGCGTTGAGATTTTAGATGATGGGGATTTCTGAGATGGGGTCCTGGGGACTAGGTACTTATTTTTTGGGTGTGTCGTTTGGATGTCAGGTTCTATGATTTCTGGTATGAGGTGTTGGGTGGTATTTTAGAGGTGGAACGTGTTGTTTAACCATGGATACATTCTTATTATGGGATGTCTTGGGATTTATTCCATGGATCCTCTCTACTGTAGTTATATATATACTAATATTTTTTCTATTCTATATATAACTAGGGGTACATCTTTAGAGATTTTCAGTGGTTACTAAGGCAGTAATCACTTCCCTTTGGCTATTGATCATATGGGGAGTGGGTTATTTTTATTATGTGCATATATAAACATATAGTATTTATATTTAGTACACCTATATTATCATGGATTTAATACATGTATGTGTTTGTGGTATCCTACTATGATTTATTCTCACACCATAAAAGACACCTTCCGGACATGTGTAGAATTCAGGACTCTATGATTAGGTAAGGGATAGAGGTGAGGAGCATGACCCTAGTGATCGATTGGTACCTTTTCATGGGATGTGTGTAAGGGTTCCTTAGAGGCTATGGCATCACAATCCATTTTTATTTTGAGTTTCCATATTATTACAACATGATTATATATGTATATACTGATGGTTGTCCACTGGTGAACCTTCTATTACCTATTATTTATAAACTAATATGAATTTTTGAATGGTATTCAAATTCTATTGTGTTTTTAGGCATGTTGATTACTACTACTTCTATATTATTATGATTCCACTATTTTTCATTAATACTTCTGTTGTAATATGGTATTTCTTATAATGTTGTATATACAGAGACCATTATCACTATCAATGTATGAGGGTATAATCTCCCCACAATCACCTATTTATACCCTCCCTTCTAGATAGTGGCCTTTGATATATAGGGATATTCTCCTAAGGCCTAGTTTTCAACTATCCAGGAGTACTATTTAAAGTTGAAAATAGGTCAAGGAATTAAAATTATATGGGAGATACTTTATTTCTATGATTGGGTAGTACCATTCGGTTGGATGCAAATGGTATCAAAGTTGTTTCATTTTTATTTTTTGTATTAATATTTTGGCTATCGTGGACCAAAGACTGTGATGCATAGGGACTAGGTACAAAGCCCAGGTTTGGGTTACCACATCCCCATTAATGGGGGATAGAACAAGTTTCTAGCAGTGTGAAATTAATATTCTTCATTTTGATTTTATAGTTGATTTTATTTCCTTCTAGAACAGTGCACTTAGGTTTGATGATTTTATATTATATGGATTTTAAATCATGGCCTGATATGATAAGGGAGGTTTTATTTTTTCTTTATGGTATGAATATATGGTGTTTTGATATATGTATGATCCAATAATTTATTATCATTGAAAACCTTGATTTTCATAAGAAGGTTTGATTTGTAAAGTGTCAAAAAAGGAAGGGAAATAGTTCATTCTTACTTAGCCTCTCTTTGGTGAAATTCCACTCATACATCCCATGCATGTGGTTCTAATGAAATTTCTTTGTGAATATCTATGATGTAATATACTTGAGATATATATGTGGGATTGGATTTGAATGTAGTATATAGGTATTATTATAGGAACTGAGATATTTAAAAAGTCAACAAAGAGGCTAAACATTGTTTTCGTGATTAGTTCCTTTGGTGGAATTCTACCCAACTACCTCAATTGTTATGTAACACATGACCCTATTATGGGAAGGAAAGAGGACATGAGGCTGCTTGATACATGATGTCAGACTCTGATGTGGGTACACAGGGGGCCATGACACCATGTTACTTGTGATACTGACCCTGATATGGGTAGGTAAGGGGCGTTGATGCTGGATTTCTTATGATAGGGTGTGGTAGGGTATTTTTAGGGTGATGAGATGTTCTTCCTATTATAGATTTCTCTATATGTGATATTATATATAGATATATATTTTTGTCTATGTGTATACTATTTTGGATATCTACCTGTGATATTGGTATTTAGTGGGATACCACCAAGGCGAGCTCCAGTGGAGCATCAGGAGGGCGATGATGTGGTGTCGCATGAGCATGAATGGGATGAGTCCCCATAGGGCCGAGATAATCATGAATCATAGGTATATTAACATGTACTGGATCCGGTATATGTGGGAAAACTATCATATATGGATCTTTTGGGACATGGATGGATGGGAAGCTCCAGGAAATCTTGGTTTGAGTTGTCCAGGGTATTAGAAGGTGAGATTACAGAGATGATCAATTGATTTAATTCTTGATTTTGGAGTTCTAATTGTAGAAATTACAACAATTTCAATGTGAGGGTTGACCACATGCAGTAGAGAAATGTATAGAGTTAGTGAAGACCATCAAAAACAATCTCAAGACACCCCTAGGGTGGATGGTGAAGATGGACACATAAATTCTTAGAGGACATAAAAAGTGCTTGTGGGGAATATAGTTTTAGGTGGGAAGTCATAAGGAACTAACCTGGAAGAATTTTGAGTCTTGCTTCATTGAGAATTTGTTTCCAGAGATGCTTATGGAGGACCAATCCTAGGTGTTCATGAATCTTCAAAAAGGGGTAGTTCTATTATAAACCATGCAACTAATTTCATGGAACTATCGTAGTTAGTGCCTATGATGATGGTAGATGACATTTCTGAGGATCTATGTTTTGAAAATGGATTGTGGAATTCCATGATGGTTCAAGTAAACATCATCAAGTGATCCTCTATTTCATATGAGTTAAACCAAGCACTAATAGTAGAGGGAAATCTGAAAGTCATGCAATATTTGAGTTAGATGATAGAATCCTATGATTTTAGAAGTGATGATTTCAATTGAAATAAGTAGGGATGAGAGGAATTCCAGCATTGATGTCAGGCCATAGATTCAAATAGACCACTGATGATTGGGTATTCTAAGTTGTGATTATAGTGTGGGAACCAAAACATGTTCAGACTCAGTGATAGTTGACTCTAAAAGAGTGTCTATAATGTTTCTAGATCTAGGGTCTCAGTATGTTATACAGGAATCCTTCTTTGATAACCATGATCCAGGGACTATAAAAATTAGGCCTCTAAGGTCGGACCAGGATTAGTACCTGGATCATGTTTCCAAGATTCAGTTACAGAGTTTGGTCATAGAAGATATAATGGGAAATATTAGTGGGATTAGTGGCTGGTAGTTGGTGCGTATTTACAGAGAGGATAGTCCTTAGGTAGTTAGGCTTCTAGAAAGGGGCACACACTGGAGTTCTAGGTGCAGAGTTGGATGGGGAGTTGACTGCAGTTAGAGGCATTTCGTGGACATGAACAAGTAAATTTTGTTTTGGATTTTGAGAGTTTTGTGGCATTATGTACACAGATGAATGGTTTTTTAACTAACCATGTGTTGGTTTGTAGGTTGGAATCAATTATTATGTGTGATATATATATATATATATATATATGTATGAGTTATGTTAACACTCAACCTTTTTGTGGGAATCGATACGATGTGGGTTATATTTTATGTGTGTGGAATCGGGATTATTTATGGTCATCATTACAATATGAGTTTTATTTGAGTTTTGTAGAATCTAGGCATCCGATGTGATGAAGGATCACATAAGTGTCATGTGCAACACATGCATGAGGTGAACATATAATGAGATATGGGACATGATTTGGTTCCAAGTATGAAACATGCATGATTTGAGTGCCTGATGAGGTTCAGGCGTGACCATGAATCATGAAAGAACTTTTGAGTTCGTGGATGGTCTCTAGACCATCAAATGCATGATTTGGGTTAGGGTGACACTAGTTAGGTTACTCTTAAGGTAGGGAGAACCTTGAGGGGAGTTTTCAAATTACTTGATCACAAGTTTATAATGGTATCCTTTAAATAAAGTGTGTTGGATTGATACAATATTTGGTAAATTCTTAATAGCTTAAGGATGAGCTATTTTAAGGTGGGGAGATTACAACATCCCAAGTTTTTAATGGGTCATTTTCAATGGAATTTTTAACTTTTGAGTTTGGAGAGTGGGAAAACTTTTTTTTGTTTCGAAACCTTATTCAAAGAGTTGTTTGACCCAAGGAATATTTGTGGGCATGTTTTATGATTTGGTGGACATCCTAGGTGTTTGAGTAATCACTAGAGGATGATCAGGGACTTGGACTATTAAAAAAACCTCCTTCCAGAAGGACACACCATGAAACACATAAATTATGTGTCAGTCTTTTACATGATGTGAAGTAGGGAATGAAGGCTCAGAGATTCAACTCAAGTAATTATCAACATGTACCTAGGTTACATGTCATGATCCTAATACATGTCATATATAATTTACATTAGATGTAAGTTGTAGGGAATGTTTTTCTAAAGACCCATAGGGTGCACGGACCCCTTTTTTAATTTCCTCCATGCATAGAGGCAAGAGCTCTTAGGGGGTCTCACATGCCTCCCCTTCCCCTACCCTCGGTTTTGGTGGTTCTTCTCCATCTGAGCTATGATCTGAGCTATGTCAGTATCATTGGAAGAATAATGGTATGTCCTTCAATCCTCTTGATTCCTTTCTTCCTTTCTCTATCCATACTATTTTCTAAATCCATATGATCCATTTTACACTATTTAAGGGTGTTCATATAAAATGATTATTTATCTCATTTCATCTCAAGATAGATGTTGATATAGGACGAGAGAGCATCTACCAATATGAGGTAGGTGGTTCTAAGATTTATCCATGTATTTTGGGTGTTTTGGGGGTGTTCACTATATTTTCCATGTGATATGACTGAGAAAACCCTAATTAATTAAATTTTTGTTGTTAAATTATTCTAACGAAAATGTGAGATGCATATGGGAATGATCTAGCTTCTATATGATTTCTCAAGCTGGATGGGGACATTGGACTAGCTTTGGTAGTTTAGGAAGGGCATGTGAATTAAATTATATTGATTTTATTGTTTATGTCGGAATGTTAAGGGCATGGACCAAGGATTGAGGTGTTCTTGACCACCTAGATCAAGGCTACGTAGTTTACTAGGTTTGGAATTGAATGGATACTTGGTGTGATTTTGATCACCAGGTTGGATGAAATGGTCATCATTTTGAAGATATTTGATCATCAAGATAAGGGGAAGGCCCATGTGATTTGACATGGTTTTAACCATTAGGATGAGTGGTATGTTCATATGGGAATTAGGTGACAAGATTATGTGGATTATATAATGTTTATGTAAATTTCATTCACTATTTTTTTGCAGATGTGATGGTTGAGTTGTGTAAACACATATATGATATAGATCGCGGTGGTGTTGACAACTCATAGAGGTCCCATAATTTATGTGAGTCGACTAATGGTATTTACTATTTTATGTGATGGGGGTTCTTGCTATAGAAATACACATGGATGGTGATGGACCATCGGATGACGGTGTTGAGACAGTCTATTGGTGACTGAGGCAGCAGATACACTTTAGGCCTTAGGTTTGAACATGGGAGTTTGGATATCACAATGCCTTATCACATCAACCATTGAGTTGGTGGTGATTTTTATGTGGATAGATATACCACCACCTTCTTGGTGAGTGGTAAGACCTATGCAGCCTAATATACTAATATAATAAGTATTTTCATATTCTACCCCAAAATATGGTATATCTACATCAGGAGAATCAACTCCCCAGGAACATGCAAAAGAGAACTTTTATACTAGAAAATGTAGAGCTTTGTATCAAATGTTTGATGTGTTGATGAAAATGGCCCAAGTATCATCCATGTTATCAGTCATGGATTCCCTATGTCTATCAAAGGATCTTTGGGAAACACTTATTGAATCTTTTTCAAGACCTCAAATATTTGAAACTCAGTTTTATACTACATAAGATTATCATATAGAGAATGAACCAAAATAATTTCATACATTCATATCATTCAATAATTAGTATGAGGATGTTGTCATATTTATACGTATAAAACCCTTGTATATATCCTTTGAAATCAATGATACTGATATCCGATGAGCCTTCATTGATAATGGCTCTGGATTCAACCTCATTCCCATTCAAACACTTCTCCGATTAGGCCTCACTGAATTCCACTTTTCTACCACCACTTTGATGTTACAGGGCTACAGCAAGAATGATCAAGAACTTCTCAGACAGATTATGCTTAGAACTCAGCCTGGGTATCTCATATCTGATTCCGAGTTCATGGTTATTTGGTAGGACACAGATTTATACATTCTGTTAGGGAAACCTTGGCTACATCATCATGCGATTATTCCTTCATCTTACCATCAATGTCTCATAAAAAATTCAATGGTTAACTTGGGACATTTCACGGTGATAATACCCCATTAAAAACATGTGATTCAATGTAAATTCATGAAAAGTTCTATCATAGAAAGAGAAAACAACCCCTAACAAATAATGATACTTTAATCAATGCTTCGGATGGTTTGGAAAAGATCCTAGATATTCCATTCAAGAATCTCAGTGTAGATTACCTGTTACACATTCATAGAATTGAAAGGGTTGGCCCCAATTTAAACACTCGTTCTGTGGATTCCATTATGTCAGTTGTGCAAACAAAACCTGACAGTGTAGGAGAAATTATTGATTCACTAAGTAGTGATGAAATCGTAAATGTATATTTCTTTATTATATCCACTGAGGTTCAACAAGTCACTACTTCATCATCCAGGCTAGAAGAAGTTGTTTCACTCACGAAAAAATATAGGGATGCTGATTCTTATCCCATTATCTTCCCTTGAGAGATTCAAAAAAGACCCTTCATCGTCACTTGGGTCAGAGATGGTTGCCTCCTCTTCAGGATATCCAAATAATGACTTCATCCATAGATCTAAACGTATTTATTCATTACCTACCCACCAAGTAGAGGCATAATAATAAACCAAATGAAGTAGAGGAAGTAGAGGAAGAACTTAGAGATGCCCCTTTAGAATTTTAGGAAGGCCTCTCCACTAATTTGGATGAACGCAAAGAAATAAATCTGGGTATAGAGGAAGATCTACACACCACTCTAATTAGCACATCCACAACTTCTGATGTGCAAGAGGAGTATAATTTCTTTTTGAAGAAACACCTAGAGTTACTTTCAAAGAATTATCTGTAAATTCAAGGACATGACCCCAAAGTGTCCACTCAACATTTGTTTTTTCCATAAGATCATCAGGGATACAAGAAGAATGCACCTGAATCATGCCTCAAATATTGGGGTTGAAGTAGACAATATTATCAAATATAATTTCATTCTAGAGGAAAAATATCCAAGGTGGATAGATAATATTGTCTCGATGCAAATGAAGAACCAAAAAATTAGAGTTTGAATTAATTTTAGAGATCTCAATTGATATTTTCCAAAATATGACTTCTGAGTTCCAATCACATAACACCTAATTGATGCAACAACTAGTTATTAATATCTCTCTTTCATGGATGGCTACTCGGGGTATAACCAAATCAAGATTCCCCTAGAAAATGTGGATTCTATAGCCTTCAGAGCCCCTCAAGGCCTATTTTTCTTTTGGTTAATTATCTTTTTCTTAAAGAATGTTGGTGAGACATATCAACATGCAATGCACCACATATTCAAACCCTTCTTAGGGAAATTTGTTTAATGATATGTTGTTGATCGAGTGGTCAAATATAGAAAATGTTCTGATCACCTATCTAACATGGATACCATATTTATTAAGCTTTGATAGCATAATCTGAATATGAAATCCTTGAAATGTGCTTTCAGGGTAACCATCAGAATATTTCTCAGCTTTGTTGTATTTCATCATGGAATTAAATTTGATGACGAGATGACTAAAGATATCCAGGGCATGTCACCTCATTGAAACTTGAAAGAGTTGAGATGACTTCAAGGAAACTTAGCCTATATTTGAGTCTTCATAACTAATCTTGTAAGAAAGTGATATCCCACATACCATATTGTTGGAAAATGGCACCAATTTTAGTTTTACAAATGTAGGGATGTTATATCAGGAATAATATATCAAATCCAACCATTCATCCCAGTATCATGTAGCAGAAAATGGATAGATAGAGGATTTCAACAAATCCTTGTCCAACATACTCTAGAAAATGGAGGATAATGATATGAAATCTTATCTTTCCAAATTCTTACATGCCTAATGGGATTACATGACTACTACACATATACCCAGATGGTCAACCCCGTACTCATTGGTATACATGGAAAAAGTAGTTCTTCCCATTGAAGTTTAGTTGCCTTCACTCCGAGTTGGTATTTATGATCAGTTATCGACAAATGAGTTGTCTCAAAAATTACTAAATGATCTAGAGTGACTGGAACAAATATATTGAATACCTTGCATCATATTTAATTCTATCAAAACCAAATAGCATGAGATTTCATCAAGAAATTTTTCATTTACTCATTCCTCCAAGGAGGGTTGGTTTTGATTTTTAGGACTCCGATGATAACAGGAAAAAAGACTCTAAGGCTTGAACCCGAGTGGGAAGGACCAGATTTCATACATAAGGTCTACCCTAATGGATCATATTCCTTAATCTAAATTGATAGATAACTCACTACAACACCAACTAATGCTAGGATCCTAAATAAGTACTTTGAGAAATAACACAAAGTTCGTCCTAGTTGTATGATGGTAAACTACATTACAAAAATACATCCATGTTGCATGATGTTAAACTATATAACAACCAGCATCCTAGTTTCATGATTCTAAACTATATAGTGAAGGATCTGGAAGCAGTGAAATCCCGGTAGTTGGTAATGACCAACTTTGATTTTGTTGTAATCGATGGCCAATTCGGGATCAATACAATGATGAATGCCAATATCCATAGATTGAAATCATAGATTTAGAAAAACAAAAGAAAGAGAGATGGATTTTAGAAAGAGAATCCTGCACATCATGATTATAATTAATTTAATAATTTCTGTAGAAATTAAATATTTGAGACTTTAGCACTTTATTTGTTGATGATTGTTGATCATCTTGAATGACCCTTTCGGATTTCCTTCATTGCACTTGTGAGGATCCAAAGTAGAATCCATCTAGGAGTGATCCGCACAGGCTATAATGGTCTCGGATAATCGCCACTCATTCTCCAAGTGCTAGCGTGGTGGCACAAATGTCAAGTGTTGATTGTTCTTATTCTCTCATTCATCGATCTTGAAGAACATATCTCATTCTTCAGAGGGAGATATGAGAGGAGTCGAGAGAGAAAATGTTTGGCTCAAAAATTCTTAATTCACTAGTGTTTGGCACAACAGAAGTACCTTCCTATTAATCCAAATGAGGTTTTAGTTACAATATTTTATTGAAAAATAGAAATTAAATTCAATTATAACTATTAGATAAAAACCATGCCACATAATAACAATAAAAGCACCATTATTTTTGGTTTTCCATCTTTTAAAAAATGAAAGCATAAATGAAATCTCATGCCACATAATGATAAAATTATTTTTATTATTTCTTGAACCAAATGAATAAACCTTGTTTACTGACTTGTAAAAAATTAATTTATCAATATACATAGTCTTTGTCAATTCGAACACATCTTCCATTCATTGATCATCTGAATAAAATATTGTATTCTCTTAAATAAACATTTTTAAAAAAACTAGTAAATAAATATTTATTAAATGTTAAATTAAATTAACAAATATATTTTACTCACAATCTGGTGAATAAATATTTGTTTAATTTATGAAATCATTTTAACTTGAATAAAATTATTCCTCAGTCTTGAGAATACTTTTTATTCCATTAATTAAATTCATAATTAATTTAATGAAGACCACTAGAATTACTTAGTCTGTGACCCTCTTGGATTTTATCTGGTTGGCATTAGGCGGGCTTGCATAAAGTCCAGGATTATTGCCTAGGAATAGGTTAAAGAAACCAAAGAAAAATAACTCCATGTCTCAATGATGACATACAGATGAGAATTCTCATTTTATAATATAATCCCTTTGTCAGAATATCTCACCACGTAGGTTTCATGATAGTGTCATCAACCTATATGCTTGATATGTTATTCTTTGAATACCAAAATTAAACTCTTTGTTACAATATGGCCATGGAATTTTGGGTGATGCTTATATTTAAATCAAAGGGTTGATATATAAAATTCCATAAATGGAAGGGAAAAATCCTTCCTCCACTTATCCTTTAATAACATGTCATTAGTGATGCACCCAATATACCCTACTTCCCGCAAACATATGGCATGATAGTTTTCATCGGAAAATATAAGTGTATGATTCATGACATGTATTAATGATAATGTTAATTTCTATGGACCATTACACACACTCGTAGATAGGAATATCCAATGACACCAAAACATATAGAATTCCTACTGGTGGGTTTGATCTCATAATCACCGATCTTAAAGATTACCAAGTGTGGGCTTCATGAGAAAAAGTATAATATGAATATGATTAATCACCCCTGATGGTTTGTATACTATGTGTCCCATAATATTATGTCATCCAACCGTAGAACTATATTAAAGAATATAGTCATATACCTTCAAAGTTCACATAATAGTTGTCAACTACGATGAGCTTATTAATGCGACAGATACTCAATAACATTATTACATTATAGTCAAGTAGAACAATGAACAATATTTAGTATGATGATTAATATTTAAATAAATTCAATATTTAGGTAATCAATGCACAAATAGTTGGTTCTAGGACACCAACTCCAAAAAACTCCCACTTTGACTAGAGCCTTCTACCTACGACATTCAGTTCTCCAGACCTCACCTGATGATCATGTTTTTGTTGATTCAAGGATTTAGTCAAGACGTCTTCCACATTGTCATCCATGGAAATATTGCCCACTTAAACGTCACCGCTAAAAGGAAAATCCCTCAAGATATGATACTTCTATATTATGCGCTTCGTCTGCTGACGTGACCTTGTATCTTTTGCGAGATCCACCGTTGTAGTATTATCACAATAAAGTGTGATTGGATATTTATAGCTAGGTACCACATCCAGATCATAGAAAAAGATCCATATCCAAAATGCTTCTTCAGCTACCTCAAAAGCTGAGATATAATCAAACTCTACTATAGAATCTGCGACCACATCTTTTTGTGAGCTCTTCCAGCTCACAAAACCACCATTCAAAGTGAAGATGTATCCCATTTGAGACTTCATGTAATTTTTATCAATCTGGAAACTAGCATCTACAGATCCTATGATTATTATTTCCTCATATTCTACATAAACATAGAACATATCCATAGTATGCCTTAGGTACTTAAGGATAGTATTGTCTACCATCCAGTGGAGTTCACCTGGATCAGCTTAATATCTTCCTGCCACACTCAATATATATGTAACATCTAGCATAGTACATATCATAACATACATGATCGACCAAATCACAGATGTGTATGGAATCCTTTCCATTCTCTTTCTTTCATCATGAGTTTGAGGATATATTTTCTTGGAAAGATAAATTCCATGTGACGCTAGTATCAATCCCCTATTGGATTGTTCCATATTGAATCCCTTCAGTATATTGTAAGTTTATGTGCTTTGAGTTAGCCCCAGCAATCTCTTGGATCTATCCCAATGGATCTTGATCCCAATAATGCAAGATTATTATCCCATGTCCTTCATGGAGAATATTTTATTTAACCATGCCTTAATAGAATATAAGTCTAATAGTCAGATTCAAAAAAGTAACATGTCATCAAAATATACTATTAGTGAAATGACTACAATCCCACTAAACTATTTGTATACCCAAGTCTCACATTCATTCTTTATCACTCCAAATTCCATTATAGCTTCATAAAAATGAATGTTCCATGACCTGGATACTTTCTTTAATCCATAAATATAAGTTTGAATCTTGTATATCTTATTGGCGTCCTTTAGAGTCACAAACCCATCATATTGTTTTATATAGACATATTCTTGAAAGTTCCCATTAAGGAAGGATATTTTGAAATCTATTTCTCAATTTTCATAGTCATGGTAAGTGAAAATATACATTATAATTTTTATGGATTCAGAATTTCCATTGGTGAAAAGGAATCATCATAGTCAATTCCTTGATGCTGTTTAAACCTTTTGAAACCATTTTTTCCTTATAGGTATTGACTTTTCCTTCCATGTCAACTTTCTTATTGAATACCCATTTGCAACCCACCGCTTTACATATATTGGAGGATCTACCAAAATCTAGACATGTTTTTAGGGCATGGAATCCAATTCAAAATTCATGGATTCATTCCACTTGGAAACATCATTTCCACTTACAGCTTCCTTATAGGTCGGAGGATAATTATTATCAAATAATAATGAGTCACCATCCTTGGTAACTAGAAAACTATAACATTCCTGTTCTCAAACTTATCTTGTACTCCTACACAGTACTTGTGGATCTGGAATAAATCATTCTTCCATATGGATTTGTGGATTCTACTCTTCTACCAACTCTTGTCAACCTTGAGCCTTGAATTCATCGAAGTATATCTCGCTCCCACTATATATTTTGGAGATGTTCTCCCTCTCAAGGAATATGGCAAGCCTTTCCACTATATCCTTTTTGTCTGAGGGGTCGTATAGGTAATATCTCGTTGTTTCATAAGGGAATCCTATAAAGGTACACTTTGTTCCTCAGAGTTTAATTTTGATTCCTAAAGTGGTCTTAAAATAATCTTCGCTTCCCCCACACATGTAAATTCAAAAACATAGATTTCTTTCCGCTCTAAAGCTCATATGGAATACCATTTATCAATTTATTTAGAACTTGTATTAGTATGCGTGATTTTGTTTGTAACTCATATACTCAAAAGGATAACAAAAGACTTTCATGAATCATCATTGATATCACCATGCCCAAAAATGTTTAGTTCCTCCTTTCACTTGCACCATTACACTAGGGTGTGTAAGGAGGAGTGTGTTGGGATAGGATCCCAAACTCTAGTAAGTAATCAACGATGTCTTCCTTAAGATATTATCCCCATCGGTCTGAGTGAATTCTCTTAATCTCCTTACCAATACAGTTCTCAACTTCATTCATGTATTCCTTGAACTTATCATAAAAATATGACTTATTACTCATTAAGTAGATATAAATATATCTTATAAAATCATCAGTAAAACATATGAAGTATGAGTACCCACCCATTACTTCAATTGGAAATGGTCCACACACATCGGTATGATCCAATTAAATAAGCTCTTTGGCTCTTTCACCTTTACCACTAAATAGGGATTTGGTTATTTGTCCTTATAAACATGTGTGACATACACCTAGTGGTTTTAGTTTGAATGAATCTAAATATCCATCTTGATGTAACATTGTCAAAAATTTCACATTAACATGACATATTCGGTCATTCCAATGTTGGGTGTGGTATGAGTTATGTGAAGTAGTTTTGTTATCGATTTCAATTATATGGTTTGTGTAATACAACATGTAAATACCATTATATAAATTTTCCTTACCAAAACAAATGTTTTCTTTATAAAACAAGAAACATTCCCTTATAAACATGAAAATAATTCAATTTTTATCTAGTATAGATAATGAAATAAAATTTTTGGTAATAGAAGGAACATAATAACAACCTTTTAATACAAAGATCATCCTCGTCAGCAACATGAGGTGGTAGACCCCGATAGCTATAGTAACATGTCTAGCTCTATTGGTTGCTCATAGATCTACCTCCCCTTAGTAAATTTTCTTGAATCTACTTGGTTCTTGTATTTAGATACATATGTGAGAACCACTTTCTATATCTAATAGTGAATTTGTAGAAACAAATAAATTGAACTCAATAAAAAAATACATAATGATTTTCCATTCTTATTCAGATGGGTGTAGTTTTTATTCTAGTGGCCCTTCATGACACATGAAAAACAATCAACTTCCTTTTACCTTCTTTCCCCCTTGATCATCATTTTCATGGAAGGGTGTGAAGAAGAATTGGGATTAAATATTTTCACTTACATTTTCTCTTATTCAGCATAAGGATAGAAATATTTCCGCACTTCATGTATTTTTTCACATGGGGAAGAAGGAAAATAAGATCTGGTATAGACTTCTCAATGTTTTCCACATTAAAATTCACGAAAAAAATTAGATAATCTCTAAGGGAGTGATTCAAGAATGAGGTCGATAGCCAATTCATTGGGGATTTTAAACCCTAGAACCTCAAGATGCTCAATGTATCCAATGATCTTGACTACCTGAGGCCCAACTAGGGAACGCTCTCCAAGATTACTCTAAAAGAGTTCCTTGGAGATATCAAAACATTCTTGCCTTTCTCTCTCCTAGTAAAGACCATGGAGGTGCTCAAGCATGTTATAGGCATCCATTTTTTCATGAGACTTCATGAGTTCACTAGATATTAATGATAACATCAAGCATTGAACTTCAACTGTGTCGTTCATATGTTTTTTCATAGACTATAAACTCTTCATCACTTGCCTCTTGGGCATGCAAATCAGGTAAAGAGGACTCTAACACATAAGATTTTCGTTCATGGTGTAGAATGGCTCGAAGGCATCTCAACCATTCTTGGAAGTTACTGTCAGTGAGGATGTTGTCTTTATCAAATATTGATCCAAGGGATAGTGTGGTTGAAACGTTTTTTATTTGTATGATACAATAAAAATATTACATAATTAGTACTTTCTTGATTATATTTTATGAGAGATAATAAATAATTATTATTAAGTATCCCACTATTTTATCATGTCCCAATAGAACTCACCATTGAACTTAGAATGTCTAGTTTCTTGGACATTCTAGTGGAAAGGATCCATATTACCCTTTGGATAACCCCAACAATGGTTGGTCAAGATATTTGATGTTCTTTTGTTAGGAATATTTTTTCCAACTATTGGATTGCAGATCCTTGATAAGTTGAGTGGGCTCCCCAATCTTGAAATCCTGAATTGGATTTCCTCAACACTTACCTCCAATATTACACCAAGTCTAGAAAGGGCTACTCCTCTTGATGTAATATGGTAAAGTCAACCCAAAACATTCATAAGTTATTCTTGTATAAAAGTAAGTGTCCCAAAAAGGTTTGGTCTAACACATAGTTTTATTGATTCTTTCCCTTAATCAAGTAACGAAAAGATTATTCTGATTTAATATTTTATTGAGGTATTTTTATCTCTTATAAATAAATTTCATATTCTCATTATCACATGATTGTAAATTTTAAATGGAACTTAATTTAGTTATTACCCATGTCTCGATAATATTTATGCATAAATCTGGTTTATTTTAGTTCCAACTTTCATTCTTGTTTAGTTCATTAATTATGTGATTGCTACAACACATACATAATGATAAACTATGATGCTGACATAAATAAAATACTATAAAGGGCATGATCATGAAATTTTATAATTTTTAGTTTATCTAGAAGTTGATAAACTAACACTGGCCTTGGGGATAAGCACCTTGAACATTTTGGGTTTGTGTTTATAGCTTTCCACTTGTCAACCATTGTATCTCCATGGATCGGTTTCACCTTGGCTCCTTACTTGAACTTTCTCCATATAATTGGGAGCTCCATCCATTAAATTTGATTTTTAACTCACACAGAGGTGAAAGAAAAAAATAGGTGTTTATATAAATGAAACCATGGACATGTAGGCCCTACATATTAATTAAGAGACTTGACATATATAATAATAATTTTAATTTTAATTAAATTTAAAGTAAAACAATATCATACAAAGTTATAATCTAACTCGTGATCATCCACACACATGTAATGAATTAAACATTTAATAAATCTTGAATTCGATTATTTAATCTTTATTATTAAGATAAATCACACTTGAATCGATTAATTATTATCTTTAATTAATAAATAATTTTATCTTAATACTTTTTTGAATTTCCTTGAGATTCACATCCATAACCATGGAGGTAATATGGTGAACACCAGCTCAAATCTACATGATTTATAATTCTGAATATTACACAAACATTGAAGTATTTTTCTATATAATCTGGTAAAGTAAACGACATGTAGTTTCAACTACATGTCGTGAACTACCTTCATCGTCTTATCTAAAGTACATGCCAAGGGACCTAGCATTTGAGGCATACTTCAGAAATCATGGATTATACAGTGTGTCCAGTAGGCCACACGTCGTGTTGTCTCCGAGTTACATAGTTACTAGTCGGCTTATCTAGTATAGGATACATGGTTTGGCCCTTAACCTGAAGGGACTACACACCATGTAAAGTGGGCCACATGCTGTGTAATTTGTATAACTGTGTGCCAGTCTATCTTGGTCAACATGTAGTGTAACAATTAACTACACCATGTTTCATTAACGTACATAGATTGAGTAATTTACAAATTACTCATGTTTTGCTAAATAAAACTACACTGTGTGTAATACAGATTAAACTACATGTATGGTAGATTACACGAAATGTTAATACAAATAAACGGCATGTACTACTGTGTTACTTGGTTAGAATCATCATCACCTCCTGTTGAGATCCTTTATTTAATTTTAATTGAAAATTATTCATTTTTCTTAGACATGCAAGAAATGATAAGAGGAATAACAGATCCTAAAATCCATATTTCACGAACGATTAAAAATGAATTGAAAAACTAAAATATTAAAGCGTAAATCATCAATGATTTATTTAAATAATTATTAACAATGATTTAACCTCGCTTAGATACCAATTGAATGATCTAGGTGTGGTGAAAGTGTGGTGGTTGGAAGCAAACAAATTTGATTTTTCCTTAATCGACAACCAATCCAGGATCAATATGATGATGAATTCCAGAATCCACGGATTAAAATAATATATTTATACAAAGATAATAAGGGTTCCAGATCCGAGAAAGAGGATCTTTCACATCATTTTTATAATTAATATATTATTTTCTGAATAAATTAAATACTCTGGTCTTTGGTACTTTCTTCGTGGATGATTGTTGATCATCCAGAATGACCCTTCTAGATTTCCTTTGTTGCGCTTATGAGGATCCAAAGTAGAATCCCTCTAGTGGCGATCCTAACATGTTCTAATGGTCTATGATCAACGCTACTATTTCTCTAAGTGCTAGTGTGGTGGAACGAAAGTCTTGCGTCAATCGTTCTTGATCACTCGGTCTTCATTCTTGAAGAATTTCTCTCATTCTTGAGAGGGATAGATGAGAAGAGACGAGATAGAAAATTTTTGGCTCAACAATTATTAATTCATTGGGTTTGGTACAACAGATGTAACAGCCTATTCATCAAAAAGGGGTTTTAGATTCAATATTTAACTATGAAACAACAATTAAATACAATTATAACAAAGAGAGAGAATCCATGCTACAAAATAACAATAACAACACCATTATTTATGGTGTGACAAATTACACAAAACATGACCATAAATGAAATACCAAGCCATATAAATATAAAAATATTATTATTATTTCTTATTCCCATGGGATAAAAATTATTTACTGACTTATAAATAATTAATTTATCAATAGATAGGGCCTTGGTCTATTCGAACTCCCCTTCCATTCATTGAACACTCAAATAAAATATTGTATTCTCTTAAATAAATATTTTTATTTAAAAACTACTAAATAAAAATTAATTAAAGGTTCAACAAAATAAATAAATATAATTTATTCACAATCTGATGAATAAATAATTATTTAATTTATATGATCATTTTAACATGAATAAAAAAATTTCTCAGTCTTCAGAAGAATATTTATTCCATTAAATAAATTCGAATAGACTTTAATCGAGGCCACCAGAAACACTAAGTGTGTGACCCACTAGGATTATTTCTCATCGGAGTTAGGCAAGCTTGCCTAAAGTCCAAAATTACTATTTAGAAATGGGTCAAGGAACCCAAGAGAAATAACTTAATACTGTAGTGAAGACATCCACATATGAACACTCATTTTTTAATATAATCCTATTGTCACAATATCCCATCCAGAAGGTTTCATGATAGTGTCATCAACCTATATGTCTGATACATCATTATTTGACTACCTGAAATAAACTCTTCATTACACCATGGACATGGAATTTAGGTTGATGGATCTATTTCAATCAAAGGGAAGAGATATCAACTTCAATAAATGGAAGGGATAAATCCTTCCTTGACTTATCTATTAATAACATGTCATTTGTGATGTACCCAATGTACCCTAATTCCCATCAACATATGGCGTGATGCTTTTCATCAGTAAAACTAAGTGTGTGAGTCATGACACGTATTAATGATAATATTAAATTATAAGGACCATTACACATGCTCGTAGATATTAATATCTGATGACACCAAATCATGCAGAATTTCTTCTGGCTAGATTATTCTCATAATCTCCCATCTTGGAGATTACCATGTGTGAACATTGTAAGAAGAATTCCCATATTATTATGAGTACTCGCACATGATGGTCTATATACTATGTTTCCTATCATAGTATTTCATCTAATTGTAGAACTATATTTTAGAATTTCTTCATATAACATAAAAGTTCTCATCATTGCGGGGAACTTCTATAACCTAATTAATGTGAAAAATACTCTAGGAAACTATTACATTATAGTTATGTAGAATAATGAACAATATGTAATACAATGTTTAATATTTAAATACATTAAATATTCATGTAATAAATGTACAAATAGTTGGTTCTAGGACACCGACTCCAACACATAGCACCATATATGTCAATATTGTTTGATGTAAAACTGTGTAACATCTTTGACCTTGTCACACAATGTTAAACCACATGACATGAGGTCCTAGTCACATGACCTGAAACTAAAAAAAATAATTTTTCCTCACTACACGACATAAAACTGTGCAGTTAATGTCTCCATCATTTTACATTAATAAATCACCCAAGATAAAACAAATTGAAATTATTTTTGGTCCCTCAGATGATGATTATCTTTTAGGCATAAGCATTGCTCACAGAATAGCCACTCCTAGGTGGCACATAAACCCCATATATCCCTATGTTTGAATCAGATCTACATAGAGACCCCATTTCAAGAACTACATGTTGTTTGATATTCATTCCAATAAGATACGTAGGGACACCTATATCTTTTATCTTGGGCCTAGCCATGACCATAAAAGAATCAATTTCCCCTTTCATTGTATATGAGTTATTTCTACTGTAGGAAACCTACAAAAAATATGGACTGATTCTCATACCATTTTTTATTACGGACCCAACTATTATTATGGAATTTATTAAGTCCCCTATTTCTCACATCAACATTAAATTGGTGTGGGGACCATTCTCAAGAACTATATGTGGCTTGATTCTTTCCCAAGCAAGATACATAGTGACCGCTCGGTCCTATCTCCTAGTCCAGCTGCCATATTTCCTTATTTTCACATCAATTCATCTTCATCTGTACCGCGTGTCATTAAAATGAAAGTAACATTTCAATAACTATGTGTAGCTTGATTCTTTCACCTTCAAGATATGTAGTGACATGTAGATCTCTTAACTCAGGTCTCACCGCAATTTTGAATAAATCCCTTCACCCCCTATGTGTACGAATCAATCCTACACAAGCAGAACCTTCAAGAAGTACATGTGGATTTATTATTGCCTCCATAATATAAGTAGTGATACTTGGATATCCAATAATGGTTCAAACTGTGATTAATCATTAAGACCCATTTACTTCCTGTGTATGGATCAGATCTACACAGAGAACCTATCAAATTATACCTTAGGCTTAATTATTTCCCCAGAAAGATACATTTTCAAGACTATAACATTATTATTATTCTCTACCTAAATGATTCATTCATGTAATTTCACCCATGTCCTTGTCTCATGATGATAAACTACATTAAAAGAACTATGTATGGCTTGAATCTTATTCCAATGAGATAAACAGAGACATCCATATATCCAATATAGAGCTCAACCATGACTAAAAGAAACACCTTCCTCACATAAAAATCATGTTGGTATAAGAATTCATCTTCAAAAACTAAATATGAATTGGTTTTCATCCTAATAAGATACACAGTGAATCCCAAATCTCCAATATTTAGTCTAATCATGATAAAAAATCTCCCTCACTCCCAGTTTGTATGAGTCAAACCTGCACATGGAATATTTCTTCAAGAAATACATGTGGTTTTATTCAAATTAAAATTATATATATATTGATTCACATATCTTCTATCTCAGGTCTAGCAATAAATAAAAATACAAATCCATGTGTGTGTGAATCAAACCTTCATAGGAAACATATAAATAACTACATGTGGATTGATTTTTTCTTCAACAAGATCCATTATGACACCTGGTCCAATACCTTAGCTCATCCACCACATAATCATCATACCCATATCCTTCACTTGTGCTTCCTTTTTTTTGGAAAAATCTTTTCCTGCTCCTTATTTCTTACATCGACTACAACTCACTTGAGTTTAGGAATTGGGTAAATATATTATCTTCAAAAATAAGGTATCTCAATTCCTATTGGGGTTATAAATGGTCCTATCAATAAGACGCTAAAATAAACACTATATGTCTTCAAATATATGGAACTTCATTCAAGAACTATGTGTGGCTTGATTCTCACCCATGTGAGATAAGCAGTGATGTCTAGATTTTTAATCTTGGGCCTAGCTGCATCACAACATGAAAAATCCTATACTCTCCTATGTATGAGTTAGATCTACATGAGGAAGTCTAATAAATGTTCTTATTTTACACATGATCTGGTATCTGTTAGAATTATACATGTCATGTTTCTTACTCCGACAAGATATGTAATGATGCTTAGTCCCTATATCCTGTTTTAGCCATGTTTTGTTATGACATTTCATGTCAAGACACATAATATACTTACCACATGATATAAAACGACACATATCCAAAATCCACCTTATTTTTCATGTCAGATAATTCATCATTATCACCAAAATACATTAAACTACATGTATAAAGTCCTCACCGCCTAAAATTAAAATTCATGGTATTCAGATAACTATGTATGGCTTGATTTTCATCCCATTTGAGATACAGAGTAAAAACTAGGCCTCAGATCCTAGTCCCAGCCATTGGATAAATGAGAAATTCCCCCGCTCCTGCATATGAAAAAATATATACAAGATCCTTTAATTTAGGCCCTCTTCACAAATAATCTATCATGTAAACAAGAGATGTATTTTGTTATACATATGATTCAGATCTATGTAAGGGACTATAAATCCATGACCAATATTTTTCCAAACACTTCCTTTATGCATTGTATAACGTCACATTCACACACTATACTCCTACTCTTGAAATAAATTTAGATTTTCCTAATATTTCTTCGGATTCTAGTGAAAGAATGTTCGATACTTAAGAGATATTTTTTCTAACAATGTAGTATGTGTCCCAGTTGGCCTTGCATAAAATTCTGCTACATAACTAACATTTTAGCCAAAGGATTCTACTATTTGGATATGCATCACATTCCCTAGTCGGTCGTGTATAATACAGCCCTCATAATGGGTTTTTCAAATAACGGTAACTTCATTCTTGGGAGAAGCCTCTTTGGTTCCTTTAATCTTTAATGATGGTATGTAAGAGCCTCACAATTTAAAGCAGACATACTTTGTGTATTCATCTCATATCCTTTCTCCTAACATATATGTCTCCAAGACCACGGTTTACATTTTCCATCTCCATATGTTCATATAATATTGAAATGACTATGGGCCATTTGACTACATATCATCTATATTTTCCATAATATTATTGTTCAAGTCGTATGACCTAAAACTATTGACATTATACTTCCTACATTTTGTCCAGACATTCATAGAGAACTTATTTCTCTGATTCTTTGGAAATCCTGACTTGAAATACTCCTTCTGCATTCAAGTAATTTTATCCATAAACTAGACTATGTACAAGGGAATATATGAATCTCCATAAACATTCATCTGATTTGAGTAATAGATTTTTAAAATTATTGAGAGATCTTTTACATGACTATATAGTATGAATCCCAGTTAGCCTTGCATAAATTTTGACTACATAACGGTCCCATCAACAAAAGTATTCCACTATTTGGTTATGCAGAACAAGTCCTAGTAGACACGACATCATAAACACCATAATAGTTTTATTGGGAAGTGGTAACTTCATTCTTAGAAAAGACCTACTCTAACTTCCACGAGCTCTTTTCTCATGTCATTCTTCATATTCAAAAATTTCTAAATCATATATTACAATTCTTATATTCAATAACTAAATATGGTAGAATATTTCTAGATAAAATACCAAGTATTAAAAAACAATCAAATCCTCTATCAAAGATAAAGACCATAAATCCATGCCCTTAATGTCTATGCTGCAGGAAATTAAACTGTATGGCTTAATGTCCTTACAGAATGACTTTAAACTATACAACATAATGTCATTGTTGCACAACATCAAATTCTATAGCTTAATGTCCAAGTTGCATGACTTTTAACTTCATGGCTTAATGTCCTTACTACACGACTTTAAATTGCATGACATAATGCCCTTACTGCATGACATTAAACTTCAGAACCACATTATGTCATTACTACATGTCTTTAAACTGCATAGCCCCATAATGCCCTTATTGTACGACTTTAAACTACACATCCCCCAATATCCTTATCGTATAAAATTAAACTACACATCATATTATCAAAAAGTAATTAATGTACCTTCTAAATGACTTGAAACTGTACAACATTATGTCCTTGCTGCATGACTTTTTACTTCATATAAAAATATTAGAAATCACTTTTCTGAAAAATATACCCACCTTCATACACTAAATTCATGTATGATGGGTTTCTCATTCAAATCCTCTATCAGCACAGATGGCCCCCATTATTTTTAGACTCCTTTCCTAGGAAAATCCACCCATTATGGTCTTAAGACAACCAAATATTAAACCCCCTTGATTATCAGTAGTAGAATGTCAGAATTATGGGGAACACCTTTACCTGAAGATGTAGTGCATTCCCTAGAGGACTTTCATAAGTCATCCACATAACAGTCTTTTCAAACTAAGGATTCCACTGCTTGACTATACAGTATGTGCCATGGTTGGCCTTACATAAAATAGCCCCGATAACAGGTTTATTAATTGGAGGAAAATTCATTATCATGAAACGAATCCTCTATTATTATACTTAAAGTTTTAGAAATTATGACCATAAAAATTCGTGACTCCAGATTCCCCTTGGAAGTATCTGAAGAATATTTTGACCTTCTTTGCAATAAGGCCTTATTTGGGTTTTAATCATAAAAAATAAGCTTAAAGTTGTCTAAACTAACATACTATCCTTATTAGTCCAAATTTCATGACTTTAAAATTCCAACAAAAAGAGACAAAGTACTCACCAGGATAAAAACACTTAAAGGACACTCTAGGAAAAAGGCAGGTCTCAGCTCACTAGACCTACACTCTGTATGGTTTAGAAAATGTCAATTAATAAAAAGTTAAAAGGTGAAAAAAAAATTAGGCTGAAACCCAAAAGGGTGGTCTATAAAAAATATGATTTTCACTCGCTAAGTCTCCTTCATATTGATACTAGGAAAAAAATTAGAGTGATGACATAAACAGAAAAAAAAGATTGTAGTCTTGTCCATATGACCCAAGAAACAGTAGAACCATGCTCGTTAGGACCCATATATTATGAAAAAATTAGAGAATCATTACTAACATAATTTTTCTCTAAACCCCACAAAATAATTTTGGAATGCATCAACATACCCTAATTTTTCCTTAGAACAAAATTATTTTCATCTTGAATGAATATAATGCAAGGGGACTATTATAGACTATAACAACCCTGCTTTTTATTACACACTTAGACATGACTTATTACATAAAACCATCACTTAATACAACATATAAGATCGATAGGTCAAGTGTATTTGCAGATTAGGAACATTACATAATTACTTAAAACATAAAACAAAACATCTTATTGAAAACTTCCATTACATGACCACTACATTCCCTAAGACTTAGCAGTGCATGGGATAACCTAAGGACATACATAATAAAGGGGTGAGATATAAAGACCCGTAAGGGAATAAACATAGAAGCACAAGAAGAATAAAATACATGTTTTTCAATAGGAATATCAGTGGAGAACAAGATAAATATGAACATAAAGGCATGATAAAGCACGATAATCATAACATAGAGATGTGGCAACGACACTTAACATGGAATTAGCTTGAGCCAAGGCACATTGCACATGTGGCATGAGTAAACCGTAATTGCACATGAATCACAAGTAAACCCTCATTGCACTTGAATTAGAATAAGTAAACACCCATTGAACATGAATTATCATGATACTATACTTTACCCAATGCATTGAAGCTCTATAAGGGTGCACCCTTCTTAAACATTTCATTTCAGGAATAAGTGTGCCACATATATCATAAAACATGGATTCATTAACCTCATAATTTATTCCACGAATACGAGATGTGGGGTATATAAATAGAAGTCCTAAATCAACAAGTACATGTGCATAACGTTTAATACCCTTGATAGAGGAGTGGGTATGGTATTCACAACACAATGATTTTGGCATGGAAATTTTCGTGTAATTTTGGCAGCATAATGACGTCAAATAGAAATTATTCAAATTGGATGATGAGATTGAAAGGGGTATATCATCATTTATACATTAAATGTATAGTAAGGGGATCATGGTACATAATATACCAACATATTTAATGGAATTTATATGCATAAAATAATAGAATTTCTGGAATGTAAATGAAGAGAGAAAAATTCTATATGGAATTCTGGCATGGTAACGGGTGTACATGGGAGGAATTAATGAGAGATAAAGGGTTATATCATCATTAAAAAATTAATAGGGCAGTATGAGAGTAGTGTGAAATCATACCCCAAAATTTATAATTGAAAATAAAAGCGCATAAGAATATTAAGAAACTTGGATAACATGAAGAAGGAAAGAATCCCTTACTTGGAAATATGATACCAAAAGCTTGGGAGAGGCTTGAGAGAGGATTCTTGGGAGCTTGGGGAACCTTGTGTGGATTATAAGGAGATGAGGGTAGGGTATAGTTAAACTCCAAAGGATTTGAGTGAGGCAGAAGTTGGACCATGGGTTGGTTTATATATGATAGTGGAGGGAATTCTTTATTATTTACGTATGGGACACCACACATTAAACTAATCAAAACCACAAACCAGCCCATGGTTTTTTCCCATGGTTTTTTCTAAAGGGGAGTGGAAAAAAATATTTTATATGTCCAATGTCCGAACTTCCTAAAATAATAGGGTTTCTTATGTGGAGGTGAGTCACACTCTCAAGGAAATCAATTTAAAATGTAAAAAATTCTTATAAGTATTGAAGGGCCCACTGAAGCATTGTAAAATAAATCAAACAAAACTAAAATCACATTATTTTAATTATAAAACATATATTGGTCTAACATAATGTTTAAAGTATTTTATTACATCACTATTGGGTTATTATGATGTCATAAAACACATTATATATTTAAACGGTATTTAATTTTTACCCAGAGATTTGACTATCTCAGAAAATTATGAAAAAATCACCATTGGATAGTTTTGACATTCTGATTCCCAAAATAGCATTAATTCTATCTAAATAATTTTCAAATTATGTGAATTTTTACTTTTAATATAAAAAACTATATTTATTCATGGGTTTTGAAAAAGATAGCATTCAAACCCTAATAAAAATCACAATTGCATTCATAAAAATTATATTATAATTTATACTTAATTGAAGTATTTTAATAATAATAATAATAATAATAATTTATTAAAATATTTTTTAATTCAAAAATTCATTAATTTATCAAAATTGATTCTTTAGATGAAAATCAACTAAAAAATATATTTGTGGTTTATAAACTATTTAAAGAGTAATAATAATAAAATGAATGTACATTAATTATTATATACAAAAATAATGCACATAATAATAGTACCAGGGTCTTGTTACATAACCCCTTATAACACCCACATAAGACCTTAGGGTAAGGTGCGCGATGGTGACAGAATCTTGGGGTGACTCGGATAACATCGCTCGAGTGGTAATCTCTATCAACTTCCACTTCTCTCATAGGTGGTTATGTTCAAGCTTAACATGTTGAAGCTCAACTTGGGCTTGGTCAAGAGAGAATCCCAATGAATCCACCTCCTTTTAGAGCTCTAAAAAATGGTCTTTATACTTGGCATGTCTACTCGATAGGGCCATCACATACTTTTTCTGAGTAAATTGGATTTGTTAAAGCCCTATATTTATACTAATCATGTGGTCACTGTACAACAGCTATATTAGCAACAGTATCAATTCTTAAAGTTATTTAAAAACCCAAAACATATAACCAAATAATTTCATATGTTTTATATAACCATAAGAAGCCATTTAAATAGACCATGAGGTATTTTCATTAATGAATTTTTGGGTCGTTACAATCTCCCCCCAGCCATGAAATTTCACCCTTGAATTTTCTTTTCCCACACTAAAATAGATGTGGGTAACTCTACTTCATCACTTCTTCTAATTCCCACATCCTTTATTAAAACTTTTGGATTCTCTAAAACACCTTGATGAGGGGCATTGTATTATTTAATGGAACTTTTTTACTACGATATAAGATCTTAATTGGTTTCACCTTTAAAAAAGATCATCCTCTAATTGTACGAACTCTAAAGAGAGTACATGTAAAGGGTCCATTATGTACTTCCCTAAGTGGGATACATGAAATACATCATGTACTTTTTCTATGGTAAGTGGAAGTGCTAGTCGATAGGCCACAAACCCGACACGACCAATAATCTAAAAGGGGAAGATGTACCTAGGAATTAACATCCCTTTCTTTCCAAACTTCACAACCTTCTCCCACAGAGATATGTGTAGAAACATCATGAATCCAACTTTGAAATCAAGGTCTCATCGAAGGTTATCTGCATAACTCTTCTGTCGACATTGGGATGCCTTGATATGCTACTGAATTTTTTTCTCCTTCTCCACCATTTCTTCGACCATTTCAGGTCCTATCATCTTATGCTCACCGACTTCATCCCAACATGCTGGTTTTCTACACCTTTTCCCATAAAGGGATTCATATGGTGCCATGCAGATGATCGAGTGGAAATTTTTATTGATGGAGAATTCAACCAGTGGAATATGTTGGTTTCATCCTCTTTTGAAGTCCATACAACATGATATTAACATATCTTCTTGTGTCTTAATAGTTTGTTTAGATTGGGTATCAGTTTGAGGATGATAGGCTGTATTGAAGTTCAGTTCAGTTCTTAGACCATGTTGTAGGCTTTTCCCGAACATCGAGGTAAATCTAGGATCACGATCAGATATAATATAATAGTGGTACTCCATATAGCCTTACCACTTCTCTGATGTAAATATGTGTATGTTTATCCTATGATAAGTCCTCTCGAATCACGATAAAGTGAGCTATCTTCATAAGACGATCCACAACAACCCATATAGCATTGTTTCCTCTGGATGTCCTTGGAAGTCTAGGGACAAAGTACATGGTAATGTTCTCCCACATCCATTTTGGTATGGGTATTGGTTGCATAATCCCATTAGAATCTTTCCTATCACCCTTAACTTGCTAACATACCAGGAACTTTCATGTACATTCAGCAATCTCCATTTTCAAATTGTCCCAACAGAAGTTTTCTCAGAGATCTCGATACATCTTTGTGATCTCATGGTTAATAGGGAAGGTTGATCTAAGTTCATCATTCAGAAGGTCCTTCTTTATCTCTGGATTGGATGGTACACATAATCATGACCCAAATCTCACAATTCCATCCTTGTCAACCATAAACTCTGAGGATTTCCTATTTCTGATAGCTTCCACCCTTTTAAGAATTTCCACATCCTTTCTTTGAGCATCCTTTATTTTCTCCAAGAGGGATGGTTAAACAATAATTTGAGAAATGATTGATGATGTTCCTGCCTTGACGATTCCCCTGTATATCTTCTACAAATCTAAGAATATTGGATCCGTCTCAATTCTTTTTCATGAAATAATCGCTAGATCCTTTATACTTAGAGCATTTTCCACCTTGTTAGCTTTCCCAGGGTGGTAGTGGATCGAGCAGTCATAATCCTTGATGAGTTATATCTATCTTTTTTGGCTCATATTAATCTCTTTCAATGTGAATATATATTTGAGGCTCTTAGGATCTGTATATATTTCACAATTCTCCCCAAAGAGATAATGCCGCCAAATTTTTAAAGTGAAGATCACTATAGCAAACTCCAAATCATGTGTTGGATAGTTTTTCTCATGAACTATCAATTTCATTGAAGCATAAGCAATTAATTTTTCATTTTTCATCAACACACATCCCATTCCCTTCTTCAAAGCATCACTGAATACCACAAAAAGTTTTTCACTTGTGGGTATTGTGAGCACAGGTGTTGTGATAAGCCTTATTTTCAACTCCTTGAATCTCTCTTCGCATTCATAACTCCAAGAAAAATTGACTCCTTTCCAAGTTAGCTTGGTAAGAGGGTTTTAAAATCAAGGGATATTTCTCAAAAATCAGTGATAATATCCAACTAACCCCAATAAGATACGTATATCTGTTACCAATATTGGCCTTGGCCATCCCTCTATTACAGCTATCTTCGAGGGATCTACAGATATCATATTACTTGTGATGATATGTCCCAAGAATGATACCTCCTTCAACTAGAACTCACACTTGTTGTACTTTTCATAGAGATTCTCATTTCTCAAGGTATCTAGTACAGTTCTTAGATTCTCCTCATGATCCTCTTTGGTTTTGGAGTATATTAGAATATTATCTATAAAGACTACCACAAATTTGTCGAGGTAATCTCTAAAAACTCTATTCGTCAAGTCCATGAAGATTGTTGGATCATTAGTGAGTCTTAAAGGAATTAATATGAATTCATAGTGCCCAAATCTTGTACAAAAAGAAGTCTTGGGGGTATATTCCTTCTTCACCCTTATGTGATAATATCCTGACCGCAAAACAACCTTGGAAATGTATTGTGCTCTATGAAAATGATCGAAAAAGTCATCAATTCATGGAAGAGAATACTTGTTCTTTATCGTGATTTTGTTGAGCTCATGATGATCAATGAAAATGATCATTGACCCATCCTTCTTCTTGACAAAGAGGACTGGTTTTACCCATAGTGAAGCACTTGGGCATATAAACCCTTAATCAAGATTCTCATATAGTTGTTTGTTCAGCTCCTTATTCTCCACAACAGCCATTCTACATGGAGTCTTGGATATTAGAAATTCCCTAGGTATAAGATCAATTTAGAATTCAAAAAATCTTCTAGGAGGAAGACCAGGAAATTTCTCAGTAAACACATCAGTGAATTCCCTCACATTAGTCATGACTTCAACGATGGTTTCTTCCATACACTCAAGCATCTATGCCAGATATGCATTCTCATAGGGCAATAATATCCATGCTAGAGATGATGGAGATAAAGATGGTTCATCTTCTTCCTTTCACTTGTATAGAATCAGGGGTCGATTCTTCACATGGAGAGTGATTTCCCTCTCATGATAATTTATGTTGGATCTATATAAGGAAAGTAAATCCATGCTGAGAATTGCATCAAATTCCACCAGAGGGAGTATGAAAATGTTTTCTAGGAATTTTAATCCATAAATTATGATAGGGGGAGTTATATTCATGGGATGAAATGATTTCCCCATTTTCCTTAATCATCAACATCTCTACTTCAATGATTTGTGGTGGTGTTGGGATTCTTCTACAAAACATTCAGGTTACATAACAATGTGTAAAACCAGAATAAAAAATTATGTTCACTATTCTTGAATGAATAACTAGCATACTTGTCCCCAATTCATTTTTGGGGTTCCCTTTGGCAGTAGTGATGGAAAAATCTCTCCCTTTCTACCTTGGAGGTTGTTGGTTGCCTCAGAAAACCCTTGTCTTAGGGAACTGATTTTCAAGGTTCCTTGTTTCTTTGCAGTTGAAGCAATGAACAATGAGTTGAGAATAAAATGGAGTGTTCCTCTCCTCTGTCATAGCCGTGAGTTTCACTTGTCAGAAATTAATATCTATGTGCCCTTATCTTCCACACCTAAAGCATTTCCTCATCCTCTTCAGGCAATTTTTGGGGTGCTTCTTTCCACGCCTTTAGCAAGTGGGGTGTTGTATTTTCTTAGCACCGTTGTATTTATCTATCGAACCACCAGAATTGAAGTCCAACTTACACTTCTTATCCCCATGATACCCCAGAGATTATCTGATCTCCATTTCGACCTTGAGGGAACATTAGACAATTTCCTCATAGCTGTTGATGTCACAGATTTCTAGGGATTTCCACAGGAAAGGTTTCATCCCACTAAATAAGCATTCAACCTTTCATTCTAGCGTAATGACAATGACGGAGGCATATCGTGCATTCCTTGTGATGTTTTCATCGTATTATCTATCATATTCTTTATCTTTTTTCTTGAGTTCAAAGTATTACCTTTCAATCGTAATTCAGAGGGTGCGTAGAAAATATTTATCAAAAAACATCTTTCAAAAATACTTTAATTCCAAATCCTCAATCTCCTCCTCAGTATTCTTATTTTTTATCAATTTCCACCATTTATCAGCTTCACCTTACATATGATAAGTAGCCAGGATAACCTTCACTTGTTCAGAACATTAAAGGATGGAGAATATCTTTTTAATAAAGTTGATCCATTTCTTGGCGATTGAGGGATCATATGATCCATTAAAAGTATAAGGATTTTGTAACATGAATCTCTTGATAGAGACATTTTATTTCTTAGTGGGGGATGAACATTCCTATTGGCCTAAGTTTTTATTCAATGTGTGAGTTAATTGAGAGATTATCGTGAAAAAGTTCACGATTCCTTCTCCCATCGGATTGGGGATCTCATCAGAACACTCATCGCATTGATATTCACATCGGTTGTTAGACTGAGTCCTCTTATTACCTTACATTGGATGAAATAAAAGGAAAGTTAGGGGTAACACAAAAATCTTAATACAAATACAAAAAATGGTTGACTTAAAAATTACTTTTATTTATTTAACTTATCAATCTATAAGCTTCAATCTATGTAATCCATGATTTACTTTCTAACATGTATTCATAGAGGCATTTTTTTAAAATTCCAATAATAATGGATCATACAATGCTTGTTAATTTATCAAAGAATACCCTCTGGGAGTTTCATAACCAAGATTAAGGAACGAACTGTTCTTGTGTACCAAGTTACCTCGGGTCAAGCCTGAAACACCTTGTCAGAGTTTTCACTCCTTGGTACATTTATGCCAGAGCCGCCTCTACCAGCTCATATCCATACATGGATGTATTTGATTGATAAACCACTTAATCAATACTCATGAAAACTCAGGGATGTTTTTTATTATACATATTCTAGTCTCTAAGACTTCACTATTGTTTTCAAATCCTAATCCCAAAAGTAACTAAACCTATCCTCTAATACCAACTATAACAACACTAATTTTTATTACACACTTAGACATGATTTATTACAAAAAACCTTCACTTGATAAAATATAGAAGACAGAGAGGTCTAATGTATTTGGAGATTTGGAACATTACATAATAACTTAAAACACGAAACAAAACATCTTATTGAAAACTTCCTTTACATGACCACTACTTTCCCTCATACTTAGCATTGCATGGGATAAACTGAGGACATACATAAGAAAGGGGTGAGATATAAAGCTTAGTAAGGGAATAAACATGGAATAAAATGAGGAATACAATACATATTATTCAATATGAATATCAATGGAGCACAGTAGAAATATGAACATAAAGGCATGATAATGCATGATAATCATAACATGGAGATGTGGGAACAACACTTAACATGGAATTAGCATGAGCCAAGGCCCATTGCACATGGAGAATGAGTAAACCCTCATTGCACATGAAGCACGACTAAACCCTTGTTACACTTGAATTAGAATGAGTAAAACCTCATTTAAAATGATGAGACATGATATTATACTTTACCCAATGAATTGGAGCGCTATCAGGGTGCACCCATCTTAAACATTTCATTTCATGAATAGGTGTGCCACATAGATCATACAACATGGATTCATTAGCATCATAATTCATTCCATGAATAGGAGATGTGGAATACATAAATATAATTCCTCAATCAACAATAACATGTTCATAAATGTGAATACCCTTGATAGAGGGGTGGGTATGTTATTCACTACACAATGATTTTGGCATGAAAATTTTGGTATAATTTTGGTATCCTAACAAAGTCAAATAGAAATTCTTCAAATTGGTTTATGAGATTGAAATGGTTATCTCATCATTTATAAATTAAATTTAATGTAAGGGGATCATGGGAAATAATATACCAACATGTGGAATGGAATTTAGATGCATAATGTAAAATAATTTCTTGAATGTAAATCAGGAGAGAGAAATTCCTTAAGGAATTTTGAAATGGTAAAGGGTGTACATGAGAGGAATTAATGAGAGATAAAGGGGTATCTCATCATTAAAACATAAATAGGTTAGTATAGGGGAGGTGAGAAATCATATCCCAATATTTAAAATTAAAATAAAAGGGCATAACATTATTAAGAAACTTGGATAAAATGAAGAAGGAAGGAATCCCTTACATGGATGTGTGATCCCAAAAGCTTGGGAGAGGATTGAGAGCAGATTATTAGGAGCTTGGAGAACTTGGGAATATTCCGGATAGAGGTGGTTAGGGTTTGGTCTAACTCCAAAGGCTTTGAGTTAGGAGGATGTGGGAGTATATATGGATTTATATATGAAAGCATAGAGAATTTTTTATTATTTAGGTTTGGGACACCACACATTAAACTAATAAAAATCACAAACAATACCATGGTTTTTTTTCATGCGTTTTTCCAAAGAGGATTTTAAAACTATATTTTATAAGTCCAATGTCCTAATAGCCTAAAATAAAAGGGCTGCTTATGTGGAGGTGAGTCACACTCTCAATGAAATCAATTTAAAAATCTAAAATGTTTTATATGTATTGAAGGGTAAACTAAATCATTGTAAAATAAATCAAACAAAACAAAAATCACATTATTTTAACGCTAAAATATATAGTTTCGTAAAATAATGTTTAAAGTATTTAATTACATCACTATTGGGTCATTATGATGTCATAAAACACATTATATATTAAAATGATATATAATTATTACCCAAAAATATAACTGTCTCAGAAAATTATGAAAAAATCACCATTGGATAATTTAGACATCCTTATTCCAAAAAATTTATTCATTTTATCTAAATAATTTTCTGAATATTTGAATTTTAAATTTTAAAATAAAAAACTGACATTTATTCTTGGATTGTGACAAGGACAGCTTTCAAACCTTAATAAAAATTACAATTGCATTCATAAAAATTATATGATCATTTATACATAAAAAATTAATTTAATAATAATAATAATATTTTATTAAAATATTATTTAATTCAAAAATCCATTAATTTTAAAAATAGATTCCTTAGTTGAAATTTAAGTAAAAATACTTTATGTGCTTTAGAAACTATTTACATTGTTACAATAATAAAATGAATGTATATTCATTATTATATACCAAAATAATTCACATAATAATAGTTCTATGGTCTTGTTACATAACTCCTTGTAAAACCTACATAAGACTATAGGGTATGGTGCGCAATGGTGACAAACTCTTGGGGTGGCTTGAATAACATCGCTCGAGTGGTAACCTCTATCAACTTCCACTTCTCCCTTTAGCGGTTCCATTTGAGCTTAACATGTTGAAGATCTTCTTGGGATTGGTCTAGAGCGAAGCCCAATGACGCCACCTCCTTTCCAAGCTCCAAAAAATGGGCTTCATACAGGGAAAGTTTTCTGGATGAGGTTGTCGCTTCCTTTTTCTGAGTAAATTGGATTTGTTAAAGCCCTATATTTATACGAATCATGTTATAACTGTTCAATGACTATATTAAAAGTGGTCAAAATTCATAATGGTATTTGAAAATTCAAAACATAAATCCAAATAAGTGCATACGTTTTACATAACCATAAAAATAAATTAAAATAGACCAAAAAGAATTTTCATTAATGAATTTTTGGTTCGTTACATAGACACAATGAAATGTGTACCGTGCACTTCTGCACAAAACTTCCTCAACCATCCTCAAAAAGTTTACAATGTGATTCTAAATTGTTTATGGGGGTCAGTGATAGTAGTGAAGGAACTGACCTGAAGGTACGAGACTGTAGCCTAGAACTGATCCCAAGAAGGGGTGGGGGGGTTCATCCCCCGTGTTATGGAGCAGATGTTTCTCCTAAGTCCATGTTGAAACTCCATTACATCATGTTAATAAAAAAGTGACCAAGGGAAATGCTATAGTAAAAGGAAGAGAAAATATATGGATAATTTCAATATTTTCAAAATATCAAACTTGAGTTCACCCAAGGTATACTGAATCATTGGTGACGCGTATTCACTTTCATGACACCTCACTTGCACACCACCTCATCACTTGTCTTCCATTTCACCATCACTCGTCGTACCATATTTGCGTATAAATACACCCTTGGGGCCTTTATTTGGATGGAAGAATTTTCTTGAAATCTAATTGCTGCTTTAGTCACCCTAGTGCTTCGCCCAATTCCTCCAAAACCTCCTAGGTAGTTCCTTGACATCTAAAGCGAGGAAATTAAAGGGGGATAATGAGACATATATTCTCCCAGTTTTAAAATTAACAGAACATGAGTGATTCAATCATCTAACCACCTTGACTAAAAAAGACTAGTGTGTCATCCATACCTTAAACAAGAACTTGTGCCCCCCACTTATGGGAATACCTGTGAAGACATTTGAAGGAATGATCAAAATCTCACCAATGACTTGTAATCTATGTTTTTCATTACATAAGGTGAAATTAGTTTTCTCAATCCAACTTGAGTGCCCCATACCTGCATTCCACTTACTTAATAACCCTTCCTTGATGTTCACCCCACCTTTCAACCTACATGATACATCCATTATATCTCTCTGAATGACACTCTTGGTAAGTCCATTTCATTTTTGGCTCTCTTTTATAAAAGAAACCATGAGGAATCCTCCACCAGAACCTCCTAAAATATCAAATCCTTGAGAAAGATACACCTATATGTCTCCCATTTGTATTTTTATTTCTACGGTCAAAGGTTTCCCACATTTGTCATACCAAAGGACCAGGATCCTTGGGACATTTGTAGATTTTTATATCTATTGACATGTAGACCCTTACCTTAGGGAATGAGTTGAGGAGTTCCCAATCGAGGATTCCGGGGTTAGGACTCCATCTTCCCTTTCTCATATATAGGACTAGGAACCTCTAGTCCTTACTATGGAGGGTAAATATCACACTTACTTTTCCTTTTGGACAAATGAGAAGTCTCCCTCCTCATTAAGGGACCAATTTTAGGGCATCTCTCCTGGTGTAAGCCCCTAGCCTTTCATATAGGAGGTTTTAGTGTTGCTGATCTCTAGACCCTTCACATGTATCCCTTTCTTTACCATGGACCCTCTTTCAATGTAAAGAGAATAGGGGGAAGTGTCATAGTCATGGGCTCTTCCATTTTAGGGATGACCTCTTCCATTAATGGAGGTGAAATCTTGTGTATTTTATTGAATCTTTCACATCCTATTTTTTCTCACACCGAGAATGAATAATTTGGGATTATAAGTATGTAATTTATAAAACATCCACATAATATTCCAGACCAGATGAACTATGAGAACATTCATTCCCATTAAAACTGAGATATGTAGGAGGCCTTCACCAAGGGCCCAATCTCACTTGAAATCATCATCAGGATTCCAACTCTAATTCCCTTAATTTGGGAATCCTCTTTAGGAATAATCCCCAAATTAAATCCCCTAAATATCCATGAGTTAATACATATCTCGTGGACTCTATTATAATGGTATCCACTTTAGGATTAAAACCAAATATATTTCTCTCATAGGTTCATACACCCCTACAAGACTTACTGAACTACGTGGGCCTTGATTCCTATCCAAATGAGATACATTGAAAACCTCACTAAGGTTCAAACCCAAATCCCCAAAAACAAACCTATTCTCTATTATACCCATTCCCAATAAGATATAATTTAATTGGGAAACTAATATCCCTTCCAAGTTCCTTGGGATATTTTGATATAAGTCCCACACCAAGATTTGACTAGACAGTTTCCAAGGAGATGTCCTTGACACATGAAGTTAAAATGTATGATTATGTCTTCATCACATGACCTTAAAAGGTATAATGTGTCCCATTAAGTGGAACCAAACTATTTGGGTTATTATTCCGTTCACAAGGATATGTAGGTAACCCGTCTTTGGGTTTGATCCCAAAATCCAAACAACTTATGTTTCCCCGGATGATGATAAACTCAAGAGATCCTCTATCTACCTGGACGATAATAAACTATAGAGTAAACTTTTGTCTCCCTGGATGACGATAAATTGTAGAGTTCCCCACTGAGTGGAATAAAAACTATCATCTTTGTATTAATTACTTGAGAATCTCTAATTAGTATATAATAGGATACTATCATTGGATAACCTCAAATACATATAGATTTATCCATTGATGAAGAACCTCAAATACATATGGATGATTATGAATTCCACACAAACTAATAATTGATTTTAATTTCTTGGGATGACCTACTTCATTCTATGAAATTAATTAAGTATTCAAGAACATATCTTAAAACTATAATAGAGTCCCAAATTTGGAAATAATTCCCCCCAAAAGGGTGTGATGATCCTGACCTCCCATCCTCTTGACCAATGCGAGTTCCTAAGTGTCTTAGGTAAATAAACCTAATGAACATTTTACTTTGGAAATCATGTCCATTTAGATATATAACTATTGGGTGTATTTGATTCCATAAAAAAATCTATTGGAAACTGTTCAGAAATAGTGGTTCCTAACCTGAACACCCATTTCAAAGGGAAACACTCTACCCAATGGATTTTAGAAGATGATGTTGTATTTATTAACAATGTTAGATGGGGAATTAAATATATGATTATTTTGATGGGTGATTGAGTAAGAACCCACCCAACAAAGGATGAAGAAACTTCCCATGTATTTGGGAAAATAAATAAGAAGTAAAGTATTCTTAGTTATTATTAAATTATATCTTATGATTAATGTTATTTTATTCATGATATATAATAAAAAGTTCAAATAGAAATTTTTAAGTTCTTTTTACAATAGTGTAGAGTAGTTTGAGATGTTTTCAGAATAGGGAGATTAAATAATTGTGGTTAAAGAGTGCTAAAATTTGGATAACATGTTGAAGAATCCATCCTGGAAATTTATGACTATACTCCCTTTACAAGAGCTAGAAGTCATGCTATATCATGAAATTGTAAATGACTTATAATAATTCTCTTAAGACATGATGATACTTCATAATATAGAATTATTTTATAAGATACTATGGATTTTTAAGATACCTTGTTAGTGCATAATAATATTCACATAAAAATAAGAACAATATAAGTAGGCCATTTTATATGGCTACTGGATATTTCATATGATAAGTGGAAATCATATATGACATAGATAATTCTTATTAAAGTATGACTATGTATGATATGAAGATCGTGCAAGAGATATGGTCAACATAAGAAGCTAAAACACATTTGATACCCATCTAGTCAGTAAAATGGAATGTTTGTAAGATACATTCCATAAAAAATATTCTTCATTCATATAAAATACTGAGTTTTATGAATGAATCAATCCTTTTGCAAGTCAACACTTAGTGAAATTTGAGAAATTATGAAGACTGAAAATATGATTTTCAATATTTAATTTCTTATGATGGAAATCATTTGGGATGATTATAAAACCACTCTATATTGTTTAAAACATCATGATACTTTAATGATCCATGATCCAATCCTAATTTGAGAGATATTTGATTAAATGAAGAGAGATAATACCATTGTTCTATATTTGGTAATTTCAAATATTAATATTTGAAAATCATTATTGGGGATCATATTGGAAATATTTCTGATGATTTTGTAAATGGTACATAGTGTATTAGATATCACAAATTACTATGATTCATGTTGTGATTTATGGAAGAGTGTGATGATATAACATATGATTTCTATAGATTCAATACTAAAGCTATCATGTTTTTATTTTTTTAACTCATGTTGTAATGAGAGGTCCATGTTGCAATACTTTTATTTTGTATGATATGTATACATTGTCATAGAGTTTTTGTTTTAAAATTCTAGGGATTATTGTTTTGAGAAGAAGGAAACTCTGAGCATTCTTGTAGAAATATATGAAGATATATTCAACTGAGGCAAAGATAACAAGTTATAATAAAAGGAAAATGGTATTTATGTAAAAATATTGAGTAAAAGAGGTTGAGGTAAAAAGAAAATTATATTGTGGGAGAACATCCATGTGCCGATAATTGAGAAAATGACAGGATCGCTATATAGATTCAAAAGAGATTATCTATATTCTAAATATTGAAAATATTATGTTGGCGGTCTATATATAAGATAAATAAACGGATAGATATTGTTACTGTTTTAAATTGAATATGATTTATAGAACCAAAGAAACCTCTAAGAAGAAGAAGACGATCACATGTTATAGAAGATTCATCGTATGAGTATTGATGTTAAAAGAAGAAGACACCCTTTGACATTCATTGTCACAAATTTTTTGAATAAGTGAAAGATGAGGGAAATAATGTGATGCTATAAATATTATACCTAATGTCAATTCATTTATAGAGTGAGGATATTTTGGATTTTTGAATATCTCAAGATCATGAGAATGATTTTAGAAGGCCTGGTGAAAATATTCTGAAAAATAAATATGATGTTGTGTTTAATGAATTAAATGAGTTTCATGAGAATTATTAGATAATAATAAGTTAATTGAACAATCTTTTGGGAAGATAGAGATAGAATCATATTGATGGAGTGACATACTAAGTCAATTAGAGATATAATTTAGTTGGAAATAAATAAAAAACATGGGTATACATAAACTGAAGCTAGGGAACCAGTGTGACTCTAAGTATGTAAGGAGATCATAATATGACTCTCTAATACTAGTGAGAATCTTAATATATAGTTATCACTATGAGAAATAGATCATGTTTGTGAAGCACTATGATTTTTTGAATATGCATTGTTTTCACTAGGGTTTATATTGGATATGAAACTACGTGATTTAGGTGAGTAACCAATCATGACAAAGAGTTTGTTTCTCAAATTGAGGTTGAACATTATAAAAATTCCATATGTAATCCTTTACATACATTCCTTCATTTCATATATTGAATAGATCCACTAGTATCCTAATATATAACATAAGTATATATTCCAATAAGTAAATAATTAAAGGATGAATTTTCTTTTTTAAAATAAATAACACTAAATTAAACACCCCTATGTGTCTACACTAATCCTTAAGGGTGTTTTATTAGTATAAGAGCCTAAGTTCCCTTTTATTGGATTTATATATTACTAACTTGATATTTTATCAGAATTTAATGAAGATTATATTTGAGAAAAAAGAGACACATTTAAATAAATAGATTCTATTATAGTATAGTAGATATGGATATCTCAACCAAGAATTTGGAAATAAATTAAAACAAACTGAACAAGAATAAAAGAAAGAGATAAAAATTGAAAAAGGAACAACCATTAACTGAATCTGATTATAGTTGTAAATTTTCTATAAAATCTATTAAAATTGATTCTTCAGTTGAATCATGTTCATGTTATGAAGGTAATTATCATGACAAGTTCACTGAAGACCATAACTTTGAGGACATGGAATACATGAAGAAAATATATGGTGAATTTGTTACAGAAAATTTTGAATTAACTAGGATTTATATGATAATAAATCTCAATATGATGATATATCTAAATATATTGAATAAGATTAAGTATTAACATTTTATAAATTAAACTCTCTCATCAAGGAGTTGAAAGCCAAGGATCAATCATTATCAATTAATAGAGACAAATTCTCAAAGTCTAAATGAAATTTATATTTTTTTTTATTGATGAGAGAAATTGAGATTATTAATGATTTACAAGGGAAGACACATACTTTTTAAGTGTAAAATAATGATTTTATGGGTATAAATAATTATCAGTTGAAGATTAGGTCAAAAGTGTGAAGGTTTGAGACAATAATTTACAAGAAGGAAACAATTTTAATGAATATTGGGATAGAAAGGTGAATAAGTAATGAGAAGTGAGATTGAACTCGGTGATGGTTCAGAATAATAAAATATGTTTAAGGTTCCCAAAATACAATATAAAACTATGAAACCTTGAATAAACCCATGAGGGAACTTATCAATAATGATAGGATAAGTCATGAGAAGATGATTTCTGAAACTCCATAATATAATTAAGTAGCTAAACAAATGAACCCAACATTGATAAAAAAATTCATAGTATGAGGTTTAACTGTATAATTACTAAAATAATTTTGGTGGAATATCTTAACAAAATATCATATTTGGTTAACATAAGTTTTACTCAAGCAGTTGGAAGTAAAATTTAAACAGAGTTATGGAGTATAAAGTTACTAATTTCATCACCTAAAAGTATCTAAAATCTTTTAATTCATTCATATGGCTGCCAAGGATTGGGAAAAGATTAAGGAAAAGTCCAAATTTTGTTTTTTTGGTATGGTGATGAAAATTCTGGATAATTGTAGTGGGATGAAGGAAAAATAAAATTCATAAAGATTTGATATATTCACAATAACAAAGGTGTTCTATGGAAATACCATAACATAGTGTAGAAAGATGTTCTAAAATTATAATTTTTTGTTTTGCAAGTTGATTTTAGTAAAAGAATCCAAAATTTTAAAAAACCAAAGAATTTAGATGAAAGTGTACTAAGACATGTGGTGATACCATTATAAGATCATATATAAAGTTAAAATATTGTGGAAGTTCAAGTAGGATCACCTAATATTGTTTTGTTAAATTTCATAGTACTAGAAGTTCAAGTATTAGAATAAAGAGGTGAGTTGAGTAGTGCAGTTCATTTGAATGGGTTGATGAGATCAACCAAGTTTATAAATCTAGTTCATAGATTTAGAGATTATAAGAAATTTATTCTTTTCACAAATGAAGGATATCCCTGAACTCTCGAAAGAAGTGGCATCCCTAGGTGACTCGATGAAATAGAATCCTTTAATGGATAATGAAATATCTTTATTGATGTTCAATGGAAATTTAGAATTAATAGATTTAATACAAGGGGTGATGTAGCTATAGAAAAAATGGGTTTATTGGATAATGGAATATTTTTATGGTATGAAATTATAAAAAACGTGGATGGTGGTGGTGAGGTTTCAAAAGAAGGAAGGTGTTGACTTTTAAAAAACATTCCCACTCATGGTAAGATTTACAATTAATTTGACGGTGATGATCTAGGTAGAATTAGAATGTATATTTCTAGAAATTATAAATGTAAAAACTATATTCCTTTAATGTGATTTTGAGGACATATGAATGAAACATTCGATAGGTTTACCATTAAAAGAGAACCAAAATTTGGTTTGTAAGTTGAAGAAAATTATTAATAGGCTAAAGGAATCCCCTTAACATTGGAATCAAAAAAATTATTTTATTATATGAGAATAAGGTTAAAATTGTATAAATTTATATCATTATTGTTACCAAAAGAAATGGGACAATTTTACATTCATTATATCACTTTTATTTGTGGTTGACCTCACAGTAAATTGACCAGAACTGGGGATAATACATAAGTTGATGTGTGACTTGTCTAAAGGATTTGAGATGAAGTATATAGGATAAGAAAGAAAGATTTTTAGAATTAATATTAATAAATATAGGAATGTTTAAATATTAGAGAAATCTAAGAAGGGTTATATCTAGAAAGTCATTAAAATATTTAGGATATCCAAAAGAAGGATTATATCTAACCCTCTTGTTTCTCACTTCAAATTATCCAAGTCACAAGAACCATCAATAGAATAGGAGAATCGACACATGGATAAAATTATATTTGAATCAATTTTAGTAAGTCCTATGTATTATATTATTTATAAATTTCCATACATTTCCCTTATAACGGGTTGTGTGAATTATTATATAGAAAATCTGAGGAAACTACATTGGCAGAATGTAGATTGTATCTCTTAGTATAATAGTGGATCTATAGATTCAGACCAATTATTTGGATTATATAACCCCATAAAATAATTTTTAGAATCATATTTTACTAGTGATGTGGATAAATAGAAAATTATAACCAATTATGTGTTGATTTTTTAGAGGAATGATTATTATTTGGTAGTCAATATTACCAAAAATTATTAGTTTATGTTCAATGAAAATCTTGTATGCATTTGAAAAGGAATTTGGGAAAGAAATGAATTTGTTAATGATATTTTTGAAAGATCTCAGAAGTATTCAATAAGGAGCAGTTTTTTGTTATATCCAAAGTGTAATCTCATGGATAAAATTCTTATGTTTTTCTATTTGACGAATTATATCGACATGAAGTATCATTTAATTTTAAATTTTCTAGAGGATAAGAAGCTACAGCTAAAAAATATAGTGCGAATAAAAAATTTATCACATATTTTTACCAATTTAACAGATTAGGTATGTATGAGGTAACATCATGCCTCAATGGATCTTGGCTAAAAGGAAGGGGAAAATAGAGAATTCTCCTACATTCTAGGTATAAACTGTTGTAGATGTTTCCTGAAAAAAATTCTTCAAGTGGGAGATTTTTGGGATGTGAAGCCTATTCTACATCACCAAATATATACACAAAAAAATTATATTCAATAAAACTTCGTGCACTAGATGATGGCATTGATTTTTGGTTTAGATAATGGAAGAATGAAGTTTTCAGTGTAAATAAGACTATTGGAAGATCACATATACCGATGGGTTTATGATGAATCACTAAATCTAGGAATGTATAATGTGACTAGAGGGTCACTGATTTGGTATTTGATCTAAATCGTTCATTCCTTAATAACAAGGATTTTAGGGGAGAAATTTTAAATGGATTGACCAGCTATGTTTAGTATTTAAAATAGTAGATACTTCTATGAAAATTGTTATTCTGGGAGTTCTAGAAGTGTAGACAGAAAATATTGGGTAATTACTTGTACTTAGTTATTTTTAACTATTTTAATCAATTTTTTTCTATTATAGAAATTTTTTCGTGGAATTTCTCATATTCTTATTAGAAACATCATTTAAATCTTTTTAAACACTTATCTCATTTCTTTATTTGTGTTCTATCATTTTATGCATTTTCATTGAATGTGTTCCCGGGCCTTGAATGTTTGTGATTCTTCTTATGAGTGTGGTTTGAAATATGTTTTTTGTAGGGTGTATAAAATTCCCACTTATGGTGCCCTAAGATGAATTTTATAGTTATATTTTTACTTACACCTAGTTCCAATGGTTCAATTTTCTACTTCCCAGTATAACAAGTATTGGGAAATATCAATAATTACAAAGGTACCCCATGTCCCCAAATAAATAATTTTTTTCTGAACCATCCGCTTAAATTATATCCATTTCACACCTTATCCTTAGGGATTATTTTAGTGGGATAATGGGTTTTTTATCATGGGGTTAATTAGTATTTAAGTGTAAATTATTTTATAAATTAAATGGTCTTTCCAATGATACACATTTTAATTTAAGGTATCAAACTTATTTAAATTTTATATTTTAAATAATTTTTAGATTAATTTAATAAAATGGATCTTAAATTTTTTATTTGGACATCAAAATTAGGCCGGGGGTGAATTTTTTTTTTTTGAAATAGTTAAATGTGATAAATAATGGTGAAATATGGTAAATATGAATTCATATATGTGGAAGCCTGAATAAAATAAACCATGATAGTGTTATTTTCCTAATTTTATAAATAACCATTATAGTGGATCATTATGTAATTGAATAGGAAATTATGTGGTGGGAGAAGTGGATCACTTAAGATGATAAAAAATTAAATATTCATTATTTTATTCCATGAAATTCCACTCAACACACTTATAAATACCCAAAACTATCATCATTTATCCCTCACTAGATTATAATTTCCCTCTTCATATCTCTCACAAGGACTCACTCTAATAAATCTCTCATTTAAAATAATGAGTTTGGTTGTTTTTGAGGTTTGGATATAGGCTAAGAAGGGAAAGAGAGGTTACTGTCCTTTCTCTCTCTCTTTTCTGTATATATTTATATTTCTATTATACTATCCTTTTAAATTTAAAAATTATTATTCTGATTTTTTCATTACGTAATTTTTTATTCCTTAATTAAGAAATGTTATCCATGTGAGTGCCCATTTCACCCACATTATACTCCATTCATAAGTTATTATGATTAAAAATTCCCTGGGAAATAAACGCTATTATCTAAATCCTTATATACTCAGAGTATTTTTGGTATTATGGTTATATTATTTCCAAGAATAGTTATTTTTATAAATATGGATGAAGATGATATAGCTTTTGGATCCTTTATCTGATTCTAGGTGGGTTAAAATTGATTTCAGCCTAAGTTAACCTTTTACATCAACAAATTCCAACCTAGAAGTATTTATTTAATGAAATTTTACATCTCAAATTCATATCAAATGTGTGTGAAAAAATACTTCTAATGGTTTCAAGTGGATTTATATATAATTGGTTTGGACTATAACCATTGAAAATTCATGTTTACAATTGAGGAAATGCATTTATCCTTTTAATCTTTGTTGCAACATGATAACTACAATTATATATTCTTAACTTGATAAGGGTAATTTTTTAAAGATTTTGAATCCATAATTATCTTAAATATGTTTTAATGGAATTTAAATATAAATCCTTATCAATTAATTTATTGGGTAAATATATTATCATGCATGTATAATCCTTTATTATATTTGTGAAAATATTATAAGATAAAATTCACCTAGAAATTATGAAATATATTTCTATGTTATTGATTATTTAACATTATACCATGTATTTATTATGATCTGGTATAATATGATGGAATTTATTGGACTTTCATGTGATATATGGGGTCCAGAATTATATATCCCCTCAGTACACTCATAGCACTCATGTGACAACTAAGATAGGGTAATGAAAAAGTCCTTACTCATTATGTATGATGTCATGGCCCAAGTCCTCAGTGGTATTTTAATAATTTTCAACATTTTTCATTTCCATAATTTAAATAATTTGTGATTATTTAATTTTTTCAATGAGATTATTTATTTCCTTTCTCATCCATGGAATATGTTATACTTATACATACTTTAATATATCATCATTTTTTTATCTGTTTTTCCATATTTATTATGTCACTATTATTCAATGTAATATTTTTTGGTATTATATCCCTTATCAAGATTATAAGATCACCCATTCCTTATCTTTATAATTTTCCTCGGTAAGGAGGAGGAATACTTTGTACGATCGGATCTACTATTAGTATTAATTAAAAATGATTTTTACATTATGAATGTAATATGTCATATTATAATATAATTTTTAATTATATATTCTCTTAAGGACTATTCAATATTTATTTTTATAATTTAATATCCTGAAATATTTTTACTATATAAAAAATATGTAATTCACTTTGTTTTTAAAATAGAAAACTATGGTTGATATCGTATGTGATACGCACCACCAAACCCAATCAAAAAAGGATTATTTAAATACAAAAAATATAACTTTTATATTAAATATGTGGGAATGAAATATATTAAATTATTTGTGAAATACATTTTTATTTCTTACTCAACATAAATGTATTTATATTATACTAATAAATAATTATTCAAATTTTGGAAATGACTGTTTGTCCTTCAAAATAAGTTTTAATCAAAAAATAATAATTTATATTTGTAAAAATATATTATAATTATTTTGTAGAAAATTTATAAATTTTTTGATAAAAATAAATCTATTTTATATATCATCATAAAAATATTAACTTAGGGTAAAATGTTCGGATTTTTCAGAAATTATTTATTTTTCAATGAATAGTGAAAATACTCCTTTTTAAAGAATTTCAATATCTTTTGTTAAATTAAGTAATATAAAAGTATCATTATTCTTTCAATTTTATTTAAAATTTAAATAATTTTTATTTAGTTATATCTAATATAATTAATTAAATATTAGTCACCTTTATAATAGATTTTAGAATAGGTTTAATTTTATGCTGGGAAACATATCTTTTTCTAAAAACTGTTTTAAAATTTGTAATGTTTTATATTATAGATAATTAAAATAAACCCTTATGAGGAATTATTTAAATTAAATTTTTATATTATATATCTATATTTGTTAATTTTAATTCAAAAAATGAAGATTAATAGTAATATAGCTAAAGTAAAATCATCTTTTCCTAACAAAGTCTATTTTTTGGAAAACTGTTTTTCGTCACGCTTGAGGGTTTTATTTTAATTAAATTAATCCACCTATATTAATTGAGTTATATAAAGATTATTTTATATTTATAATAATCATAATTACTATTAAGTAATAATTTCATCTTAATTCTTGGATAATATAAATGGTAACCATAATAAATATTTCTTACCATGGGAAAAGGAAGATAGATTAATTAAGGTTAAAATTAATTTAACAAAAACTAGAAATATTGTATCCCTAATATAATAAATATTTTAATTTCAATTTCAATATAAATATAATTATATTTATCTCCTTTTACTTTATAAATTATTTAATAATTTTTTTAATAAAATATATATTTTTATATGTTAAAACATAAATTATATATGTGGTCATATATAGCTTTAGCTAATAAAATATTTTCTTTCAAATAAATTATTTTTTTAAACAAATGATATTTTATTTTAATAATATTAACAAATAGTATATTAAATATAAAAAACAATATAATTTTTATGAAGTTGAATGGGTTCAAAAACATTTATTGTTAAAAAAGTGGGAATTTATTAATAAATTTTGATTCTTGATTAAAAGTGAAATATCACTTATTTAAATGATTATTTCGATACAATAAATATTATTTTTTGAATCATAACATGGAAATTATCTGAGGGTTAATTTTTCAAAATTTTCCATGAAAATCAAATTTTCAAGTAAAAAAATAAATATTGTATAAATATACAGTGTGTTTTATAACATCATAATGAACAAAAAGTGATATAATAAAAACAATAATGGGTATCGATAAAAAAATAGGCTTAACCTTTAAAATAATTTGTTTATTAGTTTCCCTTATTTTCATACCCTAGCCTGACGTTGTGCTATTATTATTTTTATTTTTGTTCTTAATCTATATTGTGCTCAATTAGGCTTGAGATCCTATAGTTGGCGGGGTAGATTTTCTTTTTTTAAAGGCTTTACCTCTATTATTCATAGCCTAATAGGTTATAAGTAACCATTTGTTGCTCGTGTGTGTTGTCTATTTCACTTGACATATCCATTTTTTAAGGATTTTACATGGTATGTTAAACTATTCTACCTCCTGGGGGTAATCACGTGGGTTCCCAATTCATGTCGTATAGTCACAACATGGTTTTTTAATGGTTTGGTAAACTATGATCCTATACTATGCACAATGGCATGTTTGAAAAAAAGAAAAAAAATTATTTTAATATTAATAATAAGTAATGATATTATTGTTTTTGTTGTCATTATTATTATTATTATTATTAAAACCCTTAAGGGACTCCCCCTTTTTTATCTCCTCCCACAAAAAGTCCCCCTACCTCTCCCTCTCACACGATGTTTCCATGAAGGGGCTCCCCATCAGCTCACTACACCTCTCCTCTCCCAACATCATTGGTGTGATCTACTCCATAATCCTTTCCTCTTCTCATCTAAATAATTTTTCCTCTATATATTACCTCACTACAGCCTGAGATTAACCAAATCCTAGGGGTTTCTAATGGTAATAGTTTTATGTTTTTCTCCTGTGGCTAGTGTTTCATTCTTCTTATGGGATTCCTTAGACTCATTTAAGGCATTATTAGGTCTGGTGCATCGACGGAAGGGAGTTCTGCTATCGGTTTTGGGTAAGGGTTCCTTCTCTTTTTACCCTTGGTTGATTTTTAATTATGAGTATTTTGATTATGAGTTTTTAGTTTTTTTCTAGAGTGTGGTGGACCTCATTTGGCAGTTTTTATTCTACCATTGTAAAAGACAGGCATGTGTATTCATAGGTAGTCATGTACGTATATAGGTAACCCCATTATATAAATTCACACATGGAAAGATGAATATATATAGTATTTCTAGGATTTATAATATATATATATATATAAGAAGATGCATATGTGTCTAATTGTAAAGGTGTATTTACAGGTATGAGAATATATGTAAGTATCCCCTTGTATATATTTTTTCATATGAATATATAATCATGGTATAGGTGACCTTATAGATATGTGAAGGTGACTTTGAGGGAAAGTGGAAGAAAGGATGATCAGAATCTCTATTATATATATCAGCACGCCTTGAGTGTGAGGTAGGTTCCCAATGCCAATGCATTTATTTTTAATTCTTCAATTTATTAAGTGTTTTAAAAAGTGTTTTTAATATTAAATATTTTCATATGCTATGAAAAGTAATGGTTATTCTTGGTGTTAGTATTTCTTTTATTTTTCATGTTAACCTTCTTTTTTTGACAAGTTTATTATTCATTAAAATATTCTTCCAATGTTTTTTTAGAAGGTTCAACAATTTAAATTCTTAAAAGTGGTTTCCTAAAATGGTTTTTGGTGTGTGATGGGTATTTAAAAAGATTTTTTGTGTGTGTAAAACATTTTTGAATGTTTAATTGAATGAAGATGGGTTCATATGTGATTTTAAAAAGGTGAAAATTTAGTTTTTTGGTAAGTTTATAAAATTGCATAGGTTTTGGTGGGAATTCATTTTTAAATAGTGATTTTCCATTATTATATATATTATAATAAATTGTTGATTCATGTGATGATGTTATGATTTTTTTTAATGGAAATTTTCTTGATATTAATAATAGGCTAAGAAAACAGGAATATCAGGTCCATAATTGGGTAGACTATGACTATTATACTAGGGGGTCAGTGGGGCCGAGGCCTGGTCTCCCCAAGATTGATTGATGCTAAAACACAAACTGAACATTTATGATGATTGTAGACCACTAGAACTTTATATTTAATCCTATCTAGAAGATCATTAAAGAGGAAGCTCTTACTTAGGTTTTCTATACCATGTCACTAAGGTATGAGGATCCAAGGTCCTCACTAACCCTAGGAATGTAGGGATTTACTATGGTGCTTGTGATGTTATTTCCATTACAATTGCCTCATTCTTGTTTTCTCCATTATAAAAAACATGTTTTAATATAAATTTCTTTCCTACTCTTTTGAAATTTCTATCCATGATTGGAAACTATTTTTAAAATGTGGTGGAAAGGAAATGGTTTCTGTGGAAAGGGAAACTTGTTACTTGAATTTTAAAAGAATGGAAAAAAATTATTTTCATTTGTCTTGTTTTTAAACATGTATATCTTGGATTAATTCTTAAAGGGATGAATAGTGAATAGATTATTCTATCATTCCTATTGAGTTATAATAATAACACCTATAGATTTATTTATTTTAGCTTATGGTGCTTCTTACCACTCTGATTCACTCATAGAGTGACAGTGATCCTATGGTTGGAGGTGACCAATGAGGTCACACAAAGGTATGTGTAATAGTTTATTTATTTCCATTGTTTGTTTTTATATTTATTGTTTGGCTAAAATTTGTTTCTTTATCTCCTTTTCATGGTACAATTCATTCCCAACTATGTATTATTGATCCATAATAGAAGTTTCCATCCTGGGAAGATCAGGAATGCCTCTCAAAACTTATCGCATGTCTACTCAAGTAACTAGTTCAAGGTTATCCCAGGTTGGTTCGTGAAAAAAATGGGAAGTGAGCCATGTTTTTCCCTTGTATTCTAGGGATTTTAGGTATTTTTATAGATAGGATTGTCAGAATTCATATGGTCAGTCAAAGGTAGATTCTGGATCTCCATCTATTCGGGAGGATGCTTGAATTTGTGGGGTAGTCTCGGATGGTGGTGCCTCAAATCATGAGCATGGATATCAAGAGTTTTTAAGGTTCTTAGTTTTGTTTCATAATTTCTAGTTGTTTAGAGGATTTCCTGGTACATATGGATGGGATTCAGATAGTTCATGGAAGCTATTTATGGTCTAAAATACCATGTGTAGACCATGAAACTGCTTGTTATGACCTCTGATGTGATCACCTTGTTGGTGCACAGTCCTTCAAACTTTGTGGCCATGTTGTGTGTATGATTTTTTCCTATGATATTTTTTAGAGTTTCCCTTGGGTTCTAAAATGGAAATTTCTTTATTAAAATGGATTTACAAAATCAAAATCATTGGTTCTTTGAATCATTAATGGGTATTTTTTGTAATTGGGATTTTTTAAAAAATGAAAATGATTTGGAATATATTTTGGGGGGTTTTGAAAATGTTTTTGAATGGTGAAATAGATGTCATTTGGAAACTATATTTTTGGAAACATTTTGTTTTCAAATATCACAGGTTGGTTTTGATAATTGACTGGGCACATTTTAAAGAGTGGTTTGGAAAGAGATTTTTCTATTTGACCCTTGGTATCCCAATGGATTACCACATGAATATATGTATGTAGAGAGTGGATTTTTATTGGTATGTGTGGTTGGGTTCCTGAGTTTTTATGGGAATGTATATGTGTTAGAATTTATGGAATTCCATCAGTATATGCCCACCATTTTTTTCTTGTTTTTCTTTTTGAAAATGTTTTTCTAATATGGATTGTGAGGTTTTTATAAGTTTATGTTTTAGGATGATTTTTTGTTCAAAAGGAAGTGAAATGAAAAGTGTATTTTAAAAGGGGTTTTCATTTTCAAATTATTTTAAAGTGGAAAATGGTTTTCAATTTGGAATGAAATTTGTGGTTTCAAAAAGGTATTGTTAGTTCTGTTGTATGGTGATTGGTTTTTGAATTTGTGTGTTTGGGTTGAAATGATGTTTTGAGTTTGGGTTGTTGATTTTTTAATGTGATGGGGAGACTTTTTTTGTGATGTTCTTTGGGTTAGTTCCATGTTTCTTATTTAAAGTATGCCACCCAGAAAGGTCTAAAGGTATCTGGGGGTTCTCTTCAGGTTGTTGGTTTTTTCTATAAACCCAGTGGATTCATGGGGTTGAGCTATTTTTTTGTTTCCTATTTTTCATGGTGGTCGAGGTTTGATCGGGGTTGCGGTGTAGCTTGAGTAAGTTGAGTGTGTCTTCGAGTCTTTGGTAACTCCATATATTGTGAGGGTGTGAGCAATTATGGTTCTTTTTGAAGGGCCAAGTTTGGACCAGTGAAGGTTGATCACAAATTTTTCCATACAAATTGGGTTGAAATGGGTGAAATTTGTCATATGGAATTCTAATTTATCAAGGTATTTATGAAGGGTTCTCCATCCGATGAAGAGGGTGAAGCAGAGGAACATGTTCCTCGGATGTCTCCTCCGTAAGTTCTTGATTCTCATTCCTAATACCACATGATCGTTTTCATCTAATGAGGTCTTTTTTGGGAACTCTAAGCCATTTTCCATAATTATATAAGGTATTTTTGATGGTGTGGTCATGGATAAGTTCTATAAGAGGTGTTTCTAAAAGAGGATGACTCGGTTAGATGTTGCAATTTCCCGACTATGATGAATCAGATGATTCAAGAAATCAGGCTCCTGCCACATGTTTTAGAGTGAATATTTCCACACTGTAATGTAGTTTATAGTTGTGTGATATTTTCAAACAATCTTTTTTCTCTGATGTCAAAGAATAATTTGGTCAAGTTTTCCCTTCTCTAGGTTGCCTATTTTGGGGCCTCTTCTAGTTTTTGTGGTATTTATGGAATGATTATTTGAATCATTCCTATTTAGTGATGTTTTCTTCTTATGGGAACTATGAAACTTGGTTTTTTATAATGTTTAATTTTAGTTTCATACATTTTTTACACATTGTTTTGGGGATTTTTTCAAGATAGTTGGTTTTATAATGATGGGGAGACCCATTATAGGTCTTTTTGATGTCATCTTTTAGGATAGTCAACTATGACGTGGGACATTAAGAGGTCAAACTAGTTTTAAAAGGTTCTCCTTGATTTTTTGGTTGTTTTGGATTGAGAAATGATGTTTGACCAAAATCCAAAAATGGTTGGGTGAATAGAATAAAAAGGTATTGGTAGTGAATTTGATATTCAACCTTCTTAATGTGGTAACTTTTTTATCATTCATTCGACCATGATGAGTCTCTTTGGTGGTTTATATATCATGGTTTGGGTATTTTCATGTTGAGTGGTGTTTGGAAAAGAGGGTTTCATGTCTTGGTCCTCAGGTAGTAGAGTCTTTTCCTTAAATTTCATTTTATCCTTGCAGTGTGCCTTGTTCAATCATGTCTTTAGGGGATTTTCATGGGGAAGAATGTGTCATGGTGTAGAGAATTTCCACACCCTAATGTAATGATTCTCTATTATTTTATTTATTTTTTATCTTAATTTGTCTTTCTCTTGAGTGGTCTTGAGATCCAGTAGTTTTTGTACCAAATTTTCTTTTTTAAGGGATTTAGATTATACACAGTTAGCAGGCATGGTTAGAAGTAATTGGGTGGTTCCCATGTGGATTGGGTCTATCTCTTGACATATCTATTTTTTATGAATTCCACATTGTTTATTAAACCATGCGACCTCCTAAGGGTAACCTTGTATGTTCCCTTTGCTTTTCCAGTTGGGATATCATGGTTAGCACACTATTTGGTAAACCATGTTCCTAAACAATGCACTATGTCGTATTTTTTAAAAAAGAAAACAAAATAAATTTTTTCAAATAATAAAAATAAGTAGTTATATAATTATTATTTCTAACCCTTAATTCCCCCCTTTTTACCTCTTTCTCATGTGACTAGGCCCCTCCCACTTCGCCTCTTGCGTCATGCCACCCCAAAATGGCTCCCCAATAGCTCATTACTACTCTACTCTCCCTCGATCATGGTTGAGATATACTCCAGTAATAATTTTATCCTCTCTAACGCTTTCTTTTTCCACTTTCTCCTTTCTCTCACTATAGTGTGAGGTCATCCAAACCCTAGGGGTTTCTAGTGATCTATTTTTTTTGGGTTTTCATGGATCATAGATTTCATTCTTCTTATGGGATTCTTTGGACATGTTTGAGGCAGATTGGGTCTCACGCATCAAAGGAAAAAGGTTCTACTATCTGTTTTGGGTGAGGTTTTGTCTTCTTTGTACATTTTTTCGATTTTAAATTAGGTATTTTTTAATTTTTGGTTTATGTTATTTTTCTTCAGTGTGTTGGACCTCATTTCAATGGTTTTAGTTTACTTTTTTCAAATACTTTCATGTGTATTTATAGGTACGAATGTACATATAAATGTTTCCAGTTTATATAAATTTACCCTTTTCAAGATAAATATATATTATTGGGATAGGTGTGGTTATATGTGTATATGAAGATGCATACGTGTGTAAGTGTAAAGGGGTATACGAAAGTATAAGAATATATATAAGTATCTCCTTGTACATATTGATCGATACAAAAATGTACATAGGGGCTATGTTACCATACATATATGTGAAGGTTCATATGCATGAAAGAAGAAAAAGTAATATCTGAGTCACCTCATTTATAGTAGCATGCCTTGAGTTTGTGGCAGTTTCCCTATACTCGAGACTTTCATATGAATTCCTTAATTATTAGAGTGTTTTAAAAAACATTAAATAATATTAATATGTTATTCAATGTCATGGAAATGATTGGTGTTGGATTATACATTTGTTTTCATGTTCACATTCATGTTTTGACATGTGTATTCTTTATTAAAACATGCTTCCAAACTTTTTTTAAATTGTTCAATATTTTAAATGCCTAAATGTGGTTTCCCAAGTGGTTTTTGGTGTGTGATGGGTATGTCCAAAGATTTTTGGTGTGTGTAAAATAGTTGTGAATGTTGACATGAATAAACATGGGATCATATGATATTTTAAAAAGGTGATAATTCTTGTTTTGGTGTAATTAGAAATTTGAAGTGGTGTTGGTGTGAATTCGAGGTTAAATAGTGATATTCCTTTCATAAATGGATTCTTGTAAATTGTGTATTCATGTGATGATGTGGTTATTATGTGGAATAGAATTTTGTTTGATATTAAGAATGGGCTAAGTACATGGGAAGATAAGGTAACTAGGTGGGAAGACAAGGAATAGTATTATAGGCGGATGGGTAGGGTCGAAGACTGATTTCCCCATAGTTGGATTGATGCTACAACACAAACTAAAAATTGACGATGATTGGATACCGCTAGTACATATGATTGACTTATATCTAGTGGATCATGCATGAGGACTCTCCGGGTTATAGATATTATACCGTATCATTGAGGTATAAGGATTATAGGTCCCCAGTAACCCTAGATACTTAGGGATTTCCCATTGTTCATGTGATGTGACTTCCATTCCATTTTATTCATGCTTGTTTAGTTATATATGAATCCCATGTTTTAATCTAAATTTCTTTCTTTTTATTTCAAAATGAATATGAATTCATGGAAATTATTTTGTAAATGTGATAAAAAAGAAATTGATTTCATGGAAATGGAAACCTTTTACTTGAATTTAAAAATAATGGAAAACATTATTTTTATTATGTATCACTTTAAAACTAGAATGTCATGGTTTTTTTTATTCAAATACATAGGTAATAGTTTATTCATGCACCCCTATTTAGTTTTAATTATCATTCCTACAGCTTTATTTTCGATTTTAGCTTCTAGTACTACTTCCTTCTCTAATTCACACATGGAGTGAGTGTTATCCTATGGTTGTAGCTGATCCATGCAGTCACATAGAGGTCCATGTAGAATTAATTTTTCCCTCTATTTGTTTATATTTTCATTATTCAGTTTAAATTTGTTTATTTATCTATTGTTCATGGTATAAGTCATTACCATCTATGTATTTTTGATATTGGTTCTAGTTTCCATCTTGGGAGGATCAGAAATGACTCTCGGGCCTTGTCACTGGCCGGATCAGGTAACCAGTTCGTAGTTAACCCAGTTTGGTTCCTGATATTGATTAAATTTATAAATCCCTTATGAATCTATCAAAACATATATTATATTTTAAGGTTTTAGAATCATTTATTTATGAACATGAATCACTTACGCATCACCAAAGGTTATAATTTAATGATATCATCCCTTATCTATATAAAATAATGAAAAACAGTCCTATTTTTTATAAAACATGGGAAAAATTGTGCCATGGTTTATGGTTTTGATAATTTTATTATATAGAGTCCAAAACCTGTGTTTGGGAAATAATTAATATACCCCATATATTTTCCTATATAAACCCACACATGATCCCATTAATCTTAACTCAAAAACCTTAAATAACATTCTTAATCAACCCTAACCTCTCTGGAGTCCTCCCAAGGTTCCCCCAATCTCTCAATAATCTCCTCCCAATCTTTTGGAATCAGCCTCTCAGGGTAAGTGATTTTTAGCTCTCTATTCTCTTAAAATCAAGAACTTTGTTTGTATATATCCTTTTGAATATCACTTGGATATTTTTTCATTAAATTTTAAAAATCCCCCTAATTTAAATTTATTTTCTAATTATGTTATATCATAACCCCTCTCATTAGATAATTTACCTAAGTTGTTACTATATCAAAATTTAGTAAGCAGACCTCTCTTTCTATGCTTCATTCAAGAACCTTGTTTATGTAAAGAACATTATCTTCGAACTACTATTTATGGGATATGATATTCCACATCCATATTAAAAATATTATGATTTTAATGTGATGATTTTCCCCTTTCACTCTCTTTAAGATCATCTATGATTCATAATGTACCCTAGTTATGCTCCCAAAATTTTCCTACAATTTTTCCCATGCCGAGTTTTTATTCAAGAACCCTACTTTTATTATGCCTATTAGTTCCAAAATTTTCATATTGGATTATGTTCTTATGTATCCCTAAAACCATTATGTTTATTTCCAAGTGATGAGATAAAAATTTCTATCTCACTTAACCATTTAACTGATCTTTAAGTACTACCATTATGTTATCAAAATGTCATTACGATTTTCTATGATTAATATTTGTGTGGTGTATAACCATACCCATTTCCACTCAAAATAATTAACCTATTTGGACCCATAATACATTGATTTGGGAACCTAGGTATTTAACATACAATTCTTAATCATGGGATTAAATGTGATGAAATAGGTTCATATGTTATATGATCTATATGGAACACTTATGCATGTACATGATATGATTATAATGGTTATTTCCAGATAGTTATCCAATGGATTAGGTAACATTTTCGTCAGATGATATGCCATGTATGGTTTATATGAGGTTATCATAAGCAAATTATGTTATGATTTCATGGTGGTTAAACATGACCAATGTTTATGATTTCATGTTTAAAGTCATTTAAACATTACCATGTGGACTTTATGTCATCATGTTATATATTTTTGTATTGTTACTATTTATGAATCTAACCCCATTTATGTCCCATTGAAATTCTTATTGTATAACATGTAATAATTTCCTCATGTTATAATTTTTTATTCTCTTACTATGCTTTATAGCTCACCCCTTTCTTATGTATGTCCCAGGGTTATCTCATGTAGTATTAAAATCTATGGCATTTTAGATGAATGTTAAGGAGGATTTAAATATTGATTTTTGTACCCATGTATCAAGTTGTTATGTAATTATCCTAATTAATGAAATACACTAGGATTATTCATCTTCCATGTTGTTCTATGTATATTTTTATATAATAAATCATAAATTAACATGTAATAAATCCATGGGTTGCCATAAAATAACACACCAACTCTATGTGACTAGATTTAGGGGATTTAGATGTAAGGACCTTGATTATAAAACTAGTTAGTTTCATGCTAAATATGGGAACCCATGGATTCTCGTGTGTAAGTAATAGTGGAAGTGTTTAACCTGAAATGTTAGGTAACAAAATCCCACTGGGTGATTTGGGTTACACTTATTTTAGAGACCATATGAGATAAAATAGTGGAAGAATATAGCTAAGTATTATCTATATGATGGATTTGTGAAAATGATTCTCTACTCAACTATCCAAGATTCTTATATGATTTGATTAACATAGTTATCTTAAAAAATATATATGTGATGGGAGTAATGATAAACTAAACTCAAATATTTAATAACTATGTAACATTGATGACTAATAAATTGTATGTAAAACTAAAGGGGTTTTCATTTTAGTGGGAGAATATTTAATAAAAGTACTTATTAAATATTTGTAATACATGACAATCATATGATATAAGATTATATTATAGATAAAATAACATCATAATCATAGAACATAACATTGACATCAATTATTGAAAAGTATAAGCTTTATGGAAATAAATTCTTAGACTAGAACAAAATATTTAAAAATGTTCATAAACAGGAAGGAAAATAGTATTTGTTAGAGTATCCCATCTTGAGTAGTCGATGGGTAAAGTTATTCTAAAAATAGATCTAGATTGATATGATAATCATTTAAAGTATTTTCTGGATGTCTCTAATTTCATTCTTTTTTATTTGGATCCTAATATGAAAAAGAAACATGAGAACATAGGTTCATTCAAGATGATAGATAAATGGTAAAGGATCTATAATGAATGGGTAAGGTATGAGTGGATGGAGGTTTGAAATGAATTGTTTACATGAAATATGTTTGGAGGAGATTCTGTCTTTTCTCATGTACTCAATATGATTAGGTTCATTAATGAATCTAAGAAGCTAGGGTCTCCTTTAAGGCTGGATATAGAAATGAAATTCGTTATAAAATCAGAATAGAAAATGTTTAAACATTTTATTTGAAAATTAAAACATGAATGAGTTTAATAAAAGATTTCTTGATGTCATCAATATGTTGAGGATAACTGAAGAAGACATGGGATCTCCTGGATTAAGGTTTGTATTGATAGTGAAAGAGGTAAAATGTTTAAAACTAGAATAAAAAAGATATATTAAAAGCCTAATAGTATGTCTTCAAAAAGTGTGTCAAAGCTGTTGGAATCTAAATTTACCATTCGTAATGAGGGGTGATAATTTTTTTATGTCAGAGCTAGTCATTAAAGTACGAATTTCAATAAATACAATAAGGGTTGGATGAAATTAAACCAAAAGACCACGTTAGGTGTTAATGTTATATAATTAAATTCTTATATTTTAATGGTATGTGAAATAATTTATACATTAAATGGTTGTTATGAATCTATATATAAGATCTAAAAATTGTTGAAGATTTAATGGTTAGATATTAATGTTTTCATTCAATTAATAGAGAAAATGGTTGCTACATCAAGATGTTAAAAAAGTAGATTATTTTAAAGCGCCTATAGACCAGAGTAAGGATTGTGTATTCTTCACCTTATTTTCATATTATGTGAAACAAAGAGTTATTGTAATCAATGGTTATTACAACTAATTGATGTGATAGTATTGATTTACATGGTTATGATTTTATCTAGTTGTAAAACATCATTTGAAAATATGAAAAGGTTAACAGGTTTGATCCAATTTTTTTATTAAAATATGAGGACCAGAGTTCCCACAACATTATATCGGAATATTTTCAAGAACAAAATCGATTTTCCCTAATTATTAATCCAAACACATAGAGTACCATATGAGATATTATTGTTAATAATTTAGTTGTTAAATATTTTCACTCAAGGAAGTACGTGTTATTCCCTAAACATAAAATAGTTTGTTCTTTAGAAATATATTTTGGATAAGATATAGTTTCTTTGAGGCTAGTGGGAGTATGTTTGAACTTAGAGAAGTTCATAGTGTAATAACTAAAGGATGATACCTGTCTAATTCAATGTGAGAGTCACTTAATATCTAAAAAGAGTTAGGGGTATTAAATATTGTGAAGTAAGGAAGTTTGAATATGTGTTCAAGTAGTATAACATTAGGAATATGATTCCTAGTCTCACTATTAATCAAACTGTCTTTCTTCATAGATGTTACTCACAAAAGAAGTTTAGTGGGATGTTTTATCAGATGGTCGTAGAGAGAAATGGAAGGAGTTATATAGAGATGTAATGAGTTTAATAGTATCCTAAAAGTATATAAAACATAAGGCCCCTTTAGAGGTCTGTCATATGGGATATGATTTTATGGGAACTTATGAATGAGCATCTATGTTGGTATTCATTTAGATGCAGGTTTCCAAAACTGCAAAACAACAATTTATCCATGGTTTTTTAAAATCGGGCGAATCATTTAGCTGGATCTTTTTAAATTTTTTTATATTTACATAATTTTTTTAATATTTTAATATTTTAATATAGTAATATTTTAATATTTCAAAATTGTATAATTCATGTAATTTATTTATTTATTTATTTATTTTTATTTATTATCATAATTAATTTTTTTTATTATTTTATTATAATATTATTCTCACAATTAATTATTTATTATTTTATTAATGTTATTTTTTAAATATTATTTTATTATTATTATTTTATTAATTTTTAATTTTTAATTGTTATTACATTATTATTTAGTATTAATATTGTATTAATATTGTATTATTATTATATTGATATTATTTTATTAATATTTTATTAATATTTTATTTTTAATTATTATATTTTATTATTTATTATTATTATTGTATTTTTATTGTGTTATTTTTATACTGAAATTATTTTATTATTATTTTATTAATTTTTTATTTTTCATTATTATATTTTTTTATTTATTATTTATTTATTTATTGTCATAATTAATTTAATTTCATATTTTCTGATTCTAAAAATTATTTTATTGTTATTTTATTATTATTTTATTAATATTTTATTATCTTTTATTATTATTTTATTATTTATTATTTATTATCGTAAATTATTTTTTATTTTGTTATTTTATTATTCTCATAATTAATAATTGAAAAACCAATAACACATTGTTAATAATTAATATTTAACAATTAATTATAAATATTTAATAATTACTAATTACTTATTAATAAATAAAATATAAATTCAAAAAAACAAATTATTAATGAATAATTATAAAATAAATATATAATATATTTATAAGTGGTAAATAATAAACAGTAAATAAAAATAGTGAAGAATAAATAGTAGATAATAATTAGTAAATAATAAATAATAATTAATAATTAATAAATATTAACAAAATGAATAATGAGTAGTCAATAATAAATAACAAATAACAAATAACAAATAACAAATTTATAATATATAATATGTAATATTAATAATATTTAATATTTAATATATATGAAATGTATAAATAATAAATTAATTGAAAAATAAATTAATACATGATAAATAAAAAAATTAATAATTTTAAATTTTAAATACAAAATATTAAATTATGAACAAACAAACAATAAATATATAATAAATATATAATAAATAAGTAATTAATAATAAATTAATAATAAACTAATAATAAACTAATAAAATAATAAAAACTAAAAAATAATGAATTTATAAACAATAAACAAGTAATAAACAAATAAATAATGATAAAATAAATAATAAAATAATAACCAAACTTAAATAAATAATATATAAATAATAAATAAACGAAAAAGTAATATATAAAGAATAAAAAAATAATGAAAAATAAATAATAAATTAATAATAAATAATAAATAATAAATAAAATAATAAATAGATACATAATAAAACATCAATAAATTAATAAATTAATAATTAATAATTAATAATTAATAATTAATTTGAAAATAATTAAAAATTAATTAGTAAATAATTAATAAATAAATAATAAATATTTTATAAATAAATTTTTAATAAATATTATATAATAAATAATTAATAAATAAATAAATAAAAAGTAAATGCAAAAAAATGATTATTTAGTAAATATTGAATAGATATTTAACATTAATTTAACAAAAAATAAAAAACCATAAATAAATCAATAATAAATAAATATTAAAATAATAATTACTAGTTGAATAAATAATATATAATAAATAATAAATTAATATATTAATATATTGATATAAATATCAATAAATATATATACGTAAAATTGAATTTACATAAATTTATATAAACACACATTTTTGTAATATTATTATATATCAAGTGAAATAGTTTCTAGTGGTATATCATTGATTCCCATACATTAGTTGTTGGCCCATGGGGTCCAGGAATGCCTTTCAGGCCTTATCACAACCAAGCTCAGGAACCCTTGGTCAAGGGTATCCTATGATGGATTGTGACTGGCCTAATTCCATTCAGTGGATCGGGTCAGGATCATAACACCTCTTGATCCTTAAAGTGAAAATAGTGTAAGAAAAATCGAATGGATTGATAACACTAAGAATCCTCACTTGAGTGAACCTATGATAGCCCTCCACACTGAATGCAGGTGTGAGATTGCAACTATAGGGAAGGAAACACCACTATAATGATCCAAAATTAACAAATTAAGGGGGGAAATTTTGGAAACTGTAATGACATGCTATATTAAAATAGAAAAAACAAAGAACTATAAACTGTATTATAAACCCATTATAGTCTCACTATATGGACAATCACATAGTAGAAATCAATCAGCAGTTATTTATAAAAAAATAATTGTACCTTATAAAGTTGTTATCAAATTGGAAGTAGTGCTAGGGAATCTTATTGTGGATCATAACAACTCCCTGAGAGTGTTATAGCTCCATCCTCACTCTTTATGGTTGTATAGTATGACACAAGTTAAGGATAATACGGGTCTCCAATATTTGGGCTTGGGACCTTAAGTTATTCATAATTTAGCTTTCAGGATTGGCCCGATCGTTACAATAAGCTTTTCATCAAGGAGTTGGTGTGCTTAATCAAACCAGTATGCATCCACTCCTCATCAATTGAAATAGACCACCTACATCCATTGATGTATTGTACCAGCTCTATGAACCCTGAACTAGAGCCACACGAACCACCTATGATCATAGCATAAGAAAAAATAAACCCACTAAGGATGTATAAACTTTTATACATCAACAACACTACCTAAAGGTCATCCATCAAACAACGTGTGAGTAATTCCCACTTCAACTCAGGAAAAATCAGTTTAGTAGTGACGAACCATCAGTTCAGAATCTTTTTTCACTTTCACGGTTTGTAGAGTAGCCATTATCCCTGTCATGATCCTATATTAGAATAGAATTATGGTGGAATCGATGACCTACATCAAGATCAGACACAAGGGAACTAATAAGTTCAATGATCCCCAACTCAGATCTGAATGGTAGTGGACCATGACCCCTTCAAATCATCACAAATGAATAGTAGTGAATAAAAGAGAACCCAAGCTCAGTTTTATGTCAAAGTAGTTTCCTTTATCCATCTTTGGAAAAATACTGAGTACTATTCCCAATCGGGAAATTGAAATCAATGGATAGCCTATACCCATGCGTAATCGTGTGATGGAGAAAAATTCAGGCTAACCCAGTTCTAGTCCAATGGGATATTTTACAATCCATCCCAAAAAACACCCATTAGCCCATCATTAAACACATAACCATCAAAAATTAAATTCCAACAAAATAACTAAATTCATCCATGTAAATACCTAATTATGTAGAATTTAATAGAAATAGATATTTACTTAAAAATAAAAAAGGGATTTATTAATATTACCGAAAACATATTAGATATATTTATACTAAAATAGTTAGGGTCCAGTATAAATTTCAATCAATGATGTTTACAGGTACACCCCAAGGTGATTCTAAATCCCACATATAAATCAAAGTATAAATGTACATGAAGTTTTTGGGAATTCATTAATACCATTAAACATGACCAAACATAATGGATTATGTTTCAAGATATTAATGAAAATAAATAAATGGGATTCCATATTGAGAAAAAAATTTACAATTTATATGTTTTATTATTAAATTAAAAGATTTAAACCAACACTACTACATATCATTCTTTTATCAACATGAAAAAAGGCCATATTAGTGCTAAATATGTATTGTTTTCCTTAGTGTTGTTAATTGTGGGTCCATTTTATTTTCCCGAATAATGCCCACTTTTATCAGTACTAAAAAAAGCAATGATAAAATTTCAAAAAATATTTTTTGAAAAATATTTTTTTGTGGATGACCCACTGCTTTAACAATGCTTATATCCCACCTTTTAGTAGCTCTTGAACCCCCAACACCACCCCTTTAGTAGTGCTCAAAAAACCCATCCGCCTTTTAATAGTTAAAATCCCTCCTACGTGCGCAACTGCCTCCAGCGAGTTTTGAACCTAATACCTCCCCCTCACCAACCAGCACCTTTTCCATCCCCTATTGTTGTTTATTATATAATGTTTGATATATATATGTGTGTGTGTGTTATTATTTTTAAATACATTTAAAAAATTATGTTTTGTATGTGTGTGTGTCCATTTATAAATATATATTTATATAGGTTTGTGTATCTATAAATATAAATATCCCTGTTTATATTTATTTTAATATATTGTATATTAATATTTATATATATATATATATATATATATATTTGAATATAGAGATAATATATTTATAATTTTTAATATTGTAACACACAGAAATGTATTTATATATATACACACACATTATATAGATAAACAAATATTCATAATTTTTTTTAAAAATAGGGGTACTCCGACTAAAAAACTTAGTTTTTAGAGTCCTTAAGTGTGACATGGGTTCCCCATAGTCACCACGACATAGAGATCATCACAAGATGTGATTTAATATGTGGTAGAGCCCAAATGGGCACCCTGATAAAATGTTATGGACATTGGAAGTTCATGTTTGATTTCATAATTTTCTTGAAACTATAGTAAATTTCATTATTTTAATATTTACAAAGTTTAAATATAATTTTGTTTTTTTTTCATTTCATAAGCTTCCATTTGACTGGTTTTGGAGCTAAAACGGACTCTTAGATCAAAAGTTGTGGTTATTTGATTCTAAAGTCTGATTTTAGACTTATTAAAGATTTGTTTTAAGTTTCATATTATTATTACTTAATACATATAAATATTTATTAAATAACACATCATAATTAATTAAAATTATAAATAATATACTATATATGATAATAAATACAATATATTGAATAAAAATTAAATGTTTTTTTATATATTTTTCTTTAATTTTTCAATGGTTTTTTTAGAACTGCTACTATTTCATGGTGGTTTTAAGAAAAGCACAGCTAAAAATAAGTGTAATTTTTTTAAAAAAATACAAGTCAAAAAATATTTAAATTAAATTTTTTGATGGTTTAAAAAACGCCTCTAAATAGTTTTTTCTTATAGTGTTGGATGACCCTACATCATGATGTTCTACACACTATGTTTTTGGTATACTAGAACTACAAAAAAAGGATATTGAGCATCATTTTTATAGTGATGATTTTAAAAAATGATATTATAATGAATGGGCCTGGGATACCATCCTACCAGAAAAAAAAACCTATTTCAGCACATGGCGAGAAGGGCACTATCAATCCCCATAGGTTGGTGACTAGTGTCTGGGAATCACCAAAACATTGTGAGAACAATTCCACCCAAAATAGAGTTAAATGAAATCAAAAGATATTAATGGAATAACAAAAATAACTAAATAAGTTGGAAATAATGTTATACTATAAAAATACTAACTAAAAGAAAAACTACAAGCAAGAAGGAATGGAAAACTAACCGACTCAAGACAATACCCTAAACATCTCCCCTCAACTATCACCTATGCCCACCAAGGAGAACAAAGGTAATCCAAATGAGAACCTGGAAAGATGTAGGCATGGTCTAAAATTAGAATAGGACATCACAACCCACTGAAACTATGCAATAGGTAACCCAAAGAAATTCATCAATTATATTTTTAAATTTAAGCTAGAAATTATTCTTTATGTACATAATCATCTCAATTAAAAACAAATCAAATCCATCAAAAGATTTCATAACATTTTCCTTGATTTCCAAAACCAATACAAACATTTCAGAACCAAACAACATGACTAAGCCTTATCTAAACCATGTACAGTATGTCATTTCTAAAAAAAATAGTTTCTTTATTTAAATGAAAAATAATCAATTTCATACATTTTCTAACAAGGCTCAAATAATCACCCAAGGCCACTTTGGACGACATACCCTAATATCGAAATAAGCAATGTTAAATGTGCGCGTAAACAACAACATGTACTCAATAAAAAAATGGGAATAACATACCTTATTACATCATATCAAACATGGAACTGACAAAATACATCAAGAAAATAAAGAATCCCAACCATGTGGAAAACACTACAATGGATCCAAAACGCCATGTCCGGTCATCCCAACATTTAGGTTACAAGTCGAAAAACACATAGAAGGTGGTAAATAAATGGCAAGGTAAATAAGAATAAACAAGTTTCCATTAGCAAAAATTGTTCACATTTATCATTTTCTTCATTTTTTCTATGGTTAGGAATTTCCACCCATTACATTATAGCCCATTCCAGTTAACTATTATGCATAAATGGATAAGTCATGTTCCATATATTACAAGGGAAAACATTTCTCAACAATTACATCTCACTTACCTTGGAGCATTAGTACAAGTAGTCTATCACACATACCTTAGTTAATTAGTTAAGGTAGTATAATCCAATTAATCTTTTAGGGTAAAATAGCCTCAGTTTGACTCCATGACCCATGAATTCTAGGTTTGGGGTTTAGAGCCTCAGTACAACCTAACCCATGGGCGTTGAACCTCGATTCAATACCCCACATACCACCAAGCCATGTGAACCTACTTCTTTAAACATTTACCACATATACCATTTCAAAATAATATTAAAAAATAATATAACATTCAAAATTCATAAATCATCAATTCATAAATCATTCTTATTCCATAACCCATGAAATGTTACCATTTGAAAATAATTTTTCATTAACTAATTCGCATTATACCAAACACTCCCTCATGCCATGATATCAATTAAGAACAATTAAGGTAAATTTCATTTACAAACCATGTTAATACACTAAACCCGAATCCCATAATTTCATTTCATAAACCCATGTTAACATGTTAAACATAACAATCCCCATTTTTACCCCTTAAATGAAACCAATTGAATATTTAACAACTAGAATCTATGTTCATGAACATGACACACCTCGTCGGTAGCCTAAATCCAAAACCTACATCCTCTACGCATCCCACATTGATAATAAAGGTTTCAATTTATCATTTAATCAATAAATATATCATTTCTCACAAAGTTCACCCAAAATCACAACAAGAAAATACATATGTTAAGTGAAAACTCCATTCTCACTTTATAAAACTACAGCACCACTTTTAAAATAAGGAAACCCTTTAAACAAAAAAGGAAGCCTACTTTAAAATCCCTACTTAACATAAATCCCATAAAAAGTACAATTCACATAGAAAAAACTCATTGGCATTTTATACAATATGAATAATGCAAAAAAACCCCATTTCAAAACCAAGTTCCATTACACAAGGTAATCCACCAATTCTTTCTGAAGGAAAAACACAATCTTTTAAAGCATATCAATGTCACCGTCACCTAATGGATTTATTATTTTAGAATTATTAACATGGAAGAAGACATTTTTTCTATCACACTTATATGAAAATTCCATTTAAAACATTTCAATAGGTTTAACAAAATCGACCATTTCATAAAACATTTAAAGATACCCAGTGAAAACCCAAAAGAAGGAACAAGACCCTTTTCATTTACATCAAAACAGCTTTAAATAATCCAACTATCCTTTTCCAAAAAAAAAGTAAACCACACACACATTTCAAATCATGATTTGAAAAAAAAAACTCAAAACCATTTTTATTTTATTTGAGGTCAACACCAAATTTTTAAGGACAAATTCCCCTTAAAACATAAATTTCATGTGACAAAAACCTAAATCTGTTTAAGACCCATTTAAAACCCATAAAAACTTCTCAAACACATTTAAAAATGATCCAAAATCATTTCATAAAATCCTTTAATATCTAAAAATTCCATTTCAAAACATGAACATATATTTCACATGAAAAAACAACTATTCCAAGTAAAAAACACACCGAAACATTTACAACACATAATAAGGATATCCATATATCTATACTTTTATAAAATTGAATTTAAAAAGGCACAATAATATTAAAATTATAAATTAAATTAATTTTATAGTAACGCCTACCTCAAAGAGAAGATGAACAAGCTGTAATACTGCTATACTTGAAGCTTTCATTGGTGACCTCCCGAATATGCTCTTTCCCACCCCCAAGAAAATGAATCTTCACATATAAATAAAGATACATATCCTCTATGTACATATTATTTTGTCTATGACTATTTATAATGGGATCCTTGCATATATGATTATATATGAATATACTCATTTACACGTACACACGTATGCATTTTTCATATATATAAATAAGAACTCTTACCCCAAAAATAAATATTCATACCACTATGAGTGAATATATTTACATAATAGGGGAATATACATACATACATATATATATATACCTACCAATGCATACTCAAGAAATTTTCCTTTGACTCTCGCTACTCGAACCTGCCACAAGGACATAAAAACACACTAAAAAAATTACAAGGAATCTAAAAACACCAAAAGGTCCCATATAACAAAAAGTATAGATAAAAAAGTTATATAAATCCTACCTCAAATAGTGAAAACAAACTGAAATGAACTGAAATGCATCACCTTCGGTGGAGAACATAGAAACATGCTTGAAGATAGCCTGAGGAGCTCATTGCACGCACTAACCAAGGAAGAAACAACCAAAAATCAAGTCAATCCTATACTTAGGGTTCTTTTGATCTAAAAAGGGTGATGGGAAGAGGGAAAATTGGTCAATTCAAGGGATAATAGGGATCTATAGACCATACCTCTTTGGTTTGACTATAAACTAGAACAAAACTGGTGAGACCGTCGGTTGAAGAGGGAGTTGAGATGGTGGTGGTGCGAAGCAGTAGATGAAGGGGTAAGGGAGTAACATGATATTAGGGAGGAGAATATAAGAAATAAAAAAATATAGAGAAGAAATAAAATAAGGGGAAAAACAAAACCAAAAATAAAAACATAAATGTTAAATTACTTGTAAACTCGCACGGTTCGTACATGGTTTACCAGATCATGTGAAAACTATGTTCCAAACACTACATAGGTCAGGATCCCTTGTATGGTAACTCTAAAGTAGATGAAAGGTTGAGAAAACCATGATCACACCATTACACTCAACACTATCAACTTATAGATCCAAATGGTATACTTGTCGTACAATTTTTTAGATCGTGTCCAAGTCATTCTCCACACCTCAAACTCAGCTAGGAACCCACATAGGAACCACATGGTTACTACAAACCATGTAGGAAAACTATAAAAAAACTAAAAAATCTCCAAAAATATAAATTTTCATCCCCCATCTATCGGAGCTCAAACCCACTTCTTAATGAGATAAAATAATATAAAATAAAAACACTCTAACACCCAAGGTGTCACAATATCACAACCATGACACTTTATATGTCTAGAAAGCCCTGGTCGAAGGAATAAAAAGGAGAAAAAAAGGTCTAAAAAGGAACTAACCAAAAGTGTAACTCGACATGACTTAACCTCAAAGGTAACTACTAAAATATTCAAAAATGATCTCTCCATTCAATTAATAAGAATCCACCACTCCATTTACTACTTGAATAATAACCACAAACAAGAAATATTATTCATTATGAGAAAATTTAACATGGTCTCCCCACTATTTATTGTTCTTATAAAATGGTGGTGCTAAAGAGAACAATTAGAAGAAAAATCCTCGAACAACTAAACATCCATGAGTGACACATTCTCAAGTAAAAAAATACTTCAAATCCCAAGGAAGAAAGAACCACGAAAAGTATCCTCAAAATAAATAAAGATACCTCAACTTGGGACATGACACATGTGGATATCCTAGGGATAAAAGTATATATCACCCCCCACACAGTGCATCCAAATGACCAGAGAAACACCCGCTACTATACCAAAGTCAGATGGTAGATCAAACACTATAGTTAGCTAATTGAGCCCCCAAGGAATATCTCATGTACAAAGCAATTAGAACCTCAATTTATTGATGTGAAACTAATAACACCATCCAAAAGATCTAAATAACCATAGAAAAATCTACAAAATTGAGATCACACCCACCAAAAGAAAGTATTCCCAAAAAAACTCACCATGTAAAACAAAACTATAACAGACAAGCCAAATCTTAATCGCACTCACAAAGAAGGTTTCACATCCACTCTTCCACTTGATGTATGAGTAAGGACTATATCTGAATAAACTCTTTCAACCATTCTGGGGGACAGAGACAAAGGCACTAGAAATCAACCTCATCAATCTATGACTCCTAACACAAACCATAAAGTTCCTTCTAAATCAAGGAATCAAAACAGACTTTAAGAAATAATAAGCTTCACAAAAACCATCAAAATAGGCACACACAATTTCACCAAAAGAACTTTTCCTTTGAAAACATCATTTTCACCAATGAGTATTAAAAAATAACCCTCTACTGAGGTATTTTCCAAATGCCAAGCCATCCCACTTTGAAACCAGTAACCTTAGTGGAACCCAAAATTTCCCAAATGAGGCAACCGACATTAAATCCCATTCAAACGTTCATATAATTTGGAAAACCAAGAACCCAATGATTCTGATTAAAAACTATCATTCCTTTTAAAGACACTATTTCACAAAGAATAAATAATTTTTTATAAATAATTTCATAAAGTAAGGAATTCTTTCATCCCTATTTTCTACAAAACCAAGCTTAAAAATAAATTTTTTCCTTAAAACCACATTTTTATTTCTGAGTAAATTTTTTCAAACCATTAAAACAAAATTAATACATATGAACCATATTAACAATCATAGAAACCACATCCCAAAACACTCTTCAACCCACATCCAATGTGCAGAAACCACATTTTGAGAATTATAGAATGGCAAGCAGTCAAAAATAGGCCAACCTGATAGGGAATAGTGTTATGCATTCTTTGTCCCCATGGTTGGGTGACTATGATCCAACCCTATAAAATACTCCTTATAAGAAGCATACTTGACTGTGTGGGCACCACATGGTTTCCCAATCTATGTGTGCCAACCATGTAGCTCAATTCCTCCTCACTTTCCACCTCGAGACCAAGAGAGACTCCATATATCACACACATTATCAAAGGGGATCAAAATATCAATCACATTAAAACCCATAAAAACATCCTAAAACAAAATCGAATCCAAAATTGGAAACCAAACATCCCCTGAAAACTTAAGTATTAGGACAAGTGAGGGCTAGCAAGAATCTCCTAGCCCTTACCTCTCAAACTTTGATAACCTTAGTCTCTCTTATACCTGAACATCCCCATATAACATGGGATATACAAAACCTAGGTCCCATTGGGAACTTATCTATGATAAAAAAAAATGAATTAGTCAGGGATACCATACCACCCGACACCCAACCTGGTTCTACACAAGGCCTGATGGGTGTTCTTGATCCCCATAGGCTAGAGACTAGTTCCTGGGCATCACTAGAAATATTTTGAGAATGATTTTACCAAAAATGAAGTTAAATTACAAAAAATGATATAAATTAAATATAAATAATAATTAAATAAGTAATAAATCATGGTACATATAAACAAAATAACTAAAATAAACAGCTACAAGAATGTAAGAAGGGGAAACTAACATAATCAACCTAAGACCCCAAACATCTTTACCAACTCTCCCCCACATCTATCAGAAAGAACAAAAGGAAACCAATTGTGAACCTAGAAATGCATAGGCATGATCTAAAGGACCAGTAGGTCATCAAAACCCTCCAAAACTATGCCATAGGTTCCCTAAGTAAAGTGAACAATGCTAGATCGAAAATAAATCTAAAAAATAGGTTTTTCATACATAATCATCTCAAGGAAAAACAAATAAACTCTATAGATAAATTCCCAAACATTTTACTTGTTTTCCAAAACTAAACACACACATTTCGATATCAAGCCACATGCCTAATCCTTATTAAAAGCATGAACACTATTTCATTTCTAAAAAAATCAATTTTTTATTTAAATGAAAAATAATCATTTTAAATCATTTTTTATCATGGATCAAAAAATCTATCACGACCTATCCTAGTGGGGCCCGATCCGTAACTCCCCAAACCCACCTCCAATAGGCCAGGGGCTGGTGACTAGCACCGAGTAGGCATGCTACTAACATGGGAGGCATTGCCTATAAACCTGTGCACATGCACACACATCTCCAAGCCCACAAAGTGAAAAGTAAAAACTACTAAAAGGAACATATGCATGCATAAACTAAAACCCAACCAAAAGAGTATGGAAGGAAACTAAAGTACAAGAAAGTAAAACCCTGGGCCAAAAGTACAATCCCACCAAAAATAAATTATGTAACAAAGTACAACCTGTAAGTAATGGTAATGGGACTACAATTTGTAGCCGTAGAAACAAAACTCAGCCCGCCTGATCTCACTGAGCGTTGTCCGGCCCTGGTCCACCTAGAATCATGTCAAAGGCTTGCTCATCTGCACAAGACACGACATGTACGGGAAAATCCCGTGCAGGGGTGAGTATAACAATACCCAGTAGGACACCCCGAAACCACAAAGGAAATACAACAAGGGAAAATACCACACAAGAAGATACAGTCATCTCTACACAGTATATGTCTACTGAACATATAATAAGAATATCCAGATATACTCATACACAAACGACTGTCACGAAACCACCACTAAGATCCAGCTCGAAGATTCCACTAAGCACGTAACAAGGAGAACACACTCCTTGTTCTGAATGGGTATATGTGAAGTACTCGTTCCCAGAGAACACACTCCACAAGTACTCTGAGAACATGATTTTTAGATGAGGATCACAGCCAATTCATGGGGTGATTCTGACAACTCAGTCTGAGCTAATCCGCTAAGCAGAGGATCGACGCCTGGGTAAAGTTGGTCACGTCGATACCAATAACTCTACCTAGGGTTCCAGGAATGAATAGAGGATCCAACTCTAAGTCTCACAGAGGGGATTCCAAAAACTCTATTCAGGAAGTCCTGCTGAAGGGATCATACTTCTATAGGTAGGGGATGATACTATAATCCTTCAGGAGAAAGAATAAGGGGATGAATCCTAAGGAAACTAGCCCATGTCACAGAAGGCAACTAGCTTAAGCCTTGAAGAATTTATTACATAGTGTGTAGTATGGCTACACGCCGTGTTCCTTGAACCCAGGTACTTCTCGTGTAAACGGACCGTGTCATCCGTTCAAGCTGTGTAAAACCAAAATACACGGCGTGTAGAAAAAGTACACGTCGTGTTCCTTGACCCTGGGTACTGCCTGTGTGAACAGCCCATGTCATTCGGCTTGTCGGATAGAAAGCAACTAAATAGCATGTAGATGATTCACACGCCATGTCTGAGCGCCTAGGGCTCACTCCGTGTACGCTGGCCATGTACCCATACACGGTCTTTTCCCGTGTCTGTGTTTCTTGCCCGTGTACCAGTACATGGGGTATCCCGTGTATCTGGTCGGGTCTGGCCAGGGAGTGGTATACACGGTGTTTCCTTGGCCGTGTACCCTGCCTGTGTACATATACTCCCAAATTACACTCCATGTAATCCTTCCGACTAACACACGTCGTGTAGCCCATACTACACGGCGTGTAGTTGGGAAATTTCTAGAACGCCATCTTCTTCCTTGCGCTTCGGCTAATCCTCTGGATCGCGTTCCTCTGGTCCGTTTGCTGCAAAACTCAAGATAAAGAGTCACCTCGACATCGTGATGCTGAATCTGTGGGTTTCGAGCCTTCGATCGGCCCAACGAACAACATATGATCCTCCGATGGAAAAATGCTCGAAGAGCGATTTCTCTTGAATCGCTTAGATCCATCCGTTGTTGTCACAATTGTAGCTCTATTGGTTCGTTATAGTGTCAGATCTATAATCTCGGATCATTACGCCAAAGATCAAAATCTTAATCGATCATTTTTCTCTATCCTGCGAAGAACTAAGAACACGCACGAAGAACACGAGGAGAGAATCACAAAAAAAAATCGAACAAGAGGGACGAACCTTGATAGTTGTTATTGATGATCCAGGTCCGTCGCCGTTAGATCAAAACCAAAACAACCTCAAGAATCAAAAGCTCAAAATCCCCGCAAAAAACCCATCCTGCAAGAACTATCGATCTGCGGGCTAATATGTTCATAGATTAGTCCGCGTTCTTCATGGAAATCAGAAACCGGGAATGAAATCAAAAACAACATCCTACCTGGATTCTGCGGCGTTCGTTGGTGATGATCTAGTGACTGCATCGTCATCGCCGCGTTGGGAGGTTTTCTCCAGAGCCTCCTGAGCCGCCGAGGGTTTTAGGGTTATGAGTTTTGTAACCCTAGACCCTTGTGCCATCCATTATTTAAAAAGGCAAGGGATATCTATTACAGAAGATTTAAAAGATTCCGCTGCAGAATAAAATATTTTCATTTAAATATTTTATTACTCTTATTTCCCAAAAACTAGATTTCACCACCGACCTGAGCCGACCGATGTTAGGCCTCTCGTAAGGTAAAATCTTTGTTCTGTACGCAACTGTGCCCTCATATTTCTAATCCGAGCACCCGTTTAGGAGTTATTCCACTTTTTCAAGAAAACCACATGTGCGCGTAATTTAATTATTAAATTAAATTCAAACATTTGTTCCAGGATCACCGGGCCTCGGAACTGCACGCCGTCTAAGAGACTTGTCTCGAATTAATTCCCATATAATATTAAAATAATACAAGGAAAAATCTGGGACATTACATCACACCCACCTTAGGGATTTTACTTCCCCTATAAGCCAAAACAAGGGCTACTAAAAAAATGTGGGTACTGCACGCGAATCTGAGCCTCCCGCTCCCAAGTGCTCTCCTAAAGATTCTCGTGCTACCATTGGACACACACCAAGGGAATAGCACGACCACGAAGTATCTTCTCTTGTCGATCCTCGATCTCCACTGGGTACTCTCCAATGGTCGCCCCATCATCGATGTCCAGCTCGCCCCAGTCGATAACATTCGATGGATCGTGCACGTACCTCCGTAGTTGCGACACATGGAAGATGTTGTGTACCCGGTCCATCTGAGGTGGTAGAGACAAGCGATACACGACCTCGCCAACTCTACTCAGAATCTAAAAAGGGCCAATGAACCTCAGAGATATCTTTCCACCTTGGCCAAATCTCTGCAATCCCCGTCGAGGTGAGACCCGAAGGAACACATGGTCTCCTTCCTCGAACTATAAGGGCCTCTGCCTTCTATCGGCATAAGACTTTTGCTGACTCTGTGCAGTCTTCATCCACTCATGGATGACCAGCACCTTCTCTGTAGTAGCTCTCACCCTCTCTAGGCCCATGAGTGCTGACTCTCCTAGTTCAGTCCAACAAAGTGGTGACCTGCATGGTCGCTCATACAGATCCTCAAATGGTGCCATACCAATAGTTGAATGATAAATGTTGTTGTAAGAAAATTCCACAAGTGGTAGGTGATCCTCCTAGGTATGACCGAAGTCCAGAACGCAATATCGAATCATATACTCCAGGACCTGGTTGGTCCGCCCTGTCTGACCATCAGTCTGGGGATGAAACGTTGTGCTCAAGCGCAACTAAGTCCCAAAAGATTCATGTAATCCTTTCCACAACTGGGATGTGAAACAAGCATCATGATCTGAAACGATTGTGGATGGCACTCCATGATGTTGAACTATCTCCTGCACGTAGAGGCGTCCCAATCTCTCTACTGAACTCTGCTCCCATATGGCTAGGAAGTGGGCCGACTTGGTGAGTTGATCAATGATCACCCAGATGGAATCGTGTCCCATGGACGTACATGGTAAACCCATCACGAAGTCCATGGATATCCTATCCCACTTCCACTCTGGCACCTCAAGGGGCTGAGTCAAACCTGCTGTTACCTGGTGCTCAGCCTTTACTTGCTGACAAGTAAGGCACTGAGAGACAAACTCTGCCACACCCTTCTTCATTCCTGGCCACCAGAACTAACGTCGGAGGTCCTGATACATCTTTGTTACGCCTGGATGCACCACCAAAGGGGATTTATGGAACTCCCTCAAAACCTCCTCCCGCAACGTCACTAGTACTACCGTGCGCCCTCTGTAAAGAACAACATGCTCCCCACCTTTTGAATATCCATTATCCACAACACCTGTGGACATATGAGCACGTAGAGTCTCACAGCTAGCATCCTCGCACTGTGCTTCCCTGACTCCCTGTAAGAGTGGAGGGGTAACATCCATCGACTGAAGTTAAGATCCCTCATCTCCATCCACGAAGGATAACTGTAAGGAGGCCAACTTCCTTGTCGCCTCATCCAGCAACTACGAACTGGATTTCCTACTGAGAGCATCTTCCACCATGTTCTCCTTCCCATGAGTATAAACGATCTCAAAGTCATAATCCTAGAGGAACTCAAGCCATCTCCTCTGTCTCAAATTCAGATCCTTCTGAGAAAACATATATTTGAGACTCTTGTGATCAGAGTAGACGGTAAACTGCACACCCATCAGGTAGTGCCGCCACATCTTCAACACGAAGACTACCACTACCAACTCAAGACCATGGGTCGCATAGTTCTGCTCATGTGGCCTCAACTGACGTGATCCATAGGCAATCACCGCTTTCCTCTGCATCAGGACACAACCAAGCTTGGTTCCTGATGCATCACAGAACACTACGTACTCAACACCCTCCTCCGGTAATCTCAAGATCGGGGTAGCTCGTCAAACTCTGTCTCAACTGCTCAAAAGCCTACTGGCATCTCTCGGTCCACATGAAAGGCTGCCCCTTTTGGGTCAAAGCTATCATGGCTGATGCAATCCTGGAGAAATCAAGGATGAATCTCTGATAGTAGCCTGCCAACCCAAGGAAACTCCGCACCTCCATCATGCTCCGGGGTGGCTCCCATGCTAGCACTGGCTCCACCTTGGATGGGTCCACTGCTACACCATCTGCCGATATAACATGTCCCAAAAAATGGACCTCCTGTAACCAGAACTGACACTTCGAGAGTTTCCCATACAACTGGTGCTCTCGGAGTGTGTCCAGAACCATCCTTAGGTGTCTCGCGTGCTCCTCCTCGGACGCAGAGTACACAAGGATATCATCGATGAAGACCACTACAAACTGGTCTAGATATGGATGAAAGATCCAGTTCATGAGTCCCATGAACACTACCGGGGCGTTCGTCATGCCGCAGGGCATCACCAAGTACTCATAGTGACCATAGCGACATCAGAAAGCCGTCTTTGGTATATCCTCATTCCGTACTCGCAACTGGTGATATCCTCAGCGTAGATCATCCTTCGAGAACCATCATGCCCCTCTCAAATGGTCGAAGAGTTCATCAATCCTCGGTAGTGGATACCGGTTCTTCACGGTCACCTGATTCAAGCGCCGGTAATCCAAACATAGCCTCAAGCGCTCGTCTTCCTTCTTGGAAAATAGCACTGGGGCTGCCCAGGGTGAAATGCTGGGTCTCACAAATCCCTTATTCAGCAAGTCTTCTAGCTGCACCCTCAGCTCACGGATCTCTACAGGAGCCATCCGATATGATGGTTCTGATATCGGTGTCATCCCAGGTTGAAACTCAATGCAGAAACCTATCTCCCGATGGGGTGGTAGCTCGGGGACATCCCCCGGAAAGACGTCCTCGTACTCAGCCACTATTGTTGGAAACTGGAAACTCGTAACATTTGATACACCAAGGGCTAGGCTATCCAACTGATGTGAAATCGGTTGTGCCCTCCTATGCACGAGTCCATCCTATGCAGCCCGAGTCTCTCTTTCAATGACAAAAGAGAATATTGCTCCATTACTATGGACACACCGCACTCTTCGCCTAAAACAGTCGATCTGGGCATGAACTGTGTATAGAAAATCAATACCAAGAATGAAATTGTAAGGCCTCGACGCTACCACCAAGAGGTTCCAACCGAAACTCTCTCCTCCAAGGGTCAGGTCACACTGTCTACAGAGATGTGTGATCTCTGAATCTTCTCCAGTCGGTGTTTCTAAGTGTAACGGTCGATTCAACGGCTCAACTGGAATCTCATGGTCTCGAACAAGATAAGAAGACACTAAGGAATGACTAGCACCTATGTCTATCAATACGGAAGCCAAAGTAAAAAAGACACAGACAGTGCCTCTAATCATTACGGGAGTACTTGGGTAATAAGCCTCTGCCGCCTGCAGCTGTCCCTACCTCTATCCACCAGCTCCCTGGGCCTGGGGTGGACCTCCTGGGGGTAGTGCTGGAAAAGGGTCAAAATGCCGACCACCTCCAGATTCTCTCCCATCTCTTCTACTGCGTCCGCCGCCCCGCAGATTTGTCTACTCCACACATTACCTCTTCCTCAGTGGTCCATCCACTACTTCCGTATCAGTAGTACGGCAGGTCGGAAAATCTTGAGTGAGATGTCCCATTCCATCACATGAGTAACATCGCCTCTCTTGAGGTTGGATGGATGTGACCTGTGAACCCTGTACGGCAGATCCCCTGTCCTGAGATCTCCTCTAGAAACGCCTTCCTTGCCTGGGTCCCTGACGTCAGCTCCCTGCTGTTGAGGTCTCCGCTCCAGCTCGCTCGCTACTGACAACTTCCGGCTATCTCTGCTATGACAAGAATCTCTCGACCACAAAAACCCACTCGACCACCCCCATCATAAGTAGGAATGCTAATATGAATTATGCTAGCTCGGATATCTCCGCACAAGCCCCTATCGAAAGTCTAAGCTTGGAAGTATTGATCATTGACCATATCTATTGAGTATCGCAAGAGGTCATTAAATCTCGATGAATAGTTAGCCACCGACAAGGTTCCCTTGTGGAGATGAAGAATCTCCTGTATACGTACTCTTCTCAGGGTAACCGATGAAAACTCCTCTCTGAAGAGACGCTCAAACTCCAACCATGCAAGTGTCGCCTCGTCGTGGGTCAGCATAACCAAACTCCACCATCGTCCCGCTCAACCCTGCAGAAGGATCGCTTCTAGGATCACCATCTGGTATGATGGTGTCCTGACCAAATGAAAGACTCTAGCCACTGCCTCAAGCCCGTTATCTACTGCCTGAGGGTCAGGATCACCTCAAAACTTGAGGGGTCTCTGTCTCTGAAACTCATGGAGTGCGCTCAGACTGTGCTCCTCCTCCACTAGTAAAGTAGGCACTAAACACTGTTCCACAGGTGGTGGGATAACTGGCACACCACCTGATGGTAAAACTGGGGGATCGGGTCCCTGTATCGAAGATTCATCACTGAGGGGGTCATCTTCGTGATCGAGCTGCTGGATCCTAGTGGGTACACGTCACGGAGGCATCCTGTAAAGAAACAAGATGTATCTTAGTAAGAGATTATATCTAGAGAGCTGACCCAAGAAGGACATGGAAACCACAACCCATTACTATATGATGCACGTACCATTAGTTTCCCCTGCAACTAGTGTTCTAAAGATCCAAGTCAAAAAGAAGGTTATCAGAGTTCTGGTGTATGGATATGTCGTCCGCCCGCACCAACACTGGGTTCCCTAGCCTAAAATCTGAACTCGAAACACTTAATATTATTGCCCCAAACCAACTCACAGACTCTCATTCCTAGGGTAGAACTGACCAGCTCTGATACCACTCTGTCACAACCCATCCCAGCAGGGCCTGAGCCGCAACTCCCCAAGCTCGCCTCCAATAGGCCAGGGGCTGGTGACTAGCACCGAGTAGGCATGCTACTAACATGGGAGACATTTCCTATAAAACTGTATACATGAACACACATCTCCAAGCCCAAAAAGTGAAAAGTAAAAACTACTAAAATGAAAATATGCATGCATACACTAAAACCCAACCAACAGAGTTTGACAGGATAGTAAGGTACAAGAAAGTAAAACCTTGGCCAAAAGTAGAAGCCCACCAAAAAGAAAGTCTGTAACAAAGTCCAACCTATAAGGAATGGTACTGGGACTGCATTCTGTTGCTTTAGGAACACACCTCGGACCGCCTGATCTCACTGAGCATCATCCGACCCTGGTCCAGCTAGAATCCTATCAAAGGCTCACTCGTCTGCACAATACACAACACGTGCGGGTAAGGCCCGTGCAGGGGTGAGTATAACAATACCCATTAGGACACCCCTAAACCACAAAAGAAATAAAACAAGGGAAAATACCACACAGGAAGATACATTCGTCTCTACACAGTATATGTCTACTGAACATATAATAAGAATATCCAGATATACTCATACACAAACAACTGTCGCGAAACCACCACTAAGATCCAGCTCGAAGATTCCACTAAGCATGTGACAAAGAGAACACACTCCTAGGTCTGAAGAGGGATATGTGAAGTAATCATTCTGGTAGAACGCACTCCACAAGTAATCTGAGAACATGATTCTTAGATGAGGATCACAGCCATGTCATGGGGTGATTCCGACAACTCAGTCTAAGCTAATCCGCTAAGCAGAGGATCGGTGCCCAGGTAAAGTTGTTCACGTCGATACCAAGAACTCTACCTAGGGTTCCAGGAATTAATAGAGGATCTGGATCTAAGTCTCACAGAGGGGATTCTGACAACTCTATTCAAGAAGTCCTGCTGAAGGGATCATACTCCTATAGGTAGGGGATGATACTGGAAACCTTCAAGAGAAAGACTAAGGGGACGAAATCTAAGAAAACTAGCCCAAGTCACAGAAGGAAACTGGCTCAAGCCTTGAAGAATTTATTATATGATGTGTAGTATGGTTACACGCCGTGTTCCTTGACCCCAGGTACTGCCCGTGTAAATAGCCCGTGTCATCCGTTCAAGCTGTGTAAAACCAAAATTCACGGCCTGTAGAAAAAGTATATGATGTGTTCATTGACCCCAGGTACTGCGTGTGTGAAAGTCCCATGTCATTCGGCTTGTCGGATAGAAAGAAACTACATGGTGTGTAGATGATTCACACGCCCTGTCTGAGTGTCGGGGGCTCGCTCCGTGTACGCTGGCCATGTACCCATACACGGTCTTAGCCCGTGTCCATGTCGCATGCCCGTGTACCAGTACACAGGGTATCACATGCATCTGGATGGGTCTGGATGGGGAGGGGTATACACGGCGTGTCCATGACCGTGTACCCTGCCCGTGTCCATGTACTCATGAAGTACACACCATGTAATCCTATTGATGGACACACTCCGTGTATCCCATACTACACGACGTGTAGTCAGGAAATTTCCAGAACTCCATCTTCTTCCTCGCGCTTCGGCTGACCCTCCGGATCACGTTCCTCTAGTCTGTTTGCCGCAAAACTCAAGATCAAGAGTCGCCTCGACGTCGTGATGTCGAATCCGTGGGTTTCGGGGCTTCGATCGGATCGACGAACAACATATGATCCTCTGATAGAAAAATTCTTGAAGGGCGATTTCTCCCAAATCGCTTAGATCTGTCCGTTGTCGTCACAATCACAGCTCCATTGGTTCATTCCGGTGTCGGATCTATAATCTCGGATCATTACGCCGTAGATTGGAGAAATAATTGATCATTTTTCTCTATCCTGCCAAGAATTAAGAACAAGCGCGAAGAACATGAGGATAGAATAACAAAAAAAATGAATAAGAGGGACGAACCTTGATCGTTCTTCCTGACGATCTGGGTTCGTCACTGTTAGATAAAAACCAAAAAAACTTCAAGAATCAAAACCTCAAAATCCCTGCAAAAACCTGTCCCGCAAGAACGATCGATCCGCGGGCTAATCTGTTCGTGGATTAGTCTGCGTTATTCGGGGAAATCAAAAACGGTGAACGAAATCAAAAACAACATCCTACCTGGATTCTGCGGCGTCCATCGGCGATGATCCAGTCGTTGCGTCGTCGTCGCCGCATTGGGAGGTTTTCTCAAGAGCCTCCAGAGACGCCGAGGGTTTCAGGGTTATGAGGTTTGTAACCCTGGACCCTTGCGCTATCCTTTAATTAAAAAGTCAAGGGATATCTGTTTCCGCAGATTTATAATATTCCGCTGCAGAATAAAATATTTTCATTTAAATATTTTATTACTCTTATGTCCCAAAAACTGGATTTCACCACCGACCTGCGCTGGCCGATGTTAGGCCTCGCCTAAGGTAAAATCATTGTTCTGTATGCAACGGTGCCCTCAGATTTCTGATCTGAGCAACCGTTTAGGAGTTATTACACTTTTTCATGAAAACTGCACACGCGCGTAATTTAATTATTAAATTAAATTCAAACATTTGTTCCAGGCTCACCGGGCCTCAGAACGGCACGTCGTCTCAGATCCTAGTCTTGAATTAATTCCTGTATAATATTAAAATAATACAAGGAAAAATATGGAACATTACATAATCACCCAAGGCCAATTAGGATATAATTGCCTAATATCCAAATAAGGCAGGGTAAAGGTGGGAATAAACATCAACAAGTACTCAATGAACGAAAAATGGACATAAAATACCTCATTAAATCATATAAAACATTTAAGTAACAAAATACATCAAGAAAAAAATAAACCCAGCCAAGCATCAAACATTGCAGGGGATCTGGAATGCCATGTCTAGTCATCCCAACCTCCGAGTCACAAGTCGGAACACAAAGCAGGTGCTAAAGGAATGACAAGGTAAATAATAACAACCAATGTCACATTCGGTAACTATATTCACAATAATCATTTTCATCATTTTTTCTATTGTTAGGCATTTCCATCAATTAAACTAGGACCTCTATTGGTCAATAAAAATGAATAAATGTATAAGTAAAGTTCTCTATCTCAATGGGGAAAAAATATCACAACAATTATATCTCACATACCTTAGAGCATCATTCCAAGTAGTCTATAACTATTACATTGGAGTATTAGTCTAGGTAGTCTATCACACTTACCTTGGATCATCAGTTCTGGTAGTTTATCACACATAACATCGTACATAAATCTAGGTAGTCTCATCCATGCATCTGTTAGGAGAATAGAGTCTTAGTCTGAATCCCGAACCTATGCATTCTAGGGGTGGAGTTTAGAGCCCCATTCTAACCCGACCCATGGGCATAGAACCACAAGTCAATACCCCACATACAACCAAGACATATGTACATGATTCTTTAACCATTTACCACCTACACCATTTCACAACCATTGTCAAACAATAACATAGCATTAAAAATTAACAAATCATAAGTACATAAATCATTCTCATTTTATAACTCATGAAAACATTCCATTTGAATATCATTTCACATTAACTCATTAACATTATACCAAAAACTCCCTCATGTCATGATTTCAATTATCCACAATTAACATGAATTCCATTTATAAAAAATGTTAACCAACTTAACCCAATCCTCCCAATTTTCTTTCATAAACCCATGTTGACATGTTAAATATAACAATCCTAGGTTTAACCTCTTATATGCCACCAATTTCATATTTAACAACTCGAACCCATGTTCACGAACACCACACACCACATGGCTAGCCTCATTCAAAACCCCTACATACTACACGAATCCCATGGGGATCATGAGGGTTTCAATTTATCAATTAATCAATCTATCTATCATTTCTCACCAAGTTCACTAAAAATCACAACAAGAAGTGACAAATATCACAACCATAGATGTTAAAAAAAACTCCATTTTCACTTTATAAAACTAAACCACCGCTTTGAAAACAAGTAAACCATTTTAACATAGAAGGAATCCAATTTTAAATTCCCCACTTTACCTAAATACCATGGAACAAGTACATTTCCAATAGAAAACACTCATTTTTATTTTATCAAACATGAATATTGCATAAAAACCCCATTTAAAACCCAATTTCCACTGCACAAGGTAATCCACCCATTATTTCCAAAGAAAAAAACCCAAGAAATTAAAGTTTATCAATGTCATCATCACATAATGGATTTATTCTTTCAAAATTGAAAACATGGAAAAATGCCTTTCTTTCATCACACGCCCCATAAAACACCACTTAAAATCTTGAAAGAGATTCAAAAAAATCATCCAATTCATAATAAATTTCAATATACGCTATAAAAAAGGCAGAAGCCTATTTTCATTTTCATAAATCCACCTTAATAAAAGACAACTAGGATTTTCTAGGAAAGGAGAACCACCCAAAAATTTCAAATTTCCCTTTGAAATAAAATTAAAAACCCCTATTTTATTCATTTGAGGTAAAAACCTAAATTTGAAGTCCAAATTCCACTTAAAACCATACTTTCATTTAATGAAATCCAAAAATGATTTAAGAACCATTTAATACCCATCAACCACTTCTCAAAACCATTTCAAAATATCCCTAATTAATTTTATAAAATCCTTGTATAACTAAACATGCCATTTCAGAACATGAACACACATTTCACATGAAAAATCAAATATTCCAAGTACAAAACAAATAGAAATGGTTTCAACAATTAATAAGGTTATCCATATATCTATAATTTAATAAAAAAGTATTTAAAAGGTAAAAAGAATATTAAAACTCCAAAAGGAAACAAATTTTATAATAAAACCTACCTCAAAGAGAAGAGGATCAATTTGTAACACTTTATCCCTTAAAGATTTCATCGATGACCACTTGAAGCTACACTTTTATGCCTCTACATATATGAACCTTCACATATACATAAGGAAACCTAGTCCCTATGTACATATTTTCATGTCCACTAATATGTACAAGGGGATCCTTACATATATGCTCATATATGTATATACTCATTTACACATAAAAATGTTAGCATTTTTCCTACATATACACAAGCACACTTATCCCTAATTGATATATTCGTACCTCCATGAGAGAATTTATATAACATGGAACAAAAATAAATAAATATATATATATTCCTACCTCTACATACGTGGGTAATTTTCCTTCAACTCTGGTGACTCAAACCCGCCTCTTGGACGTATAAAACGCTCTACAAATATTACTAGGAACCTAAAATCACCAAAAGGACCCAAAATAAAAAAAATATCATAATATTAGTGGGAGATAATCAACCTCAAGAGGTGATGAAAAACTTAAATGATCCATAATGCATCACCTACAGTGGATAACTCCAAAACACACCTAAAGACACCTCAAGGATCCCATTGCATGCCCTAACCATGGAATAAAGAACCAAAAATATGGTCAACCCTAACCCTAGGTTTCAGCCTATCCACATAGGGAAATGGGGTGAGGGAAAATTGTCCAAATCAAGGAAGAAGAGGAAGTAGAAGACTATACATTTATGGTTCGACCACAAAATTGGAAAAAATCTGTTGAGATAGTCGGATGAAGAGGGGTGTAAGAGTGGTGGTGGTACACGGCAGGAGAGAAAGGGGGATGGGCATATCATGATTCTTGGGAGGAGAATATTTGAAAGAAAAAAAAGAGATAGTAAATAAAATAAGGGGGAAAAGGAAACAAAAAATAAAATCTGAAATTTGAAATTATTGGAAAACTTGAATAGTTTGCACAGGTTTTACCAAACTGTGCACCAACCATGTACTAGACACTAGCTAGGAATGGAACCATCATATGGGTACTCCTAGGAAGACACGTGGTTCATAAAACCATTCTCAAAACACACCACTTGGAACTACCGAATTACTAAGTTAAACCGCACATTTGTTGCATATTTTATTAGACTGCGTGCATGTCATGCGCCACAGCTCAAACTCACATGGGAACCAGCAAGGGAACCACATGGTTACTACTAACCATGTTGTCTAACCATGAAACTGCTAAAAATTCTATAAAAATTTAATTTTTCATCCTGCTAACTTCCAAAGATCAAACCCAATCCGTAATGAGATAAAATAATACAAAATAAAAAACATTGTCACACCCACGGTGTCATAAATACTAAATATACCATCGAATTTTCTTAATGGTGGTTTTCATAAACAACTATTAATTTATTATTATATTTTTAAAAAACCAATACCATTTAATAGTTCTTAAACTGTCATTACATACATAATTTTATTTATTTATTTATTTAGCATATGTTTTATAAAAGTTATTGTGAAATGGATTACATTAAATAACTATTTATTATTAATAGTTTCTTATTATTTAAAACATTACTTAATAGTTAATATTTAGTTATTAATTATTTATTATTGATTATTAATTATTAACTACTTATTATTAATTATTTATCTCTAATAAACTACTATAAATTATTAATTATAAATAATTTATAATTTACAATTTATAATTTATAAATAATAAAAATTCATTATTTATTATTAAAATTTTTAGTTAATTTATAATTTATAATTTATAATTATTTTTTATTTATAATTATTTATTTTTTATAAATTATATATTATATATTCTTTAAAATTGTTTATTTTTGGAAATCTAACTTAATTTTGAATCTTTGATTTTTAATTATTTTTTAGTGATTATTATTTTTTAAGGATTAATTATAACTACTGATTTTTTAAATATTATAATTACTTGTTAATTATGGATAATAAATTTTTAATGAATTTTTAATTAATAATTACTATTTTATGAATATTTTATAATTATGTTAATAAATTTTAATCTATAAATATGAATAATTAATAAGTGTTTACAATTAATAATTCAATATAAATTTTTAATTTTATTTATTATTTATTTATATAATGTATTTTATCTATTTTATTGGTTAAAAATATTTATCAACATATTATTCCATGTAAATTCATTTAATAGAGTGGTTAGTACATAGAGAGTTATGCGAGATTGGGTGGAAGTAGTGTAAGGATGAGCGGCCTCTGCGGAATTTATTATGTCATGAATAAAAAATAAAATAAAAATTAGATCATAAAGAAAAATATATTAAAATAATTAGTAATTAATTTTTAATGATTATTAATAACAAATTAGTTTTCAAAAAAATCATATTTAAATAGAAAATTTTCACTAAGTGATTTTTAGTAGTTCTAAAATTGCTATGAAATGGTTCTCGAAACAAGTAAAGGTGATGGTTTTAGGAAACCAACATGATTCAATTAGGGAAATTTTAAACTACCACGAAACTGTATTCTTGGTGTAGTGAAAGCTGTAAGTTTTATATATAATCTTCATACTTGAGGTTTGACTAGATTTATAACACGAGAAACTTCATACTTTGTTACCATACTGACACCACTCTTGAGGTTGAGCTAATTTAGGGGTGGATGGATCTATTGTTCATCAGGTCATTTGTTGAGTATTAACTAAGATGGGATTTGTTCTTTAATGTGATGGTCATTAAATCTTGTCCCTCAATAGATATAGACTAAATAAGCATACGAACAAAACTAGGTAATTGATATGTAATGTTATTATCTATCAGGTGAGGGGAATATGATGTTCTCATACATCAAGGTGAATAATAAGTGATACATTCATCTATCTAACTAGTCTATACATAAGAAATCAAGAAAGTATGAGTATCTATATGGGATTGTCATACTCTATGTCATATCATTACTCACTATCTTAGAAAAAGGTATTATAAGTTTATGAATACTTATATATGAAATAGTTGGTGGATACAAGTGTATACATACATGTGTTTGATAGAGATCAAACCAGATCCCTTTTAAACTTGAATTACACTAATGATTTACTAATGGTCTCTTTTTTTATACATTTATGGATTAAAAATCATAATTGTTTTTAAAAAAACAAAGGAATTTTGGGTCACATATTGTGGTCGATTAAATGGGGATTGAGTTTCTCAAAGTTATAGAGTTTCAATAGAAATATTTTAGAGTTTATTCAAAAGTAGCTTTGGGTGGATATTCATAGTTTTATATATAATTTGATACATAATGAAATTTTTGAAATATTTTCTAATTTTTCAGGGAAATATCCAAAGAGAGTTTTGGTTATGGTTTCATAAGTGATTTTTATGAAATGGTATATGGTGAAATGGAATAATGTCTATGCAGATTCAATTCATGTGGGATATTGATGGAGGTATTCCATAAATAATAATGTATATATCATATATATATTAGTTTATATCAAAATATATGATATTTATATGTTATATTGTATGAAGTATATAAAACAAAAGAATATTTTATTGATTGTTATGGGATATTGAAGGTTGTGGTAGAGGTATATCACTCAAATGACTTTAGCTATATCATATTGTGCAATATAAAAATATCTAGATATACGGATATGTATCAATCATATTTTATGATTAAAAATATGGTAATAAAATTTTAAACATTAACACTTGTATTCTTTTCGATGTCTGTCTTTCACTAATTTATGAAACATATCGGATACTTGTAAATGCATTACAATGTTAATTTCATGTAATTTCCATATGGGTTACAAAGTTATTGTAACTGGATATAATTAATTGATGTTACATAATATTTGAGTAAATTCATAGAGGCTCGGGGAGGATATCTAATTTATACATAAAGGAGGTAGATGCCATGAAAATAGTATACAGTCTATGTAGATATTTTTTTGATTCTTCTATAACATAATCTCTCTTCTCTTTATTCCTTTACTCCCAAGGTATTAGAATAACCCTTAAATACATTAGAATAAGGTCTCCTTTTAATTATTCTAAGTGATCTTCATCGTGAATTTAATTAAAGAAAATTAATTTAATCCATCAACGTTGTGTGATATGTTCTTCATTTTATATTATGAATTGTATCAATTTCAAAGAATGGAAGATATTGGTTAAGGTTTCTTATTTATTATAATTTTTTAATAAGACTTATTTATTCCTTATAACCTAATATGAGTGACCATGGAGTTAAATATTAAATGTGAAGTAGTTATTAACATTTATGAGATGGGGCATATACATATGCTTTTCAAGATATTTCATAAGGAGGTACAAATTCCATTAATGGTCTGAATGTGAGTATCATGTAGTATAAACTAACATTTTTTAATTTTTATGTATGGATAAATTCCTATGTTGTCTTTTGATATTTAATGTATTACCCCCGGTTTCATGTGAGTAACCCTTTATTTTTTATTTTTAGGTATATCAATTATATGCATGATGTTTGGGATAGTATGGTAAAGTTTGGGGGATTTTGAAGAAACTTTAGAGTTTTGGGAGCTTTTTTATGGGTGCATGGTTTGGAAAAACCATGAAACACCTATTGAAAACTATGCACAAATAAAGAGGGGCCAAACGGAAGGTGCAACGTTTTCCAAACCGTGTGAAATCCTAGAAGAAACCATGTTGTTTTGATAATATGTTCAAAATTGATCACTAACATGGTTTTCACACGGTTTTGTAACTAGGTGAGCCAACCATAAAGGGTCTCCGTTAAGGTAGATACAGGAGCATGTTTAGTGCACAGTTTTCCTAACTGTGTGACTAAACATGGTGTGTGTTAACAGTTAGATCCTCAAATTTTGGATCTAATGTGTTTCCAAATCTAAATGATTTTTTATGCCCTAAAATGAACCTAACATGTCATTTTTCCCTCCCAAATCATATAGAACTTCTCTCTATCATTTTGAAAGCAATTCAGAGGTATTTCCTGGTGTTTTGAAGTCAGATCCTTGGGTTAAAGAATCATTCATCATTGCTCTTGATGGGTTTCTAAGATCTGCTCCACCCTCTCTCTCGATTTCCTAAATCTACACTCGTTTTGGGTATATATAAGGGTTTGGATGCCAAATATGATTATATTTAGCTTGGTTTATGAAAGGGTAAGAGATCTTAGGTGGTTTCATGGAGTTTTCAACATGGTTTTATGACCTTTTTCATGATGATTGTCATTTTGACCAAAACTATCGAGGTAGGTGGATTCTCTCTCAAACTTGAAGGCTTAGTTTAAAATTGGTAGAATTATTGGATGTTGATTATGAAATTGGGATGAAAATCATTTTATAAATCCTATTTAGGTGTGATTTATGGTTTTTGATGAAGTTATGGAATCATGGTAATTGGTTTTCAAAACTAATATGGTTTATTGATTGCTTAAAATCATTATTTTAAAATATTGTGATGCCGGATTTTTGAAATAATTTGCTGGAATGGTTTTCAATAAAAGGGTGTGTTAATTAAATTGGGTGAATGGGATGTTTGAAATTGTTTTGGAATACATTGTTTTTTGTGTGATTTTGTGTTCAACGTGCCCCGGAATAAGGGATGTGTAACAGTGGGGTACAAGGGACGTGACCCTAGACCGGGGGTGTGTGTTAGTGGGACACAAATAGAGTAAACGAGAGACCGATCAAGAGTATGGAACTATCAAATAATCATGCATATGTGGGTGTGTTGTGAAATATGGAATGGTCTTCCAAAATTGAATGTTAAATGATTTAAATAATATTTTATGTTCTTTCCATGGAAATTTTTTTGTTGTGAACTTATTGGATTTGAAATAAATTGGGAAACAATTTAAAAAGTGTTTTATATAAATTTTTATATATACATGATCTAACATGTTCTATCCTATTGGGGTGAGTAGGGAAGTCATTGGGGAAAATCTTTTTAGCTTTTTTACTCACCCCTGCTTTTAAATATTGGTGTTTTTTCAGATATTCTCCATCGAGATATTGTAAAAGATAATGTTTTAAAAATCTTTAACACTACTTTTTGATACATGGGTTGTTTGGTGATGTTGGATCTTCGATCATAAAGATATTTAGAGTCATGTGGTTGTCTTTCATTTTCTAATAGTTTTTATTCTAATGTTTACTTTTATATTGGTTTGTCTTTTACTATGGTACTCTTTAATTGGTTTGAAATAAATTCAATGTTTGTGTTGTCTTTCATTTTATCATGCATCATGTAGTGTTTTATTTGGATATGGTTTGTTGGTTGGTTGTTTATATTTAATGGGAAAATTATCCCTCAGATTGTAAATTAATCACTCAACATTTATTTCTAGCCTTTGTCATCTTGGGGATGTCACATAAGGCCAAGTATCATTTCTTCCTTGAATCAATCCAATGACGAGGGGTCATATGTTACAAGTGGTATAGTCTCGTTCCTTCTGAATGTCTTTCTGTAATAAGATTTCATTGATTTGGTATTGGTTTTTGGTTTTGGAGTAGAACTCATTCTTGTCAATTCATTGATTTAGGATCATAGAGAGGAGTAGGATTTTTGAAACATGAAATATAGAGAATAAAAAGACATAGTTATCCTTTTTTATGTTGAACTTAATGTTACCATGGATTTAGGTACGTTATTATTTTGGAGATACTTATTGGATTTTTGAATCTCATTTGCATGGGTTAATCCAATGTTATGATCATGATATGCATTAGGGGAATGAATTTCTACAAGGAGAGAATACATCATTTTGAGTAACGATATATGATTTTGTGAAAAAAGTGTTTATTTTTGAAAAATTTTGAATGTGTTTTCAAATGAAATATTTTGAAAACAAGCATGGTTCTGGTATTTTTAAAATGGTTTTATTTTAAAAAGAAAGTTTAAATTTTTCCAAAATGATTGAATGTGGAAAAATGTTGATTATGGAAATCATTTTTGTGACATAATGATGATATTTAATTTTAAAGGCTTGGCCTTTAGTTAATAAAGAGTGATATTTATGGAGTTTGTTGATCATATTTAAAATGGAACCCAGTAGGACACATAGAAACCAACTGGAAGAAGTTTTTCAGAATGTGGTTTCATCTGATCCACATGTGAACCAACAACTAGTTCAGAGTATTGTTCAAGTGTTTCAGGCTTTGGACAGTGGGAACTAGAGGGATGGGCCAAGGAAAGTGGATCATTCCGTCTAACTCCAAAAGCAGAATCCATCCATATTTCTAGATTATTCAGAACTATAAAAGGTAGAGGTGTGGTGGAATAGGATGAATCATTTCTTTGATTTCATTAGGACAGCATCGGATCTAAAAGTCAAGCATGTGACTTATATAATAGAGGATCTTTCACGAAAATGGTGGGATTTAGCTGTTCATACTATATTAAACCAAGGCCTTTCATGGGAGGATTTTGATGAATTTTTCAACAAACAATTCTATCCTAAAATGTTTGAGATTCAATTAATGACATACTTCTTCAGGATGATTTGGGAGAATGTTTATGTCACTGATATTGCAGATAAAATCAGGAATTTAGTGTACTTTTTAACTAAATTTGATGGTAGAACATCCATGAACGCGTGCATTTTTGAATTGGGGATGTGATAAGATATTATCTCCAATATAGTTGTTCTATGTATTACAGATTATACAGAGATAGTGAATATAGTGAAGGTGGCTTAATGGGACATCTCATGAGCTATTGAAGGAGGAAGTATGTTGATAAGCACGGGAAATGGTGGTAACTCAAATGATGAGATCAATTGAATTAGGGTCACCTATTTCTAAGGTGGGATCATGAATCAAAATCAGATGTCTGGATCAGTGAACCTTCCTCCACAACCCAAGATAAAATAAGGATTTTTCTAATGTGGTTCACTTGACCACATAAAGTGAGAGTGTAAAACACAACCTTGATCATGACACAACTATAACTAGATGGTGCATGTTAAGAAATATTTTCACAATAATCTGAGGTCAGGTGTATGGGACACATTTCTAGTGTCTTAGGCATCATATGCTTCGATATGGTGAAGGTAGAATAATCGATATCATCTGAAAAATAGAGATATCTAGTGTGAATAGATTAATACCATGACTCTATAGGTAGGGAAATATACATAGGGAAATAAGGAGAAAAGTGTTGCAAATAAGAAATTATATGTTGTTAATAAGGTTATTGTGGATGATCGGTCTTGACCATTTATGATGAGAGGTATGATTCTTTTAAATTCTACCCTTATTAAAGTGTTTTTTGATACAGGGGCATCAAATTACTTTATTTATTCCCATACTATTGATTTTAATAGTTTAAAAGTTGGGATGATTCCTTCGGTGAAAATATTTCAAAAACCTATTGGTCAAAGAGAATGTATAGAATTTGTGTTTAGATAATATTCTCTAACTGTTGATGGATCTGAGATGAAATTGGATTTCTCTGTGCTCGATATGGATGTTTTTTCTATAATGTTGGGTATGTATTGATTGACAACATACAAGGCTTACATCATCTGTTATATTCAAAGGTTTAGTTTTATGACTGAGGATAGAGTTAATCATATCTTTAAAGGGACACGAATGTAAAGGAAAGTGAAATTGGATTGGTGGACCCAATAGTTGTAATAATATCATACTAGTTGGTAGTATTATCCTTGGCATCAAAGGATGAGATCAAGAAGGATATTTTTCTAGTGGTGGTGGATCAGTTTCCAGATGCATTTCATGAAAATTTCTCTCAGTTTCCGCCTATATGGGAAGTGGAGTTTATGATTGATCTTCTCCCAAGGAATAGTTCTATTTCCATTATATATTATCAAATGGGACCAAATGCTTTAAGGTAATTGAATGTGTAGTTGGAAGAGCTAGAAATCAAGGGTTACATTTGGTTGAGCACCTCTCCATGGGAAGTACCATACTTATTTGTGAAAAAAGTGGATATAACACTAAGGATGTGTGTGGATTATCATAAGCAGAACCATGTTATGATAAAGAAAAAGGTATCCACTTCCATTAATTTTTGATAAGTTCAATCTATTGAGGGGAGATCAGTGGTTGTACAAAAATATTTTTTGATTAGGATATCACTAATTATGAGTGTAGAAGGATGATATTCTGAAGAAAACGTTTAGAAGACGATATGGACATTATGAATATGTGGTAATGCCTTTCGTTCTTATGAATGGACCAGATGTAATTATGGAATTGATGAATCATATTTTTCAATGATATATAGGTTTTTTTATGGTGATGTTTGTGGATGTCATATTGGTGTATTCAATGGCAGGGGCTGAACATGATATACACTTGGAGATAGTGTTGGTAATCCAAAGGGATCATTGGTTCTATGCTAAACTATCAAAGTGATATTTTAGGATACAGTAGGTACAATTTATTGGAAATTTAATTTTTGAAAGATGTGTCTTAGTGGATCCAGAGAATATAGAAGTAGTTATCTCTTGGAAACCTCCAAAGAATGACTTTGAGATACATATATTTCTTTGTCAATCTAGTTATTACTGATTATTTTTTCATGATTTTTCGGGACTAGCTTCACCTATAACATCTTTGGAAAATCATAATGTTCTATTCCAACAGGATGATGAATCCCATAAATCTTTTCAAGAGCCAAATATTACCCTTACATAAATACCAATATTGATTTTTCTAGAATCAGTATAAGGGTATGTTGGGTATTATGATACTTCAAAATCTTGGATGGGGTGTGTTCTCATGAAAGGTGACTATGTTGTGGATTATAAATCAAGATAGTTATGAGTTTATGAGAAGAACTACCCAACACATGATTTAGAGTTATCTATAGTCATCCATTCTATGAAGACTTGGAATCATTACCTCTTTAGTGAGAAATTTAATGTGTTTATGGATTGTAAGAGCTTAAATCATATTTTCAAGTAAAGGTATTCAAACCTGAGACAAATAATATGGATGAAATATCTCTAAATGTTTGAATTTGAATTGATGTATACACTGGATAAAGTCAATTCAATGGTTGTTTAATTAACTACAAATTTTTATGCTAAATTGGAAGTATAAGCTTCAGGTGAGTTCTAGTTGATTCCATTCATCACCATCATGCATGTGGAATGGGAAGACTAAGGTTATATTGTAGTTTTATACCAATTATTAGTGGTTCATAATTTTTTAATGATAGTTAAATTGGAAATTACATTTTATGTAGATTGTGTGTCTATGAGGTCAAAACTCAATGGTGGGGATACCATTGAGTAATGGAGGTTAGAGGAGAGTTTACTATTGTGGTTTAGAAATTGGATGGTTGTACCTATGGATTGTCAGAAATAGCTTCTTCAGGCCTACCACCATTCGAGGAAAGCTATCCATCTTGGAATATAGAATATGTATAAGGTGTTGAAAGTACAATTTTGGTGGGTCTCGATGAATAGGGAGGTGTCCGAATTTGTTTCAAGACGATTAACTTATCAAAATTTTAAGGAAGAACCTTATGAACCAATAGGTATATTATAGTCTTTACCTATTCCTATTTTGAAATGGGAGTATATAGATATGGATTTTGTTACAGGACTCCCAATAATGGTTCGAAAACATGATGTGATATGGGTGTTAGTGGATCTTCTTAAGAAGTCAGCCCATTTCATCCCTATTCATGAAGATCATATAGTGGACAGGAGGATCTATCAAAAATATATATCCAATAAGTGGTAAATATGAATGGAATGCAAGTTTAAATCATATCAAATTGGTATATGAGGTTCATGTGTCATTTATGGATATACATACAAAAAAACCTCAGGACAAAACTAATAATGAGTATGGGGTATCATACTCAGATGAATAAAAAATCCAAAAGGATGATACAAATAATGGAAGACATATTTTGGGCTTATTTAAAGGATTTCAGTGGCTCATGGGAATATCAAATACCGTTTATGGAGTACTTATATAACAAAATTTATTAGGACTTGATATAAATGGATCTGTTTAAAACATTGTTTGGGAGTCCTTGTCATTCTCAACTTTTTTGGTTAAAAATAGGTTAGACATCATTTGTTTGGATAATCCTTTTCCATGAAACAATAAATAAGATTTAGTCAATGAGTAAATAGATGATGATGATTCAGAGTCTTCATAAATCGTATGAAGATCATAATATATGGTTGTTATCATTTGCAGTGAGTGATCATGTGTTATTGATGATCTATCCAAGTCTTGGACCAAATCATTTTGGGAAGAAAGTTAAGTAATATCCTTAGTACATAGACCATTTTGAGATACTAGAATGGGTCGATGAAGTGTAATATAGGATTTAATTTCCACCACTATTTAGTGCAGTGCACAATGTGTTTCATGTATCTCAGTGTAAAAATTACCAGCTTGATCCTAACCATGTAATTCAATTAGGTCATGTTGAAATAGATACAAATGATTCATTGTAACATATCTGAGTGTAGATTGTGGATAGGAAAGATAAATTATTGCATGAAAAAAAATCATCAGTCTAGTCTGGGTTTTGTGGAAACATGGTCAGATTTAGTAAGAAACCAGGGAATTCGAGAAGGAAATTAAAGGGATATAGCTATAAATCTTTTAGAGAAACGTTTTTTTCAACATTTTTGGGATAGAAAGGCCAATGTTTGGGAGAATTTATCACCACTAGTTTGAATTAAGTAACCCTTTATTTATAATTTTATCTATGTAAAGTATATGGGTGATTTTTTGGAGAGTTTGGAGAACTTTTGGAGTGTTTTGGGGGATTTTCTATTGTTGAACGATTGGTTCATGGTTTGTAAAAACCATCCAACACCTAAAAAAATATTGCACAATGAAACAAGGGATAAAGGGAAGGTTCATGACTGGCACACTGTGTTCCCAAACCATGTAAAAGACTAGGAGAAACTGTGCTATATTGAGAATATGTTGGATAGTGAGATTTTCCATGGTTAGTGCATGGATTAGTAATTGTGTGAGCCAACTATGTAGGGTTACAGTTAAGGCAGAGTTAGGAGCACAGTAAGAGCACGGTTTTCCTAACTTTGTGACTAAAACATGTGAGGGTCAAAAGTTAGATCCTTAAATTATGTATCTAATGCGTTTTCATTTTTAAATGATTCTTTTTAACCAAAACGTCCCTAACTCATGATTGTTTCCTCTCAAAGGTTGGATAAAATATCCCCATAATTTTTTAAGAAATTTAGAGGCATCCTCTGTGGTTTTGAAGAAGAATTCTTGGGGTAAGGTTTTGTTTTTTTTTCTCTTGATGGTTTTCATAGATCTAATATTCCCTCCCTCTTCGTTTCTTATATCTTCACCAAATTTGGGTATATCTAAGTGTGTTGACTCCAAATATTATTATATTTGTCTTTTTTTAGGATTTGGGAAGATAAATAAGGTGGGTCTGTGGATTTTTCAACCCCGTTTTGTGGTATTTTTCATATTGTTTATCATTTTCTCCAAACCTCTTGAGGTAGGTGGATTCACTATCAACTACTCTATTTTGAACTCGAAGACTTATTTTCAAATTAGTTTAATTTCTTGATTTTTATTGTGATTTTGTTTCTCAAATCATGTTATATATCCTATTTAATGATAATTTATATTTTTTTTTTTGAAAATGTGGAATCAAGTTAATTGGTTGTGCAATGGGATTTGGTTTCTTGATTTTATAATGTTTATTTTAAAATATGGTTTCAAGAATTTTGAAATGGATTTTTTGAAAGGTTTCAATAAAAATGAAGTTTTACTAAAATGTTTGGAAATGGGTTGTTCTAAATGGGTTTGGAATTCATGGTTTCTGTGTGAGTTCATGTTAGATGTGACCATGAATAAGGGTCATGACCAAGGATCAAGGGCGTGTGTCTATGGAACTCAAGGTGATTCGATGAGATAATTCCCATGAGTATTGAATTTCAAAAAAAGTATACATGTGTGTGTTTATATGATTTCCTTAGAAAACTATTTTTATGTGAACTAGTTGGATTTGAAATAAATTATGAAACAAATTTTGAAGTATTTTATATAAATTGTTTCATATAAGTTTACTAAGATGTTCTATCCAAGTGGCATGAGTAGGGAATTCATTGGGGAAAAATATAATGAGTTTTATTACTCACCCCTTATTTGGATCATTGTTGCTTTTTCAAATATTTTCTATCAAGACATGGGAAAAGTTAAAGGATCAGATATCATTAGCACTACTTCATGATACTTGGGTAGTTTGGTGGAGTTGGATCTTAGAGCATGAAAATATTTAGAGTCATGTGGTTATCTTTGGAGTTTTAATTGTTTGTCTTATATTGTTTACTTTGATGTTACTTTGTCTTCCACTTTTATACTCTTTGGTTGGTTTGATATAAATGAATTTTTTGGGTTGTATTTCATTTTATCATACATCATGATGTGTTTTATTTGGTTATATTTTGTTGGTTGGTTTTTTATCTTCAAAGGAAAAATTATCCCAAAAATTGTAAATGAATCCCTAAGAATTTATTTCTATCCTTTGGTGTCTTAGGGATTTCTCTTAATGAAGATTATCATTTCTGTCTTGAATCAAGCCGATGATGAGGGCTAGGATGTTACATTTAATAATTATTTAAATTATGTATTTTGGTTTTTCTTATGTGAGATGAATATACTATGTTCATATGATCAAGATCTTACGATGAATGATATTTATGCTAGAGGATGGATTTTGATGTCAGATAGTTATGGTGTTGGGAACTATAATTTTCATAAATATTACAATGAGAATTATGAGCTAGTTTTGTCAGGTAATATTGAGTTGGTCCTGTATGTGTTGGTTTTTTGGTGATATTAGAATTCAGGCATATCAACATTGTTGTAATGATAATATGGTTATTTAATATAGGGTAGAACCATATTGATGTATTAGTGATAAGACCCCGGTTTTGGGTAGTGTTGTAGTGTGAGTCAAGAACTATATGGGTGGTGAACCCTAGTAGCCAATAAATATGGTTTTTCATTCTATTCTAAAATTAATGTTGCTGATTTATATCTTTTTAGTGAGATAAAAATTTAAAATTTATTAGGGGTATTTAGATAGATTCATTATATGTGGAAACTGAAGGGAGGTAGATTTTAGTGGAAGGTCCATGTATGTGCATGGATTGGAGGATGTTTTTACTTATAAAATGTTTATAATGATAGACTTTCTGAATTGAGGTATTGTGTAATTTATCAAGTCTCGAGAAGGAGATTGTGATTTGGGGGTAGATAATCAAGAGGGTGTATAAGGGCAAGTCAGAACAAACATTAGACTTTCTCAAATAAGAGATGTCAATTTTTTGAGTTTTACATTGGAATTAATATTTTTCTACAAATGTTATCTCAATGAGGATATTTCAGTATAAAGAATTGAATAGTGTTGGTTCCAATGTGTGAGGGCATATATATATTTTGGAGGAATTTTTCACTAGGGAGGATCGACTTATATATTTACCCAGGTTTAGTCATGGTGACATATAAATTGATGTAGGTGCATCATTAGAGGCATGAACAATGTGTATTTTGGTTGGTATTATATAATTTTTAGAAAAAGGAAGCTCATTGGGTTTGGATATTGGGATAATATGCTTGTGTAGTTTACATATGTGAGAATGAGAAGCAAGAATCAAATATTACTAATCAAAGCAGCTCACTAGCGATGTGTGAGGATGCCTCAATAGTATGAGGATCCATATGTTGAGGAGTTTATAATAATACCAAGATTGAGTGTATATTATATATTAGGATGTTTTCATTAGTATATAAAATCATTTATGGTTTAATTTATGTTTAGATATTTTAGAGAATAATTGTGCATTTTCAATGTAAAAATTATGGTGCTACTATAAATGTGCACAAGACACCATCAAGTATGTGATGAGTTTTTGGAAGGGAGGTCCAATGCCATGGATGGAAATCAGCTGGTCAGTTCATTAATACCAGGTGTTTAGTAAGCCACTATATACCTATTTTTCTAAAAGTATATTCTTCTTTGTAATAGTTTTTTAAAATTTTATAGTTTAAATTATTATAAATATCTTTATTCCTCCACATCCCTCTAGTATACCAAACTAGGGTTTTATCCCTCTATTTTAACTTATCTTAACCTGGATTCTCCTTGATCCACAATATTTATTAGGTGTTTTATTGGGGAACCCTAATTGGGTATGGTCTTCTCTCAGTAAAGATGAGGTAATACAACCACTCAATATTTAGTTTTCATCCATTGGTGGTACATCTCTCCAAGTCCCTAATTTTGTTGATTTTTAATAAATTATTTAATATCACTAGATTGAGTAAAAATTAGACTACTATATTATAAAATTATGTCACATCCTATTCACGGATTCCACTTAATAGGATCCCTAAGCCCAGTGGGCCACATGGAATCAAGCGCATCTACCAAAACAATAGAGGTTCCTAATTAGTAGTGAGGGCCAAGGGTGTGTCCATGGGGATACTATTCCATCATTACCAAAGTGTATCACGACATATAAATATAAATAGAGGTAAATAGAAGAATTAATACAAGTAAATAGATGGAATAATAGAAAATGGAGACAACAAAAACAATAATTGAAATAACTAGAATAACACACATGCATACAACATATGATAATATTTCATGTATCTAGAAAAATAGAAAAAATGGATACAATATAGTAAGCATGACATGTTCCAAAAAATTATAAAGGAAATTAAAATATTGTCTTAAGAATATCGAGTTCTAACTCAGTCATCTGCAATCAAGATCCATCTTAAACAGTGGGCAATCAAGTGTTCGAAGATCTATTCTTTCCTTTATCAACACCAGCATTCATGTAATCTACTCTGGGTACCAAACATCACCTGGAGGGGTGTCCGATAAATCTTAGTGGGCCACAAATGATGGTGTTTATAACATCCATCATGTGTAATGTAAATTTAACCATGTGCAAGCATGCATATATAAATTAAAGCAGTTCAATTTAAAAAAATACAAGTACCTCATTTAGCCCTCGACTGGAATTTGAACATAACAAGTCTGTTAATTGATTATTACTAGTTTATAAATAAGCCCCATTTTAACAATAGTTAAGGTTTCAAGTTATGATAATGAAACCTGTAATGAAATTTAATAATGAAGTTCCTGGGAAATAACGAAGGAATCGTAGACCTCAAGGGTCACCAACTACGTAATATATGTAGCTAAGAGTGTAATACAAGGAGAAAATTTCAGGGCATTCCATAATAATATTCCAACCAAATCCATGGTGAACATAAAAGGTAAAATAGGGCTAAACAGTGATAGGGCCCTATGAGCTCGAGTTAGGCCATTCCTATTTAATTATGAAGTCTGTAAGATTTCATTTGGTTCAAGCCTTTCCTTTCATTAGTGTGATAAGGTCAAGTAGAATGAAACCTTTATTAATTCTGTTAAATTAATATTCCATAATTAAGTTTCATTCTGATACCATCCATTAATGTGGTAAGGGGTGCTACTAACATGTAACCTATATTCCATTCACATTTAATATGATCAAGTTATAACTAAATATACTTTCCAATCTCCCTTTTACATTTAATTATGAATTGGAAGAACATACCTTAGGCAGGTCAAGTGGTGAGTATACATGGTACTTTCCATTATGAATTTCAAAATATAAATCACTCCATTTAATATAGAAAACCATACCCATAGAAGGTTCAAGCCAAGTCACACCCAAATGGTGGCTCAAAAGTGTCAAATACAAAAATCCAAATTACAACATAACATCCTACATGGGATGGATGGAGTTTTGAGAATAACCACCAAAAATTAATTGCATATATCGAAAGAACATAACTATATAGTCCAAATTAATATAATAATGGAATATAAATTTAATTAATAACACCCGATGAAATCGGTGGACCCCACATGAGAGTTCTGAAACCAATGAACTTGAGGTATGTGTTATAGACCACCCACCTTAGGCTTGTATGAATCTCATCCTCTAGTAGCGAACCATTATATAGATAAAATCAGAGTATATCTAGAAAAAATATGAAAAATTTTCACACCAAAATAACTAGGTCAAGAGAAAAAGAGAAGGCGAAAGTCTTAAGCGAACTCAAGTACTTACCATTTCACATCCAACGTGATGAATGAAATCTCGATCAGATCCCAGATGAAGGAGATCTTTCAATCCCTAGATTTGGAATTCAAAAAGATCCAAAATGAGACCCATGCAGGTAAATCTTTCTAGAAATTATATTAGGTTAGAGGAGGTGGATAAATTTGATCATTAAGGGAAGAAAGATATTTTATCCATAAAAATAGCATGTGCACAGTTTTTCTGCATGGTGTGAAAAACCATTTGAAAACATTGCATGATTACCTGGGAAGAAAGGGAACATAGATGGTTAGGCCACACAATCATGTTCCAAATATGTAATATGGTTCTCTAAAAAAAATAGACAATCTACAAGCTTAGGCAAACCATGCGCCAACCGTACAATATGGCCAGTTTCCCAAAAAGATGGGTTGTGTGCTCCGAAAAATATCTAAACACCCCTAAGACATTTCTTAACCCATTAGGCATCCAAATTAGGCTGAAATTAAATAATTAGACACAAATTTAAAGGATCCACGCCTATGTAAAAAAATTGGGTTCTTACAGTCTTCCCCCATTAAAAGAACTTGTCACTAAGTTCACCTTACAAGGGTGGTGAAGCACTATCGAAGAACAACATTGGCCAATGGGCATGAATGTTAGCTTCCCTCTCCCAAGCCTCATCTTTCACATGGCCATGTTCCCAAAACACTCATACTAGAGGGATAAATCTACATTGGAGAACCTTCATGCTCTGATTAACAATGTGTACTGGATACTCCTCAAAGGTAGAATAACCATCTAACTCAAGTTCATCAGGATCAAAGGTGTGAGATGGATTGGCATGATACTAGTGAATCTATGAAACATGGAAGATGTTGTGCATGGCATGGAACCTATAAAAAATAGAAATAGATAGGCTATTAGTCTGATTCTTTCTAGGATCTCAAGTGGACCTATGTAATGAGGTAACATCTTCCCTTGCTTCTATAACCATCTATTCCCTATCCCGGGCGATACCCAACGGAAAATACGATCCTCAACCCCAAACACTAGAGTTCATAGACGGTGATCAACATAAGATTTTTTTCTAGACTAGGAAGTATTCATACATTTTCCGATCAACTGAACCTGCTCTGAAGCCTCTCGGACAAGTTGAGGACCTTGTAGGGTTGCCTCACCTACCTCTGTCTAGTACATGGGTGAACGGAAGAACATACCATATGAGGGCTAAATAGGAACCATTTGAATTGTTTTCTAGAATATAATATTATAGGATAAATCAATAAGAGGGATATTATTTTCCATAGAACCTTCAAAGTCAATGAAACATGCTTGAAGCATATCCTCTAGAACCGATATTGTTCGTTCTGATTGGCTATTAGTTTGAGGGATAAAATCTATTCTAATAAGAACCAATTTTACAATAGCTTTCTAAAATCCCTTCATAAATCATTAAATGAAACAAGCACCCCTATCTAGAATGATAGTATGAGGTACCCCATGGAGTCGTACAATCTCATAGACATACAGTATTTCTAGCTCCTCAACTGAGAAAGTCTCTTAAATAGGAATGAAGTGGGATACTTTCATTAGTCTGTCAATGACAAACCATAAAACATCTCTACCACTAGTAAACTACGGTAAACCAAATAAAGGGACCATAGAAACAACTAAACATTTCTATTTCAAAACTATAATTGGTTGTAACATCCCTATAGGTCTCTATTGCTTTGCCTTCACCTGCTGATAGGTGTAACACATAGTGATAACACCCCGAATGGCCTGAAGGCCTTAAGTTTTATTGATTTTTGCTAACCCCCCTTTAATGGAATAAGGGGGAAACCTTACAAGGCACATAGGCTTAGAGATTACATGGCCTATAGGCTTTCGAGATTACATGACCCGAAGGTCTTAGAAAATTCAAACAGACTATCTACAAAACACTGCCCCACCCCAGCATCTGCATCATGATAGTAGCTCTCCACCTTCGCATGGCCATCTGGCTAGGCATCCCATGCAAGCACAGAATGGTCATGATGGCATAGCCATACCCTCTCATTCTGTCAAATCCATTTGGCTCTGCTCTAGTGAGTGCACCTGCTCTGAATCCTCCTCTAGGACTGCTCCATTTTTTGTAGTGTGTATGGGGAAACTACATGTGGCCCGAAGGCCTTAAAGGTGGCCTGAAATCCCTACTAACCTGATGGCATGGGTGGCCCTAAAGCCTTAAGGACTCTGAGCCCAAACCGGTGGCCCAAGGTGAATAGTTCCAGCTGCTATAGTACTGAACAGTACCTGCTACATTAACTACTACAATACCTACTATAGTACCACACAGTGTGCTGTTCTGCTACAGTACCTGTACATTGTATAGTTCTACTACAGTCCGCACACAGTGTACAGTACTGCTACAGTATTTCTATAGTACATCCAGAAATATGCATCTACCTGGTTTTGAACTTGGGTCTTGTGGATGCGCTTAAGGATACCTCACCAACTAGGCTAAGGCTCATGTGCATAACACATAGGGATAAAGCTTGCTATCTGACATTTAATCACAAGCCACCAATACATGTGTCGCATGTCCGGATACATATTTGAGATTCTTAGATAAAGTACCCACTAAGAGGTGTAGTACTCTTTCATCAACTCCTCTCTCATGTCTATAGTGACCCAGACACATCCATGAATACACAGGATGTCATATCTATCTAAATTCCAATACAGAGGAAGGTTATCTCCGGATATACACTCATGGAGTACCAGTCCTTCTGAATATAAAATTTTTCTACCCTCCACCTTCTTAATGAGGGTAGAGGTAACTGTCAAATATGAGAGATAATACTGCTTGTGAATATGATGAAACTGTTGGAGGAGCTCATAGAAGAGGGCCAGTAAATACCATTCATCACTGGCTTCCCACACTTCTTGTGCCTATGTTTTTCTTCTCAGTGCATCTGCTACCAAATAATCCTTCCTAGGAATATAAGCAAGCTCACAATCAAAGTATTATAGATATTAGACCCATCTTCACTGTCTGAGGTTCAATTCAAGATGAGTAAATATATATTTGAGGGTTTTTTGGTTCGTGTACACCATAAAGAGCTCACCCAAAAGATAGTATCTCCAACAACGTAAGGAATAGACAACTACTGCTAGGTCAAGGTTGTGTGTTATGTAATTTCTCTCATGAGGCCCCAACTATAGAGATTCATACACAAGGACTCTATCTTCCTACATTAGCACTGCACCTAGGTTGATGCCAGATGTGTCACATAAGATGGTATACTCTACACATGGCTTGAGAAGAATTAGAATAAATGTTGAGAAAAGCCTCCCCTTCAGCCCCTGAAATGATTTCTCGTATACTTCTGACCAAAGTAGCATGACACCTTTCATTGTAAGGATATTAAGAGGCGAAGAAATGTTGGAAAATTCATGTATGAAACTCTTGTAATATCTAGACATCACCAATAAACCATATATCAAACACATTCTTGGGATACACCCTAGAAAATACAATGGTAATATTTTATATGTCAAAATATACACCTGATTCGAATATTATATGACCATGAAGTGAAATTTGTCGATAAATTGGTGGTACTTATCAAGCATGGCGTAAAGATTATTCTCTCTCAGTGTACATAGAATGATCTCAATATGTTTGTCATGGTCGCTATGAGTGTGAGAATACACCAAGATAACATCCAAAAAGTCCATAAATGGGTCTAAATAGTGATGGAAAACCCTATTCATGAGTTCCATGAAAAACTCGAGCATGTTCGTAAGACTGAATGGAATAACAAGGTACTCATATAGACCATAAATGCTACATAAAGTTGTATGAGGTATGTCTGATGGTCTCAATCATACCTGATGATAACTTGATATTAGGTCGATCTTGGAGAAGACCTTTTCTCCTCAGAGTAGGTCGAAAATATCATATATTCATGGAAATGGATATCAGTTCTTGATCATAAGATGGTTCAACATTCTGTAATCCACACATAGACAAAAGGTTCCATCCACCTTCTTGGAAAAAAGAATGGGAAAACCCCAAGAATATGTAATGGGATATATAAAACCTTTGGCCTCTAAATCCAATAACCATTGCTTGAACTACTGAATCAATATAGGATCCATCATATATGGAGGAATGGACACTAGATATTCTTTCAGAATAAGATTAATTGTAAACTATACCTCTCACTTCAGAGGTAATCTAGAAAAATCATCGGGAAAGACATCCCTAAAATGATCCAATTTTGGAGGTAAATCAACTTTTCCTAAACCCTGATCATCTGTGAAGAGATTTCCAATCTAGACAGTCACTCCACCTATCCCATGATGCTCTAGTCTAGCTCTACCATCCATAATATCCATCTCACCCTTATGTAGATAATCACTACCCTCTGGTGAGGTAAATGATACCCTGCAATGATAGCAGTATACAAAAGCATGATATAGAACCAACAAATCAATACCAAGAATTAAATCCAATCCTGTAAACTCAATAACTAATTGGTTTTAGAAGAAAGGGTAACTTTTTACCTCAATGGGGTAGTCCTTAGACTGGCGTATGCCCTCTATTATTACCCATAATGGTGTATCTAGGGTTATTGCACCCTAGTAATATTTTATCATTAGTTTGAGACTTTCCAAAATAGGTATAGAGATAAAATATTTTAAATAACCTATATAATATAAAAAAAATACTATAGTATATTCCACAAGAATAGTAACACGTACTATACATAGTCTCACAACCAAATCCTCAGGTATTGGATGTAGTGCATGCAACTGACCTGATACACGGCCCTAAGCAACAGATGGACTTCACGATCATAACTACTCTAGTGGGTTTATTAGTGATTAGGGGTTTGGTTTCCATAGCCATGACCTCCTACTCGACCAGTCCATCTGGTATTATTCTAAATCCCCACTTGATGGGGTGTGAAAGAACCCTCTCCTGATGGTGGAGCTGGAACATATCCTTTTCCACACAAATTTGGTTGAAAGGTCTTGCAAAAATGTTGGAGATTACCCAAAAATTTACAATCCCAACAATCAATTTGGTCTCTATCACAATGATGCTTTAGGTTCCCTCATTTTCAACATTGATGACACACTTTGGAGCTATCAAAACTAGCATTATGGTGGTCACTCCCCTAATGAGAAACCTCAAGAGAATATTTCCTGGCACTAGATGAACTACTGGCTTGATGTGGCACTATTCCTCTAGGCCTGATATTATTGTGGTCCCTCAGGTTGTTCTTAGTGATTATATCCCAATTGAATATTTAAGAAAATTTGGGTAGGTTAAATACATTCACCTATGTATTGTTGGCATACTGGAGCCCATCCTCAAAAACGTCTAGCATGTGGAAGCTCATCACTAGCTAGAAGAAGTGAAAAGTGCTGAAAATATATTAAACATGTTGAATACTCCATAAGTGACATTGAAACCTGTTTGAGATGCTTTAAATATTTAGATTTTATCGACTCTCAATGACTGAGGAAAGAACTGATCATAGAAGGTAGTCTAGAAATCAACCCATAACGTGCCCTGATGATGACCAGCCCGAGTAATCACATCCTACCATCACTTGGATGAATCATGAAGCATGCATGTGGAATGCTTGAAACATCACTCTATATGTGTCTTCAGATTCTCAAAGATATATAGGATGGATTCTATCCAAGACTCAGTAGCCTTTGGACCACCATCCACTGAAAAGGTAGGAGGATGCTGCTACTAGAACTCACGAGTCAGATCAGCCATCGTAGGTGCAAGATGTGGAGGACCATGTATGGACTTCATTAGATAAAGGAAATTATCATGAACTTGGGAATAATTTCCTAGATTAGGTATTGCAGGTGGGGCCTCTAGTGGAACTCCTAGAGGTAAGAGCGGTGGCTCAAGGCCCACCATGTATGGATCACGATCGTCACCACCCTCTTGGCATATGATACAAGGAATTTGTGGCGGCATTGGTCTACAAATTCCAAGAACACACCTCAGAAAAATCTTAATCATAAAGATAGAATCACTAGTGTAAGATGAATATAAGGAAACTCACAACCCAATGCATACTACCCCAACTACCCGCATAGAGAGCCAGGTATGGGTAAGTGCTCAAGTATAAGTTTCATTTCATTTTACATTACATTTTCCAGGTACACACCTTTACCATTCGTAAACATGAAAAGGTGGGATGAGGATGTACAACTAATTAATTTTAGATTTCATGATTCAATTTACAATGGATATCCATTTTTGTCGAATTAGTTCCAAGACACCTTATCCCTAGAAATTAAACCAATTTATTTATAGCAGAATGGCTCTATTCGGTAAATTAATCATTCCAACCCATGAGGGCACAAACACCTCATGAATTGAGACATAAATTCATTCAATCAAAACCAAGAGTATTATAAGAATAATATAAATATGATAGAATCACTTAGATATCATAAGCATATCAAGCTATGATAAAGAGTGAAATTCATCAATATGGAATGGAAATATGCATGACATGAAAATTCTTGGTGCCTATAATGATGCTTGTAACAATTCTCCTTACCCTCATATCATCAAGCCAAGGATGAAAGAAAATCCTCAAACATAGTAATAATAAATAGGACCAAACAACATGTCTGTCACCAAATGGTTAAATAATTTCAACTTTAATAGTAAAAATAGAACAATAACTATAATTTAGGCAACTCATCTTTTACCATGATCATGGGTTCATGACGCCCAAGAACTGCTTATGACCATGTTCCCAATGTTCCTAATCTCTATTCTATTATCTCAAAATAGTAAATTAATAATGGATAATCTTATAATACCACTCTATGATGCCCTAAACTCAGATTCCATATATTAGGTTCTCCAAGCCTAGTGGGCCACATGACCACCAGCGCATCTCCCCAAACACTAGAGGCTGCTGAATAGTATAACGGTTCTAGGGTGTGTCTGTGGGGAGACTATTCCCTCATTATAACACTATAGTATAGTAGATAAATATTAATAGAGGTAAATATCAGAAGTAATCAAGTAAACAAAAGGAACAATGGAAAATAGAGACAACAAAAATAATAACTAAAATAACTGGAATAACATTCATGCATATAATTAATGATGATATGTCGGGTATCTAGAAAACTGAAAAACATGTATACAAGATAACAGGCATAACATGTTCCAAAAAATAATAAAGGAAATCGAAATACTTTCCCAAGAATCTTGATCTCTGGCTCGATCATCTACTATCAAGCTCCATCCTAAATAGAAAGCAATAAAGTGTTCGAAGTTGTATGCTTCCTTTTATGAACACATGCATTCATGTAATCTACTAAGAGTGCCAAACGACACCTGAAGAGGGTTTGAAATAAGTTTTAGTGTTCCACCACCAATGGTGTCTGTAAAATATGGCCTATGTGATTGAAATGTAACAGTGTGAAATCATGCATATATAAAGTAAAGCAGTGCAATGTAACTGAATACCCATGTACAAACTTTAGCCCTCAGCTGGCGTCTGAACATATCCATTCCACTAACTTATTATTAATAGTTTATGAATAATCCAATGTTAAAAATAGTGAAATATCCAATTTATGACAAGGCACTCTATAATTACATTTAATAATGAAGTTTCATGGTAATAACCAAGGCAATATAGACCTCAAGGGTCATGAACTCTGTAAAAACTGTAGCCTGGTTAAAGATAAGAGTGTAATACAAGGATCATATTCCAAGTCATTCCATAATAATATGCCTAACAAATCCTAGGTTGTTATCTAAGTTAAAATAGGGATAAATAGAGACATGCCCCTATGGGCTATAACAATGGAATTTACTTTTCAATGTTGGATCCAAGGAGTATATCCAAGGAATCATTTAATACTATGTGAGGGATCCTACAAAATCGTACAGGGAATCCAAGAATAGACAAGGATCATGATCTAGGGGGGTTTCAACCTAAGAAATCCATATCCTTGAATCAGAATTGGGTTCCTGAGTGCTCATGGAATTCACCGATAACAATCCAAGGTGGGCTCGAGTCTGGACATTACTATTTAATTATAAAGTCATGCAAAATTTCATTTGGTTCATGACTTTCCCTTTATTAGTGTGATAAGGTCAAGTAGCACAGAACCTTTATTAATTCTATTACAGGGATATTCAATATTTAAGGTTCATTCCACTGCCTTCTATTAATGTGGTAAGGGGTGTTATGGATAGGCAACCAATATTTCATTCACATTTAATACAGTGGTTTAAATGTGTCAAATACTAAAAACCCAATTATGGAATAACATCAAACATGGGATGGATGGAGTTTTGGTAATAACCACCATCAATTAGTCACATATATGGAAAGAGAATAAACATATAGATCTAATGATTATAAGAATGGAATATAAATTAAATAAATGACACATGCTGCAATAAGTGGGCCCCACATAATAGTTACATAATCAATGAACTTGATAGAAGAGTTATTGGACACCCACAATAGGCTTGTACAACTCTGTACCATCGGTATCAACCCATGATTTGTCTTGGATCAGAGTAGATATAATAAAATAGGAAAAATTCTCACACCATGATAATAAGGTTGAGATAAAAAGAGAAGGGGAAAGGCTTAAAGCGACTCGAGTACTTATCATTGCACATCCAGCGTGAGGAACAAAAGTTCAATAGGATCATAGAAAAAGGAGATATTTAAATCCCTAGATTTGGTCTTCATAAAGCACCAAAATGAGAGCCATGGAGGTAAATCTCACAGAAATCATATTTGGGGAGAAGGGGTGGCTTAATTAGATCATTAATTGAAAAAATAGACATTTTACCCAGAAAGTAGTTTGTTCATGGATTGTTTGCATGGTTTGAAAAACCATCTGAAAACCATGCATGGGTACCCTAGAAGAAAGTTCAACTTTACGTTTAGGCTGCATAGTCATGTGCCAACTGTGTGATATGGGTTTACCTGAAAATAGACCATCTGCATGGTTAGGAAAACCATGCACCAATAGTACACTGACCATGTGATATGTCCAGTTCCCCAAACAAGATCAGTTTTGTTCTCTGAACAATCCCCATACACCGCTAAGACCTTTTCTAACCATTAGGTATCCATATTAGTCTCAAAATAATGAATTAGACTGAAATTTAATGTATACATACCTAAGTGAAACACATATTTATTACAAATTTACTCTTAATGGTAAAAGGAAAGTGGTGTGCAATAAATTATATAATTTTTTATGTATTTCCTTTATTATTTGTACATGGGAGTGACAAGTTTTTCCATGTAATCCATAATGGGATCTAAGTGGTTTAAAATTTTTATGAAATCACATGTCAATCCTAATAGGATTGGAACATATGTTTTTCACTATGAATATTTATTTTCTGGTTTATTGATAATTGATTTTCCTTATGCTCCATGATATAGTCTCCCCATTTAAGACTATAATGGGGGGTTTATGTGAGAGAATTATTATAAGGGTACTATAATGGATTCAGGTTCTTATGGACATTAGGGCTAGTAAGTGTAGGCATAGTGATATTTTCTAAGGTTATAGGTTCTCCTAGTGTATTGATATCAATGATGGGATGACTTATGGCATAATTACATGATGGATTTCTATAGAAGTTGATTTTGATCTTGAAATTAGATATGTTATGTGTTACCTAATATATTATAATATGATCATAAGATTTATTCAACTAAGGGTGGGTTGACTTCCTAAAAATAGGTTTCCATAGAAATTTTTTTCTAGGGTGAATAAAGATGACAAATAAATTCTATGAAATCACTAAGGTGGTTGTTTTATATTTTTTTAGAATATATGCTAAAAGATTGAGTGATGTATTAGGTAATCAAATAGGAAGAACCACCTAAGGAAAAATTAGTAATCTAGTTTATCTTAGTTTGACATGAGGGATGGGAAGTGGAAATGATGGGTTATGGCCCATTAGATTTGTGATCATCTATGAGATGATCACTGATCATAGAAATTCATGTCTTGGATGGAAGATCTATGATTATAGTTTTATTGGATATATAGTAAGAGGCCACAAATTATCTTTTAATATGTATGATGACACCTTGTCATGGGTCTTTAAATCTATGTTCAGTTACGAGATATATTCACCATGGAAGATGTTGTTATGTTTGAATTTTTTTTATTTTACTAAGGCTTTATTTTCATCTAGGATTTGTTCATTATGTGTGATTATATATATCAGGGGAAATTTGATTCAGTGTAGGTAAGTGTATGCATGTGACACATGTGATGAAGGGTAATCTATGGGTAAGACTGATATGGAGTGCGAGGTTATAATTATTATTTTTTTTCTTTCCTTATTCTATGATTATATTTTTAAGTTACATTCTCAAGGTATTGAATAATTTATATTATTTCCCTAATTTAGATACAATACCACAATTAAGGTTATATTACCCAGTGATCTTGATATTTCTAGAGGGATTTTATATGTTATTCATATTCCCATAACTCAAATACTCATCCCAATGTTACAGATGGAAGGGTTATGACCTCTGTGTAATGAAACCCCATGGTGGGGGTATTATTTTTCAATTAATTAGCTACATAGTTTCCTTCCCATGATTTAGATTCATGAACAAGTGTTTTACTATGTTATGTAACAACCTTAACACTCCATGTGGGATTGAATATGATAGACCTCCACCAATGATTCATATGCATGTTATTGGAAAGGTGGCCTGTCATGGATGTTTCTATATCACCATGGTGTGTAATTTAGTGTGATAACGTGATATTGGAGTTTTATAACAATATTGGATGAATTAGGTATGGTCAATCGTTATGGTGATCTGATAACGACATGATGACTCATCAAAATTGTTACATGTTTAATGTTATGACTTTTCTTATGATATTGTAAATTTACTCTCATATATAAATTATGGTATTTATTAGGGTCTCATTGGTGATTTAATACTACGTTTTTTACTCACAATCTACACATAAATCTCTATGGACATTTAAAATTCATGTTCGATATATAGGTTTGGGTAAGGGATTGATGTAAAGATATTGTGTTAGAGTATGATGATATATTTTTATATTTTTTTGTTTTTTTAGCATATTTCCAAGAATATGATTGACCCAATGAGGAAAATAATTTGATATATGGTTTGTGAGACATTAAATGGGTTCATATGTTTTCATATAGTATTATGTCATTTATTATGGACTTATATATTTTCTAATTTTATATGTGAAATATGATATTATGTTTTGTTGATGTTTGTATGATTTTTTTATTATATATGGTAATGATATAAAAGGATTACTCTTCCCATTATATGGATTATAACCATGATGATAGTTGGAAAGCCCTGGAATTTATGGAGGTACACCAGTATTCATGTGGCATCTCGCTACTACGGACCCAAGTGGCACATAGAATATGAAATATTATAGGGAAAATATAAAAGATTATATAATTATATAGAAGATACTATTTATCTATACATACATATTTTATGAAAAGGTTTTTACATTTTAGGTTCATTATTAAAATTTAATTACACATTATGACTTGTGTAGTGTATTGATTTAGTTTGATATGAGTAGAAATATTTCTTTGAAAAAAATTAATTTTTTTTAAAAAAAATTAAGCTTTCAAGCAGGATAGGATTAAGAAAAGTAAAATAAGAATAAGATGATTCAGATTTAGATGAAAAAATTGAGATTAAATTTTAGAGAAGATGAAAATAATTAAGATAGTGGGTTATCAATAAGGTTTCATAGGAAAAACCATCAAAATTCAAGAAGATAATGTTATTTTATAACGAAATGAATAAAAATTCAACAAAATTTAAGAAAAATAATTTCTTATCTAAGATATAAGATGAATAAGGTAAAAGTGGAAGTATATATGGTAATAAATTTAGTGATTATGAATAAAAGTTATTGATTAGGAAATTAAAATAATAAGAGTTATATAATGTTGAGTATGAGAGAACTATTATATAATAAAATGATAAAGATGCAAAATTTGTGTCGAAATTATTTTTATGGAGTTTATAAAGAATATATAAAAGATAACTAAAGTTAAAAAACTCTATAAGGTTCCTAAAATATCCAATGATATTGATAATGTTCGAATTAAAAAAGAGTTTAAGTTTATTTATGTAGGTTAAATTTTTAAAGTCTCAATTGATAATGATAAGAAATTGAATGATTAATAAGAGAAAAAAAGTGACATTTATTAGAAAAATGTGTTACAGTCTTAAAGTCATTTGAATAAATTCAAGTTTAACTAGGAAAATTTTATAAAATAAGTTGGTGAACGTTCAAAGTATAGTTTTGAATAATCCACTAATTTTAATGATTTCATTAATTCTAAAATACCTCATTCTATGGATACACAATACATTTTATATGGGTAAGAGAAGGAGGAATATTAATAAAAGTGTAGAAGATAAAGTGTATTCCATAAAAATACACAATATTAAAATTTATATCTAATGGAAATAACATATTCAAGTTAAAATGTTATTAGAATGGTGAATATAAAATTGTGAGAAAATATGTAAATTGAATTTTGATAACTGTATCATATCTCATGGTTTTTATAATAATAATGAAATAAACAATATTAGTTAAATGGGAAAAATTAAAAAATTCTTCTAGAATAGACAATGAAAAACTTAAGGAAGAAAATTTTAATTTCAAATATATTATTAGTGTAATAGTTGTAAAGGTATTTAGAAATGAATTTTTTGGAATATTAGTAATTATAAATAATATAGAAGGTATGATCTGAGGGGGAGATGGCCTACCTTGATAATAAAAGTTCAAAACAAGCTAAAATTTTAAAAGTGAAATTATAGAATCAGTTTTGGTTATAAAATGATTTTTTTTCAAGGTGAGAACAAATGGGTCAGTGTTTTGATGTTTTTATTTATATCTTACATGAATATTTGAGTCTAAATAAAGAATATAAATTACATGTGATGAAAAAAATAAAAGGTAAAAACAACTACAGTAAAAGTTACATTAAATTATTTTCAAAATTATGGACCTTGGATTTTGGAAAATGAATGTTTATCTTACTCAAATGATGATTTAAATCTTTTAAATGGATTTAAAAAGTTCAAATAGGGTTTTTATATATTTTTTAATAAAGTATGTCCTAAGATAAATAGTATTGGAACAATATTATTGGTGAAAGGTGGAAAATATCAAAGAGAACTTTTCTTATTTATTGATTAAGAAACAATTTACTTAGTTTTTATCATCTCTAGAATTAATGAAATGACATTTCATTCTTATAGGATGAATGTGTATGACCCTAATAAAATATTTACTAAAAAGAATAATTGGTACTACTCATGTCAACAATGTGAACCTTTATTTTCGAGTGCCTACATAATTAAAACTCAATCATGATGTTTTCTTTAATGGGAGTGGTGTTAGGATAGGTGATATCATAGGTATTTTTGTTAGGTTTGTGTGTGAGAGAGGATAAATCAAACTAAAAAATCATGTATTCTCTTATAGAGAAAATTATTTTTATAATAAGTGACTATCTAAGAGCTTATGTGGACTAATTGATGGGATAACATGAATTTTTGGGGAAATTAGTGGTAGATGGTATACGAGAACCAAAAGATCATATGGAATTATGGGGGTACCTATGAAAGTGAATAGTCCCTAGTTATTATAAATGTTATTAGGTCCAATACCCAACATGAAGCTTAAAGGTACAACCTATTTTAAATATTTCATCCCACACACCAAAAACCCAGATCTTATAGTTATATTACATTATTTGTATATAATAAAAGAATTACATAAGGATAAAACAACTTATTATTCCTATAATACAATATACATATATAGTTGAAAACATAATATAAAAAATGAACATATTGTCAGAACATTATTATACCTTTCAACATATCCCTAAAAATTACACACAATCCTCCCCTATGTATCCTAGGGCTAAGAAAACAAATAAGGGTGAGATCAAAATATTAGTAAAGAGTATCATAAAGTGGAATCTTATATAAAATAAATATTGTATAAATGATATAAAAATAATAAATAAACAAAATTAATTCATAATCAACTGAAATTTAAGTAATTCTATCTCCATGTTAATAATTTAAAACATGGATAATAATAATCCTTGACCTCATACTAGTTGAATTCATAATGCTGGAAAATAATTATATAAATTCCTTTTTCAAAGACACTTATCTTTTTATGGGAATAGGTATAAACTAAAACCCAACCTATAACGTCTCATGATACCTTCCAATACATCTATGAGCTATATAATTTTAGGCTCTGACAGTAATATGATTATGTCCAATGCATTAACCATAAGAGTCATCAAGACCATTTATATTTTTACTTAATGATACTCTTTCTGAATAAAACTTATCTATACATATGATGAGAAATATAGAAACCAAATAATCCATCATTTAAATATAATACTTTGGATTTCTATGAGAAAATCCCTTAAACAAAATTGAATCCCGGAGGTATCATAAAATTAACAAGTAGTAACCATATAAAAGAAATATAGTGGTAAGGGTAGCTTTTGTGTGTTGGGTAATCCATGGAAGATAGTAATTGGGTTAAGTAGTTTTTAATGGCATTATAATGTAGTAATAGAAGAAAAAATAATTCAACATGGTTCATTGGGAGATGTTGAATATTCCAAATCAAATCCATCGAGAGTGTCTCACCAAGTGTGTAGTATTAGGCCCACTCATCTTGAATCAAGGCGATAATTGATTCTATGATAAACCAACCCTTTTGGTGTGATTAACCCTAGTTGAATCTATGAAATATCTGTATCCACCATCCAATATATAGATAGAGATGTATTTTCAAGGAAATTACACACTTTTTCTTTACCAAAACATATGATTTTTTTTCAACCATGGAAAAGTTAAACCATATATCAAAATAATATGAGATAGAGATAGAAATAGAAAATTTTAATCCCTTTAATTTTCATGGTTAATTTTTCAAATATTCTTCTGATGGAAATGTATGGACAATAAAAAAATATAGGTGTTGATTATAACATGTTCCCTAAAGAATTAAAATTGAGAGGGAAAAACACAACTTATCAATTAAGTAGAAATTTAGTCATTACCTCTTGAAATATTGGGGCAAAAATTGATCTTAAAATAAAATGAAAAAAATAATTTCCTTATATAAAATCCAAAATAGGAATTATATTCCCCCTATAATGGAAAATAGGTTCATAATACAAAATATGTATCCAAGAGAGGAATTTAAAACAAAAACCCTTACCTCTTGCCCTGAAATCCATGAACATAAATTAAACTCATATATATTAAAATTATTTATCTATATCACCTGATTCAAAAACCTTACTCATAAGCATTTTCTTTCACATTATTCTTAAATAGTCATTCTTAGTATGAATTCTTCTGATTTATGACATCGGTGTTTATCATTGGATCATTTGTATTAGTTTTATAATAGTAGTGTTCATATTCATTATTTTTCAAATTCCCATTATTACTAGTTCATTAATGTTATTTATGGAGTATTAATAATACTTTACAATGTTTAAAATTCATTTACATAGTTTTTTATTCCCGATCTTTCAAGATGAAGTCGATGATAAGCATGTTTTGTGAATTTTTTGGAATAAAGGTATTTTCTTTAATTAATGAATTAGATATTTATATAGTATCCCTAGGAACAAAAATATCATTTATCACACATTTATAACATATTAGACTATTATATAGGTTTTCATTTTCATCCATGATATAAATTCATCGTATTGGTCAAGTGGGTGGTTAATCCAACCCAAACATTAAAATACCCTAATATAATGAATGATTATGAGGTGTTTTTTCTGTAATGTCATTGTAATATGAGAATAGTGATATTATTTATTTATTATTATTGTTTTATATTATAATTTTAGGAAATTAAAATTGTTATAAATTGATATGAAAATCTTATATTATTTGAATAAAATATTATATTCTTAGTAACCTTATTTTTGATGATTAAATTAACAATGATCATTTGTTGACCATACCATTAAATTTTTCTCTAATTTTACATAATAGAAAATTATTGATATCATATGTCACGACCCGTCCTCGGGGCCCGTGCCGTGACTACCCCAAACCCGCCTTCCATAGGCCAGGGGCTGGCGACTAGCACCAAGGCGTAAATCCCAACAAAAAGGGAAGGCATTGACTTTGAAAAGTAAACAAGAACCACAGAGTAAGCAAGAGGAAAAGTAAACACTAAGTAAAAACGGTACAGGCTGTGCTGAAAGTAAAAGGTGCCGGAAATACAAGCCCAACTGTAAAGTACAACTGAAAGGAAAAACTGCAGCGTCGAGCCGTCCTCTAGAAGTCCCACCTGAAGGGTGGGTACAGATAGCCTCCACTGCTCCTCGGGTCCACCTGACCGCTCCGAGTACGTCCCGCCCAGTGGTCCACCTCCAGGTACCGTCCTGTTCTGCACGCCTCCACCACGATCAGCGCTGTCCGTCGTCTGCAACCAACACAACATAGTGCGGGCATAGCCCGTGCAGGGGTGAGTATAAGCTACTCAGTAGGGACCCCGAGACCCCCGAAGGTCTCCCGAAATCCACAAAGGATAATCCACAAAGGAAAGATACAACCACGAAGTAACATCTAACCCGTCTTAGGTATATTCCCATACATATACCTAAGTCATCAATTCTCGTTCGACTCCAACGTCCGAGCCCAAGCACAACCCAGTCCACATAGGAAAGCAAAACGTATACCCACACAGGATAGCTCAACACAATCCACAAAGGAGAGCAAACAGTAAATCCACACAGGATAGCTCAACACAATCCACAAAGGAGAGTAAACAGTAAATCCACATAGGATAGCTCAACACAATCCACAAAGGAGAGTAACACAAGATTCAGCTCACACAATACACAAAGGAGATTCAGCTCACACAGGTATACTTCTTTGGATGATGATAAAGATGATCACTGATCCATCTAAGTCATCAGACCCACGAAGGATCGATAGGTAACTAACCCCGCAATGACCCACACAGGATCGGGCCCACACAGGACCTGTAGGCGCTGACTCACACAGAACCGTTGAGCGCTCACCCAAACAGGATCGGACCCACACAGGATCGGGCCCACACAGGACCTATAGCACTGATCCATGTAGGATCGCTGAGTGTTGTAGTCATCGCAGTCCACTGAGGATCTCTGCACAGTCGGCGTCGCAGTCCACTGAGGATCTCTGCACGGTCGTCACCGCAGTCCACTGAGGATCTCTACACGGTCGTCGCTGTCGAAGTAGCAGTCGCAGCCAGCACTAGGGTTCCCGCACACAGCAAGCTCGTTCGGGAGGGTCCGCTCCACGAGCCGAGAGGCTGATACATCAACTGACACAAAGTCCGAAGTTGATGTATCCAAAAGTTCCGTATCGTCAACAGGAACTCAATGTCGCAGACGCCGCGTCAATCGGACGCCCGGTCTGAGAGTTATTGGCTTTTTTGTCCCAGGGGCCCGGTTGGTTTTTAAGGCAAAACCAACCCGAACGTACTCCACTTGCGTCCAAACCTCGGGCTTAGTGTTCCAAATGATCCGTCTCACATAGAGGAATTCAACGAAGCTGACGGCACGTCAATCGGACGTCCGTAGCTCAAGATATGAGCGTTTCCGCTCCGAGGGCCCGGTTGGTTTCGTGTACGAACCAACCCGGCCGAACCCAAAGAATTCTGAAACCTTGAGTACGATATACCGAAACGACCTTCTCGATCCAAGGATCGCGTTACCGCTGACAGCGAGTCGTTTGGAGGCCCGTAGCTCAAGATACATCCATTTGAACGAAAACCGTCCGAAGACGGGGGGTCCGGGCCCGGGCCGACCCGGCCCGACCCCCCCCCCCCCCCCTGGGTCGGCAGAATCGGGTCAACCCGGTCCGACCCGGTCGGACCGGCCTGGATCGGCTAAGCGGCGCGGAGGGGAGCCGCCACCCCCGCGTGACACCCCTGCGGCACCCGCGGGGTGTCTCCCTGGCGCCGAACGCGGCTTCAGCCGCGTCCCGCGAGCGCCGCCGCCGCGGCCGGTGCCGCGGTAGTCTCGTCCGGCGGCGCGTCGGGCGCCGCCGGAGTCGCTATGGTGGCCCGATTTTCTTCCCGTCTGCGCCGTTGCTCCTCCCGGGTTCCGTTCTTCACTGCGGGATTGTCAAACATCTGTTGCGGCACGTTCCGTCGTCGCCCGTCAAATCCACACAAAAACGAAGAACGGCGGAGGGTCGTCGGGCCGTGTTTTTTGGCCCGCACCCTCCGCCTTAGAGATAAACAACGGGAGTAATTAAAGTTCAACACATGAACGCATATCCGAAACAATTTTTAATGAAATAAAATTGTTTCATAAAATGGGTTCCTCATTTGAACAGAAACAACAATTTTAATAAATTTAAAATTGTTCACAAAACCAGTTCTTTAACTTTTTAAAGAAACATTTACAGGAAGATAAAAAGGGGTAATTCCAAAAATAAAATCCCTACCTCGTAGTCGTCGCGCGTGAGCGTTCTTCGCGGAATTGCTCGTCGCGGAAGGTGGAGATCGTCGCGTCGTCGCGGAAGGGCGTCGCGTCGTCGCGGAACACGGCGTTGAGTCGGCGAACTCAACGGACCATGAAACATCAGATTTAATTTAATTAATTAAATCCATGTTTTGGTAAAGAACCACGAAGGAGATAAAAAAGAAAGTCCGAGACTCTTACCTCAAGCATCCGATCGAAGATCCGTCGTGGAGGAAGAGTCGTCGCAGAAGAACGTTGCAGGAAGGGAACGTCGGCATCGCGGATCACGGCGTCGCATCGTCGATTTCCGGGTTCGGCATTCTTCATTTTTTTCGCGTTCTTCGCGTTCTTCGCGAAGGAGGATGAAGGTTTAAGGATCCTCTCTCAACGAGTAACCCTCCAAAAAGATAGTTTGGTCTCATTTTATTATTATACCAACACACGAAAAGGGGTAAGTAACGACCCATCAATTCGTTGAATTAATTCAACGAAAGAAACAGCTCATTTAATTTACAAAATAAACCGCCCAATTAAATGGTCTGTTAAGAATTTAAGACAACTCGTCAGTTGACTTTCATGATGACGGGTTTCCGCGGGTGCGTTACTTAGCGGAAAGAAACGGTGGGGCTCGTGCGGGCCCCACCTCACAAATATCCTACCAAGGGGGTAGGATATTTCTGGATAGCATCCTATTCGTATCAACTCAGTTTAAGCCGTCTTTAAGTGGCTTCAAGTGGCTTCCAAGTGGCTTAAGTGAAATTAAATAAAGTTGTCGCAAAATTATTTTATTTCTTAACTTTAAGCCCGAAAATTAAAAACCACACCCGAGAAAACGCAACTCCAGAAGAGGCGTTTCTAAGCGAATATCGGCGCTGCAATTTCATCGGTGCCCTCAGAATTCGATTCCGGGCACCGGTTCAAAAGTTAGAAAAACCCGCTCATCCATTCACTGAACGTACCTGAGCCAAACTTCGGAAAATGATTCCGGGCACACCGGGCCTCGGAATCAGGTGCCGTCAGAAACTACGCTCTTGTAAAATTCCAAAGAAAATTAAGAAAAAAATTTCCTTGAAATTTACGGGTCTTTACATTACTCCCACCTCAGGGCTTTACGTCCCCGTAAAGATACATCAAAATCTAGGGAAACAAATGTGGGTACTGAGCACGCATCTGAGCCTCTCGCTCCCATGTTCTCTCTTGGAGTTTCCCGTGCTGCCATCTGATGTGCACAAGAGGAATCGATCGCCCACGTAGGACCTGCTCCTGTCGATCCTCTATCTCCACTGGGACCTCCGTAAAAGTCGCCCCATCATCCACGTCTAGCTCCCCATAGTCAATGATGTGCGTAGGTTCGTGCACGTATCTCCTCAGCTGAGATATGTGGAAGACGTCGTGCACCTGGTGCAACTGAGGTGGCAGAGCCAGGCGATAAGACACCTCGCCAACCCTTCAGAGGACCTGGAAAGGCCCGATGAAGCGTGGAGACAACTTGTCGCCTCGGCCAAATCTCCACAAACCACGTCGAGGTGAGACCCGCAAGAAGACGTGGTCGCCATCCTCGAACTCTAGTGGCCTCCGCCTCCTGTCAGGATATGACTTCTGCCGGCTCTGTGTTGTACTCATCCGCTCCTGGATGACCTGGACCTTCTCTGTCGTGGCCCGGACCATCTCTGGACTCATAAGTGCTGACTCCCCAGGGTCTGTCCAGCACAAAGGAGATCTATAAGGCCTGCCGTACAACACCTCGTAGGGTGTCATCCCGATTGTGGAGTGGTAGCTGTTGTTGTACGCGAACTCCACCAAGGGTAGGTGGTCCTCGCAGCTGCGACCAAAGTCAAGGACACATGTGCGGAGCATGTCCTCGAGAGTCTGAATGGTCCTCTCCGTCTGACCATCCGTCTAAGGGTGAAAGGCGGTGCCCAGACGTAGCTGCGTCCCAAACGCCTCCTGAAACCCCTTCCAAAGCCGGGAAGTAAAGCGAGCGTCCCAATCGGAGAAGATAGTTGATGGCACACCGTGAAGCCATACAATCTCTTGAACGTAGAGATGCCCCAAGCTCTCCACTGAGCCCTGCTCTCGGATGGGTAAGAAGTGTGCCGACTTGGTGAGTCGGTCAACGATCACCCAAATGGAGTCGTGACCTCTGAAAGTGTGTGGAAGTCTAGTCACGAAGTCCATAGATATCCCGTACCACTTCCACTCTGGGACCTCCAAGGGCTGTACCAAGCCTGCTGGTACCTGATGCTCTGCCTTCACCTGCTGGAAGGTGAGGCACCATGAAACGAACTCTGCCACAGCCTTCTTCATTCCCGGCCACCAGTGATGTCATCTAAGATCCTGGTACATCTTTGCCACTCCTGGATGTACCGCCAAAGGAGAAGTGTGAAACTCTCTCATCACCTCCTCTCGTAAAGTGACTGGTACCAAGGTACGTCCTCTAAAAAGGATGTCGTGCTCTCCTCCAAGGGAGAAACCATCAGGTGCCTGTCCTGAGGATATATGTGCACGCCACGTCTCACAGTCAGTGTCCCCACATTGTGCCTCTCTGACCCGCTGCAGTAGTGGAGGAGAGACTGTGAGAGACTGAAGGAAGGCTGCTCTATCTCTATCCACGAAGGATATCTGCAAAGCGGCTAGCTTCTCTGTCGCCTCCTCAAGTAGTTGGATGCCTGTCCTCCTGCTGAGGGCATCAGCTGCCACGTTCCCCTTCCCATGAGTATAGACTATCTCAAAGTCATAGTCCTGGAGGAACTCAATCCATCGCTGTTGTCTCAGGTTCCGGTCCTTCTGAGAGAAGACATACCTGAGACTCTGATGGTCAGAAAAGACTGTAAAGCGCTCGCCCATCAGATAGTGCCGCCATGTCTTCAGAGCGAAGACCACTACTGCCAACTCCAGGTCATGGGTGGCGTAGTTCTGCTCATGCGGCCTCAACTGACATGATCCGTAGGCAATCACGGCCCGCTCCTGCATCAGGACACACCTGATTCCGGTCCTTGATGCATCACAATAGACTACGTATCCAACTCCCTCCTCAGGCAACCTCAAGATAGGTGCGCTGGTCAACCTCTGCCTCAGCTCCCGGAAGCTCTGCTGACATCTGTCTGACCACATGAAGGGTTTCCCCTTCTTCGTCAACACTGAGAGTGGTGCCGCAACTCTGGAGAAGTCCGACACAAATCTCCGATAGTATCCGGCTAGGCCCAAGAAACTCTGCACCTCTGTCACGCTCTTGGGTGGCTCCCAAGCTAGCACTACCTCGATCTTCGCGGGATCCACTGCAAATCCCGCCTCAGAAATGACGTGCCCCAAGAAGTGAACCTCACGTAACCAGAACTGGCACTTCGAGAGCTTGCCATAAAGCTGGTGCTCTCGGAATGTGTCTAGTACAACCCGCAGGTGGTAGGGGTGCTCCTCCTCCGTCGTCGAGTACACCAAAATGTCGTCGATGAAGACCACGACAAATCGATCGAGGTATGGCTGGAAGATCCTGTTCATGAGTCTCATGAACACTGCTGGAGCGTTGGTTACGCCGAAAGGCATAACCAAGAACTCATAGTGGCCATACCGACATCTGAAGGCCGTCTTCTACACATCCTCGTCTCGAACTCTGAGCTGATGATAGCCTGACCTGAGGTCTATCTTCGAGAACCATCGTGCTCCCTTGAGCTGATCGAAGAGGTCATCAATCCTCGGTAGCGGATACTTGTTCCTCACTGTCACCTGGTTCAGGCGACGATAATCGACACACAGTCGCAAGCTCCCGTCCGCCTTCTTGGCGAACAATATCGGGGAAGCCCAGGGTGAAACACTAGGTCGGATGAACCCCTTGCCCTGCAAGTCCTCCAACTGTACCCGTAGCTCTCGAAGCTCGGTGGGGGCAATCCGATATGCTGGAGTGGATATCGGGATTGTCCCGGGGTACAGATCAATATAAAAGTCTACCTCTCTGCGAGGAGGTAGCCCTGGAACGTCGTCGGGGAAGACGTCCGCATACTGATCCACCACTGCAGGAAAACTAGGACTCTGCATGTCAACTTCTCCAAGGATGAGGCTAGCCAACTGATGAGTGATGGGCTGACCTCTCCTCTGCATGAGTCCATCCTGTGCTGCTAAGGCTCCCTTCTCACCGGTGAAGGTGAACCTGCTCCCATCGGTGCGCACACATCGCACCTTACGCCTAATGCAGTCAATCTGTGCATGAAACGTAGATAACCAATCCATGCCCAAGATGACATCGTAAGGCCTCGACGCCGCTACTAGAAGATCCCAGCTGAAGCTCTCGCCTCCTAGAGTAAGCTCACACTGCCGGCACCAGTGCGTAATCGTCGAGTCTGCTCCCGTAGGAGTCTCTAGCCGTAAGAATCGAGCCAATGGCTCTGTCGGAATCTCCGAGCTCCGAACAAGGGCAGTGGCTATGAAAGAGTGACTCGCTCCTGTGTCTATCAGAACTGCAGCAAGGGTGGAATAGACACAGATCGTACCTCGAATCATCTCTGGTGCGCCGTGGTCGTAGGCCTCTGCTTCCTGGAGTTGTGCATGTCTCTGCCCGCCAGCTCCCTGTGGTCGGGGCGGACCTCCTGGTGGTGGTGGTGGGAGAGCCTCAAAGCGTCGCCCACCACCTGTTGCTCGGCCAGCTCCTATGCCTCGTCTGCCTCCTCCCTGCGGACCGCCACGGTCGACCCTCTGCCTCTGCCAGGGTGGCCCCTCCACCGTCTGCTGCTCCTCGGTACAGAGGGTCGGGCAGTCACGAGCCATGTGGCCCTGCCCGCCGCAAGTGTAGCACTGCCTTCCTCTCGGAAGATTGGCCCCGCACTGTGTGCCCCGCACTGCTGAGCCACTATCCCGAGGTCGTCTTCCGGAAGTCCTGGTCTGCTTGGAACCCTGAGTCTTCCGTCGGCTACCAGCTACTGAAGACTCTGCTACCTGCCGCCCTGTGGTAGGTCTTGCTGTGGACTCATCCAGGAAGCTCTCGATTAGAAGGGCTCGCTCCAGCACTCCTTCCTGGGTCGAGATGCTGAGGGAGATCAACGATTCCCTGATCTCATGTCTCAATCCCTGCTCGAAGGTCCGGGCCCAGAAGAAGGGGTCTCGTACCATGTCGGTCAAGTAGCGAGAAAGATCGGTGAACCTCGCCACGTACTGAGCGACCGTCAAGCTGCCCTGCCGTAGCTGAAGAAGCTCCTGAATGCGCACCGCTCGGAGGGTGTCTGGGAAGAACTCTGAGCGGAAGAGGCTCTCGAATTCCGTCCAGATGAGGGAGGCCTCATCGTGTACCTGGAGCATCAAGCTCCACCATCGCCCTGCTGCTGCGTGCAGTAGGCTCGCCGCGAGGATCACCATGAGGTCTGCTGGTGTCCTCGCTAGCCTGAAAACTCGGACGACCGCCTCCAGCCAGTCCTCGGCGGCCTGGGGGTCCGTCTCCCCACGGAACCTGGGTGGTCGCTGGCGCTGGAACTCGTTCAGAGCTCTGAAGCGTCGTGCGTCATCAGCTGCCAGTGCTGGAAGCATCGGGGGCTCGGCGGGTAAAGATACTGCCGGTGCCTCTGCTGTCAACGGGCCCTGTACCGAGGCCTCGTCACTCGGCGGGCTATCGTCGCGCTCTACTCTCGGAACCCTAGCTGACTGCTGTCGTCGGGCCATCCTGAAAAGGAAACAAGTGTGCCAAGGTCAGAACAGTATACCTGGTGAGCTGACACAAGTAATCACAAAGAAAACCTGAAACACACATGCAATCAATGTTTTCATGCATTAAGTCGGAAATCAGAAGTCCGGGTCTTGGTGTACGGATACGTCGGCCGCCGCACCAACACTGGACCCCCTGGACTGATAACCACATCCAATACGCTAAACACTATTGCTTCACATAGAAGAAAGATCAGATTCTGTGGTAGAACTGACACCTTTGATACCAATTTGTCACGACCCGTCCTCGGGGCCCGTGCCGTGACTACCCAAGCCCGCCTTCCATAGGCCAGGGGCTGGCGACTAGCACCAAGGCGTAAATCCCAACAAAAAGGGAAGGCATTGCCTTTGAAAAGTAAACAAGCACCACAGAGTAAGCAAGCGGAAAAGTAAACACTAAGTAAAAATGGTACAAGTTGTGCTGAAAGTAAAAGGGGCCGGAAATACAAGCCCAACTGTAAAGTACAACTGAAAGGAAAAACAGCAACTGAAAGGAAAAACTGCAGCGTCGAGCCGTCCTCTAGAAGTCCCACCTGAAGGGTGGGTACAGATAGCCTCCACTGCCCCTCGGGTCCACCTGACCGCTCCGAGTACGTCCCGCCCAGTGGTCCACCTCCAGGTACCGTCCTTCTCCGCACGCCTCCACCACGATCAGCGTTTTCCGTCGTCTGCAACCAACACAACGTAGTGCGGGCATAGCCCGTGCAGGGGTGAGTATAAGCTACTCAGTAGGAACCCCGAGACCCCCGAAGGTCTCCCAAAATCCACAAAGGATAATCCACAAAGGAAAGATACAATCATGAAGTAACATCTAACCCGACTTAGGTATATGCCCATACATATACCTAAGTCATCAATTCTCGTTCGGCTCCAACGTCCGAGCCCAAGCACAACCCAGTCCACACGGGAAAGAAAAACGTATACCCACACAGGATAGATCAACACAGTCCACAAAGGAGAGTAAACAGTAAATCCACACAAGATAGCTCAACACAATCCACAAAGGAGAGTAAACAGTAAATCCACACAGGATAGCTCAACACAATCCACAAAGGAGAGTAACACAAGATTCATCTCACACAATCCACAAAGGAGATTCAGCTCACACAGGTATACTTCTTCGGATGATGATAAAGATGATCAATGATCCATCTAAGTCATCGGACCCACGAAGGATCGATAGGTAACTAACCCCCGCAATGACCCACACAGGATCGGGCCCACACAGGACCTGTAGGCGCTAGCTCACACAGAACCGCTGAGCGCTGACCCACACAGGATCGGACCCACACAGGATCGGGCCCACACAGGACCTGTAGCACTGATCCACGTAGGATCGCTGATTGTTGTAGTCGTCGCAGTCCACTGAGGATCTCTGCACAGTCGTCGTCGCAGTCCACTGAGGATCTCTGCACGGTCGTCGCCGCAGTCCACTGAGGATCTCTACACGGTCGTCACTATCGAAGTAGCAGTCGCAGCCAGCACTAGGGTTCCCGCACACAATAAGCTCGTTCGGGAGGGTCCCCTCCACGAGCCGAGAGGTTGATACATCAACTGAAACAAAGTCCGAAGTTGATGTATCCAAAAGTTCTGTATCGTCAACAAGAACTCAACGTCGCAGACGGCGCGTCAATCGGACGCCCGATCTGAGAGTTATTGGCTTTTTCGTCCGAGGGGCCCGGTTGGTTTTTAAGGCAAAACCAACCCGACCATACTCCACCTGTGTCCAAACCTCGGGCGGAGTGTGCCAAAAGATCCGTCTCACATAGAGGAATTCAACGAAGCTGAAGGCACGTCAATCGGACGTCCGTAGCTCAAGATATGAGCGTTTCCGCTCCGAGGGCCCGGTTGGTTTCGTGTACAAACCAACCCGGCCGAACCGAAAGTATTCCGAAACCTTGAGTGCGATATACCGAAACGACCGTCTCGATCCAAGGATCGCGTTGCCGCTGAAGTCGAGTCTTTTGGAGGCCCTTAGCTCAAGATACGACCATTTGAACGAAAATTGTCCGAAGACGGGGGGTCTGGGCCAGGGCCGACCCGGCCCGAACCCCCCCCCCCCCCCCTGGGTCGGCCGAACCGGGTCAACCCGGTCCGACCCGGTCGTACCCGGTCCGGGCCGGCCAGGGCGCGGCCCGGTCGGTCGGACCGGCCTGGCTCGGCCGGCCCGGCTCGGCTCGGCCGCGCGGCGCGGTGGGGAGCCGCCACCCCCACATGACACCCCCGCGGCACCCACGGGGTGTCGGCCAGACAACCGGACGCGGCTTCAGCCGCGTCCCGCGAGGGCCGCCGCCGCGGCGGTCTCGTCCAGCGGCGCGCCGGGCACCGCCGCCGCCGGCTTCCGTGGGCCGCCAGAGTCGCTCCGGTGGCCCGATTTTCTTCCCGTCTGCGCCGTTGCTCCTCCCGGGTTCCGTTCTTCACTACGGGATCATCAAACATCCGTTGCGGCACGTTCCGTCGTCGCCCGTCAAATCCGCACAAAAACGAAGAACGGCGGAGGGTCGTCGGGCCGTGTTCATTTGGCCCGCACCCTCCGCGTTAGAGATAAACAACGGGAGGAATTAAATTTCAACACATGAACGCATATCCGAAACAATTTTTAATGAAATAAAATTGTTTCATAAAACGGGTTTCTCATTTGAACAGAAACAACAATTTTAATAAATTTAAAATTGTTCACAAAACCAGTTCTTTAACTTTTTAAAGAATCATTTACGGGAAGATAAAAAGGGGTAATTCCAAAAATAAAATCCCTACCTCGTAGTCGTCGCGCGTGAGCGTTCTTCGCGGAATTGCTCGTTGCGGAAGGTGGAGATCGTCGTGTCGTCGCGGAAGGGCGTCGCGTCGTCGCGGAACACGGCGTTGAGTCGGCGAACTCAACGGACCATGAAACAGCAGATTTAATTTAATTAATTAAATCCGTGTTTTGGTAAAGAACCACGAAGGAGATAAAAAAGAAAGTCTGAGACTCTTACCTCAAGCAGCCGATCGAAGATCCGTCGTGGAGGAAGAGTAGTCGCAGAAGAACGTTGCAGGAAGGGAACGTCGGCGTCGCGGATCATGGCGTCGCGTCGTCGATTTCCGGGTTCGGCGTTCTTCGCGTTCTTCGCGATGGAGGATGAAGGTTCAAGGATCCTCTCTCAACAAGTAACCCTCCAAAAGATAGGTTGGTCTTATTTTATTATTATTCCAACACACGAAAAGGGGTAAGTAACGACCCATCAATTATTTGAATTAATTCAACGAAAGAAACAACTCATTTAATTTACGAAATAAACCGCCCAATTAAATGGTCTGTTAAGAATTTAAGAAAACGCGTCAGTTGACTTTCATAATGATGGGTTTTCGCGGGTGCGTTACTTAGTGGAAAGAAACGGCGGGGCTCGTGCGGGCCCCACCTCACAAATATCCTACCAAGGGGGTAGGATATTTCTGGATAGCATCCTATCCGGATCAACTCAGTTTAAGCTGTCTTTAAGTGGCTTCAAGTGGCTTCCAAGTGGCTTAAGTGAAATAAAATAAATTTGTCGCAAAATTATTTTATTTCTTAACTTTATGCCCGAAAATTAAAAACCACACCCGAGCAAATGCAACTCCGGAAGAGGAGTTTCTAAGTGAATATTGGCGCTGTGATTTCATCGGTGCCCTCAGAATTCGATTCCGGGCACCGGTTCAAAATTTAGAAAAACCCGCTCGTCCGTTCACTGAACGTACCCGATCCAAACTTCGGAAAATGATTCCGGGCACACCGGGCCTCGGAATCAGGTGCCGTCAATAACTGCGCTCTTGTAAAATTTCAAAGAAAATTAAGAAAAAAAATTCCTTGAAATATTTGGGTCTTTACATCATAGAAATAATATTTATACCTTAATATCATATTTATATCTAACCATTTTATGTGGTGGAGGAAAACAAAACATGTTACATCGGGTTGGTTGTAGTATCCAGAACACATGAACTACAATTTTTTTTCTTAACAGAAGGGGTCTATAAATAAATAAGATAATAACATTCATATAGAAAAAATAAATTATATAAATGATAATAATATAATAATACTAGTGTTTCTTTAATAAATTAGAAGTAATATAATTAATTATAAAATAAGGTAGCTGGTAACACTCATGTCGGGGACTTGATTTTTTCATTTGAAATATCCTTTGAACTGAGAGCCTTATGTTATATAATGGTGACTACATGATCTTAAAAGTGTATGAGAATCATATAATGATATAAAAAATATTTTAAGGGAAAAATATAAATGGTAAGTGCATCATGAAGTGGTGAAATTTTTTCCCTTTTATATGGGAAGATAAGGGTTGTTTTGGAAATACCCATTGAATTTCAATAATTTAATTTCATTATTAAAGGGTTAAGATATTCAAAAAGGGAAAAATATAGAAATGGGGTTGGGTTTAGTCAATTCAATCCTCAAAATTCTTTTTGGAAACATGTTTTTGAAATATTTTTCCCCTTTCTCCATAGTAAAATACATTTTACCATTTTTACTTTTTATCGGGGTAAGTAATTTTAAAACATAGTAATTAATTTTGAGGTCCAATATTAAAATTAAATTTATTTCCTATTTTGAACTAAATGATTTAAAATTTGAAAAAATAATAAAATAAAATTTCTACATGTATGAAAAGGTAATTTTAAAATATAATCACATAATCATGTTAAATTGTTTTTAGAGAAATAATTTTCTTATGTTTTAAAATTTTATATAAGGTATAATTATCTAGATACTGGTTATAATGACATAAATTAAATTATTAAAAAAAATAAAGGATATGAGGGTTTAAAATCAATCCAAATTTTAATATCCCTTTAGAAATAATTTATTAAAATAAAATATCCAAAATAGTTTTTATATTAAAGTAACATTTAAATTAGTTATATAAATGGTTTACATTAGTTTTATATGATCAAAAAATATTTGAAATTAAATAATGTTATTATTAAAATTCATATATGATTACATAAACAATTTTATAAATTTATAGTTCATTCTTATAAAATGATTAATTCACACGAATTACATGTTTTGTGAAAACTGTATTTTTTGACTAAAAACTAACCTCTTATAAAAAGATCAAAAATTATTATTACACTAATTTTTATATTTTACGTTCAATAATGTAATAATTTCTACAAATTTGATACTATAAAATTAAATTTTTAAATAAATTTATGAATAAAGGCTCTTTAAAGGGTACATTTTGTGATAGTTCCTCATATGAGGTTTACCAGCTATAGTAGAGTCTCAGGTGTTACATTTTCCCCCCTTAAATAATATCATCTTTGAAATTATGTTATATATCATCTATTGAAAAAAATTGGATACTCCTTCCTTATAACTTATATAGGATCCCAGGTTGCCTCTTCTAGTTGGTTATTTCTCCAAATGACTTTCACTGAACATCTTTTCTGATTCAATAATACATTCCCTCTTGTGTCAATGATCTAGATATTCCCCATTATAAGATAATTCAGGTGCTGAATCTATTCCCATATATGTGAGCACATGTATTGGATCCAATATGTATTTCCATTGTAATAAAGTATATTGGATTTCATGTACTGTATAAAGGTTGGGAGACATAGTCAACAGGTATGCTACAACACCAATTCATTCTATTATTTAAAAATACCCAATATACTTAGGGATTAACTTCCATTTTTTACCAAATCTGAAAACAACAATCTATGGAAAACCTATCAATAATACATAATACCCAAATTTAAATTACATGTTTTTCCATCGATTATAATCCTTACTCATTTGACTACTTTTTACATCTTTAATGTGATCATGAATAATTCATAAATTAATAGTTATCTCTTCTACAAGATATAGTAAATCTAAAAACTTTATCCAACTTTATCTCAATAGGTAAATTTATGAAACCTATTCCCATATAGTGCTTCATGTTTTTTCATATGGATTATCAACTAGAAGATACTATTATATAGAAAACATACCAATGGTAGATACTTATCCCGCATACCTTGGAAGATAAAATAACATCATCTCATCCTATCCTCAAAATTCTAGATTGTTTCTTTAAACTATGCATGAGTCTAGGGATTATAGGGGGTGCTTAAATGTACCTCTTTATTGAGAAACCTGAGAATAATCTTCTAGAATTTTGATATAAACCAAGGTTCGGGATTAGATATCATTGATAAGGGATACCTATAAATCCTTATGATTTCATTGATATAGAGTAGGGTATGGAACTCAAGAGGTGGATCTTTTCTTATTTCTATGAAATGAGAAGACTTATTTGATGATCAAAGATGGATCATATAACATTAATTTTACTTGGATTATTTTGGAGTCTAGTGAAAGGTCCATTATAATATTTTCCCACTTCCATAAAGATATAGTCAAGGTTTGCATGACTCCCATAGGATGTTGTCTTTCAGCTGTCACTAGCTGAAATAAAATGTATCTGGAAACATATTCTATAACTTCTTTCTTAATACCATCCCACCAAAAATATTATCTTAAATATCTACAAAAATTTATACTACTTGGGTTTATAAATAATTTTGATCTATTTGTATTGACTATTAGTTCCCTCATTAATTCTGAAATGGAGGGAACACATAACATCTTCCAAAACATCAACACTCCATATATATAGATGAATTATAAAAATTTATCATTATTCACTACTTTAACATACCTTTTTATTTTCTCATAATCTTAATTGGTCATCTCTACCTTTTCTAGTAAGGATGGATTAACAATTTATTAGAAAACAAATGATGGATTCCTATGCCTGGAAAATTCCATATCCTTCTTTTCTAGATCTCGATATATAGTATAACTATTAATATTCATTATGGTCATAACTCCATGTTAAATTTTACTCAATGCATCAACCACCTTGTTTTTCTTTGAATGGTGGTAGTGTTTTGGGCAATATTTGTCCTTGAGTAGTTCTAACCATCTTCTTTTCACCATGTTTATCATCTTCTGAGAGATGATACACTTCAAACTCGTGTGGTTTGTATATATATAAAAATTTTATTCATAGTGGTAATACCTCCATATTTTCAAAGAAAATATTATAGATAATTTCTCAAGGTTATGAGTTGGATTGTTATATTCAAGGATTTTTAATTGCCTTGATGTATAGGAAATCAACCTATCATTCTATATAAGGACACAACCATCTCATTTCATAAATGAATCACTATAATTACAAATAAATCCTTACCTTATGGTATAATTAAAATTAGTTAATTAATTAGTTTCCTATTTATATCTACAAAACGGTACTCTCATTACCTTAAAAATGTTGATTTAACCCCCTTTATTTGTAAAATTGGTCAACAGGTTGGCCAATTTGGTGAAATATTGGACTAACCATTCATTATAACCTGTTAAACCCAGGAAACTTTGGATATTAGTTATATTGATTGGTTTAGGACATTCATTGACTACAATTTTCATCTAAGGGTCCATATGTATTCTATTATAAGAGAAAATATGGTGAAGAAAAAAACATTATTAATCCAAAATCAAAACATACTATAATTCCCAAATAATTATTGTTTCCTAAGGGTCTCTAAAATTATTTGTAGTTGACTCACATTCTCTTCATATATATTAGACCATATCAACATATCATTTATAAATACCACCATAAAATTATCTGGATACTCCTTGAATAATTTATTAATTAGATTAATAAAGAAAAAAAAGGATCATTATTCAATCAATAAATCATTACCATAAAATCCTAATGTCCATACCTTGTTTGAAACGTCGTCTTAAATATATAATCCTTCCTTATCCTTATTTGATGACAACCAAAGTGAAGATGCATCTTTGAAAAGTATTGGATTCCTTTAATATGATCAAATAAGCCATTAATTCGTGGAAAATGATAATTATTATTTATATTAATTGCATTGATCTTTGAATAATCGATGAAAATGTCACGGACCAATCCTTAGTTTTCATGAATAAAATAGGGGATTCCCAAAGTAAAACACTATTGTGTATAAATCCATTATCACTAAACTTATATAATTATTTCTTTAACTCCACCAACTCTACTGGTGCCATTATCTTATGAGTTTTAGATAAAGGCCTCACATCAGTAATGATTTCAATGGAGGACTCAACTTCACCCTCTAGTGGATGACTAGGTAATTATTTTGTAAAAACATTAATGAATTTTGGTAACATTGGCACATCATTCATTCTTAGGATATATTCCTCATCATTAGATTTCACTTGATCATCCTCTATACACATAATTTTATTAAATAGATCCACTTGGTGAGGATCCATTCAGGATTTAGAGATTGAGTTTCCCCTATAAGGATAAGATAATTCAAATTACCTACATGAATGATAATCCATTTCTCCTAGAAATTATTTTTTTCATTATAATTTGAAATTCAATCCACACAAAGGATTATATAAAATTAAACTATTTTTATAACAACCAAATTTGCAAATAGGTTATTCCCATGCATCAAAATTGGAACTTCCTGCCACATATTTGTTACAAAAATACTTCCACATAGTTTCTTAATTGATAATTCCATTATTAGGGTGTTAGGGAAGTATATATTGTTTTTGTAAATCATGGAAGATATAAAATAGTGTGACGATATATAATAAAAAACATTAGTTAATCATGAGGCTATGATCAAAGTACCTACCACCACATCATTAGGAACTTCAAATTAATTTTTTGTAATCACATTAAAATATACATACTCAGTGGACTTTTCTAAGTAAAATTTCCTCAAAATTAGGGGAATCAGTTCACATCTTGAACATTCTACATGTAATTAATGCATTTAACATCAATATTTTCTTCCTTTACCATGAATTGGTGAGCTTGATGGCCTTTTTCTCTACACTTGTAAAAAAACATTGATTCCCTTATTACAAAACACAGGGTGGTTCTATCCATATTTTTCACATATGGTAAATCAAAACATTTTTATACATCCCCTTTAACACATTATTCTTACCAGGATTCCCAATCAAACACTTCTTCTTCTGATTTTCCTTGAACACATACGTCATAGAGAACTAATTTCTATCATAATAATTCTTGAGGCAATATACTTATATGAAGAAAAGTTATGAGATAAAAAATCAATTAAAAGTCTAATAATTAACCCTTAAAATAAATGATCAATATTAATTTTTTTATTACAAAAAAATACCACAACATGTCCAGTTAGCCCTGTATTTTTAAACACATATTTAGTAAAATGTTCCTCCTATTTTTGTGTAATATTGAGAAAATTAAATTCTATTTTCACTCTTTTCTCACAAGAAATATATTTTTCATAGAATATATCTTTAAAATTTCCCCATTAAATACAATTGATCTCATATTCCTTTTTATTGTTTTAAATTAGAGACCATCATTGGTTCATATATCCCTTCAGATAATAGAATTCCATGATGAACTTTTCATTTTCACTACTTCCCAAAGTGATAAATATCATCTCTAGCAACATGATCTATTGTTTATCTACCAATATAAAATTAGTTACACTAAATAATCATGTATTTTAATATAAAATGTTTCTATATAGTTACACCATGTTTTGGGTTAATAGGAATATCTACTAAGGTAAAAGTATTCATCATAACCTCAGTCTACAACCCCAATATGGTTATGAACCAATTAGCCCCAACTTATAATTCATTAACTTGTTAAGGGGTAATATCCCTACATTAACCATTAGTTTTGATATGGTTCCTATTCCTTTTATTAGTCACCATCTTTCTATAAGTTAAAACACATGATTATCTCGTGTTATTTCGTTGTGAAATATAATCACTATTATATTTTGTAGAGTGTTCCATAAAAATCATGAGGTGTTTTCATAGAATATTCACTATCTATCTTGGTTCTTCAAAATATAGTTTTCTAATGTTCTTATCAAAATTCTTATACTACAAATAGAAACAACATAGACTCCTAAAACAAAAACCCAGAAGCCATTAGTTGTATTACATTATTTCTACAAAATACAGGAGTTCCCCTAATATAAAACAACTTAGTAGTATTGGAAAATTGGATATATTCATATTTAAAAAAATAAGATAAAACATTTACATATTAATATAAAATTATTATAACTTCCACTATATCCCTAAAAATTACACACAACTGCCCTATTGGTTTCTTGGGGAAATGAAAACAAATAAGGGTGATATTAGATGTTTATTCAGGAGAAACATACAATGGAATATTATATAACATACACATGGAATAATTTATATATAAAGAATAAATAAACAACATAAATACATAATAAAATAAAATTAAGGGAATTATATATCAATTAAAATAAATTAAGACATGGATAAAAATAATCATTTATCTCATACTAATGGATTTCTCAATGTCGAGCATAAATTTTTTTTCAAGGCCTTTTACAAAGACACTTATCATGTTATGGGAAGAGATATACACAAAAACCCAACATTTTTTCTCATGAGACCTTTTTATGTGTTGAGAGGATATATAATTCTTGTTCCCACCAATCAATTGATTAAGTCAAATGAATTCAATATGAGAGTCATCAAGACATTTCATACCATTACATGTGGAACATCTTGTAGAATAAAACTTGTTTATCCATATAATTAGAAATACTAACATTAAATACTTCTCCTTTCAAAACAATAATGTTTATGTTTAGGATAATATCAATTAATAAACTTGGAAGTTGTGGGGTATCATCCATGTAGCTGGTATTATACATATAAACAAATAGGGGTGAGGGTACCTCCAATGTATTAGGTTATCCATTGTAGATTGTAATTGGGTTAATAGTTTTTCATTTTTCATGACCAAAGAAATGGTAGGAAAAATCCCTCATCAGGGTTCTTTAAGAGTGTGTGAATATTCCAAATCACATCCCTAGGGAGTGTATTACCATGTTTGAAGTCCTTGGAACACTCACCAGGAATCAAGGTAATTATTGAGGGAATTTTCAAGCAACCATTTTTCAGGTGATAAACCATAAGTGTATTTATTTCACAACTTCATCCACTTAGTAGTAGCCGGATAGGAATGTATTATCTAAAACATTATACACAATTTTACTTTACCAAAAAAACAGATGAATTTTTCACCATGGAAAAGGTAACCCTTGGATCAAAATAATATGAGATATGGATAATAATATAGATTTTTGGATAACTTAAATTTCTTTGGTAATATGGAAAAAATTATTTAATGTAAATTTATGAACCACGCAATAGAAAATTAGTGGTGATTATAATATGAGCCCCAAATAATGAAAATTGAGACGGGATAACCCCGCTTATGGAATGGGTAAAAATTCAATCATAACATCTTGAAATATATGGCTTGAGATTGATCTTAAAATACCATTAATAATGTAATTTATTGATATAAAATATCAAAATAGGTAGTATATACAAAAAATAAATGAAATTTGGTGCGTAATACAAAATACAACCCAAAGAGAGGAATGTGAGATGGAGAACCCTGACCTCTAATACAAAATTACATGAAAATAATTTAAAATAATTTATTATAAATATATATATATATATTAATAACATAATAAATAACATTGATAATATCTTATTTCATTCATAATCCTAAAAAATATTCACTCTATACTTGAATTCATTCGATTTTCCACAACTTTGTTTATAGTTTTGACCATTTGTTCTGGTTTCGTAATAGTGGTGTTTTCATTCAATCTTATTCTAATATATTTTATTACTAGTACATTAAATATAATTTTAGGGATGATTTTAAATAATATTTTATTTCTCATGTTCCTTTAAAAAGTTTTTTAGACCATATCCTTGAATATGAATTCGATAATAAGCATGTTTTGGTGATTTTTGATGAACTATGAGTTTTCGGTAAAAATAAACAAGATATTGATATTCCATATCTTGGACCAAAAAAAATTTTCTAATATTTTATATAATATTATACCAGTAAATATGTTTTCATATTCAACCATGATATAAATTCATATTACTGTTCAAGTAGGTGGTTAAACTGACCCATATATAAACATACTCTGATTTAAAGAATGATTATGAAGTGGTTTTATTGAAATATCACTCACTATAAAGAAAAATGATCTTATTTAATATTTATTAGTGTGATATGTAATAATTATAAATAATTAGAATATTATTTAATGAATATTAAAATATCACATGATTAGAATAATAGACTATCGTCTTTGCGTTCTTATTTTAAATGAATAAATTAATGATGATAATTTATTGATCATATATTTAAGTGGTTATATAATTTCAAATAAAATAGTCCTAAAATATAATAAAAATGTATTTATGATTTTGTACCATCTTTGTATCAAACATTATAAAGTGGTAGAGGAAAAAAGAAACATGTTACATCATGATGGTGCTACCACAAAAACAATTTTTCGCAGCGCCCCCCTTTATCAGCGCTTGCTTAGTAGCGCTGATAAAGGGCCCCCTTTATCAGTGCTTTCTTAGTAGCGCTGATAAAGGGGGGCCTTTATCAGTGCTTTTTTTAGCACTGATAAAGGGTCGGCTTCAAAAAAAATTAAAAATATATTAATATATAAATATAGTTATATTGTTATATAAATATAATATATAATTTTTAAATATATTTTAGATAAGTATAAATGTACATTTACACTTATTATACTTAATATTTAAGATATTTAGTGAAAATGACTTCTTAAAAAATTAAAAAAAAATATTTTTAATTAATATTTAGATAATAATTATGGAGTAATAGTCATTTAATAACAATTTGAGGACTAAAAAAATTTAAAAAATTAAAAAAAAGATCCAAAATATGTTGAATACGCAACTCAAACTTCAAACGGCCATAACTTTTGATCCGGGTGTCTGTTTGAGCTCTACCACATATCAAATCGAAGCCTGCGACGAGCTCTACGTCGCTACGACTTAGGGGGGCCCCAGTCAAGCGTTTTTCGAGGCCAAAAGAGGCCCAGAAGGCCTCCAAAACTGAGTTTTTTGTTAGGGTACTCAGATTTGTTAACATTTTGTGGATTTTCAAACTCGTTTAAGGGGGTATTATTAGCTTCTCTTAGTGGGGAATAAATTTATTCTAAGGTATTACATTAATATTGATATTATGTCTTTGAAATTTCATCATTTTTTATAATGAATTGCTATTTATAATCAAATATATAACTATATGTACATATATTTTATATATTCGCACCTCAAAATTAAATTTTTTAAATAAATAATTAAACATATTTACATATAAAATATATTAGCTTTATCTAAATAATAACTAATATCCATTTTATTTAAAATACCAATATATTAATATTTATATACCTATATATTAATCTAACTATATATATATATATATTAATCTAACTATATATATATTAATCTAATAACTATATATATATATATTAATATAACTACATATATATATTAGTATTACTATAAATATATATATTAATATCACCATAAATATATATATTAATATCACTATATATATATTAATATAACTATATAAATATATATTCATATAACTATATATATGTTAATATAACTATATATATGTTAATATAACTATATATATGTTAATATAACTATATATATGTTAATATAACTATATATATGTTAATATAACTATATATATGTTAATATAACTATATATTAATATAAATATATATTACTATACGAATAAATATAACTAAATATATATATATATAGATATAGATATATATTAATACCACTATATATATATATTAATATTACTATATATATTATAATATAACTATATATATATTAATATAAATATATATTACTATACGAATATTTATAACTAAATATATAAATATATATATATATAGAGATATCATGAATTGGAAAGCAAATCAAAATAGAGTAGTGGTAAGGGCTTAGGCGCGCAGGGGGGAGGTCTCGAGTTCAAATCCTAGTGGAGGCAGGGGTGCGCGCGCATGGGGAATATTGGAGCAAGCGCTATTAAAGGGTGGAGGGGGGTGCGTGGGGTGTGTGGGGTGTTGTATAGGGGCTGAAAAGCGCTGTAAAAGGGGGGGTTCAAGCGCTATAAAATCCCTCCCGATTGGCAGTATTTTTTAAATTTTTTTAAATTTTTTTAATTTTTTTTAAATTTTTTTAAATTTTTTTAACTTTTTTTAACTTTTTTGAACTTTTATCAGCGCTTTTTTTAAAAGCGCTGATAAAAGGGTCCTTTATCAGCGCTAAAACGAGAGCGCTGATAAAGGAAGCGCTGATATAGGACCCATTTATCAGCGCTAAAAAAAGCGCTGATAAAGGGGTACTTTTATCAGCGCTATTTTTGAGCGCTGATAAAAGACCCCTTTTATCAGCGCTTTTTTTAGCGCTGATAAAGGGGTCCTATATCAGCGTTTTTTAGAGCGCTTATAAAGGGGACCCCCCTTTATCTACGCTGGCTTTATCAGTGCTTTTCTAGCGCTGATAAAGGCCATTTTTAGCGCTGATAAAGGCCGTGTTTGTAGTAGTGTGGTAGTTTACACAATGCACACACTACAATTTTGTTTTCCTTAATGTATGAGTTATATGAATAAAAATTATAATTAAAATAGTAGATAAACATTAATGTATATAAATTATAAAAATATAATTATATTATTATGTCTGGAATAAATTTTAAAGAATATAATTAAGAAGAAAACTAAGTAGTTGATAATAGTCATGCAGGGGACTTTAATTTTTCCTTGGATGTATCCTTGGAAATGAGGACCTTATGATAAGTAATGGGGACTAAAATATTTTGACATTGGTAGATAGTTATAGGAAGATAAAAATGGGATATTTTCAAGGAAAAATCAAATGATAATTGATTTTTGAGGTGGTGAAGATGTTTCCCTTTTATAAGTGAATTGAATGGTAGTTTTAGAAATACCAATAGAATTTTGATAAATTAATTTCACTAATAAAGGGTTAATGGATACAAAAAATAAAAAATTAGGAATAGGGGTGAGTTTGGGTCAATCCACACCTCAAAAATAAATTTTCCCCCATGACTCCTTATCAAGACCCCTAAAGGTTTCAATTGGTGTCAGCGGTTGATTTATCAAACGCCCCTAGGTTTTGTTCAGTGTGTTGTTTGCATGGAAACTCGGTAGATGTTTTTCAAAAAAGGAAATCGAGATCTTGGCCCTGAGATGATTAATTGGAGAGGGGAATTTGTAGTGCTACAGTGACTGGTGAGGATCATGTGTTGTCTTCTCGGACGATAGGGAAGATAGTTGATGTTTATACGTCAGAATGTTCTATTCTAAAGCTTTCAACAAAGTCTTTATCACTACTTCCTATTGCTCCTTGTCAGCCTATGTCTCTATAATCTAGGTTGGAATACCTTAAATTTTATGCGTTGTCTTGGGAGGAGGGGGAAATTTTTGAAGACATCCCTTCCCTTCACGAAGCCCTGCCAAGGGTGCTTCCGTCTCCGTCCTAATGCTTTCTGATCTCCACATTTCATTCTCTAGAGTAACTAGGGAGGTACCTGTTGGCCACTTCTAGATTTCCCAAGAATATCCAGGAGGTGATTCTGAGGATGGTGCCTTCAATAGGGGTGGTGATGGTGATGCGCGCTACCCAAAGTTCACCTTCCAGGATGATGTTGATTTCTCTATTATAAGAGGATTTGGTTCCATGTTCACCCTATGCAACGTCAGCTAACAAACTATCCTTTATTAAAGATTCAGTTATCCCTCTTAAAAAGAATATTCTTATACCAAAGAAGTCTCTGTCCCCATATGGAATCATCATGCCAGTTACTATATCTATGCCTAAAGAACATGGTAAAATTATCTTGGCTCCAAAAAACATATACTTCTTACCAGAAGTCCAATAACTATATCTTTTAATGATATCTTTGACTTTGTGGAATTCTTTAGGGTTGGGGTCACCCACAAAGGGATCCTTCATGGCCTCTGAGGTCAGGAAGCATAATGTGTGTCTGGTTTTTATTTTGTAACCTAAACAAAAACCCATAAAGATCACTATATTTGATAAGAAAATGGGGTTTGGGCATTATATTCATGCTTAACCTGAGAAAAAACATCTCTTGATTTTCTAAAAAAAGGAGGAGTGGGTAGATGTGGTCCAGGATTTGGAAGAATGTATGAAGGTTAGGATATCAATGAAGGGAGATATTATCCTTTTTCCTTCATTTATTCAAGAAAATACATGCAATGTATAAGGAACCTATGGTATTATTTGGATTCATTTTATTCTCTTGGTCTAACTTGGTTTATAGGTGTTGATTTCAACTCGATTCTGGATGATTCAGAGAAAAGAGGAGAGATTTTTAGTGCTAAAGTTGTCATGCATAATTTCATACCCAACATTTCTCACAGGTGGCTTGTGTACTTGGGTTTTAAGGGCTGAAAACACACTTTGTGCAACAACTGTAAGGTCACTAGCCACATTTGGAGCCATCTTGATAGAGTTTTATCCAGCGTTCAAGGATTAAAAACATTCTCAAAGGTTTCTATTTACCATTTGTCTCATGTTCCTTCAGATCAAGCTCCACTGCTAGTAAATTTTAAAATATGTGACCCTGATAATATTTTGTTTTTATATTACTCTAATTTGCATTAGGATGACAGATTCTTACAAGTGATGAGAGAGTCTTGGGAGAAGGAAGAGATCGAGAGGGCATGGGATGGCCTTTGGGGCATCTTAGGTGTCTTAATAAGGATATAAGTGGATGGTTGATGAAGAATACTTTTGATTATATCTAGGTGGAATCCTTACAAGAAGATATTGACACAATGGAAGAGGAGCTTCAGAGCAGTTGGGATGAGGGTATTTTCTTGATTCTTTGTGATAAACGTAATCTTCTAACAGCATGCTTATTGGAAATTGAGAGTTCTGACAAGAAAAGATATGAAAATTGATGGCTTAAGGAAGGTGACCACAATAATGCTTACTTCCAAGACTACTTTTAAGGAGAGGAAAAAAATGAAGATTAATATTAGGAATGATAATGGTTCATATACTTCTGATGTGAATGTGGAAGGGAGGTTGGCTTTGCAACACTTTGATGGTTTACATATAGGGGAGGCACCTGTTTGTAGTCATGGTTTATCGGAGGAATAGGTGGAATTTATGGGTATCATTCCAAGAATGATCATTGAGGAGGATAACTTGGCTCTTATGACTATGCCCTCTGGGGAGGAGATTTACGGAGTAGTTTGCATCATGTCTCCTAGTAGCACACCAGGCCCGTACGGCTTTCCGAGAGATTTCTATGTGGATGGTTGGGAAATCATTGGGGATTTCATCATTAAGGTGATTCAAGATTTTGTCTAAGGTGGATCTATCAACCAAATTACTTTCTCTTCAAGGGTGGCCCTTATCCCAAAAGTGAAGGACCTTTCATGTTTTAATTTTTATAGACATATTTTCTTGTGCAATGTTTGTTACAAAATTCTGGCAAGTTTGATTGTGAAGGGATTGAATGGGGTGATTCTTCTAATTGTGTATTAGGAACAACATGGTTTTGTTAAAGGAATTAGTATTCAAGGTGAAATTGGAATTTCCAAAGAGCTAGTGGAGGATATTAACAAAAATATTATTGGTTCCAATATCATCATTCAAGTGGATATGGATAAAGCTTAGGATAAATTAGAATGGAACGTTGTTATTTGGTCCATAAAGAGATTTGGCTTCCATGAGTGGGTCATTGATCTGTGATTCAGATGCTACTCCTCTCCATGGTTATCTATTTCTCTTATGGGAAAGGGATATGGATTCTTTAAAAGCATGCGGAGTGTGCGGCAAGGGTTCCCTTTGTCTCCCACTATTTTCATTCTTACTCAGGATGCCTTATTTCGAAACCTCCATAGGAGTAAGGATGAAAGAATAATCCTCTTGTATAAGAAAACTGAGGAAGGTTGTATTTCTCATCTCATGTTTGATGATGATATTCTTCTCTTCATTAATGGTTGGCATAATTCACTACATAACCTCTTGAAGATTATGGTGTTGTATGGTGATCTAAGCGGCCAAATAATCAATGTTAGGAAGATAAATTTTTATATTTCCAATAAGTGTTCTGCTGGAAGAAGCAAGGGAATTCATAAAATTCTTGGAATTTGGAGGAAATAGTTTCCTATGATTTATCTTGGGGCAGTGATTTATTTTGGTCAGATTAAGAAGACTTTCTTCAACGATACATTGAATAGAATATTGAGGAGAATTGTAAATTGGAAGAGCATATTTCTTTCTTTTGGTGGGCAGGTTACATTGATTAATTGTGTTCTATATTCTATCCCTATACATTTTCCTTTAACTATAATCCCTCCAAAAGGTACCCTTGATAAGATGTATAATATCATGAACTGTTTCTTATGGTATGCACACTTCACAGACTACCACCATTGGGCTTTTTTGGAACCGTATGGCCAAACTAGTGGAGGAGGGAGGTATTGGCCTAAGGGACATTAATTATTCCATGAAAGCCAAGAAAGAACAGTTGGAATGGGACTTTCTAGGGGTGAATCCTTATGGGAAACCTTTCATAGAAATCATTATGTCATACATTGGGAAGATTGGGACAACCATCGTGGCAAGCTATTGAAGTTGTCTAAACATGTTCTTCAACATTTGGAAAATCTAGACGATGTTACCCAATGGGTTGTTTGAAGAGGAAATATCAATTTATGGAGGGATAATAGGGTGGGAGAGAGATTATTTTTTCTAGCTTGTTTGGGGCCAGAAAAGTTAGTTAAGGAGGAAAGATTTTATCCTTCCCTGTTGGGGGCCATTCTAAGAAAAGAGAAGATGGATGTTTTCAATTCTATTTCATTCATGGATGAGGATGGTAGATATTGTTTTACCAGGTCATCTTTGGGTATCTTAAATGTACTTGAATATAGAGGGCTACTGTATGTGGTACCTACTCAGGATGAGTGGGATTCATGATTATGGGGTTAGGACATCCCAACGAAGATGAATTTTCTGGTGTGGAGGCTGTGGAATTAATCAATTGCAACAGAAGATAATGTTCAAGCAAAGGGTATTTCTATAGCTTCTCATTGTTTCGGTTTTAGTAGTCCTTAAATGGATTTTGTCTTTAATTTATTTCATTCGGGTGAGTGTTATGTGGGAATTTGGCCTACTATCGATGTTCGGATGGACTCTACGAAAAAATACGAGTCTTTGTAAAATTTAATTACATTCTGGTTTATGGGGTCGGACCACAGTGAGATGGAGAGTAGGATTCACTGCATAATGTTTAGATCCATTTGTTGGATTTTATGGGACACACAGAATCTGACCATAATGGATAAACGACCTTCAATTCCATATCTTAAAGTAAGAGTTAAGACCCTCATACATGAGTTGGTCTCAATTTTGAATGGCGGACACTGACCACAGAAGCTTGGAAGATTCTTGAATAAGCCTATCATTTTTTATAGATTTCTAAGAAAATGGGTTAGATGGATTCCTCTAGTTAATGGATCCAATCTTAATGTTGATGGTTCCTTCATGAATGGTCACATACGATGGGTGGTTTGATCAGGGACCCAAATGGGTCAGTTCTTGTGTCTTTCAGCACCTTTTATGGTATGGGGTACTCCTTGTTCACAGAGGCAAGAACCTTTCTCATCAGATTCTCTATTTTCCAAAGGTTTGGCTTGCAGGTATTTGAGGTTAAATCAGATTTTGATATTTTTTTATGGTAAATCCATCAGAAAAAATATCCTCCATGGAGTCTAATTTATCTTATTAGAAGTTTTTCTAAGGAAATCAATGAAGGGTGCAAGGTTCATCATGGATTCTCTTTCTCAGGTAGAAAGTGAAGAGGAGCCATTTATTGTTTATTCTAGTTTAGGTTTTCTTCTTTAGGAATGTTGGGATGTGTTCTGGGGGGATTTTCTTAGACTTCATCACTTCAAACCTCTGTGATTGTATTTTTGTACTTTTGATGGGTGATTTTTTCAATCATTTAATAAAAAATCATTTTTTGGTCATAAAAAATCATCATTTATTTACTTAGGGATGATGAAAAATATACAACTTATTTCAAGTGGGAGATGGTGAAAAATCCTTCTATTTGATTTTTAAGGAGGAGAATGATTTATGGAATCACCACTCAGTCGTATTGGATAAATAAATTTGAAAATTTTAACTCATGAAAACCGTATTCTAGATGTTGCCATTTTTTGTGAGAGAATGAATGGATGTGTACCACATATCAGAAGTGAAGATAGATAATTCCTTACATAATAAATAAAATATTCAAAAAACTCAACCCCTGAATCTAATTCACTTACATATATATATATAATGATGAAGAATAATCCAACACATATAGATATTTATTTTATCTTATTTATTTATTATTTCAATCGTATCACATTTAATTTGTTCGTTCTATTTAAGTTTTAGGATATTAAAAGGTTTAAGGGTTACTAAAGTAATCTCAAAAAAATATGGTTATCATGTGAAGAATCTTTTATCAAATAATAGGGATTAGTGTATGAGTATATAATTTGAAACATTTCTAGATAAGAATGGAATTTTATAATTGTATAGATAACTATAAACCCCAAAACCAAGTCGTGTGGTGAAATCAATGAGAAAATTTTTTGAATAGGAGGCTCAAATAATTTTGGTTAAACTTTAAATATCACTTTGTTTTTTAAGGAACGTAATTATAGAAATAATTCATATAAAAAAATATTGTACATTTCATCAAAATTTAGATAAGTATCGTTATGAGATTTATTACTAGAAGACCCCAATTAAGAAGTATTTTTGGGGTTTTTGGGTATCATTGTATAATTATGGTTAAATAGATTGTGGATTTGATGGAATTTATTTGGGAAATATATCAATGATATGATTCTATCACTATCACAGCATGGATTTAGAAAATGTAGGTTACATAATTGAGAAAATGGTTATTAAACACTCTTTTAATGAATATGGAAAGTAATAAAAGCCAATGTAAGTTGACAAACAATGTAATGTTTTATAAAAAACTATAAATCCAAGAAAATGTTAAAATATATAATGAAATTTTGTGTGATTGTATTTATTCAGATGTTTCAATAAATTAGGATAAATATTATTTAGTTCATACATAGTTGAGTAAATGGCCAGAGGCTCCAAACATCATTGTATATCAGAATACTATAATTTGAGTAAGAATATTTTTTGAGGACAATATTACATGCCTTTTTATTTATTAGGTTTAACAAAGGGATTTATATGAAACATTAATGTATCATGAGTGGATGGAAGTGGTGGAGTATTAGTTTGATCGGATTGAGGGGAATTGTTAGAGTTGGTGGCCTAGAACCAACTACATTGTACTTTATTCATTAATAAAAGACTTATAACATCTTGATTGTTCTTCTACGGGACAATTCATGTGATAATGTCCTAAGGACAGCTGTTGCATTAATGGGTCATAGAGGATCCCTGCTATGATGATAACCCAAAAGTGCCATAACACTGTTCTTGAATATATGTTCTATGGCCGGATGATATTATTTGGGGGACACAAATAATACAGGTCATTAGGGGTGAGGACTCATAAAACTTTGAGGCACCTTCTCATGGTGTGCGCCCTTGTTAATATCCAGGAGCATATTATGATAACAAGACCCACCAGTAGGAAATCCACATTTCATAGTGTCACCGGATGTTCCTATCTGCAGATGTGTGTATTGGTCCTTAGAATTTAATATTATTATTAATGGGTATTACAACTCGCGCACTTATATGTATTGATAAAAACTGTGATGACACACTGTTCGCAGCGAGGTAGGATATGTTGGGTGTGTCACGAGTAATACTTCATTAATAGATAATGCGAGAAATGATTTGTCCCTTCTATTCCATAACGGATGTAGATGTCTCAGGCCATTTGATGGAATTGATATAGCCTAAATAAATCCATGTCCATGGTAAGGTATGGGCGAGTTCAATTCCGGGAAGTCAAAGAAATAATAATTGAGCACATGGGTTGATAGCACTAGCATGCAACACGCTTCATTAGAGATATCGAGACAAAGGGATTATATTACACGGTAAGCATTCGTAGGAGGTTACACATCATTGTGGCGTTCTCTTCTTTCTCTATGGGTTCCTTGGCGTGTTGCTAGATGTTAACCTTGGAATTTACGTAGGATATGCCTAATGCCACTGAGAAAGAGGCCTAGAGGGTCACACACTAAGTGTGTCCATGTATCTCAGTTAAATATTAATTTAACAAGTTAAATAAATATTATTCCCGGCTGTGGTTTAATAATTATTTAAGGATGCCTGATCGCATTTATTTTGACATGAGTTATTCAAGAGAATTTATTGTGGGTGAAATAATATATTTATTAGCGAGTAATGCAGTTACATTTATTTAAGAAATAAATAGACATTAATCAAGGTCTAATAAATGTGGTAAAAATAAATGGAAAATAAAAGTACACGCCGTGTATATTAAATATACACACAGTGTAGTTTTATGGAAAACAAGTACACGTCGTGTATTTATTATTACACACCGTGTAGTTTTCCAGTCGGGATTTTGAGGATATAAAATTGTTTTATTAAATGATATTAATTATAATCAGCGTGGGCGCATGTCAAGGAATTAATAATTCGACATGGGGTTTAAATAAGAGTTAACAAAATAAATAAAATGCGTAATGCGTTTATTTATTGTCACAACTCTATTAACCTCAAACCCGATTGTAAATATCCTCACAACCCCAAAACTTTTCCAGAGCCATTGTTGTGCACAACGGATTTTGAAATACTCTCAACCCAAGAGATAATTCTCTTTCCACCAAGAAATCCATCAAGTTACGAGAGCGAGATCATCCACCAGATCAAGGTAGTCGAAGGCAGACATCGCAAGCGAAGGTTAATCCGCGCTAGCACCCGGAGATCCCTTCAGCGACGTCCAGAGATACATGAAGCGTGTGTGGATCACCACTAGAGGAATCATATACTTGGATTCTATGACACAATGACGGATCACAGGATCGTGACCGGAAACATCGATGAATAAATAATTCCACCGAGGTAATTCTTGTGAATTAATTAAATTAATTATAACCAACATATGATGATCCTATCTCAATGGTTCCGGGACTATTCTTTTCTTTTTTGTTCTTCATTCCATTCCAATGATCTGCCATTTTATATTGCGACAGATCTCGGATTGAACGTTGTTTAACGCTAAAATTAAAGTTGGACAAACCCACCAACGTTCTTCCGCTGCACCCGGAACCTAAAAGTTGTATCAGAGTGGTCATATCATTGGTTATAATTATTTATTTTTTCATTGGTGATTTACGTATTTAATAATTTAGTTATTTCAATTCATGTTTAATCATTCTGGAAATCTGAATCTCGAGATCTGTTCCTCCTCCCTCGTTTCTCTTTCACCACACAGAAATGAATTTTTCTTTTAATTTTGAATAAAATAAAATAGAGGAACTCATCCGAAGGAGCCAAAAGTTTTTGTCCATAAAACACCAGAATACATGGCATGTATTCAAAAGTACATGTCGTTTAGTCTAGGTTCAATGCATTGAATGATCCACCAAATCAGGCCGTGTATTGGATTCTTTCTAAGAATTTAAGACACCGTGTGTTGACCAGAAACAGCTGGCACACGGTTTCCGGATTACACGCCCTGTGGTCCAATGAACACGGCGTATAGTCCCTTTGGGTTAGGGTTGGGCCGTGTACCCCGTACACGGCTTGCCCAGCTGGAAACCGTGTAACGTGGAAACTACATGGCGTGTGTCCCATAGAACACGCCGTGTACTCCAAAAATTTCCGAAGTACATTAACACGCCCTATCCCCGGGCGTGTACTTAGGATGGACGGTGAAGAACGGTACACACTCTGTAGTCGGAACTACATGCCGTGTACTCACCCTAATTGCCCAGATTTATTAAAATTTATTATTCTAATATATAAACCCTTGAGACGTGTACCATGGTGCAGGCGTAAAGCTGAGGCACAACACGTGATAGGTGTTTTATATATATGTGTTTAATTTAACATCTGTGTAGTGAACGGGAATTCACTGGGTTGCCTCCAAGGTACAAGTTACGTACAATGATAATTTTAAATGAATATATTTGTTTAAAATTATGATGGATGAGAATCTCAAGGAAGTTCAGAAAAAGGGTTTAAGATAAAAGGATTGATTAATTAAAGATAATTAATTAATTCGAGCGTGATTTATCTTAAATAAGAATGATTAAATAATTGAATGCTAGTTTTATTTATGCATAAATATTGTTGCATGTATGGATAATCATGATCTAGACCGAGACCTTTGTATGTGAATGGTTTCTTTTAATTTATTTATTTAAATTAAATTTGTTGGCCTGCGAGCCATCTCCTCATTAATATGTAGGGCTTGCGCGCCCAAAAATTATTTTATGTAAAATACCCTTTTTACCCCTCACCTGCGTGTGAGATAAATGCATATGTAATGGATGGAGCTCCCAAGATAGTGAAGGAGGATCATGTCAGGAGCCAAGGTGAAACCAATCCAAGGAGATACAAAGGTGGACAGGTGGAAAGCTGTAAACACGAACCTGAAAGGTTCAAGGTGTTTCTCCCCAAGGTCTTGGTTTAGTTTATCAACCGCTAGATAAACTAACCAATAGAAAAATCTCATGATCATACCATTTATTTTATTTCTGTCAGTTGCATGGTTTATTTATTGTGGGTGTGTTGTCACAATCACACAATTAAAGAATTAAAAAAGCATGCAAGATGGAACTAAAATAAAACTGGCTTATATGTAAATATTATCTTAGACATGGTTAATAACTTAAGTATATCTCACTTAATATTAACAAGAATGTAATCAAAGATAATAAAATGGAAATTTACGTATAAGGAAAAAATCCCTCAAAAGAAATATTAAGTCGGTATAGACTTCCATAAACTTGGTTAGAATCGAACCATAGTTCAAAGTGCTTGACCAACCCTAGTTGGGGTGCTTTCAATTATCGGGGAATTCTAATACAAGGTTTTAGGTTGACTTGAATTGGTTCGCATTAAGGGTTGACTACCATAGAAGGAAATGGTGTGACCAAGAGGCAAAGGTATAGGAAATCCAAAATAAAAGGACTTCAGGATTGGGGAGTCCACTCAATGGATCAAGGAGCTGTGAGTTAATGCAGTTGGCATTTGGAATGCCTACCTAAAACCCTTCAAGTTGCTTGACCAACCCTAGTTGGGGTAATTCAAAGGTAAATATGGTTCTTTGCCACTATAATATTTAGGAAATAGAATATTCCAAAATCAATGGTGAGGGATATTGGATTTCGATAAAATAATGGGAGACTAATAAGTATTAATTTATTTATTTGTCTCAGTTTTGTAATAAAGTACTAAAACATTGCTCATCTTAATTTGTAGAAATGAAAATAAAAGGACTTCAAACATATCATTGCGAACCATACTTGAGAAGGAAAATCATCTCACCGACACCAATTTCCAAGAGTGGCAGAGGCGTTTACCCATCATGCTTTGCCACGAAAGGAAATTGTATGTGCTGGAAGAGCCTATTCCAGTTGCACCTGCGAAAGAGGAAAGTGATGAGGAATTGTCTCTCTATATGAAACACATGGATGATGCCACAGATGTCCAGTGTTTCATGATATCGTCCATGTCCAATGATATCTTGAAGAAACATGAAAACATGGATGCATATAGCAAGAAGTCTCACCTTAAGGATCTCTACCAAGAGAAGGCGAGACAGGAGAGGTATGAGATGTCCAATGATTTGTTTACAACTAAGCATGGAGAGACCGTGTCAGCTGGGCCTCATGTAGTCATGCTCATTGGCTACATTGAACTCCTGGACATCTTAGGGATTAAATTCTTGGATGAGTTGCATACAGATCTCATCCTATCATCACTTCCCAAGACCTTCTCTAGCTTCATTTTCAATTATAACATGAGCGACAATGAGAAGAGTCTATCGTAGCTTCTGACATTGATTCTCCAGGTAGACAAGGACATGGGGCGTGACAAACCCACAGTCCTTATGGTGATCAAGAAAAGGAAGGACAAGGTAAAGGGTCCAAAGACTTAAAAACGGTCTAAATCCCCCAAGAACCGTCCCTCCAAGAAGGAGAAGATCCAGAGGCAGGGCAAGGAACAGGAGGCGGTGTGTTTTTCATGTGGAAAGCAGGGCCAGTGGAAGAGGAACTACACCCAAAAGTGTGGGGACGCTAAAGGTGTGTTCGTTATCGAGTGTAATCTTTCTATTTCTACACATTGGGTATTAGATACAACTTGTGGGGCTCACATATGTATTCAAATGAAGGAACCAAGTAGATTTAGAAATAATTCCATAGGAGAGGTGGATCTTCGAGCTGCCAATAGCACAAGGATGGTTGTGTTGGCTATTAGCGACTACCACCTCTCATTGCCAACTGACATGATTTTGGTTTTACATAACTATTATTATGTGCCTAGTGTTACCCAGAACATAATTCCTGTATCTTGTTTGGATATGGATGGATTTATTTTCATGTTTGAAAATAAGGGTTGTATCTTTTATAAGAACAACGTATGTTATGGTATGGCACATTTAAATAATGGTTTTTATGCATTAAATTACAAAAACCAAGTGTTGAAAATCTATAACGAAACAAACTCACATGACTCATACATCACCCAGTTGTGGCATCACCGTCTCGATCATGTAAACGAGAAGCGCTTGACAAAGATCTGCCGAGATGGCTATTTAGACTCTACTAAACTAAAACCCCTTGATAGATGTCACACTTGTTTACAAGGTAAAATGACCAAACCGCCTTTCGGTGGATAGGGTGAAAGTGCCACAGAGCTTCTAGGATTGGTACACACGGATGTATGTGGACCATTTCTAGTAGAAGCTAGAGGTGGATATTCTTACATCCTTACTTTTACTGATGATTTGAGTAGATACATATTTGTCTACTTAATGAGGCATAAGTCAAAATCCTTAGAGAAATTTAAGGAATTCAGGAATGAATTAGAGAATCATCTTGGTAAGAAGATAAAGAAACTTCGATCAGAGGTGGAGAATATTTGAACCAAGAGTTCATCGATCTTCAACGAGATTCTGAGATTCTATCTCAGCTCACTCCTCCTTATACACCATATTGGAATGGTGTTAGTGAAAGGATGAACCACACCTTGTTGGACATGGTGAGGTCGATGATGAGTCATCTGGATCTTCCATTATCCTTTTGGGGATATGCATTACAAACTGCATCATACACATTAAACCGAGTACCAACTGAGGCAGAAAATGGAATTCCCTCCGAGTTATGGAAAGGAAAGAAACCCATTTTGTCGCATACATGTGTATGGGGATGCGAGGCGTTTGTTAAGGCCTTCTTAGGCAACAAACTAGCACCACAGGGCACGAAGGGTATCTTTATAGGATATCCTAAGGAAACGAAAGGAGATTACCTATATAACCCTCAGCATAAGAAATTGAATGTTGCCAGACAAGCCATCTTTCTTGAGAGGGAGCACATCCTCAAAAAGGATAGTTGGAGCAAGATTGAATTCGATGAAGTTGATGCTCAAGATACATAGGAGTTGGTACAGGAACAAGTTCCACAGGTCCCCGTGGAAGAGGTTTCATAAACACAAGTACTGTGTAGGAGCTCAAGAGAGGTAAGGGAACCAGAGAGATTTGGTTTCCTAGTCACCGAGGATGGTGAATCATTATTGTTGGACAATGATGAACCTCTCTCCTACAAAGAAGCAGTAGAAAGCTCAGAAGCTTCAAGATGGCTAGAAGCAATGAATTATGAGATGGATTCCATGTATCAAAACCAAGTATGGGTTCTGATCGATGAGCCAGTTGATGTAAAGCATGTCGGATGAAAATGGGTATTCAAGAGAAAACCGGACATGGAAGATCAAGTTAGAACCTATAAAGCAAGGCTAGTGGCTAAAGTATTCATACAGCGTCAAGGAATTTACTATGATGAAACCTTCTCTCCATTTTCGATGTTTAAATCCATAAGAATCATACTTGCCATAGCAGCTTACCATGACTACGAGATTTGGTAGATGGATGTAAAAACAACATTCCTTAATGGGAAACTTCAAGAAGATGTCTATATGACACAACCAGAATGGTTTATGACACCAGGTGATGCCAAACGGGTTTTCAAGTTACAGAAATCCATTTATTGATTGAAGCAAACATCCAGGTCATGGAACATTTGATTTGATGAATCCATAAAGGAATTTGGTTTCATTAAGAATGAATGTGAGCCATGTGTTTATAAGCGGTTAAATGGGAATGCGGTCATTATCCAAGTAGTATATGTTGATGACATATTGCTTATTGGAAACGACGTACCGGCCTTACAGTCAGTTTAGGACTGGTTGAACAAGTTCTTCTCCATGAAATATTTAGGTGAATCATCCTACATTCTAGGGATCAAGATCATTCATGATAGATCCAAGATGCTGCTTGGACTAAGTTAGGGTACATACATTGACCAGATACTAAAGATATTTAGAATGGAACAATCCAAGAGAGGATTGGTTCCAGTGTCACATGGCTTACATATTTCTAAGAAAATGTGTCCTCAGACACAACAAGAGAAAGATAGAATGAGTAAGATCCCATACGCTTCGGCTATAGGATCCATTATGTATGCCATGTTATGTACCATGCTTGATGTTTCCTATGCACTGATCATGGTAGGCAGATATCAAGCAGATCCAAGCGAACAACATTGGACTGTTGTTAAGACAATACTTAAGTATCTAAGAAGAACTAAGGATAACTTCCTGGTGTATGGAGGAGATGAGAAGCTTGTCATTAGAGGGTATGCTGATGCTGGTCTTCAGATAGATAAAAACGATTTGAAGTCATAATCTATATATGTTTTCAGTCTCAATGGAGGAGCTGTGAGCTGGAAGAGTTCAAAGCAGCTACTTGTCGCCAATTCTACAGCGGATTCCGAATATATAGCGGCTTCTGATGCAGCCAAAGAATCCGTATGGATTCAGAACATTTTCCAGGAGCATGATGTGGTGACTAGTAGTAAAGATCCCATTACATTGTATTGTGATAATACAACAGCGGTGGATCTTGCAAAAGAACCATGGTCACATCAACGGACAAATCATGTACTCTGTAAGTATCACCTCTTGAGGGATTTCAATCATAGGGGTAAAGTTGCAGTGAGAATAGTGTCCACAAAAGAGAACATGGCGGACCCCATGACTAAAGGCCTATCTGAGCAGAAGAATGAATATCATGTAAGAGCTAGCGGGTTAAAGGTTGTTAGCAGTTGGCTCTAGTCCAAGTGGGAGTCTGTTGGAGTTGGTGGCCTAGAACCAAATAATTTTTACTTTATTCATTAATAAAAGCCTTATCACATCTTGATTATTCTTCTGCGTGACAATGCATGTGATAATGTCCTAAGGATAGTTGTTGCATTAATGGGTCATAGTGAATCCCTGCTATGATGAGAACCCAGAAGTGACATAACACTGTGCTTGAATATATGTTCTATGGCCAGATGATATTATTTGAGGGACACAAATAATACAGGTCATTAGGGGTGAGGGATCATAAAACTTTGAGGCACCTTCTCATGGTGTGCTATCTTGGTAATATCTAGGAGGATATTATGAGAACGAGACCCGCCAGTAGGAAATCCATATTTCATAGTGTCATTGGATGTTCCTATTTGAGGACGTGTCTATTGGTCTGTAGACATTAATATTATTATTAATGGGTATTAAAACTCATGCACTTAGATGTATTGACGAAAACTGTGACAACACACTATTTGCAGCGAGGTAGGATACGTTGGGTGCATCACGAGTATTAATGCATTAATAGATAATGTAAGAAAGGATTTGTCCCTTCTGTTCCATAACTGAAGTAGATATCTTAGGCCCTTTTATGGAATTGATATAGATTAAATAAATCCATGGCCATGGTAAGGTATGGGAGAGTTCAATTCTGGGATGTCAAAGAAATAATAATCGAGCACATGGGTTGATGGCACTAGCATGCAACCCACTTGATTAGAAATATCGAGACAAAGGGATTATATTTCATGGTAAGAATTCGTAAGAGGTGACATGTCATTGCGGTGTTAACTTCTTTCTCTATGGGTTCCTTGGCGTGTTGCTAGATGCTAACCTTGGACTTTAGGCAGACTCTGCCTAATTCCACTAAGAAAGAGGCCTAGAGGGTCACACACTAAGTGTGTCCATGTATCTCAGTTAAATATTAATTTAACAAGTTAAATAAATATTATTCTCGTCTGTGGTTTAATAATTATTTAAGGATGCATGATCGCATTTATTTCGACACTAGTTATTTGAGAGAATATATTGTGGGCGAAATAATATATTTATTAGTGAGTAATGCAGTTACATTTATTTAAGAAATAAATAGCCATTACTCAAGGTCTAATAAATGTGGTGAAAACAAATGGAAAATAAAATTACACGCCGTGTATATTAAATATACATGCAGTGTAGTTTTATGGAAAACAAGTACAAACCATCTATTAATTATTACACGTCGTGTAGTTTTCCAGTTGGGATTTTGAGGATCTAATATTGTTTTATTAAATGATATTAATTATAATCAGTGTGAGTAAATGTCAAGGAATTAATAATTCGACATGAGATTTCAATAAGAGCTAATGAAATAAATAAAACACGTAACGCGTTTATTTATTATCATAACTCTATTAACCTAAAACCCGATAATAAATATTCTCACAACCCAACACTTTTCCAGATCCATTGTTGTGCACAACAGATTTGGAAATACTCTCAATCCAAGATAGAATTCCATTTCCACCAAGAACTCCCTCATGTTATGATAGTGATATCCTCTACCAGATCAAGGTAGTCGAAGGCGGACATCGCAAGCGAAGGTTCTTCCGCGCTAGCACCCGGAGATCCATTCGGCAAAGTCTAGAGATATGTGGATCACGTGTGGATCACCACTATAGGAATCATATACTTGGATTCTACGATGCAAGGACAGATCACAGGATCGTGATCAGAAACATCGATGAAGAAAGAATTCTCCTTAGGTAATTCTTGTGAATTAATTAAATTAATTATAACCAACATGTGATGATCCTATCTCAATGGTTCCAGGACTCTTCTTTTATTTTTCGTTCTTCGTTCCATTCTGAAGATATAGCGTTTTATATCGTGATGGATCTCGGATTGAACAATGTTTAACGCTAAAATTAAAGTTGGAAAAACCCACCAACGCGCTTCCGCTGCGTCTGGAACCTACAGGAATAACATGTGTGTGTTGGTTCTATGGTGAGATATAAATTTTTTTAATCAAGTGGGTGTTCTAAAACAAATAGAATGAAAGAGGTGAAGTAGTAAGTAATAAGACAAGTTTAGTGTTAAAATACTACTCAAAATATAAAGTATTTGAATTTTATGAGAAATTGTCCATTGTACTAAGTTCTGAGACAATAAGAATATTTCCAAATATCACCACTCAAAGGAGATGAAAGATATTTTAATTTGATTTCATGTATGTATTATTGAATGAATATATTGGGGAAGAGTTTTATATTAACCAATCATATGACCTTTTTACTTTGGGATTATGATGTATTTATAAGAAATATAATGAAAATTTTATATGTTTTTAATAAATCAATGAGATCTTAGTAGTTGAAATTGGATGTGTATTTGAAGTTAGTGGGTGTTTGTAATGGAAGTGTATAATGAAATATTTACATTAATGAGTGCTCAAATAAATCACTCATCATCAATGTTTATATCAATGTTATTTTATTTACAGAAATGATACTGAATTTTTCAAGGAGTTTTCTTCCAAAATAAAGAAGTTGATGGAGTTGTTACTATATGGATAGATAATATATTTATTGTCTCTTCATATTACACAAGAAACTTATCTTATCCTTATTTATTAGGTAAATTATTCCTAAGAACCATTGAATTAATTTTTACTCGAATATTAAAAGGATGTTTTTAATCAAATGTGAGTCGGATAAAAAAATTATAATTATGATAAAGGTAAATAATTAAAAAAATGAGTTTATAAAAGTCAATAGAATTTTATATTGTTTGACTGCTTTAACACTAAACATTTATTATGATATTTCATTGTGTGCTAAATATCATTATACACCTAATTAATCAGTGCTCATTATTTTGAATATAATCCTAAGGTATATAAAAGGTTAATTATTTTGGGTTGATTTATTAAAAAAGTTATTTTTAACTTTTTTGGATGTGTTATGGTGGATTTTGATAGAAGTGTTGATGATCACAATTCTATGTTAAGTGGATTTTTAATATTTATATAATACTGTGTTTCATTTAATGTAAAGAGGTGTAATTTGTTTACTTTGTGTACTAAGAAAAATATGTTATTACAAAAGAAGAAGTGTTTGTATTTATGTGGAAAAAGACTTAGTTAAATGATACCATTCTTGAATTGATGTTTCCTTTTCTTGATGGTTTTGAGAATTAGAGCGAAATTAACTAATAAAACAATTCGTTTCATCACTCTATATCAAAAAATATTAACCTCAATTACTAATTTATCATGGAAAAAGTAGATAAATAAATTTATAACTTGAAGTTTGTAATTATAACGAAAAAAGTGAAAGATTTTTTTACCAAATATTTTTCTAAATACATGTTTTTAAAATTTAAGATGATGATGGGTGTTCAACTTCATGTCTTATATGGTCATGTTATGATGTGTGTTCCCTTTAATATTGTCCATTTGATTATTTTTGTTGGAAGGGTAGATAATAATGAAAATATAAGTTAATAAGTTTAATAAAAAATGAAGATAATGTATTAAGGGTGATAAAAATACAATAGTAACATTTTGAATTTAGTTTGTAAACAAGGTGTGAGTGTAAAGTTTTGAATTCCTAGATTGATTGTGTGAAGTTATAAATTCAATGTATAGAGGACTATTGTATGTGAAGTTATGAATTTAGCATGCATGTGCAGATATGAATATTTTATGTTTGTATTGGTTGGGTTGAATTGTATTGATGTGTTTATTTAATATGTGTACAAGAATTTATTTATCACATATGTATAAATGTTTTAAATAAACATGATGAGAATATGAATGAATTCGATTTGTATAGAGAATATTGATACAGATATTGGTGCAATGCGTGAAGAAGTTAGTTATTATTTAAGGGAAACTTTTAGAATTTACATAATCATTGTTATTTATTTTATATAATTATTCATATAGGATTTTAATAATACAATTGATATATCATTTTGTAAAATTAAGATAATTATTTGGTGGTCTGTCATTTTTTAAAATGTGGTAGTAATGTGAATTAATATCAATAGTTACTCTTCTTATATACAAATTTTTGTCCAAGAGATTATTATTTATCTGTATCATTTCTTATAGAAAATAGAACTATGAGATTCGTGGATTTATGATTTGTTGATTTCTGATAAAATAAAAAGATTACAATAAAAACACATTTTAGATGTTTTTACATAGAGAATATTTGTAAATGTATTTAATGTAATTGTATATGATTTTAAAATATTTGGGGAATTATGGTGCGGTTAAATTAGTCTTGTTTTTAAATATTGCTAATCAACTATATTTTTTAAAATATATATTATTAACAATGTTTTTTGAAATTTTAGTTATAGAAACATGGATTAAAATTAATTATATTTGTTTTTCAAAAAAATGGCTAAAAAATATTTCTAATTTAATGTTTTTTCCAGTAAAAAAAGAAGATTATTGAAACAACATTTCATTATATTGAAGATATTGGAAGATTATATATATATATATATATATATCATATTTCAACATATATGAAAAATGAGATTTTGTAACATTCAAGTAATTGGTTTCAACTTACCATATATAGGTTGTCCTTTTTTCAATAAAAATTTCTGAAAAATATGATCAAAAGTTAAAATAATGGTTAATTACACATGTTGAAGAATTCATATGGATAAATAGAGTTTTTCTGACATGAAGAGGAAAAGAGTGGCTAGGTTGGAATTCTATAATAAAAACTTATTGCAATAATTTTAAAACATTTCTTGATTAATATATGAAATTATATAAAATATGGCTCAACTAATGGACGTGTCATAGTGTAAATAAACATTTTGTGTCTTAGAGGCTATAAATTGATAGTGTTAAAAGTGGTCTACATGAGAATGAAAACATGTTTTTGTGATATGTCATTGTTTTGGAAGTATAGTTTTAGGCCAACAAGACTTAAGAAACATTTCATGGTTTATATTGTATTAATGAATAGGGTTTGATTTGTTCAACATGGTTTTATTAATGAATCGTGGTCTATGTTTTGTTAGTGAAATATTTTATGGATACTATACATGTCAATGGTAACATGAAAAAATTATTTTAAATTAAAGAAATATTTTAACAGTAATTGATGAAAAAATACTATAAATGAAATGAAACACATAGTTTATACGGTCAAAATGTTATATATTTTTTATAATACTAAATGAAATTAGTTTTTATAGTACATAGAGAGAGTGATGTGTGCCAAATGTGTTAAGAGGGAGGGAAAATAGTGGTTTAAACCGATAAGGGGTAAAATAGAAGATAATTCTTGAAGATGGGAATTCATCGAATCATTTCTTGAAAGATGGAAACATAGATTTGATCACAGTGTTTCTACTTTGAAGATATTTGTAAGTAGATATTTCTCATGAATATATATTCAATATTTTCTTATTTTCATAAGCATGGTCAATAGTGTAAAATGATATAGGTTTTAACTCTTGAGGAGGCCACTCATAAACACAGAATCTCTACATTCATTATATATTATCTAAAATATACAAAAAAATGTAATACCAAAACAGTGGGGGTTAGAGTATGAAAGTGAAATAGAACTTAAAAAATTAAAATGTAATGAAAAAATGTGTTAAAAGATCATGAACAAAACCCCTTATTTAAATAATTCTAGATATTACTTTATAGTCATTAAAATTACCCTAATATAACTCTATGAACATATCCCTCGAAACACATAATCACCCACACTTCCATTTGTAATTTTTATAAATTTAATACTCAAGAAAACTCTAATTCACTGAATTCTACTCTTTTCTAGATATAAAAATGAGAAAAACCTCAACCAAGAGAAAATCCATCACTATACACACTAGTTTACAACAATTGTATAATCATTACAGGAGAATAGATTCCACCACATACCAGAACTCAAGTGAATGGAGAGAAAATAGATTAGTTTATAAAGAATTAATGAAGGAAAACAAATACTAAGTTCACAATTGCCAACCCCCAACTAGGCATACCTTTGAAGTCCAAGAGATTCGAAAACATAAGAAAATGATATGGGGTAGGGACCCTATAGTCATTTGAATTCTTTGATGAAGTGACCCTCAATTTATCCTCTCAAAATTAGTAATGTATTAGATATCATAATTAAAAATAGAACAAAAAAATACAAGAAACTAGAAAATGAAATTAGAATAGTACAAAATAAAATTAAAGATCGTAACTAATACCCTCTAGGGAACTATAAAACTCCCCTTACAATCATGTAACCATTCCAAGTTATATTTTATTCATATTTATTATTCATTTCAATTTGATGAACTATTTACCTCTTTGGGCCTTTTAGTTTCTACTCTTTATCACATTCATTTGGTTCATCTAAGAGGAATAAAAAATTTCCATATAATATTCTTTATTCCAAATTATTCTCATGATTCTTCATATCCTTTTATTTATATATGGATTTCATGTTGACTCGTCATGATATAATTTCACTTAAATAAGGATTTTATTTTTTTAATTGGAACGCAATTTAATTTAAATTTAATTCTCCCATGAAAATATTTTTTCATCTTGTTGCTATGTTTTTAATTTTACATATAATTTTTATAACAATTTGATAAGAAATGTCCCTTAGATATCCCATGGAAGAGTTTGGTTTTCTCTTATATTATATATATATATACAAAAAAATTAAATTACATGACCGTTAGGCATCAACCAAGATGAATCTTAAATATCACTGTAATTACGTTCATGTACTCAATAAAATTACCTAATTATTGAGTGTAGAGTTAGAATAAATACTATGTATTTTGGAAGTGATTCTGATGACCCTTATGTATGTGTTTAAAAACTAATACATATCATAGGGTGACTCTATAGTTTTCCAAATTATTCAATTCACAACCTTTGACAGGATGACTCAAGCGTATTTATATTATTTAAAATGATGAAAGGCATATTTTTGGTTCCCTTACTCTTCATAACTTGTTTCTTCTCCTTAAGTTTCATTTTATTAATGTAGTTTTTTTATATTCCTTTTTATCTACGATAAAATTAATATGGTGGGAATGTAATTATATAGGAAGCCTTTACTACATCTATTGGAAGAGTAGTGTCCAGTGGTGATGAAAATAGAAGTATGTGATATGAATTCTATTCTCATTCATATTCAAATATTTATTATGTAGTGATGTGTAATATTATGTCAATATCTTCATATAAACTAGAGTGAAACTCAAGTGGACCCTCCAATATTTTTCCAAATTTTACCATTACTTATTTGACCATATCTTATTCATCATACAAATTATTCCATTCAAAACCTATATGAAAATATAGTAACATCTTACAATCAACATAATATTTCCATAATAAATATTTATTTGGTTCCTCTCCCTATATTATATTGGTTTATAGATTTAATTTCTTTAGTGGACCACTTCTAGAAGGGTTTCACTAATGGAGGGTTGTAACTAATGTTCCAATAATGTTTCTTCAAATTTGAAAAATTCACATGAATCTCCCTCTTTAAAAAATGTTTGGTATAAAAGTTATAATTTTTCATCTTCAAAATATTTATTAACACGTGTAATTTCATTCTAAAAAAATTCAGACCTATTATTTTCTAAAGACATCTCAAAATTTATACACAAATTAATGCTTAAGTCTTTCGTAATTTCATCCCTTGAAATTATCTAGAAAATAAAAAATCTAATTCATTCATCAACTCATCTTCAAACAGTTATTCAATGGAAAAAATTTCTGGGAAATGGTTTACGTTTTCTTGAATTTATTTTTTGAGTTTTGAATTACATAACTGAAGTGGAAATATATTACATTTTTACTCACTTATTCAAGAATTTTAATTTTTATGCATGTTTACTTAAACAAACATCCCTATTACACTCATCTATTTGGTTAAAAGGAAAATAATTTGAATGATCACAATGAAATCCATATTTATCATAACAACCTCAAATGGTACCCCTCTTGGGTTGGAAGTGAATATAAAAATTTCCATTTTATCCCGCAACTAATTGGTCATGGGTTGATGAATAATTCAAGGGTAAATAATGAATAAATATTTGAGTAATTATCATCAATATGTAAATTTTAATGATAATAAATAATATCCACCTACCAAATAAATCACATAAATAATAGATAAAACATCCCAATACATGAATGAAATCTCTTGCAACTGGAAAAAACTAAAACGTACCAAAAAATAAGACTTACCAATAACCACAAGCTCTAAAAACTCTTGAAGAACTCCACAAGATAGAAATCCCTAGATCAATCACCAACTATCTCCTACGGACCTCAAATAATATTTATATATATATGGGGTGAAAATATTGGTATAGTTAATAGGACCCTCATTGAAAAATATCATGAAAATATGAAGGAGGTAAACTAGTACCCAATTAATAAATATTATAAACCAACATGTTATCTAAATAGGTAAACTATATCCCATACTCATCAATGCTCATTCACCAAGTAACACCTATAAGAATGTCTTTCTATATCAAATTCAAATATATAATAAAGTGACCCCGCATTCACTTACCCACTGGTTTGTCCCTCTCATTCCCTATCACCATATTTATGATTTTATAATCCCCTCTATATGTCATCCTACCCCTGGGAAACCAAATCACAACTCGAAAATCACCTCATCTCAAATTGTGTGCACACACATCCCAACAACTTCTCATCACATCTATAACCAAGTAAAAGTCCGAAAAATATTACATCTAGTGTATTATGCACTATACCTCAAGACACTCTAGCCCTACCATGTACATAAGTTGGATACCAGAACAACTATAGATGGAATACATCTATATACTAAAACCTCAAGTTTCTATATCCCACAAATAAATGTATGGTAAAACTGAGAGCCATCACAGCTTTGGTAGACATGTACCCTTTACCGTAATCCATTACAAAAAAGGTACACTTAAACATCATGACATTTCATAAGGTAGAGTGGATAAGATGTACTAGTTATCTATCCATTCCCTCACCAAACTGGATATTGCGAAAAAAACTAAACCTAAAACATTTTGGAATAAAATTTCCACCCAACTCAATTGGTGAAGTGTATAGAATCAAAACATTTAATGAATAATATATCACACAACCAAACTAGGAACAACCATCTAGCCTTAGAATCAATTTTAACTATCATTACACATGACACCTGGATCCCACTTATAAGGTTTACAAAACTAGATTTCATATAAGAACACAAAAATTAGAATTAACTATCATCAATAATTTTTATTTAGTGATTTGAAAAATTTGTAATCATTTATTAACTCTATTATAAATAATGGTTTAATCATACCATTCCATCACGATCCATGTATTTAATTATTTATAATTCAATTTATTTCTTTCTATTCTATTATATTAGATTACTTAACCGACCATCCCATGGTTCTTATTTAATATTTCATTGCTGAAATCATTAACATCCAATATTATGATTCCATTTATAATTCATTTTCTATTAAACAAATTTGAGCATTCAAGGGCTAGGTAAGAAAATACTATAAGGAAGATACAATCATAGTACATTGACCAATTGTGGTAGATAATTGGAAATCACGAAAATTAGAAAACAATATAACCCTCCACCAAATATAAAAAATAAGAAAAATTGGAAAGCTCTTATCTCAACCCATACCATCGAACTAACCAACAACCCAACACAACTATCTAAAAGAAAATAAATCATATCTCTCAGCCTATTCAATCTATTCCAACATCAACCTCATCTTGATGAATAGGAAACAAGAAATCCCAAATCATAACTTGTTCCATAAACCCATCACTAAATATCCCAAACAAACTAGATACCACAAAAAATATAAAAAGGTATAAAACAAGAAAAATCACATGCATAGAAAAAAATCACATTTTCAACATAATAAACTCAAGGTGAAACTAAGAATATAACACCTAGGTATATGAGTCTATAATAGGAAAATATGGTATGATAATAGGATCAAGCATTTAATTCTTTCAAAAAACCCTTTTTCCCGTTACCATATTGAATAGAATGAAGCATTATTAGAATTTTAATCTATAAAAGGAACAAGTATATTATCTAATAATTCTTATAAATCAATAGTAGAAATTCTTTAAACACCACTTTCATATTCAGTTATTTTCAAGGAAGAAAAATATTCAATTTCACGTGATTCATTGATAATTAAATTAAATATACCATCCTTACCTTATTTAACCCAATTCAATACTATCATCCATGATAAGGAATAATAAGAATCGCAAAAATCAATTTAACACCATCTAAAAAATATCAAGATGCAACCAACATAACATAAACCACATGTAATCATTGTATCCCATTCTGTAATTCATTCTTTATTAATTTCTATTTTTTTTATCTTTTTAAGATTTATTCCACTATTTACCTAATGAATATAAATATTAAAAATCCCACATCAACAATTAAATTAATAGAGGTAATAAATCCCACACTTTGACTTTAATCTTTCAATGTTTTCTGAGAAAGAATAGAATAATGATCTTAGATCTCTAGTGACATCCCCGGCATAGAACCCATGATCCCTAATTATATCATCTAACCATGAATTTTCCATTAATTATCAAAATAAACCCCATAAATTTAAAGGAAAAAAGTCTAAAATAGCATGGAAATAGAGAATGTAAGGAATTATGAACCAATGATAAGATGGGAACTCACCTCAAATCACCCAAGAATCGTTCTACATAAGACAAGGAAAATATCCTAGTAAAGGGGGATCAAAATATACAAAATATTTCCTTCAGTATCCTATGGTTTGATGCTAGACGTAGGAAATAAAAGTATTTTTAGAGGGGTCCAACATTTATATAGGATGGATAAAACATAAGACACTGATGAAACAACCCTAACCACACCACAATACCTAGATTTATTCACTAAAACCATGACTCACAAAATATTTCTAGAACGTAATGGATCTGGTAAAGATAGCATTTCGAAAATCATTGATACAATACCTTAAATCTACCCCATTCTAAAAACTTTTCAAACCCTTAATCCTATAAACTTAGGGTACAACTATAGTGTAGCCAGAAAACCACACTGCAATATTCTCTAAAAGAGAAAAGCAGAGAAGTTTAAACATCAAGATATTTATTGTATCCAAAATCATATTATTTTGTGACCACTAAATGGATAGAGACACCAAACTATTCGTCCATAGCTCCATTTCTCAACATGGCCTCCACGGTGTTCAAACCTTCAAAATGGAAAAATTTCTAAAATCCTTCATCCCAAACTCAATGACACGTGGATATATACAAAGTAAAAAAATACATTTTTGATACTACAAGACACAAAATCCTATAATACTATGTCATAATCCTCTATTGTGGCTAATATTTCAACTCAAAACAAACTTTTACTCTTCCATCCTCTCCCAAACACCCCTAAACACCAAATAATACAAAGGGATCGAGATAATTGGAACCTTACATCAAATACCTCTCAAAAAATTCTTATATAAGATAATATAAACCAAAAATAGATAATTAAGTAAAGCAGAAATTTTTTAAACCCTAAAAAATATATTTTAAAAGAATAATTAGCTAGATATCTTTATTAATATGTAACATTGAGCTTTAAGGAAATTGCGAAATAATATAAAAAATTATTACACAAACATTATAACCTATCCATTGAATTAATGGGTATGAAAACGTGTAATTTCATTATGAAATATATTTATAATTTTACTACTCAATAAAAATTTATTAATTAATTCTTAATAAATAAGCACTCAATTTTAAATAATTCCATCACATGCTTCAAAAATATATTTTCTTCTAAAAATTTTTTATTGTTTATTTGAGTGAATATTATAATTTATTTCATCTAGTTTTTTAAATTTTATTTTTAAAAAAGGATATGATTTTTAAAATCAAAATATATAAATTTGTTTAAGGTAAAATTTTAATATTTTTCTAAAAATATTAAATTTTCAGTGAATAATGAAAAAATACTGATTTTATAGAAATATGTCTTCTCCAATCAAGTATTTACAAAGTTAAATTTAGTTTTGAATTGATTTTAAGATTTCAATAGATCCTTTTGATAAAAAATATTTAAATTAACTACGTTTTCATTTACATTATTCTTAATTTTTGTATAAAAATATTTTTATACTTAAAAATACATTTTTCTAATACTCCATTTTCATTTTATTTTATGAGTTTATTTTATAGTAATTTTTTTAAAATTATAATGATTTATTTTAATAAAATTGATTCCATATTTTGAATAAGAATATTTTTTTAAATTCGATAACTTTGTTTTTATTTATTTTTAATAATAACAGTCATAAATAATTATCACCTCAATACGGGTAAATCATGTTTATAAGGTATAAATGGGTTAATGAAGGGGTTAAACAAAAATATAAGGTTTAAAATTCCATATTAATCTATACAAATTATATTGGTTGAAGTCATTACCACCTTATGCTATCAAGACATAAAATTTTTGTCCACTTGGTGCCACTTTCTCCTAAAAATCAATTTATTATACTTAAATATTTTATGTAATTCCAAGTGTATCGTTTCCTTCACTATAAAATGTCACAACAATTCCTCTCTAAATCACACCACCTTTATCCACATATCCTGAACAAAATCTACTAATAAAAATTCTTAAAATAGAATCATTATGGATTTTTTGGTCTCTTTAAATGACCATCCCTATGGTTCTTAAAGAGGGATCTAAAATAGGTTCCTCAAAGAGAAGGTATTCATATTTATCATGTGTTTTTATTTTACTTCTTCTTATAAATCTTTAAATTCATTCTTAATAATTGAAATATAATAAAATAAATATCTACCATATAATAATCTATTATTTTATGTATGTAATAACCTTATTCATTTCTTTTTTCCATCAAATGGGAATCAAAAGTATCTCTTATACGTACATGTGTACTACCACCTCCATGAAGCGATACTATTTATTTTTCATCACCGAATCACATGGATGTTTATAAGGATGGATTTAATAAATATATATGATGTTATTATGGTTATAAAAGGGGGAATTATTATCAACCTTTCTTTCATTCCATCCATCAAAAAATGGAAACATCTCTCATGTGTACGTACATACGACCGTCTCCACAAAGTGACATAATTCATTTTTTCTCACTATCTTATATGAATATTTATAAAAGTTTATATAATTATTAAATATGATACTCATTACATGATAAAAATTTGGTGTATAATATTACTATGATCAAAGTAAAATTACTGGAACTTCCAAACCGTAATTTAAATGAAAATAGAAATAGTTAACACTAGAAAACAACTATTTTAATAATGAATTATTAACAAAATGATGTGGAAATGTTATAATTAGATAAAATATGATATTATAAGTATTTATATTACATTTTATATAAGTATAATAAATTTAAATTCATTAATAATGAGGATAGATCACTTATGAATCAAGTCATATGTGAGGTAAGGGTTTCTGATCGGACGTTTATTTTTGTGAGAGATATGAAATATTCACCACTTTTTACATTTATGTAGTGTTTATACTTCCCATGAATGTATTTTATGATTAATTTTTATGAAAATTATGGGGATATTAAAATCCATATAACATTATCTCTTTAATGATATTTTTATTCAGAGATTACTAAAGTTGTAAGGGTTCTTCATATAAATATTGTTTTACTGAGATATGTTTAATGTTTTGAACCTATTTATGTTTTTGAGGTGTATATACTTCCATTTTTAAATTTTATGTCAAAAATATACTTATTTTAATTATATTTAATGTTTCATTTGAAGTTATTTTTTATGGGCATTATGATTCAAAAAATACTAAAGTGGTTAGGGCTTTAAGATATGATCTTATTTTTACCAGGATTGTTTATGCTTGAATTTATGGTGATGAATTTATATGATATTACTATCAAAATTATTATTTATTTTAGTCTGTTATGGTTATTTATAGTGATTAATTTTTTATATCATTTTTTTCTCTTTAAGCGTGAAAGATACTGCAATAATGTTTTTAAATAAAACCAACTTTGTTTTATTATTCTATCCAGAAAATTTTCTTTGAAAATTATTCAATAATATTTTAATTATTATAGTATGATTTTTTTAATTAATCTCAATCCTTGTTTTAATTTTGATAAAAAAATTTAAAAAATATCTTTTTCATTTTACAAATGAGGTTCTTTTTAATTTTAACCAAAAATGTGAAAAAATATTTTTAAACATACATGATATGAATGAAATTTTTAAACCATAATGACCACTCAAGAATTTAATGTTTCTTTTTAATGTTTCCATTATTATTTTGAAACAAAACATTTTACTTAATATTTTTGAAATTCTTTATCTTTTAAAATAGTGATTTCAAAATTAAAAAAATATTTTCCTCATTAAAAATTTCTATGATCTTAAAAATAATTTTTTATGTATGATAACATCCTTTGATGTTACTTGTACTTCGCTAAGGATACTGTTATATGATACCATCATTATTATATCTATATATTTTTTATGTATTTGATTATAAAATATTTTTAAAATCCATTTTATTTTCAATAGGTAATGTTGTTTTAGATTAATAAAACTTTTTATGATATTGTGACCTACAAATAAATGGATTTTGATAATGTGATGGGTGGTTAAGTTATATCCCTCCAATGTATCGGATAAATAATAATGTTTTATGATATAAACAGGTATATGAGAGGATATCCCAATCCCAAAATATGGTATAAAATATGTTATTCCAATACCAAATTTTGGTACATGATAGGTTATCCCAAGACCAAAAGACTGTACACAAGAGGTTATCCTAATACTAAAATAGGTATGTGGGTGGTCAGCCCAAAAATAACATCTAATAAATGTATTGGTGGGTATACTTGAAATAATATTTATTTCATTATGATTATTCCATACTATATTCTACTCTTTTATTACACATTAATATTCTTATAATATGTTCTGATGGCTCATTTATTTTTATTATCTTATAATTCAAGTCTTATGAACTACAAAAAAATAGTTCCATGACTCATGATTGTGATATATGAATTATTTTGTTTGATTTTATATTCATATGATCATGTTCCCATTCCATTATACTATTTTTATGGTTTGAAATGATCAGTTAATAATATCTTCCATATTTACCCATATCGAGCATCTAAGTTCCCCATTTCTTATGTTTTATATTCCCCATCATATGAAGAATGGTGTTAATAATGTTATTCCTAATAAGGGTACTTTAAATTAATAACTTGTTGGAGATGACATAGATTTTTTAAAAACCAGTTTTCTATTTATCTAAGTTTCCAAATACACTAAACCATTATAGTTCTTGTATAGATCTTAATTATATTTAATTAATATTTATCTAAAATAATGTAATACTTATGTATGAAATGAGTTGGTCAGTTCAGCTGGTATTAAAGAAAGGTAAAGTTTATTTTTGAAACTAGAATGGAAAAGATTTACGAGAACCCTTTGGATAATCTGATATATTAGAGAAAATACTAAGTTATTTTATATAAATTAGTATTATTTTCATAGAAAACACATCCTTGTATAGATACTATAAATTAGTTGTTTGAGGTATATATGTACATATTAGTAAAAAAATTAAAAGGGTATATTTTTTATTAACTTGTTTTCCACTGGTGCACAATGATTGGGCCTAAGACTACACATATAGCCAGACAGTCATAGAAGAAATGCTTAGATTAATTCACATTTTCCTTATGAATTATTTTGATGGATTTGATTATATAAGGACCTAGGATAAACCTATGGTTTCCTAGATTGAAAATTAGGTTCCATATTTTAGACATTCTAAAAAGTATTGTTGTTACTATATGATTCATCACTATGATTATTTTTTCTCAAACTATGATTTTTGGTCGGATTCAATGGCTAAAACCATAAAGAATCACACTAATGATGAATTTAATTAACAATTTTCTAATTGTAATCATAAGAAACCAAATTAAATGAGATATATAATGAAAACTATTATGATTATTCCTAACCAAATATCCCAATATATGATTAATATAATAAACAAAGGCAAGTTTTTAGAATATCTAAATAAATAATATCGAGTTTATTAAAGACCATGTACTGAAGAAGATATAACTTCCTACATTTTGAAAATGTTTGAAGAATAACCTGTGTAAATTTTTCAAAGCAACAAATATATTTTTTTATTGTTGAGAATATGTTCATAGAACAAGTAATTTCTATGGTAAATTGAGATTTCAATATACGAGAATAAATTATATCATAAGGTACCCTTTGTTGTTAAATGTATTATGTGTGGGGAACATGGGAATTATCTAAGTCATTTACCTAATCTAAGGGATAACTCCTTAACCAAGGAAGGGCCTTTTCCATGACAACTATTTAATTTCAAAGATCAAGGAGTTTTTGTATTAGGAGTTGAGAATTATATTTTAGAAGTTTTTCTCAATGATATCCTAGTTTTAGAAATCATGAAGCATCTAAGAATTTGTATACAATTGTTTTGTTTTAAGTATTTTCATACATATGTTAAATGGTACTGATAACCTTGAAAAGTGATTTAGTGGTAAAGTGGTATTTTTAGAAAACACAATATTGAGGAATAGATAACTCTTATTATGTTCATAATGTAAATATGATAATTTTTATTTGGGATAAAAATATGATTTATATTTATAAAGTAAATTGGTTAGTATGATGACCTTGGAATTGATTAGTTATTTAATAACAATGTTTTTTAGGTTATATTTGATGAATTTTATTATATATTTGGATTTATAGAATATATTTGATAGTCTATGATTTTATTAAGGAATAATGATAGAGTTATTTTTTTTTGAATCAATTGTGTTTTCATTGGGTTTGTATAGTGATTTAGGTCATTTTGGGAAAGAATTGCCATGTTTTAATGGAATATATTATTAGGGTATTTATTTATTTGGTTTCTGACTTTATGAACAAATTTATATTTATTATGGATTTAAATTAAGTTGATTTTGTAGATATAGTGAACTCCTTTCGAAGTTTTTAGGTTCTTAATTTGGTTAGACATGTTTTGGAGGATTATTAAGGTTAAATTTTGGAGTTGTTTAAGTTTAACATTGGGTATTATAATATTGGTTTTAGATATTAAATTATTATTTCATAATATGAAGATTTATCCATATTGGGTAACCTGTGCAAATAATTTTGGAAAATATCAAGAGAAATAAGGAATAGATTATCATTATTTTAAGGACCATATAATTTTTTAAGTAAATTTTAGTACTTCAAATATAAAAAATTCATCTTTAATATTATTTACATGGAGTAAGAGATGATGTGGAAATACATCTAAACATAACCAAAGGATGAAATTTTTCTTTTAAAATGAAAATAAATCATGTTAGTATATTAAATAATGTTATATATTTTTCGTAATAAAATAACCCCCAAATTTACTAAAAGGATCTTGAAATAAAATTTTCATTCTTGTAACTTCATTTCAGATGAATTGATCTCCTTTTAATCCCTTACTAATTTATGATTTTTTAGTCATTAAATTTCTCATTACCATGTTCTCTATCACTCTCTATTATTCCTTGGGCATTATTTTCCTCCTCTATAAAAAATTTCAACTTCCAAAACAAATTTCTTATCCAAGAACTTGATTATGGGTCATTTCAAGGAAAAAAAAATTCCCACATCACCTTTTCATAGGAGGCTTCATAATCCATTTGTATAATGTTGGTTTTTAATAAAAACAATTTCAGATATTTAACCTTTGATGACCTATATAAAATTATTAAGATCAAATTTATTTAATAGGTCAATAATGTGACACCATAAAAATTTATTTTAAATGAAAAATAATCATGATATCTTTCTTAACTTGTAACACCGACCTTTAAGAAAATTGTGATATATAATAAAAACATTATTATATGATTTTTATATCCTAACAAATGAATTGGTGGTTATGAATAAAATTACTCACATTATTAAATATATGTATAATAATCATATTCAATAAAAAAATTATTGATTAATTATTAGTAAATAAACACTCAATTTTTAATAATGTTTTTTTATGATTCAAAAATTGGTTTTCATTAAAAATGGGTTTCATTGATTTTTTTTGAGTCAATGTTATAATTCATTTCTTCCAATTTTAGTAATTTTACATTATATAAATTATATATTTATTTAAATAATAATATAAAAAATATCCTAAGGTAGAATTTTGGTAATTTTTTAAAAAATTAATTTTTTTGTGAATAATTAAAACAATACTGGTTTAATAGAAAACTATATTTTTCATTCATGTATTTAAAAAGATCAATTTTACTTTTAACAAATTATAAAAAAAATTAGGTTATTTTGAGAAAAATAATTTATTAATTTCATTTGAACCAACTTCATTATTAAAATTTTTATAAATGTGTTTTATATTTAAAAATGATTTTTTTCTAGGGAAATATTTTTTATCACGTTTCATGAGCTATTTTTAAAAGTAATTTTTAAAAATTATAAGAAATTTATTTATTAAAATTAATTCTCAATTTTTAGTCATAATATAAAATCCTTTTAAATAGGTTTTTTTTTCATTATGAATAGTAATCATCATAAATATTTATAACCTCAGTAAGGGTAAATTGGGTAATTAAGGTGAAAATTAGTTATCAAAGGGGTAAAATTAAATTATAAGTTTTAAAAATCCATATTAACCATTCCATATTCTATTGTGTAAATTTATTTCATCCTTAAAATTTATTATCTTCTAATTTTTTACCACATGATTCTATTCTCACATGAAAAAAAATATTATATTTAAATATTTTATATAATTCCAAGTGTGACCTTTCCTTTAATATAAAAGGTCACAACTTGTCATCTCTTACTCACACCACCTTGAGGTAGTTATCTTTTCCAAAACCTTCCAAAAACTCTTCTTAACTTCAATATCGACATTATATCAGTTTTGGTCTCTCTATGGACCATCCCGAGGGTCCTTATAGATAGATAAAAAGTAGGTTTCTTAAACATGAGATAATCATATTAACCGAGTGTTTTAATTTTAATTCTTATTTAACATCATAAAATTTATTCCTAAAAATTACTACATAAAAATCATTTTCTATAATAGAATAATATGTTATAATTTCAATTCCATAATATCTTTCATCACCTTTTTTCATCAAATGGGAAACGAAAGCATATCTCATACGTTCGTGTGGATTCCCACCTCCACGAAGTGATATGATTCATTTTATGTTACCTTCTAAAATTGATTTTTATAATTATGGATTTAATAAATATATATTATATTTATAATATTATTATAATTATATAATGGTGAATTATTATTTAACTTTATCTCCTTCCATCCGTTGAAAAATGTAAATATCACTCATGAATATATATGTACAGCCGTATTTATGAGGTGATGTAGTTAAATTTTCCACATATATTCATATTAATAATTATAAAAGTTAATATAATTAATTTTTATAATACACATGAAATTATTAAAATTATATAGATATTCGAACCGTGATAAAATTATAAGGACCAGAACTTCCAAACCGAAACTTACATGAAAAATGAAACTGTTAACACCCAGAAATGATGATTTTAATAAGAATATATTAATAAATAGTGGTTTCAAATATTATAATTGGATCATATGATATATTATAAGTATTGTTTTTATTGTATCCAAATATACTAAATTTTAATTTATTATTCAATATTTCAGAGTGCTTGCGAAGTATGTCGGACATGAGGAAATGGTTTATTGTATCACTTTTATTTATATAAGACATATGCCATATTCACCACTTGATTCCTTTGTTTGGTGTATATAATATCCATGATTATATTTTTTGATAATTTAAATGAAAATTATTGGCATTTAAAAATCTATATAATGTTATTTGTTTCATAATTATTTTATTTAGAAATTACTAATGTTGTAAGGGTTCTTCAACTCAATATTGTTTTGTTGAGACATGTTTGATGTTATAAACCTATTTATATTTATATGGTGTAAATATTTTATTTTTTCATGTTATATCATAAATCTTAGTATTTTTTGGATATTTAAAGAATTATTTGAATTTATTCATTCACGGTACTTTTGATTCAAATGTTACCAAAGCTTTAAGGGTTTTACGTTACAATCTCATTTTACTGGGATTATTTATTCATAAAATTCAAATGATGAAATTATATTATATTTCTCTCTAAAATATTTTGAATTTTATAATCCTCAAGTTATTTAAAGTGACTCACTATTTTCCTTTCATTTTCTCCCCTTTAAGTACATAATATGCCAAAATAATGTTTTTAAATAAAACAGAATTTGTTTTACTAGTCAGTCTAGAATATTTTCTTCCACATCCAAGTTTTCTTTAGATTGTTTCTAAGAATATTTTTACTATTATACATTGGTTGTTTAAATTCATTTATATCCTTGTTTTAATTTTTATAAAAAAATTAAAAGGAATCTTTTTTTTTATTTTAAATGTGGTACTTTAGACATTTAATAGAAAATATGAAAGGGATATTAACGTACATTACATGTATTTAATTTCCCACCATCATATATGATCAGTGATTTGAAGCTTCCTTTTCAACATTCCATGTTTAATTTCAAAATAAATCAGTAATATTTGGGAACTTTTTATATTTTAAATATGTGCTTCAAAATAAAAAGTGTAATTACTCAAGAAATGTTTCAGCGGCCTTTAAAAAGAATTTTTTATAATAATAACCTTTGATGTTAATTATGTTCCACAAGGGATATTATTATATTGTATCATCCATATTAGTTCTCTTGATATTTTATTTTTATAATGATGAAATATTGATTAAACCGATTTTATTTTACTTGGGTTTTGGTATTTCTAACAACCATAACCCTAGTAGCTCATAGATAGTTCATTACCTTATTAAATTGGCATAAATATAAGATTAAAATATCAAAGGACCAACCAATTTAGCAATTTTGAAAAAATAGATTACATACATGATCCTATTTTACATTGGGAATAGAAAATAAAACATAATATATTAAAAACTCTAAAAAACTTCATTCTGGAAACTCATTCCAATAATTCATGTTCATAACTAGGGGAAATAAAATAAAATAAGTACTAGATTCAACTCTCATTAAGTATTAAGGACAATGGAAGCTATCATAAACCAATAATCATAATCAACATGTCAAAGTAGACAATTGAGCAAACATTCCACATAATTATCGAGATAAATAAAAATTAATATGGTAAGGTAAATAATTGAAATAAATTCCATTTAATAAATGCACTGAGAATTAAATGAATCCAATTATAATTTCATAGAAAAAATATCATGTATAATAATAACTAAATACCAAATAATGTTAATGATTAATTATCAGATGTCATGTTTCAATAGAACATGATTCCTTTTCTATGAAGATCTATCCTCAGGACAGTTTAAAACATACAAAGTAAAAACCCGTATTATTTGGCCAATTGATTCATCTCATAAGACTATTAATGCAATGAGTGGCTTGAATTAACTTGTACCCAACCTGTGCAGTGAATATTTGAACCATTCCTTGTATATATAATAATCTACTTAATTCATAAATAATGTTCCTTATAAAATATACATATTGAGTAAAGGATATGAATTTATTAATTTTTCCCAGTAAATTAGAAGAATTTAAACGAAAACAATTATAAAAATGTTATAAAGTTTAAGAAATAAGTATACCAATCACATAAGAGTACTTATATTTAAAATAAATGTAATTTCTATTGTAAATGTTCAAAAGGAAGTGATTTTTTTAATTTAAAGTCAACAATCCCAAAAGAATGTGAGATTACGATGATAAATTTACTACTTGGTAACTTTTAGGTTAAACCCCTTGGATAAGATAAATAAAAGCGAAACATAAAATACAAATAATTGTTAGTAAATTATTATATTAAATGAAAAATGGTTAGTATATACACTACATTAAAGTGAATTTTATCATAATAACAAATAAGTTTTAATGGAATGTAAATTGATACAAAATCCCTTACCTTACACTTCTTCTTGGTTATAAATCCTTTTATGTAATGGCCTGGTTTGTTGGAGGACCATTACATAGTAAAAATATGATGTTTGAGGTGTTCTGGGTGGTCTTAGAGGCCATCCCAACTTCTCGGTGAAGTTTGAACCATGGTAGGCCTACTGGTAGCTTTAGCCTACCTGTAGCAGGCCTACCAGTAGCTCGGTCTATCGGTAGCCGCAGCCTACCGGTAGCTCGGCCCACCTGTAGCTCTGTCTACCGGTAGCTGCCACCTACCGGTAGCTCGACCTATCGGTAACTCAGTCTACCGGTAGCCACAGCCTATCGGTGGCCCGGTCTACCAGTAGGCGTAGCCTACCGGTATCTCGGCTAACTGGTGGACCTATCCTACCCCCCCCCCCCCCCCCGCAGGTTTTCAAGTAGTGCCTCCTTTGGCGCAAATTGGGTTTTAAACCCTATTTTGACCCCTTTAGAGCTTGTTTTAAAGCCCATTAATTCCCATAAATGGCGTTTAATTAAATTTTTAACGAGTCACCCTGGTGTGTGCGTCGGTTTAAACCGCCCCTAAAGGCGGGGACCCTTTATTGACGTGTGGGGCCGCGCGGTCGACCCACGACCCCGCTCCTTACGCGGTTTCACGTTCTAATCTCAACCATCCCCGACCCTTATAAACTAAAGGGTTCACCCTAGGTTTCTTTTTCTCGATCACCCTCCCATCGATTTGTCTGCTCTTCCTTGAGTTCCTGAGGCCCCACCCATACAAATCGTGCATCTTATGTTCCTGGCATGTAAAGATAAACTTCGATCGTCGATCAATCAATTAGGGTTTCACCTTCGTCTCTCATTTCTGTGAATCTTGTTGGGTGGGTATGCTATTGATTCTATAGAATTTAATTAACCAAACTTTAAAGAAGATAATAAACAGATTCTAAAGAACAAAGGGGAGGGGTGTGACCGATGATGCTGCTCTATTTTTCTCTTCTTCCATTATTAATTATTTTTGAATTGTGCAGGTATATGCCTACTGAATATCATGGTTGTTGGTGGTCTTTCTCTATGCACTAATAAACCCTTACCCCCTCATGATGTTCAAATGGCTTAGTATTTTGGTTGTGAACTTTTGATGTGTAAAGGAAATTGGTTAATTACGTATATTCAGATAAATAAATTGAAAGCACCAGGATCAATCCTTTTCTGTGATAACCCCAGTTAAAGTACAATGTAATTGGAATCATGGAGTCTGTTAAATCATTTAAATCTGAAAATACCTACATGGGCCTGCATTGTGTTGGTATTACTGGTTTGGTTGTTTTTATTCATGGGCCGATTGTTGGGTGATGTGGGTGGGGATGGGATCCCCTATTATTATGGTTTCACTGGTTATGAATTTGAGGTTGTGTGGTTACCTTTCTTATATCTCGAATTGGGGTGGGATCCTATGTTGTTGATAAGCCGTTGGATCCTGGGTTTTGGGAACATGGGTTAGTATCGTGGCTTGTTCTTATGCTTGCTAGTTTCCCAAGTAGGTGCGGAAACTCATCTAAATATTTACTGAACGTAAAAACAAGGATGATACAAATGGGTTTTGGTTTGCTGTGAGTTGTGACTTGGAAATGGATGTTGATTGTGTTCCTTAGGCTGGATAAAGAAAAACCTAGATTTGGGTGAGTGCTTGTTACCTATACATATACTTTTAATTTTTTTGTTTCTTATTCATGCCCCACCCAAGTTGATCACTTAGTTCCGAACACCCCCATTTCAAGGGGGGGTGTTTTTTCCAACACTTCTATTAGTGGCTGGTTATTATCTCCTTTTTACTCCCTTTCCCGGATAGCCCGAGTATCTTCGGGCAGGCTGTGATGGCCTGAAGTCCATTATTAGCCCAAGAATCATCGGGCAAGGTAGTGTAGTGGTTGGCCAAGGTGTTTGCAGGCAGGTGGCTTCCCATGTATCTTCTGGATGAGGCCCAGGTGTCTTCGAGCGTGGCAGTGGTAGTTCTGGCCTAGGTGTTTGCGAGCATGGTTACGTGTGACAGTTGTGGCCCAGGTGTTTGCGGGCGGGATGTGTGGTTGAGGCCCAGGTGTGTGCGGGCGTGGTCTGGCACTGGGACTACGGTGAGGTTGTAGCCCAGGTGTTTGCGGGTGGGGTATGGCAGTGGGACTGTAGTGAGAATGGCGGTATTGGTTCGATGCATAGGATGCCTTCAATAACCAGTGGGAAAGTGGTGCGGGTACCCAAACACCGATGTACTATTATTATATTTTACGTGACTTGCATTATTTGGGTAGTGTGACTTGGTGAGGCTGGGTGGTTAGTTTCCTTGTTAAGTTCTTGGTTATCTCTTTTCTCACAGGGAATTAGTATTCCTCCCCACTTTTGCACGAGAGATTTAGGTTTTTCCCTACTGAGTATACTTGTATGCTCACCCTAAGTATATAAAACTGCTTTCAGTCTTCCAGGAGGACTTCGGGGATCATGCAGGACCATACTAGCACAGGACCTTTGGGACAGTTGTAGTTACTATTTTTTTCTTTCTTTGGTACTTTAACTTTGTAGTCACTTTTAACTTTGTGGTATTTACTTTTGGGACATGCATAGGGGAATGGTTTGTTTTTTCTTTACTTGACCTTTTAGTTTTGGTGTTGTGGGATTTACTATCTTATCTCTGATCCTATTAAAAGAAAAAGGGTAATTCCTTCCATTTAGTAAGTGATTTTATACCCTTGGTGCTGGTCGCCACTTTGGGACCTATTGAAGTCGGGTTTCGGGGGTCATTATCTCTCCTTCAACGTAAAGAAGGAAGGGCCTAGAAATCTGCTGACCCTTCCCACCTTTTAGTGAAAACGGGTCATGATAGAATGGTATCAAAGGCAGTTTGGAGAGATAGGATGGAGTCTGGGGTTAGGCACAGGGAGGATTACATGGGATGGTAGGGAAACAGTGTTGGGTGACCTTGGTGCATGAATTAGGCCAGGTAAGACGGGCTAGGACATAGGATTTTAGGGCCCCCCGTGATCTGATGCAAGGACTCTGGACCTACCGAACGACCAATTGAGGCCACGCTAATTGTAGGGTAGAGACCCTAGGAAATGTACATGCATCATAATGAATTTTGTTCACATGTTTCTGGGGTGTTTTGGGACTTTGAAATAAATAATAAGATTAAGAAATTTTAAGAACAATATTCTGCACTACTTGGGCTTATACATTCCTTGTTTACCTTGCAGCTATGGCACCTGGGAGGTGACCACGTGTGGTACGGGCGATCGAGGCCCAAGAGGCTACCTTGGCCGATCAGCAAAGAGCCAATCAAGAGGAGGAGGATGACCAGTGGCAAAAGACACTTCGGGCCTTCCAGCGACAGACCCTCGAGAAATATGAGGGCAGCACCTCTGACATGAAGACGGAGAGTTGGTTAGAGGAGCTGGTGATAGCCTTCGGCTTGATCCGGGATCCGACTAAGTATTGGGTTCCTCTGTCCATCATCCAGATGCAGGGAGCAATGTGTTAGTGGTGGACTCATTACCTGGGGGAGAGGAGAGAGGCTGAGGTGGCATGGGCTGATTTTGAGAAGGAGTTCCGGGCGGAATTCCTCTCTTCTACGATGAAGGCGGAAAAGAGGCAAGAGCTACACTCCCTTTAGTAGGGGAGTATTTCAGTAAGGGAGCTGGGAATCAAGTTCATGGACCTCCTATGTTTCGCTCCAGACCTCTTTCCAGATGAGGAGTCTTGGGCAAGATGTTTAGAGGAGGCACTTTGACCCTCCCTCCAGTACGTTGTTACCCCCTTCACCCTGCCGACATACTTGGAGGTTCAGAAGAAGGCCGAAGTGGTGGAGAGGATTCACACGCTTGGAGGTGTATCACGATAGGGGATCCAGCTCGGATCATTAAAGGGGAAGGCTGTCAGCACCAGACCACCTGCATCAAGACCCTCTCAGTTTCGACCAACAGGGAGTAGGCCATAGAAGTTCCAGTTCTGGTCCCCCGGTCCTCACCCTTTTCTTTTGGGCACATGACTGATGTTCCTCGTCTGTGGGATCCATAGAAATATCCTGAATCAGTACCCAGACCAAGTACAGTACGGTGGTGGCGGATAGGCCCAGCACCCTCCCCAGCAGCATCTTCCAGCTAGGCCCTTCCAGCAGTAGCAGCAGGGGCAGCGAGCTCCCGCTCCTCTGAGGGCCGAGGTTGCAGGGGGAGGCCAACCCCAAGGCTCTCCTCAGGGACCACAACCAGGTCATGGTCGGGGAGGCGGCCGATAGCCGAGGGGAAGTGGAGCTGGGTGTGGGAAGTCACACGCCACAGAGGCAACAGTTCCAGTGGGACCAGGGGTTGTTCGAGTTATGATCAGTTTGTTCAGTACCCTTACTTATGCCTTGTTGATACTGGAGCTTCGCAATCCTTTGTTGCACCCGATCCGGCCCATGCTCTGGTCCTAGATTCTGAGAGACATCTAGTGCCCCTGGTGCTGAGCACACCATTCGGAGGTTAGACCGACTTGTTATATGTTTTCTGAGGGTGCAGACGGATGATAGGGCCACACCAGTTGGTCAGGGATCTGATACTTCTACGGATACAGCCCTACAATGTCATCCTAGGCATCGACTAGCTATTCTCTATGTGTGGCATCATCGACTGCTTCCGAGGAAGGGTTGTGTTCTCATAATTGGGTGGTCGGCGCGTTACTTTCACTGGCGAGTGGAACAGTCATAAGGGCAGCAGGCAAGAGGAACCCCTCCTCTCCTTCCTAGCCGAGCTGTCAGTAGAGTCAGTGGATGCTGAGATGGTGTAGGTGCTAGAAATTTTCAGTGAGTTTATGGACGTCTTTCCTGAGGAGGTAACGACTCTACCCCCTTGACGTGATATCAAGTTTGGGATATACTTTCAGCCCGGTGCTCGTCCGATTTCGATGGCTCCTCACCGGATAGCACCTTTGGAGCTATGGGAATTGCGGATTCATATTGACGATCTGATGAAGAGGGGTTATGTTCAACCAAGTGTGTCACCGTGGGGTGCTCCAGTCTTTTTCGCAAAGAAGGCAGATGGTGGTCTCAGGTTGTGCATAGACTACAGAAGGCTGAATCGGGTAACGATCAAGAATCGCTACCCTCTTCTGAGGATAGACGATCTCTTTGACCAGTTGAGAGGGGAAGGATGGTTCTTGAAGGTCGACCTATGGTCTGGATATCACCAGTTGAGGGTGAAGGAGGGAGACATCCCAAAAAAGCCGTTCACGTGCAGATATGGGCACTTCGAGTTTGTGGTCATGCCCTTCGGCGTTACGAACGCCCCAGTTGTGTTCATTTGGCTTATGAACTCCATCTTCCGGGAGTACCAGGATCGGTTCGTAGTTGTGTTCATTGACGACATCCTGATCTATTAAAGGTTATAGGAGGACCACGCGGAGCACCTGAGGACAGTTTTGGATGTCCTCCTACAACACCAACTCTATGGGAAGTTGTCCAAATGCAAGTTTTGGACGCGAGAAGTACACTTCCTTGGGCATGTAGTGTCCGAGCAGGGGGTAGCGGTAGACCCATCAAAGGTTGAGGCAGTTGTTTCTTGGGAAGCACCTAAGAATTTGGTAGAGGTTCTCAGTTTCATCGGGTTGGCAGGTTACTATCGGAGGTTTGTACCGAACTTCTCCCAAGTTGCAGCCCCTTTGACAGCCTTGATCAAGAAGGACCAGGTTTTCATGTGGAGTGAGAAGTGTGAGACAACCTTTAGCTATCTAAATGAGAAGTTGTTTAGTTCCCCAGTGTTGAGACTACCAGAAGAAGGGGCGGTGTATGAGGTGTTTTGTGATGCTTTAAGGCAAGGTCTCGGATGTGTGTTGATGCAGTGACAAGGGGTGATCTCTTATGGGTCTAGGAAGCTACGACCTCATAAGCATAATTATGCCACCCATGACCTGGAGCTTGCAGCGGTCATTTTTGCACTATGGTTATGGCAGCATTACCTCATCGAAGAATGCTTTTTGGTCTTCACAGATCACAAAAGTTTGAGGAATATCTTCTCCCATCGGGACCTAATCATTCGGCAGTGAAGGTGGATGGAGTTCCTCCAAAATTATGACTTCAATATTTCCTACACTTCAAGGAAGGGGAATGTAGTTCCCGATTCCTTGAGCAGGAGATCGCATAAGGATGCAGTCCGAGAGTCGGCAGATGCCTCGAAGGCGATGGAGGAGTTGGATGCCTTGCACCTGGATGCGAGGATGGATAGTGGTAGAGGTTGCCTATATCAAATGACAGTGTAGTCATCTCTGTTTCAGCAAGTGGAGGAGTCTCAGTGGGGATACCTATAGTACGAAGTGATGCGTGACCGAGTTTACCAGAGCAATGCTCTAGAAGGGTGGGCAGAAGATGGTCAAAATCAGATGCTCTTCCGGGGGAAGATGTTTGTTCCAGAGGCGATGCGTGACAAGGTTCTTAGTGAGTTCCACAACTCACCCCTAGCGTTTCACCTAGGATCTTCAAAGATATACCAGGGTCTGACGAGGCAGTTATGGTGGCCTGGAGTAAAGCGAGTAGTGGCAGAGTTTGTGGCCAAGTGCCTAGTGTGTCAGTAGGTGAAGGCTAGACACCGAGTTCCAGGCGGCCTACTGCTCTCTCTAGATGTCCCTGAGTGGAAGTGGGAGGACATATCGATGGATTTCATCACGGGAATACCCAAGGTTCAAGGGGGATACAATTCAATCTGGGTAGTAGTGGACCAGTTGACGAAGTCGGCTCACTTTTTGGCGATTAAGGAGTCGAGTGTAGTGGATTCTTTGTCACAAAGGTATGTGGATAAGGTGGTGTGGTTGCATAGAGTTCCGAGATCCATAGTCTCGGATAGGGATGCACGATTTACCTCATGAGTCTGGAGAGGATTGCATCATGTTTTTGGCACCCAACTACGTCTTAGCACTGCTTTCCATCCCCAGACAGATGGACAGACAGAGCGCACCATCCAGACCTTGGAGGATATGTTGTGGGCATATGTTCTGGACTCAGGAGGATCATGGGTGTGACACTTACCTTTGATAGAGTTCGCCTACAATAATAGCTATCACTCCACAATTGGTATGGACCTGTTTGAAGCCTTGTATGGGAGGCCATACCTCTCACCTGTGTGTTGGACCGAAGTCGGAGAGGTGGGAATCCTTGGCCCGGAGGTGGTGCAAAGCACGACGGAGAAGGTTCAGCTTATACAGGAAAGGATAAAGGTGGCCCAGGACCGACAGAAGTCGTATGCTGATACCAGGAGGAGGCCCATGGAGTTTGAGGTTGGAGACCATGTGTTCTTGAAGGTCTCCCCTCGGCATGGACAACGAAGGCTCGGCAAGGGGAGTAAACTTTCTCCCAGGTTCATCGGACCCTTCGAGGTATTACGGCGGGTTGGCGAAGTGGCTTATCAGCTAGTGTTACCACCTCCGCTACTGAGGCTGCATGACGTCTTCCATGTGTCCCAGCTTTGTCGGTATCTGCATGACGATTCACATGTCCTTCACTGGGGAGAGCTAGACATCGAGGACGACATGACCTTTTTGGAAATACCAGTGATGATCGAGGATCGTGAGGAGAAGGTGATTCTTGGGAAAACCATTCCCTTGGTTCGTGTGTTATAGAGACATGGTGGGCTTGAGGAGAGTACGTGGGAGAGGGAAGCACAGATGCGTTCCCAATACCCAGAGTTGTTTTGAGTTTTCTACTGTTCTTTTTATACTTGATGTGATGGAGCGTTTTACCTTGTTGGCTATAAAATATGTGGTTTTTCTTTCCTCTGAATACGTGTGAAAAGTCCTAGCTATGGGGAGGGGGGCCCGACCCCTAATCAAGACGCATTAATGTGGATGCCGTTAAACCCGTGCAGGTGAGTCAGTGCCTCCCAAAGAAGATAGTATCTTGACAAGGGGGAAGATACTCCCCAACCCACATGACCGGGTAGTTTGACATGGTGTGTTGCTTGGTTCCTGAGAGGGAGGCATTTATTAGTTAACAATGAGGTTCACTCCTGAGAGGTATCTTTCGAGGTGGTTGTTCGAACCCTCTCTTTTTTATGGGATGTCTTGATTCTCGAGGGTGAGAATAGTTTGAGAGGTATCTGATGTAATGGCCCGTGTTGTTGGAGGACCATTACATAGTAAAAATATGATGTTTGAGGTGCTCTGGGTGGTCTTGGAGGCTATCCCAACTTCTCGGTGAAGTTTGACCCACAGTAGGCCTATCGGTAGCCTTAGCCTACCGGTAGCAGGACTATCGGTAGCTTGGTCTATCGGTAGTCGTAGCCTACCAATAGCTCAGCCCACTGGTAGCTCTGTCTACCGGTGGCTACCATCTACCGGTAGCTCGGCCTACCAGTAGCTCGGTCTACCAGTAGCCGCAAACTATCAGTGGCTTGGTCTACCGGTAGTTGCAGCCTACCGGTAGCTCGGCCTACCGGTAGCTCGGCCTACCGGTAGCTCGGCCTACCGGTAGCTCGGTCTACTAGTAGACGCAACCTACCGGTGGCACGGTATACCGATATCCACAGCCTACCGGTATCTCGGCTAACCGGTGGACCTAGCCTAACCCCCCCCCCCCCCCCCCCCGCGGGTTTTCCAATAACACCTCCTTTGGTGCAAATTGGGTTTTAAACCCTATTTTGACCCCTTTAGAGCTTGTTTTAAAGCCCAATATTGCCCATAAATGGCGTTTAATTAAATGTTTAACGAGTCAACCTAGTGTGTGTGGCGGTTTAAACCACCCCTAAAGGCGGGGACCATTTAATGACGCGTGGGGCCGTGCGGTCGAACCACGACCCTGCTCCTTATGTGGTTTCGCATTATTATCACAATCGTCCCTGGCCCTTATAAACTAAAGGGTTCTCCCTGGGTTTTTTTCTCGATCACCCTCCCATCGATTCGTCTGCTCGTCCTTGATTTCCCGAGGCCCCACCCCTGTAAATCGCACATCTTCTGTTCCTGGCGCGTGAAGATAAACTTCGATCATCGATCAATCAAGTAGGGTTTCACCTTCGTCTCTCCTTTCTGTTTATCTTGATAGGTGGGTATTCTTTTGATTCTGTAGAATTGAGTTAACCAAATTTTAAAGAAGATAATAAAAGGATTCTAAAGAATGAAGGGGAGGGGTGTGACCGTTGATGAAGCTCTGTTTTCCTCTTCTTCCATGATTAATGATTTCTGAATTGTACGGGTATACACCTACTGAAAATCATGGTCATTGGTGGTCTTTATCTGTGCACTAATAAACTCTTACCCCCTCGTGATGTTCAAATGGATTAGTATTTTTTTATGAACTTTTGATGTCTAAAGGAAATTGGTTAATTGCGTATATTTGGATAAATAAATTGAAAGCACCAGGATCAATCCTTTTCTGTGATAACCCCGTTTAAAGTACAACGAAATTGGAATCCTGGAGTGTGTTAAATCATTAAAATCTGAAAATACCTGTATGGGCCTGCTTTGTGTTGGTGGTAGTAGTTTGGTTGTTTTTATTCACGGGCCGATTGCTGGGTTATGTGGGAGGGGATGGGGATGGGATCCCCTATTTCAATGGTTTCGCTGGTTGTGAATTTGAGGTCGCGTGGTTACCTTGCTTATATCACGAATTGGGGTTGGATACTCTGTTGTTGAGAAGCCGTTGGCTCCTGGGTTTTGGGAACATGGGGTAGTATCTTGGCTTGTGCTTATGCTTGATAGTTTCCCAAGTAGGTGCAGAAACTCATGTAAATATTTACTGAACATGAAAACAAGGATGAGACAAATGGGTTTTGGTTTGGTGTGAGTTGTGACTTTGACATGGGTGCTGATTGTGTTCCTTAGGTTGGCTGAAGAAAAACCTAGATTTGGGTGAGTGCTTGTTACCTATACATATACTTTTAATTTTTTTGTTTCTTATTCGTGCCCCACCCAAGTTGAACACTGTGTGCCGAACACCCCTATTTCATGGGGGAGGGTGTTTTTTCCATCACTTCAATTAGTGGCTGGTTATTAGCTCCTTTTTCTCCCTTTCCCGGATAGCCCAAGTATCTTCAGGTAGGCTGTGATGGCCTGAAGTCCATTATTAGCCCAAGAATCTTTAGGAAGGGTAGTGTGGTGGTTGTCTTATGTGTCTTCCCAAGTATCTTCAGGATGAGGCCCTGGTGTCTTCGGGCATGGCAGCGGTTGTTCTGGCCTAGTTTTTTACGGGCATGGTTACGTGTGATAGTTGTGGCCTAGGTGTTTGCGGGTGGGATGTGTGGTTGAGGCCTAGGTGTGTACGGGCGGGGTATGGCAGTGGGACTGCGTTGAGGTTGTAGCCCAGGTGTTTGCGGGCGGGGTATGGAATTGGGACTGCGGTGAGAATGGCAGGATTGGATCGATGCGTAGGATGTCTTCAATAACTAGTGGGAAAGTGGTGTGGGGTACCCAAACATCGATGTGCTATTATTATATTTTACTTGACTTTCATTATTTGGGGAGTATGCCTTGGTGAGGCTTGGGTGGTTAGTTTCCTTGTTAAGTGCTTGGTTCTCTCTTTTCTCACAGGGCATTAGTATGCCTCCCCACTTGTGCATGAGAGCTTCAGGTTTTTCCCTACTGAGTATACTTGTATGCTCACCCTACGTATATAAAACTATTTTTAGGTTTCCTGGAGGACTTCGGGGATCGTGCGGGACCATACTAGTGCAGGACCTTTGGGACAGTTGTAGTTGATTTTTTTTCATTCTTTGGTACTTTACCTTTGTAGTCACTTTGTAATTTGTGGTATTTACTTTTGGAACATGCATATGGGAATGGTTTGTTTTGGCTTTACTTTCACTTTTAGTTTTGGTGTTGTGGGATTTACTATCTTATCTTTGATCCTATTAAAATAAAAAGGGTAATGCCTTCCATTTAGTGAGTGATTATATACCCTTATTGTTGGTCGCCACTCCAGGACCTATTGAAGGTGGGTTTCAAGGGTGATTGTCTCTCCTTCAACTTAAAGAATGAAGGGCCTGACAATCTGCTGACCCTTCCCTCCTTTTGGTGAAGTTGGGTCGTGACATTTTAACTCATGTATAATTGATTTAGTCATGTTATTAAATTATTAAACAACCATTTTAATATTTATAATTTTACATATTATCCTTTAATAACATATTATCACCCTTTTATTAATAATATTTCATTGTTTTCATTGTTTTGGGTGTTAATTGCCTTGTTTTTTCAGTATGTTTTGACTTGTTAATTTTTATTCATCTCATGTCAATCATGATTTAATCATCTTCAGAATGTAAAAAATGATGTAAATATAATGTATATATATATATATTTTATATATTTTTTTATTAACCCATAATGTTTAGTTATAGGAGATGAAATGCACTGTTCATGGAGATGGTAAGTCATGCGTACACATAAACATTGCATCCATTTTCCTTTAAAACTGAAAGAAAGAAAATAAAATGTTATGCATGTATATTATAATTAAATTATCACATTAATTTCATTTTTATAACATATATTAATTAAAATCATCCTTAATATATTCCATGTAATGTGAGAATGAATCATATCGCTTTGAAGAGCCGACAATCCCCACGTCAATAAGTGATGTTATCGTATTCCCACAAATGGAAAGTATTAAGATATGTGATATATAAAATTTATATAAGAATAAATACAGAAATAATATTATATAAATCATATAATATTTTTTTTCAATCATTATTCCCAACCTTAAGAGATTGTAATGTAAGAATGAATGACATCAGTTCGGAAGGCGGTAGTCCACCGTACACACGAATGGTGATTTCCAATCTTATTTAATGAAATTTGGAGAAGTTGTACATAGTAATGTCAGAATAGAAACATTTTAGTATATTCAATATACTTATTTTATTATTTAAAAATATATAAGAATAATTTAATAGGTGTATAAATAAATAAAGCAACAGTTCTCATTGAAGAATGTTACCTCTTCTTCGGTTAACTCCTTTTGGTTTATACAAAAAACCATCCTTGGTGTGTTTTTTTCACAAAGGTATTACTATAGGATGATAATATGGATGTTTTTAGTTGATCGTATCTAGGTTGTAAAGATAAAAATGGCTTGGGTGGTGTTAATAAGTGGGAGGGTGAGTGCCATTTTATAGTGGAGGAGGATAGGTAATCTTATAAATACTAAAAGGTAAACATTTTTGGGTGTTCTTCCTTACATAAAGTACCTAAAATAATAAAACATTTTCAATAAAAGGTAGTATATAGTATAAATATGTCAATATAATGTGTTTTGGACCTGTTTCTTGGTAATTTGTACCATTAATATTAATTTTTAACCACTAAGTAAACTCATTTTTACGTTAATCGCTGCAATTAATAGTAATTATTTTCACTAATACTTTTTTTAAAAAATTGGTTTACCTTAAAAAATTAAAAACGTTTATTATTAAAAATATATAATCAAAATTTATAAATTTTAATCAAATAAGTGTCATAAATTAATTTTAAATTAATCCCATAAAAAAAGACAGGAAAACGGGGTTTTAAAGTGAAAATGTTCACAAATTTAATATGTTTTTATATATAAATTCAATATAAAAATGATTCTAATGACCTAAATTGTATTAATATATAAATATATAATTTTAATTATTTTACATTAAATCCAAATAAAAATATAATTTAACCTTTTATATTATTTAAATGAAAAGTCCATTTTCAATTAAAATTCAATATTTTCCCCTATTCATGAAAAAATAAAAATTCACAGAAAAATACCAAATATTCACCCTAAGATAAATTTTCCATTTCTATTTAAAAAATTATTTATATTAATTCTTATAAAATATTAAAAATTTGGTCCTAAAACAAGTTCTCTATTAAAAGACGACAAAACTGCCTTTAGAAAAATAAATCTTTTTATGCGTAAAATTGGATTGTGGTTATATTATGCCTATAAAATCGATTTTATGAATGTAAAAAAATGATTGAGTGTATAATATATAAATTTCATTAATATCATTCACAAATATAAATTAATTTAGTTTATTAAGATAAAATGATTTTACCGCATAAAATTATTTTTTTTATAAAAAAATTCCTTTATATTCATTTGGTTTTTATATTCATTTAAAATTAATTGAAAACCAATGAATTAAACCATATATTTTTATAAGTTGTTTAATCCTACTTATAACCTCTAATTTAACATCTATGAGATAATTTTTATTTAGAATAGTAATATTAATTTTATTCAACAAAACTTGGTCGTACGTGTAACGCAAGCTATCGAAGGAACTCAATATTGTGTGTTACACAAGACAACTTAATGTTACATTTACCACAAGATAATCTCAGTGTTCTATGTATCATAAACATTACTTTATGTTGCGTATAAATCCAGTTAACATGAAAATTAAATTTATTCTCAAATGAAAATATTGTAAAGTCTTAGGGTGTTACATTCTCCCCACCTTAAATAAATTGCATCCTTTAATTAAAATATGAACTTTATATCTGAGAGTTTGATATTTTGAAATGACATTGCTGAATAACCCACATAATAAAAGGGTTAATAAAATATCCTCTTAATAAAAAAGATATAGACGTATAATGGTCACGTAACAAAGTTCCCAATTAGGGGAACATATTTGGGAAATGAAAAAATGGATATGGAATAAAAGTGTAAATATTTATAGAGAGTGATTGAGGTAATTGATCACAAGAATGTAACTAATAAATATATTTTTTAGGGTCTCAAAACCATAATTTTGTGATTATTTAAAAGACCACTAGTTCAACAAAATTAAGGTATTATGATAACATTTTTTTTCAATACCCTTTTTCTTAGTGTTTAGAAATTATTGAACTCTCTAAGAATTTTAAGAAATATAACTACATGATATATTTATATTTAATAAACACAATATTATCCTTTTTTGTTACTTTGAAATATTTATACATTATCTCTTAAAAAAATTGTATCATATGGTGAAGTAACAATCTTTAGGACCACATATAAAGATCAATAGAAATAATTTAATAAATGTTTAAATTTTTCAAAATATCATGGTCCAAAAAATTATAAAGAAGGTAAATGAAATTATAGAATGAACATATCATTAATATTTTTACAACATTAATAAGCTCATAATTTTCACATTCTAAACATGTGAATACTTTCATCACGTATTCTCTTGAAATATTATGATAACGTGAATTACCAAAAAACATTATTAACAACATGAATTCTTCCTTATTACTTAAATAGAACATTGATTATTATATATATTATTTAAATCAAAAAATTCTATAAACCAAATCAATGATATAATAATACACATTGTCCACAAATCATTAATCAGTTCAAAGGTAGCCAGTAATATCCAATTTATTTTATCCAAATCAATCATTTATTTATACAAAAAACATTTTCTCTTAATCAACAACATATTATGGATTTTCTTTCCCTTAATCATATGTTTCCCACAAATTTCAAATTTTCTGTGGATCATCCTTATTGCTCATCTGTATCGATCAACACAAGCTTTTAAATTTTTAATGAGAAAGTACTCTAGTATAATCCTTATACATTCCATTACACTTACAACCAATATATAATCGATAACATAATATTAAAATATTATTCAAGGATCAAAAGACAAGATAAAATTAATCATTACACTTTAGCTATAGAAATAACATAAGTTTGACCTTGATCCAATATCTTCATATAATGTATACTCTCTTGAAGCTTGGGGAATTTTTTTCATAGTGCCCCATCTCTTTATAGTAGTAACATTTAATAGTTTCCTTTTTATCAATCCCTTTAAATTATTTTTCTAGGTAACCCTTATCTACACCCTTATAACAATCTCTTAATCTCTTTAAGCACTTCCCATTGTGATTATTTCCACAATTATCACATTTGGGAAAATCCTTCTTTCCCTTATTCCCATTATTCGTATTTTTCTCTATCATAATCTTCACTTGTTACTACTATTTTAATCCATGGGATATGTATAATTATTTCTCTATCTTTATAGAACATAAATGTATCTCATCATATGCAGACAATGTTTGTGAGACCATCACCCTTCAGAGACTTGGATTACAACCTTTAAAGAAATGGTCAATCTTGTGCTCCATGTTTTATATGTAACCCATGTCATACCTATCTAACCTTGTAAAGGAATATTCATTCTCGGTGAAACTTTATTATCTATTTTTATTTAATATAAGGAACTTTATTTTTATTTCAATTTATTCCTCAAGATGGAAATATTTTTTCAAAGAATGTATTCAAAAAAATCCATTCCTTGAGTTCTATTTATTATTCTTCCCTAGAATTCTGAACCAATGACCAAAATTGGACAACATCACCTTCAATGAAATATACTTTATCTTGGCCTTTTACTTTTCACCACATCCCAACACTAAAAAAATATTCCCCAAATACCTAATCCATTGAACAACTATAATTGGATTATTGGTCCTACTATAGGATGGGTAATCCTATAACATAATGTGATCAAACATAAGAGAGTCTCATTATGGAATAATTTTCTCCATCCCGGAAAAGGTTATTTTTCATAACCAGATTATAATTCCATAATATATCTATAAAATTCCTACTTCCAATTCTAGCTATATCAGCTTTCTCCGTAGGGAAACATCTAAATTGGCCATGAGTATTTTTACTCTTCTTTCTTCCAGGTTCTATTTCTAAACAATGGAATACACAATATTATATGAATCATTATGTACCTTAATGATTAATCCCAAAACTAGTGAAATAATTTTCATAAATTGAAAAATGTATATGTATCTAATCTCAAAATGATAAGCATTGCTTCTTTGGGATGTTCTTATATAATTATCATTAAATTATATCATTGTGTTTTTTACCCGAATCTATGTTTTCCTAAATATAGTTTTTAATAGTGTTACTAACCTTTCTCTGATACAAACTATAAAAATCTCCACCACAGTAGTCTGGTTCTAGTGCCTTACATTATTACATTAGAATATATAAAATATTAAAATCTAAAAGGACTGATCAATTTTGTTTTTTTTTTTGGAAAAAATTATTGCATACAACATTCCATTTTTACACTTCCAATATAAAATAAAATTTAATACATTACAAAAGCTAAAAAACTTCATCCTTGAAACTCATTCCAAGAATTCATCTTCATAACCTAAGGGATGGACAAAAATAAGGATGATCTCAAACGAACAGTGAGGGTTAAGTATAGTTTAATATATCATAAATAAAAAATCATAATCAACATTTAAATCCATATAATTGAATACACATGCCCCATAAATATCTGGATAATGTAAAATCAATATATAGAGGTAAATAACCAAAACACGAGTCATTTAATCAATGAACTGATAATGAAATTAATGTATATACAAACTTAATGAGAAAAATCACGTGGATAATAATAACAATATAATAAATGAATGAAATTATATATTATCATATTTCATGTTTTTTAGGAACATGATACCTTTAGTATCAAGATTTATCCTCGAGATAGATTAAATCAAACTGGGTAAAAACCCATATGATTTGGCCAACCGACTTATCTCATGAGAGTTATTGATGCATAGATAGGCTTGCATTAACTAGTCCCCAAAATATTTAGTTCATATACATATATTTACTCATATATCAAATAATAAATTTAATTTATAAACAATATGCCTTATCAAATATCCATATTATGTAAAGGATAAACACTTATAAATTTTTCACCAGTTAATAAAATAAATTGAAAAGGAAACACCATATGTAAAAATGTTGTATAGATTAGGAAATAATTATAACCATAACATTAGAGTATGTATATTTAAAATAAATTAATTTCCAATTGAGAATGTTCTTTTAGAAGTTATTATTTTAAGAGAAAGTTAACAATCACAAAGTAAAGTGATAATGTATTGATAACTTTTACCACTTGGTAATTTTAAGTCAAACACCGAGGATGATTTAATTAAAATTGAAACATAAAATAGCATGAATTGTGAGTTAATAATTATATTAAATAAAAATGTGGTAGTATATACACCACATTAAATGGAATTGGTGCATAATAACAAATAGCACTTAATGAAATGTAAATTGAGACAAATTCTATTACCTTATACTTAAATTGGGTTGAATGACCTATAAATATATATATATATATATATATATATAAATGTTTTAAGAATGTTATTATCTCAGAAGATAACCATATTAATATTTATAATATTATATATTATCCTTTTATAACATATTATCACCCTTCATTAATAATCTTTCATTATTTCCACTATTTAAGGTATTAATAGCATTGTTTTTTAATTATATTTTCACTTATTATTTTTTGTTCATTTTACATAGATCATGATTTCATCATCTAAATAATATAAACCATGGTGTAATATCATATATATTAATTATATATGTTTTTAGAGTAATCTATAATATTTAATAATAAGTAATGAAATTCATTATTCTTGGAGATAGTAGGTCGTACGTATACTTGAATGTTGCTTCCATTTTGTTATATTATTAAAAGAAATAAAAGTAAATGATATATATGTATATTAAAATTCCAGTATCATATTAATTTCATATTTACCAAATATATTAATTAAAACCATCCTTAATACATTCCATGTAAATAGTGAATGAATCACATCGCTTTGAGGAGGAGGTCGTCCACCCATCCACAAACGATGTTATCATATTCCCAAAAAAATAAAAAAAATGAACGTATATGTTATAGGAAAAATTAAATAATCATAAATACATAATATATATCATATAAAAATATTATATCCATCATAAATCCCTAATTTTATTGGTGTTAATGGAAGAACGAATGACATTTTTTCATTAGGCGTTAGTCCGTCATACACCCGAACAATAATTGTGTATCACATTTTATAGAAGCGTGTAAATTTTTATGTAATAATCTTAAAATAAAAACATATCAATATATTTAATATACTGAGTTTATTATACAATCAATGTATAATAATAATTGAATATTTGTAGAAAGAAATAAAACAAATATTCTCGTTCAAAAATATTACCTCTTCATTGTGTAACTCCTTTTGGTTTATTCCAAAATCCTTAAATGGTTTGATTTATACAAAAATTTAGACTTATATAAGGATAATATTTATCTTTTGAGTTTATATGGACAGGGTTTGGAAGAGGAAAATAGCTTGATAGGTTTGAATAAGTGGGAGTGGTGAGTGCCTTTTTTATAGTGGATGAGGAGTGGTATTCTTGTAAATACCAAATGGTACACGCCATAGAGAGGTATCCCTTACATAATGTGCCTAAAATAATGATCCATTTTTTATAAAAGGGAGTATATTATTTTTAATATTTCCATAAAAAGGGTTTTTACAAGTTTCTTGGTAATTTTCCCCATAAGATTATATTTTAACCACTAAGTATACCCATTTTTACCTTAATCACTATATTTAATTTTAATTTCTTGCACTCATATTTTTTTAAATGAATTTGACCCTAAAAAACATTATAAATTATTTATATTCAATATATTTAATCCTTTTTTACAAATTAAAATCACATAATGTAAATAAATTAATATAAAACTAGTCACGTTGGCGATACAGGAAATTGGGGGTTTTAATATGAAAATGTTCAAAAGTTCCCTAAGTTTTTATGTATAAAGTCAATATAAAAATGATTATAATGACCAAAATTATATTAATTGATTCATAATTTATCTAATTTTCCTTTAAACCAATGAAAAATATAATATTACCTTATAAATTATTTAAATGAAAATGAATTTTTAAATTAAAATTCAATATTCGTCAATATTTATTAAAAAATGAAACTTCTCAAAAAAATACAAAAAATACACTGTATGATAAATTTGAAATTAATATTTAAAAAATTAATTTTATTTTTTCATATAAAATTTATAAAAGTTTCAATTTTTTTAAATCATTGCTTCATTAAAAGGCGACAAAACAACCTTAAGAAAAATATAAATTTTATGCATAAATTTTGATTTTTTGTTTTCTTATGTCTATAAGATCTATTTTATGGTTTTAAAAAAAATTATTAAATATATAATATATAAATTTCATTAATATCATTCACTAAAAAATTTTAATTTATTTTATTAATATAAAATTCTTTTGGTGAATAAAAATATATTGAATAAAACAATATATTCTCATAGGTTGGATAATCTTCTATATAACTGCTAATTTAACGGCTATGTAATAATTTTTATTTTAAATAATAATATCAATATTATGTAAAACATGGTCTTAAGTGTAACGTAAGTTATCAAAGGGACTCATTATTATGTGTAACACAAGGCAACTTAGTGTTTCATATACCAAAATCTAATCTCAGAATTGTGTGTCACATAATATTAACTTGATATTGTGTGTAAATCATGCTAGTAGCTAAATTTAATTTATTCTAAAGGTAAAATATTTTAATGTCTTGGGGTGTTACATTATGATGGAATGATAAATGTTTTCATGATATTATGACATAAATTTGAATGGATTATGATAATGTGAAGGGTGGGTTTATTATATCCCTATAATGAATTGGTTAAGAATAATTTTTTATGTGATAAAATTTTACATAGGACTTTATCCCAATCCCAAAAGAGGTTATATGAGAGGTTATCCCAAACCCAAAAGTGGGAACATTAGATATTATCTAAACCCAAAAAGATGGTACACGAGTGTAAAGAGCTTGACCCCAGTAGCCCACAGTCAGTGGTTAAATTATTCCACTGGCACTGGATTCAGTGAATCACATCATGAAGAATGGAATAGTTCAGTAGTATTAGTAAAAGAGATACATAGTTAAATCCCAAAATTACATTGAAAACATAAAATAAAACATAGTATTTTCGTTGGGATCTTTATTATTTCATCTATCATATCCTTGAAAATCAATCGCAGTACACTTTCTAGAATCATGGAGAAAAACATAAGTAAGGGGTGAGATCAAATTCTTAGTAAGGGTATGCATACAATAGAATTTATCATGAATAAATAATGAATAATAAATGTGGTAATTCAAATAAAAAAACATGTCCATTAATCAAAAACTTGAGCACAAAGAATAATATGGAAGGAAAAAAAATTTCTAAAATAATTCCATATAAATAATCACATAAGATTGAAACTTATCCATGAATATCATAAATAATAAAATAATCTAAATAACATTAATAAATATTATTGTAATAGAGAATGAAAATTTTTGGACACCATAAGCATACCACCATGGACTTGTTCCAATAAATCTTACATAAATCAGAAACGCCTTGTCTAAATACTCAAACTAGTTTGTCTCATAATACCTACCGATGTATCGAGGGGGTTCAGTGGTCACAAACCATCACTCACTAAGTATAATTAATTTCATATCCAAAATGGGTAAAAAATAATAAACATAAATATTCATATTTAAAAGATAGCATAAACAAAGTCAGTAATTACCCCAATTAATAATCATTATCATAAATCATCTACAGTAAAATAGAGAATGATATGAAAATGGTACAACTACAGTCAAACTGATCATAAAAAAATATTGATAAAGGAGGAATACGGTATCATTATAGTATACCCATATCATAAGATTCAACAAAGGATATTTCAATAGATGAAACTACTAAAAAAATCACTAGAAAATTTCTTGATGGATATATCCATTTCACATTGAAATTAATTATTTAAATTCTAAAATAAACTAAAAATATTAATTAAAATTTTTTAATTGAATAAAACCTTATAAAATTGTAAAGGATTCATATAATAAATCAGTGTTCATAATGGTGGGTAATTTCATACATGTTGTATAAGTTAAAAAATTATATTCCATTGACATTATTATAAAATATACCTTTTTAAAAAAATTATTGGATGATTCATTTAATAATTTTTGTAAGAAAATAAATTCAATAATAGGTAAAAATGACTTCTAAAAATAAAAGGATAATAGTAAAAATATTTTTTGAATTTATTTTAGGAATCATGGGTATGGACGAAAAAGGGTTTCTGATTGAAGTAGGAAATAAAATTGATTTTCCTGAAAAAAAACATTTCTCAATAATTTCATATACCAAAGAGAAGAGAATGGTACTATTTCTAGAAAATTTCAAGAATAGCTATATTTGATTAAAATATATTTGGTTTAGGATAGAAAATAAAAAAAAATCCCTCCAATGGATACTTTAGCATAAACAATTCTGAATAATAATGGGATTGTGAAATAACACATTACCACTTTAGTTACATCTGAGTAATAATCCCCATGAAAGAATAAATTTAAATGAAACTTTAAATAAAATAAATAAAAATATATTCAAGATATATCATATCAAAGGTTAATTATATACACCAAACAAAATAAATAAGTGGTGAATATGGATATGTATCATAGAAGTAAAAGTGACATGAGACACCATTAAAATGATTGTATCATTGGAGTGAGAATCATTCAATGAAGTTATTATGTGTGAAAATTGTAAATACAAAAAATAAAAGTGTAAATAAAAAATAACAAAATCAAATTTTATTTTACAAATATTCTTGGAATAACATAATCAATGAAGTATAAGTTTAACTCGATGAATGGAAATTATGTTAAGAAACGCGTTATTGTAGGTCTAACTTCCTTCATATGTGTTCATTCCTAATATATAATAAATAATTAATTATAAAAAAAAATTACAGAATCATAATTATATATATCATACAATTTTTTAATTATAGTATTTTATCACCCATTTATTAATAATTTCTTATTAAAATAACTATCTCAGGTAGTAACTGCATCATTTTTCATGAATGTTTTAGTCCAATAATTGACGTCCTTGTAAATTTATTATCATTAAATTATCTCCATTATGTTATAAGTATCATATGTATTCATTATATACATAATTATATTCATCCATAAAATATAGAGAAATAAAAATGAAATGCACCGTTCATGGATATGGTTGGTCATACGTACGCATGAAAGTTGTTTCCATTTTTCTATGGAGGGAATGATAAATGATAAATAATAATTCACATTTCTATAATCATTATGATATTCTATATATATATATATATATATTTATTTATATTTATATATTTATATATTATATATTAATTAACCTTATACTTATTTCCTTCCATGTAAACTGTATGTAAAAAATAAACCAAATCCCTTTGTGAGACAATACTCTGTCGTACACACGATCAACATTATCATATTTTCAAGGAATGTAAATTAAGAAGTTATATGTGATATTATAATTTTATAATTTTAAATATGTTTTAAATAAAATATATATTAATTAAATATATCATTTATCCAACAGTGAGAGGTGATTATGGAAAACGAATTTCACCAGTTCACAAGGCGGTATTCCATTGTACACATGATCAAAAGTTTCATTTCACATTTCTTAGAAGATGGGATGGATATGTATTTTTTAATTTAAATAATAACATCTCATCATATTTGAGATACAACTATTATTATTTTACCATATTTAGAGAATATTTGGAATGGATTGAGAAAAAGATAAAATGAAGTTGTGTGGCTAAGAACTATACCTCTTCTTTAAAAAAACCTCTTTCTAGTTATACCTAAATCATTTTTGGATGGTTTTATTATTAAAAAAGGGACTATAGTTAATTGGTAGAGATTTAAGTAATACCTTTTTTAAATTATTTACCAAAACATATGGATTTTTATGTGTCGAGAGGATGGGATAAAAGATGAACTTTTAGAAGTGCGGGAAGAAACCCCTTTGGAAATTTCCTAAAAAAATACAAAATTGTAAAGTAATTATCAAGATAAAATCTTCAAAATGTATATATATTAGAATTTTTGATATTATATAGTTGAAATATTTATATACAATAGGATTTTAAAACGTTTTATTGGAAAAAATACCCTTACCATTTTGTTTAACTCCATGTAAACCTGTTTTAACCTGAATCGCAGTAATAAATTATTACTATTTTTTATTTATTAAGAAACTAATTTATTCATGGATTTTTATATAAAATTAATTATTATAATTAAAAATATTTCACTCATTTTACTAAACTATATAAAAAATTGTATAATTAAATTTAAAATTAATCTCACAGACCTGATGAAAAAATGACCTTCCAAAGGAAATATTTTCGAAAGTATAAAAATTAATTATATAAAATTCGAAAATATAATTAATTAGAATGAATTAAATTGGATTTAATATAATACTATTTAATTATATTATCTTTTAAAACAATTTTACAAAAAAAATTAATGGTATATACTTTAAACAAAAGGATAATTTTCAATAAAAATCATCATTTTTTACTATTCGTCAAAAATTTAATCTTTTAAAAAATTATTAAAAATTAACTATATGATAATTTTTCCATGATTATTTCAAAAAATATTTATATTTTTTCAGATAAATTTTCTAAAAGTAAACAAAATTATTTTAAAATAAGTACACAAAAGGAAAGGAAACTATAATATAAAACAATGCAGTTTTTTTTATAAAACTGGATTTATTCTGCTCCCATGATTAGAAAAGATATTATGTGAATGAAAAAAAATATGTTTGAATATATAATATATAAATTTCATTAAAATAATTCCAAAAAGAGTGATCAATTTAATTTATTAGATTGAAAAAACATTGTGCGCAAGAAATCAATTTTTGAGAAAAATATTTCTTTTATGTTCAATTGATTTTTATTTTCATTTATAATAAATTGATAACTAATGGGTTTATTTTATAAATATGTATAAAATATAATTATTATAATTTATTTGTTCTTATTCATACCCTCCAACTTAATGGAAACGTTATAACTGTCAAATTTAAATAATAATATTTTAATAGATTATTGTGGTTTGTTTCAACTCAGTGTTGCATGTATCACATGATACGTACGAAATTTAATTCTTTAAATAGAAATATATTCTAAAATATTTTGGTGTTAAATTATAACCACATAAATAAATTTTTCTCTCACAATTTTATCTAATCCAACTAAGTTTATGTGTTTTTTGAAAACCCACATCATATAGAGGGATAATAAAAATTATTTAAAAAAGGAGAAGAGATAAACAAAAAAGTTTCATGAAATATACATAACCTTGATTCCATATAAGGATACAATGGTTTGGAATTTAAAATATGGATTTGTAAATAAGATCTATTTATTATATAATGTTATACTCTCATTCTATAAGAGAATAGACAATGGGATTATAAAAAATGAGTAAAATTTTATTTCAATACCCTTTTACTAAAACTGAGGGATTAATTTAATAAATTTACTTTCATTTAATATGAATAGTTTCTTCCTTTAGTTTTGGTTCAATTATTTTCCACTTCATCTATTACTCCAAGAAATAAAGATGATTTTTCATGCCTGAATCACTAAAACAAACTTTTAACAAATCAAATAATAAACAAAAGGATAACATGATATTCGTCATGTATTTAAATGTTAATCAAAACTATAATTTGTACCACAGGGTAAGATGATATCTGAAATTTATAATAACTCATTGGAATAAATAATTACTCCAAAATTTCTATAATAACACCAAAGTTTCAACTTAGATAATTTCATAAATGAATAACACTACATCCCAATTAATCTCAACATTAAATAAAGTTTTAACCTCAAAGGTTATCTCATAACCTTTATCTTACACCACCAAAAATATAATATAATTATTTTCAAATAATCCTTTATGTAAAAACTTAATTTAATATATTCCTAAACCTTGTAAAACATCCCCAAAAATATCATTAATCACCACTAAAGGCCAAAAAATTATAAAAATTAGATCATATAATATATTTTCAAAATTATACTTAATATTTATCCATAAAATAATTTTACTAAAAAAATTTCATACTTACGAGGACATCATGTAGGCATGTGGTTTTCATTTCACCCTTAGAACCCTCCAGTTTTGGGTTCAATCCCCTTGACCTTTAAATATGTGACAAGTTGTCACCCAAACTATGGGTTTTCATTTTTCTTAAAATGTGTTAATATGATTCTTATAACATTCCTAAAGTATGTTTACCATCTTCAAAAATAAATTTAATAATCAAAACACTTTTTTTCTAAACCGTAATGGTGTTTTTTATTGAAAATTCCCAAAATTCACTAACTTTTTTCCCTAATCAATAAAAAATACCTCAACATCAATGATCATATTAACCTAAAAGGTAATCAATAAAATTAAGCGTATGTACAAAAAATATAAAATCATTATTTCCCAAATAACATTTTCATGAAAACCAAAGGGTTATACTCTAATAAATATCTCCCAAAATATCCTTAATCATATTAAACTCCCATTACATAAATCTTAAAAAGATGTATATTTGACTTTAAATTTACGATCGTCCTTAAACTTCTCATCCCAATAAAAATTGGGTTTTTTTCCAAAATCAAACACCTATTAACGGTTTTTTATCCCTCACTTATTTGTTACAAAAAAATGTAACCTTATCACTAAATCACATTTATAGGTTATCAATACCATTCTAGAAATTATTTCAAATTCTTTAAAAGAAACTAATACAGAAAAATACTTAGATGTTTCATTATTCTATCATAATTATCTAATCCCAACAAATAAAAATATCAACCATTTCACTTCAAATACTTACTTGGTATATGTCCTTACTTGGTATAGGAGTTAATATTTAGATAATCTATTGACTTGTATAATTCCCAAATTCCCCACAGAAAAGACATTAATCTCAAAATACTTTCATAGGATGTAATTTATTCCCTTCCATCATAATATTTATTTTTCCTTGATAATCAATTGATTTATTCCACTATTTTCTATACATAAATACTTTTATCATTACTTGAAGAAATTATCTGAGGTGTATCATTCCACATTTTTAACATGAATGAAATCTAGTCTTCTTCTACCATGGTCATCACTACTTGAGCTCTTAGCAGACTTTATCCTTATCTTATTTGATGATTCCAATATTTGGTTAAAGTGTGCATTTTTAATAATCTATCATGATAACTAATTGAGATTTATCACAATATCCTTCACTCCATTCATAATCCCATTTGGATCCTCATCAACAAATTTTCCATCACATTCAATGGTAACCCATTTTTTTATGGTTCCATCCATTAATTTAAACCAAAAAACATAATGTGGGTAGAAATGATCATAGTTGGAAATGATAAAATCATGAGAAAATAATTTATATTATATCTAATCAAAACACCTTCTTTTCAATCTATGACACCTTAGGTTTAACCCAGGTTCTCTACAGTCATTATTTATAATAATTTTCCATAATGGTTTATAAAGGATATGTGAACTAACCCAATCACATCACCAAAGAGTTTCAAACTAGGATTACAATAGGTGATTATTGAGTCAACACCTAATACACCCTTTTTAGAGTTATTTACCATTGGTGAAAATATTCCAACACAAAATCGATTGTAGTATCCGGACAAGGTTGTATTATTAGGAAATACATATAATATCTACCTTTCCAAAACCTTAAGATATTATTCAATTCATAGACTTTCCCTCATATTTAATCATAGGGTTTTTTTCCCTAATCTATTTTTCTCTAAATCATGTTTCCAAGGTTTCTACCAAACTTACTATGATATAAACTATAATGATCCCAACCCCTGTAGCCTATAGTCAGTGGTTTCTTTATTACACTAACATAATATACAAGGAATTTTATCCCTAAGGGACAAATAGTTTAGTACCCTTGAAAAATTATATACATTTTTAAATCCCAAAATTTTATTTAATATATAATGTACAACATAGTAGTTTATTTAGGATATTAATTATTTCCTATAGAATATCCTAGTGAATCAATTATAGTGCACTCTAGGCATCTTGTGGAAGGGAAAAATAAGAAGAGGTGAGCTCATATTCTTAGTAATGGTATGCATACAGTGAAATATATGATGAAAAAATAATTTATACTCAATATTTCAAAGTAAATAAATGAAAACACAATCCATTTAATCAGAAACTTGAGTATGGAGAATAATATGGAAGAAATAAATAAAAATAAAATAATTCCATATAACTAATCTCATAATACTTAAAGTTATCCATGGATATTTTCAATAATCAAATAATCACATGGAAATTAATAAATAATATTATAATGAGAGAATGAATAGTGTTGTAAATCATAAACATATCATCAAGGCCTAGTGTTAATATATCATACCTAAATGGGTAAGGTCTTAGCCAAATACTCAAACTTGTTTGTCTCACTAGACCTACCAATGCATCAAGAGTTTCTAGTGGTCCCCAATCATTACTTACTTAGTCTAATGAATTACTCATATGAATGGGGTGAATCATATTCAAAGTAAACATTCATATTGAAAATATATGAACTAAAATGTCAATAATTTCCCCAATCAGTAGACATAATCATAAACCATCCAGAGTAATATATTGAATAGTATAAAAATACTATATTCATATTCAAACTGATCATAAATCATCCAAATAAATAATGTGAATGGTATCATTATAGTATATCCTTAGTATAAGATTCATAAAATGATGTTTACATTAATGAAAATACTTTAAAATGAAAAATAGAATATTTCTCAAAGAAAATACTTTTTTCACTTTGAAATCACATATTTATAGTATAATGTAATTTAAAAAATATTAAGGAAAAAAATTATTTGAAAATAAATTTTTAAAATTTTAAAGTAATGTTCAAATCAATTATTGGTCATGATAGAAAGAAATTACATACATGTTGTATAAGTTAAATAAGAACATTCAATTGAAATTATTTTAAAAAGTATATTATTTGGAAAACAATCATAATATACCTTTTAAATAATCTATAAAAAAAGTTGAAGATGGCTAAAAACGACTTTTAACAATCATATTTTATTATTAAAAAAATATTTTGAAAACATTTTTAAAAAATATAGATATAGAAGAAAATGGGTTTCCACCAGAGGGAAATAAATATGATTTTACTTAAAAACATTATGAAACATTTCAAGTACTAAAGAGAGGAAAATTGAACTATTACGTGAAATTTTCATAAAATCTAGTGGAGAAGAAAATATATTGGTTTTAAGATAAAATATCAAAAAAATCCCCAACTGAGACTTTAACATAAACAATCTTGAATAGTAATGAGATTGTAAAATAAACCCTTAACATTATGATAACTTCAGAACCATAATCTCCATGAATGAATAACTTCAAATGAAACTTTAAATACTATAAATATAAATAGATTAATGTTGTAAAATAGGAAATTCAAAGTATATACACGAAACAAAATAAGTAAGTGATGAATATATAGTTGGTCTCACATTAGTAAAAGTGACACAAGAACCATTTACAAATAACATATCATCAGAGTGAGAATAAATCAATTAATTAATTTTGTGTTATAAATGTAAATCCACACAATAAAAGTGGAAAAACCATATAACACAATCATATGTCATTTCACACATCTTCTTGGAATAACATAATAAATGGAGTATAAGATTAAACTAATGGATGGAAATTTAGTTAAAAAACCCCTTACATTAGGTCTAAATTCCTTTTTATGTGTTTAAAACTCAAGTATAATAAATATAGACTTATTGTACATTTTGGAACCATGACTGTTCTATGAAATATTTGGAGTATGGTTTGTGTTTTTTTCAATCCTCGTTGGAAGTTCAGAATGTTTCCTAGTAAAGTGTACATACAGTTCAAGCAGAAAATAGTATTAAAGGTGGCACCATTTCTCAGTGTTTGCCAAATTTTTGGGCCTGAAAATTGGTAAATAAAGGCATGGGTTGTGGGAAAAAGGAGGTGCACGCAAAGAGGAAGTGGTGCGTGAAAAAGGTTGGTTGTGCATGAAATAGGTGAGTTGTGCGTGAAAAAAGAATGGTGCATGAAATAGTGTAGCAAATTTTTTCGTGCAAGGGGTGTTTCTAAATCAGAATGTTGAAAAATGGAAAAGGCATGGGCTGCCAGGAAAACATGGAGATGTGTACGAAAAACAGTACATATGTGAAATATTATGCGTAGAATGAGACGTTTTTTACACCACATTGGGTTTTGCACGTGGGGGGCAAAATTCCTATAAATAAGAGGTGACCCCCCTCATTCGAGTGGCGGAAGACTTAGAGAAGATCTGAGTGGTAATGCGCATAAAAGGTTCGCATAAAGGGGGTTGCGTGAAAAATTGAGAGATGTGCACAAAAAGACGTGGTTGCTTGAAAAATCCCGAGTTGCATGAAAAAGTAGAATTTGCGCGTAAAATTAGAGGTTGCGTGAAAAATTTGATGTTGTGCGAAAAATTTGATGTTGCACGAAAAAGGAGAAGTTGCGTGTAAAAGTGGAGGCTGCATGAAAAGATGAAAGTTGCACTTAAAGGGGGTGTTGCATGAAATATTTTTTATGCATGAAAATATGATATTGCTTACAAAAGTGAGATCTTGCGTGCAAAGGGTAGGTTCTCACATAATCATCAGTGTAACCTGATTGCACATCTGATTATCTAGTCCATTGGTTCAGTGTGTTTAAGTGCATGAATTCAGGACTTCGATGCAAGCAGAGTCTCGTGCTAAGAAGAGGCAAAGACTTCAATGCGAATCTTTTGAAGAGACACTCACATCTATAAACATACTGGGACTTCACCAAAGGCAGTGAGCCAGGGGGAGTCAGTGTGAGTGACCCGAGGGACGCAGTGGGCTATCCCTGAACATTTGTAAAGGCAGTGAGCCTGGGACAGAGTGACTGTTCTCAAACCATTGTAATCCATAACTAGTGAAGAATAGTGGAATTATGTACGACCGACAGCATGTCGACGTATGCTCCTTGTACATAGCCCTTAGTAGTAAACATTGTACAAATTGATGTGTTATCTCAATGCATGTGGATGTTTCATTACTGATCATATCCATCATACAGGTTTAACTAGTTCCTACCAATGTGGGAACAAGATCTGTGTTTTAAAAGAAAATTTTGACACTCCGATTCACCCCTCCCCTCTCAGGGCATCCCAGGGTCCTAAAGTACATTTATTAAATTGCCAAATGATTATGTATCTTATAATATGTGGTTTACATATAGACTTTTATCACCCATTTATTAACAATTACCTATTAAATCACTATGTTGGGTGGTAATTACTTTGGTTTTCATGTATGTTTTGGTTTAGTAATTATGTTCCTTATACTTTTATCATCATTCCAAAATCTCTATTTTTTCAATATTAATATAAATATCATATATATGATTGTTTTTGAGAATATAGTAAGTGTCCATTTAAGGTATGACCATCTCATCCTTTAGTCTTAAATCACATGTAAATGTTTATTTAGATGATAATGAGATCACGTACAACATAAATCCTATATTAAGAGTCTACATTAATATACTAGAACCATAGGAAGATGATATTTAATTATAATTTATAAATAATTTATTAGAATATATAGTGTCCTAACCTTTTAATTTTTCATTCATTGGTGATCTGATGGAATAGGATTCATCGCACTGCCATTTCACTATAGGATTCCAGTATAGAATCTCTAGAGGTGATCCAAACATGCAATATATTGTTTGAAAAACATTATTGAATATTTGGGTGATAGAATGACCGATATTAATCATTTATGTTGTTCATGGTTGATCACAGTAGTATTCTACCTGAAGTATGAAGAACCTTTTTCCTTCTCTTGAAGTCTTAAGGGAAGAGGAAGAGAGGGAAAACTCTAAGTCTTGATCTGATCTCTCCTTATATTTTTTTCACACCAAAAGAGAATTCGAAAAGTGATATAATGAGAGATTTATTGTATCTAGTTTATGGTTGGAAAATCTCACACAAGCCCCCAGCCATCTCTAATACTCTTAATTTACCCCATATCAATTAATAATAATATTATTATTATTATTAATCAGTTGACATATACAAAACATTAATAATATAAATAAATAATATTTTTCCAAATTGGACCATTTAACATGATCCTCCTTCCTTCTTCATCATTTAATAATCCTAAAATAATAACTATTTAATTAAATAAATATCATTTCATTGTTCTATGAGAAATATAATAAATATTATATTTTCCAAACATGAAAACTAATATTTATTATTGTTGTTTAACTTGCCTTATTCTTTTTAATAACTTGTCATTAAATTTTGGCAATCAATCAAACCCAAATAACAATTATTTATTCTATCTTGTTAAATTCAATACATTAATTTGTATGAGATTTCTGATACACCTAGTGTGTGACCCTCTAGAAAACTATCTATGTGGCATTATACATACCCACCAAAAGTCCAAGGTTATTATTTAGAAACACACCAAGGAATCCATATAGAATAGAGATAATTTTTCCATGAAAACCAACATTCTATAAATGGTTTCCGTGTAATATAATACTTTTATCACAACATCACGAATCTAGTAGGTTTCATTATGGTTCTATAAACCTATACGCTTCATGCCTCTTTTTAAAACAATTATGAGAATAAAATTTCCAATGAAACAGCATGGCCATGGATTTATTTAGTAAGTAACATTCCCATCTATGGTCCTAAAATATTAACTTTTTTCAAGAGACAAAGGAGGTAAATTTTTTCTTTCATTATCCATTAATTCTATATCATTTGTGATGTATCCAACATGTTATACCTTACTAAGAACATATTTCATCAAATATTTAATCTATACATAAATGTAATTGAGTCATAAAATCCATTAACAATAATATTAATGTATAAGGACTAATAAACACATATTCATATAAGAACATCCGCTGATATGTGGAAATTTTTATTTCTTATTGATGGGTTTGTTCTCCAAACCACCTATCTTGGAGATAACCAAGGTTGAAAACCATGAGAAGGTGTCTCATGGACTTATGATCCTCCTACCCCTAATATCTTTTATTTTATATGTCTAGCCAGAATATATAATTTTTCTATAGAACAAGGTCCATTAATAATTTAATGCCACATCTAGGTTCTCATCATAGCGGGGAACAACTATGACCATTCAGTATGATATAAGTTCTAAAAGAATTATCACAAAAAATATGGTACAAAATAATAATATAAATGTGATAATAATACGTATTTTATAAGAAAAACATGTAACCAAGTACTAAACAAGTTGGTTTTATGAACCAACTCTAAAAGACACCCAATTTCACATGATCCAACTGACAATAGACTTTAGTCTACAATCTCTCACATGATACTCATGATTCTTATGAAATAAAGATTTCATCAAGGGGTCCTCTATGTTTTCCTCTTTATATACACTATTCACCATAACTTCACCTCATGGAGAAAAATACCTCTTGATAATAAATTTCTGAAGTATCCTCTTAATCATTTGTTGTGACCTTATCTCTTTAGATAGAGCCACCGCTGCAGTGTTATCATAATAAAACATGATATGATTTTTACTATTATATATTACATCATGATATTGAATAAAGTTTCAAACCTATATTTCTTCCTTGGATAAATAGGAATCCACAATATACTTAGAATCTACTATAGAATCATCAAAAATATGTTTCTTTAATTTATTCTGGATCATAGCTCCTCCATTGAGATAAATTCTTACTATTATTTCTAATCATTGTGATCTATCTGAAATATGAAATCTGTATAATTATTGATGACAATATATTTATCTCCTCTATACACAGGGAAAATATCCTTATTATGCCACAGATACTTAAGGATAGTCTTAACATAAGTCCAATAATATTCAACTAGGTATACTTGATATCTACCTATCATGCACAATGCATAGTATGTATCTAGCCTTGTAAATAGAATTACATGATTTATATATCCTATTGATGAATAATATGGGATCTTACTCATTATATCTCCTTCCACTTTCTTATGAGGACACATTTTCTTGGAAATATATATATCATGTTACACTAGAACCAATCTTCATTCCAATTTTTCCATACTGAACCTCTTTAGAGTCTTTTCAATGTATATACTTTGACTTGGCCCGTGTATCCTCTTAGATCTATCATAGATGATCTTGATCCTTGTAATTTTTGATACTTCACCTAAGTCCTTAGGGGAGAAGAACTTTCTCAACCATGAATTAACCTCTTGTAATGTAGTTATATCATTTCATATTAGTAATATGTCATCAAAAAATACTAAAATGAATAAAACATAGCTCCCACTAAAATAATTTTAAATACTTGGATCACATTAATTCTTAATGAAACCAAATTATTTTATGTATTTATTGAATTGAATGTTCCATGACCTAGATGATTTATTTAATACATAAATGGATGTCTGTAACTTGCATACATTTGTTATATTTCCTAGAGTTATAAACCCATCTAGTTTTTTCATGTGCACAAACTATTGAAGGTTCCCATTAAGGAATTCTTTTTTTTTTGACATCCATTTTCCAAATCTCATATTCATTGTAAGATTCTTTGGATAGAAAGACAATAATGGATTTAAACATGGATACTAGAGAAAAGGTTTATTCATAGTAAATTTTTTGATTTTTTCTTACCCTTTGGCCACTATTCATGATTTGTAAGTATTTACTTTACATTTAATGTCTATTTTTCTCTTTAATACCCATTTACACCCAATGGTACTTATATCAACTAGTGGATCAATCAGATCCAAAACATGGTTCTGATACATAGAATCCATCTCATAATTAATGAATTCTTTACATATTGTATCTTCTAAGATATCTAATTCCTTCATAGAGGATAGAGGATAATCATTGTCAACTAATAATGAGTCACTATCAACAGTGACTATAAAATTGTATCTCTATAGTTCTATTACCTCTCTTGCACTCTTATACAGTACATGTGTTTTAGGAACATATTCTTCTTTAGGGACTTTTAGAATTTGTTCTTTCACCACCTCTTATGTATCTTGATAATCAAATTAATTGAATTCAATATTTCTCCTATTATCCTCCTTAAATATGAGATCTCTCTCATGAAATTTGATAGGGCTTGTAATAATCACATTCTTATATGATGGGATGTATTGGAAGTATCCCCTTATTTTCTTGGGATTCCCTATAAATATACACTTCATACCTTAGGGTTCTAGTTTGTTGCTTGATCTACTGTTAGTAAACACCTCACAACCCCATGCATGAACATGTGAAAAAACAGGTTTTTTTCTTCTACATAACTCAAAGGGATTACCATTTTCCACAATTTTGTCACTTAATTTTGTAATTATAATGTTGTTTGTAATTCATAACCCCAAGATCATAATTGAAGGCTTGTTTAAATCATGATATACCTCACCATATCATTTAGTGTATAGTTCTTCCTTTCACTAACACCATTCTACTATGGTGTATAAGGTCGAGTCAGTTGAGTTAAATTCCCAAGCTCCCATACAAATTGAATGAACTCTTGGTTAAGATATTAACCACCTCAATATGATTGGAGTTTATTTATCTTCTTATAAATATGATTCTCAAACTCATTCTTCAAATCTTGGAATTATCCAATGGTTTTAGACTTATACCTCATTAATTAGATATATCCATACCTACTCAAGTTGTCGGTAAAAGTAATAAAGTATGATAATCCACCTATATTTTCTACATGAAAATTTCCACACACATTGGTGTGTGTCAATTCTATAAGAACTATGGACCTTCCAAATTGACCATCGAATGGTTCTTTGGTCATCATACTTTATAAACAATCATGACATCTTTTGAGTGGATTTATCTCATAAGAGTCAAAATAACCATCTTGATAGAGATTTGTCAAATTATTCTTGTTTATATGACCAAAACGGCGATGCCACAAATGTGTTTCATATTATTCTTGCATATTAGTTTCATTATCAATTTCAAAGATTTTGTTTTCATTATTTAATACATAAATACCATTATTAAAGTGTTCCATATCATAACATATGTTTTCTTAATAAAAGTAAATCCAAAGTTAAAAATTAATCCATCAATATATAAAGAAGAAATTGAAATAATGTTATTGGTAGCACTATGAAAATAATAAAATTTCTTTAAACCCAAAATCAATCATTTTTGTAATATGATTTTTTAGTATTCTATGGATATAGAAATCAACCTCACTCCATTAATATCCATATGATCCACCTCAGCTCTTATAACCTTCATAAATCTACTTATTTCTTGTATTTGGATACAAATTTTAGTACTATATCAACTATCTAATACAAAACATATAGTTATAGAATTATTAAAATCAATAATTAAAACACCTAATGCTTCCCCTTTATTCTCTGGTTTGGAAAAATTCCTCATCTAGTGGCTCTACTTACTACATACAAAGCATAACACATCATGTTTATTTATTTTCCTTTATATCATCTTATTCATGGAAGGATGGATCTGGGGAAATTATACTTCGAATGAGTGTATGATTATTTTACCTTGTTCTTCTAATTATTATTTTCCATAAGTAAAGTGGGTTCTTCACACACAATGTCTTTATCATCTTGGAAAATAAGTTTAATAAGTTTCAAATGTGTATTCTCTCTATTTCTCATATTATAATTCATAATTAGACTAGAGATGTTTTTGGGTAGTGAGGAAAGAATGGAATCTCTGCAAAACTCGTTAGGGATCTTAAAGAACATCATGTTTAGGTTCTCAATGTAGCCAATCATCTTGACTACATGTTCCCTATCTTACATCAACCCTCTAAGATTACATGTAAATGAGGCTATTTCTGAAACTTTCTATCAAGGTGTTCCCGCATAACAATTTTCTCAGAATGGCATGGGCTTCACTATTTCCACACATTCCCTCTTTCCAAATGGAGGTGTAATCCATCACTTCTTCAGTGATGTATTATCCTTAACCAAAACAGGATGATGGGATGTCAGTTCTTCATTCCATGGATTCCTCTTTGGAACTCATCGCCTAGTGTGGGTCTCACTTATAGATTAAGACATTGTTTGTGAAACTCATTCTTGGTTCCATATCTTTTTGGATTCCGATTAATTACATTGCTACTGTCTAAAAACTCCAAGGTGTCTAGATAGTTCATCAACCTTTGGTTAGGGAAGTTGTCATTTTGGGCATCACTAAGCATCTCTGGATACTGCAACATTGGAGCACCTGTATTCTTCATCATAAGAGGGCTTCTCAAGGGCATGGAATCCCAAGGCATCCCAAATTTATTGTGGGGTATCCTATTCCAGAGGCATGTCTTCTGAGGTTTTCCTCATGATTAACATGTTTAACATGGGGTATGCTGCAATTTTTACATCTAGTGCAGATGGATAGGGCTAATCAGAATGTCCCTTGGGAATAGATCAGAAAGGTGATCCCCTATAAGGGAACACCTAGAAAGGTTCACCAGGTGGATGGATCCTAATTCCCTATGATAGTGGACCTGGGATGGTGTGTCCCAAAAAAATTAAGGTTTCATAGCATTAAGGTATATTTCATAATAAGGGAGGCACTGAGATTTAGTATGGATTGTTTGGGAACACCTCTAATGATGAACCCAGATGATGTGTCCCATAATGGGAAAGGATGTGTACCATAAAGAGAAAAATTTCACACCATGAAGGGAGACTTTAACACAACTATGGGTGGATGAGAGAAGGTTGACCTCAATGAGGGGGACATCATGGTTTGGGATTAAACATTTGAGAGGATTCCTATATACCCTGTGTAGATGACCGGGATCAAAACCCACATAGTTCAAAGGGGTAATTTGGGGATTACACATGGCTAGTTTCTCGGCTGCTGCTGAGCGATGTGAGGGAGTGAATAGGGTTTATATGATAAGATAGCCAATATAGATTTCATGATTCGATTGGGATGTTGTGGTCCAGGTAAGAACCATGATGCAAATAGAGGAATTATTTAATTGTAAAGGAATGGATGATATGGGACCAACTTGAAGGTGATGGTGTTGGGATTGAACCTCGAGAAGGTTTCCTACGTATCCATGTTGGATGGGAATCAAATTCCACATAGTTAAGATAAGGGAATTAGAGATTGCACTAGGATGGATTCTCAAGTATGTGGTGTGGATATTATGCAATGAAGCTAACCTAGTGGACATATTATAATGCCTTAGGGAGGTGGATCTAGGGGATGCGTCCAAAAAAGGGAGATGCCACATCGTGAGGGAATGTCCCTAGGAGGGAGGACTAGAGTTTACCATTGGTTGGGATTGAATATCGAGGAGACTTCATATATACTCTATGTGTAATACAGAGATCAAAGACCACATAGTTAGGTAGTTCAGGACGTAGACATGGTTAGTTTTCTAGAAAGGTGGAAATGGGGATTACTCTAGGATGGATACTCAGATTAAGGGTGTCATGATCACTACTAACCTCTAATACCACATGATTTGTGCTCAGTGTGAGAAGCAAGATGAAGTCATAGACTATATGGTCTCATAGTGAGAGATGTGTTAGCGAGAAATGGTGACGTTCTTACTCCTGGTTAGTGGCCCAAGGAGATGGAGATTTGGGGTTATGAATGGTTAGAGAACTAGGGTGATAGACTTGAAAGTGAGAGGGACAATGTATTGAGAATCCCCTATGCACATTTCCCCTCTGGTCAATGTGTCTGGAAGAGGTGAGGAGAAGAAAGGGTGCTACCTCATGTAAGAAAGGCTAGGTTCCTACACCAGGATGGTTTCCCTTCCCCGTAGGAAGATGTCATTGCATACAAGGAGGATCTCCTTCCAAGTGAGGAATATCTCACTCTAGTGGAGACGATTGGGAATGAAAATTGACCAAGGCAGGGCATGCCATCTTCATTTCATGGGGTGAGACAAAATATTAAATGTCGTGTGATGAGGATGATGGATCTTGGAAGTTTAATATCCTTTATCTCAGATGAGGAGCACTTGATCCTCACCCCTTGGACTTACATAACTAATACCCACCCACACTTCGAGAAGGGAAGGAATCATCAATTCCATAAAACAATGTGGTGAAGGAGTGCTTATTATTGGGGTCCATGTTTGTATGGATATTCCAAAAAATCAAGATCCATTAGAATTATTTTTCCAAAAAAGGAAGAGGAAGGGAATCACAACACGGGTCACTACCCAAGGAACTAGGAAATCACTACGCACCAACCTAAAGGGTCGTATGGAGGAGGTGTGTGAAAGATGTGAGTGTTTGGAGCAAGAGGTGATCGATCATGGGGTTTCAGAGTGAAGACAACCCATTGATCCTAATTGAAGGTGTATATGAAAGATTAGAGACTTGTGTGCAAAATGGAGTGCTCTGGGTGAAATAGGTACTACACAATGAAATGTTTTTTCACGCATGAAGGGTCTTTTGTGCGCACTTTCCTTAGGTGAAAAAGAAAATGTGTGAGGGTAAATCCCTTATGGGGCCACCTACGGGGGCATGAGGGACCTATCGAACAAGATCCTATACCCTAAAGCCCTGACTTGTATGCAGTCGCGGAAGGGGTTTTCTTTCTCCCAGAGGAGCGATGGTTTTACTTCAAAACATTTTCCCTAAAAAGGGTGGGGTTCTCTTCTATATATAGGAGAAATTATTTGCAGGAGCATAGAAGAAGGACAATGCGAAAGAGATAGTTGAAATCACATTAGGCCTGTAAAAACGTTACACACAAGCGTACATTTTTCACACAAACCTTCAAACTTTTGCGCATCTACCTTAGATATATTTTGGGAGTCTGGGGAACAAGAATGACTTTAACATCACAATGGGAATGTAAGGACCTTACGCACAAATTTCCATCTTATGCACAAGCATCCACACTTATGCACGTCTCCCTTGGGGTTCTCATAATTGTGCCCTGAGTTAAATTATGGAATTAAGCTTCCCAAAGCTGCCTATATATGGCCTTAAGAAGAATTTGGTACCAAAAATACCCCATCATAATCTCAGATAAAAGGGGACTATAAGGATGGGTTCTAAGGGAATTTCTGAATAGAATGATGCATTTGGAGGGGTGCATGTAAAATTTTATGATTTATGTGTAAAGAGCCTTGAACTCACATGGAAGACCCAATACACTCCTATAAATATGAAAAGGGTCCCAAGGAACAACACCTTGAAATTAAGTATGACAAGATATCACACTCATGCATGTAAGTTACTAATTCCTATGCTAAAGACCTCGCGTTTTTTTATAGATTTATGCTCAACTAAAAAATATTTTTCGCTTTGGAAATTGACGATTTTTCCACGGTTTTTATCCTATATTTCATGAAACCATATATTTTTTATGCCAAACCAAAATCTTTCACTCTAATTCATTTGCACTTTTGCAACATGACCAACATGGCCAGTGAAGAGACCGCTGCTGAGAGGGAGGATGCTTTTTCTTCACAGAGTGTTGAGATGATTGTGAATACCCAGATTCATTATGCCAGAAGATTACTATAATAAAATCAAATGATATTAGGCATGATGACGTAAGCTCAAAAGGATTACATCCTAATCAATAGCCTTTCGATATATAACTTCATCATTCTAGAGGAAGCGGCCATTATGGGCTTTGAGACTAACAAACCACAGTCGTGGGTCATGCACGAAGATAGCCTTCAGTGGTACAACATCAAAAAAAAATGGACACCCTTATATGGGCACTAGAGAGATGGTCATCTACATCATAAATCCGAAAACCAAGATAGTCATAGGGGTAAAGTGGTGGTCGAACAATTTATTGCCCACTATGAAAGCACCTTTCAGAGCATCATCACTAATGATAGATAGGTATGGAATCTAGACTGGGACTTGAGGTCTTTGGGGGAGTTTTATGAGTGAATGGGGAGGGGGGATTTTGGGTTTTCCAAACATGAAAGGAATTCAAATGATATATCTGAAAAATCATGCTATTTGAAGCCATGTGGACATCACAATTTCATTTCTACGACCATTAGGAACTAGTTCCAAAGTTGTTCATTCGGTGGCCCCCCGACACAAAAAACATTCCACATCTACCATGGGGAGTTCAGTTTCATTCGTTGGTATATCAATTTCATTAGAGTAATTCCACTAGAGGGAATTAAATAATATGAGTTCCAACTGATAGAGAATATCTGTGGAGACAGAGCATGAACCCCCATTCTAACATGGCATCTTCTGGATCTGGTGAAGAAGAGGATGGGGATCAAATACATTCCAAAGGACATCCCACACCTAGTGTGGTTCATCCTATTCATCAATAGGGATAAGGAGGTGAGGATGTTTTGATGGGGGAAGTAGTGTCTGACCACATCTTAAAGGGGCAAGTCCGGATCATATTGGGTGACCCTAGATGTAACACCCCAAGATTGCATAGTGTGTTATTTCTTCAAAATAATTCAATAACTTGCACTACACGCAACACTGAGTTCAAGCGCACTATGACTTACCAAACAATCCGTTCAAAAGAGGTTATGAATAGTATTAACTAAATTTTGAACCTTATATAATACTTATAATTTTAGAATCAATATTATTAGTTTCTTAGACATAATGTAAGAACAAATTCTTTTTTTCAGATAAAAGAAGTATTTTTAAAAAATGCACTTTTACTAAATTTAATAGTGAACCCTTTTTAAATCCAATATTTTAAACTTTTATATATTTAATTTGACTAAATAGGATTCTTCTTTAGAATGGGGACATAAAAAAATTTACATTTTAACACCCAAAGCTTCCACGGTACGCTTCTTTTTGAATAATACAGTAGAGTGTGTTGTACGCAACTTCGAGTTCTAACACACACCACAACCAATCAAACTAGCCGTTATGAATAGTAATACCTACTTTTTGAAATTATATATATTTTATATTTCAAAATGGACTTCATTTTTTGATTCAGAATATCGAAATTATCCTAAGATGAATTTTTGGTATTTTTCTGAGAACTTCCAATTTTTATAAATAGTGAAAAATACTTAAAAAAACTCTTTTAATCAAAATAATTTATTGTGATAAATTATATTATTGAGTGGTTTTAAAGTATAATTAGGATATATTTTTACCATTTTATCCAATGGTGTTCATTATAATTAATTTCAATTTGAAATTGGACCTAAACAATTGCCAATCTTTTGATATATATTATTTCTTAAAAACACGCTATTTGTTGTGACAGCAGGAATTAATTATAAAATTAATTAATTCAACTTATATTTTTGGAATTTTGTAAAGTAGACATCATTTTTGAATTCGGAATATCAATTATATCTTAGGGTGAAATTTTGGCATTGTTCTGAAAAACTTTAATTTTTGATGAATAGTGAAACTACTAAGTGGTAGTTAAAAAACTGAATTTTTCATAAAACTTAATTTTACCGCTTCTGTGAATGGAATTTTGAAAGTCAAAGAGACACGGTTAATATCAAGAAGTAAAATATCATTCAATGAGATGAAAATAATTTTTGGTGGATAGTAACTTTTTACTTTTATTTACCACGGTTAAAAGTAAATAGGGTAATTAAGGGTAAAAATGATATTAATATTACCCTAACACATGTCTTAATTCTATTGGACAAGTTTATCTCGACCAAAAACAACCTTAGGAATAAAATATTATCATTTAGGTCCACTTGGATTAGATGAGGACATTTATTATTATTTAATTCAAAGAAGAGTTAAAAGAGTTAAAATCAAAGTTCATTTACTAAAACATTTTTAATATAGGGTTACATATAAGATAAATTCTATTGTAATATTAATTAGAAAGATAATAAGATTTCCTACATAATGATATTTTATTTATAATTTTTAGACATTAAATAATTTAATTTATTTATGACACAATGATGATGCAGTAATTACCATAATACTGAAAAATTAAAATAATTGATATTATAAATACCCAAATAAATATAATTTGATACTTTTAATGAATTAAACTAATTTTCTAGGACAATATTAAATCTTAGTATTGATTTAATTGACTTTGTTTGAAGTAATCATTCTGTTATGAGTTTCACAAAAATCATCTATTGAATAGTGTCAAAATTGACATAAACGAGTTTTTAAAACAAATATTATATTATTAATTGATATTAAATTCTTAAAAATATAAGGTTAGGCCAAGAGACTTATATCATGATAGGTGTATCATTAATGGACCACTTGGGGCATCTCTTGTATGTATATAGTAAGTTTATTAACTATATAATATAAAAATACAAAGTGATATGGTAAATGTCAAACTAATTAACTAAGAGTTAAAACTAAAAGATAAGGTTAATATAGTAACCCAAACCTGTATAAATTATATTTGATGAATGGTTTTAGACCTATAACCAACTTAACTTTTTAATAATCAACTTTGGAGCCATTAGAAACCGAATATGAATTTATTAAAAATTAATATTTCTAGCTTTTCCAAAGGTGCCCCTCAACCCTCTTATAAAAGGGAACTCCCCCTTATCATTACTTCACACCTTCAAAGCCTTTTGGTTCGGAAAAACTCTTCCCAAATACTCTCCCAACTTCCCTCACTACAACCTATAGGCCTTAGTTTGATCAAAAAACCAACCTAAGGATCCCTTTTGATCAAATCAAAAGGAAGAACCCGAAGAAGAGGTAATGTTTTCACCACCCTTTTTCAAATTCATTTCTTCTTCAAATTCTTCTTTCTTTGTTATTACCATTATAAAATAATAACTCCAATATATTATATATACTGTGATGTTATTATAAATATGGTACAACCATATTCAGTATTCTATCCACCCTTTGAATAACATGTCACCATACGTGCGTACGTACGGCTTACCGTCTCCACGTCGTGGTGTAATTATTATTCAATATATTATTATTTGGATGGGTATAATAATGATGTATAACTCATGAAAATAATAAATATAACATGATAATGATTCTGTATATATGATATACCATCCAATTATATATTATTTTAATATCAAAAGAATGATATTGTTGCTCGTGCGTACGTACGGACTACCGTCTCCACGAACGCGATTAGATTCATTCTCCATCATATCCATTCAAGTATAATTATCATTTGATGATTTAAAAATAATGTTTAAGGACTTTATATCATTCTGGATATGAATAAGATACAACCTATCCATGGCAAACATGTCTTATGTAACAAAACATATAAAAGAAAACGAGTCAGTTAACACCCGAAACAATGATAAATCTAAGATATTATTAACAAAGCAATGTTAAAAGATCATATATGATATCATATGAATGTATATGATTCTTGTATAATTTAATAACTATTATTTAACCATTATACAGGAGGTTAACCTACCCCCCCCCCCAACCAAGTAAAAGTACAAGGTAAGGGTTATTTCACAATCTCTTCATTATCCGAGGTTGTTTATACGTAATAATCTACTGGGATCCCTTTATCATCCACATCCATGTTTCTTAAAAATGTATTTCAAAACATTTTTACTATTTAAAATAATATGGTTTAAAGTCATTTATACCCTTGTTTGACTTTTTATAAGAGTTTTATAAAGGAATCTTTCCGTCATTTTCCAAACAAGGTGTTTTTTAACCTTTTCGACAGAATTAAGGTAATAATGTTTTTTTTAACTTATACGGTGGGTGCGGATATTTTCCACCATTATAAAATCCTCGAAGCTTCCCTTACAATCTTATAAGAATATTTTCAAAGAAAATGATTTATTTTATAAATATATGACTCTTAAATTATTTCAAAATAGAAATAGATATTTCTCTAAAAAGAGTTTTGATTTCATCTATGTCAACATACTTTGATGGATTTTACGCTTATTTGAATTTGACTTATTATGATAAAAAAATTCTATATTGTATTTAAGGTTTTGTGATATGTTTGACTGTGGATGTGCTATTTTTATACCATTCATGGTTTATGGTGAAAGTATTGACATTTCGTATGCTAGTTTTAATACGAATGTATATGTTATGTTTAAACCTTTTCATATAAGAATGCATTGGACTTAATATGTGACGGGTGGAGCCCGCTATAGCTCCTCGATGCATCGGTAGGTCTCATGAGACAAACTAGTGTCTTGGAACAAGGCCTCGACAAAATCTTATTTGTAGTCTTGGCCTGAGGCCTTGGATTTGTGGTTATGATAGTCTGGCATTACGCATTCCATCATTATGAAAGTGGTTATTGATATTGCATGTGATTATTCAATTAGTAGAATATCCATGTGAATAAGTAAATTGAATTATTTCATTTTACTTTTGCTATACTATGTTGAAGTTCAAGTTTAAAAGGCTTTTGTTTTAGTTATACATTGCCTTAAATGTTTATTCTTATTTATGAAAGTTTTGGCTATATTGTTATCCTTACTGGGCATTTGAGCTCACCCCTTTCAATGTTTTGTTTTTCCCAGGATATGAAGAAGTAATTTTTGAATGACCTGCAGGGATAGTATGTGGGGATATGAGTGTGGACTATGGAGACTATGTTGTTGTAGTTTTCACTTTATGATGTAATGTAAACCTTATTAATATATCTAGTGTTTCCAAGGCTACTAAACCAATCAGTCTTTCGAGATTTGATCCTTCTTGTGGTCATGCCAATGTTATGTAATAATGCACTGACTCTGGGTAACTGGGGTCGGGGCATTACAGTTGGTATCAGAGGAAGTTTAGTACAAACCTTGGAAGCTAGATTTAGATAAACTTTGATTAGAGCACATATATTTAAGATGGAATTCGAGGTTTAGTATAGAAGAACTTCCTAGAATTTTGGTATTGTAGAGATTTTGTGAGTTTTCTGAGCAATACATCCATGTCTGGATACGAGCAGGTAGAGGCAGCTCTGGCACAGATGTACCTAGGGGTAAAACCCAAAAACACCGCTTTGAGCTAGACTCGAACAGGAACTGGTGCACGACAATGGGCCTTGCTTCACTCTTGGTTACGACACTCCCGGGGGATATCCTTAGGATAATTCTCATTTTCTTTATAAACCATTATAAAGGTTTTATGAGTATATACTTCCTCAAAGGATACATTTTTATGATTATGGATTATATTCGTAAACTATTTAATTTATGTTATGTGTTTTACAAGTTTGGGATTAGGTATTGTTATTCATAAACTAATCTAGTGTATGCCATTGTTTAGAAATTGCGCCCAGTAGAAGGAATGAGAACTCCAGTAACGCACATGATCCAAAGAGAAAGAAGGACCATATATTTCATGGCCTTAAGCCAGAATTTATAAGAGAAATAGTCTCCCATGTATTATCATCATATGAAGAAATAATATCATGTGTTGATAAGATAATTAAAGAGTTTACTAAGTTCTATGGCTTTGAAGGGAAGCAAGAGAAGAAAAGGATGGACGAGAGAAAGATGGATAAAGGGAAGAGGGAAAAGAAAAATTTTCCCATATGTGATAATTGTGGGAAGAAACACCCTGGAACTTGCCTGAAAGGAATGAGAGTTTTTTATAAGTGTGGAGGAAAAGGGCACAAAGTACGGGACTGCAAGGGTAAGAAAATGGTTTCAAATGTACAATGCTTCATTTGCAAGGAGTTTGGACACTACGCAAACCTATGTCCCAGTCATCAATCAAGTTATGATACTACCACAGATGAAGAAAAATGATTAGAGTTCTTATGTTGATTATGTCATTTTAGTGTTGTATCAACAATGTACTTGTTATAATAATTATGGAGTATATAAGGATTGTACTGTAGTACTATTTCATTAAGGACTTGAGATTGTGTGGAACAAAGAAAAGTGACTCAATAGAAGGATAAATTTTTGTAAAATATATGGTTAAGAGAATGATAAACCATGATATAGTTCTGATACCGAGGTAGTGATTTTGGAATAATACATGATTGATTTGGATAAATTATATTGGATATTCTTGACTACCTTGAAACTGATTAATGATTTGTATATTCCATCATTGTTGGGGTTTAAAAAAAATTTGGATTGAAGGAGTATATCTATTATTATTTAAGGAATAAGGGATCATGAATGTAATCAATAAGGTTTTATGGTAATTCAGGATGTGGCAGTGTTTTAAAATAATACATGATGAAGGTTTTCACATGTTATTACGCGGAAAAAAGGATCTTTATTTTGTTTACCTTCCTTATAAATTTTGGACTGAAGTATTTTGGATAGTTCTAGTTTGGATTATTTTGGATTTCCATAAAAGGACAACCCGGAGGTCGGGCGGCAACCCGTCGCGTCCAGCAAGTCCGCGAGACTTGAACCCACAACCGAAGGGCGACAAGGTTGTATCACCTACCACTGACCCATGTGATATCCTGGATTGAATAATGTCGTTTTTTTTAATAGTTATTCTAGATGAATTATAAATTCATTTTTTAACCCTATACGAATAGGATAAATAGAATATTATTTTTAAGTTCTATTATATTTTAGAGTGAAAGATGAGTTTGTGGTAGAAATTAGTTAAAGGATGGAACTCTACTTGTCAAAAATATATTTTTCTTCTTCCCTTATTCTATGAGGAAATTAATTCTTATACTTTATTTAAGGAATCCTAAAACCAAAAATGTGTTATCCTAATACCCTATGTTTTGTTGAACCGAGGGTATTTCAAATCATCATAGATTGATGAATTTAAGGACCTCAATTTTACACTTGTTTGTGATTGATGACCTCAATCAGTACCTTTAAATATTTACTTTTTTCCTCTAATTATATGTCTCTAATTTCCACCAATGTTCTCCTAATCGAGATCATAATTTGGTGGTGACCCTTCCATTTCGCTTTTCCTCATATTAAGACTAAATTTTAGTAACCCAATTTCTGATGTGGGTTTTCCCACAAAGATATTTTCTATTTTCAACCATTTATTTTTGAAGAACAATTTCAAATTGCGAGGACGCAATTTATTGAAGGAGGGGAGAATGTAACACCCCAAGATTGCATAGTGTGTTATTTCTTCAAAATAATTCAATAACTTGCACTACACGCAACATCGAGTTCAAGCGCACTATGACTTACCAAACAAGTCGTTCAAAAGAGGTTATGAATAGTATTAACTAAATTTTGAACCTTATATAATACTTATAATTTTAGAATCTATATTATTAGTTTCTTAGACATAATGTAACAACAAATTATTTTTTTTTCAGATAAAAGAAGTATTTTTCAAAAATGCACTTTTACCAACTTTAATAGTGAACCCTTTTTAAATAAAATATTTTAAACTTTTATATATTTAATTTGACTAAATAAGTTTATTGTTTAGAATGGGGACATAAAAATATTTACAATTTAACACCCCAAGCTTCCACGGTACTCTTCTCTTTGAATAATACAGTAGCGTGTGTTGTACGCAACTTCGAGTTCTAACACACACCACAACCAATCAAACTAGCCGTTATGAATAGTAATACCTACTTTTTGAAATTATATATATTTTATATTTCAAAATGAACTTCATTTTTGGATTCGGAATATCGAAATTATCCTAAGATGAATTTTTTGTATTTTTCTGAGAACTTCCAATTTTTATGAATAGTGAAAAATACTTAAAAACAACTCTTTTAATCAAAATAATTTATAGTGATAAATTATATTATTGAGTGGTTTTAAAGTATAATTAGGATATATTTTTACCATTTTATCCAATTTTGTTCATTATAATTAATGTCACTTTGAAATTACACCTAAACAATTGTCAATCTTTTGATATATATTGTTTTTTAAAAACACGCTATTTGTTGTGACAGTGGGAATTAATTATAATATTAATTAATGAAACTTATATGTTTGGAATTTTCAAAATATACATCATTTTTGAATTTGGAATATCAATTATATCTTAGGGTGAAATTTTGGCATTGTTCTGAAAAACTTCAATTTTGATGAATAGTGAACTACTAAGTGGTAGTTAAAAAACTGAATTTTTCATAAAACTTAATTTTACTGCTTCTGTGAATGGAATTTCGAAAATCCTAGAGACAAGGTTAATATCAAGAAGTTAAATTTGGTTCAATGAGATGAAAATAATTTTTGGTGAATAGTTACTTTTTACTTTTATTTACCACGGTTAAAAGTAAATAGGGTAATTAAGGGTAAAAATGATATTAATATTACCCTAACACATGTCCTAATTCTATTGGACAAGTGTATCTCGACCAAAAACAACCTTAGTAATAAAATATTATCATTTAGGTCCACTTGTATTAGATTAGGATATTTATTATTATTTAATTCAAAGAAGAGTTAAAAGAGTTAAAATCAATGTTTATTTACTAAAACATTTTTAATATAGGGTTATACATAAGCTAAATTTGATTGTAAATATTCATTAGAAATATAATAAGATTTGATAAATAATGATATTTTATTTATAATTTTTAGACATTAAACAATTTAATTTATTTATGAGACAATGATGATGAAGTAATTACAATAATACTGAAAAATTAAAATAATAGATATTATAAATACCCAAATAAATATAATTTCAGACATTTAATGAATTAAACTAATTTTATAGTATAATATGAAATATTAGTATTTATTTAATTGATTTTTTTTTTTGAAGTAATAATTCTGTTATGAGTTTCACAAAAATCAACTATTGAATATTGTCAAAATTGACATAAAAGAGTTTTTAAAACAAATATTATATTATTAATTGATATTAAATTCTTAAAAACATAAGGTTCGGCCAAGAGACTTATATCATGATAGTTGTATCATTAATGGACCACTTGAGGGTCTCTTGAATGTATATAGTAAGTTTATTAACTATATAATATAAAAATACAAAGTGACATTGTAAATGTTAAACTAATTAACTAAGAGTTAAAACTCAAAGATAAGGTTAATATATTAACCCAAACCTATCTAAATTCTAGTGGTTGAATGGTTTTCGACCTATCCATACCTTAACTATTGAATAATAAACTTTTGGGCCATTAGAAACCGAATATGAATTTATTATAAATTAATATTTCTAGCTTTTCCAAAGGTGCCCCTCACCCCTCTTATAAAAGGGCACTCCCCCTTCTCATTACTTCACACCTTCAAATCATTTTGGTTCGGCCAAACTCTGCCCAAATACTCTCCCAACTTCCCTCACTACAACATAGAGGCCTTATTTTGATCATAAAGCCAACCTAAGGAGCCCTTTTGATTAAATCAAAAGGAAGAACCCGAAGAAGAGGTAATGTTTTCACCACCCTTTTTCAAATTATTTTCTTCTTCAACTTCTTCTTCCTTTGTTATTACCATTCTAAAATAATAACTCCAGTATATTATATATAATGTGATGTTATTATAAATATGGTAAAACCATATTCATTATTCTATCCACCCTTTTAATAACATGTCACCATACGTGCGTACGTACGGCTTACAATCTCCATGTCGTGGTGTAATTGTTATTCAATATATTATTATTTGTATGGGTATAATAATGATGTGTAACTCATGTAAATAATAAATATAACATGATAATGATTCTCTATATATGATATACCATACAATTATATGTTATTTTAATATCAAAAGAATGATATTGTCGCTCATGCGTACGTACGGACTACCGTCTCCACGAACGCGATGAGATTCATTCTCTATCGTATCCATTCAAGTATAATTATCATTTGATGATTTAAAAATAATGTTTAAGGACTTAATATCATTCTGGATATGAATAATATACAACCTATCCCTCACAAACATGGCTTATGTAACAAATTATATAAAAGAAAATGAGTCAGTTAACACCCGAAACAACGATAAATCTAAGATATTATTAACAAAGCAATGTTAAAAGATCATATATGATATCATATGAATGTATATGATTCTTGTATAATTTAATAACGATTATTTAACCATTATACAGGAGGTTAATCTACCCCCCCCCCCCACCAACCAAGGAATAGTACAAGGTAAGGGTTATTTCACAATCTCTTCATTATCTGAGGTTGTTTATACGTAATAATCTACTGGGATCTCTTTATCATCCACATCCATGTTTCTTAAAAATGTATTTCAAAAAAAATAATATTTAAAAGAATATGGGTTAAATTCATTTATACCCTTGTTTGACTTTTTATAAGAGTTTTATAAAGGAATCTTTCCGTCATTTTCCAAACAAGGTGCTTTTTAACCTTTTCGATAGAATTAAGGTAAGAATTTTTTTTTAACTTATACGGCGGGTGAGGATATTTTCCGCCATTATAAAATCCTCGAAGCTTCCCTTACAATCTTATAAGGATATTTTCAAAGAAAATGTTTTATTTTATAAATATATGACTCTTAAATGATTTAAAAATAGAAAGAGATATTTCTCTAAAAAGAGTTTTGATTTCATCTATGTCAACATCCTTTGATGGATTTTACGCTTATTTGAAGTTGAATTATTATGATACAAAACTTCTATATTGTATTGAAGTTTTTTTGATATGTTTGACTGTGTATGTGCTATTTTTATACCAGTCATTGTTTATGGTGAGAGTATTGACATTTCATATGCTAGTTTTAATACAAATGTTTATGTTATGTTTAAACCTTTTCATATGGGAATGCATTGGACTTAATATGTGACGGGTGGAGCCCGCTATAAATCCTCGATGCATCGGTAGGTATCATGAGACAAACTAGTGTCTTGGCACAAGGCTTTGACAAAATCTTATTTGTAGTCTTGGCACCAGGCCTTGGCTATGTGGTTATGATAGTCTGGCATTATACATTCCATCATTATGAAACTAGTTATTGATATTTCATGTGATTATTCTATTAGTAGAATATCCATGTGAATAAGTAAATGGAATTATTTCATTTTACTTTTGTCATACTATGTTGAAGTTCAAGTTTAGAAGGCTTTTGTTTTAGTTATACATTGCCTTAAATGTTTATTCTTATTTTTGAAAGTTTCCGCTATATTGTTATCCTTACTGGGCATTTGAGCTCACCCCTTTCAATGTTTTATTTTTCCCAGGATATGAAGAAGTAATTTATGAATGACCTGCAGGGATAGTATGTGGGGATATGAGTGTGGACTATGGAGACTATGTTGTTGTAGTTTTCACTTTATGATATAATGTAAACCTTATGAATATATCTACTGTTTCCAAGGCTACTAAACCAATCGGTCTTTCGAGATTTGATCTTTCTTGTGACCATGCCAATGTTATGTAATAATGCACCGACTATGGGTAACTGGGGTCGGGGCGTTACACTAGAAGCCGGAGAATATCAGTCACGGGGATTCAATGTGGATGAGAGCATGAATCTACAGGTGAGATATTCCACTTTACTTTCTACCTTCCAATGTACGTGGCTGCTAACAGTGAGGGACACAAGGATGGGGGTCTGTCTAGGAATTATGGTAATGTTTGGGATCATGGAAGCCTGCAAAAAAGTTATCCTTAGAGTGTCTATATTGGTGAGGTTGTATAGCATTCGAGGGTACATCTCAAGTGGAAGCACACCTATGATAATTTTTGGACTGTTCTAGCTTCTCCATGTCAATATCACAGCTCATTTCGGTGGATATTACTTCCTAAATTCCACCATTACTCCCAGATATGGCCAAAGACTATCCATTTTAAATATCGTAGGGTTTCGACCACTGAATCTCAATGAGGAGGGGGTCAATATAGAGATGGAAATTCATGAATAATTCAATTTCCGCCCATTCTTCACCCAGTTCATCCAGATGGTGGATGACCTGTGTGGTCCGCTAGAGCAAAGTAAATATCTGCAGAGCATCATGGGCAGTGTGCTAGTATCCCAGATCAACGGAAAGATTTATTGTCAGCCATATGTGCCATCAAACATTTCCAGATAGTTTGGGTGCCTGTATTGAATTATGAAGAAAGTGTATGCAGAGATATGGGGCGAGTTACACCCTTGTATCTTATTCCAATTCTAGCTCACATTTACAACTTTTGGATTCGGTGAAACTATCGTGTTACCCCCCACTTATGTTGATGTTGTCCAATCAATGGATTATGATGATCCCTGGTTGGTGGCATATCCAGAAGCAATTTTTTGAAAGAACATTCGGAAAATAAAGGTGGAAAGTGTAGATTCTGGGTGGTGATAAAGAAGGTGGGTTTCATCTAGGGAAGAAAGAATAGAGGCAATCTAGGAGGCTAGGGAGGCATGAGCTAGAACCTCAATTAAAGGAAGATCACAAGGTGTGGTTGCAACCCTATCTTCCGAGGAGGGGTGGTCCCGAAGGCTGTCTCATGGGACTGCTAGATAATCCTCTATGATGAAATTGGGATACCAAATTTAAACCACTACGTATAAAATCTTCCACACACTTTGGTCTTCGTGGAAAACACTTTGGTAATCGGTAAGTCCATAAATCCTGAGGAAAAAAATTGATACGCAATGGGATCTAGCTACTAGAAATCAGACATATTCGGGCTATAGAATGGGGGATTTTAATTAGAAACACACATATCTGATTCCCATGGATGTATATGAACACAAATGGGGGAAATATGAAGAGCCAAATATTTTGGTAAAATTGATGCTCATCCAAGATCATGACCCAGATGGACTATCACCTGAGGATTATAGCGATGATGAAGAGGAATATTAATAACAATAATAATAACAATAATAATAATAAGGTGAAGAAGGGGAGGAGGGAGGTAAAGAAGAAGAATATGAGGTTGAGGATGAAGAGCTACTAAGTGAGGAATACTAGGGGAAAATGGATCATCAGGAGGATCTGTATAATAGTAGTAATACTGTGGGCTCTGACTATGAACATGTTTAATGCCTCTAATTAAATCATAACTCATATCTTTATTGGTCCCATATCGTTATATAACATGGAACTACTAACCAAACATTATCCTATTTAAGAGCACATTGGTGATGATAAAGGAGCTCCCACTATAGGTGGTGATATTTTTCTGATGGATTAGGGGAGATATGATATTGTCCCCACATACAAGGCAAAGTAAGTTGACATACCGGTCATGACTGGAGTGACCAAAGGTGAGCCAATAGAAGGGGTCAATGTGATGACCTCAGAATCTCTGGATTTCCCCATTGTTAATAAGGAGTGTGTTCCAATTAATCAGATTAATCAGTGCTGAGGGGTCCCCGGTGGTAGAAGTTTCCATGGTGACTCACACACCTGATCCTGCTAAACTTATCTATATTAATTTTATACTTTCATAGACCCATATAAGTTATTTTAGAATATATCTAACCAAGGTGTCCATCCCATGAAATTCTCATAAGACTACAATCTTAGAAGTCCAAAGAGTATTAGATGTCTTTGGGGGCTCTCTTAAAGGTTGTACATGTACATGAGAAGGTGACCACTCATGTTGATCCAGTCTTGGCACGCGGTGAGTAGGAAGTTGTGGCCACAATTGATACCACTGCCAAAGAAAATCCTGAAGCTAGAGAGGGTGAGGATGCTGAGGAATAAATGAGTGAAGATTGCTTCCACCATGTCATAGAGCCCATTCTCTCAGATAGGACACCACATGAATATCCTACCACTAAGATTTTGGCTATATTTTTTGAATATAGACCAACAGACCCTGAGGAGATGGATGTTTCTGACCCCGATGTAGCTCAGGAGAGCTGTATGACACAGTGTAGGGTGTGGAAGTGTATGAAACATTTCCTTGATATCCTAGTGGTATAATGGCTTATTGAAATGGGATAACTCCACACTTGTATTAATTTTCTCTAGGTTTGAGGGGGGATGATCACCTTCTTCATATAATGAACCATGACAACCTTTCCGAGAAGATGCGGAGGAGTAGTTAGAACATAGAAACCACCTTGATTCTAAATAAACATGACAGTATCCAGATGATCCAGGAAGATAAAAAAGATATCCATCACCTGGGAGCATAGGTGAGTGAGCTTTCTACCTTTGTTATCAATAAATCATAACTCATTGTATGATTTTTGGACCATTTGGATGATGCCCAAGAGCAGTTGAAGTAGGTGAGTCACCAAGTAGTCAACCTCCACATTGAATATGTTTAATGAAAAATTAGGGATTATGAGCTTCTCCCTTTGGACATCGATGTGGAGAGGGATCTCAAGAAGTGGTAGGAGACTCTGGAAGCCACATTCCTAAATGTGCTGGGGTTGAAGTGCTCTATTGACAGAGTAGATCCATAAGGTTCATGTTTTGGCCAAACTTATGAAACATACTTTCCCAAATTCTTATCTATCTTGAAATTAATTCCTGGAAATATTTCTTATTTTCCTTAATTACTGCATCTTAATCATATCTTGGAATTAACTAAAGATCATTCCCCAAGATCACATGGGTCATGCCAGGTGTGAGAAATATGGGACCACCACATAATCATTATCTTTGCATGATATTTCCTACTGGTATTTGAATAATTAGGGTCTTATATTATTGACTGAAAACCCAGAGTGTTTGGGGTGGGAGAGGTTGTGGCTGGAGAATACGGATCTCAGAATAGTCAAATTTTCCTTCTCCAACATGCTCTAGTGCACGAGTAGGATAACATTAGGGGTTTTGGAATCAATACAAACAAAGGTGAAATATAGAGTGTGAATCACGATTCCCAAAATTTAAAATCACAAAGAGGATTACATGATAATATGAGATAAATGCAGACCATATTTAAGACACAGTCTTCGTAATATCATCTTGAAATGGGGAAAAAACAAAGGTTGATTGTTGGATGTATCTATAATGCAAGACCAAACTCAAAATATTGTCTGAATATTCTGGGGAATTTGCCCAGGGTGGTAGGTATCCAAAGAATAATAGAAAAAAAATGTTAGTGGATCCCTTCAAACATGAAATAGGATGAGTATCTAAATAAGGGGCATGTAAATCATGGATTTGAGTGATGAGATGCTTGGATGAATTCAATCACTCTTGAAATTACGCCACCCATAATTTGAGGGCATTGGTGTAGGCGTATCGATCTGAAAAAAGATCAAACATATCTTCTAGGGGGCATCACCTCAGATTCCGAGTGACAACTAAATATATAAATAATGTGGAAGATGAAAATCACGATGGGAGAGGCACTCCCAGGTGAGGGACTTGGATGCTTCGCAGTTTCACATCATGAATGTGAGGATGTTGAATGTGTAGTTTAACATCGTACAGAAAGGATGATACATGGTGCAGTTTAACATCATATGACTAGTATGTCTCACATATTTTAAGGTCATACTGCATGGACCCAGTTCAACAGTTTAAATTAATGTTACATGGACTATGAAGTCTATTACTATAATTTTTTCATGGAATATAAAAGATTAATCCAATGTGAATGAGCTAAATTAGGCTTGTGCACTATAAAAATACCAACAAACAGATGGGAAAGAGGAAAATGTGATGTGGTGAGGGATAAAAATCGACATGAATGAGGACCTTAGAGGCCTGATATCACACCACACATTCTCTATGGGATTTTAGTTTATAGTTATAGAATTTGCACCAAATACCACTTGTGTGGTTCCACCATATTTGTATCCACCTTACCAGAACTCTTTATTCCATGTGATCCATGATCAGTGTCGGAAATAAGGAATAGTACATATATGTGGGAGTGAACATCGAGGGTGAAACTAAGGATGGAATCCCTCCATGATATAGGAATGTGATAAGGAGTGTAAGTTTAGACTTTTGAGGTCTATATGAAGGGATGAATAGAATGTAAATGTTAATTTTTGACCATGTTCGAAACATAGAGACCAGAACCACGCCATATAATAATGGGGTGAAAAAATTTTGGATCAATTGTTGACCATGTTCAAAACATAGGACTCACAGAAAGATTCCAAATATCCATTAGGTCGTTGGCCTAAGATGGGAGGTGATCCAAAGATTGAATGAGACCATCACCATTAGGGGTCCCTTCTAGATTTTAAGGATGATGAAAAACCCAAACTAAATAGGACACAATGTGTGAACTAAGCATATTAGATAGTGAGATTCAGTCCCAGGCATGCAAATAGTTTAAGGTCATATTACATGGACCATGGAGAATAGTTTAAAATCATGTTTCTTGGAAGACTAGAATATTATTTGTCTTAGGGTATGTATATGACACATGGGAGGAAAACCCCAATGTGAATGAGGACCAAGAGGCTCATGTGTTTCATACACACTTCAAGATGAATGAAGGCCAAGGGGATGAAAAGGGGTTAATAAACTTGTTTTTGGGCCCGAGACAGAATGTGTGGGTGTCGATTTATATCTTGTAATGATGTAAATCAAGCTGTGTGTGTTTATTAAGAATATTATTGTTGGAGGCCGACACTAGTGGGGGAAATTCTCTCTGATGAGGAAGAAAATGTATCCCACAATTATCATGGTAAATCCTCAACTTTCTTAGGTTATGGTTTCATTTTACCATCATGAATTGATTACAGTGGGTTCTTAGTTTAATTTCATAGAGCTCAGACTATATAGGGTGTCTCAAGTGGGTATTTAGTTTAGTGTTATGACAAGACCAACATGAATGAGGCTAAGGAGGCCCAGTACCACACAACAGATCCTAGAGAATTGTGCAAATAGATTAAATTGATTATTCTTGGACTAGATAGAATAACGCTCATCATAAGGGTAAACATGTGCAATATAATAGGTAAAACCTAATGTGAATGATGGTAAAAAGATCCCACAGGTCGCATGGATATCATAAGATAAACTACCTGTATTTTAAGGTCATTGGGCATGGACTAGAGAGTCCCTGACCGAGCCCAAAGAAAAACTGTATAGGAATCACTATGTATCTCGTAAGGAAGGGAATCAAGATGTACAAAGTTTTTAAATCCTATTTAATTTAACATCATGTGTTAAATATGGGGGATGAATCAATTTGAAAAGGTGAAAGAATTATATAGCTGGACCCGAGTTCAATGATTCGGACATCACAACTTATCCTGTAAGGATGTGAATCAAGACACGCATAGTTATTAAATTTGGCCATACAGATCTGTCTCATACGTAGAGAGAAGAGGAATTAGATATTTCATGTATTTTATTTTGTTAGTATTTTCTATTGGTTGTTCTAGGATGTAATTTTAGGTTATCACCATAAGAATCAATACACGTTTATGACTTCATAGGTGGCATAGTGGATGACTAGTTTCAAGGGTGATTACATCTAAAATGTGAACACCATAATGCTATTCCATTTCTCGTCATGCCCCATGGATGGTGATTCCATAGTTTAAGGTCGTATGATTGGACCAAGCCAAGACATTTAACATCGCGTGGTAAGAATGAAAAAGGTGTTTCAAGATGGATGTTCATGGAGTGATTTCTGAAACATGACATGAATGGGGAGCAAAAAGATCGAAACCACACCAAACACTCATGAGAAGAATTATGAAAAAACTATTAGTTTAAAAGGTCGTAGAGTTTGTTCTATGGATGACTAGTTTAACATCATGTTATTGGAATAGACCTGCATAGTTTAGCATCATGTGCTAAGGAAGAAAATTTCATTTAGTTTATCATCTTGTGACTAGGACATTAGAGGAAAAGAGGTTTCCAAGAGAGGATGTGTAGTGTGGCACCATGAAACAACCCAGTGTGAATGTGGAACAAGGATATCCACATACCACACCACACATTCCTTGGAGAACTGTTAAGAGGATCTTATTTTATGTTCATATATTTTATACCATAGGGTCATATGACCACTCTATGTAAGTACAAACCCAACCAATACTCTTAAACCCATGTGATTCCTGCTCGGTGTGGGGAAAAATGATTGAGGTTTGGATTTCCCCATTATATGGTAGAACACAAAAATTGAAATATAATTTCATGATTAAAAGTCCCAACCATACTAACATTCCCACTCAATGTGTGCGGATGCACGGAGGGGCAACACCAGGGGTGTTGGGGATCCACCGAAACATAGGGAGGTGGAAAATGTGAATCAATGCCCCTGATATTTGGAATACAATGAGGTAGGAATAATAATGGAGGATAACTACTGAACTTATTCAAGAAAAAACATCCATATCATGTTACCATGAATGGGGATAGACAAACGGTGGTTGACCGCTAACCATATTCAATACACATGACCTAACTAAAATTGCATCCAAAGTCTTTCGGGGCGTTGGCCCAAATTGGTCGGTGAGCCAAAGTAGCATAAGACCATTCAATCAGGGGGGTCCCATCAGGCATAGAAGAGGATGGGGAACTAGATATAGGGGCACATGAAGTGTGGAAATGGTTTTTAGGTATTTCCATGTGGAATCTAACACTCCATGTCTCATAACACCACCTATTAAAAAATATCATTGATGAACATCCTTAATTGGGATCATATCTACCTTTAAGGATCATGTTCCTAGGATAGGTACTAAAAATATTTTATAGGTCATGTCTATGATTTTTGACGTCATGCATTTAAAACAATTAAATCAAGATGTTTATCATTACACGACTAAGAAATATCATCTTGAGAGAGAAGAGTATGGTGCATAAATTAAGGACCAAAATGATCCACACCACACCACACAATCCCAATGGGTAACCCTTACCAAAAGGAAAAAAAGAGTAAATTCATACTTCTGTGACTGGAACTAGGGATGATATTTCCATGCATTTTTATGTATCCCAAAATTATGGGAATCAAGACACACTTAGTTATGATTGGTGTCATGCTAGATGGGAAATGGAAAGTAAAAATCAGAGTGGTATTCTTTTAGATGAGAATATCATGTTTGTTATGCATTGTATTATCATGTGACTAGGACACAAAAACTCTTAGTTTATGGTCATACAGTTTGTACCAACTAAATAGGATATATACATCACAAAAATAGAAGGAAATTTGATATGAATGAAGACCAAATATATTCACATGGCACATTCCTAGATGATACTCCATCCAAAAAGTCCAAAGGGGTGATCTTTTAAATCTTCATATGGGCTTGAGGATGATATATTCATGCGCCACTATGTATCCCATAAGGATGGGAATCAAGACACACGTAGTTCTTTAAATGTGGCATGGAAAATGGACAACACCAAGGGTAAATGTCTTCCCAGTTGAAGACATCATAACACCGAGCAATATATTTTCATAAAGCCTAGATGTAGAATAAATATTTTAACATAATATGATAAGGAGAAGGGATGTTATATGGTTTATCTTCATGTAAAAGAGACTCTAGGGATCTTAGTTTAGGATCATTGAACTCAGACCATATGATGGGGATTATAAAATGGGAATGTATTTTGTAGAACCAAGAAGTAACCTGATGTGAATGAGGAGTAAGGAGATCCCACACTACACCACACATTCTTATAGGAAAACTCAATCACAGTTTGAAGTCATAATTTTTGTACTTAGATGATCAGTTTAAAATCATGTTCTTGGGATATAAACTCCTAGTTTAAGGTAGTAGAGTTTGGACCTGAGGATGGTTAGATTCTTCCATGTAAGTACAAATCCTACCAAAACCCATAATCCCATTTGATCCATGCTCAGTGTGGGAAAAAGGGTCAGAGAGGATTCCTATAATGCATGGGATCACAGGGTAGAGGAACACTGAAGTTAGGCCAAGGGAATCCCCATGACACTGATTAGCCTACTCAGCATGAAAAGGTGTACAGAGGGGTAACACCGAGGGTGTTGAAGTTACACCTGGACATAAGGATTTGAAAAGTCATGTGAATCATAGTGTACAATATTTGGGACATAATGAGGGTGGTATAATGATGGAGGATAACAACTGACCTTATTCGAGACACAACATCCATATTGTGTTACTAAGAATAAGGATAAATAAATGAGGGATGATCACTGACTATATTCGAGACACCATAACTAACTCAAAGCGTCACCCAAAGTCTTATGTGGGGTTGGACAAGAATGGTATGTGAGCCTAAGTGGAATGGATAGACTATTATAGGGTCCCTTTAAATGTGAAAGATAATTTTTGAGACAAATAAGGATATGTGCGAAGCATGGAAATGAAAAGATAGAATGTCTATGTAGAATCCATCACCTTGTGTCCTACATCATAGTGCATCTGGGTAGGTTAATGAATCATATCATATGGAGTGATAAAAACCACTTATTTTGGGAAGAAGACTCAAGAGGGGTCATAGATATGTCATGGTAATGTTCCAATTCCAAATGAATAGGTTGAATGGAGATAAAATATGATTAATGACCTAGGGTCTAAACCTAAAGGGAAACTGTTTGGGAGTTCCTACATATCACATGAGGATGGGAATCAATCCATACATAATTATTGATTTTGTTATAGTTTAAAGTAATTTTATAAGGATGAAGGTTTCAATAGAGTTTATTTCCATTTTTCTAGGACATTAAGGGGAAAGTTATCCCATAAGGGGATTCTATTGACACGAAAAGATAAACCTGACATAAATGAGGACCTTTGAAATCCACACCACACCACAAGATCCCAATAGATATCTCAGTCTGAGGGTGTGAAAGGATGAAACTATGGATGGGCCTAAAGACTAAATGTATGGGAATTCTTACATACCCTGTAAGTATAGGAATCAATCCATACATAGATCTTAAGTTTTTTTTAGTTTAACGTAATGTTAGGATATGTTCAACAGGAATATTCCTAAGAGAGATACATGGTTTAGCTATTATAATCTGATGTGAATGAGGACCAGGGAGGTCGTCACACCACATAATCCCAAGAGAAACCTAAGTAGACGATTTGATGGAAACTGCAACTAGACCACAAAAAAATGTCTAGGTGTTCAAATGTATCCCATAATAATGGGAAACAAGACATACATGGTTCTGAAAATGGAGTGGTGGGTGACCAATGGTAATGGTGATGCCCTGTTAGATGAAGAAATCGAGGTTCTATGCATTTTACCATTATGCATCCAGGACAAGAAGTAGTTTAACATCATGTGGGATGGGTTATTTTATCATCACAAAGGTAAAATGGGGAACTTTAATTGTAAGGTCATGAAAAAGGACCATAAATGAAATGAATTTTAACTTCTTGTAGGTAGGATTCAATAGTTTGACATCATGGGGGATATGACAACCCAGTTTAATGTCATATTTCATTGAAAAAAGAGATATTAGTTTAGGGATGTAGAACTCAACCCATTGTATGAAGCTACCAACATGGGGATGCCTAGTGTGGTTCCATGAAGCAACCTGGTGTGAATGAGAACCAAGGAGTTATCAACACCACACCACACACTCCCTCAATTACTCAGTCCATGGGGCCGAAAATTTGAATCTATGGCTAGGCCCAGAGACAAATAGCCTAGGCACTCTTACATATCCCATAAAGATGGGAATCATTCCATACATAGTTCATGGATTCCATGAAATTTAATTTCATGTGGTAAGGATGAAATATATCTTAGTTTAGGATCATAGAGTTCGGACCATAAACTGAAGAGTGTGAATTTTTTCATCATGCAGGATGATCAGTAAGTTCTTTGCAGTTTAACATCATGCGAGATGAAACCATTAAACATCATGTAGGGTGAAGCTGTTTAACATCATGTACGATAAGGAAGAATAGTTTAACATCATGTTTCTTGGATGGGTTAAGGTCATTCTCATGAAAAGTAATATTTAAGTAGCTTGGCATTCGGGGGGGGGGGTAATTCATGCACCATCCATAGTGGCCAAAGAGTATGCACTGTTGGGATATACTTTGCTAATGATATAAGGTCCTTCCGATTTGGGCTCCAACTTTAGGGGTTTTCTTCTAGGAATCATCGTCACACAAAGATCCAAAACCATGTCACCTTGAAGGAAGGAGCTACGGTGAACTCTCTTGTTGAAAGATATAGCTATCTTATTCAGGTGCCTCTCTAGATTGTGCAAGGCTCGAAGCTTTTTCTCTTCGAGATATTCTGGTTCACCCATATGAACTTCTTCTACTCTGTCTAAATTTTTTGATCATATACAGATATAAAAATTGATGTAAAATGAATCTCTATTGGGAGGACATACACTTAACCATACACCAGTGAATATAGATTCACCTGGGTAGAATTTTAAGTCATCATCTCACTATCCCAAAGGGAAATGGAGACCATATCTAGCCAACTTCTTTTGTTCTGCCCTACCATATTCTATAAAATATTGGTGAAAATCTTGTTGAATTCCTTGATCTTCCCATTTTCTTGTGCATGTAATTGAGATGTGTGGTTAGTAAAGATACTATACTTGGTGTACAATTTCTTTAGGAGAGCTATTCAGAATCTAGATTCATTATCAGTGAGAACAGCATGAGGAAATCTGAATCGATGAATGGTATTTTATATCATGAACTCAACAATAGGTCAATCCTTGAATTCCTTGAGAATAATATATTCTACCCACTTGGAAAAGAAATCTGTTGTAGTCTGAATCAACATGTGCTTGCAAGATGTTGCTAGTGGATATGGTCCAATGACATCGAATCCCTAGAGGGATAAGAATAATTTGTAGTGTGGAGAGGTTTTGGAGGTCAATGCACAAAGTTTTAATGGATCTTACGTGTGTGGAACGTCTTAGAGAACTCGATAAAATCATGGACCAAGGTGGTAAAAAAGTATCCCAACCTTCAAATTTTGTGGGAGAGATTTATCCCTTCCTAGTGAGAACTATAAGACCTGGCGTGGACCTCTTGTATAACATGGGGAATATCATCTCCTTGAATGTTTCTAAGGTGAGTTCCATAAAACCCATGTCTATAGAGTGTCTTCTCTAATATGGGACCACATTGGAGGGTGAATTGAACTACATAATGATAGATTTACTCAAACCCAGCTCTGTCTATCATGATATTTCTATGATAGAGATACTCGATGAAAGGAGTCTTCCAATCAAAGGTTTCTTCTATTATAATAGTGGGATCTAAGGACCTGATTTGGAAGTATTAGTGCAAGGGAATCTTACCTTCTATTTTTCATCATCATCCATTTTGATAGGGGTGATGACCCTTCGATGAGACACTTGAATGAACAAATATTCTTGGTTAGGCTCTGTGAGAGAAGTTTCTAGACCAGCCCAGGCATCATATTTACCATTATATGACCAGAAAATGTGATTCACCTCTAGATGAGAAGGTTACTAGGCCATCAACTAGTGAGTGTGTTCTAGAAAGGGTAGGAGCTCAGGATTCATGAAGATGTAGTCAACACTGATCTGTTTTATGACTAGTTCAGAGTATCCCTTCACAAGTTGGTGGAGAACATCTATCTCAAGAGCCAGCTCAAGAATAGTGATGAGAGACTAATACTTTTCCTCATTATTGGTGCAGACTACTGACAGTAAGAATTATTAGGGAAAAACAAAATTTGTATGAAAAATGAAGACAATCCCTAGACCTACTCTGTTGAGTTAAGGATCATTAAGCCTCCTGTCGGTTAGACTTCAAGAGGCACCGTCGAAGTGAATCTACCAACATGGAACAACCTTATCTACTGAGAGAATTGTTTTTTTCATGAAAATGATGATCTGGATACTACTCTGTAGGGGATGGATGGGTATCCATAACGTCTGTTAGTGCCTCACACTTGATAGCCTTCTACGGGTCAAATATGATATTTAACTTTGGAAGGATCACATCCACTGATCTAGACAACCGATCAAATTAGGGTGGTTTAGAATATAATTTAGTGGATCCATGCAGGACACCAGTTTTATCTCGTGAATCTTCAAATAATTCCACAAATTATGCACTGCAAAAACTAGTGTGAGGAAACTCTTCTTGGTAGGATAATATATGGTCCCTATTTCTAAGAGAATTCTACTAAGATAGTACAAACTATTCTTGATCCCTTAATTTTTCTTTTGGGTGATAAGGGAACCAGAGGATCATTCCTAGGAAGTCACATAAAGGACCATCAGATATCAAGAAATAGGTGGCGTCAACACCAAAAGTTTTAACAGATACTACTTAATCTACTCAAAAGTGGTCTACCACTATTTTTACAATTGATATATGGAACGTTTCTTCATAAGTTTTTAAAATAGATTAAACATTACATATATGTTCACAATAAATCATCATATATAGGAAAAGTGGACTTGAAAGCCTCGGAGCTCTCAGAGGTTTCCTGGAGGAGGCATCTGACTGATGGAATTGATCTTCTCTGGATCGATCTCAATGCCTCTATATCTTATAATGAAACCAAAAAACATCCCAAAGGTAACCCCAAAGGAACACTTCAAGGGGTTAATATTCAGATAGTGGGAGCGGAGGAAGCGAAACACTTTTTCAAGGTCTATGTTATGGTCCTAACACTGGTGTAATTTGACCACAAAATCATCCACATAGCATTCCAATACCATCTAAGGGATCAGTTTGAATATGTGGTGCATTGAACACTAATATGTGGCTTCTAAATTCTTCAAATATAAAGGAACTACCTAATAATAGAAGGTACCCCGAAGTGCTCTATAGGTGGTAGAATCCTCATCCTTGGTAGCCATTCAAATTTGATTATACTCATAATAAACATCCATGAATTAGAGATCCTATAATCATGTGGAAGCATCAATTAGTAGATCCATCATTGGAAGGGGAAATTCATCCTTTGGGTGGTGGTGGTTGAGATCTCGTAAGTCAATGTAGATTATAATATGGCCATTCTTCTTCTTGATGGAAATGATGTTGGCTAACAACCTATGGTACTAAACTTCCTTGACAAAGTTGGACTTTATCTGATCTTATCAACTTTGGCCTCAACCAAAGCATCATGAGACTGGTGAATCTTCCTATGAGGCTAATTGAACCTATGATGACTCACCGAGAGGCCAAGAAGATGGATAAAGACATGATGGTCTAACCCTGTAATCTCATCATAACCCCAGAAAATCACTTCATCATGTTGTTTTAGGAAATCGACATTCTATTGTTGTTCCACATTAGGTAGGTTTTTTCTGATCATCATTAGCCTTAGATCTATCTTAGTGCCCAGATTCACCTATACCACCACATAAGTATTGGTGGAGATGACCTCTTCGAATGCGAAAGGAGAATCTTACAAATCCTCTTTATCATCCATGGTGAGAGGATCATTAGGAGGAGTCAATTATACTATGTTAACTGACCCTGGAGGCACATTGGTCCTAGCTTGAGAAGTAGTGGAATCTTTATCAGGATACTCCTCCATTGTTGAGACCATGGAAACAAAATCTATTGATCTGATTCCATCATGCCTTCAACGAATGATCCCCCACGTGATGATGTCAAAGTAGTGGTGGTGGGCCAGTCTATGTCGACTTAGCCCAACCTATCAAAATATGAAGGTATGGAATATTATTGTATCCATGGGGAGAGCATTCTAATATCTTATAGGAGAAATGGGCTCTTGAATCACTCTAGAATATCTTGTATAATAATAAAAAGTAATATTATGATGTTCCTTATACCTGGGAACATGTCTCTCTCTCATATCAGAGATTAAGAAGAAATGTCCCAATTCTGGAATTGTAGCCTCCAACCGGTGAATTGGTAGGACAAAATCATCATCCAAGTTCATCCTGGGATTGGCCATAGTAGTAGTGTGCTCAACCTCATTAGTCTGAACTTGTTTCTCCTTTATCTAGTAATAATCATAATCATGGTAGTGGGATTCACAAGAGTAAAAAAGAGACATGTCACCATGGAGCATTCCCACTTGACCATTGCTGGGATACTTCAGACATTGGTGATATGAGGATGAAACAACTGTATGCAGTTGGATCCAGGTCCTACCCATTAGTGCATTGTAGGTGGTATCTTGTGAGATAACCATGAACTCAGTGCTAGAAAATAGGACACTAAACTGGGTCTTCAAGAGAATCATTCCACACAGCCTCTACTTAGTCCTATCATAACTGAGAATATTCATGTCAGAGAGACTCATGTCTGCTTCAGTTAGTCTTAACTAACAGAGAATCTAGTTCATGATGGGATTTTTCTCAGAACCTGTGTTGATGAGATAATGGAATACCTCCACACCATTGAGCTAGATTGTGATGTATAGCGAGTTAATATTACCCTTCATGGGAGAACCTTAATCTTCTCCTAATAATGAGATAATGATTTAGCATTTTGTTCTCTTGATTTCCTCAGCATGTAATTTCTCTATAGACACTACCTCTATTTCAAAATGGGGGGTGATTTTCAATGCCTCTACAAGGGGTTCACACATTTCTTCAGATAGGTGGAGGGCCTCAAGAGTCGATATCCTTATGGGAGTGCTATAAATTTTCATAAGCATGTAATACTTCCATGTTAGACACACATTTCTCCCATGAGGAGGTTTCTATTTGGAAGGAGGTATGATGAACATTTCTAGTCGAATCAGTAGATTCTGGATGGTTCTTTGAGTATCCAATTTTTCACTAAATGAACCATGAAAAATAATTGATGTATAACTATCAGTTTAATAAGGTTTGGCCACAACTGGATGAGTTTGATCATAATGTGGTTGTGGTGGCTCTTCCAGATCAAGTAGCATGAATGATTGTAGCTGGGAATTTGACAGGATGGGCTGAGAGGCCTATGGCTGATGGGTTCTATGCTAAACCTTCTATCTGGTCTTGATATTATGAATGTCTTGGATAGAAGTTCTAGCCTAATCAATTTGATAATTCACATATCCATGGAATCATCAAAAAAGAGCATTGACTAGGAACATTTGAAGGATCTTCTCAATGCTCCTCATTGTTGGGAACCATGGGGGACCACAATCTGAACGATATTCACAAAGGTGTACTCTTGATCATCACCTGAGGAATCCTTCAACACTGGGTGAATTTGGGGTTGACTCTCATATCTGGGGGAATGAAATCGTCAAGTGTGTGAGATAGGTACAACATCGGCAGGGGTATTTTCTTTCGCTTGTGTCATCAACACCTACTCTTCTGAGAAGTTGAAGGCTGAGATATGGATACAAAAGAGATAACTGAAGGATATATATAAACTTTTTGAGGATAGGGCCAATTAAAACGATCAAGGATGACACCATGGGTGTGAGAAACATCCTTGAGAGTAAGACAATAATCTTACATCTATATCCCTCAATTGGAGACCTTCTACCACTCATATTTGATGTCACAATCTGGATTCATAAAAATTCACACTTCCTATATCAGGGTAGGGTAAAACCTGATGATATTATTGTAACACCCCATGATTTCATAGTACGTTATTTATTCAAAGTAATTCAACAACATGCACTACACGCAACATTGAGTTCAAGCACACCATGACTAACCAAACTAGCCGTTCAAAAGCGGTTATAAATAGTATTTAGAAAATTCTGAACTTTATATAATCCTTATAATTTTAGAATTCATATTATGAGTTTCTTAGACATAATGTAAGAACAAATTCACTTTTTTCAGATAAAAGATGTATTTTTCAAAAAATGCAATTTTACTGCCTTTTAATGGAAAACCCATTTTAAATACAATATTTGAAATTTTTATATATTCAATTTTACAAAATAAACTTCTTCTTTATAATTGTGATATAATAATTTAGTTTCAATAAATTTTTTATAACTTAAATATTTGGGTGAATAGTGAAAAATACTATATTTTAACTGAAAAAACTTTTTTAATCAAAATAATTTATAGTGTTGAATTATACATTTTAATGGGTTGGAAGTATAATTAGATTATATTTTTACCATTTAATCTAATGATGGTTATTTTAAGTAATTTCACTTTGAAATTGGATATAAATAAGTGTCAATCTTTTCATAGTTATTATTTCTTAAAAATACGCTTTTTGGTTTTGAAAATGGAAATTAATTTTAAATTAATTAATGCCACTTATATGTTTTGAAATTGGTAAAATAGATTTCTTTTTTAAATTTGGAATATCAAAATTATTTTGGGTGAATTTGTTTTGTATTTTTCTGAAAACTTTCAATTTTTGATGAATAGTGAAATCACTGAGTTATTGTTTAAAACCGACTTTTTATTTAAATTTATTTTAGGTCAAAATAGATACATAATACCTATATAAGTTCAATTTAATTCATTGGAGTCAGTATATAATAATTTTAGATATATAAAAATTTTATCGAACTTTTTACTGTCTTTTACCCACCTCCTATAAGCATTTGCAAATTTCCATAAAACATAATTTTACCACTTCCATGAATTGAATTTCAAAAATCTGAGAGACGCAGTTGGTAACAGTAAGTAAAATGTGGTTCAATAAGATGAAAATAATTTTTCGTGAATAGTAACTTTTGACTTTTATTTACCGCGGTTAAAGGTAAATAGGGTAATTCAAGGTAAAATGAATATTTTGATAACATAAATTACCTTAACACTTGTCCTAACCGTATTGGATGAGTCATGGAAAACAATGGTAATCCTTGGGTCAATTTTAGAACCCCATGGATCCACTTATGAATGATAATGACACTTTATTTTAATTAATTTAAAGTAAAGGCAAAAATGACATAAAAAATATCTTTTAGTAAATCAATTATTACATGGGGTTATCTAAGTCATCTTTTAAACAATAAATATTCATTGAAAATCTAAAAATATTTCCTACATAATGGTATTTTATTTATATTTTTTAGACCTTAAATTATTTAATTTAATTATGACACAATGATGATGCAGTAATTACCTAATTAAGGAAATATTAAAATAATTGATATTATAAATATCTAAATGAATGTAATTTGAGGCTATTTATGAATTACACTAATTTTCTAGGTTAATATGACATATTAGGGTTGTTTAGATGAATTTTTTTCTATGTAATAATGAAGTTATGAATTTACAAAAACAAAATACCAAATAGTGTCAAAATTGACATAAAAGAGTTTTTAAAATAAATATTATATTATTAATTAATATTCTACACCTAAAAATCTAAGGTTCTGCCAAAAGACTTATATAATTATATTTGTATCATTAATGAACAAATTGGGGTTCTATTGGAAGTATATAGTAAGTTTATCATCTATATAATATAAAAATACAAAGAGACATGGTAAATGTCAAACTATTTAACTAAGAGATAAATCTAAAAGATAAAGTTACTATAGTGACCCAAACCTATCTAAAAACTATTGGTTGAGTGTTGTTCGACCCATCCTTTCCTTATCCTTTAAATAATTCATATTGGAGCCATTAGAAACCGAAAATGATTTTATTATAAAATAATATTTCTAGCTTTTCCTAAGGTGCCCCTCACCCCTCTTATAAAAGGGCACTCTCCCTTCTCTCTAATTCACACATTCAAAGCCATTTGGCTCCCCAAACCCTGCCCAAATACCCTCTAAATTGTCCTCCCTTCATCCTAGATGCCTTCCTTTAGTCATAAATTCATCCTATGGATCCCTTTTTATCAAATCAAAAGGAATAACCCGAAGAAGAGGTAAATATTTAATCACATCTTTCAAGTTCCTTTCTTCTTCCACATCCTCTTTCTTTGTTGTTTCCATTATAAAATAATAAATCCAGTATATTCTATATATTTTGATGTTATTATAAATATGTTACAACCATATTCATTATTCTATCCATCCTTTGAATGACATGTCACCATACGTGTGTACGTACGGCTTACCGTCTCCACATCGCGGTGTAATTGTTATTCAATACAGTATTATTTGGATGGGTATAATAATGATGTGTAATTTATTTAAATAATAAATATACCATTATAATGATTATTTATATATTATATACCATTCAATTGTATATTATTTTAATATCAAAATAATGATATTGTCGCTCGTGCATACGTACGGATTACCGTCTCCACGAACGTGATGAGATTCATTCCCCGTCGTATCCATTCAAGAATAATTTTCATTTGATGATTACAAATAATGTTTAAATACTTAATATAATTCTGTATATGAATATGATACATCCCATACATAAAAAATATGACTCACATAACAAAGAATATAAAGGAAAATGAATCTGTTAACACCCGAAACGACGATAATACTAAGATATTATTAACAAAGAAATGTTAAAAGATCATATATGATATCATATTAATGTATATAAATCTTGTACAATTTAATAACAATTATTTCACCATTATATAAGAGTTTAACCTACCCTCTACCAAGGAAAAGTACAAGGTAAGGGTTAATTTAATAATCTCTTTATTATCTGAGGTTGTTTATAAATAATTATCTACTGGGAACTCTTTATCATCCACATCCATGTTTCTTAAAAATGTATTTCATAACATTTTTACTATTTACTAGACAATGGGGTAAAGTAATTTATACCCTTATTTGACCTTATATGTTTTGAAAGGAATATTTCTGTCGTTTTCTAAACAAGGTACTTTATTACCTTTTCAACAAAATTAAGGTAAAAATGTTTTTTTAAATTATACGGAGGGGCGGATATTTTCCTCCATTATAACATCATTTAAGCTTCCCTTACAAGTTTATAAGAATATTTTCAAAATGAATTTTTTCTTTATAATTATGTGACTCTTAAATTATTTCAAAGTAGAAGGAGATATTTCTCTAAAAAATAGGTTTTGATTTCATCTATGTCAACATCTTTTGATGGATTTCATGTTTATTTGAAGTTGATTTATTATGATAAAAAAATTCATAATGTATAGAAGATTTTGTAATATTTTGTCAATGGATGTTCTATTTTTATACCATTCATGGTTTATTGTTAAAGTATTTACATTTCATATGCTAGTTTTAATATGAATTTTTATGTTATATTTTAACCTTTTCATATGAGGAATGTATTTGACTTCATAAATGATGGGTGGAGCCTGCTATAGCTCCTCGATGCATCAGTAGATCTCATGAGACAAATTGATGTGGAATTGACGATGGCCTTTCCCAATTTGATATATGGTTTTGGATGAGGCCTTAATAATTTTTATATGTCTTGGTTGAGGCCTTGAAAAAATGTTTTCTAATGTCTGTCATTATACATTCCCTCATTATGAAAATAATATTGATGGTTCATGGGGTCATTAGACTAGTAGAATACCCATGATTATGTTTTATTATGGAATTATTTACTCAACTCATATTCTTGTCATAAAATTATTCCTGTTTATTATTGGTCTGTATTGCTTACTCTTACTGAGCATTTGAGCTCACCCCTTTCATATGTTTCATTTTCCTAGGATATGAAGAAGTTAGTTATGAGTGACTTGAAGGCATAATCTAGGAGTCTTGGATGTTTCTAATGGAATAAATTCGTGTTTTATTTCTTTTCAAGTTGTAAAATTGAACTTATGTATGAATCTTGTTTCCAATAATACTAAGCTGATCAGTTTTTTGAGACATGATTTCCTTGTGATCATGCCAATGTTATGTAATAATGCACCAACTCTGGGTAACTAGGTTCAGGGCATTATAGTTAGTATCAGAGGAAGTTTAGTACAATCCTTGGATACTAGATTTAGATAAACTCTGATTAGAGCACATATCCCTAAGATAGACTTTGAGGATTAGTATAGAAGAAATTCTTAAAATTTTGGTATTTTAGATATTTTGTGAGTTTTATAAGCAATATATCCCTGTCTGGATATGAGAAGGTAGAGGCAGCTCTGGTACAGATATACCTTGGGGTAAAACCCAAAAGCACCACTTTGAGCTAGACACGAATGGGGACCGGTGCACGACAACGGGCCTTGTTTCACTCTTGGTTATGACACTCTCAGGGGATATGCTTAGGATAATTCTCATTTTCTTTACAAATCATTATGAAGGGTTTATGAGTATATACTTCTCAACGATTTTTTTTTATGATTATAGATTATATCCATAAACTGTTCAATTTACATTAGGTATTTTACAAGTTTGAAAGTATTCATTGCAATTCATAAACTGACCTAGTGTATGCCATTGTATAGAAATAGTGCCTAGTAAAAGGAATGTGAACTCTAGCAATACGAATGATCCAAAGAGTAAGAAAGATCATATATTTCACAGTATTAAGCCAAAATTTAGAAGGGAAATAGTCTCCCATGTATTCTCAACATATGAATAAATAGTATCATGTGTTAATAAGATAAGTAAATAATTCTTTGAGTCCTATGGCTTTTAAGGGAAGCAAGATAATAAAAGGATAGAAGAGATAAGGATGGATAAAGGGAAGAGAGAAAAGAAGGATTTTCTAATATGTGATAACTGTGGAAAGAATCACCTTGGTAAATTCTTGAAGGGAATGTGAGCTTCTTATAAGTGTGGAGAAAAAGGACACAAATTGTGTGATTGTAAGGGTAAGAAAATAGTTTCAAATGTGAAATGCTTCATCTGTAAGGAGTTGGGAAACTACGTGAATCAATGTCCAAATCATCAGAGTATACCCCAAATGCTGCTATTGGATATTAAAAAAGTTATGATACTACCGAAGATTAATAGGAATGATTAGATTTCTTATGTTGTTATTAAAGTATTGTGTCATTTGAGTATTGAATTAATGATGTACATGTTATAAGAATTATATAGTATATAAGTATTGTACTGAAGTACTATTTCATTAAGGACATGAGATTGTGCAGAACCAAGAAAAGTGACTCAATAGAAGGTCAAATTTTTGGAAAATATATGACTGAGAGAAATATAAACCATAATATGGTATTGATACCGAGGAAGTGATTTTGGAATAATACATGATTTATTTCGATACATTGTATTGGATATTCTTGAGTACCTTGAAACTAATTAATGATTTGTATATTCCATCATTATTGGAGATTACAAAATTTTTGGATAGAAGGAGTGTATCCAGTATTCTATAAGGAATAAGAGAGCATGAATTTAATCAATAAGGTTTTATGGTAATTCAGGATGTTGTAGTGTTTTAAAAGAATACATGATGAAGGTGTTCACATGTTATTACATGGAATAAAGGATCTTCATTGTGTTTACCTTACTTATAAATTGTAGACTATGAGTTTGGACAGAATTATTTTGGATAATTAAAGTTTTAGATTATTTTGGGATTGCCATAAAAGAACAACCCGGAGGCCAGGCGGCAACCCATTGCATCTGGAAAGTCCGTGAGACTTGAACCTGCAACTGAAGGTAAACAAGGGTGTATCACCTACCACTGGCCCACGTGATGTCCTGGATTGAATAATGTAATTTTTTTTAAAAGGTATAGTAGATGAATTATAAATTCATTTTCTTTAGAACCCTATATGAATAGGATAAATAGAATATTTTTTTAGTTCTATTATTTTTTAGAGTGAAAGCTAAATTTGTGGTAGAAATTAGTTACAGGATGGAACTCTACTTGTAAATTATATATTTATTTTCCTTCACTTATTATATGAAGAAATTAATTCTTAAAATTTAATTAAGTGATCTTAAAACTAAAAATGTGTTATCCTAATACCTTATGTTTTGTTGAACTGATGATATTTTAAATCATCATAGATTGATGGATTTGAGGCCCTCAATTCTACAATTTTTTGTGACTGATGACCTCAATCACTTCTTATAAATATTAATGTTTTTCATACATCTATGTGTCTCTAATTTCTACCAATATTCTCCTCATCGAGATCATAATTTGATGGTGACTTTTTCATTCCCCTTTTCCTCTTATTAAGACTAAATTTTATTAACCCAATTTCTGATGTGGGTTTTCCCAGAAAGGTATTTTATATTTTCAACCTTTTATTTTTGAAGAATAGTTTAAAATTATTAGTACTCAATTTATTAAAGGAGTGAAGAATGTAACACCCCAATATTTCATATTATGTTATTTCTTCAAATTAATTCAATAACTTGCACTACACACAACATTGAGTTCAAGCACACCACGACTTACCAAACTAGCCATTCAAAAGTGATTATGAATAGTATTAACTGAATTTTGATCTTTATATAATACTTATAATTTTAGAATCTATATTATGAGTTTCTTTGACATAATGTAAGAACAAATTCATTTTTTTGATAAAAGAAGTATTTTTTCAAAAATGCAATTTTACCGCCTTTTAATGGTTAACACTTTTTAAATCCAATATTTGAAACTTTTATATATTAAATTTGATAAAATAAACTTATTCTTTAGAATCAGCACATAACAATTTAGTTTCAATAAATTTTTGATAACTTTCATATTTGGGTGAATAGTGAAAATACTATATTTTAACTACAAACAACTTTTTTTAATCAAAATAATTTATAGTGTTGAATAAGATGTTTTAATGGTTTGGAAGTATAATTAAATTATATGTCTACCATTTAATACAATTATCGTCATTGTATGTAATTTCACTTTGAAATTGAACATAAACAAGTGTCAATCTTTTGGTAGTTATTATTTCTTACAAATACGCTTTTTGGTTTTGACAACGGGAATTAATTTTAAATTAACTAATGAAACTTATATGTATTTAAATAAGTAAAATATAATTCACTTTTGAATTTGTAATATCAAAATTATATTAGGGTGAATATTTGGTATTTTTCTGAAAACTTTCAATTTTTGATGAATAGTGAAAAACACTGAGTTATTGTTTAAAATCGCCGTTTTATTTAAATAATTATTTATTTTATATAAATTTATTTTAGGTCAAAATAGATACATAATACCTATAAAAGTTAAATATAATTCTTTGGAGTTAGTTTATAATAATTTTAGATATAAAAAAATATTATCGAACTTTTTACCATCTTTTACCCACCACCTAGGAGCATTTAAAAATTTGCGTAAAACATAATTTTACCACTTCTGTGAATTGAATTTCAAAAATACTAGAGACACGTTTTATATCAGTAAGTAAAATACGGTTCAATAAGATGAAAATAAGTTGTGGTGAATAGTAACTTTTGACTTTTATTTACCACAGTTAAAGGTAAATAGGGTAATTCAAGGTAAAAGGAATATTATAATAATACAAAATTACCTTAACACTTGTCCTAAACTTATTGGATGAGTCATTGCCGACCATGGGAATCCATGGGTCTATTTTGGGACCCCATGGAGCCACTTATGAATGATAATGACACCTTATTTTAATTAATTTAAAGTAAAGGCAAAAATGACATAAACAAATATCTTTTAGTAAATAAATTTGTACATGGGGTTATATAAGTCCACTTTTCAACTATAAATATTCATTGGAAAGATAAAACTATTTCCTACATAATTTTATTTTATTTATATTTTTTATACCTCAAGTAATTTAATTTAATTATTACATAATGATGATGAAGTAATTACCTAATTAATTAAATATTAAAATAGTTGATATTAAAAATATCCAAATAAATGTAATTTGAGAGTTTTTATGAATTAAACTAATTTTCATGGTTAATATAACATATTAGGGTTGGTTTTATGAATTTGTTTTTTTGAATTAATAATGCTGTTATGAATTTAGAAAAAACAAAATACCAAATAGTGTCAAAATTGACAAAAAGGAGGTTTTAAAACAAATATTATATTATTAAATAATATTCTATTCCTAAAAATATATGGTTCATCCAAAAGACTTATATAATGATATTTTCATCATTAATGAACCACTTGGGGTTCTCTTGGAAGTATATAGTATGTTTAATAACCATATAATATAAAAATACAAAGAGACATGGTAAATGTCAAACTATTAAACTAAGAGTTAAATCTAAAAGATAAATTTAATATAGTGACCCAAACCTGTCTAAAAACTATTGGTTGAGTGTTTTCAACCCATTTACACCTTATACTTTAAATAATCCATTTTTAAGATATTATAAACCGAAAATGATTTTATTATAAAATAATATTTCTAGTTATTCCTAAGGTGCCCCTCACCCCTCTTATAAAAGGGCACTCACCCTTCTCTCTAATTCACACATTCAAAGCCATTTGGATCGGAAAACCCCTGCCCAAATACCCTATCAATTGTCCTACCTTCATCCTAGAGGTCTTTAGTTGGAAAAAAATCCATCCTAAGGAGCCCTTATGATCAAATCAAAATGAAGAACCCGAAGAAGATGTAAATATTTCATCACCTCTTTCAAATTCCTTTCTTCTTCCACTTCCTCTTTCTTTGTTGTTTCCATTCTAAAATAATAAATAAATTATCTTATATATACTGTGATGTTATTATAAATATGTTACAACCATATTCATTATTCTATCCATCCTTTAAATGACGTGTCACTATACGTGCGTTCGTACGGCTTACTGTCTCCACGTCGGGGTGTAATTGTTATTCAATACATTATTATTTGGATGGGTATAATAATGATGTGTAATTGATGTAAATAATAAATATAACATTATAATGATTCTATATATATGATATAACATCAAATTATATATTATTTTAATATCAAAATAATGATATTGTCGCTTGTGCGTACGTACGGATTACCATCTCCACAAACGCGATGAGATTCATTCCCCATCGTATCCATTCAAGAATAATTTTCATTTGATGATTAAAAATAATGTTTAAAGACTAAATATATTTTTGTATATGAATAATATACATCCCATCCATGACAAATATGACCCACATAATAAATAATATAAAGGAAAACGAATCTTTTAACACCCGAAATGACGATACTACTAAGATATTATTAACAAAGCAATGTTAAAGGATCATATATTATATCATATTAATGTATATGATTATTTTATAATTTAATAAAAATTATTTCACCATTATACAGGAGGTTAACCTACCCTTGACTAAGTAAAAGTACAAGGTAATGGTTAATTTCACAATCTCTTTATTATCCAAGGTTGTTTATACGTAATTATCTACTAGGACCTCTTTATCATCCACATCCATGTTTCTTAAAAGTATATTTCAAAAAAAAATTACTATTTACTAGAAAATTGGGTAACATCATTTATAACCTTATTTGACCTTATATGTTTTGAAAATAATCTTTTCATCATTTTCCAAACAAGGTACTTTATGACCTTTCGACAAAATTAAGGTAAGAATGTTTTTTTAACATATACAGCGGGTGCAGCTATTTTCTACCATTGTAACATCATCGAAGATTCCCTTACAATATTATAATAATATTTTAAAAATAAATTTTTTCTTTATAATTATGTAACTCCTAAATTATTTCAAAATAGAAAGAGATATTTCTCTAAAAAACAGGTTTTGATTTCATCTATGTCAACATCCATTGATAGATTTCAAGTTTATTTAAAGTTGATTTATTATGATACAAAACATCTATAATGTATTGAAGGTTATGTGATATGTTTGACTATGGATGTGATATTTTTATAACATTCATGGTTTATGGTTAAAGTATTGACATTTCATATACTAGTTTTAATACAAATTTTTATGTTATATTTCAACCTTTTCATATAAGGAATGTATTGGACTTAGTAAGTGATGGGTGTATCCCGCTATAGCTCCTCGATGCATCAGTAGGTCTCATGAGATAACTAGACGTGGAATTGGATGAGGCCTTTCCCAATTTTTTATATGGTTTTGGCTGAGGCCTTAATCATTTTTAGATGTCTTGGCTAAGGCCTTGGAAAAATGTTTCAGAATGTCCAGCATTATACATTCCTGCTTTATGAAAATAATATTGATGGTTCATGTGGTCATTATACTAGTAGAATACCCATGATTATATTTTATTATGGCATTATTTACTCCTCTCATATTCTTGCCATAAAAGTATTCATGTTTATTATTGGTAAAGGCATGTGGTTTGAATTCTTCACCATGTTTAATATTTATGTTATCTTACGTTGTATTTCTTACCCTTATTGAGCGTTTGAGCTCACCCCTTTCTTATATTTCATTTTCCCAGGATATGAAGAAGTTAGTTATTAGTGACTTTCAGGCATAATCTAGGAGGCTTGGATGTTTCAAATGGAATAAATTTGTGTTTTATTTATTTTCAAGTTGTAAAGTTGAACTTATGTATGAATCCTGTTTCCAATAATACTAAATTGATCGGTCTTTCGAGACATGATTTCCATTTGATCATGCCAATGTTATGTAATAATGCACCGACTCTGGGTAACTAGGGTTGGGGTGTTACAATTATTATCAATATACTCCTTGATCCAGTATTTGAGTATGTAACACTACTTTATGGCATGTATATGGAACCTGTGATAGGGTCATTAGTTATGGAGATCAATGAGATCTCCCTCCTCGGGTCTCCTGTATTCTGGAAGCTTGAGAGTCCTGTGACCCAAGGTGTCACGAAAATAACAACGAACATAATCCTCATTAAATGAGTATGTCTGGTTTCTTCTATTCGGAATGGGGTCTTTGGGAGCCTAGCCTTAACGAGGGGTTGGATCCTGACAAGGGTCTAGATACTAGTTTCCATTACTAGATAGAGGTGCTTGATGGGGTGGTGCATGCTGATTCTATGGTGGGTGATACTGAGCCTTAGGTTTATGGCCTCAATGAGGCTATGGATGAGACTCTATTGGTAACAATTATAGGGTCATGGGGGCCTCTACCTGTATAGAAGAAACAATCTCGACCTTGGAGGATCTTCTTGTAGGAGTCGTGGGAGGCAATAGGAGCACCTGCTTATCCTGTTTCAAGGCTTCCTCTAGGAACTGATCTTTCTTTGAGAAATCCCAAAATCTATTGGAGAAATTATGAGTGATGAGGGAGTGAATCAATTCAGTCCAAACATTCTGCACACATATTTTTAGTAGATTCTCCTGAGTCAGCAGCATATCTAGTGAAAACATGAGGTTGTTCCACAAGGTGAAAAATTATACAACTCTTCCATCTAGCATTTTCTTTCACTTGAAGAGGTTGAAAATACTTTTAATTCATGTGGTGGAGATAAACTGATAATGAAACTGCCTTTGAATGTCTTCCCAACCGGCTATGGACCCAATGGGTAACTAATTGTAGCATAAGAATATATGACCTTCCAATTTTTTCACAAAACATTAATGATTAGTGTATTCGTATTGTGATAGTGTTCTAAGCATGGGTACACACCTTGAAATAAGTTATGTCAGATGTTTCAATGGGTTGCACATCCCGTTGAAGGGGTAAAAGGTAGGATTCTCGAAATCCAGGGGTGTTATCATATCAACAACCCACACCAGATATGGATTTCTGTCAGGTGGGATCTCCATCTTCAGTGTTCAAGGGACTCAATGTGGGTTATGAATGTGTAAATAGAGTCCTCCTAACAAGGATTCCATTTTAGGTGAGGATCAATGACCATCAATGTATTTACAGGCTCATCAACTTGATAGGTGGGTTCAATGGCTCATGGAGTGGCTGGTAGAACTGCTAGAGGAATGGTCTGAGGGGGAACTGGGGGAATGGCATGATTCGGGTCTCAAGGAGGATTCTCATGAAACTCAGATAGATTGTGTGATAAATACCACAGTCGCTTTACACTGGCTCTAGTCTCTACTGTGTCGGGATACACTAGATTGTCAAGATTTGATAGGAAGTATCTAGGAAAGGACTTGTGGATGACCTTGTTGTACCAATGGAAGAGCGACTGGATTATATCGGGGATCAATGTAATCAAGATGCCACTCAACAAGGAGCTCATCGATGAGACTATTCTATTCAGAAAGTTATAGGATCAAGGTGGATGTTGCGGGATCAACTTTCATCTTCTACATTGAACCATACAGGTCATAGGGCATAGAATTCATGGTCAATCATTTTCCCTTGGTGGGGTATCGTCCTAAGGAATGTGACTCAGAGGGATCCTTAAGGCCAAGCATCTGTCTTTGCTAGCCGGTTAAAGAACATGGGGGGTCTAAAAAATGTTGTGATACCCCTGGTGGTGAGTCCTCTTCCTCAGAACCTACATCAGTGTCTCTCTCCTTAAGTGTTCCAAACATGGCCATTTTCAGCATGACCACAACCGGTGGCATATCCTCAATGTCACTGGGCAGGTTTGTCTACCGCGGGATATGACTAAATTGGTGAGTATCATATTTCCCGCATCCAAAAAACTGCACATGCGAGGTTTCTCCCTCAATAATTCTTTGCAGTGGAGTAAAGATCCAAATGAATCATTACTGAAGATTCTAGTGGTAGTTGGGCGATGCTGGGTGCTTATCAATAGGAAGTACTGTTAACTAAACCATGTGACACTGCTATCCAATGTTGTTTCAATGCTCCAAGTTCTTTGGATAAGACAAATGATGGTTTTTAAGGTGAAAATATATCACCCATATGGTCTGATGAAAGAAAAAACTTTATCCTAAGTGAGAGACCCTGAAATTTTGTTGTTGGGAGTAGAAATTGGCCAAAACATCACAGACAACTGATCAGTGTCTAGAGTTTTTCACAAGATTCTCTGATCAGAAGTGGATTTTGACTCTTAGTTATCCCATTCATCAACTTGGGGTGGATGAGGAATTGGAAAAAACACTAATGTAGTTTGTTGCAGTAGTGACTAGATGGTTGAGAGAACATTGTGTGACCTAATAGGCCACCACTCATTAGTTTTTTTCTTAGATATGGTACCAACTACATCACCACGCCCCTATAAGATGGATTATTTGACACTGCTTCATGTACAAGGATAGTGGTTGTTGGTGGTGAGTCTGGAAGGTTCTATTCATCTTCTATTCCCCAAAATAACTCTCTTTGACCTTGTTTTAAGGTAGAAAATGAGTCTGGTGATGGTAGAGAATACTACACGAAAAGATTCTAGAAGGGAGACAAATCTTTTTCCACTTTCATATACCTATGAAGGGATTTGGGGATCTAGTACGTATCACCTTATGTAATGATGAAACTCACACATCAGGTTCCTACCCCAGACTAGGATACAGAGGATTGGGGTGAAGGCTCCATTAGTGGGTCCTTCTCATCTTGAGAATCAGATAAAAATGATAGGATTCATGAAAATATGGAACTACACTTAGTTCTTCCTTTGGCGGTGAAAATTTTCCCTTCTTTCCTGGGATGGCTCATCATGATAGGGAACTTTTTCAACATGAGGTGGACCTTATTGTTGCTAGTTGATTGTGTGGGGAGGGCCTCCAATTTGATTTTTTTGGGATACTAGGAGGACTTCCATACCAGTTTCCATCAAAGTGGGTAGGACGTCTTCTTGGACTATTGTAGGAGTTGGAAGAAACTACACTTTGATGATCTGAGGTGTGTGGAGAACCCAGGCATATGTAAAATGTAATACGATGAGGAACTTTCTGTTGATCAAGGAATGTGTGGGGAGGACCTCCACTGGATCTGGTAAGGACATGGGGAGGACCTCCATATTATATGTCGGTGGCATGAAGAGGAACTTCACATAGGTTGGTCGTGGTAGCATGAGGATGGCCTTTTTTCATATAGAATTGGACATATGGAGGACCTCCATGTTGATTGTTGATGGAGTTTGGAGGACCTCTTCTTGAATGATTTTCGGATAAAAGAGGGCCTCCACTGAAGCCGGTGAGAACAGGGGGAGGACCTCTATGCAGATGGGTGACGGACCAAGGAGGTCCTTCACTCTAGTTGATGTTGTTGCGAGGAAGACATCTGCTTGATCCAGGATTGATGTGAGTAGGACCTTCACATTGATGATCTGAGACATGAGTAGGGCCTCCAAATATAGAATCATAGGCAGATAGAGGACTTCCACACTGGATTTCAACAAGACAGGTAAAACCTCCACCTGGACCACTGCTGGTGACATTGGGAGGACCTCCATCCTGAGTGAGAGAGTTTTGAGGACCACTATTCGAGTCAGTTATGATACGGGGAGGACCGTCTTACTAGATCTCATCATCACAGGTTGGCTCATGACGACTGGTGATGGTGTCGGTGATCAAAAGTGCCAGCCTATCCTATTTGTGAGGTTATTGAGGCCTTAATACTGATTAGGTATTAGAGTGACCCTAATATATAGTAGCATGGAATTAGTAGTATAATTCAATGGTGTCATCTGCCACTGAAGTTATTGAAGATAATTCCCCCTGATGGGTATCCTCCTAAGCTTGGGCCTGATACTAGCCTTGGGTTATCTAGACCGGGGTGGGTAGGGAAGAGGTGTAGACTACCTATTCATTAGCATGAGGGACTGGTTTGTGGCACTAATGTGGCTTAGTGGGATCCCTCTTTGTCAACTCTCAGGCATTTTTCATTGATAGGATGAATCATATATCTTTTACCTCATTGGCATAGGGGAGTGAGTTACAGGACTGCTCTGGAGAGAGGATCCTAAAGCATTTGAATGTGTGAGAGGGGATTAGTGGCTCTTTATGATTCCATTGGGGGCAGCGATGATGATAAGGCAGAAAATCCTACAAATCCTATTCATCCATGTCCCTCATGGGAATGACCCCCTCATTCTCGTATCGATGACCAATGTTGTTTATCACTCTTCTCTAGATGAATTCAGAGGATGATGTTGGGTGTGGGCTTCCAATAGCCAAGTTCATGGATGAATTCATGGTATTAGTGGAGTTGTGTGGCATTTACGCATTGATTTTACTTTTTCCTTGGTTTCTATGGGTAGGGGAAGATTTGTTTCTTATAAATAGGATCCTATAATGTAGGAAGATTAAGATATCAATATGGATACAAGGAAACCAATTCATAATTCCCCAGCATCGTCCAATATTCCAAGACTAGAGAGAGAGATATCCATTCTATTGATGGCATCTTTTGTAATTCTGAATGATTAAATACCCCAAATTCTAGAGAGTTTCATGTAAGACCCACAATTTTCTTAGTAGGACTTGGCACTGGATAACATGATCATGTGACATGTTCATCTATTGATGTATCAGGCATTACTAATCTCGTATTTTGGAGAAGTGTTCATTTGGGGTTCACTATTTCTATTGGTGTCCCGACACTAGCAAGGATAGAGTATTATCCTTGATCTGATAACCAACATGACCACTCCCCATGGTTGAAGGATAATAGTTTCATGTTAGGTTCACCATTTCTGTTTCTAATGCTTTATGTCAAGGTGGGCCCATATCACTATTAACTCATAATGGGGTAGTCATTATTGTTTCCTTACATTCATACTATCCAAAGGACGGTTGAATTCATCACTTCTTCATCAATTTCTACTCCTTGATCAAAACAAGATGAAGGGATTTCAGTTCCTCCTTCCATGGATTCATCCATGGAACACATCTCTTAGTTCAGGTCTCCCTTATAGATTAATACATTGTTCATGAACCACATTCTTGGTGTTATCACTTCATGGAGACCAGTTCAATACACTACTACTATCGTACATTCCAAGGGGTCTTTCCAGGGCGGAATCTTCTAGTTAGGGAAGCAGTCATGTTGGGAATCACTGAGAATGTTTGGACATAGAACCATTGGATCACTTTTATTCATCATCATAAGAGGGCTTCTGAAAGGTGTGGAAACTTGAGGCACCCACATCGATCGTAGGGTACCCTATACCAGAGGCATGTCTTCCAATGTTTTCCTCAGGAGACCCATGTTTAACATGGGGTATGTCATGAGTTTAACATCTGGTGGAGATGGATCAGGCTGATTAGAACATCTCATGAGAAAAGATCAGGAAGGTGATCCCTTGGGAGGGAACAATTGCAATGGTTCACTGAGAGGATGGATCATAATTCCCAATGATAGTGGACACAGGATGGTGCATCCCAAAAAAGGGAAAGTTTCACCCCATTAAGGGATATGTCCCAAAAAGGGAGTCACCGATACTTTCTAGTGACTGGATGGGAATGCGTCTGACAATGAATCCATATGATGTGTCTCATAAATGAAAAGGATGTGTACCATAAATGGAAAGATGTCACATTGTGAAGGGTAAACTTAACACCACTGAGGAGGGATCAGAGAAGGTGAATTCCAATGAAGGGGACACCAAGGTTTATCATTCGATGAGATTAAACCTCTGAAAGGTATCCTATGTACCCTTTGTAGAAGACAAGTATCAAAACCCATGTAGCTCAAAGGGGTGATTTTGGTCTTACACATGGATAGCTACCCCGGTGTTGTTGAGGGAAGTAGGGGAGTTAATGGGGATTACGCGCTATGATAACCCATATAGATGTCATGATCCCACTAGGATGTTGCAGCCCAGGTAAGAATCGGGATGGAAATGGAGGAATTATTGAAGTGAAATAGAATGGATGAGATGGGACTGATGCGAAGGTGACGGTATTGGGATTGAACCTTAGGGAGGATTCATACATATCTTAGTAGTATGGGAATCAAATTTCATGTATTTCGTATAGAGGCATTGGGGCTTACATTAGGATGGATTCCCAAGCATGTGGTGTGGGGATTACGAATTGTAGTTGTCCATGTGAATGGATCAAATTTCCTTAGAGAGGTGGATCCAAGGGATGTGTCCCAAAAAAGGAATATATAACATCATGAAGGTATGTCCCCAGTAGGAAGAACACGAGTTTACAATTTGTTGGTATTTAACCTCAAAGTGGTTTCCTATGTACCTTGTGTAGTAGATAGGGATCAAAAACCATGTAGTTCAGTAGTTTAGTGCTTATGCATAGATAGCTTATGGGAAAGGTGGAAACTGGTGTTACTCTAGGATGGATTCACAGATGAATGGTTTCACAGTTCTGACTAACCTTTAATCCCTTGTGAGTCATGCTCAGTGTGATAAAAAAAGAGGATGCAGTAGACCAGATGGTCACACCATGAAAGATGCATCAATGAGGAATGGTGCAGGGCTTATGCATGGTCAGCGGCCCAAGGAGATAGATATTTGAAATTACACATGGTTAGTGTCTAAGGATGAAAAATCCCAAATGGATAGGTATGAGTTATTGAGAATCACTTGTGCCCATCACCACTCTTTTATTTTCATCTGTAGGATCCAAGGAGAAAGGGTGCTACCTCATGCAAGTAAGGATGGGGGTTTACACCAGGATTTTTGGCCTTCCAAGAAGGAAGATTTCATTCCATGAATGGAGGATCTCATTATATGTTAGGAAGATCTCAATCTCATGGAGATGAGTGGGTATGAAAAATTCCCAAAGAGGGGCACCCCATGTGCATTTCAGGGTGCGAGACTGCAGTTTAACGTCATGTGCTGAGGATGATGGTGCTTGGAATTTTAATATCCTGGAGCTCAGATGAGGAGGGCTTGTTCCTCACCCCTTAGAATTACATAAATAATACTCACCCACACTTGGATAAGGGAAGGAATTATAAATGCAAAGAAACAATGGGGTGGAGGAGTGGTCAGTAATAGGGTCCACATTAGTATGGTTATTTAATAAAGAAATATCATATACCATACCTTTGCCAAAAAATCTATAGGTAGGGCATTGCAAAATGGGACACCACAAGAGAAACCAAGAAATCACTATGTACTAGCCTAGAGGTCTGTATGGAGGAGGTACGTGCAAGATATGGGTATTGAACACAAGAGGGAATCAAACCAAGGGTTTTAGAGTGAAGACAACCCATGGAGCCTAAAGGAAGGGGTGCGCACAATATTGGACACTTGAACACAAAATAGAGGGGTCTGAGTGAAATAGGTACTGCATAATGGAAAGATTCAATGCACAAGAAGGGTATTCTGAGTGCACTTGCCTTAGGTGAAAAATGAAATGGGTAAGGGTAAAGACCTTATTAGAACACCCACAGGGGAACCCATGGGGGACCTTTCATGCAAGATCCTTTACCTATAATCATATACTGGTGTGTAGTCGTGGAAGGCGCCATCTTGTGTGCATGGGAGTGATGGTTTGACTTCCATATAGATACCCATAAAGGGAAGGGTTCCCTTCTGTTTATTGGAAAAATTCTTGGTGGGAGTGCAGAAAATGGAATGAAAGATCCAGTTGATGTCGCATTGGGTGCATAAGAAACATACACATAGGGGGTTATTTTTTTTGCAAGCCTCCATACTTTTGTGCACTTTCTTTAGCCATATTTTGGGAGTTTTGGGAACAATAATTCTATTGACTTTGCATTGGGATCTTAAGGACCTTACACACAAATTTTTATCTTAAACACAAGAATCCAAACATATGTGTGACTCCTTTGGGATTCTCATAATTTTCCACCAAGTAAAATTTTGGCTTTAAGTTTCCCAAAGTTTCCTTTTTATGGCATCAAGAATAATTTCTCAATAATAAATTCATTGGATATCTCATATATCTAGTATATCTCTTTCTCTTGATAGATATGTTGATGGTGGGAAACTATTTTATAAGCATCCATATCCTCATATTTCTTTAAAATATCATTGTAAATGGTAGATAACATAATAAATTTAACATCTGTTTCATTTTCCACATGGTTAAGATAGAGAGATGTCATTTTCTCACTAGACTCATTGGAAAACAACTCAGTAAATGGGGTTTCCAAAAAATATAATTTCTATCTATGGAATAGTATAATGTCGAATAACATATACCATACCTAGATAATCATGCATGTGAGAAGGTTATCATTCTCAAGTATGTATTTTAGTGATATTTTTTATGTATTTTGATTTTACTTTTCTACAATTAATGAGAAGATAATTAGTACTTGTTTTGATTACAAAAATATATTAACGAATTTAAAATCAATTAAAATCTAATTAATCTCCCACTATTTTCTATAATATAATATCCCTCTCCATCATCATTAGAATATATTTTCATTTAGATATTATACTGTAAAGGATCCATAATCCATTCTAATAACCCATAATTGGGCCTGACAAGTTATTTGAAGGGTTTTAAGTAGATCAAACATACCAACTACATTAGCTTGTAGTTCCTTGATCTATTGAGTGGACTCTGCAATCTAGAAATTTTGTTTTAATATTTCATCAACATTTTTCTCTGAGTTATACCAATTCATTTTTTGGTAGTGAACCCTTTATGTAAACTAAGTTATGTTAACACAAAACATAATGCTAAAAATTCCATGATAATTGAAAGCACCTCAACTTGGTTTAGTCTAGAAGTTTTGAACTATGAGGTTATTTCCATCTTAAGTAGTGGAAGACTACACTGACATAATGTTTTAATTGAGGGATTTTCATCCTATGAATAATTAAAGTTTTGTCCTTTTACATAACTTTTTAATATTAAGAGGGTTTTATTTATTTGATTAACCATATATGATAAAACATTAACACATAATATAATAATTTTTTATTCCATATTTCATGCTTTTTAATTCATTTTTTAGGTGATCACACAATATTCCCAAAAATAAATAATTAACCATGAAACTGGTAGTGATAAAATATAAGTTTCATGATAATTAGATTCTTTATCAGTAATTTTATCTAGTGGATGATAAACTAACCCTCTTCCCCTGAGGAAAACACACCTTGAACTATAACATGGTTTGTGTTGCATCGTTCCACCTTTTCTCTTATATATCACCTTGATTAGTTTCAACCTAAATCCTTGGCATGGACCATATCCTCTCACTTGGGATCTCCCTCCTTATATTATATTTTACTCACCCATAATTCTAGAGATCCAATGGATGGATAAAGGGGTATTACATAAAATAGACCATGGGGATGTAGTTATTTATATATTAAGGAGGAGGGGATGAATCATTAGACATCATTAATAATTTAACAAAATAAACTAAAAGAAACCAATCATGCACATGGGACAGTCAAAAATCATTTTCGTCCTCACATCAAGAAATTAGTATCCATTTTCAACCTTGTTATCAATTACATTGATTCGTTATTTTATTAAGATAATTTTCCATGAACAAATACAATTAATTCAATTTTATATTAATTACATTACAGTATACTTAACTCATAATCATCTACAATTTTAAATAAAATTAACTTAATTTAAAATTAAAGTAGCACACAAGTGTAATTGGAGGAAACCTCATGTGTTCGTCAAAAATTTTAACATGGGAATTAATTTAATATATAATTGTTAATCCTACAACATGGTGTTTACTGTGAAATGAATAGCACATAGAACACATAATCAATTCGTTTAATTAAACATTAAATTATTCTCTCCATGAAAATTTGAGAACACTATTGCTAGAAAACTAGTTGACATGTGCAATAGTACATGTCATGTACTTATATTATGCCCATTTCCACCACACATGACATGGGTCTGGGTATGTTTTATTTATACGATGTGTACTAGGAATATACAATGTATTACCTTGGAATGCACCACATGTTAGTCCCTGAGTTGTGTATCCAATACACGGAATTATTGGGATACCCATGTACTCAACCATAAGATAATAGGGACTACATTTCATGTATAGTGGTAACATGCCATGTTACATTCCATTTGAATCTACATGATGATCTGATCTTTTCGGATCTTAGATCCTATTTTTTCAGATCAAAACTGATAGAGAAAGATACATATTCAAAAAAAAGTACATGGATTGCATACTAAGAGTACAATATTTTAAACCTCCAAATGGTTTCTTTCATATGATTCTTCATATATAATCATTAATTGATTACTATTTATGTTATCAAGAACTAATAAAAGAATATTTGACCACGTAGAATTTCTAAAAAATCATTTTAAGTAAAATAAAACTAAAACACATGCAATCAATCAATGGATAATAAATAATTATAAATTTAACATGTTACTTCTCTGACACCACTTGATGGTTCTAGGCATAGAGGAAGTGTCCTTTGAAGGTATTACCAACTCATATTTTAGACTTAAATCACTTGTGATTGTTTATTTACATGATCATGTGATCATATACAATGAAAATAATATATTAATATACTATATTAATACATCAAAACCACAGGGAGAGGATCTTCACATGTAATTTATAATTATTTATTGAGAAGATATAGAATTACCTAAACATGTAATTTATCTTTCATTGATGATTCAATGAAATAATATTCATCACACTGTCATTTCACTATTGGATTAAAGTTAAAAACACCTCTAGAGGCGATCACACATGAAACGCAATCACTGATCAAGGTCATAAAATAACTTGGTTCTAGCACAACTAATCCTGGTCACTTTCATTTTTCATGATTGATCACAACATTATTTTTCATGAAGGATGAATAAATATTAGTGTTCTCTCAAAGGATTGAGATTGGAGGAAGAGAGAGCACACTATAGGGATTGGTTCAATCTCTCATTATCCATTGGTCACACCAAAAGTGAATTAGGATAGTGATATAATTATATTTTTATCATATTGTGTTTAGGGTTGGAAAATCACAGACAATCCCCCAACCATATTTAATATTCTTAGTTGACCCCATGTCTATTAATATTATTATTATTATTATTAATCACTTGACATACACAACACATTTATAATATAAATAAATGTTAATTATTTCTAATTGGACCATTAAACTCTATCCACTTTCAATCATCATCATTTACTAATCCTTAAATATTGACTATTTAATTAAATTAATTCCAGTGAATTACTCTATGATAAATATTATAAATATTAAATTCACTAATCTTGTAAAATAATATTTATTATTATTATTTAACGCACTTTATAATTTTGGATAATTGGTGATTAAATTATTGTGATCAACCAAACCCAAATAAATATTTTTTATTATATATTATTAAATTAAATACATGAATTTAATTAATATTTAATATGCACATTATGTGTGACCCTCTATGAATTTTTCTCAAAGGAATTCCACATAACAGCCTAAAGTCCAATGTCAGGGTCTAGAAACATGCCAAGACATCTATATAGAAAGAATTAAACATCAAAATGATTTCCAAAATCTTGTAAATGTTTACCATTTAATATAATCATTTTACCAAAATATCTCAAATAAAGTAGGTTGCATGCTGGTCCCATTAACCAATATGATTCATGTCTCATTCTTTGACTTCCAAAAAATGATCCCTCCCATTGAGCACCATGGCCATGAATTTATTCATATAGTTCCATTCCTATCAAATGTTCTAAGAAATTAACTTTATTCAAGATCAAAAGGGTATAAATACTTTCTCACATTATCCAATAATGTTATATCATTCATGATGGACCCAACATGTCATACTTCACTATGAAGATATGCATCCATTGTTTTTATGAATACCAAAAAGTACATGAGTCATGATATCAAAAAATTATAATCTTAAATTATAAGGATCAATGAACACATCCATATATTGGAACATCCAATGACCCATGGAAATTTTGATTTCCTATTGAAGAGAAAGTTCTCATAGCCTATTATATGGGAGATTACCAAGGGAGAACTCTGTGAGAAGTGTTCTTAAGGTATTATGTGCCTCATACGCTTGGTATTTTGTATTTTATGTGTTCTATTATACAATATCATTCAACCATAAAACAGGGTTCGAGAATAATGTCATGAAACCTATAGGTAATCATCATAGCAAGAAACTAATCTAACATTTTAGTGTGACATATATTATAAGTACATTTTCACATAAAAATATCAGTAAGAAGGGTAATCAAGATGTGATAAAGAAGAGAGTGCACTACACACATTGAGGTGAATTGAAATTTTCTTCATGGCATTTTGTGGAATTTTGATGCATTAAATTGATTATGATAAATATATTTTTTCCAACTTGAGGTAGAGTATTATAATATTAATTGTTAATTTAGGCAGGAAGATTCCTCCACATTCACCTGGTACGTTGTCCCTAAGTATTGTGGTTCCAAAAAGATTTTGATCTTATTCCTTGACTCATTGGTGAAACAAGATCATCCCCTTTCTTCATGTTCACCACCATTTGATAGGCTCAAGTTACTTTTCAAATGCTTCTCAAAAGCCTTCACTTATCACCCTCTCAGAATCACCCTCTAACCAGAGGTCTTAAAGACTACCATATCACCCAGATCTAATGGCTCTAGTTTCTATTGGTGTGGCTCACCACTTCTCTAGATCTTCCTGGATCTAGTCCCCCTTTTTGTATTGGAATTAATCTAAGGCTACGTGTCGGGGTTAGGAGGTTATTTGGGTACAAATTGTGTTGGACTTTTGAGGCTTTGACCTCCTTGAACGACAGTAGACTGTGGATTGGCTTGATCTAGTGAGTTATTCGATGTTGGTGAGTTATTTAGGTGGTTGTAACCTTCAAATATGGTGTTACGGTTGCTGATTCTAGATGTGAGTGTAGGTTACCACTTCAACTAGCGATAATAGGGTCCTCAATTTTAGATATTTCCTTGTTCAGTTAATGGGAATTCTAGGGATCTGATTCAAAAGTACCTATCATTTTTTCGGTGTGGTCCTGGACATAGTATTATGATGATGTTGGCATGTATTGTTGGTTTGAATATATTCTCATGTTTGAGATTTTTTTTATTCTTCACTGATTTCATTGATAGTTTGTTCATTTATGTGGTAGTGTGCTTGTCTATATTTGGTTTTATCATTGCCACATTATGTGTGTTGTATCTTTTTACAGGTTCTAATGGGTGGGCATCCCCAAAAGGGGGATGAGTTTTCTAAAACTCATCTTTTGGATAGAATTTATTTATTTCATGGATAGGCTCCATGCCTTTTCATTCTGTTCATAGGATCAGTTGGATGTTGTTTTGCATCTGGTTATCTTGGGGTTTCCTTGGTGCATTGTTGGGTTGGAAACTCATAAGAGAGGTAGGTTTTCTGGAATCTACAGTCTGACCATACTTCCACTTTTTTGTGGGTGGGATAGGATCTCTGCCATATTGTGTCTTTTTTTGTATTTTTGACGTTCTTCATTGCTTCTCCATCATGATTTGGCATAGTAATGCATTTCTTGTTCGATCTGGTGTCATTTGGCTCAGTGATGCACCTCTCAGCTGCTTCAGTGTGATTTGGTATCATGATGCGTATCTTGGATACTTTGATGTAACTTAGATTTAGGATGCACTTTCAGTTGATCCAATGTCATTTTACTCTATGATGCACTTCTCATCTTCTTCAGTGTCATTGGACTTAGTGATGTGCTTCTTTTCTACACTGGTATGACCTTTAACTTTGATGTGTTTCTTTTCTTTTTTGGTGTGACATGGATCTGAGATGTGATTTTCAGATGCTTAGTGGATTTCTCATGATGAAACTTCATGGTTATTGTAGTAACGCTTCATCTTGATTATTTCCTCTATTTCATCAACTGGTGGGGAGGGGCAATGAGTTTTTCACTGATTCTTTCTATTACATCTGCTACCCTTTTGTCATTCAAGATCGTTCTTGAACTTGATCATTTTTCTTAAGTCTTTTCACTTTTCATTCATTGGTTTCCCTCTTCACCCATTCTTGTTAAAAGGGGTTTCTTTATTTTTTTTATTTCAATAAATAGGTCTTGACCCTCATCCTTTTATAAAAAAATGTGATAAGGAAATTTATTTAATAATAAAAACATGTAATCAAGTATTAAACTATAAATTTTATTTATAGGGCTCAAAATACAAAAATATATTTATTATATACATATTTATATTCCTCCATAAGATTTTTAGATATAAAAATGAAATTCACCATTCATGGAGATTGTTGTTCGTACGTATGGATGAATTTTGTTTCCATTTTTCGATTGATGGAATGGAAGAATGGTAAATAAATTACTCACCATTCTAAGATAATTATGATAGAATATATATATTCTATATACTATTTAACTTTATCATTATTACATTTTTTTAAATTGTAAGTGAAAAAAAATCACATCGCTTCATGAGGTGATAGTCAAATGTAAACACGATCAACATTATCGTATTCCCACATAATAGAAATTAAGAATACATTTATGATATTATAATTTAATAACTATAATTATGTTAAAAATAAAATTTATATACATTAAATATATCATTATATCCATACTTGAGAGGTTTTAATGGAAATGAATTTCATCAGTTCGTGAGGCGGTAGTCTGTTGTACACATGATCGACAATTTCTTTTGACATTTTTATGAAATATGGGATAAATATAGGTTATTTCATTAGAATAATAAAATATAAGTATATAAAATATATTGGTTTTATTATTTGATCATATTTGGAGAATATTTTTATGTTATATAGGAAAAAATAGATAGAATATTCATGGTTAAGAACTATACCACTTCTTCGGAAAACCTCTTTAGGTTTATACCTAAAGCCTTTATAGGATGGTTTTCTGATGAAAAAAAGAACTCTAGGTAATTCGTAGGGATTTAATAATGGTATTTCACCAAGTATTGGATGAACCGAAGGTATTTGGATGTGTATATAGGAGAGTATAGGTGATTTCCTTTTATAAGTGCAGGAAGGAACCCACTACAAAATTTCCTAAAAGAATACAAAATGTTAAAGTTATTATCGAGAAAAAAGATTCCAAATGGCTATATATTTGATAGTAATATAGGATAAAGTATAAATAATTTTGTATAATAGTATTTATAACTAATTAATTTTAAAACTTACCCTTATCGTTTGGTTTCACCCCCCAATAATCTCTATTTAACCTTAACCACAATAATTAATTTTTATTGTTTTCCTATTAATTAGGACCAAGAATTAAGTTCAACTTGTTATATAATATTAATTATTATGATTCAAAAAATGGAATCCATTTTTCCAAATTATATTCATGGAGGTGGTATAATTTAATCTAAATTTAAACTCACATATGTGATGAAAAAAATGCTTTTTATAAGGAAAAGTGTTCGAAATTAAAAAAAAAGTAATTATATCAAAAAAACATGTAATTTATTAAAATGAATAAAATTTAATTAGTTATAATATTAATTAACTAATTTTTACCTTTAGATTTTTTTTAAACAAAATGAAACTTGTATGTACTTTGACTGAAATGCTTGTTTTCAATAAAAATTAGTATTTTTCACTATTCATTAAAATTTTAATCCTTTTAAAAAATAATAAAAAATTAATTATATGATAATTTTGACATGATAATTTCAAAAATAAAGTTAATTTTTTGAAATATATTTTCTAAAATTGGAAAAAAAATTCAAAATAATTTCACAAAATGAAATGAAATTATATTTTAGAAGAAATAAGTTTTTTTCATAAAATAAGTTTTATTCATTTACCATTCTAAGAAAATATATCAGATGAATGATAAAAAATTTGATTTAATATATAATATATTAATTTCATTAAAATCACTCACCAATAGTGATAAATTTAATTTATTATAATAAAAAATTACAAGTATAAAAATAGTTTTTCAAAAAAACATTTCTTTTACATTGAAATGATTTTTATTTTTATTTATAATTAATTGATAAAAAATGACTTTACTTTATACATGTGTAGACCATTCAATTTTAGTAATTTATTTAGTATTATTAATATCTAACAACTTAATGACTAGGTTATAATGGTTGCATTTAAATAATAATATTTTATTAGAGTATCGTGGTTCGTTTAAACTCGGTGTTGTGTGTATCACAAGATATCGAAGAAATTAAATTATCGAAAGAGAAATATATCATATGATATTAGGATTTTACAATGATAGGTTACTACATTCCCTAAATAGTTATAGGAGAGGTTATCCCAATCCTATTATATGATGAGAGTCTTGGTGGGAAGCCTTGAAATAAGATTTCTCTCATTGAAATTAGGACATACTTTATTCCTCTCTTTTATAACATGATCATATTCTTTTGATAAGTTTTCATGTATCATAAATTTTTATTCACTTATGATTCATTTCAAATAAATTCCCAATATTTATGCCCCAAATCATGATTATGATCTATGAATTTTTGTGTGTGATTTTTTATTGATATTATCATCTTATTATACTCTTATGCTCATGTTATGATTTTAAATGATCATTGAAGGTTTTTTCTAATGTTTACCCTTAATCAGTATATAAGCTCACCATTTATCTTATATTATATTCCCCGATATATGAAGAAATTTGTTAGGTGTGTTTTCCCTAATAATGGTACTAGATGTGAAGAACATATTGGGAGATGATGTTGATTTTTTTATAAACCGTTGTTTATGTATCCAAGTTCCCAAAGACACTAAATCTCTATGATTAAAATGTGGATTATAATGATATTTAATGAGTATTCATCTAAAATGATGTGATATTTATGTATAAAATGTTTGGTTCACCTAAAAAATGATGAACCACACTGTGGCATACCTATCAGAAATATTTCTATATCAAGAGTAAACTCAACTCATCATAGGAACAAGGTGTATAAATACACAGAATCATTAAACATCTCATAAATAACCCAAGGTTATCTCAAAAAAATCAAACATCGAAAATATAATGATATTTAGTTCCAATATGTGAATAATACTCCCACATAATTGTACTCAATCCACCATGCTATGAAAAGAAATGAATCAATAGAATAACATACCTAGGAAAATAATTTTTGTAACAGTATTGGATCTTAACAGACTATTCTAGAAATTAGGGAGAGTTCTTACTCCAATAATTGAAACTTTTCAACCCATGGTTAGAAGATATATTTATGGAAACATGACCTCAAACCTATAACTCTAGAGGAATCATATTATGATTAGCATAGTACTTATGGTGATATTACACTACCTTAATCCACTCACAAATCACCTATACTTTCTCTCTCACACTCTACACCAATTCCAGTTTGTGAATTATTGAATCTCCAACCTCTATCCAACAAACTATACATAGGGATGGTCAGACATACAATTATTTGAAAAGAGGCATACTTATGATAGACTGATAACAATTACTATAAAAAATCTTCACCATGAGTATTTTCCTCACCCATTAAACTCCAAAATTTGGAATTCATGTGTGAAACATGTCCTCTAAAGTCAACATGATTTTCTTTGGATGACCATTCATTTGTAGACAAAAGGTTTTGCAAAGGTATAACTAAGAACCAAAAACACACTAAGGACCTATCCAAACTTGGGAGGTAAAACTGAAGGACCCTAAAATACCTTGAGAGGGGAGGAGATAATCACGGTATCAACTATTTCTAATAAGGTTATGGATCTTGTTCCCACATTGATAGGAATCATTTAAATCTGTCTGATAAATGTTTGTAAAGAGATGAAAGAACACTTTTACTTGTTTCACCACAAAGGGCTACGTCCAAGGATCATATGCCGATAGTGTTCCAATCGTACCTAAATCCACTATTCTACACAAGTTTTGGAGTACAAGAGTTCGGTCACAGTCACTCTGTGCTAGATATACTTTCTTTAAAAAAGTTCAGGGATAGCTCACTACATCCCTTGGATCACTTCCGTCGACTCCGCCTAGATTATGGCTCTAAGATAAGTTAAACACAGTTTATTGACTTGAAGGTCACTTCACTAGATTGGCATTGAAGTCTTTGTCTCTATCAATCATGAGACACTACTTGCATCAATGACCTGATTATATGCTCACGGAAAGCCCTAAACATGCAATCACTGATACTCAATACATCCCTTTGCAAAGACCCATCTCAAAGATCAAACCTTTTTAGAGCACACCACTTCACAAATATCACACCTTCGTTGAGAACAACCCTTCATATAGCTCACTACCTCGTAGAGCAGAACCTTTTGCAAAGAATGCTGCCTTGATTATAAACCAACTTCATGAAGATCACTGCCTCACTGAGCAACCTAATTTTCATAGCTCACTGAGCCAATGCGGAACACCCCATCTTCGCAAATCTCACATGAATTTTAAGCATTGTAATCATTAAATACTTTAAAAGTCTATTCTTAAATCTCAATATCACATAGAATAACCTGATTCGTTGAGAACCCCTTGCTTCAAGAAGTCAAAGTGATCCCGTATTTTCTATCTTAAAGTCATGTGTAATGAAGAGGGGTGGGATCTTATTTATAGGCAAGGTCGAACGCGGAGCTTCGCTTCTTCAAGGGAAAAATTCAAATCAGCCAAAAATTTATTTGTAGCACATCTCTCTCTTCTTAAATCTCTAAGAAAAATAACACTTCGCAATTCTCATCATTACTGTAGAGCTCTCCATAAAAACCATTCACACTTCCACAAAGCACCACCGCATAGCACCACTCACAAAGCTCATTTCCCGCATTTTTCGTGATTATCATCGTAACTATGAAGAAACACCATCTCAACTCGCAAATCTTTAGTTCTTCAAAAATCCTCAATCTAGACTTCACAAAATCCATGCCTTTCCTATTTTTATGAAATGTTGATTCCAAAAGTATACCTTTCGCAGATCTCAGAGACTTGTAATCATAGAGTACACCGTCACAATCTTCATGTCTTCATAAAACACACTACAAGAAGCACATCTCTGTGAAACTCATTCCTTTTTTGTATTTTCATGAGACCTTCAACAAAAACCACTTTTTTCAATTCTTAAAATTCCCTAAATTTTTTATACCAAAATTTTTTCAAACAATAGGAAACGAAATCACCTTCAAAACCACTTACGTCTTAAACTGTATGATCCCTTTCCTTGCAATCCCTCTGATCATCCATGGGAGTATTGACAACAAACACAAACCATGCTCCATTTTCAGAAAAGAACAGCCTTGGTTCCAACAATCTCCCCCCTTTAGGGTTTTTGGAAATCTCCATATAAATTCAACAGATCACCATCCACTATAAACACCTTTTACGCAAGAATAAACTCATAAAACCATCTAAGTCTATGTGAGTAATGCTTGATGTAAAAAACAAGAGATAAGGAATGAATCATGTTCTCATCTGTTCAAATGAATTCTCAGACTATCATAACTCTAGATTTCTCCCTTCACATTCTCCATTTTGATCCCACAACTAGAAAATCATTTCATCCTACACCTTTCCATATTGAATTTTTCCAGTTCTCTCCGATTGTAAATAAACCCATAGACTAGTAGTTGAACAATGTAGATATTAGAACATACTTCCCCTAGATTTTATCTCCCTCATAAACCTACATCACCTCCAAAAAAATATTAACACAATTAAGAATATTTGGAAGAAGGGTAAATTCTCAACCTCCATATGCACTAGGAGGTGGATAAACATTAAGGTTTAATCGATGTTTCTAAAACAAAACCACTGATAGTGGATTTTTCATAATGTTATCCACTTGCTCATCGGTTACCACATGGTGCATATTTATCACTCCTTATTCAACATTTTATTTGATGAAGTGATACCTGATTTCTATATATTTTGTATGGGAGTGATGAACAAGATTCTTGGTAAGATCAATTATTTCCCTTGTTATCATAGTAAATCACCATTGTAAGTTTATCCTTGTCACTAATATCGATTAGTTATTGCTTCATCCACAGTAACTGAGTACACACCTTGGTAGCAGAGATATATTTAGCTTCATCGGTACTAAGAGAGGTACTTTCCTATTTCTTGCTCAAGTATCCCACACATTTCTTCCAAATATAGAATGCTCCACTACTAGTGGAATTTCAGTCTACTTCATATTTAGCCCAATCATCATCATAATACATTGATAATTCTTTGTATCTTCCTAAAATTAAGTATAACCCATGATTATGAGTACCTTGAATTTACCATATGATTATTTTCACTACTACCACATGTTCGTCCTTGGGATTACTTGTAAAGTGGGCCGCTAATCATGTTACAAACACTATATCTGGTCATGTCATTGTCATCTACAGTAATCTTTCAATGATTCTTCAATACATTGTGGGAACCACAGACATTCAATCCTCATTTTTTCTGAGTTTTTTTCCAATGGAATTCAAGTCACCATTGGTTTCGAATCCTCCATATTAAATTTATTCAGTAGCTCTTTTGCATATTTTTTCTAATTTCATGTAATTTAAAAATTATTCCACTGATCCATACCAGCTTCAACCAAAAATAATATCATCAACATATACCAATACCATGAACTGATCTTCTGATAATTCTTCACATAGAGATTGGGATCCACTCCTCCTCTTTTGAATTCAACCTTTTCTAAATATGAATATTGTCAAGGGTACCAAGCTCGTGGTTCTTACATTAGTCCATAGAGTGCTTTCTGTAATCTTCATTCCTTCATTTCATCATTTTCGAGTAGGAAACCCACCAGTTCAATGTAGAATTCTTCTTCCAAGAATCCATTTAAGAATACAATATTGACATCCATTTGATACACTTTAGAACCTCTTTATATTTACATGGCAAGAAATAGCCTGATTGACTCTAGTCACACTAATAGAGAAAATGTATCTTCAACATCAACACCTTTGATTTGTGAATATATTTTACAAACCAAGAACACCTTATTTATGATCAAATTTCCATGATCATCAAATTTGTTCTTAAAAATCCACTTCAATCCCATCACATTATGACCTTCAGGTCTCTTGAAAATATCCCATGTTTTATTTTTTTCAATCAAATCTAACTCTTCATTCATTGCTTTTACACATGACTCATCTTTTGAGTTATATTCAAATAAGGATGGTTCAACAAGTGATAGGACTGAAAATTGTTCATTATTCTACATTCTCTTATCTATATAGGTGCATTCATGTCCCCAATAATGTTGGATTGATTAATATCCTCTTACATTTATCTGGTGAGGTTAAATTAAATTATCTTCAACCATAGTTTCTTCTTTTAATTATTCTTCTAATTCAGCATTATGATGTGACTCCTGTGAGTCTTGTAAACCTTCCTCTATTTCTATATTTTCATTATTTCCATTGTCATATTACTTCTCCTCTTCTATCATATCATCATAAGAGTTCCTTTAAGAATTATTGGTTTTCTCTTCAATGATCTTAACATCACTTCTTTTCATAATCCTTCCCAAGAACTTGCTGAAACACTTGTAGGATTTGTTGTTCATTGAGTATCGAAGAAATATTCCTTCGTCTGCATTGTATCCATACTTCCCTTGATTCCCTTCTTTGTTTCGAATGAAACATTTACTTTAAAAACAAGAAAATAATTCAAATAGGGCTTCCTTTTATGCCATAATTTATATGGTCTTTTTGTCTCACTCATATAGATCCCTATTCAATTTTGAATATACACTGCAAATTGAATAGTCTCTTTCAATAGTGTTGAGGAATACGACTCTCAATTAGAATAGTTCGAGCCATGTCGTTGACTTGTCGATTCCTTTTCTCAACAACTCTATTATTCTTTGGGGTTCTCACATCAGCCACTTCATGTTGAATCTCATGCTTCTCTAGATAATTTTCAAACTCAATGGATATGTGTTCCCCTATATTGTTATATCACATCACTATAATAATTTGTCCAGTTTCATTCTTAGAAATTAGGTGATAAGTCTTCATACAATCAAGAACCAATCATTTCATGTGTATGTCCATCACATAGGCCATTATTCTATATTCATCAATGAAAAGAATTAATTAAATTTCTCCATTTGTTATATAAAAATTTATCATACCGCATACATTTGTATGGATGAGATCAAGAAGATTTAGTGCCCTTTTATTCTTTCGGTGATATGAACTATGGGCATGATTCCCCTATATGCAAGCATCATAAGTCTTTTATCGCTCACGCTTTTGGTTGGGTATATCCTTGAAAATTTTTGTCCTAGAAATATTCTCCTTGTATTTTTTATTAATATTCCCCAATCTCGAATGCCACAAATTATTCTCTTCTTCAACTGTCAGATGGAATATATATGTTCTCTTTTCTTTCTACTTGATATAAGTTTACATCTATTCTTAATCCTTCCACAAGAGGATTTCATATATTTCCCTTTATAGTTCATCCTTTTTGATTGAATGTAATTATGAGTTCTGAGTCACAGATTTGACTCACACTAAGGAGATTATGCTGAAAATCATCCACATAAAGAACTTTAGTCTTCTTCATCTCTTCATTATCCATTTTAGTACTTCCACTACCTTTAATCTTTAATACATCATTATTACCAAAACTTACTCTTCCATTGACCTTTTTCTTAACATTAGTTAGTAATTCATCATTACCAGTCATGTGGGATGAACATCTGCTATCAAAAATCCAGGTGTTGTTACTCTTTGTAGCTTTGATGGATACTTCTACAAGGATAGATTTCTTAATATTCCCCTTTTCATTCTATGAGATATTGGATTGAGTGTAGGATGATGATAGAATTTCAATTATCTCTTCCATGTACATGGTTTCATCATATTCAAAAACTTATTACATAGGATAAAACTTATTTTAAAGAGAAACATTGTCTTGATTATGAATATTGACATGCCTTTGAGTTTGGTATGAGATACCCATGTCACTCCTTTGCCTGCAATAAACGGATTTGTGGCAAAAGTTATAACAATGAAAAAAATATCCATAGAAATTATTTATTTTGTAAGTGGTAGGATATGAATTTTTCCTCTTTTTTTGAACACCTCTATTTCCCCCATTCAGATAGCTCATTTCCTCTTCTCAATATGACATGGTATGGTCCAAATATCCACAAAACTGACACTTCATGAGAGGAAATATCTTCTCACTTTGATTTATCCTTATCCCTTCTTAATTTGGAAAATAGTTTGACTGACAATAATTCTTGGAAGATTGAGTATATTCTTATTTTCTTGTTTTATTTGGTTTTATAGGTCTCTTTTTCAGAACTTCTGGTAACTTTTGGGCATGATAAACCTTCATTTTCCCTTTATTCTGGTCCACTTTGTCTGCAACATTTGATGTTTCGACATCACAACTGATTCCATTGTTTCCCACGTATGCAGGTCTTTGATCACTCAAAATATTTTCAACTCCATTAGAATCATGTTTTCTCTCTCCAGTAGCTCAGCATCTGAGAACCTTCCAATTTTTTTTCTTTTTTTCTTATTTCAAATTTGATTCATTTTTTGAATTTAATCCTTGTAGTAATGAATTCTTCTTAATGTCCCTCAATAGTTTTGGACTTTCCCTCAAGTCTCTAGGTAAGGTCATTGATCACCTTTGACTATTCTTTTATTTGGAGATTTAGTTACACTACATCATCTGTGATTTCAAGGATTGATGATTGTACTTTCACTAGTTCTTCTAGTCGTTCAATTTCATCTTCAAGATGATCAATCTATTATGATGACTCTTCCACCATTACTTTACAATTATTTCATCTCTTATATTTATTCTAAAGCTTTCCAAAATAATCCCTGAGTTGCAACATGGTATCAGCATTAGAATTTATCTAATTATCTCTAGGTTTTTCTATTTTTGGTTCTAACTTTTCAATAGTAGCCATCATGAAAGAATGGTTTCCATATTTAAATTATTGTTCTTCTTCATTGCATAATTCATTATCATCATCTTTTTATTCATAGAAAAAACTCTTCTTCTACACTTTACTTCTATATTTTAAGTCTCTCGTTTATAAAAACATTTTCTATGGTTTTAGATTCACTCTATTCATCATCGAACTTACTTGAGCACTGAGAGGCAATGTGTCTAACTCTACCATAGTGAAAATAGGCCCAAGGTAACATACCTTTAAATTTCCATTCTACCTTCTTGTGCTTCTTGGAAATGAGAGAAAGAACTTATTTTTCCTCATTATCATCATCAAAACTATCTCCTGAAATTTTCATTTTGTCCATGGATTTTAATTCCATTTTCTTACTAACACAAGTCATAGTATCTTCTAGTTTGACTCTCATCTCGTATGACACCATGATACTCAATAGATCATCTAGAGAAAGTGTGGAAATATCCTTTTCCTCAAGGGCTGATACATTTTCATTAGAAAGAGGCAGAAGTATTCTAAATATTTTATTCACAATATCAATGTTTTTGATTTCTTTTCCAATTCCTCTAATAGATCCTAAGACTTAAGTAATTAGAGTGAGGAAAGGATCTAAATTTTCTTAAAGGTGAATCATTAGAGCTTCAAACCTACTGTGCAGGACTTGATGTTTTCCCTATTTCACTTTTATATCTCCTTCAGAAATGTTTTAAAATTTTTACCCCATAGACTTTGTTGAGGTGCAGCTCATCACCTTTGATAGATCTGATTATAAAGAGTTGTAGTGAGATAATTTTTCACTTTATCATCTGCATAATTCTTTTCTATATTAGTCATAGCTAGCCATGTTGGATCAATAACTTTTATTCCCTACACAGTAGAAAATAAAACTTCCATTCCAATAGATCTTAGATGATATCTCATTATGTTCTTCTAAATCTGAAAATTACGTCCATCATAGAGGGAAAATCCCCTAACTATAGTTGAATTATCCATGATGAAAATGGAAAGATCTCACACCAGCAACGCTTGACTCTGATACAACTTGAATGACCTTGGAACACCCTGAAAGGGGAGGGGTGAATCAGGGTGTCAATTATTTCTTTTAAGGTTATGGATCTTTTTCCCATATTGATAGGAACCAGTTAAATCTATCTAATACACATTTACAAAGAGATGGCACAATGCTTTTACATGGTTGACCATAAAGGCAAACGTCTAAGGAGAATCCACAGATAGTGTGTTGGTCATACCTAAATCCACTATTCTTCACAAGTTGTGGAGTACAAGATTTCGGTCACAATCACTATGTTTCAAGCACAATACCTTTACAAAATTTCAGGGATAGCTCATTTCATCCCTTAGATCACTTCGGTCAACTCCCCCTAGCTAACTTCTCTAAGAGAAGTCAAAGTCGGTTTATTTACTTTATGGTCACATCAATAGATTAGCATTGAAATATTTGTCTCTTTCCACCACAAGATATTGCTTGCATCAAAGATGTGAATAGATGCCCACTGAAATCCCGAACCACTCAATCACTGATACTCAAAACAGCCCTTCGCAAATCTCAACCCTTTTCGATCTCACCACTTTGAAAAGCTTACACATTCATAGAGCATTACCCTATGTGGAGCTCACTGCCTCGCAGAGCACAACCTTTCACGTAGCTCACTACCTCACAGAGCAACCTATTTCTTCAAGATCACTACCTCATAGAGCATCCTACTTCACAGATATCATTGATCCAATACAGAACACACCATCTTAGTGAATCCCATGTCACTTATAATCATTTGCATCATTCAAGACATCAAAAGTCTCTTCACGAAGATCAATATCACATAGAACAACTTGTTTCACAGAACACCACTTGCTTTGCGAAGACAAAGTGATCCCCAGTTTTCTCTCTCAAAATCATGTGTATTGAAGAGGGGTGGCCTTATTTTTAGATGAATGGTCAAACATGGAGCTACACTTCTTCAAGATTGAAATCTGGATTGGACAAAAACATCTTCACAACACATCTCTCTCTCTCTCTTCAAAAATCTCCATAAAAATCCCCCTTTTCAATGCTCATCATAACCACATAGATCTTTGTCAAACCCTTCTCTCCACTACAAATCACCCCCATAAAGCACCACTGGTAAAGCTCTTTTCTGGTGCTATTTGTGATGTTATTCATAACCACGAAGAAACACCATCTCAACTCAACAATATTTAGTTCTTTGAAATACTGCAATCCATACTTTTCTAAATCCATGACTTTTCTATTTTTCTGAAATATTGATTCCAAAAGTATACCTTTTGTGAAGCTCGAGGTCTCATAATCACATATCACACCATCACAATCATCAAGTCTTCGCTAAACACACTACATGAGTCCCATCTCTGGGAAACCCATGCATTTTCCATATTTTCATGATACCTTCAAGAAAAAAACTTTTTTAATGCTTTTCATTCCCCAAATTTTGGACCGCAACAATTTGGAAAACACTAGAAAACGATGTCACCTTTAATAATACTTACTTCTTGAACAATATGATCCCTTTACTTGCAATCCCCCTGGTCATACATGGGAGGAATGGGAAAAATGAAAATCATTCTCCTTTTTCAAAAATGAATAGCCTTTGTTCCAAAAAAACAAGGACAGTGATCAGATATGATCATCTTCATAACCTTGTGAAACCTCACCACCTCCTACTGATACTACCTCATAAAAAATCATTGATCTTGACTCCATAATCACTAAAAAGTTATATGATTTCATCATGTGTTCAATGATCACCAATATACCATACAATCAATCATAATATCATGGATAACTGATAGTGAAGCCCATTGAGATGTCCTCCAAATTCCACTAAGGAATATCATGCCACTAAAACAACAGACTAGGAACATGATGCTCAGCCTTTGTCCTATAGAAAAACCAAACATCAATACAAAAACATAGAAATAATATATTTATACCAAACCATAAAAACTAAACTCTAGAGGCATTATAAATCCTCTATACACCAAGATATACATCCAAAAATGATCTCTAGAACTTAAAAAAACAAATCATGAATCACTAAAGTAAAGAATAGTCTCTCTTAAAACAACATCCAATGTTAATAATCCTCTGACCATACCTCAGTCTAATCACCAAAAATAACTCAATATATTCAAACCACCATCTCAAAATTACCCATCTAGGACTCCTCTAATTTTGAACCAATGAATATTACACTTTCATATAATAAATACCCATATAACTTAAACTTATCTTATATCAAGTTGTATCTAAAAATCTTCTTCATCAACCTCCATGAATTACCATAATTATAAATGTTAACTCGGCATGATTTTATACTCAAAACATTATCCACGACATCCCATTTCCTTGATTTATTGAAAATATTAATGTAATAATCCCATAAAAAATACATCTAACACAACTATCACAAATTCAAATAATTTTGAGAGAATATATACCTCAATATATTATGATAGGTAAATACCAAAAATCACTCATAAATAAGGTAATGGAACTAAAAGTTCAAATAAAAAAACTATAAGAATATCAAAATATTGGGTAGAATATTTATGTTCATTGGCTCATAAATTTATTTACACATAGAATATGTATAGAGGCCTTGAATTTTCATATATAAATATTAAATATTTTTAGGTGAATGTTCAATTCATTATATAAAAAACCCTTGAGGATCGTAAAAGTTTTTTGTCTTCAAAAACTAGATAAACAATATTCTTATTTTTGGAAAGATATACAATATATAAAAAATATATATTCCCACATAGTAATCCTATTTTACAAGTCATATATAATATATATCTTCATAACCTAGTGAAATGAAACATAAGAAAGGGTGTTCTTGGATTCTAAGTAAGGGTAAAAAAGTGAGATATCAATGATTGCCTAGGAATAATATGATTAGAAATGGAATAAGAACATGATTTAAACAATTGAAATCCATAACCTAAATATAAAAAATTTTAATATTGAGAAATGGAATAAATATTTCATGTTCATAAGACATAAATAATGAATCAAGAAATATGAGAATTGAGAGGATAAAATTGGCATAAGACATAGAATTGTGGTAGTCACATAAGAAAAAAAAATCATTTCTATAGTAGTCAAGGATCACTACTAAATCTATCATATTGGAATGGGTTCACTGGCCAAAACATCCTAGTAGTAAAGGTTTACTCCCAAGACCATCATGGTTGATAAGTCCATTGCTGAACTGGGTTCACCACCAATTCTATTTTGTTTTATATCATTAGATGTAAATATTTACCCAATGTATTGGAGGGAGATATAGGTCCCACCCATCACATAATGAAAATCATACATATGTATTTTAAAATATCACAAAACATTCATTATGGTAGAACCCATTAAAATAAATGGTTTTCATAAACATTTAATCATATCATCATAGCATGACCCACGGAAAAAAGGAACGGTGTTCAAAAGCATTTCATCATGGTATAACCCATGGAAGATAAATGGGTTCCATGAACATATTTCCATCATAAATATAAAACATTCAAGGAAATAATAATAAATTTATAAATGGATAGTATAGCTAGTGAATCATAATTCATATCAGAGTATTTCACCTTATATGGATAGATATTTTGAAATATCACTTGGAACATTTCTTGAGGAAAATAGAATTTCCACATTGGAAATAAATTTTAAAAATAAAAATTCCTAAAACATTTTCAAAATAATTTTCTTTTAAATTAAACTTGGATTTATATTAAGTATGTTTAAAATAATTTATTTTTCATGATGGATGAAAATTTGGTTCATGTCATAAAAGTTAAAATAAATACTCCTTTTAAATTTTTGGTAAAATCCAAATGAGCCTTGTTTGAAAAACGAAATGAATATTAGCTTAAAACATTTTTTGAAATTAAAACAACAGTAAAATGGATTTCAAAAATCATAAAAAAAATATTAAAACATTTTTTTGATTTTTTTAGAAAACATGGATATGGAAGAAAAATGTTTTTTGACTAAAGAGAGAAATAATATTGGTTTTCTTTAAATATTATTTTTGAATATTGAGAACATAAAGAGAGGGAAATGAATGGAAACACTGTATTCCCAAGTAATAAATATAGTAAAATTAATTTCAGTAAGTTATTGAGGAATAAATCATAATATTTCATAATCTAAAGTATAATAATAAATAATGTTGATAAACAATGAGATTATAACATCAAACTCTTACCACTTTGGTAACTTTTAAATAAAAAACCCCATGAAATATATATACTAAAATGGATATATAAATAGCTATAATTTTAAATATAATAATCATAAAATATATTCATGGGAAGAATATACACCACACAATAGTAACAAGTGGTCAATATAGAGTGTATCTCATATATATAAAAATTGAGATGAAAATCCCTCACCTTAGGTCTCAACTTCCTTAATATAGGTTTGAACCTCCTCCAAAATAAATATAGGTTTAGTATAACTTTATTATAAAATAATAAACATATTTATCATACCATATATTATTTTAATTATGAACTATTATCACCCATTTATTAACAGTTATTTGTTAAAATAACTATTTTGGGAAATAATGGATTTGTTTTTCATATAGGTTATTATTTGGTGATTTTGGTCCTTATACTCTGATCATGGTTCCACAATATCCATAATTTGAACCATAATATAAATATAATATATATTTATTATATAAATATTTATATTTATTGATAAAATTATAGATATAAAAATGGATCACACTATTCATGGAGACGGTAGGTCATACGTATGCAAGAACGTTGTTTACATTCTTTCAACAGAAGAAATGAAATAAAGGTAAATGATAATGCAGATTTAAAAAATAATTATAATTTGATATATATATACATATATATCACTTATATTTATTAACGTTTTTCTTATTACCTTCCATGAAAATCTTAAGTGACAATAGAATCATATCGCTTCGTAAGGCAGTAGTTCGCCATACACACGAACGATGTTATCATATCTCCCACATATTGGAAAGTTAAAAAAGGAATATGTGATTTTATGTTTTTATATGTATAATAATGTTAAAAATATCATGTATATATATTATATCCATCATCATACCTAATCTTGATTGGTGTTGATGGAATACAATTCACATCGGTTTGCAAGGCGGTAGTCTGTTGTACACACGATCCATGTTATCATTTCCCATTTGAGGGAAGAGAAGATAAATATAGGTAGTTCCTTTAATATAACAAAATATAATTATATGGTAGATACTAAGGTTATTATATCACCATGTTATAATAATATTTAATGGAATTGGAGGAATAAATAAAATAAAAATGCTCATTGAATAACATTTCCTCTTCTTCGTGTGACCTCTTTAGGTTTACACCCAAATCCTTACTAGCATGGATTTATGATAAAAATAATGATTATAAGATTAGTTGAGGGAATTAAATAAGGTTTTTTATAGGTATACTTTTATCCAAAGTTTTTTTATTTAAATAGGAGAGGAGAGGGGGCCTTTTTTAATTGGGCGAGAGGACACACTTGGATATTTTGAAAATAAAATGGAATACCCATGTTTTCTCATTAAAAAGGATAAAAATGGTCCATTATAAATCATAGAAGGTATATAGTTGAAATTTCTCCAAAAAATAATAATTTTATAAGTTTTAGGTCATTTTTAACACATATCATTTTAGTTTAACCCCTGGTAAACCCATTTTTCTATAACTACGATAATTAATTTTAACTATTATGACCATTCATTATGAAAAAGAATTAATCTTAACATACTATATAATGTTAATTATTATTTTTATAACAATAGAAACTATTTTTTAAAATTCAATTCAAAGAAGTGGCAGAATTTAATTTAATATTAAAACAGCAAACACGATGAAAAGTGGTTTTTCAAAGATAAAATTTTCACAAGTATAGAACGTTTTAATATCAAATTTTAATATGAAATTGAATAAAATGAACTAAATTGGATTAATAAATATATTATTTATCTAATTTTACTTTTAACATTATATCAAAATAGTTTTGAATTTTTTATATACATTAAAAGAAAAAAACATAATAAAAAACAATATTTGTCATTGTTCACTGAACGTTTTATCTTTTTAGAAGATTATTAAAAAAATATAAGATAATTTAGGCATGATGATTTTAAAAATGATTTTTATTTCATATAATTCATTTTATATATTTACAAGAAAATAATTTATAAAAATAATTGTGTAAATTTTGATGAAATCGATTTTTTAAAGAAATGGATTTTTAAGAAACATTTCCTTTATTTTAAAATGGTTTTTAATTTAATTTATAATTAATTTGTAGAAAAATAATTAATTTTGTAAATGTTCATACATATCCATAATTTATTTTATACTATTAATACACACCATTACAATGGATAGGAAATAATAAATATTAGTATTTTAATATAATATACAACTATTTGTTAAAACTCAATGATGCTTGTAACACAAGATATCGAAGAAATTTAATTTACTTGAAAAAATAATAATTCATAAAAACTTGGGGTGTTACATTCTACCTCTATAAAATTAATTTCAACTTGAAAATTCATCTCTCTAATTCAATAAAATAAGGATACTTTTCCCTCATGATATCTTTAGGTTCCCGCATTTATTCCTCGAATTGGTGGTTTCACCACACAACTTTGACCAGGGGAGTGGACTTGTTTAACAGAACATTCTATATATTATTTAGAATATCTATATAATACTCCTCAAAAGTGAGATATTTCTTCAATTTTATGACTTCTGAGTTCAATACATGTGATGGATACGGTATGTAATTTCTCAAGAAAGATACATGGAAAACTTAATGGACTTGATAAATATTTGGTGGAAGAGACAAGTGATAAGAAACTACCCCTACTTGATCAAGGATATTGAAAGAGACAATATACCTAGGGATCATTTTTCTATTCTTCTCAAATCTTATAAAATTTTTCCATATAGAAATTTCTAGGAATACCTTTTCACCAACTTCAAAATCTAGATCATTCTAGTAATTGTCAACAAAAATTTTCTGTCAACTCTGAGTTCTCTCATTGTCTTACTTAATGGATATAACCTTTATAGACATTTATTCATCTTTATTGGGACCCAATAGATTTGTTTCTCTTATTTTATTCTAGCATGTTTGATCTATACACTTATTTCCATAAATAGATTCTTAAAGAGCTTCCTGAATACTCGATTGAATGCTATTGTTGTATGAAAATAAAATAGAAGAAGGTATTGATCCCAACCACCTTTGTAGTCCATAGAAAAAGATCATAAGGAATCCTTTGAGAATTTCATTATTCTATAAAACTTACCCTATGTCTAAGGATGATACATAGTGTTGATGCTTGGCTATGTGTCAAGGTCTTACTAAAGACTTCATGAAAACTTTTAGTTAAACCTCGAATCCCATTCAAATACAATATAATGTGGTAATATTTTTAATATTACCACTTCCTTAACATATATTCTGGAAATTTTGTCAATAGAGAATTTATAAATACCCTACCCTTTTACAAATATTTATAGATGATTTTAAGCATAATTAACCATCAAATAAAAACTAAGGATCGTAAGTTCTAGTGTTATTGGATGATTAGGTACATAATTAGGAAGCATGATGCCAAAATAAAAACTTCAATTATTTAATCTATATAATGATATCCTAAATTAAATTTAGAAATTCCATCTACATAGGATAACCTATAGAATACATGAATAAAAAGATGAGCTCAAAAAACCAGTAAGGGAAAAATCATATAAATAAAGCATATAACATGGGATAGAAGGCATAACATGATGACATACAAAAGGCATGGAACATGAATAATCCTATGGAATTGTAACATATAAAACATGGAGTCATGTATTCATCGAATAATAGTAATGTGGAAGCAATAAATATCATGACATAAACATTATACAAGGATAACTACCAAGACTATATCACATTGTATGAAAAGTCCTATAAAGGAATCAGGTTTACTTCCTATCTGAACATGACCTATCATGAGACTAAACATTACCTAATGAATTGTAGAATTATCTAGGTTCAATGATCATAACATGTTCATAAATATCTATTCCAAATTAAGAATCAAACATAAGGGGTAAACATTAGGGTTACCCATGGAAATAGTTGGGTATGATACTAATTTCATAAGGAATAACTATAGGGAATATCATAATGGTATCCAAGAAATAATAAATTTAAATCATACATGAGAATTAATATGGTAAAATGTGAATATATGATGATAAATTATGTCGAAATAAAGTGAAAAAATGTAAAAATATTGTTTAAGAAACATTATAAATGAGCCACTTCGGTGTGGTTTAATGGAAAATATAAAAGAACATTTAAATCGGACAAATGCTTAATTGTTTATATAAAACCAGAAATGAACTAACATATTATTTTATGATAAAAATATTGATATTTGAAAAATATCATGGGCTTAAAATAGATTATGGACAATACTTTAAAATGTGTAAGAAATTGGGAAGTTCCCTTTAATCAGGTTTTCTTATCGAGATGAATTGAAAAGAAAACATATTATAACATGTATTTACCCATAAAATAAAGGATAATTGAGCTATGTATATATGTTTGGAACATAAAAAATAGAATTTTTGAGAATTAAATAATAATAATTAAGAATTAAATTGGGGTAATGAGAGAGAAAGTGTAACCTTGAGGAAAAGTAGAGGTTCGGAGAGAATCCCTTACCTTATGTTTGAAAGTGTTATGCAATTATAATTAATGTCTTGGATAATAAAATTAAATCCATTATTTAATTAATTAATAACATATTATATGTATATTTTATTTTTTATAATTTTATTAAGTTCATTTGTGAAATTTTTATGAGTTATAATATTCTATTTCATCATTATCGAAGCATTTGTTTCATTATTTTATGATTGGTTCCTTTGAGTTTAATTATTGGAGTTCTTGTTAAATAGAAAAAAAAATTGAAGAATTAGAATTATATGATACTGATACACCTAAAAATTCTAAATTTTCTCATATATCATGTTTTTAGATATGATAATTATTCTTTATATAAAATGTAAATGATGAACGTTAGTTTATTTTAGGGAATTTTGATTATCAAAAACTAGATTTGTTTTGTTATTTAGTGTTATGTGTATATATTAGTTCCAAAACTTAAAAAAATTGTAATATAAATTTTAAAATTTCATTTAACAATTATAGTGGTTTTATGACCTACCATGAAGGTGGTAATAGAAAATGAAAAATCTTCATTTACGAAGGTGGTGAATTGACATATAATGTATGATGTTTTCATTTTTAGAAAAAAATGGATTGGAGAATATATTATATGATGGATATTAAATTAACACAATAAGATTATAATATATATATGATACTATATTTATGATGTTACTTTGTATAGGGGATGTGAGGTAAATATAACAAAATAAAATAAATTAAAAGAGAAAGAGGGAGGGTTTTACCTCTTGAGTGTCGTCTCCTTGAGAACCTCTTTAAGGCACGGGGAAATGGTCTTTTGTGATACCACCAAGGATAAAACATGGGGAAGAAATTTCGAAGAGTAGTTGGGAATAATATAATTAATCACCAATTCGTAGAATGTGTGAGGAGAAATGGTGGTGAGGGGTGGTATTTATAGTGGGAGGAGAGAGAGGTATTTTGGTTATTTTATTCATTTTTTTATTATTTTGGATCAAGACTATCAATAGTATTGATTATTATTACTATTAATAGTAAATAGAACATATGATTTTGAGATAATGTCCGATTAGATCATCCATGACTCATCCATGAAACATAATATCATTTATTTACTTATAATGTATAATACCATAAATTACTGTATTTCACTATTCGCCAAAAAAAATCAACTATTTTAGAAAAATACAAAAAGAAACCACCATAACCATTTTTCAACATTTATATTTCAATAATGGAATCCATTTTATGAAAATAATTTTCTAAATATGGGAAATTACATTTTTAATTAAAATCGTCATTTATTCAAAAAATATCGACTTTAAAATTATAACTAATTTTATGAAACTTTTAAAAATTAATTAAGGACTCATAAAATTATGTTATAATCATAATACCAAAAATATATTAATTTATAAATCTATTTTAGGAAAATAAATTTTCTTTTAAATCTTTATATTAATTATAAAATTTTAAATACTTTACATTTCACAAAAATACCAAAACTTAATTTATCATTTTTAAAACTTTTATTTACTTATTGCATAATATAAATATATTATATTTTCATTAATGATATGCATAAATTTTATTTATAATTTTATAGGTGAGGTTACTATTCTACTTGATGGTTTACTATTCCTGGTGGCCACATTACTATTCGAACAGTCAAGTTACTATTCCATTGGTATAGGTTCCTTAATTTCTATATATACCTTCTATTTTATTCTTAATTTATGAAAATAATTTTTTTATTAAGTTATCTATGTGATGTATGTGTTTTGTACAATATAAAATAATAATAATAATGAAAAATATATTGATAAAATTCTAGATTGTTACATTCTTCTCTCGTTAAGAAATTTCACCCTCAAATTGTTTTTACATACTAAGGTGAAAATAGTTGAGGATGCTTACCCTTCATCACTTCCTCTAATTACCATGTTTCCTTTGGATACTTATGGTTCCTCTATAGTACTTCGATTAGGTTAGTAGTATTTTTTGTATAACTTTATCTCTATGGTATATGATCTTCACTGGTTTCTCTTCAAACGATAGGTCGTTCTTTATTTGTATCTCCTCTAGATTCAATACATGTGAGGAATATAGTATGTAATTTTTTGAGAGGGATATGTGGAATAAATCATGTACTTGAGTCATGGTAGGTGGAATTGTTGGCTGATAGGCCACAACTCCAAGAAGATCAAGAATCTCAAAGTGGTCGATGTACCTGAGACTCATCTTTCCTTTCTTCACATATCTCCTGATCTACTTCCATAGAGATATGTTGAGTAATACCATGTCTCCAACCATAAACTCCAATTCCCATAAACAATTGTCTGCATAGCTCTTCTATAAACTTTGGGTAGCCTAGATATGTCTTTGAATGGTTTTCACCTTTTCTATTACTTCTTCAACTATTTTAGGTCCTAGCAGCTTCTGTTCACTAACTTCATTCCAGCATGTCATTGTTATGAATTTTTTCCCACAAAGGGATTCATATATATCCATTTTGATACTTCGGTGGAAACTATTGTTTTATGATCACTCGATCAGAGGCATATGTTTATCCCATCATACTTTGAATTCTGAAGAACATGCTTTAAAATTTTCTTCCACTGTCTGAATATTCCACTCAAATTGGTCATCAGTTTGAGGATGATAGGCCATAAAGAAGTTCAGCTCAGTGTTTAGAGCATGTTTGATACTTTTAAATAAAATATAAGTAGATCTTAGGTCTTTATCGGATACATTCAATAGTGTTACTTCATGCAACATCACCACTTATTTGAGGTATATCTGTGCAAGTTGGTCAAGTGATAAGTCCTCTAAAATTGTGATAAAGTGAGCTATATTTGTAAGATGATCCATAACAACCCATATTTAATTATTTCCTCTACATTTCTTTGTATGTACAATGACAAATTACATGGTGATTCTTTCTCATTTCAATGTTGGTATGGTTAATGATTGAATTATCCCTTAATAATTTATCCTTTCATCCTTAACTTGTTGACATACCAGGAACTTTGATGTATATTCATCAATATCCATCATCACAATGTACCACCAATAGTGCTCCTAGAGATATCAATACCTCTTTATATTCCTTGGGTGAGTAGAGAAGTTTGATATATTTTTTCCTCCAGAAGATCTTTCTTTACCTATGTATTGGATGGTATAAATAATTGGCACCCAAATCATTTGACTCCTTCCTCGTTAATCTTGAAATTTGAGGATTTTCCGTTTTTGATATCTTCCAACTTTTTCTTAATTTCCACATATTTATTTGATTATACTTTATTTTATCCATGAGTTAGGGTTGAGAAATAATTTGAGAAATGATTGATGATGTTCCTTCCTTCAATCCTTCGAAAATCTAAGAACATTGGATCCTTCTCAATTCTCATCATTAATAATGTTGCAGGATCCTTTCTTCTTAGAGCATCTTCCACTTTATTTTCCTTACTAGGATAGTAGTGGATTGTTAATTTTTAATCCTTGATGAACTCTAACCATATTTTTGGGAAGATATTAAGATCCCTATATGTGAATATATATTTAATTCTCTTATGATTAATATATATCCCTACATCTACCCATAGAGAAAACACCATCAAATGTTTAACACGAAGATCACAACCAGCTACTCCCGATCATGAATGCGATAGTTTTACTCATAAATTTTGAACTTATTTGAGGAATAGGATATCACTTTATAATTTTACATTAATACATATCAAAATAACTTATATGAAACATATTTTTATACTATAAATAGTTCCCCATTTTTCAGAAGTGTGAGTACTGGTGTAGTGGTAAGCCTTATTTTCAACGCTGTCAAGTAGTCTTCACATTCACTAGTCCAGTAAAGCTTTATTCCCTTCTAAGTAAGCTTGGTTAATGGGTTTGAAAATCATGGGGAGTTTTCAAAAATAATAATTAATATCAATATAGACCAAGTAAACTACCGATCTCTATTATAGATGTTAGCAGAGGCCACTCTCTGATTTCCTTTGTCTTGGAAGGGTCCACAAATAATTATTTGCTGGTGATAACATACCCCAAGAATGAAACTTCCTCCATATATAACTCACATATTCTATACTTTCAATAATTTTTCTCCCATCCCAAAGTATTTAGTATAGTATTTAAATTATCCTCATGCTCCATAATGATTTTGGGATATATCAAAATATTATCGGTAAAGACTTACAAAAATTCATCAAGGTAATCTATAAAGTATCTATTCATTAATTCCATGAAAATTAAAGGGTAATTAGTGAGTCCAAAGAGAATAATTATGAAATCATAGTTTGTATACCTCATTTTAAAGTATTTATTGGTAATATCTTCTTTCCTTACCTTTACTTGGTGATATATGAACCAAAGGTCCACCTTAGAGAAACACATGGCCCTATGTAGCTTATTGAACAAGTCATCTATTTGTGGTAGGGGATACTTGTTCTATACCATGATTTTGTGGAGATCATAATAATAAATGAATAGTTTAATTGATCCATCCTTCTTTTTGATTAATATAACTATTTCACCCCATGGTGAAGTAATCGAGCATATAAAACCATTTGTCTAGATTCTATTATGATGTCTTTTTCTATTCCTCCAAATCAGTGGTGTTCATTATATATGGTGTCCTAGATATAGGTAGATATCTAGGAATATGTTAAATTGAAAACTCAAACTCTTAGTCAAGAGAAATACTAAAAAAAATTGGGGAACACATCTCTATAGTCATTCACAATGGATATGTCTTCGAGTGTGATTATCTCCTTTGTCTAAATGATTTTTTCTAGTTATAATTTCTCATAAGTAAATAAAATCCATACTTGAGATGATGATTCTAAAGGTGATTCATCATCATACTTACACTTATAATGAATTAGAGGATGCCTCAGGATGTAAAGAGTCGACTCCCTTTCCAAAACTATGATGTTGGATTTCTATAAAGATAGCTAATCCATGCCTAAAATAGCATCAAACTATACCAAATAATGTAATAAAATATTTTATGGGAGGATCATTCCAAAAAGATTAACTCGGGAGGATTTATATACATTGGATGAAATAATTTCCCCCTTTTCTATTAGATAACTCATCCTCCATATTTTGAGGTGGTGTCTGAATAGTTTTTCTAAATTTACAAGGTATGAAAGAATGCGTTTCTCCAGAATGAAATAGTACGTTTGATATTCATGAATGACTAACCAACATACCTGTCACCACATAATTGTTGGGTTCTACCTCAATAGTAGTGATTTCATATTCCCTACATTATTACATTGGAGGATATTGTTTTTTATTACCTCTAGAAACCCTTGGGTTAGGGAAATGAATCACATAATGACCATGTTCCTTTTATTTGAAGTATTGAACTATAGGTTGTGTTTTGATTTGAACCATCCATTCTTCTTACACATTTTTGTGGTTGTTCATATCCCTATGGAACTTATTATCCATATTCCCCTCTCTTCCAAATTTAAAGCATCTATTAGTTACCCTTAGTAAAATCTAGGATTCTTCTTCCAACACTTTTGACATGTGGGATCTTTGGTCATCTTTCCATCATGGGATTTATCTTTTGATCCTACCATATAAAAATTCATTTTTTTTCTTTTTATATCTAGGCCCACGAGACCACTGAGAGTCTCTGATCTCCATTTCAACCTTAAGGGAACAACAAATAATATTCTCATAGATGTCAAAGTCTCAAATCTCCAATGATTTTCATACACTCAGCTTTATTGCACTAAATTTTTGATCCACTGTGATTTTAGTGTTCATGGAAAATCAGGATACATATCTTGAAACCCTTGTAATGTTTACCTCAAATGCCCTGATAGACCCATATTCCTTTTTCATTAGTTTGAGGAACAACCTTTCCATCTTAATATTTATATTTTGATGAAAATATTAATTGAAAAACATTTTCTTGAATGAATCCCAATTCGTGTGACCAATTTTTTACTTGTAATTTTTTTTTTTATCGTTGTACATCGCTAATTATCTTCCCTGTCAAATTGATAGTCCAAAAACATAACTTTATTTTTTTCTAATCACTGGAGGATATAGAATATCTTCTCAGTGGAGTTAATCCAATTTTATGCAATGATAGGAATATAAGATCCACAAAAATATAGGGGAACTTTGTCACATAAAGAATCTAACCATAAATTTTTATTCCTTAGGATAAGGAAAGCATAAAAAATGATTCATGTTATTATTCTTAACTTTTAGTAGTCATGATATCTCTTTTATGATGTTTTTCGGGCCTATTCCAATCAAATTTTAAATTTCATTCGAAAAATATTTACATTTCTTATCACATTGACGGTTGGCATAGGTTCTCCTATTTTAATCCATTAACTTAGAAAAATGGAGTAAATTTAAGGGGTAATAAAAACTTAGCTAATAAGAATATAAAAAGTAATCTTTTAACATGGAATTATAATCATATAATTGGAAATTATATCATAACACATGGTTCCGTAAGTTTCAATATAGCTTATCCAGGGTGAAAGAATTATCCCTTGGGTTCTTACTAAAGTGCTCTAGTCCTAATCTCCAAAAATAACTAGACTATATTATGATACCAACTACAATGACCCTAACCTTTTAATCATATTATTACACGATTTTATGCCTAATTAACCATCACATACAAACCAAGGATCGTAATGTCTAGTGTATTTTGAAAATTAGGTAAATAATTATTAATCATGAAACCAAAATAAAATATTATTTTATTTAATATTCATAATGATATTTTTACTTCCTTGGATATATTACATATTCATAATATAACATTTTAAATACATCAATAAATGGATGGTCTAAAAAGACCAGTAAGAAAATAAAAATTGGAAAATAACATAGTACAGAGGTTAAAAAAATAACATGGTGACATAAAAAGGCATGGAACATGAATGAAAATATAGAATCATAACATGTAGAACATGGGGTAATGAAATAATGGAATACATGGAATGTTTCATTAACATACAACATGACATGAACATGAGACACATCTAACTTCCAAGACCATATCACATGGTGGGAAAAAGTCCCATAAAGGAATTAGGTTTACTCGTTATCCCCACATGACGTCTCATGAGACTAAAAATTACCTAATGCATTGGGGAACTATCTAGTCAAAACCATTAAAACATGTTAATGCATATTTATACCGCATGAGGAATCAAAAAAAAGATAGACATAAGGGTTACTCATGGATATAATTGGGTATCATAATCATGTCATAAGGCATAAATAAAGGGAATTTCGTAATGGAGTTCATGAAAGAATGTATTTAAATCATACATGGACATTAATAATGAAAAATATTCGTAAATAATGATAAATTATGTCCAAAAAAGTGAAAACATGAAAAATTAGTGTTTAAGAAACTTTATAAATGAGCCACTTCAATGCAGTTTAATGGAAAATATAAAAGAGACTTTAAAGAAGACAAAGGAATAACTATTTACATAAAACTAGAAATAAATTAAGGTATTATTTTATGATAAAAATAGTAATTTTATTAAAATATTTTTGTCTTGAAATATATTATGGAGTTTTCTTGAAAATGGGTAAGAAATTGGGAAGTTCCCTTTAATTGGGCTTGCTTGTCAGGAGGAATTGAAAAGGAAACTTCTTATAACATGTATTTCCACATAAAATAAAAAATAATTGAGGTAGGTATATATTTTTGGAACATAAAAACATAATTTAAGAGTATTAAATAAGAAAAAATAATGATTAAATTGTGTTAATGAGAGAGAAAGCATAACCCTGTGGAAAAAAATAAAGGTTTAGAGATAATACATTTCCTTATGTACGAAATTGTTCTGTACATGTACTTAATGTCCTAGATAATCAAACTAAATATATTAATTAATTAATTAATTAACCTCTTATACATATTTTATACTTATTATAATTTTATTATTTTCATTTATGTCATTTTTGATGAGTAATAATATTCAATTTCATCATTTTAGGAGCATTAGTTTCAAGATTTTATGATTGGTTCCCTTGAGTTTAATTATGGGAGTTCTTATAAAATGGAAGAAAAACTACAGAAGTGGAATTATATGATATTTATGAACCTCAATAATTTTAAATTGTCCAATATTGTTTTCAGATATGATAATGATTCATTAGATAAAATTATAATGATGAACATTGGTTTATTTTGGAGAATTTTTATTATCACAAACTAGTTTTGATTTATTATTTAATATTATTATATATATTAGTTAAAGAAAATAAAAATGTTTTAACATAATGTTTAAAATTGGTTTTAACCAATATAATTGTTTTATGACCATACATGATGGTAGTAATAAAAAATAAAAAATCATCGTCCATGATGGTGGAGAATAGACATATCAGGAATGATGTCTTCGTTTTTTGAACAAAAGGAGAGGAGAAAAGATTTTATGAAGGATATTCCATTAAAATAATAAAATTATAGTATATATATGATACTAAATTTATCATTTTACTTTGGATATGGGAGGTGAGGGAAGGATAAGAAAATGAAATAAATTAAAAGATAATGAGGGAGGTTTTACCCATTGAGTGTCATCTCCTTGAGAACCTCCTTAAAGAACTTGGAAATAGTTTTTTAGTGAGACTAGTAAGACTAGAACCTGGGGAATAGGTTTTTAAGATTAATTTTTATGAATAAAAGAAAAATAAATGTCTTATAATGTGTGTCTATAATATGTGATGAGGATGGTATTTATAGTGGGAGGATAGGGTTGTTTTTTATTATTTTAATCATTTAATTATTATTTTCACTCAAGAACATCGATAGTGTTGATTATTGTGACTATGTATAGTAAATAGAACATTTGAGTGTGAGATAATGTCCCCTTAAATAATCCCTGACTCAAACATGGCTCAAAAATTCATTTATTTACTTATAATGTTCAATACCGTAAATTATTGTATTTCACTATTCACCAAAAATTCAACTATATTAGAAAAATCCAAAATCTACAGCCTAACTATTTTTGGAAATTTATAGTTGAAAAATGGAATCCATTTTTTGAAAATAATTTTCTAAATATGAGAAATTTAATTTTTGATTAAAATTGTCATTTATTTGAAAAATAACGATTTTAAAATTATAAATGATTTTATGTGACTTTAAAAGATTAAATAAAATCTCATAACATTATATTATAACAATAAGAAAGAAAAATATTAATTTATGAATCTATTTTATGAAATTAAATTTTCTTTTAAATTGTTATTTTAATTATAAAATTGTAAATAAACATTTACATTTCACATAAATAAAAATACATAATTTATTATTTTTAAAACATTTTTTTACTTATTCATTGATATAAATATATTATAGTTTCATTCATAGGATACCTATATTTTATTTATACATTCATAGTTGAGGTTACTATTTGATTATCTAGTTTACTATTCCTAATGGTCACATTACTATTCCAACGGTCAAGTTAGTATTCCTTTTTGATAGATTCCTTAATTTTTATAAATACCTATTATTTCAGTCTTAATTTATTAAAATAATGTTTTTATTATGTGGTATATTTTTTATCTAATATAAGATTATTATAATAAGATAAATTCTACTGATAAAACTTTGGGTCATTACAGAATTCTTCTCTAATGTCAATGAAGTGTGCTGACTTTGTTAGGTGATTGACTAAAACCCATATAGCTTTCTGACGTTAAGAAATTATTGTGTGTTGGAAATTAAAATATAGGGTGATGTCTTCCCATTTACCTTCAGGTACAGATAATAGTTTTAACATACCCTTATAATTTAGTCTCTCATCCTTAACGTGCTGACATACAAAGCACAATGATACACATTCTAAAATATCTCTAATTATGACATGATTATTTCAATTGGCTACCTTGTTTGATTTCCCCGAGTGGTAACATAATGAAAAATCAAAATATATAATTAGTTCCAACCATATTCTCTAGAACATTTTCAACTCGTTTTGAGTGAATATATACTTCAACCTTTTATGATCATTATATATCTCACAAATTTATCCATAAAGAAAATTCCTCTATATATTTAATTCAAAAATTACCACAGCTAACTCAAATTCATGATTTGGTTATTTTTTCTCATGAACCTTCAATTCACATGAGGCATAAGCTATGACCATATCATTTTTCACCAGAACACAAATCAATCACTTCTTTGATGCATCACTATATATTACAAACCCTTCTCCATTAAAGGGTAATGTCTGCATGGGTGTACTGACTAATATTCACTTCAGTTCCTTGAAATTTTCCTCACATTCTTCTGTACAAATTAACTTGGCTCCCATAAAAGTTAACGTGGTGAGTGGATTGGACATCCATGAAATATTTTATACCATGTGTAAATAATTTCTATCCAAACCAACAAAAATACGTATCTCAATCATCATTTTTGGTATAGGACAATTCCCAATAGAATCCATATTTGATAGATCCACATATATACCCTATCTTGAGATTATATGTCCCAAAAATGAAATTTTTTGCATCCAAAATTCACACTTAGTAAATTTTGCAGACAACTTATATTTTCTTAGGGTCTTTGGTAAAATTCTAAAATGATCTTCATGGTCTTCCTTTCTCTTTGAATATAAAATAATATCATCTATGAGTACTACCAAAAAATATCAAGGTAATATCAAAGATCTCCATTAATTAAATCCGTGAAGATGGAGAGGGAATTGGTAAGACCAAATGACATCACTATATTCCTATAGTGTCCATACATTTTTCAGAATATTGTGTTTAGTACATCATCCTTCTAAAACCACAATTGATGATATCCATAATAATGATCAATCTTGAAAAAGTATTGAGATCCAAATAGTTGATCAAATAGGTAATTAATTCAGGGATAAGGATAGTTGATATTGATAGTACTCTTGTTAAGTTCTCAATAATCAATAGAGAGGCTCATTGATCTATATTTATTCCTGAAAAAAAGAATAGGTGCACCCAAAGGTGACATGCTTATCTAAATGAGTCTCATGTAAATATTATCCTAGAGTTTCTTATTCAATTCTCACATTATAGACGTATAATTTATATTTATTTTATCCCTAGACATCTAAAATATATACCACTTTTTCATAATAATAAATACCCATACAATGGATGTGATTTCCATCGAAAGTTCACATTTATCAACACTCTGGCAGAAAACAAAAGTTTCATTTGCAAGATATATCCTTAATTTCTTTCCTCCTAAATAGATGTGGGATGTATGAAGTGGAATCCTATATATGCATAATATAACATCAAAGTCAACCAAATAGAGAATAACTACATTTCCAAGAAGCATATTCTCACAAGATTCAATCAGTGAAGAATCATAAAATTGAGATGCGATTAACATACCATTATAGGTTTTTAATTCTAATTAAACATATAATCATTGGGTGTCATTTTGATACCCTTACAAAATTCTTCAGATATAAAATAATGGGAAGATCAATAGTCAAATAATACATTGTTAATTTTAGAGGGGATAATAAGTATAACTTTCTCCATATCATTATTGTTCCCCTTATTAGAAATATTGATCACATGAAATTTTCCATTGTCTATCATATTAAGAGTTTGTTGACATCAATCATTATCATTAACCCTTAGGTTTGGACACTTTTTAGAATTATTCACATTATCCTTCCTCTTGAAACATTGGAGTGTGGGTTGTTCATTTTGTGGAACTCTTTTAATATTCACATCATTGGATAACTTTTCCCAATTAATTTGCAATTGATTACTCAATTACCTTTATTCCCACACATAAAACATTTTATAGTCTTCTTAAGACAATTTCATCCCCATTTCTTTCCAAACGTTGAGCATAATAGAAAACTTATCTTATTCTCTGCATTGATTTTAGGATTTCCTTTGAATTACATCATTCTATTCTTATCAAAACCATGATATTGGTTCAGAAATCCAACCTCAATTTACACCTTGATAGCATAACTAATGATTTCATCATAAATACTAAAGTCTCTTATGGATAACCCCAATCAGAGAATTGATTTTAATCTATAGAAGAATTGGAAAACCTTGCTTTTAGGTTGGATTATAATAGAAGTATTATGCCTCTAAAGTCTTGAAAATTTTGTTTCATAGTTATTAATGGATTTATCATCATTTTTTTAGCTCAAGTAACTCTATCTCCATTTTTCATATGAATAATATGAGGAAAGTAATAATTGAATAAATATATTTTAAACTTCACCCAATCCATAGAATCAATTTTTCTTTTTTCACTATATTCATGATAAAAATCCAACATTGATCCACAAAACCTTTATAATGGTAAAGAATCAAAGTGACTTTTTCATGTTCCAAACAAAAGATAAATTAAACTATCATTTTAGTGGTAATCATCCATTTCATAAGGATAAGTGGATAATAATACCAACTGAATAAGGTAGATGTTTCCTTAAAAAGTAAACAACAGAATTTTGTTCCCTATATTTATTATTTAGAAGTCCAGTATGATTCCAACAAAAAAAATTTTTTCAAGATTTCAATCATTTCAGTTTCTATTTAATTCAGTATTAACATGTTTCCTTTAGGTACTATCCATTAAATAAAACTGAAAAGAATAGTGTGAAAAACACTCATTATAGTGAAACACAACATAATCATTTAAATATCACATTAAATTTTCAATATATAAATATTTAGGTTTAACCTAGTTTATCCATGATATATTCAAATCCTTCAAAATGGTTCATAAAAATAATGTGAATTAACCCAATAATATAATCGGGTAGTGCCAATCAGGTGTGCAGTAAGTCCCATTTTTTTACCAGGTAACACTCGAGTCAAGTACAACATGATTTTTGCAGAGTCATTGCACCTATTTATATCTATTCTAGAACCATATCAACTAGTAGTATATAGACAGGGATGTATTTCATGGAAATATACACTTCTTTCTAAACCATAACTTGAGATTCTGCCACATACTTGGGATTATCCTGAGATTTATCACTAATTTTTTCTCATCCTAGTTTCCAAAGGTTAAATAAACTTTTGTTCTTATACTAAATATAGAGACACCATATTTTTATACATAAATATTACATGTTTTTATATAAATATTCAATACATTACATAAAAAATTCCTTAGGAACATATTATATTAGTGTCATGAGAAAGTATATAAACAATGTTCTTATTTTGTGAAAGATCTTCAACATCTCCCACAGAGATCATCCCAAATAGTAATCCTCTTATATATATCATACATAATATCTATATTCATATCATAGCGAAAGGAAACATAAGATAGGATAATCTTAGAAGCTCTGTAAGTATAATCATGTGAGATATCAAATATCACATAATCATAACATGTGAAAAAAACTATGAGAACAAGTGATTAATATTTTTAAACCACCACTTTCATATAAAAGATCATAATATTGATACATTCCATAAATCGTGGTAGTTTATAAGACATGAATCATAAAGAAATCAAAGAATGTGATCTATGAGATCACAACATTGGCATATGACATGGAATTGTGGAATACACATAAGCCTAGAAAATAATTTCCATAGGAGTCAAGGTTCACTATTAAGACTATCATAGTGGAATGGTTTCACTCCCCATACCATCTTAGTTTTCAAGGTTCACTCCAAAGAGAATCATGACAGACAAAGTCCCTTATTGAACAAGGTTCACTCCTCATTCATGGTTTATCAATATCATGAGATATAAATAATTTCCCAATGCATTGTGGGGACTTATAGGTCCCACTAATAATATAATGAAAATCATACATATGTGTGCCAAAAGATCATAAATAATTCATCATATAAAATAAAATAAAAATAAATGGGTTTAATAAACATTAAATCATATCTTAATATCATGATCATTGAAGAAAGGAACTTGTTTCATAAGCAATTCATCATGGTATAACCCATCGAAGAGAAACACAATTTGTAAACATCTTTCCATAATAAAAATAAACCATTAAGAGAAATAATAATTATTTTGTACTTATATAATATACCTATTTAATCATAAATAATATCAAAGGATATAATCTTATATGAAAAATATATTTCAAGATAACTTAGAAATTTTCTTACGAAAAATAGTTTTCCACTTTCAAAATCACTTTTAAAACTAAAAATTCCTTAAAATTTTAAAATTACTTTTATTTGGAAATAAAATTAGGTTTATATAAATTATCATTCAATTTAATTATTTTTTATGACAATGGGAAATTTTGTTTATTCTATACACGATAGAACAAAGATTCTTTTTACATTTTCAGTAAAATCCAAATATTTGTTGTTTGTAAAATGACATGAAGATTCATTTGAAAATGTTTTTTAAAAAGTAAATATTAGTAAATATTAATTAAAAATTCATATATTAAAATTAAAATATTTTTTTATTTTCATTATAAAACATGGATATAGAAGGAAAAGAGTTTTAACAAGAGAGAGAAATAAAAATGATTTTCTTTAAAGACAATATTTTAGATTCATGATTGCTTAATGAGTGTAAAATGAAGGTAAAATATGTATTCTCAAGAAAAAATATGAGTAGAAAAATATTTATAAATTTATTGAGAAATATCTCATAATAGTTCATCATCAAAATCAAAATCATAAATAAACCTGATAAATAATGAGATTGTAACATCAAACTCTTGCCACTTTGGTAACTATTAAATCATAAACCCCATGAAAGTGAGCTTCTAAAATGGATATGTAAATACCTAAAATTTTAGTTAGAATCATCATAGAATAAATTCATGGTTATTATATACACTATAAAAAGTAAAAGTTGTTTGTATGGTGTTTCTCTCATAAATATAAAATGTGAGAAGAAAATACCTTACCTTAAGTCTCGACTTAATTCATGCACATTAAAAACTAGGTTTTAATAAATATAGTTTTAGTTTAAATAAATTAAATGAACATAAAAATATTTATCATAATATATATGGTTTACTCATATACTTTCATAACCCATTTGTTAACAATTATTTGTAAAAACCACTATTTTGGGGAATAATTGCTTCTTTTTTAATGTATGTTATCATTCAGTGATTTTAGTCCTTCTAATTTGATCATTGTTCCATAATATGCATAATTTTAACCTTTATATAAATATAATATATATTTATTATATTAATATTTATAGTTATTCATAAATTTAGAGATATAAAACTGGATTAAATCATTCATGGAGATGGGAGGTCGTACGTACACATAAGCATTGTTTCCAATCTTTCGATGGATGGAATGACAGAAATGTAAATTATACTTCACATTAAAATAATAATTATTTTTTAATATATATAATATATTAATTAAATTTATCCTTATTACGTTCTTTGTAAATCATTAGTGACAAATAAATCGCATATTTTCACGATGTCGTAGTCCACGGTACACAAGAATGACGTTTTCATATCTCCCATGAAATGGAATGTAAAAAATAATATGTGATATTATATTTTCAAAATAATAGTAATGTTAAAAAAAAATATGATTTATATTTATTATATCCACCATAACACCTAGTTATGAGAGGTGTTGATAGAAAATGACTCACAATGGTTCACGAGGTGGTAGTTTGTTGTACTCACGATCGACATTATCATTTCCCATTTGAGGAAATTAGATATGGATATAGTTTATAACCTTAATATAAATATATATATAAGTATATTTAATATAAATATTTTATTATATCATCATGGTATAATAATATTTTAAGGGGTGGAGCAAGATATAAAATAAAATTTCATTTTGAAGAGAATTACCCCTTCTTTAGGTAACATTTTAAGGGTTACATAAAAAGCCTTCCTAGGTTGGATTTATGATTAAAATAAGGATTATAATATGAGTGGAATGTATTAAAAAAATTATTTGTGAATTTATTTACAAAACCAATGGTTTTTGGAAGTTTAAAGTGCACAGGAGAGGGGGTGTCCTTTTATAAGTGGGGGAGAGGACACACTTGGGATTTTTTACAAGAAAATTGTGTACCCGCATTTTTCTCATGTCACAAGTCTAAAAAATGGACCTTTATCTTTAATATAATATATAATGTTTTAATATAACCATCGAGCATGAATTTTACAAGATTTATATTATTATTAACCATTATATTTTTAATTTAACCCCCTGGTAAACATATTTTTTACCTCAACCATGGTAATTAATTTTAATTGTTTTCACTATTTATTTTGGTCAAAAGTTAATTTGTAATTATTATATGATATTAATTATGATTATTAAAAATATTTAATCCATTTTCCCAAATTAAATTCACAAAATTTGTATAATTTATTTTAAAATTAAACTCGTAGATGAAACGAAAAACTGGTTTTCCAAAGAGAAAATTTTCACAAGTATTAAATGTTTTAATATCCAAATTTAATATAAAATTTATTTAAATCCCCTAAATTGGATTAATAAATAAATAATGAAGATTATTTTACATTTATAAACATCTGAAAACATTTTTTTATGTTTTAAAATGATTTAAACGAAAAGATAATTCTTAATAAAAGCAAGTATTTTTTCACTATTCATTGAAAATTTTATCTTTTCAAAAAATTATTAAAACATAATTATGAGATAATTTCAATATTAGGATTTAAAAATTTAATGTTCTATTCTAAAATTACTTTTCTAAACATAAAAAAATTAATTTGGAAGATAATTTCAAAAAATGTGTTGAAGTCGCATTTTAGAAAAATATAGTTTTTCATGAAAAACTTCCTTTATTTTCTATTGGTTTTTATTTTAATTTATAATTTATTTATAACCAAATAATTCATTTTATTAATTTTTATAAATTCTTATAAATTAGTTAATAATATTCATAATCATCATTCCAAAGGCTAGTTGATAATAAATATTATTATTTTAATTTAGCATATCATGGTTTGTTAAAACTCCGGGTTGTGTTTAACAAAAGCTTTTGAAGAAATTTAATTTATTAAAAATAATAATAATTAATAAAAACTCAGCATGTTACATTATACCTTCCCCGATTAAAATTAATTTCATAATCAAAATTTTTCACTATAATAAAAAAATGAGGATACTTCTACCTTATCATATCTTCATGTTCCCAAAAAGCTTCCTCGAATTGGTGGTTTTTTCACAAAACATTGACAAGGGGAGTGGACTTATTTCACATCACTTTCTATATATGGTCATGAATCTCCACTGATGACTCCCTATAAGTGATATTTTTCTCCAGTGGTACTGATTTTTAGTTCATTACATTTAGTGGATTAGGTATGTACTTTCCCATGAGAGATACATGGAACACATCATGGACTTGAGAAAGTTTTGGTGGAATCACCAAGAGATAAACAAACATCCCTACTCAATCAAGGATCTAAAATGGGATAATATACCTAGGGATTAATTTTCCTTTCTTCCCAAATATCCCGACCACTTTACATGGATAAATTCAAAGAAATACGTTATCACCAACTTCAAAATCTAGATCGCGGCAACAATTTTCAGCATAACTTTTCTTCCGACTCTAAGACACCTTGATGTATTGGTGAATGGATCTAGACTTCACTGCAACTTCTATAGCTTCATAATTACCAAATAAATTTCTTTCTGAAAATTCATTCTATCATGTTTTATCTCTACACTTCTTTTCATAGAGGGATTCATAAGGAGCCATCTGAATTCCCGAGTGAAAGTTATTATTGTATAAAAAATAAACTAATGGAAGGTGTTGATCCCAAAAAACATTGAAATCCATAGAACACGATATTAGTATTTCCTATAAGGTTTAAATTTTTCTCTCAGACTAACCATATATATAATGATGATCCACAACACTGAATCTTAGCTCTGTATTAGGGTTTTATTGAATACTTCACAAAACTTCAAGGTAAACCAGGTATCTTGATCAGATACAATAGAATGTGGTAGTAAATATAATATTACCACTTATTTAAGATATATTTTTACAATATGATCAAGAGATGTGTCTTATCTAATGGAAATTAAGTGTGCATAATTTTTAAGGTGGTTGACTACAACCATTATAGCTCTATTCCATTTAGATGATTTGGGGAGTTATACAACAAAATTCATGGTGATTTTTTCCATTTCCATCCTGGTATGGGTAAAGGTTGTAACATCCCCTTATAATTTTGTCCCTAAACCATAACTTACTAACATAACATGCACCAGGATATAGATTCTATAATATATCTCTTCATGAAATCCCATTAGAAATACTCTTTCAAACCTCTATACATGTCTATACATCCATTATGAATATAGAATGAAGAACTATGATCCACCTCCAATACCTCCATATTAAAATATGGTATTGATATATCACATACATGATTCTAGAACCCTATCATTACATCAAAATCAAGGCTGAACTTTACATAATTTCTCACCTTTTTTCTAGCTCTACATATTCCTTATGTGCCTCTTTAATATTCACTTGTATGGATGGTTGAACACTCAGTTGAGAAAGATAATATTTTCCCACTTCAATTAATACATTAAGATACATCCTTTTTAAATCCATAAATATTGGATCATTTGTGATCCTTATCATCGAAAATCTATGATGATCCTTTCAAATCATAGCATAGTCCACCTTATTCTCTTTACTATTGTGGTAATGTATTGATAAAACATAATCTTTAATATATTCCAACTATCTTTTATGGAACATATTAAACTCTTTATCGGTGAATATATAAATTAAAATTTTATGGTTAGTATATATCTCACACCTTTCTCCATAAATAAAATTCTTCCATATATTTAATCAAAAATTTACCACAACTAACTCCAAATCATGAGTTGGGTAATTTTTCTCATTAACTATCAATTTACATGGGGCATAAGCTATGAACATATCATTTTAAATCAGAATGCAACTTAGTCCCTTCTTCAATGAATCAATATAGATTACAAACCCTTCTCTATTATTGGGTAATGTAACCATAGGTGTGATGACTAATATTCTTTTTAGTTCCTAAAAAATTTCCCCACATTCATCTTTCTAAAGAAAATTGGCTACCTTATATGTTAACATGGTGAGTGGATTGAAAATATATTAGAAATTTTATACAAAGTGATGATAATATCAAGCCAAACTATTAAAACTACAAATCTCAATCACCATTTTTTCTCTAGGACAATTCTCAATATACTTCATCTTTTATGGAACCACATATATACCCTATCTTGAGATTTGATGACTAAAAATGAAACTTTTTATAGCCATAATCCATAATTTATAAATTTTTCATACAAATTTTATTTTTCTCAATGTCTTCAGTAAAATCCTTAAGTTATATTCATGTTCATCCATGCTATTTGAATATAAACTAATATCATTTATAAAGACTACCAAAATCTAATCAAGCTAATATATAAAGACTATATTCATTAAATCCATGAATATAATAGAGGCGTTAATAAGACCAAATGACATCATTATATACTAATACCGTCCATACCTTTTTTGGAATGCTATATTTGGTATATCCTCCTTCTTAAACCTAAATTGATGATATCAATAATCAAGATAAATCATGGAAAAGAATTGATCTCATCATATTTAATCAAAAAAATCATCAATATTGGGTAGAGTATACTTGTTCTTGATAGTAATTCTGTTAATTTCTCAATACTAAATATATATGATCATCGATCCATCTTTCATCTCAAAAAATGAATAGGGTCACCCTAAGGTGACATTGTTGGATGAATGAATCACTTTTTATGATTCTTCTATAGTTAATTCATTGATATTTAAAACTCAATTTGGGGAATTCTATAGGGAGTCTTTAAAATAGTCAAGGAACCAGGTATGAGTTCTATTGAGAACTCAAACTCATGGTTCTATAGAATACTAGAAAATTCCTCCCAAAAGATATAAAATAACTCCTATACAATAGGAATATCATCAATGTTGAGTTTATTCATAACTATATAAGCTACACACCCCTTTTTATAATAATAAAGATCCATACAATGGATATGATTTCCATCAGAAATTAAAATTTATCTTCACTCTGGTAGATGGTCAAGGATTTATTTGGAATATCAAATGTGACTTCCCTTCCTCGGAATTTTTTTTGGGATTTATGCAGTGATATCCAATCCATTCCTGAGATAACATCAAATTAAACCAGAGAGAGGATGACCATATTTTCAGGAAGCATATTCTCACAAAATTCAATAAGATAATAATCATAGACTTGATATGTGATCATCATACCATTAGATACATTTAATACTAATTAAATACATAATATTTTGGGTGAGATTTTGATACCAATATAAAATTATTTAGATTTAAAATAATGGGTAGATCCATAGTTAAATAATACATTAATGATTCTATAGTGGATGGTAATTATACCTTTCATGACATTGTTATCATGCCCCTAATTAGAAATAGTGATCACCTGATATTCCAGTTTTCTCCTGGCTTAAGATTTTGCTGATTTAAATCATTTTCATTAACCCATGGAGTTGAGAACTGGTTATCATAATAACCATTCTCTTTATACATGAAACACTAGAGTGTGGTTGGTGAATTTTGGGGAGATGTTTCTATATTTTCATAATTAGATAAATTTTTCTAAATACTTCGGGATTCGATTTCCAAATAAACATACTTCCCAAACATAAGACTCTTTCTAGTCAAGTTAAGAAAATTTCCTTCATGTTTCTTTTCACTTTTTGAGAATAATTGAAAAAATATTTATTCTCTCCATGGTTTTTAGGATTTCCCCTAAATTCCATCTTTCTATTCTTATTGAAAGTATGATATTGATGTGTAACTCCAATATCCATTTCAACCTTGATATCATAATGAGAAATCTATTCATAACAACATAATTTTCTTATGGTTAATTCCCTTAATATACTTGGTTTTAAGACACTGATGAATCAATCAATCTTACATTTATGTTGGTTGATAATACCATAAGTGTAACTCATAGGTCTTAGAAAATTTTCTATATAGGTACTGGCAGATCCATCATCATTTTTATTCATATCAGGGACCTCCTTCATTTTTTTATTAAGATTACTAAAAAAGTAATTATTGAAAAAAAAATTAAACTCATCCCAATCCAAGGAGTCGGTTTCATGTTGTTGCCTCATATTATTGATAAGAGTTCATCATTGATCTGCTTCACCATCCAAATGATATTCATCAAAAATTACTATCTCATGTTCTAAAAATTGAATAATGCAAAATATGTTTTCAATTTTACTGATCCATTTCTCAGTGACTATTAGATTAGAATATCCAATTAAAGAAGGTGGATGTTTCCTCATGATCGACATAAAAAAAATATGTTTCCCTCTTTTTCTCATTTGGAAGTCCAGCATGACTCATAGATTAAGTATTTTGTGTGAGAATATCAATGAGATGTTTCATTATATATCCCTTAACAATTGGTTTCTCAGGATGAAAATCATTTCATTTTCCATTTCATTCAACATTAACATAGTTCCTTTGATTTCTATCCATCTACTAAAATAAAAAAATTATAGTGTGAGAAACACTAATAAAAGTGGAATAACATATAATCAACAAAAATAACTTATAAAATATCAATCTATGACACCTTAGGTTTAACCTAGTTTATCTATGATATATTAAAATTCTTTATAATGGTTCATATAAGACATGTGAATTTTACAATGAATATCCCCAAAGATTGTCAAACTATGTGTACATTGTCTCCAATTGTTGTGTACCAGGTAACAGTAGAGTTAAGACCATTTCTCCTCTTTCAAGGTGTTTACCCATTGGTATATTTGTTCAATAACCACATCCACTTGTAGTATCCAAAAGGGGTGTATTTTTTTGGAAAAATTCACTTATTTCTTAACCATAACTTGATTTATTCACTTATACTTAGGATTATCCTGTGGGTTCTATCTAAAGTTTTATCATCCAAGTTTCTAAAGGTTAAATAAACCTATGCTCTGATACCATATCTACCACATATTTTTATAAATAAATATTACATATTTTTATATTAATATTCAATACATTTGCTAAAAACACACCTGAGGATCATAAAAGTTTAGTATCTTTGAGAACTAGATAAACAATATTCTTATTTTGTGAAATATATGAAAAATATCCCACTGAGATATTCCCACATAGTACCCCACTTAGACATATCATACATAATATCAATCTTTATAACCTAGGAAAAGTAAATATAATAAAGGGTTATCTTAGATGAAAAGTAATCACAATAAAGTGATATATCAATGATCACATAAGAAAAACATGAGAAAAAAGGGTATGTGAACATCAACTTAACAATTTAAAACCATGCCATGAAAATAAAAGATCATAATATTCATAAATTTAATAATTAATTTTAGTTTATAAGACATTAATCCTAAATAAATCAAAGAACATGATCCATGAGAGCATATCATTAGCATAAGACATGGAATTTTTCATACACATAAGCATTGAAAATCATTTCTATATCATTCAATAATCACTTAAAAGGCTATCATAGTGGAACGGGTTAACTCCCTAAACCATCTTAATAGTCAAGGTTCACTCCCAAGACCATCACAGTGGACAAAGTCCCTTACTCAACTGGTTTCACTCCCCATTAATGTCCTTTATATCTCATAAGATATAAATCTTTACTCAATGCAATAGAGGGAAATATATGCCCGATATGAAAAATAATGAAAATAAAAAATATTTGTGCCACAAGATCATAAATCATTAGTCATATCAGATCCCTTGAAAATAAATTGTTTTCATAAACATTTCATTATATCATCATAGCATAACCCATGGAAAAGTTTTCATTATGGTATAACCCATGGAAGTGAAACAGGATTCAAAACAATATTACTATCATTAAATTAAACCATTCAAAGAAAGAATAATAATGGTATACTTGTATCATATCCTAAGTGAAGCATAATTAATATCAAATGATTTCATCTTAGATGGAAAAATATTTTTGAAATATCACTTGGGATATTTCTTGAGAAAAATATCCCTCCAATATTAAAAATCAGTTTTAAAAATAAAAAAACATTAAGAAAATCACAAAATAATCCTCCTTAAAAATAACCATTGATTCTTATAAATTATTATTCATAGAAATTATTTGTTATTATGACATAAAATTATGTTCATGTTGTACAAGTTAAAACAAATACTACTTTCACATTTTCTGTAAAAGTCAAATGGGAATTGTTTATAAAGGTTAATGAATAATACTTTTAAAACATTTTTCAAAATGTAAAACAAGGGTAAAAATGACTTCAAAAAATCATATAAGAAATTAAAAACATTTTTTTAATTTTTTTTAGAAAATTTGGATATGGAAGAAAAAGGGTTTTCAACTAGAGAGATAAATAAAATCAGTTTTATTTAAAAACATTATTTTGGGATCTTTAGTACATAAATAGAGTAAAATTATGGGAAAAAGTGTATTATCCAAAAATAATTGGAGGGTAAGAAAATTAATGAATTTATTTACAAATATAACATATTATTTCATTATAAAAATTATAATCAGTAATAATATTAATAAACAATGAGATTGTAACATAAACCCCTTTCCACTTTGCTAACTTTTAAAACATAAACCACATGAAAAAGTTATCCTAAAATGGATATGTAAATCCCAATTATTTTCTTGAGAATCATCATAAAATAAATTCATGGGCAGTATATAAACCACAAAAAAATAAAATGTGGTTAATATGGTGTGTATCTCATAGATTTAAAAAGTGAGATGAAAATATCTTAACATATGTCGAAAATTCCTTAATACATGTTGAAACCTCTTATATAATAAATATAAGATTACTATAAATATATTAATGAACCATACACATATTTATAATATAATATATGATTTAATTATAAACTTTTATCACCCATTTATTAATAATTCATTGTTAAAATTACTATTTTGGGTAATAATTTTTTTTCATCTATGTTATCATTCGATGATTTTGGTCCTTGTAATTTTATCATGATTACATAACCTCCATAATTGTAAACATGATATAAATATCATATATATTTATTATAATTGTATTTATATGTATTTATAAAACTGGAGATAGAAAAATGGATTACACTATTCATCGAGGTGATAGGTCGTACGTTCGCATAAACACTATTTCTAGTATTTCAGCGGATGGAATCAAAGAAAATTAAATGATAATTAACATTTATAGAATCATTAAAATGTCATATATATCACATATATTCATTAAATTTATCTTTATTACCTTCTATGTAAATCATAAGTGACAAATGAATCGCATCGCTTCGTGAGGAGGTAGTGTGTCGTACATATGAACAACATTATCATATCTCCCACGGAATGGAAAGTAAAAAAAAATATGTGATACTAAATTTTAAAAATTATAATAATGTTACATATATAATTTATATATATACATTATATCCATGATCATACCCAACTGTGAGATGTGTTGATGGAAAATGAGTCACATCGTTTCGTGAGACAGTAGTCCACCGTGCATACGATCAATGTTATCATATCCCATCCAAGAGAAAATGATATGGATATAAGTGATAACAATGATATAAAAACATCTCAATATGTAGAAGATATTAATTTTATTTTATCAATATAGTATAATAATATTTGAAGGATGTGGAGGAAGAAATAAAATAAAAAGTCTCATTAAAGAATGTTATCACTTCTTCAGATAACCTTTTTAGGTGTACACCAAAGGCCTTACTAGGTCATATTTATGATCAAAATAAGGATTTTAGGGTGATTTAAGAGATTTAATTATTTTTTTGGTAGGTATTATCTGAAACAATTTTTTTTAAGTGTAAATATAATAGTATAGGGGGTGTCCATTTATAAGTGGGGGAGAGGACATGCATAGAATTTAAAAAATAAGATGTACCCACATATTTCTCATGAAACTAGACTCAAAAATGAAGATTTATATATTTTATAAGTGATAATATACAAATATTTTCAACTAATAATAGTTATACAAGTGTTTGGGAATTTTTAACACTTATCTTCTTAGTTTAACCCCTGGTAAACCCATTTTTACATTAACCATGGTAATTAATTTTAACTATTTTCACTATTCATTATAGGAAGACATTAAGTTGAACTTATCATATAATATTAATTATTATGATTCAAAATATATAGTCCATTTTTTCAATTTCAATTCATTTATGTGGGAGAATTTAATTTAAACCAAAACTTTTAGATGCGATGAAAAATAGGTTTTCCAATGAGAAAAGTTTCATAAGTATAGAAAGTTTTAATGTATAAATTTAATATAAAATTGATTCTGATGAAATAAATTGGATTAATCAATCTATAATTAAAATAATTTTACTTTTAAAAACCTTTAAAAACAATTATTAGGTTTTTGAATGTTTTAAGGAAAAGGCAATTCTTATTAAAAACCAATATATTTCACTATTCACTGACAATTTTATCTTTTTAGAAAATTATAAAAACATAATTCTACTATAATTTTGAAATTATTATTTAAAAAAATAAGTTTATTTTTTCAAATTCATTTTATAAATGTGATAAAAATTAATTTTAAAAAAATTGTTTCAAATGCATCAAAATCTATTTTTAGAAAAATATAGTTTTTATAAAAACATTTCCTTTATTTTATTTCTGTTTTTATTTTTGTTTATAATTAATTTATAACCAAATAATTCATTTTATAAATGTGTATAAATTTTAATAATTTATTTAATCCTATTCATTCCCACTATTCCAACTATTAAGTGATAATTAATATTTAAATATAATATTTTGTGTTTTGTTAAAACTCGGTGTTACGAATAATGCGATCTATCAAAGAAATTTAATTTATTTGAAAAGAAAATAAAAATTCATAAAAATTAGGGGAATTTCAAGTTGATTTATCTCTTCTAAATTAATATTTATCCCAATAAAAGATGTGAAGTGATAGCAAAATCCTTAAACACAACCCCCCTAAAAAATAAAGAATATGAGCATTGACCATATTCTCCTTAAAATACTAAAAAGAAGCATAAAATTGGTGATTACATCTGAAATATTGATTCTTTATGGTCACAATTTTTATTTCATTCATAATCTAAGATAATATGAGTACAAACCTCTTTTAATTTCATATAAGACCAAGAAAACCTTGATCCTTAACAATATTCTTTGGGTCTATTCGAGAAATTACAACCCAAATATTTGAAGGATACCTAACTAATCCTTAATGAGATGAAATATTTCTAATGAAATGTACCTCATGGGCCTTAAATATACACTTCATAATCTTCCCAAATAGCCGATGATGCCAAAGAACTCCAAAAACTGCTCACATATGCTTTGGATTCTCCTCTTCTAACTCATAATACACCAACATATCATCAATTAACACCACTATAAATTGATCCAAAAAATCTTGAAACACAAAATTAATTAGTTCCATGAATTTTAATGAATAATTCATAAAAAATGATATTAAAACAAACTCATAATTCCTATAACAACATCAGAAATTATTTTTCTAAATATATTAATTCTTCACCCACATTTGATGATATATTAGCCATAAATCAATATTTGAGAACCAGTTAAATCCTTTTAACTGATCAAAAAAATAATTAATCCATGGTAGGGGATATCAGTTCTTCAATGTCACCTAATTCAAGATATTATAATTGATACACAAACACAGTATCTACCTACTCCTTGAACAAGAATGGAGCATCACAAGGTAACACACTATGTTAAATAAAACCTCATTATAGAATATCACTAATATAAATATATATATATCATAACTAAAAAGGAACAATACAATATGAGGACATAGATATTAGGTTTTTTCTTAGTTGAAACTCTATCCAAAACTCAATCTCACATAAAGGGGTTAGGGTCTCAACCTTTTCTAAAAATACATCAAGTTCTTCTCTTACAGCCCTATGAAACACCATGGACTGAACCTCTACTAAACTCAAAATCATCCCATACATCAAGGATGATAAGAAATAAATATTCCTTTGACCCACATGATTGTACAAATTACTAACAAAAATTCATGATCTCCATCATTTTCAAATAATATAATGAACCTTAAGAAGTTATCTAAAGTATCCTATACCAAATATAACCATTACATTTTTAGGGTGATTTTTTTTTGATATATACATAAACATATGAAATCTACCCAAGATTGATTCTACCCTATAATCAGATCACAGCCTTTAAAAGCACAGTACAAGATAATTGTACCTGTAAATGGTGTAGTCAACACCAATGGAACCTGAAGTCTCTCAACTAGATGTCCCAAATAATGGATTGGGAAAAGTTAAATGAAGGAGTGTGTATCTATTAAATTAAAAAAGTCATATAACTTGGTAAAATATAAGTATATAATACATTTCTTGATATGAGGCTGACTAGGTATTAGAAACTATAATGATATCATCTAACCACATATAGATCCATATACTCTTATTCTTTAATGGATACCACCTCTACAATTATTCTATAATTTATGTCCATTAGGATGAAAAGAATCCCATGGTTTTCCTCTACCTTCCCCATCCCCTCTCTGTTGATCAAAATCAAGAAGACCCATCTACTACTTCCTTGAAGGATAATTCAAAAATATTTGAGCCTAAATAGATCCACAAACTCTAAATTTTCTATTGAGAAATGTTGGGAACTCAAGAATATGATAACTATTACCTTTTTATGATTAAAGAAACCACATTCGATTTTTTGGAAGGGGTCTTAACACAACTCTCCCCTAAGAAATGAGTTGAAGAAGGTTTGAACTGACTCCCACTATCTAAAATTTCACCTAACCATAAAATTGAGAACTTATGGCCACAACTATACTCTATAGAGAGTCATAAAAGCTCCCCTACAATAATTATTAGATCTTATATTGCATCTTATTTATTACCTCTTCCTTTTCCCACACCTCAATATACATTAGAAACATGAATGTGATGATCTCTATTAATATATCTGGATATAAATCCTCATAAAAATTTCTATCCAAAGTATACTCATCATAAAAAAGGTATAAATCATTATTATCATGGTTTTTATAATAAATTATAAACTCTTTCATGCTTTAACTCCCCTAGTATATGGTAAATATCTTCAGCCGATGAGACACCTTTGTAATAGATCAAAGAAACCATCCTAGAAATTGGTCACAAAACATTTCCCATGAAACAACCAACACGTCATGATCACCTAGAAATAGAAAATTTCATTATTGGGCCACCCCACAGAGTATAATAAATACCAATGGAACCAATTAATCGATATAATAATGTATCAGGGTAAAATAAATCTAAAACTCTTCCAACCAAGGCTCGATCTCTCGAACTATGAATTGTATTCAGTTTTTTTTCAATTAAATGATAAATAATTTAAGGTATTGATTATATTTTAATTTAAATATAAATGATGGATATTTTTTTTGTTCTACCAATAATTGGATTCCCTACTTAGTCCACACCTTAGCCCCGACCTACATTCTATTTGCATATCCCTACGATCCCAGTAGTTTTCTAATGCACCATTGGAAAAAATGATCTTACAAATGTTTTCCCCTCATTATTATTATAGTGTGACATTGTTGTATTTTTTCTTCCGTAATTTATATGATTGATTCACTACAATGTCCATATAACCTCTATGTAATGTGTTTGTTGCATAGTTATCATCACCCTTCTTAACTTCTCGAGTCGGGTGCACTGTTTTTTTTCAGTGAGTGGATTTTTTTTTGGAGTAGATAGGGTTTCTGGTTTGAGGGTAATGAGCTATATATTTGTGTTGTTCTATTTATCTATTGGGGAGGATAAGAGGTGGGAGGAGTTTTGTTGGACCTCACTAGTTCTTCAAAGTAAATGCATTAGAGAAGAGGCAAGACAACTGAGTGGCATCATGTTAGCAAGAGTTGGAAAATATGGAAAGGGAGGAAGATCAACTCCCCTAGTTTACTTCATGTGTATCACTTCATTTGAGGATAAAATATGGTGTTGATATTCATCCACACTATTGGAATCAAAATTTTCAAAGACATGAAGCTCAGGAATCAGTAATGAGGTCTTGATAAGTTATTTAATTTTCTATGAGTTATTGAAATTCTAGTTTTATGAAGTGGTATTGGTTATTTTATGTGAGTTAATCTAAAATTTTGGGTATATTTTACATTCTTGATTTAGTTTTATCATGATTCTTGGAGTTTTAAGAAATCAATCATTAAAAATTTTTGTGGGTTCTCTTCATCTTCTCTATTTTAATTTGTTGATTCTTATAATTTTTTTAATTTAATTTATTATTTCATAGAGAATCCCAATGCATCTTCCCCATGTATATAAGACAACTAGTCAATTTTATTCTACTATTTTCAAATTGATCTCAAGTTTATCAATTTTAATGGTTTGCTTCAACTTTTGATTTTGGAGCTACTATAAAAGGATTAACATAGATCTGGATTTTTTTATTTTCCTTCCTTAAATTATACTTTACTAGAAAAAGTTTATATTATCATACTATTTATAATTCAATAAAAACATTTTTTTTTCATGTATCATTGCTACTTATTGTTTTATTAATAACTATAGACATGTTTTACATTTTATTTTAGAATATTTTGATTCAAAATTACATTCTATATGTCTTTTTAGGTTTGTTTAATGGGGAATTTTTCATAACGCAGCCCACAAAAATTAGTAACATATCCAATATGGAATTGACTTTTCCTCACAAAATTAGTTGTTTATTATTCATTTTTGTGAAAATTTTTTAAATTATTCTTGTTTATTACTTATATCATCCTAGAAAACTTTTCTATTATTATTTGGAATTCTCTATTTTTCTAATTGACATATATATTTTTATGATTTTTCTTAATCCCTATTCTACCTATGTGATATGAAAGTTTAGTTAGCTTATGTAGGTGTTGTCTTGATAATAGTATGATGAGACCTAGTGATGTGTTTCCCAGGTTTTGTATTCCTAGATTCTTTTACGTTTGAGTTGTCATTGATATTTTCATGTTTTAAATTTGGTTTCTGGTAAGTTTTCAGAATTTCCATTTAGGTCGTGTGTTATTTTAGTAGAGTGTTCTCCTTAGGTGGATACGTATCTGAATCTTAGTCATTAAGGATTTTTGAGGGATTTAAATTGGGACTCAATATGGATTTGGGGTTTACCCATTTATAGAAGAGGTTTACAAGGCATTGTACATGGATTAATGTGGATTTAGTGTCTTCATAGGGGTTTATTTTTTGAATAAGACTCATATAGGATCCATGATGGTGGATGGGAATATGTGGATTCAGGGGGGAAGTGTCTAGGTGTTTTTATATCATTGTATCAATGTTGTTTTGTTTTGTTTTTGTTTTTCAATTATTGTTTTATTTGAATTTTTTCACATTTTTGATCTTGTTATAGCTTATATTGTTGTTTTCCATGTTTTTTCTATTTTAAGAATGGTACTTCTATTTTATTTGGTATTCTTGCTTGTGTAAGATAGATTTACAAACATATGAGGGCCTGATTTTAGTTAGAAATTAGGTATGTAATGATAATAATAAAAAGTATGTGAAGTTTTGTGTTCGGTTAATGTTGTTTATTGTTTTATAATATTATTCTGATCATGTTTTGTTTATTTAACATTAGATTCCATTAATTTTAGGATAGTGTGTTTCATTGTGATTCACATAGAGTATAAACCATTGTACTCTTATAATTACTTATTATTTCATGTTTTCTAAGATCAATGTGATAATCTAAGTAGTATAGGGACATTGAGGTTTCAGTATTTTCAATTTAATTTTTAAGTTATATATTTGGGAATTTTAATCATTGCATTTTTTTAAAATTAAATTATATTTCATTTATGGTCTTAGTTATATTTTAATTGAAATATAATTTATGGATATTTATGTTGGGTATCCTAATATTGGATTCCATTCTTGGGATTCATCATGGACCTGGATTATGTTTCTTTGTCCAATCCTCATGCTCCTCATGGTTTTCTTGTGAGACCATGGAAAAAGTGATATTACAAAACAAATTACCTTATTTTTTTGGTATCATGCTATATTGTTGGGTTGTTCAAGAACATACATTAGGGATGTGATCCACTATCCATATTCCTACTTTGGAATATTTTGGTACTCTACTATCATCACCCTTCGATGAATTATTAGGTGGGGTATATCATTCCTTTTTTCCATGATAGGATAGTTTTTTGAAGGATAGAGGGTTTATGGTTTGGCATTTATAAGATCTCTATTTTGTGTGATCTAGTTTTTTTTGTGGAGGATCGGAGGAAGGAGGTTCGTTCATGGGTCTCCCTAGTTGTACAGAGTAGATGTAATAGATAAGAGGCATGTCAACTGAGTGGCATCATGTTGTCTGGAGTTGGTGTATATTAAAAAGGGATAATGATTTTATCCTCTAGTTTCTTTTGGTGTGTGACTGCAGTAGACAAATCACTATGGAGTTGGTCTTCATCTATAGAATATGACTCAATATTTTGGAATATGGTAATCCTGAGCCTCACTAATAAGCCCTCAATTAGTTCTTTAATTTATTTATGTGTTATTGGGGAATTTTTTATGATGTATTCTTGGTTGTGTCATTTCATTTTTTCCATGTTTTTTGGTATAGGCCACCTCCATGGAACTATTTATCAGAAGTCCTAGAGCTTTAAGAACCCAACCTTCAAATATTATCCCCATGTTTCAATTTTCTTCTCTATTTTACTTTGTTTCTTATTATAATTATTGTAATCATATTTATTATTACATTATAAAACTTCGTGACCTTTCCCCATGAACATAGTTCAATTGGACTAAGCACATAAAATCATATTTCTCTTTTCTTTCGTTCTTTATTGATTTTTTTCCCTATTGATTCTAATGTTCTCTCCCTTTTGATTCCACTATTTTTTAATTAATCAAAACTTTACCAATTTAGATAGTTTCTTTTGATTTTTTTGGATATATGTAAATGGTTTAAGAAGGATTTATCATTTTTTATTATCATTAATTTAATTCTAGTTTTCGGGAATTAGTTTGTATTCTTCTTCTCTTTATAATTCAATAAAAACTTATTGTATTCATATATCAATTCTACTACCTATTTTATTTCAAATTAAAAAAATGCTATTTATTTTTTTTTTAATTTTTTGATCCAAAATTAAATTCCATAAATATAGATGGGATATTTAATGGGTTTAACATTTCAATGAAGCCCCTAACATGATCAAAAATAGAACCCTCATACTTCAACAAACTCAGGCATTGAAACTCTCAAAGTGCCTTCCTCCAATAATATTCATCATTAATCTTAACTCTACAGTGATATACTGGAACAACCTATTGAACATAATCAATATGAAAATGATGGATACATCAATCTTGATCCAAAAATTCTGTATATTTAACTATTCAAGACTTCATAAACGATTAATATAGAATATTTAAGGTTAATAAATTAATAATTCACATAATTTTTATTTTATACACAATTCAAAAACTAGAATAGAAAATTGTGATCCATGATCCTTACCTTCGTTAATACCCCAAAATCAATATCACATAGTTAAAACAATTTCATAAACATATGTTCATTTCATCGTATTAGACAGGCCCTAAAATTTTGTGTCTATAGTTAGTATCCATTTCTTAAAAAGTGTACTAAGTCCAGCTGATACAATTTTCCAAAAAACCAATGACATAATCATAAGTTCCTATCCCCAAGGTCCATATTATCTCTCAAAAATTATATTTTATAGCACTATATAATTACCCCCTCTATTTGTAACCCTCAAGGTATGATAGGGAAGATGGGGATAATGTAACACCCTGATATTTTTTGATTTTTTCGAATAGATTTGATTTTTTCAATATTTTGTGTGACAAAAAACAATGATTTTACCTTGAATTAAAAGTAAATCTAAGTTTATAATTAACTATATTCAATACTATGTTTGTCTTGTGTTACACATAATACTTAGTTTATCTTGTGTTATATGCAACACCATGTTAAACCAAAACGTGTTATAAAATTAAAATACTATTATTTAATATGATAGTTATTATCTATCCATTGGAATGGAGAGTGTGAATAGGATTAAAAAATTATTAAAATATTTTATACACATGTATTTACAATTAATTCCTTAGAAACCAATTAATTATAAATGAAAATAAAAACTAATTGAATATAAAAGTAAATATTTTTCTTAAAAAAACTATTTTATAAAAACAAATGTGTTCTACCTCAATAAAAAAAGCTACATTTGTTGAATAATATTAATAAAATTTATATAGTATATGTATTAAATAAAAATAATAACATTCATCTTATGTATTTTCTAGACAAGAGATAAAAATAAATCCAATTTTCGCTTAAAAACAATATTTTTTCTAAAAATCAATTTTAATGCCTTTTGTGGGGAAATTATTTAAAACTAAAATTTTTCCTATTAGAAAATTAATTTTATAAAATAAAAATAATTTTTTAAGTCAAAAAATATAAATTACCTTTTGGATAATTTTTTGGATTTTTAGGAAAAGTTTCCTTTTTCGATAAATAGGGAAAAATACTGAATTTTAATTGAAAATAGTCTTTTCATTTAATATATTTATAAAGTAAATTTATATATTAAATTGATTTGAAATTATTTTTATCTCAATTATACATATATTTTAAAAAATTAAATCATTATAACAAATTTTTTATTTAAATTGGATATAAAAACTTTTTAAACTTTTGAATATTTTTTATTTAAATATTGCTTTCTCCTCCTATCTATTGGGATTAATTTTAACTTAATTTTTTTCCACTTATGAAAATGTAATTTGGAAAAATTGATTCCATATTTGGACTCATAATAATTTATATTATCTAATAATCTCATCTTAATTTTTTACCAAAATGAATAAGGAATGTAGTAAAAATTATTTACCACGATTAAGGTAAAAAATGGTTTACAAGGGGTTAAACTAAAAATATCATGGTCAAATTTCCCTATTCACCTTTAGAAAAATATGTTTTATCCATATTTCAACCTTTTAATGTCTAATATTATAATTTTATCTTCTTTATACTCTTTTTCCATGTAAAAAACATAGTATCACTTATTTATTTTCCAAAATACTAAGTGTTTCCTCTCCCCACTAATAAAAGTACACCCTCTCTTCTCCCTTGTTCACACCTTAAAAAAAATTTGGTCAGACAATCCCTACTGAAATCAATTTCCAAATTCTCTCCCCAAATCCTAAAATCTTTATTTTGTGTATAAATCCTACTTAGGAAGGCTTTAGTGAAAATATAAATAGTATACCTGAAGAAGAGGTAATGTTCTACAATGAGCATCTTTATTTTATTTCCCCCTCCAAATTCTTAAATTATTATTATATCATGATAATATAATATCCTCAATATCTTACATATACTTAGATGTTTTTATGTTAATTTATTGACCTAAAACCATCTCCACTTCCATCAAATGGGTTATGAAATCATCATTCGTGTGTACGGTGGACTACTGCCTCATGAATTAATGTCATTAATTTTTTCTTTTCCATTTATCAAGGTTGGTAATAATGATGGATTTATTGTTTATATATCCTATATATTATATTTAGGGTGTTATTATGATTCAATAAATTTTATATCACACATACTTTTATACTCTCCATTTTGTGGGAAACGATAATGTTGTTCATCTGTACGGCAGACTACCACCTCGCAAAGTATTTTGAATCATTCATGATTTACATATAATATATTAAGTAAGGGTTTAATAAAAAAATTTGTGATATTTATGAAATAAACATGATTCTATAATGATAAAATATATCATTTATTTTCCATTCTTTCAACCCAATAATAAATTGAAAAATTGTGTTCATGCATATGTATGACCTATCATCTCTATGAATGGTGTATTTCATTTCACATCAAAAAAATTATGGATTAATATAAATAAATATATAATTAATATATATTATATTTATACGATTTTTATTATTATGTAGATTATGGTACCATGATCAAATTAAGAGGAAAAAAATATATCAAATAAGAACATATACTAAAAACCAAGTGGTTATTATTTGAAATTTAACTTTACCGTGGAATTGTTATTAAACAGATAATAAAAAGGAATAATTAAATAATATATAGTTGAATATATATATATATGAATATTTTTATTTAATAGATTTATACTAAACTTATATTTATTATATAGGATTTTTGAATGAGTACGATGGAACTCAAGACTTAAAGTAAGGGATTTACATCTCCCTTTTTATTATCATGAGACAAATGACATATTCACCACATATTTATTTTAGGTGGGTTATATAATTATTGTGAATTTATATTATAATTTGTGTACATAAAAATATTTAGGTTGAAATATCTATTTAATTATCTCCCTTTCACAGTGTTTACGATTCAAAAGTTAAAAAATTGATAAGGGGTTTTATCACAATTTTCCTTCTTTGAAACATGTTATTTTATACACCTTTATTATTTTATGAGGTGTATATACATACCCTTTGAAATGTAATATACTGAATTTTTTTATCGTTACGATATTTCAAGTTTAATTAAATTTTATTTATTCATGGGGATTATGTTTCAAACATATCAAATTGGTAAGAGTTTTATTTCAAAACTCACCATTTACCAGGATTGGTTATGATTATGTTTCCAATAATTAAATTCCATGATATATATCTCAATAAAATCATAAATTTTCTAATCCTATGTTAATTTCATGCAATATATTTTTTCTCATAATTTTCCTTACTTTATGTACTCAGTGGTATAAAAATAAAATTTTGATGCAAAATATTCTTTTTGGTCGAAAACACCTTTTTAATTAAAAAACCATGTTTTCTAAAAATGATTTCAAATATGTTTTAAACATTCTTAAAATGATTTATTAAATAAATTTTTACACATTTTTTTACTTTTTACCAAAAAAAATAAAAGGAATCTTAATTCCATTTTCAAAAGCATTTCCTGTTTGTATTTTACTAATAATGTGAAAGGAATATTTTTTTTAACATGTAAAACATGAATGAAACTTCCAATAATTAGAAACGTTATTTTTCTTGAATATTTCATTTTAATATTTCAAGTTTATTTTCAAATAAAATTATCTTCAAAATTTTCTATGTCTTAAAAATTGTTTTTCAATATGGAAAATATACTTTCCTCGAGAATTTTTTTGAATGATCTTTCACATTTATTTTCCATCTATGATGACATCCTTCCATATAATTTATGCTTTAATACGAATATGAACATAGGGTACCATTATTTTTAATTCTCTTAATGGTTTATATTTATGATGAAAATATGCTTATAAAACACATTTCAATTCCATGGGTTATATTATGATAAAACTCATACAAAATCTTCTACTATTCACAGTTTATGCTATGATTAAATGTTTATGAAAAATATTAATTTAATAGAGGTTATAAATTGATGAAATTTTTATGAAACCCTTTTTATTTCATTGGTTATGATATGACGAAAGATTTATGATCTTTTGGAATTCATATGTATGATTTTAATTATGTGATGGTGGTTACATTATAACCAAGGATGGTGGTTAGGTTATAATAAAGACTGGTGTTTATGTTATAAAAAAAAGATAGGTGAGACCTATATCTACTACAAATGAATTGGGTAAATATTTATATCTCATGAAATATAAAGGACTGTAATGGGGATTGAAGACAGTTCAATAATATAGGGTTGGAACAGGGGTTGAGTAAGATAAGACTAGAATAAGGAGTGAACCTGGTTCTGTAATAAAGGGCTAGAATGGGGAGTCAAACTGGTTCAGTAGGATAGGGATAGAATGGGGATTGAACTTGGTTTAGTAATAGATGACTAGAATGTTGAGTGAACTCGATTTAGTAAGACAAGGATGGAATGGGGAGTGAACCCTATTCAGTAAGGGACTTTGTCCGTTATGATGGCCTTGGGAGTGAACCTTGAATACTATGATGGTTTGGGGTTGTGAACTCATTACACTATGAGGAATGGTATTGCATTGGGGATGGTGGTGTGTCCCACCCAGGAGGTGTAACTGCCCTTGGATATCCCTTATAAGTTTTTGCAATGATCTTGAGTACTAAGGAAACAATTTTTTACGCTTACGTGTATGTCATAATTCAATTTTTTATGCCTATGTTATATTCTCATAGTTCATTTCCATTTATTATATAATAATTCATGTCTTATTAACTTCCAATATTTATAATATGACTCAAGATTATGATCTTTGATATGCATGGTATGGTGTTCAAAATATATGATGATGTTTTTATACCCTTATCTTTATGTTATTCTTATGTATCACCTTATTTTACCCTTACTGATCATATGAGATCAAAAATTTGTATGTTTATTTTCATAAGGTTATGAATAATGGTTTTAAGTAGGATTACTAAAGGGGGAGAGAATTTTGGTATACTTTGAATATATTTCACCAAGTTAGAATATTACATACCTAGTCTCCAAATACATTATACTATTATAGTCCTCAGGCTTCTTTTGGTGTATTGTATTGAATATTCATATAAAAAGATATAATATTAATGTATGATAATTTTGAGGCACTATAGTTGGAATCAAAGTAAATGTTTAGTAAACCTTTAGAAACTATGATGAGAACACTATAGTGATATCCCTGGGGATATTTCTAGTAATATGTCTAGTGATGTCTCTAAGTATAAGTCTAAGTATGAGTAAAAGTATGTTAAAATTTCTTGGAATTTTGGAAAATGATAAATTGATTTTTCTTCAAATAATTTAAATCATTTTATAGATACTTTAAGGGGGTGTGGATACGGAATATATGTACCTAGGGTTATCTACCCCAAAAAATTTGTATTGACCTAGATTCAATCGGGAACTCATTAACCACAATAGTTGTTGATGCACACTAGGTTTGACACTCCCAAGGGATATTCTTTGGAAATTCACAAACTCTTTATGAAAATTTATAAATGATTTAAATTAATTATGACTATTAATTACATATGATAAACCTAAGGTGTTGTAGATTAAAAAGAAGGTTTCTTGATTTAGACCTCGTAAATTATTTTTCAGGATATGTGATTTTGTATTATGGTTATCATTTCTCACACAACGATTTCTCATCTTAATAAATAGAGGGAACCAAAATTAATTGTATTAACATTGAATGTGATGAAAAATTTACTAATGAGAATCCATATGGGTTAATGATTGGATTAAAGGATGTTTTGATTATGCCTAATCATTTTTTATAGAACATGATCAACAACATGTACCTTATCCAAATCATAGACTTACAAAAAAAATATAAGTTCACTGAGATTTCGGGTGATGTTAACCACAGAGGAAAGAAGATTAATTTTCCTATATGAACAGAATGTGGAAAGAATCACCCATGTGAATGTCTCATATGAACGAGAAGATTTTTTGATTATGGAAAAGAATAACATAAAGCATGTAACTACAAAAGGAATATGAAAATTTTATTTTACACAACGGATGGGAATATTTTTCTCCCAAATATATCATCAATTTTGGAAGGATTTAAATGTGAATAGTATGGAAATTATTAAAAACAATTTCTTAAGGGGATATCTCACAAAGAAATAGGTATTAAGGATTAATATATATGAAGAGACTATAGATGACATGTGGAATGAAAGAGGTATTAATGAATAAGATGATGGAGGCAAGATAGTGTTTTGATAAGGAATTAGAAAGAATAAAGTATTTATATATTGGAATTCAAAACTGTGTAATCTTAATCATGAACTATATAAGTATTTTTTAGAATAAGTTTTTAATGAAGGATTTGAATTAATATGTTGGTCAATGATGATGGAATGGAAAAGTGATTTAATATCTATGTGATATTTTAAATATAATGCTTAAAAATGTTTTAGATATTTAGATAATGATGTCAAGATAAATAGATTCTAGATATGAATAAGAAGATTATATAGTACTTATTAAATTAAAACTTATTAACGGTTTAATGAAAAAGTGGTTAATTTTATCCTTGATTGAGTTTACATATTTTTATATTTAAGGAATAGATCCAATAATCTGTGTTATCTATAATAAATGAGGAAGAATTTATGTTTTCAATAAGGTTTTTTAGTAATTATCGTTTCAAGAGAATACATGATGAAGGTACTCACATGTTTTGTATGTGACAATTATGATCTATTTCATGCTATTTGGGGGATTAATGATAAGTTCATTTGGGAAATTTAGTGACCTTCTTTCTAATTTTTTAGATTTTAAACTTTCAGAAGGAAAATAAGATTAACCATTTATAAAATATTTTATGCTTAACTTTGAATTTGGTTTTATATATTAATGTATTAGTTCACCATTTGAAGATTTATCCATTTTGGATAACCAGTGCTAACTTTTTTTAACTAGATATATAAGAATTCAATTATCATTATTTTATGGATATTATGATCCATTAGTGCTTCCAAAATAACAAATTCACCACAATTTATTAGATTAAGATATAAAGTGTACAATTATCAAGGAAAAACCAGAGGGTGGTATTTTTATTATGAAATATAATTAAATTAATAAAGTATATCTTCTTATGAAACTTATTAAAATAAAAAGTTATTCTATTATCACTATTTTTGATGACATCGATAACAATTTTCATACCTCTTTGGTGTATGGATTTATAGTCCTTAAAATTCTCTAGATTACACACTTTATTTTGATCATTTAACTTTATCACACATTATAATTATTTACACTTTTCTTTCATGTCCAAATATTCACTTCCCACCAATGTTCTCCTATGTGGAAATCTAGTTATGAGTTACTTTGGGTAATTTTTATGTTTCCAACATAAATTTTCTAAAGAAAGTTTTATTATTTAATTATTTTATGTGGGTTTTTATGTGGAATTTTAAAATTTTAATCCTTTTATGATTAAGTTTAATTTCAACGGAAAATTCATTTTAAGGGGGGTAGAATGTAACACCCTGAGATTTTATGAAATTATTTTTTTCAATTAGGTTTTATCTTTTTAATATTTTTTATGACACAAAATAATAATTATGGAGTGTTTTAAAAGTAACACTAAGTTTATATTTTCTACATGAAACACTAATTTTGGATTGTTTAACACACAATTCAATGTTTTTCTAGTGCTACATCCAATAGAGTGTATAAACAAAATGTATCTTATAATTAAAAAAATTATTATTTAATATGATAATTATCACCAAGCCATTGGAATGCTGGGTATGAATAGGATTAAATAAATTATGGAATATGTTTTACATGAATAGATATAATGAATTTTTTGGTGACCAATTAATTATAAATGAAATGAAAACTATTTAAAAACAAAAGAAATATTTTTCTAAAAACTATTTTTATGCAAAAAAAATGTGTTATACCTCAATAAAATAAACCAAAAATTTGTTGAATATTTTTAATAAAAGTTATATAGTTTATAAATTCAATGAACTATTTAAAATTAATCTTATCTGTTTTCTAAACAAGAGGTAAGAATAAATCAAATTTTATGCTTAAAAATAATATTTTTTTCTAAAAAATAGTTTTGTCGCTTTTTTATGGTGCACTTATTTAAAAATGAAATTTTACAATTTTATAAAATTAATATTAAAAAATAAAAATAAAAATTATAATCAGAATATCAGAATTATCCAGGGGTGATTTTTTGGGATTTTTAAGAATTATTTCATTTTTTATGAATAGTGAAAAAAATTAATTTAAATTAAAAACTAACTTTTCATTCTATTTATTTATAAAAGTTAAATTATATTTTAAATTGGTTTTAAAGTATAATTATTTAAATCATACATCTATTAAACCAATTTAGGTAATTTTAATCAATTTCATTATGAAATTGGATATAAAATCTTTGTAAACCTTTGATCATTTCCACTTTAAAAACTCGCTTTCTTATCACGTCTACGGGATTAATTTTAAATTACTTCTTTTATATTATGTGAATGGAATTTATAAAAATATATTACATATTTGGAATCAAAATAATTTATACTATCTAATAATTTCAAATTAATTTTTGTCTAAAATGAATAGTGTATGTAGTAAAAATTATTTACTATAGTTAAGGTAAAAATGGGTTTACCAAGGGATAAATTAAAAATATAAGGTTACAATTTACCTATATGTTGTAAAAAAATTTATTGTCATATTTAGAAATTATAATTCCTAAGTTACTAATTTGATCTATTTTGGGCCCTTTTTACATGTGAAAAACATGAGAGAACTTATTTCTTTTCAAAAATACCAAGTGTGTCCTCTCCCTCACTTATAAAAGGTCACTCCCTATCCTCCTTTATTCACACATTTACACCTATTTTTTTGGAAAATACCTATCTAAATAACATAAAAATACCTTCCCCTCATCCTATAAACTTTCTTTAGGTAGAAATCTATCCTAGGAAATCAATTGTGAAATCTAAGAAGTATATCTGAAGAAGAGGTAATGTTCTTCAAAAAGAATCTTTATTTTTTTAACTTTTCCACCTTATTCAAATATTATTATATCATAAATGTATAATAAAATAAATATATTTAATATAATAATATTTTTTATGTAATTTTAAAGACCTAAAACCATATTCACTTATATCAAATGGGTTACAAAATCACAGTTCATGTGTATGGCGGACTACTGCCTCTTGAACTGATATCATTCGTTTTTCAATTAACAAATATCAAAGATGGTCATAGTGATGGATTTATATTTCATATATAATATTTGTTATATTTATGATTTTATTATGATCTTGGAACTGTTATATCATACATACCTTCATACTCTCCATTTTTGCGGGAATACAATAACATCGTTTGCGTGTACGGTGGACTACCACATCCCAAAACAATGTGATTCGTTAACACTTTACATGGAATGTATTAGAGATGGGTTTTAAAAAATTGTTATATATATTAAATAACTATTATTTTATAATGATAACATATATCATTTTCTTTTCTTTATTTTAACCCGATAAGCAAATGAAAAACAACGTTCATGCGTACGTACGAGCTATCATCTCTATAGACTGTGTATTTCATTTCCTATCACTAAGTTCAATGGATTAATATATATAAATATAATAAAATATATTATATTTATATTATGGATATAATTAGTTAGATTATTAAACCATTTTAAAATTAATAGGAAAAAAATTAAAAAAAATCAAAATATATACAAAAAACAAAGCGGTTATTACCCGAAATGTAACTTTTACATATAATTGTTAATAAATGGGTAATAAATGGAATAATTAAATGAAATATGGTAACATATATATATTAATATATTAATTTAATATATTTATAATAATATTATATTTATTATACATGTGTTTTAAATGAGTATGATGGAATTCAAGACTTATTGTAAGGGATTTCTATCTCACTTTTTACTTCTATGAGATACATGTCATATTCGCAAACTATTTATTTTATATTTTGTATATAAAACCCATGAATTTATATTATTATTCTTATACTGATAAATATTGAGTTTTAAAAACAAATTTGGGTGTCTCTCTTTCAAGGGGTTTACTGTTTAAAAGTTATGAAATCATTAAGGGATTTTGGTCCTGATTTTCCTTCTTTGAGACATATGTTATGTTATGCACCTATAATATTTTAAAAAACATATATAAATCCCATTTAAAATGTACTATTATGAATTTATTTATCCTCATGATATTTTAAGTTTCAATTAATTATATTCCTTCATGGGGCTTACGTTTCAAAGTTACCTTAGTGGTAATAGTTATGTTACAATCTCATCGTTTATTGAGATTGTTTTTTATTATGTTTCAAATAATGAAATCCCATGATATATCTATGAAGAAACTCATGAATTTCTTATCCTCTATTTATTTCATGAGAATAAATTTTTTCCTTAAAAATTCCTTTATAAATTTTCAATTTAATTTTCAAATAAAAGGATTCTCAAAATGTTCTATGATTAATAAAAAGTAAAATAGAAAGGGTATTTTTCTTGAGAAATGTTTTAAATGATCTTTCAAAATTATTTTCCATATAATATGAAATCCTTCGATATAATTTATGATTTACTATAAATATGAAATAGGGATACCCTTCTTATTCATTCTCTTAATAGTTTTTGTCTATGATAAAAAGATATTTATCGACCCTCTTTCTCTTCCATGGGTTATACCATGATAAAACTCTTATAAAACCCATTTTTGCATATTTTAACTATTATGAAATGATGAAATTAATATGAAACCTATATATTTTCTATAGATTATGATATGATTAAATTTTTATGAAACATTTTTCATTTCATGGGTCATGATATGACGAATTTTTTATGATATTATGGAACAAATATTTATGAATTTCATTATGTGATGGTGGGTATGTTATAACCAAGGATGGTGGTTATGATATAACTAAATATGGTGGTTGTATTATAAACAAATACGGGTGAGACCTATATCTCCCCCCATTTCATTGGGTAAATATTTATATAGTATGAGATAGATAGGAATTGAATGGGGAGTGAAAATAGTTCAATAAGATAGGGGTAGAATGGGGAGTGAACCCAGTTCAGTAATACAAGGCTATAATGGGGAGTGAAATCAGTTAAGTAATAAAGGAATAGATTAAGGAGTGAACCTGGTTTATTAATATAAGGCTGGAATATGGATTAAACATAGTTCAGTAAGGGACTTCGTCCACTATGATGGTCTAGGGAGTGAACGTTGACTACTATGATGGGTAGAGGGTATGAACCCATTCCACTATGAAGAAATTGATACCACTAAGGATGGTGGTGTTTCCTATCCAAGAGGTATAACCACCCATAGAGTTACCTTATATATATTTTTAATGATACTTGATTACTTTGTAAATGATTTTCTACGCATATGTGTATGTCAGAATTATATATTTTATGCCAATGTTATGTCCTCATGGATCATTTCCTTTTATTATCCTATTATTCATGTCTTATTAACTGTTAATATTTATTCCATGACACAATATTATGATCTTTGAAATGAAAGGTATGGTTTTCAAATTCTATACTCTTGTTCTTATACCTATATGTTCTTGTTATTCTTATGTATCTCCTTTTTTTACCAACAATAATAATATGAGATCACCCTTCCTTATTTTTCCTTTACCCAGGTATTAATAAAGGATTTATGTATGAGTACTAAAGTGGAAGATCATTGAGGTGAGAAATTGAAGTTCTTTCACCAAATTAAAATATTTTGTTATTAGTCTCCAAAAATAAAAAACTAATACGGTCCTCTATTATTTGTTTATTTAATGTATTTAATATTCATCTAAAAAGATAAAATATCCATGTATTATAAGACTAGGTCACTATAGATAACCCCTAAAGACTGCCTCCAACTGGGCATAGGTTAGTAACTAATACAAAGGTTTTAAAAATCAAACTAATGGGTGGTATTACCATTAATATATAAATATTAAGGAGATTATAGTTGATATTCCAATAAACTACATCATATAAATAATATATAAACCATCAAAATAAATGGATGTAATTCCATACAAGCATAAAAAACTTAAAACTTCAAAAAACAAGACTAAGAAGCCACTAAAAAATCCAACATCACATGAACAACTCCATGAGCTAGTAATGCCTAGTTTGATCATCGGCCATCTCCTGTAGACCTGAAATATATATATATATATATATATATATATATATATATATATATTGGGTGTACATATAGATATACTAACTATGATCATTCTAGAAACCTCTCATGAAAATGTGAAATAAGCATATTGAATCCCAATGAATAAACAGTCGAAACAAAATTTTACCTAATCAGGTAAAACTATATGTCATCCTTCTTAGGTATGTCCTTATAAGTAATGAATAGAAGTAATTCATTCAATATAAAAAGAATATAAATAATAAAGGTACACCTCATCCACTACCCCACTAGTTTTTTTCTCTCATACCCCAACTTCATATGTCATTTTCTATAATGAATTCTATATATCACCCTTCCCTTACCAAACTATATCAAAACAAGATTTTCATCTCATCCTACACCACATACATATATATCCCAATAACATCCCATCACAACCAAGTAGAATTCTTAAATCCATTACAACACATGTATCATAAACTATACCCAAGAAACTAAAACCCTTGCAGGTAAATCTGTAGGATATTTCAATCACTATCGCTAAAATACTTGTTTGTGTTGTAGCCTCAAGATTCTACCACCAATACATACATGTATGGTAAAACTAATATCCTTCAAAGCCTATGTAGATATATACACTATACATTAATCCATCAATGTGAGACTATATCTCATGAAATGTCTAAAGGTGGAGTATGGAAGATGGAGTAGTCATCCATATATTCCCTCACCAACCAATATATTTGAGAAAAAAACCTAAAACCCAAAAAATATGATCACTAACTTCCCACCGGACACAGGTGGTCTAGAATATGAAATGAGATAACATAATGAATAGTATATCACACAAAAAAACTTGGGAAAACTACTTATCCTTAAACTCACCTATAACTATTCCTCACATGAAACCCGACTTCCACCGCTAAGGTCTAAGATACTAGATTTCATATAATCCCATAAACTTTGGTATTTAATATCATTAATCATTTTTATTTTTTAATGTGAAAATTTACAATAATTAATTTACACCACTAAAATTCTAAGTTTAATTATACCATTCAACCTAAAGTCAACCCTTTCATAATTCAAATTTCAATTTCTCAGTTTACATCCCATATTATAAGAGAATTCAACCAACTATCCAATGTTTTATATTTAATATTCCTTTACCAAATCATCAAAAACCAATATCATGATTTTATTTATAATCTATTTACTATCAAATAATTATAATCATTTTATAACTTTACCAAAAAATACCACAAAGAAGATGCACTTTAGTGCATAGGATTATTGTAGATAGAAGTTAGAGATAATGATAATCAACCAACCACCAAGAAAAAAATAAAATCCTAGCTCTCAACCCATACCAGCCGACCAATAAATATATCAACACATATATCAAACTGGTAGGCAATACTAGCTTACAGTATATGCCATCTTTTACAGCATCAATCATATCTTAGTGAAAATAAAACTACCAAAACCATATCTCAACTAGTACCATCAACACCTCACCTAATATTTCAGACATACTAGGTTTGGAAACCAATTGAAAAAAGGAATCAAATATTAAAAATAATATACATAATTATATATGTATTTTCATCATTGAAAAATAAAGGGGAAACTAAGTCCACAACACCCCGACATAAAAGCCTTTAATAAATAATGATGGACTGATAACAACAACATGAATTTCATTCCTATATTTTTTCCACTTTACCATATTGAATAAACTTATTCATTGCGATCAGTTGGTATCAATAAAAGGAAAAAATATAGATTCTCATAGTGTTTATAAATCAACCATAGACATTATTCAAACATTGAATTCGTATTTAGATATTTTCAAATTATAAGGGTAATTAATTTCATATTCCTCCTTTAATTGTTAAATTTAACTTATCATAATTGAATATTTTTAACCAATTTCAATGATATCATCTATTATAAGGATCATCAAGAATCACAATAATTGATTTTACACAATCTAGAAAACAAAAAAAGTCATCCAACCTAACATAAACCACATGTGATAATTGTACCCCATTCTATATTTTATAATTCCTCAATATTTTTCATTTTATATTTATTAGGTTAATTCTACTTTCTATTAAAAGAATAAAAAAATACAATCACCTACCAACATGTAAATAATGAGATGTAGCAAATCCCCTACTTTGATAAAATTCTTTCAAAATTCTTTAAGAAAGTACATAATAAAAAATATAGATCTCTAATAAAATATACATGAGGAATCCATTATATATAAGTATATAATATTAACATGAATATCCCATCAATTTTCAATATAAACCCTTTGAAAATAAAATAAAACAGGGAAAAAATTTCATAGTAATAAATGATGAGAGGGATAAAGAACCAATGGGAAGGAGGAAAATCACCTCAGATTATCCATGAATTATTTTTTAGAATCTGAGGGCTAAAACAAATAAAAGGGTGATAAATGTCTCTAAAATAGTTCCTTTTTTATTCAAGGATTCAAAGGTGAATGGAAGAAATAATATAGTTTCAAGAGGGGTCCTAAATTTTTATAGGTTGGATTAGAACATTAGACCACAACGCAACACCCCTAACCATGTCTCATCCCCTAAGGTTTTTAATAAAACAACAATTCAGAACAAATGGATATATAGAAATGGGTCCAGTGAAAGAAAATATTCGTAAAACATGGCATTAATACCCCATATATTCATGTTTTGAAAATTTGTAAAAACCCTAGATTCTATAAACCTAGGGTAACACCATGACACAACTAATACACCATGTCGTAGTGGTCCCTATATCAATAAGGTCAAGAATACTGACCCTCGTGATTAATGATGAAATGAAAGGAACATTCTATAAAAACATCTAAATCGATTGAGAAACCAAACCAACCTTCCATAGCTCCACATCATTGTCCATCTTGTATGATTCATGGACCTTCAAAAGGGTATAACCACTAAAATACTTCATCCCAAACTCCATGTCATAGGGATATGGCCACGCCATAAAGGCCACAGATGATACTATTACATGTCGTATCCTAAAAAACCATGCCAAGATCCTCTCCTCTAGCTAATATTTTATCCCAAACAACACATTTACTCTTTCATTCTCTCTTAGAAACCTCCAAGAACCAAAAAAAGGCAAGGGCTCGAGAAAATCAATCCTTTACATCTTTGACAGATTTTTTTTATATATATATCTTTATCTCATGAAAGAATTGTGTGTGAAATTGATACACCTCTTGATCAATGGAACCTAATTGAAAGTGTAAATTTGTCTCAAATATCTATTCAATATTTTTCTAATCATGCACTATAGTGGAACACTATCATGAATAAATATCTCAAGGAGGCCACTCACAAAAACTGAAATTATATTATCTCTATTTATTAACTAAAATATACTACCAAATGGAATAATAAAACAGTGGGGAGTTATGTGTGTGAAATTTCAATAAAATTTAATTCATTAAAGTTCTTTGTAAATATTATGAAATTGGTAAGAAAATAATAACTTGTTGGAAACTCCAAAAATATTCATTTTTAATCTTAAAAGGTCCACTAATATTACTCTATGTTCATGTCCCTCTATAAAAATAACCACCCTCTCTACCCTTTGATGGTTTATCTATGAAATATACTAGAAACCTGCAGTGTACTTCATTTTAATCTTTCCATGATATTGAAAAGGGAAAACACCTCAATTGTGGAAAAATACTTTACAATACCCCACTAGTTTTCAACCTCATTTCCATCATCATGAGATAATTGATTCCACCATATACCAACACTAAAATTAATAGAGAGAAAATATATTAAGCAATTCATAATAAAATGAAGGAACATGAAGATGAATGGCACTTTCAGCAATACTAAACTCATCCTACCGTAGAATTACCATAGATTAAAAAATAAATGTAAAAAATATGGAGTGGTGAATCATTATACATTTGAATTAATCTAGGATGTGACTCTTAGGTTATCCTCTCACCATTAATGAGTGTTTAGAGATCACAATATAAAAAATATAAAAAAACATATAAGTAACAAAAAATTAGTTGATGTCATTAGATTAGTTAAAACTAAATATGTATAAGAAAATTAAAAAATATATATAATAACTCATAAGGAACAAAGAAAATACCATTAAATTTAACTAAAAATTCACATTTATATATTTTTATTCTTTATTTTTACATTCTATTTCAAGTTTCATTTCTCTCTTGTGGCCTTCCAGTTTCGCCTCTTAATCACTTCAATGTGGGTCAGATATGGGGGATCATAAATTCTGTCTAATCTTCTGGATATGAAATTCTTCTCTTTATTCTTTATATTCAAAGATTTCTATATGGTTTTCACCCGAAATTATTAGGAAATTTTTCAAACAATAGGGTTTTAATTTTATTGGTTGATACCCATTTGATTTTAATTCAATTCTTCTTTGGAATTTTATATAGAGAAGATATGTATTTTATATTTAAATATATTCTGGGTGAAATTTAGATAATTATAGGCCCTTAAATATCCCATGGAATATTTTAGTTTACTCTTCCAATTTTTTTGCATGAATTATAAATTTCAAAATGGAAAAGTCCTTTACTCATTAGATAAGATGACTCTTACATATTAGAACAATTATTTTTATATATTCTAATGGTGGAATTTATGTTTTCCAAAACATTTCTATATTCATAATTACAATGTAAAAAATTCATCTTATGTATGTGTGAATTTATTCTAATGAACTTTACATATAATATAAAAGACTCATATGTATTATAAGGTGACTCTAGAGTTTTCCAAATTTCTTATTCACTACAGCCAAAAGGAATCATACATATTCAATGTATGACTATTGTGCACCTTATTTCTTTTCTAATTATCCAAATCATGGCATAGAAGGAAAATTACGTATGATAATATGACTCATATATATATATATCAAAATTTTAATTGTATGTTTTAGAGTCCTTTGTTTGAATTCCATCTAAATTTTAAATATTAAATTATTCAGTAGAATGACCCTTATATAACCCATTTTATTTTTCAATTTCTTTGATTTTAAATTATCACCCTGAATTTTAATAATTTCCATGAATCTATATTTCTATTTTTTTTTTGTATTTCTTCATTATAAATTCAGATGCTAATTCTACCACTATATTCATTTCAAAGACCTTACTTCCTCCTAAGGTTATCTTATGAGTAATTCAATTTAGATTTACATCAAATCCTTCTCAAGGATAACTTACAAAAATTACATAAATTTTTTTAAAATAAGAATTCATTATAGTCTTAATCCAAATTAATTCAAAAATGATATAATCAACGAAAAATACTAAATATTTATCCTTTTAAAAATATTCCAAAAAAATTTAGAGTTCTAAAATATATTATTTTCCCAAGTTTTATATTATTAATGGGGTTAATTTAAATTATAAAATATAATAAAATTATGAAAATATTGTTTCACATCAATCCCCCACATGAAACCATTACACTCTATGGAAATGTAAAGAATTAAAGAAAAAAATATTGTCCTTCCAAGATTATAAACTCAATAAAAAAGAAGAAAATTGCCAATTAATTCATCGTTGAAATTATCATGATTCCTCAATAAGTTCAACCCACTAACCACTTTATTTCACTCATGTTTTAGGCCTTTCATTATTATCAAGAACACTACCTGACTTACCCCCTAGAGACATTTTTTTCTTTTTAGTATAGGAAAATTTTAAATAGAGTTATGTTCATTCCTATAGTATATATTATAGACCTTATACTTTACAAGATTATAGGTTATAAACTATTTAAGAAAAATGTTTGACTCAAGAGGACTTCCAATAGGTTGTTCTTAGGTTAAATGGTTGTGTGATTTCAGTTGTAAAAGTTTTTAAGGTATAAGTGGATTTTTTTAATCTCTTAAGAATATTAGTTATTAAATTTATATAATTGTAAGTTTAGTGAAAGTAAACTCAACTTGTCTAATCACAAGAGAATTAATACTAGTTCCCATTCACTTTTTTTGTGATTTTATACCATATAGTCAAAAATAAGTTGTTCATCCACTTTTCCCCATTTTTAGAGAAAAATTTAAACATGTATAGCAGTGATAAAAATCATATACAACAACTTCACAAAAAAATTAGGAAACTCACACTCAACCCCAAATTAGGAGCTTCATCCCCAAAATTATTAATAATTTTCCCTCTCCCCCAAACTTGGATGAAAATATAACATGGTTACCAAAATAGATTTGTGCATTTATGGATTAAATCATCTTTTAAATTAGATAACTTAGAAGTTGTTTCATGGATTATAATATTTTAATTAGTTCAAATATAAACATTTCTATAAATTTAGTATATTATAAAATAGACTTTATAAATGAATGTGGTCATCTATAATGCATAGGACACTTAAATCATATAGCTTTAAACAAGATTCAGTGAGATTTTTAGTTTTAAAATATGTCATAAGACTATTAAGAAATGTGTTATAAGAAATAATTTGAGAAATTGGGATAATAATGACTCATGTTTTAGGGATTAAAACTAATTGGGAACAGAAATCACAACTTATATAGCCATTTTAGCCAAATTTTAGGAGTTTAATTCTCTAAATTTATATTGTAAACTTATTTTATAAATCATTTAAACTTAATAACATAAAACCTAAATATTTCCTATAAACTGGTAAAGTTCTTTCACTTCATTGTCAAAAATTAGATCACAAATTCTCTACCAAAAAACAAACCAAATATTAAAATAAAAAAAAATCAATGAGATTTTTTATCTAAATAGGATTAGGTACTCCATATACTTATTCATTTATTACCCATATTTACTATTCAAAATTGATTATGATAGTTTTACACATATACTTTTAATTGTAAAGTAACCAAAATCAAGAAATATTGTCATATAACATTATATTTACTTTTAATGGGTATCCAACAATTATTCCTTAATGTTTATTTTTCTTACACCCCAATAAAAACTTACAATGAAAATTAGTAGCATGATAACTTTATTGAAATTAAATGAGAAGAAAAAAATAAAATAAGAATAAAATAAGTGATAAAATTATGGATATTGAGTAGAAAACCCCCATGATATTCTTGATTTTTATTGTCTATAATCAATAATAATTCAATTTATCCTGAATTTGATAGGGGATTTTACTTCTTTGAATGGAACCACCATATCATTGTGTTTCCCTTTCCCTTCACAACTTTTTTCTTCCCATAGATGTCCTTTTTATCATTCTAGTGTTTCTACACTAATTTTTCATTATGATATAAGTTTCAATTTGTAAATACAAGTAATTAATAATCCATTACTACTAATATTGGATGAGTGGTTACCACTGGTGATAAAACACTAACACAGGATGTGATTTATATTTTGGTTTAGGTTAAATATTTGATTATATAGTGATGTGTAATCTTATTGCATTGTCATAATATTCACCAGTGTTCAAATAAACTAGATCCTCTACTCTCAAATAAAATCCATTTGTTAAATACTTGGACTCATCTTTTTAATTTACCAAAATTAGTCCATTAATAATAATCTTATGTAAAACTTTTCCATGAGGATGCTATTGGCAGTTTACGATCAACATATTATATCTAAATTAAATATATGTTTGTATATTCTCATTATGTTATCTTGAGTTACAACTACTTTTTTGTGTTGAAATCATCTGTAAGGGTCTCAATTATGGAAGGAAATATCTTAAGTACCTACATATTTTCTTTAAATATAAATATCTCAAGTGTATATCCCTATTTAATAAGTATTTGGTAAAAAGGATTCAATTTTTCATCTTCACAATTACAAGTAACACATATAATTTCATTATCAACAAATTCAGACTTGAATTTTTTTAAATTAATATTAATATCCTATAATCAAATCTACTGGTAAGACATTTGTAATGTCTTTTATTTATTATTATTTTGAAAAATAAAATTCCAATTCATTCATAAACTCATCGTAAAATGGTTCTTCAAGATAAAACATATTTGGGAAAAGGTTATAATTTTTTTAAACTTCTTTCTGGGATTTAAATTCTTTTAAATAATTCAATTAAGTGGAAATAATTTCTATTTATTCACTCACTTATTCAATAATTTTAAACATTTCTTTCAATTTTTTTCTAAATAATTCCCCCGGTTACACTAATCCTATTGGTTAACATTAAAAATATAATAATAATTACTATGAAAATATATCTTTGAAATAAAAAAATTCTTTTGAATATATATATATATATATATATTCCCAAAAAATATGGTGCATAACTCATACAACTATATGAAATATTTCCAAATTGAATGTAGGGATTTTTCAAAAATCTTTATTCAATATTTACTAATTTTCTTAAGCATGAAATATAGTGTAACATCGCCTAGGGTTAATATCATAAGGATTACACTCACAAACACAAAATTTATATTATCACTATTTATTGCCTAAAATATTTTCTAAAATTTAATACTAAAATAGTGGGCAGTTTGTATGTTAAAGTAAAATAGAATTTAAAACATAAAAACGTAATTAAAATGGAATTAAACTAGCATGAAAATAAACCTTATATAAATCATCCAAAAAATTTCTTTTATTGTCTTAAAAATTCCACTAATCTAACATCTTGATCATTTCACATCATACACATAAATCCACTAACTTCCCTTTGAAGTTGTAGGTATGAAATAAACTATAAAACTACAATATAGTGAATTTTACTCTCTCATAGATATAGAAAAGGAAAAACATATTAACATAGAGATAATCCATCATTGTACCCCACTAATTTGAAAATAAAATCACATCATCACAAGAGTATTAATTATATTGTATATTAGTACTCAAGTGACATAAGGGAAAACCGATTTGGTAGTGAGGAAGAAAATAATAGAAACCCAATATGAGGGTAACTATCACCAACCCCAAACTTAGCCTAAATTATAATTATTATAGATATTAAAAGAATAGAAAACATAAATGGTTTAGTGATATTATATACATTCTTATTCATCTAATAAGTGACCCTTGGGTTATCCTCTCACTATTATTGAGAGCCTTAAAATCACAATATAAAAAATAGAAAAAAAATATAAGAAGAAACATGAAAACATATGATCCAATTGATTATTTGAAACTGAAAAATTTTAATAAAATAAGAAACCCTAATAATATCCCATGATGAACTAAAACTCTCCTATAATCAAGTAATTATTCCCTTTATATAGTCTTATTATCCCTTCTTCCTTTTGAAATTTCATGTTATTTATCCATTTCATCCTTCAAGCTTCTCCACCTATTACTTCTATGTGGGTCAGACGAAAGGGGTCATGAATTCCCTTTAATCTTGTTTCATTGAAACTATTACCATGATTATTCATCTACTTTAATTTCTAGATAAATTTTTTATGGAATCCTTGAGAAATAATATTATAGAAATAGGGATTTTATTTTTTTATTTCAATCCCTATTTAATTATATATTAATTTTCCCATGATTTATTTCTTCATAAAGAACCTATGTAATATTATTTTATGTATCATCTAGATAAAATTATTCTAAGGATTGGTTGTTACATATCCCTTGTATGTTTCTGGTTTACTCAAATATATTATGTGAATGAAATCGAAATTTTACTAAGGATAATAAATTTATGTATCATCCAAGATGACTCTTATATATCATCATAATTAATTTTTATATTCCTTTGGAAACCTTCATATATTTCAACACTTTCAAAATTCTCAAGTGAAAAGTAATAATAAATCTTACATACTCAAACATTGAATTTAATTACCCATACATATGATTTGAATGACTCATATGTATAATAGGGTGAATCTATTGATTTCTAAATTTATTATCCACTATTGTTGAAGGAATTGTACCCATTCATTATGGGACTCTTATACATTCTATTAATTTTCTAATTTTTCATTTAGAATCTTAAAAGGAGTATTATGTAAAAGTACTTGACTTATACATATCGTAGTGTAAATTTTAATTTTATGAGTCCTTTTTCCAAATTTTACTTCATTATTTTAGTTGAATTTTACATATCAGAGTTTGTAGTAGAATAAACTATATGTAACTTAGTACGTTTCTCCATTTTAATTATTTTTTATTATCTTTTAGAATATTAATAACTTCTAGTAATCCATCTTCATATTTTTCTTACAATTTCTTCAACAAAATGTTGGACGTTTCTCATGTTATTGTATTTATTTTCCATACCTTACTTCTTCTTGATGTTATATTTCAAGCCATTAAATCCAAATTTTTCTTGGACACCTCCATGATAACTTCTGAAAAATGCCTAAAATTTTTGAATTAAAATGAACTAGATACAATTTTAATAAAAATAAATTACAAAATTATGTATTCAATGAAAAATCCTAAATTTTAATATTGTCTTCAATAAAATCCTAAAATTACCAAATTTATAAAAATTTATTAATTTTTAGGTAATATACTAATTTTGAGGTTAATTTGCATTGAAGAATTGATTGTAATTATGAAACTTTTGGTTCATGGAAAGATTGGTGTTTTTTAGTTAGTTTAAAAATATTTTTCATTTTTCATGATAATTATATGAAATAATAAGTTATTTAATAGTTTAATATTTTTGTTTTTTGTGTTTGTTTGGTATGTTATGACTCATTACAAAATAAAAAATTCAATAAGAATAAGAAATATAAGAAGATGGTCTTTATCGTTTTAATTCATTATATCTATGTATATATGCATGAGAACTTGATAAGTTGGTAGAATTTATTTGTGATGATTATAATATTATTCTATATTCATTTTTTTACTAAATTTTACTAATGAAAAATATAAACATTAGTGATTCAGAGCCATGTCAATAATGTGTCAATTTATTTTGATTGTTCAACCTTATAAATCATTGTGCATTTACTATTATTTTTTCTTAATTCCCATTAATATGAAAAGTAAAAAAATTCTATTTATTTAACCTAATTAAATAATAAAGGTTAAATGGATGTATGTAATATAATGTGAAGATAGAATAATTTAATTATTCACCCTCTCAATGAATCTTAGCATGATTTTCTTCAACCAATACCTACTCATATTGGTTACTCTATTTGCTTTAATGTTGATTTTGAATTTTTTTAGTTTATAAAAAAATAATCTCATAATTTTTTACTTTACATTTAGGGAAAATGTTTCCCAAAATTATTATAATTCATTTATCATAACTATTTTTTAGCTTTTGGTTATTGGGGAATAAGCTTGAGGCCATGTGTTGGTTCTATATTAGGTACATATGTAGCTATCCAGATTGAAGTGTTATAAAAATGGTATCATAGATAGGTATAAATTTAGGTTTTAGAAAATCTAATTGGAATAGATAATGGGATGGTTCATACTATATATTAATTGATAAATATTCATAGAAAATCTATTTATTCTAAAATTGTAGTCTCTAGGGAGTTTGTGTATAATAAGAGAATAATGAAATTACTTACAGATTATTGATTGATGATGTGATATGGATCTTTTAAACCATGATGGTTTGAGATGATAAATATATTCACATATCATTAAATAAAATAATATATATGAAATACACATTCATTGTATTTTGAAAAATATTTTATTACATGTAAGTGGTTTAAATAATGGTTTTAATGGGGTTTTAGAACTATTTATTTTGAAAATAATTTGTCTGAAATTATTTCTGAATGATTTGTGTGAAACTTGAATTATGGAAGGAATAAATCACAAATGGTTGAATAGAGAATCTTAAGTTGATGTTTTAATTCCATGTTTGTGTTTGAAAAATATATTATGATTTATTGGAATGGTTGTTCTACACAATGTCTTATTTTATTTTTAATTTTCATAGTATTGTATAAATTCCCAAATGAATATAGTATCTTCAAAAGCAGTGATTCATAAGCATGGAAGGGGTCTGCGAACTCTTTCATTTTTTTGTCTAATAAATTAATGTGTTTAAATAAAAAATATTAAGAAATATTGAAAGATAATGATAAAATCTTAGAGTTCTATATATAGAAATTAACCCTATTTAGAGGGGGTAATAGAGTGTAAGAAGATAAATATTATTTAAAAAAAGATAAACTGGATATTTTAGTTTTTTCATAATACTATAAAATTTTAAATTAACTACTTTTATTCTTTAGGGACCGACTAGTATGTTATTAAATATGGATATGTATGCTGAAATACTTGAGGATACAAATGAGTCAAAATCCAAAATATGTTTAGTCATTGTTTATATCTATATATATTTAGTTTAAGTGAGGATCAATATTTCATAGATTTATAGTAAGTAAATATGATAATTCTAAAGTATAAAACTTATTTTTTGGATCTTTCTATCTTGTTACATAACCTGGCCACTTATGATAACCTAAAATAATGATGTATTGAAATAATTTTTTGATACAATATTATATAGAAAGTTTTTTTATTTTATATTCACATATATGAAACTTTTATTAATAAATAAACTATAATATAATCGTACATTATGTATTCTATGAACAAGAATGGTTTTCTTCTACAATAGGGTTGGTGTAAACATTTTTATAGAGGAAAGAAATGATGTGAAATGACTTTAAATATAAAGGTAGTCATAAGAAATTAGAGATCTAAAATGTATCTTAAAGAGGAGGTATCCTATTTAATAATAATGTGGTAGTATAATTCTCTTGTATTATAACTTTATTAACAAATATAATATGTATCATTAGTTTGAATGGATTGGGTATCAAAATAATTTATTCACTTAGTTATTTTAACAATTGAGTATTGGTTTTTCTAACCATATAAAGAGACAGAGGATTCCTATAGAGATATATAAGAGAGTCAGATTTGAATTAAAAATGAGGAAAAGTTATTATCCTTGATGTGGATAGAATTAAAAAAACTACAAAGTGATGTTTTCTACATAGCTACACTAGTGAAATATAAAGTAGAAGCCGTTAAAATAAATTATACTTAATTATTTTTTATTTTATGATATTTTAAATATTTTATATGGGTGAATTTCATTCTTTAATGTTTTCATGAGTAGTATAATAATTGAAAATTTATTAAGAGTTAGTTTTTTCTCTATGAAATTTGTGATTCCTATTTTGGAAAAAGTAGAATAGTGGTTGAAATGTTTGTATTGTTTTATTACGATAGGATAATTATAAAAAATATTATAGAACTTCTTAGTTCTATATATGAACATATATTATTTCATAATTGAAATATATTATATAGTGATGTTTAAGGATTGTACAAAATTTTATAATTATAGAGTTTCTTTTAATTCATATAATTAGAGTGTTTTAACTTTTTGGGGAAAGTGGAACAATCATAAAAGTTGGAAAAAAAACATTTTATTGGAGGCCTTGGAGATTTAACAAGCTAGTTATCTATTTTTTTCATCGAATGTATATAACAAATGGATCAACATATGTTAAAAAAATTGTAGAACATTTATGGAATACTTATCTAAATTTATATTTTAGAGTTGTGTGATGTTTTTCATTGCCCCATTTTCTAGAATGATCCATGTATCATTGTATTTTAATCTTATGATTACTAAAAATCTATGATAGTTGGTAGTCGAATTAGAATACTGAGATTAAAGTGGTATTATTTTAATAAGTGTTTCACCATGAGAAATACTATTTTTTCCCTAAAGAGTGATGGTGAATTGTGGTTTTAAATCAAAAACCAAATTTTTAACCAAGTGAAAGTGTAGAATAAATACCCTATACCTTACATCAATGATTGTTTTGATATTTTTATGTGAGTGAAGTGGTTTCAAAATAATGATTTGATATTGAGATAACTCCATTTTAGGGTAAAGGAATAGGATATTCTAATGAATAACTTCATGATAAGGTATAAACATTATGAGTTATTGGTAATTCTAATTGGGGTGACCAATTTTCTTATTTTGTTTATGTTATTGATGAATCATATCTTCTAGAAGTACCTTAGATTTTTTTTGGTGTATGTGGATGATATATTAGTATACTCAAGATTACAATGGGATCACAGGATGAATTTTAGAATTGTTTTAGAGACATATTTAGAGAATAATATATATTAAAATCACTCCAAATGTAATCAATAAGTATTGTAGGGGATGTTCAGGGGAAAATTAATCTATGAACATGGTGTTTTAGTGGTTTGAAATAAAGTTAAATCAATGATTTCTTGGGAAATACTGGAGAATTTTTTTCTCCAATGTTAATATTAGTTAACAATGAATATGGGTACATGATGTTTTTTAAATGTATGGAAATGGTTTGGGATATACACTTGTTATAGGGGATAATGTGGTGTGTATGTATTGAAATAATCACAATCACATGAGACGAACTATCTCATGCATGACTTAGAGTTAGAGGTGGTTTTTTATTCCATGGATAACAAGAGACATTACTTATTTAGTAAAAGGTTTATAGTGTATTATGACCATAAATTTATGAATTATTCTTTATCTCAACTAGATCTAAATTTAATGTAATAGAGATTGGTTGAGATAATGGGTATCCATTAAAATAGTGAGTCATATATTATGGCTCACTAGATCAATATGGTACTATATTTATGATTTGTATATCATACACTTCAATATGATTGAATCATAAAATAACATAGTATGTTGCTTATACCATTATCATTTATTGAGATAAGGCTTATGATATGAAATTCATGGGATGAATTCATATTCCATATCCCTACCAACATAGTTTATTTTTTCTCTAATACATTATATGGATTAGTTATGGAAATAACATCATTCATTGAGGTTTTCAACAAATAACTCTTGAACATAAATTAATTCTCAGGTTCCATGATATAAAACCAAATAAATTCCAAATATATGACACATTTCATTTTATAATTAACATTGTAGGTTTTTATATGAAGTATTTAATCCCTCTTGTTGGTGTACCCTATTTCATGATAAGTAAGATTAATTTCACTTCTTCCAGGTACTCTATTTATAACTAATTGTGAAGGAAAAAACACTCCTTAAATGTTATGGGGATCTTAAAAAAATATTATAGTATCCAAAGTCTTGTGTATCATCTACAATGATTGGAAGATTTCATTTTATTCTTCATTGGTCATCATCAATCTCACCGCATAGATATAGAGGTTGTTGTGTGAGTATTTCATATATAATATATTATTTTTTATTCCATGGTTAATAATACCTTGATGATAGATAAGGAATGTTTCATGGGTTATTCAACTACTAAGGAAGGAGAGATAATCCCAAAAAACTAATAAGTGGTATCAGAACCTTTTTATTAAATTATAAAATGAGTATTTTTTTGCTTTTTTGAAGATCATATAACCATCAATATAATATGGTGTCACTTAATATGAATTTTTATAAGCTCCAAGATGTATACTCCCCATCACGATAGACATAGTTCACCCTTACAAGGAATGCACTATGACATGTTCATCACCACAACCTGATTGTCACCACTACAAGGTGAAAGGGTGTGGGGCACTCTCACATGGGAATTTTTCATCGTGCACCATGGTATAATCCATATCATGGGAGTCACCATTTTCTAGAAAATATGGGAACCATATATGGACCACGATGTAGATAAAACATGTTTTAGTTTCTAGATCTTTAAAAATTTATATTTCGATAAAAAAATTTAAAATTTGTAAATTTTTTATAAATTATAAGTATAATATAATATAAAAGGGGATTTTACATACCAAACATGGATATGAAAAGTTCATATTAATATATCATTTTTTAGAAGACGAATAAAATTTTTACTTTCTTATTAAATTCCTTTATATTATTTATATTTATTTACTATTTATAAAATTTGAATAATTTTCATGCTTAAATTTATATAATAAATTGTTTCTTGGAGATAGATTCATATATTTAATACTAGGTTTAATATCAAAAGATTCTGTTTCTATATATCTTGAAATTAGTTTATTTTTAGAGTTATGATCTTGAGAATATTTGTTAAATATAGTTTGTGCTTATTTAAATGGATATGATAAAAAAAATTAAAGTACCATAGATTAAAGGAAAAAAATTCAGGTGATCCTGAGCATGATGGGAAAGATGAAGGCAATAAAATTTATTCGAATTTGAAGAATGGTACTTCTTCTATAGATTCTCAAGGAGAAAAAGGACTAGATTACAAGCTACATGATGTAGTATTAACTAGTTAAGATCATGTTCATAAACTTATGAAGCACAAAATTTTGATCTTCCCAAGTCTATAGAAATAGAATAAGTGAATTATAATCCTAATTTTGATTAGGCAATTAGTATTAGAGGTAGAAAATTTCCTGAGATGGTTGAGTAGGCTCCACCACTAGACCATAGTTACGACTCATTAGAGGAAAAAAAATTCTAGTTTCCTTGATTCAAGAGTAGATAACTGAGCAATAGAATATCAATAAAATGGAGTGAAATTGGATTGAACTAAACGAGTAGAAATCATGAAAAAATAATTATTTCAATTATTATTTGATTAAAGGAATTAATGTTATGGTTTATAATAAAGGTTTTCATACCATGCCTCCTAGAAAATCTACAATGAAAAAGGACAACTCTAGTCTTAGAAGAACCACAGTTACAAGGTTATATGGTCCATTTCTCTAAGATTATGAACTGAATGAGGAATAAAATTATGATAATGAGTTTTCATAACATGATTATTAATGTTTTCATATGTCTTATTTTTTACTAGATTGAGGGAAGTTTGTCATATTTGACCCCATCTTCCCCTCCCCTTGTATTTCCTTTCATTAATATAAGGGGTGAGGGTTTTACTTTAATCTTGATCTATTTCATATATATATAGTTTTTGATTATTTGATATTATAGATATCATTAATTTGTTTTATTTTGAATAATGAATCCCTAGGTAGAGACACTTGGGGTTAGAATACCCACAAACCTGGAGGATTTTCCTTGTTCTAAAAAGGTAGAGGGTTGGTTATATATCACCTTAGGATTAATATGATAGAGAGTTTAAATATTATATAACTCTATAAATTTACCTAAAAATGTTAACATACCTTATTCATAATATTCATTTGAATATGTATTAATATGTTTGGCTTCTATTTTTGGGTGAGTAAAACAAATATGTGGGTTGCATAAAGAGTTACACATTAATGTGGTGTGAACATATTAATTTGGTGGATATAATTGGTATTCCAAAAATAACTCATTATATGATTGCATATACAAAGGTATAACACATAATATAATAAAATATTTTATGAAATGAAATGGGTTTAATATGCATGAGGTTTATAATAAACTTGTAATAATTTTAAAATAAACTCTTTAAAATGATATGTGTTAGATTCCTTCCAAATGGGAACTTGTGAATACCTAGATCATTAAGTGTGGGTGACCATAACAATCAGGTTCTCATGAATTATCTTATGTAATTCAAATATGTAATAAGGAAAAAAAATTATTAGGTGCCTTGTTTTTGGTGTTTTAATTGGGTTATACTAGTTGGGAAAGACCAATAGTTGGGATACTAGACGAATATAGTTCAGTGAAGCCATCTGATGTATTTGCTTAAAGAGTTATCCACTAAACTATACAATAATCATGTATTATATGATTAATATGATATTCTCTACCAAATATATTCATTGATTATTTTAATGCTCAAACTAGTGTAATTTATGATGAAATATGGATCACGTCTCACTAAATAGTTATAATGTATGGGGTAAACATTTTTATTGTGATTAATTTAATTAAAATTTATTTTTGAAAAGAAATAATCATTATACTCACCCATATATACATCTCTTTTATAGGTTATTTATTACTTAATGATAATAATATTGTTATCCATTATAGGTACTACATATAAAATAGTTAAAGATTGGTATTTAAGGTTTACAAGTGTTATATCAGTAGAGATTCATTATGACCCTTTGAATTTGAATGTTATAAGTTCCAATTGCACAAACTTTGTATCAAGGGTATTATATACTGGGTGTGCGTCACATATTTTTGATGAAAAATATATGCTCAGATTTTGTATAGAATTGAAAAATTTTGAATGATATATTCATGTTTGTAATGGATTTAGAGTTTCCACATTATAAGTTAGAACTTATGATCCGACATTACCAAGTATACAAGTACTATAATTGGAAAAAAATGTTGTGTTATCACCATAAACATGAATTTTTTTGTATCTTGGTTGAATAAAAATTTGTTTTTATTCACTATTAAGATCAATAGTTTTTCTATATATAAGAATGAAATGTTTTATGGTATTAGGAATATGGTAAACTGTTTCTATATTCTAGATATGGATAATTCATTCTATAACATTAAGAATCATAAATTTAGGGTTGATTTTAAACCCACATACCTTTGGTATTATCAACTTAAACATATAAATGAGATATTCATCCAAAGGCTATATAATATTATATTATTGGAACATTGTAAGTATATATCATTTGGAAATTTTGAATCTTGATTATTAGTTTTTTTTAAGAACCATTTATTAGAAATGGTGATAGTGGAATTGTGTTATTATATTTTATACCTGGTGATTTATATGGACCAATGAGCTCATAATAAAGTGATGGTTTAGGTACATCATTACTTTTACTGATAATTGTAGTCGATATTTATATATATTTCTAATTAAATATAAGTTTGAAATTTATTCAAAAGTTTAAATAGTTTTAAAATTAAGTGTATATTCAATTGGATAAAAGTATTAAGATATTTTTATTAGATTTTTGTGGTGAATACTTAAGGTTGGAATTCATTGATCATATTTATAATTTTTTTAATATTTCATAACTCACTCCTAGAACACCACATTAGAATGGTGTCCCAGAGAGTTTGAATTGAACCTTTCTAGATATGGTTTGATCAATGATGATTATATGTTACCTTCCTATTTATTTATGGGTTTAGGCTCTAAAGGATAATGCATTTGGACTAAATCATTTTCCATCTAAATCATTTATAAAGATATCATATGATATATGCACTGGTAGACATACCATTATATCTTTTAAAAATATTTGGTGATTTAAAGCATTTATCCAATGATTGGCTTCTCATAAGCTTGGATCCAAAGATGGAAAATTATTCTTTATTGGTTATCTATAGAAATATTTGGGGTATTATGTAAGAACCTAGATCTTCGTTTCAGGTATGTTTTTCCTTTTCTAGTCATTTTTGAGAAAAAGAGGAAAATCTAGAAATTTTCGAAGTACACGTCGTGTACTCTAATGCAGCACCAGGTCGTGTGTTGGTCATGTCCGGGCCACACACACGGTGTGTAGTGGTGATGTGGAGGCCTCTTAAGGCGGAGTACGGAAAGGCCAAGTACACACTATGTACCCCAGAAATACATGTCGTGTACTTTCTTTTTTTCATTAAATGGACCGGGGTTGCGCCTGATGGACAGAACTCGCTTCTTCTAGGTCGTCTTCATCCAAGAGAACCCGTACGGCCATAAAACTTCTCTGAGCCCCCATGACTCCGTACATTCTCCAAATCGACCACAGTCGATTACGTTGGGACTGCAACGGTAATCTCTTCTTTCTCCTAGATCTTTGTTTTCCAATTCCTCCTCTTTCTCAAGATATCATGGGTTGAACATTTTGTGCATTTTTGTAGATCTACGTCGTTATAAGGAGAATCAAGCCTTGTGGTAAAATTATATTGATCTCCTAGCATCAAGGTAGGTGGTTTGTGCCTTACCTTTAGAATTCTTTGAGTTTTATATGCAGTTCCACCAATACTCGTGAATGGGTATTGCGTGTTTACCTTTTTGACCCAGTTGTTTTCCTTCATTGATTGTATGCTTATGTAGAGGTGAATTTGATCATGCTTGTGTGTAATTGCTATGCTTGGATGTTTTTTCCACGCCTTGTTCTTGTTATAACCTTTGGGTTTTGTTATCCTTTGGTCGTTATACCTTTTTTCCATGCCTTGTGACCGTAGGATGGAATGATACTTCTGTACATGCTTGTTATGTTGTAGACTGGTTAGCCAAGTAGCTATATAGGTGTACTTTGGCCTTATAGCATTATTATGCACTGACCAGCACGGGACCATGATAACCTGGTGCTATAAACTATATGGGATAGACCTAGTGAGCTTCCTAGAGATCCTTGGATATTATAGGCTATATGGGGATAGACCGAGTGATCTTACTCAGAGAGTCTTAGACATTATAGACTACAGGGGATAGACTGAGTGTGCTTCCCAGAGATTCTTGGATATTATAGACTACAGGAGGGTAGATCGAGTGAGCTTCCTCAGAGAGTCTTTAATTTGTTTGAATTTATTTAAAACCTTTCCAGGCAAGAGAAGGAATTGACTGAGCAAGCTTCCTTAGAGAGTCTATGATAGACCTGAGACTATAGGAGGAATTGACCGAGCAATCTTCCTCAGAAAGTTTCTAGACCTTGGGGCTATAAGTGGGTTAGACCAGGTGATCTTCCTCAGAGAGTCCCGGACTACCCTATACAATATAGGGAATTGACCGAGTGAGCTTCCCCATAGATTCTTATAAATTCGAATGACCAAACCAGAGGGGTTAGGCTGAGTGCACTGCCCAGAGGGTTGTGGGTACATCTTGGTTAGGACTTGAGGGGTTGGCTGCGAGTACTTCCCAAAGGGGTTCTTATTGTAGTTATATATTTGCTTCACTTCTGCTTATTGTTCGGTGGATTGATTACTGTTGCATATCATCATGTTACTGCTTACTGTTACTACCTGATGTTTACTGTTACTGTTTACTGCTTGTTGTACTATTACCTTCCATATGCTCACTGACTGTTAGGCACAGATATTTGGGTGGTTTCCTACTGGGATTTAGTCTCACACCCTATTTGGGCCATTCTTTTGGGCCCAAGCAGACTATGTTGTTGCAGGTATAGAAAAGGGAAAGTGTCCTTCTACTTCTAGTACTTGATTGCTTTGGAGCAGGAGAGAATGGGACCAAGTCGAGGCTTGTGATGCAGAGGAGTTGCTTATCTATTTACTTTTCTTTGTACTTTAGTTTATCATTTTATTCATCATTATGACTTGTTTGGCTAATTTCCTAGACATATGTATCATGCATAATTTCATATATACATGTGTGCTCCAACTGTTTATAATTTTAGTCATCTGTTTTTTATTGTTCTTGGATATTCACTACTTCTGCTATTGCATGTTTTGTTTACTTCCATTGTGTACTCTTCCAATGAGGGCATAGTTTCCCCCACTATCTCACCCAAGTCCCTTGCTGCTATTCGGAAACCTCTGGCTTTTGGAGAAATGCGCTTGAGGCCATGTGACCAACCGGGTACGGGGCACCTCTGGGTGGCTTCCGGAATTGGGATGTTACAAAGTGGTATCATAGGAATTCTTTTCTCTTGACTTACTATTTGGAGACTTTATCCAGGGATAGGATGGATTCGGTACTTGGTAATAAGTTGTGCCCGGGAGTTGTTAACCCATGTACAGGGAAAAACCAATCTACCTCATTTATTGTAGTTTTATGGTTTTGTGATTTTATGGTTGATATGATTTCATCTAGAGTGATTCACATGCCTTGTGTTGTTATTTTTGTGCTATTGTGGTTCTCTTTCTGTCACAACCCGGTGAGATGAGGGTATTCCATCTCATGCATCATATAGGAACTTGTTAGAAATCAAATGCCATTCATTCTTGCCATACCATCTAGGGTGAATTAGCGATTAAATGTTGTTGTGATAGAGGTTGTGTAGATTATGCATGTTGTTGTGATAGATTCTTTGATAGAATCCCTACAGTTTGATAGAGAAATTGTTTGTATTATACCTTGCTTAAATTAACGCCAAATTTTTGTTCTTGAGGTGTTATGGGACCTCATGAATCGGAACTTGGTGGATCATTGACTTGTTACCCTTGTATTTGATATGTAGAAGATGTCAAGCTTTGATTCGCAGGGAGTATGGGCCCTCACGGATCGTAATTTGGCACCTTCATGTTTGTTTTTCAGGGTTTTCTGGGCTCCAGTGTAGTTTCTGAGATACTGCCTGGAAAAAACCAGAATACACGGCGTGTACATGACTACAGGCCATGTAGTTTTAATCCGTGTCACTGACTGTGTGAGCGGAAACACGGAGTGGTGAAAAAGTTTTTAGAAACACGCCATGTACTAAAGTTGCACGTTTTGTAATAGTGAGTTGTATACCCGGTCATGTCACTAACAACACGGGTCGGGAAAGCTCGTGTAGTACACGTCGTGTTGGTTATGATCACACCGTGTAGCCTCGCTTTAGATACCCGATCGTGTCACGAACAACCCGGGACAGTGTTATCTCTCCTATAGATGTTGTTTTTGTTCAGAACACGTCGTGTAAGGGTCCTCCATGTAGTCAATCATGTAACTAACAACACGGGTCGTCGAAACCTTGTCTAGTACACGTTGTGCCCTTAGTGAACATGCCGTGTAGTCTAGGGTTAATAGGACCATGTGAGTTAGCCGTGTAAAGAGACTCGGGCAAGGGAATGGATTTAAAGTACACATTGTGTGTGGGGGCAACACGCCGTGTCATCGGGGGTGTTACATGACCATATGTGGTTGAATTATACGCCCATGTGTCTGGCTTAAGATGACATGTTGTGTAGTTGTATACACGCCGTGTAGTTGAATTTTGTAGAACTTGTTTGTTCTTTTTCCCTATTCCCATTTTGTACTCTTGTGTTATCTATACATGATAATCCTGATTTAAGGTGTGCTTTTGTTCTTTCAGAACTATACCACTGAGACGTCCTTCGGTTGTTTTTTAGCTTCCAAATGGTGATCAGACACCAGATATGGCCGATCATGAACCTCCTATAGATCCTCCTGCTGTTCCAGCCTTGGCACCAGCAGTTATACCCATTGCAGGTGTCGATTCTTAGTTCAGGGAGGAATTCCTGAGGATGATGCCTACCTTTCAGGGAGAATCGCCTCCTGCCCTGTCAATCACTGAGTTGATGCGGGTTTTCCAGCAGCATCATCCGCCTACTTTCTCAGGGTATGGAGGACCTCGGGCTATAGAGTTGTGGTTAGAGGCCACACTGATGATTTTTGAGCACATACAGATACCTCCAAATAAAAGGGTAAATATTGCAGGTTATATGCTCTGAGACACTGCCAAGAGGTGGTGGGAGGTGATCTCATAGTCAGGGCGCCAGCAGATCTTGACTTGTGATGAGTTTCGGCACATCTTCTATGACTACTTTTATCTAGAGATCTTGAGGGTTGACCAAGCCTAGGATTTTATGACTCTCGAGTAGGGTACTTTTTCTGTTATGGAGTACTCATCTCGCTTTACCGAGCTGCAGCGCTTCACGCCTATTCCAGCAGGTGATGAGTTTTTCCTTTCTAGGAAGTTTGAGGATGGTCTCAGGCAGGATATCCGTTCCTAGGTGAATATCTTCAGGTTGACTTCGATCTCCTATATCATCAACCAGGTGCTGATCACTGAGCGCAATCTGAGAGATTCTAGAGCAATGATCCAGGGCGGTTCGACATCCAGAGTTAGTGCTCCTCCTACTAATAGTAGTAAGTGCCACAGGGAGTATGCTCGAGGAGAGTAGGGTAGGCGGAATGTATCCTCTGGAAACCAGGTTGTATGCTACTAGTGTGGTAGGAGTGGGAATACTAGGCCTAAGTGCTAGAGAGACCCTATGGAGTGCTGATATTGTGGAAAGATGGGCCATCTTCAGCGTTTCTGTCAGATATTCTCACCTACAGCTGGTGGTAGGGGTTCTTCTATGACCCCACGTGCAGGAGATGTATCACCAGCTTCTCACCAGTCTAGGAACTGGATTTCTTATAGCCGTTTGGGCCGAGTTGGAGGTCGCTTCCATGGTGGTTAGTCACCAGGTTACTAGAAACAGTAGAGTGGATCAGCTCAGAGTGGTAAACCAGGGGTGCAGGGCCGCGGGTCAGGCTAGACTTTCACAAAGGAGAAGACCCATCAATAGAAGGATCTTGGCCCTTCTACAGTTCAAGGTATGATTATAGTAGCCTCCATTTTATCTTCATCTCTTTTCAATACTGGTTCTCCACATAGCTTTATCTTTGTTGCTGTTGTGGAGAGCCTTGGGCTCTGTATCTTTTCGGTTGTCGATATGTTGACACTTGATACATCATTGGGGAGGAGTAAGTCTAGCTTACGTCAGTGCAGAGAGTTACCTCTTGAGGTTACAGGGTATCACTTCTTATGGGACCTCTATTTCTTAGAGATGACAGGCTATGATATCATTCTCAGTATGGACTGGTTAGTTCCCTTCCAGGCAGTCGTAGATTGTTATCACTGTAGGGTGAGTTTCGTATCACCAGAGGGTGGATCATTTCTTTATAGAGGTGATTGGGATGTCCAGGAGGGTAGAGATGGACTAGAGAATCATGGGCTAGGAGGAGTTACAGCCCATATTTCTAGTCTTTATCTGGTTGACCAGGGGATTTCACAGTTAGACTTTCCTCTGGTGGTGGATCGTTTCAGGTATGTCTTTCTAGAGGAATTTTTAGGTTTACCACCAGAGCGTGAGGTAGACTTCTCAATTGAGCTCGTTCCAGGAGCGGCACCGGTGTCCATTCCTCCTTATAGGATGGATACACTTGAGTTTCAGGAGCTCAAGAAGCAGTTGGAGGAGTTGCAGGCAAAGGGCTTCATCTGACCCAGTACTTCTCCTAGGGGTTCGCCTGTCCTGTTTGCGAAGAAGGCAGACAGCACCCTTAGGCTTTGCGTGGATTATCATAAGTTGAACTAGTTGACGGTCAAGAACCGATATCCCTTGATGGGGATCGATGACTGCTTTGATCATCTTTGAGGAGCCCGGGTGTTCTCGAAGATCGACTAGAGGTCCGCTTATCATCAGTTGTGTGTTAGACCATTTGATATACCTCTTACAGCCTTCAAGAGTAGGTATGGTCTATATGAGTATACAGTCATTCCATTCGGTCTCACGAATGCGCCAGGAGTTTTTATGGAACTGATGAACCGAGGGTTCCATCCATACTTGGACTCTTTCGTGGTGGTCTTCATGGACGATATCTTGGTGTACTCTCACACTCGAACTGACAATTCTACCCATCTTGAGATCGTTCTGAGTACACTGAGAGAGAATCAGTTATATTCTAAGCTCTCAAAATTCCACTTTTGGATGGATCATATTCACTTCTTGGGTCACGTCATCTTAGAGACAGGAGTATCAGCAGACCCAGAGAAATTGAGAGTTGTAGTTCCTGGGAGCAGCTGAAGAATGTATTTGAGGTGCAGAGTTTTCTAGGACTGGATAAATACTACAGGTGTTTCATATAGGAATTTTCACGCCTTGCATCACCGCTGACAGGTCTGACCAAGAAGGGTGAAAAGTTCTTATAGTCAGATTCATTTGAGTCATCATTTCAAGAGCTGAAAGGGAGGTTGACGTCAGCACCGATACTAGTCTTTCCAGAGCTGGCCAAGAGCTATATAGTCTATTGTGATGCTTCTGGTGTCAGATTATGAGTTGTGCTTATGCAGGGAGATGGCGTTGTTGCGTACGGGTCTCGATAGTTGAGGCCACATGAGAGGAACTACCCAACCCACGACTGGGAGTTAGCAGCTATTGTTCATGCCTTACGTTGATAGAGACACTATCTTCTATTAGAGCACTTTTTGGTGTTTACCGACCACAAGAGTCTCAAGTATTTCTTCACTCAGTGTGATCTGGATCTGAGACAGCGCAGTTGGGTTGAGTATCTACAGTCCTTCAACTTTGATCTTACCTATATGCTGGGAAAGGGCAACGCAGTGGATGATGCATTGAGTAGGAGAACTCAGATTCAGTCAGTTCAGGAGGCCAGTAGTGAGTGGCAGCATATGGCTCTATTCAATGAGATGCATTTGGAGGTGCATGACAAACAGAGGCAGATTTTTCTTTCTTCTATAGCTGTTACCTCTCCTCTTCTTGATCGGGTGCGGATGAGGCAGTTATCAGACTCAGAAGGCCTAGTCCTGCGGGAGGGTGTGTCAGGAGAGGACCCGCTTCCTGGATAGACAGTGGGTGAGGATGAGATCTTGCATTTCCAGGGACGCATATGGGTTCTAGTAGACATACGCAAGGAGATAATGTGGGATTTCCATTCTTTAGTTTTGTTAGTTCATCTCGGCGTCACCAAGATGTATCGTGATCTACACCGTCGGTATTGGTGGCCAGGTATGAAGAGATATGTTGTTGGGTTTGTCATGAGATATTCTACTTGTCAGCAGGTGAAATCGGAGCATCAGCGACCAAAAGGGCTTTTAAATTAGTTTCCCATTCTCGAGTGGAAGTGGAATGATGTCATGATGGACTTCTTGACTAGGTTACCGAGGTCACCCGAAGGGAGTGATGTTGTTTGGGTTGTCGCCGACCGGCTTAGGAAGGTTTCTCACTTCTTGCCGATAAAGGAGACCTTCAGTGTTGATGAGCTAGGGCAGTTGTACATCTGAGAGATTGTACATCTGCATGGAGTTCCACACTCCATTGTTTCTGACATGGATGCATGTTTTACTTCTCGGTTCTAGCAGGGGCTTTAGAAGGCTTTGGGTACATAGGTACTTTTGAGTACAGCATACTATCCCCAGACAGATGGCCAGTCCGAGCGTACGATCTAGGTGCTTGAGGATATGCTCCGAGCTTGCATTCTAGACTTCGGTGGTTCTTGGGAGAAGCATATTCCTCTTGTGGAGTTTTCCTATAACAACAGTTTCTATGAAACTATTCAGATAGAACCTTACAATACTTTGTACGGTAGGCCATGCCGATCACCTTTATGCTGGCTAGAGGTAGGAGAGGCAGCTTTGTTGGGACCTCGTCTTGTTCAGGAGACCTCAGAGCAGATAGAGTTGATTCGGAAGAGGATGGCTACAGTAGAGTCTCGAAGGAAGTCTTATGTTGATCAGTGGAGATGACCTCTGGAGTTCGAGGTCGGGGATCAGGTTTTACTACATGTCACACTGAGGTTGGGACACAAGAGGATTCAGAGAAATGGTAAGCTTTCATTGTGGTACATCAGACCGTTTGAGGTATTGGAGAGAGTTGGGCTGGTTGCCTATTGGTTGCAGTTACCTCAGAGGTACCAGGCTATGCACGACGTCTTCCATGTTTCTCATCTCCGACGTTACTTTTCAGACCCGTATCATGTCTTTCAACCTGAGGAGGTTTAGCTTGAAGCAGATGCGTCATTTGAGGAGCATCATATCTGTATTTTCGATCGTAGTATGAAGGTTCTCCATGGACATTCTATTCCTCTAGTACAAGTGCTATGGAATCATGGGTGAGTAGAGGATGAGACCTCTGAGAGGGAGGTTGATGTACGATCGCAGTGGTCGGAGCTGTTCGGGGTTTCTTCTTCTGCGCCTCACTAGGGAAATTTGGGGATGAATTTCTTTAAGGGAGTAAGTTTGTAAGAAACTGGATCTTCGTTTCAGGTATGTTTTTCCTTTTCTGGTTGTTTTCGAGAAAAAGAGGAAAATATAGAAATTTTCGAAGTACACGCCGTGTACTCTGATGCAGCGCTAGGCCATGTGTTGGTCGTGTCCGGGCCACACACATGGTGTATAGGGGTGATATGGCGGCCACCTAAGGCAGAGTATTTAAAGTCGAAGTACACACCGTGTACCCCAGAAGTACATGCAGTGTAATTTCTTTTTTTTTCATTAAACGTATCAGGGTCGCGCCTGACAGACAGAACTTGCTTATTCTAGGTCTTCTTCATCCGAGAGAACCCGTACGGCTGCGGAACTTCTCCGAGCCCCCATTCCTCCATCCGTTCTCCAAATCAACCGTCGTCGATTGCGTTGGGACCAGAGCATTAATTTCTTCCTTCTCCTGGATCTTTGTTTTCCAATTCCTCCTCTTTATCAAGATATCGTGGGTTGAACATTTTGTGTGTTTTCATAGATCTACGTCGTTCTAAGGAGAATCAAGCCTTGTGTTCAAAGTATATTGATCTCCTAGGATCAAGGTAGGTGGTTTGTGCCTTACCTTTAGAATTCTTTGAGATTTATGTTCAATTCCACCAATACCCATGAACGGGTATTGAGTGTTTACCTTTTTGACCCTGTTGTTTTCCTGCCTTGTTTGTATGCTTGTGAAGTGGTAAATTTGATCATGCTTGTGTTTAATTTCTATGCTTGGATGTTTTTACCAGGCCTTGTTCTTGTTATAACCTTTGGGTTTTGTTAGCCTTTGGTCGTTATACCTATTTTCCATGCCTTGTGACCGTAGGATGGAATGATACTTTTGGACATGCTTGTTATGTTGTAGACTGGTTATCCAAGTAGCTCTATAGGTGTACTTTGGCCTTATAGCATTATTATGAACTGAACGTAATGGAACTGTGAGAACCTGGTGCTATAGACTATAAGGGATAGACCAAGTGAGCTTCCATAAGGGTCTTCGATATTATAGTCTATACGGGGATAGACCGAGTGAGCTTCCTCATAGAGTCTTAGACATTATAGACTACAGGGGATAGACCGAGTGTGCTTCCCAAAGAGTATTGGATATTATAGACTACAGGAGGGTAAATTGAGTTATCTTCCTCAGAGAGTCTTTAATTTGTTTGAATTTCTTTAAAACCTTTCCAGGATAGAGAAGGAATTGACTGAGTGAGCTTCCTTAGAGAGTCTGGGATAGACCTGAGACTATAGGAGGAATTGACCGAGCGAGCTTCCTCAGAGAGTTTCTAGACCTTCAGGATATAAGAGGGTTAGACCGTGTGATCTTACTCAGAGATTCCCTGACTAACCTAGAATATAAGAGGAATTGACCAAGCGATCTTCCCCAGATAGTCTTATAAATTCTTATGACCAAAATAGAGGGGTTAGGCTGAGTGCACTGCCCCGAGGGTTGTGGGTACTTCTTGGTTAGGACCAGAGGGGTTGGATACGAGTACTTCCCATAGGGTTTCCTGTTGTGGTTATATTTTTTCTTCACTGCTGCTTGTTGTTTTTTTGATTGATTACTATTTCATATCATCTTGTTACTACTTAATGTTACTGCCTGCTATTTACTATTACTATTTACTAGTTGCTATACTATTACCTGCTATATGATCATTGACTGTTAGGCACAGATCTTCGGGTAGTTTCCTACTAGGATTTAGTCTCACACCCTGTTTGGGCCATGCTTTTGGTCCTAAGCAGACTATGTTGTTGCAGGTATAGACAAGGGCAAGTGACCTTTGACTTCTGGTACTTGATTGCTTTGGAGCAAGAGAGCATGGGACCAAGTCGAGGCTTGCGATGTGGAGGAGTTTCTTATCTTTTTACTTTTCTTTGTACTTTGTTTTAGCATCGTATTTAGCATTGTGACTTGTTTGGATACTTTCCTAGACATATGTATCGTGGATCATTTCATATATACATGTGTGCTCCAACTGTTTATTATTTTAGTCTTCCACTGTTTATTGTTCTTGGACATCCACTGCTTCCACTATTGCATGTTTTTTTACTTCCACTGTGTACTCTTCCAATGTGGTCATAGTTTCCACACTATCACACCCAAGGCCCTTGCTACTAGTCGGAAACCTTTGGCGTTTGGGGAAATGCACTTGAGGACATGTGACCAACCAGGTATAGAGCGCCTCTGGGTGGTTTCTGGAATCGGGACGTTACATATTATTTCTTTTAATCCTACTAAATAAAATTTTAGTGATATGTGGTGTTTTTCTTCAGAAGTAAAACATAATTCATGAAGTTAGTGGGAGGAAATTGAACTTCATGAAGTTCAAGTCCAAAAAAAAAAGATTTTTTCCTAAGGTGTAGGTTGATATAGTTCCATAAAGAGTTGTTTAATAAGAACTAACTCAAGTTACATAGGAACCTTAAAGTTATGGTAGTATTTTTCAATAACATGTGAGATATGGATTTTTCATAGCTATTGATATTGAGGTAATGTCCATAGGATATGAACATACCACATACTAGGATATTATGGTGAGTTTTCGTAATAAAAATGGTTAAATTAAATAGAATCTGAAATTGAATCCATGTATACTAACTATTTTTGGAACCTACTTGATGCACATAAAGAGATGATAACTATAGGATGAAAGTGAGTTATAAATAAGAAAACTGACATGGATGATTGAGTTTTGACCTATAAATCACACTTGGTTACAAAACATTATAAATAATTTCATGGTATTGACTATAAAGGAACATTTTCACCTGTTGTGATGATAAATTGAATTCAGATATTTCTCACCATAACATATTATTTTTATTTTTATATATATATTAAATAGATCCCAAACCCAATTTCCTTAATGAGAATTTTGTTAAGGATGTGTATATGATACATGCTAAAGTTTTGTAAGTGAAAAATGAGACTAATAGGGTATAAAATATGAAGCTATAAATTTACAGATTGAATAAATCTTCTCATAGTTGGAATATAAATTTTTATGATGCAATAAAAGAGTATGGTTACATCAAAAACACAATTGATTTATGTCTATATAAGAGGAATTGAGGTAGTTTTTTATTGTTTCCAATATTTTTTATAGATGACATAATGTTTATTATAAATAAAAAATTGAATCTTCACTCTATGAATATATGGTTAGGTAAATGATTCTCAATGATATACATGGGTTACTACACAAGAGAATGTTTAAGATATGTTGACAAAACCATTATAAAAACAATACCATAATGTTCATGTAGAATATTTAGTTGTTAGACATAAGATAGATTCAGTGTAATGGTTTTAAATGTATTGAGGTTCTATAATAAAGTAAATATCCATTTATCATTAATTCGTGTGTGCTATAATTTACTTTACATGAATAATGAAATGGAATTTTCCCCTAAAAGTTAGACATTGAGTTTTCCCTAATCTATGATCATTATGAAGTATAATGCATTCTGATGATATGTTAATATTTTCATGAATTTAATATTATACTCAATACAAATAGTTTTATATAAGATATTAAGTATATATTCATGAGGTAATAAGTAGATACTTATTACTTGCGATGACCATCCAAAGTGTATCTCAAGGAATTTCATATAGTAATTAATATACTTATGGTTATATACTAATAATAAACACTTTTTACCTATAGTTGGTGAGACCAAGAATAAAAATATTTATACAATAATAAATTTATTATAAAATTCATTTTGACATTACTAATAATGGGGTGTTTGGGTATATTTTCTATCATATCATCGGTTGGAGCATTACCAAGTCGGAATTTGTCCACTTATATGATGAGTAAATACATATTCCCCTTTATTTAATTACAGAGACAAAATGTTTTTCCATTCTTACATGAGTAACATATGGTGTTTCCAACTACTTGGAAGAGGTACATATGATATACTCATATTTTAAATAAATTATATGTGATTTATTCATTGAAAAGGTCAGTATTTTTTGGAGAATCAAGAAAATATGAGATGGACTATACTAGATTGACATTTTTCCATGCCTATTGGTCATTCTATTTCATCTACAAATGGATTATATAGGTATACATCTATTTTATATGATATATCTTGTGTTGGAAAATTTCATATAAATATATGGTTATGTTTAATGGATACCCCATTGAAACCCTTAGTATCTCGAGTATCATTGAAGCTTTTATAGAGGTTTATATTTACTTACATATATGAAATAGTGATTTCATACTTTTTATCAATATTAATAAGGACCACAATTCCACACAATTACGACATTGGTTAAGTATTAACATTTGGTAAAATTATTACTTCCAAAATTAATAAATCTTGATACACCATTTCAAAAAGAGTTTGGATGGATTCATAATGATTTGGGAAGTTTTTTATAAAGTCCTTGTGGATTTTAGTGTAAGTAGGAGATTTATGTATGTTCACTAAAATAGTGAGTTTTATATTATGTATCAAAAGATTTGTATGGTATGATATTCATGAGATTCATATCATACCCGATGATATAATGGAATCATATGGTATTATAGGATGGTTCTTATACTTACACCATATAGTATGGTAAGGCTTACGATATAAATTTCATGGGATTTGTGCATTTACCATGTCCCTCTCTATATGGTTTCTTCAATTACTAATCCATACAATGGATTTTTTTTTGAAATAAAATCACTCATTTAAGTGTTCAAGGAATATCACTCTAACATGAAGTAACACATGGGTACCATGAGATAGTACCCACTACATTTAACATATCTAAAACCCTTTATGATATATAAGGGATATGAACCCTCCTATTGATGTACCTTATTGAAAAATAATTAATTCAAATATATATTTTTCCAAATAAAATATTTAACTCTTATTTTGATAGTGATTATACTCTTTCAAGAAGAACATGAGCCTCAGCTCGGTTGGTGAGGACTCTGTAAGTGCATCCAGGCGACCAAGGATCAAATCTTGGCAGAGGAATATTTTTGGGTACTATAGTAGATGTTGTAGTAGGTACTGTAGTGGGAACTATAGTAGTTACTATTTGGAACTGTAGTAGTCAGGACTATTCCCCCGTTTGGGCCTTTGCTCCACTGATTTCATCCCCGGGTCCTTTAAGGCCTTCGGGCCACCCAGGTCTTCGGGTTAGTAAGGCCTTCGGGCCACCTCAAGGACTTCAGTCCACCTTAAGTATGGATAAAAACCAGACAACCTATAAGTAACAAGCTTTAGATGGAGGATGAGCAAGGAGCTTTCACCATAAAAAGTAGCTAAATGGATTACAAGAATGAGAGGTTATGTCACCTTCCATCAGGACAAGCATGTGCATGCATGGGAAAGCCTAGTCGAACATCTATGCGAAGGTTGAGAGATGATTTCACGATGAAGATGCTGGGGAGGAGCAGTTCCAAGTTGTTAGTTTGGGTTGTATGTTATGTTTGAATTCTATAGGCAATTAATTCCTCTAAGTCCTATGGGCCATGTAATACTTACTCCTACAGGCCTTGTAAGGGTTTCACCTCACCCCTTGAAAGGTGAATTATCAAAATCAATAAAAAATTAAGGCATTCCAGCCATTGGAGATAATACTCTTTCAAGAGTATGGGCATCCTCAAGAAGTAATCTAGGATGAAAATTTTAATTGACTACTTATGTTTATAGGAATAATTCATTTTATTCTTCAGTAATCATCATCCAGCATACTCTATCAAGATAGAGGTTTTCATAAAAGTATTTTAAGTATTCATTGTTCTTTATTATTCCATTTTGTTAATAGATTATTATTTAGTTCTTTCACTGCACATGATCATGATATGTCCCCCTAATACCCATCATGAGCATATATAATATTTTGAATTTTAGTTTGTATATACACAAGTAAAAGGTAATGTTATACTTAATTCCTTCAATATAATGACTTAATTTGAAAAATAATAAAATATTAACCAAAATTAGATGTGCATGATGGTGTATTTTTTTCTCAAAGATTTTCAAAAAGGACATTGAATGGTATTATACCATATTAACATCACTTTTATGATTATTAAAAATGTAAATAAAGAAAATCTTTATGATAACAACTATAAAAATATTAGTGGAACCTTAAATGGAAAAGTGACTATTGACATGTGGTATATTTTAACTAACTTGATGTTATAATCTAAAGTTATATTAGTAATAAAAAATTGTTCGAAGGAATATGTTATGAAAGTGTTTCATAATTCTAGTAAAGAAACATATCTAGAAGTGACTAAGATGAACCACTATATCATATAATAGTTTTGGAAGATATGAATTAATAAAGAGATTGTAAAATTATATATCCCAATGTTTTACTTTTTAAAAAGCGATAACTAGGCTTGAATAACATATAATAGATTTATAACCTTTTATTATTCTTAAATGTGATTGATAGAATATTTTAATAATTTTTTTTTGGTATACCAAGGTCTCCATAGAAGGATAATACTATCTGGGTGATTGTTTATTAACTTAAAAATTTTGAAGATTTATTAACTATTTTAGATATATTTTCAATAGAATATATGGGTATATTGTATATGAAGGAACTTATGATACTTTATGGAGTTCTTTAAATTATTATGCTTGATAGAGACTTAAATTTCACTTAAAGATTCTAGAGAGGACATAAAAAAGGGAATGAACATTAAATTTTAGTGGAGTGTGAATTATCTTCCACAAATAGGTGGTAAATCATAATGGAAATATTATATTTAAGGAAATCATTCAAACATATATTTTATATTTTTGAATATTAATTGAATATCACATTTATTTTATTGAATTTATTTATAATATTATCTAAAAATTATTTATCTGGATGACCACTTTTGAATCATTTCATAGAGGACTATGTTGATAACCATTTTATTAAGATGAAGTGGGAGGGAATTATCTCTTGAAACCTAGTTTGGTGTGAGATACAATTGATTTTATTAATGTTACCTAGAATAGAATTAAGGAATTTAAAATTTGACTTAACTCTTGTGATGATTGAAAATGATAACCTTTGGAGTTTAGGGTCAACGATCTAGTCTTTTTATAAGTTCCACCATAGTTGGGACATTACTAAATCTAGAATGAATGAATTTTTATATCATGTTATGTGGGTCCATTTGTGATCATTGAAGAGATTATATATGTGGCATATCATTTGGTGTTTCCATCAAAGTATGTTATAATACATAATGTGTTCTATGATTCTCAATTAAAGAATTAATTACCATATAATTTTCATGTTCATATTTATGATATAGTTAATTTATAAATAGTTATTACTATTTATAAAAGACCAGTATAAATTATGTTTGGATAGGAGAGGATCATAAAAGGAAATATTATTCATTTGGTGATAATGATATGAAACTGTGTAAGAATTTAAGAGGAACTTGGGAGAGAGGGGGGAATATGTGGTAAAAATAACAATATTTTTTTGTGAAGGATAAATCCTGGTGACTTTTTAGGGATTCAAATTCATGTGTTATGGATTATTGTGACACCTCAATGTTTTATGAATATTTATATTTTTGTTTTGAGTCATTTAGAAAAAAAAATTGATATATTTTTTACATGATGCATGGTTAGGTTCATAGTTTTCCAAATCATGAAATCTAACCATGAATTATGGTTTTAGAGCTAGAGGATGATATATATTTTGGTTTATGGTTATCTAAGAAATTAAAATTAATCATTCATTCAAGAATTATAACATAATTATCCATGTAATGTTTGGAAAATTTTGTATTGAATCTATATAGTTGGGTAAAATTTATTTGATTTTTATTTTAATACCCAAATTTATATTCTATTTGAATCATTAATAGCTTAATTCATGTTTAAACATACATAAGTATTCCTTATAGAAACTTTATGTAATCATTTCCATCAATTGACACCATTATATCTATGATCATGTAAATTAAATCTATCTAGAAGGAAATAGGTCTTATCTCTATTTGGTTATTAAATCATTATTTATCTTTTTTTTAGTGGAACTATCATGGAATATAGATCTAGAGCATTGGGATATAATTATCATGATTTTTTATTTATATTCCTTAATGTATTGGTCAAGAAAAAAAATTGGATCAAGATATACTTTTATTTGTAAATTATTACTTCTAACATAGATAGATCTTAATATTTCCGTGGTTGATTATGGTTCATTGATATTTTATCAAATGCTTGATTGATACATGAATTTTATCCAACAATTGATCATGTGAATTGATTTGATAAAATCTTATATCTTGACTTTTTAAAATCTTAAATATTTTTTCAATGAAATTAAATCAATAATACAAAATTAGGTTTTTATGTTGGGGTTTTGATGTTTTATCATTATTTTTAGGTGATTTTCTCATAATATACATAAAAAATATGTTTTTTACCAATGTTTATTATAACCAATGATGGTTTTTTAAATAATTTTTTATATTTTTTATTGTATAATCATTGTAAAAAAGTCACATTTGACAATATTTTTCTATAACCGACATTGAAAATAACTTTCAATGTCGATTATACAAAATAATAGTGATTAATGTTAATTTTTACATCAATTATATAATAATAATTGTGAAAACTATTTATTTTCAAAAAATAGATATTAATTTTCTCTATTAGATGAAAATACGAGATTGATAAAGGAAAAAATTAAAAGAAAACAAACAAAATAAAGAAAAACAAACTGAAGTATTTGAAATAATTTTTATTCTTCTTGTATTGTTCATTAAAATTATTTTATTTAGAGAAAAGAACACGTGAAGGTTCCAAAGCTATAAATTTTAATGAATTTTAGACTCCATGGTAAGTTCTCTATTTTTAATGTGATACGAAGAAGAATTATTCATTATAAAAAAATGAATCATTAATAGGTGTATCAGTCGGAAAAACTAATCAGAAACAAATTAAACCATAGGAAAATAATTATAAATACCATAATGAACTTTCTAAAAGAATAACTGATGGAAAATGAGGAGGACTAGAATATTTTATCTAAAATGAATACATATAGAACATAAAAAAATATAATTCAAACTATAAAAAATATACCATAGTATTATACATTTTAGTTAGTAATTTAAGATATCAAAGGTGCACAGTAAAAAATAAAAGAAACTCCACTTTGGTAAAATCCAAAATCTTAACTTTCATAACAATAATATTTTACCTCATAATAAAAACTCATTTTTAACATCAATTTTTAAATAAAATATTTTTAAAATTGAGCTTTAAACATCAGGTTTCAAATAACTGATGTTAAAACTAAATTTTTAATGTAGTTTATTTAAAAAACTGATATTATAACCCTCAATGGATTTTCTTAACACTGAATATATAAAAACCCAATGTTAAAAACATTTTAAAATTGATTTTATAAAAACCAATGTTAAAAATATGACATAAAATATATTTCTTGTACTAGTGAATGTTATAGTATTTTAATAGAAATCATGGATTTTGAGATTTTGAAATCAGGGGATTTGATTTTGAAAACTGATTTGTTAGATAACCATAGGATTTGGGAAAATGGGAATTTTTAGAAAAATTTTACATTATCTTAAATTTATTATGGATTTAATTTATTTTGATTTTTTATTTTTAATGGAAAACTTTTTTTGAGAAGTAAAAAGGTTGTATAAATAAATTTATCTTGATTATGAGTAATGGTTTGGAATTTCTAAGAAACAAACAAAGGGGTTGGATAATGATCTGTAGTTTTAAAAATTTATTAGGATGGGAAGATACATGATGTTTGTTATTTTAATACATAGTATCACTATGGTATTTGATTTATAATTTATTTAAATTAATTTTTTTTGGATAATTAAATTTTTAGGTGTTTTAGGATGGAATTTTTAGAATTTAAAAAAAATTATAGTGGTGTATGGTTAGCCTTCCCGTTTAATAAACTTTTTGGTTCCCGTGTGTTTGGTTTTATCTTATGGTAGTGTTTATTTTCATGTGCAATGCATGGTATTTTAAAACATCAAATATACTAGGAGTAACTGTGTGATAGTTTTTTGAGTTTTGAGCATGGTTTCCACACATTTTAGAAGATTATGTGGGTAAACTGTGTGTTGTGGCCATTGATTCTATTTTTTTCATTTCATTTAAAGACCTCACTCATTCCTCCCCATATCCCATTATCATTGCGTGATACCCCCTGTAGATCAATGAGAGAGACCTCTCCCTTGAAGACCTCCTCTTTTATGGAAATTCCTTCCATTTTTCTTAGTGATTCGCAGTCATCCGTCCATAGTAAGAACTCATCTCCCTCTAATGTATAATTTTCCATGATTTACTCTTCTCAATTCACTGTGAATTGAATCATCTGAACCCTAGAAGGGGTTTTTTTTATTTTTACATTTTTCTCTTGATTATATGACTTACACAACTTCATTCTTCCTTGATTGGGGGTCTACCATCAAAGGAGCCATGTTTCAAATCATCCTCACTTGGTTCTATATGTTTTGAGTTAGGTTTTCCCATTACTCATTTTTTACATTAAAAACATTGATTTCTTGGTGTTTTAAATTATTTTATTGATTTTATAATGTTGGTATGAAATGTTTTAATTTTATTTATTAAAATTTTATTTTATTTCATTTTGGTTTCATTAAAATAGAGCAGTTTTCCTACTTTAATGATTGGTTTAAAAAAAATTTTAATAAACCCTGCATACCATGTGTTTGAAAAAATCCCCCAGTAATCTTTAAAATTGTACTAGGATTTTATAAATATGTTTTTGGTATTTAAAAATTATTTCTCAAATGTGTTACCTGACAATTCAAGTGATAATTAAAATTCCAAGAATTGATAAAATATTTTAAGGATGATTTTGAATATAGTGTATGGTAAAAATGTTTTTTGGAACTTTTTGGGTCATTGGATAATCCAAATAATGATTACTAGGAATTTTTATGGTTTTATAAAGAAGGGGGGTCGACTTATTTATTTTATTTCATAGGTTCCTTCAAGTGTAAGGATTTTTAAAGTGTTATATAAATAGTTTCATATGGATATAAAGTGACTCTTTCTTATTAGTGGTTTTGGTAAAATGACCCTTGGGAACTTAAAATGTCTTTCAAATGGTGTAAAAATATCCAACCCTTATGAGATCCTTTTTGAAATCATGTATTATAATTTAAAATTGAATTTTATTTTATAAAAATTTGTTTTACCCTTATTAGTATCATGTAATTATTATTCCTGTTGTGGTTTATAACCCCTTGGGGATATTTGGAATTTATTGCACTTTTTATGCTTATTAATGATTATTTTCGGCATGTTCCTTATGAGTGTGAAGGAGTTGGAATGTGACTTACCTTTACTTATTTACACCTATTGGGTGTGAGTTTTCATTTTTACTCACCTCTATTTTAATTTTCATGGGAGTCCTAGGAATATAGTAGGTGACCAATATGAGGGAAACCCTCATATATATTCATCAATAGTGGAGTGTTTCTCCACTACTCTAATATGGTTAGACTGGAAGGGGTAGAGGGTCTTGTGAGATAGTTACTCCTATTTTACGATGGTAGATAATGGGATCCATAGATGTTTATTTTTGGATAGCTCGATGGAACTATCAAGGACAAGATAGGTTCATCCAAATCAGCCTAGGTTCCTTGTATACGGTGTGAGTCTTTATTACTATAGACTTTGGAAATTTACCATGACTATTAGGTACTTTTTAGGATTTTTATGTAACTTTTATAATTCCTTGATTACATCATCTTCCCATTTTTTATTTATTGTAACCATGTTACTTTAAGCCTTTTTGGTATTTTTAGGATATGTGGGTTCCTATTTTGACTTGTTCCATTTTTTTCCTCCAGTTTACTTTTATAAAATATTTTTAAATTATTTTTAATGTGTGTTCTAAAATTAAAATGTTTTTTTCATTTATTATTCTAGATTTAAGAAATTTATTTTTATATGGTTTTCTATGAAAATAGTATTTTCAAGAAATTTTTAAAATCTGGAATAAATAGTTAGTTGGTTCATTTTATATGATTTTAAAATCCATTTTTCCATGGTTTGAAATGATTTGGTAATATAATTAACCAACCATGTATTTATTTTATATAATAAAAGGATGTTTTTCGGAAAATGTGAAATTTTCATATTATTTTATTTTCTAATAAATCATATGAAAAACTATATCTTTGAATTATATTTAAAAATTGATTGAAAATGGTGTTATAATTAAACGTTTATAATTTTGTAAGGTAGGTGGTGGCCTACTGAGTATATTTATGATCATCCCTATCTATTACTTCATTTTTTAGCTTTTTTCATCTTTATATTACACTTAAGTCATTGATTTATTTTGGAGATGTAGGTTAGTTTCTTATTTTATTACATTTGACCTATGGTGCCTATTATATGATTAGTAAAAATTTCCATATTTTTTAACTGAATGTATGATTTGTTTCCCTTTAGATTATTTATCATGGCTATATAGTCTTTTAAATTATTTCTATGATTATGGGTGTACTACTGTTACAGTGGGTGAGGATAGCCATTGTTGGAATATTTTCTATAGGGGAGGGTGTTCAGAGTGTGATCTAAGAGATTATTTCTACATATATTAACTTAATATTTATTTATTACTTTTTATCTAATTTTATAATGCATTTCTGACTTATGTATTGTTTATGTTGAATTTTTAGGTGAAAATCTATTGTGTTTTAACTCTAACTCAAGGGTTAAATCATTCCCATTATATATATCTAATTTTTTTTCACTTGTCTCTATCCCATGGGGATCGATAACACCCCTTGGGCTAGTGGTGTCCCAATTATGGTGTTGGTTCATATGGAAACCCAAGTCGATTCATTACAAATTGTATTAGATGGAGGTTCTAGGGTGAGAGTCGATGTTTCATGAATATCACTTATTTTATTTGGGTGTGTCACAATAGAATCATGTTAGAATTTTTCTTTGGAAATAGGGAGGTAAGTGTGGGGAGATTCTACCAATCTCTTTCCTACCTTAATCCTTCAGTATCCATGGGAATTGGGATTCGAATTTGAATTCAATATTTTTATTATTATTTATATTGGTGGTTTTTCTTCTAAATGGAATTATATAAGTTTCCGTGGGTTCCATTGTTGATGGTTTTGGATATAGTTGGGAAAAGGGAATCAAGGAATAAATTTTTAATGTATGTAATGAAAAACAATGAAGAAACCTATATATATATACAATATATGCACTAGGGACCATTTCATGAGTAGAGTGTAGTCATCAACCATGTGGTCAAATCAGGTATAGTTTCACATCCCATTGGTTTCTCTATTTAGACCCCAGGACTTTAGGATTTCCTAGATGTTTTAGGAAATGGGAAGAGAATAAAAGTTGGTATTGTGAGTTATTGATCATGTGCATCATTTTTTTAATTGTGGTTTTCCCCATTGTTGTGTCTGATTTTTCTGTAAACTCATTTTCTTTTAAACAAAGGGGAGGATTTTATTGGAAATGTTTTTGTGAGTTTTAAAAAGAGATTCTTCACTTTTTTATAAAATTAAATTGGTATTATTAAAATGTTTTTGGCTTGTTTTTCTCTTAATTGGTTGATTTTTTTTGTGGAAACAAAGTGGTGTTTTGTTTTTAAACCCACCTAGTGTTAAAAATTTAAAATATCCTGGAAATTAAATGTGGTAATTTTGAAATTTTATTATTTTTATCTAATCATAATGAAAGAGTAAACATTTTGAAATATTTTTATTGAATAAAGATTCATAATCTCATGTGATTTTGTTGTTTTTTCAGGTAAATTGGTAGATTTCACAAAGATTGGAAAAATTTTGTGGAATCCCCCTGGGAAATTGGGATTTTAAATTAATTCATGATCCTTAAATGATTGTATTATTTTAAACACCCATGTGTTTTTTGATAATGGGTTTTTATTCCTATGTTAATATAGAGGGTTCTAAAAGAATTGGGATTTTGGAATTTTTTTTACCTTGCCTGTCTTATGTTTTGGATTTTTTCCCTCTATGTGGTTCAAAATTAGTTTAGTTCATTTGGGGAACATGGATGAGTCATGGTCTATGTTTCATTTTATATAAATTGTTCTCCTAGAAAGATCGTGGATATGGATGGAGTTTTATCTCTAGGGTTGGATCTTTTTTTCATTCTTGGATCTTTCCCAGACTTCGATTAAAGTGGAAAGTGTCAAACTCCTCTTATTTTTGTATTAATATATTTCATACTAAGTTTTTCTAGGGACCATGTTATATTGGTTTTATAAAGTTTTAGTTTGGTTGATTTTAATAGGATTTATTTACTTGAGATATTATGTGTAATTTTATCTTAGGATGATTATTGTTTTGAGTATTTTTTCTTGATGAGTTATGAGCCTTATAGACTTGAGGTGGATTTCATTGGTGTATTATTTGATCTTGTCTTAGTTTTCATTTTTTTTAATTTAGTTTCTTCCTCATGGGGTTTGTGGATTCTTGTGTTTTATCCTTTTTGGGGTCGTTAGACCCTATGGGTGTATTTTTAAAATGTTTATTTTATGAATAACTTACTTTTTGAGATGCATTTTCTTAGTTCTTCCAGTGTTTCCATGAATTATTACTATTTGTATCTCATTTTCTTATTGGTTTGGGAATTAGTGACCATTGTTTTGGTGATTAAGTAATTAAGACATATGTGGACTTTAGGAAGTTGAGCACTCAGTAGTGCAGGCTTGGTGGGGTTCACCATGGGATGGTAACTTGGGATTAATGTCCCAATTTAGACATTGAGTATGATAACTGGGTGGATGATCCAAATTGTTCTTTTTTTCATGTTCATGAGTGGTTCATCGTGATCCTTATAGTAGAAAGTCATATTCAGTTTGGTGATGATTATTATTAGTGTATGTTGAGTTCCATTAAGATGGGCACCCTTAGAAGTTAAAATTAATTATTGGAGGTTTTTTGTGTGTGATGGAACTATGTGATTCTAAGGAATTATTAGATAACAATATTAGATTTTATGGTTTGGTCTCATGTGATTTCCTCTTCTTGTAACATCATTAAGAGAATGTATAAATTGTGGGGAGGCATATGCTTAGTCTTTATACCTCTCATGATCTTGCTTCATAATTTTATAGTGTTCCTCTTAGATATATATTTTGGATTTGTAGATATGGTATGTTCATCTCAGAGGAATCATTATTATTTGATGTATTTCTCCCTTAGGTTATCCCTTGATGTGTTATCATCTAGCTCACCTCATTCCATGGGGTGTTGTTTTGACTTATATTCTCATACATTCGCTTTGAAAAAAGAACTTTATAAGGGAAAAAGAGGCATGGTGGGGAGACTATAACACCCCATTTAACTTTATAATTTAATGTATTATTAATTTTAATACATTTTTTTCGGATAATTAAAGAGTTTTGGGAAACAATTTTCAAAATTAAAAAAAAATATATGGTTGAATGGTTAGTAAATTGTGTGGTGTCCATGAATATGGTTTTTTCCTAGGGATGTGTTATTAGGCATGGTCATAACATGGTTTGTTAATCTATGTGAGATCCTGAGAGTAACTGTGTGATAGTGTTTTGGGTGCCTAGTTTGTTCATCATTGTTTAGGAGATGGTTTAGGTAAACTGTGCATCATTCCCAATGATTTAAATTTTTTATTTTGTTTATTTTATTTTAAAAAAATCACTTATTCCTCCCCATATCCCATTGGAATCATGTGACACCCCTATTCAAGTCATTTATGTGACTTCCCCCTTATGGACCTCCTCTTCCAATGTGATTCCTCTAAGTTTTCTTAGCGATTTATGTTCATTACACCGTAGTAAGAGATAATCTCCATCTATTAATCATTTTCCATGATTTCCTCCTCTCATTTTTATTTGATTTTCCTTGGTCAAACCCTAGGTAGGGTTTAAATATAATTTTGACTTTCATATATTTATTTTATAACTCATGTGGGTTCATTCATCCTTTTGGGTGGTCCTCCATTAAAGGAAACATGTTCCAAATCATCATGGTTTGGTTCCACTTTTTTACCTAGGTTTTCCCATGTCTAGGATTGTATTTTAAAACTACTAATTTCTTGGTGTTATAAATTCTTGTCTTCATTTTATAATATTTTTATTATATGTGTTTATTTTATTTTTATGAATGAAATTGTATTTCAATGTGGTTTTCATTGATAAAAAATATTTTCGCACTTGAAGGTTAGTATTAATTATCTTAATAAACAATCCATACCATTTGTTTTTAAAATTTCTTGATTGATCTTTAAAATAGTACCTAGAATTTATATATATGGTTTAGGGATTTTAAAGTGACTTTTAAAATGTGTTACATAAAATTACATGTGATACTTGAAATTACAATCATTTTTAATTAATTTCATGGTTAATTTTGAATATAGTGTGCGGTTAAAAGGTGTCTTGACTCCTTTTGCATCATATTATAAACTAAATAATAATTTTAAAGAATTTTTAAGGTTTTATAAAGAAGGGGAGTTGATTTGTTCAATTTATTTCTTGAGTTCTTCCAAGTGTAATGATTTATAAAGTGTTTTATAATTGGTTTAACATGGTTTTAAATGGACTCTATCTTCTAATTGGTTTTAGTGAAAGTCCCCATTGACACTTTAAATGGTTTTTAAATGGTGTGAAAATATATTGGTCATTCGAGCTCATTTTATGAATAATCTATCGAATCATTTTAAGTGAAATTATTTTTATAAAAATTAGTGAGACCCTCATTATGACCATGTAATTGTTGTTCTCATTTTGGTTTATAACCCCATAGTGCATGTTTTGAATTTATTGCAAATTTTTTATGCTTATGCATAGATATATTTGGGTTTTTGCCTTTAAGGTTGAACAATGTGACATATGAATTGCCTTTAAATTCTCTAAACTTATTATGTGTATGTGTTAATTTATGCTCACCTATATTTAACTTATCTTGAGAGTATTAGGAATATAGTTTGTGACATGTATGAGGCAAAACCTTAGTATATAAAGTGTGTAGACTAGGGAGTGTTTCCCAACTTCTCTAAGATAGTTAGCCCATAAGGGGTCATGGTCATTGTGAGCTAGTGAATATTTTTGTTCCCATGGTAGATAAGGATATCTAGGGATATTTATTTTTGGATAGTTATATGGAACTACCAAGGATGAAATAGGTTTAGTAGTGCTGGCATGGTTTTTTTGTAAGTGTGGGTATTTATTACTAGATCCCTAAGATGTTTCCCATGAATATTTGGTCCTTTTTAGATGTTTTAATGGATTTTATTTATTATTAAATTACATCCCCTACTAATTGATTGTTTATTGGTGTCATGTACCATTTATATTTTTTGTTATGTTCTTGGTGTGTGTGTGTCTACTATGACATGTTCTATGTTTTTATTAGGTTTACTTTAAAACTATATTTTTAAATAATTATGAATTTTTTTATAAAATGGAAATAGTTTATTCATTTCTTAAATGGTATCTATGAAATGGCTTTTTATATTGTTCTTTATGAAAATAGAGATTTTAGGAACTATTTTAGAAGAGGAGTAAATGGTGGTTTGGTTTATTTTCTATGATTTTGAAATCCCTTTTTCCATGGGTTTAAATGTTTTTGGTAATATAATTATCTGCCCTTGTTTTTATTTAATATAATAAAAAAATTTGTTTGGAAGTTGTGAAAGTGGAATATAGTTATACTTTTTTCATAAAATATTTGAAAAACTATATAAATGAAATGTATTTCAAAAAATCATGAAAATGGTTTTGTAATTAAAATTTTTTCTCTTGGTGTGGTGTGTGGTGGAATATTAAATATTTTTATAATCAAACCTTTCTAGCATTTTTCTATTATTATTTTTTTGTTCTTTACCGCACTTAGAGTATCAATTGATTTTTTTGGATTGGGATTAGTTGTTTATTTTATCACATTTTGTTTATGGTTCTTATTATATGATTTGAATGGATTTTCTATATTTTCATAGAATGTCAAGTATGTATCCCTTTAAATGTTTTATCTTGTCTATATAGGCCTTTTACTACTATGCAAAGTTGTACATGTACTATTATTACAGTGGATGAGTATAGAAACCGTTGGATGTATTTCTACAAGGGAGTATGTTTTGAGGGTGATCCAATTATTTATTTCTGCATATGTTTCCTTCCTATTTCTTTATTCCCACTAGTCCAATTTTGGAAAGTATGTATGACTTATAGATGGGTTATTCCAGATTTTTAGGAGAAACTCCACCATGATTTACCTCTTTTTAAAGGGAGAAATTATTCTTTTTATATGTATTTGATGCCCCGGTGCTTTTTGTTAGACCATGGGGATGGGGAACACCCATGACGATAGCAGTGGGCTTGGTTGTTTGTTAGCTTGTGTGGTAGCCCAGGATGGTTTATTATAGTTATTAATGGGGTAATGATATTAATGGGAAATACTCTGGTGGATGTAAATCCATTACAGGTTATTTTATGATCATATGATGGTATTATTTTGTGGTTTTAATTCATATCTCTCATTATTGTTTATATTTTATGTGATTAATGAGATTCTAGGTTAATAAGAAATAGATCAAGGTTAACCTATTTTGTGAGAAAACAAGTGAGTTTTTTTGGCATCATATAAGATTATGTGAACTATTTAGAAAAATATTTAATTTCAATGTTTTAAAATGTTTTCTAAATGGAATTGGTTCTGTATTTTTGAATATATAATATAAATTAATGAATTAGAGTGATTTAGGGAAATCATACTGATTATTTTTTAAACCATCCCTTATTACACATCTTGGAATGACTTTGTAGGTATCAATTTTCATGACTCAAAAATGAAAATTTTAACATCTTCATTAGTGATGGATCATATGTGCGACATTGGTTGATGTTTTTTAATTTTTAACTACACATCATTACTAAAACTATTCATAGAGATCAACATTTTTATATTTTGTTATATGTTTAATTGAAAATTTTCCCCGTATAATTTACTAAATTATAAAAATTTATCACATTTTTATTATTTTTTATTATTTTAGAGTTTAATTATAAATTAAAATAAATTTTTTATTTAAAAAAATACTTATTATTATTGAGTTTTATTGAATATAGAAAACTATATTCAAAATATTTTAAATTTAACAGTTGAAAGAATGCATGACATAAATTTTAAAGAAAAATAAACTACATGATCGATTGTGTAGTTCATTCTGATGTATTTGTGAATATTTAAATTTTCAACTAAATGGTTGACTATTTATAAGGTCATTATTTACCATAAAGGGAAAATTAATTTACAAAGTTATTATGAGTGTTTTTAAACACCTCACGTGATCTATTTAAATCAAATAATATTCTATGTTTTAAATAATGACACATGGAACCATATATGGATTTAATTGAAGATCTTTAATAAAAGGTTATAGATTAAATTAGATGGAGCATGTATAAGAAAGAAGAGTATTCCACATATTATAACTTGGGTATATCAAATTTTGGGTCTTGAATAATGAACCACATTGGATAATATCATACTTTATGTTATGTTATATCAAATAAAACAATATTTAATTAAAAACACATTAAAATCCCATAACAAATATGTAACCAAAGATCTAATTAACTATTAATCATTCATAATTAATCTGGAAGATGTAAAAATTTTGAGTTGTTGATGGAGATCCCAATTCATGTGGTTGAAATGAAAAAAAAAATAGTGGCTAACAAGAAAATTTTTCGAGGAGAAGGGTATTTTTTATCTTAACAATTTGAGAGATACTCCCCTATGGTGGAAAGGGAAGTTATTCCCTATATATTTAAATGAAAAAATTGTGGAATTATTTAAATTATAAGGAAAATAATCATATGATGAATAAAATAGAAGAATCAAAAGATCATGAGATTAAAATGTGTTGTATTTGATATAGAAGAGGTTGAGGATCCAAATTATTCACCGATGCACATGTAGAAATCACATGAATATCATGAACATATGGATTGATGAAAACGGAATCTATTGATTCTATTGATGCTTATAAAGGCAAAGTAATCCTAGAGAAAGGTATCTTCCATATATCTAGAATAATTTAAATTTTTTTAATTTTTAATCCATTTTCATATTTTTTTTATGTAACAATGTTCTTCCCCGATTTCTATAATCTCCCTTTTCATTGAGAGATAACCCATGTAGTAGATTTGAGGTGGTAGTACTAGAATAATTTATGGTTTCTATATTTTAATATTTCTATGATTTAACCTTTACTTTTTAATATAATAAAATACATTTGGAAGTTTCAATAGGAGTATTGGTGATCATCACTCTTCCATTCTTATCACACCACTATGTTTCATTTTTCACTATATGAACTATGAAAGATTCCATTTACTTGACGCACACTTTATATGATAGATTTTTTTGATCTAATGGATGAGTCATGTATGATCATGTCCATGTATTCTAGGGTGAAATACTTGGGTTTTTAAATCTTTATATATATATATATATATATATATATATATATCTCAATATAGTGTGTTTCAAATAGAAGAATCTAAGCCATTGTTGGTATCTCTTTATATAATGGAGTTAAGCGATTCAAAATGGTTTTATAAGAGGATACATAGACTAGTTAACTAGTGATAAAAGTGTTATAAAACATATAATATAGATATAGATAGAGGTTTCATAATTAATGTTATGAATTTGGGTTATTAAAAATGTATTAAATTAGTATAGGCTTAAGAATACAATAATGGAATGAAATCGGGGACTCTAATTAGGATTATCACTTGTTTATTATAATAAATTTTATTTTTCTTCATTTTCATTTTTAATTTAAAAATTAAAAATCTCAAGAAACATTATCATATTTTTATTTTTATCTAAAACACTCCAAAACATTAAAAAACTATTAATATATAATAAATTTTGAGTGTTTATAGGTCATGTCAAGAAACATATCCAAGATTATACTATATTTCATTTCATTAAAATTCATTTATAATTATATTTTTATGGGGATAGTGCTAAGACCTCCCATAAATTTCAAATCAATTTTATGCAGTCTAATTGAATTCCACTGGCTTTTTGTATTTTCTTTTTAACTTTTGTTTTTATTAATTTATTTTCCTTCTCTATTTTTTTAATTTTTTTTTTTGATGAATTTTTATTAATACCAATCATTCCATAATGTCTTATTAGAGTCTATAACATCAACATAGTATGTAAAAACTCAATTTTATGGCTAGACAGATGAAAAATCAATATATTAAACAATAATTTTTTTACAAACACGGTTTGAGTAAGATATGTTGAAGCTTATGAATGGGAAATGCACAAATAAATAAAATATTAAGTTTAAAATCCTATATGTGAGTAGGGATAAATTTAAAAATTATAATTTAGCTAACAATAATAATATTATTCATTTTAGAAACATTATCAATCTTCCTCATACAATGAAAAATAAAAGTTAAGCACTGAGGGTATCTAGAATAAAATTCTAATAGACCAACCATTTGAACTATATAACTAGATAGATCAACTAAAAAGGTTGGAGTCATGGGAAATTCATATTACTTATACCCTATAATATTATAAGATACAAATATTAGAGGAACAATAATAACAATTGGATTAAAAAATAATAAGTCCCTCTAACTTTTAATGAAGAAATTATAAAGGTTGAATAAAATTTGGAAAATCCTTCACTACCTAATCCATAACAAACTATCTTCTATAATCATAAAATGTGGAATAAATTTAAATATCATATTTATTTGGAGGATATCAATAAACTTTAGATATATATTGGAATATTTTTTACAAGATAAAGTTCATGAAGATCCTCCCTTGTTTTTTAACCTTTTTATCATACAAAGAAACATAGGGATTGCAATGCCTCATAACGATGGGATAAAAAAATACCTAAACAAATGGTTTGAGGCCCAAACACAATAAGTATAATTAAACCATACTAAATTTATAAATAGTTTCTACCATTATATTCTTAAAGATGCAAAATGTAGTCCAAATAAAATATCTCCCATCAACTATGGGAAACATATTTAGAATACCATTGTTGGAAGTCATCCATTAATGAATAATTATGGGGGTTAGATAATAGGATATAATAAAGAAAAAAATTAATGGTACATATATAAATTTATTATGAATGATCAACAAAAGTATATATAACTATTTATTATATAAAACCTAATCATAAATCCAAGAAACACACAGATGCTATAGGAAATTATGAAAAATGAGCTACCATTTGAGGTAGAAACTAAATCAAGGAAAAAATAAAGTGTCTGGTCCATTAAATTTATTTAGAAAGGAATGGTATAAGTACTAGTGATCAATGGAGGAAACAATTTTCATCAATTACATAGGGTTCATTTTGGTAGTGAAAAAAGATAATTATGAGTTAGGTCTTAAATGATGAAAAATACATAAATTAGTCAAAGGTAAATTATAAGATTCAATAAGGGTAAAAAATATATGTATGGTGGAGATAACAATGATATTTAATATAACAACAGGGAAGATTGATCTTTCTATATATGTATATATATTGGAGCTTCATTAGTGATAAAAATAATACTAAAAGTCATAAAATATCGATTATGATGACACATCAATGTAAACTATCCCCAATAGAGTGAAGGCATAGAATTACTAATATCATCTAAAGGAAAAAATAAATTCAAATAAAGGAAAAATAGATAAAAAATCATTATACCTATTTATATTGATATTTATAACATTAATGAAGTCATAAAAAGTAGAGATTTCAATATTGTGAAGCTCTACTAGATGAACCATTTACTAATAAAGAAAGATGATGGAAAATCATGGTTGAGATCTCCCAAAAAAAGATTTATCAACTGTGAAAGAGAAAACAATTATAAAAACCTTGTAATGAGACTAAGTAAAGGGGTGAAAACTTATCCCTTTTATGATTAGTGTATCATTCCTAATTCGACATTGAGGACCCAACACATGTCTTTATTTCTCTAAATTTTTAATATGGTAAAAAAGAGGTGAAAATATATGGAATCTTGTGAGGGAAAATGTGTTTAAAAGAGATTGAAGTATATACTCAGGAAATGAATATACAAATCATTAAGGAATATGAATAAGTTCGTATATATCTTGAGTACCATGAAGAACAAACTACTCATGAAGAATAATGGATGCCACATCCAAATAAAATCTAGAAACCCTCAAATAATTATACATTAACTTAAGATAAAGATAAATACAATCACCCTTATATATTACAAACACCCATTTATTCCAAGTTTATAATTAGAAAAGGGGTGATAAACAAGATGTTTAAATGGGAAATTCTAGGATAATATTTTTTTAGTAATAGATTAAACTACATATGGTGGTTTAAATCAAGGAAATCCCATCCCATTTGTATATTACCATAGTTATGAAAATTTTCTGGTTATAGGAAATATAAATGTGACACTTCATGGTATAAAACCCATTTTTTCATTTTTTTCACAATATTTTCATTTATTTTGAGTTTTTTATTTTAGAAAATTCATACTATAGCCGTTTGTTTATAGGAATCTTGATGATAATAAATTATTTTTTCCAAAGTTGTCATGTAAATAAAATATCATTCCTGTCATTGTTACAGTCCCACCATTGCTACAGTACTACTACAGTATTTGCACCCAATGGGTTTTGAACCCCCATTTCTCATGTAGGATTAAGGGGTGTTTACCACTAAGACAAACCCCAACTATGTTTCCAACATTATACTCATATTCCTAGTTCGTATTCTAAACCTACATGAGATATTATTAATAATACAGTCATTATTGAGAGAATTGAGACAAGTAAACTACTATAAATTCCCGTTTTTATTTTTAAAAACTAATAAAGGTTTTGTTAATATGGTTGAGTCTATTAACTAATTTTTAGTCCTAAGAAATATATTAATCCTACCTTCCATTTTACTATTCTCTAATCCCTTAAAATATATGGATAACCTTACGTGTAAGGTATATTTTCCACCCAATTTCCCTTTCTTACCAATATAATCACATATTACATGAGTAAAGTTCATCTAAGTATAGGTTTAGGGCTTGGTTCATGATTTTATTTTGTAGTTTATTCAATTATAAAAGGGGGGAGTGTGAGTTCTTTCTTGTCATTGGTAATCAAAAGAAGGGGTTACAAGTTAAAAATAGAATTGTAATTCTAAATCCTTATTATTTTTGAATGTTATATTTATATATATATATAATAAATAAAAATTGAAATTATTAGAGAATAGAGGATGAATTTTCAATCCTTTTTTGTTGTTTTAACTTATGAACCCTCAAATAAAATGGGAAAAAGTTCAGTTTTGTGATAACATTTTAATGAAATTATGGATATATTTTTACTAGTTTTGAATTGTATATTATGAATTGTACATTACATATTTTAGACTTTTCATTGAATCCTTTTGAATATTTATATAATTATACACCAACATTTAAATATTGAGTATAACTTTAATAAAATTTTCATCGAAAAATGAGTGAAATGAATTCCAACAAGGTATGTTACAGTTGTACATAGATATTAATGAAAATTGAAATGAGTTGAATAAAAGGGAATAAAGTTTGGTAAAACAATATATGAATAAGAATATGGATATATTCTTTATTTAAATATTTAAAAAATCCCCTTGACTTGGTTTTTTATACTTAGTTGGTTTTTCATTTTCACTTGAAAACATTGATCAAATTTTAACAAGAGTGAAAATTCTATGTTTGAGGGAATTGACAAAGATCAATATTTACCTATTTTAATCAATATTTAATTAAAAAATATTTCATCATAATTAAATTATTTATTAAATTTATCAAAATTTTATTATTGTGGTTTATCTTTTATTTTAATTCTAAAATTGGTTATTTTTGGATTTTAGTGAATTGATTTTTATTTTAGAATTTTATTAAATATGTCAAACCTAGTTACTATTTTTTAATGTTTATAGGTAAAATAATTCATATATTTTATTTAAAAAAATACACAATTTTTCACTCTGAAAATGATTTGAAATGTGTAATATGTAACTACATAGTCAATCATGTAGAAGATTAGAGCAAAACATAAAGATTAAATTCACTCTTAAAGCTACCATGAGGGTTTTTAAAAACCTAATATAAACATTTTAAAGAAAATAAAATGTCTAGATTTAAATATTCACACATGGAAACATCAAAGGAGATCATTTAATATATATAAATATATATTGTTGATGAAATAAAATGGTTCTTAAAAAGGAAATAAGAGGATATCATTGATTACGACTCGAGTATGTCGCACGCTTTAACATGGATGATAAACTATACTAGAAAATATCATGTACTATGATATGTTATACCATAAAACATAAACAAAAAAATATTAAAATATATTTATAGATAAAAAATAGAAACATCATTACATTTCTATTCATACCTACTTAATCAGGAAGATGGAGGAACAAGATTCGTTGATAAAGATCCCAATCCAAATTGATAACATGAAATAACAACAAGAAAACATGAATTTATTGCCTAATGTAACTACATAGATATCTCCCTTAGGTAAAAGTGATAATATATTCCATGTATGGGTTTCAAACTAAATTGGGAAATTATTTAAATAAGAAAGAGATTTGTTACTAAGAGAAGAAAATAGAAGAATCAAAAATTATGGGTATTGGATGTGAGATGGATAAGGTATAAAAGGATAATTATCTATAATTTTCCCCAATCCACATAAATAAATAACAAAATTATCTAGCATATGTGAATTGATCACAAAGGAATCCAATGATTTTTTTGGTTCCCATCCAAGTAAGAAAAACTTGGGGAGAGGGCCTTTACAAATATATAGATTAGTTTTGTTTTAATTATACTTTATTCAATGTATTTTTCTATATTTTTTTATTTAATTATGTTCTACCCTAATTTTTATAATCTTCAATTCAATGGAGATCAAACCCCTTTGATTTATCCTAGGGGAAGAACTAGATTCTTTATTGAGTTTTAACTTTTAATATTTCTATAAAATTAGTTTTTTCTACTTAGAGAAAATACATTGGGTGGTATGAGTATGGCGTTGTTAATTATACATTTTTTGTTCTAATCACACCATTGGGTTGGTTTGTTCACTATAGAACCATAAAAGATTCCCTTTCACTTGGACCACTCTTTATATGATGAAGTTGAGTGGCCTAATGGATGTGTTTTGTGCAATCATGGACATGTATTTTGAGGTATAAGACATGGGTTTCATCTAATTGATGGATAAATAACTTGATAGATGTTATTTAAAATAGTATAATATAAAGTACAATTAACAACATTTTATATGATGGATTTTAGTTATTAAAGATAGTTTTAAGAGGATTATATAAGGTTTAGTTCCCTAGTGATCGTAATGATCTAACACTTATAATATAGATATAGTTATAGTTTTTCAATTGAATGTTATTCAGTTGAATGATCAAGGGAAGATGAAATTACAACAAACTAAAGAATAAAATGATGGAATAAAATTGGAAAATCTCTTTAGAATTATCCATTTAATTTCAAATGTATTTAATTATGTTTTATTTTTATTTTTTTTAATAAAATCAAAATATCTAAGTACCATTTCATTATTTTTCATTTTAATTAAAAAACATAGAAAAAAATTAATGACTATTTAAAAAAATATTTAGAATTTTCACACCCCCTTTAGAGATAACCTATTTTTTCACTATATTATATTCCTTTGTAATTTTAAATATTTTTATTGAGAAAATGGTCTTCCCAGGGGATGGTTTACCACCATTGAGAGGGGGAGGGTGAATTAGTGGATCTAAAATCACCAACTCTCTCTTACAAAAAAATTGATTTGTAGAATTGATTAATCTAAAACTATCTTAAGGGTGGTGTTGTGATTATTATAGGTTGAGCAATATAACAATTCCTATAGACACAAGGGTTTTTACAAGTTTCACCCACCCTTATTATTAGGTGGGTAATCCTTGTTATGTAGTGGCTGGATCCTACTACCCATAGTTCCAATTTTTATCGAAAGAATTATGAAAGTAGTAAGAGTATTTTCTTTAACTCTAATTTCAAGATGGATGGAAAAACTAAAAAAAAATTATTGATCTTTGTTTCCTATATATCAAGGTCCTTCTTAATTTTTACTTATTGTGAATCCTTATTATTCTCTTAAAACCATATTAAAACCCTTGAAGTGCTCTTCGAATAGGAAAATGTATCTTTTTTTTCAAACACACAAATTCTATAAGTGGGTTACCATTTATTTATAGATATAATATGAATTATGATGTGACACCATTATTTGTGGTGTGATTCTCATATCCAAAATATGTATAAGAACAAATCCCAAAACTATAAGGGTATCTTATAATATATTTGACTAGTTTTTTAATGTGAAAAGTGTCATATAATGTGATATCTTAAATTTTTCCATAAATCTAAGGCCAAATTAGTTAAATACACTGAGAGGGGGGGAATCAGGGTATGGAAGATTAAATCAACTACCCCTTCAAATCTCATTTTTTTTGTCAAAAAACACACTCTTCTCTCCCATTCCCCTAGAAATGTACGAATAGTAATTAAATCATGCATGAAACTCAATGATTTTACTTGGTTCACCCACATTGAGTTACATCCAATGAGAATACAATGGAAATGTAATGATCTAAAAAAATTACTAAGGATAAATATCAATTCAAGGTTCAGTTTTGATCACTTATATTCCCAAGATCACTACCTTTATAATGTTTAGGGATAGTTTACTACATCACAAGGGACACTTATTCAATATTTTTTTCAGTGGTTCACTACTAGTGGATAGGATCACCTTATTCTTCTTTCTTTACTCACTATAATGGAAAGGATTCAAACACAGTTTTTGTATATATAGTTCCCTTCACTAGAAATAATGATCACATCCTCATATGTTGATAGACACTATATTGAATTTCTACATTCATTGACTTTATGAATATCAATTTACCATAGATTCACTAGGAAATCATTTCTAAACACCTTCATGATGCTCACTTAATTCACAAAGATCACTCAGACTTTGCACAAATACCCAATTTTTCATAAGTATATATTGCCTTCACAAACCCCATAACATTTACGAAGATCACCTATTTCACAAATCTCAACCAACCATTATGAATAAAACTAATTTTGTAAAGCTCATTTAGAATTATCAAAGCTCAAAAATTTTATTCGGCTATTTATATCCTTAGATAACTTCATTACTTTCTTGATTCTTACAATTTTCTATTGAATTTCATAGCCTTCACAAACTTCCTTTCTTCGCTAACTTTTTCAAAAGAACACCCTTCATGAATCACCTTCATGAATTCAAAGACTATGGATTTTTGTTAAGGTTTAATCTTCTTTTTTGAGGGGGGGTAGGGGCATATTTATAGGCATTTCCTCCTATTCTAGAATCATTCATCCTCATCATCATTATTTTTTAAAGATCTCCAATCTCATTCGCAGAGATCCTTTTCTCTAAAAAGCTCCAAGGAAATGATCCAATTGTGAATCTTTCATAGTCACTGAGATTACCATTAACCCTTCACACAATCGTGATGCTCTACTTATCATTCCCACATAGATGATTATCATCCCTCTGTGCATTCATGATGCTCCACTTATTATAGTCATGGATATCATCATCCAACCTTCATATAGTCACAATTCTCCACACCTTTAGAAAACCCATCCTTCATGATATCGAATTACTTTTCAGATCCCATTACGTTCAAGAAACCTCATTATTCATGAAACTCATGTCTTGGACATATTTTTATTAGGATTTCCTCGAAATTCAAATTTTGTGATGATGGATTAAAACTCCAAATTTTACACCCCAAAATTTTGGAAAACAGATGGAAATATCACCACATTATGTATGTAATTTTCTATACAACTTGAAAGGAATATATTCCTCTATCATGGATATTTATCAACATACCTAGTCAATAATATCTTTATAAATCCACAATTAACCATGTAAACCTTATTTTTCAACAAACAAAATCAACCTAAAAACACTACAATATTACCTTGAGGTATTTTCTCCCAACAATGAAAAATGATCCACCTATCTCCTCCAGTCATGATAATTGTGGTGTGTATTGTTTATTATAACATGGATTGCATAAAATTTTCAGAACTAGTAATTATTTAAAAAAATTACATAAGTTATAGAATTTTGGTTCCTCCTACTTCATCATGCTTTTCATTACTTTATCACCCAATGCAGTGGTAACCAATTTCATATGTCCCATATAACACATGATCCCTAAAATAACAAGAAACTTAATTCCCCCAAGATTAACTTCATTATACATTTGATTCCATAAGAATTCTCATATGTAATATTGCATTACAACCCTATAATCTATGACATAAAGATTATTTATTAGGAATCAAGGATTATAAACCACAAAAAATATACACACCCAAGAACACTAGTGTTTTAAGTCTCATCCCTCTCCAAAAAGAATGTAAAAAACCAAACAGACATATTTTATTTACTATTTATATCCTGAAGTCCCATGTTCTTTATGGCTTGAATTTCTAGGTGAATGTGAGCCAAAGAAACTTGAAAGTGACAACCCGAAGGCTTATATTTGCATCCATACATCACACTATATCACCAATATTTACATAACACTTCCCCCTTACTTCCTCTCATTAACTCTATGGCCTAATCTCTCACATAGGATAAACTAATTTATTTATCACCCTCATCAGGGAATGACATAAATAGTTATGCTCTGATTATTCTCACATGATATTTAATCAATTATATATAGGGATAACATAGTAGTATTTATATATCATTTCATATAATGTATTTCCCATATGAGATTAACACAAACACATTGTAGTGTGATTATAACCTCCATTCCATGGTTATTCATCTATATAATAGCATCACTCCATTCATTATTATGTATCACCACTCAAATAAAAAGTGATTTAAACTCATACATGGGAGTTTTTCTAATGAATAAAAATTGAAAAACATTCCAAACTCATGAATTAATTTCTTTAATTAAAAATTCATAACATTCCTTTAATATAAATTTTATTTAAACACCTCACCATATGATATACTGGTAATTGTGAGAGAACTCAATTCCTAATTATAAGATCAATACAATATTGACCATGTGTCATTTAAGATCAACTAAACTCATATCACCCATGTCAAATCATTATCATAGGTATTTTTCAATATTAAAACTATCATAATAATATTTGATCTCCATCTTTGAATTTTTTTTCAAACATTAAAATAAACCCATGATCTCTTCTCAAAGTTTTAGCTACCAACACCATAAGATTTCCTTGAATTGAAAGTATACTCAGCTCCTCTACCCATTTATTATCACATGTAAAGAAAAGTGTCTCTTCTCTTTACAAGAATATCACACTTTGTATTCTATAAATTAATCAATAAATTTTTTTAATGAAATGTGTAAAATATCCATAAAAGTATTATATAGATTTTAGGTAACAATACACTCACAAAAAAAATTATCAAGTACTGGAAGGAATCCTTGGACAGAGGCTTCATCATGATATCCATGAATTATTATTTAGTTGAAACATATTCCAATGAAATATCACTATACTCCACCATCTTCTTGATGATGTGGTACTTTATGTTAATATTATTAAGATATGAATATGTCACCAGATTATTTGAAAAACTAATTGAACTTTTATTTTCAAAACAAATAAAAAATGTGTATGAAAAATCATTCCTCATGTATTCCCAGCCCAGGGTTCTTGTTTGATCCTATAAAGTTCCTTCTCCATATTGCACACTTCAAACCCATTACCATCAAGGATAAAAACTTCAGGTTGTTCAAGGTTGAACACTTTGTCAAAATAAACTTAAAAGAATAAATAATTTACATATATTTTGGAAACATTGTAATTTAGTTAAGAACAAATCATAATAAATATTAATATAGCTTATTATCTTGAAACTAAAGAAAAAGAATAATAAAAAATAACCTCAATTTTAGAATATCCTTTTCAAAAAATATATTTGTGCTATGTTACTTTAAATTTATCATTTAGTTTATTCTAGAAAACTATCCTCAACATGATCACATTTTTTTTCTTTGGGATATGACACCAATTATCATTTGTTATTATTCTCAATATATTTTAGCTCTACTTTCACTACTAAAATACAATGCTTGTGTTATATAGATTCATCAATGCTCTGTGGTTTAACCTATGAAATAAAGATGATAGGATTATAAATTCTAAATATTCTTTGGGTTTATACCCCTTTTTTGTTATTAATTAGTATTTTTTGGCTCAACATGTTATCTAAGTATTTGGATCATAGAACATCCTATCTTTAAACCTTACTGAGTATTATAAAAATAAACTCATATATCTAGAATACTCTACCTCTATCTATCATATTCATAAAAGTATTATTCAATGTTATCATTAATGGGAAATGATTTTTATGAGAAATTTTTATTTTCTAGAATAATTACATCAAATTTGATCAAAATTTTCATCAGATTCTTATTGTAGCACCAATAATTTCTTCCATCAGGTGTGTAACCAAGACATTTTTCCTTTGTTTTCCCTCAATACAAACAATCAAAAATTCTTTCCATTATTCTTGATAAATAACTGGATGTTGAATACCTTTAATTTCTTGAATAATTAATTATTTTCGATCCATAACAAATATGTTCTATTGAATTAATTGGGCCAAACTAAACACTGAATAAGAACATAAATAACAACATTTATGGATTACCTCTAAAATAATTTTGATGCTTCATGCTCTAAAATTATTATTCTTCCCATTTCAACCAATTTTTTATTCTTCAACTCAATAACTACATTTTTTAGGGTTTGTATGGAGTGATATATTCTTGTATTATCCCTTTATTCTCAATATATTCCTTGAAATATTAATTATTTTATTCATATCTATTTTTGGATCAAAATATTTTGATGTCACATTCTGTTTGGTTTTATGAAAACCTTTAAAAGTGTGTTAACTTATCAAGTTCTTTTCATTTACTAGAAATAATGTAAAAATAATCCATATAAGTAAAATCATCAACACAAGACATAAAATGGTAATCTTTATTAGTTAGTATCAAGATCTTCATCCCATACACATATAATTGTACTGATCAAAGAGGTTTCTTTGATTTGATCACCACCATCTTGTGGATATTATTCACCATATTTCCATTGTAACCTTTATCACATGTTTTGAGTCTTCCTTTTTGTAGATTCAATATAATTATCAAAACATCATGTTAACAATCTTAACTATATTCTTATACCTTAAATGAATAATTCATCTACATCTAAGTCAGGTTTTATCTTTTATGATCAGGAAACATAAATTTTGATCACTCAATTTTTTGAAAAATTTTCTATTATTTTATTTCCCATTCAATGTAATCGATTTATTTTTCAATAATTTTATGGAACACTCATTCTTCTAGAATATTACCTCATTCCCATTATCATAAAATTTATAAAAACTAAGAAGATTGTTCCTTTACCTTTCAACCAATTAAATTCCATTGGATCTATTATTACAAATTTAGTGTATCCAAATCTATGTGAAATTAGTGATATATAATTAATAAAAGTAAAAACACATTCATCATGTCATTGGATAAATTTCATGTGGTTTTTTTCTAGACAAGTGTGATGAGAAACCACTATCATGTATCCATGACTTCTCTCATTTAAAAACCTTGTATGATAACTTAACCACCATAGAATGCTCTAGATGATTCCACTTCTTAATTGATTTAGAATTATATTTTTTCTTTAGTTTCATCATTAAATGGTAAGACACTTATTGGTGTTTTTTTTTTGGGTTTATCACACCTCACAGAAGATTACTTAAGAGAATCAAAGTAATTTTTTAATCTTAAATTACATTTTGGATGTTGTATCATCCTGGATTTAAGAACATTATATTTATATTCAATTAATTTAATGCCTTTCTTCAATTGATGGAGTTATATATCATTCTAATACACATAAGATATGTCCCCATAGACTTCATAACACTAGAATATTCCTTCAAAGAGAAATATTTTTAGATATAAAGTTGGTTTATTAAAATATATTTGAATTTTTTCTTTTCAATTATATATACAACCATATTTTTAAATCATCTCATTCTCCAGGGACTTAAATTTTACCTTGACATTTCCTTTAGGATTGGAATAAGTATTCCTCTATTTTGACACCTCTTTGCCTTTGGAATTTCTAGTATCATCATTTTCTTTAGTAATGTGTGTATCTTTATTCTTTGGTGATTTAACCATATTTTTATTTCACATTTAATTGATTCCAAAACAAGAATTTAAATTTTATGTGTACAAATAAATTTCTTTTGGCACCAAGTAACAATTAATGGGTGACTTCGTAGCCATAGAAACTTTTTATTCTATTTTGGATCACTTTAAACCCTAATTTAATAAATTTATAAAATCAATTTATTTGGATTTTCTACAAAACATTATAGATTTTAATAGAATTCCCTCAAGATCTATCAACTCCCCATTCTTGGAAATTATATTTTTAATGTTAATCTCAATCATTTTGTATCCTACTTCATGAATAGTGTTGATATCAACCATTTATATTTTGAAATCAATAACCATTTCTATGATGCCTTCAAATTTTTACTCATCAAGGGACTTCATTAATAAATCATTCACCGTTTCAATTAATTTTTATATATAAATATTTTTACAATTTATTTAAAACATTCCATGATATCCACTCTTATTTGATACTATTTTTGTATCTCCTCATCACCAATATCTTCTTAATTACCCCATTATTATTCTTTATTTTGTTTTTATTTTTCCATGATGGTTTTTCACATAATTCCCCAAGTTATCTTTTTCTCTTCAACTTTAATTATCAAAATATGTGGCTTTATATTGTGAGAAAATATTTTCATTATTTTTTGTATTTCATTTTCTTTCACCTTTGGAGAATCTTCTTCCATTGCATCTACTTGCTATTAAATTAATTAGAGATAATATTTTTGGTTGATTATACCTTTACAATTATTCTAAATTCTTAGAAAAATCTATTAAAAATTGTCCAATCATTCCATAATTAAATAATTTAAATTAAATCTTGCATATATATTTACACTTATCTCACTTCATACCTTTTAAGAATAAGGATATAAATTTATTAAAGTTAATGAAATTATATTAGACATTATTTACTTTCTTGTTAAATTTATTTGACTCAAAATTATTTTAGGATTTTAAAGTATATAATGTGGTGTCATTTTCCATTTTTCATTTTCTTATTAAGACTGGTTGTCTTATCATATAATATTTGATTAATACACTATTGATTTTATCTATATTCCACTCATACAAGTCTTGATTCTTAAGGGAATAAAAATTCACATCAAATTTATATAGGAGGATTCCCATAAGCTTCTTCACAATGGTAGGATATTCATGTTTTCATGATATTAATGAATTGAGCTTATAATTTTTTTTACTAAAAATATTTATTTGTGTTCTTTGATTAAAATATCTTCATACTAATCTCTGGAGGTTTATAATCAAGACTCATTAACTTTCCTTTCATTTTCATGGATATCATTGAGTTTCATAAAAATTACATTTATTATATTTATTCACAAAACTTATATTAACTCTTTCTCTAATATTGATTTAAGTAAAGCATTAAATACTCTCCCATTGTATTCTATATTCTTATCGTCAATAAAATATTAGGAAACCCCTATTTTATGAAGATTATCATTGTTCTTGGTGATAAAAAGGAAATGAAACATGGGTAATAGATGATAAAAAATCAGATTCTCTCTATATAGATAGAATAACATTCCATAGAATATAGGAACTTCCTTGTGATGAAGGTATTTAAAGACTCTGATGATCCTATCAATTGAAATATAGGTGATTGAAATAAAATTAATATCTATGGTAATAATACCTAGAATGGTTTAATAAATTCTATAATACCAATTGATAGGTATTATATGATAAAATAATTGAAAAGTGATTCAAGAAAAATTTCATGGATACCAATTGATAGGCCCAGAGGAGGGTGTACCACCACTAGGGGTGAATCAATGTTAACTGAAAACAAAAACTATATCATTCAAAGAATGTGATTCCCATCACTGATTACTGTAGAACAATATAAATGGTGAGTATTTGATTATGAGGGGTTAAGAAAAAATAACACAAGTAGACACCAGTATTTTTTCAAGGTATACTCAGCCATTTTATTAGGTGGATAATCCTTAGAATGTAGTGGATTTTATCCTAATAACCAGAGTTCTAATTTATTTTCAAAGTAATGAGGAAATAAGAAAGATTATTTCCTGTCAATTTGAATATATAATGAATGAAAATATCCAACAATTTGATCAATATCTACTTCTAGTGACTCAATTGCCATTTGAATTTGGACTCGATGTGCACCTTTCTTTTTCTCCTAAAAATATTGCTAATTCTCCCTTATAATTCTCTTAGAGTAGGTTTATATATATTTGTTTCATCACACACAAACTTTATTCAAGTGGTTTTGTATTCATTTATTGAAATAACATTCATCGTAGCATAAAACCATAGGTTATAATGTGATTCCAAAATTTAAAAGATATATAAGAGTAAATCCCAAAGATCTTGGAGTATCTTATAATATCTTTTCTTGGTTTTGAAGTGGGAATATTGGATTATGGTGTGAAATATTTTATTTTTCAATAATCAAGAATCTACTAATATACTTTAGTCATGATCATTGTGTAGTTTCTTGTGCACTTCGGCATGGCATGCCTCAAATATCCAAAACCAGCAATTCTTCAAAACATTGATGCCTAGGTGGTATTGGAATGGTCTCTCCTATAGTGTCACAATATTTTTCACTTCATCACCCATTATGGTGTGAACTAGTTCCTTTTATGACTAATGTCGCATGAACCCTAAAATTGCTTGACACTTATTCCTCTTGTGGTTCACATCATACCACATTCAAATTCGTATTACTCCCTAGATGCACTATTGTTGTACAATTGTATTATCCATGGAGTAAGGTATCATATATCAGATACATTCCTTCCTGAATTAAAATTAACTCCACAACCTAATATTTCTTATATGATTAAAAAATTTATTCATCATCCTTATCACTAAGTAACATAAATATTTATAACACGGGTCCTCTCACATGAGACTAAATCAATTCTATATAAGAATAAATCAAGAGAGATTCACTATGACATTATGTAAAATCTTTCCAAAATGATATTAACTCAAATGCACTATTTCATGTAACACCGCAACACAAATTTTCAGGTGTGGTTCTAGGTTTATTTTGGATCTTCCTATATTTTGGGTTCATTCCTATTTTTTTACATTTATTATTAGTTATTAATAATAATTATATTATTTTGAGGGGATTAGGGTATGCCTTTGATCCTAGTTGAAGATCCCAATGTGTGCTATGGTAGTTTATTCAAGAGTGGATACCATCTTATAGCTGAAATTTCTAAAATTGGCCCACCGACTAGCTAGTGGGAGGCTGGCGATAGGGGTTTCCTATAGAAATTCCACTGGCTAGACAATGAGGGCAACCGACCAACTGATAAAGAGTTGGAAGAATAGGGTTACTACATTAAATACACCAGCCAGCTGATGTGGTCTCTAAGGAAGTATTATTTCTACTTGGTTCCATCATCTAGTTGGTACAATCTAGTGACTAGCCAGCGATGTCATTATAGGAGAGAATCGATAAGGAATTATCTTAATTTTTTGTTTTTATATTTGTTTCATTTCCATAATCTCATCCTTTTGGCCAAATATGACCTTTTCATCTTTAGAGTCTCCCTTGGGGTGGTTTTATCCCTTCCAACCTTGAAACATCATAGATAAAAGTATTGATCCGTGTGTTTAATATCTTACGATAAGTGTAATCTCAACTTGATTATGAATTCTATTTTCGTTCTCTATATCCTTCATCAAGAGAAGTGGATCCTTATGTTATTGGTGGATATTGATCTTAATTTTTTGATTTATGGTTCGTGGATTATTTATTGATTTATTCTCACCCATTTTACTATCTGATTGAGGATTATATATTGGTGATTATAGACACCATGATTGGGGTGGGTGGTTTCATAAGAAAAATTATATCAATTGAAACACTTGGTGCCAATTTATTTTTGAGTTGTAATTCTAAATGATTTCCAAATATTGATTTGAGTATCCTGATTAATATTTTCTAAATAGCATATTTTGTGTGTTGAACCTATTAAGTGTGTATTTTTAAATAAAGTGTTTATTCCTATAAAATAGCTTTTAATTGAAATGATTGGTTTGAAGAATGGTTTTCATGGAGATTATTTTGAAATAAAGGCACGAAATTATATATAAATTTTAAAGAAATTAATTGTTTTAAAGGAAATATTTTTGATAACAAAACATTTAATGTTGGTTTTTGAAATGAAATTCCATATTTTAAAACATGAACTTGGGACTGATTGAAATGATTGTTTGGAATGACATGATATTTATTTAAATAAAATGTGTCCCCTTATATTTTTTATTTCCATCAAGTTACTAGGATCCTTGGTAGTTAGTTTGGAAGAACAAACACTATGCATGTGTTAACTCTGCCTAGAAATGTATTAATGATGACAATGAAGAAAACTGTAATGGGGGTAGAGAGTTCATTATTTAGGTTGTTCTCATATTCCCCCTAATCTTGATATATAGGAATGTGTTCACACCTGGAGATATAACATCAATAAGTGTATGAGAGTCCTCATACAAATCTACTCATTAGACTCTTGGCCATGGTGTCATGATTGAAAGTAAATTATTAGGAAATAATTTATACCTGCCAATGATTATGAAATTATTATTCATGTTTTTTTAATTAAAATGCTCATTTGTACCTATTTTATAAATTCCTTTTAAAAAATTGGAAAATGAATTTTTCTTATGAATGATGAAAACATTATTATGCCATGTTTTATTTAAAATTTATCATATTTGGTTTATTTAATATTGACTACTTATGGAATTATTGGTGGGATCCTACTAGAATACTTTTAATCACACCCTAATTTTTCCTTTTATCATTTATCAGCTTTCATACCAAGTTTAGGAAAAGAGAAAATACTAGTTGGAGGTGGTGTATATTCTTGATTAGTCATACCTTGGGAGTTACAAATTACTAGTGGTGTATGTGATCTATAGAAACCAGAGCCTTTTACATATAACATTTCATGATTTTAAGCATAATTAATAACCAGATTACAATCCAAGGATCATTAATTCTAGTGTCTTGGATGACTAGGTACATATAACATAAAACATGGGGCTAAATAACACATCTTTATTTAATCTCCATAAAGAGCTTCTAACTTCCTTTGAGCCCTTGCATCTGCATAGGGTACCCTGGGGAACACATGAACAAAGGGATGATCTGAAAATCCCAGTAATATAATAAACATAAGGATACATCTTAAGAACATGATTTAGGAGGCATGATATACTAATATGGAATATACAAAATAATAACATATAATCATGGGATCATATAAACATGGAATCATATAAATGTGGAAGAATAATAAACCATTTATTTAGTATGGGTCAAGGCTAACTACCAATACTGTTTCCCATTTTATTATGGGTCAAGGATAACCGCCAATCACGTTTCACATCATATATCATGAGACTTAACCTTACCCAATGCATTGGAGCGCTATCTGGGTGCACCCATCTCAACATTTTCATGAATATTCTTTCCACATAAATATTATTTCCACATAAATATTATTTAGACATAAATAATCATACATAATCAACCATACATAAACATAAGTTTACCCATGGACAAGGATTCCACCTCACCCCTTTAAAGGTGGATTATCAAAAATCAAAAAAAAATGAAGGCCTTTGGGCCATTAGATGTGTAATCCATGGAGAGAATTGGGTACCACAATCATGACATAAAGCATAACCAATGAGTGTATCATGAAAGTGTCCATGAAAGAAAGGGATTAGAACATAAATGGACGTTCATAAGGTAATATAGTAATATAACATGGTAGGTGGTAACAAATAGAAGTGACGTCATATAAGAAATGTATTAGCATTAAAACATTTTTGTGCGGCTTTATAGAAAATATTATACAGCTTTTAAAATAGTAAAGATGAAATTATTTTATATAATAAAAGAATTAAACCAAGAAGGTTTTCATAATAAAAATACTGATTTTATAAAGGCAGTGGTGTCTTAAAATAAAAGATAGAGTGCAAATGATATTGGATAAAAGTTTGAGAGATTCCTTTAAAATGAGTGTGCTTATTGGGAAGTATCGAGGAGGGATTCACTTAAAAGCATGTATATCCCCAAAAGAGAATGAGAGATGGATCTTGTAACATGATTATGGAGCATATAAACAGAATTTATAAGTTTTAAATAAAAATAAAATACAACTAAATTTTGGTAAAAAAGGAATATAGAGTAACCTGAAGGAATAAAGGAAGTTCGGGAAGAATCCATTACGGTTTATCGACATGGTATCGAGTGTAACTAAGAGAGCTTGAAGATATAGATAAGGGGTTTATCAAAACTTAAAAAACATTAGGTAATTATGGTGGAGATGATAAAACATACCCCATCACTTCATATTACACAAAAAAGGCATATCATAGAGAACAATCTTGATTAAGAGTGAAAAGGAGAGGATCCCTTACCTTAAATCCATTGGTGTTCTCCGGTTGTTATTAAATACCTAAATAAACAAATTATTCTTATTAATTAATAATTACATAACCTATTATATATATAATTTATTTATTATAACCCTTTTTAGTTCATTAAAAGCCTCTTTTACTAGTTCTAAGGTTCAATTTCCTTATTTGGGCTCGTTTTTTTACTTGGCTTTAGAAGATCAGTTCACTTATATTCAAGTTTGGATTATATGTAAGATGAAAGTGTTTTTCCAGAATTGAAGTTATATTCTTTAGTTAACATCTTGGAGATTAAATGGTTTTAATTTTAATTATGTTACTTAGATTGAAGTCGAATTATTATTTATATAACCTTAGTGATAACTGTTTTTGTTAATCGGTGAATTTGATTACAAAGAACATGTTTTTTTTATAACTTAATACCATTTGTTCAAAAGGATTACAGAACAAAAAAATATGATATATTAAATATATAATAATCTGGTTCAATTATAACACAAATGGTTTCATGACCATAATAAAAGATAATAATAGAAATTGATAAATCATTCTCCTTGAATGTGCTAAATTAGCACATCTCAAACGGTGCTTTCATTTCTTTCAAATAAAAGGGTGGGGAAAGGAGAGAAGATAATTAAATATACCATTAGAATAAACACATTCTAGTAAATTTATGTTACTGTATTTATCATAATATTATGGTGAAGGGAGATGAGGAAAGAAACAAAAAAAGAGAACTTAAAAGAAATGAAGGAATTGGAAAGAGGAATTTACCTCTTGAGACTTCCTCCTTTGAGAACCTATTAAGGGGAGAGGTTTTGGTATTTTGAATAGGCTAGGATATTTTGGGCATGGGGGATGATCTTCAAGAGAGATTTGGGCAGAATAATGGCAAGGCACAAGGCTTGAGAGGAGTGAAGAGAAGAGGGAATGAAGGGGGGGTTTTATATTGGCAGAGAGGAGAGATTTCATAATATTATAATCATTAATATATTATTTCTTCACAATACAAGGAATAATAAGCAATCCATGACCAAGAATAGTAATTGTATCATGTGATCCCGAACCAAGTGGGCTTATATCATCAGAACATCATCAATGACTCAAAAAAACCCCTTATTTAGCATTTATTTTAAATTATCGTATTTTACTATTCATCAAAAATTCAAGTATTTCAAAAAAATCCCAAAAATTCACCCTAACCATTTTTCGACGTGTATAATCCAAAAATGAATTCCATTTTTTTAAAATAATTTTTTAAATATGATTATTTTAATATTTAATTAAAATAATAATTTATTATCAAAACCAGTTTTAAAACATTCATTAACTTATTCTAAAATATAGGTATATCATACTTCCAACTTGAATATTATTTTTATACTACCATAGGTGATGTTACTATTCATTAGGTTATATCACTATTCATAATGTTGTGTTACTATTAATTAGGGTAGGTTACTATTCACCAAAAATTTATTTTTCCTTATCGGACTCCAAATTACTTACTGATTACAACTGTGTATGCTAGATTTTCTAAATTCCAAACATAGAAGTGTCAAAATTATGTTTAAAGTTTACTTAACACTTAGTAGTTCATTATGTTTTGTCTTCATGTAATTTTATGACATAATTATGAGAAGAGAATTTCCATTGAAAAACATTGGGTCGTTACATTCTTCCCCCCTTATGAAATGTTTCCCTCAAAATTTCGTTTTACATTCTAATCCAAAAATAGGTGTGGGTACTTTTCCTTCATTGCTTCCTCCAGTTACTATGTTTCCACTTCATACTTATGGTTTCTCCATAGTACGTTAACCATATGAGTAGTCTTGTTGCGTATAACTTTGTCTCTATGATCCAAGATCTTCACTAGCAGCTCCTCGTAAGAGAGATCATCCTCGAAATGTAACACCTCTGAAGAGAGTACATGTCAAGGGTCTGGTATGTACTTTTTTAAGAGGGATATATGAAAGACATCATGTACTTTTGACATGGTAGGTGGAAGTGATAGTCGATAGGTCACGGCTCTGACTCAATCAAGGATCTCGAAGGGGCAGATGTACCTGGGACTTAACTTCCCTTTCTTCCCAAACCTCATGACCTTCTTCTATGGGAATATGCATAGAAATACCATGTCTCTAACTTTGAACTCAAGGTCTCATCAACGGTTATCTGCATAACTCTTCTGTTGACTTTGGGATACCTTGATATGCTGCTGAATGGTTTTCACCTTCTCCACTATTTCTTCGACCATTTAATGTCCTAGAAGCTTACGCTCACCGACTTCATCCCAACACGCCGATGTTATGCACCTTTTCCCATAAAGGGCTGCATAAGGTATCATTTGGATGCTCAAGTGGAAACTATTGTTGTGGGAGAATTCGGCCAGTGGAAGATGTTGGTCCCATCCTCCTTTGAATTCCATAGAACACGCTCTCAACATGTCTTCCAATGTCTAAATAGTTCTCTCATATTGGCCATCAGTTTGAGGATGATAGGCCATATTGAAGTTCTGTTCAATGCTTAGAGCATGTTGGAGACTTTTCCAGAACTTTGAGGTGAATCTCAGATCACAATCGGATACAATAGATACTGGTACTCCATGTAGCCTTACCAATTCTTTGATGTAAATCAGTGCAAGTTGATCCAATGGGAAGTCCTCTCAAACCATGATAAAGTGATCTATCTTTTTAAGACGATCCACAATGACCCATATAGCATTGTTTTCTCTAGATGTCTTTGGAAGTCCAGTGAAAAATTTCATGGTAATTTTCTCCCACTTCCATGCTGGTATGGGTAGTGGTTCTATCATCCCCTTATACTTTTGTCTCTCAGCCTTCACTTGCTGACATACGAGGCACTTTGATGTATATTTGGAAATATCCCTTTTCATATTATCCCACCAAAATTTTTCTCGGAGATCTTAATACATCTTTGTGCTCCCTAGGAGGATAGAGAAGGTCAAGCTATGTGCATCATTCAATAGACCCTTATTTAGATTTGGATCAGATGGTACACATAAACATGTCCCAAATCTTACAACTCCTTTCACATCAATTTTGAAATCGGAGGATTTCCCATTTTTAACAGCTTCCACCCTTTTCTGAATTTCCAAATCCTTTCTTTGAGCGCCCTTTATTTTATCCAAGTGGGATGGTTGAGCAATCATTTGAGAAACGATTGATCATGTTAATCCCTTAATTATTCCCATGTCCATCCTTTAAAAATATAATAAGATTAGATCCTTTTCAATTCTCATCATTGATAAAGATGCAGGATCCTTTCTACTTAGAGCATCTGCCACCTTGTTTGCCTTATCGGGATGGTAGTGGATTGAGCAGTCATAATCCATGATGAGCTCTATTCATCTTTTCTGGTGCATATTAATCTATTTCTATATGAATATATATTTGAGACTCTTGTGGTCAGTATATATCTCACATTTTTCCCATAGAGATAATTCCGCCACATTTTCAATGCAAAGATCACAGCTGCAAAATCCAGATCATGTGTAGGATAATTTTACTCATGGATTTTCAGCTACCTTGAGGCATAGTCTATCACTTTATCATTTTTCATTATCACAAAGCCTAATCCTTTCTTAGAAGCATCACTATACACCACAAAGAGTTCTCCACTTTAAGGGAGTGTGAGTATTGGCGCAGTGATAAACCTATTTTTCAACTCCTTGAAATATTCATCACATTCTTGTATCCAGACAAACTTTACTTCCTTCCATGTTAGCTTGGTCATTGGGTTTGACAATCATGAAAAGTTCTTCAAAAATCGTCGATAATACCCAGCTAGACCCAAAAAGCTGCAGATCTCCATTACAGAAGTTGGCATTGGCCACTCTTCAATTGCCTTCATCTTGGAAGGGTCCATAGATATCCCTTCCCTGGTGATGACATGCCCCAAGAATGATACTTCCTGCATCATGAACTCACATTTACTGTATTTTTCATACAACTGCTCCCTTCACAATGTCTTTAACATAGTTTCCAAATGCTCCTCATGTTCCTCCTTGCACTTGGAGTATATCAGAATATCATCAATAAAGACCACCACAAATTTGTCAAAGTAATCTCTAAAGACTCTATTCATTAAGTCCATGAAAATTGTTGGAGCATTAATGAGTCTGAAGGGCATCACTATGAACTCATAGTGTCTATACCTCATTCGAAAGGATGTCTTGGGAATATCTTCCTTCCTCACCTTTAGTTGGTGATATCCCGACCGAAGGTCCACCTTAGAGAAATAATTGGCCCCACGAAGCTGATTGAATAAGTCATCTATCCATGGAAAGGGATAATTGTTCTTTATCGTGATTTTATTGAGCTCATAATAATCAATGCAGAGGCACATTGATCCATCCTTCTTCTTGATGAAGAGGACTGGAACACCCCATGGTGAAGCACTCAGGTGTATAAAACCCTTCTCCATATTCTCCTGTAACTGCTTCTTCAACTCTTCCAGCTCTATGGTGGCTATTCTGTAAGGTGTCTTTGAGATTGGCAGAGATCCAGGGATAAGTTCAATTGAGAACTCAACCTCTTGGTCATGAGGAAGACTAGACAACTCTTCAGGGAATACATCAGTGTAATCCCTCATGATGGGCATGTCTTCAAGCATGATTCTATCCTTTGTCCAAATCATTTGAGCTAGATATGATTTCTCAAAAGGAAGTAGTATCCAAACTTGAGACGAAGATTACAAAGGAGACTCATCTTCCTCTTCACACTTATAAAGAATCAGAGGATGCTTCGGGATGTGAAAAGTGATCTCCCTTTCCTGAAAATTGATGTTGTCCTTGTAAAAAGATAGCCAATCCATTCCCAAGATAGCGTTTAACTCCACTAAAGGAAGTATGACGAGATTTTCTGGGAGGTTCAGTCCAAAAACGTTAACTGGGGAGGAGTTATAAACCATGGATGCAATAATTTCCCCATTTTTTGTTCTCATATATAACTTTTCCTCTAAATTTTGAGGTGGTGTTTAAATAGTTCTACTAAACTTTCAAGATATAAAAGAATGCATAGAACCAAAATCAAAGAGTACGTTTTCTATTATTGAATGAATAACAAGCATACCTGTCACCACATAGTTTTCCAACTCCACCTCAACAATATTGATAGCATAATACTTTCCTTGTTTCCTTTTAGGTTGTTTTTGATTGCCTCTGATAACCCTCGACTTAGGGAAATTTTTTTCATAATGACCAATCTCCTTACAGTTGTAACACTGCATTGTACGCTGAGTGTTGATCTGAACCTACTTTTCTTCATCAATATTAGCAGGATTTTTCATATCCCTTCGGCAGTTCTTGGCTAGATGACTAAACTTTCTGCATTTGAAGCAATTATTGGCTCCCATGAGACCATCCCCAAGATACTTATTCCCACAATTTATGCAAATTGGAAAGTGAGGCTTCTTTCCATCATGGGACTTGTTTGATGAACCACCCATGATGTTCTCCATTTTCCTCTTCTTGTCACTAGGCCCATGAGACAACTGAGAGTCTCCAATCTCCATTTCCACCTTGAGGGCACAATGGACAATCTCTTCATAACTGTCGAAGTCTCGAATCGTCAATTCTTTTTGTAGACTCAGCTTTAGTCTGCTAAAGAAGCGATCCACCTTGCTTTCGGTGTTCATGACAAATCCATAGGCATACCTTGCTAACCTTGTAAAATTATCTTCATACGCCCCGATGGTCTTATCTTCCTTATGCTTGAGTCCAAGGAACTCTCTTTCCATCTTGAGACGGAGGTTTCGGGGAAAATATTTGTTGAAAAACATCCTATTGAATTCCTCCCAATCTATGGAATCAATTTCCTCTTGGGATATTGTATTCTTGATCATTTTCCACCACTGATCAGCTTCCCCATAAAAACGATAGACCTCCAGTACAAATTTCTCTTATTCTAAGAACTAGAGGATAGAGAAAATCTTTTCAATGGAGTTAATCCATTATTCTCTGGGGAGGGGATCAGAAGACCCCCTAAACATGGGAGGCCTTTTCCTCATGAAGGATTCTATGACAACTTTCTCTTTCTTTGGAGGAGGAGGATGTTCCACCTAATTCAAGTTATTATTCATAACTCGATCCAACTGAGCAAGTATTGTCATGAAGTTTGGATCACCCACTTCTGTCACATCAGGAATATCATTAGAGCAATCATCACATTGCCTATCACATTGGTTGTTGGAATGTTTTCTTCTATTTGCCTACATTAACTAAGAAAAAAACATATAATAAAAGGTCTTGAATACTTAGCTATTGAGCATAAAAAAGGAAACTTTGAACATAAAAGTATAAACTTATAAAGAAGAATTATATCCTGACTTGTGATTCCTTAAGTTTATATCTAGGTTATCCTTGATCTATTTCTTAACTTATATTCTTATGGGCTTATTTTTTCCCTTAATTACGGTTTGTATTAAGCTCGTGAATCTACCAAATCATATCCCCTGGGAGTGTCATAACCAAGAGTGCAGCAAGGCCCATTGTTGTGCACCAGTTCCCATTAGAGTCTATCTCAAAGCAGTGTTTTTGGGTTTTACCTCTAGATACATCTATGTCAGAGCCGCCTCTACATACTCATATCCAGATAGGGATGTATTTGATTGATAAACCACATACTCAATACTCACCAAAATTTTGGAATGTTTTATTATACTCTGTCTCATCATTAAGGTTTTCACTAAGGTGCTCTATTCATAATCTCCAAAAATAACTAGACCATCCTATGATACCAACAATAGAGACTCGATACATTTACATATAACATTTCAAGATTTTAAGCATAATTAATCATTAGAGTATAAGCCAAGGATCGTTAAGTCTAGTGTATTGGAAGACTAGGTACATATAACGTAAAACATGGGGCTAAAAAAACTTCTTTATTTAATCTCCATATAGAGCTTCTAACTTCCTTTGAGCCCTTAAATCTGTATAGGGTACCCTGGGGAACACATGAATAAAGGGATAAGCTGAAAATCCCAGTAAGGGAATGAACATAAGGATACATCTTAAGCACATGAGTTAGGAGTCATGACATACTGATATGGAACATATGAAATAATATCATATAATCATGATATCATATAAACGTGGAATCATATAAATGTGGTGTAATTATAAAACATTTCTTTAGTATGGGTCAAGGCTAACCGCCAATCATGTTTCCCATTTTAGTATGGGTCAAGGCTAACTGGCAATCCCGTTTCACATCGCATCTCGGGAGACATAACCTTACCCAATGTAGTGGAGCGCTATTTGGGTGCACCCATCTCAAAATTTTCATGAATATTCTTTCCACATAAATATTCTTGCTACATAAATATTATTTCCACATAAATAATCATACATAATAAACCATACATAAACATAAGGTTACCCATGGAGAGAATTGGGTACAACAATCCTGACATAAAGCATAACCAGTGAGTGTGTCATGAAATTGTCCATGAAAGAAAGGGATTAGAACATACATAGACGTTACTAAGGTAATATAGGAATATAACATGGTAGGTGGTAACAAATAGAAGTTATATCATATAAGAAATGTATTGTCATTAAAACATTTTTGTGCAGTTTTATGGAAAATACTATAGAGATTTTAAAATAGTAAAGAGGAAATTAAATTATAAAAAACCAAAATTGAACCAAGAAGGTTTTCATAATAAAAATAATGATTTTATACAGACAATTATGTCTTATAACATAGGATACAGTGCACATGAAATTGGGTAAAACTTTGGGAAGTTTCTTTAAAACGAGTGTGCTTATTGGGAAGTATTGAGGAGGGATTCACTTAAAAGCATGTATATCACCAAAAGATAATGAGAGATGGATCTTGGAACATGATTATAGAGCATATAAACAGAATTTAGAAGTTTTACATAAAAGGAAAATACAACTAAATTTTGGTAAAAAAGAAATATAGAGTAACCTGAAGGAATAAAGGAAGTTCGGGAAGAATCCATTAAGGTTATCAGCATGGTATCGAGTGTAACTAAGAGAGCTTGAAGAGAGAGATAAGGGATTTCTCATCACTTATAAAACATTAGGTTTGTATGGGGGAGGTTAAAAAATATACCCCATCACTTGGTATTACACAAAAAAGGCATATCATAGAGAACAATCTTGATTAAGAGTGAAAAGGATAGGATCCCTTACCTTAAATCCGTTGGTGTTCTCCACTTTTTATTAAAGACCTGAATAAAAAAAATAGGCTTATTAATTAATAAGTCCAGAACCTATTATATATGTAATTTATTTATTATAACTCTTTTTAGTTCATTCAAATCCTTTTTGACTGGTTATAAGGTTCAATTTCATTGTTCGGGCTCATTTGTTTACTTGGATTTAAAAGATCGGTTCACTTATATTCAAGTTTGGATTATATGTAAGATGAAAGTGGTTGTCTAGAAATGAAGTTATATTCTTTAGCGCACATCTAGGAGATTACATGGTTTTAATTTTAATTAGGTTACTTAGTGTGAAGTCGAATTATTATATATATAACCTTAGTGATAACTGTTTTTGTTAATCAGTGGATTTGATTACAAAGAACATGTTTTTATTTATAACTTAATACCATTTGCACAAAAGGATTACAAAACCGAAAATAGGATATATTACATATATAAAAATCTGTTTCAACCATAACACAAATGGTTTTATGACCAGAATTAAATATAATAATAGAAATTGATAAATTGTTGTCATTGAATGTGTTAAATTAGCACATCTCAAACGGTGCTTTCATTTCTTTCAAATAAAAGGGAAGGGAAAAGAGATAAGGTAATGAAATATATCATTAAAATGAAAAAATTACAGTACATGCATGTTACTATATTTATCATACTATTATGGTGAAGGGAGGTGAGGAAAGAAACAAAAAAAAGAGAACTTAAAAGAAATGAAGGAATTGGAAAGAGGAATTTACCACTTGAGACTTCCTCCTTTGAGAACCTCTTAAGGGGAGAGGTTTTGGTATTTTGAAGAGGCCAGGAGTTTTTTGACATGGGGGAGGATCTTGCGGAGAGATTTGGGTATAATAATGGCAAGTCACAAGTCTTTAGAGGAGTAAAGAGAAGAGGGAGTGGAGGGGGGTTTTATAGTGGAGGAGAGAAGAGATTTCATAATATTATAATCATTAATTTATTATTTCTTCACAAGACAAGGAATATTAAGTATTCCATGACCAAGAATTTTAATTTTATCATGTTATCCTGAACCAAGTGGGCTTGCATCATCATAACATCATCAATGACTCAAAAAATCCCTTATTTAGCATTTATTTTAAATTATCGTATTTCACTATTCATGAAAAAATAATGTATTTCAAAAAAATACCAAAAATTTACCCTAACCATTTTTCGACATGTAGAATCTAAAAATGAATTAAATTTTTGAAAAATAATTTTCTAAATATGATTATTTTAATATTTAATTAAAATAATAATTTATTATCAAAACCAGTTTTAAAACATTCATTAACTTATTCTAAAATATAGGTATATCGTACTTCCAACATGAATATTATTTTTATACTCCAATAGGTGATATTACTATTCATTAGGGTATATCACTATTAATAAGGGTATTTTACTATTCATTAGGGTAGGTTACCATTCACCAAAAATTATGTTTTCCTTATCGGACTCCAAATAACTTACTCAATACAACCGTGTATGCTGGATTTTCAAAATTCCAAACACATAAGTGTCAAACTTATGTTTAAATGTCACTTATAATTTAATAGTTCATTATGTTGTGTTTTCATGTGATTTTTTGACATACTTATGAGAAGGGAATTTCCATTGAAAAAAATTGGGTCGTCACATGATCCACTTGTTATAAGGAGATATTGTGATGATATATTTGATGGTTATGGGATGACTTGGTCTCATTTACTATTTTTGGGAATTATAATGGTAAAGTTGTGGTATCTCTTGATGACTATTTTGGAATATCGACTATTTTTTCTTTCTTTATAATTTTTTTGTCTTGTTGAGTTATCCTTGGGATGAAATCATTCCCTCTCTATTGTTTCTAGAATCCTAGGCACTCGTTTCTTGCATGTGGGGATAGGTAATTCCCTTCGGGTCATGTTAGGATTGATTTGTGTACCATATTAGTGGGTTATTTAGGTTGGTTTATGAAAAATTGATATCATAGGATCCTGATTCTCTTCTTAAATTTCAGTATTCTCTTTGGGATGTATTTATAGATAGGATACAAGATTTTTGGGACTCAAGGGATATGTTTTGAGTGAGTTCCTGACCAAATATTATCTTAATGGGCCTTAAGTTACCATTGGTAGTTGTGAAAAAGTGTCTTTGAGGATTTATTTGATATGATTATAGACTTTTCCTAAGATTTGATATAATAATTGTGTTGTTAAGTTGAATTCGGATTGATATAGTTTCTGTTATTGAGTCTCATGATGGTTGTTTCCTTGTTATCTTGTAATTTAATGTAGTACCATGCCCCCAAGAAAATATTAAAATAGACTTTAGCAGATGGATGTTGATGAACCACAATGAGTGATTCCTTTTTATGACAAGAACCTTTTATATGCTTTAGTCTTTCTGGTCCAAGTTATAGGAGAAGGGGTTGTATCTGCCACCATTCAGGATATAGAGGTTTTACTTCAGAGGGATGATAACCAAGATCACTACCAAGAGTTTATTTGGAAGAATTCAATTTCCTTATAAGGTTTGAATGAACCTTAGGAGGTATATGATTGGTTAAAAAATACTTACTAAATCTTTATGTTTATGGAGATTCTATATTCCATTATTGTGAGTGTTCTATCATTAAGCATGAGAAGCCAAGAAAAATATGGTGGGATGTGATCATTATTGTAAAGAAGAATGAGGGCATGGGTGGAAATAAAATAAATGATATTTTTATGGAGTAACATTATCTAGATTCAAGGATTTTGGCTAAGTCCATAGAGTTTCTCAACCTTCATCAAGGTGACAGGATAGTGACTAAGTATACCAATCATTTTTCTAAAATTGATTAGATCTCAACTATGGTGGTATCAAATGATAATTTAAAGGTATAAAGGTTTTAGATGGTTCTTTTAATAGATATCTAACCTTAGGTATTTATTATAATTCTTCCCTCACATATTGATGTTATGGATAGTGGTCTAATGATTGAAATTAACTTGGATGGTAATTCAAGGTTAACGGTATTTTCTATTACTCCTAGTGGTAGTTTTACTGGTTCCTTTAAAGGAGAGAGAATAAAAACCTAGTCTCTTAGTGTAAATAGTGTATTGGTTCTTGATATCATAATTTCTCTAAATAATATCTAGTATTTCGTAAAATACCACTAACTTATTTTCAATGATTTGAATATGGAAACCTACAGTATTCTTTCATGGAGGCATTGAATATTTATAGCTCATGTGGACTATATGGAAACTTGAAAAGGTTTTTCCATTTTTTACAAATCCACATAGTGTTACAAGTTTTTCAGTACCAAGAGGATCTATGATGCAGTCATACTATTCAAGAACAATGGGTTCCATCCACAAGAAATAAGAACAGAGCAATTCGTATAGTGGGTGAGCCTCTATTTGGAACTGATGTGGTCCACATGATAGTGAGTGGTACTATCACACCCCAACCTGTCTAATATTTATTTTATTATTTTTTTTGGGTTTTAGACCAGTGCGTAGGCACCGCATGGTTAGCAGAGACCATGCAGACATCCCAACCACCGGTGTGACAGCTTCTGGATCGGACAAAAGTTCACGTTCAGTTCACGCAAAGTCGCTAGAGGTGTGTGCAGACCAGGCAGTTGTTTTATTTCAAATAAAATTATTATTAATAAAATCAAATTACTGTTATTATTTATTACCAGTATTTTTATTAAAATTATTAATGGCACTTTTTATGTAAAAACTAAAATGGTTAAATTTATTGTTATGATCATTATGATTACTAATATTATTAATTATTTTTATAATTTTTAATAAATAAATTTCATTATTAAAAGAATTTTTTATCACTATTATGTTTTTATCAAAGTTATTAATATTATTTTTATTATTAGTAGTATTAATAATATTATTATTATTATTTATTTTTTCTTTTATTCTTTTTTCCTTTTATTTTTCTTCTTCCTTTTTCTTTTACTTTTTTTCTTTCTTTTTGTTTTTCCACGCGGTTGTCCCCAGTGCGGTGCACCAGCTGTAGCTGTTTTCCCCCACACCCCCCCCCCTTTTCTTCTTCTTCCCGTAGTAGCCTGCGCGCCTCTTTGCTACTCCACCTCATGCGTGGCACCCTCCTTCCAGGATACCTCCTACACCGTGCCACCTGCAGTCAGCCACCCACACAACCTGCACCCCTGAACTGCAGCGAGCCACTCGAACCACTCGCTCCTTCCCAGCTTCCTCCTTGCAGCGCCCCTCCACTACCGGCGAACCCCCTACAACACCGTCCATCCCATCGCCCCTCCTTCCCTCGCACAGCAGCGCCACATGCCCCTGATTCCCTGCACGACGCCTCTCTCCCGCATGACTCCCTCCTAAAGCAAACTGCAACACGACCGCCCCCAAGCCAGCACTGGTTGTCCGTGCGCCCAACCACCAGGACTTGTGCCCCTTCCTGCATTGCCCCAGTACCCTGACCACAGAACCCTTACCTTTATTTGCATACCCTTCTCACTATATCAGCATCTTCTGCATAGTCTACCACCTGAGGGAGGTACCGCCTCACCGACCCGCTGCTTCACTAGGTGAGATCGTGTCGACTCCTCTTCCCAGATGAAACAAGAGGGAACCCACAGTCATTGTTTCCCTCCCCATCTGAGGATACCCAGCCTTCGCCTCCCCTACCTAGAACCAGGTATTTGGGTGGCCTCCCACTCGATTCGGCTTCTCCTTGGATAGATCTATGCTTCCTCTGTCTGCATACACTGGCTCACCGCCTTGACATGGATACTTGCATTGAATCCACTTTGAGTTGGCGAAGTGCCTTACAGTGCATCCTCTCCCCAATCTGATCCCAACCACTAACATCCATTTCACACTAGAAGGGCATTGGTCTAATATCCCTTTCTTCCTCCATCGCCCTCCTGCTGAAGCCGCTCCTACCGGCTCCCTATAGCACACGCCCCAGCCGTAGCCAGATCCCCTTGTCCCGCCGTTACGCACCTTGTCCCTGCTTAACGCACCCGACTAGTGCCAGTTCTATCCAACTTAGCACCCTAATTCCCTTTTTTGGCCGGTATGAAACCCATCCGATCAGCTCCCCTACACCCACGGCCTCCTACTTCTCCCTTATTGCAGCGTAAGTAGGACTGTCGCAAGCCCCCTGTCCGGTCCCTTCTTTCTGAGGAGACCTCTCCGGTGCGCTGTCGCGCTAGAACGACTCTCCTCCGGTCGCGACTCCCTACTAATCCAACTAGCCACATCGTTGGTGCAAATAATGCGCCCCTGCGCCATCCCCTGCCTCATTTGATCATGTGCCCGATCGCAAACCTTATTCTCAATTAGGGCGAGCGAAGAATGACCGCAGCTGAAGGCGAGCGATTTTGGGTTCTTTTCATTTTTTTCCGACATCAGTGTCGAGGTGGGTTTTACACTTTTTATTTGTTTGGATTATTTTAAGTTATCTTTTCTATGTTTTGATGTTTTTCATTGTTGCAGTGCATTATCGAGGTTTTTCTGCGGTACTGCAGGCGTCGGCTTGAGTGTGCTTATGCGCCTGAGCGAGGCGCGACGCACCAGTGTGCTTGAGTTGTGAGTTGATTTAGGTCTCCCACTACACTCGCCTTTAAATTTAGATTTTATTAATTTCTTGATGTTTTTATTAATTTTAATAAATGATAAATGATATAAGATAAATAATTCATAAATTATTATTTGGTGTAAAAAGAGCCATTTATTCAATACACGACACCTGAAATATTTTATTGATGAACAAACACTCAGTCATGAAAGAATGATTGTTTGGCCTTTAAACTTAATTCAGAGAAATTCAAATGTAGTTTAGGTTTAAATGATAAATTATTTCTTCCGAAGCGTGAACGAGTGTTTTGGTTTTTCTTGAGAAATGAGGTTTTTCTTTCAAATTGGTGAAGGCCTATTTAGAACTTTAATAAAAATAAATTATTTTGGAATACTCTCTTTTGGGTGAATTAGGGGTGATCTTTAGTGAACGTTGATTGCGTGAGTTGTGTGTGATATCTGTGCTACTTGATTGACTTTACTGACTCACCCCTTTTCCTTTTATTATGCGTGTTGACATGGGAGACTGACATAGTAAGTGAATCTTCTTAGAACGATTGTTGCACTAGTTTAGATTAAACACTGGCTAGTGGCCCCATAGTAGGGGAATACAGAGTTATTGCTGCTATGGGGATTGGTCCCCTCGGTTAGGCCATCAAGGGCTATACCGAGCATTAGGGCATTATGACATCATCGAGTTAGGGCATGCCTTCAGGATGATTCACATGTATAGTATGTTCTAGATTGTTCATGAGCTCCTAGGTTCGACCCATGTTTCTTTTAGTGTTTATTTTTATGTGGCGAACGATTGAGAGGATGAGTTCAGTTGCTGGCCCATGTGCGACACTTTTTCCATTTCCCTTGGTGTGTGTTGTGTGTGGTTTTTCTTTAGGCTAATAACTGAAGTTTGGATTCATAAATTGTTTGTTGAGAATGTTTTAAAGTGCAATTCACCTATTCCTTTCAAACATTAAACTTGTTTTAAAATTAAAAATGGCAATGAACTGATACTTGTTTTAGAAATGAAAGTGTATGTGGAAACTAATATTTTATATAATTTAGTTCAAACCTGAAATTAATAAATTCTTTATTTAAAGTTAGTGCATTGGGAATAGTTTTTGGGTACACCTACTGAGTTATAATACTCAGGCCTATAGTGTTTTCCTGTTTTTAGTTTTGCTACAAGTTTGGATTGAGCTTGCTCTTCGTGGGAGAGAGTTGGTTGGGGACTGGTGAGAGACTCTCAGAGTTGCGAGTAGTCTTGGCCGAGACCAAGTTAGTGTGTTTTGTTGGCCATTCTTTCTTTTCAGGGTCATTTATTTACTTTGTGTTGTTGTGCTCTTCCGCTTATTTATTTATTTTTACTGGGTGAAATCGTTCCCTCTTGTTTAGTTTTCATGCCTGGCACTAATTTCCAGCTCGTGGGGATCAGGAACACCCCTTAGATCATGTCGCGGACTGGCTTGGGTGATCGGTTCAGGGTCGACCTAGGTTGTTTCATGACAAAATGGTATAAGAGCAGGTCAGCTTCTGAGCGGACCATGTTTTTCAAAGTGCCCATTGTTATTTGGGGTTTTCATGGTCGAAGGAGTAGGATTGTTGGGACTCAGGGCATATGGATGAGAAGGACGTCATGAACCCTTTCTTGTTCTGAACCTCGGGTTACCATGGGATGTTTAGGTTGTCAATAACTTTTGATTCTTATTGTTTGTTTGGTATTGGGAAATGAAATGAGAGTTAGGCAAGTAACCTCTATGAGCTCACATGGTCTAGAAAGCCATGTGGAGATGGATATTTTACCCTAGAATTCTCTTAGTGATGGTGGTGTGACTGGCATATGGCTGCAAACCATATGGTCGAGTCACCCATCATCACTAGTTTCCTTCTAGTGAATCGTTTGGGTTTTCCTTCTTTCTGAAAATTGTTGTGAAAATATTATTTTGGTATTTGAAATGATAAAGACCATGTTTGACCCATATTCTTTTTTTTATTCCTTAGTTTTCTCCCCCACAATGGTTCGATTGATGCCCAAGGTACATCTTTGGGTGGTGCATCATTAGCAAATCCTACAGTTGATCAGCCCAAGGACTATGTCCTCAAGTTTCGGAAGTTGAACCCTCCCCTCTTTTATGGGAAAGAAGATCATCTTGAGGCAAAGGAGTGGTTACAGAAGATTGAGAGTAACTTCTATTCTCTCACGCTTCCTAAGTCATTAAAAGTAAAGTTCGCTACTTTTATGCCTAAAGGTCCAACTTGGAAGTGGTGGAAGTCTGAGTCTCGAAACAAGCCTTGAGAAGATCTCACTTGGGAGTTCTCCAAGTCGTCATTCATCCCATAGTATTTTATAAGTTGACAATGTTGAGGAATGGAATGTAGTTGTGTGGTCTTCAGCAAGGTGTTAGATTGGTGTTGGAGTTCTTTCTTCGTTTCCTAGACTTGGCCCTGTATGAACTGGGGTATGTTGGAAATGATCCTGTGAAAGCTCGACATTTTGAGTTCGGACTTCGTCCTGAGCTGCAATCGAAGGTGGAAGAGTTCAACATAATCATCTTCCCTAAAGTGGTGAGACAAGCATTCCTCGCAGAAGTTGAGTTAGTAGGAGGACTTGAGGTGGAAAATCCTCTTCCAGCCTTGGGAAGCAGTGTAGTAGATAACGATAAGAAGAGTAGGAAGTGGCATGATGTTGGTGGTACTGGTAGAGGAATCAAGAGGCCTTCGGACCATCAATCATCTTCCTCACCGCGCAATGCCTTTATCTATCACCATTGCGGTAAGCGGGGACACAAGAGGCCAATGTTCCTGAGTGCTCCGAAACCCTGCCACACCTGTGGACGCCTAGGTCACGTGCAACGATTCTGTCGAGGTGTTTCCAAGAAGCGTGCCAAAGCCAGACCTAGCTTGTCGAAGGTCACCTCATTCCGTCAGCAGGAGTAGGGCGATGTTTGTGGATCAATTTGATGTTTTCTTTTTGTGGTGTTATTTGAATGTAATAGTGTACCATTTTGTGGTTTCTCTTTTCTTTCAGATGTAAGAATGGTTGTGGCTGAACCCCTTTTAAACTTATGTTCTAATTGATGTGTGTTTGTTAAAACTCTAGTTCATGTGTCATGTTTGGGAAATTTTGAAGCCTGACTACGAGGCAGGAGATGCTTCAATCAAAAGATCTCCATCCATAGGCCTCGGAATGAAGCTGGCGCATAGTCAGGTGAACCCTAGTGGTTTAAAAAGACCTTGGTTTAATCTCGTTCCTTAGTTTGTCATGGTTCATGTTCTTCCAAGGGCATGACATTGTTGATATGATTATGGTGGTCCCGTCCCCTCTACCCCTCTTGGTGGGGGGTTTGTGGACCATGTGGGAAGCTTTCAAACTCAGTAAATCCACTTAGTCCTTATGGTGGGGAGACCCATCATGGATCTCGTTGAATTTAGTTGGCTTGTTTCTTATGGTGGGGAGTCCATTAGGTTCTCCCCATGTCAGTACCAGAGTTTTGTTTCGGGTTTTGTTTTGGGTGGTGTTTAAAGTGTTCGTGTTTTGAAGAAAATTTGCAGGTCATGGGAGTTCGGTGTTCGTTTAGATCGATCAACTGGAGGTGCTTAAACTTTTTGGGGTGAGTGAAACTTAAGGAGTTCTTTCTTGGGTGTAGGTCTTGTTGTGGCTTCCTAGGGATGGGAAGCATTATGGTGGGGAGAATTGTCACACCCCGACCTGTATAATATTTATTTTATTATTTTTTTGGGTTTTAGACCAATGCGTAGGCACCGGATGGTCAGCAGAGACCATGCAGACAGCCCGAGCACTGGTGTGACAGCTTCTGGATCGGACAAAAGTTCATGTTCGGTTCGCGCAAAGTCGCTAGAGGCACGTGCGGACCACACAGTTGTGTTATTTCAAATAAAATTATTATTAATAAAATAAAATTATTGTTATTAGTTATTACCAGTATTGTTATTAAAATTATTAATGGCACTTTTTATATAAAAACTAAAATTGTTAAATCTATTGTTATGATCATTATGATTACTAATATTATTAATTATTTTTATTATTTTTATTAAATAAATTTTATTATTAAAATAATTGTTTATCACTATTATGTTTTTATTAAAGTTATTAATATTATTATTATTATTAGTATTAATAATATTATTATATTTTATTTTATTTTTCTTCTTCCTTTTTCTTTTACTTTTTTTCTTTCTTTTTGTTTTTCCACGCGACTGTCCCCTGCGCGGTGCACCAGCTGCAACTGTCTTTCCCCCCCTTTTTTCTTCTTCTTCCGGTAGCATCCCGCGCACCTCTTTGCTGATCTGCCTCATGCACAACACCCTCCTTCCAGGCTACCTCCTACACCGCACCACCTGCAGCCAGCCACCCACACAACCCGCGCCCCTGCCCTGCATCAAGCCACCGGCACCACTCGCTCCTGCCCTACTTCCTCCTTGCAGCACCCCTCCACTACCGGCGACCCCCCCTGCAACATCGTCCATCCCATCGCCCCTCCTTTCCTCACACAGTAGCGTCGCACGCCCCCACTTCCCTGCACGATGCCTCTCTCCCACACAACTCCCTCCTCCATCAACCTACAGCACAACTTCCCCCAAGCCAGCACTGGTTGTCCGCGTGCCCAACCACCATGACCTGCACCCCTTCCTGCATTGCCCCAGCACCCCAACCACAGCACCCTTCCCTTTATTTGCATACCGTTCTCACAATATCAGCGTCTTCTGCATGGTCTACCACCTGAGGGAGGTACCACCTCATCGACCCACTACTTCACTAGGTGAGATCGTGCCACCTCCTCTTCCCAGCTAGAACCAGTGAGAACCCACAATCATCGTTGCCCTCCCCATCTGAGGATACCTAGCCTTCGCTGCCCCTACCTGGCACCAGGTCTTTGGGAGGCCTCCCACTCAACCCGGCTTCTCCTTGGATAGATCTGAGCTTCCACCATCTGCATACAGCGGCTCACCGCCTTGACACAACTACTCACATTGAATCTGCCTCGAGTTGGCAAAGGGACTTCTAGTGAATCCTCTCCCCAATCTGATCTCGACCACTGACATCCATTGCACGCTGGAAGGGTGTTGGTCTAACATCCCTTGCTGCCTCTATCACTCTCCTGCTGAAGTCGCTCCTTCCGGCTCCCTATAGCGCGTGCCCCGACCGCAGCCGGATCCCCTTTTCCCATCGTCGCGCACCTTGTCCCTACTTAGCACGCCCGACCAGCACTTGTTTTGTCTTTCCCAGCACCCTCCTTCCCTCTTTTGGCTGGCACGACACCCATCTGAGTATCTCCCCTACACCCGCGGCCTCCTGCTTCTCCCGTGTTGTAGCACAAGTAGGACCACCGCTAGCCCCCTGTCTGGTCCCTTCTTTCTGAGGCAACCTCTCCGGTGCGCTTCCGCACTGGCACGACTCTCCTTCGGCCATGACTTCGTTCTGCTCTGGACAGCCATATCGCTGGTGCAACAAATGTGCCCTTGTGTCATCCCCTACCTCATTTTTTCGCGCACCCGACTGCGCACTTTATTCTAAATTAGGTTGTGCGAAGAATGCGCGCCACTGAAGGCAAGCGATTTGGGCTTCTTTTCATTTTTTTCCCGCATCGGTATCGAGGTGGGTTTTACACTGTTTATTTGTTTGGATTATTTTAAGTTATCTTTTCTGTGTTTTGATGATTTTCATTGTTTCAGCGCATTAGCGAGGTTTTTCCATGGTACTGCAGGCGTCGGTTTGCGCATGCTTATGCGCCTGAGCATGGCCCGATGCACCAGTGTGCTCGAGCTGTCAGTTGAGGTAAGTCCCCCACTGAACTCTCCTTTAAATTTAGATTTTATTAATTTCATTATTTTTTTATTAATTTTAATAAATGATAAATGATATAAGATAATTAATTCTTAAATGATTATTTGGTGTAAAAAAGAGCCATTTATTTTATACATGACACTTGAAATATTTTATTGATGAACGAACACTCAGTCGTGAAAGAATGGTCGTTTGGCCATTAAACATAATTCACCGAAATTCAAATGTAGTTTTGGTTTAAATGATAAATGATTTCTTCTGAAGTGTGAACAATTGTTTTGGGTTTTCTTGAGAAATGAGGTTTTTTATTAAAATTGGTAAAGGCCCGTTTGGCACTTTAATAAAAATAAATTATTTTGGAAAACTCTCTTTGGGGTGACTCATGGGTGATCTTTGGTGTGCGTTGATTATGTGAGTGGTGTTTGATATCTGTTCTACTTGATTGACTTTTCTCACTCACCCCTTTCCCTTTTATTATGCTTGTTGACATGGGAAACTGACATAGTAAGTGAATCTTCTGAGAACGATTGATGCGCTATTTTAGATTAGGCACTAGCTAGTGGCCCCATAGTAGGGGAATACTGAGTTATTACTGCTATGGGGATTGGGCCCTTCGGTTAGGCCATGAAGGGATATACCGAGTGTTAGGGAATTATGACTTCATCGAGTTAGGGCATGCCTTCAGGATGAGTCACATGTATAGTACGTTCTAGATTGTTCATGAGCTCCTAGGTTTGACCCATGTTTCTTTTAGTGTTTATTTGTATGTGGCGGATGATTGAGAGGTAGAGTTCAGTTGCTGGCCCATGTATGACACTTTTTCTATTTCCCTTGGTGTGTGTTGTGTGTGGTTTTTCTTTAGGCTAATAACTGAAGTTTGGATTCCTAAATTGTTTGCTAAGAATGTTTTAAAATGCAATACACCTATTTCTTTCAAACATTAAACTTGTTTTAAAATTAAAAAGGGAAATGAACTGATACTTGTTTTAGAAATTAAAGTGTATGTGGAAACTAATATTTTATATAATTTAGTTCAAACCTGAAATTGATAAATTCTTTATTTAAAGGTAGTGCATTGGGAATAGTTTTTGGGCACACCTACTGAGTTTTAATAATCACGCCTATAGTGTTTTTCTGTTTTTATTTTTGCTGCAGGTTTGGCTCGAGCTTGCTCTCCGTGGGTGAGAGTTGGTTGTGGACTGGTGAGCGACTCTCGAAGTCATGAGGATTCTTGGTCAAGACCAAGTTAGTGTGTTTTGTTGGTCATTCTTTCTTTTCAGGGTCATTTATTTACTTTGTGTTGTTTTACTCTTCTTCTGCTTTATTTATTTTTACTGAGAGAAATCATTCCCTCTAGTTTATTTTTGATGCCTGACACTAGTTGTCAGCCCGTGGGGATCGGGAATGCCCCTCGGGTCATATCGCGGACCAGCTCGAGTGATCAGTTCAGGGTCGACCTGGGTTTGTTTATGACAGGTACTATTACTATTGCATCATATTTAGTGACTAATTTATTAGATACTAGTGCCTCTCATTATTTTTTTTCAATATACACTATGGATTTGTTGAGTCTTCTTATGGTTCCCATGCCTTATATGATGAAAATTTCAATGCCTCCCACAATGAAGAGAGAAAAGGGTCTCTGATTCCATTCTTTTACAATCTCTTTATTGGAAATATAGAACATATGGGACTCTATAGTTATTGATATGAATCATCTATATTTCTTTCTTAGTATTTACTGATATTTTGATCACAAATCTCGGATTGACTATTATATTTATAGGGTACCCTTTACTTCTCTTGAAAGATATTTTCATGTTTTTTTGAAGAATGGGACCCAAGTTCTAAATTATCTATACCTCCCCTTACAAAATTGGGTAGGATGAATCATGTTTTCTTTTGAACTATAATGGGAATCTTAATGTGGGGATATTACCCTAGTAGCTAATGAGTTTATATATGTTTTTCCATTATACTTTTCTAGATTACCATTAGAGAGGGGGTAAAGTTTTCTAATTACTCAGTTCCAAGTACTCATATGATATCTACTCCTTTTTAACACAAGGAATTAACTAAATTAAAATAACTAAAGGATTAGTCGAATGAATTGATGTTAAAGGATCCATTCGACTAAATGTGTTTCCTTGGGAATCACCAGTTATTTTCACCAAGAAGAATGAGGGAACCATTCTCTTGTGTGTTAATTACTAAAATCTCAATTGGATTATGATCAAGAAAAAGTATCAATTTCCCCATATTGATTATTTGTATGATCAGATTTAGGGGTATAAGTGGTTCTATAAGATTTATCTTTGGTATAGTTATCCCCAACTTACAATGAAGGAGTCTAATATCTCAAAGACTAGTTTCAGGAGAATATATGACCATCATGAGTATCTTGTAAAAGCATTTGGTCTGAAAAATTCTCTTAATATATTTATGGAATGAATGAACAGATTTTTTCATCAGTACCGTGATTCATTCATTGTGGTATTTTTGGATGATATCTTGATTTGCTATAAAGCTGAGGAGGATCATTTTAATTATTTGAGAGAGGTTTTGGACATCTTGATGAATTAATAACTTTATGAAAATCTATAAATGTTCCAATTATGGACTCAATAGATTAAGTTTTTGGGGAACGTGGTCTCAGAACATGGTATCCCAGTTTATCCTAAAAAGGTTAAAGTTTTTGTATCTTGAGAAGAAATGTAGAATGAATTTGATATTCATATATTCTTGGTATTATCACAATATTACTATTGGTTAGATAAATATTTCTCTTAGATAGATTATCATATGAATGATTTTACTCTTAAGGGAGTGATGTTCATATTAAATTATAATTTGTAGGTTTCCTTTGACGAATCAAATCATCCTTTGACCATAGTTTAGCATTGACATATCCAAAGGCTGGATAGGGATATGTGGTCTTTTTGGATTCACCAGGTTTAGGTTTGGGATATATTATCATATAGGGAGATCACATGGTTTCTTATGGTTCTCTTCATCTTTGGACTCATGAGAAGAATAATCCCATAGATGATCTCAAACTCATAGTCATAATACATTCTCTTAAGAGTAAGAGACATTACATTTTGGAGAAAGTTTTATCATTTAATCTAATGATGAAATATTTATTTATATCCTCTCATAAAAATCATTGAATCTCTGTCAAAGATGATGGGTGGAGTACTTGAAATCATTTGACTTTGTCATTTCCTAAAACCTTGTAAAGGTGAAAAAAATTTACTAATTATATGAGTAGGAAACTACTATCCTTGGTCATGAAAGAATCGTCAGAATAATGGAATCTCAAGGATCTATTTTCCCAATTTCATTTGGGACTCTAGGAGGATGGGACCAATTTTTCCATATTTTAGTTGAAATCCTCCATTACAACGATGATTCACTAGTAGAAGAATCTTAATGGTAAGTTTTAAGGTATTGTAGATTATTTAAATGGTGGAGAGACTATTAGAGAATGATATTTATCTTCAATGGGTATCATTTTCTTATGGAATAGTTATATTATTCCAAAACCATTAAGGAAGGATATGTTGGGGTATTTTCAATATTCCCAAGGGTGGTTCACCCAAGAATAAAAAATATGTATTATGACATCAGGTGTTGATTCTAGTGGCCATGTACGAAAAGTGACATTGATGGTTTTGTTTATCATTGGTATAGCGGTAAATAAGTCATGGGTAGGAATCATAATCCTTAAAGTTTTCTTCAATCCCTTCTTATGTTGACTTGGATGTGGGATGAGATGAAAATGGACTTTACGGTTGGGTTTTCATGTAATACTCAAGGAAATAATGTTATTTTTGTGGTGATTGTCCAATTGACCAGATCAAATCACTTTATTACTATTCATGGTGTGATGAAATATAAGGACTTGGGATATCTATATGTATAGGAGATATTCAGATTTCATGGTTTCCTATAAACCATTATTTATGACATGGATTCACAACTCATAACATAGTTTTGGAGAGGCCTCCAACATGTGATGGGATCACATGTTATGGTGATCACGATGTACCATCCTCGTAAATATGGTCATATGGAATGGGATATAAAAGTTCTAGAGGACATGATTCATACTTGTGTCCTTGAATTTATAGGAGCTTGGTATTTCCATTTTGGGTTGGTCTAATTTTATTATTATAATATCTGGTATTATTCAATTAAAATTGAACCTTTAGATGACCAATATGGTCAAACATGTAAATATACACTTTTTTCAGATATTGGTTGAGATTTACTTGTAGGACTAAGATTCATCTAATAGATGATGGAAAAAATATAGTTGGTTTGAAAGATATTGGTGAAAGTATGTAGATGATATAATTCATATGTGGATCATCTTCAACATTGTTCGGATTTTTTTGTAAGAGTCTATGTAGTTTTGAGAGTCTCTCCTAGGTTGGGTCATTGATAGCCTAGTGAACAATGGAATTTGGAACTAATAATCATGGGACCATTTGAAATTATTGAGTATATTATAATGGTTTCTTAGAAATTTGATTTTCCACCTTAGATTTAATTGATCCATGAAATGTTTCAAGAATCATGACTAATAAAATATCTTTCAAAACCATATTATGTATTGATTTGGGAGACCATTGAAGTAGAACATGATATGTTTATGAACGAGAATCTAGTTTAAATTATTGATTCTCATATGAAGTTTATTACTAGATAGTTTATAACTCTATTTCATGTTTAGTGGCAACAAGGTTCTGACTCTCATAAGATGTGGGAGATTGGGAATTTATGAGAGAGTAGTGGAATCATCTCTTTAAGGACCTGTATTATTAATAGGATTTCTTGGGAAGAAATCATTTATAGTGGGGATAATTATAACATTATGAAACCTATTTTCAATTAAAATCCTTGGTTTTTTTGTATATTCTTATTTATTTAGTTGATTTTAGGTTTTTTCTATTGATTCTTGGTTATTACTACTTGTTAGATCATTTTGAGGAGTTGGGTGTGTTTATTTGATTCTGTTTTGGGAGACTGGGGAGTTCTCTTGGAGTTTGGACAATGTTGAATACTAAATTGTAGCTAAAAATTCTATAAGTGGGCCACTAACTAGCCAGTGACACCCACTAACTAGACGGTGGGGGGATGACACTATGGGTTTCTTATTAGAAACCCACTCGTTAGCTAGTGAGGTCCACCAACCATCCAGTTGATATATGGCATAATAAAGTTCCTAAAGGAATGCCTCCAGCCATCTCGTGGGGTTCCCATGGCTATAAACATTATTCCTTGAGCCATATACTATTCGTTGGAATCCATATACAAGTTAGGGATGTTGTTCTGGGTGAGAATCAACAAGTCAATATCGTAATTGTTTTATTTTAATCTTTATTTTCTTTCTCTAATATCCTATCTGAAAAATAATTTGACCTTTTCGATGTTGTAGACTACCTTAGGATGGTTTTGGCCCTTCCAACCTTGAAACTTCATAGATATAAGTTCTGGTTTATGTGTTTAATCTCTTCCAACAAGTGTAATATGAATTTAATCATTAATTCTCCACTCCTTCTCTATCTCACTCTCCTTATTCAATAGAGTGGATCATTGTGTTGTTGATGGATCTAGATCTTGATTTAATTATTTTTGGTTCTGGGATCCTTCCTTGATTGATTCTATCCCTTTAGACTCTTTGATTGAGGATCTTGTATTGGTGATGGTTGATATTATGATGGAGGTAGGTGTTTTAATAAGGAAATTACTATCAATTAAAACCCTTTATTCTTGATGATTTTGAGTTGTATTTCTAAATGATTTCCAAATCTTGATTTGAGTTTTATAATTGATGTTTTCTAAATGGAATGGTGTGTGTGTGTTTTGAACCTATTAGGTGTGGATTTTCAAATAAAAATTTGATTTTCAGAAAATGGATTTGAATTGAAATGAATGATTTGAATAATGATTTTGATGGGGACTCTTTTGAGATAAAGGAATGGAATGTTTTATGTATTTTAAATAAGGTGAATTTTTTTGAAAGACATTGTTTTTATAAAAAGAATTTTGATTTTTGATTTTGAAATGAAATGGAATGTTTTGAAACTTGAACATGTGGTTGATTGAAATAGTTATTTTAAATTATTTTATATTTATTGAAATGAAAGGTAACCCCTTGTATGCTCCACTTCTATGAAGCACATGAGATCCTCTATAGTTGAATGGGAGGAACACATTCTAGGAATGAATTAGATATACCGATAAATTTAATTATGATGAAAACACAAACTAATATATGATGAGGGTAGGGGTTTACTTATTATGGATGTTCTCTTATTCTCTATATTCTGGAGATCTAGGAATTTGTACACACCAGGAACCATAAATTCACCAAGAGTGTGAGAATCCTTATAAAAAATAGCTCATGCTACTCTTAACCATGGATCTATAATTTAAATTGACTTTTTTAGAACTAATTAATAAATTCCAATTATTATGAAATTATTATTCATCATATTTTGATATAAATACTTATTATTTCTTATTTTTTTGGTAATTCACTTTTATACTTATTTAATACTCACCTTTGAAATGATTTTAAAAGAAATTTTTTTATGAACTTTTAAAATATTACCATTGAATGTTTTATTTAAAAGTAAGAATATTTGGTTTATGTGATATCAATTAATGTTGTAATTCTCAATGAGACCTTGTTGGGATAGTGTTTCTCAAACCTTTCTTTTTATTTTGGGTTTTTGTAGAATTTCTTATGTCGGTTCTAGGAAATGGGAAAGTACTACATGGAGGTGGTGTATTTTCATGATTAGAGTGACCTTGGGACTTGGCCATGACCAGTAGAGTATATGATCCACTTGTTATAGTGAGATCTTGTGAATATTTCTTTGGTTGTTTTGTGATTACCCGACTTAATGTGCAGTTTTTGGGACTTGTACTAGTTCACTTGGGTTACTTTTCTCTTGATGGGTGTTTTTTAATACTAACTATTTATGTTTTATTTCAACTTAATTTTTATTATTTATTTATCCTTATGGATAAATTATTATCTATATATTGTTTCTGGATGTCGGGGTTCTAGTCTCCAACCCATGGGGATTAAGAACACCCTTAAATCCATGGTAGTATTGATTTGGGTAATGTATTAGTGGTTTAACTCGGTTGTTTTGTGACATTGTGTGATCATCACCTCAATATCATGCTTTTGAATCTACAATAAAACTTAACTTCATTAATCTGTGTGCATCTCGACTTAACATCAAAGTGATTTTAACTCAACTATGATCATTTTCTAATAAATACAACATACAAAAAATTCCAAAATAATTAATGAATCACCTCAATATATAATTCATTATGTGACTCTAATACAAATGTTATATAAACACCTCATCGTAGGATAGAATGGTGATGTTGAGAGAACTTAATCCCTTCATGTAATATTAATTCCATTTTCACTATTTCACAATTGAGATAAACTCATCTCATCTCAACTCCCCCTTTTTCAATTCATTTTCATGAGGGTTTTATAATATTCAATCCCTCAAAGGGATATTCAAAGGGTTGGGTTGTGACAAATCTTACCATAATCACAAATATATTTTGATATATACATCATCCAATATTTATGACTGGATAAAACTACATTTAAATTGTAATGACTATATTTTTTCAACTAAATCTTACCTCCAATGATCACATTTTTACATTATAGGAAGTTATCAAATAATATCCATGCCAGTTACAATATTCATATTGATAATAGTCATAAGAAAATTCACACTAGTTCTAATGACTATATTTTCCTATGGTAAAATTCCCAACACTATATAAATGCATAAGGATGTATCCTTTAGGATATTTATTAAATTAATTCATTTTAAAATTAAGATAAAATTAAGAAACTAAAATCTAATTAGAACTCATGTAACTCAATACCTCCCATCATTCAAATTATTTATCATTATTTGAATATAAATATCCAATTAATGATATTTCTTTTATTTTTCTTCATCAATTATGTCAAATTAATTATTATTTAATTTTTGTTTTCAAAATAGAATAAGGACTTCATCCCTATGGCTACATTATTTCATCCAATATTCTTTATGAATGAAGTAATGGATTTCAAAGGATATAACAAAAATCTATAAACACAATATAATAAATTTAGAAACCCATATCTAGGAACAACTATATAAGAAACCCAAAAACAAAAACTATAACAATTAATAACTATAGTGCATGAGTACCTAAAACCATTGTGTTGTTGCTTTCTCTTCATCTATATGAGCTTAATGAATATCACTCAATATGTAGTTAGATTACATAACTCCTCAATGGTATATAAATAAGAAACACTAAACCACTCAATTCTTGATTGTGACTCTCTCATGACCCACAACATGGTACTGCCTCTTGAAGGCTAAAGGTGGAAGAGAATAAAAGATAATAGATCGAGGTAGTATCGACCAAGAATAAAGAAAATAAAATGTGCATCATATTAATGGGTTTTCCATTCTCATAATAGTCATGAGAAACCTACATGAATTAACTCATACATTAATAATGTATCAGTTAATCACTTATTGTAAAAACAATTATAACCCCTCGATCATGATACTTCATACATGTGTTTCAATATTGAAACGCTTTAACAATGATATTTTATGTGTGAGATTTATCAAATGATTCCTTTTAATGTTTCATTTCATATGTTATATCCTTCCGTGTAAAGGTAGTGGTTGAAATATATCTTAGAGAAGGATATGTCTCAATCATATTGAATGATATACCCAAACTAAGAAGCATCACATGTCTTAGTTTCTATATATAGTATCATATGACATATCAATATCATATAATATGATATTGGCATATATACATCATATATACATATATCACATATATATATATATATTTAACTACTCTAATAATATCTCCCTTTAATTATAGGCTCATAAACTTTGGGGCACTTCACCTTATATTGCATCATATACAATAATTTGTGAAACCACATACAGAAAACATTTTAGATAACTTCCAAAACACTTCTAAAAATATATAATTTACATAACCATGTATCACATTATATATAATACCATATGAATTACCAACCAAAACACTTTTAGATAAAATCTAAAATAATTTTAGATCAACACTTTAAGTCAAACTCAATCCCCATCTAGTCAACCATAAAGTGTGACCCTACAAGCTATGTCCACCCGCTACATCATATGTAAGAATGAATTTTAATATGATCCATTTTTTTAAAATATAAATTAACCATGGTACATAGAGTATTTACATCCTTTATAGACAACATAAACACTCTTGATAATCTAAGTATTAACAAAGAATTTTTATAAATACATCACATGTCATTCACCTTTATAAATGAATCGCATCACATTCCCCCCACACAAATAGATAATAATATTGTATATAATATCTATGTAGGGTTTTATAATTCCTCATTCTTTCTCAATTGTGGGATTATATTTCATACTCTTTATATGATGAGAAAAATCCCATATTTTTTAGCTCCAAATGATGATATAATGAGTAACATACCTCCCAACTCCCTAATTAGTCAATCCACAATGATTTCATAGGAAAGGTATCAAATTATGATAGTTATATTGGAAGGTATATCACCAACCTCTGGTATTTGGGACTATAAATATTAACCATACACCCCTAGTATACCAAATACATAGGGTGTTACACTTTAAGAGGTATACTTTGTGGGTTATCTTGTACACAAAACCCATTTTTTGCCTCATGAGAATATTTCTTATCTTGATAAAAGAATCATACTCATGCCAAACTTAAATTTTTTTTGTAACCTATAATACTAAATGACATTCCATGGTTAGGGAGATCTCAAATTCATACATTGAGAGATAAATTAACATTACACTTCATGAAAAGTATATTTTTGTATACATCCAATATGAAATATAGATAAAATGTTGATATAATTTTATATATCACGGTAAATTTTATATTATTAAACATCTTTATTAATAATAAACAAAACCATGAAAAAGGGTGTGTCTAAAAATCATATATAAAACATTGTTAAATCATCCTTATGTTTGTTAAACTTTCAAGGGATTTTTTAAACTCTTTACATTTATATGTAATTCATGCCATTTATTTTTATGAAAATATGATAAAACCCTCCCACTAAACTCTTGAGGGAGTGACATTTATAAATAAAGATAGTTTGAATAATACTAATAATTTTGAATCATATTCCTTATTTTCAACTCATTTAGCATGTTCAAACTTCTTAACTCCACGACATCAAATGTCATGATATTAATTACTAATGTTATCTACTTATAAGTTTTATAAAGTAAATCATCATAGATATTTAATCCTTTTCCACCAAAACATTTCCATGAAATATATTTTTAACAAATGTAACTATTTATATTATTAATTTACAAATACTCCCTAAACTCTTTAAAGATATTAAGTGATGTTCACTTTGAATTTTGACTGGTATAATCTTTTATTTGTTAACTTTGAACATCAAAAAGTATAAACATACTCCCAATGGTATCTTTGAAACTATATTCTCTTAGGAGTATCAAGATAAGATATTCAAACTTTTTTTTGTTTAGAAAATAACTCCCATTTCTTTTCAATAAGAATACTTAATAAATAAACTATCATGTCCATAAATTATATAGTCTTATATATGTTTAGATAATTTTATTAAAAATAATATTATTATTTAAAACATTCCATTGATGGTGGTTAAATCGAAATTTCTCATATTTAAATGAATATCATGATAATATTACTTATAATTGATAAAACATTTTTATCTTTTTCATATTCTAAAAAAATGTTAAAAAGGTCAATGAATAATAAATCATTTTTATTGAATACATCATCTCAAATTTTTTATAAAAAACATTTTTTAACAAAAAAACATCCCATATCACATAATGGAAATGAGATAACTATACACTTCCCTTACTTAGATCCATATGGGCTTGATATATTCCTTTACATTCAAATATTTGATATAGTAACTCTTTGCTTCAATACTTGAATAAAAATTAATTTTTTTCAATTATTCCTTTTATTTTGAACTCCTATATGTGGGTCATGTATTGTCTCAACAATACTCTATAAATTATGATGATTATGATGCTCAAAAATACCCTTGTTTGTTTTCAAATGAGTTTTATTGATTGAGTTCTCAAGAATTTATATTTGGGTTAAAGTAATTTAATGTTCTTGGAATTACATTGAAAACATTGTTTCAAAACCCTAGGTTTGGTAAATGAAAGTATGATATCAACCCTACATTATGCTAAAAAGTGAAATGCTTGTGTATGGTATCAACCCTGAGTTAAGCTAAATAGTTTGTGTTTGATCAGCATACTTATGTTTGGAGAATCATCAAACGTATGGATCAACAACCCTAAATTTAAAGTTGGGATTACTATTCCTTAACCAAATGTTTGTGAAATTGAATGTATAGTTAATCAATTATACGTTCAAGATATTTTGCTAAAAAATGTGAACGTATGGACTACCATACCTACACTAATTTTTCCCTACATTAAGTGAAAATGAAAGTATGTTTAAGAAACCATACATTGGTAGAAACCCTATGCTACATGAAACAACCCTATGCTATGTGAAAGAACCCTACTCTGTGTGAATGAAGCCTATGCTATGCAGTTCAACCCTATGTTGTGTTTACAAAGATGAATTTTTTAAGATTCATTTTGAATTTGAGATTTTCGTAACAGTGAAATCAGAATTTAAGACTGATTTAAGGATCATTATGATTATTTCAAGGAACTGTATTCATTTGATAAAATCACTCCTATTACTAAGTGAATTTATAACTTCTCTGGCCAATTGGAATTTTAATTTCCATGATCAGTCAGGCTATTATTTTGGATATGGAATACCGAAGCAAGCTATCAGTTCTATATATTTCTTTAGAGTATCTCTTTAAAAATATGTGTAATAATAAATTCACATATGAAACTGTATTATTGAAATTATATTTTATAGTTCTCCTATAATTAACGATTGATTCTGAAAGAAGCTACACATTGGAGATATAAATATTCAACCTTTTACTATTATAAGATAACTAATATTGTTTAATTTCTACCATATTGAAGATCATTTTTTCAATAAAGATCACTTCAGACTGTTTCATTCTTGAAGATTTTTTTTTAAGAAGAGTATCGATCATAATTCAGTTGTTGTTGTTGCAACTGTGAAGAAAAACCCAAACCTTTCAAATCAAGCACTTTTGATTTATTGGAGTTTTAACTACTTGTACTCAGTTGTGGAGGAGTATCAGCTTCTCTATATAGGATTTAGATAACTGGTTCTCTATTATAGAACTAGAAGTATTTTTTATTAGTCTTATTATGAAGGTTTCAAATCCCTACACATAGTTTTGATTTTATTTTCTTGTGATAAGAGTACCATTCTAGTTAAATTTATGAAACTCATAGAAAGAGTGATTGGTAGAGGGAAGTAGGGGATCATTTTTTCCCCAAACCACTCTAAAAAATATGATTTTTATTTCTATTTATCTTCTTTATATTATTTTTAAAGAAGCAAGCACATCATATCTATATAAATCACAGTGGGTTTCAATATCCAGAATTGTGGAATATTTTTGAAAAGATACATTTCACCCACTCTTGTGTTACTTTTTATATTCCGAACTAATAATTGGTATGAGAGGATATATTTTTAGATAAATCTATAGTAAGATAAAATTTTAAGGACTATAAAAATATTTTAATGGTAAATGCTCCATAATTTAATGGTGAAAATTATAGATGCTGAAAATCTCGAATGATTATCTATATGAAAAATCTTGGATTCAAAGTCTACTAAAAAATAATTACTCCTTATAATATTCGTGAGAAACTAGGAACTTGGACTGCTAAAATAGAACCTGAGTATAATAATGATTCTCAATAAATGAATGATATCATTTGTTCTCTTGGACTAGATGAATTCAATTGCGTATCACAATATCCAACTTTCTATGAGATGTGTAAAACTATTGTAGTTTTTTATGAAGAAACCGATAATGTTAGAAAGATGAGATATGCTAATCTAAACTAAAATTTGACACATTTAGAATTTTTTATGGTGAAATTATCACAAATATGAAAGGAAGGATTATAGAATTTAAAAATAATATTATATCCTTAGGTGAATCCATCAAACAATATGATCAATATTTTGAAATTACTGAGAGTACTACCCTTTAAATGGAATGGAATATGTGCTGCAATTCTCTCATCATCACCTGTCAAAGATATGACAATGAAAGAACTAATTGTAACACTAATGATGTATGAAGAAGTAGTGTAGGAAGAAGCTAAATATCAAAATATTATATTAAAGTAAAATACTACTCTGAAGGTGACATCTCAAAAGCATAACATAAGATCAATGAAAGAAGTCAAAGAAGAGAAAACTTTAGATTCCTCATATTCTGAAATGGAATTGGCTCAACTATCTAAAAGGTTCAAGAATTTTTACAAGAAGAAAATAGAATTTTAAAAATCATTTAGAAAGGATGAAAAATAACCAAGAGAATTTTTATTCTATGAATGTAAGAAATTAGGTCATATCAGACCTGATTGTCCTCAATTAAAAGATGAAAGAAAAAGTCTAGAAAAGAGATATCAAAAAAATTATAATTATGATCACAAAAACATAAGAGAAATTAATGCTACATGAAGTGTATCTAAAGACTCCAATAGCCCTTCAAATTATTATTTAGAGAAGGAGAAATCAAATATAAAATATAATATGTGCTTCATGGTTGAAGAAAAAAAAGGTACAAATGTATTACTCTTCTGATTCTGATTCTGATAGTTTCTCAAATGATAAATTGGAATCCTACTATTCTATGTTTGAATAAAAATATGATTCCTTATTAAAAAAGCATAAATATTTAAAAAACATTCATAATGATTTTTTAGGTTAAATAGATACCATGCTAAAAAACATCAAGAGATACATAAAAAATTCAATTAATCTACATAAAACCATATCAATCATGAAAAGAAAATCAAGGAACTATAGGATGAAATTGAATCCTATAAAAGTGGTGTTCTTATTTTTACTAAAGTATAAAATACTTTAAATTAAAATCTTGGAAATAATTTCATTAAATGGGAAATATTTGGAATAGTAAGGGTGAGAAATCAAAATTGTATAAAAAATATTTTGTGTCTAACTCTTAAAATGCTACCTGTTATCACAGTGGAACAAAAGGTTATGTCACTAATAATTGTTATTTGAAAAATCCTCAAATTAGTGGTATTAAAAGAGAATTTATTTCTAATAATTTATCTGAATAAAGTGATATGAATTATGGAAAAATACAGCACATCTGGATTCCTAGATCATTTTTTTCTAACACTGATAAACCTAAGAAGATATGGGTACCCAAAAAACATTGGTTTAATTAATTTTTCAAGAAATAGGTCAAATAAAAAGAAATTACATATAGTATATGGACAGTGGATCTTCTATGAATATAAGTGGGGGTTGAGTAACCCTTAAAAAACTCAATCAAATGGATGGAGGATTAGTCACTTTTGTTGACAACACCAAAGTAAAAGTAATTGAAGTTGGAACTATTGGAGATCCAAAGACTATTTTAATCAATAAAGTATTATATGTACAAGGGATAAAGAACAACCTGATAGGTATATCTCAACTCTTTGATGATGGATTTTGTGTTTATTTTTCTAAAAATTCCTCCTATGTGTTTAAAGATAATTTTCTTTAATTTATAGAACTTAGAACTAATAATATTTATACTTTGGATTTGAATTCCTTGTGTAAATAAAAATTTAATTGTTTGACTACAAAAACAAATGAATCATGGGTTTGGAATAAAAGACCTAGAAATTGTAATATATATTATTTACATAAGGTATTTAAGAAATAGTTAGTTTTTGATTTTGTTAGTCTTAAGTTTGACAATGATAGATTCTATAATGCATGCCAAATTGGCAAGCAGCACAAATATTCTTTCAAATATATTAACAAAATTTCTACATATAAACATTTAGAACTTATCAATTCATATTTTTTTGTACTATCATGGGTATTAAGTTTGTCCGGTAAATTATTTGTTTATTTTTTAGTAGATTATTATTCTAGATTTACTTAGGTTTATTTTCTAGAATTCAAAAGTGAGTTTTTCCCTGTTTTTGAAAGTTTGGGTAAAATTGTTAAAAATGAAAAAGGTTTTAGAATAATTTCATTGAGAAGTAATCGTGGAATAGAATTTGAGAATCAAGAATTCAACTCTTTTTGATCAAATCTGGGTATTAACCACACACTCTATGCACTAATAACACCTCAAAAAATAGAATTTTTGAAAGGAGAGATAGAACTATTCAAGAAATGGAAAGGACTATGTTGAATGAAGACAGTTTTCCTACCTATATTTTTTGAGAATTTTTAAGTACAACCTGATATATCAGGAATGTAATTTTAATAGGGACTATTTTCAAAAAGACACCCTACAAACTTTGGAATAACAAAAAACCTAAAGTAAAGTACTTTAATGTTTTTGGATACAAGGTTTATATCTTAAATACTATGGAAAACCTTGGTAAGTTCGATCCAAAAGCTTATGAAGGAATATTTTTTGGGATATTATGCTACCAGTAAATCATATAGAGTGTTTAATAAAAATTAAAGTATTTTTTAAGAATCAGTTCCTGTGAATTTTGATGAAACTGACCATTTAATTAAAGATAAAGATAAAGTGAATAAATTCACTGACTCTTTTGACAAAATGAGACTTGAAACTCCAAAAAAATGATTTTGAAAATGATATTTTTAAAATTAAGTCAAGTTCAGAAGAACCTGATACTGAAGATTATGAAGATATATTTCCTAGATAGTTTAGAACTTTAAAAAAATCATCTTTAAACTATAATAGATGACCTAGACACATGAATCAAAACAAGAAGAAATGTAGGAAACCTAGAATAATTTTCTGATTTTTTATCTCAGTTAGAACCTAAAACTATTGAATAAGCCTTAGAAGATGATATTTCGATGCTAGAAATGAATGAAGAGCTAATACAGTTTAAAAGGAATGAAGTTTGGTAACTAGTAGAAAGACCAACCAATTATCCAGTTATAGGAACTAAGTGGGTCTTTAGAAATAAGTAGGATGATCAAGGGACCATAACTAGAAATAAAGCTACATTAGTAGCTAAATGATATAATCAGTAAGAGGGTATATATTATGATGATACCTTTTCCCTTGTAGATAGACTAAAAGCCATAATAATCCTTTTAGCCTATGCATCTTATATGAATTTTAAATTATATCATATGGATGCCAAGTCTACCTTTTTTTAATGGTTATTTAATGGGGGAATTTTATATTGAATAGTCCCTTAGTTTTTAAAATCCTTAAAAATAAAATTATTTTTTAAAACTTACTAAAGCTCTCTATGGCCTTAAATAATCATCCATATCTTGGTATGAAATATTAAGTTCTTTTCTTTTGAAAAATGGATTTTCTTTTGGATCGGAAGATCCTAAACTTTTTAAGAAAATTGTTTGAATAAATATTTTATTAGTTCAAATCTATTTTTATGATGTTATTTTTGGTTCAAATAATAAAAATCTTTTTAATGATTTTTCAAAATTAATGAAAAAAGAAATTGAAATGGGTATGATGGGAGAAATAAATTTATTTTTTGGATTTTGGATTTATCAAAAAGATTATAAAAATATTTTAAATAAAATTAAATATATTATTGATTTGCTGAAAAAGTTTGGGCTTGAAAATAGTAAGACATATACAACTACCATGTGTACCAAGATAAAACTTGATTTGGATGAAGCTAGAAAACTAGTATACAACAAATTATATAGAGGTATGATGGGAAGTTTGTTATATATTACTACTAGTAGACTAGACATTATGTTTTCTATATGTCTTTGTGCTCTATTTAAATCAAATCCCAAAGAGTCCCATATTACAAATGTTAAAAGAATTTTTAGATATTTAAAAGGAACTGTTTTTCAATCTCTTCTTTACACCAAAACATCTGATTTTAATTTAATTTCATATTCTGATTCCGAATTTGGAGTTTGTAGATTATATAGAAAAATAACCTTATGAACCGGAAACTTTTTAAGAAAATTATTAGTTTCATGTTCTAGTAATAAACAATAATCAATTTCCCTATCAACCACTGAATCATAATATATAGCTACTGGCAGTTGTTGTGCACAATTATTGTGGATGAAAAACACCCTAATATACTTTAGAATAAATTTAAATAGTATACCTTTTTTATGTGATAATACAAGTGAAATAAATATTTCAAAAGATCAGATAAGTCATTCTAGAAATAATCACATCGATATAAGGCATCATTTTCTAAGAGATAATGTCCTTAAAAAAGATACATCATTATAATTTGTTATATCAATAGCTGATATTTTTATTAAACCACTTCCCGATACAATTTTTTATTTTATTAATGGGGATTTTGGATTTTTTTAATTTTAAATAAATTATTTATTTATTTTATTTTATTTTAATATCTCTATTTATATTTTTTTATTGTATATGTTTTATATAAACATTTATCATTCCTTGTTTTATTTAGTTACATGTTAGTTATATTTTTTAAAAAAGTGGGGGTTTATTTAATTTATCTTCTTAAATTAAAATCTTAATTAGTACATTCTTAATCAGCTCGATAAAACCATTTGAATTCTCCCTCTCTCTTTCTCCTCTTCTATACATCCCTTCAGTTTACAGAGTATCTCTCTCACTCTTTAGATTATCATTTGTTGAAACTCTAAACCTTCATTCCCTTTAATCTTGAAACCTCCAGAGATAGAAACCTCTTGAAGATCTAAAGATACTGAGTTGCATGCGGCTACTTATGCTTCAAGTAAATCTTGAAAAGTGCTCTATGGAAAGGTAATCGATTTCAATTATTTATATTCTAAAAATATTTCACTTAAGGAAGCAATGAGATTCCAAGGTCTGGTTTATGATTTTGGAGAAGATAACATGACTATGGTATATAACATTTAAGTAAAGGAATTTTTTAAGAAATTCTTCATTTATTCTTGGATTCGGTGAAGATACAATTGTCTCTAATATTAAAAAATTTTAATTTCCTATATCTTCTATTGAAATGGATGAGTTGTTATGGTGTACCCATGAGGGGGAGTTTCAGATTGATTTAAGGAATATAATTAATGTAAAACATTTTCTAGAGGAAATTATATTTTCATTATTTGGAATAAGAATAATCAATAATGTAATGACAAAAGAACTTACTAATGACCACCGGGTTATGATGAAATTTATTCAATCTATAATTTTCCCAAAGACTGTTAAGCTAGAGAAATTCCTTTATCCTAACATGTATGCCATGTTTTAGTTCTTAAACCATATCAAGTTCAATTTCTTTTAGTTTATGATAAGGTATATAAACCGCTACTGTCACAAGGATTATAAGATGGGATATTATCCCTATGGAAGGATTATTTCCTTTTTTCTGCGATGAAAGGGAAAAATTGTTAATATGTTTTTTTGGTAAAACATATCATCACAGAAATGTATTCAATGATGTTATTGTTAATAAGTTAGGATTTAGGTGGAGAAATTCTTGCAATAGTCTTCTACCTATTGGTGCAGAACAACAACAAAGGCTTATGATAGCTGCTTAGGGGGAGAAAAGGATGATTCCTTTAGTTGGATCTATAAGAAAGATATTTGAAGAAGATGTTGAATCTAGGACAGAAGAAAATATTGTTCAGATAAGAAGGATTTCAGTCAATATTTTAGAGACTGTAGATGAAGATGTTGTTGGAACTTTGTGCGAGGCTCTAATAGAAGAGAATATTGAGCAAGAGTCTCATAGTTAATTACATCACAAGGAATATATTCTTGATCTAGAAACTCACGCTCTCATTTTCCCTAATTTTGATGTTACAGGAGGATCTTCCTTAAGAGACATATTAGAAGGAAATGGTAAGCCAAGTTTGGATTTGGTAGGATTTGGACAAGCTAGATCTCAATCTCCTGAATCTTCTGATTCTCATGTTGAATCCTTGGTTATAAAGATAAATCTATTAGAGTCTCAGAAATTGTTTCTTATAGAACAATTGGAATATGAGAAAGATAAGTTTAAAGAATTCAAAAGTACTACAATGATAAGATCAGAGTTTGCGGCTCAGAAGATATATCTCAGTAAATTCAAGGAAAATATTATCTTTGTTAGAGATCTTCAAGATTTTATCATCAAAATGTCTAGAGAATTAAATTTATTGAGATATGAATTTATTAAGAAGTCATATTTTGATGAGTTTAAGTTGATGATAGGGAGAGAATTTAAATCTCTCAAGGAAATAAATCAAGAATAAACCTCCTCTCCACTGACACCACCAGACCTAGTCCTAAGGTTTGAAATAGTTACTTCAATGTTGGATGATTTAAATGATAGTATTAACACTCTTCAATGTAAAATTATTAATTTAGGTGTTATGCTAGATAATCAAAGCCATCTGGTAAGTCTACTTTCTTCAAATGGATCCCGGTTGGGATTAGTGCTTAACAAAGTTAATGATAAGTTGACTTCATTCATTCAGTTAGAGGATTCTATGAATTAATTTATGAATGTTAATCTGGTTGAAAATTTAAAGATTGGAAATTATTTAAAGAAGCTAATTCAGCAGTGGTCATAAGTCTTCGACAATCATTTTTAGATCTTTTTTTTTAATCTCATTGATATTAGTTGTGTTGTCCAAGCCATTCCTAATCATGATGTGCCTTCTTCCCCTAACTATTCTGATCAGAGTCTTTCCTTTTAAAGAACCTTCATTGGTTGTGGATTGTACTCTATTATATTTTCAAAACATTTGAATTCATTTTAAATTAAATTTTGTTTATTCTTATTTAGGATTATTCTCTTTTATTTAAGTTCAATACTTAACTTCCAATCCTAACTTTATTTCTCTTATTAGTTTTTATAAACTATTCATTTATAGTTCAGTGCTACATTATTTGTGGTTTATATCATTTATTCTTTAAAACCTACATTTTGATATCACAAAAAGGGGTCGAATATTTACAGGGTGAATATTGGTAAGAAAATCTATGTATAATTTCCATTAATACTATGGGAATATGGGACAATATAGTATTTGAAAACCAAAAAATTTCATTAGAGAAAATATTTAATTTACAAGTACCTAATTTATTTATCAAAATAATACTGTTAAATCAAAATATCCAAATATTTTCTATATCTATTTTGTTAATTTTACAAATCCAAAATTTTATTTAAATTTTGTTATGGATTATGTTATGGGTTTTGTGATCATTAATAGGGGGGATATTGTTGGGAATGTATTATCTTAACAATAGTCTATATATTATGATGATTTTGATGCTCACAAATACCCTTGTTTTTTCTAATAAAGTTTACTTGAGTGAGTTTTCAGGAAATTAAATCTGGGATAGAGTAATTTCACATTATGGGAATTAGTCTAGAAACAATATTTCAAAACCCTATGTTCAGTAAATTAATGTATGGCATCAACCCTACGTTATGCTAAAAAACTGAAATGCTTGTTTATGGTATCAACCTAACTTTATGCTAAATAGTTTCCATTTGATCAAAATCATTACATTCAAAGAATCGTAAAATGTATGGATTAGGAACCCTACATTGAAAGTTGGAATTACTATTAATTAACCCTATATTTGTGAAATTTAATGTATGGTTAGTCAATGCTACATTTGGAATATTTTTCTAAAAAAGGTGAATGTATGGATTGTCATCTCTATGCTACTTTTATTCCCTACGTTATGTGAAAATGAATGTATGGTTAAGAAACCATATGTTGGTAGGAACCCTATGCTATATTAAGGAACCCTACACTATGTGAAGGAACCCTACGGTACGTGAAGGAACCCTATGCTACTCAAATTAAGCCTTCACTATGAAGTTCAACCCTACATTTTGTTTACAATGGAAAAGTTATTAAGCCATATTTTCAATCTGAGATTGCAGAAATGGTAAAGTCATAATTGAAGACCAATTTAAGGGTCATTATGATTGTTTCAAAGAATCGTATTCATCAGATAAAATCACTCTTGTTTCTAAGGGAAGTTATGAATCCCCTGGTCAATTGGAATTTAAATTTCCATAATCAATCAGGAAATTATTTTGGATCTAGAATACTGAATAAATCTATTTGTTCTATATATTTCCTTAGAGTATCTCTTCAAAAATGTGTGTGTGATAAGAAATTCACATATGCAACTCTATTATTGATATTATATTTTATAGTGCTACTGCAACGAATGATTGATTATGAAATAAGATGCACTTTAGAGATGTACATGTTCAATATTTTACTATTGTAATATTATTACTACTATTTAGTTTTAACCTTATTGAAGATCATTTTTATGTAATAAGGATTGCTTTAGACTATTTCATTCTTTATGATATTATTTTCTAAAGAAGAAGATCCATCATCTATAAATTGTTTTTTTTAACTATAAAGACCAACCCAAACCTTTCAAATAAAACTCATTTGATTTATTGGATGTTCAAATGCCCGTACTCAGTTATAGTGGAGTATTAGCTTCTTGATTTAAGATATGGATAACCAGTTCTCTATTATAGAACCATAAGCATTTTTTATTAGTCTTATTATAAAGGTGTCAACTTCCTGCACTCAGTTGTGATTTCATGGTCTTGTGATAATAGGACCATTCTAGTGAAATTTTCCAAGCTCGTAGAGATAGTGATTGGTAGAGTGGAATATAGGAACTTATTCCCCCAAACCACTATAAATAGTTTTATTCTTTTCAATTTTATCCACTGCATATTATTTTTATATAATTAAACACTGCATATCTACATAAATCATAGTGGGTGTCAAAAGAAAGATTTTTGGAAGATTTTTTGAAAGACACAATTCACCCCCTCTTGTGTTACTCTGTACATTCCAACCTAATATTGTATATTTACAACACTATAAAGTTTAAATTTGGTATTAAATAACCTTTATAACCAAATAATTAACTTCTAGAACACTAATACCCAATATAGATATTACATGGAGTTTTCAAAACTCTTTCAGGTATCTTGGACAATTACATATTATGAAATAATCACTCTTCCATCTTACCAAATCTAGGTTTCCATGAACTTGACTGGTTATTTGAAGAAACTTTTTTGGACTCTCCAACTAATATTTCTTCAAACAGTTTGAACATTTAGCCACTTGTATTGTCAAAAAACACTATAACCTATACATAATATTCCTAGTTCCTCTATACACAACACTTTTAGAGTATTGAGTAAACTTTTCTTATTTTCATTCATATTTTTAGAACATTTACATCAATGAAAATATAATGACTTCCATAATTAAAATAATCCTTAAAGAAAAATCTAATATCTCCAAGCTAATAACACATAAAATCATATTTAGTATATAATTGGATAAAATATTTTCTCTTTTTATATTTCATATAATTCCTTTGAAACATTATATAAATCCATATATGATTCACATATACATATAGATACATTTTTTGAAGAAATTCAAATGTTGGTTACTCATAAAGGGGTTTCTCAAACACATTTTTTCTTCTTACTAATGAAATTTTTTTATATTTATTACATGCCTAAGAATATTATTACAATAATATTTTCATTCTATAAATATTGATATCAAATTTAAGTTAGATGATGATGATGCTTATATCTATAACAAAATCTTTTATCGGATGAGTATCAAGTTTTATAATCATTTATTAATGAAATTTAATAAATGTGATACCAATAAAATAAAAACCCATTTTAAATTCATCATATATATTAGTGGTCCAAGATATAAATTTCACTAAGCAGTGAGTCCAATTTAGTGTTCCTCTCACAACGTTTCTATTTAGATAGGTAGTTAGGTATATCATATTAGATACAATTCTTAGACATCATAGTATACAAGTTCAATTATATTCCTTAAGTATCTTATCTCATTCGGTTTCCCAGCTAAGTGTATCCTAAATTTTATAATTATATTTGGTTAAATAACTCTTAGTGTTATTCATTTTAACCATTCCTTACACATGATAATCTATGGGAACTTAGATTTAGCATGAACCTACCCTGTTGGATGATCAAGTTCTTGATAAGTGTTTTCTATAGAAGGAATATAAAACTTAGTATTTTAAAGGGGATTCTAAAATCACCATCTTATCTCATGTTATTCTCTTTACATGTATGAATGATTCTAGTGATTTAGTTTAGAATATTTTTTCCTTTTTCCAAATTAATATGTACAAACCATATTTATTTGTAACACTTTATATAACTCATAGCATGTGTTACTAACCCAAATTAAAAGAAAACTATATTCATACATATTCAAATACATCCTTTTAATAAGGCCCAGGAAATCCTTTCATGTAAAGGTTTATAATTATATGAAATCAAAATCCCCACATGATTAATACTAGAGTCATAACTATCATGTAACTACTTTAATGCATGTATGAGATCTTAAATGCGATTTATACCCATTTAAACTAAATAACACATCAAAATTTATAATGTAAAAAATATTTTTATGAATAAATAAGGGAATAACATTAAAATAAATGAAAAATTCACATATTTTTACATGATATAAAAATTTATAAACAATTCATAAAATAATTAAAAATAAATACTTTATTATTTAGCAATTTATTATGGAAATTCCATGATTTTCAACAAATATAAAAATTTTATATTTATTCCTAATATGAACACTTTAATATTATTCATTATATGAAATTTATAGAAATATTTGATATTAACTAATATATAGACATTTTATCATCCAAAAATATTATATAAATTATTTAAATAATCTAAATATCAAATATTTATCATTATTTAAACCTTGATCAAATTAATCATCAAAAGTCATTTTGGTGTGGTTTAAATAACATCTCAAATAAAGATTTTATTTAAACAATTAAAATTAATTAGTTACGAACAATTCATAATTATAAATGTAAACATTTTTATATTTGGCCTTATTTTTTAATTTATCAACATTTTATAAATTTCACTTATAATTTCAATATAAAATTTTTATGTACAAACTATAATTCATTCCATATAATTATTTAAAGTTATTTCAATTTTAAACTTTAATATTTATGGACTTGTATTTATTAAATGTTTCAAAAATATAATTAATTGTAAATATTTGATAATTTGTTAATTTATAAAAACCATTATAAATTAATAAATATCCTAAAATTCCTTTCATTATAATTTATAAATAATTAAAAAATTATACAATATAATTCATTACTGAAATTTAAGAAGAAACACATTTTCCCTTTCTGAATAATTTTTAATGATATATATAACACATATGATTAATTATAAATGTTGTGTAGAATTAAAATCATAGGTGGTCTATTTATTATTACACAATAATGATTTATGATATAGCATTTCTCAAACATTAAAATAGAATGAAGTGGTCATGCTTAACAATATACGAGCCCTTTATAAAAATGACCAAGAACCTGTGTATGATTAAGATCGAGCACTGTGTGACATTAATCTAGTGGGGAAATTCTTATGTAAGATTAACTTCATGGTATCTTACATAGTAGTTATCACATGTAAGGTGATCCCATCACCCATGTGAGATTAAAATATACACAATAAAGCTATCATAGGACAAATATAGGTAATAATTAATCCAACAAATAGACCTTCATTTAAGAATGAAAAAATGCCAGTAGTATAATAAAAATATGCAATCATCTTATGTATTATATCTCAAATTATTAAATCACCACCAATGTCTCTAGTAATATTTAATGACACACCCCACACTATATTTAAGAATGGTTTCAATATTGAAATGGCATGGAGTTTCTCTGATACCACTATAGGGTTTTAAAATTTATTGACACTCATTGAACATTGGGGGAGAAATTATTGAACACATGTCTAGGAACAACCATGTAAGAAATATGAAATCGCATATTATAAAAATGAATATCATCATTGTGTGATTACCTAGATTCATCGAGCTACAACTCTTTATTCATCCATATGAGCTTGATGGAGATCACTTAAAAGGAAGTCAGATGAACCCCTCCTCTACAGTGTATCCATGGGTTACACTAAATTTATTTATAATCAATTAGTACCCTCTCATTACCCAATACATGCTAGTTCTTCACAAAATTTAAGGGTGAAAGAAGAAAAGATATACGAGATCATGTATGTATCAACCAGAAATAATGATAAGAAATATCACACCATCTCAATGGTGTTTTCCTTATTTTAAATTCCCTAAGCATCCAATTTGTATCAACTCATATGTTTATAACATATGAGTCAATGTTTTATAGTCACAACACTTATAACCCATCAAATAAAATACTTATCTCATGAATTTCATTAATAAAACATTTCAATAATGATAGCTCATGTGGAGGATTTATCGAATGTTAACTTCTAACATTTCACAACCAATGCAAGAACCTTCTATTAAAATGCATCAATTGTAATATATCATAGAAAATTATTTGTCTACATTTTATTGAATTATATTCTCATAAAAATCAATATCACATGCCTCAGTTTCTATATGTCATACCATATAATATATCAATATCTTATAATATAATATTAAAATATATAAATCATGTGTGTTTATATATTGATTTAGTGAATAAATACAACATGAATAAGTTCTTAGGATAAGTAATTTTTACCCTTCGGTCATTTTATTGAATAATCCTTGTAGATAAGGACTTTTATAAACATTTATCAAAAAGTTGACATTGCTTGTACTCATTTTTGTTTGGATTTGGGTGTAAGATCACCCATCCACTTTTGGTTAAAAACCCAAACAATTAGGGATTGAACTTGTTTATATATATATATATATATTGAATATAGATTTATTATTATGAACAACTTTAATATTTCATGATTCATGTTAATCCAAAATTTGTTTTAATTTATCTATAAATTTTGCTTTAGCATTCCGCAATTTTTATTTACATTCTGTAAAAGGTAAAGAGAATAGATAGGTCTAAAAAGTGAGCCTAAAATAATTAATTATCATCCTCTAGAGTTTCATATTATTTAAATATCTATAATATTTATTATTTTATCTAATTTCATATATTTTTCATCAATGGTATCTACCAGATTAGAATGAATTGACTACTATTCATCTGGAAGGTCACACTCTAAAAATACTTTGTCCAAATGATTCCTAAGTGATAATATCTCTATCCATTTTATGTTTTCATTATTTATTTTTACACTATGTATTTAGTTTTTTTAACTATAATTTATTGATGTAATGTCCTGGATCATATGTGAATAAAACAGTGCCTTGAGTCGGTCAGTTACAAGGCCTCAAGTGCCTCCCTGTATGCTAGTGGCTGCTGACCAGTAGTGATGGCCTAGGGTGTAACAATGGGGAGACTATTCCCTCACATTAGAGTTATAAAATAGTATAAATAGCTATGTATCATACACATAAGTACATAAGCAGAGTGTAGAAGCAGTAAATAAACTGAAATAGAACATTATGTAATAATCAATTAAATGCTATAATATCCTGAAAACATATGTCATATATACAAACCTAGTCACAAACTGGACTGACCATAAAGATACAAAAATATAAAATAAACTACATCAAAAGAAAAAGTTTGTACTACTAACTCTAATCTATACAGCATACCTATTCTCTAGACACTAGTGAACTACACCAGCCCAATCAGAAGTATCCACACGAGCGGAACTACTCGGTCTTGCTAGACTGGGCCACATCCCTTGTAATATGAAACTATGCTCAACTTGAAAATAATACCTAAGTTATACATGTACACCAAGGTGCATGTTTAGTGGTGATAATTAATATCATTAGGAGACCCCAATGATGAACCTATAAAATAGGTTTCCAAGAGTGCATTCCCATTCAATATGCTCATCCTAGATGATACAAAACTAAAAGATAAGTAAATAAAATAAATGTGAAACCACAGTTGAACCCGAGGTATGTTATCCCTGTCAACCGGGCATGTTCCACTATGGATTTTCATATTTATATATTTATACATGTATAGTCCCATACCTATACATATATTCAAAAATATAAATATTCATATGTTAGGTGAATGAAATAACATAAACCCAATCAACAGTTCATCCTTGGGTCCATAATCCAGATTGTCTAGACTTCCTATGAAATGGAATTGATCTGGACGTCATTCCACTAAAGTCAGGTATCATTAAGTTGATATCTAGGTACATAATTCCAATTAAAAAATACTTGGTTTATCCAATGCTGAAAATGTCTCTGACCAAGCCAGATTACCCCAGGGGGATACTCATCCTAACCCTATGATCACTCGTACTCACCTCCAATCACTATAATCATGGATTACAAGGAAGTACATCTGGAAATCCTATAAATTTACAAGAGATAGAATCCATGTCACTCAAACCATGTAAATACACTCCAATGTATAAGCCATAGATCCCGGTCCATAGGTCATTATGACATTGTGATTCTAATGAACCCTAAGGGCCTGACCCTTAGGTGATCTATAAAGAGAGCTCACTGATGAGATTCTATGCCCACCCCCCGATATCCAGATCTGGATGTCATTCCCAAAATCAATCAAAGGTGCCAGACTGCATGCTCAATCATCAGGATAAATAAAATGGATCATAATTTTGATCCTGGAGAAAATGTTTGGATATCCTCATCATATGAAAAATCGAGGAAATCGTATTCATCCTCCATAAGACACCAATAGAGGAGAGTGTAATCATCCTCTATAGACCATAATCTAATGAGGGAATAATCATCCACCAACAACCTCGGGTTGAGAAGAGTGTAATCATCCTCATTAAAACCATGAGACAAGGACAGGATAATCATCCTCATCACACGTCAACTCAAGGAGAGAGGACTCATCATCATCACCCATGAGAGCTAATCATCCAAGGGTACCATTAAAAGGGAATCTATGCATGTATATCATATTAGTAGGATCAACAACCATATTATATTAAGAACCTTTGGAAATCCCAATAATATAATAATCAAATATACAGTCTCAATAGCCAAGTCCCAGGTAGTAACTTTGGGTATAAAAATAAATAAAATAAATAATAAGGCTCAGAATATGGATCCCATGAAGAATTTCTAGGAATCTCAAAGATAATGAATGAGGAATCATGTCAAGATCAACACCCACCAATGAGAAATCACCTCTGATAATCATTTTTTCATCAACAATAAACATTTTAAAGAATAAAAAAAAGTATTAAGGGTGGTCGAACGCATAAACCCTACACTACAACTATATCCCCATGGGCTTAAAAGTTCAACATAGGTTCTAAGGTGGAACCTCCTAACATTCCTTCCCAAACCCAATGTACTAGATCAGGTTGTTCAATCAATGGGGCACCCAATTGGTCCCTCAATAAAACACTGAGAGGAATCCTACTTGGGATCCTAGAGTTCTACACATAATTGAAGTCATCCTACTTTGTATCCCTAGATGAAAAGTTAATAGTAGGAATACTACATGGTATTATCTAACAGTAAGTAAATTGAGGAATCCTACTAAGAGTCCTCAAAATGGTATATAGGACAAGGCATCCTACTAGGGACCCTCAATAACCATGTACAAACATAGAGGCGTCCTATATGGGATCCCCTTAATGATGAACTGGTAATGGGGTCCTATAAGGGACTACCTAGGTCATCACATAAGAAAATGAATCTAATAGGGGGCCCTTGGTATCATGAAGAAGATAGAGGCATCCTACATGGGATCTTCTATGTTAAGATGTAAGAATTGGAATCCTATAGGGGATCCTTAGAAGCAAATGGTCTCATGGCCTCTTAGGCCATATAGGCACATCTCGCAAGGGAGACATCCTAAAGGGAAAATATACACAAGCATCAGTATCAAGAGATAGATCTTGACACATCTTGAATCAAGGGTATTGCTCTAAGGGGATTACAAAATTCAATTATCAGAGGAAAAACCCTATCTGATTTAGTAGAAGCCCCAAAACACCCATTTTGAGTTCTCAAATCAGCCTAAGGGTTTTACCATCATGATCTACCTAGAAAACTAAGCAGAATAGACTACTCTTGGGTCTAATTCCAACTCTGGGGAAAAAGACATTAAAATACCAAAAAGGGTTTCAAAGGGGTAGTGCACAGCATATATCCCCAAGCACACGGCATGGTCTCCCAAAGCCCCACCTGAGCATGTACTCCCACCATACTTGGCATTTAAATGTGCAAGTACACGACATGTACACTACATGGGGTACATTCTCATGTAGCTTAAATAGCTTGGCCATGTACATGGCCTAGATATATACCAGCACATGGCATGTGATCCACTTGGGTTCTGGCCATGTAATTTATAGGACAAGTTCTTCTTACATGGGAAACATCGTCAGGTACTTAGCTACATGGATGAGTATGAGTACATGGCTTGTATACTGCATACACAACATGTATTTCTAAAAATTCATCTTCCTCAAATAGAAATAACACACGACATGTGTTCTATGATCTTTATTTCAGGTAGATGGGTTTTCCTAAAAAGAAAACCTCTTGATCACCCTGAAACACCTGTTTTCACCCCAAAAGTAGTAGAACGACCCTCAAGGGGTCCTAATAAAGCATATAAGGGGACTAAAACTTGAAAATGAAAAAACTATGAGGATTTATGAAAAATTGAAAAATGGACTACCATTGGGTGGAATCTTCCAAATCTTCACCTATTTCCATGGTCTACAGTTTTTTCATGACAATCCAGCGTTTACCAATCTCTATGATAGTACATCCATCTATCCCTCTATATTTATCTCTATCTCTACCTCTCCCTATCTCTTGGTCATGTGGTGGTGGGAACCCCCAATGGGAGTACATGAGAATCCATATAAGGAAAGAAGAAAATAAATATAAAATAAATAAAATAATAAAAAAAATCTCTAGCCGGCCCTGGCACCCAAATTGTGTTTACGCCCCGCCTAAGATAAAATCCCCAATACATAATTAATGGAGAAGATATAATCTAAATCTGAAACTACATATAAAATATATGGCTGAATGAACTTGTGTGAATAAATTAATATTTAATTTATTAAATATTAATGGTTGATTGTTCTTCTAAAATTAAAATGGCTCGGAATTCCCCCAAACTGTTATCCTAGGGTAAAAATCCTATTTCGAGAGAAATGGAGCGGTCAAAAAAATTATCCAATATAATATTATATGATAAAATGACCATTTTACTCATTATAAGAATCTAAAAGAAAAAATTAAAAAAAAATCTCAAAAACCAATCCGGAAAAACACAAGACCTCGCAATCTCCCAACCATAAACCCTCTCATACTCAAGAAGCCTTAGTGGTAAGACTAGACACCATTCTATCAACTTGAACATCTTCGCAATAAGATTTATAATCTTTACAATAGTCTTTCTCATATCATCAATAAATATATCATACACAGAAGATATTTAACTAAAATTGATTTGTTACTCCCCACCATAGGAATACCCTTATCGTCGTCTCCAAAACCAAACCATGAGCTCAAAGGATTACGGTAAATTTTGAATTAAAATGGAAAAAAAGATTCACCAACCACAAATAGTAAATGGTTTACTCTACACTATGTGTCTTACCTTATAACACTTCTCGAGCGCAACCTTAATAGGTTTCCTCAAAAACAAGGAAATATATTTAAGGAAAAGAATCTCAGTGTTGGGTTGACACTCTCTCAGCATGCTCAAGACAATTTCAATATAGATCCTATTTTTCTCTAACTATGAGTACAATAATATTTCATCAAAAGGAATGTAAAACTATCCTAATCCATTCTCATGGCAATAGGATAACTTGAATTTAACTAACTCCTGAAACTAAATATCTCAACAATGAATGTTGAGGTCCAAACATAGGTCAACCTTATTACGGTGTTCCATTTACTTCTGATGTGACATTTATAACGAAGATAAATTCATTATTTTTTCACAAGTTGTGGGAAAACTTTCCCATTGAAATTCTGTAAAAACAACAGTCCTCATCTCACACATGAATACTCACCAATTTATGATTAAACGGTACCACGCGCAACTAGTGTATACATTTTTCACCTCACTCACACTCCAGTGATTTATCCAGCTTAAAGATAAGTTGAAAGTACCAATATTTATTCTATAAATTCCCATCATCTAGAATTGATCCATTCACGAGTGTCTACCCATGATATAGATATATTGGAAATAGTAAAAACATTGTTCAAACTATCTAGGAACCCAAACATTCATTCCCATCAAGGTCATTCTTTATACCCAATCATCCTAGGTGATTATAAAAAAAATGAATGAATAAACATAATGATATAAAAAGACTACAACACCTACCATTCATCAATCTAAAAATATCATATAACCAATATCAATGACTGAAACTGAATTTTTTATCCCAGGACAACCTCTATCATGCAGTTTACCATAAAACAAAAATAAATATTAACCTACAAGGGTCAAAGTCAAAAATAAAGGCCAATAGGTCTATCACCTAGACCTAATGATCAGGTTTCACAATAGGGTCACAAGGTCAAACCACTTATCCCAAAATATAAAACTTCTCCAAATGAGTTAAAGACGAAACAGACCTATGAGTCTCCAAACTATCAATGTAGACTACAATGGATTAATCCTCATCGATCATCCTCATAAGGAACTTCTCCATGGATGTCACGATACCAAAACCTAAATATATATATTGAACTTACACTCACTAGTAATCCTTATATGGTAATACCCTTGGAGTTAGAGTTTATAAGAAAATTCCTAGTACCTATCAACATCGTACTCTGCAATCCAACTAGATAAACACAACAAGGTTGGCTAAGTAGAATTTCATTCAAATATAATCAATAAAACACTATTTATATTGTTACTGACATTTTAAATAACTAGATCTAAGAAAAAAAACATAACAAGGGGTATAACACATGCGAATCATGTGCCCTATCGACCTACTAGGGTAACTGCACCTCTTGTGCATGAGGATTGAGTCATCAACATCACCACCAAACATCTCAACATAAATCTACATTACCTACCATCAGAAGCAAATATATATATATATATATATATATATATATATATATATACCTATGGGGGTGATCCTATAAGGGGCTTCGCATTTCTAGGTTTCCACCTGCCATCACCTTCCTCTCCACCATCTACGGTCGGCCTTGGATTCTCCTCGGCGCTTCTACTCGATGCGTTCGCGGCGTGTGGGATATTCCAGTGGCGGCATCGTGGGGGATTGAAATTCTTGTTGAACCTCATATTTGGATCGCCTTCTCCTCATCCTAACCATTGAAATGGCTAGGGATTATCTTGGTGGTTTGATGTTGGTAAAGGGTGCGAGTTCCAGATGTTTCGGTCTGGGGGTTACCATCATGAGTTGTGTCGTCTATGGGTTTTTTGGGTAGATATGGTCCATGGGTGTGGTACTGAAGGTTATTCCGGGATCTGCGTTAATGGATTGCAGAGCGGTCCTCTTTGAGGGATATCTGGTTTGGTTTGTGTTTGTAAGCTTTTGTCTGTGTGTTTTTCTTGGTTTTTTTGTACGTTGGTTTTGGTGGCCCGCTGTGTCGTCTCAGATTCGGTTTCGGTGACCGGTGATGGATTCTTAGTGAACAGAATCTTGGTTCGAGGTGATGTGTGGTGAACTGTGATGGATTCATGATGGAAGAGCAAGTTGATTACAATGAGGGTTTTGTTGTGGTGGTTTTGTAGCATGTTGGATGGATTTTTGAAATCGTGGAATGGTTTTCTGTTAATTTAATTTGTGAATATTTGGAATGGTCTTTCTATTGGTATGTTTGTTTTGTGGTGATTAGGTCTATAATCTATGGGTCAATGCATCCGGTTATCTACAAGGGATGGTTCCAGAAGAGGTTCAGAGAAGGGAGCTTTCATATATCATGGTTATCCATAATTGTATGTTTGAGAGGGTATAGTGTTTGACATCTGTATTGTGCTCATGCATTCATGCACAAGATAGCTAGCTGAGCAGTGATGTGAAGGTGGAAGCTCATCTTTATGATTCTGATGCTGGGGAGGGGATCTTCTTTGCAAATTTGAATCGGATTGTTTTTGGTCTTTGGACATTGGACCAGGGGCTTGAATGTATTTTTATGTATTTGAAATCATTTGGGTTCCCCCTTTCCCCTTAAAAGGGGGTCTATCAAAAATAAAAAATAATAATTTTTAGTTAGTTAGTGTGTGTGTGTGTGAAACTATGATCAATTGATTAGAATTCTACAAAAAACCTATATAGAAAAACACCATTTTGGTTTTTTTTACACTTTAAAAATTTATTCTCCATGGTCAATAATAATCACATGCTAGTAGGCCTATATGGTGTAAATCCTATAAGCCAAATATGATGCATGAGATTCCTCTTTCCTTTTTATTCCAAGAGTCAAAAATCCATCCCTGTCCTCTTTCTAATGGTCCAGGAGCCAAAAATCCACAATAAACCATAAATCCATACAACATGTTCATCGCTCAAGGTAAAATTAATATACAATTGTAACATCATATATTAGAATAGAAATCACATACCCTTCCAACAAGTACTTCTTATCGTAAAAAGTGTTCTTGATGAACTATTATAATATCTATCATTGGTTCTGAAACATTCCTAATACTCCTATATATCATAGTATGAATAGTAAATCCAAGGAAAGAAACTTATGTAATACCACTTTGTAATGTACTATCCTAGATTCCCCTAAAATGGTGCCCTGAGATGGTTGGTTATGTGGACTCAAGCATGCCTCCTCATATGCCAATGGTTGTTGACTAACAGTGAGAGCCTAGGGTGTGACAATGGGTAGACTATACCCTCATATCTGAGAAATAAAATAGTAGAAATAGATATGTATCATACAAAACAATAAATAAATAGATTGTAGAAGCAGTAAATAAACTAAAATAGAATATGCTATACTAATAAATGAAATTTTATAAAAGGCCGAACAACTATGTCATTCATACAACACTAGTCACCCACTGGGACGACCATACAAACATAGAAATACAAAAGAAACTAAAACAAAAGTACATGGATCTACTACTAACTCTGATCTAGACCACATACCTGGTCTCCAATCATAGCCAAACTACACTAGCCCAATTAGAAATATCCACATGATCAGCTCTACTCGATCATGTTACATTGGGCATCATCCCTATCCACAATGAAACTATGCTCATCCTAAAAATAAGATATAAGGTCTATACATGCACCGAGTTTCATGTGTAGGGGTGATAAATAATATCATTTTACTATCCTGATTATGAACCTATAAAGTAGTCTTCTAAAAGTTTATGCTCATGAAATATGACCAACCTAACCAATACACAACTAAAAGATAATTAAATCAAATAAATGTGAAACCATAGTCAAACCCCGAGTTTGTAATCCTGGTCAACTGGGCAAGTGCCACCATAGATTCCCATATTTATATGAATAAAAATGTATAGTACCATACCTATATATATGTGTGTGTGTGTGTGTAAATATGAATATTCATAAGTAAGTTCAAAGAAATAACATAAAACCAATCAGTAGTCGATCCTTGGGTTCGTAATCCTAATGGCATGGAAATCCTGTGAAAGATAATTCAGTTGGATATCATGCCACTCAAGCTATGTATCGTTATTTCATTATATGGGTCTATAATACCAATAGAAAAATACCTTCTTTAGTCAGTGCCATAAATGTCTTTGAGAAAACTATTTCACCATAGGGGGTATTCTTCCAAACACTAGGTTCACCTGTACTCATATACAATCACTTTAATCATAGATTGTGTGGAATTATATCTGGAAATACTTTAAATTTCCAACAGATAGACTCCATGTTAATCATTCCATGAAAATATTTTCCAATATTTGATCATTATGTCCCATTCCATAGGTGATCATGACATTGCGACTCAAATGAACCCTAACAGCCTGACCCCTAAGATATCGGTAAGGGGAGATCACTGATGAGACACCATTCCCACCCCTATAGATTCATATGTCGACATCATTATGAACATAAATCAAATTTGATAGACACCATGCTCAACCACCTTTATAAATAAAATGGCTCATAAGCCTGGTCCTAGAGAGAATATCTAGAGATCCTTATCATGTAACAAATCATGGAGAGTGTAGTCATCCTTCATAAGCCACAAGTCAAGGAGAGAGCAATCATCCCCTCTATACCACAAGTCATGGAAATAATCATCATTCATTGACAACCCTAGGTTAGGGAGAGCATAACCATCCACATTTTACCCATGATCTAAGGAGATCATAATCATCCCCATCACATTTCAACTCAAGGAGATAGGAATCATCATTTTCACTCAAGAGATCATAATCACCAACCATTACCATTACTAGGGACCCCATTACTATATATCATAGTAGTAGGATCAATATCCAGATTCCAAAAATAAATTATGGAAATACAAATAATATAATAATAAAATATACAGGCTCAATAGCCAAGTCTTAGGTAGTACCTCTGGGTATACAAATAAATATAAGAAATAAAATTTCTTGAAAAATGGATCCTAGGAAGAATGTATGAGAAAACCAATGAAAAATAGAGACACATCGCATCGGGCTAAACTACCACCTACCAAGAATCATTTCTGATAATCATTATTGCATCAGTAATAAACATTAAAAAGAATAAATAAAGTAGTGATGGTTGCAGAATGACTAATGCCAACACTAATATCACTACCCCTGGGATTAAAAGTTCAGAATGGGTTATAAGGTGACACTTGAGACCATATCTACCCCAACCTGACATACTAGCTCAAGGTCAATAGAAAAACAGGGTACCCACTATGTCCCTCAAGTAAAACAATGAGAGGCCTCCTACTTGGGATCCTCGAGTTCTACACATAAGTGAAGGCATCCTACTCAATATCCTTAGCTAAAAAGATAAAAGTAGTAATCATACATGAGATCATATAAATGTAACTAAACAAAGGCATCCTACTGAGGGTCCTCAGAATGATACATAGAAAATGGTGTCCTATAGGGGACCCTTGACAACCAAGTACAAAAAAAAGGAATCCTATATGGGATCCCTTAAACTATAAATATGTAAATGGATCCTACAAGAGAATATCTATGTCTGAACATAAGAAAAATAAATCCCATAGGGGGCCCTTGGTAACTAGAAGAAGATATAGAAATCTTTTCGAGATCCTCTTAATTTAAATGTAAGAAGATGAATCCTACAGGGGATCCTTAGAAGCAACTGGTATCAAGGCCTCTTAGGATATAAGGTCACTTCTCACAAGGGAGATGTCCTCAATGGAAAATCTACACATGAATTGGTCCAAAGGGATAGCTCATGGCTCATCTCAGATCAAGGTTCTCACTCTCAAAAGACTACAAAATTCAATTACTGAAGGAAGAACCTATCCATTTAGGTAGAATCCCCAAAACCCCCATTAAGAGTTCTCAAATCACCCTGTGGGTTTTACCATCATGATTTATATAAAATACTACTCACAATGGACTGCTCTTGGGTCCAATTATGAATTTGAGGAAAAAAGATACGAAAAAACCCAAAAAAGGTTTGTAAATGGGTGGTACACATCTTGTGTCCCCATGAACATGACATGTACTCCCAAATTCCCATCTAGGTGTCTACTCCTACCGAACTATGTGTGTAAATGACCAAGTACATAGTGTATTGGAAATGTACATGGTCTTTGTCCTAGATGGGGTACATGCATTTGTACCTCACTTTTCTTGGCTATGTACATGGCATGGCCGTGTGCATGGCTTGTTCATGTACCTATACACGGCGTGTGACCCATGTGGGGTCTAGCTGTCTACTCCACATGACATGTGCCCCTTACATGGGAAACCTAGATGGGTACTCAGCTACACGGCTGAGTAACAGTACATAGTGTGTATACCCCATACACTGTGTGTACTTCTAAAAATCCTATTCCATGAACTTGAAGAACACATAACATGTGTTCTCTAAACCACATGTCATGTATATGGGTTTTCCTGAATGGAAAACCTCTAAATCACTCCAAAACCCCTATTTTCACCCCAAAATAAGTAGATTGACCTCAAGGGGCCCCATGAAAGAATATAAGGGGATTAAAACATGAAAATTAAAAAACTATAAGAATTTTTTGTAAAAATTAAAAATGGACTACATTTGGGTGGAATCCACCAAAGCTACTCTTATTTCCATAGTCCACAGTTTTCGCACACTGAGCTGGTGTGTCCCAAGCTCTGTAGTGGTACCTTCTTCTCTCCCTCTCTCTTTATATCTCCCCATATCCCTCTATCTCTCTATCACATGGTGGTGGAATCCCCCTGGGGTCATACATGAGAATCTATATGAGTAAAGAAAAAAAATAAGAAAAAGACAAGAAAAAGAAAAAGAAAAGGGAGGCTCGTGTTGACCCCGATACCCAACTTCAGTTTACACACCACCTTGAAAAAACTCCTCATTGTAGAATCAACAGTAGAGATAGAATATAAATTCAACATTCCATTCGAAATATATGGCTGAATGAACCTATGGGAATAAATTTATATTTAATTTATTAAATATTAATTATTAATTATTCCACTAAAATTCTAACGGCTCAGAATTTCACCAAAATCTTATCCTAGGGTAAAACCATATTCTAGGACCAAAAGAGTGGTCAGAAAAATTACTTGAGATCATCTGTTAGGGGGAAATAATATTTTACCCATTATAAGCATCAAAATGAAAAAAAAAATCTCAAAACCCAGTCTATAAAAGCACAGGACCTTACAGTTGATTTAATTTTTACGGTTTAATTGAGTGTTTTTTATTTTCAATATATTTTAACCTCAATTTACCCCATAATAAGGATTTTACTAAAAAGTATAATCTTTATTGAGATAATAATAGGTATCAAAGAATACTCTTAAGAGATTATATTGTTTAGTCTCTTAGTAACTAAAGATAATAGATTACACGAAATATTTTATTTTTTACTATGTTTATGTCCCTCTATTTTTTTGATGGGACCTATTTTGTTTAATGGAATGACTAGATATAAATTTTTTATCTCAAAAATCCCATCCAATTAGATTGTTATTGTAAAATCTAATTTCATTCTTAGGAAGGAGTTAGAATTTTTTACTCCTGAGGAAATTATGAAATTTGAAATAATAATTCTGTTGGTGAATTTCTTGAAATCTAGAAAGAGTAGTAATGTATAGAAACTTACGTCATAATTATACACTTATCTTGAAATAAATATTTTTCTTAATCTTACCTTTTATAGAGATATACTAGGGAGAAATAAAATTTCTTATATTGAACCCCCTTTCAAGAATCCCACTGGAAATTTAAATGACCAGTCTCTATCTGATAATCATGCAATATCATAATATTAAATAATAAAAGTACATTATGATCAGATGAAATTAATGAAAAATATATTCCCAAAACATCAATTGAATGAATATGTGAAATAAATTTTTTGTTATAAAATTTATCTTCAACACGTTATTCCAATGATTCATATTTGAGCTACATTAAAGGAGATAATCTAATAACTAATTCAATATTCTTAGTGGAAAGTTCAACAACCAAAAAAATAGATACTGATGAAAAAAACTATTCTTAAATTACTTCTCAAAATAGTCAAATTAAAAAATTATATTGAAATATACACTGAATATATTCATACTAAAGATTCATATATAGAGGGAAAAATGAAACAAAACTATCAAAATCATAAATATAATATTTATCTATTGAATAATAAGATGATGAAGACTCATAATATAATATTCAGATGCTAAATATATATTCATAATCTAGATAAGAAATTTTTGAAATAAAAGTAAATTAATCTTGAGTTTCTAAATGAGTTTTATTTGACTTATTAAAAAATAAATTCTTAATCAAATGACCAATATACCATTTAAATCAATATACTTTAATTGATCAATCATGTATTTTTTAGAAATATATAGTTATTAAAAATATTTTCATGGAAATGGATATCTTGACATTAACGATAAGAAAATCATTCAATGATCTAATATAAGAAAATATTCTTATGTTTTAATTTGAGAATCTAAATAAGACTTTGGATATATTAATATATAGAATAAATAATTTGGATAACATTTTTTTAATTGAGAATAGTATAAAGTTAATATATAAAACATGACAATAAAAGGATAATATAATGAAAATTTAATGAAACTACATTGGTTTTTAGTAAATAAATATCTAAAAAATTATGTTGACAGTATCAAATTTTCATACATACCACTCAAAACTTATCATTGAATAAAAATAAAACTATTCATAGAATAAAATCCTTCTTCTATCTATAATTGAATAAAAATGATATGAATGTTAAATAGAATAAATTAAATAAAATATGGATTATGAAGGCATTATAAATTAAAAAATATGGATCCAAGAAGGCATGTGTTCCAAAAACTATTATATCTAGGACTAAGATAAATTGAATCTTAGACTGGAGATGAATTATCTACCTAAATAATCAATATATAATGAATATATATAATGAAATATCACACTATAATAAGTAAAAGCAATTTAATTTTTTTTTTGAAATTGAAACCATTTTAATAACAAAAATCCATTGTCATTTATTATTATTTTTAGCATTTTTAATATTGTAAGTATATAAAACTTCTCATATTCTCTATTGGATCAATAATGGTTGATTTGTATGACTTTTTTTTGTGTGGTTTCATTTTCTAATGAAAACATTAATTACTTTGTATCCACCAAGATTCTATGCTAAGACTATAAATATATTATCCCTTATTTATTATAAACTCGCTATATAGGTGTTATAACATCTCTATACATTTTCCATAAAATCTATTAATACCAAAAATATCTATCTAAAAATGAGATTTATTATAGTTCCTTGTCTCTTTTTGATTCCAAGCCTTCTTCCTATTTTTATATGTTTTCTACAAAACACTTATAGAATGGGTGGAATTGATATTATATATTCTCCATATATCAGGGAAAGGTATTATATTTATCAATAATATCCATTCCAAAAAGTTAGTAGCAAGGACTTACCTTTTTTCCTCACATAGAGAATATGGTTAACATAACTTTAGGCACATATTCTCTTAGAATGCTCCCTAAAGACCAAACACTTAAATATTTGGATAGAATGGTATGTAAATGGATAATATTATCATGACACAATTATTTTTCAGTAATTTTTCTATTTAATCAATTATTTCATGCATAAATAATATACAAGTGCATTTTAATCCTTTGTTTTTTAATAGTAAAAATTATTTTATCAATATTTGTTTCTTTCAATTTATCATATTATTCTAGGAATTAATCATAATAAACCCATGATATTGGAAACCATAAAATTTAAAACATAATAGAATAATAATTATCTACACATATAATAATTAAATTTATTACCAAACTTACCAAATTTCTGAACAAATCCATTTTTAATATTTAGGTAAAATTAAATCAAAAAAATATTAACACTTAAAATTCACACCTTCCAAACTTTATCCTTTATAAATTGATCAAATGGAATACATCTATCAAAAAACATATGAGAAATTTTTTTTCAATATTATTAAATTGTGATACTTATCCAGATGGTAAAATCTATTAAAATTTATTATTTCTTAAGTGTTATTTTTAATTATTTCCTAATATTTTTAAAGAAAATTATGATAATAAAAAAGGTAGAGAATTTATTAATTTACCTCTTATAATACCATCTCATTATATTTTTAAATGTTACCCTCCAATGATAGATCTATTTTATAAAGGGATAATTTATCTCTTTCTCCTACCATTATTTTTCATGGGAGAGAGTTGTGTTTACATTTTATATTTTTTCACTATATTTTTTATAATAAACAATAAGAAGAGTGTGAGTTGAAGTATTCTTTTTTCCAATATAAAGTGAGTTGAAATGATTATCATGAATAAAAAAGTAAGGTTCAAACATCCAATTCATTTTTTTTATTTGGTGCATAAATTATCTTTTAAAACTATATTAACCATTTTTGTATCTTTTATTTAAGCCTTAATGTACCATATATTTTCATTATCAAAAATAGAGAGATTATTATATCATAATTTGTATAAAATAATTTTCATGATTTAAAATTATTTTTAAATGATCATAATACTTTTATGTTTTTATCTAATATATTTACCTATTTTTTTCTGAATAAAATATAAAAAATAATGATAAAATAAACAAATAGAAAAACATGTAAAAGAAGAAACAATGTATACAACATCTGAACCTACTATCTATAAATCTATCAACGGAACATCAATGAAATGGATGAAGAACCTAAAAAATAAAGGATGAGTGGATTGAAGACTTCGACATAATCAACATCATCATATTGGTTTTAATTACCTAAAATAATATTCAATATTAAAATATAAAACATATTACTTTTAGGACTATATAATGTAATATCTAAATTTTAAGGCCAGTATTTTTTCCAAAACACCACTACCTTTGATGGCTAAATTTTCACAAGCTGAGAATTTAATAAATAATATCCACCTTATTTCTAATGGTTAGATAAAAAAATCATAGTAAAAGTCATATAATACTCAATAGATGTATTTCATAATGGTTTAATTACAAAATCTATATAATATCAAATGGATGGATCATTTAGGATATCCATTGAACCAATCGATCGCAGACTCAAGTGAGAAAAAAGTAATAAATTGAAGGGTAATATGAGCACAAGAATCCTGATACCTCCCTAAATTCATCTTCATGATATTTTTTTCAATGAATAAGATATATTTATGAGTTTTACCATCTTTATATTCATATATTATTCCTTATATTTCCTTTTTATTCATTTAAAAACACACAAAAAGATCTATGTATTTGTACTTCCATTATTTTACTATAACGTCCAAAACATAATTACTCTATAATCATATGATTTACAGAAAATATTATATAACATACATTCTCATGAACTTTTAGGTATATATTTTCAAAGTATTATTAAAACAATTACATTAATAAATCCACACTTCCACTATGTGTGCATTTTTTCATAAAAACAAGTTCTTAAAATGGTACACTTTCTTCATTCAAGATAAATCTTCAAAACTAGAACTTTGGATTTTTTATTATTCATACATGTTCTTAAACCATTTAATTTCATTTGAAAATATGGGATGAGATAAATATATTATTAATGTTTATAAAATTATATTTAACCAATTAGGCCATTAAAATATAAGAAAAACTGTAAGAATGTTTTTGTTTTAAATAATAAACTTTCATCTAATAAAAACCTGTAACACTCATGAATTAAAATTCTTAAAGAATTCCCTAAAAATTATAAAAATAAATTATAAATTCAATGGAATAATCATAACTATTTCTTTGGACATCATATGTTTTATCACACTTATAATAACCCTTTCAATGGAATGATCTCAATATGTTACTTCCAATGAGTTTTCTCCAGAGAATAAATCATTACCCAATGAATTTGGGGGGCTATATTAAAGGCCCAAACATCATAATATATAATTTACAAGAAACATAACTTGAATAAAACACATATAATATTTTATTTCACTATTTTTTTAATTAAACTCAAAAAAAATTGTTTTTCAGTCTAGAAGTACAGGCATTTAAGTTAACCCATAAAAAGATAATTATTTTAAATTAATTAGTTAACTAATTACTTATTGAGAATAAAGTGAAATAAAAACATAGAATATTGATAAATATAAAAATTAATATGAGGAATAAAATTACTAGAAAAAATTTCACAGATAGAGAGATATTTGAGAAAAATATTTCAAGCCATTTTAATGTTTGAGGGAAATCCTATTACATTGTGTCAACTCTATTTGAACATCCTATATTTTATGGAATAATAAATTTTATTATTTATTAACTTTTATAATATTTTTCATCATTATTATAATTTTTATTATTCCTTTTTATTAATTCATTATCAATTATTATTCATTTATTGGATTGATTTTTTTTATGTTAGTCATTTTGATGTCATCTGGTCCATAGTTTGAAAAAAAATTATGGTATAATGGAAATGGTCAAAGATAATTTTCCAATGATTATATAATATTCATAAGTGTCATGGTATATATTTTATGTCATTATATAATCTAAATAGATCAATATGTCAGCAAATTATTACCATTTAGAGAATCTTACTCGATAAGCTTGTTTTTTATAGTTACAAATAACAATGATTGTTTACCTTCATTTCATTATAATATTGGATACATTACCATTTCCAAATGATAATCATGAAATTAATTTAATATTAATGTTAAATTCAATCATGAAATTAATTTTTAAGAATATCCATAAAATACATAAGTTTATTAAAATATCATTGTTCACTTAGATTGCATTAAACCACTAGGGTAAGATAAGATTTTCAAAAGAATTTAAATGAACGGAAAAAATAATAAATATTTGAGCTTTATAAAAACATTATATTATAAATAATATTATATTTTAGGGTTACTTTCAAATATTATTATGTTATTGAAAACACTAATAAGAGAACTCATCATTCTTAACAACCCATATTTTAAGGTAGTAATGACTTATGAAAAAGAGTTCAATGATAGGTAATAGATGATATCATATAATTTATGGATAAAAAATATTTAAATAAAATTATAATGGATTAATTTAAGTAAAATAAGTAGAGGTTTAAAATATTTTTATGGAAAATATTCATAACTAAGAAATGAGAAAAAAGGATTGGAAACCCTTACCATGATCTTTGAGTCGCCTCCCTTGGATTGAGCTTAAAGCATTTAGATAATGGGATTTTAGCTAGACCAAATACATATAAATGTTTAAAATAAAGTTTATAGAGTTATTTTGGTATAATATTTAGATAAAACCAATGATTAGATGTGTTTTGGAAAGGTTGTAATGATCCATGTATTATTGGAAAACTTTGTTTTCATTTTAGAAATTATTAAATTTTCTAGGGTCAAAAATATAATTTTAAAATTTAAATTTGTTCATAAATGGAAGATAAATGATATTATAGAAAATTAAACATCCATAGTTGAATAATTAAATTTTTTATTCATTTTTTATCAGTTTATAAATCAATTTTTAACATTAAATTCCAGTTAAAGTCATTTTTAAGGTCATTCTCATTATATGAATTTAAAAATATATAGATCACTGTAGAATTTAGATTTAGAAATTAAAATTATTTATAAAATAAAATTTATATTCATAAAAAACAAGTAAAACCATAATTCATCCAAAACTTATCATTTTAAATATTTTAAAATTTATTTATTTTAAATTCTCTCATGCCTGAATAAGAGTCTCATCGATGTCATGTAAATATTTGGGATAATTATACTATTATTTAATATTAAAAACAAATTAATAACATAAATAAAATTTATTATTAATAAAAAAAATTCATTTAAAATCATTCATATTAATATGTATTCAAATTTATGTAGTGATGAAATTTTTAAGAAAATAATTTTGACTTTCTTACCTTAAGAAAACATTACGTGAGAATTTGGATAATTATCTTGTTATATAATCATAAATTTAAAAAATAAACATAGAAATAATTTATTAGTCCTAATATTTATCCTTAAATTCAATAATAGCATTATCTACTTTTGAAAATTATCTCAGAGACATAAATTTGGACTTTTTTAATGTTTCCCAAGAACTACATCACCATTAATAATTATTTACACATTTATCTGGAAATTAAATTAAATTTATATTAATTTAATAATATTTATATGATATTTTCAGTATATTATAATATAATATACATTATATAAGTTTTATAAAATTTTACTTCATTTTTATATCATGATGATGTCATAAAATATAGGATATTCCTTAAAAACTATGTTTTTAAATTATTCACCAAAAAAATCAACTTGTTCAGAAAAATACCAAAAACTCTCCCTAATAAAATTTCAATATTAATACACCAAAAATTATTTCTATTTTATAATATTAAAATTATAAAATTTATAAACTTAAATTTTATATAAAACTATATATTTTTTGGAAAAAAACAGTTTATTTAGAATAAAAAACTGTTTTTTTAAACAGAAAACCCATGTTATTATTTCATACCTTGGTATTATTATTTATAATAATATCATTATAATAAATATAAAAATAATACATATAATTAACATAAATATAAATTTATAAAATATCTAAAAATTAAATAATTGTTTAGATAAATAAAATCAAATCATGTTAAGGAAATTTATATAACCTTTAAATAAAACAACTATTTTAAGATAAAGTAAATGTAATAATTTTGAAATTATAATGTGTATATAAATTATTATATAAAATAATTTTAAATTTTATATAAATATATATATGTATGTATGTATGTATGTATTTAATATATAAATTCATAATCATAAATATTAGTAAACCATAAAAGTGTTATACTGTTAAAAATACTTAGGTTGTCACATTCTCCCACATTAAATAAATTTTAACCTTTAAAGTTTAAATCATTGGTAAATAGGTGGGATAATTTTCTATTATAGATTCTTCATATTCCCATGTACCTTATTTAATAATATGTTCTTCTATATAACTTTAACTAGAAAAATTACTTTATTTCGCAACACATGCTCTCTATGATCAAGAATCTGAATTGGGTTTTCCTTATAAGAATGATTCTACTACAAGTGTACTATATCAGGGATTAATATATGAGATACATAAGTTATATATGTCCTTAATCATGTAACATGGAACACATTATGTACCAGAGAAAAACTTTGAGGCAAGGCTAATCGGTATGTCACCGATCTCACTTTCTCTAGGATTTCTTATGGACCAAAAAATCATTGGCATAATTTTCCTTTATTACTAAAACACATCACACCCTTACATGGAATTATTTTATGAAAATCATGATATCTTACCTCAAATTAAATATATTTCCTTCTATTATTTACGAAACTATTTTTCCTACTTTGTGATTCTTCTAGATTAACTTAAATCAATTTCACCTTGTCAATCATCATATTCACCAATTCAACACCCAAAAAGATATTTTAGCCAATATAAACCCAAAAAATATGGTGTTTAAAACTTATTTATCTACAATTCATGAAAATGTAAAAAAATATACTAAAATTAAAAAAATTATTATAATAAAATTCAACCAATAGAAGTTGTTTATCCCAACCTCCATGATAATCCAATAAACCATATCAAAGAATATCCTACAAATTTTGAATTGTTATATCTAATTTTTCATCAATATGAGGATGTAAAGTTATACTAAAATTTAATTCCATACATAATGAATTATGAGTTCCTTTCTAAAAATTAGATTTAAACATTATATCATTATTAGATATAATAAAATGAGAAACTCTATGTAACTTTAATATCTCTTTAATATAGATTCAAGAAAGTTGATCCAAAGTAATATTGTCTCAAACTTGAATAAAATTATAATATTTATTCAAATGGTCATCCATAACCCAAATTTCATTATTTTCATGATATTTATTTGTTAATCCTATGATTAAATCCATGGATATATGTTCCCATTTTTTGTTCTAGAATTATAAATGGTTGAATAATTACTTTCAGTAGTTGTCATCTAACTATAACCTATTGAAAAATAAAAAATAATTCAAGGTAAAATAGGAAATATAATTATTTATTTCTTCTTGATAAAACAATTCTTCTAAATATCTATATATCTTTTTTCTTCCTATAAGAATAGAATATAGAGAGATATGAGACTCAATCAATAAGTCATTTTCCAACTGAGAGTCATATGATACACATAACCAAATTTAAAACATTTTAACAGATTTTCCATCAATATAACTCATATACCATTAATTATTCTATGAGTTTTATTTTCTCTTACAATCAATGATCTTATTTCAGCTCATACTTTATCCTTTACAATAAGGATTAATGTGTTACAAATTTTTCCAAAGGTGAATAGGTTTCTGTATATATAATATCCAATATAATTTTCAGTAAATAATTAACAAATAAATCACTATCTAAACATAAAATTGTAAATAATGCATTATATTTTCAACTCAAATCATATGAAACCTTGTTTACTTTATTTGGATGGTAATGAATCGTGTAATCATAATATTTTATCAATTACAACCTCCCCTTTTATCTCATGTTCAATTTTTTTTGAGTCAATATATACATAAAAATTTTATGATCCTTACATATATCACATTTTACCCTATATAAATAATGCTACTAAATTTCTAAAGAAAAATTTATTATTTCAAGGACAAGGTCAGGCCTGAGATAATTTTTCTCATGGGGTTTCAACTTTCATGATTCATATGAAATTACCTAATCTTTTTTCATCAAAACACAACCAATACCCATATATAAAGAAACACTATAAATAAAAAATGATCTATTTACTGATTTTAAAGATAATAACAGATCATTAACCAATATTCCATTTAATTATAGAAAAAAATACTCACATTCATTTATCTAAATTAATTTAACATCCTTATAAGTTATGTTGGTTGATGGGATTTCAAAGTAAGAAATATTTTCAACAAAAAATCATTTATAACCTACTTTTCGAATAAGACTATGAATCTAAATGATATTTTTTAGTATTTTACATTCTTCCACCACTTTATCTATTGTAGGATATACTTTTATACCATATTTAGTTATAACATACCCAAGGAATAAATTTTCTTATAACTAAAATTCATAATTGCTAAATTTTCTATATAAATTTTTCTTTCTTAAAATATAGGTAATAATCCTAAACTTTTTCTAATGATCCCAAAATATTTTATAATATACCAAAATATCCTTAATAAATATCATTAAAAAATTCTATAAACATTCTATGAATACTCTATTCATAAAATCTATAAATACATAAAGTGTATTCATTAACCCAAATGGAATATCTAAAAACTAATAAGGTCAATACCACATTCAAAGCACCATGTTAAGAATATATTATTCTTTTACCTTCAACTCATGATATCTAAACATGAGGTTAATCTTTAAAAAGTTCTGAGATCCCTAGAGATAACTAGTGGGAATGGCCCGAAGGCCTTCATTTTTTTTATAATTCTCCTTTCAAGGGGTGATGTGGAACCCTTATAAGGCCCAAAGGCTTAGAGACAATTACATGACTTGTCGGTCTTAGAGGGAATCACCCAAAAAAGACAACTTTGAAGGTCTCCTCCCCAGAATATGTCATGATATTAGCACTCCACCTTCACAGGGCTGGTCGTGTAATGCCCCAACCCCAGTTACCCAGAGTCGGTGCATTATTACATAACATTGGTATGATCACAAGAAAGATCAAGTCTCAAAAGACCGATTAGTTTAGTAGCCTTTGAATAACTAGATACATTAATAAAGTTTACATTACATCATAAAATGAAAACTAAAATAATATATTTTCCATAGTCCACACTCTTATCCCCTCATACTATCCCTGAAGGTCATTCATAAATTACTTCTTCACATCCTGGGAAAAATAAAACATAGAAAATGGGTGAGCTCAAATGCCCAGTAAGGATAACAATATAGCGGAAACTTTCATAAATAAGAATAAACATTTAAGGCAATGTATAACTAAAAAAAAGACTTTTAAACTTGAACTTCAACATAGTATGGAAAAAATAAAATGAAATAATGCCATTTAATTATTCACATGGATATTCTACTAATCGAATAATCACATGAAATATCAATAACCACTTTTATAATAATGGAATGCATAATTCCAGACTATCATAACCACATAGCCAAGTCCTCGTGCCAAGACTACAAATAAGATTTTCCCAAGGCCTTGTTCCAAGACACTAGTTTGTCTCGTGAGACCTACCGATGCATCGAGGAGCTATAGAGGGATCCACCCATCACATATTAAGTCCAATGCATTCCCATATAAAAAGGTTCAAACATAACATAAACATTCATATTAAAACTAGCATACGAAATGTAAATACTTCATCCATAAACCATGAATGGTATAATAATAACACATCCACAGTCAAACACATCACAAAAACTTCAAAACAATATGGAAGTTTTGTATCATAATAAATCAACTTAAAATAAACTTAAAATCCATCAAAGGATGTTGACATAGATGAAATCAAAAAAAATTGAGAGGAATATCTCTTTTTTTAAATCATTTAAAAGTCACACATTTTTTAAGGAAGTAATTTAAATAAGATTTTTGAATCAAAGTGTCCCATACCACTTCGAAACTTTTGAAAAGAAATATCATTTAAAAACATTCATGTACATATAAATAAATCCTTAAAATCATTTTGAAAACATGGAAATTAATTAAAAATATTTAGAAAGATAAATCTTTAAAACATTTAAAATTCTGATTTTGATAAAGAGTACCTTTTATAAATTATTAAAATATTCATTTTGAAATCATTTAAAAGTCACATAGTTATAAAATAAAACATTTACTTTGAAAATATCCTTATAAGTTTTTAAGGTAAGCTTCAAAAATTTTATAATGGTGGAAAATAGTCGCACCCGCCGTATAAGTTAAAAAAACATTCTTACCTTAATTCTGTCGAAAATGTTAAAAAGGACCTTGTTTGGAAAATGATGAAAAGATTACTTTATAAACTTCTTATAAAAAGTCAAAAAAGGGTATAAATGACTTTAACCCATATTCTGTAAAATAGTAAAAAAAATTGAAATACACTTTCAAGAAACATGGATGTGGATGATAAAGAGGTCCCAGTAGATAATTACGTATAAACAACCTCGGATAATGAAGAGATTGTGAAATAACCCTTACCTTGTACTTTTCCTTGGTTGGGGGTAGGTTAAACTCCTGTATAATGGTGAAATAATTGTTATTAAATTATAAAATAATCATATACATTATTATGTTATCATATATGATCTTTTAACATTGCTTTGTTAATAATATCTTAGTATTATCATCGTTTCGGGTGTCAACTTACTCATTTTCTTTTATATGTTTTGTTATGTAAGCCATGTTTGTCATGGATAGGTTGTATCTTATTCATATACAGAATGATATAAAGTCCTTAAACATTATTTTTAAATCATCAAATGAAAATTATACTTGAATGGATATGATGGAGAATGAATCTCATCGCGTTCGTGGAGACGGTAGTCCGTACGTACGCACGAGCGACAATATCATTCTTTTGATATTAAAATAATATTTAATTGGATGGTATATCTTATATAAAAAATCATTATCATGTTATATTTATTATTTACATGAATTACACATCATTATTATACCCATTCAAATAATAATATATTTAATAATAATTACACCATGATGTGGAGACGGTAAGACGTACGTACGCACGTATGGTGACATGTCATTCAAAGGATGGATAGAATACGGAATATGGTTATACCATATTTATAATAATATTACATTATATAGGAGATACTGGATTCATTATTTTATAATTATAATAACAAAGAAAGAATAAGTTGAAGAAGAAATGAATTTGAAAAAGGGTGGTGAAAACATTACCTCTTCTTCGGGTTCTTCCTTTTGATTTGATCAAAAGGGCTTTTTAGGTTGGCTTTCTGATCAAAATAAGGCCTCTATGTTGTATTGAGGGAAGTTGATAGAGTTTTTGGGCAGTATTTGGCTGAACCAAAAGGCTTTGAAGGTGTGAATTAATGAGAAGGAGGAGTGCCCTTTTATAAGAGGGGTGAGGGGCACCTTTGGAAAAGCTAGAAATATTATTTTATAATAAATTCATATTCTGTTTCTAATGTCTCCAAAGTGTATTATTTAAATTTTAAGGTGGTGATGGGTCAAAAACCACTCAACCAATATAATTTAGATAGGTTTGGGTCATTATATTAACCTTATCTTTTAGTTTTAACTCTTAGTTAATTAGTTTCACTTTTACAATGTCTCTTTGTATTTTTATATTATATGGTTAATAAACTTACTATATAAATCCAAGCGACCCCCAAGTGGTAAATTAATGAAAAAACTATCATTATATAAGTCTCTTGTCTTAACCTTATATTTTTAGAAATTTAATATCAATTAATAATATAATATTTGTTTTAAAAACTCTTTTATGTCAATTTTGACACTATTCAATAATTGATTTTTGTAAAACTCATAACAGAATGATTACTTCAAAAAAAGTTAATTAAATCAATACTAACATGTAATATTAACCTATAAAATTATTGGTATTTATAAAAAGTCTCAAATTACATTTATTTGGGTATTTATAATATCAATTATTCTAATTTTACATTAATTAGGTAATTACTGTATCACCATTGTGTCGTAAATAAATTAAATTATTTAATGTCTAAAAATTGTAAATAAAATACCATTATATAGGAAATATTTTTATATTTATAATGAATAATTAAAATCGAATTTATATTATGTATAACCCTATATTAAAAATGTTTTAGTAAATAAACTTTTATTTTAACTCTTTTAACTCTTCTTTGAATTAAATAATAATAAATGTCCTAATCTAATCCAAGTGGACCAAAATGATAATATTTTATTCCTAAGGTTGTTTTTGGTCGAGATACACTTGTCCAATAGAATTAGAACATGTTTTAGGATAATATTAATATCATTTTTACCCTTAATTACCCTATTTACTTTTAACCGTGGTAAATAAAAGTAAAAAGTTACTATTCACCAAAAATTATTTTCATCTCATTGAACCACATTTTACTACTTGATATTAACCTTGTCTCTCGGATTTTCGAAATTCCACTCACAGAAGCGGTAAAATTAAGTTTTATGAAAAAATCAGTTTTTTAACTACCACTTAGTGGTTTCACTATTCATCAAAAAATGAAAGTTTCCATAAAAATACCAAAAATTAGGCCTAAGATATATTTGATATTATGAATTCAAAAATGATGTCTATTTTACCAAATTAAAAACATATCAGTTGCATTAATTAATTTAAAAATTAATTCCCGTCGTCAAAACAAATAGCGTGTTTTTAAGAGATAATAACTATCAAAAGATTGACACTTGTTTATGTCCAGTTTAATTGTGAAATTATGTACAATGACCAACATTTTATTAAATGGTAAAAATATATTCTAAATATACTTTAAAACCACTCAAATTCATAATTTATCAATATAAATTATTTCGATTAAAAAAGTTGTTTTTAATTAAAATTTAGTAATTTTCACTATTCATCAAAATATAAATGTTATCCGAAAAGTTCGAAAATTTAACCTTAGGCTAAATTTGATACTCCGAATACAAAAATGAAGTCCATTTTGAGAGATAAAATTTATAAAATTTCAAAAAGTAGGTATTACTATTCATAATGGCTAGTTTGATTGGTTGTGGTGTGTGTTAGAACTCGAAGTTACGTACAACACACACTACTGTATTATTCAAAGGAAAGCGTACCGTGGAAGATTGGGATGTTTCATTGTAAATTTTTGATGTCCCTATTCTAAAAAGTAAATTTATTTAGTCAAATTGAATAAATAAAATTTTAAAATATTGGATTTAAAAAGGATTCACTATTAAGAGTTGGTAAAAGTGCAATACTAAAAATGAATTTGTCCTTACATTATGTCTAAGAAGAGGAGTGCAAAGGCCTTGTAGAAGAAGTGTTCATCTGCGAGCGCCTCAGGTGTCAATCCGAGTCGAGCTGAGTTTCAGAAGTCCTCTGTTGTCCATGTGACATCAACAAGTTCGATATCAGCTTTGGGGTTTTCACTTTTAATTTTACGGTCGAGTTCGGATCTGGAAATGAGTTCGAGCGAGGGTTTCGAAGCGTGATTAAGGTTCAACTACACCTGATTTGCTTCACTTTGACGTATCTGAACGAGATTTGGGGAAATTGATCTTCGATTTGAAAATTTTCCCCGCGTCATCTAGTTATGCAAGTAGCTGTTGTTTATTCTATTTTTTTGGTATCTAAATCTGATTGGTAGATTCTTTTTTTTTTTGGTTTATTAACTCACTGTTTCGTCATTATCCTTTGATTTTTTCTTCTCCAGACATCGATAGATTCATATTACTTGTATTTTTATGGATATTCATCGTATAAATTTTTTGTCAATCCTTATCTTGAATTGAATAATTGTCATATTTCCATCAATTCCAATCAATCTATCTTAATTTAATCTACCTTAAATCGTAATCAACCTATTAGTCTTTGTCTTCACATCTGACAATTGTTTTATGAAGATCAACAGAGAAATTTAATTTATTGCGATAAATTGAATTTTCTTCTATTTTATTAATATTATTATTTCAATCAATGTATTTCTACTTATTTAATTCGATTTCGGATCAACTTGACATCATCTTGTATGTCCTTTTCCATTTCCTCTATCACTCAAATAAATATATATTAAATCAGTTTCCCAACTTGCATAAAATAAATCCAAAATTTAATTTGTAAGTTGAAATAAATTATACATTTAAACTTTTCCTACTAAGTGTATAATAAGAGGAGTGCAAAGGCCTTGTAGAGGGCAAGAGAGAGGGCCGAAACTCTATTCTTTCTTTTTTTGCACTTTTTGTTCTATTATGAGAGAGTGAGAAAGAGATAGAAACCTCATTCCCTGATTTCATCTCTAGTTGGGTGTGTTCGATGTCCAGAAAACACATTCTTCTTTTTCCAAATCTTCATCGAAAGTATAATGATCGTTTTTTGTAAGGGAACATAAATTTTTAGTTATTCATTTACTTGAATATAAATTTTTTTGTGAGAAATTTTTACAGTTATTTATTTACAAATATGTTTTTCTGGTTTTGGATAAGAGGAAATGATTATTTTTCATATATTTTTTTAAATTAAGAACTAATTATGGATGAAAATACTAATTTTGAAATATTTATTTATTTGAAATTATATTGCTTTATACATTTATTCTATAAGATTAATTTTTAAAGCATTTAATTATTTTAATTCATATGTTTTTGATGTTCAACATAAGGTATATGTGTTTTAAAACTTATTTCAGTTTTAATATATATGTGTGTGTATGTTAAAGATGAATTAATCATATTAAAACATTTATTTTATAATAAATTATTATTGTTAAATTTTGAAGCTAATGTTTTATTTTAGGAAGTTGAATTTATTAAACATCATTTTATTTAGATGTCATGCATATTAGAGGAATGACCATATCTGATAACTGCATATATCATTTAAGCGATTAATTAATTTTAAGTATATGCTTATACTTTCATGTATTATACTTGCATAAAATCCAAGTCCTTATTTGTGGAATATGTGCATATGTGTTTTATGTTTTATGTTCATGCTATATATATATATATATATATTCATGAAAGATGAAACACATATGAAATTCTACTATGATAATTTCATATAAACAACATGTGATTATTATTTATATTATTATATATATTCATGTCATTATTTCATGCATAAAAGTAATTAAATAAACATGTCTTTGATATTTTTATTCAAGATTGAGGTTCATTTTAGAATGGTTGAAGTTATAAAAGTTTGGGTGCATGGATGTTTAGGAAAATTCTATAGTTTGGGTAAGAACCAAAATTGTGAGGAAAATGAAATAGAAGTTCAAATAAATATATAAATATATGTATATATACTCATATATATATATAAATATAAGTGTAATGCGCATTTTAATGAAGTTACATGTTTCAAAATCAAACTCCTGTGAATGTATATATATAAGTAAAGTAAGCTTAAAAATGTTTTCTGAAAATATGGCACTTGAATGTTGTAAATATGGTAGGGAAATGGGGAGTATACCCAATCCCTCAACAAGTGGGTAGGCCCAAGATAGCCTTCAATATTTCATGTTTCCATAATCTAGAGTGTTTTTTTTCATAGCTTGTGTAGTGTTTTCAGAAAAATCACTGGATTGTTTTTTTTAAAGCATTTTTTTGTACGTAAGTAAATTCAAAAGTGATATATTATTTTCAATGTACGTAATTTCAATTATTTTTTTTCAAAGAGTATTTTGAAAAATATTTTATGTTATTATCCAAATAACATTCCCTGAAATCTATTTTTAAGGAATGAATTTCCAAAAAGTATGTCAATGATTTTCAAAACTCCTTACTAGGAAATTAAATGCTCACCCTTTGTTTTAAAATGATTTTTCAAAGGTATAGTAGAAGATTATCATATATTTCATTGCCTTTGGAGTTAGCACGTGTGGAAGCATAGTGGAAAAATTTTTTATTTTTATTTCAACTCTGATAAATTTAATGTATTGTCTAATCCTCCAGAACCTAGACCGGTAAAAGGTCCTCTTTTGTATAAAGTGTTGTGTAATCATTCAGTTTCTTTTATAAAAAAATTACACAGAATTTTCAAGCACCGAGTCCAGAAGAGTGGGCTCAGGGCGTTATAATTGGTATCAGAGGCACGGTCTAGATCACTTTGGAGATTAGATGTTGTCTTTTGAGGAAAAACAAATTTACGCCTTAGAATTTTCTTTAGTTAGTTAAATCCCCTTAATTTTTCTTAATTCTGAATATGGAAATTCAGAATTTTCATAAAACCGACAAAATAATTGCGAGGGTGAAATTAATTTAAGGTGGGGAGAATGTAACACCCCGAGAGAATTTAAATAGTAATTAATTATTTAATAATTTTTCTATAATCAAAACTAAGGAATATTAAAAAGGTTTTATAAATATTTTCAATGAGTGTATGTTTTGAATGAAAGCATAACATATTACATTATATTTTTTTTATATAACTTAATTAATTAATATATGTATGTATATAATTTATAATTCATATAAATTTATTTAAAAGAATATATGTATATTAGAATTATTTTTTATTAAAATTTGTTATTTTTTTATAGAAAATCAATAGTTTTATACAAATTATTATTTCATAACATTTAATGATTAATATATGTTATAATTATAAAGTATGGTATAAGTAGTATGTGATTATTTTAAATGATTATGGAAAAATAAATTTCTACTAATATATATATATATATAATAATGTGAGATTATAAATTAATAAAATTATAATTTTGAAAATTTATTAATATTATGATTATAATATTAACATATGAAAATCATTTTGATTATAAATTTTTTATAATATTTTCAGATATAAAACTATACATTATTGTACAAAAAAATAAAATTTCATTTATGTAAAGTTAAAATAAAATGGTAAAATAAATAAATTAATTAAAAAAATGAAATTGAGATGGGTTATAGGGTTTCAATTTTGAGGGTTTCTTGAGAAATAGAGCTTGAGGTTAGGAGAGGGGCGCGATTCGTGAGCCGAGAGGGTTTATGCGATTAGGGAGGCTGAGCCCGATCATTAGGCGAGGCTGATGTCAGTCGATGGCTCATTCTCGGATGCAAGGTCGAAGTGGCATAAAGAGTCTAGATCTGGATTGGAGTCTGAATCCCGTTTTTAAGAAGAATTGTTCATCTGCGAGTGCCTCAGGTGTCAATCCGAGTCGAGCTGAGTTTCAGGAGTCCTCTGTTGGTCGTGTGACATCAACAAGTTCGATATCAACTTAGGGTTTTCACTTTTAATTTTACGGACGAGTTTGGATCTGGAAATGAGTTCGAGCGAGGGTTTCGAAGCGTGATTAAGGTTCAACTACACCTGATCTTCTTCACTTTGACGTATCTGAATGATATTTGGGGAAATTGATCTTCAACTTGAAAATTTGCCCCGCGTCATCTAGTTATACAAGTAGATGTTGTTTATTCTAGTTTTTGGTAACTAAATATGATTTGTAGATTCTTTTTTTTTGGGTTTATTAACTCACTGTTTCGTCATTATCCATTGATTTTTTTCTTCTCCAGACATCGATAGATTCATATTACTTGTATTTTTATGGATATTCATCGTAGAAATTTGTTTTCAATCCTTATCTTGAATTTAATATTTTTCATATTTCCATCAATTCCAATCAATCTATCTTAATTTAATCTACCTTCAATCGTAATAAACCTGCTAGTCTTTGTCTTCACATCTGAAAATTGTTTTATGCAGATCAACAGAGAAATTTAATTTATTGATATACATTGAATTTGTTTCTATTTTATTCATATTATTATTTCAATCAATGTATCTCTACTTATTTAATTCGATTTCGGATCAACTTGAGATCATCTTGTATGTCCTTTTCCGTTTCCTCTATCACTCAAATAAATATATATTAAATCAGTTTCCCAACTTGCATAAAATAAATCCAAAATTTAATTTGCAAGTTGAAATAAATTATACATTTAAACTTTTCCTACTAAGTGTATAAGAAGAGGAATGCAAAGGCCTTTTAGAGGGCAAGAGAGAGGGCCGAAACTCTATTCTTTCTTTTTTTTCACTTTTTGTTCTATTATGAGAGAGTGAGAAAGAGATAGAAACCTCATTCCCTGATTTCGTCTCCTGTTGGGTGTGTTCAATGTCCGGAAAACACATTCTTCTTTTTCAAAATCGTCATCGAAATTATAATGATCATTTTTGGTAAGGGAACATAAAGTTTTAGTTATTCATTTACTTGAATATAAATTTTTTTGTGAGAAATTTTTACAGTTATTTATTTTAAAAATATGTTTTTCTGGTTTTGGATAAGAGCAAATTATTATTTTTCATATATTTTTTTTAATTAAGAACTAAGTATAGATGAAAATACTAATTTTAAAATATTTATTTATTTGAAATTATATTGCTTTATATATTTATTCTCTAAGATTAATTTTTAAAGCATTTAATTATTTTAATTCATATGTTTTTGATGTTCAACATAATGTATATGTGTTTTAAAACTTATTTCAGTTTTAATATATATGTGTGTGTATGTTAAATATGAATTAATCATATTAAAACATTTATTTTATAATAAATTATTATTGTTAATTTTTGAATCTAATGTTTTATTTTAGGAAGTTTAATTTATTAAACATCATTTTATTTAGATGTCATGCATATTAGAGGAATGACCATATCCGATAATTGCATATATCGTTTTAGCGATTAATTAATTTTAAGTATATGCTTATACTTTCATGTATTATACTTGCATAAAATCCAAGTCCTTATTTGTGGAATATGTGTGTTTGTGTTTTATGTTTTATGTTCATGCTATATATATATATATCTTCATGAAAGATGAAACACATATGAAATTATACTATGATAATTTCATATAAACAACATGTGATTATTATTTCTATTATTATATATATTCATGTCATTATTTCATGCATAAAATTAATTAAATAAACATGTATTTGATATTTTTATTCAAGATTGAGTTTTTTTAGAATGATTGATGTTATAAAAGTTTGGGTGCATGGATGTTTAGGAAAATTTTATAGTTTGGGTCAAAACCAAAATTGCGAGGAAAATGATATGGAAGTTCAAATTAATATATAAAGATATGTATATATACTCATATATATATATATAAGTTTAATGTGCATTTTAATGTAGTGACATGTTTCAAAATCAAACTCATGTGAATGTATATATATAAGTAAAGCAAGCTTAAAAATGTTTTCAGAAAATCTGGCACTTGAATGTTGTAAATATGGTAGGGAAATGGGGAGTAGACCCAATCCCTCAACAAGTGGGTAGGCCCAAGATAGCCTTCAATATTTCATGTTTCCATAATCCAAAGTATTTTGTTTTCCATAGCTTGCGTAGTGTTTTCAGAAAAATCACTAGATTGTTTTTTTAAAGCATTTTTTTGTACGTAAGTAAATTCAAAAGTGATATATTATTTTCAATGTAAGTAATTTCAATTATTTTTTTCAAAGAGTATTTTGAAAAATATTTTATTTTATTATCCAAATAACATTCCCTGAAATCTATTTTTAAGGAATGAATTTATAAAAAGTATGTCAACGATTTCCAAAACTCCTTACTAGGAAATTAAATGCTCACCCTTTGTTTTAAAATTATTTTTCACAGGTATATTAGGAGATTATCATATATTTCATTGCCTTTGGAGTTAGCACACGCGGAAGCATAGTGGACAATTGTTTTATTTTTATTTCAACTCTGATAAATTTAATGTATTGTCTAATCCTCAAGAACCTAGACCGGTAAAAGGTCCTCTTTTGTATAAAGTGTTGTGTAATCGTTCAGTTTCTTTTATAAAAAAAAATTACACAGCATTTTCAAGCACCAAGTCCGGAAGAGCGGGCTCAGGGAATTATAGGTCGGCTAGATGTCCTATTAAAAGCTGCACAGGCCCGGTACCGATGGAAAAGTCATACCCTCTCATTCTTCTAATTCTGGTTAGCTCTACTCTGGTGGATGCGCCTGCCCTGAATCCTCCTCTGAAGCCTTCTCCCTTGTATTTTTATTGGTGCATCTGCATTTCTTCTGGCCTGAAGGCCTTCGGGTGGCCCTAAGGCCTTAAGGTGTCCTGAAGGCCTAGAGAATCAACTGGCCTGAAGGCCTTGGGTGGCCCAAAATCCTTATAATACCCAAGGACCAAACTGGTGGCACAAAATAATTATGTCTACTATAGTACCGAACAATGCTTGCTACAATACCTGCTATAGTGATCTCTACAGTAACTGCTATAATACTGCTACAGTACCTAGAAATACTCCTCCATCCGAATTTGATCTCAAGTCTCTTGGATTCACCTACCGAGTCCTCACCAACTGAGTTGAGGCTCATGTGCCCCTAAAGATAACTAAATAAGTCATTAATATGAGTAAAAGGATACTTGTAATTAATAGTAATTTTATTGAGTTATCTTTAATCAATGAGAATTCCAGTAAAATCATCTGTATTTTTAACAAACAAAATTGTACCTATAGGGTAAGTGTTAGGATGGATGAAAACCTTATCAAGAAATTATTGTAATTGTTTTTAATTTATAATATCTCTATTGGAACCAGTCGATATGGGTTTTTAAAATTATATTAGCTTCGAGAACTAAGTAAAAAAGTGAATTCAACCTCTTAATCAAGAATAACACTAGGGTAATCTTTAAAAAACATATATGTGTTCATTTACCAATGAAACATTACTAAGTTAGACAATTTATTTCTTTTCAATGATATGATCTAGATTAATTTTACCTCCAACATTTATCAATTTTTGAGCTTCTTGATATGTTATCATTAGTATTAACTCATTATAAATAGAAAATAAAACTCATTCTAAAAATTAAATATAACATAATATTCCCTATAATATATCTTAGAATGATAAACTAAAATCCAATCTATACCCAAAATAAAATCAAACTCTAATATAGGTATGAAAATAATAATTTCAAGAAAAACAATAACATATATAATTATAGAAACATTACTTTAAATCCTTATTATTTTAATAACTACACTATATGTTAAAAAAATCACTCTCCAGTTCTTAAGATGATATTTAAATATTGGTAGAAAATTTCACATAATTAAATTAATGAATAGATCTATAATAGAACAATATATTAGTATAATTTGAGTAAATAAATAAGTAACAATATCCACTTCATTTAATAGTCTAATATTTTCTATATTAGTATCAAATTATATTTCAAAACCTTTTTACATAATATATTCATAATTTCTACCTACATTAATTAACTTTAAATTGATATAATTAAAATTATTACATTTCACAACAAACTGACCACTTTTTTTACCACACTTGGTCCAATAATAACTCATTTCTTTGTGATCATGATACACATATAAAAATTTACTACAATAGTAGATTTTTAATGATCTGGTATGACACTACCCAAAAAAAATTACTACATTTAGGGCTTAAGGGATGATTACCTCCATATTTCTTTACTGGTTTTTCCCCATTGATTTCCACATTTATCGCTCTTATACTTGATGTTATTATATATATAAGAGTAAAAAAACTATATATCATTCTTCTTATCACAGTTAAAAATTTCTTCATAATAACACAAATTCATGATTAACCAATTCCATTTATAAACTTGGTTTCAAACCTGATAAAAATCTATCTATCTTACTTTCATGGTATAGAATAAAATTTGGGGAATAAGTTGAAAATGTATTAAAATTTTCATTATAAGTGGGAACTGGGTCCTATTTTTTTTCCTTCAACTTCCAAGATTTTTTTCCCATTCTATGTTAAATCATTTTAGGAAAATATTTTCAAGAAATTTCTTTAAATAACTTCCACTCGATGGTATCAATATCAGTCTTCTCCATGGAATTATTAATTAAATTCTACCACTGATCGAATACACCTTCAAGATAATAAACTAAAAGAGTTACATTTTGATTCCATAAACAACTCAATACTTCAAATAACTACTCCAAATAATTTATCCATCATTAAGCTATCATGATGTCTAGAGTTATAATAAATGTTGGAGTATATTGTTGTATGACATGTTTCACTCTTGAAATATTTATTTTTTGATAATTTTGTCCATTCATTGCATTATTATCACCATTTATTTCATATTTTAATTTATAAAATAATTCTAAAAATCTCTCATATCCAATGAAAACCATTTCAAGTTACTAATATGGAAGGGTATTGTCATCTTATTTCCTTAATACTTCATTCACATTATTACCTCTATAGAAAACCATTCTAAAACAGATATAGATTAGGTAAAACAAATTTTTAACCTTTATAATAATCAAAAACATTTTCATGCTAATATAACCATAAATTATTTTTTTCATCCTATAAAATCATATTTATCATTCCATATTTTTTATTTCCTTTGTTTCCTTAACAATACCATAACCACTAAATTTATATAAACCCAAATTGGATACTAGCTACAATAAACTGAGAATAATCACTATATAATTACATTATTTATAAAAAATATTTCATTACTTACATTCCCATGAAATTTTAGGTTTAGAGATAAAGTGGATTAGTAAACCCAATACATTACAAGAGTCATCCTTCCACTCAGTGTACATATTTATCATAAAAATAGGTTCTTAAAAGGATACACTTGATTCATTCAACAAAAAAATCCAGAATTATAATTTTGGTTTAATTATTTTTTTTACTCATCTTTAAAACATTTAAAATAATTTTAAATCATGGTATGAGAATATAAGAGATCAATAATGGATTTATAAAGAGATTAATCTTATTAGGCCATTGAATTATGTGGAAACTCGGGGAAATGATTATTCTTTAAATAATAAACATTGAGCTTATAAAAACCTATAATCATTCATGAAATCAAATTCATAAATAATTCAATAAAAAAATATTTTAATAAATAAAAAAGGAAATAAAAAAGTCATAAAGGATTCTCAAGACATCATATTCATAATCACCCTTAAAATCGCCCTTTCAATGGAATAACCATATCTGTTTATTCTAATATATTTTCTTGAGATAATAAATCTTTACCCAATGCATTGGGGGGAAATATCTCAAGACCACCCATCATAGTTTATAATTTCCAATAACCATAACATGAATAAATCACTTAATATATTTATTTTCACTATTTAATGAATGAAACTTATAAAAACCTATTTTCCATCCTATAAACATGATCATTAAAGTAAACCTTGAAGTTGATAGTTATTTTAAAATAATGAGTTAAAAAATTATATTGAGAGGAAAATGAAATAAAAACATAGAATATTGATAAATATAAATAAAAATATTAGAAATAAAATTGTTTTAAAACATTATACAGTGAAATATTTGATAAAAATACTTCAAAACATTTTAAGGTTTTAGAGAAAACACCTTACTTCAACTCTAAAATTACTTCAAACAGACTCTATTTTCCTAAATAATAAAATTATATTTATTATTTACATAAAAAATATTTTTATTTATTATTATTTATTATTATTATTATTATTATATTATCATTTATTATTCATTCATTAGATTAAATTTTCTTACGTTAGTCATTTTGAGGTTGTCTGGTCCATAGTTCCAAAACAAATCAGGTGTAATGGAAATGGTTAAGGATCCATTTATAATCATTACATAATCTATAAATGTGTTAAGATTTGATTATATAATTCTATAATCTAAGGGTTTCAATAATCCATGAAATAGTTACCATTTAGATAATCTTCCCCATCAAGTTTATTTTTTATGGTAAAAATTTGACTATAAATTCTTACTGTTCATTTCATTTTTATCATGGATACATTACCGTTAAATAAAAAAAAAAATTAATTGAATATTAATGTTATATAAAATGGTGAAATAAATTTCTAAGAATATCTGTAAAATATGAAAGTTTATTAAAATGTTTTCTTTAACGTAGATAGCGTAAAACAATCACGGTGAGTGTTGTCTTTAAAGAGAGTTTAAAAGAAGGATAACATAATTAATATTTTGGTTTTATAAAAAAATTATCATATATAAAATATACTATTTTAGTGTCACATTTAAATATTACTTATGTTAATAAAAATAGTAATATGAGAATTAAAATTAAATGAAATCTTTTTTTAACTTGTATTTTGATATGGTAATGGATTATGAAAAAGAGTTTAGTGAAAGGTAATGGATGATATCTCATAATTAATGGATCAAAAATATTATAATACCATGACAATGGATTCATTTTATCAAAATAATCATAGGTTTTAAATATTTTTAGGTAATGAATCATAAATAAGAATGGAGAAAGAGGATTGGAAACCCTTTCCTCATTTTTTGAGTCACATCCCATGGATAGAGCCTAAAGCCTTTGGATGAGGGGATTTTGTCTATAATAGAGCTTAATGAACATGTAAATAGAATTTATAGGGGTATTTAGAAATAATATGAAATAAAAAATTTAACCTTAGAGGTGTTCTGGAAATGTCAGAATGAGACTCCTTTTAAATGAAAAATTTAATGGATTTTTTATAAATATTCAATCTTAAAGGGTCAAGCATGTAATTTTAAAATGGAAATTGGTTCATAAATGGATAATAAATGTTATTATATACCTATAAAAATTCCCAATTTACTCATGTTAATATTTTATAATTTTCTATTAATTTATATATCATTTTTTAATATCAAATACCCTTTAAAGTCATTTCAAGGTTATTCTCATAATTTGACTTTAAAAATATCTAGATAAATATGGAATTTAAATTCAAAGATTTTAAAATTTTATTAACTATGAGTTTCAACCTTAAAAATATTTTAACATTTAATTCATCAAAACCATATCATTTTAAATATTTTAAAACCATTTGTTTTGACTTTTCTCCTAATTTCACAAGCATTACATTGATGTTGCGTAAGCGTTTTTTATAATTATCCTATTATTTAATTTTTTAAAAAACTTAATAACATAAATATAATTTATTATTTATAAATATAATCATATAAAAAATTAATAATAATATTTATTCTAATTTATACCATGATAACATTTTCAAGATAAGAATTTTCACTTTTCATACCTTATTCAAGCACTAGGTAAGAATTTGGATAATTTTCAATTTATATAAATTTAAAATTCAAAAATATAATTCTATATCATCTATTAGTCATTATATTTATCTATATGTTAGATAATAATATTATATACTGTTAAATATTATCTCAAAGATACCAATTTTTACTTTTAAAATGTTGTGTGAGTAATGAGTCACTATCACTAATTATTTTCATATTTACATTGACATAAAAATTAATTTATATTAATTAAAAAATATTTTTATAATATTTTTATTTTATTATAATTTAATATACATGCCATAAGTTTTAAAATTTTCAATTCATATTTATATCATCATGATGTCATAAAAGGTATGGTATTTATAAAAACTATATTTATTTACTACTCACCAAAAAGTCAATATATTAAAAAATCACAAAAAAATCACCCTAATATAATATTTACATGGTGTCATAAAAATTATTTCCATTTTATCATGTTATAATCCTAATACTTAGTAATATAAATTTTAAAGAAAATTTTATAGTATATGGAAAAAATTATATAATAAAACATTTTTGATACAGAAGATGTTATGGAAAGATATTAATAGAGAATGTTGTTTTCTAAGTTATTGATACATTTTTAGTGTGTTTCTATTCTCATGGTAATTTCTTCTTCATCTTTTATTTTTATATAAACTCAAAAATTACCCAATTGAGGTTAGTTATCTAATATGTCTCCTTGTATTTGTGCATCTATGAAATTTTTAATAATCTTGTTTCCCTTTAGTTGGGGGTAAGGAATAACCTAAACAAGTTGATGAATCAGTTTTAATAAAATCAAAGGGAAGGAGGTATTTTCACATGAATTTTCGAATTTCCAAGATTTTTATTACCTTTGGTTGTATTTTTTAATAACTTGATGTGGTTGTAAATATTGGTTATTATTATTATACCTTTGTTGTTTTTGACTATTTAAATTCAACATTTATAAAAGGTTATGCATGTATAAGTGGATAAAAATCATTTTTGTATAAATATAGAAATTATGTAAAAATACGCATGTAAGGGATGATGAAATGATATATAATCCCTCTTTAAATGGAAAATGTGACAATTTTGGGAGATTCAATCTACTTTTATTTGAGTTTTTTTCATTCTGAAATTCAATTTTGATTTTTCTAGGACTTGTGGGATTTATACATTGATAATGGTGACCAGTTAGGAGGTGGAATGTGTTAAGGTAATTAGGTTTTAGTTGGATGGGTATGGGATATGTTGAGGGATTATTTGAATGGGATGGTTTATGGTAATTTTTTTGTGTGGCTGGGTTGTTGGGTGGTTCCTTATTTTATTAGCTTAGTAATTATGCACTAAATTTTTTTATGATGGAATCAGAATAGATTGGGATAGAATTACTAATGTTATATATGTGAAAATTTAATTAATTATTTTGAATATTGAAAAATGTGTTGGGGATAAATGATTAATGGATTAAATTAAATATGGGTGTACTTGAGAGTGGTTTTTCATTAAATATAAAATTAGTAAATATAGAAATGGTTCAATATATAAAAAAAGAAGATAATTTTGGGTTGTGTTTTGTGATTAACATTTAGTGGGGACAATAGTTGGTGGTGGATTTCATGGAGTGATGGGGTAGTATTGTGGGATATATTGGTGCTTCTTGACATAACCCCTTTGGATGGGTAATTGTTTATACTATTTAAAATTTTATTTTCATGTGATTTCTATATGTTCCCAGCAGATTTAAGAAATTCAAATTGACACTGAATATTTTTTTATTCCATGTGTTTTCTCCTCACCTTATCTCTTTAGTGGTAGTGATGATGGATTGGTTAGTTGTGATTCCTAGTGTTGATGGCTCAGTTGGTGTTGATTCCTAGTGATTATGTCTCCTTTATTGTTGATTCCTAATGGTGATGGATTAGTTAGTGGTGATGTGTAGTATTGATGGGTTAGTTAGTGGCGATTCCCAATGATAATATCTTAAATGGTGGTGATACTTAGTGGTGATGGATTTTGGGGTGGTATTGGTAATTAATTTGATTCATGATGGGGGTCATTAACAGTAGGATGAGGGCATGAGGTTAATGTCCATCATGTTCTGGACACCCAACATGATTCAATGTGAGATGCATAAATGATGATGAGGTTATATATACATGATCAGGGGGAAGTGGTCATAGGGTTCCTTGAATTGTGTTACTTTTATATTATTTTACTACATTGGATGTTTTACTTGGTGAGTGAGCCTTGGTGTGGTAGGAAGTGATTATTTGACCTATTTAGGTGAATGGTATTTCTTCTATTCATTTAATGGATAATTAGTATAATCTTCTCACATTTTCACAAGAGACTTTGGGTATGATCCTTCTAAGTATACATGTTATTATCACCCTATATATATGTAAATTTTTTTACTAGTTTCCAAGAGGGTTTCAAAGACTGATATGGACACTAATATCCTGGGGGTTGGATCTGTTATGGGTTATTACCTTATGATTTCCCTTAGTATTTCTCTAATTTAAATATTTTTTACCTATATACATTTAAATTAATTGTGGGATGGGGTTTATTATATATTGATGACATGGTGATTATTGGTGGTTTTTATATTATCTCTTATACATAACCTATAATATGAGGATAGTGCCCCCCATTGTGTGTTTTTTATAGTCGATGCTAGTTGGTAACCTGGGGTCCATTAGAGTAGGGCTTTAGGGGCCACTTTTTCTCTTCACTCTTAGACTAAGAGAGGTACCAATGGAGTAGGGTTCATGAATAAGTGGTATTATAGTTATTGGTTGAGATATATGATGGAACTTAGATTTATAAACATGGGAGTTTTGCATGTTTTGGTAGGTAAATAGTGTTGATTGATATTATCTTGTGATGAAATCTAGGGGAGATCACTATTACATGGTATTTTAGCAATATATATGATATGATTTAATTACCTTAATATTTTTTAATGTGATAAGATAAGTGATTATACTTTTGGGGTAAAAACCAAGGAGAGTTGCATGAATCATGTTTTCTTATGCTTGTAATTGAATGGGGTTAAATCATGAATTAAAATTAACTAAATAAATGAATATTGATAAATTCCATGATATTATCTTAGAGTTTCCTTTGTGTTTCTAGGTATATATCTTAGACATTTCACACATTCATTTCAAAGGGGTGAGGTTCAACATGTTGATCTAGTTGATATTTAGAGGATTTATCTAAATGAGGAGGATGAGATGTTATAGAATATCTTGCATGATTTTCAGTATTATATTTTTATGAAATATGATAGGAGAATCTATGATTTAGAGGAAGAGTACTAGATAGAGGTACTTGTGATCACATTTTGTTTGATTCATGCCTGATCTAATTGATGGGCTCTATTGGTAACCAATCAAATGTGAGGGGCAACATGTTAGTTTGGGAAACTGTATCTCGATGAGTGGGAATATGTGGATGTTTCTTAGTCTTTATTTCATAAGGAGTTTTACTTGGAGTTATTATCATTGAATATGATAGTGTAAAAGATATAATAGCTTCTCGCCCTTCAGTAAGGGAAATCAAGGGTTCATAAGCTTAGGATCAAGTTCAAGGACCATATTTTTCCCCTAAACTTTATCCTGATGAATAGTATCGATTATGGAATTTTGAAGAGGTGTTGTGTCTAATGATTTGATATTCAGTCACCCCATTTATTCTTCTTATATACATGAAGATTTAGAATAAGTAATAAGTTAATGAGAAGGTTAATTCATTGGGAGGAGTTCCTTGTGAGGGAGGTTAATGGGGATTCTTGAGGAGTCATGCTTTAAGAAAGGGATCACAAATGTTTGGGTAGTCAAGTGTCTGAATAGAAATGATATGAACTCAATATTATGTTTTGTTCTGTTTTGAAGTTATTGGTTCACGGTCATCTACCGAGGGTTCTTCATTTGAATATTATGACTATAGGTGTGACATCATGGGCATGTTTCACTCATAAGTAACAAAACCTGAGGTATGCATGGATACAAGTACACCTCCCCATATTCTATAGGTTTTTTACTACTAGTGAGGGTATATGGTGGTATATTTGGGAGAGTATACCCTTTTTTTAGAGTTTGGTATAGTGGTAAATAACAATAAAGTAGAGAAAATATTAAGGAAGAAGAAATAAATATCCAGATAATATAAAACATACCTAAGAAATAAATATCATGATATATATATGATGTCATGGGGATACAAAATTTAAAATATATACATGGAAACAGTCATCCAACAGTACCAACATATACAAAAGAAAACAAAAAATTATAAATTAAACTATCTCCATGTGCATTCTAAATACTTTGACAGTATTCTTCTCCCAATATCAAATTGTAAAATTAATTCAATCATCTATAGTTGCGCATTTCCCTTTATCCTTACCTTCATCCATGAGGTCTTCATGGGTACCAAGTGGAGGCTCAAATAGGGTGAGAGTAAAACTATGTAAGCCACCAAAAACAATACCTAATAAAATTATAGTATTTGAATATAAAATTTAATATTTTATAGGTAAAAAATATCTAAAGTAGTAAAGTAAATATAAACTATGTTGAGTTCAGGCTCGTCATGGGACACTTGGCTAACCCTACCTACTTCAACGTAAGTCGTATGTCTCTGAACATATGAACATTAATCAGCCAGTAATCTAAGGAACATAGCTAAGGTATCCATGTTTAATAATCACAAGGTATCTAGTGGATACCCATGATATCCATGACTTTAGAAAGTAAATCCCACTCGTAATGATCAACCAAGATGTTAGGAAAGGGGTGATTATAATCAAAGGGTTTAGCCCTTAGAATTCAACCCTAAATGTTTTTAACTGAGCCTAAGGAATAATTCCAGGGTAATATGAGGTTAAATTTATATAGAATAAGGATATAATCCAAGTAATTAAATATATGATAACATCAGTTTGAATCCAAGGAGATAATCCAAGGCATTAAAATTTATAAAATTTGTAGGTGAGACCTCAATTTCAAGATGGATAATTCAAAAATATAAGACATTAACCAATAAAATTCTATTTTCTCACTTCTAAGAGATGTCAACAAATCGTTAAGTATCCTATGAGTCTACCCAATACATTCGAATTTAGGAATCCATGTCTCCCTCAAGGCAGGCCACACCTTTAAAGTGATCCACATACATAACAATAGTTAATCATAATATAATAAGTAACAAATGGGATAAGTGAGTGTCCATACAATTTCAAATTTCAATTAATTACATTTATCTATTCCATTATTAAGTGATAAATCAAACATGCCTTAATTAGTGGTTGGATACTCATATAAAGTGAGGTTATCAAGGAATATAAACAAACTCACCCTAATGGATGGTTCGGGTTGAGTTCATCAACTTCTAATTGTTTCAATGGGACTCATGAGATATATAGGTCTATGAATAGACAAATAATTATGGGATTTGAACATTTTATAGGAAACACAAAGAAATTATAGTACACAACATAATGACACAAATTATAACATCATGAATTTTAGGGGGAAGTAGTAGACTACCTACCTTATCCCTTTAAATGTATAATCATTGGATATCATCTTCAAATTTTCTCTATAATGGAAAAATAATAAAACTAAATAGAATCCCTAAAGATAGGGAATATTGGAATCTATGGAGAAGGCATCAAAGATGGTGAAGAAGAATGAAAAAAGAAGAAACATAGTTGTTATACATACTGGGGGTGATCTAATATGATGAATGATGAAGGAATCTGAGCTCGGATAGAGGAGATACACCAAATCCTAGATAAGAGTGAAAGGGGGAACTCCCCTGGTATATGATATATTAAAATGGGGAGAATAAATGGTAGAATTATACTTAACAGCAATAGGGGGAAATGAGAAGGGGTGTAGGGTTGGCCACATGATTGTCCAAATCGTGTTTTAACCATTCACACCTATTTATAGTGTGCACATAGCATTAATTTTTCATGCACATAGTTAGATAAACTATGAAAAAACTATGAATTTATAACTATCTAAAAGCCCACACCCTACATGGTCTGAAAACACATTTATACAAACCTTGTGAAAACTATGTATGGTGCACTTGTAATAAATTTCAGGTTTTTCATGGTTTCTTTCCACCCATTTCATAGTTTATAAATCCATTCTTCACCCTATCTAGTATGTATGGTTGAGGTATATTGTTAGTGTAAATCATGTGCTAACCACGCACCTTACACTGCTTCTCCATAAATCAGAACTTCGGTCTCTAAAAAAGACTGAACACTCATGAAATATTCCTTAAAACCTTTTGAACTTATATTATATAAAAAATAGGTTTACATATAAATTTAAAGGATCTATACCTCATGGAAAATATGGGATATGAACACCTCTACTCCTTAAGAAAAATCATCCATGAGTTTCACTTACAATGATGGTTGAGATTTATCCAAGAATATCCTAGGCCACTGAGGATGTATTTCAAACACTCACTCCCAGGTCAACTTCGATATATGGCCATTATTTCATAGAACCAAATATAGAGGAACTTTTTTTTTGAGAGTCTTCATGCTATAATCAATCATATGTACTACATAATCCACAAAGAAATCATCAATCTCTAACTCAACATCCTTGGGATAAAAGACATGATACAGGTTAGAATAATAATGATGGAGTTGAGAAACATGAAAGAAATCATCCATATGTCTATACCATTAAGGAAGAGATATCTAATAAGTGATTATTCCATCCTTTTCTAAAATATCAAAAGGTCTGATGAACCTAGGTGTTATCTTTCCTTGACTCTTAATCTACAGATGTCCTAGACTAAGAGAAATGTGTAAAAAGACTTGATCTACTACCTCAAACTAAAGAGGATGGTATCAGTGTTTGGTATAATATTTTTCACTAGACTGGGTCATAGATATACATTTATGGATCAAATATATCTATTATGATTCATTCTAAATGAGATGTTGTCTCAGCATCACTTCCCACCATACCTCTAACCAGTACAGAGGAAAACGATTTAACATACCATAGATTTCCTCATATAGAACCATCTGGATAGTCACTTAGAAACTAGTTCGGTATGAAAACTTAGAAAAAGATAATTTTTTCTCTAAATAATCTCCAAAATAAAAGGCACATACACATTTCATATCCTTCAATACCTGTATAGTGTGTTTAGACTAACGGTTAGTCTAAGGGGGTTAGGCTATGCTCAAAAGTGCTTGTGAACCAAGATCCTTCTTCAACCCCTGCCAAAACCAAGAAGTTAATTGATCATACATATAAGACATAATGGTATGTGGAATCCCATAAAGGTTTACGATCTCTCAGATATAGAGTCTTTCATGTTCATATACTAGGAAACTCTCCCAAATTTTCAAGAAGTGGCTGACCTTTTTAAACCTTTCCACGATCACCCATACGGTGTCACAACCTCAAGGTGAATTTGGTACGCCCATCAAAAAATCCATAGTGACATCATTCCATTTACACTTTAGTAATTTTAATGGTTTTAAGAGGTAATTACGTTTCTAGTGTTTTTCATTCACTGGACCACATGTAGAATAGTAGGTAACAAAGCCTATAATAACGTTTTTCATCCCTAACAACTAATATTGGAAGTGTAATTCACAGTAAAACTTGTTGAGTCTGGGATGCACTGTTTAATTTAAATGAATGAGATTCTCACATAAATTCCTATAATATGTATTCAGGACCCTAGACACACCCATAAATATAAAAAATCTCATCCTCACCTATAACACAACTAAATGATGGGTCCTCACCTAAATCACTTTACCTCATGACCAAGTCTTCAGGATTTGAAAGATACTTCCTCTTCACTCGATCCATAGGTGATTAAAACACAGATAGAGCTGATAGGATAACCTTCTGGTGACACTCATGAACTTCTAAGCACATTTCAGATAGGAGTTCCATTTACTTTGATTCCTTACAAGCTTCCTAAACTACTTGAACTTATATCTTTCGATTCAAATCATCCAATACTAAATTTTCCTCTTTAGGCATGTAAGAAATCTCAATATAGAACTAAATATATTCAACCTATGTTCACTCTAGGATGATCAAACAAAACTGATTAAATATTTATTTAAGGCTCTTTTGGTCCATGTATACCACAAACTACTCTATAATAAAAAAAATGTATCCAACAATGTAAGTCATGAACAATAGATGATAACTCAAGATCATTTGTTGGTTAATTTCACCAGTTAAGCCTCAATTAAAAAGACACATATTTTGTGACTTGTTCCACTTAGATCAAAACTACTCCTATCTCGATGCCAAAGGAACCACAATAAACTATGCATCCTCTTTCAGGATTAATAAAAATCAGGATCAACACTAAGGTTAACCTTCCTTTTAACTCACAAAAGGTCTTCTCACAAGCTTCATACCATGTGGACTTTGCACATGTTTAGTCAATACAATTATTGGTGATCAATGATCTTATAAGGACATATATGGTTAAGTGTAGCTGTGGTTCTGGGGATAATTCTAGACCAAAATCTACTCAATGGTTTCAATTATTATCTAGAACTCCCATTGACTTGGTGCACATGTGAAAAATAGACTTCATATCTAACAAATTCCTTCAAAAATTAGCATCACTTACAATAATTTTGGATCCAAAAAAAAACTTGTCAAATATCAAAAAAATTGTTTGAGAGTAAGGGTGAAACCCCATCTATATTCCATCCCTCAAACCCTTCAAATCTGGTTGTTCTAGAAATAGAATATCACGGATAACCTAATAGAAGCTTCCAAACTATTTATAACCACAAAAAAATTCTCAAGACCTCCCTATTTTTTCTTCTCCTTTGGGTATGTGAAATTTGATGCTCAGGTATGTGTGGAGTTGTGGAGTGATCTCATCACCTCTAACATGGGAACCTTTCTAATGTTCTTTGGGGGATTTAATATTATGGCTGATTAAAAATAGAAGAGAGGGCAGGGAGTGTTCCCCCACAAATCAATTCAAGACTTTATCAATTTTATGGCTAGTCATAGACTCAAGGAAATGGGATATATGGTAGATCCTTTCACATTGTGAAATAATATGAGTGGAAAAAAATCAAACCTATTTTCAGTTTGATCAATGTCTTGTGAACTGTCATTCCATTTCCTCCTTCCTAGATATAAAGGTATCTCATCTCTCTCATATCCTACCTGGTCATTCTCCTTTTCATATTGTGGTGGAACCCTGGTTGGACGGAGGAGGAAATTCTTTTTCTCCCATCTTTGGAAATAATACCTCAGCTTTCAAAACATGTTTAGTGAATATTGGATCAAATCTACCCCGATCATACATATATGAGGATTCAAAATAAGCTCAGACACCTTCGAATAGACATCCAAATGTGGTTAAAGAGCCTCCCACCACATTCTTAGAATTTAGGGGTAATCAGTATAGATATTGAAAGGATTGAATCAAGTCTATAAAATGACCAGAATGAGGACTTAATTGATGACCTTTCCAATAAAAAAAATATTTTTTCTAATTTTATGATCAAATAGGATCGTATGGATTGTGATAAGTTGTGGATAATATGGCTACATGAGGTAGACCAAAATTCAGGTTCTTTCTATGCATGAATCAAAGAGAAGAGGTGCACCAATAGACCTAAAATCCTTATGGATGATGGGTATTAATCAGATGACTCGGATGTGGCTAGGAAAATGGTGGATGAGTTCTTCAATCAATTAGTTGTAGGAACTAGCTTAGGTATTCATTATATTTATCTGAGGGGCAGTGCGTAAATATTTGATGTTATACCTTGTGTTTTCTCTGAGAGTGTGAATAAGATTTTGGAAGCTCCTTCAGATGAGAATGAGATTCAGAATGTGGTCTGTTCTTTCAATCCAGAAAATACATCAGGAGCAGATGGATTTCCTAGGTCATTCTATAGAGGCTTTTGGTACTTGGTCAAGACTGAGTTAGTGTATTTTGTGCAGGAATGTTATAAATAAGGTAGTATTACTTGTGTTTCATGTGATACTAAGATAGTTATAGTGCCAAAAATTAAAGATCTGCAATCCCTATAACACTACAGGCCTATATGTATGTGCAATTTCCCCTATAAAGTGTTTTCTTTCATCTTAAAAATAATACTATCTGTATATCTTCCTAGATGGATCTCTGAGTAACAACATGGATTTATCAAAGGATTCTCAATTCAAGGGGCCATTAGATTTGATCAAGATTTTATCAAAGATATCAACCATAAGTGTCGTGTCTCTAATATTTCAATTAAACTGGATATGAATAAATTGTATGATCGGGTGGAGTGGAACTTCATTATTAAAATATCTTATATAATGGGATTTCCAACATGGGTGATTGATCTATTGTTTTAGTACAGTAACTCCAAATGGATCTCTATATCCTTTTGGGCATGAAATATGGATCCTTTAAATCCATTTAGGGGATAAGTCAAGTTAAACCAATTTCCCCTACTCTCTTCATCATGGAATAGTCTCCCTTGGTTAGCTCTATAATAGTGGCATTGTGGCAGGCAACATACTCCCTTACCAATCTAGGTACTGCTCTTTTGAAATTTCCCACATTATTTTCACTGATGATATAATTTTATTTTTTATGGGAATTAATAGATCAGTTGGGGGTGTTAATGACATCCTAGAGGAGTACTATAAGTGGAATGGACAAGTGATCAACAAAGAAAAAAGTAGTGTCTTTATATCGAGAAAATGTTCAGAAAAGAGGAGTGAAAATTGGAAATCCTCCTAGGTATGAGTAGAGGATATTTCTCTATAAAATATTTATGTGTGATGGTTTCACTAATAAATCTTTGTAAACAATATTTTGATAAAGTGGTTGGGGAAATAACAAGAATAATAATGAACTATAAAAAAATTCTTTTCTTTTAGAAGGAGAATAACACTGATTAATAGTCTATTGTCCTTGATTCCAATGAACATTCTCTCATCGATTAAAATCTAGAAAGGTTTCATTTATAGGATGGATAATATCAAGGAATCTTTTTTATGGGATGTGAAAATGGAATAAAATCATCATTTGGGGGCATGGGAGAGGTTGGATAAGCTAATAAACGAGGTTGGGATCATTGTCAGAAGTGCTTCATGTACATTTCAGGGTATCTAGGATAAATTGGCATGGGAAGTTATTGAAGGGATAAATTTATGGTGGATGTTCATGCAAGGAAAATATGGGATTGAAATGGATAATTATAGGGGGGTTCATCCGCAACTTGGACCATGGTACAGTCTCATGTTTTGGAGCTCCACAAGAACACTCGATGGATTATGGGAAGGGGATATATTAACTTATGGAAACATAACATGGTGGTTTCGCAACTTGGATTTCTTAGATGCCTCATGCAATATATAACTTTTAGGAAGGGAATCATTCATCAAGGCTTCATGAATGCTATTGTGGATAGGGAACAATGGAGCTTATTTGATTGTATTTTTTTAAATTTAGATTTGGAAAGATGTATTTTTAAAGGGTCCAATTAGGGGGCCCTATAAACTAAGGATTTCTGGTGATTAAAATGGTGGATCATGGTACAGATGAATGGGGCCAAACTCTTTAGTGTAAAGAGATTCTAAAAACAATCAATTTTATGTTTTAGAGGGTCAGAAATAATTCACTAACTTCTAATGAAAATATCAAATGGGAGTGAACCTTGCCTCAATGTTCTATTATTAAAGGGATCCACATACTAAAAGTGTCAAAAATTTATTCTTCAAAAGTAATTGGTCAAGCACTTTTTGGATAGAGTTTTGTAGCTTCACTGGATAGGAATCATTAGAGACTGAGTTTACTAACTTCATGTAGTGGTGCTTCTAGGGGGAAAAGAACTATAGGCCGGAGAAAAATACACAAGGGGTTATTTTTGTGGCGGTATGTTGGACCATTTTTGTAGAGACCCGAAGCCTGACGTACATGGATATTACATTACATTTGCGGAATACTTAGTACATAACAAAAACACACACACAAGGATCGTAATAGTTTAGTGTCTTTGGAAACTCGGAACGTAATCTTCTAATCGAGGTGAAAGATCTTCAATATCTCCCATAAAGATATTCCCTTTTTTTTTACCTAAAACCTTTCTTTATATCCTGGGGAAAAATAAAACATAAAAGGGTGAGCTCAAATGCTCAGTAAGGGTATACAAAAGAAAAATCAATCACATCATATTCATAAGAACATAACTTTTGGAAATCTTAACCTGCAAAAGAGAGCATAATTTCATAACATGGGATAAATCATAGTAGTGAAATGAAATCCCAATAATCATAACTTAAAACATGAAACATTGTGGCATACACACATAATCATAGAGAATCATTTCTTGTTAGTCAAGACTCATTGCCAAGACTATCTTAGTGGACAAAGTCCCTTTCTGAATCGAGTAACCCTCGTTTCAGTCCTGTTTCACTGAACCGGTATAACCTACCATTTCAGCCATGTCTATCTCATGAGATATAAAATCTTTACCCAATTCATTGGAGGGATATATAGGTCCCACCCATCTTATAATGAATCCTTTCTTATGTGTGCCACATAATCATAAACCATACATCATAGTGTAACCCATGTAATAAAAATGGGATTCTTAAACAACATGACATCATAAAACAATTCATATAAGATAAAGGAATTCATAAAAATATTTCCATCACAACATAATCAAACCAATGTAATAATAGGGATAAAAACATAACCCTTTTATTATCTTAGATGGAAAATAATTTTGATAAAATACTTGAACTCCATTCTTGAGGAAAATATCCTTTCTACTTCAAAAACATTTTTCCTTTAATAACATGTCATACGACTTTAAAATAAAAGAAGTTGATTAAAATTAAACTTGAAAAGTTGTAAAGTAAGCTTCTTGGAAATAATGTTTTAAAAATCCATTCATGCCGTATAAGTTAAAAAAAAACATTCTTCGTACTTTTGTCGGAAAAGTCAAAAAGTACCTCGTACGAAAAACGACAAAAGATTCCTTTCATACATATTACTAAAAACTCACCGAAGGGTAAAAATGGATTTAAACAATTTTAGGTGGATGTAAATAATATTACATATTGATGAAACATGGATGTGGATGATAAAATACACCCTAGTAAATACTTGCGAATAAACAATCTCGGATAAAAATGAGATTGTGATATTTCCCTTACCTTATGTCCGACTTGCTTTGTAAGTGTCCGAACCTCCTGTATAATGATTTAAATCATGTTATTGACTTATTCTAGAATCATATTCATTGTTATTATATCATATATGGTCCACTTATGACTTTATATTACCCGTTCTTTTGTAAATTCATGTTAATGTAGCGTTTTGGGTAAAATCGTCTCATTTGTCGTTTCTGTTTTTAACTTGTAATTATTCATATGATTACTTAGATCATGATTACTTAATTCCAGAATATAAAACATGATTTATATATATATATTCAGAATATACATATATAATAAATCAGTAAATGGAAAGAAATACACCGTTCATGGAGACGGTAGTCCGTACGTACGCATGAACGCTGTTTTCGTTTCCTTATTGAATTGAATGGAATTAAGTAGATGACATACATATAAATATAAATAATTATATTATCATTATTAGGTCATATATTTCATTAGTACTTATTATATATACTTTATAATCATTCATGAATGGTTAATTATTAAGAATGAATCTCATCGCGTCGTGGAGACGGTAGTCCGTACGTATGCACGAGCGATGATATCATTTCCATAATTATTGAATTGAATTGGAGTAGATTATACAATATATCAGAATCAATATGATGTTTTAATAACTATTTATAGTTATTCTTTACACCATTATACCCATCCATGTAAGGTGGTGGTGGAAAATATATTACACCACGGCGTGGAGACGGTATTCCGTACATACACACGCGCGGTGATTTCATTTTTCCGTAGGATGGATAGAAGGTGAATTAGGGTTGTTTCATATTTATAATAACATATCAGTATGTAAGTAATACTGATGTTATTACTTTATCATGAAACAACTAAAGAAGAAGAAGTTGAAGAAGAAAGAAATTGAAAAGATCGGTAATGGATATTACCTCTTCTTTGGAACGCTTCTTTGAATCCTCCACTTAGGGAACTAATATTGGTCTTTGAAGAAGACCAGGACCTCTAGGATTATTCTAGGGAAGTGGAGAGGAGAAAATGGCAGGGGTTGGCTGAGCTTGAGTGCTCAATTTTGTGTGAGGAGGAGGGGGAGGAGGTACCCTTTTATAAGGGAGGAGAGGGGCACCTTAGGAATATCTCAAAATATTATTTTATATTAAAGTAAAAATCGTTTTATAATGGTTCCAAAGGGTATTATTTCGAAGCTAAAGTGGGTATGGGTCGAAATACTATCAACAAATAAGATTTAGACAAGTTTAGGATATTATTTTAACCTTATCAATTAGATTTAACAATAAGTTAAATAATTTAACTTTTACCGTGTCTTTTTGTTTTCTTTCACTATATGGTTAATACACTTACTATAACATGCCAAAAGAACCCCAAATTGTTTATTACTAATACATATATCCTTATCTAAGTCATTTGGCCGAACCTTAGATTTTTAGGAATAAAATAACAATTAATAATATAATATTTGATTTAAAAACTATTTTGTGTCAATTTTGACACTATTTGATATATGATTTTTGTGAAAGTCATAAAAGAATTATATGTTCGAACCAAGTTGATTAAATCAACAATAATATATCATAGTAACCTAGAAAATTAGTGTAATTCATAAAAAGTCTCAAATTACATTCATTTGAGCATTTATAACATCAATTATGTTAATATTTCCTTAAAAAGGGTAATTACTGCATCATCGTTGTGTCATAAATAAATTAATTTATTTAAAGTCTAAAAATTATAAATAAAATATCATTATGTAGGAAATATTTTTAGTTTCTAATGAATATTTACAATCGAATTTATCTTATATATAACCCTATATTAAAAATGTTTTAGTAAATAAACTTTGATTTTAACTCTTTTAACTCTTCTTTGAATTAAATAATAATAAATGTCCTAATCTAATCCAAGTGGGCCTAAATGATAATATTTTACACCTAAGGTTGTTTTTGGTCGAGATACACTTGTCCAATAGAATTAGGACATGTGTTAGGGTAATATTAATATCATTCTTACCCTTAATTACCTTATTTACTTTTAACCGTGGTAAATAAAAGTAAAAAGTTACTATTCACCAAAAATTATTTTCATCTCATTGAACCAAATTTTACTTACTGACATCAACCGTGTCTCTCGGATTTTTGAAATTCCATTCACAGAAGCGGTAAAATTAAGTTTTATGAAAAATTCAGTTTTTAACCTACCACTTAGTGGTTTCACTATTCATCAAAAATTGAAAGTTTTCAGAAAAATACCAAAATTTCATCCTAAGCTATATTTCATATTCCGAATTCAAAAATGAAGTCTATTTTACCAAATTCATAACATAGAAGTTGAATTAATTAATTTTATAATTAAATCCCGCTGTTAAAACAAATAGCATGTTTTTAAGAAACAATATCTACCAAAAGATTGACACTTGATATGTCTGGTTTAAATGTAAAATTACATCCAATGACCAACATCGTATTAAATTATAAAAATATATTCTAAATATACTTTAAAACCACTAAAATTAATAATTTATCACTATTAATTATTTCGATTAAAAAAAGTTGTTTTTAATTATAATTTAGTAATTTTCACTATTCATCAGAATATGAAAGTTATCCGAAAAGTACCAAAATTTCACCTTAGGCTAAATTCGATACACCGAATCCAAAAATAAATTCCATTTTGAGAGCTAAATTTTCTAAAATTTAAAAAGTGTTTATTACTATTCATAACGGCTAGTTTTAATAATATTTTAATAGCATATCGTTGTTTCGTGAAACTCAGTATTACGTACTACACACGCTATCGAGGAAGGTTGTGATTGCGTGTAATGCAAGGCAAGTCAAGGATGCGTGTTGTGCAAGATCCTTTTTGTGTTGCGTACAACACAAGACATTAATGAAATTAAAAAGAATATTTTTCATAAATTCTTGGGCTGTTACATTCTACCCCCCTTAAAATGAATTTCACCCTCGAAATTCGTCGGGGTTATAAATGGTTTACTATTCGAAAGTTTCTTTAATAGAAACCCACATCGTAAAAAGGAATACCAAAACCAATCTTTAAAAACGAAAGTATGAAATGTAACGGTTACCCAAATAAACTAATCACTGGGTTTCCACATAGGTGAAAATATGGATATGGAAGAAAAATCTAACCATCATGTTCTGATGGAGAGTGGTAGAGAACATGGCTATGGAAAAGCCAAAAATCACAAATCCATAAATTTGTGACGATCTAAGGTACCATCCGATTCATCAGGTATAAGATCCCTAGGACAACATTTTTGGTTTTCAAGATCATTTCCCTAAAGTTGATGAAATTGGAATTAGAAGAAATACTTTCGTGATTTTGGTATAGTCTCACCGTTTGTCATTATTTGGACAATTTCCACTTCATCTCTTAAAGAAATGAAGTTGAATTTGTCATTCATGATGTGTTAGCAGATCATGTGATAGAATGATGGGTCATTCCATCTGTCTCAAAAAAAAGGTTAGAAAAGTTATCAAAAAAATACATAAGTCTATCTATAGTGAGATTAATCATATATGGTTCCTAAAATGAACTTATACTTCACATATCATACTGCTTAATATAATAAAACTAGTTTCTACTAAACAGGAACTTCCTGTAGGTCAGTGGTAGGCGATAAAGGCCAGTCGCACTTCGGTTGTGGGTTCGATTCCCATAGCCTTGTCCGAAGCGATGGGCTGTCGCCCGTCCTGCAGGTTGTCCTTTTTCTAAAACTACATTACAATAACATCACATAAATAATATCAAAAAAAATTTCTATACTTAAACAATACTAACTTATGGTTAACATAATCCATTACAATCTTTAGGCTTATCTAAAATACTTCGGTCCAAGCTCATAGTATAAAGAAAATGATTACTTGAAATGTCGTCAACCAAGCATGTGAATACCATCATTTATCCCCCATATATCTTGTTGGTCACATTCCAATCATGTGAATACCTTAATGATGTATTCTCTTGAAAAAAAATGAATACCCATTAAACCTTAGTGAAAACATGAATGATGTCAAAAGTTAACTCTTTCCACATACCAAAATCCAAAAATTCTATATACTCAAACCATGATATAACCTTCTCCTTATATCAGTCATGAGCTCATGAATACTATCAAACATTTAATTTTCTCCTTATCCCTTCATTATGCGCATATCATCTACATTCCAAAAATATCTGAATAACCTTTCATGGATACTGGTAACATTAATCATACAACAATGTAACAATCCTTACATGTCTCTTTATTCCATAGTACAATGAGATTACTTATACAACATTACACATGATAAACATGTAATCATTCCACTACATTCTTAAACCATTGACCGAGCTTCAACAATTCTTTCATCTCACATATCATTTTTAGTCTCTTCATCATCATCCACATAAATACTTACCATACGACCATACTGATTATCTTCATGAGACTTTCCCTTAGGGCATTGGTTTGCATAATGCCCGCACATTCCACATTTAAAACATTTAACCATTGTTGATGTCGTAGCAATACCATTATCCTCATCCATGTTGTTAACTGAACCTTTTCCTTTTCATTTACATGCTTTGTGTCTTTCTTTTCCACACCCAAAGAATCTTCCAGTTCCTTTGAAACATTCTCCTTGATGCCTCTTCCCACATGATTTACATAGGGGAAATTGAACTTTCTTTCCTCTATGATCATCATGAAACTCCATCTTTCTCTTATTAGCTGAGTCAGGAAACTTACCAAATTTTACTTTATTGATCATATTATGAGATTGCTGATTCGGCATAATAATGATGTTTGGACTTCCAAATCCCATTTCATTATGAAGAATATCATTCCATTGTCCATCATATCCTCCATTATCGTGAATCATCTTGTTTCCTGCCATTTTCTAAAACCCAAAAAAAATAGTGTGAGAGGCAAACAACATAATAACGAGGGAGTACCTTCAATATCTAACATCTTAGATTTAATTCTATGATCGTTAGCGTAGTTCTAGTACTATAACCTATACGTATACTTAACCTTAGGGACATCCCTAGACATATCGTAGAAATATCTCTAGGGATCTCACTAACGTTTTCGCATCCTAGTTTCCAAAGGTTGACTAAACCTTTCCTCTGATACCAACTGTAGAGAACCGAAGCCTGACGTACATGGATATTACATTACATTTGCGGAATACTTAGTACATAACAAAAACACACACACAAGGATCGTAATAGTTTAGTGTCTTTGGAAACTCAGAACGTAATCTTCTAATCGAGGTGAAAGATCTTCAATATCTCCCATAAAGATCTTCCCTTTTTTTTTACCTAAAACCTTTCTTTATATCCTGGGGAAAAATAAAACATAAAAGGGTGAGCTCAAATGCTCAGTAAGGGTATACAAAAGAAAAATCAATCACATCATATTCATAAGAACATAACTTTTGGAAATCTTAACCTGCAAAAGAGAGCATAATTTCATAACATGGGATAAATCATAGTAGTGAAATGAAATCCCAATAATCATAACTTAAAACATGAAACATTTTGGCATACACACATAATCATAGAGAATCATTTCTTGTTAGTCAAGACTCATTGCCAAGACTATCTTAGTGGACAAAGTCCCTTTCTGAATCGAGTAACCCTCGTTTCAGTCCTGTTTCACTGAACCGGTATAACCTACCATTTCAGCCATGTCTATCTCATGAGATATAAAATCTTTACCCAATGCATTGGAGGGAGATATAGGTCCCACCCATCTTATAATGAATCCTTTCTTATGTGTGCCACATAATCATAAACCATACATCATAGTGTAACCCATGTAATAAAAATGGGATTCTTAAACAACATGACATCATAAAACAATTCATATAAGATAAAGGAATTCATAAAAATATTTCCATCACAACATAATCAAACCAATGTAATAATAGGGATAAAAACAGAACCCTTTTATTATCTTAGATGGAAAATAATTTTGATAAAATACTTGAACTCCATTCTTGAGGAAAATATCCTTTCTACTTCAAAAACATTTTTCCTTTCATAACATGTCATACGACTTTAAAATAAAAGAAGTTGATTAAAAATAAACTTGAAAACTTGTAAATGAATCTTCTTGGAAATAATGTTTTAAAAATCCATTCATGCCGTATAAGTTAAAAAAACATTCTTCGTACTTTTGTCGGAAAAGTCAAAAAGTACCTCGTACGAAAAAAGACAAAAGATTCCTTTCATACATATTACTAAAAACTCACCGAAGGGTAAAAATGGATTTAAAAAATTGTAGGTGGATGGAAATAATATTACATATTGATGAAACATGGATGTGGATGATAAAATACACCCCAGTAAATACTTGCGAATAAACAATCTCGGATAAAAATGAGATTGTGATATTTCCCTTACCTTATGTCTGACTTGCTTTGTAAGTGTCCGAACCTCCTGTATAATGATTTAAATCATGTTATTGACTTATTCCAGAATCATATTCATTATTATTATATCATATATGGTCCACTTATGACTTTATATTACCCATTCTTTTATAAATTCATGTTAATGTAGCGTTTTGGGTAAAATCGTCTCATTTGTCGTTCGTCTTTTTAACTTGTAATTATTTATATGATTACTTAGATCATGATTACTTAATTCCAGAATATAAAACATGATTTATATATATATATTCAGAATATAAATATATAATAAATCAGTAAATGGAAAGAAATACACCGTTCATGGAGACGGTAGTCCGTACGTACGCATGAACGCTGTTTTCGTTTCCTTATTGAATTGAATGGAATTAAGTAGATGAAATACATATAAATATAAATAATTCCAGTATCATTATTAGGTCATATATTTCATTATTACTTATTATATATACTTTATAATCATTCATGAATGGTTAATTATTAAGAATGAATCTCATCGCGTCGTGGAGACGGTAGTCCGTACGTACGCACGAGCGATGATATCATTTCCATAATTATTGAATTGAATTGGAGTGGATTATACAATATATCAGAATCAATATGATGTTGTAATAACTATGTATAGTTATTCTTTACACCATTATACCCATCCATGTAAGGTGGTGGTGGAAAATAGATTACACCACGGCGTGGAGACGGTATTCCGTACGTACGCACGCGCGGTGATTTCATTTTTCCATAGGATGGATAGAAGGTGAATTAGGGTTGTTTCATATTTATAATAACATATCAGTATGTAAGTAATACTGATGTTATTACTTTATCATGAAACAACTAAAGAAGAAGAAGTTGAAGAAGAAAGAAATTGAAAAGATCGGTAATGGATATTACCTCTTCTTTGGAACGCTTCTTTGAATCCTCCACTTAGGGAACTAATATTGGTCTTTGAAGAAGACCAGGACCTCTAGGATTATTCTAGGGAAGTGGAGAGGAGAAAATGTCAGGGGTTGGCCGAGCTTGAGTGCTCAATTTGGTGTGAGGAGGAGGGGGAGGAGGTACCCTTTTATAAGGGAGGAGAGGGGCACCTTAGGAATATCTCAAAATATTATTTTATATTAAAGTAAAAATCGGTTTATAATGGTTCCAAAGGGTCTTATTTCGAAGCTAAAGTGGGTATGGGTCGAAATCCTATCAACCAATAAGATTTATACAAGTTTAGGATATTATTTTAACCTTATCAATTAGATTTAACTCTAAGTTAAATAATTTAACTTTTACCGTGTCTTTTTGTTTTCTTTCACTATGTGGTTAATACACTTACTATAACATGCCAAACGAACCCCAAATTGTTTATTACTAATACATATATCCTTATCTAAGTAATTTGGCCGAACCTTATATTTTTAGGAATAAAATAACAATTAATAATATAATATTTGATTTAAAAACTATTTTGTGTCAATTTTGACACTACTTGATATATGATTTTTGTGAAAGTCATAACAGAATTATATGTTCGAACCAAGTTGATTAAATCAACACTAATATATCATAGTAACCTATAAAATTATTGTAATTCATAAAAAGTCTCAAATTACATTCATTTGAGCATTTATAACATCAATTATGTTAATATTTTCTTAAAAAGGGTAATTACTGCATCATCGTTGTGTCATAAATAAATTAATTTATTTAAAGTCTAAAAATTATAAATAAACTATCATTATTTAGGAAATCTTTTTAGATTTCTAATGAATATTTACAATCGAATTTATCTTATGTATAACCCTATATTAAAAATGTTTTAGTAAATAAACTTTGATTTTAACTCTTTTAACTCTTCTTTGAATTAAATAATAATAAATGTCCTAATCTAATCCAAGTGGGCCTAAATGATAATATTTTACACCTAAGGTTGTTTTTGGTCGAGATACACTTGTCCAATAGAATTAGGACATGTGTTAGGGTAATATTAATATCATTCTTACCCTTAATTACCTTATTTACTTTTAACCGTGGTAAATAAAAGTAAAAAGTTACTATTCACCAAAAATTATTTTCATCTCATTGAACCACATTTTACTTACTAACATCAACCGTGTCTCTTGGATTTTTGAAATTCCATTCACAGAAGCGGTAAAATTAAGTTTTATGAAAAATTCAGTTTTTAACCTACCACTTAGTGGTTTCACTATTCATCAAAAATTGAAAGTTTTCAGAAAAATACCAAAATTTCATCCTAAGCTATATTTCATATTCCGAATTCAAAAATGAAGTCTATTTTGCCAAATTCATAACATAGAAGTTGAATTAATTAATTTTATAATTAAATCCCGTTGTTAAAACAAATAGCGTGTTTTTAAGAAACAATATCTACCAAAAGATTGACACTTGATTATGTCTGGTTTAAATGTAAAATTACATCCAATGACCAACATCGTATTAAATTGTAAAAATATATTCTAAATATACTTTAAAACCACTAAAATTAATAATTTATCACTATTAATTATTTCGATTAAAAAAAGTTGTTTTTAATTATAATTTAGTAATTTTCACTATTCATCAGAATATGAAAGTTATCCAAAAAGTACCAAAATTTCACCTTAGGCTAAATTCGATACTCCGAATCCAAAAATAATGTCCATTTTGAGAGCTAAATTTTCTAAAATTTAAAAAGTGGTTATTACTATTCATAACGGCTAGTTTTAATAATATTTTAATAGCATATCGTTGTTTCGTGAAACTCAGTATTACGTACTACACATGCTATCGAGGAAGGTTGTGATTGCGTGTAATGCAAGGAAAGTCAAGGATGCGTGTTGTGTAAGATCCTTTTTGTGTTTCGTACAACACAAGACATTAATGAAATTAAAAAGAATATTTTTCATAAATTCTTGGGCTGTTACAATTTGGGTAGAGAAAAATGAATTGCGACATAAAGGATCTACAGATAAAAGAATGATTATTATTTTTAAAACTAGTAACATGATACTATATTTAACCACCTCTATGAAAAGTGTGATACATCCCCCTTAATACATCCATGTACTGCTTACTCTCCCATGCATAATGAATACAATAGTATACTTGGAAAGTGGGTACCCTGGATCCCTCACCATGTAGTCCTCAAGATGAACACAGATGGTTCATGCAGCTTGGGACTGATGTGGGGTGGTGGGGTAATTAGGTACACAAGGGGTTTTTTGTTCTTTACCTTCAATACATTCCTTGGTCGAGGTGATTCCCTTAAATTGGAGGCCCAAGTTGTGATCATTGGTCTTATTATTTGTACCTGGGAAATTATCCAAGCCGTGGTGCTTGAAAATGATTCCCTTATGGTCTAAAATGTTGTATTTTTCCTTAGGACTACATCCTAGGCAATTGAATATACTATCCATATGTGAAAATTGGATACTGCACAATAGTATGGATTTGTTCCACACATGGCATAAGGGTAATGTAGTTACTGACTTCTTAGAATCCAAGGTGAGTCAGGAAGTGTCCCTATATTGTTTCTCAAAACTTGGATCATTTCCACAAGAAGGAGTTAATATTGTCTTTGAGAATGCATTGGGACTTCACTATTTCAAACCCCCATGATCTCCATCTCCCCCCATGATCTTCTCTTTTCTAATATGTTCATTTTTTCTAGACTACCTTTTAAAATAAATAATTTTTTTCTCCGGTAAATAAATTATTGGGATGCTTCTGAGAAACAACAAATCTCACCTTATCTAGATCCAAATATACCTTTTCATATAATATAGTGTGACCCATTAAGAGAACTTTGTTGATCCAAACGTTTCATTTTGTGATCTTGTCATATTGTCAATGTTCTTTTAGTGTACTCGATATTATGTAATGTTGTTTGTCCTGATCATGTCTAGTGTGAGAGTACACTAAGATATCATCAAAAAATTACTGAAAATGCATCTAGGTATTATTGGAAAACATGATTCATCAAGTATATAAATATGGTGGTGAAATTCATCTAGATAAATGACATCACTAGATATTCTATAAATGATACCATCTTTTAAAGTCTGTACATTTTATATCTAATTTCCTAACTCACACCAGATGGTAGCCCAACCTCAAATCAATATTCAAGAAGACCCTAACTCCTAATATATTATTGAAGAGATCTCCTATTTGAGGAAGTGTGAACTAGTTCTTTATTAAAAGTTGATTCAACCATTAGTAATCCACATATAGACTAAGATTCTCATATTCCTTCTTGGAAAAATCATGGGTGAACCCCAAGGAGGAGAAATGGTTAATAAAAAACCTTTGGAATCAGGTCCTCTAACTTCTTCTTGAGTTTATAAAGATTAGTAGGATCCATTCTATTCAGAGGGATAGATACTAATTCTACTCCTATAATAATCTTGATGGTGAATTATACCTCTCTATTGGAAATTAGCCCAGAGAAATCATTAGGAAGAATATCTCTGAAATGGTCTACAACTAAAAGAAATATAGTTTTTCACTCACCCAAATAATCAAGAAAAAAATATGGAAATATGATTTGATACTCTACTCATCCCATGCTGCACATTTCTAACTCGACTTTCATAGACATCTCATTTTCCCTTTTGAACATAGTTACCACCTTTGGGTAATGAGAAATAAACCCTCAAATGATAAAAACAAATACAGTTTTGAAAGGGAACGAACGGGTCCATTATAAGAACTATGTCAAATCCTATCATCTCAAGGGTAAAAAGGTTCTATAAAAAATAGTATTTTTCTACCTCAATAGTACACTCCTTGAATCAATGAAAACTCTATGATTGGATTCCCAATAGAGTGTCAAGAGTCATCACTCTAAAATTATAGTAAATATTGAGTCCAATACCACCCCTTAAAATATATCATATAAACAAGTGTGAAGCACTAGTGTCAAACAAATAATATACTAAAGTTGAAGATACTGAGATCATACCCCATACTATATATTTCCTGACACTATGCACCTCAGGTGTAGGCTACACTGCATATACCTATCCAGATTTATGGATCTCAGCTAAAACCTAACCTCCCTGAGAAGGTACACTCTACTAGAAATGCACATCAAAAGTGTGTATTATTTGACCTCATCCACCTCCTAAACATTTATGGCCAAGGGTACTCTATATCCCATCCTTTCATGTATTTTTTGATCTAACTCCATAATTCAAAACAAGTTTAGATCCTCTACCACTTGGTACCAGTGTATTTTTCCTACAAAATATCTATATATATAAAACACTACTATAGTCGCTACACTCTACTAGGTCTCTACTACACTAGGGATTCCTATGACCCAACCTTATACCCTGATGTCATACCATATAACTTCCAGTACTTATAAAAATTCTCAAGGTGACACTTCCTTCCACTAAATGAACCACTTCCAAATAAGGGTGGTGAACCACCATTCCTTGTACCTTAAAATTCCCTTATATTATTCATGGAAATAATTACTTGGTTAAACATCTTAAAAATAGAAGTTAACCGGAATATGTTGACCTGAGATTGAATGGCATACCTAATATCATCCTCAAAACATCTCTCCTTGGAGAGATCATCGCCAACAAGAATGGGTGCAAAGAAATGGAGATCCATGAAGTGAGAAAAGTAGTCCATGATAGTCATAATACCCTACTCCAGGTGTATCAATTCTCTATATTAATTATCACCCAATTTATATAGGAAAAAATAGTCATAGAAGGTAGTTTGTAAATCCCTCTAGACCACACCCCAATATTGATCTGCTTGTGTATGTAAATCCCACCATCGCATGGTAGATCAATAAATCAAATATGTTTCAAGATTCACTCTCTTATCCAGAGGCATCTTAAAATGCTAAAATATTAAGATCATAGAGTATAACCAAGATTCCATATCCTAGGGGACACCTTCCCCAAAAAAAGTAGGAGGATATTGATACTAGAATTCTTTGGTCTTCTCTTCCACAATTGGTGCATGTCATGGAACACCCTCCATCAATTGTACTAATCATAGAAATCCCTCTATGATCTGAGTATCAATGCCTAGTCTAGGAACAATATGTGGTGCCATACAGGAACTATACGATATAACATTACTGGTTCTAGTCCCACCACTTCAGGATCATGGTCATCGCTACCTTCTTAACGTTCAACTCAAGGTCATCATAAAGGCATATATCTAAAATTCCAAGAACACGCCTCAATTAATGATTTTAAAGACAAAGATATTATAAATAGTAAAAAAGAAAAAACAAATATCCTCACTTTACACGATTTAAAACCATAAGAGATATGTTAACTCAACTACTCATGTTCAAGGTGATGTTATAAGGTGAAATTTTAACTGTTTAAAATAATGGTTCTATTATATGGGGTTTCAATTCCAAGTTATAGTGGAAGAAACACATTAAGTTATAATTTAAATCTCCATTTAATAGAAACCTCTCTAAATTTAATGGTTGAGTTATACAGATTACCATTCCTAGTTTATATAGGTGTGACAATATAAAGTGAAATTTGTGGTCCATTTAACTACAAACCACTGATCAACATCATATTTTATTATGCAACATGTCTATATATGATGGTTTAGTTATATGAATTTTCATTCCCAATTTATATCAACACACTCTATAAATTTAAATTGTGAATTTTATTTAACAATAATTAACTAAAGGTTGTAGATCATGTAACTAAGTTTCCGTAGCTTTAACCATGTAAAAATTGGTTATGTATGGTTTCATCATCAAGTTATGTGGTAACACACTGTTTATGTTGATATAGGCACTTTAGGTAACCAATTTTTATTCCTTGTGAGAAATATTATAAGTTCACATATATATATAACAAGAAATTCACAATCAGTCATGTGACAAGTAGAAAATTCAATGAGGTGTACATGACATGGAATATGAATGACATTTAAATCCCTAATTTCTTATAATGATGCATGATTGAATTCATCCTTACCATATCAACCCATGGGGATAAATCAATAAAATAGAAAATTTTAATACAAGTGTATCACTTATTGGTAAAAATAGTACAACTATAATTGGTGAAATCTAGAACAACAAGTCACATCCCTCACAACATGGATTTTACATTGGATGTGGGTTATCTACTCCTAGTATTTTCTTATTATTAAGTCTCAGCACTTCTTAGTCTCATATATACTAACAAAAAATACTAAAAAAAGGAAAAAAAAGATCCAATACCACTTTGTGACATCCTAGGACCAATTCACTCATAATTAACTAAGCCTAAGTGACACATGTTCTCAATCATGCCACCCAATACACCAGAGGTTGCCGACTAGTAGTGAGGGTGTATAATGGTATTATGGGGATACTATAGCCTCTTTATCAGAGTAAAACATATAATTAAATACCAATAATGCATCAGAAATAGTAATTCACTGGAGATAGACATCTAGATAATATACAAAAAAACATAAAAAACAAATAGAAATATATACATATGATTTCATGAGGATATAAAATGGAACATGAAGACATGGTAGCAGAAATCCAGGTGTACTAGCATATAAAAAATAAAACAAAAATGTCCAAAACAAATTATCTCAATTAGAATCATGAGAACTGTCTCATTCATCTTCTCCCAATCTCTAATCCTAAAAATAAATCAATCATCCATAGTTAGGAGTTTCCCTTTATCCTTACCTGCATGCATGGGGTCTTCCCAGGTACCAAACAGCGGCATGAACAAGGTGTGAGAAAAACTTAGTAGGCCACCTCCAATGGTGTCAACTTAGATTCTATTCTATGAAAATAAATTGAAAAATATATAGGTAAAATAAATTCAAATTATTAAAGTAAATATAAACCATGTCGAACTCAGTATCTTTATGGGACTCCTGGTTGACCCTACCTACTTCGGCCTAAGTTAGATGTCTCTTAGCATATTACCATTAATCATCCAAGAACCCAAGGAACATGTCTATGTTTTCCATGTATAATAATCATGAGGTATCCATGGGAGACCTATGACATCCCTAACTTTATAAATTTTATCTCACTCATAGTGATCAACTGAGATGTTAATCTACAAGTTTGAGTGTAATCCAATGGGTGAACCATTGACATTCCACCCTAAAATTTCATAACTAAGCTGGAGAAAAAATTATAATGTAATCTTGGGATAGAATTGATTGTTTCTTAAGGAAATAATACATGGTAGTCTGTGTCTAAGGACATCAAGCATAATCCAAGTATATAATCTAATTAATACAAATTTATACAATTTATAGTTGAATTCTCAATATAAAGATATGAAATTAAAATATCTAATACATTGACTAAATATAATTGTGGTTTATCACTTCATAGACACATAAATTAATCTATTATCATCCTATATTTATATCTAAGGCATTCTAGTTCGATCATCCAAGTCTCTCTCAAGGATGGTCACGCCTTTAAGGTGATCCAAGTCTATAAAAATAGTCAATCATAATATAATATGTAATAAAATGGCCAAGTGAGTATCCATTTACTTTTAAAATTTAAATTAATTCCATGTATCAATTCCATTTATAAGTGATAGTCCAAACACACCTTAAGTGATGGTGGGATACTCAGGAAAAGTGAGGCTATCAAAATATATAAACAAAAACACCCTATGTGGGTGGTTCAAGTTGAGGGCATTAACCTCTAACAGTGTCAATAGGACTCATGAGATATGTAGTAAAAGGTCAATAAAAATAATTAATGTATTTATATGTTTTATAGGTAATACATGGAAATTATTGTGTGAGGCATAATGACCCAAATTATAAACATCAATAATTTTAAATAAAAGTAGTAAACCACCTACCTTATCCTTATAGAAAACTCATTATATGATATCAACTTCATCTTTGGAATAAAATGGAAGAAATAGAAAACCCATAAAAACATGAAAATAAGGAATATTATCTTTCACGGTGATAACATTTAATATGGTGAAGAAAATTATTAAATAAACCAAAGGATTGCTAGAATTATTTAGGGTGATTCATTATGATGAATGATGAAGTAATCAGAGCTCAAATAAAGGATATACACCAAATCCTAGAGAAGAGGGAAAGGGATAACTCATATGGTGGTTATTTTGTGCGAATGGGGAGAAGGAAGAGGAGAATTATACTTAAAGGAAATAGTGGAAAACAATCATTTGTAACTTTTTAAAGAAGCACACGGTTTGGCCACACGGTTGGACAAATCATGCAACAATTTTTTAAACCTACTACCTATGTGAACACACCTCACATGGTCATGGTAATGGTTAGAAAAACCTTGTGCAAAATATGTATTCAACACTATCTGTAATACCTTGCCTTGTATGATGTAGGAACATGGTGATACAAAGCATGCAAGGTTCTTCTATAATAAATTTTAGGTTTTTCATGGTTTCTTGGGACCCCTTGCATGTTTTACAAATTGTGCTTCACTAAATCTAGGTATCATGGATGAGGTGCATAGTTAGTGAAAACCATACAGTAACCATGCACCACACCCTACTTCTCAAAAAACTATAACTCCAAGATATGAACAAAAATTAACACTCCAGAAACCTTCCTTAACCCAATTCAAACTTCTATTAGTGTAAAATGATAGGTTTCGATATAAATTTAAAGGATTTATACCTCATGGAGAAGCTATTATCTTACAGTGTGGGTCAAAATCACCATTAGTCTTAGTGACCAACCACTCAGGGAGGTCAGTATGGTATGGGTAGTCAGTCCCCTTTCTAGTCATAGTAGTAGTCATTGGCCCTGGTGTTGTATCAAAATAAGGAAACTTAATTCCATGTTCAATATCTAGGTCAATAGGTTTATTCTTAGTCAATATGGAATAGATATAGCAGAGGTCATACCCATGATGGTCCTCATCCTCAGGGACCCAGATCGGTGAAAGGTTATATAGGTCATCAATAATAAGGTAGAGGATCTATTCATGGGAAAATTCATTTTATAGAGGCACCAGCTCCATAGGGGCCATAAGTTGTTAGATGTATGATCAGTTTATCATCTACTTAAGATTATTTGTTATTTGATTCTAAAAATTCACACTCCTTTTTTACCCACTTTGGTTTTCACATTAGGTTTTTAGGTGGAAACACTTCTTGTGCCCCTAGTGTTATCCAAACCAGTTGGATGTCAATCTATGTTGTTTGGTGTGTGTTGGGGTGTAAAAAAATAATAGGGAAGCATTAATCAATGAGGGGTTTATTCTTTTTATAGATACTTCTATACGTTGTCATCCTTGTTAGGGATGGCTATATTAAATGAAAAAATATAATTATTTATTCTTGAGAGGAGTTTCATTCTCTAACAAATAGGTCTAAAGAGTAGTGTTCCTTGGTGAGAATAATTATTGGATAGGTGGAAATAATGAAGATCCCCTCCTACATCAATTTTTGGATATGTCTATATGTAACGTCCCGGTTCCGGGTGCCACTCAACGGGTTCCCCGAACCCGATTCTCCACGTGACCTTAAGCGCATTTCCCCAAACGCCAGAGGCTGCCGACTAGCAGTGAGGGCCCAGGTCTGATAGTGGGGAAACTATGCCCTCATTTGTCAAAGTGCAGCGCAGCGGAATAGATAAATAGCATACAATAAGTAGAAGATGTAAACAATATATAGAACAAGAATGGATAACTAATAATAACAAGGAAACCAGCAGTCATATTTATATGAATATGCAGCATGTCACTATTCTATAAAATAGCCAAAACATGTTACATTCCAATTCAATACAAATAAAGTACACGTACAGAAAAGAAAAATAGAACAGCCAGCAGCATCGCGAGCCCAAGATCGGTCCCATTCTCCCATATATCCCAGCAATAATCAAGTACCTGTATAAGGACCATTTCCCTTATCCACACCTGCAGAAACGTAATTTGTTTGGGCCGAAGACATGACCCAAACAGGGTGTGAGAAATAAATCCCAGTAGGCACCCACCAAAGTCTTGTGCCCAACTATGTGAAAAGATGCAACAACAGTGTGCAGTAGTAAAATTCAATACACTAAGTAGTACTCAAAATTAAATAAATTTACCAGTTATATTGCCATTTTATTATTCTTTTACACATTCAATTTAAGATATCACTACATTGAATATTCTAAGTGAAACAGCTAGTGTCCTCAGACGCGTAAACCCTTACCCTCGGGTAAAGAGAATCCAAACACAGGAATCTTCCCACAGGCATATCGAATATTTCCCACAGGCGTATGAGGTGTCTCCCACAGGTACAGAGTCAACTTCCCACAGGAACAGAAGATGTTGCCCACATGCTAAGTAGTACATTTCCCACAGGCTAATCACAACACTACCCTCAGGATAAACAAGTTATCAGTCCATGCCCAATATGTAAACAAGCAATATACATGCAATATACATGCAATACAAATTCAATTCCTCTCAATTAAATTCTATAATCATTATTATAAAGGCATACCCTCGGGTATCCTGGCCAAATGTCTAAATAGAGAAACGCACCCCCATGGTGGTCCTAGATCCAAGAATCGATCCCAAAAAATAGTTTATTATCACATTTAAATTACCTAAAAAATTATAGGTATTTAATTCAACAAAGCCTCATCCATACGACACCCCATTCATGGGCGCGTATCACAATGGTACACAAAACGCACATCAGTTGGAAAATTAAACACCAATCCACCTACCTTAAACACCCAAGAATGGTATAGTCGAATGACACCTTCTGAAACATCCAAAAACATCGTAGATCTAAGATAAAAGAATTATCATTCAACCTCAAATAACTTCCCTTATAGGAATAATTGGCAAGAAACACACAAGGAGAAGGAAGCTCTTACCTGTGTGGTTCCAACGAGATCGATGGAAGCGGAATCGGATTCCCGATGCTCAATCAGTTGATCCTCAAAGTTCTGGCCTCCTCTCCCAAGTTTCTGTCCAGTTCTAAGACAATCCTTTGAACAGGGTTGGATACTGCCCATTTTAAGCGGAAAAAAACTACACGGCGTGTACTTTTGGCTACACGGCGTGTACTTCCCTCATTTAACTGTTCCTCTGGCAGTACCGCCAAACGGTTCATCTGTCGACATGAGTACACGGTGTGTATTCTTGACTACACGGCATGTACTATCACCCAGATGGTAGCTTCTTCCACCACCTTACTATTTTCCTATTGATTGACTACACGGCGTGTAAATATCCACTACACGGCATGTAGTCAGTTTTTACACCCTTCGTCGCCAACATGGCTACACACCCTGTGTACTCATCCCACACGGTCAAAGTACACGGCATGTGGAAAATTACACGGCGTGTAGTCCCAAAATTTATGATTTTTCCCCATTTTCCTTATTTTCTCAAAAACATTTAAGGAAAGGAGAAATGAAGAAACCCGTACCTCAAGAATAAGAACCGGGTTCTTACAAACTTACCCCCTTAAAGCTATTCGTCCCTGAATTTCCATTCTAAGGGTGGTAAAGATATAGCCATGAATAACTCCAGCCACTGAGCACGTACATTGGTCTCCCGCTCCCAGGTTTCGTCCTGCACTTGTCTATGCTGCCATAGCACCCGTACGAGAGGAACTGACCGGCCTCAGAGAACCTTCGTGCTCCTATCATCGATACGAATCGGATGATCCTAAAAGGATGCATCCACCTCAAGCTCAACCTCCTCGGGATGAAAGACGTGAGACAGTTCTGAATGATAGCGACGCAACTGAGATACATGGAAGACATCGTGCATGGCCCGGTACCTCGGTGGTAACTTCAACCGATAGGTAACCGGCCCGACTCTCTCCAAAATCTCAAATGGACCCACATACCTCAGTGAAAGTTTACCCTGTCTCTTGATCCGCCTATGTCCCAACCTTGGTGAAACACACAAGAAAACCTGATCCCTAACCATGAACTCCAAGGGTCATTTGCGGTGATCAGCATAAGATTTCTGACGAGACTGTGTCGTAGACATCTGCTTCTGAATCAACTGGACCTGCTCAAAAGTCTCCTGCACGAGATGTGGTCCTAGTAAAGCTACCTCACCTGCCTCTAACCAATACAAGGTTGATCAACATGGCCTACCATATAGAGCCTCTTAAGGTTCCATCTCAATAGTTTCCTGAAAACTATTATTATAGGAAAACTAGACTAGGGGTGTATGCTTCTTCTAAGAGCCCCCAAAGTCCAGGATGCATGCACACAGCATGTCCTCAAGCACCTGTCTCGTACGCTCTGACTGACCATCGGTCTGAGGGTGGTAAGCTATACTCAGAAGCACCTGTGTACCCAGTTCCCTCTAAAAACTCTTCCAGAAACAAGACGTAAAATGGGCGTCCCTATCTGAAACGATAGAATGGGGGACCCCATGAAGACGTATGACCTCTCGGATATACAACTTCCCGAGCTCGTCAACTCCGAAGGTCTCCTTGATCGGAAAAAAGTGAGCTACCTTTGTGAGTCTGTCCACAAAAACCCACACGGCATCATTGCCACGAGGTGACCTTAGCAACCCAGTCACGAAGTCCATCGCGACATCATCCCATTTCCACTCTAAAATGGGTAACTACTGTAACAGTCTGGTTGGCCTCTGATGCTCTTCCTTCACCTGCTGACAGGTGGAACATCTTGTAACAAAACCAGCTATCTCCCTTTTCATTCCCGACCACCAGTACTGACGTCTCAAGTCACTACTGGAAAATGGACCTATACCCACGGTTTTGGAAAAAACCGTGGGTATAGGTCACCCTATCCCCACGGTTTTCAAAAACCATGGGGATAGGCAGTTTTCCAGAACCTATACCCACGGTTGGGCAAACCATGGGTATAGGGTCTCAAAAACATGCATATACCCACGGTTTGGCCATAAACCGTGGGTATAGGTGAGCTCTATCCCCACGGTTTGCCCAAAACCGTGGGGATAGCCTTTTGTTAAAAACCTATACCCACGGTTTTGACAAACCGTGGGTATAGGTTTCCCGCGTTTGCGCGGGAATTTTTTTTTTCCGCGGGAAAAAAATTTTTTTTGGCGGGAGTTCTATACCCAAAGTTCTTCCCTCTATACCCACGGTTTAAATAAATATATTTAACAAAATATATATACATATACGTAAAGTCGACATTGGGGCAGTGGTAAGGTGGTTGGTTAGCGATGAAGAGGTCACGGGATCGAATCCGGACACCCGCTATTTTATAAAACCTATACCCACGGTTTGAAAACCGTGGGTATAGAGTATTGACACGGTGGAAAAAACCTATACCCACGGTTTGACCAAAACCGTGGGTATAGGTCAGGGACCTATACCGACGTCGTTCAGCCGCACGGTTCCCAGAACCATGGGTATAGCCTATACCCACGGTTTTGGGGGCTATACCCACGGTTTTGAACCGTGGGTATAGGTATATTTTCCAGTAGTGAGTCTCGGTACATCTTGGTAAACCCAGGATGAACTGCCCAAGCTCAAGCATGAAACTCCCACATCAGCTCCTCGCGTAGATCCCCTAGAACCCACACTTATCCATGTAAATTCAAAACTTCATCATCGTCTATCATCCAACCAGGAGAAGGGTCCTCACTGGTCACCGACTCCTGTAGAATTAGGCCTTCTGAATCAGATAGTTATCTCATCCTCACTCTATCCAGGAGGATAAAAGTCACAGCTAAAGATGAAAGATATGTCTACCCCTGACTGTCGTGCACCTCCAAATGCATCTTAGAGAACAAATTCATAAGCTGCCATTCACCACTGGCCTCCTGCACTGCCAGTATCTGAGTCTTCCTGCTCAGTGCATCAGCTACTGCATTACCTTTACTAGGTGTATAGGCAAGATCAAAATTAAAGTACAGAAGGTATTCAACCCACCTTCGCTGTCTCAGGTTCAATTCACGCTGGGTAAAGATGTACTTGAGACTTTTGTGGTCCGTGAACACCACAAAATGTTCTCCCAAGAGATAATGTCTCCAACAGTGCAACGCATGAACAACTACAGCCAACTCGAGATCATGTGTCGGGTAATTCCTCTCATGTGGCCTCAACTACTGAGACTCGTACGCAACTACTCGATCGCCCTGCATCAACACAGCTCCTATCCCAATACCCGATGCATCACAGTAAACTTTATAGATCTTCCCCTGCTCTGGGAGTATCAGGATCGGTGCTGATGTCAACTTTCCCTTCAGATCCTAGAAGCCTGTCTCACAAGCTTCTGACCAAACGAACTTCACACCCTTCTTAGTCAAACCTATCAACGGCGCTGCTAAGTGGGATAAGTCCTGTATGAAGTGTCTATAGTAACCAGACAGCCCCAAGAAACTCCATATTTCAAACACGTTCTTAGGCTTCTCCCAGGAAACTACTGCTCTCACCTTCTTTGGGTCTACTGAAACTCTTTCCTATGAGGTGATATGACCTAGGAAGTGTATATGGCCCATCCAAAAGTGGCACTTTGAGAGCTTAGCATATAGTCGATGCTTTCTCAATGTACTCAATACTATCTCAAGATGGGTGGAATGGTCATGTCAAGTGTGAGATTACACCAAGATATCATCCATGAATACTACCATAAAAGAATCCAGATAAGGATGGAATACACGATTTCATCAGAGCCATGAAAACTGCGGGTGCGCTCATGAGTCCGAACGACATAATCGTATACTCGTATAGACCATACCTGCTCTTGAAAGCTGTGAGAGTTATATCAGATGGTCTAACGTGCAGTTGATGATATCCTGATCTCAAGTAAATATTTAAGAACACTCATGCTCCATGAAGTTGATCAAAAATATCATCAATCCTTGGAAAGGGATATCGGTTCTTAACCGTCAACTGGTTCAACTTCCAATAATCCACATAGAGTTTGAGGGTACCATCCACCTTCTTTGCAAAGAGGACCGGCGAACCCCAAGGAGAAGTACTAGGTCAGATGAAACCCTTTGCTTGTAACTCATCTAACTATCTCTTGAGCTCCTGCAACTCTGGTGTAGTCATCCTATAAGGAGGAATGGACACCGGTGCTGCTCCTGGCACAAGCTCAATAGAGAAATCCACCTCACACTTCAGAGGAAGACCTAAAAAGTCATCTGGGAAGACATCCCTGAAATGATCAACCACTGGAGGAAAATCCTTCTGACAAGTCCCCTGATCATCCAGATATAAATTCGAAATATGGGCTGTGACTCCACCTCACCCATGATGCTCTAGTCTAGCTCGACTTGCCTGAACATCCCATTCACCTTTGTATAGAAACTCTCTACCCTCTGGTGACGTGAAACTCACCCTACGATGATAGAAATCTACAAAGGCTCAAAAGGGAACCAACCAGTCCATCCTAAGAATGACATCATAGCTCTTCATCTCTAATACATAGAGGTCCCAAAGGAAGTGACACCCACCAACCTCAAGGGGGCACTCCTTGCACTGACGCACACTAGTCGTTCTAGTTCCCAACGGAGTGTCTAGTGTCATAATAGTAGAAGAAGAAGAAACACAGAGCCTAAGGCTCTCCATAACGGGAAAAGATATGAAGCGATGTGTAGCAACCATATCAAAAAGTACTGACGATAAAACAAAATCTACTAGAGTAATACCTCTAAAAATAGAAGGTTCAGGATCCTAATCCTGCTGGGTCTGTTCCATTGCATATGTTTTCCCAGTGCTGCGGCCTTGTGAGCCAGCCTGGCTACCCTGAGCTGTCCTGCCCTGCTACCTCTGAGATCCTAGTGTTTGGATACCACAGCCACATCCACCATCCTTGCCTGCACGCCCTGACGTATTCCAGTTCCCTGACTAGTAAGAAGCTACTGGTCCTGCCCCCGCACAAGGAGTCTGCATAGAACCCCTCTCACTAGCCACTGGTGGAAACGCCCTGCAAAAATGCTGCAGATGACCCATCCTGGCGCAAGCCCGGCATTACACTAGGTCATGTGGACACTGAGGTCGCTTGTGCCCCTCCTTACCACACTGGTAGCACATGACCTGGCCACCTGAAACATTCTTCTGGCTGGTACTGCCACCCTAAGAGAATTCCATCTGTCTCTTCCTTTTACCAGTATAAATAGTACCAGAAACTAGTGTTGAACCACCCTGGACCACACCACTAGCTTTCCGCAGGTTCCTCTCTGTAATCAGTGCCTGGTTCAAAATATAATTTACTGAAGGCAACCTGAAAATATTCACCAGTGCTCGGATGTCATATCTAATACCATCCTTAAAGAGTCTGGCTCTCAGCATCTCATCGCCCACCAGAACGGGTGCAAAACGCTGAAGCTCAGTGAAACGAGCAGAATAGTCCATCACCGACATAGCGCCCTGCTGTAGATTCATGAACTCGTGAGCTCAATCTTCCCTCAGCGTCTCTGGGAAGAAGAAGTCATAGAAGGTTGTCCTAAAATATTCCAATGCCATGTCTCTATGATTCTATGACTGGGTGGTAACATCCCACCACCTCTTGGCGGAATCGCACAGCATATAAGTCGCGAGCTTGACCCTCCGCCCTGGAGGTGTCTCTGGGTGCTCAAAAATAGTCTGCATCGACCTCAGCCAAGACTCCACAGCCTGTGGTCCACCATCCCCTGAAAATGTAGGTGGATGCTGTTGCTGGAAGATATGAGTCAACTCATCCATAGATGTGGCAGCTGGTGGTGCTCCCTGAAAGGACTACATGAACTGCATAAAGCCTTCACAAAACTACGCCTCTGCGCCTGTGTCCGGTATTACGGCTGGCGCCGCATCTGGCTCTGCTGGAGGATCCACTGGTAGCCTATGGCCCACCATCTCCAGAATATACTCGTTGTTGCTCTCCTAGTGAACAACGTGTGAACGTCTCGATGGCATGACACTACAAGGTCAAACGCACACCTTAGATCAAGATTATAATAGTCTGAAAATGAAGGAACCAAAAGGGGAACAGGAGGAAAAAGGAATTTAAGATTTCACAACAAGACTACACGGCGTGTATACTGACTACACGGTGTGTACCTGAATTCACTTCCCCTGCCCGGGTCCTTCTACATGGCCAAGCCACACAGCTCCCGTTAAACAAAACTACACGGTGTGTATATAATCTACATGGCGTGTATGGTGTAATTTTCCAACTGCCCATGTCGTTTGTGACACGGCCGACTACTCGGCTTGATACAACACGGCATGTTACACCTACACATGGCGTGTACACTGACCCATTTCCCAGCCACACGGTCAGGTCCACACGGTCTGTCACTGGTCACGACTACACAGCATGTACTAGACGAGCTTCACTGACCCGTGTTGTTCGTTACACGGCCGAATACACGGCTTCAACTACATGGCGTGTTCAATATAAACACGGTGTGTACATGAAAGGATTACACTGACTCGTGTTGTTATTTACACGGCTGGATCCCAGGTCAGACTACACGGTGTGTTCCATAGTGGACACGGCGTGTATATATTAAGATCTCCCCCGTCCGTGTTGTTAGTTACATGGGCGAACTCCGAGTCAACACTACACAGCGTGTACTTCTGGTACACGGCATGTTCGCCCCAAGCATTTCCCTTCCCCGTGTCCCCACCCACATGGTCTGTGACATGGGAAGAAACTACATGGCTTGTACTTATGGTACACGGCGTGTACTCAAAAAGTTTTCTTTTCTTCTCAAACAGAAGAACATACACAGCGTGTTTAAGTTACCACACGGCGTGTATACTGAGTTTCCAGATAGTATGCCTCAGAAACTTCTCTGGAACATAGAAAATACTGAAAAACAACACCTAAGTGCCAAATTTGGATCCATGAGGGCCCATACTCTCCACGAATCAATGTTTGGAATCTTATATGTGCTATAACCGGATAAACAGTTAATGATCCACCAAATTCCAGTCAATGAGGTCCCATACTCCCCAAAAACCAAAGTTTGGCATCCATTCTATAAACAGGCTCACACCATAATACCCTATCAAACAGTAGGTATCAATCAACGCGGCTATCATAACAGCATGCTTTTACTAGCACAACATCTATCACAATAACATACAATTTCTAATGCACCTACATGGCATGGAAACTATGCATGGCATGTGATTTCTATCATGTTCCTAAATGATGCATGAGATGGCATACCCTCATCTCATCGAGTTGCAACTAAATAGAACCCATGAATAAAATATAAACAGCACAATACAAGTGCGTCACCCTTCGGTGAAAATCAATTCAACTGTAAAATTGCAAAATCAGATAAATTGAAACATGAGGTAAATTGGATTTTCCCTGTACACGGGTTAGCTACGCCTGGGAACAACTTATTACCAACTACCGTTCTCTTCTTATCCCTGACTAAGTCTCCAATTAGTAAGTCAAAGAAAATAAATCCTTTGAGACCACTTTGTAACGTCCCGATTCTAGGTTCCACTCAACGGGTACCCTGAACCTGGTTCACCACATGACCTCAAGCGCATTTCCCCAAACACCAGAGGCTATCGACTAGCAGTGAGGGCCCAGGTCTGATAGTGGGGAAACTATTCCCTCATTTGTCAAAGTTCAGCGTAGCGGAATAGATAAATAGCATACAACAAGCGGAAGTGGTAAACAATATATAGAACAGGAATGGATAACTGATAATAACAAGGAAACCAGCAGTCATATTTATATGAATATGCAGCATGTCACTATTCTATAAAACAGCCAAAAAATGTTACACTACAATACAATACAACTGAAGTACAAGTATAGAAAAGTAAAACAGAACAACTAGTGGCATCACGAGCCCAGGCTCGGTCCCATGCTCCCCTACTTCCCAGCAATAATCAAGTACCTGCGTAGGGACCCCTTCCCTTATCCACACCTGCAGAAACATAATCTGTTTAGGCCGAAGATATGACCCAAACAGGGTGTGAGAAATAAATTCGAGTAGGTACCCACCGAAGGCTCGTGCCTAACTGTGTGAAAATATGCAACAACAGTGTGCAGTAGTAAAATTCAATACACTAAGCAGTACTCAAAAGTAACTAACTTTACCAATTATATTGCCATTTTATTATTCTTTTACACATTCAATTTAAGATATCACCATATTGAATATTCTAAGTGAAACAGCCAGTGTCCTCAGACGTGTAAACCCTTATCCTCAGGTAAAGAGAATCCAAACACAGGAATCTGCCCACAGGCATATCAAATATTCCCCACAGGCATACGAGGTGTCGCCCATAGGCACAGAGTCAACTACTCACAGGCACGGAAGAAGTTGCCCACAGGCTAAGTAGTACATTGCCCACAGGCTAATCACATCACTTCCCTCAAGCTAAACAAGTAATCAGGCCATGGCCACTATGTAAACGATAAATATACATGCAATACAAATGAAATTCCTCTCACGGAAATTCTATAATCATTATTATAAATGCATACCCTTGGGTATCCTGGCCAAATGGCTAAACAGAGGAACGCACCCCCGGGGTGGTCCTGGATCCAAGCAGCGATCCCAAACAATAGTTTATTATCACATTTAAATTACCTAAACAGTTATAGGTATTTAATTCAACAAGGCCTCAGCCATACGACACCCCATTCATGGGCTCGTATCACAACGGTACACAAAACGCACATTAGTTGGAAAATTAAACACCAAGCCACCTACCTTAAACACCCAAGAACGGTATACCCGAACGACGCCTTCTAAAATGTCCAAAAACATCATAGATCTGAGGTAAAATAATTCTCATTCAACCTCAAATAACTTCCCTTAGAGGAAGAATTGGAAAGAAACACACAAGGAGAAGGAATCTATTACCCGTGTTCTTCCAACGAGATCGACGGAAGCATAATCAGATTCCCGATGCTCAATCAGTTGATCCTCGAAGGTCCGGCCTCCTCTCCCGATTTCCCGTCTGGTTTTAAGCCAATCCTGTGAACAGGGTTGGATACTTCCCATTTTAAACAAAAAAAACAAACTACAAGGCTTGTACTTTTGGCTATACGGCGTGTACTTCCCTCATTTAATTGTTCCTCTAGCGGCACCACCAAACTGTTCATCTGTCGACATGAGTACACGACATGTATTCTTGACTACATGGCGTGTACTGTCACCCAGCTGGCGGCTGCTTCCACCGCCTTACTATTTGTCTACCGACTGACTACACAGCATGTAAATATCCACTACACGGTGTGTAGTCGGTTTTTACACCCTTCATCGCCAACATGGCTACACACCATGTGTACTCATCCCACACTGCCAAAGTACACAGTGTGTGGAAAAGTACACGGCATGTAGTCCCAAAATTTAGGATTTTTCCCCATTTCCCTTATTTTCTCAAAAACACTTAAGGAAAATAGAAAGGAAGAAACTCGTACCTCAAGAATAAAAACCAGGTTCTTACAAACATCCCCCCTTAAAGCAATTCATCCCTAAATTTCCCTTCCAAGTGTGGTGAAGATATAGCCATGAATAACTCCAGCCACTGAGAACGTACGTCGGTCTCCCACTCCCAGGTTTCGTCCTACACTCGGCCATGCTTCCATAGAACCCATACGAGAGGAACTGACCGGCCTCGGAGAACCTTCGTGCTCCTATCATCGATACAAATCGGATGCTCCTTAAAGGACGCATCCACCTCAATCTCAACCTCCTCGAGCTGAAAGATGTGAGACGGGCTTGAATGATAGCGATGCAACTGAGATACATGGAAGACATCGTGCATGGCCCGGTACCTATGTGGTAACTACAACCGATAGGCAACCGGCCCGACTCTCTCCAGAATCTCAAATGGGCCCACATACCTCGGTGAAAGTTTACCCTATCTCCTGATCCGCCTGTGTCCCAACCTCAGTGAAACATGCAAGAAAACCTGATCCCTAACCACGAACTCCAAGGGTCATATGTGGCGATCAGCATAAGATTTCTGACGAGACTGTGTGGTAGCCATCCGCTTCTGAATCAACTAGACCTGCTCAGAAGTCTCATATATGAGACGTGGTCCTAGTAAAGTTGTCTCACCTACCTCTGACCAGCACAAGGGTGATTGGAATGGACTACCATATAAAGGCTCGTATGGTTCCATCTCAATAGTTGCCTGAAAACTATTATTATAGGCAAACTCGACTAGGGTTATATGCTTCTCCCAAGAGCCCCCAAATTCCAAGATGCATGCACACAGCATGTCCTCAAGCACCTGTATCGTATGCTCTGACTGACCATCGGTCTGAGGGTGGTAAGCTGTGCTCAGAATCACCTGTGTACCAAGTGCCCTCTAAAAACTCTTCCATAAATGAGACATAAAATGGGAGTCCCTATCTAAAACAATATAACAGGGTACCCCATGAAGAGGTACGACCTCTCAGATATAAAACTTCTCGAGCTCGTCAAATCCGAAGGTCTCCTTGATCGGAAAAAAGTGAGCTACCTTTGTGAGTCTATCCACAACATCCCACACGGAATCATTGTCTCGAGGTGACCTCGGCAACCCAGTCACGAATTCCATCGTGACATCATCCCATTTCCACTCTGAAATGGGTAACTGCTGTAACATTCTAGCTAGCCTCTTATGCTCCTCCTTCACCTGGTGATAGGTGGAACATCTTGTAACAAAACTAGCTATCTCCCTTTTCATTCCCGGCCACCAGTAATGACGTCTCAAGTCTCGTTACATCTTGGTAACCCCAGGATGAACTTCCCAAGATGAAGCATGAAACTCCCACATCAGCTCCTCACGTATATCCCCTAGAACCCACACTCGTCCATAGAAATGAAAAACTTCATCATCGTCTATCGTCTAACCAGGAGAAGGGTTCTCACTGGTCACTGACTCCCGTAGAACTAGGCCTTTTGAATCAGATATTTGTCTCATCCTCACTCTATCCAGGAGGATAGAAGTCACAGATAAAGATGAAAGATAGGTCTGCCCCTGACTGTTGTGCACCTCCAAATGCATCTCAGAGAACAAATCCATAAGCTTTCATTCACCACTGGCCTCTTGCACTGCTTGTATCTGAGTCTTCCTGCTCAGTGCATTAGCTACTGCATTACCTTTACCAAGTGTATAGGCAAGTTCAAAATTGAAGGACTGAAGGTAATAAACCCACCTTCACTATCTCAGGTTCAATTCACGCTGGGTAAAGATGTACTTGAGACTTTTGTGGTCCTTGAACACCACAAAATGTTCTCCCAAGAGATAATGTCTCCAACAGTGCAACGCATGAAAAACTGCAGCCAACTCGAGATCATGTGTCTGGTAATTCCTCTCATGTGGCCTCAACTATCGAGACCCATACGCAACTACTCAATCACCCTGCATCAACACAGCTCCTATCCCAATACCCGATGCATCACAGTAAACTATATAGCTCTTACCCTACTCTGGGAGTATCAGGATCGGTGTTGATGTCAACTTTCCCTTCAGCTCCTGGAAGGTTGTCTCGCAAGCTTCTGACCAAATGAACTTCACACCCCTCTTATTCAAACCCATCAATGGCGCTGCTAAGCGGGAGAAGTCCTGTATGAAGCGTCTGTAGTAACCAGCCAGCCCTAAGAAACTCCATATTTCAAACAAATTCTTAGGCTGCTCCCAGAAAACTGCTGCTCTCACCTTCTCTGGGTCTACTGCAACTCCTGCCTCTAAGATTATATGACCCAGGAAGTGTATCTAGTCCTTCCAAAAGTGGCACTTTGAGATATTAACATATAGATGATGCTCTCTCAAAGTACTCAATACGATCTCAAGATGGGTGGCATGGTCGTGTCGAGTGTGATAGTACACCAAGATATCGTCCACGAATACTACCACAAAAGAATACAGATAAGGGTGGAATACACAATTCATCAGAGCCATGAAAACTGCTGGTGCATTCGTGAGTCCAAACGGCATAACCGTATACTCATATAGACCATACCTACTCCTGAAAGTTGTCAGAGGTATATCAGATGGTCTAACACGCAGCTGATGATATCCTGATCTCAAGTCAATCTTAAAGAACACTCGTGCTCCACGAAGTTGATCAAAAAGATCATCAATACTTGGAAAGGGATATCAGTTCTTAACCATCAACTGGTTCAACTTCTGATAATCCACACAGAGTCTGAGGGTACCGTCCCCCTTCTTTACAAAGAGGACCGGCGAACCCCAAGGAGAAGTACTGGGTCGGATGAAACCCTTTTCCTGTAACTCCTCTAACTGTCTCTTGAGCTCCTGTAACTCTGGTGTAGCCATCCTATAAGGAGGAATGGACACCGGTACTACTCCTGGAACAAGCTCAATATAGAAATCCACATCACACTCCGGAGGAAGAACTGAAAAGTCGTCTGGGAAGACATCCCTAAAATGATCAACCACTGGAGGAAAATCCTTCTGACAAGTCCCCTGATCATCCAGATATAAACTCGAAATCTGGGCTGTGACTCCACCACACGCATGATGCTCTGGTCCAGCTCGACTCTCCTAAACATCCCATTCACCTTTGTATAGAAACTCTCTGCCCTCTGGTGACGTGAAACTCACCCTGCGACAATAGCAATCCACAAAGGCTCGAAAGGGAACCAACCAGTCCATCCCGAGAATGACATCATAGCTCATCATCTCTAAGACATAGAGGTCCCAAAGGAAGTGATACCCACCAACCTCAAGGGGGAACTCCTTGCACTGACGCACACTAGCCATTCTAGTTCCCAACAGAGTGTCTAGCGTCATAACAGCAGAATAAAAATAAACACAGAGCCCAAGGCTCTCCACAACAGGCACAGATATGAAGCTATGTGTAGCACCCATATCAAAAATACAGACGATAAAACAGAATCTACTAGAATAGTACCTATGACAGTAGAAGGCCCGGGATCTTGCTCCTGCCGGGTCTGTTCCACTGCATATGCCTGCCCAGTGTTGTGGCCCTGCGACACAGCCTGGCTACCCTGAGCTGTCCTGCCCTGCTGCCTCTAAGATCCTGGTGTCTGGCTATCACATCCATGTCCACCATCCATGCATGCACGCCCTGACGTATTCCAGTTCCTCGACTGGTAATAAGCTGCTGGTCCTACCCCTGCACACAGAGTCTTCACAGAACCCCTCTCACTAGCCACTGGTGGAAACTCCCTGCAAAAATGTTGCACATGACTCATCCTACCGCAAGCCCGGCATTCCACTGGGTCGCGTGGACATTGAGGTCGCTTGTGCCCCTTCTTACTACACTGGTAGCACATGACCTGGCCACCTGAAACATTCTTCTGGCCGGTACTTCCACCCTGAGATAATTCCATCTATCTCTTCCTCTTACCAGTAGAAATAGTACCAGAAACTGGTGCTGAACCGCCCTGGCCCACACCACTAGCTTCCCACAGGTTCCTCTCTGTAATCAGTTCCAGGTTCACAATAGTATGTACTAAAGGCAACCTGAAAACTTTCACCATTGCTCAGATGTCATATCGAAGACCATCCTTAATGCGTCTGGCTCTCAGCATCTCATCACCCACCAAAACGGGTGCAAAATGCTGAAGCTCGGTGAAATGAGTAGAATAGTCCATCACCAACATAGCTCCCTACTGCAGATTCATGAACTCTCAAGCTCGATCTACCCTCAGCATCTCAGGGAAGAATAATTCATAGAAGGTTGTCTAAAAATCTTCCCACGCCATGTCTCTGTGATGCTCTGACTAGGTGGTAACATCCCACCACCTCTTAGTGGAATCGCGCAGCATATAAGTCGCAAGCTTGACCCTCCACCCAGGAGGCATTTTTAGGTGCTCGAAAATAGTCTGCATCGACCCCATCCAAGACTCTGCAGCCTGTGGTCCTCCATCCCCTAAAAACGTAGTTGGGTGCTACTGCTGGAAGATACGAGTCATCTCGACCATAGATGAGGCAGCTGGCGGTGCTCCCTGAAAGGTCTGTATGAACCGCATAAAGCATTCACGGAACTGTGCCTACATGCCTATGTTCGTTATTACAGCTGGCGCCGCATCTGGCTTTGCTAAAGGATCCACTGGTAGACCATGGCCCACCATCTTCGGAATATACTCGTTGTCGTTCTCCTGGAGAACAATGCGTGAACGTCTCAGCGGCATGACACTACAATGTCAAACGCACACCTTAGATCAAGATTATCACAATCTGAAAACTAAGGAACCAAAAGGGGAACAGAAGGAAGAATGCATTTAAGATTGCACAACAAGACTACATAGTGTGTATACTGACTACACGGCATGAACCTGAATTCTCTTCCCCTGCCCGGGTCCTTCTAAACGGCCAAGCCACACGGATCCCGTTAAACAAAACTACATGGCGTGTATATAATCTACACGGCGTGTATGGTGTAGTTTTCCAACTGCATGTGTCGTTTGTGACACGGCCGACTACTCGTCTTGATAGAACACGGCGTGTTACACTCGCACACGGCGTGTACACTGAGCTGTTTCCCATCCACACGGTCAGGTCCACATGGTCTGTCACTGGTCACGACTACACGGCGTGTCCCACAGGTACACGGTGTGTACTAGACGAGCTTCGTCGACCCGTGTTGTTCGTTACACGGCCGGATACACGGCTTCAACTACACGGCGTGTTCAATATACACATGGACTGTACACAAAAGAATTACACCGACTCATGTTGCTAGTTACATGGCCAGATCCCAGGTCAGACTACATGGCGTGTTCCACAGTGGACACGGCGTGTATATATTAAGGTCTCCCCCGTCCGTGTTGTTAGTTACATGGTCGGACTCCGGGTCAACACTACACGGCGTGTACTTCCGGTACACGGCATGTTTGCCCCAAGCATTTTCCATCCCCGTGTCCCTGCCCACATGGTCTGTGACATGGGAAGAGACTACACGGCGTGTACTTATGGTACACGGCATGTACTCAAAAAGTTTTCTTTTCTTCCCGAACAGAAGAACATACTCGGCGTGTTTAAGGTACCACACGGTGTGTATACTAGATTTCTAGAAAGTATGCCTTAGAAACTTCTCTGGAACCCATAAAATACTGAAAAACAACACCTAAGTGCCAAATTCCGATCTGTGAGGGCCCATACTCCCCGCGAATCAAAGTTTGGCATCTTATATGTGCTATAACCGGATAAATAGTTAATAATCCACTAAATTCTAGTCAATGAGGGACCATACTCTCCAAAAACCAATTTTTGGTGTCCATTCTATAAACAGTCTCACACCATAATACCCTATCAAACAGCAGGTATCAATCAAAGCAACTATCACAAAAGCATGCTTTTACTAGCACAACATCCATCACAAAAACATGCAATTTATAATGCACCTACATGGCATGGAAACTATGTGTGGCATGTAATTTATAACATGAGCCTAAATGATGCATGAGATGGAATACCTTCATCTCATTGGGTTGTAACTAAATAGAATCCATGAATAAAATATAAATAGCACAATACAAGTGTGTCACCCTTCGTTGAAAATCAATTCAACTGTAAAATTGCAAAATCAGATAAATTGAAACACGAGGTAAATTGGCTTTTCCTTGTGCATGGGTTAGCTACGCCTGGGCACATCTTATTACCAACTACCTTTCTCATCCTATCCTTGACTAAGGCTCTAAATAGTAAGTCAAAGAAAAGAAATCCTTTGAGACCACTTTGTAACGTCCTGGTTCCGGGTTCCACTCAATGGGTGCCCCGAACCCGGTTCACCACGTGACCTCAAGCGCATTTCCCCAAACGCTAGAGGCTACCGACTAGCAGCGAGGGCCTAGGTCTGATAGTGGGGAAACTATGCCCTCACTTTTCAAAGTGCAGTGTAGCGGAATAGATAAATAGCATACAACAAGTGGAAGCGGTAAACAATATATAGAACAGGAATGGATAACTGATAATAACAAGGAAACCAGCAGTCATATTTATATGAATATGTAGCATGTCACTATTCTATAAAATATCCAAAACATGTTACACTGCAATACAATACAACTAAAGTACAAGTATAGAAAAGAAAAACAGAACAGCTAGCGGCATCGTGAGCCCAAGCTCAGTCCCATGCTCCCCTACTTCCCAGCAACAATCAAGTACCTGAATAGGGACCCTTGCCCTTATCCACACCTGTAGAAACGTAATCTGTTTGGTTCGAAGACATGACCCAAACAGGGTATGAGAAATAAATCCCAGTAGGCACCCACCAAAGGCCCATGCCCAACTATATGAAAAGATGCAACAATAGTGTGCAGTAGTAAAATGAAATACACTAAGCAGTACTCAAAAGTAACTAACTTTACTAGTTATATTGTGATTTTATTATTCTTTTACACATTCAATTTAAGATATCACCATAGTGAATATTCTAAGTGAAACAGGCAGTGTCCTCAGACGTGTAAACCCTTAACCTCGGGTAAAGAGAATCCAAACACAGGAATCTGCCCATAGGCATATCAAATATTTCCCATAGGAATACGTGGTGTTTCCCATAGGCATAGAGACAACTACCCACAGGCACGGAAGAAGTTTCCCACAGGCTAAGTAGTATATTTCCCATAGGCTAATCACAACACTTCCCTCAGGTTAAACAAGTAATCGGGAAAAAACAAACTACACGGTGTGTAGTTTTGGCTACACAGCGTGTACTTACCTCATTTAACTGTTCCTCTGGCAGCATTGCCAAACTATTCATCAGTCGACATGAGTACATGGCGTGTATTCTTGACTACACGGTGTGTACTATTGTCCAGCTGGCGGCTGCTTCCACCGCCTTACTATTTGCTTGCCGACTGACTACACGGCGTGTAAATATCTACTACACGGCATGTAGTCGGTTTTTACACCCTTTTTCGCCAACATGGCTACACACCCTCTGTACTCATCCCACACGGCCAAAGTACACGGCATGTGGAAAAGTACACGGCGTGTAGTCCCAAAATTTAGGATTTTTCCCCATTTTCCTTATTTTCTCAAAAACACTTAAGGAAAGGAGAAAGGAAGAAACTCGTACCTCAAGAATAAGAACCGATTTCTTACACTATAGAAGACTAATAAATGGATAGTTCTAGGGTTTTTTATGAATTTCTATATGTATTACCTAATGAGGTTATAACTCTACCCCCTAAAAATGATGTCGAGTTTGGGATAGAGTTATAGCCAGGTACATATCTAATATTAATGAATCCCTATCATACAAAACCCATAAAAATGTGGGAGTTAAGGACCTAAATCAATTATTTATAATAGAGAGACTTCAACTGACCTAGTATTTCACTGTAGGGTGCTCCAGCATTTTTTTCTAGGAAAGAGGGCAGTAATATGAGGTTGTATGTGAACTAAAAAAGGATGAATCAGGTTATGATCAAGAACCATTACCCCTTACATGGATAGATGATCTGTTCTGCTAGATAAAAGTACCCAATTTGTTTTTAAATATCGATTTGTGGTTTTTATACCACCAAATGAGGGTAAAGGAGAAAGATATCCCAAATACTACCTTCTGATATAGGTAAAGACACTTCTAATTATTATTCATGTTGTTCAGTGTCAAATATTCACCAAATTTTGTTTATGGGGATCGTGACCCCTGTAATATGTTATTTTCAAGACTAGTTCTTAGTTGTGTTCATTGAATACATCCTCACATACTCTAAGTTAGAGGAGAAGGATTCTGATAACCTTAGAGATATATTGCATGTTCTTCAACACCGTCAACTATATGATAAGTTTTCCAAGTGAAAGTTTTAGATGTGATAGGTGTAATTACATAGACATGTGGTGTCTTAGAAGGGTGTGACTATGGATCCATCGAATTTTGAGGTAATTGTTTCTTATGAAACACCCAAGTAAGTGGTAGAGTTTTTATCTTCCTTGGTGTTACAAGAAATTATTGGATGTTTATATCTCACTTATCTTAGATTTTATCCTCATTATTATCTTTTACCAAGTAAGAACATGCCTCCATTTAGAATAATTAGTCCCATACATCCTTTGACTACCCGAAATAGAGGTTGATCAGTACCCTAATGCTTAGTTTTCCTAAAGAATGGGTGATTTTTAAGGTATAATATGATTCTTCCTTCTAGGTTTGGTATGAATATTGATGTACAAGAGGGAATTTATCTCTTATAGGTCTAGGAAATTATCTTCCCTTGAGCGTAACTATTCTACACGTGACTTGTATTTGGCATTATTATAGTTTTCCATAAAGATGTAGAGAAATTACCTTATTGGTGACTGTTTTTTAGTCTTCACATTCAACAAAAGTTTGAGGTATGTACTAACTCAGTTGGATCAAAATCTACATTATTGGAGGTTGATGGAGTTTCTTCAATATTATAATTTTCTGATCTCCTATTCCCAATGAAAGGGAAATGTTGTGTCTGATGTGCTAAGTTGGAAGTCACAAGGATATTTCATTCAACTTATTGAGGATTATTTTAGGGTTATGGAGGTTATAGGGTATTTGTATATTGGAATTAGGTATATGATTGTAGGGGATACATATACCATATGACGGTGGAATCTCCCATAATGCATAAATTCTATGAGTGTTAGAGTGGAGACTAAATGGTGGAGCTGATTCAGGATTGTGATGGTTGTGGTAGTGCTCTAAGTGGGTGATTAGAGGATTTCCAACATTAGATGTTGTTTTAATGGAGTCTGTATATTCCACTAGCCATGTGTTATGGAGTTCTTCATGAGTTTCCCAACTCAACCGTAGTGGTGCATCATAGTTTTTCTAATATGTATTGTGTCTTCAAGAGGCTGCTTTAGTGGCCTAGAATAAATTAGTTAGTGGGAGAGTTTACAGAAAGATGTTTGGTATTACAGTAGGTGAAATAGAGAATCGTGTTTCTAAATTGTTATTGTAACCATTATATGTCCTTGAGTGGAATTAAGAGTATATATCGATGTATTTCATTACCGGGTTACCTTAAGATCATGGATTATATGATGTATTTTGGGTGATCATTGACTAAATAATAAAGTTAGACTATTTTCTAGAGATTCAAGAATCGAGTGTCATGAATATACCGGCAACATGGTTCATGGATAAAGTTGTGGGGATCCATGGGGTATTGAGGACCACAATATCTTATCAGGATCCTCTATTAACCTCACAATTATAGAGGGTACGTAAGTATGATTTAAGATCCTAGATATGTCTTATCACTACTTTTCAACCCCAAATAGATAGGAAGATGGATCAGACCATCAAGACACTATATGATATGTTATGGGCATTAATATTTGGTTCTATAATATCATGGGTAAAGTACTAACCCTTAGTGTAGTTTTCTTAGCTATCATGCATCCATTGTCATGGATCCATCATAGGTGTTTAATGAATGGACATATTAATCTATGTTGTCCTAGATTGAAGTTTTGGATTCAATAGTACTTGTACCAGATAAGGTGTGGAGAAATATGGATAATATCCATATTTTTTGGGAATGTATTAAGGTGGAGTAGTATTGCAATAAGGCCTATTATGATCATATGTTAAGTCCCTAGGAGCTTGAGGCTGGAAACTATTTATTCCTAAGGGTTTACACTCATCATGGGAAACAAAGGTTTGGTCGGAGGAGTAATCTATCTCCCCGGTTCTTTAGTCCTTTTGAGGCATCGGATCATGTTGGTGAGGTGGAATATGGATTGTTACATCCACAATGGAAAGACAAGATCCACAATGTCTTCTAGATGTATCGTCTTCATCAATACCTTTATGGTGAATCTGATTTCATTGACTGGGGATATTTGGATATAGATAATTATGTGACATTAATTTTTTAGTTTTTTGGGATCCAATATCATTAATAAAAGGTCTTGTGTGGGTGTTTCATCCCCTTGGTTCATGTGATATGGACACATGGTGGTTTGGAAGAGAGTACTTGGGAGCGTGATACATAAATGTGAGCTCGGTACCCTAATTGTTTTCTACTTTTCATGTTTTTTTCATTCATTATGTAATGAATTAATTGTTTCTAGTTTATTATATCTATTTACTACTCTTACTTATTGTGTTTAGTTGGCGTTCATGTTTTTTAGTAATGATATTCCTAATAGGGGATAGTTTTTCAAAACATACCCTTTTACTTCCATTATAATTTTGTTTCTTATTACCAAGAACAATAATAATTTGAGAGGTATCTAATATAACTACACATATTTTCTAGATTGTTTCTTTTTTTGGTTTTAGATATTGGAGGTTTTGGGAGAAGTTTTATGGTAGGGGTGGAGGAGTTAGAGTTGAAACTTAGTTAGAGGAGAATATTCTTGTGTAGGGTTGTAATTTGTGGTGTGGTGATGGACCTAGTGGTATATTGGAGATCTTTATGTGTAGAGGCTTGGGATGATGGGTTTTTGTGTCTCTTTCAATTCTAGAATGGCTATAGTATGGATGTGAGATGTATAATGGATTCCTAGAGTGGTCGGTTTTATAGGTCATAAGGTTTTGAGGGTGGTTTTGGTGTGTCCTTGAGTTTTAGTATAGAGAGGTTGTTGTTGTATCTTTCTGAGGAATAATAGATTCCCTTGTGGCATGGATTTATAGGTGGTCATTTTTGTTGTCCCTATCAATTTTGGGGTAGTTACAACATGCTACATGGGTTGTTTCATTGCCTTACCCTGTGTATATAGAATCTGTATAGGATCTGTGGTGTGGGTTCCAAAAGAGGTTGAGTTGGGGTCATTTTATAGTGTATAACCTTATCATATGTTGTGGTTTATGGTAAAACCCTACTTCCTATGGAATTGTTTGGGGTGTTCCGTCGTGGTCCCTTTAAAAACTTTCTAGGTATAAATCAGAAACACCCTTCAAAACTCACCTTTATTCCATTTTTTCTTTTTATTCTTAGGATACATAGATGAGTTCTTGAGAGGTCATTCAATCTATTTTTGGTGGTTTTTATTTCTATATTCAAGAAATTTATTCATGGAAATCTAAAGTAAGTTCCATTCCCTTGTCTTCTCTCTTCCTTCTCATTTCTCTCCCATTGAAGGATATGGTTGTTGGAGTTACTAGTTTAGAATATGTTAGAAAATAGATTAGTAGGGAACATCATGTTATAGGATATTGATACCACTTCTTTATGGTCTTGGTATTTTGGCAATTTCATCTTCATTTTTTCTATGTGCATTGACTCGAAAAATCCACAATTGAGGTAGGGGTATGATCTCTCTTCTTACTTTTGTACATCTTTGATATTTACAAGAATATTTTACCTTTGGTTGGGTGTTGAGGACTTATCTAATCAATATAATGAACTAGTTTTAATAAATTCAATGGTATGGGGGTGTATTCATATACATTTTCTAGTTTCTAGGATTTTCATTACCTTTGATTTTGTTTTTAAATAATGTGATGTTGTTGTAATTACTTGTTATTATTGTTTTCCATATCTGTACTTTCTATGAAATTGTGAACCCTTGCTATGTTTGATTTATTGAACTCTCCATTCATAAAAGGATGATGACTTATATATGGCTAAAAACTAGTTATGTGAAAATCTGGAAATTTAGTAAAAATACACATGCAAGGGATGATGAATTTTTTTAGAAGCCCTCTTTAAATGGAAATCGTGTAAATTTTAGAAGTCAGAATATACTATTTAGTGTGTGTTTTTTTTACTAAATTTTCCATGCATTTTTGTGGGTATTTTGGGGTTCGTATGGTGATGGTGAGGGCTGGTTAGAAAGTGGAATCTATTGAGGAAATGGGACTATATTTGTTTGAGTATGGGATATGTTAAGGGCTATTTTGAAGTGAATAGTTGATGGTTTTTATTAAAAGGGGTTGGACTATTATATTACTCCTTCTTTTAGTTTCCTATTAATTATAGAATTCATTTTTTTAATGATCTAATGGGAATGGATTGTCCTGAAATTAAGAAACTGTGAGATGGAATAAATATGTGGTAACTGAATGGATGAATTTGAATGTTGAAAATTGGTTTGGGGATAAATAGTTAATGGTTAAAATGAAGTAAGGGGTGTACTTTAGAGTTTTTTTCCATGAAATGTGAAATTAGGTGGTTAGATTCATGGAATGTGGTTAGTAACAAATAAATCTGGTAATAATTGAATTTGTGAATAAAGAAGATAATTGTGGGTTGTGTGTCATTTTTTATATGTGTTTAGTTTCATTTAGTGGTGAAAAAAATTTATGGGTGATGTTGATTGGTGATTTGGAATTATTGTGGGTTGTGTTAGTTCCACTTGATGTAATGCCTTAGGTTGGGTATAGTTTGAGACTATTTATTTTTTTATTTTCATGTGATCTTTATACACACCCCACCTAATTCAATAATTTAATGATGAAACCCAATAGATTTTGGGTTCTTGGTGTTTTCCACCTCTCTCTTTGATGGTAGTGATGATGGATTAATTGGGGGATATCCCTAGTTTTAATGTATTTGTTTGTGGTGATTCCTAATGATGAAGGTATAGTTGGTGGAGATACATAGTGATGATGGATTGGTTAATGGTGATACCTATTGTTGATTTCTTAGTTTTTGGTGATTCATAGCGTTGATATCTTATTTAGTGTAAATTCTTTATGGTGATGTGTGGTGGGGATCATGCATAGAAGGAAGAGGGAAGGAGGATTATTTCCTTCGGGGTCATCACACTCTACCACCTTATATATGAGACGCATGGATGATGATAAAGTTTTGGATATATGATCAGGGGAAATTTATTATAGGGAACCTTGAATTGTGTTATTTTTATATTATCTTACTAATTTGTAAGTGTTACCTAGTGAGTAATCCTAGATGAGGTTAGAGAGATTACTTGACCTATTTATGTTCAAGTTAATTATGTTTTTTATTCACTAGAGCATTATTATTCTCTTCTCACATTTAAAAATGATACCTTAGGAAGGATCCTAGTGAGTATAAATGTTATTCTCACCCTACATATATAAAAAATATATTTTTCAGTTTTTTGGAGTCTTTTAAAAACTGAGCTAGACACTACTGGCCTAGGGGTGAGATATATTATGGGTTGTTTCCTTAGGAATTCCTTTGGTACTATTCTACTTTGTTTATTTTTTTACTTGTATCTCTTGACATGTATTATATTATATTGTTTATTTTATATTTATAAAATGGGGTGGACTGGTGGTTTTCATCTTATCTATTGTCCCTAACATATATTATGTGGGTAATTCCTCCCATTTTATGTTTTTTATCCTCAGTGCTAGTCAGGAACCTATGGCCTATGGGAGGTGGGCTTCAAGTGTCACTTAACTTCACTATTGGCCTAGGAGGGGTACCAATGGAGGGGGTCATGAAACATATCTTGATAAAATTATTTATAATACTATCATAATAATAAATATCATTATAAATCCATATAATTAACATAAATATCCATTTATATAATATCCAATATTATATAATTCTTTAGATAAATAAAGAAATCATGTTGATAAAATTTATTTAACCTTTAAATTAATCATCAATTACGAGTTGACGTAAAAATAATAATCTTATATATTTAATATGTATCTAATTAACTATATAATATCCTTTGGTACATAATACAAAAATATATACAAGTTTAATGTAAATATATAAATGTATTATCATGGATAATAATAAACCATAAAAGTGATATATTATTAAGAATGTATGGTTTGTCACATCTATTTTCCATTATCTATGAATGTAGAAGTCATAGGGATGAAGATTTATCATCCACTTATCATCATATCAAATAACTATTCAAGATAAATAATTTTTTATCCATTTATCAGAACATAAGAACTGTTTGAACTCAATGTTGTCCCAATCTAGGTATAAGACCCTCCTAATAATTTATGTTAAAAGTGAATGAATTTTAGGTAAATAAATTTATTTAAATATATATATATAATAGGAGACTATGTATTACTTATCTTGAACATATTTAACATTTCATGTCTTATGTCTGTGCAGACATTATTTTAATTTCTTTATCTATTTTACTTCGATATGTATCCAGTTTTACTTAATATGTAAAATAGTTCTATAGCATGACCAAGTTAGAAAAGTGAACGTGAAGTATTCATTCCCTATCCTCTAAAGTATCACCTTATTTTAGTATCCAAAATATTTACTATTTTAACTTATTTAAGATATTTAGATTCAATGATACCTACCAAATCATAAATAATAAACTCATGTTTATCCAAAAAGTCACACTCTAGAAATAGTTTGGCCTATGGATTCATAATCTTAGATTTATTTATCATTTTTAAGTTTTCATGATTTATTTTTTGTTTTTATTGCATATTTAGTTTTCTATACTCTAATTTATTTATTTAATAATGAAGTATTAATTAAGAGTTTTTTATATGCAGTGGATTTAAAAAATCACCCTTATTAAGGATTTCTATAAATGGGCTACTCACCCCTAGGATAACGTGATGTACATTACCACTTAAATTTGTGTCACAATTGTAACACCCCGAGATTTTATGAAAAATATTTTTTTTAATTTCATTAATGTCTTGTGTTGTACGCTACACCAAAAGAAGCTTTCACAACAAGCATCCTTGAATTTCCTTCCATTACACACAATCGCGACCTTCCACGATAGCGTGTGTCGTACGCAACACCAAGTTTCGCTAAACAACGATATGCTATTAAGATATTATTAAAACTAGCCGTTATGAATAGTAATAACCACTTTTTGAAATTTTGTAAATTTTATTTTTCAAAATGGACTTCATTTATGGATTAGGAGTATCGAATTTAGCCTAAGGTGAAATTTTGGTAATTTTCGGATAACTTTCATATTTTGATGAATAGTGGAAATTACTAAATTTTAATTAAAAACAACTTTTTCAATCGAAATAATTAATAGTTATAAATTATTAATTTGAGTGGTTTTAAAGTATATTTAGAATATATTTTTACAATTTAATACAATGTTGGACATTGGATGTAATTTCACATTTAAACTAGACATAAACAAGTGTCAATCTTTTGATAGATATTGTTTCTTAAAAACACGCTATTTGTTTTAACAGCGGGATTTAATTATAAAATTAATTAATGCAACTTTTATGTTATGAATTTGGTAAAATAGACTTCATTTTTGAATTCGGAATATGAAATATAGCTTGGGATGAAATTTTGGCATTGTTCTGAAAAACATCAATTTTTGATGAATAGTGAAACTACTAAGTGGTAGGTTAAAAACTGAATTTTGCATAAAACTTAATTTTACCGCTTCTGTGAATGGAATTTCAAAAATCCGAGAGACACGGTTAATATCAAGGACTAAAATGTGGTTCAATGAAATGAAAATAATTTTTTGGTGAATAGTAACTTTTTACTTTTTTTACCACGGTTAATAGTAAATAGGGTAACTAAGGGTAAATATGATATTAATATTACCCTAACACATGTCCTAATTCTATTGGACAAGTGTAATTCGACCAAAAACAAACTTAGGAATAAAATATGACCATTTAGGCCCACTTGGATTAGATTAGGACATTTATTATTAATTTATTTAAAGAAGGGTTAAAATAGTTAAAATCAAAGTTTAATAAGTAAATCATTTTTAATATGGGGTTATACATAAGATAAATTCAACTATAAATATTCATTAGAAAGCTAAAAAGATTTCCTACATGATGGTATTTTATTTGTAATTTTTAGACATCAAATAATATAATTTATTTATGACACAAAGATGATGTAGTAATTATCTTATTAATGAAATATTGACATAATTGATAATATAAATACCAAAATAAATGTAATTTAAGACTTTTTATGAATTCCACTAATTTTCTAGGTTACTATGATATATTATTGTTGATTTAATCAACTTGGTTCGAACATATAATTCTGTTATGACTTTCACAAAAATCATATATCAAATAGTGTCAAAATTGACACAAAATAGTTTTTAAATAAAATATTATATTATTAATTGTTATTTTATTCCTAAAAATCTAAGGTTCGGCCAAATGACTTAGATAAGGATATATGTATTAATAATATACAATTTGGGGTTCGTTTGGCATGTTATAGTAAGTGTATTAACCATGTAGTGAAAGAAAACAAAAAGACACGGTAAAAGTTAAATTATTTAACTTAGAGTTAAATCTAATTGATAAGGTTAAAATAATACCCTAAACTTGTCTAAATCTTATTGGTTGATAGGATTTCGACCCATCCCCACTTTAGCTTCGAAATAAGACCCTTTGGAACCATTATAAACCGATTTTGACTTTAATATAAAATAATATTTTGAGATATTCCTAAGGTGCCCCTCTCCTCCCCTATAAAAGGACACCTCCTCCCCCTCCTCCTCACACCAATTTGAGCACTCAAGCTCGGCCAACCCCTGCCAATTTCTCCTCTCCACTTCCCTAACAACATCCTAGAGGTTCTGGTCTTCCTCAAAGACCAATTTTAGTGCCCTAAGAGGAGGTCTCAAAGAGGCACTTCAAAGAAGAGGTAATTACCGTTACCAATTCTTTCATCTTTATTTCTTCTTCCACTTCTTCTTCTTAGGTTGTTTCATTATGAAGTAATAACATCAGTATCACTCATATACTGATATGTTATTATAAGTATGAAACAACCCTATTTCACCATCTATCCATCCTACGGAAAAAGAAATCACCGCGCGTGCGTACGTACGGAATACCGTCTCCACGCCGTGGTGTAATCTATTTTCCACCACCACCTTACATGGATGGGTATAATGGTGTAAAGAATAACTATACATAGTTATTACAACATCATATTGATTCTGATATATTGTATAATCCACTCCAATTCAAATCAATATTTATAGAAATGATATCATCGCTCGTGCGTACGTACGGAATACCGTCTCCACGACGCGATGAGATTCATTCTCCATGTTAACCATTTAAGAATGATTATAAAGTATATATAAGAAATAATAATGAAATATATGACATTGTAAAGCTACTGGATTTATGTATATATATATATATGTATGTCATCTACTTACTTCCATTCAAGACAATAGGGAAAGGAAAACAGCGTTCATGCGTACGTACGGACTACCGTCTCCATGAACGGTGTTTTTCATTTCATTTATCTATCTCTTATATATATATATATATACTGAATATATATGATATATAAATCATATTTTATATTCTGGAAGTATGTAAATTATGATATAAGTAATAATAATGTCAATAACAACAAGTCAAAACACCTACGATAAAAGAAACGATTTTACCCAAAACGCCTCTTTAACATGGAATTTACAAAAGAACGGGTAATATAATGTCATAAGTGAACCATATATGATATCATAACAATTAATATGATTCTGTAATAAGTCAATGACATTATTTAAATCATTATACAGGAGGTTCGGACACATACGAAGCAAATCGGACCTAAGGTAAGGGAAATATCACAATCTCATTTTTATCCGAGATTGTTTATTCATAAGTATTTACTGGGGTGTATTTTATCATCCACATCCATGTTTCATCAATATGTAATATTATTTCCATCCACCTACAATTGTTTAAATCCATTTCTACCCTTCGGTGAGTTTTTAGTAATATCTATGAAAGGAATCTTTTGTCATACGAGGTACTTTTTGACTTTTCCGACAAAAGTACGAAGAATGTTTTTTTTAAATTATACGGCACGAACAGATTTCTACTGTTTTATAAAGCCTTATTTTCATGAAGCTTCCTCTAAAAGATTTCATGACTATTTTCAATAAAATATCTTTCTTTTAAAATTGCATGATGTTTTGTGAAAAGAAATTGATTTTGAAGAAGAAAGGACATTTTCCTCAAGAATTCAATTCAAGTGTTTTATCAAAATTATTTTCCATCTAAGATAATAAAGGGTTCTGTTTCTATCCATATTTTTACATTGATTTGACTATGTTGTGATGGAATTATGTTTATGAATTCTTTTATCTTATATGAATGGTTTTATGATGTCATGCTGTTTAAGAATCCCATTTTTATTACATGGGTTATGCAATGATGTATGATTTATGATTTTGTGGCACACATAAGAAAGGATTCATTAAGAGATGGGTGGGACCTATATCTCCCTCCAATGCATTGGGTAAAGATTTTATATCTCATGAGATAGACATGGCTGGAATGGTAGGTTATACCGGTTCAGTGAAACAGGACTGAAACGAGGATTACTCGATTCAGAAAGGGACTTTGTCCACTAAGATAGTCTTGGCAATGAGTCTTGACTAACAAGAAATGATTCTCTATGATTATGTGTGTATGCCACAATGAGTAATGTTTTAAGTTATGATTTCATTTCACTACTATGATTTATCCCATGTTATGAAATTATGCTCTCTTTTGCAGGTTAAGATTTCCAAAAAAGTTATGTTCTTATGAAAATTATGTGATTGATATTTCTTTTGTTTACCCTTACTGAGCATTTGAGCTCACCCTTTTATGTTTTCTTTTCCCCAGGATATAAAGAAAGGTTTTAGGTAAAAAAAAAGGGATGACCTTTATGGGAGATATTGAAGAACTCTCACCACGATTAGAAGATTACGTTCTGAGTTTCCAAAGACACTAAACTATTACGATCCTTTAGTGTGTGTTTTTGTTATGTACTAAGTATTCCGCAAATGTAATGTAATGTCCATGTACGATAAGCTTCGGGTCTCTACAGTTGGTATCAGAGGAAAGGTTTAGTCAACCTTTGGAAACTAGGATGCGAAAACATTAGTGAGATCCCTAGAGATATTTCTAAGGTATGTCTAGGGATGCCCCTAAGGATAAGTATACGTATAGGATATAGTTCTAGAACTATGGTAACGATATTAGATTAAACCAAAGATGATAGATATTTATGTTACTCCCCCTTTATTACGATTTTTGCCTCTCACACTATTCTTTTTTGGGTTTTAGAATATGGCTGGAAACAAGATGATTCACGATAATGGAGGATATGATGGACAATGGAATGATATTCTTCATGAGCAACCAAATGAAATGGGATTTGGATGTCCAAACATCATTATTATGCCGAATCAACAATCTCACAACATGATCAATAAAGTAAAATTTGGTAAGTTTCCTGACTCGACTAATAAGAGAAAGATGGAGTTCCATGATGATCATAGAGGAAAGAAAGTTCAATTTCCCCTATGTAAATCATGTGGGAAGAGGCATCAAGGAGAATGTTTCAAAGGAACTGGAAGATGCTTTGGGTGTGGAAAAGAAGGACACAAAGCCAGTAAGTGCAAAGGAAAAGGTTCAGTTAACACCATGGATGAGGATAATGGTATTGCTACGACATCAACAATGGTTAAATGTTTTAAATGTGGAATGTATGGGCATTATGCAAACCAATGCCCTAAGGGAAAGTCTCATGAAGAGAATCAGTATGGTCGTATGGGAAGTATTTATGTTGATGATGATGAAGAAACTACAAATGATATGTGAGATGAAAGAAATGTTGAAGCTCGGTCAATGGTCTAAGAATATAGTGGAATGATTACATGTTTATCATGTGTAATGTTGTATAAGTAATCTCATGGAATAAGGAGACATCTAAGGATTGTTACACTGTTGTCTTTCCTTAAGTTTTGAAAGTGTATGATGAATGGTACCAATAACCATGAAAGGTTATTCAGATATTTTTGGAATGTAGATGATATGCACATAATGAAGGAATAAGGAGAAAATTAAATGTTTGATAGTATTCATGAGCTCATGATTGATATAAGGACTAAGTGATATCATGGTTTGAGAATATAGAATTTTGAGGATTTTGGTATGTGGAAAGTGTTAACTTTTAACTGCATTCATGTTTTCACTAAGGTATTCAAGAGAATACATGATTAAGGACTTTGAATGTTTGGAATGTGACCAACAAAACATATCTTATGATATATGGGGATCGATGATGGTGTTAAATCTCTGGTAATCATTTTCACTATATTATGAGAGTCGACTGCAGTATTATGGATAAGCCTAAAAGATTGGAATGTATTATGTTGGACATAAGTTAGTATTGTTTGTTTTTTCAATATTATTGATGGGATGTTATATAGTTTTGGAAAAAGGACAACCTGCAGGACGAGCGACAGCCCATCGCTTCGGACAAGGCTGTGGGAATCGAACCCACAACCGAAGTGCGACTGGCCTTTATCGCCTACCACTGACCTACAGGAAGTCCCTGTTTAGTAGAAACTAGTGTTATTATATTAAGCAGTATGATATATGAAGTATAAGCCCATTTTAGGAACCATATATGATTAATCCCACTATAGATCGACTTATGTATATAAATTTTGCTAATCTTTTGAGACAGATGGAATGACCCGTCATTCTATCACATGATCTGCTAACACTTCACGAATAACAAATTCAACTTCATTTATTTAAGAGATGAAGTGGAAATTGTTCAAGGCACGAACAATAGTGAGATTGTACAAAAATAAAGTAAGTATTTATTCTAATTCAAATTCTTCAACTTTAGGGAAAAGATCTTGAAAACCAAAAATGTTGTCCTAGTGCTCTTATATCTGATTAATCAGATGGTACCTTAGATCGTCACAAATTTATGGATTTGTGATTGTTGGCTTTTCCATAGCCATGTTCTCTACCACTCTCCATCAGAACATGATTGTTAGATTTCTCTTCCATATCCATATTTTCACCTATGTGGAAACCCAGTGATTAGTTTATTTGGGTAACCGTTACGTTTCATACTTTTGTTTTTAAAGATTGGTTTTGGTATTCCTTTTTACGATGTGGGTTTCTATTAAATAAACTTTCGAGTAGTAAACCATTTATAACCCCGACGAATTTCGAGGGCGAAATTCATTTTAAGGGGGGTAGAATGTAACACCCCGAGATTTTATGAAAAATATTTTTTTTAATTTCATTAATGTCTTGTGTTGTACGCTACACCAAAAGAAGCTTTCACAACAAGCATCCTTGAATTTCCTTCCATTACACACAATCGCGACCTTCCACGATAGCGTGTGTCGTACGCAACACCAAGTTTCGCTAAACAACGATATGCTATTAAGATATTATTAAAACTAGCCGTTATGAATAGTAATAACCACTTTTTGAAATTTTGTAAATTTTATTTTTCAAAATGGACTTCATTTATGGATTAGGAGTATCGAATTTAGCCTAAGGTGAAATTTTGGTAATTTTCGGATAACTTTCATATTTTGATGAATAGTGGAAATTACTAAATTTTAATTAAAAACAACTTTTTCAATCGAAATAATTAATAGTTATAAATTATTAATTTGAGTGGTTTTAAAGTATATTTAGAATATATTTTTACAATTTAATACAATGTTGGACATTGGATGTAATTTCACATTTAAACTAGACATAAACAAGTGTCAATCTTTTGATAGATATTGTTTCTTAAAAACACGCTATTTGTTTTAACAGCGGGATTTAATTATAAAATTAATTAATGCAACTTTTATGTTATGAATTTGGTAAAATAGACTTCATTTTTGAATTCGGAATATGAAATATAGCTTGGGATGAAATTTTGGCATTGTTCTGAAAAACATCAATTTTTGATGAATAGTGAAACTACTAAGTGGTAGGTTAAAAACTGAATTTTGCATAAAACTTAATTTTACCGCTTCTGTGAATGGAATTTCAAAAATCCGAGAGACACGGTTAATATCAAGGACTAAAATGTGGTTCAATGAAATGAAAATAATTTTTTGGTGAATAGTAACTTTTTACTTTTTTTACCACGGTTAATAGTAAATAGGGTAACTAAGGGTAAATATGATATTAATATTACCCTAACACATGTCCTAATTCTATTGGACAAGTGTAATTCGACCAAAAACAAACTTAGGAATAAAATATGACCATTTAGGCCCACTTGGATTAGATTAGGACATTTATTATTAATTTATTTAAAGAAGGGTTAAAATAGTTAAAATCAAAGTTTAATAAGTAAATCATTTTTAATATGGGGTTATACATAAGATAAATTCAACTATAAATATTCATTAGAAAGCTAAAAAGATTTCCTACATGATGGTATTTTATTTGTAATTTTTAGACATCAAATAATATAATTTATTTATGACACAAAGATGATGTAGTAATTATCTTATTAATGAAATATTGACATAATTGATAATATAAATACCAAAATAAATGTAATTTAAGACTTTTTATGAATTCCACTAATTTTCTAGGTTACTATGATATATTATTGTTGATTTAATCAACTTGGTTCGAACATATAATTCTGTTATGACTTTCACAAAAATCATATATCAAATAGTGTCAAAATTGACACAAAATAGTTTTTAAATAAAATATTATATTATTAATTGTTATTTTATTCCTAAAAATCTAAGGTTCGGCCAAATGACTTAGATAAGGATATATGTATTAATAATATACAATTTGGGGTTCGTTTGGCATGTTATAGTAAGTGTATTAACCATGTAGTGAAAGAAAACAAAAAGACACGGTAAAAGTTAAATTATTTAACTTAGAGTTAAATCTAATTGATAAGGTTAAAATAATACCCTAAACTTGTCTAAATCTTATTGGTTGATAGGATTTCGACCCATCCCCACTTTAGCTTCGAAATAAGACCCTTTGGAACCATTATAAACCGATTTTGACTTTAATATAAAATAATATTTTGAGATATTCCTAAGGTGCCCCTCTCCTCCCCTATAAAAGGACACCTCCTCCCCCTCCTCCTCACACCAATTTGAGCACTCAAGCTCGGCCAACCCCTGCCAATTTCTCCTCTCCACTTCCCTAACAACATCCTAGAGGTTCTGGTCTTCCTCAAAGACCAATTTTAGTGCCCTAAGAGGAGGTCTCAAAGAGGCACTTCAAAGAAGAGGTAATTACCGTTACCAATTCTTTCATCTTTATTTCTTCTTCCACTTCTTCTTCTTAGGTTGTTTCATTATGAAGTAATAACATCAGTATCACTCATATACTGATATGTTATTATAAGTATGAAACAACCCTATTTCACCATCTATCCATCCTACGGAAAAAGAAATCACCGCGCGTGCGTACGTACGGAATACCGTCTCCACGCCGTGGTGTAATCTATTTTCCACCACCACCTTACATGGATGGGTATAATGGTGTAAAGAATAACTATACATAGTTATTACAACATCATATTGATTCTGATATATTGTATAATCCACTCCAATTCAAATCAATATTTATAGAAATGATATCATCGCTCGTGCGTACGTACGGAATACCGTCTCCACGACGCGATGAGATTCATTCTCCATGTTAACCATTTAAGAATGATTATAAAGTATATATAAGAAATAATAATGAAATATATGACATTGTAAAGCTACTGGATTTATGTATATATATATATATGTATGTCATCTACTTACTTCCATTCAAGACAATAGGGAAAGGAAAACAGCGTTCATGCGTACGTACGGACTACCGTCTCCATGAACGGTGTTTTTCATTTCATTTATCTATCTCTTATATATATATATATATATACTGAATATATATGATATATAAATCATATTTTATATTCTGGAAGTATGTAAATTATGATATAAGTAATAATAATGTCAATAACAACAAGTCAAAACACCTACGATAAAAGAAACGATTTTACCCAAAACGCCTCTTTAACATGGAATTTACAAAAGAACGGGTAATATAATGTCATAAGTGAACCATATATGATATCATAACAATTAATATGATTCTGTAATAAGTCAATGACATTATTTAAATCATTATACAGGAGGTTCGGACACATACGAAGCAAATCGGACCTAAGGTAAGGGAAATATCACAATCTCATTTTTATCCGAGATTGTTTATTCATAAGTATTTACTGGGGTGTATTTTATCATCCACATCCATGTTTCATCAATATGTAATATTATTTCCATCCACCTACAATTGTTTAAATCCATTTTTACCCTTCGGTGAGTTTTTAGTAATATCTATGAAAGGAATCTTTTGTCATACGAGGTACTTTTTGACTTTTCCGACAAAAGTACGAAGAATGTTTTTTTTAAATTATACGGCACGAACAGATTTCTACTGTTTTATAAAGCCTTATTTTCATGAAGCTTCCTCTAAAAGATTTCATGACTATTTTCAATAAAATATCTTTCTTTTAAAATTGCATGATGTTTTGTGAAAAGAAATTGATTTTGAAGAAGAAAGGACATTTTCCTCAAGAATTCAATTCAAGTGTTTTATCAAAATTATTTTCCATATAAGATAATAAAGGGTTCTGTTTCTATCCATATTTTTACATTGATTTGACTATGTTGTGATGGAATTATGTTTATGAATTCCTTTATCTTATATGAATGGTTTTATGATGTCATGTTGTTTAAGAATCCCATTTTTATTACATGGGTTATGCAATGATGTATGATTTATGATTTTGTGGCACACATAAGAAAGGATTCATTAAGAGATGGGTGGGACCTATATCTCCCTCCAATGCATTGGGTAAAGATTTTATATCTCATGAGATAGACATGGCTGGAATGGTAGGTTATACCGGTTCAGTGAAACAGGACTGAAACGAGGATTACTCGATTCAGAAAGGGACTTTGTCCACTAAGATAGTCTTGGCAATGAGTCTTGACTAACAAGAAATGATTCTCTATGATTATGTGTGTATGCCACAATGAGTAATGTTTTAAGTTATGATTTCATTTCACTACTATGATTTATCCCATGTTATGAAATTATGCTCTCTTTTGCAGGTTAAGATTTCCAAAAAAGTTATGTTCTTATGAAAATTATGTGATTGATATTTCTTTTGTTTACCCTTACTGAGCATTTGAGCTCACCCTTTTATGTTTTCTTTTCCCCAGGATATAAAGAAAGGTTTTAGGTAAAAAAAAAGGGATGACCTTTATGGGAGATATTGAAGAACTCTCACCACGATTAGAAGATTACGTTCCGAGTTTCCAAAGACACTAAACTATTACGATCCTTTAGTGTGTGTTTTTGTTATGTACTAAGTATTCCGCAAATGTAATGTAATGTCCATGTACGATAAGCTTCGGGTCTCTACAACAATAATGAAAGAAAAAAGTTTATTTTTCAAACTTCTATACTGAAAATTTAATTTTCTTTGTTAAAATGACCACATTATGAATATTGAGAAGAATGTATATGATATCATTATTTTAATATTACATAATTTGAATGAAAATCAAAAATACTATCTTAATTATTATAAGGAATTAAAATTATTAAATATAAAGCATGATCTATGAGAAGATGGGAATGGGAATTAAGCAATAATAATTTTCAAATTGAAAAATTAGGAAGAAACACATATTCCTGATAATATTATAGAATGAAAAGGTACAAGAAGAATAATAAAGTAACATTTCAAGATGTGATAACTTAAATAATATAAAGTTATATGGATTTAAAATTCAGGTTTCTCATATTTTTCTATGGCAGTCTCTAACTTTGATATTACATACATTGTGATCTGAAAAAACAACTAAAGTTACAGTTGATTTTTTATTATTCCAACAAATTTGTGAGAAAATGATATTGTTACCTGATAATGATAATATTCAAGGGATAATTTAAATGACATTTTTTATATATAGGTAATATTTCCTCTATCATTTTTTAATGTGATAATACATTTTACTAAGTATTTGGATGAATAAGCTAAATTATGAAGGCTTAGACATTATAGATGGATGTATCCTATTGAAGGGTACTTTAATTATATTTTATTCTTTTTTAATAATTAAATTATTAATTTTATTAACTATCTAATTAATTATATTTCCTTAATTATGATTTATTAGGTTCCTCATATATTTTAAATCATATGTGAAAAGTAAATTCCAACTAGAAGGCTCTATTGTTGAAGGTTTCCTAGTAGAGAAATATTTTACTTCTTTTTAGGTATGTAGATGCAATTGAGTTAAAATTAAATTGATTTAGATGAATTGATAATATCTTGGTTCAATATCATCATGATAAGAAATCATTTGACTTTCCTACTTTAGTATGACTAGTTGAAAATATATAAAATATTATAGTGACATAATTGAAATATTACAGGCACATAGATATATTTAACTAAATAGTCAAACTACAAAATCTATTTACTGAATAATTGAGGGAAAAATGAAGAAATGAGTGAGGATTCAAACTTATAATTGAACAATTATAATAAAATCTATTAATGAAGAGTTTATATAATGGTATGTATATTATGTATGTTCATAAATACTCTAATTCATATATATAATATGTTGAAATATATCTTCTATAAATTTAATAGATTGTATCAACTTTTATACGTCATTAATATTAATATTAGAGCTAAATTATTTGATCATTTAAAGTTTTTGTCTTAAGTTCCCCTAAAGAAAGATAAGAAATTTGATTCTTACAATATATATGGATTTAAATTTCATATAGTTTATTGAAAAGAAGGCTTAAAACACAAAATAATTGTAACTTAACAATCTTAAAACTAAGATACAATGGAGATCTGATTGATGTTATTGAATTAAACTCCCATGGTATTACATTAGTTATATCATTCAAATAAAATTAGTTTAATTTTACAAGGGGTATTAGGAAAGATTCAATATAATTTAACTTTATGAACTTCTCTTCATTGATAGATAATAATGAACATAAAGAACATGATTTTTATTTATTGGAATCATAATAAAAATGTTATAGTATGTGTAAGATAGAATATTTGAAGGGTGTAGTCTATTTATTAGAATTAAATAAATAGACTTTTATGATATAGTTAATTAATTTGAATAATTAATTTGTGATATTGAATCCCATCAATAAAAATACATTGAATTGTCTATCCATGATGATATTAAAACTATTGGTCTTGAAAACAAGGGTGAAGTACAAAATGTAATCATGGATATTGATAATAATATGGATCATAAAGAGAATAATATTTTATTATAGTCATCCATTGACCTATTTATTATATTCTTTATGTTTTAGTATTATAAATATGTGATTATATTTAAAAAAAATTATACACTAAATATTTAATTTATTAATTTTAAATTTTTTATAATTATTTCACAATACATGTTTTTTAAAGGTCATAATTTTTTATGGTAGAAATTTCTGGACTAAAGCATTTTAGTGATAGAAGTTTATTGTCATTATGTAGTATGTATATGATCCATACTTCATAATTATTATAGAAGATGTCCTCTATAATACATTTGTCATGCCCTTTGACTCTCTCTCCTAACTACATCTGTAGTTATTCTTAAAACTATATGAACCCATTTAATTTGACGTTAGGCTATTACTGTTTCATCCTCCCATAGTTCAAGGACACTAACATACCAAATAATTCTCTACTAGGAACTCATGTGTGCCTCACAATATTCCTGTGGTTGTTGACTTGTAGCATGGGTCTTGGGTGTTACCATGGGGAGACAATACCATCATATCAGAGTGTGAAATGGCTGATAAATAACCAAATACAATCCATAAAAAATAATCAAAGTGTGCGGAATCATTAAATCATATCATTATTTAATAAATGTAAAAGTGGAAGAAATAATTGATATAGACTCTCATTCATGATGGAAAAAAAAGATCGATCACCCGATGGGCTGGTCATGTATACAAAATAAATAAAAGAAATAAACAAAGTGCATAAGGACTCTACTATTATCCCAGAGCTATAACTCATCTATCTCCTTACTCTATCTAATTTTTCCAGTTTAATGATCAAATCTTGGGCCTCTTCCCAACCTAAACATATATTGAGTGATGATCTGGTTGGGTATTGATGTGTCATTATTGTGTGAGCTAGGTTTGAGTATAATTCAGTAGGTCACCACCAATTTGGTACTAAAAATAACTAGTAAATTCATGTATGTACATGTGATATGCTCAGATTAAATAAATAACTACACTATGAAAGTGTAAATAAAATAACCATTGTCAATCCATGGGTTCTAACATGTCACTCAGGATCGACTATACCTTATTCGGTCAATGTCGAAGTGTCTCTAAGTTTGTGACATATAACACCAACTGATATCATGCTCATGGCCAATTATTAGGAGAAAATCCTAGGAAATACAGTAATATCGTGCTTATAGTCAATTCCATGGGGATGACCCTAGACAATCTAGTGTCATTCATATATTTGATTCCAAGGAGAAAGGAAAAGGAAATTCTATAGACCCAAAGGATGAATCACATCATCTTGGGAATTCCATGTAGACCCCAAAGATAAATCCAAGGGGATTTCCCAATGAATTCTATATTAGTAAGCATCACAGTCAAATATAAGGGAATTGAAAAGGCATTCTACATAAATATCAAGCTCAACAACCAAATCTTAGGAAACCATCCCTAGGAATTACATTTATACAAAATGGATGAATCCCAAGTAACCACTTGGGAATTTCACTTAATGTCTTAAAGGAAGTTTGTCCCTCCCGTAATATCTTATACAATGCAGCTTTCAAGGTTTTTCCATCCACCCAAACTCATCTCACATAAACAAGGTCAGCCTCTCCAATATAGGACTTACCACTAACATTATAGCCATCTCTATATCACATCATCGATTTAGGATCTAAGGCGACACCCATGGTCATCTACACTCATTCACACACTTACCCGCTCAGAGGTCAATATATCTCTAGGGAACTCATTGAAATCCCCTAGGTCACATTATAGAACATACACCCACATGGGCTCTATTATTTCATTCTTGTGTATCAGGTCAACACCCATTACTCAGAGGTAATAGAATCCCATTACATCCTCATAATAATATCATGAAATCGCCATTGTAAAACTGGGTTCCCTAAACCAAAAATTATCAATACTTTTGATTATCATACCATTTGTACACTGATTTATGCATGATGTACACTTACCATTATAGTATAGACATTTGTGCATCCACTATTTAATTATAATATCCAGATATTAGTTGTCGTATAAAAAGGTTATAACATATTCCAGTCTATAACGAGATCCTCAAGATACTATGACATTAATCTTAAATATATATCCCATGGTTTGAATACATCACATTGACTGGACATAGTTGATGTCATACTATCATAGGTTGGGGGATCATAAGCATTGAAACTTATTCTCATGAAGTTCATAATTGGTGATCTCTAAGAGTTGAGATCATGAGGAAAGACCCACCAATAGGAACACCACGTGTTTTAAGTGTCATTTGTTGTTTCTATCTACAGACATGTGTATTGGTCTTTTAACTTAAAATCATTATCAATGTGTGTAATTTAATCGCATACTTTGATGCAAGGTGAAAACCATGAAAATAAAGTCATGGAGAGGTAGTTTGTGTTGGTTTTTTATTGGTGGTATGGAATTGGTTGAATGATCAAATATGATTTTTCTCTTCTGAGTTGAGGAAGTGATATCTTTGTCCTAGTTGATCAGGATGGTAGTACCTTCATTAAATCCATGGTCATGGTAGTCGAAGATAAGTTTGTCCAGTTAGATCAAAAAATAATAAATCATGGAATGTATGATGACACAAGTGTGTGTCCTGCTTTATAAGATATCGTATGACGAATAGATAATATTACATAGTGCGTATACATAAATTGGTTGTCGTTGATATGACTACTTCTTATCTCTTTAGGGACTATGATGGATTGCTAGATTCCTTGCTTAGTTTGTGAATATTATTCACTACTATTGAGATAAGAGCCTAGCGAGTAACACAAAATAGCACATTTAAGATTCTGCCTTATTATATTGAATAGGTATATTGGTCATAGTGCGCCCCACCACGGGTTCCGAGAGTGGTCTAAGATTTATCGATCACTGATAAATAAATAAATTCATTGTTATTCGAGTATAGAATAATTGAGTTGAATTTACTTAATAAAATTATTTACAAGTGTTTAAGTAAATACATGAAATAATATTATATGAACGAATATTATATAAAATATTCATGGTTCATTTAATATTATTGGGAATTATGAGTCAAAATAATGACTCGATTTTATCATATAATATATTTAATATATATTACAAGTATGTGATAAAATATAAATAATATAAATGACGTAGTTAGTGCGTCATGATTATTTATTCATTACATTTTTGAGTGGATGACAGATATAGAGGGGCCGAAAGCCCTAGCCAAGTATTTTGTACATCCACTATATAAGTAAATGAGGATCTAATTTTCTGGTGGGTGAGAAAATCATTCCAATGGATTGAGTTCTCTTCTCTCCACCTCCTGCATCTTTGTGAGAAAAAGACATTGTTCAAGTAATCGATCTAAGAACATCTTCATAGATCGTAGGAACAGAGTCGAGATGATCATCTCAACATCAAAGGTGTCGTCAGAGCTCCGTGCTAACACTCAAAATTTGACGATCGACGTTCGCATAGTTTATTGAAGTGTGTGTGGATTATCTAGAGGGGTTTGGCTTTTGATCCTTTAACCAATGATCACCGAAGACAAGATGATGATGATCGTGTCGCTAAATCAAATAAGGTGCATATTTGTTTATTTATTTATTGCTTATTTAATTCTGGTGAGATCTTTAGACATTTACCAGGGCTTGGATCACTAGAGAAGATGAAGTCACGTCATTTCGGGGATGTAAAATTTAAATTTCTCAGCCCACCAACTTCTGTTGCGCACCCAGGTAACTTCAATTGGTATCAGATGGATCTTATTAATTTTCTAAGACAAATAAAAATTATTTTTTACTAAATTAATTCGATAGCTTTAAATATGATCCAATGAAATAGACCACGCGTTGATCCGATTCGGAATGACCAAGTTATGATCATTTTAATTTTTTCACATGGATCAAAAATAGGATTTTATAGTTCAAAATTAAAGAACAATAATTTTACATATTCTTTCATGTTATAATTTTGAGGCAAGTACTGGTGACCATTTAATTTATGACAAAGTAATGGTCGGAATCCAATTACCGGTACATGTCAGAACAGTTTTATGTGATGAGGGATTGCTTCCCTTGGAATATTGGGGAAAAAAAAGAGGGGTGAAAAAGAATAGCTTCTTGAAGATGCAACGTCATAAATTATAATTATAATAACAATTATTTTAAAACAAATAAAGGCCATGTTATAATCTTCTTGACTTTTTTAGGAAAGGGACAGGCTGTTTTATTTTATTTTAACCTGGGGACTTGGCTTCCAATAGAATCCATGGTTTTAACAAAAAAACAAAAAAAAAAACCAAAGCTTCTAAAAAAAGCTTTACTCTTGGGACGGCCCTCACGTCCCCTGCTCGTGTGACGAAGTCGAGCTGCCACATCCCACGATCGAGGTCTTCCAAAAGCACCCCTCCTACTTCTGGACGACACCGGCCTATCGGCTTCTGACTGCCTTCCCACACCCCAATGCCGGAAAATGTCTCCCCATCCCGGCCGACTGCGAGACACCCCCTATCCAAATCATGCGACCCATGGGTAAAACGGGTCTGAACCAACCCAAAACGGGTCTGCCTCACTCGAACTGCCCACAACAGGTCTTCCCAACCCATGAAGTCCCTAGATGGGATCTGGACTGCTCGAAACAGGTCTACCCGACCCAAATTTGCCTCGAATGGGGTTTGTCTCGCTAGCTAAGGCCTTGGACACGTTCTTCCCTACCCGAAATGGGCCTGCGCCGGATCGGCTTGACCCGCAATGGGTCTAGACGGGAATTTCGGGACAAAATATTTTATAAGATTCAACCGTAAATTAATTTAGATAATTCATTTAATTTTAGTATTAAATTGAATTAATTATTATTAATTTGTTGGGTTAAAAGTAATAATAATTTTATTATTTAAAATAATTAATTTAATTTCAGTGTTGATTTAAATTAATTGATTTATTTATTTTTTAGAGTAAAAATTAAATTAATTTGTGGACGGAAGAAGATAAATTATTTGAAATGTCAAATTGATTTAATTTATATTTATCGCCCAACTTTAGATTTATTTCAATTGAATTTTATCACACATTTACTTTTCTGATTGGTCATGAGCAATTGACCGAATCCATGTATGTCTGGTTAATTTCATTGAATTATTTGTTATTGCGTGTAATGTTTGTAATAAGTAGTTAATTTAAGACGGTATGTGCATCATCATTTTTTTTAATTCAATATATATAAGGACTTACACACCCAATTTATTAATTGTATATTTCACTCCTGAGACCCATCTTATGTGTGCAAGTATATATTTGTACATTTGATGATGACGTTGTAAGGCACAAACGCTGCCAAGAAGAGGTGATAGCTTAGACGATAAATGGACATACTAAAAAGGGATGATCTGTATTAGGAGTCATAATTCGACTCAAGTATGACACCCCTAGGTTGTCGATGATCCGTTGTGTTAAGTGGATCAACCATTATTAGATGCTCAAGACCAGTTAGGTAATTTAGCTCCTTTATGCTCTATTTATTATTTTATGCATGTGATTATTTACTGTAAGGACACCTAAAATAATAAATAGATAAAATTCATAAAGACATGATTAATTTTTTCTATTAATGTTCAATTGAGAGAGAGACAACATAGTATGAACATATTACTAGAAATGGATTACATTCATCGAAAAATATAAAAACCCTCACAGAAATATTAAGTCACAAATGTCTTCCATCATTTAGATTTTAACAAAACTAGGTGTATGGGGTGCTCGGTTAGCCAAAGTTGATGGTGTCTCATACTACTGAGGATTTCTTATGAGAGCAATGGGTTGACTTAACTGGAGTTGGTAACAAAGGGGTAGCCATATCTAGCTTGTTGCAACTTTAGAGGCAAGCGTTGAGTAAATCATATTTATGATTTAAAAAAGATAGGATTTCACTAAAGCAGATCAATTGGCCACGATTTAATGCGGTTGTCCAGTCAAATGTCTACCTTGAACTCTCTGATTAGTGGTGTAGACATAGCTTGTAGACTATGATGGGATGCTAAAAAATCCTTGCCACTAGAATACTAAAGCGATGGAGTATTCCAATTCTAGTATAGTGGGTTGCTAGAGTTCGATAAAATAATGGGTGACATTTAATGATTTAATTAATTAATCAATAATGTGTAAATCGGTAATCAAGATAGAAGTACTAATCAGGTAGATTTTAATTTTGTAAAAAAATGGCAAGCAATATCAAAAGATAAACTACAATAATCATCGGACACAGAAAAATGTGCAAACTATCATGTGTTTCCAACAAGTAGAATGGGAGATTGCATGAAGTACTATGAGATCATAAATTTAAGGTACTAGTGTCCCCAATACATATTAAGCCACCTAAAGATGAGAGGGTGTTAAAAATTCTTATAGGAAATGCATGTATGACACATATGATGGTTATGTCATAGTTTTATCTTCAATGTTTGTGGTAAGTTGTGGACATGACATCAGGACATGAATGATTTCACGTGTTGTCTCATCTTGGAGAAGCTTTCCTGAAGAAAGTGAAGCAAAATATGAATTAGTGATAATTACACTGTTTACATGTAAATATGAAAGGCACATTAGGATATTTCAGTGGATCCCTTTCTCATATCATATTCACCCATTTACTCTGGTTTTGTTTAAGATTACAAAATGAACAGTATGGAGAAAATGCTTTGTTACCTTCTAGGTAAGGTTCACCGGGAAATAAGAACTTAAAAAAAGATTCATCTTTTGTTCTTAAGGAGGACAAGTTAGAAGACAAGACGATAAACCCAATGGTAAGAGTGATGCCAAAGCCACCTTTACAGTGTCCATAAAAGAAATAGGTATTAAACATGAGGTTATTTTCTTCTCATATCATGAAATAATATCTATGGAAATTTAAATGAAATGAACTAAATTGAATAAGAAAGTACTCACTTCTTTTTAGTGAATATTCATCAATTGTATGTAATGTCTCTACCATACTTATTGGGTATTAAATAAAATATGCTTATCACATATGTGTATTGAAAATAAAGTAACCAAGTAAGTATATAAACATTACTATAAGTAAGGTGTGTTCTCAAAGAGACTGAGAAAGGGTGGTTCCTAAGTCAGTAGTGAGAAGCACACAACATCAAATTTCTATGTTTAATGATTCTAGGTGAACTATTAATTATTTCCAAAACATTTATCTCATGTTTCCTTTAGAAACAAGGAGAAATTATTCCACATTTTGAAATGAATGTTGTTTGTGGTGTTTAATACTCAACCAATAGTTCATTAATTCTTTAATCATAAGAAATACTTGACGAATATAAAATGTAAGGCTTACATACCAAGTTGTGGAAAGATAATGTTTTTTCAATCAAAAAATAAGAATTTTTCAAGGATGTACCTAGTATGGTTATAGACTATGTGGAGTCACAGACCATAGGTATTATCGACATACTTATACACATAGTTTTGGGCAAAGAAACCTTTAGAAATTAAGGTAATCTACAAAGCTTTTGGAATTACTTCAGCTAAAAAGCATGAACCATTCCAAGGGTACGCTAGTTGTAAATATACTTCATTAGATTCCTTTAAGTTTTTATTAAGGAATGTGATTATTTAGTACAATATATGCATGGTTAGTTTCTTCATGTTGGTATGCTAAAGAATATCTTGACCAAGCACTCATCGATCAATATAATGTAGCATGGAGTAATTCCTGAATGCACATTACTTTACCCACATCACGAAACTGATACAAATAAAGAGGATCGATGATGAGTCTTACATGTTAACATCGATCAACATAATGTAGCATGGAGTATTTTTTAAACACACATTACCTTATCCACATCACGACATTGATGAGAATAAGAAGGATTGATGATGAGTCTTACATGTAAACATTGATCAATATAATGTAGCATGGAGTAATTTTTAAATGCGTATTACTTTATCCACACCATGGCATTGATGCAAATAAGGAGGATTGATGATGAGTCTTACATGTAAACATTAATTAATAAAATGTAGTGTGGAGAAATTCCTAAATGCACATTTCCTTATACACATAAGAGTCATGATGTAAGTAAAATAAGAATCAATTTTAAAACTCATGCATTGTAGATACTTCTATTTTTCAAGACATGCATTGCAAATAACAGTGCCATTCCATAAAAAAGTCAAACTATAATGAAAAATGGATATCATATGTTTTTTAGTATTATTTAAATCCATTTTCATAAGAACATGTGTTTAGACAAAAATAGTTTTTTGAGGGTATAAATGAACTTGCATCAAACAAAACACGATGTGAATCTCAGTTAATATTCTAAAGTATATATTGAATATTATTTAGATCTGTATCATAGAATTGTTATAGTCAATTGTTAGAATATATTTATATAAAAGGGTGCACATATTTATTTGAGATAGTGGGAGAATGATTGATTTGGTTTTAGTCAATTTCGTAGATGCACAAATAGTTGGAATATGAATGAGTTCCACCAGTGGTGTGGAAGATGATTATTCCAGAGAAACATGTTGTGTAGGAATATTAAAACCATAGGGATGGTTTTATTTTCACTATGGATGGTGATGCATTATTCATTGAGAATAATAATTCCTATAATTAGTATATGGAAGTTAGCTAAGATTGACAATATCAATTAAAATTCATTAATGGATTCCATGTATAAAAGTACAGAGGATTATTATTTTGAATACCAGGTGGATATTTAAGAAAAATTATACATGGATAGTATAGATGTGGTACCAATAATGCTTGATTGGTAATACCAACTCATTAAGCTTATATCCATTATAATTTTTATTTTCATAGCTAATTTATATGATCATTTTATTGTGCATTAGATTTCAATACCAAATTTTATGGAAGGTGTCTATAAGACGCAACCAGAAAGGGTTGGTGACCTCATGGAATGCCAATAAGGGGTGCTTATTACTAAAATCTAGTTTAGGATTGAAGTAAGTAACAAGATAATAGAATATTCATATAGAATTAATCTTGGTCATGTTTCTACTAGAGGTTAGTGATAGATCTATAGTTTCTCAAGTAAATTATGTTTTGATAATATTTGGAAAAACAACTATTGGTCTTATAGTTAGTTAAGACCAGAATGAAACAATATCTCCAGAGATTAACATAAAGTAACAACCTAAGTTCTTGGGAACTAGATATAATAAGGTAGATCCAATGGTTTCTTGGACCTAGTAAATTGTACATATATTGAAAATGTATTAAAAATACAATTTGGAACAATTTGAGAGAGAATTGTTTCCAATGTCACATGACATAAATCTCTCCAAGAAGACAAGTGCATCACATAATAAGAGATTAATGTGGTAAGTTTAATTCTATATACTTATGTGATGGATTAATCACATATTCCATGATATGTATAAGAAGTGATTTTTACAAAATATAAATTATAGTAGGAAAATATCAGTTATATCCAGGAGAACTACATGAGATGCATTTAGAACTATCCAATTGTACAAGATAAAGTACAATGGATATACCTGATATATGGAGGGGAAGGGATACTAGTTACGAGGGGACACAAACTATTATTCCTTGGATCAACATGATTTAATATAAAAAATAGGACGATGTGTTGAGGGAGGCAGGCTCATATAATACAGTGATATACATATCTACAAATATTGAGTGTGTTAGAGCTTTAGTGGCAGCTAAAGAAGTAGTATATAATATGGAACATTTTTTTCAGTTCTTGGAATTATACCTAGTAAGTATAGATTTATCAGAATATAAATTTTGATAATTCTACTACTAGTACTAGCCATTATGTCAAGTTTTGATAGTGGAAAAAAGTTAAATTCTTGGGGATTTCATCTATTGAGAAGTTTTACTCATGAAGTTAAAAGTCACAGATATAAAAATTGCCTCACTACAGAAACATGGTAGCCCCATGACTAAATCCATAACTCAGTAGAAACATGATCTGATCATGTGAGTGCTAACAAGGTTGGTTAGAAAGTTATCTCTAGTGAAAGTGGGAGTGTTGTAAAAGTGGGTGCCCTAGAACCAACTTTATCAATACTTTTGATTACCATACCATGTGTACAGTGAGTTATTCATGGTATAAACTTAACAATATGGTGTAGATGTTATTTCATCTAATATTTAATGATAATTTCTAGATATTAGTTGTCGTATCAAAAGGTTATATTAGATCATTGGATGTTCTTATCTACAGACATGTGCATTGATATCCTAACTTGATATCATTATCAAAATGTTTCATTTGATCATGTACTTTGATGCAAGGAGAAAACCATGAAAATAAATTCACAAAGGGGTAGTTTGTGTTGGGTTCATCATTGGTGTTATGACATTGGTTAAATGATCAAGATAGGATTTTTCACTTCTGAGTTGAGGAAGTGATATATCTGGCCTGGTTGATTAGGATGGTAGTACCTTCATTAAATCCATGGTCATGGTAGTTGAAGGTAAGTCCATCATTATATCAACAAATAATAAATTAAGGAAAGGATGATGACACAAGTGCATGTCATACTTTATAAGATATCACATGAAAAAGAGATTATATTACACAGTGTGTGTACATAGGCTGGTTTACATTTCTATGACTACTTCTTATCTCTTTAGGGTCCATAATGGGTTCTAGATTCCTCTCTAGTTCTGTGAATATTATTCACTATTATTAAGATAAGTACATAAAGGGTTTCACACAATAGCGCATTCATGATTCTACCCTATTATACTGAATAGGTATATAGGATATAGTGGGCCCCACCATGGAGTTTGAGAGTTGTTCAAGATTTATCGATCACTGATAAATAAATAAATTCATTATTATTCAAGTATAGAATAATTGAGTTTAATTTCTTTAATAAAATTATTTACAAGTGTTTAAGTAAATACATGGAATAATATTATATGAACGAATATTATATTTAATATTCAAGGTTCATTTAATATTAGTAGGAATTACAAGTTGAGTTAATGACTTGGGTTTATCACATAATATATTCAATATATATTAAAATTATGTGAAAAAATATAAATAATATAAATTACATAGTTACTTCTTCATGATTATTTATTCATTTATTATTTGGGTACTTTGCACATCCAATATATAAGTAAACTAGGAGATCATTTTTTGGTGTGTAAGAAACTCATTCCAATGGATTGAGAGATCCTCTATCCTCCTCCCACATCCTTGAGAGAGATATTCATTGTTTAATAAATCAATCCAAGGATTTTTTTGTGGATCATAGGAACATAGTTGACATGATCATCACGACGTAGAACGAATCATCAGAGCTCCATGCTGACACTCAGAATTTGATGATTGGTGTTTTCGTAGTTTATTGAATCATGTGTGGATGATCTAGAGAGGTTCGTATTTGTATCCTTCAAGCAATGATAATCGATGACAAGCTGCAGTCGATCACACCGTCGAATCAAACAAGTTACATGATTATTTATTTATTTATATGCCTACTTAATTCACACGAGTTACTTGGACCTTTAATAGGTCTCATATCAATGGAGATGATGAAGTCACATAATTATGGTGATGAAAAATTTAAAATTAATGGCCCATCGGCTTCCATTGCGCACCTCGATACCTTTACTCGCTAGCCTCATAAGGCATGCCTCACTAGCATCTCACTAACAAGATGGCCAAAGGCCCATATCACTTCCCAATTCATCATAGGTTAGTCCTCACTCACCTGACTTGTAAAAACCCTAGGAAAACCTACCTAATACTCACATACTACTGGGGGAGGAACACTCACCCCATGATCATCCTAACCATACTGGAGGTGATAAGGTATCTCACAGTCCCATAAAGTCACACTTGATCTAATCATTCTTATTCATCACTCACCCCTACCAAAGGGGACTAAGAAACTAATCCAATGATCCCTAAATCTTTCTCATTTCATAAAATCACACACCTTGGGGTTCATATATCTCCATGAATATATCTATAATCAAAGACTTGGTTATTGGTAGCCGAGACAATCAACATGGTGAAAAATTTCCATCATGGCCTTGACACTTTTTTCAATCCACTCATAGGAATCTAAATTTTTATTAACATATTTATATAATTTTAATAGTTCAATTGAACTTAGTGGAGGGTAAAAATTTCACACACAACATAAAAAAATGAATAATACTATAGGGAAATGCATGGGAACCACCTACCCCATTATTGAAGTTATTCCATTATTAAGAATATCCTAACAACTCTCAACTGAGATCGAACAATTCCAACGAGTCATTTTCCATCCACATGATACCCTACCTCAATCCAAAACATTAAAATGAATTAATTACAATAAAATTATAATTAATTACAAAATTTATAATTAATTTTAAAAATAAAATCAATGTAACATAATAACTGAATATCTCACTGAGAGACTTTACTGCATTGAAACTATGTCCAACCACTCATGGATTGTCTACAGCATACTCCTGACATCATTCTGAAAAACATACCTCACATAAGACATCGATTAATCAACTAATTTCATCAAATTAGATAAAAACCTTAAAATAATTCATATAATGATATACCTTAAATGAAACGGTGTGTGATAGTGTGTGAGCACAACCTTGAGACATCCTCTATCTATCACACATAAAATCTTCATCAAATCAGAAATATTTCACCATTATCCACAATAATCTTCAATGAAACCCTAATATGGGTCACCCACATTAAAAGGAAACATGCGATAAATATTAGGGAGGAAGGAGAAGGTAGATATCACCTCAAAAATCCTAAGAAAATGCACTAAAAACACCCCAAACTGAGGGTAAATCGAAGAAAACAAAGGGAGGGATGTTCCCTAGTTTGGTTGTGTATGCGAGAGGAGAGGAAGAGGGAAAAGTGGGTATTAAAAATAAAGAGATAGGATATATTATTTCATTAAAAAAATAAACTATAGAGGGTAACCATGGCTTGAACGATGACCTACACCACACTATGGTGTACCACCAAGTAACCCCAAAGGATCCATTTATATGCCCAGGAATATGGCTGGGATCTTCATCAGTCATCCTTGTAGATAGGGATATCCCCTTTGAACCATGTAGATCTCTACGATGTGGTCGAGATCACTTATCTATTTTTCACAAGGATAATCCATATGTTCCATGCTCAGTCGAGCAAGAAACACCTAGCACCACAACCATAAGACCTCCCCCTCACACTTTTTTCTAAAACATATGTTCCATATGCCTCGATCACCCAGACCACCTCCATGGGAACCCAAAATTCCCACCCTAGGTGTTTTGTCTCCACCATTCTCCAAAGAGGGGACCCCCCAAGCGCCACGTTCATAAAAAAACCTAAGGGCCGGTACCTCTCAATATTTCTCACCATAGCCACACACAGACCCCTAAGGTTTAAAGGAGCTAAAAATCTTAGAACAATGATATAAAGTTTTTCCCCTCACCATTTTACAAATTACACTCTCATTGAAAAAGGCATTTTTTGGACCATTTTTCATAGGGATAATTCATATTAACTATGTGCTCACTAAGAGGATATTCCCTCCAAAACACCCTACCACCAAAGATTTGGGTGAGCCAAAACTCCCAACTCCAAGGGTATTTTACTACCCATTTCCAACAAGGAAATCCCCTCACACCACAATATCACTCAACCATTCCCTGATATCCACTTGAGTATATAAACAACCCTTCAGGACTCATTACATAACCAAGAAAATATTCTTGAGGCATTCCAAACCTCATAATCAATATCCAAACACTAGTTCTCAAACTGAACCTCTCCCAAAAAATAAAAATTCAAATTCCCCTATAATTACTTAACCTATACAGGCATGGTTCTTTATAATTAGGTTTTTAAAATGATGCGCATGTTCCAATAAATCAGGTGGTCTCTCTACTAACCTAACCAAGATACTAGAGGGTCATGGTTATTGGCATGTATTTTAATATAAAAAAACATAAGGGATTTTTATATTAATATATATATATTTTTAAAAATATATAAAAATAATGGCATAAATGAGACAAGAATCAATAGTTTAAAAGATTGGAATTTAAATGGTTTAAATATAGTGTCACCACTAGAATATTTTGGGGTGACAACTAAGGATTTAAATAGCATATTCAAGTATAACTTGGGCCAATTAAATTTTGAGTCAATGACCCACCCCATTACTTGTACAAATTTGTGTCATATGAAAATTTCTTGGTAGAATGGGGAATTTGATATATAGATAAAAGTAAAATTAACAAAGAAATCATAGCCCATTAAATTAAATGTTTTAATTATATACTTTATCATTCTAATAATTTTAATGTCTATTTTTTATAGAATTTAATATATTTTAATATCCGAAATATGATTTCATATACATGGATGTTAAAAAAATAGTAATAAATAGAAGGATTTGAGATGATAGTGTGGAATGAGTTTAATGATATATCTTTAAGTATTCAATAGATGTATGAGAAGGTACCTAAAAGGGTCCATCATGATTATTGGGAGGATTTATGGATATTCATCACTATGAAGAGAATAAGGTATTGAATAATTTCATATTAGTTTGATGTTATTTTCCAAATAAAAATATAAGTTTCATTAAAATATAATGTTTATTTATTTTAGGATTTATGTAAGAAAAAAACATTGAGTAGAGAAAATCAATTAATTATTTACACATCTTGTTCATAGATATTTTTTGAGCAAAAGACCTACCATAGATGTACTTTCTAACCTATGATATTTATATATTATATATTCATTTTTTCATATACTAAAATATTCATTAACTTGTTTCTTATATAGGGTACAAAGAAGGAAAATATAGTCGGTAGGATGGAACTATGGTTTGATATATATAAAAAATGTGATGCAATTATATGAATGATTTTTCTAATGACACTTCTAGAAATTAGAATATTTGTGATTGGTCATTTACGATGGGGCCTCGTCATAAATGACTTGTTGTAGAAAAGGGCACCGCAAAAAAAAAACTATTTGTGATAGGACGTGGAACCGTCCCAAATAGTTTCCCTGAGATTATTTTAAAAAAAGTATTTGCGACAAGTCGTCGTAAAAGATCCTTTCACAAATATCTTAAAAAAATTAACATAAATAAAATTGAATAAAATAATATTAGAAAATAATAGTAATATAATACTGGAAAATAATAATAATACTACTAATATTAATAATATTAATATAATGATAATATTATTATTAATATTAATGAAATAATAATATTAATATTAGTAAAATAAAGAAATTATAAAATTATAAAATAATAATATTATTAATATTATTAATATAATAATAATAAATATTATTAATAATAAAAAATAATAATATAGTTAATATTAATGAAATAATTATATTAATATTAGTAAAATAATAAAAACTTATAAAATAATAAAAAACTCAACATTCATAAAAATATAAAAAATAATAACAAAAAAAATATTTTTTTTTAAAAAAAGATAAAGTAATAAAATAATAAATAATAAAAATGAAATAAAAAATAAAACATGAAATATTCACTACAATATTGAAACACACTATATAGAAATGTAAATAGTTAATATAATAAAGAAAATTGCATTCAAAATGTTTTGTCATATAAAATAGATATATCACTGGGGGTCCTCTAGAGGAGCTGGAGGAGATGGCGGAGGGAACTTCATCCCTAAACCATGAGTTAGACGTCGCATGTACTCTATCTACTCATGCTGTTGTGGCAGTCATCGACACATCTCCCCCTCCTCCTCCACCTGCTGTCATTAGAGCTCTTCATGTTGTTGCTACTGCCATTGACGCATTTCTAACTACTGTCATCGATGCATCTCCTCCTGCTCCCTACTCATACTCTCTATAAGCTCACTCTGAGCTCACAGATATTCCATATACTATCTAGTAGATGATTCTGATTAATTGATCCTAATTATTACTAATTAATCATAATTAATACTAATTAATCATAATTAATACTAATTAATCTTAATTATTACTAATTAATCCTAATTATTACTAATTAATTCTAATTATTACTAATTAATCCTAATTATTAAAAATTAATCCTAATTATTAAAAATTAATTCTAATTATTACAAATTAATCCTAATTATTACAAATTAATCATAATTATTACTAATTAATCCTAATTATTACTAATTAATCCTAATTATTATTAATTAATCCTAATTATTTCTAATTACTCAACAATCCGAACAATGGGAGGATCCATAACCCATAGAATTATTATTAAAAATAAACAATAAGAAAAGTGACATAAGGGATCTAGGTACAAGTGAAAGAAACCTGTAACGTCCCGGTTCTGGAAGCCACCCAGAGGCGCCCCATACCCAGTTGGTCACATGGCCTCAAGCGCATTTCCCCAAACGCCAGAGGCTGCCGACTAGAAGCGAGGGCATTGAGTGTGATAGTAGGGAAACTATTCCCTCATTGGCAGAGTAACACAATGGAAGGGAAACAAATACACAATAGCGGAAGCAGTAAATATACCAACAACAGTAATAGCGGAAGACTGGAATAACAAACTGAAGCACATATATATATGATGCATGGTACATATGTCTAGGAAATCAGCCAAAAAAATCACAATGATGGAATACAAACATTACTAAACCAAAGTAAAAAAGAAACAGATAAACAACTCCTCAGTATCGCAAGCCTAAGCTTGGTCCCATGATCTCCAGCTCCACGAGAGGTCAAGTACCTGAAGTAGAAGGGCGCTTGCCATTTTCTATACCTGTAGCAATATAATCTGTTTGGGCCCAAAATCATGGCCCAAACAGGGTGTGAGACTAAATCACAACAGACAACCACCCAAAGATCTGTGCCTAACAGTTAGTGAATATATGACTGGTAAAAGTACAGAAGCAGTAAACAAGAAAGTACTCAGCAGAAAATAATTCCGCATACCAAAAGCAACTAATCAAGCATGATAACCCTCTAGGAAGTGAACACAACCTATCCCCTTTAGTTCAAAGTATAGGAATATACAAGGAATCTCTGAGGAAGCACTCACAGTCAATTCCCCTTATAGTCAAAAGTAAATCAAGAATCTCTGAGGAAGCTCACACGGTCAATCCCCCTTTTAGCCCCAAAGGTCAAAGACTCTCTGAGGAAGCTCACTCAGTAAATTCCCCTTATAGCCCCAAGTTATTCAAATACTCTCTAAGGAAGCTCACTCGGTCAATTTCCCTTATAGTCTATAGTGCTCAAAGACTCTCTAAGGAAGCTCACTCGGTCAATTACCCTTATAGTCTAAAGTGCTCAAAGTCTCTCTGAGGAAGCTCACTCGGTCAATTCCCCTTATAGTCTACTACACCAGGTTCTCATGGACCTGTGCAGGTCAACGAGCATAGCAAGGTAAAAACGGCCAAGCTAAACCACAAGAACTACTTGGCTAATTAGTCTACAACATATCAAGCATGTCAGAATACAAACACTCCACCCTACAGCACTAGGCATGGAAAAAAGGCAAGGTGGAAAAACAGTATAAGAAGACCAAAAGTCGTAAACAGAACATGCATGGGAAACACATCAAAATCATAGAAATAAACCCTATTCATATCCAATTAACCTATACACAAGCATACAAGCATGACAGACAATCAATAGGGGTAAAACGGTAAACACGCAATACCCCGTTCAAGGGTATTGGTCAAAATTGCACATAATACTCAAAGAATTTCAACAGAAAGGCAAAAACCACCTACCTTGGCATTGTAATATCTCTATATGTGAACCTAGAGGCTTGAATTACCCTAGGATGCCAAATATCTACAAAAACGTATAAAACAGTCAACCTAAGATATCTCACGAGAGAGGAGAAATATGAAGATAAGGATCTAGGAGAAAAGAGAACTCATCAATGCGATTCCAATGTAATCGACGATGTTCGATTCGGAGGACGGATTCTTGCTCGGGGGTTCATTGAAGATCCATGGCCGTACGGAGCTCTCGATCGAACGATACCTAGAAGGAGAGCGTTCTGGAGATTAGACGCGACCCCAATGCGTTTAATGAAAAAAAGAAAGTACACGACGTGTACTTTTGAAGTACATGACGTGTACTCGATGTTTCCATACTCTGATTTAGGCGGCCTCCAAGTCACCCCACACGGATGTGTGCATGGACGCTACATGGCCAGCACCTGGCTACCTGTGGTAACCGAGTACACAACGTGTACTCATAAAGCACACTGCGTGAACTTCGAAATTTTCAGAATTTTCTCTTTTCTCAAAAACGACCAGAAAAGGAAAATATACATGAAAAGAATGTTTGGGTTCCTAAAAAATTTCCCCCTTAATGAAATTCGTCCTCAAATTTCCCTAGCACGGCGTAGAAGAAGAAACCCCGAATAGTTTTGGCCATTGTGCTTGTACATCAGCCTCCCTCTCCCAAGTCTCATTATGTACCTGCCCGTGCTGCCATAGCACTCATACCAGAGGAACAAACCGGCCAAAGAGAACCTTTGTACTGCGATCAACAATCCGGATAATATGCTCCTCAAACGACGCATCCACTTCAAGCTCAACCTCCTCAGGTCGAAAGACATGATACGGTTCTGAAAAGTAATGTCGGAGTTGAGAAACATGAAAAATGTCGTGCATAGCCCGATACATTTGAGGTAACAACAACTGATAGGCAAAATTTCCAACTCTCTACAACACCTCAAAAGGCATGGCGTACCTCGAAAATAGCTTACCCTATCTCCTAATCCTCCTATGTCCCATCCTCGGTGTAACACGCATGAAAACATGATCCCCGACCTCGAAATCCAGAGGTCGTCTCCGCTGATCAGCATAAGACTTCTGTCGAGACTGTGCAATAGTCATCCTCTTTCGAATCAACTCTATCTGCTATGTGGTCTCCAGAACAAGACGAGGTCCCAACAAAGCTACCTCTCTGGCCTCTAGCCAACATAAGGGTGATCGGCATGGCCTACAATATAAATCCTCACAAGGTTCCATCTGAATAGTTACTAGAAAACTATTATTGTAGGAAAACTCCATAAGAGGTATATGATTCTCCCAAGAACCTCTAAAATCCAGAATGCATGCTCGGAGCATGTCCTCAAGCACCTGAATCTTACGCTCGGATTGGCCATCTATCTGGGGGTGGTAAGTTGTACTCAAAAGTACCTGTGTACCCAAAGCCTTTTGAATCCCCTTCCAGACCCGAGAAGTAAAATGTGCATCCCTATCTAAAACAATGGAGTGTGGAACTCCATGAATATGTACAATCTATCGGATGTACAACCATCCCAGCTCATAAAAATTGAAGGTCTCCTTAATCGGAAAGAAGTGATAAACCTTTGTAATACGGTCAATGAAAACCCAAACTACATCATTCCCTCAAGGATACCTCAACAACCCTATTACTAAATCCATCGCGACGCCGTTACACTTCCACTCGAGAATGGGTAACTGTTGCAAAAAGCCCTGATGGCCGCTGATGCTCCACCTTCACCTGCTGATAGGTGTAACACCTCATGAAAAAACCAGCAACATCACTCTTCTTACCTAGACACTAATACTAGCGGTGTAGATCACAATACATCTTAGTGACGCCAGGATGAACTTCCCAAACTGAGGAAGCTCACTCGGTCAATTCCCCTTATATCCCCAAGTGGTTCAAATACTCTCTGAGGAAGCTCACTCAGCCAATTCCCCTTATAGTCTAAAGTGATCAAAGACTCTCTGAGGAAGCTCACTCAGTCAATTCCCCTTATAGTCTAGAGTGCTTAAAGACTCTCTAAGGAAGCTCACTCGGTCAATTCCCCTTATAGTCTACTACACCAAGTTCTCACGACCCTCTTCTGGTCAATGAGCATAGCAAGGTAAAAACAGCCAAGGTAAACCTCAAGAACTACTTGTCTAATCAGTCTATAACATATCAAGCATGTCAGAATACAAACACTCCACCCTACAACACTAGGCATGGAAAACAGTCAAGGCAGCCAAATAGGCTAAGCAGACCAATGTTCGTAAACAAAACATGCATGGGAAACACATCCAAAGTATAGAAATCAACCCTATTCATATCCAATTAACCTCTACACAAGCATACAAGCATGGAAGGCAATCAACATGGGTAAAACAGTAAACACGCAATATCCCGTTCAAGGTTATTGGTCAAAATTGCACATAATACTTAAAGACTTTCAACGGAAAGGCACAAACCACCTACCTTGGCATTGTAAGATCTCTATATTTGAACCTCGAGGATTGAATCACCCTAGGATGCCAAAGATCTACAAAAATATATAAAACGTTCAACCCATGATATCTCACGAGAGAGGAGAAATCAGAAGATGAGGCTCTATGAGAAAAGAGAACTCATCGATGCGATTCCAACGCAACCGACGATGTTCGATTTGGAGGACGGACACTCACTCAGGGGTTCGTCGAAGATCCACAACCATATGGAGCTCTCGGTCGAACGAGACCTGGAAGGAGAGCGTTCTAGCAATTAGACATGAACCCAGTGCGTTTAATGAAAAAAAGAAAGTACACAATGTGTAATTTTTAAGTACATAGCATGTACTCGCTGTTTTTGTACTCCGTTTTAGGTGGCCTCCAGGTCACCCCACACGGATGTGTGCATGGCCACTACACGGCCACCACCTGGCTACCTACAGTAACTGAGTACACGACGTGTACTCATAAAGGACACGGTGTGTACTCATAAAGTACACGGTGTGTACTTTGAAAATTTCTATAATTTCCTCTTTTTTAAAAAACAACCAGAAAAGAAAAACATACCTGAAAAGAAGGTATGGGTTCTTACAAAACCAAAACAAGAAAATGAGTAAACAGATCAGCCCTTAGTTATGCCACCTTTAACACGGTAACCACCACTTCCTCTTGGGTGCCTTCCTCTCCTCCACTACTTCGGAGTCTGCCATACACCATCCTGATCAGCCACGGGGTTCATCATCCGAGTTATTCTCACCAGGTGGAGCATTATTTGAAGAGTCTCTAGGATCAAAGTGAGGAACATCATCATTCTTATCAATAGTAGCTGACGATTTCATCTCTAAAATCTACTCCTTAGAAGACTGCCCATCATATCCATAGAAAACACCTTCTTTGACAGCCTATGAAGCTAATAAGGATGGAGAAGAAACATTAAAAACGCGACTCTTCAAAATAGAGGTGCCTTTACTTTCACGACTCTACATATAGAGAGCATCAAACTATAGAGAATTGATTGAATCAAGCATGGAGAAGAAGTTATTTTCCATAGCACAAGTGTTGTGCTCTTTCATAGGGGGTTCTACTGCCTTAGTTCCCATAGTGATAACAACAGGAGACACATGTTCCTGTGAAACATGTCCACCAAGCAGCAAATTATTACTATTTATTACTACTTATTACTAATTAATCCAAATTGTTACTATTTATTACTAATTATTCCAAATTATTTCTAATTATTACTAATTATTACTAATTATTACTATTTATTACTAAATATTACTAATTATTCCTACTTATTCATAATTATTAATAATTATTCCTAATTATTCCTAATTATTCCTAATTATTCCTAATTATTACTAATTATTACTAATTATTACTAATTATTACTAATTATTACTAATTATTACTAATTATTACTAATTATTACTAATTATTACTATTTATTACCAATTATTACTAATTAATCCTAATTATTAATAAGTATTACTAATTAATCCTAATTATTACTAATTAATCCTAATTATTACTAATTATTACTAATTATTACTAATTATTGCTAATTAATGCTAATTATTAATAATTATTGCTAATTATTGCTAATTATTACTTATTATTGCTAATTATTTCTAATTATTGATAATTATTCATAATTATTCCTAATTTTTGTTAATTATTCATAATTATTGTTAAATATTACTAATTAATCTTATTTATTCCTAATTATTACTAATTAATCATATTTAATCCTAATTATTACTATTTATTCCTATTTATTACTAATTAATCCTAATTATTATTAATTATTCCTAATTATTACTAATTAATTCTAATTATTACTAATTAATCCAAAATATTACTAATTAATCCTAATTATTACGAATTAGTCCTAATTAATCATAATTATTACTAATTATTACTATTAATTACTAATTATTCCTCATTATTACTAATTATTCCTCATTATTATTAATTATTACTAATTATTACTATTTACTCCTAATTATTACTAATTATTACTAATTATTTTTAATTATTACTAATTATTCCTAATTATTACTAATTATTCCTAATTTTTCCCAATTAATCATATTTAATACTAATTATTACTAATTATTACTAATTATTACTAATTATTACTAATTATGACTAATTATTACTAATTATTTTTAATTATCACTAATTATTAACATTTATCACAAATTATGACTATTTATTTTTATTTATAAATATTTATTTCAATTTACTACTTATTAACGCTAATTTCTACCAATTATTGCTAATTATTACTAATTATGACTAAATATTAATTATTATTAATAATTTTTCTAATTAATACTAATGGCTACTAATTAATAATAATTAATATAACTATTAATTAATACTAATTAATACTAATCACACGTATTTGTAAAAACAGATAATGCAAAATAAAAGGATTTAATTCTAATTTAATTTAATTACAGCTAATTAACAATAATTATAACTAATATCAAATAAAATGAATTAACTAAAAAAATAAAAGTAATAGATAAATACCTTAAAACTGAATATTTTGAAGGATTTAAGCCGCAAATATTGCTCTGATTTAAATTTTCCAACTTAAAATTTTTTGAGAGAGAACGTAAGTAGAGAGGGAGAGATGAGTAGAAAAAGGAGTGGAATGAGAGGAAAACGGATGTGGGTATATATAGGTTAGATTAGTTGCGACGAGATTATTTGCAACTGGTCCCTTCACAGATACAAACCCCCTATTAATTAGAGGTGGTGGTTAAAATGGTATTTGTGACGGGTCCCGTCGCAAATACCAACTTGCCGACATACTATTTGCGATGGGAGATAAATCTCATTGCTAATACTAAAAAAACACCACTAGATATTTGTGGCGAGCTCTTATGCCCATTGCAAATACCCTTCCCGCGGTTTGGTGCGCAACTCACGCCAAACCTTTTGCGACAGATACCATATACTCGTCACAAATAACTACTTATTTGTGATGGGTAAAGGGCCTCGTCGTAAATAGTACCTCCCAATGGACATTTTGCGACATGACCCTTCCCCGTCGCAAATACCCATTTTTTTGTAGCGTGATGTGGGGGTAAAAAATTTAACTATACGATTTTTGTTAATTATTTCATTCATTTAAAATTTTAAAATATATCATTTATAGGGTAAAAGAAAGGATATATGTGATTCCAACTCCATGAAATCCTTTTCAGACTCCCTTGGAAATCTTTTTGGTCAGTTCCTAGGGATGGAGCATCCTAATCATGTTCAGGGGAAGGGTGATAGACCATACCCATCACAAGCCTTTAATAGGTCACCAAGATCATTTTTTATAATTGTATCTATTACAAGTTCTAGTGATCCTCTTCCTACATAATCTTTAAAAGAATTTATTTCAATGAAAAAAAAATCAAGGAATTTGATACGCATATAAAATCTCAGGATGTAGAGGTCACAATATCACAAAATATAATAAGTATTTTATAAAAAAGATGACTCGAAAAATCTCTAAAAATATTTCCATAGGATTGAGAATACTGAATAGTTTAATTTCTCAATTATCTATTATAATATATTATTTTCCTTGTATATTAATATATTAAATATTTTTTTCAAAAATTACACTTATACCATGTTGTGTGATTTTATTATATTTTGTGATTGGAATATATTATATTATGTTTGATGTTAAGTTTTGTGATGGTTGTTTCCTTTTATATTTTTCCCTTATTTTAATATGTTTTTTTTATTATATTGAATAAATTTTATAGAATTATATATAAAAATTTCTTTTATTTGATAATATGTTCTATGTTTGTGTTAATAAATAAATATAATGTTATTTATATTATATTAATTTTTTATGTATTATATTTATCTACCTTAAAAAAATAAAATTAAAAATTAAATCATTGTTTTTTATTTTTTTAAAAAATAAAATTCTATCACTGAACCAAATTTAAATAGTAGACAGAGATTCAAACATCGTTAATCATCTTAGGATTTACAGATGATTCATTGATTTATAGATATTTTATAGTTGTTCAAACAATTATTGGTTATTATGTGGCTCTATGTTGGATATGTTTAGCCTAAACATCTCTAATCCTTTTTTTTAAATTTTCAAAAAATATAGATTGAGGTTATATGGGAACCAGAAATAGTTACACGCCATGAATGAGCCACTATACAATGAAATTTGAACCCAAATTGCCAATAGACCACAAAAAAAGGAACACAACAAAAAAGACTGGGATAAACCAATCAAAAAACTGACTCATGCCTAGTTGGACATAGAAAGGGACTCAGATAACTGATTAGACACCCTCAATATCTATGAGTGGTAAGATCCCTAAGCAAATATCTGTCAACTCCTCGGTCCTCACATGGAGTGGATGCCTCTATTCCCCAACCCATGTGAATCGTCCCATCAAACCAGTACATTGTCTATTCAAATTTTCTAGTATGAACCCGAAGTCTTTTGGAGATAATGGACCATCGACCAATGATAAAGCTTTAAATAATTGATATACCCATCAACACCCCACCTTTAGAACATCAACCAAGAATACCAAACCAGAACAACCTACACAAAAGTTGAAAAATAATAGATGATTCACCTTCAAAATCCATTGATGAGACTTCACCTAGGGGATGCACTACCACAAAACGGGGTAAGGGAAGCACATTGTTTTATCAGCGCTAAGCAGAAAGCGCTGATAGGGGGGCTTTATTCGCACTAGCTAAAAGAGATGATAAATCTACCCTTTATCAGTGCTAAAAAAAGCCCTGATAAAGGTGTACCCTTTATCAGCGTTTTTTAAGTCTGATAAAAGTTTGTTATATTATTTTATAAACAATTATTATATTTGTATTAAAAAATAATGTTTATTTGTATATATTAAATAAAAAGTGCATGTTTATGATTAATATATATTTTTTAATAATTCATATATATATATATATATATATAATGTTTTTAAAAAAGATTACAATTAAATATATATGTGTTTCCAATGAATTTGGTCAATTAATATATTGATCATGGGTGCGTATATGTTTTGTTTCATCATGAATGTTCATTTATATATTACACTCTTATTATTATTCATGTTGTCCATTGATGTCTTGTTTTTTATTATATATATTTTACTAGGTGTATATGATTTTTTGTTACCCATATATATATTATATTATGTTCTTAATACTTATAAAATTAAATTAAATATATTTAATGAATAAATATATTTTTATATTTATAATTATTAAAATTTAAGTATATATAAATACTTTTTAAATATATTTATTTTTAATTATAATTATAACTATATATTTATATATAAATAATTATAAAATTAGAATAAACACATATATTATAATTATGTATATAAATATATTTATAAATATATAAAAATATTTATAAAAATATTTATTTATATTTATAATTATGACTATAAATAAATATATATATGTAAAAAATTATAAAAAATATATTTATTATACTACTTATAAAGTTATAAATTTATAATTAAATAAATATATTTATAAATATATACAAATATTTATAAATAAATACAAATATATATAATTATAATGCCTAAATAAATATAGATATATTTAAATAATTAAAAAATTATAATAAATATATTAATTATATATATATTTAAAAAATTATAAATATATTTTTTATAATTATATATATATATATATATATAACTACAATAATAAATAATTTATTTATTATAATTTTTAATTACAAATAAATAAATATATATTTATTAGTTATAAATATAAATAAATATATATTTATTAGTTATAAATATAAATAAATATATATTTATTTAAATACTTATTAATTTAAAAAAATAATATTTATTATTTTCATATATAATGTTATATATATTTAAATAAATATATAGAAATATTGAGAAATAAATAAAAAATATTTATAGTTATAGTTATAAATAAATACAGATATATTTAAATAATTATAAAATTATAATAAATATATTGAATATTAATATTAATAAAATTATAAATATTAGAAATATTAATTTTTTATAATTTTATAATTATAATTATAAATATATATATTCATATAAATAATTATAAAATTAGAATAAATATAGTTTTATACATCTATAATCTTATAAATATATATAATTAATATATTTATTATATATATTTCTAAGATTATAAATATGATAAGTATATTTCTTATAATTTTATAATTATTTAAATTAAAATTTTATAAATATAATTATATATTTATCATGTATATAATTTTATAAATATATATAATAATTGAAATAAATTATTAACATTAAATCTTTATCTGCGCTTTTTTAGCGCAGATAAAGAACTATCTTTATCAGCACTAAAAAAGCACTGATAAAGGGCATCTTTATGAGTGCTATATTTTTAGCACTGATAAAGACAACCTTTATCAGGGCTAAAAAAGCACTGATAAAGGAATGTTTTATCAGTTCTTTTTATTTTAGTGCCGATAAAACATACCTTTATCAACATTTTTTAGCTAGCACTGATAAAAGGTTCATTGGGTTTTATAAAAAAACCTTTCTCCTCCTTCCTCAAACCCCTCAAGCTCTTGCAGAAGCCGATCATTGTCGTTGCACCACCACCACCTCCTCCTCCTCCTCCTCTCCCACTGCCTCTCCTTTTCCATGAACCACACCTCCATCATGTGCCTCTCCTCTACCGCGAACCAGACTGCCGTGCGCCTCTCATCCGCCATGTGCCACACCTCTGCCGCGCACCACATCTCCACCGTGCGCCGCACATCCACCACATGCCACACCTCCATTGTGCGCCTCTCCTCCGCCGTGCCCCTCTCCTCTTCCACGCGCCTCACCTCTGTCAGGCGCCTCTCCTTCGCTGCGTGCCTCTCCTCCGTCACGAACGCACCTCCGTCGCGCGCTGAATGACACCTCCGTAGTGATTTTTCTCCTCTTTCTCTTTGTTTGATGGTGATGTTGTGAATTATACAGGCTAAACACCCCACTGAAAATCATAGCCATTAGTGGTCCTTGTTTGCGCACTAAATGAATTTCATGTTGGTTGGTTTTTGAAAAGAAATTGGTGGTCCTCTAGTGAAACATGATTGTATACCCTGAATGTGTGTGTGTGCAAACATGGGAAAGGTTATTCCAAGTATGAATGTATTTTAATGATCATGTTTATGGGTTTATCATATGGTTTTCAATTATACCTTTTTATAAACTTTTTAAATGTTTTCCAATCATTTGTTCGGTTTATCAGAAGATATCCATAATACCATCACTCTCTTCACTTCCTCAAATATTTCTTATCATCTAAAATTTTTTTAGGTAGTTGTTTGCATGAAACTCCTTTTAATTTACATGCTTTAGGTTCTTGAGTATTTTAAAACCCTTATTCTTCTAAATTATATTGAATTATGCTAGTTTGGATGATGACATAATGATTCCTTATAAAGGTGACCTTCAATTTAACTTAAATGGGTTTCCCAAAGTTCATTTATTCATATATTGCTAGAACCACTTTTAATTCACTCTAAGTGTTTGTGTAAATTCATTATAGGCCCTTTTCATGCACATATATGTTAAAATAGTTGTTCAAGCCACATAATCACCTTTAAACATTTTTTATAAGTAATAAATTATAAATTCTACTTTATTTCCTAATTAAATGTCACCTATTTAAGGGGATTTGATTGTTATTTAACTTTGGTGTCCTTTTGTTATCATTTTATGAATCTTATATATTAATTTGATTTAGTATTATGTAATGATATCTTATATGATTTTTGGACACCCCGTTATGTATGTTTGATAAATTTATGTTGGAATTTAATTTATTTATTATTTAAAAGAGTAGTTAATTAAGTTTTGAATCATATTTGGTATCCAAAAAATGTTTTTTTTTGTGTTCAACTTGGGTAAAAGTTTTAAGGATTCTTTGGAAAATTCTTAAAAATAATTTCATGTTTTGGTTATCAATGAATTCTTAAAGGCATGGTTGGAACTTTATAAAAAGTGGTTTTGATTTGGGAACATTTTCTCTATATTATATTTTGGATTTGGATGGTTAAATAATGTGGGTTGATTTTCTTTTGGAATGTGTTATACATGGGTAAAAAGTGGTTGTTTCAGTGAAGGGTGTTTAGAGGTGAGATGAATAGTTTTTTTATGTCATTATAAATTTATGTGATTGACTTCATGATTGATTTTGATCTTCCATTTCATTTATCATGAGAACCTCGGTTACTTAGGCGTGACTTAGGACATGTACTTTCTATACTTTGATCCACTCTCCCTAGTACGGGATTACATCCCCACACTTACTAGGAATCAATATGCTCTCCCTAGATATGGATCAAAATGATTCACTTTCTAGGCATTGATACATTCTCACCGAGAACCATTGTTGTACCAAAACCTCGACCAATCATACTCCTTGACCCCTCCCTCTACTACACATCCACCTTTAATGCTCAACATCATTGAGGCATGTCCTTCTTCCCTCTTGGAACTAGTTTATCTTGGAAACACCTTTTAAAAATTTTTCTAATGCTTTCATCTCATGGTTTCCCATTCTACTAAACACCCCACTTCTGACTAATTCAAAATCAATGTAACTTTTGAACTCTCCAAGAGTATAAATGACATTTTCCCTGAAAGTCTGAATCCTCCACCATTGAATATCAATCCAAAACTTACCCATTTTAACGACACAACCACTTTTTTACCAGTACGATTCCACTAAATCTTAGAAAGCCACATCACTAGAGGAAACCTAGTATTCCTGAAACCAAGACTTTCTATTGAGTCTTGATAAAATAATCACCATATGTTATGTAACCAAGATTTAAAACCACTTTTTGGTAACTGATTGTAGAATAAGAAAAATAGACGATACCACTAGTTGGATTTGTTACAAATCAACAATCTTAATTTTAAACCCCCAAAACATAAATTAAACCCCCAAAACTTGAAGATAGTGGAAGAAATTCTATAACATACCTGAATTAAAACAAATAAAAAAACTAGATATAACATAACATAGAAGTAAAGCTACAACTAAGTCACTTCATCAGATCTCTAACTTCTAGTTCCAGTAACCTCATGGTTTTGAAAATACCTCCCCTAGAGGAAAATTTGAAATAAAGGATAAAAGGATTATATAAATGGAATAAGCACACCACATGAAATTTATATTGTTTGGATGAGAATACTACGTCATAGGGGAATACATTGATATTTTTATTAAGGGATAAATTGAGTTATAAGGGAAAGATATCTTTTGTAAGCCCTACCAATCCAAACTACATGAGACAATTTTTGTACACCCTAATCAAATAACCATAACAAAACATGTAATGAATCCTTCCACCTGCAAGCAATTTATGGTGAATCCCCTCAATGGGACAAATGATATAATTCAAGTGATTATCAAACCATATTTTCTTCTTAGCATAATTTTATATCTAAATATATAAATTATTATTTTATTACAAATTTAAAAAATTATATGAATGAGTTATTAACTATTGATATTCAATGTTATGAAGTGGTCATGGAATTTAGGTTGATGCATCCATAAAAGGTACAAAACCTAGATTTTCTTTATGAATTTTTCTTTAAAAGGTTCTAGAATATCTCAGGACTTGATGTTGTTATCCTCATGAATGATACTCTCATCACTTCAATTCTAAAGGTTACTGATATGAGTTCAATTAATAATTTTAGAATGACTAGTCTTTGTAATGTCATTTATAAGTTCTTTTTGATGATTTTAGAGAATACACTATGGAAAATCATACCATCTATTAGTTTCGTAACATAGTTCTTTTCTTATTTTTACATGAGACATGCTATACTTAAAAGGACCAGGAAAGCAACATAGTTTCTTCTAGTGATGAGTTGCATAGGAAAATTCTTTGTGTGAAAGGAATGACACTCAAGAAATTTTTGATTATGTAATGAGTTCATGATTATATATTTTCTTAGGTGTATTTATAAAGGATGGAACAAATAATACTTATTGTGAGAGACATATACATTGTTCTTGAGGTGTACAACCAATTGATTTGGTGTGAGACAAGGATCATTGGGATAATGCAATGTTTTTAGCAAACTAGAACATGAGTGTTTCATGGTTGCGAGTGTGGTAACTGAATATCGAACATATCTGTTGGGACTCTGGTATTGTGGTGAAGGATACTTGATATCACTGGACAATAGAAGCATGGATAAGGGATATCCAATGGTTGGGCTCACAATATCAAATTCTTATGGAAATTATTATTACTACACCTATATTTGGAATAATGTGATGGAATCATAAAACACTAATTGATTTGAGATGAATCAAGGTGTTTTCTATGTATCTTTTATAAAGTGTCTCTATTGGGATATATGTATTTATAAAAATTTCTAAGTGGATCTTTTAAAATGATTAAAGTGTTTGAAATATTTCTTAGAGGGATGTAACTCATTTTAAATGATTAATATTATTGGCTCATGAAGTTGTCTTGAATGCTTTAAAAAAGGAATTATGGTTTTTTAAAAGAGTGTTCGGAACTAATTGATTTATTTTAAAAAGGGTGTGTTATTTTAAAGAGTATTTCATGTAAACGGTTTGTTTTTTAATGGGTTTTCAAGTGTGATTTTTAAATATTTTTCAAAAGACATTTAAACTGTAGTTTTTTAATAATCTTTTAAGTTTATATTTTTACAGAATTAGGAAAACCATTACATTATATCAATATTTTTTGAATTTAATTTTTTAAATTCTAATATCACCGAATCAAATAGGATGTATATTAATAAGGAATGGATGGATTCTAATCGTTTGAAAAGAGAGTATGAAGATGGAGTGGAAGAGTTCATCAAGTTTTCAAAATATCATGCATATGACCCTTCTCAAATATGTTTTCTGCATTAAATTATTGTTATTCAAGACAATTTAGTCCAGAGGAGTTGGAAGAACACTTGCTCTATCATAGAATAGATCAATGTTATAAATTTTGGAATAAACATGGGAAAAAAATTGAATGTAGATAGTGGCTGGGATAAAAATGTGTTTTTATAGATCATCTTATATGATTACAAGTGTGGAAAATGAAGAATACCATATCGAGGATGTGATTACAAATGTGAATGATGATGAAGATCATTTTAAGGAAACGACAAGAACATTTGAAGATGAAATTAATGATTCCCAAAAAAAATTTGAGCAGTTAAAGAGTTGTAAAAAGACGCCTTTGTGTGGTGGCTGCACTAAATATATAGCATTGTCAGCCGTACTGAAGCCATATAATTTGAAAGTAGGAAATTGATGGAGTGATGTCAGTTTTACAGAATTACTTGATCTCTTGAATGACATGCTCCTAGAAGATAATGAGATTTCGAGATGAACATATGACACCAAAAAAATTCTAAGTTCAATGGGTATGATCTCAGAATGAATACACACCTACCTGAATGAATGTATACTATTTCTAAAGGACCAAAAATTACTTAGATAATTCCCAAAGTGTGGTGCTTCTTGATACAAGAAAGATGAATCCAGTCCTATGAAATTTTTATGGCACTTTCCAATCATTCCAAGTTTTAGGAGCCTATATAGAAGTGAGGATACCATAGGGAAATTGATGTGGCATGTAGACAGAAGAAATAAAGATGGGAATATATGACACCCAATAGACTCTCTTTAGTGGAAGTGAATCGATCATGAGTATCCTGATTTTGGAAACGAGGTGAGAAACCTTTGTCTTGTGTTATCTATAGATGGAGTGAATCCTTTTGGTTTTAAAAACATCACTCACAGTATATGGATGGTTATTTTGGAAAATTATAACTTACCACAAAGGTTATGCATGAAACGAAAACACATCAAGATATCTATGCTTATATCAGGACCGAAACAACTAGGTAATGATATTGATGTTTATTTGTCTCCATTGATCTAGGATTTAAAATTATTGTGGGATTCAGGTGTTACGTTGTATGATTCTTATAGAAATGAATATTTCACATTGAGAGCCATGTTGTACGGGATAATAAATGAATTTACTACTTATGAGAATTTTTCATGATATATCATTAAAGGAAGTCATGGGTGTCCCTTCTGTGAACAAGGTACACATTCAATTAAGTTGAAACATTCATTTAAAACCGTGTTTCTAGGACATCACATATTTCTATGCCGATGAAATAAGTACCGATCTTGGACGAAATCATTCGATAGAAGTTCAAAAGAACTTACAACACTATCTCCACTAACAGGTGATCAATTATTTGAGAATGTAAAAGATATGGACACTGCTTTTGGTAAACCATTTTTGAAAAATCTTATGAAAACTAGTTGGAATAAGAGATTGGTTTTTTTTGAATTACCATACTAGAATTTTCTGTACATGTGACAATTTCTTGATGTTATACATGTTGAAAAAATGTATGTGATAGTGTCATCGACACGTTGCTAAATGCACCTGGAAAAATAAAGGATGTAATTAAGTCTAGGTTGGACACGGTTGACATGGGAATATGAGAATAGTTGGAACTAGTTAAGGGTGAAAAATAAACTTTTATTACTCCAACTTCTTACACTCTTTCCAGGCAGGATAGATATTAGTTTTGAAACTTCTTGAATGAAGTAAAGGTTCTAGAGGGGTATTAATCGAATACAAAGAAAATCGTGTCAATGAACGATTTAAATTTATAGGACCTAAAATAATATGACTTCCACATTTTGATACAAGATTTAATTCCTATAGATTTAAATTGAATTTTTACCAAGAATGTATGTTATAAAATAACAAATATCTATTTCTTCTTCAAATATATACGCAAAAAATTTATAGAACCGACAAAATTTTCAGGTATGGAAAGAGAAATTTCCGTCATATTATGTGAATTGGAAATGTTCTTCCCACCAAAATTCTTTGATATGATGGTTCATTTGATGTTTCACTTGGCAAGAGAGATTCAACTATGTGGTCCTGCACACTATAGATGGATGTATCCCATTGAATGGTATATGAATATTTTGAAAGGGTATGTCAAAAATCGATGTCAGCCAGAGGTTTTTATTCCAGACTGATATATTATTGAGGAAGCTATTGAATTCTGTACCAAATACCTATCCAGTGTGGAAATCATTGGTCTACTAAAATCTCGTCACACTGGGCGGTTTGCGGGTGAAGGAATTTCTGGAAGAGGGGTTGTCACAATCAATATTATAGATCGAGAGCAGGACCACCTTTATGTTTTTCATAATAGATTAGAGGTTGACCCATATGTTGAAACCCACAAAGAAATTATTACAAATTTGATCCATCATGGGATGATAAATGGATATCAAATACACATAATCGATAGTTTATAGGATGGTTTCATGACCATATATTTAAGGAGTCATATGAAAATCCGAACTTAATTTTAGAACAACTTTGATGGATAGCCGGAGGACCAAGTGTGTATGTATTATCTGATAATGATTAGGTAATTAATGGTTATAAATTTTATACTAATGAACATGATGAATATAGTACCTTGTAGAATAGTGGAGTTACACTTGTGGTTGAGGCGATGCATGTTTCTGATTATAAGGATAGAAATCCAATTAATGTGAATATGTCATAATTTTTCATCATAAAAAAATATGGGAGCTAGATTATACGAACTTCCAAGTGCTGATTTTTCAATGAAAGTGGTTTAATAAAAGAAGTGTTGTTAAAAAAGATGAGTTGGGATTCATGAAAGTTGATTTCAGTAAAGAAGGGTACAAAGACAAACCATTTTTAATGGAATTATAGGCAATACAAGTATTTTATGTTAAAGATCCCACAAACCGAAAGTGGTTAATTGTTCAGTTATTGACTAAAACCACTGGAGGGTAAGATGAAAATTCAATAGAGGATGCCCCTTTCATTGGGACATCACAATCATTTTATAGAGGTACCAATTTATATGAAATTTTTTATTTTAGAGGAGACCAAAATGGAGGGATTTGGATAATCGATAGAGGATTAAAATCCCTTCATCCTTTAAATAAAGTGAGGTCAATAATTAGGTTAATTTTTTTTTGTAATATACTTCATGTTACCTTATGATATTATATGTTCGCTACTTATTTTATGTAATCTAAATTAAATTTTAAACCAGTTCTATAGATAATGTTTTTTACGGGATGATGCTCCCAATACCGAGCCACAATAGGTCTCTCAACCTATTTCTGCTCATAGTGTAGAGTAAAAACAGGTCTTTCAACCTGTTGTTGCTCGTAGTGCAGAGGACCAAAAAGTTTCTCAACCTATTGCTGCTAATGATCCTAGTGTAGAGGTACAACCACTATCTAAACATGCCAATGATAGCACTCCAGAGGAACATATTGATGATGTTAAAATTGAGGAAATGGTAGGCAACAAAACACTGAAGGTGCAGAAAAACCAAGAGCACCGTAGTTTGACGGTGTTAGCAAAAATCCTTGAGGAAAAATAAAAAGGCATTAAATATGAGGCCAGATGGAATAATAGGGGATAACATGTTAACCCCAACAAGGCCATGTTTAGTAGTTACATTGGAATCGTTGCTTGAAAATGCATGCCGATTGATGTAAATTCATGTAACCAAGTTGTCATAGACCTTAAGTCACTGATGTGGGGAAATATTATGGAAACATTATGATATCATTTATTTAATTTACTAAAAAATAAAATAATGAAACATTGACTTACTCTTCATCATCCCTTGTAGAGTGAGTTTATAGTGGATGAATCGCACAAGGACTATGTATTAAGGGTTTCTAGAAGGATTCAAAGAGGATTTCACACAATTTTAAGGAGACATTATCTGAAAGATACTAAAGGGAAAATAAACCAGCACCCACCTCCTATTTATGCACACCTGATAACCCAAGGAGCATGGGATGCATTTACCGGCCATCATGAAAACCAATATTTTTAGGTACATTGTGTTTGGTAATATATTGTTTGATGATACATGTATTCATAATATTGATTAAATTTTTTTATTTATGAAATAGAAATTGAGTGCTAAAAATAGGGAATGAACAACAAAACCAGTGTACCCCTATCGTAAAGCAAGAATGGGATACACCTCACTTAAAAAAATATTGGTACGTATTTTAAATATATCATAATAGTTTTATGTGACATAAAATAACACCATAAATATGTTCCTCTATTTATATGTATATCGATGAATCAAAATCCAAAGTCACTTCCATCCTACACCATGTGCTATGGAAGGAGGTGCGTGTAAATAAATATGGGATACTAATAGATGAAAACACACTAAAAGTGTGGGAAACACGTGTAAGTATGACATAATAAATGTTTTTTTTGATTTAAATATTTATTACATAACAATGACTAATTATTTTCCTATATTTTTTATATGACATAGTCATAGGAATCAGCAACATCTAAAATAGATGTAGACATACTTTCAATGGACTTAAAGCAACAAGAAAAGTATGGTCGCATCAGAGTTACCAGTTTTGGGGTGGCACCCCATACATTTTTTGAGAAAAAAAGAGGAGGATCAAAGTGATGAAATCAAAATTATAAGAGAAATAATAGCTATCCTTAAAGAAACTATGCAATTTCATAGATATTTCATGACAAATTTGATGGCGTGGGGGAAAAGAGAATATACAATTCAAGAAAAACCATCGGGTAAAGATCCCGCCCCACCCCCACTAGATTTTAGGCGAGTCATTCCCCCCAAAAACCTATCTTAACTAATGTAATCAATGTTCTAATAATTTTTATGTGAATTGTGAATCATATAGACACTAATACCTTTCATGTACTGATATTTTACACACTAAAAATGATTGTGATTTATATCTATCAACACCCACCCATCTCATTGTATAAATGTCTACAATGTTCAATATCCAGAACGCCATGATAAAAAATAGAACAATTACAACAGGTCATGTCAAAGAATTGATTAATGTATCCCATGAGTCGAGAATTGATCTACCTATTCCAATTGATGATTAATATACTCATAAGTTCGAACAAGATCTTGGAACATTCATCACATGGCCGTCACAACTCGTAAAAAAACATGTCAACAAGGAGGTATTCATTTCCAATTTATTTTTTAAGACAAACCTTTAAAATTTAATGAAAAAAGGTTTGAACAAATGAATGTTATTATAGATGGAAACATGGAAGGTGTGGAAAGAAATAATGGCTCAAAACCATCTCAAGGATCAACCAACTAATCAAAACGATCTACTGAAAGCACCTTAAACCTTCCCATTCTATATCAGCATTTCTTATCATTGTAGTCTCATGTGAATAGGAAGTTAAAAGATAGTGGTACTCACAAAATTATTTTTGATTAAAATATGTACAAAGGGGAAGATCCAAATATCATTAGTGTTAAAAATTTAAGTGAAATATTGGAGTATGATTAGCTAGGCATCTCAGTTGTAAATGTATACATGAGGTTTATTTTCATGATTTAATTTTATAATAGCTGATATACTATAATAATTATTACTAATACATTTCATATTTCTTTCAGGAATATATATGAAAAAAATTGAAGGGATTTCCCCATGAATTTTTTTTTCCACTTGTTAGTCCTCCCATCACCTCTACAAAACAAAAAAATAGAATTCAAGAAAGAGAGTGAAATAGTGGTAGGGCTGCTCAAATCGTTTAACAAAAAAATACAGATGATAGAATCTTTTTAATACCAATGATGCAGGTTAAAACTCTATAATTTAATCATATCAAATAAATTTTAATTTATTCATTACTTATTCTTTTTTGTGTTCTTAGGAAGCATTGGATTATCATTATGGTCAATTTGGATACTCCAAAGATTTATTTCCGGGATTAAATGCGTGGATATCAAATAAACTGACCACACATGATGGCGTTTTTCAATTTGTAATACACTAAATCCAACATTTTATAACTAAATATCTATTTATATAATTTATATTATCTTTTAATGAGGATTCTGTTATGATAGGATGGTGCATGAATATCGTCCACATCATGGAATGAGTACAATGGAAAAGGACAAGAAACATCACAACTACTATGTCTAGATACGAATTAGGGTATATATAATAATATTTAATTATCCAAACACATATAAAAAAATTAATTATTTTTCTCAATGTTTCTACTATGTCCGAAACAAACAAACGATAAAGACTATGGTTATTATGTTTGTAAATTTATTAAAGATATTGTATTACATGAACAAAACAGTATCCATGAAGAGGTATTTTAAAAAATAATTACTATTTCAATTAAAATATTTATTAATCCATTGTGTATTTATATTTTTTTAGTACAAGCATGATTTTTAAAAATATTAATTTTCACAAGATGATATAGATTCATTTAGAAATGAATAGTAAGCATACTTGATGGAAGAATGTACACAAATAACATGAATATGTGACCAATATGACACAAAGTGTCTATTTTAATTAAAATTAAGAATATTTTTAGTAAAAAAATAAGTGACATACTAAAAACTGATCAAATGCATCAGGATTTATTTGATACTTTAGGAAAACGATCTATAAGTCATTTGTGATGGGTAGGAATCAACCTAACCTAAATACGAAATATGGTGTGAATTTTATGACTTTAAGTGTGTATTTTTATATTAAATTAACAATAAATTTAGCAAAAAATACAATTGACATATTGAAAACCAAGAAAATACATTCATATTTTTTTATACTTTAGGAAAACAATCCATCAGTCATTTGTGATGTGTAAGAATCAACCACACTTCAATCCAACGAATGGTGTGACTAATATGACAAAAAGGGTATGTTATCAGTTTAAAATTAACAATTTAGTTCAAAACCTATCACTAACTAAAAATCAAGAAAACTCCCTCTGACTATATTCATAATTTAGGAAAATTATTCATAAGTTCTTTGTGATGTGTATGGAGTATTATCATGTCAAACTGACACACGATGCGACTGGTATGACTCAAAATACGTGTTTTTAGTTTGAAATGATATTTTAGTAAAAAACAAAAATGACATACTAAAAACTGAGAAAAAACATTCATATTGTTTTTATACTTTAGGAAAACGATTTATAAGTCATTTGTGACATGTAGGAATCAACTACACCTCAATCTGACGCACAGTGCAACCAGTATGACTAAAAGTGTCTATTTTTATTTAAAATTGACATTAATTTTAGTAAAAAAACACAACTAGCATACTGAAAACTGAGAAAATGAATTTTTATTGTTTTTATAATTTAGGAAAATGATCTATGAGTCATTTTTTACATGTAGGAATCAATCCCACCTCAATACAACGCACAATGTGACTGGTATAAATCCAAATGTGTCTTTTTATTTAAAATTGACATTAATTTAATTAAAAAGAACAACTGATATACTAAAAACCAAGAAAAAACATTCATATTATTTTGATACTTTCAGAAAAAGATCTATTATTCATTTGTGACATGTAGGAATCAACCGTACCTCATTTCGACGCACGTTGTGACTGGTATGACTAAAAGTTTCTCTTATCAGTTTAAAATTTACATTTTAGGTCAAAATGTGTCACTCACTCAAAACCAAGAAAACACTTTTTAACTGTCTTCATAATTTAGGATAGTGATTATTAAGTTATTTTTGATGTGTATAAATTATTCTCACATCAAATCAATTCACTATGTGACCAGTATGACTCAAAAAGCGTGTTTCTGTTTTGAAATGATATTTTAGTAAAAAAACACAATTGACATACAGAAAACCAAGAAAATGAATTTGGATTGTTTTGATACCTTATAAAAATGATCCATGATTCATTTGCGACGCATAGGAATTAACCACACCTCAATCCATTGAATGATGCGACTGGTATAAATCCAAATGTGTTTTTATTTAAAATTGACATTACATTAAGTAAAAAGAACAAGTGACATACTAATAACCGAGAAAACGCATTTGGATTATTTTGATACTTTATGAAAATTATCCATGAGTCATTTTTGAAGTATAGGAATCAATTTTACCTCAATATAACACATTGTGTGACCAGTATAACTAAAAGTGTCTATTATCAGTTTAAAATTGACATTTTAGCTCAAAATGTTTTACTCACTGAAACCAAGAAAATTCACTCTAAATGTATTCATAATTTAGAAGAGTGATTTGTAAGTCCTTTGTGACATGTATGAAGTAGTGTCACCTCAAACAGATGCATGATGTGACTGGTATGACTAAAAACAGGTGTTTCCAGTTTGAAATGATATTTTAGTAAAAAAACACAACTGTCATACTGAAAACCGAGAAAACCCTTTAGAATTGTTTTGATACTTTAGAACAGAAATACATGAGTCATTTGTGACATGTAAGAACCAACCACACCTAAATATGATGAACGATGTGACCATTATAAATCCAATTATGTCATTTAAAATTGTTGTTAATTTTAGTAAAAAAACAAGGGACATGCTCAAAACCAAGAAAATCCATTCGGATTGTTTTTGATATTTTAGGACTATGATCCATAACTCATTTATGATGTGTATAAATAAACCCCACCTTAATACGATGAATAGTGTGACCTATATAACTATAAATGTGTCTTTTTTATTAAAAATTGACATTTTATTAATGTATTCTTTCATATTAATGTTTAATTTATTTCTTTTTACTATTAATAATGTAATATTTGTTTTATTATATAGATAGAGACTTTTTCTTGAGTTGGTATGATTTTTTCGACAACTAATACCATGGGAAGACATTTTTGAGAGGGGATCACAGATTTCAAAGGATGAAACATTAATATTTTTAACTATTTTTGGATAATTGTAAATTTAATTATATAAATCATTGATTGAAATGTATATAACATTTTTTACAAACCCTTATGTGTGCTTCTTTTTTCTTATGTGCGATGCTTTTCTCTTGTGTGCGTTGTGCAGGTGGTGTGTGTGTTTATTGCAGAGGTGTTGGTGAGTGTGCTGTTTTATAAACAACACATCATAGGCAGTTAGGCCTTTATCAATGTTATTTCGAGAACTGATAAAGGCCCCCTTTATCAGTGTTATTTAGAGCGTTGATAAAGGCCCACTTTATCAATGTTATTTTGAGCATTGATAAAGGCCCCCTTTATCAGTGCTAATTAAAGAACAAATAAAGCTGTCCTTTATCAGCACTAAAAACAACATTGATAAAAAGTGTCCTTTATCTGTGCTAAAATAGTGCTAATAAACGGCAGGCCTTAACAATTCTTTTTTTATCATGGATAAAGGAAACCCTTTATCAGTTATTTCTTAGCACCATTAAAGTGGACCCCCTTTATCTTTTCTGATATTAACAATACTTTTCTAGCACTATTAAAATCATTTTTTAGTGCTTTTAAAAGCACTATCGATAGTAGTGATGCCAACCAATTCCACTACAAAATCCATTGTCTCCTGTAAGAATTTTTTATTTCTGTATATCCTCATCATCAAAAATATAATAAGAAGGTAATAGAGGTACCTTTGTATCACCACCCAAGTCGAGGAAGATAATTCCCAAATCCATACACCAGTTGATGAACAAAATTTAATTCAACCTTTCCTAACACCATCCTCACATAACATCATATCCTTAAGATGTTGTTATTATACTAAAGATAGAGTACATCCACCAAAGAAAACTACCTCAGTTAACCCTTACTAACAGCCCCCTAAAAGTATATTGGGGAGGTACAAAATGGAATGACTGCATGAAGGGATAAATGCTTGACAAACATATATTTAGTGTTAATCCCACAATTGAAAACCCACAGGAGAAATATAAAATATCAGGGAGAGTAGAGGGTAAGAGGAATTAGTATGTATAGAGAAATTGAAAACCAAATGAGAGTTAAATTATAACACAGGTATTGAATCGTCGACTGAGCTCCACCTTCATAGTACCAAGACACTACAACCCCCATCATGCATGATCAAGGATGAGGTCTAGAATGATGGGTTAGGTAGAAAAAATGGTATATCAAATCTTCTCTAATGGGAGAAACACTATAGAAAAATAAGAGATGGACCTCAGAATTGAGAAAATCCAATGAATTCACCATCATGATCCCAAATGATCACAAATATCCTCACACCCAACTAAATATGGGGTATAGTGTGAAGGATCAGGATGGAAGAATAGTGGTAAAGAGTGATCAAGGCCCTTAACTATGAGAAATAATGACATAAAACAAACAAGAATTGAAACTCAAATGGATACGAAACCCTAAAACTAAAATTATATTTTTATAAATATAGTAAATATACATTTATAATTACATTAATTATTTTTTAAAAATATTATGTTTTTATTAATATTTATAAATATATAATTTTATAAATATAGTAAATATACATTTATAAATATATTTATAATTATTTTTATAAAATTATTTATTTATAATTATTTATTTATAATTATATATATATATATAATTATATATATTTAATAAATATATATAACAATAAATATAGTAAATATATTCATTATTTAAATATATTTATAATAATTATATAATTATAAATATATTTATATCATTATATTTATATTATTATTATATATATTTATATCATTATATATATTTATATAATTATATATATATATATTTATTATATATATATAAATATAAATGTATTAATTATTTAAATATATTTATTACAATTTAATTATTATTTAAATATATAATTAATTATTTATAAATATATGAATAATACTTCTAAACACACACACACACACACACACACACATATATATATATATCCTAGGGTGAAACTTAGTGGTTGCTACCCTAGTGGGTCTCAATGAGGTCTCGAGTCCAAGTCTCGTCATGTACATCCCTACGTTGTATGTTGTCTGCTTTTCTTTGTAATGTAACATCTTCCCCTAAATAAACAGAGGCTTCGACCTCAAATTATATATATATATTTATATATTACAAACATAAATATAAATATAAATATAGTATATTCATTATTTTAATAAATTTATAATTATTTTATAACTATTAATTTATAACTATATAAATATTTTATTAAAAAATAATATTTATTTATTTATAATAATTACAAATTTATAAATTTATAATTATAGTAAATATACATTTATAAATATATTTCTTTATAAATATTTATTTACAAATATATTTCTAATATTATTAATGAATATATAATCTTACATACATGAATTTAAAAAAAACGAATCAAATTGAATAATTAAATGTATGATGTTATAATGAAATTCTAAAATATATTAAAATTTGAATAAATTACATAAATATTAAGTGTAAGTTTCTATATAAGATTTCATTAATTGCATAAATATTTTTGTGCATGTGTTTTATATAAAAATACATTAATTACATATATGTATTTGAAATAAATGTAACAAACATTTGATATATGTTAAATTAAAAAATCAAACAATATTAAAAAATAATTATACATTAAAATGTTTTTAATTATTACATTTTATTCATTTTCTATATATTTATATTTAATATATATTATTTATTACTATATATATTATACATATTTTTTTTAATAATAATTTTTTTCATTAATAAATTTTTAAATAATTTTGTAATCTATTCATTTTTTTGGTTTAATTGTTACAATTAATTGATTTTTATTTTTTTGTTTAATTTTTACAATTTATTAATTTCATATATCTATTTTTAATATATACTATTTATTAATATTTATAATATATATATATATATATTAAATTTATTCATTTTTATAAATAATCATTTAATTAATAAAATGTTTAATATTTTTCTTAATTTTTTTTAATTTTCATTTGTTTATTATTATTTTTTTCATTTTATATATCTACATATTTAATATATACTATTTATTATTTTTTATATTTTATATATATGTATATTCAATTCATTCATTTTTATTAATAGTTTTTTAATTAATAAAATTGGTAATATTTTTTTAAAAAATTATTTGTTTAATTATTTCATTTTATTCTAGAACTTTATCCGTGCTAAAAAATCACTGATAAATTTCACCCATTATTAGTGCTAAAAATAAAGCACTGATAAAGGATACCCTTAATCCGCACTAAAAAAAATGTTGATAAAGGGTGCGTTTATCATCGCTATAGAAAAGTGATGATAAAGGATACCCTTTATCAGCGCTAAAAAAGCATTGATAAAGGGTACCTATTATCATCGCTTTTTTTAGCATTGATAAAAAGTGTGCTTTATCAGCGTTTTTTTGGTTTTGATAAAGGAAATCACTGTTAAATGTCTGTTTTGTAGTAGTGATTACCATGGAATGTCATGGTTAAACCTAAGATGCTATAGATTAAAAAGAAGGTTTCATGATTTAGACATCCTGTGAATGATTTTTTATGATTTTATGGTTTCTCACTGTGATTAGTGTTTCTCACACTTTGCCTTTTGGTTTTATTCAATTCATGAAACTAAGAGGAATTGAGTTAGATATGAGTTTAAAGGACAATGCAATGATTTTTCTCTTGAGAAACTAAATGAGATTGAAACTAGAAGTAAAAACCTTGTGATTATTTCTAATCAGCTATTATGATATATGATTAACAAGATAAACATAGTTGACTTTCTTAACTCATAAAATAAGAGGAAAATTGAATTTAATGGAAGTTTAGGGGGAAATAATCATGGATGGAAGAAAGTTCAATTTCCTTTTTGTCAAGAATGCTGGAATAATAACCCAGGATAATATCTCAAATGAAGGGGAAAATGTTTTATATATGGAAATGAAGGGCATAGAGAAATTAATTGTCAAGAAATTTGATCACTTATATATGGGGAACTTAAGAATTATCCGATTCAAATCCCTAATCCAAGGGTTAACTCATATACCAAGGAAGCACCTATGTTATACTAATAAATAAAGTAAAATTACTGAAGTGTTTATTAGGATTCAAGAATTATGTTGTGGAAGTGTTTTATCAATGATATTATGGTTATAAGAATCATGAAATATATAAGGATTGTTCTCAAGAAGCTTTTCATTAAGGATTTGAAGGCATATATTGAATGAAATTGATAATCTAGAAAGAAGATTTAGTGTTAAGGTGATATATTTTTTGGAAAACACATTATTGAGGGGTAGATAACCCTAAATACGTGTCTGATATTTAGATAATAATTTTTAGTTGAGATAAATATTTGATTGATATTAATAAATTAAACTTTATAGTATTGGTGATGTTGAAAATGATTACTGATGTAATAATAAAGTGATTTATGATGATATTTGTTACATTTTTTTTGGATTTATGAAATATATTCAATATGTTGTGATTTTACTTATGGAAATAGGATGATGTTAATTTTTTCATGTCTATATGTTTTCATTGAGGTTTTATGGTGATTTAGGTTATTAGAATGTTTTCAGATAATATATGATCAAGGTATTCACATATTTGGAATGTGACATTATGAGTTAATTACTGTTGTTCGGCGATAAATGTTAAATTTGATCTTGAAAAACGATATTTGACCAAATCCTTTAGATTATTTTGAACTTGGTCATATATATTTTGGATGAGTCTTAAGGTTATCTATTCATGGAATAGATTTAGTTTAACTTTGAGTGTTATTGTTCAAATTTTAGATATTAATTTATTATATTGGATAACTTGTGCTAACCATTTTGGTTTTGGTAAATATTTAAAGATAGAAGGAATTAATTTTCATTATTTTATGGATCTTATAATCCATTAAAAGTTCATTTTAGTGTTTCAAGAATGAAAAAATCATCTTGAATATTCATTTCATGGTTTAAGAGATGAAGTGGAAATTTATTTAAGCACAAGAAAATGATGAAATTATGTATAAATGAAGAGATTTCAAGTAAGTTTATTTTCTCATATTCTCTATCTTTATAGTAAAATAATCCTTCAACTTTAGGAAAAGGATCTTGAAATAACACTACAAGAAAAATTGAAATCCATAGTGGGTTTTTACAGTGTTTTTCAAAACTATCGCTAAATATTTTTGTAACCATTTTTTGAGGTGGGTTTTATAAAACCACCACTAAATATGTTTTTTATTTTCTAAATTTATTTTTAAATGCAATTTTTTGATAAACAACTGTTAAAAATAATGGAAAAATATTATTAATAAAATATTATTATTTATTATTAAGAACAATTATTTATTTTTATTCATTTATTACTTATTATCAAAAAACTTAGTTAATTATTATGTATTAATTATTAATTATTTATAATTATCAGTAAGTAATTAATTTATATTTAAATAAATTCTAGGATAAGTTGAAAATCAGGCTTCGATATCAAATAAATACAACTTTTGATCTAGTTGTCCATTTTAGCTCCACAACTAGTGAAATAAAATTTTATGAAAATAAATATAGTGACATTAGATAATAATTTGGTAATTTTAAATAGAATAAAATTTATTATTGTTTTATAGCTTCAAACAACGGTAACTTTTGATTTGTGTGTCTTTTTGGGTTCTACCACATATCAAATTGAAGCCTGCAAAGAGCTCTACACCATATTAATGAGGGTACCCTTGATCTTTATTTTTTTAAGATAAAAAAGGCCCATAAGGCCTCCAAAACTGATCTTTTATTCAAATACCATGATTTTTGAACAATTTATGTGATTTAATCTTTGTTTATGAGTGTCTCCAAATGCCTCTTGTATCGTATATGATTTTTTCCCTGAATTTATATTCTTATTATTTTGATAGTGTTGTAATTTTTTTAGGTTTCCCTCTTTTGTTGATTTATTATCTATTATATATTTATATATTTGTATGAGTTTCTATAAATTTATATATATTTATTTATAATTTTTATATATTTATTAATATATATTAAAAAATTATATAAAATTGCATTTATGTATCGATATTTATATGTATATATGCACATTATTCTATATTTTTATATATTTTTATTCATTTATCTATATATATATACAATAATGTATATTGATATATATGATGTTGGTATACATATTTATATGTATTATGCTGGCTGGTGTGTCTGTGTGTGTGTGTTTTCATGTTTTTATTTATATACATTTATGTAAATTTATTTATATTTATATATTTTTATAAGTTATATATAACTATAGTTATCTAAATTTATATGTAATTATATATATATATATATTATTTATTATTTACTAATTACTATATATTATATATTATTTATTAATTATTATGTCTTATTTCTTATTTATTAATTATTATTTATTATGTATTCATTTATTATTATTTATTAATTAATTATTAATGAATTAATTATTTTTAATATATTGATTTATTATTTATTTATTATTTGGTTCCTACTTATTATATATATATATATTATTTATATTATTTATTTCTTTGTTATTTATTCGTTTATTTATTTATTATTTATTATTATTATTTACTATTTATTGTTTCTTATTTATTCATTCTTCATTATTATTTTTTCTTTTTTCTTTTTATATTCTTATATATTATTTATTAATATTTTTTAATTTTTTAATTTTTAATTATTAATTATTAGTTTCATGTTTATTTGTGGTGTAATATTTATTTATTTATTATTATAATTATTAAATATTATTACTTATGTATACATATTTATATACATATTTTTGTATATATGTAAGTATATTAAAATATGTTTACTCATCACATGAGGAGGTTACTAGAGTGGTAAAGTTTTTATAGAATAACCAAGATGTAAGGGCTTCAAATCTCACCCAACACATATATATGATAAATTTATTCATATCACATGCATGCACAGTTGGATAAATAAATAATAAATAATATATAAATAAATAAATAAATAATATATAGTAAATAAATAATAAATAATAAAGAAATAAACAATATAAAAATTCAAAAAAAATATTTTTTAAAAAACTATAAAACATTACTAAACATTTTGTGGATGTTTTCAAAACTGCTGCTAAATAATTTCGTGTTGCATTTTAAAAATCACTAAGAAATGTTTCATGTCACTTCTTTTTGTGATATTTTAAACAACTGATAAATATTATTTTCCTGTAGTGTAAAAATGTTATCTTTTTAGCTTCATTTCTGATGAATTGATGGCCTTTTCACCCCTCACAGTTTTTTGGTTTTGTGGTCATTAACTTTATCATAACCACGTTCGCTATCACTCTTTATTAGTTCCTAATTGTTAGTTTTTACTTGTATGACTATATTTTAACTTCCCACCAATTTTCTCCTTATCTTGGAATCCAATTATGTGTTATTTCAGATAACCTTTATGCCCCTTTTCAAATGATGTTTTATTATCCCACTATATGATGAGGATTTTCAACAAAGGTATTTTCAAATATTAAATCTTTAATGACTGAGATAAAATTGTGAGGGAACAATTTATTTAAGGGGGAAGAATTTAAATCCCTAAACATTAGTTTAAAATAATAATAACCTGGATAGATTTCTTAATATGCAATATCAAGTTTTATATAAATTGGGATATATTATAAAAATATTATTATTTAAATGTGACCACTATAACCAAGATGCTGAATTGGTGGGTTTGAATATGAGAAACCACATTATAAAATATAAGTATAATGGTCCTACTCCATAAAAATGTATTGATCAATACATAGACAATAAGTACTCATTTTTAGTGAAGTAATTTAATGCTTCAGAAATGCATTTTATTCATAAATAATTTTTACTTCATTTTGTGCATGGAAATTATAATTTATTTTTACAACTTTTAGAAATTTTATTTTATAAAATGAACATCATTTTTTTAAATCAGAATATCAAAATTAATCTAGGGTGGATTTTTTTTATTTATCTAAAATGATTGAATTTTTAGTGAAAAGTTAAAACTATAAAATTTTCAAATATTTTCATTTATTTTCATTAAATAAAGTTATTTAAAAGCATAATTATATATTGGATTTTATTTAAAAGTTTCAAACTATCCATTTGATTTATAATAATCTAATTAATCCAATTTTAATCTTAAATATTCATTATTTTGATATAAGTTAATTTTTATACTTAAAATGATTTTTTCTAAAAACGTTTTTTTTTCATTTAATTTTATCCATTTATATTAAAATTTATTTCTACCACTTCAATATATTTAATCTTGAAATATGGATATATTTTTTAGAATCAATAGGTTCAAATTTGATAAATATGACCCTTTTACTTTTTCTCATTGTGAAAAGTAATTGTGGTAAACATTTGTCACACCAATATGGTTAAAATGAGTAAAACAAGGTTAAAATTATAATATAAGGTCACTAAATCAACCCAAAAATTGAATTCATTTTATTTTATGAGTTTAATTAGACCATATCCATCATAACATTGAATATATTTCATTTTCATGGGATTTTCCATTGATAATGATATTTATATTATTTTAAGTAACGGATTTTCTAAAATGTCACTCTCTTGATTTTAATTTCTCTTATAAGTTCACATAGGGATAATAATATGTAATGAAAGAATATAAAATTTTACTTTAAACTTAATTTATTTATTTTTATTATGGTAATTTATTTTTCATCTTTAGTAATGGAATAATTACATTAAATTCTAACACAACACTAACATGGTGCTTGTGCATGCAGTAGGAAAATCAATGTAAGTGATTTAAAAAAAAGTTAAAAAAATGGATTAATTATGGTTTCACATGAAATTTATGGTTAATAATAATGTATAATTTATTTTTAATGAATTTATATTCTAATTCCATACATGTATTGATGTCATTAATGTCAAAATATGTGTATAGTTCTTGAAAGGACTTTAATGGTATTTTATGTTAAATAATTTATTTTTAAATGATTTAAAAATATTAAAAAATATTAAATAGGAAAAGGGGTGATATATGGTCAAAAGTTTTTTCCATTGACCATTTTTTTATTATTACATTATATGTAAACTTATATACCTTAATGATCGAAAAATATGTTGTCGCGGTTAAGGATAAAAAGGGTTAACAGGATGTTAAACCAAAGAGATAAGAGTTAAAATTACGTAAACACTTTTATAAATCCTATTGGAGAAGTTTATTTAAATAATAAATTATATTTAATATTAAATTAATATAATTTGGAACCACTAGTCCTAGAATGTGACTTTATAATATTTTAATGTTTTGAAAAATTACATGAGTGCCCCTTACCTCTCTTATAAAAGGAAAAAAATCCTTTCTATTCATTACACCAATTTGAGCCAAATAGATCAAAAAAAACCTGAACATATATATTTTTAGCTTCTTATCCATGAATTATAGGTTATGGTCATCTTAAAAGACAATTCTAAGGGTCCTTAAGAAGTGATATAAATGAGGATTACAGAAGAGGAGGTAATCATCCTACCTGACCTCTTTCAATTGATTTTATCTTCAAAATATTTTAAATATATAGTATTAATTATAAAATAAAAACCCAAAACCCAAAATATAATAAAAATTTATTATGATTATGGAACCTCCATTATGTTACCTCCTTTCTAATAAATGTAAAATGAAAGTATTGTTCATGCGTACGTGTGGACTACTACATCCACATAACGATACAATTCATTATCTATCACCGTAATTAATGGATGGTTATTATGATAGATTTAATATTTATATATAATATTTATTAAATAATTATAATTCTTGGATTATAATACCTTATCTACCTTCTTACACTTCTATCCATTAAAAACCAATAACATCGCTCATGTGTACTTGTGGACTACCACCTTCGCGAAGTGATGTGATTCATTTTTAATTTTCTCTTTATATAGATAGTAATACGGATAGGATTAATGAATATATATATATATATATGATATTTATGATATAATAATTATTCTTTAAAAGTGAATTATTATTTACTTTTCTTTCATTCAAACCATTGAAAAGTGGAAACATCACTCATGTATACATACAAACTGTCATCACCACGAAGTGATGTAATTCATTTTTCATTAGTGCTTTATATGAATAATTATAAAATTGTATAAGATAAATAAATATTATACTTATGTAATTATTTATATTTTATTGATTACGAAACCATGATAAATTTGTAAGTACCAGAACTATTTAACTAAAAAACGAAGTAGTTATAACCCGAAACAATGATTTTAACAAATAATTGTTCATAAATCTATGATAAGATATTATAAGTAAATCATATATGGTATTATATGTATGAATATATTTATATAATATATTTATAATAAATATATATTTATTTTATAGAATATTTGAGTACATTTGAATCAAAATGATACTTTAGGTAAAGGTTTCTCATCTCACATCTATTTTCATGAGACATATGCCATATGTCACGACCCGACCCATCGGGGTCCAACCTGTGACTACCCTAAGCATGCCTTCAATAGTCTAGGGGATGATGACCAATGCTAAGTAGGAATATCCCATAAATGGGAGGCATTTTCCAAGATTACATGTACACACACACACATCTCCTAGTTCACATAATGCTGAAATGTAAACAACTGAAAGAAGTCATAGATACATCTAAAATCCCATAATAGAGTATGATAGTTATGTAATAAAAGGGAAAAAGGGGCCAAATACAAGACCAAAAAATGTAAAGATTCCAAGATTATCTAAGGCATAGGGATAAGTTAAATTCAAACTCCCAGAAAACACCTCAGTATGAAAAGATCTAGTTATACTCTACCCACTCCCGGTCCTCTAAGGGAACTGTCAAAAGGGCTGTCGTCTGAACAAGACATGATACGTGAAGGAAAATCCCATGTAGGGGTTATTATAACAATACTCAGTAGGACACCCTAAAAATAATAAACACTAAGCACCAAGAATAGTCAGCTCAATAAAATATATAGAAATCAAAGTATAACAAAATCAAAGAGGAACCGAGATATACTCAGGAGATACACCACGCTATAAGGTGGTCATAACCAACTTCCAACCAAAAGATTCCGCTCAAAGAAATGCTCGATCTATGATAAACCACTAAAGGAGACATGATATCATTGGAGACACTTTACAAAAAGGTCTGAGTCACTAGGCCATGCCCAAGGAAGATCAATGGTCTAAGGGGACCATGATATACATACATGGGGTCATGGATAGAACCGCTGAGGGACCCCACAAACCTAGTCTAGATCAAACCACTGTGTAGCAGATCATATGTTAATGATTTTTTAAACCCTACCAACATGAACTTCTAGATAGAGGATCAATGATCTATATAGGGAGGTCATGCTCACTCCATATACTCTAACTAGTTAGGATAGAGGATCTCACTCCAGTCTCATAGAGGGACACCATAACTCTATATGAGACTCAACCTAGAGAGTGGATCACAATCCAGTGATGTGGATGTAATGTCACACTATAACCTCAAGGAGAATTACTAAGGGAATGAACTCAACCTATACTAGTCCAAACTAAAAAAATTAATAGCCTCAAGCACTCTTGAAGGAACTACATGACATGTTTCAAGGGGTACACTATGTGTCCAACTATCCCAATTCATGCCTCTATGGAAGAGCCTATGATGAAATGTAGTCTCCATATACATTATTTGTAGAAGTTTATACATAGTTTGTAGAGAAACACAACATCCTACCCATGTTTCATGGCTATTTCCATGTTTTGAAGCCATGTTTCTGTAATGGTCCTTGTACGCCAAGTTGTGTCCGTGTATAAGTACATGACATGACATATGACCATGTTCTATTGCCCGTGTATATGTAATCTAAGTATTAAACATAGAGTCAACTGGGTATGGTCACATTACATGTGATAGGGTTCACACAATGTGTTATCCTTATGTTCGTAAATACCCTAGCACCATAACCAGGGGCCCCACACATCATGTAATCCCGGATCACACACTATGTGGATTGTGATTTTCCATAAACACTCATTCGTCCTCTGTGCATCCTGGTTGATGATCCACCTTCTATCTAGTGATCAATTCTCTTAGAAATTTAATATCTAAGGTCATCCATTTCATTCCGACGTTGAACAATATGTCTCGTTAATAGATCTTCTCACAAAACGGATTAAATCATATATCTTTATTGTGTGCCAAAGAATTCTGAAGAACTTGAAATCAGAAATCATACATTTCCCATTTCACTCTTTCTCAATAATCTTACCTCTTTATTTCCATGTAAAACTTATATCTATGATATTATATTTTTTCACCAAGAAATGAGTACACAACGATCGATTGATCGAGAATAGTCGAATCTCGGGCCAATGAAGAATGCTCGTGGTGAATTATAGAATTAGGGGTGAAAAGAACAATCAATCAAGAGGAATGAACCTCAATCTATGTTTGTGTCAATATCATTTAGTTTCTTTTAGAATGAAAATTGAATCCAATATCAATTTAATCAAAATAAATTCTCTCATTAAATCCCCACAAAATAAATCTCATCCCGTAAGGTGATTGATCTGCAAATCAATTTTTTCCTCGAATGATTTTCATTTTTCATAGAATTTAAGAATGGGAAATAATACAAATAAAACAAAAATACTAGAGGGATTTTGGATATATTGTTGAAAAATAATAATTGTGTTTTCATAATTTATTAGTTCTTCTAACTCTATTGGCGCGATGATCCATGATCTTATTCTGATCTATCGTCATCTTCCAAGAATGCACTCCTCCAATGGTGTCTAGGTATCCAAAGATTAGCAGATAACCCTAATACAATTTATATAGCTGTATATTTAAATAATATATAGGTATCTATGATGAAAATAATAAAATAAATTCTTAAGTTAATTTATTTATAAATTTTGCACCTGTGACCACTTTTTCAAAAACGAACCACACCAGCTAATGTTAAGTCATGCCTAGGGTAAAACCATCATTATGAACCAAACAGTGCCCTCATATTTCTAATGTTGGAACCTATTTAGAATTTATTCCATTTTATTTATGAAAACCCCTTATGCGTTCTATTTAAAATATTTCAAACATTTATTTTGGGAACACCGAGCATCAGAATCACATACTGTCCTAGTGCCTAGTCTTGATAATAATATATATAATATTTAATAATAATATATAGAAAATCTAAGAAATTTAATTATCCCCACATTAAGTATTTATGTCCCGAAAAAACAAAAATAAGGGCTATATAATGATATGTAGGTATTGATCATGAATCTGAGACTCCTGCTCCCATGTGATCTCTTGAAGATTACCATGCTGCCACTAGACAAGAACCAAAGGAATAAATCTCCCAAATAATATCATATCATTCTGATACTTTATCTCTACTGGGTACTTAGAAAAGGTCAATCCATTCTTGATTTCTAGCTCACCCCAGTCAATAATGTGCCATGTATCATGCACATACCTCCTTATCTATGACACATGGAATATTTCGTATACCCGGTCCCACTGTAGTAGTAGATCTAAGAGATACGCCACCTTTACAACTCTATACAAGTTCTGAAAGGACCAATGAATCTCAAATATAGATTTCCACCATGGTGAAATATCCTCAATACAGGTCAAGGTGAGACCATCAAAAACAGATAGTCTCCTTCCTCGAACTCCAAAGGTCTTTGTTGCCTATCCGTATAAGACTTTTAACTAATCTATGTAGTCTTCATCTACTTCTGGATGATCTACACCTTCTCTATTGTAGCTTGAACCAACTCTAGGTCTATAAGTGTTGACTCTCCTAGGTCAGTCCAGCAAAGTGGTGACCAACAAGGTCTCCCATAAAAATCCTCAAATGTTGCTATACTGATGGTGGAATGGTAGCTGTTGGTGTACACAAACTCCACCGGGGGTAGGTGACCCTCCCAAATTTGATGAAAGTCCAACATGAAATCCCGCAACATTTCCTCCGAGACCTGGATGGTTCTCTCTATCTAGCTATCATTTTAGTGGTGAAACATTATGTTCAAGAGTAACTAGGTCCCCAACGCCTCTTTCAATCCCTTCCAAAATCAGATTGTAAAGAAAGCATTGAGATCAAAGACTATAATCTATGAAACTCCATGGAGTTGAACTATCTCCTACACATAGAAGCGTCCTAAGATCTCTACTGAACTTTTTTCTTAGATTTATAAGAAGTTGGTTGAATTGGTGAGTCAGTATATGATCAGCCAGAAGGAATCGTGTCCCCTAGACATATGTGGTAACCCTCTCACAAATTACATTGATATCCTATCCCACTTCCACTTTGGAACCTCAAGGGGCTGAGCTAAAATCTTTGGAACTTGGTGCTAAGTCTTTACTTGCTGATAAGTAAGGCACATAGAGACAAACTCTATAACTATTTTCTTTATCCCTGGCCCCCAAAACTAACATTGGAGGTCTGGGTACATCTTTTACACACCTGGATGTACCACCAAAGGATATTTATAAAACTCTCTCAGAACCTCCTCCTGCAACACCACTAATACCATTGTCTATCCTTTGAAAATAATGACATACTTCGAACCTTTGAAAAATCCATTAGGATCATGTCTAGTGGATATCTGAGTATGTAGGGTCTCACCATTAGTATCCCCAAGTTGTAACTCCCTAACTCACTGTTAGAGTGGATGGGAGACAACCATTTACTAGATATAGGTTTTCCATCACCATCTACAATGGATAAATTCAACAAGTCTAACTTCTCTGATGCCTCGTTTAGAAACTCCAAACTAGATCTCCTAATGAGAGAATCTTCTATCACGTTCCCCTTCCCAAGAGTATAGAAAATTTAAAATTCATAGTCTTAGAGGAACTCTAGATATCACCTATACACCAAGTTAATATCCTTCTGAGATAAAATTTACTTGATAATCTTGTGGTTAGAGTACATGATAAATCAGTTTCCCATAAGATAGTGTCTCCACATCTTCAATATGAAAACTAATGCTATTAACGCAAGGATGTGGGTCGTATAGTTCTGCTTATGTGGTCCCAACTAGCATGATCTATTGGAAATAACTGATTGGATGTGCATCATAACACAACCAAGTCAGGTCCCTGATGAATTATATAACATTAGGTACTCAACACCCTCCTCCAGTAACCTCCAGATGGGAGCACTCTTCAACCTCTACCTTAGCTTCTAAAATCACAGATATCTATTTTCTGTCCACATGAAAGGCTTCCCTTTCTTGTTTAATGTTTTCATGGGTGTTTCCACTCTGGATAAGTTTAGTACAAACCTCTTATAGTACCTATCCAATTTGAGGAAACTCTGAAACTTAGTGACACTCTTGGGAGGATCGAAAGCACGAACTGACTCAACCATCACTAGATCCATTGAAACTCTAACCTATAAGATGACCTATCCCAAAAAATGGACCTCTCAAATCCAAAACATACACCTCTAGATCTTCCTATAAAGTTTATGCTCTCGAAGTGTGTCCATGACCATCCTCAAGTGTCTCGTGTGCTCCTCCTCAGACGCCGAATACACTAGGATGTCATTGATGAAGACTACCAAGAACCGGTCTAAGAAAGGGTGAATGATCTGGTTTAAGAGTCCCATGAACACTTCTAGGTCATTCATCACACCAAAAAACATCACCAATTACTCATAGTGATTGTAAATAAATATAAAGGCCATATTTGATATATCCTCATCTTTTACTCACATTTGGGGATAACCTGACCTGAGGTCAATCTTCAAGAACCATCACACCCCTTCAACTGATCAAAGAGGTCATTGATCCTCGGTAGTGGATACTTTTTATTCACTTTCACCTAATTCAAGTGCCGAAAATCCACACACAATCTCAAGCTTCCATCCACCTTCTGGAAAAAAAAACTGGGGATGCCCCAGGGGAGATGATGGGTCTTACAAATCCCTTCTCCTGCAAATCCTACAACTACATCCTCATCTCTAAAATATCTATGGAAGCTATCCTATATGTTGGTGTAGATATTGGTGTCATACTGGGATGCAAGATTATGCTTAAATCTACCTCTTGGTGGGGAGTTAAACTTGGTATATCTTCAGGGAAGACGTTCTCATACTCCTCCACCACTACATGAAACTGGGAACTCATAACATCTCCTAATCCAAGGGTTAGTCTAGAAAAATTATGAGTAATCAATTTCAACCTACTATGAATGAGTTCATCTTGTGTTTCTTGGGTTTCCTTTTCATCGTCAAAGTAGAACCTAGTTCCATCACCATAGACAAACCACACCCTTTACCTAAAACAGTCAATATGGGAATGAACTATAGGTAACCAATCCATATCAAGAATGAGATTGTAAGGAATCGATGATGCTACCAAGATATTCCAACTGAAAGTCTTGCATCCAAGGGTCTGGTCACACTATCTGCACAAGTGCGTGATTACTGAGCCTTCTCCATTAGGAGTATTCAAGTGTAAGGGTCGTGTTAATAGTTCAAGTGACATCTATAAGTCTCATACAAGACATGCATAAATAAATGAATGACTAGAACCTATGTATTTTAGTACTGAAGCTAAATTAGAAAATACATAGATCACACCTTGAATCATTCCTGGGTTCCCTTGTTTATAAGCCTCAACCTCCTACACCTTTCTCCATCCCTGTCATCTAGTTCCGTCATCCTATCATGGACCACCTGAGGGTGGCAGTGGTAACAATTCAAAACATTGACCACCAACTCCTGCTATCATAGATCCTTTTCCACATCCACTATCATGTAAAATGGTATACTCCTTATGTTTTCTCTGCCTCAATGACCCATATATGGTCTCTTTGTCAGCTGTATGGTGGGTCGGACAATCTTGGGTGAGATGTCCACTACCGTCACATGAGTAGCACCACGTTTTTTGGGATGACTGAACCCACATTCTGAGCCCTGAAATGTAGATCCTCTATCCTGGAACATCCTCCAGAAACATCTTTAATGCCCATGTCCCAGAGACCGATGTTGGTTCCATACTACCAGTGTCTCTAATCCTGCTTGTCAACTGCTAACAACCACCAGCTGTATCTACCTATCCTAGAAACTTTCAACCATAAAATCTTTCTCTAGCACCCCAACATAAGTAGGAATGCATATAGAGATAACATTGAATCAGATGTCCCTATGTAGATGTCACTTGAAGTTCTGACCCCTAAAGAACCATTCATATACATTATACATCAAGTACCTAGATAGGTTGGTATACCTCGATTAATACTCATACACATACATGTTGTCCTCTCAAAGCTACAAAAGCTACTGGATATGCATATCCATAAGCTTATAAGGTAAAAAATCCTCTATAAAAATGTGCTTAAACTCCATCCATTAAAGATTCTTCTCATTGTAAGATATGATAACTAAAACCCACCATCTACCTATTGAGAAATGTTGAAGGCTCACCGCGAAGACCCCCATCTGATTTATTATTATCCTAACTAGATAAAAAACTAGGGTCACCATATCAAGATAATCCTCAGACACATGTGGGTAGTGATAACCTTAGAACCTTAGGGGTATCTATTGCTGAAACTCTTAAAGTGCATTTATCCTACGCACATCATATGCTAGTACTATGGGTACCACGTGCTTCTCTAAAAGTGGAGGTAGGGATGGTTCACCACCTAGAGGTAACATCTCGAGAACTGGTCCCTGTATCTATGCCTTGTCACTAGAAAGATCACTCTCGTGATAACATGGTGGAATCCTAACTGGTTATCTATATGGAGACATCCTAAAATAAAACAAGATGTACCATGATCAAAAGAGTTTATATGGGGAGATGACTCGAGAAGGACATGGAAAACAGAACCATTCCTATATGATGAATGTACCAAAAATTTTCCCCGCAAACAAAATTTTAAATGTACTGAGTCAAAAGGAAGATGATCAAATTCCTTTTGTATGGATACGTCAGTTTCCACACCAACACTGGAATCCTTGGTTTGAAAGACAAAATCAAAAGACTAAACATTGTTACCTTAAAAAAATATCACCAACTCAGGTCCTAAGGTAGAACCAATCTCCTCTGATACCACTTATTCATGACCCAAACTTATAGGGTCTAACCCGTGACTACCCCAAGCCCACCTCCAATAGGCCAGGGGTTGTCGAACAACACCGAGTAGGCATATCCCACAAATGTGAGACATTTACCTTAAGTGAATGTACACATGAACACATCTCCAAGACCACACAATGTTGAAATGGAAAAAACTAAAATAATGCATAAATACATCTAAAATCCCACAAAAAAGTAGGACAATAAAATAATGAAATGGAAAAGGGTCCAAATACAAGCCCAACCAAAAACTATAAAGATTCCAACCTTATCAAAGGGATAACACTAAGTCAAATGAAAGATCCCAAAAAACACCTTATTCTGACAAGCTCCAGCTACACTCCAACCACTCCTAGTCCTCCAGGGGCACCATTAAAAGGGCCATAATTTGTATAAGACACAACATGTGTGGGAAAATCCTGTGATGGGGTGAGTATGACAATACTTAGTAGGACACCCTAAAAACACTAAACACGAAGCACCAAGAATATTCAGCTCAAGAAAAGATATAGAAATCAATGTATGACATAAGAAAAGAGGAACCCAGATATACTCAAAAGAGACACCATGCCATAAGGTGCTCATAACCAACTATTAGCCACATGATTCTACTCGAAGACACATTCGTTCAGGGAGAACCCACTACAAGATCTATTCTTCCATCAAAGACACTCAACGAAGAGTTTTGGGGTCATTTTACCTTAACAAAGGAAGCTCAGTGGTCTAAGGGGACCATGACACATAGATAGGGGGTCATGCCCAAAACCACTAGGTGACACCATGAACCTAGTATGGATAAAGTTGCTACTTAGGGGGATCATTTTTAAACTATTACAAAAACCCTACCGATACGGACGACTACATGGAAGATCAACTCCCTACTCAGTGAGGCAATGATTATTCTACAAACTCCAACTAGTGATGATTGATGATTTCAATCCAGTCTCACAGAGGGACACAACAACTCTATATGAGACTCATCCTCTAGAGGGGATCACAATCTAGTGATGTGGATGTAACAACACACTGTACCATATAGGAAAAAGACCAAGGGAATACAATCAACCTATAATGGTCCAAAATATGAAAATGAAGAGCCTCAAGAACTCTTGAAGGGACTACACGACATCTCTTAAAAGGTATATATCATTTTAATCTATCCCAAGTCTTTCCCATGTGGAAGAGCCTCATAGGACATGTAGTCTCCATGTACATGGTATATAGTAGGATATACACAGTTTGTAGATACATACGGTATCCTACGTATGCCACATGTTTTTGTATGTGTACTGAATCCATATCCATGTACAAGTATGTGTATACCAAGTCATGTTCGTGTATAAGTACACAACATTCTATCTAGCCATGTATTGTTGCCTGTGTCTGTGTAATCTCCAGAGTACACACTAAGTCAATCGGGGAAGGGCACACACTGTGTGATAGGGATAACATACTGTGTGATCCTTAACATTGGCCAAACCCTAGCATTTTACCTAGGGGTCTTCATTAGCCTTGTAATCCAGGATTACACACCATGTGGATCATGATTTTCTTGAATCACTCATTCCACCTCCACATGTCCCGGCCGATGCTACACCTTCTATATAGTAATAAATTCACCATGAAATATAAGATACAAAGTCATCCATTCCTTTTATTTGTTGAAAAACATATCCTATCATCATATCTACTCGAAAAATGGATTAAACTTCCATTCTTCATTTGGTGCTGAATAACGCTGAAGAACGTGAAATCATGAATCATCCATCATCCAATTCTCTACGTCTCTATCATCATACCTCCTTTGTTCCATCCCAAACCTAGATATATGATATTGGATTATTGTGCTAAGAAAAGAGTGACAAAATGATCGATTGATCAGGAATAGTGAAACCCCGATCCAATGAAGAATGCCCGTGGTGAATTACAGAATTAGGGGAGAAAAGTGCAATAAATAAAGAGAAAAAAACCTCAATCGATGTTCATGTAAATCTAGACCATTTTCATTAGAAGAAAAATCAAATCCATCAACAATTTAATCAAAATAAATTCTCTCATTAAGTCCCTGCAAAATAATTCCCATCACACAAGGCGATCAATCCGCAAATTAATCTGTTCATCGATTGAATTGTATTCATCACAGTATTGAAGAATGGGGGAAAATAAACATAAAAAACATCCTCTATGGATTTTTTAATTATCATTGATGAAGAAAGTTTGTGTAGTCATTATTTATTGGATCCTCCAACTCCATTGTCGCGATGATCCATGATTTGATTTTGATCTGTCATCGTCTGCCAAGAATGCTCTCTTCCAACAGCATCTTGGTCTCCAGGGTTTAGAGACCAAACTTTGAGACAATTTCCATATCCTTATATTTAAATAATATTCAGGTCACTATAAGAAAATTATTACGTTAATTTATATTATTAATTTCTCTTATGTGATAACTTTTTGACAAACAACCCATGCCGGTTAATGTTATGTCGCACCTAGGGTAAAACCTCCATTCTGATCTCAATAGTGCCACCATATTTCTAATCTGATAAACTATTTAGAATTCATTACATTTTTTTTGGAAAATAAAAAATTCATTCTATTTAATATATTTCAAACATTTATTCTAGGCACACCAGACATTGAAATCTCATGTCGTCTCAGTGCTTAATGTTGATAATAATCCATACAATATTTAAAAATAATACATGGAAAATCTGATATGTTACATTATATTCACCAATTATTTCATTTTTTAGTGTCTATACTACAGATGAATGTATTTATGATGATTCTCATGAAAATTTTGGGGTTTTAAAAACCCATCTAAGGTTCTCCCTTTCATGAGGTTTTGATTTAGATATTACCAAGGTGTTATGGGTTTATCATCTCAAATTATCTTTTTTGAGACATATGTTATGTTATGATCATATATTATTTTATGAGGTATATATAAATCCCATATGACATACTATATCATGAATATATATATGTTCATGATATTTAAAGTTTCATTTGATGTTATTTTTTCATGTTTCTTATGATTCAAAAGTTATAAAATCGGTAAGGGATTTATTTTTCAATATCATTTTAATTCGGATTATTTATGCTTGAATTTATATCAAGGGAAATTCTATAATAATTATCTAATAAACCCCTTTAATTTTATTATCCTGTGGGTTTTCATATAATTTTAAATTAATAGTACAATATTACTCTCTATAGTACTTAAAATTATCAGGAGAAATGTTTTTAAGAAAAAATGACTTTATTTCCTCTTTAGTCGAGAATCTACTTATTCTATGTTCATATTGTATTTAAAAATGTTTTCAAGAATAATTTTAATATACTCTTATGATTTTTTAAATTTATATTACCCATTTTTAAAAATTTATAAGATTTTTTCAAGGAATATTCTTGTCATTTTTTTAATTATGTACTTCTGACTTCTTGCCAAAAATATTAAAGGAATATTTGTTTTAACATAAACAACATTATAAGAATTTTCCATGACTGCTCAATGCTTTAAAACTTAATTTTAATGTTTCTAGTGTAACTTTCAAATAAAATTATTTCCTTAATATTTTGGAAATATTTGGATTTTAATTAAGTGATTTCAAAATGAAAAGGTAATTTTCTCAAGAAATATTCCAGTAATCTATTAAAGGAGTTTTTCGTCTATGAAAACATCCTATGATATCAATTATTATTTACTGGGGATATTATCCAATGATACCATCCTTATTCTTTCTCTAGATGTTTTACTATTATGATGGTGAGATGTTTACAAAACACATTCCTTTTCCATGGGTTATACTATAATGAAATGATGAAATGTTTATGAAATTAGTTTCCTTTCCATGAGTTATGATATGATGATATGATGAATGTTTTCTGATATTGTGGTATACCAATTTATGGTTTTTATTATATGATAGGTTTTACTAGAATTATAAATACCAATGATAAATTGGGTAAATATTGATATCTCATGAGATAATAATGACTGGAATAGGGAATGAACCCAGTTCAGTAAGGGAAACTGTTTAGTACAAGATTATCGGGAGTGAACATTGACTAAGGATATGATACAATGGGTAGTAAACCCAAGACACCATGATAATATTATTAGTTATTATTGAATAATGAAATGATTTTCTATTCTCATGTGTGTTACAAAAACTTAAGCCTTATGCTTATGATATGTTCTCAAGGATCATGATTGATTATTAATGATTATCTACACTTACGACTTATATATATTTTTATAATAAGGAATTATACCATGATTTATGATTAAGGTTATTTGACTAAATGTGTACTATTATTATATGTTATGATCATGTTATCATAACCTTATGCTTATCTTATTCTAACTTATTATTATTGATTTATATCTCTTATGTTTACATTATTGAGCATCTAAGCTCACACTTTATTATGTCTATTTTTCCCAAAATACGAAGAGATATTTTAATTAAGGTATATCTCAGAAGTTTTCTATGTGAGAATATATTTTTGGGTGTTTCTAAAATATTTCATGAAATAATAGGATTATTAGTCTAGTCTCCAAAGCCACTCAACCCTTATGGTTATGTCATAGATCATATTGTTATTTAATTAATATTAATCTAATAATATGTAATATATATCTATTAAAAATATGGGTCACTATATTCTATGAAGGCTTAGGTCATGTAGTGACCTATTTAGTAGTTGAGAAGGATGTATGGAGAAATTTTTGTGTCGTAATGTGAAGTGGGTGGTCCTGACACAATTTTTTTCTATACATTGTAAAACAATTTGATGATATGGAAGTATTATGATGATTTGGTGGTTAACTTTACAAATTCTAACAAAATTTTTGAATTCCATGATTTATATATGAAATAAGTAGGTCTAAATAATGAAATTGAATCATGAAAAGTTAGAAGATAACTTTGGCCTGAATTTCAAATCTGAAATTAAAATAATTTCTGGTGATGTTTTAATATTTTGTTTTGAATTAAAGAATAAAGATAGAATAAATGTATAAATAATAGATAATTTATAAGATAGATAAGATTAATTATGTATTACTAGTATGAAATTGAAAATAACATGGGATTATATTGAATATTTAATTTAAGAATATATAGTTACTTCTGGATGAAATATTATTCAAGATCAGTCTTAGAAGATGAATTTTTTGTGATGATGTAGGTAGATCAGATTAGTTGATTATCACGGACATATCAAGATTATTTAAGTGATAATTATTGAATACACTTGAGGATAATTAATATAACAAAATTATTCAATATCGAGAAAATGGATTATTATTGTGAAAATATTGTTTGAAGATTAAATACTAAACTCTTCTCACAAGGATTTGTAATATCTGGAAAAGGATTTAGAAGTCTCACTTGGAATATATCAAAGAATTTTTTTTGAATATTAAAATGAAATACATGTAAAATCCTTATACATATCCTGAAATGACCTTTATGTAAATAAATTTAGAAGAAAACTATAAGTCTATAAAATTATATTTAGAACCCTCTTAGAATCAATGATTAAAAGAGATAAAGAGATCATAGAACTTGGTTGAGTAGTATATCTTACCAATGTTTATAATCACATAATAGTTTAGTAGTGATTTATGGAATATTTATACACTGTTGATATGTGATCCTTAAATGTAGACTTTTACAGGGAAACCAAGTAAAATCCTAGTGTTCTTCCTTATTTTACATTTTTCACACATGCATGTTATCAGTTATGTTTGGATCTAATAAAGGGAAAATGATCAAAGGTTTAATTATTTTTCCTTATAATTTGTTGTTATTGCATGTTTTATAATTTATTGAGTTGGGATCAAGTTAATAGGTTGAGTTAAATGTAGAATTTTGAATGCTCAAGTAGGTTCATTATATACTCTTAGACTTGTATTAAGCTAAATAGTAGGCCTGATACATGTTTTTCTATTGCAATGTAGGATGAAAATCTTTATTTGTGTTCACTGCTTCAAATGAGATCCAATAATGAATTGTTTTATCTGTTTTTATATACTTAAGAAATGGTGATACTACTTATTCTTTGTGTTTTTGGTTAAAATGGAACTAAAATCTAATGTTTTTTGTGCTTCTAGTGGAGTGAGCATGGGGGTACACATAGCATGATAAAACAAAGGAGAGGTATGAGATAGAATTTGTTATGATACTAATGGAATATTCACCAGGGAGGATACTAGGTATATAAATTAATTTAATCAATATAGTATCAAATTTATTTTTCTTATCTATTAAATTATAGAAAAAATATATATATAATTACCTATTGATATTTCCTTTGCTTTGAATTATCTATTTATCATAATTGTATTAATTCTGATGAAACTATTATTTTATGTTCTATTCTTTCATGTTGTGTCTCTTCTCTTCTAATGTGCCCTTACCTCTTTTCATTATTGTGACGAAGAACTAACCAACAAATTATTTTGAGGATGAGATATTTTTTTAATTATTGAGTGATTATTATTTACTATTTCCTTATCTTATTCAAACTTATAGATTATGAGAAATTTATGGAGTAAGTGGTATATAATAGTGACCTAATTCACTTATTTATTACTATTTATTTTTATATCATCACAATTCCTTCTCTTAGACTTCATTAAATTTATAATATTTTGGTGTAACTAGTAGATTGATTGTTAAATGGTTGGGGGTGCATGTTGGGAAGATGAGTGAAGGAATTATCTCAGTTCAAGAGTACCTTTACTTATTAAAATATGAGGAGATAAGTAGTTAGTTCACTCATCAGGTTTCTTGAGTGAATTAACTATTTAAAACAAAATGGATAGTGAAACATGATTATGCATATAGTTGATCCTGAATAATGAGTTAGAATATATTAAACATTAATTTTATAATAAATTAACTCATAATAACTTATCTAAATACTAGAAAGTTTATTTCAAATTCCACTATGTTGTATTCATATTCATTTTCCTACACTTCAATTGCATTTTATTTACACACATCTTACTATTATCATATCTTTTATAATTCAAATTGTTTTCATAATTTTAATTTAATCATAATCATTTTTAACCTATATTAATTCATTTAAAATTAATTTTAGAAACAAATAAAAAATTGATTAGAATCACTTGCAAGTGGAATTGATCCTCCTTGGGAGGCTAACCTTGAGGTTGTGGAACTATGATAAATTTCCTAGGTAGATAAGAAAAAATAGCTTAATACCTCATGATAAATTTTTCTCATCAAATTGGAACCATTTTTAGGGAGGGTGAATCACTTATATTTCAATATTTTTCTTTTCTATTTTAAAAATTTATGATTCAAAATTATTTAAAATTATTAAAAAAATTAAAAATGAAAATGAAAAATAAAAAAAAAACTAAAAAAATTTAAAAAAGGTAGAAAAATTAAAAACCTAAAAAAATTAACAAAAATAAAAATATCTTCTAAACATTTCATGGTGGTTTTAAAAAATATTTCTAAAAACATTTCATGATGTTTTTTGAAGACCACCGCATAATTTTTTACAAAATCTTTTTTCATGAAGGCTTTTCAAAACAACTGTTAAACCCAAAAAAACTACCAAAAAATACTATTTTTCATATAGTGTAAAAATGATATACTTTTACCTTAATTTTTGAATAATTTATGGTCTTTTAACATCTCATTAATTTATGGTTTTTTGGTCATTAACTTTCCAATGACCATGTTCTCGACCCCTCTCTATTAGTTCTTAGTTGTTATTTTTTACCTCCAAGTTTATATTTTAAATTCCTGCCAATGTTCTCCTTATCTTAGAGCCCAATTATGTGTTTTTAGGTAACCTTTTTGTTCCCTTCTTTCCCTTTTCAAAGAAAGTTTTATTATCCCATTATATGATGTATGTTTTCAACAAATGTATTTTCAAATATAGAACCTTTGATGATCAGGATAAAATTACCAGGGTGAAATTTATTTAAATGGGGATAATTTAACACCCTATAACTTTAGTTTAAAAGAATAATAATCTTGAACAATTTCCTAACACGAAACACCAAATGTTAAGAAAATTGAGATATCTTATAGAAATATTATTATTTAAATGTGACAATTATAACTTAGTAATTGAATTGAAAAGTATGGATATAAGTAACCTCATTATAATATATATATATATATATAATGGTCCCACTCAATAAAAATGTATTTATTAATACTTACAAAATAATCACCCATTTTTAGTGAAATCATTTTATGCATCAAAAATACATTTTCTTCAAAAATGATTTTTACTATATTTTTGTCATGAAAATTATAATTAATTTATGATACATTTAGAAATTTTATTTTGTAAAATGAATATAATTTCTGAAATCAAAATATAAAAGATAATCAGGTGTGAAATTTTTGTGATTTTTTTCTGAAATGATTGATTTTGTAGTGAATAGTAAAAAATTCCGATTTTTCAAATATTGTAATGTATTTTAAGTAAATTAAGTTATTTATAATTATAATTATATATTTTATTTATTCTTAAAATTAAATATTATCCATTTGATTTATAATAACATAATTAATACCATTTTAACCATAAATATTCATGATTTTGATATCAGTTAATTTTTATGCTTAAAAATACATTTTTCTAAAAACTGTTATTTGTTATATTGTACACATTTATATTAAAATTTATTTCTACCATTTATAGAGATTTAATATTGAAATATGGATACAATTTTTGGAATAATGATGTTTAAATTTTTTCAATAATCCCATTTTATTTTTTTCTTTGTGAAAAGTAACCGTGATAAATATTTGTCACCTTGGAAAGGATAAAATGGGTAAAATAGAGTTAAAAATATGATATAAGGCCAAAAAATCAATACAAAACTTTCCTTTATTTTATTTTTTGAGAGTAATTTTACTATAGAAATATTAAATTTTAATATATGTCATTTTTATGTGATTTTCCATTGATAATGGCATTTATATTATTTTAAGTAAAGAAAATTCCAGAATTTCATCGTCGTGCTTTTAGTTTCCCTTATATGTTCACATTAGGATAAAAAGACATTATGAATAAATATAAAATTTTATTTTTAACTTGATTAATTTATTTTTATTATGGTAATTAATTTTTAATTTTTAGTAATGGTATAATTTACATAAATCATTATACAACACTAACATAGTTCTTGAGAAAGTAGTAGAAAAATCAATGTAAATGAATTTTTAAAAAATAAAAAATAATATTTTTAGATAAATTATAATTTAACATGAATTTAATGGTTAATAATATTGTTTAATTTATGTTTAATGTGTTTATATTCTAATTCTATGTAACACCCCAATATTTCATAGTACACTATCTCTTCAAAGAAATTTAATAACTTGCGTTACATGCAACACCGAGTTTGAGGGCACCATGACTTACTAATCTAGCCATTCAAAAATAATTTATGAATATTATTAACTGAATTTTGAATTTTATATACTCCATATTATTTTATAATCCATATTATGTGTTTCTTATACATAATATAATAACAAATTCATTTGTTTCAGATAAAAGAAGTATTTTTCAAAAAATAAACATTTATCGCCTTTTAATGGAAAACCATTTTTAAAACAAATATTCGACACTTTTATGTATTCAATATAATGAAATTAAATTATTATTTAGAATAAGGAAATAAAAATTTAATTTGGATAAATTTTTGGTACTATTATGGTAACTTTCATATTTTGATGATTAGTGAAAAATACTAAATTTTAATTAAAAGCAACTTTTTTAATCAAAATAATTTATAATGTTAATATATAAATTTGAGTAGTTTTAAAGTATAAATAGATTATATTTTTTATCATTTAATATAATTTAGGTCATTGGATGTAATTTCATATTTAAACTGAACATAATCAAGTGTCAATCTTTTGATAGTTATTATTTCTAAAAAACACACTTTTTGTTTTGACAACGAGAATTAATTTTAACTTAAAATCTTCCACTTATGTGTTTTGAATTTGTAAAAATGGATTCCATATTTGGAATCAGGAGGTCCAAATTATTTAAATAGGTAACTTTTATTTTTATACATTATGAATATTTATTTCAGTAAATATTTTATTTACCATGGTTAAAGGGTAAATATAGTAAATAAGGGTAAAAAAATATTATTATAATAATATTAAATTACCCTAACACGTGTCCTATTCCTATTTTTTGATAAATCTTCGACCATTGGAATCATTGGGTCAATTTTGGGACCCCATGGATCCACTTGAAAGTGATAATGACACTTTATATTAACTAATTTAAAGTAAAGACAAAAATAACATAAACATATATCTTATAGTAAAATAATTTTTAGAAGGTGTTATATAAGTTATATTTTTGACTATAAATATTTATTTTAAATCTAAAAATATTTACTACATCTTGGTGTTTTTTTATAATTTTTACACATCAAATAAATAAAATTATTTATGACACAATAATGATGCAGTGTTTACCTCATTAAAGAATGCTTTAAATAAATGAGATTATAAAAATTAAAATAATATCCAAAACCTATACAATTCTTATTAAATGATCTTATTTCTAATTTGAGTCATCTTATCTTTGACTTTAATGAGTTTTTACCTTTATAAACCGAAAATAATTATATAATAAAATAATATTTTCAAACATTCCTAAAGATCCCCTCCTCCCCCTTATAAAAAGCCCTCTCCTCTAACCCATTTATCACACCTCTAAATCCACTTGGCTCATTAAAAATCTGCCCAATTAATCTCCATACATCCCTATCTTCCTCTTATAATCCTTAACTTAGGAATAAGGCACTTAAAGGAAGCCTTTTGGTCCAAACCAAAGGGAGTTACCCGATTAAAGGTAACACCTCCTCTTAAATTATTTTCTTTTCTTTTACTTATCTAAACCCCTAAACTCTATTTATTACTCTATTTTATAACAACACAAGTATCCTAAATATACTAGGTTGTTGTTATGAGAATTATTTTAAGTAAGATTACACACACCTCCATCTAATGGGTATAGAACATAATGTTTTTATGGACAACGAACTACTGCCTCACGAAATGACGATTGTTCAATCTTCTACTACCACCTCTTATGGTGGCCATTATGATGGTAATTTAATTATATATAATATTTATGAAATTTTTTATCTTTAATTATCTGTAATTATCTTTTATATTATAACTTTATTCTTTTCATGTTGTATATATATGATAATTGCATTTGAGGAAGTGCGGACTACTACCCCCTCAAAGTGATATGACTTGTTTATACCATAAATGAAATGCATAAAGGATGGTTTTAATGAAATTATATAACTTATGTAAAATATTATATTATACTGGAATAATAATATACCTATGTATCATTTGGTCTTATTTCCTTTAAAAAAATGAAATGGAAGTAGCGTTCGTGCATACGTACGGATTACCGTCTCCACGAACACAATGAGATTCATTCCCCATCGTAACCATTCAAGAATAATTTTAATTTGATTATTAAAAATAATATTTAAGAACATTATATCATTCTGGATTTGAATAAAATACATCCTATCCATAAAAAAACATGACTTACGTAACAAAACATATAAAGGAAAACGAATCAGTTAACACCCGAAACAATGATACTACTTAAATATTATTAACAGAGCAATATTAGAAGATCATATACGATATCATATTTATGTATGTGTTTATTTTATAATTTAGTAACAATTATTTAACTATTATACAGGAGGTTAACATACCCTCGACCATGAGAAAGTACAAGGTAAGGGTTAATTCCTCAATCTCATTATTATTCAAGATTGTCTATGTGTAAGTTTTTACCAGGACATATTTATTTTCCATGTCCATGTTTCATAAAAGAGTTTTAAAATTAATTATTTTTAAGGGACACTTTTATTAAAACATCATTTTAAATGTTTTAAATATTTATTCTTATAAACCTTTCTCATTAAAGTCCATATTTTCAAAATGGTTTTAAGGATTTATTTATATGGACATGAATGTTTTAAAATGTTAATTACATTCAAAAGTTTCAAAGTGGTATAGGAAAATTTGATTCAATACTATCTTTTAAATGAATTCCTTTATAAATTGTGTGACTTTTAAATGATTTCATGAAAAAGGGATATTTCCATCAAATATTTTTACTTATCATTTTCAACTATGTCAACATCCTTTATGGGATATTATTCTTGATCAAGGTTGATTTATTATAGTAAAATCTTCCATATTGTATTGAATGAGTTATGATATGTTTTACTGTGGATGTTCTATTTTTATACCATTCATGGTTTGTGGTTAAAGTATTGAAATTTCGTATGCTATTTTTAATATGAATGTTTATGTTATCAAAATTTTCATATGAGGAATGATTTGGACTTAGTATGTGATTGGTGGAGCCCGCTATAGCTCCTCGATGCATTGGTAGGTCTCATGAGACAAACTAGTGTCTTGGCATAAGGCCTTGAAAAAATCTTATTTGTAGTCTTGGAATAAGGCCATGACTTTGTGGATATGATGTCTGACATTATGCATTCTATCATTATGAAATTAGATGTTAATATTACATGTGATTATTCGACTAGTAGAATATCCATACGAATAAGTAAATGGAATTATTTAATTTATGTTTTTAATATTATTCTGAATTTTAATATTAAAAGGCTTTTGTTTTAGTTTTATACATTACCTTAAATGTTTATGCTTATTTATGAAAGTTTCCTCTATATTGTTATCCTTACTGATCATATGAGATAACCCTTTTCTATGTTTTATTTTTCCTAGGATGAGAAGAAGTACATTATGACTGACCTTCAAGGATAGTATAAGGGATTTGAATATGGTCAATGGAGACAATGTTGTTGTTGTTTTTCATTTTATAATGTAATGTAACGTTTATATATGTAATCTATTTTCCAAGGCTGCTAAATTGATCAGTTCTTTGGGACTTGATTCTTTGTAATCATGATAATGTATTAAAATAATGCAACGATTTTAGGTAATTGGGGTCGAGGTGTTACATTCTATATCTCTATTTATGTATTTAAAGTCAAAATATGTTAATAATTTTTAAAATGAATTTAATGGTATTTTATGTTAAATAATATATTATTAAATGATTTAAAAATCATAAAAATATTTAATGAGGACTATGGGGTTATATATGGTAAATAATATAACCCATTTACCATTTTTGTGCCAATTTTTACCCGATAATTAAATTTATAACCCTTAATGATTGAAAAACATGTTACCGCATATAAGGATAAAATGGGTTAATGAGAGGTTAAACTAAATAGATACGGGTTAAAATGAACTAAAAACATTAATTAATATAATTGACTAAGTTTATTCTAATAATATATTATCTTTAATTATAAATTAATCTAATTTGGAACCACTTGTCCTTGAATTTGACAATATAATATTTTAATGTTTTGAAAAATTATAAAAGTTCCCCTTCCATCCCTTATAAAAGGAGACTCATCCTTTCTCTTCTTTACACCACCTTGAGCCATATATCTCAAACAAAACATAAAAATATCTCATATAAAATTTCCTATACATATATTATATGTAAAGGTATTCTTAAAATACCATTCCAATTATCCTTAAAAAGGGATATAAAGGAGGTCTACCGAAGAAGAGGTAATTATCCTATCTAACCTATTTGAATTTATTTTTTCTTAAAACTTCATTAAATATTTATTATTCAAAATAAAATAATAAATTAAGTATCATAAATATAATTAAATTTTATTATTATTACTTAAACACCATTATACACCCTCTTTTATAACATATGGGGAATGAAAGTGTCACTCGTGCGTACACACACACACTATCACCTCCACGTAGAGATACGATTAATTATCCATCATCATAATTCATGGTTGGTTATTATGATGGATTTAGTTTTTATAAATTATATTTATGACATAATTAAAATTTTTAATTATAATATATTATCTAACTTCTTACCTTTAAATCCGTTAATAAATGATAACATCGCTCGTGTGTATGTGTGGACTACCACCTCTAAGAAGTGATGTGATTCATTTTTCATTTTGGTTTTACATTATTGGTAAAAAGGATAGTATTAATTAATATATATGATATATGTTACATAATAATGATTCAATTAAGGTGAATTATTATTTATGTTTATTTCTTTCTAACCATAAAAAAGTGGAAACAAAATTTGTGCATATGTATGGATTATCATCTTCATGAAGTGATACAATTCATTTTTTATCAGTGATTTATATGAATAACTATAAAAGTGTATATAATAAATAATTATGATACATATCTCATGATTAATATTTTATATATTATGAAACTATGACTAAGGCACAATTTCTAGAACCATTTGATCAAAAAACAAAGTAGTTATCACCGAGAACAACAATTTTAATAAGTAATTGTTTATAGATGAGTGATTATATGTTACAAGAAAATAATATATAGTATGATAAATTTAATATAATTTTTAATGGTACATCTATTTTAATTATTAAGATCTTTTGATATTGGTTCATTGGGAATCAAGGCCATTTTAGGAGTTCTGCAGCTGCTAGGATGAGTGTTTTCTGTAGTATCAATTCACATCCTAAATAGGATTTGCAACATGAATACATTATTTGACATAAGAAGATAAATTAATTTATAGTGTGAAAATATTATAAGTTTTCAAACTTGTTCACAATGTTTAAATTTAGGTTGAGGTTTTTATTTTGCTAAGGTGATGCCTTTTTTGGCGTACATACAAATCATGGGATTAATGTCTTGAATCGTCATTTCACATCATGAATTATGCATGACCTATAGTTTGTATACACTACAAATGTTACATAATTTTTTTATTTCATTTTTTATCCTCATATAAAAAAATATAAGTGCTCTTCTAGGTTATTTTTTATGTTTCCACTCCTTCTGAATCACTTCATTCGACTCTTGATCCCCATGATGGTTTTGTCATTTCTATAATGTAAGTATCATGACACGTGTCTATCGTGGGGTGTGGAAAAAACAAATATAAACTATGTTAAAATGTATTATAGTGGGTTACCTAGGTTGTATCCAGATAAGAGTGCACAACAATTAATCTGTCACCTTAAAATAAGAGAAAAAAGTGAGGTTGTTTTTAGAAATTGTTTGATTTGGAAAATACAAGAAAGAAACTAAATAAATTAAATTAATTAAGTGAATGTTTTAAAAAAAATTTAAAAATTATGTGATTTAAATCAGTGATATGAAATGGTGATCAGGTTAGGGTCGGTTTTCCAATTGTAATTCTATCATTGTTCATTTTACCCAATTCTCTTCTGCTAAATCGTTAAGAATGAGAATCCACAATCGTTTCTTCTAACTCCCTTGGTCAAATAAAAATGTGAGAATAAACCTTACTAAAACCTCATATTATTCTAATCTCCTTCCAATGCGTAATAGAGTTGTAGAAAATACCGCCAATTATCTTAGGCAATTCCCAATCAGGTCTTGTTTGTCCCAAGCAATCAAGAAAATTCACTACTCTTCACACACGTACCGGTGATCATTGAGTAATACACCACTAAATCCCAGTATATTCCATCGTTTATAAACCAAAACCTAGTGGAGATAAATTTTGATCATTGACCAAATATAAATAAACAACATAATCTAAAATCAGATACAATCGTACATGATAATAAAAACTGTTATAAGAAATTGAAACAGATTCGCAGAAGAGAAAAGATGATATTAAAACATTACGTGAAAGAACTAAAGAATTAAAAAAGGGGAAACCTACCCTTCCCCAATCACTCAAAATATATACCACACCATGGTAAGGGTAACTGAGTTTAATGGGGAAGAATAAGTCATTAAAAATCTAAGAAGAACAAAAGAGAGAAAACAAAGAACAGAAAATTTGATGCTCCAGAATCTGTTCTCCATAAATTTTCCTTTGTTCTGCCCACCAGACGGCCGAAAATCACTGAGGTCCCTTCTTATAGAATGTTTAAAATGAAGTTGGATATCGACCCTCAAAATTTTAGAGTAATTGTACATGTGTAAAGAAATATATGGCCGAATCAATGGACATTACTTTTCTGGCCGCCAAACACTGTTTCACCCACTCCACTTGTATGCGCCCAAATGATGCCTTAATGAGAATAATATTTTATGAGATTTAATTTAAACCGTCCTTTTTATGTCTTCTATCGATACCAGTTGGAATCACATAATTCTAATGTCGGATGAATGAGATATTGTTGATTTAATGCGGTGGGGCCTATTCTGCCAGACAGACTGAGTTCTCCACTTGATTGAATTTTCTGTACCATTGGGTTTTGAATTGGGTCTTGGTCCAGAAGTAACATTTTAATCCCACAATTATAGGAATCCTAAAAAAAATTCACTTCAATTGGACCAATATGATAAAAGTTATGCCCGAAAAACAAAAGCTATATAAAACTTCCAATTTTACAGAATTACCTCATTTTCACATTTAAGCCCAAAATACACCAAAAACACATAAATGATGCAAATACACTCACATTGAATAAATGTGAGGGATTAAATCATTGAAAAAAATATAAATAATAATGAAAATATTAACTCTATAAATTCCCCACACTTATAACTTGGACTCCTGGACAAGTCATAATCAAAATAAAATCAAAGTAAATTCAAAACACATATCCATGAGATCCACCAATTTGAAAACAAGAAACAAAATATATCATGCCTACTCAAACTCTATTATTTAATGTTCTTAATTTAGGATAATTCAATAAATTTACTCTTCATTTCTCCTCCCATTCACACAAAACACTTACCTAACTTTCATTATCTCTCATTACACAAATTTCAATTTTTTAGCAATGTCTTTCTCATCCAAACTCAGACAAGGGTGACCATAGGATTGATAAATTCCTACATCTACACCCGATGTGAGTCAAAGACATATGTTTATCATGATGAAATTTTAAGTTTGTTCTATGGATTTAGGTTGGTAGGATTTATATGTGAAAATTCTGAGGCTGAATGAAGAGGGCTTGGCTCTTTTTGAAGAAAAATTGCATTACTCTAATTTTCACACAAGTATGGTATTATCTTCACTCCCCTTAGTAGAAAATAAACTCCTTCTTCATGGAATATCAAGGAATGTTCACACAATTCATCATTTCAACAGTAAACATTTCAATATTCTCAAATATAATATTTTTTGAAAGCTCCAGAAAAGGCACATCTTTCTTTTTTATATTAGAAGCTCCAGAAAGGCACAACTTCTCTCATCATGAAAGCTCCAGAAAAGGCACAACTTTCAGCAGAATGATTTTTTTATCAGCAATAACATCTCTTCATCATTTTTTCACCCAAAGTATCCCCAAATAAGTTAGTACAATACAAGACATCTTCTCCCCACACTTATGTTCAAATAGATCATGCAATTTCACTTCAAGAGCAGGTTGGATAGGGAATATTGGCTTGTAATGTGGATAACCTAACAAGATGTTCATGGATTCTATGGGATACAAGGATTAAATGTTCAAGGTATGATATTATGAAAGGGATTATCTTGAAAAGGGGGATTTAAAACCAAAGAAATTCCTCAATCATTTAAAACACATGTACCCCAAACCCTCAAGTTTTGAAAGGAATAAATCAAATTCTGGTTAAAACAAGCATGATTTGGTTCTCTCAATAAGTGAGGTGAATGTAAACAATATGAAAATAATAGGTTCAGAAGCCTCACGAGAATGTGATTTCATATATAAAGACAATGATATGTGGCATGGGACTCAAAAAACAGAGTATTTTCATGAAATTCCCAAAGAATTGAACTTGAAACAATATCATTTTCAACATTCATTTAAGCTCAATTTCATTGAATAAATTATTTCTCCCATGGACATGGGTTTCAAAAATTTCAAAGATAATCATTTCAGCACAAAAGTTTAAAAAACAAAAAAAAATTTAAAAATAAGCACACAAAATTTGAAACACACACATGTTTTTTTAAAACAAATAGGAAAACAAACAACAGATAAAAAAAATCCTAAACTACAAAGGTTATCTCCCACACACTTAAATTATGTAGTGTACAGAATGAATTCAAATTTATTTAACACGTAAGAATATTGGAAATTGAATCACAAAAATTATGAAAATATAAAGGAGAGGTACGACCTGATGGAGTTTATTGATAAACAGGTTGGAGGAGTGTGATCTCCTCCATTGGCTCTGATGGCATGGTCCCAAAGAATTTCTTCAATCTATTCCCATTAAAAGTGAATGGATCCTTCGCTCCATCCTTCATAATCTACACAACACTAAAAGGATATACATTAGTAACTATAAATGGACCTTCCGACCTGGAACGAAGTTTACCTGGCATCATCTTGAGTCTTGAATTGAATAACAACACTTTGTCTCCAGGATGAAAGTATTTTGGTTGCATTAGTTTGTCATGATCCACTCTTATTCTCTCTTTTTAAATCCTATAATTTTCAAATGATTCCCTTCTAATTTCTTCCAGCTCCTGTAACTGCAATCTTCTCTCCTTTCTAGCACTTTCAAGATCTAGATTCATCTTCCTCACAACCCAGTATGCCTTGTGTTCCAATTCCATAGGTAGGTGACAACTTTTCCCATAAATCAGCCTATATAGACTCATTCCAATTGGGGTTTTGTAGGCTGTCCTGTAAGCCCATAATGTGTCTTCTAACCTTTGGCTCCAATCCTTCCTATTTGGATTAACAGTCTTTTCCAAAATTCCTTTGATTTCCCTATTAGACACTTCAGCTTTCCCATTAGTCTGTGGATGATAGGGAGTTGATGTTTTATGATGCACCCCATACTTTTTCAACAAATCCTCTATTCTCCTGTTGAAAAATTGAGTCCCTTGATCACTAATGATGGCTTTGGGAACTCCAAACCTACAAAATATGTTAGCCATGACAAAATCACAAACAACTTTAGCATCGTCAGTCCTAGTGGTTTTTTCTTCCACCCATTTGGAAACATAATCAACAACAAGAAAAATATAATAATTTCCAAATGACATTGGGAAAGGGCCCATAAAATCTATACCCCAAACTTCAAATATTTCACAAAAATTAAGTCGCTTTTGGGTCATTTATTGTCTCTATGAAATATTTCCTATAAACTGACATTTTTTACACCGTTTACAAAATTCATGAGGATCTTTGAAAAGTGTTGGCCAATAAATTCCAGATTCTAAAACCTTCCTTTCTATCCTTTGAGTTCCAAAGTGGCCTCCACAAGATAATGTGTGACAAAACTTAAAGACTGATTCAATTTCATTTTTAGGAAAACATATTCTTATCATTTGGTCATTAAAAATCTTCCAAATAAATGGATCATCCCAGATGTAATATTTAGATTTAGATTTCAATTTGTGAATTTGGTGAGAATTTAAATGAGATGGAACATGATATGTTACCAGATAATTGACTATATCAGCATACCAAGGTATTTCTCCTTTAATCAAGTACAACTGCTCTCCTGGAAGGTGATCATTTAGTGGTTCAGTGTCTGGAATTTCAACTTCAGCAGTGTTGGGTAGTCTACTCAAGTGATCAGCCACTTGGTTCTCAGATCCCTTCTTATCTTTTATTTCTATGTTTAACTCCTGCAATAATAGCATCCATCTCACAAGACTTGGCTTTTCTTTAGCCTTCTTCATCAAGTACCTAAGAGTTTCATAATCATAAAACACAATGACTTTAGTTCCAAGAAGATACGATATAAATCTTTCAAAAGCAAAAACAACTGCTAAAAACTCTTTTCCTATTTTTCTGTAGTTGAATTGGGCCACATCTAAAGTTTTTGAGGCATATGCAATGACTTGTGGCCTGACCTCAATTCTCTGAGAAAGTACTGCTACAACTGCTTGGTTTGAAGCATCACAAAGTAGCTCAAATGGTTCTTCCCAATTGGGTGGCTGCATTACTGGTGGTGTAATCAATCTCCTTTTTAAATCATCAAAGGATTCCCTACACGAACCATTGAAATTGAAATCAGTGTCTTTCAAAAGTAATCTAGAGAGAGGGAGAGAAATATTACTGAAATCTTTGATAAACCTCCTGTAGAATCCTTCATGTCCTAGAAATGATCTAACATGTTTCACACAAGTTGGGTAAGGCAAAGAATTTATCACTTCATTTTTTGATTTATCAACTTCAATGCATTTCTAAAAAATGACATGCCCAAGGACAATTCCTCTCTCAACCATAAAATGTCACTTTTCAAAATTCAAAAAAAGGTTTTTTTCAATGTAAGTTTTCAAAACTTTTTCCAGATTTTTCAAACAATGGTCAATTTTTTTTCCAAAAACTGTGAAATCATCCAAGAAAACCTCCAAGAAATCTTCAATGTGATCAGAAAATATACTTACCATACACCTCTGAAATGTACCTGGAGCATTAAAAAATCCAAATGGCATCCTTTTTTATGAAAAAGTTCCGAAAGGACAAGTAAATGTAGTCTTTTCTTGATCCTCGGGAGCAATGGGTACCTAAAAGAACCTGAAAATCCATCCAAAAAGCAATAATGAGTTCTCCCCACCAATCTCTCTAGCATCTGGTCAATGAAAGGGATAGGTAAATGATCTTTTCGAGTGACCTGATTCAACTTCCTAAAATCTATATACACTCTCCAGCTATTCTGGATTCTTATAGGGATTAATTCATTGTTTTCATTCCTCACAATGGTTAGGCCAGTTTTCTTTGGGACTACATGGATGGGGCTAACCCATTGTGAATATTATATGAGATAGATGATCCCAGATTCTAATAACTTCTCAATATCTTTTTTCAAAACCTCCATCAGGGTAGGGTTCAGCCTACTTTGGGGTTTTCTGACAGGTTTGGAATCTCCCTCAAGAAAAATTCAATGTGAGAAATTTTTTGGGTTTATTCCTGGGATATCACCTAAGCTCCACCCAATTTCTTGGAAATTATTTCTCAAAATCTCAATCAATGATTTTTCTTGAGTTTTAGATAGATTATTAGAAATTATTACTGGCTATTTCTCTCCCTCCATAAGGTAAACATATTTTATATCAGTGGGGAGTGGTTTTAATTCTAGATCAGAAGGATGCTCAAGGGATGAAACTAAATTGAGGTTCTCCACTTCCAATGGTTTGATATACTGCACACAATAAATCATATCATCTTCATCATCATTTAACAAATTATCAAAGAAATCATATTTTACCTCTTCTTCCAACAGGAAATCAGAACCTCCAAGATTTTTGGCATCCATATGTTCAGTGATATCTTTAATGAAAAAATTATCTCCTAATGATAAAAATTCATGAAACATACCTGATTCTTTAATTGGTTCTATGCCATCTTCATGGGAGAGTGAGAAGAGTGAATGATCATCTGATGAGTGCCTCATGGATTCAAAAATATTAAAGTGAACAGTGCTGTCTCCAAACTCCAATGTAAGTGTCCCTTCATGGACATTGATGATGGTTTTGGCCATCTTCAATAAAGGTCTCCCCAAAATGATGGTTGAGTGTGATGGGATCCTATCATCTTCCATATTCAACACATAAAAGTCTGCAGGGAATAAAAGATCTTTGACTTTTACTAGGACATCCTTTAGAACTCCTGTTGGGAACACTATTGATATATTTTCAAGATGTACCACCACTCTTGTAGGCTTCAAGTCTCCCATCTGCAAATAAGTATATACTGAGATAGGAAATACATTAATTTATGCACCTAAATCGCACAAATAATTAGAGAAATTTAATGAACCAATGGTGCATAGAATAGAAAACATCCCTGGATCTTGAAATTTGGTTGGAAATTGTGGTGTGATAAGGGCCGAGACACTTCTTCACAAATTGATACTCTCATTCCCTTGAAGTCTCCTTTTCTTGGTGCAAATATCCTTCAAAAACATAGCATACTTTGGAATTTTTTTGAGTGCTTCAAGCAGAGGTATGTTGATTTCCACTTTCTGGAAGGTGTCTATAATTTCTTTTTGCAGTGATTCTTCTTGTAACATCTTTGATTCAATCATCCTTTATGGAAATGGTGGTGTTATATCTTTCCTCTCCCTTTGTTTCCTTTTAAATGGTGTTTCTTGTTTCTTCTTCCTTGGTTTATCCTTCTCCCCCTCTTCTTTCTTATCTTCTTCTTGATGAATTTTCATAGAATTTTCATCATTTCCAACTTCATTCTCTCCCAGTTCAGGTATTATTGTTTTAGGTTAAATGGTGAATGGTGGTGGGAGTATTTTTACACTTTATGTAGTTATAATACTAACATTCTCTTTTGGGTTTGGGATTGTTTGGGAAGGGAGTTTACCTGGATTTTTGGTCAGAAAGTCCATGAGACTTTCAAACTTGATGGAAAAATCTTTAACAGTGTCTTTCAGTCCTTCAAACTCAGATTTTTATTGGTTTTGAATTGGAGGTTGTGCACTGGTGGATGGTTTCTCATAGGGTATTTAGATATTGGTTGGTTTTTGGTAAGAAGGCTGGTTATAAGATGGTTTTTGTTGAAATGACAGTGGATTCTGGAATTGATTCTGGAATGGTGGTTGGTTTTGAAACTGGTTTTGGTATGGGGGTCTACCTTGATTCTGCTGATTTCCAAACCCATATTGGACTTGGTTAGGATCTATCCATCCTTGATTTTGTTGGAACTTCCTTGGATAAAAGGCTGCTGCACATTTTTCCATTCCCTATATTTCAGAACATTGGTCAGTAAAATGATCAGGTGATTAGCATAAACCGCATACCTTAGTTGGCGCTTGTTGGTCACTAACTTTCTTCAAGGCCATCTGTCTCACCAAAATAGTAAGCTCTTAAATCTTAGTTTCTAATAAGGGTTATGTATGAGAAGTGCATACCTCATGAATACCTCTTGTTCCAACACCTCTTGTTCCAAATTGCTGCGAGTTTTGGGAAATCTTCTCAATCAAGCCCTTGGCTTCTTCTGGTGACTTGTCAATCAGTGCACCTCCAGATGATACATCAAGAAGGTTTCTGTCATTTTCTAGTAGTCCTTGATAGAAGAAGATAAGAAAGTGGTGTTACTCAATGTCTTTACGTAGATAGATGGCACATAGCTTCTTAAATCTCTCCTAATACTCGTAAAGGGTTTCTCCAGATGATTTTCCTATGGTGTAGATTTCCTTCCGAATGGATGCGATTATAGAGGTGGGGAAGAATCTTTGTATAAAACATCTTACCAGGTCATTCCAGTCATGTACGTCTCCTGGTTGTAGGCCGTACAACCATTCTTTAGAAACTCCATCCAATGAAAATTGAAATTCCTTCAACTTTACCAGCTCCTCGGTAATTCCACGGGGTCTGAAAGTTGAGCAAACATGTGTGAACTCTTTAATGTGTTTGTTTGTATCTTCACCTGCCAAACCATGAAACTTTAGAATCAAATGAATCATGTTAGTTTTCATTTCAAAATCATTTTTTAACACTGGCATGATAAGTTGATTGTTTTGATTAAGGAATTGTGGTGCACAGAGGTCTCTAAGTGTTTGGTTTTGATTTTCATCCATGATGACAGGCTCAGAGTGAACACTTGAAGTTTCACTTGAGTATGCAAGGGGAAATTCCTAAAATTTAGATTCCAAATTAATTTTTCTAAGTCTATTCAATAAGGTTCTTTCAATTTCATGATCTATGGGTAAAGGTTCAGTTTTTGAGGTTCGAGTCATGCAATTTTGAAGAGAAAAGTTGAAAAGAGAAAGGAAAGAAAAGAAAATAAATGTTGGCTCTACCTCCCCGCCAACGACGCCAATTTTTGACACGTGCCTATCATGGGGTTTGTAAAAAACAAATATAACCTATGTTAAAATGTATTATAGTGGGTTACCTAGGTTGTCTCCAGAGAGGAGTGCACAACAATTAAGCTGTCACCTTAAAATAAGAGAAAGAAGTGAGGTTGTTTTTAGGAATTGTTTGATTTGGAAAATACAAGAAAGAAACTAAATAAAGTAAAGTAATTAAGTGAAAGTTTTAAAACAAATTGAAAAATTATGTGATTTAAATTAGTGATATGAAATGGTGATCAGGTTAGGGTCGATTTTCCAATTTTAATTCTATCATTGTTCATTTTACCCAATTCTCTTCTACTAAATCGTTAAGAGTGAGAATCCACAATCGTTTCTTCTCACTCCCTTGGTCAAATAAAAATGTGGGAATAAATATTAATAGCACATAAGATTGGTCTAATATCATTCTAATGTGTAATAGAGTTTTAGAAAATACCCCCAATTATCTTAGGTAATTCCCAATCGGGTCTTGTTTTTCCCAAGCAATCAAGAACATTCACTACTCCTCACACACGTACCAATGATCACTGAGTACTACACCACTAAATCCCGGTCTATTACATCATTTATAAAACAGAACCTAGTGGAGGGAGATATTTATAATTGAACAAATATTAATAAACAACAGAATCTAAAATCAGATACAATCGTACATGATAATAAAAACTGTTATAAGAAATTGAAATAGATTCGCAGATTAGAAAAGAGGATATTAAAACATTACGTGCAAGAACTCAAGAATTAAAAAAGGGGAAACCTACCCTTCCCCAATCACTCAAAAGATCCACCCCACCATGTTAAGGGTAATTTAGTTGAAGGGGGAAGAAGAAGTCATTAAAAATATAAGAAGAACAAAAGAGAGAAAACAAAGAACAAAAAATTTGATGCTCCAGAATCTGTCCTCCAGAAGTTTGCCTCTGTTCTGCCCACCATACGGCTGAAACTCACTAAGGTCCCTTCTTATAGTATGTTGAAAATGAAGTTGGATATTGACCCTAAATATTTTATAGTAATTGTACATGTGTAAAGAAATATATGTCCGAATCAATGGACATTACTTTTCTACCAGCAAAACACTGTTTCTCCCACTCCACTTGTATGCGCCCAAAAGATGCCTTAATTAGATTAATATTTTATTAAATTTAATGTGAACCGTCCTTTGTATGTACTCTATATATAACATCTAGAATAACCTAATTATATGGTCGGCTGAATGAGATAGTGTTGATTTAATGCGGTGGGGTCCATTCTTCCATCCAGACTGAGTTCTCCACTTGATTGAATTTTTTGTACCATTGGGCTTCGAATTGGGTCTTGGTCCATAAGAAAAATTTGAAGCCCACAAGAATAGGAAGCCCACCAAAAACAAATTCACTTAAATTGGACCAATATTTTAAAAGTTATGCCCGAAAAAAAGAATCCATATAAAACTTCCAATTTTAAAGAATTACCCCATTTTCACATTTAAGCCCAAAATACACCAAAAACACATAAATGATGCAAATACACTCACATTGAATAATTGGGAGGGATTAAATCATTGAAAAACATATAAATAATAATGAAAATATTAAATCTATCAAATCATTTCTAATTTTTCATTATCATTTGATGTGGCAACAACATGGATCAAATTTTTTGGATTAATTAACCTTTTCGTGATGTTTTTTATCCTTTCTATACCGATTGTATGATCATCTCCTAGAGAATGACCCTCGTGTTGTCAGTGGTGCAAAAATAATGTTTTCAAAGTTATGTGGGATCCATCCTTTACAATTACTAGTTTATTTAGTAACTCGATTACAAGATATGGAGATCAATTCTAGGGCCTCCATTGTTTTAATTTTTTTTATTCTAGTGTTGATGGATACTGTTTAGGGTAGTGTTTCACCTAATTTTTTGGTAGGAGGTTCTATATTTAGCCTCTATAGATGAACTGTATTAATCTTGTTTTTTCAATTTTTTTTATAAATAAATTGGCATGATTTATTTGTGTGCATAAATAAATTTATTGTAAAATATGTTTTCCTTTATTTTTGAGTAAAAGTAATATAGAGGGGTATTTTTAAAGAATTTTAAGTAGGTTTTAAAATGATTTTTTAAAAGTATGTTTTGGAGAAATAAAGGGTTATGTAATTATTTGTGACATGTGAACTTTTTGAAATTATTTGAGAAATTTAGTTCATTGGAAGCATTTAGTATATAGGTTTAAGTTCAATATTAGGACCATAATAAATTTTTATTATCTAGAGGTTCACTCATGGTGTGTTCCTCTACTCCCTAGGCCTCTTGTTCTAGGTTATTTCTATTAACATTGGGGGGGGGGGGGGGGGTTCACTCATGGGGTGTTCCTCTCCTCCTTAGGCATGGGTTCCAAGGAATTGGGTGTGAACTAGTCAATGATTATTGTATGAGTAGTTTTATATCCTAATAAACTGTGTTCTTTGTCTTATTTACGATTATTATTGGATTTTTACTATTTTATAATGATATGCATGACTTATATTTTTGATAAATGTATGAAAATTATGATTAGAAACTGTTTTACACAACTTGATTTAGAACTATAGGAAAAGGGAAATATTTTGTCATGTTTTTGATATGAAACTAATTTATTTATTATCATGCCATGTTTTCTTTGAAATGAGAATACTTGGATTATTTTTTTAATGACTTGATATGAAACACCTAGGTAGGATCCTACTGATCCTATTAGATCACACCTTGCACACCCCTTCGGTGGTGTATAGACCTAGTTATGTCTTTTTATGTAGGAAAAGAAAAGGTGCCACAGTGAGATGATATGGTTTATCTCATATGGTTATGTGTTGTAGGTAGTGATATGATGGGATGTTTCCCTCATCATCATGGAGTTTTTGGTTTCATTTTTTATTGTGATTTTGTATACCTCTACCTTTGGTTTTATCTGGTTTGATTTGTATCATTACCACTATCCTATCTTAGTATGGAATATATTTCTTCTATTTTTTTCTTCTACAATTTATATTTGTTATGTATATATATGTCATGTATCTTGTTCAGGTTGTATGAAATCATTCCCTCTAGTTATTTTTTGATTCTTATGTGCTAGTTACCGGCCCACAGGGACAAGGAGTTCCCTTTGGGTATGTGGTGGATCATTTTGGGTACCAGATTATCAGGTTAACCCAGGTATGTTTGTTATAAATTCTTATGAGAGAAATTATTTCCTCAAGAGTACTTACCTTGGGATTTCTAGTAAATGGGAGTTTAGGATTCTTGGGAATTGTGATGTAAGTTGTGGTGAGTTTCTAGACAGATCTTGTCATGATGAGATTCAAGTTACCATAGGATATTGGGCTATTCATCTCTTGTGTTAAGTTATTGATCTTAATCTTAGTTTTTTTACTTATTATTTTTATATGTGAACTAATATTTTCATTTTATCTAATTGACTGTTCTATTTTTTATGTGTAGTGATATGCCTCTGAAGTGTATCCCACGGGTTCCACAAGAGGGTTTAGTGGATTATACTTAAGGGAATCCTCCTATGGATCAAAAACTTATAGAGGCTTTCATTTTATCATTTCATGTGAGGGACCAAGTCCATAAACAAGTTATTGAAGTTCAACCAAGAGATGGAGGAGACATAGATCGATCTCAAGAGATCTTACATGATAATCCCTCATCCTTTAAGGGAACTAATGATCCCTAAGAGGTGATAACTATCTATAAAATATTGATTAGATATTCAAATTCATAGATACATTTGAGACCATTAAGGTTAATTTCATAATGATTAGACTTGAGGATGGAGTCTCTCACGCAACGGCTATCAGGTATCTGGGGATTCGACTCCTGGAAATGTGTCTCTCTAGGTAAAGGGTTTTTCCTTATTATTTTCCCCTCATAGGATCTCAAAATGCACGCATGGGGTTTTGGATCACTGTTGATCAAGCCTGGTGCTTTTCACATCCGAGAATGGGATAAGAGATTTTGCCCTACGGAAATTGGTAACTCCTCTGCTCAAATCTGGATTAAAATATTTTGGTTAAGCTGGATTTTATGGCATCCTCGTATACATTATGACATTGCTTTAGTGATTGGTATCCCAATTAAAATGGACAAAGAAACTGAAATTTCCTGGTTTGGTCCTTATGCTAGATGTCTAGTTGAGATAGACCTAAGTTCTACTTTGGTTGATAAAGTGTTTTTGGCCACTGATGAAAAATAACTGGAATTGAGAATTGAATTTGAAGGTCTACCAAGATTCTACTCTCATTGCAGGATTATTGGACATGACACATCTAATTGTTGGAGGTCCATGGTTTGTAAGCACTGCTCTCAATGAGGACATGATACTAAATTATTCCCTAGAATAGGAATGGAAAAAGCTATGAAATCAGATTCAGTTAAAAAGAATCACTTTCCTAAGCCGGGTAAGGAATCTGTAGTTACTTTTCTTGATCATTGTTCTGAGTTTCTTGGTAAAGGGAGAAAAACTAGCCTGACATGGCTAAAGAGGTATTAGACCCCTCAGTTCTGCTGCCCATTGTGTCTGTCCAGGCTGGTGATGTTGCTAAGAATGAACCTGTTTCTTATTCTCAGGCTGTCACAGGTGCCCATGGATTTAAAGTTGATGCAGCTTCCAATCCAGGGAATATTTTGAATTCTTTCTCTAAACAATCAGAGCAGTTCACTACCCCTTTTAATGCTCTAATAATTTCTAACATGGCTATGCTCAATGTGAATGACATTCTTGCATCTCTTGAGCCAAAACATCTGATGAGTGTGGAGGCTTCTCTTGCTACCCATGGTGTTACTGATTTGACCGTGATAGAGTCCACTGTCCAGATGGCTATTGGACAACAGGTGAGTGCTCCTTTGGGTGGGAGTATTTCTCACACTCCACCCTTAAGTGTTCAGGTCGTAGCACCCAAAAAACATCATGAAATGGAGCATCTGGGAGTGTTTAATAACACTGAATAAGCTACTAATCCTGAAGACATTGAAGGTGACTCATGGAAACAGGTTAGAACCTGCAGGAAAACGAAACTTTCTAAAAGAATTGAAGAAGATAATAAGAAAGAGGTGGCACATGAAGATAGTTCAGATGAAGATCTGGAATCTATACTTCGCCAAGAACAAGAATTAGAAAACCGATACAGTGGAGGGAGAGTATGGAGGGGACGCGGGTGCATTGATGTCAAACTATGGAATAAGTTGCGGGACAAAGAATGGTTAATCGCTGATAAAATTAGAAAGAAGATTGGCCATCCAGAAGGAGGCACTTGAAATTACTGTCCTTTGAATATGGATGTACTTGATACTCCCCTTCTTGGCTTTTTTTATATGATAATTGGGGACTCATCCCCCACCTTAAAAAAAAATCTGAGTACACCAATCGGTTTTGCAAATCTAGTTCATTTTTCTCCATAAGTGGTAAAGAATGATTATATTAAAGCTAAAAAGTATATATAGGGTTTGAAACTAGACATTAGATTATAGGTATTTATTCTGAAACTTTTTGCTTATGCATAATTAGTCGATAGAAATATGATGGAATATATATACAAAGTGTGAAATATTGGTTATTCTTCCCCTTCTCTTCTATCTAGTGGCATCTTCAATGGTGCACATGAAAAGAAGATTAAGTATCATGGTCATAAAAAAGATGGTGGAGGTGGATCTCAATAGAAAACCTCCTCTACACCTTCATCTACAACCAATTGTGTGAACCTAACTTTATATCAATGTGTAAAGGTCGGTCACAATTGATATTCTTGTTCCGCACCTATGAATTTGTGTAATGGTTATAACGACTATGGACATTTTCATAGTTTTTTTTGGCTAATTCTCTGCCATGATATAGTCAAGTATTTAATCCTCAAAAGGCCACAATATCATAGTCAAAAACTTAAATGTATATATGGATCCAGCCACAAGCATCAGGAGTGAAGCACCTTAATGTAGTGGATGAGTCTCTAGTATAGGTTACCACGAGTTTGGTGATAGTGATAGGTACCATATTTATTTAATATTCTATAGAAACTTATTTATTTGATATTTTTTCCTCCCAATAATTTATATCTACCCTCTTTTTTTACATTCATAAACATCTAATAGAACTCATGTACTTTATCATGGAGTTAGTGACACATCATTGGATGAGGAAATAAGAATGGTTTCATTTACCTTCTTGTTTTATATTGATAGCTAACACAGAGTTAGTATGAGATTTCCTCATTCTCAATATGGATATATTTGAATACATAATCTGGATGGATTGTGTTGTTACTCGTCAAGGTAATATTTATTTTTATCATCATTATGTATCATTCCATTTTGTCAATGATAGCACTTAGGTGTTTCTGGGAGAGTGGGATCTAAGGTCTGGTCATGAAAATCATTTCCACCAAGAGCTTAGAATTTTGATATCTACTATTGTGTTTGATCTTGATGTCATTTTTTATCTTGTTGATGTTCCCATGGATTTTCAAGACTTTACTGGAATTTTACCAATTGACTTATCTAGTAATCCTCTAAAGAGAGATGTGTATTTTTTATTGATTTCATTCCAGGTACGCTTCTGATCTCGATACCCTCTTATCGCATGGAACTGATCGAGTTGAAATAGATCAAGTTTCAGTTGGTTGATCTAATGGAAAATGATTTTTTTCTCCCTAGTGTTTCATTTTGGATAGCCTAAGTACTCTTTTATAAGAAGGATGATGGTTCAATTTAAATATTAATATACTATTAGAGGTTAAAAAATTTGATGTTTAAGAATAAATACCATTTTCACCATGTCGATGACTTGTATGATCAGTTAAATGGGGTGAAGTGGTTTTTAATGATCAATATTTGGTCAGGTTATCATCATCTTAGAGTTCAAAAGTCTAATATTTCAAATTTGGATTTTAGGATCTAGTATAGAAATTATTTATATCTTGTGGTTCCATTTGGTCTAAATAATTCTCTAATGGTTCTTATTTCTTTAATGAACTAGATATTCCCTCAGTAACTTGAAACCTTTATTGAAGTGTTCATGGATGATATTATGGTTTCCTTGAGATCCATGTTTGTGAATGAGAACCATTTAAGTTTGGTTTTTGGAATCCTGAGGAGTCACCATCTATATAGAAAGATTTTAAAATATAGTTTCTAGATCCATAAAGTGAGGTTTTTGGGGAATTTGATTTTTGAAGATGGATTTTTAGTCGATCCTAAGAATGTGAAGGCAATCTTTTCATGCGTAGAACCACAAAATGTATTTGAGATATAGAGATTCTTTAGTATTGCTGGACATTATCAGTGGGTTTTAAATGATTTATAGAAGTTGGATTTACCTTTTACTTCTCTTAAAAAGATAGTGGTAAAGTTTATATGGGATGCTAAGTGTAAGGATTATTTTGATAAGTTGAAAAATCTTCTAACATCTCTACCTATTTTGATCTAACCTATTCTTGGTAAGGGGTGTACGATGTATTGTGTTGATTTTGGTGTCATTCTAGGTTATGTGCTTATACAGGTTGATCATGTTATGGTTTATGGTTTTCTTTATCTTTGGATGCATGAAAATTACTACCCCACTCATGATTTGGAGCTTTCCATAATTATGCATTCACGTAAGTGCTAGAGGCATTTTCATTTTTCTTATAGATTTATATTCTTTTTTGACCATAATATTCTATGTTATATAATTTCTCTAAGTAAGGGGGATATCATCGTGGATGCACTTAGTAGGAAAGTACAATCGAAGGTTGTCTTATAATAGAAGGTAGAGTGGAACCTTAAGGGGATTTTCACTTAGTTTTATCTAGATGCTTATAAGGAAGATTCAAGAATATCTTTAGATATTATTTAGTTATCATCATCTCTCCTTGAATCTATTCAATAGGTTTAGTAATAGGATGATTAATTAAGTGGAATCAAGAAACCCTTTATGGTGGGGAGACCATTTTCAGTTGGTCTCTCCCATATGATGGTATTCCCCACATTGGGGACTAATTTTTCATCCCAACATCTATAAAGAGTTCATACCTATTTTATTTTCATAGTTCTTTATGGGGAGTTATTCTGGGAACTATGATAATATATTATGATTGGATATAATGGTGTTGGTGGCCAAATATGAAGTGAAAAGTTGTTAATTATGTGTCCCTATGTTACACCTTCTAGTAGATAAAGGTAGAGTACCTGAAACCTTTTGGTTTTCTCTAGCCACTTTTAGTGCTAGTTTAGAAATGGGATGATGTGTCTATGGACTTTTTTGTTAAATTTCCATGGAATGTTTGAGGAAATAATTATATCTAGGTGGTGATTGGTCAGTTAAAAAATTAAACTCATTTCATTCTGATTAGAGACGATGATAAATTGAAAGATCTTGGTAAGATATGTGTTTAAGAGATTTTGAGGTTACATGGGGTTACCTATGATATCATTTTAGTATAGAATCCTATGATTACTTATATATTCTGGAAGAATCTCCCGGTGGGGACAAGGACTTAGTTCTGATTGAGAATAGCTTACCAAACATAGACATACGGTCTAACAGATCATGCTATTCAGATTTTGGAGGATATGCTTTGTGCCTGTGTCTTATATTTCAATGGATTATGGGAAAACCATCTAGGAATAGTCACTTTTTTTATAACAACATCTACTAATCATTTATTAGAATGGTACCCTTATAGGCCTTGTACATTTGCCCAGGTGATTCATCACATTATTGGGAAGAGGTGGTAGAAACCTCTCTTATGGGATCAAATATCATTTAGGTGATATTAGTAAGGATTAAAGATATATGTTTGTGTTTGGTAATAGCTCATAGTTATAAAAAAAATCATATTTTGATCATCAATATCATCATTTGTTGTTTTATATTGGTGACCAGGTTTTCCTAGAAGATTCTCCTTGGTTGTGTCACTAGTGGCTTAAGAAGTAGGAAAAACTAACTCTAATATTTGTTGGAAAATTTTAGGTCACTGTGTGGATCAATAAGGATTCTTATCATCTATAATTGTTTGTTCAAATGATGGGTATACATTATTTTTTCTTTGTATCTCATCTTAAGAGATACCATCCTGATCCCTATCACGTTATGAGTTGGAGCCAGATGTTTTAGTTGTGGAATAACCAATGGAGATCATGGATTCTTATGTGAAAGTATTTCATGGTAAGTCTATTCCATTGTTTATATAGTTATGGAAGCACAAATCATATGCTCATAAGACTTGAGACCATGAATCATCGGTGAGGGAGCAGTGGACTTACCTCTTTATAGAGTACCATTCTTTAACATGAATTCATAGGGATGTAATTTCTAATGGTGGGTATATTGTAACATCATGTTTAATTATATATCTATTTTAATGTTTAAGAGCATGTATTTTGTGTTCAGAGGGTGTCAGGGACTTTCTAGGAGTTCTACAACTGTTGGGTTGGGTTCTGTTTACAGTTTTAGTTCATGTTGTGAACATGATTCACAATGTGAATATGTAAATTGACATAATATATTAATCCCATTAAAATTGTGAAAATGGTAAAGGCCATAAAACATGTTCATAATTTGAAATGGTTAGTCGAGGTTTTTATTTAGCTGAAGCATTACCTTTTTTGCATACATGCTACTCGTGGGATTCACATTGTGACTCTATATTTCACATTGTGAATTTTAAAAAACCTATAGGTTTTATGCAATACACTCATAAATAATTTTCATACTTCCATTGTGAATACTCATCCATCAAAACATAGGTTCTCTTCCAGATGATTTTGGGTGTTTCTATTCTTTATAGATTGATTTGTTCGGTGCTTGATCCATGTTTTGGTTGCATTGCTTCTCTTAAGTAATAACCTTTCTGCCTATTTATTTACATTGGTCATAGAAGTGGTGTGGTACTACGTTTTTGAATTTTTTGAACTTTTAGTGATGTTTTTATAATACTTTCTAAATCCAAGGTGAGATCTTATCCCATATTCCAACCCTCATGTTGGTTGTGGTGCAGTGAGTGTGTTGGTCATGTTATGTGATATTTATCCTCTCTTCCAACCATTTTTTTAATGTAAATTTATTCTAAGATGTGGGTAATAGTTATAGGTCCTCCATTGTTTTCATTGACATTCTTCCAGCATTTTTATATCTCATTGAATGTAGTGTTTTACTTGAGTTTGATCTAGGTGGCTCCGTCTCTTTCCTCCATTGGATAAACAGTATTACTTCTATTTTATAATTTTTTTTATAAATAAATTGGAATGATTGATTTATGTGTGTAAATTTATTTGTGTTAAAATGTGTTTTTACTTTGTTTTTGATCACAATGAAAATAATGGGGTATTTTAAAATAATTTTATGTGGTTTTTGAAATGGGGTTTAAAGCATATTTTTGTGGAATAAAGGGTTTTGAAAATGTTGATGAAATGTGAACCTATTGAAATGATTTGAGAAATAAAGCATATGGAAATCATTGGACACTTAGTTGGAAGGTTTAACTTAGGGCCATAATCCACTTTTATTGTTAGAAGGTTCACTCATGGGGTGTTGCACTGATCCCTAGACCTATTTTTTATAGGGTATTTCTATTAACATTGGTGTGGGATTCGCTCATAGGGTGTTCATTTTCTCTATAGGACTGAATTTTAAGGACATGGGTGTTCATTAGTCATTTATTGTGGTAAGAGTAGTATACTATCTATAGTTTTTATAATCCTTGTCCTATTTACCATTGTTTATTATTTTATACTATTTTTTCATGATATATATGCTTTAGATTTTTTATAAATGCAATGGAAATTACACATTGAAACTCTTTTACCCAATTAGATTTAGAACTATGGAGTAAGGGAAAATTTTTACCATGTTTTTGATATAAAAATACTTTAATATTTATCATTTGATGTTTTCTTTAAATGATAATAATTTAATTATTTTTTTGGGAGAAATTATAGGGAACACTTGGGTAGAGTCCTATTGGGTATATTAGTTCACACCCTGCACACCCCTTTGGTAGTGTGTAGACCTTATTATGTATTTTGATGCAAGAAAATGAATGGATACATAGTTAGGTAGTGAGGTTTATTTAAAATGAGTATGAGTAGATGGTGGTGATATAATGATACATTTTCCTCATCATCATAGATTTGTTGGTGTTTATTTTTATTATGGTTTTATAGCCATATACCTTTGGTTTCATATGGTTTGAGTTTTATCGCTATAGGTCTTTTATCTTAGTAATGGAATATATTTCTTATATATTTTATTATAATTTTTCTCACTATTGTTTATATATATTTCATGTATATTTTTCAATTTTGTCAACATAATTCCATATTGTTGTTGTTTGATGCTTGAGTGCTAGTCACTAGTCTGTGGGGATCACGAATGCTTTTTGAGTAATGGACTGGTTTAAGTACCACTTTCTAAGGGTAACTCAGTTTGATTTTTTATAATATATATGAATATGTTTATGGAATATATTTATAATAAAAAATATATTTATTATTTAGGTTATTTTAATTTATATGATGTAAGATGATACTTGAGGTAGGGGTTTCTTATCTCACTTTTATTTTCACGAGACATATTCCAAATTCACAACTTGTTTCTAATATTTGGTGTATATACTTCAAAATAATGTATTTAAGATTATTTTTATGAATTTTATGGGTATTTACAAATCCATTTAAGTTTATCTATTTCAAGAGTTTTTGATTCAGATATTACCAAGTTGATAAGGGGTTATTATCTCAAATTTTATTATTTGAGACATATGTTATGTTATGAACCTATATTATTTTATGAGGTGTGTATAAAGCCCATTTGAAATTTTATAAAATTAATATCCTTATTTTCATGATATTTAAATATAAGTTTTATGTTATTCTTTTATGATGATTATGATTGAAAATTTACCAAAGTGGTAATAGATTTATGTTTCAATCTCATTTTAACCAGGATTGTTTACATATGAATTTCCATTATTGGAAATTAAATAAACATTATCTGATAAACCCATTTAATTTTATTATCCTTTGTTTTTCAATTAATTTTTATTTAATATCACTATTTTCTACTATTTGTTACATGAAATGATTAGTAATTTTTTTTAATAAAAACAAACTTTATTTCTCATTATTTCATGAATCTTTTTCTACCATATCTATGTTTTATTTAAAAATATTTTAAAGAAAATTTTTATTATTCTTTTATGATTTTTTAAAGTCATTTTTACCCAAGTTTAAATTTTTATAAAAATATTAAAAATAATTTTCTTATTGTCTTTCGAACAAGGTACTTTTTACTTTTTACTGAAAAAGTGAAAGAATATTTGTTTTAATGTATACGAAATGAATAAAATTTTCCGTCAACATGATCGATAAATGTATTAAATATTCACTTACATGTTTCCATGGTTAATTTAAAATAAAAGTTTTTCCTTAAAATTTTATAAAAATTTGGATTTTAAATAAGTGATTTCAAAATGAAAATTGTATTTTCCTTAAGAAATATTCTAGTGATATTTTAATGGATTTTTTCATCTATGATAACATACTTTGATATTAATTATTCTATATTTGGTATATTATCTAATGATAACATACTTATTATTTATCTATATGTTTTATGATTACGATGGTATGATGTTTACAAAACTCATTCATTTTCTATGGGGTTTTCTATAACGGAATGATGAAATGTTTATGAAACATGTTTTTCTTTCCATGGGCTATAATACGATGATAGAATGATTTTATTATGATCTTGTGTCACACATATATATATGATATTTATTATATTATGGGTGGGACTGAAATTATATATCCCTCTAATTAATTGAGTAAATATGGATATATCATGAGATAATAATGACTGGAATGGGGAGTGAACCATGTTTAGTAACACACTCTTTCCACTATGACAGTCTTGGGAGTGAACCCTGACAAATGATATAATGGAATGAAGAGTGAACCCAATCCACTATAATAGTATTGTGAGTGATTTTTGACTAAGGAAATGATTTTTTATACTCATGTGTATGTCAAAAACTTATTTCTAAGGCTTATGATATGTTCTCATAGATCATGATTGATTATTTCTGATTTTTTTCACTTATGGATTATGTATTTTGTTTTGAAAAATCCTTATGCCATGATTTGTGATTAATAATTTTTGACATATTGTGTGGGATTATTGTTAGTTTTGATCATTTTATTATACTGTTATGCTTATATTATACTCACTTATGATCAATGATTGATTTCTATTATGTTTACCTTAATGATATACTGAGATCACCCTTTATTATGTTTTACCACCAGGATGTGAATAAAGGTTATAAATAGATTATGTATAATAAGTGTTCTATATGATAAAATCTTTGTGAAATATGTTTAATAAATTCTTTTAAAAAATAGTAACATGTATCTAGTCTCAAAATACACATAACCTTTACAGTTATAATGTGGATCATAATGTTATGTAATAAATATTAATTTAGTAAAATATATTATTTATGTTTGAAAAGTATGGGTCACTATATTCTGGGAAGGATTAGGTCATGTTTAGACCTATTTAATAGGTGAGAAGGAGTTTCATAAAAACCTTTCTACCGCATCATGAGGTAGAGAATCACAATGTGTTTTTTCTATATAGTCTGAACATATTTAAAGATGTGGCAGTATTATGATGAATTGGTGGTTTCCTTAACAACTTATAACTAACTTTTAAAATTCCATGATGGATATCTGAAAGAAAAAGATCCAAAGGCTTAAATTAAATTTTGAAAAGGAGGATTTTGAATTTTATTTGAAAATAAAATTTAAAATTTAAATCATCTCAGGTGATTCTGTAATCTATTGTATAGAATTGAAGAATCCAGATAGAGGAAATATAGAAATATTAAATAACATAGAAGATAGTTAAGAGGAGTTGTGTGTTCCTACGAGGATGGTGAAAATAACATGGTATTGTACTGAATATTTTATTTAAGAAGGTATAGCTATTTGGGAAGGAATTGTATTAAAGATTAGTCTTAGAATTATATTTTTTTGTGAAAATTTGGGAAGATTATATTAGTTTATTATCATAGATATATCATGATTATTGATGTGATAATTATTTAATACACTTAAATATAATTAAAATAGTGGAATTATTCAATATAGAGAATGTTGATTGATGATTTGTAAAGATTTTTTAAATATTAAATACTCAACTCTTCTCATAATGATCCATATATATCTAAAAAAGGATCTAGAAGTAGTTCTTAAGAAACATAAAATCTTTAATTTAGAACTTTAAATTAAAGTCATGTCAATTAATTACATTTATCATGAAATAACTTTCACATCAATTAACTATAAAGAAACCTATAATTCTATAAAAATGAAATTTGTTACTATCATATAAATAATGAGTAAATGAGAGGAAGAGGTCATAAACCTTGGTTGAGTAGTGAGATCTTCCTAATGTTTATAATCACATAGTATTATAGAGGTGATTTTTGGGGTATTTATATAATATTGATATGTTATCTTTGGATGTATAATTTTAAAGGTTAACCATGTAAAATCATAGTTTTCTTTCATGTTTTATATTATTCACATATGCAAGTAATTTTCTTGTGTATAGATCTAATAAATAGAATACAATTAATGGTTGAATTAATATTCCTTCAAATATATTATTCTTGAAATTTTTATTTTTTAGTGAGATAAGATAAAATTCATAGGTAGAGATAAATCTAGAATATTGAATGTTCAATTTGGTTCATTATTTACTATTGGACCAGGATTATTATGAATAATGGGCTTGGTACATGTTTTTAAATAGAAATGGATTCTAAAACTCATTATTTCTATAGTATGTTTCAAATAAGAGTGAAGGATGAATTATTTTTAGAGTTGATGCATCATTTTTCTATAGAGATACTACCTATTAATAGTGTTTGCTGTTAAAATGGAACTATAATCTAATGTTTTTTGAGATTCTAGCAAAGATATCTTGGGGATACACATATAATTATACACCAATGAGAGAGATATGATATGGAATTTTTTAAGATCATAATGGAAGATTCTTGATTGATATTTCTATGTATAAAAACGAATTCACTCAATCTAGTATCAAATTTATTTTTATTTTTTATCAAATTACATCCAAACCAACTCTATAATAACCTATTGATATTTAATTTTCTATGAATTAATTATTTTGTATAAGTGTGTTCATTCTATTCATTCTTCTCAAACTGTTATCCTACCTCATGTTCTTTTATATAATGTCTCTTCTCTTATGATGTTTCCTTGCCACTTTTCTTGACAGTGATGAAGAACTAACTAGAAGATTAGTTTGAGGATGAGGTATTTTTTAATTCTTGAGTCTTTATTCTTTAATATTCTATTATCTTATTCAAACCTAGAGATTGTGATATTATTATGGAGTAATATGTATATAATAGTGATCACCTCCACTTGCTTCATCCTATTTTTTTCTATTGTCACCATTCCTTTTCTCTTAATTAAATTTTATAGATTATGGTGTAACTAGTAGATTGATTCTTAAATTATTTTGGGTGAATATCAAGAAGTTCAATAAATATATGCTCTTAATTCAGGATTTTCTTTACTTATTAAACTATAAATAGATAAGTAGGTAGTGCACTTATTAGGTTTCTTCAGCGCACTAAATTATTTAAAATAGAAAGGATAGTAAAAGATGATTACACATATTGTGGATCATGAATAATGAGTAAAAATAGGATAACATTTAATTTTATAATGAAGTAAGTCATTATAACTAATCTAAATAAAAGATATTTTTTAACTCCATTATATTTCATTCATCTAGATGTTAATACTTTTAATTTTCATTTGATTCATATATAGCCTACTATTACTATCTCTTTTATCATTCAAATTGATTTTATTATTTAAATATAATCATAGTCATTTTAAAGTCTATTAATTCATTAAAAACTAATTTTAGTAAATAAATAAAAAGTGATTATAATAACCTATGAATAGAATTTATTCTCCTCGAGAGACCAACCTCAAGTTTGTGGAACTATGAAGACTTCCTTGGGTAAATAACAAAAATAGGTTAGTACTTCATGAAAAAGTCTTCTCATTAATTTTGAACCATTTTTAGTGAGGGTGAAACACTTATATTTCACTATTTCTCTTTTATGTTTTAAAATATATGATATAAAAACATTTAAATATTTTAAAAATAAAAAACCAACAGCCAAAAAATTTTCTATGGTTTTCAAAACCATGGCTAAATCATTTCATGAAACATTTTGAAAACTACCTTGAAATGTTATTATAATACTATAAACCCAAAAACCCACCAATAAATAATAATTTTACTATAGTTTAAAAATGATATCATTATACCTTCATTTCTAATGAATTTATGGTCTTTTCACCCCTCACTAATTTATGGTTTTTGTGATCATTAACTTTCTCATGAACATGATCCCTATCACTCTATATTAGTCCTTATATGGAAATATTCTTGTACATGTACACATTTTAATTTCCCACTAATTCTCTCTTTATTTGATAACCTAATTGTATGTTATTTTAGGTGACCTTTACGTTTCTCACCCCCCTTTTCAAAGGAAGTTTTATTTTCCCTCGGTATGATGTGGTTTTAAAAAAAGGTATATTTAATATTGAACCTATGATGACCGAGATAAAATTTCATCGGTTTCATTTATTTAATGGAAGATAATGTAACACCTAATAAATTTTGGTGAAAATAATAATAATCTTTATAGTTTTCCAAACACCCAACATCGGGCTTTAAGCGAAGTGAGAATATTATAAAAATATTATTATTTAAATACGATTATTATAACATAAATATTGAATTAGTGGGTATTAATATGATTCAACTCATTATTAAATATATTTATAATGTTTATAATCAATACAAATTTATTGATTACGACTTGGGAAATAAGCACTCATTTTTAATGAAGTCCTTTTATGATTCAAAAATGCATTTTCTTTAAAAATGATTTTTACTACATTTTGTCAATGTAAATTATAATTAATTTATTACACTTTTAAAAATAATATTTTATATAATAAAATTAATTTTTTAAATCATAATATCAAAATTAAATTAAGTTAAAATCTTGTATTCTTTATAAAATGATTGATTTTTTAGTGAATAGTGAAAAAACCCAATTTTTCAAATACTGTCACTTATTTTCATTAAATAAATTTATTTAAAAGTATCATTATATATTGAATTTTATTTTAAATTTTAATATTATACCTTTTATTTAGAATAATACAATTAATTCCATTTGAATAAAAAAAATTCATGATTTTAATATAAGTTATTTTTTATACTTAAAAACACATTCTTCTAAAAACTGTTTTTTCATTACATTTTATGAAATTATATTAATATTTATTTTTACAGCTTATAAATACTAAATATTGAAATATGGATACCTTTTTTTTTGAAAATATGGGGTTCAAATTTGGAAAATATACCCCTTTTATTTTTTTCATTGTGTATAGTAATTGTTGTAAATAATTGTCACCTAAGAAAGGGTAAAATGGGTAGAAAAGGGTTAAAACTATGAGATAAGGTCTAAAAATAACCCCAAAACTTAATTTTGTTTTATTTTATGATACTAATTTTACCGTATAAATCTTAAATTCTAATATATTTCATTTTGGTGTGATTTTCCATTGATAATGACATTTATGTTATTTTAAGTAATGAAAATTCCAAAAATTTCACTCTCTTGATTTTTGATCCTTAATATTTTTTTTATTTTATATCAACCACTTTTAAAAAAAAGTGAAAAAACACAAGTTCAAGCACAAAAGGAAGTTACTAAACCATTAAAATAAAAGTGCAGCTTACCAGTTTTAGACTCCTTAGATAATTTCTAAGAGATAGTGTTCACTTGAGTGTTTGGTTCCCTCTTCAGGAGATCTTAGATCTGAAAAGCCAGCTTGACCCAAGAATTCATGTACTCCTCTATACTAATTATCCCGTTGTTGAATCCTCGAATTAGAATGAGATATTGTTTATCAATCTAGTTTAACTGCTTCTCATTGCCAGACACCCTTATAGTTCTTTCCATCATTTTTTCAGCCGCTATAGCAGTAGCATTAATTGTCAGAACAGATTCAGCCACAACCTCTTCCGAGCTCAAAAGCAGTTCCAAAGGGTGTTCAATCACTCTCTTGATTTTTCTTTCCATTATATAATCACATAGGAATATGAATTTTTTATGAATTAATATAAAATTTTATTTTTAAATTTATTATGGTAATTTATTTTTAATTTTTAGCAATGTTATAATTACTTTAATGCTTACACAACGATGACACAATGCTTGCACAAGTAGTACAAAAAATCAAAGTAAATGTTTTTAAAAACATAAAAAGTATTTTTTTTGGATTTATTATAGTGTAAAATAGATTTTATTGTTAATAATAATTTATAATGTATGGTTAAAGAGTTTATATTTTAATTTCTTACCTTTCTGGATGTTTTTAAAATCCAAATATGTGAATAGATCTTTAAACGAATTTAATGGTATTTTATGTTAAATAATATATTATTAAATGATTTAAAAATAATAAGTTTTTTAAAATAAGAAAATGTATCGATATTTGGTAAAACAATGAATCCATTGACCATTTTTTCCATTTTTTACCTTTTAGGTAAATTTGTAACTCTTAATGGTTGAAAACTTTGTTCCCTTGGTTAAAGAAAAAAAGGGTTAACAAGAGTTTGAACTAAATAGACAAGGGTTAAAATGATCTAAAACCTATATAAATCCTGTTGTATAAGTTTATTTTAATAAAATATCATATTTAATTTAAAATTAATCCAATTTGAAATCACTTTTAGTTGAATTTAGCTTTATATTATTTTAAGGTTTTGAAACATTACAAGAGTGTACCTTCCCTCCCTTATAAAAAGACACCAATCATTTCTCTTATTTACATCACTTTAAGTCATATAGCTTGACCATAAGATAACCATATCTCTTGTCAACTTCCATATCAATGAATTAGAGGTTCCTTTTTTCTTAAAATACCATTCGAAGGGTCCTTCAGAAAGGATATAAAGGAGGACCGTCGAAGAAGAGGTAATCATCCTACCCAACCTCTTTCAATTTATTTCATCTTAAAACTCCTCCAAACATACGGTATTAATAATAAAATAATAACTTCATTATCATAAATATACTGAAATTTAATTATTATTATGGAAAAAATATTATCCACCCTATTTTCTCACAAATGGGAAATGAATGTATAACTCATCTGCATATGTGGACAACCACCTTCACATAACGATACGATTTATTATACACCACCATAATTGATGGTTGGTTATTATTATAGTTTTAATTTTATATATTATACTTATTAAATAATTATTTTTCTATAATAATAATAATAATAATATATTATCTAACTTCTTACTTTTTTTATCCATTAAAAAATGATAACATCGTTCGTCCATTCATGTAGATTACCACATCCATAAAGCGATGTGATTCATTATTCATTTTAAATTTACATATATGGTAATATGGATAGGATAAATCAATGTTTATTATATCTGTGATATAATAATAATATGGATAGGATAAATCAATGTTTAGTATCTGAATACACTAAACCTTTATGATTCTGGTGTGGATTATAAACATATGTAATGAATATTTTTCAAATAGTATATTATATTTATGTATGAAAAGTATGTATCACAATATGATATGAAGTCTTAGGTCAGGTCATGATCTATTTGTTAATTTATAAGGAGTTTTAGAGAAACATTTCAATCACATTGTGAATTAGATAGTCAAGATGCGATGTAACGCCCCGACCCCAGCTGCCCAGAGTCGGTGCATTACTTCGTAACATTGGCATGATCACAAGAAAGATCAAATCTCGAAAGACCGATTGGTTTAGTAGCCTTGGAAACACTAGATATATTCATAAGTTTTACATTACATCATAAAATGAAAAACTACTACAACAACATAATGTTTCCACAGTCCACACTATAATCCCCTCATAATATCCCTGCAGGTCATTCATAACTTACATCTTCACTTCCTGGGAAAAATAAAACATAGAAAAGGGGTGAGCTCAAATGCCCAGTAAGGATAACAATATAGCGGAAACTTTCATCAATAAGAATAAACATTTAAGGCAATGTATAACTAAAACAAAAGCCTTTTAAACATGAACTTTCAACATGGTATGGCATAAATAAAATGAAATAATTCCATTTACTTATTCACATGGATATTCTACTAATCGAATAATCACATGAAAAAATCAATAACCACTTTCATAATGATGGAATGCATAATGCCAGACTATCATAACCACATAGCCAAGGCCTCGTGCCAAGACTACAAATAAGATTTTGTCAAGGCCTTGTGCCAAGACACTAGTTTGTCTCATGAGACCTACCGATGCATCGAGGAGCTATAGCGGGCTCCACCCGTCACTTATTAAGTCCAATGCATTCCCATATGAAAAGGTTTAAACATAACATAAACATTCGTATTAAATCTAGCATACGAAATGTCAATAATTTCACCATAAACTATGAATGGTATAAAAATAGCACATCCATAGTCAAACATATCACAAAACCTTCAATACAATATAGAAGTTTTGTATCATAATAAATCAACTTCAAATAATCTTAAAATCCATCAAAGGATGTTGACGTAGATCAAATCAAAATTCTTTTTAAAGAAATATCTCCTTTTATTTTGAAATCATTTAAGATCCATATAAAGTAAAACATTTTCTTTGAAAATATTCTTATAAGCTTGTAAGGGAAGTTTTGAAGATTTTATAACGGTGGAAATTAGCCGCACCCGCCGTATAAGTTTAAAAAAAACGTTCTTACCTTAATTCTGTCGAAAAGGTTAAAAATGACCTTGTTTTGAGAACGACGGAAAGATTCCTTTATAAACCTCTTATAAAAAGTCAAAAAAGGGTATAAATGACTTTAACCCATATTCTTGTAAATAATAAAAATGTTTTGAAATACATTTTGAAGAAACATGGATGTGGATGATAAAGAGATCCCAGTATATTATTACATATAAACAACCTCGGATAATGAAGAGATTGTGAAATAACCCTTACCTTGTACTTTTCCTTGGTTGGGGTAGGTTAACATCCTGTATAATAGTGAAATAATTGTTACTAAATTATACAAGAATCATATACATTAATATGATATCATATATGATCTTTTAATATTGATTTGATAATAATATCTTAGTATTATCGCCGTTTCGTGTGTTAACTTACTCATTTTCTTTATATGTTTTGTTACATAAGTCATGTTTGTTGTATCTTATTCATATCCAGAATGATATCAAGTCCTTAAACATCATTTTTAAATCATTAAATGATAACTATACTTGAATGGATACGATGGAGAATGAATCTCATCGCGTTCGTGGAGACGGTAGTCCGTACGTACGAACGAACGCTACTTCCATTTAATTTTTATTTTAAAAGAATAGAATCCAAATGATACATAGGTATATTACTATTACAGTATAATATAATATTTTATATATGTTACTTAAGTTCATTAACACCATCCTTTATACGTTCCATGTGTGGTATGAACGAGTCATATCATTTTAAGGAGGCAGTAGTCCGCACTTCCTCAAATGAAATTATCGTATGTATATACAACATGAAACGAATAATGGTATGAAATAAAATGGAATTACAGAAGCTTATATATAAAATATATATCATTAATATCATATTTAATTACAGTTCCATCATAATGGCCACCATGAGAGGCGGTAAGATGTATTTGAACAATCATCGTTTCGTGAGGCGTTAGTTTGCCATCCACAGAAACATTATGTTCATCATCCATTAGATGGAGTTGTGTGTATGTGTAGTTTTAATACTTCTTATAACAACATCCTAGTATATTGAGGATACTGGTGTTGTTACAAAAGAAAGGAAATAAAAAGAGTTTGGGGGTTGAAGAAGCAAAATAAATGAAAATAATTTAAGAGAAATCGTTACCTTTAATTTAGGTAACTCACATTGGTTGGAACCAAAGGACTTGTTGAAATGATTTCTGCCTAAGGGGAAGCTTCAAGGAGTAGTAGAGGGATGTGGGGAGCTTAGTTGGGCAGATTTTGGACGAGCCAAGTGGCTTGAGAGGTGTGAGGAATGAGTAGAAGTGGTCTCCTTTTATAAGGGAGAGGAGGGGCTCTTTAGGAAAGAGTGAAAGTATTACTTTATAATATAATTATATTCGGTTTATAATGGTCCAAAAATCATTGAGGTCGAAGATAAGATGACTCATATTCTAAATAACATCAACCAATAAGAATTGGACAGGTTTTAGATAATATTTTAATCATTATAATATTATTTATTTCAATGATTTATTAATGAGGTAAACATTGCATCATTATTGTGTCATTAATAATTTAACTTATTTGATGTCTAAAAATTATAAATAAAATATCATCATGTAGGAAATCTTTTTAGCTTTCTAATTAATATTTATAATCGAAAATCCAACATGTATAACCCTATGTAAAAATTGTTCTTCTAAAAGATGTAAGCTTATGCCATTTTTATTTTTATTTTAACTTTATTAATATAATGTGTCCCTACCACATACAAGTGGCTCCAAGGGGTCCCCAAATTGACCCAAGGATGCCCATGGTCGGGTATGTGTCCACCAATAAGGTTAGGACACGTTTTAGGGTAATTTTCTATTATTATAATATATTTTTTTTAACCCTTATTTACCGGATTTACCCTTTAACCATGGTAAATAAAATATTTACCACAGTAACTATTCAAAATGTCTAAAAATAAAAGTTACCTATTTACACAATTTGAACATCCTGATTCCAAATATGGAATCCATTTTCCTAAATTCAAAACACAGAAGTTGCAGAAATTAATTTAAAATTAATTCCCGCTGTCAAAACAAAAAGCGTGTTTTTAAGAGATAATAACTATCAAAAGATTGACACTCGTTTATGTTCGGTTTAATTGTAAAATTATGTCCAATGACCAACATTATATTAAATAGTAAAAATATATTCTAAATATAATTTAAAACCACTCAAATTCATAATTTATTACTATTAATTATTTTGATTAAAAAAGTTGTTTTTAATTAAAATTTAGTAATTTTCACTATTCATCAAAATATGAAAGTTATCCGAAAAGTACCAAAATTTCACCTTAGGCTAAATTTGATATTCCGAATCCAAAAATGAAGTCCATTTTAAAATATAAAATATATATAACTTCAAAAAGTAGGTATTACTATTCATAACAGCTAGTTTGATTGGTTACGGTGTGTTAGAACTCGAAGTTGCGTACAACACACGCTACTGTTTTATTCAAAGGAAAGCGTACCGTGGAAGCTTGGGATGTTTCATTTTAAATTTTTTGATGTCTCCATTTAGTCAAAAAGTTTAAAATATTGTATTTAAAAAGGTTTCACTATCAAAAGTTGATAAAAGTGCAATACTGAAAATGAATCTGTTCTTGCATTATGACTAAGAAACTCATAATATGGATTCTAAAATTATAAGGATTATATAAAGTTTAAAATTTAATTAATACTATTCATGACCTCTTTTAATGGCTTTTTTTTGGTAAGTCATGGTACAATTGAACTCAGTGTTGCGTGTAGTGCAAGTTATTGAATTATTTTGAAGAAATAACACACTATGAAATCTTGGGGTGTTACATGCGATTTTTTTCTATAAAGTATAAACAGATTTAAATATGTAGAATGTATTATGATAATTTGGCAGTTACCATAATAACTTCTAACCACATTTTTGAATTACATGACAGTTATCTAATGGAAAAATATCTAAAGGCTTAAATTGAAGCATGAGAAGTTAGAATTTAACTTTGATTTTAATTTAAAATTTGAAATTAAAATCATTCCAGGTGATGTTGTAATATTTTATATAGAATTTAATAATATAGATAGTGTAAATATAGAAATGCATGGAATGTAGAAGATAGGCAAGAGAATTTTTTGTGTTCTATGTGGAAAGTGACAATAACATCATCTTATATTGGATATTTGATTTATGAATATAGAGTTACTAATTTATGGAATTATATTGATGATCAGTATTAGAATATGAAATTTTTAGGAAAATATGGTAAGATCGTATTAGTTTATTATCATAGATATATCAATATTATATAAGTGGTAATTATTGAATAAATTTTAATATAATTCCTATAGTGGAATTATTCAAACTAGAGAAAGTTGATTTCTATTGTTTATAGATTGTTTGAAGATTAATGATTGAACTCTTATCACAAAGATTAATATATATCTAGAAGATTATTTGGAAGTATGAATTGGAATACATTAAAGCATCATTTGGGAAGATTAAAATTCAAGGAATTTAAATTCCTTATAATGACCTTGAAATTAACTTCACGTCAATAAATTGAGAAGAATACTACAAGTTTATAAAATTATATTTGTGACCCTATTATAAGGAATGAGTGAAAGAGAGGAAGAGGTCATAAACCTTAATTGAGCAGTGATCTCTTCCTAATTTTTACAATCACATACTAGTTAATTAGTTTTTTTAGAATATTTATGTATTATTGATATGTAATCCTTGGATATAGCCTTTTACAAGTGGACCAAGTAAAATTCTAGGGTTCCTTCAATTTTTAAATTTTACACATATGTATGTTATATATTGTGTATGGATATGATAAAGAGAAGATAATAAAAGGTTTAATTAGTGCTCCTATTAATACGGTGTTATTTAATGTTGTGTATTTTAGTGATTTGGGATCATGTTCATTAGATGAATTAAATCTAGAATATTGAAGGCTCAATTTGGTTCATTATTTACTCTTAGACATATCTTAAGATTAAGAGTGGATTGGTACATATTAATCCATTGAAATATAGGATGAAACTATTTATTTTTGTTGGCTACTTAAATTATGAGTTGGGATTGAATTCTATTTCTAGTTATTACATCCTTGGGATATATATATACTACTAATTTATGGTGTTTATTGTTAAAATAAAACTAGAATATAAATATTGTTTGGATGCTAGTGTAATGATCTTGGGGGTATACATGTCATGATACACCAAATATATAGGTATGATATGGAATTTTTATGAGCCTAATGGAAGATTCACAAGGGTGGTTTCTATATAGATAAACTAATTCACACAATTCGTCATCAAATTTATTTTTCTTTTCTATTAAATTCGGGAAAAACATGTCTAATTCAATTTTAATATTTCAATTTCTATGAATTATCTATTTTGTATAAGGGTATTAATTCTACTCAAAATATTATCCTTAATTTTTTTCTTTTATGCCATGTATATTCTCTTCTAATGCATCATTACCTATTTTATTTATAACGATGAAGAACTAACTAGAAGATTAGTTAGAGGATAAGGTACTTTTTAATTGTTGAATATTTATTCATTAATATTTTATTACCTAATTAAAACTTAGAGATTATGGGAAGCTTCTAGAGTAATAGGTATATAATAGTGATAACCTATAGTTTATTCTTCTTATTTTCTTTTTATAATGTCAAAATTACTTCTCTATACCTTCAATAAATTAACTAGATTATGGTGTAATTAGAAAATTGATTCTTAAATGGTTGTGGGTGTATGTCAGGAAGTTATTATCTCAATTTATAAGAACCTTAACTTATTAAACAATGAGAAGATAAGTAGGTAGTGCACTCATTAGATTTCTTGAGTGCACTAATTATTTAAAACATAAGAGATTGTGAAAGATGATTATATATATAGTAGAGCATGAACAATGATCGGTAATAGAATAAAATTTAATTTGATAATGATGGAAATAATATGAGCTCATTTAAGGACTATAATTTTTATTTCTAACTCCACTATGTTGCATTTATATACATTTTAATATTTTTAATTTTCATTTGATTCATATATAGACTACTATTACTATCTCTTTTATGATTCAAATTGTTTTTATTATTTCAATTTAATCATAATTATATTTAAACATTAACCATTAATTTAAAATTCTTTATAGTAAATAAAAAATGTGATTGTAAGATCGTGTGAGTCAAATTGGTCCTTCTTGAGAGACAAACCCTAAGGTTATACAACTATGATTACTTCTTTGGGTAAATAAGAAAAATCAGGTTAGTACTTCATAATAAATTATTCTTATTAATTTGGAACCATTTGGGGGGGGGGGGGGGGCGAACCACTTATATTTCACTATTTTTATATTATATTTAAAAAATATATGATAAGAAAATATTTAAAAAATTTAAAATTTAAAAAATATTAAAAAATAATAAAAAATAAAAATAATAATAAAAAACATTGCTAAGTCATTTCATGATGATTTTTGAAAAATAGCATGAAATAGATCAAGATTATACTTTTTAAAATGGTTTAAATATCTACAAAATACTATATTTATTATAGTGTAAAAGTTATATCATTTTACCTTCATTTATGATGAATTAATGATCTTCTCACCCCTCAGTGATTTATGTTTTTTTTGGTCATTAATTTTCTCATGATCATGTTCTCTATCACTATTTACTTTCCTCAAATGTTAGTTTTATTATTCATGTCTATATTTTAACATCCCACCATTGTTCTCCTTATCTAAGAACCCAATTATCCGTTATTTTAGCTAACCTTTAAATTTCTCACTTCTATTTACCAAAGGATGTTTTGTTATCTCTTCATACGATGTGGGTTTTCAACAAAGATATTTTCAAATATTGAGCCTTTTATGATCAAGATAAAGTAAGAGGGTGAAAGTTATTTATGGGGGGAGGGAGAATATAACATCATGACAATTTAGATTAAAATAATAACAATCATGACTTCTTTTCTAACACGCAACACCAAGATTTACACTATTTGAGATATATTACAAAAATACTATTATTTAATTATGAATTTTATAACCTCATCATTGAATTGGCTAGTATGAATATGCATATAATTATTTTGAAAAATATTTATAATAGTGCTAATCAATACAAATTTAGTGATTAATAATATTTAAATAAGCCCCCATTTTTTTGAATTCTTTTTTTTCTTTAAAAATACATTTTCTTTAAAAAGGATATTCAATTCATTTTGTGCACGAAAATTTTAATTAATTTCACCGAATTTAAGAAATTATTCTTTATAAAATTAACAAAATTTTTTAAATAAGTATATAAAAATTAATGTAGGGTGAAATTTTGGGATTTTTATAAAATGAATTATTTTTTAGTAAACAGTGAAACCACCAATTTTTCAAATATACACATTTTTTTACTATATCAATTTATATAAAAGTTAAATTCTATTTTTGATTTGGCATTAAAGTTAAATATGATCCATTTTATTTATAATAATCTCATTTAATTTATAATAATTTCATTAAAAAAATATTTATTGCATTTTACTCATTTTTAATTAAATTGATTTCTAGAACTTTTAGAGATTTAATCTTTAAATATGGATATAATTTTCCAAATTAGTACATTAAAATTTGGTAAATAGTCCCATTTTATTATTTTCATTGTAAATATTAACTATGGTTAATATTTTTCACCTAAATAAGGATAAAATGGGTAAAATAGGGTAAAAATATGAGATAAGGTCTCAAAATCAACCCAAAACATTATTTATTTTTCATTGGTTGAGTTTAATTTTACCATATCAATACTAACTTCAAATATATTTCATTTTGGTATGATTTTCCATTGATAATGGCATTTATATTTTTTTTAAGTAAAAAAATCCAAATTTCACTCTATTTACTTTTATTTCTCATATAAATCCACATGGGGATGATAATATGTTATGAATGAATATAAATGTTTATTTTAAACTTGATTAATTTGTTTTTATTATGGTAATTTATTTTAAATTTTTATTAATGGTATAATAACCTTAAATGATTAGTGAACACTAACACTGTGATTGTGCAAGTAGTAGAAAAATCAAAGTAAATGATTTTAAAAACATAAAAAAGTTAATTTTTTTGGATGAATTATACTATTAGACAAATTTTATAGTTAATAATATTTTATAATTAATGGTATAACATTATGAGATTTTATCAATATCATCTTTCAAATAAATTTAAATTCTTTGATAGATTTAGTTAAATACAATGTAAAGTTTATATTTCATTATATAGAACACCATGTTTATATTATTTTGCATGTAACATCGAGTTTGTTCAATAACTTGTGTTACATGTAAGGAGGAGTTTTACTAAACAATAATATACTATTGATATTTTTATTTAATATAAAAGTGTTCTCCTAGACATTATATTATAGGTTGTGAATAATAATAACTATATTATTTTTAAAAAAGTTTATAATTTTTTTTACATTCATCCAATATATTTTATTGGCATAAAATAAGAATAAATCCTGTTTTCTTCTTAAAAACTGTATTTTTCTAAAAAAAGTTTTACTTCCTTTGACAGAAATATTTTAAAAATAAATCTTGACACTTTTATAAATTTTATTTGGAATAATAAAATTATTTTTTTGAAAGTGGAATATCAAAATTTACTTTTGGTTAATTCTAGGTATTTTTTTGAAAAGGTTCATTTTATAATAAATTGTAAAAAACACTGAATTTTAATTGATTTGTTTTCATATAATTTATTTATATAGTAAAATTTTATTTAAAATATATTTTAAAGTATAATTAGTTGAATTATACATCCATAAATCCAATTTAGGTAAACTTAATCAATTCAAAATTTAAATTTGATATAAAAAAATTTAAACTTTTAAACTTTTCTCCTTAAAAACCAGTTGTCTCGCAGCAGCTGCAGGATAAATTTTAAATTGTTTTTTTTCTACTTATTTGAATTGAATTTGGAAAAACATTTATATGTATTTGGAATAAGTATAAAATTATTAGTCTAATATGTTCAACTTAATATTTTTACTATAATGATTAGTGAAAAAGTTAAAATTAATTACAGTGATTAAGGTAAGAGAAAACATACTTAATGATTAAACTTATAATATAGAGTGTATAAATAACCCAAAACATTTCCAAAACACATATTATAGACATTTTCTACCATCAACACCTTATGATCTATTTTTATAAGTTATTGGGATACTATTCCATGAAACTGACCAATATAATATCTTAACTAAGGAAAAAAGACAAAAAGGGAACCTTCTTTACCTTTAACACATAAAATGATTTGGAGTAGGGAAGAATCTATATAGGTTTGGTTATAAGTATTACTTTTAAGATAAATGATTTATTTTTATCATAATAATTTATATTTAATTTTTATAAATGATATAATTACATAAAATGCTTAAAAATTCCAATTCATGGATTATTTAGTTAATAATAAAATAAAATAAAATACATTTTATTAAATGATTTAAAATTAATAAAAATGTTATCTTCTTCAAAGTGATTTTTATGTGTTATTATTTATAAAATATGACCCATTAATGTTCCAATTTATCATTTATAATGAACATATTGACCCATAAATTGTAAAAAGTTTGTTAGCGTAGTTAAAGTTAAAGCAGCGTCTTTGCGCGTTACATGAATTCCTGTTAAAATTAATTTCCAACACATATGAAATTTTTATTTTATAAATTAGTTATTATATTTTGAAATCAGTGGGAATAAATTTTATAATAATTATCACTTTAATTTAGTTTTAATGGATGAATTACATAGGTTAGAAAATTAGTTACCTAAATTTTAATATAAAAATAAAAAAACAAGGAAACATAAATACCAGGGAAAAAATGATAAAAATTATATTATTTTTTGTGTGGTATGAGTTTTAATAGACCATAATTCTCATTTAATCCATTATTTTTCATTTTGGGAGCACATGAGGTAAGGGTGGACTTCCAAAAGTGCTTACCTTTTAGTATTTATAAGAATGTCACTCCTCCTCCACTATAAAAAGACATTCACTCTTCTACAATATTCACACATTCAAATATATTTTGGCTAATAAAAACCATAAAAAAATAATCTAAAAAATTCCTCATATCATCATAGAATCCTCACATTTATTATAAATAAAACCAAATAAGGCCATTGGTTCAAATCAAAAGGAGTTACCTGAAGAAGAGGTAACATTTATCAATGAGTGTTTTTGTTTTATTTATTTATCCACCCCTTGAATTATTATCATTTTTTGATTATATAATAAAATTAATATCCTCAATACACTGAGATGTTTTTATTCTAATGGTTTTACCTACACCTACTTACACTTCCATCAAATGGGAAAGGAAATCACAATTTGTGTGCACGACAAACTACTGACTCGCAAAATGATATCATTTGTTTTTTCCTTTACCAACTCTAATAGTTAGTAATTATGATGGACATAATATTTTTATATGATATATATTATCTCATAATACTTATTTAATTATTATATAATTTATACCTTCATGATTTCCATTTTTTTGGAATACGATAACATCTTTTGTGGACGTGTGGACTACCGCCCCCTCAAAGTGATGCGATACGTTCACAATTTACATGAAATGTATTAAAGATTGGTTTAATTAAAAATAAGTTACATAAATAAAATATGTATGATAATAATTACATAATTAAATTTCTAAAAATATAGTATATCATTTTCATTAAGACCTTTTCACACACTAAAAAAGTGATAACGTTGTTCGTGAACGTGTGGACCGCCGCCTCCTTAAAGAAATATAATTCCTTTTACATCAAAAGAATTATATATATATATGATTATGTAATATTTTATTTATTATATAATTATCTTTTTTGAAAAATAAATTTTACTTACCTTCATTCCATAATGATCATTGAAAAATAGTAATGCTACTCATGCGTACGTACGACCTACCATATCTCTAATTATAAGGTTCTTTCAATTTTCATAACCATATTTCATGATTGGTTTTAAAAGTATAATTGATGTATATATATGATTATTATTTAATGATTATTGTAACGAACCGGACCCGGCCAGCCACCCGAACAGTGCCGAACGGGTCGGGTGTCACTACCTTAGACGCACCTCCCCTGAACGCCAAAGGCTGCCGACTAGCAGCGAGGGTCTGAATAGTTATAGTGGGGAGGATATAAACTCCCGGAGGATAATAGTAATGGTACGGGTCCGATTATAACAGTAGGGATGCAGCAAAAATAAATGAATCTGCAGACTCGAACCAGACTCGCATAGCGGAAGCATATTCAATAACAATAAACAACGGAAGCAATATAGAAACAACATCAGCAGAAAGTAAACAGAACAACATGCCAGCAATCAACAAAAACTACTACTATAAACAACCAAGGCATGCATCGAAAACAAGTCATACAACTCAATATATATAATGGAGCCAATGGCTAACCAACAGTTGCTACATTACAAGGTAAGCATGCTGATATAAAAGGAAAAAAAACGAAACAAGGTAACTCCAACATGGAACGACCTCAAGGTCCATACCATCTCCATGAAACAACAATATGATCCAGCTCCTAGGGCTAACCCTTTACCTGCACACAATTTCATAAAGTCTACACGCGTCTGGAAGGGACCGTGTAGAGTGTGAGACGAGTCTCAGAAGGATACCACCCAAGGGTGCATACCTAATATAAGTGTTTAGGCAGACATGATTATATAAATAAAAATAGTAAACAATACAATGCCCAAAAGTAAACACAGAATTACCTGGTGCTCGGCAGCCACCAGGAAGAGTCACCTGCTTCGGCCAATGCCAGAATGTCTGTTCAGAAGACCAACACCTCGTGCCACCTGACACCATGTGTCTCAAGTACCGACGTCCTGAAAGCATGCAAAACTGTCGTAACCCAGCTCAAAAGCCCAACATACCCATGACACAACATCCGGAGAAACAACGATAACTGTCCTCAGTGAAATCCGGAGGGACAACGATGTCTGCCCTCAAATAAAGCAACCGGAGGCACAACGATATCTGTCTTCAAATAAAGTAACCGGAGGCACAACGATATCTGTCCTCAAATCACGGAGAGCCTCTGACCCCAACCTGATAGCCTCAATGCTATCTTCCAAAGGCTCCTCACCTCCCACGTGGCTTCCTACGGCAAGCACCCCAACCAAAATACCTAACCGCAACTACGGGGCCTCTACCCACACGAGTGGTCAAAACCACCTCATCACAGAGTCTATCTGTGTGCACACTACTCAAAAGTACCTGGTGAGTAGTAATCACCTCAATAAATTCCCAAGCCACAACACCTCTAACACCTCGTGCCCCTGCGAACCTATCGCTCAAGTCTGATGGCCTCTCCATCCAAGTAACCCGGGCCAAGCCCAACCCGAACAGTCCAACTGCCTAAACCGATGTCCATGACGCCCAATCATGTGGTAGAAACCACCCAAAGTAATAGAGAAAAATCCCAAACCTATTATCCCCTTCACACAACAATATATCCGGGCCACGCCCAATGCAACAAGAAGTTCAACATAGGCAATATCACACATTGCACAACTATACACAGAAGCATCACTTAAAATAGACAAATACTAAACAGTCAAATTGCACTAACTTGTGTTGTCCCATACTAGCACCTAACTCATTCCTAATTAAAAATTAAACTTAGTAGTTTAACTAAGGAAACTCAATAAGCAGTCTAAACATAGTAGTTTAAAACAATGGTCCAATTCATGCGCATTTCGGCACCCCCGACCGAATTGCCCCAAACGAGCAATGGCTTCTAACCCAGCCTTGCTCGATCATAACAGGGTTAGGGAATACCCAGAGGCATCCCACAATGCAGATAATTATTTAAAAACAATTAAACAGGGTTTCGCTCAATACCCAATGTCATGCCCGAAGGTCTCAACCCCCGATTGTCTACGAAAACACGAAAGAAGGTATGCACCACCTACCTCATACTCTTACGATGACACTCCTTTGATTTCAGCCTCTGAATCAGACTGAATCGTGGTAGATCAGCATTTCTGTCAAATCCATAAATTCCATTCGGATGGAATTTGTGGATAAATAAGTGAGGGATCAAAGATGAAGAAGGGTGCGTGGGGTTATCCTTTCCGATGCGGTCCCGCTGCTACCGACGGATCAAAAAACGGAGGCCGTATGACGATTCTGGAAGGGTTTGTGTTCTTGGAGGTTTTTCGGATGAAGGGTTCATCCCAAGGGGAAGAATAAGGTGTTTTCTACAATAAGACGTGATGACGTCTCAGAGGATCAAATAAAAAAAGTACATGGCGTGTATTTCCAAAGTACACGCCGTGTAGATGTGTTTCCTACTCCGACTTAAGCGGAGCCCAACACAGGGCTTGGACCGTGTACATGGTCAACACACGGCCAGTGTCTCAGCCGCTACATGGGACAAAGGTACACGATGTGTCAAGGAAGACTACACACCGTGTAGATGGAAATTTACACCTAAACACCACACGACATGCACTTGGCCTCGCACGGGTAAGGGATACACGACGTGTCTATAAATACACGCCATGTAGTAAGAAAATTCTACACGGTCTTCACATGGCATGTACTCGGCGAGTACAGGGTAGTTCACTCGGGTAACTCATACACGGAGTGTACTTAAAGTACACGTCATGTAGTCTAGAAATTTCCAGAAACTCCCCAGATTTTTCAAACTTCTCAGGAACCAGTCAAAAGTTCAAATAGGGTCGGAATTTTGACCCGTTTCTAAAAACCTGGGTTCTTACAAACTCCCCACCTTAACGTAGCCGTCCCCAAGCTACCAAATGAAACTAGGATATGGCACCGAACACATACATCCTGATTTAACAACCTAGACTACCCCGGTCTCAAGGTTCTGGCTAAATTCCTAAAAAGGGATCCCCACCTTAGGAATTGCCTACTCGGTCTCAACCAACAAAGCTCAAAGAAAAAAAATAAACAAGAAAAAAACCAAACAAGGCACAACGACCTATTTCCCAGACCCATGGTCCTCCCGTGACGCATCGTCACCCCTTGTACCTCCTCGGTGCTCACGTGTCGTTTCCGACACCCAAACATATCCCTCACTGCATCAGTGTCCGCCTCCAAGAGGTCCTCGATCTCATAGATGCTCAAATCAAAACCTGGTGTCTTTCACCTCAATTAACCCGCATCCACGATGCCACGATGCCCATTGAACCTTACGTAACCTGAATCCATGATGCTCTTGATGCTACGCATCTAAAATATATATGAATAAAATATATAATGCATCCGATATGATTCCAATCCCACTAACTAGCATCTAGTCATTCCACCAGTATCCTGTGCAACTCGTGCACTCAACCGGACATGCCTCAAGAGGCCATTCCAAAAAGAAATCAAGGAAAATCATGGCCATACCCACGGTGTACCTGCCACTGTCGTCGGCTCACCAGCCTGCTCAGTCCCTGGAAGCTCCACGACATGAACCTGGCCTGAAGCCCGACTGCTTGATGCCTTTCCTCCCTGCGGTGCTACTCCAGTCTCTGGCCACGGACCCCTCAGCTGGGTCATACTATCTCTGTCACATCCCCCGCGTGCAGCTGAACCTCAGCTACCCTCTCCTAGTACCGAACCTGAACCAACTCCAGATGCTACAGTCTGTCCTGGTCCCTGCCTGCTAGCTGTTTGAGAAGGCTGCCTGCAAAACATCTCCAGATGTCCGACCTATCCACACGCCCAGCACTCCTTCGGAGGCCTATCGCACTAAGTCCGCACATGTCCTGGCTGCCCACATTGGAAGAAAATCACTGAGGAACCCCCACGAGGTGGTCTAGCTGAATCCGTGGCCTGCCCGCCCTACTGGAACTCATCTCTACCTCGCTTCCTACTGTCCAAACTGTCACCTGGGGTTGTCACTCTGCCAAAACGAGACTTTTCTCTCTCATTGCCCTCTTCTATAAGTGCCTGGTTCACTACCTCGGAGAAGGAACCTAGCCTAAAAATGTTTACCTGAACCCGAATGGCGTGTCGTAAGCCATCCTCGAATCATCTCACCCTAGCTGCGTCATCGCTCACCATACCTGGTGCAAAACAGGACAACTCCGTGAATGTAGCTGCGTAGTCCATGACGGACATATCTCCCTGCTGAAGACTCAAGAACTCCCGAGCTCTCTCCTCCCTCAGTGTCTCCAGATAAAAGTGATCAAAGAACCTGTCCTCAAAGTCCTTCCAAGCCGGCCCCTCATGCCTACGAGACTGAACCTGTACGTCCCACCAACTCTTCGCCAGTCCTCTCAGCATATACGTCGCCAGCTTGACCCTCCACCCTGGAGGCATCTCCAGCTATTCGAAGATCATATGCATGATCACTATCCAGTCCTCTGCCGCCTGAGGACCACCCTCACCCTGAAAGAGCGGTGGGTGTTGTGACTGGAACTCCCGTGTCAGATTTGCCATAGAAAGCTCTATACCCTACGCGCCTCTGTCAATCCCTTGTAAAACGCATACCAGGCTAGCTCGAAGCTGCTCGTCAAGCCATGGTCCAAACCCTACCAAACTCGGCTGCTGCCCTGCCTGCACTGGATCCTGAACCTGGTCCTGTCCATGAGCCTGTACCTGCATCTCATGCTCTGCCTACACCGGATTCTGAACCTGATCCAGCGGTACCGTATCCTCTCCTGCCTGACACTACATTGTGTCGTGAAGGAGTAACCCGCTGAATACCATAAATGGTCAGACATCCCACATACATATATATAACAATATATTTTACGCAGATAAGGAAATCAGTAAAAGTCAGTGCATAACAACTACCCTTACTCCCCCTCACCACAACCCATGCCCTCAGCATCCCGACCTCATGACCTCCTTACCCGCCCTCAATAGAGCCAAGTATCAATAGTACCTCGGGCGATGCCCGTCCCGATAACTCATGTTGCCTGAAATCCGACGACTAAGTCGCCCAATCCTGACAGTTACACTGCCTCAAACCATAGTACCTGTCTGCTCTCATAAGAGCGAGACCCAAATATCCTGCACATGCAATTCCACAAAACACAAAGCATGGCATAAACATTGAAATAAACAAGAAATCTATCAGGAGTCTCACCTATTCAAATTTCAGATCATACAAATCATGGTAATTGATTTTTTTCACATGGTATTATCACTTCACAAAGCATACGTGCAGTTCTGAAATTGAAATACCCTAAAATGTGCCTATCAAAAGCCAAGAAAGAAACCCTTTCCATACCGGACAAGGTTTACATATCATAATCAATAACATCACACAAAAAGTGAGCCACCGAGGTGGAAATCATATCAACTGTAATCTGAGCAAAAAGCATACAACAATTCCCACCCCGACAACTCAATCCATCCCTCATATATGGGGGGGAAGGCACCCAAGCACAAGATCAAAAATCAAGTTCCAACGACAGCCTATCTCCAATATACCATATCCAAAATAGTAAAACCAGCAGAAATAAAAAAAATAAGTCTCAAACTCATTAGAATCCAACAAAGTAATGCTACTAAATCCTTGTCAAGAACTCCTCTGATACCACTTTGTAACGATTCGGACCCGGCCAACCACCCAAACAGTGCCAAACGGGTCGGGTGTCACTACCTTAGGCACACCTCCCCTGAACGCCGAAGGCTGCCGACTAGCAATGAGGGTCTGAATAGGTATAGTGGGGAGGCTATACCCTCCCGGAGGATAATAGTAATGGTACTGGTCTGATTATAACAGTAGGGATGCAACAGAAATAAATGACTCAGCATACTCAAACCAGACCCGCATAGCAGAAGCATATTCAATAACAATAAACAGTGGAATCAATATAGAAACAACAGCAGTAGAAAGTAAACAGAACAACATGCCAACAATCAACAACAACTACTACTGTAAACAACCAAGGCATGCATCTAAAACAAGTCATACAACTCAATATATATAATGGCGCTAATGGCTAACCAACAGTCGCTACATTACAAGGTAAGCATGCTGATATAAAAGGAAAAAAATGAAACAAGGTAACTCCAGCATGGAATGAACTCAAGGTCCATACCATCTCCATGAAACAACACTATGATCTAGCTCCTAGGGCTGACCCTTTACCTACACGCAATTTCATAAAGTCTACACGTGTCCGGAAGGGCCCGTGTAGGGTGTGAGATGAGTCTCAGTAGGATACCACCCAAGGGTTCATACCTAATATAAGTGTTTAGGCAGACATGATTATATAAAGAAAAACAGTAATTAGTACAATGCCCAAAAGTAAACACAGACTTCAATGGTGCTCGGTAGCCACCAGGAAGAGTAACCTGCTTCGGCCAACGCCGGAATGTCTGTTCAGTAGCCCGACACCTCATGCCACCTGACACCATGTGTATCAAGTACCGACGTCCTGAAGGCACGCCCAACAGTCGTAACCCAGCTCAAAAGCCCACCCTGCCCATGGCACAACATCTGGATAAATAGCGACACCTGTCCTCAATGAAATCCGAAGGGACAACGATGTCTACCCTCAAATAAAGTAACCGGAGGCACATCGATATCTATCCCCAAATCAAGTAACTGGAGGCACAACGATATCTGTCCTCAAATCACGGTGAGCCTCTGCCCCCAACCTGACAGCCTCAATGCTATCTCTCGAAGGCTCCTCACCTCCCACATGGCTTCCTACGGCAAGCACCCCAACCAAAATACCTAACCACAACTACGAGGCCTCTACCCACACGAGTGTTCAAAACCACCTCATCACGGAGTCTATCTGTGTGCACACTACTCAAAAGTACCCGGTGAGCGATAATCACCTCAATAAATTCCCAAGCCACAACACCTCTGACACCTCGTTCCCCTGCAAACCTGTCGCTCAAGTCTGATGGCCTCGCCATCCAAGTAACCTGGGCCAAGCCCAACCCGAACAGTCCAACTGCCTCAACCGACGTCCATGACGCCCAATCCCGTGGTAGCAACCACCCAAATTAACCGAGAAAAATCCCCAACCTATGATTCCCTTTACACAACAATATATCCGGGCCACGCCAAACACAACAAGTAGTTCAACACATGAAATATCACACATTGCACAACTATACATAGAATCATCACTTAAAACAGACAAATACTAAACATTCAAATTGCACTAACTTGTGTTGTCCCATACCAGCACCTAACTCATTCCTAATTAACAATTAAACTTATCATTTTCACTCAGGAAACTCAATAACCAGTCTAAACATAGCAGTTTAAAACAATGGTTTAATTCATGAGCATTTCGGCACCCCGACCGAATTTCCCCAAATGAGCAATGGCCTCTAACCCAGCCTTGCTCGATCACAACAGGGTTAGGGAATACCAAGAGGCACCCCACAATGTAGATAATTAGTTAAAAACAATTAAACATGGTTTCGCTCAATACCCAATGTCGCGCCCGAAGGTCGAAACCCCCGATTGTCTATGAAAACATGAAAGAAGGTATGCACCACCTACCTCGTACGTGTACGATGACACTCCTTTGATTTCAACCTCTAAATCAGACTGAATCGCGGTAGATCAGCGTTTCCATCAAATATGGAAATTCCATTCGGATGGCATATGTGGATAAATAGGTGAGGGATCAAAGACGTAGAAGGGTGCGCGGGGTTAGCCTTTCCGATGTGGTCCCGCTGCCACCGACGGATCGAAGAACGGAGGTCATATGACGATTCTGGAAGGGTTTGTGTTCTTTGAGGTTTTTCGGACGAAGGGTTCATACAAAGGGGAAGAAGAAGGTGTTTTCTGCAATAATATGCGACGACGTCTCATATGATCAAATTAAAAAAAAGTACACGGCGTGTATTTCCAAAGTACACTCCGTGTAGATGTGTTTCTGTACTCTGACTTAAGCGGAGCCCAACACACGGCTTGGACCATGTACACGGTCAACACACGACCAGGGTCTCGGCCGCTACACGGGACAAAGGTACACAGCGTGTCAAGGAAGACTACATGCCGTGTAGATGTAAATTTACACCTAGACACCACACGACATGCACTTGGACTCGCACGGGTAAGGGATACAAGGCGTGTCTATAAATACACGCTGTGTACTACACGGTCTTCACACGGCATGTACTCGGCGAGTACACGACAGATCACTTGGGTAACTCATACACAGCGTGTACTTAAAGTACACGACGTATAGTCTGGAAATTTCCAGAAACTCCCCAAATTTTCCAGACTTCTCAGGAACCAGTCAAATGTTCAAACAGTGTCGGAATTTTGACCCGTTTCTAAAAACCTGGGTTCTTACAATTATTATTTTGGATATTTTCATAAAATGATGTCCTTGACCATAGTCAATGATCCTTAGTTGTTTTGACACATAAATCGAATATGGTTAAAACACCCCAACATAAGATTAATTGTTTAAGTAGTTGTTTAAAAACTATAATAATTGAAATAAAAGTAATTATAAACTTGAAAAATGTTATAAATAAAGTAAATAATTAACATAAATTTATTATTCATGAAGATAAAGACATAAGTAACAAGTTAGACTCAAGGTAAGGGATTTCATCTCAATATCCTTTCATTGAGGAAAATTCTGATGCTATACACCCACCTTTTTTATGAGGTATATCTACAGAAACATTTACATACCATATCATGAATTTATTTATTCTCATGTTATTTAGCGTTTTTTAAATGTTATTATTTCATGGGGAATGTTATTTAACTTTTCAAAGTGGTATGGGACACTTTGAATGTTTAAAGATTTAATTTCAAAATATTTTTTTCTCCATGTCTATATTATTAATGTTATTTTACATATTTATTTATATGGATATAATAGGATTATAAAGTAAATTTTATTTCTAATTTTAATTCCATTCAAGGTTTTCAAAAGGAATCATTTTACATGTTTTATACATAACCTTTTTATAATGAAAAAAATGAAAGTTCTATTCTTAATATAAATGGCGAAATTGAATTTTATGGAATCATGGACATTATTTTATTTTTTTCTTCCTTTGAAATATTTTAGGTTTTCCAAAATGAAAAAAAATCATTATATTTTTGTGTATTTTGGTACTGAAAATGGATTTTTAAAAGAAAATGAAGTTTTTACCCAAAATAATTTTTCATATGAGTTTAAAATATTTTTCAAAGGTTCTTATGATGAAAGTATTTTCAAGATATGTTAACTGGGAATTATATGAGATGGGTGAGCCTAATACTGCTTATATAAGGGTTTGATCCCCATTATAGATCATGACTGAGCCTAGTATAGCTTATTCAATGGGATCAAACCCATTATAGCTCATGGGTGTGACTGATACAACTTCTGTGAAGTGTTGAACCACATTATAGCTCATAAAAAATGAGTGATTCCAATTTAGCTTATATAAAGTGTTGATACCCATTATAGCTCACAGGTGAGCCTGATATATCTTATACAAAGAGTGATCCCCATTATAGATCTTCAATTCAATGAGAAATGATAATGTTGTAAGTCATCTATATGGTTATTCCAATTAAAATTGTTTTGAAAGGGAAATAAAAATATGATGCTCTAAGTCACCTAAATGAGTTTTACTTTCTTGATGTGTCTATTAATGATTTTCTTTGTATGTTTTTATTCATGGGAAAATGTTTCATTTGAAGATATAGGTAAATGTTATATGATTTTTTATTTTTTCACTTGACTAATGGCCTTCCTTTTGTATCCCTTAGATTTTTGTGCTTATCCCATGTTTTTAATTGATTTTTTTTAGATTTAAGGATGGGAAAGTGAAAGAAATAAGTCAAGTTGAAATTTTTGGAGATTTTATATGGAAATAAATCATTCTTTATTTTAAAAAATTATATAATGATAAAAATGGATACTAATAAAAATTTTACACTTTTTATTTCATGGTTTCTTAATGTTTTATTTATGGCCTAATTCTCTAAAACTATAAACCTGAAAAAATCCTGAAATGAGGGATATTGAATTGTTGAATTAAAAAATCAAGATTATGTAATGATTAAGGTCGATCACTTATAGTTGGTATTAGTAGATAGTTTAGAAAACTTTATTTGATAGTATTGTATTAATATCATGCCGTTAGAAGATTTTAATTTATGGTTAAGTTGAAATGAAGAGAATTTTTAGATTTTCATATTGTTTCGACTAAAACATTTTTATTTATAATATTTTTGACATGGATGAAATAATGACGCTATAGTGGGAAGGAAGTGGGAGGAAAATATCCTTCCAAATCAGCATCTCGAGATGGTCAAAATTAGAATATAATAGTTTGTTACAGTGATGACTCTATTGAATCAAGCAATAAATGGTGTTGGTATCCATGCTAGAGAGGAACTTGATATATAATGAATTAACATATTTTTTTTGAATAATTTCAAGAGGCAATATCCCCTATATTTCAGTAGATCATCTGTGTAACACCCTGACCCCAGAAGCCCAGAGTTGGTGCATTACTTATTACATTGGAATAATTAAAAAGAATGAAATCCAAATTTAACTATCAGTTTAGTAGTATTTAAGAAACTATATACATACATGAAACTCATATTACATTTATAAAGGTAAAAAAATACAATTCATAACAAAAACTAATAAGCTGCATCAATGAGAACTCAATAAATAGTCTCCTCTTCATAAACTATTAAAGGTAAAAAATGAAATTGGTGAGATAAAATGCTCAGTAAGGGTTATAAATATAAGAATCATGAAACAAAAATAATTGAATCATCATAAAATTGGCATAGTCAATATGGCATGACGAATAATTGAAAAACACACGCCATTAATAAGTTGAGAATGAAACAACATCCATAGATTTTCTCAAAGTGAAAACATCATGGATAATTATAAATGAAAATGAATAAGGTGATATGATTATTAATTTTATTTCATGTATGTAGAACATGATAGCACTATACCATTGAAACAGTTTAAGTCTATGGGTAGAAACCCATCTATTTTTTTTGAAACAAACTCGAAGGGTTTTTTGCCAACTGATTTGTCTCATGAGAACTGTCGATGCATCGATGGGATATAGTGACACCCAAATTTTTTTGAAATTAAAAATAATTATTTATACACAGATTTAATAAAAGTACAATATTCCTTCTCAATATCCTTATAGAGTAGAGGATACAGATTCATCAATATTTCTATAGTTGAAATAACATTCCAAATTAACACCGTGTGTAAAAGGGTATACAGATTATGAAAATAATCATATCCATGAAATAATAATATGGATATATAATATATTTAGAATTTAAAATGAAAAATGATCTCAAAGTTTTAGTGGATACACCACATAAGAAATATTAGGTTCACAATACCAAGTAACTGATAATGAAATAGAAGTTTAGACAAAGTCCCTTACCACGTTGTAATCAATCGAGTCGTATGACCAAAAATTAATAACCACCAAATAAATCACATAATAACATGAATATAAATATAATAGTGATAATATATATCAAATGGAAGTACAAAATACACTAAATTCAATAAATAAGGGGCGAATAATGGAAATCTCACAGAATTAAAAGTTAGATAAGAAACCCCTTACCTTATGCACAAATGTGTTATTCTATTAGTATTAATGAACTGAATAATAAAATTTATCTTAATTAATTAATAATTATAGATCCTAATATATATTTATTTGATTTATTTTAACCTTATTAGGTTCATTAATCTCCTTTTGATGGGTTTAATAGGTTCAATTTTATTGTTTTGGAAACATTTTGTTCCTTGGTTTTAATGATCAGTTTACTTGTATTCATGAATGGAAGTTCATTTGAAATGTGGTAAGACATCCATAATTGTTAATATATATTATTATTAACATTATAGATATTTAAATGATATTATAATGATTTGGGGTTACATACCATGAGGATGACTTGTTTGATAAAAGATAATGATAAATGCTTGGATTAACTTGGCTGTTTTGTGCATAATGAACATTTTTTGTATTTATATTATATATTATGATTTTGAAAGGATTAAAGAACATTAAATAAGATTAAATAAATATATTCTGATATGGTTCACCCATAAAAATTATTTCATGACCAAAATTGAATATGGTAATAAAAATTGAGAACTCGTCGTCCTTGAATGTGATAAATTAACACATCACGGATGATGTTTTTATTTTTAGTATAAGAGGAGGGGAAAAAAGAGAGATGATGATGAAATATTACATTATAGTAATAAAATTAAAATTATTGTATGGTAATGTAATTAACATATAATTTTATTAAGGAAATATTACGAAATAAAAATAAAATAAAGGAACTCAAAATAAAATAAAAGTTGAGAAATCCCTCATGAAAATTTGGCAGCCTAACAATGTCACTTAAAAATTTATAAAGTATTATGATGAGAGAAAAGGGTTATATCATCATTATTACATAATATTTACATAAAGGGGTATATTTAATAACATATCCCAACATAATCCAATTGAAAATAAAATAGAATGACATAAAATGAATGCTTTAAAAAGAGAAGGGTGGTAGATTACCTTACCTTGTAGAGTGACTCCCAAAACATGAAGGTTGGGACCTTGGAGGATTGAGGAAACTTTGGGAGGGATCCTGGGGAGGTAAAAATACTGGAGAAAAGAGGATAATGTGTTCTTAATGAATTAAAATGAAGAAATGAGTGGATATTTATAGTAAATGAGAGGGAGTTTTTTTATTAATTTCAAAGGACACCTCATTAGTGGTTTCTACAAAACCATGTTATTTCCCATAGTATTTTCCCATGGTATTAGACAATTGGGACACATAATGTCATATTTTACCTTAAAAAATTCTATCAGAATTTTATATTAACTATTACATCATTATGATGTCATTAAACATATTGAAAACTCAAAACTATACTTTTACTATTCATGAAAAATTTAAGTTTTTTAGAAAAATCCAAAAAATTAACCATAACCATTTTTCGACGTGTATAATTAAAAAATGAAATCCATTTTTTGAAAATAATTTTCTAAATATTATTAATTAAAATTTTAATTAAAACCATAATTTATTTAAAAATAACAAATTTAAATCTATAACTCATTTTTAACACCTTGAAAAATTAATCAACATCTCATTACCTTATAACCTTAAGAAAATAAAATAGTAACATGATTTACTATTCATAAGGGTCATATTACTATTCATATTAATATTCATAAGGGTATGTTACTATTCATCCAAAAACAAGTTGATTCTATCAGACTCCAAATAACTTACCGATCACAACTGTATATGACCATTTTTTGAAATTCAAAACATAGATGTGGAAAATTTAAGTTTAATGGATAGGTTATGAATTTCTATAATAAATAACCAAGTGTTTTTTCACAGAGACTCAGTGGTTCATGCAATATTGGTTATCCAATGAATAAAAAGTATTTAAGAGAAACATACCATAAAATATTTGGGGTGTTATATTCTTCCCAACTTTGGAATTTTTTCCTCAAGATTTTTCATGTATATTGCTCCCTAAAAATATGTGGGTAGTTCTTCTTTATAACAAACACAGGTTCCCACATTGCTTCTTCTATTTTATGGTTTATCAACAGAACCTTTACCAGATGAGTTGTTTGATTTCTCAATACCTTCTCCCTTGTGTCAAGAATCTCGATAGGATCTTCACAGTATGAAAAATCAGGTTCCAACTCTATTTATTTAAAGGTGAGTACATGACTTGGGCTTGGCATGCATTTCTTTAACAATGACACGTGGAACACATTATGAACTTTATTGAGACTTGGTGGAATTGTTAAATGGTAAGCTATAACTATGATCTTTTCCATAATTTCAAATGGTTTGACATACCTGGGGCTCTGTTCCCTTTCTTATCAAACCTTAAGACACCCTTCCACATAGATACTTTTAGAAAGGCATGATATCCTACTTGAAATTAAAAATCCTTTATCTAGTTTTCAGCATAACTTTTTTTCTTACATTGGCTACTTTAATATGGGCCTGAATTTTCTTTACCTTGGCAGTTCTCTTTTTGATAAGTTCTGGGCTTATAAGTTTTCTCTCTCCAAATTCATCTCGACAAGTTGGAGTTTGAAACCTCTTACCATATAAGGCTTCATATTTCACCATTTTAATGCTAGAATAGAAACTATTATTATAGGTAAATTCCACCAAAGGAAAGTATTGATCTCACATACCTTGAATGTCAAGGGATCATGATCTTAACATGTCTTCTATTGTTTGAATACTCCTTTCAGATAGTCTGTTGGTTTGGGGGTGATAAGAAGTACTCATATGATGCTTATTATCTAAATACTTCTGGAGACTTTTCCAAAATTTTTATGTAAACCGGGGATCTCAACCATACACAATCAATAGAGGTGCACCATGATGTCTTAAAATATCATTAATATAAAGTCTTTCCAAGTGCTCAAGTGGTAAATCCTCTCTTATTATACTAAAATGTACTGATTTTGTGAGATGATAAACAATTACCCATATTGAATCATTCCTTCTAGGTTTCCTTGATATTTCTGTGAAAAAATCCACCATATTTTCATTCCACTTACACATAGGAATAGGTAGAGGTTTTATGACCCCTCTAGGGTGTTGTCTCTCAGCCTTCACTTGTTGAAAAACTAGACACCATGACACATAGTCAGCTATTTATTACTTTATGTTATCCCACCATAAATGTTCCTTAAAATCTCTATACATCTTTGTGATACTAGGGTGTATAGAGAAATTTGAGATATGATAATCGTCTAATAGTTACCTTTTTAGATTAGGTACTGATCAAATGCATAAACTCTTCCCAAATTTCAGAACTCCATTCACATACACAAACTCTACCAATCTTGCATCCTTAACAGCTTTAATTTTATTTTGTAGATTCTCATCATCAGTTTGAGATATTTTTATATTCTCTAGTAAATATGGGTTAGAAATAATTTTAAATAAGAAATATGTTTCCCCTTCTATAAAAATCCACATATCCATCTTTAGTATATCCATGAATGTAAGATCTATCTAAAACCTCATTTGGTTTAGAAGTCCATGAAATTTCATGCTTAATGCATCTACCACCTTATTTTCCTTTCTTGGGTGGTAGTGTATTGAACAATCATAGTATTTGAGTAACATGAACCATCTCTTTTACCTCATGTTAAGTTCTTTCTGTGTAAAAATTTATTTCAAACTCTTGCGATCCATATATATATCACGTCTTTCACTGTAGAGATAACTGCTTACACAAGATCATGAGTAGGATAATTTTTCTCATGATTCTTTTACTGTCTTAATGTATAGGCAATAAATTTATCATTTTGTATAAGAATGCAACCCAATTCATTATTTTAGGCATCAATGTATATCACAAATCCATCATTTCTATATGGAAGAGTCAAAATTTGAGCATTGACCAATTTTATTTCCAATTATTCAAATAATTATATACATTCTTTTATCTATACAAAATTTTCCCCTTTATGTGTGATCTTGGTTAGTGGGTTAGCCAATTAGAAAAAACTATGAACAAAATTCCGATAGTAACCTGTTAAGCCAATAAAACTACATACCTTAGTTATGTTCATTGGCATGGGCCATTCTTGGATTTCCTTTGTCTTCATAGGATCGACTAATATTATATCCTTAGAGACAACATGGAAAATAAAATAAAATTATTGAAGCCAAAATTCACACATGCTAAACATCCCATACAATTAATTTATTTCAGGAGTTTTCAGAATAATACACAAGTGATTATCATGGTCTTTGTAGCTTTTGGAGTATACATGGATCTCATTGATAAATACTACAACAAAGTCATCAAGACAGTCCTTGAAAACTATATTCATTAGATCTATGAAAATAGAGGATGCCTTAGTCAGTACAAAAGGCATTATTGTAAACTCATAATTACCATACCTGGTTCGAAATGCTGTCTTTGGAATATCTTCCTTCCTCACACACAAATAATGATATCCAGATCAAAGGTAAATATTCAAAAAGTATTGAGATCCATGAAGTTGATTAAATAAATCATCAATTCATGGTATAAGATACTTGTTCTTTATTGTAATAGCATTTATTTACCTTTAATCAATGCATAGCCTCATGAATCCATCTTTCTTATTGAAAAAGAGGATAAGGGATCCCCATGGAGAAACACTAGGTATAATAAATTCTTTTTCACCCAATTACTCTAGTTGATTCTTTATCTACACTAATTCTATAGTGTCCATTCTACAAGGATTCTTTGATATCGTTCTTTCACTCGGAATTAAATTAGTAGAGAACTCAACTTCTCAATCTGGAGGATGTCTAGGTAAATCCTATAGAAATACATCAATGTATTCTTTCATAATATGTACGTATTAAATTTGAAGATTTTATTTTTCACCCATAGATATTATGTTCTCTTCCTCTCCAATAATTTCATTCTGTAGAGATATTGGGGGTGGATCTAGATAAGAATCAGATGGCGAGGTTTCTTCTCTAATGATAAGGGATTCTACACCATTCTCAAAAATTGTAACTTCATTATTTTTGCAATAGATCTTCACATCATAATTTTACAAACAATTCATACCAAGAATTATATCAAAGTCAATCATTGGTATGATGATAAGTTTAGAAACTAAAGTATGTTTATGTGTCATGAGGGAGACTAATCGAAACATATTTGTTGCAATGATACATCACCTAAGAGTTTTGAATAAAAAATACATTATTAAATCAAATTGGACATGTCTAATTTTCATGTAAAACTGGGAAGATATAAATGAATGTGATGATATAGAATCAAATAAAGCATTGGATATGTTTGAGAAAATAACTAAAGTACCTACCACCACATCATTAGGAACTTCAACCTCCACTATTGTAATCACATAAGCATTCCATTTCTCTCGTGGCCTTTAATGAGGCAAGTTTCCTTGGTTTTTATAATACTAATTTTCATATATTTTCATATCTCTATAATTGTATAATAGAACATAATTGACTTGTATCATCCCCTTGCATTCACTAGATCGAGGAACCTTTTCACCACACTTGTAGAAAAATCCCATTCCTTTCAAGAATTTTCCATGATGATTATTTCTATAGTTCTCGCATAATGGAAATTACTTAATTCCCTTTCTTACTCATTGGCACATTAGTTTTACATGGTTAGTAGAATGCCTCTTCTTATCTTGATTTCCCTTGAATAAATTTGATCTAGAAAATTCCTTCTCTATTTTGAGGGAACTTAATACAATTTCATCGTATGATGAAAATGTTTGAGAAGCCAGTGCCCTTCGAAGACTTGACTTAAAAACTTTAAAGAAATTATCAATATTTTCTTCCAAATCATGTATATAATCTATAGCATAACTGGATAATCTGGTGAAGGTAGCTTTATACTCCTCAACACTCTCTTATTACCTTTTGATTTAGGTTAAGGAATTTCCTCTTCATTTTAGTTCATTGTTCACAAGGGAAATATTTTTCCAAGAATATTTCCTTAAAAGTTCTCTATTCCACATCTTATATTTCTTCTTCCTTTCTGGTATTCTTGATCAAGGACCGCTATTGATCAACATCACCCGTGGAGAAATTTACTACCAGTACTAGCTTTTCATTTTCATTACATCTTAATGACAAAAATATCTTTTCAAGGTACTTGATCCACTACTCAGCTACCACCAGATTAGTAGTCCCACTAAAATATGGGGTCTTCTACCACCTGAAACGACCCAATACAGGTGTAGCATGATTATTCGACACAACCTAAGTAAGATTTCCCAATACATCCATGATATGATCTGCTCCAACACTGACTCTGTTGACTTTCTCAGTGGGGAAATCCCTACATTTTCCATAAGTATTGATTCCTATTCTTCTATTAGGTGGCATTACTAAAAAATGAAACATACTAAATTAGGTCATAATTCATAATTTATAACTGGAAAACACTTAGCATAATCTAAAAATTTATGCACAACTAATCTCCAAATCATAATCATTGTTTCTATTTACTTTTAAATTATTAATAATGGTTTGTAAAGAAAATTTGAATTATCCTAAGTATATTCCCAATGGAGTGTAAAAACAAGTTCACAGTAAGTCCCGTTGTTATGTACCAGGATACCCCAAGTCAAGCTCGAAACTCCTTGTCAGATTTTTTACTCCTAGGTACATCTGTGCTAGAACCACGTCCATTTGAAGTATCCAAACCTAGATGTTTTTTCTAGAAAGATCCACATAATCTATTACTTACCCAAATACCAATATTTTCTTGTATGTTTATCCTTAAATACTATCTTATGGTTTTGTTCCCTAATATAAGTTTTCCAAATCTACTTTCCAAGTTTTCTACAAAACTTCCTCTGATACAAACTATAATGCCCCAACCCAAGAATCCCAAAGACGGTGCATTACTTATTGCATTGGAATGATTTAGAGGAATGAACTCCTGAAGTAACGATAATTTTATTAATATTTAAGAAACTAGATACATTCATAAAACTCACATTACATTGATAAAGGTAAAAAAAATACAATACATAACAAAAACTAATAAATTACATCCACAAGAACATAATAAATGGTATCCTATTAATAACTTGAAAAAGGTAAAAAAATGAAAGGTGTGAGCTAAAATTATTAGTAAAGGTTAAAAATTGTGGAATCATGAATAAAAAATAATTGAATAATCATTAAACTGGTATAGTCAATATGTCATAGTGAGTAAGTTAAAAACACATGCCATTAATAAAATGATAATGAAATTGCAACCATAGATTTTGTCATAGTGAAAAACTCATAGATAGTAATAAATAAAAATGAATAAAGAGATATGATTATTAATTGGACTTCATGTATCTAGAACATGATACCACTATACCTTCAAAACAGTTTAATTCTATGGGTAGAAACCCATCTGATTTTTTTGGAAACAAACTCGAAGGGTTTGTCACTAACTGATTTGTCTCATGAGACCTGTCAATTCATCGAGAGGCTATATCAGGACCTTCCCATCACTTAAATTAAAAATAATTATTTAAAAAATATTTAGTACAATTACATTATTCCTTCTCAATATCCTTATCGAGTAGAGGATACAGATTCATCAATATTTCAAAAGTTAAAACAACATTCCTAATAAACACCATATGTAAAAGGGTATACAGATTAAGACAATAATCATATCCATGAAAATAGAATATGGATATATAATAAATTTAAAATTTCAAATGAAAAATGATCTCAAATGGGAAGTGGATACACCACATAGGAAATATTAGTTGCACAATACCAAGTAACTGACAATGAAATGGAAATTGAGACAAAGTCCCTTACCACATTGTAATCAATCGAGTTGTACGATCAAAAATTAATAACCACAAAATGAATCACAAAATACCATAAATATAAAAATAATAATGATAATATATATCAAATGTAAGTACACAATACACCACATGGAAGAAATAATTGGCGAACAATGTAAATATCATGAAATTAAAAGTGAGATAAGAAACCCCTTACCTTATGCCCGAATGTGTTCTTATATTGATATTAATGACCTGAATAATCAAATTTATCTTCATTAATTAATAATTACAGAACCTCCTCTAAATTTATTTTATTTATTTTAACCTTATTATGTCCATTCATATCCTTTTTATGTGTTTAAGAGGTTCAATTTTATTGTTTTAGAAGCATTCTCTTCCTTGGTTTTCATGATCAGTTTACTTATATTCATGAATGAAAGTTCATTTGAAATGTTGTCAAACATACAGAATTGTTAATATATATTATTAGTGACATTATAGAGATATAAATTATCTTATAATTATTTTGGGTTACATACCATGAGGATGACTTTTTTGATAAAAGATAATGATAAACACTTGGATTAACTTGGCGGTTTTGTGTGCAATGAACTTGTTTTGTATTATTGCTTTATATTATGAGTGTGTAAGGATTACAAAACATTACATAAGATGAAATAAATATATTCTGATCTGGTTCAACCATGAAAATGTTTTCATGACCATAATTGAATATGGTAATAAAAATTTAGAACCTATCGTCCTTGAATGTGATAAATTAACACATCTTAGATAATGTTTTATTTTTTAGTATAAGAGGAGGAAAAAGAGAGATGATGATGAAATATTCCATTAGAATAATAAAATTCCAGTTCTTTTATGGTAATATAATTATCATATAATTTTTATTCAAGAATATTAGGAAATAAAAACAAAATAAAGGAACTCGAAATAAAAGAAAATTTGAGAAATCCCTCATGAAAATTCGGCAACCTAACAACGCCACTTAAAAATTTATAAAATATTGTGATGAGAGAAAAGGGGACTCTCATAATTATTAAATAATATGGATATAAAGGTGGATATGTGATTACATATCCCAACATAATCCAATTTAAAATAAAAGATAATAACATAAAATGAAATCTTTAAAAAGAGAAGGCGGTAGATTCCCTTGTCTTGTAGAGTAACTCTCAAAACATAAAGGTTGGGACCTTGGGGGATTGAGGACACCTTTGGAGGACTAATAAGGATGTAATACTACTATATAATTGAAGATAAAAAGTTTTTAATGAAAAAAACTAATTAATGAGTGGATTTTTATAGTAAATTAGAGGGAGTTTATTAATTTTAAAGGACACCTCATTAGTGGTTTTTTCCAAACCATGGGATATCACATAGTATTTGACCATGGTATTAGAAAATTACTACACCAGATGTCATATTTTACTCTATAAAAATCTATTATAATTTTCTATTAATTATTACATCATTATGATGTCATTAAACATACCGAAAACTCAAAACTATTCTTTTACTATTCATGAAAAATTCATGTTTTTTAGAAAAATCTCAAAAATTCACCCTAACCATTTTTTATTGTGTAGAATTAAAAAATGAACTCCATTTTTTGAAAATAATTTTATAAATATTATTAATTTAATTTTTAAATAAAATCATAGTTTATTCAAAAAATATAATTTTAAATTTATAAATCATTTTTTAACACCTTAAAAAATTAATCGACATATCATTACCTTATAACCTTAAGAAAATAAAATAATAATTTGATTTAATATTCATAAAGGTCATATTACTATTCATAAAGGTATGTTACTATTCATCATAAAAATAAATTGGTTCTATCAGACTCTGAATAACTTACTGATCACAACTATAAATGACCGTTTTTTGAAATTCAAAACACAGATGTAGAAAATTTTTGTTTAATGACTAGGTTATGACTTTCTCATATAAAAAACCAAGTGTTGTTTCACAGATATTCAGTGCTTCATTCAATATAGGATATCTATTGAATATAAATTATTTAAGACAACATACCTTAAAATGTTTGGGGTGTTATAATCTGACCTAATGGTAACTGAAGGAAGGATAAATTATTTGAATAATATATTTTTGGTCATGGGATGTTCATAATGTAAAAATTTAACTCTTTCCATTTATCATTTTTAAGGTGAATCTAATTAGTGGTGTTATTTGGTTAAGAATACCAGAGAGAAACGTAATATTGATTGCATGGAATGGGAAACATTTAAGGATATTTTTCATTATAAATATTTCCCTAAGGTTGATTGACTCTATACGGAAAAACAATTCCTGGAATTGAGGTAGAAAGATGAAGATGCAGTAGCTGTATATGAAGAAAACGTCACAAGATTGTTCATGTATGTTCCATATTTTATATGAGACACTGATAGTAAAATTAATATATTTTAATCAATATTGAAACCAGGTCTATGAGAAGCTTTGGCCTTGCAAGAATATAAAAGTTATAAGAAAGTGGTTTTTTATGTTGAGAAAGTTGAAATGGAGTTTTTCAACAATCATATTCCATTAAATGAAAAGAGTAAGAAAAGATCATGGTGGAAATAAATATAGAAGAAATAAATTTAAAATACTTGAGTTAAAACCAAAACATGTTCCAAGTATGGTAAAACACATTTTGGTGAATATATGTTAGGATATGGAAAGTGTTATCGGGTTGGTATGTCTGGTCATAACATATGTGACTATAAAGAGAATAGTTATAAACAATATAATAGTGATATAATAGATATAAAGTAACAGTGATATGTTTTAGCTATAATGAGTTAGGGAATTATGCTAATATGTGTATGAAGTTAATTACTCAAGGTCAAAATCATCAAGATCATAAATAGAATGGTATAGGAAAATCTTTTTCTGCTACTGTAGTTAATTTTGGGCCATCTGGTGAAGTGATAGAAGCTCCAAGGATATAAGTATTTTTTAAAGGTTAACCATAAGTTCAAGTTTGTAGACACTCCTTCTGAGGTTTTAAGTGATGATATCTTAAAGTGATTGAGGTCTTTTTGGGATTTTTTTGATGGGTTTATGTTTTTGTAAGGCTTTGGTTTAATGAGAAGTTTGCCTTTACTTCTAGACTTTGGATTTAAGGTATTGATAACCTTTAGTGATTATATGATTTTTAATGAATAAGGTTATTTTTAGAAATTTCCATTATATTTTTGGGAATGTTTTGATAATAAAATTGTGCGTATGGAATAGAAATATATCAAGTATGTATATTTCCTTATATTCTTATACAATGAAATAATTTATCAACTCTATAAAAGGGATCTTGAAAAAAAGGATATCAAAGTACCTTCATTTATGATGAACCAATGATCATCACATAGTAAGGGGTTTGAGGCCCTTAACTTTCCATTGATCATTCACTTTTATTATTAATTACCTCATTCACTCTCCATAATTATTTATGCTTTTCCTCCATGTCTAAATCATCATTTCAAAACTATTTTCTCCTATTTAGAAATATGTAATGTGTTATTCTAGATGACCTTTTCACATCATTCTATTTCTAATAAATATTACGTTTTATTAACCCTTTTTATGATGTGGGGTTCTATAAGGTAGTTTTCAAAATTCTATACCATTGATAACCAAGATGAATTTTGAGGTCAAAATTAATTTTAAGAGTGGTAGGATATAACATCCTAAGATTATATAAATATATTATTGCAAATTAATTTAACACTACAAAAAATGACCAATTTAAAAGTGGTTATTTTTTACATTAGAAGGGGTTATAACCCCTTCTAAAGACATTAGCGGCGGTTGTGGGAAACCGGCTCTAATGTGCATGCCTACTAACTAAATTTATAGTGAATTTAGTGGTAGTTACATTAGAGGGGGTTTAAACCCCCTCTAATGTTGCACGAAATTTACCACATTAGAGACAGTTATAATAGAAACTACCTCTAATCTAGAGATTTAGGGGTGGTTTGAACTACCCATAATGTTGATTGCATTAGGGGTATTAGGGGAGGTTTTCACACAACTGCCTATAACCTATTGACACCTCTAGGGTAACCAGGCCCCCCTTGATACCTGTTGACACCCTCGACACACACCCTCACGCGCCCCCTTGACACCCCCAGACACCCCCTTGACACCGGTTGACACCCTCGACACACATCCCCTGACACCCCCACACCCCCTCTTGACACCCCTAGCCGGCCACCTCCGCGCCCCCCCGTGCGCCCCTTGACACCCCATGCGCCCCCACTTGACACCCCTAGCCGGCCACCTCCGCGCCCCCCCCGTGCACCCCTTGACACCCCATGCGCCCCCACTTGACACCACACAACCCTCTTTTTACACCCCCGTATGCCCCCCACGCGCCCCCATGACACCGATTGAGACCCCTGACACACACCCCACGCACCCCCTTTAAGACCCACCCTTGTCCGCCAGAGCCCCCATCTGTTGACACCTGCATGCCTGAGCCACTAGCCTCGCGCACCTATTGACACCCCTGCACCCCACCCTTGTCCGCCACAACAGTTGCACGCGTGCTTGAGCCTGTGCACCACGCCCGCATCGTAAAAATGCATCTCTTGGGTTTTGAACCCCGGACTGGTTCGATAAAGCACACACCACCGAGCCACTAGGTTGAGCGCGCTTATGTGTATAGTATACACTGCATTATATTTAATTATATCCCAAAGTCTTATATTATATATATATATATATATATATTTGTGTTTAGAAATATAAATAATATAATATATTTATATATATATAATATATTTCTCTATAATATAACATATATTTGTAAATAATATTTGTATATAATATGTATTCATGTATAATTATAATATATTTTTTATAGACTATATATATACACACATATTTGGGTATATTTAATATATATAAATACATATTTATACAAATATTAATAAATATATTTTTATTTATGTCTGTGTGTATATTTTTATATTTATAGATATAATATAATTATAATATATATTATACATATATTATATTAAATAAATTTATATTATATATTAATGTATGTAATTATATACATTTATATTATATCACCAACACACATATATATACACACAAAATTAAATGCATTCATATAATTGGAAATAAATAATATAATTAAATTATATATATATATATATATACTAAATTAATTTATAATTAATATGCAATACTAAAATATACATAAAATAATTATACAATACATATACATTTGTTTATAATAAAATATTTATAATATAATATGTAATATAAATAAATAATATATTTATATTCATATTTATTTTTAATTTTTTCTAAATTATGTAAATTAGTCTACATAATCCAATATAAATGTATTTATACATAAGTATATAATATAAATGTATTTATGTATGTGTGTGTGTAAAAATAATATTATTAATTATTATATGATATATATATGTATTAAATTAATTTATAATTAATATTCTATACTACAATATACATAAAATAATTATATAATACATATAAATTTATTTACAATAAAATATTTATAATATAATATATAATATAAATAAATAATATATTTATATTTATATTTAATTTGGTCTAAATTATGTAAATTAGTATACATAATCTAATATAAATGTATTTATACATAACTACACAATACAAATGTATTTAAATACGTGTGTGTAGCAATAATATTATTAATTATTATAATATATATATATAATAAATTAATCTATAATTAAAATTGTATGATACAATATATGTAAAATAATTATATAATATATATAAATTTATATATAATTAAATATATATATATAATATAATTATAGAAAATATATATGTTTATGTAAATTTATATTTAATGTTGTCTATATTATATATATTTGAATACATAAAATAATATAAATGTATTTATACAAAAATCTACAACAAAAATGTATTTAATATAATATATGTATAATATAAATCATAATATAGACGTATAATATTTATAAAACCATATATAAATTTTATAAATTCAAATAAATATATTTATTATTAAATTTATATTATATATATCATTATTTATATATATGTATATATTTTTGTTTATATGTATACGTATTTATTTAAAATATTTATATAATTTCTATATATATATATGTGTGTATTATAATGTATTTAAATAAATTTATATAATGTGCTTATGTAATATATATATACACACACATGTACACACCCACATATATATTAAAAAATTTGAATTTATATGAGATTTATTTTAGAAAATAAATAAAAATTTAGATTGTGTTTAAAACCCCCTCTAATCAAAGGGATTTGCAGCAGTTCATAACCCCCATAAAATTTCATGAATTAGAGGGGGTTAAAACCCCATCTAATGTCATAATTAGAGGGGGTTCAAAACCCCCTCTAATTTCTTAAATTATAAGGGGTTCAAAACCCCCTCTAATTTATTAAATTAGAAGGGGTTCACAACCCCCTCTAATGTCATGAATTAGAGGGGGTTAAAATCCCACTCTAAGGTCATCAATTATAGGGGGTTCAAAAAACCTTCTAATTTATTAAATTAGAAGGGGTTCAAACCCCCTCTAATCTAAGGGATTAGCGGCGTTTCATGAACCCCATCAAATATCTTAAATTAGAGGGGGTTGTGAACCCCCGCTATTTCTTTTTTAAAAAATAAATTATACATATATATATATATATCCAAAAAATGTTATATATATATCCTCTAAAATTTAAAAGAATATATATTTCTACTAATTATTAAATTAGCAGTGGTTTTGATATAACCAAATCTAAAATCAAACCAAATATTAAAAAAACAATAATAAAAAATTTAGGGGGGGGGGGTTATGAACCCCCTTTAAATTTGATGATTAGAGGGGGTTGTGAATAATACATATATAATTTTTATAGAAAATTTATTTATAGGAGATTTATAACCCTCTCTAAATTTGATGATTAGAGGGGGTTGTGCAGAACCCACACTAATGTTACAGAAAATGAATTTAGAGGGGATTGTGTAGAATCCCCTCTAAATAACGCCCTCTAATGTACTATTTTTTTGTTGTGTAAATTATTTGATAACTTTAATTACACACATTTAACAATTTATCTTTCATTATATGCAACACCAAGTTTATCTTTTATTTCACATAACCTTAAGTTTCTTTAATAACTTGTGTTACATGTAAGGCCGTGTCTTTCTGAAGAATAATACATTCTTGATATTATTATTTAATATGGAAGCTATAATTTGAAATTTATATAGCCAGGTGTGAATACGAATAAATATATTATGTTTACACAATTTTATAGTATCTTTTTTACATTCATCCAATATATTTTATAGACATAATATAATAATAAATCCAGTTTTATGCATAAAAACTGTATTTTTATAAAAAGTAGTTTTACTGCCTTTTAATGGAAGACGTGTTTTAAAAATAAAATTTTAAATTATTATAAATTTTATTCAAATAAAAAATAGTTTTTTAAATATGAATATCAAAATTTAATTTCATTGAATTTTTGGTATTTTTATGAGAAGTTTCATTTTTTATGAATAGTGAAAACACTGCATTTTAACTAAAAACTATTTTTTCATATAATTTATTTATATAGTAAAATTATATTTTAAATTGGTTTTAAAGTATAATTATTTAAATTATACATAAATTAATCTAATTTAGGTTAGTGGATTCAATTTCACATTAAAATTTGATTTAAAAACATTTCAAACTTTTGAACTTTTCTTCTTAAAAACCCTCTATCTCACAGTATTTGCGAGATTGATTTTAAATTAATTTTAGCCACATCGGTGAATTGAATTTGAAAAAATGGATATAAGTATTTGGAATATGTATTTATATTTTTTTATAATAATTTCAACTTAATATTTTGACCGGAATGATTAGTGAAAAAAGTTAAAATTAATTATAGTGATTAAGGTAAAAATAAGATTACTTAATGATTAAACATAGAAAATAAGGTGTATAAATGAACTAAAAAATTTCCCAAACCCATTTTATTGAAATATTTATACCCTCACCACCATTGGATATATTTTTATGAGTTATTGGGATACTATTCCATGAAAGTGGCCAATATAATTTTTTAAGGAAAAAGAAAAAAAGGAATCTTCCTTGCCTTTAACACTTAAAAAGATTTGGAGTATGGAAGAAGATACATAGGTTTGGTTATAAATATTATTTTGGAATATAAATGAGTTATTTTTATGATAATAATTTATGTTTAATTTTTATAAATAATATAATTACATTAAATTCTTAAGAAACGCCAACAAATAGATTATTTAGTTAATAATTAAATAAAATAAATGATATTTTATTAAATGATTTAAAATTACTAAAATATATTATCTTCTACCAAGTTATTTTAAGTAATAATAAATTTAAAATATGTACCATTAATGGTCTAATTTATCTTTTATAATGAACATATTGACCCATAAATAGTAAAAACTTTGTTAGTAGAGTTAGTGTTAAAGCAATGTATTTTCACGTTACATGTGTTTCCATTAACATTAATTTACAACACACATGAGATATTTATTTTATAAATTATATTTCATATTTTATAGTCCATAGGTATGTATTTTATAATAATTCTCAATTTAATTTATTTTTAAAGGATGAATTACATAGGTTAGAAAACTAGCAACCTAAATGAAAACCCAAAATGAAAAAATAAGGAAACATAAAGGCTAAGGAACAAATGATAAAAATGATTTTATTTTTCTAGTATGTGAGTGTGGATAAAAATTAATTCCCCTATAATCCATTATTTTTCATTTATTAAGAACCTGAAGTAAGGGAGACCTCCTAATAGTGTTTACCTTTTGGTATTTATAATAATGCCACTCCTCCTCCACTATAAGAAGACATTCACTCTTCTCCTATCTTCACTCATCTCAAGCCATTTTGGATCATATGAAACCTACCAAACTAATCTCCCAAAATCACTCCTATGATCCTAGAATCATAAAATTGGGAATAAAACAAACCAAATAAGGCCTTTGGTTCAAACCAAAAGCTGTTACCCAAAGAAGAGGTAACATTTTTCAATGAGCACTTTTGTTTTATTTATTTATCCACCCCTTAAATTAAACTTATGACACGATTATATAATAATATAATTATCCTCAATATACAGATATTTTGTTATGTTAATGTTTCAACTTACACCTATAATCACTTCCATCAAATGGGTAATTAAATCACCATTCATGTGTACGGAGAACTACCGCCTCATGAAATGATGTCATTCATTTTTTCCTTTACCACCTACCATGGTTGGGGATTTTGATGGAAATTATATTATTATATAAAATATATTATATTTATGATTTCTTCATACATATGAAATTACTACATAACAAAATCCTTCTTGATTTCCATTTTGTGGGAATACAATAACATTATTTGTAGACCTATGGACTACTACTTCCTCAAAGCGATGTGAAACGTTCACACATTAAATGGAATGTATTAAGGATTGTTTTAATTAAACATATGTGAAATAAATGAAACATATATGATATTAATTACATAAAAAATTTCATTAAATATAATATATCATTTTGTTTAATACATTTTCACACACTAAAAAAGTGATAGCGTCATTCGTGGACGTGTGGACTACCAACTACTCAAAGCGATGTGATCCATTTTACATAAAAATAATTATATTTATAATTATTAATGATTTAAGAATATTTTATTTATGATATAATGATAATTATGTAAAAATAAAATTTTCTTACCTTCTTTGCATACTGATCAGTGAAAATGGTAGTGTTACTCATGCGTACGTACAACCTACCATCTCCATGATTCTAACATTGGTTCTTTTCTTATTACCATAATCCATGATTGGTTTTAAAAGTATAATTGATGTATAAATATGATAATTATTTCATGATAATTATTATATAGATATTTATATAATGGCCCCCTTTAACATAATCAACCAACCTTAGTTGGTTTGACACATAAACCGAATATAGTCAAAACACTCGATGTAAACTTAATTGTTTAAGTAGTTGTTTATAAAGTTGTAATAAATGAAATAAAATTAATGGTAAACTTGAAGAGGGTAATAAATCAATTAAATAATTAATATAATTTTATTATTCGGGATGATAAAGAAACACACGACAAGTTGGACTCAAGTTAAGGGCTGTCATCTCAATCTCCTTTCATTGAGGCATATTTTGATGTTACACACCACCTTCTTTTATAAGGTTTATATAAATCTCCTTTGAAATAAAATATCATGAATTTATTTATTCTAATGTTTTTAATGTTTTTTTAAATGATATTATTTCATGGGGATTATGATTTTAATGTTCAAATTGGTATGGCACACTTTGAATGTTTAAAGATGTAATTTTAAAATCTTTTTCTCCATTTCAATAATCTTGAAATCATTTTATATATTTATTTATATGGATATAAAAGTTTTATAAATTACATTTTATGTTTAATTTTAATTTCATTCATGGTTTTCAAAAGGAATTTTTTTACGTGTTTTATACAGAACATTTTAACAATGATAAATGGAATGTTATATTCCTAACATAGAAGTTAAAAATTACTTTTCCACTATCATGGCCATCATTTTATTTCTGGATTACTTTAAAGACTTAATTTTTTCTTAAATAAAAAAACATATTTATATTTTTAGGTATTTTGGTATTGAAAATGGGTTTTCAAATAAAACAATGTTTTGGTATTGAAAAAGGGGTTTTAAAATAAAATGGTAATTTTACCCAAAAGAAGTTTTTATATGAATTTAAAAGAGTTTTTAAAAGGGTTTTTTTATGAAAGTATTTTAATGATATGGTAATTGAACATTATTAGTGATCAGTGATCTTGATAAAAATTATTCAAAGGGTAGATCCCTATTATATGTCACATGTGATCCTAATATAACTTATACAAAGATATAAGACCCATTATGGTTAATGGGCGAGCCCTATATAACTTATATGAAGGGTAAATACCCATTATATCTCATTAGAAATGGGTTATCCCAATATAGATTATACGAAGGGTTGATCCACTTTATAGGTCATGGGTGAGCCTGATATAGCTTATATTAATTGTGATTCCCTTTATAGATCACCAATTCATTGGGAATGATAATGTTGGATGTTAGATGTATGGTTATTCCAATTAAAAGTGTTTTAAAAGGGTTATATGAATATACTGCTCAAATTCACCTAAAGGAGTTTTAATTTCTTTTTATGGATTTTAATGATTTTCTTTGTGTGTTTTTTATTCAAGTGATTTTTTTTATTTAAAGATCAAGGTAAACATAATATGAGTTTTCATGTGTTCACTTCGCTAATGGTTTTTCTAATTTTTTATCCCTTACTGAGATTTTTGCACTCATCACAAATTTTTAATTGATTTTCTCAGGATTTAAGGATAGTTAAGGGAAAGGAAGAATTCCAGTATAATTTCATGGATATTTTCTATAAAAATAAATCATTATTTATTTTAAAAATTTAATATTATGTGAAAAACAAATACTAATCAAAAGCGCACACATTATATTTCATGGTTTTGTAATGTATGAGTCATGGCATTGTTTGGTAAAACTATAAACCTAAAAATATCCTCAAATGTAAGAGAATGAATTATTGACTTAAAAACTAAAGATTGTGTAATGATTATGGTTGGGTCTTTATAGGTGGTGAGATAGTTTATATTCAAATTCTATACCTATCTTGATTTATTTAAATTCCAAATATGTGAGTTGTTCTTGAAATGAAATTAATGGTATTTTTTGTTAAATAATATATTATTAAATGAGTTAAAAATAATAAAATTTTGAAAGTAGAAAGGGATGTGAGATATGGTTAAATTTTTTATCTCTTGACCTATTTTTTATAATTGTTACTATATAAGTAAATTTATAACTATTAATGTCTAAAAAAATGTTACCCTTGTTAAGGATAAAAAGGGCTAACAGGAGGTTAAACTAAATATATAAGAGTTAAAATGACATAAAATTTGTATAAATACTATTGTATAAGCTTATTTCAATCCAATATCATATTTAATTAAAAATTAATATGATTTGGAACCATTTTTTTGAATCTTACTTTATAATATTTTAATGTTTTGAAAAATTAAAAGAGTCCCCCTTCCCTCCCTTATAAAAGGAAAACCATAATTTCTATTATTTACACCACATTGAGAAATATATCTTGAATAAATAATCAATAAACCAATTATAAATTCTTTATATATGAACTAGAGGTTTAGGTATAATTAAAAGACCATTCTAATGTTCTTAAAAAAGGGATATAAAGGAGGTCTACTAAAGAATTAGTAATCATCCAACCTTACCTCTTTCAATTTATTAATTCTTCTTCCAATATTTAATATGTGGTATTCATAGTAAATTAATAAATTATATATACTCAATATAGTTAAATTTTATTATTATTATATAAACACCAATATACACCCTCTTTTCTAACAATTCGAAAATGAATATATCATTAGTGCGTATGTGTGGACTACCACCTACACAAAGAAATATGTTTCATTATACCTCACCATAATTCATGGTTGGTAATTATGATGGATTTAATTTTCATATATGATATTTATAACATAATTAAACTTATGTAATTTTAATATATAATCTACCTTCTTACATTTTCTATCCGCTAAAAAATGATAACATCGCTTGTGTGTACTTGTGGACTACCACCACCATGGAGTGAAGTGATGAATTTTTCATTATTGATTTTTATGGATTGTAATAATGATAGGATTAATTATTATATATGATATTTATGACATAAAAATTACTATATAAATATTAATTGTTATTTACCTTTCTTTCATTCTAACCATCAAAAATTGGAAACATTACTTATGCGCACATACAGACTACCATCTACATGAATTGATGTAATTTATTTCTCATCAGTGATTTATATGAAAATTTAAAAAATATTATATTATTAATAAATATGATAATTATGTCATTATTTAGATTTTTTATATGATGAAACAATGGCCAAGGTACAATTATTAGAACTATTTAACTGAAAAGAAAAACGGTTTTCACATGGAACAATGATTTTAATAAAGAACTATTAATAAATGAGTGATAATATGTTATATGTAAATTATATATGGTTTTATATGTTTGAAAATGTAATAAGAATATATTTATAATAGATATATATTTTTCATACAGGATATTTTAACACGTATGAAGGAAGACAAGACTCGAGGTAAGGTTTTCAAATCCCACTATTATTTTAATGAGACCTATATCATATTAACCACTTGTTTCCTTTAGGTGATGTATATACTACCAAAGAATTTATTAATGATACTTATCATGAAAATTATGGGGATTTAAAAATCCATATACGTTTATATCTTTATTGAGGTTTTTATTTATTTATTACCAAGGTTGTAAGGGTTTATTAATTCAAATTGTCTTCTTTGAGACACATGTTATATTATGCACCTATCTTATTTTATGGGGTGTATATATAGACCATTTGAATTTTTATATCATTAATATCACTATTTAATTTATATTTAATGTTTTATTTTATGTTATTCTTTCATGGATCTTATGATTCAAAAGTTACCAAAGCTGTAATGGATTTATGTTTCAATCTAATTTTAATTGGGGTTGTGTATGATTGAATTTACATTGAGAGAAATATATGATATATATCTTATAAAAACCTATAATTTTATTCTCATATTTTTATTCATGGAATTATCATGTAATATTACCATTTTATCTCTTTTTTTACTTGAAATGATTGGAAAAATTGTTTTTAATAAAAAAAGACTTCATTTCATCTTTTGTCAGGAATATTTTTCTCTCATATTAATGTTTTATTTAAAAATGTCTTCAATAATTTTTTTATATTCTCATTTGATTTTCAAAGTTATTTTTACCCATTTTTTACATTTTATAAAAATTTTCCAAAGTAATCCCTTTTTTAATTTTCCAAATGAGGTACTTTTTACTTTTTACTAAAAATGTAAAAATAATATTTGTTTTAATGTATATAGAATGAATGGAATTTTCCAAGATCAAGACTACAAAATTAATTAAAATTTAATTTAAAAATTTCACTATTTATTTTCAAGGAAAATGGTTTCCTTAATATTTTAGAAATATTTTTATTTTTAATAATTGATTTCAGAATGAAAAGGGTATTTTCCTCAAGAAATATTATAGTGATATTTTAAAGGAATTTGTCATCAATGATAACATCCTTTGATGTTAATTATGATATAATAAGAATATGATCCAATGATACCATCCTTATTATTTATATATATGTTTTATGATTATTATGGTGAGATTTTTATAAAACTCAATATTTTCCAAGTGTTATGATATAATAAAATTATGAAATGTTTATAGAACTTGTTTCATTTTCGCAGGTTATGATATGATGATATGATAAATGTTTTAAAATCTTTAGGCACACAAATTTATGGTTTTAAATATGTGATGGGTGATATAAAAATTATATGTCCCTATAATGCATTAGGTAAATATGGATATATCACTTGAAAATAATGACTAGAATGGGGAGTGAAATTAGTTATGTAAGGGACTCTGACAACTATAATAGTCTTGGGAGTAAACCTTGAATAAGGATATGATGGAATGAGGAGTGAACCCAATTTACTATGATAGTCTTGGAACTGATCCTTGATTAAGGAAATGATTTTCCTTACTAATGTGTATTCCAAAAACTTATATCTTATACTTATTATATGTTCTCATGGTTGATTATTGTGGATTCCATATAATTATGACTTGTATATTTTGTTATGAAAAATATTTATTAAATGATTTATAATTAATGATCTTTGACTAATTGGGTATGATTATTTTTAGTTATGATCATGTTATTATACCATTATTCTTATTTATGCTCACTTATGATCATTTATTGATATCTCTTATGTTTACCTTACTAAGCATAAAAGATCACCCTTTATTATGTTTCTTTTTTACTAGGATATGAATAAAGGTTATAATTAGGGTATATATAATAATAGTTTTATTTTAGAATATCTTTATGGGATACATTAAAGATATCTCATGAAATAAGATGATCATGTATCTATTCTCCAAATACACTCAACATTTACAGTTTTGTCATGGATCGTAATATTATATAATAATATGTAATATTTATATAAGAAAAGTATGGGTCATTATATATTGTGAATTATTAGGTCATGTCATGACCTATTCAGTAGTTGAGAAGGATTTATGGAGAAATGATTTTGTCAAATTGCAAATTAGATGGTCATGATATTATTTTTTATATACAATTTGAATATATTTAAAGATTTAGAAGTATTATAATTATTTGGACAACACCTTAAAAACTTATAACCGTTTTTTGGAATTACATGATGGATATCTTAATGAAGAAGAACCAAAGGATGAAATTTAAGTAGTATAAGTTAGAAGTTTATTTTGATTTGAACATCAAATTGGAAATTCAAATCATTCTAGGTGATGTTGTAATCTATTGTATAGAATAAAAAAATATAGATATGGGAAATATATAAATAATATATAGTGTTTAAGATAGAGAATATGAGTTGTGTATTCCTAGAATAAATGTGATAATAACATGGGATTATATTAAAAACTTGATTAAATAAGATATGGTTACTATTGGATGGAATTGTATTTAAAATCAGACTTAGAAGAGGAAGTTTTTGTGAAAATCTATGATGATCAGAATAGTTTATTATCATAGATATACCAAGATTATTTAACTGATTATTATTGAATACACATGAATATAATTACTATAGTATAATCATCTAATCTAGATAAAGTTTATAGTTATTGTGAAAATATTTTTTGAATATTAAAGACTCAACTCTTCTCACAAGGAGTTGTATATATCAAGAAGAGATTTTGTAAGAACCACTTGAAATATATCAAAGAATAAATTTGTAAGATTAAAATGAAATTCATGTAAATTTCTTATAATTATGTTGAAATGACTTTTATGTCAATAAACTGAGAAAAACCCTATAAGTTTTTAAAATGATATTTGAAACCCTCTTAGAATTAATGAGTGAAAGTAAGGAAGAGGTCAAAGACCTTCATTGAGTAGTGATCTCTTCCTAAAGAGTATAATCACATACTAGGGAAATTGTGATTTTAGTTATATTTATAGATTGTTGACATGTGACCCTTAGATATAGCCTTTTATAGGTGAACCTAGTAAAATATCAGTGTTCTTTCATGTTTTATATTTTCTACATATGCATGTTATTGTTAGTGTATGTGTATAATAATGAGAAGACAATCAAATGTTGAATTAGTGTACCTTTATAATCCATATTTCATACATGTTTTATATGTTAGTGAGTTAGTATAATGTTCTTAGTATGAGTTAAATATATAATATTTAAGGATAAAGTCAGTTCATTATTTAATCTTGGACCTATATTAAGCTAAAGAGTGGTATGGGTATATGTTTTTCAACTAAAATAGAGGATGAAACTCTTTATTTATATTGGCTACTTCAAATGTCAACCAAAAACGATTTTTGTTTCAGTTTCCACATCCTTGGGCTAGGGAGATACAAATTATTCTTTGTGTTTATTGTTAAAATGGAACTATAAATTTGTTGTTGTTGTGGTATTAGTGGAGTGATATTGGGGATACACCTAGAATGATACACCAAAGAGGGGTGAGAGATATAACTTTTTATAATACAAATGGTATATTCTCTTAGGTGACTTCTATATAAATAAATAAATTCACTCAATCTGGTATCAAATTATTTTTTATTTTTTGATAATTTATAGTAAAACCATATCTATAACTCCCTATTGATATTTCCTTTTCTCCGAATCCACTATTTTATATAAGTGTATTAATTATATTAATTATTCTTAAATTTTTATCCTACCTTTTTCCATTTCATGTAATGCATCTTCTCTTCTGATGTGTCTTTAACTATTTTCTTCATAGTGATGAATAAATAACTATAATATTAGTTTTAGGATGTGGTACTTTGTAATTATTGAGTGTTTATTATTTAATATTTCATTATATTATTCAAACAAAGAGATTTTGAGAAGCTATTTAAGTAAGAGATATATAAAATTGATCACCTCCACTTTCTTCTTTATATTTTCTTTTTATATTGTCCCAATTCCTTCTCTATGCCTTAATTAAATTTAATAGATTTTGGTGTAACTATTAGATTGATTCTTAAATGGTTGTTGGTGCATGTTAATATGGAGACTGAAGGTATGCTATTAGTTTAGAAGTAAAATCACTTATTTAAATAAGAGGAGATAAATAGTTAGTTTACTCATTAGGTTTATTGAGTGAACCAATTATTTAAAATAGGAAGGATAGTGAAAGATGATTACACATATAGTGGATCATGAAAAATGAGTGAGAATAGGATAAAGTTTAATTTTAAAATGAAGGAACTCATAAGAAATCATCTAAATACTAGAAAGTTTCTTTCTAGCTCTATTATATTCATCTATATTTTCAAGCTTTTAATATTAATTTCATTTACACGTACCTTGATATTGTCATTTCTTTTATAATTCAATTTTTTTTTCAGAATTTAATTTTAATTATATGTTTTATTAAACTCTATTCATTCAATTAATATCCATTCTAGTAAATAAATAAAAATTTATTACAATAAATTTCGAGTAAAATTGACCATCCTTGATAGACCAACCCATAGGTTGTGAAACTATGATGATTTCATTGGGTAAATAAGAAATAGGTTCGCACTTCATGATAAATGATTCTCATAAATTGGGTACCATTTTTAGGGAGGGTTCACCAAATATATTTTATAATATTTATTTTCAGTTTAAAGAAAATATGATAAGAAAAATATTTAATAAATTCAAATAAAATTAAACATTAAAAAAGTAAAAAAATTAAAAAATCACCCCAGACATTTCACAAGGATTTCCAAAGCCATATTTATATCATTTTATGGCACTTTTTAAAAACTATCATGAAATATTTCATGGAACCTATTTTCAAGAAGATTTTTATAAACCATTTCTAAATAATATTTTCTCTATAGTGAAAATTTCTATATATTTTACTTTAATTGCTAATTAGTTGATATTATTTTCACCCCTCACTAATTTAGGGTTTTGTGGTCATTAACTTTCTCATGACCAAGATCTCTATCACTCTACATTAGTCCTTAGATATTAGTTATCTCCTCCATGACTATATTTTAACTTCCCACCAATATTATCCTTATTTGGGAACTCAATTATGTGTTATTTTTGGTATCCTTTATTTTTCTCACTTTTCCTTTTCAATTGAAATTTTATTATCCCTCTGTATGATATTAGTTTTCAACAAAGTTATATTTAAATATAGAATCTATTATGACCGAGATAAAATGGAGAGTGTGAAATTTATTTAAGGGGGAGAAATTAACACCCCAAAAAATTATTTTAAAATAATAATAATCATGATATATTTTCGAACACGCAACACCGATCATTAAGAAAATTGAGCTATATCATAAAAATATTATTATTTTAATGTGACCATTATAACCTATCCATTGAATTGATATGTATTAATATGAGTAAACTCATTAGGATATATAAATAAATAAATATATATATATATATTTTTCCTACTCAATACAAATATATTGATTAATAATTAGAAAATAAACACTCATTTTTAGTGGGGTCATTTTATACTTCAAAAATGATTTTTACTATCTTTTATACATTGAAATTGTAAGTAATTTATATAAAATTTATAAATAGTATTTTATAAAATTTAAATAATTTTTCAAATCAAAATATTCAAATTAACTTATGCTTTAATTTTGGGATTTTCTGAAATGGTTGATTTTTATGTGAATAGTGAAAATACTGATTTTCAAATAATATCATTTTTTCAATAAATAAAGTTAATTAAAAGTCCCATTATATATTGGATTTGTTATTAAAGTGAAATATTAAAATTTTTATTTAATATAATATAATTAGTTCAATTTTAATCATAAATATTCTTGTTTTTGATATAAATTAATTTTTACGCTTAAAACACAATTTTCTAAAAAATGTTTTTGTTATGTTTTACGAATTTATTTTAAAATTTATTTATAAAAAATATGGATATTTTTTCTTGAAATATGGATACCAATTTTATATCAATTTTTTGTAAATATTCCCCTTTTATTTTTTGTCAGGGTGAATAGTAAATATGGTAAATATTTGTCACCTTGGTAAGGGTAAAATGGCTAAAACATGGTTAAAACTATGAGATAAGGTCTTAAAATCAACTAAAAAATTCATTTATTTAATTTTATGAGATTAATTATTTGATATAAATCCTAAATGAGAATATATGTCATTTTATTATGATTTTACATTGACAATGACATTTATATTATTTTAAGTAAGAAAAATTATAAAATGTCACTTTCTTGCTTTTAATCTCCCTTATATGTTCACATTAGAATAAGAAGATGTTATGAATGAATATAAAAGTTTATTTTTTGAATTTATTTATTTATTTTTATTTTGTTAATTTATTTTTAATTTTTTTAGTGGTACAATTACCTTAAATTCTTACACAACTCTAACATGGTGCTTGTGCAAGTTGTAGGAAAGTTAAAGTAAATAATTTTAAAAACATAAAAAGTAATATTTTTAAAATTAATTGTAGTTTCACTTGATTTTTATGGTTAATAAAAAATTTATAATTGATGGTTAAAGATTTAATATTCAAATTCCATACTTGTCTTGATGTCTTTAATGTGAAAATATGTGAATAGTTCTTAAAATGACTTTAATGGTATTTTAGGTGAAATAATATATTATTAAATGATTAAAAAATAATAAAAATATTTAAAGAATAAAATATGTGATATATGGTAAAAAAAGTCACCCCTTGACCATTTCTGTTCTAATTTTTTCCTTAGAAGTAAATTTATACCCCATTATGATTGAAAAATATGTTTCCACAGTTAAGGATAAAAAAGGGTTAATTATAGGTTAAACTAAGGATATAAGTGTTAAAATAACATAAACAATTGTCTAATTAAAATTATATAGGTTTATTTTAATAATATATCATCTTTAATTCTAAATTAATCCAATTTGGAACAACTTTTCCTTGAATGTGACTTTATAATATTTAAAAGTTTTGAAAAATTGAAAGAGTGTCACTCCCCTCCTACATAAAAGGACACCCATACTTTGTCTTATTAAAATTATTTTGAGACATATATCTTAACAAAAATCTAACAATATATCTTATATAGTTTCTTATCCATGAATTTAATGTACTTTTATTCTTGAAAGACCTTTCCAATGGTCCTCAAGAATGGATATAAAGGAGGTCTACCGAATAAGAGGTAATCGTCCAACCTGAACTCTTCGAATTTATTTATTCTTATAACTACTTTAAATATATGGTATTAATAAATAAATAATAAATTAATTATCCAAAATATACTTAAATTTTATTATGATTATGTAAACACCATTATACCCCCTCTTTTATAACAAACGGGAAATTAATGTATCACATGTGCGTAACTGTGGACTACCACCTCCACGTAGCGATACAATTCATTTTCCATCACCATAATTCATGGTTGGTTATTATGATGGATTTAATTTTTATATATTATATTTATGAAATAATTATATTTATATAGTTATAATATATTATCTACCTTCTAACATTTTAATCTGTTAAAAATAAATCACGTCGCTTGTGCGTACATATGGACTCCCACCTCCACAAAGAGATGTGATTCATTTTTTCATTCTTAATTTACATGGATGGTAATAAGAATATTATTAATGAAAATATATCATTTTTATAATAAAATAATTATTATATAAAGGTTAATTATTATTTAACTTTCTTTCATTCCAACCATCGAAAATTAGAAATATCATTCGTGTGTACATACAGACTACTTTCTCCACAAAGTAATGTAATTCATTTTTCATCCTAAATTTATATGAATAATTATAATTGTGTATATGATGAATAAATATTATAATTATTTAATTAATTATATTCTTTATATGATTAAATCATGACCAAGTTTCAAGTACATGAACCATCTAACCGAAAAATGAAGTGGTTATCACACAAAACTATGATTTCAAAAAATAATTGTTAATAAATGGTTGAAAAGATGTTATAATTAAATAATATGTGGTATGATATATATGAATATGATTATATAATATATTTATAATAAATATATATTTATTATGTAGGATATTTTAACATGTATGAAGTGAGATGAGACCTGCGGTAAGGGTTTCACGTCTTACATTTATTTCCATGAGACATATTCCATATCCACCACTCGTTTCATTTCTATGGTGTATATATTTCCAATGCATATATTTATGATGATTAACATAAAACTTATGGGGATTTAAACATATTTCTATGTTTACCTCTTTCATGAGGTTTTTATTTAGAGATTTCAAAGGTTTTAAGGGTTTATCATCTCAAATTGTCTTCTTTGAGATATATGTTATGTTATGCACAAATCCTATTTTATGAGGTTTATATACAAAGATTTTGAAATGTTATATCAGGAATATACTTATTTTAATGAAATTTAATTTTTTATTTTATGTTATTATTTCATGGGTCTTATGATTCAAATTTCATCAAAGTGGTAAGGGATTTATGTTTCAATCTCATTTTAATCAGGATTATTTATGCTTGAATTTATATTGATCTAATAAAACCCTTTAATTTTATTATACTATGGTTATTAATGAAATATTAATGTAATAGTACAATTTTATTCTCTTTGGTACTCTAAATTATCAGGAAACATGTTTTTATGAAACATAGTCTTTATTTCCTCTTTGGTCAAAACTATTTTTATTTCATGTATATGTTTTATATAAAAATGTTTTCATGAATGTTTTTACTATTATAATATTATTTTTTAAAGTTATTTTGACCCATTTTTTTCTTTTCATTAAAAAAACAATTTTTTTTATTTTCTAAATGAGGTACTTTTGATATTTTACTAAAACTATGAAATGAATAATTGTTTTAATGTACACAACATGAATAGAATTTCCCAAAAGTATGACCACTCAATGATTTAAATATTCATTATACATTTTTATATTTTTTTTGAAATAAAATATTTTCCTTAAATTTTTAATTTTTTTTAATAAGTGATTTCAAAATTTAAAGGTTATGTTCCTCAAGAAATATTAAAATGATATTTTAAAATATTTTTTCATCTATAGTAACATAATTTAATGATAATTATACTATACCCAGGATGTGATCCAATTATACCACCATTATTATTTTTCTAGATAGTTTTGGATTATTATATTGATATTTTTTTGAGACTCTTTCATTTTATAGGGGTTATGTTATAATGAAATGATGAAATGTTTATACAAATCATATACTTTCCATGGGTTACGATATGATAATATGATGAATGTTTTATGATCTCATGGAACACATATGTATGCTTTTCATTATATAATGGGTGGTACTATGATTATATATCCCTAAAATTCATTGCGTATAGATGGACATCTCATGAGATATTAATGATAGGAATAGGGAGTGAACCCTGTTTAGTACGAATCTCTGTTCACTATGATAGTCTTCAGAGTAAATCTTCACTAAGGATATGATGTAATAAAGAGTTAATCCCATCCACTATGATAGTATTGAAGTGATCCTTGACTAAGGAAATGATTTTATATGACCATTTTTATGCCAAAAACTTATGTCCCATGCATATTATATGTTCTCATGGCTCTTTATTGATTATTGTTGATTCTATACACTTTTGAATTATATCATTTGTTATGAAAAATCCTTATTACATGATTTATGATTAATTTTTTCTTAACGATTAGGTGTGATAATTATATGTTATGATCATGTTATCAAGCCATAATATTTTCTTACACTCACTTATGTTCCTTAATTGATATCTCTTATCTTAACTTTACTGAGCATATGATCTCAACCTTTTTTATGATTCATTTTTTTCTAGAGAAATGAATAATGTTTATAAGTAGGATATGTCTAATAAGTGTTCCATGTGAGAAGATCTTTGTAAGATACATTAAATATATTTCATTAAAGAATAGGATTATGTATCTTATCACTAAAACACTAAACCTTTACTATTTTCGCGTGGATTATAATGTTATATAATGAATATTAATTTAATAAGATATAATATTAAATTATAAAAAATATGGGTCTCTATATGATATAAAGTCTTAGGTCATGGCCTAAACTATTTGGTAGTTGATAAAGAGTTAAAGAGAAAGTTTTTTTCGCATAGTGAATTATATGATCATGATGTGATTATTTTTCTATAAAACTTAAAAATATTTAACGATGTTGCAGTATTATGATGATTTGATGGTTACCTTAACAACTTATAACCACATTTTCTAATTCCATGATTTATATATAAAGTAATAAGATTTAACGTTTGAAATTGAAGCAAGAGAAGTTGAAAGTTAAGTTTTATTTGACTTTAAAATTTCAAATTCAAATAATTCCTGGTGATGTTGTAATCTATCATATAGAATTAAATAATAGAGATAGAAGAAATATAGAAGGAAAAATGAATATAAAATATAAAGAAGAGGAGTTGTTTGTTCCTAGGAGGAAGGTGACAGTAACATGGTTTTATATTGAATATTTCATTTAAGAAGATATAGTTACTTATTTATGTAATTATATTGAAGATAAATATTTGAAGATGATTTTTTTGTGAAAATATGGAAATATTATATTAGTTTATTATCATAGATATTTGAAGATTATTAAATTAATAATTATTGAATACACTTAAAGATAGTTCCTATAGAGGAATTATTAAATTTGGAGAAATTTTATTATTGTTGTGTAATGATTGTTTAAAGATTAAAGAATAAACTCTTCTCACAAGGATTCATATATATCTGGAAGAGGATTTGGAAGTAGCACTTGGAAAACATCATAGAATCAAATTGGAAGATTAAAATCAAAGGCATGTAAATTACTTATACTTATCATGCAAATAATTTCATGTCAATAAACTGCCAAGAAACCTACATGTCTATTACATGATATGTGTAACCCTATTAAAAACAATTAGTGAAAGATAATTAGAGTTCATGGACCTTGGTTGAGAAGCGAGTTCTTCCTAAATTTTATAATCACATCTAGTGAAGTAGTGATTTTTTACATATTTATTCATTGTTGGTATGTGATCCTTAGATGTAGCCTTTTATATGTGAACCAATTAAATCCCAGTGTTATTAAATGTTTTACATTATTTACATATACAATTTATCTATTTTGTGTAGATCTAATAAAGGGCAGATAATCAAAGGTTGAATTAGATTTCTTTATAATCCAATGTTCTTGAAATTTTTCTATTTTAGTAAGTTGGGATCGAGTTCAAAGTTGGATACAAATATAGAATATAAAAGGCTTAATATGGTTCATTATTTACACTTAGACCTATCTTAAGCTAAAGAGTGGGATTTTTATATGTTTTTCTAGTTTAATGGACACTAAAACTCTATATTTTTATTGGATGCTTCAAATGTAAGCCACAAATGAATTGTTTTTCTAGTTTTTGTATCCTTGGTCTATGGAGATACTACTTATTATTGGTGTTTATTATTAAAATGAAACTATAATATAATTTTTTTTCTACTTTTAGTAGAGCAATCTTATTAGTAAACATGGCCTGCTACACCAAAGCGAGATATATGACATGGAGTTTATTGTGAAGCTAATGGAAGATTCCTTGAGTGAGGATTAGATAAATAAATTCACTCAGTATAGTATCAAATATATTGTTATTATCTATTAAATTCTGTCCACACCATCTCTGTAATTCAATATTGATATTTACTTTTATCTAAATTATCTATTTTTCATACATGTATTCATTCTATTCGTTCTTCTCAAACTATTATCCTATATTCTATTTTTCATGTCATGTCTCTTCTCTTCCAATGTGTCTGTACTTAATTTCATCATGATGATGAAAAATTTACAATAACATTTGTTTGAGGAGGAGTTACTTTATAATTCTTGAGTCTTGATTCTTTAATATTTCATTATCTTATTAAAAAACCATGATTATTAGAAGCTTCTAGAGTAAAAGTTATATAATAGTGATCTCCACCTCTTTCTTATTCCTATATTATTTTTATATTTTCATAATTACATCTCTATAACTTAATTAAATTTACTATATTTTGGTGTAACTAATAGATTGATTCTTAAATGGTTGTGAGTTCATGCTTGGAAGGTGATTGAAGGCATACTCTCAGTCGAGGATTACCAACACTTTTTAAAATATAAGGATATAAGTATGCAGTGCAATCATTAGTGCACTAATTAATTTAAAAATAATGTATAGTGAAGTATTATTACACATATATTGAATCATGAACAATGGGTGATAATATGATAAACATTAATTTCACAATAGTGTAAATCATAAGAACTCATCTAAAGACTAGAAAGTTTATTTATAACTCTATTATGTTTAATTCATTTACATTTTTATACTTTTTATTTTCATTTAATTCACAAATTTCATACAAATTTCATATAGTTTATAAATAAAAAGTGACTAGAATAACTTGTGAGATGAATTAATCCTCCTTAAGAGACCAACCCTCAGGTTGTGTGACTATGATGAATTCCTTAGTTAAATAAAAAATAGGATAGTACTTTATGTTAAAATCTTCTCATAAACTTTTCACCATTTTTAGGGTGTGTGTACCACTTATATTTGACTATTTTTCTTATCTATTTTAAAAATATAAAAAATAAGATATAAATATGCTAAAAAAACGAGTTATAAGAATCACCCTCTTTGACATACAAATTGGAAATTATTTCCAAAACAAATTAGGAGGTACATTAATTTTGGTTTCCATGGGAATATTTTTAGTAAATTCATTAAAGATTTTAATGAGATGGTAAGAGTTTATTTCTTTGAAACTTTAACCAAGGAACCCAGTGAATTATCCATGATTTTTTTTATTTTTTTACATAGTTGAATAATCTCTACTACAACGAGAAAAAACGATTCTTTGACTTGTGATGAAAGAATAAGAACAATTATAAAACAATCTATTACTTAATCCCACAATTCTATTTAATGAGGTTATATAAGAAGAATATGACAAACTAGATAAAATTATAATGTAGATAACATACATATTATATATTCATGGTTAAATTAGTTAAAAAATAATTTAAAATCTAATTCAATATATATTGAAAATGAAAATTCAGTATCTAGTTTACATTCTTCATGTGTGGAAGATTAAGAGAAAACCACCATGAATATTACATAAAAAGTCAATTCCTAGAAGTATTATATATGGAACAAGATTTTCAAATTGATATAATTGAGTAATATAACCAATATTTGAACATATTTTATTATAATTCTATTGAGAATGATTAGAAACAATTTTCCATTATTTTGACTGTGTATAATTATTTATATTGATTCTTTCCTTGGGCAAGGAATATGATAAAGCCACAATGAAATAGGTTGGATTGTAATAATAGAGAAGTATGAGTGGATTGTGTTACCTAGCATTAAAGATATGTTTTAAGTAAAAATCATCGATTCTATAATTGAAGTAATGAAAATAGAGACCTTTCACAATTTCGCTCCCATTAAATTATAAGAAAATTATTTTGAAATTGGTGGACACAAATTTGAATGAAATAGGTGACCTCTAAAAGAATGAATTGGTGAATAAAAGTGGAAGGAATAGTATGTAGTGGTTCTTATATTAAAATCCCAATCCACCATTAGACTGGGGTAACCAAATAATGGTCTAGAAATTGATAGCTGAGACACCACATCTTTTTTGGAGGTTTAACCAAATAATTCTTACCTATTACATAATTTTTAACATAATTTTTTTTAAATATAGTTTAATAATTTTTCTTGTTTTCATTAGAGTATTAAAAGAGAAAAATTGTTTTTCAATGCATTAGAAATCAAAAAAAAAACTATTGACCACTATTAATAATAAGTATATAGGTATGTTTTATTTATTTATTTTCATCATAAATATAGTTTTATTTATTCCTATTTATATATAGACAGAGGCAGCTACTGTGCATCAAAGTAAAGGCTAAATGAATCTGCCTCCCACCTTAGCAAAAAATTCAAGTTATAACTATCCTTTTCAAACTTGTTGTATTTATTTCCAGTATCATTTTCTGTAAATCATGCTTATAAATACTTATGATTTTCATTTTTGATAATGTAAACATTATGTTTTAGGGATATTTGACCAAGTTTTTTAATGTTTTTAAAATATTAGGTTCCATTCTATTTTTTTATTTTACTTATTTTTTTAGAAATAAATTTTTCCTTGAATGGAATATATTAAATTATATTTTACACACAAGTCATTTATAAAAGGTTTACATAATTTTGGAAGACATTTTTAAATTATTATTGATTTGATAATTTTTTCCTTCAATTTTATTTTAAAAAATTCTTATGATTCTGAACAATTTCTAAAATTTAAGCAATTAAGAAGTTCGTAATACTATTTTCCCATCCTAATAGGTACTCTAAATCATTTTTACATATTATTTATAGTTTCCTCCATTTTTTGAATGAACTCAAGGAGTTTTTTGTTAACTATAACTTGATAGTTTTATTAATAAAATAATTTTTAAGAATAAAGAATTTTATTGATATGATTTAGGTGTATATATGGTTAGACCTTGTTTTTCAACTTTGAGAACAACATTAACATTTACCATTTAAACACATATATTACCTTGAATGGACTTATAGGTAAGTCACGTTACAAGCCCACTATATCCTTGTCAAACTTTACTCTTAATTTATTTTCATTATTATTTTTTGAATAACCATAAAGAGAAGGTAATTTATATTTTCTCTTGGATGCATTCACTATTATTGAAAATGAATTAATGTGTAATTATTTTGGTTATTGAAAATTAAATGGGTATGAGTAATTTCTTAATCATATTACATTTTAAATCTTAGTATCCTAAAAATAAAAATGAAAAAAATATAAACATGAAAAAAAATGTAGATAAAAAAATAAAAATAAAAATTGAGGATTAAATTTTTCACTATATTCATATTTATAGAATATTATTTGAAGTTTAGTAAGAAGAATAAGCCCTCTATCTTATAAAATTGCTATTTTTTACATATGAAACATGATATCAATATCATTAATAACATTGTATGTAATACTAGTAGTTCAATTAGTTTCAGAAATGATAGTGCCTTTAAAAATTGAATAATTTTTCTTTACTAAAATTAAGGCTTTTAAAAATAGATAAAAAAATTATTTAATTATTGATAGGAGGAAAAATATTCTGTAAATGATAGGAAATTATTTATTAATGGTAATGGTGTAATTTTTATAATTAATTAATCCATTATAAAGAGTTTTATGTATTTAATATTTGACTTTAAGATTGAATGAATAATTGGAAATTTATTCAAAATTGGGTTTCCATTTAATTTATGTTATTTCAATGAGAAAAAAGAGAATCAGTTATTACATAGGATAACTGGTCACCTTTTACAAAATAGATTGAGAAGAATAAAATAGTAAAAAACTATTAGAAATCTATAAAAATTATAGACACATTGATTCAATATTATATAAACATCTCAAAAAGGGATCATAGTGAAGAATCTAATCACAATAGAAGCAGCATGACACAATGGATGATTAAAAATTTTACATCTAATATAGAAAAAATTGACTTGAATCCTTTAGTAAGATAATAACAAAAAATTTATAATTAATTTTTTTAAAAAATAAAAATAGAGTAATTTCTTTTAGATTTAATTTTTTCTCATTATTGATGCCATAAATCTAATCATCGACTGTATTGAAATCATCGTTACTTTAATAATCTAAGAAATAATTTCCCTAGATATTTCCACACATATTCAATGAAGATTTGAATATCATTATTGATAACTTGGGTGAAATTTTTAGAGAGTTAATTTTTTCATATTGTTCAGTCCTCATCGTATGTAGAAATATCTTACTTCACCTCTTTAAAAGCATGAGGTATATTGGAGGATTCTCTCTGATTCTATATATAAGGTTTTAGAAGATAATTAGATAAATAAATATTCACATGTCATAAAAAAACATATTTATGTTTTTTACTTTACACAAGATTAAAATAAAATTAATTTATTATTTATTATTTTAATTTAACCCTAATTAAAACCCCATGTTGTCTCTCTTAAAATAATAATAAAATAACTATTACTCAAGGTGACATGTGTTATTATAATATAATAAAATAAATAATTATTTATTTAAATAATATTGAAATATATTTATCATATCATTAGATTTATCATAATCCCCCATAAATATTATTGGACCTTGAATAATAAATTAATGTTTATTTAATAAATATCACATTCACTTTACTTGTGAATAAATATTTATTCTTATTCAGTTAACTTATAAAAAATAAATAAATATTAAATCCACATATAACATGAATAAATAAATATTATATTTATTAATATTTTGAATAAATAAGATATTAAATTCAAATAACTTAGTTTTTACGTGAGAAATTTAGTGATTGAACTAAAGATAAATATAAAATGAATGAAATTTATTCAATAAAATAGGGATTAATTTATTTTAAAACTTATATTCAATTGATTCTAATGATATTTTTTATAAACTTAGTGTGTGAATTTATAACATTTTTTATTAGTGGTTCTGTGTCTAATCCATAGAAAAATAGCCATATTTAGAAACACATCATGCACCCTCATATATAAAAAGATAATTCATACAAAAAATAACAACAATATCTCCAATGAATGTTACTACGTGATATACTCTTTTTTCAAACTAATATCTCATTAAATAGAATATAAACTTATGTTATTATCATATATGTTTGAACCATATTTCTTTGAATTTTTGAAATGATTTATTTTAGATCACTATAGAAAATGAATTTATTAAGAACTTTTAATTTTATCAAAGGGATAAAAATATCATTTTCTATTAACATAGAATGGAAAAATACTCTCGTAACTATTAAATTATTTTTATATCACTTACGAAATATAGAATATTTGATACTTCATCATGATCATGTTTTGTCATGGTTTTCATCCATACATAAAATTATGGGATTCATGATATACATTAATAGTGATTTCAATTCTAAGGATCAATCCACATTCTCACTGATAGGAATTTTAATGATACATATAATATATGAAATTCCTATTTATAGGTATATTCACATGACCTTTCTTCCTAGAGTTCAATAGGTGTGAGCCTTAGGAAAATAAGACTCAATGCTTATGGTCCCCCAGTACTAGATAGTCAAATATCACTTGTATCTTGTTAGTATAATGTATCTAGACCATAGAAAAAAGTTTTAATAATATCCCATGGTGTCAATTTGTTTTAATTACATTGGGTAATTGTAAAAACTTATCAATTTGATAAATAATCAAAGAACATTATCCATACATCATGTAAAAGTAAATCCATTATGTTATTAGAACATGGTTTAGTAATCAAAAGTACATGATAAAGTTAGTTCTAGGGAACCACATATAATAAAATGACACTTTCATTAGTGCCAATAGGGAATATTTCTCATCTCATTATCTCTCATATTATATTCATGCTTCAACTGAGTTATGACTATTATTACTAGGACTATCAAATTTAACTCACTGGTTTCACTTTTAACATTGTCTTTATATCCATGAGAAAAACCTCTCAAGAGATGATATTTATAGTATATATATTCATAATACTTCTTTAGATAAATAAAATGATAAAATATATATTAAATTTATTATAATTTGAAACCAAGAGTTATTTTGTGTTTATCTTTTTCATTCAACTATCATTATCATAATGGTGATATTCGATTAAACTTTCCATTATGAAAACTAGTTGTGTATCCCCCCAAAATTGGTTTATTATATTCTCCATATACAAAGAAAATATATTATTTACAACAATATTATATTAGCATATATTTAACTACTTATCAATATATTCATCATATAATTATTAGTACATAACATGGCATAAATCATTGATCTGATAATCAAAGTGAAAGGAATTATACTTAATTTTTTTAGGTTACATAAGAAACAAACCTATCTTTATTGATTTGTATTTTATCTTTAATTACCTTGTCAATGAGTATTATTTGACATAGTTTAAATAGCCTCTATGATTTATATTTTTAGATCTTTACCCCTAGAAAATAGGTTTTTTATCACAGTATTTCATAGAGTAGAATTTCTTTATCCAAGTCTTATCTGATAGTAATATTGGTATCTTATTTCTATTATTAATAAGTCTTGACACATATTACTTAAAAAACTATAGAATTCTAAATATAATTTTTTAGAGACCCAAATTTAGTACCATATTATAGGATAGAAGATTGTTATCCCCTATAGATAACATTTCACTTTCCTTGGTGATAAGAAAAAAATATCTCTATAGTTATATAGCTTCTTTAGTTAACCTATGTAGTACTTTTTTCATTGTAAAAACTTCAACCACTAATTATTGTATATATTTTTTCATTATTGTTCCAAATTTTCTATATCTTTTAGATATAAAACCCCTTTATAGTTATATTATTCTATCTCTATAATAATTTGATGATACACTTTATGTCTTATAATGTAATTTTATTGATGTGAATTTTTTTAACATATTTTTTTAATCCATATACATATGTTGTATCTTTGGTTTAATTTCCATATTATAACTCGTATGAGATCCCATGTACAACCATAGATGTAACACTTGTTTAAGTGTATATGTCACTATTTTTTAATGAATTTTCATAAAAATACTGTGGAATAATTTCATGACTCGAGATCAATGAATTCATGGTTAAGGTATTCTCTTCATCACAATAATCATATTTTATCTTCTTAAAAAGTTTATTATCTGCATCATGTTTTAAAGGAATATGATTCATATATATTGATACCATCATAAAAGTAATGATTTGTGAGATTCTGACCCTAGATTTGGAAATAGTCTATATGGAACTTTTTAAACTAATTCTTGAAAATCTATGGCTCTTTTACTATTAATTAAAAAAGGTAACTTCAATCATCTTTTTTTATAAAAAATATTATAAATAACCGAGGTTTTTTTAACATAGAAGTATCATATACCCTTTTTGGTGTAACATCGTATAATTCTTTTATTTTACAAAAAACAAATCAACTTTTGAAAAACTGGGTGTAATATGTGTCATGTGTATTTAATTCATCATTTATTTCCAACATAAAATTTATTAATTCAATTATATGTCTAAATCATTATTTAAATTTGTCATACCATAACATATGATATCCCTTTTTATTTCTAAAATTGGAATAAATTCACTTATGCTTAAAATTGACACATAAATAATGATATGGTAATAATAAACAAATGATAATAGTTTACTAACACAATAATTATTTCTTTTGGTAATTTGAAAGGGAAATATTTCATAATTAATGTTACAAGCATCGTTATATTAATTTCATGAAGAAACACTCCACTTATCCTAATATTTCATGCTATGCTTGGTTCCGATATATAGATTCAAATGTATGAATATCAAATTTTATCTAATACACAACTTAAAAAAATAATTTTTTTTCATTTAATAATGAATATAATTGATGTTTTCCCTTGATTCTTCACTGTACTATATTTTTTCTTCTATTATCCTTTCTTTACACATGAAAAAATATCCTCCTTCTCATTTAACTACCTAATAATATTCTATTTCTTAGAATATTTTTCTTAATCCCCTTTGAAAATAATTCTATAACTGGTCTCTTAGACTTAATATTATTATTATTTACTATAAATACTTAATAATCATCTTTATTCATGTCTTTATCATCATGGAAAATCATTTTCAAAGGAGTTGTAAGTGATTTATATAAGTTATTCATTTTAAAAATTGATAATAAAACACAAGATACTATAATGTAGTGATTAGATAATGTGATATTTGGATATCTCCTTGTCCAATATGAAACCTAAATTGTTCTAATGCCGAAGGTACCTAATAATCTTGAGCACATGAGGTTTAGTAAATAATCATACTCATAAATTGTATAGAAGAGTGATTTAGAGATTCCATAACTATCCTATCTAGATCTCTCCTAAAAAATCTTGTGGATATGAGACAACATGATGTATGTATCTTTATATTCATTATACTTTTGTATCTTGCTTAACATTGATGATGGTATAATTCATTGCACATATAAGGAATCATCCACATCTCTCCAGTACTCTTTTCTTTCATCCTCTAACTCTTATCAAGGAGGCTCAATTTGTAGTGGGGATTCAAGTACATAATATTTCCTTTATTATTATAGTATGATTCAAAAGTTCATGTACCACTCCTAGAAATTTTCACTTATTAAGACATTCTCTTTATCCAAAATAGATTGTGGTGATAGTGTGTTCCTAGAATTACTTTAAATTATATATAAAAAATATACTAACAATTTAATTATTCATTTTTCTTCCCAATTTATATATTTATAATTAATATATAATTTATATATCCCACTATTTTATCAAGCACTAACAACCCTTATAATTTGATTCAGAATATTTAGTCCCATGGATATTCTAAAAGAAAGAATCCATATTTTTCTCTCACCATATATATAAAGGTCTGTAAAATTATATGAAGGTATTTATGCATTATTTACTCTTTAAATCTACATTAAATCACAGTTCTTTGATTTTTTGAGTGGGTTCCCCAATTAAAAAAAACCCAAACTCAGATTTTTTCAGCATTTACCTCTAAATTAAACGAATCATAAAAAACAAACTTACCTTGATATAATATGGTTAATTCAACCTATAACCACTGAACTCAATAAGTTAATGTACCCTAAAAAGGTCTAGAAAGGTACATTGAAATGTTGTTATATTCTAACTCAAGTAATTAAAATCATATAATAACTTAGTATTTTGAGGGACTATTTTTATTTCATATTTGTATAAGATATCTAATTTGATCCTTGTATTCTTATTAATTATCATATGTAAGTAATTTAAAAAATAATTAACCATAGTTGATAAAATAAATATCATGATCCTCTATATAATTTTATTTAATCATTCTTGTAAATTATTTTGCGTGATTGTGTTAAATTATCAAATAAACCATGAATCACATAAATTAATAAATAGCTAAATATTGATAAAATAAATAAATAAATATGATATGATCATGTATCTTAACTATTTTTTGGTTTTTAGGTGGTAATAAAACAAACTATGTCCCAATGGGAGTAACTCTTTGAGACTGGATCAACTCAAGTTGTAGCATCCACCATTCTCTTATGCATATTTTTTTAGATTTCACTCTTACTCATCACTTGAACCATATAATCAATATAATCCTTATTTATAATTATATAATCATAGGCTAGTAAGGGGAACTTAGTTCCTGGTAATTACATTTAATAAAATGTGGACATGTCAACCCTTATACAATTTAAGGAATGTAATACAATACACTATTCATCAAAATTATTTGAATAATAATTATTAAAAATATGAAAATGTGTAATAATAAAATTAAGTTAAATTAGTAAATCCAAATATACACAGTTCAATCCTGAACATGATCCTTCACAGTCTAATAATTGTTTTCCATAAGTAAATGTTTAAAATAAAAATCTATAGCCATTAAATAATTTACCTTTATTTAAAATTATTTTTAAAATTTCATTTATGGTCCTTGAGTCCCCTTTAAAAACTTCTAAAATCAATTTCATAATTTTGGGAAATTTTTATGTATTTATAATAAATATAACTTTCAATATATATATATATATATATATCTTGAAAGATAAATTGATGGGTGTCGACTGAGGTTATATATTACGACATTTTTTCATTTTTTAGTGAAACGCCCCCCATGTTTTGTGGGGGTGGGGTTGATCAGATAATAAATTGGGTGTCACACCTACACCATAAAGATATTAATTATTTTATTATTACATACTATAAATATATATTAATTATATATATATAATACTAATAAATATAAAAATATAAAAATTATACTTATAATATATATACATATAATAATATAAGAATGAATTATTAATAAATACCATAAAATTAAAAACATATTATGATATGGTAAAATATCTCATTTTATGTCATACTATTTATTTTATTTAAATTTAATAAAATAAATATAAAAAATAAGTGGGCTCTTATGAATCAAATATTATTCTCATTAATCTATTTTTGACCATATGATCTCTGATTCAGATGTCGTCTCTACCATCAGATCTAATAGTTTACTCTTGAGATGTATTTTAATAAATCAAATCTCAAGCATAATTATAAAATAGTGTGACTTATCTAACACCACTTGAACGATTCAGGCATTGTGAAAGCGGTATGATGCAATGCTTGTTTAAATTTTTTTTATCTAAACTTGAAAAAATTATTCAATCCTTTAATGAGATTATCACACAAAATTTATAGTGGTTTATTTAAATAAAAATAAATATGTTCAGTGTTTTATTTTATATTTTATTTTAACATAGCATTGACTTCACTAAATGGTTTGATCATCATGTTGACATCATTGTTTCTTTTATAGTCAAAAATATAATTCCTCCAATGATGTACAGATGTGTTCTATAATGCTATGAATTCCATCCTTGATAAGTTGGTTTATATAATAAGGGAATCAAGTACTTCACATTGTTCATTATTGGTTCTATATAGAAAAATATCACTTTAACTCTTAAGAACATGAGAGTTGTGGGAGGAATAACTCCAATTCTCTAGGTCTTGAGAGGATAATTAGATGAATTTTCATTTACATGTCAAACAAATGACATATTTTTTTTCTTAGGTTAAAATTAAAATAATTTCATTTAAGTCCTTTTATTTTAATTTAACCCTAATGAAAACCCCAATGTCAACTTCTTGAATGGCCTGAAGGCCTTGTTTTTTTTTATTTTCGATAATACCACTTTTTAGGGTTGAATAGGAACCCTTACATGGGCCATAGGCTTTGAGACATTACAGGACCAGAAGGTCTTAAAGGAATCCATCCAGACTATGACTACTTGAAACTGACCCTCCATAGAATCTGCATCATGATCAGATCTCCACCTTTGCATGGCTGATCATCTAGCTGTCCTGTATAGAGATGCATAGGCCTGGTACCAATTGAAAATGTCATACCCTATCATTATTCCAAATCTGATAGCTGTTCTATAGTGAATTCACCTACTCTGAATCCTCCTATGGAGCTTGTTCCTCGTAGAATTTTTCTTGTTTACATATGGAAATCAAGTGGCTTGAAGACATTTAAGCAGCCTGAAGGACTTAAGGTGGCCCAAATTCCTTATTTACCGGAAGGCTTGGGTGGCCCGAAGGCCTACTTGACTCTAGGACCAAACTGATGGCCCGAAGGTGAATTGTTCTGGCTGTTATAGTACCAAATCTTAACTTCTATAGTAACTGCTATAGTAATTTCTATAGTTCCTGCTACAATACTGCTATATTTACTTGGAAAATATTCATCCTCCTGGATTTAAACCCATGCCTCATGTATGTACTTGAAGAGTACTCCCCAACTGGGCTTAGTCTCAAGTGAATGTTGCCTATATTAAAATAAAACTACTATAATTATTATTTCAGATTACATAAATTATTTTAATATCATAAAATACATAATTATATATTCAAATAATATTAAATAATATTTAGTGGATCATTAACTTGATCTAAATATTCCCTAAAATGTTATCATACCATGAAGAATAAAATAATTTTTATTTGAAAAATATAATTTTTAATTTACTTATGAATTAATTTTTATTTTTATTTAATAATCTTATATGTAAATTTTATATCCACACATATCATGAATAAATAAATATTATATTCATTTATCTTATGAATAAATAATAGTAAAAATTAAAATAATTTTTTCCTGAATTGAATAATATTGTGATTGAATTTATTATAATTATTACTTGAATGAATATTATTCCATAAAATGGGAATAATTTATTATAAAACTTATATTCAACGTATACTAATGAGTTTATAGAAACACTGAGCATGTGAATATTTAATTTCATTTCTCAGTACTTGTGGGACTAACCCAAAAAATATGATAGGTGTCTAGAAACACATTATAACCTCTATCTAGAAAAGGAAAATTTATGGAAATAATAAAGAAAATGAAATTGTTTGTGTCTTTTTGGCCCATTGCATTGATAGTTTTGTAGTTGGAGGTGTTTGGAGGAGGCTTGAAGATGGTTTAATAGATATTGGATATGAAACTCTTCTACAATAGGTTTCTTATTATGTGAGTAGGTTCTTATAATGTGAGAGGTTTTTTGTGTCATGGAGGCTGGAAATTCATGACTTGATTTTTTGAATGAGAGTTATATGTTTATTGAACTCATGTGGTAAAGGAATTATTCACGACATGAATAAGTGACTCTAAAATAAATGGATGTTCATTAGGTTTATAGATTAAGGGATTCATGACCTGAATATGTTTAATAACTTGAATTATAGTGTCTCATGAAAACACAAAACATGAATCTAGGTTTCATTCCATGAATATTCCAAGGTAAAACTTGTTTAAAAATACTATGGATCACCAAAATTATTTTATCCCACTCATTTTTAGGGAACATCTAGGTAATTTTGGTAGAAATTCATTCCCTCCCTTCTCACCAATGATCCTTGGATTTTGAAGGTTTATCTTTGAAAATATATATCATGAGTAAATCCTATTTTATTCCTTGTTTTATTCGGTTCCTCTTTACGAGTATATAACAGTGATGTTGTTCTAGATTAGGGAGTGTTTGGGTACATTGTTATAATCCCTTGGTGTGGTTTAAGTTGATTCAAGGTTTCCTTGTGTAATTGTGGCCTTTGGTTTTTTTCTCCTCCTCCCTATGGTGGAAAAAATTTGGATAGCTCCTTTGAGGTAGGGGGTCCTATTTCTCTCCGTATTTATGTGTATGCATGGAGATTACATGAATTTTTCTATTATTGTATAGATATTAAGGGCCATATTAATAAATATAATGAATTATATTAACTTAAATTTATGTTAATGGGGATAAATAATGTGTTTTATTAATTTAGATGTTATTTATGATGGTATTATACAAGCTTGTTTCCATTGCAGAAAATAACAACTATTGGGAGCCTTACTTGTGATGTAGTCGATATGGTAGTGAGACCCTAATTACATGATTGCATGATATCACTATGAATGAAGTTATTAATCACTTATATCTATCTAATTAATTGGTTTCCTATGGAAATATATAATTTTTGTGAGAATACACATGCTAAGTAAAGAAGTAAAGTAAATTAAGCCCTTGATGAATATAAATTCTGAAATCTGAGATTTTATTAAATGTGTGTCTGTTATAGTATAATGGTTAGTTGGAATGGGACCTGATGTGGGTTTTTGTGTGGTGTTTGTGTTGAAAATTGGTTGTGATAAGAAGTGGATATAATCAAGGTTTAGGTATGATGGTTGTGATGTGTGGAAGATACACTAAGATGGTTCAGGTTATGGAGAGATGGTTTGGCATACATTGTATTGTGGTTATGGTTGATGTGAGATAAGTGAGCTGTTATGTATGGTGTGGTTGTGTTAGTTTCCCAATTACCCAAGGAATAAATCATATTGTTTAAAAAGAAAAAATTTTGGTTGGTAAATGAATAAGAATAAAAAATATTTGATGTGTGATAATTTTTTTAAATTAAATGACTGATTAATGAAATGAATATGTTAATGTGGATAGATTTTGTAGTTAATGAGAGTTAGTGGAAACCCGTTAAAATATGGAAACTGGTGGAATCAATAATTGGAAGTGTATTTGTAAGGTTGTGTGAGGTTGTTGTGTGATGTAATGCATTTAGTAGTGGTGGAAATTATGAAGGATGTCATAAGGTGTAATGGTGTTGTTGTGGGGTATAATAGTGTAGCTGATGTGAACCCATAGGTTGGGTATTTCATGTAATTTATCTATCATATATATATATATATATTTTATACATGCCCTTCCCAAGTTGGATAACCTTACTAACACCCAAATTTCATGGGTTATAGGTCTTTTCACCAATATCTAGGTTAGTGGTGATATAGATGGATGGCTGCCCCCCTCTTCCATGATCTTCCTTCAACAGCAGTGATGATACATATTGGTGTTGGAGATTACCCAACAATGATACAGGTCAGTGTTGAAGATTGTCTAGTGTTGATGAGGATGTGATATGCGGTGGGGGTCATGTGTGGTGGGAATAGGGAACAAGTTTTATTTTATTTAAAAACATGATACTTCACTACCCTAGTTCTGTGATGTGGTTGTGATATGATATGATAAGGATGTGATGAGATATTGAGTGATGATAGTAGTGCATTATAAAACATGAAAGGAAAGGGTAGATAGGAATGAAACCCAACCCACATCAAATATGACTAGATATGTGATGTCATATGTATTTAAGGGATGATAGAATAAGATATTTGATGTTGGGGCATGAGATCCATGGTGAAGTGGTTTTGGGGAACCTGTGCTTTTTGTTCTTTTGGTATTATGTTACTCTATTGGAAGCATGATTTAATTAGCGTGCCAAGGTGAGACTAGGATTGGTTAATTGACATGTTTAGGTGTAAGTTGGTTTCACTGTTTTTTCATAAGAAAATTATAATTCTCTTTTCACATGATCACTTGGGACCTTGGGTATGATCCCGCTGAGTATACATGTTATGCTCACCCTATGTTTATAAACTATTTTTTAGTTTTCTAGGAGGATTTGGGGGAATTATCTGGACATTAATACCTCAGGTTTTAGAGTTTTTATTGATTCACTTCCATAATACAATCTTTTAATATTTATATGAAGAATTTTATTTTTATTTATTGATAATGGTAATGATTTTTGGGATTTTTGGGTTTATCATTATATTATGTGTTAGAGTTTCTCAGTTTTTATTATCCTATATCTTGATCCTATATTATATAGAGGGTAGGGCCTTCCACATGTGATATTTATATACTATCGATACTTGTCACCAAACTAGGGCCGACTGGAGGTGGGACTCAGGGTTCATTATCACTCTTCCTTTATTGTCGTCCAAGGAGGGGTACCTTAGGAGGGAGGGGATTTTGAGATAGTATCATCAAAGTTAGTTTTGGTTGAGATATGGGATGGAGTTTGGAGTTAGATACTATAAGAACTATACGGTTTGGTAGGGTGACGATTCCAGTTGATCATGGTGTGTGACAAAGGATATGTATGTAACTTCATGAGTTAAAAAAAGGAAAGACTATGTCAGATAGCGTACAAAATACGTCACATCAAGATTTAATGAACAATTAAATATTTTTATTTAAAGGTTACTGTTATAACCTAACCATTAGAATAATGGGTATGATTAAGACTAACTAAATTATAAAAATATGGTGCACACACACATATATAATTAATTCATTGGTGATCAATTAATTATAAATTGTAGTTGGGGTTTGTCTTAGTGGTAAGCACCCCATAGTCCTACATGAAAAATGGGGGGGTTCAAAACCCATTGGGCATAGGGTACTGTAGCGTACTATAGAAACGATGAGAACTATAGTAGCGGAAGGTCACTTTAGTAGTGGCAGGGTACTATAGCCGTGGCTGGGTACTGTGTGGTACTATAACAAGTGGTACTGTAGCACTACTATTCACAGAATGGGCTTTGGGCCAAAAATTTGGGCATACGGGCCATGTAATGGGATAAATAACCACTAGGCCATCCGGATAGGTAATGTGTCTCCCTCTACCCAATTAGAAGAGTTATTTTCTTTGATTTAATAATTAATGAGGCTTTTCTCTCAACCTTTTTTTAAAAAATAATTATAAATTAAAGTAGAACCCTTTTTAAAAGAATTTATTTTTCGGAAAAACTATTAAAATGCGAACAAGTGTGTTTTATACCAATAAATCAACAAATAAATATTTTTTGATTATATTAAGTTAATTTATATATAATATATACAATATAATACTTAATATTCAACCTATATTTTTTTCTAGACATTATATAAGAATAAATCCATATTTAGGCATCAAATATGTATTTTTCTAAAAAGTTTGTTTTTCCACCTTTTGATGGATCACTCATTTTAAATCTAGTTTTTAATAATTTTAAAAATTATATTCGAAAAAATAAACTTCTAATATGAAATTTTAATATAAAAATTTACTTTGGTATTTTTTTAATTTTTCTGATAAGTTTCATTTTTTATGAGTAGTGAAAAATACTAAATTTTAATTGAAAAATGTTGTAATGTACTAGATTTTTCCATGTATTATTTTAATATTATATGGGAATTCATTCGAGACTAGGCTCTGAGACGGAGTGCAGTTTAGAGGTCCGGTGAGCCCGAAACAAATTCTTGAATTTAAATTAAAAATTAAATTACGTGTGCATGCAGTTTTCCGAAAAAAGTGGAATAACTCCCGAACAGGTGCTCGGATCAGAAATATGAGGGCACCGTTGTGTTTGGAACAACGATTTTACCTTAGGCGAGGTCTAACATCGGCCGACGCAGGTCGGTGGTGGAATCCAGTTTTTGGGACATAAGAGTAATAAAGTATTTAAATAAAAATATTTTATTCTGCAGAAAAATCTTTTAAATCTACTGCAACAGATATCCCTTACCCTTTTAATTAAAGGTTGGCACAAGGGTCCAAGGTTACAAACCTCATAACCCGGAAACCCTTGGCGGATCTGGAGGCTCTGGAGGAAACCTCCCAACGTGGCAACGACGACGCAACGACCAGATCATCACCGACAAATGCCGCGGAATCCAGGTAGGACATTTGTTTGTGATTTCTTCCCCATTATTGATTTCTACGACAAACATGGGCTAATCCACGAACAGATTAGTCTGTGTATTGATCGTTCTTTCAGGATGGGCTTTTTGCGGGGATTTTTGGGAGATTGAATCCATGTTAATCCATTATTGTTGATTTTCTGCTCCATTTAATCCCATTAATGGGAGCGGATCAATGTCGCGACGAACAATGGTGGATGTTCGTTCCTCAGTTTCGTTTCTTTGGATTTATCCCTTTCTTTTCTTTGCGTTCTTCACGTTCTTCACGGGGTGATGAACAAAGGATCATTGCGCATCCGTTCTGCGACACAACGATCCCAAACTGTGGATCTAACCCTAGAGCGGTGTCACGAAGGTGAAATAGTGATATCAGCGGACGATTTAGAGAGGATCGAGAGTTTTGAGTTTTCAGGCGTTTTTTTCGGATGGATTGTTCGTGGTTTATGATCCATTTTAAAGGCTGAAAACACCCGTCGCGGTGTTCGTATGACGAGCCGAACCAAACCCTGGAGTATCAGGATGTACAGATGAGAGATCGCGGATCTGGAAGATCGTCCAAAGCACGAGGAAGAAGACGTTGTTCTAGAATTTTTCCAGACTACACACCATGTGTTCATCGGTGAATTTACCTGGCGTGTACTTCGGGCAGGTGACACGGACACGGGTTGGGTACACGGCCAAAGACACGGCGTGTATACCCTTCCTCGGCTAGACCCGACCAGATACACGGGATACCCCGTGTACTAGTACACGGGCAGGCAGCACAGACATGGGCATAGATCATGTATGGGCACATGGACAACATACACGGAGCAAGCCCTAGGTGCTCGGAAACGGCGTGTGATCCTTCTACACACCGTGTAGTTACTTTCTAACCGACAAGCCGAGTGACACGGTCTGTTTACACGAGAAGTACCCAAAGTTATGAACACGGTGTGTACTTTTCTACATGCCGTGTAGTTGATTTTTCCACAGACCGGACATACGACATGGTCCGTTTACACGGGCAGTACCCAGGGTCAAGGAACACGGTGTGTAACCATACTACACGACATGTCATAAATTCTTCAAGGCTTGAGCTACTTGAATTCTGTGACTTGGACTAGTTTTCTTAGGGTTCGTACCCCTGGTCCTTTCCCTGAAGGTTCTGATATCATTTCCTTTACACAGGAGTCTGATCTCTTCAGCCGAACTTCTTGAATAGAGTTGTTGGAATCCCCTCTGTGAGACTTAGAGCCAGATCCTCTATTCATTCCTGGAACCCTAGGTAGAGTTCTTGGTATCGACGTGACCAACTTTACCCAGACACCGATCCTCTGCTTAAAATATTAGCTCAGACTGAGTTGTTGGAATCACCCCTTGACTTGGCCGTGATCCTCATCTGAGCTTCATGTTCTCAAAGTACCTGTGGAGTGTGTTCTCCCAGAACGAGTACTTTGTATATCTATCTTCAGACCTTGGAGTGTGTTCTCCTTGTTACGTGCTTAATGGAATCTTTGAGCTAGATCTTAGTGGTGGTATTCATGATAGTCGATCGTGCATGAGTATATCTGGATATCCTTGTTATATGTTCGGTAGATATATACTGTGTAGAGCCGAATATATCTTTCCTTTTTGGTATTTTCCCTTGTTTTATTTTCTTTGTGGTTTCAGGGTGTCCTACTGGGTATTGTTATACTCACCCCTGCACGGGCTTTGTCCGCACGTGTCGTGTCTTGTGTAGACAAGCGAGCCTTTGATATGATTCTAGGTGGAACAGGAGTGTATAGTTCTCAGTGAGATAAGGCGGGCCGAGGTGTGTTCCTACAGCTATAGATTACAGTCCCAGTGCCTTTACTTACAGGTTGGAATTTGTTACAAACTTTCTTTTGGTGGGATTGTACTTTTGGCCTAGGTTTTTACTCTCTTGTACTTTACTTTACTATCGTACTCTGTGGTTGAGTTTTAGTGTATGCATGCATCTTTTCCTTTTAGAATTTTTTACTTTTCAGCTTCTTGGGCTTGGATATGTGTGTGTGTGTGTGTACAGGTTTATAGGAAATGCCTCCCATGTTATCAGCATGCCTACTCAGTGCTAGCCACCAGCCCCTGGCCTATTGGAGGCGGGCTTGGGGAGTTGCGGATTGGGCCCCACTAGGACGTGTTGTGCTAGAGTGGTATCAAAGGTGGTCCGTTCTACCTTAGGACCGAGAGTCTGTGAGTTGGTTTGGGGAAATAGTGTTAAGTGTTTTGAGTTCGGCTTTTAGGCCAGGGATCCCAGTGTTGGTGCGTGCAACCGATGTATCCATACACCTGGACTCTGATAACTTTCTTTTCGACTAGGAGCATGAGAACAATAGTTACAGGGGAAAATAATGGTACATGCATCATATAGGAATGGGTTGTGGTTTCCATGTCCTTTTTGAGTCATCTCTCCAAATATACTCACTTATTGAGATACATCTTGTTTCTTTAACAGGTTGCCTCCACGACGCGCACCCTCTAGGATTCAGCAGATCGATCATGAGGATGACCCCATTAGTGATGAAGCTTTGATACAGGGACCAGATCCCCCAGTTTTACCATCAGGTGGTGTGCCAGTTATTCCGCCACCGGTAGAGCGGTGTTTAGTGCCTGCTGTACCAGTGGAGGAGGACCGCAGGCTGAGCGCACTCCACGAGTTTCAAAGACAGAGACCTCTCAGGTTTCAAGGCGAGCCTGAACCTCAGGCAGCAAAGGTCTGACTTGAGGCAGTGGCCAGAGTCTTCCATTTGTTCAGGACACCAGCAGACCAGATGGTGATCCTGGCAGCGAGACTTCTATAGGGTTCGGCAGGGCAATGGTGGAGTTTGGTTATCCAGACCCACGATGAGGAGAATCTTGCATGGTAGGAGTTTGAGCGTCTCTTTAGGGAGGATTTTTCACTGGTTACCCTAAGATAAGTATGCATAAAAGATCTTCTTTAGCTCCAGCAGGGAACCATGACAGTGGCTGACTATTCGTCGAGGTTTTCCGATCTCTCGCAGTACTCGATGGATATGGTCAGAGATCAGTACTTCAGAGCTCAGACTTTCGAGCGGGGCTTGCCCAGAGATATCTGAGCTAACATCATCCCTATGATAATTCCCACTTATTCTGTAGTGCTCAGGTGGGCTTTGGTGGTCGAGATCTTCTTAGAAGAACAGAGATAGCCGATAGTTGTCTGTAGTGGGCGAGCTGGAGGAGAGACATCGGCAGCAGGGAGTCGACGTCAGGGACCTAGGCATGGGAGATGTTTCTAGAGGAGATCCCAGGATAGAGGATCTGACGTATAGGGTTCGCAGGGTGCATCCATCCAGCCTCGAGAGAGGCGATGCTACTCATGTGATGGTAGGGGACATCTCGCTCGAGATTGTCCGACCTGCTATAGTACTGACATGGGAGCAGTGGATGGACCACCAAGGCAGGGGCTATGTGTGGAGAAGACATATCTGCGAGGTGGAGGATGCTATAGGGGATATGGGAGAGCAGCTGGATGTGGTCGGCGTTTTGAACCTTTACCACCTCCACCCCCAGGAGGTCCACCCCAGGCTCAGGGAGCCAGTGGACAGAGGTAGGGATAGATGCAGGCAGCAGAGGCTTATGACCCAGGTACTCCCGAAATGATTAGAGGTACTATCTATGTCTTTTCTACTTTGGTTGCTGTACTGATAGACACAGGTGGTAGTCATTCCTTTCCGACTGCTTATCTTGTTCGAGACCTTGAGATTCCGATTGAGCTGTTGACTCGACCCTTATGCTTATAAACACCGACTAGAGAAGATTTAGAGATCAAACACCTTTGTAGATAGTGTGACCAGACCCTTGGAGGCAAGAGTTTCGGTTGGAACCTCTTGGTGGTAGCGTCAAGGCTTTATGATGTCATTCTTGGTATGGATTGGCTATCCACAGTTCATGCCCAGATCGACTATTTTAGGCGAAGGGTGCGGTGTGTCCGCAGTGATGGAACATAGTTCTCTTTTTTGGTGAAAGAGAGACCCAGACAGCGCAGGATAGACTCTTGCATAGGAGGGCACAACCGATTTCACATCAGTTGGCTAGCCTATCCCTTGGCGTAGCAGATGTTACGAGTTTCCAGTTCCCAACAGTAGTGGCTGAGTACGAGGACGTCTTTCCATAGGATGTCCCCGGGCTACCTCCCCATCGGGTGATAGATTTCTGCATTGAGTTGCAACCCGGGACGACACTGATAACAACATCAGCATATCAGATGGCTCCTGCAGAGCTTCATGATCTGAGAGTGCAGCTGGATGACTTGTAGAGGAAGAGCTTTGTGAGACCAAGCGTTTTACCCTGGGCGACGCCAGTGCTATTTTCCAAGAAGGCAGACAGGAGCTTAAGTCTATGTGTGGATTACCAACGCTTGAATCAGGTGACCATGAAGAACCGGTACCCACTACCGAGGATTGATGACCTCTTCGACCAGTTGAGAGGGGCACGATGGTTCTCGAAGGTTGAGCTATGATCAGGCTATCACCAGTTGCGAGTACGGGATGAGGATATACCAAATACGACTTTTAGATGACGCTACGGTCACTATGAGTACTTGGTGATGCCCTTCGGCGTGACGAACGCCCCGGAAGTGTTCATGGGACTCATGAACTGGATCTTTCAGCCCTATCTAGACCGGTTTGTAGTGGTCTTCATCGATGATATCCTTGTGTACTCTGCGTCCGAGGAGGAGCACGAGAAACAACTAAGGATGATTCTGGAAACACTCCGAGAGCATCAGTTGTATGGGAAACTCTAGAAGTGTCAGTTCTGGTTATAGGAGGTCCACTTTTTGGGACATGTCATCTCGGTAGATGGGGTAACAGTGGATCTAGCCAAGGTGAAGGCAGTGCTAGCATGGGAGCCACCCCGGAGTGTGACGGAGGTGCGGAGTTTCCTTGGGTTGGAAGGCTACTATCAGAGATTTATCCTTGATTTCTCCAGAATTGCAGCACCCATGACAGCTTTGACCCAAAACGGTCAGCCTTTTGTGTGGACTAAGAGATGCCAGCAGGCTTTTTAGTAGTTGAGACAGAGCTTGACGACCCGATCTTGAGATTACCGGAGGAGGGTGTCGAGTACGTAGTGTTCTATGACGCATCAGGAACCGGGATTGGTTGTGTCCTGATGCAGAGGCAAGCGGTGATTGCCTATGGCTCACGTCAGTTGAGGCCACACGAGCAGAAATACACGACCCATGATCTTGAGTTGGCAGCGGTAGTCTTCACATTGAATATGTGACAACACTACCTGATGGGCGAGCGGTTTACCATCTACTCTGATCACAAGTGTCTCAGATATATCTTTTCTCAAAAGGATCTGAATTTGAGACAGAGGCGATGGATTGAGTTCCTACAGGATTATGAATTTGAGATCATTTACACACCTGGGAAGGGGAACGTAGTGGCAGATTCTCTCAGCAAGAAATCCAGTTTGCAGTTGCTGGATGAGGTGACGAGGCAGTTTTCCTCTTTACAGTTATCCTTCATGGATAGAGATGAGGGAGCTTACCTTCATTCGATGGTTGTTACCCCTCCACTCCTACAGCGAGTCAGGGAAGCACAACGCAAGGATGCTAGCTGTGAGACTCTACGTGCCCAGATATCCACAGGTGTTGCGGCTGATGGATATTCAGAAGGTGGGGAGCACATTGTTCTTTTTAGAGGGTGTACAGTAGTACCAGTGACGTTGTGGGAGGAGGTTCTAAGGGAGTTCCATACATCCCCTTTGGTGGTGAATCCAGGCATGGAAAAGATGTATCAGGACCTCCGACATCAGTTCTGGTGGCCAGGAATGAAAAAGTGTGTGGCAGAGTTTGTTTCTCGGTGCCTTACTTGTCAGCAAGTAAAGGCTGAGCACCAGGTTCCAACAGGCTTGACTCAGCCCCTTAAGGTGCCATAGTGGATGTGGGACAGGATATCCATAGACTTCGTGATGGGTTTACCATGTACTTACAGGGGACATGATTCCATCTGGGTGATCATTGATTGACTCACCAAGTCGGCCCACTTCCTAGCCATACGGGAGAAAAATTAAGTAGAGAGCTTGGGACGCCTCTACATGCAGGAGACAGTTCGACTTCATGGAGTTCCATCCACGATCTTCTCAGATCATGATGCTTGTTTCACATCCCGATTGTGGAAGGTATTACAGGAAGCTTTTGGGACTCAGTTGCGCTTGAGAACAGCGTTTCATCCTCAGACTAATGGTCAGACAGAGCGGACCATCTAGGTCCCGGAGGATATGCTTCGAGCTTGCATTCTTGACTTCAGTCGTAGCTGGGAGGCTCACCTACCCCTGGTGGAATTTTCTTACAACAACAATTATCATTCCACTATTGGTATGACACCATTCGAGGCTCTATACGGGCGACCTTGCAGGTCACCGCTTTGCTGCACTGACCCAGGAGAGTCAGCACTTATGGGCCCAGAAATGGTGAGAGCTACTACAAAGAAGGTGCAGGTCATCCAGGAGCGGATGAAGACTGCACAGAGTCTGAAAAAGTCTTATTCCGATAGGAGGAGAAGGCTCTTGGAGTTCAAGTAAGGAGACCATGTGTTCCTTCGGGTCTCACCTCGATGGGGATTGTGAAGATTTGGCTGAGGCGACAAGCTATCTCTGAGGTTCATCGACACTTTTCAGATTCTGAGTAGAGTTGGCGAGGTGGAGTATAGCTTGGATCTACCTCATCAGATGGACCGGGTACACAACGTCTTCCATGTGTCACAGCTACAGTGGTACGTGCACGATCCATCACACGTTATCAACTAGGGCGAGCTGGACATCGATGATGGGGAAAACTTTTCAGAGTACCCAGTGGAGATCGTGGATTGAAAGAAGAAGATCCTTCATGGATGAGCTATTCCCTTGGTGTGTGTCTGGTGGCAGCACGGGAATCTCCAAGAGAACACGTGGGAGCGGGAGGCTCAGATTCGCGTGCAATACCCACATCTTTTTGAGTAGCCATTGTTTTGGCATTTCGGGGACATAAAAGCCCTAAGGTGGGTGTGATGTAATGTCCCTGATTTTTCCATGTATTATTTTAATATTATATAGGAATTCATTCGAGACCAAGCTATGAGATGGAGTGTAGTTCCAAGGCCCAGTGATCCGGGAACAAATGTTTGAATTTAATTTAAAAATTAAATTACACGAATGTGAGGTTTTCCTAAAAAATTGTAATAACTCTTGAACAGGTGCTCGTATCAGAAATCCGAGGGCACCGTTGCCTTCAGAACATCGATTTTACCTTAGGTGATGCCTAACATCGGCCGGCACAAGTCGGTGGTGGAATCCAGTTTTTGGGACGTAAGAGTAATAAAATATTTAAATAAAAATATTTTATTCTGCAGCAAAATCTTTTAAATCTACTGCAACAGATATCCCTTAACCTTTTAATTAAAGGTTGGCGCAAGGGTCCAGGGATACAAAACTCACAACCCTAAAACCCTTGGCGGCTCTGGAGGCTCTGGAGGAAACCTCCCAACGTGGCGACGACGACGCAATGACCGGATCATCGCCGATGAATGCTCCGGAATCCAGGTTGGACGTTTGTTTGTGATTTCTTCCGCATTTTTTATTTCTATGATGAACGTGGGGTAATCCACGAACAAATTAGTCTACGGATCGATCATTCTTATGGGATGGGATTTTTTTGGGGATTTTTGGGAGATTGAATCCATGTTAATCCATTATTGTTGATTTTTTGCTCTGTTTAATCCCATTAACGGGAGTGGATCAACACCGTGACAAATGACGACAGAGGTTCGTTCCTCAGTTTTGTTTCTTTTGATTTCTCCCTTTATTTTCTTCGCATTCTTTGCGTTATTCGTGGGGCGATGAACAACAGATCGTTGCACATCCATTTTGCGACGCAACGATCCCAAACTGCGGATCCAACCCTGGAGTGGTGTCACAGAGGTGCGACAGCGATATCGACGGATGATTCGAAGCGGATTGAGAGTTATGAGTTTTCGGGTGTTTTTCTTTGGATGGATCGTTCAAGGTTTATGATCCATTTTAAAGGCCGAAAACACCCGTCGTGGTGTTCGTATGACGAGCCAAACCAAACCCTGGAGTATCGGGACAAACAGATGAGGGATCGTGGATCTGGAAGATCGGCCGAAGTGTGAGGAAGAAGACGTTGTTATGGAATTTTTCCCGACTACACGCCATGTAGTATGGGATACACGACATGTGTTCATCGGTGGATTTACCTGGCATGTACTTTTCTACACGCCGTGTAGTTGATTTTTCCATAGACTGAAGAGACGACACGGTCCGTTTACACAAGCAGTACCCGGGGTCAAGGAACATGGTGTGTAACCATACTACACACCATGTCATAAATTCTTCAAGGCTTGAGCTACTTTCCTTCGGTGACTTGGACTAGTTTTCTTTGGGTTCGTACCCCTGGTCCTTTCCCTGAAGGTTCTAGTATCATTTCATTTACACAGGAGTATGATCCCTTCAGCATAACTTCCTGAATAGAGTTGTTAGAATCCCCTCTGTGAGACTTAGATCCAGATCCTCTATTCATTCTTGGAACCCTAGGTAGAGTTCTTGGTATCGACGTGACCAACTTTACCTGGGTGCCGATCCTCTGCTTAGCAGATTAGCTCAGACTGAGTTGTCAGAATCACCCCTTGACTTGGCCGTGATCCTCATCTGAGCGTCATGTTCTTAAAGTACTTGTGGAGTGTGTTCTCCCGGAACGAGTATTTCTTATCTCTCTCTTCAGACCTAGGAGTGTGTTCTCCTTGTGACATGCTTAGTGGAATTTTCGAGCTGGATCTTAGTGGTGGTATTCGCGATAGTCGATCGTGCATGAGTATATATGGATATCCTTGTTATATGTTCGTTAGACATATACTATGTAGAGCTGACTGTATCTTTCCTTTGTGGTATTTTTCCTTGTTGTATTTCCTTTGCGGTTTCAGGGTGTCCTACTGGGTATCGTTATACTCACCCCTGCATGGGATTTTCCTGCACGTGTTGTGCTGTGTGCAGATGACCGATCCTTTGACATGATTCTAGGTGGACCAGGAGCGGACGGTGCTCAGTGAGATCAGGCGGGCCAAGGTGTGTTCTGACGGCTACATATTGCAGTCGTAGTACCTTTCCTTACAGATTGGACTTTGTTACAGACTTTCTTTTGGTGGTCTTGTACTTTTGGCTCAAGGTTTTACATTCTTGCACTTTACTTTCTTGTCGTACTCTGTGGTTGGGTTTTAGTGTATGCATGCATCTTTTCCTTTTAGCAGTTTTTACTTTTTAGCTTTATGGGCTTGGAGATGTGTGTGTGTGTGTACAGGTTTATAGGCAATGCCTCCCATGTTAGCAGCATGCCTACTCGGTGCTAGTCACCAACCCCTGGCCTATTGGAGGCGGGTTTGGGGAGTTGCGGCTCGGGCCCCACTGGGATGGGTCGTGACAAATGTTTTTGCATAAAATTTATTTATAGTGTTAAATTACATTTTTTAATGTTTTAAAAGTATAATTAGATCAATTTTTTATTATTTAATCCAATTTATTTCATTTTAATAAATTTCAAATTGAATTTGGATTTAAAATCATTTCAATCTTATGAAAGTTTTTTTCTTTAAAAATTCATTTTCTCATTCTGTCAATGAGATTAATTTTTAATTAATTTCTAAAATTTATATTTTTTTAATTTTGAATAATGAATTCCATATTTGGAATCATAAGGTCTAACTTTGGTAAATATTTCCCTTTTATTTTTGGACATTATTAATAGTAACATTAGTATTTTTTTATTAACACAGTTAACGGTAAACTAGGTAATTAAGGGTAAAAATAATATTATAAATATTATAAAATTACCCTAACACTTTTTCTAATTTATTTGGATTATTAGGTATCAATGAAATCATCCTTGGTACTAAATTATTAACTTTTTAATCCACTTAGATGAGAGTATGACATTTATAATATTTTATTTAAAGAAAATTCAAAGATATCATTCTCATGTTTTTCATAACCATAACATTTTAAATACGGGGTTATGTAGGGTATATTTTTGACTATAAATATTAATTTTAAAGGTAATATATTTATCTTCATCATGGTAATTTATTTTTACTTTTTAGGAAATAAATATTTACCTCAAAGGCTTATATAATGATGTTGTAGTAATAGTTTAATTAATGAAAATATCAAATAAATAATATTAAAAATATTAAAATAAATATAATTTGATATAATTAATTTCATCAAATAATTTTTTAGAATACTTTGACATGTTATTTATGAGTTAAAAGAGATTTTTTCGAGGTTATCGTGTTGTTATGATATTTTTAAAAAGTCAAGTAATGAATATTGTCAAAATTTACATTAATGATATATTAAAATAAATAATATTTTATTAAAAGTTTTAAAATTCATAAAAATATAAAATTGATAAATATTATTTTTATAAGTCTTAAAATTTCATAAATGACTCATTTATTGGTCGTTTGACAATTTATAGTAATTATATTGACCCTTAAAGTGTAAATTACATGATATCATGGTAAGAATTAAAATGGTTAAATAAGGGTTAAAACAAAATGATAATGATTAAAAATAGTCAAAACTAGTATAATTTTAATTGTAAAAGTTTATTTCTAACCATAATAATCATATATTATTGTTTCGTCGGTTTGGTTTTTCAGGCCTCGAAACACCGAACGGCTCCGTATCCAATGATTGATGGACATGCTTTCCAAAGGAATGCGTTCACCAGATGGTCTAACTAGCGACTCTTAAGAACTCACATTGGTAGAGAGAATGGGAAGTCGGTCTCATCGCACCCTTTTTGGGGGGAATTATTGCCTATTACGGGACTCTCTTATAGATTTAAGACGTATCGATATTTTCGTGAATCATTGGTTTATACCCAAACATAGTATCCACAGATTTATCTTTGGTGGGAAATGGTCAACTGGACGCAGGGGTTCAGAATCATTTATGCCTAAGGTTTACCATCCCTCATTGGATTAATGACCCTGAAGAGTCGGAACTCACTTGAGGCGGCACTAGGAGCGGCATGGTGAACCAATGTGAGGATAGTCGGAACAAGTGGTTGTCGGGCTTGAACCTCTTGGAGGCTTCCTACGTACCCTACCTAGAAGACAGGGATCAAAGTCCATATAGTTCAGATTAATGCGGGGCTTACGCTCCGAGGCAGCCCAAGATAATAGATTGGGGCTTACACTCTGAGGAGGCCCATAGTGGGGATTGGGGCTTACACTCCGAGGAGGCCCATGATGTTGGTAAACCGACATGAAAGGGGGGTCCGAATGACCCGTTATTGGGATTGAACCTCGGAGAGGCTACCTACGTACCCCGCCTAGTAGGCAGGGATCAAAGTCCACATAGTTCGGATGGAGAGCATCGGAGAACCGACATGAAGGTGGACCCGGGGGTCCGTTGGTGGTCGGGCTTGAACCTCTTGTAGGCTTCCTACGTACCCTGCCAAGGGGGCAGGGATCAAAGTCCACATAGTTCGCATTGGCTTGGGACTTACGCTCTGAGGCAGCCCAGAATAATAGATTGGGGCTTACACTCTGAGGAGGCCCATGATGTTGGTAAACTGACGTGAAAGGGGGGTCAGAGTGACCCATTATTGGGCTTGAACCTCGGAGAGGCTTCCTACGTACCCCGCCTAGGAGGCAGGGATCAAATTCCACGTAGTTCGGATTAATGCGGGGCTTACGATCTGGGGAAACCCAAGATAATAGATTGGGGCTTACACTCTGAGGAGGCCCACAAGAGGATTTCATGGTCAATGCTTACTCTAAGACCACGTGAGTCATGCTCGGTGTGAGAAACAAGAGGCAGCAGGGACTAGAGGATCACGTCGTGAGAGGTGTGTCCATGAGAAGTTGAGTGGGGATTACGCATGAGGGCGGACCATGAGGTCAGGGATTACTCCGAGATGGACTCCCGGGGTGACAAAGCCTGGTGGGAGAGGGAAAGGGGGTGCTCCTGTGCCCATCTCCTCTCTTGCAGTGCATGATATCCTCCTTCTGATGGCTATTTTACCATCCCCAAGGAACCCTCAATAAGTGGAGGGGCAGAGAGGGGATTCTCGAGCTCAGACTCCACATTACCATAGGAATGTGAACCCGGGAATGCTTCAGGAATCTGCTCAAGGTTCGGGGTAACCCCTTTGCCCCTGTTTACCGTGGGTATGTGAACTCAAAATAGCACGCTGATGCGCCTGAAAGTTACACCACACAGATCTGGCAGCTCTGGTGGAGGCCTCGGCTTGGGGCCGATGAATAATCCAATGAGGGAGTCGTAGAGGACTTGGCTAGATCGGAAGGATTTTACATGGCTTGGGAAAATAGAACACTGAAGTATTTGGTGAGCCACCAAGAGGTATGGGTGGTGGTGCCCTTCGCATGGGGAAGTGCCAGGCGGCTAGAGAAGCTGTCCGCGAACCAGGGTGGTCCGCGGACTAATTGGCGCCCCGCGAAACAGGGCGATTCGTGGCTTCGGGTCCATGAACCACGGTGGTTCATGGAGGGTTCCAGGTGGGCAGCGATAACCAAGGGAGGCTCCGGTCAGAGGCTCATCATTCGGGGCTTCGCCCGCGTAGGAGAGTGCTACATGGTGCGGCAAATGGGAAAAGAGGCACAAAATCCCTGGTCTGTGGGGAAGTCATCCGCAGAGGGGGTATGGTTTGTGATTCTCCTTGTTTTTGTTATTTTAGGTTCGCAGTTCACCAAATTATTATGCATTTTCCAATTCCTTGTTAATTCATATACCTGCTGTGGTTCGTGGGTGGGAATTTCGCTGTTTGTGAAATCCAGATCCTTCCTTCAACCGATCTCCTTCCGAATCTCCAATCCCTCCGAATATGATTCCAGTTCTCCGATCACCCCTCCTCCTCCTATTCTTATTTTTTTATTTCCCCTTTCGTCCCCTTTTATAGATTGGGTAAAGGGATGTATCTATAGACACACGACACCTTTTACGGAGGCCCATAACCAAATAACCGGTTTACAGCTGACTTGGTCAATCCGCGATTTGCGGTGGGTATTGAACGCTCCCCCCCTCCACGAGGTGAACTCAGGGAGTGCTTCGCGGCTGTGGAGGGTTCCGCCTCCATTTCGCGAACAACAGTGGGTGCGGCTTGAACCGGTCAATGTGGTCCGCAGTTGGGGCAGTTCGTGATAGTGAACCAGACTGGCGCCCATCCTACCTCGCGACCGTGGAGGCTCTCAGCCTCCATTTCACGAACGACAATGGTTCGTGGAGGGGGTGCCTCACGGGGCCTGGCCACATTGTGGTTCCTTGGGACCGGTTCACGGACCGGTCCTTTTTGTGTCCCTTCTTTGATTATTTTCCCCAATTATTTGTGGGATTTTGGTAGAATCTCCTTTGCGGATTTTCAGGACCCTACAAATTCCCCCCATCGGAAAGGGGTCCGATCAGAATGAATAGGAGGCCATTCCGATGCAAAGTGGTCCTGAAACTAAGATGTTTGATTTGAAAATGCTCTAAATTTTGCTGGAGTCAAGGGACTCAGCGAGCACTGTTTGACTTTTGCTATGGTTTTATAGGAAAACCCCACAAAATTGTTTCCTTTTCTTTTAATACCTTGATTTTTCCTGGGCCCATTTAGTGTGGACCTAGCGGGTATAACCCAGCTTTTTCTTTGGTCGCCCTTTTCGTGTTTTCGGCCTAACAGGCTTTGTGCCTCTTTCTTTTGTGAGCGGTTTAAAGTCCCGCCGTCAAGACTATCACTACTGATGTTTTAGGTTGAACAGCTTTGACCAAATATGGTGGGGCGAGGGCCCCAATGGGATTCGACTGATTGAAAGATGTCTTAATACCCTTCAGACACACGTGGGGGGAAAACATGTTTAAATTTGAGTGGCATGCAGGGCATGTCTCAAGGCATGGGATCCATGTCAGCATAAAGAGGTAGGAAGAACATTGCCTAAGGAAAACTTGCCTTTGGTAGACAAGCCAGGGGCGATCAATATGCAGAGTCGCTGAGGGCATGGTATTCATAGTCATACAAAGGTGTCATTAAGTCAAATACATATCCATTTCTGATGGACAGGGGACTTCATGGAAGCCCAGCTCATGGAAACCACGATGGGTGGTTTGGAAAATTATGGAAACCACCGGGGGTGGCTCAGAAGGGGAGTGTCACATCTTAAAGGGTTTTGGGTGCATCCGTACTAATCAGGAGTGTGGCCAGGAGACCACTTCCCTACAAATTTAGTTAGCGTAAGGGATGGTTGAGGTTTGGCGCAGTTTAAATTCATGCAGCTGGGACATCATTTAAAATGGAACGACTTCTCCTAGTTCTTCGTAATCTTGTCAAAGATGTTCCGCCGCATTCAGGTAGGATTATGGAAGAGGTTGGTAAACTGTATCTCAGAGGGTTTCCGAATCCCGGGATAAAAATGGAGGCTTAGAGGCCAAGAGGCGTACGAAGAGAAGCATTGCCTAAGGAAATATTGACTTTGGTAGGCGGGCCAGGGGCGATCAATATGCAGAGCCGCTGAGGGCATGGTATGCATAGTTATACAAAGGTGTCCTTAAGTCAAAGACTATCCACTTCCGATAGCCGAGCAACTTCAGGGAAGTTGAGATTTGGGACCACCAGGGGTTGCTTATGAGATTTTGGCTCTTTCTGAGTAAAAAGTATGGATTATAGTGAGAGGGTGCCTGAATACGGGGGAAATATCTGGACTAAACTTCCTGAGAATGGGTGAAGTAATTTTTTCTCACGCTGGTGTGAGGTGGTGGTTCGTGTAGGTCTGACCCGTGCACTGAAGGATGGAGAAAAAGCCTCTATTTCTCATTGAACTCATGGTGAGTATGACTATGTAGTTTATATTCATGTGTTTGAGACATAATCCGTGCAGTTTAGCATCATGCAGTAAGGACGAGAGGCATTTTTGAAGGTTGCTGCGCAGCTTAATGTCATGCAGTGAGGATGGGGGGTATTTTTGAAGTTTTCTATGTAGTTTAACATCATTCAGCGAGGACGGGGAGTATTTTTGCAAAGGATTATCTTCATCATAATGTAACTGGGTTTGAATACCTCAACATGCTCCAGACGTCGGGGGGGGGGGGGGTTATTGGTGTAAATCATGGTTCCGGGGCTTCTTGGATCAGGAAAGGTGATATGGGGGCTCTGAGGCTGGTAATCGTACGGAGCAAGTAAGAGCATCGCCTATGGAAATCTTTCTTTTGATGGACGAGCCAGGTGCTATCATAATGCAGAGCTGCTGAGGGCATGGTATGCATAGTCGTACAAAGGTGTCCACGGGTCGATCACTTTCCACTTCCGATGGTTATGAATGGTTATGAGGATCCGCAATTATCCAGGCCATGAAGTCTATCATTTGGTAGGAGTATGTCTGGAAATGTTGGGGATATCTTTCCCTGGTTGCTTGTTGAGTTTTAAAGATTCCCCTGCGCTGATCTTTTATCTCTCTCTCTCTTTTTTTGTGCGCGGGGGTGTGCCTTCATTCCCTGCAGTTTAACGTCAAGTGGTGAGGAAGGGGTACTTCTATTTTATCGGTCATAGAGCTTGGACCATTGGGTGACTATTGCTACAGTCACTCGAAGGATAGCTAAGTCAAAATGTTCTGATATAATTAGAACAAGGTGGGGGATAAAGGTCGTAAACTGCAACTTTGAGATTTCCTGGATTAGGAGGTATGGTGTGGGGACTCTGAGGCCGGTAAGCATACAGAGCTAGGAAGAGTACCGCCCAAGGAAATCTTGCCTTTGATGGATGAGACAAGGGCTATCATTATGAAGAGTCACTGGGGGCATGGTATTCATAGTTATACAAAGGTGTCCCCGGGTCGATAACTTTCCACTTCTGATGGCCATGAATGATTATGAAAATCCGCGATTGCTCACAGTGTGGAGTTCGGCACATGAGGATAATGGTGTCCGGGTATACAAGAAACATATTCACTGCAATTTTCCATTGAGTCAAAGTAGCCTAGTCCTGGCTTGATGTTTTTTGATGCAGGTCGCTATGTAAACCACTAACGGACACATAGGCTAGCCAGATAGGGATACCCTGGCTACACCTAAATGTGATAAGGGTAATTAACTTGTAAACCACTTCACCATAAACTTCTTAATCAGGAGGTATGGTATGGGGGCTCTGAGGCCGGTAAGCGTACGGAGCTAGGAAGAGTGTCGCCTGTGGAAATCTTGCCTTTGGTAGACGAGCTAGGGGCTATCATTATGCAGAGCCGCTGAGGGAACAGTATGTATAGTCATGCAAAGGTGTCCATGGGTCGATGAATTTCCACTTCAGATGTCCATGAGTGGTTATGAAGATCCATAATTATCCGGGTCATGGATTCTGATGTATGGAAAAGATGAATCCCAAATGTGCAAGGAGTATCTCCATATCGTATCGCCCTGTGTCTTCGGTGGGTCGCGATGAAGTCTGTGCATTTTAGCGTCATGCGGTAAGGATGAAGATATAAACCCCGTGCAGGTCTGGTCCGTACACGGGGGAAGGGGGCATTTTTAACATAATTGTCCGTACAGTTTAATGTCGTGCGGTAAGGACGAGAAGTACACCCCATGCCGGTCTGGTTTTAACACGGGGGGAAAGGGCATTAATTTTGTTTATTCAGGGGGCTGGGCCAGGACTAGGGATCCTGGCGTCTCTACGTATCCTGCGAGGGCAGGAATTAAGCCATATGTAGTTCTCTGGAATCCATGCAGTTTAACGTCATGCGGCGAGGATGAAGTACACCCCGTGCAGGTCTGGTCCATACACAGGGGAAAGAAGGAATTTTTTTATTATTTTATTCAGGGGATGGGCCAGGAATAGGGATCCTGGCATCGCTACATATCCTGCGAGTGCAGGAATCAAGCCGTACATAGTTCTATAGAATCTGTGTAGTTTAACGTCATGCGGTGAGGATGAAGTCCATACAGTTTAATGTCATGTGGTTAGGAAGAAGTACACCCCGTGTAGGTCTGGTTTATACACGGGGGGAGGGGCGATCTTAACTCTTGTTATCCTTGCAGTTTAGCATCGTGTGGTAAGGACGAACTCCATGCAGTTTAACGTCATGCGATGAGGACGTGAAGACACCCCGTGCAAGTCTGGTCCTTACATGGGGGAATGGGAATTTTTGTTTTTCTTTTTGAGGTGGCTAGGAAAGAGTGTGGAATTCTGGCGTCACTACGTATCCTAAGGGGGCAGGAATCAAGCCTCACGCAGTTCTCTGAAAGACGATACACCCTGTGCAGGTCTGGTTCATACACAGGGGAAGAGGGAATTTTTAAATCACCTTGTCCGTGACGTTTAACGTCATGCAGTGAGGACAGAATGCTCTTAGTTGAAGGTCATAGAGTTTGGACCATTGGGTGCTTGGCATTTTAACGTCATGCAGCTCAAACGATGAGTACATATCATTTTTTTCCTGTGCAGTTTAGCATCGTGTGGTAAGGAATAACTCCATGTAGTTTAACATCATGTGGTGAGGACGTGAAGACACCTGGTCTCTATGAGAAATACTTCTTTAGGAATATCGCATTCATAGGAGCAGTTGTAAATTTTCCTTCCTTGGAGATCAGGGTATATGATCCTTTGGAGTAGACCTTGTGTACAACATATGGTCCCTCCCACTTGGGCTCCAGCTTTGTAGGATTCTTGTCGGGTATCATTGGGGTTCAGAGGACCAACACTAATTCTCCTTCCAAGAAAGACTAGAGGCGAACCTATTTGTTGAAGGCTCGTGCGATCCGGTTCTGGTACACTTCTAGGTGGTGCAGAGTGTGCAGCCGCTTCTCGTCTAGCTATTCCAATTCACCTAGCCGCTTTTCTGACTTCTCATCATCAGATAATTGATCACAGATGGCAACACAAAGTGAGGGAAGTTGGAGTTCAATGGGCAGGACCGCCTCTATGCCGTACACCAATGAGTACGGGGTAGAACGAGTAGCGGTACGGATTGTGGTTTGATAATACCACAATGCATGGAGGAGTTTATCCGGCCATGAATTCTTGTCTTTTTCCACCATTTTTTGGAGGATGTTGGATAGGGTCTTGTTGAAAGCTTCTATCTGTCCGTTGGCTGCTGCATGGTAGCGGGATGAGTGGTTAGCCTTGATACCATACTCATGGTATAGATTTTCCAACTCAGTAGAGCAGAAATTGGTGTCGTTGTCTGTCAGTATAGTATGAGGGACACCAAATCTGGTGATGATATTGGTCTTCACGAAGCCGACTATATTTCTTTCCCCGAATTCCTTGAGGGCTATGGCTTCTTCCCATTTGGAAAATAAGTCGGTTGTCATGAGGATATACTTCAGCTGTTTGGACATGGCGGGAGGATATGGTCCTACGACGTCCATCCCCCAGACGGCAAACAGCCAGGAGTACTTAGCTTGATAAAGTAACTCCAGGGGATGGTGTATGAAGTTGGCATGAATCTGACATGAGTGGCATTTTGCAGTAAAATTCTCGCAGTCTCGTGCCACTATGGGCCAGTAGTACCCAAGCCTTTGAACCTGATGGGAAATCTTGGTCCCTGGTTGATGTGCTCCACATGATCCTGCATGTACTTCAGTCATGACGACATCAGTTTCTTCTCTATCAATGCATCTGAGGAGAACTCCATCGAGGCCTCATTTGTAGAGGACCTCTTGCTGGCCCGCGCCACCATATAGAGAAAAATTGATTTCCCTTCTCTGTATTTTCTCTCGTTCATCCCTGTCTGATGGAAGCTCTCCCCATTGAAGGTAGTTCGCGATGGGGGTCATACAGCTGGTGGAAGGAGCATATGGCTTGGGGACAAGACTGAGTTTGTAAATTTCTTCAGTCTTAGCTTGAAAAAATGGCAATACCATTCGATGGTGAGAAATACTGATGACCGTTTCATCCTGGCCTGGGTCGGCTAGGGATGTTTCCGCATTGGCTAATGCATCATCCTGAGAATTCTGGGACCGAGGAGTATAATCCAATGTTGGTTCTGTGGAGAACTCGTCCATTATCCCTTGGACATGGTCAAACAGGGGGATTAGCTCCTCCTTTTTAATAGCATAGTCACCATTGACTTGCTTGATGACCAGCTCCGAGTCACCTTTTACCTTAAGGTGTTGTACTTGTTCCTGGAGTGCGAGCTCCAGGACTGCAATGAGGGCTTGATATTCTGATTCATTGTTTGTACATCCCTCTGACATGAGGAAGTAATACAGAAAAAATTCCTTTTCTGGGGACACGAGTATTATCCCCAAACCCACTTTGTTAAATCCGGGATCCTCCATCCTCTTCCCGGTGGGGCTTCGGGACACGCCGTCAAAGTACATTTCCCATGCTGGGAACTCCTCTTGGACCGAGAGGATATCTTCATCAGCTAGTTCGGCATCCGGGGCAGTGGTCCCTGTTGAAGGGTGCTCTGCTAGAAAGTCTGCTAATGCTTGGCCCTTGATGGATTTTTGAGGCACGAACCAGATGTCGAACTGCTGCAGGATGACCACCCAACGTGATAGGCGTCCGGTTAGCATCGGGTGACTGATGATGTACTTGAGTAGGTTACTCCATGAGATCAAATGGACTTCATGATGCTTCACATAATGTCACATCTTTTGAACCGTGAAGACCAAGGCCAGACAGCTCTTTTCAATATTTGAGTATCGAGTCTCAGCATCAATTATGGTTCGACTGAGGTAATAGAGACTATTTTCGCTTCCAACATCATTCTTTTGTGTGAGGAAGGCTCCCAGTGATCACTCTAGGGCCGTCACATATAGAATGAGAGGTCTTCCTTCAACTGGGGGCATGAGCACCGGTGGGCTTAAGAGGTACTTCTTCAAGTTGTCGAACGCCTCCTGGCAGTCATCCGTCCATTGGTACATGACCCCCTTCTTCATTAACTTGTTGAAAAGCAAACATTTGCCTTCCAGGTTGGCTATGAACCGCCTAATATAGGATAGGTGTCCTTGGAATCCCCTCATATCAGTGAGATTTTGGGGAGGTGGCAGGCTCAGGATAGCCTTCATCTTCTCAGGGTCGACTTCGATGCCACGATGGTGTACGACGAAGCCCAGGAACTTCCCTGAGGTAACCCCAAAGGCGCATTTCAAGGGGTTCATCTTCAAGCTATGCTGTTGGAGATTGTTGAAGATGGTCTCAAGGTCCGACAGGTGATCCGAGCGCTTTCTGGACTTGACCACTAGGTCATCCATGTAACATTCAACGAATTTCCCCAAGAACGGCTTAAAGATCCGATGCATGGCACACTGATACGTGGCGCCAACATTCTTGAGACCAAAGGGCATGACCCTGTAACATAATACCCCTTGAGTGTCCCTGAAGGTAGTGGATTCTTCATCTTCTCAGGCCATCCTAATTTGATTATATCCAAAATAGTCTTCCATGAAGGATAGAGCCTCATACCTGGCCATTGCATCAATTAACAACTCGGTGATTGGAACCGGGAAGTCATCTTTCAGACAATTCCGATTAAGATCTCTGAAGTCAATGCAGACACGGATTTTCCCGTTCTTTTTCTTGACAGGGATGATGTTGGCCAACCAAATGGGGTACTGTACCTCTCGAATGAAGCTTGATTTAACGAGCTTATCGACTTCAGCCTCTATCTTGGCAGCATGTGAGGGATGCGTCCTTCTGGCGGCCTGTTTCTATCCCCGGTGGTCTTCTAGAAGACCTAGGTGATGCGTCGCTACCTCGGGATCGAGTCTTGGAATTTCCATGTAATTCCAAGCGAAGACATCCTGGTGTTTCCTTAGGAAGGAGGTATATACCTCATGTTCCTTGGGAGACATGGGCGTGCTAATGAGAGTGGGCCTTGGGTCTTCCTCGGTACCCAGGTTTATTTCCTTGAGTTCATCCACAGTGGTGGATATACCTTCCTCAAATGCGGGAGGTGCATCCCAGAGATCTTCCCCATCTTCTTCTTACAAATCCTCATCTTCTTGGTCCGATGAGGAGAGAGCTCCTAACACGAGATCTTGGAAGTCCAGAGGTGAGGTGTCGTGGGCGTCCTTGCTCGAGCTTTTGCCCCTTGGTTTAGGGTCAACGGATGTTCCCACATTGTCACACTCGGTCATTATGGATTAAGTCATGAGGACATCTGAGTGCGTGTCTGTACTTGAACTCCTACCTTCCACATGGTTGATGGGAAATACATAATCTCTGCCAAGCTGCCTGAGGGGGTCACCAGGAACCATTTCTAGGCCATTTGGAGTAGGGATCCAGTCGACACCATCGACCAAATTATTATTTTTCTTTTTCTCATAGAACCCGAAATCAATGTAATGTGACTCGGAGAGCTCGAAAGGGGCCTTTTCGGCATGCAACGTTCCGCATTGTCAATTGTTGCAGTACTTGATACACTGGTGGTATGATGAAGGAACGACCATGTGCTTATGGAGCCATGGCCTTCCCAGCAGGGCATTGAATGCTGTGCTCTACCGGACCACCAAAAATTAAGTGTAGGCTACCAGGTCACCAAAATGGGTCTTTAGCTTAATCTATCCCATTGGTTTTTTCTCACTCTTATAATAACCCAACAAAGTTGTGGCTGAGGGAATTAGATCGTCCTCACTGTAGCCTATCTTACAGAGTGTCTGTAGGGGAAGGAGGTTAACTCCAGAGCCATTTTCTATAAAGAATTTCCGGATCTCAATACCATTCAGCGTACTGGACACATATAGAGGTCTGATGTGTCCTTGCATGATGGTGTCTTCATCCTGATCGGTGAAGGAAATAACCACATTGCATTCATCCATGCCAGTCTTCGTCCGGTAAATCTCAACGATAGCTACCTCAGCTTGAAACTCCTGGGGGCTGATCCGAGCTTCGATAAGTACCTCCCTAAGGCCGGATGATAAACCCAGGGCATCCAGGATGGACATCTTGGCTGGTACCGATGCCAGCTGCTTAAGGATATCATATTTTTGCTCCAGCAGCCGACGCTTCTCCATTGGTGGGAGAGTCTTGGTGGGTGCTTTGGGAGCTGGAGCATTTGATGAGGAAGGACCGGCCACGGGGACAGACGCTGATGGCATTCCAACATTTTGAGGACTTGGATTGGCTGGTCTATTTGCGCACTCTAGGCGACCATAAACTTGCTCCTCCTCTGGTGGGTATCGCAGAACAACAGGTCCAAAGTGGCTGCTTGTGGAGGTAGAGGGGTATTCCCTCTCATGCTAAGTCCACTGAAGGGTTCTCCCACAGGTTTCTACGATATTAACGGTTTGGGCCGGGGTCCAGCCATAGGGTTGGTTTCGGCCACGGCTACGCCTCCCCTGGTATCCCCTACCTCTGCGGTTTCTCCTGGTTCCTCGTGCAGGGAACTCGGGTTCATAGTCATACCCTTCGTCAGGGAAAGATTCCATGAGATGGATGACGTTGATAGAACCAAAAATTGGCTCTTCATCCTCTGATAGGTCAACCTGGTCGGTTGTCTCTGATGGTTCCGTTTGGTGGGTCGGTGCCCATGGTGCCAAATTTGAGGGCATAAAGTCTTCCAGGGTCGGGACTAACTTTGGCCCCGTCACAGACTGCTCCTCTTGTGATTTTTTCTTCCTTTGACTCTACTCGGATGACCGACTCATAGAAGATAGTGAGGCCGATGCTGTCGGCTCTGCAACTTCAGGGGATGTTGGTGGCAACACCGGCTACTGTAGTTGACCTTGAAATATGCCCTGGGCTCGGTTGATAGTCTTCCGAGTCATCTAGTTGTCAAATTTCTGCCCCTGCTTGGGGGTGACTTTTTCCCACCCCTCCTCTTTGTCGGAGTCGGTGGTAGATATACATTCCACATGTGCTGGGGGTGGTCCCATCTTGACTTTTCTAGAATCTACCATCCTTTTCATGAGGTCTTTGAAGATGAATCATTCTGGGATACTGTGGCCCAACATCTGATGGTAGGGGCAGTAATCTAGACTTTCATCATGGATGACTTCTTTAGGTTTCCTCGGCTCCGGGAGGAGGAGCAAGTTACAGTTCATGGCGTAAATGAAGTAGCCGCAGACTTTATCGTCCTGGAACGAGTATACTTTTTGTCTTCATTCCTCAAATTGGTTCTGATTTGGTCCTCGCTGATCGTCCCGTTTAGGCGGGGGAAGCCGTTGATATGTAGGAGGCCCTTAATGATTTGGTGGAGGCCTGAGCGTTGGAGCGGGCACAGGGGACGGCTTGAGTGTGACAGTGGATGCTTCAGCTCTAGGGGCTCTTTTCGCAGGAGCCCGCAAGGCTATTCGGGGCTTTGAATTAGTCCGCTGCAGGGAGACCTCAATTCTCTGGGCAATGGCCGAGAGATGGCGGAAGACAGTGGTGCACTCCACCGGTATGAGCGGTGTTCACATCTCATCTCTAATATTATCGATGAATATGGCTAGAATCTCAGATTGAGGAATTGACCTATTCAGATAATAGGTCAGGCCTTTCCATCTGGCGATGAAATCTGAGACCCTCTCGTTCTCCCTCTTCTTGCAGTTCATGAGATCGCTGACCGTTGTTTTAGGTAACATTGAGCTGAAGTGGAACAAGAACGACTGTCGGAGGTCCTCCCAGCTCTTTATCGACTGGGCTGGCAGACTCGTATACCAGACAAAGGCGGACCCTTACAAGGTCCGTACAAAGCATCTGAGTTTCACCACTTCTTGTTGTTCCGGAGTTCCCATCATAGGGTCGCAATAGGATGTGTAGTGCATCAAATGCGGATCTGGATCACCTGATCCATTGAAGATGGAGAACAAAGGGTTCCCAAAATTAGGTGGAGGTGGTGTGTTGGTCACCCAATCTGGGTAGGGTTTCCGCTCCGGCTGTATCGGAGCACATCGACCTTCCATCGCTTCCAATCGAGCTGTTAGTGCCTCTATGGTGTTGGTGAGTCCCTAGTTTACATCCTATTGGGCCCGGTCCTGGGCAGGCGTAGCCCGAGGCATTGCTTGAGGATCCGGATTGGCCAGCACCAAGGGTGCGTGTTCCGTTTATGGCACCTTCGGAGAGTTCAAGCGTACTCGCTCCGGTTTCTTCTTAAGTGGAGGGAAATCTTGGTATTCATCTGGATCCACATCTAGGTAGTTGGAAGGGCTAGGCGCCTCATTGGACGGGATCCCTGGCCGTATTTAATTTTCCGGGGCAAACCTTAGCCTTTGAGGAGCACTTGCTGGGAGTGCATGATGTGACTCTTCTTGGGATGCACTTTCAATAAAGCGGTTCCTCTGGAGAAGCTCGATGTTAAGCCGTCTCAATTATTTCATCTCTTCTTACTGTCGAGCGAACCTCTCTTCGAGCATGAGTGGATCATTTTTATCGAGAGAAGGGGATGGGTTAAGGGTAACCGTTCCTTTATTCTTATCCTTGTTGGAAGATCGCAAGGTAAGTGGAGGGAGTTTAGCTGAAGGGGCGGCCATATTTAAGGCGGCCCTCTGGTTCCGGGTGTGCACACCTGGGGGTTTGTTGTGAGTCACAGCCTGACCGGATCCGTCGTCTCCCGATCCATCCAGATTTGCATTTTACCCAGTGTCACCTGAGGGGTTAGCCTCTATGGCATTGATGAATGCATATTGCGGGGTGGAGGGGATGTCATCTTCCAAATAGGAAGAGGATCTCCCGCGTCTTCGGTTGTCCTTCCCTTTCATGACCTGGGATTTCCCTCAGACTTCTTAACGCAGGGTGACACAGAGAGTTATTTTATGCGACCTTATGGTACACCTTCCTCTCGGAGGGGATGATGATTCAAATGACAGGACAGGATGGGAACCTCCTCTTCTGAATATCCTCCCCAGACGAGAGAATACCGACTCTCGTGGGGGAGGTTGTTGTTGAGGGGGTAATAATGCCCCCAGCCCAGAGGGCTAGGGTTGGATCCGTTTGCTGGACGTTGAGCCTCTTCCCAGTTTTGTTGGTGTTACGGGGGCATTTGTTGTTAAAAATGCCCCCAACCCTGCAGGCTGGGGTTTACCCTGGATTGCGGCAGTGGATGCGGCTATCGTGACCTGCCTGATCTCGCGTGCTCCCATTCGAGGGTGAACGGGATCTGGTGCCAAATTCACCTACAGATCAGTCCCTTCTAGGGAGGCAGGCAAATATCGCTGATTGGCCTCTCTTAGGCAAGAGGCCTGCTGGATTCTCTCGGTGGCCTGATTCAGGAGTTTTGGAATGGCTTGTTCCCGTTGGGCCTGATGCTTCTGGGACTTACTCAAGGCCTGACTCTGCTGGGTGTGTTGCCTTTCCTGAGCAGGGGGTCCACTCGATTGTCGTCTTTCCGTGATGACGTTGTAAGACACCATGCCGAACGGGTTTTTTTGGGCGGGGTGCAGAGTGAAATATAGAGCTCCATGTTCTCCCCATCCCCTGATATGGACTCCCGTCAGAGCGTCACCAATGAGGTAGCACATTTTTTGCAGTGCACAGAGGCAAGCTGCCTCCATATTCCCTTTGCACCTCTCGGGGCGTTGTTTTCGTGTCGAGGAAAGGGTCTCCAGGTCGATGTGATGCAGGAGGTCCCCTATCATCTTAACGTGGTCTACATACCAATTATAGGGTAGGAAGATCGATTTCAGCTGGCAGAGGGTCATCCATAGATTGTGGTAGATGCCGTGCATGCATTATTCTGACAACTCCCTGGGTATGTCGTATTGAGAGGTGCTCGTGGGCCCAAACATAACTGGTATATCATTCCTGGCCAGTCATTTCCTCAAGTGCAGCATATCGATATACTCCTCCACTAGTGACTCCTCTACCTGGTCAGCCCAACTAAGGTGCTCACTGTAGTCAGAGGCAGTGGGACCGGTAGGTATCGAATTGTCTTATGGGCGATTCCGAGGTGGTTCAGAAGATGAACGCGGCCCTGGAATGGTTCCTGATTGAAGAAGGGCATCGCTAGCGACAAGCTAAGAATCTTACATGCTCGATCCCATCCTTCTGAGTACCTCGGCATACGAGGGCCTTTCGGTGCTTGATTTGGCAGGATGGGGACCTTCCTGTCGAAATAATATGTCATCACAGGGAGGATCTCCGCAATGGCGACCGTAATGGAGAGGAATACCATTACTGCTTGATGCTTCACTACATAGAGGAATTTTGCAGTGCACACACTAGGGAGGACCTTCAAGGCGTGTCACAGCAAGGGGAGGACCTTCTAGCTGCATAGCGTTATTATGGGGAGGACCTTCACAATAACTTCCATCATGGTGAGGATGACCATCATGGATTGACGTTCGACGCGCATCCTGGGGAGGATCTTCAGGACACACCGCGACAAGGTGAGGACCTTCTTGTTGCTTGGGGCCATTGCGGGGAGGACCTTCGCAATGGCGGTCGTGGCGGCGAGGACTACCATCACAACTGCGGCAATAGAGAGGACTACCATTACTGCTGGATGCTTCACTGCATAGAGGACTTTTGCAGTGCACACCCTGGGGAGGACCTCCAAGGCATGTCGCAGCAAGGGGAGGACCTTCTGGATGCGTAGCGTCATTACGGGGAGGACCTTTGCAACAACTTCCATCATGGTGAGGATGAACATCATGGATTGACATTCGACGCGCATCCTGGGGAGGACCTTCAGGACACGCCGCGATAAGGGGAGGACCTTCTTGTTGCTTGGGTCCATTGCAGAGAAAAACTTCGCAATGGCGGCTGTGGTGGCGAGGACTACCACCACAGCTGCGGAAATGGAGAGGACTACCATTACTACTGGATGCTTCACTGAATAGAGGACTTTTGTAGTGCACACCCTGGGGAGGACCTCCAAGGTGTGTCACAGCAAAGGGGAGGACCTTTTGGCTGCGTAGCGTCGTTACGGGGAGGGCGTTCGCAACAACTGCCATCATGGTGAGGATGACCATCATGGTTTGACGTTCGACACACATCTTGGGGAGGACCTTTAGGACACACCGTGACAAGGGGAGGACATTCTTGTTTCTTGAGGCCATTGTAGGGAGGACCTTCGCAATGGTGGCCGTGGTGGTGAGTAATAACATCACAACTGCGGCAATGGTGAGGACAACCATTACTACTGCCACAGGGAGAATATCTGTGGGATACATCCTAGGGAGGGCCTCCAGAATGTACTGCAACAAGGGGATGGCCTTCTCGTTTCTTGACGTCTCTACGGGGAGGACCTCCATTATCATGGTGATGAGGACTACCACCATGATTTGATGCCCGACTATGTGGAGTTCCATTGCAGCGTAACCCCTGGGAAGGAACTTCAGATCAGGCTACGACAAGGGGAGGACCTTCTTGTCGTGATGAGACATCACTACGGGGAGGGCCTCCGTAGTTTCAACTATGATAGCGAGGACTACCATCACAATCTATGGTCCCACTCCATGGAGAGTGATTGCAGTGTATACCCCGGTGAGGACCTTCCGGGTGGATCGTAGCAAGTGGAGGACCTTCTTACTACTTGATCTTATGGCCACATGGAGGGTTTCTGTGAATCACATCAAAAGAGGAGCTCTCGTGATCGATTGTTATATGCCCGCAGGGGAGGCCCCCACGGGTGCTCTGGGGAGGACCTTCAGAGCTGCTTGTAGTGATATTGCAGGGAGGACCTTCACAACTGCTACTGCTGCTCCCATAATATGGTAATGGGTAGGCAGGGTTTTGAGCCTTTGATGTGTGATTGGGAGTGTTGGGAACCCCAGCTTCCAGCAGAGCGGAGTCATGAACCCGCTCTTTATTTTCCGGCTTCCTTCGGTGCATTCGGGGTGCTCTTTTGCGGGCAGTGGGTACCATCTGCTATTGACAATGGCCTTCACCTTTGGATCCCTATCTAATTGGGTCCCGTGATGCTGTCGGGATATGCCGACGAACATCTTGACTTTTAGAAGGGATATATTCCTGCTCTTGAGCATCCACCGTGATGGATGGGTGTCCCCCAGTTGGAACGAGTGAAGCTGCTCGATCCGGTTGCCCTTGCATCATAGAATATGGCCGGAAAACCTCCAAGGTGGAAGCAGGGATGAAGATCTGCTCCGAGGTGGCTATCTCGTCTCTCATATGAGTCGCCTCAATTGGGGAGATGGGCTCACGGGCCCGAGTCCTTGCTGTTTCCGTTGATGCAATTACATTTTGGAAAGTCTACAAGATATGATCTGGGATCGATACCTTCTCCTCCATCATTGGAAGGATATGTAGAGAGACATCTTTGGCTGGAACAGGTATGAAGGACCATTCCGGTATCGGAGCAGGAATATCCTGCTCTGGTCCTACAGTGGTCAGTGGGTACTGAAAATTCTCCTATGTCGGGGCAGGTGAACGAGTCTTCCCCTACACCAAGATACGCCGGTTTATCTCTCTGTTTGTCGCCACATCGGGGTGGCGGGTTTTACTTGAATCCAAAGGGAGCTGGCCCTGCATATATTGGTTTCCCACCGTATCGAGTCGGTGGGCTTTGTTGGCGGGGAGACGTACCCGCCTATGATTTTCCGCCACATCTGGGTGGCAGGATTTGTTGATTGCTGCCATGTCAAGATGGCGGGCATCAAGAAAAACTGCTAGGATCTTGTCCTGTAGAATCTAGGTCGCCACCACATCAAGCTGGTGGGCTTCACGACCCTGGGCAGGGAGAGGTGCCTGCTGAGTAAGTGTCGTCCTGCGTGAGCGATGGGCTTGATGGAGCTTGGTGGGGATGCGCGCCGGATCGTACGATGCTGCATGTCTGGATGGCAGGATCGGGAGGAGCGAACATGTGTAGGTGCCTGTTCGTGGTACATCTCCGTGGTTGGGCAGCGAAGCTCCTCCTTAGGGACCAGGGTGATGACCGGTCCCCAATTGTACACTGGCCGCCCTCATCGGGTGGTCCGAGGGGCCGGAGCTCGGGGAGCGTGGGCCTGAATACTCAGGGAGACATCCCCCTTGGCACGAGGATGTCGGGTCGTGACGTGACCACAATGACGTCTGCCGGCGGGGGCCTTGGAGCGGAACCCCCGTTCGGTGGGGATGAAGTCCTCAACATCTACCTCATCTGCCTCCCTAAGATAAGGGAGGTACGGATTGTCCTGTTCTGAGGAAAGACTCTCGAAACAGTTGGTGACAGCAATAGGGGCTGTCTGGATCCGCCTTTGCGGTCACTGCTGGGCAGGTGACCAGCAAATCTTGGCGGATTGGAGGGAATGCATGGCCACCTCCACCGTTGGGAGAGTACCATTTATGTGGTACTCTCAGATCAGTGCGTCCAAAACCCAGTGTTGAAGACGCTGGGTGGGTTATGGGGTCCTCCATTGTTGAGGAAGTCCCGTACTTGCATTGTTGGAAACGCGCACTTGTGAGTTCCTTTGCGATTACATTGGAGCTAATGGAGTTCTGAAAGTGGTATCTGCAAAACATTTTAGCAAATACAAGCAGAAAACCCGTCAAAGCAGCATATCACAATCCCATGCGTAATTAATGACCTTTCTTGGCCCTACATTAGAGCATGAGGGGGAACAGGGTGGGATTAAGTTGAATCTGTCATGTTTGGTTAAAGATTCACGTCAGGTTCACCATTTTTTGTTTCTTCAGTTTGGTTTTTCAGGCCTCGAAACACCCAACGGCTTCGTATCCAATGATTGATGGACCTGCTTTCCAAAGGCAGCGTTCGCCAGATTGTCTGACCAGTGACTCTTAAGAACTCACATTGGTCGAGAGGATGGGAAGTCGGGCTCATCGCACCCTTTTTTGGGGGGAATTATTGCCTGTTCCGGGACTCTCTTATAGATTTAAGATGTATTCATATGTTAGCGAATCTTTGGTTTATACCCAAACATAGTATCCACAGATTTAATTTTGGTGGGAAATGGTCAACTGGACGTAGGGGTTCAAAATCATTTATGCCTGAGGTTTACCATCCATCATTGGATTAATGACCCTGAAGAGTCGGAACTCGCTTGATGAGGCACTAGGAGCGGCGTTGTGAACCGATGTGAGGACAGTCGGATCAACTGGTTGTCGGGATTGAACCTCTTGGAGGCTTCCTACGTACCCTGCCTAAGAGACAGGGATCAAAGTCCACGTAGTTCGGATTACTGCTGGGCTTACGCTCTGGGGAATCCCAAGATAATAGATTGGGGCTTACACTCTGAGGAGGCCCATAGTGGGGTTTGGGGCTTACACTCTGAGGAGGCCCATGATGTTGGTAAAACGACGTTAAAGGGGGGTCAGAATGAACCGTTATTGGGCTTGAACATCAGAGAGGATTCCTACGTACCCCAAATAGGAGACAGGGATCAAAGTACATGTAGTTCGGATGGAGAGCATTGAAGAACTGACATGAAGGTGGACCTGGGGGTCCGTTGGTGGTCAGGCTTGAACCTCTTGGCGGCTTCCTAGGTACCCTGCCAAGGGGGCACGGATCAAAGTCCACGTAGTTCGTATTAGCTTGGGACTTACGCTCTGAGGCATCCCTGAATAATGTATTGGGGCTTACACTCTGAGGAAGCCCATGATGTTGGTAAACCGACGTGAAAGGGGGGTCAGAGTGACCCGTTATTGGGCTTGAACCTCGGAGAGGCTTCCTACGTACCCCGCCTAGGAGACAGGGATCAAATTCCATGTAGTTTGGATTAACGCAGGGCTTACGCTTTGGGGAAGCCCAAGATAATAGATTGGGGATTACACTCAGAGGAAGCCCATAGGAGGATGTCATAGTCGATGCTTACTCTTAGCCCACGTGAGTCATGCTCGGTGTCAGAAACAAAAGGCAGCAGGGACCAGAGGATCACGTTGTGAGAGATGCATCCGTGAGAAGTGGAGTGGGGCTTACGCATGAGGGCGGCCCATGAGGTCAGGGCTTACTCCGAGATGGATGCCTGGGGTGAAAAGCCCAGCGGGAGAGGGAAAGGGGGTGCTCCTGTGACCATATCCTCTTTTGCAGTGCATGAGAGCCTCCTTATGATGGCTATTTTACCATCACCGAGGAACCTTCAACAAGTGGAGGGGAAGAGAGGGGATTCTCGATCTCAAAGTCCATATTACCATGGGAATGTGAACCCCAGAATGCTTCGGGAATCTGCTCAAGGTCGGGGAAACCCCTTTTCCCCTATTTACCGTGGGTATGTGAACTCAAAATGGAATGACGATTAGCCTGAAAGTTACACTACACGGATCCGACGGCTCTGGGCCTCGGCTCAGGGCCGATGAATAGGATAACGAGGGAGTCGTGGAGGACTTGGCTGGATCAGAAGGATTTTACCTGGCTCAGGAAATGAGAACACCGAAGTATTTGGTGACCACCGAGAGGTATGGGTGGGGGTGTCCTTGGCGTGGGGAAGTTCCACATGGCTGGAGAAGTCGTCCGTGAACCAGGGTGGTCCGCAAACTAATTGGAACCCCACGAACCAGGGCGGTTCATGACTTTTGGTTCAATCCACGAACTAGGGTGGTTCGCGGAGGGTTCCAGGCGGGCAGCAACAACCAAGGGTGGCGCCGGTCGGAGGCTCGTCGGTCGGGGCTTCACATACGTAGGAGAGTGCTACGTGGTGCGACAGATGAGAAAAGAGGTACAAACTCCCTAGTCCACGGGAAAGTCATCCATGGAGGGGTTATAGTTCACGATTCTCCTTGTTTTTTTTATTTTAGGTTCGCGGTTCACCAAATTATTATACGTTTTGCAATTCTTTGTTAATTTGTATACCTGTTGTGGTTTGCGGGTGGGAATTTTTCTGTTTGAGAAATCCGGAGCCTTCCTTCAACCGATCTCCTTACGAATCTCCAATCCCTCCAAATTTGATTCCAGTTCTCCGATCTCCCCTCCTCCTCTTCTTCTTCTTTTTTCTTTCCCCCTTGGTCCCCTTTTATAGAGTGGGGAAAGGGATGTATCCATGGCCACACAACACCTTTTACGGAGGCCCATAACCAAATACCCGGTTTACAGTTGACTTGGTCAATCATTGATTTGCGGTGGGTATTGAACGCTTCCCCCCCCCACCTCTGTGAGGCGAACTCAGGGAGTTCTCCCCAGCTGCGGAGGGTTCCGCCTCCATTCCGCGAACGATAGCGGGTGAGGCTTGAACCGGTAGATGCGGTCCGCGGTTGGGGCGGTTCGTGATAGTGAACCGGACTGACTCCCATCCTGCCTTGTGATGGTGGAAGCTCTCCGTCTCCATTTTGTGAATGACAATGGTTCACGGAGGGGGTGCCTCACGGGGCCTAGCCACGTTGCGCTTCCTTGGGACCGGTTCGCGGACCGGTCCTATTTGTGTCCCTTCTTTAATTATTTGCCCCAATTCTTTGGGGGATTTGGTTAGAATCTCCATTTCAGATTTTTTAGGACCCTACAATTATAAATTATTAATATTTAATTAATTTGGATTAAAAAATTAATTTAATACTTTGAAGAATTCTAAGAGTGCCCATCCCCTCTCTTATAAAAGGGCACTCATTCTTCTATTTTATTCACATATCAAAAAACATTTTATTAGAAAAATATATACCCTAATATATTAATATAATCCCTTAACACATTCTATATCTCTTATTATATGCATAACACCCCCTTAGTAGTCTTAAGGTGTCAAGAAAATGAGATCATCCGATGAAGAAGTACTGTTTTAATCAAGTATTTCTATTTCATTTATTCTTAAAATTTCTTTAAATCTTCTTCAACCATGATGAAGTAATAAATAAAACATACTAAATATAATTAGTATTTATTAGTATAATATAATCACCAAAATCCATCTCCACTTCCATCAAATGGGAAAATAATTAATCGTTCTTGTTTACAGCGGACTACCGCCTCACAAAATGATATAATTCATTTTCCATAACCATCTCTCAATACTAGTTATAATGTTAGAATTAATGTTTATATATGATACTAATTAAATATTTATAGTTATTAAATATTAATATTTAGTTTATTTTCTTATCTTTCCATGCACATAAAAATGATAACATTGTTTGTGTGCATGTGTGAACTATCACCTCCACAAAACGATGTGACTCCTTTTTCATCACCACATCACATGAATGTTATATATGAGTATATTTAAATTTATAATATTATATTAATGATATTATTATAATTCTGGAAATATAAAATATTACTTACCTTCTTTTCATAATGATCATTGAAAAATGTAATCATTACTCATGCGTACGTACGACGTACCATATCCATGATTGTAATATAGTTCATTTTTCTTATATATTGGAATTAAAAGTATAATTTATGTATAAAGTTTTTTATGTCATTATTATTATTCTATAAATTATTTACTAATTAATACTTTTTCTATAAACATCATACCAAAGTCATTTTGGACTCAAGTACTGAATATCATCAAAACATATGACATGAAATTTAATAATTAAGTAATTGTTTTAAAAAGATAATAATTTAGTAAAAATGAGTAATAAACTTTAAAAATGATCTCAATAAATTAAATATTTTACCTATATTTATTATTCCGGAATATATATAATGTATGAGATGATTCAGCCTCAAGGTAAGGGACTTCGTCTCAGTTTCCATTCATTGAGGCATATTTTGATTTTTTTCACCTATAATATTTTTTGAGGTTTATATAACTTTACATGGAAAATTTATATCATGAATTTATTTATTCTCATGATATTTAATGTTCTTTTAAAGGTTACTCTTTCATGTGTCATACTATTCGACTAATTATAAAGTAGTAAGGGAATTTTTAACTCAATTTCCATTTTATGATTAAACTTCTACTTCTTGATTATCTCATGAAAATATTATGTGTGAAAATTAATTTTGAATATATTTTGTTGTATTTCCAATTTTTGTGTGGATTTATAGTGTTTACATAATATTAATTCATTTTTTTAATAATCACTTCAATGATATTATATTTGTAAGGGACTCTTCAACTAAAACATCATTTTTCGTGTTTTCATGATTTATTCTTCTAAATCCTTCTCTTTTATGTCCATGTTTTCAAAATCGGTTTTATGAAGGTATTTATATGGAAATTAATGTTTTAAAATTTAAATTTTATAATTTATATCAAATGTTTCAAAGTGGTTTGAGACACTTTGATTTAAAAATATATTTTTAAATGTTTTAATTAGGTTTTAAAAATATATTGGTTATTTTAATAACTTGAAATGTTTTCTTATGTGTGAAAATGAAATTTTATGATTGAAACATTGAAAATTCCATAATTTTATGTGTTATTATTATATAATGGTACTTTTACATTTTATTGGTTGTTACGTGATAAACCAATGATGTGTAGTTCTGTGGTAAACCCAGGATGGGTGGTTACATTATATCCTCCAATGCATTGGGTATGTAAGTTGACAATATGGTTATTCCATTTATAAGAGTGACATGTATAGAAGTCAACTTAATGGTTATTATATTTTAGTATAATTATGTCCCAATTTACCTACTAATATATTATTTGATTTCTTATGATTTTTTAAGAAAATCTTCCAATATTAAAAAGGTAAAATAATGATCTTTTTGATATGATGATTCCTTTTTCAGAGTAAAAATTTATGTTTTTAAGGAAATTTTGTTATGGGTTTTCATGAGAATAATGAATAATTTTATTTTATGGTCCTTACTTATATTTTGTACTCATCCCATGTTTTCAAATGTGTGTCATAGTGTTTAAGGAAGAGTTGAAAAAAATGAGATCAAGGAAAAATTGTGATTAATTTTCATTAATAGAAACCATGATTTATTTTAAAAAGTTTCCTTTGATATAAAAATGGATACTGATTATATGTTTCACTTTTAATATATGGGGTTAATATGTAAGAGTTTTCATAATTCTATAAAACTATAAACCTAAAATATCTTTGGTAAAAGAAAGTGTGATCTATTTTAAAAAATGACTAGAATATGTAATGTTTAAGGTTGGGTCATTATTGTTGGTATTGAAGTAGGGTTTAGACTAATATGTAGATTAATATGTTTTCTTAATATTTATGGATATAAATATATTTTTATAATTTTCATGTTGATCATAATTTCAGCTTCTTAGAAACCCATTTTGAGGCTTTCAGTTATATAAATTTTAAGGTGATTAATGGTATTTTTGGAGTCATCCGTTTTTCAAGTAATTATGGGTTATTACATTTTGAGATAAAAATGAAGGGTTTTAGAAAAACATTGAGGTTAATACATATTAATTTTATTTTTGGGTTGTTTATTATATTTATATAATTTTATAAGGATTATATTAATATAATTTTAGAAAAGGACAACCTACTAGATGGGTGACAACCTATCATGTCTATAAAGGTTATGGGGATTGAACCCAAAACCAAAAATAGACAAGGGTGCATCGCTTACAAATAGCCTAAGTGATGTACTATTTAATATGAAATATATTTTTATTTAATATATCTAAAATATAAAGATTATATACATGGGATTAGAAAATGATTTGGTTATTAAGTGACTAGTGTCATTTCAAAACACATTATCTATTTTGGGAATCCTATAAGATCAAGTTAAAAATGATATTATGAGGAATAAAGGTTAAATTTTATTTTGGGGTGAAATATGATTTTATTGTGAACTTATGGTGATTTAGGTTATTTATAGAAATGGTTAGCATATCATAGAGATTATGTGATCTAGGAATATATATTTTTGGTAGAAGAAATTAAGATATATTTATGTTATTTGGTTTAATTTTTGATCAAATACTTTTAATTTTTGGGTTTCAGTATTAATCTAGAAAAGTTTTGAGGAAGGATTTATATTATCTAAATGATTGATGTTGAACTTTGGGTATTATTGTTTAATTTTTTATATTTAATTAGTTTTTCATCATATAATGTTTTAATCTTTTTGGGGAATTATATTAAATTATCCTAACCATTTTTCTTTTGGTTAAAGCATAAATATAGTTGGAATAGATAGTTATTATTTTTTGGATTTTGTGGTCTATAAATTTTATTCCAATGCTTCAACCAAGAAATATTCATCTTAAACAATCACTCTTTGGATGAAAAGAAGAGTTTTTGGTTGAAATTAATTAAAGGATGAAACATTACTTGTCAAGTAAGTAAATTTTCTCATGTTCTTAGTCTATTTAGTAATATAATTACTTTACTATATGAAAAGGATATTAAAACAAAAATTTCATCCATTTACATCTCTTACTGAGAAATCAATGACCTTTTAAACCATCATAGATTTATGGTTTTGTGATTGTTTACATTCTCATGACCATGTTCTCTATCACTCTCCATAAGAACTTCATAGTTATTTTTCTATTTCATGTCTATGTTTTCCTTCATGGAAGCTTAGTATATGTTATCTCGGGTGACCTTCATACTTCCTTTTCTTTATTTTAAAGTGGATGTTTTATTAACCCTTGTTCTGATGTTGGATTTCAATAAATGTATTTTTAATATCAAAACCCTATTTACCAATAATGAGTTAAAATTATAAGAATTAAATTTATTAAATGGTGGGAGAAAATAACATCCCATGTTTTTAAACAAATTAAATTCTATATGAGATAGTGCATAAGATATGCCACATCAACCTTAAACAAAAAAAATTAAATACTGTTATTTAATTGTTACAATTATAACATAGTCATTAGAATATAGGGAATGAACATGATAAAATGAATTATGAAAACAAGGTGTACGAATTTATATATAATTAATTATTTTGTGACCAATTAATTATAAATGAATGTATAACCCTTTTTAAAAGGAAACATCTTTCTAAAAAACTATTTAAATGCGAACAAGTGTATTTTATACCAATAAATAAACAAACCAATCTTATTGGATTATATTAATTAAATTTATATATAATATATTCAATATAATTTTTAACATTAATACAATGTATTTTTTAAACACGCTATAAGAATAAATCCAATTTTATGCATAAAAGATTTATTTTTCTAAAAATTCAGTTTTGATGCCTTTGATGGAGCACTAGTTTTAAATATAGTTTTAAATATTTCTATAAATTATATTTGAAAAAATAAACTTCTTATTTTAAATAATAATCTCAAAATTTACTTTGGTTAAATTTTTTTACTTTTATGATAAGTTTCATATTTTGATGAATAGTGAAAAATACTGCATTTTAATTGAAAACTATCTTTTCATAAAATTTATTTATAGTGTTAAATTATATTTTTTAATGGTTTAAATTAAAATTAGTAATTTTTTTTTACTATTTAATCTGATTTAGTTCATTGGAATCAATTTCACATTGAATTCAGATATAAAAACATTTTAATCTTATAAAGGTTTTTACTTTAAAAACTCGTTTTCTCATTCCGTCATTGAGATTAATTTTTAATTAATTTATGTAATTTCTATGTTTTGAATCATGAAAAATGGGATTCATATTTTTAATTATAATGTAAAAATTTATTAAATAGTCCCTTTTGTTTTTGGACATTATGAATAGTAACTAGTATTTTTTTATTAACACGGTTAAACGTAAATCAGGTAATTAAGGGTGAGAATAATATTATAAATATTATAAAATTATCCTTACACTTGTCTTAATTTTATTTTATGAGTGGGTGTAGAAAAAAAGTACCCTCAGGCTAAAATTACAACCTTTGGAAGCCACTTGGATGAGAGTATGAAATTTATAATATTTTATTTAAAGAAAAGTCATAGATGCCATACTCATATTTTTCATAACTATAAAATTTTTAATATGGAGAAATATAGGGAAAATGTTTAACTATAAATGTTCATTTGAAAGATAATTTTTTTATATTCATCAAGGGATTTTTTTTTAATTTTTATGAAATAAATAATTACCTTAAAGGCTTATATAATGATGATGTAGTAACTGTTTAATTAATGGAAATATCAAATAAATGATATTAAAAATATTAAAATAAATATAATTTGATATAGTTAATGTAATAAATAATTTTTATAGATTAATTTGACATGTTATTGATATGTTAAAATATTTTTTAGTATATATCATTTTTTTGGATATTATTAAAAGGAAAGTAATTAATAGTTTCAAAATTGACATTAATGATATTTTAAAATAAATTGTATTTTATAAATAGATAAAAAATTCATACAAAAATAAAATTAGGTCAAATAATTGGGATAATTATAAAATTTCATAAATTACTCATTTATTAGTATTTTTTTTATATTAATTATATTAACCCTCAATTTTGAATTTACATGATATCACTATAATAATTAAAAAGGATAAATAATGGTTAAAACAAAATGATAAGGATTAAAAAATAGTAAAAAGTTGTCTAATTTTTATTGGATGATTGGATTTAGATACATCATCATATTATATTCTAAACTAGTAATTTTTAATCTGTTTGGATTATAAAATCAATTTATATTAATTAAATACTTTGAATAATTCCAAGAGTGCCTCTATCCTCTTTTAAAAAAGGGCACTCATTCTTATCATTTATTCCCAATTCCAACCCCATTTGGTTAGGTAAATATATTAAAAAATCCCTTAATATAATACCTCCCCACATTCTAGAGCTCTTATTTAAGGAAAAACACCACCCTTAGTGGTCTTAAGGTGTTAAGAAAAGAAGATCGTTTGACGAAGAGGTATTATTTTTATAAAGTATTTTTATTTTATTTATTATTCCACTTTATTAAAATATTCTTCAACCATTATTAAATAATAAATCTAGTATTCAGAATATACTAATATTTTATTAGTCTAATATCATCACCAAAGTCCATTTCCACTTCCATCAAATGGGGAAATAATTATTCGTTCATGTGTACGACAGACTCCAACCTCACGACCCGATATAATTCATTTTCCATCACCATCCCTTAATAATGATTATAATGATAGAAAAAATGTTTATATATGATATAAATGACATATTTATTATTATTAAATATTAATATATAATTTAATTTCTTACATTTCCAAGCATATAAAAATGATAACGTCGTTCGTGCATACGTATGAATGATCACCATCACAAAAAGATGTGATTTTTTTCAATCACCACATAACATTAATGTCATATATGAGTATATTAAAATGTTTAATATGATATTAATGATATTATTATCACTATATAAATATAAAATATTACTTACCTTATTTCCATAATGATTAATGAAAATTGGAAGCATTACTCATGCGTACATATGACTTACCATCTCCATAATTGTAATGTAGTTTATTTTTCTTATCCATATCTAATGGATGGATTTAAAAGTATAATTGATGTATAAAATTGATTATTATTTCATGAATATCATTCTAGATATGATCTACTAAATACTGTTAGGATCAAGCTAATAAGGAATGTGATTGTATTAAGGTATTGTCTTTTGTTGTCAAAGAAGTTAAAGAAGAAAGGGAAAATCACATCAATTAGTATTTGGTGAAATTTAGATTGACCATCAGATTCAGAGAAATTCAATCACCATTCCTAATAAGGTCTATAGTATTTAGGTAAATCTGGCTATAAGAACAATCTCATCAGATTCACATTAAATCCATAATGATAAGATCGATCGTATTGAGTAAGAATATCATTGGAACTAAATGGTCATCAGATTCACTATGAATCCAGTTGATGGAGAATCATAGTCTTCATGATCAGAGTATGAATAACTATGATAAATCAAATATGATAATGATTTTATGATCTTGTAGTTCTCATAAATAAAAATAAAATTTTAAAACCGATGATACCAGATTGATGTAATAAAGGGGGAGTGAAAGATATGTTGATGATTGTATTCAGATTCATCAAAATAAATAAGGGTGATAGAGATATTATTCATCCTAATTTAATTCTATGAAATTTTATTCTAGATAATCAAATTTGGGTTGATAAGTAAATATAGGTGTTATTTAATGAAAGGGAAGTAGTAATACTTTCTAATGAAAATAATATGATGTTGAAGTTGAAATAAAATGAATTCAGTGTCATGATACAAGTAGAATATTAAAGAAGAAGAAATTATATGAAGCCTTTTTATTGAGCTCATCAAATTCAAAAAGGTCGATAAAATTTATGGAAAATGTGAGAAACCAAAGATACTAAATTTTAGTCAGAACAAAATCCAAAAGAAACAAATATTTGGGAATGATGTTAATGGAAAAGAGAAAGAAGTTTCTCAAGTGGAATCGTATTCAGAAGATAAAGAATCCACTGATCAGATTCAGAGTGCCATCATATTCATTGAAAGATTTATTTGGAAAATAAAAGAATGTGATAAATACTATATTCAACTATTTAGGGGTTGAATTACATTGTTTAATTTTCATTATGGTTTTAAATGGTTCAAGAGAATATTTGAAGAATATTGTTAAATGTGTTGCTGAGGGGGAGCTTGAGACATAAAGAATACTTGTTATTGGTACAAAGCATTAGATTCAGCAATCAGAATGGAGAAACAAAATCATATTGAGAAAATCAAATTTAGACATTTGGATATAGACAAGCATTTTAAAAGAAATTGTAAGGAAGAGTTGAAGTTGATAGAATACTCAAGAAGGATCAAGAAGATTTTAGAAGAGTTGATGAGGTCAATATTCCCCCTAATTGTTTTGGAAACATACAAATTCATGAAATCTGGGTGAGTGGGAATGTTTTGGGGATTAACACAAAAACCTATCGCGGGTCACCTATAAAAGGTGAAAAGTAATTTTTACTTTATCTAATAGATTTATTGTTCACTGAAGAGAGAGAATCTCTGACTTTCTAGGGAGAGAAAGAAGGTTTTCGTATTGTGTTTTGTTCAAGAAGTTTTGATGGAGAGAAGTGAAAGGAGAAGAAATGAGATCAAAACATTATATTCAACTATCTATTGTATTCAATGATTATCTTATTTATCAGTTTATCTGATTATTCTTGTCATCATATTTGGATTATCATTTATTCAGGATGAATTAATCGGAATGGGGATTTTTTATTCAGATTTATGAACTAAGGATAAAAGTGTTCTGAATTTTCTCAACTGTATTCTAATAGAGATACATCTAATTGGATTGGGTAATCAGATATGGAGAATCAGATTATGTAGATCAAACTGGAAAATCTAACTTAAATTATATATAAATGTCCTTGATGTTATTACCATCATCTAGGTAAAAAATTGATGTTTTTTTAAAAGGAATACATTTATGAATTTGAAAAGAAGCATAACTAACATATGTTGTTAAACAAGTTTTTTCCACTATTTGTGCTAAGATGGTTCACACACAATATTGGATTGTTTAAATAGTGATACATGGGTGAAAGGTTATATCCTACTTGTTTTAATCCAATGATTTTTTTCTAGTGGATTTTATGCTATTGGATCATTTACAAACCAGATCAAGGACGTATCTATTTTTATTGAATAGTGAACCATGTAAATACTTGTGTTCCTATGGATGTCTTTTTGAATTGTTTCATTTGAAGGGAATTAAATATTCCATAGGATTTGAATGTTATTTCAATGAAGAATAAAAGAAAATAGTATCATTGATTCACCCCTCCCCCTCTGAGTGATACAAACACACCGATTGGGATGTTTTAAGTGGTATCAGAGCGTAGGTTTCCCTTGCTTATTTTTTGATAATAGAGAATTTGAATTGTGTGAATAGTAATGGTATTCTAGTGTTTGATGGTAAGAATTATCATATCTAGAAATATATAATTTTTCCCTATCTCATGTCTATCGATTATGATGTTCTTAAAGCTGCAACAATTGGGTTTACTCCTACTGCTGATAAAGTTCCACTAACCATTACTGATAAGAAGAATCTTGAAAATGATAGAAGATCTAAGAATTCATTACTATCATTACTTTATAAATGTGAATTCCTAAAGGTGAAAGGTGTTTCTATAGCCAAAGGTATATGGGATAAATTAAAAAACATATACAAAGGAAATAAAAAAGTAAAGAAGGAAAAGTTACAAATATAGAGATTGAATTATGATGATTTGAAGATGGTTGAATATGAATCTATAGGGGACTTATTTACCTGGGTAAATGACATTGTCAACACTATCAGATTTCTTGGTGAAAATATAAATGATTCTACAGTTGTTGAGAAGATATTTATAATCCTTTCGGATAAGTTTGATGCAAAATTTTCTTTATTTGAAGATGGACATCCTGAAACATTATATCTAGATGATTTTTGTAGAACTCTGATCCCATATAAAATGATAAGGGAGAAAGATATGAAAAACAAGACAAAAGTTTATAGATAAATGTCTTTCAAAGAAAAAAAGAAAGAAAATTAAAAGAATATTCTTATTGAAGATGAATCTGGTGATTCTAATTAAAAAAATGAGCTATGTAAAAATCTTCATGATATTTTATCCTTGTTTTATAAAAATGTTAAATGTGGTACATGAAAATATAAAGGGAAACTTTAATTGAAATTATTTGAATGTTGAGCCATTGGACACTTTGTAGTTAATTTTAATTGAATAAATAAATAATAGGATAGTGATGAAGAAGAAATAAATTCATAAAAATTGTGGAAGAAACCTAAAGATAAGGGTAAATTGTATTCTATGGGGAAATAAATAAAATTATTGAAATACATATAAATAAGATTTCTATCTAAAGATGATGAATAAAAATATAGTGTTTCTAAATCCAAACAAAAATTGAGCATGGTATTGAGAATAATTTTATTTCAACAGTTAATGATGAAGAATTCAGAAACATTAGTTCCAAGGAATAAGAAACTCAAAATGAATTTCATTTGAATTATGAGTTGATAGAATGTATAAGAAATATCAAAAGGCTTGAAAATCCAAACAAAAAGTTAGAATATGAATGTTCCTTAATAATAAATCAAGAAATTTTTGTTCTGAGAAGGTGAATTTGGTAAAATAAATTGATGATTTAAATAAATCTCTTGAAGAAGAAATGAATCGTAATGATCATCTAGAAGTGAAGATGAATGAAAAAGAAGAAGAGTTGGAACTTTTCCAAAAAAATATTTCTCAAGCCGAGATGATAAATACAAGTTTTAAGAACTCTATTACTAAAGTTGGTGAATGTTCATGAAATTATAAACTCAAGAAGGTTCAAAAAAATTTACCTTAAAAGTATGAGAAGAAAGATATAATTGTTTATGAAAAAATAAATCTAGGAAAGTTATGTATGTGGCTAAGATTGACAAAGTAAAGATTTAAGAAGTTTCAAATTTTCCTAAGTCAGAAAATGTTTTATGTGTATCCAGAAAATTTTCAAATACTTATGAATCTGATAATGGTTTTATGGAAAAGAAGAATACCATTGATACCAGTATGGTTGGTGGATCAGAAAATAAAGAAAATAATGTTTCTGGGAAATGTATTAAAAATTCTATTCAGTATGGAAGTTTCAAAGGAAAATACTATTTTTATGTATATTTCTGGTATTGTGGTGTATTTAGACACATGTAACATATATTTTGGTTCAAACAACAACATTTCTATCACCCCAAAAGTTATGGAAGGAAAATAGTGAGGGGGAGTCAATCTACTCAAAGAAATAATTTAGGATATGCTGGTCTAAAGAAACCAAAAATGGTTGAAGTGATGATTGAAAATAGTTTCCAAATTTTGTAAACTATTTGTGGAAGATGTGAACAACTATTATTTCTTGAAAAATGATGTCTTGTTTTGTTACCATCATAGAAAAATATTTTTAACAATTCTTATAAGCCGATGGTGAAGAAATAAAGGAAATAAGAAAAAGATCTTGTTGTTAAAATATCATTGAAAGCTAAAAAAGTAGAATGACCTTAGATTCTTGATAGTAGGTATTCTTCTCATATGAAATGAGATTTTAAATTGTTGAAGTATGTGAATGATTTTAAAGAAGGAACAATGGAATTTGTCAATGATGAATCCTAGAAAATCAAAGGTGTTGGATCATCCATTATTGGGAAAGAAAAGATAAAATCTAAGAAAACCTTGTTTGTTGAGGGGATGAAACAAAATTTTCTAAGTGTTTTACAATTTTGTGATGAGGGTAAAAATTTTATCTATATAAAATATTGATTTGTTGTGAAAAGTGAATAAGATGGGAAGATTTTTACAAGAGGACATCATATAAAAAGAAACTTGTTTTAGGTTGGTGAAATAAAACAATCTTGTTACATGAGTATAGTGGAAGATAACCAATTATAGAACAAAAGGTTGGGACACATATGTCAAAGAAATATGATCGAATTATCTAAAATAGATAGTTTTTGAGACATTCCTTATTTACAAAGAAGATGATATAGGTGTTTCACTATTTTTCATAAAGGAAAGATTAAAAATGTTGTGCATAAGAAGGTTGAGATTTTTTCAAGAAGACCCCTAGAGATGATTCATTTTGATATATTTGGGACAATGAGAAAACAATAAACAAATGGAGATAATGAATTCATCACATTAATTGATTATTTTACTCACATTAATTGTGTAATGTATATGAAACATAAATTAGATTCTTTGAAAATGTTTAACAGGTTCAGAAGGAAAGCTAAAAAGGAATGCGAGTATTATGTAAATAATTAGAGAACCGACAATGGTGGTGAATAAATAAATGAATAATTTTAAAGTTATATAGAGAATCATGGAATTTAGTATTATTATTTCTCCACAAACACTCCTAAAAATTTGGGTTGTTGAAATACATGATAGAAGTTTGGTGAAAATGGGAAGAACCTTGATACCTGAATATGGCCTTTCTCATTACTTTTGGAGGAAAGAAACGAGTACTGATGTCTATATACAAAATATTTGTTTCTATATTAATCATTCAGATATGACTTCACATGATTTTTTATATGGAAAACTCCATGGTTCAAACATTTTAGAGTTTTCGGGAGTCTATGTTTTATAAAGAATAAATGTGGAAACTATGGAATGTTTGAGAAGAAAGGTGGAGATGGAATATTTCTTAGCTATGCACTGAAAAAAAGAGAATGTAGATGATTTAAAAAAGAAACAAAAAAGAATTGTTGATTCTGTTGATGTGAAAGTAATTGATTTATTTGATAGATACAAATATACTCAAAAAGAAAAGTAAGTTGAGAATGATTAGGAAATTTTTTTTGATAAGGATACAAAAAATTGAAATCCTACTCAAGAAGAATAATTGGATAATCTATTTCTAGTGATTAGGAAGATATTTGAAAATATCATCCTATGATGAGGAAGTAAGTGGAAGCTTAGAATATCATTGGTGATCAACATTAGAAGGTTCAAACAATAAGAATAAAAAATTCTATTACACATAATTTTTTGTATTCAAAGTGGATCCAAATGATGTAAAAGAAGATTTTGAGTATCCGAAATGTGTATAATCCATGAATTAATAATTGGATCAGATTGAAAAGAATGATACATAGGAAATCATATCCAATATAAAAAATAAAAACATCATTGGAACAAAATGGGTCTTCTGGAACAAGTTGAATGAATAATGTGATGTAATAAAAAATAATGCAATATTGGGTTTTAAAGGGTATTAAAAAATTTATGGAAATTATTTTGATGAATTCTTTTCTCTAGTATCAAGATTAGAAACAATTATAACCTTTAATTCTTTTTCTACACAATGAGGTTACAAGATCATTCAAATGTATATTAAATATGCATTCTAGAATAGTGATCTTGAAGAGGAAGTTAATATTGACAAACCTTGTGGATTTTTTATTTGGAAAGATGAAAGCTATATATTCAAATTGAAAAATTAATTTTATGGGCTAAAAAACACAGAGGGCATGGTATTCCAAATTAGATTCTTTCTTAAAGAAGATTATGTTCAAGAAAGGAAGAGTTGGTAATGATATTTATATCATAAAAATGGAAGAGTATTCTCTCATTGTAATTGTTTATGTTGATAAAATTATCTATTATAGGAATGATGAAATAATGTGAGAATGATTTTATAAAGAAAATAAAAAGTTATTTGAAATTTCCATGATGTGGGAAATGATATACTTTCTTGGGGTACAAATTTTGCAAAATGAGAAATATATTTTTCTTTTTCAAGAAAAGTATTCATAGGAAATTATCAATAGATTCGACATGGAAAAATCAAAACCAATTTCCACACAAATTACATTGGGAAGAAAGCTATGTAAATAGGGAGAAGTAAAATAAGTGGATTAAAATGAATTTTGGAAGTTGATAGGAATTTTGTTGAATTTGACTCCCTTAAGAAACAACATTGTTTATGTTGTTACCTTATGTGTAATATTTTAGAGTGATCCAAAATAATCACATTTACCTACGAGAAAAATAATTCCCAGATACATAAAAGTCACCATAGAATTTGGAATCAGGTATGGCAGCTTAGATATTATTGAATTGTTTAGATATTCAGATGCTCATTGGGTATGAAATGTTGATGATAGAAGATCCACATCTGGTGGAGTATTCTCTCTAAGAAATAATTGTGTTAGTTGACATTCAAAGAAATATAATTCAATAACTCTTAGTACATATAAATATGAGTATGTTGTTGTCACTCAAGTCACTACTTATCTTATGTGGATTAAAACTCAATTGGAAGATTTACCTATTAATGTAAAATTACCCTCGCTCTTGGGTTGTGATAATCAAAGTATAATCAATATCACTAAAAATATAGTTCAAAATTATCATTTAAAACATATTGATACCAAATATCATTTAATCTATTAGAATATGGGGAATAATTAATTGAAGCCAAAGTATGTTCCAACATCAGAACAAGTTGCTGATATTTTCACAAAACCATTACCGATGGAATATTTTTCTAAAATGCGGTTGACCATGGGTGTCAAACCTCTTTATCATCAATTTTTATGTATGTTTCTATGTCACCACTTTCATATAACCTTTGAATTTTATTTTCAAGGGGGAGAAGAATTGTATTGTTTCATAAATCAATCATTTTGTATGCATTGAAAAAGAGGGAGTTGTGGGTAATCTATGAATTCAGAATTTTATTTTATGTGAACTATTCAAATTGTTTGTTGGAGTGGTCGTGGGAAATAATTTGTTTTTTATTCTATAAAATTTTGAGGACTGAGGAAGAAAAGATGAGGAAAATGAATAAGGTTGTCAGAATCACTACTTTGGGATTACATGGTGCCACTTTCAATGATTCTTGTTTCATATAATGGGTTAGCTCATATAGACTTAGAATTGTTGATATGTAATTCATTTCTTGAGGATACAAAGTTCAGTGATTTATGAAACTTGGTTGAAAAAAAATCCAAAGGGGGAGATTTTTAGGACCAAGCTGATATGGAAGGTGATTATATTCAAGTATTGTCTTTTGTTGTCAATGAAGTTTTAGAAGAAAGGTAAAATCACCTCACTTTGTATTTTTTGAAATTCAGACTAAACATTTGATTCAGATAATCAAACTCACAATGCCTAAGAAGGACTATAATATTAAAGTAAAGTTGGATGGAATAAAATTCTAATTATATTCACTTTAAATCCTGAATGATAATGTCAATCGTATTGTGGAAGATTCTTGCTGAAAGTAAATTTTCATCAGATTCACTCTGAATTTGGTTGATAAAGAATTGAGGTCCACATGATTTCAATTTTCCTGAGTATAATAAATCAAAAGGGACAATTATTTTTTGATCTCATAATTCTCATAAATAATAATTAATTTTTGAAACATATCATGCCATCATGATGAAAGAAAGGGAGAGTGAAAGAGAAGTTTCTGATTTCATTCAGATTCATCAGAAGAAATAAGGGTGCTGGAGATCGTATTCAGCATAATCAAGTTCAGGGTAATTGTATTCATGATAAAAGGATTCATACTGTGTAGGAAATTGTTTTATTTTTGAAATAAAGGGAAGTTATAATAATTTCAAATGAAAATAATTTGATGTTGAACTTAAACACAAATTAATTCAATGTCATGAAAGGGGTCATGATACAAGAATAATATTTATGAGGAATAAAGTTTATGAATCCTTTGTATTAAGCTCATCAAATTCATAAAGGTTAAAAACATTTGTGGAAAATGTGAGAAACCAAAGGTACTGGTTTTCAATCAGACCAAAATCCAAAAGAAAAAAATCTTTAGGGAATCAACTTATTGGAAAAGAGAAAGAAGTTTATCAAGTGGAATCACATTTAGAAGATAAAGAATCTACTGATTAGAGTCAAAATGCCATCATATTTAGAGAAATAATTGTTTGTAAAAGAAAAGAATGTGATAAAAATGTAGTTAACCATTTAGGGGTTGAAATAATTTTTTTTTAATTTTCAAAAAATTTTCAACTAGTTCAATAGAATGGTTGAAGAATATTTATATATGTGTTGTTGAGGGGGAGCTTGAAACTTAAAAGAATACTTTTAATTGGTAAATATCATCAAATTCTATAGTCATGATAGAGAAACAAAATCAGTTTCTAAAAATTGGGTTCTGAAATTTTGATCTATACTATCATTTTAAAAGAAATTCAAATGAAGAGATGATGTTGATAGAAGACTCGTTAAGATTCAAGAATATTTGGGAAGAGCTGATGAGGTTAAGATTCACCCTAAATTTTAAGAAACATGCAAATTTTAGAAATTTGGGTGTGTGGTAATGTTTTGGGGATTCCTGCCAAAACCTCTCATGGGTCACCTATAAAATATGAAATGTACTTTGTAATTTATCCGATGGATGTATTTTTCACTAAAAAGAGAGAAGATCTGAATTTCTAGAGATAGAAATACATTTTCATGGTTATGTTTTGTTGAATAAGTTTTGACAATGAGAAGTGAAAAGAGAAGAGACAAGATGACAACATTGTATTCGTCTATCCCTCGTATTTATTGATTATCATATTCAGATGTTTATTGGACTCTTCTTGTCATTATATTTGAATGATCACCAAATTAGGCTATGTTAATTAGATTGGGTATTTTCAAATTGTGATATATAGATTTAGGAAGGAAGTGTTCTGAATTGTCTCGATCATATTCTGATAGAGCTACATCTAATTGGATCAGGGGATCAGATATGGAGAGTCCGAGTGAGCAAATCAGACTAGACAATTGGACTTGAATTCTATATCAAATCCCTTTAATTTCTTACCATATTATGGGTATGAAATTGAATAATTTATTTTAATAGGAATACATTTGGGAAGTTGAAAAGAATCACAAGTAACATGTTTCGTTACACAAATATTGTTTTACCCTATTTGTGCTAAGAGTGTGCACACACACTATTGTATTGTTTACATAGTTTTACATTAGTAAAAGGGTATATCCTATTCATTTTAATATAAGGATTTTTTTCTAGTTGATTTTGTGGTATTGGATCATTTCCAAACCATACCAAGTATGTAGGTATTCTTATTGAATATTGAACCATGTAAATACTTGTGTTCTTATGGATGTGTATTTGAATTTTTTATTAAGTAGGTAATTAAATCATTAAGAGTAAGTGAAGGTTGTTTCAAGGAAACATAAAATAAAATCATATCACTAATTCACCCCTCCCCCTCTCAGTGATACAAATACACTAACATGGAACTTTCAATGACCACTTTGACTAGAAAAATCATACCAAAGTCATTTTGGACCTAAGTACCAAATATTTTCAAAACATATGACATGAACTAAAATAATTAATTAGTTGTTATAACATGAAAATAAGTGAGTTAAAATGAGTAATGAACCTTATAATGGTTCTTAATAAATTAAATAATTAACTTATGTTTATTATTTAGTAATATAAATAACGCACATGATGAGTTGGACTCAAGGTAAGGGTCTTCATCTCAATTTTCATTTATTGAGTCATTTTTTGATGTTATGAACCTATATTATTTTATGAGGTGTATATTACTTTCCACATTCTTTTTATATCAGTAATTTATTTATTCTCATGATATTTAATTTTTTTAAATGTTTCACTTTCATGTGAAATAATATTCGACTAATTACAAAATAGTAAGGGAATTCTTAACCTAATTTCCATTATTTATGTTAAAATTATACTTATTTATTATTTCATGCTAATATTATGTGTGAAATTTCTTTAGAATATATTATTTTATATTTTATCTTTTTTTATGTTTATGTGTAGAGGATACACATAATCAATTCATTTGATTAATGATCACTTCAATGATGTGATTTTTGTAAGGGACACTTTAAGTAAAACATCATTTTAAGTGTCTTAAATATTTATTCTTCTAAATCCTTCTCTTTCATGTCCATGTTTAAAAAATGGTTTTTATGAATTTATTTATATGGATATGAATGTTTTAAAATATTAATTTTTTAATTTCTCTCAAATATTTAAAAGTGGTATGGGACACATTTATTTAACTATATATTTTTAAATTTTTTAAATGGTTTTTGAAAATGGATTTATTATTTTAATGACTTGAAATGTTTTCTTATATGTGTAAATGAAATTTTATGATTTAAAAGTAGAAAATTTCAAGCTTTTATGTGCTGTTATTATATAATGGTTCTTGGACATTTGATAGGTGGTTATGTGATAAAACATTTATGGTTGGTTTCTTGATAAACCAAGGATAGGTAGTTATCTTATAACCTCTAATGCATTGGGTATAGAAGTCAATCATATAGTTATTTCATCTATAAGAGTGACATGCCTGGAAGTTAATCACATAGTTATTCCATTTTATTATAATTATTTTTCAAGTTACCTACTTATATATTATATGCTTTATTATGTGTTTTCATGAAAATAATTTTATTTTCAAAAGGTAAAATAATGATCTTTTTTATAAGACAATTCCTTTTTAAGGGTAAAAATGTATGATTTTAAGGAAATTTCGTTATGGGTTTTCACTATAATAATTGTTTCCTTTTTTATGTCCCTTACTGGGATTTTGTGTTCATACTAAATTTTCAAAACAAATTTCATAGGGTTTAAGGAAGAGTTGAGACAAGGATTAGATAAAGGAAAAATTATGAAGATTTTTCATAAAGAGAAGCCATGATTTATTTTAAAAAGATTCATTTGATATAAAAATAGAAACTGAGTATATCTTTCCACCTATAACCTGTGGGTTTACTATGTAAGAGTTGTCCTAATTCTATAAAACTATAAAGCAAAATGATCCTTAAAAAAATAAAGTGATATATAGTTTTAAAAATAACTAGAATATGTAATTTTAAAGTTCAGGTCCTTACAAAGGAGACCAGCTAGGACATAGGATTTTAGGGCCCCCTATGATCTATTGCAAGGACTCTGTGCATATTTTATGGCCAAGTGGGGTGGAGATGTTTGCAAGGTAGGGACCTAGGAGAGGTAAATGTGTCATTATTGATTGTATTCATATATTAATTGGGTGATTTTAGGAAATTTAAGTTAATTAACTAGATAAACCTTAATAAAATTCCATGTTAGTGGGCTTATGGTTTATTCTAGATTTTCAAGAATGGATCGTAGTAATCGTCTATGAGTATCTCACACGGTAGAGGTTCTTCAAGTTTATTTGGTTGATCATTATAGGAATTAATTGACAAAGAAGTATGGGGCATGGAAGATTCCCATACATGCATTTTAGTGAAATATTTTTGGGAAAGTATGAGGGGATCATCTCTGATCTTGAGATAAAGTGATAGTTGGAGTAGCTCAAGATTTATTTTAGACTAATTAAATCTTAGGCTAAGTTTTAGGTTCTATTGTTAGTTATTCAGATGTGAGGAGTTACATGTAGGTGGTGGATGTTGTATCTTTGTGATTATACAGAGAAATATGTGTTTTTTTTACTTTTGAAGGATATTCATTTGGAATTATTATCATCGAAGATGAAGGTAGAAAAGAGGTAAGAGATTAACTACATTTATTATGGTACTTTTGGTGTGTGGGATATTGGTATGAGATTTAGGAACCTCCTACACTTCACTAATAATGTTTTTTTTCAAATGAGGATTCCAGAGCATTGTGTCTAGAGGAGGCGTTGCACCCAATGATTAGGTATACAGTCACCCCATTTATGAATTCTATATACTTGGAGGTGCAGAATAAGGTGGGTGTTATAGAGTGTATTATTTCTCTAAGAGGTGATCCTTGAGAGAGTTTCTAGCAATGTGTCTTGAGGAACAGTTCTTCATGAAGTGGTTTGTGTATATTTGGGCAGTCGGGGTTCACACTAGTGGGGAACCAATTATAGAAAATCCCTTCACATCCTTCTTGGAATGGTAGTCTTTGAACCCCATCAAGGGGATTCCCATTTTCATGCTATGTATATAGAGGACATATCCACTTCCAAGCTTAGTGTCTGACTACTCAAGAAGTCTAGTTTCAGATAGATAGTCAGGCCCCTTTCTGACCATAGTAGTAATTTCTACCAAGAATGTTTTTTGTAGTAGGGATTTCTAGAAAATGTATAGCAGCTAGGGTAAAGTGGATTTTGAAGAGAAAGTATTGTGATGGTTCTCTACCTTATGTGACTAGTCTAGAGTATGGATATGGAGACTAACATCAGAGTGTTAGAGGTTATGGACATTGTCAGATGCATATAATGGAGGAAGAAGTGCTAGAAGATCCATATGTTGTCTAAGGTAATATTGGTTTATTTCCTACCCTTATTTATTTCTAGTTTGAATTAGGATCCTCACAATCCTTTATTTATCATACTTTTGGATATAACTTGGGACTATATTTTGGAATTATCCCAGTTCCTCTAATGTTATATATACTTGTTGGAGGACATAATACCTTGTTTGATGTGTGTTAGGGATGTAAGATGGTGATGAGATTACACCGGTTAGTGGTGTATTTATATTTTCTATTGATATAACCATAAAATGTTATCCATAACATAGATCAGTTGTATTACATTTATGAACTCATTTACTATTTCCATAGGTGATTTGTGTTGTCTGATGTATAAGTCTAGTTAGTGGCATTCATTAGTGTGTGAGGTTATCAGATGGGTAATAGGAAAGTGGAGCATCTTTTGTCTTAGTTTATGGAATTGTCAAAGAGATATCGGGTATAGGATGTTACCAGGGTTTTGGAAGATTTCTTGGATTTTTTTCAAATGATTTTATAATAATACAACCTCAAAGTGATGTTGAGTTTGGGATAGAGCTTCATTTTGTTGTATCTCTGATTTTGACGGATTCATATCCAATGGAACCTAAAAAACTACTAGAGTTGATGTCATAGGTTTATGATAAAATTAAGAGGGGTTTAATCTAACCTAGTGCATCCCCTTGGGTTTTTACAATGTTTTTCTCTAAGAAGATGGATGGTAGTTTTAAGATCGTGCAGAGACTATCCTAGGATAAAACATGTGGTAGTCAAGAACCGTTACCCCTCCTGAAGACCAGTGATATGATTGATCAGCTAAAGGGATTCATTGGATTCTTAAAGAAAAATTTCTGATTTCGGTATCATAAGATATGGGTGAAGGATGAGTATATCCTGAAGACCACTATTGGGTATAGATATGTAAAATTAATGTTAATGGTCATGTGATTCGGTGTCACAAATGCATCAGTTGTGTTCATTGGGATCATGAACTCAATATTTTTTGAGTTCTTGGACTAGTTCATTATCATGTTCATCGATGATATTTTGATCTACTCAAATTACAAGGGGTGAATGTTGATCATCTCATAGTTTTTTTTGTTTATTCTTCAAACCAACAAATCTTTGAATTTTTTCCCAAGTGTATGTTCTATACATGAGAGGTTCATTTCCTACTACTTGTGGTTTCTTGTCAGGGTGCAGTTATAGAACCTTCGAAGGTCAAGGCAATTTTTTCTTTGGAAGAAACCAAGTAAATGGAATAAGATCATAGTATCTTTAGTATTATAATATATTATTAGAGTTTTGTGTCCAATTTATCTCATATTATGGACCCACTGATAGTTTTGATAAGGAAGTACCAAATATTATTTGGAATGGTCAATGCCATATTGAGTGCAATAACCTAAAGGAACGTTTGACCATTTCTTCATTTTATCAAGGAGGGTGTGGTGTTAAAAGTTTTTTTTCAGCATACCCCTTATTATATATTGGGATAAACATTTATGCAGTGGATAGTGGTGATTTATTATGGTTTAAGGAAGTTATGTCCCAATGAGAATAACTAAACCACTCATGATCTAGAGTTGGTGGCAGTTGAGTTTTCACCAAAGGTGTGGTGGAATTAGGTCATAAATGATTTTTTTTTTGTTTTCTTGGACCAAAAGAGAATAAAATAAGTTTTCTCTCAATGGGATCTAAATTTATGCCATTAGATTTGGATATAGTTCCTCTAGGATTATGATTTTAATATCTCTTACACCCTAATAAATTGAAATATTATTTTCGATTCACTAAGTCAGATGTCTTAAGGAGATGTGGATTAGGAATCTGTAGATGATAGGAAAGGGATGGAGGAGATTATAGTGATGAATCTTTATGTAATAGAAATAAGTGAAAATAGTTTTTTTTATTTTATTATCATGGGGTCATTCCTGATGGAGTGTGTGGAGGAATATTAATGGGGAGACTCAAAGGAAAATGTGATGCATGACCGTGTTAGTCATGGTGATGTTCTAGAGGGATTTTCAGAGGATGGTCATAACAAAATGTTGTGTTAGGGGAGGCTGTTTTTTTCATTGGAAATGTGTGAGGGATTTATCCATGAGTTTTATATATCACCCTTAGTGGTACATAACATTGATACGACTTTAGTGGCATGTGATGAAATGGTTGGCGGTAGAGTTTATAGTGATTCGTTTGGTTTGTTAGAAGGTGAAAGTGAAACACCATGTTCCTAGAGGCTTTTTAAGACCTTGGATATCCCTAAGTGGAAATGGGTGGACATACTATAGGATTTCATCATCGAGTTACCCTATGAACAGGGAGGATATGATCCAGTTTGGGTGAATCTGGACCAATAAATGAATTAATATCATTTTCTAGAAATATGTGAATCGAGTGATGTAGATTTTTGGTGAGGTGGTATATGGATATTGTGGTTTGGATTTATAGGGTTCTGAGGACCATCATATCTTATTGGGATCCTCATTTTACCTCATAGATCTAATGGGGATTTAAATATGCATTTGGATCCTGGTTTCACCTTTGAACTACTTTCCACCCTTAGAAAGATGGAAAACAAAGCATACAATCCAGTTGCTAGAAGATATTTTGTGGGAATGTGTCATGGTCTTTGGAAAATTTTTAGTAAACCACCTACCTTTGGTTGAATTTTCATACAATAATAGAAATTACTCATCCCTTTTCATGGTTATATTTGTGGGATTTTATGGTTTTTCATGTTGTTCTCCATTGTGCTGGATAGAGGTTGGAGAGTTGGTGGTTCTTAGTCCTGATGTGGTGAAGAGCAAGATCGAAAATATTCATATGGGAAATATTTGATGACACCATCATGTGAAAATCATAATTCCTATGTTGATCATATAAATAGTTATATGGATTTTGAGGTTAGATACCATGTGTTCATGTGAGTCTCCTATCGATGGTTTTAGTAGAGGTTTTTCATAGGGATTAATCTTTATCCTGGGTTCATTATACCTTTTGAGGTTTTAGGGAATGTTGGTTCTTTGACATATTGGTTGGAACTACCATCATAGCATGAATATATCCACGATGTCTTTTACATGTCCCAAATTTATTAGTATCTTCATGATGACTCCCATATCATTAATTGGGGAGATTTGGATATCAAGGATAATTCAACATTTGTGGAGAAGTCTATAGAGATCTAGGGTCATTGAGAGAAGATGTTTCATGGATGAACCATCCCCTTGGTTTGTGTGTTGTGGTGGTATAGTTTCTAGAAGTAAATTACTTGGGATCATGATACATAAATACATTTCTATTACCCTATGTTTTTTAGAGTTTTTATTTTTTTTATTTTTCCATGATGATGTGATGTTTGAAACTTAATGGTTTATGATATGTTATTATTACACTTCAAATGATGTGTGTTATGGATTTGATCATATGAATAGGGAAAACCCCTTCATAATAAAGATTCATTATACTTATGACATGTTTTAAAATAATGTGGGTGAGTCAGTGCAACCCAAATTGAAAAATATATTTATATGGAGGACATAATTCTTTATTTTTTTCTCTTGGGATTGTGTTCGGTAATAATTAAGTTCTTTTTTGGACTAGGTTGTTTGGATCATGAAATGGTTGTGTGAGTGGTTATATGGGAGAAATTTATATTGTAGTTAGAGTGTGTAAGTTTGGGGTTACACCTGGCGGATGATGACTATGTGGATATGTGGGATGTTTTCCAGAATTTTTTTTGGCTTACATTGATATGTTTTTCTAGTAGTAGTGTTTGGAGTGTAACAAAATCCCTAATGGGTATCCTTTGGGATATTTTTTTAGACCCTTCCATTTTTTCTATTTGGGTTTTGTTTTTATTCTCAAGGACGAGAATCATTAGACAAGAATCTAATTTAATGGTTTATGACTTCTTGGATCATTAATTTGTTGGTTTGGGATTTAGAGGTGTTCTAAGGAGGATCGAAGAGGGTTCTATGGAGTTTTGGGCTACAATTGTTCTACAATAGGTTGTTCATAATGTGAATTGGTATTTACAACTTGGTAGATTGTTTACAACTTAGAGGCTGACGATTCAAAACTTGAAGTTTCATATAGGAGTGCTGTTCTTCATAAAATCATGATGTAAAGTAATTGTTCATGACATGAATATATTACCTTCAAAATAGGAAAATGTTCATCATGTTTTGAGTTTGAGTTATGAATTTATTGAATATGTTTCATATCTTGAATTAGATGGACTCACAAAAACTCATGACATGAATCTAGGTTTTACACAATAAATGTTCTAAGTTTCATATTTTTTATAAATACTAATTGTCACCCAAATTATTTTATCCCTCTTATTTTGTTTGAAAAACATAGGTTATTTTGAGATACTTTCTATCCCTATATTCTTAGATTTGATCCTTTGATTTTGGAGGTCAATGTTTGGAAATCCATTATGAGTAAATCATATATTTTTTCTCATTTTATTTGGTTCCTCTTTAAGAGTATATAGATGTGATGTTTTTCTAGTTCAATATGTAATTGGGATGAATTATTTATGATTCATTACTATGTTTTAAGTTTATTTTAGCTTTACTTGCGTGATTGTGTTCTTAAGGTTGTTTCTACTTCACTATGTTGTGTGCAGAGATTCTAAAGGATGAGGTAGGGAATCCTCATTCTCTCCCAATTCATGTTCATGTGTGGGGATTATAAACTACTTAATTCCATTAGGTATATATTAATTGTCAGCTTAATGATGATAATGAATTTGATTAACTAAAATTGATAGTAATGGGGAAAATTACATGTTTTATTTCTCTTGATGTTATTTTGGATGAGATTAAATATGTTTTTTGTAATTACAGAAAATTATGGGTTTTAAGAGTCTTTCTTGTATTGTAATTGATATAATTATGGTACCCTTGTTGAGTGATTTCTTGAAATCACCCTGAATAAAATTTCTAATCACTTATATCTGGAAAATGAATTGGTCGCTAATGGAAATATAGAATTTGTGTGACACAAACAATGCTAAGTAATAAATTAATGTTAATAAATCATCTATTGAATTTAAATTGTAGAATATGATATGTGTTTCATTGTGTGGTTGTCATGGAGTGATGGTCTGTTGGTATGGTATGTGATTTAGGTTGTTGTGTGGTGGTTGTTATGCAAATTGGTTTTAATGAGTGGTGGATGTAATGTAGATTGAGGTGTAGTGGTTGTGATGTGTTGTTGTTTCAGTGAGATGGTTGGGGTTGGGACAATTTGGTTTGTCATGCATTGTGAAGTGGAAATAGTTGATGTGAGATAGGCAAGTTGTTATATCTGGTTTAGTTATGTTAGTTTCACGATTATCTATGTAATAAATTATAATACTTAAAATGAAAAATAACGGGTTAGTAAATGAATATGAATGGGTTGGAATTGATGTGTGATAATTTAATTAAATTAATTAAATGACTAATTAAAGGGAAATATAAATATGAATAAATAGATTAGTAAATTGTAGTTTGTGGAAACCTATTAAAATATGGGAAATGGTTGAACTTATAAATGGAAGTGTAATTTTTTGGTTATGTATGGTGGTTGTATAGTGTAATTCTTTTATTGGTTATGGAAATTGTGATGGATGTCATATGTTGTAATGGTGATGTTGTGGGGTTCGCTAGTGTAGTTTTTGTAAACCCATAGGTGGGGTACTGTGTGCTATCAATCTATCATGATTTAATGTTATTTCTATATACACGCCACACGAGTTGGATAACAATACCAATGCCCAAATGTTTTAGTCTATAGGTTCTTCCCCATTATCTATTTTGGTGGTGATACAGATGGTTGGATACCCCCTCCCTCTTCCTCACTCTTCCTTCAGTGTTAGTGATGATATGGGGTGGTGTTACAGATTACACAATGATGATATAGGTTGTTGTTGGATATTTCCCAATAATGACGAGGATGTGATATGTGGTGGGGGAATTCATGGTAGGGGGAGGGAATAAGGTTAATTTTCTTCATGTTCAGGATACCCTACTACCCTAGTTATGTAATGTGGTTATGATGTGATGTGATGAGGATGTGATGCGATGATGACTAATGCTAGAACCAGATGCTAGACCTTTTGAGGGTGGGGTGGATAGGGATGAATCGTGACTAAAATCATATATGACTAGATATGTCATGTTACATGTATGGAAGGGATCGTAGATCATGATGTTTTATATTGGGGTGTGAGAGAGGAAAATCAGTGGGGAAGTGGTTGTGGGGTTTCTATTCTATGTTTTCTTTTTATACTATGTTACTATATTGGATGTGTGATTTGTTGAGCATGTTATGGTGATACCAGGATTGGTTAGCTGACCAATTTAAGTTCATGTTGGTTCTTTTTTTGTTCCCTAGCTCATTAGTATTCGCTTTTCACATGTGCACTTGAGACCTTGGGTATGATCTTATTGATTATACATGTTATCCTCACCCTGCGTATATAAAGTGTTTTTGAGGTTTCTAGGAGGGCCTCAGAGACTAAATTAGGCATTAATATCTCAGGTTTTGGGGTTTTTATTGTGTTTCTACCACAAGATTATGTTTTGGTATTTACTTGGAGGCCTTTATTTTTATTTTCTAACACTGTTCATGCATTGTGGAATAGTTTGGGTTTATCGTCAAATTATTTACTAGAGATTCTTGGGGGTAGATTATCCCATCCCCTGATCTTACGTTATATAAAGGATAATGCCTCCCATATTTGAGATTTTTATACCCTTGGTGCTAGTCACTAATATGAGGCCTACTATAGGTAGGAATAGATGGTCATTATCTCTCTTCCTTCATTTATGTTCTAAGAGGGGTATCTTTGGAGAGAGGGGTTCATGATATAAAACCTTCTTACGAATTCTACAATGTAATATAATATTATTTCTAATTTATTTATCATCAAATAAGATGAATACATATGTCATTATAATTTATGTTTGAATAAGATTCCTTTAAATTTTAAAATTATTTTTCATAGATGAACAAGTTCATATAATTTATTCAATACCTTTGACTTCATAAGAGGTCCAAATATATCTTCTTCTATTAACTAGGAAGGTAAAAATATTGTCTTGAACACTCAATTAATTTCCTATATTTATAATAAGTAAAATGAATGCTTCTTATCCATCAATATATTTCATTAGGGTTTCAAATATCCATAAATGAACAAAAATCATGATATACATTAATAATAATATCAAGTTGAAGGACCAACACACATACTCACGAATTATAACTCCAATGACACATAAAACACATGAAATTTCTATTGGGAGGTATTTAATAATTACCTACCTTATTAGAGATCACCAAGTGTGGAATTAATGAGAATAAGTCTCAATGCTTTTAATCCCCCTACACTATATATTCGAACATCATCTATGTAATAATGGCGTGATGTATCTAGACCAAAATAAATAGTTTTAAAAATATCATCATAGCATATATAGGTTCTCATTATAGTGAGTAAATGTTAAAACCTATTGATGAGACAAATAATCTAAGTATATTATCATAAAAATCATGCATTTTTAAATTCAATATGTAAAAATAATATATCCTAGTAATGAAAAGTATTTGATAAAGCTGTTTTTAGGGAATGAACTCCAACAGATTACCTAGGGATGTTAAAATAAAGTTAAAATTAAATCCCAAAAGGTTTTTGAAATTAAATCATTAAAATTTTTGTGGGCCTATGGGACACTAAGATAAAAAGGGTGAGTATTATTTTAAAAAATTCATTGATAATTACATAATAATTAAAAAATTTATATTCATGAAACATAAATAGAAAAATTATGGAGAAATTTAAAATTTTTTGAAGTGATTTTGAGAAATATCTTGATCTTTACATCTAAAAGATAATGAAAAATAATGGAATTAAATTCACTTCAAATTAAAATGAGTTTTATTTGATGTATCTTATAATAAATAATGGGTATAATACTCCATAAACACCTCAACAAAATGCTGTATATGGAAGGAATAATATAGTAATTTTTAACATTGTAAGAACATTTCTTATTGTGTTTGAAAACTAAAATAATATATTAAAAGAAACAATATATATTATTGGTAATATTCAAAACATATATTTATTGAATAAAAATTCCAACAAAAAAATTAGTTTTAGTAAAATAAGAAACCCTTTTTCTGAAACTTAAGTAGTTGGCATACAATATTTTATTAATTTTTTTTTTAAATTTAGGTGAATTTATGAGAATAATGATGCAGGAAAAATTATTTGTTATTTGTCAGGTGAAAGGGACTATAAGTGATGTAATAAAAATATACTTAAAATGGTAGAAATATTTGATGTAATATTAATTATAAATCATAATTATATTTTTATAAATTGAATAAAGTGAGAAGATATAATATAATTACATTAAAAATATGGTTAATAAAGTTGAAAAGGAATTTGAAGATGACCTACATATTGGTGATATTGATTTTAATGATAATAGTGGTGATAAAGAATCTATTATTTAAGGTTTAAAGAATAAAAACTAGAAGATACACAATTAGGGTTTTCCTAAGAATTATATTTGAGATAAATGGTCTCTAGGGAAGACATGATAAAAATTCAAATTTATTAACCAAAAATTGATTTCTCAAACAGAGAAATATCTCGTTGAAGTGGTTGAAAAGGATAAAGAGTATTCAAATAATAAAAATGAATAGTTGTACCAAATTTTTAAATATACTATTGGGATATTATGTATTGAATTAAAGGATAAATTTTAATGGAATCATGTGGGTGTTTAGAAATAATGAAATGTTCTATTAAATCGAGAAAGTCTAGTTTATAAGGGATGTTACCAGGTTGATGGAATTAATTTTGAAGAAAAATTTATCCTTTAAGAAGTTTTCTAGCTATAATAATAGTTTTTTGTCATTTTATCCAAAATAAATTTTAAATTTTACCAAATAGATATAAAATAAATATTCTAGAATAGTTATTTATTTAATAATATTTTTATATTAAATTTCCTAAGGGTTTTATCCTTGATAAATAAGTTATTAAAGTGATAAAATAAATAATATTCTTTATGGTTTAAAATAATCCTCAAGAATATGATACTTTAAGAAATTTAATTATCTATAAATACTGAATTTCAAGAAAGTTATAGTGAAAAATATTTTTTATGTAATAAAAATGAGGATTTGTACATTAATTATCATGGTATATTTTTTATATCTTATTTTTGGGTGATAAGGGGTATATTTTCTAGGAATTCACTAAACATATGAATAATTTGTTTGAAATTTATATGTTTGGTGTGATTAAATTTTTCATTAATCTTCTATTAAAGAAATAATGGTTTATATTTTTTATTTCCTAGGACAATTATGCCAGAGTGATTTTATAAAAAAATTTCACAGTGTAATTTAAAATGTGTTTATTCCTATCATGTTTTATAGAAATATATGTTTCTATGAGGTTATTGATATTTAGTAATATTATTAATTTTTTTATATATTATGACATCTTAACCTAACATTTTATTTATTATGATTCTCTTTAGAAAATTTCAAAGTGGTCATAATGAGTCATACATCAAGGATCCTAGAAGGATTCTCATATATATCAAAGGAGATACTTGATTATAGAATATTTTATGGTAGAGAATAAGAAAATTAGTTTTATTGATATAAAAATACTGATATGGAAGTAAACATTGATGATGGAAAATAAAATTCAGGCATAACATTTTTATTTAGATGAAAATATGTAATTTTTCGTTAAAATAAAAAAATACTAAGCACCGAATAAACAGAATATATAGTTGTAATATAGGACTATATAAGGATGATATGAATAAAATACTAACTAATGGATAAAAAGGAGAAGGTGAAATTATAATTGGGATTTTTTTGTGATAATCAAAGTGTAATAAATTTATATAAAAACCATATATAATACTCAAGATAAAAATAAATTTATATTAAGTATAATTTTATCAAATAAAATATTGAAAGTGGTATGATAATTCTTGAGAATATTAGTTAAATAAAATATTTTAGTAATATTTAATAAGGAATTTTAAAAGGGTTGATTTGAAACATTAAGGTGGATGCTGATTTTTTATCCTAACCCACTCAATAATATAGGTATAGTGACAAATATGTCTTCCATATTTCTTTTAATATTTCTATTTTTTTTTTCAAATTATGAAATAAAATGGGAATTTAGTTTGAATTTATTTGGTGATATATAATTGAGAGGGTGAGAATAAAATAATGAGCTTCAAAAATATTATAAAATAGAGAAATGAATTTGAAAAAAATGAGTTACTAATATGAAGGTAAATTAATAGAAAAATTGAGTATTCATTAATTTCTCTTGTTTCTTAAAATGATTTTACTAAATTAGTCCTTAATATAGTTAATTATTATTTAATTGATATATGTTGTGCGTTATTTTTTATTTTCATATGGAATAAGATTTTATTGGTATATACTGATTTATATTTCATGTATATAGTAGGGAGAAAAATAACATTTATAATGAAGAGTGAAATTATTTTGAAAAATTATTTAAAAAATGATTTTTTTGAATTGGAATTGGTATTGGTATAAATAAAAAATCAAAAGGGTTAGATTAAAGTACCCATGGGTTTATAATATATTGATTAGGGGAATAAATAGGTGCACATAGATTTGTTATATTGTATTTTTTGTCAATATACAATGCCAATATGACAGTTTATAATTACATTTGAAGCTGGTTTAAGAACATATTAATGTGTTTCAAAAATTATAAGGCTTAAACATGTATGGAAAGATAATCCGAAAATAAATAAATAGTTATAAAATATTTTTAATGAAATATGTGTGATGTTAATACCATCCTAGGTAATGTAAAAAATCAATTCAAATAACATGGAGGATTGAAGGACCCAAAATGAGTTGAAGAGAGATGTTATGCTTATAAAGGTTTTTATGAAAATATGGTTCATCTTACTAAAAATATTATTTTTTACTGTAAGATGCATTAATCTAAAATTTTATCAAGTAAAATTATAGTGATATTTAATTTATAAATGTTCTGAAATAGTGAGCTACAATTTCTAAAGACTATATAACATTGTACTCATAAATGAAAATTTTGTGTAAGAGTATTCAAAAGAAATGTGTAATATGGAAGTTAAATTAAAACTTATTGTGAAATATTAAAATATTGATGTGTAACATTAATATTTATTTTTCTTAATAGTGTTCAGGATTTTTTTGATGTTTTGTGATATTAAACCCAGATTAAAAGGAGATACATAAGATTAATCAAAATTGTGCATGATATTAAAAGGCTGGTTTTAAAGATGGCGTGATATTGATTTTAAAAGAAACATGGTTTATTAAAAATTAATTTTTTCATTTAAACATTCACCATTCATGTAATATGAATCATTTCATGGTATTTTGGATATTTATTAGAGAATTATCTACTAATTATTTCTGTCAAATTATGAATCAAAATAAAGTTTTTATCATTCAATATTTCTAAGGATGTACTATATTTTAATATCATTATTTCTTGTAGTTTTAGATATTTATATACTAAATTAAAATAAATCAAAATTTTCTGAGGAGTTTGTTAAAAAATATATTTACCTATTTTAGAGGTAAATATGGAAATCAGTTTTCATTAATTGGGTCTAGTATATTAAAACCATTTCCAATTCTAAATGGAATTATAATTAAATTATTTACTGAATATTTTTGGAAATAATAAAATTTAATATAATAATAATGTTATTGTAGAATCCAATTGTCGATAGATAGATATTATTTGAGAGAGAACATAATATTAAATTTATAGAAATTGAGAAAGTGGAAATATATTGATCAACCATCTAATAGATCATAAGTAGACTGTGTTAAGGGTTTATTGATAGGAAATTAGTGCTAGTACATGAATAATCTAGATAGAATAGAATAGGGTTGGCTATTGATTCTATGATATCAATAATAAAAAAGAATAAATTTTCATTCAAAAATACATATTCTGAGAATAGGGGGTTCTTGTGATATTGGTGGGATACAAATTTTGGTGGGTTAAGGATCTTGAACCTTCCTACTAATCATTATAATAACTTAATGATATGAATGATGTGTCTTAGATTTTATCGTTCAAAAAAATAATGTAGTATTTGAAATTTGGAGATGAACCTTGTAAATAAAGTGTGTGTTATTGTGATTTTATTCTTTTGTGTATATTGTGTGAGTTTTTTAAATAGGTTAAAGTGAAGATCCATTCAATTTAATATGTGAAGTGTGATCCAATATTAAGTGAGATTACTAATAAACACAAATTCAAACCTCACCCAGTGTTTTTTTCAAACATCTAAGGGGAATGTTAAAAATGATATATATATTTATTTTATTTTTTGAGGTGATTGGATTTTTTAGTGTTATTTTAAAATATATTTTGAAAAATTATTCTAAAAATAGGGAAAATTTCAGGACCTCTTTATGGATATAGAGTGAATTTTTTGTAAATCATATAAAATATTTGTGTTTGATTTCATTTTACCTTTATACATTATTATTAAATTCTATAACATTTCCCACATTTTGTGTGGGAGAAGAATAATATAGAGTATAAAACCACTTTTTTTAGTGTGTTTGTTATTTTAACATTGGAACCAATTCATCTTCTATCCCCCAACTTTTTTTAAATTCCATGTCTAACATTATATTTTTTTATTTTTATTTTTTAAAATTTTTTTATCTTCCCATGGGCACTTGGCTGAATCCTCAACCACACACACACACATATTTATGATTTTGTTTGAATATATTTAATTAAAAATAAATAATTTAATAAAATTTATTTTATTTATCCAATTATCTATAAAAAATGTAATAACCATAAAAAATTATAATCACAGTTCAAATAAATAATTTAATTTATGTTAAATAATTATTTCGTGATAATTAAATAATAAACATCCTAACTAATTATTCAATCCTTCATTAATAATTATTCAATTATAATTTAACATTATAATATAGTAACATTATTTAATAATAATATAGTTTAATAAAAATGAAATATTTTAATCAAATAAAATAATTACCATTGAAATAACTATTTCTAAATGATGTGAAATTCTTCAATGTGGTAAATGTTATATTTTAAAAATAATAGTCTTAATAGTTTTTCAATCTGAGACTCCTTGATAAATCAAAATGGTAATTTTTACCAAAGGTAAAAATTAATCCTAACACATATGGAATTATAGAAAATCCTAAATTACTTTGTAATTATGGGTTTAAGGGGTGTTTGAAAAGGTTCAGGCTGGAGTTGGAAATGAGTAAGTGAATTGGTTTGTGTTGGTGGAGAACTAAGTACCTAGTGGTCTACATTTGTGTGGGAAGAGGATGTTGCCACACCACTAGGTGGACAATTTATAATTACCTTGTAGATAGTGGATATTGATTTGTTGATAGACTCCCATGAGGTTTTTGATAACGATAAAGTTAGTTTTTATCAACATCTGGGAAAAAATTAAAATTTTAATTCCATTTTTATATTTTAATAGTTTGGCCTTTAAAAATTTGGCCAAACTTTTCCCCATATATCCTTTATCAACGTCTTTCTCCTCTATATTAATCTCTTACAATCCACACCAAACTTATGTATTTGATCATATATTTCTATGGGTTGCGCCAAGAATCTTTAGATGGGGAGGTAAGGTATGAATTCCATTTCTCCCATTGATTTTATCGTTTGTCTATGTTTATAAAGGATAAATTCGTTATTTCTATTTTACATATGTTTTCAAAGTTCTTGATGATAATTTGTTATTATTCCATCTGTTTCTTTAGGGTGACTATTAGTTTTCTATTCAATGGGTTACCCCTCCATTTCTATCATATTTTCAAACTTTCATAATAAGAGTAGTATAATATATTGTGTAATATATGTGATGATTAATATTATTTTTATATAAACCAATTCCAAAATATAAATCTATCTTATATGGGTTAGGCTTATGAATTTTTTATTTATAAATTTAGGTATGTTGTTATATTGTTACATATATTTGTTTTTATAACATATCTATGTTTTTATTATCCATAACATGGATGTTATCTTTATATGATGTAAGTATATTATTGGTTCATAGTAAAATTTATTTATATAAGTTTTTTTGATGCAAGGATAGACTATAATAAATTTTATATTATGGTATCTATTGGATATTAGTAGGATTGGAAATGTGTTTTGGGTTTAAGGTTTCCATGGTTGTTTTCCATCTTATAAAGGATGTACATATGATTCTTCTCTATCCTACTAAAGAAAATTATTTTTTTTATTTTCCCTATTATGAAGGATTTACAGTTTTTTATTTCTGTCACATTTAATTCATCGAGCATTTCCATTTTATTTTGATCGGATTTTGAGCAAGGATAGATTAAGTTATAGTTGATTTCCATGGTGGCCTAGTTAACACATGAGAGCACAACACTCTTGGTAAATGTATTAATTTTTGTTTAGTGTGGTATTGGTATGGGCATTAATAGTTTTTTGTTTTATAGTTTTATACCCTTATTGTACTATTTATGTAAAAACTTATTTCTATGATAGTGTGGTTGATGTAGGGTGGTTCCTACCTATTGGGTATGATTTAATTTAACACTACATGTTTCCCTTTAGGTGCCTATATACCTAGTTCCTCTTATTTTGGGTTTTTATTTACTGAGGGTTGGTGTGTGTTTGGAGATGATTAGAGCATGATTCTATGAATGTGTTGATAAAAGTATTCCTATGAGATATATAGACGAGATCAATGCCTTTTATGTATTTTGGAACTTGAATTTTATGTTGGGTCATGGAATTAATAATTATTTGTGCTCTATTATTTTTAGTGTTATGAGTTTTTTGTATTCCTTAATAAAATATCCTTCTGGGAGGTTATGAAATGTTGTTGTATCATTATTTTGTTTTTTAATTAATGAGGGTAAATAAATTCCCATATTTTTATTATATTATATCACTTGGAATTTATTTCAACCTCATGTATTAAGAAAACATGAAAAAGGTCTTGTGGTGTTTTAGTTCAGGCTGGGTGATCTAAATCGAGTTTTTATAAAATGGTATCAGAGAAGTATTTGGGAAATTTGGTTAGTATTTGATAGAAGATAATAGTTTTAGGATTCAAAAATTAATCTATAAATATTCATTTCCTTCTTAATCATGGGGGAATATTGAGTTACTTGGTAAATTATTATTTGTGGGGGGCCAACCATCACATGACTAAGTTGGTGGTTATCATTATCATTTGGTTTTTCTAAGAGGTGTCTTGTATAATTATTTAAAATGTTTTAAGTATTTTTTTTTAAAATATATTAATTTTCTATAAACTACTAATTAAGTATTTTTGGATTTATTGAGATCTTATTTAGGGGTGATATAACTAACTAATATATATTAGTGTTCAATTCTTATTATTTCTATTTTCTATGTTTTGATTTGGATGTGTATTTTCTATAAATTTTTCTTAAGAACTGAAATGTTTTATCTATCATATTTTCTTGTTATTTTTGAAAGTGTTACAACGGAAAATATATTTAAAATTTTCATTCAAAACATTATTAGTAAGTTATTTTAAAAAAAATAACAAGTGGTTATAATTAAATAGGAACTCCATGTTTAAAATTTAATAATTAATTTTAAATATTATTTATTAATAAATTATTTTTGAATGATTTTGATGGAAATTGGTATTTTAATTGTTATTTTGAAATAAGTTTTTAAATGGTGTTAATTGGTTATTGATATTTTAACTTTATGTTTTAAGTATTTAAGATTTTTTTCTATAAATATTTTTAAAATTAATGAGTTTTAAATTAAACTAATTATTACATATTATCAGGGTTTTTTATTCTCATATTTTTGAAATTATATCACTTAATTATAATTATGTTATTTGACTTTAATTTTGTGGTGTATTTTAAAAAATTGTTGCATATTTTTTCTAAGTTATACTAATTCTAGTGATCATTTATTTTATAATTGTTTAATGAATATATTTGTCTTTAGTTTAACAATAATTTAGAATAATAGTTCTTTTGAATATATTTTTGGAATGTGAAGTATTTAATATGATTTAATTTTCTAAATCTAATTTTAATAGTTTTTATGACTACTTTAATTGGTTATTAAGGTGTGTGGGTGGTTTTGGTTTATGTATATGAGATTTTAAAATATCTTTATACATTTAAAAATTTTCTTTTCATGTTATTTCAATTTTTATTGGAATTATGTATGCAATTTTTTGTAATATAGTTCTCTTATTATATTTTACAGTTACTTGATAAGTATTTTGGTATTTTATTGAGATATATTTTTAAACCATGAAATTTCCATCTAAAATGTTTTGAAACTACTTTTTAAAAGTGTAAAAGAAATTTTTAAAAATATAGAGTAATTATTTATAATTAAATTACCTTATGTTTAATGGATGTATGTTTCAAAGTTACTAGTGTGAAAATTATATAAGTGAGTTACACAATAAAATATGCTAGATTTTGGAAATATGAACCACATAGGAATAATTTTTTTTGGTTAATATATTTTGGTTCCTCAATGATGGATTAAAATGAATTAGAATTTAATTTGAAATAATTAAAAAAAATTAAAATCAAAGTATTTTTTATTGTGTTCTTTGGATTTAAATATTCGGCCCTCTGAATGAGTATATTTATTTTTTATTAAATATTTCATAGAATATTTTGATGTATAAGGCCTTATTTTAGTGACAATTTGTTTAATAAAAATCATAATGGTTTAAAATAAAATGACTTGTGTATAATTTAAAATTTTAAATATTATATGTCTTAATCAATTGGAATAGTTTTGGAAATTATATAAATTTGTTAAATTTTTCTTTAGAAATTTAATTTTCCATTTTAAAATTTTATTGTGCCAATTTTAATTATATTAGTTGAAATTATTTAGAAACTATTTGAGTTATCAAGTGTGATTAATTTATATTTTTCATGGTTGAGAACCTATTTATTTTTAGGGTTTTTTTTTAACGATTTGTGAGAGTTCATTTTAAAATATTTTTAGATTTAATGTGAATATCTTTAAATTTTTATTCAAAATTGATTTCATTATAAACATGTTTTTATGGATTAAAAGGTACTATTGATAAAGGGTATAATTAAAAATATGTTTAGTTTTTTTATGATCCTGATAGTAAATTATGAATTCCAATAAGAATGACTCTTAATTAAATAAGATTATTTATTTAATTTATGATAAAGAGGTGGTTTTATTACATAGATAATATGAATTAATTAATATGGTTATCCTTCTTATTTTTAATTTTGATTTAACTTGTTTTTGAAATTTTAAAGGGAATTTACCCCTTGATAAGTTTGATCTTTTCTATTTCGAAACAAGGTGTGATCAATTTATTTAATTGATCAAAGTGCATGACATGATATGACATTTTTTAAAGTGATATTTTAATGTGTATTTTTAAATTTTCTAAATTTCATGAGTTAGAAAAATAAGTGAAGTATATTGTGATTTTTATTAAATAAAAGTTGGTAAAACATGTTGATACAGTTGTAAAATGGGTAATTTCATTAATTTTTAAGCATATGAATTTCTTGATTAGTAATAGTGTATCTTTAATTGAAAATTTTTATTATATATTGAAATAAGAGCATGTTATTATCCAAAAACCCTACCCCCAAGTTTCCGCAATGAGGGGAGATAGACAATGATCCCTAAGTCCCACCTCATGTAGGCCCTAGGTTGGTGACTTGCATCAAGGGTATAAAGATATTATTAAATGTAAGGCATTAACCTATTTAAAAAATGTAGGATTAGAAGATAATATAAATCATCAAAAAATAACACCAAGACAAAATATATAATAAATCCAAAACCATCCCAAAATTTATGTATAAATAAAATTGATATAAATAAGTGTCTCTAAAGTAAATACTCAAAAAAAGCTAAAGTAGTGACACAACATCTAGACAAAGGTCTGAGTTTGTAATGTCCATCATATTTCATGCAACCCTCCTATAATCCTGTAAACCATTTATATACATAGGGTAAGAATACAAGTATACTGAGTAGGAAAACTACTATCTCTCGTGAAAATGTAAAAGAAGTATACTAATTCACATGTGAGAAAACAATAGAACCAATATCGCCTAAACAAATACACTAACCAAACCGAACCTCACCAATAAATGCTAATCAAATAACGTAAGCTAGGTAATATAATATAAACAGATAAATATCAATAAAGGGTACCCCACACCGCTTTCCTATTGGTATACTTCTCTCACATGTCACGACCCGTCCTCGGGGCCCGTGCCGTGACTACTCCAAGCCCGTCTTCCATAGGCCAGGGGCTGGCGACTAGCACCAAGGAGTAAATCCCGGAAAAAGGGAAGGCATTGCCTTTGAAAAGTAAACAAGCACCACAGAGTAAGCAAGCGGAAAAGTAAACACTAAGTAAAAACTGTAACAAGCTGTGTTGAAAGTAAAAAGGGGCCGGAAATACAAGCCCAACTGTAAAGTACAACTGAAAGGGAAAAACACCAACTGAAAAGAAAAGCCACAACATCGAGCCGTCCTCTAAAGGTCCCACCTGAAGGGTGGGTACAGATAGCCTCCACAGCTCCTCGGTCCAGCCGTTCGCTCTGAGTACGTCCCACCCAGTGGTCCACCTCCAGGTACCGTCCTGCTCCGCACGCCTCCACCACGATCAGTGCTGTCCGTCGTCTGCAACCAACACAATGAAGTGCGGGCATAGCCCGTGAAGGGGTGAGTATAAGCTACTCAGTAGGGACCCCGAGACCCCCGAAGGTCTCCCAGAATCACAAAGGATAATCCTCAAAGGAAAGATACAATCACGAAGTAACATCCGACACGGCTTAGGTAAATGCCCATACATATACCTAAGTCATCCATTCCCGTTCGGCTCCAACATACGAGTCCAAGCACAACCCAGTCCACACAGGAAAGAAAAACGTATACCCACACAGGATAGCACAACACAATCCACAAAGGAGAGTAAATAGTAAATCCACATAGGATAGCTCAACACAATCCACAAAGGAGAGTAACACAGGATTCAGATCACACAGGTACACTTCTTGTATGATGATAAAGATGATCACTGATCCATCTAAGTCATCGGACCCACAAAGGATCGAAAGGTACTAACCCCCGCAAAGACCCACACAGGATCGGGCCCACACAGGACCTGTAGGCGCTGGATCACACAGAACCGCTGAGCGCTGACCCACACAGGATCGGACCCACACAGGATCGGGCCCACACAGGACCTGTAGCATTGATCCACGTAGGATCGCTGAGTGCAGTAGTCGTCGCAGTCCACTGAGGATCTCTGCACAGTCGTCATCGCAGTCCACTGAGGATCGCTGCACGGTCGTTGCTGTCGAAGTAGCAGTCGCAGCCAGCTCTAGGGTTCCCGCACACAGCAAGCTCGTTCGGAGGGTCCGCTCCACGAGCCGAGAGGCTGTACATCAAATGACACAAAGTCCGAGGTTGACGTATCCAAAACTTCCGTATCGTCAACAGGAACTCAACGTCGCAGACGGCGCGTCAATCGGACGCCCGGTCTGAGAGATATTGGCTTTTTCGTCCCAGGGGCCCGGTTGGGTTTTAAGGCACAACCAACCCGACCATACTCCACCTGCGTCCAAACCTCGGGCGGAGTATGCCAAAAGATCAGTCTCACTTAGAGTAATCCACCAAAGCCGACGACACGTCAATCAGACGTCCATCGCTCAAGATATGAGCGTTTCCGCTCCGAGGGCCCGGTTGGTTTCGTGTACGTACCAACCCGGCCGAACTCAAAGTATTCCGAAACCTTGAGTGCGATATACCGAAACGACCATCTCGATCCAAGAATCGTGTTGCCGCTCACAGAGCGTTGTTCGGAGGCTCGTAGCTCATGTTATGGGCGAAAGACCGAAAACAGTTCGAAGACGGGGGGGGGGGGGGGGGTCCGGGCCCGGGCCGACCCCCCCCCCCCCCTTGGGTCGGCCGAACTGGGTCGACCCGACCCGGCCGGTCGGACCGACCTGGCTCGGTTTGGCCGAGCGGCCGAGCAGCTGGACGCCGCGGGGCGCCGCCCCTGCGGCTTGGAGGTGCCGAGACCCTCGAAGGGGCCGCACTGGACAAACGGATGCGGCTTCAGCCGCGGCGGCCCCGTCCGGTGGTGCGCCGGGGCTCCGTCGGCACCGTTATTCCTCCCGGGTTCCGTTCTTCACTGCGGGATCATCAAAACGCCCTTGAGTCACGATTTGCCGTCGCCCACCAAATTCGCACAACAACGAAGAACGACGGAGGGTTGTCGGGCCGTGTTCGTTTGGCCCGCACCCTCCGCGTTAGATAAAAACAACGGGAGAATGATATTCAACACATGAAACAACAATTTTAACAAAATAAAATTGTTCATATGAATCCGGTTCTTTAATTTTAAAGAAACGTTCACGGGAATATAAAAAAGGGGTATTTCCAAAATAAAAATCCATACCTCATCAAGTCGTCGCTCGCGGGTTCTTCGCGGAATTGGGGATCGTCGCGTCGTCGCGGTATCCGGCATCGCGTCGTCGTGGAAGGGTGTCGTGTCGACGAACTCCAAGGTTCAAGAACAAAAATATTTAATTAATAATAATTAAATCCTTCTGAATTAAAAACCACAAAGGAAAATTTAATAGAAAGTCGAAGCCCTCACCTCAACGGATGATTGAAGGTTTTTGTTGCGGAGGAAGGAACATCACAGAAGAACGTCGCGGGAGAGGAAACGTCGGCGTCGCGGCACACGGCGTCGCGTCGTCGATTTCCGCGGGTTCGGCGTTCTTAGTCGGAGGTCGGCGTTCTTCGCGTTCTTCGCGTTCTTCGCGTTCTTCGCGTTCTTCGCGAAGAAGGTGAATGCACAAGAACCTCTGTCAAAAACCTCTCAACGAGTAATCCACCAAAATTCGTGTTGGTCTTATTTTATTATTATGCCAACAAATGAATAAGAGGTAAGTAACGACCCATTAATTCGTAGAATTAATTCAACGAAAGAAACTGCCCATTTAATTCACGAAATAAACCGCCCAATTAAATGGTGCGTTAAGAATTTAAGAAAACGCGTCAGTTGACTTTCATAATGATGGGTTTTTGCTGGTGCGTTACTTAGCGGAAAAAAATGGCGGGGCTCATGCGGGCCCCACCTCGCAAATATCCTACCAAGAGGGTAGGATATTTTTGGATAGTACCCTATCCGTTTCAACTCAGTTTAAGTGGCTTTCAAGTGGCTTCAAGTGGCTTAAGTGAAATAAAATAAAGTTTGTCGAACAATTATTTTATTTCTTAACTTTAAGCCCGAAAATTAAAAACCACACCCGAGAAAACGCAACTCCGGAAGAGGAATTTCTAAGAAAATACCGGCGCTACGATTTCATAGGTGCCCTCAGAATTTGATTCCAGGCACCGGTTCAAAAGTTAGAAAAACCCTCTCGTCCGTTCACTGAACGTACCCGAGCCAAACTTCAGAAAATGATTCCAGGCAAACCGGGCCTCAGAATCAGGTGCCGTCCGAAACTGCGCTCTTGTAAAATTCCAAATAAAATTAAGAAAAAAAATTTCTTTGAAATTTACGGGTCTTTACATTACTCCCACCTCAGGGATTTACGTCCCTGTAAAGATACATCAAAAAATAGGGAAACAAATGTGGGCACTGAGCACACATCTGAGCCTCCCGCTCTCATGTGCTCTCCTGGAGGTTCCCGTGCTGCCATCTGATGCGCAAAAGTGGAATCGATCGCCCACGTAGGACCCGCTTCTGTCGATCCTCTATCTCCACTGGGACCTCTGCAAAAGTCACCCCATCATCCATGTCTAGCTCCCCATAGTCAATGATGTGCGTCGGGTCATGCACGTATCTCCTCAGCTGAGATACGTGGAAGACGTCGTGCACCCGGTGCAACTGAGGTGGTAGAGCCAGAAGATAAGCCACCTCGCCAATCCTGCTGAGGTCCTGGAATGGTCCAATGAAGCATGGAGACAACTTGTCACCTCGGCCAAATCTCCACAAACCACGTCGAGGTGAGACACGCAAGAAGACGTGGTCGCCATCCTCGAACTCTAGTAGCCTCCGCCTCCTGTCAGCATATGACTTCTGCCGGCTCTGAGCTGTCCTCATCTGCTCCTGGATGACCTGGACCTTCTCTGTCATGGCTCGGACCATCTCTGGTCCCACAAGTGCTGACTCCCTAGGGTCTGTCCAGAACAAAGGCGATCTACAAGGCCTGCCGTACAACGCCTCGTATAGTGTCATCCCGATGGTGGAGTTGTAGCTGTTGTTGTACGCGAACTCCACCAAGGGTAGGTGGTCCTCCCAGATGCGACCAAAGTCGAGGACACATGCGCGGAGCATGTCCTCGAGAGTCTGAATGGTCCTCTCCGTCTGACCATCTGTCTGAGGGTGGAAGGCGGTGCTCAGACGTAGCTGCGTCCCGAACGCCTCCTACAACCTATTCCAAAGCTGGGAAGTAAAATGAGCGTCCCGATCAGAGATGATAGTCGATGGCACACCGTGAAGCCATACAATATCCTGAACGTAGAGATGCCCCAATCTCTCCACTAAGCCCTGTTCTCTGATGGGAAAGAAGTGTGCCGACTTAGTGAGTCAGTCAACAATCACCCAAATAGAGTCGTGACCTCTGTAAGTGCATGGAAGTCCAGCCACGAAGTCCATAGATATCCCGTCTCACTTCCACTACGGGACCTCCAAGGGCTCTACCAAGCTTGCTGGTACCTGATGATCTGCCTTCACCTGCTGGCAGGTGAGGCACCGTGAAACGAACTCTGCCACAACCTTCTTCATGCCCGGCCACCAGTGCTGTTGTCTGAGGTCCTGGTATATCTTCGCCACTCCAGGATGTACCGCCAATGGAGAAGTGTGAAACTCTCTCAGCACATCGTCTCGTAAAGAGACTGGTACCAAGGTACGTCCTCTGAAAAGGACGTCATGCTCTGCTCCAAGGGAGAAACCATCAGGTGCCTGTCCCGAGGATATCTGTGCACGCCACGTCTCACAGTCAGCGTCCCCACGCTGTGCCTCTCTGACCTGCCGCAGAAGTGGAGGAGAGACTGTGAGAGACTAAAGGACGGCTGCTCCGTTCCTATCCATGAAGGATATCTGCAAGGCGCCTTGCTGCTCTGTCGCCTCCTCAAGTAGCTGAATGCCCGTCCTCCTGCTGAGGGCATCGGCTACTACGTTCCCCTTCCTAGGAGTATAGACTATCTCAAAGTCATAGTCCTGGAGGAACTCGATCTATCGCCGCTGTCTCAGGTTCAGGTCCTTCTGAGAGAAGATGTACCTGAGACTCTAGTGGTCAGAAAAGGCTGTAAAGCGCTCGTCCATCAGATAGTGTCGCCATGTCTTCAGAGCGAAGACCACTACTGCTAAATCCAAGTCATGGGTAGCGTAGTTCTGCTCATGCGGCCTCAATTGACGTGATCCATAGGCAATCACGGCCTGCTCCTGCATCAATACACACCCGAGTCCAGTCCCTGATGCATCGTAGTAGACTACGTATCCAACTCCCTCCTCAGGCAACCTCAAGATAGGTGCGCTGGTCAATCTCTGTCTCAGCTCCTGGAAGCTCTGCTGACATCTGTCTAACCACACGAAGGGTTTCCCCTTCTTCGTCAAAGCTGAGAGTGGCACCGCAACTCTGGAGAAGTCCGGCACAAATCTCCGATAGTATCCGGCTAGACCCAAGAAACTCCGCACCTCCGTCACGCTCCTGGGTGGATCCCAAGCTAGCACTGCCTCGATTTTCGTGGGATCCACAACAACTCCTGCCTCAGAAATGATGTGCCCCAAGAAGTGGACCTCATGTAACCATAACTGGCACTTCGAGAGCTTTCCATAAAGCTGGTTCTCTCGGAGTGTGTCTAATACAACCCGCAAGTGGTAGGCGTGCTCCTCCTCCGTGGTCGAGTACACCAAAATGTCGTCGATGAAGACCACAACAAATCGATCGAGGTATGGCTGAAAGATTCTGTTCATGAGGCTCATGAAAACTGCTGGAGCATTGGTTATGCCTAATGGCATAACCAAGAACTCATAGTGGCCATACCGACACCTGAAGGCCGTCTTCTGCACGTCCTCGTCTCGAACTCTGAGCTGATGATAGCCTGACCTGAGGTCTATCTTCGAGAACCACCGTGCTCCCTTGAGCTGATCGAAGATGTCATCAATCCTCGGCAGCGGATACTTGTTCCTCACTGTCACCTTGTTCAGGAGACGATAATCGACACACAGTCGCAAGCTCCCGTCCGCCTTCTTGGCGAAAAAAATCGGGGAAGCCCAGGGTAAAACGCTGGGTCGGATGAACCCCTTGCCCTGCAAGTCCCCCAACTATACCCGTAGCTCTCGAAGCTCAGCAGGGGACATCCGATATGCTGGAGTGGATATCGGGGCTGTTCCGGGGTACAGGTCAATATAAAAGTCTACCTCTCTGCGAGGTGGTAGTCCTGGAACGTCGTCAGGGAAGACGTCCGCATACTGATCCACCACTGCAGGAAAACTAGGACTCTGCACGTCAACTGCTCCAAGGATGAGGCTAGCCAACTGATGAGTGATGGGTTGTACCCTCCTTTGCGAGAGTCCATCCTGTGCTGCAAAGGCTCCCTTCTCGCCGGTGAAGGTGAACTTGCTCCCGTCCGTGCACACACATCGCACCTTGCGCCTAAAATAGTTAATCTGAGCATGGACTGTAGATAACCAATCCATGCCCAAGATGACGTCGTAAGGCCTCGACGCTGCTACAAGAAGATCCCAACCGAAGCTCTCACCTCCTAGAGTAAGCTCACACTACCGGCACCAGTGCGTAATCATCGAGTCTGCTCCCGTAGGGGTCTCTAGCCGTAAGGATCGAGCCAACGACTCTGTCAGAATCTCCGAGCTCCGAACAAGGGAAGCGGCTATGAAAGAGTGACTCGCTCCTGTGTCTATAAGAACTGCAGCAAGAGTGGAATAGACACAGATCGTACCTCGAATCATCTCTGGCACGCCGTGGTCGTAGGCCTCCACTGCCTGGAGCTGTGCCTGTCTCTGCCCGCCAACTCCCTGTGGTCGGGGTGGACCTCCTGGTGGTGGTGGTGGCAGAGCCTCAAAGCGTCGCCCACCACCTGCTGCTCGGCCAGCTCCTCTGCCTCATCCGCCTCCTCCCTACGGACCACCACGGTCAACCCTCTTCCTCTGCCTGGGTGGCCCCTCCACCGTCTACTGCTCCTCGGTACGGCGGGTCAGGCAGTCACGTGCCATGTGGCCCTGCCCGCCGCACGCGTAGCACTGCCTGCCTCTCGGAAGACTGGCTCCACGCTGTGTTCCCCGCACTGCTAATCCAGTGTCCCGAGGTCGTCTGCCTGAAGGTCTGGTCTGCCTAGAACCCTAAGTCATCCGTCAGCTACCTGCTGCCGAAGACTCCGCTACCTGCCGCCCTGCGGTAGGTCTCGCTGTGGACTCATCCAGAAATCTCTCGATCAGAAGGGCTCGCTCCAGCACTTCTTCCTGGGTCGGGATGCTGAGGGAGATCAGCGATGCCCTGATCACGTGTCTCAAACCCTTCTCAAAGGTCCAGGCCCGGAAGAAGGGGTCACGTACCATGTCGGTCGAGTAGCGAGAAAGATCAGTGAACCTCACCGCGTACTGGGCGACCGTCAAGCTGCCCTGCCGCAGCTGAAGAAGCTCCTGGATGCATACCGCACGGAGGGTGGCTGGGAAGAACTCTGAGCGGAAGAGGCTCTCGAAGTCCGTCCAGATAAGAGACGCCTCATCGTGTACCTGGAGCATCAAGCTCCACCATCGTCCTACTGCTGCATGCAGTAGGCTCGCCGCGAGGATCACCATGAGGTCTGCTAGTGTCCTCACTAGCCTGAAAACTCGAACGACCGCCTCCAGCCAGTCCTCGGATTCCTGGGGGTCCGTCTCCCCACGAAACCTGGGTGGTCGCTGGCGCTGGAACTCATGCAGAGCTCCGAGGCGACATGCATCATCTGCGGTCGGTGCTGGAAGCATCGGGGGCTCGGCGGGTAAAGGTACCGTCGGTGCCTCTACTGTCAATGGGCCCTGTACCGAGGCCTTGTCGCTCGGCGGGCTGTCGTCGCGCTCTACTCTCGGAACTCTAGCTGGCTGCCGTCGTGGGGCCATCCTGAAAAGGAAACAAGTGCGCCACGGTCAGAACAATATACCTGGTGAGCTGACATAAGTAATCACCAAGAAAACTTGAAACACACATTCAATCAATGTTTTCGTGCATTAAGTCGGGAATCAGAAGTCAGGGTCCTGGTGTACAGATACGTCGGCCGTCGCACCAACACTGGACTCCCTGGACTGATAACCACACCCAATACGCTAAACACTTTTGCTTCACATAGAAGAAAGATCAGAGTCTGCGGTAGAACCGACCACCTATGATACCAATTTGTCACGACCCGTCCTCGGGGCCCGTGCCGTGACTACCCCAAGCCCACCTTCCATAGGCCAGGGGCTGGAGACTATCACCAAGGCGTAAATCTCGAAAAAGGGAAGGCATTGCCTTTGAAAGGTAAACAAGAACCATTGAGTAAGCAAGCAGAAAAGTAAACACTAAGTAAAAACTGTAACAAGCTGTGCTGAAAGTAAAAAGGGGCCGGAAATACAAGCCCAACTTTAAAGTACAACTGAAAGGGAAAAACAGCAACTGAAAAGAAAAGCCACAGCGTCGAGCCGTCCTCTGAAGGTCCCACCTAAAGGGTGGGTACAGATAGCCTCCACAGCTCCTCGGTCCAGCCGTCCGTTCCGAGTACGTCTCGCCCAGTGGTCCACCTCCAGGTACCGTCCTGCTCCGCACGCCTCCACCACGATCAGCGCCGTCCGTCGTCTGTAACCAACACAACGAAGTGCGGGCATAGCCCGTGCAGGGGTGAGTATAAGCTACTCAGTAGGGACCCCGAGACCCCCGAAGGTCTCCCAGAATCCACAAAGGATAATCCTCAAAGGAAAGATACAATCACGAAGTAACATCCGACACGGCTTAGGTATATGCCCATACATATACCTAAGTCATCCATTCCCGTTCAGCTCCAACATATGAGTCCAAGCACAACCCAGTCCACACAGGAAAGCAAAACGTATACCCACACAGGATAGCACAACACAATCCACAAAGGAGAGTAAACAATAAATCCACACAGGATAGCTCAACATAATCCACAAAGGAGAGTAACACAGGATTCAGCTCATACATGTATACTTCTTGTATGACGATAAAGATGACCACTGATCCATCTAAGTCGTCGGACCCACAAAGGATCGAAAGGTACTAACCCCCGCAAAGACCCACACAGGATCGGGCCCACACAGGACCTGTAGGCACTGGCTCACACAGAACCGCTGAGCGCTGACCCACACAGGATCAGACCCACACAGGATCGGGCCCACACATGACCTGTAGCACTGATCCATGTAGGATCGCTGAGTGCAGTAGTCGTCGCAGTCCAATGAGGACCTCTACACAGTTGTCGTCGCAGTCCACTGAGGATCTCTGCACAGTCGTCGTCGGAGTCCACTGAGGATCTCTACACGGTCGTCGCCGTCGAAGTATCAGTCACAGCCAGCTCTAGGGTTCCCGCACACAGCAAGCTTGTTCGGAGGGTCCGCTCCACGAGCTGAGAGGCAGATACATCAAATGACAAAAAGTCCGAGGTTGATGTATCCAAAAGTTCCGTATCATCAACAGGAACTCAACGTCGCAGACGGCGCGTCAATCGGACGCCCGGTTTGAGAGATATTGGCTTTTTCGTCCTAGGGGCCCGGTTGGTTTTTAAGGGACAACCAACCCGACCGTACTCCACCTACATCCAAACCTCGGGCGGAGTATGCCAAAAGATCCGTCTCACTTAGAGGAATCCACCAAAGCCGACAACACGTCAATCAGACGTCCGTAGCTCAAGATATGAGCGTTTCCGCTCCGAGGGCCCGGTTGGTTTCGTGTACGAACCAACCCGGCCGAACTCAAAGTATTCCGAAACCTTGAGTGCGATATACTGAAACGACCATCTCGATCCAAGGATCACGTTGCCACTGATGGCACGTCGTTCGGAGGCCCGTAGCTCATGTTACGAGCGAATGACCGAAAAGAGTCCGAAGACGGGGGGTCCGGGCCCGGGCCGACCCCCCCCCCCCCTTGGGTCGGCCGAACCGGGTCGACCCGACCCGGTCTGACCTGGCCAGACCCGGTCCGGCCCGGCCGGTCGGACCGGACTGGCTCGGCTCGGCTGAGCAGCCGAGCAGCTGGACGCCGCGGGGCGCCGCCCCCACGGCTTGGAGGTGCCGCGGCCCTCGAAGGGGCCGCGCTGGACAAACGGACGCGGCTTCAGCCGCGGCGGCCCCGTCCTGCGGCGCGTCGGGGCGCCGCCGGCGACCCGCACCACCGGCAGCTTCCGCAGGCCGCTGGAGTTGCTCCGGTGGTCCGTTTTCCTTCCCGTCTACGCCGTTGTTCCTCCCAGGTCCCGTTCTTCACTGCGGGATCATCAAAACGCCCTTGCGTCACGATTTGCTGTCGCCCGCCAAATTCTCACAACAACGAAGAACGATGGAGGGTTGTCGGGCCGTGTTCGTTTGGCCCGCACCCTCCGCGTTAGATATAAACAACGGGAGAATTATATTCAACACATGAAGCAACAATTTTAACAAAATAAAATTGTTCATATGAATCTGGTTCTTTAATTTTAAAGAAACGTTCACAGGAATATAAAAAAGGGGTATTTCCAAAATAAAAATTCCTACCTCGTCAAGTCGTCGCTCGCGGATTCTTCGCGGAATTGGGGATCGTCGCGTCGTCGCGGTATCCGGCGTCGCGTCGTCGCGGAAGGGTGTCGCGTCAACGAACTCCGAGGTTCAAGAACAAAAAGATTTAATTAATAAAAATTAAATCCTTCTGAATTAAAAACCACAAAGGAAAATTTAAAAGAAAGCCGAAACCCTCACCTCAATGGATGATCGAAGGTTTTTGTCACGGAGGAAGGAACGTCGCAGAAGAACGTCGCGGGAGAGGAAACGTCGGCGTCGCGGCACGCGACATCGCATCGTCGATTTCCGTGGGTTCGGCATTCTTCGTCGGAGGCTGACGTTCTTCGCGTTCTTCACGTTCTTCGCGTTCTTCGCGAAGAAGGTGAAGGCACAAGAACCTCTGTCAAAAACCTCTCAACGAGTAATCCTCCAAAAGTCGTGTTGGTATTATTTTATTATTATGCCAACAAACGAATAAGAGGTAAGTAACGACCCATTAATTCGTAGAATTAATTCAACGAAAGAAACTACCCATTTAATTCACGAAATAAACCGCCCAATTAAATGGTGCGTTAAGAATTTAAGAAAACGCGTCAGTTGACTTTCATAATGACGGGTTTTCGCGGGTGCTTTACTTAGCGGAAAAGAAACGGCGGGGCTCGTGTGGGCCCCACCTCGCAAATATCCTACAAAGAGGGTAGGATATTTTTAGATAGTACCCTATCCGTTTCAACTCAGTTTAAGTGGATTTCAAGTGGATTCAAGTGGATTAAGTGAAATAAAATAATGTTTTTCGAACAATTATTTTATTTCTTAACTTTAAGCCCGAAAATTAAAAACCACACCCGAGCAAACGCAACTCCGGAAGAGGCGTTTCTAAGCAAATACCGGCGCTGTGATTTCATCGGTGCCCTCAGAATTCGATTCCGGGCACCGATTCAAAAGTTAGAAAAACCCGCTCGTCCGTTCACTGAACGTACCCGTGCCAAACTTCGGAAAATGATTCCGGGCACACCGGGCCATGGAATCAGGTGCCGTCAGAAACTGCGCTCTTGTAAAATTCCAAAGAAAATTAAGAAAAAAATTCCTTGAAATTTACAGGTCTTTACATCACACCCCAACGTCGTATTTCCTAGTACTCCCATATCTTATATATAGTACACTACCCCAAAATAATGGTTACGTCACATTATGCATACAGACACCTGGGCTCACCGCCCCACAAGTATGACCACATCACATATCATCTACAGACACCTAGGATATCACATCACAGTCTATGTCATAATCAGAGTAGTATTGTAATGTGAACATGTAGGACATCAGCCCCATGCCCTCTTCCTACCAAGAATGACTGCCACTAGAAGCCACCCCATAAGCACAACCATATCATATCTCACCCAAAAACACCTGGGCCACCACCCCATAAGCACAGTCATATCTCGCTCTAAAACAACTAGGACATCACATATCACCCAAAAACACCAAGGCTATCACGATCACCATATAATGCACTAAAAGACATCTGACCATCACAGCCTGTGCAATACCTACCACACTTGGGAGATAGAGTGGGAAAGAGTGGGTACCCATCCATCTATCCTCCTCACCGGATGTTATAAAAAACACCCCACATAACTATTTTTGTGTTGAAACATAGTTCTTGGCATGGGTGGGGTTCTTATAGAAATCACAAGGAATGTACAAGTATATATATATATATAGCCACACATAAGACAAAACCAAGGTTTAAAAACCAAATGCTAACCAACTCACAACACCACCACTTTCTTTTCCACCTCTAAATGTAAAACACCACCCAATCCACATCCATAAGTCCCATCACCAACCAATTCTATTTAATCATACCCTTCATTTCACTATTTAGTATTGACCAAATTTAACCAGAAATTCACCATTTAATTATTTCTCAGTTTTTTCCATACCATTAACTAAACCAAACCATTCCATTTCATTCATTATTAAACAAATTATTTACTCCATCACTACCTAGGAATCAATAATAACATGACCACATATCACAAGTATCTCATCATCTGCATCATACTATCACCTCACTGCCAAAAAATCATGACAAAAAAACCACCTTTCTTCCCCAAAAGAATAAAAAACAAACTTTTCCCCTAAAATCATGGAAAAAAACCACCTCACAACCACAAAAGCATGAAAAAGAACCATCATACCCACAAATCCCATCCACACATCATCACCGCAAAATCATTACTACACATCAAAAAACATTAAGAAATTTTTATAGATTTACAAGGGGATTTTATCACATTACACTTTATTTTAGGGGAATTATCACACAATCCATAATCCCGGGGAAACAGTTTCATTAGCCAAATATAAGTGGTTAATCAATATACAATTAGGGTGATATCACAAGAATCATAACAGAAATAAAAATCACTACACATATCATCCAGTGCAAACAAATCCCCCAACGACTAAATTTTTTTGTTGGGCATCAAGCCTATACAATTACAATGTCACGATAATAAAAAATTTATAAAAACATGTGAATCAAACCACTTTAGCCATTAATTTCAATTATCCTCTAATTTATCTTTGATTAATTCATCACAAACATAAACCATAAATAAAAAAAAGTAAACCCCTCCCACATGATAAAAAATAAATAGAAACGTTTGATTCCCTACCTCAATGATGATTTATCAACTGATTGTGCACCAAAAGGTGAATAAGAAACACCTGAAAACCAAAAATGCATCACAATATAGCACATATCAAACTAAAATACAAAAAATATAATCAAAACATATCCTAACTCACACACAAAACCAAAACAACATCGCTGCAGCGAATACCTGTGAGAAGAATTGAAGAAAACCACCAATAAGGGATAATAACCTGCCATGGATCAACCACATATTTCCAAGAGTAATCTACCAGAACCAAAGGATCAATGTTAATAGATGTAGAATTAAATAATTCCATAGGGAACCTTGGGTTCTATAAAAATGAGAGAGAATGGAGGTTGATTAATGAATGAAAATTCATCCAAGAAAAAGTACATAAAACATAGATCCCACAATTTAAACATCATGTAATACATTTTCATGGTATTTAATTAAAAGGTTCCAAAAAAATATACCTTTCTCCAATGAATTCATCACCCTGAGGGTTTTAATACCCAAATTTATTACACTTCATGAATCCCACTTGCGTGACATGTACCATTTTCTTGGGATACCCCTTTGCCACATAAAATTCATGAACCACCCAGCTAAAAAATCCATGAACCACCATTACATGTCATGTATTACATTTGCATGGTGTGTATTTCCTAAAGTAGATCTCCTACACCTTCATCCCCCCCCCCCAAAAAAAACTCACAAAACATCCCTCGAACATCTCAAAAAAAACTAGAAAAATAACATACTTGGAAGTCACATAATGTTACATCATATTCCGCTTAAATGATTCTGTATCTCTAGAATCCAAAAAACAATCCTCGAAGAAAAGGGGTCCAAACAAACACCCTGTTAGATACCTCTCAAATATCTTATTATACCTCAAATTATACCACTATCCAAACATGCCAAACCAAACTGTAAAAAACACATCACACAAACTCATATCTATAATGTGACAAATTGCCTCCTATAACACAACCACATTTCCACACAACCATATCAATTTCCACACAACCCAAAACAAAAACCATCATAACCAACCACATCACTCAAAACATGTGAATTGTAACGACCCGAAATTTTTTAAATAAATTTTGTTTCCTAATTTTATGTGTTATTGTTATACTCAACAAAAATGTTTTATTTGATAAACATGATTATAATTAAAATGAGATAAGTGGGTTTTGACTATTATATAACCATCGGTCAACATGACCGCTGTGAACAAAATGTTTTGATTATTGTCTCTAAATATAAGTAATCTTGGTTAATTATTATAGAAAGAAGATTCGATGGCCTCACCTAGTAGTCTTGGACCGATCGAAGCCCATCTAACAGAGCTTGGGAAGGAGGTAGCACCACTGGGCTTTGCTCTGGATCAAATCCAAGCCGAACTTCATCATGTGAAGCTGGAACGAAATCGCCTTCGTGAGAAGTTCAAACTGATAGAAATTACTACTCGGGCAATGTTGACTGAGCCGCCCCAAGCTTCTATCACCCTAGCACACCTTACTCTTAGGTTCTATGCTGGTATTATAAGGGGTTATGTAACGAGACCGTAACTACCTTGTGTAATCCTTGTTTTAAATAAAAATTGGGATTTCTTCTTATGATGAAGTTTATGAATTTTGAAATGACCGGATAAATATAGTATGCATATTTTTGATGAATTTTAGAAAAAGAATATTTTAAATATGTTTATGTAAACCCTAAATAATTAAAAACTTGTAATGATTTTCAAAAAATGGTCTTCTGCAATTATATTCAGTACTAAATTTAGAGTCTAATAAGATCAACTTGATTTTTGATGAATAGTAAATTATGAATAGTGATTTTATGATTAGGATTAGTAATATGACCAAATGGATTAGTAATCTCACTTAAAGAAAGTTTTAAAATAATATAGGCACCTTGATTAAGTAATGTGATTCAATAAAATAGTTAAATAACGGTTTCATTAATTATTATTCAAGTATTAGTTTTTTCGGGTGAATAGTGTTTTTTAATTAAAAATTTAATTAAGAATAATTAGAAAATTATTTTTATAAAAATGACTTTATTTTTGAACTCAGAGCATCGATATTATGTTATGGTAATTTTTGGGGTTTTTTCTGAAAAAAATGAATTTTCGATGAATAGTGTTTTTATTTAAAAATTAAATTAAAAATATTTAGAAAATTATTTTTATAAAATGGATTTCATTTTTGAAATCAGAGCATTGATATTTGGTTAATGTGAAATTTTGGGATTTTTCTGAGAAAGTTGAATTTTCAGTGAATAGTAAAAATACAGTTTTAGGGTTTCGGTATGTTTAATGACATCATAACGGTGTCATGATGATGTCATGAGATCTTTTGAGGGTTGGCCGGCCAAGGGTGATGAATTATTGTTTTGGGGGCCCCATGTGGCCTAACTCCATGATAAATGACAAGGGAGAGCACATGGGTTTGAGAAAAGCACATGTGAGGTGTCCCTTGGCCATTAATGCCTTGTCCCCTCACTTTCCCTATAAATACCAAGCCCTCCTCTCATCCATTCGACTCCCCACTCATTCCCAACGAATTTCTGGTCTCATTACCTCCCAAGGAGTCCTCCCAAGGTGCCCCCAAGCCCTCAAGGTCCCAACCTTTGAGGTTTAAGAGTTACATTTTAAGGTAAGGGATCCGACCTCTCTCTTTCTTTTCAAGTAATCTCTTTTATGTCTTTTCTTTTATACTCCATGTTATTATGTTGGAGGATGTTATTTTATATTCATCCTACTGCCTATTTCATGTTCATATGATGAGAGACCCCCCCTTGCTCTCATCAATTCGTTTTAAGAATGTTTAAGTGGCGCCGTTAGGCTGCCGAATTTTTAAGGGATTCTTTCACCTTCCTCGTTTTCAAGTTCTATTTTCATTCAAGTCTTTCATGTTCCTTTTTGTTATATTTGGGTATGATATCTATATATATCATACTGGACTCTTATGTTCATATGATGAGAGACCCCATTTGATCTCTTCAATTCAGTATTTTGATGTTTTAAGTGGCGCCGTTAGGCTGCCGAATTTTTAAGTGGTTCTTCACTCTTCTCGTTTTGAAGTTCTACTTTCATGTCAATTATTTCAAGTTCATTTTTGTTATATTGGGGTATGATCTCTATATATATCATACTGGAATCTTATGTTCATATGATGAGAGACCCCATTTGATCTCTTCAATTCAGTATTTTGACGTTTTAAGTGGCGCCGTTAGGCTGCCAAATTTTTTAGTGGTTCTTCACCCTTCTCGTTTTGAAGTTCTACTTTCATGTCAATTATTTCAAGTTTCTTTTTGTTATATTGGGGTATGATATCTATATATATCATACTGGAATCTTATTTTCATATGATGAGAGACCCCATTTGATCTCTTCAATTCAGTATTTTGATGTTTTAAGTGGCGCCATTAGGCTGCCGAATTTTTAAGTGGTTCTTCACCCTTCTCGTTTTGAAGTTCTACTTTCATGTCAATTCTTTCAAGTTCCTTTTTGTTATGTTGGGGAATTATCTCTATATCTATCATACTGAACTCTTATTTTCACATGATTAGAGATCCTATTTGATCTTTTCAAATCATTTTTGTTGAGGTTTAAGTAACGCCGTTAGGCTGCCGAACTTTCATAAGAGAAATCTAATTTTTTTTATTCCTTCCATGTTTTTAATTTCAAATGGTATGTCCTTGAAATCTCATTACCATGATCATGTATCATTCTTATTCTGTCCATGTACTATTTTATGGGTCATTTATGAATGTTTTATCCATTTTACCTCTCTTTTAATGTCTTCTAAAACCTTGGAACATTGCCGTTATGCTGCAGAATTTCTGTCTCAAAATGTCTATCTCTTTTTCTAAAGTCCTTTTATTTTATTAAGTGAATACTCAAAGATATTTCTTCTAAAGGGGTATTCACATATATACCAAAATATTTTATTTTAAATTCTGGGATTTACATACATGAGACCCACCTTCCTTTTCTGTGGGTTTTAAAGTGATATAAAGATCATGTCTTTAAAGCAGTTTTTAAAAAGTTATGATTATGAAATGAAACCAATTTCCTTTATTCTATATGGGTTATTTATGAAATGTTTGATGATGATATATGTGGCTCACATGATAATAAAGGCAAATTTAAGGGTGCGCCCTGATAGCGCTCCAATGCATTAGGTAATGATGTAACCACTAGAGATTACAATTTTCACGATACCTTGGTGAATAACCTTGGTAATTTTAAAATGACACCTTGGGGATGGACCTTGGTGATATGTTAATGATTGTCTATGTTAAATTATGTAGCCACATCTTCAAGTTATGAAAAAGTTTTATTTTTATTATGGTATGCCTCATGATTTCATTTTCATGCATTAAAGTTCTTTTCATGACTTTACTGATGTATCTCAAGTTCATATGTAAAATGTTTCACTTGTTTCCCTTGCTGGGCCTTCTGCTCACCCTTCCTTTTGATGTATGTCCCCAGGTTATGAGATGCAGTAATGAGCCTAGGGTGAACATGAGGAGAAGCCTTTCAAGTGTTTAATAAGAATGTTTTTTTTGTTTCATGTTTTATGTTCCTTGTTTCCAAGACACTAAACCTTAAAGATCCTCAGTTCCGTGTAATGGAATGAAAAGTTATGTTATAAAAAGACGGGATGCTATAGTTGGTATCAAAGGATGGTTTAGTTATTTGTGGAAATTAGGATATGAAAACTCTAGGAGGAACCCTATAGAAAATTTTAATATAGGAAATCTTCCTGGTATTTTGGTGAGTATTGAGTAAGGGGTTGCCAAGAAAATACATCCCTGTCTGGATACGAGCAAGTAGAGGTGGCTCTGGCACAGATGTACATAGGGGTAAAACCCGAAAACACCGCTTTGAGCTAGACTCGAACGGGAACTGGTACACGACAACGGGCCTTGATGCACTCTTGGTTGCGACACTCCCGGGGGATATGCTTTGGTAAATTCATAAGCTTGGTATGAACCATTGTTAAAGGAACAAAGATAAAATAAAATAAAGGTTCACATAAGAATATATGATCATTCATAACCTAGATGGGAACCTAGGAGATCACAAGTTAGGGTATACCTTTCATATACAAGTTATCCTTATAGGCTTTCAGTTCCTTTTCATGATTATTAGCTAAGTACTTAAGCCCCTAATTATGCTTTCTCTTCTTAGTTAATGGTGGGAAATGGAAGAACATGTTCCGACAACCAATGTGATAGGAAATGCGACGATTTTCGTATTAATATGACAGGGATGATTAGGGGATTAAAATATGATTATTATTTTGGAAGACGTTCATTATTTTGGGAACCATATTTGATCGAGGTAAATAGATTACTACGGTATTTTCATTGAGGAGTAAGGTTGACTTATATTTTGAAGAATCGATGAATTTAAGGTGAACTTATAGTAATTTAGGTTACTTATGGGAATGACTAACCTATCTTGGGTAAAATATGTTTAGGTTAGCTACTTTTTTATAAGATGTTAGGAGTGGTTGATGTTGTCTGGAGATGAACAATGAAGTTGTTTTGGAAGACTATGTTATCAAATCCTTATTGTATTTGGGTTTCAATCTTAGTTTGGTTTGTTTTGAGGAATTTTAAGGACCGTTATTTATGGAATGGTCTATGATGAACTTTGGGTAGTACCATGGAACTTTGATGATTTAAAAGTAGTTTCCATTCCTATGGGATTATTTATTTTTGAAGAGTTGTTTTACCTTAACCTTTCTGTTTTTTGGATAATGTTTAAAGATAGAAGAAATAGATAGTTAATCTTTTGTAGATTATGTGATTCTATAGAAGATGATTCTTGTGCTTTTATGAGACCAAGTGTTTTTGAATTCTCATCATTTGGAGAAAAGATTAGTGTTGGTAGGGACTTGTTAAAGGATGAAACTCTACTTTAAGGTAGGTATATTTTCTTATGTTTTTGTTCTATGTAGTAAATGAAATCCTCAAAATTATGAAAAGAAACATAAAACAAAAATGTTGTTGGTTTACGTTTCCTACTAGGCAATCAAAGACCGTATACACACATCATAAGTTTGGGATTTTCTCATGGTTAACTTTCTCCTAATCATGTTCTCTATCACTCTCCCTCAGAACTTGACCCTTTGTTTTTTCCTCCATGTCTATGTTTTCCTACATGGAACCCAAGTGTGGGTTAACTCGGGTGACCATTGTACTTCCCTTTCTTTATTTTAAAGTAATAGTTTTACTGACTCCTTTTCTGATGTGGGACTTTCAATGAAATTTCAAAACCCAATTTTAAAATTGCGAGGACGCAATTTCTTAAGGGGGGAAGATTGTAACGACCCGAAATTTTTTAAATAAATTTTGTTTCCTAATTTTATGTGTTATTGTTATACTCAACAAAAATGTTTTATTTGATAAACATGATTATAATTAAAATGAGATAAGTGGGTTTTGACTATTATATAACCATCGGTCAACATGACCGCTGTGAACAAAATGTTTTGATTATTGTCTCTAAATATAAGTAATCTTGGTTAATTATTATAGAAAGAAGATTCGATGGCCTCACCTAGTAGTCTTGGACCGATCGAAGCCCATCTAACAGAGCTTGGGAAGGAGGTAGCACCACTGGGCTTTGCTCTGGATCAAATCCAAGCCGAACTTCATCATGTGAAGCTGGAACGAAATCGCCTTCGTGAGAAGTTCAAACTGATAGAAATTACTACTCGGGCAATGTTGACTGAGCCGCCCCAAGCTTCTATCACCCTAGCACACCTTACTCTTAGGTTCTATGCTGGTATTATAAGGGGTTATGTAACGAGACCGTAACTACCTTGTGTAATCCTTGTTTTAAATAAAAATTGGGATTTCTTCTTATGATGAAGTTTATGAATTTTGAAATGACCGGATAAATATAGTATGCATATTTTTGATGAATTTTAGAAAAAGGATATTTTAAATATGTTTATGTAAACCCTAAATAATTAAAAACTTGTAATGATTTTCAAAAAATGGTCTTCTGCAATTATATTCAGTACTAAATTTAGAGTCTAATAAGATCAACTTGATTTTTGATGAATAGTAAATTATGAATAGTGATTTTATGATTAGGATTAGTAATATGACCAAATGGATTAGTAATCTCACTTAAAGAAAGTTTTAAAATAATCTAGGCACCTTGATTAAGTAATGTGATTCAATAAAATAGTTAAATAACGGTTTCATTAATTATTATTCAAGTATTAGTTTTTTCGGGTGAATAGTGTTTTTTAATTAAAAATTTAATTAAAAATAATTAGAAAATTATTTTTATAAAAATGACTTTATTTTTGAACTCAGAGCATCGATATTATGTTATGGTAATTTTTGGGGTTTTTTCTGAAAAAAATGAATTTTCGATGAATAGTGTTTTTATTTAAAAATTAAATTAAAAATATTTAGAAAATTATTTTTATAAAATGGATTTCATTTTTGAAATCAGAGCATTGATATTTGGTTAATGTGAAATTTTGGGATTTTTCTGAGAAAGTTGAATTTTCAGTGAATAGTAAAAATACAGTTTTAGGGTTTCGGTATGTTTAATGACATCATAACGGTGTCATGATGATGTCATGAGATCTTTTGAGGGTTGGCCGGCCAAGGGTGATGAATTATTGTTTTGGGGGCCCCATGTGGCCTAACTCCATGATAAATGACAAGGGAGAGCACATGGGTTTGAGAAAAGCACATGTGAGGTGTCCCTTGGCCATTAATGCCTTGTCCCCTCACTTTCCCTATAAATACCAAGCCCTCCTCTCATCCATTCGACTCCCCACTCATTCCCAACGAATTTCTGGTCTCATTACCTCCCAAGGAGTCCTCCCAAGGTGCCCCCAAGCCCTCAAGGTCCCAACCTTTGAGGTTTAAGAGTTACATTTTAAGGTAAGGGATCCGACCTCTCTCTTTCTTTTCAAGTAATCTCTTTTATGTCTTTTCTTTTATACTCCATGTTATTATGTTGGAGGATGTTATTTTATATTCATCCTACTGCCTATTTCATGTTCATATGATGAGAGACCCCCCCCCTTGCTCTCATCAATTCGTTTTAAGAATGTTTAAGTGGCGCCGTTAGGCTGCCGAATTTTTAAGGGATTCTTTCACCTTCCTCGTTTTCAAGTTCTATTTTCATTCAAGTATTTCATGTTCCTTTTTGTTATATTTGGGTATGATATCTATATATATCATACTGGACTCTTATGTTCATATGATGAGAGACCCCATTTGATCTCTTCAATTCAGTATTTTGATGTTTTAAGTGGCGCCGTTAGGCTGCCGAATTTTTAAGTGGTTCTTCACCCTTCTCGTTTTGAAGTTCTACTTTCATGTCAATTATTTCAAGTTCATTTTTGTTATATTGGGGTATGATCTCTATATATATCATACTGGACTCTTATGTTCATATGATGAGAGACCCCATTTGATCTCTTCAATTCATTATTTTGACGTTTTAAGTGGCGCCGCTAGGCTGCCAAATTTTTTAGTGGTTCTTCACCCTTCTCGTTTTGAAGTTCTACTTTCATGTCAATTATTTCAAGTTTCTTTTTGTTATATTGGGGTATGATATCTATATATATTATACTGGAATCTTATTTTCATATGATGAGAGACCCCATTTTATCTCTTCAATTCAGTATTTTGATGTTTTAAGTGGCGCCATTAGGCTGCCGAATTTTTAAGTGGTTCTTCACCCTTCTCGTTTTGAAGTTCTACTTTCATGTCAATTCCTTCAAGTTCCTTTTTTTTATGTTGGGGAATTATCTCTATATCTATCATACTGAACTCTTATGTTCACATGATTAGAGATCCTATTTGATCTTTTCAAATCATTTTTGTTGAGGTTTAAGTAACGCCGTTAGGCTGCCGAACTTTCATAAGAGAAATCTAATTTTTTTCTTCCTTCCATGTTTTTCATTTCAAATGGTATGTCCTTGAAATCTCATTACCATGATCATGTATCATTCTTATTCTGTCCATGTACTATTTTATGGGTCATTTATGAATGTTTTATCCATTTTACCTCTCTTTTAATGTCTTCTAAAACCTCGGAACATTGCCGTTATGCTGCAGAATTTCTGTCTCAAAATGTCTATCTCTTTTTCTAAAGTCCTTTTATTTTATTAAGTGAATACTCAAAGCTATTTCTTCTAAAGGGGTATTCACATATATACCAAAATATTTTATTTTAAATTCTGGGATTTACATACATGAGACCCACCTTCCTTTTCTGTGGGTTTTAAAGTGATATAAAGATCATGTCTTTAAAGCAGTTTTTAAAAAGTTATGATTATGAAATGAAACCAATTTCCTTTATTCTATATGGGTTATTTATGAAATGTTTGATGATGATATATGTGGCTCACATGATAATAAAGGAAAATTTAAGGGTGCGCCCTGATAGCGCTCCAATGCATTGGGTAATGATGTAACCACTAGAGATTACAATTTTCACGATACCTTGGTGAATAACCTTGGTAATTTTAAAATGACACCTTGGGGATGGACCTTGGTGATATGTTAATGATTGTCTATGTTAAATGATGTAGCCACATATTCAAGTTATGAAAAAGTTTTATTTTTATTATGGTATGCCTCATGATTTCATTTTCATGCATTAAAGTTCTTTTCATGACTTTACTGATGTATCTCAAGTTCATATGTAAAATGTTTCACTTGTTTCCCTTGCTGGGCCTTCTGCTCACCCTTCCTTTTGATGTATGTCCCCAGGTTATGAGATGCAGTAATGAGCCTAGGGTGAACATGAGGAGAAGCCTTTCAAGTGTTTAAGAAGAATGTTTTTTTTTGTTTCATGTTTTATGTTCCTTGTTTCCAAGACACTAAACCTTAAAGATCCTCAGTTCCGTGTAATGGAATGAAAAGTTATGTTATAAAAAGACGGGATGCTATATGAATCATGAAATTATGTTCTCCATATTATTATACTATCCACTTGGAGTGGCACTGACTTGACTTCATGAGTTTAATCACATCACTATTAATGTCTCTCAATTAGGAATCAGGTCATCCCATTTTAATTTTTCATAACTTTATCACATATCATACATCAAAAAATACGGAAAATAGGTTATCTCATAAATATACTAATCCAAACATATTATCACAAAGAAAAATAGTAAAAACTGAAAAAAAAACTCTAGGTACTAGGAACACATCTACGTCTCTATCTCCCATGTACTCTTCTCCAGACCCCAATGCCTCCACAATATAAAAACCAAAAGGAATGTTCTATCCATGCATTGAACTCCCTTAATGATCTTGGATCTCTACTGGCTTCTCCAAGAACATCACATTTTCCTCAAAATAAAACTCTTCCTAGTTAATGGAATGAGAGTCATCATGAGGGTACTAATAAAAATGAGAGACATAGAAGATGTCATGGATCCTCTCTGGCCTTGGTGGAAATTCCAAATGATATTATAACTCGAAAATTTTCCCCAACACCTTAAAAGGCCCAAAAAAATCTAGGATAAATCTTACTCCCTATGCCAAACCTCTGCTGCCTATGTTGAGGGGAAACCTTCAAGAACAAGTGGTCCCCAACCATAAAATCCAAGGGCCTACTCCTATTATCATCATAAGAATTATTCTGATCTTTTTCTTCTATCATCACCTCATGAATAATATGAACCTTCTTTGTCTTTATATGAACCGCATGAGGTCCCAGAACTATTGACTCCCTAACCTCCATCCAACACAACTAAGAATGACATGGTTGGAAGTATAATGCCTAAAAGGGATACATGACAATGGAAGAGTAATAGTTGGTATTATAATCAAACTCAACCAAAGGAAAGTGTAATACCCAAGATCCACCAATGTTTAGGAAAAATTCCCCCCAACATATCCAATAGTGTTTGGAATATCCACTCTATCTACCTGTCTGTATGACGGTGGAAAGTAGTGTTGAGGAGTAACTGAGTACCAAAAGCATGTTGTAATCCCCATGAGAATCTTGATGTAAAATGTGTGTCATGATATAAGGCAATGGATATTGTAACTCCATAAAATCACACCACATCATCCACATAACTGTTATCCAATGAATCCACTATGCTGGACCCCTTAATCACCTAGTGGGATGATTTCCTTAACCGATCCATGATCACCCAAACCGCATCACAACCACCATGATCTTGATCTAACCCTATTTCTAAATTCATAGAGATTTCATCCTGTTTCAACTTGGGAACATGCAAGGTCTACATAAAACCTCCAGGAACATGATGCTCAACCTTTACCAAGGGGAAAACCAAGAACTTTTCCACAAACTCCTCAACACCATATTTCATCCAGGGACCCCAAAAATTTATCCTCAATCCATGATACATTTTAGAAACTTTTGGGTATACTGTCAAAGGTGATATATGAAACTGATGAAGGAACCCATCATGAATCACTACCAGAATAAACAAACTCAAAAAAACAACAACATATAGTTCTGACAATCCCCCTAAAGCATCACCATGGACAAAACGATTGAGCATTAAATCCACCTATGAGTCTCCCTACTAATACTCAACCACCTGCTTCATTGGACAAGTCTTTCCCATTATTATAAATAGATATACTCTACCATCATACAACCTTACATATAAGCACTAGGATTCCAACCCCACTATTTCTCTCTAAGAATTCCTAGACTCGTGAATAACAACTTTCCTTGACTTCTCAAAGCATCAGTCACAACATTCCTATTTCCTATGGTGTATGATATCTAAAAATCATTATCCTGAAGAATATTTATCCACCTTAGCTACCAAAAATTCAATATTTGCTGAGAAAATATATACCTAAAGCTTTTGAGATCCTTTAAAATCAAAAATAACTCTCTAATGTAGTAATTATGCTATAACTTTAGTGCAAATACAACCACCGCTATCTTAAGATCATCAATGGAACAGTTACACTTGTGGGGAAAAAATTTCCTAGACCCTTAATAGATCATTTCCCACTACTACATCCACATGAATCCCAACCCTAGATAGGAAGTTTCACATAACACCTAAAACATCACACCATCCTCAGGAAACTGAAGCACTAAAGCACTAACCAACTTCCCCTTCAAGTAACTAAATGCTACCTAACACTATCAATCCATACAAAATCCTGGTATTTCCTGGTAAATGTTATCAATGGGGATAAAACTAATGTTAAATATTGTAAAAACCTCCAATAATAGCCTAAAAACTACGGAAACTACGAGCTTATTCCATTTTCTTGGGTGCTTCCTGTGAAAACATTTTCCTATCCTTTGGAAAGCCTACTCCCATACTCTGTTGAAACATCACATGCTCAAGGAAATAAACCTCTCATGTCGAACAATTACACTTAAACAAAATTTACATAGATTTGGTGGCTTTGAAGAACCTATATGATTTCAATGAGATACTCAACATGATCCTCCTATAAATTTGAGTAAATTAAGATATCATCGATAATATGGTGAGGAACTAGTCTAGGAACTCATAAAACTTGGATTTCATAAGCCCCATAAACAAGGATGGTGAATTATAACATCGAAAGGAATGAATAGAAACTTTACGTGTCTATACCTATATCTGAATGAAATCTTTGGGATATCACCCCCTTCACCCTAAAATGGTGAAATTCAAACCATAAATAGATATTAGAAAACCAAATTTCCCCTATCAAATGGTCAAAAAGATAATTTATCATAAATTTGAGGGTAAAGATTCTTGACTATCACATGATTCAACCTCCTATAGTCTATATATAACCTCATCCTACCATCCAACTTCTTGAAAAACAATATTGGAGTACCCCATGGTGACACACTAGGTTGGATAAACCCCTTTTTAATCATATCATAAATCAGAATTCTTAACTTTCAAAACTCACAAGGCGTCATTTGATAAGGATCCATCGAAATAAGAGAATCACTATGCTACATGTCTATCCTAAATTAAAAATCACGGTGAGGGGGTAGCATCCCAAAATCCTCTTGGAGAACATTTATGAACTCCCCAGTGACCTTGGGAACCATTATTGTCCCAACGTATGCTGATTCCATAAAATAATCATCCAATAATGAAAGAAGGGGCTTCAAACATTGAATTCCCACCTGAAAACCCTACTCACCAATGAAAGCCACATTCTTCCTTACACATATGAAAAAATGAATCACCTACAGAATCATTTAATAACATAGTTTATGAAATATAAATAATATATGCCTTAGATGACATCCTATGGCTGCATCAATAGTAATAAAACATCACTAAGATTTGGCCCCATCAGAAGTCTACACCCCCAAACCACATCAAACAAGATGGTATGGCCTCTAACTAGTGTGGTAAACACCAGGGGTACATGAACCCTCTCTATATATATTACAAGAGAAAATACTAGAGTGGGAGAAACAAAGGAGTGTGAAACTTATAAATCAAACAAGGCATAAATAAGGGTACTAAAAAACTAATCATACCTCTATTGATCTCTGGACCCTCTAGAACGACCACCTCCACTGTGAAAAACTGCACATGACCATCTCCTTTTCCTATCTAATGATAACCACCACTATAACTAATATCAAGTCAAGATACTTGAACACGAGGAACATCCTAAAGTTAGCCTCTATATGATCCATATCCCCTCAGTGGAGCATAAGCCTGTTACCCCTTCTACTGAAATGGTATCACTGAAAACTACTATTAAGGCTATCATTAAACCTATCCACCTCCTACAAATTGATCTTGGGGAACTATTGTGAACTAGTTTTGGTGATGGAAATGAAATTCACAACCAAAAAACACTAGCACAAAGAACCTAGGAGAATCATATAAACCACTATCCCCAGAAGTCCATAAAGGAATCTACTAATTTTGGATCCGTACTAGTTGAAATATATAAGTACCTGGTGCTTGATACCATCCACTGACAACTCTACACATCATGAAACCCTTTTGGTTCCCCTCTTGTAGTAAACCTCCTCATGAGTATATCCTATTGATCACCTATGTGTTCTTCTGAACCTCCAGATACATTGGAAACATAAAAGGAGTAATTGCATAGTGGATAGAAGGACGAAGTGCCTCTTCAAAATGTCTCACACAAGACTCCTCATCTGGGAAAATATATGGGTAAAAAAAAAGAAGGTCCTTGAACATGATTCCCAACTCTCACACTGAAATACTCCCCTGCAGAAGAGAAAACTGCTCTACCCTCTTCACTGCCTTTATAGTCGATGAACCAAACTCTAACCGAAACTCCTTCCAAAAGTCGACCCATGAAACATCTATCTACTCTAGCTCTCCCAGGTATGGAATCCAGCACTAATTTACATCCCCTGACATTTGACTAACTACCAAAGGAACTTAATAATTCTTCAAGGCCCAAATCAAACTAAAATTGATCTTAATCTCTTCCATCCATCTCTATGTATCCACATATTAAACACTACCCTTGTACTTTCCTAAATCCTTTGGCTAAAAATCACACAACGCCTTCTTCCAAGCCCCATCATCCTCTATCAGATCAACACTATTGTGATCAACCAAATCATTATGATTAAACTCAAATGCCTGAGCCACACATGAATGATGAACATAATCCACAACTGAAAAGATAATAATAATTTACTAATCTCATTGGTAAGTAATTTTATTAAGATTCATTTTAATTTTGTTTATTAATTTTAACTATCCAAAAAAACTCAATAAAAAAAAGAACTTAGGACATCATGATGCATGTAACTATACAATGTATCTACCTAGAAAATAGATCCACCTCACTTGGTCATTCAATAAGCTCAGAGTCTGAGTACTGGATGACGAGTGGGGGGGGGGGGGGGGGGCTAAAACCCCATGTCCTAGCCGGTCTCCCTAGGCTATATCACACACCAAGTTCAACAAGAACTATTTACAAACTAACCCATGAAATCCTATCTATTCCTAACTCTAAAATCCTTTATATTTCTCAATCATCACTTTTGATACCACTCTATCATAACACCCTCCCTCCAAAGATGCCACAACGAGGGGAGAGAGATAATAACTCCCCAAATCCTTCATCCAGTAAGCCCTGGGTTGGAGACTAGAATTGAGGGTATAAAAATATCATAAAATTTAAGGCATTACCCTCTCTAAAAAATGTAGGATCATGTGATAAGATGAATCCTCCACAAACAACTCTTTTACATAATAAAAAATAAATCCCAAACCATCCCACAACACATGTATAAATAAAACTGATTTAGATAAAAGCCTCCAAAGTAAACACACAAAGCAAAGCTAAAGCAGTGACATTGTAGTTATGTAAAGGTTCTAGCTAGTAATGTACATCACCTTCCACATAACCCTCTTGTAAATCTATAAATAGTTTATATAAGTTGGGTGAGTATACAATTATATTCAGTAGGAAAACCATAGTCTCTTGTGTAAATATGAAAGAAGTATACTAATCCAACAATGAGAAAATAGTTGAACCAATAAAACCTAAACATGTATACTAACCAAACCCAACCTCACCAAGGAACACTCACCAAATAAATCATTCCAAGTAATATAATATAATAAGAAGAATATCTATTATGGGTACGCTACACCACTTTCTCGATGGTATGCCACTCTCACACCCCGATTTCATATGTTATGGATCTCCCATATCTTCTATATACCAAACCAACCTATAAGAACAATCACATTACATCATTCATGTATACACCTGGGCACACCACCCACAAACATGGCCACATCACATCTCACCTATTGATACATGGGATATTTCACCACATCCACTATCATAACCAGAGTAGTATGGTATCATGAGCATGTAGGACATCAATCACATTCCCTAATAGTACCATATAAACCCCCCATGAGAAGCTACCCTATAATAATTGTCATATCATATCTATCCCAAAAAACATAGGCCATCGCCCCACAAGAATTGTCATATCACACCCAAAAAATCTTATTCCATCACATCTTGCTCGAAAACACCTGGCCTATCACAATCACCATCTAATAAACTAAAAAAACTAACTATCATATATTTTTAAATACCTACCTCACCTGGAAGAGAGAGTGGGAAATATAGGGTACCCATCCATCTAACCTCCTCACCATATGTGGGAAAAAACACCCTCGCATGACTATGTGGGTGTTAGTGCATAGTTCTCGATGTGAGTGGGGTGTGTATAGAAATCACATGGAATATATATATCCACACCTAATCCATACTGATGGGTTTATAACAAGATGCTAACCAACTCACAAAATCCCCACTTTTACAACTACCTCTAAATGTAGAACACCGCACAAGGCACAGTAACAAGTCACATCACCAACCAATTCCATTTAATCATCCCATTCATTTCATTATTTAGCATCAACCATATTTAAACACACAACCCATAATTTAATTATTTATTAATCACTTCAATCCCATTAGCCAAACAAACCATTCCATTTAAATAATTATCAAATAAATTATTTATTCCATCAGTACCCGAGCATCTGGAATAACATGACCAAATATCATAAGAAGCTCATCATCCCCATCACAGTATCACCTTTCCACCTCAAAATCATGTCCAAGAAACCATCTCATAGCTCCAAAAGCAGATAAAAAACAACATCCCCACACACCCCAACCACACATCACCACCCCACAATCATGACCACACAACACAAAACATTAAGACATTTTTATATATTTAAAATGATGATTTAATCTCATTTCACATTATTTAAGGTATGTTCTAATGAAATCTATAATCATGGGGAAAACATTTCATTAGAAAATATAAGTGTTTAATAAATTTCAATTTTAGGTTGATATCAAAATATTCCCAATAGGTAAAATAGGCACACCTCGTATCATTCGGTGCAAATAAAGCCCCCAATGGCCACAATTTTTAGTGGAGTAGAAATACCATACAATAAAAATATAACAATAATAAAAAAGTTATAAAAACCTGAGAATAAAACCCCTTTACCCTTAAATTTTAATTATCCACTACTTTATCTTTGATTAAGCCATCAAAACCATAACCCATAGATAAATAAAATTAAACTCCTCCCATATGATACAAAATAAAGATAAGCGAGGGATTACCTACCTCAAAGAAGCTTTTCCAACTCACTATGCACTGTAGGGAAAAGAATAAATTCCTACAAAACACAACCGCACCATGAGATACCACATATCAACCTACATCATTCCCAAAGACCGTGAAAACACCTCCCAAATCACACCCCAAACCAAAATAATATCATCATAGAGAATACCTAGGATAAGAATGGAAGAAAAAAACCATGAATGGATAAGAACCTACCATGAATGAACCAAATATTTCCAATGATGATCCAATAGAACCAAATAATCAAAATGGAAATAAGTGGCCTTGAAGAAATCCTCAAGGTGACTAGGGTTTTTCCAAAATGAGAGATATGGGAGGTGGGTGAATGAATAAAAATTCACTTGAGAAAAAGGTCTTAAAACTTGTATCCCTCTATTCACACATCGTGTAACACATTTACATGGCATGTAATTCATGGGTTCCCAAAACATTCCATCATTAGCTTAAAAACCAATCACCTTTAGAGGTTTTAATATCTTATTTTATTACATGTCAAATCCCACTTACATGATATATACACTTCTCATGGCATACCCCTTAGTCGAGTATAAGTTATGAACCACCCAACTACAAAAACCATGAACCACCATTACACATCATGTATTGAATTTAAATAGGATGTTTTTTCTTCTACAACTCCACTACACCTCCAACCTCCACTGAAAATTCCTAAAACATTCCCCAAACACCTCCAAACACCAAAACTAGCAAAGTGACTGATTGGGAAGGAATGAAACATCACAGTTATTTAGTATTTTAAATGTTGGTTTATCTTTATTTGGAATATAATTTTTAAATAATGTGATTGCTTAGATTGTTAATTTTAGGTACTATGAAATATTAACATTGGTATATCTATGTTTTATTGTTTAAAATTCCATTAAAATAACATGGATTAATGCATTACATGAAATTCATAAAATAATAACAAATTAAATTATGAGATACTCCAAAATAAATTGATCCATGAAAACATATATGCAAGTAAATGTATTAAAATTTTAACTATAGTGATTATTGGTTATCCTTGATGTTCTCTTGATTCAACCTATTAAATTAAAGAATGATGGAATGGAGATGATACAAAAATAATCTAAAATTAAATTAAATAATTAATTGATGTTAAATATAAATAGGGTAGCGAACTGGTAAACTAATTGGTTTATATTTAATTTAAATTGAATGTGTTGGTTCTGTAATTTTTATAAAATGGATGAATAAATAAATATTATGTGTTAGATTTTGTTTTTTATAATATTTATGTATATTTTTTAAATATTATTATAAAATCATATGATACAAAATAACATTTATATAGTTTTTAATTTGTAAGATTTTTATAGAATGTGATTTTTATCTATAAAAATTGATTTGAAATGATTCTTTCAAAATAAAACAATAATTAGAGTAATTTTATTTTGATAATTATATTTATATTGAAAGGTAAATTTTATTTATAATATGTTTATATAAATCACAATCTATTTTAGGTATTCTAACTCAAACATGTTTTTCTAATTTGAATTAAGTAGGAACCTATTAACAATGAATGATGTTTCTTAGTTTTTTTAAATGAATTTATTATATGGATGACATTGGTAATGGGTTCATCTAATTAGTATCCATTCATTTATGAAATTTTACTACATTTCTGATTATGATTCTTATTTCCCTAGTCAATGAAATAATAATATTAACATACACTATATAACCTGAATGAGTTATAAATCCTTGAATAATATTTAACCTTTAGTTAATAATTATATCAATGGTGTCATGATGATTTGGTTATATCAAATGAATTTGTATGATAGTCACTATTCATGTTAGAATTTAAATTGGTTTAAAGGGTAACTAAATTTAGTATTTCTTTATAATTCATGTTGATCTATATAGATTAAGGGTTATTTTCACCACCATTTTATTAGTTATTTTCATATAGAGAACTGATATATCTTTATATGGTATTTCCAAATCTAGTATTTTCAACAGTGGGGTGCCACCCATGTACCTTTATCTTATAAGAAGGTACATATTAATGATATGGTTTATATTTTTGTCCTTATTTTCAGTGTATATCATACTAAATACATTGATATGTTTCTTAAGAATGAGAATAATTATGGTGGGGAGTTTTTAATGACCCATGAAATTCAATTTTTTAAAATCAATTTACATTTTTTTATTTTGTTGAGAAAATATTTAATTGGAGGTTCAAATGATATTAGAGAAGGTTCAGTTAGAGTTATTATTGATGGGAGTAAAGGAGTTGTTGTTGGAGGAGAACCATGTTCCTAGTTGTATGGTACTTAGTACCTAGTGATATATAGTGTAGCAATTTAATATCTTAGTATCAATTTACCTTTTAATAAATAATATGTTAAATATCTTGTTTCACATGAAAAATCGAACTAAAAGGAACCATGACACATTTAGTTGAGAGAAATGTTACTATTGTAATGTAATCGTTGAATTAGAGGGTATAAAAAGAGTTAAATACATTATAAAATATTTTTAGAAAGAAAAATAATGTTTTTTAGTTCTAATTCATTGATAAAATTTAATTTTTACAACTAAAGAACCAATGATATCATTTTATGCATAGAAATATATTTTACTATGAATTCCCTTTTTTATGTGCATTGAATTTTATTTTATTATGGTAAAATAATGATTTTAATGAAATTTATTTATCATATATTCAATAAAATAAGTTATCATACATCAAATAGTTATTACTTGGTAAGTAATAAATTCAGTTTAGGCCTCCCGAACTTATTTTTAATAAAATTACTTTTATGTGTTTTGTGCACTAACATTAAAATTAATTTTTATCAATTTTATATAAAAATAATATAAAATAACTTCCATATCTTTAATAAAAAAATTTAAGTTATGTAAAAAGGAAAATTTCATTTTTATTTATAAAAATAAGCTTCTATGATTAAATTTAATTACTAAAAATACTATAGAAGGGATATTTTAAAAGATTTTTCCCCAAATTTTGTGTGATTTTTATCTAAATAAATTAACATGATCTATTTTGATAATAAAATTAATGTGATGTTTAAACATATAAAAACTTATATTATCACTATTTTAATAAGTAATTAGGAAATAATAACATAAACAATTAGTATTTTAAAGATGCATTTTCTTATAAAAAATAGTTTTCATTATATTTTATGTTTCCATTTAAAAGTTAAAAAAATAAATTTTAGAATTTAAATTTATGAAAATGAACTTGATTTTTTGACTTATCATAAAAATATTATATTTGGGTTAAATTTTGAGATTTTTTTAAAAAATATATATTTTTAGGTGAATAGTAAATAATATTGTTTTTAAAAATACCGTGACTTTTACGACATCAGTAGGATATAGGAATACCTTAAAAGTTTATGAAACCTTTTTTCATGACCAAATATGTATTCTATAAATAAAATTATACATTAAAAATATTGAATTTAATTTACAAACCTATATTTTACATTTTAGATCATAATTTGTATTTTTCTGAAAACTGTCTTTAATGCATTATACATTTCTTATTTTAGAATTAATTTTTATCCCTTTTCAAAACTATATCTTATAAAATGGATTCTATATTTTGAGTTATATAGTAAAAGTTATTGAATAAGTAATATTTCATTTTAAATCATAAAAAAATATATTACTTAGGAAAAAATTAGTTACCACTATAAAAGTCAATAATTTAAAAATGTTAAATCTAAGGGGTAAAATACCTAAGACATGTTAAAAAATATAGGCTGTAGTAAGTTAAAATAATAACAGGGGGAAAAGTTTACATTTAAAAAACAAAAGTAAATATACAATATTTTTATGACTTAAAACCACTTTTTTAAACGTTAAAACTTTTTGAAGAGGATAAAAAAAATCTAAGTATAAAGAGGAACGATATAGATATATAAGTTTATAAAAGAAGAATAAAAAACAAAGAGAGATTCATAAACGAAGTAACTAAGAATTTTATAGATTTAAACAAATGATTATTTGAATTTGTAAAATATATAATTAAAAAAATGAGAAAAGTAAATAAGGTACAATATTTGGTTAGGAACCTTGTCAATAACTCTAAAAGATCCCCTATATCTACCACCTCAATCACTTTAGGATTTAATATATTATTCCCTTGTATTTGACGGTATCAAATGTTCCAAAACTCCCTTTATTTTTTTAGGTTATAGAAAGAAACCAAAAATACAATTGACGTGAGCTTTTTAATGGGTATATCTAGAATCCTCAAAGATAATAGTCTGTTTCCTAATAATGGTTGTGATAATAAAACACAAGTCCATGACATTAATATTAGTGAAAAATAATAATTAAATAAGTATGAATATAGGGATATTTATTAGAAGAAATTAATTTTTTTAGTATCAATTATATCCAAAAAATATGATGAAACACTAGGAGAGAATGAAAAACAATGAGAGTGAGCAGATTATAAAATATGAACAGGCTCTAGATTAGAGAATATAGGACTTATAAAATATATCACTTTGAGAAATAATTGGAAATTGTTCGGTATTGGAAAATAATGAGATGTTAGCAAGGTTTAAAGTTAAGTTTTCAAGGCACCTAAGGAGCCTATTTATAACCTTTAAAACTATCAAGATTCTTATATAATTATCCTTGTGTAATGAATCCATTGAAGTGTTTTTTAATGAAATTTGAACATCATAAATTTTCGGCTCGAAGCTACTATCATAACCCCACTTATTAATAGGTATCCTCCACTAAGGAGTCAGTGGTGCTTTTAGATTTCCATTTCTTCTGTCTGTTATAAATAGTTAGCCAATGTTCCTCTATAGGCTAGTATATAGACATTATAATCAAACACTAATACTTCCCAACTACACTGATTAGTCGCTTATCCTCCACCATCTATCTAGTGGGATTCTAGTGAAAGGTAGGGCTATGGACATTCCTCTAACTGGCTAGTGAAACTGCTTTAGTTGGCCGATGATGCTTACTACCATAAGCGCTAACATGTGGCACCTCCACATGATTATTTATCCTTAAAAGGATTTTCTCTTTACTCTATGAATTTAAAAACTCTATTATAATCTCAAAAACGAATCTTCATTGTTTTTACAAGAACATAAATATATATAATGAAGACTAACTACTGAAAACTTTAATGAAATTTTAAAAAAATTTCATTTTTTTTATCATTAAAACCTAAATAATGCAGGAATATAATCATTCTCCCCATTTTTTATGATAAAAAACTCTTAAATAAAATAATATTATAATTGGATAATATATGAAAATGTTTTACTACATAAAGTAATATGAAAGTTACCTAATATTTCTCCCCCTTTGAAAAAAAAACATCTCCTGCTTTGAGTTTATAAAAAATTATTCATATATAGGGTCAAAGTAAAAATAATATGAATAATATAAAAAATTATTTATTATCATTAATGATCATTGAGATATATGGAAACAATGTTTTGAAAATTTGAAAAACTTCAAAATTTTGGAAACCAATAAACCTCAAAATGAAATAATATAAATTTTTTTCACTTGAAAATAAATCTCAAGATAAAATTTAACTATGAAAAATATTTTTTGAAAAAAAAAATAGAAAAAAGAGTGTCTCTTATAGAGTCATTTTAATATTAACAAGATTAGGTACCCGTAAAATAATCCATTTGGCGATAAAGGAATCAGAGCTGTTAAACAAAACTAAATAAACAAATAACGAATTGTAAAATAAAAAATCATTCAATGATTAATGGTTAAGAAATGTTGGGTTAATAAACAATATTAAATTCCCTAAGAGTATCAAAAAATGTGTACAATAAAGTCCTACTGATTCTTCCCATGATAAAGAGATAATTAAAACTCAATAAAATATTTTTTAGATAAATTCATTAGAGAATCTATGCTAGAAAAAAAATTACACTTATTTGTTTCTAGACTGGAATTTGTTTCTTGGATTAGTACACTCTATTTACTCTTCAAAAATTATGAAAAGTCTAAAATAATTTTTTTTATGAAATAAAATACATTATTTTATTTTTAAAATTCCAAATTTAAATACAAATTTAAAAATTTCTCAAGATTATGAAGAATAAGTGGTAAGAATTACTATGGAGACCCAGGATTTTCATACATAAATATGACATCTTTTTAGATGAATATTCATTAATTACACAAATACATGCCCAAGGATTGTAAATATTTACTGTCTTTGAGAACTTGGATACATAAAAAAATAGACCATAAGTGAAATACATCATATCCCACCATGTTCTTCATAACTAGCACCATTTTTATATTTATCACACATAATACCTTTCTTCATGACCTAAGAAAATGAAACATAAGAAAGGGTGATATCATATGATCAGTAAGGGTAAACAAGAGATATATCAACATAGCATGAGTATAAGGGTTTTAGAAATTTATTTTAACATTTGTAAATCCATAACCTCTATATAATAGATCAAAATATTGAATCATGGCACAAATATTGGAATTTTTTAAGACATGAATCTTAATGGAATCAAAGAACTTAATCTATGAGAGATTAAAAATGGAAAAAGACATTGAATTATAACATTAAATAAAGTAGAGAGTAAATTTTATTGTAGTAAAGGATCATTTCCAAGGCTATTATAGTGGAATGGGTTTACTATATATACTATCTTAGAAGTCAAGGTTCAATCTCAAGACATCATAGTGGATAAATTCCCATACCAAACTAGGTTCACTCCCCTTTCCAGCCATATCTATCCCATGATATATTAATCATTAACTAATTAATATGAGAGAGATTTAGGTCTCTTCCATCACATAATTAATTTCATACATATGCGTGCCACAAGATCATAAAGCATTAATAACATGAGAAAAAGTAAAAAATATGGGTTTCATAAACATTTAATTATAGAATAAATCATGTAAAATAAATAGGCTTAATAAACATTTCATCATAGCATATCCCATGGAAAAGAAATGGGTTTCATAAACATGACATAATTTCATCATAGCATATCCTTTAGAAAAAATTAATAGGTTTCATAATCATCTTTTCATCATAAAAATAAACCATCCAAATAAATAATAAGTATTTTATCATTATATCATACCCAAGTAAATCTTAAGTAACATTAAAGGATGTCATCTTTTATGTAAAATGTTTCTGAAAGATCACTTGGAATTTTTCTTGAAGAAAATACACTTTTCACTTTGAAATCACTTACTCAAAATACAAAAATTTTCAAATTATTAAATATATAATTTTCTTTGAAAATAACCATGAAATATTGTAAAGAAAGCTTCAAAACATTTAGTTCTCATGATGGTTTAAAATTCCGAACATGTTGTATATATTAAAATAAAGATTCCATTCACATTTTTTGGTAAAAAAATATAAAGATCCTTGTTCTGAAAATGAAAAGAATATTAATTTTAAACCAGTTTTTAAAAATTAAAACATGGGTAAAAATTAATTTTAAAAATAATGTGAGAATAGTAAAAACATTATTTAAAATAGTTTTAGAAAACATGGATAAGGAAGAAAAATGATTTTCGACTTAAGGGATAAATAAAGTCAATTTTTCTTGAAAACACATTTTTATCTCATGAATACATAAAGAGAGTGTTGGGTCGGAGAGTGATGGCAAGAGGGGGGGGGGGTGAATTGCCTTCTAAAAAATAATTAAAAATTTAAAAACAAAGTTAAAAGTGCAGCGGAAATAAAAGAGGCAAGACACAAAACTTGATAACGGAGTTCGGCTTAAACCAAAGCCTACGTCTCCGCTCCCAACTCAACCGTTGAGAGATTTACTACCGCTTGCTTTTTAATGGTTTTAGCAAGAAACCCACTGGACTTTAAGGTAGTCTAGAACCTATTACAACTTTCTTTTAATGGTTGAGAAAGAACCCACTAGCCTTCTTACAGGTGAAGGCTAGCTCACCTATGAATCAAGCCTTTTAAAGGGAAGGCTTGACTAACCTCTTCAAACCTTGAAGGTGGTGTGAAAACCCAAACAAAAGGAAGATAAAAGAAATGGGGGTTTGTAGGCACAAACCCAAATTAATGCTCAAAAAGATAAATAATGAAAAACCGTAAGAGGAGAAGTCTTGGGCGCCAATGGATTGATTGGAGTTGATGAAGAGCGCTCCCAAGCTTCTATGGTGATGCTCCTTGGATGTGGAAATGGGTTGGAGCAATTGAGGTTCCTTGAAGGAATCCGCCGGAGGTTTGCCAAATGATGAAAAATGTGTCTGTTGGCTTCCGTTGGCTTGGTTATAGTTCCACACTTGTTCCGGGGCTTCCTAGTCCTTTATTTATAGACGGGGAACCCTCATATGGCCGTTCGGGGTCTTCGGAGCTGTTGGAAAAGTCTTCGGAGCCGTTGGGAGCAGGCTGGTCAAAGCCCAATAGCTAGTTTGACTGGCTCCACCGGCTGACCGGTGCTTGGCCACCGGTTGGCCAGTGCTTGGAAAAAGGAGAGGCCTTCTGCCCAGGCACCACCGGTTGGCCGGTGAGGAGGCCACCGGTTGGCCGGTGGTGAGACAGTAGGTGTCCCTTCTGTCTGGGTTCCACCGGCTGGCCGGTGATGGGACACCGGTTGGCCGGTGGTCTGGACAGAGGGGATGCCTTCTGTCAAGATTCCACCGGCTGGCCGGTGGTCATCCACCAGTTGGCCGGTGGACTGAAATCAGTCCACTTTTGCCTTCTGGCTTTCTTGGCCCAATTCCTTGGCAACCTGAAATCATGCCTATCATCCAAAAACACTTAAAACAAGATTAGATAAATAAGAGAGTGATTGTGATCATGAAAATTAAACCACGAGGGGTACGAGAGGTACAACAGTCTCCCCCTATTTTGATGATCACAATCACCAAAACTAGCAATGTAAAAGACTGAAATGAAATGCATGCTTTAAAGGATAAAGCAAAGCATGAGAGAAATATTTGTCCCCCAATCAACCAAGAATTTATCCCCCTTTGTGATTATCAAAATAGCACGGGGCATAAAACTTGATTGAGGGAAAGGTTGAAAAACAAGATAGTGATTTTAAACCAATTGAAATTTTTGAAATTTTAATTGAAAGTTTTGAATTGAAAGTTTTGAGAGAAAATCGCAAAAAGGCTTAAACGATCCTAACTCCCCCTAAATAAAAACAACAAATCACCGGGGAGAGGATTTTAGAACCGAGACAAATTTTGGTCCGGTGAGACTCGCTAAAAGGGATTTTTCAATCCAAACTTGTCTTGTGGCGGGTCTTCTCCTATGAAATTCATCATTAAAGGAAATGGTTTTGGGCCTTCCATACCGGGCATTTTTGCAATTGCACTCATAAATTAAGTTCCCAGGTTTTTTACAATAGTTGCAAAATTTATATTGGGAGATACCCCTTACAAAAATAGTTGGAGCATGGGAAGAGGAAGCTTGCTTGGAATATCCAATCCCTTGGGTGGTTCTAGATATGCATTGGGAACCAAGGAGCTTCGAAAGGTTATGTTCACCTTCGGTGAACTTATCTAGGTATTCCCTTAAATCCTTGATTGTTGATTCCATAGAATCAACATCGGGAAGGTTTTGGATCTTGAGGGACAAGTCCTCCTTTTCTTTGAGAAGTTATTCCTTTTCGGAAGAAAGTTTTTTGAAATTCTTTTTTAAAGCAATAAATTTGGAAGAGAGTTCGTGAAAACCTTCCTCCAATTGATCTCTAGCATGTTGGAGATCCTCATAAGATAAATGATTGAAAGAATTTGAATAACTAGAGGATGAGGAGTCGGAAGAGGATACCTCATGAAATGCCATTAGGCATTTTTACCATTTTCACTTGAGGAGGAGGAGGAGGAGGAGGAAGTGGAGCTATCACTCCAAGTGGCCTTGAATGCCTTCTTCTTTTCCTTTTGCTTGGCCTTTTTCTTGTTGAGTGGACAATCGGGCTTGTAATGGCCTTTCTTGCCACACCCATAGCATGTTACCTCGGGCTCGGATTTTTCGTTGGGTTGAGCCTTGCGGGATTTCTTCTTCTTGTGCTTCTTCATGAATTTGTGTATCTTGCGGGCAAGGTTCTCGATTTCTGAATCTCCGCTTGAAGAGGTAGACGATGAGGAGGAGGAACTTTCTTCTTTTTGAACTTTGAAGGCGATGTTCATTGGAACTTTGATCGGTTTGCCTTCCTTTTCAGCTTGCCTCCTCATGGTGATCTCGTAGGTCATGAGGGATCCGATGAGCTCTTCGACCGGCATGTTCTTGATGTCTTTTGCTTCTTGGATTGCCGTGACTTTCGGTGCCCATGTGCTTGGTAAGATCCAAAGGATCTTCTTGACCATCGTTTCTGCAGACACATCATCACCAAGGGACTTTCTCCCATTGCAAACATCAGTAAAACGAGTAAACATTTCAGTAATATTTTCAGATGGATGCATGGTAAAACACTCAAAATCTTGATGGTACATGTCCAATCGAGTATCCTTACCTTTGTTGGTCTCCTCATGGGTAACCTCCAATAGTTTCCAGATTTCATGAGATGAATTGCATGTGGAAACTTGATTGAATTCATTACGATCAAGGCCGCAATGAAGAGCGTTCATGGATTTTCCATCAAGATCGAAATTTTTAATATCGGCTTGAGTCCATTTGGATTCATCGGGAGAAGAGAGAGAATAACCATGCATGACAATTTTATAAATAGGATAACCTATACTTATAATAAAATTGGTCATGCGGGTTTTCCAATAAGTATAGTCGGTTCCATCAAAGAATGGAGCACGACCCAAAGAATAGCCTTCTGGGGCGAAAGAAGTTGAAGCCATCACAAAGGATCTTGAATTTGAAACCGGTTAGGGTATTACTCAAATTTTGCCTCTGATACCAAATGTTGGGTCGGAGAGTGATGGAAAGAGGGGGGGGGGTGTGAATTGCCTTTTAAAAAATAATTAACAATTTAAAAACAAAGTTAAAAGTGCAGCAGAAATAAAAGAGGCAAGAAACAAAACTTGATAACGGAGTTCGGATTAAACCAAATCCTACGTCTCTGCTCCCAACTCAACCGTTGAGAGATTTACTACTGCTTGATTTTTAATGGTTTTAGAAAGAAACCCACTAGACTTTAAGGTTGTCTAGAACCTATTACAGCTTGCTTTTAATGGTTGAGCAAGAACCCACTAGCCTTCTTACAGGTGAAGGCTAGCTCACCTATGACTCAAGCCTTTTAAAGGGAAGGCTTGACTAACCTCTTCACACCTTGAAGGTGGTGTGAAAACCCAAACAAAAGGAAGATAAAAGAAATGAGGGTTTGTAGGCACAAACCCAAATTGATGCTCAAAAAGATAAATAATGAAAAACCGTAAGAGGAGAAGTCTTGGGCGCCAATGGATTGATTGGAGTTGATGAAGAGCGCTCCCAAGCTTCTATGGTGATGCTCCTTGGATGTGGAAATGGGTTGGAGCAATTGAGGTTCCTTGAAGGAATCCGCCGGAGGTTTGCCAAATGATGAAAAATGTGTCCGTTGGCTTCCGTTGGCTTGGTTATAGTTCCACACTTGTTCCGGGGCTTCCTAGTCCTTTATTTATAGAGGGGGAACCCTCATATGGCCGTTTGGGGTCTTCGGAGCCGTTGGAAAAGTCTTCGGAGCCGTTGGGAGCAGGCTGGTCAAAGCCCAACGGCTAGTTTGACTGGCTCCACCGGCTGACCGGTGCATGGCCACCGGTTGGCCGGTGCTTGGAAAAAGGAGAGGCCTTCTGCCCAGGCACCACCGGTTGCCCGGTGAGGATGCCACCGGTTGGCCGGTGGTGAGACAGTAGGTGTCCCTTCTGTCTGGGTTCCACCGGCTAGCCGGTGATGGGACACCGGTTGGCCGGTGGTCTGGACAGAGGGGATGCCTTCTGTCAAGATTCCACCGGCTGGCCGGTGGTCATCCACCGGTTGGCCGGTGGACTGAAATTAGTCCACTTTTGCCTTCTGGCTTTCTTGGCCCAATTCCTTGGGAACCTGAAATCATGCCTATCATCCAAAAACACTTAAAAAAGATTAGATAAATAAGAGAGTGATTGTGATCATGAAAATTAAACCACAAGGGGTACGAGAGGTACAACAGAGAGAACAATGAGATGAGAAAATTTATTATAAATAAATAAAAATAGGAAAATAATACTAATGATAATTTTTGATTGGTAAATCATGATAATTCATCATTGAAAATTTAATTATGGACAATCCTAATAAATAATGAGATTGGAATATATATCCCTTACTAATTTTGTATCTTTTGAATCATAAACCCCATGAAATAGAGATACTCAAATTGATATTTAAATCCTAATAATTTTCATAAGAGTAATAATTAATTATATTCATGTATATTATATATACCACACAAAACAATCCATTGGTGAATATGGAATGTGTCTCAAAGATGTAAAAATGAGAATAAAATCCCTAACTCGAGTTAATCTTACTTAAAAATCACTCTAGAATCCTATATAATAAATTTAAATTTATTAAATTTATATAATATAATAATATACCTACTTATAATATCATATATTATCCCCTTATAATGTTTAAATATCCCGTAATTAATAAATCTTTATTAAAAATCGACATTTTTGGGTGTTAACGGTATCGTTTTTCATGAGACTTTGGGTTCTGTAGTTTCGATCCATGTAATTTGATCATAATTATATAAACTAAATAATTTTAATAATGATATAAATATAATATATATTAATTATTTACATATTTAGATATATAAATAAAATTATTGATAGAAAAATGGGATACACTATTCATATAGATGGTTAGTCGTATGTACGCATGAACATTGTTTCCATTTTTTTAAAAACATAAGGAATAAAAGGAAGGTAATAATTATAATTTAAATAACAATTATTATGTTTTATATATAAAATATATTTATTTAATTTATCCTTATTACCTTACTTTTAAATCATAAGTGAAAGATGAATCACATTGTTTCATGAGGTAGTAAACCGCCCTAAACATGGGCGACATTATCTTATCCCCCTAAAAATGGAAATTAAGAAGTTAAATGTGATATTAAAATTATAGAAGTATTATTATTCCAAAAATATCATATAATTTTATTAAATACATAATTATACCCAACCATGAGAGTCGGAGATGGAAACCAAATTACATCGGTTCGTAAGGCGGTAGACCACCGTACGCATGATCAACAGTTTTGTTTCCCATTTGAGGGAAGAGGTGATAGATATAGGTCATGACCATAAATTAAAAAAATATAATTATATACATAACACAATTAGGTTATTATATTATGATGTTTTAATAATATTTTAATTATTAGGAAGAATAAATAAAACCAAGACCATGGGTAAAGAATGTCACCTCTTCTTTAGAACTTATTAGGGTTACACAAAAAACATTCTGAGGTTGGATTTATGATCAAACAATGGAATCTAGGATTTTTTTGAGGGAATTGAGGCTGGTATTTGGGTAATTATTGACCTAAAAAAATTATTTTTAAGTGTAAATATAAGAGGAGGGTATAGGTCCTTTTATAAGTGGGGAAAGGAACCCACATGGAAACTACTTAGAAATTTCCCAAAAGAATCCAAAATGATAAAGTCATTCACAATAAAAAATCTTCAAATTAACCATAGATTAAAATTTGAGATATTATAATATTTAAACACATCCTGAAAATAGTATTTTTACAAGTTTAATTGAAAACATTTCCCTTATATTTTGGTTTACCCTTGGGAAACATGTTTTAACCTAAACCATGATAATTAATTATTATTATTTTAACTATTCATTATGACAAAAAAATTAGTTAAATTTATTAAATAATATTAATTATGATGAATCCAAATATGGGAAAAAATTAAAAATTCAATTCACATAAGTGGAAGAATTTAATTTAAAATTAAACTCATAAATGCAACGAAAAAACAGTTTTCCGAAGAAAAAGTTCTCCTAAGTTTAAAAAGTTTTTATATAAAAATTAAATATAAAAAGGGTTCCAATGAAATAAGTTGGATTAATAATAATACAATTTAACTAATTTTTCTTCTAAAACCATATTAAAAAAACTTGGAACCTTTTAGATTCTTAAAAAAATAGAATTCTTAATTAAAACAAGTATTTCTCACTATTCATAAAAAATAGATATATTCAAAAAATTATAAAAAAATTACTTTAAGATAATTTTGAAATGTATATTTAAATATAAAATTTATTTTTTATCTATTTTTTTTATAAAAACATAAAAATTCATTTTTAAAATAAATTCTCAAAACACGACGAAACCATTTTTGAGGAAAAAAACATTGTTTTTTAAAAAAAAATACAAGATTTATTTATATGCCATGCCTAAAACAATTTAGATGAATTATAAGACATTTTATTGATTATATACTATATAAATTTCATTAAAAAATTTCAATAATAGTGATAAATTTAATTTATTAAGGTAAAATGTCTTTGTGCGTATAATTTTTTTTTCCAGAATGTTTTTTCCATTATATTACTTTTTTTATTTCAATTTATAATTATTTGACAACCAAGGAATTCGATTTTTATTTGTGTAAACCATACATTTTCATAATTGTCTTATTCCTATTCATATATGCCATTCCAATGGATATAAAAAACAGTCACATTAAATAAAAAATTTGGGTGTTACATCCTACCCCCTTTAAATAAATTTCTCACTAAAAAATTGGTCACTCCACTAAAAAAAATTGAGGAAACTTAAAATCATAAAATTATAAGTTTCTTATGTATATTCATCAATTTTTTGGTATCACCAAAAAACTTTGACCATGTGAGTGGTCTTATTTGGAAACAAATTCTCTCTATGATCCATAATCTCTACCAGTTGCTCCCCATAAAAAAAGTCTTACTCCAATGGTATGACTTTTGAGTTCTGTAAATCTATTGGATTAGATATGTATTTCATTGTGGGAGATATATTGAACACATCATGGAATTGAGAGAGGTTTTTTGGAAGTTCCAAATGATAATATATTATCATAAATTGATCAAGGATCTCAAAGAGGCCAATATACCTGGGGATCATCCTCATTTCTTCTCGAATCTTGTAAGAATTTTCCACTATGAAATTTTTAGGAATAGTTTTTCACTAACATCAAATTCCAAAATCATGATAATTATTTTTAGAATATATTTTCTACCAAATCTAAGATACCGTGATGTCTTGGTGAATTTATCTGACTTTATCTTTCATTTCGTAAAATAGCTCAGGTCCCAATAGCTTTATTTCTCCAACTTCATTCCAATACATTGAATCTCTAGACTTATTTATATATATGGATTCACAAGAATCCATCTAAATTATCGAGTTAAAACTATTTTTGTAAGAAAAATCAAATAGATGAATGTGTTTATCTCAAACACCTTTGAATTATAGGGAACAAGATCTCATCATATCCTCTCATATTTGAATTTTCCTCTTAGACTAACCATCTGTCTGAGGATGATACACATTAATGAAACATAACTCTGTATCCAGATATTATTGAATAATTTTCTAGAAAATTGAGGCAAACATGGAATTACAATTAGATATAACATAATTTGGAACACTATGCAACCTTAACACTTATTTAATGTATATCTTAGGAAGTTAATCTAGAGATAAATCATCTCTAATAGCAATAAAGTGTGTTGAATTTGTAATTTGATTGACTAAAACACATATATCATTATTCCCATTAGACGTTTTGGGATGTCCAATGTAAAAATACATGGTGATGTATTACCATTTGCATTATGTTATGGTTAATGGTTTTAATATCCATTTATACTTTTGTATCTTAGCCATAACTTTTTAGAATACCAACCACTGAGATACAAACTATAAAATATCTATATTCATATTATCCCACCAAAAATAAAATTTTAAGTCTCTATAAATCTTTCTACATCTAGTATGAATAGAGAATTAAGAACTATGATCTTCCTATAATAGAAAATTATTCAATTCTAGTATGTATGGTGCACATTCAGGATTTCTAAACCTTATAATTACATCATAATCAAGGCAAAACTCAGGAACATTTCTTACCTCCTTATATAGTTTCACATCTTCCTTCTACACCTCTTTAATCTATACAAGGATAGATGGTTGAAAAATCATTTGATAGAGATAATATTTCTCCCCTTCCACCATTGTTTCAAGATCTATCCTTTTTAAATCCATAAATATTAGAACTTTTATGATATTCATCAGCGATAATACAATATGACCATTTTGGATCAAAGCATCAACCACCTTGTTCACTTTCCTAGGGTGGTAATATATTAAGTAGTAGTAATTCTTGGTCAACTCTGATCTTCTCCTCTGGAACATATTAGAATATTTCTGAGTGAATATATATATATATCAATATATTATGTTTAGTAAACATCTCTCACTTTTATCTACAAATAAGAATTCTATAATATTTAATTACCAAATTTTCAAATCCAACTATAAATCATGATTTGGGTAATTTTTCTCATGAACCATCAATTTTCGTTAGGCATAAGCTATGAACATATCGTTCTTTATGAGAAAAAAACTCAATCACTTCATTGATCCATCAATGAAGATTAAAAACCGTTATCAACTATAAGGTAGTGTGCAGATAGGTTCATCCTCTGACCATATCTTCATCTCCTTGAAATTATCCCCACATTCATTAGTCTAGAGGAACTTGGATCTGTTCTGAGTTAACTTGGTGATTGTATTAGACATCCATGATAAATATTCCACAACACACTGATAATATTCATCAAAATAAAGAAAAATATGGATCTAAATCACTGTGTTTGGTCTACGATATTGTTCAATAGCCTCTATATTTGGTGGATCTAATGATATACCCTTTCTTGATATTATATTACCCAAAAATGATAATTTTTATAGAAAAAATTCACACTTAGTAAATTTTTTATACATATTTTCATTACTCAGGGTCTCTAGAAAAATACCTAAATGATCTTCATCATTTTCCATTATATTTGAATATGTAAGAGTATCTTCTATAAATATGATAAAAAACTATTCAAAGTAATATATAAACACTCTATTAATTAAATTCATGGATATGGTTAGGGAATTGGTAAGACCAAATGTAATCACAGTATATTCATAGTATCTATACCATGTATAGAACATTGTCATGGTTATATCCTCCTTATTGACCCTCAATTGATGATATCTAGATTGAAGACAAATTTTTTAGAAGTATTGAGCTCCACAAATTTGATAAAAAAAGTCATCATTATGGTGTAAAGGATACTCGTTCTTTATTATGGTATTATTATGTTATCAATAATCAATATAGAGTATCATTGATCCATAATTATTCTTAACAAAAATAATTGGTGTAACCCAAGGTGACACACATGGTTGAATGAATCCCCTATCAATATTCACCTAGAGTTGCATCTTTAATTCCTATAACTTAATCGAGGAAATTCTATAAGAATTCTTATAAACAGGATCAACACTAGGTATGAGTTTTATTGAGAACTAAACTTCAATATTTAGTGAAAGACTAGGAAACTCATTCATAAGTACATCCAAAAAAATCGTGTAAAATATGAATATAATAAATATTAGTTTCTCCCAAAAAATTTGAGATAAATATCCCTCATGAATAGATAGTATCTCCCATATAATATAATAAAATTCCATTTAAATTTCATTTTCATCCTTGAATTAAAATATCTTCACATGACATTGAAAATAATTCATATAATGTCCTAAATTATGACATCTCATTTTCAATCAATGAACCCTTAGTTTTTACCTAGGTCATCTATAATAATCATCTATTCAAATCATTAATGATGATTCAAAAAGAAAATTTGAACTAACCAAATCATACCACCCTGGAGTTTTAAACTAGATATGTATCAAGGCCTATTGTCATTCTCCAAGTGATGATCGAATCAAATATCAATGTTCCCTTTTTAGAGTTATCACCCCAAGGTACTAATGTATCAGAGCTACGCCTTCTTGTAATATCCAAACATGTATATTTTTATATGAAAATCACACTCTTATCTTTTACATAACTTAGGTTTTTTGCATATACTTAGGATTATACTAAGGGTTCCCACTAAATTTTTATCATAATTGTTTCCAAAGGTTAACTATACTTATCCTCTAATACCAACTATAGTGATTGAGGATTTTTATAAATAAATATTACATCTTTTTAAATGAATATCTATTACATTACAACAATAAATTCCCAAGGATCTTAAATGTTTAGTGCCTTTGCGAACTTGGATACATAAATAATTCTTTTCATAAGTGAACTACATCATCTCTGACTATGTTCTTAATAACTAGAACCCTTCTTAGACATGTCACACATAATATATTTCTTCATAACATGGGGAAAGGGAAAATAAGAAAGGGTGATCTCAAATGCACAATAAAGGTTAAAAAGGGATATATCAACATACCATGAGTATAAGGGTATGAGAACATGATATTAACATTTGAAAATCCATACCATTAATATCATTGATCTAAATCTTGAATCATGGAATAAATCTTGGATTTTCATAAGACAAGAATTAAAAATGAATATAGGAACATGAGTTAATAGAGCATAACGTTGGTATAAGAAATAGAATTATGGAATACACATAACCAAAGAAAAAAATTTCCATAGTAGTCAAGGCTCATTTACACAGTTAACATAGTGGAATGGGTTCACTCCCAAAACCATTTTTGCAGTCAATTTTAACTACCAAGACTATCATAATGGAAAAAGTCACATACTGGACTGGGTTCACTCCCCATTCCATTCTTGTTTATTTCACGAGATATCAATATTTACCCAATTCATTAGAGGGAGATATAGGCACCATAAATCACATAAATAAAATCATACAAATCATTAATATTAGATCATAAAACATTCATCATATGATAACTTATGAAAAGTAATGCATTTCATAAACATTTAATCATAGAATAACCCATGTAAAAGAAATTTCTTTCAAAAACATTTCACGATATAATAACCCATGAAAGTAAATTGGTTTCATAAAAATTCATCATTTCATCATATAAAACCCATGGAAAAGTAATGGGTTTCATTAAAATCTTATCATCATAAACATAAACCATCCAGATAAAGAACAAGGATGGTATCATTGGATCTTATCCCATGTAAATTATAAGAGACATAATAGGATGTCATTTAGTTGGAAAAAGATTTTAAAAGACCAATTTGAACATTTTTCAAAGAAAATATCATTTTTTACTTTAAAATCACTTATCTAAAATATAATAATTTCCCAAATATTAAAGAAAACATTTCCTTTGAGAATAATTTTTAAAACATGATAAAGAATCTTTAAAACATTGTGTGATCATGATGGTAGAATATTATTTTTAAACCGTTTTGTAAAAATTAAAACATGGGTAAAATTTAATTTAAAAAATAATTTGGTAATATTAAAAACATTATTAAAAACATTTAAAAAATTCATAGACATTGAAGAATGATTTTTGACCGAAGATAGAAATAAAGTTGATTTTTATTAAAGACATATTTTTGATCTCTTGAGTACATAAATAGAGGAAAATGAGATAAAACCATTTATTTTCATGAAATATACGAGGTATAATAAAATTCATTAGAATTATTAAGATTTATATCATGAAATTTCATCGTTGGAAACTTAATCATGGACAATTCTTGTAAATAATGAAATTGCAAAATATATCCTTTACCACTTTGGTATCTTTTAATTGTAAACCACATGAAAGAGATATCATAGAATGGATATATAAATCCAAATAATTTTCATAATAATCATCATAAATTACCATAATGGTTAGTATATACACCACATTAAAGAAAAAAGTGGTGAATATGGCATGTGTCTCAAAGATATAAAAGTGAGTTGAAAATTCTTTACCCAAGTTTTTCATTCTTAGAAAGATCTCTAGCCTCCTATATAATAAATTTAAATTTATTAAAAATATATACCATAGTAATATACCAAATTATAATATCATAAATTATCCCCTTATATTGTTTGAACACCTTTTCATTAACAATTCCTTATTAAAAATCAACATTTATGGGTGATAGTTGTTTCATTTTTCATTAGGTTTTTGGTTTAGTAGTTATTGTACTTGTAATTTTATCATCATTACATAATATATAGAATATTATTCATGATATAAATACAATATATATTAATTATATACATATTTATATTCATTTGTAAAAGTTCTATAGAGAATAATGAAACGTACTATTAATGAAGATGGTAAGTTGTACGTACTCATGAATGTTGTTTCAATTTTTTGGATTGAAGTAATGAAAGATAAGTTGTTAATAATTAAACTTTAAAGAATAATTAATATTTCATTTATATCGCATATATTAATTAAATTTATCTTTATTACCTTAAAAAAAGTGAAAAAATGAATCACAATTCTTTGCGAGGCGGTAGTCCACCGTATATACGAGTGATGTTATTATATCCTGTATGAAATGGAAAGTGAGAAATTATATGTGATATTAAAATTATTTAAGTAAAATTATGTTAAATATATAATATAAATAAATTAAATATATCATCATACCTAACTATGAGAGGCAGTTATAAAAAATTAATTACGTTGGTTCGTGAGGCGGTAGTCCTCCATATACACGATCAACAGTTTTGTTTTCCATTTGAGGGAAGAGTAGATTGATATAGGTCATCCACTTAACATAATAAAATATTGTTATATTTAAGATACATAGGTTGTTATATCGTAATTTTTTAATAATATTTGAAAGATGTGGAAGAATAATAATAAATTCTTAGTTAATAATGTTACCACTTCTTTGGACAATCCCTATATGTTTACACCAAAGCCTTCCTAGGTTGAATTTCTGATAAAAAACGTCCTCTAGGATATTGGGGGGGGGGGAAATAAGGTATTTGGGTAGGTATTTTGTTAACTAAATTAATTTTTATGTCTAAATATAATAGGAGAGGAGAGGTTGTTTTATAAGTGGGGAAATAAACCCACTTGGAAACTACTTGTAAATTTTCCAAAAAGAATCCAAAAATATAAAGTCATTCCCAAGAAAAAAATTTAAAAATTAAAATATATTAGAATTTGGGATAGTATAATATTTAAATATGGTCATAAAATATGATTTTAAAAACATTAGTTGTCAAAATTAACTTTATCATTTGTTTTAACCCCCGGTAAACCCATTTTAACATTAACTCTGATAATTAATTTTTATTATTTTCTCTATTCATTATGAGAAAAATTAAGTTAAAATTATTAAATAATATTAATTATTATTATTAAAAATATGAAATCCATTTTACCAAATTCAATTCATATAATTATTAGAATATAATTTAAAATTAAAACTGTAGAAGCGACGAAAAAACAGTTTTCCAATGAAAAATGTATGATAAGTTTAAAAGGTTTTTCTATTAAAATTAAACATGAAATTGATTTCAATGACCTAAATTGTATTAATAGTAATATTAATAAAATTATTTTTTAAACCATAATGAAATATTTTTTAACTTTGTAAATGTTTTAAATGAAAAGACAATTCTTAATAAAACTAGTGTTTTTCACTATTCATTGAAAAATTAATTTTTTTTTTCATAAAATTATCCAAAAATAAGTCTACGTTAATTTTGAAATTTGGATTTAAAAAATTAATTTTATTTTTTCGAATACATTTTCTAAAACTATAAATAATTAATTTTAAAATAAGGGTGTTAAAATGAGATAAAACTGTTTTTTCATATAACAATAAATTTATTCTTATGTCATTACTAGAAAATTTTTAGATGAATGATAAAATGTTTCATTGAGTATATAATATATAAATTTCTTTAAAATCATCCAATAATAGTGATTAATTTAATTTAATAAGATAAAACACTTTTTTTTATATTAAAATATTTTTTAGAAAAACATTTCCTTAATATTAAATTGGTATTTATTTTCATGTCTAATTAATTGATGACCAAAGAATTCATTTTATTTTTTTTAAAACATAAATTTTCATATTTTAATAAATCCAATTCATAACCTATATTCCAATGGCTAATATACAACTATCACATTAAATAATAATATTGAAATAGTATAGCACATTTCGTTTAAACTGGATGTTTCTTTTAATGAAAATTATCAAAGTAGTTAAATTTATTGGAAAAAAATATTTTATAAAGTATTGTCATTTTATAATCACAAGATAATCATAAACAATTCACCTTTAATAAATTTAAATCTATTAAGAGGTTGGGTTTTAGAGAAGAAATCATCAAGATGAAGGTTGGTATAAACAAAGTCAAGAATGATATCTTCTTTTTGAAAGTGATGTCGAATAAAATGGTTCCTTGGATGAACATTTTTAGTGAGACAGTGTTGGATAAGATTCTTAGAGAAAATTATCATAGTACTGTTGTCATACTTGATAGGTACATGATAATATGTTATCCTAAAGTCAAAAATAGTATGTTTCATCCATATACCATGGTCGTAAAAACTCCCTATGGCTTTATATTTTACATTGGATGTAGAAAGAGTAATATAGTTTCTGCATCATACTAATCTATGATATAAGGTAATTTCCAATTAGATTAAACGTTTCACTAGTGATTTTTATATCTAGATGGAATCCACTAAAATTATTATTGAAAAAAATAAGTAATTTCAAAATAGGTTTACTTTTTATAAAACGAAACAAGGTTTTTAGTTCATTTAAAATTTTAAATGATAATTTTGAGGGATTTAAAATAAGATTCTTCATGATTTTATTTAAAATTAGAAGAAAGGAATACACTAAACATGATATTTAGACTTTTAATGGTATTATAAAGTAGACTTCAAGTCATAATTCTATAAATCTTATTATCGAATTAAATTTTGAATTCATCCAACTTTTGTTTACAAGTTATAGTCATGGGTGTGCTAATTTATTTAACATAATCTATACCAAGATTCTTAAGAATTTAAAAAGTTTATTTAATTTGGTTTAAACAACATCCATCATAATTTTTTAAAATTTAAAAATCAAGGATGAATTTATGTTCTCCCATAAAACTCATTTGAAAATATTAATTCATTAAATTGGAAAATAAATTACAAATATTTTCATTATTTGAGCTTAAAATAACATTGTAAATATAAATTTGAATGATTAATAAATCATTAAGTAAAATTGATATAATGAGTGCAATATAATTTTCCTATTTTGAAATCATTTTATAAAATAAATTTAATTTACATATCCTACCAAGACTAAGGGGATTGTTTTAAACCATAATGAAATGTCCTGGGTCTAGAAGCCACCCAACTGGTGCCCCATACCTGGTTGGACACATGGCCTCAAGCTCATTTCCCCAAATTCAAGAGGCTTCCGACTAGCTGTGAGGGCCTAGGGTGTGATAGTGGGGAAACTATGCCCTCATTAGAAGAGTGTAACATAACGTAATAAATAATAACAATAGCGGAAGTAGTAAACAACATGAAACTAATGCAAATAATGAAAAAATGCAAGGTAAAGATAGACAGAAGGAATAAAATATCATAATGATGTAGCATGTTACATGTTCTAAGGAATCAGTGAAAACAATATACACTGCAATCAAGTACAATACAATACTAAGGTATAACAATACAAAATGAAACACAATAGCATCGCAATCCTTGGCTTGGTCCTTTGCTCTTCTGCTCCAAAGCAGCAATCACGTACCTGTATAAGGAGACTTTCCCCCATAGATGCCTGTATAAATATAGTCTTTTTGGTAACAAAAACATGACTCAAACATGGTGTGATAAATAAATCCTAGTAGTCAACCACCTAAGGTCTCTGCCAATCTGTCAGTGAGTATATGCAACAATTTTGTATAGTAATGAAGTGCAGAAAACTAGCAGGTACTCAAAATTAAACAGTACTAAAAGTACTGGTATTCATTTATGGAGTTCACTACGTTCATTAATAATCCATTTACCTAAAGTATTTAAGTCTCAGAATTCATCTTAATCCTGACATTACCCACACCAAAGTAAGAACAACAGAAGGCTCAGAAGACCTTTGAACAAGTAAGTGGAGACTGAGTCCAAGCTTGTTCTTTTGCTTAGAAGACGTGTCACAATTCATTCCATTACATTATTTAAGTATTACCTGAGTCAATTCTTGAGATTCCTAAGTTGGAATTCAAGTATCACTATAGTTGTAATTTTACCGACATCCTACGAGTCCGTTCTTAGTGGTCCTACTATGGAGCCCCGAGTATCACTCTTGATGTTGGTATAAGTCCATGAGAGCCTGTCCTCAGTGGTCCTACTAGAAAGCCCCAAGGTATCACTATATGTGTAATATAAGTGTTGACACCAAAATTGGAGGTGAAAAAAATATTCTCAAAGCATTAAGGCCTACCTTGCGAAGATAGATCATGCAGCTACCGGAGCCCTGCGGCCGGCGCACAAGAGCTCCTATGTGATCCCTCACGAAGGAAGGAGGTAGGACCGCTCCACAAAGCCCTCTGATGTTGGAAATCCCTCGTGAAACAAAGAGGTGGGAACACTCCACGAAGGCCTCTTACGTTCCTGAGCCCTTGCGAAGCAAGAAGGTGGGACCGCTCCGCGAAGCCCTATAACATTCACGAGCGCTCGCGAAGCAAGGAGGTGGGACGACTCTGCGAAGCCCTCTGACATTCACTAGCCCTCGCAAAGCAAGGAGGCGGGATGATATGTGACAGTAGGTGAGGTTTGCGATCTGCCACAAAGCTCGCTGCGTGCCGAGCGTGTGCTTCTTCGCGGCGCCTCGTGCCAATAAATACGGGGCTCCCCTCGAGCCCACCGAACGGACTTTCTGACCTTTCCTCTTCCTAGCTCCTGAATCGTGAATCACCAATGCTCTATGAACCATGAGCTTCTCAATGTAATTTCTGCTTTGCGAAGTACCTTCCCCTTGGTGTTAATTGAGCCCCTCTTCAGAGAGGGATGACTTTCACGAAGCCCATGGGTCTTCGTGAAGGAAGGAGATCCTCAAGGGGACTTTGGTATTCACGGAGCACTTATGATTCACGAATCACCCCCCATGCACATGTATCCCAAGTTCCAAGGCCGGTTCATTGTGCATTGTGAATAACATTTCTTCCCAAGGCCCTGCTTTGCAGGGAATTTATTTGAGAATGTCTTTCCACTTCGCGAAGCACCCTCCATGCGCATGTAACCCATGTTCCAAGGTCGAGTCACTGTGCATCATGAAGCACATCGCTTCCCCATGTTATGATTTGTAAGGAACCATTGCTTTGCGAGGCATTGCTTCATGAATCCCTTTCTACTTCATGAAGATCCTCCCATATGCCCCTATTACCTATGTCTAGCCTAGGAAACTTCACTTCATGAAGCACAACCCTTCGCGAAGCCCCTCTATTGCATGGAGCACTAGAGCTTCATAGGGCTTCTACCTATGGCCCCTCTCACTCTGCAAATCATTTTCCCGTGCATCCCTTCATGTTTTCATGAAGAAACCTCAAAGTCCCTTGGATGATACTGCCCGTTGCATTGCTTCTACTCATGCTTCTTTGAATAGGCACACTAATGTCTATTGATTCTTCGTATAGCCACGTTAATGTGGACCCCCAACGGTTCACTACATAACACCCCCTAACCATGGTGTTGCATGTCCCTTATCTTCACCAAGGTGCAGAGCGTACTGGTTATGTAAGTCCTAGGGGTGCATAACGCACCCAAATCGTTTGAGCTGCAGGACGTTAAACTTCCAAGCACCATCGTCCTCAGCACATGACATTAAACTATGACCTCACCCCGTGCCTCGCACGTGGGGTTCCCCCACCTTGGAGATTCTGCACGTCCACTGGTCTCCATGGGAGTGAGATCATTCCTCACATGGAATGACATCCTCTTTATCAGAGTGGAATCTATCCGTGGGGAAAGGGAAACCACCCTGTTGTAAGCCCATAGCTTTTCTTGTAGGAGGCAGTATCCCTGCCCCTCCGTTATTTGGTGCCAAATCCCTCTCCCGCTGGTCTTTGTCATCACTGGGCCTCCATCCTGGAGTAAGTCCCAACCTCATTGGCCTGCTAACCACGCATAAACCCCTATTTCCTCTTTGGGCCGCTAACTACGTGCAAGACCCACTCCACTTCCCAAGGAAGCACCTTTTGCGATGTGATCGTTAGGTCTTTGATGTCTCTTGTTTCTCACACCGAGCATGACTCACGTGGGCTTAGAGAAAGCATTGACCATCATATCCTCTCTAGGCAGCCTAGATTATAAGCCCACATAATCTGAACTACGTGGTCTTTGATCCTTGCCAAGGCAGGGTACGTAGGAAGCCTCCCTGAGGTTCAAGCCCACCACCATCTATTGGACCTTACCATCCTCACATCGGTGAACCAAGCCCCCTACATACTTGAACTACATGGTTTTTGATCCTTTCCAAGGCAAGGTACATAGGAAGCCTCCATGAGGTTCAAGCCCACCACCCATTGGTCGCTCCGACCCCATTCACGTCGGTTCACCAACACCTTGGGACGCCTCAGAGCGTAACCCCCAAATGACCCCCCCATGAACTACAAGGTCATTGATCCTTGCTAAGGCAAGGTACATAGGAAGCCTCCATGAGGTTCAAGCCCAACACTCGGTCGCTTTGACCCCCTTCACATCGGTTTGCCCCCATCCTGAATGACGTTAAACTGTGGACCCCAATCAGCGGTAAGCCGTTGTTTCCCCAGTTAGCGGTAAGACGTTGCACAAAAAACCCATATGAACTACGAGGAATTTTATCTTTTCCAAGGAAAGGTACGTAGGAATCCTCCAGGAGGTTCAAGACCACCATCTACCTGGACCCCAGGTCTTTATTCATGTTGGTTCACCGACCCCGGCCCCATACCCGAACTACGTGGTCTTTGATCCTTGCCAAGGTTGGGTACGTAGGAAACTTCCTTAAGGTTCAATCCCAACAACCAATGGTCCCAAACACTTCAAGTCGGCCCTCCAACGTCCTGCATGACGTTAAACTGTATTCTGCTTTTTGTTCCTCCATTCAACGTTAATCCATTGTCAGCCTCTTTCAGTGGAAAACCATTGTCACTCCATTCAGCGATAAGCTATTTTTAGCCTCATTCAGTGGAAATATGTTGGAACTCCAACCAGTCGTAAGCCATTTCAAAGATGAAAAATGTTCACTAAACTATGCGGACTTTGATTCCCTACCACAGGGATACGTAGGAAGTATCTTCGGGTCTCAAGCCCAACTTCACCATCGCCCTTGTGATGGTCCTATTTCATTCCCCCTCCACTTCATTCATCCACCCATCATCCATCCTGATTCTTATCTGGGCTGCCAAATCTCGGTGGGATCATGGCACCTCATACTCCATTCCATTTAACAATAGTCGGGGAGCTAGCCACACGTTACCCTGAATATTGGTGTTCACTCCAGGGGTTGCACCCATCTGATCCACTCTAACCAGTGTTCTGATCAGTCTGATCCGTCTCCACCCGACGTTAAACTTGCGGCATACCCTGTGTTAACCATGTGAAGCTAAGGAAAAACTCAGATACATTCCCATGGAATAAGATTCCCCGCATTCGATGTGGGATTCCTCGGGCTTATGTGCCCTCAAAGAAGCCCTATAATAAGGGACAAAAGATAGATGTGCCAGTGTCCCAGTGTCCAGACATGCCCCTGATGCCCAACATGATTACTCCCCTGACTGAAGGTTGCTACCCTGACCGAACCCCTTGGAATGTCCCAACTGAAGCAGCGTAATTAACAGGTCTCCATGAAGATATGGAACTAGGAAGAGTTTCAAAAAAGAACGTATTAAATCTATAAGGGATACTTGGACTAGGTGACGAGTTACGAGGAGAAATCCATGGATGGAAGAACCAACATCCCATCATCCCGTTTCGATCAAGGAGCACACATCCCTGAAAAAGTGACGGATGTTGCCCGCCTTTGGAAAACGGGAATGTAGGGCAAAAAATGCACGTCCTCCACAGAAGTGACATGCGTGCCCCAGTGAAAGCATCAGAAACAGAAATGGTGAACCTGACATGAAATTATTCTCGTCAATATGGATAATAGTAGTGCTCGAGGCATCAATGGATTGACGTGTCACCAGATCTAGTTATCTAGCGTTGGGTCCCGCCAAGCAAATAGTGGGCCTGGCGTGAAACTAACCAGAAGTTGGGGAAGTATAACGTTGGACATCCCGTTATGCGATGTTGTTAGCATGGATCCCTCTTACTGGTCATGGAAGACGGAATGGCGTTGGGGCATTGGTCGTCAAATCCTTTTTCTTTCAACAATGATGAGTTAATCTCCCTGGTTCTCAGAAATCATGTTGCTTCTCTAGGGATGCAATCACTGCCTTCCCATCGACGTAGGGGCAGGGGAAGCACCAACGTGGCCATATCAAATGGCTTAACCTCTTCCACAATAACCTCTACATCTACGTCCATGGGGAGCTCACGCCCCATCTCCCTGTCCGAGGTCATCCAAAGAAGGGTGATCAACGAACTCATGCGTCGTTATGAGGAGGAGGGGGTCATCCCTATGCGGGATATGGCCCGCCTGGACTTGGAGGCATATGTGTTTCACCATCAATGCCGCCCCTGAGGGCCGGACAGGGAGTCGCTACTCCCCACACCAACATACAACTGTTTCAGGAGCCTCTCCCTAGAACACTTCAACGATTCCATGCCCTATGTAGATGAGGTAGGTGATGCTTGGCCCAGCCCGGTCAGAGTCTTGTTCTAGGGGATCCTAGTGAGGACTCCCACCCAGCTGCATCAGTGTTGCCACTCGGTCTTGCTGGATGAGGAGCAGGTAAGCCACATACTTACACCCCTGACTCTGATTCTTCCAACCCAATGCCTGCGTCTGGCGCAAGCTGAGGATGCCCACAAAGGGGCGTCAACTTTGGCAGCTACTATAGCCCGAGCCTTTGCCAACACATATCATCAGTTCCCTGCATACACTAAGAATGGTTACTTATACGCTCGACCAGGATCGAGGCCCCAACTGCCCCACGGGCAGGCCGAGTCGACTCTCTTGGTTACTGACATGAGCAGTGGCCACCGCGAGCTAACCCGTAGGGATGCCACCCAGTACAGAGGTCCTCCCTATTCCAAAAACACAGAGAGCATGGTCGTTCCCTTCTTCAAGGCTCGACATGGAGGTCCACCCCATTCCACCCTCAATCTGGATGAGGGTCTTCCCCACGATGGTGATACTCGATACAAAAGCCTCTCCCGTGCCCATTACACTGGGTATGGATTCATTTCTCCTTCCCCTAACCTCCAGTGTAGGGACATTGCCTATCCAATCTCACTTCAATTCGGGGATCCTCCCCGTGTCCTTTTAGCAGCTGGTGAAGGTCCTCCTCTCCTTGGAAACCAGAGTGGTGAAGGCCAACCTTGCTCCACCCGCACCCAACATGGAGGTCCTGCCCATGTGCAACTAGACCGGTACAAGGACCCTCCTCATTCTGAGGTCTCTAGGTAAAACAATCATTGAGGTCCTCCCCAGGCTTCTTCTAGTTCCAGTAGAGGTCTTGCCCGCTCCAGTTCTACCCATGGTGGTCCTCCCCATGTCCCCTTTAACATTTTTCCTGGCACTCCTCGCTCCTCGGCTTTCTCGGGTGGAAACACTCTCCTCCCCAGCACCAGTGTGGCCGAAGGACCTCGTGTCAGAAATCTTCCCTATCCTGAAGATCCATCTAGGGGTAGGAAGGCGGGTCATCGCTACCACAAGACAAATTATGTAAAGGCCCAGACATAGATCAAACCGGTCTGCTTCTCAGACTCTGAAGTGGAGTACGACTCAGCACGTGAACCCTCCTCTCACTCATCCGAGTCAAGGGCTGGGGCAGGAACAAGGCACATCATCCTAGTACTCCTATAATGCAAGGTCCATAGGGTTCTCGCCTCCCGTCATAGATATATCCAGGAGGATGAAAATCTGGTGACCCCGCAGGTTATGGTCGTGAAATCACCACCTTCGTCACTAGAAGAACTCTCTACCTCGATAAGATATCACATAGAACTATTCTAGGGACCAATGGAAGGTGAGAAACATCACGTCCTATCGCCAGTAGCCCTAGCCCCTGATCCAAGAACTGTGACTGTTAGCATGTATTATCGTGACATAGTATCCAGGTTGCTACACTCTTCAGAGGAAAGCCTAAGATTCGGCGACCAGTCATCCTGCTCACCGTACTCTCCACCGGCTAGCCTTCCGTCCAAGCAGTTTGCCTCAGTACCGCTGCCAGTTCCTTAGCCACCCCTAGTTGATGAATGGGGTAATCAAGGGCCAGATCCTGAATTTGAGCTAATGAGCTTATGGAATATACTCACAACAAATCACTTCCCTGAGATGTTCTGGACCATGGCAGCGTCAAATTTTCACGTCTCAGAATCCCTCTCCCCAGAGGAGGTTGAATGTTTCCACAAAAACCTCTAGGCGACACACTTTTTCCTTATTCATCAGTGAGTGGTTTATCCTAGGAGCCAACCGCATTTGGACGAAATTGGCAAGCCATGCAGTCTAGTTGATCTAGCTGCGCTCCCTGTGGCCCAGTGCCCTGAGTCACCAGGCCGCTGTAAGGCCCTCCAACAACAATGCGTTAAGAGTATCAAGGTACTCCTCAAGATCATCAAAGAGGCTTCCCCCCATGGGCAGATCCGTGGCCTGGGGTAGTATGCGGCCCTCCTCTTTAGTCCTATCCAGCGGCAGCCCAACATTCTAGGCGATATAGAAGACATGCCCCCAGGAAGGGTCATGGTCAACATGGCCGACATAGTGGATGAGGAGGATGAGTTAGAGATTCTTGATGGGGACTTACCCCTAGAGGGCATTCCACCACTACTGGACCCATCGAGAATGGTTACGCGCCAGTAGAGGAACCTACTAGGTCTCCTTGCACCCACTGAGGCCTTGGTACTCAACCAGAATTCTGGTAAGGGAAAAGAGCACGTCAGAGTTACCAAGAAATATGACCCATCCGCTTCAGTGAAGATGGCGGAGGAGGACCCCGAGAAGGCCGTGTTGCACTAACAAATTTCTGAGAAAAAGAAGTTGGTCAAAGACCTCCTGGCTGAATGCGCTGTAGAGCGATGACCTGACTACGGAAAACCTTGGCCAGTACAGTAGGGGCAGGAACAACTTCCCCTCGGTGAGCTACCTCCATGAAACCCTGATCACACTGCTCCTGTGAATAGGGTTGAAGCCAGAGCTTACGACAAGAGGGTGTGGTATGTCTCGCCAAACCCTCCTGAACGGCACGACAATCCAAGGAATCCATCTTGGGTTTCCCCAACTGCCCCACAAGTTGCTCCATCGGCCGCTCCATGATCCACTGAGCCTGTTTATCATGTGGAAGAAACCACCAATGCGCTCGTGGTAAGGGATCCCTATCAAGATAGGGAACCCTACCCAGATGATCCTATGGTGGCACTCATAGATCATCTTGAGGCATTGGAAACACAATAGGTGGAAATCCCACCTGATGGTAAGCCATACCCAGCATGGGTGGACGATATTCCAACACCTCCAGGTTTATAGAATCCCACCTTCTCCCCCTTTAACAGGATGGGGGACCCACCGCAGCACCTGGACCACTTCAACTCATGGTTTGGGCTCATGTTAGGGACTCCAGTGCAGCAGGAGGCTACCAAGATCCACTGTTTTGTTCAAACATTGGTGCGGCCGACATTCATCTGGTACAACCAGCTCCCCGTCGGATATATAACCATGTGAGAGGACCTTTGTAGGTACTTCCTCTACCATTTCATCTCCACCACATGGAAAAAAAGTATCACATACATTTTCAAGTGTAAACAAAGGCCTCATGAGCGTGTCACGGAATTTATCACCCGGTGGAAATGGCTTATATATTTCATTGACATGCCTTTGACTCAGGAGAAATTGTTGATGATGTGTGTAGGAAATGTCAGGATGGAACTGGTTCCCTCTATGATAACCCAGAACTACCCCGGGGGATTTTGATAATTCTCCGATAAGGCCCAGCGCCTGGAAGAGGCCTTGCAATAGGCTGGCCAGGCACGACCGCTGCCTCCTACAATTCCTACAAGAAGAGCTGTCAGAGATGAGCCCACCGAGGTGGCCCAGATAAAGGCCCCCAAATAGCTGGAATTATTACCAGTAGAGACACCTCCACAACCTCGCAGAGTCCCCCCACCACTAGCACAACCTCCAGCCCAGCAGCGTCCGCCTCAGAATCGGCAGGTGCCCTTACGAAATGCACCGCCACCACCCTAGGGAGACAACCTGGTTCCGCCTCCTCGACAGGATTCTCCAGCCCCTCGTTAGGGCCAGGCTCCAAGGCCCCCTTCCCAAATAGAAGAAATCATACCACTCGTTCAATGAGAATCAGGTTCCCAGCTATTTCAGAAGTGCCTTGGAATAAGGGATCATGCGTTTTCCTGAGTGTAGAAGGCTAGAAGAGGCGAATCTCACTGATCACCCCAACTACTGCCCCTATCATAGGATCATGGGGCACACACTCAAGTAGTGCTATGTGTTTGACGACTGGATTCAAGACTGGGTTGATAACAACATAGTCAGGCTGAGCCCAGCTCTGGCACAAGTAGCGGGTGTGTTCGTAAGGCCAGATAGTGAAAGCAACGATGAAGGTGAGTGGGAGCAGGTTTCTAACTGTGGGTCCCAGAAGTATGATTACTAGATGGCTCAAAAAACAATCACCCATCCCCATGGAATCATTTGAGCATGCTTGAATCAGTCAGAGCCTTCAGAAGATGCGACCACCACTTCTGCATCATCATCTCAGCCGACCTTTTCCCAGAAGGGAAAGTGTCGGCAAGGCAAGGGAAAGAAACACACCCCTCCATTGCCATCGTCGTCCTTCAATCTTAGAGAATTCATTCCCCCTAATATGGGGATTCCACCTGAAATCTGCCCAGTAGTGGATGACTCTTCTAGTGATAGTTAAAAGTATGCTTCAGTTAATACCGTGGAGTTGGTAAACCCCTATATGACGCCCGATGATGGGGAGCACCAGACGAACCTCCCCAACGTCCCCAGCTGACGCCAACGTCGGCAGAGCTACGTCCATATGGGTCATTGAGGCACATAAGTTGGAACCTCCAACTAGGTCGTATATTCCACTGAGACCAGTGTAGGTCTCAGCACGCGCAACCTCTTCATCCCGTGTCATCAGGCCCGCCTCCACCGTCATTTTTACTGCTGGATCAGGCAGAGCCAATTTGACCATGTCGAAACCAGCCTCACCCTACTATAGGACGGTCTCAGTCATCCATCCCTCATCCGATAGCTACTCTGCGCGCTTCAACTAGTGAGTGGCAGGATATGCCCAACACCAGTCAGCCGCCGGTCCAACAAGTAGGTATCGCCATTACTCCTATCACAGAGTGGCCTCCTACAAGTAGAAGTTCACACTTGGTACATAAATATTATGTCTTCAAGCACCTTTCCAACATCCCAGCGAGGATTTACATCCTCGAGACCCTTCACTTTTCATCAGATATGTGCGAGGAGCTCCCTGAGGCTTTAATAAGCCCCCTGCAGTTTGAGACGAAGGTAGCACCTGCAGAAGAATTTCATGCTGAAGTGGTCGAAAATGATGAATTTCATGCCATAATGTCATTCTATGGAGAATTCGAAGGATCTCCCATACAGGGGCACATCCACCACTGTACATTACCAGCCAATTTAATGGTGTGGTGGTTCGCCGCTATCTTGTTGACATTGGCTCTAGGATTAACCTTATCCCGATGCGGACACTGCAGAAGCTAGGGTTATCCGAAGATGACTTGATTTCCTCTGATTTAAGAATCCAAGTATTCGGCAGGACAGAGCAGTCCCCCGTCAGCAAGATCCATTTGAAGACCTAGTTCGGTGGCCTAGTTTCCAGTACTGAGTTTATGGTTGTCTCCCAAGACACCGTGTACAATGCATTGATTGGTATACCATGGCTCCACCTACACGCGGTGGTCCCCTCGTCGTATCACCAGTGCCTCAAGTACTCCCTTAATGGCCAAGTAGGTGTACTCCAAGGTGATGAATATCTTTTCGCCTCTTGTGAAGCCCATTTCCTAGATTCTGTCTATGACAAGAGCAAGGATAAGCAGATTCAAGCTAGTGAGGTCGAACCCGTCACGGTTGCAACTGACCCTTGGGTAGGTCTGGATGATGCCTACGTCTTCCTGATCCATCGATTGAAGGCTAAAACCCCCAACATGGGGCAATGTTTTGTTGTCTCTTGTACAAGAGGGAAGCATATTCCCAAGTCCAAGTGACTGTGGAAAATCACCTCGTAATCCTACACAAATCAGGCTCAGGTGATCCCGGAACCTCCTACTCTTGTACGGTATCAGGATGTCTGCCCCATGGCAATAGTAATATGTCATACGTTTCTGTTTTGCTAGGCTGGAATTAACTAGATCAAGCCAACGTGCCACTATTTCTTTTATATGATCAAGTGTTGCCCCTTGGGTCGATGACCAGATGGGATTGGGTCAACAACCTTCATTACTATGGTTTTGGCAGTACCAAAATCTCCCAATGTTGTGACCACTACTTCTGAGGCTGGTACTAGCCTCCCGTCAGGATCCACTGACCTAGAGGAAGCTCCTCCCACTGGGGATCCCTCCACAATTTAAGAAGAGGATCTGGAGGACGTTCCCCCCACCTTTGAAGAGGGCGTCTCCACCATGGTCGGTGAACTAGTACAGGTGAACCTTGTCAGCGAGGAAAATCTGAGACCCACATTGATCAATGCTACCATGCCTCTCGAGGAGCACCAGCGGTACATAGACTTCCTGAAACAACATCATGATTTGTTCACCTAGATCCACAATGAGATGTCAAGAATAGATCCTTAGGTAGCTATCCACCGCCTTGGTCTCTCAAAAAATCTTCGCGGGTTCAAGCAGCCTCCCAGAAAGATGCACCCTTCTCATGGTGCCATGGTTGAGTCCAAAGTTGACAAAATCATTAAAGCCAACTTTGTCAGGGAGGTCCAGTACCCCAAGTGGCTAGCCAACATTGTGCCAGTCAGGAAGAAGAATGTACAAATCAGAGTCTGCATCAACTTCCAAGATCTCAACCGTCACTATCCAAAGGATGATTTTCCCCTTCCTACGATGGAATTTCTGATTTATGATACTACTGGGTTCCAAGACCTCTTCTTCATGGAAGGTTACTTCGGATAAAACCAGATCTGAATGGAACCTGAGGATGAGGAGTCCATATCTTTCAAGGTTCCCCAAGGTACTTTTTGTTACCAGGTTATGCCATTCGGCCTGAAGAATGCAGGTTCCACCTATCAGCGGGCCATGCATTGCATATTCAAGCCAATCCTCTGGACATTGGTGGAATGTTATGTGGACAATCTGGTTGTAAAATCTCTCCAATTCCAGGACCATCTCAAGGACCTTGAGAAAGTGTTTGGCTTCCTCTGTTCTGACCATGTGAATATGAACCCGCTGAAATGTGACTTCGGGGTTACCTATGGGAAGTTCCTTGGCTTTGTTTTCAGGCACTAGGGCATCTAAATTGACCCATATAAGATCAATACCATCAACTAGATTCCTCCCCCGAGCAATATTCGGGAGTTTCTAGGTTTCCAAGGCCACTTAGCCTACATACACCAATTCATTGTGAATCTGGCTGGAAAGTGTAAGCCCTTTTCTCAGCTCATGAATAAAGGCTCCACCTATGAGTGGGACGAAGTGTTCCAAACCAGGTTTGAGGAAATCAAGCAGTATCTACTCCAGCCTCCGGTCTTGATTCCACCCATCTCTAGAAAACCATTGATCCTGTACGTGACTTTCCTGGAATGATCTCTTGGCTCCCTTCTCACCCAGAAGAACAATGACGGAACTGAAAATAGCCTCTATTACCTCAGTCATATTCTCTTCGATACAGAGACTAGATACTCCCCATCGAAAAGAGCTGCGTTGCACTGGTATTCATAGTACAGAAATTACGACACTACTTATAGCACCATGAGGTACATCTGGTGTCTCGGGTTGACCTGCTGAAGTACATTTTGAACCGCCCCATGTTGACAGGACGACTAGCACGATGGGTAGTAATCCTTCAACAGTTCGACATCAGTTTCATGCCTCAGAAGGCTATCAAGGGACAAGCATTGGTAGATATTCTTGCTTCCCATCCAACCCCCGTGGACCAGTCCCTGGACCTGGATTTTCCCGACGAGGCAATCCTCTTGGAAGATCATGCCATCCCTATGTTGGAAGATGCACTTCTATGGTGCCTCTCGGAGCCCCACTGGCAAGAGGCACAATGATCCTAAACTCAATAGAGTAGGTCTAGGTATTGTCTTTATTACCCTGGAGCAAGCCATTCTACCGTACTAATTCCTATTTTTGGCAGGCTTCACCCACAATGAAGCAGAGTATCAAGCCCTCATCACTGGCCTTGAGTTGGCCCTCGACATAGATGTGCCCCATTTTCATGTGAAAAGTGATTCTGAACTAGTCATCATGAAAATCGTCAGTGACTACGTCATCAGAAAGCTGGAGCTCGTACCATTGTTGGAGTGCACTCTCTAGCTAATGGCTCACTTCCCATCTTGTCCAGAAGTTACGCATGTACCTCGTTCTCAGAACGGTCAAGCGGATGCCCTAGCCGACCTGGCTTCATCACTCACTGAACTTGAGTAGGATGATTTGATTATCCACGTGGAACATCAGAGAGTCATTTCTCATGTCACCCCAGATTATGACAATGACCTGTGGGTAAGCCATCTTACTACTGCAGCCTCCACGTCAGGACCCCCAGGTTCCTCAGATGCAGTGGTTGATGTGACTCCCGACTGGAGAGCCCCTGTTGTTGAGTATCTCCAAAATGGTTACTTCCCGGTGGATCGGGCTGAGCGTGAGAAAATCCGACGCCACACATTGCATTTTACCCTCTAGAGTGGTCCTAGCCTTGAGTAGATCCTCTACAAGTGTGGGTTCAATGGTGTTCTCCTCTGTTGCATCCAAGGAGTCAAGATTTCTCATGTCATACAGGAGGTTCATGCCGGTTCTAGTGAGGCTCACTAGACTGGGCCGAAGCTGTCCCATCAGATCCGAATATTGGGGTACTTCTATCCCTCCATGATCCATGATTACATCGAGTTTGCCAAGAGATGTCACACATGAAAATTTCATGAAAATTTCATGCATCAGCCACCAGAACCTCTTCACTCCACCAAGTACACTTGGAAATTTGCGGTGTGGGGACTCGATGTCATGGGACCATATCCATCAATGAAAACTCACTGGTGCATGTTTATCCTGACCGCTACAGATTTATTTTCCAAGTGGACAGAGGTAGTTCCACTCAAGGAGGTCAAGGCCCGTTCTATTGTCGACTACGTGAGCTCCAATATCATCTACCAGTTTGGAGTCCCTCATGCCATCCTCAATGATAACGGCACCAACTTCTAAGAAGCTGAGCTGAATAAATTGTATGCCAAGTATAACAACTTTTTTAACCATACATCCTGCTACCACGCGTAGGAAAATGGAAAGATCAAGGCATTCAGAAAAACCCTCTCTAACATTTTGCAGAAAATGGTAGGTCAGAACAAGAAGAGTTGGCCAGACAAGATCTCTAGTGATCTCTGGGCTTACCAGATGACGACTTGTAATTCCACTCAGGTGACTCCATACTCCCTGTTGTACGGAACTGAGGTCGTCCTACCCATCAAGATCCAGATGCATTCATTACGCACAATGGTCTATGACCAGCAAGCACCAGATAAGGTAGCCAAAATTTGTCTGGCTGAATTGGAAGCACTTGAATAGAAGAGGCTTCGTGCCCTGCATAATTTGGATAGGCATCAGAATTAGATAGCTAGAGACATCAACAAAATGTTTTCCTCCACTATTTTCTACAAGGCGACTTGTTATTGGCCCTCTAGACACCAATGATCCCTGGTAGGAAACCACCCAAGTTGCCCAAATGGGAAGGACCTTACATAATCTAGAGGGTTTAACCTAATGGAGCATACTCCCTAGTGACCATGGATGGTGAGAGTATAACTCCTCTCACCAATGCCAAGTTTCTCAAGAAATAATTTTCCTAAGCATGTTGTTCCTGCATGACCTTAAACTATTTGGTCCTGCATGACCTAAAACTTTCTAGTTTTGCACGACCTTAAACTGTTTTTTCTTGCATGAACTTAAACTGTTTGGTCCTGTATGAAATTAAACTGTCTGGTCCTACATGACCATAAACTAGATAATGGTCTAACATGACCTTAAACTATTCGGTCCTACATGACTTTAAACTATGCATCGTCCTGCATGACATTAAACTGCATCTGAAGAACTAAATATGGATTGATTCCCATCGATATGGGATACGCAGGAACACTCGAGTATTTTTTCTTGATCCCAGCCTCAAACTCTTCTCTATAACTATCCCCCTAGGTATAATTCTCCCGGAGGATCCTTTCATGATATGGTTTAGGATTCCTTAGCCCCACTCATGCCAAGATTATAACGGTCGCACCATGTGCCCACTCCCCGTTCTTCTATCCTCCCATGTCCTCACCATACGACGCTAAATTTCATGGCCTTTGAGAACTATGTACGGCTTGATTACCATCCTCATGGGATACGTAGGAACACCAAGACATTTTGACTGTTGGCCCAGTCCAAATGCCAGAATATCACCTTGGGTCAAGACATATGGTGTGCTACAGGCTTCTTCCCCAATCCACGTCGAGCTCATCTCAATCCTGCCACACTTCCCACTACCCAGAGGTGTTCGACTCTTTCATAGATGGGAAAAACTATCCTTCACCCACTCCTTTGATTGGGACTCCATCATCTTTCCCATCTAGAAGGGACCCCGAATGGTAGGGATGCTAGGCCCAAGGGATCTCATACCACTCCTAACCAACGCCCTTGAGGATGTTGATAATTTTTTTAATAAGTCCCACGTTGTGAATATGGTTAGTGGTCGATGCTCATTTGTTGTTCCCATTCTAGGTTACTATGAGGACGCTGTGTTTTGAATATGGTCAACAGTTATCCTTTGTCATCAGAGTTACCCCAAAATGTCCCAAATATTGAGTGTAGTTGTCCATTCTTCCCTATTGTATCTCTAAGCGACGAACTCCCTTCAGGTGATTCTAGCTATTAGAGCCCTATAAGGTAGGGAGGGCCAAGTACAACTCCTTTTTTCCCACACCGATCATTTCCCATGTGGGATTAAGAGCTGTGATGAGGCGGTAACCGCATAAGAGGTCGTATGACTACCATTGGCCAGGACACCCAGCCTCAGAAACCTTGGCCTCCTCAGCCCCCTTGGCCTTTTTCGGACCCTGTCCCAAGTTCTTATTTAGGGTTATATGGCGTGGTATGGGATTATGTCCTCATTCACGTTGGGTTACTCACTATTCCATACACCCCCCTCATTGGGGTATCTTACCCATATGTGCATCATTTTCCGAACTATGTGTAGCTTGATTCCCATCCTCATGGGATACGTAGGACCGCCCGAGCATCTAGTCTTCGGGTCCAACCTCATCTTGGCCCCTTGGCCAGCATTCCCCCAGGGAGAGGACCATATGGTGTGGTATGGAATTATGTTCTCACTCATGTCGGGTGTTGTAACAACCATACCATTTACCTCCTACTGAGAGTTTTCCATCCACTTGTGCTATCCTCATTTTTTCAAATCTTCTGCTCTCAAGATGAGCCCCTCGGTCCTCTTCAGAGATTCAACAATGTTCCCAAGGGTACTCTGGTTCATCACCAAGAGTGTTAGATTCTACCTGGACATGCTTTCACCCATTTCTCAGGCTTCGTGTTCCCCTTCACTAGGGCTTCCAAAACCCTTCACACCCAAAGGGACCCCTAAATGGCATGGATTCTAGGCCCAAGGGCCCTCTTACCATTATGGGCCAATGTCCTCAAGGGTTTCGAGCAAAATATTGATACAAGTCCCACGTCGTGAATTTGGTCAGTGGTCGACACTCATTTGTTGCTCCCACCTCATGTCACACGATATGGATGCTATGTTTTGAATACGTTAAATAGTTATCTTTCATCATCACGCCAACCCCATTAAGCCCAAAGTTTCAGTTACATGATTCACACCCTTTTCCAATTCATCATGTACAGGTAGAATTTCGAAACTCTTGTTACTATTCCTCAGTGCACATCTGCACGTTAGGAAGAGAAATCCGCAATAAGGCAATCATTTGGGGCTCCATTCCAATTTACTCTTTCCATGTATTCCACGTATTGAAAATACCTCACCTTCCCTTGCTTCCTACACCAAGTTTGACTCACTTAGGCTTAGAGATCGGGGTAAGGTATGCACTTACTTGGAATAGTCCCGCTTCCCCATGGTCCAAGTTCTAAGACCTTAAACTAGGATCTTTTCATATTGCCTCTATGTGAGAACTACATATATCTTGATTCCCATCCTTATGGGATACTTAAGAACGCGTTGGAATATCATCTTTGGGTCTAGCTTAACTGAGAGACAACCTGTCCTACTTTCTACCCTCTTACCTCTTTTTGGGCCCTTGGCCCGAGGTTTGTTTCTCAGAATTGCGCACGGTGTGGTTTGAGATTATATCCTCATTAACATCGGGTATGCTTTATTGCACTGTGTAAATTCCCCCTTTAGCCTCGTTTCTACTACATTTGTTTCACACGATGTTAAAATGCATGGCTGGTCCCATCACATGACCTTAAACTGTGACAGTGTTGTCCGGGCTTCATGACGAAAAACGGCATTGCATTGGGGTTCCTTTTCTCAAGGGACATCATGTTTGGTATCGGTCAAATACCATACCATTTTTCAATGCCTTTATTTGGATTGATTCTTGTGGTGATTCTGATACTTTCTATCCTAAGCCTGTCACTTCACAAAAAAAATTCCCTCTAAAGGACAAACAAGATACATCAAATACAGATTCTTTTAGTGCAAGGGATGGACCCACATGCCCTTGTTATCTCTAGCACTGGTACCTTACCATGCCACCTCTTAGAACTACATATGGCTTGATTCCCATCCTCATGGGATATGTAGAGACATTTAGGAATTTCACCTTGGGTCCAGCCCCAGGAATCATAAATCCTATTCCTCCTCCTTTCCAACCCCCTAGCCTGACCCCTTATGGGGAACCATGTAACTGCATCTGTGCCCTAAACAATTTCGGGATGCCCTACGAAGACATTGGGAAGCAACGACTCCCTCACCAGAGAGGTCTTGTCTAAAAGTATGAATGATCCATGATCAGATTGATGCACCCATCCAATGTTCTTCCGCTATAGTGACATAATTTCAAGAGTGTTGGGTTCCATTAGAACAAACCATCATTCCACATTCCATGCCTTGCATTCCCCTTATTCAGATCCTATTCCTCTTTCATGTATAAGGGAACCCCCTAACAGTATGGATGCTCGGCCTATGGCCCACTTATTGTCCTAGGACAATGTTTCAGAAGACTAATGGATGGCATTTTTTGTCAAGCCCCGTGTTTCGAACATGGTCAGTGGTCGACCCTCATTTTCTATCCTCATTCCAGGATAACACAATAAGGATACTGTGTTTCGAATGTGCTCAATATTTATCCTTAATTTTCATGCACCGCCATAGTGTTCTGAATCCTAGGTATCGTGATTCACACCTTCCATTCCCATCTGTTCGGATTGATTCCAGCACCCTTGGCGTTACCCCGTTCGTGCACAAGATCACACTGGGAAAACGGTAATTCAGCTGTTGTAAGAGATTCAATCTCCAGTCAGGTCTCTCCCCTCTCTTCCTGGGAATCCAGGTCGGTTTTTCAAACCCCGGATTCCTGAAACCTGGTCAACACTCGTATGTTCAGGAGAAATGAAATAGTCGTCGTCCTTTGTTTCTCACGCTGGGCTCGGCTCACCTGAGCTTAGGGATTGATCACTGGGTGTTTCACAAATATAACAGATGCGTGTAAGACCAATAAAAATAACAGAACTCATGCAGGATGTGGAATCAATTTATCAAAGCATGAAAGTATGTTTTATGGTTTGTAATCATTATAGTACCCGAGGGTCGTTCCCCCCCCCCCCCCGTGGACGGGTTAACCTCATCAAAAGAGCGTAACACCTCAACCAACCTATGGATGGTGGAATCCAAGAGTTTCTTCCGCCTGTTCATCTCCCGCTCCTCCTTGGCAGTGATGGGGCGCAATTCATTGGATGCAATCTGGGATTGCTCCACATCGGTCCAGATGACAGTAATCTCCTCAGAGGATCTCCTCATTCCCATCTTCGGCCTCTACCAGCTGGGCCTTCAATCGCAATATTAGCTTATATTTCACTTTGAGGGTGTTCAAGTGCTCATCTGCATGACTCTACAGTCGATGGAACTCATCTTCAGACTCATGAATCCTCTTGATGCTTATTGCTTTCCTCCGCTTCTAGCCCACACTGTCACCACTGTCATACTCCCGAATTTTTTCTGACATAAGATTTCAGAAGAACATGTGAGGACGCTGGGCATCTACTCCCCCATTACACAGTTTTCATAGTCACGAGTGAAGTCTATACATCTCATCCAACCATAGTGATTGGGGGTGTCATTGATGAAGCGCTGATCAGCTTCCACGATCAGCGACGAACTGTCTTGCTATGCTCTTCGTCAGAGGTCGTCTTGTCCCAGTCGGTGCGATTGGCTGGCTCATACGCAGGGAATGCCCCCAGGAACTCTTCAGCAGGGTCCACATCTAGTATTTGATCGGTCATGGTAGGACCTGATCTATCTGATTGATCCTCGTCAATAGATCCTACCTCAATGATCTCAGGTTCAATCCCGCTGATAGTCCCACCAGTGATTGGGAGTGCCGCCGCTAGGTCGGTTTGGGCCTCCGCCTCCACGATCACCAGCATTCCCCTGGGAAGGATGGCCCAAGAAGCCCCGACCAACCTCACAAAGGTGGACCATTCCATTTGAAGAACTGTGCGTGCCAAAAAAGTACATGGATGTCAGTAAACATGGTTAGGGGATGACAATCATAAAATTTGTAGAGGGGACTTACAAAGATTGAATTCATGGTCTCATTCTTGTGATGATGTCATCAAGACCCCGAGGCGTGGCCCCCAATATATTATTATAAGGTCTGAAAGCTCTGAAGGTTTCACCTCAGGTGTCCTAGCCCCACTGGACGTGGCAGTTGATGCAACCGTAGGTATAGATTTTGAAGGTCCCACATTTGCATTCATTGAGGGATGGGAACAGGTTCTATGTATGAGGTCCTCCTGCATATTTTAGATGTTAGTAAGAAGTACAGAACGACCTGGGAGTAAACCTTGAGAAAGGGGTTTTGGGTTTTACCTCGAGTTCCTCAGCGAATTCTTCAAGGTCCGAGCCCTGATCACCAAATTCTCCCTACTCCAACGGGCTCCCTCTACCAGCCTCGTCCCCCCAGGAGGACTCGTTTGCTTCTTCTGGCAGAGGGAAGTGTTCTCTAAGTTCAGTGGCCGATAATTGTGGAGGGACCGTACAATCTAGCAGCACCTTGAGGAGGTCTATCATTGGACGTGGGGCACCCCGAGAATGCACAAATTCCTCCACATCTACCAGGTACTACTCTACCTCCGCCTGAGACACCGCAAAGCCGGACCTATTAGGGAATATCCCCGACAAGTCCATTATGAGACAGTTCAAGTGTTTCCACATCTCAGGAGGGCTCAAGAACTGTCTATTGACTTCCTCAGATATCCCGGGACTCCAGGAAGACAGTATCCTCCAGCATGTTTTATGTGACACAACCACTTCCCCAGAGCCTGAGTGGATATCCTACGGAATCCTGTCGGTGGCATCCCCTCTGGATGACTCTGTTCTTCTAAAACTGTTGGGTCTTTTACCAATGCTGGATCTACCTCTAAGGATTCACCCACAACCAGTGCGGGCCTCTTCGCCATGGAAGCCCCGCTACCGCGGGATGTACCTGCCACCTTTTGGCCCTGGCCTTGAGGTTGGGAAGGTCCACCGTCACCAGCCAGAACTGTTGGCTACTTTATCATTTCCCCCTGGTAGGCCACCTCCCAGCTTTGAGCATACTTCTTGACCAACCCGAAGGTAGAAGTAGGTGGAGGCAGCTCATTCCTTATCTTTCCATTATCACGAGTGAACATGAGCCACATATGACTTATCATGCATGGATTCTTTTCAAGACGCACCCCTAGGTAAATATGGGGGGTCAGTCGCGGCATGAACCGAAATTTACGGGAAAATCGGTGTGAGGTGTACGGCTGGCAGAGCGTTTCACGGTCCACTCTCACTACTAGGAGTCAACCTCGAATGTCCAGGAGATAAGACCGGTGCTCTTCTATCCCTCAATCATCATCCGTGAAGGCCCCCGTTGGCAACGAGAACAGATGGATGTTGAACTCTTCTAATTTCCTGGCTCGGTTTAGTACTGATGGTATGATTAGCTTGGCAGGAAAGCTCCCCACAACATTCAGGATGGATGGGCTAAAGTCCGATCCTAGAGGATAAAAAGGGTTTGGGTATTCATAAAAACCCCTAATGTTTGCCGCTATCCACCTGTACATAAGGTGAAATGGCCCACATATCCTATATGGCCTCTTCCCCTCGCTAATGTTCCAGAGAATTTTTTACATCCTAGCAAGCATCAGAATTCTTATATTCACCCTCCATCTAGTCACTAGCATGGAGGCCATGATGAATGTGCTTGGTCGCACGCCCATATTTGTATCCCTCACCGGCAAGATCCAGCCATAGATAAAGTCCAAAATGAATGTTGCCAGACTGACTATCGGCTATTGTTTGGTGCTGATGCTGAAGCCCTAGATCTTCCACTGACTGTTATCCATTAACTACCAGTAGGAGTGCTCCTTTCCCCATTGAACCCCCCTTGGGGAAGTTCGAGGCCTCACTGGAAACTGCCTATATTTTGGGAAGTTCATAAATTGCTTGAACCACCATTTAAAGTGGACATCTCTCACCGATTCCTTGTCCTCCCCCGGTACCAGTCTCATCAACGCCATCACCAGTGGCAACATCTGCTTCAGATCCTCTTATGCACCCATAGAAGGGAGGAATTTTTCATACATTGCTCCCAGTATTGGGACCCCTGAGATCTGATGCATGTCCCATAAGCTGATGCCAACCTACCTATGCTGTAGGTGGAAGGTATTGGTCCCCAATGGCTACTGGCTCAACAGCTCTGGAATCAACTCCTTCGGCTGGTAGATGTAGAATTGGGAGGCCCAAGCCACCTCATACGGGCCTACTCTCGTCAGCTCTTCCTCGAACTCTTCACGTGAGGTGTTTACCTAGTAGGACCAGGCCCAGTCATCTTTGAAGTTGCCACCTTGGCACAGGTCCCACTCCTCAGACCATCCCTTCTTTGGGTACCTCAGATCCGACTTTAGGATGGTTTGGTACAAAGGAGGGGACTTCTCCGGCAGCAATGGTTTCCCATCAATGTCATTTAGATGATTGTGTAAACAATCAGCAGTAACAGGCGTAAAGTCCTCCCGAGTGTGGCCATTGGCCTCCCTGAACCACTAACGTTGGAACACCATGTACATGAACTAGTAGGATGGATCGTCCCTACTTGCTTCAGGGATGAAGATGTCATCCCTTAGTCCAAATCCATATAAGGGAAACCTCTTGAACAATGTGTAGTCCCTTTGGATTTCTGACAATAGCTGCACCAACGAATCATGGTCGGAATGACTCTGTACCAACCCCCCCACACCCAATCTGTTTGCCATCTCTTCCCTTCAGGTAGAATCTGCAAGGACCCCCCCTGACAACCTCCTAGTGAGCCATCCTGTCCTTAAAATTCAGATGATTTTTGGCCTGGATCGCAAATCTCGGTCTCGAAGCTCAATCGCATAGATTAATACCGGAGACCGATCACGGAGCTCAATCCAGACATTGGAATCACAAAGCCTAGCACTGACCCTCAGACGCAAGACACTGAGTGCACTAAAGTGAATTCAATGATTCGTTGTGCGCTCCAAAGCAAAGGCTTGATTTGTAGAGAGCGATCGAGGAGTACGCGTAACTTTGCAAATCAAGAGTGCCAAAAAGTTAAAATCATGGAGGAGAGAAATGGACAAAAGAGAGGTCAGCCCAGCTATTTATAAGCGACGACCCCGGGCGCTTCGTAGTGTGTCCAGCCGCGACGGACTTCATGGGGTGCCCCACCCACGCGTTGGTGCTCCACCTCGTGAGCCTCCTTCATGAAGCTGCCTCTCGAGCTTTATTTTTAGGTTATCTAAATAAACCAAAAATTCAATAGACGGAAGATTTTTAATGGGTATAGATGGAAATTTCAAAGAGAATATTCCCTTGAATTTTAATAGTATGTAAACGGAAACCTGAGACCCTAACTTTAATGGTTGTGAGAATGAATAATTAAATAAAGGGTAAGAGATATAGATTTCCTAGAGCAATAATGTTTTTATCTTAGTCTTAGTTCAATCTAAATAATACGAATAAATGCTAGGAGAAAATGTGAAAATAATGAGAGTGAAAATATTATACAATATGCACACACTATAGATTATATAAGATAGGATTTATAATATAGATCGCTTTGAGAGATAATTGGTGATAATTAGTCATTGGTGAATGATGAGAAGGTATCAAGGTTTCATGATAAGTTCTCAAGGAACCCAAGGATCTTATTTATAGTATTTATAACCATCAAGAACCTTATATAATTTTACAGGTGAAATAAATAAACTGAAGATAGATTTTAATTCAATCTTACCATCATAAATTATGGGATCATAACTACTATCGTGACCCCATAGAATACTTAGTAACCTCCACCAGGTAAACGACAGTATTGCTGGAACTCCACTGCTTTTGTATGATACTTCCATTTAGATGGTGTTCCTACACCAGCTAGCTAGGGGAAATCAGAACCAATAACTACTACTTTATAACTGATCCTGATATCCAATTCTCCTCCACTAACTGGGCAGTGGGTTACTATGGAAAGGGAAGGCTACTGGACATGCCACTGAATAGCTGGTGTTTCTAGCTACCTTAAGCTCCAACAAGTGGCACCACCACTTTATTTATTGTTATTTTAAGGATCTATAACTTCACTACATGAAATTAATAAGTTCATTATGGTCTTGAAAGGATTATTCAAGGTTTTTATAATAATATAATAAGATTTCAATAAGACTAACTGGAAATCACTTAAACAAAACTATAAAATTATTTAAAGAGTATTTAAGATTATTAAAACATAATAAAGGTGAGAAGAAAAAGAAAAAAAATATCTCCAAATGCGTTTTTAGGGATTTTTCAACCTTAACTTATACAACCCTCAATTATTTTCCACTTTGGATCCATTTTTTATGTTAAAATTTATTTCTTTTTTATATTAAGAAATTATTTTTACTAAAATTTCATTCCCTTTACTTATAAAAGGTGCCACCTACCATACAAATATAAACCAAAAATTATAATTCTCCCCTATACTATGCATCATTTCATTCCCAAATAATTTTACCCCATTTTTTAAGCTTATAGACCCTATAGTTTTCCTAGATTCCTTCTAAATCCGGAAGGTTTCTAAGAATAAATCAAATTCTTATTTGTAAGTATTTTATCCCTAATAGTAATTAATCTATTTATTCTTAACTTAATATTATTAAATTTATTTCAAACATTATAATATAATTAAATAAGTATTATTATTATTATAAAAAAATTATATTTATGGAATAAATATTATCAATCTTTCCCCTTTTCCTTAGAAAAATGAAAATATTATTTGTATTACATGCGGACTACCGTCTCCATAAATAACCAGTTTTATTTTTCATCACCAAATTAAATGGATGGTTAAAAATATTTATTTAATGAATAAATATGATATTTATTATGTTATTAATATTCTAAAAATACAAAATCAATTTTTTCCTTTTTATGTTCAACGGAAAATGAAAATGTTGTCAGTGTGTACGTACGAACTACCATATCCATAGAATAATGTATTTTATTTTCATCACCATCTTAATTGTATTATTATGAGAATTTATATAATTAATTAAAATTATATTTATTAAATTAATATTATTTTTTAATTTTTATATTACTATTTAACTCATTATTAATATATCAACATTTTTCAACAAAAATTACCAAAACAATCTCATTACTGATTCCAACTCCATGAATTGGGACTAAAACACACAATGAATGAAATAAGTAAATTATAAATAATTATAAATGATATTTAGATAACCTTGTATAGCCTATTAATGATTAAATTGGTTTCAAATAAAGGGAATCAACATCTATATTTTAAAGCATGCATGAAATAATCAAAATCACTAACAATTTGATGATAAAATTAAACTAAAAATAATGAATAATTTTATAATAAAATATTATAACTGATGACGATTATATAGGGTAATATATTTGAATAAGGTTATAAAATGTGTTATTAATTTGGTAATTTTATAATACAGGATGTTAAGCAGATTGTGTGAAAGTTGGGAATAAAAGGTAAGGGGTTTTCTCAACTCAACTTCTTTTCTTGAGTCATAATTATTTTTATTTGATTATGGTTTTAAATAATTTTTATTATTTTATACTGTTAAGATATTATATTTCCTTTAATTTTAGTTTTAAAGGTAATTACATTTTTACATTAAATAAATTTTCTCTGATGGATTTATTTCTTCATAAAATTTATTGATGCTAAGAATAATTCACATCCTATCAAAATGAGCTCTTTCCATTACATTTTCATATTCTATATTACCACCAACATTCCCCTTTATTTTTTGAAATTAAAAATTTGAATTATTTATTTTGGATATTTAAATTTCACTATACCAATTTTCAAATGGATGATTTATTAATCTTTTTATATGTGTTTTTCAATAAAGGTATTTTTCTTTAAAAATACTGAAACGTTTTTTTCTTTCTCGATCATACATTTTATCATCCACTCTACATTTTCTCTGGAAAAAACTGTAAATATTATATATAATCCATTATTAAATTTTCATTCCAAGTAATTTTTATAAGAAATCATCATTTCAATTCGTATAAAATCATTTTTTCAAAAGTGTCCCATAAATCTTCTATTTATGAAAATATTAAGAAAATTTATCTAAAGGCTCTTATACATTTTTCATAGATTTTCCTATTTAAATCCAAAAGATCAAGTTCTTTCGGAATTATGTTTTAAAAATCACACTATAATTTAATTCATAAAAACTTCTTTATTGATTTTTTTTGTATCCACCAATCAAATTATTAATGAAAATTTGTGTGGTAGCATTTAGAAATGTTATAAAAACCATTTTATTTCCATGGGTTCCTTATGATATTATAAATGATTTATTTAATATGGAAAACATATGTATGGACGTTGATGTATGGAATGTTATATATCCATCCAATAAAATGATTAAGGATTTATATGTCATGATATAATAGAGCATGCAATACTTTTATTTATTCAAAACTTAAAGAGTTGGCACACTAGTATTTACTCATAAGGTAAAGGGTGGTCATGATTGGGTTTTATCACAATGAAATGATTGCTTATGCTTATGTTTATACCATATTTCCTTGTTATGCTATGTATACATGATATACCACATGTTTATGTTATATTCTTATGAATATGATTCATAGATTTTGTTTATTATCTCATGTTTCCACACACTTATGCCATGGTATGTGTTTTTTCTTTTGAGATTACATATCCTTTTTACCTGACATATGAAAAACTCTCATTTCTCCAAGATTATTTAAATCAGATATTTATCCCATGCTCATGTTTTTCCATATTCTTATTATTTTATCATTTTATGATTAATTGATAATTTTTCCCTTACTAAGAATTTTATCTCTCCAATTATTATGTTTTTCCTAATGAAATATATGCAGGATTATTAGTAGAAGGAATTCATGTGTAGAGTTGTGGTGATAAATGTTTAAGAAATTATGTGAAATATGATTTTTATTTAGCTAATCTCTAAATACACGAAAAATTTGAGATAAGGGGTTGTGATATTATTATTACATGTAATATTTAACTTATATAAATGATTTAAAATAAATATATGTTTATCTTGGTTCGTCAAATCTAATGATTAATGACTTCTTGTTTAACATAAAATCTGGGAGTGTGGTTCTAGGTCACCTTAGTTGGTATCAGAGTATAGTTTATTTATTTTTGGGGATTGTTTTATTTAGTTATAGGGATTATTACTAAAGAAAATTAGAAAAAAAATTTGGATAAGCCAAAATGTATGAAAAACATCCTAGAATATTGGTGATGTATAGAATGTCTGGAATCCTAGCAATGAAATCAAGGGATGGATATAAATTTTTTTATAGAGGATCTAGAATAAATTTACCAAGAGTTAATAACCCTAAAAAATGTTGGTTGAGTATTAACTCAATCTTCACTCAATGCAAAAAAGTGCACTAATTTCATACCTGGTTTGAAACTCTCAGTGGATAAGCTTTAGTGATTCAAAAACTCTTTACAAACCATTCTGAAAAATTTAAATATAATTTTAAATTGTAATATATAACTAATAATTTAGAAAATATAATAAGAAAATTACCCTAAATTACTATATATTGAAATTTTGGTTCCATAGGATGAGATAACTTAGGATTTATTTATCTTATGGTTTCCCTGGATATTTTCCAAAATATTATCATGATTATTTGGTTTCAGTATTTTGTTGGAATTTGTTTTATAAAAATTAATCTATGAAAGGTATGTTTCTAGAAACTCATAAGTCTTATAAATAGTTAAGGATAATGTTTTTGGGAAAAATTTCGTGAATCTGAATATATTCCTACTATAAAGCAAAATATAAATTTTGTAGTCTCACCCAAGATGGTAAGTCAGAAATTATATCTTCAGTCATACCGTCATCTATTTTTCATTAGTGAGTGATAATTAAAATCAAGAGGATGAAATTTATTTAATGGGGAGAATATAACACTAATATTTTAAAAATAGTTTCTCTTCAAATAAATACTATGTTTAATATCTTGTTTCACACACAAATCTAAACTGAAATGAAACATATCACATTATATTTAGATAAATATAACTTTTTTAAAGTAGGCATTGAATTGTCGGTTATAAATAAACGTATCCATGTTATGAAATATATATAGAAAGAATAATAAAGGTATTTTTTTATTCCAATTAATTGATAAAATTAAATAAGTGTAGCTAAATAACTAATGAAATCACTTTAAGCTTAAAAATATATTTTATTAACAAATTTATTTTTTATGCGCTATTGATTTTATTATATTACAATTAAATTATGATTTTAATGAAATTTATTGATAATATATAAAATAAAATAAGTTAAAATTCACTAAATATTTATTACTAGCCATATATTAAATTAATTTTATGCTTACAAGATAGATTTTTCCTAAAATCATTTTTATCCATTACGAGCACTTACATTAAAATTATTTTTTATCAATTTTAAAAAATAAAGTAGATCAAATGATTTTAATATTTTTAATTATAATTTAAAAATTATTTAATAAATTAAATTTTATTTTTATGAATAAATATAAGTTTCTAATATTAAAGTTAATTATCCTGATAATGGTAAAAGTTTTATTTTCTAAGAAATATTCTTACAGACATTGTGTAATTTTTATCTAATTAAATTAAATTGATATATTTTGAATAATGACTCTAATGTGATGTTTAAACATACAATAAAATATATTAACACTAATTTAATGAGTATATATTAAATAATAACATGAACAATTAATATTTTAAAAAGTTATTTTCGTATAAAACCAGTTTTTGTTACATTTTATGTTTCCATTTGAATGTTAAAATCCTAAATTTTAGAATTTAATTTTGAAAAAATTAAATTCATTTTTTAAATTATCATGAAAATATTATATTGTGATATTTTTTTTGATTTTTTAGAAAATATTGATGTTTTGGTGAATAATATAAAATAATATTTTTTCAAATACTGTGAATTTTAAGACACATTAGGATATAATCACGACTTAAATTTTTAAAAAATTTTATTTCAAAAATTTGTATTTTATAAGTAAAATTTTACATTTAAAAATATATGTATTAATTTATCAAACTATATTTGACATTTTAAAACATAAGTTACATTTTTTGTAAATTTTTTTAATGTGTTCTACATTATTAATAAAAGAATTAATTTTTATAAATTTTATAAGTTTAATCTAATAAAACTAATTTAATATTTTTAATCATAAGGTCCAAATTATGTAATAAAAACAATATTAGTTTTAGTCATAAAAACAAAAATTACTTAAGTAAAAATTAGTTATAATGATGAAAGTCAAAATGATAAAATGGTTAAATTTAAGTGGTAAAAGACGTAAAATTTGTTAAAAAGATTATCTCAAAATGAATGTTTTAGGGATTTATAAAACTTACCTAATCCAAAACCCCATTATTTACCACTTTGGATCGACTTCCCATGTTGCAAATTATTTCATTTGTATATTAGGCAATTATATTTACAAAAATGTAATTCCCTTCACTTATAAAATCAGTCACCAACCACATATTTAAAGCTTAAAAAATTAATTATCCGATATAATATGCAAAAATTTCTTTTTAAATCATCATATTCCACATTCATGAGCTTGAGTTCCCTATATGTTTCTCAAATTCCTTTTTAATGAAGAATGTTTTCAAGAAGAAATCAAATTATTCTACATAAGTATTTTCTCCTCTATAATCATTCTTGCATATCTTCATCATATATCACTTCTTAAATTTATTTTAATCATTCTAATATAATTAATTTTGTGTTATTATTTTACCTAAATGTTTTTATGTTGATGGGATTACCATTATCTACCATTCCCATTTCCTTAGAAAAATGAAAACGTTGTTCGTGTTACATACAAACTACTACCACTATGAATGAAATATTTTATTTTTAATACATAATACCGATCATTAAATGGGGGTATTTAATGAATAAATATTTTATTTATAACCTGATTAATATTCTGAAAATTTAAATAAATTTATACCTTCTTTCCATTCTATGGAATAATAAAACCATATTTTTTATTACAAGAAGATTACCACCACCATGGAATAACATATTTCATTTTCATAACCACCCTATATTTATTGTTATAAGAATGTTTTTAATGTGTTAAAATTATTTTTACCAAATTATTAATGTTTTGGAAATATTATTTTAATATTTTACTCATTATTAATATTCTAACTTTTATTCTTCAAAATTTACCGAAACACATTCATTACAAAATAGATCTTCAAAAATCATAAATAAAATTATAATGAAATAAAATTGGAAATTTATAAATAAATATATAGAATAAATTATAGTACCTTGGATAATATATAAATTATGAAATTTGTTTCAAAGAACAGGAATCCACATCCATGTTTTAAAGCATGTGCAAAATAATCAAAATAAATAACAATATGATTCTGAAAATAAACTATAACTAAATAATAAATATATAATAAAAATATATAATTTATGAGTATATAGGTGTAGGGTCCCGAAAAAATCCGCAAAGGAAGAATGAGAATTCCCTTTAATCCAAGGGAGATTCTACCCAATTTCCCCCAAAGAATTGGGAAAAATGTAGAGAATACTCAAAAGAAGGCACAAGTCGAACCGGTCCGCAGACCAGTCCAAAGATAATGGGTTGTGGCTAGTTCTGCGAAGCACCCCCTCTGCGGACCACTGTCATTCACAGAATGGAGGCGGAAGCCCTCCGCGGGTGCGAAGCAGGACGGGCGCCAACTCGGTTCACCATCACGGACTGCCCCAGCCGCGAACCACGTCGACCGACCCAGACTGCATCCACTGTCGTTCGCAGAATGGAGGCTAAACCCTACATGGTCGCGAAGCACTCCACAAGTTAGTAAAGTTTGTGGGGGTGATCCGTTCAATGCCCCCTTTGAGTTGCAGATTGACCAAGTCATCCGTAAATCGGGTTTCTGATCATATGCCTCCGTAAAAGGTGTCGCATGACCATAGATACATCCCTTTCCCCAATCTATAAAAGGGGATAAAGGGGGAAGAGCAAGGAAAAATTTTGGGGAGATCAATCAGATTCGGGTGGAAGGATTTCGAAGGAAGGAGCTTAGGATTTCACAAACAGCGAAGTTCCAGTTCGCGAACCAGAACAGGTATGAAACTGGAAGTGAATTAATAAGGAACCAAAAACACATAACAACTTGGTGAACCATGAACTTAAAATAACAAAGAAAAGAAGACCGCGAACCATGGCCCCTCTGAGGATGCACTCCCCGCGGACCAGGGAGTTTATGCCCCTTTTCCGATCCGTCGCACCACGTAGCACCCTCCTACGTGGGTGAAGCCCCGACCAACGAACCCCTGACTGGCGTCGCCCTTGGCCGTCGTAGCTCGCATGGACCTCTCCACGTACCAACCTGGTACGCGGGCCAAACTAGAATCCGCGAACCACCCTTGTTCGCGGGATTCCCACCAAGTCGCGAACCACCACGGTTCGCAGAATACCCATTAGTCTGCGGACCACCCTGGTTTGTGAACAGCCTCTCTATCCGCATAGCACCTCCATACGCAAAGGGTTCCACCATTCATATACCTGTGTGGCCCGCTAGATCCTTCGGGGTTCCCATTCTTCGAGCCAGCTAATATCCTTCCAATCTGGACCAATCCTCCGCAATCCCCTCATTGGCCCATTCATCGGCCCTGAGCCAAGGCCTCCACCAAAGCCACTGGACCCGTGTGAGGTAACCTTCAGGCGCATCAACATGCTGTTTCGAGTTCACATACCCACATTAAGCGAGGTTAAAGGGGTTTCTCTGGCCCTTGAGCGGATTTCTGAAGCATTCATGGGTTCACATTCCCATGGTAATACGGAGTCCGAGCCCGAGAGTCCCCTTTCTTCCCCTCCACTTGTTAGGACTAGGGAACTTCTCCCCTCTTCGGGGTGTGGCGGACTACCCATCACAAGGAAGCCCCCATGCACCTCCTTACTTCCCCACGTCCATGGACAAGGAAGGGTGTAGTGGGGAAGGGTGTTGATCCATCCTTATTTGGGGCCAAGTCCCTATCCCACTGCGCTTTGTCGCCATGGGCATCTATCCCAGAGTAAGCCCCAACTTTGTGGGCTGATCAATGCGTAATACCCGCTCTACTTCCCACGGATGCACCTTTCGCAACGTGATCATCTGGTCCCTGGTGCCTCTTGTTTCTCACACCGAGCATGACTCACGTGTGCTTAGAGTAGGCATCGACCATGACATCCCCTTTTGGGCCTCCTCAGAGTGTAAGGCCTAATCCATTGCCTTGGGACTCCTTAGAGTGTAAGCCCTAATCCATTACCTTGGGCTGCCTCAGAGCGTAAGCCCCACTGCAGTTCGAACTACGTGGAATTTGATCCCTGTCTCCTAGGTAGGGTACGTAGGAAGCCTCCAAGAGGTTCAAGCCCGATCACCATCGGACCCCCGGGTCCACCTTCATGTTGGTTCACCGGCACTCCAGTTCGAACTACGTGGACTTTGATCCCTATCTCCTAGGCAGGGTACGTAGGAAGCCTCCAAGAGGTTCAAGCTCGATCACCATCAGACCCCCAGGTCCACCTTCACGTCGGTTCACCAACACTCCAGTTCGAACTACGTGTACTTTGATCCCTGTATCCTAGGTAGGGTATGTAGGAAGCCTCCAAGAGGTTCAAGCCTGATCACCACCGGACCCCCAGGTCCACCTTCACGTCGGTTCACCGACACTCTAGTGTGAACTACGAGTAATTTGATCCATGTTAAGGCATGGTACGTAGGAAACCTCCATGAGGTTCAAGCCCAACAATCGGCCTTTCTGACCCCCTTCACGTCAGTTCATCCTTCATCCCGCATAACGTTAAAATGCATTTTTGGACTATGAGAGTTATTATTCCTCTCATGGGGATACATAGGAAGCCCATATCATGGGTTCAATCCAAACACGCATGTCGTTATCTTTCCCCCTGGATGACAATAAACTCCAGAGTGCCTGGTTACGAGGCTTCAAACTAGGGCCGTCTCAGTGAGTCCAGACTCCTCAGGGTCATTAATCCAGCGAGGGAAGGTAAACCTCGGGCATAAATGATTCCAAACCCCTACGTCCAGCTAACCATTTTCAACCAGGAGTAATCTATGGATACTATGCTTGGGTATAAACCAAAGATTTGCAAACATATGAATACGTCTTAAATCTATAAGAGAGTCCCAGAACAGGCAATAATTCCCCCCAAAAGGGTGTGATGATCCCGACTTCCCATCCTATCGACTAATGTGAGTTCTTAAGTGTCGCTGGCCAAATCTCCCAGCGAATGCCTGCTTTTGAAAAGCACTTCCACGTGTCATCGGATACAGAACCATTGGGAATTTCGAACCGTCCCGAAACAAAAAATGGTGAACCCAACATGAATCTTTAACCAATCATGACGGGTTTAACCTAATCCCACCCTGTGCCCCCATTATACTCACAAGGAGGGCCAATCAAGGTCATTAATTACGCATGGGATCATGAGATGATGCTTTGACGGGTTTGATATTTTTACTTGTTAAAATATTTTTCAGGTACCACACAGAACTCCTTTCGATCCAATGACGTCACGAAGGAACTCACAGGCGCGTGATTCCAACAATGCAATGACCGGACTTCCTCGCCAACGAAGGACCCCGTCACCTACCCAGCGTCTTCAACGCTGGGTCTCAGATGCATTGATCCGAGAGTACCACGTGAACGGTACTCTCCCGAAGGTGGAGGCAGCCATGCACGCCCTCCAATCTTCCAGGACTCACCAGTCGCCTGCCCAGTAGCATCCACAAAAGTATATCTATACGGCACCTATTTCCATCTGAAACCATTTCAGGAGTCTATCCCCGGAACGAGACAATCCATACCTCCCTTATCTTAGGGAGGCAGATGAGGTCGATGCCGAGGACATCATCCTCGTTGAACGGGGGTTCTGGTCCAAGGCCCCCACTGGCAGACGTTATCGCAGTCACGCTGCAACTCAGTATCCTCACGATAAGGAGGATGTCACCCTGAGGATCTAGGCCCACGCTCCCTCAGCTCCTGCCCCTCGGACCACCCGATGAGGGCGGCAGACATACAACCAGGGACCGATCATCACCCTTGTCCTTAAGGAGGAGCTTCGCTGCCCAGTCACAAAGACATATCACGAACAGGAACATACACCTGTTCGTTTCTCCAAATCCCGCCATCCAAACATGGCGGCATCAGACGAGCAGGCACGCATCCCCGCCGAGATCCATAAAGCCCGTCGCTCACGCAAGACGACACCTACCCGGCTGGCACCTCTCCCTGCCAAGGGTCATGAAGCCGACTAACCCGATGTGGTGGCGACCCAGCACCTGCATGACCATCTCCTAGTAGATGCTCTTGACGCCTACCATCCCAATGTGGTGGCGATCAACAAATCCCGCCATCCAGATGTGGCGAAAATTAATAGGTGGACATGTCTCCCTACCAACAAAGGCCACCGACTCGATACGGTGGGAAACCAAAATATGCAGGGCCAGCTCCCTACAGATGCAGGTAATGTCTGCCACCCTGATGTGGCAGAAAATGGAGAGATAAACTGGCATATCCCAGCCCATGGGCAGATTCGTTCACCTGCCCCGACATAGGATAATTGTCAGTACCCACTGACCACCGGAGGACCGGAGCAGGATATTCCTACTCCGATACCGGAATGGGCCTTCATACCTATTCCAGCCAAAGATGTCTCCCTTCATATCCTGGCAATGATGGAGGAGCATGTATCGATCCCAAATCATATCTTGCAGACTTTCCAAAATGTAATTTCATCAGCGGCAACAGCAAGGACTCGGGCCCGTGAGCCTGTCTCCCCAATTGAGGTGACTCATCTAAGAGACTAGATTGCCTCCTCGGAGTAGATCTACATCCCTGCTTCTGCCCAGGAGGGTCTATGACCATATTCCGCGACTCAAGGGTAACCGGATCAAGCAGCTTCCCTCGTTCCAACCGGGGGACACCCGTCCATCATGGTGAATGCTCCAGAGCAGGCATATATCCCTGCTAAAAGTCAAGATGTCTATCGGCTTATCCCATCAACATCAAAGGACCCAATTAGATAGGGACCCAAAGGTGAAGGCTGTTGTCAATAGCAGACGGTCCCCGTTGCCCGTAACAAAGTGCCCCAAACACACCGAAGGCAGCCAGAAAATAAAGAGCAGGTTCATGACTCCGTTCTGTTGGAAGCTGGGGTTCTCGATTCCACAAACACATATCAAAGTCTTAGAACCCTTCCCACCCATTACCTTATTATGGGAGTGGCAGTAGCAGTTGCGAAGGTCCTCCCGGCAATGTCACTACCAGTAGCTCTGAAGGTCCTCCCTAGAGCACCCGCAAGGGCCTCCCCCTCGGTCATATAACGATCGATCATGAGAGATCCTCTTTTGATACGAGTCATGGAAACCCTACATGTGGCCAGAAGATTGAGTAGAAAGATGGCCCTCCACTTTCTGCAGTCCACCCTAAAGGTCCTCCCTGGGGTATACACTGCAATCACTCTCCATGCAGTGGGACCACATATTATGATAGTAGTCCTCGCTATCATAGTCACAACTGCGGAGGCCCTCCCCGTAGTGATAGCTCATCACAACAAGAAGGTCCTCCCCTTGTCGTGGCCTGCCCTAAAGGTCCTCCCCAGCGGTTACGTTTCAACGACACTCCGCGCAGCCAGAAATTAGATCACGGTGGTAGTCCTTGCCACCCAGATAATGGAGGTCCTCCCCATAGAGACGTCAAGTAATGAGAAGGCCCTCCCCTTGTTGTGGTACATTCTGAAGGCCCTCCACAGGGTGTACCGCGCAGATATTCTCCCTGCGGCAGCTGTAATGGTAGTCCTCACCATTGTAGCAACTGTGATGGTAGTCCTCGCCACTACGAACACCATTGCGAAGTTCCTCCTTTTAGTGGCCCCAAGCAACAAGAAGGTCCTCCCCTTGTAGCAGTGTGTCTTGAAGGTGCTCCCCAAGATGCACATAGAACGTCAAACCATGATGGTCATCCTCACCGTGATGGAAGTTGTTGCGAAGGCCCTCCTTGTAACAACGCTATGCATCCAGAAGGTCATCCCCTTGCTGCGACATGCCTCGTATTTCCTCCCCAGGGTCTGCACTGAAAAAGTCCTCTATGCAGTGAGGCATCAAGAAGTAATGGTAGTCCTCGGCATTGCGGCCGCCATTCCGAAGGTCCTCCCCACAATGACATATCATATCGACAGGAAGGTCCTCCTCCTTCCGAATCAAGCACAAAAAAGACCTCGTATTCCGAGGTGCTCAGAAGTACAGGATCAAGCATGTCAGATTCCTAGCTAGTCGCCAATGACACCCTTCTTCGATCAGGATACATTCCGGGTCCATGTTTATCTTCTGAACCACCCCGGAATCGCCCATATGATAATTCAACACCCATCGGTCCTACTGCCTCTGACCACACTGACAGTGAGCATCTCAGTTGGGCTGACCAGGTGGAGGAGTCACTAGAGGAGAGGTATACCGACATGTTGCACCTGAGGAAATGACTGGCCAGGGATGATATCCCAGTTATGTTTTTCTAAGAACCCGGGTTTTTAGAAACGAGTCAAAATTCTGACCCTGTTTGAACTTTTGACTGGTTCCTGAGAAGTCTGGAAAATCTGGAGAGTTTCTGGAAATTTCCAGACTACACGTCATGTACTTTAAGTACACGCCATGTATGAGTTACCCGAGTGTCCTACCGTGTACTTGCCGAGTACATACCGTGTGAAGACCGTGTAGAAGTTTCTTACTACACGACATGCATTTATAGACACGTCGTGTATCCCTTACCCGTACGAGGCCAAGTGCATGTCGTGTGGTGTCTAGGTGTAAATTTCCATCTACACGGTGTGTATTCTTCCTTGACACACCATGTACCTTTGTCCCGTGTAGCGGCCAAGACCCTAGCCATGTGTTGATCGTGTACACGGTCCAAGGCGTGTGCTGGGCTCTATTTAAGTCGGAGTACGGAAACACATCTACACGGTGTGTACTTTGGAAATACATGTCGTGTACTTTTTTTTTATTTGATCGTCTGAGATGCCGTTGCGTCTTATTGTGGAAAACACCTTCTTTTTCCCCTTTGGATGAACCCTTCATCTGAAAAATCTCCAAGAACACAAACCCTTCCAGAATTATCATACGACCTCCGTTCTTCGATCCGTCGGGGGCAGCGAGACCGGATCAGAAAGGCTAACCCCCCACACACTTCTTCATCTTTGATCCCTCACCTATTTCTCCACAGATTCCATCCAAATGGAATATACGGATTTGACAGAAATGCTGATCTACCTTGATTCAGTCCGATTCAGAGGCAGAGATCAAAGGAGTTTCATCATACAAGTACGAGGTAGGTGGTGCATACCTTTTTTCATGTTTTCGTAGACAATTGGGGGTTGCGACCTTCGGGATCGACGTTGGGTATTGATCGAAACCCTGTTTAATTGTTTTTAACTAATTATCCGTGTTGTGGGATGCCTCGGGGTATTCCCTAACCTTGTTGTGATCGAGAAAGGCTGGGTTAGAGGCCATTTCTCATTTGGCGCAATTCAGCCGGGGGTGCTGAAATGCGCATGAATTGGACCATTGCTTTAAACTGCTATGTTTAGACTGCTTATTGAGTTTCCTAAGTTAAACTTCTAAGTTTAATTGTTAATTAGGAACGAGTTAGGTGCTGATATGGGACAACACAAGTTATTTCAATTTGACTGTTTAGTATTTGTCTGTTTTAAGTGATGCTTCTGTGTATATTTGTGAAATGTGTGATATTGCCTATGTTGAACTGATTGTTGCATTGGGCGTGGGCCATATATATTGTTGTGTGAAGGGGATCACAGGTTGGGGATTTTTATTGGTTACATTGGGTGGATGCTACCATAGGATTGGGAGTCATGGATGTCGGTTGAGGTAGTTGGACTGTTCGGGTTGGGCTTGGCCCGGGTTACTTGGATGGCGAGGCCATCAGACTTGAGCGATAGGATCGCAGGGGCACGAGGTGTCAGAGGTGTTGTGGATTGGGAATTTATTGAGGTGATTACCGCTCACCAGGTACTTTTGAGTAGTGTGCACATAGATAGACTCCGTGATGAGGTGGTTTTGACCACTCGTGTGGGTAGAGGCCCCGTAGTTGCGGTTAGGTATTTTGGTTGGGGTGCCTGTCATAGGAAGCCACGTGGGAGGTGAGGAGACTTCGGGAGATAGCATTGAGGCTGTCAGGTTGGGGGCAGAGGCTCACCATGATTTGAGGAAAGATATCGCTGTGCCTCTGGTTACTTGATTTGGGTACAAATATCGTTTTTCCTTCGTTTACTTTTTTTGAGGACAGACATCACTGTCCCTTTGGATTTCATTGAGGACAAGTATCGTTGTTTCTCCGGATGTCGTGCCATGGGAAGGTTGGGCTTTTGAGCTGGGTTATGATGGTTGGGTGTGCCTTCGTGATGACGGTACTTGAGACACATGGTGTCAGGTGGCACGAGGTGTCAGGCTACTGAACAGACATTCCGGCGTTGGCCGAAGCAGGTGACTCTTCCTGGTGGCTGCCAAGCACTAGTAAAGTCTGTGTTTACTTTTGGGCATTGTATTGTTTTCTGTTTTTCTTTATATATGCATGTCCACCTAAACACTTATATTAGGTACGCAACCTTGGGTGGTGTCCTACTGAGACTCATCTCACACCCTACACGGGCCCTTTTGGATGCGTGTAGACTTTATGAAATTGCGTGTAGGTAAAGGGTCAGCCCCAGGAGCAGGATCATAGTGCTGTTGCATGGAGATGGTATGGATCTTGAGGTCGTGCCATGCTGGATTTACCTTGTTTCATTTTTTTTCCTTTTATATCAGCATGCTTACCTTGTAATGTAGCGACTGTTGGTTAGCCATTGGCGCCATTATATATATTGAGCTGTATGACTTGTTTTCAATGAATGCCTTGGTTGTTTACAGTAGTAGTTGTTATTAATTGCTGGAATGTTGTTCTCTTTACTTTCTGCTATTGTTGTTTCTATATTTCTTCCACTGTTTATTGTTATTGAATATGATTCCGCTATGCGGGTCTGGTTCGAGTCTGCTGAGTCATTTATTTCCACTGCATCCCTACTTTTATAATCGGACCAGTACCATTACTATTATCCTCCAGGAGGGTATAACCTCCCCACTATACCTATTCAGACCCTCGCTGCTAGTCGGCAGCCTTTGGCGTTCAAGGGATGTGCGCCTAAGGTAGTGACACCCGACCCGTTTGGCACTGTTCGGGTGGCTGGCCGGGTCCGGGTTGTTATAAAGTGGTATGAGAGGAGTTCTTGACAAGGATTTAATAGCATTGGTTTGCTGGCTGCTAATGATTTTGAGACTTCTCTTTTTTATTTCTACTAGTTTTACTATTTGGGATATGGTATACTGAAGATAGGTTGTCGTTGGAACTTGATTTTTGAACTTGTGCTTGGGTGCCTGCAGCCCCATGTACGAGGGATGGATTGAGTTTCCGGGGGCAAGAATTGATGTTTGCTTTTTTCTCAAATTATAGTTGATATGTTTTCCAACTCGGTGGCTCACTTGTTTTGCGATGTTATTGATTATGATATGTAAACCTTGGACAATATGGAAAGGGTTTCTTTCTTGGCTTTTGATAGACACATTTTAGGGTATTTCAATTTCATAACTGCACGTATTCTTTGTGAAGTGATAATACCATGTGAATAAAATCAATTTCGATGCTATGTATGCTCTGAAATGTGAATAGGTGAGACTCCTGATAGATTTATTGTTTATTTCAATGTGTAGGCCATGCTTTTATTTTGTGGAATTGCATGTGCAGGATATTTGGGTCTCTCTCTTATGAGAGAAGACAGGTACAATGGTTTGAGGCAATGTAACTATCATGATTGGGTGACTTAGTCATCGGATTTGTGGCAATGTGAGTTGTCGGTACGAGCATTGCCCGAGGTACTATTGATACTTGGCTCTGTTGAGGGCGGGTAAGGAGTCCGTGAGGTCGGGATGTCGAGGGGATGGGTTACAGTGAGGGGGAGTAAGGGTAGTTGTTATGCATTGCCTTTTACTACATTCCTTATCTGCGTAGAATATATTGTTATATATATGTATGAGGGAAGTCTGTCCATTTATGGTATTTAGCGGGTTACTCCTTCATGACAAGATGGAGCGTCAGGAAGGAGAGGATACAGTACCATATGATCAGGTCCAGAATCCAGTGCAGGCAGAGCATGAGCCGTAGGTACAGGCTCAGGGACAGGATCAGGTTCAGGATCCAGTGCAGGCAGGGCAGCAACCATGTTTGGCAGGGTTCATACCATGGCTTGACGATCAGCTCCGAGCTAGCCTGGTACGTGTCTTATAGGGGATTGACAGAGGCGCGCAGGGTACAAAGCCTTCTATGGCATATCTGACGCGGGAGTTCCAGTCGCAGCACCCGCCACTTTTTCAGGGTGAGGGTGGTCCTCAAGCGGTAAAGAACTGGATAGAGAGCATACAGATGATCTTCAAATAGAAGGAGACACCTCCAGGGTGGAGGGTTAAGCTGGAAACATACATTCTAAGAGGACCGGTGAAGCGTTGGTGGGACATACAGGTTCAGGCTCGTAGGCACGAGGGGCTGACTTGGAAGGACTTCGAGGACAGGTTCTTTGAGCACTTTTATCCGTAGACACTGAGGATGGAGAGAGCTCGGGAGTTATTGAGTATTCAGCAGGGAGATATGTCTGTCATGGACTTCACAGCTACCTTCACGAATTTGTCCTGTTTTACACCTAGTATGGTGAGCGATGACGCATCTAGGGTGAGACGCTTCGAGGATAGCTTATGACACGCCATTCGGGTTCAGGTAAACATTTTCAGGCTGGGTTCGTTCTCCGAGGCAGTGAACCAGGCACTTATAGCAGAGGGAAATGAGATAGAAAAGTCTCATTTTGGCAGAGTGACAACCCGAGGTGACAGTTTGGACAGCAGGAAGCGAGGCAGAGATGAGTTCCAACTGGGAGGGCAGGCCAAGGATTCAGCTAGACCACCTCGTGGGGGTTCCTCAGTGATTTTCTTCCAGTGTGGGTAGCTAGGACATGTGCGGACTCAGTGCGATAGTCCTCCGAAGGAGTGCTAGGTGTGTGGACAGGTCGGACATCTGGAGAGGTTTTGCAGGCAGCCTTCTCAGACAGCCGGCAGGCAGGGACCAGGACAGACTGTAGCATCTGGATCTGGTTCAGGTTTGGTACCAGAAGAGGGTAGCTGAGGTTCATCTGCACACGAGGGATGTGATAGAGATAGTAGGACCCAGCTGAGGGGTTCGTGGCCAGAGACTGGAGTAGCACCACAGGGATGACAGGAATCAATCAGTCGGGCTTTAGGCCAGGTGCACGCTGTGGAGCTGCCAGGGACTGAGCAGGCTGGTGAGCCAATGATGGTGCCAGGTACACCGGGTATGGCAGTGATTTTACTTGCTTTATTTTTTTCATGGCCTCTTGAGGCATTTTCGGTTGAGTGCACGAGTTGCACAGGATAATGGTGGAATTACTAGATGCTAGTTAGTGGGATTGGAAACATATTGGATGCATTATATATTTTATTCATACATATTTGAGATGCGTAGCATCAGGAGCATCATGGATGCAAGTTAAGTGAGGTTCCATGGGCATCGGGGCATTGTGGATGCGGGTTCATGTTTTGATTTGAGCATCTATGAGATGCATGACCTCTTGGAGGCGGACATCGATGCGGTGAGGGATATGTTTGGGTGTCAGAAACAACACGTGAGCACCGAGGAGGTGCAAGGGGTGACGATGCATCGCGGGAGGACCATGGGTCTGAGGAATAGGTCGTTGGGCCTTGTTTGGTTGTTTTCTTGTTTATTTGTTTTCTTTGAGCTTTGTTTGTTGAGACCGAGTAGGAAATTCCTAAAGTGGGGAGCCCTTTTTAGGAATTTATCCAGAACCTTGAGACTAGGGTAGTCTGGGTTGTTAAATCAGGATGGGTGTGTTCAGTTCCATCTCTTAGTTTCGTTCAGTAGCTCGGGGATGAGCTACGTTAATGTGGGGAGTTTGTCATAACCCGGGTTTTTAGAAACGAGTCAAAATTCCGACCCTGTTTGAACTTTTGACTGGTTCCTGAGAAGTCTGGAAAATCTGGGGAGTTTCTAGAAATTTCTAGACTACACGTTGTGTACTTTAAGTACATGCCGTGTATGAGTTACCCGAGTGAACTGCCGTGTACTCACCGAGTACATGCCGTGTGAAGACCGTGTAGAAGTTTCTTACTACATGGTGTGTATTTATAGACACGTCGTGTATCCCTTACCCGTGAGAGGCCAAGTGCATGTAGTGTGGTGTCTAGGTGTAAATTTCCATCTACACAGTGTGTAGTCTTCCTTGACACGCTGTGTACCTTTATCCCGTGTAGCGGCCGAGACCCTGGCTGTGTGTTGACCATGTACACGGTCCAAGCCATGTACTGGGATCCGCTTAAGTCGGAGTACGGAAACACATCTACACGGTGTGTACTCTGGAAATACACGCCGTGTAATTTTTTTAATTTGATCATCCGAGACGCCGTCACGTATTATTGTGGAAAACACCTTCTTCTTCCCCTTTGGATGAACCCTGCGTCCGAAAAACCTCCAAGAACACAAACCCTTCCAGAATCGTCATACGACCTTCGTTATTTTATCCGTCAGTGGCAGAGGGACCACATCGGAAAGGCTAACCCCGCGCACCCTTCTTCGTCTTTGACCCCTCGCCTATTTCTCCACAGATTCCATCCGAACAGAATTTTTGGATTTTATGGAAACGCTGATCTACCACGATTCAGTCTGATTCAGAGACTGAAATCAAAGGAGTGTCATCGTACGAGTACAAGGTAGGTGGTTCATACCTTCTTTCATGTTTTCATAGACAATCGGGGGTTGCGACCTTCGGGCGTGATGTTGGGTATTGAGCGAAACCCTGTTTAATTGTTTTTAACTAATTATTTGCATTGTGGGATGCCTCTGGGTATTCCCTGACCCTGTTGTGATCGAGTAAGGCTGGGTTAGAGGCCATTGCTTGTTTGGGGCAATTCGGCCGGGGGTGCCGAAATGCGCATGAATTGGACCATTGTTTTAAACTGCTATGTTTAGACTACTTATTGAGTTTCCTGAGTTAAACTTCTAAGTTTAATTATTAATTAGGAACGAGTTAGGTTCTGGTATGGGACAACACAAGTTAGTGCAATTTGACTATTTAGTATTTTTCTGTTTTATGTGATGATTCTGTGTATAGTTGTGCAATGTGTGATATTTCCTGTGTTGAAATTCTTATTGCGTTGGGCGTGGCCTGGATATATTGTTGTGTGAAGGGGATCACAGGTTGGGGATTTTTCTCGGTTACTTTGGGTGGTTGCTACCACGGGATTGGGCATCATGGACGTCGGTTGAGGCAGTTGGGCTGTTCGGATTGGGCTTGGCCCGGGTTACTTGGATGTTGAGGCCATCAGACTTGAGTGACAGGTTCGCAGGGGCACGAGGTGTCTGAGGTGTTATGAATTGGGAATTTATTGAGGTGATTACCACTCACCTGGTACATTGGAGTAGTGTGAACACAGATAGACTCTGTGATGAGGTGGTTTTTACCACTCGTGTGGGTAGAGGACCCTAGTTGCAGTTAGGTATTTTGGTTAGGGTGCTTGCTGTAGGAAGCCACGTGGGAGGTGAGGAGCCTTCGGGAGATAGCGTTGAGGCTGTCAGGTTGGGGGCAGAGGCTCGCCGTGATTTGAGGACAGATATCGTTGTGCCTCCGGTTACTTGATTTGGGGACAGATATCGCTGTGCCTCTAGTTACTTTATTTGAGGGCAGACACCACTGTCCCTCTGGATTTCATTGAGGACAGGTATCATTGTTTCTCCAGATGTTGTGCCATGGGCAGGTTGGGCTTTCGAGCTGGGTTACGACGGTTAGGCTTGCCTTCAGGACATCAGTACTTGAGACACATGGTGTTAGGTGGAACGAGGTTTCGGGATTCTGAACAGACATTCCGGCGTTGGCCGAAGTAGGTGACTCTTCCTGGTGGTTGCTGAGAACCAGTGAAGTCTGTGTTTACTTTTGGGCATTGTACTGTTTACTGTTTTTCTTTACATAAGCATGTCTGCCTAAACACTTATATTAGGTATGCACCCTTGGGTGGTATCCTACTGAGACTCGTCTCACACCCTACATGGGCCCTTCGGGACATGTGTAGACTTTATGAAATTGTGTGTAGGTAAATGGTCAGCCCCAGGAGCTAGATCATAGTGTTGTTGCATGAATATGGTATGTACCTTGAGGTCGTTCCATGCTGGAGTTACCTTGTTTCGTTTTTTCCCTTTTATATCAGCATGCTTACCTTGTAATGTAGTGATTATTGGTTAGCCATTGGCGCCATTATATATATTGAGCTGTATGACTTTTTTTCGATGCATGCCTTGGTTGTTTACATTAGTTGTTAGTGTAGATTGATGGCATGTTGTTCTGTTTACTTTATGCTACTGTTGTTTCTATATTGCTTCCGCTGTTTATTGTTATTGAATATGCTTCCACTATGCGGGTCTGGTTCGAGTCTGCTAAGTCATTTATTTCCGCTGCATCCCTACTATTATAATCGGACCAGTACCATTACTATTATCCTTCGGGGGGGGGGGGGGGGTATAGCCTCCCCACTATACCTATTCAGACCCTCACTGCTAGTCGGCAGCCTTTGGCGTTCAGGGGAGGTGCGCCTAAGGTAGTGACACCCAACCCTTTCGGCACTGTTCGGGTGGCTGGCCGGGTCCGGGTCATTACAGTTTTGGCCCACGCCACCTCTCAATTCGATATACCCAAAAATTTGTCAGAAGAATGTGTGCACGACATCCGCTACAATATGTGGACAAACCTTCGCCGGTTGAAATCAAGCTTCCTGCCCTACGATGGGTATGTAGACCATGTCAAGACAATAGGAGACCACCTGTGTCACATAGACTTGGAAGCTCTTCCTTCGGCGTGGAAATAGTGGCCCGAGAGGCGTAAATAAAACATAGAGATAGCCTACCTCCATACGCTGCACCAGCTGCACCGCCTCATCGATGACGCTCCGATAAAAGTCCATATCAGGGGATGGGGGGAACATGGAGCTCTGCATTTCACTCCGCTCCCGACCCAGAAGAACCTGTTCGGCATGGTGTCTTGCAACGTCATCACATCAAGACAGAAATCAAGTGGTCTACCTGTTCATGAAAGGCAACATATCCAATAGATTCTGGCCTTGAGTAAGTTCCAGAAGTGTCAGGCCTGACAAGAACGAACCATTCATGAACTCCTGAATCAGGACGCCGAGAGCATACAACATGACTCTCGCCTAAGAGTGGCCAATCAGCGGTCATTGCCTGCCTCCCCAGAAGTGATTGATTCACAGGAGAACTCGGCACCGAACTCAGTTCACCCCCGAATGGGGGCACGCAAGATCAGGAAGGTAGCGATAGCAGCAGCCACTACCACAATCTAGGGTCAACCCCAGCCTACAGGTCTGGGGGCATTTTTAACAACAAATTCCCCCGTAAGACTAATAAAAATGGGAAGAGACTCAAAATACAAGGAATGGAGCCAACCCCAGCCCTCAGGGATGGGGCCATTTTTACCTCCTCAACAACAACCTCTCCCATGAGAATCAGTATTCTATCATCTCGGGAGGACAGTTAAAAGAGGAGGTTCCAGCCCTATCCTGTCCTTTGAATCATCATCCCCTTCAAGAGGGAGGTGTACCGTAAGGTCGCATCAAAGGAATCTCTACGTCACCCTTTTTCAAGGAGCCCGAAAGCAATCCCGGGACAGAAGAAGGAAGACCAGTAAAAGATGCGAGAGATCCTCTTCCTATTTGGAATATTACATCTTCTCCACCCCGTGATATGCATCCATCAATGCCATAGAGGTTAACCCCACGGGTAACAACGAAGATGATGCAAATTCGGATGGATTGTGAGACTATGGTTCCAGTCAGGCTGTGACTCACAATGAACCACTAGGTGTGCACACCCGGAACCAGAGGGCCACCCTAAATATGGCCGCCCCTTAAGCTATCCTTCCTCAGCTGACCCTGTGAGCTTCCAATAAGGATAAGAACGAAGGACTGGTTGCCCTTAAACTTCCCCCATCTCTTGATAAAAATGAGCCACTCACGCTCGAAGAGAGGTTCGCTCGACAGGAAGAGGAAATGAAATAATTGAGGCAGCTTAATGCCGAGCTACTCTAGAGGAACCATCTTATTGAAACCACATACCAAGAGCAGCCACATAATGAACTCCTAGTAAGTGCACCTCAAAAACGAAGGTTTAACCCAGCAAATGAATCACGGTCAGGGCTCCTTCCCAACGAGTCGCCCGGTCCGTCCAACTACCTAAATGCGGATCTGGATGAATGCCAAGACTTCCCTCTACTCAGGAGGCAACCAGAGCGAGTACGTCTGAACCCTCTGAAGGTGTCACAAACGACACATGCACCCCTGGTGCCAATCGAGCTGGATCCTCAAGAAATGCCTCGAGCTACACCTGCCTAGGACCGGGCCCAACAGGATTTAAACCAGGGTCTCACCAGCACCATCGAGGCACTGGCAGCTTGATTGGAAGCAATGGAAGGTCGACACGCTCCGATACAACCAGAGCAGAAGCCTTACCCGGATTTGGTGAGCAACACACCACCTCCACCCAACTTTGGGAGCCCTGTATTCCCTATTTTCAATGGATCAGGTGATCTGGAACAACACTTGATGCACTACACATCTTATTATGACCCTATGATGGGAAATATAAAACAACAAGAAGTAGTGAAACTCAGATGCTTCGTACAGACCCTACAAGGATCCGCCTTCGTCTGGTATACGAGTCTACCAGCCTAGTCAATAAAAAGCTGGGAAGACCATCGGCATCAGTTCTTGTTCCACCTCAGCTCGATGTTGCCCAAAACAAAGGTCAGAGACCTCATGAACTGAAAGCAGAGGGAGAACGAGAGAGTTTCATATTTCATCACTATATGGAAAGGTCTGACCTACTCCCTGAACATTCCAATGCCTCAGGACGAGTTTCTTGCCATATGAATTGATAATATTTGAGATGAGCTACGAATACTGCTCATACGAGTGGAGTGCATCACTGGATTCCACCATCTCTCAGCCATTTCCTAGAGAATTGAGGACACCCTATAACAGACCAATCTAAAGTCCCGAATAGACTCACAGGCTCCTGCCAAGAGAGCATCCAGAACTGAATCATCCCTTGTCATGCTCAAGCTAGCCCCCGTGCCTACTCCACTAACTAGGCCTCCACCAAATCTTCAAGGGCCCCCTGTATATTAGGGGCCGCTTCTGCCCAAGTGGGATAATCAAAGAGGATCGAAGAGGAACCAGTTCGAGGAATGAAGACAAATAGTATACTTGTTCTGAGAGGACCAAGTCCGCGGCTATTTCATCACCTCCATGAATTGCAACCTGCTCCACCTCCCGGAGCCAAGGAAACCCGAAGAAGTTGGCCGTGATGATAGGCCATATTACTGTCCCTACCATCGAATGTTGGGGCATAATATTTGGGAATGCTTCATCTTTAATGACCTCCTGAAAAGGATGGTAGACTCTGGGCAGGTTGAGCTGGGACCACCCTCAACACATGTGACATATTTTCCAACCATTGACTCCGACAAAGGGGAGGGGTGGCAGGAAGTCACCAGCAAAAAAGGGGTAGAAATTTGATAGCTGGATGTCTCAGAAGACTATCAATCGAGCCCAGGGCATACTCCAAGATCAACTACAGCAGCCAGTGTTGCTGCCAACGACTCTTGATGCCGCACAACCAACAATGTCAGCCTCACAAACCTCCTCGATCCGGTCATCCATGCGTAATAAATAAGGGATAATACAAGAGAAATAGGAGCAGCCCACAACGAGGCCAAATTTAGCCCCAAAACTGTCGGATTTTATGCATTCAAACTTGGCGCCACGGGCACCGACCCACCAAACGACACCATCAAGGACAACCGACTAGGTTGACCTGTCACATGATGAGGAGATATTCTTTGGTTCCATCAACGTCATCCATCTAGTGGAATAGTTCCCCGACGAAGGGTATGGTTATTAACCTGAGTTCCCGATGTAAGGGGCTGAGACGAGGAATTATAGAGGCAAGGGATACCGAGGAAGGAACAGTCGCGGCTGAAACCACCCCTATTGTTTTACCCAGGCCCAAACCGTTAATATCGTGGAAACCCGTGGGATATCCCTTCAACAGACTCAACAAGAGAAAGAATATCCCTCCAACTCCACAAGCAGGCACTCTTCCCCTGTCATTCTGCAGTACCCATCAGAGGAGGAACAGATGTCTAGCCACCTAGTGTGAAAAAACAGACCGGCCAGGCCGAATCCCCAGAATGTGGGGACACCGCCAACCTCCAACCCCGTGGTCAGTCTTTCCTCGTCGCGTGCTCCAACTCCTGGAGTGCCTGCTAAAACTATCCCAACAACAGAGAAGCATCAGCCATTGGAGAAAAAATACGATATCCTTAAGCAGCTGGCGTCAGTACCAGCCAAGATGTCAATCCTGGATGCCCTGACTTTGTCAACAGACCTTAGGGAGGCACTTATATAAGCCTTTCTCTTCCCCTAGGAGTTTCAAGCCTAGGTAGCTACCGCCGAGATTTACCAAACAGAGACTGGCTCGACTGAATGCGATGTAGTGATTTCCTTCACCTATCTGGATGTAGATGACATCATGCAAGGACAAACCAGACCACTGTATGTGTCTGGAACACTAGATGATGTTGAGATCCGCAAAGTCGTTATTGACAACAGATCTGGAGTTATCCACCTTCCCCTACAGACACTCCGTAAGTTGGGCTACAGTGAGGGTGATTTAATACCCTCGGCCACAACTCTGATAGGTTATGACAAGAGTGAACAGAAGTTGATGGGACAAATCAAGCTAAAGACCCATTTTGGAGACCTTATATCCTACTCAGAATTCCTGGTAGTTCAGTAGAACACTGGATTCAATGCCATGCTGGAAAGGCCATGGCTCCATAAGCACATGGTCGTTCCTTCATCCTACCACTAGTGCATTAAGTACTGTGTCAATGGGAAAGGTGGGACATTGCAGGCCGACAAGGCCCCTTTCGAGATCTCCGAGTCACACTACATTGACACTAGGTTTTATGAGAAAAAAAAGAAGAAGCCTTCGATCGATGGTGTCGAATAGATCCCTGCTCGAAATGGTCTATAAATGGTTCCTGAAAACCCCCTCAGGCAGCTTGGTGGAGACTACGTACTTCCCATCAACCACGTTGAGATCAGGAGTTCAAGTCCGGACACACACTTAGTTGTCCTCATGACTTCATCCATAACGGTCGAGCATGAAAATGTGGGAACGTCTGCTAAACCTCAATTTGGGGGCGAGTACTTGAGCGGGGACACCCACAATGCCTCACCTACGGACTCCCAAGAACCCGCGCTGGGAGCTCTCCCCCTGTCAGGTCAAGAAGATGAGTATTTGAGAGAAGAAGAAGAGGAAGATCTCCGGGATGCACATCCCACGTTTGAGGAAGGTATCTCCACCACGGTGGACGAGCTCAGGGAAATAAACCTGGGTACCGAGGAATACTCGAGGCCCACTCTCATTAGTTCTGTCATGTCCCCCGAGGAGCATGAGGTATATACTACTTTCTTAAGGCAACATCGGGATGTATTTGCCTAGAATTACACGGAAATGTTGGGACTTGATCTTGAAGTGTCAACGGACCACCTAGGTCTACCAAAAGACCACCGAGGCTATAAACAGGCCGCCAAAAATACACACCCCTCACATGCTACCAAAATAGAGGCTGAAATCGATAATCTCATTAAATAAGGCTTCATTTGAGAGGTCTAGTACCCCATCTGGTTGGCAAACATCATCCCTATCAAGAAAAAGAAAGGAAAAATCCGCATCTACATTGATTTCAGAGATCTCAATCGGTATTTTCTGAAAGATGATTTCCTGGTCCCGGTCACCGAGTTATTAATCGATGCAACGGCCGGGTATGAGGCTCTATCCTTCATGGATGACTATTCTGGGTATAATTAGATCAGGATGTCCCAAGAAGGCTAAGAATACACTACCTTTAGGGTCCCTCAAGGAATATTTTGTTACAGGGTTATTCCCTTTGGTCTCAAGAACGCTGGCTCCACATATCAACATGCCATGCATCGTATCTTTAAACCGTTTCTGGGGAGATTTGTTGAATGCTACATAGACGAATCAGCGGTTAAGTCTAGGAAGCGAACAGATCACCTATCAGACCTTGAGACTGTCTTAAAAAAACTTTAGCAGCATAGGCTAAAAATGAATACCTTGAAATGCGCCTTCGGGGTTACCTCAGGGAAATTTCTCAGCTTCGTCGTACGCCATCGTGGCATCGAAGTAGACCCTGAAAAGACAAAGGCTATCCTTGTCCTTCCACCCCCTACAATCTCACCGAGTTGAGATAATTCCAAGGGCACATGGCCTACATCAGGCGATTCATAGCCAACCTGGCAGGCAAATGTTTTCCCTTTACCAGGTTAATGAAGAAGGGAGTCACGTACCAATGGACAGATGTTTTCCAATAGGCGTTCGACAGCCTAAAGAAGTATCTCTTAATCCCACCAGTGATCATGCCCCCTATTGAAGGAAGACCCCTCATCCTATATGTGACGGCCCTAGGGCGGTCACTGGGATCCTTCCTCATGCAGAAAAATGACACCGACAGTGAAAACAGTCTCTACTACCTCATTCGAACCATGATTGATGCTGAAACTCGATAATCAAACATCGAGAAGAGTTGTTTGGCCTTGGTCTTCATAGTACAAAAGTTGCGACATTATCTACAACATCATGAATTCCATTTGGTCTCGCATAGTAACCCACTCAAGTACATTCTTAGTCTCCCGATGATGACTGGGCACCTATCCCAATGGGTAGTCGTACTACAGTAGTTTGACATCTGGTTTGTGCCTAAGAAGGCCATCAAAGGCCAGACATTAGTATATTTTCTGGCAGAGCACCCTTCAATAAGGAACGCCACACTGGACACCGAGCTACCTGATGAAGACATCTTCTCGGTTCAAGAGGAGTTCACAGCATGGGAAATGTATTTCGATGGTGCATCTCGAAGCCCTACCAGGAAGAGGATGGAAGATCCCAAATTTAACAAGCTGGGCTTAGGGATAATACTTATGTCCCCAGAAAAGGAAGTCTTTCCATATTCCTTCCTCCTGTGAGAAGGATGTATGAACAATGAAGTGGAATATAAATCCCTCATTGCAGGCCTGGAGCTCGCACTCCAAGCATAAGTACAACCCCTCAAGGTCAAAGCTGACTCGGAACTGGTCATCAAGCAAGTCAATGGTGACTATAATATCAAAAAGGGGGAGATGATTCCCCTGTTTGGCCATGTTTGAGGGTTAATGGCAGAATTATCCATAGAACCGACATTGACATATATTCCCCGGTCTCTGAATTCCTAGGCCGATGCATTAGCCAATGCGGCCACAGCCCTGGCCGAGCCAGACCAGGATAAAACAGTTATCAACATTGCTCATCGTCGAACGGTCCTGCCATTTGTTCAGGCCAAGAGGGAATAAATCAACGAAGTTAGTCTTGTCCCAGAGCCATATGCTCCTGCCACCGGCTGGATGACCCCCGTTGAAAACTGCCTTCAACAGGGAGAACTTCCATCAGACAGGGATGAATGAAAGAAAATACGGATAAGGGAAATCAACTTTTTCTTATATGGCGGTGCGGGTCAGCGAGAGGTCCTCTAAAAATTAGGCCTTGACAGAATCCTCCTCAGATGCATTGATGGAGAAGAATCTATTGCCATCATGACTGAAGTACATGCCAGAGTATGTGGGGAACATCAGTCGGGGTCCATGATTTCCCATCATGTTCGAAGGCTTGGGTACTATTGGCCCACCGTGGCACGAGATTGTGAACACTTTACCGCAAAATTCCACTCATGCCAAATTCATGCCAACTTCTTACACCAACCCCCGGAGTTACTTCATTAGGATAAATAATCCTGGCCATTTTTCCATCTGGGGAATGGACGCCGTGGGACCATATCCTCCCGCCACAGCCAAACATCTGAAGTATATCCTCACAGAAACTGACTTCTTTTCCAAATGGGAAGAAGTTGTACCCCTTAAGGAAGATGGGGAAAGAAGCATTGTCAGATTTTTGAAAACCAATATCATCACCAGATTTGGTGTCCCTCATACCATACTGATGGATAATGACACCAACTTCTGCTCTGCTGAATTGGAGAAACTATACAAAGAATACGGTATCAAGGCTAACCACTCATCCTGCTACCATGCAGCAACCAGTGGATAGATAGAGGCCTTCAACAAGACAATGTACAACATTCTCCAGAAAAGTATGGGCAAAGACAAGAATTCATGGCCGGAAAAACTCCTCCATGCTTTGTGGGCTTATCGAACCACAATCTGCACCGCTAATCGGGCTACTCCGTACTCATTAGTATACGGAACAGAAGTGGTCCTGCCCATTGAGCTCCAATTTCCCTTGCTCTGTGTTACTGTTTGGGATCAATTATCCGATGATGAGCGATCATAAAAGCAGCTAGGTGAATTGGAGAAACTATATTGTAGTGGTTGCACACTTTGCACCATCTGGAATTATACCAAAACCGGATTGCACGAGCCTTCAATAAAAAGGTCCGTCTTCGGTCTTTCTTGGAAGGAGAATTGGTGATGGTCCTCCGGACCCCAATGATACCCGAAAATAAACCTCCAAAACTAGAGACCACGTGGGAGGGACCATATGTTATACACAAGGCCTACTCCAACAGAGCATATTCCTTGATCTCCATGGACGAGCAGTTCACCACCGCTTCTACAAATACGAGATTCCTGAAAAAGTATTTTGCATAGTAACTAAAAGTATTTATCGTCCGAGATGCATGACGTTAAACTTCCAAGCACCCAACGGTCCAAACTCTATGACCCTAAACTAAGAGCATTCCTCCCTCACCAGCATAACTAAAAGCAGTTATCGTCCGAGCTGTATGACATTAAACTGCCAAGCACCTAATGGTCCAAACTCTATGACCCTAATCTAAGAGCATTCCGCCCTCTCCGACATAACAAAAAGAAGTTATCATCCTAGCTGCACGACGTTAAACTTCCAATAACCCAAAAGTCCAAACTCTTTGACCTTAAACTAAGAGTATTTTGTCCTCACCGCACGATGTTAAACTGCACGGATTTCGGAGAACTACATATGGCTTGATTCCTGCCCTCATAGGATACGTAGCGACGCCAGGGTTTCCCATCCTAGACCAGCTACCCCCGGATAAGAAAAAGATAAAAATTCCCTTCCCCCCGTGTACGGACCAGCCTTAAACGGGGTGTATTACTTGTCCTTACCGCACGACGTTAAAATGAACAGATGAGAAGATTTAAAAATGCCTCTTCCCCCAGTGTATGGATCAGCCCTACACAGGGTGTACTCCAAAGAGAACTATGTGAGGCTTGATTCCTTACCTCATAGGATACATAGCAACACCGACATCCCATAGCCTGACCCAACCACTCCCAAATGGAATAAAATAAAAAAAATTCCCTTTCCCCCGTGTATGGACTATCCCTGCACGGGGTGTACTTCTTTCAGAGAACTATGTAAGGCTTGATTCCTACCCTCGCAGGATACGTAGTGATTCCAAGGTCCCTCACCCTGGAACATCCATCCCCAAATGATAGTCATAAATTCCCTCTCTCCCCATGTACGGACCAGCCCTGCAGGGGGTGTATTCCTCGTCCTTACCGCACAACATTAAACTAAATGGACAATGATAAAAGAAAAAAATTGTCCCTTCTCCCCTATGTACGGACTAGCCCTGCACGGGGTGTACTTCTTTTAAAGAACTATGTAAGGCTTGATTTCTTCTCTCGTAGGATATGTAGTGACGCCAGGGTACCCCACCCTAGCCCATCCATTCAAAAAAAGTTCTCTCTTCCCTCGTGTACGGACTAGCCCTTCATAGGGTTTATTCCTCGTCCTCACCGCACAACGTTAAACTGTACGGACTTCATAGAACTACATGAGGCTTGATTCCTACCCTCGTAGGATACGTAGTGATGCCAGGTTCCCTCACCCTGGCCCAACCGTCCCCAAATAAAAGTTAAAAATTCCCTCTCCCCCCGTGTACGACCAGCCCTGCACGAGGGTGTATTCTTCGTCCTCACCGCACGACGTTAAACTGCACGGACTTCGTCCTCACCACATGACGTTAAACTGAACAGACTTCATCCTCACTGCATGACGTTAAATTTCACGGACTTCATCATGACCCACCCAAGATATATGGCGAAACGAGATGGAAATACTCCTTGCGTATTTGGATGCATCCCCTCCATACATCAGACTCCACAACCCGGATAATTATGGATCTTCATAACCATTCACGGCCATCAGAAGTGGAAAGTTATCGACCCGTGGACACATTTTCATGACTATGCATACCATGCCCTCAGTGGCTCTGCATGTTGATAGCCCCTGGCTCATCTACCAAAGGCAAGATTTCCTCAGGCGATACTCTTCCTAGCTCCGTACTCTTACTAGCCTCAGAGTCCCCATATCATGTCTCCCGATCCAGAAATTTATGGAGCAGTGGTTTACATGTTCGTCCCCCTTTTCACTTAAAAATGTTTCCAGGGTATCCCTACAAGGTTAGCCTATGTATCCGCCTGTGGTTCACATGACGACCTGCATCTACGAACATCAATCTAGGGATAGGCTACCTTGACTCAACGGAAAATTGCAATGAAGATGTTTCTTTTATGCTCGGACACCATTATCCACATATGCCGAACTCTGTGCTGTGATAAATCTCAGATTTTCATAATAATTCATGGCCATCGGAAGTGTAAAGTCATCGACCTGGGGACACCTTTGCATGACAATTCATATCATGCCCTCAGCAGATCTGTATATTGATCGCCCCTGGCCCATCTACCAAAGGCAAGACTTCCTCTAGTGGTACTCTTCCTAGATTCGTACGCTTACCGGACTCAGAGTCCCCACACCACATCTCCTGATTCGGGAAACCTCAGATTTACAGTTTACAACCTTCATCCCCCACCCTGTTCAGAGTTTATCAGAGCATGTTAACACAGTTATCCTTTGAGTGACTACACCAATAGTCACCCAATGGTCTGATCTCTATGACCGCTATGCTAGGAGTACTTAATCCTTACCACACGATGTTAAACTGCATGGAGTGAAGGTACACCCCCATGCGAAAGATAAATCTGTGCAGGGAGCTCTCTAAGATTTAACAGCGACCAGGACTGAATATGCCCAACATGTCCGGATATTTTCTTACCAAATGATAGACTTCGTGGCCTAAACAATCTTAGATCCTCATAACCATTCACAGCCATCATAAGTGTAAAGTTATCGACCCGTGGAAACCTTTTCATGACTATGCATACCATTCCCTCAACAGATCTGCATATTAATATCCCCTGGCCCGTCTACCAAAGGAAAGACTTCCTTAGGCGATACACTTCCTAGTTCCGTATGCTTACCGACCTTAGAGCCCCCATATCATTTGTCTTGATCCAAGAAGCCCTGGAACCTCCATTTACACAAATCAACCCCCTCCACATCCGAGGCATGCCGAGATGTTTAGGCCCAGTTACATTTTAATCGAGAGTAGACTTTGCAACTACGTCCTTACCGCATGACGTTAAACTGCACAGAACATCTTGGCCGCTTAGCATAAAGCTATAAAGACCAAGAATTAAACATCCAGGTAAATGCCTCTAACTACAAGCATTTTCAATGGTTTAAAAATACACCCTATCCTCAATGCTTGGCGTTAAACTGTATCGCATCCTTTAAAAATGCTCATCTTCCTTACCGCATAACGTTAAATTGCACGGAAGTTGTCTTTACCGCATGACGTTAAATTGCATACTCAAAACTATCGTAGGTTCAGTAAGGAATGGAGGATTTTATCTTTCCCCCAATGCACGGGTCAGACCTGCACTCACCACTGTCCCACACTAGTGTGAGAAGGAATGACTTCACCCATTCCTGGGAAATTTGGCCTAGATGTTTCTCCTGTATCCAGGCACCCTCTCTTAATAAACCATACTCTGTACTCATAAAGAGCCGAACTCTCATAAACCACCCCTAGCGGCCCCGAATCATAAACTTCCTTGAAGTTGCCCAACTATCAGGAGAATGAAATCATTGACCCAAGGAAACCTTTGCATGACTATGCATACCATTCCCTCAGCGGCTCTGCATATTGATCTCCCCTGGCTTGTCTACCAAAGGAAAGATTTCATTAGGCAATGCTTCTCTCTGTATGCCTCTTGGCCTTTGAGCCCCCATGTCTATCCCGGGATTCGAAAACCCTATGAGTTACAGTTTACCAGAATTTTTCACAACCGTGCCTGAATATGGTGGGACGTCTTTGATGAGATTACCGAGAACCAGGAGAAGCCGTTCCATTCTAAATGAGGTCCCAACTGCATGACTTTAAACTGCTCCAAGCTCCAACCATCCTTTACACTAAATAAATGCGTAGGATAGGAACCTTGATTCCACACTCCTGATTAATATAGATGTCCTCAAACACTTTTTAGACGTCACATACCCTTTTCGAGCCACCCCTGGTGGTTTTCATAATTCTCCAAGCCACCCATGGTGGTTTCCATAAGCCTAACTTCCATGAAGTCCTTAGGCCATCAGAAATGGAGTCAGTGACTTAAGGACACCTTTGCACGACTATGAATACCAGGCCCTCAGCGGCTATGCATATTTATGGCTTCTCGACCATCTACCAAAGGCAAGATTTCCTTATGCGATGCTCTTCCTACCTCTGTATGCTGATACGACTCCCATGCTTTGAGACATGCCCTTCATGTCGTTAAAATCTAAACACGTTTGACCCACATGCGTCTAGAGGATATTGATACATCTTTTAGTCAACCAAACCTCATTGGGGCCCCACCCCACCATAACTGGTCAAAGATGTTTAACCTAAAACATCAGTAATGATAATCTTGTCTGCAAGACATTAAACTGCTCACAAAAAGAGGCGCAAAACCTGTTAGTCCGAAAACCCGAAAAGGGAGACCTAAGAAAAAGTTGGGCCATACCCGCTGGGTCCACACCAAATGGGCCCAGGAAAAAATATGGTATTAAAAAAAGACAAAACTTTTGTGTGGTTTTTCTACAAAACCCTAGCAATAGTCATACTATGCTCGCTGGATCCCATGATCCAGGAAAAAGTTAGAGTTTGTTTCTATTTTCCTGAATTATGATCAATTTTGATTCAGTGAGTTTTTATTTAAATAACGATTACTCTAGTAATAGTCAATTGTATGGCAGGGAAAGACTGAAAAAAACTGTATTCCGTTTGAAGAAAAAGTGAGGACGTCCACAAGCTGGGGTCTCTCCCTCATAGTAATAAAAAAAACAGGGGGGGGGATAAGAAAAACAGAGTGTACATGAATGGATTTGATCATCAAAAAGAAGCCTGACTCGCTCTCTCCATCAGATCGGAAACCATGCGATGGAGGTTGTTGCAAGTCTGCTCGAGCACGGACCTCTCCCAGGCCTCAACCTCGACCACTGAATGAGTGTTCCCTACTGTTGTTTGTAGATCATTAATTCCTTTCATGGTGACTTCAAGGTTACCAGTCAGAGATGACAACTGATCCCTCAACATCGCTGCCCGTACTTCACATTCATGCAACTTAGTAGATAGGGCGGCTGCCTGATCTTGAGAGCTCACCTCCTGTGCTATCAGCTGATGGAGCTTTATTATGGCTTCCTTCAAGGCTCAGGTCCCGCAATGAGAAGCAACAAGGTGAGAAAGTTTGGGTTCATTAGTGGAAACTTCCTCATGTGCCGTGACAACCTAACAAGCGAGAAAATGAAATTGCCGATAGTCAAAGACACCAGACCCCAAACCTAGGAAGAGTTGTCGGAGAGCTTCAGTTTTAGTTTCCATCTCAGCCAGAGGAGTTTCGGTGACAATATCGCAAATCCGTGGCCAGTCCCACTTGCGCACTGCTCGGTGGTCCGCCATGACATGAGGATCTTTGGTATCCTTTCTAGATAGCACGGGAACAAAGTCTGGCATTGCGATCAACGCAGATATGTGCACGCTAGAAGATGGTTCTGAAGCTAGAAGTTATGAATCTTCTAACCCCAATTCAAGCATGGGAATCAAGTTTCTAAGTCCGGTATCGGTCGACAAAACTTCAAGAATTGTTTCCCTGGGACCCAAAGCCACATGGTCATCTTCATCCATGTCTAAGAGGGTGGGTTTTGTCTGAACTTTGGCCGTAGAGGGGCTGGGAGAGGAAAATCCCATGGGTCGCTTTGACCGACAAGCTATCAGTTGGTCCTCCCTCAGAGCCGAGGAGGAAGGTGCGATAGGCACATAAGCCGCAATGACTCCTAATTTGGGAACCTGCCGGAAATCCTTCCCCAAGATCCCATCTGGATAATGTTTTACACATATTTTTTCATACACTAAGGATAGGCTGGCAGCCGTTCCTATGCTTGGAAAGGGAATGTTTGTGTCAGATCCCTCCCGCATCAGCATCAACCACCATTGACGAAGAGTGGCTGGGTGTAGTCCTCGAGCCTGAGGAGGGGGAAGGGAAATGTGGAGTTTCATACACCCAAACTGGCGAAAAAAACGATGGGGGGGATACAAATCGCACAGAGAAACCCCATAAACCCACACAGACAGAAACCCATCCCATAGTGAAATCATGTAAGAACGCTCCTCCAGGCTCCCCCTGTGGTTGTTAAACATGACGCCCGAAGAAGTTGGGTAGGTAGCGAAAGAAAATTGGGAAAAGTCACTCAGAAGCTTGATGAGTTCATTAGAACTAAGGGACTTCAAGAGAACCCCAACTATATAAGCAAGGTAGGCCGAAAGGTAGGAAGCGGGATGACTGTGTTGTGACAATACTCATAATAGTGGGAATGATCCGATATCCAGCCATATAAGAATTGAAATGGACCACTCAAATGGTAGGGTGGCCCGCCCTCCTACATGTGGCTTAGTAGTTCGTAAATATGAGGCAAAGTAGGCATGACCAAGTTCACCGGGCGACCCTCTTCCAACTCAACTGCCATCATCAAGGTGCAAGCCCTGACGCCTCGGTTGATATCTCAAGAAGAGAATAGCCACCTGCTCAAAAACATAGAAAACAAACCTGACAATATGAGCATAGGTGGCACACCGGGGCACACATCGTAACCCCATGAAAGGTAGTCACCCGCCTCCAGAACCGCCCAGTAGGAACCTGGGAAGGTTCATGACTTTTGAGAAGGATGAGTCCTGGGGTGCTTGATCTTCGACACATGACTAGTGGTGTTCAGAAATAACCCTATCTAGGTGCTATAGGGAATAAGAGATCGGTCATGCAAGGCCTGACCTAGTGACCACTCCGCCATAACCAACAGATCCCTCGCCAATGAACGCACTTGTTCAACGTCATCCCATGTGTCAGGAGTAGGAATAAACTCATCATACATCTCACCAAAAATCAGTATCCCTCCCAATTGGTATATGTACCACAATCTAATGCCAACTTCACCATGGGAAAGGTGGAAAGTATTAGTGCTTGAACACTAGCGACTGAGCGGGTCAAGCAGGATCAAAGATGATGGGTAAATAGTAAACTGGGAGGCCCACGCTATGGTGTAAAAATTTACTGCTTCTAGTGACTTGAGAGATTCCTAGAAATGATGGCGGACCCAGAAGGCCCAGCCCCAGTCATTCAAGAAAATCCCACTAGACCTAAGATCCAACCTAGGAATCCACCCCGTGTTAGGATCCACCCGAGTAAGGTTGATTATGGAGGGGTAACTCTTGAGGACAACTTCTTGAGAGAAGTCTTGTGTATACTGGTCGCTTTGGGTCTAGACAGAGCCTCTCAAAATGAAAGTTTCTTTCGGATCAGGACCGAAGATTATCTCCCCCGATTGGGCGAGGTTCGCCTAAATGCACTTCGGTCACACTTCCAAGCAAGGTGACAGAAGACCTGAAAATTTAGGGGGAATAGGGGCATCGTCTTGAAGACCTAAGCCGTAAAGAGGAATCCGATTTGATATTGGATAACCCAGGAGCTCAGGAGAGAGAAATACCTTCAAGATACTATCATCAAGAATGATGGACCGACTATGGTCCTCTTTGATGCTTTCCGCTCTGCGAATCATATCTAGATGCCTCCCTAAACCAATTGGGAGAGGCTCGGTAGCAGGCCTGGGTGTAGGATGAGGGGGAACCATATTTTCTCCCTGCATTATATAAACCAGGAAAATGGTCAGTCCGGAATAATAAAATCTAGACAAAAATACTGGGCATATGACAAAGGAGTCAAGAAGCCCGCATGACAAGGTCCGCTAGTAGGCCTCAAAATGTGGTTCATGATGACTGCATCCCACGAACCAACCCTATGCGGAAAAGGTCCGCGGTACTCTGGACAAAAAATAATTGTTCGGAAAATCACAAACCAGGTTGATCTGTGGAATCTTAATCCCGGATTTAAATAATTAGGTTCGGAAGACTTCAGAAATTTTCATAATCTGGAAGGTTTCAGACCGCGTACAATCAAAACCGCGGAGCGAGTTCCTACGTGGCCTGTCGTGACTTAATTTTTAATTAATTAAAAGTGTTAGCTCGCGGCTGGGAAATTGGTCCGCATATGAAAGAGACCTCGAACGAGGAATGGTCCATAGAAGTGGCTTCTGGTTTGTGGACGAGGCGTTTCGTGAAGGAACGAGAACGCGGAAACGAGAGCTCTAGTTTCGCGAAGAATCCGGTAAAGGACAAAGGAAGGGCCCCCGTATATATAAGAGGTGTCCCCTACCGGGCCCACTCCCCTATCGTAAACCATCCATGTTTCATGACCACTCTACATCGAAATGGACTCCTCTTCGTTCCGATCGGACCCCATTCCGATGGGGGGCATTTTTAGTGTCCTGAAAAAATCTGCAAAGGAGGAATGAGAATTACCTTTAATCCAAGGGATATTCTACCCAATTTCCCTTAAAGAATTGGGAAAGATGTAGAGAATACTCGAAGGAAGGCACAAGACGAACCGGTCCATAGACCAGTCCAAAGATAACGGTTCGTGGATGGTTCTGTGAAGCACCCCCTCCATGGACTATTGTCGTTCGCGGAATGGAGGCCGAAGCCCTCCGAGGGCGCGGAGCTGGACGGGCGCCAACTCGGTTCACCATCACGGACCACCCCAGCCGCGAACTGCGTCGACTGGCCCGGACTGCGTCTGCTGTCGTTTGCGTAATGGATGTGGAACCCTATGCGACTGCGAAGCACTCCCCGAGTTAGTATGGTTCGGCAGGGATATGCGTTCAATGCCCCCCCCGCAAGTTGTGGATTGACCAAGTCATCCGTAAACTGGGTTTCCGATCATGGGCCTTCTCAAAAGGTGCCTCATGACCACAAATAAATCTCTTTCCCCACTCTATAAAAGGGGATAAAGGGGGAAGAAGAAGGGAAAATTTTGGGGAGATCAATCAGATTCGAGTGGAAGGATTTCGAAGGAAGGAGCTTAGGATTTCGCAAACAGCAAAGTTCAAGTTCGCGAACCAGAACAGGTTTGAAACTGGAAGAAAATTAATAGGGAACCGAAAACACATAACAACTTGGTGAACCAAAAACTTAAAATAACAAAGAAAAGAAGAAAGAAAACCATGCCCCCTCCGCGGATGCACTCCCCACGGACTAGGGAGTTTATGCCGCTTTTCTGATCCGTCACACCGCGTAGCACCCTCCTACTCGGGTGAAGCCCCGACCGACGAACCCCTGACCAGCATCGTCCATGGCCGCCGCTGCTCTTATGGACCCCTCCCCATACCAACCTGGTATGCAGGAAGAACCCGAAGCTTCGAACCACCCTGGTTCACGGGATGCCCACCAAGCCACGAACCACCCTGGTTTGTGGAATACCCATTAGTCTACGGACCACCCTGGTTCGCAGACGACCTCTCCAGCCGCGTAGCACCTCCCTACGCGAAGGGCTCCACCACTCATATACCTGTGTGGCCCGCCCGATCCTTAAGAGTTCTCATTCCCCGAGCCAGCTAAAATTCTTCCAATCCGGCCTGATCCTCCGCAATCCCCTCATTGGACCATTCATCGGCCCCGAGCCGAGGCATCCACCAAAGCCACCAGACCCATGTGAGGTATCCTTCATGTGTATCAGTGAGCTGTTTTGAGTTCACATACCCACGGTAAGCGGGGGCGAATGGGTTGCTCCGATCCTTGAGCAGATTTATGAAGCATTTCTGGGTTCACATTCCCACAGTAATGCGAAGTCCGAGCCCGGGAGTCCCCTTTCTTCCCCTCCACTTGTTAGGACTGGGTCACATCTCCCCTCTCCAGGGTGTGGCAGAATACCATCACAAGGAAGCCCCCATGCACCTCCATACTTCCCCACGACCATGGACAAGGAAGGGTGTAGTGGGGAAGGGTGTTGCTCCATCCTTCTTTGGGGCCAATTCCCTCTCCCGCTGTGCTTTGTCACCTTGGGCATCCATCCCTGAGTAAGACCCGACTTTGTGGGATACTCAATGCGTAAGCCCTACCCCACTTCCCACGGACGCACCTTTCACGACGTGATCATCCGGTCCTTTCTGCCTCTTGTTTCTCACACCGAGCATGACTCACGTGGGCTTAGAGTAGGCATCGACCATGACATCCCCTTTTGGGACTCCTCAGAGTGTAAGCCCCAATCCATTACCTTGGGCCTCCTCAGAGTGTAATCCCCAATCCATTACCTTGGGCTCCCTAAGAGCATAGGCCCCACTCCAGTTCGAACTATGTGGACTTTGATCCCTGTCTTCTAGGCAGGGTACGTAGGAAGCCTCCAAGAGGTTCAAGCCCGATCACCATTGGACCCCCGAGTCAACCTTCATGTCAGTTCATCGACACTCCAGTTTGAACTACGTGGACTTTGATCTCTGTCTCCTAGTCAGGGTACGTAGGAAGCCTCCAAGAGGTTCAAGCCCAATCACCATCGGACCCTCGGGTCCACCTTCACGTCGGTTCACCGACACTCCAGTTCGAACTATGTGGACTTTGATCCCTGTCTCCTAGGTAGGGCTAGTAGGAAGCCTCTAAGAGGTTCAAGCTCGATCACCACCGGACCCCTGGGTCTACCTTCACGTCAGTTCACTGACAGTCCAGTGCGAACTACGAGGACTTTGATCCATGGTAAGGCATGGTACATAGGAAACCTCCACGAGGTTCAAGACCAACAATCGGCCGTTCCGACCCCTTCATGTTGGTTCATCCTTCATCCCGCATGACGTTAAACTGTATTTATGAACTACGAGGGTTCTAATTACTCTTATGGGGATACATAGGAAGCTCGTATCACAGGTTCGATCCAAATGCTCAAGTCGTTATCTACCCCCCCTAGATGACAATAAACTCCAGAGTGCCTGGTTACGAGGCTTCAAACTAGTTCCATCTCAGTGAGTCCAGACTCCTCGGGATCATTAATCCAACTAGGGATGGAAAACCTCAGGCATAAAAGATTCTGAACCCCTGCATCCACCTCACCATTCCCAACCAGGAGTAATCCGTGGATACTATGCTTGGGTATAAACCAAAGATTCGCGAACATATGAATACATATTAAATTTATAAGAGAGTTTTGCAATAGGCAATAATTCCTCCCAAAAGGGTGCGATGAGTCCAACTTCCCATCCTCTTGACCAAAGTGAGTTCTTAAGTGTTGATGGGCAAATCACCCAGCGAACGCCTACCTTTGGATAACAGGTCCATGTGTCATCAGATACGGAACCGTTGGGCATTTCGAACCATCCTGAAACAATAGGGTAATATAAATTAATAAGGTTATAAAATATGTTATTAATATGGTTGTGTTTAATATACATGAGGTTAAATAACCTTCATGGAATTCATGACTAAAAGGTGGTGGTTTTCTTGACTCAACTACTTCTCTTGAGTAATAATTAATCCTCTTTGACTACGATTTTACAAGATTGTTTTCTATTATCCTTTTATGATATTATATAGTCTTTCCTTCTTATTTTTTATATAATTATATTTTCACAATAAATACATTTTCTTTGAAGGATTTATTTCTTTATAAAATTTGATGATGATAAGAATAATTCTTATCCTTTCCAAAACAAGATCTTTCTTTTTCACATCATATTCATTCTTCTATCCATTTTTCTCTTTTTTATTTCAAAATAAAAATATATATTATTTATCATCATCTTCCCATTTCCATTTACCACTTTTAAGATTGAATATTTATCATTGTTTTTATGATTTGGGTTTCAATAAATTTATTTTTATTTAAAAATATTGAAAAGGTTTTTATTTTTTTGGTTAAACATTTTATCTTCCACTCCATTTTTATTCTAGATAAACTTTATAAATTTTAAATAATCTATTATTGAAATTTATTTCCAAATATTTTTTGAAAGACTCTTAATTTTAATTCCTCAAAAAATATTTTTTCAAGAGTGACTCCTAACCTCTTCTCTTTATAAGAATATTAAGAAATGCTTTCAAAGACACTTTTATGTTTTTCTTATATTTTCATCTATAATTGAAACAGATCTAAAAAATATGAAATTGTGTATGATAAATAACCTTGTAAATTACTTTATGAAATAATTCTTATTTTTATTTTATTTTTTGTTTCAATTGATCTAATTATTGAAACCATTTTATTTGATACCATTCTGAAATGTTACAAAACACATTTTATTTCCAACGGTTCCTTATGATATGAGGAATATTTTATTTCATATAGGACACATATGTATGAATATTGATGTGTGGGGTAATTTATTTCCCTATAATTCATTGGTTTAGGTTTTATATCTCATGAGATAATTGAGTAGGGATATTCTTGGATTTGTTCACAACTTAAAGAGTGGAAATAATTGTATTTTTTCACAACATAGAGGGTGGGTGTGATTGGGTTTGATCATAATGTAATGATTCGATCTTCTTATTTATGTTTCATATTTCCTTATTATGTTATGTATATATGACATGCCACATGTTTATGTTATATTCCAATAAATATGATCCATGGATCATGTCTGTTATCTCACATTTCTATACTCTTGTGCTTTGGTATATGTTTTTTCATTTAATATTACATGTCATTATATCTAGAATTATGGAAAACTCTTATTTTTCCATTATTCTTTTAATCATATATTTATCCCGTTCTAATTCTTCTTCATATTATTATAATCTATACCTTTTTTAATTCATTGATATGCTTTCCCTTACTGATAATTTGAGCTCAACTCTTCTTATGTATCCCTTTTCCCCAAGAAATTATGTGCAAGATTATGTCTAGAAGGAAGTATTTCATAGAGATTTTGTGAGAAATATTGGACCATTATATGAAATAATATTTTTGTGTAGCTAATATACAAAGAAACAAAGCCTTTGGGTACTAGGGTTGTGAGATTATTCAGAGATGTAATGTTTAACATATCGTAATTATGTGAAATAAAAATATGTTTATCTTGGGTTGACATAGCCAGTGTATAAAGAATGTGATTAAAATATTAGATATAAGAATTTGGGTCTTGGTCAACTCATCTTGTTGTGTGGGTTGATATTACTACCTCTCTACCGGGTAGATGATGTATAGGCAACGAGTACCCAGTGGCTACTAAGTGCTTGGTTTATCCACACCAAGAACTTCATAGAGAGATTTTTTCTTTTAAATTATGGGTAAATTTTAATTTCAGATCATTTTTTATATTTTAAAAGGGAGACATTCCTGATATTCACCAAATCCCAGGCCTAGTTCATTCTCTAACTCTTCCTCTTACCTCATCTATTTCATATTATCCTTACAATCAATATTTGATTGAATATTTTTATGGGCTATAGAGAGACTTTTCTGGTATATAGTATATGTCAATTTTTCATTTTTCCCATTGATTTCCACTTTTATCTAATTCCAAAAAATATAAATCACTATGTTTTCATTTTTCATCAAATTTTCTAATCTATTGAGGATCATCGGAATTTCTTTTCTCTAATAATTTGGGATGACCTTTGGTATAATATTCATCATGTGAACCCCATTTATATCTCTTATTTTCAATGTGTTATAATAGGAGTGGTATAAGATGGTGTAAAATATAAAGGATTATTAATCTTATTCCCAAAGAAACCAACTTCAAACTATAAATTTTATCTTTCATGGGTATTAATTGTGTTCTTATTATTTATAAATTAAGATATTTTGTTATATTATTATGAGTACTATTTTATGTTTTATGTTCCTAATTCATGTATCCATAATAGGGACACTATATTTTCAGATGGTAAATTTGTTATTATTCATAATATAAATTTGTTCTACTTCACCATTAGAAGTAGAAATAGGATATGATAAATATTTATATAATAATATTTGTAAGATATTGGTATGATTTGATATTTGTTTTATATTTAATACTTCCTTTGTTATTTTACCTCTTATATTGGATGTTCATATGGTTATTTACCCACCTATTTTGGATGTTTAATTGCTTATTTTTCCCCTTAAAGAGGATTTTTGATTACATATTTCTCCTATGGTGCTTCCATTGATGATGTCCAATTTATTTTAAATGGAATTATGATTAATGATTGATGCAAGTATGGTTGGTATCCATGGTATTTTGTTTAGCACATAGGAAACTAATACTTTTAGAAAATGTATTTTTTAGGTTTTGGTGTGACAATTAAAATTTGATGTTACTTTATTATTTATCACTCAGTGTATTTTAAATTAATATACACTTACATAAATCATGGTAAAATTGGGGTTAGGCAGTGACTTATTATTCGATATGATGTACTCAACACTACATGTATTCTTTGGGGTTTGTGTAAAGCATGTTCCTCCTTTTTTAAGTGTATGATGTTAAAGGTTTTATGAGTTTCTAAAGATGGTTAGAGTTTGATATTGTGAATATGTAGATAAATGTCATACCTAGTGATGGATAGAGGAGCTAAACAATTTTTATGTATTTTGTTTATTGATTTTTATAGTGGGTTACATAATGTGTATTTTTATATGTTTTTTAATTTTAGGTGTTATGATATTTTTTGTATTCCTTAATAAATAAATACTTCTTGAATGTTATGTATGATGTTGTATCATTGGATTAGTTTTTTGGATTAATATGGGAAAATATCTTCCCACATTGTTATTATATATTATCCCTCATGATTTATGATAAATTTAATTAATAGGGAAGAATGAATAATGTTTTGTGGTCAAAGTAATTACATCATTGGAAAAATAACTTAATCAGAACAAATCATATGTGGTGTTTCTTGATTGATGATAATAATAAGACCATTTAAAACACATTCATGGATTTCAAAATACTATAAGACTCAATGTAACATGTTTTTATCTCCAAATCATAAAATAACAAGAAACATTTCAATTTATACCACAAAACCCCTCCCATTTTTAACATCCACCACAACCATTAACATCTTTATCTCAACAACTAGTCATTCATGGGGTATAACCCAATCCCAATCACCCTATATTAGAAACTAAATATATTCTATCAAGAAACCACCATAAATATTAATCACATCATCCAAAAACCATAATATATCCCTTAAATATTAATTCGTCATAACATCAAAAAATAACCACAAATATCATCATAATCAACACCCTTTCATCTTAGGGTAAACACTATAATAAAATGATCAAGTTAATCTAATGAAAAAGGAAATTTAAATTCCTAACCCTCTTGAATGAAAGTACATGTCAAGGAACTCACATCAACCAAAGTATCAGGGTATTCCCATGTATCACTAAATTCATAGCGGATCTCTAGATATAATGAAAAAAATAATAAAAATCATACTTCCATGGAATGTGTTACACTACTAGAGGTATTAGGATGATCAAAACATAGAAGAAACATCCACATAATATCCTAAGAAATATTTTCATACATAATCAAATCCAAAAAGGAGAAACATACAATGTTTACTTAACCACTATAATCAACTTAATCATTAAAGACGTGTCATACCTATAGTAACCATCATTCAAATTTGATCAAAAATTACGTAAAACATAATTGAAAATTCTTCTTGATAATTATTATTCATCATTGTTATACATTATTTGTACCTTATGATATTTTTAATGTTTTCAAATGGTAATTATCATTAAGAACTGATAAATTTTTTCCAGTCCTCGAAGCGGCGTGTTTCTTCTCTCCCGAAGGGATAGGGTTTCCTCCTCCGTATCCACTCCCTTCCCTCCTCCGACATTCTCGAACGACTTGGACTTAGATCCTTCGTGTCGGCATCAAATTGGTTCGCTATGGTGCTTTCTGTCTTCGTCATATCTGGTGAGGCCTCATCTTCATCGCCTTTAATGATGGAAGTCTTCGTTGGGCCTGTTTCAGATCTGGGAGGTCGGATATTATCATCAGGCGAGGGAATCTCAGTTCAGCAGGCGTGGCCTTGGTCTGTCTTCGGTTTCTCTGGTGTGGCTTCGTCCTGCCATGCCTGGCGGGCATTTTCAGTGGGTGTTACTTCCGATCTGGGCAGACGGAGGCATGAAGGCATATCAGATCATGGATTTTCATCTATGGTTGTAGATCGGCGTCAGCCTTAGAAGGGTGCGGAGGAGGGAGGGCCTCTTGGTTCAGGATTCCTGCAGTTCTATGGTGTTCTTGCAGGTCTTCTCTTGATGGATGTTGTGTTTATTTTTGATTGTGTTGATTTGGTGGTTCTGCTGTGTTCTTTGGTGGTCCTTCTGTGTGCGATGAATGCAATTGGCTGTGAAATGGGTGTTTTAGTTGTTCTGATTCTCTTGTTGGAGGTGAAATGGATGGACTTTTGGGGAACTGAGACAAGGTAAAAGGTTTTGCTTCAAAAGATGTTTGAGCTGGTCGTCTTGTCAAGGCATGAATTTTCGGATTTGAAAGATTGATATGGTATGGCATAGCCATCGGTACCAGGCCCGTGCATTCTTGCACGAGACAACATTCTAAGCACCCATGCTTTGGTGGAGGCGCGCCTTAATGATATTTATGCTGGGTGAGGCACATTTTGTAGTCTTGTTCTGGGTTGCAACCCTCTTGTTTTTTCGAATTTTGTTGATGTCCTGTTGTCCTTGAAGTCTTGGTTTTCTCCTCTTTACCCTTAAGAGGGGGCTTATCCAAAATAAATAAAAATTTCAGCCTTCGGGTTATTCAGTCAAATGGTAATTAATTATTTTCATCACCAAATTTTGGAATTATTATTAGGAAAAGTTTTTAAATTGAATTTAAATTCTCATATTATGAAATTTTCTAATTTAGAATTCTTGGATATTTAAGAGTTGAGTATAAAAAATTTTAGTTAATTTTTTAATATCATTTCAATATAGTATTTTCAATATGAATATGGATGTAAGTATTTTGTTTTCATTCCATGCATGGTCTAACTCGACCAAAATTTCATTATATATGAATTTCTTCAACTGATCATTATTCATCCATAATATTACTATATTCATAATTGAAATTCTATCTTTGTAGTTTCAGCTATATTCCATAGACCTTTTGATATAAATTATTTGAATTTTTAGACAAATAAAATATTGTACCATCATTTTAACACTTTTAATCTCCCTAGATTAATGAAAAACATTTTGATAAGTTAAATGCATTATTAAGCCTTAAAATACCTCTCAAACTTTATCTCAAATTAATTAATTTTTTTTATTTAATTGAATAATGAGGGTTTTTTATCCTTTTTAATATTTATTACTTGAAGAAAAGAAATGATTATGTATATTTAAGATATTTAGATTCATTTAGATGTGATTAATTTGGTTTTCAATAACTTCTTGTGTAATTTTGAGTTTTAATTCAGTAATTATTTATATTATTTATAATAATCAAATTAAAATTAAATTTTATTTAATTAACCATTTTTATTCTTATATTTCTTATCATTAATTCTTGGTTGGTTTTCTTTATTATAATGAAAATTACATATGGTTTAATAAAGTATTTTTTTTACTTTTTGGTTGAACTTATTTATGAAAAAAATAAAAATATCAAGTTGAAAAAAAAGATAAAACTAAGTCCCAACAATAGTAAATTTTCTTTTAAATAAATTAATAATAAGTAAATAAATAAATATAGTTTTATTCCCCCAATCATAATTTCTTATTAATATCCCCCTCTATTCTACCACTTCTCATATTTTCTTATACCATTAAAGTGCATTCAAATTTTTATTCATTTTTATCTATTAATTCATTAAATTATGTGAAATTTTCCATCATTTCCTTCCATTTTGTTTATTTTTTGTTACCCAATTCACCAAGGTCATAAAATAAAATTAAAAGAACTTTTTATGGTGTCATTGGTCTAGAACAATGAATGTTTTAAATTTTTTCTTTGATTATGGTATATTAAACCTAATAAATGAATGATGGGAACTTTAAAATTTTTCTTTTAATTAAAATTGGATTATAGAGTGGTGTGAGTGGTCCTAGATGAGAGTGTAAAATAATGATTTTAAATTAATTTGTATATTAATAACTTGACTCAAGGATGTGATATAAGGATAATGGTACACCACTAAGAATACCACTGAACAAGGATATCAATATATAACCTCTAACATTAAGACCAAAATAGAAGATATCTCCCAATAACAATCAATAACCATTACATCCCAACCACCATCAAAGTCAAGACCAAGTCTAAAACAATATTCCCCACTAATTTCCCCATGACATTAAAAACTCTTAACTTATATTAGGGAAAAATTTCATGATAAATATTGCTAAAATAAAACCTAAAATATTAATAGATGCTACTGAAAATATGACATTTATCAACCATTATACGACCACTTTTGGAGGCTGCGGTTTCCCTATAGATAAAGGGAAATAGTGACTTCCAAAAGAGGTCACTATAGGGGTCCTCAAATAGACTACATTATTGGTCACTTGGGAAGGTTTTAATGGCTGCCAAATGTGGTCACTAATGGTCCCATAAAAAATGTTAGTGACCTTCATAAGCGGTTGATAATGGTCTTAAAAAACATATCCACAACAAGCAAAAAATTAACATTAAAAATTCCATTCTGAAAAATAATACCAGAAAATAAATAAATCACAAAATACAAAACTAGCATTGATATAGCTTTGGTCCCTTCTGATATTCTTTCCAAATCAACCTACACATACAATAAAAAACAATTAAACAATGAAAATGTACAAATCAATATTTTTAATAGTAAAATATAATTTATTTAGTTAATATATAAAGAATAATAAAAATATTTTATAAACTTTTATAAACATAAAACATCATAAATACAAAAATGATGAAAATGTAATCTAAATTGGGGATTACATTATTTAACTATCAGTTGGGAAATGACAATTAAAGTTGAAAAAAAGTTTACCACACATTGATCAATCCATGAAATGAATTGAAATGTGGTTGATTACAAAAAATTAAAAATAATTCAAGGAATTCTCTCTTAGATTTTCATATCAATCAGATTTATTTTTCTTTTTTTTGACCCCCTTACAGAATATATCATTTTAATAAAACATTACAATCTTACCCATATTTCCCCATCATACCTGGAAACAAGATCATTCGATGGATGTAGCAGTGATTCAAATAGATCAAAAATGACTTAGTGAGAATTATTCTATGGTTTCATGTCAATCCAAGTTTGGTTTCTAGTTATTGGCCATTTTTACATGATTTTCTACTTTACTCCAAATCCTAGGGGTGAACATCATTTTTGATTAGACTGGTCAATTCCGACATCCGATCAATGTTTTGATTATTGATAAATATTTTAAATGTATTAAATATTAGTTTACTAATATTTCATGTAGATCTGAGCTTGTTCGGTTGGTTTTGAACCCCTATACATGATTTTTTCATTGTTACAAAAAAAATTAATAATACTAAATCATACCTTAATCCAGAACGATAAATCAGGACAAAGGATGGATGAAAATTTGATTGAAATAGATCGCAAATGATTCAAGTAATTCTATCCTAGACTTTCATGCAAAATAGTATTTGTTTTCTCATTTTTTACCCCCTAATGGGAGATGTCATTTTAGTAAAACTAGACAACGTTCCACATAATGTTTCATGATATCGGATGGAACAAGCATTCAATGGATACCAAATTTATTACAATAGATAAAAAATGATTTAGTTATCATTATATCATGATTTCATGTCAATGAAAGTATGTTTTATAGGTATTGGACACTTTTACATGCTTTATCACTTTACATCAAATTTGAGGGACGAGCTTCATTTTCTGCAATACTGAAGAATTAAGGTATCCAATTGTCACGATGATTGTTTCTACATATTTTAAATGACTTAAATATAATTTACCTAATATTTCATGTCAATATGAACTAGTTTGAATAGTTTTTACCCCTGTACACCTAATTTGTTCATTATTAATTTTTTAATAATGTCAAATAATTCCTTAAACCAGGACAATCAATCCAGGCATCAGATGAATGTGTGGTTGATTACTACAGATCAAAAATTATTCAAGGAATTATCTCCTATATTTTTATGTCAATCAATTTTTTTTCTCATTTTTTGACCCCCAGACGGGAGATATGTCATATTAATAATACTATAAAATGTTACCCATAATTTTCTATCATACCAAGTGACACAAGAATCCAATGGATGCAACATTGATTCCAACATGTTCATAATAACTCAGTGGTCATTTGGACACAATTTCATGTTCATCCAAGTGTGTTTTCAAGGTATTGGACCTGTTGGAACCCTTGTTTTTATGATCACCAAATCATGTTTGTTATTTCATTAACGAGCTTTATGTTTTATGATAAATTTTATATTATTAAGAAACATGGAAAATTTTGGCTAATTATGACTCAACATTGAGGTTTGGTCACTACCAAGGATATCTCACTGCCCAAAAAGTTTCACTATTAGACAATGTATCGCTGTTGAGGACAAATCACCATCAATGTGGAAAAAATGAATAGTGTTGGAAACACTCACCATTGGTTAGGAGTCATAAAAAACACGACTTTTTTAATTTATCGAATAAATCACTACCAGATCTTTACTCTCCATTGGATCAAGAATTTGAAAAAGTGTTGAGCACACCTACCATCAAAATGGAGTGAGCACCAGAATGAAAATTTGGCAAGTATTAGAATAACCTACCACTGAGATGAGTCATTGTTGTCCTGACTCATTGTTATTCTGAGTCACCACAAGAGCCTAAATCACCACCAAAAGTTCTCACTATTCTATAGACTCATGGAAGACTCTATCACCACCAGATCAAAAAACCTCCTGGGACTTATCACCATTCAAAAGACTCACTGCCAATCTCTTTAATGAAAATTTTATCAAATGAAATGAAAAAGTTTATTTTAAGGATTAGTTATTAAATGTTGGGTATATATAAATTAATGAATGTGTCAACCCTGAGTATGAGGTTGTGGGATATCCAAGTGATTCTATTTGTTGGTGCATGTTTCTGTTAAAAATATTAAGAAGACTTGCTCATGAGTAGTAAATTGAACAAGTGATAAAGATAGACACATGTACACTGATAGATCTTCATGCACATATAGAGTGGGATGAGAACATATTGAAGAACCTAAAGAACCCCACTTGATAAGAACTAAACCACTATTTCCTACCATTAAACATTTGTGAAATAGTAGATCTTATAAAATGAAGGATTTTATAACACTCTGTTCTACTACAAGTTTTAGAAACTCGACTCGAGCCTCATTTCAAACTACACTCAAGGATCCCCAAGCTACATAACATATCATATAGATAAAAATGATTATTCTATATGTTTTAATTGTTCTATTTCTTTTAATTATATTTACATTATGAGTAGTTTGTTTATAATTTGTGTTTATAAACCCACACTATCACGTACTTTAAACAGAAAGATACATATATAACCTCTTAAACACCCTTTTACCAATCTTCCCACATGTTATGGTAGACGCCCCTATGTGGCCTGTTTTATCTATTTTCCCATGATTACTATAGAAGAGGTCAATGTGTGGCCTCTACATTTATCATACTATTGTACACCCAATCCAAGTTATTTCAAAGTTTATTTTATATAAACATCTAGGAAACAATTGACTTCCATGTGGAGAGGACTAAGTCTTAGCTTGAGTCCGAACCTACTGTATTCATTTTCGTTGTGTGTTGTGTTGTTTTTATTTCTAATCTTTAAACTAAATCTATGTTAAAAAAACCAATACTTTTATGGTTATCCTTAATAAGTGATTATATATGTTTTTAATTGACTAAATTTATTTCAATGTTTAATGTAATATTATATATTGTTTTAACCGAGACCTAATCAATCTTTGAGAAATCTTTTAAAAGGTCAAATCTTGAATCGATCAACTATTTTTGTTAACTATCTTATATTGAAATTAATTTTTGAATTTTATTTTAACCAATTTTTATTATAAATTATAATTGGGTAACTAATTCACACCCCTCTTGAGATACTCACTCCGACCAATATTTGGTATCAGGGATCTATACTTTGGCATCAAAGTTTTTCAAAACTTTTTCTACTTTGATTTTATTTGTGCTCTAAAGATCTCAAATTTCTATTAGTTATAAATTTAATTATATAAATTTATAATATACAATAAGGTTATAATACTAATAGAAATTATTTTTTCAATGGTAATAATTATGATTAGTGGAAGATAAAAATAAAAATTCATATTGAAAGTAAGGGTTTTAAGATTTTTTATGACTTTGAGGAAAAGTATGAGTTACCTAAGACTCTGAGAAAATATTAGGATGATTCTATAAAACTATCCTATAATAATAATTGAAAATATTTGAATGCCATGTATTTTTCCTTAGAAGATGAGGAATTTAATATAATTTCTTCTAGTAAAATATCCCTTGTAATTTGGGACACATTAGTTATTTGTCCTGAAGGAACAACCAATGATAATGGAGTGAGATTGAATACATATACTATTGTGTATTATACATTTAATATGAATCTTAATGAAGTAATTTCTAATATGTATCTCAAGTTCAATGAAATAGTGAACACTATGATATACCTAGGAAATCCAGTGTATGATAAGGATCAGATTGTGACACTACAAAGATGTCTTCCTGAAACATAGATAGGGTCATCCATGTGAATCCAAAAGTCCTTTAATATTAGAAAAATTCCAGTTAGGGAGTTAATTGGTTATTTAATGATGTACAATGAATATCTAAATGTCAATTTATAAGAGGATGATGAACCAAAAAGAAAACTAGTAGCATGGAAGTCTACAAAATATAAACAAAAATAAAAGAAAAAGGACAAGATACAAGACGAAAGTTCTCGTGATAGTGAGTTTCCACTAGAATGTGATGAAGAAATGTCACTTCTAGATAGAATATTTAAAAATATCTATTGGAAGAAGAAATTTTTTATAAAGACTATTTATAAAGAAAATTATGATAGAAAAGGTGATGTGAAGAAGGATTGGAGAAAGGATGAAAATACAAATGAGATAACCTGGTAGGAATGAAAGTGAAAAAAATTTGTAAAATCATATTGTACAAAATTAAATTACAAAAATATATATGAGGAGAATTATAGAAAATTCATGAAATACGTGAAAGAAACTTTGAGTGCCTATGAAGATAGATCTAGTGACTCAGACTCTACTCCTAAATAAAATTCTGATAGAGTCAACATGTTCTTTATTACTAATGTATCTAAGGTACCTAATATATCATCTGTTCTTATTTTTGAATGCTCTGAAAAATAAAACAACCTAATGATGAATTTTCTCAAGAAGAAATTTTTTAATACTACAAAATAATGGAGGACACTTTTAATTAACTTAATGAAAAATATAAAGTTCTGAAAAAATAGAATGTTTTATTTGCTAGTACTAAATCTGACCTTGCAGTAGAGAAAGATAAAAATTATTATTTTTTAAAAGAATAACACTGAACATAAATTTTCTAATGAAAAAATAAAGAATAATTTAGAAAATTTTACCAATGGAAGAGAAAAATTGACATTGACTGACTGACTAAAAATTCATTTTGTTGATTTTCAAATACCCACTTTTTTGTTGAGCAGTAACCATACATAAGATTCAAAAAATGATTTGAAATTAAAAGTAAAAACAAAGCCATCCTCACTACTTCAATAATGTCATGTGTCATTGAGTCACATATCAAGTCATGAGTAGCCTCAAGATGCACCCCGAGATAGATGAGCACACCTACATCATTGCCACATTGTTGTCAAGAACCCACCAGACATCCTCCCACTTCTAAAGAAAAACACCATCACAAAAAACCTTCAAATACACCGAACATCCACATCACATCATCAAAACAGACAATTCCTGCAGCCACCACCACAACCAGTCACCAAAAATCGAACAAAAAACAAAAATAAATATCACAGAAACGACCAAAAAACCACTTCTGATGACTTTGAGGAAGAAACGATAAACAATTCCTTCATCATAAATGTATTGAGGAATAAATCTAAAAAACTAACAAATACCATTAACATTTTTGATGCCAGATCTAGGAAACCTGAACATCAAGGAAGAAGAAAAAATGACTCTGGTCGTGCGACGAGCATCATCGGCCATCAATCTATACATCCCAAAACTTATAAGAAACCACTGCTCTAGATAAGTCTAGGAGAAGAGTAGAGGAACTAGAAGTCAGGGTATGGATTTGAATTGGCCGAGGGCTCTAAACAATGATATCACGACGATCCAAAAATAGGTATCCAAAGATGGGAATGAGTCGATGCAGTAGCACCTAGACAATCATCAACCACCAAACTAAAAAACCCAAAACCATGATGAACCATCACTCCAGATCCAACCTGAAGAGGCACGTTTGAACATGATATTAGTACTAGTATGGAGTGGAAAATGGATTCTGTAGAAAACCACCTTTTTCGAGGCCATCGAAACCTCTCTATTTAACATTCACTAAGAAATCAACACAATGAAAGTCAAGATAACCCATAAAATGAATGAGAGACCAAAAAATGAGAGATGGGATAGTGGGAAGGAGAGGAAGAGGCCAAGATAAATGAAAGAGGGAAGGGGGAAGGCACCTGATAAGGAAAAAATCCTCCCCCATCCATGTGCCACTAAGGATAAACCATAGGAAGAGAGAAATAAGAAACTGATGGCACTCATAGGACTCATTAATGGGGTATCCCAAAATCTTTAGGGAAATTGGCATGGATTCTAGTCAAACAAATTGATCTAAAGTTTCTTACATGTTTAGCATACCAACCTTGATAGAGAAGAATATTTAATAACATGTTTGTACGTAAATATGAATTTGAAATCTATACTATCAATTATTACTCTAATGGACCAAAAAAATTGATTTCAAAAATCCTATAGTCTATTTATAAGAGACCTATGAAAAAAATATGGGCGCTTAAAGCCTTGATTACTAACACATCTTGATCTAATGAAATTTGGGTACCAAAATCATTCCTCAGATAATTTTGTTTGTAGGAAAGCTTATTGAACAACTCCTGTAAGAGTTTATGGTACATGGATAGTGTATTTTCAAGGAATATGGCATAAGACTACTCAAGTTTCAAGAGCCAAAAAAAGTTTGATGGTGGTTATGTCACCTTTGGTGAAAATGCTAAAGGGAAAATAATTGCGCTTATCCAAGGAAACACTAACTCTATTTTAATTTACAAAGTACTATTTTTATGGTTTAAAGTATAATTTTCTTAGAATATTATAATTATGTGGTCATATTTTTCATTTTATGTTTAAAAATAATGAATTTAATATTTCTGATTTAAAAAATGCTTTAGTTTTTACTCTTATAGGTAATGGGAATGTATATTTGTTAACCACGATTCATTGATTTATCAAAATGTTTCCTACTTGGGTGATTTTCATAAATAATCTTAGATTTGGCATAGGAGACTAGGCCATTATAATATTCAATCACTTAGGAAACTTACTATGAAAGGGTTAGTGAAGGATTTATGAAAAAATGAGTTCCTAAAAAAAAAATGAAACCCATAACAAAAAGGGAAATAAGGAAAGATTTATTTTAAATTAAAGAAATATATTTTAACTTCTCAACCTCTTGAGTTGGTTCATATGGATTTATTCAGACCATCTAGGGTTTTTATTCTAAATGTAAAGAACTATGTTTATGTACTAGTATATGACATTTCTAGGTATACTTAGGTATGATTTTTATCTCACAAGAGTGAATCATGTTATTACTTCAACAAGTATTCTAGATCTATAGAAAACTTAAGTAGGCTTAAAATTAAGACCATAAGAAGTGTTCATGGCCGTGAGTTTTAAAATCAATCCTTTAAGTCCTTTTTCTCAGAAAATGAATATAGTCATAACTTATCTACACCTAGGACCCCTTAGAAAAATGGATATATATATATATATAGAAATAATAGAACACTTCAAGAGATAGTTTGGAATATGCTAAATGAATATGACTTACCTGTCTACTTTTGGGAAGAATCTATGAATATATCCAGTTATATAATCAATAGAGTTTTAATTAGACCTATCTTAAAGAAGAACCCTTATGAGATTTGGAATGGTAGAAAGACCAAGATTAATTAATTTAGAGTTTTGGGTTGCAAATTATTTATTCTTAATACATAGGATAATCATGAAAAATTTTCCTCCAGTAGTAATGAATTAATTTTCCTGGGTTATTCAACCCCCAACAAATCTTAAAAAGATTTTAACAAAAAGACCAAGATTATGGAAGAGTCTGTTGTTGTAAAATATGTTGAAATAGATCCACATGATCCTAAGACCCCTTTGGATAACTTTGGGGAAGATTTATCTTCTCTAAACCTAAATTCAAAACATTCTAAATTTTATAGAAAGCAAGTAGAAAAATCATATAGTTCTAATGAAATTCTAAAACATAAACCTGAACGTGTAGATGATCTTGAGGTGAACAACCCCTCTTTTCCTAGAAATATTAGGACACTTAAGTACCATACTTTAGATTCTATAGTTGGAGACCCAGATAAAGGTACAAAGACTATGGATTCATTAAGAAATCATGTTGAAAATGAAACATTCTTGTCATAGCTAGAACCTAATAACATAAATGATGTAATTAATGATGAATTTGGGTAATGAAAATGAAATAAGAACTAAATCAATTTAAAAGAAAATAAAGTATGGGAAATTTAGGATAGGCCAAAAGACACCTTATATATACACTGTAAATGGGGCTTTAGAAACAAGGTTGATGAATCATGTATGATAGTAAGGAATAAGGATAGAATTTTTGTACAAGGGTATAGTCAGGAAAAAAGTATAGATTATGAAGAGACCTGTACACTATTATTGAAACTTTAATCCATTATAATTCTACTTTCCTGTGAAAAACATCTATATTTAAAACATTATCAAATGGGTTTCCAGATTTCATTCTTAAATGAGTATATAATTGAGGAAGTTTTGCTTGAACAACCCCATGGTATTCAAAATCCTAATTTTCTAAATCATGTTTTTAAATTAACAAAAGGTTTATATGGTTTTAAACAATCTCCTAAATCTTGGTATGATAGTATTATCACTTTTATTTTTTAAAAATTGATTTTTAAAAGGTATAGTTGATCCTATCCTTTTTATAAAATTAATTTTAAAAGTTTTTTAATTCATAAAAATTTATGTAGATGATATTATTTTCGGATCTTAAAGAAATTATTTGTATACAGAGTTATAAAAAATGATGTAAAATGAATTTTAAATGATTATAATTGGTTGAATATAATTCTTTCTTGGTTTTGATATTTTTCAAAATAAATAAGGAATTATTTTGAATCAAAGTAAATATACTAAGGATGTTTTAAAAAAATTTGGTCTGGATATCATTATGTGTAGTGATACTCTTATGAGTACCACCTTTAAAATGGATCTTGATGATGTTTAGAAACCTATGGATCAAACCAATTACATAGGTATGATTGGAATTCTTATCTACCTTACAGATATCCAACATGATATTATGTTTAGTGTGTGTATGTGTGCTCTTTTTCAAGTAAATCCTAAATATTCACACTTACTTGTTGTAAAAGGAATTTTCGAATACCTCAAATACAATACCAATTTTGGATGGCTCTATCCAAGAGGACAATAATTTTACTTAGTTAGTTTATCAAATGACAATTTTAGTGGATGTAATTTAGATAGAAAAAACACTATAGAACATGTCACCATTTATGAATTCACTAGTTTCTTGGTGTAGTAAAAAAAACATTGTGTTGCACTATCTACTACTGAAGCTGAATACAAAGGAGTAGGTAGCTACTATGAAAAAAATTGTGGATGAAACACATATTACTAGACTAAAGATATAAATTATGACATGTCCCTATAAATTGTGAGAACCTGAGTTCTATAAACATTTCTAAGAATCATGTATCATATTCTATAATAAATCATATTGATGTAATAAATATCTTTTTTAGATATCATTTTTTAAAGGATGAAATAAATCTTGAATACATTGGAAGAGAACATTAGCTTACTGATATCTTTACGAAGACTTTTAATTATGAGAGAATGAATTACATCAAACCTGAGTTAGTTAGGATTAATTTCGGTAAAGTTTTATTTTCTATGACTCACCATTGTATTTTTGTCACCATTTTATATTTCTCACCATTGTGATTTCTCAATATTATAGATTTCTCACCATTATGATTTCTCACTATTTTATATTTATCACCATTATAGATTTCTCACCATTGTGATTTATCATCATCGTAGATTTCTCACTAATGTGATATCTCACAATATAATTCTTCTCACCATTGTGTTTTTAATCACCATTATAAATACTTTTATGCATTTTTTAATATTTCATTGTTGGTTTTTAAACTTTCGATTTAATTTTATCTATGATTTATTTAATTTTAATTCAATTGAAATTTTATTCCATGTTTTTATTTACAAATGATATTTCAATTTTAATTTTTTTAAAATACCTAAATCCAAAATGATATAAAATGAGACATGTGTATAATTTCAATGCACTCCTTCCTTACGTATTCTCTATCAAGACTTGTTGGGATTCTTTCTCTCTCGACTATTTTCCTTTCTTCTCTTTCACCTGAACCTACCGAGTTGTTATCCATGGCCAGAATGAAGCGAGCTTATGAGTTTTCTCGAGATGATTCAACTCATGTTAAGAAACAAAAAGGGGAATCATCTCATTTAGCTACTACTTTAAAGCCTCTAAATCCTATGATTTCAAAGAGGGTTGTAGTACCCAAGAAATAAGTTCATGAGCATTGGATGATTTTGAGTAATTATTTAGTGCTTCAAGTTAAATAGAACAAAGTATTGATGGATTTTTTCTATTACAATAAGATAAATTTCTATCCTTATTTGGTATACTAGTTTTACCAGTTTCTGGAGTAAAATGTTGAAGAAAATGAAGATTGGATTGGGACTAAAATAAATGGTCAAAAGGTTTTTATTTATTCAAGATAATGGGATGAATATCTTGAAGTACCACATGAAGGATTATAAAATGACTATAAAGGAATGATTATAGATGATAGTGATGATTTTTTATTAATATTCCCTTTCTAAGTTAATTGGAGATGGAATAGTTCAAAGAAAAATTATATTAGAGATTGATGGAGAGTATATGTTTCTTTTTAAGTTCATTAAGCATAAGAGTTTTCCTATAAAATGGCACTTTTAAACCTTGAGATTTTAATATATCTATCTGTTGTACCTCATTAAAATAATGGTGAAAATAAATTTGTGTATATATTTGAGGATTCATATGTTAGAGACGATTAATCCTACATCTGGATAAAATTATTTGATATAACCTAAGTTTAGTTTAGAAATGTTAGAATCTAAAGTATTGGTCAGTAAAGATATAGAATCAGTCATAGAACTTGGTGGTTTTTTCATCACTAGGATAATATGCAGAAGGATGAGAATAATTTGGAATCCATGGAAAAAGAAATGTTCGATTGTTGATGAAAAATTGTATTTTGATTTCAATATTATTGACCATCCTTCAAGACCAAAATAACTTGTTCATATAGGTTTGGAACTAGAAAAATTAGTTGAGTATACTGATGAGGCGGAAGAGGTTACTATTGGTAGAAATGAACAGGAGGAATTTCTAATGGGTGAAGGATGTGACCTTGATTTTTCATGAGAACACACTCCTATTACTTACGGACCACCTAGTTTTCCAAAATATCTTCGTAAAATAGAGAAACTCATAAAAGAAGGAAGTGGTGAAGAGGAAACTAAAATATATGGTGGGGATCAGTTCAAAAGTAAATCCAGATCCTTTATGGAAAATGAAAATAGTTAATATGTAGAGGAAAAAGATGATGACGAGTATAATGTAAATGATAATGAAGATGTTGGCGTTGATAATTATGTTGATGGAGAAGGTAATGGAAGTGGTGGCAGTGGAGGATCTGACCCTGATGGATCTAGTGGTTGAATTAGAATTGAGGGTGTGGAAATACCTTAGAATCGTATCCCTTCTCTTGGAGGTTCTATTTCTAGATCAGAATAAAGACCCAACATTGTTAGAGAAGTGGACCTAGGTTCTAGAGAATAGAAAGATGCATCATTTTAGGGGGAGGAATACCTATGTCTTGAGATTTTTACTATTGAGTATTTGGTTCATGATATTTCTATTCCTACAGAATATAATCAGATGGTTGATGAGAAGACTGTAGTGGAACAGTCAATGGTTGAGCAGATAAAGGTTGTTGTTGTTGATGAGAATTTAGTTACTGAGAATTTGGGAGTTGACCCCTCTACTAATGAGATTTTAGATAAAGTTTAATGATTTGTTGAGGACCCTCCTATTATTATACCCAGTGTGGTTGTGTCTATAGCTATAAAGCCTATAGTTTTTCAGAATCTTGTTAAATCATCTTAAAGATGGATGAAACCAATGTCTAAGTAATATAAAATGTTTCATGGGTTCCACTGGTGAATGATGGGCCTGATGTTCAAGAAGATAGGGATCCTGAGGGATCACTAGTTAGTCAGATTGATGTTGCTGATATGTTAGAAATATTTTCTTCTAAGAGAGTAGCTACATCTTTTGTTCCACCAGTACGAGTGTATTGTGTCACTAGAGGTGACTTGGAATCCTTTAGAGAAAGGATGCTTTCTGACTTAAGTTTATTATTGAGAAATCAAATGCCTCTAGTCAGTATGTTAAGAGAAAATGGTGCAAGGTATTTGTTTGATATGGTGATACAACATATTCAATCAATAATGATGCACCATATTCAGAAAGTTCAGAATGTAAATAAATGGATTTCCTATGAGTTGGAGTGTATGAAATCTATCATAAAAGGGATTAAAACTTCCTTTGACTTTTATATGGATGCCTTACTTGAGTGGATGAAGAATATAACCTCATAACCTTTTACTTCTAATGTTCCTCCTATTGATTTTGAGATGATCAGATATATTGTTAGAGAAGAGATTCATACTATTTCTACTTCCAGTAGTGTATTATGTGATGTTGTTTCCCAACATCAGGAGAATTTCAGAAAAATCAGATTTAATAGTGATCGTGTACTTATATTGGTTAAAGAGTATTCAAAGGACATAAAGGCTAACATAGAAACCATAACCAAAGAAATCAGGTATTATCTTTCAAGTATTTATACCAAGCATGAGTTGAATTATAATTTTACGTATCTGGAAAAGAATTTGAGAATGCCTCTTGTGAACTACGATTTTAAAGAGCAAGTCAATAAGTTAAAGATCACGAATCCTTATTAAAATATGTTTATAGAAGAGAATAAATACTTCTTCAGTGATATGGAGAGAAGTAGAAACTTAATTATGGACATTGTCAATTTGATGAAACTGTTTCTCCATTTTCATGGGTCTGCTATTGTGGATCAATGGGGCCATACAAGTTACAACCCATTTGACACCTCCGGCTACTACTCTACAATACATCAAGACTGGTGTTACCAAAGATCCTCTTTCACTATTCCAACCCATTTTCATCCTTTTACCCTATCCTCTAGAGATGTGATTCAGAAGCTATAACCAATAATCATCAGAGAGACCCCTTCTTTTATTGGAGTTCCTACATCCATTCCTAGAGCACCCTCAAATCTTATTGTACCTTTTTCATCAGATAAAGGGAAGGGAAAAGAACATCATGATCCCTAATCTCAACATAAGAAGGATTGATCATTAAAAGTTTTCTCTTTTATGGGATGTACTTGTGTATCATATTGTTGAAACTTTTTGGGTGTACTTTCAATGAATTTTTTAATTTAAATTATCCGATTATTCTTATTTTTATTACTATTCTATTTATTTGTATTTTGTTTCACTACATTTTATATTTTATTTATAATTTTTGATAATCTCAAAATAAGGATAAGATTTTATGGAACTTATTTCTATCTTAGTATTCCCATGATACTATATTGTTCCTATGATCCATACTGACATCCTTTGATATCTTCTTTATTATTTTGATATTATTTCATGTATAGTTATTTTTAATACCATGTTTTCTTTAATTACCTCTGCTAACATATGTATACAATGTCATGATTTACCATTGATGCCTTGTATATAAAATTTAATGATTTGTGATCATAAAATAGGGAGAGATTGTTGGAACCCTTGTTTTAATGATCATCAAATTAGTTTTGTTATTTCATAAATGAGCTTGTGTTTTGCAATAGAATATTACATTATAAAGAAACTTAGATTAATTTGCCAAACTATGACTCACCATCGAGGCTGAGTCACTGCCAAGGATGTCTCACAACCAAGAAAATATCACTATCGGAAAAGGTCTCACCACTGAGGATAACTCAACATCAATGTGGTAAAATAGAAAAGTGTTAGAAACACTCACCATTAGTTGTGATTCACCACTAGCATGTGAATATGGTAAATTATGGAATGAATCACGGCTAGAGGACGACTCAACATGGATCAAAAATTTGAAAAAGTGTTGAAAACACCTACCGTTAGAGTGGAGTCACAACCAGAATAGAAATTCATCTAAGTATCAGAATGACCTTAAACTGTAATGAGTCACAATTGGCATAAATCATCATCAGTCTAAGTCACTTCCAAAATTTCTCACTATTCAAAAGACTCACTACCAAAAAATTTTATCACCAGACTCAGTCACCACCAGATTAAGACACCACTACAGAATTTTCACCATTTAAAAGACTCGCTGATAGTGTTTATGTTTATTTTGAATTAAATATTCCTAATAGTTATTTTATAAAATTAAATTTCAAAAGTATATTAAAATGATTATTCCTAAAATTTTGTGCAGAGATGCATTAAATAATATGTCATCCCTGAGTACAAGGATGCAGGATATCCAAATGATTATATTTGTTATTGTGTGGTACTAATAAAAAGATGAAGTAGACTTACTCATGCATAGTTGAGTGAACAAGTGATAGGGATAGGCACATGCACACTGTGATATCTTCATGAACATGTGAAGTGGGTTGTGAACATATTGAAGACCCTAAAGAACACCAATTAATAAGAACTTATTCATTCATTCCTACCTTCACACACATGTGAAAGAGTGGATCTTAAAAAATGAATAATTTTACAACACTCTATTGTACTTCAAATTTAAGAAACTTCACTCCAGACTCATTTCAAACTACACTCAAGTAGTCACAAACTGCAAAGCATATCATACTGAGAAACATGATGTTTTCATATATTTTACTTTCTCTATTTGTTTATTTATCTTTTCATTATGAATAGTGTGTGTATACTCTATATTTACACACACACAATATCTCTGAATTTAAACTAGAAGATATATATATCTTCTCAAACACCCTTTTACTCATCTTCCCATGTGTTGTGGTAAAGGTCTATATGTGACCCATTTTATGTGATTTCCCACTATTGCTGTAGAAGAGTTCCATGTATGGCCTAGGTAGTTGTCATATTATTGTACACCTGATCTAGGTTATGGATCAATGTTTGTTTTATATAAACTACTTGGTGACTTTTTGATTTCTAATTGGAGAGGACTAAGTCTTATCTTGAGACCGAACCTCTTGTATTCATTTCCACTGTGTGTTTTGTTAGTTATATTTCTAATATTCAAAACTTAATATGTTTTAAACAAAAACAATAATTTAATAGCTAACCTTAATTACTGTTTATATAAGTTTTTGATTGATTAAATTTATTTCAAAAGTCAATGTAATATTATATATTGTTTTAACTAAGGCCTAATAAATCATTGAGAATTCTCTTAAAAGGTCAAATATTATATCGATAAGATATTTTGGTTAACTGTTCCATATTTCAATTAATTGGGGGATTTTATTTGAACCTATTTTTAACAGAAAGTTTTATTGGGAACTCAATTCACCCCCCCTCTTGAGATACTGATTCTAAACAATAGGTCCCTTTTATGTGATTTGTCACATTACTCCAAATCCATGGGATGAATGGAAATTTCGATCATACTAATAAATTTTGGCATTTATTCAATGTTTCACTGGTTCAAACATATTTTAAATGACTTTAATATCATTTTCCTTTGATTTCATGTCAATCAGAGCTCATTTGATCAATTTTGACCTCTACACACATGATTTTTCCATTATTATAAAAATTTTAATAATTTAAAATCATAACTTTATCCATACCTATCAATTCCACTATCTTATTTATTCATGGCTCATTGAAATTGATAAATAATTATTTAAGGAATATTCTTCTATATTTTCATGTAAATCAGAATTCCTTTGCTTGTTTTTGACCCCCAAGAAACCATAAAATATATGTAGTGTTGATTCAAATATATCCAAATGACTTGGTGATTTTTCTACCATGATTTAATGGAAATAACAATGTGTTATCTAGTTATTTTCACTTTTTACATGATTTTTCACTTTACTCAAAATCTGAGGGAAAAACATCATTTTCGATCATACCGAGAAATTTGGGTATCTGATCGATGTGTTGATGGTTCCTATAGATTTTAAATTACTTAATGACCCTTTTATAAATATTTCATGTCAATTAGTTATCTTTTGATCAGTTTTGAACCTGATACACATGATTTGATCATTATTAAAAAAATAATTATTAATGTCGAATCATACCTTAAGACATACTAATCAGTTAGAGTATCGAAATGACATACGGTTGATAGGAAAATATAAAAAATTATTTGAGGAATTATCTCATGGATTATCATGTAAACAAGAATTTTTTGGAATTTTTTTGGCCCCTAGATGGGATATATGTCATTTTAATAAAACCAGACAACGTTTCCCATATTTTTTCATCATATCGGGTGGCACGAGTTTAAGATCCCAACATTTTCTAAAGATGTATCAAGCTTGTTATTAGGTATATTTTTCCTTTTTTAGAGTAATTTTTGTTTTCTTATTACCTTGGTGTTTTTTTGGGTGATATTGGAGAAAATTGGAAGGACTAGATGTAGTGCACAATTTGTGCACTATTTACCCAAACCATGCACCCAGCCCCACAAACTGTGCAAACCCAAATAGAGGGGATTCACATGGATGGAACACAATTTGTAAAATTGAGAAACCTCTAATGAGTAACCATGAACCCTCCTAAAATAGGTACATGGTTTAGGTGCATGGTTTGAAAAAATGTGCGCCCCTGGTCAAGAAACTGTGTGTGATGTTTTGATTAATAGAGAAATTAGATCTTAAAGACCTGAACAACCTGTATTAACCTCAAAGTTGACCCCAACTCAGATGTAACATATTCCTATAATTTTATTAGGTTCCTGGACCCATTATTAAAGTTGAGACCTCTATTAATGGTGAATAAAAGGGGTTATTGAAGATTTGAACCTCCTCAAGTATGTGGTTTCTTCCTGATTTGACGTCACTTTCTTTTGCTCCTCTTTCTGCATTAAAGATGGATGTTTTATCAACTGTAGGAAAGGTTTTAGATCTGGATCATGTTTTTATGGATCACGACCCATTTGATATTGTTTATAAGATCTAATTCAAGATCTCATTCTTCATCATGGGTTTGACCTATCTGTTTCAAATTTGGGATTTCCATTCGCTTGTGTTCATCCTTAAACTTGAGGTAGGTGGTCTATTATTGAAATCCCAAAGTCTTGATTTCAGTTACATGTTGGAAATTATAGAATTTATATTGTATGATTTACAATTTAATTTCTTAAATTTAATTATTTATTTTGGTAGATTATTTAATTAAGGTATTGTGAATCAGAATAATTAATTGTTGAATTAATTATGGGATATTTTGATTATTAAATTATATTAATTAATTATTTGATAAATTAATGATAATTTTTGTGATTATTAAATTTATTGAATTAGAATAATTAATTTTTGAATTAATTATGGGATATTGTGATTGTTTAATTTTATTAATTAACTATTGAATTAATTAATTATATTTTTTTTGATTATGAAATTGATTGTATTGGAATAAATAATTATTGAATTAATTATTGGATATTAATATTATTAAAATGTATTAATTAGTTATTGAATTAATTAATGGGAATTGTTGTGATTAATGAATTTATTGAATAAGAATAATTAATTATTGAATTAATTAAGGGATATTAATATTGTTGAATTGGATTAACTAATTGTTTAATTAATTAATGGGAATTGTTGTGAAAATTAAATTGATTAAATTGGATCAATTAATTGTTGAATTAATTAATAGATTTTTTGATTCTAGAATGTGATACGAAGGTTAATGTTTATTATCCCTGATTGATGTGATATATGGAATATTGTGATATATGTGATAAATGTGTGTAGGACATGGTCTGCTGCATCAAATTACAATTGTGATGAATTTATAATTAAATGTGTGTGGGACATGGCCTACTACATCAAAATGCCATAATGATGAATTGATTGATAAATTTATGTTGGAAAAGGTATGATGTATCAAAAGCCCATAATAATGAATTGATTGATAAACATGTGTGGGAAATGGTCTGCTGCATCAAAATATCATAGTGAGGAATTAATTGATAAATGAGGTGTGGGGTGGGGATTGTGGCTCCAAATACCCTTGGGGCATTAGACACGACATTCTAAACCCATGAATTGGCATATGATAATGGTTCCAATTGGTCATGATATGACTGAATGAGATGATTAATGAAAACCATGGTAGTGGGATGTGGTTTAGACTCTAGCATGGGCTGATGTAGGTATTGAGGGTTTATGTGTCCTTGGAAACCCAATGGTTTATGTAGTTTAATTAAAGAATAATTGAAATGCCATAACTTCTTATTTATGCATTTTACTTTATTATTTATATAAATTCAGGCACTATTATTGAATGTATATTGTTTTAGACACCATTGGTTGTGGCCTACTGACTTGTACTCACACCCTACTTGGGTTTCCTGAATAATACCCAAATAGATTTCATGGTTCCAGGATTGGATAAGGTATAGATTCATAAGTTAGATGTCTGAGTCAGGATAGAGCATGGTTTATTGAACTATATGTGGTTCGAGAACCACTTGGGAGTTTTCAATGTATTTTTTTAGTATTTCATATTGTCACTTGACACATATTTGGAAGGGAATATACACTATTTAGTTATGAATATTTTATTTCCATTTTTTTTCATTATGTAATACTAGTATTGTTCTGGTTATGGTTATATTATTTGGTTATGTTTTTATTTCTACTGTTGTTCTACTTTGATAATGTAGGTATAGTCTCCCTATGATTGATAATAGACCCTTGATACTAGTCAAAAGCTTTTATAAAATGGAGAGGTATGCCTAAGGTCACGTAGTGCACTAGCTAGGAGCACTAGTGTGTGGAACCTGGGTCAGGATGCTATAAAGTGGTATCATATTTGGTTTCTTTTATTTTTCTTTTATCATACTATTTGGGAAAGTTAAACTAGAGAATATGATTGTTTGGGCCTTGGTTAAGAGATCATAATTGGGGGTATCTAACCCATGTATAAAAGAAAAATGTCATGTTCCTAGGGTGGGATTTCTATTATTGAGGTTTTTTTTGTTACAGTAGATGTTATTTCACCTTAAGTGATGAAGTTTTTGTGTGATGTGATTATTATTTCTAAGATTTTAATCATGGCCCGATAGGGAAAGAGAGTTAATTATGCATGTATAATTCTAGTAACTCAGGATTATTTTAGTGAAATGCATCATTTTTGGAACCCACAAGAAAATGGGTTTTGGGTAAGTGGTTGAAATTGAACTTTCTTTCTTTAATTTTTGTGAAATTTTAATGAAAAATGTGTCTAATGTAAAATAAAAAATGGTGTCTGATATTAAATTGAAAATGATAATAAGTATGAATAAATGGGTGTCTTATGGTAAAATTGAATTTTAGAATGTTTTTATCCTTTGTTAACCATGACCTAGATGTATCATGGTTAAGGGTAGTTATATTGCCATGGTTTTGACCATAGGGTTTTGAAGAATGATTTTTGTTGGATTATTATAAATCCATCTTACGTTATCTATTTTAAGGTGGTGTTACGTGTCCAAATATATGTGTTTGTAAATGAAAATATATTCTTTCATGATGATTCTTGGTAATAAGAATACATAAGGATATGGTTGGAGAAGATCTACTAGTAGTGGAACCTAAGGTGCAGATAGTGATGGGTGAGGAAGTTGAAGAGTAGATCCAAGAGAACTTTTCTCACTTCATGTAGTTTATGGAAAAATAACTAGGGAGGGTTGTAAAGAGTATGTATGACCTAACATAAGAGTTTTAGTTGCATCACCCTCTAACTCTAACTAGAAAAGCTAGACTTGAGACAACATAGTTATAGGTCGAGTCCATCCAGACTATTGAACATCTAGAGACTTTTGCTAAGTGGCGGGTCAATTTGGATGATTATATGTTACGGGGATCAGATAAGAACTGGTGGGTGTTTATTATCAAACAAGGCTAGTATATAGGATGGAATGGGAGAAATTTTTGGAGAATTTACTAGAACACTTTTTTCCTGAGACGCTGATACAAGAGAGAGAAACCGAGTTCATGTGGTTGACTCAGGGGAGTATGTCCTTGATGCAATATGTTAGTCTCTTTAGAAACTTGAAACAATTTTCTACAACACTAAAAAGGGATGACATAGCTATGGAAAGTCATTTCCAATATGGGATTAAATGTGAGATTAAGTCCCAGGTTAACCTCTTTCAGATAAAGAAGATTGCTGAGGTGGTGGATCAAGCTCTCATAATCGAGGGGAACCTAAAGGAGGCTTCTAGTGGAGGATAGATGGTTGCTTATGGATGATCAGGTGGTACATATAACAATATTAGGAAGTGTCATTACGTGAATGTCAGTTAGTGGGATAACAGGAATAGTTGATAAGGGAAGGATCAGTTACATATGATCTTACCTGAGTGATTTTCCACCAGTATGACCAGTCATGGAACTATTGTATACACTATCCATGAACACCAATAGAGTGTTGATCTTGCAGAATGATGGGAATTCTATAGATGTTCTGTTAGAACCCATGATATATGGGTAATAATGGAGTAGTGAGAATAAATTAGAGTGTGGGAAGAGGATATTCTACGCCATATCAGTCAGGTAGTTGGATTACTACTAGTTGTGGCGGTTGAGGTAGTAGATGAGGTGCTTCTAGGAATGAAAACTCATATCAACAAAGTGGTTTATCTTAGGGGACTTAGAATACAACGCAGGGAAGAAAGGTAGAAGAGTTTCATGTCGTTCATCCTATACTGGTGCATAGAGATGTTGGACCATAGACAATTACAGGTACTATTCTTATAGCTTCTACACTTTCATGTTCCTTATATGATATAGGTGCCTCTTATTCATTTATATCTACACAACTTTTGAATGGTTTGATCCTGGTTGTGGAGGTCACGAGAAGGTTGTTGATAATAGATACACCTTTGGGGGTATGATCTAGAGACATATTTTTTTTTCAATGGGTGTTCATCAAGGTTGGGTAGTTCCATTTTAGTTGGGAACTTTATATTCTTGACATGTTAAAATTTGATCTAATTTTGGGTATGGAATGGTTAGTAGCATGTGGAGCACACATAGATTGTTACCAAATGATAGTGACTTTTACGTATCCTAAGGGTGAAAATTATATTCACTGAGGAGAGTGGGATATCCAGGTGGGCCACGCAAGGCCAGTTCATCAGCAACTGGGGTAGATCACCACTTAGTTTTCTAGTCTATTTCTGGATGACAGAGGTGTAAATCAAGATGTATTTCCACTCGTAGTTAAAAAGTTATAGGAAGTGTTTCTTGAGGACTTCTCAGGGCTGACACTGGATAGATATGTGGAATTTACAATCGATCTCATGTCAATGGTTGAGCCAGTTTCTATTCCACAATACATAATGGCACAAAAAAAGCTTCAAGAGCTCAAGACTGAAGAAAATCCTGGTGAAGTACTTGGAATAGTTAATTGTTATTATGCAATTGATTGAATTGGAATATTTAATTTTTGAATTAATTAAGGTATATTGATATTGTTAAATCCTATTAATTAATTATTGAATTAATTAATGGGAATTGTTGTGATTATACAATTGATTGAATTGGAATAATTAATGGTTTAATTAATTAGGAAATAATGAGATTGTTGAATTGGGTTAATTAATTGTTGAATTAATTAATGAGATTTTTTGTTAAAATGAAACTGATTGAATTGGACTAATTAATTGTATAATTAATTATTATACTTTTTGATTACGAAATGTGATTAGAAGGTTAATGTTGATTAAACATGATTGATGTGATATATGTGATATTTTTATATATTTCAAAAACATGTGTGGGATGTGGTATGTTGCATCAAACTCCCATAGTGATAAATTTATTAATAAAAATTCGTGGGACATAGTCTGCTACATCAAAATCACATAGTAATTAATTGATTAATAAAAATGTGTGGGATATAGTTTAATACATCAAAATCCCATAGTGATGAATTTATTGAAAAACATGTTTGGGATAAGGTCTTCTACATCAAAATTCCACAGTGATGAATTTATTGATAAATGTGTGTGGGACATGTTATACTTCATCAAAATACCATAGTGAAGAATTGATTTATAAATGAGATGTGGGATTAGGACTGAGGATCCAAATATCAATGGGGTGTTATACATAAGGTTTTACACCCATGAGTTGGCATTGTACAATGGTTCCAAGTGGTTGTGATATAATTGAATGAGATGATTAATGATAACCATGGTATTGTGACGTAGTTTATATTCTGACATGGGCCGATTCGAGTATTAAGGGTTCGAGTGTCTATAGGAACCCAGGGGTTTATGTGGTTTAATTATCAAATAATTGAAATGTGATAACTATTTATTTATTTATTGTAATTTATTATTTATACAACTTATTACACTATTATTGATTGGATATTGTTTTATACACCATTGGTGGTGGCCTAATAATTTGTACTCACACCCTACTCGGGCTACCTAAATGGTACCCAGATAGATTTCATGGTTACAGGATAGGATAAGGGAAAGAGCCATGTGTTATATGTCTTAGTCGGGTTGGATCATAGATGAGGTAATAAAATGTGGTTTGGGACCCTCTTGGGAGTTGTAAGCGTCTTTATTTATTTGGGTTTTTTATACTGGCACATGACATGTATTTGTCAGGGAATATCTACTGTTTAGTTTATGATATTGTATTTCCTATTTTTGTCATCATGTGATACTGGTATTGTACTCATTATGGTTATATCATTTGGTTATGTTTTTTTATTTTTGCTATTGAGATACTTTGATAAGGTGGGTATATTCTCCCCATAATTGATAACATATCATCACTTCTATTTAGCAACCTATGGCATAAAGGTAGGTGTGACTGAGGTCACATAATGAACTAGATCTAGGAACCATTGTGTGGAACCTAGGCCAGGATGCTTAAATAAGAGATAATATGCTTAAACCATGATGCATACTCATTAATACCCTAAATAGAATTCCTACATCATCTTATGGAATAGAAAATGGAATAGTTTTCCTATTTTTGAAGCTGGTAAGATCCCTCCATTTTTTTGGCCTCTCCATATAAGAGGAAATGAGTGATTTTAAACAAGTTAAACAATTAATTCTTGATCACCTCAAATAGAAAATCAACTCCTATAGATTCTTGGAGTAGTATAAGGAATGCTAGGGTCCCACTCATTTTGACACCCTAAATCCTAACCCACACTATAGGTTTCATTGTAAGAGTAATAAGAATATGCCCATATGGTTAAATATATTTTGGAATATGTTTATCCCTCCATCAAGATATATCCTTATTGGGAAATCAAGGCTTGATAGTGTTCCCATGGATGAAAGATTACAAATTTCAGGTTTTCATCTTTCCACAATTTGTTCCCTCTGTCTTTATCATTCTAAAAACTACCTAAATTTTTTCTTCAACTATAAATATATGAGGATTATATGGAGTCACATTGAGGCTTTGTTCCACTAAAAGTTAAATAATAATAGGGAAATGGATTCCTTTATGGGTAGTGTTCTTAGAATGGACATTAGCGATCAAATGAGAAAATATTTATGCTCTTCCATTGCCTTTGACATTGATTATATGTGAAGAGAAATTATCTATTTGAGATTAAAGGGGAATAATTATCCAATAAAGATCACTATTTCTCATATTATGAGATATATTTAAGTATAATATACTCTCAAATAAAATCAGTTCACCCAGAACTATATCCTATATGATGAATAATAATTAAAGAATAAATTAGAATTGTTCTAGTACATCCATTTCATGAAATAGTAAAAAAATAAAATCTTTCAATATGAATCCAAATCAATTTTAGGTTATCCAACACTCTGAAGCAACACTATAGTATATCTTTTGATTCCAAAATAACACTGGGATCGAACCCACAACACTGACAAATCAGATTTGATTGACTAAACATATGAATGGATTTATATGTTATCAATATAACCCCAAACACCTCTTCTATGCAATATTCATCCACTACTCAAGTTTTTAATAGGTTTCCATTGTTGATTCAAAAGTTAGAGTTCCTAATTTTAAATTCCTTTAGTTTTGTAAATCAAAAACACCTTCTTAAAACATGATTACTAAATTTGTATGTCTCAAGTGTATTAGAATTTTTTTATATAAGGCATTAACTTTTACAATACATAGAATAAGTTCTAAAGTATTAAGAATATAAAATTTAAATTCTTCATTATGATTATTGGAATGATTATGTGTTTGATAAAATTTGACCCACCTTTATTAGAAAAAAAAGTTAGAATTTATTTAATGATTATCATACATAAAAAGTCTTAATTTTTAGATGGATACCAGTACCGATACAATCAGACTGATACTCATAAATATTATCTTAAAGACAATAATAAGTAATTCAATTATACTAACCAATGTTTATAATTAGAATACAGAAGAGTTGTTTCTAATTTAAGGAAAACCTTTAACACTATAATAGTGTTAACCAATATGACATCAAACATTCAATTATGATGATTTATCTAGTGCCATATATCCAATAATATTGCAACAAACATGGAAAATATGACTTTTGGGAGATCACAATAGGAATGTTGGGATCACGCCCATAAATACCGTTTAATTTGAAGAGTTTAGATCTGGTTTATTACATTCACTTTAAAATTCTTTTGAAGAATACTTAGCAGGAACATCTCATTATTAGACTTTTTTTAATTCGTTAGAGAGAGTTTTTATAAGTTAACCTTCTTCAGTTGAATACTTTAGAACTTTTATAATTGTAATTGAATCCAATCATTGTAATGATAGATGGATTTTAGGGATAGGAATATGAAGAATTTGATCCATCAGATTGAGGTCTTATGAGGATAGTAAAATAGAGATGCCTACCATATCAAGGGATATTGCTGATAGGAAGATAAATCCATTTATATAATTATATTGAGGGCTTTTCTAGTAATAAAATACTAACTTGAACAGTGAATACCTTTAGTCAGGGTTATTGACTATTGTACTCTTATGGTTAAAATAGGTTTATCTTTTAAATATCTTAAAAGTCATTATTACAAATTTTTATCTATTTTATTACATGTTTTTATAGGTTTTATTTTTTCTACACATTTAATAGAAAGTGAGTCATTGTATTCATATTTCTATTATGCATTTTAATCATATTTATTTAGATTATGATAAATACTCTGATTAATCAGATCCATCATGATTATGATCTTTTAACTCTAATATAATCATGCCATTTTTTATTTATGATTCTATGAATTTATTAATTAGATTGAGTTCAAGTCTGATAACCTACATGAAGCAGATTTGTGTTTTGTTAAATTTAATTATTTTAAATTATGGTTTTAAACTAAAATTAACCCCACATGTTATATGTTAGAGATTATAATATACTCTTATGGACCTATAATCAGTATTATATCTATACTGATCCAACATCCGTGACTTCCCTTGACCATCAGAAGTCTCTTTTATAAAGTGATCTTCATTATTATGTGCAACAACTTTCAATGTGGAAACAAATTGCTTCATCCCAGCACTAATACATTTTTTAGAGGCCAAAAACATATCTTTATCAGTAGTTTCCTCAAGATATTAAATTTTAGAAAATGAATTTAATGATTAAACCAGAGTATTCACTTCACCCTTGTAAGTTTTTTCGGATTACTTATTCCATTTTTGAGAAATTTGTGTGGAAGAATATGAAATATCCGAAGATGTTATTCTATCTGGTTAATAATTTCCTTATTTAAGTATCTGATATAGATGATTCATATAGAAGGTAGATATTACCTATTAATCACTAATAACAAAAATAATATTCGAGCTTGTTGAACCCACATAACCATCATTATAATTTGAGTTGATGTTAACTGATTTTAGATGCCCTGAATTGGAAAAAACCCATGGTCGGAGGCCTCAATTATTACATGTTAATAGGTTGCAGCAGCAGTTCTAGTGTTATTAAAGGATTTTCCTTAATGGATAAGATCGAGAGAACAAGGGAAATAGATTTATGGGTGAAGAGAAGGGTTTGTTTAGAATAATAAGAAACTTCATCAGGTTTCAAGCATAGTCAAAGTGGCCATTTTGATGGAAATATCAAAGAATTTATACATTTTCATGGTGTTCTAGTAGAAAGGGGTTTCTAAAATTACATTATTAGAAAGAAAATTTGGAATATGAAGATTTAGGGATAAGGGTGTTTGGTAAAGGATTAGAGCAATGGTTTCTATAAAGTGATAGTGACTATAGTGTATGAACATGAAAATTTTATTGAAGGAGGGGTAAATCAATTTACCCATTTTGAGGCATGTCGTGACTATTGTTTTTCAATGGAGATGATGATAGAGATCACTGACATTGATCTATGGGGTCAAATCAATCGCCCTCCTTGAGACGATCTTTCCACTATTTTCAGGAACTTCATCGCTATTGTTTAGTAATAGAAGGATTGATTGGGATCACCACCATTGATCAATGGGGAAGAATAAACTAGACACCCCACAATATATTTTCCCAATTTAGGCATTATTTTATATTATTCAACTGGTTAATGAACCTGACCATAAAGTTATCACACCCTTTGGATCAAGCCTATTTTACTCTATCGACTTTCGTAAGTTTATTCATGTTCCACAGGGATGACATCCTTAGTCAAGATATATTTAGAAAAATCTAAACTTGACAAATACACATTTCTAGTGTGGCAAGTGATGCAAAGATCCATCCCTAATGAAAACGTAGTTTAATGAAAATACATTCCCAATAGAAAAATAAAATAATAAACATGTTTCTTATATTTTATAATTATAGACACAACCCGTCCATTTACCTCTTGGAATGGATATATATAAATTTATCATGAATAAATATTATAGATCAAACCGAGGGATAAGAAAAAACATCAATTTCCAGGTCATTTAATTGTGACGGAGCATTTACCAAATATATAAAGAAATATTATTTTCTCCAATTCCATATAAGGGAAATGATACAAAAAAATAAAATTGTAGGAACATATATTTGACACAAAAAATGAGGCACTATTTGACTACATTAAAATATGAATAGGATAATATTTCTTATTTCCATAAAGAATATGTTCAGAAATAATATAAAAGTACTTGTATGGGTGATCGAGTATTAGGGAGATTTAGAAAGATCATGAATATATAATGAACCAATATATGTTGATACTGAAATATAAAAATACCACAATAAAAAAGTGAAAAAACAAGAATATTGTTATTCCAAAATGAGAAGTGTATAGACACATTGAAAAATAGAGAGAATAAAACAAAAACCAATCATTAACTCATCTATCCAATCACTAATTTATGAATCTCATGAAATTTGAAATAAAGGATATAGTGGAATTAGTAAAGAATATAATTTTTAGTTTTTCTTTAACTGCTGACTATATAATAGAAAATATTTATCAACATGCTACTATGTAGCCTTTAATTTATATTACCATTAAATAATTTAACTATAAAAAATTATTGACACCAGTCCAATGCATGTAATAGAAAAATTAATGAAAATGGTATTATATGGCATAACAATATGGAACAATTCACCACTATGATTTCATTAAAATGATGACATGGTCTGAAAAAACCCATATCATTATCAATTAATACACTATTAGCATAGCTAAAATTAAATTAAAACAACAAATAATGCATGAACCTTGAAAGTTTTTAATCATATTCCCCCATGCTTATTATCGAACATCCATGTCAAGAAATATGATTTGTTTCCAAGAAAAAAACACACGATTAAAATATTATATAATGTATATGATATAAATGAATCAGCAAAGTTTAAATATTAAACATAAAGATTATATATTGGCTTTATGTTAAGGATATAAAAATAATATATTTTAAATGTAGTAAAGTGTAAACATTAATCTAAAAGAGCTCTTGAAATTTATTTTTTAAGAGAAAAAACATTTGTGAAGAAAGAATAAGTGGACAGAAAAAGCATATATAAATTAAAAACCAGAAGATAGGAAATTAAAAAAATGATGTATAAAAAAATAAAGCATTAAGGGAAGGTATTTATGTATAAAGAGAATTAGTATAAGATGTAAAATTGAAATTTATAGAGATTAATGCACTATAAAATTGTGGGTAAATAAGATGTGTACCATATTATTTTGGTTTTTCAGTTGTTTTTATCACTCAGATCATTCTATCTATATTTTTTTTGGAAACAAATGCTTGGACAACGAAGGTTAAAACTCTATTCTTATGCACTTCTCCTATAATTTCTTCACTTTTTTTCATGGATTGGACCCCACGCTCTCAGTTCAACATTTTCGGGCAGTACCGAGTCTGATCAGACCCCCAAAATTGTGATGAATACACATGTATGGGATGTAATGATGAATCAGTGATATATTAAAATGATTAGTTAGATCTTATTTACTTTAATATGGCCAGATTTAACTAGTGGGTTAGTGGGCATATGAATGGGTGGTGACGTAAGTACGTCATCATGCAGATGAAATCAGAATCTGATTTTTGGAAAATGATAGCTAGAAACAACAATTCTAGTTATTCCCCATTTATTTATGGAGGTGTGGAGGTGAAATCCGAAGCATCAGAGGCTAGATCCAGAATCGTGGAAAAACATCTATGATTTTTTGAAAAACATGACTACACATCATGCACCATAATGAAAGTAAGGAATATAAGGCCTTAGCTATGGTGTCTACAGTTTCATATAAAAGTTAAGCATGTCACAAACTGGAGTCCTCCTATGAAACAATTACCCCTTTCCCCAATTGGATGAGCTATGTGGTGGAGCACACAGGTAGGACCCTATCCGGGAGTACATAGCCAGGCACATGGGCGATACCCCAAGTGAATGGGCATGTTGTGTAGACCCCCCTACACACTATATAGATCCACATGGGAAGAATGATATGTAATGGATGGGGATAAATCCAAGAAGGGGTGCAGGACTACACACCATGTGGGTCCAGTCACACATCGTGTACCCCTTGGTTCCTTTTGATAAAACTTAATTCTCCCATATCTCCTTTATTTAGACTCATATTTTGGCCCACGAACAACCTATCCTAAGTGTTTTTTTTCATAGAACAATATGGTACCCTTTGTAACATCCCAAGTAAGTAATGAATAATAGATATTTTTATCTATGTCTATTAATGATTAAGATAGTGTTATAGAGGCTTAAAATGAAAATAAATACAATCTTATGCATGGAATACACTAATATTCTTAAAAGATTGTTTTACTGCCTTTTGATGGAAAACCATTTTTGAATCTATATTTTGACAATTTTATAAACTATGTTTGTAAAAATAAACTTATCCTTTATGATTGGGACATCAAAATTTACCTTATGTGAATTTTTGGTATTTTTCTGACAATGTTCATTTTTTAATGAATAGTGAAAAATACTGCATTTTACATCAAAACTGCTTTTTAATCTAATTTATTTATATGATTATATTTTGTTTTGAATTGGTTTTGAAGTGAAATTAGAATATATTTTTACCATTTTATCCAATGGTGGTCATTGGAATCAATTTCACTTTGAAATTAGACTTAAACTGGTGTCAATCTTTTGATACTTATTGTTTTGTAAAAACACGCTATTTGCTCTGGCAGCGGGAATTAATTATTAAATTAATTAATGTGACTTATATGATTTGAATTTTGTAAAATAGACTTCATTTTTGAATTCGGAATATCAAATATAGCTTAGGGTGAATTTTTGGTAATTTTCTGAAAAACTTCAATTTTTGATGAATAGTGAAACCACTAAGTGGTAATCAAGCAAACTGATTTTTCAGTTAAATGAAAGTTTACCACTAATGTGTATTGAATTTTGAAAATCCGACATACATGGTTGTCATTAAGAAGTAAAATGTGGTTCAATGAGATTATAATAATTTTTTGGTGAATAGTAACTTATTAAGTTCTTAATCGCGATTAGTGGTAATTAGGGTAGTTTAAGGTATAAATAATGCTTTAATAATAGGAAATGACCTAGAAACATGTCCCAAACTTATTGGTTGTGTCATGGCCGACCAAGACAAGCCATGAGTCAACTTGGGGACCCCATGGAGACACTTTGGTTTGGAAATGACATAAATAACTTTTTATTAAATGTTAAAGTAAAAATGACACAAACAAGAGATGTTTTACGAAAACAATTTTTACATGGGGTTATAAAGATCAGATATTTGATTATAAATAGTCATTGGAAATCTAAAAAGATTTCCTACATCATAGTGTTTTTTTATGATCTTTAGACATTAAATAAATTAAATTATTAATGACATAATAATGATGCAGCGATGACATCATTATTTGACGATTTAAATAAAATGGAAAGACAATGTAAAATCTATGAACTACACATGGCCAAAACCAATTGGATGAGTGGATTTCGAACCCTTATCACCTTATCCACGAATTCTATCAATGTGGGACCTTTTAAAACCGATAAAAATTTTCAAATAAAGTAATATTTCTTTACTTTCCAAAAGTGCCCCTCCTCTCCTCTTATAAAAGGCCCCCACCTCTACCTCATTTCACACACTCCTCAAGACTTTGGCTCGGCCAACCCCTGCCCATTTACTCTCTCCACATCCCTCTCCTCATCCTAGAGGATTCATTTTGGGCATAATCCTTTCAAAGGAAGTCTTTAGGCTCAAATCAAAAGGAGTTACACTTTTTAAGGTAATTCATTCTCTTATGTTCATCTGTTTTATTTTGCTTCTCCAACCCCCTAACCTCTTTTTATTTACTTCTTTTGTAACAACAACAGTATCTTCAATATACTAGGATGTTTTTATAAGATATATTTGAGCTACACACTCACACAACTACATCAAATGGTTAAAGAACATACGGTTTCCGTGGATGGCGAAATTCTACCTCCTGAAACGATGATTGTTCAATACTCATTTAACACCTTCAAAGGTGGCCATTATGATGTAATTATTTTTATATATGATATATAATATGTTTATGTTTTCCTTAAGCTTCTATTTTTTTCATTTTGGGCATACCTTTATGGTTTCCATTATGGGTAAACACGATATCTTCATTTTAGGAAGTGCGGACTACCGCCCTCTCAAAGTGATTTGATTCGTTAAATACCATATGTGGGACATATAAAGGATGGAACTATGATATTATATATGATATTATACTGGAATTATAATATACCTTTATATCATTATGATTCCATTCTATAAAATACGAAATAGAAATGAAAGTAGCGTTCATGCGTACGTACGGCTTACTGTCTCCATGAACGGTGCATTTCATTTCTTACCTCTAAATGATTATGTAATATTATAAATGCAAGTATGTACTGGATATATAAGAAATATATGATATCTACATCATGAATACCATTCTGGATATAATGAACCTTTGACCAAATTAACAACATGTAAGTGTAAGAAGTCTATTTTTGACTTAAGAACCAAATACCGACAAAATGAACATTATTAACTTAACTGATTACATGAAGTTCATAACATGGTATAAAAGGAATAATGAACTTGAAAAAGGTTCATAAGAAAGTAGATATTAACTCAAGTTTATTATTCAGGAGATTAAAGAACGGTCGGGTCAAGTCGGATATGAGGTATGGGACTTCGTATCAATCTCTTTTCATTGAGGCATATTTTGTTTTATACACAACCTTCTTTTATACGGTGTATAAACCCCTTTGAATTTTACGTTTATCCAAAAGGATTCTTTTTTATACGAAGCGTTTTAATAAACGACAAAAGGGAATGTTTTTTTCATACGTATGCGGCGACAACGACTTCTCCGCCACCGTGACCGTTATTTGAGTTTCAGATTCCTCTATAAGTCATTCCCTTTTTTTTAAATGAAAAATAAATACCATGTTTTACTTTGGTATTAAAAATGGTTTTCATAATGTTTTTATTATATCGATGTGTTTTATTGATATCTTGTGATTGAAATGTGGAAATGTTATGTTTCCTTTATGCATGTTTTATGTGATACGATTATGTTATGGTTCTTGGGCATTATTATGAAGACGGGTGGTTCCGTGATAAACTAAGGGCGGGTGAGCCCGATATAGCTCTCCAATGCATTGGGTAATGCGAAGGAGTGAAATGTTAAGGTTTCTCCGAATAGATTTTAGGGAATATACTGTGATGGGTATTCCAAACGTAACCAAGAGGGTTACTCCCTACGTAAGAATGTTATGAATGCCTCAAGTTACCTTTATGTCTTATGATTTCTATGATTTATTCATGATTTTATGAGGTATGTTAAAGTGCCTATGTTTTATGGGTAAAGTATGATTTCATTCTTATGTATATATGAACTCATGTTTCCTTTCCATGTTTTTTTTATAACCCATACTGAGTTTTTATGCTCATCCCATGTTTTTGAAATGTTTTTCACAGGTCAAGGGAAAGGTACATGATAAGATGATAGAGTCAAGGATGTGTCAAGAAATAATCCATGTTTTATTTTAAATGTGTTTCCATTGATGGGAATGAAGAATAATATCTTTATGTAACCACTTTGTTTATATGTGGAATGTAATGCAAGTTTTATGATCTAATTCTCTAAAACTCTAAACCCGAAAAGATCCTCAATGTGTAATCTTATAATAACTCAAGATTAAGTAAGGTTTAAGGATGGGGCCTTATAGTTGGTATCAAAGGTCGGTTTAGATAACTTTAGGAGTTATAATTCTATTAAATGATTATCCAAAAATATTTTTTTTCGAAATGATATAGCTTTTAAATATTACCATGTTGCATCATCTAAGACATGTTTGTTCAGAATGGTTTTCCGCAGAGGAAACAGGGAAGCAGTGCTAGGAAGGCATACAGAAGGAAATAACATTCCGAATCAGCATCCAGAAATGGTCGGAATTGGAACTGAACAGTTTGTTGCAGTAATGGCGCAGTTGAATCAGGCGATAAATAGCGGTGGTATCCATACACGAGATTAGCCAGACCAACCGCAGAGGAACATGTCAGTGGTGGAACATTTCATGAGGCAACATCCACCATCATTCAGAGGATCATCTGACCCTGTGCTAGCTGAAGGGTGGATTAAAGCACTGGATAATATTTTTGATGTCATGGGGTGTTTAGACAATCAAAAGGTTAGTCTTGCTATTTACCGTTTGGAGGGTGAAGCAGATCAGTGGTGGTCTATGGTTAAAAATATCAGGGACGCCGATGAGATTGATACTCTTGACTGGGATGAATTCAAAGGTATGTTTCTTGAGAAGTATTTTCCTAAGGCTGTTCGACTTAGGATGGAAAAGCAATTATTGGAATTGAGGCAAGAGGAAGACTCAGTGGCTGCCTATGAAGAAAGGTTCACTCGATTGGCAAGGTATGCTCCAAATTTTATCCGGGACCTTGATAGTAAAATCAATCGTTTCTACTCGGGATTAAAGCCAAAGTATCGAAGGGAATTAGCTTCTCATGAGTTTAAAAGTTATGAAAAGCATGTTCGATGTGCTGAGAAGGTGGAAATGGAGTTTGCCGATGACCAAGTTTTCTATAACAACCAGCAGAAGAAGAGACCGAGGTGGCAGGAGAAAGGTAAGAATTCTTCAAAAAAGTCTGATGGTAAGAGAACTAAGTTTCTAGTTTGTGATAAATGTGGAAAAAGGCATGCTGGGGAATGTCTTCTGAATTCTGGGAAGTGCTACCGATGTGGTAAGATGGGACATAAGGCTCGTGATTGCACCGAAAAGGATCAAGGTGAAGGTAAGAACAAATTTGATTTACAGTTAGTGAAATGTTATTAGTGCAATGAGATGGGTCACTATGCAAACGAGTGTCCGACAAGGAGCTTGAGTGATGGGAAGCAGTTAGACTACAAGCAGAAAGGGGTGGTGAAATCCTTTGCAACTACTTCAGCAGATTTCGGGCCATCAAATGAAGTTGTATCAGGTACTTTGTTTGGTTTTTCAGATTATGCCAGTGTATTGTTTGATTCGGGCTCTACACATTCTTTCATCTCTGAAACCTTTTCTAGTAAAATGGGAATACCATCTCAAGAAATGACTCCTGAACTTTTGGTAAAAACACCTTGGGGGAATGTTGAGGCAAAAATAATTTATAAGAATCTTCCTATCCTTATCTGTGGAAAGAACCTACTTGCAAACCTTATTGTTCTACCTCTAGTAGAGTTTGATGTTATCCTGGGTATGGATTGGCTCTCTATCTACCATGCTAAGATTGACTGTAGAGCTAAAGAAGTTTCTTTTCAGAAAGAATTTCAGTTTGTTTACAAGAATGAACCCTTACTTTTGATAACATATCAAGAGACCGAGAAACTTGTAAAAGATGGAAATGAATGTTACCTTGCACACGTCGTTGAAAATAAAGGAAATGTTCAGATTAATGATGTGCCAGTGGTAAATGAGTATCCTGATGTTTTTCCTGATGAGTTGCCTGGAGTAATACCATATCGGGAAGTTGAGTTTACAGTTGACTTAGTTCCTAATGCTAAGCCAATTTCAAAACCCCCTTATCGAATGGCACAAATTGAACTTTTAGAGTTGAAGGAGCAATTGAAAGATTTATTAGAGAAAGGTTTCATTAGACCTAGAACATCACCATGGGGTGCTCCTGTTTTATTTGTTAAAAAGAAAGATGGTTCTATGAGACTTTGCATTGATTATAGAGCCTTGAATAATATCACTGTTAAGAACAAATATCCTTTGCCTCATATCGATGATTTGTTTGATCAGCTCCAGGGAGCTCAGTTTTTTTCAAAGATTGACTTGAGATCGGGGTACCATCAGCTGAAGGTAAAGGAGGCAGATATTCCGAAGACCGCATTCCATACGAGATATGGCCATTATGAATTTGTAGTAATGCCTTTTGGGCTAACCAATGCACCTGCTGTATTCATGGACTTAATGAATAGAATTTTCCATGAGTTCTTGGATAAGTTTGTGGTGGTTTTCATTGATGATATTTTAGTGTTTTCTAAAAGTAAAGAGGAGCATGAAAAACATTTAAGGGCTATCTTAAAAATCTTAAAAGAAAAGAAACTGTATGGGAAATTCAGCAAGTGTGAGTTTTGGTTGCAACAAATTTCTTTCCTTGGTCACATTGTTTCTAAAGATGGAATAACTGTTGATCCTGCAAAAACAAAAGTTGTGGAAGAATGGCCAAGACCCACAAATGTAACCGAGATTCGTAGCTTCCTTGGTTTGGGGGGCTATTACCGAAGGTTTGTTAGAAATTTTTCACGGTTATCTAGTCCAATGACTAAGCTAACTCGGAAGGGTGTTAAGTTTATCTGGACAAAAGAATGTGATGATTGTTTTCAGGAATTTAAAAGAAGATTGGTGAATGCTCCAGTTTTGGCACTACCTTCCAGGAATGGTGAGTTTGTTATATACAGTGATGCTTCATTGAAAGGACTTGGTTGCGTCCTAATGCAGAATCATCAGGTAATTTCTTATGCTTCACGACAGTTGAAAACTCATGAGGTAAAATACCCTACACATGATTTGGAATTAGCTGCTGTTGTTTTTGCTTTAAAACTTTGGAGGCATCATTTGTATGGAGTAAAGTGTGAAATATATACCGATCACAAAAGTTTAAAGTATATATTCACTCAGAAAGAGTTAAACATGAGACAAAGGAGATGGCTGGAATTAATCAAGGATTATGATTGTACAATTCATTACCATACGGGAAAAGCAAATAAAGTGGATGATGCTTTGAGTCGAAAAAGTAATGCTTCATTAACAATGTTGCGTTTGGAACGTGATCCTTTGGTTAAGGATTTGATGAACTTTGGCATAGAAGTTGTTGGTGCAGGAAGTCCTTCTGTTTTGTTTCAGGTATCAGTGAGATCATCTCTATCAGATAGAATCAAGCAAGCACAGAAGCAAGATAGTGAGTTGCAGAAAAAGGTAGAGCTGGTTCAGAAAGGTAAGTTTCCTGAATTCAACATTGATAATGATTGCGTTTTGAGATTTGGGAAGAGATTGTGTGTGCCTTGTGATTCACAGTTGAAGAGAGAGTTGTCATGTGAAGCTCATAGTTCTCCGTTTTCAGTTCATCCGGGCAGTACTAAGATGTATAGAGATCTGCGGGAGTATTTCTGGTGGGATGGAATGAAAAGAGATATTGCTGATTTTACTGTGAAGTGTTTGACTTGTCAGCAGGTTAAAGCAGAGTGGCAGTTACCGAAAGGGATGCTTCAGCCTTTACCAGTGCCAGAGTGGAAATGGGAGAATATATCCATGGACTTTGTTGTTGGATTACCGAAGACATCTCGAGGTAATAATGCAATCTGGGTTATTGTTGATCGCTTGACCAAATCTGCTCATTTCCTTGCTATACGAGATACTTTCTCTCTTGATCAACTTTCCCGTTTGTATCTTAAAGAGATAGTCAGGTTACATGGAGTTCCTCTCTCCATTGTATCGGATCGTGATCCCAGGTTTACTTATAACTTTTGGAAAGGCCTTCAGAAGTCGTTGGGTACTGAATTAAATTTTAGTACAGCTTTTCATCCTCAATCAGATGGGCAGTCAGAACGAACAATTCAGACATTGGAGGATATGCTACGAGCTTGTTCTATGGATTATCAGGTAAGTTGGGACCAACATCTTTCTTTGGTTGAGTTTTCATATAATAACAGTTTTCATTCCAGTATACAGATGGCACCATTTCAGGCATTATATGGGAAGCGGTGTCGAACTCCAGCTTTCTGGGATGAAGTGGGTGAAAGAAAGTTGATGGGACCAGAATTGGTAGAAGAGATGGCAGAAAAAGTTCAGCTGATTCAGAAACACATGAGAACAGCTTAGAGTAGGCAGAAGAGTTATGCGGATAACCGGAGGAAGGATCTATCTTTCGAGGTAGGTGATCATGTTTTTCTCAAGGTTTCTCCTTGGAAAAGTGTGATGAGATTTGGTAAGAAAGGAAAGTTGAGTCCAAGGTTCATTGGACCATACGAAATTCTGGAGAGAGTTGGATCAGTTGCATACCGAGTGTCTTTACCTCCGAGTTTATCTCAGGTACACAATGTTTTTCACGTTTCGATGTTGAGAAAGTATATGCTAGATCCATCTCATGTTTTGAGTCCAGAGGTAGTTCAGCTGGAAGAGAACCTATCTTATGAGGAACAACCGGTCCAGATTCTTGACCACAGGGAGCAAGTGTTACGGAATAAGGTGATTAAGCAGGTAAAGGTTTTGTGGAAAAACCACATGATTGAAGAGGCAACATGGGAATCTGAAAATGCAATGAGGGATAAGTACCCCCATTTATTCGATAAGTAAATAAATTGCGGGGACGCAATTTTCTAAAGGGGGAAGGATGTAACATCCCAAGTAAGTAATGAATAATATATATTTTTATCTATGTCTATTAATGATTAAGATAGTGTTATAGAGTCTTAAAATGAAAATAAATACAATCTTATGCATGGAATACACTAATATTCTTAAAAGATTGTTTTACTGCCTTTTGATGGAAAACCATTTTTGAATCTATATTTTGACAATTTTATAAACTATGTTTGTCAACATAAACTTATCCTTTATGATTGGGACATCAAAATTTACCTTATGTGTATTTTTGGTATTTTTCTGACAATGTTCATTTTTTAATGAATAGTGAAAAATACTTCATTTTACATCAAAACTGCTTTTTAATCTAATTTATTTATATGATTAGATTATGTTTTGAATTGGTTTTGAAGTGAAATTAGAATATATTTTTACCATTTTATCCAATGGTGGTCATTGGAATCAATTTCACTTTGAAATTAGACTTAAACTGGTGTCAATCTTTTGATACTTATTGTTTTGTAAAAACACGCTATTTGCTCTGGCAGCGGGAATTAATTATTAAATTAATTAATGTGACTTATATGATTTGAGTTTTTTAAAATAGACTTCATTTTTGAATTCTGAATATCAAATATAGCTTAGGGTGAATTTTTGGTAATTTTCTGAAAAACTTCAATTTTTGATGAATAGTGAAACCACTAAGTGGTAATCAAGCAAACTGATTTTTCAGTTAAATGAAAGTTTACCACTAATGTGTATTGAATTTTGAAAATCCGACATACATGGTTGTCATTAAGAAGTAAAATGTGGTTCAATGAGATTATAATAATTTTTTGGTGAATAGTAACTTATTAAGTTCTTAATTGCGATTAGTGGTAATTAGGGTAGTTTAAGGTATAAATAATGCTTTAATAATAGGAAATGACCTAGACACATGTCCCAACCTTATTGGTTGTGTCATGGCCGACCAAGACAAGCCATGAGTCAACTTGTGGACCCCATGGAGACAATTTGGTTTGGAAATGACATAAATAACTTTTTATTAAATGTTAAAGTAAAAATGACACAAACAAGAGATGTTTTACGAAAACAATTTTTACATGGGGTTATAAAGATCAGATATTTGATTATAAATAGTCATTGGAAAGCTAAAACGATTTCCTACATCATAGTGTTTTTTTAATTATTTTTATACATTAAATAAATTAAATTATTTATGACATAATAATGATGCAGCGATGACATCATTATTTGACGATTTAAATAAAATGGAAAGACAATGTAAACTCTATGAACTACACATGGCCAAAACCAATTGGATGAGTGGATTTCGAACCCTTATCACCTTATCCACGAATTCTATCAATGTGGGACCTTTTAAAACCGATAAAAATTTTCAAATAAAGTAATATTTCTTTACTTTCCAAAAGTGCCCCTCCTCTCCTCTTATAAAAGGCCCCCACCTCTACCTCATTTCACTCACTCCTCATGCCTTTGGCTCGGCCAACCCCTGCCCATTTACTCTCTCCACATCCCTCTACTCATCCTAGAGGATTCCCTTTGGGCAGAATACTTTCAAAGGAAGCCTTTAGGCTCAAATCAAAAGGAGTTACACTTTTTAAGGTAATTCATTCTCTCATGTTCATCTGTTTTATTTTGCTTCTCCAACCCCCTAAACTCTTTTTATTTACTTCTATTGTAACAAAACCAGTATCTTCAATATACTAGGATATTGTTATAAGATATATTTGAGCTACACACTCAAAAAACTACATCAAATGGTTAAAGAACATACGGTTTCCGTGCATGGCGAAATTCTGCCTCCCGAAACGATGATTGTTCAATACTCATTTAACACCTTCAAAGGTGGCCATTATGATGTCAATATTTTTATATATGATATATAATATGTTTATGTTTTCCTTAAGCTTCTTTTTTTTTCATTTGGGCATACCTTTATGGTTTCCATTATGGTTAAAAACGATATCTTCATTTTAGGAAGTGCGGACTACCGCCCCCTCAAAGTGATTTGATTCGTTAAATACCATATGTGGGACATATAAAGGATGGAACTATGATATTATATATGATATTATACTGGAATTATAATATACCTTTATATCATTATGATTCCATTCTATAAAATACGAAATAGAAATGAAAGTAGCGTTCATGCGTACGTACGGCTTACCGTCTCCATGAACGGTGCATTTCATTTCTTACCTCTAAATGATTATGTAATATTATAAATGCAAGTATGTACTGGATATATATGACATATATGATATCTACATCATGAATACCATTCTGGATATAATGAACCTTTGACCAAATTAACAACATGTAAGTGTAAGAAGTCTATTTTTGACTTAAGAACCAAATACCGACAAAATGAACATTATTAACTTAACTGATTACATGATGTTCATAACATGGTATAAAAGGAATAATGAACTTGAAAAAGGTTCATAAGCAAGTAGATATTAACTCAAGTTTATTATTCAGGAGATTAAAGAATGGTCGGGTCAAGTCGGATATGAGGTATGGGACTTCGTCTCAATCTCTTTTCATTGAGGCATATTTTGTTTTATACACAACCTTCTTTTATACGGTGTATAAACCCCTTTGACTTTTATGTTTATCCAAAAGGAATATTTTTTATACGAAGCGTTTTACTAAACGACAAAAGGGAATGTTTTTGTCATACGTATGCGGCGACAACGACTTCTCCGTCGCCGTGACCGTTATTTGAGTTTCAGCTTCCTCTATAAGTCATTCCCTTTTTTTTAAATGAAAAATAAATACCATGTTTTACTTTGGTATTAAAAATGGTTTTCATAATGTTTTTATTATATCGATGTGTTTTATTGATATCTTGTGATTGAAATGTGGAAATGTTATGTTTCCTTTATGCATGTTTTATGTGATACGATTATGTTATGGTTCTTGGGCATTATTATGAAGACGGGTGGTTCCGTGATAAACTAAGGGCGGGTGAGCCCGATATAGCTCTCCAATGCATTGGGTAACGCGAAGGAGTGAAACGTTAAGGTTTCTCCGAAGAGATTTTAGGGAATATACTGTGATGGGTATTCCAAACGTAACCAAGAGGGTTACTCCCTATGTAAGAATGTTATGAATGCCTCAAGTTACCTTTATGTCTTATGATTTCTATGATTTATTCATGATTTTATGAGGTATGTTAAAGTGCCTATGTTTTATGGGTAAAGTATGATTTCATTCTTATGTATATATGAACTCATGTTTCCTTTCCATGTTTTTTTATAACCCATGCTGAGTTTTTATGCTCATCCCATGTTTTTGAAATGTTTTTCACAGGTCAAGGGAATGGTACATGATAAGATGATAGAGTCAAGGATGTGTCAAGAAATAATCCATGTTTTATTTTAAATGTGTTTCCATTTATGGGAATGAAGAATACTATCTTTATGTAACCACTTTGTTTATATGTGGAATGTAATGCAAGTTTTATGATCTAATTCTCTAAAACTCTAAACCCGAAAAGATCCTCAATGTGTAATCTTATAATAACTCAAGATTAAGTAAGGTTTAAGGATGTGGACTTATACCCTTAGTTGTGGATATTGAGATATGATGTGGGATGTTATGTTCATGATTCCTACTGAGGTGACGCCAGATGATAGTAGTGATCGGGCAGGATCACCAGATGATTCTTCTCAAGTGTCACCCTCTATTCTAATTGGGCATGGGTCCTAAATGACCCAAAGTGGCACCATACTTGGGAAACAGGGCATGGGTCCTCAGCATTATGACTGGAACCCTCTAGATAGTTTTGGAATGGGTCCTTGATGACCTCAAGTGACACCCTCCTACGAAGACACGACATTGGTCCTCGACCTTCTGAATGGAACACTTCAGTCAAACTGGGTATGGGTCCTTGATGACCTGGAGTGGAACCCTCGTATAGAGACTGGTTATGGATCCTCAACCTTATTAGTTTCACCCTCTAGCTGTGCTATGCATGGGTCCTCTATAACAAAGAGTGTAACCCACCTGTAGAGAGAGGACGTGCGTCCTCGAACATTTGAGCGGCACCCTCCAGCCAGACAGATCCTGGTTCCTCGATGAGCTAGAGTGAACCCTCTAGTCAGGATAGGAATTCTTTCTCAACCATCAATGTGGCACCCTCTTGTTGTACCAGGGCATGGGTCCTCTAACTAGCGATTGATACCCTCGATTGTGCTTGTAATGACCCACTATTTCATTAATTAAAACTCTCCTTGATCTAATTAAATGTCTTATTATGGTTATATAAAATGTTAAATTCATTGGTTTTATGTTTCTGGATATTAAAATAACGTTATGAATTGTGACTATTGCTAATATATCTATTGAACAATGAACACGTGATTAGTATAAATATAGGGCTTTAAAAAATCCAATTTACTCAGAAAAAAGAAGCGATGACCTCTTCCAGCATACTTCCCTGTACGAATCCCAATTTTTAGATCATGGAAAGGAGGTGTCGTCATTAGGCTTCGCTCTTTACCTAGCCAAATCCTACCTTGAACACTTTAAGCTTGAGTAGAACCGACTACGGGGGAAGTGGAAGTTAATAGAGATTACCACCTGAGCGATGTTATCCGAGCCACCGCAAGAGTTCGTCACCATCACACACCTTACCCTTTGATCTTATGCGGGTGTTATAAGGGGTTATTTAACAAGACCATAGAACTATGAAAATGTACATTATTTTTGTATAAATAATGTGCATTCATTTTAATATTGTTACTTTGTAAATAGTTTGTAAAGCACAAATAGTATTTTTAGTTAATATTTAACTAAGAAATATATTTTGATGAATTAATGGATTTTTGAATTAAATAATATTTTAATAAAATATTATTATTAAATTAAATTTTATTAAATATAAATGATCAAATAATTTTATGAATGCAATTTTAAGTTCTATTAATGTTTGAAAACTGTTTTTGTTAAAACCGATGAATTTTTGGTAAATGTATGTTTTTATTTTAAAAGTAAAAATTTACATATTTATAAAATTATTTAGATAAAATTAATTTTATTTTTGGAATTAAGATGTCGAAATTATCCAATGGTGAATTTTTCATAATTTTATAAGACAGTCAAATTTTTGGGTAAAAATTAAATACCATTTAAATATATAATGTGTTTTATGACATCATAATGACCCAATAGTGAGTTAATAAAATACTATGAACATTATGTTCGTCCAAAATATGTTTTAGAATTAAAATAATGTTATTTTAGAATTGTTTTATTTATTTTACAAAGCTTTTGTGGACCCTCCAAGACTTATAAAACATTTTGTCTTTTGAATGGTTTTCCTTGAGAGTGTGACTCACCTCCACATAAGCAACCCTATTATTTTAATAATTTCGTCCATTGGCCTTATAAAATATTGTTTTCCACTTCCCTTTGGTAAAAACCATGGGCAAAAATCATGGGTTGGTTTTTCATATTGATTAGTTTAATGTGAGGTGTCCCAAACCTAAATAATAAAGGATTCCCTCTCCTTTCCAATATAAACCCACCCAAGCTCCCACTTCCTCTTCACTAAAAGCCTTTGGAGTTCGACCAACCCCTAAAATCCTCTCTCTATAATCCTGCCAAGGTGCTCCAAGCTCCCAAGAATCCTCTCTCAAGCCTCTCCCAAGCCTTTGGGATCACACTTCCAAGTAAGGGATTTCTTCCTTTCTCATTTTTGTCTAATTTTCTTTAAGTTGTTATGCCATTTTGTACTCAATTAAAAATTTTGGGGTACGATTTATAACCTCAAACATACTGTCCTATTTATTTTTGGATGATTGGAGACCCATTTATCTCTCATTAAAGCCTCCCATGTACACCCGTTACCATGCCAAAATTCTGTGTGGGATTTCTCTCTCCTCTTTTACATCCAAGTAATTATTTTGTATTATGCATCTAAATTCCATTAAGTTTGTTGGGAAATGTATTCATAGGACCCCCTTAATTTCCATTTCATGTAAATATGATGAGACACCCTTTTCTATCTCATCAACTATTTTCATGAATCCTTATGTCACGCCGTTATGCTGCCGAAATTGCACCACGTTTTGCCAAGCCAAGATCATTGTGTAGTGAATACCATACCCATGTCTCTATAAAGGGTATTCACCTTTATTCCCATATACCTATTGAATGGTACGTTCATGTATTTATTCAAAATTACTTAATCTTTTAATAACTTATGATGTTGATTTATTCCATGTTATGGGATCCATGTGGCACACTATTGCATGAAATGAAATGTTTAAGAAGGGTGTGCCCTGATAGCGCTCCAATGCATTGGTTAAAGTATAGTATCATGATATGTCATATGAAATGGGTGTTGAATCATGACTGTGCAAATGAGATGTCCAATCTCATGTAAATCCCATGTTAAGTGTTGTTTCCACATTTCCATGTTATGATTATCATGCTATATCATGCCTTTATGTTAATGTTTCTATTTTTATCCAATGATATGCCTATTGTATAACATGTATTTTATTCCTCATGTAATTCCATTTTTATTCCCTTATTGGGCTTTATAGCTCACCCTTTTCTTATGCATGTCCTCAGGTTATCCCATGCAATGCTAAGTATGAGGGAATGTAGTGGTCATGTAAAGGAAGTTTTCAATAAAGATGATGTGTGTTTTATGTTCTAAGATATTATATAATGTTCCTAATCCCCAAAGACAGTATACCTCTTGATTTTATATGTTGTATCAAGTGAATATTTTATGTAATAAATCAGGTATAAGTGTGTAATAAAAAGTAGAGTTGTTATAGTTGGTATCAGAAGATAGGTTTTGTTATTCTTGGGATTAGGATTATAAAACCCTAGTGAATAATTAGAGACAAGAATAAGTATAATAAAAACATACTTAAGTATTGGTGAGTATTTATTAAGTGGTTTATCAATAAAATACAACCCTATATGGATATGAGCAGGTAGATGCGGCTCTGACACATATGTATCATAGGGGTAAAACCCAAAAACACCACTTTGAGATAGACTCAAAGAGGAACCGGTGCACGACAACGGGCTTTGCTTCACTCTTGGTAATGAAACTCCCAGGGGATATTCTTTGGTATATTCAAATGCTTAGTATGAACCCTTATTAAGGTAATTAACAAAAATTCCCCTAAGAATATATGTTAGAGAGTAGATCATGGATAGCATAGATTGAAGCCTATGGATTCATAAGTTAAGGGAATAAAAGTTATTTATAAGTCATCAGTTTTGTCCTTAGATTACCCTTTATGTGTTACCCCTAACTTTCCTTTTATTCCAGCCAATGGCCAGGAATAGGAGGACTCGGGCTAAAAACCGATGTGAAGATCAATTTGATAACTGTGCAAATGAGATGTCCAATCTTATGGGAGTGGGAATCATGAAATTTGTCATGCTTCTCTCTCAATTAAATCAAGATTTGAATATAAACATGGGTCAAGAGGAACTTTCAACCCCCCTAAGAAAGAACAAATTACTATAGATAGCTTCGTGAGACAAAGGCCTCCTACTTTTAATGGATCATCTGATCCCTAAATCACTGAACAATGGATCAACTCCATTGAAAAGATCTTCTCCATCCTTCAATGTTCCGAACAAGAGAAGGTTCTTCTGGATGCTTATCATATGGAAGGTGAAGCTGATCAATGGTGGACGTTGATCAAAATTACGAAGCCCGAGGGAGAGATCAAGGTGTTGGAATGGAAGTATTTATGGAATACGTTTTTCTATAAATATTTTCCATGCACCCTCTAACTTAATATGGAAAGGGACTTCCTTGACCTCAAGAAAAAATATGACGAATCTGTTAGAGCATATGAAGAAAACTTCACAAGGATTTCATGATACACCTCTGGCTTTGTCGTTACCCCCGGATGCTAGGTTGATCGCTTCTTTGGTGGGCTGAAACTAAGCCTATGGAAAGCACTGGAAATTCGTGACTTCAAAAACTATGAGGAAATTATCCAATGTGCCCTCAAGGTCGAAATGGAGATCAGAGAATCTCAGGGGTATCATGGGTATAAGAAGTATAAGGTGGACTTCAATGCTGGTGGTCTGATGGATAAATCCAACGGTGCTAAGAAGATCCATCACCCCACTTGCCAAAGGTGTTGAAAGAAGAACCCCAAAAATTTCCTGAAGGGGATGGGGAAATGATTTAGGTGTGGAATAGAAGGGCACCTAGATGTTAATTTTCAACAAGAAAAACCCGCTGCTGAAAAAGAGGAGAGGAATACTCCGTTCGAACCTCAAGGTGTTGTTAATTTCTACAACTACAAAGAACCATGGAATCTTGAAAATCAGTTCCCTAAGCCAAGGAATTTTGGAGGCAACCAACAACCTCCAATGCACAAATGGAGAAATTTTCCATCACTATTGCCGAAGTGAACCCCAACAACGAAGTGGTGATAGGTACGCTAGTTATTAATTCTAGAATAGCGAACATACTTTTTGATTTAGGTTCTACGCATTCTTTTTTATCCCAAACATTTAGTATAAAAATCCCAGCAACACCAAAAATCATGTAAGTAAAAATGTCAGTGATTATGGAAAATGGGGAAATCATTGTATCCCATGAATATAACTCCTCCACTATCATAATATGTGGATTGAATTTCTCGGTGAACCTCATCATACTCCCTCTGGTGGAATTTGATGCAATTCTTGGCATGGATTGTCTTTCTTTATATAGAGCCAACAAAAATTGTTGTGAGGGGGAAATCACTCTCCATACAGAGAATCGACCCCTGTTTCTATACAAGTGCAAGGAGGAAAATGAATCTTCTTGTGCTCCATCATCTCAAGAATGGATATTACTACCCTATGAGAACACATATCTGGCTCAGATGATTGAGTCTAAAGAGGAAACCATCCTTGATGACATGCCTATTGTGAGGGAATTTTCTAAAGTGTTTCCTAAGGAATTTTCTGGTCTTCCTCATAGAAGGGATGTTGAATTATCAATTGATCTTATACATGGGGTGTTTCCAACATCCAAGACTCTATATAGAATGGCTGTTGTGGAGCTCGATGAGCTGAAAAAAAAACTACAGGAGAATCTGGATAAAGGGTTTATATGCCCAAGTGCTTCACCATGGGGTGAACCATTTCTCTTCATCAAGAATAAGGATGGGTCAATGCGCCTTTGCATCGATTATCGTGAGCTTAATAAAATCATGTTAAAGAACAAGTATCCTCTCCCATGAATTGATGACTTGTTCGATCAGCTGCGTGGAGCTCAATACTTATCCAAGGTGGATTTATGGTCGGGATATTATCAAGTAAGGGTGAATAAGGAAGATATCCCCAAGACTGCTTTTCATACAAGATACGAGCACTATGAATTCATAGTAATTCCTTTTAGACTCTCTAATGCTTCAACAATCTTCATGGAATTGATGAATAGATTTTTTAGGGATTACCTTGACAAATTTGTGGTAGTCTTTATAGATGATATAATGATATAATCCAAAACCAAGGAGGATCATGAGGAGCATCTAAAAATTGTACTAGAGACCTTGTGGAAGGATAATCTCTATGAAAAGTACAACAATTGTGAGTTCTAGTTAAAGGAGGTCTCATTCGTGGGCCATATCATCACAAGCAATGAGATATCTGTGGATCTCTCCAAAACAGATGCAATTGAGAGATAGCTGAGGCCAACATCAGAAACATATATCCATAGATTCTTGGGGTTAACTGGATATTATTGACAATTTGTGAGAAATTTCTCATGATTGTACAACCCTCTTACTTAGATAACTCATAAGGGAGTAATGTTTTCTTGGAGTGCTGAATGTGAAGAAAGCTTCAAGGAGTTAAAAAGGAGTCTTATCACTGCACCCGCACTCAATTTCCAGGTCATTTTAATTATAATGGTTCATTTACCAAATATATAAAGAAATATTATTTTCTCATATTCTATATAAGTGAAATGATACAAAAAATAAAATTGTAGGAACGTATATTTGACACAAATAATGAGGCACTATTTGACTACATTAAAAAATGAATAGGATAATATTTCTTATTTCCATAAAGAATATGTTTAGAAATAATAAAAAAGTACTTGTATGGGTGATCGAGTATTAGGAAGATTCAGGAAGATCATGAATATATAATGAAAAAATATATATTGATACTGAAATATAAAAATACCACAATAAAAATGTGAAAAAACAAAAATATTGTTATTCCAAAATGATAAGTGTATAGACACATTGAAAAATAGAGATAATAAAACAAAAACTAATCATCAACTCATCTATCCAATCACTAATTTCTGAATCTCATGACATTTGAAATAAAGGATATAGTAGAATCAGTAAAGAATATAATTTTTAGTTTTTCTTTAACTGCTGACTATGTAATAGAAAATATTTATCAACATGATAGTATGTAGCCTTTAATGAATATTACCATTAAATAATTTAACTATAAAAATTTAATGACACCAGTCCAATGAATTTAATAGAAAAATTAATGAAAATGGTATTATATGGAATAAAAATAGGGAACAATTCACCACTACGATTTCATTAAAATGATGAAATGGTCTGAAAAAACCCATATCATTATCAATTAATACGCTGTTGGCATATCTACAATTAAATTAAAACAACAAATAATGCATGAACCTTGAAATGTTTTAATCATATTCCCCCATTCTTATTATCCAACATCCATTTCAAGAAATATGATTTGTTTCCAAGAAAAAAACACATAATTCAAATATTATATAATGTATATGATATAAATGAATCACCAAAGTTTACATATTAAACATAAAGATTATATATTGGCTTTATGTTAAGGATATGAAAATAATATATTTTAAATGTAGTAAAGTTTAAACATTAATCTAAATGAAGTCTTGAAATTGATTTTTCAAGAGAAAAAACATTTGTGAAGAAAGAAAAAGTGGACAGAAAAAGAATATATAAATTAAAAATCAGAAGAGAGGAAATTTAAAAAATGATGCATACAAAAATAAAGCATTAAGGGAAGGTATTTATATATAAACAGAATTAGTATAAAATGTAAAATTGAAATTTATAGAAATTAATGCACTATAAAATGGTGGGTAAATAAAAATATAGAACCATGGAATACTGAAAAAAACTATCTCAATCATTGAAAATGGTAAGTAGTGAATTGAAAATCATAAAATGACATAAATGAGATAACATACAAGGTTAAATAGTCCAGCCTCTATAAAAAAGATCATAATTTAAATTATGACATAGAGGGGAATAAGTTGACTTTTACTCATGTATGAATACTTCAGGTAGTCCCTTCTAACCAAGGAAGTGACACATTTTAATTGGAATAATTTCACAAGATAATTTCTGGTAGACAATAACAACGATATATTAAAAATTAATAATAAAACATAATTAAATTTAACATAAAAGGATAAATAGATAAAAATAAAATAATGTGATTAATAAATTGACCATTAATAAATTCCCGAATCATTCAAAAATGAAAAAAAATTAATAATATATAACATCAGTTGTTAGTGGGAAGAAAATTTTAGTAGTGGAATGAATGGTAATGCAAAACTACACAATCTAGAAATTCAAAAATTACCAAAACATTATTCTAATAAAATGTAGACAAATTTGTATCTTCACAATGAAAAACATTAAATAAATGAACATTTTATATTATATATCTACATAGAGTGTATATGGTAGATTGTTTGGTGAGGTTGAAAAGCTACAAATACCTGAAACACACAAGTCAGATAAAATGAATATATAGATTTAAATGAAATGCTAAAAATAGGTTGGCATTCATCTTAACAATAAAACAAATGAATATTTATAAACCTATATAGGTGGTGGGACTTTTAGAGACCTAATTGATTCTTTGTAAGTCTTTGAAATATTTCAATGTATATTTTTGAAGCTAGGAATTGGGAACACATATGATTCAGAGGCCCAATGTGCTCCAAATTAATTTTATAATAATTTTAAATATATTTTATATTATGTCACCGAATGTTTAGAAAACTGGGATAACTATTAACCAAAATATCAAATTAGAAATATAAGACCATGTTTGAGTCTATAATGTATTATTTACCCGAGGTGCGACCTACAATAAATCTAAGTGGGGAGTTTGGATATCTCGACTGTTGGAGGAGAGTTTAGTTGGTTAATTAATTAATTAATTTAATTAATTTATTAATTTAACCTAATCAGACTTCTATAAAATAATTTATATGAAAAATCCTCTAGGGTTGGCCACATAAACCCTAAGAGGATCTAGATCTTGTTCTTCATCCTTTTATTGGAAAATTTATGTCCAATAACAATGAACCTTTTGATCGAAGTAGATCAAAACATAGTGAACACAATAACTTCTTACAATCATTAGTGAGCACATTATTTGATAAAGAACGATACAATATCTAGATAGGACTAATTAATTCATTGATTTAGATAATTTTTATTAAATATATTGGAATATTTACCTTTTATTTTCTCTAATTATATCAATTTCTTGAAAATATGTACCATATTATTTTGGGTTTTCAATTGTTTCTATCACTCAGACCATTCTATCTATATTTTTTTTGGAAACAAATGCTTGGACAACGATGGTTAAATCTCTATTCTTATGCACTTATCCTATAATTTTTGCAAGTTTTTCATGGATTGGACCCCACGCTCTTAGTTCAACATTTTCGGGAAGTACCGAGTCCGATCAGACCCCCAACATTGTTATCAATCCACATGAATGGGATGGAAAGATGAATCCATGATAGATTTGAATGATTAGTTAGATCTGATTTACTCCAATATGGTCAGATTTAACTAGTGAGTTAGTGGGAGTATGAATGGGTGGTGACGTAAGTACGTGATCATGTAGATGAAATCTAAATCTGATTTTTGGAAAATGATAGCTATAAACAACAATTCTAGGTATTCCCAATTTATTTATGGAGGTGTGGAGGTGAAATTCGAAGCATCGAAGGCTAGATCCATATTCGTGAAAAAATATCTAAGAATTTTCGAAAAACACGACTACACATCATGTACCATGATGAAAGTAAGGCATATAGGGCCTTATATGTTGTGTCTATAGTTTCATATAAAAGTTAAGTATATCACAAACTGTAGTCATCCTACACAATAATTACCCCTTTCCCTAGGTGGATGAGCTATGTGGCGGGGCACACAGGTAGGACCCTGTGCGGGAGTACATAGCCAAGCACATGGGCGATACCCCAAGTGAATGGGAATGCTGTGTAGACCCCCCTAAACACTATATAGATCCACATGGGAAGCATGCTATGTAATGGATGGGGATAAATCCAAGTAGGGGTGCAGGAATACACCCCATGTGGGTCCAGTCACACATCGTGTACCCCTTGGTTCCTTTTGATAAAACTTAATTCTCCCACATCTCCTTCATTTAGACTCATATTTTGGCCCACTAACAACCTATCCTAAGTGTTTTTTATAGAACATTATGGTACCCTTTATTGTGGATATTGAGATATGATGTGGAATGTTTTGTTCACGATTCCTATTGAGGTGATGCCAGATGATAGTAGTGATCGGGAAGGATCACCAGATGATTCTTCCCAAGTGTCACCCTCTATTAGAATTGGGCATGGGTCCTCAATGACCTAGAGTGTCACCATACTTGGGAAACAAGGCATGGGTACTCAACATTATGAGTGGAACCCTATAGTAGGTCTGGGAATGGGTCCTTGATGACCTCAAGTGACACCCTCCTATGAAGACACGAAATAGGTCCTCGACCTTCTGAATGGAACCCTTCAGTCGGACTGGGTATGGGTCCTTGATGACCTGGAGTGAAACCCTTCTATAGACACTGGTAATGGGTCATCAACCTTATCAGTTTCACCCTCTAGCTAATCTATGCATGGGTCCTCTATAACCAAGAGTGGAACCCTCCTGCAGAGAGAGGACGCGCATCCTCGAACATTTGAGTGGCACCCTCCAGCCAGACAGATCATGGTTCCTCAATGATCTAGAGTGCACCCTCTAGTCAGGATGGGAATTTTTCCTCGACCATCAATGTGGCACCCTCTTGTTGTACCAGGGCATGTGTCCTCTAACTAGCGATTATGCCCCTCGACTGTCCTTGTAATGACCCAAAATTTCATTAATGAAAATTCTTCTTGATCTAATTAAATGTATTATTATGGTTATATAAAATGTAAACTTCATCGGTTTTATGTTTCTATATTTTAAAATACCATTATGAATTGATATCGTTGCTAATATATCCATTGAATAGTGAACACGTTATTAGTATAAATATAGGGCTTTAACAAATTCAATTTACTCAGACAAAGGAAGTGATGACCTCATCCAATAAACTTGCCCCATATGAATCCCATTTTTCAGATCTTGGAAAGGAGGTGGCGTCATTAGGCTTCGCTCTTGACCTAGCCCAAGCCTACCTTGAACACTTTAAACTTGAGTGGAACCGACTACGGGGGAAGTGGATGTTAATAGAGATTACCACCCGAACGATGTTATCTGAGCCACCGTAGGAGTTTGTCAGCATCACACACCTTACCCTTCGATCTTATGAGGGTGTTATAAGGTGTTAGATAACAAGACCCTAGAACTATGAAAATGTACATTATTTTTGTATAAAGAATGTGCATTCATTTTATTATTGTTACTTTGTAAATAGTTTTTAAAGAAAAAATAATATTTTTAGTTAATATTCAACTAAGAAATATATTTTGATGAATTAATGGATTTTTGAATTAAATAATATTTTAATAAAATATTATTATTAAATTACTTTTTATTAAATATAAATGATCATATAATTTTATGAATGCAATTTTAATTTTTATTAATGTTTGAAAACTGTTTGTATCGAAACCCATGAATTTTCAGTAAATGTCTGTTTTTATTTTAAAAGTAAAAATTCCCAAATATATAAAATTATTTAGATAAAAATAATATTATTTTTGGAATCAGGATGTTGAAATTATCCAATGGTTAATTCTTCATTATTTTATAAGATAGTCAAATTTTTGGGTAAAAATTAAATACCATTTAAATATATAATGTGTTTTATGACATCATAATGACTCAATAGTGAGTTAATAAAATACTATAAACATTATGTTCGTCCAATATATGTTTTAGCATTAAAATAATGTGATTTTAGAATTGTTTTATTTATTTTACAAAGCTTTTGTGGACCCTCCTAGACTTATAAAACATTTTTCTTTTTAAATTCTTTTCCTTGAGAGTGTGACTCACATCCACATAAGAAACCCTATTATTTTAAGAATTTCAGCCATTTTCCTTATAAAATATTTTTTTACACTCCACTTTGGTAAAAACCATGGGCAAAAGTCATGGGGTGGTTTGTCATATTGATTAGTTTAATGTGGGGTGTCCCAAACCTAAATGATAAAGAATTCCCTCTCCTTTCCTATATAAATCCACCCAAGCTCCCACTTCCTCTTTACTCAAAGCCTTTGAATTTCGACCAAACCCTAACCTCACCTCTCTATAATCCCCCAAAGGTTCCCCAAGCTCCCAATAATCCTCTCTCAAGCCTCTCACAATCCTTTGGGATCACACTTCCAAGTAAGGGATTTCTTCCTTTCTCATTTTTGTCTAATTTTCTTTAAGTTGTTATGCCATTTTGTTCTCAATTATAAATGTTGTGGTATTATTTCTAACCTCCAAAATACTGTCCTATTTATTTTTGGATGATTGGAGACCCATTTATCCCTCATTAAATCCTCCCATGTACACCCGTTACCATGTCGAAATTCCATGAGGGATTTCTCTCTCCTTTGTTACATCCAAGTAATTCTTTTGTATTATGCATCTAAATTCCATTACGTTTGTTGGGAAATGTATTAATAGGACCCCATTTATTTCCATTTAATTTAAATATGATGAGACACCCTTTTCTATCTCATCAAATATTTTCATGAATCCTTATGTCACGCCGTTATGCGGCCGAAATTGCACCGCGTTTTTCCAAGCCAAGATCATTGTGTAGTGAATACCATACCCATGTCTCTATCAAGGGAATTCACCTTTATGACTATATACCTATTTAATGTTATGTTCATGTATTTATTCCACATTACTTAATATTTTAATAACTTATGGTGTTGATTTATTCCATGTCATGTGATCCATGTGGCACACTAATGCATCAAATGAAATGTTTAAGAAGGGTGGGCCCGGATAGCACTCCAATGCATTGGTTAAAGTATAGTATCATGATATGACATGTGAAATGGGTGTTGAATCATTATAATTCAAGTTCAATGAGGTTTTACTCGTGCTTCATTTTCAATGAGGGTTTGCTCGTGCTCCATGTGCAATGAGCCTTGGCTCATGCTAATCCCATGTTAAGTGTTGTTGCCACATTTCCATGTTATGATTATCATGCTTTATCATGCCTTTATGTTAATGTTTCTATTTTTATCCATTGACATGCCTATTGTCTAACATGTGTTTTATTCCTCATGTTATTCCATTTTTATTCCCTTATTGGGCTTTATATCTCACACTTTTCTTATGCATGTCCTCAGGTTATCCCATGCAATGCTAAGTATGAGGGAATGTAGTGGTCATGTAAGGGAAGTTTTCAATAAAGATGATGTGTGTTTTATGTTCTAAGATATTATGTAATGTTCCAAAGCCCCAAAGACAGTAGAACTCTTGATCTATTATGTTGTATCAAGTGAAGATTTTATGTAATAAATCAGGTATAAGTGTGTAATAAAAAGTAGGGTTGTTATAGTTGGTATCAGAGGATAGGTTTTGTTATTTTTGGGATTAGGATTAGAAAACTCCAATGAATAATTATAGACATGAATAAGTATAATAAACACATCCTTAAGTATTGGTGAGTATTGAGTAAGTGGTTTATCAATAAAATACAACCCTGTCTAGATACGAGCAGGTAGAGGCGGCTCTGGCTCAGATGTATCATAGGGTTAAAACACGAAAACACCACTTTGAGCTAGACTCAAACAGGAACTGGTGCACGACAATGAGATTTGCTGCACTCTTGGTTACGAAACTCCCAGAGGATATGCTTTGGTAAATTCAATAGCTTAGTATGAACCCTTATTAAGGGAAATAAAAAAAATTCCCCTAATAATATATGTTAGAAAGTAGATCATGGATAACATAGATTGAAGCCTATGGATTACTAAGTTAAGGAAATAAAAGTTATTTAGAAGTCATCAGTTTTGTCCTTAGATTACCCTTTATGTGTTCTCGCTATCTTTCCTTTTATTCCACCCAATGGCCGGTAATAGGAGGACTCAAGCTAACAACCTATGTGAAGATCAATGTGATAACTATGCAAATGAGATTTCCAATCCGATGGGAGTGGGAATCACAAAATTTGTCACGCTTCTCTCTCAATTAAATCAATCTTTGAATAGAAACATAGGTCAAGAGGAACATTCAACCCCCCCTAGGAAAGAACAAATTGCTATCGAGAGCTTCATGAGACAAAGGCCTCCTACTTTTAATGGATCATCTGATCCCTCAATCGCTGAATAATGGATCAACTCCATTGAAAAGATCTTCTCCATCCTTCAATGTTCCGAACAAGAGAAGGTTCTTCTGGATGCTTATCGTATGGAAGGTGATGTCGATCAATGGTGGACATTGATCAAAAATATGAAGCTCGAGGGAGAGATCGAGGCGTTAGAATGGAAGTATTTATGGAATATGTTTTTCGATAAATATTTTCCACGCACCCTCTAACTTAATTTGTAAAGGGACTTCCTTGACCTCAAGAAAAAAGATGACGAATCTATCAGAGCATATGAAGAAAAATTCACAAGGCTTGCACGATATGACTCTGTCTTTTTCGTTACCCCTAAATGTAAGTTTGACCACTTCTTTGGTGGGCTGAAACCAAACCTATGGAAAGTACTGGAAATTCGTGACTTCAACAACTATGAGGAAATTTTACGATGTGCCCTCAAGTTTGAAATAGAGATCAGAGAATCTCACGGGTATCATGGCGATAAGATGTGTCAGGTGGACTTCAATGTTGGTGGTCCGATGGATAAATCCAACGGTGCTAAGAAGATCCATCACCCCACTTGCCAACGGTGCGGAAAAAAGAACCCCAGAAATTGCCTAAAGGGGATGAGTAAATGCTTTAGGTGTGAAATTGAAGGGCACCTAGATGTTAATTGCCAACAAGAAAAACCCGCTGCTGCAAAAGTTGAGAGGAATTCTCCGTTCAAACCTCAACGTTTTGTTCATTTCTACAACTACAAAGAACCATGCATCTTGAAAATCAGTGACCTAAGCCAAGGAATCTTGGAGGCAACCAACAACCTCCAGGGCACCAAGGGAGAGATTTTCCATCACTACTGCCGAAGTGTACCCCAACAACGAAGTGGTGACAGGTAAGATAGTTATTCATTCAATAATAGAAAACATAATTTTTGATTCAGGTTCTATGCATTCTTTTATATCCCAAAAATTTAGTAGAAAAATCCTAGAACCACAAAAAATCATGTATGTAAAGATGTCGGTGAGTATGGAAAATGGGGAAATAATTGCATCCCATGAATATAACTCCTCCACTATCATAATATGTAGATTTAATTTCTCTGCGAACCTCATCATACTCCCTCTGGTGGAATTTGATGAAATTCTTGGCATGGATTATCTTTCCTTATATAGAGCCAACAAAAATTTTTGTGAGGGGGAAATCACTATCCATGCAGAGAATCGACCCCCATTTCTATACAAGTGCAAGTAAGAAGATGAATCTTCTTTAGCTCCATCATCTCAAACATGGATATTACTGCCCTATGAGCACACATATTTGGCTCAGATGATTGAGTCTAAAGAGGCAACCATCCTTGATGACATGCGTATTGTGAGGGAATTTACTGAAGTGTTTCCTAAGGAATTTATTTGTCTTCCTCCTAGAAGGGATGTTGAATTCTCAATTGATCTTATACCTGGGGCGTTTCCAATATCCAAGACTCTATATAGAATGGATGTTGTGGAGATCGGGGAGCTGAAAAAATAACTACAGGAGAATCTGGATAAATGGTTTATATGCCCAAGTGCTTCACCATGCGGTGAACCAGTCCTCTTCGTCAAGAAGAAGGATGGGTCAATGCGCCTTTTCATCGATTATCATGAGTTTAACAAAATCACGATAAATAAAAAGTATCCTCTCTCACGAATTGATGACTTGTTCGATCAGCTGCGCGGAGCACAATACTTATCCAAGGTGGATTTGTGGTCGGGATATTATGAAGTAAGGGTGAATAAGAAAGATATCCCAAAAACTTCATTTCGTACAAGATACGGGCACTATGAATTCATAGTAATGCCCTTCAGACTCACTAATTCTCTAACAATATTCATGGAATTGATTAATAGATTCTTTAGGTATTACCTTGACAAATTTGTGGTAGTCTTTATAGATGATATTATGATATACTCCAAAACCAAGGAGGATCATGAGGAGCATCTAAAAACTATACTAGAGACATTGCGGAAGGAGAATCTCTTTGAAAATTACAACAAGTGTGAATTATAGTTGAAGGAGATCTCATTCTTGGGCCATACCATCACAAGCAATGGGATATCTGTGGATCCCTCCAAAACAGATTCAATTGAGGGATATCTGAGGCCAACATCGGTAATGGATATTCGTAGCTTCTTGGGGTTAGATGGATATTATTGACAATTTGTGAGAAATTTCTCACAATTGTCCAACCATCTTACCAATCTAACTCATAAGGGAGTAAAGTTTTCTTGGAGTGATGAATGTGAAGAAAGATTCAAAGAGTTAAAAAGGAGTCTTATCACTACACCCGCGCTCACATTACCAAGAAGTAAAGAACTTTTTATGGTATTCAGTGATGATTCAAAGAATTTCCTAGGTTGTGTGTTGATGAAAAATGAAAAAGTCATTGCCTATGGTTCAAGGAAATTGAAAGTTCATGGGCATAATTATCCAACACATGATTTGGAGTTGGCTGCGGTGATCTTCGCTTTTAAATTTTGGCGGCATTATCTCTTTGGGGAGAATTGTGAAATATATACGGACCACAAAAGCTACAAGTATATATTTGCACAGAAAGAGTTGAACATGCGCTAACAAAGATGGTTAGAGCTGATCAAAGACTATGACTACTCAATCCATTACCACCCTAGGAAAGAGAACAAGGTGGCAGATACTCTAAGTAGAAAGGACCCAACAATTCTATCATTGATGAGAACTAAGAAGGACCCAATATTCTTAGATTTAATGAATATGGTCATGAGAATAATAAAAAAGGGAACATCATCAATCCTTTCACAAATGATTTCTCAACCATCTCTTTTGGAAAGGTTAAAGGATGCTCAAAAAGATGATGTGGGAATTCAGAAGGGAGTGAAAGCTATTAGAAAAGGTAAATCCTCAGAGTTCAATGTTAATTAAGAAGGAATTGTGAGATTTGGTAAAAGAAAATGTGTTCCATCAAGTCCATAGCTGAAGAAGGAACTTTTGGATGATGTACATAGTTCAAATTTCTCTATTCACCCAGGAAACACAAAGATGTATCAAGATCTCCGAGAGCATTATTGGTGGGATAATATGAAGAAGGATATCACTAAGAATGCATAAAAGTGCCTTGTTTGTCATCAAGTGAAGTCCGAGAGGTATAAGTCTAAGGGGATGATGTAACCATTACCCATATCATCATGGAAATGGGAGAACATCACCGTGGACTTTGTCACCAGACTTCTGAATACATCCAAAGGAAAAAATGCAATCTGGGCTGTTTTGGATTGTCTTAAAAAGTCTGCACATGTCATTGCAATTCGGGAGTATTTCTCTTTGGATTAGCAGGCACAGATATATATCAGGGAAGTGTTAAGGCTACATGGAGTACCACTATCTATTGTATCCGATCAAGATTCAAGATTCACCTCTATGTTTTGGAAGAGTCTTAAACATGCTCTAGATACTGAGCTGAACATCAGTACAACTTCTCATCCTCAAACTGATGGACAATATGATTGGACTATCCCAAAACTTGAGGAAATGTTGAGAGCGTGTTCTATGGACTTCAAGGGAGGGTGGGACCAACATATTCCTCTAGTTGAATTATCCAACAATAATAGTTTCCACTTGAGCATCTGAATGTCACATTATGAATCCCTATATGGGAAGAGGTGCAGAACACTGGCATGTTGGGATGAAGTTGGTGAGCGTAAACTTCTAGGACCAGAAATGGTTGATGAAATGGTGAAGAAGGGGAAAACCATTCCACAACATATCAAGGAATCCCAGAGTCGACAAAAGAGGTATGCAGATAACCTTCAATGAGACCTTGAGTTTAAAGTTGGAGACATGGTATTTCTACACATTTCTCCATGGAAGAAGTTCATGAGGCTTGGAAAGAAAGGGAAGTTAAGTCCTAGGTACATTGGCCCCTTTGAGATTCTTGATCGTGTTGGGGTTGTGGCCTATCGACTAGCACTTCCACCTACCATGGCCAAAGAACATGATGTATTTCATGTATCCATCTTAAGTAAGTACATACCAGACCCTTCACATGTACTCTCTTCAGAGGTAGTACATCTAGAGGACGATCTTTCTTATGAGGAGAAACCAGTGAAGATCTTAGATCGTATAGAAAAGTTCTAAAAAATAAGAAAATTCCCCTCGTCATGGTGTTTTGGAGAAACCACAATTTTGAAGAAGCGACATGGGAATTAGAGGGAGTGATGAAGCAAAGTCACCCACATCTGTTTTAGTGTGGGAAAAGGAAATTTTGAGGGAAATATTTCTTAAGGGGGGATGATTGTTACGACCCAAACTTTCATTAATGAAAATTCTTCATGATCTAATTAAATGTCTTATTATGGTTATATAAAATGTGAACATAATTGGTTTCATGTTTCTGGATTTTAAAATACCATTATGAATTGTGACTATTGAAAATATAACCGTTGAACAATGATCACATGATTAGTATACATATAAGGCTTTAACAAATCAAATTTACTCACGCAAAGGAAGAGATGGCCTCATCCAGTAGACTTGACCTGTACAAAACCCATTTGTTAGAGCTCAGAATGGAGGTGTAATCATTGGGATTCTCTCTTGACCAAGCCTAAGATGAGCTTGAACACGTTAATATTGAGCAGAATCGACTACTGGAGAAGTGGAAGTTAATAGAGATTACCACCCAAGCGATGTTATCCGTGCCACCCCAAGAGTCTTTCATCATTGCACACCTTACCCTTTGTTCTTATACGGGTGTTATAAGGGGTTATGTAAAAATACCCTAGAACTTTGACAATGTACATAATTTTTGTTTTATAAATGATGTGCATTCATTTTATTATTGTTACTTTGTAAATAGTTTTTAAAGCACAAATAGTATTTTTTGTTAATATTCAACTAAGAAATCAACTTTGATGAATTAATGGATTTTTGAATTAAATATTATTTTAATAAAATATTATTATTAAATTAATTTTTATTAAAAATAAATGATCATATAATTTTATGAATGCAATTTTAATTTTTATTAAGGTTTGAAAACTATTTTTGTCAAAACCCATGAATTTTTAATAAATGTCAGTTTTTATTTTGAAAGTAAAAAAATTAAAATATTTATAATATTATTTAGATAAAATGAATATTATTTTTGGAATCAGGACATTGAAATTATCCAACGGTAAACTTTTCATAATTTTCTGAGACAGTCGAATTTTTGGGTAAAAATTAAATAACATTTAAATATATAATGTGTTTTATGAAATCATAATAATGCAATAGTGAGGTAATAAAATACTATAAACATTATTTTTGGCCAATATATGTTTTATAATTCAAATAATGTGATTTTAGATTTTTTTATTTATTTTACAAAGCTTTTGTGGACCCTCCAAGACTTATAAAACATTTTTCCTTTTTAAATTGTTTTCCTTTAGAGTGTGACTCATCTCCACATAAGAAACCCTTTTATTTTAAGAATTTTGGCCATTTTACTTATGAAACATTATTTTCCACTCCCCTTTGGAAAAAACCCTGGGAAAAAACCATGGTATGGTTTGTGGTATTGATTAGTTTAATGTGAGGTATCCCAAACCTAAATAATAAAGAATCCCATCTCCTTTCCTATGTAAACCGACCCAATCTCCCACTTACTATTCACTCAAAGCCTTTGGTGTTCACCCAACCCCTGACCTCCTCTCTCTAGAATCCTCCCAAGGTTCCCCAAGCTCCCAAGAATCCTCTCGCAAGCCTCTTCCAAGTCTTTGGGTTCACACTTCCAAGTAAACAATTTCTTCCTTTCTCATTTTTGTCTAATTTTCATTAAGTTGTTATTCCCTTTTCTTTTCTATTAAAAATGTTGGGGTGTGATTTCTCACCTCCCCATACTGTCATCTTTATTTTTGGATGATGGGAGACCCATTTCTCTCTCATTAAAGCCTCCCATGTACACTCATTACCATGCCGAAATTGAGTGAGGGATTTCTCTCTCCACTTTTACATCCAAGTAATTCTTGTGTGTTATGCCTCTAAATTCCATTATGTTTGTTGGTAAATGTATCCATATGACCCCCTTAATATTTATTAAATTTAAATATGATGATAAATCCTTTTCTATCTCATTAACTATTTTCATGAATCCCTATGTCACGCAGTTATGCTGCCGAAATTGCATCGCGTTTTTCCAAGCCAAGATCATTGTATAGTGAATACCATACCGATATATCTATCAAGAGTATTCACATTTATGAAAATATACCTATTGAATGGTACTTTCATGTATTTATTCCACATTAATTAATTGTGGAATAACTTATTATGTTGATTGATTCCATGTTATATGATCCATGTGGCACACTTATGCATGAAATGAAATGTTTAAGAAGGGTGCACCCTGATAGCGCTCTAATGAATTGGGTAAAGTATAATATCATGATATATCATGTGCAATGGGTTTTGGTTCATTCTAATTCAAGTACAAAGAGGTTTTACTCATGCTTCATGTGCTATGAGGGTTTACTCATGCTCCATGTGTAATGAGCTTTGGCTTATGCTAATCCCATGTTAAGTGTTGTTTCCACATTTCCATGTTATGATTATCATGATTTATCATGACTTTATGTTCATGTTTCTCTTATGATCCATTGATATTCCTATTGTCTTACATGTATTGTATTACTCATTTTATTCAATGTTTATTCCCTTACTGGGCTTTATAGCTCACCATTTTCTTATGCATGTCCTCAGGTTATCCCATGCAATGCAAAGTATGAGGAAATGTAGTGATCATGTAAATGAAGTTTTAAATAAATATGTTTTGTATTTTAGGTTCTAAGATGTTATGTAATGTTACTAGGCCCCAAATACACTAGACTTATCGATATTCTATGTTGTATCAAGTGAGGATTTTATGTAATAAATTAGTTTTAAGTGTGTCATAAAAAGCAGTGTTGTTATAGTGTTACACAATGAAGAGGCATGGCTTGACTTGTATGTTTTCTATTAGGAAAACACATGATATGTTGGGAATCAATGATATAATTCTAGAAGTGTTGAAATATCTTTTCCAAAATTGGGTTGTGTGATAGAGATCTTAATCTCTCTCGTTTAGGTTTATTTATCTTTATCATATATATATATATAATCCATGTTGATGAATTTTTTTTACTCTCTTTATTTGGGTTGATATGTTCCCCATTTATTTTCTATAAATTCCATTAACATATCTTAATTTCTCCCCATTCATTTTGTGGGGCTTCATATTGGGTATGTATATACTCACCTCTACATAGGCTTTTCTACATTTTCCGTGTCTTATGTAGATAAAAAATAGGTCAATAGTGACTTCAGAGGAGCTTAGGGATACTTGGTTTTTTAGACCACGTACAATGTTCATAGCTTGGATATTCGTAGATTAGCTTTATCAAAAATTTACTTTTTCATTTTTTAGGTTGGGACATCTTTTTGGTTGGATGAGTATTTTGTCTCTTTACTTTTCAGTTTGCATTGTTATACTCTTGTTTACTATATAGGTTTTTCATTCTTGGATCATATTAAAATTGTCGCATCTTTTTATTTTCTCATAATGTTGAACTTCTAAATTGAGATGTTTAGGTGTGTGTATATAGGTGCATTAGGAAAATTCCTCTCATTTGGGATATTCATTTTGGCACTAGTCATCATCCCTAGACCGATGGAGGTGGGCTTGTGGTAGTCGTAGCTCATGCCCCGATGGGGGTTGGGTCTTGAAATATTGCTATCAAAAGTGGTTCAATCCTTAGGACGGTGTTTAGAGTATTACCCTTACAAGGATTTTTTTTGATTTAAGGAAATAATGTAAAAGTTTCTTGAGTGTGTCCCTCAGGCTAGGGAAACCTGTGTTGGTATGGGCGGTCGACATATCCATTCACCAGGACCTTGACTACCTGCTTATCAACTCAACATAATGAGACATAGGTTGCAGGGATCAATGGTACATGAATCATATATTATTTATTATTTTAATTCCCTTATTAAATCCTCATTATATATATATATAACCTCATATCACTTTGGTATGTCTTGATTAAATTTTTAGTATGTATCCGCGATGACTGCGAGCTAGGTGACAAGTTCTGGAGCGTGATGAAAATATAATGAGTGATGAGGCCTTAGATTAGGTTTCATATTGATAGATACTTACTCTTAGTGTATAGGTAGTAGCACCCTCACCTATTGAGTAGAATTTCATCCCCACAAGTTAGGATGAGGATACACACAGACTTAACTCACTCCATGAGTTCCAGCGCCAGAGTCCACTGAGGTTCCCATGTGAGCTAGATCCCCAGGCAGTGGAGGGTTGACTAGAGTTAGTGGTCCATATCATTAGGATTTTCTAGACACCAATGGATCAGTTGTTTATGCTGGAAACTATCCTTTTCAATGGATAAACTTAGCATTGGTGGAGTCTTGTTACCCATATACATGATGAGCCGACACTCTCATGGCCCAACTTCAACCTATTGTTCTATGAGGATTAATACCCCTCTTGTTCATGGTCAGTTTGTATTTAGGAGCTTATACAGCTATAGAAAGGAGGTATGATATTGGTTGAGTACCGGATGAGGTTCACACACCTTACACGATACTCTCTTGACCTGATCTGGGATGGCTAATTCCAAGAATGAATGTTTGAGCAGGGATCTCGCAGAGAGATTTGAACCAGTGTGGTGCCCTTGTGCTTTCTCACCTCTATCGATGTGTTAGAGCATGTAATAGTGAAATAGAGTTTTCTATCAGAGGGATTCTAGGTAGATTGGCTAGTAGTGGGAATCACGTTTGAGTCATTACTTCATATCTACACTCCAGGTATGAGTACTAGAGCTCCCAGTGGAGGCTATAACACCACAGATTCGTCTTAAGGTTACTACAGGGAACAATTATTTTGTATCATTTATTTGCTGGTAGTTCTAGCTATCTCTTGATGGAGAGAGGTTCACATAGAACCTTTTGGTTGTCATGATGGGACTCTATGACTTAATATAGTGTATGGATTGGTTTTATATGGTTTGAGACTAGATTGATTGTCACTGAAGATGAGTCAAATGTCCTCACACTGATGAGATGAGATTATCCTTTATGGGTGAGAGATATATCATGGCTGGATGAGTGGTTTCTATGAGAAGGAGAATGAATCAATTCACCCATCAGTTAGAGAGTATATCCCTTAACGTATAAAAATCTTCAGGCATCTGTATTCCTTTAGTTTTTGAGGATTATATGGACATCTTTCACAAGGATGTTCTAGAACTACCTCCGAGGTGGGAGATGGAGTTTGGTGTCAACTTACATCACGAGACCACTCTGATATCTTATGTGTAATATCTTATATCCCCTAACGAGGACGAAGATCTATAGTTACAGTTTTAGGGCCTTCGAGATAAGGGTTTATCAGGCCTAGTGTGTCCCCCTAGGTAGCTCTAGTGTTTTTCATGAAAAAGGTGGACGCGATCTTACAACATTGCGTTGATTATCACCACCTGAACCAGAACACCAAAAAGAAGAAGTTCCCCTTACAGAGTATTGATGAACTATTTGAATTGTTTTGAGGTTCAAAATGGTTCTCAAAGATCAATCTCAAGTCTGGATACTATCAGTTGAGGGTTCGCAAGACTACTATTATAAATCTTAGAATTCCAATAATGCTATAGACCCTATGAGTTCCTGGTGATTCCCTTTGGTGTGATGAATTCACCTATCATGTTTATGGATTTGATGAATTAGATATTCCAGCCATACTTAGACTAGTTTTTGGCCATCATCATTGATAACATACTCATATACTCTGTGATAGAGGAGGAGCATGAAGAGCACTTGAGGATGGTCATAGTTTTTCTTTGAGAGCACTAGATTTATTTGAAACTCTCAATGTGATAGTTCTAGATTCATGAGGTTAAATTTCTATAGAATGTCATTTCTGATCATGGTTTAGATCTGGGACCAGTGAAGATCAATGAAATGATTTCATGGGAGAAACCCTAGAGCATGTCAGAGGTGTGGAGTTTTCTTGGCATGGCAGGGTACTACCAGAGTTTTGTGGTAGACTTCTTCGTGATTGTAGGCCCTTTGACCACCCTGATGCAGAAAGGGTAGTATTTTTCCTAGAAAGAGTATTTACAGAATCCCTTCAAGGAGTTTAGGATGAGGCTGAGGAGTGATCGTGTCTTGAGACTACTAGAGGAGGACATGGAGTAGGTAGTGTTCTATGATTCCTTAGGGGCTAGGCTCAGCTGCATGTTGATGTAGTGGTAGGAAATTATCACATATGGGATGAGGTAGTTGAGTCCTCACATGTAGAATTATATGAATAATTTTATATAGCTAGTAGAGGCACTCTTCACCCTGAGGATTTGAAGGCACTGTCTTCTGGAAGAGCACTTTGTATTTTACTCAGACCATTAGAGACTTAGGTATGTTTTCATGCAGAGAGACTTGAACCTGAGATAATGGTGTTGGTTAGAATTCCTAAAAGACCATGAATTCAAGATATTATATACTCAAAGTAAGGGAAATGTTCTAGAACATTCCATTAGCAGGATGTCTCTTGATTATTTGGTGCATAAGGCTTCTAAGCAGTTTTCTTCCTTGATACTGACCCTGGTGGAGGAGGAGGGTGAAACTTTTCTTTAGTTGATTGTGTTGAATCCACTATTTATTGAGAAAGTGAAATATTCATATCAAGGAGGAAATTACTATAAGGTTTTACATGACTATATATCCTTTTAATATTTACCAGATAGATATTTAGGAGGGAATCATGTCATCCTTTTTCAGGGATAAATGGTGGTTCCGATCATGATGTGGGAGGCATAAACTTATCCTTTGGATATACATCCTAGTTTTAGGAAGATGTAAAAAGGCCTTTAGTGGTAATTTTGGTAGTCTGGCATGTGATAGAGTTTGGATGAGTTTTTATCATGGTGTCTCACCTGTCAGTAGGTGAAGATTGTGTTGGTTCCACGTGTAGTGGAAGCATTGCTTTGGAGGGTGATATATTAATTTTTTTTAATAATTATTGTCTGAAACCAAGAGAGGGTATCATTCACATCAAATTTATAGTTAATTTATTTAATATCTAAAGAAATAAATGTTTTTTCTTAGTAAATTTATTCATTGATTATCATTGATATTTTTAAAAGGCTCTTCTAGATTTCCTTTGTTGTGTTTGTGAGGATCCAAAGGTAAAATCCCTCTAGAGGTAATTCACATGTGCTCCAGTGGTCTCTGAGAAATGACACTCCTTATTCAGGAAATAACACAGAGAATCAAATGTCTTAAATTCTTTGTTCTTGATCACTCGTTCTTCAGTCTTGAAGAAATTATCTCATGGTTTTCTTGCTCTTGAGAGGGAGAAAGGACAATGAGTCGTGAGAGAATTTTTTGTGCGCAACAATTCTCTATTCCCAGACATTGAATTGGTTTAGAATGCTTTACACAATAGAAATAGTTTTCTATTTATAGATTTTATATTTCGGTTAAAATTTTTAATTTCATAATATCCATTAAATATAATTATATCCATTAATGAAATCCCATGTCACATAATAATAAATTTATTATTATTATTTTTTGTTTCACTAACTTGCATAAAATGGAAAAATAATAATTACTGGCTGGTAAATAATTATTTTATCATCTGAAATGGGCTTGATCCATTTTAATTCCTCTTGTATTTATTGAACACGTGAATAAATATTTTATTCTCTTAAATAAATATTTTATTCACAAACTAGTAAATAAATATTTATTAAATATTCCACAAAAAAAGATATATATTATTCAAAATCTAGTGAATAAATATTTATTTAATTTATATGATCAATATAACGTTAATAAAATTATTCCTCAGTCTTGAGAATAATCTTTATTATATTAATTAAAATAAATTATAATTTAATCAAGAACAACAGAAAAAATTAGTGTGCGGACCTCTAGGATTCTTTATCATTAGCATTGGGAGGGCTTACCTAAAGTCCAATATTTCTATCTAGCAATAGTTCAAGGCATCCAAGAGAAATAAATTAAAGTAGAAATTTTTATAACTACTTATGAACACTTATTGTGTAATATAATCCATTTTTCACAATATCTCATCAAGAAGGTTGCATGACAGTGGCATTAATATATATGTTTGATACACCATTCTTTGAAAATCTGAAATAAACTCATCCTTACACCATGTCCATGTAATTTAGAGATATGGTTATATTTCAATAAAAGGGTCAATATATCAACTTCAAAAAAGATGGAAGGGACAAATCATTGACTTATCAAGTAATAACATGTCATTCATGATGCACCAAACATACCCTACTTCTCGCAAACAGGCTGTATGATAGTTTTCATCAGAAAATATAAGTGCATGAGTCATGACATGCATTAATGAAAATCATAAATTCTATGTACCATTACACATGATCATAGATATAAATATTCGATGACACCAAAACTTGTGGAATTATTACTAGTGGGTCTGTTCTCATAATCTTATGTCTTGGAGATTACCAAGTGATAATTTAATGATAAGTAGTGTCATATACTTACGAGTTCTAACACATGACGGTCTATATGCTATGTGTCCCATTATAGTATGTTATGAAACCATAGAATAATATTAAGAATATTTTCCTACCACTTCATGGTTCTAATCATAACGGGGAACTACAATTACCTTATCAAAGGGAAAAATACTCTAAAACATTATTACATTAAATTAATACAAAACAATTAAATAAATGTAAATATATGTTTAATTTAATATTTAATACATTAAATATTCAAGTAATAGAAGTTAAAATAGTTGGTTCTTGGACACCAACTCTAATAAACTCCCAATTGGACTAGATCCAATTGTCTTTGAATTTCAGTCCTCTAGTCCTCAAATGATAATAATTTTTCTGTTGAGTCATGGATTTAGACAAGGGGTCTACCACATTGTCTTATATGAAAATATTGTTCATAATAACCTCACCTATCTGAGAAAAATACTTCAATAGATGATACTTACAAAGTATGTCCTTCATCTGATTATGTGAACTTGGCTCTTTTGTGAGATCCATCGCTATAGTATTATCACAATAGAATGTGATGGGATCTTTACTAATAGTTACCACATCAATATATTGGAAAAAAATTCCCCATCCAAACTTATTATTTAGATGCCTCGTAAGAGGCAATATTCTCAGACCCTACTTTAGAATTTTTAACCATAGCATGCATTGAGCTATTCCACCTCACAATAGCACCATTCAAAGTGAGGATTTATACTGTTTGTGACTTCATGTAATCCTGACCAGTTTGGAAACTAGAATTTTCATATCCTCTGATGAGTAAATCCTCATATCCTTTGTAAACCAGGAATATATCCTTAGTATGAATATTATACTTAAGGATAGTTTAAACTACTATCCAATGGTGGTCACATGAATCAGATTCATATCTTCCTACCACACTTAATATATTGGAAACATCTATCCTAGTATATAGAATATCATACAAGACAGACCCACTCACTGATGGGTATAGAATACTTTCCATTCTATTTCTTTCTTCATAAGTATGAGGACACATTTTCTTAAAAGATGAATGTCATGTGATGCTGGACACAATCCCCTCTTGAATTATTCCATACTGAATCTCTTTAGTATTTTGTCAACGCATTCACTTTGTATTAGGACGAGCAACCTCTTAGATCTATCAAAATGTATTTTGATCCCAAGAATATATGATACCTCATCCAAGTATTTTGTGGAAAATTATTTATTAAACCACAAATTAACATATTTTAAGACTGGTATTTCATTTCCAAAATGTAATATGTCATCAAAATATATTATTAATAAAACAACTGAACTCACACTAAACCATTTTTATAAACAAGGGTCACATTCATTCTTTATAAAACTAAATTCTGTTATGGATTCCTCAAAAGAAAGGTTCCATGACCAGGATTCTTACTTTAATCCATAAATGGATTTTTGCAACATTCATATCTTATTGGTATCCTTTGGAGTCACAAACCCTTCAGTTTGTGTCACGTAGAAATCTTACTAAAGGTTCTCATTAAGGAAGACTATTTTGACATCCATTTTCCAAATATCATAGTCATGTTAATCTTTAATGGAAAGTAGAATTATGATGGATTTCATCATTGAAACTGGTGAAAAGGTTTCATCATAGTCAATGCCTTTAGGTTATTTAAAACCTTTTGCAACCAGTCATGCATTATAGGTATCATCTTGTCCTTCCATGTATAGTTTCTTCTGGAATACCCATATGTAACCAACATGATTTAAATCCACTAGAGGATCTACCAGAATCTAGAATTGGTTTTAGAACATGGAATCCATTTCAGAATTCATTGATCCTTGACACTTGGAAACATATGTGCCGGTTACTACTTCCTTGAAGGTTAGAGGATCATTATAATCATCTAATAACATGTCACCATCCTCAAAAACTAGAAAACCTTACCGTTCTAGTTCTCTAACCTCTCACATACTCATATGTAGTTTTGTTCCTCTAGAACAATTTCTTCTTCCATGGGGCTTTGTGGAATTAGCTCATGTACCAACTCTTGTGTGACTTGATCCTTGACTTCATAAAAGTTTATCTTACTACCACTATATCTTTTGGATATTTCTCCCTCTCAATGTATATTGCATGTCTTTTAACTATAATCATTTTATTTAAGGGGTCGTATAGGTAATATCACCTTATTTCCTTGGGGTATCTGACAAAGTAATACTTTTTGACATAGGATGCATGTTTTTTACCTGAAGACGCCTTAATAAATTCATCACTTCCCCACACATATAAATTCGATATCATTTTTTTTCCTTCACTTCAAAATTCGTATGGAATACCATTTATTTATTTAGTTGGTACTTGGTTTAGTATGTGTGCCAATGATTGTAATGCATATCCTTAAAAGGATAATGGATGTCTCGCATGACTCATCATTGATCTCACTATGTCCAACAATATGTGGTTACACCTTTCTCTTACACCATTCTATTAAGGTGTTTAAGTAGGAGTGAGTTAAGATAGGTTCCCAAACTCTTATAAGTAATAAATGAAGTCTTTATTAACATATTCCCCACCACTATCTGAGTATAGTTTCTTAATATTTCTATCAATTTGGTTCTCAACTTCATTATTGTATTCTTAGAATATATCAAAAGAATATGACTTATACCTCATCAAGTAAATATATCCATATCTACTAAAATAATTAGTAAAAGTAATGAATTATGAGTACCCACACCTTGATTTAATAGTGAATGGTCCATACACATTAGTATAATCTAATTCAAGAAGATATTTATCCCTTTAAACTTTCCTAGTAAGTGGGGATTTGGACATTTTTCCTTGTAAAAATGTATGATATACACCAAGTGGTTTTAGTTCGAAAGAATCTAAATATCCATCTTGATGTAATTTTGTAAAGTGTTTCATTAACATGACCAAGCCAGTGATGAAAAAGTTATTTGTGGTATGATTCATGTGAAGTAACTTTTTCATCGATTGATATTACTTGGTTTATGTAATCAAAGACATAAAGACTGTTATATAAATGTGATTTACAATAATAAATTCTATCATTATAAAGAAGAAAAATTTATTTTAAAATTTGAAAATTAATCCATCTGTATCTAGTCTGGATACATAACTAATATTTTTGGTAACTAATGGTACATAATAAAAACCCTTTAAAACCAAGATCATTCTGGTCGGAAATGTGAGGTGGTAGTCCTTGATAGCTATAATAACAATTTTTTCTTGGTTGGATTCCCATAGATCTAGACCCCCTTGATCAATATTTTTGAATCTAATTGGTTCCTATATTTGAATACATATATGAGCACCACAAGATTTCTCTAACAACCAATTTTTAGAAATAGATCAATTTTACTCGATAACAAATGCACCTGAAGCTTCCCTTTTATTATTTAGTTGGGTATAGGTTTTCTTCCAGTGGCCCTTCTTACTACAAGAAAAATATACAACATTATTTTCCCTTACGTCCCCTTTGATCTTCTTCTTATTGGAGGGGTGTGAAGAAGGTTTGGGTTTAAAGCTCTGTTCTTTCTCTTTATGTTTGTTCACCATAAGGATAGAAGTATTTTCACACTTCATATCTTTATATACTTGGAGATAATGGATAAGAAGATATGAAAGTGACTTCTCAATGTTGTTCATATTAAAATTCACAAGAAAACTATACTATCCCTGATGAAGTGATTGAAAATGAGATAAAAGCCCAGATCTTCAGGGAGTTTAAACCCTATAACCTCTTGACGCTCAATGCAGCAAATGATCATGAATACATGAGGCCCTGTTGGGGAACCCTATCCATGATTACTCTAAAAGATCACCTTGTAAATGTCAAATCATTCCTATCTAGCTCTCACCTGTTAAAGACCACTGAGGTTCTCCAGCATGCTATACACATCCATGTTTTCATGAGACTTCATGAGTTCTCTAGACATAGATTAAAGAATCAATCATTGAATTTCAACCACACCGTTCGTATGTTTTCATAGACTAGGAACTATTAATCACTCACCATTTGAGAAGGCGGATTAAGCATTGAGGATTCTAGCATGTAATATTTCCATTCATGGTGTAGAACAACCCGAATGCATCTAAACCCCTCCTGAAAGTTACTGCCAAGGAGGGTATTGTCTTTATTTAATATTGATCATAGGGATAGTGTTGATGGAGAGATTTTCATTTTGTTCTAAAATTAAAAAATCATATTATTATTACTTTTTTTTATTTGAAATTTTGTGAGAAATTATAAATTAATTGATTTTTTTAAATCTCCCACTATTTTATCAAGTCCGAAAATCCCTTACCATTGAACTTGGAAATTCTAGTTTCTGCAAAATTATAGTGGAAAAGATCCATATTCCTATTTTCATAACCCCAAAAGGGTCGGTCAAGATATTTTGAAGGTATTTAGGTAGGCAAATATTTTCCAACTACGGGCTTATAACTCCTTGATTCGTTGAGTAGACTCCCCAATCCAGAAAACCTAACTTGGATTTTCACAATGCTTTCTTGCAAATTAAACCAATTCTAGAATGGGATAATCCTCTTGATGTAAAATGGTTATGTCAACCCAAAACCTTCATAAGAACTCCCCTTATAAATGTATGTGTCACAACAAGGGTTGGTCAAACACATAGTTATTTTGAATTTTGTTCTTAATCAAGTAACCGAAGGATTAGTCTAAATTAATATCAGATTGAGGGATTTTATTTTATTATGAATAAATATTAATCTTGTTTTATCATTTACATGTCCTGTTAATATTTAAGTGCATGTTTTCTTAATTAATAAACCATGTTTGGATAAAACATTTATGCATAATTAATTTTATTTAAATTCTATATTTTCATATTAATTCATTCATTAATTTGATTATGGTCTTGTGGGAATAAATATAATTTTAATGAATTAGAAAATAAATAAATAAATGACCCGATCATGAGCTTATCTAATGATTGATTTAATGAGCAGACATTAAATCAACTTATGTCCTATATGAAATAAATCCTTATCATAGACTTAGCTTGAGCTATAGCATTACACATGTCCACCTATGTATCACCGAGTTAGCGTCATTATGGTTCTGTCTTGAACCGTCTCTATATGCCTAGGGATTCTCTATTAATTAAAAATATTTATTACTCACATGTAGGTTAGGGTAACCAAAGGATTGGTTAAAGGGAATTACATAAATATCCTTGGACACGCAGGTCCTGCATAATAATAAATGGAGGGATGACTTAGATGAAATCTTTTAATTTAATATTAAATAAATGAAAAACCATGAAATAAATTTAATTAAATAAATTTAAACACATACATAGGTCTTGGTTAAGACCATGATTTGTTATACATGCAACGAATACACAAAAAGTAACTGGATAACATTTATTTCTTTATTCATTTCTTTATTATTAAGACGAATGCATGTTTCCCTCGGAATCTGGGGATGACCGCCTTGATGGGAGGTTCCAACATCCCGATCGGTTTCTAACAGGTTTGTTTGTAGAACCGGAAACATCCAATGATTCCACATCCATTCGGACCTACATTCCAAAGGTAGGTTCTCATTAGTTTGTGGACTGATGAGGCTTAGGAATTTTCATTGGTCGAGAGGATGGGAGGTCGGACTCATCACACCTTTTTTAGGGGAATTATTTTCTACTCCGGGACTCTCTTTATAGATTGAAGTTATGTTATTGAATCCTTATTACATTACCAAGTATAAAATGATCTTTCCTTTAGATGTGACAATCAATGATTATATATGTAGGAAATTTAGATAATCTTTTGTATGTATTCGAGGTTCTTCATCGATAGAGAATCTTCTGTATTTATTAGAGATTCTTGGTCAATTGTACCCTTAGACACATTTATATAGAAGTATCTTGGTCATTATGATGACCATGATGGTTTTAAAGCCACTCAGTGGGGCAATTGAAGTTTATTGTCATTCAGAAGGACATGGATTATTTTAGAGTTGGGATCGAACCCGTAGACGGGCTACCTACGTATCCTTTGTTTAGAAAAGGAATTAGAACCCACGTAGTTCGAGTAAGGGAGTATGATGTTTATGATTGATGGCTCAAAGAAGGATGTCATAATTACTTTTACACTCTAAGCTCACGTGAGTCATGCTCGGTGTGAGAAACAAGAGGTATTGGTAAAAATTATACAATTGTGCCATGAAAGATGAAATCATAAGAAATAATGTGGGGATTATGTATATATGACCGCCCAGATAAATGAAGGTTAGGATTTACTTTAGGGATGAAATCCAGGAACAGGGCCCATAAAGGTATATGTGCTTCATGGAGATTTTGAATACTCTTACTTGGGGCTTACTCCTGAAAAGGAGGCCCAAATTAGGAGAAGACTTATGATTGGATTTTACTCTTGAAAAAGAATCCCAGATCAAATGTAAAATAGGACTGGTTAAGAGAAATTAAGACTGAGGCTTATTCCTGAAAAGGAGGCCCATGTTAAGAGATTTGAAAAATTAAGGGACTTGCGGTTTACTCTTCAAGAGGATGCCCATATTTGAGACTGGGGATTACTCCTGAAAAGGAGGCCCAGGTTAAGGGAATTAAGGTTTGGGGCTTACTCCTGAGGAGGATTCCCAAATTAGGGGACTAGGGCTTACTCCTAAGGAGGATGCCCAGATTTGGGAACTTTAAGAATTGGGGATTACTCCTAAGGAGGATTCCCAAGATAAGAATTATGACTGGGACTTACTCCTGAAAAGGAGGATGCCCAAATTAGAGGACTTGGGGCTTACTCCTAAAGAGGATGGCCAAATTAGAGGACTTATGAATGGGGATTATTCCTAAAAAGGAGACCCAGGTTAAGGATTCTCTCATCTTAAAGGATGAGGATGAATAAATGAAATCTCAATATTTAGTGACATAAAGATGTGTAAATCACTAGGTTTTGAGAGATATTCCGCATAATTACTTTCAGATAAGGAAGTAAAATCAAGAAATCATGCCATAAATGGATTTGAAGAGTGTCTTGAAGACTGAATCTTGAATAGGGAAGGTGGAATGGCTTATGAGGGGTGAAATGGGCAAGAAGGGCACCCAAAAAGGCAGGGGCGCGCAAGTCCTGGCAGGCGCGTAGGTACTACGTGGGCGCGCAAGTCCTGGTCACATAGGTATGCCTGCACGACACATAGTGTACTTGCGTGATGGTTAACCAGTAGGGTAATACTTGAGTGACTCTTGATTAAAGCCTTTAGAATCCTCATGAGGTTCTTCCAGAAAAGGGGCGTGCAAGTTCTATTGAAGGAGTAAGGCGGCGCGCAAGTGTGGCCTTTTCCCTTAAGGGCCGACCACTCAGGTGTGAAATTGTTGATGAGTTTCAACACTTAGGCCTTCCTCCCCCTCTTTTGATCATCCATTCTAGGTAAGAAATTACCTTAGAAGTGTTTCAGAAGCTTTGAGAAGATACTAGGGCATCAGGAGCTCAAATCTGAGTTTCTGGAAAAAATCCTCTCAAATGGGGGGCCCATAGGGTCTATTTATAGGCAGGAGAAGACCCCGGGTGGTTATCATTTAGGTTGCCCAAGTCAATTGCGCGACCATCATGCGTCGCGCAAGTAGACTTGCGCGACAGTGATAGAACTTGCGCGGCACATGTGCTCTTGATCCCTTGTTCATGCCTTTGTTGATTTTTGATGTTTTCTTCAAAGGATGAATCAATTTGTGCTAAGTCATTTCCCTTTCCATTCTTTTAGACAATGTGATGAAAAGGAGCGTCAACAAAAGTCCCCCCTCAGAGTTGGATCCAAAAGAAATGCGGATTTGACTCTGAGGAAAAGAATAAAACCAATGGAAAGACGGTGCGCAAGTGAGCTTCGGGCGCACAGAGTCTGGCGCGTAGGGGACGACCTTTAGTCACCCAGGGTACGACGCGCAGGGTCCTGGCCATGTCTATAAATATAGGGCCTCACTTCCGTACAAAGCATCTAGATTTCCGGACTTCATAACTTCGAGCTCTCACCGCGCAGGTCACCTTAGCCACGCAGGTTACTCTGTTTTCTGGTGTTTTCCTTGATGTCGCGCTACTTTCAAGGTATCTGGGCCTACGCGGTGATACTTGCGCATCAAATACTTGCGCGACACATCCATACTTGCGCACCGTAATGACTTTTCCATTTTTCTGAATTTTATTCACAAATTTTATGAAAAATAAACCCATTTAAGAGTTAGTTTATTCAATTTTTTTTGCATATTCAATGGCTCCCAGGAGAATAGAAACGGTTGATGAACTGGATAGCAAGCGGATTGATGACATGATGAACATTTTTGGCCATGATTACTATGATATCTGCGACAACACTTTCCCAGATTTGGATAAGTACTTGAAGAAATATCATCTTAATTTCCCACAGAGAATCTACTTTTCCCTATATAGTCATGGTCATCTGCAAGGAGTCAATGTTCCAAATGCAATGAACTATACACCTAAAATGTAGCTGCACTGCTAATCCTCTATTTCGGTTATGCTGTGCATTAAGAGAAATAACAATGGTGTGAACTTTCAAATTCTTCCTCCATGTCATTTACTTGCAGATATGAAAATGGAAAACCCATGGGTCTCTCCAAATGTCTCTTTACTTCCAATGCTCCATTCTCAAATCCATGTATCCATCTTCCAAGTCTCTTGGACAGAAACAGAGTCACTGTTTGATCAATAGAAAATTTTCTCAAACTGCACTCAAGAACATCCTTTTACAATTGTTCCAAGAGGAGCTGGTATCACTGTATCTCTTATTGTATCTAGTTGAATGAATGAATTCCAGGTGGTTGCTGATGATGCTCGGGATGCCGTAAATCAAATGAAGAGTTATGTTGAAAGCCTCTTGTAATTCTTAAAAAAGAGAAGATACTCCAGTCTATGAATTTCCTTCTATCTCTTATGTATCAATGAAAAAAACTTTCATCTTCAATCATTTGTACCTGCATCCTCTTTTGCTATATGCTTTAGATTTTACCTAAGCCAATGGGCCAAGCAAGCATAGTTTGATTTTTACTAGGATTAATGTAAATAACCCTATAAACTTCGAACCTTTTAATTTCTCAACGTTACCTAAATCATACAAAATGTATGTTTAGTGAGCTGGGAACTTGACTTTTATTCAGTGTTCCCTTGTCTTTTGTGGGTAGTTTAAGGTCATGCACATCGGACATACAAAGGCTAATGTTTAAGGTCGAAATAGCTTTGACAGAAATGGAATAGAATTGACTCAATTCCTTGAAAATTCATCTGAAAACATATTACCATACTCAAGTATGAGGGAAAAAATGTAATCTATGACTTAAGAATATTTGAATCTGAGGAATGATATGAAAATGAGCTAAAAGGCATTAGAAGAAGTAGTTTCCAAGAATGAAGTTACCATTATTTAACAAACCCGTTAGGGGGTTGAATTATGCAGGGCCACCTAAGGGCATTGGCTGCATAGTTAAATAAAATAGTATCTTTTGGCTAATAAGTCTATTATGTAGACTGTTTATGCAAGGCCGCCTATGGGCACGTGCTGCATAGTCAGGCAAAAAAACTCTCAGAAATTTACTTTCCTAGTGCTAAAAGCCAGTGAAAGTTTATGGAGATTCAAATCTTCCAAAGTATAGAGTTTTCTGTATGGAAAGAGGTACTTGAATATGGAGAAGATATTTCCAAACAATATTATCGAAGAACTGGATGAATATCACTCCTACGAAGGTCTGACCCAAACGTAGGGAAGGATAATATAAACCATAGACTTGAATACTTTCAGATCATGAAAACGGATATGGGATAAATATGTTAAAGATGGTTATTTTTGCGGATCCCTACATACTGTCGTTTAAGACAATTAAGGACAAAAGAGGCATTCTTTTCAAGAATGAAGTTACCACTATCCGACAAACCCGTTAGGGGGTTGAATTATGCAGGGCCACCTAAGGGCATTGGCTGCATAGTCAAATAATAGTATCTTTTGGCTGACAAGTCTGTTATGTAGACTGTTTATGCAAGGCCACCTATGGGCACGTGCTGCATATTCAGGCAACATAACTCTCAGATGTTTGATATTTTTGTGACAAGAAGTCACGAAAAGGGTTATGAGGATCTGAAAATATTTATGGTTAGGATTATGACACAAAAAGATGGGTATTGTTCAATGTATATAGAGACACATAGATCAATGCTAACCATAATCATGTTTTGGCTGGGTCCTGAATTGAAATGTTGGACTTCACTACGTATCCCATAAGGATGAGAATAAAGACATACGTAGTTCTTAAACTACAGTTTAACGTCGTGTGGGACAAAAGGATTAGATATCTTAGTTTAGGGTCATAGAGCTTGGACCATTGTAAGAAATACACAGTGTGTGTTTTCATGGGGAATTTTCATCCAAGGGACTGAATTTGGAATTTGGGGTTAGGCCCAAAGACTTGAGGCTAAATTCCAGGGACACTCGAACGTTCCTACGTATCCCCTAAGGATGGGAATCAAGCCCACGTAGTTCTAGAAATACCCTCTGTACAAATTTTGTTCATACATTTGAAGGGTGAAAATGGACTTTAGTGCAATGATGGTTTAACCCAAGATAAAAGGTTCGGGCATTTCCATGTATGCACGTAGTCTTTGAAATGAAACATGATTGAAAAATCAATGAAAATAATGGTTCCCTCTCAGGTGAGGGTATCAAATAAATTTGTAGTTTATTGTCATACTGGACAAAAGTGTTGTATAGTTTAGCGTCATATAACAAGGACGAAAGTGAACCAATGTAAAGATATTGATTCTAGGGGCAGTTTCACGAATCAACATCGTATGAGATGGAGCTGAACCAATGTGAGGAGATTGGTTTTGGGCTTGAACCTTGAGAGGTTGCCTACGTACCCAGTCTGGAAGGCAAGGATCAAAGTCCGCGTAGTTCAATTAAAGAATGAATTAATGATCAAGTTGTTCTTGGGGACATCGACCTAAAAAATGATTTTGGGAATTACACATCGTTAGCGGCTAGAGAGAGTGTTATGGTTGAGGTTTTCTCTAATATCACGTGAGTCATACTCAGTGTGAGAAACAAGAGGTAACAACAACCTTAACAATGGATAGTTTAATGTCATGTAAGACATAGAAAGGGACTATGCAGTTTAAATTCTTGTAGTTAGGACTATTGGTGCTGCACAGTTTAATGTCATGTGGTAGGGACAAAATACAGTTTAATGTCATGTAGGATGTATCAAGGACTTTTTGTACAGTTTAGCGTCATGTGGTTAGGACGATGAGGACAATAGAGTTTAACGTCATGTTGGATGAAAGGGGGACTATGCAGTTAAATGTCTTACAGGGAGGACAAACGAGTACACCATCTAACGTCATGTTGGACGCATTAGGGAAATTTTCACAGTTTAACGTCATGTTGGACGAAAAAGGGACGATACAGTTTAGCGTCATGTTGGACGAAAGTGCAAATAGTTTAAGGTCATATGCATGGAACGTGGATGGTGCAGTTTAATGTCATGCTGGACGGTGTTGTATTTTAAGGTCATACATGACCATTGATGATTATGTAGTTTAACGTCTTTCCAGACGTAAGGGACTTTTATACAGTTTAGCGTCATGTAGTTAGGACGTCATATTTTAACGTCTTGCTGGACATAAGGGACTTGCAAATAGCTTAGGGTCATATGCATGGACCGTTGATGATGCAGTTTAAGGTCATACATGACCTAGTTGCAGTTTAAGGTCATACTGGACCATTTAGGGAACTTTTTCACAGTTTAACGTCGTGTGGGACGAAAGTAGAAATAGTTTAAGGTCATATGTATGGACTATTGCTGTATAGTTTAACGTCATATAGCATGGACGAAAAAGGTACTTTGCAGTTTATACAAAATTCTTCTTAAAAAATCTGGCATTGGTTAGAGTAGTGATGATTTCTCCATCCATTGAGATTAATGAATAAGCTCCATTGGAGTAGACCCTATGTATTGAATAAGGTCCTTCCCATTTTTGGCTCAAGCTTGGGAGGTTTCTTTCCTGGTATCATTGGAGTTATGAGAACTAATACCAATTCTCCCTGAGTGAATTAACAAAGACAAACTTTTTTATTAAAAGCTCATGCTATTCGATTTTGATAGACTTCCAAGTGGTGCAAAGTGCACAATATTTTCTCATCTAACCATTCCAATTCATTCAATCGATTTTTAGAATGTTCATTTGTAGATTATTGATCACAAATGGCAACTCTGAGCGAGGGTTGTTGAACTTCAATGGGCAAGATGGCTTCCGTTCCATATACCAATGAATATGGAGTTGACCGAGTTGCAGTGCGGGTGGTAGTCCGATAAGCCCATAAAGCATGAAAGAGTTTATCAGGACATGACCTCTTATCTTTATCCACCATCTTTTGCAGTATATTTGAAAGAGTCTTGTTAAAGGCTTCTATCTGGCCATTGGCCGCTACATGATACCGAGATGAATGGTTGGATTTGATGTTGTATTCTTGATACAACTTCTTCACCTCAGATGAACAAAAATTGGTGCCATTGTCCATCAATATGGTATGAGGGACACCAAATCTGGTAATGATGTTAGACTTTATGAAGCTAACAATGCATTTAGAGCTGACTTACTTGAGAGGTATTTCCTCTTCCCATTTGGAAAAGAAGTCAGTAGCAGTAAGAATGTACTTAAATTTATTGGCCGTAGCCGAAGGGTAAGGTCCCACCACATCCATTCCCCATGTGGCAAATGGCCATGAGTATTTAGTTGTATGAAGCAACTCTGGAGGTTGATGAATGAAGTTGGCATGTACTTGGCATGAATGACACTTCTTTGTGAAATCGACATAATCTTGTATCATTGAAGGCCAAAAGTATCCAAGCCTTCAAATCTGATCAGACAATCTATGTCCAGACTGGTGGGCACCACAGACTCCTGCATGCACTTCTTTCATGACAGCCATTGTCTCTTCACCATCAATGCATCTGAAGAGAACTCCATCAAAACCACGTTTGTAGAGAATTTTCTCTAAGTGATCTGGGCTATCATAAAGAGTAAAATTAACCACACGTCGCTGGATTTGTTATTTCTCAGCTCTATCAGGTGGAAGTGTTCCATTTTGAAGGTATTCCCTGATAGGTGACATCCATGCTGTAGTACGAACATACGGTTCAGGAATGGGACAAATTTCATTAATTTCCTCTGTTCTGATTCGAACATAAGGTGAAATTGCATGAAGGTGGGCAATACTGATGGTTGTCTCATCCTGATTTGGATCTGCCAAAGTTGTGGCTATATTATCCAATGCATCAGATTGAACATTTTGTGAACTTGGGACATAAGAAAATGTCAGTTCCAAAAGGAATTCCGCCATTAACTCTCTGACGTAATCATACAAATGGATTATTTCTTCTTTTCTGATGGCATAATCCCCATTGACTTGTTTGATTACCAGGTCTGAATCACCTTTCACCTTTAAGTGATTCACTTGTGCTTGAAGTGCTAATTCCAAACCTACGATGAGAGCTTGGTATTCTTCTTCATTATTGGTACCACCTTACCAAAATAAGAAGGAATATGGTAACACTGCCTTTTCTAGAGAAATGAGCACAATTCCAAATCCAACTTTGTTGAATTTAGGATTTTCCATTTTCCTCCCTGTTGGACTTTTGGAAGCACCATCAAAATAAATTTCCCTTGCCTAAGGATTTTCTTGAATAGAGAAGACTTCCTCATCAGGGAGTTCAATATCTGAAGATGTGTCTTCCACTAAAGGGTTTTCAGCTAGGAAATCAGCCAGAGCATGGCCCTTTATCGCATTTTGAGACACATACTGAACGTCGAATTGCTGCAAAATAACTGCCCACCTTGCTAGATGTCCTGTAAGCATTGGACGACTTAGGATAAATTTGAACGGTTTATTGTGAGATATCAATTGGACCTCATGATGTTGCAGGTAGTTTCTCAACTTTTGAACTGCAAATATTAATGCTAGGCAGCACTTCTCAATACTTGAATACCGGGTTTCTGCTTCAAGCATGGTTCAACTGAGATAGTAGAGGCTGTTTTCATTCCCAGCATCATTCTTTTGAGCAAGAAAGGAACCCAATGATCACTCTAGAGTTGTCACGTAGAGGATAAGTGGTCTTCCTTCAACATGTGGCATGAGTACCGGTGGACTCAAGACGTATTTCTTGAGAAAATAGAATGCTTCTTGACATTCTTCAGTCCACTGGTAAGTGACTCCCTTCTTCATCAATTTGGTGAAGGGTAAACTTTTGCCTGCAAAATTGGTGATGAAACACTGAATATAGGATAATTTTCCTTGAAGTCCTCTTAATTTTTTCAAAATTTGAGGAGGTGACATACCAAGGATTGACTTGGTCTTCTCAGGATCGACTTCAATACCATGATGGCGTACAATAAAGCCGAGAAATTTTCCTGAGGTTAGCCCAAAAGCACATTTTAAGGGCTTCATCTTCAAATTATGTTGTCGAAGCTTGCAAAATATGACTTCAAAATAAGCCAAGTGATTAGAACATTGTTTGGATTTAACTACCAAGTCATCTACATAGCATTAAACAAAATTCCCTAAGAAGGGTTTGAAGATACGATGCATGGAACGCTGATAAGTTTCACCTGCATTCTTTAAGCCGAAGGGAATTACCCGGTAGAAAAACACACCCTGAGGGGCTCTGAAGGCTGTAGATTCCTCATCTTCTGGGTCCATTCATATCTGATTATATCCGGAATATCCATCCATGAAGTAAATTTCTTCATAGCCAGTTGTTGCATCAATTAGATGTTCTGTAATCGGAACTGGGAAATCATCTTTAGGACAATGCCGATTAAGATCTCTGAAATCGATGCAAACTCTAATTTGCCCATTATTTTTCTTTACAGGGACAATATTATCCAACCATTTGGGATATTGAACTTCTCTGACGAATTTAGATTTGATAAGCTTATCCACTTCAGCTTCAATTTTGGAATCATAAGTTTGGTGTGTTCTTCTCGCGGCTTGCTTAAATCCTCGATGTTCTCCAGGTAAACCCAAATGATGAGTAGAAACATCAGGATCAATCCCAGGCATTTCATTATAGTTCCAGGCAAATATATCTCTATTTTTCTTTAGAAAAGAAATATAAATCTCTTTCTCTTCAAGAGTCATGGCCGCACTGATTAAAGTGGGGCGTGAATCTTCATTTGTACCCAGATTTATTTCTCTGAGTTCATCCACATTGGTAGAGATACCCTGTTCAAATGTTGGAGGATCATCTCTGAGATCTTCCTCATCTTCTTCATCATGTGTTATTTCTTCTGTTTCTACTTGCATAGTAGATCATAAAGTATAATTCTCATGATTCGAAGAGATGTCAGAATTTTCATATCTTGAAGAAGAAGCTTCAATTTACGACCCAATTGATGATGAAGGGTTTTCTTTGGGTAATAAAGAGGAGATGATGGATTGAGAATCGACATCATTTTTCACCTCCGATGTTGCTATAACTTCTTCTGGCCTAATTGGCGAAGCATAGACTTGTTGGATTTCAGCAGATGAAATAAATACGTCACCATTTGTGCTTTCATCACTGCTTGGTAGATTTCCAATTTCTCCCATGTTGTCTGGCTCGATTCCCATAATTGACATTATAGATCTTTCCATAAGAGTATTTTGATTAGGGTCTATCTTGTCAATTTTACTGATAGGAAACACATAATTTGTACTCACATGTAAATGGATTTACAGGAATTTTTTCCAAACCATATGGAAAATTAACTTTGGTAATCTTTTTTGTTATTGATTTATCCCTTTGCTTCTTGTGATAGAATTCCGCCTCAATGTATTGAGACTCACATGTCTTGAATGGGGCCTTATCACCATACAATGTCCCAACTTGACCATCGAAACAATATTTGAGACATTGATGGTATGATGAAGGGATAGCCGCATGTTGATGTAGCCAGGGTCTTCCAAGCAAGATGTTGAAGGCTGAGTCTTGATCAACAACCATGAAATCTGAATTGGATATAAGATCTCCAAACTGAGTTCTGAGTGTAACTTCACCCAGTGGTTCTTGTTCATTTTTATCATATCAATGTAGCATCATGGTGGAAGGAGATAAATCAGATTCCGTGAGGCCCAATCGACAAAGTGTACGAATGGGCATGGGGTTGACTCCTGAACCATTGTCAATGAAAGATCTTAGAACATCCATGCCATTGACCTTTCCAGACAAGTAAAATGGTCTAATATGTCCATGAACAACATCATCTTCATCTTCATCAGTAAAAGATATTATTTCATGTCATTTTGCAAGATTATTCTATGTGTGATAGACTTCAGCTGCAACAATTTCAGTTTCAAACTCATGAGGATTTGAAAAAGCCTCGATGAGTGCTTCCCGAAGATCTTTTGACAGATTCAGAGCATCCAGAATTGATAACTTGGATGGTACATGGGCTATGTGTTTCAATATATCATACTTTTGATATAGAGGTCTGTGTTTCCCAATAGGAATATGTGGTTTAGCAGGTACCTTGGAATCAGATGCTTTAGAAGTTGATGCATCTTGTATTGGGATAGGAGTTGGAAATATTAATGGTTTTGGAAGATTAGACCAATTAGATCCATTTACTTGCTGAGATGAAGAAGATGGAACCTTCAACCGGTCTTCCAAAATAACTGTGCCAGGACTGAATTTGCTATTGGTAGAAGAACTTGTTTGTTCTTACTGAGCTCGCTGAAGGGCTCTACCACGAGTTTCTGCTGCGTACACAGTTCTAGATAGGGTAGAATTGGAATAGTGGCTTCTGAAAGATCCACATCTTCCCCTGTATCCTGAGCCCCTGGAACTTCCTTTGATTCCTCTGTTTGATACAGGAAATTCAGGCTCATTGAAATCGAAACTTTGACTGGCATATGGATCTGTTAATTTAATCATATTAACAGAACCAAAGATTAACTCTTCGTCTGATGAAGATTCTGCCTGATTAGCCTGTTTAGGCTGTGCCGTTTGGTGGGGCGTTGCCCATGGCTTTGAAGTAGATGGCATGAAGTCCGCCAAAGTCAAAGACAACTTAGGCTTTGACACATACTCATCTTCTTATGATTCTTTTTCTTTCTTTGAATCATGTCGTTTCTTTGAGGACTTTCCCTCTGACGAAGAGGGTTTTGCCGCAACATTCAAGGTATAAGGCACAATTGGTTTCCTTAATTGTGTTCGCAAAATAGAATGATTTCAATTGATTGTATTTCTAACCATCCAATCATCATACTTCTGTGAATTTTTGATTTTGACTTCTTTCCATTCACCTTTCTCCTCTGGAATTGTAGTAGTGACACATGCTACCTGGGCTGAGGAGCCTTTCAATGTGACTTGTCCCGAGTTGACCATCTTTTGTAGGAGATCTTTGACGACAAAACAATCCTGGATGGGATGCCCCAACATTTGATGAAAAGGGAAATAATTAGGACGGTCTTCATCTCCTTTCTTGTTTGGCCTCTTGGCTATTGGTAATTGAACCAAATTGTTTTCCAGAGCCGAAATGAAATAACCAAGAACTAGTTCATTTTTAAAAGAGTATGTTTTTCTCTTCAGATCCTCAAATTGTTTTCGTCTTTGATCTTTTTGATCGTATGGACGAAAATTCCTTTGTTGTTGGCACTCAGAAGGTGGAGACCTTCGAGAAGATGAAGGTTTTGAGGTAGAAATAGGTACAGGTGCTTTTTTAAGGAAAACTGTATCAGTTTCTGCTTTACCCATTCTCCTTCCTGGAGCTGATGGAATTACACAAGATTTAGCCTTAGCCTATATAAGGGAATCTTCAATCTACTGAGTGATTGAAGTAAGGTCTCGAAACCCTCCTGTATATTTCACAGGGATTAAAGGCGTGCGTAATTTGTCACGCAGATTTGGCACACAGACTGACATCAATTCTTCTTGAGGGAGTGCTAAACTCAAGGAATATGTTAATCCCTTCAATCGAGCAATGAAATCAGATACCCTTTCATTCTCCCTTTGCATACAGTTTGTAAGATCTAAAACTGTTGTCTTTGGAAAATTTGAGATGAACTGAAGGAGGAATGTTTTGTGAAGATCCTCCCATCCGGTAATTGACCGAGATTGCAAGCTTGTATACCAAACAAAAGCTGGTCCTTGCAAGGTTCGCATGAAGCATATGAGTTTCACTGCTTCTTGCTGCTGCAGAGTTCCCATCATAGGATTGCAATAAGACACTTAATGCGTCAAATGTTGTTCAGGATCTCTTGATCCATTGAAAATAGGGAATACAGGGTTCCCAAAACTGGATGGAGGAGAAATGGAATCTACCCATTCAGGGTAAACTTTCTTTTCTGGTTGAACTTGCACACGCTTCCCTTCCATAGTTTCTAACCGAGCTGTTAATGACTCAATAGTAGTTATTAACTTTTGAGAAACATCTGGTTGAACTTGGACTTGGATAGGTGCAATGAATGGAGCTTGGAAAGATGTGGAGATTGGTGATGCAACTGATGGTAGCACTGCCAACTGTTGTTGCAATTGACCCGTAGGATTAGACCTGTGAGGGTGTACTGATAGAGGAGGATATTATTGATCCATCTCAGTAGCTGTAACAAATTGCTTTGGCTGACTGACTCCAGCATTCTTAAGAAATATACTACTCTGAAGTAGTTCTGCATTCCACCTTCTTAATTCCTTCATTTATTCCTCCTGTTGTGCAAACCTCTGCTCTAGTGAGAGCGATTTACCTTCTCCAGAGGAAGGATATGTATCCTGGTTCTTTCCCTTCCCTTTTGGGATCCTTTTCGGAGAGGGGGATGTGGTTTAATCAAAGGATTAACTAAGTTATGAGTAATCCTTTGACTTTGTGTACACACACCTTCTTCATTTGTGTCGGTGCATACATCTTTTGAGCATGAACCTCTTTATCTGAGTCCTCTGAGTGAGCCTCATCTGGTGGATCAGCAACAACGGAATTGATGACATTGATTGATGCATAAATCATCTCATCCCTTCTATCAGCATTTCTGTGATATTGTCTTCTTCCATGTCTTTGATGAGACATTGCCTTTTGTTGATTCGATCCCTCAGGAACTTCTTGATGAACTGTAATTTGGAAGGAATCTCCTGATAATTTGGCTCATCGTTCCTCTTGAGGTTTCTTCCCTATTAGAGAAAAGACTGACTTTCTTTGAGGAGGGGATTGATGATTTGAAAAAGTCCCCAATCTAGTGGACTGGGGATGTTCCTGCTATTCTCGCTCAACTCCCCGAATCCTTTTTGTTGATTCCGAGGGTTGGTTTAAAAGAGTCCCCAGTCTGGCGAGCTGGGGTGGTTCTTGACATTCTATGTCTGAGAGTTTCTTTAAAGTCCTCCTGATCTTGCGAACCTTAGTCCGGAAATTAGCGGGATGAATTAACATGTATCCGATTTTATCACCCGGTTCAAAAGATCGTTGGATGATTTCTGACACTTCTGTCACATGGTGACATTCTTGCTCCAAACGAGAGGCCTGTTCAATATTCTCTCTTGCTTGATGCAAGAGTAATTCGAAATTTTTTTCTCTGTATTCTTGATTTTGAGAGGAACTAGTTGAAGACTATTCTTGGGAAAGCTTTTGATTACAAACAAATCCCATTGACTGCGGCCGACCATGGGAAATAACATTGTATGAGACCATTTTCGGCGGGATTTGCTGACTGGAGAGCACCGTGAAATGCAGTGCTCCATGAACACCCCATCCTATGACACTAATACTAGATGGGGCATTGGAAATTAACTGATGCAATCTTCTTAGTGCGCCAAAGCATGAACATTGAAGGGATCTCTGCTTCTTTTCAGCCTTCGGATATTGAGGGACTGATAGAGACGCCAAATCAATCTGACGTTGTAACCCTTCTATTATCTTAATATGATTTTCATATTCATCATAAGATAATACTTTCTTTTTCAACTGACAAAGATTTTTCCATATGTTGAGACGAATATCATGAATTTCATCTTCCGTCAACATTTCTGGAATATTATACTGAGAGCCAGCCAGAGGCCAAAACATGATTGACACTTCACCTTTCACCAGTTATTTTCTCATGTTCAGCATTTCCTCTTTATCATTTGATGAAGATTATTCTACCTGATTTGACCAGAGTTGGTGTTTCCTGGTTGCTTCATTGGATTCAACAGGATTGGTATAGAAATCATTGATCAAAATAGAAGATGGATGTCTTAGGGGTGGTTCAGAGAATGACCTACACCCTGGGCTATCTTTTGATTGAGAAAGTATTTCACCTGCTAGCGATGAAGCTTCAGACATGACTGGTTTCGCATTTGCAAGTGCCTCAAGATAAGAGGGCTTTCTCAGCACTACATTTTCCACTGGAGCATTTTCTGGGCAATGTGCATCACTACTGCGGAGAGGACTTTTGCAGAGAAATTCATCATCATGGGGAGGACCACCATAATGGGTTACAGAAAAAGATGAGATCTCTTGCTCCTTGGTCTTCTGACCACACAGAGGGTTCCTGTGGCTCTCATCTGAAGATGAAACTTTGAGATCAACCGAATTGTCATGAAGCAAGCCTTCATGAGGAAGTGTCTGTTGAAGACCTTCAGAATTAATGTTCCCACTATTGGGAAATGAGGGAGTAGAATCTTGAATTTCAACAGATAATTGTCTGAGGGATTCAAGAACTCCAGCATCGAGCAAGGCCTTGTTACAGATTGGCTCTTGATCTCCTGACTGTGTTGGGCCGGTCTTTTTCTTAGATGCCTTATTACTCACCTTGGAAACCACTTGTTGACGAAAGTGGATGCTCTGAGCAGGTGTATATGCCTGATCAAGAAAGATGGCCAGGTTAGGCTGACGATCTCTACTCAAATCAGGTGTATGTGCCTAACTTGGTTGTCCGTATACTATGGGGGAGTATGCCCCACAACCCTCTTGTACTGGAACAGATGTGTGTGTCTGCTCCGGAGTGAATTATTGATGTGTCACTCCACTGGTAGGGATAGATTTATGTGTCTTTCCCTGAGATGCCGCTGAAGTTGTTATAATATCCTGGCAGGCATCCAGAATATGAGCAGGGATTTGCTTCTGCTCTTTCACCATTGATAGAATATGCTTGGTGACTTCAGCTGCCAAAATGGGAATATACGTCTATTCCGGGCTTGGAGCAGTTGTATGTGCCTGCTTCGGTCCTCCTTTTCCTGTCAGTGAATCCTGACAGTACTCAAGTGTGGGGGCAGAGAGTTTAGTCTGCCTCCTATTTATTTTCGGGGCTTTCCGACTAACTTCTCCGAATGCTACCAAGCGAGACTGTTTGTAGGCTTGATTAATACTAGAAGGTGTATGTGCCTACTGATTGCACTTCGCCAAACATGGTTGATGAGATCCATCATATGTAGTTAGACGAACCTGCTGACTAGCTGATGATATATAAACAGGTGTATGTTCCTGCCTATAGTACTCCACCAGAATTGCCTGGCGGGATTGGCGTGATGCTGCCAGACGAGTCTGCTGGATAGTGGAATTAAAACGGACATGTGTATGTGCCTTCTCATTGATTGCCACCAAGTTAGGTTGGTGGACTTCTCCGGAGATGGTAGAGATGAGAACCTGCTCACTGTTTACCGGATTCCGCCTGTGGTGGTTTGTCTTGCTTGCTCGGGTTCGAGGAACCTGAGCCGAACGCCTGGAGTCGGTATCCTCATCATGTTGAGGGCGCACTGCCGCACGAGTCTGGCGGCAATTGTTGGTGGGAGCCCTCAGGAAGGATTCCTGTCTGTTTGAATTAAGGCCCTGAGGGACCTACTCATTCACCTCCCCAGAATAAGGGAGTGAATGGTGATTGCGTTCCGGGGATAACGACCCGAAACGGTTGGAGACGGTAGTCAGCACCGCCTGCTTCTTTATCACTGGTCGTCGTTGTCCGGACGACCGATGTGAGTTATTTACTTGGAGGTCTTATCGGGCAGCCTCCAGAGTTGGGATGGTACCGTGTTGATAGTACTCCTTAACCAGTGCGTTTGATACCCAGCATTGAAGACGCTGAGTAAGTGATATCATCCTAAGAGCGGACGATGATCCAGCAGGAGTAGCAACAGTGAAATTTGCAGCAGCAGTATTCACAGGTGTGAACTTGAGAGCAGCCATTCTAGAAATGCAAAAGATCTTGGGAAAAGAGTGCCTGTTTGATATAACAGACTTAATCAAGATAAATTCAGCCACTACATCTTTTGGATGAGCACATATGTCAATGATTGTTTTTGTTGGACCTCTCATTGAGTTTTAAATAGGGGCCTAACAAATGGGTAAAACATTATTTTTACTTGGTTAAGGATTCACGTTGGGTTCACCATTTTTGTTTCCCTCGGAATCCGGGGATGACCGCCTTGATGGGAGGTTTAAACATTCCGACCGGTTTCTAACAGGTTTGTTCGTCGAACCGGAAACATCCAATGATTCCACATCCATTCAGACCTACATTCCAAAGGTAGGTGCTCATTAGTTTGTGGACTGATGAGGCTTAGAAATTTGCATTGGTCGAGAGGATGGGAGGTTGGACTCATCACACATTTTTTAGGGGAATTATTGTCTACTCCGGGACTCTCTTTGTAGATTTAAGTTATGTTCGTGAATCCTTATTACATTACCAAGTATAAAATGAGCTTTCCTTCAGATCTGACAATCAATGATTAAATATGTAGGAAATTTAGAGAATCTTTTGTATGTATTCGAGGTTGTTCATCGATAGAGAATCATCTGTATTTATTAGATATTCTTGGTCAATGGTACCCTTCGACACATTTATATAGAATTCTCTTGTTTATTATGATGACCATGCTGGTTTTAAAGCCACTTAGTGGGGAACTTGAAGTTTATTGTCATTCAGAAGGACATGGATTATTTTAGAGTTGGGGTCGAACCCATAGAAGGGCTACCTACGCATCCTTTTTTAGAAAAGGAATCAGAACCCACATAGTTCGATTAAGGGAGTATGGTGTTTATGATTGATGGCTAAAAGAAGGATGTCACAATTACTATTACACTCTAAGCTCACGTGAGTCATGATCGGTGTGAGAAACAAGAGGTATTGGTAGAAAATAGGCAATTGTTCCATGAAAGATGCCATCATAAGAAATAATGTGGGGCTTATGTATATATGACTGCCCAGATAAATAATGGTTAGGATTTACTTTAAGGAAGAAATCCAGGAAGAAGGTCCATAAAGGTATATGTTCTTCATGGAGATTTTGAATACTCTAACTTGGGGCTTACTCCTGAAAAGGAGGCCCAAATTAGGAGAAGACTTATGATTGGGTTTTACTCATGAAAAGGAATCCCAGATCAATGGTATATTAGGACTGGTTAAGAGAAATTAAGATAGGGGCTTATTCCTGAAAAGGAGTCCCAGGTTAAGAGATTTGAAAAATTAAGGGACTTGGGGTTTACTCTTGAAGAGGATGCCCATATTTGAGACTGGGGATTACTCCTGAAAAGGAGGCCCAGGTTAAGGGAATTAAGGTTTGGGTCATACTCCTGAGTAGGATGCCCAAATTAGGGGACTGGGGCTTACTCCTAAGGAGGATGCCCAGATTTGGGAACTTTAAGAATTGGGGCTTACTCCTAAGGAGGATGCCCAAGATAAGAATGATGACTGGGACTTACTCCCGAAAAGGAGGATGCCCAAATTAGAGTACTTGGAGCTTACTCCTAAAGAGGATGCCCAAATTAGAGGACTTATGACTGGGGATTATTCTTAAAAAAGGAGACCCAGGTTAAGGATTCTCTCATCTTAAAGGATGAGGTTGAATGAATGAAATCTCAATCTTTAGTGACATAAAGATGTGTAAATCACTAGGTTTTGAGAGATATTCCACATAATTCCTTTCAGATAAGGAAGTCAAATCAAGAAATCATGCCATAAATGGCTTTGAAGAGTGTCTTGAAGACTGAATCTTGAATAGGGAAGGTGGAATGGCTTAAGAGGGGTGAAATGAGCAAGAAGGGCACACAAAAAGGCAGTGGCGCGCAAGTCCTGGCATGAGCGCAGGTACTACGTGGGCGCGCAAGTCCTGGTCACACAGGTATGCCTACGCGACACATAGTGTACTTGCGCGACGGTTAACCAGCAAAGTAATACTTGAGCGACTCTTGATTAAAGCCTTTAGAATCCTCTTGAGGTTCTTCCAGAAAAGGGGTGTGCAAGTTCTATTGAAGGAGTAAGGCGGCGCACAAGTGTGGCCTTTTCCCTTAAGGGATGGCCACTCAGGCGTGCATTTGTTGATGAGTTTCAACACTTAGGCCTTCCTCCCCCTCTTTAGATCTTCCGTTCTAGGTAAGAAATTACCTTAGAAGTGTTTCAGAAGGTTTTAGAGGAGACTAGGGCGCCGGGAGCTCAAATCTGAGTTTCTGGAAAAAATCCTCTCGAATGGGGGGCCCACAGGGTCTATTTATAGGCAGGAGAAAACCCCGGGAGGTTATCATTTAGGTCGCACAAGTCACTTGCACAACCATCATGCGTCGTGCAAGTAGACTTGCGCGACAGTGATAGAACTTGCGCGACACATGTGCTCTTGATCCCTTGTTCCTGCCTTTGTCGATTTTTGATGTTTTCTTCAAAGGATGAATCAATTTGTGCTAAGTCATTTCCCTTTCCATTCTTTTAGAAAATGTGACGAAAAGGAGCATCAACAATGCACTTGTATTAATTAATTAATTAACTAATTAATTCCCGTTCATCTTAACGATCATATAAACATAATTGGACATACCCATCAATTTGAAATTCATAAAGAATAATTGACAGAACCATTAATGACATATTCATTATAAAAAATTAATTGAGCATTTAAAGTTCTTTAAAACCATTGTTAAATTGTTAAACAAACAACAGTGTGATAATAAATAAAATAAGGTTTTAATTCTACAATTTTTTAATATTTAATTTAATTTTAATTTTGTACGTTAATGGGGAACTACATGGCATGTATATGAATCTACTTTCTATGTACCTCAATTTTCGTATATCTAAGTCACATGGCTGAGGCTTCAGGGTGTCAAATCGGCTAGACTACATGGTATGTACATGCCAGCTACACACCCTTTATCCTCTTATCGCGTTCTAGGTTGGATCTATCAACACATGGTGTGAAATAAATGTACTGAGTGTTTTTTATTTTCTTAGTATATCTAGATACAATGTACATGGGTAGATGACGTGTGCTCCAGTAGCACGCCATGTAACCTCGATTTACCTTCCAAAGATTTGGAACTTTCAGATGGAATCTCCGGTCATTCTTTATTTGTTCTTAAATCTCTAAGAAAATGAAACATTTAATGAACATGATTAATATGTCAATAACATGATAATTCAAATAACATTGAAGAAATAATAACTTGAAATGCAAATCTAACCATTATTGTGTATAGATCAACAATAAAATAAACAATTGTAAATATAAACATGACCGCTCTAATACCAATTGGTGGTTCCGTGTTCAGCGGAAGCATTGCAATGGGGGAGATATAATAAAATTTCATATAATAATCATTACTTGAAACCAAGAGAAAGGATCTTGCACATAAAAATTATAATTAATTTATTTATTATCTGAAGAAATAAAAACTTGGGCTTAAGAACATTCTTCGTTGATAATTGTTGATCATCCGAAAAGGCCCTTCTGAATTGACTTTGTTGTGCTTATGAGCATCCAAGGGTGGAATCCCTCAAGAGGTGATCCACATGTTCTCCAATGGTATCTGAGCAATGCCACCAATTCTCCAGGTTCTAGCATGGAAAATCAAATATATTGCATTGTTCCTTCTTGATCACTCGTTCTTAGGTCTTGAAGAAATTCTCTCTTGGGTTTCTTGTTCTTGATAGGGAGAGAGGAGGAGGAGTTGAGAGATAATTTTTTGATCCCAAAAATTCTATATTCCCAAACATATAATTGTTTTTGGATGATTTACACAATAGACACAACCATTTATTTCTAGAGATGAGATTTCGATTACAAAATTTAATTTCATAAAAACTATTAAATATAACTATAACCATTAATGAGATGTCATACCGCATAATAATAATAATAATAATATTTTGTGGTGTGCCAACTTGTGATAAATGGATAAATAATATTTACCATCTTGTAAATAATTATTTTATCACCAAACATGGTCTTGGTTCATTCGAACTGATCTTAAATTTATTGAGCACACGAATAAATATTTTATTCTCTTAAATATATTTTTTATTACAAAATTACAAAATAAATATTTATTAAATATTCTATAAAATAAATTAATATATTTTATTCAAAATTTGGTGAATAAAAATTTATTTAATTTATGCGATCAATATAACATAAATAAAATTATTCCTTTAAATTAAGAATAATATTTATTCCATTAATTAAATTCAAATAGAATTTAATCAGAACCAATAGAAACACTTAGTGTGTGACCCTCTAGGATTCTTTCTCATTGGAATAAGGTGGGGTTGCCTAATGTCAAAGATTACTATCTAGAAATGGGTCATGGAACCCAAGAGAAAGAACTTAAAGTCACAATGACGACGAACAAATATGAATGTTTACTGTGTAATATAATCTATTTTTCATAATATATCATCATGCTGGTTTCATAATTGTGTCATCTACCAATATGCTCGATACATCATTCATTGACTATCTAAAATAAACCCATCGTTACACCATGAAAATTGATTTAAGGGTGATGATTCTATTTCAATAAAAGGGACAAGATATCAACATCCATAAATATGTAAGGCATAAATACTTTCTTGACATATCCATTAATAACATGTCATGTGTCACACACTCAACATACACTACTTCCTACTAACACATGGGGTGACAATTTTCATTAGAAAATCTAAGTTCCCGAGTCGTGGCATGCATTAATGACAATATTAATGTCTAAGGACCATTACACAAAATTGAAAATAGGAATATCTAATAACAAAAAAAAAACATATGGAATTATTATTGGCAGTTCTGTTCTCATAATATCCCATTTGGATATTACCATGTGAGAACTTCATGAGAAGACGTCTCGTCTGCTTACGAGTACTCGCACATGACGGTCTATATACTATGTGTCCCATCATAGTATGTTATCCAACTGTAGAACTATATTAAAAATACTATCATAGAACATCTAGGTTCTCATCATAGTTGGGAACTACTATGACCTTATCAATAAAAAAAATACTCTAGGGTGTTATTACATTAAATTCATGCAGAATAATGAACAATATGTTATCATATTTTTAGTTAAATATTTTATACAAAAAATATTCATGTAATCAAAGTAAAAATAGTTGGTTCTATGAAACCAAATCTGACATGTTCAGAACTAGGTTCTGACAGGTTTTTTTATCCTTTAAAGATCCTAGAGTGGAAATTAGATGGCATATTCATGGACTCTGTGACGAGGCTTCCACAAACAATGATGGTTCATGATGTTTCCTGGGTGATAGTTGACTGACTCACAATGTCAACATATTTCCTTACTATCAAGGAGCATAGTTCGGTGGAGATATTGGGGAAGATGTATATATGGTAGATTATTATCCTTCATGGGGTGCCCTCAAAAATTGTCTCCGATAATGATGCATGATTTACATCATGGTTGTGGAGAGGATTATAGGAGGAATTCCTGATAGGGATGAGGATGAGTACATCCTTTCACCCCATGTCATATGGGAAGATTGAGTGCACTATCCAAGTGTTGGAGAATATGAAGAGGGATTATGTGTCAAACTTTGGATAGTGCTATGAGGATCACCTTCCCTTTGTAAAGTTTCCATTCAATAATAGCTTCCACTATACTATCTACATGGGACCATTTGAGGCCATGTATGGAAGACCTTACATGTCAGCCTTTTGTGGGATCAAGATTAGAGAGACATATATTGTGGGTTCAGAGTTGGTATAGGTGATGATGGAGAAGGTCCAAGTCATACATGAGAAGAGGAGGATGGCTCAGAGAGGGCAGAAGTCTTATGCAGATCGATATCATGGGCCCTTGGAGATTGAGTAGGGACACCATGTTTTCCTAAGAGTCTCTCCATGATGATGATTACGTAGGTTTGGATGGGGATGAAATCTATCCATGAGGTTCATCTGGTAATTAAAGTTCATGAAGAATGTAGGAAAGTTTTCTTACCACCTCTCCCTACCCCCACAGTTGGAGAGGGTGCACAACATCTTTCATGTATCGTAGATGAGGAAATCCTTGCATGGATCTAATAAAATCATCGACTGGGGTGATCTTGAAATTGAGGATAGAGAAACTTTTATAGAGCACACAGTGGTGATCAAGGATTGATATGAGAGGACCTAGTGTGGATGGACCACTCCATTGTTTCATGTGTTGTGACAGCATGGGAATGCACAGGATATCTCCATGAAGAGGGAAGTAATATTTAGGCTTAGTATCCTAAGATTTTTGTGTAGTTTTTCTTTTCAGGGATGAAAATATTGAAGGATGGAATGATTTAGAGACCAATTTTTTCCTTGAAATATTTGAAATATTTCCATATATATATTTATGAATCTAGGCACTGAGAAGACATGAGATTTTGAAACCAGATGTGTAACGCCCTATGATTTCATAATACGTTATCTCTTTAATGTAATTCAATAGCTTGCACCACACACAACGCTGAGTTTGAGAGCACTACGACTTACCAAACTAGCCGTTCCAAAAGCAGTTATGAATTTTATTAACTAAATTTTGAATTTTATATACTCCATATAATTTTACCATCTATATTATGTGTTTTTAGACATAATATAAGAACAAATACAAATTTTTAGATAAAACAAGTGTTTCAAAAAAAATACAATTTTACCACCTTTTAATGCAGAACTCTTTTTAAATCCAATATTTGACACTTTTATATATGGAATTTGATAAAATAAGATTCTTATTTAGAATCGAGACATAAAAATTTAGTTTGGATAAATTTTTGGTGTTTTTTCTAATAACTTTAATATTTTGATGAATAGTGAAAAATACTAAATTTTAATTGAAACCAATTTTTTTATTCAAAATAATTTATATTGTTCAATTGTAAATTTTAATGGTTTTTAAGTATAATTTGATTATATTTTTATCATTTAATCCAAATTTTTTCAATGGAAGTAATTTTACATTTAAATTGGACATAAACACATATCAATCTTTTGATAGTTTTTACTTTTCAAAAACCTACTCTCTGGTTTTCACAATGGGAATTAATTTTAAATGAATTAATGAAACTTAATTGTTTTGAATTTTGTAAAATAGAAAACATTTTTAAATTTGGAATATCAAAATTATCCTAGGTTGAATTTTTGGTATTTTTCTAAAAACATTCAATTTTTGATGAATAGTAAAAAGTACTGCATAGTACATAAAAACCGACTTTTTTATTTAAATAATTATTTTTAATTAAAAATTTATCTTAAAATAGATACATAATACATATATTAGTACAATTTAATTCATTGGAGTCATTTTATAATAATATTAGATATATAAAATTTTATTAAACCATTTTAGCGTCTTTTTACCCACCTACTTGGCACAATTACCCACCTTCTAGGAACATTTGCAAATTTTAATAAAACATAATTTTACTGCTTATGGGAATTGAATTTCAAAAAACTAAGAAACAAGGTTGACATTAGTAAGTAATTTTTTTTCAACAGGATGAAAATAATTTTTGATGAATAGTATCTTTTGAATTTTATTTACCATGATTAAAAGTAAATAAGATAATTAAAGGTAACATAATATTAAAATTACCCCAAAACATGTCCTAATTCTATTGGAGAATTTTATTTAGACCAAAAATAAACCTTAGGATAAAAATAATATTCTTTTGATCCATTTGGGTTAGATTATGACATTTATTATATTTTATTTAAAGAAGTGTTAAAAGTGTTAAATTCAATGTTTAATAAGTAAACCATATTTAATATAGGGTTAAAAATAAGATATATTCGGCTATAAATATTTATTAGAAATCTAAAAATAATTTCTACATAATTTTATTTTATTTATAATTTTTAGACATTAAATAATTAAATTTATTTATGACACAATGATGATGCAGTAATTACTTTATTAATGAAAGATTAAGATAATTGATATTATAAATATCCAAATAAATTTAAATTGAGACTTTTTACGCATTAGAGTAATTTTATAGGTTCATATGACATGTTATGATTTATTTAATGTATTTTTTTCTAAGAAATGAAGTTTTGTTGACTTTCAGAAAAACCAAATACTAAATAGAGTCAAAATTGACATAAAAGACTTTTTAAAACAAATACTATATTATTAAATGATATAATATTCATAAAAATATAAAGTTCAGAAAAAGGACTTATATAATGATATATATTTCATTAATTAACCACTTTATGTTCTCCTAGAATTTTATAGTTAGTTTATTAACCATGTAATATAAAAATACAAGAAGCCATTGTAAAAGTTAAGCTATTTAACTAAGTGTTAAATATAAATGATAAGGTTAACATGGTAACCTAAACATGGATAAAACCAATTGTTTATGAGGATTTAGACCCATACCCACATTATCCTATAAATAAATCCATTACGATCCATTATAAACTGAAAATTATTTTACAATAAAATAATATTTCAAACGTTTCCTAAAGTGCCCCTCACCTCTCTTATAAAAGGGTACTTCCCCTTCTCTTAATTTTACACGTCCAAATCCATTTTTCTCGGCCAAACCCTGCTCAAATATCCTTCCAACTACCATCAATTAAACCTAGAGGCCTTAAATTTATCAGAAATCCATACTAAGGATCCCTTTTGATCAAATCAAAAGGAAGCACCTGAAGAAGAGGTAATAATTTAATCACCTCTTTCAAAGTTCTTTACTTATTCCACTTCCTATTTCTTTTTTGTTTCTATAACAAAGTAACAAATCCATTAACTTCTATATATTATGATGTTATTATAAATATGGTACAACCTCATTCATTATTCTATCCATCCTATGAATGAAAAAGTCACCATACATGCGTACGTACGGATTACCGTCTCCATGTCATAGTGTAGTTTGTTATTCAACACTTCATTATTTGGATGGGTATAGTAATGATTAGAATTGATTTAAATAATAAATATAACATGTTAATTATTATTTATATATTATATAACATCCAATTACATATTATTTCACTATCAATAGAATGATATTGTTTCTCGTGAATACATACGGATTACCGTATCCATGAACGAGATGAGATTCATTCTCCGTCGTAACCATTCAAGAATAATTTTTATTTTATAATTAAAAATAAATTTTAAGGACTTAATATCATTCTAGATATGAATCAAATATATCTTATCCATAACAAACATGACTCACATAACAAAACAAATAAAGGAAATAAAACAGTTAACACACAAAACAACGATACTACTAAAATATTATTAACAAAACAATATTAGAAGATAATATATGATATGATATTTATGTATTTTGTTCTTGTATAACTTAATAACAATTATTTAACTGTTATACAAGAGGTTATGTTTTCCTCGACCAAGGAAAATTACTAGTTATTGGTGAATTTTACAATCTGTTTATTTATTTGAGGTTGTTTTTATATAAGTATCTACTGGGACTTCTTTATCATCCACATCCATGTTTCTTAAAAATGTATTTCAAAACATTTTTATTGTTTACTATATTATAGTTTGAAGTCATTTATACCCTTTTTTGAATTTTTTTAAAAAAAATAAATGGAATCTTTCCATCTTTTTCCAAACAAGGTACGTTATGACCTTTTCAAAAAATTAAGGTAAGAATGTTTTTAACTTATACGGCTGGGGCGGCTATTTTTTTCCATTATAATAATTTCAAAGCTTCCCTTACTATCTTATAAGAATATTTTAAAAATAAATGTCTTCTATTATAATTATGTGAAATTTAAATTATTTCAAAATAGAAATAGATATTTCTGTCAATTTTTTTTTGGTTTTATCTATGTCAACATCCTTTGATGGATTTTACACTTGTTTGAAGTTGATTTATTATGATACAATATTCCATATTTTATTAAAGGATTTGTGATATGTTTGATTGTGGATGTTTTAGTTTTATTCCATTTATGGTTTATGGTTAAAGTGTTAACATTTCTTATTCTAGTTTTAATATGAATGTTTATGTTATGTTTCACCCTTTTCATATAAAGAATGCATTGGACTTAGTAAGTGACGAGTGGATCCCGCTATAGCACCTAAATGCATTAGTAGGTATCATGAAAAAAACTAGTGTCTTGGTAAAAGGCATTGACAAAATCTTATTTGTAGTCTTGGCGTGAGTCTTTGACTATGTATTTATGATGTCTGGTATTATGAATTCCATCACTATTAAATTGGATATTGATATTACATGTGATTACTCGACTAGTAGAATATCCATGTGAATAAGTAAATGGAATTATTTGATTTATATTTGTCGTAATATGAAGAAGTTTATGTTTAAAAGGCTTCTGTTTTAGTCTTATACATTGTATTAAATGTTTATGATTATTTGTGAATGTTTCCACTATATTGTTATTCTTACTAAGCATCTGAGCTCACCCCTTTATATGTTTCATTTTTACCAGGATGTGAAGAAGTATATTATGACTAACTTGTAGGGATAAGATAAGGTATATGAGTGTGTTCGATGGTGACATAATGTTGTCATTTTTATTTCATAATTTAATGTAAAAATTATGTAAGTATCTAGTACTTCCAAGGATACTAAACTAATCAGACTTTCAAGACTTGATCTCTTGTGATCATGCCAATGTTATGTAATAATGCACTGACCCTAGGTAACTAGGATGAGGGAATTACATTCTGTTCATAGAATTAATTTTATAACAACATTAAATATATTTTATATTACATGGATGTAGTTTCTTAAATAAAATTGGATAAATATTAAAATAAAGATAAGATCAGAAATTCAACACAACAGTTGAGTCTATAATGTGATGTTTAGCCTGGGCGCAACCTAAAATAGGTAATCGTAGGGCATTTTGATATCTCACCCATTGGCGGTGCATTCAGTTGGTTAATTAATTAATTAATTAAATTAATTTATTAATTTACTCTATTCAGACATATATAAAATCACCTCTTTGGAAAATATTCTAGGGACATCAACATAAACCTTGGGAGGATCAAGAGCTTCTTCCTCCTCCTTCAATTGGAGAATCCATGTTCGACAACGAAAAACCTATTGATTAAAGCAATTCAAAGCACAATGAATGTAACGACTTCTTCCAATCATTGGTGAGAATGTTCTTCAATGAAAAATGATCCAATACTCAAGTACGACATGTTAATTCATGGATTTCACCTTTTTTATGAAATTGATTAAGTATGAACATATTTACCTTTGAAATGAATCAATTTTTGGTTTTTCATGCATCTGTGTATTGGATTTTTTTATTCAATTTTTTTTCTCTCACCCAGACCATCCTGTCTATATCCATTAGAGAATTACTCTTGGAAAACGATGGTTAAACCACTATTTTTGTGACTTCCTCCCATAATTTCATTACGCACTTCAATGATTGGACTACACAGTCCTGGTTCGACATTACCGAGAAAAAATGATCCCAATCAGTCCCTTAGAATCATGAAAAATTAATGTGTGAGGGATGGGATGATGAATCAGTGATGGATTTGGATTATTAGTGTGATTTGAGTGACTCCACCATGGTTTGATTGAACCAGTGTGGGAACAGGAGTATCAATGGGTGGTGATGTATGTACGAGATCATCCGGATGAAATCAGAATTTGATTTCTGGTAAATGACATCCGGAAACATTAAATCAAGGGCTTCCCCTTTGATTTTGAGAGGAGTGAAGGTGAGATCTAAAGAATCAGAAGATGGATCAAGAATTCCATAAATGAATATGAGAATATAAAAAACTTGACTACACGTTGTGTATAGTGATGAACACATGGAGTGTGGGACCTTAGCTGTGATAACAAGAGTTTCAATTGAAATTTAAAAATGGAATAGCATGTAAACCTCTCACACACTGTGTACCCTTTTCCCATGGTGGGACAAGTCATGTGGTGGATCACACGGGCATGACCCTATTCGAGAGTACACAACTAGGGGTACACCGTGTAATGGAGTACACTGGCATTAGAAAGCACACATATGGTAGCCCGAGTGAATGGAAACTCTGTATAGACCCCCTACATACCGTGTAGTGACATATGGGTAAAGATCCGTGTAAAGACTATGGAAAATAATAGGTAGTGAAGCGGGAGCAAACATCATGTGGGTCCACTCACATGCCGTGTGGGTATACTCACACATCGTGTACCCCTTGGTTACTTTTGAGGAAATTTCAATCTCTCGCATATTCTTTGTTTAGACTCAGATTTTGGCTAATTAATAACCTATATGTTGAGTTATAAGTATTACTTCTTACTTTTCCATTCATTTTTTTTGGAAATCACAAACATTTTCTTAAAAACATTTTTAATAAATTTTTATGTCCAAAGTGTTTTAGAATGTTTTTGTAGAAAAAATTATATTTTACCATAATTAGAATAGGTTATTAGGTATTATGAGTATAAAAATTATATTTTTCATTATGATTATTGTAATGAGAATGTGTCTGATTAAATAGACTCGCCTTTATCATTAATAGAAGCTAGAATTTCTATCATGACTATCGTAATGAAAAATCCCTAAGAATAGGATTGATACCAGTACTGATAACACCTTACTGATTCTAATAAATGATATCATAATGAAAATAGTAAGGTAGTATATAAGACAGACTCAAGTTTATAATTGTATTCATAAGACTTGTTTGTAATGTAAGGAACATCTTTTACAATCTAATGGTGTAAATCAATATGACATCGTAAATTCAGTTATGCCAGATCATTATGTGATTTCAGGTGACAGGTGTCCAATTTTTTGTGACAGACATGAAAACATATGATCATTGGGAAATCAATATGACCATTGGGAAGGTTCCTGTAAATACCAAGTCATTAGAAGAGTTTGGAGATGCTGAATTTCATTTGAAATTTATCATTTTTTGAGAGCTCTAAGGATTTCTTAACACAAATATATTGTTCTTAGTCATTATAATTTTTTAGAGTTTTTTATATCTAAGGAAACCTTGTCAGGCAGTCTCCTTACCAAAGTTTTTCATTGTAATATGTGTCTGATCATCATAATGATTGAGGGATTCTGGGGAAAGGAATATGGAGAATCTATTCTATCATATCGAGGGATACTAGGGATAGAAAAACAGATATTTTGATTCATTAAATCGAGGGCTATCGAGGCTAGGTAGATAGAGAATCTGATTATCATGTCAAGGAATTTTGAGGATATGAAGATAGATTCATTCCGATCATCCTATCGAGGGCTTCCATAGTATGGGAAGACATACATTCTGTAAGAATAAAACAAGTGATACCTTTAGTCTGGGTTATAGACTAGATTTCTATTAAGGGTAAAAGAGTTATCTTGTTTTTATATAGAAATTAATTAATTCTTTTTTGTTATGTTGTTTAATTATTGTTTATAAGATTATTTTCCACTACACATTTTAATAGAAAGTGGAACATCATATTCAAATTTCTATTATATTTGATTTAATTGTATCCATCATGAGTATGATTATTGTTCTCTAATTAATCAGATCTATGGTGATTATGATATTTTACATTGATTTAATCATACCATAGCTAGGATCTTATTCTATGATTACGATCATAGGACAGAGGACCAAGTTTGATAATATAATTTAAGAGGCTTTGTGTAGTTTTTATTTTAATTATTTCAAACAATGTTTTTAAAACTACAATTCACCCATATCTGGTAAGCTATACATATGACCATATTCCAATGATCCTAATCAGTTCAGTAATACTGATCTAACAATTGGTATCAGAGGAGGATTACACTTCATGTACACATTCTATGGTTCTTACTTTATTTATGATTTCACGTTGTTGATGATTTGTTATAAAATTTTTGTTTATAAAACTTTTGTTACACTAAAATATTTTTTTGGAAAAGAATATATCTTTTATTATAAATATGGAATGAATGGATATTAGATCCATAGACAACGAACCACTATGTTTTAATTGTGTTTATTATTATTACTTGAGAGATAGGATGGAAAACTTTTTTATCAACACACGGGTTGACAGTTTTGTAATGTTGACTATGTCATGAACCAACCCGGGTCAACTCTGAACTGGTCACCCAATCTGGTCCACAACAAGGCTCGAAAGGAATTCCTGATCCCCACTGGCTAGAAACTGGTCTTAGACATCAAAATAAGATAGTTGATAATGATTTGGCCCATAAAATAAATAAAAATAAACAAAAAAAATTGGAATAAATAAATAAATAGTATCGACAGAGATAAAATAAAGTTTCACAGCTGAACATACCTCTAAGTGACCGTGTGGGTCACAACAAAACACAGAATCAGAATTTCTAAAAGAAAAACCCAGAACTAGAACATAAAACTGAAAAGATAAAGTAGGTGTGAGCACTGATATTCTCAGTAGTAATTCTATGGATAATCAATTCCCTATTACCTTACCTTTAACGAGAAACCAAATCCCGATAGTTTGAAAATAATACATAATAAAATATTGTTTCTCATTCTTTTCAAATTCAAGTAACAAGCATGAATTTTCAAGAAAAGAATTTCTATTCCACTGAATTTTCAAAATAGATTCCACGAATTCATTAACAGTTCAAAGTAAAAGGAAAACAAATTTGATTAAAATATGGTTTTCAAAAATGTGACATCAAGCATTAAATAACTTAAATGAAAATGACACCACATGCACCGTGTAAAATCCCTAAGAAGATAGTGTTAGTTAGGGACATTGGAATATTTTACCTCTATGAAACATGGCATAGAAACCGTGACTAACAAAGTTATCATGGATGATCCACTAGGATGAGACACCCACATTACCTAGTGGTCTCCAATCATCTTAATTGTTTAGTTAGAATTTTAGTCTCAATATTGATAGAATAACCGTGAAGAACCACTTCTGAATCATCTGGCGTACTAGTCCTAGTCTTCCCACCTAGGTACCCAAGGTTTTCTATGTGATCTATTTAAAATGGTGGTGAGGTTTTATCAAGTAAACATATATGAAAATATCAATTTCATTATCCAAAAACCCATTAAACATCCCACCACTGATCTCCGTCCTTAAGTATATTTACCTTTTTATACCAAACAATAATGCACAAGCCTCAATACTAGACACATATCAAAAATTACATATTAACACATACATAAAATTTCTCAAACTACGGGGAATGTATCAAGAGGGGTTTTCTACTTTCTCAAACTATTATCAAGTTCCAAACATACCTCATTAATTTACAAATAATACTATTATTTTAGAAAAATTCCATTTTCCCAAAACTTTTAATTTCTAAAACCATTTAAAAATAAAATTAAATAACCAAGGAACTCCACTTTTGAAATAAGAATTGAAACCACGCCTAAGTCGAAACAACCAATTTAGGAAAGATAATTTACAATTTAACCTCAAATTTTCAGCAAAACGTATGCACTTTTCCTAACATAGAAAAACATGGTTTAACCTTTTTAAAATCATACAATAACACATTTTTATTCAAAATAGACATTCAATACTAATATAAACACAAAATTTATGGGAAATAACCACTACATACACCCAAAAACATTTTAGAAATCAATTTTTAAGCATTTAAAAACCTAAGGGTGAATAATGAAAATAAAGGAAAGTCCAACACCAAACATTGCATCACCTTGCATATAATATTAAAAATATATAATATTAAAAATAATCTTTAAATCATTCAAGAAATTAAGGAATTTAAATTATAGGCCTCGGCATAGGGGACCTACCTCAAACATGCCACTCTCTGATGATAACCACCTGAACTGACACTTCACACCTACACGTAGATGCATTTATACATATATATATATAAATACCCCAACCTATATTGTACATATTCCCCACGCCATGAGGGAATATGTACAAATATGGAATATATATATATATATATATCTTACTTATGCATGTATATATAGGCATTCCTGATTCCCGAAGCCTGAAACCAAATCAACGGGACCCGACACGCTCTAGACAAATTTACCAACAACTCAAAACACCGCAATAAATCCCCACACAACAAAAATAAATTTACTAAAACTAAAATATCAACAAAAACCCTAAATTAAAATTAAACCTAAGCAATAGAATTGAAAACCCTTACTGGGAATAATGGAGGGAGTACTGAAACTGTCTGAAATGCATCGTCTTCGGCGACGAACACTAGAAAATGCTTGAAGTAGGCCCCAAAGACCCCTCACATGACCTAATAAGGAGAGAAACACTAAAAATCAGTTCATCGAAAAACCTAGGGTTTAGATAAGTTATACACACCACCCGAAAGAGACTAAAAATCACAAAATAAGAAAGGAAGATGGGATGGAAACTCACTGAAGGGATTCATACCCAAAATCGGGAGGCGAAGTAGTCATCAGGGGGATAAAGCGGTGCGCCAGAGCACTCTCGGTCAACCAAGTTGTGCGAGGAGGAGATGGGGGAGGTCAGGTCATGCAATCAGGGGAGGGGAAGGTTGGCCTCTTAAGGAGGTGTCACCACCAGATGATGGATTAAGGTCCGCTAGAGGGCCTCAACTAGTGGGGGTCACACGCATATGTATTAGAGGGAGGAAGGAGGTCACGTCACATAAGGGGTAAGGGGGGAGGAATAAAGAGACCCTTTGGGGTCTCTAAAAAAACAACTAACCCTAAATAAAATAATAACAATAATAAGAACAATATTAATAATAAACATAACAACAAAAATAAGAATAATATTCACAATAACAAAAATATTATTACTTTTATTATTATGACGATATTTTATTTTAATATTATATTATATTATATTTATTATTGAAATTTTATTTTATTTTAGAACATAGGAAGACCGCATAGTTACCTAGGCAAAGCCACACTGTTCCCAAATCGTGCTCTTCCTGCATACTAGATGCTACAAAGCCCAAAACACCGATTTCTAAATAAAAACTCAAAAATTAAAATTGGGACTCAACCCAAACCTCAATAAGAATATAAAAATCCAATAAAATAATAAAATAAATAATTTTATTGGTCGGGGTGTGATAATTATCCCCACCACAAAAACATTATTCCCCCAAAAAGTCACCCAGCCAAATGAGGAATCAAAATCATGTTCAAAACTGAACAAGGCCATCAAAATCACAAACTCAGGGTGGATTTTCACTCCACCAGTCAAACCCAACCAAATATAAAGGGAAATCTCATTGAGTAGATCCATGGGGGAAATAGGAGGGTTTTACCCACTGTAAGAAACCAACTAGCATGGAACACTTCAGAAGGAACCACAACATGATCTATGGTTACCTTCCCACCATTTTGGAACTGAATGGATTTGACCCCTAGTACGGGCCGATATGGGAAACCCAACCTGAACCAACTGAAAAACTCTATGCACATAAAAAACTGCACAACTACTTGGAATTTTCAACCCTAATATAAAACCCTTAGCACTAGGGAAAACCGAAAAAAGAAACTCAAACTAGCATCAGACCGCCTCACAAAAGGAAGAACCATGGAGGGGAGAGAATGGTCTCCCCACCATTAAATATTGAACCCTCTCAACAGAATGGACACAAAAACTCCAATACAAAGAAACCAGGAATCTCTCTGCATAGACAAAACCCCCACCACATGGGGTCCCTGACGAAAAACCACAAACCAAATGGAGAACCAAACCACTACTCATTATTTCCACAAGAAACGAGCATCTCAAAAATCAGCACAAACTAAAACAAAAATGGTCCAAAAAATAAATATCCAAATGATAGAAAATAATCTGAATATTCTCATCAACAAGAAGAAAACTATTCAAGAGTTCAATTCCATAAAGAAAAATCAATATAATTAAAAGAAAATAATACCACCAATACTTCTTGTAACCAAATTGGTTCTTTAAAAACAAAGAGAACTACAACAAGGAAATGGGGACTCTACACCTTTTACAATAGAAAGTAACATTGAAAAACAAATAAGATACAATAGAGGAACTTAAAATTTCCCCATTATTGCACTGAAGAAAAAAGTTGGACCAGGGTTCACCACACCCAATGATTCTCGACTGTATGAAGAGATTTAATCAATTTCCTATTCCTAGAGCTATGATTTTTTGAAGAATATACTACCCTATAGGTATGAAATGATTATATTCAACTAAAAAAATCTTCTTTCAATAGGGTGATTCACAACACCCCTTCAAATAACCCAAGCAACCACACCGAGCAAAACATCTTTCCATCAACGAACAAGACATCCTACTAGTTTTCAGCTAACGAAGGTGGGTGAAAAACCAAGAAGACTCTGGTGTGGTCTATAATTTGGAATGTATCTGGCTCCACCACTCAATTTATAGTTTGGGTAGAGTGTTTAATAAGAATACTTAGAGAAAAAAGCATTTAGAATTTCCTAAAAAACCCTAACCACCTTAGTTTTGAAAACTTTCAACAAATAACAGTGACCAACACCAATTTACAAAATTTTCCTTCACCTAAACATGGAGGAATAAATCCTAGAGTCCTACAATCCACTCATCACAGGTACCTTTCTATGGTATACTAAAAATAATAGGCACAAACCCAAATCAAAACATATCACAGACTAAAATCCCACACTTCAACATCTAACCAAAACATAAAATCAAATCATAATTTCAACACGATTTTCATCATGTAAAAACCAAAAGCCTATGAAAAAGGATTAAAAAATGAAGAGAAACTCCAATAAATTTCTCACTAACATTTCAAAACATAGAAATTATATTTTTGAAAACTATTTTTCTATAATCAAAACAAATTATATTTTCACCATTGTTGTTCCATGAAGTCTCAAATATATATATATCTCTATACTAGATCAAGCACCCATCCACACATACCACCAATTATCCTTGTGCTTCATGCGTACATCTATATATGTGGTCAACCATAGAAATACCGAGGGTTAATTCAAAACAATTTCCATTACCAAAATAAGTCATTCAACCAAAATCTCAAATTCACAAACAAATTCCATTTCACCTTCCAAAAAGTGTTTTTAAAACCCCAAAAGGATTTCCAAAACACCTTAAATTTTTCCATTAAAATCATAAATTCCATTAAAAAGATTTTTTATTTCAAAAAAACAATTTTCCACATCTAAAACCCATTTCCCCTTTGAAACCCCCTTTTTAAAAGCATTTTCATTTTTGAAATCCACTAAATCTAACCAAAACTAATCCCAAACATAAATCACAACCAACATTCAATAAATAAGGTACTGGTGGTTATGCCAAACCAAAAACATGGCCTATAAGACCAGGCTCTGATAGAGAATCAACCATAGGAAGTATCTTGAACTATGCACTCGGGATGTACATGGGTCACTACTCCATGAAAGCTTGTCGCATAACACTAGTTCACTCCATTTTTCATTGCTCATTCACAAAGACCAAGCTAGAGAAAAATTCAAATCCCAGACTACCCTGAGAAAATCAAGGTTCGAGATGGGAAAGGGTTCATGATGACCTTCATATACCTACCTCTCTGGTCCTGAAAGTCATAATCTCCATGATACCTAACATAAAAAATAACAAAGGCCTCCTTTGATACTTATTTATCATGAACCAACCTGGTTCAACCCTGAATTGGTCACCCAAGAAGGTTTGCAACAAGGACTGAAGGGCATTCCCAATCCCTACAGATTGACCACTAGTGTCGGGCATCAAAATAAGATAGTTGGGAACAATTATACCTATAAAAAAAAGAAAAATAAATAAATAAAAACTGGAAAAAAATAAACACTAGTAGTGGAAATAAAATAAATTTTCAGAGCTAAACATACCTCCAAGTTACCTAGTGGGCCACCACCAATCATAGAAGCATGATCAATATAAGAGAGATCCAAAACTAGAACTTGAAATTGAAAAGATAAAGTAGGCATGAGAAATAATATGGTCAGTGGGAATTGCAAGGAAAAACAATGCTCTATGCCCTTACATTTAACAAGAAACCCAAATCATTCTTGTTTGAAAATAAGACATAATAAAATAATGTTTTTCATTCTTTTCAAATTCAAGTAACAGATTTTATTTTCATGAAAATAATTTCTATTCTATTACATTTTCAAAATAGATTCCAAGCATGGAATAATAGTTCAATGTAAAAGGAAAGCAACCTAGATTAAAATATGGTTTTCATAAAATGAGACATAAGGCATGAAACAAATGAAATGAAAATCATATAAAAAGAACCATGGGAAATCCCTAAAAATCCAATGTTACATGGGGACCTAGGAACCTAATACCTCAATAAAAAGTGTCTTAGAAATCTTGACTAATAGTGTTCTCATGAATGAGCCACTAAGAGGGGACACCCAAATGACTTAGTGGTATGCAATCATTATAAATGGTTAGATAGAGTTGTAGCATCAATCGCGCTAGAAGAAACTGGGATGAACCACTTATGAATCATCTAGAATACTAGTATTGGTCTTCCCACCTAGGTACTTGGGGTTTCCCATGTGATCTATTTCAAATGGTGGTGAGTATTTATAAAGAAAAGAAATATGAACATATCACATTCTTTATCCAAAAACCCAATCAACATCTTACCACTGATCTGCTTCCTTAAGCGCATCCCCCCTTTTATACCACACAACAATGCACAAGCCTCAACAATATGAACATATCAAAAATCACATATTAACACTTAAATCACATTTCTCAAACTAGGGGGAATTCCTATAGAGTGGTTTTCCACCTTCAAAAACCATTTTCAAGTGCCAAACATGCCTCATTAATTTACAAAGAATATTGTCATTTTTGAAAAAATCCATTTTCCCAACACTTCTAATTTCCAAAACCATTTAAAAATAAAATTAAACAACCAAGGGCTGGCAGATTTGAAATCAGACTTGGAACCACACCTAATTCGAAGAAAAAAATTTAAGACAAACAATTCAATATTTAACATCAAATTTATACCAAAACACATGAAATTTTCCTAACATACAAAAATAAGAAATTTTCCCTTTTTAAATTCATAAAAGTGCCAATTTTTATTCAAAATCAACCTTCAAAACTAATATTCACACCACAAATTTTGAGGAATACCCACCACACACACCCAAAACCATGTTAGAAATCACTTTTTATGCATTTCAAAACCTAAGGGTGAATCATGAAAATAAAGGAAATACCAACACCAAATATCGCATCACATTGAATAGCATATTTAAAATATATATTATTATAAAAACTATTTAAAACATTAATGAAATTAATAAATTCATATTAAAGGCCTGAGAATAGGGGACCTACCTCAAACATGCCACTCTTTGATGATGACCACCCAAACCAACACTTCACACCTACAAGCACATACATTTATACACATATATATATATATATAAATACCCCTACCTGCATTGCACATATTACTCATGGAATGAGGTAATATGTAAAAATTGGGAATATATATATATAAATATATTCCTTACCACTGCATGTACATATAGGTGTTCTTGATACCTGCTGCCCAAAACCACATCAATGGGACCCAACACAATCTAGAAAAATTTAACAACTCAAAACACTGTCAAAAATACCCACACACCCAAAATAAGTTGTCAACAATTAAAATATCACAAAAAACCTAAATTAAATTTAAAATTAGGAAATATAATTGGAAACCCTTACTGGGAATAATGGAGGGTGGGCCGAAAGTATCCAAAATGTGTTTCCTTCAGTGACGGACACAGAAACATGCTTGATGGGGGGCCTAAAAGACCCCTCACACATCATATTGGAGAGAGAAACACCAAAAAAAATTAACGGAATCCCTAAGGTTCAGTTATGTCATAGACACCACCCATAAGTGACTAAAATCACAAACAAGGGAGGAATAAGGGAGTGGAGACTCACCAGAGGGACTCACACCAAAAATCAAGAGGTAGAGCGGTCACCGAAGGGATGTAGTGACACACCGAGCACTCCCAGTCAGTCGTGTTGTGTGAGAAGGAGAGGGGGAGGCTGGGTTGTGTGAGCAGGATAGGGGGAGGATGTTCATGTGGGGAGGAGGAGGAGTCAGATGAGGGAGGCACAATGTGGGGCCTCGGCTGGTGGGGGTCGCGCACACATGGAGGAGAGTGAGGAAGGGGGTCGGCTCGCGTAAGGGGTAAGGGGGATGAAAGAGACCCTTTGGGGTCACTAAAAAAATAGCTAAAGCTATTTAATAATAATATTATAATTATAATTAATAATAATAACAATCTTAATAGTAATAATAATAATAATAATAATAATCATAACAAAAATAATATTATTGCTATTATTATTATTAATAAATTTAATTTTAACCTTATTTTAATTTATTTCTCATTTAAATTTTATTTTCTTTTAGAATACAAGATGATGGAATGGTTACTTGGGCGAATCCGTACGGTTCCCAAACTATGCATTTCTCATACAACAGATGTTTTGAATCCAAAAACACCCATTTCCAAATAAAAAATCATAAATTAAAATTGGGACTCAACCCAAACCTCGACAAGAATATCCAAAGACAATAAAATAATAAAATAGTTAATTTTAAAGGATAGGGTGTGATATATAGGAGTTTATAAAATTACAGATAAGGATATAACTACTTTTTCTCATGAAGAGAAAGATGAATATAAGTTAAAATATATAGTAAGTAATAATTTGTTAGGTTTATGACCAGAATAATTTATAGCAATATTTCTTCTTTTGAATCTACCAAAAGTTAATGGAAAAAGTCTGAGATAATTTTTTTTCGCACATCTAATGTTTTTGAAACTCATAAAGCTATGTTAATAGTAGTTTACCAAACCTTTGACTTATTTCCAAGTTAATATTTTGAAAAGATGCATCAAAGATTCCCGAACATTGATAATAGTTTACAATATATTGGAGATAAAGGCCTTGATTATTAAATACTTGTTTAAAAGATAATATATATCATGTACAATGAGTGAGAATAAAAAAGGACTATTGTTGATGATATAAGGAAGTTCAATAATCTTACCCTAGATGATTTTATTATAACACTTATGAAATATGAGGGAATATTAAAGAGATATGATGAAAAATAGAAAACGAAAAATGGTGGTGTTTCCTTTGATTAAAATTAAACCTAACCATATAAAGTACAATCTTCTGAAAAGGTTATTATGTCTTCAAGAAAGAAGAAATTGGTTGTTCAATTTGATTCAAGTGTCTCTGAACATTTTGAAAATCAATTAGAAAACTTGACAAGAATGATGAATAAGATAGTTGGTAAAAAGGATTTCTAATACTGATAAAATTAAGGTAATAAAGAAATAAGTGAAAAGAAATAGGAATTCTCCAGTTAAAAATGAAATAAAGTTAGACACATCATACCACATTTTCAAAAGATGAAGAGGAAATATTAAAAAGAAAATAATTCATAAAGGGATACTAAAAAGTAATAAAAATTTAATGACATGAAAGTGAAGAAAGATATTGAAAAATGGAGTGAAAATGGAGGTGATTCTTTAGATATTTCTCCAGAAAATGATAGTTCTGATCAGAGGAACATATGTATTTTTTCCAATGTAACAAAACTAAATCAATGTTTCATGGATAAGTAAAGAACTTCTGAAAACCATACCAACATGTCCTTAAGTAAAAACACTCATAATGAGAAAAATTCTACATCCTCAGATGAAGAATCCTCCATAGCTAGTGAAGATAATACTCTTCCATCATATGAATAAGTATCAAGATTTTCCAAATTTCATGAAAATTAAAATTGTAAATTTTTTAAATAATATGATAATTCTATGGGAAAACTGGTAAAAGTTGATTCAAGGATTGATGTTTTGACAAAAGAATTATCAGATCATATAAATATCATGATGAGAATAATTCCAAAAAAGAAACTATATTTAATGATTTAGAAAAATAAATTTTTGATAAAGAAGTTTTAGAAAATAAATAGAATTCTAAAACTAATAATAATAAGGATAAAGATTTTGTTGTAAAAATAATATGAAATCTCATGTTTGAGAAAACATTAATAAAACTTTACCAATGGTAAGGAATGTTTTGATAAAATTTATAAACAAATTCTTCCTCATTGAAATGGTTATGGAATGGGTTATACTTATAAAAAATTAGTTTTTAGTAACAATTTCTTTCTTACTAAAAAATCCCATTTGTGTACTAAATTTTAAATTGGTGGTCATTGGGAAAAAATTGTCCCTTAAACAAAGTTTAGTCTCTATGATTTCACAAAGACTATTTTTCAAAAAAAATGTGTATTCCTAATGTTTTATTTTCTAACATGACCAGACCCAAGAAGGTTTGGGTTCCGAAATCCTGATATTTTTTTAGAAGAACAAATAAAGTAACAACAACAAGAATAAATGCTACATGTATAGTAGATGTTATAGTAATATGACTGGTAATAAATATTTCTACCATAATATTATCAAGATTAATGGTGGAAAAGTAACTTTCAGAGATAATGCTCAATGTGAGATTATCATAGTAGGTAAGATTATTCTTCATAGTAAATCAATAATTTAAAATTATTTATCTATTAAATATATTAAGTGGAAACTTATAATCATAATTAAATTATGAGATCAAGGTTACCTAGTAAACTTTATGAATTATAAATGTTTATTACATAGTTCCAAGTATTAATTCATTCTTTCTTCCAATCTACTTGAGAATGTTTACACACTTAACATAGAAGACCTTAGGAGCCATGAATTACCTTACCTTAGTGTAATGGGAGATCAATATTGGTTGTGGAATAGAAGGTTAGGAATCTATAACTTTATAAACTTATCTATATTTACTAAGAAATAACTTTTTTAGGTTTTACTAGAACATAGGTTTGATACTTCAAAATTCAATGACATTTATCTATATGTCAAGAAACATAAGTGAAGTTTTAAATCTATTAGTTAAGTCTAAACTTTTGATGTTTTATAGTTTGTGAAAATGGATTTAATTATTCCTACAAAAACTAGAATTATTAGTGTAAAATACTATATATATTTCTTAGTTTATGATTACAATAAATATAAATGGGTTTATTTTCTCATAACGAAATATAATGCCATTTATTATTTTTTTGAAAATTATACGAAGTTAAAAATAAGAAAATCCTTCCCTTGATAACTATTCATAGTTATCATGGTAGATAATTTTTGAATTCTAATTTTGAAACTTTTTGTAGTAATAAATGTATTAAACATTCCTTTTCAGCACCTAGAACCCCTTAGTAAAATTGTATAGTTGAAAGTAGAAATATAATTCTTCAAGAAATAACTAGAAACATGTTGAGTGAATACTCAATTGATAATTATTTTTGGGTTGGAGTATTTATTACTGCTTGATATACTATAAATCATGTTTTGATTAGTTATTTTCTTAATAAAATGCCTTATGGATTTTGGATAGGTAGAAAACCAAAAGTTTCTTACTTCAATGTTTTTGGTTGTAAAGTATTCATCCTAGATTCGAAAGATAACATACAAAAATTTTCACCCAAATTCAGTGAAGGATTATTTTTAGGTTATTTCACTACGTCTAAGGATTACTGAGTTTTTAATAAAAAATATTGTATTGTTGAGGAAATAGTGCATGTTACGTTTGATATAACTGATCCTTTTTTTCAAACAACCTCAACCAACATCCTCAAATGTGATTTATAAAAATGATTTTCAACCATTTTTATAAATTTCTTCTCATAAGGATATAACTTAATAAATTGTTTCTAATGTTATTACTCAAGAATATTTTATACTTATTATTGAAGAACATGTTTTTCAAAATCCAAGAAGTTAGTTGTTTCTTAGAAATCTTCCTAGTGATAGTAACATTGGTGATGTAGATCAACCTATTAGGACTAGAAGTTCCTTAAGTAATGAAATTGAATATCTAACATCCTTATCCCAATTTGAACATAAAAATCCTAATAAGGATTTAAGTGATGAAGATTGGATTAAGGAAATACAAGATGAGATCAATGAATTTGAGAGGAAACAATTCCATAATTTAGTTGAACAACCTAATGAAAATTCTATAATTAGAGTAAAATGGCTTTTTAGAAACACATGTAATGAAAATGTCATTATTCTTAGAAATAATGCTAGACTAGTTTCCAAGGGTTATAATCAACATGAAGTCATAGACAACGAATAAACCTATGCATCACTATCAAGAATTAATGTTATTTTTATGCTTCTAGAATTTTCATCATTTTTTAATTTCAATGTTTTTCAAATGTATATGAAGTGAATTTTACACAATGGATATGTTCAAGAGGAAGTTTATGTTAAATAACAACCTGGATTTCAAAGTAAGAAACATTATAAATAGGTTTATAAACCTACCAATGATTTTTATGGTCTTAAACAATACCCTTGATCATGGTATGATATATTAACCAGATTTTTGATACAAAAGAATTTTGTTAAGGGAGTAGAGGATCCAACCCTTTTTATAAAAGAAGTTAATAAAAATATTATGACTGTATAAATTTATGTTGATGAAATTATATTTGGATCATCTCAATAATATTTATCAGCTTCCTTTGAGGATCTCATGAAATATGAGTTAGAAATGAGTATGATGGGTGAGATAACATATTTTATTGGTTTTAAAATTTCATAATAACTAGAAGGAAATTTTATATCTCAACATAATTATATAAAAAATATTTTTAAAAAAATTGGATATGATAATACTAAAAATGTGAGTACTCCTATTAGTATCTCAAATACATCAGATCTTGATGAGGCTGGAAAACTAGTTGATCAAAATAATTTTAAAGTTAAAATATGAATTTTACTTTACTTAACCACAAGTCATCTATATTTAATGTTTTCTATATTCCAATGTGAAAGATATCAATAAAATCCAAATGAATCCCATTTAAAATCTATAAAATGTATTTTTCTATCTTAAGGGAACTATTAATTGATGACATTTTTATTCTTCTAGAAATGTTTTCCAACAAAAAAGTTTTTTGAATGAATCCATTGGTGGTCTTAGAATGGATAGAAAAATCACATCTAGAACTTGTCATTTCTTAGAATATTCATTAGTTTTTGGTCATATAAGAAACAAAATCCATTATCACTTTTCATTGTTGAAGCTGAATATTTGGGAGATGGAAGTGGTTGTGATCAAGTGTTGTGGATGCAACACAGACTCACTGCATATGTAATGAGTTTTACAAGAACTCGAATGCTTTGTGATAACATAATTTCTATTTAATTAAGTAAAAAACTGACACATCACTCACGTTCTAAACACATAGAAATAAGACAACATTTTCATCAGGATCACACACTTAAGGGATATATCATTTTAAAATTCATTGGATAACATGATCAATTTGTTGATATTTTTACAAAACCCATTCCTTTTGATAGATTTGAATATATTGAATAAAATTTAGGAATGATCAATGAAAAGTAATAATTCATGTCTAATTCTTTTTTACCCATCTCCCTACATTATGATACTTGTTCTCAAAAGGGGTACATATTTTTTATGTTTTCCAAAACTTTTGGTTTTTCTCAAAAAATATTTTTTCTAAAAATTTCTTCTTTTATTAAATTATTCTATCGTAATGAGTTTTTTTGAATCATTTTTAAAAGAAATTTTCAGAGTAAGAATTTATAAAATGTTCTTCAGACTCTAAAAGATGTTTAAAATTTCTGAACCTTCTTTTTGTTACGATGTTTTTGGATTAAAAAATATCATATTGAGTTTTTTTATAAAACTATTATAACTAATTTTATATATGAAAACATCATAATTAGTATTTTTCAAAAACTATTATAATTTTGTTTCTATCAAAAAATATTTAATCAAATATTTCTTACTCTCTTTTGTTTATAAAAAATTAATAATGGATTATGGGCACTGATGGATTTCTTCACTCTGAATGGTACTTCTCTATTCTTTAACTTTTCACACTATCTCATTATGTTAGTTCATTTAAATTTTGTTATATTTTTAGTTTTATAAAAAAATTTACAAATTTTTTGATAATCTTATTCACTCCCAATATTTTAAAAATATTTAAAAGCTAGTGGGTTCAAAATTTATTAAATGTTTGTTTGAATCAATATAAACCATTAGATATGAATGGTTTTATTCTATACCATTGTATTTTTTTTAAAATTGAACAAACACCCCAAGAACCTATATAATAGAGGGAAACCCCCATCCAACATCAGTTGATTCGATATATTTTCTCCTGAGCTGGTTATCTTTTTAATTTCATCAGTCTGATAAATCATATTTTTATCCAATCCATCAGGTTTAGTTTCAATCTGATAGAGAAAAAATAATATTTTTCTAAATGGTATGCTTTCAACAATTCCTCCTTCCAAGGAAAGGGGATCTAAAAACTCTAAAGTTTTTAGTTGTGTTCTTATTGGATTTTTTAGTCAATATATGGAAAATTGACATTGTGATTTTGTTTCATATTATAATTAATAATATCATAAAAGACACTATAAAATAAAAGATCACCAAGTACCTTTCATTTATAAACAAGATGTTTTTGGAATTCATGAAATTTTTTATAGTGTAAAATAAGTTTCCTTTGATGAGAGAACATATTTTTTTCATAAGTTACGATACGATGAAATGAATAAAGTTGGTTTTTGATAATAAGTATAATTTTTTTTCAGAAACTAGGTGATATTTCTTCTGAATTTGAACCATTAATGAAATATATTAAATTTTTTAAGAATAAGAAAAGTAAGGTTGAATCCTCCCCAGCAATGAATCATAATAAATAGAAGAATATTCTTGATGAAGTTTGTGAAGAGTTGATGAAAAAAGAAAGCATATAAGAAACAAGGGGATCTATATATTATACTAGACCCTGTTGAGTCCAAAAAATTTAGAATTCATGATGTCAATACGTTGAAAAAATAATAAAAGAATAGAAATAATAATAATATATTTTTAGTTGACCATATTTTTGAAAATTTATTAAAGGAAGTTGAGACATATTTCAGGAATGTGGTTCCACCCACTTCCAAAAACTGATTGAGTTAACCTAAATTAAAGGTTAGTTTTTGAAGAAAATTATATTGTGAATGTTTATATTCCATTAGTTCCTGATAAAGGGAATAAAAAGTTTTTTGAATAATAATAGGCACCATATTTTCAAGAAAAATGCTCAGAACCAGAATAAGGAAAAGAAGATTTAAGAACAGCCAGACAGCTTGAACAGGAGCTTAAAAAGGTAGCTGATGAAGAGGTCGATGAGAAAGATAATGAATGAAAGGATAAATAATAATAAGTTAGTTAATATAAATAAATTGAATAATTATTTTAAGAATAAATATAAGAGTATAATAATGAAAACGATGAGAATTAAGAGGATGAGAATTAAGGGGAATATGCCATTAAAAAATCTCAGTATGATAAAAAGTCATCAGAATAATCATCAGCATCATCATCAAACAAACCTTATAAGGATGATAAAGAATAGAAACAATATATTTTTTTGAAGAAGAATCATTAGAAGCATAAACAAAATCAAAATTTAAGAAAGCTTGTGATGATAAAAATTCAAAGATAAAGGCAGATGATAAAACCAACACTGATGTTGATATCATGGAATTATCTGATGATAAAGAAGTTTTTGCCATGTTAGTTTATAATAAAGACGATAAATCAGTTTGAATAAAATAAAAGAAGAAATAAGAAGTTTTATAAGTCAGAACCAACTAAATTAAACCTCCTAAGATTCAACAAGAATAATCGCATTATTCTGGAACCATTATTTTTGAAGGTGTTGACTAGATTGGTCATGATTTAAAAAGGATTTAAGGAACAATCACATATTTCCCTATACATGAATCTTTTTTTCATTTGATTGAAGAAATTTTAAATGATAATTTGGAATATATCATGGTTTTAACTATGAAAGTTATTCATCATGAAACTCAATTATAAAATTTTCGAGAAAGGTCTCAGGCTTGCATAAAGTCTTGCAATGAGATGATCAAATGGTCTCATAAATTTGATGTTGATATCAAGTTTCATGATGAGAATTTTTATGATGTAAAGAATTTTATGAATGAATAATTAGAATATTTCAATAAGTTTTCTAAAGATATGGATGAAAGGGTAAATTTTAAAGAATACTTCAGGGATGGAACTAATAATGGTACTGAGGAATTAAATTATCTGAAAAGGGAATATTTGATATATATAGTTGGATTTGACCAAAATCAAATATTTTTTAGAGGATATTAACATATTTAGGAATCAAAAAAATAATTCTCTAAAAAATTTTGGATTTAAGAAGATAATATTGACAAGATAGAGTAGGACCGAAAGGAATTCAAGAAGATGAAGTCATTTGTGAAAACATTTATAAAAAATACTATTTTTTTCTTGAAGTATCTATTGTATATATTTTTGAATTTTTTTTTGAAAATTTAGTAATATGTGAATGAATTACTTTTTTATCCAATTTTGACCTGTTTGAATATTTTCCAATTCTAATTAGTTGAATGTTCTTAAATATTTTTGTGTGGATGATAAGTTAGTTCATTATTTTGTTTTGCATGTTTTCTTGTTTGTATAACATTTCAGGAAACATCAAAATCATTCGCCATTACTTTTTGAAAATCACAAAGGAGGAAAATTTTATAAAAATGGGGTGATTTTTCTTAAATTATGTCAAGTTTTTATAATGGGAGAAATCTTTTTGGGGGATGAGTTTTTACAAAGGAGGAGATATTTATTTAAAATGGATAATGAGATCCTTAGGGGGAGATATTATACTAAGAGTGAGTTTATCATATTCAATATCATAATCTTCATTGTACTCAGAAAATTTATAAACTCAAGGGGAGTTAGGGTTTCAAATAATAACTCGGAATAAGATGAACAAAAAATAAATGTACTATAAGTTTTTAAAAGTTATTTTACATTTAAGTCATTGGGTTTATGCATTACAAAAAGGGGGAGATTTTTGAGTTAGAATTTTTACATCTAACTTTTCCATTCCTTTTTTTTGGAAATCACAAACACTTTATTAAAAACATATTTAATAACTTTTTATGTCCAAACTGTTTTAGAATGTTTATGTAGAAAAAATTATATTATACCATACTTATAATAAGTTCTTAATTATTATGAGTATAAAATTTATATTTTTAATTATGATTATCATAATACGAATGTGTTTGATTAATCAGAATCATGTTTATTAGTACTAGAATTTAGAATTTATATCATGACTATCGTAATGAAAAAGTCCGAAAAATTGAACCGATATCGGTACCGATAACATCGGACTGATACTCATAAAAGTTAATGTAACAAAAATCGTAACGAAGTCCATCAGACTGACTCAAGTTTATAATCGTATTTAGATGGCTTGTTTCTAATGTAAGGAACTTATTTTACATTGTAATGGTGTAAATCAATATGATGTCAGAAATTTAATTATTACAAATCATTATGTCATGTCAAGTGAAAGGTGTCTATGTCGTTGTGACAAAATTAAAGAAATATGACCATTGGGAGGGAAATATGACCATTGGGAATATTGACATAAATACTAAGTCATTAAAAGAGTTTAGAGTTGTGGAATTTCATTTGAAATTTCTTATTTTTTGAGATCTATGAATATTTCATAGCATGAACATCTTGTTCTTAGTCTTTGTAATTGTTTAGAGTTTTGAAATTCTATGGAAACCTTGTGAGGTTGTCTCCTAATGAACTTTTTGCATTGTAATCTACATATGATAATCATAACAATCGAAGGATTCTTGGGATAGGAATACATAGAATCTAATCTAACATATCAAGGGATACTAGGGCTAGGTAGAAAGAGAACCTGATCCATCGGATTGAGGGATACCATAGGTAGGTAGATTGAGAATCTAATCATGATATTGATGGATTCCAAGGAAAGGAAGACATAGTAATTTTGATCATTATATAGTGGGATTCCCTAATAACGGATGACATACATTATTATAACTATAATAAAATGGATACCTTTTTTCTGGGTTATAGAATACCTTTCTTTTGAGGTTAAAAGCGATAAATTTTTAATATATAAAATGTCATTATTTCTTTTGTATGATATTATTTACTTGTTTTTTACAATTTTATTTTCCGATGTATGTTTTAATATAAAATGAAACATCGTATTCATGTTTCTATTATATTTGATTTAATCGTATCCATTGTGATTATGATTCTTTTACTCTAATTAGACATATCCATAGTGATTATGCTATTTTTCTCTGATTTAATCTGACCATAGAAAGGTTATGATTATGTGATTACAATTATCAGACCGATGTCCAAGTATGATAATATACTTTAATAGGCTTTGTGTATTATTTAGTTTAATTCTTTTAAACTATTTTTTTAAACTATAATTCACCCTCCTCTTATATGCTATCCAATTAAGCATATTCTTATAACCCTAATTAGTATCTGTTATATAATACTGATCCAACACTATCGTAAATGTTTTTCTTCACATAACGTAGTGGTTACCTCTGTTTTGGATTTTAACATACGATGTGTGATATTAGAGGCATGAAACTTATTGAGGAAACACTCCATGATGGAAGTGATTAGGCAGGATCACCAGATGCTTGTTTTTGAGTGGAACCCTCCATCCGATCATGGCATGGGTCCTTGATGACCTAGAGTGGCACCCTACTATAGAGATAGTTCATGATTCCTCGACCCTCTAGCCGTTCTGGGCATGGGTCCTCAATGAACTTGAGTGAAACCCTCCTACGGAGACAGGGCATGGGCTCTTGACCTCCCGAGTGGCACCCTCTAGCCGAGTTGGGCATGGGTCCTTGACCATCAGAGTGGAACCCTCATGTTGTAATAGAGCATGGGTTCCCCATATAGAGATTATTCCCCATGATTGCAAAGAATATTGATGAGGACTATCTTGACTTGGATGTTTTCTCTCAGGAAGATGCGTGAGAATATAGGCATTGATAATGGAATTTTAGAACTGGTGATGACTCTTTTCCAAGGCTAGGCTATGATATGGAGATCACATTCTCTCTCATATGGGTTTATTTGGATTGAGAACATATATATTTCTGTAATCAATGTTTTTGGATTTTGTTTACTCCATTTCTTTGGGTTGAGATATTCTAAATTTACTGTCAATGTATATATTTTTTATCTTTTACTTCTCCCCCTTCAACTTTTGGGGTGTCCAACTGGATATGTATATACTCACCTCTGCATGGTATTTTCCCACACATGTCGTGTCTTATGTAGAGGATGGAAAGGTTAATGGTGATTTCAAAGGATCTTAGGGATACATGGTTATTTAGACCCCATATGGTGGTCATACCTTGGAGATTTGGACTTGATCTCTCTTAGTAGTTTACTTTTACAGTATTTCCTGGTTGGGGCATCTTTCCAGTTGAGTGTGTATTTTCCCCCACTAGTGTAAAATTGATTGTTTACATGTTTTTTTCACATAATTTATTAGGCGATGTTATAAAATGTGACATTGTAAATAATTTCTTAACATTGGATTATTAAAACTAACATTGGAAATAAATCCATGTTGAGGTTTTTCACATCAGTTATTCAATATATGATGTGAAAAAACCCATCTATATTGGGTTTTCACACTATTTATTAGATAACCAATGTGAAAATAAATAAATTATTTCATTTTGATTCATCCTCTCCACAGTATATAAGAGTAGAAAACAAGCATAAAAACCAGCAGAACATCCAGTAAGACACTTACAATTTTTACTCCCAAAGTTACAACATATATTACAAATAATCTAGAAATTATTCAAACCTATAAAATGATTCACCCATTAGAATTGTAAGTGTCTCAACTTTTATTCACTATATGATCTTGTGTCATCAAAAAGCTAAAAATAATACAAAAAAAATTACCTTTTATTTTGAATAAATGTAATGAAATATTAATGAAAAATTTATAACGAAATCTAACCTTTTGGAACTTCATAATGGTCCCAGTTGAAATTATTTCATAAATAAATCATAAAATATAATATACACATTCTATTACACTATCTTATTAATGAAAATGATGTTACAAAGAATTTTTCAATTCAAGAAAACATATTTAAGTAATATATCCAAAAGTTAGTAATTTAAATGAAAATTCACCTTAGCTTGTACATATTTGATCTTGGTGCTCTTATTTCTTATCATATATCTAAAGAAAATTCAAGACCTATTTTAAAATAATATGAATAAAATATATTTTAGTCATTATAATATAAATAAGTATTTAAATATTCAAACTTAGGTGTTCAATAAAATCTTAAAATTTTTTGTCACTTTACCGTGGATATAGCATAGTCAGTACAATGTATTTTTCTTGTACAAAAAACACCCAACATCCAATAGCCACAGATATATGTGAAAAATTAATGTGAGTTTTTATTATGTTAATAAATATTTAACACCTTGTGAGAAATATGTTTCATACTCTTGAAGATATAGAAACATCCAGCACTAAATAATTTCATTCTTCTAAAATATTTCAGCAATATAAACTACTTTTTCTGCATTAGTCATTTTCCTAGTTTTGGGTGAAATAAATTATGGGTCCATAAATCTATATACATTTGTATTTTCATGATTAATACAAATTATATAATGATACCTAAAAAACAAATATAATGATAAATTCTCAATAAATTAAATGAATGGGAAAATATTGTTAATCGACATACATGGAAAAAACATGCATTGCGTTGATGTCCAATCGATATGAAAATATAAGATCTATGATATATCTATTAAAAATACTCATATTAATTTCATGCCCGCAAATAATATATTCAATTTTAATCTCATGTACATCCAATAAAAAAATTTAAATATGTAAACAATCTATCAAGACTAGTAAATAATATATCTGACGTCATAACATATTCGTATTTTTTGTTTTCTATAAAGTAATTATTTACCTATAAATTATTCTTGAAAAAATAGATAAATATATAAACTTTAAAATTATAATAAAATTTTTATAAAAAAACGAAATAAAATAAAAAAAATATACATAACTCTATGGTAATATTTCGAACAGGTCTAGATGGTCAAACTAAAATATGGTTGATGCTTTATTCAATTGTACTCATCTCATCTGTAAGATGTTTTATTTTTTCTAATATGTCTATAATATCATGTACAATGATTATATGATGTTATATCTCTATCTGTTGATGTTTAATGGTATCACCAATATAAAATTTCATCTCATATACAACAATATGTTTGGGATCACCAACATTTAACTCCCAATAACCAAGAGGCTATGTAGTAGGGGTGTAGGGATGGGATAAGGAGTAGGGTATTCAAAAGAATAAGTATGAGTTGGAGAAGTGGGAGGAGTGGGATCTTCTAGTGGAGTTGGATGACTCAGATCAGTAGTCCAAAAATGTATTTTCATGTTTGAAAACATCGATTGTATCGAAGCTCTAATATGGTCCTTCATCGTCACACAAATATCCTAAAATTCAGCTTGAAAATATTGTATTTTTTTATAAACATCCTCTGTTGAAGAAGCTTCAGAACGTGGAAATGCATTTTTTATCAATACACCTGCAGGGTATCCTCATGCACTACCCGGGTGTTCGGGATTTCTTAATAGTGTAGCTAAAATATCATTTCTACCATCAACTATAAATATTTTTTGTGTGATTTTCTCCTTAGTAGAATCTTGTATGGAATATTTGAAAAAATATATAATGAATCACAATATACAAAGTGTTGATTTAACGTAAATAAATAAATACCACATACTTTTTAAAATACCCTCAGCTACAACCCTCAACTCTTCCCTAAAATATTGTTCTTTTTTACTTATTCGAGTCATCTTCCATTTTTTATGCCTAACAGGGGAAGGGGAAACATCTAAAATCCATAAAGACTCGGCTATATGATTTTGATGCTTTTTTACAATCATTTTTCCTTCCAAAAACATATACCCTCTCTGAGATAATGTATAAGGGTATATGTTTTTATATCTAATCTTCATATAGGATCTCCTAAATTGTTTTAAATTAAGAAATATGAAAAAACTGTAATATGTTTATTAATATTTAAATAAAATCTAAAAGGTAACATTACACTTACCAAAAATTCTTTTCATCATCTACTTTAAATGAATTTATTCCATGTATCCTAATCTATAAATGGATATATATATATATATATATATCACAGAGATCATGATGTAGAATATCCCCAAAAATGAAATGTGATGTGAGGGGTGATTTAAAATCCCTCCATATCCTCACAACCAGTGTTAATCATTTCCTCTTAACTCCTCTAGTGTCATATATATCATATTTCATATGATAAGAAAAGGATAAACATGTATTACTATAAACATTTCAAGATAAGTAAAAAATAACAATTGATCTTACCAAAATAGCCTCCCAAGTTATTGTCACTTTGTCAACACTTATTCAATCATCAAAAAAATATATTAACTTTTCTTTCAGTCTACACTACTAAAAAAGTTTTGAATTGTTTTGAATATGGACCTTTTAAAATATCATTATCATGAAATTCTACCGGTATCCTCTGATCATGGATACAAGCAACTGATAATTTTAGTAAACATGTGGTGCCACGTTTACTAGACCTCAAACTCTTTTCCCCAATGGAAGTAGATTTCTTATATAAAGAAGGATGGTGAGGTTCATCAAGAAGAACATGTGTTTGATCTTCCCTAGAGGTATGAAGATGATCATCTCCGAAAGTATGTGGTGGATCAGATGATTGATCTTTCATTATCCAACAAATCAAAGCAACAAAAAATTGTACACAAATATACAAATTCAACTATTATATACAAATATAGATAAAAAATTAACAATTAACGAACACAAAGTAAAGTACACTAATCTTAACATGTTTTTATTCATATTTTTTATAGTTAACTAAAATGTTAACTATATTAATGATAGATGGAATGACATAAATTAATTAATAAAAATCCAAAATTAGTGTATGAATAGTAAAAATTATCCAACATGGTAAATCATTTTTTCATCAAAATTTTTTTTATATACTCTTATAGAATATTTTTTGTTTTTATTTAACATATTCAATTTAAAATAATTTTTTTCCAACAAAATAATTTAATAGATAAGTTATGTAAGAGTAAACCTGATAAACTGAAAAAAAAAATTTGATATAATATAAACAAACAATTTCTCTTATTAGTTATAATATGTGTTTTAATGAAGAAAATAAGATTTTAAATATCTTTTTTAAGGTAAAGTCCTATTCATAGACCAAGACGCACTTTATTAAAAAAAGAGAGATGAGTTACATGAAGCGGAACGATGGTATCTTATTAAAATCTCTTTCAAAGTGAGGGAGAAGGTCAACCGGCAAAGTATCACTCCATGTCATAACTTGGTTGACTCCTTTGTTGGAAAGGCCATCCCCCACCATGTTTGCTTCACGATATGTATGGGTGGAAATGTATCTAATTTCAAGAAGAGAATTGATGCAGTTCAACCAGTGTGTGGTAAGAGGCCAGACAAGGTGGATCACCCCATTCCAAATAGCATGCACAATGGTGTTGGAGTCACTTTCAATCCAGATTTTGTTCTATCCTTTAAGCTTTAAAAAAATATTGGCCTGAATCACAACCATCATTTCTGCTTCAAGAGCAGAGGAATTGCCACAACTCCCAAAGAAAGCATTCATGACATCATCCGAGAGAGTCTCTGAAGATTTCCCCACATCCCGCAGGACACAGTTCTCCTTTTGAAGCTCCATCTACATTGATCTTGATCCATCCAAGAATAGGTATTTTCCAAAACACCTCAAGGGATTTCTTTGGATTAGTATATTGTCCATTTATTTTGAGTCATCGAAGAATCACGAAGTCCCCAACCGAATTATCGCAGTGGAATTTCTGAAGCAGGGCTGCTTCCCTAATGGAAATAATAATCCTCCTCCAACCTAAATTAATATTAAATGAGTAATTATTATGAATAGTTGTGTTTCTATCATACCAGATCACATGTAGGAGCTCAGAAACAACATAAAGGAAGAGGTTCTTGATTTTCCACAAAGAGTCAAGTTCCACACAATGTTTTAGCTGAAAGAAAATAGAGTCAGAGGATAACCATCTATTGTAAAATAGGTCAGTAACATAATTCCAAAGAGCAGAGGCTATATCACAAGACAAAAAAAAAGATGGTTGGTTTACTCCCTGTGCTAATGGAATAATTTACATTTATAGCATAGTTGGACACCAAAGGAATTATGACAAACCTCTTTAGGAATACGTTTACGGTCAATGAACCAAACTGGGTTAAGCCTTGAAGGTTTAATCCAAGGCCTTTCAAAAAACTTCAACCATGAAAAAATGGGTTCAGAGCTAGTGAAAAAATGGTTATAGAAGTTTTTGGAATCCAAAATACCGTTGTGAGAAGGCTCCCAAGTAAGGAAATCATCCCCATTTACAAAGGGTTAGTTGTACACAACGTGCATAATGTGATCAGGGATATTAGATGGACTATAGTGAATTACATATTTTGTAGTGAGGTTGATGTTATCCGGAGCGGCATCAGGAGATAACATGAAAATGAGGGGGCGGGTGCCAATCCAGTTGTCAAGACAAAAATTCATAGTGGAATCTAAACTAACCATCCATCTAGAGTTATGCATTATGTCAACAAAGGTATTTATAATGCATGGACATAGGGAAGAATTGAGATAGCTAGAAATAAACATCTGTTACCTGTATTATTTGGAATGTACTAAAGGATTGTTTATCAATATTACTTTTTAATCTTTCCATGGAAGTAGCGATCTCAAATAAATTAATATCTTCGTCAAGTTTATCATCACCAACATATTGGTTTTTTCATTTTAAAACAATAGACCACTATATATCAGATTGATCAAGAACATAGAAAATTTGTTTTTCATGTGTTACCATGATAAAATAATTATCGTTGTATTCCAATTTATTCAAATTAACTATTGTCATTCCAAATTCATCATGTCTGACATTGTTTTTATTGATAAACCATTTATAAGTAAACACTGGAACTTGAAGTTTAATGTAATAAACCTCAAGTATTTATTCAATGACTCCATAATATGTTGTATATGTAAATATTGGGTTTTGTATTTGGAACTTGAAAAATGAATTACTTATGTGAACACCAATACATTTCTATTCTAAACCACACTTATATTGTCTTGATCTTTCGTATAGAATGAATAACCATTAATGTCAGAACCATACTATGCTATAAAATTTAAACATAGACCGCCCACTAATCATCTCAATGTTTCCGATGTATCAGATCTACTAAGCACAATCTCTTTAAACCATGGAAAAAAATCTTTGTTATGCTCATTTAAAATCTACTATTCTTTATTCTTTAGATAACATTGTTTTAAAACATTAATATGCAATTTTATTTTTGGTTGAGAATTATCTATGTTATTCTATATGTATAAATGTATATTCTTTATCTGTTCATCTATCGATGATTTAATTTTCATTCCATATATCCCCTTTCAACCATAATTTACTTGTTCATGACGAGATGTAGGAAAACCAATGTGCACCACTGTAGAAAAATATCATGTACAAAACTCTTCAACCACCTCAGAAATATACTTCTCAACAATGGAGGCTTCAGGTCGATATTATTTATAAACATACCCCTTCAATATATTCATATAGATTTCAAAAAGATACATCCAACATAGATATACAGGTATGCAAATATTTATTTCTCACAAGAAGTGAACCATTAAATGCACCATGATATCAAAAAAATATGGAGGAAAATACATTTCTAATTGACAATTTATAGAAACTGCTTCATTATCCAAAGTGTTTAGAGCATTCAAATTAATAAAATTATTATTAATTGAATTGAAAAAATAACACACCTTCATAATTGTAATTATAACAAGGATAGACAATATTCAAGGCAATGAAACTGGTAGGAGTTGTTGAATCATGACGTGAAAACCATGAGATTTCATACCTGTCAACTTAAAATCCTTTAAACATGCAAAAAAAATTTACATTTGAAGAATAAACTTATATCACATTGATATCGATAATACATTGAGAAAAGATACTTTTACCCCTCTTGGATAATTTCTCACAAGCCGAGGGTAGAAATGTTCACCTTCCATGAGGGGTGGGAGCCAACTCCAAATGTTTTGTCATTGAGAGTAAGTCCAATCATGCATTAAAATAAACTTTAGTATTTCCTTTAATATTAAATAATGTTCAAATCAAGTTCTCATAGATATTATTCTCCAAATTCATGAAATTAATTTTAGGTATAACCTCAAGATACTCTAATATGGTAGCTCAAAAAATATTGGCCATTTTTTCAAAATATTTCTACCATTACCAGATTTATGTGTCTTTTCGAATGACGCATCAATGTTTTTATCCCTCTCAAAATATTGATCAGGGGATAAAGATTTTGGAGAAATATCAAATTTATGTGATCAGTTGAATACCTTTATAAATCTTCTATAAGATTGATCCAAATACAAATACTTTCAATGACCCAAGTATACTATTTTTCTACCATTATACCATTGATAATATGAAGTCTATTGTACAGAAATTGGACCAGATTTGTACCCCTTAACATTGTATCCAGAAAAATTTCCTTATGATGAGAAGTCATTTATAATGATCAAAATCATTACATGAAATTGAATATATTCCATTTTATAATAATCATACACTCTTATACCTTCCTCCCATAATAGTTTCAAATCATCAATTAATGGTGACAAGAAAACATCAATATCATTTTTAGGCTATTTTGGTTAAGAGATCATTATACTAAATATGACATATTTTTACTTTATAAAAAATTCAAAATATAAGTTTTAAATTACCAAAAAAATATTTCATGAAATATGTGTTCTTATAAGGCTTCGATATGCATTAATTCCATCTATGCACAATCCAAGTCTGAGATTTCTAACTTCATTTCCAAATGTAGGAAACTCGTGAACAATTTTCTTCCACTATGCACAATCAGCTAGATGCCATAATTTTCCATCACATATCCCCTCATTTCAATGTCATATTAACCTTTTTTCATCATATTAATTTTAAAATAAACATTTCAAATAGGGAATTATAGAAAGATACCAAAATACCTTTATGACTAAATCATTATATGATGTTTCTTTTAACTTGTACTATGACGTCCCATATTTAGGACACCCAAAAAAATTAATCTTTCTTCCTATATATCACATAGTCATTTAGGTAGGCATGTAATTTTTTTACCCTCATATCATCAGGAATAATAGTTTCTTTGATTTATAATTTAAATCTAGAATATCATTGTTTTTAGAAAGAATATATTTCAACAATTATAAAAAATCTGTAAAACTCTTGTCACTTCATCCATGTTGTGCCTTAATGTTAATAAATATTTACACTGTTGATAAAATTGTAAATTTGGTACAAACTTGATACAATAGTTTTTCAACATCATCATATAGATTATCAATTTTCAATTCATTATCAATTTTCAATTCATTCTAAATTCTATCTATTTCAATATGATGAATCATTTCTTTAATTTGATCAGACTTATCAGCTTTCAAAGCATCATCATTAAGTGATTTGTAATTCCACCCAGTTTCAACATGCCAAATCTAAGGGTTATAACTTAGATTAAAACCATGAAAAATTAAATGATCATTGACCTCTCTACTTTTCAGCTCATTCATGTTTAAACATCGTATGCATAGACATAAAAACAATGTGTTGTTTAAAAAGTTTTGTTTAGAAAATACCAAAAAAAAATCAACACCTTCCTCATATTCATCACTTATTCATAGTGTCATAATACAACTTTGACTCATTATTTTCTGTAAGAAATACCAAAAATATATATCTTGTCATGATTAACCATGTTTAAATTTATATCAATGTTGTCATATTTTAAAAGTAACAATTTTGAAATATATACGTATTTGAAAAGTATATTTATAAATTCTAGAAAATAATGTAATATGAGTTTAAATATAATTGATAAATCATAAAAATAAATTCATTGAAGTAATTTACAAAAGAAAATATAGTTAAACCATTATCTCATTTTAATCATTTTCTTCTAAATAAAATTATATAAAACTTGAAATTGAATTTTATTGAACTAAATCCAAATGAAGTGTGAATTTTCCATTTTGATTAGTATCTTTATCATTAAATTTTCTAGAATTTTTTTTCATTAAAATAAAATAATTATTATTTAAAAAATTAATTCACACTATAATATAATCATATAGTAGAGTTAAAACAATCCAATGATGAATTTGTAATGTGATACATATATATAATCTATATTATATATTACTTATGTTTACTTTATTAGGAAAATTGTGAAAATAATATTACATACTGTGTATTATATGACAGAAAGTTATATTTGAGTGTATCACACTAATAACCCAAATGTTAAATATTATAGTCTACTTCATTTGATATAATAAAATACCATATTTATGGGGAGAAAAATGATTTCAGTGGGAATACCATGTGATGTATGAATAATTCCATGAAAATATATCTATCATAATATAACAAAGACATGTAAAGGAACCAATTGATAGATCCTATTTGTATTCACCAATAATATGATAATTATTTTAACAATAACTCATAATATGAAGAATTCATAATTAACATATGTTTTTTAAGGTTAGAATATGCTCACATGAAAAGAAATGTGTTGATATGCATACACACTAGTTATTTAATATTGTACATTGAATTGTATGCAAATTAAAATGTATGTATATATTACATTTTAATATTACTAATTCACTAATAATTTCATAACAATTATTTTAATTTATCAACATGAATGGTAGTGTATGCATAAATAATGAATGATTCACAAACATCATCCAAATATGAAAAATTTTTAGATTCAATACAGAAATTTAAGATGGGATGAAGTATAAAAATCTATGAAAAAATTCAGTGAAAATTTCATTCAATTTAATAGAAACACCACAACATTAATATATAATTCAATCTACACACCATTTCACTCAAATCAATACATAACTAAGGTATATAAATATGGTAATGAGACATTTGAGATGAGAAAATATATATTTTAATGCACAGTGAAGATGGTGATGGAATCTAAGGGTTTAAGAGATGGTAATGTGAGATTTGAGTACATAGAATAGAAAGAAAATGAAATACAGGGTTTTATGTCATTAAATGACTGAAAGAGAGGACGAATGTGTGTGGCTTAACTGAGAGTCGAACAGATAAAATTTGAAACAACGAGGTTGAAAAAACCTATGGATTTATGAAGATGGAAATCCAAGATTTGATGTAAGAACCCAGGTTTTGGGACTCTGAGACTTTGAAACGTTTCTTGATGTCATTCTAGAGTAGGGCGTTCAGACGGCGTGCAATTCCGAGGCCCAGTGTGCCCGGAATTAATTATATAAAAATGTTAAGTGTTTTTATATTACGCACACATGGTTAACTGAAGAAAATGTGATATCTCTTAGACGTTTGATCGGATGGGACATACGAGACCACGGTTGGGTCTAGAATGCGATGTTTACCCTAGCCGCGACATAAAATGAGTTGGTGCGGGATGTTCGTACCTCTCGCTCGTTGGCAGTGTGTTAAATGGATGATTAAATTATAAAACTATTCATTTAATAGATCAAACCTGAATAACTCCTAAATGGTTGCTCAGATGAGAAAACTGAGGGCACTATTGAGTCTTGAGCATGTCGTTTTCCCTAGGTGGGGTGTAAAAGTTGTGGGTGCGGCCTGCTGTGAGAGATGTCATCCAGGGGAAAAATGGTCATTTCGAAATGACCACCTAGTGATTTTTATCATTTGTGTTATTTTACAATAACTTTCGCACGAAGTCTCAGAATTGAAATCTGAGACTTCCGTTGAGTTCGAAATGGGGCGTTTTATCCAAGTGTAGTATAAAATAGGCGGGCGCGGAGGTTTCGGGATTCACACCCGTTGGGAGAGTTTTAGTGAATTTTTATAAATTCACTAAGTGTTGGAAGGGAGAACCCATTTCTTCTTCTCTCTCTCACCCTCTTCCCCTCTCCCTCTCTCTCTAGCCGTTATTCTCCGTTCTTCACCGGATCGAGGAGCGATCTTCGCCGAAACCTCGGCGGTTCAAAGGTAGAGCCTCACGAACGCATTGCCTTTAACACGCTTCAAAATTGAGGTAGGATTCTTGTTGAATTTACGCACCTTCGTTAATTTCTGGAGTTTTCATCAATTTTCATTGTTTTAAATTATATAATTATGGAATTTGGGGCAATGGCCGAACGAACACGACCATCGCCCGAGCCCCGTCCCATATTCCGTTCTTGGGCGTTCTTCGTATGAATTTCGGACATGTCAATTCTCAATGGATCGATGAGTAAGGGGTGGCGTTGTGAAGGCCTCGTACCGAGGGCCTGAATTCCGGCCTCGGAATCGAAATTGGACCTCCAATGAGGTCCCGATGGTCTGCGGAAGGAACCACCGGAGTGGGCCGGCGGAAGCGGTCGACGGCTGCATGCGGCGGCCGCGGCGAGTCGAGCGGGACCGGGGGTGCGAGCCGGTTTGGAGGAGGCTGGAGCGGGGTGCTGCCGGTTCGTGTGGCTGGTGAAGCTGGGTCGGCGGGGAAGTATGTGAAGCCCCGAATAAGGTGCGATGTGTGGTCGGGGCAGCACGAAGGTGTGTTGCGGCAGTAGGCAGAGGCGTCGGTCGAGCGACTTCTAGGCAGCGGGGCAGGGAGCCCCAGGCGGAGCGACGCAGGTGGCCGGGGCGATGTGGGGTGCAGCGTAGCGCGGCGATGTTGTAGGAGGCCGGGGGCCATGACCCATTGCGTTCAAAGGGATATCGAGGCCTGGCCTCGGGCGTGTGGAGGAGCCAAGACCCGCGTCGCGTGGGTCCTCCTGGAGTGTCAACAAAGACCGGCCAAAGCTGGTCTGTTGGGGGGAAGACAAGGACCCACCGAATGCAGGTCCTGCTACGCGACGCGGAAGACCGGCCATTTGGCCGGTCTATGTGGAGAAAACCAGACCTGATCGTGTTCGGTGCTGCTGGGCGGGCCACAGCCAGCGGGCTGCGGCGTGACGGGCCAGACCCGCGGGCCGGCGTTTCGGACCGGGCCGACCGGTGTGAACCGGCCCGGTTAGGCCCCCTTGCATTCGAGGGGGGGGGGGGGGGTATCTTCTAAACGGCGCGTCCGTTTGACGCGCTGTCTATGGATATAGAATCGTGCCAGCGAGGCGCTCTTTTTAATGTGGGTTTATGGGTTTTTGGTTTCCGTGCCCGAATACGGGTGACCCGAAGAGGTTTAATTTATTAATAATAAATTTTTAAATAAAGCCCGCGATGGACGCACTTCGCGAGCCGGACGTCCGTTTGACGTGCCTTCAGAGGCACTGTGGTCTTGGAGTTGATACGGACCTTCCGAAGTTCGTTTGGAACCTTTGTAGTTTGGTTTTGTTGCTCGAAGGCATGAAACACTTAACGTGAATAATTAATTAATTAGTAAATTAATTAATTAATTGTTGCGTCGGACCTAACTCCTATTTAGGATGTCCGACTGATACGCCGTCAGCAGCAGTGTGACCCCAGTCCTCGTGAGGACTTTTTGAGATGCTTTTTGAGGCGCTCAGGTTGGAGTTGAGGTGTGGGCCCCACAAGATGTCTTTTAAACGGTGTGTAGCGTACTGCTACTTTTTCATCATTCCGTTCGGGGAGAATGAATAGTCATTTTGATGCGTTTTTCCGAGAGCATCGCGATAGCGTAGTTCGCCCGACCTTTTTTGGGATCATGGTGTGGGTCCCACCCGGGCTCGCAACGGTGAATAGTACATTTTTCACCGGGTGTCCATTTTGGGTGATTGAATAGTCAATCCCGTGTGTTTTTCTGTGGGGATCGCAGTGGTGTGATCCATTTGTTCAGTTTCGGGATCTTGGTGTGGGCCCCACATGGGCTGGCTACAGCGAATAGTATCATATTCACCAGTTGGCCGTTTTGGGCAAGTAAATGGTCTATCTCACGTGTTTTTTCATGAGGATTTCAACGATGTGATCCGTTTGGGAATGTAGAGACTCGTTTGAGATATTATTAAATGTGGAAACAAGAAAGGGTGTTGGATGGTGCTCTATTTGATGCACTCTAAACCAACGCACGGTACCGATGTTGGTAACACTCGGTGATGTCAGTTGTAGTGCTGAGTTATCGGACCAATTCAGGGCCTACCCACCAGCAAGGTTGGGCAGTGGGTCCCCTGTCGACTTATTCCAGGTTAACCCTCCAATCGGGCTGGGTAGTGGGTCGCCTGTCGACTTATTAGGGTCTACCCTCCAGTATGGCTGGGTAGTGGGTCGCCTGTTGACTTATTCCGGGTCTACCCTCCAGCAGGGCTGGGCAGTGGGTCGCATGTCGACTTCTTAGGGTCTACCCTCCAGCAGGGCTAGGTAGTGGGTCGCTTATCAACTTATTTCGGGTCTACCCTCCAGCAGGGCTAGGCAGTGGGCACCTGTTGACTTATTCCGGGTCTACCCTCCAGCACGGCTGGGCAATGGGTCGCCTGTCGACTTATTCCAAGTCTACCCTCCAGCAGGGCTAAGCAGTGGGTCATCTGTCAACTTGTTAGGGTCTACCCTTCAGCAGGTCTGGGAAGTGGGTCACCCGATGTGTTATCAAGGTTTACCCTCCAGCCGGGCTAGGAAGTGGGTCACCCGTTGGCATTTCAGACTCAGTCCTTATCTATGAGGTTAGTCAGTGAATTTTTCTCCGTGACTACCAGAGCGGGATCCTTGGTTGTACGGATCAGCGATGTGAAAGCTTTGACGTGAACTTAAGGCATATAAGAACGAGGGGCGCTTTTTCCACCGATACGCGTCCTTGCATCGTGACCTAAAAGCTGTGCGAGCGAGTCAGTGTCGTCCAAAGAGGATAGTGTCGTGGTGCGATGATTGAGACCCTTTGACTTGTACCTCCTAGGATGATGTGCAGGACGTTTGGGTTCAGTGTTAGATGTCCTTTGAACTGTTGGTGACTCTTCTTGGGCTAAGCTTGGAGATAGAGATCCCCTTACACACTCATTCAGGTTTCTCGTTGAGCATATATATACACACCCTACTATTGTTCCCACTCCATGGGTTCAGTTACTCTCCTTCTAGGAGGGGCAAAGATGCGCGGGGTATGCCATGTGCTTTCCGTGTCTATCTCCTCTTGGTTGGATGAGTCTACTCTCCTGCTATAGGCAGCGAAGACTTGACGAGAAGTTCGTTTTCTCACTGTCTCTAGCTCCTTGCATCTGGATGAGTCTGCTTCATTTCGCTTATTGGGTTGAGTTGCACTCTCTCTCTTTTGAACTCTTACACTGTTCTTTGCTCTGTCTACTACTCACCATTTTAGTACCTCCCTTGTTTCTCTCTTGAGATATTGGGGTATCCTAATGAGTATTTTTATACTCACCCTTTCTTGGGCTTTTCCCGTATTGGTGTGCCCTTTCAGACGACAGATAGGTCGGTCGAGACTACGGAGGAGTGTAGAGGACACATGAGCATGGGCTGCGTTCAGTGGCTGTAGAAAGACTTTCTGGGTGTGAGACTCACCAGCGGTTTACCTTTGTTTTACATGTTCCCGGGTTGTGGCACCTTTCTGGTTGGGCGCGTGTTTTTCCCCTTTTACTGTTCAGTTTACTTGTCAGTACTTTTCAGCACTTTTCATGTACTGGTTTGAGGTCGATGCACGTGTGTTGCTTCCCCTTTTATAGCAGTGTTGTATCTTTCTTTCCTTTCTCTGCACTTTTGCATTGAGTTGGCTGCGTGTGTGTGTACAGTTTCTTAGGAAAAGGCCTCCCCTAGTTTGTTTTGCCTTTGGCGCTAGTCGCCATCCCCTGGCCTATGGAGGCGGGCTTGGGGTAGTTGTGGCTCGAGCCCCGGTACAGGTCGGGTCGTGATATTCGAGTACACCAGATCGAAGAAAACAAGGATTAGGGCATCCGTATGGGAGACACGAGTCATTTTTCATGAGATAGAATAACATCAAAATTATTCAAACTGAGAATTCATAAAATTTTAAATGTTATATAACACCATTTATATTTTAACTGTCATTAAAAATAGGATTTCTACATCATTTATCACCTAACTGACATGAAAAAAATGAAAATCTCTTTATCATGTTGTTTTGAGGATAACCAACTTTATTAGGGAACATACTAGGCTTTTTCACATTGGTCATTATTCAACAGATATGAAAAATCACATTAACTGCATTACCACATAGATTGTAATATAACCAACATGATAAAGAAAGATAAATGGAATTTTCAACATGATAGTGAATAACTGATGTGAAAAATAATTTTTACACCAGTTCCCTTTACTTTTTAGTTTTCATTGTTTTACTCTACACCCTAGAGGTTTTCCATGATAGGTTTATATTCTAGCTATTACATATTTTTATTCTTATTATTCTACACTTCCTTATTGAGATGGTCCAGTTTGTGCATACAGGTACATTAGGAAAATTAATCCCATTTAAGATATGTCTTTAGGCACTAGTCTCTAGCCCCTAACCTATGCGAACAAGCACTACACCAAAAAATGTATTTCGCGGCGGTTTTTTTTTCGTTTCGCGGCGGTTTAAACCGCCGCTAAATGGTTTGGCGGCGGTTTTGAAAAACCGCCGCTAAATGTGGCGTCGGGAAACTATTGGCGGCGGTTTTAAGAACCGCCGGAGAACGTTTCGCGGCGGTTTTTTAGCGGCGGTTTAAACCGCCGCTAAATGTTTTAGCGGCGGTTTAAATTTTTTTTTAAATATTTATTTATTTATTTATTTATTTTGCGGCGGTTGTTTAGCGGCGGTTTAAACCGCCGCTAAATGAATTTTTTTTTATTTTTTTTATTTTTATTTTCCGTATATATTTATTTTTATATTCTTTTTTATATTATTTTTATTTTCCGTATATATTTATTTTTATATTCTTTTTCATATTATTTTTAATTTTCGTATTTATTTATTTTTAATTTTCGTATTTATTTATTTTTATTTATTTTTATTTATTTTTATTTATTTTTATTTATTTTTATTTATTTTTATTTATTTTTATTTATTTTTATTTATTTTTATTTATTTTTATTTATTTTTATTTATTTTTATTTATTTTTATTTATTTTTATTTATTTTTATTTATTTTTATTTATTTTTATTTATTTTTATTTATTTTTATTTATTTTTATTTATTTTTATTTATTTTTATTTATTTTTATTTATTTTTATTTATTTTTATTTATTTTTATTTATTTTTATTTATTTTTATTTATTTATATTTATTTATTTTCGTATTTATTTATTTTCGTATTTATTTATTTTCGTATTTATTATATTATTATATTATTATATTACTCCCCATGCCATGCACATGCCCCATGCCCATGCCCCATGCAATATATATAAATTCTGCGTTGGGTGAGATTTGAACCCTCAACCTCATGGATATCACTCAACACACTTTACCACTACACCAATCTCACTATATAGTTAATAAACAGAATATTATATACTTATATATATATTAATTGAAAAGACAAATAATACATAACTAATTGATATAAATAATAAAAATAAATAATAAATAATAAATAATAAATAACAAAGAATAAATAATATATAACAAATATTAAATAATAATAAATAATAAACAATAAATAATAAACAATAAATAATAACCAATAAATAATAAAGAATAAATAATAAATAGCAAAAATAAATAAATAATAATAAATAATAAACAATAAATAACAAATAATTAATAATAAATAACAAATAGTAAATAATAATAATAAATAATAAACAAGAAATAATAAATAAATAATAATAAATAACAAATAGTAAATAATAATAATAAATAATAAACAATAAATAATAAATAATAACCAATAAATAATAAATAATAAATAATAAATAATAAATAATAAAGAATAAAGAATAAAGAATAAAGAATAAATAATAAATAATAAATAATAAATAACAAATAACAAATAATAAATAAATAATACTAAAGAATAAACAATAAAGAATAAACAATAAATAATAACCAATAAATAATAAATAGAAAACAATAAATAATAAATAATAAATAATAAATAATAAATAATAAATAATAAATAATAAATAATAAATAATAAATAATAAATAATAAATAATAAATAATAAATAATAAATAATAAATAATAAATAATAAATAATAAATAATAACCAATAAATAATAAAGAATAAATAATAAATAATAAACAATAAATAATAAATAATAACCGATTAATAATAAATAGCAAATAATAAATAATAAATAATAAATAATAAATAATAAATAATAAATAATAAATAATAAATAATAAATAATAAATAATAAATAATAAATAATAATAAATAATAAATAATAAATAATAAATAATAATAAATACATAATATTAATGAATAATGATAAATAATAAATAAATTATAATTAAAAATGAGTAATAAACAATAAATAATAAAAAATAAATAATAAAAAATAAATAAAAAAGAATAAACAATAAACAATAAATAGTAAATAATAAATAATAAATAATCAATAATAAATAATGAATAATAAATAATAAATAACAAATAATAAATAAGAAACAATGTATTATAATAAATAAATAATAATAATAAATAATTAATAATAATAAATAACAAATAATAAATAAATTATAATAAATAATAAATAAGAAATAAGAAATAATAAACAATAAAGAATAAACAATAAAGAATAAAAAATAAAGAATAAACAATAAACAATAAATAATAAACAATAAATAATAATAATAATAAATAATAATAAATAATAATAAATAATAAATAATAATTAATAATCAATAAATAATAATAATTAATAAAAAATAAATAATAATAATAAATAAACAATAATAATAAATAATGATAAATAATAAATAAACTATAATTAAAAATATATAATAAGTTATAATAAATTATAAAAAATAATAAATAATAAATAATAAATAATAAATAACAAATAACAAAATAATAAATAAATTATAACAAATAAATTGTAATAAATAAACAATAAACAATAAATACATAATAATAATGAATAATGATAAATAATGATAAATAATAAGTAATAAATAATAAACAATAAATAATAAATAATAATAAAAAATAAATAATATTTAATATTTAATAAACAATAAACAATAAAAAATATATAAGAAACAATAAACAATAAACAACAAACAATAAACAATAAACTATAAACTATAAATAATAAACAATAAATAATCAATAATAACAATAAATAATAAATAACAAATAAAAAAATAAAAAATAATAATAAATAAGAAACAATGAATTATAATAAATAAATAATAACAATAAATAAATAATAATAAATAAGATATAATATATAAAACGCATGAAAAAACATGAACAGACATGACAATGGAGGAAAATAATGAAAACACATGAAAACGGATGGGGAAGCACTGATAAGCATGAGAAAACATGACAACTCTGAAAAACCTATTAAAAATTCAACATAATCATCATAACCCCCCCCCCAAACCCATTGATAATGATAATAATCCATGGAGTCATGGAGTCAATAATAGATAGTAATAAATGGAGCAACCGTTAAAACCCGTTAAAACAGTCATAAAGTGACAAAAATATTGAACTCACAGTAACAGAGATAACTTATGATCCGAGAGTCCGTTCCAGATCTGCGACCAATCAAATCAAAGATCCGGAAATGTTCTTCGACCTGATATGTGAAATAGACTGAATGGATGGGTGGATCAGAAGTTACGACCATTTAAAAAAAAGCTGACGGGGAACGGGTGCTAGAAACGAGGCATCGAAAAACATAACAAACCCGGTACCCACTAAAATGGGCATAACATATGATCCAGGAGTCCATGTGGGCACCGCGACCAGTCAAACTGAAGCTCATGGAACGAGCTATGATCTGGCAGGCGGAGGAGTCCGAATGGACACGCGGATAAAAAGTTAGGTCCGTTTGAAGGCAAGTTCGAAGGGGCACCGGTGACGGAAAGAGGGTTTTGGAGGCCTTCGGAGGGGTTTTTGGGGTCGAAAACCTTGACAGAAGCTTGCTTTTGTCAAACCGGTGCGTAGCTCTCTTCGCTGGCTTCGATTTGATATGTGGTGGAGCCAAAACGGACACCCGGAGCGAAAGTTATGGCCGTTTGAAGTTGGAAAACTTTTTTCAACTTTCTTATAACTCTTATATCTTCCCGGCCTTAAATCGGCTCTGGGTTTTCATCATATGTGCCTCTAGATCTCTTCAATGTCTTCGATTTGACTGGTCGCGGCGCTCCAGCGGACTCCCGGGTCAAAAGTTATGACCGTTTTAGTGATTTTAGAGTTTCTTAGGTTTTTTTTAGGTTTTATTATTTTTTTCCCGCGCTTGCATTTCGCGGCGGTTTTTTCGCGGCGGTTTAAAACCGCCGCTAAATGACCCATAAAATTATTTTTAATTTTTTTTTTTTTTTTTAAAAAAAAAAAATTACGCGCGTGTCGCGGCGGTTTTTTGGCGGCGGTTTTCAAAACCGCCGCGAAATAGCTGCCCCGATTTTTTTTAGCGGCGGTTTTCAAAACCGCCGCTAAAAAACCGCCGGGAAATGGGCAGTTTGTTGTAGTGAAGCTTGGGTTAGTCTAGGCTCAAGCCCCGGTTAGGTTCAGGTCACAAAATTCCATTTTTACAACATTTATATCTTAACCTATATAAGTGGTGGGTTTGAGACATTGATATTCTTTGTTGTAATCTCACTTCCGTACAACTATCTTTATAGTTCATTTATTTTTTTTATTTTTTTTGTAGTTATATGATAAGGGTATGAAAATAATATATGCCAAATGTAATAGTGTTTAAAAATTAATTGAAAAGAAGATATGAAATTGATTTTTTAAGAAACATTGGTAAAGAATAAATTAGTGGGTTGAAAAGTATATATATATATATATATATATTAAATATTATGAGAGATAAAAATTTGAAAAGCAACAATACTTAAAAAATGAAACATTAAGGAAAGAAATTTATGTAGAAAAAAAATTATTAAAAACAACCATAAACGTGAAATTTGTAGTATTTAATGCAATATCAAAGAGAAATAAAATAAAAACAAGGTATCATAATCTTACCAAACTGAAACTATCTCAATGGTTGAAAATGGTGAGTGGTGGTTTCAGAAACATAAAAAAACATACATGAAATAACATGCAAGGATAAATAACATGAAATAATTGAAATAGTATAACCTATGTTAAAAAGATCCTAATTGAAATTATGATATCAATGGGAATAATGTGAATTTCTCAAACCTATTTTTCTCTCATATGTGAATGATTGAAGTCTTTCTCACTGGATATCATTTTCAACCAACTTCACAAAATAAATTCGGATGATTGGAAGTAATTTATAATAATTTAAAATAATAAAAATAATAAATTTTCAATTCCTGAGAAGTGGAAACCATAAAATGTAGAGTTTTTACCTCTCATTGGGCTTGTGACCATGGTTGATAATGAATCAAGCAAGTATCTTTCCTTTTTCTTTTTCTGGTATAGTTGTTCGAATCATGATTATTAAATATTTCACAAGCCCCATTAAAAAAACATATATTAGAAAAATAAAACACAGAAAGTAGCGTAATAGTAATAATGGTGAAAACATTATAACAGAAATCAGAAACACATACATTGAATACAACATAATAATAATGAATAGAAATAAATAATGGTGAAAAGATCATATTTACAATAGATATATCATGATATAATTATATGAAACTACTTAAAATCTTAAGAATGGTGCATGGATACTCATGATTTATTATGAAACTCTCTTCAGACTCCTAGAGATTTAATCACAGTTCTATAATAAATAATATACACAGGTTCGTTAAAAATGAATTTAAGCCAAAAATATTATAATGCAATTAAAGTACTTGTCTAAATAGAAACACGTGGTGAACGATGTCTTTATAAATGTGTTTTATCATAAAGAATGAGAGACTGAATATCAATGTCAAAAATAAAAAAGGAAATAGACCTGTAATTCACCAATGCCATCAGAATCTGGAGATCCAATTTTAGATTTTCAAACAATTTTGGCTTGATGTCCTAAAAACATGTAAAAGTATTAGAGACTTTAGAGGGAAATAGAAAAAATTAAATAAAATTTATGAAATAAATAAATAAACACAGTGATTTTCTATAATCATACAATTCTCATGTGTAAAAATAAAATCATAGTTTTGATATGGATATTAATATACAATGGTTTTGATTCTGATTTCATGGGTTAAAATAAAAATGATTTAACAGTTTAATCTTACATTAACATGTGTATAGTTATATTCTACTAAATCCAGTGACATGGTTGGTGCAATAATGAGATATTTGTTATTATTATTTTCATAGTTAATTAAATGAATAATTAAATTTAAATTTTAATGTGCTAGCTATATGTGAAAAGGAATCATAGCTGCATTAATCAAATATTTAATTATACAAAACTTTACAAACTGTTGAATCTTATCAAAGAACATTAAATAGATATTGAAAAAATAAATCATACTATAACATATTTAATTTCTGTAAAATAAATTTAAAAGTAATTATGTTGTAATATTATAAATGTAAACACATATTAGAATGTGAAATTTTAAATTTTTAAACCTCACAAGTTTTTTTTACCTTCCATGTGAAGGAATAGACGAATTAAACATCATCTTTGTATAATCGTTAAGAAAATAAAAAATTTTATGACTGAATTCATCTCATGAAGAGAAGCCTATGTTATCCTCTACAAAAAATTAAATAATGGAGTTTCCAGGGAATAAAAGAATGAACCCAGTTGGAAAATGAAGAAGACAACGTCATAATTTCTTACATCGACATGTATGGATAGGTTGATAACTGGTTGGGAACTCGGTTGGGGAATGCAGAAGACAATGTCATCCATAATAGGATTAAGGTAAAAACTCAAATCCCCTCAAAAGAATAAGTTCATTCAATTCAAGAAGAAAATGACAATTAAATGTCAAGCATACATAGGATGGGGATAAATTTTTTAAGAGAAAAATGAGCTCAGAGGCCCTTATATTAAATAAGAAATATTACAAAAGGCGAAACGAATGAATTTTACATTTATCTCAGAGTAAAAGAGGTGCCATATCATCAGGTAGAATGTGCAAGTGAGTGCAGATTTCTGCATTGACTCCTTTGTTGGCCAGCCCATCAACAATATAGCTCGCCTACCTAAAAGTGTGGGCAATGAAGTGATTCAAAGAGTGATGTTTTTCAATACAGTTCACCCATTTAGTAGCTAGCTTCCATGAGAGATGCCTCTGATCCTCTCAAACAACTTGCACGAGGGTAGTGGAGTCACAATCAAACCATATACAATTCCAATCCTTTTGTATTTCCCAATAAATCGCTATTATAAGTCCTATCAGCTCCACTTCCAAGGATGTGAGGTTACCACAAGGACCAAAAAAACATTCAACGACATACCCATTCACATCCCTGAAGATAACACCATATCCCGAGGGACTTGGGTTACCCCTTGATGCTCCAACTGTGTTGCATTTTAGCCATCCTGCAAATGGCGGTGTCCAAAAAACTTCCATGGTATAATGAGGGGTCGAGTAATTACCAGTGATATTCAGTCTCCTAAAGATTATCCAATCATCAACCAAATTTCTACATTTTTCCGAGTATAGATTGTTCGCATCATAAACTACCTCACGAATGATGTCCAGCACGCGACCAAAGATGAAGTCGGACATACTGTGTACCATAGAATTCCTACAGCTCTAGATATAGTGGATGAGTTCAGCACATGCAACCTGACAAAGTATCTCCACCTGCTTGGAAAGCTGAACATTAACCATGGCATAAAGAAGAGCTTGAACATATTCAAAAGGAGAAGATTGCAGTCTGAAAATATGTTGTACTTCCATCCATAAAGAAGAGGAAGCATTGCAACTCAAAAAGAGATGATCAACATCCTCTCTATGTTTCCTGCAAAGTTCACATCGAGAGAATAAAGCAATGCCAACCCTTTATAGATTGGCATCCACTGGTAACTTGTTGAGGGACAACCTCCATAAGAGCGTAAACCGAGAGGGTGTCATCCAGTTTTTGTTCAAATTTCCAATCCACTGTTTTTCACTATTGATCAAATGATGGTAGATGCTTTTTGAATCAAGAAGTCCTATGGGAGAGCCTTCCCAGATAAGAGTATCCTCTAAATTAACAAAATCATAATTGGCCACCATATTGATAATGTCATCCTCCACCATTTCCATATTATCCTGCTCCCTAATCGTGATGTTGTTGATAGTTCAACTTTCTTCCAGGTTAACACGATTAATGAGAGGCTCCCCTGTCCAATTATCATACCAAAACCTCAGGGAATAGTTCCTTCTTACCAACCATTTGGAGTGACCCATAATTTTATGAAAGATAGATTTTATCCCAGGCCATATAGAAGACTCAACAAATCTGAATTTTCCATCAATAAGCTTTGCCATAAATCTGTCTCTAAGAAATTCAAGGGCAGAAAATTTGTTGTTAATCATAACCAAGAACACTGGGAGATAATTCTAAAAGAATAAAGTTATCCTAAAGGGGCATAATTACCCAAAATTTATAATAGTGAGAGAATAAAAATGAAGGACTTTCACCATTGAAATATGGAAGCTGGGATAAATAGATACGAGCACCATATATTTGATATGTGAACAACGAACCAGTAAAGGGGGAAAAGAAAGCTAAAAAGGGGGAAGAAACCAAAACTACAACCAAAATCAGGGAAGTTAAAGCTAGCACAAATTTCAACCACAAGATCGCTTGTTTGAAATTTATCAACCAACACACACCCCTTGATGAATACAAACCCCGCCATGCCAAACCAAATACATTTGGGGACATAAATCTAAGATCCCTTTTCCACTAAGCTAAATATGACTAAGGTGGTCCTCCACATTACTCAAAGGAATAAACAAGCACATGCCCCAGACAGTCGGGCGTTGATCATGGAAAACCAATGAGTGAGGGGGGAGGATGAATAAGGGCCTTGAATTTGACCTGACAACCACACAAAACAACGATGCCTACAGATGTACCATAATAAACAAAAAAACCATGAATGATAACATAAACCACAAAACAAGATGGAACCCTAAAAAGTAATGGAGGGAAACGAATCCAAAGATGAAATCATTGGGCTGAGAATAAGACTCTCAAAGTAAGGGACTAATTATAGAAAGAATACAAATAAGAGAGAAGGAAAAGGTAAGAAGGAAACTTGGAACCTAAGGATTAGTCACTACCTAAGATAGGAGATGAAGGAACCCAACATTTGAGAGAAGTATCTTAGCTATAAAGGGGATATTATTTTTACATAAACCACATTTTTTAACTATGCCCATATTTTCCATACACTATCACTATTGATAAAGGGTTCTTAATGTGATATTCTAGGATAAATTAGTCCAAGTATGTGATAGAGTATAATTTCTACCTACCTTGGTAGGTGGGTGGTGAACCAACCCAACTAGCCCCATGAATGATTCAATATTGATTATTGCACATGTTGAATGTGCAGTCTGCCATTACTGATGGTAGGTGGGGAATGGTGGAGAATTGATGGGAGAGTTGTTTCAAACATGAAACCTCCCACCATAACTATTTAAGGAGTCATGGGAGATTCATCAATCATAAAATCCAAGCTAGAGATCTTGATTGTTTTTGAGATATGAAAGATCTCCATGTGAGAGAGATGGAGGTGTTAAGAGGGAGTTTTTGTAACCTTTATTCAAGTTGAAATAAAGAACATTTTTTCTTCCATTTTATTCCTCCATTCATCTCTATTCATGATCAATGAATTAAAAAAGGTGGTATTAGAAGAGGTTCTAGAGAAATGGGGGAGAGTAGGGGAAATTTTCTAGTGACCAAAAAAATAATGCTTCCCCAAATCATGTTTTGAAGTCATATTTTGAATTTCATGGTTAGCTAATTCCAAAATTATAAAAAAACATTGAAAACAGAGCCAAGACGAGCTTGCTAGGCTCAGTCAATGTTTGGTCAAACTTCAGTTTCTATAGTACCCCTTACTAGAGAATAAGTCACTATTTAGATACCAGTGATATTACAGTGATTCTCTAGAAATTTCTATGGCATGCCACGTCAGTGCCACATCATCATCACGTCATCAGTTGATCTTATACATTGACACTATTTTGGTCATATATTGATCAATCAGTATCCGATTTCGATGATCTAGGAGTCGATGTCCCCATTTTTGACCATTCTTAACACAACAACGAACTCAATTTTTCAAAATTACACACCTATATTTAAATAATTAAAATTCAATGGAGGAACCATCCATGGGAGAGATGATCATGTTGAATTCTTAAAACTAATCCATTTAGAAGTCTCAAATGAGGGATCTACTTAATGAAAAGGATATTTTTTACCCCATTGGGATCAAGGGAGTCAACCCCAATGGCACTAAGAAATTAGAGAGGAAGAAGATGAAAAAAATACGATCGGTCAAATCTGTCAATGGATCAATCACAATGTTTATCACCATGTTGCTCAAGATAATGGTACATAAAAACTTTGAATAAAGTTGTAAAATACCTATCAGTCAAAGACTGATTGAAATAAGATCCTCTTGTTGAAGCGATTGATGAATATTCGACTACATAGTGGAAGATCAATAGTTGAGCACACCAGTGAATTTCAAAGCCTGAGGAACTAGTTGGTGGATTTCAGTAAAACTCCTAATGATGAATATTAGGCGAACCAGTTACTCTACAAAATTCTCAATAGATGGAATAAACATGTTGTCTCACTCAACAACTCGGTTCTTGGAGGCTAAATTACAATGACAATGGTAAAGGATGCATTGTTTAATGAGGAGGCCCAAAGGAATGACACGATTTACAACCAGATGCAAGCTATCATCTTGGGGAAGAGATGGAGACAACGAGGAAACCACGGGGTAGGAAGCATAGATCGAAAAAAGAGAAAAGGAAGATCCACAGATAGTAGGATACCATCATACAAGTGCTACCATTATGGCATGAAGGGACAAATGAAAAATAATTGGGCAAATTTACTACAAGAAAATGGTCAAAGTAGAAATCAAAAAAGATGAAATAGAGATGAACTTGTAAGCATTATTAGTGAAGGTGATATTTTCTCCAAAGATGAAGAAGATACATGCTTTCATTAGTAAATCCATGACATAGAATTGGTGGTCGATACTACAACTTCATACCACATCACTCCACATTGTGAATATTTCTTGACTTATGAAGTTGGTGAATTTTGTGTAGTTAAGATGGGGAATACCATTTTGGTGGAGATTGTTGGTATGGGTGATATCGAAGTCAAGATGAATGTTAGATACCCAATCACCCTGAAGGATGTTTATCATGTTCTAATCCTTCAACTCTACCTGTTATCATGTATAGTATTTGATCTACAAGGCTATGGAAACATCTTTAGTAATGGATCACGATAGATTAAAAAAGGAGAAATCACCATCGCTTGTGGACATATATGTGGTACATTGTACAAAAATCATATAAAGATATGTGAAAATAGGATCAATATGGTGGAAGGAGATACATCCAATATGTGACATAGGAGACTCAGCCACATGAGTGAAAAAGGGTTATCTACCCTGAAAAAGAATAAGTACATTAGTATTAACAAGGATGCATCATGTTACCCTTGAAAATACTGATTTTATGGGAAGAAGTATAGAGTCTCATTTGATACCACTTCATCATAGAGATCAAAGTTATTGGATATGGTGCACTTTGATGTATGCAAACCCATGGAGTTGGATTTATTGGGAGGTAACAAATATTTTATATCCTTTATTGATGATGCATCTATAAGGGTATGGGTTTCTTTCTTACAGATGAAAGACCAAGTACTGGACTACTTCAAGATGTTCCATTCCATGGTAGAGTGTGAAATTGGAAGGAATATGAAGTGTCTTTCTTTAGAAAATAGTGGAGAGTACACATATAAGGAATTTGATTCCTATTGTAGGATTCAAGGCATCCAATATGAGAGTTCGGTCACACGCACCCCACAACACAATAGAGTTTCAGAAAGGATAAATAAAACCATCAAGGAGGAGTTCAGAAGCATGATGAGTTTGGATAAGCTCCCTAAGTCATTCTGGGGATAAGATTATTAGGTTTTATGCTACCTCATCAATAGATCACCATTGGTAACTTTGAATTTTGAGATTCCATAGAAGATAAGGTTTGGTAAACACCCCACTTACTCTCATTTATGAGTATTTGGATGTTTGGAATATGAACATGTATCTAAGGAGCTCATGCAAAAGCTATCTAGGATATATACTCCATGAATATTCATCAGCTATCGATATGATGAGTTTGGATACAAGCTTTAGGACTCAAAGGAGAAAAAGGTTATCAGAATCAGAAATGTCGTATTCCATGAGAACCAGACGATCAAGGACATTCCAAATTCTAGAATGTCTCAAAGGGAAAGTGTCTAGGAATCAGTTCATGATCCCAAATTTGTACCAGTACCACCTGTCAATGAATAAGTGGATTTTAAAGAAGACTCATTGATAGTGGACCGAGAGGCAGTGGAGGAGGATATTGAGAAGGGGGATACTCAATCCTCTCTAAAAGATGTTACAGAAACATAATAGGATATAGGTGATGTTGTGCCTCCCGAACCTAACATTTCACAGGTTTGAAGATCTTTAAGAGGAAGGATTTCATCCAAAAAATAATCAGAGTCATAGTACCTATTTCTAACTAATGTAGGGGATCCATGTTCTAGCTCATGTAAAACATTGCTAAATTAGTTTCAAAAAACATATTTTCCTAGAAAATAGAAATTACATATGAACCCCTAGGATGAAATCTTGAGCATCAGCCTTTGAATAATCAACAACAGGACATTCACTATAGCTGTAATCATCCCCCAGAGTGATATCCAACCACCTTTAAAATTACAAACAAGAAACTTCCACTCTAAACTAATGAATTGATATTTATTTTGACAATACTAGTATTTTATAACCCAAAAAACACTTGATCCAAATTCATCATAATCTCTAATTCCTCCTTGAAAAATATGCACATTTACAATACCTTTGAAACTAAATCAACCAATGAGTTTTACTTCCATAAAAAAAGATAGAAATTATAGTCCTCCCAAATCTATCATACTGACATCAGAAAATACCCCAAAAAACCCCTTCACCACCATAGAACTGAACTATCAATGCCTCCCAAAAAAGTTTTAACATCTCGATCCTACCCCACAAACTGACATGTCTCCACACATAGGAACACTTTTAAAAAACAAAATCTGAATCCTTCCAGCCTCGACCCTAATAAATAATAATATATATCTTCAAACCTCATCTATTTAGTGAAAAAAAATATGGAATGACATCATAGAGAATCCACCCAGTAAACAATATTCAACTATTGAGACACTGAGTAAGAGGATTCAGATGAAGAATAAGAGTAGGAACAAGGAATCCAAATCAATGTTCATAATTATAGAAACATGAAAAGAAATAGAAATAATTAAATAAACCTCAAAAGTAATAAATATTATCCTAAAATATAAAAACACGCACTGGAACCTATCTACATAAATATCGCAGTCTCGTATATCCTAATTGGAATTAATGCTTGGAGAAATCACTCAAAAACTAGTCACTGAGAAAATCTATCTATCCTTAAAAAAACTTATACTTTACCCATATCCCACCCACCACCATAAAACACTACCGAGGATCGTGTGTGCCTCCAACATCCACCACTCAACATAACATGGTCTCAACCCAAACTACATTGAAAGAAAATTACCATGGGGAAAATGTATTCCCTTCAAGACTCTACACTAAAGGAAATGAAAATCATGCACAAGACACCACCATTTCTTAGATAAAAGATCCAAATTTAATCCATTATTATATTTCATCCCAATTCCCCAAATATCCCTTTCTTGGCACATAACCACCCACTTAACCCAATGTAGCGATCTATAACCTGGATCACCGCCCCACCAATAATTAGAAAAGGAATAGTTCAATGATCCAAAAAAAATATAGGACTAAAAAATAAACTCATGGTGAACATATAAATACCCAATTCCACTATATTATTGAGAAACCTCTTCCCTATCCTAAAAAAGATTCAATTTTCATCCCTATAGTTTACCAATAACCTTTTCTTTCATCCATTAAAAATATTTCCCTTGTGACATGCCAAAAAATGGGGGAATTCCTAGATTTTTGAAATTGTTTAAAATCTCCTGAAACCCATAAAATGGTTTAATATCATCTCTATATATTTTAGACATGTCATGGAAGAAGAAAGGATATATTTATCAATGTTCACTTTCAAACCTGAAGAACTCTTATAGTGACATAAAATCCCCAATAACTCATGACATTCTATATTTGTGTCCTTGGTAAGAGGATGGTGTGTAAGGGTCCTATATTGTAGGTTGCGTAAGGGTGATGGGGTTTGGATCTAATGGCGAAAGAATAATTATTTATTGCCAGGGAATGTAATTTTTATGGTTCACTAGCCACTAAGAGCGATGAATGGAGGAAAATGAGGATTTTATTACACCAAAAACAAAGTTTTCAATATAACCATCCCACACCTCCATTTATTTCCCACATGGAGATATCAAGGCTCTCTAAAATAGTGAAGAGATCTCTGGCTCAGATATGATGATACTAGATGGCACCCCATTCCCTCCTTTTATAGCCTTGGTGGGAGGTGTCATGTTTGAAATAGTTCCGACCAATCCACACCTACCTTCAAACATAGAATCATTTACATTAAACATGTTCAACATCTAATTTTGAAGCAACCATGGGCTGGTGAGGTTAGTTCACTAGCCACCTCACAAGGCAGCTGAAAAAAAAACTATCAATTCTCCCCATGCAGCTCCAAGATGATGGAGCATCTGCAAAGGTCTATCTTCTTCCGAGAAAACACCTTTATCAACATATCCACTAGGTACTCCATTTTGTGGATATTCACAAGTCACATCAGCTGTCGATCCATCACATCATGTATCGAATGATAATGAATTTGGATGTGCTTTGTCCGAGAATGGTACATGGAGTTCTTGCGGAATTCCAAATAACTTTGACTATCTAAATGAACCTAGTACTTCTTCTGGATTAATCCAAGCTCCTAGAGAAAATTATTTTGCCACAACATCTCCTTTCCATCTTCTAAAGTAGCAATTTACACTACTTCCATTGTGAATAAATCAATTCACTTAGGCAACCTTGACTGCCATGATACATCTCCTCCAGTAAAATTATAGATGTATCGTGATGTAGTCTTCCTACTATCAGGATCTTCGACCATATATGAATCTTTATATCCCTCCAAGAGAGTTTTGAATCCTCCATAGAACAAAAATAGCTTTTATGTACCTTTAAGATACCGCAGTATCCACTTGACTGCATCCACGTGTTGCTTCCCAGGACTGGAGAGAAACCGACTCATGATTTCCACTACATGGGAAATGTCAGGTCTCGTACTCACCATATTGTATATCAAGCTTCCAAGTACTGAGGAGTATGGTATCATCTCCATCGCCTCAATTGCATCCTTGGATGATGGGCATGAAATATTTCTCAAATTCAAATGTTCAGAAAGAGGAATGCTCATAGTTTTGGCTTTGTCCATGTTGAAATATTTTAGTACACGTTCAACATACTTCTTCTGGGATAGCCATAAAAACTTCTTATTTTTGTCACGAATGATCTGAATCCCCAAATCCATTGAGAAAATCCCATGTCCTTCATAGAAAAAGACATGGAAAACCCCTTCCTTAAATAGATAATATTCACTGCATCCTTCCCAATGATCAACATGTCATCAGCATAAAGTAGAAGTGCAACAAATTTTCTATCCTGAAATATCTATATGTAAACACAGTAGACTTAATATTTCCTCTTATACCCATTACTCGTCATGGATGAGTAAAACTTCTTGTACCACTCTCTAGGTGCCTGTTTTAGTCTGTACAAGCTCTTAAATAATTTGAAGATGAGGTTTACTTGTCCAGAAACCTCATGTAAGAACCAGATTATTCATTCTTATATAGATCCTTTAATTTTTATGTATAAATATTTAATTTGGACCTAATAAGAATGAATAATGATTTAGTAAAGGTTACGAGGGGTTTTGAGGATTTTTCAGACCCCAAAACCCATCTTTTTGTAGAAAACAGACTATGCGCATGATTTAGACTAAACCGTGCGGGATTTCCACACGGTCTGCCAAATCATGCAGATGGTATTTTTTCAGGCAATGACACATCACATGGTTGGTGCACAACCATGCAGTCTAACCATGCAAATTACCATTTTTCTTAGGTAACTATGTATGGATGGAACACAGTTTGATCAAACCATGTGGAGGAATAATTTTCAGGCATAACCGTCTGACACGGTTTGTGCACGGTTCGACAAACTATGCGGACAAAATGTTCATAGGATAAAAGCCTATGTAAAATGTCTAAAACGCACTTAATGATCTATTATACCAACCCCTTCTTCCCTAATCTGATTTTATGTGAGATTGACCTATTTCTCTCTCAATTTGGTGTTTGTTGAAGATCAAATCTTGGAATCAAGAGATCTTCTTTGTCTGGATTCCGATCGAGCTTATGTTCATCACATTGGATGCACAATGGTAAGTACTCGAGTCCTATTTAGACATTATTCTTCTCTTTCTATCTCAACCTAGTTATCTCCATATGAGCGTTTTTTACCTTTTCTTAGATCTACTCTGATCTGAGGAAAATCAAGGGTCGATACCGGAGGAGAAGTATCATACAAACCTAAGGTGGGTGGTAAATAACACATCCCTAAAGTTTGTTGTTTTTGGAATGTTCATGTGGGGCCTTCCGATTTCATTGGAGAGAATTTCTTAAATTTACATGCCATGATTATACTTGTTAGAATTGTATGGTTATGCTCTTTCCAAATATTTGATTAGTTGTTAGTGGTTACACCCACAATTCAATCTGCCTCATGTTGAAGGTTATGCCATAACTGGGTTTTTAGTGTTTTTGACACATTTAAGCCAACATTCGGGTGTGACTTTGCTTGAAATTCCAAAAGTTTATTATTCCTATAATAAATAGTTTGTTGTTTAATGAGGATTGCATAATGGCATGTACCATGTATGCTCACCAATTGAACTGCCTAATTTAAGTGATTCAAATGATTATTAAATGTGCAAAGAGGAATGGAAAGTATACTATGTATATAACTTAGAATTATTAAAAGAGATTGAATAAAGGTCACATTTCTGTAGAACTCCTTTCCATGTTGATAAGGTAGCAGAGTGAACCTCAATAATTGAATATTCTTTAATGATTAACTAAGACATAATTAAATGGTTGAAATGCTACTTGGCCTATCTATGCTAATAGAAGACAAGGATTGGGCTAATAAATAAATGGTTTCAACTCTACATGACCTATCCACGCTAATGGAAGGAAAAAAATTAACCAAATGAATTAATACATGATTAAAAAATCAAATAGGAATGGACTGACTCGAGATCACATAGGATTCTAAGAGGATTATACCTTGGGTCTTGGGAACCCCATTCTGATTTAGGGATGCAGTTTTCATAGGTTGATACCCACCTAGATTACCATTCTTGTCTATTCCTTGGATTCCTGGAATACTACCATTGGATCCCTTTCATTATTGTATGATATCTTATTTACACTCCTTAGATCTAGCATTGAAATGTAGGTGCCATGGATACACTCATTGGACCCAGTCCTTTCTTAGCCCCATTTTACCTTGGATGCACTCCTTGGACTCGGTAGGCACCTTATTATGGAATTCCATGGACTATGCTCCTTGGATTACACTCTTACCCCTTATCTAGACTCAGATACTACTAAGTTATCTTTCCATGAGTTTATATTACCTTGGTTTTTAACCTGGAACTCCCTCACTAGATATCATTTTAAGGTTGCCTTGTTACATAATGAGACCTTCACTACTTATATTATCATGAGGTGATGTTAGTGTTTTCTATGCCTCAGGTGACCTATTAACATTAAATGGTAATTACTTAATAAAATTAACTGGTTACATGTTCAGACAGAAGCCAAGGGCTGAAGCAGGTACTTGGGTATTTAGTTATTTTTTACTGGTTGATTTATTTTATATATACATGCCTACATACAGATATATTCCATTATATGGGATGAATGTTATAGACAACATTTGTGGTGCCCCACTGAGAATTATCTCACACCCTCTCCAGGAACTTTTGGTACCCGAAGTAGATTATATGACTACAGGTGTGTACAAAGGGAATCATACAGCTTCCAACACTTGATTGTGTGATAATAGGATGGAGCTTTAAATCATATGACCGAGTTAGATCTCGGAATGCTTGGAGTCATATTTGTTTTCCTTTACATTGTGGGAAATATTATGCCTATTTTCTTGTATCCATGATTTTCAGTTTTCTAGTGACATGAAATTACATTATAATTGTTCAATTGATATAGCTATGGTTGTTCTAATTTACCTATTGCATCAATTTTCTTCTGTTGTTTCATTATATTTCTCCCACTGTTTACTATTAAATTATATTCCTTATATTGTTCTATGATATGCTAATGAGGGTATAATCTTCCAACACACACACCCTAGGCCCCCGCTGCTATTTGGCATCCTCTGGCGTTCAGGATGATGAGCTTGAGACCATGTGGCCCACCGGGCACGGGGCACTCGTTAAGTGGCATCTAGGTCCGAGTAGTCACAAAGTGGTATTAGAGGGAGGTTTCTTTTCTTGCTTTACTATTTGGAGACACTAGATTAGAGAATAGGAATTCTTGGGACATGGTCATAAGTCATGCATGGACATTGCAAACCCATGTTCAAGGTAAAATCCAAGTTACCCAAAATGTAATTGTTATTCTATTTTTCCTATTACAATTTATATTATTTCATCATTGGGTGACACACATGTTTTGTGGTGTTGGTCATTTTTACTTAGTTTGAGAATTTATTTTATCCTTGTCCTGATGATATGAGGGAAATGATCATTTTTACATGCATCATTATAGGAACCTAGAATTCACATGTCATGCATATTTTCATGCCATACAGGTGCATTTCACTTCCTTGAATTTCTTTATATGCATATGATTTTTGAGTGATGTTGTGATAGTTTGATTGTACTTCTATTACATTGGATGTGATTGAGTAGTTTTCTGTCTCAATTCATGTGGTGTATGGGCCCTCATGGGTTGGGATGTTTAATTTACCGAGTCAATCCATTATAATATAAAGAAATGGGTGTCATTTTGGGTGATAAGTTCATGGAAACTGAGTCATCAAAAATGACTATCCATTATAAAGTAAATCTTGAAATATAAAATGATTTGGTTTCACATACTTATCCATACTTGTCATGTTTATGAAAGGTAAAGGATTGAACCTAGAAATTAACTACAAAATGACATAAACCTTATACTTGAGAACTTGCTGATACCTGGACATATAAGAGAATAGTTTGGGTAGTGTTCATTGGGTAGTGAGTTTTCTTACTCTTAGCTTCCATTAGTGATGATTTATCCTTTATCCTAAGCTTATTCTAAGATGTTTTCTTGGAATTTTTAGACCAATGTCTCCGTTTCGTCCTCGTGTCATTCGCCAGGAGGGTGGTGACGACCATGTTCCAAACATGGTGGGCCCTAATCCGTCAGTCTTACTTCCAGGAGAGCCACTTGATGCACTGCCTTTTGTACCTAATCTGGGAACTGATTCCCAAGTCCGTTATAGTTTTCTATGTCTGATGCAGTCCATGAAAGGTGCTCCATGTGGTGCACCTATGATGGTTGATCTGACCCACGAGTTCCAGCAACAACATCCTTTTACCTTTTCAGGGGATGGAGGTTCTCGGGCTACTAAGTCTCGGATAGAAGAAATTATATCTATCATTGAGCATCTTGAAACGACTTTAGAGAGAAGATCCAAGTTTGATGTATACATGCTTCGAGATTCAGCAAAGTGTTGGTGGTATGTGGTTACCCACACTAGTCATCATCAAGGTATGTTATGGGTTGACTTCCAGACTTCCTTCTATGATATTTTCATTCCTTAGGCACTGAGGGATAACATAGCTAGATATTTCATGCATCTCGAGTAGGGTTTTACGTCATTTATGGAATATTCAGCATGTTTCACTGATTTACAACACTTTTCACCGCTTCTAGTCAGTGATGAGATTTCGCGTGCTAGACGTTTTGAGGATGGGATCCAGTATGCTAGCCAAACTTAGGCGAATGTCTTTCACCTTCCTACATTTTTTGAAATAGTTGATCATATCCTTATCACTGAAGGTAACTTGAGGTATGATGCATGTACCAGATTTAAAGGATCAGTACCACATTAAGCTACTAGTTCTTTCGGTGGCAAGAAATGTTTCCTCGAGGTTTTTTGTCAGGGCAGTAGCAGCCATAGTATCCAGTTTGATAGCACTATGGTGTGTCATCAGTGTGGAAAACCATGGCATAAAGAAGCCCCACTATGATAGATACCCTATAGAGTGATGAGCTTGCGATTGAATGGGTCATCTTCAGCATTTCTACAGGACATTTTCACCAGCATCGAGTGGAAAAGGATTTGTGCCAGCTCCACCTTTAGAAGTGAGTTATTGTGCGCCACGTCAGATAGGGAGTTGGAATAGCACCGATAGGTCGAGATGAGGAGGAGTTCGTGGTCGTGGTAGTCTGATCCCTGATCACCAGCAACACCAATAGAACAGTCATGATCGTGGTAGTCCATCTGTTTCATAGGGTTGTGGATTAGGTCTGTTGCATGCTTTACAGTCGATACCTGAGGATCAGGTTGTGAGACCATATACAGTACGAGGTAATATTCTAGTAGCCTATACTATTTTCTCTACTTTGTTTGATACATTTTATTCAAACTACTTCATTAATGTATCTATCATGGAATTTCTCGAACTGGATATACAATATCACTATGGTGTAATAACCCTCGATACACCGTTGGGAATACAGACGGAGGAAATACGCCAGTGTAGGGACAATCCCCTTGAGGTAGGCAGTTACCCTTTCTTGTGGAATCTATTTTTTCTCAAGGTTAAAGGCTTCAATGACATTTTTGGGATGGATTGGTTAGTCCACTATCACACCATTGTAGACTTTTATTGCCATAGGGTTTCTTTTACATCACGATAAGGTAGCAGTTATCTTTTCAAAGGTGAGTGGGATGTCCAGGATGGGAGAACTAGACCTAAGCATCATGGGATAGGTGAAGTGACCACTTATATTTCAAATATTTTCATGGAGGATCAGGGTTTGGTTCAAACTGATTTCCCTCTAGTGGTTGATCATTTCAGGGAAGTCTTTCCTGATGACTTTTCTGGATTACCTCCTAAGAGAGGTAGAGTTTACAATTGAGAGCGTTCCTGGAGAAGCTTCAGTGTCTATTCCTCCATATAAGATGTTCTTTGGTGTATTCTTGCACTCATAAAGACCATGAAAAACATCTTGAGATTGTTCTATATACACTAAGAGAGCATCATATTTATTCCATGCTTGCTAAATGTGACTTATGGATCGCCAATGTAAACTTCTTATGTCATATTACTTCATAATTCAGAGTATTCATTGACCCTGAAAAGGTTAGTGTTGTAGTTTCCTTGGAGCATCCCAAGAATTTATTTTATATCTGGAGTTTCTTGGGGATGGCTAGATATTACAAGTATTTCATACAAGAATTATCACATCTTGCTTCACCTCTTACTATACTTACAAATAAGGGTGTTATGTTTCTGTGGTCAGAAGATGTGAGAAATCCTTTCAAGCATTGAAAGGGAGGCTTGTATCAACAACAATTAAAATTCTTCCATAACCTAGTAAGGGTTATATCATCTTTTGTGATGCATAAGGAATTATCTTAGGAGCAGTTTTGATATAGGAAGAAAAAGTCATTGCATACAGATCTCGATATTTGAGGCCTCACGAAAGGAATTACCCACCGCACGACTTCGAGCTAGTAGAAGTTTTCCATTCCTTACATTGCTAGAGACATTAGATTTTGGGTGAGTGCTTTTTTTATGTATAAGGACCAAAAGAGTCTTTAGTATATCTTTTTTCAGTGTGAAATGAACCTAAGACAGTGAATATGGATCGAATATCTTCAATCCTTATATTTTGAGCTTTCTTATACAACTAGAAAGGGTAATGTGGTCACTGGTGCACTAAGTAGGAAAACTCAAACACATGCTGTATAGGAAGCCATTGATGAATGGAAGTTAATGGACCTCTTTTTTTAACATTATAAAGTGTTTCATGATAGTCATGAGCGATATTACCTCTCATCCTTAATAGTGACCTCTTCCCTCTTTGAGAAGGTGAAGAGTAGGTAGTTTTCAGATCCTAATTGTTTGGTTCTTTGTGAGAGTATATCAGAAGATAACCCACCTCTGGATTTTTATGTGGACAGAGAAAACATTCTTTGTCTATGTGGATGTATCTAGGTTTCTACAGATATGAATGAAAAGTTGATGAAAGATTCCCATGATTCTCAGTGGGAAGTTCAACTAGGTATCTCGAAGATGTTTCGAGATATTTGATGCCATTATTAGAGGCCCAGGATAAAACATCAAATTGAAATCTTTTTTACTAGGTGTTCCACCTGTTAGTAGGTGAAGGCGGAGCACCAGAGACCATCAGGCTTGTTACAACCACTTCCAATCCCAGAATGGAAATGGGAAGATATTTATATGGATTTCATAGTCAGCTTAACTAGGTCTCTAAGGGGAAGAGATGCTATATGGTTATTCATTGACTGACTAAAAAAATCATACCACTTCATTCCTATATGGGAGACTTTATTTGTTGATTAATTGGGAAGACTGTATGTTTATGAGATCATACGACTACATGGGGTTCCATGTTGTAAATTTTTAGATAGGGATTCTTATTTCACTTCATGGTTCTGGCAGGGTTTTCTGAAAGCTATGGGAACTCAGGTGCTTCTAAAAACAGATTTTCACCCTCAGACCGATGGACAATTGAAATAGCCAATACATGTTTTAGATGATATGCTCTAAGAATGCGTCCTTGATTTCAGCGATTCTTGGGAGAAGCAAATCCCTCTTGTCGATTTTTCTTATAATAACAATTTTCAGGAGAAGATTCAAATGAATCCTTTTGAGGACTTATATGGTAGGACATGTCGTCCACCCATGTGTTAGATTAAGGTGGGTGAGGCAACCCTACTAGGTCCTCATCTAGTTTATGAGACTTCAGAATAGGTCAAGCTAATCAAGAAGCGTATGAATACTACTCAGTCTAGATAGAAATCTTATTCGGATTTTCATTGATGACCTCTTAAGTTGAAGTTTGGAGATCGTGTTTTTTCCAAGTATCATCCATTCTAGGGAATATATGGTTAAGAAATAAAGGAAATCTTTCACCTCGTTACGTCAGGCCATTTGAGATTCTTGAGAGATTTGGTCTGGTAGCTATTTAGTGGTTACTTCCTCATAGGTACTGTGCCTTGCATGACATATTTCACATCTCATAACTTCTCTAATATCATGTTGAACAGTCTCATACCTTTTATCATGATGAAGTTGAGTTATATTCTGATGCTACCTATGAGGAGTATCCAGTACTCATCGTTGACCAAAGCATGAAGGTTCTCTGAGGAAAGTCAGTCCCTCTCGTACGAGTGTTATGGAATCAGAACCGAGTACATGATGAGACTTGAGGGAGGGAAGCTGATGTATGTGCTCAGTGTCCAAATCTGTTCTTAGACAATGTTTCCTTACCCTTGGAAGGAGAACTCAGGGGCGAGTTCTTTTATGGGGGAAGACTTTAAGAACCCGATTTTTCATTAACGTATGGATACTTTAATTTTTTAGTCTAAATATTTACTTTGGACCTAATAAGGGTAAATAATGAGTTAATAAAGGTTCTGAGGGTGTCCAAGGCCTGTTCAGAGCCCAGAACCCATATTTTTTTGGAGAAAACAGAATCTGTACACGATTTAGAGCAAACCATGCAGGATTTCCGCATGGTTTAGAAAACCGTGCAGATGCTATTTTTTAGGAAAGTGGAACCTCGTACTGTTGGCACATGGATGTGCAACCAAACCATGTGAATTCCACTTTTTCCCAGTTAACTGTGCATGTATTGTGCACGGTTTGATCAAACAGTGCGGAGGAAGACTTTTCGGGCAAACCCGCGTCGCACGGTTTGACAAACCATGTAAACAAACTATGCGTAGGCTAAAAGCCTATATAAAATGTCTAAAATTCCTTTAATGAACTATTAATCCAATCCCTTCCTTCCTAATCAAAGTTTATACATGATTGACCTATTTCTCTCTCAATTTGGGGTTTTTTTGTAGATAAATTCTTGGAATCAAGAAGATCAATTTTCATCTAGATTCTGATCGAGATTTTGTTTGTCACGTTGGATGTGCAATAGTATGTACTCGAGTCCTCTTTATCGATTATTCTTCTCTTTCTCTCTTGACCTATTTATCTCCATGTGATCATTTTTAACCTTTTAATAGATCAACTCTGATCCAAGGAAAATCAAGGGATGATACCGAAGGAGAAGGATCATACAACCCTAAGTTGGGTGGTCTATAACTCTTCCCTAAATTTCTTTGTTTTTATAATGTTCGTTTGGGGCCCACCGGTTTCGTTGGAGACCGCTTCTTATATTTACATGCCATTATTATACTTGTAATAATTGTATGGTTCTTCTATTTCCAAATATGTGATTATTTGTTAGTGGTTACACACACAACTCAATCCACCTCATGTCAAAGGTTATGACATAATTGGTTTTTAGTGTTTTTGACAAATTTGTACCACCATTCAGGTGTGCCTTTGCTTGACCTTACTAAAGGTGAGGCTTCCTAAAACAAATGGTTTGTTGTTTAATGAGGATTTGATAATGGCATGTACCATGTATGATCACTACTTGACCTGCCTAATGTAAGTGGTTCAAATGATTATTAAATGTTAAATAACGAATGGAAAGTATACTATGTATATTAATTTTCCTTATTAAAAGAGATTGAATGAAGGTTACATCTATGTATCACCCCATTCCATGTTGATGGATGATAGCAGAGTGAACCTCAATAATTGAACATGCCTTAATGGTTAACTAAGACTTAATTAAATGGTTGTATTGCTACTTGGAATATCCACACTAATAGAAGACAAGGCTTAGACCAATAAATAAATGGTTTCAACTCTACTTGACTTATCCACACTAATGGAAGGAAATACTTGAACCAAATGAATTACTACATGATTACAATATCAAATAGCAATGGGCTGACTCGAGCTCTCCTTGGATTCTGAGAGGTGAATACCTTGGGTATCAAGAACCCCATTTTGATTCAAGGATGTGGTTTTCTTTGATTGATACCAACCTAGATTCTGGTTCTTTTCTATTCCTTTTATACTTGTTATATTACCACTGGATTGCTTTAATTATAATAGTACACCTCATATACACTCCTTGGATCCAGCATTGACAAGTAGGTGCCTTGGATACACTCCTTGGACCCAATCCTTTCTTATCCCTTTTTTACCTTGGATTAACTCCTTGGACTCAGTAGGCGCCTTATTGTGGAATGCATTAGATTATGATCCTTGGATTATATTCTTACCCCTTAGCTAGACTCAAATACTATTGAGTTATCTTTCTGTGAGTTTACATTAGCTAGGTTTCTACCTTGGAACTCCTTCACTGGATATCATTTTTAGGTTTCCTTGTTTTGTCTAGGGACCTTTACCACTTATACTATCATGAGGTGATGTCAGTGTTGGCTATGCCTCACGTGACCTACTAACATTAAATGGTAATTACTTAATAAAATGAACTAGTTACATGTTTAGACACTAGCCAAGGGAAAAAGTAGGTACTTGGGTATTTACTTATTTTGTATTGATTTCTTTATTTTATATATTCATGCCTACATACTGCTATATTCCATTACACAGGCCAGTTATTATAGACACCATTGGTGGTGGCCCACTGAGATTTATCTGACACCCTCTCTGGGCACCATTTGGTACCCGGAGTAGATTATATGATTACAGGTGTGGACAAAGGGAATCATACAACTTCCAATACTTGACTGCATGCTGATAGAATGGAATCTCGGGATTCCTAGAGTTGTATTTGTTTTCCTTTAATTTGTGGAACATGTTTTTCCTATTGTCTTATATCCATGCTTTCCAATTTTCTAGTGACATGACATGACATTATCATTGTTCAGTTGATACAGTTATTGTTGTTCTCATTTACCTATTTCATCAGTTTTCTTCAACTATTTCATTATATTGCTTTCTCTATTTACTATTACATGACATTCCTTCTGATGTGCTATTCTCTTCTAATGAGGGCATAGTATTCCCATGGACACACCCCAGTCTCTTGCTACTAGTCGGCAGTCTCTGGCATTCGAGAAGATGCGCTTGAGGCCATGTGGCCCACAGAGCTCGAGGAACCTAATAAGTGGCATCTGGGTCTGGGTCGTCACACCTCAAAACTCTCAGGTTTCTTCTTATAGATATCCTCCAATAGGTCACCATGAAGAAAAGTTAACTTCAAGTCCATCTGCTCGATCTCCATGTTTAAGCAAGCCACCAATCCCAAAATGATTCAGATTGAATCCATCTTCACCACAGGTGAAAATATATCATCAAAGTCAACTCCTTTCTTTTGAAGAAATAGATTGATAACTAACTAAGATTTCTGTTTGAACTCCTTTTTACTACCATCCTTCTCTATCTTGAACACCCATTTGTTTGTTAGTTCCTTCTTATCTTTGGGTAATTATCCCAAATCATATGTTTGGTTCTTTGTCAAAGACTCCATCTCGTCCTACATTGAATGTATCCACATGAGGTTTTCAGGATGAGACACTTCTTCCTAGTATCATTATGGATCCCCATATTCAGTCAGAAACAGGTACTCTAACTCCAAATATTTGGTTGATGTAATCCTTCCTCGGGAAGATCATCAAACCTGTGAAATGTTAGGCTCAGGAGGCACAACATCACCTACCTCTTATGATTGTTCTACAACTTCTTGTGGAGATTTTTGAGTCTCCCACTACTCAATATCCCCCTCCTCCACCTCTTGGTTCCCTTCCAATGAGTCTTCTTTCAACTCCTCCTCTTCCTTGATAGTTGGTGCTGGTACATGTGTTGGATCATGAATTGATTCCTTGACACATTGCCTTCAAGACATTCTAGGATTTTTAATGTCCTCGATCAAAGACTATACCTGATAAAAGGTGGAGTCTATGTCTTGGAACATTATGAACAACCTTCTGGGTGATTGTGCATCCAATGTATGTCTTGAATTAGATATCATCCATGCCAACAATCTTCACCGAACTGGTATTTCCCATCTTGCCTGCACCAAAGTTACCATCTTGATAAGTCTATAAATACTCACGATGTAGAGTGATGTGGTATGATGTTATAGGATCGACCATCCATTCTATGTCTTGGATTAATGTATGAAAGCATGACTCTTCTTCACCTTTGGAGTAAAGAGTGATTTCTTTGGAGACTGTCACATGCACATCTCCATTTATTCATTGTTAGTTGATACTTTGACTGTTTCCTTATAGAAACCTTTGACAGTTCTTTTTCATTTGACCCATCATCCCCCATTGGTAGCATTTGTATGATGGTCTCCTGATATCTATAGACATGATCTATCTTTGGTGTCCATTACTTGCCCCTCGACTTTCTCCCATGGATGGTCGTTCCATTGGATTTTAATTATGAAAAATTTGGTTCATAATGTATAAAAAATGGTGCTCATTATTGCATTTGAAAAGGTTGAAAATGGTGGAATGGATTCCGGGATCATTGAAATCATTCACCTATTGATCAAGATATGATCAAAATAGTATCAACGACTGATATCATCCTATGATGTGGTGATGATGTGGTGATGACATGGTGGTGATGTGGCATTCCAGAGCATCTATCAGAAACACTCCAAAAAAGTCACAGGTGTAGGAACAATACCTTCTTCTCCAACAATTGGGTACTATTGCACCCCAGGATTGTACAAACATTGAACTATCGAAGGAATCCTATTTTAGCTCCATTTGTGATGTTGTTTGTGCCATTGTAATTGAATCTCCATGAACTTTCATAATCTGCCTTCAAAATAATATTATGAGAAGCATGAAATTTATGGTCACTGGAAAAACTCAACTGCTCATAGTAATTCACCAAAATCTCCTTCAATACAAATTATTGTGGTTCAATGACCACTAAGAGAGATGAATAAAGAAAAAATGTGACTTTTATTACACCAAAATCAACGGTTATAATGTAAACCTCCCACACCACCCATTCATTCTCACATGGATATCTCAAGGCTCTCTAAAAAATGAAGAGCTCTCTAGATCAGACATGATGATACCGGAAGGCTCCGTAGGACCTTCTTTTATAGCCATGGTGGGAGGTTTCAAGTTTAAAACAACTCCCACTATTCCCCCACAGATCCCCACATAACTTCAAACCTGGAAACATGCACATTCAAAATATGAAGTAGCCAATATTGAATTAGCCATAAGAATGGTGAGGTTGGTGCACCATCCACCTAACATGGAAGCTAGAAAAGAACCCAATATTAATACCCTTTTTTGGTTAGGACTGGTATGTTGGGGATAATAAATTTCAAAAGTTGGGTAGATTGGGTATTGAAATAAGGATGTTTTCATGTATGGAGGGATATAAATTGGTTTCATCTTGGATAGAGGTGGTAGAAGACTATCTTTGAGGTGCGGCGTATCCCATGGGACTTATTCCATTTCCTCCTCCTATATTCTATTTTTTTCCTTCTAATTATTCTATAATTCAACTTTTGTTTTCTAGATTCTTGAAAAAAAATTCCAATATTCTATTTTAATCTATATTAACTGTTTTTCTAATTGATATATATTGAGGAAATTATAGATATAGAGATTCTGGAGAGAATCTTACATGAGGAAAATCGCGATCATGAAACTTGAAGTGGACACACCAGAAACATGTACATCTGTAAGGAGGGTGGAGTTGTATCATTGGAGTAAATTGTTTAATAGAATAATGATTATAATGATTTTATAACTTAATATAGTAATTGAAGGTGATTTTGTTTCAGATGGAGAAGGCACAAACTGAGAGTTCGGTTTAAGAGGATACAAAAGAGAATTCAGTCATTGGTGACATAAGAGAGATGATTCTGAAGTTGAATGGAGGTAAAAGTGTTTGATAGGTAGATCCATTGGAGGAAGACAGGGAGATATGGCTTGTTGAGCGATAGGAAATCATGAATTATCCGAGAATGTGAAGATGCTATTATATTCCTAAGAGGATTTAATGAAAAGGATTACAATAGCCAAAACTTATTTTTTTATACAAGAAACTCGAGCAGAGTTTATGTTTGTGTTGGGAAAAATCATTGTGGAAGGAATGTTCAAATATTGGATCATTTCATTGAAGAAAGTCAGGACTAGTCTTACTAAGGTATATCCCAAGAAAGAATTTCCTAGTAGTTATGGATGTGTAGTAGTGAAAGGAGGAGAAAGAAGTCCTAATATGAAAACTGAAGAGTAAAAGAAAATGGACAAATGAATAAAGACATGATCCCTTGTAGAGATTATCTTTCAAAAAATTAGTTCTTAGGCTTCATAATCACTAACCATGGGGTGTAAACAATTTCAATAGACTTGCATAAGTAATATGTGACCTACTTCAGTTTCTCTATTTGACAGTTTATTCCTAGTTTTTTGAGAGCTATACATGAGGAAATTTTGGAGCAGTTGAAAAAAATGGGAATGAAGATGAAAGTATATAATATGATACAGATGTGGTAACACTAGCTGCATCCATTTCTTTTGTAGAGGAGCTCACAAGTTTTCCCTCATCTATGCTAGATTCCACCTCATTAAATGGCCTAAATCTAGTTTTATGTTTCTCTGGTCTACTTGGGATTCCTTGCGTAAAATTATCAAAACTAGAGAATCTATTGTTTTTTTCTAATATTTCTAGTTCTATTATGATTTTTTTCTCACCCATTCTACCAAAATAATTTCCACCAAGAATTACAAATGATGTTATAAGTAGTTTAGGCCTTGATAACTAATGGGTTTTTTCATCTCATAGGGGAGGAAGTTATTTTGTTTCAAAAAGTATCCATAGTTTAGACACTAGATTTACCTACTCAGAGGTGCAAGGAAGGTGTAGAATATCAAAATAGGAGATGAAAATCCATCAACATGATATTATTCAATAGTTAGTCGACTTCAATGGTGTAGTTAACCTAGGAATGGGGAAGCCAACAATTAATATAGAAAAACTTGGGAATTCTACCAATAAAGGTAGACCTATTTTTTAGTTTTCAAGATGGGAGGGGGGGGGGGTCTGGAGAATCTATAAAGGTTGGGGGCCATATTCACAAACCACTACACTAATAATAGTATTATCTTGTTCCTAAAACTATTGATTTTTGATAAGATAAGGTCATAATCAAGAATGGAGACATTTACAAACCTGAAATTCTATTACAATTTTAAGAAAAAATACCTCTACAAAATTGCAGTAATAGCCTCTTTATTAAGGATAATAAAATTAATTAACATATTGGATGTGATTGGGTTGTTATATATCTTATAAATTGTAGTACCTATTATTCATAATTTCAAGAAGGAAATAAGGACTCAAAATTAAAGAAATCGTTCAAATAAAGCAGTGATCTTCTTCTGAATACTTGTAGGCAATGGATTAACCATGAAATATTCAATCTTAGGGATGGATGCCGAATCATTTTCTAAAATATACATGCCCCGGCATGGTGGAAATGGAATAGTTTATGAGGGAGTTTTTTTTCTAAGGGGGTGAAATTGATGTTAAGAGGTTGCTATTAAATATTACACATAATGATATAAATTTTTACAATGATATAGCCATCATTTTTAGTAGAATGTTTCTCCATAGATGGTGCTACCCCCAATTTTTCAAAGATAGTGGGAGGATGGGCTTGTGGGTAGTAACCAAAACTTACCAAACCTCCTATGGGAGAAGGCGGAAGGAGGGGTTGGTAGAAGCCTATAAAAGGAATGATTCTCCTCCCATTTCACCATCTCATCCTCTTAAGAAACACCAGCAGATCCCATTTGGGTGTTCTTATATTTATGGTATTTTTTGTTGCATTTTCCCCATTATTCAAGATAGATATTATGAGGGTTTTCTCCTTGTATCGTTGATTGAGTGTGTACATACATTTACCCATAGTGATCATTCTATTTTCTCATGGTTTTTACCCCTTTAATTTTTTTGGGGGGGGGGGGTTTCACATTACATTTGGTGTCCTTTTATTTTCCTATTCTACACTCTATTTTGTCTTTAATTATTGGTGCACTAGTGGGTCAATAAATTTCAATCTCAATAAGTGGTATCATAGGAAAGTTCTCTCCTTTTTTTGTTCAATTTTTTTTTGTTATTAATAATTCTCAAAATTTAAATTATTCTTAATAATTGAAACTCCGGTTAATATATCACATTAATTTTTTTGAGATTATTAAATATGATGGTGTGAAATAGAGGAGATTCAGGGCTGATGGCGTGTCCATATGGTGGTGAAATTATAGATCAAAAACATTAATGGTAATAATTTTCTATCGTGAAAAATGAAGATACATGTAGTCTTATGGAAGGATAATTGTCTATTGGAAATTGAAAAAATATTGAAGGTTCTGATGGAGGAGAAATGGAATGACATAGATGGGAAGGTTATTTCTAACATCCATTTGGATTTCAAGATGATAACCTATCAAGCATTGCGAAGAAGATGATGAAATAAATATGGGATACTTTCATGAAACTATACAAGGTAAATTCACTACACAAAAAAATCCTAAAGAGAAAATTGTACACTCTTCGAATGATAGAGTCATCATCAGTGACTGGCCACATAAACACATTCAATACCATGTTTTCTCACTCATGGTATTGGCCTATAAAATTGTGGATACTGAACGTGTGGATATTCTACTCTAAATTTTACCAGATTCATATGACCAACATATGCTCAACCTCACGAGCAATACTCTAACAGATATGATGCTATCCAATGATATTGCAGCTTCACTTCTTGAAGAATAAATTCAGTGAAAAAATGATAGATATGAAACTTCTCATTAAGAATAATATCTATCAATGGAGGGAGAAAGGATGGAGCGTGGATCCCATGGGAGCCAAAATTATGGCAGGTAAAAATCAATGAGTAAGAAGAAGAATGTCACATGTTAAAATTGTGGCAATAAGGGGAACATGAAGAAGCATTTTTGGAATAATATGAGTAGTGAAAAGATCTCTCAGATATATGGGGTGAGTAATTTTTGAGATATAATTGTAAGTAAAGCGAATAAGAATTCTAGAAGAAAGAAACATCTCAACGAAACATAGATAATCGACTCAAGAGAAACATGGAACATGAAGTCTTGGAGGGAATGGTTTAATCAGCATGAAATTATCTCCTAAGGACTTGGGTACGTGGGGATCACTCATAACTTGAAGATAGTTGGATCTAGTACCATCAAAATGAAGATGCATGACAATATTGTTCAAACCATCCAAGGAGTACACCATGTGAAGTGCCTGAAGAAAACATATTGTTTGGGACAAATTGATGATATCAAATGAAAGACTCGCACCGATAATGGAGTGATGATACTTATGAAGGGAGTAATTTTAGTAATGAAGGCAGAGAAGATCTTGAAAAACCTTTACGTGATTATGGAAAAAATGTACAAGGAGGCTGAGATAGTTTTCGCATCAACTACATTGAAGAATGAATTAAAGACGTTAAGGAATCAGAAGCTTGGTCATATGTCAAAATGAGGCATGAAGATTACTGAAGACCATAAGTTTGTGCATAGTCTTACAAAGGTATCATTTCCAATTTTTGTGCATTGTGTTTTGAGTGAGCAACACAGGTTACAGTTTTAGATGTCAATAGTGAGAAGCAAAGAGATCTTAGAGTTGATCCATTCTGATGTTTGGAAAGTATCTATTATTTCCCTAGGAGGGGAAAAGTATTTTTTATTTTTTATTGATGATTATTCTAGGAGATGTTGTGTGTATCCAATCATGAATAAAGTGTGATGTCTTAAAAACATTTAAAGTACATAAGGATCTTGAATCTGGAAAGAATATCAAGTGTCTGAGGGATGACAATGGTGGAGAATATACAAGAAAGGATCTTGATACTATTTTCAATGGGAATGTATCAAGAGATAGTTTATAGTGGTGTACAATCCTCAAAATAATGGAGTGGCAGTGTAGATGAATAGAACCCTCTTGGATAGAACAAGGGCGATGTTGAAGGCTGTAAGAATTGCCAAAAAATATTGGGCAGGAACAATGAACACCACCTGTTTTGTGATCAACTAATATTCTTCAACGTTGATTGATCTGAAGACACCAGTAGAGATGTGGAATGGTAAACCCACTGACTATTCCTAGTTACATACTTTTATAATTATAGTATATGAATTATTTAATGACTAGGAAAGACTACAGTTGTATTTGATAACCATAAAATGAATCTACTTAGAGTATGTTGATGGTGTGAAGGGGGATCATTTGTGGGACCCCACTACCCACAACTTATAATCGGTAGAAATGTCATTTTTGCAGAATACAATGTGAAAATGAAAATTTATAGAGACATGGAGAGAGAATACAGAAACTAAAATAGTCAAGGTGAAGGAAAAATATAAGGAACAAGTTTCCTCTGGGGAATTACCAGAGCCCGAAGATCAAGTATCAGTTGAGTCTGGACTATGACGATCAATAAGAGAGAAATGAGAATCAATATGTCACTCAAACTATTTGATTTAGATCAATATTATGTACATATTATTGACATATGAGGGACAACCAAATTATTTTGTGGAGGTGACCTAGAGTCCATATGTATCCTCATAGATGGCAGCAATGTAGGAGGGACTTGAATCCCTACACAATAACAAGACTTGGGATATTGTTTCATTACCTCATGGATGGAAGGCTATCAGAAACAAATGGGTATTTAAGATCAAGAGAGATGGAAATTACCAGGTGGAAAGATATCGTGCAAGGTTGGTGGTCAAATTATATGCTCAGGAGAAAGGTATTTATTTTAATGAAATAGTTTCTCCTGATGTTACACTGATGACTATTCAGGTAGTTCTGAAAATGTGTGAAACATTTATTTTTCTTATAAAGCATCTATATGTGAAGACTATTTTTCTCCATGGTGATCTTGATGAAGATATCTATATTCTCCAACAAAAATAATTTTCAAATAAAGACAAAGTTAATTTGGTTTGGAGGTTGAGAAAATCTCTATGCGGTCTCAAGTAGACGACGAGGTGTTGGTAAAAGATATTTGATTACTATATCATGAGGATTGGATACAACAGTCTTCATTGATATCCTTTTAGGGTTTCAAATGGTAATGATTTCATCATTATTATATTTTATGTATATGAAATGTTGGTTGCACACCCTGACAATGATCATATTTAGGAGAAAAATGCATAGTTTTCTAGGAATTTTAATATGAATAACTTGGTACAAGAAAATAATATTTGTGGAATATAGATTTATGGAGGCATAAAAAATGGAAAGATTTACCTATCATGAAATAATTACTTATGAAAGGTCTTAAAACTCTTCAACATGCAAGTCTGTAATGAAATCTACAACACACTTCTTATTAATTTCAAGTTATCCCCGACAATGAGTCCTAGAAGTGAAAAAAGAGGATGTAGATATCTCAAGTACTATATATATCAGTAGTGGGGAGTTTAATGATCGATATGGTTTTTACTAGGACATACATTACCCATGCATTGGGAGAAGTTAGTTAGTTCATGGGGAATCTAGTATAGGATCATTGGAGCATAGTGAAGAGAATCCTCATATTCATCAAGGTGACCACAGATATTGCATTATGTTATAGAGGATAATATTTCACTATTAGAGCATATGTTGATATGGATTTTTTATGTGATTATTAATATATGAAATCCAATATTGGTCATGTGTTTAATCCCATATGAGGAGTTATAAACTGGATTTCAAACTTACAGTCATTTGGGGTTTTATCCATGACATAGGCGGAGTACATGACAACTACACAAGATTGCAAAGAGGAGATTTGGATAAGAATGTTTTTTGGAGGCGTTCAGGCATAGAAAGGAGAATATTTAATTATTTTGTGACATTAATGGAGCCTTTTAGATTGAAAAGAATTCATATTTTCATTCCAGGAAAAAGTACATTGAGTTACAGTATCACTTTTCTCAAGATTTGATGGAGAAAGGAAGTGTGTCATGTATAAAATTATAGTAAAGAAAATTTGAAAGATTTTATGATGAAGACAATGGACTCTGATAGGTTCAGATGGTGTAGATCCTTCATTGGCCTCAAAGAGACATGATCATAATGGTTTGGAAGATAGAAAGTATGTGTGGATATGTGATCGTCTCTTAATAAAATCTATAAGTGATAGATGTGTTGGTGGAATGTTTCTCAATATACGGTGCCACCCCTAATTTGTCAAAGGTGGTGGTGGGCTGGGTAGGTGGTTTGTGGAAAAACCCTAGAAATCCTCAAGTGGGAGAAGGTAATAGGAGGGGCTGGAAACAACCTATAAAAGGCGAGATTCTTCTCCCATTTCATCATCTCATCATCTTCAGCAACACCAATGGGTCCCATTTGAGTGTACTTATATTTTTGGCATTTTGTAAGGAAGATTCCCTATTATTCAAGAGATATTTTGTATGGGTTTTCACCTTGTAATAGTGATGGAGTGTGTACTCACATTTATCCATTGTGATCCATATATTTTATTATGGTTTCTTACCCCTTTCATTTTGGGGGACTTTCTATGTTTCATCTGGTGCCCTTTTATTTCCCTATTTTCACTTTATTTTATCTCATAATTATTATTACACCAGTGGGAAAATTAATTTAAGACCCAAAAATTATAAGTAGTTAGGACCATAAGGATATTTTTTATTTGTGGGGAAGTAATTTATTGGGGCCAAAAAGCCTCTTCTTTTATGAAATTTTACCAGACAGAAGCTTTAATGATTGTCTTTGTTTCAAACCAAGTCCACATTCTAAAATTGGAGATAAATTTTGAGATAATTATTCAAATAAAATCAGGTTTGGACCACGAATGACTCACTAAGAATGCATCTATCTATGTTCATGGTGCACTTGTGTTGGATTTTTTAAGTGGAAGAAGGTAGGGCTATGTTTTCCACTCCCCCTATACTTCTTTAATGATATATTCTTTATCTATCAATATTTCTATTATAGAATTATATTGGAGTCTTGAACAAGATAAAGGTCCATGCATGTAAAATTTATACCAGGTGGTGACTAGTTATGAGAGTATTTAATCTAAGGATTTTATTTGTGTGGATATGTGTTTTGTTGTTCTACTATTAATGGATGGTATTGAGTAGCTTGGTGGTAGTATACAAGAAATTTATTACTCCCTAATAAATAGGGGGACTAATGTTTTTTGAAACAAGATATAGAACTAATTCTAATGTGATAATGGAGGATAATGATACTATTGCTATCAATGCGATAATGGGTAAAATTGAAGGAAGTAGTTTCAAATGCATAAGATAAGCATAATTTTAGTAAGGTAATGAGTAGTTGGGATCCATTAAGAGTAATTTTATTAAAGCTAGAAAATTGAATGATACTTAGCTTGAAATAATGTAAATCCATACCAGATATCAAGGGGAGTACTACTAGAAATGTATCTTAGAATTTATCCTCTCCTTGAAAAAACATTCCAAAATTCTCTCTTTGGACATGGTTGTCATTCAAGGAGGGAAAAATAATAGGAATGCAGGATCTGAGGTAACAACCTCATCTAAAATTCATGTACTAAAATTCGGGTTAGAGAGAGGACCATGTTAGGGTCCTGGGGAGTTGGGTCTTTTTTGGTGCAACTTTGGCTGAGGCTATTGTATAAAGGTCGTGTAGTGTGGGTCGTGTAAGGGTGTTGGGGTTTGGTTTCAATGCGATAGGAGTAATTATTTATTAATAGGGGCAGGAATTCCATTTTATTTTTTTAGTATTTTAGGGATGGTAGTTGAAGGTTTGGGGTAAAAAATGTGGGTAGTTATTAGTATATGGGTACTAAAAAATGGAGTTAGATTATAGAGAGGGAAAAAATTGTTTTTGGAATTGTTTTCAGCTTGGCTGAAAGAGGCAGCAGCGTAACCTCGAGGAGCAGCATATCCTAGGGGAGTTATTCAATTTCATCCTTCTCCATTAACTTTTTTTCTTGTTAATATTCTATAATTCTATGGCATTTTTACAAATTTATGACTAAAATTTCCACCCTTTTCATTGAATCTCTATCAAAATCCTCTATAATACCCCCTAAATTTGGTCCTTTTCCAAAAGTGTGTCAAGAAATATTGAGAATATAAGGAATAAATATAGAGAAATGATCCCCTTGGAAAATTTCCTTTTAAGGTCTCGCCATTATCTTGACCTCACTATTAAACACAAATTAATAAGATCTGTTAAACTTCAAATAATAATCAGCTCAATGAATCTAGATGAAAAACCCAAAATTTAACAGGACGACCTCTAAGAAATTCCACTCTACCAAGATATATTATTTTAATATATCTAGTTTAGTATCCATCAACTCAAAACCTTCTATGCTGTAATTATTGAAATGGTGTTGAGGACCTTTCTAGGATATAGATGGAATACCATGAGCAGCGGAAGTTACTGCAGGCACAAGTAAGGGAACCTACTAAGATATGTGTTTAGGAGTGGTACAATGAAGAACCTACCAAATATTCAAAACCTCAAGCTGGAAAATTGTTACATGTTTTGGTGACACAACATGGATCCAAACTGGTGCCTCTTAAAAAGGAAATAATAAGTCAGGGTTCGAGTGTGGATGAGTGGTAAAGGAATCTAAAGGTGGAACAACTTGTTTTCTATCTACATTTGAAACATCATGATGATACACTTCTCATAGTACACAAAACAACTTGTGTAATGAGTAACTTATGTAGTTCTAGTAGTGGGAGTTGGGAAGAAATGTCTTGAAGTGAATCTATGTTCAACTTGAAGCATGATGAGGAGGCGATGTATCAATATCTTTCACATGTGTTTCCAAGACTCTTCCCACAAGCTCTGCCAACATTGGTAGCGAAATTCTATAACATAGTAATTTTTTTCATGTCAAAAAGGGGTATGAGGGAGTTTTAGAAGTATATATGTGATATGAACCTGAGGAAAGGATAGAAAAATGATTGTGTAGGGGAAAAGTAAAATGAAGTCACATTGATGCTTAGACTATCGCCAAAACCACTACCTGGTGTTTCTGCATCAGTTCTTAAGAAGTTCTGAAATGCTATTGGAGGTTCCTATGTAAATAAAAGGTGGGTTTTATAAAGGTTAGTAATTTTAGTAACATGGGGGCTGGTGGGGATATCCATGCCTGGGTTTCATGTGCATATTGGTCAGGTATGAGTGAATAATCCTAGGGGAAATGTATCCATTTCCTTATTAGTTGTTATAGAGGGTTGTTAGTTGTTAGAGGGGGTTATTAGTTGTTTGGGGGTTATTATATAGCTAGGAAGTAGGGTAATAAAATAGGATAGGATGAATATATAACGGGGAAAGGATTATCTTGGGGTTTCAAGCTAGTTGCTATGTAAGGGGGTCCAATCATGGGAGGTTAGATTTGAGCTACATGGAGTGGTATTTTTGGAAAATCTTTTTCTTCTTATTCATTACGTTTTATTCTTCTTCCATCTCACATACTTACTCTAATTCCATTTATTTTTATTTTTCTAGAGATATAAAAGGGATATATGATATTTTCTTGTTTTTTCTTTTACTATTCTATACACCAGTTAGGCAAGAACTGAATATTCACCCTGAGCCCCTTCCAGGCGATTTGAAAAGGAACCCAAGTATCGCTCCATGAGATCTATAATTAAAGAATACCATAAGATTCAGAAAAAGGTTATCCATAAATGGAATCCCAAGTATCACTCTCGACATGGAATGAAACAAACCCTTTGAACTCATCCATGGTATCTCACATAGGGGACCGAGTATCGATCATGGCACGATATTACCATCTAGCTATCGAGCTCCTCCATGATGTCTCCCCTAGGGAACCAGTATCACACATGCTGAGGTGGGAAATACACATGGTGGGATTTTCCTGGGCATAACGTGTATAGATCACGGTGTATCACAACTCAAATAGACTATGAGCCCATCCTTGGCATTCCATGAATAGAGCCCCATGTATCACCCAAGGTACATGTAATATCTAACATCCTGTAAGTATTTCCAAGGCATTCCATAAATGGAACCTGAGTATCTCTCAAGGAATATCATAGTTTATTTAATCATTTAAATTAATAAGAGATAAGACCTTGTTCATAAACATGCCACACCACTAGTCATTTAATTTAAATGGATTAATCCCTTTTACCAATTCAAGAAATTAATAAGACATGTCACATACATAAGCATGTCATAACCTATTATGAGAACACTAAAAGTGGTTCATTCCCATTAAAGTTTCATTTAATTCACTATGTGGTCCTTTCCATTATTAGGGGATACCAAGCATTAAATAAATGTGTTAGGTCTAGGTGGACTTCCCATGGAAGATGACAACTTACATGAAATTGTATAAGATATACCATGTTAATTTTCATTATATACAGGATCATCCGGTTCATTCCATAATAATTAGACCATAACCAACTAGGGGATGGTTTTTACACTAAACGATAACCTAGTGGGATCACATTCTACCACGTTCTAATCAATATTGCAATTTAGAAGACAAAGCACCTCGATGAGGGGTTTTATTAGAAATCACTTAATTATTCAATGGAATTTTGGGTTAATTCCCTTAAAAGTGGTTCAAACCTATGGTACAATTCCATCAATAATTTCAATTTAATATAAGGACACTAGATTTAAGGAGTTATGTGTTAAAATTTAAACATCTCATATATATGGCATCACACGAAAATACCAACGCACAACACAATTAAATAATTTATAAATGGATATAATTAAAGGAAAAAAGCTATATACCACCTTCCTTAGGAATAACATGAACCACACATCCAACATTGTGGTTTGAAATATCCATATTTGAGAAAAACCAAAGAAATGGAAAAAAACCCTAAAAATAGGGAGAATGAGCTTGCACTATGAAAAGAATTTAGATGGAAAAAATGAGATTGGAAGGAAGAGTCATAGAATCACTGAGGGATATCTAACTCACCAAAAACTACTCAAATACAACACTAGATGAATTATATCCCTCCATACCTAGGAGGAAAGAAGAAACTTGAGTGGCTGGAGGGAGGCCCTGCCTGCATGGGAGAATAGATGAAGAAAGAAGTTAGAAGATAGGGTAATTTTTAGGATTTAAACCTTTTAAATGAGAGACATAATTTGACTGCATGGTTGGTCAAACCATGCACCACCTGTACACCCAATACAGCCTAAGGAATCTCTTCTCTTGGGCTGGATGCACAGTTTGACTAACAGTTTGCATCCCATGCAAAATCCCACTATCAAGAAGTCTACTCGCCCACACAGTTGTGCGCCTCCTATCACATGGTTAGTTGTAATTGTGCGAGGCCTATAGCTCCACTAGATCAAACAAACAATTTCTATGAAGGGACACATATTTTCAAACAAACCATATGCCCCTATCATCCTTCTCTAGATTTGAGGACTCAGGGTCCGATGCTCCAGAAACGCAGCAGAACACCCGAGGAACCTATCAGGATTTATTTAAATCTAAAAACAACATATTTAAGTGTTACAACTCTCAAGTTATATAAAGACCATAAATAATGTTCCGATTATATGGGTCACCATTTTCCAATTTATAAAGAATCCATACAATTTATAGATTGAAAATTGAATCTCATTTAATCTCAACCAATAAATGAATTAACTTATGTAACTAGTGGTGCATGTCTCAAACATGACATGATTGGTTAAGTAATATGTCGCCATCAATCTATACAGGAAAACACCATTTAGGTTTATAATAGAACTTTTATAACCAATTTTATAGTAAAAGTTTAAGTAGGCATGATAAACATAGCAATTACATACAGGTAAACATGGCAATAAGCACAAGAGCATAATATATAAAGGCAAAGAATGATTAATAAATCATAGAAGCATATTGTACAAAAAAACATAATAAATAAATCGTACATCATATTAACAACTAGAATGATAATGAAATACCTAAGAAGGTACATAAAATCAATAATATTACTAAAATACCTAACATAGTTTAAAACAAGGTTTCTAATAAACTAACAAGGCACATCAATAAATCTCAAACAGCTGAGCAAGGAAATATACATGGAAAGGAATATGCATGGCATGGGAATCCCTATGTTCCAATAATGATGCATGAAATGATACATCCTTGTCATAATGGGCCAAGGGTAGAATGTAATAAATCTCATAAATCATTAAGCATCTAAAATTACATCATTAACTCAAGGTCAAAACATAACCAACTATGATAGTGAACAAAAAAAACAGTCCCATCCCTGACCACCGGGACATTTCTCTATGTGTGGACTGATCACTCCCAAACACAACTATTTACCAAGCGATGAAACATTTCTAATCTCGTTTCTACAAGCCCAAAATAATAAGACAATGGAAAAGAAAAACCTCTGATACCACTTTGTAACATCCTGAACCGACTGACTATTAAAATAGTAGATGGATCAGTCATCACATGGCCTCAAGCGCGGCTCCACCTACGCCATAGGATACCGACTAGTAGTGAGATTCCAGTGATGGCACGATTTCAGACTATACCCTCATGATGAGAGTAGCACAATGGTGTGAGAGATAATAAATAAATCACTCAACATAGGAAGTATAATAAATAAGGGCAGATTAGTGGAATTCAAATACAATGACTGAACAAAAAAATGTTCATTACTATGTATATACAACTATGCATATATGAAAAGAATATTCTACACAAAATAATTAGGTAAAAGTATAACAAACAATACAAAACAATGTAATAAATGGATAAAGAAAAGAATAAAAATCCTTAAGGGTGATATCCATGATTATCCTAAGTACTAGATCAGTTAGGTGCTCCTGAGATCCCATGTAAAATACACAATAGAAGAAATAATCCATAGAACCACAAACATGAGGTATTCTCGGTTACCCCCAGTGAAATGGAGGCCCGGGAAGGGTGTAAAATATACTCAGTAGGCCACCTCCAATGGTGTGTAAAACACAATATAGTATTTGAATATAAATTACACAGTGTAAAGATATAAAAAATAAATAACAAGTAAATAGGTAAATAATCATAACAAGTTGAGATGAGGTTTCTCAAAGTCACCTGGCCGACCATACCTACTTAAACATAAACTATAATGGCTTTGAACTAAGGTGAACTAGTACAAATAGGATGTGTTGTAATAACGGTTCATCATAAATCTATACATCAAGATTGGACCGAACCCAAGCATGTTATTTGGATTAACAGACACGCCCTTAGAAATGGTTAAGCATTCTTAGTCTTTAATATACAATTAATCATTAGAATGTTAATCGGATGCACCCTTATCTCATCCATAGTGATATAAAAAGGAATCTCATGTATCACTCCAAGGGAACTATAATTAACAAATACCATAATATTTTTTCCAATGTGATCCATCAATGGTGTCTCAAGTATCACTCTTAGCATGGAATGAAACAAACCCTACAAACTCATCCTTGGTATCTCACAAAGGGGACCATGTATCACTCATGGACTAGTATTTCCATCTATCCACGGATCCCATCCATGATGTCTCCCATAGGGGACTGATATCTCTCAAGCAGAGGTATGAAAAATTTATAGTGAGCCCATCCCTGGAATACTATGTATCGCTCATGGCATATCACAACTCAAGTAGCATATGATCTCGTCCTTGGTGTCTGATTAATAGAGACCCATGTATCACCCAAGGTATATATAATCTCCAAGAGCCTATGAGCCTGTCCAATGTGTTCTTTAACTAGAACCAGAGTATCACTCAAGGTGTATCACAATTTATTTAAATAAACATTCCACATCACTAACCATTATTTTAAGAGGGCCAATCCCATTTACCAATCCAGGTATGGAATAAGGGAGGCCACATACTTAATCATGCAATAACCCATTACTATGTGGTATATTTCATTATTAGGGAATACGAATCGTTGAATAAATGTGTTAGAGTTAGGTGGACTTCTTGTGGGTGATGAAACATTACATGAAATTTTATAAGATAGGCCATGCTAACATACCCTACAGTATCACCATGTTATTTCCATAAGAAGTTTTCCATAACCACTTAGGAGATAGGTTGGCCACCAAAGTATAACCAAGGGGGTTTCACATTCTACCACATTTTAATTAATCAACTCGTTTCATTTTAGAAGACAACGTACCTCGAAGAGGGGTTTTATTAGAAGTTTTTTAATTAATAAAAGGAATTTTGGGTGAATTCCCTTAATATAAGTTCTAGATTGAGGTTCAAGTCCATAAATAATGGAAATTTAATATACGAAGGCTACAATATTTAACATATAAGGATTTATAATTTAAACATCGCATATAAGAGGAAATGCATGAAAATTCCAGCGCATAACACAACAAAATAATTTATAAATGGTAAATCTATTGACCACCTATCCCATGCCTAAGATGATCCACACATATAATATAGATCCTTGAAATAGCTTGGTTTGAGAAAAATTGAAGAAACAGACAAACACCCTAAAAATAGGGAAAATTAGCTTACACCATGAAATCATTTTAGATGAAAAGCAATATTAGATAAAATAGGAGTTGTAGAATCACTAAGGGATATCAAAAGCACCTAATGACACTTAAATATGATACCAGATTAAAGAGATACCTACATACCTAGGAGGAGAGGAGAAACTTTAGAGGTTGGAGAGAGGCACTTCCCACATGGAAGAATAAATGAGAAATAAAAAATAGAAGGTAGGGGAATTTTGGGGATTTCAACTCTTTAAATGATGTGCATGGTTTGGTCATATGGTTAGGAAAACTATGTGTCAGCCGTGCATCCAACATTACCCAAGGAACCCCCTCAGACCGGTTGGCCGTATGGTTTTACTAACCATGTGTAGTTTGTGAAAAAAACCCATGTCCGGAAGTCTGTACCACCTATATGGTCTTAAAAATCCTCATGCATGGTTAGAGAAAACTATGTGAGACCTCATACTCCACCGGATCAGCTGTATGGGTTCCCCTCAAGGATGCACAGTTTCAGAAAAATTGTACGCCTCTGCCAGCCTTCTATGGATTTGAGGTTTCGGGGTTTGACAATCCCGAAACACGATATAGAACACGAAGCACCTCTTAGGATTTTAACCAATTCTAAAAAAATAATTTAAGTGTTCTAACTCTTCAAATTTCATTCTGAATCTTGATATACAATTCATTATATCCATACAACTAAAAATTCATGTTCCTTTGAAAAAAATAATTTGGTCAAAAAAACACGGGACATTACAACATTACAATAAGTAAATAGAGATCCCCCAACCTAGATAATTCAACCTATAAGTCACTAAAATCTCCCAAAATATGATCATCTAGTCCCAGTTTCTAGGTATTACTTTTCTGTTTTCCTTATTTGATTCCACCTCATTGAAATAACCTATACAAACCTATAGAACCGAGACATCATCCCTCATCCACTTTAATAATTTCCTTGAGTTATCTCTTAAAATAAGATCAAGATGACTACAAAATCCATTGAAACTATAGATATCCCTCTATTGAGTAGGATGTATATACACATCAATAAGATAACCAAAAAAATATTCAAGGTTTATCGAATCATGTTAGATCCCAACCAGAATCAAGGCCCCTGTGAGACCTCTAGACGGTGAGAAAACCTAAACCAACCCCCTAATTTCTCTTTGAAGTAATAAAACTCATAACTAAGTAATATATTCTATATTAATAAGATTATATTAGGTCCTTCACACCTCAAAATCTTGAGGATATAATGAATTTTTTAGGGGTTTCCAAGAGCTTAGGTAGTTATTTCTATGTCACTACTCCTCCTTAACCCCCTCTAAGAGAAAACTATTTAAGTATAGTCCTGGAATACCACCTCTTTCTAGATGAAAATCTATATAACTCCACAAAAATTCCAACTACAAGATCAAAAACTCGTAATAGGTTTAAACTATCATATGACTTAATTGAATCTAGATGTAAAAATTCCTTGGAACAAGGAACATCAAAATAGCTTGTGACATCCATCATAACATGCTTTTTATCCCCCAAAATCATTTTAGAGACACAAAAAACAATCTATAAACTGACTATACTAGATTCCTCTATCACTACCACACTCATTTTACAACTCAAATATTCACCTAAAAAAATAATCACCAAATGACCCACCACCACCTGTCATCCTAAATCGAACCAGGTGTTCTTTTACTCTTATGGAATCTTCTTATGACCTCGATTATGTAGAAAATTTTCCACCCCACATCAAATAATACCTCTATCTAAACTCACACCTGAACAACCCATTTTCATTTTATTCTCACCCTTAACCACTATTCATACACCCTTCTCAGTTTGAATCTTGATTTGGGTAGAGTAGACGACCCCTTAAGACAATCCTTCTCTGAATGACTGAGTTTACCACATGTGTAACAAAAATTAGTAAGATGTCCAAATAAAAACTAAAATCACACATTCCCATTGGCTCTATAGTTGATCTAAGAAACCAGTGAATATAGGATCATACATCATCACCTTTATCTTTAGACATGGATTATATATAAAATAAAAAGGGGAATCTTTTGAAAAATCAACCTCTAACAGGTTAATAAATTATCAAGCAATAGCCTCTGTGTTAGAATTGGAAATAAATGCCAGAGGAAGATCGAGAACCAAGACCAAAAACCAAAAAAGTATAAAAATATGAAACCAATATTATTAAATAGTATTCACATTTCTTGAGAACCATGTTCTATCCTAACACTTACCGTGGAACCAAAAAAAACCCAATACTTCAATATTTCATTACTTCCAAAATAGTAAAATATAGATGTTACCTTTTATATTCAAGTTCTTACAATTGAATTCAAAATTCCAGAATCACAACAAGGTGTAATATACTGCTAAAGCATTAAAAATATGAAAATGATTTCCAAAATCAATGTGTGACATTGAAAAACTAGATCGACCTCCTCATCCTCTTACTAGAATAGATTCATCTTTAAATGAAATATCTAAATAATTCCATAAAACCACTTCCAATACCGATAATGTCAATCCCATTTGATACAAACTCCCCAAAAATCCCCATGAAAGCATTGACTCAGAAACCATAGATATGCAAAAAAAAAAATAGAGGGAGAGAGAGACAAGCACTCCCAGTGGATCACACCCCTTCATTAATTTCAATTTCATGTAAAAGTTCCTTATTTCATTTTAAAATTATCTATTTTCATTAAATTTAATTCACTAAAGTTTTACCATCGATCATAGTAGGTTAGTATCACATATTCCTTTGTATGCCTATTTTGGTGAAAATTATCTTCTCGGGTTGGGCTCTCAACCTGACCCTCATGTTGGACATTAGATGAAATCCATGTTTTTAATAATTTTGGTTTTCATTTGATCTGTTTGATCAGTCATCAGGTTTGAAATCGAGGGTTCGGTCAAAATTCAAAAACATAGGTCAATTTTATCCCTCGGTGAAACCTGATGTGCCCTATTGAAACCCTCGGTGAAGACATTAAAGAAACCATCATCTAATTTCTTGAAAATAATTTTAGTGTAGATCGTCAAAACCATTGGAAAACCTAATAGTGAAACCCTCGGTGAACCCCTCTATGATTCCCTTCAGATCTCCTTTTAGTGAACCCATCATCAAAGTTCTTGGTGAACCTTTCTTTATTTTCTACTGACTATGACAGAAGATGTCAAGGGGTTTATGTATTTTCTGTTTTCTTTATTCTTTGTTATTTATCAGAGTGACAAAGATACTATCATTTATGGTTGTTTGTCTATAAATATTTTTTTTTCGAATTGATAAAATTTTCGTGGGTTGTTGTTCTTTATGAGTATTATAGAAACTATTAATGTTTGTTTGAAATTTTTAGAGTAAGTTTACAGTGTGAATTTTTACTATTAGTTGTTTTCCTTAGTGAATGTTTTTTACTACTTATGTGTTGTTTCCTCTAGGAATATTCAGTGGGAATTTTCAATTTCAATTTCAAGTTGGTATTTTTATTGAAAAATTGCATTCCATTTTCCTCTAGAAATTTATATTTCATCAACTAGATTGATTTCCAATTACCAATTAATTCAAATTTAAAATGTTTTATAGAAATTTAATGTTCCAATTTATTGTTGAATACATTTGGAAATTTCCTATGACATTTTATATTATGGATTCTAAATGGAAATTTCTTATGGGTATTCATACTAGGAATTTTTATTCACTAATATTTTCCAGTGATAATTTCTAGTGATCATTCTGCACTGAATTCCTAGTGGAAATTCTTATTAAAAGTCCCTAGTGGAATTTTCTAGTTGAAATTCATAGTGGAAATTCCATGTGGACATTCCCAGTGGACATTCCCACTAGAAATTCCCACAAAATATTCGCAGTGGACATTCCCAGTAGACATTTGCTGTGGAAATTCACAGTGTACATTTTCAGTGGGAATTTTCACTGGGACTGGGAATTAAAAGTTGTAGTGTAAATTCCTTGTAGAAATAATTATAATTTTCAACTATAGAACCATTTTTATAACGAGTTGAAATTTTACACCATGTTTTTCTATTGTTGGCAAGGGTATTTCCATTGAAACTTTCTCACTAGATATTCCCAATTGAAATTACCTCAAGAAACTCCCACTAGAAATTCCTATTGGAAATTACCACTAAAAATTACCACTGGATATTCCCTATGGAATCCATTTTTAATTTACAACTTCAGAACCTGTTTTAGAATGAGTTTAATTTGTACCCCATTTTTTCCTACCGTTGACATGGGTATTTCCACCAGAAATTCTTACTAGAAATTCCCAATAGAAATTCCCACTATAAATTCACATTGGAAATTCCCACTATAAATTCCCTGTGGAATACATTTATGATTTCTAAATTCAGAACCATTTTTACAATGAGTTGAAATTATAAATTGTGTTCCTACTATTGTCATGTGTATTTTTACTAGAAATTCTTACAAAAAATTCCCAGTAGAAATTCCCATGGGAAATTCTGACTAAATATTCCCATGGGAAATTCTGACTCGAAATTCCCTATGGAATTCATTTATAATTTCCAATTGTATATCCATTTTAATAATGAGTTGAAATTATACACTATGTTTTCCTACTATTTTCATGGGTATTTCCATTGGAAATTATTATGGGAAATTACTAGTAGAAATTACCACTAGAAATTACGGCTGGAAATTCTCTATAGAATTCATTTATAATTTCCAATTTTAGAACCAATTTTAGAATGAGTTGAATTGGTACATCGTGTTTTCATATTGTTGGCATGTGTATTCCTACTAGATATTCTAACTTTAAATTCCTAGGAGAAATTCCCACTGGAAATTCCCATTGGAAATTTCCCACATAATTCATTTATAATTTCTTACTGCATAACTAATTTTAGAATGATTAGAATTTGTAACCCATATTTTCCTTCTATTGGTATGGGTATTCCCACTAGAAATTCTAACTGTAAACTCCCATTAGAAATTACCACTGGAAATGTTTTATGGAATTCATTTATAATTTCCAACTACATTTCCAATTTTTGAATGTGTTGATTTTTTCAACCATGTTTTCCTATTATTGGGATGGGTATTTACACATTAAATTCTTACTGGAAATTCCTAGTAGAAATTCCCACTAAAAATTCCCTATGGAATTCATTTATAATTTCCAATTGAAGAAACAATTTTAGAATGTGTTAAATTTGTACACCATGTTTTTTTACTATTTTCATGGGTATTTTGACATGAAATTCTTATTAGGAATTCCCACTAGAAATTCCCACTAGAAATTTCTACAGTTTCAATGTCTTGTGGCTTTTCTATAGTTGTAATTTTGACTAGGTGTCACATGCATGCCACTTCTTATCCTTGTGTTAATATTAAAATTGTTGATGCTAATTTTTTAGGGATATAGGTTTTTTATGGAAGAACATCCATCAACATATATCAGAAACTAAATCTTTTTGATGATCTGATTATGAAAACAATTCATGAGATTAGGTGTAAGATGACTGAGAATCAAATTACATTTCTTCAAAAGATTCCATTTATTCAATTGATTAATGTGTTTGTTGATAACTGAGTGCCATTTGATAACTTTAAAAAAAATATGGCTCTTTTTAATTAATATAATTGAGATACAATGTTGAATTTATAAAGTTTTTTTATAGGTGGAAGGATGATGGAATTAATAGTTGATGACATCCATGATATATATGGAATTAAGGATGGTGAGTTTACTTTATCAGCTCTATAGATATTATGGCCAAATAATTCATCACTTTTTAAGAGATGGTTTTCACATGTGGTCTGACAATTAACACAATGTGTCTTACGAAGAGCTATTCGTGACACAATTGAAGATAGGTAAGAGAAAGATTTCTTCGATGTGGCATGTTTTCTTTTCTTATTTCCATGCACAACATTATTTTCCCCAAAATCTGGTTTATATGTCATTTGTAATTTTGTTACTTATTTTGATGATATATTGAATGTGAAGAGGTTTTCTTGGGCTGCTAGTGTTCATGGCCAACTTCTTACATTAGTGAAAAAAATCACACTTTCCTTGTAGAAGTTGTTGGCTATGTTGTTAGTTTATTGGAAACGTCTTATAATTTATTTAGATAATTAATTTTTCCATATTAGTTTCATATTTTCTGACAATATTAACTATTACAGTATTGGTATGCTGAGAAGTTCAAGAATGTTTCACCCAATAGAGGGGGTTCTCCTTTTTTGTGTGTGGATTTTTTAAGACGTTGATTCTATTATACAATAATCTATTGTGGTACTATTAGTATAATATGTTACCGAAAAATCCTTTTAATTTTAAAATAATTTCTAACATCTTCAACTATGTTTTTACTATGTTATGTAGAGTCCAAAAAATCCTAGGAAGATCCCCAAGTTGCAGTTAAGTCCTTTTGATGCTAGAGTGCCTCGTTAGTAGGTTGTTAATTAAAAAAAATTCCATTCAGTATGAGACAACACATGAAATTTTTTTTAAATGGGGAGACTCTTGGGTACTGTGTAAATAATTTGAAACTTCATAAGTGGTTAAAGAGAATGGAATCCCATTTAGAACTACCGAATACATAGATTATACTTTTGAGAGAATGGTTGAAGGGTAAGGAAGAGGTGAAAATAGTTTCTGGTGAGGAGAAAGAAACTGTTTGAGAGTATATTTGTTATGAAGATATTAAAATACATAAGATTACAACATCAGATATTTCAAATGAGGGAATAAAAAAGGAAACTAATGATGTTGAGAGGATGAAAAAAATTAATATGGAGGAAAGTGTGGAGGAAGATATCAATAAAGACTTGGTAAATAAAGACCCAAAACGTGATGAATAGTCCAATATAGTCTCTTCTTCCTCTAAGATACAAACATCTTTGATTAGAGGTGTCAAGAGTAGGATAAAGAAACCCAAGTGTCATTATCCATATAGATATATATATATCAAAAACATACTATGAAGAAGAGTCCTTAAATTTTCCACAAGCTATCCTAATTAATTCTTAGTTGGGTGATGCGACATAATATAGTGACAAAAAATGATAGAAGGATGATGTAGATGTTGGTTGATACTGATAGGAATAGGAAACATTGTTGAATTTATACAGGTGTAATTTATTTTCAAATATTTAAAACTATACTAAAATTAAAAATGACCTTCAATTACAATAGTAGTTTTTTTATGGGAATCTACTGACCAATCTCAGTAGATCAGTATGAAAAACATCAGTGATTTTTAAAAGAAGGGGTGCACTTCCAGTATGGTAAGGATTGGATTAGTTTCTCTAACCATTTCTATTTTATATTTTATTAAGTTTAATTTTTCAGAAAAAGTTATAGATTCATATACAGTGATCATTCAAGAAAGATGTCGGCTTCACAGAATGGTTGGCATTGTCGACATGGAAAGTTGCTCCTTAATTCCTTTCACCTTTACTATAATACTGGAGTTCATTTTTGATATAATAATCAAAATATTTTTGTATTTTTTCTATTGAAAACATGTATAATTTTAATGATGACTACATTATTATATGTACATATGTTATTGGGATATAGGGAGTTCCTTATTAAAAAAAATGAGAAATTAAAGGACAAATTTTTGAAGTGACCAATAGTTTCCAGTATGAGGAGCTCCACAATTTTATTATTCCCAATAAACTTTGGTAGTATCCATTGGACTTTATTAATCATTGATTTTTAAAAAAAAATTCTATACTACAACTCAATAAAACCCATTCGACTCACAAAAAAAAGTAATCCATTTTTAATGATTCAATGAGTGCGGTAACATTTTATACAATGATCAATATAATTTAGAATACAATAATAGATGGAATGATCATTAATTTTTTTATAGGAATCAAATTTTCAAGAACTTTTCAGTGTTTTTCATTCCAATAAGATGAAGTGACGTATATGGGATAATAAAATTGAGAAGTAGCCACAATAGGGAGAGGACACATTGGATTATGGTGTCATCATCTATTTTGTCATGGAATGTTTGGCTACAGGAGTTGAATTCCTAAATTTTTTTACAGAAATATAACTTCTTGAGAGGTACTTGTTTATAGTGAATTACTACCTAAATGATCATAGGAGCACAAAAACAGATATTTATGTTAAAACCAGGAAGTATTTGGTTACTGTTAGAAGAAATGAATATTTCTAAATGACTTTTTTACCATAATATAATTATGGTTATTTTGTAACAAACATAACTAATGTGATTTTTTTTTGATGATTTCAGTGGTGGGTGATTGGGGGGGGGGGTGAAAATGGTTATTTTCTGTTCATGATGAAAAACCATTGTTTTTATAATAGGTGTTAGTATATTCTTTTCCTTATTACTGTGAATTTTTTTTTCTTGAATGACTTGGAAACTTTTTTCCATAGAATTATTAATTGGGAATTACTATTGAAACATTCTAGTGGAAACTCCCAATGTAAACTATCGATTGAAATTTTCAGTGTGATTTTCCTCTATTTTTGGGGTGGTACATATGGTGGAAATAGTAATTTTCTTATCTATAAAACCATTTTCATATAGCTTATATTGATTTAATATTTGATAGTGTGAAGGGTGTTACACTGTTATTTCTCTTTCCTAGTATTTTCTGTCACTTATTTTAATGGAAAGTGGTTGTACATATAAATTCAAACTGGGAAATTCCCACTGTAAATAGTGGGTTAGTTCTTTCAATGGAAATAGGTTATGTATCTAAATTCTAATAGGGAATTTCCATTGGGAATTTACAGTGGGAACACCCACTCCAAAATGTGGGTGGAAATTTCTATTTTGGTTTAGATCATTTTTTGGATGTGTTTTGAGGGTAAAAAATTTATAGCTCATTAAAATTCCATGGAATAATTTTTCAATTTTGATAGCTCAATCTGATATCCTTGTTCAAACTCACATGATTCAGTTATAAGACTTAATTCCATTCATTCCAACTATTTGTAACATATTTCTTTTCATTATACCAAATCTTCTTTAACATCATTAACTATTATATATTCCAACTGGATGTCACATTCATTTCTGTTCCATCTCTTATGGATATAAAAATCTAGAAAGCAATTCACATCTAACCCCTCCAATATTTGGAGCTCATGACAACACAAATATCCATAACTCTTAAATTTCATGCTGGTATAGAAAATTCTCATAGGTGACTCTTGGTACACTATAATTGAATGCTCATCTAAGAAACCTTTCATTCCTACACCAAACCTATTGAGGGAAAATATTTATTCAAAGACATTAGGAAACAATCACCACATAGTTGGTGTTCATGCTGAAAAAGATCAAATATTTCTTATGAGTACAAATGGATAGATTGAACCATTTTTGGATGATATGGAAAATGATTGTGTGAGAGATTTTCCCAACAATAAAATTCATCCTTCATTTACCAATATTGATTTCTCTCTAACACATGCCCAAATTGTTGGAAAAATTCCAACACAGTGAGCTTACAATTCAATAAATACTTTAAGACACCATCGAAAGTCTCACTCTGTTGTGTGCTTTAAATTCCTAGTGTCAATGCAATCCACATAAGACAGTTAGCCCAATTTTCCCATACCCTGTACCTATCTTCTAAACATGTTTAATTTTTTATTATTGGCCTCTTCTTGGATTTGTTTCCATATCTCCTCAAATTTTGAATTCTCAGTAACCCCATACATGCATTTCATTAATTTTTTCAAGAGTAAAAAGTTATCCTTCATTACCAACACAATGTTTTTAACTCCATTTTGTATTAATTTCCAAGCGCATAGGACATGTATTGTCTTGTGTAGGGTTATATTAATGGCTTTAGACATAGATTCATCTTGATATATGAAAATTGTCCATATATTCTTCCCCTATTGAAAATAAAAAAATCTACCAAAAAAACAACCAAATGAGTCTTATATATCATCATATAACTATACTTCGAAAAACAATTACAATTTCCTTATGTTGATTTACACCAAAAAACACTCAAAAAGTCTAAGACTCCATGTTTGTGTTGAAGGTGGTTTTAAACCTGACAATGTCTCCAAAATACTCATAATACACCTTCATTTTGGGATCAACCCAAAAAATGTTGCTCATTTGACCGCACATGTCAAGTTGTTCTAAGTATAAGAATGATGTGTTATCCCTTGATTGATTTTCTATGTATTGTAACATACCATCAACATCACCTAAATTGAAGTGCATATTTCGTTTTGACCCCAAATAATTCAATAGTCCCACTTGTGAATATCCACAACTGTCAGGCCTACCTACAATGGATGTTACAACTTAAAAGGAATCATTCATCTTTAGAAAGACTTTTTCATTTACATCCAACTCAGCACCTTGTGCATCAATGATGTGTCATTGTGAACTCATCAATTTCATGGTATCAGAAGAATTTAATGTGTGGGTATTCCCTTTAACAAATTGTTTTCACTCATACTACTCATTGGACATATACATAACTCCCATTCGTGCAAGAAAAAATGTCATTGGTTCTGCCTGTGGTCTTGTGACATTGACATCATGTTTGATTGATCTTCGATATCCTTGTTTTCTACATGTATACGATATTGATTTTACTAATCTATTTCCCTTTTTATTTCTGTTAACATATTTATTCCGCACACTAAAACTAAAAATACCTCCATAAGTTATATAAAAGGATTAGGCTTCAAACAATTATTTAAAAACCAACACAATGCTTGGTATGCATATACTCCTTTGTTTATAAATTCTATCAGATAAGGTTCTTTCTTATAAATTCTGGTCTTCAACTCTATCTATGTGATATTATGCAATGATTTTTTTGTAGTGTCATCATTGCGATTCTCCATCATGTAAGAGTTATAAATTTTATGAACTATTTTCAAATCTATTGAATATATGTGTTCTGCATCATGTAGAGAATCCACAATCAGCTTGATCCCACACATGGTTAGATATACTATTTATATACATAAACTTTTAGATAAAATTCATTTGTAAATGGTCTTTTATTATGTTCTTTCTTTAAAATAAATTTGGCATTTCCATTGGAATTTTCCATTAGCTATTCTCTATGGAAACTCTAATTATAAATTTCCACTCACATAATTTTTTAATTCTATCAATAAAAAACATTTTGAACTTTCTACTCACATAATTTGCAGTAGAGATTTCATTTGGGACATGATTGTAGGAATATGCAACGAAATTATAAAGGGAAATTATCATCGACATTTTATTAAGGTTTTTATTCAAATAATTTTGAAATGGATGAGGGAAATTTCTAGTATTTTCCTATCAAAATGCATACTATAATTTTATATTGTAATTTTTTAATAGAAATTCCCTTCAAGAGATTCAATTTTTCCGAATTGTCACTGTAAATTCCCCTAGAAAACCCCCAATGCAAATAATTGTCACTAAAAAAGCCCCCAGAAAATCCCAACTCCAAATACCTTGTCTATACACCCACGTATGGAAAAAGATTCTATATTAATGAATTAGGGCACTTCAAATTTCAGGTTATCCAACAATCACGATCGTCGGTGCAACAGTTTTGCACTCCAATCGGGAAACCTAAGGAAACTTTCATGTGGGTGGTGGAAATAAAATTAGTGAACCATTTGTTTTTATGGATAGAAATATTACTATTCATTCCTTAGTTTCAATGATGAGGATATAACGAACTTATGTGGCATCCATCCAATGGCTAACCAGAGGGTCAAGTTCAGGTTCCAAACATAAGACGATGTTAATCCCTATTTTGTTATTTTCTTAGTATTTTTCCCACTCCTGATATTTTTTTAATATAATTATATTGTGTGATTACTATATATCATTAACTATATTAATTATAAATTAGAATAATAACCAAAATAATAAATAATCATAAAAAGAAATAAAAAATACATAAGAATTACTTGTTGATATTTTGACATAATGATAATAAAAGTTTTTTGATTTGAAAATATATTTCAAATATGTAATTACAATTCTAATCTAATTTAAAACATTAAAAAATTAAATTATTTGTGTGTATATTTTTAATCCAAAATATATGTTTTATTCATTGTTTTAATATCATCATATTTTTCTTTATCCTATTTAATTTTATGTTTAATAATAGGTAAAAGTATTAATCAGTTGAGAAAGTATTTCATTATTTTCAAATTTTACTTAATATAGTATTTCAAATACCACTATAATAAATAAAATCCACTCTTCCTATAAATAAGTCACATTTGACATAAATAATCTATGTTTGACATCTATATATTGATTCCATGCATAATAAATATGTGTTCTTTCAGTATATTTATATTTAGTTGTATAATTATTTAATAATATAGTATTATTAATATAGTAAATTCATTTCACTTATCTCAATAAAAAAACTAATTTAGTAAAACATAAATTCTATAATAAAAATTCTAAGTTAAGATAAAAAAATTAAAAAGAAAAAATAAATAATGATGATGAATAAATGGAATCTGGTTCTTTGAATTACATAGATGAAAATTAAAAATCTTATATATTTTTAAAAAAATTATTTTTTTACTATTTCATGTAAAATTGAGGGTCAAAAATAAATTTCATTGATTCAATAAAATATGATAATATTCATTAAATGAGTGCATGTATTTTGATCTAGTGGTGACTTTTATTACAAGGATGATGACGTAGTGATAAATCAATATCTTTAGTAGATATTGCATATGAATGATGAAAAATAAAGAGTGTATCAAGCTCAATATTTATAAATAACTCAATGTATTTTGGGGGGGGGTTCAGAGGGGTTCGAGCAATGTAACTGATGTATACTAAAATAAGAAATAAATTTAAATTTATATGGAGAATAATACAATGTTGTTTTTCACCACAACACATACTATCTAACAACTTAAAAAATAAAAATAAATAGTTTTCAATTCCATGTGTAATATTTTTTATGTAAAGAATTTATTTTTTTAAAAAATCCCTTCATTATTTTTATGATAACTTTATTGTAATAAATTTATTCAACAATTAAACAAGAACCCAATGTGAAGTTTATTAATTCAACATTTTCACATTATGTGTGAAACCCAGAAGAAAAATTTCCAAATAAAATGTTATAGGCCTTTAGGTCTCAAACCCCATCTTCTAGGATCCCCCCATGCACCTAAACATCCAACTACTTACATTCTAGTTTTAGAGTTTAGATAATAGTTCGTGTTTCTATATCAACAATGAATAATCTAGAAAAATTTACTAAACTATTTTTGAATGAAGGTATAAGAAAGATGATGGAATTCTGGTAGCTTCTAGTTCATTGTTTTCACTTACATCTAATGATTTTTTTCTATTCCTTATTGTTTCAAACTATAATTAAATTCAATAAAGGTTTTTACCTTATCGTAATCATTCACCTTAGTTATGTTTTAATTCATGTTTTAATTCTATATGTAGTTCAGAATATTTTTCTTTCCCTATTAATGCAATGTAAGTTTCTTTCTTCTATTTTAATATTTGTAAGTTTATAATATATTCAAAATTGAGATTCATCCTCAGATATCTATTAATCATGATCATGATTAATCTAGTTTTTTTTTTGATTTTTCAAGACACTAAAAGAAGAAAATTATATTTATGAAAGATGATGTTTTCATCACAAATAAACATTTCAATGAGAGATTTCTATAATGGATATAATCACTACCATATACCACCACAAGGGAAGCGCCTACGTTTATTACTACTAAACAGAAATCGTTGATAAAAGTCTCACCTCTATCTATTCTAGCTAAAAACAGTAATAAAAGTAATTCTTACCAATGCTAAAAAAGTGTTGCTAATGGTGTATCCTTTATAAGAGTTTTTTAGCACTGATAAAGGTTATATTTTTCAATGATATTGTTAGCGCTGATAATTTTTTTTATAATTTTTTTTTTAATATATATATATATAATTATTAAATTTATATTCAAAACTAATGTTTATTCATATAAAGTAATTAAAAAAATGCATGTTTATAATTAATATAAATATGATATATAAATATATATTTTTTAACAATTCAAATATATATATATATATATAATATTTTAAAATAAGTATTTATAATATTATAAATAAATATATATATTCAAATAATTATAAAATTAAAATTATTATTTTTAAATAATATATATATATATATAATAATAATAATAAAATATTTATAATTATATATAAATACGTTAAAATATATTTTTTTATAGTTGTAATTATAAATAAACAAATTAATATTTAAATAAAAAAATGTCTCCAATGAATTGGGTCAATATATATATATATCATGAGATAATAATGACATTCATGGACATGATTATCATTATTTATCTTCATATATATTGATGTTTGAGTATAATTGATGCTATATAATCAATATAATATTTGTGGACATGATTGAGGGTTGCTATGTTCCCAATGATAGGATTACCTATATTTTGGTGATGCATGCATATGTTATGTATTCATGACTCATAAATGTTGATTTATACATCGACACCCTCATTATTCATGCTTTCCAAATATGTGACAATTCATTTTTTATAATCTATATATATATATTAGGTTATTGGGGGTATACTTATTTTAAACACACACACACACACCACAAACACCGGCCAGAAAGGTAAGTCATAACCCCCCAAGGGATAACTCACCCATTAAGCATTATTTATTCAATACATGGTCCACATGCCTAGTGGTCATGAAAGCCCATTACATGGCCTTGAACGCCAAAATTTTTTAGCCAAAGGCCCACTGGTGAATAGTCATGCTATAGTACCTGGGTTTCTACAGTCCTTGCTATAGTGGTTCCGCCACTACAGTTCTTGCTACATTACCCACCACCACAAATAGTGTCTCTGATGCTATGGTTCTACCACTACTATAGCCCCTACACCCAAGGGGTTTTATGATCTATACTTTACTAGGTATTCATTCATGTTATACCCATGAACTTATTATGTTCTCATAAATACTTATAAAATTTCTATAAATATGTTTAAATAATATATAGATTTATTATATTTATAGTTATAAATATTTAATTATATATAAATATCATTTAAAATTATTTCTTCATCATTATAATTATAATTAAATATAAATGTATTTAAATAATTATAAAATTATAATAAATTCATTTATTATAATTATATATATATTTATTTATATAATAATAAATACATATATATATAAACATATTTATAATTATATACAAATATTTATAAATATTTTTTTATAATTATAATTATAAATATATATATTTAAATAATTATAAAATTATAATAACTATTTTTATTATATTTAATTTTTTTATAAATATATATATAATTATATAAATATAATTATAATATATACAAATATTTATAAATATATACATGTGATTATGCATAAGACCCATGTTCAAATCTGGGTGGGATTAAATTTCCACTAGTAGGAGGTGACGTAGGCAGGCGATGTCGCAAACATGATGCAGACAGATAGTGATGCAGGCATCATGCAGGTATGACGATGCACTGGGCCTTCGGGCCAGATTGTGAGTGTTTAGGCCATGTAATGGGCTTCATTCCCACTGGACCTTCGGTCCATGTACTAAATAAATATGTCTTGATGGGTGGGCTATCCCTTGGGGGGCTATAGTTTTCATTTTCAGCCTATGTGAGTGGTGTGTGTGTGTTTAAATGTAATTTTCCCCAAAAGCATTTAATATATATATATAAATATTGATAATTATAATTATAAAATTATAAATATAATAAATACATTTATTTTGTATATAATTATAAATAAATATAAATCTATATATGGTTATAATTATAAATAAACATAAATTTATTTTAATAACTGTAAAATTATAAAAAAATATATTTATTATATTTAAAATTTTATAAGTAAATGAATTTAATATATTAATTATATATATTAGGAATTTGGGGGTATAATTACAATAAAACACAAACACACACACACACACACTACACACATAGGCCGAAAGGCAGATCATATCCCCCAAGGGGATATGCCACCCATTGAGGCTTATTTATTTAATACATGGCCCATAGGCCCAGTGGGAATGATGCCCATTACATGGCCTGAATTCCCAGTGAAACATCACTCCTGCATCATCCTACCTACGTCACCAAGACTTCATCACCCCCAGTCTATGTTACTATCAACATAGTAATGTAATATTACCTACACCCTCCTAGATTTGAACCTAGGTCTGATGAAAATTTACCTGGAGCCTTTACCACTCGGGTAAGTTCCCAACTACAATATATTTATTATATATAATTATAAAACTATAAATATAATAAATATATTTATTATAATTTAGAATTAGTTAAAAGAATATTTATTTATTTATTTATAGTTATAATTATAAATGAATAAAGATTCATTTAAATAATTCTAAAATTATAATAAATATATTTATTATATTTATAATTTTATAAATATATATAATTATATAAATATATTAGATTTTTTATAAATATATTTATAATATATATAATTATAAATATATATATATATATATATTCATTTACAAATATAATTATATATATATATCACATATATTATTTTATAAATAAATGTAATAATACAAATAAATTATTAAGATTAGATCATTATCATAACTGATAAATACAACCCCTTGTTAGTGATAAAAAGTGCTGATAATACTCCTTTTTATCAATGCTATAATTTTTTCCCTGATAAAGGGGTATCTTTATCAGTGCTTTCCATTTCAGTATTGATAAAACTGCTCTTTATTGGTGCTTTTTAAAAAATACAGATAAAATACTTATCCTTTTTTTAAGAAACCTAATTGAATTTCTTCTCTCACACACCTTCAAGAACTTGAGGAAACCAATTGATGTCATGCCACTGCTATCTCTAAACCTCACTGTTGTTGTGCTGCCACTCTCGCCAAACTGCACTTTCACCATGGTGCCACTCTCACCGAACCCAATCCCAGTTGTCATCGAAGAACCCCACTACTGAACTGCACGACCACTACCATCACTGAACCCCACTACCGCTCTATCTGAAATGAAATGGTGTCATTCCACCTCTCTTTGCTGAACCCAACTACTCCCATGCCACTTCTCTTGTGAAACCTGACTCCCACCATCACCGCTCTCATCGAAGCCCACTACTGTCGCGACACCGTTTTCGCCAAATACTAATCCTTCCACTATCATTGTTCTCATTACTAGTCCAGGGTATGCGATGAATTGATGATCCACATCACACCCATGCACCACATCGCACCACCACTACACCACATATCACCCCTACACCACACCGCGCCACCACAGTTTGTCTTTTTCTTGTAGGAAAACTATATTTTGAGGCAATGAGCACTAATGAAATTATTTATGTGACAGTTCTGGTGTGTGTGCTCACAACTAAAAATATTCCATTTTACAGCACACAGAAGGCATTTAAAAGCGTTAAACAATCTTTGTTAATCACATCATTGATAAAGGGTGTCCCCTTTATCTCCGATAAAAAAGCGCAAATATAGGGGGTCCTTTATTTTCCATAAAAAAGATCTTATAAGACCCCCTTTATGTGTGCTATTTTAGCACTGATAAAGTCCACCCATTATGAGATCTGTTTTTAGAGATGATAAAGGACCCCTTTATCAGCACATTAAATAGAACTGATAAAGGGGGTGTTTATCAGTGCTCGAAATAGCGCTGATAAAGACCTAGCTTACTGCAGTATTCCGTTAATATAACAACATGCCTAGAAAAAACCTATAACATATTAATGAAAAATATATAATTTAATTGAAATAAATTTTACATCATGAATATAGAAAAACACTGCTATATACATTTTAAACAATGTTTTATATTAATACATTTACAATTATCCAAGAAGATTTTAAAAAATTAATGTTTCATCTTTTGAAACCTGTGATCCCCTCTCAAAAATGTCCTCCCATGGTATCAATTGAAAAATTAATCATATCAACCTGAGAGAAATATTTCTCCTATAAAAGAGAACAAATAATATGTTAGTAATACTATAAAGAAATAAATTAAACATTAATATGAAAGAATATATTAATTAATTTTAAATTTTTAATAAAAAAGACACATTGGGAGTTATACTAGTCCCATCATGTATATTATTGAGCCAAGGTTGATTCCTATATATCATAAATTAGTTATGGGTTATTTTCCAAAAATATCAAAACAATTTGAACGTGTTTTCTTAGTTTTAAGTATGTTACTTCTTCTTTTACAAAAATTAATGTCAATTATATATAATGACACATTTGGAGTTATACCAGTCACACCAGGTATCATATTGAGGTGCGATTGATTCAAAATTGTCAAAAATTACTAATGTACCATTGTCCTAAAGTATCAAAACAATACAAATGTATTTTCTCGATTTTCAGTATGCTAGTTTTTTTTACAAAAATACCATTTCAAACTTGAATCACTCATTTTGAGTTATACTGATCACATCGTGCATCAATTTGACATGATACTACTTCATAAACGTCATAATTATGAATCAATGTCCTAAATTATCAAGACAATCAGAGCCCATTATCTTGGTTTTCAGTGAATGACATGTTTTGAAATAAAATGTCAATGTTAAATTGATAACTGACACATTTAGTCATATCAGTCACATCGTGTGTCAGATTAAGGTGGGGTGGATTCATATATGCCAAAAATGAGTCGTGGATCATTTTCCTAAAATATTAAAACAATACAAATGCATTTTTTTTGTTTTCAGTATGTCACTTTTTATTTTTACATAAATTAATGTCAATTTTAAATAAAAAGACACACTTGGAGTCATAGCGGTCACACGTTGCGTTAGATTGTGGTGCAGTGGACTCTTACACCTAAAAAATGACTAATGAATCACTTTCCAAAATTATCAAAACAATTCAAATGAGTTTACTTGGTTTTCAGTATGTGACTTGTTTTTTTACTAGAATTAATTACAATTTTAAATAAAATGCGACACTTTGAGTTATATCAGCCACACTATACATCATATTAGGGTGGGATTGATTCATAAATGTCAAAAATGACTTATATATCATTTTAATAAAGTATCAAAACAATTTTATTGTGTTTTATTGGTTTTAAGTAAGCAAGTATTGTTTTTTACTAAAATGTCATTTCAAACTAGAAACATCTATTTTGAGTCATACTGGTCGCATTATGCATCATTTTGACATGATACTGCTTCGTACATGTTACAAATGTCTTATAAATCAATTTACCAAATTATCAAGACAATAAGAGCTCATTTTTTTGGTTTTCAATGAATGACATGTTTTGAACTAAAATTTCAATTTTAACCTGATAATAGACACTTTTAGTTATATACTGGTGACACCGTGTGTCAGATTGAGGTGTGGTTGATTCTTACACATCACAAATGACTCATGGATCTTTTTCCGAAATTATCAAAATAATATGAATGTGTTTACTCAGTTTACACTATGTCACTTTTTCCTTTTTACTTAAACTTGTTTCAATTTTATGTAAAAAGACATACTTTGAGTCATAGAAGTCACACCATGCATTAGATTGAGGTGATGTAGACTTATACACATTAAAAATGACTCATGGATCAGTTTTCTATTTTATCAAAACAATCTGAATTAATTTTCTCAATTTTCAGTATGTTAGTTGTTCTTTTTATTAAAATTAATGTCAATTCTAAATAAAAAGAGACAATTTGAGTGATACTGGTCACACTGTGAATCATATTTAGGGTTGGTTGATTGATACACATCTAAAATAGCTTATATATTATTTTAATACTATATTAAAACAATCCTAATGTTTTTTCTCAATTTGCATAATGTTACATTTTCTTTTTACTAAAATTAATGCCAATTTTAAATAAAAATACACAGTTATAGTTATAGCAGTCACACCATGCACCGTATTGAGGTGATGTTGATTCCTAAATGTCAAAAACGACTCATGGATAATTTTTCTAAATTATCAAAACAATTCAAATGTGTTTTATTATTTTTCAATATGTCACTTGTTCTTTTTACTAAAATTAATATCAATTTTAAATAAGTAGACACATTTGAAATTATACCGGTTACACCATGCATCATATTGATGTTTTTGTATTCCTACATGTCAGAAATTATTAATGGATCTTTTTCTAAAGTATAAAAATAATATGAATTTATTTTGGACAACTTTCAGTATGTCACTATTCTTTTTACTAAAATTAATGTCAATTTTAAATAAAAAGGAACACTTAGAGTTATAGAGGTCACCCAATGAGTCCGATTGGGGTGAGGTTTATTTCTATATGTCAAAAATTACTTATGGATCATTTTAAAAAAGTATCAAAACAATACGAATGTGTTTTCTTGGTTTTCAATACGTCACTTGTTATTTTTACTAAAATTATTGTCAATTTTAAATAAATAGATGCACTTGAAATTATACTAATCACACTTTGAATCATATTGAGGTGTGTTTGATTCGTATACACCAAAAATTACTTGTGGATTATTTTTTTAAAGTATCAAAATAATTCGAATGTGTTTTCTCAGTTTTTAGTATGCCACTTGTTCTTTTTACTAAAATTAATGTCAGTTTTAAACAAATAGACACACTTAGAGTTATAACAATCACAATGTGTGTCTGATTGAGGTGTGGTTGATTCTTACACATCAAAAATTACTTATGGATTTTATTTTCCTAAATTATCAAAAAAATCCTAAAAAACTTTTTTAGGGTTTAGTATGTCAATTTTTCTTTTTACTAAAATTATTGTCAATTTTACATAAATAGACACACTTTTAGTCATACCGGTCACACTATGAATCATATTGAGGTGTGGTTGACTCCTACACATCAAAAATAACTTTTGGATCATTGTACTAAAGTATAAAAATAGTAAGAATTTATTTTTTAATTTTTTAGTATGTCACTTTTCCTTTTTTCTAAAATTATTGCCAATTTTAAATAAAAAGAGACACTTTGAGTCATACTAGGATCATCGTGTATCAGATTGAGGTGTGGATAATTACTACATTTAAAAAATGATTTATGAACCATTTTCATAAAGTATCAAAAATATCTGAAGAGGTTTGGTCAGTTTTGAGTATGTCCATTATCTTTTTTACTTAAATTTATGACAATTTTAAATAAAAAGAGGCACTTGGAGTCATACATGTCTCACTATGTGTTGTATTGAGGTGCAACTAATTCCTTCACATAACAAAGTATTGAAACAAGACTTAACCTAAAATTTTACCATTATTTCTTTTGAATTCCTTTATTTAATGGTCAACATTACATATTGACTTGAAGTTCTTAGATGAAAAATCTTTCTCACTGTTAAAAACCAGGAGTGTGGAAGAAGACCATGTTCCCATTGTATCATGAGAAGTCTCCACAAAAATCCAATGAGCTTCCTCCACTCTTCTGGTTTTCAATGAGAATAGTTTTCTACTAAATAACATCTACTCTATGTATTGTTCAAATCTCAAAAAGGATAAGCAATGAAAAGTGTAAATATCTGGAAAAAAATAAAAAAGTGTTAGATAAAATTGATAAGGAAATTAACTTAAAAATATAAGATAAAATGATGACAAAATTAATTAAATAATTAGTGGTAATTCACCTTTTCATGATGGTTGTATACATTCTTGACCCATTTAGTTGTTGTCATTATCTTAGTTGCAGTCTTGATGTCAAATTTCTCCCAAGCATGAGAATATTTGAACAAACCACCCTAACTCTAACAAAGGTATCCACCTGTAAAAGATAAAAATTATTATGTGAGTAATACTAAAAATAATTAAATTAAACATAAATATTAATCAATTAATTGCTTATATGTAAGTCATATCTTCATGATACTTGTGTACATTCTGTCATTAGGTATAATGACCATTAATTTCTAATAAAATCTATATTATCATGTGAATATGAGTCTTTTTGACAGTCATAGTAGTACTAAAGAAATGTAAGTACACAAATGTTTAATAAATATTTTAAATTAAATATTTATTATATTCAAAAATACCACTTTGGGGATTATCGTTTGTTCATGGAATATGATCTCTCTCATAAATTTACAAAAATAATGACCACAATCTTTACATTTTTTTTGTTTCAGACGCGACATAAATATTTAGAAAAAGAAAAAAAATATGTGTTTGTATAGTGAAATATTATTATATATACCATGATACTTGTCCATTTTTATAACCTATTAGTATCCTTGTGTTTATCCCCTGGCATCATTCCTTGGTTTTCATGATATTGATGCATGACCCTATCATAATAGAATCCTCATTAAAAGATAATATAAATTTTATAACTTGAATGTTAGTTATAAAATGTTTGATGTAGTGTATTACTTATTGAAAAATGCTACCATGTGTGATCAGTTTGTTTGGTATCCATGCAATGAATCCAGGAAATAAATATTTGTTGTACCTAATTGACTACAATGAGAATCCAATGTTTCCTAAAAGAAAAAAAAGGAAAAATTCATGAAAGAAATGAAAAAATATGTGATATAATTAAATTGTAGATTTTTAACCTTTCATTGTTGGTATTAAGAAGGGTCTGTCATAAATTTTTTTCTTTCAAATGATTTGACCAGGATTTCCATTATTTCATCTATTTTTTTGGATTCTGTCTTTTGTTGATCAATAGTTGTGGCATGAGGACTAACAAGTAAAAAAACTTCATGGGAAAATTCTTTTAATTAGTATTGATATATACTCTTTCCAAAAATATAAAATGTATTTTGTCATAATTAACACAGTATACTAGATTTTGGAAAATCAAATCTTGAAAAAATACATCATGTATACATTTAAAATTGAGGGTCCTAGCCAGTAGTAGTTGAGGATTTAATTTACATTATCAACACCAATGTAGTCTTTAACTTCTCTTCGTACATATTTTTCTTCAAAATAAAATATATGAATACTGCCATTTTGTAACATTGTATCCATATGAAACTTTAATGCTGGTAAATTTGGATATGGAATAAGCGGGAAAAAGTTCTTTTAGAATATCTTTTTAATCAGTTAGTCGATATTTTATATGGTTTTTAGTTGGTATTTCATTTTTCACCTTCCCGTTTTCTGTCTATAATAAAATTTATTGGTTAATAACTTTTTTCATTAATTTCTAAAGGATTAGCTTAAAAAATAAATTGTAAATGAATACCTCCTTATAAACATGTTTTTTAAATGATATTACCACCATGTAATGAATGATCCAAAAAATCAGTGGACTGTATGAATATTATTTCCATCAAGTGGAATATATAGCTTCACGCGTGACTTCTGAGCTTCGCTAATCTCTAATCTCACATGACCTTTTTGAAATGGTCTGTTGTGTAAACTATCATCTTGTATATTGAACACCATATCTCTCTCTACATCGTGATTTGTGGGTGTTGATAGATATAAATCACAATAATTTTCACCCTACAGAATACAATTATAAGAAATTTATCAGTGCCTATCTGATTCACATTTCATAAAAAAACTATTAGAATTTTGATTACCATGACTAAGATAACTCTTTGAGGGGAATGGCTCACCTCATTGCTGGTTGGGGAAGGGTGGGATCTTCAGGCAATGTTTGTTCTTGAGTTGTTTCTTCTCTTTGATTCCCCCCAATATTAGTTTCTATAAACTCTCTCTACCATTGGAATTATTCTTCAAGGGTAGATAGTATTTCTTTAATCTATTTTATTTCTTTATATTTATTCTCCTCTTGTTTTTTTTTCAAAATATGTTTGGGGTTCCACCCTTAAACCCACACCTATGACACGACCATACTGTTATTTCCTTAAAGGCTGCTGATAGTAGGTCTTCACCTGGTATAGGTTTTGATGATTCATGTGACTTGGTCGGATAAAAAATATAAGAAAATAAATAATCATTGTCATCTTATAGCAATTTAAAGTAATTTTTATTATTATGTCATACCTATACAGGTTTCCTACACTTTTTGTGTGTTTTCATTTATTATTATTACATATTTATTTACATGTGCATACTTCCATAGAACATGGTGTTGGATGGAAGTGGATTTGGATTTGGATTCATCAATGTTCATATAAGTAGAGGAATGTAATTATGTTATTGATTCATATCACAAAAAAATTATTACAGTAGATTTAAAATATGACATATTTATTTTCTAGTGAAGCATACCTCATCCATTCTTTATAGTAGGGGTACACTAGTTTTTCTACCCCTTCCTTATTTTTAGCACCCATTTGTTATTTCAAAAAAAATGTCAATCAAAGTGATGAATATACATAATGTCAAAAAATGTATTACTAGAGAGAATATACTTGAAAAGACACATATGCATGAATGTTAGTAAATGAATCCCATGCTACTTGGGTTATTAGGTATGCATACATAATAGGTAAGTGAGGGTTTATTTTCCCTTAAAAATATTTAAGATGATATATCATTAAAATTGTATGAAATCCTCTTTGATTCATTCCAAGAAGAAATAATATATATTTCTTATGAGATTCATCTACTATAAATGCACTCAGTAAGGGATGATGAAGATCAAGTCAATGTTTTATTATTTTATTTTTTTAGTAAAATAAGGAAATGATATCATAATTTTACTATAATATCTTCTAACATAAGTGTCTTAAACATGGGCACAACATGGTGGCACAAATCTACATCAATCGGTTTGCATTATTGAGTGATGATTCTAATGTAACTACTGAATATGGCCTTGTTGTGGTTAACATGCTAGCCCCACACATTCTATCTGACATCATATTTGATGCCTTTGATTTTCACTATAATGATTTTTGTTAACACCGTCAAACTAAGACGATCCTATTTTTTATGCATCACTGGTCATTCATCGCCTACCATTTCCCTTGATTCAACATCATCAATATGTAGTTCCTCTAGAGAGGTAGCATCGACATGTGTATATAATCATTATACCTATGCACTGAGATCAACATGAGGTTGAGAAATCTATTGTTCCTCAAGATTAGGAGCACCTGCACATACAGAAGGTCATTGTTCCTCTGCACTACGAGCAGAAGCAGATTAAGAGACCTTTTGTTCCATAGGGTTGAGAGCACCAACATGTGTAGAAGTCATTATCTATATAAGTTGGTTAAAAGTTAATTTAGATTATATAAATGAAGCAACAAAAAGATAATAACATTAGGTAACACAATGTATATTTTAAAAATTATAACATGATTATTGAACTCTCTCTCTCTTTTAAAGGCTGAAGGGATTTTTCCCCTCTATCAACTATCCAAATCCCTTCATTGTGGTATCACATGACATACAAAATGAAATCTACATAGGGACCACTACGAAATTATTGTGATGTCCCAATGAAAGGGTAATCCTTAGTTGAATTTTCATCTGACCCTTCAGTGGTTTTGGTCAATAACAAAACAATTGACCAATTTCAGTTTACGGGATCTGGAACAAAAAATACAGACAATGCCTATGATTCCATTATAAAAGGTTCATCTTTATACCCATCCTTACTGTAATCACATTTCATGAATCCCAATTTATTTATTTAAAAAAATCATTTTATCAGTCCACTTTCATTGAAAAACCGGCTCCTATAATTCTATATAATCCAACTCCTATATTTGATTGATGATTCCAAATTATGACATATTTACATAAATTATATTTCTATCCTTTGTACCAGAAACATGCATCACTTCATACAAAAGTGTAAATAAACTATTTTTCATGGTACTGTCTTCATCATGTTCATTTTTATATAACATATAACCATTTATTATATAACCATCGTAAGATAATACATACACACCTTTTCATCCCACTAGCCATTGAAGTCATTTTAAAATTGAATCTAGATTTTCATCTGACTTTTTAAAAATATGGTATCAAAACCAACCTATAAACTATTGTTTATGTTTATTTGATATCCATATTTTATCTCTTAATGGATTAAAATTCCTAATAATTTCTCATAGGTTTCAACATATGAGGAAACATCTAAATTATTATTCAAAACGTAAAGGTGGGCCTACTCCCAATATGTATTATTTATTGTGAACATATCTTGTTCATAAATTCCATCACCCGCAAGCTACCCAGTATGACAAAATTTTGGTAGACCAATTCTTTCCACACCAGACCAGTATTCGGTACAGAATTTAACAGCTTCCTCAACAATATATAGCTCTGTAATACAAACCTCTATACAACTTAGATGTTTGAAATAACCTTTAAAAATATTCATATATCATTCAATGGGGTACAACAATCTATAGAATAGAGGACCACATAGTTGAATATCTCTTACCAAGTGAACCATAAAATGAACCATTATATCAAAGAATTTTGGCAGGAAGAACCTTTCTAATTCACATAATATAACGACAATTTCTATTTACATAGTCAAAAATGTCACCGGGTATATAGCATTTATATATATAGTTTTGAAGAAGAAATAAATATTGTTTAATGTATAAGATACACTATTGGTAAAATGGAATTTAAAACTCTAGGAATTAGATCTTGCATCAAAACATGGAGGTCATGTTATTTCAGACACTTTAACTTTAAATTAGTCATTGAAACGATGTTCTTGATATTTTATGAATACCCCTTTGGAACCTTTACATCATTTAAGAAGTTTTAAAACTAATATATCTCCTTCCTGGAAATAGTGTATGCAGTTGGAGGAATAAATGTTCATTTTCACCCTTCAATAGAGCCAAATCTTCTTGTATTACCAAACCAACCATGTCCAAACTATCCTTAATTCCATACATTGTTTTATAAGGTTCATTTGTAAACATGCTGATGACACTATCACATGCATTTTTCTCAACATGAATAACATCAAGAATTTTTTTTATGTATAGACTATTCTAGTATAATAAATAAGAAAACTGATCTCTTTTTCCAATCATTTTTCGTAAGTGTTTTCAAAAACAATTTACCAAAATTACGGTCCACATATTTTAATTTATCAAACATATGATTAATTATTAGTAGATATGGTGTTGTACATTCTTCTAAAATTCCATCGAATGATGTCGTCCAAGATCGATATTTATGCCATTGGGGTATACATCTATGATTTCCTATAAAAACAATTTTTGATCAATGTTTCGACCAAATTGACTGTGTACCTTGTTCGCAAATGGTACACCATTGAGTTTCTTTAATTCTATATCCTAACAATTTTCTATAATCTGGAAAATCATTTATCATTACATACTGCATGGATCTCAACATGAAATCTTTATTTTTGTAAGCATCATTCAACATAACACCTAAATTCCACAATAATTTCAAATCCTTGGTCATTGGAGCCAAATAAAATCAATATCATTACCCGATTGCTTTGATCCTGATATAAGCATGTGTAAAAATATATATTTTTGTCTCATGCATAATCACGATGGCAAGTTATAATTTTCCTATATAACTTTTCATGTACTGTGAGAGCTTATTTGAAAACCAAAATGATTCACTCCATTTGTAGATAAGGTAAGAGGAAGGTTTTTCAGCTTGTTTCCAAATTTTGGATACTCATTATCAATTCTCTTCTACTAAGGATAGTCTACTAGGAGATGTAGTTTCCCATTTTTATTTCGTGTATTTGTGTTCTACGTCAATTACCCTAGAGTCTCCCCACTTCCATATAGGAACCTAAACCTTGGAATTATTGGAATGTACCATACAACTTTCATAGGACCAGATTTATCTTTATTATATCGATAAGAACCACAATTTGGGCATTCTATAAGTGATTTTTGGTCCTTGTGAAATAGTATACAATTATTTGAGCATGCATGTATTCTTCCAAAGATCATACCCATCGAGTTTAGAATTCGTTTGGTGTCATATGTTTGGATTGGGATCTTATTATCTTTTAGTAGAATTTAATTCAAGAGAGAAAGTATTTATGTGAAACTAGAATCGCTCCATCTATTTCCATATTTCAAATTATACAGCTTCAGTACGGATGACAATGTTGTATATTTAGTGCAACCAACATACAATGGCGTCTTTGAAAAACTATTTAAATTCTCAAACAATTTTAAGAAATCACATTGTTTATATTAAATTATCATTTTAAGTTCCTCAATATGATATTATTCATTATTCACAACCATAATCACATCTTTGATACAATATTCTTCATTTTCCACACTTTTAATCATATTAGATGATCTATAAAATATAGTGGTATACCAGGCACTAGCAATATTCTCCTTTTACCTATGCTTATTCGAACATTTATAACTTTGATCTATTCTATGACAGATCAAGTGTTCTTACAATTAATCTAGAATAATTAGTCTTGAATAATAATACTGTAAAAATGGAAAATAGATCTTAAAAGGGTCATATGCATAGTCTTTTGCAATGTTGATGAACTCTTTCACTCAATCTTCATACTCATTTATTATATGATTGGAATATATCCATTAATTATTCTTATACAAGCTATTTTATTAGGTAATATTAATATTTAATAAAATAAATACACAAAAGACGTTCAACTAGGGTTACTATCCAAATATATATCCCTATGAGAAGATCCAAAGGAAGTTAAACAAGCCGGAACAAACCTGAAACTATAAAATATAGGCGTGATCTTAAAGTATAGGAGGTCATAATTACATACCAAATCTAAGAGACAAATTTCATATCACCTCCTAACAAATCTACTTTTAAATATATTAGAAAAATAAACATTTTATATAAATTTTTACCAAATAAGTAGTAACACATAAAAGTGTGTAAAAACCCTTTTTCTAAGATTTTCATTAAATGAAAACGATCGCTTAGAAAACATTTTTCCTCTGCCAATACCTCTTGGTCAAATCAACATTTTAAATTCTTACTTTAAACTATTTCATAAACACCTATTTTTTAAATACACATTTCAAAACTCAAATAGGTTTCCAACTATCATATAGTTTTCAATAACATATTTGAAAACCAATCATTTCCATAAAACTAGGCATGTTGGCCTAAAACCACATTTTCAAAACTCACAAATTTATGTAGTTTCAAATACAAACCATTCAAAATTTTCTCATTTTAGATAACTTTTCAAACTCATTATTAAAATAGTTTGAAAAAAAATCCAAAATCATGCTTTCCTTTTTTCCTTCTTTAAAAAACTTTCACAATCCCTTTTAAAAAAATATAAAAATAAAACCATAGAGAGAAGGAAGAAAGAACACTATCAAGCAAAAATATGTCAAGTCACACAAAATGGGGAAAATGACAAGAAAATATGTGCCAAAAAACAATATAAATATCAGAGGATATAATAGAATTAGAGGGATAAAACCCCTAAATGATCCTGAAAAGGATTCTAGTTTCATGGACTTCGTCACTAAGATTTATTAAAAAAACATGAAATAGAAATAAAGAAACTACATCATCACTACTAAACCTATCCACACCCCTAGAAGTCCCATCAAACTTAGTCTTCAATAATAAACATCACTACATGGGATCATAATCTATAGTTGTTATACAAGAATCAAAGGGGCATAAGAGGCTATAACACCTTTTATGAAAATTAATTTATTATAAAATTTCAAATCTGCCTTATCTTTTCAAAACATTCATCAAATTACAAGACATTTTATCATTTATAAATTCCATCCCAATATACTATTCATACAAATTTTATACAATCAACTCCTGAAACTCAAATGGGAATTTACACTACCCATCAAATGACAATTGAAAAACATTCAAAGACACAATAAGTTTCAAAATAAAATCCACTGGGGAAAACACACCATTTTGAAATAGTCCAACTTATTTGGAAATATTAAAAGCTTTAAACACCTCAAAATATTGATAAAAAATTTAACCAAGGATAAAAAAGTGATTTTAACTATAGATCATAAGGTTTAACTCACCAATTAAAAATAATACAAAATTTTACAATGGTTTTAATACTTTAAAATCACCCAGAACCTTTATTTGAAATCCAACTAACACAAGAATAATATCTAAAACATCAAGTCATTGATTACAACAAATTTTAAAACCAAAAACATTTGTTTAAAAAATCCATTAATGCATTTTACCAGACACTTTTCATCAAATATCATTCCATAACAAGGGATAAAACCACTTGGAAAACACCATTTATCCCTCACATGAACTCATATAAGAATTACTATAATAAGGAAACACTTTCAAAACAACAACAATTTAAAGATAAAAGTAAATTTCAGGGAGAAAGAAAAAAATGGAACATGGTATATAAGAAACCTAATAAAAATAAGATGATATAGAAAGGACTAAGAATTTCACATCAAATCTAACCAAATTATATTCATAAATAAAACACAATCCCTTTATAGAGAGGATGATCTATGAAATGGATTAAGAGTAATATAAAAAGTTAATGGAAATGTTCAAGTAATAGTACATCAACATCCCATTCAACATTGAAATAAAAAAAATGTCCTGTTGTGTCAAGTTATTTAAGGAAATCATTTATAATAAAAATAAATTAGAAGATATAAGATTGATTTTTATAAGAGGATTTCTTCATTATTTTTCAATTAAATCTTCAAGTAAAACCTCATGATCACTGTATCTTTTCCATTATATGAAATATCAATGATCATAAAGAATGAAATTTTTTATTTATATAGGGCTATCCAGCCTATGATGATAAATATTATCAAGAAAATTAATCCAAATACAATAGATTTTATTATTTAATTGAAGGACTAGTCCATCAAGTATGTCAATTGAATTTAGGATGATGTCTTGGTCAATGTAGGGAAATTAATCATTCAATTTGTTATTGTAATTCTAGAAATTGTGGAAGAATTATATGTACTAATAATCATTGGATGAAATTTAATATACATGGTGAAGTAGTTCATTAATTTTAATCTTGGATAGTTGATTTTATAAATTTTAGGAGACCAAGTCCAATTTTTCTTGATGAAAGAGGTTAATAAAGTAGATGAATATTAATATTGGCATGTCTTAATCACCACTAATGAAGATTATATATTATTAAAATTAAAATTAGTTGATGAAAAAAGTATAATGTACTTGATAGATGTAAAATCTGAATGGAATACTATAGAAAGTCCTAAGAATATGGAATAAGAAGAATGATTCACTACAATAGAACGACTTTCAAGGGCTTCCTTTACTAAATTACTTCCCTAAATTTTGGTTCCACCCAAGTTAGAGATATAGAAATTCTTGACAATATTGAGGTACTCATTCTTAGGATTAGGAGAAAAACTAATATAATTAAGTGTCTATTTTGGTTTTGGATCATCATTTTCCTTTATTTTTCTCTTCTTTCTCCTCTATTTTCTTTATTCCATGCCAAGACCTCACCCCTACTCACAATGACCTCCCCAGAATGCATTGAATTCCTTGCTCACACTAGCCTCTATCGGCCTCCACCATAGTAGCTGAACCCTCGTAAAACTAATTATAAATGCACCACACCACTACCTTCTTATTGGTAATCTCCCCAAATCCATGACGCATTATCACCTTCCAAGAATAACATCTTTCCATACTATAGCCGACCATGTGTAAGCTGAAGACTGCTTATTCGACCATAGGGAAGTCTGAAAGAGGTTTCCCTAGATAAGATAGAGGGAGGGAGGATAGAGAATTAAAAGGGGGTAATATAGATTAATCAGTTTCCACATTATTCATCAATCATCACAGAGATATTATCAAAAATCAAGAACAACATCAGATCAAAAAAATTTATATCCTAAAAATCCATGGTGAAACACATGAACAATGTTGAGGGATAATTATAGAGAAGAAATAATCAATAAATAAATAAAAATGTTCTATGAATAATCTACCATTGTTCAATGACATTGAACGGAGATTTAGATTTTCAAATAAAATATAGAATAAGAAAAATATAAATTTTTTTTCAAATAACGAGACCTATTATAGTGAGTGATGAGATCGCAAAGGGGAATACCTTTCAAGAAGTGACAAAGGAAAGGAGAGACAATGGTATGGAGCGATGCTGGCAGGGAGGGATGACGATAGTGCCTGGAGTGACGATGATAGGAGAGACAGAGGCAAGGCAAGGAGCAACAATGACGGTGACAATGAAGGTGAAGGATAAGGTAGAGAGAGAGGGAGATACGGTAGGGAGAGATGGTAGGGGGCAACAATAGAGTTGTTCGAAAGCTTTTAAGACACGATAGAAGGAAATAGTTAGGGTTTTTTTTATAACATTAGAGGAAGACATTAATCAACCCTTTTAAAAAATCACCGATAAATGTATATTTTTCAGCACTAAAATATAAAGCACTCGTTAAACGTACATTTATCATCGTTTTTTTTAGCACTGATAAAGGTGTATTTTTATCATCACTAAAAAAGTACTAATGAAGATATAATGTTAATAATTTATTTATATTATTATAAATACATTTATAAAATTATATGGATAATAAATAAGTAAATAAATATTTATAATTATAACTATAACTAAATATATATTTATTTATATTTATATATATAATAAATATATTTATATAATTATATATATTTATAAAATTATAAATATTATAAATAAATATTTATTTATTTAAGATATAAAATTATAATAAATATATTTATTATATATATGATTATATATATAAATATTTATAATTTATTTATTTATTATAAATAATTATAAATATATATTTATTTATATTTAGGATAATAAATTTATATAGATTTATTGAAATTATTATAAAATTATAATAACTGTATTTCTTATATTTATAATTTTATAAATATATATAATTAATTTTTCAATTATATATATTTATAATATTAAAAATATAATAAATATATTAATTTTAAATATATAATTATTTTAAAAAAAATATATTTATATATAATTATAACTATAAATAAATATTTATTTATTTATAATTAAAAAATTATAATAATTATATTGTTATTTATAGTTATAATTATATATATATATATTTAAATAATAAAAAATTATAATTACTGTATTTATTATGCTTATAATTTTATAAGTTTATATAATGGATATATTTATTATAATTTTCTAAATATTTAAATAATTCTATATTTATTTAAAAATATAATTAAAAATGTTTGTATTTATTTATAAATATTTATAAATATTTATAAATAAACTTATTTAATTATATATATTTATAACATTATAAGTATAATAAATATATTTATTATAATTTTATAATTATTTAAATATATATATATATATATTTCTAATTATAAAGTTAGATAAATAAATATTTATTTATAATTAAAAAATTATAACAAAAGTATATTTATTTTTAGTTATAATTAATTATTTGTTTGTTTATTTTAAAAATTATAAAATTATAAGAAATATATTTTTTACTTTTATAATTTTTTAATATATATAATTAATATATTTATTATAACTCAAATGGTTCTGGAGATAGGCATGCCCGCTCCAAAAAAATTATTAGAAAAACAAAGATAACAAAGTGACAAGAAGAGGATGGATGAGGTCAAACCAAGAGGCATGACCTAATACATAAGGGAAGACTACACATCAAGAATAGGATCATTCCCATAATCATGATCAGAGTCATCATCATCATCAACAGTTTCCACTCTGACTGTGAGTTCCTTTGATTGAAGATCACATAGTACTTCTCTTTGGTAATTTCTTACTCTGGATTGAGATGACTCATATATCCTTTGGAAGACCTAGTCGTTTGGTCACAACCTCGCATTGTAGCCCACTCATCTCAGCCACATCCTCAGCTATGGCCTTTTGGGTGCCTACCCTACCGTCAAGATTTTTGATAACAAGTTCCTTTAGGTTCCTCCTTTGCTGCATCCAGATTGTCCATTGTGGGAAATTTTCATACTACCAATCAGGTCATTATTGAAAAAAATGGTTCACCACCAGTGTCCAACTCTTAAACAATTTCATTGAGTGATTCAATCACACCAAAGATGTTTGCAATAGTTATATTCAGTGAATGATCCAGATTCTTTCTAGCATTAAAGACACTCCCAGATTTTTTAGATCCAACTAAATTTGACTCAGAATGAGAAAATAGTTTCCTATAGGTAACCATATGAAAACCTTCATTATCCACAGAAACCATCTCAGAGTTTTCTTCTTTTCTTTAGATACAATAAGGAATTCAGTCATCTTCTCATGTTCAACTTGCTGGTCCGCATGCTGTTGCAATGCGTCTTTTTCATCATATTGAGGATCCATTTCATCCCCAGTAGATCCACCATCAACTTTATATTAATTACCCATAGGTCAGTTGTCCATAACATCACCTGATGAAGTAGTAAGAATATTTTTTAGGACATACTGATCATCGAAACAAGCATGATCTTTGATTTTTTCCTGATTAGCATTAGCAACCACAATTGAGGTTTTGAGCAAAACCAAAACCTATTCGATGTATTCTTCCTTGTTCAAGGCATGAATAAGTGAATATCTAAATGAGTTGTGATCCCCAATTTGATACTCAATCTTCTATGCATGACTCTAAACCTGATTGATATATGTATCATCTTCCTCAGGAATATCTACCCATGTTTTAGAAGGCCCACTAAAGTGCTGAATTTTGGTGCCATTAATTTATGTGACATTAAATAACTACATCAACATCTTGTCAACAAAACTAGGCTTCCAATCGATATCCATAGCAAGTTCCTAAAAATTAGACTCCGCATCTAACATGTGCTTGCCAAAGTTTCCCTCAGTGAATTGATTTTTCATTTTTAAATAGTCACCTCGTGCATTCTTGTTGAAATACTTGGTATAATGACCCTTAGTACCACATTCCTCACATATAATATTCTTGGAACAAGCCTTTAAAGAATGTACAATAGTCTTACTGTCTGCAGAAAAAGACGACCGCTTCTCATATTCAACCACAATCTGAATGTCATCAGAAGGGGTATAGAGTGTTACCTTGTTAATTAGAGTAGAGATAAGATAAATTACAATGAGAAATATATAATAATGACCGAAGCGAACATGATGGGTTTCTTTGTACACACGGATCAGTGTTTCAATTTCTATGGCTATTTCATGAAAAATCTTGGGATTCCACAACACCCAATTGAGACCATAAAATAGAATCCATATCCAAGAAAAGGAATTACATACCAATGATATATTGAAATTTTGAGACCATTCCTGAAGATGAAGATATCTAGGCTTCAAGAATGAAGAGCCAGAACTGCAAGCGCTAGCCTTGGATTCATCCAAAGCAAAGATGCATTGGAGAAAACCTCGGCCTAATGGGACACAACTCAAGACTAAGAAACCCGAGATAGGAGAAACTCAACGAAATAGATCCTGAATCATCCAAGGAGTTTCTCCCTTAGGAAGAACAAGTCTCCTGATTATGTATTTATTCCCCATGTGTAATGTTTCAGTAAAAGCCTATGGATTTTCCACTACATGTAAAAAGACCCCTTCTTCTAGATTCTTCCCATAGAATAGTTTTTAAATGTTTCCAAGGAATTTAAATGAACCAATAATTTCATATCAATGGCCGAAGATGAATTTTATAACTCATTTTGTTCATTCTACTCATTATCCATATCTAATTAAAATTCCTTAAAGGGCATCAAAAGACCCTACCTAGCATCAACATGTTTACTAGTTGAAGTGATATTATAATTCCATGCATTGTCTGATGACACGAGCCTGTCGTGGGGTGTGACAAAAACAAATAAAACCAAAGTTAAAATTTAGTAAAGTGGGTAACCTAGTTTGTGTCCAGATAGAAGTGCAAAAAAATTATGTTTGTCACTTAAATTAATGAAAGAAGAAGAGGTTGTTTTTGAAAATGTTTAAGTTGAATAATAAAGAAAGAAATTCAAAAGAAAGGATGAACACTAATGTATTAAGAGAGTGATAGGGTCAGGGTAGGATAACCTTTTTTATTTTCTTCATTTTCACAAATATCCCCTTACCTCTCTTCCTTTTGAATGAAAAATGAAAGACTCCTCGATTGAGTTATCAATCACCTTTGGTTGATGAAAGAAATGGAGCTCACTCTTATGTGCATGAAAGTACATAAACAATTCCTAAACAACTAAGGAAAGTCCCGATCAGGAATTCATTATCCTTATAACTCTATAAAAAGTTTACTAGTTCCACACACGTGCCAACGATCACTGGACACTCACCACTTAACACAATATGCTCGATCGAGACAAATTGTACTAGGCAGAGGGAGATTAAAAGTCCTTAACCAAAGCTATCGAAAATGAATACACCAAACGCAAAACACAGTCAAATTAAGATAATCAGGAAACAATGATAATATAAGTCATTCAAAAGAAAAAGAGGGTTTTACATTGAGGCACAAAAATCCGACATTACAAAAGAGAAACTCCCCTTTCCCCGATCAATCAAAGGTTTTACCCATCTATGTGAAGGGTATTAGAGTTTAATGGGAAATAATAGAGAAAAATAAAACCAAGAAAAGTGAAAATAGAAAATATAAAGAACGTAAAGAAGTAAATCTTCTATCACATCCCCTCTTGCACCTTCTTCAACCCCTTTGAATGGAAGTGAACAGTCTTATTTATAGGCTTTTGGAGTAGAAAATTTACCTCTAAAATTACTCCACAGAATTTTTGAGTCAGTTTGGCATTTTAAATGGCCTAATCTCTAGAGAGTGTCTTCATAAATGTTGTTACCCTATTTCTTCTTAATTGTTCCTCAAAATATTAGAGAATGTGGACAAGTGTAACAAAAGTTATACTTGAATTACCACCGAAATCTCTTTCTGCCCGAGGTGACTCTTCAACTCCCTCTCTTTGTCTACATTAAATAGATTCCTTAATTACTGAATTTATTCATAAAATTAAACAGAATAATGAATCTCGGAGTCCGTTTTCTTCTCCATCTAGAATCACCTAATTTGGACATGTTTAGGCCAAGATACGACTCATTAATTATTTTAGGGTCCATTCTGTCGACCAGAAATATTTTTTCACATGATGAATTTGTCTAGGCCATAGTGTGCCGAATTAGACCTAGGTCTAAAAGACATAGTTGAATCACACGAGCAAATAAATCCTACAAAAAAATCACTCAATTTGGATAAAAATTTTAAAAGATATTCCCAGAATACAAATCTCCACAATACTGGTAAATTTCCAGAATTAACCAATTTGCACAATTAAGCCCATAATTCCCGAAGACACTAAAATGATACAAATCAGCTCAAATTGATTAATTGGAAGGGGATAAATCATTGAAACACATATGAAAAATAATGTAAATATTATCTCTATAAATTCCCCCACACTTATCACTTGGAATCTCGGACAATTCAAAATCAAAATCAAATCAAACCAAATTCAAAACACATGCCATTAAGATCCACCAATTCCACACCAAGAAAAAAAGATATCATGCCTCATAAAAAACCATTATTCCAAGTTCTCAAATCATATAATTCAATATTTTTCCTCTAACTTTATCTTCCAATGCACATAAGACACCTACCTCACATGAATTTTCTCTCATCTCACAAATATCAATTTTCCACAAAGTTTTTCTCATCCAAACCAATACAAGGGTCACCATAGGTTTGACAAACTACTGCTTCTCCACCCGATGTAAGTCAAGGAAATATGTGTATCATGAGGACTTTGTAGGGTTGTTCTGTGGATTTTTGTTGTTAGGATTTTTATGTGATACATTATGAGGCCAAATGAGGAGGGATTGACTCTTTTTGAAGCAAAATTGTACAATTCTAATTTTTACTTTAGTATGCTATCCTCCTCACTCCCCTTAGTAGAAATTCAGCTCCATCATCATAAAAGATCAAGAAATGTTCATAAAGATCAGTATTTCAGAAAAAAATTCAATCTTCTCAAACATGATTTCTCTTGAAAGCTCGAGAAAAGGCACAACTTTCTTCCTCCATTAGAATCTCCAGAAAGGATCAACTTCTTTCTCCATTAGAAGCTCCTGAAAGCCTCAACTTCTCTTATCATGAAATCTCCAGAAAATGAACAAATTTCAATAGAATGATTTTTCATCAGCACACACATCTCTTTAGTATTTGAATTTCCACGCAATGTTTCATCAAATTAGTTAGCACAACACAAGATAGCTTTCCCCACACTTAAGTTCAACTAGATCATGCAATTTCACTTCAAGAGCAGGTTGGATAGGGAACATTGGCCTGTAATATGGCTAACCTAACAGGCTGTTCATGGATTTTATGGGCTACAAGGATTAAATTTACAAGGCAGGACAGAATTAAAGGGATTATCTTGAAAAGAGGGATTTCAAACCAAAGAAACACCTCAATCATTTAAAACACATGTACCCCAAACCCTCATGTTTTGAGAGGAATGAATCAAATTTTGGTTAAGACAATCATGGTCTGATTCTCTCAAGAAGTGATGTGAATGAAAAGAATATAACAACAATGGTTCAGAAGCCTCACAGGAAAGTGATTTCAAATATAAAGATAGTGATATGTGGCATGGGATTCAAAAATCTGAGTAATTTTCATGAAATTCCCAATGAATTGAACCTGAAACAAAATCATTTTCAGTATTCATTTAAGAATAGTTTCATGTAATAAATTGGTTCACTCAGTGTCATGGGTTTCAAAAATGTCAATGATGATCATTTCAGCTTAAAAAGTTTCAAAAACACACCAAAAATTTAAAAATAAAAATACAAAAATTTGAAACCACAAATTTTTTTTATTTTATTTTTTGAAAACAAACAAAAAATGAAAATCCTAAATTACCAATGTTCCCTCCCCCACACTTAAATGATGCAGTGTATTCAATGCATTGAAGTGTATTTAACATGTAAGAAGATTTTAGAATGAATCACAACATCAAGAAAGTGTAAAGGAGAGGTATAACCTGATGGTTCTTATTGATAGACGGGTTCGAGGAGCGGGATCTCCTCTAGTGGATCTGATGGAATGGTCCCATGGAATTTCTTCAGCCTATGCCCATTAATAGTGAATGGCTCCTGCTCTCCATCCTTCATAATCTGCATAGCACTGAAAGGATATACATGAGTAACTATAAATGGACCCTCCCATCTGGAATGAAGTTTACCTAGCATCATCATGAGTCTTGAGTTGAATAACAACACTTTATCTCTAGGATGTAATTCTTTTGGTTGGATCAGCTTGACATGAGCCACTCTTGTTCTCTCTTTTTAAATCCTTGAATTTTCAAATGATTCTCTTCTAATTTCCTCCAACTCCTAAAACTGCAACCTTCTCTCTTTCCTAGCACTTTCAATATCCTAATTCATCTTCCTCACAACTCAATATGCCTTATGCTCCAGTTCCACAGGTAGGTGACAACTTTTTCCACAAATCAGCCTATATGGACTCATTCAAATTGGGGAATTTTAGGCTATCCTATAAGCCCATAATGTGTCTTCCATATTCTTGCTCCAATCCTTCCAATTTGGTTTAATAGTCTTCTCCAAAATTCCTTTGATTTCCCTGTTGGACACTTCAGCTTGACCATTTGTTTGTGGGTGATAGGGAGTTGATGTTTTATGATGCACCCCATACTTCTTCAGAAAAACCTCTATTCTACTATTGAAAACGTGAGTCCCTTGATCACTGATGATGGCTCTAGGCACTCCAAACCTACAAAATATGTTATTACTGACAAAATCACAAAAAAAAATTTCATCATCAGTCCTGGTGGATTTTTCTTCCATCCATTTGGAAACATAATCAACCGTAAGCAAGATATAAGAATTTCCAAATGACATTGGGAAATGGCCCATAAAATCTATCCCCCAGAATTCAAAAATATCACAAAAATGAAGTGGTTGTTGGGGAATTTCATGTCTCTTTGAAATGTTTCCAGAAAACTGACATTTTAGATAGCTTTTTCAAAATTCATGAAAATATTTAAAAATGGTTGGCCAATAAAGTTCAGATTCTAAAACCTTCATTGCTATCCTTTGAGGTCCAAAGAGGCCTCCACAAGCTAATTTGTGACAAAACTCAAAGACAGAACCAATTTCACTCTCATTAAAACATCTTCTTATCACTTGGTCATTACAAATCTTCCATAGAAATAGATCATCCCAAATTTAATATATAGATTCATATTTATGTTTTTGAATTTGAAGAGAATTGAAATGATATGGGACCTAAGATGTTACCAGATAATTTACCATGTCAGCATACCAAGGCACTTCTTCTTTTACCAAGTACAGTTTCTCTCCTGGAAGGTGATCATTCAATAGTTCTTTTTCTGGAATTTCAGCTTCAGCAGTGTTGGGAAGTCTTCTTAAATGATCAACCACTTGGTTTTCTGATCCCTTTTTGTCCTTGATTTCTATGTTGAACTCCTACAGTAGTAACATCCATCCATATAGCCTCAATTTAGTGTCAGCCTTCTTCATCAAGTACCTGAGAGTTGCATGATCAGAAAATACAGTGACTTTAGTTCCAAGAAGATATGATATAAATCTTTCCAAAAAAACAATTTCTAAAAACTCATTTTCCATGGTTGTGTAATTGAATTGAGCCGCATCCAAGGTTCTTGAAGCATATGCAATGATTTGTGGCCTGCCCTCAATTCACTGATAAAGGACTGATCCAACTACTTGGTTGGAAGCATCACAACGTATCTCAAATGGTTCTTCCCAATTTGGTGGCTACATCACATGTGGTTCAATCAATATCCTCTTTAACTCATCAAAGGATTACCTACATGAACCATTGAAATAAAAATTAGCATCTTTCAAAAGAAATCTAGAGATAGGGAGATAAATCTTACTAAAATCCTTGATAAACCTCCTGTAGAATCCTGCATGTCCTAAAAAAGATCTAACATGCTTCACACAAGTTGGGTAAGGAAAAGAATTTATCACTTAAATTTTTGACTTATCAACTTCAATGCCCCTTTTGGAAATGACATGACCTAGAAAAATCCCTCTGTAAACCATGAAATGACACTTTTCAAAATTTAAAACAAGATTATTTTCAATGTAGGTTTTCAAAATGTTTTCCAGATTTTTCAAACAATGGTCAAAAGAGTTTCTAAAAACTATGAAATCATCTAGGAAAACCTCCAATAAATATTCAATATAATCAGAAAATATACTTACCATGCACCTCTGAAATGTACCTGGAGCATTACATAATCCAAATGGCATCCTTTTATATGAAAATATTCCAAAGGTACATGTAATTGTTGTCTTCTCTTGATCCTCAAGAGCAATGGGTACCTGGAAATAACCTGAAAATCCATCCAAAAAACAATAATGAGTTCTCCCAGACAATCTCTCTAACATCTGATCAATAAAGGGAATGGGGAAATGATCTTTCCAAGTAACCTGACTCAACTTCCTAAAATCAATGCACACTCTCCAGCTATTTGAAATTCTCACATGGATTAATTCATTCTTTTCATTCCTCCCAGTCTTTAGGCTAGTTTTTTTGGAACTAAATGAATTGGGCTAACCCACTATGAATCTGAGATGGGATAGATGATCCCATCTTCCAATAGATTCTCATCCTTTCTTCACAACCTCCATTAAAGTGGGATTCAACCTCCATTGGGTTTGCCTGACAGGTTTGGAATCTCCCTCAAGAAAAATTCTATGTGAGCATATATTTGGGTTGATTCCGGTAATATCACCTAAAATCCACCCTATCACTTGGATATTCTCTCTCAAAAGATCTATCAATGATTTATCTTGGATTTCAGAGAGATTATTAGAAATTATCATGGGAAGTTTCTCGTCGTCCCTAAGGTACACATATTTCAAAACAACGGGGAGTGGTTTGAGTTCCAAATCAGGGGGATGCTCAAGGGATGAAACTAAATTGACATTTCCCACTTCCAAAATTTGGACCTCATGCACACAGGAAACCATATCATCTTCCTCGTCAGTTAATAGACCATCAAAGTAATCATATTTTACCTCTTCCTCCAACATGAAGTCAGAATATCCAGCATGTTGGGCATCCACATGTTCAACGATATTTTCAATGGAATAAGTATATCATAAGTCTAAGAATTCATAGAGCATACCTAACTCTTCAATGGGTTATGCACCAACTTCATGAGAAAGCGAAAATAGGGAGTGATCATCTGATGGGTGCCTCATGGATTCAAAAATATTTAAGTGGACTGTGCTCTCTCCAAACTCCATGGTGAGTGTACCCTCATGGAAATTGATGATGGTTTTAGCCGTTTTAAAGAAAGGTCTCCCCAAAATGTTGGTTGAATGTGATGAGATCCTATCTTATTCCATATTTAGCACGTAGAAGTCAGCTGGGAATAAGAGATCTTTTCATTTCACAAGGACATCCTCCAAAACTCCTACAGGGAAAACTGTGGATCTGTTTTCAAGATGGACCACCACTCTTGTGGGATTCAAGTCTCCCATCTATAAAGAGATGTATAATGAGTGAGGAAATGCATTAATTGAAGCACCCAGATCACACAATGCATTAGAGAAATTTAAATAACCAATGGTGCATGGAATGGAAAATGTCCTTGGATCTTGACATTTGGTTGGTAATTGTGGTGTGATAAGGGTTGAGACACTTCTTCCCAAGTTTATCCTTTAATTTCCTTAAAGTCTCCTCTTCTTGGTGCAAATATACTTAAAAAATTTAGCATACTTTGGAATTTGTTTGACTGCTTCAAGTAAGGGGATATTAATTTCCACTTTCTGGAAGGTGTACAGAATTTCTTGTTGAAGTGCTTCCTCCTAAAATATCTTTGATTAAATCATCCATGATGGAAATGGAGGGGGTAAGTCTTTCTTCTCCATTTTTTTTCTTTGAAATGGTGTTTCTAGTCTCTTCTTACATGGCCTATCCTTCTCTTCCTCCTCTTTCTACTCTTCTTCACAATGAATTTTCGCATAATTTTCAGAGTTTTCAACTTCATTCTCCTTCAACTCAAGTGGTATTATTTCAGTTTCATGGGATTCTGGTGGTGAGATCTCTTTTCCACTTCTTATTGTTATCATGATGACATTATCCTTTGGGTTTTGGATTGCTTGGGAAGGAAGTGTCATGGGATTTTTGGTCATGATTACAACAAAACATCCCACCATGTTTTCCAGCTTGTCAACCTTATCTACTAGGTCATCAAACTTGGATTTTAGCTACTCCACAGAAGGTTTTCTACTAGCAGATGGTTGATCATAGGGTCTTCGGAAATTGGGTGGTTGGTGGTGTGGAGGCTGGTTATAAGGTTTCTTCTATTGAAATGGTGGTGGGTTTTGGAACTATTTTTGGTTTGGAGGTCTAGCTTGATTTTGTTGATTTCCAAACCCATACTGAACATGGTTAGGATCTCTCCATCCTTGATTCTATTGGTAATTCCTTGGTTGAAAGGTTTCCACACAATCTTCTATTCCCTGTATTTCAATACATTGGTCAGTGAAACGATTAGGTGATGAGCATAAACCACACACCTTAGCTGGTGCTTGTTGGCCGCCCACTTGTTTCAAGGATATCTGTGTCACCGAACTAGTTAGCTCTTAAATCTTAGTTTCTAGTAAGGGTGATTGATGAGAAGTTCATACCTCATGAATACCTATTTTCTAGTACCTCTTGAACCAAATTGTTCCGAGTTCTGAGAATTCTTCTCAATCAAACCTTTTGCTTCTTCTGGGGACTTTTCAATCAATGCACCTCCAGAGGATGCATCAAGAAGCTTCCTATCATTGTACATTAATCCTTTATAGAATAAGATAATAAAGTGATGATCCTCAATGGATTGATGTGGGTAGATGAAGCATATCTTTTTAAATCTTTCCCAGTACTCGTAAAGGGTTTATCTATATGATTGTTTGATGGCATAGATCTCCTTTCTGATGGTTGTGCTTCTCGGGGAGGGGAAGAATCTTTACTTGATGCATCTCACAAGGTCATTCCAATAATCCAAATCTCCAGGTTGCAGACCATACAACTATTCTTTATCATCTTCTTATAATGAAAACAAGAATGCCTTCCACTTTACTTGTTCCTCAGCTACTCCACGTGGTCTGAAGGTTGAGCAGACATGTGTGAACTCTTTAATATGTTTGTTGGTATCTTCACGTACCAAGCCATGAAACCTTGGAAGCAATGGTATCATATTAGGTTTCATCTCAAAATCATTTTGTAACACTGGCAAGAAAAGTTTATTATTCTGATTAAATAATTGTGGGGCATAAAGGTCTCTGAGTGTTGGGTTTTGATTTCCAGCCATTATGATAGGCTCAGAGTGAACACTTGAAGTATCACTTGAGTCTGTAAGAGAAATTTCCTCAAATTCCGATTATAAATTAAGGTTTATTAGCTTATTCAACAAAGTTATTTTAATTTTAGGATCAATGGGGAATGGTCCAGTGTTTGAGGTTCTATTCATGTAACTTGGAATGAAAATAAGAAAAGAGAAAAGAAAGAGAGGAGAAAAAAAATGTTGGCACTACCTCCCTGACAACGGTTCCATGTTTTGTCATGATGCTGTTGTGGGGTGTGACAAAAACAAATAAAACCTAAGTTAAAATTTATTAAAGTGGGTAACCTAGGTTGTCTTCAGAGGGGAGTGCACAAAAATTATTTTTGTCACTTAAATTAATGAAATAAGAAGAGGATTTTTTTGAAAATGTTTAAGTTTAATTATAAAGAAATTAATTCAAAGAAAAGGTTGAACAATAATGGATGAAAAAAGTGATAGGGTCAGGGTAGGATCACCTTTTTTAATGTAATCATTGTCAAAAATATCATCTTACCTCTCTTCATTTTGAATGAAAAATGAAATACTCCTCGTTCGAGTTATCAGTCACCTTTGGTTGAAGAAAGAAATGGAACTCACTCCTATGTGCATAGAAGTTCATAAACAATTCCTAAAAAATGAAGAAAAGTCTTGATTGGGAATTATTGATCCTTATAACTCTAGAAAATGTTTACTAGTTCCACCCACATGCCAACGATAGCTGGACACTCACCACCTAACACAATATGCTCGATTGAGACAAATTGCACTAGGCGAAGGGAGATTAAAAGTCCTTAACCAAAGATATTAAAAACGAATACACCAAACCCAAAAAACGATCAAATTAAGATAATTGGGAAGCAATGATAATATAATTAATTCAAAAGAAAAAAGGGTTTCACATTTAAGCACAAAACTCCGAAATTACAAAAGAGAAACTCCCTCTTCCCCGACCAGTTAAAGGTTTTACCCCTCCATGTGAAGGGTATTATAATTGAACGGGAAAGAAGAGAGAAAAATGAAACCAAGAAAAGTGAAAATAGAAAATAGAAATAACATCAAGAATTAAATCCTCCAGTACATCCCCACTTTCACCTTCTTTAACCCCTTTGAATGGAAGTGAACACTCTTATTTATAGGCTTTTGGAGTAGAAAATTTCCCTACAAAATTACTTCAACACATGATTGAGTCCATTTTGCATATTAAATGGCATAATACCTGGAAGGTGTATTCATAAATATTGTTTCCATATGTCTTCTTAATGCTTCCTCCAAATCTCAGTAAATTTTGACAAGTGGCACAAAAGTTATGCTCAAATTACCACTAACATTTATTTCTGCCCGAGGTGACTCTTCAACTCCATCACTTTGTCCGCATTAAATGGATTCCTTAATGACTTCATTTCTTCATAAACTTAAACTGAAGCATGAGTATCAGATCCCGTTTTCTTCTACAGCTGTAATCACCTAATTTGAACATGTGTAGTCCCAGATATGCCTCATTAATTATGGTAGGGTCTATTCTGTTGGCCATAAAACTTTTTCCACTTGATGAATTTGTCTGGGCCATATTGGGCCTAATTAGACCCAGATCCAAAAGACAAAGTTGAATACCAAGAGTATAAAAATCCTAAAATAAGGAATCACACAATTTGGAAAAAAATGTAAAATATATTTTCGAAATACAGAAGCTCCACAAAACTTCTAAATTTCCAGAATTAACCAATTTCCAAAATTAAGCCCATAATTCACGAATACACTAAAATGATACAAATCAGCTTAAATTGATTAATTGGAAGGGGATAAATCATTGAAACACATATGAAAAATAATGAAAATATTTTCTCTATCATCTTCATTACCCACTATGTCATCCAATGTTTTCTTCTTCTTCCTAGGGTTTTTTTAACTAGAACCATTTCAGTATCATAACTACATGTTTCCCGCACATTGTTATGAGAATTGTTGGGAAAAAAATCTCTCAAATGTGTGCATTCCTTTACAGGATCATCATCCACAAGAGATGTATAGGCCTATAAATTGAAACATTCAAATTAATACACCATCTACCCCTTAAAGTGTCCAACATTACCACTTGAAGTTTTTGTAACCCCATTATGAATACCACCAGAATGAGACTTTACCTGGATGAATACATTTATATTATTCTTCAAACATGTCATAGAGTCATACCCACCTAGAGAGAAATAGTCACAGATAATAGATTTCCTACAATTCAAGATTTCATGTCCAATTACCTGAAACATAAAAAAATTGGCATTATTTTATACACTATTTTAAAATCATGTTCATCTTAATGGACAACAGAACACGATCCCGTAAATTAGTGTTCAAATCAACATCGACCAAAAAGTGGGAAAGGTGTCAAAATATTGTGGTCTCTGTTTCTTTATCAATCATGATTAGAACTCCAAATGATATTTCATTATCCTAAAATATTTTAGGGTGCTAAAGAATCCAATTAAGGCCATAAACCCTTACCCAGAGTTGAACAGAAGACTTACCAACTTCAAGCGTATTAAAATTCCTATCCTATTAATGAATATGAATAATACATGGTTTGAGAAAAAATGATCCAAATCCCCATGGCCACATCTCTATCTCATCAGAGGGGAAGAGCATATGGAAGAATCCATGACCTAATGAAACACATTTCCATGTTGAAAAACCCCATATTGGTGAGATCGGCTCAATTATTTCATCAATTTTCATTGGATGGGAACCCCTAGGTATAACGAGACAAGATATTATGAAGTGATCACCTATTTTGAAGTGTTTTGAGACTATAATCTGATCTTCCTTGATATGTGAAACACATTCTTATTGACGAATGTGAGAACATCCGATCCTTTGTAGAGATAGAATGAGCACATGTCTGCTCCATCGTCATCCATTTTTCATTCACCACAAGTAGGAAACTATGACTCCAAAAAGACACCAAGAGGGTTGTGCAAGCCCAATATCCCTAGAACAAGGAAATAATCATCCATTTAGATGATTTAGATAAGGATTTGAGGAGAAGAATCCCTAATTGTAGGCGATAACCAGAGAGAGAAGCTCTCGCCTCTCCATCCTCATCACCTTTAAATATAGATATATTTAGTTATAATTATAATTATAAACAAAAATATTATAAAATTATTTATATATAATTAAAATTTTATAATTGTTAATATAATAAATATATTTATTATTTTAATATATTTATTGTGATTTTATAAGAATTTATGACAACATAATAGATTAATTGGAATAACATGAATAAATCATATACCTTGTAAAGTATAAATCATAAAAAATGAGTCATAACATATATGGAAAAAATGAATAATAATAAGGGCGTAATGTATAAATGAACATTCATGATGAATAGATAACACATGCACATCAATTATACTCAGTTATCAATATATTTATTGACCAAATTCATTAGAAACTTATATTTATTTATTTATAATTACATTCATATTTATATATATTTTAAAAGTCTTTATATATAATTAATAATATATAATTATTAATATAATAAACATATTTATTATTTAATAAAATGTATTATAATCTTATAATTATATATATATATAATTTTAATCTTATAAATACTTTTTTTAAATTATATATATATATATTTAAATTATTAAAAAAATATATATTAATTATAAATATGATTTTGTATTTAATGTCTATAAATAAACATTATTTTTGAATAAAAATATAATAATTTTATATAAATTAATAATATTTTTTTATTAAAATCTTCTATTAGTGCTAATAACAACTCTAATAAATATACCCTTTATCAGGGCTAAAAAAAGAGAAGATAAAAGGCGACGCTGCCCTTACACCGATATGTGGTAGTGGCTGTTGTTGGAAGTTCACCCAAGAGGTCGACATGTGTCAAGATCTACATTTGTCTAGAGATAACAACTGGGTCTGTGAGTTCCAATCCCACCCAAATTCATTCTTCATCTCCTTTGCAACAACCTAACACTCACCCACACACAACTAATACCTAAAACCAATAGAAATTTATAATTTTTATTAACATCAATTATTACTTTTATATATTTATAAATAATAATCAACAGAAATTTAGAATTTTTTATAAGTATAACTTGTTATATTTATACTTCTATATATAATTTTTACACTTATATATACATCTATAAATTATATAGTATATATTATTATAGATATATAAGATATATATATATATGAACTTTTGTTAAAAAAAATTAATTGTATAGTTTTAAGAGTTTTTAAAGTGATATGCTTTATAGATTATATAATATATCCTATTATAATAATTTAATTTAACTATAATTTTTATTAAATTTTTATACATTTAGAGTTTTATTCATTTATAAATTTGTATAATTTTATTAGTTTTATATTATATCATATTATATATATAATGTTTAAATATTAAATTTTATTAATTATATATACTTTTATAGTTCTCTTGATTTATAAATTAATTTAAAATTATCATTTTTTCATTATAAATAATTATACATTTATACTTTCATAAATTATTATTTTACATATTATAATAGTATACTTTTAAAAATTTGTAAAATTGTATACTTCTATAAATTATATATACTTTAATAATATATATTGTAAAGACCCATAAAATTCAAGGAAATTTTTTTCTTAATTTTCTTTGGGATTTTACTAGAACGCAGTTTATGACGGTACCTGATTCCGATGCCCGGTGTGCCCGGAATCATTTTTCGAAGTTTGGCTCGGGTACGTTTAGTGAACAAACGAGCGGGTTTTCCCAACTTTTGAACCGGTGCTCGGAATCAAATTCCGAGTGCAACGATGGAATCGCAGCACTGGTAATTGCTTAAGAACACCTTTTCCGGAGTTGCGTTTGCTTGGGGTGAGGTTATTAATTATTTTGGGTTAACTAAAGAATAAAATAAAATAATGTGCAACATATTTTATTTTTTATTCTAAGCAGTGTTAAACTAGGCATGGTGGTTGGAGTAGGACCCACTGGTATCCTAACTCCTAGGTAAAATATTAGTGAGGTGGGGCCCACACGATCCCAACCCCCTTTAATTTCCTTTTCCCTCCCACATGCATTTAATTATATAACTCACCCGCACCCCCTCTTAAATTCCAAGTCAACTCTTGTGTTTAATTAATTATTAAACGCCTCTTTAATTGGTCAACACACGTTAATTAAATTGTGATTTGTTTTTGAATTTCAAAAACCGTGTTCATGAGAAATAAAATAAGGCAAAGCCATATTTTATTATGTGGTTGCATTGTGCGTGAAGGATTTGAAGAGGAGATCTCAAGTCTTGGAATTCTCATCTTCCTCTTTGAAGAACGCGAAGAACGCACCGTCGCCGACGAAGAATGCCAGCCTCCGACGGAAGAAGACGAAGAACGCTAGTTCCTCGGAGATCGATGACGCTATGCCGTGTACCGCGACGCCGATGATCCTCCTTCCGCGACGCCTTCTTCCGCGACGTTATTTCCCACGAAGAACCTTCGTTCGACGACACCTTGAGGTAGGGGTTGATTACTTTTTGGTTCGTGAAATATCCTTTATCGTTCTTCATCTTTATTTTTTTGGGTCGCTTTTTATCAACTTATCGGGAGGAGGTCGGACCGCACGAACACGGCTGACTCTCCTCCCCCTTTGATGTTTTGTTCGTTTTGGCTTGAACAAAGGCGGCACGATGCAACGACACCGCGCGGAAACAAGAAAGAACACGGAAAAGAAGCGCGGTGCCGTCGCGTCGTGCCGTTGAGGCCGAACGAAACCGTGGTCGGAGTCGGGGCCGTAGAGGCGTTTCGAAGACTCTGAAGTTTGTTTATTGACGTGCGGATCGACGGGCGATGACGAAGTGGGCGACAATGGCGTTTGAATCCCTTCGTAGTGAAGATTGGGTCCCAGGAGGACCATTGGCGAAGACGGCTGGCGAAACGGACCACCAGAGCACGTTCGGTGGTCCGCAGAAGGCGGTGGCGGCGCGCCACCAGAGAAAACCTCTGCGACAGAGCTGCGGTGGTGGGGGAAGAACCGGAACAACTTCGTCCATTCCGGATTGGGCGGCGTGGCTTATGCCGCGCCGGTTCGTCAACCGCGGGGGGTTGTAACACCCCCCCCCCCGCACCCGCTGGCCACGCGGGCGCCGCGCCAGTGCCAGGCCGGGCCGGGCCGCCCAGGCCGAGCCATGCCCTATTGGGCCAGACCCGGACCCGGGACACGTAGACCCGGTTCAGGCCGACCCTGGGGGGGGGGGGGGGGGGTTTCGGGCCTGGTCGGACCGGGCCCGAACCCCCTATTTTCAGGCAGTTTTCGTTCAAACACCCATAACATGGGCTAAAAACCTTTGATCGACACACTGTTAGTTGCGATGGGATCCTTGGATCGAGATGGTCGTTTCGGTATATTACACTCAATGTTTAGGAGAACTTTGGGTACATCCAGGTTGGTTCGAACACGAAACCAACCGGACCATCGAAGTGGAAACACTTATAACTTGAGCTCCGAACGTCTGATTGACATGCCGTCAACGTTGTTGGATTCCTCTTAGTGAGAGGGACCTTTTGGCATATTTTTCTCCAGGTTTGGACATAGTTGGAGTGTGGTTGGGTCGGTTTTGACTTAAAAACCAACCGGGCCTGTCGAACGAAAAAGCCAATAACTCTCAAACCGGGCGTCCGATTGACGCGCCGTCTGTCACGTTGAGTTCCTCTTGTCGAGACAGAACTCTGAGATACATCAACTCCAGAATATGTGTTAGTTGATGTATCGACCACTTGGATCATGGAGCGGACCCTCCTAGAACGAGGATGCTGTTTGCGGGAACCCTAGAGCTGGCTGCGACTATGACGACCGTACTGAAATCCTATGTGGGTTCGACGACGATGAAGACTGCACTGAAATCCTATGTGGGTTCGTCAGAGATGACGACCGTACTGAAATACTATGTGGGTTCGACGGTGATGAAGACTGCATTGAAATCCTATGTGGGTTCGGTAGAGATGAAGACCGTATTGAAATCCTATGTGGGTTCGACGGAGATGAAGACTGCACTGAAATCCTATGTGGGTTCAGCAGTGATGAAGACCGTACTGAAATCCTACGTGGGTTCGACGGAGATGAAGAATGCACTGAAATCCTATGTGGGTTCCGCAGCGATGAATACCGTACTGAAATCTTATGTGGGTTCGACGGAGATGAAGACTGCACTGAAATCCTATTTGGGTTCGGCTGCGATGAAGACCGTACTAAAATCCTATGTGGGTTCGATGGCAATGACTACTATTCTTGCATCCTACGTGGGTCTGGAAGTGTCTGACTCTGTTCTTACTATCCTATGTGGGTCTGACAGGGTAGCTGGTTTAGTATCCTACGTGGGTCCTAGCTTAGATGAATCAGTGGCTATATCTGATCATCTCTATCACCAAAGAGGTATACCTGTGTGAGCTGAGTCTTGACTTTCAATCATTATCTTCGATATGATTGACTTGATTTCCTAGGTGGATTGGGTTGCACTATCTTGTGTGGACGTGATCGAACTTGGGCTCGGGTGTTGGAGCCAAACTGGAATTGATGACTTAGGTATATGTATGGGCACATACCTAAGTAGTGTTGGTTGTTACTTCGTGATTGTATCTTTATTTTTTGGATTATACTTTGTCAATTTTGGGAGACCATTGGGGGTCTCGGGGTCCCTACTGAGTAGCGTATACTCACCCCTACACGGGCTATGCCCGCACTACGTTGTGTTGGATACAGACGACGGACATCGCTGATCGTGGTAGAGGCTAGTGGAGCAGTCAGTACCTGGAGGTGGACCACTGGGCGGGACGTACACGGAGTGGACGGCTGGACCCGAGGAGTTGAGGGGGCTATCTGTACCCACCCTTCATATGGGACTTCCAGTGGATGGCTCGACGTTGCTACTTTACATTCTGTTGTTGTACTTTCTTTCCAGTTGTACTTTACTTTCAGTTTGGGATTGTATTCTGGCCCATTTACTTTCCTCACTTACTTTTGAACTCGATTTTACTTAGTGTTTACATCTGTTGTCTTACTCTGTGGTGTTTTTTTACTTTATTAAGGAAATGCCTTCCCCTTTTTTTCAATATTTTCACCTTCATGCTAGTCTCCAGCCCCTGGCCTATGGGAGGCGGGCTTGGGGTAGTCACGGCACGGGCCCCGAGGACGGGTCCTGACAAATTGGTATCAGAGGAGTTCTGTTCTACCGCATAACTCAGGACTCTGATCTTTCTTCTATGTGAAGCAATAGAGTTAAGTGTATTGATTGTGGTTATCAGTCCAGGGATTCTAGTGTTGGTGCGGCAACCGACGTATCCGTACACCAGGACCCTGACTTCTAATTTAAGACTCAATGCACAAAAACATTGATTGCATGTGTGTTTTAAAAGTTTTATTTGTGATTACTTTGTGTCATCTCACCAAGTATACTGTTTGACCGTGGATCACCTGTTTCTTTTCAGGATGGCCCCACGACGACATCCATCTAGGGTTTCGAGCATTGTGTGAGATGACAGCCCACAGAGCGACGAGGCCTCAGTGCAGGGCCCTTTGACAGCGGAGGCACCGACGGTACCTCTACCTGCCGAGCCACCGATGCTACCAGCCCCAGCCGCTGATAGTGCATGTCGCCTTAGTGAACTGCACGAGTTTCAGCATTAGCGACCACCTAGGTTCCATGGGGAGACGGACCCTCAGACAGCCGAGGATTGGCTGGAGGCAGTTGTTCGAGTTTTCAGGTTGGTGGGGACACCAGCTGACCTCATGGTGATCCTCACAGCGAGCCTCCTACACGCGGCAACAGGAAGATGGTGGAGCTTGATGCTCCAGGTGCACGACGAGGCATCATTCCTCTGGAGGGACTTTGAGAGCCTCTTCCACTTGGAGTTCGTCCCAGCCACCCTCCGTGCGGTGCACATCCAAGAGCTTCTACAGCTGCGGCTAGGCAGCATGACGGTCGCCCAGTACACAGTGAGATTTACCGACCTCTCGCGCTATTCGATGGACATGGTACATGACCCATTATTCCGGGCCTGGACCATCGAGCAGGGACTGAGGCATGAGATCATGGCGTCAATGATCTCCCTCAGTACTCTGACACAGGCAAGAGTACTGGAGATATATCTTCTCATTGAGAGATTTCTTTCCAAGCCTACACCAGCAGTGACACCTACCGCAGGGCGGAATGTAGCAGAGTCGTCTGTAGCTGGTAGTCGACGGATGTCATAGGGGTCCAGGCGGACCAGACCATTAGGATGACGACCTCAGGACACTGGCTCCGAGGTGCTGGGCGCAGGACGCAGAGCCAACCTTCCGAAGAGCAGGCAGTGCTACGCATGCGGCGGGTAGGGCTACATGGCTCATGACCGCCTGACCCGTCGTGAAGAGGAGCAACAGACGGTTGAGGGGCCACCCAGGCAGAGGTAGAGGGTCGACCGTGGCGGTCCGCCAAGAGCAGGCGGACGGGGCAGGGGAGATGGCCGATCATCAGGTGGTGGGTGACGCTTTGAGGCTTTACCACCACCACCACCATGAGGTCCACCCCGACCACAGGGAGCTGGCGGGTAGAGATAGGCTCAGCTTCAGGTAGTAGAGGCCTACGACCACGGGGCTCCATAGATGATTTGAGGTATGATCTATTTCTACTCCACCCTTGATGCAGTTCTTATAGACACAAGAGCGAGTCATTCCTTTATTGTCGCTTCCCTTATTCGGAGCTCGGAGATTCCGATGGAGCTGTTGGCTCGATCCTTACGGCTAGAGAATCCTATGGGAGCAGACTCTACGATTACACACTGGTGCCGGAAGTGTGAGCTTACTCTAGGAGGTGAGATCTTTGGCTAAGATATTCTTGTAGTGGCGTCGAGGCCTTACGATGTCATCTTTGGCATGGATTGGTTATCTACAGTCCATGCTCAGATTGACTGTATTAGGCGTAAGGTGCGGTGTGTACGCATCGAAGGGAGCTGGTTTACCTTCACCGATGAGAAGGGAGCCTTTGCAGCACAGGATGGACTCACGCAGAGGAGAGGATAACCCATCACTCATCAGTTGGCTAGCCTTCCTAGGAGAAGTTGACTTGAAGAGTCCTAGTTTTCATGTAATGGTGGATCAGTATGAGGACGTTTTCCCTGACGACATTCCAGGACTACCTCCTCGCAGAGAGGTAGACTTTTATATTGACCTATACCCTGGGACAACCCCAATATCCACTCCAGCATATCGGATGGCCCCCGCTAAGCTTCGAGAGCTACGGGTAGAGTTGGAGAAATTGCAGAGAAAAGAATTCATCTGACCTAGTGTTTCACCCTGGGGTTCCCCGATATTGTTTTCCAAGAAGGCGGACGGGAGCCTGCGACTGTGTCTCGATTACCGTCGCCTGAACCAGGTGACCGTGAGGAACAAGTATCTGCAACCGAGGATTGACGACCTCTTCAATCAACTCAAGGTAGAATGGTGGTTCTCAAATATAGACCTTAGATTAGGATATCATCAGCTCAGAGTTCGAGGCGAGGTCGTGCAGAAGACGGCCTTCAGATGTCGGTATGGCCACTATGAGTTCTTGGTTCTGCATTTTGGCGTAACAAATGCTCCAGCAGTGTTCATGAGTCTCATGAACATGATCTTTCAGCCATATCTCGATCGATTTGTCGTGGTCTTCATCGACGACATATTGATATACTCGACCACTGAGGAGGAGCACGCATACTACTTGCGGGTTGTACTAGACACACTCCACGAGCACCATCTTTATGGAAAGCTCTCGAAGTGTCAGTTTTGGTTACGTGAGGTCCACTTCTTGGGACACGTCATCTCTGAGGTGGGATTTGCGGTGGATCCTGCGAAGATCGAGGCAGTGCTAGCTTGGGAGACACCCAGGAGCGTGACAGAGGTGCGGAGTTTCTTGGGGCTAGCTGGGTACTACCGGAGATTTGTGTCAGACTTTTCCTAAGTCGCGGCACCACTCTCATATTTGACGAAGAAGGGGAAATCCTTCGTGTGGTCAGACAGATGTCAGCAGAGCATCCAGGAGCTGAGACAGAGATTCACCAGCGCACCTATCTTGAGGCTACTAGAGGAGGGAGTAGGGTACGCAGTCTACTGCGATGAATCAGGGACCAGACTCAGATGTGTCCTGATTCAGGATCGGGCCGAGATCACCTTTGGATCACGTCAGTTGAGGTAGCATGAGAAAAACTACGCTACCCATGACCTGGAGTTAGCATCAGTGGTCATTACTCTGAAGATGTGGCGACACTATCTGATGGGCGAGCACTTTATATTCTACTCTGACCACCAGAGTCTCAGGTACATCTTCTCATAGAAGGAATTGAATCTGTGATAGATTCGATGACTCGAGTTCTTCTAGGACTATGACTTTGAGATAGTCTATACTCTTGGAAATGGGAACATAGTAGCCGATGCTCTGAGAAGGAGGATGGGAATCTAGCTACTCGGGGAGGTGATGGAGCAGCTAGCCGCTTTGCAGATATCCTTCGTGGATAGAGATGGAGGAGCCTTTCTTCAGTCACTCACAATCACTCCTCCACTACTGCAGCGGGTCAGAGAGGCACAATGTGGGGATGCTGAATGTGAGACGCGGCGTGCACAGATATCCTCAAGACAGGAACCTGATGTATTATCCGTAGGAGGAGAGCACGATGTACTTTTTAGAGGACGTACCATGGCACCAGCTGCCTTTCAGGATGAGGTGCTGAGAGAGTTTCACACTTCCCTTTTAGCGATGCATCTAGGAGTGGTGAAGATGTACCAGGATCTCAGACGAAAGCACCGGTGGCCAGGTATGAAGAAGGCTGTGGAAGAGTACATTTCTCGATGCCTCACCTTCCAGCAGGTGAAGGAAGATCACTAGGTTCCAGCAAGCTTGGTACTGCCCTTGGAGGTCCCAGAGTGGAAGTGGGACGGGATATCTATGGATTTCGATACTGGACTTCCACACACTTCCAGAGGTCACGACTCCATTTGGGTGATTATCGACCGACTCACCATGTCATCCCACTTCTTACGCATTAGAGAGCATGGCTCAGTAGAGAGATTGAGACGTCTCTATGTTCAGGAGATTGTACGGCTTCATGGTGTGCCATCATCTATCGTCTCCGATCAAGATTCTCGCTATACTTCCCGGCTTTGGAAGGGGTTGCAGGAGGCATTCGGGATGTAGCTACGTCTGAGCACCGCCTTTCATCCTCATATGCATGGTCAGACGGAGAGGACCATTCCATCTCTCGAGGGCATGATCCGTGCATGTGTCCTCGACTTTGTTCGCAGTTTGGAGGACCACCTACCCTTGGTGGAGTTCGCATACAACAACAACTACCACTCCACCATCAGGATGGAACCATATGAGGCATTGTACGACCGACCTTGCAGATCACCCCTGTGCTGGACAGACCCTGGGGAGTCAGCACTTGTGGGACCAGAGATGGTCCAGGCCACGACAGAGAAGGTCCAGGTCATCCAGGGGTAGATGAGGATAGCTGAGAGCCGGCAGAAGTCTTATGCTGACAGGAGGCGGAGGCCAACAGAGTTCGAGGATGGCGACCATGTCTTCATCGGATGTGGATTAAAGAGATTTGGCCAAGGAGACAAATTATCTCCGCGCTTCATCGGACCATTCCAGGTCCTCATCAGGATAGGCGAGGTGGCTTATCGCCTGGCTCTACCACCTCACTTGCACCGGGTGCACGACGTCTTCCATGTATCTCAGCTGAGGAGATACATGCATGACCCGACGCATATCATCGACCATGGGGAGTTGGAAATTGACGATGGGGAAACTTTTGCGGAGGTATCGGTGGAGATCAAGGATCGATAGGAGCGGGTCCTATGTGGATGGTCGATACCTCTAGTGCACATTAGATGGCAGCACGGGAACCTCCAAGAGAGCACTTGGGAGCGGGAGGCTCAGATGCGTGCTCAGTACCCACATTTGTTTTCCTAGTTTATGATGTATCTTTACGGGGATGTAAATCCCTGAGGTGGGAGTAATGTAAAGACCCGTAAAATTCAAGGGAAATTTTTTTCTAAATTTTCTTTGGGATTTTACAAGAATACAGTTTCTGACGGAACCGGATTTCGAGGCCCGGTGTGCCTAGAATCATTTTCCGATGTTTGGCTCAGGTACGTTCAGTGAACAAATGAGTGGGTTTTCCTAACTTTTGAACCGGTGATAGGAATCAAATTCTGAGGGAACCGATAGAATCGCAGCGCCGGTAATTGCTTAAGAACACCTTTTCCGGAGTCGCGTTTGCTTGGGTGAGGTTATTAGTTATTTTGGGATAACTAAAGAATAAAATAAAATAATGTGCAATGGATTTTATTTTTTATTCTAAGCATTTTTAACCTAGGAATGGTGGTTGGAGTGGTACCCAATGATATCCTAACTCCTAGGTAGGATAATAGTGAGGTGGGGCCCATAAGAGCCCCACCCCCTTTAATTTCATTTTTCCTACCACGTGCATTTAATTATGTAACTCACATGCACCCCCTATTAAATTCCAAGTCAACTCTCGCATTTAATTAAATATTAAACGCCTCTTTAATTGGTCAACACACGTTAATTAAATTGTGATCTCTTTTTGAATTTCAAAAACCATTGGCATGAGAAATAAAATAAGGAAAAACCTTATTTTATTATGTGGTTGCGTTGTAAGAGAAGGATTTGAAGAGGAGAGACCAAGTCTTGGAATTCTCATCTTCCTCCTTGAAGAACACGAAGAACGCACCGTCGCCGATGAAGAACGCCAACCTCCGACGGAAGACGATGGAGAACGCTAGTTCCCCGGAGATCGACGACACGATGCCGACGATCCTCCTTCCGAGACGCCTTCTTCCTCGGCGTTCATTCCCGCGACGAAACTTCATTTGACAACACCTTGAGGTAGGGGTTGATTACTTTTGGGTTCGTGAAATATCCTTTATCGTTCTTCGTCTTTATTTTTTTGGGCCGCTTATTATCAACTTATCGGGAGGAGGTCGGACCGCACGAACACGACCAACTCTCCTCCCCATTTGATGTTTTGTTCGTTGTGGCTCGAAGAAGGGCGGAGCGATGCAACGACACCACGCAGAAACAAGAAAGAACACGACAAAGAAGCGCGACGCCGTCACGTCGCGCCGTTGAGGCCGAACGAAACCGTGGTCGGAGTCAGGGCTGCAGAGGCATTTCGAAGACTCCGCAGTTCGTTTATTGATGTGCGGATTGATGTGCAATGACGAAGCGGGCTACAATGGAATTTGAATCCCTTCGTAGTGAAGATCGAGTCCCGGTAGGACTGTTGGCGAAGACAGCAGGCGAAACGGACCACCGGAGCGTGTCCAGTGGTCCGCAAGAGGTGGCGGCGACGCGCCGCCAGAGCTAACCGCCGCGGCCGAGCCGCGATGGTGGGGGAAGAACCGGAATTGCTTCGTCCGTTCTGGATTGGGTGGCGCGGCTTATGTCGTGCTGGTTCGTCAACTGTGGGGGGGTTGTAAACCCCCCCCCCCCCCCCCCCCCCCCCGCACTCGCTGGCCACGCGGGCACCGCGCCAGTGCCAGGCCGGCCGGGCCGGGCCACACCCTATTGGGCCGGACGCGGTTCGGGTCGACCCGGTTTGGGCCGACCCGGGGGGGGGGGGGGGTATCAGGCCGGGTCGGACCGGGCCCGAACCCCCTATTTTCGGGCAGTTTTCATTCAAACACCCATAACATGGACTACGGACCTCCGATCGACGCACCATCAGTTGAGATTCGATCCTTGGATCGAGACGGTCGTTTCGTTATATTACACTCAATGTTTCGCAGAACTTTGGGTATGGCCGGGTTGGTTCGAACACGAATCCAACCGGGCCCTCGGAGCGGAAACACTTATAACTTGAGCTCCGGACGTCCGATTGACGTTCCATCGACTTTTTTGGATTCTTCTTAGTTAGATGGACCTTTGGCTTACTCTGCTCGAGGATTGGACGTAGTTGGAGTGCGGTCGGGTTGGTTTTGACTTAAAAACCAACCGGGCCCCTGGAACAAAAAAGCCAATAACTCTCAGACCGAGCGTCCGATTGACGCACCGTCTGTCACGTTGACTTCCTCTTGTCGAGAAGGAACTTTGAGATACATCAACTCCGAACTACATGTCAGTTGATGTATCGACCCCTTGGCTCGTGGAACGGACCCTCCCGGAACGAGCATGCTGTGTGCGGGAACCCTAGAGCTGGCTGCGACTATGAAGACCGTACTGAAATCCTATGTGGGTTCGACGGCGATGAAGACTGCACTGAAATCCTATGTGGGTTCAGAAGAGATAACGACCGTACTGAAATCCTATGTGGGTTCGACAGAGATTAAGACTGCACTGAAATCCTATGCGAGTTTGGCGGAGATAAAGACCGTACGGAAATCCTATGTGGGTTCGACGGAGATGAAGACTGCACTGAAATCATATGTGGGTTCGGCATCTATGAAGACCGTACTGAAATCCTATGTGGGTTCGACGGAGATGAAGACTGCACTGAAATCGTATGTGGGTTCGGCAATGATGAAAACCGTACTAAAATCCTATGTGGATTCTACGGAGATGAAGACTGCACTAAAATCCTATGTGGGTTTGGCAGCGATGAAGACCGTACTGAAATCCTATGTGGGTTCGACGACAATGACTACTATTCTAGCATCCTACGTGGGTCTGGCTGTCTCTGACTATGTTCATGCTATCCTATGTGGGTCTGGTAGAGTAGCTGGTTTAGTATCCTACATGGGTCCCAACTTAGATGAATCAGTGGCTATATCTGATCATCTATATCACCGAAGAGGTATACCTGTGTGAGCTGAGTCTTGACTTTCAATCATTATCTTCGATATGATTGACTTCCTTTCCTATGAGGATTGGGTTGCACTATCCTGTGAGGAAGTGATCGAACTTGGGCTCGGGTGTTGGAGCCAAACTGGAATTGATGACTTAGGTATATGTATGGGCACATACCTAAGTAGTGTTAGTTGTTACTTCGTGATTGTATCTTTCTTTTGTGGATTATCCTTTGTGGATTCTGGGAGACCTTCGGGGGTATCGGGGTCCCTACTGAGTAGTATATACTCACCCATGCTCAAGCTATGCCCGTACTACGATGTGTTGGATGCAGACGACAGACAACACTGATCGTGGTAGAGGATAGTGGAGCAGTCAGTACCTGGATGTGGACCACTGGGCGGGACGTACACGGAGCGGACGGCTGTACCCGAGGAGCTGAGGTGGCTATCTGTACCCACCCTTCAGGTGGGGCTTCCATTGGACAGCTCGACGTTGCTTCTATACTTTCTGTTGCTATACTTTCTTTCCAGTTGTACTTTACTTCCAGTTTGGGTTTGTATTCTGGCCCATTTATTTTCCGCACTTACTTTTGTACTCGGTTTTACTTAGTGTTTACATCTGCCGGTTTACTCTATGGTGTTTGTTTACTTTATTAAGGCAATGCCTTCCCATTTTTGTGGGGATTTACGCCTTGGTACTAGTCGCCATCCCCTGGCCTATGGGAGGTGGGCTTGGGGTAGTCACGACACGGGCCCCGAGGACGGGTCGTGACATATATGTACTTTTATATAGTTATATATATATATATTATTTATATTTATTTAAAATATATATTCTTTTATAAATTATATATAATTTTATAATTCCATATACATCTAAAATTTTATATACTAATAGAAATATATATTCATTTTATATTTAAACTTTTATACATGTATAGTTTTTTCAATTTATCAATAGTTTAATACTTTTATACTTTCATAAATTCATTTTCAGTGTTGAAAATTTTAAAATAATAATAATGTATTTTTATTGTGAAACTATTATTACATTCATTATCCATAAGTTCTAGTATGAAAATGGTTTTCAAATAATATAGATTTTATTTATATTTCTATTATTACATTCAATAGCCATATTTCATTGGTTTTTAATAATGAAATGTGATTTTATACTTCATTTATATTCATATAAAAAGGGTTTTGATCCTTAAAAATATGAAATAAATTATCTATTTATCATTAATACTTCATGATGATAGTACTGCCATTTAATCTTCTAATGACTCATTTCTCTTACCTTAAAATATTTTCATTCCCATTGTCAAAAAGTTGAGAAATGCTAAAGGGATTGTGCCTCAATACATCAATAAAGAGAAAATCATTTGATCCAAAATATATCACTATAATTTCTATGATTCCTACACCATTAAAATACTGTGAAAAATAGTTTTCAAAAGTGAAATATCCTATATTATATTTATAAATTTCTTTTAAAATGTTTTTATTTTTGGTCATGTGGAATGATAAACCATTTTTTAATCTTTCCATTTTCTTTCAGGAAATTCATGAGCTCCACCTTAAATTGATCATATTTTGGTGTTTCTTTATCACTAACCTATTTATTATTTCCATCCCTTTAATTTGGTGTTTTATTTTAAAGGGTTGAGTCTTAGGAAACAAAAATGCAATAATAACTATCATCCTCATCAGCTTCATCTCTTGAACAGTTATTATTTCATTTTGTTGCATGAGACTCATCTCACATCTGTTCTCGACCTGCACTCATATTTATGGAACTAATTTGAGAATTAGTTATCCCATACTAGGTATTGTTGAACATTGTTGATTAATTCAGAGGATAACAACTACCACCGGTGGAGTAATTATTTTCTAAAATTTAATTACTCATTTCCTTCAAATCATGATGAAATTATTTAAAATATTCAATTGTTGGGATACCCTTATCTAAATGGACCTGTTTTGTTTATTTATTTTGTTAAATATTCATATTACCAAATAAAAGATTATGGATATGAATAGATAATATATGTATTCCAATTAGTTGTCAAAAAGAGTATGAATATGGGGGGTGAAAAGGTTCATATTGTTTGAAAAAGATCATTCATATGAACCTTCTTAAGTCCTTTTGTCCATGTTTATGTTGTTGTTATTCAAGAGTAATTAGTAAAAAGGAGTTGAAAGAACACTTGATCTATTATGGAATTTATAAAAGTTATAAATGTGGAATAGACACGGTGTAAAATTAGATGTAACCAGTGATTGGGATAACACTGTATTTTATGGATCATCTGATATGATTACATGTATGGACAATAAAGAAGAACGTTTCAAGGATATGAATACAGATGTGAATGATGATGAAGATTGTATTGAGGAAATGAAAATGAAAAATGATTACAAACTTCATTATTGTCCAAAATTGTTTGAGAAACTAAAGAGTTGTGAAAAATGCCATTGTATACTGGTTTCACTAAATATACGACATTGTCATCCATACCAAAGCTGTATAATTTAAAAGATGGAAATAGATGGAGTAATACTGATTTTACTGAACTATATTCTCTCTTGAATGATATGCTCCCAAAAGATATTGATCTCCCTACATGAATATATGACACTAAACGAAATCTATGGTTGATGGGTATAATCTCTGAAAGAATACATGACTGTGAAAATGACTATTTATTATTTCTCAAGGACAAAAAATTACTTAAATAATGTCCAAAGTGTGGTGTTTCTCAATAAAAGATAGATAAATTATGTTCTATGAATGTTTTATGCTACTTTCCAATCATTTTATGGTTTAGGAACCTATTTTGAAGTAAGGATACTGTAAGATAATGGACATGGCACATAGATACAAGAAATAAAGATGGAAAACTTCATAACTTGACAGACTCTCCTCAGTGAAAGAGAATTGATCATGAGTATCCTAAACTTGGAAATAATCCTAGAAACATTCTTCTTGTGTTATGTATATATGGAGTGAATCCTTTTGGTTTTGAAAGAAGCATTCACAGTACATGCCCAGTTATGTTGGTAAATTATAACTTGTCATTATGGTTATGCATGAAATGAAAATACATTATTTTATATATGGTTATATCATTACCAAAAAAATTGGGTAATGATGTTGATTTTTATTTGGTTCCATTGATCAAATATTTGAAGTTACTGTGGGATTCAGGTGTTATGTTGTATGATGCTTACAAAAATAAATATTTCACATTAAGAGTCATGTTGTACAGTATGATAAATGACTTACCAACTTATGGAAATTTGGAAGGATATAAAATTAAAGGAAATAAAGGATGTCCCATTCTCAAATAAGGCTCACAATCAATTAAGTTAAAACAGTCATCAAAGAATATGTTTCTTGGACATTATAGATTTCTACTCCATTGACATAAGTATTGATCTTGGATGACATCGTTCTATGGAAGTTTAGAAGAATGTACAACATCGTCTCCACTAACAGGTGATCAATTATTTTATAAAGTTAAAGATATGGAAACTGATTTTGATAAAACTTTTTAAAAAAAACCTTATAAAAAATTATAGGAAAAAGATATTATATTTTTTTTAATTACCATAATTTAATTGTCTACACATCGAAATTTTCTTGATGTTATTCATGTTGAAAAAAAATTAATGAGATAGTGTCATAGACACATTACTAAATGAACCGAGTAAAATAAAGGATGGAATGAAGGCCTAGTTGAACATGATTAACAAGGGAATACAGGAAGTGTAGGTGTTAGGGAATGGTGAAAAATGAACTTTTCTTCCTCCAGCTAGTTACACTCTTTCCAGACAAAGGAGATATCAAATTTTCAAATTCTTGAATGATGTAAAGGTTCCAAAGAGTTATTCATAGAATATCAAGAATATAATTTCAATAAATGATTTAAAGTTAAATGGTCTGAAATGAAATAAATTTCTTATTTTGATGCAAGATCTAATTCTTTTATAATTACATTTCATTTTTTCCAAGAATGTCCATCATATATTTGAAGGTTTCGGGCACAACGGAAGTATGGTTGGGTCAACACCCAACATTAATTTTTACCATGATCAATGATTATTCCGGGATCAATACGAAGATGAAAACTGATATCCATGGAATAAAATCAAATATTTATATAAATAAGGAAGAGGCCTGAAACCTTTAGAGAGGATCTTGGAAATCATGTTTATAATTAATTTAATTAATTTCACAAAGGAAAGAATACATGGATCTTCCGTATTTTCTTCATTGCTGATGTTGATCGTTCAGAATGAATCTTCCTGATTATCTTGTTGTGCTTGTGAGGATCCAAAATAGAATCCCTCTAATGGTGATCCACACCTGCTCTGATAGCCTTTGATTGATAACACTCATTCTCCGTGTGCTATCACAGCAAAGAGAGTGTCTTGTGTCGGCCGTTATTGATCGCTTATTATTTGGCTTTGAAGTACATCTCTTGTCCTTGAGAGGGGAGAGAAGAGGATTTTAGAGAGAAAATTTTTTTCCCAAAAACTCTCAATTTTCCAGCCGTGCAGTTCGGTACATGGGACAATAGACGTATGTGTCTATTCATTGACATGGGGCTACATTTAAAATATTTAATTGCGTAATAGCAATTAAATACATTCATAGCCTTAGAGAAAACTCATGCTATTAATAATAATACTTCGTCATTATTTATGATGAGCCAACTTTCACAAAACAAAATTATAAATAAAATTCGACATCACAAAATAATAACAGTGTTATTTTTATTTGTGTCAACTAGTTAAATAATTATTTATCATCTTGCAAATAATTATCTTACTCTTAGACCAACCTTGGTACGCTCGAACTCCACTTCCGTTTAGTAAAAACCTGAATAAATAAATAAATAATTTATTCTCTTAAATAAATATTTAATTTACAAACTAGTAAATAAATATTTATTATATTTTCAATAAAATACATAAATATATTTTACCCACAATATGATGAATAAATATTTATTTAATTTATGAAGTTATTTTAACTTGAATAAAATTATTCTACTATCTTGAGAATAATATTTATTAATTAAATTCAAATATAATTTAACCAAGACAACCAAAAAAACTTAGTATGTTACCATCTAGGATTATTTCTTATTGGCATTAAGTGGGCTTGCCTAAAGTCCAACAGTACTATCTAGAAACGGGTCAAGGCACCCAAGATAAATAACTTAAGGTCGCAACAATGACACCCACATATGAACTCTCACTGTATAATATAATCCCTTTGTCACAATATATCATCAAGTAGGTTTTATGATAGTTTCATCAACTTTTATTCTTGATACATCATTCTTTGACTACCTGAAATAAACTCGTTGTTACACCATGACCATGGAATATCACGCAACGATTATATTTCAATCAAAGGGATGAGATATAAACTTCCATAAATGGAAAGGTAAAATCCTTCCTTGAATTATCCATTAATAACATGCCACTCGTGACGTACCCAAGATACCCTACTTCCCGCCAACTGTTTACGTGATGATTTTCATCAGTAATTAAAATTGCGCGAGTCGTGACACGTGTTAATGATAATATTAAAGTCTAAGGATAATTACCCTTTCTCATTGATAAAAATATCCAATTATACCAACACATGTGTAATTACTATTGGTGGGTATGTTCTTATAATCTAATGTCTTGGATATTACCAAGTATGAACTTCATGAGAGGAAGTCTCATCTGCTTACGAGTACACACACCTGAAGGTATTCATGCTATGGGTCCCATTATAGTATGTCATCCAATAGTAGAACTATATTTAAGAATATGGTTATATCATTTCAAGGTTCTCATCAAAGTGGCGATCTTCCATGACCTTATCAATGCATAAAATACTCTAGGACATTATTACATCATAGTCATGCAGAACAATGAACAATATATTATAAGATGTTTAATATTTAAATACATTAAATATCCTTGTAATAAAAGTACAACCAGTTGGTTCTAGGACACCAACTCTTACAAAATCTCACTTGGACTAGAGCCAACTGGCTATGACTTTCTATTCGCTAGACCTCACATGGTGATCATGTTTCTGCTAAGTCAAGGCTTTAGTCAACGGGTCTGCCACATTGTCTTCCATGGAAATACTACTCACTCCAGCTTCACCTTAGTGAGAAAAACACCTTAAGAGATGATACTTTTGAAGTATGTGCTTCATCTGCTGATGTGACCTTGGATCTTTTGTGAGATCCACCGCTGTAGTGTTATCACAATACAATGTGATGGGATCTTTATTGGTAGGTATCACATCAAGCTCTTAAATGAAGCTTTTCATCTAAACTGCTTCTTTAGATACCTCAAAATCTATGATATACTCAGACTCTACTATAGAATCTGTGAACACACTCTGCTTTGGGATCTTCCAGCTTTCTGCACCCCCATTTAATTTGAAGATGTATCTTGTTTGTGACTTCATGTCATCTTGATCAGTATGGAAACTAGCATATAAATATCCTTTGATGACTAGTTCCTCATCTCCTCCCTAAAAGAGGAACATATCCTTAGTATGAATCAGATACTTTAGGATAGTCTTGACTGCCATCCAAGGATGGTCACCTAGGTCAGCTTGATATTTTCTTATCGCACTCAATGCGTAGGTGACATCCAGCCTAGTACAAAGAATGACATACACGACTGAACCAATTGCTGATGTGTATGGAGTCCTTGCCATTATATTTCTGTCCTTATTTATTTGAGGACCCATTTTCATCAAAAGATGAATTCCATGTGATGTTGGAAACAATCCCCTCTTGGATTGTTCCATAATGAATCTCTTTAATATGTTATCAATGTATGTACTTTGACATAGGCCCAACAATCTCTTGGATCTATTATGTTGGATCTTGATCTCAAAAATATATGATGCCTCACCCAAGTACTTCATGGAGAATATTTGATTCAACCATGCCTTAACAGTCTGTAAGAATGGTATATCATTTCCAATAAGTTATATGTCATCAATTTATACTATTAGGAAAATGACTGCACTCCCACTAAATCATTTTTTGATACAAGGCTTAAATTCATTCTTGATAAAATAAAATTCTGTTATGGATTCATAAAAAAGAATGTTCCATGACTTGGATATTTAATTTATTCCATAAATGGATTTCTTAAGCTTTCATACCATATCGGCATCCTTTGGATTCACAAACCCTTCAGGTTGTGTCATGTAGACATCTTCTTGAATGTCCCCGTTAAGGAAGCCTGCTTTGACATCCATTTTCTAAATCTCATAGTCATGGTAAGCCACAATGGAAAGTAGAATTCTGATGGATTTCAGCAATGTAACTGGTGAAAAGGTTTCATCATATTCAATTCCTCAATTTTTTCTAAACCATTATGCAACTAGTAATTCTTTATAGGTAGTGACATATCTTTCCTAATCCAGTTTCTTCATGAATACCCATTTTTAACCAAAAATATTTACATCAACTAGAAGATCTATCCAAATCTAGACTTGGTTTTGGTACATGGAATCCATTTCAGAATTCATGGCTTCTTGCCACTTGGCAGTACTTGTGTCTCTAGAATAGATTATTCTTCCATGGGGCTTGGTGGAATTTGTTCTTGTACTAACTCTTGTATACCTTGAGCCTCTACTTAATCGAATTATATCTCGCTCCCACTATCTCTTTTGAATATTTTCTCCCTCTCAAGGAATACGACATTTCTTGCCACTATAAGCATTTTGGCTAATTGGATTTATAGGTAATATCCCCTTGTTTCCTTGGAGTATCCTATAAAGGTACACTTTGTGCCTCAAGGTGTGAGTTTGTTACCCGAAAAGGCCTTTACAAATGCTTCACTACCCCACACATGTAAATTTGATAACATGGATTTTCTTCCACTCCATAACTCGTATGGAATACCTTTTATCAATTTTGTTGTTACTTGATTTAGTATGTTTGTCATTATTTGTAACTCATATCCCCAAAAGGATAATGGAAGACTCACATGACTCATCATTGATCTCACCATGTCCAATAGGGTGTAGTTCCTCCTTTTTCTCACACCATTACACTGGGGTGTGTATGGAGGAGTGAGTTGGGATAGGATCCCAAACTTCTGTAAGTAATCAATGAAGTCTTGATTATGATATTCTCCACCTCGGTCTGAGGGAAGATTCTTAATGATCTTACCAAGCTTGTTCTCAAATTAATTCTTGTATTCTTTAAACTTATAAAAAGAATCCAACTTATACCTCATTAAGTAGATATATCCATATCTTCTAAAATAATCAGTAAAATTTATGAAGTATGAGTACCCTCCCCTTGCTTCAACTATAAATGATCCACACACATCGATATGAACCAATTAAAGAAGTTCTTTACTTCTTTCACCTTTCCCACTAAATAGGCCTTTGGTAAATTTTCCTTCTAAACATTCATGACATACACCAAGTGGTTTTAGTTCAAAAGAATCTAAATATCCATCTTGATGTAACTTTGTCAAGAGTTTCTAATTTACAAGACCTATCTGGTGATGCCAATGTTGGGTGTGGTATGATTCATGTGAAGTGTCTTTGTTGTCGATTTCCATTACTTGGTTTCTATAATCCAACAAATAAATACCGTTGTATAAATGTTCCCTACTACAAAAATAATATATTTGTAAAAGAAGAAACAATCATTTCCAAACATGAAAAAAATACATCTATATCTAATATGGATATAGAAATATTGTTTTTAGTAATAGATGTAACATAATAACAACCCTTTAATAGCAAGATCACCCCAGTCGGCAACGTGAGGTGGTGGTCCTCAACAGCTACAATAGCAAGTCTGGCTTCATTGGATGCTTGTAGATATACCTCCCCTTGGTCAATCTTCTGGAATCTACATGGTTCATGTATTTGGATACATATGTGATCACCACAAGTTGTATCTAATACCCAATTTGTAGAAATAGATAGATTGCATTTGATAACAAATGAACCTGAAGCTTCCCCCTACAATTTAGGTTAGGTGAAGTTCTTCTTCTAGTGGCCCTTATTACCACATGAGAAACAAACAACCTCACATTATTTTGCATCCCCTTTGATCTCCCTTTTCTTAGAAGGCTGTGAAGAAGCTTTGGGATTAAAGCTCTTCTTCTTCCCTTTCCGCTTATTCACCATAAGAAAATAAGGATTTTTGAACTTCATATCTTTCTCCACTTGGAAAATAAAGGTAAGAAGATCATATAGATACTTCTCAATGTTGTTCATATTTAAATTGACAACAGAGTTAGATAATCTTTAAGGGAGTGATGTGAGAACGAGATCGGTGCCTAGTTCTTTGGGGACTTTAAACTCTAGAACCTCCAGGCACTCAATGTAGCCTATGAGAATAACTACATGAGGCCCAACTGGAGCACCTTCTCTAATCTTACTTTGAAAGTGTTCCTTATAGATCTCAAACCTTTCCTGTCTTTCTCTCTCCTAGTAAAGACCACAAAGGTTATCGATCATGCTATAAGCATCCATGTTATCATGAGACTTCATGATCTCAATAGACATTGATGATAACATCAAACATTGAACATCGACCTCATCATTAATATGTTTCTGATAGATTAGTAAATCCTCATCACTCGCCTCTTTGGTAGGCAGATCAGGTAATGCTGACTCCAGCATGTAAAACTTCCGTTCATGGCATATGATAACCTGAAGGAATCTAAACCATTTCTAGAAGTTACTACTGGTGAGGATGTTGTCTTTATCCAGAATTGATAACAGGGATAGTGTGGTTGATGAGATTATCATTTTTATTCTTCAATTAAAACAGTGGATCATTAATACTTTATTGATCAGATTTTATGAGAAATAATAATTTTTATTTAGTCTCCAACTATTTTGTCAAGTCCTAATGGCCCTCACCATTGAACTCAAAATGTCCAGTTGCCATGGCATTGTAATGGAAAGGATCCATATTACCCATTTCATAACCCCAAAAGGGTTTTTCAAGCTATTATAAGGTAATTAGGTATGTAGGTCTTTTCCAACTACGGTCTTGTAGATCCTTGATCTGTTGAGTGGACTCCCCAATAATAAAATCACGACTTTTGGATTTCCTCAACTCTTGCCTCCAATATTACACCTAGTATAGAAAGGGATAATCCTTTTGATGTAATATGGTTAAGTCAACTTGAAACCTTTCATAAGGTATTCCTGTATAAAATTATGTGTCACAACAAGGTCTGGTGAAACACATTGTTTTATTGAGTTTTTTCCTTAATCATGTAACGAAAGGCTTGGCCTGACTTAATATTTTATATGAGGGATTTTTTTCTCTTATGCCTGAATTTATTATTGTCATTATCACATGTTTGTTAATATTATGTGGAACTTACATAAGTGATTAACCATGTCTTGATAATATTTAGTCATAAGTCTTGTTTATTTTAGTTCCATCTTGAATGATTTTTTAATTAATTAATTATGTAATCGTGACAACACATCCATAATGACAAACCATGCAACTGAAAAAAATAATATAAAGTAAAGTTCATGATCATGAGATTTCTAATTGTTTATTTATCTAGAGGTTGATAAAATAACACTGACCTAGGGTAGAAACATCTTGAACCTTTTGGGTTCATGTTTACAACTTTCCACCTCTCCACCTCTATATCTTTTGGGATTGGTTTCGTCTCGGATCTAGCTTGAACCACCTCTACTATCTTGGGAGTTCCATCTATTACATATGAATTTTTTAACTCACATTCCGGTGAGGGGTAAAAAGGGGTTTTATATAAAAAACCATGGTCACGTAGGCCATATATATTAATGAGGGGAAGGCTCGCATGCCAAAAAATTTAATTTAAATAAATTAGGTAAAAGAAACCATCCACAAACAATGGTCTTGGTCTAGCTCCTGATCATCCATACATGCAACTATATTTAAAAATAAATAAAACTAGGATTCAAAATCGTTTATCATTATTGTTTAAGATAAATCATGCTTGAATAAATTAATTATCATCCTTAATTAATCAATCATTTTATCTTAAACCATTTTTTTAATTTCCATGAGATTCTCATCCATCATAATTTTAAACAAATAAATTCATTTAAAATTATCTTTGGACATAACTTGTAACTTGGAGGAAACCTGGTGAATTACTATTCATAACTACCCAATGAGTAGAAATGAACATTACACATATGTCGAATTAAATAAAAACATATAAAACACCTATCACGTGTTGTGCCTCAGCTTTACACCTGCACAATAGTACAAGTCTCAAGGGTTTTCATAATATAATAATAAAATTTAATAAATTTGTGTAATTTGGATGAGTACATGGCGTGTAGTTCCAACTACATGGTGTGTAATATTTTTCACCATCCATACAAAGTATATTCTTGGAGAAACAACATGTGAGTGTACTTCAAAAATATTCAGAGTACACAATGTGTCCAGTGGGTCACACACCGTGTAGCTCCACATTACATTATCTCCAGTCGGGGAAGCCATGTATGGGGTAAATAGTCTAACCCTAAACAAAAAGGGACTACTCGTCATGTTTAGTGGGCCACACGACATGTAATCCCGAAACAAAATTCCACCTATTCCTGGTCAACACACATAGTCAATTAGACTTAGACAAACTCCAATGTCACAACTTGGTTTTGAGGACCAGACCCGGTGCATTGAACCTTGGATACATGGTGTGTACATGTCCTGTGTTCTGGTTTTTTATGGCCAAGAACCTTTGGAACCTCTGGATGTGATCCTCTATTTTATTTTAATCATAATTGAAAGAAAAAATCATTTCTATAAGGTGAACGAAAAATGAAAGAGGAGGAATAGATCTCGAGATTCAGATTTTCAGAACTATTAACTTGAATTGAAACAACTAAATTATTATATGCTTAAAACATGAACAAAATAGATAAATAATTATAAACTATTATTTAACCTCCATCTAATACCACTTGAAAGGTTTCAGGTGCAGTGGAAGCACGGTTAGGCCGACACCCAACTTTAATTTTTACCATGATCAATGATTATTTCGAGATCAATTCAATGATGAACACCAGTCTCTAGAGAATAGAATAAAAGATTTAGATAAAGAAGGAAGAGGCCCAAAACCTTTAGAGACAATCTTGCACACCATGTTTATAATTAATTTAATTAGTTTCATAAAGAAATGAATACCCAGATCTATGTTATTTTATTCTTTGATGATGTTGATCATCCAGAATGACCCTTATAGATTATCTAGTTGTGCTTACGAGGATCCAAAATATAATCCCTCTAGCAATGATCCACACGTGCTCCAATGGCCTCCCATTGACACGAGTTGTTCTCCAGGTGCTAGAACGGTGAAGTGAGTGTCTTGTGTCAGTATTTCTTGATAGTTTGATCTTCATTCATGAATAATGTCTCTCATTCTTGAGAGGGGTGGGAAGGGGATTGGAGGGAGAAATTTTTTAGCTTAACAAATCTCAATTTTCCAGTCGTGAAATTCGGTACATGGCACAACAGACGTATGTGTCTATTTATTGACATGGGGATTCAGTTACAATATTTAATTTTGTAATAGAAATTAAATACATTCATAACCATAGAGAAATATATGCTATTAATAATAATACAACATCATTATGTATGGTGTTCCAACTTGCACAAAATGTAATTATAATTAAAATTCTATGTCACAAAATAACGACAACGTTATTTTAATTTGTGCGAGCTAGTTAAATAATTATTTATCGTCTTGAAAATAATTATTTTACTATCAGACCGGCCTTAGTGAACTCAAACTCCACTTCCATTTATTGAACACCTGAATAAATAAAAAAAATAATTTATTATCTTAAATGAATATTTAATTTACAACATATTAAATAAATATTTTTTAAATGTTCAATAAAATAAATAAATATATTTTAACCACAATCCGGTGAATAAATATTTATTTAATTTATTCAATCATTTTAACTTGAATAAAATTATTCTATTTTCTTGAGAATAATATTTATTAATTAAATTAAAATAGAATTTAACCGAGACCACTAGAAACACTAAATGTGTGACCCTCTAGGATTCTTTCTCGTTGGCATTAGGCGGGCTTGCCTAAAGTCCAAGAGTACTTCATAGAAATGAGTCAAGTAACCCAAGAGAAAGAACTTAAAGTCACAAAAATGACATCCACATATGAATGCTCACTGTATAATATAATCCCTTTGTCACAATATCTCATTAAACTGGTTTAATGATAGTGTCATCAAATTTTATTCTTGATACGTCATTCTTTGACTACATGAAATAAACTCATCTTTACACCATGGCCATGGAATTTCACATGACGGTTCTATTTCAATAAAAGGGCTGAGATATCAAGTTCCATAAATGGAAGGGGTGAATATTTCCTCAACTCATCCATTAATAACATACCACTTGTGACACACCCAACGTACCGTACTTACTGCCAACTGTCTGCATGATAGTTTTCATCTGTAAATCAATGTTTGTGAGTCATGGAATGTATTAATAATAATATTAAAGTTTGAGGATCATTACATATGCTCACTAATCAAAATATCTAATGTCACTAAAACATGCGGAATTCCTACTGGTGGGTCTGTTATCATAATCTCATGTCCTAAAGATTACCAAGGGAAAAATTCATGGGAGGAAGTCTCATATGCTTATGAGTATTCACATCTGACGGTATTTATGCTATGTGTCCCATCATAGTATGTCATTCAATCGTAGAACTATATTTAAAAATATTGTTATATAATTTTTTGTTTCTCATCATAGCAGGGAACTGCTATGACCTTATCAGTGCAACAAATATTCTTGTACATTATTACATCATAGTCATGCAGAACAATTAAAAATATGTAATAAGATGTTTAATATTTAAAGACATTAAATATCCATGTAATCAAAGTACAACCAGTTGGTTCTAGGACACCAAATCTTACAACATTAACCAAGATCTATTTCTTTTTCACAGCTATATACAGTAAAGTTATACACCTAACAAAATTTCCTACTCTAAAAAGGAAAATTACATCATATTATGTGAATTGGAAATGTTCTTGTCTCCATCAATATTTGATATGATTGTTCACTTGGTGAGATAAATTCAACTATGTATTCTTGTACATAATAGATAGATGTACCCCATTGAACAATATATGATGATTTTGAAAGGGTATGTCAAAAATAGAAGTCGTCCATAGGGTTGTATTGTAGAGTGCATTATTGTTGAGGAAGCCATTGAATTCTTTATTGACTACCTATCCAGTATGGAAAACATTGGTTTATCAAACTCTCATTATACTAGGAGTCGTGTGGGTGTATGAATTTCTTGAATAGATATTGTCATAGTCAATATTATAGGCCAGGAGCTAGGTCACCTTTATTTTTTTCATAATATTTTAGAGTTCACCCCATATGTTGAAACCCACAAAGAAATTATAAAGAATTTAAATCCATCAAGGGTTGAAATATGGATAAAAAATACAAAAAATCCACAGTTTATAGGAAAGTTTCAAGACTATATTTTTAAGGAGTCAGATGAAAACCTGGATTACATTTTAGAACGATTTCAATGGTTAGATAATGGACCAAGTTTGAATTTATTATCGTACAAATTGTTATGTAATTAATTGTTATATGTTCTATATAAGTGAACCTGATGAAGTAAGTACAATAAAAAATAATGGAGTTACACTTGTGGCTAAAGCGATGCATGTTTCTAGTAATAAAGACTAAAATTAAATTTATGTGATCATGCTATGCTTAGGTATTAGCAAAAAAATATGGGAGTTGGATTATACAACATTCTAAGTGCTTATTTTTTAATGAAGGTTGGTTGATAATAGGATTGTTGTTAAAATAGATGAATTGGGATTCGTGAAAGTGAATTTATTTAAGGAATGGAGAAAAGAGGAACTATTTATAATGGCATCACAGGAAGTGCATGTATTTTATGTACCAAATCTCACAAAATAAAAGTGGTCAATAGTTTTGTAATTGACAAAGAACACTAAAAGGTTAGATGAAAATTCAATTGAGGATGACCCTTTAATTAGGATGTTTCAATCATTTCACACTGTTCTCAATGTAGATAGGATTTTTTAATTATGAGGAGACCATACTGAACGAATTAAATACTCTATAGAGTGGTCAAATCCCTCCAACCTTTAAAAAATGAAAGTTCAATAATAAGGTTCTATATTTTTTGTAATATACATTGGGTTACCTCATGTTATTATCTGTTTGCTGCTACATTTCTATAATATAAATTAAATATTAAACCATTTCTATAGATAATGACTTCTGCGTGTGCTAATGCTCCCAACCATAAGGAATAATTGGTTTCTCAACCTGTTGCTGCTCCCAGTGCAGAGGAAAAATGATCTTCTACATATGCTAATGCTACCAATCTAGAAGAACAACATATTGATGATTTTGAATATGAATAAATGGTAGACTATGATGAACCAATGCTTCAAAAAAAATTGGAGCATCATAGCGTTATGATGTTAGCAAAAATTATTAAGGCGAAAAGAAAATACATTAAATTTGAGGTCATATGGAATGTGAGTAACCAACATGTTAACCAAAAAAATCCATGTCAAGTAGTTACATTGAGCTCATCACTTGGTAACACATACCAATTGATGTAGATTCGTGGGACCATGGTGTGTCCTCACTTAGGTCATTGATTTGGGAAGATATTCTGATAACATTATAATATATCATTCACGTATTTTTACTAAAAAAATAAAATAACGGAACATTGACACACTCTTCATCATCACTTGCAGAGTGAATTTATAGTTTATGAATCCCGCAAGAAATATGTATTAATACTTACTGGAAGGATTCACAGAGGCTTTCACACAAGTCTAATGATGATTCTGAAGAGAAAATAAAACCACACCCACCCATTATTTATGGACACCTGATAATCCAAGCATCGTGGGATGCATTTACTGGCTGTTATGTGGAGATATATTTTCAGATAAATTGTGGATGTTAATACATTATTTTAAAATACATGTATTCATCACATTCATTAATAATTTTATATTTATGAAATTACAACTGAGTGCTAAAAATAAGTAACGAGCAATAAAACCAATGTACCCCTATTGTAAATCAAGGATGGGGTGTGCTTCACTTGAAAGAAAAATGGTACATATTTTGAATTTACCGTACTAATTTTATGTTACATGAAACAATAATATAATTATGTTCCTCCATTTATATAAAGATTGATGAATCGAAATCCAAATCCACTTCCATCCCATTTCATTTGCTATAGAAGGATGAACATGTAAATAATTATGGGATACTAATAGATGAAAACACAAAAAAAGTTTGGGAAGCATGTGTATGTATGACATAATTTTCTTTTCATTAAATCTGTATTACATAACAATCATGACTTATTTTTCTATATTTTTTATCCATCTTAGACACAAGAATCATCAACACCATTATCAGAAGACCGTCGCCTGCTATATGTGGCCTTAAAGAGACAACAATATTATGGTTGCATTAAAGGTGTTGGTTTTGAGGTGAAACCCCAAAAATATTTTGAGAAAGAAAATATAAAGATAACGATAAAGAAATGTAAGAGATAAAATAAATATAATTTTTCATTGAGGAAAAATTTCATTGGTAATATGAGTTGCTAGAAAATATTATTGGGGGTGGAGAGAAAAGAGAAGAAACAACTCAAGAACAATCATTGCATGAAGATCCATCCCCCCACCCCCACCAGATTTGTGGAAAGGAATTCCCCTAAAACAGATGTCTTAAATTAGGTAAACAATATCACCATAATTTTTTATGGGTGAAAGGTGAATCATATAAACACTGATACTTTCCTACACTAATATTATAAAGGGTGAAAATGATATTGATTCATATCTATCAAGACCCACCCATCTCCTTGTGGTGAAGTATACCATGTTCAATATGTAAGAAAAAATTATACAAAACAGACCACTTCCAACATGGTAGGTGAGAGTGGGGATTACCGTAGCTCATAAGTCAAGTGTTGAGCTACCTATTCCACTTGATGATGTAGATATTCATATGGTTAAACAATCTATTAGAACATTCATAGCATAGCCATCATGTCTTGTAAAAAACATTTCAACAAGGGGGTATCATTTCTAATTTATTTTTCTTGCTAAACCTTTTAAAATTAATGAAAAAAGTTTTAAACTGATGGATGTTATTACAATAAAGACAAAGGGAATATGTTGAAATGAAAGGTTATGTTTAATCAGAAGTGTTACTTCATAATTTTCCATTCATTTTGTTTTTTAAATCAAAAAAACTTTCTTAAAACATGTTTACTAACTTTTTATATCACAAGTGTTTTAGTATGTTTTTGTAGAAACCATTATCTTTTACCATACATATAATAAGTTACAATGTATTATGAAAATAAATATTACATTCTTCATTATAAACATCAGATTGAGAATGGTTCTGACTCATCAGAATTATCTTTTATCAGATCAAGAGTTAGAATTTTGTCATGTCTATCATAGTGACAAAATTCATGACTATTAGACTAAAACTGGTGTTGCAGACCGAACCTCATAACAATTATCATATTAAAAATAAATAAGGAATTGTATCAGACTGGCGAAATATTATAATCAGATTAAATAAACTTGTTTCAATTATAATAATATATTTAACACTATAATGGTGTTAATCAATATGATGTCGTACATTCAGTTATATATGACATGTCAAGCGCCAGCTTCCTGAGGCTGTTGTAACAAACATGGAAATATGAACATTGGGAGATTTACTATAAATACTGAGTCATTTGAAGACACTAGTGCAAAAACATGATTCCAAGTAATTTGTTTTTCTATTTTAACATCGGTTATAAATCGACTTCTATAATGGTGACATTAAAAATGGGGTTTTCAGTATTAGTTTTTGGAAAACCGACACCCAAAACAACAATCTACTCATATTCGGCATCGGTTTTCATGAAAACCAACACTCAGAACACAAATATATTTTTTAATGTTATGGTGTTATTTTTTTGAAACTCAATGCTGAATGTCAAACAAAATTAGAAATTTTTGATTATTTCACCCCTAAAAAAATTAGAATCCTTGTAATATAAATAATAAGATACAATAATCAAATAGAATGTATTATTGACTAAAAATCTATAAAAATATACTTTTAACAAGTTAATAAAAAAATATCTTCGTATTTGTATTATAAAGTATAATTAAAAAACACATACATAAAATTTACAACATGATCATTTTCGGTTGACATTGAAGAATTATTTCGAGATCATTATGCTCAAGATCCTATTAGAAAAAAGAATTGTTTTTTGAGCACTTGTTATTAGGAAAATGCAATACTAATCATAAACATTAGAATATACATTCCTTAAATTGTAATCATACATAACCAATAGTTCGCAAACAAAGATTGAAGATGGGTAAGTTCATCTTCTGTATAAGACTCGACATCATTGAATGTCTACAATTACATTAAATGATATAAGAATAAAAAACCGAATACTATGACAGAAAATATAAAATAATTAATATAACTAACCTTATCAAATGCAGCAATTACCCTAGTTGTGATTATCTCATACATAAATCGTAGAACATAAAAACCACATTCAACATATCCTTTTCAGGGATGATATTACGGTTATAAAACATTAACTTGATAATAAAAATCAATATATAAGGAAATATATATATATATATATATATATATATATATAAAATCAGAATAATATCTAATATAAAAAATAATTACTATTACTTTCTCTTATTGACTTTTTTTGAGTTCTTTATCGACAAGTGATCTTTGTTATACTTTTTCAATGACCTACATTTTAATATATATCATCTAATAATAAATTTATATAACATGAAAATTAAATATAAGGATCTTATAAATAATTTAAAAACATACCAATCTAATAAGGTGGTAAATTGTTTAAAAACATTACCTAATAAAGAGAAAACCCAAAAAAATCTTCTTTCAATCAGGAAGAATATTTCTAACATCCAATGAACCCTACAATACAAAAAGTTCACAATTAATAAAATTATAATTAACATTGGATCATAATTATGTTTGTATTCTTACCCATTATGAAATGGAAAAAACCAACACCAAATCTCTGTCTATGATAATCTCTCACATATATATGTAACTCTATCAGCAGTCTTCAAATATTGCACTACTATTGAAATGAATTCTTGTTTTATAAAACCATAAACTCATCTGGACTCATTTTGAATATGAATATTGTGTAGATACCTAATTAAAAAATTAATATATTTAGTCAATTTAAACCATCATTAATTATAGAAATAAAAAATGAAACATAAATTTACTAACATAGAAAAAAACTGCACCACAGGCACGCTGAGCTCTTTAAAATAAATTAGATCCATGATATAGTTTCTAAATACTCTCAATGGAGAGTCTCTTCCACATATATTAGACTTCATCTTAAATTTATATATATTATACAAGGAATAATAAGCCTAAGATAATATTTATATCCCATCAAAAATATTAGAAGTATCTATAATGTTTTGTTCCTAAACCTATTGTTTCCTTTGTGCCATTTCATTTGATTGTAGACACTCATATATATGTTAAATGTTATAAATCATTAAATGTAATTTTCAATCAGATGTAATTAATGTTAAAATAAATGCTTACCTTATATGAAAGATAACAAATAAGGCCATATGGGAAAAGTAAAAAACGTCCCATACAATCCCCAAATCTGGTATCTTCCATGGTAGGAAATGGTAGTTGATAAGTCCAGTCAATAAAATCATGTACTGATACTCTATCCTGACACATTTGCATAGGGTGGTGATTTATATAATCCCCTAAAAATGAAAGACTATATGTGCTACAATATGTACATGAGGATATCCAGCATACAACTAACAGTATAAATTTGGGTCTGATCAAGGAGGTGGAGGATCTGTGTAGGCAGACTGTGGAGGCTGGTCCAGTTGGGAGGGCTGTATAAGCTGTGCAGCTGACAGAAAAGGTTGTACATGCTAGGAAGGCAACACAGACTATGGATATCACATCAATTTTTCTAACACATCCTTCATAGTTAATTGAATTTTATCTCTTGTGGACTATTTCTTATCTTTCATCTCATCTTTTCTGGCTTCAATTTATGGATCTCTTGATTACGTACATTGATGACCAAAAACTTTCTGAATACTAACACCCACCTAATATCATCTTATGTGGTAAGGATGTTCAAGCTTTCCTAAAGCAGTTGCAAGGATGTTCGTCCTACCCTCAGGGATAAAAGTGCTCTGTAACGATGGATCCTGAAGTTCATCCTAAAATGGAAAATGATAATGGTGTATTAGTGTTCTTAATTTATAAAATATAAAAATTAATGAAAAAATATATTTACTTACAATTCTTTCAGCTACTTCCTTTTATTTCTATATAAGATACTTTTTATTTTTTCTTATTCTATATCTTTTCTATTTTTTTATGGTGGGTGGGGGGTGATGGAGGATTGAATTTGACCTCATTAAAACCAAATGAATATATATCTCTTAATTCTTCAATATTTTCCTCAATCATTTTTCCCCAATAAATTATACCCTCCTTATGATGAAGTACGAGTGTATACATTCTACAACTAGATGTCTTAATGTGATTTCCTAGAGACCTATTATCTAAAAAGTGAATTAATAAGTAATTTGGTACTTATATAAGAAATTTTACAATATAATATAATTATCATACAAGAAAGGATTCATCATGTTAGTTGGAAACAAATTTCTTCCATATCTCAACATCTATAATCTTATACTTGAGACATGAGTTTTTATTTTGTCTCTTTCAAAAAACATAATTTCTTGTCAACTTTGTTTTGAAATTTCTCCATTGAACCATAGCTAAAGAAACACATAGTTTCTCAATTTCTTTGGTTTCTTCAAAATTGAATTTGATCTATAATAGAATAAAATATATATTATTCATTTGAAATATATCATATTCAGAAAATGAGACAAAATAAAGAAATTGAAATATTTTACCGTTATAGCCTCCCAAAGATAATTTATCATCGTCTTGTGGACAGACTTCCAATCCAGATATAAATTACTAATCCTATAAAGAAACATCATGGAGACATAGTAGATAAGCTATGCTACATTTGGGCCAGTTGCATTATTAATTTCATCAAAACTAATATGCAATCACAAGTATCCTTGATAAATTGATAGTTTTGGTAAATCTATAATGTCACGTTTACTAACATGAGAACTAAAGTTATTAATAGTAAAAGTATAATACTCCACTGCTAATGTATCATCAGTAGTCCTATCATTAATTTTGGTAAATTAATTGTTTTTTTTCAATAAATATTTATTTTACTGGATATTTAATAATATGAAAAAATAAAAATACATTGATACATTTTCCTCTGTATCTGTATCAGTAATCTTCATTGAAACAAGAAAGTGTAATGACATTATTGTGTACCTAGATATTTTAAGACAAGTAAATAATTCAAAAAAAGGAAAATAATAACATGTAAGTAAAAAAAGATTCACACATGTGTATTTTTTTTAAAATAATAATGTTATGATTATTAAACAAAATAATATACAAGGTAAACTATTAAATATAAATATTACTTTTAAAATGATAGAAACATTATTAAATTTAAATATAAAAGTTCAAAAAAGTTTTTTTATATGCATAACTTTAACCAAAATATAATAATATATGTTAGGTAATTTAATGAAAAAATGTTTTACTATAACCATATAATACCAAAATATAACAAAAAAATCATATAAATAATCAAATATATATAATTAAATATCCAATAGTTATTAACTTTTACTGTTTTCACACATCTAATTTTCAAATAAGAAATACAATGTAAATAATTAAAAAAATAATTTTGAGAGTAATTTAGTGTTTTCTCATATCCTTTCACCATGATCATTTCTTACTGCATGCACTATGTCTGTGTTATAGTAATTGTTATCTATAAATCATGTAATAAATGAAGAAGGCTCATATAAATCAATAACATAATCATCAACCTCATTAGAATAATGGATTCTTTTCCCTTAAAAAATGATGGACCACTGATTATTTGATGGATCAATGACATAAAATATTTCATTTGCATGTGTGGACATGATAAATGGTTCTCCATTACAACTACATTTTCTCAAATCAACCAGTTTAAACCCATATTCATCTTATTTCACAATATTATTACTTGCAACCCAATTACACATAAACATGTTAACTCAAAATTTAATATAATCAATCTACCATATTTATTAAGAACATCAAAATATGGTGTTTATGAAGGAATTGAATTTTTATCTTTTTTCACATTAAAAATAAAGTGCTTCAGTGATGAACATTAGACCACTATTTTTAACTATACTCTTTGCATCTAGAATTTTTATGTGAAATATGTACCCATTAATATCAAAACCATACTATCTGATCAAATTAATAGATGATCCCCATGTCAACCATTTCAATGTTTCTAATACAGATATATCTATGATGACTTTTTCTTTAAACCGTAAAACAAATGACTTTTTATGCATAACAATGATCCAAATTTCTTTTCTTTTTGGATAAAATAACTTTAATTTATCAATATGTGATGATATATATGATTTATCCTCATATGTGTTGTTAAAAATGTATAAAGGTGTCTGCATCACATCATCACATGGAATGAGCTTTACCTTCAGGCCTTGAATCCCATTACCATCACTATGAACTATCATATGTCGAGATATAGGGAGACCAATATTCTCCACATCATATAAATAATCGGTAAATAACTCAATCATCTCTCCTGATACATATTTTTGAATAATATATGCCTCTAGTTGATAAGGACTTTTAACATATCCCTTCAAAAGTTTCATATATCTTTTAAAAGGATACATATATCGTAAATAAATAGGCCCATAAATTATTATATCACACACCAAATGAATCATGAGATGAACCATTATATCAAAAACCATAAGTAGGAAATACATTTCTAGTTGAAAAAATAAGATTAGCTTCATTCTCTAATATATCTACTTTCCTATGAATGGATTTGAAAAATTTACATAACTGGATGATATTTTATCTGACATTTGTCAACAATATACCACAAAATGTGACTGGTAGAAGTTGTTACATCAACACACGACAATCATGAGATTTCAAACCTATTAATTTACAATCCTTCAATGACACCAAATTATTCACATTTTAAGAATAAACACAGATTAGTACTTTAATACCATGAAGACACTGAAAAAATCCATCTTCTCAATCTTACTTAATGTGTGACAAGATAGAGGTAAATATGTTTTGTTTCCTTTCATAGTGGGAGATAATTCTAAATACATTCTCATTGATATCAAGTCCAATCTATTATATAATCCATCTTTTGTATTTACTTTTATTTCTAACAAAGATTCAATCAAACTCTCACATATGTTTTTCTTAACATGCATAACATCAATGTTATGGTTTATCTCTAAAAATATCTAATAAGGTAGTTTGAAAAAGAGAGAATATTTATTCTATATTTTTTTAAAGACCGTAAATTCTGTTTTTCTAAATGTCTAATAAATGATTTTCACCATGTAATAATATTCTTCAAATGACAATGGTCGTGGGGGGATATTGTATTTAGGTAACCTATTAATTTTGTTTTCCAATCTATGATAAGGATGTTCAATCTGAAAAATTATTCAATGTCCTATGTAAACTATCTTTCTTCCATTAGACAATTGATAATATGAAGTCTCTTCTTCACAAATTGAACATGATTTGGGTCCCATAACACTATGTCAAGTTGAGTTTTCATATGCTAGAAAGTCATTTATAGTGAACATTATCATATTACAAAATGGAAAAAACTATTTCTTGTATGCATCAAAAACTTTAACACATGTCTCTAATAATAGTTTCAAATCATAAATCAATGGTGAATGATACACGTCAATATTTTTTACCAACTTTTTTGGTTCAAAAATCATAATTATCATCATAAAATATGTTTTCTTCATACATATAGGTTGGGAAAAGTTTTAAATCACTAAAAAATAGGCCATGAACTATGTTGGATACTTAGACTCTGATATGGATTCATTCAATCAATTCACAATCGCATTTTGAGATTTCAATCTTCACATCTAGAATCAAAAGTTTTTTATCAAATAATTTCCACTATGGTCATTTATTAGGGTGACATAAGTTACAATCAGATATTATCTCATATGAATTCCATCATAACATTTTTACATCAATTTTATTTGAAAATAGACACTTAAATCATTGAATTATTCAAAGGTACTAAACTACTATCGTAGAATCTTTGATTCTGGTACCTGAGAATGAATAATAGTTGAATTATCATAATTATATGATGGAATTACAAGACGAAATTTTTAGAAATTATACAAAATTTATTTTTCATGGGGTTACATGCTAGTACCTGAGAATGATTATGAGTTGAGTTTTTTGTCCATCTTATAGTGTGATGTGCCACATGCAGGACAATTTGATAAATAGTCATATTCATTTCTATAAAAAATACAATCATTGGGGAAGGAATGTATCTTTTTATACCTCGATCATATTGGAAATAATATTTTATTCCCCTCATAATTAGAATTTAGAAGTTTGTTGCCTTATGGAAGTAGTTATTTTAAAAGCTTAAGTAATTTAGAGAAACTTTTATCAGTCAATCCATTTTTTTCTTTCAAGTTTACTATTCTCAAAAGTGAAAATTACACAGTATATTTACTACATCCTAGGAATGATTGTTTTCAGAATATCCATACAATCATTAAACAATTACTATTTTTCGATGGTTTCAACACCTAAATCATTAATTAATTCCTCAATATGTTCCTCTATCTTATTATGAATATTGTCATTGACATTATATGTTGAAGTTTTAGTTATTTCACCATGCCATATCTAACATGTATAATTAAAGAAAAAAAATAGAAAATGAGACGATCCTTGATTTCTCTAGAATTTTTCTATCTCATATTCGAACACTTCACACATGGATAGAAAGTCAAAACAATATTTTTAATATTTAATTTATAAAACTCACAGAAATCATCCACACCTTTTTCATATTCACTAGAATTTCTTCATAAATTTATCCAATTACAATCCATTCAATACTTGATATCGGATTATAATCATTGAATATATTAAAACATATAAACATTTATATATATATATATATAGTAATAAAAAACACATTCAATAGAAATGATTCGTAATCAGATAAAAAACATCAATGAGTATTCAGAATAAAATAAAAAGTAATATACTAAATCTATTTATTTTACTTGATGTGTGTCATGTTGATCCAATGGAAATCACATTTAATAAACTATGTAGTAATTTTTTTCATTTCATATTATATACATGTGGTTTATTGATATTATAATTTATTTATTTTCAATCATCTAACTTGTATTAGTTCACTTTAAATACTTGTTATATTAGTTGGTATCGTGAGTTTCCAAAGGTGATGAAGATTGTATTAATTTTATGGGTGGGAAATATGGAGTCATTACATGTGATGGACATTATATTGATGAATGATGACACAATATAACATTGTTTATTGAAAAATATCATCAAAATAATTTCATAATTTCATCAAATAAAAAATTTATCAAAATAAAAAAGCTTTAACAAAAACATTTATAAATAACAATCAACTACATACAAATAATTGAAAAACTAACTAAAAAATATTACTAAATGATAAATCATTTAACTTAAACATTAAAAAAACCTACAAAATTTGGATTTCAATAAGGAAAATAGATTCTTAATCTGAACTTTCTCCCTCAAATTCACTGGAAGAATAAACACAACCACATCTAACAAAAATGTTTTTAGAAATGAACAATAAACAAGAGTAAAGAAATAAAATCACATTGTTGTACATGGTTGCCTCGAAATGGTTTCCAAAGAGAAATAACTCTATGGATGATGGAAAAATGATATTGGATGAATAATTGAGACCACATACCATAAAGTAAAAATAAGAATTGAAGAAAATCAACAATAATGGATGTTGAGGATCAGTAGGTCTCCATTGGGGTCATCGTTAGTCAAGAATAAAGTTTCACAAATATGAAAATAAAGGTTTTCCAATCATGAGTTTCATTTAATTTTTTTTGGAATCAGTTTTTATAGAAACTGATGCCAAAAACTAATTAATGATGTTGTTTTTTGTAAAAATTGATGCAGTTATATTTTTTTGATTTATGGTTTTGTTTTTTAAAAAAATTGTGGCCATATATCTATTTGAAATGGTTTTTGGTCTCAGTTTTTATTAAAATAAGCACCAAAAATCAATTTTTTTGGAATTATTTTATGTTAAAATCGACGACAAAAATTTCCAACAAAAACACTTTTCATCGGTTTATAAAAAACTAACTTCAATGCTTCATTGTTGAAGATGATATTACTACTAGTGAGAGTTTAGGGATGACTGATTACATTTCCTTCAAAATATTTCCCTTTTGAACCACTCATTCTTAGTTAGTGTAATTATTTAGAGGGTTTTCATTTTATGAAATCCTTGTTAGGTTGTTTCCTTTAGATATTTTTTAATTTTAATCATTGTTTGATCATTATTACAATCATAGGATTCTTAGAATCAGATGATGGTGACTCGGATCTATCAGATCGAGGTAATAAAGGGATAGGAAGAGAGAGACGATCATTTTATTGAGGGATTATGGGGATTGGAAGACAAATCTATTCCAATAATCATATCAGGGGATTTCCTAGTAAGGAAAAACATACTTTACTATAAGTATAAAATACTGGATACCTTTAGTCAAGGTTATTGACTACCTTACTCTTAATGTTAAAAAAGGTTATTCTTTTATTAAAAGATTATAAGTCATTCTCACTTTTACATAGCTATTGTATTTTGTTTTTTTACAAGTTACTATTCCACTATGCAAGTTGTATAATGTTAGTTTTCATAATTAGATTATTATATAATTGTTTTAATAGGTGTTACTCTGATTATAGTTAAAAAATATTTGATTTAATCAGATCCATTGTGATTGCGATAATTTTTCTCTAATATAATCATACATATTCTAATTCTAATTTTTTGATTCTGATAATCATAATGAGTCCACATTCGATAAATTTACTTAAAGACAATATTGTGTTTTGTTTAGTTTACATTTTTTAATCTAGGTTTTTAAAGTACAATTAACCCACTCTTGTATGTTTAGTCATCTAAGCTAATTCCTAGTATCCTAAAATTGGTATCAGAGAAGGTTTCTACTGCTTATATACTTGATTATTTTCAATTTTATTTATTTATTTCATGTTCTTTAAAGTTTTGCTAACATTTTTTGGTTTTTAATTTTTTTACACTAACATGTACTCATGGAAAACAAAATATATTGTTTTTATGATACATAGTCTTAATGTTGGTTCTATTGATAATCTAAATCCAAATAGATCACCTATCATTTATGGTTCTAATTATGAGTATTGGAGAGATATGATGAAAAATTTTGTTTTCAATACTGGAGTTGATAATTTTATTATGCTTACTGGAGACAATAGTATTACTGAAAAAGAAGTCACTACTTTTACACCTCAAGGGGAAAAAGAGTATCTGTTAATTTATAGAGTAAGGAATACTCTATTATGTTCCATGAAAAGAAGTATTTATAGTCATATCTCTTAATGTGAAGCTAAAAATTGTATATAGAAAAATCATAATTTAACACCCTTAGGTACATCTAAAGTTCTTTAGAATAAAGAGCTATTATTTGAGAAAAATATCAGGATTTTGCTTTTATACCTTGAGAATTTGTTGCAAAGATAAAATAGAGGTTTATAAATATAATAATGAGTTTATAATATCTGGGAGAAAAATGTATCGATGATGAAATTATTAGGGAAAATATTATTGATATCATTCCCAATGAGTAGGAATAAAAAAGAACAGTTGTTGATGAGACAAGCATAGTAATCTTATATTGGATGACCTTATTAGAAATTTTATACAATGAAAAGGTAGACTTAAGATATATTTGGAGAAATCTAAGAAGAAAAATAGAGGTTTTACATTTTCTACTAATACATTTCCTTCTAATGTTCAAACACTTTAGAATATTGTAAAATTTGAGGAAGAAGAAAGTTGTTTTTCAATATGATTCTAGATCATCAGATCATTCAAAGAAGTAAGTGGACAATCTAGCTAGAAGGAAGATAAAGATATCCAAAAATAAATATTTAAGTACCAATATAAAAGGATATATAAAGATAAAGATGACAATAAACATTCTAAAGTCACTTAATATGAATGTAAGAAATCTAGGCAGGTCCAACCTGATTATGCAAAGCTAAAGTGGAAGGATAGGAAATAAAGAAATTCAAAAAGAAATGATAATAAGTATTAAAAATTTAAAGGAATGAATGTCTTGATATCTTTTAACACATGGAGTTTTAGTGGCAGTGATTCTCCTAAAAGTTCTTCATATAATAAATGTTCTGGACAGAGGAACATATTTCATTTTTCAAACACATCCTTGATATATCAATGCCTAATTGGAAAGGTATGAATAACTTAAAACCTCACCAACATGTCTTTAAATGATAATTTTCCTGATGAGAAATTTTTTACATCTTCTATTGAATAATCTTCCTTAGTATAAAATAATACCTTACCTACTTATGATGATTTTTCTCATTTTTCAAAACTTTTAGAAAATGATAATTGATTGATTTTTGAAAAACATGATAATTCTAAAGCTAATCTTCCTAATGATTATTCAAGAATAAATATTTTTATCTAATGAATTATTAAATAATTCTAAATATCTTGATAAAAAAATTTCAAAAAAATATATTATTTCAGAACTATTACTAATGTGGATATGAATTTAGTTGTAAAACTAAAATAGAAAATTTATTATTTTAAGAAACTATTATCAAAGTTTTGTAATGGTAAAGATACTTTTTTCTAAAATGTACAAACAAAATTTTCCATATAGTGATAATACTGCAATGGGTTATACTAATAAAAAACCCATTTTTAGTGACAATTACTTTATTACGAAAAGCGAACCTTTTTTCACAAAGGGCCAAAGCAAGGGGAACTAGAAAACTATTTTTTATTTAAATAAAATACAATCCCTATATATTTATAAAGATTATTTTTATAATGAAACGAAATTTACCCAAAAAAACTCAGACAAATATGGGTACCCAAAATTTTGTTTTCTAACAATACCCATCCCAAGATGGTGTGGGAGCTAAAAGCCTAATATTTTTGTATTTTGGAAAATAAAGATATTACAAACAAAAAGAATTCATGGAACATGGATAATGGATGTTCAATTAACATGACCATATAAAAATACTTCTTCCAAAAGATAATAAAGATAAAATGTGGCAAAGTAACTTTCATAGATAATGCTGATATAAAGATTTTCGAAATATGTAACATTTTCCATCATGGAAAAAATCTCATTTAAAAGGTTTTATTTGAAAAAGGTATTAAGAACAACCTTATGATAATATGTAAGTTATTTTATGAAGGTTATCTTCTGATATTTAGAAAATATAAATGTTTAGTACATAGTTCCAAGGATGAATTTATTTTTTCTTCCAATTGATATGAGAATGTTAAAACACTTAACTTAGATTCCCACAAGATCCAATACATACCATTCCTTAATGAAATGAATGATAAATCTTGGTTATGACATATATGTTTAGGACACTATAACCTAATAAAATTATATAGGTTTAATAAGAAAGGACTTGTTAAGGATCTACCAGAACTTAGGTTTGATACTTTAAAAGTCTATGACATTTGATAATATAGTAAGAAACATAAGTCATGTTTTAAATCTATTAGTGAAGTCTCAACTTCTAATGCTTTATAGTTAGTGTACATGGACTTATTTGTTCCTACACAATCTAGATTTACTGGTGGAAAATACTATATACATGTATTAGTTGATGATTACACTAGATATAATTATGTTTATTTTCTCCAAAATAAATTTGAATCCTTTTGTTATTTTAAAAATTTTGTATCCAATGTTAAAAATAAGAAAAAACATTCCTTGATAACTATTTGTAGTGATCATGGTGGAGAATTTGAAAATTATAATTTGGAATATTTTTGTAGTAAGAAAGGTATTGAACATAACTTTTAAGTACTTACAACACCCTAATAAAATGATATAGTTGAAATAAGAAATATAATTATTCAACAAATAAATAAAACCATGATGAGTGAATACTAAAATTCTAATTTTTTTTGGGATGAAGTAGTTTTTACTACCTGTTATAATATAAATTGAGTTTTATTTAGGCCTTTTCTTAATAAAACTCTTTATGAGTTATGGAAAGAATGAAAACCAAAAGCTTCTTACTTCAATGTTTTTCGTTGCAAAATATTCATTCCTAATAAAAAAGATAATTTACAAAAAATTTCACCCAAATCTGATGAAGGAATGTTTTTAGGTTATCTCACCACTTCTAAGGATTATAGAATTTGTAAAAAAAATTATTGTACTATTGAGGAAAGAGTATATGTAAAGTTTTATGAAACTGATCCTTTTGTTTTCAAACAAACTCAACTTACATATTTAGATGTTATTTCTAAAACTAATTTTCATCCTTTATTATAAGGTTATTCTCATTAGGAAACATATCATTAATTAGTTTCTAAATGGTTTCCACATGAATATTTTATACCTATTGTTGAAGAACAGAATTTTGAAAACCCAAGAAGTTAGATGTTTCTTAGGAATCATCCTACTGAAAGTATCATTGGTGATGTTGATCACCCAGTTTAGACTAAAAGTACCTTAATAAATGAAATCAAACATCTACCTTTCTTATCACAATTTAAACCAATGAATCCTAATGAAGCATCAGGTGATGAGGATTGGATTAATTATATGCAATATGAACTCAATTAATTTGAGAGGAATAAAATACATACTTTAGTTGAATGATATAAAAAAATTCTATAATTTGAGTGAAATGGGTTTTTTCAGAATAAATGTGATGGAAATGGAATAATTGTTAGAAATAAATCAAGAATTATTTCTAATGGATATAATCAAAAAGAGGAAATTGATTATAATGAAACTTATTCTCTATTATCAATACTTGAAGCTATTAGAATACTTTTAGACTTTGCAATATTATTTAATTTCAAACTATTTGAAATGTGTGTGAAGTATGATTTTCTTAATAGATATGTTCAAGAGGATGTTTATGTTAAAAAACCACCTGGTTTTGAAAATAAAAAACATTCGGAATATGTTTACAAACATAATAAAGATTTATATGGACTTAAACAATCCCCTAGATCTTGGTATGATAGATTAACTAGTTTTTTTACCAAATGGTTTTGTTTAGGGAGTTGTGCATCCAAATATTTTTATAAAATAAGATAATAAAAATATTATGATTTTAAAAATTTATGTTGTTGAAATTATATTTAGTTAAACTTAAAAATATTTAATTGATTCCTTTGCTGATCTTATGATGTCTGAGTTTGAAATGAGTATGATGGGTGGGTTAATATATTTCCTGTGTTTTGAAATTTCAAAAAACCTAAAGGAACCTTTATATCTCAACATAGTTATATAGAAAATATTCTTAAGAAATTTTGATATGACAATACAAAATGTATTAGTACTCCAATTGGTACCTCTAATATTTTAGATATTTGTGAGGCTAAAAACCAGTTGATCTAAAAACCTCTAGAGGCATGATAGGAAATTTACATTACTTAGCTATTAGTCAACTAAATTTAATTTTTTCAGCATGATTATGTGATAGATATCAAGAAAATATGAAAGAATTCCTTATTAAAGATGTAAAATTATTTTTTCATTATATTAAGGGAACTATGGATTTAGTCCATTTCTATTCTTCTAGAAATGTTTTGGATTAAATTTTTTTTTTTCAGATGATGACTTTAGTGAAGGTAGAACAGATCAAAAAAATTACATATGAACTTTTTATTTATTAAGAGATTCTTTAGTAACATGGTCCTGTATGAAAAAATATCATTATCACATTCCACTATTGAAGTCGAATATGTGGCAGCTGGACGTTTTTGTGCTCAATTGTTGTGGATAGAACACAATCTCACTAACTATGGACTGAGTTTTACTAAAACATAAATACTTTTTGATAATACAAGTGCCATTTAATTAAGTAAAAAACCAGCACATCACTCACATGCTAAGAACATAGATATAATACATCATTTTTTTTCGAGATAACACACTTAAAGGAGATATAATTTTATAATTCATCGGAACGTATGAACAACTAGTTGATACTTTTACAAAACCCATTAGTTCTAATAGATTTTAATTTATCAAACAGAATCTAGGAATGATCAATGTAAATTATTCATTCATATCTACTTCTTGTTTACCCATATCCTTACATTAAGATACTTATTTTCATATAGGGAGTATATATATATATATTAAAAATCTTTTTAGTTTCTAGTTATCTAAAAATTGTTATTCTTCCTAAAAATATTATTGAAATTAGTTTTATAGAATCAATCCTTTTTATAAAATTTCAGATCCAAAACTATAAAAATGTTTATTGAACTCAGAAATTATTATAAAATTTTTGGACTCGAAATTTTATTTATTTTTTAGGATTAAAAAATTATCATAATCAGTTTTTTATTTCAAAATATTTATAATCATATTTCATCATAAGGTAATTTTGTTCAGTTTTTTTAAAACTATCATAATCTATTTAGTTTACAAAAAACCAAGAAGAGTAGGTTAATCATACTAATTTATATTTCCACTTTGAAAGGTAATATTCTATTATTTTATGTTTTTTTTCACTTCTTCATTAAATTTGTTTATAATTTTTGTTGATATACTTTTAGTTTTTATAAAAAAAATGTTTTTGTTTTAATTTGTTTTTAATGTTTTCTAATTGAACTAATCCTAAATCTAATAAAAGTATTAAAAACATTGAGATTTCAAAAATTATCTAAAAATATTATTCTAATAAATCTTAACCATAAGATCAGAATGGTTTTGAATATAAATGATTGGTTATCGTATAGAAGAGGAATAATCTGCCTTGATTCCTATATAAGGGTGGTTCACCCCATGTCCCACATTTATTCCTTCAGGCTTTGCACCCCTGAATTGTTGCAGCCTTCAAAGTCACCAGTCTGAATTTTTTTCCTTTCCATTCATTATCTATTTTTTGAATCCAAATTCGATGGATACTAAGTAAGATTTTCCAATTTGGTAAATGTTCATGGAAAGGCTAATAAAGAGATTTTGGGTTGAAAAATATGATTCTACACTCAATAAAATCATATAAATATAAGGATGGTAATTGGTTTGTGTAAAAAACCAAATAAAGATTTCTATCTTCACTTTAATGATGTAGTTTCAGAGCTCTATACCTCTGTTCAATTTGTTTAAGAGGATGGTAAATAAAAAGTTTCTTTTACGTTTTCTGGAATGATATAAAAAAAATCATAATAAATTTGTGGATTAGTTTGGAGTACCCTCTCAATAAGAAGCGTATTATCCTTTTAACAAACTTTCTAACAGTCTGGGTACTTTTAACAAAACCAATGCCAAAGATTTTTTATTTTTAGAATATAAAAAATTTAGAAAGGTTTCACACTGGACTCTAGATAACAAAGTTGTTTCTCCTTGGATGAAGGGTTTATTAATTATGGGAAAATGATACAAAGATACATTAAAAGTATCAAATGTGGTTGTTTTGGATTTCTTGGTGAATCTGAGGAAGCTTGACATGGTAAAATTCATCTTTACCACTATGTAAAATATAAAAATGTAATAAATCAAGTATATGGTAATCATTTTTCTAGATTTTATTAAAACAATTGTTGTTAAGTGTGTAGAGATTTTCAATATTGAAAACACATCTTATTCAATATGAGAAAAAAATTCCTTTATCCATGAGGATACAATGTCTAGAATGCGGTAGGTTTTTAATACTATATTAAAAAAATTTGGAGAAAGTTGATGGTGCTTCCTATAATGACCAACCATAATGAAAAGATGAGGAGGATAAGAAAAAGAAGATAAAGGTAGAGAACCATCCTCTAGTGAAGATAAATAAAGTAAAGAAGATGGCTGATGATATTTTTAAAGAAATAATGAAACGTAAAGATGAGAAAAAACAAGGTGATCTGGAGTATGGAATTAAACCTATAGAGGTAAAAGTATTGTTAATTTGGGATACTGAACAGTTAGAAGAAGAAGATAAAAGAAGGAAACAAAAGAAGAGGTTATATGAATCATATATTTGTGAATATTTGTTTAAAGGAGTTGAGAGAGATTTCAAGAATGTTGTCCTTCCAAATTCCCACACCAATTAGATCATACCATAACATGTATAAGTTTTCAAGGAACTTCTTAGTGCCTGGTGAGATCCCTTCAAGAATATATAAGGGAAATGAAAAAGTTTGAATTAAATAGCTGGTCCTAGTCAATCCTAAAAATCATTCAGAAATGTAGTTATCCAGAAAGGGAGATCTGAGAACAAAAAGATAGTTAGAAGAAGAGCTGGATAAGGTTGTTGATGAAGAGCAGGAAGGAAAATAAGGATAAGATAAATAATTAAAATAATAATAATATGAATAAATTGATGAAGTAATAAAAGAATATATAGAAGAAGCCGAGGAAGTGGAAGAGAAAGAGAACATAGAGGATGATCCAAAAGAAAACCAATCCAATAAAAATTCAATAGAATGAGCATCCTCATCCTCATCAATTTTACCCACTATGTACGAAAAGGATAAAAAATCTCAAAGTACTCACTATTACAAAACCGGTGTTTAACAGCACTGGAATCTATCAACGCTACAAAAAAGCACTGATAAATGGAATCTTTATCAGGGATAAATAAAGTGATGATAAATTTAACCTTTTATCAACACTTTTTTAGCATTGGTAAATTGAACCATTATCACCACTTGTGATGATAAATGATACACTTTATCAGTGATTTTTTGTTAGCATTGATAAAGGGTACCATTTATCAATGATTTATTTTTAGTACTGATAATGGTCTGAGTTAATTAAAAAATAATAATTAAATAAATTTAAAATAAAACATGAGTTTATTAAAAAAATATTACAAATTTTATTAATTAAATATTTATTGAAAAAAACTTAACAAATTAATTATACATTATTTAATATTAAAAATTTCATTAATCAAATAATTATGGTAATTAATGTTAATAAGTTATATATTATATATATATAAATATATTAATTTATATAAATATAATTTATCTATCACAATAAATTTATGCACATTACATAAAATAGCCATATATTTATTGAATTATGGTTTATAATTTAATATAATATGAATTAAAAATATTGACTAATTGCATAGTGTAACAGAACAATACTTGAATGTTTCATTTGATTTTTCAATTTAACATAGATCAAATGCGTGTTATTTTGATTTCACATATACGTAATTAATGCATTTTTATATATAATGCACACACACAATTTTTTTCCATTTTGTCTATATTTTTAAAGTTTAATTATTTTTAATTTATTCAATTTCACACATTTTTAATATATATGTATATAAGTGCACTTAAAATTAGATATAAATATTGTTTTTTAAAAATATTTCTATAATTATATAAAAATTATAAAATTATAAAAAAAAATTATAAAATTATAAAAAATATATCTAAAAGGGAATATATTAAATATTTTTATATTTATATATATTTATTAAGTATATATATATATTTACATTTTTTATAATTATAATTATAATTATTTTATCAGCACTTAAGTATTAAGAACTGCTAAAGGTAGGTCTTTATGAGGGCTTTTTTCAGGATGATAAAGATTAGGGTTTATTAGTACTGATAAATATGGATTTTATTAATGCTTATCACTTATGCACTGAAAAAAGGACTCTTTATCAACACTTATTTGTAAGAGCTAACAAAAGTTTCCTGATCTATTTAAAAAATCCTAACCATTTTCAAAGCGTTCAGAATATCAGAAGCTTTTCGTGGAATCCACTCATTACTGGCTCTCCTCCCTGATTAATAGAATCTATAAATACACCACTTGACTACCTCTAGTTGGTCGAACATCATCTAACATCTGCTGTTTGGTGTCAGTTAGGGTTTGTGAAGTCGATTATCTTCATCCTAACAAGGTCTACCTTTCATTTTTCTTTTTTTATTTTTCATTTTGTTTTTGATTTCTTATTCGACGATTTCATGAGTTATTTGTGGTTTAGTCCATGTATACTATTTTTCCTTTAGATTATGAATAGAGTAATTTATTTATGATCTGTTGTTTGATTGACTACCAATTTGGATATCCTCTTCTGGTCTTTTTAGAAAGTTAATTTGAATCAATTTTCTCCACTGTCTACATCTGTACCCTATCTTGCTGTGCAAGATTAATTCTTAGTTTTTAATTGATATTGATAAGTGGTTGATAATAGTTCCAGTTATTCCTTATATATATTTCTATATAGAGATCTTGGTTATTGGTCCCTATTTAATATTTCATCTTTTTCATAATACTAAAGGTATTATAATTATAGTTTCATTTTCTGTTAATATGTTCCATGTTCATTCCTTGGATGTATTATCTCTGGTTCCCCAACATAGAATCTATAACATGCTTGTTTTAGTAATTTTTGAAAAACATAAGTTGGTTTTTTATAAATGGCTTAAATCTTCATGTTACCTTTATAGAACCATTAACAAAAATCCTTTCAATATAAATATAAAATAAAATATTAATTATGTTTTCATAACAATCCATGATATCATTTTATATCATCCTTCATGTTGGTGGTTAAATTGACCCCAAAAAATAACATGTCATAATCAATGGATTATAATTAATATGAAGTTATTTTTATTGTAATATATTTATTACAGAAGTATAATTATTTTATTTTGATTTTATAAAAGTGGTAAATTAGTATTAGTAAACGGTTGTTGAAAAAGATAAATGGAAATGAAATATAATAAATTTTTAATTACATAAATCATTCTTCTGTTGGATTATTTATTTAAATCAATTAATTTAGGAAATATTATTGAGACTAGGACCTCTAAAAAGTGTAATGGATGAAAATTATAAATATTATTTTTAGCATATATTGAGGGATCATAATTTTAGTTGTTGCTATGAAAGGGTGGTGGAGAGGTTTCTATATAATTGATAAGGAGTATCATTTTCTCTAATACTCATTCCTTAATGTGTGATAAATAAAAATATACATCTCGTGTGGATCAAATGTTAAGAAATAATAGATATGTTTTGTGAATTACCTTAAAATATTAAGGGTGGGAATTCATCATGGAAAATAAAATGAGAATGAGTTGTCTATTACTTTAACCTTTGAATGAATTCATAGGATAATACCTTCCATAGTAGAGTAATTATTTGCTTAAATACAATTACCAATTTTCTCCAACATACTAAAATTCTTTGAAACAATCAAATGTTGATTTTCCATTATTATAATTTTCTATAACTTTCACCTTTTATAACATATATATTGTGTATATTTATTTATATATTATTGAAAAATAATTTTTTATGAACCCAATAGGATGGATAGGAATCGCAAATTCATGCACGCTAATCCTTTGACAAACGAGTATGAAGATGGAGTGAAAGAGTTCATCAAGTTTTCTAGGGAGAATGTATAATACCTTTCTAAAATCCATTTTCCTTGTTTACATTGTTTTTATTCAAGATAAATTAGTCCAGAGAAGTTGAAAGAGAATTTTATTTTTCATGGAATGGATCAAAGCTATAAATATTTGAATATACATGGGGAAAAACTAAATGTGGACACTGACTAAGATGATACTGTGGTTTATGAATCATTTCAGATGAATACCTTTGTAAATTATGATGAAGATCACATAGAAGAAATGACAATGGAAATTAATGATGACATTCACAATTTTCCAATATTTTTTGAGGATTTGAATAGTTGTTCTAAGAAACCATTTTATACCCGTTGTAAAAAATACACAACATTGTCAGCTGTATTGAAGTTATATAATTTTAAAGACGAAAATGAATGGAGCGAAACTAGATTTACATAACTACTTGGTCTCTTAAATGATTTGAAACTAGAAAAAAATATACTACCATATAGACTAGATGATGATAAAAGAATGTTATGTTCAATGGGACTAATCTCTAAAAAAATTCATTATTTCCCAAATGATTTCATATTGTTTCACTAGGACAATGAATCACTCATAAAATACCCTAACTGTGGCATGGATAAATACAAGAAAAATGAATCCAGTCCTTCAAAATATCTATGGTACTCTCTTATCCTTTCATAGTTTAGAAGACTATATAGATTTCAGTAAACCATGAGATAATTAACATGGAATAAAGATACAAAAATTAAATATGGGAACCTACGTCATCCAGCTGATTCTCCTCAGTGGAAGAAAATTGATTACGAGATTCCTAAATTTAGAAATGATCCAAGAAACTTGTGTCTTGCATTATCTAGAAATGGAATAATTACTTTTGGTGTATAGAATAGTGCTTACAGTACATGACCCATCATGTTGGTAAATTATATCTTACCTCCATGGTTATAGATGAAGAAAAAATACATTATGTAGTCTCTTCTTATATCTAGATGAAAGAAGCCTAATAATGATATTGATATCTATATGGATCCATTGAACGAAGATCTGAAATTGATCTGGGATACATGTGTTACAATGTATGATTCTCATAGAAGTGATGAATTCACATTGAGTGCCATTTTTTATGGAATGATAAATGAAATCCTTGGTTGTGGAAATTTACTAAGATATATCAATGAATGTGGGGGGTGTTGTATTTGTGAAAAATACACACACTCGGTTCGGTTGAAACACTCCTCGAAGAATGTGTTTTTAGGACATCATAATTTTTTACCTCAACGACATAAATATTGATCCTAAAAATTATCATTCAATGGTAATATCAAACAAGGTACATCACTATCTCCAGTAAAAGGCAATAAAATGTATAGTAAAGTAAAAAATATTTACACTATTTTCTGTAAACCTTTTTAAAAATCCATACAAAATAAAGTTGGAAGAAGAAATAAATTTTTTATGAATTATCATATTGGAATTGTTTGTATATCAGAAATTTTCTTGATGTCATACATATAGGAGAAATGTATTTGTTAGTGTTATTGGCATGTTACTAAATGTTCCTAGAAAAACAAAAGATGGCATCAAGGATAGGTTGGACTTGATTGAAATGGGAATAAGGTAAGAGTTGGCACCGATGAAGGGTAAAAGGGTGACTTTTCTTCCTCTAGTAGCTTACACTCTTTCCAGATATAAAAAATTACAATTTTTCATTTTACATACTAGTGTAAAAGATCCATAAGGGTATTCATTAAATATCAAGAATTACGTGTCATTGATTAATTTTAAGTTACCAGGAATAAAACCACATGACTGTCTTGTTTTGATGAAATATTTAATGCATGATGCTTTCTATTGAATTCTACCTCAAAATGAATGACATAAATTAACCAGATTCTTCTTTTTTTTTCAAATTCATATGCAGTAAAGTTGTAGACCCTGAGAAGTTTCCCATTATGAATTAAGAGATTGCAGTCATATTATGTGAATTAGAGATGTTCTTCCTACCACCATTCTTTGATATAATGGTCCACCTGAGAGTTCAGTTGGTTAGAGTGGTTCCACTATGTGGTCCATTCTATTATATATGGATGTACCCCATTGAATGGTATAATAATACTTTGAAGGGTTTTCCAAGAATCGAATTCAGCCAGAAGGTTGTATTGCAAAACAATATTTTGCAAATGATGCTATTGGATTCTGTAAGGATTACCTATTAGATGTTGTAAGCATAAGTCTCCCAATGTCTCATAACATTGAACTCCTTCTGGGAAAAGGGATTTTAGGAAGAGATGTTGTTACAATTACCTTGATAGAGTGGGATAAAGCACACCATTACATATTACATAATAGTGTAGATTTTTGATCCATACATTGAAACCCACAATGAAATATTATAGATTTGAATCCATCAAATGCTGAAGTATGGATATACAATACACATAATTAATAGTTTATTGGATGGTTCAAGGATCCAATTTATAAGGACTTATCTGAAAATATGTATTCAATTGTCGAATGACTATAATGAATATCCAGAGGATGAAATAAAAATGTTATATCTTACATTAGTTTTGTAATAAATGGTTATATTTTATATATAAAAGACCATGATGACTTCAGTATTATGAAAAATAGTGGTGTTATGGTTGTGGATAAAGAGATGCACATATATGGTTCCAAGGATAGAAATCTAATTTACAAAAACATGTTATATTTTGGTATTATCGAACAGATATACAAGTTGTATTATACAACAATTCAAGTGTTGATTTTCTGTTGAAAATGGGTTGATGATATTAATGGAGTGAAAGTTGATGAAATGGGCATTGTGAAGGTGAATTTTAATATAGATGGGGAAAATGATGAGCTTCTCATTATGTCATCATAAGAAATGTAAGTATTATATGTCTCTAATCCAACAAACAAGAATTGGTCGATTGTCTTTCTTATGAAAAAAACAAATTTCAAGTCATATTAAAAATAAATTGAGGATGACCCTTTCATTGGTACATCACAATAATTATATATTGGGACCATTATAGACAATATATTGTATGTTAGAGGGGATCAGAAATAGGGGATTTGAATTATCAATAGAGGAACCAAATCCTTGAATACATTAAAAAATAGATTTCATTGAGAAGGTAAATGTTTTTTCAATATATTATATTTTCATCATAATATTATAGGTTCACTAATGAATTAACATAATCTAAATTAAATGTTTGATGAATCAGGTAGGCAATGACATCTACACATGATGATGTTACCAATCCCTTGGTAGAAAAAAATATAATGAAAGAAACCATTTGGAAATATGTAAAGGTAATGTTATGATATACTTTCTCTATTTTATCAAAAAATTATATAATAAACATTTATTTAATTTTAGTTATTACTTTTTGAGTTTGTATATTTTAAAATATATTTTTCCAAGCTTCATGACTTTTCAAGAAGAGAAATGATGTTTTATCTCCTCAATCACAAAGTTAATCTTGATGTTTACAAAGTAAAATCATTATCCATAGAATTAATGTATTGTTTCATATTTATGTTTAAAATATATATTTTTAGTATTACTCACATAATAATTGTTTTCCGATATAGGTGGATTATTTTTTTCAAGTTGGGTGGTCTATCTATCATTTATGCCTTCGACACCAAAACTTCAACAGAATTCTTCACCCTCAAAACCGTTTCACCCATGTAGTGTTTTATTTATCACTTTTTTTAATTTATCTCCATTTCCTTTGAAAGATGACAAATGAAGATTCATCTACTCAATTATATAGGTAATATTGATGTTTTTATAGTAAAATCATTTTCCATAGAATTAATGTATTGTTTCACATTTATGTTTAATTTATTTATTTTTAGTATTACTCACATAATAATTTTTTTCTTATAAAGGTGGATTCTTTTGTTCGTTTTTTGATGTTTTGTCTATATTTTATGACTTTCTTCACAAAAAGATCAAAAAAATATTTTCCATTAAAACCTTTTCACCCCCGAAGTGTTGAATTTATTACTTTATTTCATGTTATCTTCACTACATTTGCTTGAAGAGCAACAATGCTTCCTCTTTTCAATTACAGAGGTAATCTTGATGTTTTCACTATAAAATCATTGTCCATAGAATTAATGTACAGTTTCATATTTATGTTTTATTTATTCATTTTTAGTATTACTCACATAATAATTTTTTTCTTATACAGGTGGATTCTTTTGTTCAAGTTGGCATGATATGTCTATCTTTAATATCTTTCTGCAGCTTAACAACCACCAAATTATTTTCCTTTAAACCCTTTTACCCCTAAAGTGTTGACATTTATATTTTTTCCTTCAAGTTCCCTCCAATGCTCAATCATAGAGGTAATATTGATATTTTCATAGTAATACATTTTTCTATAAAATTAATTTACTATTTCATATATATGTTTAATTTAATTCTTTTTAGTATTACCCATAATAATTGTTTTCTTACACAGGTGGATTCTTTTTTTTTGAGTTGATGTGGATTATTTGAAGATGCTCATGCAGTTTTGGACATTTTATAACGAAAGTTAATGTAAATAATGATAACATTGATAGTTAATATTTTTTTTATAATTTAGGACATGTAGTAATCAACCTCACCTCAATCCGATATAGGATATGACTGGTATGAATCTATGTACTTTTTTATATATAAAGTTGACATTAATTTTAGTAAAAAAGACAACTGACATACTAAAAATCAAAAAAACATATTAGGATTGTTTTGATACTTAAAGAATATGATATATAAGTCATTTATAATATCGTAGAATAAGTCATACCTCAATCTGATACACAATTTTCTCAACATTACTTAATGTGTCCATTATTAGTTTAAAATCGACATTTGACTTTAAAAAGTGTCACTCATTGAATACCAAGAAAATGTTCTTGAGTTTTCTTTATAATTTTTGGAATAAATTTATAAATCATTTGCGACATGTAGGAATCCGTCTCACGTCAAACCCATAAACGATGTGATCCGTATGAGTCAAAGTTCATGTTTCAAGTTTAAAATGACATTTTAGTAAAAATGAAAGGTGAAATGATCAAAACGGAGCAAACACATTCATATTATTTTGATAATTTAGGAAAAAATCCATAAGTTATTTGGAACATTTAGTAATTAGAAAAACCTCAATCTGATGCATAGTGTGAACGGTATGACTCTAAGTGCTTCTTTATTTAAAATTGACATCAATTTTAGTATAAAAACAAATTGAATAACTTAAAACTGAATAAACACATTCATATTGTTTATATGATTTTGGAAAATGATCTATAAGTGATTTGAGATGTGCATGAATCAGCCACCCCTCAATCCGATGCACAGTGTGACTGGTATGACTCCAAGTGCATGTTTTTATATAAAATTGACATTAATTTTAGTAAAAGGCCCCCAAACCTACACAAAACCATGAAAACACATTCAAATTGTTTATATTCTTTATTAAATCGATACATAAGTCATTTTTGTTGGGTAGGAATCATCCAAACCTCAATAAAAAAGACAATGTTATTAGTATGAGTCTGCGTGTGTGTTTCAATTTTAAAATGACATTTTAGTAATAAAAGAAAAGAGTTGTACTCAAAACTGAGAAAACACATTCATATTAATTTTATACTTTAGAAAAAAGGTCCATAAGTCATTTGGGACATGTATCAATCAACCACACATTAATCGGCTGCACAGTGTGACTCGTATGACTCAAGGTGAAACTTTTTATTTAAAATTTCCATCAATTTTAGTAAAATGGGCCACTATCCTACTCAAAACTGAAAAAACACGTTCATGTTTTTTTGATAAATTACGAAAATGATCCATAAGTCATTTGGGATGTGTATCAATTAATCTCACCTTAATTAGATACACGACGTTCTCAGTATGACTCAAAGTGTCCATTATTAGTTTAAAATCGATATTTTAGTTCAAAAAGAACAAATCACTAAAAATAGTTCAAATTTGCTCAAATTATCTTGATAATTTAGGAAAATTATTCACAAGTCATTTGTGACATTTTGGAATCTATTTCATGTCAAAATAATACAAGATGTAATCAAAATGAGTCAAAAGTGTGTGTTTCCAATTTTAAATGAAAATTTAGTAAAAACGACATGTGAATTACTCAAAACTGAGAAAACACATTTATATTATTTTGAAACATTGGGTTAAAAATATATATGTCATTTGAAATGTGTTGGAATTATCCTCACCTCAATCAGATGCACGGGGTGACTGGTATTACTCAAAGTGCATCTTTTTATTTTAAATTGTCAGCAATTTTAGTAAAATGGACAACTTTCCTACTAAAAACTGAGAAAACACATTCCGATTGTTTTTATACTTTACTAAAAATATATATAAGTAATTTTAACTAGTAAGAATCTGTTGTAACTCAATCCAATACATTATGTGCACGGTATGACTCAAAGTTTCGGTTATCAATTTAAAATCGACATTTTAGAACAAAAAGAGTCACTCACTAAAAACTGATCAAACATGCTCGGATGTTATTGATAACTTTGGAAAATGAATCATAATTCATTTTTTGATGTGTAATAATCTGTATATATATAAAAGTGATGCACGATATGATCAGAATGAGTCAAAAGAGTGTGATTCCAGTTTAAAATGACATTTTAGTAATAAAGACAACAGACATACTCAAAAAACATTCATATTGTTTTGATACTTTATGAAAATGATCCATAAGTAATTTTTGATGTGTAGGAATCTGACACACCTCAATATGAAACACGGTGTGACCGGTATGACTCAAAGTGGGTTTTTTTATTTAAAATTGTCACCAATTTTAGTAAAATGAACAATTGTCCTAATCAAAACTGAGTAAAAAAATTCAGAATATTTTGATACTTTATGACAATGATACATAATTCATTTTTGATAAGTAGGATTCATCCAAAACTCAATATAATACATTATGTACTCAGTATGACTCAATGTATTCGTTATTAGTTTAAAATCGACATTTTAGTTCAAAAAATGTCCCTAACTAAAAATTGATAAAAAACACTTGGATTTTCATTATAATTTATATAAATGACTCATAAGTCATTCATGATATGTAGGAATCAATTTTAAATCAAAAAGTATACATGATGTGATGATAAGGAGTCCAAAAGTTAGTTTTTCTAGTATAAAATGACATTTCAGTAAAAAAACTAAAGTACTAAAAATTGAGAAAACACATTCAGGTTGTTTTGATACTTTCAGAAAAATATCTAAAAGTCATTTGAGAAGTGTTTTAATCAGATAAATCTCCATCTAATTCACTATGGGACTGGTATGAGTCAAAGTGCATCTTCTTATTTAAAATTGACCTCAATTGTAGTAAAATCAAAACATTATGTTAATTTATTTTTTTGTATTATTTCTAACATAAGGATTGTTTTTTATATAGGTGCATTATTTTTCTTGATTAGGGGTGGTTTTTTTACAATAGCTTGAGTTGGGTCAGGATTCAAAGTCAAAGGAACATTGGTGTTTCTGAAAGTATGTAATAATTTTTATTTATGTAATTGTAAAAATCAAAGTTTAAAATTTCTATAATATAGAGTTTTTTTCTTGTGTATGTGTTGTAAATTTAATTTAATTTAAATCGTGTATTGGGACATTTTTTTTGATATCTGGTGTATTTATGGTGTTGTGGTGTGCTAATACAACACATTTCAGTGGTGTTGTAGTGTGTTGTTATAGCATGCTGCAGTATGTCCCTTTATAAGGGCAGTTATAAGCCCTGATAAATGACCATGGATTTTAACCTCGCGCTTGTAGTTAGCACTTTTCTATCACTAATAGACCATTTTTAGAACTTTTAAAGGCTTATTTTGTTGTAGTGACTCATGAAGAAAAATCATCATTAGAATAGGAAGCATGACCATCGTCAGAGAAAGAATAAGATGATTAATTTTAAAAGATAAAAGTTTATGACAAAGTCAAGACTGATACAAATGTAGTTATTATGAAAATATCATATGATAAGAATGTTTTGAAGAAAATAAAAACAAAGGGAAAGAATTATAAGTTGTAATGAGCCTAAAAAAACCTCCCCAAGAATAGACCGATTAATCAGACTCTACAGGAACAATAGCTCACAAGGATTTGACTATATTTTCCATGTTTTGAGGAGATTAGGAACTATCCCATACTATCCTAAGCATGAAGAAAGGAGTAAGATAATCCAAAATAGTCTCATTAAAAATTCATAGTCAATACAAGTTTTGACAGAGTACGTGTTCTAGATTGAAGTAGAATTGAAAATCATTAAAGAAATTTCCCTGACTCACAAGTGATCATGCAATCAAATGGTAAGGTGGACGAACAAGGTTGATTCAGATATTCAGATGCATGATGAATATTTTGATGAGATAAAGAAACTTATGTTAGATTCAATTGAATCATTCAATGGATTATCATCACACATGATAGATAGAGTAAAATTTGTTGAATAATTCAGGGATACCTCTGACAAAAATACCAAAGATGTAAATGTTTTGTAATAAAATCTATGAGATTTGGTGTTAGATATGACTAAAGAAGAAGTAATTAGTTTTAGAGGTTTGAATAAAAAATTTTCTAAGGAATGTAAAAAGTTTAAGATCTAGGACCAGACTCATGAAGAAAGAATTATGACGTTGGAAAAAGATCATAGAGAGTACTAGAAAATGAAGGCGTTCATTAAGAACATGATGAAGAAAGAATGGTAGTATTTTGAACTCTCGATTTATTTGGTTATCAAACTATTGTAAAATATTTGAATTCTTATAATGAATTAATTTCAACCATATTTTATTTTGTAGAATGTTTTAAAATTCCAATTGGTTATATTTTCTTTCATATTTTTCATAGATTATTAGTTAGTTCAATGCATTATTTCTTTGTTTCCTTCCTACCAGTTCTAGAAACATTGAATTCATTGTATTTTCCTTTTTGGAAGTCACAAGGGGGGGGGGGAATTTGTCACGACCCGTCCTCGGGGCCCGTGCCGTGACTACCCCAAGCCTGCCTTCCATAGGCCAGGGGGTGGCGACTAGCAGCAATGCGTAATTCCCGGTAAAAAGGGAAGGCATTACCTGTGTAAAGTAAAAAAAACACCACAGAGAAAGAAAGCAAAAGTAAACACTAAGTAAAAACTGGGTACAATAGTAAGTGCGGAAAAGTAAGTGGGCCAGAATACAAACCCAAACTGAAAGTAAAGTACAACTGAAAAAGGGAGTACAACAACTAAAAAGTAAAGCCGCAGCCTTGAGCCTTCCACTTGAAATCCCACCAGAAGGGTGGGTACAGATAGCCTCCACAGCTCCTCGGGTCCAGACGTCTGCTCTGAGTACGTCTCGTCCAGTGGTCCACCTCCAGGTACCGACCTGCTCCGCAAGCCCCATCCACGATTAGCGCTGTCAGTCGTCTGCAACCAACACAACGTAGTGCAGGCATATCCCGTGCAGGGGTGAGTATAAGCTACTCAGTAGGGACCCCGAGACCCCTGAAGGTCTCCCAGAATCCAAAAAGGATAATCCAAAAAGGAAAGATGCAATCACGAAGTAACATCTGACACTACTCAGGTATATGCCCCTACATATACCTAAGTCATCAATTCCATTTCGGCTCCAACATCCGAGCCCATGTACAACCCAGTCCACACAGGAAAGCATAACGTAATCCACACAGGATATCAAGTCAATCTTATCGAAGATAAGGATTGAAATTCAAGATTCAGCTCACACAGGTATACTTCTTCGTAAGATGATTGGGATGATCAGATGTATCCACTGATTCATCTAAGTCATCAGACCCACACAGGATCGATAGGTACTAACCCCCGCAATGACCCACAATGGATTGATTGGTAACTAACCCCCTCAATGACCCACACAAGATCAGACCCACATAGGATCTGTAGGCGCTGGCCCACACAGGACCGTTGAGCACTGACCCACAGAGAATTTGACCCACACAGGATCAGTTGCATTGATCCAGATAGGATCACTGAGTGATGTAGTCGTCGCCGTTGAATCCACAGAGGATTTCTGTACAGTCGTCATCGTAGTCGCAGTCACAACCAGATCTAGGGTTCCCGCACACAGAAAGCTCATTCGGGAGGGTCTGATCCATGAGCCGAGGGGCTGATACATGAACTGACACGTAGTCCGAAGTTGATGTATCCAAAAGTTCCGTATCGTCAACAGGAACTTAACGTCACAGACGGCGCGTCAATCGAACGCCCGGTCTGAGAGTTATTGGCTTTTTCCTCTGAGGGGCCCGGTTGGTTTTTAAGTCAAAACTAACCCGACCGTACTCCAAATGCATCCAAACCTTGAGCGGAGTAAGGAAAATGGTCCGTCTCACTAAGAGGAATCCATCAAAGTCGACAGCACGTCAATCAGACGTCTGGAACTCAAGTTATAATCGTTTCTGCTCCGAGGGCCTGGTTGGTTTCATGTACGAACCAACCCGGCCGAACCCAAAGATCTCCAAAACCTTTAGTGTGATATACCAAAACGACCATCTCGATCCAAGTATCGCATCACAGCTGACGGTGCATCGATTGGAGGTCTGCAGCCCATGTTATGGGAAAAAGACCATGAGAGGTCCGGAATTAGGGGTTTCGGGCCCAGACCGGCCCGACCCTAGACCCCCTGGGACGGCCCGCTTGGGCGCGGCCTGGCCCGGATGGCACGGCCCGGCCTGGCCTGGGCAGGGCCCGGCCCTGCCTGGGTGCGGCCCGGTGGCTCGGCCGTAACGGCCGAGCGGTGAGGGGGGTGGGGGGCGCTACACCCGCGTAGAGAAGGCGCAACCCCCAAGTGGGGGGCTGCTCCTGCTGGCCAGCCGGGGGTTACAACACCCGGCGCTTTCCCCTGACTGGCCGGCCTGCACCAGTCGTCTGGCTGCTGCCGCCATGGGACCGGCATGGGCTGGTCCCCCTGCTCCCACGCCGGTGGCCCGGATCCGGCAGCTGATCCCTGCTCCGCCGCGGCCTTGATCCGTCTGGCACGGTGCGACGGCACCGCGCCCCTCCGCCACGACCCTGCTCTGGCCGCGGTGTTTTCGTGATTCTCCGACGCGGCGCGACAGCGCCGCACTTCTCCGTCCTTCCTTTAATATTTCCTGCGTGGTGCTTCGGCACCGCACTGCCTTACACGTGCCGCAACAAAATCAAACCAACAAGGGGGGAGGAGGGTCGGCCATGTTTGTGCATTCCGACATCCTCCCGTTATTGCGATATCAGGTGGCTCAAATTGAATAGAAGAAATCTATGGAAGTAATCAAAAAAAAACAATTAAAATAAACCCCTACCTCGAGCGTAGTCATCGAACGAGGTTCTCGCGGAAAGGGACGTCACAGAATTGATCGCCGCGGAAGAAGGCGGATTGTTACGTCGCGGAGGAATGGTGTCTCCCTTCCTTTGACGCGGAAAGAAAGATCAAGGTGATGTACGTCTGGTCGTTGATCTCCGAGGAAGGCGTCTCTCATCATCGTCCGTCGTTGGAGGTCGGCGTTCTTCGCGTTCTTCGTCGAGGAGGAAGAACTTCACGGCTTGGGTGATTTTCTCCCAAACCCTCTTGCAAAACCAAACCCTAATAAAATAAGAGTTGTCTTATTTTATTTCTCAAGCCATGCATTTTGAAAATCAAAAACGAAGCAATCAATTAAATGAATTAATTGCAATGTTTAAACCGCCCAAATTAATTGAGGCGTTTCATAAACAGAAAAATGCTAGGGTTGACTTCCACTTAATAGGGGTGTAGGTGCGTTACCTTAATTAAAAGGGGGTTGAGGAATTTGAAAGAAACAGTGGGGCTCGAGTGTGTCCCACCTCACAATTATTCTACCTAGTGGGTAGGATATTGTGGGTCCCACTTCATCCACTTAGCTTAGGTTAAACAAAAATAAAATAAAATTGGTTTCACCACTTTTATTTTATTTCTTTTACTTAAACCCAAAAATTAAAAACCACACCTGAGCAAACGCAACTCCAGAAAAGGAGTTTCTAAGCAATTACCGGTGCTGTGATTCCATCGGTGCCCTTAGAATTCGATTTCGAGCACTTATTCAAAAGTTAGAAAAACTCGCTCATTCGTTCACTAAACGTACCCAAGCCAAACTTCAGAAAATGATTCCGGGCACACTAGGCCTCGGAATCAGGTGCCGTCAGAAACTGCGTTCTTGTAAAATCTCAAAGAAAAATAAGAAAAATTTTCCCTTGAATTTTACGGGTCTTTACATCACTCCCACCTCAGGGATTTATGTCCCCGTAAAGATACATCATAAACTAGGGGAACAAATGTCGGTACTGAGCACGCATCTTAGCCTCCTGCTCCCAAGTGCTCTCCTGGAGGTTCTCGTGCTGCCATCTGATGCGCACTAGAGGAATCGACGGTCCACGTAGGACCCTCTCCTGTCGATCCTCGATCTCCACTGGGACCTCCGCAAACGTCGCCCCATCATCAACATCTATCTCCCCATGGTCAATGATATGCGTCGGGTCATGCACATATCTCCTCAGCTGAGATACGTGGAAGACATCGTGCACTCGGTGCAACTGAGGTGGTAGAGACAGGCGATAAGCCACCTCGCCAATCCTACTGAGGACCTGGAATGGTCCGATGAAGCGTGGATACAACTTTCCGCCTTGGCCAAATCTCCGCAATCCACGTCGAGGTGAGACCCGCAAGAAGATGTGGTCACCATCCTCGAACTCTAGTGGCCTCCGACTCCTGTCAGCATAAGACTTATGCCGGCTTTGAGCTGTCCTCATCCGCTCCCGGATGACCTGGACCTTCTCCATCGTGGCCTAGACCATCACCGGCCCCACAAGTGCTGACTCCCCAGGGTCTGTCCAGCACATCGGTGATCTGCATGGTCGGTCGTACAATGCCTCGTATGGTTCCATCCCGATGGTGGAGTGGTAGTTGTTGTTGTACGCGAACTCTACCAAGGGTAGGTGGTCCTCCAAACTACGACCAAGGTCGAGGAAACATGCGCGGAGCATGTCCTCGAGAGTCTGAATGGTCCTCTCTGTCTGACCATCTGTCTGGGGGTGAAAGGCGGTGCTCAGACGTAGCTGTGCCTCGAATGACTCCTGCAACCCCTTCCAAAGCCAGTAAGTAAAGTGAGAATCTCGATCGGATACGATAGATAATGGTACACCATGAAGCCGTACAATCTCCTAAACGTAGAGATGTCCCAAGCTCTCCACTGAGCCCTACTCTCTGATGGGTAATAAGTGAGCCAACTTGGGGAGTCGGTTGACAATCACCCAAATGGAGTCATGACCTATGGAAGTGCGTGTAAGTCTAGTCACGAAGTCGATAGATATTCCATCCCACTTCCACTCCGGGACCTCCAAGGGTTGTACCAAGACTGTTGGTACCTGGTGCTTTGCCTTCACCTGCTGGCAGGTGAGGCATCGAGAAATGAACTCTGCCACAGCCTTCTTCATGCCTGGCCACTAGTGCTGTCGTTTGAGATCTTGGTACATCTTCACCACTCCAGGATGTACCGCCAAATGGGAAGTGTGAAACTCTCTCAACACCTCGTCCTGTAAAGCATCTAGTACCATGGTACGTCCTCTAAAAAGGACATAGTGCTCTCCTCCCATGGAGAATCTTTCAGGTGCCTATCCTGAGGATATCTGCGCACGCCGCGTCTCACAGTCAGCATCCCCACGTTGTGCCTCTCTGACCCGCTGCAGTAGTGGAGGAGTGACTGTGAGTGACTGAAGAAAGGATACTCCATCTATATCCATGAAGGATATCTGCAAAGTGGCTAGCTGCTCTGTCGCCTCCCCAAGTAGCTGAATGCCCTTCCTCCTGCTGAGGGCATCAGCTACTATGTTCCCCTTTCCAGAAGTATAGACTATATAAAAGTCATAGTCCTGGAGGAACTCGAGCCATCACCGCTATCTTAGGTTTAGGCCCTTCTGCGAGAAGATGTACCTGAGAGTCTGATGGTCAGAATAGACTGTAAAGCACTCGTCAATCAGATAGTGTCACCACATCTTCAGAGCAAAGACCACTGCTACTAACTTCAGGTCATGGGTAGTGTAGTTCTGCTCATGCTGCCTCAACAGACGTGATCTGTAGGTGATCACTGCCCGCTCCTGCATCAGGACACATCTGAGTCCGGTCCCTGTTGCATTGCAGTAAACTACGTACCCTACTCCCTCCTCCGACAACCTCAAGATAGGCGCGTTGGTCAATCTCTATCTCAGCTCCTGGAAGCTCTGCTGACATCTTTCTGACCACACAAAGGGTTTCCCCTTCTTCATCAAAGCTGAGAGTGGTGCCGCAACTCTAGAGAAGTCTGACAAAAATCTCTGATAGTACCCAGCTTGTCCCAAGAAACTCCGCACCTCCGTCACGCTCCTGGGTGGCTCCCAAGCTAGCAGTGCCTCGATCTTCACAGGATCCACCGCAACTCCCACCTCAGATATGACGTGTCCCAAGAAGTGGACCTCACATAACTAGAACTGACACTTCGAGAGCTTTCCATAAATCTGGTGGTCTCGGAGTGTGTCTAGTACAACCCGCATGTGGTAGGCATGCTCCTCCTCAGTGGTCAAGTATATCAAAATGTCGTCGATGAAAACCACGACAAATCGATCGAGGTACTGTTGAAAGATCCTGTTCATGAGGCCCATGAACACTGCAGGAGCATTGGTCATGCTGAAGGGCATAACCAAGAACTCATTGTGGCCATACCGACATCTGAAGTCCGTCTTTTGCACGTCCTCATCCTGAACTCTGAGCTGATGATAGCCTGACCTGAGGTCTATCTTCAAGAACCACTGTGCTCCATTGAGCTGATCGAAGAGGTCATCAATCCTCAGTAGCGGATACTTGTTCCACACTGTCACCTGGTTCAGGCGACGATAGTCGACACAAAGTCGCAAGCTCCCGTCCGCCTTCTTGGCGAACAATATCGGGGAAGACCAAGGTGAAACACTGGGCCAGATGAATCCCTTGCCCTGAAAGTCCTCCAACTATACCCGTAGCTCTTGAAGCTCAGCGGGGGCCATCCGATATGCTGGAGTGGATATCAGGGTTGTCCCGGGGTATAGATCAATATAAAAGTCTACCTCTCTTCGAAGAGGTAGTCCTGGAACGTCGTCGGGAAAAACGTCTGCATACTGATCCACCACTACAGGAAAACTAGGACTCCGCATGTCAACTTCTCCTAGGATGAGGCTAGCCAACTGATGAGTGATGGGATGTCCACTCCTCTATGAGAGTCCATCCTATGCTGCGAAGGCTCCATTCTCGCCGGTGAAGGTGAACCTGCTCTCGTCGGTGCGTACACACCGCACCTTGCGCCTAATACAGTCAATCTGTGCATGGACTGTAGATAACCAATCCATGCCCAAGATGACGTCGTAAGGCCTCGACGCCGCTACAATAAGATCGCAGATGAAGATCTCTCCTCCTAGAGTAAGCTCACATTTCCAGCACGATTGCGTAATCATTGAGTCTGCTCCCGTAAGATTCTCTAACCGTAAGGATCAAGCCAACGACTCTGTCGGAATCTCCGAGCTCCGAACAAGGGCAGCGGCAATGAAAGAATGACTCACTCCTGTGTCTATAAGAACTGCAGAAAGGGTGTAATAGACATAGATAGTACCTCGAATCATCTCGGGCGCGCCGTGGTCGTAGGCCTCCCCTGCCTGGAGCTGTGTCTGTCTCTGCCCGCCAGCTCCCTGTGGTCTGGGTGGACCTCCTGGGGGTGGGGGTGGTAGAGCCTCAAAGCGCCTCCCACCACCTTCCACTCGGCCAGCTCCTCTTCCTCGTCTGCTTACTCCTGGAGGATCGCCACGGTCGACCCTTTGCCTCTACCTGGGTGGACCCTCAACCGTCTGCTGCTCCTCGGTACGGTGGGTTGGGTAGTCACGAGCCATGTGGACCTGCCCGCCACATGCGTAGAACTGTCTGCCTCTCGAAAGACTGGCTCTGCACTGTGTGCCCTGCACCTCTAAGCCAGTGTCCTGAGGTCGTCTTTCTGAGGGTCTGGTCTGCCTGGACCAATGAGTCATCTGTCGAGTGCCTGCGGCAGAAAAATTTTCCATGTGCTGCCCTGCGGTAGGTCTCGCTACTGATGTAGGCTTAGCAAGGAAGCTCTCGATGAGAAGGGCTCTCTCCAGGACCCCTGCCAGCTGCCGCGTGCAGGAGGCTCGCTGTGAGAATCACCATGAGGTCAGATGGTGTCCTCACTAACCTGAAAACTTGTACAACTGCTTCCAGCCAATCCTCGGATGCCTGAGGGTCCATCTCCCCACGGAACCTGGGCGGTCGCTGACGCTGAAACTCGTGCAGTGCACTAAGGCGACGTGCATCGTCAGCGGCTGGGGCTGGAAGCATCGGTGGCTCGGCGGGTAGAGGTACCGCCGGTGCCTCTGCTGTCAAAGGGCCCTGTACTGAGGCCTCGTCGCTCGGTGGGCTGTCGTCCCACACAACGCTCGGAACCCTAGCTGGCTGCCGTCGAGGGGCCATCCTGAAAAGAAACAGGTGCGCCACGGTCAAACAGTATACCTGGTGAGCTGACACAAAGTAATCACAAAGAAAACTTGAAACACACATGTAATCAATTTTTTCATGCATTAAGTCAGAATTCAGAAGTCAGAGTCCTGGTGTACTGATACGTCGACCGCCACACCAACACTAGACTCCCTGGACTTATAACCACACTCAATACTCTTAATACTATTTCTTCACATAGAAAAAGATCAGAGTCATGAGTTCTACGGTAGAAAGAAATTCTTTTGATACCAATTTGTCATGACCTATCCTCGGGGCCCATGCCGTGACTACCCCAAGCCCGCCTTCCATAGGCTAGGGGCTGGCGACTAGCACTAAGGCGTAATTCCCGATAAAAAGGGAAGGCATTTCCGTTGTAAAGAAAATAAACACCACAGAGCAAGCAAGCAGAAGTAAACACTAAGTAAAAACTAGGTACAATAGTATGTGTGGAAAAGTAAGTGGGTCAGAATACAAACCCAAACTAAAAGTAAAGTACAACTGAAAAAGGGAGTACAACAACAAAAAAGTAAAGCTGCAGCCTCGAGCTGTCCACTAGAAATCCCACCTGAATGGTGGGTACAGATAGCCTCCACAGCTCCTCGGGTCTAGCCGTCCACTCCGAGTACGTCCCGTCCAGTGGTCCACCTCCAAGTACCGACCTGCTCCACAAGCCCCAACCACGATCAGCGTTGTCCGTCGTCTGCAACCAACACAACATAGTGCGGGCATAGCCAATGTAGGGGTGAGTATAAGCTACTCAGTAGAGACCCTGAGACCCCCGGATGTCTCCCAGAATCCACAATGGATAATCCACAAAGGAAAGATTAAATCACGAAGTAACATCCGACACTACTTCAGTATATGCGCATACATATAGCTAAGTCATCAATTCTAGTTCGGCTCCAACAACCGAGCCCAAGTACAACCTAGTCCACACAGGAAAGCATAACATAATCCACACAGGATATCAAGTCAATCTTAACGAAGATAAGGATTGAAAGTCAAGATTCAGGTCACACAGGTATACTTCTTCATAAGACGATAGAGATGATCAGATGTAGCCACTGATTCATCTAAGCCATCTGACCCACACATGATCGATAGGTACTAACCCCCGCAATGACCCACAAAGGATCAACAGGTAACTAACCCCCGCAATGACCCACACAGGATCAGACCCACACAGGATCTGTAGGAGCTGGCCCACACAGGACCACTGAGCGCTGTCCCACACAGGATCTGACCCACACAGGATCAGTGGCACTGATCCACATAGGATCGCTGAGTTCTGTAGTTGTCATCGTCGAATCCACGGAGGATTTCTATACAGTCGTCATCATTGTCGCAGTCGCAGCCAGCTCTAGGGTTCCCGCACACACCAAGATCATTGGGGAGGGTCCGCTCCACGAGCCGAGGGGCTGATACATCAACTGACACGTAGTCTGAAGTTTATGTATCCAAAAGTTCCGTATCGTCTACAGGAACTCAACGTCACAGACGGCGCATCAATCGGACGCCCGGTCTGAGAGTTATTGGCTTTTTCGTCCTAGGGGGCCCGGTTGGTTTTTAAGTCAAAACCAACCCAACCATACTCCAAATGCGTCCAAACCTCGAGCGTAGTAAGCCAAAAGGTTCATCTCACTAAGAGGAATCCATCAAAGTTGACGGCACGTCAATCGGACGTCTGGAACTCAAGTTATAAGCATTTCCGCTTCGATGGCCTGGTTGGTTTCGTGTATGAACCAACCCGGCCGAACCTAATATTCTTCGAAACCATGAGTGTGATATGCCGAAACGACCGTCTCGATCCAAGGATCGCATCACCGCTTACGGTGCATTGATCGGAGGTCTACAGCCCATGTTATGGGCAAAATACCGTGAGAGGTCCGGAATTAGGGGTTTCGGGCCCGGACCGGCCTGGCCCGAGACTCCCTGGGTCAGCCCGAACCGGGTCCGGGTCCGGCCCGGCTGGCGCGGCCCGGCCCAGCCTGGGTGCGGGCCGGCGCGCTGGCATGGCCAGCGGCCAGGAGGATCGGCCGTAACGACCGAGCGGTGAGGGGGGGGGGGGGGGGGGGGGGGGGCGTTCCCCCCCCGCGTAGAGAAACCGCGGCCCCCATGCGGGGGGCCGCTCCTGCTGGCCAGCCGGGGGATACGACCCCCGATGCTTTCCCCTGACCGGCCGGCCCGCACCGGCCGGCCGGCTGCCGCCGCCACGGGACCGGCATGGGCCGGTCCCCCTGCTCCGACGCCGGCGGACCGGATCCGTCCGCCGATCCCTGCTCCGCCGCGGCCCCGCTCTTGCCACGGTGTTTTCGTGATTCTCCGGCGCGTCGCGACGACGCCACGCTTCTCCTTCCTTCCTTTAATATTTCCCGTGCGGTGCTTCGGCACCGCGCTGCCTTACACGTGCCGCAACAAAATCAAACCAACAAGGGGGGAGGAGGGTCATCCGTGTTCGTGCGGTCCGACCTCCTCCTGTTATTGCGATATCAGGCGGCTCAAATTGAAAATAAGAAAGCGACAGAAGTAATCACGAACAAACAATTAAAATAAACCCCTAACTCAAGCGTAGTCGTCGAATGTGGTTGTCATAGATAGGGACGTCGTAGAATTGATCGCCGCGGAAAAAGGCGGATCGTCGCGTTGCGGAGGAACGGTGTCTCCCTTCCTTTGATGCGGAAAGAAAGAACGAGGTGATGTGCATCGGGTCGTCGATCTCCGAGGAAGGCATCTCTCACCGTCATCCGTCGTCAGAGTTCTGCGTTCTTCGCGTTCTTCGTCGAGGAGGAAGAACTTCATGACTTGGGTGATTTTCTCCCAAACCCTCTTGCACAACCAACCCCTAATAAAATAAGAGTTTTCTTATTTTATTTCTCAATCCATGAGTTTTTAAAATCAAAAGCAAAACAATCAATTAAATGAATTAATTGAAATGTTTAAACCGCCCAAATTAATTGAGACGTTTCATAAATAGAAAAACGCAAGGGTTGACTTCCACTTAATAGGGGTGCGGGTGTGTTACCATAATTAAAACGGGGTTGAGGAAGTTAGAAGAAACGGTGGGGATCGTGTGGGTCCCAACTCACAATTATCCTGCCTAGTGGGTAGGATATTGTGGGTCCCACTTCATCCACTTATCTTAGGTTAAATTAAAATAAAATAAAATTGGTTGCACCACTTTTATTTTATTTCTTTTACTTAACCCCAAAAATTAAAAATCACACCCGAGCAAACGCAACTCTGGAAAAGGTGTTTCTAAGCAATTACTGGCGCTGTGATTCCATCGGTGCCCTCATAATTCGATTCTGAGCACCGGTTAAAAAGTTAGAAAAACCCGGTCGTTCGTTCACTGAACGTGCCCAAGCCAAACTTCGTAACTTGATTCCGGGCACACTGGGCCTCAGAATCAGGTGCCGTCAGAAACCACATTTTTGTAAAATCCCAAAGAAAATTAAGAAAAATTTCCCTTGATTTTTACGGGTCATTAAAGAATTAACAAAGGGGGAGAATGTATTTTTAAAATGTGGGAATTATATATCAAGTGGATAATATATTTCAAAGGGAAAATGTTTATAAATAGAGAGATATGATCCTAAGGGGGAGTAGTTTGCTTAAGTGAGAATTATTCTTATACTCTCCATCATATTCATAAGAGTTATAAACTCAGGGGGAGTTATGGTTTAAGGAATAAATCTGAATATGATGTTTTTAAATGAACAAAGGGATGTAAGTTTTTCAAGTTATTTTTCATTTATGTTTTTGGGTTCGTGATTTCCAAAAGGATGAATGTTATTGAGTTAAGAGTATTATAGATTACTTTTACATTATTTTAGTTTTGTAAATCAAAAGTGCTTTCTTAAAACCTTTTTACTAACTTATTATATCCCAACTATTTTAGTATGTTTTTTTGAAAACATTATCTTTTACCATACATAGAATAAGTTGTAATGTATTATGAATATAAAAATTACATTATTCATTACGATAATAAAATTAGGAATCCAGATGATTCATATGATTTATCTTTAATTAGATAAGGATTTATAAGTTTTTCTTTTCTATCATACTGAAAAATATCATCACTATCAGACTAATACTTGTACCAAAATATCAGACTGGACCTCATAATTATTTTTTTTATTGAGAATAAATAGGGAATTATATCAGGCTAACTAAAGTTTATAATCAGAATACATAAACTTATTTCTATTTTAAGGAATATATTTAACACTGTAACGGTGTTAATAAATACGACATTAGAAATTCAGTTATAAATGAACTGTCAAACACCAGCTGTCTAAGGCGATTGCAACAAACATAGAAATATGAACACTAAGAGATTTCTTATAAAAGATGAGTCATATTAAGAGTTTGATGATAATTGATTATATTTTCTTTTGAAGATTTATCTAAAAGAACTTCTCATTCTTAGTCAGTGTAAGTCTTTAGAGGGTTTTTATTCCAAGGAATCGTTGTCAAATTAGTTGCATAATAAATTTTTTATTTTTAATCAGTATTCGATCATTGTTATGATTGACGTATTTCGAGGATAGGATAAAGGTGACACTGATTCATTAGATCAATTGCTTCTAGGGATAAGAAGACACAGTTGATCGTTATATAAAAGGCTTTTGGGGATAGGAAGATAGAGCTATTCTAATAATCATATAAATAGATTTCTTGGAAAGGAAGGACAGACATTCCTATTAATTATAAAATAGTAGATACCTTTAGTCAAGGTTATTTACTACCATTAACTTAAGGTTAAAATAGGTTATTATTTTAATAATAGATTGTATGTCATTCTTACTTTTACATAGTTATTATATTGATTTTTATTTTAAGTTACTATTATAATGTCCATGTTATAGAAAGTTTGCAATTTTACTTAGCTTTCCATATAATTGGTTTTATCATTGTTACTCTTATTATGATATAAACTATAATTTTATTTAATCAGGTCCATTATGATTACAATTATTTTACTCTCATATAATAAAAAATATTCTAATTCCAATTTTTTGACTATGATAATCAGAATGAGTCCAGGTCCAAAAAGATTACATAAATAGGTTTTTTGTTTTTTTAGTTTAAATATTTTTAAATAATTTTGTAAAATAAGTTTTTAAACTAAAATTTACCCCCTATTGTAAGTATAGACATCTAAGATAATTTTTATGATCTAACAAGTTGAATCAAAACCTTATAAAGGATCATCCAACTAATTGAAAAGATATTTAAAAATCACATTTACCCCTCCCATTCAATATCCACATTTTTTAACAATATATTTTCATGGACATAAAAAGTTATAAAGTGGTATTAATTATATATTTGATTTGGAAGAAAAAAATGTATAGAGAGGCTATTAAAGACTACATTTATCTTGAGAATGTAAATGAAATCCTCAAGTATAACTGACTAGGTGTCTCGGTTTTAAATGTATACATGATGTGTGTTTTCTGGATTTCTTTTTTCCAATAGCTAATCCACAATGTTAATTTTGACAAATTACATATCATATTTTTTGAAAGAATATTTATGAATGAAAATTAAAGGTATTACCCCAAGAACATAAATTTGGAATCATTAGTTCTAATATCAATTCTAAAGAACAAAAATATATAGAATAAAAAAAGAATTAAATATGGGTGGAATTGGGAAAATAGTTTGAAAGAAAAATTAAAGATGATAGACTCTTCTTAATTCCAATAATGCAAGGATAAAAATCTACAATTTAATCATATCAAATATATTTTAATTTATTTAATTACTTATGCATTTTTTTTGTTTTTAAGAAACATTGGATGCTTATTACATTCAATTTGGACATTCAAAATATTTATTTCCTTGATTCCCTACATGGATATCCAAAAAACTGACCACACATGATAACATTTTTCAATTTGTAATACACTACATAAAAGGTTTTATTGCTAAATTTGAAGTGATATATTTTTATTATTTCTTAATGAGAATTCTGTTATAATAGGGCGATGTTTAGATATCATTAAAATCATTTAATGAGGACATTCCATGTGCACAATGAGACTAACAAGTTCAACAAGTGGAAAAGTATCCTAATATATATAATAATATTTCTCTTTCTGAATACATATAAAAAAATTACTTATTTTAATCAATGCTTTTGTAGTGTTTGAAACAAACAAATGGAAAATATTAAGGTTATTATGTTTGTAAATTTATGAGATAGATCATATTACATTAATAAATGAACACCCCAAAGAGGTATTTTCAAAGATATATACCATTTAATTTAAATATTTATTAACAATTTTTTTATTTATATGTTTCAAGTACCACCATAACTGTTAAAACTTCTATTATTTAAAATAAGACATAAAATTTCTTAAAAACAAATGGGCATCATTTTGTATTGAATAATTTACACATCTAACATGATTATGTGACTTTTATATAAGTAATGGATTATTTCATAATTATCTCCAACTTATTTCTTTTTATTATTAATCACATAATAATTGTCATCTTATATAGGTGGATTCCTTTTTCAATTTGGTGTGGTTTGTTCGAAGCTACTCATGCTAATGAGAGATTGGACTTTAAGGCTATAAATGAGATATTAACAATAAGGAAATTATTAAAGAATGTATACAACCATCATGAAAAGGTGAATTCCTTATACTTATTTAATTAATTTCTATCATAATCTTATCTATTATTTTTAAGCTAATTTTACTATCATTTTTATCTGATATTTATTTAGTTTTTTCACAGATCTTTTGAAAATTCAATTTTTTTTTCAACTATCTGCAACAAGACATAAAACAGATATCATGTTTATTTCTTCTAATGTTTCCACAATTTATATGGTCTTTCTATGTCAAACTTCCAACACTTAATATTGATTTCATGTTCTTAGAATAAAAACATTTCTCATTATTGGAAACCAAAAGAGTAGATGAAGGTAGTTCAAATAAGAACATCAAAATAATATGCAATTTTGGAAGTTCAATAATGAATGAAAATGAAATGTTGTGAACGAAATGACTGTAGGTGCATATTTTTATTTAAAACAGACATTAATTTAAGTAAAAAGGAAAAATAACATACTCAAAACAGATAAAACACATTCATATAGTTTTTAAACTTTTGGAAAAAGATCCATAATTCATTTGTGACACATATAAATTAATCTCACCTTAATATGATGCACAACGTGATCGATATGAATCAATGTGTGCCCTTTTATTCAAAATTGATAATAATTTTAGTAAAAAGATCAAGTGAAATAATTAAAATTGGTCAAACAAATTTTTATTATTTTGATACTTTAGGAAAATTATCCATAAGTTATTTATGATGTGTAGAAATTAACCACACCTAAATATGACAAACGATGTGACCAGTATGACTCCATGTGTTTCTTTTTATTTAAAATGTACTTTAATTTTAGTAAAAAGAAAAGGTGGAATACTAAAAATTGATAAAACACATTTATATTATTTTAATACTTTATAAAAATGATCCATAAGTCATTTTTGACGTATATAAATCAAACACACCTCAACCTGATGCACAGTGTAACTGGTATGTTTCCACGTGTGTCTTTTTATTTTAAATTGATATAAATTTTAGTAACAAGACAAATGACATAATAAAAACAAAGAAAATGAATTCTTTTTATTTTTATATTTTATGAAAATAGTCCATAATTCATTTTTGATGTATAGGAATCAACCACACATCAATCTGACACATATTATGATTAGTATGAATCAAAGTGTATCATTTTATTTTAAATTGACATTAATTTTAGTGAAAAGGACAAGTGACATTCTAAAAACCAATAAATCAAATTCATATTACTTTAATACTCTAATAAAATGAAGTATAAGTCATTTGAGATGAGTAGTAATCAACCACAGCCCAATCTGATGCATCGTGTGACTGGTATGAATCAAATTTTCCATTATCAGTTTAAAATTTTCATTTAAGTTCAAAACATGTATCACTCACTAAAAACAAAATAAACACACTCATACTGTCTTGATAATTTAAGAAAATGATTCATAAGGTATATTTTATGTTTAGGAAGCAATCTCACATCAAACTGACACATGATGTGACCGATTTGACTCAAAGTACATGTTTCCAGTTTTGAATGACATTTTAGTAAAAAGAATAATTCACATACTAAAAACTAGCAAAGAACACTCATATTGACTTTAAGAAAAAATTTGAAATTTCATTTTTGACATGTAGGAATCAAACCCAACTCAGTATGACACACAGTGTGACCGGTACAACTCTAAGTGTGTGTTTTTATTTAAAATTCACATTAATTTTAATACAAAGAACAAGTGACGTACTAAAAAAATGAGAAAACACATTCCTTTTATTTTTATACTCTATGAATACAATCCATAAGTTATTTTTGACATTTAGTAATAAACCAAACCTCAATACGACACATGCTTTGATCGGTATGACACAAAATGTCCGTTATTGATTTAAAATTGACATTTTAGTTCAAAATATGTCACTGAATAAAAACAATGAAAAAAAGATCCAATTATATTGATAATTTAGGAAAATGATTCACAAGTCAGTTATGAGGTGTATAAAGTAGTGTCACTTCAGACCGACACATGATGTGATTGATATGAATCAAAGTTCATGTTTCTAGTTTCAAATGACATTTTAATAAAAACATAAGTGACATACTCAAAACTGAGAAAAAACATTCAATTTTCCTTTATAATTTAGGATAATTATCAATAAGTCATTTTTTATGTATAGAAATTATATGAATCTCAATCCAATTCATGGTGTGAATGATATGATTATAAGTGTGTCCATTTATTTAAAATTGACATTAATTTTAGTAAAAAGATCTAGTAACATACTAAAAACAAAGAAAAAACATTGGATAGTTTTGATAATATAGGACAATGATCCATAAGTTATTTTTGATTTGTAAGAATAAATCACACATCAATATAATGCATGGTGTGGCCGGTATAACACTAATATTGTCTTTTTATTTAAAATTGTCATTAATTTTAGTTAAAAGAAAAAGCGGCATATTGAAAACTGAGAAAATGTATTTATATTATTTTCATAATTTAGTAAAATGATTCATAAGTATTTTTTGACATATAGGAATCAACCACACCTCAATCCAATGCATGGTGTGACAGATATGACTCCAAGTGTATCTTTTTATTTAAAAATAACAATAATTTTAGTAAAAAGAATAAGCAACATACAGAGAACCAAGAAAACACATTCATATTATTTTGATACATTAGGGAAATGACCCATGAGTCATTTATGAAGTGTTGGAATCAATATAACCTCAATATGATTCATAGTGTGACCGATACGACTAAAATTGTCTGTTATAAGTTTAAAATAGACATTTTAGTTCAAAACGTGTGTCACTCACTAAGATCCAATTAAACATGCTCTGATTGTCTTGATAATTTGGGAAAGAAATTCATAAGTCATTGGTGACATGTAAGAAGTAGTCTCACATAAAATCGAAACTTTATGTGACCAATATGAATCAAAGTGGGTGTTTCTAGTTTGAAATCTCTTTTTATTAAAGAACACGAGTGACATACTGAAAACTGAGAAAACGCATTCATAATGTTTTGATATTTTTAGAAAATGATCTATATGTAATGTTTCATGTGTAGGAATTAGATTCACCTCAATTTTATACATAATGTGATTGATATAACCCCAAGCATGTCCTTATTTAGAATTTACATTAATTTTAGTAAAAAGAACAAGTAACATACCCAAAACCGATCAAATGCTTTCAGATTGTTTTAATACCTTAGGAAACAGATCCATAACTAATTTATGATGTGTAAAAATCAACCAAATCTCAATAAAACACATGATGTGACCAGAATTACTCCAAGTGTGTTTTATATTTAAAATTGACATTGTAGTAATATATTACTTCATATTAATGTCTAATTAATTTTTTTATAGGTTTACTAACATAAGATTTATTTTCTTATATATGTGGATTATTTTTTGTGGTTTGAGGTTATTTGTTCAAAAACTAATACCATTGGAAAACAAAATTATGAGGGGTTATAGTCACCAATGACTATGAAACATTAATGTTTTTAAAAGTTTTTGGATAGTAATTTTAAATGTAATTATACAAAACATTATTTGAAATATATATAGTGGTTTTTTTGTATTCATGATGTAAAATTTATTTAAATTATATTATATATTTTTCATAGAGGTTACAAGTATATTCTACAGTGTACTATTATACAAATAAACACACTTATAAGGTTGAGCCTTTATCAATGCTAAACTAGTATTGATAAAGGGGACCTCCTTTAACGAAATTGAGGATAAAAGTGCCTTTTTAGCACTGATAAATGCCTTTTCTCATTATGTTAAGAGGAATATCTTTAGTAGTGAATTTTCATAAAAAATAAATATCCTTGAAATGGTTGTTTTGTGATTGATAGACAACATGTTGGGAATTTTTTTGTCCCACCTTCATACCATATAACTTCTTCAATCTATTATGACATGTTTAGTTTTTAATACAAAAAATTACATTATGAATAAAAATTAAAAAAAACCTAAAACTCCACAAAAAATAAATTTCAACTTTATTTGACTTATACTAGCAATGAAATTCTATCTATCATAATTAAATATACAAAATGGTTTGAATTTGTGGTAAATATGAAATTCATCATAATTATATGTAACGTGAATTTAAAAAATTTAAGGGCCTCTCAGAAGAATTTCTCTCATATCTCTATCAGCTAGGGTATCTCTATTCAGTGGCGGCTCTGAAGGTGGAGGTTAAAATGTTACCTCTTCTAGCATCATTAACCCCTTCCTATTTCTCCCACTTTTCCTCCTTCCTTCCAATGACCCTCCATTTCTCTTCGATGCTTTCCACTACCACATCGTCGTCGCTGGGTATTATCCCACTTTCCATCAGGCCTGGATTGTTTTTTCTTCTTTATCAAAATGGATTCCTTCCGTAGGCATTCCATTTCTCTGTCCTTTATTGGTTCATCATTACTTTATTTTTTCACCCTCATTATCTATTGAGTTCATTTCCAATGTCTGACCATAGTGAAGGTTCTTCCTTATATTAGGTTGGTCCTAATTATAGCCCAAAGTGTTTTTTCTATCTCTCAATGTCCTGGGTCCCCCTACAGTTTCATCTCTGATCATATTATAAAGTCTCCCTTCCCGGATTGGTGTTGTCTCAGTCTGTTTCTTATAGATTATTTGGATTATTGATTTCTCTCTTCAGAGAGTATATGGTGTGATTTCTAATTTTAGTGTGTTGGTGGTGGTCTTAGATCTGGTTCTCCCCCTCTTTGTTTCATATGGACTAAATAATTTGTTGTGCAGAAGCTTCACCCTCTTAATAATCATACACAGAAAATAAATAAATCAAAACAACCAAACATGGACACAAAATTAACGTGTTTCAATCGGATGACCAACGTCCTTGGGGAAGGAATCTAGAAAATATTATTATTAAAATGAGAATAAAAATATTAAAAATTCCCCATATTTCTCATCTATTCCCACAAAATGGAACCCATATATATAGTAGCAGATGCAGAGCAGAAAGCAAAGGTTGTTACAAATTTTCTCTAGGCGGTCACCAACTCCTGTAGAGAGTCTTATCTGATGGACACCAAAAAAAGAAGGGTATTTTTTGGTGATACCAACTCCTAAAATTTTCTTCTATCATCCAACCACAAATTTTTGGATGGTGTTATTTTTCATTAATATTCAACAATATCCACCTTGACAATAAATATCACCATATTGCTGCATAAAAAATTCTTCATGCAGCTAAAATAAATCATCCTGCTGTTGATTCCTTCCTGATGTCCATAGAGATCTCATGTATAAGAAATATTGATCAAATCCAAACAATATTGGAACATGATCCTTATAGCATCCTTAATTTCCTTATGAGGAGGAACAAGATCCCATGTCCAGTTTTGATGTAGTGAAACAAATTTCTTCTTCCTTAAAAGACTTCCACTGGTTTATTTATCTTCTATCCAAAACATCTTGATAGCTACCTAGAATCCAATATTCAACTATAGAAAGAGAATAGCTAACCAATTTTTCATACCAAGATGTTATCTGTGTGATCCTTCATGTTCTTCCAGTGGTGATACTCTTACCTGATACCACTGATCCACCTAAAATAGTCTCATCATTCAAATACTACAAAGCACCTTTTTGAAAATCTTTCATTGCAAGGAGTGCATCACAAATAAAAATTCATGAATCCATATTAAATGGTTATCGGGTAACCAATATTATCCAAAACACTGGGTGATATAATGTTCTTCTCCAATTCTGGTACATATCTTTCTACTGTAAGGCATCGACTTGTACCATCATGCATCCTCAACCGTATTGTTCCAGTATATCTCATATGGAAAGGGTGGTTATTGCCCATAACCACAACACATTCATCTAACTCTTTGATCTTCGAAACCCAATATATATTCCCAATCATATGGAGTTAATAACCAGAATAAATAATCCAACCTTCTAAATGGTTGAATATCAATGAATTGAGGAAATAAGTACCATAATCATCCTCAGTTTTCAATATTCATACTTTTCCTTATACCTATACTCATTATTAACTAAGTAATTGGATACATAAAAAAATTACCTTAACTTTACCATACAACAATGTTGTAATAAGCTGATTGTAACTCTCTAGTAGACAGTTCAACAACAAAAGATCCTTATCTTCATCTCTGATTGTCACCTCCAAATGTTGTAGATCTGCCAAGATTTTATTAAAACTTTATATGTGTCCAATCCTAGACATATATTCCTTGTAATGAAATCAAAACAATTTCATTTTCAGGTGAAACCAATTTTCAATTCATTTGGCCATATACTTTTTATCTAAAACTATTCCACATTTTTTTTCTAGAGTTCTCTCACAACACACTGTACTTATGATCTTTATCCAAAAAAAGCTGGATCGTACCACATCATAGATGGTTGCATCTCTTCCAATAACCATTAGATATATTGGCGGGTTTTTCTCCCAGAAGTGATATCTAACTTCTATTGAGTTAAAATAACCAAAACATCACATTTCCACATGTTGATGTTGATCATCTCATCAAAATTTTCGACCTCAAATTTCGTGTTGGACACCATACTTCTATGCCTGAAATTACATCTAGTACCAAAATATCTATCTAGAAAAAACTCCTGGGGTGGCACCCTACTACTTTTAGTTTGGTGATTCCCCATCAAAAAATCAAATCAAAATTTCAAAAAACAGACAATTCCAATGAATTTAGAGAAGTCAAAAAATATGAAATCGACTATTTAATATCTTCAATCGGATCCCAAATAAAAATTCAAAATTTTCCATAAAAAACACCTCCAATTCTATTCAATGAAAACGTTCCACCCTTGTATGAAAAAACAAAAGAATTTCATTTTTTCTTAATGTAATTCTCAACACCACTTCCAAATAAGAAGAAAAATTCAAATATCCCCATTTTTTTGAATTCCACCCAAACTCTTTATCAAAAGAAATAAATTTCACCTTTTTTCTTTTCTTCACATGTTCGTGAAAAAAAAAACAAAAATCCCCCCTTTTTAGTTTTGTTTTCCACACATAATACACCCTTCTCATCTTACGTACCAACACCGATTCAAACCAAAAAATAGAGGGAAAATGAGAAATCAAAGCACAACAGAACCCAAAAAATTGCCTAGGCAGGAGGAATCGGGCATAAGGGTTGTAGATGTGTGGAAAATAGCAGGTTGGTGATGGGTAGATCCAGACTGGGACTCCAATAGACCAAAACACTAAGGGACATATATTGATTTACAAACTCCACCTCCATGTAGGAAACATAGAAATCAACAGTTGGATGTTCTCAAAAGGGGATGAGATCACTGACTACAACAAATGATGCATTGAGGACAAGTTCATATTTTTTGGTGTTCTCACAGTAGTTTTGTTGTGTGTGTGTTTCATTTTCAGGTAATCAAAATGACCTCAAATTCAAATTTTTTGTGAAGAAGCCTCACCCACTCAAGAACCACACACAAAATATAGAGAAATCATACCAAAAAAACAGGGACACAAAAAAATAATGTGGTTTGGTTTGGAGACCTATATCCATAGGGAAGGTATCCAAAAAAATCTTATTATTCAAACTAGAATACAAAGATTAAAAATTCCCCATATTTTCATCATGTTTTATCTGGGGTAGTCACCAACTGATGTAGTGAGTCTTCTCTGATGGTCACCAACCAAATAAGGGTATTCTTTAGCAACCCTAACTCCTTAAATTTTCTTCTGTCAGCCACCCATCAATTTTGGATGGTGTTATTTTTCATCAATATTAAATATCATTCACCTCTAGCTTCTTGGATCACTTCTCTCTTTTTTGTCTCATCCGTCTTTAGGCATTCCACTTACAATTCTCTTGAGTTTGTTAATTGGTGAATGAGACATGGACATAATGCTTTGAGGGAACCATGGAGGGTGACATCAGTTTGTTCTGTTTCGGGTGTTAGTCAAGAAAATGGTGTTTGTTTGTGACTGGTTGGTATTTTTATTGGAATAAACTATTCCAGTATTCTTGTATTTTTATTTCGTTTTTCGTAGGTTCTTCGCTTTTTTTTGTTCTTGGTAACATTTAAAATGTTTACTTTCTTCGACACTGATATCTATATATTGGTGCTCTAGATGGTTTTTGGTACACCAACGAGGATGAACCTAATGATGTTCGATGTTCGATGGTGACAGGTTGGCTCAAGAAATGTACGACCACATGAGAAATGGCTCTGTGATCAATGCATGGTGACATGGTGGTCTCGGGCAGCGTGTATATCCTTGGGTGTTGTGAGGAAAAAAGGTGCATTGCATGTCTTGGAATTTTAAATTTGGAATTTTTTTTTCAGTGAAATTCTGAATTTTGATTATGTTAGTATGGTTGTTTGTTTTTATTTAACTTAATATTATATTTTATTAAATGCTAAAAATATGGATTTAGTGGTATCATCATGTGTAATAGGAATCTCATACTTTTGAAAACATAGATTTTCATCACAAATAACTCTAAACATCCAAATTGTTTATAACGATGGTCATTTTCCATCACTCATAACCACCAATATAAATATATAGGTCCATCAAAAATATCAATCACTTTAGATCATTGAAAAAGTTAAAAAATTTAATTTATTTATGAATGATTCTATATCCATCACAAGAAATGCATCATGAATGTGCACAATAACAATTGGGTAGAAAATTGTGGTGGATTTCTATCTATCACTCTCATCAATCATAAAAAAATCAATTTTATATTAATATACAATACTCATTTCCATCATTCCATATCTTCAGTCCCTTATATTTCTCTTATTTTATATCTTTTTCTAATTTGTGATTTTTAAAAAGTTGTTGGAGTGTGTGTTTTTTAAAGTGTCTAATAGTATAATCATTATTTTTTACTTTATTTACTTAATTATTAGTCATTTTTTATTATTACAAGTTTATTAATATTTTTTTGTACGTTTGATTTTATTAATATTAAGGATGATTATAGTCAAATTCTATCTACATGATAATATAAATTAGTTTATGATAAGTTAAAAATTATAAAAATATCATAAATATTTAATAAATATTTTTCTTGTCAATATTATCATTTATAAATTAATTAATAAAATGTTTTTTTTACAATCATAGTTTTTAGTAAATATTCTTGAGGAATTTATTATAACATATGATAAAAAGAAAAGAAATGCATTATTAAATAAAAAACATTGTGTATATATATATAACTATTTAATAAATTAAATTAAATTGGTTAAAAAATATAAGTTTATAAAAATCAAAATGTGAATATTTAAACATTAAAATTTGAATAATTAAAACTATTAATGTGTTTTAAATTATAGAGTTTCATGATTTTAATTTTTTTAATATTAAACTAAAAAATGTTGTTAATAAATAAATTAAAATTGAATATTTAAAAATTTTAAATCTAAATATTTAATAAATAAGACAAGAAAGAAATTTAAAATGTTAGTATTCTTTGTATATTTATAATAAAAAAGAATAATTAATATTTTGTGTCATGGTTTAATAAATAAGTTAAGTAGTTTATTTATTGTTGAAATTTAATTATTAAAAGTATTTTGAAAATAAATAATAAATATGTCTGATGGAAAATAAATTTAGAATGATTTTAAATCATATCAATAATATAAATAATTATTAATTATTTAAATGTTATAAATTTTTAAATATAAATAATTATTAATGATTAATTAAAAATCAAGATTTCGTTACATTGGATATTTTAATTATCTCTTCATATCAATTATTTGAATAGTTATCATTAATGAAAATCAATTCACTATTTTCAAATGAAGAGTATAATATTATGCTTTCATGTGACGAGAGATTTTGTAAATTAATATATAATTAATATTCATACAAGTTCTCATCACAAAAAAATAAAATATTAGATTTTTCATTTGATAATAGGGATTGATTATCATATATGATAATTGTATTCTAATTTTCAACGTGATGTGATGTTTCAAAAATTGGTTGTCACTGAATCTAAAATTCCAATTGAATGTTGATAATATACTATCTATTGAAAAGTTTGGTGTCATTTCTTACACGTGTCATGATTTCATTCCCCCCTTTTCCTCCTTTTCTTCCCATCATTCTCATTCCCTCTATTCCCAACCCTCCCAAATGCATGTTTCCTCACCTCCTCCAAGGGTTCTCGTTGTATATCGTCTGCTCTATGCTCCATTTATTGCAACCCCTTCAATAGTTTCTTCACTATAGATGGGCTTCTTTGATACCTCCAGTGTTCCTTCAACTAATTTCCTCCTCTTACCACTACTCTCATTCCCTCCATTACCCTGGCCTCCTAAGTTTCATCACCTCCTGTTAGGGTTTCTTTTTCATATCATTTTTTCCATGCTCCAAGTATCGTAACCGCTTTGATAGTTCTTCACCATCGATGAGATTATCCTACACCTACATTATTCCTCTATTTCTCCTCAACCAACTATCAACTATTGTGTTGCAAAGCCCACAACTACTTTGTGAATCTATTCACCATCTCTGACATCTCTTCTGTTATTCAAAATTATATCATAATGTTCCTTTGCGGAACTCAATGACGGGTCATGATTTCCACTTACTGCAAATTCATCACATTATTGGGTCCACAAAAGTGAAATAAAACCACCATGCTCATCCATATCTCGATGCATCCCATATACAATTATTTTTTCTTTATATCTTCTCTATTAAACTTTTCTTCAGTGTTCACTTTTTCGTGTCTCACTATTTAACAATTCGGGCATCTATTTAATTCGATCATCCAATATTTATTCACCTATTAATTCTTTGATGCATGTTCTGCCAAATACAATGTTATTCACGATCTCGACTTTTATTCTATATTGCATGATCATTAAAACAATTCCTAATGACCTTACATGACTTCTTTAATTAAGGTTTCTTTATCACCATATCTAGTTTATGAATGTAGTGGTAACAATGATTTCAGGTAATTTTTTCTCAATATTATTTCATTTTGCATTTACATAATGTTTCATTTATTGTTTTATTGTTCTACATCAATATTTGTTTCAAATATTATTCTACATCACAATTATTTTTTCTTACTAGTGTTTTGTTAATATTTTTTCTCATTAATGATTAATCCAATTTTCTCACAATTATTGCATCTTCTTTGAAATAAGTGTTTCATGTACTTTTTGTTAGGTATATGTATTTCAACTATTTTATATTATCACTATTATTATTTGTGAAAATATCTTCTGACATTATGAGGGGTTTTTATATCATTTTCAATTTCATTAAATAAAATTTCATTTTTTAGGTTATATTATTTTAAAAAATTATAAATTGCATTGTTTCTAACTCCTATTATATATATTTCTTCCAATTATTAATTCATTGTATATAATATGTTTCATTGAGATTAATATTCTTTTTTGGCTTATATTATTTTATTAATTTAACTTTTAGATCTCAGGTATTATTTACCAATCAAATTTTATAATCATAATGAATTTTATTACTTTTTTGAACATCAAACACTATCAATCATAGAATATTGAAAACATGTTCGATTTATGGTGGATGTTTTGCAATAATATTAAATGTCTTGTGGAATTCCATTATATGTTTTATTATTATACTTTATGCATTTATTATCCAAAATTTTATGTGTTACCTTGATCCCCTAATTCTAAATTTGCATCTCAGTTTTATTTTACAATTTGATGCACATTCATGAAATTGTGATGTTATCCAAGATCTCTACTTTGATTTAGCATTTCATGATCATTAAAATGGTTCCCAATAAGCTTATAGGAACTCTTTGATTTAGGTTTCTTTATCACCATCTCCAATTTTTGAATGAAATTGTAACACATATTCAAGGTAATTATTTCTCACTATCATTTCATTTTACATTTTCATAATGTGTCATTTATTGTGTTTTTTTGTCATCAATATTTATTTTATATATTATTCATCATCACTATTATTTTCTCTTATCAGTTTTTTCTTAAAAAAAATTCTCATTATTTTTTAATCTATTTTTTCTCAATATTGTTGCATATTATAGGAAATCAGTGTGTCATGTACTTTTTTATGTATATTTTTTTTTCAAATATTTTTTTTATCACAATTATCTTCTTGTAATAATTTTTTCTAACATTATCATGGGTTTTTATTAAATTTTATATTTTATTAAATAAAAATTCATTTTTTTATTGATTATTTCATTTTAAGAAATTAAAAATAACATTATTTGAATCCATAATATATATATTGTTTCCCATCATTCCTTCATTGTATAAAATATCTTTTACTGAGCTTAATATTCTTTTTTGTCTTATATTTTTTAACTAATTTAATGTTTAAATCCCATGTATTATTTCTTATTAAATTTTTAGGTTCATAATGACTTTTATTGATTTTTTGAAGATCAAACACTATTAATCCTTGAATATTGATAACATGTTCTGTTTGTGGGGGATATTTTGAAAAGATATTAAATTTTCTATGGTATTTAATTATTTATTATTTATTTTAATTTATGTGTTTTTAATCCAAAATTTTATGTGTTACCTAGAGAAGATAAAAAAATCATATGAAACACATAAGAAACATAATTACTAACCTAAATGTTCTCCAGATAAGAAGATCCACTTGATATTACCGTAGTGGATTTTCCTGGTATAATAAAGGATCTGGTTGGTGACAAAACTTATAACATTGAGTCAAACATTAGAACAAGAATTATGTAATATATCAATGTTCCAAGGTTTTTATTACTTGCTATTAACCCAAAAATTAAAAGTTATCAAAATAAAATTATCTTTAAATAGTAGTAAATGATGATCCCGATGAAATGTTATATTTGAAAACAAAGACCACATATCAGAGTTTTTTTTACCGTAGTATTTCTTAAAATGTTTTAATATCATTTTGACAATTTTTGTTTGTGTTGATAAAAATTTAAACATGACCTGATATATATATTTGTAGTTTACTGAATCATAATTTTCATGCAACCAATATTCTGATCATTGATATTGAAAATTGAGTTTTTCTTCTTTGAGAGAGGTTTTAAAGGGGTACTCTATTTTAGTTTCTTTTACAAACAAGGTCTATTAATGTTCTAATATTGTCTCATAAATTTTATTTCTTTTTACTTGGTGACCTTATTACCCATAAGAATAATCAATGTTGTTATATTTGTTAATACTAGTGGCGGATGTGAATAAATCATGTATGAAGTCAGCCTCCATAGTTCTTCTCCTTTAGAGATTTCATATGATTCTATTTTTCCTAGGGACTAATACACTAAGCTATTTACATGATGATTGTGTTAGTGTTGTTTATGATTCTAATCCTATGAAATGCTGATTTGTATAAATATAATGTATTGTGCCAACACTTTTTTTTCTTTAATGCTCATAGGCATTAGTACTCCCATTGATTGATTCCCTACGTGAATGAAATTCTCAGTTTAGAAAATTTGATTTTGGATCATGTATGCTCTAAAAATACATTTTGACATGTGAATTATACTAATTACTATTATCTACATGGCTTATCCTAATAAGGTTTCATGATGTTATTGAAATGTAATATTGAATCATGTTTTCTTATTTTATTTATGATTTCATCTATAAATTATTATTTTTTGTTATTTTGTCTGGTTTATTTCTTCTTTAAAGTTAGATCTTGGTAAATTTTACCAAAATTTTATATCTTACTTTTTCAAGATTTTGAATGAATGTAAACATTTCACTCACTTAATAGATGGAAATGATGATGGTTTTACTTATTCCGAAATCATATTAGTATGGTTATTCCCCTATAAAATCCATACCCCCCTAAATACTCAGTATTTATAATAAACATTAAATGAATGTTAATGAAATGCATTTCCATTATGTATTTCATAGAGGTAAATTAGTTGGTAACAACTTTATTTATTAAACCAACAATAAAAAATGAACACATAAATCCCCCATATATATAAATTATTAAATCTTATTCATAAATAATTTCAAATAGGTGATTATGTAGTTTTTATTAACCAAAATGAACAATGTTTACTCATTATGAATTGTTTATTATGTTTACATAGTAATGGACATAATGAATTATGTTTTCCTAAGTGTATTATAAATACTTAGTTTTCACCCATAATCACTATAGATCATGTGGTATAATATTTCATTATGCATTGTGTTTTTAAATATACATATTTAATTATTTACATTACTCACATTGCTTAGAAGCGATATATTTTTCTTTAAGTATAAATTATTAATCGTTGGAATGATCTATTTTCTAACGCTATTTAATTGTTTATTTCCTAAGAGTTAGAATTTATCATTTAAGTTTTAATTTATTTTTTCTCTCCACTCTAAAAAAATTAAAATTTCACAGTACTGTTCGTGGCTTGGTTAGAATTTCTGAAGTAATTTTTTTGAGCTCAGTTTATTGCTAATTTGGATTGTGTCCAGGACCTATAAGAGAAATCTATGAATTAATTGTAACCCAGAACACTAGGATATAATTACTAATTCCTCTAATCATTTTTTTTTCATTTTCAAAAGCCGGTTTATGGGTTCCTGGTACCCCACTACAAGATTCCAATACATCCACTTTCACCATTACTCAAAAACATCATAAACCAATGGAAATTTCCAAGAAACCATGAACCAGGGCACAAGAACATTAGAAATGCTGGCCAAACCTCAGAAAGGGTTACCTTGAATGTCCCCTGGAGCGACCATCGACACCGGCCCAAACCCTCCCGTCGGCAAACTCCAGCGAAATTGTCCCAGCCTTCAACAAAATGAAATAGACCTTCGGGAAGAATCCATCCACCATGGGAATCAAAGAAACCAAAATGAAGATGACCAGATCCTGACACCGTTAGCACCCTAATCCTCAAACAACTCAAAAGTTCCACCTTGACCTTAAACCACAATTTCTCCTTCACCATCATCACAAAACCATCCCATACATCCTAACCAGCCAACATTCCATACCAATACATAAAAATCATCAAACCCTTGCATAGAAAATTCATGAAGTACAGCTGAACACAGGCACAGAAATTTCCATACCAGAAATCATCCAAAATAAAAAATTAAGCATATTCAGATTCAAAGGCACCTAAAAATCAAGAACCCTTGCGAGATAGTATATCTTCATCATGACAGCAGATTTGGTTTGCGATGGGGGGCATATCTGGTTCATGACCGGCAACTGATACAAGTATAGTGGTAGATCTAGTTTGCAGCGAGTGATGGGGGTATGAGAGTGGAAAAAACGTCTTTGATTCATGATGGGGAGAACTAGTTCGTGGAAGTGAGGGTTTGCAGCGGTGTTGGCTATGATTCACGAAGTATAGAAATTGTTTACAATGGGGGAGAGTTTGCATTAGTGGTGACTATGATTCATGATGGGAAGGAATGTTTCGTGACATGGAGGTTTTGCGGTGTAGGCTCTGATTTTGGACTAGGAGTGCTTGTTTGCGGTAGGGAGGGTTTGCAGTGGTGGACTCGCGAGGGGGGGGGGGGTTCAATAGCTTGGGGGGAGGGGCATGATAGATTCTTTGTTTTAGGGGAATAAACTGCCAAAAGCGGTTGCCCATTTGATGGGACGCAATTTCCCTTATTTCTAGTAGTGAAAGAGGAAAACTGAAGGAGATGTACCATAGAAATAAGAACATGGGAGAAATGGATGCCAGCACCATAGATCTGATACGTGAACAAGGAACCAACAAAGGGGAAAAAGAAACCTAAAAATTAGGGGAATAAACCAAAACCACTTCCAAAATGAGGGAAGTCAAAGCTAAAAAACATCGCAACCACATAATCTATTATTGAAATTACCAACACACACCGCCTCACCACTAAAAACCCCACCATGAAAAACCAAATACATTTGGGGCCATCAATCCAAGAACCCTTCCCCTCGACGCTAATTTTGACTAAGTTGTTCCTTCTCAAGACTTAGAGTAATAAGCAAGGACGGAACCCAAACCGTCATGCATTGATAATGGAAAGACAAGAAGCGAGAGCAGGGTGGGGGATGAATGAGGCCCTTAACTTCTATCCAACAACCACAAAAAATAGAACGCCTACATATTTGCTAAAAATGAATTTTAATCTTAGTTCTTTTGTAAAAAATAAACACAGGTTGGTTAAAAATGAGTTTAAACCAATTATACTATAATACAATGAAAGTAATTTTCCAAAAAAACACATGGTGAGTTACATATTTTTAAATGTGTTTTCTCATTCATAAAGAATCAGAGACTGAATATAATGTCAAATATACAAATGTAAATATACTGGCAATTCACCAATGCCATCAGAAAATGGAGATACAATTTTTGATTTTCAAACAATTTTGGCTTGATGTCTTGAAAACATGTAATCGAATTAGAGACTTGAGAAGGAATTAGAAAAAATTCAATAAAATGGTGAAAAAAATAAAGAAACACGGTGATGGTATATAAAAATACAATGTTAGTGTATAAAAATGAAATCACAGTTTTGATAGGGATATTAGTATACAATAGTTTTGATTCTGATTCTATAGGTTAAGATAAATATGATTTAACAGGGTAATCTTAAATTTTCATTGTTTATAGTTAAATTCTACTAATTCCAGGTACATGACTGGTAAAATAATGATAGATTCATTATTATGAGTTTCATAATTAATTAAATGAATAATTAAATTTCAATTTTAACGTACTAGATATTTGGGAAAAGGCATCATAACTACATTAATCCTATATTTAATTATTAAAAACTTTAAAATTATTGAATCATATCAAATAATGTTAATGAGATATTTAAGAAATGAAACATACTATAACATAACAAAATTCAAGAGAATAAATTGAAAATTAAGTATGTTGTATTATTATAAATATAAACCGGTATTAGAATATGAAATATGATATTGTTAAATCTCATGAGTTTTTTACCTACCATGAGAATGAATAGATGAATTAAACATCATCTTTGTATAATAATGAAGAAAATAAAAACATTGATGATCATATTCATCACATAATGAGAAGCCTATGTTTGCCTATAGAACAATTAAATAAAAGAGATTCCAGGGAATCGAAGAGGGAACTTGATTTGGCAATGAAGAAGATAATGTAATAATTTCTTACATTGATATGTCTGGATAAGTTGATAATCGGTTGGGAACATGGTTGGGAAATGTAGAAGATAATGTCACCCAAATTAGGATTATGGTAGGGACTCAATAAACAATGCCAAAAATGAAAATCCTATATAAAGAACAAAGTCATTCAATTTATGAAGACAATGATAAGATCATGGAAAACATATATAGGGTGGGCAGAAAATCTTTTATGCAAGAGTGAAAAATGACATACTGACTAAAACTGTACTCTAATATTTATCTCTTTGGAGAAACATGTGCATTAATCATAACAAAGAACAATGGGGGATAATAATGAAAGAATAAAGTTATCCACAAGAATAATTAAATAATATTGTTTCCAGGGAATCAACAGAACCTATTTTGACATTGTAGAAGGTTGAGAGATCTTGTTTACAACAACAGATCTAGTTCATGATTGGAGGTAGATATGGTTTGTGATGAGAGACAATGGCTATGAGTGGGGTGAAGAATCTGGTTCATGATGGGAAATGGTGGTATGGGTGTTACAACAGTGGCTCTGATTTACGATGTGGAGGACTGGTTCGCAGAAGAGAGGGTTTGCAGCAGTGGAGGCTCTGATTCATGATAGGGAGGACTGGTTCGTCATGGGGAGGGTTTACAGTAGTGGCTACTCTGATTTGTGACAAGAAGGACTGATTTATGATAGGAATGGTTGGTAGTGGAATCTGTGATTCATGATGGGAAGGACTGGTTCCTGACATAGAGGGTTTGCGGCGATGGCTCTGATTCACGACCAGAAGCGCTGGTTCACGATAAAGAGGGTTTGCGGAGGCGCACTTGCGATGTGGGAGTGGGAGGGTTTTCTACCTGTGTGGGGGGAGGGGCATGATATCTATCTTTTTTTCAGGGATAGTGACCACCAAAAGTGGTTTCCCATTTGAAGGGGTGCAATTTCCCTAATTTATATTTTTGAGAGAGGAAAGTCGAAGGAGCTATACTATAGAAATAGGAAACCTCAGTGAAATGGATGCTACCTGGGAAAAATGGATTCCACCATCATAGATCTGATATGTGAACAAAGAACCAAAAAAGGGGAAAAATAAATCTAAAATGTGGGGGAAGAAACCAGAACCACAACCAAAATTGGGGAAGTCAAATATAGCACACTTAAAATCCACAAGATCTATTATTGAAATTCGTCCACCAACACACACACCATAACCAATAAAAACCCCACCATACCAAACTAAATACATTTGGGACCATCAATCCAACAACCCTTCTCCACCAAGCTAAAGTTGAATAAGGTGGTCCTCTTAAAGACTATGGGGGAATAAGCAAGGACAAACCCAAAATATTCATGTGTTGATCATGGCAATCCAAGAAGCAAGAGGGGGGGTGAAAGATGTCCAAGACATCAATCCATAAAAAACACAAAACAACAGACACATTAAAATGTCCCATCCATGATTGAAATAAATAACCAAAAAACAATATTAAACACTAAAAAGTAATTTATGGAAACAAATCCAAAGTTGAAATCATTGGGCCAAGACTAAGACTCTCAAAGGTAGGGCTTAATCATAGAAAGGAAAAAAATAAGATCAAAGGAAAAGGTAAGAATAAACCTTAGCGCCTGAAGAGGATTCAATTCCCAAGGGAGGATATGAAGGAACCCAACATCCAAGAGAAATATCTAGGATAGAAAGGAAATATTCTTTTTACCTAAAAAAAGACCACTTTTATTAGTGCAAAACAAGCACTGAAAAAAGTCATTTTTTAATCTGAAAAAATCAAAATCGAAGGTGACCAACCCTCCTTTTATAAATGATAGAATACCACATTAATATTGCTAACTCACCCCCATTAACATCTCTAGGAATTCTACTCCCCATAAACAGCACTAGGAACCCCCTTCACACACCTGGGTGCACCCCTACCCCCTAGATTCGAACACGAGACCTCTCACTTTCACGTTTGGACCCTTACGACTCCTCCATGTCACTTTATTCTATATATATATATATTCATATTTTTTTTATCTCTATAATTATTCATATATTTATATATATTTATAAGATCATTTTTAAATACATTTATGAAAAATGTTTTTTTCTATGTGTGTTTTTATAAATAAATAAATACATACATTTCTGCAACATATATATATATATATATAATATGTGTATAAATAAAAATAATTATATATATTTTTATTTATTTACATATATTATATATCAAAATTTATTTATATATATATATATTAGAATATATAAATAATATATATGAGTTTGTTAATACAGACACACACACTATATAGGTATATATGTATTCATAGATTTTTTATTTTAAATAAAATGAATATTAATTTTTATTTAGAAACGTTTTTTATATTTGTAAATATATTTTATATGTATTTATGTTTACATATTTATTTATAAAATTACCATTTTGTATGTAAATATATACAAATATATATATATGTGGGGATACTTAATTATAAATAACAATACATTATAAAAAATGACAAAATTTAAATGTCATAATATCTTTATGAGTGTAATCCTTGAAAATAAATTGATTCTCTAGAAAAAATGTTTATAAGACCCCCTAAACGAGGCTTAACATCTATCCAATGTAAAAAAAGTGGGGTACACCGACTAAATACTCAGTTTTGGAGGCGTTTAGGGACTTTTTGGCCTCAAAAAAATAGTGACCAAGGTTCCCCTAGTCATGAAGGCATATACATAGTCACATGATTCAATTTAATATATTATAGAGCCAGAAAATTCACCCGGATCAAAAGTCCTGACTGTTTGAATTTTGAGTCACATTTTCAACATATTTTAGATCGTTTATTAACCTTTTTTATTTTTTTTTTCATTAAATTGTTATTAAATGACTATTAATACATAATAATTCTCAAATTACAAATTAATATTAATTTTTAAATTATTTATAATCCATTTTCACTAAATATCGTATACATTATATGTGGTAATGTGTATTTAGACATATATAAATCATATTTTATAAAATATATTATATTAATATCAATATAAATATACTTATGTATTAATATATTCTTTTTAATGATAAATAGATTTTTTATGAAATATTTTATTTATCAGTGCTAAAAAAGTGCTCATAAAATCACCATTTAACATCCCTTTTTTTAGCATGGATAAAAGGACATTTTTACATCATTTTTAGCTCTGATAAATGTACGCCCTTTATCAGAAATTTTTTAGAGTTGTTAAAAGGAGACACAGTATAAAGCTAATTCTATGGCAGTGGAGCCACAAAAAGATCTTGTAATACAAATGCAACTCATGGTGGAAACAGAATTATCCAAATCCGTTATATTATTTAGTACCCTTCTCGCCGTCATAAAAAGAAGCTTCCATTTTCAACCCCGAAGTTTTTCAAAAACCATTTATTACAACCATTAAAAATATTTCACACGTGACATGCCAAAAAATAGGAGGATGCCCTATACTTTTGACACTCTTCCAAATATCCTAGAACTAAAAAAATATTTAGATAGATCATATATGTTAGGGTTGAAGAAAAATCTAGATTTATCAATGTTAACTTTATAACTGAAGATAATAGTTATAATGACGTAACATCCCCAATAACTCATGAAATCCTATAGTTGTGTCATTGGTAAAAAGTACTACATAATTGAGTAAGAATATATGAGAAACAAAATTCTCATTCAAATTAATATGTACCGGTTACAAATATGGGATATGAGGCAAAAACCATACAAAGAAGTTAGTTTCTATAGTGTAGGTTAGAGAGAGGATTATGTGAGGGTTTTGGGGAGTTAGTATAAGCTTCTGACCTTAAATAATACATAATCTAGCTAATTCCAGTATATTTCACTTCTTTACCTTCATAAATATTTTTTAGTTAAGAGTTTAGAAATTTAGGACATAACTCATACATATCAACCCATAAGTATACAAAGTGGTTACCATTAACACAATATCCATTTCTTCTAAAACATAATTTTTTAACATAAAACAACAACATGATTTATTTGACTAATCTTCATAACATTTAACTAGACATCCTTACTTACCTTAATCATTCTAATAACTTTTAAAAAACATTTAATAACATGGGATGAGCATAAAAATCTTTTTTTATGGATAAAAAAAGATGGAAAGAAACCATTTGTCTACAAATATTTATAAATATATGAAATTATTTTCATAAAGACATACTTCATAAGAATATATAGTTACTTTGTGAAACATGATATTTACATAAATCATTAAAGAACATATACAATACTATAAAGGTATATTGGTGAATTACATACCTATATTTTAACCCGCGTGTCTACCTTATGATTTTTAACCCTCATGACTACCTTACAATGTAATCCTCACATCTACCATATGGTGTAACCATCACAGTTACACATGTAGTAAACATATAATAAACATCCAACGTATACATACCCAATCAATTGGAGGGACATATAGGTCCCACCCTTTATCATAAATAATTCCCAAGAACCAGAACATAATCATAAACAATGAATAATTTTATAAAAAACATTTCTTTTCAATTTCATTAAATAGAATTTTTATAGAGAATTTTAAAGGAAAGTCCCTTAAAAATATCATATAAGGGAAGTGAAAATTAATATAATGAAATTATTTTGTATATACACTATAAATAAACATTATAAATCATAATATAAACAAAATTAATTACATAAAAAATCTTACTAGCACATAGTTAATGAAGTAGAAGATTAACCCAATGAATGGAAACTCGGTCAAAAATTCCTTTACCTCACGTTCATCTTACCCCAAAATTGTTTAAACATCATTTATAATGGTTAAAGGGGTGTTATTAATATTTTAATAAAGAATAATAATGTCTATAACACCTTATATGATCATTTTGAAACATTATTCCACCCATTTATTAATAATATTTTCTTATTTCCATTATTTCGGGTGTGTTCTTTACATGATATCCATGGTTGGTTCTTAAAAGATTTTCTTATCGAATGGAAGAAAAACTCTAGATCTGGAATTAAATGCTGCTAATATGTTTCTAGAATATTAAATGATGCCATAAATCATTTTGGTTATTTGTTGTGTGTATGAATCATTTTATAAATCATTAGTGATATTCGTTTAGATCATTTTGGCGGTTCTTTGATAATCACAAACTGGTTCCATCATATACCATTAACATTATGAAAATAATTTAATTCCAAAAAATAAGAGAGGTCATATAATAAAATTTTATGTCTTTTTCAACCATTAAAATGGTTTTACAACCATCATTGATGTATGTAATGAAAATTGAAGACACGTCATCTACAATGTCGGTAAATTGACACATCATGGATGATGATTTAGTTTTTAGAATAAGAGGAAGAGGAGAAGAATAATGATGATGAATTTTTCCAAAAACATGGTAAAATTCAAGAATATATATAATACGAGATCTTTCATTCCTCTTGGATAGGAGGTGGGGAAGATAGTATAAGAAAAAAATGAATTGAAAAGAAAACACATGACCATCAAAGAGGATTTTTACTTCGCGATCTCTTCTCCTTGAGATCCCATATAAAGACTTTGTTTTTGGCCTTTTAGTGAGACCAGAAGGTATTAGACGTGGTAAAGATCCATGGTAAGGGGATTGGGAATAATTTAGACAATTTTTAAAGCTTGATAGGTGTGAGAGAAAGAAGGGGGTGAGGGTTGTATTTATAGTGGATGAGATGAGGGGTTTTCCATTATTTTAATCATTAGTTAAATATTTTCCCCAAGACTATGAATAGTATTGATTCATGTGGCCAAAAAAAGTAAATAGATGATTTTAGTATGAAATAAGGGTTCCTAAATTTAGCCATGATGCTAGGAATAGTGTATTTAACATATAATGTATATATATGGTAAATTGCAGTATTTCACTATTCATAAAAAACCATGTATTTCAGAAAAATACTAAAAATTCTCCCTAACCAATTTTCAATTTTTATAATTAAAAAATAAATTCCAATTTATCCAAATAATTTTATAAATATGAGAAAAATTAATTTTTAAATAAATCCACAATTTATTCAAAATATATAAATTTTAAAACTAGAACTGATTTTATAACACCTTGAAAAATTATTCAAGGTGTTATAAATTATTAGAAATAAATTAATTAGTGATGTTACTATTCATCTATTCATATTAATATTCGCAAGGGTAATATTACTATTCATAATGTTAGGTTACTATTCACCAAAAATTATGTTTGACCAATCAGACTCCAAAAACATTCTTATCGCAACCGTAGATGACATTTTTTTTTGAAATTAAAATTATAGAATCAAAAACATTATATTTACACAAAGTGTAATTATATAGAGAATCAATGTTTTATGAATTTTAGTTTATTTTTAAAACCTGGGGGTGTGACATTCTCCCCACCATCTGGAAATTGCATCCTTATATTTTTATTTACTTATTAAAAAAGCGAGGTTATCTTTCTCTCATAGAATTTTTAAATTTTCATTATTCTTCTTCAACTATGTGGTTTCTCTAAAAAAACCTTTACCTTGAAGATTACCTTATTCTGCAATACATTTTCTCTTCAATAAAGAATCCAAAAATGTTTTTTGTTATAGGAAATTTTCTCTTCTAGAAGAAATGCTTCTCAGCTCAAAATATGAGATGAATCTAGAACATACATTCTAAACATCAAAACATGAAACACAATGTGTACCTGAGATAAACTCATATGAAAAGCTACTCAATAGGGAACCGGTCCAACTTTCACTAGGATTTAATAATGTCTAATGAACCTTGTACCCATCTTTTCTTTTCTACCAAAACGCATAACACTTTTTCCATGGGGAGATTTTAAAAAAACATTATCACCTACATCAAAAGAAAAGAAATTCCTCATTTTATCTACGTAACTTTTCTACCTGCTCTAAGATGTCCTCATGTGTTGCTAGATCATCTTCACTTTATCAACCACTTCCTCTACTAATTTTGGTCCCATCAACTTCCATTCCCTGAATTCATCCAAAAAATCTAGAGTTCAACATTGGTTCCCATAAAATTCCCCAAAAGGTCCCATCTGTATATTAGTAAGAAAACTATTTTTGTAAGAAAATTAAACTAAAGAAATATGGTGATCCCAACATCCTTGGAAATCCATTGAACAATCTTGAAACATATCCTCCAAATTCTAAATCTTTCATTCTGACTTCTAATCTGATTGAGGCTGAAAAGATGTACTGAAATTTAATTATGTTCCCAACGAAATTTGAAGGACTTTACAAAAGATAGAAGTGAACATGGAATCATGGTAATATACAATGGAATGAGGAACTTTGTGTAACCTGAAAATCTAGTTGAGGTATAATCGAGAAAGCTGATCCAATGACAAGTATCTTGTATAGGAAGGAAATGAGCATATTTAGTCAGTTGATCAACGAAAACCCAGATTGCATTGTTACCTTAATAAGTTTTTGGTAGTCCCACAATGAATTCAATGGATATATTTTTCCATTTCTACTTGGGCACTGGTAAAGGCTGAAGCATCCCCTTTGGTAACTACCACTCTTCTTTAACCTGTTGACATGTCAAAAATTTCATGCTAAAATCTACAATATCTATTTTCATTCCATCCCATTAGTAATACTCTCGAAGGTCTCAATACATATTAGTACTACCTGGATAAACTAAAAATGGAGAACTATGAGCTTCACCTAATAATTCTTTATTCAACTGGGAATCACAGGGCACACATAATATTTTTCTAAGTCTCAAAACCCAATTTTTATCAATGTTAAATTATGGAAATTTACAAATTTTAACCAATTCTACCATTTTCGGTATCTCCCCATATTCATTCTTCCCTTGCTTAATTTTTTATGAAAAATATGACTACACTGAAACCTGAAAAAAAAAACATATAAATTTCCATCACCAAGAACTTCCAAGGAAAAGTTAATAAAATCATTAATCAAAGGGCCTTGTTCCAGTCGTAACATAGTTAATGGTTCATGATATTTTTGACATAATACCTCTTCCACTTTTTTTCTTTTCCATGATGGTAATTGATCATGTGATCATAATATTTTATTAATTCAATACATCTTCTCTACCTCGTGTTTATTTCCTTTTGAGAGCATATAAACTTTAGAATTTTGGGGTTAGTATATATTTCACATTTGGATCTATATAAATGATCCCTTCAAAATTCTAAAGAAAAAACCCAAAACATTTAATTCCAAATCCTGTGTGGGATAACTAAACAAATGAGATTTTAGTTGTTTTGAAGCACAACAAATTGCCTGATCATTCTGCATCAGAACACAACCATGTACCATTAATGAGTTATCATTGTAGATGAAAAACATGCATTTTTGGGAGGCAGGTTCAGTACTCGATCATTCACTAATCATCTTATCAGTTCCTAAAAACTATCATCACATTTTTTGTCCAGTTGAATTTAACTCCTTTCCGAGTTAACTTAGTCAGAGGACTAGAAAACCATGCAATGTTTTCAACAAACCTCTAGTAATAGCCTTCAAATCCAAGAAAACTATGAATATAGGTTATATTTGTGGGGCTTGGCCATTCTTCAACAACTTTCTGTTTAGTATGATCAATAGTAATGCTATCTTTAGAAACAACGTGAAAATGGAAAGAAAATTTTTGCAACCAAAATTTACACTAGATGAATTTTTCATATAGTTTATTTATTAAGGTTTTCACAAAAACCCTTATATATTTTTCATGATCTTATTTACTTCTAGAATATACCAAAACATCATCAATAAAAACAACCATAAACATATCCAAGAAATCATAAAATATTTTATTCATAATATCCATGAATAAAATAGGTGTATTAGTTAACTCGAATGACATAACAACAAATTCATAATGACCACATCCAGTTTAAAAAACTAATTTTATAATGTCATCCTCCTTCACCTTCAACTGATGGTACCCAGATCTCAATTCAATTTTGAAAAAATACTCATATCCCTAGAGATGATTAAACAAGTCATTGATGTGAGGAAAAAGACAATTATTGTTAATAGTAATGTTATTCAAAGCTGTATAATCAATGCAAATACTCATGGAACACTATTTATTGTTAATAAAAAATAGGATCTCCCTTTGGCGAAGTTCTAGGATGAAATAATCATTTATTAAGAAACTCCTACAACAGATTTTTCAATTCAAGAAGTTCCATTTGATCCATTCAATAAGGGATATTTGAAATTATCTTAGAATCAATAACTATGTCAATTATGAATTCAACTTTCCAACCCAGTTTAACAATGGGTAAATCATCAGGAAAATCATCAAGCAATTAATTTACAACTGACACATCATTAATCTAAATAGTTCCCATGTTTTCAATAATATGAGAAAGATAACATTCATTTACACCATTCAACAGTTTCCCATCTTCCTAATATGTTATCAATTGTATGGGTTCATTATTATATACAAAATGAATCACTTTCTAAAAAACAATTTCTTTATCTCTACAATCCATCTTACCATAATAAACATAAAGAAAATCCATACACAAAATGAGATAAAATACAACTAAGGGAAAAACAACAAGATTTGTAGGTAATTCATTTCCAAAGATAACAAGAGAAATATTCTTAAAATGAATTTTTTATGTAACATTTCCCTATAGTTTATTAATAATAAGTTCTATTCTCATTTCTTAGGGTGAAATTTCTATTTTACTAAAAAATATCTTAGAAAAAAAAGGAATGTTTAGACTCTGTATCAAATAAGAATTTTGAAAAACATGAGTAAATAAGAAAAGTACATGATACCACTTCATTGGATGGCCTGTCATCTGATGATTTAGTCGCAAAAGATCTCACGACACCTTTATGTTTATTGTATGGATTCTTTCCATTACTCGGATCTTTCTTTGGGAAGGCATTTGCATAATTACTCATCACACTAAATTTGAAAAACATTAAAGTTTTCTTATTAGAATTGATATTAAGATCAATTTCATTAAAATATCAGGCCACATGTCAAAAATTACCACATTGAAAATACTTCTCAGCTTTAGTAAGACATTCCCTAGGGTGCTTTTTACTACGGGTTTCAAAAAACTAGAAACTGGACTTTCTTACCATCAAGTTTTATGGATTAATTCTTACCCATCGATTTCCATATGGACCCCATCATGTGTTTGTTTTCAATATATAATTTATCTTATGAATTCTATATATCTACCCTCTCAGAATATCAGACATGTTTTTTTATAAAATTTTAATTCTCAAGAGGACAATTCCCTTAAGTATCTTTTCTTCAATCCTAAGTAAAAAGTGATTGATTTTTTCTATCAAGATCACAAATTATATTTGGAGCATACTATGCCAGTCGAGTGGAGTATTCATTATACATGGACATTGAATCTTCCATCCACTTTCCTCAATTCATGTTACTTCTTCTCTATTTAAGTGAAAATACCGTTGGAAAATATTTTTCAAGGAAAAGGCTTTTAAATTCCTCCAGCACTAAGGCTTCAATCTCCTCTATATCCCGGTTATTCTTAACCATTGACAACCAATGGTATGATTATCCTTAAAAATGTCAAATTGAAAGACTAAACTTGTGATTATATAAACATTCCATAACATCAAATATCATTTCTAATGCTTTAATCCATCTTTCATCCACTAATGGGTCAGAAGATCCACTGAAAGGTGGAGGGTTTTTCCTCATAAAATGTTCTACTATCATCGTTTTTCTTTATTGTAGCTCTGGTTGTTCTCTCTTATGGATTCCACGGCCAGTTATTTCTGGTGTCAGTTGATCCATTATTACCAGAAACTATTCAGATCAAATCCCTTCCATTCTTGGTTGTGGATTAAGAAAGATATCAGCCTCTTGGTTCCTTCCAACTTCAGATTCCCTATTTATTTTATTGAAAATCATTCTGAACATATATATCATAGATTAATAAACATGGTAATATTTAAAATATATATAATAAAAATAAGGTAAAAAACATTTATGATATTCTATTAACATCATCCTAACCCATAAAACTATCTAAAATGTGCTCTGATAACAACTATAATGACCCAACCTTAAACATTACATAATCTAGCTAATTCAAAAACATTTGAATTCATTACACTCCCAAAGATCATTTTGGTTTAGAGTTTTACAATTTTAGGATATAACTCATATATATCAACCCACAAGAATAAAAAGTGGGTACTATTAAAATAGTTTACATTTGTTCCAAAACATAATTTTTTTAACACAAAACAGAAACATGATTTATTTGACTAATCTTCATAACATTTAACTTTAATTCCTTAATTCTATTAATCATAATTATAACATATGAAAAACATTTAAAAAATTTGATCAAAATAAAAATCTAAGTAAGGGATATAAAAAGATGAAAAGAAACAATTATTCTATGAATACTTATAAGCCAAAGAAATAATTTTCACAGAGACATTGTAGTACCCCTAGTTTAAGGTATATGGATTTTTTATGCATTTTTATGTGTTTAAAGTGCATGGGATGAGTTTGGTAGAGGTAGGGAGAGTTTAGAATGGTTTTGGATGAGTTTGAAGGCCTTTAAAGTGGTGCACTTATTAAGCACAGTTAGTGGAAACCATGCGGGTTATCAAGGAAACCATGCAGGGGAGATTGTAGGATTCACACATCCTGCGCATGGTTTGACAAACCGTGTGAGGAAACCATGTGTATCCTTGCTACCGAGGCAGTAGTGTGCGCACGGTTAGCACATGGTTTTCCAAACCGTGTGGATTAACCATGCGGCCACTTAAAAATAGGGTTATATGTTTCGGGATCCCTCAGGCATAACCTATTTCAGTCCAAACTTCGTCCCACTCATGGGTCTCTCGGGTTCTTTAGTTCTCAGGGGGTGGAGGAGCTTTCTCACTCATTTTGGAAGCATTTTGAAGAGGGTTCTTGGTGTTTTTAAGGTGATTTCTCCCGGGTAAGTCTTCCCTCATGGTTTCTTTATGTTTTCCTCTAGATCTAATCTTCTGTCTTTCTTGGTTTTCTAGATCTACACTTATTTTTTGTATATATATGGTTGTGGGTGACTTGGATGATGTTTTTAAGGCTTGTGAATGTTAGGGAAGGGGATCTATAGAGGTTTTGGTGGTGCATTCACCGGATTTGAGGTGCGATTGTTTGTGGGTTGATTTCTTATGAACCCTAAAGGTAGGTGGCTTCTCTCTCGACCCCACTTGGTTAGAGCTAATGGTTTTGGTTAGAATTAATTTTTTGTGCTTGAAATTAATTGTTTTTTGATGTGAGAAATTGGTTAGAAATTCCTTGGGTGATGTTTTGGGTATTTTTGGGAAAAATAGGGTTTTGTGGTGGAATGCTATTATTGTGGATTTTAAAATGGAGATTTTAAAATGGGATTCTATGATAGATTTTTGAAAATGATTGATGGAGATTGTTTTAAATAAAAGGTTTTTTTTATTGAAATGTTGTTTGGCATGAATAATGGTTTTCAATAAATGGGTGATTTATTGAAGTGGATTGTTTTGCAATGGAATTGGTTGATTGCATGTGGTTGTGACCTTGGTGGGTCATATGGTTGGCATTGTCTTGTTTTGAATGTTGTGTGGAAGTGGCGAGAAGTACCACTATAAAAATGGGATGGATAGTGGATGGAAGGCCCACCATCAAGGATAAGTGGAAGGGAAGTTCCGCTTAGTGTGAATGGGTGAACGGGTTGGACAGAAGCTCCACCGTTTGGTTGTTTGGCCATTTTGGTTGTTTTTTGTGCATTGATTTGAAAGATGGAAGTTGTTGTGCTAATGTGTAAATGATGAGATGGCTTGTGTCTTGTTTGGTTGGATTTCCCTTAGTTTCTTGGTTTGGGTGTGATGGCTTGGTAAGGGCTTGTTTGTCTTATGTAAATGGTTTCACTTGTTATTTATTTCATATAAACTATTTCATATAAATGTGGTAACAGTTTTATCCTAGTGGCATGTGTAAGGAATTAATTTTGGGAAAACCTACTGAGTTTTAGTACTCACCCCCTGCTTTGGCATGTTGGTGTCTTTGCAGATGTTGTTTACCGTGATGTGGGAAAAGGTAAGGCATCTCCCTCCTTTAGTGGTGCATTGTGCTATCTTGGTGGAGCGTGGAACTTGGAGCTTGGTGTGGAGATGTGGTGGTGTCATGGCTCATAGTGGTTATTGTTTAGTTTTCCACTTATACTCTGATGTTTTTTGGACATGTCTGGTTATATTGGTTTTGAGTTGTGTTATAGAACAACTCGGTTGTCCTTTGACAATACATGTTTGAATGTTTAATTGAAATTCATCATATAGTGGTTGTTGGTGGATGGTTTGGTTGGTTTTTTCTTAAGGGAAAATCATTCCCCAACATGATCTTGAAGCCCTCAACATTTATTGCCAGCCTTTGGTGTCTTGGGAACGTCGCTTAAGGCCATGTAGCCTTCACCACCTCCTCAAGCCAATGAGGTAGGGGTGGGGTGTTAGAAGTGGTATCGGTTTGTTCGGTCCTTTGGAGTTGATTCTCAGATTTTGTGTTGACATTCGTTGTGGTCTACTACTTGAGTCAGGATGGTAGCAAGGTGTAGGATTTTCGGAACATGGAATGTATAGCATAAAAGGATGTAGCTAACCCTTTTATGCGGAAATTCAAGTTACCAGGGTTTTGGGTAGGTAAGTGTTTTGGAGACACTTATAGGCATTGAATATCTCATTGTCATGGGTGTAGCCAATGAGATGAGCATGGCATGTAGGGTAGAAATGACTTTCCACTAGGATGCATACTTCATTGAGGTATAATGATCTATGGGCTGAATTGAGAAATGGTTTCTATGTGAAAATATAATGTGAATAAATTTGATATTTTGAAAATGGTCTGATTTTCAAAATGGAGAAACATGGGAAATGTGAACTTTTGGAAATACTTGTTTTGAAAGTGTTGTGTAATGTGATTTGAAATGGGATTTCATGATGTCTACAGAAGTAAGACTCGTGTTTGTTTGTTTTTTGTTTATAGAAATGACACCGGGTAGGCGTCGTAGAGACCAACCGAAGGAGGGTTCTGAAAATGTGGCAGCACCTAAGCCTCAGGTGAACCAGCAGCTAGTGAAAAGCATAGTAAAAGCTTTCCCAGTTGTGGAAAGTTGAAACAAAATGGATGCACCAAGGCATGTGGATAATGCAATTTAGTTTCAAAAGCATAATCCACCCATCTTCAGGGATGATTAAGAGCCGGAGAGGGAAGAAGTATGGTTGAATAGAATGAACAAGATCTTCGAGTTCTTGGGAACTCTGGTAGGGTTAAAAGTGAAGCTTTCCATGTATATATTGGAAGATCTTGCCCTTCAGTGGTGGGAGTTGGTAGTCCAAGCGGGGACGGACCAGGGTATGATGTTTGAAGGCTTTGAGGAATTGTTTAATAAACAATTCTACCCATATATGTTAAAAATTCAGCGTATGACTGATTTCTTCAATTTGAAGCAAGAGCTTATGGTCGCGAAGGAGTATGCAGCTAAGTTTATGAACATAGAGCGGTTTTCACCCGAGGTGGCGGGTAGCACGTCTTTGAAGGCAAGGATCTTGGAAGCGGGGTTAAGGCAAAAAATCCATTCAAAGATAGCGGTGTTGTGTATAGATGATTACACAAATATGGTGAATAGAGCCTCGGTGGCTGAGGAGGATCTGTTGGGAGCACTGGGCGGGGGAAGCATGGTGGTACCCATGGGGAATAGTGAGAACTCTAACGTTGGGTTCAAGAGAAGGAGGGACACTTATTCCCAGGGTGGGAATACGGCATATAATCTGACAACAGGATCGGTAAATCTTCTTCTGAAGCCCCAGAGAAAGACGTGATGTTTTCAGTGGGGTTCTATGAGCCACATCAATCGGGATTGTACGGAAAAATCTACAGCATGTCATAATTGTAAGCAGATATGGAATCTACAGCGTTATTTTTAGAATTCTCCAAGGTCGGGTGCGCGTGACACTCCTCAGGGATCGTAAATGTCGTATGCTTTGACTGGACAGGGACAGCATCACACCCCTCATTAGCAGAGTAAAGTGGGTCATGGTGATTCTTGGAATACCACGACGCCTCAGTAGAGAAATAAAGAGGTGAGTGTGTAATGAAAACATGTGTTCAGAGCTAAGAAGTTTGTGGTGGATGATCAGTCGGGTCCATCCATGGTGCGAGGTACTATTCTTTCAAATTCTACCTTAATGTAAGTGCTGTTTGATAAGGGTTCCTCACACTCTTTTATTACTGCACGTGTGGTTGATTTTCTGGGTTTAAGGGTAGAAATGATGCCCTCAGTTTTGAAACTTCAAACTCCTCTAGGTCGAAGAGAGTGTCGAGCCTTCTTGTGTAGATAATGTTGTATCATTGTGAGCGAAGTTGAGATAGTGTGGAATTTCTCAATGCTTGAAATGGATGGTTATGATGTAATCCTATGAATGGATTGGATGGTGGATTTTAAGGCCCATATAGATTGGGATGTGCAAACAATTGATTTTACTACACATGATGGCATTATACATCTCTTTAGAGGAGAGAAGCATGAAAGGCAGGGTGCAACAGGTTTGATGGCACTAGCAGTGGGAACGTTAACATATCAGTTGGCGGTGTTGTCATTAGAATCGATAGAGGGTGTTGAGAAGAGGGTTCTTATGGAAGTGGTGGATCAGTTCATGGATGTTTTTCCTGAATAATTCTCTAGGTTACCTCCCGTAAGAAGAAGTGGAGTTTATGATTGATCTCCTTCCGAGGACCAGTCCTATATCACTTTCATCTTATCGGATGGCACTATCTGAATTTCTAGAATTGAAAATCCAGTTGGAAGAGTTAGAAAACAAAGGGTTTATCTGGCCTAGCACGTCTCTATGGGAAGTACCAATATTTTTTGTGAAAAAGGCCAATGGAACCTTGAATCTCTGTGTTGATTAACATGGACTTAACCAAATTACGATAAAGAATAGATACCCACTTCCATGAATTGATCATTTGTTCGACTAGTTGAGGGGAGCCTAGTGGTTCTCCAAGATCTACCTGAGGTCGGGATATCATCAATTGTAGGTGAGGAATGAGGGTATTCCTAAAACAACTTTCATAAGTAGATATGTCCATTATGAATATGTGGTTATGCCCTTTAGTCTAATGAATGCACCAAAGATGTTTATGGAATTAATGAATCAGATATCTCAGAGATATATGGATTCATTTGTGGTAGTGTTTTTAGATGATATTCTGGTGTATTCAAAGACAAGGGTGGAGCATGAGATGCACTTGGCGAAAATGCTAGGGATCTTGAGGGATCATCGGTTGTATTCCAAATTGTCAAAGTGTGACTTTGGGATACAGGAAGTTTGTTTTCTTCGCCATGTGATTTATGAAAGAGGTGTTTTAGTGGATCCAGAAAAGATAGAGGCTATTATATCATGGAAACCACCAATGAATGTGATTGAGATACAGATTTTTCTTGGTTTAGCTAGGTATTATCGGCATTTTTTTTGTGATTTTTCATGTTTGGCTTCACCGATGATAGTTTTGACACGAAAGAATGTTCCATTCCAGTGGAATGAGCAGTGTCAGCAGTGTTTCGAAGAGATAGAGGATCTCCTTACATCAACACCAATCTTGGTTTTTCCAGAACCAGGAAAATGGTATGTGGTGTATTGCGATGCATCAGGATCAGGGTTGGGGTGCGTTCTCATTCAAGGAAATCATTTGGCTGTGTATGGATCATGGAAGTTGAGGGTGCATGAGAAGAACTACCCAGCTCATGATTTAGAGTTGGCAGTAGTGCTCTATGCTTTTAAAGTGTGGCATCATTATATATTCAATGAGAAATTCACGGTATATACAGATCATAAGAGCTTGAAGCACATTTTCTCAGAAAGGGATTTGAACTTGAGGAAAAGGAGATGGATGGAATATCTCCAGATTTTTGATTTTGACTTAATGTACACACTAGGTAAGGGAAATTCAGGTGCAGATTCATTAAGTATAAAATCATATGCTCAGGTGGTAAAACAGGCATCGGACCAGTGGATGTTGATGTTGGTTATAACCGATATGCGGTTGGAATATGAGAACCAGGGTGATAGAGCGATCTTCTTTCCAGTTTTATTGATTCCTGACATGGTTTTCCGGGTTAGATAGGCACAAATATCTTATTCTGATTGTGTGAACATGGGGTCGAGACTCAATGGTGGGGAGACCATTGAGGGATGGCAACTGAATAGAGATTCAGTTTTTTTTTTCAGAATCGGTTGGTTGTACTAGTTTCTTTTCAAGAGAATCTTCTCAGGGTGTATCATCATTCCAGGTGGGATGTTCATCCTAGAATTCAGAAAATGTATAAATCATTGAAACCACAGTTCTGGTGGGCTTGTATGAAAATATGTGTGGTTGAGTTTGTTTTGAGATGCTTGACTTGTCACCAGGTCAAGGCAGAGCATCAGAGGCTAGCAGGAATGTTGCATTATTTACCAATCCCTATTTGGAAGTGGGAGCAGTTAGTGATGGATTTTGTTACAGGCCTCCCAAGAACGGTCAAAAAGCATGATGCCATTTGGGTGATAGTGGATCATCTAACGAAGCCGACCCATTTCATTCCAATTCGTGAATCTCATACAGTGGAGGATCTATCCAAAATATATATCAGGGAGGTGGTAAAGAGGCATGGTGTTCCAGTTTTGGTTGTATCAGATAGAGATCCGTGGATTACATATCATTTATAGAAATCCTTACAGCAAGACCTTGGGACAGAGGTGGATATGAGCACGATGTATCACCCTCAAATAGATGGTCAATCCGAAAGGACGATTCAAAATTTGGATGATATGTTGCAGGATTGTGTCATGGATTTTGGTGGCTCATGGGAGGAGCACTTGTTGTTGGTTGAGTTATCATACAATAACAGTTATCAGGAATCCATACAGATGGCTCCGTTTGAAGCATTGTATGGGTGGCCATGTCATTCTCCACTATGTTGGGTAGAAATGGGTGAGTCCTCGATGGTTGGAATGATCTTTATCCAGGAGACTATGAAGAATATCATGTTGATCAGGAAGAGAATGGAGATGGCTAAGAGTCGTCAGAAATCATATATGGATCATCATCGACGACCGTTTTCATTCGAGGTGAGTGATCATGTGTTCTTGAGGATCTCTCCAAGGTTGGGACATCGTCGATTTGGGAAGTAAGGAAAGTTATCTCTGAGGTATATTAGAACTTTTGAGATTCTTGAGTGGGTTGGTGAGGTGGATTATCTTTTGGGTTTTCCACCAAGGTTTAGTGCAGTGCACAATGTGTTTCATGTGTCACAGTTGAAAAAGTATCAGTCGGTTTGTGACCATGTGATTCGATGGGATCATGTTGAGCTAGAACCAGATGCTTCGTTGGTGCATGTGCCAGTGCAGGTTGTGAATTGGTAAGAGAAAGTATTGTGTGGTAAAATCCTCAGTTTAGTTCTTGTTTTGTGGAAACATGGTAAGACTCATGATGAGACTTGGGAGAGGGAGAAAGGGATTGTCAAGCAGTGGCCCGAGCTCATTCGACAAAGGGCGGGTTCACTACATTCCAAGGATGGAAAGTCCAATGGTGGGGAGAATTTAGTACCCCCTGTTTGAGGTATGTGGCCTTTTTGATGAGTTTTTATGTGTTTAAAGTTCATGAGATGAGTTGGGAAGAGGTTGGGAGAGTTTGGAATGGTTTTGGATGAATTTGGAGGCCTTTAAAGGGGTGTACGGTTTGATCACTGTTAGTGGAAGCCGTGTTGGTTCTCCAAGAAACTATGTAGGGGAGATAGTAGGCTTCATACAGCCTGCGTACAGTTTTCCAAACTGTGCGAGGAAATCGTGAAGACCCTTGATCTCGAGGCATTAGCGTGCACATGGTTAGCGCACAGTTTTCCAAACCGTGCGGACTAACAGTGTGGCCACTTAAACATAGGGTTATAAGTATCGGGCTCCCTCAGGATTAACCTATTTCACTTAAAACTTCCTTCCACTCATGGATCACTCGGGTTCTTCGGTTCTCAGGTGGTGGATGAGCTTTCCCACACATTTTGGAAGCATTTTGAAGAGGGTTCTTCGTGTTTTGAAGGTTATTGCTCCCGGGTAAGTCTTCTCTCATGGTTTCTTTGTTTTTTCCTGTAGATCTACTCTTCCCTATTTATTTTTTTTCTATACCTACACATTTTGTGTGTATATATAGGGTTTTGGGTACCTTGGATGATGTTTTGGAGGCTTTTGATTGTTAGGGAATGGGATCTAGAGAGGTTTCGGTGGTGCGTTCGCCGGATTTGAGGTGCTGTTGTTCGTGGGTCAATTTCTCGAGAACCCTAAAGGTAGGTGACTTATCTCTCGACTCCACTTGGTTAGAGATATTGGTTTTGGTAAAAATTAATTTATTTTTCTTGAAATTAATTGTGTTTTTATGTGTGAAATTGGTTATAAATTCCTTGGGTGACGTTTTGGGGATTTTTGGGAAGAAGAGGGTATTGTGGTGGAATGCTATTATTGTGGATTTTAAAATGGAGATTTTAAAATGGGATGCTATGGTATATTTTTGAAAATGATTGTTGGAAATGGTTTTAAATAAAATTGTTGTTTAATTTAAATGTTCTTCGGCATGAAAAATGGTTTTCAATAAATAGGTGATTTATTGAAGTGGATTGTTATGCAATGAAATTGGTTGATTGCATGTGGTTGTGACCTTGGTGGGTTATATGCTTGGCATTGGCTTGTTTTGAATATTGTGTAGAAGTGGATAGAAGTACCACTATTAAAAGGGGGTGGATAGTGGATGGAAGGGCCACCATCAAGGATAAGTGGATGGGAAGTGCAACTTAGTGTGAATGGGTGAACGGGTTGGATTGAAGCTCCACCATTTGGTTGTTTGGCCATTTTTGGTTGTATGTTGTGCATTGATTTGCAAGATGGAAGTTGTTGTGCTAACATGTAAATGATGAGATGGCTTGTGGCATGTTTGGTTAGATTTCTCTTGGTTTCTTGGTTTGGGTGTGATGGCTTGGTAAGGTCATGTTTGGATTATGGAAATGGTTTCACTTTTTGTTTATTTTATATAAACTGTTTATATAAATGTGTTGATGGTTTTATCCTAGTGGCAGGCGTAGGGAAGTAATTTTGGAAAAACCTACTGAGTTTTAGAACTCACCCCCTTCTTTGGAACGTTGGTGTCTTTGCAGATGTTGTGTACCATGATGTGGGCAAAGGTAAGGTATCTCCCTCCTTTAGTGGTGCATTGCGATGTCTTGGTGGAGCGTGGAGCTTAGATGTTGGTGTGTAGTTGTGGTGGTGTCATGGATCATAGTGATTGTTGTTTAGTTTTACTCTTGTAATATGATGTTGTGTGGACATGTCTGGTTGTATTGGTTTTGAGTTGTGTTATGGAACAACTAGGTTGTCCTTTGAGAATACATGTTTGACTGTTTAATTGACATGCATCATATAGTGACTGTTAGTGGATAGTTTGGTCGGTTTTGTATTAAGGGAAAATCATTCCCCAACTTGATATTGAATCCCTCAGCATTTATTTTCGTCCTTTTTCATCTTGGGAACATAAGGCCAAGTAGCCCTCACCGCCTCCTCAAGCCAATGAGGTATGGGTGGGGTGTTACAGATATACTTCTCACCCATGTATAATTAATTTGTGAAACATGAGATTTACATAATACTTTAAAGAACATATATAAAACCATAAATATATATTGGGGAATTGTATACCTATATTGTAACCCCTATGTCTACCTTATGATTTTCAACCCTCACGATTACATTACAATGTAACCCTCACAGCTACCTTGTGGCGTAACCATCGCAGTTACACATGGAGTAACCATACGGACGACCTCCAAATTAAAAATAGCCAATGCATTGGAGGAATATACAGTTCCCTAACTTCATAAAAAATAATTTCCATGAACCAAAACATAATCATAGAAGATGAATAATTACATAAAAATATTTCTTTTGAATTTCATAAAAGAGAATTTTTAAAGAGGGTTTTTAATCAAAATTCCTTTACAATGATCACATAATTGTAGTGAGAATTAATATAATGAAAATATTTTGTTTTAAAACTATAAATAAAAATAATACATCATATCATAAAATAAATAAATTAAAAAAATAATCTCAGTTTCCTATAATTAATAAATTAGAAGGTTGATCCAAAGAATGAAAATTGGGTTAAAAAGTTCCTTACCTCGAGTTATCCTTAATTAATTATTTTTAAAAACTATTGTATAATGGTTTAAAGGGTGTTATTAATATTTTATATAATCACAATAATGTTTATAACACCATATATTATCATTTTATAACATCATTCGACCCATTTATTAGTAATATTGTGTTATTTCTATTGTGTCGGGTGAGTTCATTACCTGATTTCAATGGTCGATTTGTAAAATATTTTATTGTTGAATGGAATAGAAACTCCAGATGTGTAATGAAATGTTTTTTAGATGTTTCCAGAATATTAAATGATTCTATAAATAATTTTTATATGGTAGGAGGATGAATTTTTAGATAAATCATAAGGGATAATTTTTTAGGGAATATTCGTGGTTCTTCAATAATCATGAATTTGTTTCATAACATAAATTTAATATTATTCATATAAGTTAAATAAAGAAAAAAAGATATGTTATATAATACACATTAAAATATTTTCCAACCATTTAAATGGTTTCACAACCATATTTTAAGGACGTAAAGAAATGGAAGTCACATCGTCCACAATGTTGGTAAATTGACATATCACGGACGATGTTTTTATTTTTAGAATGAGAGGAAGATGAGAGGAATAATGAGGATTAATTTTTCCATAAACATGATAATATTTTATAATATATATAATAATGGATATTTCATGAAACTTGGATAAGGGGAGGTGAATATAGTATAATAAAATAAAATAATTGATTAGAAAACACAAGAAAACCAAAGAGGATTTTAACCTCTTGATCTATTATCCTTGAGATGCTCTTTAAGGCCTTTGGTTTTGGCCTTTTGGTGAGACCAGAAGGTCTTGGACGTGGGGAAGATAATTGGGAAGGTGATTGGGTTGAATTTATACAATTATAAATGTTTTAGAGGAGTGATAGGAGGAGGGGGAGAGGGTGGTATTTAGAGTGTAGGAGGGGAGGGGTTTTTCATTATTTTAATTATTAGTTTAATATTTTTTATCAAGAATATGAATAGTATTGATTCATGTGACCCAAAATAGTAAATGTTGCATGTGATTTTAAACCAAGGGTTCATACATCAGTCATGATTCTAGGAATGGTGTATTTAACATATAATTTATATATACGATAAATTAATGTATTTCACTATTCATAAAAAATTCATGTTTTTTAAGAAAATCCCAAAAAAGAACCCTAATTTTTTTTCAACATGTAGAATTAAAAAATTGACTCCATTTTATCCAAATTATTTTATAATATATGAGAAAATTAATTTTTTAATAAAATCATAATTTATTCCAAAAAATATAAATTTTAAAACTATAACTAATTTTATAACACCTTGAAAAATTAATCCATGTAATATGAATTATTATAAATATATTCATTAATGAGGTTAATATTCATTTGATTATATTACTATTCTAAATGGTAACATTACAATTCATATGATTAGGTTACTATTCACCAGAAATTAAGTTTGTCCCATCGGACTCCAAAAAACATATTGATCGCAACTGTGTATGTTCGTTTTTCGAAATTCAAATCCCAGAAGTGGAAAATTTATATTTAAACAAAGTTTCATTCTATATAGACTCAGTATTTCATGCATTTCAAATTATTTTTAAAACCATGGGACGTTACAATTAGGGTGTGGATTGTGTGAAGATGGCTTGAGGATGGTGCATTGGGGTCTTATAGTGTGGGTTGCATAAGGGTGTTGGGGTATTAATTCAATGGGGTAAGACTAATTGTTTATTTATTGGGGAATTAATTCCCTTTTCTTTTTATTTGGTTGTTTGGTCTAGTAGTGGTAGGTTGGGGTTAATAAATTTGGTAAGTTGGGGGTGATTGGTTATTTAAATAAAAATATTTTCATGTATAGAGGGGTAAACATTATTTTAAGCTTGGCTGGAGGTCTCATTGGACTCGCTTGGAAGAGTGACGTATCCTAGGGGGGTTTTTCCATTTCCCCTCTTATGTTCTTTTTTCCATTATTCTTCTTCTATAATTCTGTTTTATTTTTACATATTCTTGAATAAAATATCCTCTATTCCCTTTGAATTTTAATCTCTATTAACTGGTGTTTAAATTGAGATATAGTGAGTCAACTATGAATTTTGATATTTTAGAGAGAATCTTGAAGTAATAAAATCATTATCATGAAAATTGAAGTGGACACACCAGAAATATGTCCACAAGTAATAAGGGTAGAGTTTTGGCATTGGATTTAATTTTTTTGGTGATGAAGGATTCCAAAAACATGAGAAATTAATGTAGGAATTGAAGTTGATAATGTTTCAAATGAACAAGGAGAAAATTGAGAGTATAGTATGAGAGGATAGAAAAGAGAATACAATCATTGGTGATGTAGGATACAACATTATGATGTCGAAATTAGGTAAAAGGGTTTGATATGGATATCCAGTGGAGGAAGATAAATAAATACGACATATAGGGTTGGATGAAATTCATGCATTAGCCATGAATATGATGATAAAAATATTTTCCAAAGAGGATTTGATGACATGGGTTAAACTAACTGACATTTATTTTTTATACAGAAAACTTTAGTAGAGTTGATAGTTTTATTGGAAGAGCTCATTATGAAAGGAATTGTCCAATATTGGACCAAATCATTGAATATGGTCAAGGCTTGTCATTCCAAGGAATAACTCAAATAATAATTTCACAATTGTTATGGAAGTGAAGAAGTGAAAGGAGGAGAAGGATGGTCTAACATGAAAACTGAAGTGTGATTGAAAATGAATAAAAATCTATAAATACATGCACTTATATAGAGTTTATCTTTCAACACGGTAGGTCTTATTCTTCAAAATTTATAGAGGATCTCACAGAAACAAACACAATTGTGCAGACAGATCAATTGTGGTGATCACAACAACAAAAACACAGTTGATAGAAAAAAATTGGTATTAGATATTCAACTTGTAATTTAAATACAACACACATGATACTCTCTATTTATAGTGATACAAATAAACAACAAAAAACCATGGAAAATAGAGAAAACCAAGTACGATGTTGGGATACATTAGGTGTCGCCCAAATCAAAATATCCACACACATCAAGAAGCATTTTCTTAAATTTTCTATCCACCATTGATATAGTGGATAGTTGGTGCCATCCAGAAAAAAAACCAGTTTATTATCCAACATCCCCCTTTAAACTTATTTTTCTTATGACCCGTGAAACTTCATTATATCTAGGTGGATGACCAAACAGTGTAATGACCTCACTGTAATCAAATCGTTCAATTTTATTGGAACCTTTTGTGGCATTGAAGGAATGTATTTCCTTATCTATAAAATTCTTCCACATTTAATTGGTTTTATCTACCTTGAAGCTAACTAGATTCGAAGTCACCAACTAACCATAAAAATTTATCTACTCCTCCATTGGTTCTATTCTCTCATATATATCAACAAGGATTCAAATGTTTTGGGGGTTTATAAAAGAATTTTCACATTAAATATCTTTATATGTAGGAGCAGGTGGTGAATACATAATTTGTTCTTAGTTCCTCATTCTACCTTTGTTACTTCTTCAATTATTTTCTCATCTTGTAAAATGAGTGATACCTCTCTTGAATAATCATCTTGATTCCATTTCCATGTATCCTTTTCACTAAAGATAAAACATCTAATAAATATAATATTTTTCATAATGGGATTATACAAGTGATATCCCAATGCTCGGTCTCTTTATCCCATAAGGATAAACTTCACTTCTTTGTCCTTGAGATTTTTTTTCCTCTGGGTTCCTGACATAGGAAATGGAACAAAAAATTCAAAGATGGATTACAATTGGACTATGAGTACTCTATGCTTCATGTGGCCTCTTTTATTTAAGGTTTATGGTTGTGAAACTATTGAGTAGATACACTACACACAAAGATACTTCATCCCATAAAGTCATGGGTACTCCATTTTCTTTCAACATATTTTTTACCATGTCAAGAATGGTGTGATCATTGCTTTTAGCTACTCTATCGATTTGGGGTGTATAAGATAACATTAGCTGGGATGAATTACATGTTCTTTGAGGTACTATTGAAAAATATTAGGGGTTTACTCCCCACCTCTATTAGATCACAATTTTTTTATGTGATGATAGCTTTGGTTTTCAACAATCTCCTTGAATTCATTGAAGATTCCAAACACATCTGAATTCATCTTGAGAAAATATATCCATTTTTCCTGCTATAATCATTAATAAATGTCTTAGTGTACCTTATTATTTCATTGATTTTGGATTCAATGGACCACACATGTTGGTTTGATCCTACTTTAGTGGCCCTCCATCTTTCAATTTGGCCTTTTTTGTAAAGCTATTTCTATATTGTATTATTAGAAAACAACTTTCACATATTTTATTTGGGTGTTGAATGATAAGAATCCCATTCACCGTCTTCTTTCATCATAATAATCTTAACAATTCAATGTTTAAAATATTAAACCTGAGATTCCGTATCCCGTCCTTATCATCACGTACCATCTTCAAACACTATGGTACCTTAGGTAGGATCATATGTTAAAACATGAAGTTCTTCACCATCGGTACTTTTATGAGCATCCTACTTCTATCATTGACAATCACCATTTGTTTATTTTACCAGCTTATGTGAAATCCCTTTTCCACCAACAACCCAACCCTCATGATTTTGGTCTTAATATTAGGTATATAATAGATGTCAAAGTTGAAAAAATGATTTTCATATTTTTTCTTGATCATAATATTTCCTCTTATATAGAAAAATATTATTGAGAGATTTATAAATGAAACTTCTCCTTGAACCCTCACATCCATGTTCATAAACATGTGCTTGTTCCCTCTCTTGTGATTTCAATATCTAGAGTCATTATACCACATACCTTGATTTTCTGTTGATGTTTGTTCCATCAAGACATGAGACATGGAAACATGATCTTCTCATTTGAAAATATGTGTATCCTCTGTTTCATTCTCCATGGGTTTCTTATACCAACATTCATTTCTATAATTACCATATTATTTCTATTATAGTATTGAACATTTCTTTTTTTTTGTTTAAGATTATTGAATCCTCCCCTTATTCCCCATCCACATTCTCATAGAGTATAGTTTTGATATTCATGACCTCCTCTATTTGGGCTTCTTTCACCACATCCTCCCCTTTTAGGATCAGATTCTTGTCCATATAATCCTCTACCACAGGATTTTTTAGATGCCCCTTTCTCATTTTCATATTTTTTTGAGATACAAATTTCATTTCAAGGAATATTCCACCCCATTGGTATCGATCTGGTGGTTCAACATTAGTTCATGGGATTTTAGATATCCAGTAAGTTCTTCAATGTATAAAATCTATAGTTCTTTATTCTCTTTGTGGGAAACGAAAATGTAATAAAAATTTGGATCAAGGAATCACAAAATTTTCTCACATACCCATAGGTCATAAATATCTTCATTATTTCTCCACAATTAGTTAACCATAACCATTACATGAGTATGATACCTGGAAACTATTTCAGAAGATTTCATAAATAGGGATTCTAACTCACCTTGTTAATATTGAAGTTGTATCTGCTTCACTTTATCAGCTACTTTGAATGCTTTGGGAACAGTATCCTAGATATCATTTGATGGTTTCAAGGAAGCAATTATTTCAAAAGGTTCTCCATCAAGGTCTTGATAAATTAAAGATTTCTCCTTATGGTACTAAATTCATTTCTCCTGAAGAGTGTTCTTTTGAACATCTGGAAGAGAAGAATCCACTTCTTTGGATTGTAGCTTGGTGTATCTGTCCTCCACGATGTCCATGACTTACTGGGTGCCAATGAATGATCCAATTTTGATGCACCGGTTGCCATAATTTTTATTTGTCTTCTTTGGGAACACATGTTGTGAAAAATTATTCTCTATGGAGACAAATTATTTTTTATAGGAGTAGAAATATGTAGCTATCTAGAAGGGCAGAGTATTTTTTTCCATGTTCAAAAATTATATATATATTTTTCGTTTTAGCAGTGTATAATGAAAATATTTTTTTTGGATTGGTGGATGACAATATTTTTTTTGGATCACTCAAACATTTTTTTTCAGTATACGAATGAATAATATTTATGTGTGACGATAATATGATAATGGCCAATAGAAATGAGGTTGTATTTTCTGAATGAAGTGATCGACATGGATCAAAGAAAAAGAAAAAAGAGTATATATATATATATATATTATTTATGAAAATGAAGGTGGTTATATGTGAACAAAAAGGAGAGACCAACATTCAAAAATTCCAACAAGGTGATCTGGGAAAAAAGGAAAATCAATAAACTTTATTTATCAAAAGTATCAACTTTTGGGTTTTAAAATAATTTGAAATGAAAAAACATATATTGAAATTATATAAAATAAAAATAAAAACTATTCATCATCTTCTTAATTAGTTGTTGTAGTTTATGGGTATCTAGTTTGAAATAATCCTCCCATAATAATCAGAGTCACATTAAACCTCCCTCTAATACTACTAATGGAGGATCTCGCAGTGGAAAACACAACCATGTGGACAGATCACATGTGATGATCACAACAACACAAATGTAGCTGAGCAGAATAAATTGGTATTAATTCTTAAACTTGTAATTGAAATAAAAAACACATGATACTCTCTATTTATAGTGATAAAAATGAAAAAATTAGTGAAAAACATAGGAAAACTAAGTCTGATGTTTACTTTCAGTTGGTGCAACCCAAATCACCAGATACATACATATTAAGCAGCCTTTTTTGATATTTTCCCACATATATAGCTATAGTAGATGGTTAGTTCCATCTTGATAAAAAAGAGTTTGTTATCTAACAAAAAAAACTTACCATGGGGGTGTATAAATTTTCAATGGGCTTGTATAAGTCTGATGTGACCATACCCGAGTTCTTTGTTTGACGTTTTATTCATGGTATGTCGAGAGATATACATGAGAAAATTATGGTTTAGTTGAAAAACAATGAGAATAAAGATGAATTTATAGAATATTATATAGATTTAGTAACAGTGGTTGCAACAATTTCTATATAGGTTCTCTCACGTGTTCTCTCATCTATGGTGGAAGCTGCCCCACTAAATTGCCTAAATCTGGTTTCAATTTTCTTCGATCTACCAGGGATTTCTCAAGTAAAATGATAAAAACTAGATAATCCATTATTGTTTTCTAATACTTCTTGTTATGGTATGATTGTTTCTCTCACATATTCAAATAAAACCATTTCCACCAACCAGTCCACCTGATGTTCTAAATGGTTTAGGTATTGACAATTTTTGGGTGTTTTCATCTCACATGTGAGGAATTTATTTTTCTTAATAAATTCTCACTAGTTTAGACACTAGGTTTACCTGCTTAGAGTTTCATGGGAGGTGTAAAACATTAAAATATGAAGCATAAGGCAGTCGACATGATAGTATTAAATATCCATTCAACTCCAATGGTGTAGTTAAACTAGGAATGGAGAAGAAAATTATTAACCTAGAACCATTTGGGAATTCTCTTAGTAAAGGTTGTCCAATTTTTTAGTTTACCTATAGGGGTTTAGAGAAGCTGTAAAGGTTGGGGACCATATTAAAAAAAATACAGTAAAAATAGTTTAATCATGTTCCTAAAACTATTAATTTGTGAGAAGATAACTTTTATACCAAGGATGGAGACATTTACAAACCTGCACTTCTTTTAGAATTTCAATAAGAAATGCCTCTACAAAAAGGATCAGTAATATCATATTTATTAGGAAAAACCAAATTAATTAACATATTGGTTTTGATTAGTTTTTTCTCTTTCCAATAAACTACAGTAGATATTATTGTTAATTTCAAGAAGCATATAAGGATTCATAATTAAAGAAATGGTGTAAATTAGGTAGTTATCTTCATCAAAATACATGTGAGTAATGGATTATCCTTCAAACATTCAATCTTGGTGTAAGATTCCAAATAGTTATCTAAAATCTACAAGATTGTTCAGGGTGGAAATGGAATAGTTTATGAGGGTAATTTTTCCTAACGGGAGATAAATTGACGTGAAGAGGTTGTTCTTAAATATTCCACCCAATGATATAAATTTCTACAATGAAGTAAAAATTACTTTCAAAAGAATATTTCTCCACAGATAGTGCCACAAAAAATTCATCAAAGGTGGTTGAAGGCTAGGTAGGTTGATGGTGGATAAACCCCAATAAGCCACCGGTAAGAGAAGGCGGTAGGAGAGGATGGTAGTATCCTTTAAAAGGTAAGAGTCTCCTCTTATTTTAAAATCTCATCAGCTTCAACAAGACCAGTGGATTCCATTTGAGTGTACTTATATTTTTTCTATTTTGTGTGGAACTTTACTTATTATTCAAAAAATATATTATAAGGGGGTTTTCTGTGTAATAGTGAGGAAGTATATACTCACATTTACGCATATTTATCATTCTATTTAATTTAGGTTTTTTACCCCTTTCATTTTGTGGGGTTTTCTATGTTACATATAGTGTCCTTTTATTTCTACATTTTGAAATTTATTTTATCTTATAATTATTGATGCACCAGTGGGCCAATTCCATTTTGGTCTAAAAAAGTGGTATTTGAGGAAGATTATGGTTTGGTATTGTCTTCTTTTTTAGGTGTTAATAATTCTCATAAACTTGTGTATGCTCTCTGGTTTTATCTCTGGTTTATCTTTTACATCAAAAAAATGTTGAGATTATTAAATAAAATGTTGTGAAACATAGGATGTTCTGGACTATTGGCATGTCCAGATGGTGGTGAAATTTGAGATGAAAAAATTTTACAGGAAGAATTTTCCTTTGTGAAAAATGAAGATGCAGGCAGTATTACTGAGGGATAATTGCCTACTAAAAATTTACAAAAGACCTACATGTTTGAAAGAAAGAGAAATAGAACAACATGGAATGGAATTATATTTCCAACATGCATTTGGATTTGGAATATGAGCTTCTATAAGTCATTTAAAAGAGAAATACAACAGGGGAAATGTGGGATACTTTAATGAAGCTATACGAGGTGAAGTCACTGCATAGTAAACTTTTCCTGAAGAGAAAATTGTACACTCTTTTAATGGAGGTTTCATTATCAGTGACTGAAAACATCAAGACCCTCAATTCCATGTTTCCTCATCTATGATATTTTCCTATAAAATTGTTGACATTGAATGTGTGGAGGTGCTACTCCGGATTTTTTCAGATTCATATGAGAAATTTTTCATCAACCTGACAAAAAATATCCTAACAAATATGATGATATTCAATGCCTTTATAGTTTCGGTTCTTGAAGAATAATGTGGGTGAAAATACAAGGAGGATAGATATGAAACTTCACACCAAGAAGACGAATTGTCAATGGAGAGAGGAAGGTTGATAGAACATAGTTCCAATTGGAGCCAAAATCATATAAAGTCCAAATCAATGAGTAATAAGAATAATGTAACATGTTATAATTGTTTCCAAAAGGGGAACATTAAGAAGAATTTTTTGGAATAAAAATATTAGTGAAAAGAGATCTTAGGAAAATGTGGAGAGTACATCTTGAGATATACTAGTTAGTGGAGTATCAACGACGAATAAAATCAATCAAAATATCAATGATGTAGGTATAACCAAATCAATAGAAACATGGAACATGGAATCTTGATAGGAATGGTTTGATCTGTATGAAGTTGTCTTGTAAGGAATTGTGTACATGGGGAATGATCATACGTTGAAGATCATTGGAGTCAGTACCATCAAATTGAAGATGCATGAAGGTATTTTTCGAACTATCCAAAGAGTATGCCATGAGATGGGATTGAAGAATAACATATTTTCTTTGAGACAATATTATTATATCAGATGAAAGACACACACAAAAAATGGAGTGATGAGAATTGTAAAGGGCGTGATTATGGTAATGAAGGCAATGATGATCTCAAAGAACTTGTATGTGCTTATGGGTGAAACATACAAGGAGGAGGAGATAATTGTCACATCAACAACATCGACGAAAGCATTGATGATGTTATGGAATTGGAATCTTAGACATACACTATAATGAGGCAAGAATATTCTTGTAGATCAGAATATTTTTCCTAGTCTTACAAAGGTATCCTTACCATTTTTTGAGCATTGTCTTTTGAGAAAGAAACATAGGATAATGTTTTGGACATCAATAATTAGAAGCACAAATATATTGGAGTTAATCCATTATAATCTTTAGAAAGCACCACTTATATCCCTAAGAGTATCAAGGTACTTTTCATCTTCTATTGGTGATTATTATAGGAGATTTTGGGTGTATCCAATCAAGGGGAAAGAATATATTTTATAATTAATCAAAACATTAAATGTGCAGAAGGAGCTTGAATGTGGAAAAAAAGATCAAGTGTCTAAGGACTGAAAATGGTGAAGAATATAAAAGCGAGGAGCATGATAATTTTTTTAATAAGAAGGCATCAAAAGATTGTTCACAGTTTTGTACACCCATCAACATAATTTAGTGGTATAGTGGATGAACATAACCTCATTGTATAGAACAAGGGGGCGTTGAAGGCTAGAAAAATTTATAGAACATTTTGGGAAAATCGGTGAACACGAATTGTTATGTAATCAACTTGAATACTTCAATAGATATTTATATGATGATACCAATGGAGATTTGGACTACTAAACCAACTAACTATTATCAATTAACTAATTTTTCATGTCCTGTATATCTATTTTTTAATGATCAATAAATGTCGAAGTTTGATTTGAGATCCATGAAATATATCTTCTAAGGGTGTGATGATTGTGTGAATGGGTATCATTTGTGGGAACCTACAGCTTGCAAGTTTATCATCTGTAGAAATGTCATTTTTTCAAAAGATAAGGTGAAAATGGCAATTTATAGAGACATGTATAATGAGAATATAGAAACCAAAATAGTCAAGGAGGAGGGAAAATACAAGAAAGAACCAATTTCTTTTAGGGAATTACTAGAGCATGAAGATCATGTACTGATTGATTTTGGACCATGATAGTCAACTTGGGTGAAAAGATAAACAATATGTTACTCAGACTATGTCACTGAGAGAAATATTACATACGAATTATTGATAGAGGATGGAGTGAAATATTCTTTTTTTGATGGCGAACTAGAGTCGTAATATATCCTCATAGATAACGGAGATGGAAGAGAATCTTGAATCTCTCTATAAGAACTAGACATGCAATTTTGTTACATTACATCATGAAAGGAATTCTATAAAAAATGGTTCTTTATGATAAAGCGAGATAAATAGGACCTTGTGGAAAGATAATGTTCAAGACTATTGGTTAATGGATATGCTCAAAAAGAAGGTATTGATTTCAAAGAAATATTTTATCATGTTGTTAGAATGATGACTGTTTGGGTAGTTCTGATTATTTGTTAAATATACAGTATATATCTAGAGTAGCTAGATGTGAGTATTGTTTTTATCCATGGTAAAATTTAAGGATAGATCTATATGTTCAAACTAGAATTATTTGTAGATAATGACAAAGAGAACATGGTTTGCAGGTTGAGAAAATCTCTATATGATAACAAGAAAGAACTGAGGTTCTTGTACACGAGATTTTATTCCTATGTCAGGATTCTTATATAAATTAGTCTTTATTCAAATACATGTTCATATTTCAGAGGTTTAAATGGTAATGATTTTATCATTATTATGTTGTATTTGCATGACCTATTTTTTAGGGCTCAAAAATTGATCAGATCTATAAGATGAATGCACAATTGTATAGGGAGTTTGATATAAATAACTTTGCATATGAATATAAGATTCAGGGGATGTAGATTTACTGAGGTAGAAATAATGGTAAAACATGGATATACTAGAATAATTACTTAGGGAAATTACAGAAATTCTTCAACATGAAAGAATATAATTCAATCTCTACCCCACATCCTATTAATTTCAGGTTATCCTTCATAATGATTCCTAATAGTGATGTAGACAAGATTTAGATGTCTCTAGTGATATGTACGTCAACAATGGAGAGTTTGATGTTTTATATAGTCAATACTAGACTATAAATTTCACATATAGTGGGACTAGTTAGTCAATGTATAGTGAATCTAGGATAGGAAAATTGGATCATAGGGAAGATAATATTGAGATACATTAAGGATACCTTAGATGCTGCATTATGTTATGGAGGATCAGATTTCACTCTCAGAGGCTATGTGGATTTGGATTCTTCTAGTAATTCTTCCCAGATGAAATCCACTACTGGTTGTATATTCACTCTATTAGGATGATTTGTGATCTGTATTTCAATGTTATAGTCAGTTGTGGGTTTATCACCTATAGATGCAGAGTACATGAAATCTACACATGCTAGAAAAGAGATGGTTTGGATGGGAATGTTTTTGGAAGATCTTAGAAACATACAAGAGTATATTTCATTGTTTTTTATAGTCATATCACCATTCACATTTCATGTAATCCATATTTTCATTCTAGGAAAAATCATATTGGGTAACTATATTTCTTTGTCTGTGATTTTTGGGAGAATGGAAGTGTGTACATGCATAACATTAACACTAAAAAATATAAAAAAATTTAACAAATAAAGTTGACTCTGACTAGTTTGGATGGTGTAGATCGTCAATAAGCCTTGTAAGGAAATGAGAAATAAGGTTTGGAAGATAGAAAGGATGTGTGGAGTTGTGATTGGTTCTCAATATAATCTCCATGTGGGATATGTATCAGCAAAAAACATCTCCATGGATGGTGACACCACCAATTTTTCAATGGTGGTGGCGGGATGAGTATCCGATTGGTGGAAAAATCATACCAAACCTACAATAGGAGAAGGTAGCAGGAGGGGATGGCACTAGCCTATAAAAGGCAAGATCCTCCTCCAATTTCATCATCTAATGACCTTCAACCACACCCATGGATTCCATTTGAGTGTTCTTATATTTGTGGTATTTTGGGAGGAAATTCCCCCATTATTCAAGAGAGATATTACATGGGTCTTCTCCTTTTAATGGAAAGGGAGGTTTTACTCACATTTACCCATAGTAATCTTTATATTTTCTTATTTTTTTTACCCCTTTAATTTTAGGGGGTTTCCACATCACATCTAGTGTCCTTTTTATTTCGGCATGTTTCACTTTATTTTATCTCATAATTATTAATACACTACTGAGCCAATAAATTTATTTCCAAATAATTATAATTAGCATGGACCATAAAAATGTTATTAATTTGTGAGGAAGAACTTTATTAGGAACATAAATCCTCTTCATTTAATAATTTTTATTAGACAAAATCTTTTATGATTATATTTTTTTTCAAAACGAAGACACATACAGAACGTAAAGAATCATTTTGAGATAATTATTATTAAAAAGGTTTTGGACTAAAAATTACTCACTGAGAATATAGTTGTCTATGGATAAAGTGTTCTAGTGTTGGAACATTTAAGTAGAAGAAGGCATGGTCTTGTTTTAAACTCCCCCTGGACTTCTACGATGAAATATTCATTATCTCGATAGATTTCAGTTATAACATTATATTAGAGTCTTAAATAATAGAAAGGTCCCTATATGTTATATTTACACCAGATGGACACTGGTGCTAACTGTATTGAATCCAAGGATGTTATTAGTGTGGATATATCTTATGTTGTTCCACTACTAATGGAAGATATTGATTAGTTTAGTGGTAATATATGAGATCTTTATTACTCCTTAAGAAAGAGGGTGATTGGTGTTATTGAAACTTGGGCTAGAACTAACTCTATTGTTATAAAGAATAGTAAGATACTATTACTATCAAATGTGACTACCAGTAAAATATAAGGAAACAATTTCATATTCATAATAGAAACATAATTTTAGTAAGGTAAGGAGTAGTTGGGGTCTAGTGAGATTTCTAATATTGAAGTTATCAAATTTAATGTTACATGGATTGAAATAAAGGAAATCAGAAATAGATATCAAGGGGAGTTATACTATAAATATATCCTTGAATTCATTATATCCTTGAGAAAACATTCCAATTTTTTCACCTTGATAACAACGTGGTAATTGAAGGGGATGAAATGATAGGAATATAGGATGTGGTATATCAAACTCATTAAGAATTCATCAACTACAATAGAGATCAGAGGGAAGAAAACATTATGGTCCTAGGGATATGGGGGGTTGTTGGTGAATAGGGCGATGAGGCTAGTGTATAATGGTCCTACAGTGTGGGTCATGTAAGGGTGTTGGGGTTTTGTTTCGATGGGCTAGGAGTATTTATTTATTTATAAGGATATAAATTTACTTTTATATTAGTTTGTTAGGGATGGTAGTTTTTGTTTGGGGGTAATAAATGTGGGTATTAATTCATAGATGTGTATTGGAAAAGGGGGATTTGCTTATGGAGAGGGAAACAATTTATTTTTGGTATTGTTTTCAGCTTGGATGAAGGAGGAAACAACCTGGACTCTGAGAGCGGCGTATCCTAGGAGAGTTCTTCTGATTCATCCTTCCACATTCTCTTTTTCTTCTTCTTAATAATCTATAATTAAATGGATTTTTTCGAGATCCATGAATATAATTTCCTATATTTTCATTCAATCAATATCAAAAGCATCTGTAACGCCCCTAAATTTGGTCATTTAACAAAGGTGTGTTTGAATCCTTTGAGAGAATAAGGAATAAATATAGATAATTGATCCCCTTATAATATTTCCCTTTTAGGTGTCACCATTATTTTGACTTCACCATTAAACACAAATTAATAATATAATGTTTAAATGAAAATCACAAGGATACTAATGAATGTAGATGAAAACCCCAATGTTAACAAGACATCCTCTAGTAAATCCAACACTACATAGTCATATTTTTTTTCATACATCGAATTTAATAGCTATAAACTCAATAAATCATAGCCTATATACCTTGAAATAGTGTATAAAATCAAATGGAATAGTGATTTTGTGAAAGATATTCCTCTCAAGATGAAAGGTACCTTTCCATTTTAATGTCACCTTGGGAAAAACCTCATGTAGACCATTAGAAATACCTTCTAAAACTTTTATAGAAAAAATTTCATAGGAAAATAAATCTAAACTCCCATAATTGATAAGTATTTTTCAACTTTTGGTTCAAAGAAATATTTGTGTTATTAATTCCAAAATAATAGGTAGAGTTTAAAAAACATATAAAAATAAATGAAATTTCATCCCCAACAATATACTAGTGTTTTTGAAAGAATATAGCAGTCATACAATCCAGGACAAGGCCACATGTTCAACACCATTTGAAAGATAGTAGCATGGGCTTACTCCTTGGAAAATGTAATCACAGTGAAGTTGTTTATATCCCCAAAAATATTCTTATGAATAAATACCAAATCATGTATACAATATTTCTAATGACTATAAATTACTAAAATGATGAACCATCTCCAATAATTTTATCTCCAACAACTTTGTGATCCAATCAAAAAATCCTTTAGTAAAATTTTGATTACTATGTTGATATGCCTTAGCATAGAAGAAGAATATGTTATAATACCCCTCCATTAGTGAGACAATATTATCACATTGATGCCAAATAATATTCATATAGATAAGGAGGAATTGGGTCTTATTAGTATACCCCCATCATCGACGAGATGAATCATTATATTGATTCCACTAATTACACCCCTAAAGTGGAATCATCCACATCACATATAAATAATTCAATAAGAAAGACTTTATATATCCTTTAAAAACATCATCATTATCTCCATTAAATCTATACTTGGTTTTATCCTCCTACAAACTCATATTTCTCCATTCTTTAACTAATATCCATGAAATTTGACCTTCTCATACCTTTTATCATCCCTGATTAAGAAATCCTTGTGGTTAAAAGTAACTAGTGGTATATACTGCATAGAATAGAATGAGAGGTGGTCTTTCAAATTCATTGAACAAAACACCTTATCTAGACATACTCTCACTCAATCATCCTATTTACTCACATTTTTAATGTTCTGACCCAACTGATTATAAAAACCATAGCTAGACTGGTCACCACATGGCCTCAAGTGTGCCTCCCCATAGGTTAGAGGATATCAACTACTAATGAGGACCCAATGATGGTTCAGTGGTAAAACATACCCTCATGATCAGAGTGTCATAAAAGAATAAGATATAATAAATCACTCAATAGTATAAGGAGTGTAAATAAGGACATGGCAATAGGTGATAAATGTAATGACTGAATAAACTAAAATAGTGAATTCTAAGTATATACAACTATGCATACATGAACAGAATATGCTACACCAATTAACAAGGTAAATGTAAAATAAGAAATAAAATATAAGGTAATATATATATAATGAAATTAATAAAAATCCCTAAGTGAAATCTCCCCGAGCATCCTAAGTTAATGCTTAGTCATGTGCTCCTAAGCTCCCATGTAAAATGAAAAGACCAAAAAATAATCTATTGACCTGCAAACATGAAGTCTACTCAGGTACCCCAATATAATAGTGGTCTTAGAAGGATGAGAGATATACTAAGTATTCCACCACCAATTGTGTCTAATGAATAATCTAGTTCGTGAATATAAATTACACAATGTGTTGGTATAATAAATAAAAAGAGGGTAAATAAGTAAATAAATCTAACAAGTTAGGTTTAGGTTCCTCAATGTCACCTGTCAGACCATGCTTGATTTGGCCAAAACAGGAATGCCTTAGAGCCATTGAGAACCTGTACATATAGGACATAGTTTAATAATGGGTTATCATAAATCTATGCATTAATGCTGGACCAAACCCAAGAATGTTAATTGAAATAATTGATGTATCCATTGAAATAGAGATGTATCCTTCATCTTTAATATAAAACCCATCATTAGAATTTTATTTATATTAACTGGTAGGAAATTGGGGGCATGTGGGGCTATCCCCATGTGGGATGTCAATGTATATTTGGTAGGTATGATTGAAGAATCCAAGTGCCAGTGTATTCCTCACCCCTTGAAAGGTGAATTATCAAAAATCAATAAAAAATGAAGGCCTTCGGGCCATTGGAGGAGGGTTGTTAGTTGTTAGAGGGGGTTGTTAGTTGTTAGGGAGTTTTTAGCTAGTTGGTAAGCTGGGTAATTAAATAGGATAGTTAATGGATATTTAAGGGGGTAAAGGATTAACTTGGGGTTTCTAATTGGTTTCTATGTAAGGGGGTCTGATCATAGAAGGTCAAGCTTGAGCTATGGGTAGTGGTCTTCCCAAGAATGATTATTCTTCTCCTTTATCACCTCTAATTATTATTACTTATCCTCTACCAACTATAATTCCATTTATTTTTATTATTCTAAATATATAAAAGATCCATGAGAGATTTTATTGTTTTTATTCCACAATTCTAAGCACTAGTTAGGCCAGAACCTATCCATTGGGGATTTCATTGAGAGTTGAACTCAGGGTGAAGGATCGATCACAGCTAAAATATGCCTTCATTAGATAATAAATGATCCTTCCTAGAAAACACTAATATGAAGAAAATTTTAATTAATTTTGGTAGATTTGATCAATTTTTAATTCAAGGAGATATATCATTGCTGAGACGTGAGCACATTTGAAAGAAGATGTGTTGTATAACGACCAAAGTAGGTATAACTCTGCAATAGAAATATTCACAGATGAGGTCAAGAATAGTGGTGAGAACAAATGTATCTATGTTTTTAGCTCAAGGAAAGGAATAACACTATAAGGAACACAATCACTGAAGGAAAATTGAGATTAAGGGATGCTCTATGGGAACTAACACAACTTGTAGATTTAGCACTTACTGTGAAGAAAATAAAAAATAATCTTCCCACAAACGTCCCAAATGGAGTCATATTTGGAATATATTTTTCAAGCACAAATAGATGATATGTAGGGGATTTTTATTTATGTAAATAACCATTATTGGATATAGATGGAATACCATGAGTAGAAACACTTACTATGAGCATAGGCATGATAGCTTGTTGAGATATGTGTTTAGGATAAGTATAGAGAAGAACATATTGAATCTTTATAATCTCATTCCAGAAATTTTTTTATTCATGGATGGGTAGCATGGTTATAATCTTGTGAATCCTAAAAATATAATAACATGTAGTGTTTGAGCATGGATGAGCAGGAAAGGTATCCTAAGGTGGAACAACTTGTTTTCAGTCCACATTTGAAACCTAAGTATTCCCCACTTCTTATAGTACATAGAGAAGCTTGTGAAATGAGTAATTTCTATTGTTATAGTAGTGGGTTTTGGGTATATGGGTCTCAATGTGAATATTTGTACCACTTGGATATTTATAAAGACGTGTTTCATCATCATCATGCACATGTGTTGTCAGGACTCCTTCCACAGGCTCTGCCAGCATTGGTAGTGAAATTCTATAACAAAGTGATTTTTTATAGAAACAGAAGGGATATGAGAGAGTTTTTGTAGTATGGAAGTGAGATAAACCTATGGAAATGAAATCTAGATGATTATATAGGGGAAAAGGAAAATAAAGTTACATGTAAACTTATAGCACCACTCAAGCCAGAACCAAGGGATGCCGTATCAATGCTTAAGTAGTTGCACAATGCTATTGGAGGTTTCACCTTGAAGAAAAGGTGGGTTTTCAAGAGGGAGATAATGATAAGAAAGTGGGGGGATGGTGAGCCTATCCACGCATGTTCTTCTTATGTATATTTTGGAAGGTATGAGTGAATAATCCTAGGGGAAATTTATTCTTTTCTCTATTAGTTGTTTGATATGGGTTTTAGTTATTAGAGGGGGTTGTTAGTTGTTAGGGTTTTTTAGTTGGATAGGTAGATAGAATATTAAATAAGAGAGATGATGTATATAGAAAGGGTTCAAGGATTCATATGGGGTTTAAAGCTAGTTTTTGTGTAAGGGGGTTCGATCTTTGGAGGTCAGGCTTGAGCTATGGGGAGTGGTCTCCTTGGGAAACTTCTTCTTATCACTCATCACCTGTTCTTATTATTCCTTTTCCCATGACTAATAGAATTCCATTTCTTTTTCTATTATTCAAGAGATATAAAATAGATCTACTATATTATTCTATTTTTTTCTACATTTATATGCACCATTTAGGATGGAACATAATAGTTACCCTGATCCCTTCCATGGTGATCCAAAAATGAATCCATGCATCACTTTAAGGGCACTATAATTACCTAATACAATAAAAGTCTATCTAAGGTGATCCATAAATGGAATCCCAATTAGCACTCTCAGTATGGAATGAAAAAAAACTCTGATCCCAGGCTTGGTATCTCACATAGGGGACCGAGTATCACTCATGGCCTACTATTACCATCTAGCTATCGATATCACCCATACTATCTCCCCTAGGGAACTGATATCACAAATACATAGGTATAAAAAATTAACGGTGATCGAATCCATGGAATACCATGCATATCTCACGGAATATCTTAATTCAAGTATCCTATGAGCCCATCCATGGTGTCCCATGAATGGAGACCCAAGTTTCACCCATGGTACATGTAATATGTAACATCCCATAAGAATGTGCAAGGTGTTATTTAAATAGAACCCAAGTGTCGCTAAATGTGTATCCCAATTTGTTTAATCATTTAAATTAATAAGGGATAAGGTCATGTTCATAATCTTGTCACGTCACTGGTCATGTAATTTAAGACGATCAAGCCCATTTACCAATTCATGCAAGGAATAGGAGAGGCCATATACTTAAGCATTCCAAAACCCATTACAAGGACACTATAAGAGGGTCATTCTGATAATCATGTCATTTAATTCAATGTGTGTTCTTTCTATTATCAGGGGATACCAAGCATTGAATAAATGTGTTAGATCTAGGTGGTCTGCCCATGAAGGGTGATACAATATACACAATTATATTAGATAAGCCATGCTAACGTGCATTCCATGTGACATCATCAGGTTCATCCCATAATAACCAGATAGTAACCGCATTGTATTTGGTTTTTCCATCAAAGTAAAACCTAGGGGGTGTCACATTATACCACATTCTAATTAATCAATTCAATTCATTTTAGAAGGCAACTCACATCGATTAGTGGTTTTGTTAGAAATAATTTAATTAATCAAATACATTATCGGTTCATTTACTTAATGGTGGTTCAAAATTTATCTTCAAGTCCACGAATAATGTCAATTTTATATTCAAAGGATATGAGATTTATGGTGTTAGGTTTTTCAATTTAAAAATCGCATATAACATGTTTCACATGAAAATAACGATACACAACACAATGGAATAATTTATAATGGGATGGAATTTATGTAAAAAAGATACAACCCACCCACCTAATGTTTATCAGGACCCAGACATCTAATATAGGGGCATGAAATAGGCCTATTCGAGAAAAATTGATGAAACAAAAGAATGACCTAAAAATAGGTGAATTATATTGCACCATGAAATAATTTTAGATGGGAAAATAAAATGACAATTTAAGGAAGGGATGTCTTAGAATCCCCATGGTCTATCCAACACACATGATGACGCTCGAATCTGATACTATACAGAAGATATCAATCCATACTAAGGATGAGGGGAGAAACTTGAGCATATGGATGGAGGTACTGCCTGTATAGGAGAATAATGGAGGAAGAAAGAAGTAATAATGGAGTTATATTTTGGGAATTTATCCCATTTAAATAAGTAACTCTATTTGGATGCATGGTTGTCCAAACCGTGCTCCAACCGTGCACCCAACATTTACCTAGGACACCCCCCAACACGGGCAGACTGGATGGTTTGACTAACTGTCTCTAGCCCATGAAAAAGCCCACTGTCAAGAAGTTTGCTAGACTCTGATGACCATACGTCTCCTATCACATGGTTATACCATACGATGTGAGGCATCAGACTCCATTGGATTAGACACATGGTTTCTCTTGGAGGATGCACAGTTTCCAACAAACCATATGCCCATGTCATCCTTCTCCGTATTTCATGTTTCGGGGTTTGACACTTCTAGAACTCGATAGAACACCTGAGGAACCTCTCATGACTTTAACCAAGTCTATAAAAAAATTATGTTTTATAACTCTCATAATTTCATTCCAAAGAATGATTTTCAATTTTTTTTATCCATCAAACAAAATATTCAGGTTCCTTCACAGGGAAAAAATTCATTTGGTCCAAAAACATGGGACACTACAATCTCCCCACCTTAGAACTTCTTGTCCCCAAGAATCCTTAAGGAAACCGTGATGACAACACCTGAACTATTTGGTTCATGAAGTCTCATTCATACAGTCATGTTGCATCTCTAAATGTGCAGTGCAAGAATAAAGATCTATTATAACACGAAGTGCCTTAGCCAATAAAACTCAAGACAACACTCAAATTCTGAACTGATGCATTGATACAATGCATGCCCAAGCCTGTAAATCTCGAGACTCAATCACATATTTTGTCATTTTAATAACAAATCATATGTTTCTCCATATCATAGGTTTTACAATTTAACATCCAATTTTGACTCATAATATCTCTAACATTGGATTTTCCTATTTAATCTTCCTGTAACATTCTAATGAAATTCACAATATGATTCCCGATTCAATTGAATGGTTTCTTCAAAATTGAGCTTATTTAGTTTTTTTGATACACACTTTCCATGAAAAACACATCTGAAATTGAAATTTCCCATATCTCATCTTGAATATGTTCCATGAAGCAGATCCTCAATGACCACATTGAACGAAATAAGAGGAAACAGGTTGAGCCATGCCTGACTGACTATTCTAAAAAATGATTGGCATAGACTACTAGTTTATCATAACCCAAAACATGATTCCTTATCCCAAGTAACTTTTCATTTATCCTCATCACAGATATAAAAGTATATAACTGACTTTTAGTGGCATATCCAAGTCAAAAAATCCATTTATGTTGTCCCGCTGCAACACAAAGATGCATATATACCTTATCGATCACACATAGAATGTTACCCATTTAAAAATCTCATCTGAGGCTGACTGAAGTTCAGGGTAACCTCATAATCACCAATAGGAGTCTAAGAGATCATGAAATATTGTCAGTATTACATCATCTACAAGTGATACATCAGTACATGTCTTAAACGTCGACCCTTCAGGAACACTGACATATCCCATAGCAGCATCTGACGGGTGATCAAGTCCAAGGAAACTAGTCTCCCTAATTTCGTATAATTTGTTCTTAATTAGAAACCCATGTATCAATCCAGACTAACCATGTATTAACAAGCGATGCATGTTTCCAGAATGAAACTACCCAAGAGTTGATTTATCAATCCCAATAAAGTTTAATTTAGTGGGACATATAACTAACACTCTATTAGTATATCATGAACAATGTAAATATAGGGGACATGATAATCATTAAGACTTGGGTGCACCGATAGGGTATTATTAATTTCTATGAAGACCAGAGACACTCTCGTCTCTCTTAATATGAAGTGAATGATTTGGTTTTCACCCAACCATACTAAAAAATTAAAGGGAAGAATAGTCAATCATTGAATGGTTGAATTATTCTAAAAAAATCTCAGCATCACATGTCAATGCATCTCCATTACCCGACCATAAAGAATTTTCCAGCTAAGGCCACTAATGTTCTCTCAGGCATGAACACTAGAGTCTAACATGACTATTAGTGTTTTAATGGGTTCGTAAACATCAAACCATATCATCGTTAATAGAGCTCACATGAACCTGCATAATAAAAGCTTAACAACCTCAAGGTAATTCAAAAGCAGTACTTACTATTTTCAAATGGTTCTCTTTATTTGTGTTCCTTCTACTAGGTAGGAAACATTTTACTATAATTGATGCGGTTCTCCCGACCTTAGGAGTGTCCTATTCATCACTTACTAAGAAATGTATTTAATCCCACGACTCATGCTCCAACAACCACTAAACATGGGTTCTGGGTGTGTCCAACACAATATCAACAAGAATTAAACCAATAAGGAAGGATAGACTAGAATCCTACAAGAGAACTAGACAAGATTTACTTTAGACTTACACATGAAAATCTTCTCTAGTTATTTCCATGTATTCCATGGCATTATGAAAAAGAGACGAAATAACTTAACTAGAAAGTGAAAACACCGAATCCTCATTGGATCAATATCTCGAGCATTAGAATAAGTCATATTTAATTAAATTCATAGGTCACTCTACTCTAAAGATGACCTGAGAATGTAAGGCAACAACTCAAATCTTAAATGAGTACTACCAAACTATAATTATTCACTACACTATTTAGAAACTTGAGGAGTATTTCATGTACTCATGCATACAATAATATCGTTTTAGAACCTAAATGAAACATCCTTGATATAAACTATAGTCTTATCAGACCTATGAGTTATAAAATCAGATGGAATGTGAAAATAATCAACCCATATTCATGCCATCCCATGTGAATGCGAAATAGGTGGATGACCTTATGAGTCATCCCACACTGAAGTGGCTGACCATGACTTATGAATTTCGATCCTTCTAAAATTTACCATTTCATTATTCTTATGTTCATAATGAGAGTTAAAAAAATACAAAACTACCCATCCAACCTTAGTGTCATTTTGGAAACTAAGAGTCCTACTAGGGACATCAGAAATCGAATGACACATTTTGTTAGAAAAATACTAGAATTTAAAGCATCAACCCTATTAAGGGGGTAATGATTGAAAATTAACTAGGATAAATGGATTATCACTTTGGGTAGAATGAACTTATGGGAAACACTCACAATCTTGTTCTAATGAATCCACTTATGGAAACATTTAAACTACCCTTACAATAGTGTTAAAACTAAGGTCACCACTTTTAGGTTTTATTTGAGCCAAATCATTTATTTAAATTTGAACATAAAACATTTAAATGCTTGTTTTAAACCCCTAGTATTGTTCATAATTCATACATTATTTGGAAGTATAATTAGATAAACTCCAAGGCACAGATGCATGCTATATTAAATTTCCTTTTTGAAACATGGTTAATTTAACAAAAATCATGTTTTAATTTGGGAAATTTATCCCATAAATTATTTTACCCATTTAATTTATCAATAAAGTTATCACAATTGGTCTCAATTAAATAAAAATATAAATTCTTGTTTATAGAGTAAAACACCCTTTAAGTTGTAATTTACATTTTAATTAACTAAAGACACATAAATAATAAATCTCAAACGTTTGTAATGGGGTATTTTATTTATTAGAGAGGGGACTAGTCAAGTAAGATTCCATCAGACCTATATATGTAAAACCAAAATAAATGTATGCATTCATGTTAAATAACCATCTATATATAACATACATAGCCCCATGGGGTTAAGCACTAAGTCATATCAAATGAAAGGGGACCTATGAGGATCTCACTCATGTAGGAGGAAATGTGACCTCAAAGGGCATCATAAAGTCATTCAGGTTCATCAAAATTCTACCTGAGGCATGTTAAACTTTAACATTTTGAAACAACCTTATTAGATTCATCTAATAGGCATTTAACACCATGACCAACCTACTTGGGTTGATTCTGGTCTATCACAAAAATAGCACTCCCCAACTTACCTACTTGGGTCTATTTGTGAATTTATAAATTTATCCATATGGGTTTTCTTGCCCAAGTGATTGAGGTACAAGAAATTTTAAAGGAAAACAACCCATTTAAGTTTGAAATTAAACAGATTTTGTGTTTATATTATAGTTTCAAGATATATAAATCTCATAATCAATGGTTTTATTATATGGGTCACCATTTTCCAATTTATATAGCTTTAATATGCTTTATAGAATGCTAATTGACTCCCATTTAATCGCCACCAATCAATGTTTTAACCCTTGTATCAAATGGTTCAAAGATCAATCACGAAATAATTTTTTAATTAAGGTGTCACCATCAATCTATGAGGGAAAACACCATTTAGGTTGATAATGACACTTTAATAAAAAACATTATAGTAAAAGTATAACTATGCATTATAATCATAGAAATTACATATAGGTAAACATGGAAATAAGCATAGAATCATGGAATACAAAGGTAGACATGATTAAAAAATCACAGAAGCATGATGTATAGGAAAACATACTAAAATAACTGAACATCATATTAAACAACAATCATGATAATCAAATACCTATGAAAGTATATAAAACTAAACATTGTACTGAAATACCTTTCATGGTATATAACAGGCATACTAGTAAACATGAAAGATACATCAATAAATCTCAAACAACCTAGAAATGCAATTTACATGGTATGGATTATTCAGGGAATACGAATCACTATGTACCTATAATGAGGCATGAAATGTTGTATCATTATAATAATGGGAAATGTGTAGAGTGAAATAAATCTCATGAATCAATATTTAGTGGAAAGTACACCATTCACCCAAGGTGAAATCGTAATCAACAGTAATAGAAAAAACATGAACAAAAATATCATCCCTAACCACTTGGACTTTTGCACGTGCGTGGGTTGATCACTACGAGACATGGCTATTTATCAAGAATCGACACATTCCTATTGTCACGACCCCCTCCCCACAAAGTGTACCCCTCATGTGCTGGCAATGTGAAAAGGGAGATAATGACCCCTGAGTCCCGCCTCCAGTAGGCCCCGGGTTGGCGTCTAGCACCGAGGGTATAATAAACACACAAATGGGAGGTATTACCCTCTAAGAGAAGAAATTCGGAAGAGAGAGATAAGACAGACACCAACCAACTCCAACTCATAACTGAAATATAAAAGAAACCCATGTACATATATGAAATTCCATGAAAAAGTACTACAACTGAAAGGGAAAACTGCAAGTGCTCAAAAGAAAGTAAAAACAGCTGCAACCACAAGCCCGAACAGATCCTGCAACCCTAACCTAGTAGAAACTAGATTGATCTCCAACATGCTCCAAGTGACCTGAAAAATAGTTTATATATACATAGGGTGAGTATAACAGTATACTTAGTAGGATCCTCCCCGAAGCCTCTCGTGCAAAGGTAAAGAAAGCATGCTAAAGCACAGTGAACAACAAGTGAAACTAACTCGTCACCTAAACATGTATACTAGGTTCCCAAACTCACCATGGCTACCCTCGCCAAGTAACATGTACAAGAATATATAATATAGTAAAGAATATCAAGGTTACCCTGCTACTACTTCCCCAATGGTTTTCCACTCTCCCCAATGACATACATCCTGTGCATCTCTCTCCAAAGGCTTGCCCGCAAACACTTGGGCTAAGATCCACAATCTGCACCACGTGCACCACAAAGGCTTGCCCGCAGACACCTGTGAAAAGAACCACACCATCATCATAGCCAAAAGTAACCAGGTAGTTTCCGGGAGCCACCACATCTCGCATAACATGTATCATATGTCGGGTATTATACCTCAAGCCATTACAACCCATACACCGAGTAAGGATCCTCAAGCCATCACAGCCTATGCACGTTACACCTATAGTATTCCATAGGATACTATATCCAGAATATATGTGTGTGAATAACCACAATCCATTACAGCCCTCTACACACATATATGGGGACAACTAACCACTGTACCTAATGGCACTAGTATCTACCAAGAGAAGAGAGAAGGGTCAAAGGGGGTAGTCAACCATTCATCCTCCCACTAGAATGTTCGGGAAAACACCCCCCCCAGCTCTCAGAATCCTCGGGGTGTCATTTTCCCTTACTGACAGGGTGGAGTAGTGTATAGAAACACAAAATTAAAGAATATATTATAACTCACAACCACACTATGGGCATATCCTAGTCCTAGAAACAACTACTGCTAATATCTCTCGGACTCCAGGCTGCCACTTCTAAGACTAGGTATCCTATAAGCACACAACCATTTAAGGGATTTATTAGATTACTTTATTCCCTTTTTATCAATTCCACTGTACGTTAATTAAATCTTCAAACATTAATTAACCAAGAAAAATTACACATAAAAAATTCATTAACATCACATCCAAAATCCACTGTCCTTTCAAAAGTTCTCAACCTCATTATTATGTTTCAACAACTCCAACCCCATGGGATAAAATCATTTATTTACACATTCATTACAGAATTGCATTCCCATATTCCCATGAATTCTATAAAATCATAATATAATACTAAAATCAAAGGGGCTCAACACGGTGCATAGATGTTCTACCCGTCGAGTATTTTCCGCTTATAGCAAGGGCGTTGACCCATTCTCCCTGGAGAGGCTAAACACGGAAAGCACGTGACATACCTTGCGTGTCTTCACCTCTTTTGGAAGAAGGGTAAGAAATACCAGCTTCCATGATCTGTGGGGAAAATCAAAGCAGATAAACAACCAAAGAATCCACAAGCATCCAACAACCACATCCATCCCATTCCATCATCCCTGGTGTCCTCCCCGACACCCACATGCATAAACCGATGAATCTCACAACTCTAGGCATCATTCGATGCCACAACCACAAGGCCTCCATGCCCCCACATATCACAACACCCTCCCAGGGTCACATCACTACAAAAGCAGCAGGAAAACAAACATCACATCAAATTGGGCTCTTGGCCCTTTTACAAGGCATCTGTCCTTCAGACAACAAGTACAAACAGATTTCAGGTTTACCAACCAACTGAATTAAACACATACATCAACATCAATTTGATTAACATCAAATGGGAACAACAACAACAAAAACAACAACCAGATTAGTTTACATGCCTCTTTATCTTTATCCAATTAATTATAAATTAATTTGGCTTTATGTTCTTTATTAATTTCATTAAGAACAACATGCTAATAAGAAAGGCATAGAAATCACACTATCTAGAAAATCAAAAGGAAAACCGTTATCACAGTATAAAGCAAAGAAATGTGATCAAACCAATTCTTTTAATCAGGTTCAAGTATTTAATTAGGTCGATTTCATTTTGATCCAAAGGTATAAATCATGCTAACTCTACAATTGCACATAAACAATTAGGGAATCCATAAACACCATATCTCAACGGTTTTGATGGAAACCACAACGGTCGAAGAACGCCCAAGAAGACCGGGGAGATTCACCAGGGATCCTCCCTAGATGACTTCTCATAACACAACCAAGACCAAAGCTCATCATAATTGACATCCACACACTTAGATCTTCTCATAACAGGCATATATCTAAGATCCCGAGAGGAGAGTAGGAGTAGATCTAGGTAGATCTAAGAAACCCGACAAAAAGGATCACATACCTCGAGATACCGGCTTCTATTCACCATGGGAAGCCTCCGTATTGCCTCCAAAACACTTGGGAGAGGTTTTCTAACCTTCAAGGGAGAGTAATCCCGAGTTAGGGACGCTTAGGGGCTTAAATGAGGTGACTAACGGAAAAACGAGTTAGATCCACAATTTTAGGATCTAACTTTAAGTGCCCGTACGGTTTAACAAATCGTGCGCTAACCGTGCGTTAGCTTCTGACTCATCAAAAACACCTCGCACAGTTAGTCCACATGGTTAGATAAACTGTGTGCTAACCATACGTTAGCCACTTCCTCTAACACCAACCTCGCACGGTTTGGCCGCACGGTTTAGGAAAACCGTGCGCCAACCGTGCGAAGGCCATAACCCTTTAACTTTCTTTAAAAGTCAACCCAAACACACTCCAAGCCACCTTAACCTTCCAGAACACCTCTAATACCACATTTTCACAATGGAATAGACCGGAGAGGTCTGGGCCATTACATCAGATACCTCTCAAAACATTCTCGTCCTTGAGAATCCAAAACCCACCAAAAGAGAAAACGAAATAGGGTCTGAACAACCACTCCTCAAGACACCTCTCAAGAGAAAGCAAGCCACCAAAGCAACAAAGGGAGCCATCTCATAAACATGAAAGTTTCACAACCCCAAAAGTTACAAAGTCACATGAAAAGAGTCAAACATAAAACAACTCTGGGTACTGGACATGCATCTGTGAATCATGTTCTCGGGTACAGTCTTCTAAGCCACTGTGTCACCACAAGACACGAACTAAGGGGATAGAACGCCCACACAAGTCCTTCTCCTTGTGGTATTGGATCTCCATAGGTTGCTCCTCAAAGGTTGCATCACCATCAACATTGATCTCTCCCCAATCGATGATGTGAGAGTCATCATGAAGATAACATCAGAGCTGCGATACATGGAAAACATCATGTATCTGACACATCTGTGGGGGAAGTTCTACTCGATACGCCATAGCCCCAGCATGAGATAACACCTCGAAAGGGCCAACACACCGGGAGAATGATTACTCCCAAAACCAAACCTTCACTGCACATGACGGGGATTCACCTTCAGAAACACATGATCCCCAACATCAAACTCTAAGGGTCTCCTTCTTTGATCGGCATAGGATTTCTGAGGATCTTGCGCTACCTTCATCCTCTCACGAATCACATGAACCATCTCTGTTATATTCTGAACTATTTCCGGTCCAAGAATTTCTAACTCTTCGAACACATTCCAACACAACGGAGAATGACAAGGCCAGCCATATAATGCTTAAAACGGTGCCATACCGATGGTGGAGTGAAACTATTATTGTAAGAGAACTCCACCAAGGGTAAGGGCCACATCCATGAGCTTCCAAAATCAAGAACACAAGAGCGTAACATGTCTTCAATAGTCTGGATTGTTCGCTCCGTCTGACCATCTGTTTGAGGATGAAAAGCAGTGCTAAGGAATAGTTGAGAACCGAAGGAATGTTGGAGACCTCTCCACACCCTGGAGGTAAAATGAGGATCTAGATCAGAAATGATCATCCTAGGGACTCCATGAAGTCTCACCACCTCTTCCAGATACTGACTCGACAAAACTTCCACTAAGCTTGACTCTTTGATTGATATAAAATGGGATGATTTTGTTAAATGATCCACTACCACCCAAATAGAATCATAACCACCTGGAGATCGAGGTAAACCAGTAACAAAGTCCATTGAGATGTCCTCCCACTTCCACTGAGGAATCTATAATGGCTAGAGAAGACCACCAGGAACACAGTGTTCAACCTTCACCTTCTATCAGAATAAACATCGAGACACAAACTCCGCAACCGCACGCTTCAGCCCAGGCCACCAAAAATGGATCCTCAGGGATCGGTACGTCTTTTTCACGCCAGGATGTACTGGTAAAGGTGAACTCTGGAACTCTCTAAGAACCGTCTCGCACATCGACAAAGGGACAAACAGACTTCCATGATACAACAATCAGTGTTATTCATCTTCACTCCAACCATCAGGGGCCTCACCACAAACAAATCGGTCTCTCCAGACTTCCACCTCTAGATCACCCAACAGGGACTCTTCCACCTTCTACATCAGGGATGACTGCACCATCATCTGGAAAAGACAATCTCTATCTTTGAATTCTTCCATATCAATATGCAAAGCTGACAGTTGTTCCATTACTCTCCAAGAATCACCAGATTCACACACAGCATCACTACGTGACTTTCGGCTCAGCGTATCAGCCAAAAAATTTCCATTTCTAGGTGTATACGATATTTCGAAGTCGTATTCCCGTAATAACTCCATCCACCGACGTTGTCGTGAGTTTAAGTCACATTGGGAGAAACAATTCCTCAAACTCTTATGATCGGTGAAAACCACGAAGCGCTCACCAATGAGGTAATGTCTCCACAACTTCAGAGCAAACACCACGGATTCCATCTCAAGATCATGGGTGGAATAGTTGCGTTCATGGAGACTCAACTTCTGAGACCCATAAGAAACAACTGACCTCTGCTGCATGAGAATTCAGCCTAACCCCAGATGTGAAGCATCGTAGAAAACATCAAAATGAACTCCCCCAGCTGGAAGACAAAGGACTGGAGCACTTACTAACTTCTCCTTTAGATACTCAAAAGATGCCTGACACTGATCAGTCCATATGAATGCCTGATCCTTCCTAGTCAAAGCTATCAGAGGAGTTGCAACCTGTGAGAAATTGGCTACAAACCTATGGTACTAGCCTGTGAGACTGAGGAAACTTCACACATATGAAACTGTCTTGGGAGCTTCCCAAGACACAACTGCTTCAATATTTGATGGATCAAAAACTACTCCCTGTTGGGACACAACATTCCCCAAGAAATGGACTTCTCGAGCCCAAAACTCAAACATCGACAACTTCCTGAATAGCTGATGTTGACGAAGTGCTCCCAAAATGGATCGTAGATGCTCTGCATGCTCCTCTTTAGATATGGAGTACCCAAGGATGTCGTCGATGAAAACTACCATGAACATGTCTAGGAACCCACGGAACATATTATTCATCAAACCCATGAACAAAGCTGGAGAATTAGTTACACCAAATGGCATTACAACGAACTCATAATGCCCATGACGACAATATAATGTAGTCTTCAGGATAACCTCATCCTTCACACACATATGATGATATCCTAACTGCAAGTCGATCTTTGAGAACCAACATGCACCCTTCAGTTGATCGAATAAATCATCAATCCACGAAAGAGGATAGAGATTCTTTATTGTCACTTTGTTTAAGAGACGATAATCGACACATAACCGTAAACTACCGTCAGCCTTGTTTACAAAAAAAACTGGTGCACCCCATGGTGACACACTTGGCTGAACAAAACCGTACTGCAACAGACCATCAAGCTGTATATGCAGCTCTCGCAACTCAGAAGGGGCCATCCTATATGGAGACATAGAGATAGAAGACGCTCCTGGATGTAGCTCGATCCCGAACTCGATCTCTCGTCGAGGGGGTAAGTCTACAACCTCTACTGGAAAGACATCAGGGTGCTCCTCTACGACCCAAGGAAACGCCAACTGCTGAACCTCTAAAGAACTCAGCATCATCTCATCCATTATGGACAATAAATATGAAACACGCCTATGACACATCCGAGGATCTCGCTCACCGACAAACACCACTTTCTCTCCATCCGCACCAAAGAAAACGACCTTCTTCTGGAATCAATCCATGATATCCTACACCGAATACAACCAATCCTTGCCGAGGATGACATCATATTGTTGTATCCGTAAATATAGGAAATATCCCCAAGAGCGGTGTTTCCCCAACACTAGTTCACAGTCTCTAAATACTTCAAACAAGCCAGCTCGACCTCCAACTGGCGTAATCAACGCCAAGGGCACTGGAATCCTCTACACCTCAAGTCCCAAATCATGGACAAGGGTAGGTTATATTAAAGAGTGTGTCTCTCCTGAATCAAACAAGGCATACACCAAGGTAGAAAACAAGTAGAGGGAACCTCTAACGACATCTGTCTCATCTGGCGCTGGCAACATAGGATCATGAAGCTGTCCACGACCTCCTCCACAACCTCTTCGACCCTAATGACGACCACCACCACGGTCGTGCTCTACTCTCTGAGGACGGGGAGATTCCTGGGGTTGTCCTTTGCCTACCCCATCTACCCTCTACTGATCTAATGATGGTGCAACTGACTGCCGCTGCCTCGGCTAGAACTACCTCAACGGAGGAACCTAGAGCGTAGCACCCGGTACACGATGATCACTCTGAAAGGTCGGGCACTCCTGCGGTTGATGGCCATGAACACCAAAAAAAGAAAGCACCTGATCCCTTGGCATAGGCCTGAGACTTGCTGCCTCCAGAGAAACGAGATGTGAAGGGTTGGGACCTACCCCCGGCTGAACCGAAACTCTTATGCCCTGAAAACCGGGAACCCCGGACCGCAGCTCTTCTTCATGAGGAATCATGCTGATTCGCCTCTCGAGATGATCTGGTCCTGGCCAAAGTCCTATCGACAACCTCTTCCCTTGCCATCACCTCATGATATGTCTTCAGCATAAATGGGGTGACCTGGCACTGGATCTCTGGATGCAAAGCCTCCTCGAAATGCCTCGCCTTGGCCTCCTCATATGGTAACAGGTCCAAAGCATATCGTAAAAGGTTCCTGAAATAGATTCCAAACTCTCGAACAGTAGAGCTCCCCTATCGAAGGGTAAGAAGATCCTGGCGACTGGACGCCTTCGCGGTTGAGGAAAGAAACTCGACTCTAAACTTGTCTCGGAACTCCTCCCATGAGATCGTTGACTCCTCACAATCGCTGAGGAACAAGAAACACTGTTTCCTTGCTACTCCATGCAGCATCGTCACAGCTAAAAACACCCAGTGCTCCTTCCGAGAATGGATAGAACTAAAACCTATCTCGACCTCCTCCAACCAGTCTTCCGTGAATGCATCTGAAATAGATCCCTCGTACTTCTGCAGACTGTAGCACTGAAACTCTCGGAGTGTCTTCCTCCATGTGTCGTCATCGTCAACCTCTAACCTACGACGATCTGCTGGAAGATCCTATTGGGCATCTTCTATGCGAGCCTGACGAGGACATCCACCTGGAGCCATACCAACAAAATAACAAACACTTAGAGCTCCTAAACCTAGAATATGGAAGAATCAACATTAATTAATTAATTGTTTTCTTTTATTCATTTTAGGTTAATCTATCCTAAGGTCTACCCATTCAAACATAGGCACAAATAAGAATGATTCATGATCCTTTCCTACGTCTCCACCCAACAACCAGTATCACCTTGTTTAGTAGAAATTGTAAACTTAAAGGACCATACATCAGATCATTGGGAGCCCTAAATGCCTATGTATCAGCCAGTCTCTAGTGTTTACCTCACTTTCCAAACATGAATGACACTGTTTCCCTACAAACCCATGAAACCTCACCTGTGCCTAACTCCAAACTTCATCCTATCCCTAAACCTGCCTCTGATACCACTCTGTCATGACCCCATCCCCACAAAGTGTACCTCTCCTGGGTCAGCAATGTGAAAAGGGTGATAATGACCCCTGAGTCCCGCCTCCAGTAGGCCCCGGGTTGGCGACTAGCACCAATGGTATAATAAACACGCAAATGGGAGGCATTACCCTCTAAGAGAACACATGCGGAAGAGAGAGATAAGATAGACACCAACCAACTCCAACTCGTAATTGAAATATAAATGAAACCCAAGTATATATATGAAATTCAATGAAAAAGTAATACAACTGAAAGGGAAAACTGAAAGTGCTCAAAAGAAAGTAAAAATAGCTACAACCACATACCCGAACAGCTCCTGCAACCCCAAGCTAGTAGAAACTAGCATGATCTCCAACCTGCTCCAAGTGACCTGAAAAACAGTTTATATATATGTAGGGTGAATATTACAGTATACTCAATAGAATCCTCCCCAAAGCCACTCGTGTAAAGGTAAAGAAATAATGCTAAAGCACAATGAACAATAAGTGAAACTATCTCGTCACCTAAATAGGTATACTAGGTTCCCAACCTCACCATGGATACCCTCACCAAGTAATGCATAAAAGAATATATCATATAGTAATGAATATCAAGGGTACCTCGCTACTACTTCCCCACTGGTTTTCCACTTTTCCCCAATGACATACGTCCTGTGCATATCTCTCCAAAGGCTTTCCCGCAGACACCTGGGCTAAGCTCCACAATCTACACCACGTGCACCACAAAGGCTTGCCCGCAGACACCTGGGTGAAGCACCACACCATCCTCACAACCAAAAGTAACCAGGTAGTTTCCGGGATCCACCACAGCTCGCATAATGTGTATCATACGTCAGGTATTATACCTCAAGCCATTACAGCACATACACTGAGTAAGGATCCTCAAGCCATTACATCCTATGCACGTTACACCTATAGTAGTCCATAGGATACTATATCCAGAATATATGTGTGTCAATAACCACAAGACATTAAAGCCCTCTACACACATATATGGGGTAAACTAACCACTGTGCCTAATGGAACTAGTATCTACCAAGATAAGAGAGCGGGGTCAAAGGGGGTAGTCAACCATTCATCCTCCCACCAAAATGTTGGGGAAAACACCCCTCTAGGGCTCAAAATTCCTGATGTGTTAGTTTCCCTTACTAAGAGGTTGGAGTATCGTATAGAGTCACAAAAGTACAAAATATATTATAACTCACAACGACACTATGGGCATAACCTAGTCTTAGGAAAAACTTCATCTAACGTCTCTCGGACTCCAGGCTTCCACTTCTAAGACTAGGTATCCTATAGGCACACAACCATTTAAAGAATTTATTAGATTACTCCATTCCCTTTTTATCAATTCCACTATATGTTAATTAATTATTCAAACATTAATTAACCAAGAACAATTCCACCTAAAAAATCCATTAACATAATATCCAAAACCCACTGTCCTTTCAAAATATCTAAACCTCATCATTAGTTTTCAACAACTCCTGCCCCATGGGTTAACATCATTTATTTAATCATTCATTACAGAATTAATTTCCCATATTCCCAGGAATTTTTTAAAAGAATCCTATGCTACTAAACACAAGGGGGATCAACATGGTGAGTAGATGTACTGCCCGTCGATTCATTCCCGCCTATAGCAAGATCATAGACCCATTCACCCTAGAGAGGCTAAACACGAAAATCACATGGAAAACCCCGCGTGTCATCAACTCTTTCGGAAGAAGGGTAAGCAAGACCAGCTTCCTTGAGCAATGGGGAAAAGAAAATCAGATAAATAACCAAAGAATCCAGAAGAATCCAACAACAACATCCATCCCATTCCATCATCCCCGGTGTCCTCCCCGACACCCACATGCTTAAACTGATGCATGTCTCCACTCTAGGAGTCATCCACTGCCACAACCACAAGGCCTCCATTCCCCCACATATCACAACACCCTCCCAGGGTCACATCACCGCACAAGCAGCAGGAAGAAATACATCACATCAAATTGGGCTCTTGGACCTTTTATAAGGAATCCAACCTTCAAACAACAAGTAACAACAAATTTTAGGTTTACCAACCAACTGAATTAAACACGCACATCAGCATCAATTTGATTAACATCAAATGGGAACAACAACCACAACAACAACAACTGGATTCTTTTACATGCCTCTTTAACTTTATCCAATTAATTATCACTTAATTCCATCTTTACATTCTTTATCAATTTCGTCAAGAACAATATGCTAACAATCAAGGCATAGATATTACACTATATAGAAAATCTAGAGGCAAACTATTATCACGGTACAAAGAAACAACATGTGATCAAACCAATTCTTTTAATCCAGTTCAAGTATTTAATTAGGTCAATTTCATTGTGATCCAAAGGGCTAAATCATGCTAACTCTATAATTATCCATAAAAAATTAGGGAATCCATGAATACCCTACCTCAACGGTTTTGACAGAAACCACAACGGTCGAAGAACGCTTAAGAAGACCGAGCAGATTCACCAAGGATCCTCCCTAGATCTCTTCTCATAACACAAAAAAGACCAAAGCTCATCATAATCAACATCCACACACTTATACCTACCCATAACAGGCGTAGATCTAAGATCCCGAGAGGAGAGGAGGAGTAGATCAAGGTAGATATAAGAAACCCAACAAAAGGATCACATACCTCGAGAAACCAGATTCAATTCGCCAAGGGAAGCCTCCAGATTGCATCCAAAACTATTGGGAGAGGTTTTATAACCTTCAAGGGAGAGTAATAATGAGTTAGGACCGCTTAGGGGATTAAACGAGGTGATTAAAGGAAAAATGAGTTAGATACACAATTTTAGGATCTAACTTTTAGTTCCTACACGGTTAGTCCACATGGTTTAACAAAATGTGCGCTAACCAAGCGTTAGCTTCTGCCTTTTCAAACACTCCTCGCACTGTTAGTCCACACGGTTAGACAAACTTTGTGTTAAACGTGTATTAGCCTCTACCTCCAACACCAGCCTTGCAAGGTTTGGCCACACGGTTTAGGAAAACCATGTGCCAACCATGCGAAGTCCATAACCCTTTAACTTTCCATAAAAGTCCACCCAAATGCACACCAAGCCACCTTAACCTTTCAGAACACCACTAACACCACATTGGAAAAAATGAATGGATAGGAGAGGTCTAGTACATTACACCTAGTATCATATATACTAGTAAAAAATATTATGAAAAGGGAAAATAATATCCCTTGATAGAAGTTTTTAATGTATTTACCTAACTGACTATAAAACCAGTAGTTGGACTAGTCACCACATGGCCTCAAGTGTGCCTCCCCATATGCCATTGGCTGCAGACTAGAAGTAAGGGCCCAGTGATGGTACAATGGGGAGACTATACCCTCATGATCAAAGTAGAAAAATGTTACAAGATATAATAAATAAATCACTCAATAATAGAAGCATGCATGACGTAGGAATGATGTAAGAAGGCATTGACGTAGGCACGACACAAGCTGACGGTGGCAGAGGCACGATGTAGGCCTAACGAAGGCATGACTCTGCACTGGGTCTATAGACCAAATTGTGGATCTTGGTCCATGTAACAGGCTTTATGCCCAATGGTCATTCAGGATAGGTATTGAATAAATAAGGTTTGATGGATGGGTTATACCTTAGAGGGGATATGACCTAACTTTCCAGCCTCTATGTGTGGTTTGTGTGTGTTTAATATAATTTTACCCAAAAAATGTAACACATGGATAAATAAATGAATAAAAATATATAAGGGTGATCAACATGAGAATGTTGATTACTAGCTCAGTCTTGTGCTACTAAACTCCCATGTATAATTCACAACACAAGAAACAATCCATAGAAGTGAAACCATGAGGACGTCATGGGTACCCCAGGTGTAATGGCATCCCCGAGTATGGTGTATGATATAATGAATAGGCCACCACTATTGTCTTCTAAATCATAATCCATTCTGTGATATAAATTACATTTTTTGTAGGAATAACAAATAAATCGATTATAAATAATTAGATAAAGATAAAAAGTTAGGTTCATGATCCTCAAGGTTACCTAGATGTCCATACCACATTTGGCATAAACCAAAATTCTTTTGAACCAAGGTGAACTTGTACAGATGGTATGTGGTGTTATAATGGGTCATCATTAATCTAGGCATCAAGACTGGACCAAACCTAAGAATGTTGATTTTCTTGGAAGATGCATCCCTATAAATAGTTAATAATACTTAGTCTTTAATATAAAATTCATCATTATAATTTTAATCAATGTCACACTAATCCCATCCAAGGTGATCTGAGAATAAATCTCATGTATCAATCCATGGGAACTATAATTACCTAATACCAAAAGAGTTCATCAAATGGGGTCCATAAAAGGAATCCCAATTATAACTCTCAGCATGGAGTGAAACAAACCCTCCAAGCCCATCCCTAGTATTTGACATTGGGGACTGAGTATCACTCACGGGATGGTATTACCATCAATCCACCAAGCCCATCCATGATGTCTCCTGTAGGGAATCAGTATTGGTTATGCATAGGTAGTAAAAATCCATGGTGATCCCATCCATGGCATACCGTGCATCACTCACGTTATATCACAACTCAAGTTTCATATGAGCCCATCCTAGGAATCCTAAGAATGGAGACTCAAGTATCACCCATGTTACATGTAATCTCTAATGTCCTATGAGCCTATCCAAGGTGTTCTTTAACTATATCACGAGTACCACTCAAGGTGTATCATTATTTATTTAATGGAGAAAGTTATATTCCTAAACATGCCTCATCACTAGTCATGTACTTTTAGAGGTCCAATCCCATTTACCAATTCCATTAAGGAATAAGATATGACACATAATTAAGCATTCCATAACCCATTATGAAGACACTAAAAGAGTTTCATGCCCATAAACATGTCATTTAATTTAATATGTTTTCCTTTTCATTATTAGTGAATACCAAGAATCAAATAAATGTGTTACAACTAGGTTGACTACCCATATTAGATGAAACCTTACATAAAATTTTATAAGATATGCCATGATTACTTGAATTACATATAGTATCATCACATTCATTCCATAAGAATTTGTCCATAAATAATTATGATATGGTTTGGAGACAAAATGATAACATAGGGGTATCACATTATACCGTGTTCTAATTAATCAACTGGTTGAATTTTAGAAGACAACATACCTAAGAATGTGGGTTTTATTAGATATCATTTAATTAATCAAAAGCATTATGGGTGGTTCAAACTTTAGTTTCAAGTCCATCAATAATTCTAATTTAATTTAGAAGTGATACTATATTTAATATGTTATCATCTACAATTTAAACAATGCATATAAGAGGCAACATGTAGAAATACCAACGCACAACACAAGAATGTAAGTTATAAATGGAAATACATTATGTAAAATATATATATAAAATATAACCCATGATTAAAATATCCCACACATCCAATATTGAGGCTTGAAATATCCTAGTTTTTGAAAAATAGAATTAATGGATGAATGCCCTGAAAATTGGGAAAATTATCTCGCACCATAAAAAAAGTAATGATGGAAAAAACAAAACAATATTATAGGGAAGATAAGTTGTAGAATCACCAAGGGATATCCAAAACACATGATGACACTTGGATTTGAGATTTGATGGAAGTGATCCCTCTATAGATAGGAGGAGAGGAGAAACTCAAGCGGCTAGTGGGAGGCACTGCTAGTGTTGGAGAATAAAGGAGGAATATAAAATAAGGTGGTAGGGGAATTTTGGGGATTTCATCCCTTTAAATGAGGTGCATGATTTGGTATCATGGTTGGACACACAGTACATCAACTATGTGCCCAATAATACCTAAGGAACCCTACCACATGGTCTAGCTGCACAGTTTGACTAACCGTGTGCAGTCTGTGCAAAATCCAAATGTTAAGAAGTACATAACTCCCACATAGTCATGCAACTCATCAAGAACTGTTAGATTATTAGAACAAACCATGGAAGACATCCAGCTCCTCTAGATCAGCTTCACAGTTTTCCCTTAGGGCCACACAGTTTTAGAAAAATAGTGTTCCCCTGTCAGTGTACTCTGGATTTGAAGAGTATGGGTCCGATAGTCCCAAAACATGATGGAACACTCGAGGACCTTCTCAAGACTTCAAAAAAGTCTAAAAACACCCCAATTATGTCTTTTAACTCTTTTAATTTCAATTTTAATATTTATTTACAATTTGGTTCATCCATCAAACTTAATATTCATATTTGTTTGAAAAAACATTCATTCAGTACAAAAATATGGGACACTAAAACATTACACTATGTAAATAGTGAGCCCCTAACATAGATCATTCAACCTATAAGTTAGAGAAATATCCAAAGAAATATCCTTCTTGTCCTAGTTTCTGAGTCTTCCCCCTAAATTCTTCTCATTTGATACCACCTCATTGAAATAACCTATACTTGCCCATATAATTGAGACATCATCCCCCATCCACTTCAATAATTCACACAATTTTCTTATTAAACTATGATAAATATGACTATAAAATCACATGAAACTCTAGGAGTACTTCTTTTGATGAAGATAGTTGTACACATCAATATGATAATCATACAAAGATTAATGTTTTACCTAAACATGTTGGATACCAACCAAAATTAATCCCCATAAGAGACCTCTAAAAGGTGAGAAAACACAAAACCAACCAACTAAATTTTTCTTGATGAAATCGATATAATGACTAATTAATCAAGTATCTATTAAGAACATGAGATTAGGACCTTATATCTTTAAAATCTTGAGGATATTATGATATTTTTGGGTGTTCCCAAGTGCTTAAGTAGTTATTTCTATGTCTCTAATCCTCCTAAACCCACTTAAAGAGAATTTTTTTAAGTATAAGCCTGTAATGCCACCTCTTTCTAGATGAAAAGCAATATACCTCCACAAAAATTCCATCTACATGAAAAAAATCTTCTAACAAGTTTAAAATATCACATGACTTAATAGAATCCAAATGCAAAAAATGACTCAAAATAAGGGACATACAAATAGCATGTGCCCCCCATCCTAACATGATTTTTATCCACAAAAATCATCTTAGAGACATCAAAAACAATCTCTTTACTGACTACCCTAGATTCTTCCATCACTTCCACAATCCTTCCACTACTCAAAGATTCCCGTAAAATATAAAATCAACAAATGAACCACCACTACCTATAATCCAAAATTGAACCATCTCAGATTTTACTATAAATGAATTTACTTGGACCTCAATTATGTAGAAAATTATCAACCCCAAATCAAAGAACCCCTTTATATGAATTCAAACCAAAACAACCCATTTTTATTTTAGGCTCCCCCTTAACCAATATATGTAGACCCAACTAAATTTGAATCATAGTTCAAGTAGATATGACTACCCCTTTAGACAATCCTTCTCTAAATGACCGATTTTACAACAAGAGTACCAAAAATCCATAAGATTTTTGAACCAAAAATAAACTTACACATTCCCATTGCCTTCGTATCTAATCCACGAAACCAGTGTAAAGAGGATTATACACCTCCACCTTGATCTTGAGACCTATAGTATATATAAAATCAAATGGGCCATATTTTGAAAAATCCACATCCAACAAATCAAGAAATTTTCAAGCAATAACCGCTATGTTGGAATGGAAAAAAAATAAAAGAGGTAGATTGAGAACCAAGACCCAAAATCAAAAAGTATAAAAATCTAAATACCCTATTATTATAAACTATTCCAATTCATTGAGAGTGAAATTTCTTCCCAAAAAATTCTGAGGACTGAAAAATAAAAATAAATACTTTAATATTTCTTTACTAAATAAATGGTAAAGTATAGATATTTCCTCCTATATTCAATATCTTACAAATGAAATCAAGATTGTAGACTCATAGTAATCTGTTTTGGACTACTGAATCATCAAGAATATGATACAAAATGATTTCCCAAATCAGTTTATTCCATTTCAAAACATGATCCACCTATTCATAATCTTACAGTAAGAGGTTCATCTTCATAAGAAATCTCTGAAGACTTCCATAAATCCTCTTCTAATATAGACACACTCAATCCCCCTCAAGAAAAAATCCACAATAATCCCCATGAAATCATTGACGTAGAAACCCTAGATATGAAAAAATGTGAGAAGAGAGATAGACAAGCACTCCCAATGTATCACACCACTTCTTTAATTTGAATTTCATGGAAAATTTATTTTTTATTTAATATATTTCATTTCCAAATGATACCTTTTAATTAAATTTAATCCACTAATTTTTTACCTTTGATCCTGGTAGGTTGGTATCACATGGTCTCTTGTATTCCTATTTTGGGTATTTTCTTTGTATTTTTCCCTCTCTTGGACTGTTTTTAATTTAATTATATAGTGTGATTACTATAGATCATTAAATATATTAATTATAAATTATAATAAAAATTGATCTAATAAATAATCATAATAATAAATATAAAATACATAAAAATTACTTGTTGATATTTTGACATATTTATGAAATCATTTTTTCAATTTAAAAAATATATTTAAAATATATAATTAAAAATTATAATCCAATTTGAACCTTTAATAAATTAAATCATTTGTGTGTATATTTTCTTAGCCAAAAATTATATTTATTCATTGTTTTAATAACATCATAATTTTCATCCAATTTAATTTTAGGTTTAGTAACAAGTAAATATATTAATCATTTGAGGTAGTATTTCATTATTTTCAAAATTTACTTAATAATTTTTTTTAAATAAAATGAAAATTAATAAAATTTTCCCATCCCATAAATTTGTCTCATTTGACATAAATAAATTATTCTTTAAATATATATATATATATATATATATTGATTCCATGAATAACATAAATGTTTTATTTCACTATATATATATAATAATTTCATTTATTTATAAATCTAGTATTACTAATATAGTAAATACATTTGACTAATTTCAATAAAAAACTAATTTAGTAAAACATCAATTCTGTACTAAAAATTTATAGTCAAAATAAAAAAAAGAATAAAAAGAACAAATAAATAATGATGATGAATAAATTGAATTAGGTGCTTTAAATTATGTTAATGAAAATAAGAATTCTAATTCTTTTTAAAAATATTTACCTTTTTTTAGTTGATGTAAAAGAGAGGGTATCAAATAAATATCATTGATGGAATAAAAAAGGTTTATATTAATTAAATTAGTTCATGGATATTGATCTAGAGGTGAGTTTGTTTAGAAGGATTCCATCCTAGTGATAAACTGATAGCCTTATTGGTTATTCCATGTGAATGGAGCAAAATAAATAGTGTATCTAGGTCAATGTTTATAAATAACATGAAGTGATATTTTTGGGGGTTTGGTGGGATTTGAGCAATATGCCTGATGTATACTAAATAAAGAAATAAATTTAACTTTTTAAGGATAATAATAAAGAGGGATTTTCACCAAACCGCATAAAATCCAACATGTTCAAAAATGAAAATAAATAGTTTTATATTCCATGTGCAATAAATATTTATGTGAAGAATTAATTTTTTTATAAAAATTAATTCATTGTTTTTGGGATGAATTTATGAATGTAAATTCATTCAGAAATTACACATGAACCCCATGTGAAATTTATTTGTTCAACATTTTCACATTATGTGTGAAACCCACAAGAAAAATTCCCAAATAAAATTTTAGGGGCCTTCAGGTCCCAACCCTTATCTTCTAGGTCCCCCAGCATGCACCTCGACATCCAACTACTTAAATTCTACTTTTATAGTTGAGAGTGTAGTTTTACTTTCTGTATTAATATATAATAATTTAGAAAAAAATTCTTTTATATTTTTGAATAAATGAATAAGCAAGCGGATGGATTTCTGGTATCTTATAGTTCATAGTTTTCACTTCCATATTATGATTATTTTCTATTCATTCTAGTTTCAAACTATAATTAAATTCAATAAATGGTTTTCCATTATAGAAATAATTTGTGTTGGTTGTGTTTTAATTCATGTTATCATTATATATGTAGTTCAAGATGTTTTTCTTTTATTGTTAATTAAATGTATGTTTCTTTATTATCTTTTAATTTTTGTAAGTTTAGAATATATTCAAATTTGAGATTCATCCAAAAAATCCATTGATCATGTTCAAGGTTAATCTAATTTTGGTATATGTGTATTTTCTTAACACTAAAGGGAAAAAATGATATTAATGAAAGATGTCATTTTCATCAAAAATAATTATTTCAGTGATTGATTTTTATGATGGATAAAATCAGTGCCACAAATTAGCACTAGGGAATCACTTTCTCTTATTAGCGATCAATATAAAGTGCTGAAAAAATCCTCAACATTATTAGTGTTACCTAAAAGCACTTATAAAGGCGATGTTTAGCATCACTAAAAATGTGCTGATAAAGGTGTATCATTTATTAAAACTATCTTTCGAAATGATAAACGTTATTAATAAAAATATTATTAATATATATAAAATTATGAAATTTATATTAAAAAATAATGCTTATTCATATAAATTAACTAAAAAACAAATGTTTATAATTAATATAAGTATGATATATTAATAAATATTTTTCTAAAAATTCATATATATATATATATAATATTTTAAATGAAGAATTTATAAGATTATAAATAAATATTTATATTTTCAAATAATTATAAAATTATAATAATTTTTTAAAATAATAAATATATTTATATATTTATAATTATATATAAAATTATATATTATAATTATATATTCATAACTATATATAAATACTTTTTAAATATATTTATTTATAATTATAATTATAAATATAAATACATATATATATATTTAAATACATATATGTATTCAATGAATTGGGTCAATATATATATATATATCATGTGATACTGATGGTATTCATGGACATGATTGCCATTATTTATGTTCATATATGTTGACATGTGTGTATGACTGATGTTATATGATCATAAGTTTATTTGTCAGCATGATTGTGGGTTGATATGTTCCAAATGTTAAGATTACCTATATTATCATGAAACATGCATATGTTATGTGTTCAAGGCCCATAAAGGTTCATGTATATATTGGAGGCCATATTATTCATGATTTCCATATATGTGAGGGCTCATTTTTTATGATCTATACTTTGCTAGGTATTCATTCATGTTATACCCATGAACTTATTATGTTCTCAGAAATACTTATAAAATAAAATAAATATATTTAAATAATAAATATATTGACTATATTTATAATTATAATTTTTTAATTATATGTAAATAAATCTTAAATATATTTCCTTATAATTACAATTGTAACTAAATAAAAATATTTGTAAATAATTATAAAATTGTAATGAATAAATTAATTATAATTTTTTAAAAATATATATTTATATATTAATGAATAGAAACACACATATATATATATTTATAATTATATAAAAATATATATATGTATATATATATTTATAATTAAAACTATATATATATATATTTATAATTATAAATAAATATATATTCATTTTAAAAATAAAAAAATAAAAAAATGTATGATATTTATAATTTTATAAATATATATAATTTATATATTTATTATAATCTTATAATTATATATATATATAATTATATATATAATAAATATATTATTAGATTTATTGTTTTAAAAATATATATAATTATATAATTATATATAATTATATAAATATGTACAAATTTTTATAAATATATTTATTATATATATAATTATAAATAAATAGTGGTATGGGATCTTGGGACTTTACAATGTGGGATTTTGGGATTTTCTTTTCTTATGGATGAAGGTATCGTTTTCATCTGGTTTTTTTAGTGGAGTTAGTTTCCCACTTTCTTATTGTTGGTACTTGTTGTACCACATGATTTGTGAGACTATACTTTTATTTTTTTTAATAAATATAAGGAGCGAGTGTGCTCGAGTCCTAAACTTTCCTGGTAAAATTATAAATAAATAATTATTTATTTAAATTAAAATTATAAATAAATAAATAAATATTTTTATAACATATATAATTTTATAAATATATATAATAATGTAAATATATTAATAATATTAGATCATTATCAGCGGTTTATTTTTACCGATAAGAAATACACATTTTATCAACATTTTCCAGCACTAATAAAGATACCCATTTATTAGCACTAAAAATATGATGCAACGACGCCGCACAACAACTCTCACAAAACCATGCCGCCACCACACAACCACTTTCGCCATATTGCACTGACGCTGCACCGCCACTCTCGCCCAACCCAATTCCCACTGTCATCACTGAACCCCACTGCCAAACTGCACTACCGCCATCATCACCACTATCGCCAAACCCCACTGCCGAACTGAACTACCGCCATCGCCTCCACTGTCATCGAACCCCACTACTACTCTCTCCAAATCATACTATTTCCACATTGTATCTCTAACTGAACCCCACTACCATCGTTCCACCTCTCTCATCAAACCAAACTCCCACCGCCACTACTCTCACCGAAGTCCACTACTTCTGTGATACAATTCTCACCAAACACTACTCCTGCCGCCACTGTCACTATGATTCCAAATCTAAGGTATGTGCTGAATCACAGCACCACATCACACCTCTACACCACATCACACCACCACTTCACCACATCTCACCCCAGCACCACATCACTCCACCCATGTTTGTTTATTTCCTTCAAGAGGACCATACAACGAGGAAACAAGCATTGATGAAATTCCATATGTGATGGATATGGTGCATGTGTTGTTATTGGAAGATCACACAATAGGTCGTCGTGTGTTAAGATCTCTAGTTTTTTAGAGATAACAACTTGTCCTGTGAGTTTTAGTCACACATGAATTCATTATTCACATCCTTCGCAACAACCTATGACTCATCCAAACACAACTAATACCTAAAACTAATATAAATTTATAATTTTTATTAACATAAATTATTACTTTTATAATTTTATAAATAATAATCAATAGAATTTTATAATTTTTTATAAGTAAATTTTTTTATTTTTGATTTCAAGATATAATTTTTGTACATATATATACATCTATAAATTATAAATTATATATTGTTATACCTATAAAAAAAATTATATATAAACTTTTGTTAATCATTTTAATTGTATAGTTTCATATGTTGTTTATTTTATATACTTTTATAAATTTTATCAAATATCATACTATACATATAGCAATTAAATATAATATTTTATTAATTATCTAATTTTTATAGTTTTCTCAATTTACAAATTAAAATAAAATTATTTTTTTATTCCTTATAAATTATTATCCCTTTATACTTCCATAAATTTTACTTTTATATATTATAATATTATAATTTTAAATATTTATAAAACAATACACTACTTTAAATTATATATACTTTCATAACACATATGTACTTTTATAATGTTTTATAAATTTATATAAATTTATAAATTATATTTATTTCTTTAAAATGTATATTATTTTATAAATTACAAATAATTTTATACTTTTATATATGTATATAATTTTATATACTAATATAAATATAAATATATTTTTAATTTATACTTTTAGACATGTATACATTTTTTAATTTATCAACCGTTTAATACATTTATAATTTTATAAATTCAATATCACTATTGGAAATATTGTAAAAAATATAATAAATTCCTTTATTATTTTGATAACTATTATTATATTCAATAGCCATATTTTCTACTATGAAAATGGTTTTCAAATATTATTGATTTATTTCCATTATTTCATTCAATAACGGTATCTCATCATTTTTTTATAATTTATATCTAATTTTATACTTAATTTATATTCATATAAAAAGGGGTCTGATCATTAAAAATATGTAATAAATTATCAATTTATTTTTAATATTTCATGATGATAGTTCAATCATTAAATATTCTAATGTCTCATTTATTCTACCTTAAAATATTTTCATTCCCATTTTTAAATAGTTGAGAAATTATCAAGGAATTGTGCCTCAACCCATCAATAATGAGAACATCATTTGATCCAAAAATCTTCACAATAATTCTAGTGCTTTCGATACCATTCAATTGAAGTGAAAAAATGTTTTTAAAAGTGAAATACCCTGCATTATATTTATAGATTTACTTCAATATTTTTTTGATCACGTGGGATGATAAAATATTTTTCAATATTTTTATATTTTTTTAAGCAATTCATAAGCACCATCATCAATTGAAAATCTTTCAGAGTTTCATTGCCACTTACCTATTTATTAATTCCATCTCTATGATTTGGTATTAGCTCTTAAGGGGATGAGTCTCAGACAACTAAATGAAATAAAAAATATCAACCTCATTAGATTCATCTCCCAAATAGTTATTTTTTATGTTTTTTTTGATACTCATCCCACATCTATTTTGGACATTCACTTATGTTTCTTGTAATACTCTTAGCAGTAGTCATCACATACTAGGTATTAGTGAACATTGTGGATGAATTCAAGGGATAACACCTGCCACCAGTGGGGTAATTCTTTTCTTAAATTCACTTACCCATTTTCTTCAAAGTAGGATAATATTATTGAAATATTTAAATGTTTAGCTCCCCTAATTTGAAACACCCATTTTCTGTATTTACTTTTCTAAATATTAATATTACCAAACCATATAGGAAAGATATTAATAGAGAATGGATGGCTTCCAATCGTATGAAAAAGGATTATGCATATGGGGTGAACATGTTTATCATTTTTTCATAGTATCTTGTATATTACCCTTCCCAAATCATTTTTCCATGTTTTCATAGTATTATTCACGAATAATTAGTCTAGAGGAGTTCAAAGAACACTTGATCTATCAAACAATTGATAAATGTTATAAATGTTGGAATAAACATGGGGAAAAGAAGATGTAGATAGTTACCAGGGAACACTACAATATATAGATCATCTTATATGATTACCATTATGGGAAATGAATAAGACCATATCAAGAATACGATTACACATTTGAATGATATTAAATATCGTGTTGAGAAAATGAAAATGATAGTTGAAGACGAACTTTGTGATGTTATAAAATTGTTTTATTAGTTAAAGAGTTGTGCAAAGATTCCATAGTTTGATGGTTAGACTAAATATATAACATTGTTTGCTATACTAAAGCTATATAATTTAAAATCTGGAAACAGATTGAGTGATTTTCGTTTTACTAAACTACTAACTCTCTTGAATGATATGATCCCAAAAGATAATGGTCTTTTTAGCTGAAAATATGTTGAAAAATGAATGCTATGTTCAATGGGTATAATCTCTAACATAATAAATTCCATTCCAAATGACTTTATAATTTTTCTCAAGGAACAAAAGTCACATAATTTATTACCAAAGTGTTGTGCGTCTTGATACATAAATGTTTAATCGGCTCCTATAAAAGTTATATGGTAATTGAAAATCATTCCATGGTTTAGTCTCCTAAATGGAAGTAAGGATACATAGAGACAGTTGACATGGAATACAGATAGAAGATATAAATATGGGAATATTTGCCCCCCAGAAGACACTCCTTAGTGGAAGAGAATTGATCATAAGTATCCTAAATTTGGAAACAAGATAAGAAACTATTGTCTTGCATTATCTACAGATGGAGTGAATCCTTTTGTTTTTCAAATAAGCACACATAGTACGTGGCTGGTTCAGTTGTTAAATTAAAACTTTCTGCTGTGGTTTTGTATGAAATGAAAATACATTTTGTTATTTAAGCTTATATTAGGCCGAAAAAACCGGGTAATTATATTGATGTTTATTTGGATCCATTGATCAATGATTTTAAATTATTGTTGGATTTAAGTGTTACATTGTATAATGCAAACCTGAATTTATATTTCACATTGAGATTCATGTTGTACAAGATGATAATAGAAATTTCTTATTATGGATATTTTTCAAGATATAACATTAAAGTAACAAAATGGTGTCATATTATTGAACAAGGTAAATAGTCCATTAGGTTGAAACATTCATCAAAGACAATGTATTTAAGAAATCACAAATTTCTCCCCTAGTAACATAAGTACCGATTCTGGACAACATTATTAAATGGACCTTTAGAAGAACATACAACATCGTATCAACTAATTTGTGATAAAATGTTTGAGAATGTAAAAGAAATGAACACTAATTTTGGTATTCCTTTTTTCTAAAACCATACAAAAACCATTTAGAAAAAGTTATCAATTTTTTTTAATTACCATACTAGAATTTTTTTCATGTCATAAATTTTATTGATGTTATGCCCGTTGAAAAAAATATACATGATAGTGTCACTAGAACATTACTAAATGCACCCAAAAAAATGATGGAATTAAGTGAAGGTTGAACATGAATGATATGAGAATATGGGAAGATTTTTCACCGATGGAGGGTGAAAAATGATCTTTTCTTCCCCTAGTTGGTTACACACTTTCCAAACATGATACATATCTATTTAGAAACTACTTTAATAAAGTAATGGTTCTATAAGGGTATTCATAGAATATAAAGAATACCTTGTCAATGAATAATTTAATGTTAAACGGTCTAAAGTCACTTGACTATCATTTTTTGATCCAATACCGAACTCCTATAACTGTACGTTTAATTTTTCCCAAGAATGTCTATTATACATTAACTAATATATTTTTCTTTTTCAAATCTATATGTAACAATGTTATAGACCTCTAGAAATTAGAAACTATGGAAAAGTAAATTTCCAGCATATTATGTGAATTGGAAATGTTCTTCCTGCAAACATTATTTGATATCATGGTTCACAAGATGGTTCACATTGTGGGATATAATTAACTATGTAGTTTTGTACATTATAGATGGATGTACCCCATTGAATGTTACATGAATATCTTGAAAGCGTATGTTAAAAACTAATTTCTTATATAGGGTTTTATTTTAGAATGACATATTATTAGGTAAGATTTAGAATTCTGTACCGACTACCTATTCATTGTTGAAAACCATGGTCTACCAAAATATCATCACACTTAGTTGATTGTGGATATAGGGATATCTAGTAGAGATGTTACGAAAACTAATATTATAGATCGGGAGTAGAAAAAAATTGATTTTTTTCATTATAGTTTAAAGGTTTCCCCATATTCTATAACCCACAAAGAAATTCTTAGGAATTGGTACCCATAAAATTATAATATGTGGTTATAAAATACACATAATATTCATTTTATAGGATGGTTTTAAGACAATATTTTTAGGGAATCAAATAAAAATCAAGACACAATTTCATAATGACTTTAGTGGCTTACTAGTGGAACAAGTGTGTATGTATTATCTTTCAATGGTTATATAATCAATGGTTATACATTATATACAAACGAACATGATGAAGATAATACCATTAAAAATAGTGGAGTTAAACTTATGGATGAAGCGATGCATGTTTCTAATACTAAGGATAGAAATCCATGTTATTTGAATATTTCATACTTTTCCTTTATCAAACAAATTATCAGAGTTGGATTATAAAAAATTTCAACTGCATATTTTTCAATGCAAGTTGGTTGATAATAGGAGTTTTATGGAAATAATTTAATTGGTATTCATGAAATAATATTTCAGTAAGGAATGGTAAAAAGGAAAACCATTTAAAATGGAATTATAGACATTACATGTATTTTATGTTCTAAATCCCACAAACGGAAATTGGTCAGTTGTTTTGTTATCGACCAAAACCAGTAAAGGGTCAGATGAAAATTCAACTAAGGATGACCCCTTCATTAGGTTGTTGCAATAATTTCCAAAATACCTCAATGTAGACAAGGTTTTTTATGTCATAGGAGACGATAATGAATGGATTTGGATACTCAATAAAGGGGTCAAATCCATACAACCATTAAAAAAATAGAGTTCAACAATTAGGTTATATTTTTTAATAATATAAATTATGTTATCTTATGTGATTATATGTTCAGAATTTCATTTATTTAATCTTAATTAAATGTTAATAAAATTTTATATATAATGATTTCCCTATGTGATAATGTTTCAAATCCTGAGGAACAACATGTTTTGCAACCTACTATTACTCCCAGTGTAGGGGAACAATGACCTTTTGCACAAGCTGATGCTACCAATCCAATGGAAAACCATATTGATGATGTTGAAAATGATTAAATGGTATAAGGATAAGAACCAATGATGCAAAAAAGGAGAACCATATCATGAGGGTGTTATCAAAAATTTATAAGGATAAAAGAAAAGACATCATTTTCTAGGTCAGGTGGAATGAGAAAGGCTATCATGTTAACCCCAAAAAGGTTATGCTCAGTGTTTACATTAGTCTCATCAATCTATAATGTGTACCGATTGATGTATATTTATGGAATTGTGTTGTTACCGATCTAAAGGTACTAATTTGGAAAGATATTATGATGAAATTATGACATCCCTTATATATTTTACTAAAGCATAAAATTATAAAACATTTAATCACTCTTAATAATCCCTAGAAGAGTGCATTTATAGTAGATAATTTCCAAAATAAATATTTATTAATTATTACTCAAAGGATTCATAGAGTATTTCACAATATTATTATGATATTTCATCTTAAGGTTGATAAAGTTAAAATAAACTCTTTCCCACTACATATGTATGAACACCTGATAACCCAAGCAGTGTGGGATACATTTACTAGTCGTCGTATAGATATATATTTTCAGGTACATGTTTGTTTTTAATACATTATTTAACAATAGATACATTCAACACTTTTGTTGAGAATTTTTTATTTATGAAACAAAAAATTATTTCTAAAAATAAGCAAGAGGAAGAAAAAACAACATACCCCTATCATAAAGAAAGGATTTGGTACACTTCAATTGAAAAAAATTGGTTTATATTATAAATCAATCATAATACTTTTATATGAAATGAAAAAAATATAATTATGTTCCTCAATTTATATGCAAATTGATGAATCTAGACTTAAAGCCACATCCGTACCACATCATGTGTTATTGAAAGGGGAACATATAAATAATGATGGGATACTGGTAGATGAAAACACAAATAAAGTGTTGGAAACATGTGCGAGTGTGATATAATAATTATTATATTCTTTAAATCACATTTATATAAAAATGATGACTTATTTTCCTATATTTTCAATCTGAATTAGAAATATGAATCATCAAAACTTATACTAGAGGAACCCTGATTATTTGAGGACTTGAATCCACTAGAACAGTACGACTACTTTCGAGGTGCGGGTTTTTGGGTGAGAACTCGAACATATTTTTAGAAAAAAAACAATAGGAGAAATAATATAATGGAAAGGAAGATATGAAATAAAGATTAGTTATCCTTGAATTAAAATTTGTTTGGTAGTTTGAGTTTCTATAAAATGCTATGGGGGAAGGAGGAAAGAGATGCAAGAACTCATGAAAAACCATTGTCTAAAGATCCATCCCCACACTAGCTTTGATTTGTTTCATTCTCTTCAAAGAGCTGTCTTAGATGAGGTAAAAAATATTCTCAAAATTGTTAATGTGAAATGTGAAAGAAATATACACTTATCTCTTTCCTATATTGATATTATATAGGGTGAAAATGAATGTGATATATATCTATAAACACCCACCCACCAGCTTGTAGCATGGGATATCATGTTCAATATCCATGAATAAAATCTACACAACATACCACTTAAAACATGTCATGTGAGAGTATGGTTTACCATATCTCATGATCCAAGCATTGAGATACATGTTCCAATTGATGATGAAAATATTCATAAGTTCAAGGAAGCTATTGGAACATTATTAGCTTGTCCATAAGATCTTGTAAAAACATTATATCAATAAGTAGGTATTCATTTCTAATATATTTTTCTTCATAAACTTTTAACAATTAATGGAAAAAGGTATGAACCAATGAATGTTATTTTAGAAAGAAAAATGGTAGGGTTGAAATGAAATGTAATGTTCAGTCAAATGTGTTACTTATTACATTTCCATTATTTTAGTTTTTGAAATCTCAAAAACATTCTTAAAACATGTTTACTATATATTTATATCTAAATTGTTTTAGTATGTTTTGGTAGTAAACATTATCTTTTATCATATATAGAATTAATTGTAATGCATTATGAATATAAAAATTATAATATACATTACAATAATTGGATTGGGAATGTCTCTGATTAATCATATTTATCTTTTATCAGACTAGAAGTTAGACTTTTGTCTTATCAATCATACTAAAAAAGTCATGACTATAAGATTAATACTGGTATCGCATACTAAACCTCATAAGGATTATCATATTTTATAATAAATAAGGAATTTAATTAGATTGATTTTTTTAATCAGAATAGAAATTTATGTTTCTATTTAATAGAATATATTTAACATTATAATCGTGTTATTGAATATGATGTTGTACATTCAGTTATTGATGAGTTGTCAAGCACCAGCTACCTGAGGCCATTATGAAAAACATAGAAAAATTATTGTTGGGATATAACTATAAATATCAATTCCTTTGAATTGTTTTGGGATGATTTATTATATTATATCCTAAATATATCTATGTGTGAACCACTCATTCTTAGTCAGTGTAATTATTTAGAGGTATATTGTTTTAAGGAATCCTCGTCAGGTTGTTTCTTTAAAAAGTTTTGTAATTGTAATCTTTGTCTGATCATTGTTACGATCGAGGGATTCTGAGGATAGGAAGATGGTGAATAGAATCTATTGTATTGAGGGATTCTAAGGATATGTAGATTGCAGCAATCATCGTATTGAGGGAATCCGGGGATATGAAGAAAATGTTATTCCGATCATCATATCTAGGGATTTCCTGGCAATGAAAGACATACTTTACTATATTTATACATTAGGGGATACCATTACTCAAGGTTATTGACTGCCTTACTCTTAAGGTTATAAGAGAATAATATTATAATAATATATTGTATGTAATTAATTCTTTTTTATAGGTATTTTATTACTTGTTTTTATAAGAAACTATTCCACTGTGCATGTTATATGAAGTTAGTAATCGTATATAGATTTCTATAAAACAAATTTATCAGTGTTACTATGATTATGATAAATAATAATTTGATTTAATTGGATCCATTTTTATTATGATTCTTTTTCATTAATATAGTCAAACATAATATAATTCTAATTTCATTACTTTGATAATCAGACTTAGTGAATGTCTGATAAATTTACAAAAAGTGGAATTTTGTTTAGTTTAGTTTAAATCTTATAAAATAAGTTTTTAAAATAAAATTCACCCACCTATTGTATGTATAGTAATATAAACAAATTCTTATGTTACTATAATTGGTACTAAAGTCGGTTTCTAATGATTATATACTTGCTGAGTTTTTACTATACTTACTTTTTGTAACTTATTCATTATTTTGGTATAAACTTTTTGTTTTTAAACATTGTTACAATAATGTGTACTTGTGGAAAATAATTCACATCATTTTATTATGACAGGTCTTAATGATGGTTGTATAGATAATCTAAATCTAAAATGATCACCCATCTTTGATAGGGATGATTATGAGTACTGGAGATATATGATAATTTTTTTTTATCAATACTCGAGTTGATAATGTTTTTATTCTTACTAAATACTACAAGATTCCTCATAAGGAATTCACTGCTTTTACACATCATTAAAAAAATGAGTATCAATTAAATTATAGAGTAAGAAATATTTTATTGTGTTCCATGACAAGAAGTATTTACAGTCATATATCTTTATGTGATGTTAAAAGTAGCATATGAAAAGTGGTCAATGTCACACACATTGCTAATTATAAATTTATTGAGACCAAAAAGATATACACTGATCATACTATCAAGAAATTCATTTTATGTGTGGGGAACTAGTTTCAAATAATCATCAGAGGTTTATGATTATTAAAAGTTGTTTACAATTTGTTGGTGGAAATGGTCATGATGATGATATTCCTATGGAGCATATTATTGTTATCATTCCCAATGAGTAGAAATAAAAAATAAAAGTTGTTGATCAGATAAGGAAGATTAATAATCTTACTTTTTATGATATTATTGTAACTCTTATGGAATACTAATGTAGACTTAAGATATATTCTTGGAAATATAAGAATAAAAATGGGGGTGTTTCTTTTTCTATTACTACCTTACCTTCTAGTGTTCAAAAACCTAATGAAGTTTTAAAATCTTTGATGAATAAGAAAGTTGTTTTTCAATCCAATTCTAGCACATCAGAACATCTATAGAGTGAATTGGATAATCTATCAAGGAGGATGATCAGTATATTGAGAAAAGAGTATTTTCAGAAAATATATATCAAGAGTTATAAGTATAAATATGACAAGAAATATTTTGAACTCACTTATTATAAATATAATAAAGATTGAAATATCCATCCTGATTTTCCAAAGATAAATAAGAAAGAAAAGTAATAATTAAATTCAAAAATAAATTCTAAAAAGTATTACTAATCTAAAGGAAAGAAAGTCTTGAATGTTTCTAACACATATAGTTCTAGTGTTGGTGATTATCCTAAATGTTCTTCTGAAATAAATTGTCCGGATAGAGGAACATTGGTATTTTTGTAACCATACATATGTTAAATCAATTATAAATGTAAGAGTTAACAAAAATGAAAAACTTACCAACATTTCTTTAATTTATAATTACCCTAATGAAAAAAATTATACATATTCCATTGAATAATATTCCTTACCAACATATGAGGAAGTTTCCCATTTTGTAAAAATTTAAGAATATGAGAATTCCAAGATTTTAAAAAAACTTGATAATGATGAAGCTAAACTTTCTTTGTCAGGTTCATGAATAAATATTTTAACTAAATAAATATCATATCATTATAATTATATTGAAATATATATTTTACAAAAATATACTATTTTATAGGATTTTGAAAAAGTAGTTTCAGAGAAAATTAGCTTACAAACTAATTTTGATAAACTTAGTTCCAAAAATATTACTAATGAGGATAAGAATTTAGCTTTCAAATAAAAATATGAAATTTATTCGTTTAATAATATTTAATCAAAATTTACTAGTGGTAATGAAAATTTTGATAAATGTAATTTTTTTCTTATAGTGATAATACTATAATGAGTTATACTAATAAAAAACTATTATTAGTAAAAATTACTTTATTACAAAATTTGACCCTTTTTACACTATGTTCCAAAGTGGTTTGCACTGGAAGAAGAATTTTTACCTAAATAAAATACAATCCCTTGGTTTTCGTTCTTTTTTTTAAAGAAATGACATTTACTCAAAACAAATTTGGACAAATGTGGTTACCCAAAATTTGGTTTCCTAACAATATTAGAACCAAGAATGTTTGGGTGCTGAAATTATAATATTTTTGTTTTTAGGAAAACCAAGATATTACCAACAAAAATAATATATTGTACATGGATAGTGTATTTTCTAGGAACATGAATAGAAACAAATACTTACTTAAGAAGATAATAAAGATGAAAGGTGCCAATGTAACTATCAGAGATAATGCTCATAGAGAGATTATCGAAATAGATAAAACTACTCTTCAAGGAAAAAACCTCATTCAAAATATTTTATTTGTTAATGTTTTTAATAACAACCTTATAAGCATATTTTAGTTATGTTATGAAGGTTACATTTTGAGATTTAGGAATATTCAATGTTTATTACATAGATCAAAGGATGAATTTATTCTTTCTTCAAATTGGAATTAGAATGTTTATAAACATAACATAGAAGACCATAGGTTCCAAGACATTCATTTCCTTAGAGAAATAGAATATCGATCTGGGTTATGACACATAAGGTTAGAAAATTTTAACCATATAATCTTATCTAATTTTAATAAAAAAGGACTTGTTATCATTCTACTGAAACTTTGATTTAATAATTCAACAGTCTATAACCCTTGTTAGTACGGTAAGCAATGTAAGTAAAGTTTTAAATATATTAGTGAAGTCTCATCTTAGGATGATTTATATTTAGTCCACATGGACTTATTCAGTATTACACAAATTGGAAGTATTGGTGGAAAATAATATATATATGTCTTATTTGATGATTACACTCGATATACCTGGGTTTATTTTGTCACAATGAAATATGAGTCCATTTTTTAATTTAATTTTTTATCTAAATTTATAAATTTAAAAACCTCTCCATGATAACTATTCATAGTGATCCTGGTATATAATTTGTAAATAATGATTTTGAAACTATTTTTAGTAATAATGGTATGGAATATAAATTTATAACACCTTAAAACCACTAAAAATGGTGTAGTTGAGATAAGAAATAAAATTCTTGATGAAATAACTAGAACCATGTTGAGTGAATATTCAGCTTCTAAACTTTTTTGGGATGAAGCAGTTTGTACTACCTATTATACTATAAATCTAGTTTTAATAATACCTTTTATTAATAAAAATCCTTGTGATTTATTGATTGGGATAAAACTAAAATTTTCTTACTTCAATGTTTTTGGCTTCAAATTATTCATTAAGAATATGAAAGACAATTTACATAAATTTTCACCCAAATGAAATGTTGGAATATTTTTCTCTTAATCCATTAATTTTATGGCTTATAGTGTTTTTAATATAAATTCATGTGCTCCTAAGGAAATTTTACATGTTATGTTTTACGAAACCCATAATTTTATTTTCAAATAATCTCAACCTACATCATCATATGTTATCTCTAAAACTTATTTTCAACCTTTTTTAGAAAGTTCTTATCATAAGTAAACATCTCAAGAATTAGTTTTTAATGATTTTATTCAATAATATTTTCTACCTATAATTGGTGAATAGACTTTTGAAAGCCTAATATGTTAGTTATTTATTAGGAATCGTTCTAGTGAATGTATCATTGGTGATGTAGATCAATCGTTTTAGACAATAAGTTCATCAAGAAATGATATTGAACATCTATACTTCTTATCCCAATTTAATCCTAATAATATTGATGAATATTTAATTATGGAGTATTGGATTAATGATATTTAATATGAACACAATGAATTTAGGAGGAAGAAAATATAGACTTTAGTGGAATGACCTCAAGAAACTTCTATAATTGGTGTAAAATAGGTTTTTTTTTTCTGAAACAAATGTGATGAAAAAGGAATAATTGTTATAAAAAAAAGTAAAATTATTTCTAAGCGATATAATCAATAAAAGGAAATCGATTATAAAGAAACTTATGAATTGGTAGAAAGACTTGAATATATTCGAATACTTTTATCCTTTGCATCATTATTTTTTTTCAAACTATTTCAAATGGATATGAAGTGTGATTTTTATAAAGGGTTTGTTCAGGAGGAAGTTTATTTTGACCAACCACCTCATTTTGAAAATAAAAACACCCAAATCATGCTTATATACTTACTAAATATTTATATGGACTTAAAAAATCACCTATAGCATGGCATGATAGATTAACATGGTTTTTTTACAAAATAATTTTATTATGGGTGATTCATATATAACTCTTTTCATAAAATAAGTTGATATAAATATTATTGTTATAAAAATTTATGTTCATGATATTATATTTGGTTCAAATCAAAAATATTTAACAGATAACTTTGTGGATCTTATGATGTCTTAATTTGACGCAAGTATAATGGGTGATTTAATATATTTCCTTGGTTTTAAAATATGACAAAAAAATAGAAGGAAATTTTATATCTCAACATAATTATATAAAATATATTCTTAAGAAATTTGGATATATAAACACTAATGGTACTAGTAATCCAATTATTACATCTAATACATTAGATTGTGATGAGGCTGGGAAACCAATTAATTAGAAAAATTTTATAGGTATGAATGTATGTTTTGTTTACTTAAATATTAGTCATCTAGATTTAAAGTTTTTAGTTTTATTATGTGAATGATATTAATGAAATAAAAAATAATCCCATATTAATGCTTTAAAACTAATTTTTTTTGTTATCCTAAAGGAACTATGGATTTAGTAATTTTATATAATTTTGGAAATGTTTTTAATTTAAAATGATTTTCAGATGTTGAATTTAGTGGATATAGAATGGATATAAAAATTATACCTCTGACTTGTAGTTTATCAAGAGATTAATTAGTTTCTTTGTCATGTATGAAACAAAACATTGTACGACATTCCACTATTGAAGAAAAAAATGTTAACGTTGGAATTTGTTGTGCTCAAGTGTTGTGTATGCAACAAACACTCACTAACTATAGAGTTAGTTTTTCTAAAACTCAAAAACTTTATGATAATACATGTTTTATTACTTTAATTAAAAACCTAGTACATCACCCGCACGATAAGAACATAGATATAATACCACATTTAATTCATGATTACACACTAGAAGGACATATAGTTTTATAATTCATCATAATGGAATAACAAATTTCTTGATATTTTTACAAAACCCCATAGTTCTCATAGGTTTAAATATATCAAACAAAATCTAGGAATGATAAATTTAAAGTAATCATTCATACAAACTTAATTCTGACCCGTATCCTTATATTAATATACTCTTTTTCATGGGATACACACACACACACATATATATATATATATTAAAAAATATATAGTTTCTAGTTTTCTAAAAAACAAAATTCATTATAAATTTTTTATCATAATGAGTTTTCTAAGATCAAAGAATTTTATAAAAATTTTAAGCTAATGTTCTCAAAATGTATTATAGACTGAGAAATTATTATAAAAGTTCCATACTAGAAATTTTTTTAAAAAAAATTTGGATTAAAAAATTTTCATTATTATTTTTTATTTCTAAATTTCTGTAATCATATTTTATATTAATCAATTTTTGTTCAGTAATTTTTAAAAAATCATAATATATTTAGTTTACAAAAATGACGAGTTCTGTAGTCGTCACCGTCGAATAAACGGAGGATTTCTGTACAGTTGTCATCGTCGTCGCAGTCGCAACCAGCTCTAGGGTTCCCACACACAGCAAGATCGTTCGGGAGGGTCTGCTCCACGAGCCGAGGGGCTGATACATCAACTGACACATAGTCCAGAGTTGATATATACAAAAGTTCCGTATCGTCAACAGGAACTCAACGTCACAAACGGCGCGTCAATCGGACGCCCGGTCTAAGAGTTATTGGCTTTTTCGTCCCAGGGGCCGATTGGTTTTTAAGTCAAAACCAATCCGACCGTAATCCAACTGTGTCCAAACCTCGAGTGGAGTAATCCAAATGGTCCATCTCACTAATAGGGATCCATCAAAGTCAACGACACTTCAATCAGACGTCCGGAGCTCAAGTTATAAGCATTTCCGCTCTGAGGGCCCGGTTGTTTTTGAGTACGAACCAACCTTGCTGAACCCATGGTACTCTGAAACCTTGAGTGTAATATACCGAAACCACCGTCACGATCCAAGGATCTCTACGAAACTGACGGTGCATTGATCGGAAGTTCGTAGCCCAAGTTATGGGAAAAATACCAAAAGGGGTACGGAAGTGGGGTTTTCGGGCCCGGGCCGACCAGAACCGGGTTGACCCGACCCGGGTCCGGGTCCAGTCCACTTGGGCACGGCCTGGCCCGGCTGGCACGGCCCGGTGGCTGGGTGTATCGGCCATTTCGGCCGAGAGGTTGCGCAAAAGGGGGGCGCCGCCCCTTGAATGAATCGAGGCCCCGCGTGGGGGCCACCCCTTGCCAACGGACGCAGTCGAGCGCCGCGTCCCGCCTTCCTCAGTCCCGCGCGGTCGCAGGACCAGCGGCCTGCCGCCATGGCTTCAGCTGCGGCAGCCCTTCCCGGCGGCACGATGGGTGCCGCCATCTCTTGGCGGTCGGCCGGTGCCGGCCGCCGCCTCCGGCCGCCGGCGCCACCGTGCCGGCGAGGCGCGCCGACGGTGTTTTCCGCGGACCACCGGACGCGCTCCGTTGGTCCGTTTTTCCTGCCGCCTTCCCCAATAGTCCTCCCGGATTTGACTCTTCACTGTGAAGAACTCAAAATGGACTTGCGGCCTGCTTCGTCACCGTCCACTGATCCGCACACCAAGAACGAAGAAACGGTGGGTTCAGACTTGTTCGTTGGTCTGCACCCACCGCGTTAGCGGTATAAACGGTTTCCGACAAATTTAAACACATTCTGGGGATATAAATCACATAGATTTAATTGAACCAAAACCCTTACCTCAACCGTCTTCGAGTGAGGGTTCATCGCGGAAGAAGGAATGTCATGGAAGAAGCGTCACAGAAGAAGCGTTGCGGAAGGAGAATCGTCGCGTCGCAAAGAAAGGATTTTTCGGCGTCTCGTCGTCGATCTCCGAGGATCCGGCGTTCTTGTCGACCTTCGTCGGTAGGTCGGAATTCTTCGCGTTCTTCTCGTTTTTCGCGTTCTTCGCATTCTTCATCGAGGAAGGAGGAACTTCACAGCTTGAGTGATTTCTCCCAATTCCTCTCGCACAACCCACCTCTAATAAAATAAGAATTGTCTTATTTTATTAACACAAGCCAAAGTTTTAATTTCAAAAAGAATTGACACAAACAATTATGTGAATTAATTGCAACGTTTAAACCGCCACATTAATGAGGTGTTTATTATCCAGAATAAAGGCAAGGGTTGACCTCATTAAAAAGGGGGGTGCAGGTGCATTACTTAATTAAAGGAGGGGTTGAAAAAGTTGAAAGAAACGATGGGGCTCGTGTGGGCCCCACCCCACAAATAACCTACCTAGTGGTGTAGGATATTGTGGGTCCCACCATAACCTCTTAACTTAGGTTTATCAACTTTAAAATAAAATAAAATGGTCGCACCATTTTATTTTATTCATTTACTTAACCCGAAAAATTAAAAACCACACACGATTAAACGCAACTCCGAAAAAGGTGTTTCTAAGAAATTACCGGTGCTGTGATTCCATCGGTGCCCTCGGAATTTGATTCCAAGAACCATTTCAAAAGTTGGGAAAACCCTCTCGTTCGTTCACTGAACGTACCCGAGCTATACTTAGGAAAATGATTCCGGGCACACCGGGCCTCGGAATCAGGTGCCCTCAGAAACCGCGTTCTTGTAAAATTCCCAAGAAAATTAAGAAAAACATTTCCTTGAATTTTACGGGTCTTTACATCACTCCCATATCAGGGCTTTACGTCCCCGTAAAGATACATCATAAACTAGGGGAACAAAAGTGGGTACTGAGCACGCATCTGAGCCTCCCGCTCCCAAGTTCTCTCCTGGAGGTTCCTGTGTTGCCATTTGATTCGCACTAGAGGAATAGACCATCCACGTAGGACCCGCTCTTGTCGATCCTCAATCTCCACTGGGACCTCCGCAAAAGTTTCCCCATCATCAATGTCCATCTCCCCATGGTCAATGATATGCGTCGGGTCGTGCATGTATCTCCTCAGCTAAGATACGTGGAAGACGTTGTGCACCAGGTGCAAATAAGGTGGTAGAGCCAGGCGATAAGACACCTCTCCAATCCTGCTGAGGACCTGGAATGGTCCGATGAAGCGTGGAGACAACTTGCAGCCTCGGCCAAATCTCCGTAATCCATGTCGAGGAAAGACCCTAAAGAAGACGTGGTCGCCATCCTCGAACTCCAGTGGCCTCCGCCTCCTGTTAGCATAAGACTTCTGCCGGCTCTAAGCTGTCCTCATCTGCTCCTGGATGACCTGGACCATCTCCGTCGTGGCCTGGACCATCTCCGATCCCACAAGTGCTGACTCCCCAGGGTCTGTCCAGCACAGAGAAGATCTGCAAGGTCGGTCGTACAACACCTCGTATGGTGGCATCCTGATGGTGGAGTGGTAGCTGTTTTTGTACGCGAACTCCACCCAGGGTAGGTGGACCTCCGAACTGCGACCAAAGTTGATAACACATGCACCGAGCATGTCCTCTAGGGTCTGAATGGTCCTCTCCGTCTGACCATCTGTCTGAGGGTGAAAGATGGTGCTCAGACGTAGCTACGTCGCGAACGCCTCCTGCAACCCCTTCCAAAGCTGGGAAGTAAAGCGAGCATCTCAATCAGAGACGATAGATTATGGCACACCATGAAGTCGTACAATCTCCTGAACGTAGAGACGTCCCAAGATCTCCACTGAGCCCTGCTCCCCGATGGGTAAGAAGTGGGCCGACTTGGTGAGTCGGTCGACAATCACCCAAATGGAGTCGTGACCTCTGGAAGTGCATGGAAGTCCAGTCACGAAGTCCATAGATATCCCATCCCACTTACACTATGGGACCTCTAAGGGATGTACCAAGCCTGCTGGTACCTGGTGCTCTGCCTTCACCTGCTGGCAGGTGAGGCATCGAGAAACGAACTCTGCCACAACCTTCTTCATGCCCGACCACCAGTGCTGTCTTCTGAGATCCTGGTACATCCTTTCCACTCCAGGATGTACCGCCAAAGGGGATGTTTGAAACTCTCTCAACACCTCCTCCCGTAATGCAACTGGTACCAAGGTACGTCCTATGAAAAGGAAGTCGTGCTCTCCTCCTAAAGAGAAACCATCAGGTGCCTGTCCTAATGATATCTGCGCACGCCGCGTCTCACAGTCGACATCCCCATGCTGTGCCTCTCTGACCGGCTGTAGTAGTGGAGGAGTGATTGTGAGTGACTGAAGAAAGGCTACTCCTTCTCTATCCACAAAGGATATCTTCAAAGCGGCTAGCTGCTCTGTCTCCTCCCCAAGTAGCTGAATGTCCATCCTCTTGATGAGAGCATCGGCTACCACGTTCCCCTTTCCAGGAGTATAGACTATCTCAAAGTCATAGTCCTGGAGGAACTCGAGCCATCACCGCTGTCTCAGGTTCAGGTCCTTCTGCCAGAAGATGTACCTAAGAATCTGATGGTCAGAATAGACTGTAAAGCGCTCTCCCATCAGATAGTGTCACCACATATTCAGAGCAAAGACCACTGCTGCTAACTCCAGGTCATGGGTAGCGTAGTTCTTCTCATGCTTCCTCAACTGACGTGATCTATAGGTGATCACTGCCCGCTCCAGCATCAGGACACATCTTAGTCCGGTCCCTGATGCATCGCAGTAAACTACGTACCCATCTCCCTCCTCTGGAAGCCTCAATATAGGCGCGCTGGTCAATCTCTGTCTCAGCACCGGGAAGCTCTGCTGACATCTATCTGACCACACAAAGGGTTTCCCCTTCTTCGTCAAAGATGAGAGTGGTGCAGCAACTCTAGAGAATTCTGGCACAAATCTTTGATAGTACCCAGCTTGTCCCAAGAAACTTCGCACCTCTGTCACGCTCCTGGGTGGCTCCCAAGCTAGCACTGCCTTGATCTTCGCAGGATTCACCACAAATCCCACCTTAGAGATGACGTGTCCCAAGAAGTGGACCTCACATATCCAGAACTGACACTTCGAGAGCTTACCATAAACCAGGTTCTCTCGGAGTGTGTCCAGTACAACCCGCATGTGGTAGGCATGCTTCTCCTCAGTCATCGAGTATATCAAAATGCCGTCGATGAAGACCATGACAAATCGATCAAGGTATGGCTGAAAGATCCTATTCATGAGGCCCATGAACACTGTTGGAGAAATGGTTACGCTGAATGGCATAACCAAGAACTCATAGTGGCCATACCGACATCTGAAGGTTGTCTTCTGCACGTCTCATCCCAAACTCTGAGCTGATGATAGCCTGACCTGAGGTCTATCTTTGAGAACCACCGTGCTCCCTTGAGCTAATCAAAGAGGTCTTCAATCCTTGGTAGTGGATACTTGTTCCTCATGGTCACCCGGTTCAGGCGACGATAGTCGACACAAAGTCGCAAGCTCCCGTCCGCCTTCTTGGTGAACAATATCGGGGAAGCCCAGGGTGAAACGCTGGGTTGGATGAATCCCTTTCCCTGCAAGTCCTCCAACTGTACCCGTAGCTCTCAAAGATCAGCAGGGGCCATCTGATATACTGGAGTGGATATCAGGGCCGTCCCGGGGTACAGGTAAATATAAAAGTCTACCTCTCTGCGATGAGGTAGTCTTGGAACGTCGTCGGGGAAAACGTCCGCATACTGATCCACCACAGTAGGAAAACTAGGACTCCTCACGTCAACTGCTCCTAGGATGAGGCTATCCAACTGATGAGTGATGGGATTTCCTCTCCTCTGTGAGAGTCCATCCTGTGCTGCAAAGGCTCCCTTCTCGCTGGTGAAGGTGAACCCGCTCCCGTCGGTGCGTACACATCGCACCTTGCGCCTAATACAGTCAATCTGAGCATGGACTGTAGATAACCAATCCATGCCCAGGATGACGTCGTAAGGCCTCGACGCTGCTACAAGATTATCCCATCCAAAGATCTTGCCTCCTAGAGTAAGCTCACACTGCCGGCACCAGTGTGTAATCGTTGAGTCTGTTCCCGTAGGAGTCTCTAGCCGTAAGGATCGAGCCAACGGCTCTGTCAGAATCTCCGACCTCCGAACAAGGGCAGTGGCTATGAAATAATGACTCACTCCTGTGTCTATAAGAACTGCAAAAAGGGTGTAATAGACATAGATAGTTCCTCGAATCATCTCGGGTGCACCGTGGTCGTAGGCCTCCGCTGCCTGGAGTTGTGCCTTTATCTTCCCGCCAGCTCCCTGCAGCCGGGGTGGGCCTCCTGGTGGTGGTAGTGGTAGATCCTCAAAGCGTCTCCCACAACCTGATACTCGGACAGATCCTCTGCCTCTTCCTCCTGCTCCATGTAGAACTCCATGGTCGACCCTCTACCTCTGCTTGGGTGGCCCCTCAATCGTCTGCTGATCCTTGGTACGGCAGGTCGGGTAGTCACGAGCCATGTGGCCCTACCCGCGGCATGCGTAGCACTGTCTGCCTCTCGAAAGACTGGCTCCGCGCTGTGTGCGCCGCACCACTGAGCTAGTGTCCTGAGGATGTTTGCCTGAGGGTCTGGTCTGCCTGGACCCATGAGTCATCCGTCGACTTCCTGCTGCAGAAGACTCTGTTATGTGCCGCCCTGCGGTAGGTCCCAATGCGGATGTAGGCTTAGCAAGGAAGCTCTCGATGAGAAGGGCTCGCTCCAGTACCCCCGCCTGTGTTGGAATGCTGAGGGAGATCAACGACACCCTGATCTCATGCCCCAGTCCCTGCTCAATGGTCCGGGCCCGAAAGAATGGGTCGCGTACCATATCCGTCGTGTAGCGCGAGATATCTGTAAATATCACCGAGTACTGGGAGACCGTCAAGCTGCCCTTCCACAACTGTAGAAGCTCCTGGATGCGCACCACACGCAGGGTGGCTGGGACGAACTCCGAGCGGAAGACGCTCTCAAAGTCTGTCTAGAGGAGAGATTCCTCGTCATGCACCTGGAGCATCAAGCTCCACCATTTGTCTGCTGCCGCGTGTAGGGGGCTCGCTGCGAGGATCACCATGAGGTCTGCTAGTGTCCTCACTAACCTGAAAACTCGTACAACTACCTCCAGCCAATCCTCGGCTGCCTGAGGGTCCGTCTCCCCATGGAACCTGGGCGGTCGCTGACGCTGAAACTCATGCAGTGCACTAAGGCGATGTGCATCGTCAGTGGCTTGGGCTGGAAGCATCGGTGGCTCGGCGGGTAGAGGTACCTCCGGTGCCTCTGCTGTCAAAGGGCCTTGTACCAAGGCCTCGTCGCTCGGTGGGATTTCGTCATGCACAACGCTCGGAACCCTAGCTGGCTGCCGTCATTGGTCCATCCTGAAAAGAAACAGGTGCGCCACGGTCAAACAGTATACCTAGTGAGCTGACACAAAGTAATCACAAAGAAAACTTGAAACACACATTCAATCAATGTTTTCATACATTAAGTCAAAAATCAGAAGCCAGGGTCCTCGTGTACGGATACGTCGGCTGCCGCACCAACAATGGACTCCCTGGACTGATAACCACACTCAATAATCTTAACACTATTGCTTCACATAGAAAAATATTAGAGTCCTGAGTTCTGCGGTAGAACCGAACTCCTCTGATACAAATTTGTCACGACCCGTCCTTGGGGCCCATACCGGGACTACCCCAAGCCCACCTTCCATAGGCCAAGGGATGGAGACTAGCACCAAGGCGTAATTCCTGGTAAAAAGGGAAGGCATTGCCTTTGTAAAGTAACAAACACCATAGATCAATCAAGCATAAGTAAACACTAAGTAAAAACTGGGTACAACAGTAAGTGTGGAAAAGTAAGTGGGCCATAATACAAACCCAAACTGAAAGGAAAGTACAACTGGAAAGGGAAAACATCAACTGAAAGTAAAGCCGCAACATCGAGCCGTCCACTGGAAGTCCCACCTGAAGGGTGGGTACAGATATCCTCCACAGCTCCTCGGGTCCAGCCATCTGCTCCGAGTACGTCCCACTAAGTGGTCCACCTCCAGGCACCGTCCTGCTCCGCAAGCTTCAACCACGATCAGCGTTGTCCATCATCTATAACCAACACAGTGTAGTGCGTGCATAGCCTGTGCAGGGGTGAGTATAAGCTACTCAGTAGGGACCCCGAGACCCCCGAAGGTCTCCCAGAATCCACAAAGGATAATCCACAAAGGAAAGATACAATCACGATGTAACATCCGACACTACTTAGGTATATGCCCATACATATATCTAAGTCATCAATTCCAGTTCGGTTCCAACATCTGAGCCCAAGTACAACCCAGTCCACACAGGAAAACACAGCTCACATCCACATAGGAAACACAAAGTAATCCACACAGGATATCAAGTCAATCTTATCGAAGATAAAGATTAAAAGTCAAGAATCATCTCACACAGGTATAATTCTTCGTAAGATGATAGAGATGATCAGATGTAGCCACTGATTCATCTAAGCTGTCGGACCCACATAGGATCGATAGGTACTAACCCCCACAATGACCCACAAAGGATCGATAGGTAACTAACCCCCACAATGACCCACACAGGATCGGACCCACATAGGATCTGTAGGCGCTGGCCCACGCAGGACCGCTGAGCGCTGACCCATAGAGGATCTAACTCACACAGGATCGGTAGAACTGATCCACGTAGGATCGCTGAGTGCTGTAGTCATCATCGTCGAATCCAAAGAGGATTTCTATACAGTCGTCATCGTCGTCGCAGTCGCAGCCAGCTCTAGGGTTCCCACACACAGCAAGCTCATTCGGGAGGGTCCACTCCACGAGCCGAGGGGCTGATACATCAACTGACACATAGTCTGGAGTCGATGTATCCAAAAGTTCCGTATCGTCAACAGGAACTCAACGTCACAAACGACACGTCAATCAGACGCCCGTTCTGAGAGTTATTGGCTTTTTCGTCCTAGGGGCCCAATTGGTTTTTAAGTCAAAACCAACCCCACTGTACTCCAACAGCATCCAAACCTCAAGTGGAGTAAGCCAAAATGTTCGTCTCACTAATAGGAATCCATCGAAGTCGACGACACATCAATCAGACGTCTGGAGCTCAAGTTATAAGCGTTTCCGCTCTGAGGGCCCGGTCGTTTTTGAGTACAAACCAACCCGGCCGAACCCAAGGTACTCAGAAACTTTGAGTTTAATATATCAAAACGACTGTCTCGAACCAAGGATCACTACGCAACTGACGGTACATCGATCAAAGATCCTTAGCCCATGTTATGGGAAAAAGACCAAAAGGGGTCCGGAAGTGGGGGTTTCAGGCCTGGGCCGACTCGGCCCGAGACCCCCTGGGTCGGCCCGAACTGGGTCCGGCCCGCTTGGGCACGGCCCGGCCCGACGGTCGCAGCCCGATGGCCGGGTGGCTCAGCCGTTTCGGCCGAGCGGTTGCGCAAAAGGGGGGGCGCCGCCCCCTTGAATGAACCGCGGCCCCGCGTGGGGGTCGCCCCTTGCCAACGGACGCGGCCGACCGCCGCGTCCCGCCTTCCTCGGTCCTGTGCGGTCGCGGGTCCAACAGCTTGCCACCGCGGCTGAAGCCGCAGTGGCCTTTCCCGGAGGCACTCCAGCGATGTTTTCCGCGGACCACCAGACACGCTCTGGTGGTCCGTTTTTCCTGCCGTCTTCACCAGCGGTCCTCCCGGAATCGACTCTTCACTACGATGACCTCAAAATGCCCTTGCGGCCTATTTCATCATCGTCCGCCGATCTGTACACCAAGAACGATGAAATGGTGGGTTCAGACTTTTTCGTTGGTCCGCACCCACCGCGTTAGCGGTATAAATGGTTTTCGACAAATTTAAACACATTCCGGGGATATAAATCACATAGATTTAATTTAACCAAAACCCCTCCCTCAAGCATCGTCGAGCGAGGGTTCGTCGCGGAAGAAGGAACATCACGGAAGAAGCGTCACGGAAGAAGCGTCGTGAAATGAGAATCGTCGCGTCGCAGAGAAAGGATTCACCGGTGTCGCGTTGTCGATCTCCGAGGATCCGGCGTTCTTGTCGACCTTCGTCTGTAGGTCAGCATTCTTCGCATTCTTCGCATTCTTCGCGTTCTTCGTCGAGGAAGGAGGAACTTCACGACTTGAGTGATTTCCCCCAATTCCTCTCACACAACCCACCTCTAATAAAATAAGAATTGTCTTATATTATTAACACAACCCAACGATTGAATTTCAAAAAGAATTGAAACAAACAATTAAGTGAATTAATTGCATCATTTAAACCGCCACATTAATGAGGCATTAATTATCAAGAATAAACTCAAGGGTTGACCTCATTAAAAAGGGGGGTGCGGGTGCGTTACTTAATTAAAGGAGGGGTTGAAAAAGTTGAAAGAAACGGTGGGGATCGGGTGGCCCCCACCCCACAAATATCCTACCTAGTGGTGTAGGATATTGTGGGTACCACCTTAACCTCTTAACTTAGGTTTAACAACTTAAAATAAAATAAAATGGTCGCACCATTTTATTTTATTCATTTACTTAACCCAAAAAATTAAAAACCACACCCGAGAAAATGCAACTCAAGAAAAGGTGTTTCTAAGCAATTACCGGCGCTACGATTCCATCGGTGCCCTCAGAATTCGATTCCGAGAACCGGTTCAAAATTTTGGAAAACCCGCTCATTCGTTCACTGAACGTACCCGAGAAAAACATTAGAAAATTATTCCGGACACACCGGGCCTCAGAATCAGGTGCCATCAGAAACTGCGTTCTTGTAAAAATCCCATGAAAATTAAGAAAAAATTTCCTTGAATTTTACAGGTCTTTACAATACCCCCAGCCGAATTAATGTAATCATTAAATTTTATAGTTTTAATGTATTTCCTTTTCATCCCTTCTGTATTTTAAGAATCCAAATCTAATGGATACTAGGGAATATTTTTCAAAATGGTACATATTCAAGGAAAGGCTGATAGAGAGATCTTGGTTTGAAAAATATGATTCTACACTGAAGAAAATATTTTCCTTCCAAGTATGGTTATCAATATGTGTAAAAAAACCTGACAAGGATTTCTATCATTACATTCTAGATATTGTTTCAGAGTTCTATGACACAGTTCAATTTGTAAAGGAGGATGGGGTAAAAACAGTTAGTTTTATAGTGTCTGGAAAAAGAATAAAATTTTCATATAATAAAGTTTCATATTTGGTAGGAGCACCATCATAATGAGAAAAATATTGTCCTTCTCACAAACTTCCTCTCATTCTTGGTACATTTAACAAAACCAATTCCAAGTATTCAATGTTTTTAGAATACGAATAAAATTATAAAGGTTTCATACTCGACTCTGAACAAACAAGTAGTTTCTATTTGGTTGTAAGATTTCTTATATCTATGAAAAATTAATAGAGATACGTTCAATGTATAAAATTTGTTTGTTTTGTATTTCCTGGTGAATATGAGGAAGATTGTCTTGGTAAAATTCATCTTTATCACTATGTAAATTATCAAAAAACAACCTTAATAAAGTATAATTTAATTATGTTTTTTGGATTTTATTATAAAAATGGTTGTTAAGGTTATGGATGTTTTCAATATATAAAATACATAATATCCATTTCATGAAAAAAATATGTTATCAAAGAGGATATGATTTTAATAATGAGGTTAAATTTTGATACTACATCAAAAATGTTTGTGGAGAAAGTTGATGGTATGACTAGAAATCACGAAAGCCCAAGGAGTATAAGAAAAATAAGAAAAGGGAAAATAACTCTCCTCCTGTGAAGAGAAAGAAAGTGAATAATATTCTTGATGAGGTTTTTAAAGAAATGATGAATCTTAATTATGAGAAAAAACTAGGGGATATAGAGTCGGATGTGACACCATAGAGTCAAAAGAATTGAAAATCATGGATTTTGAACGATTAAAATAAGAATCTAAAATAAAGAAACAAAATAAGATGTTACAGGAATAATATATTTGTGAAAATTTATTGAAAGGAGTTGAGAGAGATTAAAAGAATGTTGTCCATTCCAATTCTTACACTGATTATATCATACCAAAATCTAGTTTAGTTATTCCAGAAACATATTTAAAGCCTGCTGACATCCCTTCACAAATATATAAGGGAAAAGAAAAGTTTCTTATTAATGAATCAGTCCTAGTAGATCCTGAAAAACAATCGGAATTCGAGTCAGATGGAAAGTGAAATCTATGAATTCAATGATTGTTAGATGAAGAAGTTGATAAGGCTATTGATGAATAACATAAAGGAAAATATGGGGAATATAAAGATAAAAGGGAATAATATAAAGAAATTGTGGAAGAAATAGAAGAAGTGGTTGAAGAAGAAGAGGAATAAGAAGAGAAAGATGGTGGAGAGGATAATCAGAAAGAAACTCAATCAAAAAATAATTCATCAGAATCATCATCATTATCCTCATCAATTATACCCAATATGTATATAAATGATAAAAAATATCCAAGTAATTAAGAAGAAGAATCGTGATTAGAATAGAAATAACGATCATCCTAAAATAAATAAGTATAAGACTAACATTCAATGACAAAAGTTGATGAAAATTTTGATACCGATACAAATGTGGATATCCTGATACTCTCAAATGATAATAAAATTTTAAAGAATGTTAAAAATAAAGGGATAGAACTAGAATTAGGAATGATAAGAACAAAACCTCTTGAAAATGAGCCTGATAAATTGGACTCTACAGAAACAATAGATGTAAAAGGATTTAATTATATTGTCCATGTTTTGAGAAGATTTGAAGGAACTATCCCATAATTTACTAAGATATGAGTAAGTATTTAGACAATATAATATAGTATCAATCATAACTTCGAGTCAATAAATGTTTTTATAGAGTCACTGACCTAGATTGAAGAAAAATTGAAAACCTTTCTGAGAAATTCCTAGACTCACAAGAGGTCATGCAGTCAAATGGTAAAGTGGATGAACCAACATGATTTAGATAATTAATTTCATGATGAATAGTTTTATGAGACAAAGAAAAATATGTTATAGTGGTTTGGTTCATTCAATATATTTCATTGAACTTGGTATATGTTGTAAAATATGTTGTAGAATTTAGGGATGCCTCTAATAAACATATTGAAGATGTAAATGTTCTGAAAAAAAGAACCATGATTTGGAGTTAGAGATGGGTAGTCTAAGGTATTGTGAATATGATGTAATAATTTTAAGAGATCATATTAAATAATTGTATAAATAATTCAAAAGGATGAATATCGAAGACTGGACTCATGAAGAAAGAATTGTAAAGTTGGAAAACGACCTAAGGGAGTATAATAAAATGTAGGTGTTCATCAAGAAAATGATGGAGAAATAATCATTTTATTTAGAACCCTCAATGAATTTATTTATCAAACTTTTAAAAACATATGAATGTTTTCAATGAATTACTTTTTATCCAAATTCAATATTTTTTAATGTTTACCATTTTCGATTGGTTATGTCTTCTTTCATATTTTTACTGGATGATTTGTTAGTTCAATGAATTGTTTTGTTTGTTACTTTCTTAACATTTTATGAAACATTAGATTCATTCTCCATTAATTTTTGAAAATAAAAAAGTGGGATAAAATAGGAAAAAAGGGTAAGAAAGTCTTATAAAAATGGGAGAATTATATATCAATGGGGAGAAGATATTTCAAAAGGAATATGTTTATTAAGGGGGATATATTATTCTAATGGGAGAATTTTTCTTAAATAAGAACTATTCTTATACTCTCTATCGTATTCAGAATAGTTACAAACCTAGGAGGGTTATGGTTTAAGGAATAACTTTGAATATGAAGAATTTAAAATAACAATGGGATATAATTTTTTAAAGTTGTTTTTCATAAAAGTTTTGAGATTTATGATTTCAAAAAAAGGGAGATTGTTGTGTTAAAACTATTACTTCTTACTTTTCCATTATTTTATTTTTGGAAATAAGAAACACTTTCTTAAAACATGTTTACTAACATTTCATATCCCAAGTGTTTCAGTATGTTTTTTAGAAAACATTATCTTTCACCATATATAGAATAATTTTTAATGTATAATGAATATAAAAATTACATCCTTCATTATGATCAAGGAATTGGGAATGCGTCTGATTCATCAGAATTATCTTTTATCAAACCATGATGTATACTTTTTTCACTTATATCATACTAAAAAAATTCATGACAATAGAACTAATACTGTTACCAAAAAAATCATAATGAACCACATAATGATTATCATATTGAAAATAAATAAGGATATACATTAGACTAACTAATGTTTTAATAAAAATACATAAACTTGTTTTTATTGTAAGTAATATATTTAACACTGTAATGGTGTTAATCAATACCAAATTATACATTTAGTTACAGATGAACTGTCAAGTTTCAGATATCCAAGGCCATTGCAACAAACATATAAATATGCAAATTGGGAGATTGACTAAAAATACCATGTGATTTGAAGAGTTTGATTCTGGTTAATTACATTATATTCTAAATATTTCTCTTTATTAACTGATAATTCTTAGTTAGTATTATTATTTATAAGATTTTCATTCAATGGAATACTTTTCAAATTGTTTCCTTAAGAAATTTAATCCTCATTTTATCATTATTATGACCGAGGGATTATGAGGAGAGGAAGATGGTGGATCTAATCCATCAGATTGAGGGATTATGAGGATAAGAAAGTAGAACTGATCATAATATCAAAGGCCTTTGGGGATAACAATACAAAAATATTCTGATCATCGTATTGAGGGATTTCCTAGAAAGGAAAGAGAGATATTTCTTTAAGTAAAAAACAATGGATACCTTGATTCAATTTCAATGACTACATTATTATTAAGGTTAAAAGTGGTAAATATTTTAATAATATATTATAATTCATTATTACTTTTACATATCTATTTCATTTCTTGTTTTTACATGTTATTATTTTGATTTGAATATTATAGAAATTTAGTATCATTCTTATGTTTTTATACAATTTGTTTTATTAGTGTTACTCTGATTGCGATAATAAAAATACTTTGATTTAATTTGATCCTTTTTTATTAAGATTATTTTACTCTGATATAATAATACATATTCTATTTCTGATTTTTTGACTCTGATAATTTCACTGATTCCATGTCTGATAAATTTACATAAAGGGACTTTGTGGATGTTTACATTAAATATTTTAAACTATGTTTTTAAACTATAATTAACCCTCTATTATAGTTATAGTCCTCTAAGGTAATTATTAAAATCCTATAGGTCAAGTAAAAACCATCTAAATGATCAAATAATTCATTGAAAATATCTTTAGAAAGAACATTTACCTTTACTCTTCAACATTTGTATTTACTAACATTGATGGTTCATACAGATACAACATTTTAAAGTACAAGAAATCATATTGATGATTTTTTAATAACAAATGTATGGAGAGGCCGTTATAGAAAATATTGATATTTATAGTGTTAATGAAATCCTTAAATATGAATAACTTGTATTCTTAATTGTAAATTTACACATGAGGTGTTTTTTCATTGTTTTTTTGATAACTTATAAACTATGTTAATTGTGACAAAATACATTACATATTATTGGTAGGCATAAATATGAACACTAGTTGAAGGGATTACTAAATGAATATAAATTGGGAATCATTAGTCATTACATGACTTCTATATAATTAAAATAAATAGAATAAAAAAATGGATTAAAGGGTTGATGAATTGGATAAATAATTTGAATGAAAACTTACAGATGACATACTCTTCTTAATAATAAAAATTCAATGGTAAATCAATGCAATTTAATCATATCAAATATATTTTCATTTCTTTCATTACTTATTTATTTTTGTGTTTTTAGTCAACATTGGATACTCATTACGGTCAATTTAGATACTCCAAAGATTTATTTCATGGATTCACTACATGGATAACAAAATCACTAACCCCATATGATGGTGTTTTTCAATTTTTAATAAACTACATACAATGTTTTAGAACTAAAATTCAAGTGATATATTTTATATTATGTTTTAATGAGAATTATTTTATGATAGGGAGGTGTTTAAATATCATTAAAATCAGAGAATTAGGATAGTCCATGCATATAAGGAGAACGAAAAGTTCTACAGGTGGAAAGTATCAGTTATATATAATATGATTTCACTATCCGAACACATATAAAAAACTTACATTTTTTACTCAAAGTCTTTGTAGTGTCCAAAACAAACAAATGGAAAAGATTCTAGTAATTATGTTTGTAAATTTATGAGAGATATCATGTTCCATCAACAAACTAGAATCCCCAAAAAGGTATTTTTGAAGATAATTTCCATTTCATTTAAAATATTTATTAATACTTTATGTATTTATATTTTTCAAGTACTTCCATGACTTTGGAAAATTCTATTATTCACAAGACAACATAGATTTTATGAGAAACAATGGGCATCATACTTGATAGAAGAATGTACATAGATAACCTTTAGATGTGACTTCTAAAGAATTAATCTATTGTTTCATATTTATGTTTAAATTATTTATTTTTAGAATTTCTCACAAAAGACTTTTTTTTCTTATATAGGTGGATTCCTTTGTTCGTGTTGGGATGGATTTCTGTAAGATTCTCATGCTCATGGAATATTTCCCTTCGAGGATGCAACTAAGATAATGAAAAAAATAAACGGGTTAATAATGTATAAAGAATTAAAGAAAAAGTGAATTAATACTAATTATTAAATTAATTTTTTTTATCATTTTATCTATTATATGTATGTTAATTTCCTTCAAATTTTCATCTAATACTTAATTAAATTTTTTCACAGTTTTTTTGAGAAGTCATATTTTACTTTATACTATCTGAAACAGGCCACAAAAGAGATAACATGTTCCATTATGCAAGTGTTACCACACTTTCTATTAGCTTTCTTGGTTGAAATACCCATGCTGCATATTGAGTCGATGGTCTTCGCCGAAAAACTTTTCTCATTTTTGAAAATGATAAGAGTAGAGGAAAGTTTTTTAGCTAAGAAAATCGAATCAATATGTAGTGATTTTAGTTCAATAAATAAATAAAATAGGATGGTGTGACCGCTATGACCCCAGGTGTGTATTTTTATTTAACTTTGACATTAATTCTTGTAACTAAGAAATCTAAGATACCCAAAACATGGAAAACACATTCTGATTGTTTTGATACTTTAGTAAAATGAGACATAAGTAAATTTTGACATGTAGGAATCAAACTCACCTCAATGCTATGCGTGGTGTGAATGATAAGACTCCATTTTTGTCTTTTTATTTATAATTTATGGTAATTTTAGTAAATCTAACAAGTGAAATACTCAATATTGATCAAATGCATTTTTATTGTTTTGATACTTTAGAAAAATGATCTAGAAGTCATTTTTGATGATTAGGAATCAACTGAACCTCAATCTTATGCCCGATGTGACTAGTAGGACTCTAAGTGTGTCATTTTATTTTAAATTTAGATTAATTTTAGTAAAAAGAACAAGTGACATACTAAAAACTAAGAAAACACATTCATATTGTTTTGGTACTTTGTAAAAATGATCTAGAATTCATCTTTGATGTGTAAGAATCAATCTAACCTCATCTTGATTCATGGTATGAAAGATATGATTCTAAGTGTTTATTTTTATTCAAAATTGACATTAATTTTACTAAAATCAATAAGTGGCATATTGAAATATGAGAAAACACATTACAATTTTGTTGATACATTAGGAAAATGATCCAGAAATCATTTTTGATGTATAAGAATCAACTGAACCTCAATCTAACATGAAGTGTGATAGATATGACTCAAAGTGTGTCTTTTTTATTTAAAATTGACATTAATTTTAGTAAAAAGAACAAGTGATATATTGAAAACTAATAAAACACTTTTGAATTTTTTTAGTTCTCCATAAAAATGATCCATAAGTCAATTGTTATGAGTAAGAATAAAATAACCCTCAATTCGATGTATAGTGCAACCAATATGACTCAAATTACCCGTTATCAGTATAAAATTTCCATTTTAGTTCAAAACATGTGTCACTCACTTAAAGAAACAAACTTTGGTTTTCCAGATAATTTAGGATATTAAATATAAGTCAGTTGCAACATGTTGGAAGTATTCTCAATTCAAATTTACTCACGATGTGACCGATATGACTCAAAGTGAGTGTTTCCACTTTCAAATGATGTTTTAGTAAAATAAAAAAAAGTGACACACTAAAAATAGAGAAAACATATTCATATTATTTTTATACTGTAGGGAAATGATTAATAAGTCATTTATGGCATGTAAGAATAAACCTCATCTCAATCAGTTTCATGGTGGGACCAGTATAACTTTCAGTGTGTATTTTTTAATTAAATTTGACATTAATATTAGTAAAAAGAACAAATGGCATACACAAAATCGATAAAACACATTCCAGTTGTTTTGTTAGTTTTGGAAAAATAATTTTTAGGTCATTTTTGATGTGTAGGAATCAACCAAATCCTAATACGATACATGGTGTTGATAGTATGACTTAGAATGTCTATTATTAGTTTAAAATTGACATGTTGGATCAAAACATTTCACTCACTAAGAACATATAAAACATGCTACAATTTCATTGATAATTTATGAAAATGATTTATAAGTCCTTTATGACATGTAGAAAGTCATCCCACAGCAGACTGATACACAATGTGTCCAATTTTAATTAATGTTCATGTTTGTAGTTTCAAATTAAATTTAAATAAAAAAATAATTGACATACTCAAAAATGAGAAAAAACATTCAGATTTTTTGATACATTAGTAAAATGATATATAAGTCAGTTTTTACATTTTGGAATTATCCACACCTTAATCTAATTCACAGTGTGACTAGTATAATTCCATTTGTGTCTACTTATATAAATTTGACATTAATTTTAGTAAAAAGAACAAGTGACATATAGAAAAATGAAAAAACACATTCACATTGTTTTGATACTTTAGAAAAATGGTCCATATTTTATTTGTGTTGTGTAGGAATCAACCTCACATCAATATGATTCATGATGTGACTGTTACAACTCCAAGTTTGTATTTTTATTTAAAATTGACATTAATTTTTGTAAAAAGAACAAGTGACATACTAAAAACTGAGAAAAAATATTGATATTATTTTTATACTTTCAGAAAACAATACATATATCATTTGTGAAATGTGTCAAAAAAACCTCATCACAATTCGATTTATGGTCTGACCGACATTACTCCATGTTTTTATTTTTATTTAAAATTAACATTAATTTAAGTAAAAAAGAAAAATTGACATTCTAAAAACCAAGAAAACACATCCATTCTATTTATATAATTTAGTAAAATTACCCATGATTCATTTTAGATGTGTAGAAATCAACCACACCCCAATCTGATGCACGTTGTGACCGGTATAACTCAAAGTGTCCGTTATTAGTTTAAAGATTACATTTTAGTTCAAAATGGTTTCCACTCACTAAAAACCAATAAAAACGCTCTGATTTTGATGATAATTTAGTAAAGTGATTGATAAGTGATTTTTGATATGTAGGAATTAGTCTCACATAAAACCTACACATGATCTGACTGTTATGGCTCAAAGTGTGTCATTGAAGTTTGAAATAAGATTTTATTAAAGAACACTAGTGACATAATAAAAACTGAGAAAACACATTTATAATATTTTATAGTTTAATAAAATTATCCTTATGTAATTTTTTATGTGTAGGAATCATCCACCCCTCAATTTAATGACCGAAATTACCGGTATGACCCCCAGTGTATCATTATTTAAAATTTACATTAATTTTATTTAAAACAACATCAAGCATACTCTAAATCGTGAAAAAATGCCAACAGTTTGGATACTTTAGGAAAATGATCCATAACTCATTTTTTATGTGTAAAAAACATCTTCACCTCAGTAAAATGTATGATTTTACCAGTATAACTCCAAGGGCATATTTTTATTTTAAAATGATCTTTTATTAATTTATTCTTTCATATTAATGTTTAATTTATTTTTATATAGTATTACTAACAAAATATTTGTTTTCATATAATTGTGGATTATTTTCTGTGGGTTGAGGTGATTTTTGCGATGACTAATACCATGGGAACACATTTTTGACATAGGATTGTGGGCTCCAAAGATGATGAAATATTTATTTTTTAAATGTTTTTGGATATTAATTATAAATTTAATTATACAAAAAATTATTTGAAATGTATATAGTGGTTTTTTTTATATTCATGATGTAAAATTTATTAAAATTAAATTAAATAATTTTCGTATAGGTTATATGTATTTTCTATAGTGTGTTTTTATAAAAAAAATACACTGCAGTGGGTAGGACATTTATCAGTGCTAAAATAGAATTTATAATGTGGACACCCTTTAACAGTGTTAAGGAGAAAAATGAAATTTTAGAATTTTTGAAGGAGTTTTTGAACACTATTAAAGGGTTATCTATATTAGAATTGATAAAGGGGACCCCCTTTCTCCAGGTGGTCACCAACTATTGCAGTGAGTCTTCTCTGACGATCACCGACCAAAGAAGGGTCTTCTTTTGTGACACCGACTCCAATAAATTTCTTCTACCATTCAACCACTAATTTTTTATGGTGTTATTTTATATTCAATATCCAAAAATATCCAAATTTATGATTAACACCACAATTTTGATGCTTAAACAATTCTGCATGATGCTAAAACAAATATTTTTGGTGCTGCTACCTTCCTGATGCCCATATTCATCTCAAGTATGAGATATATTTCTCAAGTCCAAAAAATATTCAAACTTAATCCTTATAGAATAATCCATGTCTTTATGAGGTGGAATAAGATCCCATGTTTGATTCTGATGTAGTGATCAAATTTCTTATTCCATATTAGTCTTCAACCAGTTCATTTTTTTTCTATCCAAAGCATCATGATAACTGTCTAGAAGACCATATTCAACCATACAAAGAGTATATATGACCTATATTTCATACATGTAAGCTGTCTGTGTAATCCTTCATGTTCTACGAGTTGTAATACTCATTCCTAATATCACTTCTCCACCTGTAACAGTCTCAACATTCAAATAATACAAAGTACCTTTTCAAATAGCTTTCATCGCAAGGAGTGAAATTCAGATAAATATCATGAATCCTCTTCAATGGATATCCAATTACCATGGTTATCTAAAAATCCAAGTGATATATATTTATTTTCTAATTCTGGTACATATATTACATCAATAGGGCATCAAGTTATACCATTATGTGTTTTCAACTGTATTGTTCTAATACCCATCATTGGGAAAGGACAGTTATTTACCATAAGCACCACACCATCATATGAGTCTTTGAGGTTTGGAAAAAAATATTGATTATTTCGCACTTGGAATGAACAACCAGAATCAATAATCTAAACTTCTGAATGGTTGACTATTTAGGAAACAAGGAAATCAGTATCTTCAATTTCCTCAGTTTTATGTTCAACATTGTCCTTCAGTTTTCAAATTTTGGGACAATCCTTCTTCCAGTTCCCTTTTTAATGATAGTTGGAACACTAGTCATTCACTGGAAGTATAAATATATACTATCCTTTTGATGTATATCATGATTCATCTATTTTTAATCCACTTTATTTCTCACTATATGATCTTCCACTTTTTGTCATTAATGCCTCTGATGCGAAAACTCTATGGTCGTACTTGTCCTTCTACTCGTACTCTTTATTAATTAATTCTTTTTATACACCAAAAAACATTAACCACGTCATTATCATAAAACAATGTTGTAGTAAGGTGATCATAAATATTTGGTAGATATCTTAGTAACAAAATATCCTTATCTTCATCTACAATTGATACCTCCAAACATTACAGATCTATTATGATTTTATTAAAATAGTCTAGGTGCTCAATTATATACATGCCTTCATTGTACTGAAATTTGAACAATTTATTTTTTAGGTACATATTATTTTCAATGATATTGTCCATATACTTTTTATCTGAAATATTCCACATAATTTTTTGTAGAGGTCTATCTCATCACACTATATTTCTTACATTTATCCAAAAAAATCTAGATTGTACCGAATGCCTGATGGTTGAGTCTCTTCTAATAACCTTCAAAGATATTGGCTATTTTTTCAACCAAAGTGATATCTATATATTTTCGAGTTATAACATCCAAAACATCACATTTCCACATGATGAAGTTTCCCATACCATCAAATTTTTATACCTAAAATTTGGTGTTGGACATCATACTTATATGTATGGATGTACGTGAAGTACTGACATGTGTATCTAGAATAACCCTTGGGGTGGTATCTTACTACTTTCAGTTTGGGGATTCTATATTGAACAATTAGATCAAAAATTCCAAAAACAGATAGTGCCAATGAATCCATAAAAGTTGAAAAATATGAAATCAACTATTTAATTTCTTCAATAACATTCCAAATGAAAGTGAAAAAATATTAACTAAAAAAATCCAACAAATTTTATTTAATTAAAACATGATACCATTGTTTAAATAAACAAAATAATTTCTCTTTTCAAAATAGAATTATCTAAACCACTTCAAATAAAGGGGAAAATTTCAAATTTCCCCTTTTATTTTTTTGACTTACATGGTACCTCCTCATTAGAAGAAAGAAATTCCACCTTTTTCTTTTCCTAAAACATTTTTAAGAAAAAAAAACACAAATCCCCCTTTTTCCTTTTTTCTTCTATGAAAACACAAACATCTATTACTACATACCACCAATGAGGAAAAAAATAGAGGTCATATGAGAAAACAAAGCATAGTAGGGCACAAAAAATTACATAGGTGAGAGGAATCAGTAGAGGTGTTTCAAATGTGTGGACAACAACTGGTTGGCGAGGGGAATATCCAGATTGGGACACCAAAAAACCACAAAACTGAATGAAAGATATGGATTCCAAGACTCCACCTCCATTTAGGAAAAGAGGATTAAAAAAGGTGGAGGTTTTCACAAGGGGAGGAGATCACTGACAATAGTGGATGATGTATTGTGGATAGGTTCATATTCATAGATGTGTAGAAATCAGATTCACTGAGTGTGTGATTTTTTTCTAGGGAATCTAACTCACTTATGATACCAATATGTTGTACAGAAGCCTCACTATCTCAATAATCATAAACAAAAATATATATAAAAAAACAGGGACACAAAAAATTTATGTGGTTCAGTCGGGTGACCTATGTCCATAGGGAAGGTAACCAAAAAATATTAAAATTTAAATAGAAATAAAAAGATTAAAAATTCCCCATATTTACATAATGTTTTCACTAGATGTTCACAAACATCTATAGAGATTATTATCTGATGGTAACCAATAAAAGCATGAAATTATTTATCAACACCAACTACAACAATTTTCTTTTATCAACCACCCTCCAATCTTGGATGGTGTTATATTTTATCAATATTCAACATCATACACCTCCGAGTTCTGGATTCACATTTCTCTACACTGTATCATCTGCCATCAGGTGTTGTCCATTAGATGCTCTTGAGGTTGTTCAAAGGTGAAAGAGGCATGTGCATAATTCTCTAATGGGTCTATGGAGGGTGGAATCATATTTGTTTCACTTCAGGTGTTTGTCATACAGATGATGTTCATTTTTTATTGGATTATATTTTTTATTGAAATCAACTATTCTGGTATTATGGTATTTTGAATTGGTGTTCTCAAATATACTTTAAATATTTTTCTTCTTGGAAATATTGATAATGGTGAATTTCTTCGACACTGATATATAGACATTGAAGCTCTCTATGGTTGGTGGTACAACAATGGTGATGGATCTAATGATATTTGACGATCAATGGTTACCAGGTTAATCAGGATGTGTGCGACCTCAGGTGTGAGGAATCTAGGATCAATATGAGGATACATGGTTGTTTGGGTAATTGTGAATATTCTTAGGTGGTGTTTGGATTCTAGGTATTATATATGTTTTGGAATTTTAAATTTATAAATTGTTTTCTGGTGAATTCTTGAATATTTGTTGGGTAGGTATAGTAATTGGATTCCACTTAACTTAAAAGAATATTTTATTAAAATAAAAAATATGGATTTTGTGGTATAATCATATGTTATAAGAATATCATATTTGGGAAAACATATATTCCCCTAAAAATAACTATTAATATTCTATTTTTGTGACTATGGCAATTTTCCATCACTCATAACCACCACTATTAATATATAGGTCAATCGAAAATATATATCACTTTTATCATTAAAAAAGAAAAAAAATAGAATATGTTTGTGATAAATTCCTTATCCATCATATGAAATGCATCTGGAATGTGCACAATAACAATAGGGTAGCCAATTGTAGTGGATTATTATATATCACCATCATCCATCATAAAAAATCCAATTATAAATTTAGATATAACACTCATTTAAATCATTCTATATCATCAATCCCTTATATTCTATTATATTCTTTCTTTTCTTAGATCAAGATTTTCAAAAAGTTATTGGAGTGTATTTTTTTTAATGTTTCTAATGGTATAATCATTATTTTTTACTTTATTTACTTAATTATTAGTTATTTTTTAATTTTAGAAGTTTATTAATATTTTTTATGTTTGATTTTATTAAATATTATGATTTCCTATAGACAAATTATATTGATATGATAATATAAATTAGTATATGTTAAGTTAAAAATTATAAAAATATCATAAAATATTTAGTAAATATCATCCAATTTAACATTATAATTTATAAATTCTTTAATAAAATGTTTTTTTAAATATTTGTTACTACTAAATATTCTTAATGAATATATTATAACATATGATAAAAGTGAAAAAGTACATTATTAAATAAAAAACATTTTGTATATATAAATATTTAATTAAATAAATTAATTTGGATAAAAAATATAAATTTATAAAAAAATTGAATATGTAAAAATTAAAATTTGAATATATATAACAATTATTGTGTTTAATATTATTTGGTTTCATGAATTTAAAAAAAATCTAATGTTACACTAAATCTATGTTGTTAATAAATAAATAAAATCTGAATATTTAAAATTCTTAAATATAATTATTTACTAACTAAGCTAATTAGTAAATTTAAATGTGGACCTACAAAGGTGAATATTTAATAAATAATTTAAGTATAAAATTTAAAATGTTACAACTAAAATGTAAATTCTCAAGTACTATTTATACTAAATAATAATAATTAATATTTTATATCGTGGTTTAAAAAATAAGTTTGGTAGTTTATTTATTATGGAAATTTAATTATTAAAAGTATTTTATAGGAAAATATAAATATTTTTTAAGGAAAATAAATTTAGGATGATTTTAAATCCTATCAATAATATAAATAATTACTAATTATTTAAATATTTTAATTTTTAAAATATAAATAATAGTTAATGATCAAGTAAAAATCGAGATGTGGTTACATGTGATTTTTTAATTATCTTTTCATGTCAATAATATCATGATTTATCATTAATTACAATCAATTCAATATTGTAATATAATGAGTATAATATTTTTCACTCATGTGATAAGAGATTGTGTAAATTAATATATACCAAATATTCATATGATTTCTCATCACATGAAACAAAATATTATACTTTTAAGTTAATAATAGCGAATTGAATATCCAATATGATCATTGTTTTCTAATTATCAGCTTGATGTGATGTTTCAAAAATTATTTTTCACTACATTTGAAATTTTAATTGAATGTTGATAATATAATATCTATTAATAATATTTGTGTTTTTCCTTATACATGTTATAATTTCCATATTTTCCATCTCCAGCTTACCACCACTCTCATTCCCTCAATTCCCTACCCCTCCCACTCGTGAGTTTCCTCGCTACCTCATAAGGTTCCCATTGTATATCTTCTACTCTAGGCTCTATGTCCTACATCCCTTCAATAGATTCCTCACCATCGATGACATTCTTCGACACCTCTATTATTCCTTTTAACTATTTCCTCCTCCTCCCACCACTCTCATTCCCTCCATTTCCCAGGCCACCCATTCGTGAATTTCATTACATCCTCTTGGGGTCACTTCTATATATCGTTTGATCCATACTACAAATAACACAACCCCTTTAATAGTTTCATCACCATAAATGAGCTTCTCAAGTACCTCTAGTATTCCTCTATTTCTCCTCCACTAAATATTGACAGTCATTTTGCGTGCACCATAACCACTTCGTGAATATCTTCACAATCTCTGAAACCTCCTCTGTTCTTTAAAAGATTATCATCGTGTTCATTTATAGAACTCGATGATGGGTAAATATTTCAACTCACTGTAGCTTTATTATGTTTCCAGATTCATGATAGTAAAATTCAACTACAGTACTCACCCATCCCCCAACACATCCCTCATAAAATAATTTGTTCTTCTCATCTTCTCTGTTAATGGTTTCTCCACCAATCACCTTTTCATTTCACATTATTAAGCAATTAGAGAATTTATTTCAGTAGGAAATTAAATATTTATTCATACCTTTATTGTTTTAAGAACATTCATCCAAACTTAATGTTATTCATGATCTCAACTTTTCTTTTACATTTCATGATCATTAAAAAAGTGTTGATGACCATTCATGTTTTCTTTGATTCAGGTTTCTTTATCACTGTCTCCATTTATTGAATGTAATGGTAACAATGATTCAAGGTAATTGTTTCTCACTATTTCTTCATTTTCCATTAACATAATATTTTATTTATTCTTTTATTGTTCATTATCATATTTTTTTTATATTATTAAATAAAACAATTGTTTTTTCTTATTATTATTTTTTTAATATTTTTTCTCATTTGTGATTAATCTAATTTGTTCACTATTATTGCATCTTCTAGGAAATTAGTGTTTTATGTACATTTTTATTTTTATATATTTTTTAAATATTGTTTGTTATCATTTTTATTATTTTTAATAATGTTTTCTCACATTATTATGATTTTTTATTTCATTTTTAATTTTATTAAATTAATTTTTTTTCTGTGTTATATCAATTTAGTAAATTAAAAATAACATTTTTTAAACTACTACTATATATATTTTCCCATATTTCCTTAATTGTATATATTATCTTTTTTTATCTAAATATTATTTTTTGGATTATATTATTTGATGAATTTAAAATTTATATCTCATGTATTATTTCTCATTAAATGTTTATGTTCATAATGACTTTTATTGATTTTTTTAACTTTAATCACTATCAATATTTGAATATTGATAACATTTTATGTTTTTGGTGGATATTTTCTAAAGATATTAAATGTTCAATAGAAATTTATTATATTTTTTTTATTTTACTTGATTTGTTTTAATTAAAAATCTTATGTGATTCCATAACCCCCAGTATAGATTTGTATCTCAGTGTTGTTATTTCATTATTTGATGAATGTTATTCCAAATGAAATTTTATTTACAATATCATATTTTATTCTATATTTCATGATCATTATAATAGTTCCCAATTAATTTATATGTCTTCTTTGATTCAACTTTTTTTATCACCATCTCCAGCTTTTGAATGAAATGTTAAAAAAGACAAAAAGTAATTTTTTATCACTATTATTTTATTTTCATTTTATATAATGTTTCATTTATTGTTTTTTTTTCATCATTAGTATTCATTTTATATAATATTCTTCATCATAATTATTTTCTTTATCAGTGTTCTCTTAATATTTTTTTCTCAATAGTGTTTAATCTAATTTTCTCGTTATCATTGCATCTTTTAGGAAATCAGTGTGTCACGTACTATTTTTATGTATATTTTTTTGAACTATAATTTTTTTATCACTATTTTTATGTTTAAAATTTATTTCTCACGTTATCAGGATTTTTTATTACCTTTTTAATTTTATTAAATAAAATTCCATTTTGTTATAGGTTATTTAATTTTTAAAAATTACAAATGACATTGTTTCAACTCATACTTTATATACTATTTCCTATAATTCCTCATTGTAAATAATATCTTTATTTGAGATTTATAATCTTGGTTGGCTCATATTATTTGAGAAATTTAACTTTTAAATCTCATGTATTAATCGTTAAATGTTTCTTAACGATATATACTATTTACTATCATTCAATTTTTATGGTCATAATATATTTTATTATTTTTTTGAACATATAACAATATTAATCATTGAATATTGAAAACATGTTATATTTGTGGTAGATATTTTGTAAAAAATATTTAATATTTTTTGGAATTTCATTATATGTTTTTTTATTCTATTTTATGTGTTTTTATCCAAATTTTTTTAAGTTACCATTAGAACACAGAAAAATGATCTTCATATAAAACACATAAGAAACACAATTACTATACCAAAGGTAATCCAAACAAGAATATACAATTTATATTCCTTTCACCTTATTTTCATGATACCACACTAGTGGATTTTACTGGTATAAAAAAGTTTTTGGTTGGTGACCAGCCTTCTTAAATCGAAGAACCGATGAGAATAATTATTAGGTAATATATCAAGGTTTCAAGGTGATTAATACTGGATATTACATCATAAAATCCAGATTTATCCAACTCTAATGATTTTAAAATTGTAGGAAATCTTGATCATGATAATATGATATATTTCTGAACACATACCTCTTCTCAGTGTTTTTTTACAATAGAATTTTGTAAAATTAATTTCAATATCATGTTTCAATTTTCTGTTTATGTAGATAATTATTTAAAAATGAAAATATATTTCTATTTTTAGGTTATTGAACCCCAAGTTTCATGAAACTAGTTTACTCTTCATCGATATTGACAAAAATGTTTCTATTCTTTGAGAGATCATTTATAGGGGTTCTCTCACTATGTTCCTAAAACACACAAGGATTGTTCAAGATCTGATATTGTCTAATAAATGTTAGTTTATCTTGACTTTGATGCCTTATTTCCAATAATCACAATCGATTTTTTTATCTTTGTTAATACTAGTGGTGGATGTGAATGAATCATGTCTAAAGTATGTCTCCATAGTTCGTCTCATAAAAATATTTCATATGCTTATATTCTTTCTAGGAACTAATGCACTAAACTATTCAAATGATAACTGTATTAGTGTTGTTGATGGTTCTAATCATTAGAAAGGTGGTTTGTAGAAATATATTGTGTTATGCCAAACTCTTCCTTTTTTTTCAATGCTTGTGTACTTTAGTATCCCCATTGATTGTTTCTCTATACGTCTAACATTATAAATGTAGATAATTTTACGTTGGATCAATTATGTTCTATAAATAAATTTTGACTTGTGAATTATACTAATTATTATTATCTATAAGACTTATTATAGTAGGGTTTTATGAAACTATGGTAAGGTAATATTGAATCATGTTTTCTTATTTTATATTTGATTTAATCTATAAATTATTATTACCTTCATGTTTTATGGTTTATTTCTTCATAAAAGGGGGATCTTGATAAAATATTTCAATATTTTTTATTTTAATTTTCCAAGATTTTGAATAAAGGAAAAAATTTCCCTCACTTATTAGAAGAAATTATTATGATTTTACTTATTCCAGCATCACTGTTAATAAAGGTACCATTAGTATGATTTTTCCTCTTTGAAATTGACATTCCCCCCCAAAATACTAACCATTGATAATGAACATCAAATTAATGTTAATGAAATGAATTTCAATTAAATATTTCAAAGAGTTAAATTAATTTGTAACAACTTCATTTATTGAATCCCTAATAAACAATTTACACATGAATTCCAAATATATATATATTATTTTTTATTAATTAATAGTTTCTATTAGGTGGTTATGAAGTTTTTATTAACCAAAATGAACGATGTATACTCATTATGAATTTTTTATTCTATTTATATTGTAAGGGACATGATGTATTATGTTTTCCTCTATGTGTATTATCAACACGTAATTATCACCCATAATTACTATAGATCTTGTATTATGATTTTTCATTATGCATTGTGTTTATAAATATACATATTCAATTATGTAATTTACACACATTATTTAGAGTTGGTATATTGTTATTTACATATAAATCATTAACGGGTGGGCTGATCCATTTTATAACACTATCTAATGGTTTTTTTCCTTGATGAGTTAGAATTTATTATTTATGTGGGAATTTATTTGTTATTTTTACTATTAATTTTTTTTTATATTTCATAGTATTGTTCAAGGATGGTTATAATTTCTGAAGCAATTTTTTGAGCTCAGTTCATTTCTAATTTTTCTTGTGTTCTGGACCGATTGGATCATCCTTGAAAACATTTTTTAATGATAGACCCATATTACAAACCATTTTAGCACCCCTTATTTAAGATAAAACTCACTTATGAATCCCTTTAAATCCACTTTTATGAAGCCTTAAGGTTATATTTGTCGTAATATATCCAACTTCAGACCAATTCTACAGCTTTGGGTGAAAAGACCGGCCTAACACAAAGCGTCCTTAAGAACCATGGTCAATGAAGATATTTCACTACTAAAGATATATGTCGGGGATTCCATAACACTTCAATGGAGACTGATGGAGTGCTGGTGTTACAGACTTTGGGTTGGGATCAAGACATTGCATGCATGGTGGATGGCTGACGTTCATGATGAAGTCAATCCCTTTACCTCTATTTACCCCAGCCTCACATATTTCGCTTAACCAGTCTGTTGATTTTTTTATGTTACATGACTTTCATTCTAACATTAAATATTGTAATGATTAGAATTAGAATTACCATTTGAATCATTTTTTCATTCATGTAATTCTTTTCTAAATCATGAATGCTGAATATAAATTTTTTTTTACTTATTAATTAAAATAAATATTTTATACTAAGTTTATGATGTCTCCATAATTTCTTAACATGTATTTGATTATTATGTACCACTAATTTGTGCTTTAAATATATTCAACATTAATTTGTATTATTATGTTTGAAAAATAATATTCTCTTAATGAAAATAAGCATTGATTTATAGAACTTTATAAACACATAGGTAAAGTACTAGTTATTTATATTTTTTTAGTTTAAATATTTAAAGATTTAATATTATTTCAATTATATATAAAATTTTAAATCATTCCACTCTTATTTTTCTTCACAATAATTTAATTTTCCCAATAAAAATATTTTTGATAATTTAATTTATATAAAAGATAAACTAAAAAATATATTTTAAAATTTCAGATAAAAATATTAATTAATCATTTTTAGTTAAAATTTTGAATAAAAGTATAAAAATTATGTATTATATATGGTATTTTAATATTGAATAATATTAAAAATTATTTTTTATACCTTATGTTTTCAAAATAATGGATGGAGAAAATATAAAACAATGTTTATAACATGACCACAGTTAGACATGTCATAAAAAGCATATAGTTATAGTATAAATTTATTATATATTGATCTTGTTGATGTTTTTCATGAATTTTTCCTTTAAATATGTACTTTTCTCAGAGGGGATGATCAAGTTTCATTGTAATAAATGTTATCTTTTCATATATGAATCATTTTCTATTATTAAATTTATTTTTATTACATTTATGTTTCCAATTAGATTATATTTTTTATTAGAAATAAAAGGAAAATAATTTAAAGGTAAATACTTATATTTTTACTACTAATTTATCATAATTTTAAAATTTAGTGCACATGCCTATTGATATATTGTTTCAATAAAGAGAAAATCAAAATGATGATTAAAATTATTTTTTTGAATCATCCTAATTTTATGATGTGATAAAGTACATTGCGGTGTCTTTATATCGTAGATGAGAGATCATTAAATTTGAAGTGGATATTAAATTTATGGCTATTAAATTAGATTTTGGAATAACTAATAGCTCCCATGATTGATTACATTTCATAGTAAAACCACTTTTGTTCAATAAAAATACATTAGCACAAATTTTTATGAAAGTAAGAAGACTATAAAAAGTTTTGGATTCAATTACCAAATCATTTATATAGGATTAAATTATTTCAATTTATTTTATAATGATTTTTGATATTTAAAAAAAGTCATCAGGTAGATAGTCAAGGTAATAAGTAATTCAACATGGAAAAAATAAACATGAATCTATTAAACTATAAAGGAATTTTTTATTACACCCATATTTCTATGTTTTTTTCTTAATAGTATCAAAAAGTTATTTATTTCATAGAATTGGTTTTTTTCTAGACATTATATTGAATCATCCCTGTAATGGCGACTTCTAGAAAAACATTACCCCTAAAATTTTTATTTTGATTCAAAATATTTTAATTTCTAATTCTATCTTTCAATAGAATTTGTTTTCTCTTAGTGTGATTATATAGTTCATATTTTTTAATCCTTTTTTCATAAACCTATAATTATTAATTCTTTTTACATTGATGAGATATCCATATCTATATTTTTCACTATTAATTTCAAGTCATCTAAAAAAATATTTATGATTTTTTTCTAAAACTATTGATTGATGAGTTGAAATTATTTTAATTTGATGATATAACTATATATGATATAATTGAATAAAAAGATATTTAGAGATTCATTATTGTAAAAAATAGTGACTTAATGACATACGGTTAGTTGTCTGGTAAAAGTACATATGGTCCAAAATCATGTCTGTAATGCATTGGTGAAAAAAAATCATTCAAGATTTTCACTGGAAGAAAACCTTGTCTCTACTATCATCCCATATTTCATTCATGTAATGGATTTCTCTGTCATGAATGTTCAATATATATTTTAATTCCTTATTAATTAAACTAAATATTTTCTTCTATGTTTATGTTGTCTTAACAATTTATGAACTTGTATTCTATTATTACATAAAACTAATTTGTGATTTAAATATAATCCCTAATAATATGTATTATTATGTTTGAAAAATAATATTCCATAATTAGAAATATTAATTGATTTATATCACCACAAAAATTCATAAGAAAATTACATGTTATTTATATTTTTATTACATAAATATATAAATAATTAAACATTATTTATACTTTTTATGAAATTTGAAATCATTCCACTCTTATTTTTATTAACACCAATTTAATTTTCCCAATCAAAATATTTTTGGTAATTAAATTTCTATAAATTATAAAATACTTAACTTACTTTTAAATTCAGATTTTTTTTCTTAATCATTTATTTTTAAAATTTTAAATATTATTATAAAAAATTATGATAGTTATATTGTATATCATTATTGAATGCTACAAAGTATGTCATCAATTAGGGAATCTATTTCATTCAGTCAACCAATATTTATCCACTTATTTATTATTTGATGCATGTTATACAAAATTAGAAGTTATGCATGATATGTAGCTTGATTCTATATTTAATCATTGTTAAAATAATGACCAATGACCTAACATATCTTCACTGATTCTGGTTTCATTATCACAATACCTAATTTTTTTTTAATGTAATGGAAAATGTGATTCAATTTAATTGTTTCTCACTATTATTTCGTTTTCCATTAACATAATGTTTCATTTATTCTTTTGTTGTTCTTCATAGATATTTGTTTTATATATTATTCAATATCACTATTATTTTTTCTCATCAGTGCCCTCTTATTTGTTTTCTCATTAGTGATTGATGGAATTTTATCATTATTGTTGCATCATCTAGGAAATTAGTGTTTCATTAAATTTTTGGTATGTATATTTATTTAAAATGTTGTCTTTTATCACTATTATTATTTTTAATAATGTTTTCTCTTATAATCTGGGTTTTCTATTTCATTTATGTTTCATTAAATAGAATTTAATTTTTATAGGTAATATCATTTTAAAAAATTACAAATAGCATTATTTCATCTCCTGATATATATATATATATATATTCCCATCATTACTTCATTGTATATATTATCTTTATTTTAGCTTAATATTATTTTTTGGTTTATATTATTTGAGAAATTAAACATTTAGATCTCATATATTATTTTCCATTCAATTTTTATGGTCGTAATGATTTTTTATCCTTTTTGAACTTCAAACACTATCAATCGTTCAATATTGATAACATGTTCTATTTATGGGGGATATTTTATAAGTTTTTTAAATATTCTATATCATTACATTATATTTTTATACTTATCTTTTTGTATTTTTATCTAAAATGTTAATTGTTACAATGACCACCCATTCTATATTTGTATCTTTATGTTGTGGTATCATTATTTGTTGCACATTCTACCAAATAAAATGTCATTCATGATATCTACTTTGATTATAAATTTTAGGATCATTAATATAGATCCCAATTAGCATACATGTATTCTTTTATTTCTGTTTCTTTATCACCATCTCTAGTTTTGGATAGAAATGGTATCAAATATTGATGGTAATTATTTCCCATTATTATTTCATTTTACATTAACATAATATTTCATTTTTTTGTTTTTCATAATTAATATTTGTTTTATATATTTCCATCATCACTATTATTTTTTCTTATCAGTTTTTTCTTAATATTTTTTTCATTAGTGTTTAATATAATTTTCTCACTATTGTCGCATCTTCTAGGAAATCAGTGGGTCATGTAATTTTTGTCATGTATATTTGTTTCAAATAATATTTTTTCTCATTATTATTAATGGTAATAATTTTTTCTCACATTATTAGTGTATGTTATTAAATAATAAATTTTATTAAATAAAATTTCATTTTTTATTGTTTATTTCATTTTCAAAAATGATAAATAGAATTTTTTCCACTCTTGCTACATATATTATTTTCTGTCGTTCCTTCATTGTATATACTATCTTTCTTTGATCTTAATATTCATTTTTCTCTTATATTAGTTTAGGAATTTATCTTTTGATTCTCATTTATTATTTACCCTTTAAATTTATTGTTATAATGACTTTTATTTTTTTTTAACTTCAAACAATACAAATACTTGAATATTTATAAGATATTCTGTTTGTGGTGGATATTTTTTAAATATAATAAATGTTCTATGGAATTTAATTATATATATTTTAATTTTACTTTAGGTAATTTTTTATCCAAAATGTTATGTGTTACATTTAGGGTAGATAAAAATAATAATCGTATGAAAAATAAGAAATATAATTAATATCCTAAAGGTGCTATAGTCCTGTAGATCCATGTGATTTTTTTTCACAATATGTTATTGATATTTCTCTAGCGTATTTTCCAAGTATAACAAAGGTTACAATTGGTGACAAACCTTTTAAAATTGAATCACATATTATAAAAATGATAATGTCATTTATTAAGGTTCCAAGGTGTTTAATACTTGATGTTACCCCTGGAAAATTTGGATTTGGAAAACTTTGATCCTCTTCAGATAGTTGGAAATGTCGATCCTAATGATATGTTATATTTTTGAACACATACCACATCTCAATGTTTTTTACTTTATTAATTCATAAAATGAATTGTAACATCATTCTTTTATATTCTGTTTGTGTTGATCAAATTTTAAACTAGACATGGTATTTTTATTTTCAGGTTACCGAACCATATATTTCATGCAACATGTATTCTCTTCATTTATGTTGACAAAAATGTTTCTATTCTTTGAGAGATATTTTAAAGGGATTCTTTGATTATATTTTTGGAACACATAAGGTTTTTTAAATATCTAATATTGTCTCATATATGTCATTTTATTTTGACATGGAGGCCTTATCACCCATTAGAATAATCAATTTTTTTTATCTTTTTTAATATTAGTTGTGTCTGTGACTGAATCATGTCTAAATTTGGCCTCCAAAATTCATCTCATATAGAGAAATCATATGCTTCAATTGTTTTGAGGAACTGATACACTAAGTTGTTTACATTATGATTGTGCTAGTGTTTTTAATGGTTCTAATCCTAGGAAATGTTTATTTGTATAAATATAATGGATCATGATAAACTAATCCATTTTTTATTCAATGCTTGTGTTATTTAGTCCCCTAATTTATTGTTTCTCTATATGACCGATTTGGTGAGTTTAGAAAATTTTATATTGGATCAAGTATGTTCTAAAAATACATTTCAACATTTGAATTATTATAATTAGTATTATCTATATGGATTGTTATAATAGCATTTTATGATGCTATAAGAAGTTAATATTGAATCATATTTTCTTATTTTATATATGATATCTTTTATAAATTGTTTTATTTTTTCATGTTGTATTGTTTATTTTTTCATAAAAGGGGGATCTTAATAATTTTTTTAAATATTTTGTATTTTAATATTCTAGGATTTTAAATGAAGGAAAAAATTAAACTCACTTATTATAAGAAAATGATACTTCTTTTATTTATTCCAACATGATTGATGTTATAGGTACCATTGGTATAATTCTTTCTCTTTGAAATCCATATTTCCTCCCCTAAATACTCACTATTGAAAATTAAATTCAAATAAATATTAATGAAATTCATTCCCATTATATATTTATTATTGGAAAATTAATTTGTAATTGCTTCATTTATTGAACCCCTAATAAAAAACCAACACATGAAACCAAAATCTATATAAATTAATACATTTTCTTCATAAAGAATTTAGAATAAGTTATTATGTAGTTTTTTATTAACCAAAATGAACCATGTATACTCATTGTGAATTTTGTATTCTATTTACATAGTAATGGACATGATGTTTAATGTTTTCCTCTAATTATATTATTAACATTCAGTTATCAACCATAATCAATATAGATCATGTAATATGATTTTTCATTATGCATTTTTTTTAAATATACACATTTAATTATTTACTATACTCACATTAAATAGAAGTGGTATATTATTCTTTATTTAGAAATTATTAACTGGTGGGTGGATCCATATTCTGAAATAATATAATAGTTTATTTCCTGGAAGAGTTTGAATTTATCATTTATGTGGTAATTTAATTTTTCTATGCACTATTAAAAAAATCTAAATTTCATAATGTTGGTTAGAGTTACTAATGATCTTTTCTACATCAGTTTATCGCAAATTTGTCTCGTGTCTAAGACTTACATGAGTACCCTTTAATACTATTTTTTTACTAATATGCCTAGATTATAGGCCCTTTAAACACCCCTTCATGAAGCTAGAACTCACTTCTAAATCCCTTGAAATCCACCGTAATTAATCCTTCAAGTACCATCTGCTACAACAGATCCACTTGTAGAGGAAGTCTGCAGCCTTGGGTGAAACGACCGACCAAACATAAAGCATCATAAAGCACCATGTTCCATGAAACAAATACCCTACTAATTTTGTCTATTGGGGATTCCATTCCACTTTAGTGGAGACTGATGGCGTGAAAATGTTATAGCCTTTAGGTTGGGATCATCCCATTACATGTAAGGTGCTTAGAAGTTTGGTCAAGGTGAAATCAGGCCCTTCACATCTATTTACTTCAGCCTCACCCAAACTGTTTGTCCAACCCTTTGTTTTCCTTATTTTCAGTTACATAAATTTCATTACAACTTTAAATATTATAATGACCAAATTTTAAATATTTATTTGAATTAATTTTCCATTCACATAATTGATTTCTCTATCATGAATGTCCAACATAAATTTTTATTCCTTATTAATTGTACTAAATATTTTCTACTATGTTAATGATGTCTCAAAAATTTCCCAACTTGTATTCCTTTATTATGTACAACATATTTTTTATTTAAATATATTTAACTTTAATTTTTATTATTATGTTTGTAAAATAACATTATCTTATTTAAAATTAGCATTGATTTATTGTGTCTTATGAACACACATGTGAAATACTAGTTTTTCATATTTTATAACAAAATTATTTCAATAAATGAAAATTATTTATGTTTTTATGAAATGTTTTAAAATTCCACTCATATTTTTCTTCACAATGATTTAATTTTCCAAATCAAATTATTCTTGATAATTAAATTTCTATAGAAAATAAACTACTTAACTTATTTTCTAATTTTAGATAAAAATTATTTATCAATTATTTTTTAGATTTTATTTTAAATTTAAATATATGACTTTTAAATTCAATATGGTATGTGAGTATTGAGTACTTTTAAAAATTAATTTTTATATATTATAGTTACAAAATAATGTATGGAGAAAATATACGACAATGTTTATTACAAGAACATTGTTAGATATGTCATCATAAAAATCATATAGTTATAGTATATATTTTTATATTGACCATGTTAATGTTTTTAATGAATTTGGGAATTCAAATATATAAATTTTTTAGAAGGGATGATCAAGTATCCTATTAATAAATTTTATCTTTACAGATATGAATCATTTGATATTATAAGATATATTTTACTACATTTAATTTTCTAATCAGATTATAATTTTTTTAACATCATGATGAACATAATTCATAGGAAAATACATATATTTTTACTATTAATCCATCATAATTTTAAAATTTAGTGTGTATACTTATTGTTCTATTTTCAATATACATAAACTAAAAATGATGATTGAAATTACCATTTTGATTCTTCCTGGATTTAGGACATGATGAAATCCATTGAGGTGTCCTTATTTCCTAGATGAGAGATCAATAAATTATAAGTGTCTAGGAAATTTATTAATATTAAATTCTATTTTGTAATTCCTAATAGTTTATTTGAGTTAGTAATTTTCGTAGTTAAATCTATATTTTTATGAAAAAAATACATTGCCCCAAATTTTTATTAAATTAAGAATCTAGAAAATAGTATATGCCACAATTATCAAATGAATATTAAGAACCTGAAACTTCTTTCCTGGAATAGATCTTTATTTCGGGTGTTTTCAAGAAAAGGGGGAGGTTTGGAAATTTTATAAGTACATGCAATGTACTTAGAATTACATTCCAATTACCTAGTTACTGAGTACAATCATGTCTTGGGCTTGTAACGGCTAAGACATGGTCGTGTGGGGTGATGTGGCAGATTGCTAATGTTGGGGGCCCGTTGAGGAAAATACACGGCATGTTCTTTAATAGTACGTGCCATGTACCTTTATTATTATTTGTTTAATCATACTAGGGTCACGTCTAATCCCTAGATTCATCTTCTTCTGGCCTTGTTTCATCCCGGAGTGACTGAGAGTTATGAATCTTTTTCAAGCCACCATTTCTCCATCCAAGGTCCGATTTGATCTATGGTAGGTGCATTGGAATCCCACCGGCGAGTCCTTCCTTCTTCTTGAATCTAAATTCCAATTTTCTCCTCTCTCTTGAGTTATTCAAGGTTGAACATTTTTGACCTTTTTGTAGACCTACAAAATTCTAGGCTGATTCAAGGGCTGACATTCTAGAGTGTTCTTCGTACAATGTTGAGGTAGGTGGTTTGTTTTATTTTCATAGTTTGTCTTTGAGTTTTATATGTCGACATGCTGATTACCCAGGCTTCGGGTATTTCAAGTAAAGTAAATTGATACTTGTTTTATCTTCTTTATAATGATTATTGGATTAAGGGTTTGTTGATGTGATATTATGTGAAATATCATGTTTATGGAACACACCATGGGTGCATTTCCTTATTTGAATGTTTAGGGTCGTTTGGTCTAGGTTTCCTATGATTTACACCTTGTTTCCATACCTTTCATGATAGAATAGAACTGACTTCCTGTTTATTCTTGTTAAATTATTGTGATATGAATTGACATTTTTTATCTATTTAGTAGTTTAGGTCACTTTGGGTTGATTGATATTATGAATGCACGATTGCATCACAATGGGCTATGAGAAACTAGTGTAGTTAGACCATAGGGGGAATTAACATTGAGTGCATCCTCAGAGTGTCTGTTACATTTCATGCGACAAGACCACATGGGTGATTGATGGTGAGTGTTACCTCGTAATTTTTATTTTCTACATTATGAGGCCACAATGGGAATTGTTGTTGAGTGCTTCCCTAGAGAGTCTGTAGTTCTTGTGGAAAGATGATAGGGGGAATTGACAGTGAGTGCCTCCTCGGAGTGTCTTTTAATTTTTATTACATTACGTGAACATAGGGTTATGAATGTGTGACCTACCCAGAGGGTTAACATAATTATTTAATTTTGTGATGTGTCTGACTAGACAAAGAAAAATATAGGTTTCATTCCTCTTAGGTAGTCTTATGAGATACTTGTTTGTGATACATACATGATTAAATATTGATAATTAATTAATAATGAATTTAAATAGAGACTGTAGGATTGGTTACATTTGGGTACTCAAATTTTCTTTGATGCTTTTCATTATTACCTGCTATATATACTCACAGATAGTTAGGCACATATATTGTGGTGGTTGCCTACTGGGATTCATCTCACACCCTGTTTGGGCCATGATTTTGGGCCCAAATATATTTTATGCTTGTAGTTAAAGATAAGAGAAATCACCCTTCTTCAAAAAGTACTTCATTTCTGTGGAGATGGAGAGCATGGGACCAAAATGAGGCTTGTGATGCTGCTGGAGTTTATTTGCATTCTTTTTTCACTTGGATTAGTACTGTATTTCCAGAATTGTGACTTTTTTGGATATTTTCCTAGACATACGTGACATGTATCATTAATATATGTGTGCTTTAATTGCTTATTTACTTTTAGTCTTCTTCTGTTTACATGTCATATAGTATTACTATTTCCTCTAATGATTATAATTTTGTATTTTGTTGTGTATACTCTACCAATGATGGAATAGTTTCCCCACTATCAAACTAAATGCTATCACTACTAGTTAGAATCCTTTGGAGTTTAGGAAAAATTTCTTGAGGCCATGTGACCAACCGGGTATGGGGTACCTCTTGGAGACACCTGGAACTGGGATGTTAATAAAGTTGTATCAGAGGCAGGTTCTTTTCGGATTTGTCTTACGGTTTGGAGCCTATAGAGAGAGATAAGAAGGAATAGATAGTTGGTAATAAGTTTTTCATAGGAGTAACTAACCCTTGTATAGTGAAAAGCCAATTTACATCAATTATTAAATTTTTCTGGTTTTTGAATTTTCATAGTTGATTTTATTTAACCTTTGGGTGATTCACATGATTCGTGATGTTATGATTTATATAATTAAGGTTTTATTTCTGTTGCAACCTGCTGAGATGAAGTTATGCCATCTCATGCATCATATAGGAACTTGAAAGAGATCACATGTCATACATTTTGTCATGCCATTTAGGGTGCCTTATTATTGCATGCTGTTATGATAGATATTGTGCTTTATATGCATGATATTTTGATAGATACCATGATAGAATACATTCTATTTAGATAGGGTATTGGATAATTGAAAGTTTCATTTTAATTGGAACCAAAATTTGGTCCCTGAGGTGTTATGGGCCCTCATGGATCAGAATTTGGTGGATCATGTGGGTGATTGCACTGTTAAACTTTTTTATATACATGAATATGATGTCATGTTTTGATTCACGGGGAGTATGGCCCACACAGATTGTAATTTGGCACCGTAATGCTTGTTTTAGTGTTTGTATGGGGTTCTGATGTAGTTTTGAGGCATACAATCCAGAAAAACCCAGAATACATGGTATGTGATGATGAATACATGCCACATATCCTTCTGTTCGAGAAGAAAATGTTTTTATTAAGGAAATTTCATGTAGATAATGACCATGTGACTTACCATGTGAGAAGAGGCACGGGAAAGGGGAACATTTTGTAGGACATGTCGTGTATGTAATGAACTTGTTGTGTATCCGTTCACCATGTGACCAACCATGCGGACAGAGACATGGGTTGAAGTTCTTTTCTTGAACACATCATGTACTAGGTGTTCACACCATGTTTTACTGATCCATGTATCCATCAGTGTGACCAACAACACAGGTATGTGAAATCCATCTAGTATAAATGGTGTTTGGAATATATATTCCTTGTAGTTTGTTCTAAGATAAACCTTTTGTTTGAGACATGTAGAAGTAATTGGGTAAGATGGAACATTCATATAAACATCATGTCTCAAAGAAAACATGTCGTGTGTATGGGTGTTACATGACTAGGTTTGGAAGAGGTACACACCATGTTAAAAGCCTAAGGGAACACGTCATGTAGGGGTCATACAAGCAGTGTACCCTGATTTTGTAAAACTTGATTGTTTTCTTCTCCTGGTCCTTTCTTAAACTTTTATGTTTTTGTCCTTAATTATCTTGAACTAAGTTGTATACTTAACCTTGTAGGGTCATTCCACTGAGACATCCTCTGGTTGTATGCCATGTTCGGGGTGATGATCAGACACTAGAAATTGTTGATCAAGAACTACCAGTAGATCCTCTCATTCTGACCTTCATGGCACTGGTTTTCATTCTAGATACAGGTGCTGGTGTATAATTTTGGGAAGGATTTATGAGGATATGAAAAAATTCTAAGGATCATTGCATCCTACCATGCCTATGGCAGAATTGACATCGGGGTTTCAACAGTAGCATCCTCCCACTTTCTCAGGGGATGGAGGACCTCAGGATACCGATTCTTGGTTAGAAGTCATGTTGTCGATCTTATAGAATCTCGATAAGCTTCTATATATGAGGGAGAATATCGCTACGTAAATTCTTCTATATTATTTCATGATATGGTGGGATGTGATATCATAGGTGGGATTCTAGTGAGTTTTGGCTTGGGATGAGTTCTAGCATACCTTTTATGACTACTTCTACATAGAGACCTTGAGGGCCGACCAAACCCGAGAGTTCATGAGATTGGAGTAGGGTACCCTCTCAGTCATGGATTATTATTCTCGCTTCACAGAGATACAATTTTTCACACCCATTCTAGGGGGTGATGATTTATTTTTGGCGAGAAAGTTTGAGGATGGTCTCAGGCATGACATCTTATCATAGGTGAATATCATCAGGTTGACTATCATATCTTCAATAGTCAACTAGGCATAGATAACCAAGTGAAACCTAATGGATTTTGGAGTTGTGGGCTAGGGAATTTCAGCATCCAGAGTTGGTACCCTTCCTACTAATAGTAGGAAGCATCACAGGGAGTCTACGTGCGGAGATCTGAGAAAGCAGGATTTTTTTCTGGAAGCCAGGAGTTGTGCTACCTATGTGGAAAGGGAGAAAATAAGAAACCTCGGTTCCTAAGAGACCTAATTGAGTTCCGATCTTGTGGAAATATGGGACATCTTCATTGTTATTGAAATGCCTTCTTTCCACCAACTTTTGAGGGAGGATTTGTTGCAACTCCTCATACTGGAGAAGGACCACCAGTCCCACATCAGACTAAGGGACCGAGTTATTAAATCCCTTCAGGAAGAGGTGGTGGTCATGTATGTAGTGTTAAAACAAAGGGTTTTCAATAGCCGCATGGTGGATCAGCTCAGGGATCTCAGACAGCTTCATAGGGCCACATCGCAACTCAAGATTTTGTGCTAGAGAAGATCCAGAAGAAGCCGAATCCCAGACCCTCTATGGTTAGAGATATCATTTTGTTTTCCTTGGTTCTATTTTATTATATTTTTGATATAGGGGATACCCATAACATTATATATGTTCCATCTATGGAGAGCCATGGGCTCTGTATCTTTACATCTACTAATATCATGACGTTGGAAAATCCATTGGGGATTAGAATGACTAGTGTACATCAGTGCAAGGAGTTCCCTCTTGAGTTTGGTGGGTGGCACTTCTTATGGGACCTTTATGTATTAGAAATGTTGGGATATGATATCATTCATGTAATTTAATGGTTGTTCCCTTCTCGGATGTTGTCAATTTAAATCACCATAGGGTGAGTTTTACATCACTAGGGGGAAGGTTATTTCTATAAAAGGGAGAATGGGATGTTCAGGAAAGCAGAGCTAGACCCGAGAATCATAGGTTGAGAGGTGTTAAATCCAAGATTACTAGTATATGTTTGGATTACCATGGGACTTCATAGATAGAAATTCTTCTAGTGGTCATTCGTTTCATGGATGTATTTCCAGGAAACATTTCAGGTTTTTCTACTGAGTGAGAGGTAGACTTTTCTTTTAATCTTGTGTTGGGGGTAGCACCAATGTCCATTCCTCCTTATAGGATGGATACACTAGAGTTACAGGAGCTCAATATGTAGTTAGAGGAGTTACAGGAAAAAGGTTTCATCCAACCTAGTACTTATCCTTGGGGTTCTCTTATCCTGTTTTCAAAGACGGCGGACAATACCCTCAGAGTTTTTTTTGATTATTGAAAGATGAAACGGTTGATAGTCAAGAAACGATATCCATTTCCAAGGATTGATGATCTATTTGATCATATTCAAGGTTCCCAGGTGTTCTCGAAGATTTACATGAGATCCAGTTATCATTAGTTTCATGTTATACCACTAGATAAACCTCTTATAACCTTTTAGAGTCGGTATGGTCTATACTTGTTTGTGGTAATTTCATTGGTTCTCACGAATGCACTTGCAATTTTTATGGAATTGATGAACTGAGTGTTCCATCCTTACGTGGAATCCTTCATGGTAATTTTCATGGACGATATCATGTTGTACTCTCACACTAGAAACGACCATGCTAACCATCTTGCTATCATTTTGAGTACACTGAGAGAGCATTAGTTATATGCTAATCTCTCAAAATTCCACTTTTGGATGGACCGGATTCATTTCTTGGGTCATGTTATCTCAGAGACTAGAGTGTCAGTAGACCCAAATAAATTGAGATAAGTAGTTTCTTGGAAGAAATCGAAGAACGTCTTTGAGGTATGAAGTTTTTTGGGGTTGGCTGGTTACAACAAATGTTTTATACAGAACTATTCACGCTTAGCAGCGCCACTACCGAGCCTAACTAAGAAGGGTGTGAAGTACTTGTGGTTAGATTATTATGATTTAGCCTTTCAACAGCTGAAAGGGAGGTTGACATTATCACATATACTAGTTTTTTTATATCCAGGAAAGAGTTACACCGTTTAATATGATGCATTCGATATCTGGTTGGGAGCAGTGATTATGTAGGGGGAAGGTTTCATTGCTTACGGTTCTCGGCATTTAAGGCCACATGAGAGGAATTACCCAACGCTTGATCTCAAGTTGGATTTAGTTGTTCATGCATTTTGCTTTTGGAGACATTACCTTCTGGGAGATCATTTTTTTGATGTACACTGACCACAAAATTCTCATGTAAATATTTACTCAGCATGATCTAAATTTGAGACAGTGAACATGGGTTGACTACCTTATGTCCTTTGACTTTGATATTTCTTACACACCTAGGAAAGACAACATAGTGGCTGATGCGTTGATCTGGAGAACTCATATATAGGAATTTCAGAAGGTCAGCAATGAGTGAAAGCTTATGGAAAGGTTCATTAAAATGCATTATGAGGTGCATGTCAAACATGAGCATATATTTCTTTATTCTATAGCTATTACATCTACCCTTCTGGATTGGATGCAAATGAAGAAGCAATGATATTTCGAAGGCCTAGTCCTACGAGAGGGTTTTTCAGGAGAATACCATACTCTTGGGTGGACCATAGGCAAGGATGAGGTCTTTCACTTTCATGGACACGTATGGGTGTCAGTAGACATATGTTAGGATCATATGCAAGACATTCATACTTAATACTGGTCAGTTCATCCTAGTGTCACCAAGATGTATTGACATTTGAATCATTATTATTGGTGGCCATGTATGAAGAGGGATGTAGCTAGATTTTTTATGAGATTTCCCACCTGTCATTAGGTGAAAGCGGAGAATCAATGACCATCTAATATTTTATAGCAGTTATCCATTACCAAGTGGAAGTGGAGTGATGTCACGATGGATTTCCAGATAGGTATACTTAGGTAATCTCAAGGGAATGATGTAGTTTAAGTTTTCATTGAGAGACTCACCAAGGTTTCACACTTTTTACTGATCAAGGAGACCTTTATAGTTAATGAGCATGGATGATTTTACATCCAAGATATTGTATGTTTTCATGGGGTTCCAAACTCTATCATATTAGATAGAGATTCCCACTTTAATTCATGTTTCTAGAAAGGGATATAAAATGCTTTGGGTACAGAAGTAATTCTATGTAAAACTTACCATCCCCAGACAAATGGCAAGTCAGATCACACTATTCAAGTGTGAGAGGACATGAATCGATCATGTATTCAAGATTTTGGAGGTTCTTGGGAGAACCACATACCTCTGGTAGAGTTTTCCTATAATAATAGTTTTTAGTAAACTATTCAGATAGAACCTTATGATACCTTGTATGGTAGGGCATTACGATCACCCTTATGTTAGATAGAGGAAGGGGAGAAAGCTTTGAAGGGAAGTCCTCTTGTCCAAGAGATCACAGAGCAGGTGCAGTAGATTCAGAAGAGGATTGATACTGCATAGTCACGATAGAAGTTTTATGCTGATCAATGGAGATGACCTCTGGCATTTGAGGTCAGAGATTAGGTTTTGTTATATGTTACACTAAGGTTGGGAGACTAGAGGATTAGGAAAAAGTGAAATCATTCAATGAGATATGTTGGGTCATTTGAGGTTCTGGAGAGAGTCGGGCTGATCTTATATAGGTTGTAATTACCTTAGAGGTACCAGGCTATGCACGACGTCTCCCATATTTCCTAGCTACAATGTTACTTCTAAGACTCAACTCATGTTTTTATACTTGGGGATGTTGATTTGAATGTGGATGCATCATTTGAGGATAATCCTATCTGGATTACTGATCACAACGCAAAGGTTCTCCATGGCTAATATGTTCCTCTAGTATAGGTGTTGTGGCAGCACGACTGAGTACGGGACGATACTTGGGAGAGGGAGACTGATGTGCGACGACAATTGTTGGAGATGTTCAAGGAATCTTCTTCACCACCTAGTTAGGAAAATTTTGGGATGAATTTCTTGGGGGGGGGGAGTTTGTAAGAACCAAGATATTTTTTTCACATATGGATCTTAATTTTAGGTGTTTTTGAGAAAAAGGGGAGGTTTTGGAAATTTTATATGTACACATCGTGTACTTAGGAGTACACGCCATGTACCTTATTAGTGAGTACAACCGTGTATTGGGTGTGTAAGGTCTGAGACATGGGCATGTGTGGTGACATGGAAAACCGTAATGTCAGGGTCTATTTGAGGAAAATACATGACGTGTTTATTAAGAGTACACGCTATGTACCTTTATTTTTATTTGTTTAATCGGATCAGTGTTGTTTCTAATCCCCAGATTCAACTTCTTCTGGCCTTGTTTCATCTAGGAGAGACCGAGAGTGAAAAATATTCTCTGATCCACCATTTCTCCATCCAAGGTATGATTTGATCTCTGGTGGGTGCCTTGTAATCCCACCGATGAGTCCTTTCTTCTTCTTGAATCTCACATCATGTTTTCTCCGCTCTCTCATGTTTTTCAAGGTTGAACATTTTTAACCATTTTGTAGATCTATGATGTTATAGGACGATTAAAGGGAATAATTTAGAAAGTGTACTTTTTACAACATTGAGGTATGTGGTTTATTTCATTTCATTGTTTTTCTTCATGTTTTATTATCCATTGTGTCGATTACCCATGCTTCTGGTATTTCGGGTTAAGGAAATTGAACCCTGTTTTATCATCCTTAGAATGATTTTTGTATTAAGGGTTTTTTGATGTGATATATTGTGAAATTGAATGTTTATGGAACACCCCATGGGTGTGTTTCCTTTTTGGAAGGTTTCGGGTTGTTTGGTCCAGGTTGCCTATGAGGTAGACGTTATTTCCCTACTTTTCTTGATAGGATAGAACTGAATTCTTTTTTCTTCTTTTTAAATTCTTCTGATATGCATTGTAATTGTTTACCCATATAGTATATGAGATTAATTTGTTCATATTGATATCATATTTTCCCGATTGAATTGAACAGGGATTTGAGAACTTGGTGTGTTTAGACTACATGGGGAATTGACGTAGAGTGCTTCGTCAGAGTGTGTTATATTTCACACTACAAGACCACATGGGGGATTGACAGTGAGTTCTCCCTTAGATTGTCTGTAGTTTACGTTATGAGACCACAAGAGGAATTGACATTGAGTGCTTCCCCATTGAGTGTGTTGTTGTTGTGGAAGGGTCACATGGATAATTGACGGTGAGTGCTTCCTTAGAGTGTCTTTTCCTTTTTATTGCATTATATGACCAAAGGGGTTAGAATGTGTGAGCTACCCAGATGGTTAAATTAAATATTTAATGTTGTGATGCATCTTCCAAGAAAAATCACATGATTGGATTTGGTTTTTTTATGTAGTCTTCTAAAATACCTATTTGTAATACTTACTTGATAAAATGTTGATCATTAAATGAAAATGAATGTAAATGGAAACTTTAAAATTTGTTACTTTTGTGTACACATAGTTTATTTGATACTTTCCATTGTTACCTACTATATATAATCACTGATAGTTAGGCACATACCTTATGGTGGTTTCCTACTGGGATTCGTCTCACACCTAGTTTGGGTCATGCTTTTAGACCCAAACCAATTATATGGTTGCATGTATATACAAGGGAATGCGCCCTTCTTCATTAGGTACTTGAATATTAGGTAAATGGAGATAATGGAACCAAGATGATTATTTTGATGCTAATAGAGTTTACTTTCTTCCTTTTTCACATGGATTAGTACTTTATTTCCAATATTGTGACCTGTTTGGATGTTTCCCAAGAGATATGTGACATGCATCATTTATATGTGTGTTCTTCAGTTGTTTATTTACTTTATGTCATCTATTATTTACTAGTCGTATGGTATTAATATTTCCACTTTTGGTTATTATTTTTTATTCTATTGTTCATACTCTTCCAATGAGGGCATAGTTTCCCCACTATCACACCCAAGGCCCTCACTGCTAGTCGGTAGCCTCTAGCGTTTGTGGAAATGTGCTTGAGGCCAGGTGACCAACCGTGTACAAGGAACCTCTAGAAGACACCTGTAACTGGAATGTTACATGAATCAAACATTTTTAAATTAATTCATTTTATATTATGATGATTTTTACTATTTAAAAAAATTAATCATGTCTATATTCAGGGTATTATGAAATGAAACATGGAAAAAATAATCTTGAATATGATAAACTATCAAGGAATTTTTTTTATTACACACTGATTTATGTATTTGTTTCTGACCAATATCACAACTTCATTCATGTCATAGTATTAAGTATTTTTATTGTAAATATTTGATTTAATCATCAATGTAAGTGTGACATATGGAAACATTTTACCCCCAATTTGTTTTCTCTTTAAAATATTTTAATTTCCAATTCAATATTTGAATAAATTTTTTTATTTCTTTTAGCATGAATATGTATTCAATATTTTTATTATCATATTTTCATAAATATATAATTTATACATCCGTATATATTGATGATAGAACCATATATATATTTTACATTATTAATTCCAGGTCATTTAAGAAAATATTGATAATTTTTCTGAAACAATTGATTGATGAGTTGAAATTATTATGATTTGATGGCATAACTATATATGATATATTTGAATAAAAAAATAATTTAGAGATTCATTATTGTAAATAATTAGTGACTTACCAATGTATGGTATGTTATTGAGATAGGGTACATATGGTCTCGAATCATGGCTATAATGCATGGGTGATTGTAAATCATTAAATCTTTTCAATGGAAGGAATTTTTTTACTATCGTCAATTATTTCTTCTTGATGAACCTACATTTTCTCGAAATATAAATCATTTTACAAAAGGATGAATTTATTTTCTTCATTTCCTAAAACTATTTTTGAGCTGACTATAAACCAATAGAAAATAGTTCATTTTGAGAATGATTATCATCGTAAAAGTGATGTATCTCTTGAAATTTACTATATTGGTGTAATTACTTAATCTTTAAATTCATGGGGGAAAAAATATTCGGAAAAAATAATTTGATGATATATTATATCTCATGGTAGACATGCCTTTCCAAATGAAATATATTATAATGGTATAGTTAAATTATGAAAAAATTTATTGGCATCTAGAATTTGAATCATTTAAAATGATAGAACATAAAGCTCAATGAATCCAAAAGAATTTTATTCACTTTTAAAATAATGTTATTATTTATTTTGTTAAAGTATTTAAAATTTGATGTTGTTATATCAATATTCTTACATTAATTCAGATTGTTTCAAAAATAGTTATATCGTTATGTTAAAATGTATTGATTATCTTGACATAACGGAAAGGTTGTTTCCTATTATCATTACATGGTTTTTGGGTTCATCAATTTGGGATATTTTAATAAAAATATCATGTTTTTATCATGATATTTGTGTTATAACTACATATTTTGGGTTATTAAGTAAGTTTTAAGAAGATTTTATTGTTAACTTATGTAAATTGATAAAATACTTTCACCTCTCTTCTTCGACTTAATAGAAAATTTAATATTAAATTTTTGTATGAATGAAACTCTGGTGGGATGGTAAAATTTTTATAAAGGTACCCATCTGACAACTGTATACTAAAATTGAAAAAAGGTATGTGACAAAGCATTTGTTGAAGGATCAATTACAAAGATATATATGAATCAAGAAATATTAATTTCATACTCATATTATTTTTACTTTAAATATTCATAAATCCATAATAGAAAGTATCACAATAATGATAGTTTATATATGAAAATAGGAAATTGGTTATCTATATTTAGTCAACTCATATTTGATTTTAGTGGTGAACATGAACTCATGATTTTAGATGAGGAAAAAGATAGATCATACATATGTTATACTCATATTTTATGAAATAAAATAATTTATGAAGGAAGTTATAGTATAATTATTTTTTATAAATATATTGGAAAATAATTTTTTATTATTATTTTTAGATTAAACTAGGGTTATATTTGAAAACTAATTCCAAATATATTCTTGGGTGCTCTCCACGATGGTAGATAATATAATGTTATGTCCTAATTTTAAAAATTTCTAAGTTAAATACTTTTATCTCCATAAATAGGAAATAAATATGTATTTTATTATTATTATATTAACTAATAACATTTAAAAGTTCAATTATTTGAAAATATAATTGATAGTCAATTATATATACTAAGGATGCCACCATCTAAGTTGGTCAAATGTCATAACGGATAAGTGGATAATGGATTTCCATTTCATAAACACACATATGGAGAGTCAAAGAAATAATTGAATATTATTGTTTATCTAAAATGAATTCATCATAAAGAATGTGAATTTAACAAATATGGACTACTAGGTGAGATAATTGAGTTATCATACCCGAGACAAAACTATGTCATAATGTTCAAGTTGCATATGATTGATATTGATTGAGGGTGTAATATTCATCAACGGTATAGAGTTTGTAACATAAAATATAAAGGTTATATTGAATCAAATTAACTAATATTGTCAAATCATCAAGAACATCATGTTTATATTCTAAATTATTATGATTTTACAAACAACACAATCAATTGGTGGAGTGTAAAAAAATTAAATCACATGAAAATTAATTAATTAAACGTGAAATTGGTTTTATAGAGATGAAAAATATAAAAATATTTCTAGAGACATTGATAAATACATATCTTTTTTAAAGAGACGCGGATGTCACTAATGTCACTTTGCAACAAATTGTCAATGATGATGAAATTGTGGCCGATGTATATGTTAATAAATTTGATACTATGGAATATTATGTAAATTAATATGTTATGCAAACTATTATTGAATAATATTAGGATGAATAAGGTTTTGTTGATGAAAATGAATGTAACAACCCAAGCATTCACGGTACGCTTCCCTTTTAATAATACAGTAGCGTGTGTTGTACTCAACTTCGAGTTCTAACACACACAACAACCAATCAAACTAGCCGTTATAAATAGTAATACCCACTTTTTGAAATTTTATACATTTTATCTTTCAAAATGGACTTCATTTTTGGATTCAAAATATCAAAATTAGATTATGGTGAATTTTTTGTACTTTTATGATAACTTTTATATTTTTGATGAGTAGTGAAAATTACTAAATTTTAATTAAAAACAAATTTTTTAATTGAAATATTTAAAAGTGATAAATTTTGAATTTGAGTGATTTTAAAGTATATTTAGAATAAATTTTTACCACTTAATATAATGTTGGTAATTGGACTAAATTTAACATTTAATCCGAACATAAACAAGTGTCAATCTTTTGATAGTTCTTATTTCATAAAAACACGTTTTTTGTTTTGACAACGGAAATTAATTTTAAATAAAAATTTTCCACTTCTATGTTTTGAATTTAGAAAAATGGATTTCATATTTAGAATCATGAGGTCCAAATTTTTTAAATAGGTGAAGTTTATTTTTAGACATTTTGAATAATTACTTGGGTAAATATTTTATTTACCATGGTTAATGGGTAAATCCGGTAAATAAGGGTACAAAATAATATAATAATAATAATAAATCACCCTGAATCATTTCCTAACTCTATTGGATGATACATGTCCGACCATGGTCATATTTGGGTCGATTTTGGGACCCCGTGGATCAACTTGTAAGTGATAATGACACTTTATATTAATGAAGTTAAAGTAAATACAAAAATGACATAGGCATATATCTTTTAGAAAAAAAAATTTACATAGGGTTATATATGTTATATTTTCGACTATAAATATTCATTAAAAATATAAAAAGATTTTCTACATAATTCTATTTTATTTATAATTTTTAGACATTTAATAATTAAATTTATTTATGAAACAATAATGATGCATTATTTTTTATTATTAATGAAAGAATCAAATAATTTGTATTATAGACATTAAAATAAATATAATTTGAATGTTTTGATGCCATAAAATAATTTTATTCATTAATATGACTTGTTAGTTTTACTTAAATGAATTTGGTTTGAATTAATGAAGTTGTTAAGACTTTAAAAAAATCAATTATTAAATAGTGTCAAAATTGACCTAAAAGAGTTTTTTAAAAAATATTATTCTATTCCTAAAAATCTAAGGATCGGCCAATGGACTTATATAATGATAGGTGTATCATTAATGGACCACTTGGGGGTCTCTTGGATGTATATATTAAGTTTATTAACCATATAATATAAAAATACAAAGTGACATGGTAAATTTCAAACTATTTAACTAAGAGTTAAATATAAATGACAAGGTTAATATAGTGACCCAAACCTGTCTAAAATATATTGGATGAAATTATTTAGACCCATAACCACCATATACTTTTAATAATCCACTTTTTAGCCATTAGAAACCGAATATGATTTTATTATAAATTAATATTTTATGTTTTTCCTAAAGATCCCCTCCTCCCCTTGATAAAAGGGCACCACTTATAAGCAATTATTCATAACTTAAAAGACTATTTTTTAGGCCAAACTCTTACCAAATACCCTCTAAACTATCCCCCCTTCATCCTAGAGGAATTACTTTAGTCATAAATCCCACCTAAGGATCCCTTTTGATCAAATCTAATGGAAGAACCTGAGGAAGAGGTAATGTTTTCACTACCCTCTTTCATGTTACTTTCTTCTTCAACTTCTTCTTTATTTGTTATTTATATTATAAAATAATAACCCCAATATCTTCTTTATAATGTAATGTTATTATAAATATGGTACTACCATATTCAGTATTCTATCCACCCTTTGAATGACATGTCACCATACATGCGTACGTACGGCCTACCATCTCCATGTCGTGGTGTAATTGTAATTCAATACATTATTACTTGGATGGGTATAATACTGATGTTTAATTCATGTAAATAATAAATATAACATCATAATTATTATTAATATATGATATACCATCCAATTTTATATTATTTTAATATCAAAAGAATGATATTGTCTCTCGTGCGTACATACGAATTACTGTCTCCACGAACACGATGAGATTCATTCCCCATCGTATACATTCAAGACTAAATTTTATTTTATGATTAAAAATAATTTTTAGAGACATTATACCATTATGGATATGAATAATATACATCCCATACATAACAAATATGGCTCACATAACAAAAAATATAAAGAAAAACAAATCCATTAACACACGAAACGATGATAATACTAAGATATTATTAACAAATCAATGTTAAAAGACCATATATGATATCATATTAATGTATATGATTGTCTTATAATTTTTTAAAAATTATTTCACCATTATATAGGAATTTAAACTACCCTAAACCAAGTAAAATTACAAGGTAAGGGTTAATTTCAGAATCACTTTATTATCTGAGGTTGTTTTTACGAAAGTATCTATTGGGACCTCTTTATCATCCACATCCATGTTTCTTAAAAATATATTTCATAGAATTATTAATATTTTATAGACTATGGGTTAAATTAATTTATACCCTTGTTTGACTTTTTATAAGATTTTTATAAAGGAATATTTCCTTGGTTTTCCAAATAAGGCCCTTTTTAACCTTTTCGACAAAATTAAGGTAAGAATGTCTTTTTTTAACTTATACGGTGGGTGCAGCTATTTTCTGCCATTATAAAATCATCAAAGATTCCCTTAAAATCTTATAAGAATATTTACAAATTAAATGTTTTATTTTATAATTATGTGACTCTTAAATGATTTCAAAATAGAAAGATATATTTCTCTAAAAAGGGTTTTGATTTCAACTATGTCAACATCATATGATGGATTTTAAGTTTATTTGGAGTTGATTTATTATGATACAAAACTTACATATTGTATTGAAGGTTTTGTGATATGATTGACTATGGATTTGCTATTATTATACCATTTATGATTTATGGTTAAAATATTGACATTTCGTATGCTAGTTTTAATACAAATGTTAATGATATGTTTAAACCTTTTCATATGAGAAATGTATTGGACTTAGTAATTGATGGGTGGGGCCCGCTCTAGCTCCTCTATGCATCGGTAGGTCTCATGAGACAACTAGACGTGGAATTGTAAGAGGCCCTTTTCCTAATTTGATTTATGGTTTTGGCCAAGGCCTTAATCATTTTTAAACTTCTTGGTCGAGGCCATGACAAAATGTTTCAGAATGTCCGGCATTATACATTCCATCATTATGGAAATAATATTGATGGTTCATGTGGTCATTCGACTAGTAGAATACCCATGATTATGTTTTATTATGGAATTATTTATTTATCTCATATTCTTTCCATAATAGTATTCATGTTTCCTATTGGTAAAGGCATGTGGTTTCAATTATTTACCATGATTAATATTTATGTCATTTTCTGCTGTATTACTTACCCTTACAGAGCATTTGAGCTCACCCCTTTTCTTATGTTTCATTTCCCATGATATGAAGAAGTTAGTTATGAGTGACCTGCAGGCATAATCTAGGAGGCTTGGATGTTTCTAATGAAATATATTTGTGTTGTATTTCCCTTCAAGTTGTAAAACTTATGTATGAATCTTGTTTCCAATAATAATAAACGTATCGGTCTTTCGAGACAAGATTTCCTTGTGATCATGCCGATGTTATTTAATAATGAACTGAATCTGGGTGACTAGGGTTGGGGAGTTATAGTTGGTATCAGAAGAATTTTAATACAAACCTTGGAAACTAGATTTAGATCTCTGATTAGAGCGGATAGACCTAAGATGGACTTCGAGGATTAGTATAGAATAACTTCCTAGAATTTTTGTATTGTAGAAATTTTGTGAGTTTTTCAAGAAATACACCCCTATCTGGATACGAGAAGGTATAGGTGGCTCTAGCACAGATGTACCTATGTGTAAAACCTGAAAACACCGCTTTTAGCTAGACTCGAACAGGAACTGGTGCATGACAATGGGCCTTACTGCACTCTTGGTTACGACAATCCTGGTGGATATTCTTAGGATGATTCTCATTTTATTTACAAACCATTATGAAGGGTTTATGAGTACATACTTCCTCAAAAAAAACATTTTTATGATTATGGATTATATCCATAAACTATTCAATTTATTTTAAGTGTTTTACAAGTTTTGATTTATGTATTGCGATTCATAAACTAATCTAGTGTATGCCATTGTTTAGAAATGGTACCTAGTGGAAGAAATGGAAATTGTATCAATTCATGCACTCCATGTAGGGATTTCCCTCATTCTCAAGATAATTATACTAGATCTGGTGATGTAACTGGTTCTGATAGGATAATCACCATACTAGGACAACTCACTCACGTTATGAATTATAACCTTACCCGTATGGAGCACCCTGATCCACAGCGTGGAGGATCAATGTTAGATCGCTTAATGAGGCAACAACCACTAACATTAAATGGGAGTAAAAATCCCTTAGTAGCTGAGTAATGGATAAATTTTTTATAGAAAATATTACATGCCTTGGGGAGTAGTAAAAGGTAAAAAGTTATCATGGCAGTTTACCACCTCACTGAAGATGCTGATCAATGGTGGTCATTGAATCAAAACACAAAGGAAGATGATGAAGTATCAAATATAGAATGGAGGGAATTTAAAGATCTTTTTTTAGAAAAATACTTTCCTCGTGACCATCATGCAGATATGGAAAGGAAATTTCTGAGTCTGAGACAAAAGGAGGATGAGAATGTCCCAAAGTATGAGGCTAACATTACAAGGTTAGTGAGGAATGTATTAGATTATATACGTAACCCAAGAAGTAAGATTGATCATTTATTTGATGGGTTAAAAACGTTTTTCTGTCGAGCCTTAGTCTCAAAATATTTCTTGTCATACAAAGATATTGTCTCGTGTGCTTTCAAGACATAAAAAGAATTCTCTAAGTCTTATGACTTTAAATCAAATAAATAGAAGAATAGATCTTCTGAAAACTCTGGGAAAGTCAATAAGGAAACAGGGAAGAAGGTAAGAATTGAATTTCCACCATGTGATAATTGCGGAATGAATCACCCTGGTGCCTATCTAAAAGGAAAAGGAGTAAGCTACAAGTGTGGACAAAAAGGACATCTAGCTGGTGATTGTAAAGGAAAGAAAGACGCTACCAATGTTCAATGCTACAATTTCAAGGAGATGGTAAATTATGCAAATGAATGTCCTAAGCATCTGGGAAACTTACCTCAGAAAAGCCCAAGGGATCAAGGACAAGCTTATGCAATCACTACTGCTGAGGTTGAATCCCCAAAAGACATGGTGGTAGGTAATTTAATGGTTTCCTCAAGTTTAGAAAATGCATTATTTGATTATGAATCATCGCATTGTTTCATATCTTCCCAGTTTTCTAAGAAAATTAGATATTTCTAATTTGATTTAACAAGGGAGTTGTCAGTTAAAACTCCTAAGGGTTGTATCATTGCTACAATGTTCTGTGGATCCGTTCCCATTAGAGTATATAAATGTTCTTTATCTGCTGATCGCATCGTCATACCCATGAATGAATTTGATATAATCCTCAGTATGGATTGGATTTCAGACCATGATGTGAAGATTTATTGTAATAAGAAGGAGGTTACTATTTTTGATGATGATGATAAAGAACCCCTTATCTTTAAAGTAGAATCTTCACCACCTGATTCTTATCTAGATCCACCCTTAGTATATCAACTAAATTCAATTATCATGTAGGAAGAGAATTAAATTACTTTGGGTGAGTAAAGGAATGTTCAAATAGAGGATGTACCTATTGTGAGAGAATATGTTGATGTGTTTCCGGATGATTTACCTGGGAAACCTCCAGAACGAGAAATTGAGTTTTCCATTGATTTAATTCCTGGTTCAAGGCCTATATCTAAGAACACTTATAGAATGGACATTGTGGAATTAGTTGAACTAAATAAACAACTAGATTAATTGAGTAATAAGGGATTTATTCACCCTAGTGTTTCTCCATGGGGATCCCCTATCCTTTTTGTTAAGAAGAAAGATGGATCTATGAGGTTATGTATCGACTATAGGGAAATCAATGTTATAACAATAAAGAAAATGTATCCCCTACCTCGCATTGATGATTTATTTGATCAAATACATGGGGCTCAATAATTTTCAAATATTGACCTTCGATCTGGATACCATCAGTTTTGTGTGAAGAAGGAAGACATTCCGAAGACAGCATTTCGAATCAGGTATGAGCATTGCAAGTTTACAGTAATTCCTTTTAGATTGACTAATTCACCCTCTGTATTCATGTATCTAATGAATAGAGTTTTTAATGAATATCTCAATGATTTTGTGGTGGTATTTATTGATGATATCTTGGTATACTCCAAAATCTACGAGGATCATGAAAATCACTTGTTCATTATCCTAAATACTCTTAGAAGACATGAATTATATGGGAAGTTTAGCATGTGTGAATACTAGCTTCAGGAGATTTCTTTTCTTGGCCATATTGTCTCTAAGGATTGAACCTATATTGATCCTTCTAAGACAAGAGAAATCCAAGAATGGACAACACCAATGAGTATAACTGAGGTATGCAGTGTTATTGTCTTAGCAGGTTATTATCAGTGTTTCATCCAGAACATCGACCGATTAGATGACCCACTAACGAAGCTCACACGTAAAGGGGTTAAATTTGTTTGGACAAAATAGTGTGAAGAGTGTTTTGAAGAACTTAAGATAAGATTAGTCAATGCTCCTATTTTGACTCTACCATTGAGAAATAACGGGTTTGTTATTTATAATTATGCATCAAAGAAAGGACGTGGTTGTGTCCTTATGCAGAATGACAGAGTTATTGCCTATGCATCACGACAGCTGAAAATTCATGGGAAAAACTATCCTACTCATTATCTTGAGTTAGCTGCTATAATCTTTTCATTGAATATTTGGAGACACTATCTCTATGGTGAAAAATGTGAGATTTATACTGATCACAAGAGTTTGAAGTATATTTTCTCATAGAAATAACTCAACATGAGGCAAAGTAGATGGCTTGAACTACTCAAGGATCATGATTCTACGATACACTACCACCTGGGGAAGGCAAATAAGTGGCAGATGCTTTGAGCAGAAAGGATCATGGAGTTTTGAACAAGATGATAGTTGAAAAGGATCCTATATACATGATTCTAGTAAATATGGATATTGGAATCACCTTGGAAGGCGAAACCTCAATAATTTTTCAAATGGTTGAAAACCCATATTTACAAGAAAGGATAAAGAGTTCTCCTACCAGTGATGAAGAGTTTCAAAAGAAGATTAAAGCTATGAATGATGGGAGATTGAGTGACTTTCTGTATGAAGATGGAATTTTGAAATTTGGGAAGAGACTTTGTGTTCCCAATATACCTGACCTAAAAAGGGAGTTGTTGGATAATGCTCATAGTTCCAATTTCTTTATACACCATGGGAGCACCAAAATGTATAGAGATTTGAAGGAACATTTTTGGTGGGACAACATAAAGAGGGAGATTGCTGATTTTGTGTCAAGATGTATGGTTTTTCAAAAAGTGAAAGCTAGAAGGCAACAGCCTGGAGGAGTCATGCAACCTATTCCCATACCTTAGTAGAAATGGAATAATATTACAATGGAATTTATCATGGGACTACCAAATACTCCTAGAAAGAACAATGAAATATGGTTCATTGTTGATCGTCTTACCAAGTTAGCACATTTTCTTGCTATAAGAGAAGATCTACCACTTGAACATCTAGCAAGATTATATATTAATGATGTTTTGAGACTTAATGAAGTACCCCTATCAATTGTTTTTGATCGTGATCCCCGTTTTACTTCACGATTTTGGAAGAATCTTCAGAAGGCCTTGGATACTGAACTTCGTTTGAGCACTACCTACCACCCTCAAAATGATGGACAATTATATCGGACTATTAAAACCTTAGAAGACATGTTGAGATCATGATCACTTGACTTTTAGGGTATGTGGGTTCAATATTTACCTCTTGTGGAATTTTCCTATAACAGTAGCTTCCATTCAAGTATTCAGATTGCACCATATGAAGCATTATACGAAAAGATATGTCACACACCAACCTGTTGGGATGAATTTGGTGAAAGAAAACTTGTAGGCCCAGAACTTGTTGAAGAAACAATAGAAAAGGTGAAGGTAATCCAAAACGACATCAAAGTAGCTCGAAGTAGGCAGAAGAGCTATGCCAATAACCGAAGGAAGGATTTGGAATTTTAGGTAGGAGATCATGTTTTCTTGAAGGTATCTCCATGGAAGGGAGTTATAAATTTTGGTATGAAAGGTAAATTGAGTCCCAGGTACATAGGACCTTTCAAAATTCTAGAAAGAATTGGGGTTGTAGCTTACCGTTTGGAAATACTGCCAAGTCTTTCCAAAGTTCACGATGTGTTCCACGTATCACTGTTGAGAAAATACATGCCTGACCCAACACATGTACGCACTTACAAGGAATTAGAACTAGAACCCAATCTGTCTTATTATGAGGAGCCCATCAGGATTTTTGATACAAGAGAACAAGTGCTAAGAAACCAGATGACTTGTCTGGTAAATGTTCTATGGAGAAACCATAAGATGGAAGAGGCAACGTGGGAACCCGAGGAACTTATGATGAAGAACCACCCGAGTATTTTTTGGCAATAATATTCTATAAATTTTGAGGATTAAATTATTTGAAGGAAGGAAGAATGTAACACCCCAAGCTTCCACGGTACGCTTCTCTTTGAATAATACAGTAGCGTGTGTTGTACGCAACTTCGAGTTTTAACACACACCACAACCAATCCAACTAGCCGTTATGAATAGTAATACCCCCTTTTTGAAATTTTATGAATTTTATCTTTCAAAATAGTCTTCAGTTTTAGATTCGGAATATCTAAATTATCTTAGGGTGAATTTTTGGTACTTTTCTGATAAATTTCATATTTTTGATGAATAGTGAAAATTACTAAATTTTAATTAAAAACAATTTTTTTAATACAAATATTTAATAGTGATTAATTGTGAATTTTAGTGATTTTAAAGTATATTTATAATATATTTTTGCCACTTAATACAATTTTGGTCATTGGACATAATTTGACATTTAAACCGGACATAAACAAGTGTTAATATTTTGATAGTTATTATTTCTTAAGAACACGTTTTTTGTTTTGACAGCGAAAATTAATTTTAAATTAATTTCTGCCACTTCTGTTTTTTGAATTTAGAAAATTTGAATCCATATTTAGAATAAGGAGGTCCAAATTTTTTAAATAGGTAACTTTTATTTTTAGACATTTTGAATAATTTCTTCGGTAAATATTTTATTTACCATGGTTAAAGGGTAAATCCGGTAAATAAGGGTACAAAATAATATTATAATAATAATAAATTACCCTAAAACGTGTCCTAACCCTATTGGTTGATACATGTCCGACCATGGGCATCTTTGGGTCGATTTTGGGACCCCATGGATCCACTTGTAAGTGATAATGACACTTTATATTAATTAAGTTAAAGTAAATACAAAAATGACATAAGCATATATCTTTTAGCAAAACAGTTTTTACATAGGGTTATATATGTTATAATTTCGACTATAAAAATTCAATAGAAATCTAAAACTATTCCATACAAAATGGTACTTTATTTATAATTTTTAGACATTTGATAATTAAATTTATATATGACACAATAATGATGCAGTATTTGTCATTATTAATTAATGAATCAAATAATTGGTACTATAAATAATAAAATAAATATATTTTGAAAGTTTTGATGCCATCCAAGAATTTTATTGATTAATATGACATGTTAGTATTTCTTAAATGAATTTTGTTTGAATTAATAATGTTGTTAAAACTTTAACAAAAATAAACTATTAAATAGTGTCAAAATTGACATAAAAGAGTTTTTAAAACAAATATTATTCTATTGCTAAAAATTTAATGTTCAGACAAAGGAATTATATAATGATAGTTGTATCATTAATGAACCACTTGGGGGTCTCTTGGAAGTATATAGTATTTTTATTAACTATATAATGTAAAATTACAAAGTGACATGGTAAATGTCAAACTATTTAACAAAGAGTTAAATATAAATAATAAGGTTAATATAGTGACCCAAACCTGTCTAAAATCTATTGGATGAAAGTATTTAGACCAATAAAAACCTTAGACTTTGAATAATACACTTTGGAGCCATTAGAAACCTAATATGAATTTATTATAAATTAATATTTTAATATTTTCCTAAAGAGACCCTCCTCCCCCGTATAAAAGGGCACCATTTCTATCCAATTCTTCATACCTTAAAAACCTTTTGGTTCGGCAAACCTCTGCCCAAATACCCTTTCAAATATTCTCCCTTCATCCTAGAGGCATTAATTTAGTCATAAATCCAACCTAAGGAGCCCTTTTGATCAAATCAAAAGGAAGAACCCAAAGAAGAGGTAATGTTTTTCACCACCCTCTTTCAAGTTCCTTTCTTCTTCAACTTCTTCTTTCATTGTTATTTAAATTCTAAAAAAATAACTTCAATATCTTCTATATACTGTGATGTTATTATTAATATGGTATAACCGTATTAAGTGTTCTATCCACCCTTTGAATGACATCACACCATACGTGCGTATGTACGGCCTACCGTCTCCACGTCGTGGTGTAATTGTTATTCAATACATTATTATTTGGATGGGTATAATAATGATGTGTAATTCATGTAAATAAAAAATATAACATCATAATGGTTCTTTATATATGATATAACATCCAATTATATATTATTTTAATATCAAAATATTGATATTGTCGCTCGTGCGTACGCACGGATTACCGTCTCCACGAACGCAATGAGATTCATTCTCCATCGTATCCATTCAAGACTAAATTTTATTTGATGATTAAAAATAATTTTTAGAGACATGATATATTCTGGATATGAATAATATACATCCCATCCATAACAAATATGTCTCACATAACAAAAAATATAAAGAAAAACGAATCTGTTAACACCCGAAACGATGATAATACTAAGATATTATTAACAAATCAATGTTAAAAGATCATATATGATATAATATTAATGTATATGATTATCATATAATTTAGTAACAATTATTTCACCATTATACAGGATTTTAAACTACCCTCAACCAAGGAAAAGTACAGGGTAAGGGTTAATTTCACAATCTCTTTATTATCCGAGGTTATTTATACGAAAGTATCTACTTGGACCTCTTTATCATCCACATCCATGTTTCTTAAAAATATATTTAAAAACATTCTTACTATTTTTAGCCTTTGGTTTAAAGTCATTTATACTCTTGTTTTACTTTTTATAAGATGTTTATAATGGAATCTTTCCGTCGTTTTCCAAACAAGGTCCTTTTTAACCTTTTCGACAAAAATAAGGCAAGAATGTCTTTTTTTAACTTATACTGTGGGTGCGGCTATTTTCCACCGTTATAAAATCATCGAAGCTTCCCTAAAAATATTATAAGAATATTTTCAAATTAAATGTTTTATTTTAAAATTATGTGACTCTTAAATGATTTCAAAATAGAAAGAGATATTTTCTAAAAAGTTTTTTGATTTCATCTATGTCAATATCCTTTGATGGATTTTAATTTTATTTGGAGATGATTTATTATGATACAAAACATCCATATTGTATTGAAGGTTTTTTGATATGTTTCACTGTGTATGTTGTATTTTTATACCATTCATGATTTATGGTTAAGGTATTTACATTTCGTATGCTAGTTTTAATACGAATGTTTATGATATGTTTAAACCTTTTAATATGAGGAATGTATTGGACATAGTATGTGATGGGTGGAGCCCACTATAGCTCCTCGATGAATCGGTAGGTCTCATGAGACAACTAGACATGGAATTGGCCGAGGCCCTTTCCCAATTTGATTTATGGTTTTGGTCAAGGCCTTAATCATTTTTAGACGTCTTGGCCAAGGCCTTGACAAAATGTTTCAGAATGTCCGGCATTATACATTCACTCATTATGGAAATAATATTGATGGTTCATGTGGTCATTCGACTAGTAGAATACCCATGATTTGGTTTTATTATGGAATTATTTACTCATCTTATATTCTTTCCATAAAATTATTCATGTTTATTATTGGTAAAGGCATGTGGTTTCAATTATTTACCATGCTTAATATTTATGTCATTTTTTGCTGTATTACTTACCCTTACTGAGCGTTTGAGATCATCCATATTCTTATGTTTCATTTTCCCAGGATTTGAAGAAGTTAGTTATGAGTGACCTGAAGACATAATCTAGGAGGCTTGGATGTTTCTAATGAAATATATTTCTATTGCATTTCTCTTCATTCTATAAAACTTATGTATGAATCTTGTTTCAAATAATACAAAACTAATCGGTCTTTTAAGACATGAATTCCTTGTGATCATGCAGATGTTATGTAATAATGCACCGACTCTAGGTAACTAGGGTCGGGGCGTTACAATGAAGATGTAAATAATGATGAATAATTAGGTGCTTCTGGTAAATAAAATCATGCTAAATATAAAAATTATTTTATATATTTACTCATTTATTTAATTTTATCTTATTATTATTGCAATTAATAATGTTTAATTTTATTTTACATATATCTGGAGGTGAATTGAATGATCCTATTTATATCTTGACCATCAATACAATACCCAATGACGACCTCCCTGTTATGCCACATGGTAGGGATATTACAACTATATTGTCTTCGAGGCGGTGAGGCCTTGCAATATTGATAATTCTATATAATTTTTCTAAGAGAATCAAAACTGTTGATTTTGATCCTAGTTTCACGCAGTAAGATAAAATATAGAATTTTCAGAAGTGTCATTAATTTATTACCTTAATCGTTTATTTAATTACCCATTCTGAAATTATTTTCTTATTTTTTTTACTTCTGGTCACCGATCTAGCAGCTAGAATTCTAAGGAACTATTTTTCTTTGACTAGGTTGTCATGGGACCCATTTTCTATTAATATGAAACATCAAATATTCAACCCATTGTAGGTATCTAAATAAATTATAATTATTATAATATTAAAATATATTTATTGTATAACATTATCTTTTAAATTATATACAAGTTATTTGGTATTCTTTAAAAGATTCCACAAGACCTACCATCGTGGAGGCATGGGTGGAATGTGTGTGTGAGAATTTTCATTATTTTTATACAATATTTAGAGGTGTGCAATAAAATGATATTCTATTATCATTTTTGATGTGTCTTATGTGACACATTAACCCAACTATATTCATTCACATGAATAGTTGCAGTTTTGAATCTACTGAATAGGTGATACTTCTAAGATTAGATCATATATGGGATGATAGGGTTAGGATAGAAAAGGTATGAATCATAGAGTAATGATTCATAATTTTGGTCTACATCATAAGTCAATGGTATGTATCATTTTTTATTAGTTAATTATTAATTTAAATACTTTTATAATACTAAATTTATATGTTAAATTTATATATTATATGGTTTAACCATCATTTATATAATTAATACAAGGATGTACAATTATCAAACTAGTATACTTTTTGTCAGTGAGAGAAATTACAAAATTATGGTTCAGATTTTTTCTTTTTTGAATAATAAGTATATATTAATTCATTTTTTCTACAATTTTTTTATTTTTAAACTTTCATAGAAGACAAATAATTTAGTGATTAACATAAAAGAGAGTAGATATGTGGATAGGGGTGGGATAGATGATGGCTATAACTCAAACCATTCTCAATTTGATGTGGAGGCATGGCTCTTGCTGTCAGGGTACAAGGAAAAAGTAGGTGATCCATATTAGTTCGCAATAAACATTATCATGTTATTAATGTATTATATAAATGTCAAAATCATCAAAAATGAAAGTAATTACTATAATATTGTCACTACTTTATATTATAGAATATGAATAAAAGATGAGACATTAGAATAGGCTCATTCATTTGTTGACCAATGAGATAGAAGAGAAGTAGTATCATCAATTGTACTGAAGTGATTTTTTAAAAATATATGTAACTATGGATATGAGGTTTGGGGATGGATTTAACTCCACCATCATCATATAAAAATTATGTTACTATTAAACCCCACCCCTCCATAGTGAAATTCAATAGGAAAGTGCAAAATAAATTTAAGGTGAGAATTTTTAAAGGAAATGAATGATAAAAAGATTATATATGTCTAATGCATAGGTGATTTTTTCATTCCAAAATCATCTTATTTTCTATTCTCTCTCATTCTCACTAATTTACACGTTATATTGAATTTTTTTGTTATTGTTAAATGTTTTGGAAGTGTGCGCTTAATGTTATAGTATTTTTGAATCATTTTAAGGTGTATAATTAAATTTTTTATATATAATTTTATTTATGTATTTTTTTGTTTTTATTTTTTATTTAGTTTGTGGATAATTTATATATAGTTGTTTTTATTAAATAATATGATTATTTATATTCATGATAATTCAAAAATAATCATATAATATTTTATATTATGTTAGGAATTATATGTTAACATAAGAAAATATTTACTTAATAATTAAAGATGATAAATTATTAATTAAACAATGAAATATAATAATATGTTGATTTTTTGCAGTAGTACAAAACCCACCCATCCTAGTGTGTAAAATTGGATTTTTTAGTGAAATAATGTGTTGAACATCTTATTGCCCTTAAAAGCGCATGACCTTTATTAGTTATGAATAAAGAACTGATAAAGACACCATATATTAATGATTTATTTTTTCCGCTAATGAAGTGGGACTTTATCAGCGCTTTTATTTAGGGCGAAAAAAGTAATCCTTTATCATTGATTTTATTTAGCATTGATAAATGGGTCCTTTATCAGTGCATTGTTTAGAACTGATTATGTCTATGATAAAAACTACAAAACATGAAGCTCTATAACAACCTTATAACATAACTCAATTATAGAAACATAATCTAATTTGAATGAAAATATTATAGAAAACTGCATTGAAATACAAATATTACACCGCACTATCATTTCCATTCAAAATTTTCATAGAAATTATTTACACTAGTGTGTTATTTATAATTATTCAATAAAATTACAATCCAATATATAATAACTCATAACTCTTATAACATACATTTTATATTGATCTAACTTCATACAAAAGTTTCTCCCTATAATAAAAGAAATGTTTATTTTTGGTAAAAGGACATAAAAAATAAAATAAAAATTAGAATTTTAACATTATATAACCCATATATAAAAAATTATATTGTTAATTATTGAATATATTTATGGTATTATCAGTTAAACTATTATTTATATTCTTAATGATTACATTGTAAATTCTATATTAATAATTAATTATATTAATAATTAATAATTATATTATGAATTATGAATTATATTATTAATTAATATTTTATATAAATTATATTGTTAATTACTAAATATATTAAAGATATTATCTTCTAATAATTAACTTAATCATTTAAATAGATCTCAATAATTATATCATTAAACTAAAATGACGCATTTGTATTGAAAGCACACTCTTGAAGTCATACTGGGAACATTATGTGTTAGATTAATGTGTCATCGATTCCTACACATCAAAAATGTATAATTTATCATTTTCATTAATTTTTAATTTAAACCAAGCTCATTTTATTTTTTTTCTATGTTATGAATATTTTATAAGAAAATGACACTTTTAATGTGAAAATACACACTTCAAGTCATACTGGACATATCATGTGTTCGATTGATGTGTGGATAATTCCTACATGAAAAAAATGAATTATGGATCATTTTTCTAATTTTTAAATACAATTTTATCTCATTTACATTGTCTTGGTCATGTGATGGGGGTTTTCCATGAATCTGACACTTTTAATGTGAAAACATGCACATTGAGTAACATCAACCACATCGTGTGTGGGATTTATGATAGTCGATTCATATATGAAAAAAATGAATTCTGGAGCTCTATCATAATGTTTCAAGACAATATGTGATCTTTTACTCAATTTTGACTTTGTAGCACATGTTTTACACTAAAATGACACTTTTATATTGAAAACACACAATTAGAGTCATACTAGACACATAGAGTGTCAAATTAATGTGATGTCAATTCCTACATGTCAAAAATTAATTATGGGCCATTTTCATAAATTAACAATATAATCCTATTACTTTTAGTCAGTTTTGGATATGTGATTCATTTGTTTGGGTAAAATGACACTTTCAATGTGAAAACACATAGATTGAGTCATACGAGCCACATCGTGTGTGAGATTGATGTGAAATTAATTCCTAAATTCCAAAATTGAATTATGTATCATTGTCCTAAAGTTTCAAGAAAATATGAGCCCGTTTAATCATTTTTATATATAATGAATGTTTTACACTAAAATGACACATTTATATTGAAAAATTAATCTTGGAGTCATACCGACCACATCATGCGAAATATTTAATTATAGATAGATTATTACACATCAAAAATGAATTATGGAACATTATCCTTATTGGAGTTAGTGCCCTTGAAGAAAATAATTTAGATTTTAGATTAAATTTATTTTAAAAGAGGTGAATATTAATATAAATATCTTGACACATGTTGATTTTTCTGCTACATAACATTAATGTGATAATGTATTATATTGTATGTTTCATTAATAAAGTCATAGAAGTTCCCCGCTATGATGAGAACTTGGTTGATCCATGAAAATATTCTAAAAATATAGTTCTATTGATGGATAACATATTATGATGGGAAATATAGAATATATATTCTTATGTACCAGTACTCATAAATGGGTGAGACTTCATCTCATGAAGTGCACACAAGGTAATCTCTAAGATGGGAGATTATGATAATAGTCCTACAAGTATGAATTCTTCATTTTTTAGTGTCATCAGATATTCCTACTTGCGAGCATGTGTAATGGTCCTTATACTTTATGACTGACATTAATACATTTCATGGATCCCATACTGAGATTTACTATAAAACAATTTTAGGTCATATGTTCCAGATGAGGTAGGGTACATTGTGTGCATCACAAATGACATGTTACTAATGGATGAGATGAGGAAGGATTTTACCTTCCATATTTATGAAATTTGATATCTTATCCCTTTGATTAAAATATAAATTTCAAATAAATTACATGGACATGGTGTAATGATGTTTATTTTATATATTCAAAGAAAGACATATCAAGAAAATATGTCGATGATAGAGATGTGTAATATGGTTGATTAAATATTGAGACAAAGATATTATATAAACCAATGAGTGTTCTTATATGGTTTTAATCATTGTTACATTAAGTTCTTTCTCATGGGGTTCATTGAACAGTAGGAAGACAATAATATTAGAATTTAGGCGTACTCCCCTATTGATGATGAGAAGGAATCCTAGAGGGTAACACACTAAGTATTTATATTGATCTGGATTAAATTATATTAAAATTTAATTAGTGGAATAAATATTATTCTCAAGAACAATGAATTATTTTATTAATGTTCAAATGATTTCATATATTAAATAAAAATAGATTCCCCATATTATAAGTGAAATAATTTTTTTTTTATTTTATTGAATATTTAATAAATACTTATTTACTGGTTTGGGGATAACATATTTATTTAAGAGAATAAAATAATCTTATTCAAGTATTTAACAAATACTAAGGAGTTTGAACGGACTAGGACTTCATCCAGCAATGAATAGTTATTTACAAGCCAATAAATAACATTCATCACTACAAAAGTTAGTGTATTTTGTAAAATATTAACAAAAATAACAAATATAATTTATGGGTGGTGGGGTTATGATGGTTATTATATTATTTAAGGCCTAGTAAGAAATAAAATAATAAGTTAACCAAAACCCTTTCACTATAAATTGAAAATTCTGTTTATTATATATAGAAATCACAAGATAGAGAATTCTTTTTGCACAATTAATTCTCTCTTGAATTCTTATTTTCTCTCAACCTTATAAGAATAAGAAAAAAGAGAGGTTCCTTCAAGATCGAAGGAAGGGTGATCAAAACAATTGATGCAGGGAAAATGGTTTGTGATTCCAGAAATGGAAAATCAATTAGAATTACTTTAATATAAATGGACCACATATGGATAACCAATATAAGGATTCTACACTTGGATCCATACATCATATTGAAGTCAATCCAAAAAGGGTCTTTTGGAAGATAAAAAATTTCATAGAATAAATGATCCAAAGAAAAGGTATTTATTTTCCTTGTACATAAATAAATTAATTATAAATTTAATGTGAATAATACTTTCATGGGATTTCTAGAAACTAAATATTAAAATAATCTTTAATATATAGTTCACCATTGGATGTTTCCTCTTCTCCCAAAACCAACAAGTAGTATTAGATCTATTACGTTTAAATTTATAATTATTTATTTGATTGTTGATCAATAAAAAATAATGTTTTATTTTTCATTTTATATTATTCATTATTTATTATGATTTAAATTAACATGTTATTGATATATTAGTAAACTTCATTCAGTGTTTAATTTTCTTAAATGTTTAAGAAATTGTGAAAAATGATCAAATATTCTAGTAGAAACTATTATATTTTTTCTTCTAAGATGAGGTTACACGGAGTGTAGTTGGAGTATACATCTAGTACCCTAGTAAGCTGTACTTGGATATGCCATGAGATATAGGACATGCCAGGAAATTATTACATGAGGTGTAGGCCATGTGATGACCAAAAAACCTGGCACATGGTTATCAGATTACAAATCATGTATATAGTGTACACACTGTGTAATATACATGGGTTAGTGACATAAAATGTGAAATCCATGTGGTCATTATGTGCTTTCAAAATGCATGATACTAAAAAATGAAGAATTTATGATATACATGACATGTATGTGATTCACGTAGAGTGTATTTCATTAATTACTACATCTGAGATACACAATGATCCCTTGAAAAATTATCCAGACACATGAAATTTGATATACACAACATGTAGATAGCCATCACACTCGGTTTTAGTGTGATCCCTTAATTTAATTTATTTCACAAACTATCAAATTTAATTTAAAAATGTCATAAAATTGATAGTTTGTGAGTAATACCACTCTCAATTATTATGTAGTACATGTGTGTCCAATGATGTTAATGTAATTCCTCTTTAACCAATCATTTAGATCCCCTTAACTTTTTGTGAGTCATAAATACTTGTAATTAATGGAGTTATCCAAGTCATGTGGAGACAATTCATGAAGGAACCAAAATGTTTCCATCCCAGGTGTTACATAAGTGGATAAGTGGAATGCTGAAACTCATACCAAGACTGACAACACAAGTTATTCCCCCAAGGTCATAGGTTTCTAAGATATCTACTCAATAAAACTATAAATCTCATGAATGGGTCCTTTAGTTATTTATTTATTTATTTATTTAATTCTCCATCTTTTATTATATTGATGGAAGACAACTATCACATAAATAAATGAATTAATGTGCAGAGATTGAATTTAAATGAATGAATTGCGTATAAACTTTATTTATAATATTGTTAATTAATTATGTAAAAACACTTAATATTAAATAGTTATATAAAGGATAAAAAAAGATAATTTTTTGTATAATAAATAAAAATTGCTAAAATGGATATTAAGTTAGACTTGGCCTTCCATTACTTGATTAGGAATTAAATAGTAGATCTATGTGCTTAACCAACCCTCATCAGGACACTTACTTTTAACGTGGAGTTCTTAAGAATGTTTTGAGTTTACTTAAAAATTATACAAAAGGAGAAGTATCCCCCATTAGAATTGATGTAACCAGGTTGTAGGGGTTGAGGAAATATAATCTAGGATTTTAGGATTGGGTAGTCCACTCAACGGATAAAGGAGATACAAGGCCAAAGTTGGAAAAACCTACATACTTAAATATCTTAATGTATCATGACCAACCGTTGTTGGGGTTATAAGAAGGGACATATGGATCCTTTCCACTAGAATTTCATAGCAACTAGATATTACAAGTTCAATGGTGAGGGCTATTGTGACATGATAAAATAATGGGAAAATTATTAAAAAAAAAATATTATTATTTTCACATATTTTTTAATGAATTAAAGTAATAATCATATGTTTTAATTATTATAGAAAAATGACATAAAAACCCAAAAAAATCAGTTTAACCATTCCTTAAATCAGGGAATGTCCTAAAAAATAAAAATATATAGATATAGTACAATTTTTTATGTTATGCTTTATTATCAAAAAAATTGTATTGTGTATTAGAACCCCCTATTCCCATTCTACCACCCCAATAGGTGAGTGATGGTTACAAGGATACCTACCAAAGATATGTTGATGATTCTTCCTATGTCCGTTTTATTATTCTATCAACTATGTCTAAAGAGTTTATGATACATGATAAGAATATGGATTCTTAAAACATAATATCTCATATTATTTATATTTATAAATATAAGGAAATTATCTAAATAAATAACATTGTCAATGCACTATATAAATGTAATTTGGAAGAAGGGAATCCATCTACTGATCATGATTTCAAAATTTTGGGGTATATTGATCAGTAAGAAAAATTATCCTTACACTTGGATAATAAATTATCCATTAATCTTATCTTATTATCCTTACAACCAATATTATTTTTATTGTCTAATATTAGATAAATGTAATGGATATATTTCTCCAGAATCCTTGGTCCATACATCACCAAGTGGATAAGGATGAGTTGAAACCTATTTCTCCACCACTTGTGGAGAAATGTTTGAAAGATGTGGTTGAGGATCCTTTGGGTAATATAAAACCAAAATATCCTTTATGGAATCCTTCAAAGAGTAAAAAAATCAAAGGTAGAAGAATGAACAAGGGGGTATTTGATTCTTATGTGGAAAGAATGGACATTATAAAATGAATTGTAATGAATTAATAAAAATATATTATTTATACACTTCTGTTATATTCATTGAGTTTATACTCATCACATTTATATTAATCACATTAAAACAAAAAAACTACATGTATTTAATTATTAGAAATGAGATAGAATAAAAGGGTTATAAAGTGATGTCAAAAAGATATAAGAATGGGTGACACCTAAGTTATCCAAGAAGAACTTACTATTTTCCATTTACAATTTGAATTGATTTGTGTTTTTAATAAGTGTTACGAAAACATTTATCACATTGTCTGACTAGATGCAATGAGGTATTATTTATTTTTGATATAAATGTTGTTTTTGTACTTTAAATACTAAATAATTTTCCAAAAACACTGGTATCAGATATATCCATTGAAATACATGATTAATATAAAATATGTGACTTTAAATCATTATGAAAACATATTTCTCAATCCAATAAAACTAAATTTAGTTAACTTATTTATTACATCCATCCAAATTGAATTTTTATTAAAGAGAAGAAAAGGACACAAAGCAATCTACAGAGGTCTAATGTAATTCAGACCGAGGGCCTCCCCTCTGATCAAATTACCACATTCTACCTTCAAACTGTGATTCTGGAAGATATGCACGTCTGTGGACCTGTGATCGTCCATGGAATCCAAATAGTCTATGACCTTGTTCCCCTCTCCCCATATGTGGGAGATAGTAATGTTTTGACTAAGCATATCATGACATTTCCTGACCACATACACAATGGCCCAAGGTGGAGAGCGATTCTCTTTAAGGGAATTAAGGAGGACAAGAGAGTCGACCCCCACTTCTGAAATGGAAACATCCTACTGGATGCACAATGAAAGCCCTGTGAAGAGAGCCCGAGCCTCTGCTTGGATGTTAGTTCCCCTGCCCAGGAAAGGAGAGAAATTCAGTTTCACATCACCCTTAGGATCTCTAACACCCCCCCCCCTCCGGAGATCACCCCCGCTTAGCAAGCTCCATCAGTATTGAGCTTGTATCCTATTACAGGGGGATCCCATCGAACCCACTTCTCAGGGCCTCCCTCCTCAGGAAGGGAAGGATAGGGATTGTGCGTATGCATGCAAGGGAACGGGGAGGACCCCTACCACTCCTTAGTGAGCAAAGACATATCGATGAGTAGGAAGCGGATGCGAGCAAAGATGGATCTGGTCGAGGGTCTTACACCTTCGTATCAGGCTTGGTTTCTGGCTTTCCAAATACACCAGAACCCCACATTAAAAGAGACAGCACGGGGAAGGAGGGTCTTCTCCAAAACAAGCACGCCTTCAAACCACCTTTCCAGAAACTTAGACTCAGTCTCCCCAGAACTGGAAGACCTGACTCCCCCAAGAAACGACCAGACCTCCAACACCCATTAAATCTTGAAAAACAGGTGATCCAAGATTTCCTCCATCTGCTGCTTTCAACAGTGGCATCCCGAGGCCAGGTTGATCCCGTGTTTCTTGATATTGTCATCCGAGGCCAGTGCCAGGTTCCTAATCCACCAGTTCAAGAAATTCATTTTGGTCGGGATCTTACGACACCAGACAACACCATTCCACCGATCCAGGGGCCTCATGAGGGACCTCCACCTTTGGAAGTCTCTGTTTTTGAAGACCACCGAGGATGAGGGAGTGAAAACACACCTGTATTTCTCGTAATTCAACATGATCGAATCAAAGACATCCTAGTGATCCGCATTCAACACCGCTTTGATGAAGCGAGGATGGAATTGGTCTTCCTTGAAAGAGATCAAAGGCGCCGGGCACCCTGGGAATGCCAAAACAGACCCTGCCCAGTTCTTGTTCCAGAAGGAGATGTCCCCTATTCCGACAATCCAGCAAGAGCAAGAAGACAAGGAATGAACCAGAGGGTGAACGTTGGCCCGCATCAGGGAAGCTGGGCCACAACTGACCTCCTCATTACCTCTGATCAAAGGTGACATGCATCGACCCCATAAGGTTTTCTCTTATAATATCTCCCATGAAATCTTGGTGTGGGAACATTATATAGTATTATTGAGACTTCGACATTTGATCCCCCCTTCGAGGGTGGGTATTCCCAGCCTCTCCCACTTCGTCCAATGCCGCTTGCCTTCAGATTTTGCATCCTAGACGATGTTACAAAGAATGGTTTCCACTGCTTTGATGACTTCTTTCAGCACTTTGGAAGAGGCCATGGCATGAATAGGAATGGAAGAAAGGACACTATTCACCAGAGCAATGCACCCTCTGAACTATAGAAGCTGATTATTCCAGTTGAGAACACGCACAAAAATCCTGCTTAAAATTCCATTGAAATCACGTATTCTCATTCTTCCAGAAGAAATGGGAGTGACCAAGTATTCCATTGGGAAAAGCCCATGTTGCATATTGATCCTGCTTTTGAGGGAGTCCAGACGTTGGGACGAGATGTTGTTGGATATAAAGAACACGCTCTTCTCCTTTCTCAGGACCTGTCCACTCCAGAAGCAGTAGTCATTCAGAAGCTCCATCAGTCTCTGGACGGATATCCTCCCCCCGTTAATGAAGATCATAGTATCGTCCGCAAACATGAGGTGGGAGATTGTAGGGAGGCTATATTTACTTCAGAAAGGAAGAAGATTCCCATGGAGAATGCTCATGTTCATTGAAGCACTAAGAGCGTCTTGGGAAAGGACAAACCGGCTAGGAGAGAGTGGGTCTCCCTATCTCAGACCTCTAGTAGCTTTGAAGAAACCGTGCATTTTTTACATGAAATAAATCCCTAACCAATATGAGCTCACGCATCTGAAGACTTTGTCAACCACCTTTTCCAAGAATCCCATCGTTGCAAGGACTCTATTAAGTATTATAGTTTCAATTAAGTTAAAGCACTTGATATAAAATTAAAATACATTTCATGTTTTAGATAAATTAACCTTTATACATTAAGGTGCATCAAAAAAAATTAAAATTAGTTCAACATGTTCATGGTATATATTATAATTCAAAAGGTAAAATCATACACTTCATGATATTTCTATAAAAAACTATAGAAATTCTTAGTGAAGTAAATGAGTGCACATTGTAATGATTGTGGAATCTGTCAGCTGACGTGTCGTAGAAATTTATACCAGTAATCATTGATCATATATATAGAGTAAAAATTATCCCCAAATCACATTTTCTTATATACATAAATATTATGTTTTTAGTAAATGGAAGATTAATGATGATTCTTCTATATATTGTAAATCTTTCACAATTCCTTTAAATACATATTTTGTATATAGAAGTGAAACCACTAACCATATGCCATATATATCATCTAATGGATACCATATAGAAATGTTATATTATAATAATCAATTATAACACTACCATAAGTGTTTTTTGAAAACCATTTGTTAAATTCCGGTCTTAGCTACAAACAGACATAAAAACACTAAGGTGCATCTGCATTAATGATCTTAAAGACAATAATAACATTAACATCTAGTCAATATTGACCATATTTATATAAAGAAATTATATCTATTTAAAGATAGTTGGAGTTGAATTAACATATAAGGGATTAGTCTCCAGATGCACATGAGTTGGCATTGGAATAGTGAAATCCACTAAGCTTAGTGGTAAGAGTAGTTTCAGAGACACTTATTGCATAAAAAATCAGAACCAAAGGAATGTTTTATATTTACCATGGTGAGTGATACGTGTATTATATTTTCATAATAATTATTCTTATAAATAATTAGTAAATAGTAATATTATAATGTGGAAAATTATATATAAATTCAAGCAATGAACTCCTTGTATCAAGATTCACAACTAAAGTTTCATCCTTTAACAATACTAAGATTTAATAGCGCTAGATAAAAGCACTAATAAAGGAACCCTTTATCTGCACTATAAAACATGTTGATAAAGGGGGTATTTATTAATACAAAATAAATCATAGATAATGGGGGGGGGGTCTTTATAATAACTAAGAAGTTGATGATGAAGTACCCCTTTATTAACCCTTGTAAAACAACGCTGATAAACCCCCCTTCATCAGCATTAATATAACATCACTGATAAAGGGGGGCCTTTATTTATTATACTAAAAAAACACTTATAAAGGAGGGCCTTTATCCATGCTAGAAAAATTGTTGATAAGGAGGGGAGAGTCTTTATCGGTTCTTATTTACAAATGTTTATAAAGTCCCCCCATGAATGTTTTTGCTAGCACTGATAAATGGTATTTTTCATAAAAAATATTTTTCATTAATAATAATATATTAATATAATAATAAATTTAAGTTGATATAAAATATATATATATATATATATTAGATATTTTTTAGATAAGTCTAAAATGAAATTTACACTTAATATATATGATATTTAGAAAAAATTGCTTAGAAAAGAATTAAAAATTGTTATTAATAAATATTTTGATATTTACTATTGATTAATATTTAATTAATAATAGTTTGATGAAATAAAAACTAAATGAATTAATGAATGGTCTAAGATAATTTGAAAACATGACTTGACTTAAAACATGCATGCCCTTTGATCTAGGTGTGCATTTGGGCTATACCACATATCAAATCAAATACTATAGTGTGATCTATATTCTTTTTAACCAAGTTGAACTAAAAGTCACCTTTTTGAGGAAAAAAGGCATATAAGGCCTTAAAAACCAAGTTTTTAGTCGGGGGTATCCTAATTGTTTAACATTAGTTGGAATTTCAAACTCGTTTAATGGGGTCATATTGTATTTTTTAAGTGAGGACTGAATTTATTCCCAGGGATTGAAGTCATATTTATATTATGGAATTTATAATTTATCATTTTTCATAATTTATTTTTATTTTTAATTAAATATATTTATATTTTATTATATTTACGTTAAATAAATCACATTTATAAATACATATTTAAACATATTTACATAAAAATATATTTTTAAATATAGAAAATAAATATTTAATATTAATTTTATTTAAAGTAAAAGACTATCCATTTTATTTAACATATAAAAATTCATTAATATATATATATATATATATATATATATCTCTGTGTGTGTGTATACCTATACAATTATTGTTTATATTTAAACATATGTGTGTAAATAATTAATAATTGTATATGTATTTTCATATTCCAATATATGTACATAAACAAATATTATGTAATTATATGTATGTCTATGTGAGAAATATAAATGTAAAATCGTGTGTGTTAATATGTGTGTATAATAATATTTTGTAAATATATCATATATAAATGAATTTTTATACATTATTCATTATCATTATCATTTCCATTGTCATTATCATTATCATTATCATTATCATTATCATTATCATTATCTTTAAATATAGTATATAAACATATTTGATAGTAAATATTTATAAATAAATTATAGAATATATATATATATATAGAATTATATATGGATATTTAAATATATAGAAATAGAAAAATATATGTAATGTATTAAATTTATATCTAAATATATAATATATATAGAAAGATTATTAAAATTCATTTTAAACAACATCAAACCTTTTATTTACATTATAAAATTATATGAATATATATAAAACTATACGAAAATGTATATTATGTTTATATATATTTATATGTGTGTAATAAAAATGGATATATATATATTTATGTTATATTATAGCATAAGTAAATGGATATTATTGTATAATATATTTATATAAATATATGTATATATATATATATTTCACACACATAAACATATATTTAATAAATGTATTTAAAAATAATTAAATAAATATATGAATAAAAAATATGCATGTAAATATATTTGTAAATAAATAACAATACCAAAAAACATACAATAAAACAAGCTGGTGTAGTGGTAATGACATTAAAATCCTAAAGTTGAGTATTAACGTCCAAATCCAGGCACACATAGGAGGGTTGTAATTACATAAAGTGTCATTAAAGGGTGTGATAATCACAATTAAATGGGGGCACACAAGTGTGTGAAAAGCACTGATAAGGGGGGAGTGATGGTAGGAGGGAGAGGACTAAAAAATATCCCCCCTTAATAATTGTTAAAGAAAATTGCTGATAAAGGGGACCTTTATCAGTGCCTTTTTATCATTGAGAAAGTCACCCGTTAACAATGCTAAAAATAGATTTGATAAAGGGAGGATTTAATAACCCTAACAAGAAATCGCTGATAAAATCCCCCTTTATCATTTCTTTTTTGAGCACTGTTAAAGGATTCCTTTATCAGCACTTTTTCTGAGCTTGATCAACATCGGCTTTTAAAATCTATTTTGTACACAATTATTTTCAAGTGCTATTGTAGCCCCAAATTAGAATAGTTAAAAGTAAGATTTGTATTAGTTATTTGGGACTCCTTATTTTCAATTTCTCTAAGACATGATACATCTGGTGAGTATACAAGAGAAACTGGACATGCATGGTACAAGATGGTATCAATTAAACAGTGATTGATTTTTGAAAGTTCAGTCTATAAAAAAACTTATTCACCTATCATCTTTTATAAAATACATTTTGAATTGTACTTGTCAAATAATACTTCTATGGTCATCATATTGAGCTATTTATTTCCAAGGAAAACTAATTTATAGAAATCCTTTTGGAATATATCTATATGACAAAACCAAAAGGATACCCTATGGTATATGTCTACAAAGAATAACTATTAGTGTAAAAAAAAATCAATAAATTCCAATGTGATATACAAATTACATAAATTTATTTATGAATAAATCATGTATAATGATCATTGAATATTCATTTGGAAATTAATGAGTGACATGTATATTTATCTAGTTAGTGGAAGTGCTATCAGTTTTCAAGTTAGATATGTTGATAACATGTGAAACATGAATGTTCTGTCTTACTAGTTTATTAAGACTAAGGAATAAAAATTTCTCCAAGTATGACTTGAATCATCGATCGTGTTCTAGATAAAATTATCTCTAAGATATATCCATGTGTTTTCTCAATTTAGTCATAATACATTTATTAACTAAGTATTGAAATGTACAAGTTCAAATAATTCAAGACCCAATTTTTGTTGGCATATAACCCTTCCAATAGAATATGCATAAGCATAGGAAGTGGTTACAGAGTTTAAAATAATTTCAAAAACTTAAGTGATAGGAATTAATTTCATGTTCCATGACATGTATTGAAATTTGATATTAATGATTCATAAATCAAAATGGGTGAATATAAAAAAATCCAATATAATTTCTTAGACATTTAGTTAGAACTATCTGACAGTACTTGAAAATGTATAATGGGATGATTTTATGGTATCTGTGGAAGTGGGAATATTAGTATTCCATGGAATTGAAATATTGTATATTACTAGTTAAATCTGATCTAGTATCATATAAAAGGAAAATTTAATATTCCAAAAAAAGTATTATAGTTGGTGGTTTCCATTTCTACAATATTTGTGTGTGTTAAAGATTCTGATGTATCTTAAGAGGCAGTTTAGCGATGTCCTATTCTGATTTTATGATATTACTAAAGAAAAAGATTTATAATTTTATGATAATATTTGAGTATGGATTTAGTTAGGATTTTCATGATTCAAAAATGGGAGCAAGTGGTGGATACTCAGTTATATCACAACTTAAGGTATTTTATCAAGACAATAATGTTGTAGTAAACAGATTCACTACAAAAACATATGGATTAACCAACCCTTTCCTTGGAAATGTGGTGGGCTTAGATACTATATCCATACTCATAAAAATCATGTTTAACTTGTGACTACTAAAAAATCATTAATAGATGGATCTGGTGAATGTATTAGTTTGTTGTAATTAGTGCCCTTGAACCAAATTTGTTTTATTTTAGATTATATGTGTTGAAAGTGGGTGCCCTAGACCCAACTTGTTTTGTACTTTGATTACAGCTACATGTATTCAGTTTGTTATAATACATGTGTTTATCTTTCCATAATAGTGTTGATACTTCTGTATCCACTTTGTTTATGGAAAGGTCCTTAGATTATCTGTCGCATCAAAAAGGCTATAGTAGATCCCAGGATATAATGAGTACCCTGAGATTCTAGGACAGTAATCTAAAAGAAACATCCTATGGTCCAGTTACATCATTCTGAAAGGACACAGATGATGTGTGAACATTTGGTGATGGGGGCTCATATGCATTGAGACTTCTTCTCATGAAGTTGTCACTTGATGATCTCTAGTAGTTGAGATCATGTGGACAGACCCACATAATAGGAACACCACATGTTTTAGGTGTAATTATTTGTTCCTATCTACGGACATGTGTAATGGTCTTTATACTTGAGATCGTTGTCAATGGATTTCATTTAATTATGTACATTTGATGCATGGCTAAAACCATGGAGAAAAAGTCACGGTGAGGTAGTTTGTATCAGCTATGTCATTAATGGCATGACATTGACTGAATGATCGAGAAAGGATTTGCCACTTTCAAGTTTAGGAAGAGATATCTCGGGCCTGGTAGATTAGGATGGTTTCACCTTCATTAAATCCATGGCCGTGGTAGTGGAAGGTAAGACCATCTGGACAAATCAACAAACAAAATAGAGAAAAATGAAGAATGATGACACTATTATGCATTCTGCTTTATTATGATATCGATGATAAAGATATTATATTACACGGACCGTGTTTGTAGGAAGTCACTCGTTTCATTGACTTAAACTTATCTCTATAGGGGCCTCGATGGGTTGCTAGATCTCGCACTAGGTTGGCGGATATTATTCACTACTATTGAGGTAAGGGCCTAGAGGGTCACACACAATAGTGCCTTGAGAATCTTCCCTATTCTGAGAATAGGAATATAGAACTTGTTGGGCCCCTCCAAAGGGTATGATTACTATTCATGTTCTATGGATCACCAAAGAATAAAAAATTCACTAATTATTCATGTTTAGAATAATTCGTTGAATTTATTTATAAAATGTATTTACAAGTTATATAATAATTACAAGTATTAATATTATTTGAATGGATTTTAAATCCTAGGTTTTTCTAATATTAGAAGGAGGTGTGAGTCGAGTTAAAGAATCAAATTTATCACATAATATATTTATATATTACAAGTAAGTGATAAATTATAAATATTATTTATGTTATATTTTATTTTTCATAAATAATTATTTACAACACTTATATAGCAGACGTCTATTACACGGGGGCCGGGAACCCATACCACATGTTTTAAACACTCCATATATAAGTGAGAGAGAGGCTCTCCCATGGATACTATTCATTTTTTTAGATTGTGTGCTTCTCTCTCCTCTTGGAATCTAGAGAGAGAGTCTCTCCGGCGAAGGAAGATATTCATGTTCATCCATCTCGGATTGAAGCTTCTTCCTTTGTGGTGATCTTCACTGCACAGAAGTGAGCGTCGAAGATCCATGCTAGCACCCAGATCATGATGAACGGCGCGCGACCAGATTCGAGAGGTGAGTGTGGATGATCTAGAGGGCATCGATGTCGGAGTCTTCAAGCAACGATCATCGACATCTTGCAGAGGACTTGCACACAATAATTCCGAACAAGGTACATGTTTAGTTAAATTTTTTTTCTCTATTTAAACGTTACAAGATACTCAGACCAAACCGGGAAAAGATCACCGGAGTTGACAGGGTTACATCATTCCGGTGATATAGAAAATTTTAAATTACCAGCCCACAGGCTTCCATTGCGTAGTCCCGGTACCCAATAGTAGTATTAGAGGGTGCCAAAAGTTTTTTCTAAGTCAATAAAATTTTAGATGCATTAAATATATGTGAGAGATGTTAAAACGGATCATTCGGATCTGATCACGAGTCGTTTCTTTTTCAAATGATCAAGTTACGATCATTTAAAAATTTTAATCAGATCGACGTCCTAGTTTTCCTTCATTTGATATTTATCTCAAATTGAGAAGTAACATCAAATATAATAATTTATTATAAAATATTTTCCACAAAGGTGTGAGGAAAATATTTTTAATAATTATAAAAAAAGTGTAGTGAGACCAAGACCCCAAAATGGGGTCTTCTTTCTTTTATAAAAAAAATTAGGGAAGACCAAGACACCAAAATGGGGTCTTCTTCCCTTTAATTAAAAAAAGGGGAAAAGGGGATGGATTTATTTTTGTCTAAGGACAAAATAAAAAAATGGAAGACCCCAAAGGGGTCTCCTCTCTCATGTGGTGCACAAGTGTTTCCCTTTGAGGGAAAACCCTAGACGCCTCCTATCAGGCCACCCCTCTGCGCACCGAACCTCTTCCCCCACTGGTCTTCCTGCTTGCGCTGCCTCCCGTCAGTCCCCTTCACGCCACCCTGAGCCCTGCCGAGCCGCCTACCCCTGTGTGCTGGAACACTAGACCCCGCCGTCTCCCGGTCCCATTCCCGCTACCCCGAGCCCCATTGGGCTGGCTACTCGCTCCTCCCGGAGTCGCGCTGGACCACCACGCCGCTCATGAACCCCGACCACCCTGAGCTCACCGGACAGCTTCCTGCCGGACCTAGTCGCGCCTCATAGGGATGCCACCCCAAGCCCATCCGGAGTAGCTGTGCCACCTTGGACCGAACCCTGCTGACTGTGTCGATCCTACCCAGAACCCCTGTTTGTGTCGCGCTGACCCTGGCCAGACCTCCTACTCGTGCTGGTCGAGAACAGCACAGGCCGCACCGGTCCTGGCCGTGCGAGACCGGGCTGCCACCACGCTGGCTCACCAGAGCAGTGGGTTGCCAACCATGCGGCTGGCCGGTTTTCTTCCCAGCCTCCTCTTGCTCCCTTCAGACCTCACCAGAGGTTTCTGCCGCTGTGGGAGTCACTGGACCGAGCAGTCATGCCGCGATCACGTCGTAATTGGCTCTGCTCCAGGATGACACCCTGCGATAGTTCGCAGTCCCACCGAACTCCTCAGCTAGAGGTAACCCCGCTTTAAATTAATTTTAATTAATTTAGTTTTTTAAAATTAAAATAATTATTTGTAATTTGGGGTTTAAATTATTTAAATCCGAAATATTAAATTAATTTATGTTTAGAATTAAATTAATGCTTTGATTTAATTTTTAGAATTAAAATTAAATTAAACAAATGGAACCGATAAAATAAATTATTTGAATTTAGTAAAATTCATTTAATTTATTATAACACCCTCACATTATTTAAATTTACTGAAATTTAATTTTCTTGCGCATATTTTACCCTGAATGGTCTTGAGCAAGTGACTGAACATTGTATGTCTGGTATTTATTTATTTATTTAAGTATTTATTCAACACGTGCGCTGATTGTAATAATTAATTAGATAAATGACGGTCTGTTAATCATCTCCTTTAATTCAAATATGTATAAGGGATTTTTCTTCCATTGCACGAGATATATTTTGTACTCCTATACCCCCTCGCCTGTGTGCGAGTACATTTGTAATTAAATGATGATCCAAGATGAAGACCTCACCAAGACGATGCAGTAAACCAAATAGGAGCCAAGCGCTTTTCAATGGGCAATATGTGACGTGAGTTAAGTCACGACTCAGGTATAGATGCCCCTAGGTCATGATTGATCCATTATGGATCAATCTTTATAGAATGCTCAAGACCAGTCAGATTTCATGATTTACGTTAAGCATAGTTTATTATTTAATATGTTTGCATGATTATTGTGTGATCACATAGAATTTAAAAAAGATAAAATGCATAAATATGTGATGAATTATATTCTATTGCAAGTTCAGTTGTGAGCGCGACAACCCGGTTTGAACATAATAAATAGAAAGGGATTATATTTGTCAATAAATATAAAAATACCTCAAAGATATATTACGTTTAAAAGCCTTCCATTTCTCACATCTAAACAAAACTGGTTGTTTGGGTGATCATCATCCTTTTTTGAGAGTGCATCTTACTACCAAGGCGTTTTCATGAGGGAAATGGGTCGACTTAACCTAAGCGAGTAGTCAAGGATTAGGGTTAGCTAACTTTCTATCACTTAGGAAGCAAGATGTTGAGGGAATCAAGATCAGATTCCAAAAGCTAGGACTTTACCCAACAACCCAAGGAACCACAAGAAAAAGTGGTTGGCTAGTCTAGTGCCTACCTTGAAACCCTCCATGTAGTGGCGTAGCCCAAGCTTGTAGACTATGAAAGAGGTTTTCAGGATCCTTTCCACTAGAATGATCAAGCGATAGAGTATTCCAAGTCTAATAGTGATGGCTATTAAGGTTCATTAAAATAGTGGGAGACATTAAAATGATATAATAATTTCTTAATAATAAATTTCAAAAGGTAATCAAGACAAAGTACTAACTACTAAATGTTTATCTGATGTAGATTCAAAATGGTAATCACCAACAACACAAGTACTTTATCACTGCGATCGATCTTGGATAAAGAAAATATCATGACTGACAATAACTTCTAGGAGTGGTACATGATCTTGTGCATAGTAATATGCCAAGAAAGGAAGTTATATGTTCTGGAATCCCCAATTCCTACTGAACCTCCTCAGGGAGCAATCAAGGCAGAAAAAGATAAATGGAGAAATCATGTAGACGATGCACTTGATGTACAATGCATCATGTTGTCATCCATTTCCAGAAAATTGCAAAAAATGCATAAGGATGAGGACGCCTACAATATGCTTTCACATATCCAAGAACTTTATGAGGAGAGGGCTAGGCAAGAAAGGTATGAGATCTCAAGTGCGCTTTATAAGTGCAGGCTAGAAGAAGGGAACCAAGCCGGTCCTCAAGTACTCAAGATGATTGGGTATATTGAGAGGCTTGAATCCCTTGGGTTCAAACTGAATCAAGAAATAGCAGTGGATCTCATTATTTCCTCTTTACCTTCAAGATTCTCGACTCTTATTGTCAATTATAATATGAATGATATGAAAAAGTCACTCTAGACCATTTGGATTTAGTTATCTAAGCTGATAAGGATATGAAAAATACGAATTCATCTGTCCTTAGAGTGAACAAGAAAAACAAGGGCATGGAAAAAGGGTCTAAGGCCAAGTCAAGGGCAAAGACACCAATGCATCGTCCTACAAAGAATCCAAATATTCAGATGCAAAGCAATGAGCAGGAAGCTATCTACTTTGGATGTGGAAAGAAAGGCCACTAGAAGAAGAATTGTAGAGCTGGGGAGAAGAAGCAATGTGATGCTTCTACTTCAAGTATTTTTGTCATTGAATGCAATCTATGTTTATCTACAATTTAGTTATTGGATACGACAAGTGGATCACACATTTGTATTCATATAAAGGAACCAAGTAGGTTCAAGAAAATTGAAAAAGGTCAAGTGGATCTTCATGCTGCAAATGGTGCAAGTCTGGAAGTCTTGGCAGTGGGAGACTATCAAATAACCTTGCCAACTAGTTTGGTACAAGTTTTAAACAAATGCTATTATGTACCTTCTGTTACCAGAAACATTATCTCTATGTCGAGTATAGACACTATGGGTTTTTATTTAAATTTTTGAAATAAATGTTGTCTTTTTATAAGGATAACATATGTTATGGTATGGAACATATTTACAATGATTTATATAATATGGAACTAACAAAACTGGTAATGGAAATCAATGACAAAAATAACCAACATAACTCAAATAACACCCGCCAATGGAACTTTATACTTGGTCATGTAAACGAGAAGCGATTACGGAAATTACATCAAAAAAGAGTATCTAGACTCAGTACAGTTAGAACCCTTAGATGTATGTCAAGAATTTTTATAAGTAATGATGACTAAAGCACCTTTCTCAAGAAAGGGAGAAAGAGCCAATGCAGTGCTGGAATTATTACATACTGATGTATGTGGTCCATTTTCAGTGGATTCAAGGGGTGGTTTTCTATACTTCATTACTTTTACCAACAAATATAGTAGGTATGGATATATCTACTTAATAAAGTATAAGTTAGATTCCTATTGTATATTTAAGGAGTTCCAAAATGAAGTAGAAAACCAACATGGTATGAAGATTAAATCACTTCGCTCAAACCGAGGTAGAGAATATATTAAACAAGAATTCCTTGATCACTTGAAGGAGTGTGGGATAATATCCCAACTCACTCCTCCTTATACACCACAATGTAATGGTGTCAGTGAAAGGAGGAATATGACCTTTATTAACATGGTTAGATCAATGATGATTCATGCAAGCCTTCTATTATCTTTTTTAGGATATGCCATGTAGACAGCAGTATATACCATTAATCGAGTACCAAATAAAGCTTCAGAAGGGATTCCATATCCGTTATGATCTGGAAAAAAACCCAACCTAACACACATGCGTGTATGGGGGTGCGAGGCATTTTTCAAGACTTTACCAAGTGACAAATTAGCATCGAGAAGTACTAAGTTCAACTTTATAGGTTATCCTAATGGAACCTAGAGGATATTATCTATATAACCCTTTAGATAGAAAAGTTATTGTGGAAAGATACACCACATTTCTAGAATGGGAACACGTTTCTATTGGAAATAGTGGGAGAAATATTTACTTCGATGAAGTTAATGCTCTAGATGCACAAGAGTTGGTAGAGGATGAATCTCCACAAGAACAAGTTGAAGAAGAAATGGTTCCTGAGACACAGATACTATGTAGGTATATGAGAGAGGTTAGAGAACCAGGGAATTATGGTTTTATTATCACCGAGTCAGGTGACACATTAGTCTTTCAGGATGATGAACCTCTAACCTACAAGGAAGTAGTAGAAGGAAAAGAAGCTGCTAAATGGAAAGAAGCCATGAATTCTGAGATGAAGTCCATGTACCAAAATCATGTTTGGATTTTGGTAGACTATCCAGCAGATGTAAATCCTATTGGATGCAAATGGGTATTCCAGAAGAAGCTGGACATGGATGGTGAGGTTAATACCATTAATGCAAGACTGGTTGAAAAGGGTTTTAGGAAACATCAAGGCATTGACTATGATGAAAAATTCTCACCAGTAGCAATGCATAAATCCTTCAGAATATTTAAGGAAATATTATTCTTTCATGATTATGAAATTTTGAAAATGGATGTCAAAACTGATTTTCAAAATGGGAAGTTGGTTGAAGACATCTATATGACTCAACCTGAAGGGTTTGTCAAGTCAAAGAATTCCAATAAAGTATGCAAGCTTCAGAGATCCATTTATGGATTGAAGCAGGCATCAGGATCATGGAATGTTTTTTTGATGAGGCCATAAGAGATTGTGGTTTTATCAAAAATGAAATCAAGCCTTGTGTTAATAAAAATGTTGAAGGGACTGCCATTGTTTTCCTTGTATTATATGTTGATGACATATTGATTATGGGAAACGAGGTGCAAGTCTTACAGTCATTTAATACATGGTTAAATGAATGCTTCTCCGTGAAAGACATAGGTGAAGCATCCTATATTCTAGGGATCAGGATCTATCGAGATAGATCTCAAAGGATGCTTGGGCTGAGTCAAAGTACATATATTGACAAGGTACTCAAAAGGTATAGTATAGAACAATCCAAGAGAGGATTTTTACCTATGTCACATGGTGTAAATCTCTCGAAGAAAATATGTCCACAAACACAAGAGGAGATTGAAAAAATGAGTAGACTTCCTTGTGGTTCAGAAGTGGGTTCTATCATGTATGGTATCCTATGTACTAGGTTTGATGTCACCTTTTCTTTAAGAATTGTTGGTAGATATCAAGCCAATCCTGGAGAGTTGCATTGGACAGCTATTAAAATTATCCTAAAGTACTTGAGGCATACTAAGGATATGTTCTTGGTGTATGGAGGATATGAGGAACTAGTTGTGAGGGGATACACTGATGCTAGTTTCCAGACAGATCATGATGATATGAAATCATAGTTAGGCTACATCTTTTGACTAAATTGTGGTGTAGTGAGATAGAGAAGCTTGAAGCAAGCTGTGGTTGCTGATTCTACAACAGAGTCTAAATATATTGCAGCTTCTGATGAATCAAAGGAAGCAGTATGGATATGCATCTTTATCACAAAAAATGGTGTCGTACCTAGTAGTGGAGACCATGTACCGGTATATTGTGATAATACTACTATAGTGGTGTTTTCCAAGGATCCCAGGTCTCACCAAAGAACAAATCATATTCTTTTGAAGTTTCATCTCCTGAGGGATTTTACTCAAATAGGTGAAGTGACAGTTAGAAGAGTAGACATGGGGGACAATGTGGTAGACCCCCTGACTAAATCCATTTCTCAGCAGAAGAATCATACACATGTGAGAGCTAGCAGATTGAAACCTATTAGAAGTTGGCTATAGTTCAAGTGGGAGTGTTGAAAGTGGGTTCCCTAGACCCACCTTGTTTTGTAATTTGATTACCGCTACATGTATTCAGTTTGTTATATCACACGTGTTTATCTTGCCATAATAGTGTAGATACTTATGCATCCACTTTGTTTATGGAAATTCCCTTAGATTACCTGTCACATCAAAAAAGGTTATAGTAGATCCCAGGCTATAATGATAACCCTGAGATGCCATGGCAATAATCTTAATGAAATGTCCTATGGCCCAGTTACATCATTATGAAAGGACACATATGATGTGTGACCATCAGGTGTTATAGGATAATAAGCATTGAGACTTATTCTCATGAAGTTCTCACTTGATGATCTCTAGTAGTTGAGATCATGAGGACAGACCCACATTATAGGAACACCACATGTTTTAGGTGTCATTGGTCACTCCTATCTACGAACATGTGTAATGGTCTTTAGACTTTAGATCATAGTCATTGGATGTAATTTAATTAAGTATATTTTATGCAAGGTGAAAACCATGGAAAAAAATTCGGGGCAAGGTGGTTTTTATTAGGTACGTCATTAATGGATGACATTGATTGAATGATTGAGAAAGGATATGTTTCTTTCGAGTACCAGAAGAGATATCTCGGGCCTGGTTGATTCGGATGGTTTCACCTTCATTAAATCCATGGCCATGGTAGTGGAAGGTAAGATCATCCAGACAAATAAAAAAACAAAATAAAGCAAAATAAATAATGATAACACTAGTATGCATTCTACTTTATTGAGATATCGATGATGAAGAGATCATATTACAAGGACTGTGTTCATAGGAAGGCAGTCGTTGCTTTGAATTTTCCTTATCTCTATAGGGGCCTCGATGGGTTTCTAGACCCCGCTCTAGGTCGGTGGATATTATTCACTACTATTGAGGTAAGGGCCTAGAGGGTCGCACACAATAGCCCCTTGAGAATCTACCCTATTCTGGGAATAGGAATATAGAACCTGGTGGGCACCACCAAAAAGGGTCCGATTACTATCCAAGTTCTATGGATCACCCAAGAATAAATAAATTCATTAATTATTCAAGTTTAGAATAATTCTTTGAATTTATTTATAACATGTATTTTCAAGTTATTTATTAAATACAAGTATTAATATTACTCTAATGGATTTTAAATCATAGGTTCGTTTAATGTTAATAGGAGCTGTGAGTTGAGTTAAAGACTTAAATTTATCACGTAATATATTTATATATTACAAGTAAGTGACAAATTATAAATATTATTTCTAGATTACATTAGTTTTTCATAAATAATTATTTATATCACTTATATAGAAGACGTCTATTACACGGGGGCCGGGAACCCATACCGTGTGTTTTAAACACTCCCTATATAAGTGAGAGAGAGGATCTCCCATGGATACTATTCATGTGTTTAGATTGAGAGCTTCTATCTCCTCCTGGAATCTAGAAAGAGAGTCTCTCATGCGAATTAAGATCTTCAAGTTCATCCATCCTGGATTGAAGCTTCTTACATTGTGGTGATCGTTGCTACGCTGAAGTGAGCATTGAAGATCCGTGCTAGCACCCGGATCTTGACGAATGGTGTGTATGTATATTCGAGAGGCATGTGTGGACGATCTAGTGGGCATCGGCATCAGAGTATTCGAGCCACAATCACCGCCTTCCTGTGGCGGACTTGCACATGCTAATTCTGAACAAGGTACATGTTCAATTTAATTTTTCTTCTCTGTTTAAACCTAGAGAGATCCTCAGACTAAACATGTAAAAGATCACCAGAGTTGACAGGGTTACGTCATTCCAGTGATGCAGAAAAATTTTAAATACCTGGCCCACCGGCTTCCACTACGCCGTCCCGGTACCCAACAATATTTATATTCAAAGAGAAGAATTTCAATATAAATACATAGTCACATATTGATTCTTATCCCATAAATCATTGATGTGATAATGTCTTAGAGTATGTTTTTCATTGATAGGTTCATAACAGTTCCCCTCTATGATGAGATACTAGAAGTTCCATGACGATGTTTTTAAAATATAGTTCTATAGTCAGATAACAAACTATGATGGGGAACATAGTAAACAAACATCTTGGAGTGAGTACTCATAAGCATATGGGACATCATCTCAGAAATTTCAAACTTGGTAATTTCCACAATGGGATTTTATGAGTACATAACCACTAGTATGAATTTCTCATGTTTTTACGTCATCAAATATTCCTATTTAAGAGTGTGTGTAATGATCATTAATCTTTAATATTATCATTAATACATGGAATGACTTGCACAATTAGATTTACTAATGAAAACCATGATGACATATGTTCAGGAAAAGGTAGTGTATGTTGGGTGCTTCATGATAGACATGTTATTAATTGATAATTCAATGAAGGATTTGCCCCTTCCATATTTATGGAAGTTGATATCTCATCCATTTGATTGAAATGTAACCATCAAATCAATTCTGTGGGAAAGGTGTAATGTAGTTTATTTCAGATAAACAAAGAAATACGTATCGAGTAAATATATTGATGACATAGATGTGCAACTTGGTATATGAGATATTCAGACGAAAAGATTATATAACATACGGAAAGATCATATGTGGTTATAATCATTATGTCATTAAGTTCATTCTCTTGAGTACCATGACCCATTTCTAGATAATAATCTTGTACTTTTAGTGAGCCCACCTAATTCCAATGAGAAAGAATCTGAAAGGGTCACACACTGTGTTTCCATTTCTCTCAATTAAATTCTATTATAATTTAATTAATAAAATGAATATTATTATCAATACAAATAAATTATTTTATTCAAGTAATATTGATCGTGTAAATTAAATAAATATATATTAACCGGATTATGTACAAAATATATTTCCATATTTTATCTAATATTTAATAAATATTTATTTATTTGTTTGTGGATAAAATATGTATTTAACATAAAAAATATTTTTATTCAAGTATTCAATAAATGTTGAATATTTTGAATGAACCAAGATGGATTATGGTGATAAATATTTATTTTCAAGCTAGTAAATAATATTCATCACAGTATATATTAGTTCTCACCATAAAATATTATTATTATTAATATTAATATTATTATAATTTTAAGGCATGGGGTTTTATGATGGTTATTAAATTTTTTAAGGGTCGATATAAAATTAAATAATACTTTAACCTAAAACCTATCTCTGTTATAACACCCCTTGATTGCATAGTACGTTTTCCATTTAAATTTATTTAATTTCTTCTATTGTACACAACACCGACTTGCCTTGTGTTATACACAATATGAGTTTTTATGAAACAACACATTAGTATTATATTTATTTAAATGATGTATTTATTTATCAATTAAATATTTTAATATGAATAGTAAAAAATAAAATTTAAATGTTATTTAAATTTTTTTAACATAAATAAAACATATTTAAAATGAAATGTAAAAGTTTGGTTAAAATAGTTATATATTTTGAAAAAACTATTTTCTTAAAAGAACTTCTTTTTACGTCCTTTGTGAGTAATAATAAAATTATTTATAGGCACTATTAAAAATTGAATTTGGTAATGCAGAATTTATTTTAGAATTCGACATATCAAAATTATCTTAGGTTGAATTTTTTTATTTTTTCTGAAAATATTCAAATTTTGATGTATAGTGAAAATACTGCATACTACCTAAAAATAGACTTTTTCATTTAAATAATTATTTTTAATTAAAATTTATCTTAATGTCAAAATAGATACATAATATATATATTATTCCAATGTAATTTATTTTAGTCATTATATAATAAGATTGTATATATAAAATTTAATTGAACCTTTTAATGTCTTTTACCAACCTTCTAGGCACATTAGAAAATTTGCATAAAATGTAATTTTACAGTTTCTATGAGTGAAATTTTAAAAATATGAGAGACACGGTTTTCAAAAGTATTCAAAAAGTTGTTTAGTAGGATGAAAATAATATTTGGTGAATTGTAACATTTTAATTTTATTTACCATGGTTAAAATTAAATAGGGCTATTAAAGATAAAAATAATATTATAAAAATATAAATTACCCCAACACATGTCCAAATTCTATTCAGTAAGTTTTTATCGACCTAAATAAACCTTAGGACAAAAATATAATCTTTTTTGATCCATTTGGGTTAGATTAAGACATTTATTATATTTATCTAAAGAAGAGTTTATAGTATTATATTCAAATTTTAATAACTAAACCATTTTTAATATAGGGATATACATAAGATTAATTTAATGATAAATATTTATTAGAAATAAATAAAATATCCTAAATTATAGTATTTTATTAATAATTTTTAGACATTAAATAATTAAATATATTTATGACAAAATGATGATGCAATAATTACCTTATTAATTGAAGATTAAAATAATAGATATTATAAATATTTAAATAAATGTAAACTGAAACTTCTGATGCAATCCCTGAATTTTATAAATGTGAATATGAAATGTTAGGGATGATTAATTTTTTTTTAAAGTAATCAAGTTGTGATGAGTTTAAAAAAACAAATAATAAATAGTGTCTAAATTGATATAAATGTGTTTTTAAAAAAATAATATTTTATTAAAATATATAAGAGTCCTAAAAATATAATATTCAGAAAAATGAATTAGATAAAGTTACATATTTTATTAATGAACCACTTTATGTTCTCTTCTCATTTTATAGTAACTATATTAACCATGTAGTATAAAAATACAAGAAGACATGGTAAATGTTAAACTATTTAACTAAGAGTTAAATCTAAAAGATAAGGTTAATATGGGGACCTAAAAATGTCTAAAATATATTTGTTGAGGAGATTTTGATCCATAATAATCATATCCTTTAAATAAATCCATTTTGAGATATTATAAACCTAAAATAATTTTATAATAAATTAATTTTTTATGTTTTTCCAAAAGTGACCCTCACCTCTCTTATAAAAGGGTACTCCCCCTTCTCTTAAATTCACATATCCAAATCCATTTTTCTCAGTCAAAACCTGCTCAAATATCCGCCAAACAACCCTAAATTCAACCTAGAGGCCTTAATTTGTTCAGAAATCCAACCTATGTAGACCTTTTTTTCAAATCTAAAGGAAGCACGTGAAGAAGAGGTAATTATTTCATCACTTATTTCAAAGTTCTTTTCTTCTTCTACTTCCTCTTTATTTATTAAATCCATACTAAAATAATAACTCCAGTAAATTCTACATAATGATATTTTATTATAAATATGGTACAACCATATTAATTATTGTATCCATCCTATGAATGAAAAAGTCACCATGCCTGCGTACGTACGACTTATCGTATCCACGTCATGATGTAGTTTGTTATTCAACGCTACATTATTTGGATGGAAATAATAATGAGTATAATTAATTTAAATAATGAATATAACATGGTAATTATTATTTATATGTAATATACCATCCAATTAAACACTATTGGACCATCAATATAATGATATTGTCGCTCATGTGTCTGTACGGATTACCGTCTCCACGACGTGATGAGATTCATCTTCAACGATCACCATTCAAGAATTTTTTATAAATATATATATATTGATTAAGTATGATAAATAGGAAATAATATTTCTACTGGAATAATATATAATTATGTAGATACATATATGTTGTTTACATACATATATACTATAGGATACGAAAATAGAAACAACGGTCATTCATACGTACGGACAATCGTCTCCATGAACGATGTTTTCATTTCATATATCTATATATTATACATATTTATATTATGAATATATATTTTATATAAATCATTTTTTATATTATAGAAGTATTAAAATCATGATCTATGTTATAAGATCAAGAATAACACGTAAAAACATGTACGATAAAGAAAACAATTATTACCCAAAATGTTACTTTAACAAGGAAATTATTATTAAATGGGTAATATAAAGTCATAAATGACTCATATATGATATTATAAATATGAATATGGTTCTAGATTAATTTAATTACATACTATGATCATTATACATGAGATTAAACATACCCTCGACAAAAGGAATGTACAAGGTAATGGTTAATTCCTCAATCTCATTATTATCCGAGATTGTTTATGTGTAAGTATTTATTGCGACACATTTATCATCCATGTCCATGTTTCATAGAAATATTTTAAAAAATATATATATTATGGTTTTATTGAAGGTAATATTTAACTAGATCATCAATTTAAATGTTTTAAAGTTTTTTTTCAAAATCTATTTAATTAATGTCTATGTTTTCAAAAATGATTTGAATGATTTATTTTTATGGACATGATTATTTTAAAATTTTAATTATTTTAAAACGTTTCAAATTGTAATGGGACACATTGATTTAAAAATCTATTTTAAATGAATTCCTTTATAAATTGGGTGACTTTAAAATTATTTCATGAAAAAGGGACATTTCTCTCAAAGAGTTTAAATGATGATTTTAAACTATGTCAACATCCTTTACTGGGTATTATTATTGATTGAGGTAGATTTATTTTAATTCAATATAACATATTGTATAGAATGTGTTATGATATGTTTTACTAATTATGAACTATTTTTATACCATTCATGGTCTATGGATAAAGTATTGACATTCGTATGTTATTTTTAAGTCGAATGATTATATTATGTTTCACCGTTTTCATATGAGGAATGCATTGGACAGGGTAACTGATGGGTGGGGCCTGCTATAACCCATTGATTCATCGGTAGGTCTCATGAAAGAAACTAGTGTCTTCAAATAAGGCCTTGACAGAATACTTGTGAATGGTCTTGACACAAGGACTTGACGTATTAGTTATTATATCAGACATTATGCATTCCCTCGTTATGAAATTAGTTATTACATGTGAATATTTGGCGAGTAGAATATCCATGTGCATGTTTATATGGTAATGTTTGACTTATTTTTACTATATTATGCTCATGTTTTATGTTTAAAAGGATTCTGTTTTAATTATACATATTTTATTAAAAGTTTATATCATCAGCTGAATTATTTACCCTTACTGAGAATCTGAGCTCACCCATTCCTTATGTTTTATTTTCCTAGGATTACAAGAAGTGAATTTTTATTTATATGCAGGGTTAATCTAGGGGAATAATAGAATTATCAAAGAATTATTTCTGTTTAGTTTTATGTTAGAAAGTATAATGTAACATTCATGTATGTAATCTATTTTCCAAGACTACTAAACTGATCGGTCCTTTGGGACATGATTCCTTGTAATCATGCCATTGTATTAAAATAATCCCCCAGCTCCAGGCTTCTGGGGTCTGGGTGTTACATCTATATATAGATAATCATGTATATTATGTAGTGAAATAATGAAATAGAGAACATTCTTGCACAATAAATTCTCTCTCAAATAACTATTTTCTCTCACCCTCTCAAGAATGAGAAACACAAGTGTGATTCCCTCTAGATCAAAGCACGAGTGATCATAACGAAAGATTCTTGAATTTTTATTCACCATGATAGCATCTAAAAATACGTTTTTTTCAGTTAATATCAATGTAGAATGTATGTATCACCACTAGAGGGATACTATACTTGGATCCTAACCACACAAAGAATGAAATTCTAAAAGGGTATTTTGAAATATCAACAATGTAACACACTGTATTTTTTTTGAACATTTTTTTGAATAAATTAATTCTCATTAATTTCTTGAATTTCAATAGACAAAAAATTAATTTCACATGACACCAACTTGTCTTGCACTACATACAACAACGACTTTGCATACATTACATGCAACATTGAGTTTCCCTGAGTCATTGTTTTATTATTATAATTATTTAAAAAAAACGGTAATATCATAGCTATTAAATATAGTAATATGAAAAGTAATAACTAAGTTTAAAATATTTTTTATAATGGTTTTATATAAATAAAACATTTTATAATGAAAAACTTATTTTTTATCAAAGTCAATATATGTTTAAAAATAGTATTATCTCAAATAAACGAATTTTCATGTCCTTCTATGAAAAACATAAAATAAACATTAGACACTATTATAAATTTAATTTGGTAAAATAAAAACCATTTTTTATTTTAAATGTCAAAATTAACTTAAAGTGAATTTGTAGTATTTTTCTAAGAAGTTTCAATTTTTAATGATTAGTGAAAAATACTACATTATAGTTAAAAAATACCTTTTTTGTTTAAATGATTATTATAATTTAAATTAAGCTTTAAAGTCACAATAGATAAATTATAAATATATTAATAAAATATAGTTCATTGGAATATTTTTATATTGAAATTAGATATATAAAATTATTGAACTTTTGAACGATCTTTTTACCCGCATTTTTGCCACATCTGTTGGATTAGAGTTAAACATAATTTTCCCACTTCTATGAAAAAAATACATACTTGGTTGTAATCATTATGATATTTAGAGTATAAATGGATCAACAAAATTTTATTTGATATTATGAATAGTAAATTTAGAAAATTTTATTTACCCTGATTAAAGGTAAATCGAGTAATTAAAGGTCAAAATAATAATATAATATTATAAAATTACCCTAACACTTATCCTAATTTCATTTTATGATCATGTTTATACGAAAATTAAATTTATTATGAAATTAAAACATTTTTCATCAACTTGGGTAAAAATATGACATTTATAGTATTTTATTTAATGATACGTTAAAAATGCCATACTGATATTTTTAATAACTATATCACATGTAGTATAGAGTTATACCAAAGATAAGTTAGAATATAAAAATTAATTTGAGAGATAATAAATTTACATTCACCATGATAATTAATTTTTAATTTTTAGAGAATAAATATTATAATTTATGGCTTCTACAATGAGGTCGATTTTGTATACAGGGGTTTTTTTATTTATTTTTATGGGTATGTTTTTTAATTGGGAAACTGGGTTGGAACATCGCCACATGAAGTGTACCTAACAATTTTAAACTAAAACAAACATCTCCACTTTATGTCACACTGATGGTTTAATATTAATCCAATCAGCACCACTTCAAGTGGCGCCTAGATCTTAAGCCCCTATATAAGGGGGCTCACCCTCCACCCCATTCCCACAACAAATTCCCACACAAAATATATCTCTCTCTAAATTCTTTTTGACCTTATCTATTAAATTCCTATCTTTTCTCTACCTCTCTTCTTCCGCATAGCCGTTGTGTTCTGAAAGATCGCTACCTTCCCCAAATTTTAGGTAATTCCAATTTTCAATTTGTTTAGTATATTAATATATTTATTCATTTGATCAGTTCATAATTAATCTAATATATTTTGAAATAGTAATAGTTTATTTTAAGTAATTAGACGTTTAATTAATTTTAATTAGGTGTTTAATTAATTTTAATTAGGTGTTTAATTAATCGTAATTAGATAGTTAATTAATTGTATTTAGGTGGTTAGTTAATTATAATTAGGTTTTTTCTTAAATGTAATTAGGTGTTTACATAATGGTAATTAGGTGTTTACTTAATTGTAATTAGGTGTTTAATTAATAGTAATTAGGTGTTTAGTTAATTGTAATTAGGTGTTTAATTAATTTTCATTAGGTAATTATATAATTGTAAGCATGTTTTTAATTAATTATAATTAGGTGTTTAATTAATTGTAATTACGAGTTTAATTAATTTTAATTAGTTATTTGATTAATTATAATTAGGTGATTAATTAATTGTAATTAGGTAATTAATTAATTGTAATTAGGTAATTAATAAATTGTAATCAGGTGTTTAACAAATTGTAAATGGGTGTTTAATTAATTGTAATTAGATATTTAATTAATTGTAATTAGGTTATTAATTAATTGTAATTAGATAATTAATTAATTTTAATTAGGTAATTAGTAAATTATAATTATGTTATTATTTAATTGTAATTAGTTGTTTAATTAATTGTAATTAGGTGTTTAATTAATTATAATTTGGTAATTTATTAATTATAATTCGGTAATTAATTAATTTTAATCAGTTATTTAGTTAAGTGTAATTAGGTGTTTAATTAAATTTAACAAATTATTTAATTAACTGTAATTAGGTGTTTAATTAATTTTAATTAGGTGGTGTTTAATTAATTATAGTTATGTATTTTATTAACTATAATCAGTTGATTACTTAATTTTAATTAGGTAGTTAATTAATTGTAATTAAGTAATTAATTAATTTTAATTTGGTGGTTAATTAATTTTTAGGTAATTAATTAATTGTAATTAGGTTATTAATTAATTCTAATTAAGTAATTAATCAATTGTAATTAAAAATTTAATTAATTGTAATTAGGAAATTAATTAACTATAATTAGAAAATTAATTAATTCTAATTAGTTGTTTAATTATAGGTGTTTAATTAATTATAATTTTTTATTTAATTAATTAAAATTTACAAAGTGCAACTGATTAATGGTAATTAGGCAACTAGTTAATAGTAATTAGGCATCTACTTAATGGTAATTAGGAAACTAAATAATGGTAATTAGGCTACTAATTAATGGTATTTACAAAACCAATTAATCGTAATTAGGCAACAAATTAATGGTAATTTGGAAAAAATGAATTCTAATTTGGAAATTAATGAATTCTAATCAGGCAACTTATATTTAGTGAAATTAGGGGCTTCATTAATTAGAACCAATTAATTCTAATTACTAAATTAATTAATTCTAATTATTTTCAATTAGGAAACTTCTTAATGGTTATTAGGAAACTACTTAATGGTAATTAGTGAAGTAATTTGATAAATTAGAGAAGTAATTGTAGTAATTCATTTAGTTATATTAATTAGCAAGGTAATTGGATTAATTATCAAAGTAACTATATTAATTAGCACAATAACAACATTAATTAGTGATGTAATTATTTTAATTAGTGAAATAACTACATAAATTAGTGAAGTATCAATATTAATTAGTGAATTAACGGTTTTAATTTGCTATGTAATTATTTTATAAATTTATTCTAGAATATATTATTGCATTACATTCTAGGTATGATAATAAATTTATTTTTTCATCTAACTTGACCTTGGTTTGTAATTGAAGTTATGAACATGAGTTTAGTCGTTGAGTGTATTTTGTGCATATTAAGTGTTAGAGTTTTCATGTAATGAATGCTATGTGGATTAAAGTATCCCTGGGTAGAGGGGCATTGGGTCGGACCACCTATTTTCTTTGAGGCTTGCCTTATCTAGTAAAGTGAATGGGGTTGGCTATATGTCGCTCTTGGGTTACTCATGTGGAGTTTTTCAATCTCATATAAATATATATTTTTTCATGATGTGTTCATTAACTCATGCATATGATGCATGTGGATATTTATGAATATGTTTGACTACAATTTTTGGGTAAGTAAAACAAAATCGTGGGTTGTGTAAAGAGTTACCCAACAATATGGTTTAAACATATTGATTTGGTGGAGGGATTAGGATTCCAATCTAAATTACTAAAAGCATGCATATATAAATTGATTCTCCAATCATATTTAATAAATAATGATTGTTTATTTTAGCTAAAAAATATGGCTACCTATATTTATTTCAATGGTCAAATAATTGAGATAGAAAAAGGATGTAGTTATAGTTTACATACATAAGGTGTTGTGATGCTTGGAGCCTTTACAATATTGGAATCTATTCAAATGAAAATTCATCAAATGTTAAAATTGACAAGAAATCATGTGATAGAATCTATCACATAAAAATATATAGAATTTTTAGATAGGTTTTGGCATGTGGCCTATCTAGTAACTAATGATTAAGAATGGGAATACATAATTTCAATGGTTATGTATCCACCTTAGAATTAGATGATGGAGTTGTATTCCACTATAACTATAATAGAAGTTCCATCTACATTAGATGTTGGGCCATCACAACTTCATTGTACTCTTTTATATGCTCCTATTATAACACATCAAGAAGTTCCATCACCAATGGTAGTTGTCCGGTCATTTCCTCCGGCCACAGTTTAGATGGACAGTCCTCCACATACAGTCATTGCATTGGTTGGTGATTTTGAGGATGATGAAAATTTAGAAAAAGAAGATGACGAGGAAGTTTAATAATAATAATAAGAGAATACATATGAATATTACATGCCCACTCATTTGAGGTTCGACCAACTATTGATCCATCCTCCACCATGGACATCATGTTCGACTGAAGGAATGGATTTCTTGCCAGAATTTGATTGTTCGATTATTACACCTAGTACAGAATTTTCTGGAATCATTAGTGGCAGAAATTGAGTGTCTCATGAAGGTGTTTTGTATACTAGAAGAGATTTTGAGAGAAAAATATGTAATTAAACTATGATAAAACAATATCACATTGAAAGAAATTGCTCTTATGTTGTAGAAGTGTCAAAGAGGTATTATTATTTGATACATTGTGACAAATATGATTTCAACTGTAAAATGCGTCTACGATATATAATTGATATCAATTTTCACAACTATACCATCACTATATTTACTCCACACACATGTGTGAACCCAATCTTGTCACATTAACACTCTTTATTAGATGTTGAGTTTGTTTCTACTATTATTGTTGAAATTATTCAAGACGTTTCTATCATTTTTGTGGTGGAGCGTATCAAAAAACTTTTTGGGTATCAAAACTATTTATGGAAGGCATGGGTGGCACAAAAATGGATATTATGAAATTGTATGATGATTTGGATGACTCTTATTGAGTTTTACTACAACTTCTAGAGCTCTTATTCCATACTAATCGACATATATATTGGTTACATACTACTGAATATGTTAACCAACACAACCAAGTTGATCTGTTGATGGTAGTGTTTGATATATAGTTTTGGACATTTTTACCATGTGTTGTAGCTTTTAGACATTGAAATAAGTTTATAAAGATTGGTGTCACTTTTATATATGGAAATTATACAAGAATTTATTTATTTCCGCCACACAAGAAAGAAACCGAGCCACTTTACCTTTGGCATTTACAATTGTGGGGAAGGATAACTTCTCATCATGGAGCTAGTTTCTATAATATCTTTGAGATTTTGTTACGAATGTAGAAGGTATTTGTCTTATTTCATATCACCATCATGCTATTAAGGAGGAAGTACAGTCTGAGGGTCTTTAATAGAGACCAGCATATGCCTGTTATTGATACTGTATTCACCACATTGCTAGAAATTTGTGAAAAAAGTTCCAAAACGAGTTGATAAAGAAATAAATATAAAAAATTGGTATGAATAACATTTTTCGTTTTACAAATCACTATAATATTTACTTCCATTTTTGTTCATATTAATTCTTGTTTTATAGGATACTAGTCTCAGCAACAAAGGACAAAGGAGCGTCTTGAAGATATTCACCGAGTTAATCTGAAAGTTTATGATTACATGATGAAAATACCAAAGAAGAAATGGTCATTGGCATGTGATTATGGGAGTAGATATGGACATATGATGACCAAATTCTTAGATTGCATAAATGGTGTTTTCAAGGGAGTTTGAAAATTACCTATCATAGGTAAATAAGAATATTTGATTATATGTTACTCAAAATATTTACAATTATAATATAATATTAGTATAATGTTTTAAATCTAAATTTCAAGTTTGGTACAAGAGACATTCTATAGTATTTTAAACTATTTTCTGGAACAAGGAAATATGGCTGAGGAGGGTCTAAACAGATGGATGTGCTACATACACCATTTCCAGCACGCGCTAGAAAATGTTCTTCATGAGAATATAACTTATCATGTAACTTCATTTAATTTTCTAGAGAAATGATTTGAGGTCGTTGAGCCTTGTGATGTTGTGACATGTAGCCATGGTCATGTGAGAGTGGTTTTATTGGATAAGAATTAATGTGAATGTGGGAACATTCAAGAATTGAAATATGCTTGAGGTCATTTGATTGCTTCATATTCTTACATACATAGATCTTAGGAGCAATTAATTGATCCAACTTATCAAATAAAGAGTATCAATGACTTCTATAGCTCTTAGTGAATGTCAATTGGGAAATATTAGAATTTTTGGTTGTCTATTGGTGCACCCATGCATTTACTGAACAACACTAGGCTTCAACCTAAAGGGAGTACAAATTTGACTCGTATTCATAATGATATAGATTGGAATACTGAAGGAGCACATTGATGAAGGTGTAGAATATGCCTCCAGGATGGTCATACGAAGATAGGTTTCCCTAGACACATAGGGCAATCATCTAATGCTTAAAATGAATCATGTACTTTATCAGTTACTACAAAAGTTTATACATGTAATCATTTTTATCATTATCACCATTGACATTCTTTGTTGAACTACCAAAACTTCATGAATAGCTTTAATCAAACCACATCAACTTGAAAAAATAATCCACCTATATAAGAAAATAATTATTATGAGTAATACTAAAAATAAATAAATTAAACATAAAAATGATATAATACATTAATTATATGGACAATGATTTTACTATCCAAATATCAAGATTACATTTACATCTATCAAAAGGAATTCATTGATCAAGATATAAGCTATTCATTAAACAAAGGATTATTTTTTCACTTCACTACTGTTGGTTAACTACCACTTAACATAGAATGTGATCTGAACTTCCTACTTAGTGTCCCCATGATGCTCTCATCACACACACACTCACCACCATTTTTATCATATCACCATTCAGAATTCACTTTTATTTGTCTTCATACACCCATTTACTATTTTTAAAGATGCATGATGCATGAAGATGAATATATATAGTAAATTGTTGAAGGAAGAGAAGTAAAATTGAATTCTGAATCGGGATATGATGCATATTGTGGCGAGCATGTTTTCAATGAGATAATCATGGGGACACTGGGCAGGAAGTTCAGATCACTTGCTAAGCTAAGTGGTAGTTAAAAAATAGTAGTGAAGTGCACAAATAATCCTTAGTTTGGTGATTATATTTGTGAGTGATGTACAACCAATCCATGTTTTGGATTCATGAGTTGAATGATTAGCTGGGAGATCTAGAATAAAAAGGATTCATGTGGCCTAGTACTTCTCCGAGAGTTATCCTATTCTTTTCACTAAGAAGGCTAATTAGACATTGGACTTATGTATGGATTACTGAATAAAAAATAAGATTATAGTAAAGAATCGGTATCCCCTTCCACATGTCAATGATCTATTTGATAAACAAAGTGGTTCTAATATCTTCTTGAAGATTGAATTTAGATCTTATTACCATTAGTTTATGGTGATACCATGAAACATTCATTGATATTATTTTAATAGTATGTATAGATTTTATGAGTTAATGGTAATGTCATTCGATCTAATGAATTCAATAGGTTAAGGACAAGAAATAGAGGACTACTAGGTTTTTAGAGCCTCTACCCATTCCATAATTGAAGTGAGATGATTCAATTATGGATTTAATGAAATGATTATCTATGAAACATAAATAGAATAATGTAGTATGATTGAACATGGATCGAGTAATGAAGGTAGGGAACTTCTTTCCTCTGAGGGGATCCTTCACCTTTGATGATAAAAGATCATCACATTCCTTTTTATCTACTCAATTTTACAATGGTTTGGGTTTGGTTGTGGAGTGATTGTATGGTGTTATGAACATGAACACAATAGTGGGAGTGATATCTAAATATAACAAATGTTGTAGGAATGTTTTTTGGAATTTTTTGGCTACCATTTCATTTTTGATCTATTTATGCTATAAATTATGGGATTGAATTTAATTTTAGTAATGGATTTTCTAGTTCTAAATTAGGCTCAGATAGAATATTATCGGATGATATTTTCCTATATATATCCATTAGAGGATGCTACATCAATTAGGTAGATTAGTGTCATTGAGATGGTCATGTAGTACCAATTCATTTCATATTAGATTGACTAATGGCTCAGATGATAAAATTTTTTATGTTTATTTCATACATTACATGATAAATTTCATCCCTTACATGATAAATGTCGTATATTACATGAAATTAATGTTTTACTATTCAGAAATTTAGATGGAGTTGCTTCTGTTATATGCCTAGTAGATGCACGTGTCATGTGATGTATTGTCGCGTTGACCTGTTAGACTTCTTCTTGTTCGGAGAGCACATAATTTTTATTATGATGTAACCGAGTAGTTATTTTTCCATACCTTATATGTGTTGTATTTTATAAAGTCATTTTGTGTGACTTCCTGTCTATTGATCACCATTTTATTGCTGCATTGGTTGACAAATGGCAGCCAGAGACACACACATTTCATTTCCCAAAGGGGGAGATGACCATTACTCTAGTGTAATTCTCATATATTCTCGGTTTACCCATCCATGGACATTTATTTATGGGTGAAACTAGTGGAAACCGGTCTGTATTCATAGAGCATCTACTAGTCATTGACATTGTCAACGTACGAGGTGTCCTTCAGGGTTCACGCTTGCACATGAGGTGGCTTGAAGATAATTTTTCCATCATTCCTGATGATGTAGGTGAACAGAAGCTTATTCAGAACACATGTGCATATATTTTGGGACTAATCGGAGGCATGTTGTGCATCGACTACTCCACCACTTTGGTACACATGATTTACCTCCCATTACTTGAGGATATTGATAAATGGATACATACAGTTGGGGTCTAATGTATTGTCACATCTGTATAGATGTCTATGTACCAGTTGTCACACTGATGAATGAAAGATTTAAGGTTGTATGGTTTTGGAACAAATGTGGTCCACATATCTTTTTTGATGCATTTCTCATCGAGTCACTGCACCACTTGCACCAGAGCTATTTTGGGACTGTCCTCAGGGACCCTGGTATGTTTACGTTATTACTTTCAATTATTTTGTACGGATGTTATTGTTTTTTATAAACATATCTTTTATTACTATTATTTAACTAGGTGGAGTCAGTCTCAGAAGTATACACATACTTCGAGGCATAGTGTGCACATTATTCAATAGATATTTGACACCATAGTGCAAGCTGATCTATGTTAAACATTTTTTTAAAAAAATTATATTGTTATTTACTTATTAAGTTATTTAAATGTAATATTAGTAAAATTATCATTATATTATATGAAATATTTTTTGAGTTTACATTTTAGGTTTCATGGACTCTATATACAGGTTTTTTCTACGCATCACTTCCACCATACCACACAACGATGATTGGAGATCTTGGTACAGTGGTGCCACTCATGCACTTACACATCATTGAGTGGCACCTGCCAGAATAGTTCATGTTCCAGTTTGGTTATATATAGCATATCCACATTTCACCATGAAAGGATGATGAATAACATTTTATTATACTTATAGGTATATTGACAACAGACTGGCTGCAGTTTCTTTCAACTTATATTGATCTTTGAAACCCGCGTTCCAAATATGGTATACTTCCATACAGATATCCCATAACATGCTATCAGTTATCCGATTAGGGGAATTATGAAGACTTGTAATGATGAAAAACCATCATTAATATTATGATTTTGGGCTGTCATACACATGTGATGTTGGATTTTCCTCTACACACCACCATGGAGAGGCACCAGAAGCACCAGAAGAGGAGGAATCCAAAGCTAGGACAACAGAGCGAAAGAAATGTTGGCTGTAGAGTGGGAATGAGGTTCCGATCCCAAGTTGTGGTAATAGAGGGGGGATCAAAATTTATTTATTCAGATGTCATGTTTTATATATTATAGACTGAAAATTATTTTTTATTTTATTATAAAACCACTTTTATGGAAAAGTGAGAAACCACCAAATTGAGGAAAACAACTAAAAACCAAAATAGAATCACCCTAAGAAAAATACAGGTTCTGCCTCTCCCCAGCAAGTGCATCATGTTGAAAACCATTACTATTTCATGAACACTCAACAAGTAGTCCTGTGTAATGATTCTGAACCATAGAACCAATGGACAAACCATACCCTCTCTAACTTCCAATTCGAACTAGCATGCATAAGTGACAATGTCACGAACCAACCCAGGTCAACCATGAACCGATCACTTGAGCCGGTCCATGACATGACCTGATAGGCATTCCCGATCCTCCTGGGCTGGCGACAAGCGCCAGGACATCCACAGAGGCGGTGCGAACAATTTCGCCCAATAAAAATAAATAAATCATCAAAAATAAAACAGAGCAGTGCCGAATAAATAGACAGTGTAATGAAACTAAACAAGAAAAAAATAAATATAAAACTAACCAAAAGAGACAAAAACTGTCTCTGTGTGACCTCGTAGGTCACTCTCCAACTCACAACCAAATTTCTCGCAAGGTTAATGCACACAAGCTGTAGCCTGAACAACACTAAAAAAACAAAAAGAACTAATGGAATGTGTATTAAAACTGAGTAGGCTAGACCAATATCAATACCCAATGCACTGCCTTTAAATAAGGAAATTTAATAATTCCAAGATTGAACTAAATATACAAAATATTGGTTTTCACACACACACACACACTTTCATTTCTAAAACAATTATCAGTCCATTGTCCTTTTTAATTTTAAAACAAATTTAATGTCTGAAAGGAATGGGTATATTTATTTTTAAAACATTTTCTACGAACCATTTAGAAATCCGAACTCCAGTTATTAGCGAAAAAGGAAAAACCACACATATCACACAACACACACCAAGGAAAATAAAAAAATTGGCACACATGGGCCAGTAACTGAACTAGTCCTCTCAACCGTCTGCCACATACAAATAAACACTAAATAAAAAAACATAGGTCGAACCTAGGAGATCGTGAACAATCCACAATGTACTATAAATCTGACTCATCTTGAAGACATTCCCTAACCCGATGATGTCATAACACCCTAACGTCTAGCATAGCCCTACATGGCCTAACCGGGGGGCCCAATCCCTATAGCAGCAATAACTCAGTATTCCCCTACTATGGGGCCACTACTCAGTGCGTAATATAAACTAGTGCAGCAATCGTTCTCAGAAGATTCACTCACTATGTCAGGTTCCCGTGTCAACACATGCAACAAAAAGGGGGACATCCACAATGTAAATCAATCAGTCACGATCCACAAACATCACATACATTTCACGCAATCAATGCACACCAAAGATCACCCATTAATGGGTTTTCCAAAATAATTTATTTTATTAAAGTGCCAAACAGGCCTTCACCAATTTAAAAAAAACCTCATTTCTCGAAAAAACCCAAAACACTTGTTCAGAATAAATCATTTGTCATTAAAACTAGAAGTACATCTGAAATTACATGAATTATGTATAAAGTCCAAACATGCATTCTTTCAATACTGGGTGTCCCCTTATCAAGAAAATGTTTCGAGGGTTTGGTATAAAATAAACAGCTCTTTTCACACCAAATAATCATTAAAAATTTAATTATCTTATATTATTTCTCATTCATTAAAATTAATAAAATAGCATGCAATTAACAAATTCTAAATTTAATGGTGAGTGCAGTGGGGGACCTACCTCAATACCAAGGCGCGACGACGACGCTCACTCGGAAATAGGCGTGATGACGACGCTCACTCGGAAACACCCAGCGCGGGTCCTAAAAAGTCAAACTGACCCAAATAACATTTAATTAATAAAAATTCTAATCAAACCAAGGTATATATATATATATGAAATAAAAATATCAAATTAAGAATAAAATAAAAGGGTTATACCAACGGGGGGTTGCGACTAGAAAAAGATCATAGGAGGGCGTCGTGCCGAGACAGCGGAAGGCGTCCGCGTGGCTGGACATGGTCTGACAAGGGGTGAGGTGAGGGCTGCCAGACGGTGGCGATGTGAGACAACCAATGGGCAGGGTGCGAGTGAGTAGAGCAGCGGTCTCATGGCCTAATCCAGGGTAGAAGGACAGGTAAGGGGGCTGCGGGTCATTGTAGATGAGAGGAGTAGGGGCTGGTCGAGAGGAACTGCGGGAGAATGCAAGGCCAAGATCGGTTGGGGGCTAGTCGGTGGCGACAGCCTAGGACTAGCGGGCATCGTGCAGGCCGAGGTAGCACCGCTAGGGTTGGTGTGCACAAGGCAGGGGCGGCGTGGGGTCCCAACTAGCAGGGAGGTGGGATCTGAATGACTGGACGCAGGGAGTGGAGGCGGAGCCTGGCGGAGGCCTGGCGGCAAGAAGGCAGGGTGATCCGAACTCACAGTGGGAAGAAGAGGGAAGATGAGGAGAGGGTTGAGCGCTGCGGGCTGCAGCAGGTGCCAAAGGAGAAGCCAGGTCGCTGCTTGTGGAGGGCTGGTGCAAGACTCACAGGGGTGGAGTGCTAGGAGAGGTGGAGAGATGGGGGCAGATCTGGAAGAGGGCTCGGGCGAGGAGCAGCATGAGGGCGGAGGCACACCAGGATGGGGGTCTGCATGAGGGTGAACGCTGGAATGGAAAGAAACAGTAGGGGCCGACCACGGACTGGTGCGGCAGAGAGTTGCATGCGCGGGCTGCTGCGGAAGCGGATGCAACTGGCAAACCGGACTTGCAGGGGGGTGTTGTGCAGGAATTGGAGAAGAGGGGGAGAAACATGTGCGGAGGAAGACATACAGGGCACTGTTGTAGGCGAGGTCGGCGACAGGGAGGGTGGGGCATCGCTGCGGAAGGAGGGTGGCGGCCAGGATGAGGGGCCACAGGCTTGTTGGTCAGAGGAGAGGGAGCACTGGAGGTCGGGTTGCGCAAGGAGGAAAGTGCACCAGGGGCTCAAAATGTGGAAGAGGGGAGAAATCACGTCGAAAAAAAAGAAAAAGGAGAAAGGAGAAGAAATTAGAAAAAAGGAGAGAATAAAATAAAAAAAAGTAAAGTAAATGTATAATAATATATAAAGAAGAAGAAGAAGAATAATAATAATAATAATCCAACAACAAGAATAATAATAATAATAATAATAATAATAACAATATTATAAATTATTGTTATTATTATTATTAAACATTTTTTAAAATTATTTTCAATTAAAATTTTTAATTTAATTTTATCATTTTTCTACACAGGTGGGCAACCGCGCACTCACCAGGTCCAAATGCATGATCGGACCGAATGCGCAGTGACCGCGCACCCACCCGGACCGAATGTGCGGTGACTGCTAGCAGTGTGGTGACTACGCACTGGTACGAGACCCACTAAAAACATCAACGAATCGAAGAAAATTCAAACCTGGACCCAACGTAACCCTGCCCAAAGTTACGAGACTGAGAAAAGAATAAAAACCTGGGCGTCTGTGGTCAGGGTGTGACAATTATCCCCACCACAGACACTTTCTGCCCCTAGAAAGTCACCAATCCAATAGTTGACACAACATGAGTTCATTCCAAGACAAAAAGCATAGGGAACCGAGAGCTTCGAGGTGACCATTCCCAAAAAACGTCACACCCGACCAATTCAGGGAAAAACCACTTCATGAGATTAAGGAGAGAACATGAGAGGGTTCTCCCCACCACAGGAATTTACTAATACAAAAACCTTTGAAACCCGAACAAACAACCCCCAGGGGGGCAACATGGGACCTCCCAAACAGAATACATTCATCTTCCACACATGTACCGAACAACACACCTGAGACTTGATGAAAATATTGTTACGAATCAATCCAAAAACTTGAGGATGAGAAATTAACTCAACACCACCAATCAACTTCAAGAAACAAACATTACCCTATCAAAAACAGCGAGGAACAACTCAAAAATAGAACATGTCCGTTTATTCACGGGCCAAAACCATTCAGAGATACCAAACAACTTAAGAACCACACTGATACCAGATCAGACCGCTTAGATTGTGGGGGAATAGACTCATCACGCCCCCACAATAAGGATGAGCTTACGACACCGATGAGAATAGAACAAGGGAAATTTTGGATATTTCCATTCCAAAGATGAAGACATTTTTCTGAACCGAGGTTCCCCACACCCTCTGAAACTCCTGATTGTGTTCGAGCTTCACCCCGAGACTTGCGGTTGGGGCCCTGATGACTGAAACATTTCCTGACTCACAGTTAGGCATTTCCATCTTCTGGTCTCTAACTCCTTCCATTCGATGATTCAAAAAACCACGATGGTCGTACATTTTAAAAGGGATGCAGCATGATGGCTTAGAATGTCCGGACTGGCCATACTGGTGGTGCACAAGAGAGCGGTTTGACGAACTAGGAGACGTTACCGACGAGGATGATTTCATGGAGACAGATCCACCATCCCACACTCCTTGCCTGGTGGGGAACCTTCTTGTAAGTCGAACACTGTTAATCACACCCAAAACTCTAACGATGATGATACATTTCATCTTTACTAACCCAGAACTGAACCCCCAACTATCTCTAGGATGGGATGAACCTTAACAACCCTAGGAGTTCCCAATAACCCAGAAGACACACTATCTTTCAAAACAATACAACTACCTCTAACAGACTTCGACTACCTCAATAAGAAAGCAACAAACAAAAGGAACTGAGAACTGAGCATAACTCATTGACAACGTTGGGAGGCTTTCTGGGCGGCATACTCATAACAATATGAAAAACACCATCAAAACCGGCATCAATCCAAAACTCAATCAAAGAAACAACACAATCCATGGAAAAATAGACCCATAAGCCAAACATATACAAACACAAGAAAAAATCATTTTTCCAAAACCATCATTTCATTAAGAATTTTAAACCTCACCTAGGTCACCTTATGAACCATCTCATGTGCATTTATTCAATACCCCTCACATCACCTGCGAAAAAGTGCCCCCACACACCTCCATACATACCCACACACGTGTGACCCTCCATAAGGTGTGCCAAGGTTCAAAAACTTTTTATCCTTACCAAATCCAAACACACCCCATTTTTTTCCAAACCGATACACTTTCTCTTTATAAATCCACTTTAGTAATTTCAAAAACAATTTGGAAGAAACACTTTTCCATTTCAAAACCAATTTCACTTTTAATGCACACTAAAATCAACTAAGACTAAAACAAAACAAAAGCAGTAATAACCCACTGGAATGAGGAACTAGGGCATATGTCTAACCCAACGACATGGTGGTGAGCCATGCCCTGAGGAAGGCATAACACTAAGAGGTCCATAAACCATACACTTGGACTCCAGATGGGTCACCACCCCATGTGAGGCCGCAAAGTGAACTGATTCGCCTCTATTGTCATCCCTCAATCGGAAACTACCAAGGAAAAGTGACACAAATCCCAGACTAACCCTGGTAACTCAGGTCTCGTCATGAGCGGTGGTGATCAGGCACCGACCCATAACCTACCACCTGAGCCCCGACAGTCTTAATATCCATGTACTGGACATCCCAAAAAACAAAGGGCGCTCTGAAAAGTGAGGTCCGCCAAGGGTCGACCGCTCTGATACCATTTTGTCACGAACCAACCTGGGTTGACCCTGAACCGATCACCCGACCCGGTCCGCAACATGACCCGAGAGGCATTCCCGATCCTCCTGGGCTGGCGACAAGCGCCAGGGCATCAACAGAGGCGGTGCGAATGATTTCTCCCAATAAAAATAAATAAATCAGTAGAAATAAAAAAGAGTAGTGAAGAATAAATAGACAGTGTAAAGGAACTAAACAAGAAGAAATAGGTATATTTCTTTTAAAAACATTTTCTGTGAACCATTTAGAAATCCGAACTCCAGTTGTTATCCAAAAAGGAAAAACCACACATATCACACAACACACACCAAGGGAAATTGAAAAAGTGGCACATAGGGGCCAGCAACCAAACTAGTCCTCTCAACAGTTCGCCGCATACAAATAAACAAACAATAAAAAAAACATGGGTCGAACCTAGGAGATCGTGAACAATCCAGAACATACTATACATCTGACTCGTCCTGAATACATGCCCTAACCCGATGACGTCATAACTCCCTAACACCCAACATAGCCCTACATGGACTAACTGAGGGGCCCAATCCCCATAGATGAAATAACTCAGTATTCACCTACTATGGGGCTACTAGTCAGTGCGTAATCTAAACTAGTGCAACAATCGTTCTCAGAAGACTCACTCACTATGCTAGGTTCCCATGTCAACACATTCAATAAAAAGGGGTGAATCCACAATGTAGATCAATCAGTCACAATGCAAAAACATCACATACAGCTCACACAATCAACGCACACCAAAGATCACCCCTGAATGGGTTTTCCAAAATAACTTATTTTATTAAAGTGCCAAATAGGCCTTCACCAATTTTAAAGAAAAACCTCATTTCTCGAAAAAAAAACCCAAAACACGTGTTTAGAACAAATCATTTATCTTTAAAACTATAAGTACATCTGATATTCTGTGAATTATGTTTAAAGGAAAAACATGAATTCTTTCAATACCGGGTGTCCTCTCATCAATAAAATGTTTCAAGTGTTCGGTATAAAATAAATGGTTATTTTAACACCAAATAATCATTTAAAAATTAACTATCCTATATTATTTCTCATTCGTTAAAATTAATAAAACAGAAAGCAATTAATAAATTTTAAATTTAAAGGTGTGTGTAGTGGGGGACCTACCTCAAGACCAAGGTGTGACCACGACACAATCTCAAATACCAGTCGTGACGACGATGCTCACTCAGAAACAGGCACGATGACGGTGCTCACTCGGAAACACCCTGCACGGGTCCTAAAAAGTCAAACCGACCCAAATAACATTTAATTAATAAAAATTATAATAAAATTAGGGTATATATATATATCAAATAAAAATATCAAACGAATCATAAAATAAAATGGGTATACCAATGGGGGGTTGCGACTAGAAAAAGACCATAGAAGGGCGTCGCACAGAGACATCGTAAGGCGTCCGCGCAGATGGACATGGTCTGACCAGGGGTGCGGCGAGGGACGCCAGATGGAGGTGATGTGAGATAGCAAATGGGCAGGGTGCGAGTGAGCCGAGCATTAGTATCGCGGCTGGAACCAGGGCAGAAGGACAGGGAAGGGGGATGCGGGTCACTATAGATGAGCAGAGCAGGGGATGGTCAGGAGGCACTACAGGTGAAAGTGAGGCCGAGATCAGCTGGGGGTAGGTCTGTGGCGGCAGGACAGGACTAGCGGGCATCGTGCAGGCTGAGGTAGCACCACTGGGGCTGGTGTGCGCAAGGTAGGGGTGGCGCGGGGTCCCGACGACCAGGGAGGTGGGAGCCGAATGGTTGGACGCGGGGAGCAGAGGCGGAGCCTGGCAGAGGCCTGGCGACAAGAATGCAGTTTGATCCGAACTCGCATTGGGCGGACAAGGGAAGAGGAGGAGAGGGTTGTGCGCTGCGGGCTGTAGCAGGTGCGTAAGGAGAAGCCGTGTCACTGCTTGCGGAGGGCTGGTGCGGGACTCACAGGGGCAGAGTGCTAGGAGAGTTGGAGAGCTGGGGGCGGATTTGCCAGAGGGCTCGGGCGAGGAGCAACATGAGGTTGGAGGCACACCAGGCTGGGGGGGGGGGTTTGCATGAGGGTGAACGCTGGACAAGGAAGCGGCAGTAGGGGCCGGCCACAGACTGGTGGGGCGGAGAGTTGCACGCGCGGGCTACTATGGAAGTGGATGTGGCTGGCAAACCAGACGTTCAGGGGGGTGCTGTGTAAGAAGTGGAGAAGAGGGGTGAAGCAGGTGCAGAAGAAGCTGGGCAAGGCGATGCTGTAGGTGAGGTCGGCGGCAGGGAGGGCGGGGCGTCGCTACGGAAGGAGGGTGGCGGCCAGGATGAGGGGCCTCATGCTTGCTGGTAGGAGGAGAGGGAGCGCTGGGGGTCGGGTCGCGCAAGGAGGAAGGTGCACCAGGGGCTCACAATGCGAAAGAGGGGATCAAGCACGTGGAAAAAAAAGAAAATGAAGAAAGGAGAAGAAAGTAGTAAAAATGATAGAATAAAATAATAAAAGTAAAGTAAATGTATAATAATATATAAAGAATAATAATAATAATAATAATAATAATCCAACAACAATAATAATAATAATATTATTATTATTATAAATTATTGTTATTATTTTTATTAAACATTTTATAGAATTCTTTGCAATTTAATTTCTTCATTTAATTTTATCATTTATCTACATAGGTGGGAAACCACGCACTCACCAGGCCCAAACGCATGATCGGACCGAATCTGCGGTGACCGCGCACCCACCCGGACTGAATGCGCGGTGACTGCTAGTAGTGCGGTGACTGTGCACAGGTCCGAGACACACCTAAAATATCAATGCATCGAAGAAAATTCAAACCTGTACCTAACGCAACTCTGCCCAAAGTCGCGGGACTGAGAAAAGAATAAAAACATGGGCATCTATGGTCGGGGTGTGACAATTCTCCCCACCACAGACACTTTCTTCCCCCAGAAAGTCACCAAGCCAATATTTGACACAACATGAGTTCATTCCCAGACACAAATCATAGAGAACCAAGAGCTTCAAGGTAACCATTCCCAACAAAATTCACACCCGACCAATTCAGGGAAAAACCACTGCCCGAGATTGAGGGGATAACATGAGAGGGTTCTCCCCACTACAAGAATTTACTAATACAAAAACCTTTGAAACCCAAACAAACAACCCCCGAGGGGGTGGGTAACACGGGAAATACCGAACAGAACTCATTCATCTTCCACACATATACCGAACAACACACCTGAGACATGATGAAAAGTTTGTTACATAACAATCAAACAACTTGAGGATGAGAAATTAACTCAACACCACCCATCAACTTCAAGAAACAGACATTACCCTATCGAACACATCTAGGAAAAACTCAAAAATAGAACATGTCTATTTATTCATGGGCCCACACCATTCAGATAGACCAAACAACTTAAGAACCACACTGATACCAGATCAGACCTCTTGGATTGTGGGGGAACGGCCTCATCACGCCACCACAACAAGGATGAGCTTACGACAGTGATGAGAATAGAACAAGGGAAATTTTGGATATTTCCATTCCAAAGCCAAAGAGTTTTTTTGGAACCAAGGTTCCACACACCCTCAGCAACTCCTTACTGTGCATGAGCTTCACCCCGAGACCTGCAGTTGGGGCCCTGATGACTGAATCATCTCCTGCCTCATAGTTAGGCATTTTCATCTTATGGTCTCTAACTCCTTTCGTTCGATGATTCAAACAACCATGATGGTTTTACATTTTAAAATGGATGAAACATGATGGCTTATAATTTCTGGACTGGCCATACAGGTGGTGCAAAAGAGAGCGGTCCGACAAACTTGGAGCCGGTACCGATGAGGAAGATTTCATGGAGACTGGTTCCACCAGCCCGCACTCCTTGCCTGGTGGGTAACCTTCGCAGAAGTCGACCACCATTAATATCACCCAAAAATCTAACTACGATGATACATTTCGTCTTTACTAACCCAGATCTGAACCCTCAAATAACTATAGGGCGGGATGAACCTTAACTACCCTAGGAGTTCCCAACAACCCCGAAGACACACTATCTTTAAAAACAATACAACTACCTCTAATAGACATTAACTACCTCAACAAGAAAGCAACACACAAAAGGAACTGAGAACTGAGCATAACTCATTGACAACTTTGTGAGGCGTTCTGGGCGGCATACTCATAACAATACGAAAAACACCATCAAAACCAGCATCAAGACAAAACTCAATCAAAGAAACAACACAAGACAAGGACAAAGAGACCCATGAGCTAAACATATACAAACACAAGCAAAAAACATTTTTCCAAAACCATCATTTCTTCAAAAAATTTAAAACTCACCTATGGAACCTTATGAATCATCACATGTGAGTTTATTCAATCCCTCTCACATCACCTGCGAATAAGTGCCCCCCATGCAGTTCCATACATACCCACGCACGTGTGACCCTCGATAAGGTGTTCCAAGGTTCAAAAACTTCTTTTCCTTACTAAATCCAAACACACAACATGTTTTTCCAAACTGATACACGTTCTCTTTAGAAATCAACTTTTGTAATTTCAAAAACAATTTGGAAGAAACACTTTTCCATTTCAAAACCAATTTCACTTTTAACGCACACTCAAATCAACTGAGACAAAAAAAAACACAAGCATTAATAACAAACTAGAATGAGAAACTAGGGAATATGTCTGGCCCAGCAACATGCTGGTGAGACATGCTCTATGGAAGGCATAACACTAAGAGGACCATAAACCGGACACTTGGACTCCACATGGGTGACCAACCCTTGTTAGGCCACAAAGTGAACCGATTCGCCTCCATTGTCATCCCTCAATCCAAAACGACCAAGGGAAAGTGACTCAAATCCTAGACTAACCCTGGTAACTTGGGTCTCGTCACGAGTGGTGGTGATCAGGAACCAACTCCTAACCCACCTCCCAATCCCCGACAGTCCTAATCTCAATCTAATGAACATCCGAAATAAAAAAGGGTGATCTGAAAATCGAGGTCCACCAAGGGCCGACCGCTCCGATACCATTTTGTCATGAACCAACCTGGGTCGACCCTGAACAGATCACCCGATCCGGTCCGCGACATGACCCGAGGGGTGTTCCTGATCCTCCCAGGCTAGAGACAAGAGCCAGGGCATCAACAGAGGCGGTGGGAACGATTTCACCCAATAAAAATAAACAAATTAGCAGAAATAAAACAGAGCAGTGCAGAATAAATAGACAGTGTAAAACTACTAAACAAGAACACAATAAAAATAAAACTAACCGAAAGAGACAACCACTATCTCCGTGTGACCTCGCAGGTCACTCTCTAACTCACGAAAAAACATCGCCCAAGAAGAACGCACCCAAGTTGTAGCCTGCACAACACTAAAACCAGAAAAATAACTATATGCGTGAGTATTAAAACTCAGTAGGCTAGCCCGATATCTATTCCCAATGCAATACCTTTAAATAATGAAATTTACTAATTCCAGGTCTGAACTAATTATACAAAATATTTGTTTTCACACACACACTTTCATTTTAAAAACAAGTATCAGTCCATTGCCCTTTTTAATTTTAAAACAAATTTAATGTCTAAAAGGAATAGGTATATTTCTTTTTAAAACATTTTCTATGAACCATTTAGAAATCAGAACTCCAGTTATTAGCCAAAAAGGAAAAACCACACATATCACACAACACACACCAAGGGCAATGGATAAAGTGGCACATAGTGGTCAGCAACCAAACTAGTCCTCTCAACCGTCCACCACATACAAATAAACACTCAATAAAAATACATGGGTTGAACCTAGGAGATTGTGAACAATCCAGAATGTACTATACACATGACTCATCCTGAAGGCATGCCCTAACCAGATGACATCATAACGCCCTAATGCCCAGCATATCCCTACATATCCTAACCGAGGGGCCCATTCCTCATAGCAGCAATAACTCGGTATTCCCCTGCTATGGGGCCACTAGTCAGTGTGCAATCTAAACTAGTGCATTAATCATTCTCAGAAGATTCACTCACTATGCCAGGTTCCCATGTCAACACATTCAATAAAATGCGGTGCGTCCACAATGTAAATCAATCAGTCACGATGCACAAACATCACATACAGCTCATGCAATCAACGCACACCAAAGATCACCCCTGAATGGGTTTTCCAAAATTATTTATTTTATTAAAGTTCCAAATGGGCCTTCACCAATATTAAAGAAAAACCTCATTTCTCGAGAAAACCCAATACACTTGTTCAGAACAAATCATTTATCTTTAAAAATAGAAGTGCATCTGAAATTCCGTTAATTGTGTTTAAAGGCCAAACATGCATTCTCTCAATACTGGGTTTCCACTCGTTAAGAAAATGTTTCAAGTGTTCGGTATAAAATAAACGGATCCTTTCACACCAAATAATCATTTAAAAATTAATTATCTTATATTATTTCTCATTCATTAAAATTAATAAAATAGAAACAAATTAATAAATTCTAAATTTAAAGGTGAGTGCAGTGGGGGACCATCCTCAAGGACAAGGCGCGACGACGACGCTCACTTGGAAACAGGTGCGATGACGGCGCTCACTCGGAAACACGCCGCACAGGTCATAAAAAGTCAAACCGACCTAAATAACATTTAATTATTAAAAATTCTAATCAAGAAAAGTTATATATATATCAAATAAAAATATCAAAAAAATCATAAAATAAAAGGGGTACACCAAGAGGGGGTCGCGACTATAAAAAGACCATAGGAGGGCGTTGTGCTGAGATAACGAAAGGCGTCCACGTGGCTGGACACGGTCCAACCAGGGGTGCGGCGAGGGCCGGCGGACGACGATGATACGAGATAGCCAATGGGCAGGGTGCAAGTGAGCCGAGCAACAGTCTCACGGCTGGAACTAGGGAAGAAGGACAGGGAAGGGGGCTGCGGGTCACTGTAGATGAGCAGAGCAGGGGCTGGTCGGGCAGCACTGTAGGAGAAAGTGAGGCCGAGACCGGCTGGGGGCTGGTCGGCGGTGGCAGGCCGTGACTAGCGGGCGTCGTGCAGGGCAAGGCAGCACCGCTGGGGCTAGTGTGGACAAGGCAGGGGTGGTGTGGGGTCCCGAAGAGCTGGGAGGTGGGAGCCGAACGGCTTGACATGGGGAGTGGAGGCGGAGCCTGGCGGAGGACTGGCGGCAAGAAGGTAGGGTGATCTGAACTCATAGTGGGCAGATGAGGGAAGAGGAAGAGAGGGTTGGGCGCTGTGGGCTGTAGCATGTGCACAAGGAAAAGCCGAGTCGCTGCTTGCAGGGGGCTGGTGCGAGAATCATAGGGGCGGAGCGCTAGGCAAGGTTGAGAGATGGGGGTAGATCTGGCAAAGGGCTCGGGCGAGGATCAGTATGAGGGAAGAGGAACACCAGGCTGGGGGCCTGCATGAGGGTGAACGCTGGACAGGGAAGCGGCAGCAGGGGCCGACCGCGGACTGGTGCGGCGGAGAGATGCACGCGCGGGCTGCTGCGGAAGCGGATGCCGCTGGAAAACCGGACTTGCAGGGGGGTGCTGTGCAGGAAGTGGAGAAGAGGGGTGCAGCTGGTGCGTTAGAATCTGGACAGGGTGCTACTCTAGGCGAGGTCGGCGGCAAGGAGGGCGAGGCGTCGCTGCGGAAGGAGGGTGGCGGCCAGGATGAGGGGCCGCGTGCCTGTTGGTAGGAGGAGAGGGAGCGCTGGGGGTCGGGTCGCGTAAGGAGGAAGGTGCACTAGGGTCTCACAACCGGGAAGAGGGGAGCAAGTGTGAGGAAAAAAAGAAATCGACGAAAAAAGAACAAAGTAGAAAAAAGGTGAGAATAAAATAAAACAATTACAGTAAATGTATAATAATATATAAAGAATAATAATAATAATAATAATAATAATCCAACAACAATAATAATAATAATAATAACAATATTATAAATCATTGTTATTATTATTATTTAACATTTTATAAAATTCTTTTCAATTTAATTTATTCATTTAATTTTATCATTTATCTACACATGTGGGCAACCGCGCACTCACCAGGTCCAAAAGCATGATCAGACCGAATGTGCGGTGACCGCGCACCCACCCGGACCGAATGTGCGGTGACCCCTAGCAGTGCGGTGACTACGCACTAGTCCAAGACCCACCAAAAACCTCAACGCATCAAAGAAAATTCAAACCTGGACCCAACACAACTCTTCCCAAAGTCACAGGACCGTGAAAAGAATAAAAACATGGGCCTCCGTGGTCGGGGTGTGATAGACAACCTCATGCTCTGAATCCCATCTGGAGAAGAACCATGTATAGTACTGGGATAGTAACACCCAAACATCACCTTAAAACAGAAACAAATCTGTCCCACAAGCAATTCCATCTGAACAATAAAACCTTCAAACCCATGAAACAAATCACCAATATAACTATAGACATCAAAATGTAATTTAATACTACCAGATACTAGTTCCCTAAACAATTTCCATGAGATAGAGGTAACTTGAATATTCATTGTCACCATCATCAGATTTAAAACTCCAAAGATAGCTGGTCCCAAGACTGTATGTACTGGTCAATGCTAATCTTCCCTCTGTTTAATCCCCCAACAAGAATAAGGTCCCATGCTGTATAAATTAAAAAACTAATTTACTATGATAAGTAATTGTTGTTTTAGACAAATAAAAAGAAAATCAATATCTCATAGTTGTAACAAAGTTATATTTCATGTATGTGACCTTAAAAGAGTATAAATTATAAAGTACAAAACCAATTTAAATGAAATTCTTGACACTACCTAATAAATATATATTTATAATTATATATTTAATGAATATATTTATTATTATATAATTATACATGTTTGTATATAAATAATGATTTTAAATTATATATATATATATTTTAAATCATATAATTATTAATAAATATTCACAATTCTATAAATATAAATATGATTACAAATATATAATTTGAAATCTATATTTATAAATATTTATTTAAATATGTTTAAATTTTAAATAATTATAAACATATAATGATTTTTAATTATATTTTTTTGAATATAATTATAATTATATTAAATATATTAAATGGTAAATATTTATTTATTTATAAATAAATTTAAAATACTTATAAACATATATTAATTTTTAAATATATTGTAAATAATTAAATATAATAAATGTATTTATTATATGTTAAAAAATATATGAAATTTATTTATAAATAAAAGCACATAACTATATAAATATATATTTATAATTATATAATTATAAATACATTTGTAAATATATTTATAATTATATATTTATTATGAATAATTATAATAATATACTTACTATAAATGTTTATAATTATATATTTATTATAAATATATATTTACTTAATTATAAATAAATTATAAATATATATGTAACCATATTATAATATTTTTATATTTACAAATATATATATATTTACATTATTATATATAAATATATATAAATAAATATAAATAATTGTGATTGTGTATTTATTATATATAATCATTATAATTATATAATTATTATAAATATAAATATAAATATAATAATATTAATAACATTAATTTTATTAATTAGAATTATCATATTTATGTTTATTAAAATTCTTATTATAATTTTATGAATATATAGAAGGGTGTTAGGGAGGGGTAGTGTGGGTATTTTGAAGAAAAAAAGTCTTGAGCGCCAAATGATGTGGCACTGAAAGAATTGAATCAAAGAGAAAAATCATTTGGCATTCAAGAGACCCATTTTGAAAAATATAACTAACCTAATTCTTTTAATTAAATTTTTTAAAACACCACTTTATCATATTTATCCCCACAATGATGATTCAGTAATTGTTTAATTGAAGGAACTATTAAGTAAATGATATTAAAAATATTAAAATAAATATAATGTGACATAATTAATGAAATCAACAAATTTTAAATAGAAATATGATATGTTAGTGATATATAATCACTATTTTTTATAATTTATCATGTGTTTAGTATATTTTGAAAAGAAAAGTTTTGAATAGTATCAAAATATACATAAATGATACTTCAAAATAAATAATATTTTATCAAATGATATAAAATTACTAAAAACATGGAAGTCAACTAATTGACAAGATAAAGATTAAAAACTTCATCAATGATCCAATTGAGTTTTTTTTCATTTTATATCAACTATATTAACCCTAAATTGTAAAAATCCATGTTGGCATGTTAAAAGATAAAGGGTTTTACTAACGGTTAATGCTAAAAGATAAGGTTAATATTGAAACCTAAATATGGTTAAAAACATTTATTGATATTATTTCAACCCATACTAATATTATATTTTAAATAAATAATTTTGAAACTATTTTATATTTAAAATCAATTTATATTAATTTAATATTTTGTGAGTTTCCAAGATTGACCCTCCCCACTGTTATAAAAAGGCACCTCCTCCATCACTTCCTCAAACCACCTTGAGACTTATATCTTGACCAAACCATATCCATTTATAATATAAAAATTATTATAAATGTCCTGGAGGTGTTTTTATTCTCAAAAGAACAACTATAGTGTCCTTAATAGAAGCCCTATTGGGAACACTCCGTAGAAGAGTTAATCTCCTTTAGTGACTCTCTCAAGAGTATTTCTTCTTCTACATCATATTCATGTGTTTTTGGATGATAGAATAATTAATATTGTATAACCTATATTATGATATATTATTACAATTATACAAAAACCATATTCCACATTTTATCCGTCCTACAAAAAATTAAATCACCATGCATGCATACGTACGACCTACCATCTTTACACTGTGGTATAATCTATTTTTTTCATAGCCACTTTAGTTAGATGGGTGTAATTATGGAAATAATGAATATATATTATAATTATATAATTATATTTATTATAGAACAAAATATATACCATCCAATCCCATTCAATTTCACAATAAAATGAATCATATCATCACTCATGCATACGTACGATCTATCATCTCCATGATGCGATGCAATTCATTCTCTATGATCACCAATAAAGAATGATCATATAATTTTTTATAATGCATAAATATTTCATATATTACCTTAATATTATTATCTAAATTAAATAACTATATTCTATCCACATAAACCGGGACTTATGTTACAAAACATTCAAAAGAATAAAAAGCAGTTAACACTTGAAAGAAGTGTAATGAAGAAATATTATTAAACAACATGTGATAATTTGATCATATGTGATTTCATATGAATATGGTTCCCTAATTATTTAATAAAATTATTTAATTAATTATACATGATTTTCATAAAATTATAAATGAAATCATACCTCAGGTAGGGGTGGAATTATACAATCTCATTTTTTTGAGATTGTTTACACATATGTATTAATGGGTTATATTTATCATCCATGTCTATGTTTCTTAAAAAAAATCCAGCATAATTTTAATATTCTTATAGAATTTTTAAATTCATATTTTACTCATGTATGAATTTTTATTAAATTATTTGAAAGGAATATTTTTCCATTTTCTAACAAGATTTTTTTTAATTTTCTAGAAATGGTACGAGAAGAATGTTTTTTTAACTTATATGGAATCAACATGTTTTTATGATTTTATAATTCCTTATTGTGTTGAAGCATCTCTTAAAATATTACAAAAATATTTTCAAATACAATTTTTTATTTTAAAATCGTGTAGTATTTCAAGTGAATAAAATGTTTTCAAAATAGATATGATATTTTCGTCAAGAATTATTTTCAAGTGATCTCTCTAAATTATTTTCGACAGAAGATAACATTTTTTGATGTTTTTTATATTATACTAGGAATATGATTCAAATTTTCTATTCATATTAATTATATGAATCTTTTCTGTTTATGATGGAATGATATTTATGAAACTCATTTCTTTTCCATGGGTTATGTTATGATTTCATTATTTTTGTGAAACCCATTTCTTTTTCATGGATTATGTTATGATTTTATGATGCTTATGAAACCCATTTCATTCCATGGGTTCTGATATGATAAATGATTTATTTTATTAGGGATCACATATTTATTATTACATTATGAGATAGGTGGGACCTATATATCCATGCAATGAATTGGGTAAAGATATATATCTATGGAGATAGACATAAATGACTTTTTCCACTAATATGGTAATGAGAGAGAACCATGACTACTAAGATGGTATGATAAAAGAACCCATTCTACCAAGATGCCCATGAAAATGATTCTTTGAGATTAATAGAAATAATTATTATATGATAATGTGAATTCCAATGTTTTGTGTTTTATTCATGTGATATGGTTTCATGGATCATGATCCTTATTTTCTTATGATTCATGTCTTATGAGCTACAAATATTTATACCATGTTTTTTGTTTATGATATTTGATGTGAATGGTATGATATTATATTTTTATGATAATATTATCATACCCTTATTCTCATGATTATGTTTACATATATCCCTTGCTTACCCTTATGGATCATATGCACACATCACTTTTTATGTTGACTTTCACATAGGTAATAAAGATATGTTTTATGTTTGATGTGTCTAAAAAGGGTGCTAGTCAAGAAAAACATATAGGTAGACAATGTAGCTCAATTATGTAATAGTGTTTATGATTCTATGTTTCCAATATGACTAGAATAATTTAGTATTTGGGAATTTTTTTGTCTCAGGACCCGTCCTCGGGGCCCGTTCCGTGACTACCCCAAGCCCGCCTTCCATAGGCCAGGGGCTGGAGACTAGCACCAAAGGCATAAATCCTGATAAAAGGGAAGAAATTCCCTTATAAAGTAAACAAACACCACAGAGTATGCAAGATGAAGTAAACACTAAGTAAAGTGAGTACAAAAGTAAGTGCTGGAAAGTAAATGAGCCAGAATAAAAACCCAACTTGAAGTAAAGTACAACTGAAAGAAAGTACAACAGCTGAAAAGTAAAGCAGCAACACTGAGCCATCCTCTGGAAATCCCACATGAAGGGTGGGTATATATAGTCTCATCATCTCCTCGGGTCCATCCATCCATTCCATGTACGTTCCGTACAGTGATCCTCCTCTAGGTACCGTCCAGCTCCACAAGCCTCCACCTTGATCAGCACTGTCCGTCGTCTGCATCCAACACAACATAGTGCGGGCATGGCCCGTGTAGGGGTGAGTATACGATACTAAGTAGGGACCTCGAGACCACCGAAGTTCTCCCAGAATCCACGAAGGATAAAACACAAAGGAAAGATACAATCACGAAGTATCAACCAACCCTACTTAGGTATATGCCCATACATATACCTAAGTCATCATTTCTAGTTTTGCTCCAACTCACGAGCCCAATTTCCATCCAGTCCACATAGGAAAGTACAACCCAATCCACACAAGAAAGCACAACCAAATCCACACAGGATAGAAAGTCAAACATATCGAAGATAATGATTGAAAATCAAGACTCAACTCACACAGGTATACTACTCACGAAGAGGGGTGGAGATGATAGACGTAGCATCTGAATCATCTCCCCTACCGAACCCATGAAGGATCCAAGTAAAGAAGTCTTCATTGCCGAACCCACGTAGGATTCAAGTACAGTAACCATCTCTGATGAACCCACGTAGGATCCAAGTACATTATTCATCACTGCCAAACCCACAGAGGATCCAAGTACAGTCGTCCTCACTGCCGAACCCACGTAGGATCCAAGTACAGTCATAATCATCGTCGAACCCACAGAGGATACCAGCATGGTAGTTGTCGCAGTCGCAGTCAGCTCTAGGGTTCCCGCACATAACACACTTGATTCTGGGAGGGTCCACTCCTTGAGTCAAATGGGTGGATACATTAACTGTCACGAAGACAAGAGATGATGTATCCCAACGTTCCGTCCCATGAAATAGGGGAAAACCAAGCAAAACGTGCCCGAGTCACGAAGAACAAGACAACCAAGCCATTTTTCTAAAGTACATGGTGTGTAGGTAATTAATACATGTCGTGTCATCAGACACCGGGTACTGCCCGTGTGATATGGCATGTGTCATGGGGCTGGTCATGTAAAAAGTAAGTACACAGCATGTCGTATGGTTACACGCCGTGTCTTTAGTCCACAGGTAATGTCAGTGTACCACATCCCATGTCAAAGGGTTGTTCATGTAAAAAGTAAATACACGGCGTGTACTATAGTTTCATGCCATGTCCAAACCACTAAGGTCTATTCCATGTGCACTAGCCAAGTCTGGCCGTGTGGTGGAGTACATGCCCGTGGACTCCACCCCGTGTCCGTGTATTTCCGAAATACACGCCGTGCCTCTTGGCCGTATGGTTCTGCCCTTGTTCATGTATCACCCAGATTACATGCCAAGCCTCGCGAAGACACTTCTTCCAAGGTGGTGGTGCGCCATGCCTCATGGCCATGTGGTTCGGCCCGTGTCTGTGTATCTTCCAGATTACATGCTGAGCCTCGTGAAGCCGATTCTGCCTTTCAAAGAAGATAATACACGATGTGCCTCGTGGTCGTGTATTTCTGTCCATGTCCATGTATTTCCCTTGAATATATGCCATGTCCTTCGAAGTCCCCTCTGTCAAACTGTGTGGAAAGTACACACCATGTGACTGGTGTCACACGCCATGTGTCACTTCTTCTGATGTCCATTACCAATACAGCTGAACAATTGTACTACACGGCGTGTGCTTTGGAAGTACACACCCTTTATTCTGGAATTTTCCAGAAACAACTCCTCTGGCCAGCACGCCTCATGAGGCGTCCGTCCTTTGTTCCGATGTCCCGTTTTCTACAAAACTCTCATTCCTAGGTCGTCCTGATGTTCCAAGGAAGTTTCCAATGTTTTTTGGCCTCTGATCGGCTCTGAAAACTTGCGTTGATTCTCCGCTCATGAACAGTTGGTGAACACCATACAACAAGAACTGTGGAGGAATCATACCATGTTAGTTTGGTCTGGTTCCTTCCGCATTAGTTCAATAGAAAAAGGTTTAGAGAGAAACATCAACAGGGAAGGAAACCCAATATTTCTCAAATCAAAACACACCCCTACCTCAACAAAATCTCGGAAGATAGCGTCGTGAGGGTGGTTTTGATGACGGAATTGGTGTGAACCCAAGGAGGGGATAGTGTCACTCATAGGCAGCAGAGAGGAGAAGGAAAGGCACAATGATCTCTTCTTGTGGTGACAACGTTCTTCGACGAAGAGTATTGTTCTTCGCGGGAGGTTGGATCTCTTCAAAAGAACAACACAAGATCTCCCTCCTTTTCTTCGCACAACAAAAACCAAAACCAAAAATAAAATAAGGCTTTGACTTATTTTACTTGCTTATACCAACAATTCAAAACTTTAAAAACTTAAACTCACTTAATTAATCTTGAGTTGTAAAAATTAATGGAGTGTTATGTTGGAAACATTAATGTGGAAGAGGGGCAGCCAAACCATTTAAAAGAAGGGAGGTTTTGAGGAGTTAGGGAATTTGAATGGGTGGGGCTTGTGTGGGCCCCACCTCACTAATATCCTATCAAGTGGAGCATAGGATCAAGTGGGTTCCACTCCAACTCCCACACATGTGATTAAACTACTTAGATGTGAAATAAAATTGTAACACAATTATAATTCACCTTACAGTTAATCCACTTTAAAAAAAAATATTCTTGAGCTAAAAAAACTCTAGAAAATGTCTTGTTAAGTAATTACCAGTACTGCGGTTTCATCGGTGCCCTCAGATTTTGATTCCGAGAACCAATTTAAATGTTCGAAAAACCTGCTCGTTCGTTCACTGAACGTACTCGAGCTAAACTCCAGAAATTGATTCCGGGCACACTAGGCCTCGGAATCAGGTGCCGTCAGAAACTGCGTACTCGTAAAATCCCAAAGAATTTAAGAAAAAAATTTCATTGGAATTTATGGGTCTTTACATTAATCCCACCTCAGGGATTTACATCCCGATAAAGATACATCACAAACTAGGGAAACGAATCAGGGTACTGTGCATGCATCTGAGCCTCCCGCTCCCAAGTGCTCTCCTGGAGGTTCTCGTGCTGCCACCTGATGTGCACTGGAGGAATCGACCGCCCACGTAGGACCCGCTCCTGTCGATCCTCAATCTCCACCGGGACCTCCTCAAAAGTTTCCCCGTCATCGATGTCCAGCTCCCCATGGTCGATTATATGCATCGGGTCATGCACGTATCTCCTTAACTGAGATACGTGGAAGACATAGTGCACCCAGTGCAACTAAAGTGGAAGATCCAAGAGATAAGCCACCTCACCTATCCTTCTGAGAAACTAGAATGGTCTGATGAAGCACAAAGATAACTTTGAGCCTCGGCCAAATCTCCGTAATCCATGTCGAGGTTAGACCCGTAAGAAAACGTGGTCGCTATCCTCGAACTCTAGTGGTCTCCGCCTTCTGTTAGCATAAGACTTCTGTCAGCTCTAAGTTGTCCTCATCCGCTCCTGGATGACCTAAACCTTCTATGTCGTGGCCTGGAACATCTTTGGCCCTACTAGTGTTGACTCCCCAGGATCTGTCTACCACAGAGGTGATTTACACGGTCGGTCGTACAATGCCTCTTATGGTGCCATCCCGATGGTGGAGTGGTAGTTGTTGTTGTACGCAAACTACACCAAGGTTAGGTGATCTTCCCAGCTACTACAAAATTCGAGGACACATGCACGGAGCATGTCCTTGGGATTCTGAATGGTCCTCTCCGTCTGACCATCCGTTTGAGGGTGAAAGGCGGTGCTTAGGCGTAGCTGCGTCCCAAATTCCCCTGTAACCCCTACCAAAGCCGTGAAGTAAAGATAGCATCCCGATCGGAGATGATAGATGATAGAACTCTATGAAGCCGTACAATATCATGAACGAAGAAGTGTCCAATGATCTCCACTGAGACCTTCTCTCTGATGGGTAAGAAGTGGGCCGACTTGGTGAGTTGGTCGATGATCACCCAAATGGAATCGTGTCCTCTGCAAGTACGTGGAAGTCCAGTCACGAAATCCATTGATATCCCGTACCACTTCCACTCCGAGACCTCCAAGGGCTGTACCAAGATGGATGGTACCCGGTGCTCTGCCTTCACTTGCTGACAGGTGAGGCATCGTGAAAGGAACTCTGCCACGACCTTCTTCATAACCGGCCACAAGTGCTGTCGTCTGAGTTCCGGTACAACTTCGCTACCCTTAGATATACCGCCAAAGGGGAAGTGTTAAACTCTCTCATCACCTCATCCTGTAATGCAGCTAGTACCATGGTACGTCCTCTGAAAAGGATGACGTGCTCTCCTCCTACAAAAAATCCAGCAGGTGCCTGTCCTGTGGAAATCTGTGCACGCCACGTCTCACAGTAAACGTCCCCATGCTGTGCTTCTCTGACCTGCTGAAGAAGTGGAGGAGTGAATGTGAGAAACTATAAAAAGGATTCCCCATCTCTATCCATGAAGGATATTTTCAACGTGGATAGCTGCTCTATCGCCTCTTCAAGTAGCTGGATGCCTAACCTCATGCTGAGAGCATCAGCTACAACATTCCCCTTCCCAAGAGTATAGACAATTTCAAAGTCATAGTCCTGGAGGAACTCGAGCCATCGCCACTGTCTCAGGTTCAGGTCCTTCTACGAGAAGATGTACCTGAGACTCTAGTGGTCAGAATAGACTGTAAAGTACTAACCCATCAGATAGTGCAACCACATCTCCTGGGCGAAGACCACTGCTGCTAACTCCAGGTCATGCTTAACATAGTTCTGCTCATGTTGCCTCAACAGTCGTGATCCATAGCTGATCACTTCCCACTCCTTCATTAGGACACACCCGAGTCCAGTCCCTGATGCATCGCAGTAGACTACGTACCCTACTCCCTCCTCCGGTAGACTGAAGATGGGTGCACTGGTCAATCTCTACCTCAACTCCTGGAAGCTCTGTTGACATCTATATGACCACACGAAGGGTTTCCTCTTCATCGTCAAATATGAAAGTGGTGCTGCAACTCTGGAGAAGTCTGGCACAAACCTCCGATATTACCCTGCTAGACCAACGAAACTCTGCACCTCTGTCACGCTCCTGGGTGGCTCCCAAGCTAGCACTGTCTCGATCTTCGCAGGATCCACCGCAACGACCACATCAGAGATGACGTGTCCCAAGAAGTGGACCTCTTGAATCCATAATTGACACTTCGAGAGTTTACCATAAAGCTAGTTCTCTCAAAGTGTATCCAGTACAACCCACAAGTGGTCGGCGTGCTCCTCCTCAGTAGTCGAGTAAATCAATATTTTGTCGATGAATACTACAACAAATCAATTGAGGTAAGGCTGGAAGATACTGTTCATGAGAATCATGAACATTTTTGGAGTGTTGGTTATATCGAAAGGCATAACCAAGAACTCATAGTGGCCATAACGACACCTGAAGTCTGTCTTCTGCACATCCTCGTCTCGAAATCTGAGCTGATGATAGCCTGACCTGAGATCTATCTTCGAGAACTATCGTGCTCCCTTGAGTTGATCGAAGAGGTCTTCATTACTCGGAAGTGGAAACTTGTTCTTCATGGTCACGTGATTCAAGTGACGGTAATCGACACACAGTCGCACGCTCTCGTCCACCTTCTTGGAGAATAGTATCGGGGAAGCCCAGGGTGAAACACTGGGTCGGATGAATCCCTTGCCCTGCAAAGTCCTCCAGCTGCACCCATAGCTCTCAAAGCTCAGCGGGTGCCATCCGATATGCTGGAGTAGATATCAGGACTATCCCAGGGTACAGGTCTATATAGAAGTCTACCTCTTAGCGAGGAGGTAGTCCGGGAACGTCGTCCGGAAAAACGTCCCCATAATTATCCACCACAATAGGAAAACTCAGACTCTACATGTCAACTGCTCCAAGGATAAGACTAGCCAACTGATGAGTGATCGGCTGTCCTCTCCTCTGCGTGAGTCCATCCTATACTGCAAGGGCTCCCTTCTCACCGGTGAAGGTGAACCTTCTCCCATCGGTGGGAACACATCACACCTTGAGCCTAATACAGTCGATCTGATCATGGACCGTAGAAAACAAATCCATGCCCAATATGACATCGTAAGCCCTCAACGCCGCTACAAGAAGATCCCAGCCAAAGCTCTCTCCTCCTAGAGTAAGCTCACACTGCTGGCACCAGTGCATAATCGTTGATTCTGCTCCCGTAGGAGTCTCTAGCTATAAGGATCGAGCCAACGGATCCATCGGAATCTCCGAGATCTGAACAAAGGAAGTGGCAATGAAATAATGACTCGCTCCTATGTCTATAAGAACTGTAGATAGGGTGGAGTAGACACAGATAGTACCTAGAATCATATCATGTGCACCGTGGTCGTAGGAATCCACTGCCTGAAGCTAAGCCTGCCTCTATCCACCAGCTCCTTGTGGTCAGGATGGACCTCCTGGTGGTGGTGCTGGTAGAGCCTCAAAGCATCGACCACCACCCACTGCTTGGCCAGCTCCTCTGTCTTGTCTGCCTGCTCCCTGCGGACCACCATGGTCGAACCTCTGCCTCTGCCTGGTGGTCCCTCAACCGTCTGCTGCTCCTCTGTATGGCGGGTCAAACAGTCCCAAGCCCTGTGGCCCTGTCCACCGCATGCATAGCACTATCTGCCTCTCATATGACTGGCTCTGATGCGCGTGCCCCGCACCTCCGAGATAGTATCCTGAGGTTTCCCACCTGATGGTCTGGTCCGCTTGGACCCTTGTGACATTCATCGACTGCCATCTGCAGAAGAATCCTGTACGTGCCGCCCTACGGTAGGACTCGCTGCTGGTGTAGGCTTAGTAAGAAAGCTATCTACAAGAAGGGCTCACTCCAGTACTCCTGCCTGCAACGGAATACTAAGGTAGATCATCGATGCCCTGATCTCATGCCTCAGTACCTGCTGGAAGGTCCGGGCCCGGAAGACTGGGTCCCGTACCATGTCTGTGGAGTAGCGCGAGAGATCAGTAAATCTCACCGAGTACTAGGCTACTGTCATGCTGCCCAACCACAGCTGTAGTGACTCCTGAATGCGCACCGCACGGAGGGTGGCTGGAACGAGATTCGAGCGGAAAAGGATCTCTAATTCTGACCAAAGGAGAGATGCCTCGTCGTGCACCTGGAGCATCAGGCTCTACCATCTACCTGATGCCACGTGCAGGAGACTCGCCGCAAGGATCACCATGAGGTCAGCTGGTGTCCACACTAATATGAAGACTCGAACAACAGCCTCCAGCCAATCCTCGACTGCCTGAGGGTCCGTCTCCCTGCGGAACCTGGGCAGTCTCTAATGCTGAAACTCGTTCAGTGCACTCAGGCGACGTGCACCCTCAGTAGTTGGGGCTGGTGGCATCGGTGGCTCGGCAGGTAGAGGTACCGTAGGTGCCTCCATTGTAATAGGTCCCTACACCGAGGCCTCATCACTTGGTGGGCTGCCGTCTCGCACAAAGCTCGGAACCCTAGCTAGCTGCCATCATGGGGCCATCCTGAAAAGAAACTGGGGTGCCACAGTTAATATAGTATACCTGGTGAGCTGACACAATGTAATCACAAAGAAATCTTTTGAAACACACATTCAAACAATGTTTTTGTGCACTGAGTCGGAAATCAGAAGTCAGGGTCCTGGTGTATGGATACTTCGGCCGCCGCACCGACACTGGACTCCCTGGATGGATAACCACACTCAATACCCTTAAAACTATTGCTTCACACAGAATAAATTATCAGAGTCCTATGTTCTGTGGTAGAACCAAATCCTCTAATACCAATTTGTCACGACCCGTCCCCATGGCCCATTCCATGACTACCCCAAGCCCGCATTCCATAGGCCAGGGGCTGGCGACTAGCACCAAAGGCATAAATCCTGATAAAAGGGAAGGAATTGCCTTTATAAAGTAAAAAACACCACAGAGTACGCACGGTGAAGTAAACACTAAGTGAAGTGAGTACAAAAGTAAGTGCTAGAAAGTAAATGGGACCGAATACAAACCCAACTGGAAGTAAAGTACAACTGAAAGAAAGTACAACAGCTGAAAAGTAATGTAGCAACACCGAGCCATCCTCTAGAAATCCTACTTGATGGGTGGGTACAGATAGTCTCCTCAGCTCCTAGGGTCCAGCCGTCCGTTCCGTGTACATTCCGTCTAGTGATCCTCCTCCAGGTACCGTCCAGCACCATGAGCCACCACCTCGATCAGCACTGTCCGTTGTCTGCATCCAACACAATGTAGTGCGGGCATGGCCCGTGTAGGGGTGAGTATACGATACTCAATAGGGACCCCGAGACCCCCGAAGGTCTCCCAGAATCTACAAAGGATAAACCAAAAAGGAAAGATACAATCACGCAATATCAACCAACTCTACTTAGGTATATTACCATACATATACCAAAGTCGTTATTTACAGTTCTGCTCCAACTCACGAGCGCATGTTCAATCCAGTCCATACCAGAAAGTACAACCCAATCCACACAGGAAAGCACAACCCAATCCACACAGGATAGCAAGTTAATCATATCGAAGATAATTATTGAAAATCAATACTTAGCTCCCAGAGTTATTCTACTCACAAAGAGGGTTGGAGATGATAGACGTAGCCTCTAAATAATCTCCCCTGCCGAAAACACGAAGGATCCAAGCACAAAAGTCATCGCTGTCGAACCCACATAGGATCCAAGTACAGTATCCATCACTGCCGAACCCACATAGGATCCAAGTACAGTCGTCATCACTGCCGAACCCACGGAGGATCCAAGTACAGACATCCTTGCTGCCGAACCCACATAGGATCCAAGTACCTTCATCATCATTGTAGAACCCACGGAGGATCCCAGCACAGTAGTCGTTGCAGTCGCAGTCAGATCTAGGGTTCCCGCACATAGCACACTCAATTCCGGGAGCATACTATCCTTGAGTCAAAGGGGTGGATACATCAACTATCATGAAGACCAGAGATGATGTATCCCAACGTTCTGTCCCACGAAATAGGGGAAAACCAAGCAAAATGTGCCCGAGTCATAGAGAACTAGAAAACCAAGCCATTTTTCTGAAGTACACAGCATGTACGTAATTAATACACGACGTGTCATCAGACACTGGGTACTTCCCATGTGATATGGCCCGTGTCATGGGGATGGTCGTGTAAAAAGTAAGTACACGGTGTGTGGTATGGTTACACGCCGTGTCTTCAGTCCACAGGTATGGTCCATGTACCACATCCCGTATTGAAGGGTTGTTCATTTAAAAAGTAAATACACGGTATGTACTATGGTTACACGCCATGTCCAAACATCTAGGGTTGGTTCCATCTGTGATGGCCAAGTCTGGCCGTGTGGTGGAGTACATGCCCGTGGACTCCACCCCGTGTCCGTGTATTTTCGGAATACACACCATGCCTCTTGGCCATATGGTTCTGCCAGTGTCCGTGTATCACCCAGATTACACGCCGAGCCTTGCGAAGCCGCTTCTGCCATGGTGGTGGTAATACACGTCGTGCCTCGTGGCCGTGTGGTTCCGCCCGTGTTCATGTATCTTCCAGATTACACGCCCATCCTCGTGAATCCACTTCTACCTTTCAAAGAATATAATACACGTCGTGCCTCGTGGCCATGTATTTCTGTCCATCTCCATGTATTTCCCTTGAATACATGCCATGTCCTTCGAAGTCTCCTCTGTCAAATTTTGTGGATAGTACACACCATGTGACTGGTGTCACACGCCGTGTGTCACTTCTTCTGATGTCCGTTACCTCTACCTTTGAACGATTGTACTACACGGCGTGTGCTTTGGAAGCACACGTCGTGTATTCTGGAATTTTCTAGAAATAATACCTCTGGCCAGCATGCCTCCCAAGGCATGCATCCAGTGTTCCAATGACCCCTTTGCTACAAAAATCCTGTTCCTAGGTTGTCCCAATGTTCCAAGGCCGTTTTCGATGTTTTCGGGGCTCCGATCGGCTCCAAAAACATGCCTTGATTCTCCGCTCAAGAACGGTTGGAGAACACCATAAAACAAGTACGACAGAGGAATAAGACCGTGTTAGTTTGGTCTGGTTCCTTCCACATTAGTTTGATAGCAAAAGGTTTAGAGAGAAACATCAACATGGAAGGAAAACCAATATTTCTCAAATCAAAACACACCCCTACCTCAACAAAATCGCGGAAGCTAGCGTCGCGATGGTGGTTTCGATGACGGCGTTGGGCTGCGCCCAAGGAGGGGATGGCATCCCACACTGACAGTAGAGAGGAGAAGGAAAGGAACATCGATCTCTTCTTTTAGTGAAAAAGTTCTTCGACGAAGAGTGTTGTTCTTCGCAGGAGGTTGAAGCTCTTCAAAAGAACAACACAAGATCTCTCCCCTTTTATTATCATAGAAAAAACCAAAACCAAAAATAAAATAAGGCTTTTCCTTATTTTATTTACATATTCCAACAATTAAAAACTTTAAAAACTTAAACTCACTTAATTAATCTTGAGTTGTCAAAATTAATGGAGTGTTAAGTTGGAAACATTAATGTGGAAGAGGGGTAGCCACAACATTTAAAACAAGGGAGGTTTAGGGGAGTTATGGAATTTGAAGGGGTGGGGATCGTGTGGGCCCCACCTCACTAATATCCTATCAAGATGAGTTTAGGATCAAGTGGGTTCCACTCCAACTCCCACACATGGGATTAAACTACTTAGATGTGAAATAAAAATGCAACACAATTATATTTCACCTTACACTTAATCCAATTTTTTTTAACAACTCTTCTCGAGCAATCACAACTCCAGAAAGGCCTTCTTAAGAAATTATCGGCGCTGCTGTTTCATCAGCGCCCTCAAATTTTGATTCCGAGCACCAGTTCAAAAGTTAGAAAACCCCGCTCGTTCGTTCACTGAACATACCTGAGCTAAACTTCAGAAATTTATTCCAGGCACACCAGGCCTCAGAATCAGGCGCCGTCAGAAACATCATACTCGTAAAATCCTAAAGAATTTAACAAAAAATTTTACTTGAAATTTTTAAGTCTTTATAGTTTGTGTACTATATTATTTATTCCTAAAAATTAATGTAATGTTAATGTATGAAAAGTGAGGCTCGTTAGAGTTGGTATCAAAGGAAAAGGTTAGTTAACCATTAAAAACTAGGACGATAAAACCTTAGTGAGAATCCCAAGGACATGTAAAAGGATAATTCTAAAGATATGAACAAGTATAAGAAAATTTCATGGAATTTTGGTAAAGGACAGAGTGAGTGGTTTCCTAGAAATACATCCCTATCTGGATACAAAAAGTGGTTGGGGGGGGGGGGTCTGGTACAGATGTACCTTGTGGTAAAAAATCTGACATGGTGTGTAAGGAATGACTTGATTGTAACTTGTTACATGAAAAAAGGACTTTCTAGAAACTTGGTTTGACACTCCTGAGGAAAATACTTTGGGAATTCATAAAATCTTCACGAAACATTATGAAGGATTTAAATGAAAGTTGGCTATGAAAAACCTAGGATGAACCTTAGGTGTCATATATTAAGGAAGATGGTATAATTTAGAAATATTATAAGTGAATTTTCACAATTATGTGGTTCTTCATTATGATATAATTTTCTTGATCTATGCTTTTGGTTTTAGTCAGTGGATTGAATCAGAAAGAACTATGTTAATGGCGATTATGACGGACAATGCGACAATTTTCCCCTGTGAAACTAAATACTAACGGAGATGGAATGAAAAATAACATTGATATAATCACACAACTTTATTAGGTTATGAATCATGGTGGACTTGATAATGAAAAAGGGAGGGAACAACCTTATATTGAGTATTTCATGAGGAAACATCCACCTTCTTTCAGTGGGTATTCTGATACACTTGTTTCTGAATAATGGATCAATACTACTAAAAAAAATTCTCCATTTTCTAATGTTCGGGGAATTAAAAAGTTATTCTAACTATTTATTAATTAGAATGAAAAGAAGACTGGTGGTGGGATCTAATTAATTATATGAAGCAAAAAAGATAAAATTGAATCCATTTATTGGGACAAGTTCAAGAACAAATTTTTCAATATGTAATTTCCTCAGATTCTTCATACCAATATAGATAATGAATTCCTTGAGTTTAATAAAAGGTATAATGAATCACTTTGTGCCTAAAAGTTTAATTTAATTAGAATTTTGAGGTGTACTTCAATAATTATCATCCATCCCAAAAGTAAAATCAATAGGTTCTTTAGTTACTTAAAGACAAGTCTTAGAAGGGAGTTGTCCAAAAGAGAATTTAATACCTAGGAAGAGATTTTGAGTTATGAAATCAAGTTTAAAATGAATGTTGGATTCATATACCAACATCATGATTTTGACAAGAAGTGGAAGATTGAGTTTAAAGGGAAATCTAAATACCATAAATAGAAAAGGAGAATCCTTCCTTTATTCTCTAAGTGTGGGAATAATCATGGAGGAAATTGAATTAAGGGGAATAATATATGTTTTTATTGCATAAAGGAATTTCATTTGGATTTTTTTTACCAATGTGATGGGAAAAAGTCAACTAACTATGTTAATGGAGAGAAAGAGGCACAAAATGAACCTACCATGCTTCAGTGATATAAGTGTAAGGATAATGGGAATTATGATAACCAGTTCCCAAACCCAAGGGCTAGTGATAATGATTAACATTAGCATCCTCTTAAGCTGAGGGTCTAGGGAAAATCTCATTCGATCGCCATTTTTGATGAGGGATGATATAATGACGTACTAAAAGGTACACTTACCATCAAATCTAGAACTAGTAATGTCTTATTTGATTATGGATCATCATTTTCTTTCATATCTTAATAATTTTCAATGGGTGTTAAGATCCCAACCAAATTATTATATGTTGAATTAGTAGTGATAAAATTTAATCGTACATTGATTATAACTGTAGTATAATATCCCTTTTCAGTTGATGTTTGTATAAATGTGTTTCCTAGAAATATTTTCATTCTTCCTCCAGTTGAATTTCATGTCATTTTAGGTAGGGATTAGCTTTCTCTGTATAAATCCCACAACAATTATCAAGGAAGAGAATCAACATTGGAATTTTCAAACGAACCTATGATTGTATATCAATGGGAGGATAAGGTATTAATTCCTATTGATAAGGTATGTTTATCTCCAATGGTTGGACAGAAAATTGGAATTGATGATATGCCTATTGTTCATGGTTTTGTGGATGTATTTTCAGAATATTTTCTGAGTATTCCACCAAAATGTGAAGTAGAATTCTTAATAGAGATCATAACTGGTTCTAATAAAATTTCATAGATTGCCTATAGAATAGACCTAATTGTGTTTTAGGAATTGAAGAAGAAACTCCATGAAAACCATGAAAAAAGATTCATTCAGCCTATTGTCTCACCTTGGGGTGTACCAATTATTATCTTGAATAAGAAGGATTGATCAATGTGGATCTACATTGATTATCTAGATTTGAAGAAGATCACAGTCAAGAAAAAGTATCCTCTTCCCCATAAAGAAGACTTGTTTGATCAATTATTAAAATATAAATACTTATCTAAGATTAAAATTTGTTCTAGATATCATCAACTAAGGGTCAAGAAGGAGGATATACCCAAAACGAGATTCTGTACAAGGTATAGTTAGTATGAGTATATTTTGATGCCATTCGTTCATACTAATAATCATACTATCTTCATGGATTTGATGAATAGAGTCATTAGATATTAACTCAATCTATTTGTGGTAGTCTTTATAGATGATATTATTATCTATTCAAAGATAAATAAAGAGCATGAAAAATACTTGATAATTGTATTAAAGACCCTAAAGAAGAAGAAAATATTTTAAAAACTTAAAATGTTTGAATTTTTCTAAAAATGGATTGTTTTTTATGTCATATAATGTCAAGAGAAGGTATAATAGTAGATCCATCATTGATAGAGGATATTGACTGATGGACTATACCAACTATGATGACTGATATCCAAATATTTCTTGGTTTAGATTGATTATATTGACGTTTTGTGGAGAATTTCTCATGAATATATAATCCTATGACCAAGTTATCCCGAAACGGTGTCAAGATCGTCTAGACAGATGAATGTGAGGAAATTTCAAGGAAATAAAGTGATGGTTAGTCAGCACACCTTTTCTTACATTACTCGGTTGTGTTGAAGGGTTTATAATATATTATGATGCATCCAAAAAAGGATTGGGATGTTTTCTTATGAAGAACAAATAGATTATCCTATATGTTTCATATCAATTGAAGTCTAATTAGAAAAATAATACAACTCGTGATTTGGAGTTAGCTAATTTTTTTTATTAAAGATATATAGGAAATATCTTGATGGATGAAGGTGTGTTACATATACGAATAATAAAATTTTGAAATATGAATTCACATAGAAGGTTTTAAACATGCACCAGAGAATATGGTTAAATCTGGTAAAGGATAATTAATACTCAATACATTAAAAACATTGGAAAGAAAACAAGGAGGATTAAGAATTGAGTGGAGGTGATCATGATATCTTTTCCATGATAAGGATAACAAAAGATCAAATATTTCTATAATTATAAAGGATGGACCAAGAAATCTGGAAGGAAGGGGAAAACATTATATTTCCCAATTAAATGTTCTACCCACAATCCCTGTGAATACTAGAGAGGTGTAGAAAGAATTTGTGGAGTTTACAAAGAAGGTTAGAAATGTTCTCGAGTTTAACATTGATCCGGATGGAGTGTTAATGTTCCCAAACCATGCATGTATTCCTTGCATACCAGATTTGAAGAGAAAACTATTAGAGGAAGCTCATATCTCTTCATTCTCTATTAATCTTGTAATTATAAAGACTTATCAATACATGAAAGAATACTTATCATAGGTTTGCATGAAGAGATATATTGTAGAATTTGTTCCTCAGTGCCTGGTATGCTAGAAAGTTAAGGTTGAAAGAAAAAAATATAAGGGAATGTTGCATCCATTACCCATACCAGAATGGAAATGTGAAAACAACACTATGGATTTTTTTGTTGGACATCCATAAAACATTAAAGGGTTTAATGCTATATGGGTGGTATTAGATCCCCTTAATATGTCAGCACCCTTCATTTCTATTAGATAAGACTTATCTCCAGATCAACTTTCCAGTATATACATTAAGGAAGTGGTAAGGTTTCATGGAGTACCAAATTATATTTTATCTGATAGAGAGACAAGATTTACCTAAAAATTATAGTTAATTATTCAGTAATAACTTGATAAATAATTTTGTTTCAACACAACGTATCATCCTTATACGGATGGTTAGTTTGAAAGAAAAATTCAAAACCTAGATGATGTGTTGAGATATTATTCTCTAGATTTGAAAAGTTGTTTGGATCAACACCTTACTCTAGTTGAGTTTTCTTATAACAATTTCTTTCACCGAATAATTCAGATGGATCCTTATGAAGCAATATATTGGATGAAACACATAGCTATAACATGTTGGGTTGGATTTGAGAACTAAATCTATTTGGACCTGGGATCACTGAATAGATGGCTGAGAAGGATATAACCATTCAAGAGAATATTAAGACTTCAAAATGTTGGAAAAAAAGATATACTGATAATCGATGGTGTGATCTAGAATTTGATGATGTTGAGAAAGTGTTTCTACAATTTTCTTATAAGAAGATAGTTATGAGATTCAAGAGGAAAGGTAAACTAATCCCTAGATAAATCAGTCCCTTAAAAAAATTGATCGTATCAGGACAATATATTAACACTTGGAACATTCTACAAATCTATCTGAAGTCGATAATGTGTTCCGTTTATCTCTCCTAAGGATGTACATACCTGACCCTTCACATGTACCGAACTCAGAGGTCATATTATTGGAGTATGGTGTCTCTTATAAAGAACAACCAGTTGAAATTATAGATCCTATATAGAATGTTCTATGAAACAAGAAAACTCACCTGGTAATAGTATTGTGGAGAAATAACAAGTTATAGGAAGTTATATAGAAACTTGAGGATATGATGAGGCAAAATTATTCTCATTTTTCAATATCAGAATGAATAATTTCAATGGAGAAATCCATATTAAGGGGTGTGGAATGTAACACCCTTAGTTTTTGTGAACTTTTTTTTAGAATAAATTAAACCTCATGGCTGTATTGAATTGCAACAAATCAAATATTCCATTAACATTACATCAAATTGTCTTGTCCTGCATGAAACACCTACTTGGTACACATTACACACAACATCGAGTTTCTCTTAAACATCATTTTATTATTATAATTACTTATATAAAATGGTTATATCCTAGAAGTTTAACATAGTAAATTAAATAGTAAAATATAATTTTAAAATAATATTTATAATAGTTTTATATAAATAAAACATTTTGATATTGAAAAACATAATTATTTGGTAAAGTCTTTATATGTTTTAAAATATTATTTTATCAAATGACATGATTTTCATGTCAAAATTTGAAAAAAGATTAAAATAGTATTAGACACTATTAGAAAATGAATTTGAAAAAATAAACCAATTTTTTTTAATTTTGAATGTCAAAATTAACTCATTATGAATTTTTAGTATTTTTATGAGATGTTTCATTTTTTGATGAATAGTGAATAATACTACATTATAGTTAAAAAATTCATTTTCATTAATATAATTATTAAAATTCAAAAAAATTTTATAGTAAAAAAGTGATAAATTTTGCATATATTACTCCAATTTAGTTCATTGGAATCATTTTCATATTGAAATTAGAAAAAAAAATATTGAAAATTGGAATGTTCTTTTTACCTGCCTGCTCACCACGTCCGTGGGATTAGCGTTAAACTTAATTTTTTTGCTTCTATGAATTGAATTTTTAAAAATTAAAAATAATGGTTGTAATTAGTATAATATTTAGAGTCTAATAGGATTAAATTAATTTTTTTTGATAATATGAATAGTAACTTTAGTAATTTTTTATTTTCTACAGTTAAGGGTAAATAGAGTAATTAAAGAAAAAAATTTATAATATTATAAAATTAACCTAAAACATTTATTAATTTCATTATATGAATGAATTTAGACCAAAATTATCGTTATCATAAAATTATAAACTTTTTATGCCACTTGGGTAAGAATATGACATTTATTAAATTTTATATAAAGATAAGTTATAAATGACATACTAATATTTTTAATTACTATATAATTTTTAATATGGGATTATAAAAAAGATAAATTTAACTATAAATATTCATTTGAAATATAATAAATTTATATTCATCATGATAATTTATTTTTAATATTTATATAATATATAATTTAATTTATGTCTATCAAGATGATGATGTAGTGATTGTTTAACTAAAGAAAATATCAACTAAATCCTATTAAAAATAATGAAATACATATAATTAGACATAGTTAATGACATAAATAATTTTGTAGATAATTTTTATTTTTTATATATATTAGATGTTTTTTTATATGTTATCATGTAGTTAAGATATTTTTAAAAGTCAAATATTGAATATTATCAAAATCGACATAAATTATACATTAAGATAAATTATATTTAACTAAATGATATAACATTCATAAAAACCTATAATTTTTACAAATAATTAAAATATGGTTAACAATTTCATCAATTATCCATTTTAGGTTCTTTTTTTATTTTATTTTAACTATATTAACCCCAATGAGTAAAAACCCAAGTTGTAATGGTAAACATTAAAGGGTTTATCTAAGGGTTAAAAACAAAAGAAAAGGATATTATTGTGACCTAATGATGGATAAAAATCATTTTTGAGAGTATTAAGACCCATAATCATATTATATTCAAAATAACTCACTTTGATGCTATTTTAAAAAAGAAATAAATTTATATTAATTTAATATTTGGTAAGATTCCAAGAGTTCCCCTCCCATCTCTTATAAAAACACACCTCCTCCCTCACTTCCTTACACCACCTCGAGTCTTATAGCATGACCAAACGCATCCCATTTCTCCTCCCAAAATTTTTATATAATTTTTGGAGGTACTAGTATTGTCAAAATTCAAACTCTAGTGTCCCTAACATAAGATCTAAAGGGATCTTGCTGAAGAAGAGGTAATCCCATTTACTGACTCTCTTAAGAGTATTTCTTCTTGTACTTTCTATTCATGTCTTGTTTCCATTATGAATTAATAAATACAGTATAAACTATATGATGATATGTTATTATGGTTATGTAACAACATTATTACGCCATTTATCCATCCTATAAAAACTGAAATCTCCACGCGTGCGTATGTATGACCTACCATCTCCACGCCGTGGTGTAATCGGTTTTTTCATCACTAATTTAATGGATGAGTATAATGATGACAATGATGAATATATATATATATATATATTATCATTGAAACGTGATATTGGTTTTCGAACAAAATATATACCAAACTCCCATTAAATTTCACAGTAAATGGAGTTATATCATCGCTCGTGCGTATATACGGCCTACCGTCTCTACAATGCTACGCAATTTATTTTCCATGATTTCCAATAATGAATAATTATATAAATGTGTATAATGAATAAATATGTTATCTATTTCATTAATATTATTTTATAAATTATATAACTATATCATATCGACATAAACTAAGACATATATGACAAAACATGCATAAGAAAAGGAAGAAATTAACACCCAAAAGAAGAGTAATAGAGAAATATTATTAACAAACTAGTGAGAATATGATCGTATGTGATATCATATGAATATTTTTCTAGAATAAGTTAATAATGTTATTTAATATATTAGATAGTATTTTCAAATACATACAAAGGAAGTTATACATAAAGTAAGGGTTAATTCCATGGTCTCATTACTATCATAGATTGTTTATACATTAGTATTTACTAGGGTATATTTATCATCCATATCGATATTTATGAAAAAAAATCCCAAATATTTTTAATATTCTTACTAAATTGTTTAAATTCATTTTTACCCATTTATGAATTTTTATTAAACATTTTCAAATGAATTTTGTTTCATTTTCCTAATGAGGTACTTTTTGATTTTTTGAGAAAAAGTATGAGAAGAATGTTTTTTAACTTATATGGTATGAATAGATTTTTATACTTTCATTACACCTTATTATTTTAAAGATTACCTTACATGTTTACAAGGTTATATTCAAATAAAATATTTTCATTTAAAATATTGTGTAATTTCAAGTATGAAAATCTTTTCAAAATAGACAGGATATTTTCCTCAAGAATTGTTTAAAAGAGTTCTCTCAAAATTATTGTTCATATAAGATAACACTATTTGGTGTTACTTATGTTTTACTATGTATATGCTTAAATTTTTCTGTTATTATTCTTTCTATGAATGATTGAGGCTTATCATGGAATGATATTTGTGAAACCAATTTCTTTTCCATGCATTATGTTAAGATTTGATGATGTTTATGAAACCAATTTCATTTTTGTGGGTTATGTTATGAATGAATGATGTTTAAAAACCCAATTCATTCCATGGGTTATGATATGATAAATTATTTATTTTTTACGGAACACATATGTAGGATTTTATAATGAGGTGGGTGGGACCTATATCTTCCTCCAATGCATTGAGTACGGATTTATATCACATGAGATAGGCATAAAGTGCTATGTCCACAATGATGGTCATGGGAGTGAACCGTGACTACAAAAATGGTATGGTAAATGAATCTGTATTACCAAGATAGACATTTCAGCGATTCCTTGACTACCATGGAGAAAATTATTATATTCTTACATGACTTCCAGAGTTCCATGTTTTATTCCTATGGTATCCATAAATGGATCAATTTCTTTATTTCCTTTACATTCAGCTCTTATGATCTTCCAGTATTTATTCCTTGATTCCAATTTATGATCACTGATATATCGGGTATGATCTTATATTTTCATGATCAATTTCTCATACCCTTATTCTCAAGATTATGTTTATATATATCCCTTGTTTACCCTTACTGAGCATCTGATCTCACTCCTTTTTTTATGTTTCCATTCACTAAGGTTGTAAAGATATGTATTATGTTTTATGTGTTTAAGAAGGGTTATATACAAGAAGAACCTAGTGGGAGATAATGTAGCTCAATTTCATACCAATGATTTTGTTTCCATATTTCCAAAAGAACTAAACTAATATGGTATTTGAGAGATTATTTGTGTAACGTATTAGGTATTCTGCAAAATTAATGTAATGCTAACGTATGAAAAGTGAGGGCTTTTATTAAAAACGTCATCAATTAATGGATACAAGAATAAGGTATTTATTTTCTTGAGATATAAATAAATTAGTAAAAAATTTATTGTGAAAGATCCTCACTTAGGGATTAAGGATAATAAATATTAAAATAACAATAATATATCACCTACCATAGCACACTTCTGATACTACAAAAACTATGAATCCTAATTTTTGAATATAATATATTCTCTTTTACTCAGTTTGATCAATGTGATGTGTGTTTTGAAGTAAAATGATTCTTTTAATATAAAAACACATAGTTTGAGTCATAACAACCACATAATGTGTGAGGTTAATGTATAGTTGATTATTAAATGCCAAAAAAGAAATATGGATTCTTGTATTAAATATTCAATATAAATCAACCTCATTTACCCAGTAATGGAAATGTGATGTCCATTTTATAACAAAATGAATCTTTCATATTGAAAACACACACTTGGAGTCATATCAGCCACATCATTTGTCATATTAATGTGTGGTAAATTCTTAAATTACACAAATTAATAATCGATAATTTCATGAATGTTTAAAGATAATATGATCTTTGTTACTCAAGTTTGGCTATTCGATGTCTGTTTTACACTAAAATGACTTTTAATGAGAAAATGTGTACTTTGAGTCATATCAACCACATAACCTCCTATATTGACGTGATTTTGATTCCTATAAATAAGAAATGACTTACAGTCATTTTCACAAAGTGAAAATATAATCCGATATATTTTATTCAGTTTTAACTACAAGACACATGTTTAAGAGTAAAATGACACTTTTAATGTGAAAACATGAACATGGAGTCAAACCAGCCACATTGTGTGAGATATTGATGTGTGATAAATTCTTAAATGATAAAAATAAAATATAGATATTTTTAGAAATTTTCATCAAAATCCTAGCTATTTTACTATATTTTGTCTATGTGACCTTTGTTTTACACTAAAATGAAACTTTTATATCGAAAACATGCACCTAGTGTCATACTAACTACATAATGTGTTGGATTGATGTGAAGTATATTCATACACACCAAAAATTAATTATAGATCATTTTTACTAAAATTTCAAGATGATAAGAGTTTTTTACTCTTTTTTGGCAATACAACACATGTTTTATAATAAAATGACTCTTTTATATTGAAAACACACACATTGAGTCATATCATCCACATAATGTGTGAGATTGTGGTTCTATAAATTATACATGATGAATTATGTATCAATTAAAAAAATTAAAATCAACATGAGCTTTTTACTTAGTTTTGGCTATATGATCCACATTTTAGAGTAAAATGACACTTTTAATGTGAAAATAGATTTTTTACGGTATACCAAACAAATCATGTTTTAGATTGATATTAAGTTGATTAATATATGGAAAAAATAACTTATGGATCATTTTACTTAATTTCCAAGACAATACAATCTTTTTAACTTAGTTCTTGATTTTTTCACACATGTTTTACTCTAAAATGAAACTTTTAATGTGAAAATATGCACTTGGAGTCATACCATCCACATCATGTTTGAGTTTGATATGTGGTTGATTCCTAAAACCTAAAAAATGAATTATGGATCATTTTAATAAATTTTAAAGATAATTTGAGCTCATTTACATAGTTTTGGCTACATGACATGCATTTTACACTATAATTATACTTTCATATTAAAAATAAGTACTTTGAGTCATACAAGACATGTCATGTTTCATATTAATTTTTGTTCAATTACTAAACATAAAAAATTAATTATGGACAATTATAATAATCTTTGATTGTAATAAAATCTCGTTTATTTAGTTTTGGTTACGTGATTCATGTTTTAGAGTAAATGAAACTTTTAATGTGAGAACGTACACTTTGATTCATACCTAATACATTGTGTTTTGAATTGATGTGATGTAAATTACTACACACCAAAAAGGAATTATGGATCATTTTAATAAAATTTTAATATAATAATATATCTTTTACTCAGTTTTGGCCATGTGATGCACCTTTTACACTAAATGACACATTAAATATGAAAAAATATACATTGGTTCATACCGTCAACATCATATGTGTGATTCATGTGAGGTATATTAATACAGAAAAATATAATTATTGAATATTTTATTAAATTTTTATGATAATATGATTTTTTACCAAGTTTTTCCTATGTGTCTCATGTTTTACACTAAAATCACACTTTTATATTGAAAACATACACTTAGAGTCATACCAACAACATGGTGTGTTGGATTAATTGGTAGTCAATTCCTATACATCACGAATAAATTATGTATTTTATTATTATTTTAAAATAATATGATCTAATTTACTCAATTTTGGCTGTGTGATGTGTGTTTTATAGTAAAATGATACCTTTGATGTGAAAAAACTCACTCTGAGTAATACCAACCACTTTATGTATTTTATTAATGTGAAATTTATTAATACTTTAAAAAAATTAAATATGGATATTTTTCATAAACATTGATGAATGTAAAACCTTGTTTACTAGTTTTGTCTATGTGCCACATGTTTTACACAAAAATAACACTTAAAACCCACATTTTGAGCCATAAATATCACATTAAGTGTTAGATTGACATGTGGTAGATTAAAAACATATAGATTAATTATGTATTGGTTTTATATGGTTTAAAAAAATTTCATCTTGTTTTATTAGTTTTGGCTATGTGACATGTACTTTAAACGAAATTGACACTTTTATATTGAAAACATGCATTTTAAGTCATACCATCTACATCATGTGTGACATTGATGTGTGTTCAATTGATACACATCAAAAATAATTTATGGATTATTTTAATATTTTTTGAACATAATTAGAGATCATTTTCTCAATTTTGGATATATAATGCATATTTTAAATGTAAATGACACTTTTACTATGAAAATACATACTTTGAGTCATACTAGAAACCTAGTTTCTTGGATTTAATTGTGGTTTATTCCTACACACAATAAATTAATTAAAAATCAGTTTACTAAATTATGAAGAAAATCTAAGCATGATATATTAGTTTTGGATATGTGACACGTTTTTGAACTAAAATGATAATTTTAATGTGAAAATACATACTTTGAGTCATAACAGAAATATTGTGTGTTATATTGATTCATGGTCAATTCCTACATAGTAAAAATAAATTATGGATCATTTTACAAAATTTCAAAACAAATAAAATTTAATTATTTCATTTTGAAAACGTGATGCGTGTTGTAAAGTAAAATGACACATTTATATTGAAAATACATATGTGGAGTCATACCAAACACATTGTATGTCATGTTTACATGTGATAGATTTAAAAACCTAAAAAATCAATTTTCCATCATTGTACTAAATTTTCATAAAATCTAAGCTCTTTTACTCGGTTTTGAAAACATTACATGAGTTTTAAACTAAATTACCTTGTGAATATCAATCGACATCTCAAATTTTTAAACTGTAAAACCATCTTCAAATTATATCATATTTAATTCATTATTTATTATTTTATCATTAGACCAGGATATGGGAGAGGCATATATATTAGTATTTATAACATCTTTCAGGATCATGTCTTTGATTCAGTCAATCTTGGAAGTAAAGGTATTCATCTTGATTCTTCATTGTAGAGGTGGAAGTGAATGTAACATGATGATATTATCATTAAAATCTCATAAAATTATTGGAATACCCAAAATTAAAATAATGAGGCAAGGATCCTGTATGTACCTTCTATAGTAGTTACTAATATATCATTATATTTTTGTGTAGAAGGATACTTGGCCCATTTCACAATCACAATTATCTCAGCTACAGCCTTGAAGTCCAATCTCTCACAAGCATGAGAGAATTCATATATATTACTAGATCTACCAGAATCTATAGAGTTTAACCCTTAATGACACTTATCATTGAGAAAAAAGTCAAATATTTCATACTTTGTAGGTTCATCATCAAAGTGTTTTGGATTTTGTACTAACTCATCCAAACGCCTAAAGGAAGGAAATTAGTGAATAGATGAATTTTAATTTATAAAAGATAATTATAATAATTATGATAATAATTATTTAGATCCAAAATGTATATATATAAGTTCATGGTTGTAATATAACAAAAAAAGGGTAATCACTTCAACTTTATATCGGTAAACATTCTCACACCATGTACTCTGCCCACTCATTTAAAAAAATTGCTTTTTTATTTTTAGTATGTATACTATTTTAATTATTAGTAGTATAATGAAAATATAAAAAAACAAATTATTAAAAAATATTTTAAATGAAACTTTAATTAACTTATGAAATTATATGTTTTGGGATGCTAGTTTTTTATGGAATATAATATCCTTCATGAATTTGAAAATGTAATATGCAAAATAGTTATCAATATTTTTTAGACTCCATATAAATATTCCCTATAAAAAGTAAATTATTTTGAAATAAGTACATATAATTAAATATTAATATATATACATTTATCTATTTCCATTTGTAGAAATCCATCGGCTTTTTTTGTTTAGTCACCGACCTTATACCATGATTTAATTGATTTTTATAAATCACCATATCATAATAAAATCCAATCTGAAATGAAAAATAAAACATATAATTTGGTTTTTATTTATAAAAAATGATATTAGTGCATTATAAACTCCCAATGGAAATCATGTGTGGTCAATTTTCTAGAAATCAATGATTTGGATCCAAAATAAAACATTCAGGGTATCCAAATTGATTGTAATTAGCATCCAGTTCTTCCTTAAAAATAAATAAAAATAAGTAATAAAAATTTATATTTTATATGATTAGATTATTTTTTTCCATATTTTTAGGAATCAATAGGATTATATTGATCGTTATTTTTTTATCAAACACTTTACATATGTCCAATTTTTGTTAATTTTTTTTTATTTTGAAGAATTATTTTCAATAGAAATGACAGAGGAGTTAATGAGTCCAAATGATTCTTTATAGGATTTTCCCTTTATATATTAGTAATATATACTACTATAGAAAATATGAATAGTTATTAACTATAATTAACATAGTAGATCAATGTTTTTAGAAATTTTTTTATAAATATGAACATCATGTATGTTTTCTTGACTCAGACTCGGAACCACTGAAACTTGATAGTCTCATTTATAATATTGAGACCATCTATATATGTAATGGTTTCCCAAAATATTTATTCTTCATATACAATGTAGGATATATTTAAATCTTAAAATTTTTTATATTCTTGAAATTGTAATGTTAATATTTGTGGTAGTTGAACTAGAGGGGTGGAAGTACTCTCAAAAGGTAATTTTGATTTCTTAGTTGATACACTGAATTGTCTTGATTATGCCATCTATTTCCCAATAATATTGTCCATTTATAATACCATGACTCATATTAAACCTTTTACCATCAAATATTGAAGGTGGTTTATTTGAAAAAACTGTTAAGTACAAGCCACATGTATCTTTATAAAATTAAACATCTATTCTATGAAAGTTACAATAGCATTATTGACCATGGTAACATCCAGATCATAAGGTTGAATAGGAAAATCAGTACATGACTCAGGAACTACTCCAATCCCTACTCTCATGTGATATTTTTGGATGTTTTATTGTATAGGATGTTTCTCGGTGTATTGTACAGTGTAACCCTCACAAAAAGGTGATGTGTATGTGTTTATAGATATTAATAACATACAATTTCACCCTATAAAATTTTAGTAAAATAATTTCATCGAGATTTGGATGATTCACATTTAGGAGAGAGATTTATGAAAACATTTATTACCTAATGTAATGAAGGTAGTTGAGGGGAATGACTAACCTCGAAGCTAGTGGGGTTATATGGATCGTCATGTACCGATCATTATTCCACTATTGGTTTGATTTGATCATTTTATATATATTGGTTCGCCAAACCAAACCAGAGAATAATATGTTTTAAGGCATGTACCTCTTACTATATGTTTTTGTCATCCTATATGTATCGCCATATGGATTTTTCTTCTCAAATTAATTCCAATGATACACTTCTTCAATGATTTTGATAATAGTTTTTTCTTTAGTTACATTCGATGATGAATCCTATGTCTAAAATGAATAAAACATTTATGAACATAAAGATATTTTTTATATAATATTTCTATAAATCATAAAAATTAAAATTCTCTAATAATTAAACATGATTCCCATAACTTCTATGTGTTTTAATCTATTAGTTTTCCCTATATTTAAAAATTTCTCTTTCTATAGTACATGATGTGGGAAGAATGTGTCTTCGGATTCAGATTTATCAATATCTATATAAACAAAGAAATATGTGTTATTTAATTTCACATAAAACTTTTATAGTTGATCTAAAATACATACCAGTTTATTTTCAAGTGATGTGTATGCCATCCTTGCTTTATGGTAGGGGTAAATTGGTTCTGATGGACGTTTCTTATTTCCAGCACTTTTTTTTCATAAATTAACAATTTTGAATCAAAGTAGGTAAAATAAATAATTTCAAATAAAATATTACCAACTAAAATGAACTTGGAATGATTCATCATTATAGTGAATAATTAAACATTTCTATGTTTTCAAGTTTAGAATGTGTGAATACATAGTTAGTGGATGGGGGTTTACTTTACCCTTAGCATAATTGAGACTATACATTGTTAGAAGTGCCTAGAGGCCTCTATGAGCTTTTCTAAGGCCCATTATGAAATATTTCATGGAATAATCATCTAAAATAAATGAAATTATTAATTAATATTGAAAAATAAATCATCATTTATTTATAAATTTTTTTATTAAAATATATAAAATATATCATAACATTACCATAATATCTTCCTAAATGGTTTACTTTAATTCAGTCATTAAAATTTTCAACATATCTATATAAATTGGCACATAAATTCTCATTATTTACCAAATTTTACTAATGAACATTAAATTTTTGGGGTCAAAATGTTAACTATGTTGATTTTAGACCCCCTAAATTTTTATACATGTACTTCCTTCATTGACAATTTTATTTAACATAGTGATGATACACCATTATTTATTTTTTTCATCAATATATTACTGATCCCCTATTAATTCGACAATCTCAGCATCCATCATGTGTTATTACTCATATATGGTAACATCATTATATAGATAATTCATTATCTACCTGATCAGTCAAACATTTAATTTATATAACATAAATCCAGTAGGGGAAACATAATATTATGATTAAAATATGGTATACTAAAAAACACTTTAATCTATACATTGACCTCGAATTTTTTTCTCTAAATTTTGAAGGTATTTGGATATTCTATTTAGTATCCAAATACCCTCCTTACAACCCCTCTAAAATAAAATACACTGCATATATTATAACCAATTTGAAATGACAGTGATCTTCCACTAAAAGGGTAATCCTCAATTAAATTTTCATCCTCCACCACACCTGAAAGCCACTCAAAAAACCAAGGAATTTTCCATGAAATGAAAACCATCTAAAATAGTATCCATGGGTCAAGGTAATTACCAAAATTATGTTATTATGTTCATTAAAATAGTGGGTTTGACCACTAAACTTTAAAAATTCAAGATGGTTGAGGATTTTGATCTACTCAAAAAACCTGAGACATTACAATGTGAATAAATGAAATGTTAATAATATACATATAGATATATATATTGGTAACCTCTAGGTAAAATTTCAAAATGATATAATTTTAACACTCTAATACCATGTAAGAAAGATATTAAGGGGGAACTTCATTGTGTGGGAAAAAATGGGCTCATTTTAGTGCTGCATGATTATTTTTTTCAAGTAATTTTCATGTTATATAAAAATATAAAGGGGGAGATTAAAGGTTTTTAAATAAGTGAGTTTACAAATAGAGAGTTTTAAGTCCTCAATAATACTTTTTCAACATAGTAAATTCATAAATTGATGATATAAATTTTTAAATAATGTATATACATCAATACAAATCAATTTAAATGATGTTATATAAAATCTAATAAAAAATATTCACATATGATACTCCCATAAATTAGTAAAAAAAGAAGCTATCAAAATATTTTTTAGGTATGGGGTATTCATAAAAAATTATTTAAATTAGAAAATAAAACCATATAATCATATTATGAAATTAATCAACATGATTTTCAAAAATATTCTTCATCCTATTTAATCGTTCACTCTATATAAATTGGAAAAATTCGAATTTAAAACTATTTTTTAAAATGTTTGATGGGGTAATAAATAAATATTTGTTATAGTATAAATTAAATAAATACTATAAATTTAATAGATATAAATATTTAAAATCATGAATAATATTATATTTCTTCTTATAGGATTTTGTAAAACAATTTTCTATATATATAAATAGTTAAAGTACTCGGTAACATATTAAAAAACTAAAATGAATCAATACTTTAGATTAATATCTCCCCAATAAAACTTTTTTGGATTTGGAAACAAGTATCCAATTTTATGGTTCAATTGGAAACCCCTTCTTTTTTGGATGGATAAACCCAAAAAAGGATTCTCGGGCTCTAATATGAGTAGTATTCATGGTTGCCATTCAATATGAGCCTCAAAAATTTTGAATCGACCACTGATACACTAATGGAGGTACTATGCTTGGATGACATTGATCATTAAATAATGAAATTGTTGAGAAAGTGAAATATGTTTAAAACACGTGGTACATAATGTTGTACAAAAAAGGTATACATAAACCTGACCAAAACATAAATCAAACAACAACAAAAAACTAGGATTAGATAGAATCAATGAAAGTTAGTGGGTGGATGAGGAGAATGTGGCACTATAGTTCAATGAGCCTCAAGCCTCTTCGAGATTCACAAATCACAAGACACACCCAATGTTAATTATTACATGCCATTATTTACTATATTTTAATTAAAAATTGATGTTATTAGATAAATATTATTGTACATTTTTATGGGGATTCATGGATTTGAATATGTAAAATTTTCAATTTATATTCATTTATCTTAATTATACTTGTGATATATTGTTATTATAGTTTCTTTGTTTTCCTTATATTGGATTTTATTGGGATCATTGATCAATCATGATATAATGGTCGTGATGGTTCCCATGTGTGTTTATTTTGTTCTGGATCGATCCAAGCTTCATCCTCACCTCCAATGTTGTATCTCCATGTGTCCTTACCAGTTGTGGCCTCACAGTTATAAAAACTTACGTTTTCATCTTGTTTATCTACATTTCATTGATTTATTGGCTTCTATACTTGCCTCCTAATGCTTCTTAACTCCCCATCATCATACATGTTGTCCCTTTTTCTTAGCTGTGACCTTGCAACTTTGAGTCTTATTTATTGGTTTCTTTTACCCAAGTTATTATTCTTGCATAGTGTAAGAGAGGGAGTATAATATTCTCATAGAAATATATTGAGACAATGAAGAGAACAACGACCCCTCACTTTCTCCTAGTTCCAAATAATTTAGAGGACCGATCTGCTACAACTGGACATCTCAACTAATGGATACATACTGAAAAATTATGGTGGGAACAAGACATGGATTATTTTTCATGGAGAATTGCTGCTTTTTGGATATACATATTCATCTTAACGAAATTTTAGAAAATAAATCTTGAAATATAAGTGATTAAATTTTCTATTCAATCCATTAATGTATCCTTATGATGGGTGCATGTGTGAGACTGCTTAGGAGTGGACTATTATAACTCCACATGAATGAGTTTATCATTTCCACTTGGTTTAGCAAGTCCAGACTCCTTAGATAGTTTCTATGGTCCTTTACCTTTTTGCATCGAGTATGCAATTCCTTGTTTCTATTTTCTAATAATAAATATTTTATGGGTGGTGTTCACTTCATGCATGTAGGATCACAAAGATCTACAATACATTATATCTTGGTGTTCTTTCTTGTTTTATTTTCGGTTTTGATTCATGAATTCAATTTAATATATAACTCATTATTTCCAAATAAAAATGGATTTTTCTAATTCCTCTATAACCATATAAAACACCTTAGTGTATCCTGATTGTTGACTAAGGATAACCACAATAATTCTAGACCTAGAAATCAATATGAGATACTTTTTATTGCATTTACATTGGGTTCTATGATGTTTGAAATAGAGAAATTTTATGGTGAAAATGATTTTAATATATAGAGTATTAAGATGAATGTTATATTTTATCATAAAGAATTTATTTATTCTCTCAGTGGTTCAAATAAATAGGTTACCACTATACCCCTAATGGAAAAACCACTACTTCTAAGGATGATATTTCTTTTGATGTTCTTAGGAAAGATAATAGTCTCATTTTGTTGTCTTTAGTGGAAAAGGTTCTTATAAAAGTATCCTTTGATTCTTCTTCCATAATTTTTGTTACAAATTGTAAGACTTGTATATGAGTATCTATTTATTTGGAATGTTTTATTTAAAAATGATTCTTTAGAAATTACAAATGATCCCTAGAACTGCAGTCAGGTCATATCGTGATAATTTTAATAGAATAATATTAGCCCTATCCAATATAGATGTTTAATTAAGAGATAAGGATCATGATATAATTCCGTTAACATAAATGGATGAATCATATACATAGGTAAATGATTCGATGATGTATGGAAGAGACTCTTTAACACTTGAAGAAGTTTTGTTTTCCCTCTTATCTAAAGAAATACAAAAGAAAGGTGTTGTTAAGAATAAAGTTGAGGGTCTAGAAATTAGATTCCATGGTGATAATTGATATAAGTTGTAATGGAGGATGTAGTCGAGCAAACAATGGTCTAAATCCAATAACATGGAATGTAAGACCAAAATTTTCAAATTTTTTCATTGCAAACAACATGGGAACATGGATTTTTTTTCCAAATTTACAAAATGTAATTAATGATAATAATAGTTACCATTATTTATTAATTGAATAATACAACAAAACAGATGATGTGTTGAATGTTATTGATCATCCTACCTGTGAGGAATGGATCCCATATTCAGAATGTTAATTCCATGTGTTATAATATGGATTATTTCATTGAATATAGAGAGATTAAAATGGGTAATGTTTATTTAGTAAAAAATAAAAGTTTTTACATTGTGGTTATATGTTCTATTTATTCAGAACATCATGATGGAATTTTTAATACTCGTAATGAGGTTATATGGGTACGTGAACATAAAATAATCCTTGTTTCCTTTGGTGTTCTAGAACAAAATAGTTATACATTCAAATATTGTTATGGTTTCCATAGAATTATCAATTTATGTCTTATTATTTTTAAGTAAAGCTTTATAATGGGATATATTTGTTAGAATCTTGTACTCGCATAAAATATTTAAATGTTTCAGATATTCAATCCTTAGATAATACCACCTTTTGGCATATAAGGATAGGGAATGATGGGGCTAAAAATTTAGTTGAACTTAGAAAATAGGGTCTGTTAACTGAATTTAATCCTAGTAGTCTTTTTTTCTACAAGGATTGTGTGCATGTTAACACTAAGTGGGTTAGTTTTAGTAAGTCATCCTACAGTGATATAAATCCTTAAGATTGTTTTCAATATAATATTTGGGGCCATTATTGGACTTCCTCTCATGGTGGTGGATATTACATTGTGAATTTTATAGATGAAAACTCCCAAAAATATTGGATATACATACTGAAACAAAAATATTATATATTTTAAAACATTATGAATAGGAATCATACTATAGAAAATGAACCCAATGTGAAGTTAAAATATCATAGAACTAATAATAGCTTAGAATATATATCCCAAAAAATTGTTGAATTCTGTAGTTGTTAGGGGGATCCTAGGTATTGGACTATTATGGAAACCCCACAATAGAATGGGAAATATGAGAGAATAAACAAGGCCATTTAGAAAGGGTTAGGTTTATGCTATCCAATTATTCTATTTTCATATTTTGTGATGAAGCTATTAATACATCCAAATACTTAATTAATAGATGCATATCCACTACTAATGATTTTAGAAACACCAAAATAATTTTGCATAATGAAACCTCCTAGTCTTGATTGACTTTGTTTTTTAGATCCACATTTTATAAACACTACAAGAATGATAAGTTGAAACCTAGGGATGTCAATTTTATCTTTGTTTGTTATCCAGTGGGTATTAAGGGGTATAGATTGTGGGTAGAAAAACCAGGATATCAAAAGTGTATTACCTTTCACGATATTGTGTTAGAAGAGTCATGTCATTCGAAAGGGAAGGTTGTTGAGTCTAAACCAACTAGTGTAGCTAATACATTGGGTGTCAAAATTGGTCTTGACTCCTAGGACACTTCATAACCTAAGCCTTACCCTTATTTTAACCCCTCATATCCTCCAAGTGAATTTGAATCTGATTCTAATTTTGAAACCGATGATGAAGAGGGTGACCTTAGGGGATTCCAGTTGACCTGAGACCGGTCTAGGAGGTTATTTGAACACCCTTATTAGTTTATACATGATCACATGATTGCATATTTCATTAATGTTTCTTAAGAAATGTGTGATGACAATACTAAATAATTTAATCTAGTTTTATGTTCAAGAGAATTTAGTAAGTGGATGGCTGCTATGAATGATGAGATGAATTCAATTATGAAGAATAAAACCTACACTGTAGTAACCAAACCTTTAAATGAAAATTAATAGGCCAAAATGGATCTTCAAAAAAAATTACCCTGGGAAATCAAAAATCATGTATAAAGCCTAATTAATTGCAATGGGATACCTCCAAAATGAGGGAGTGGACTGTGGTGAGATTTTCCCCCTATTGTTAAACATTCAACCATCTAGGTTTTACATGATTTTTCTATTAAAATTTATTTCCATATTGAAATGTTGGATGTTAAAACTTCCATTTTTCGTGATAAATTAGATGAAACCATTTCTATGTGTCCTCCTGAAGGTTTTTCAAATTATTTTAAATTAAATTATATTTTCCTATTACATAATTATTTGTATATTTTGAAGAAATACACTAGGAAATGGTACAAACGTTTTGATTCTTTTATTATTGAAAATGGTTCTATTAGAAGAAAATTTGATGCATTTTTTGATTAAAAACATGTTAATAATGACACAAATTTACCTTGTTTTATATGTTAATGACATGAAAGTTATTATAGAAACATGATATTAATTTTCCATATGAAGACCCAATTGAATTATTACTTCTAAATGAAGGGAGGGGAAAATGAAAAAGAAAATTATTTAAATGGAAATAATTAGGTATAATAAAGAAATGGTTTAATTTCTATCTCAGCATGCTTATGTAAAAATGGTTTGAAATGGTATTTTTTTGAACCCATTAAACCTGGTAACATACCTTTGGGCCAACACATAAAGTTGTCTCTAAACCAATCCCATGTTAGTGAATATAATATTAATTTCATGAGCATGATCCCTTTTGATAATTGTTTTTAGAGTCTTATGTATGCAATGGTTTGATCTGGACAAGATATTTCATTGGCAGTGTGTACTATTAGTAGGTACATGGGAAAAACTATGAAATAACATTGGCACCCTCTGAAATGGATTATTATATATGTCTTAATGTATTCCTTTTTATGTATTCATTTTGAAAAAAAAATTACTTACGAAGATGACATTGTAGGATTTGAAGATTCTGATTATGGTCCTAATTTTGAAACTCATAAATTAGTTACTAGTTTTGTTTTCCTTGCTTATGGGGGTCTGATTTCCTTGAAAATTAATATAAAATCAGTAGTTTCTCTATCAACACTAGAGGTTGAGTATATTTCTTTAACTGAATTCATTAAGGAATTTATTTGGCTAATAGTAAATATAAATTACGTTTGTCTAAAAATTATGTTTTTCATGGTATATTGAAGAATATTTACATTAGATTTCACTTTGTTAAGGATATAATTAAATCTAAGACTGTTTGGGTCACTAAGTTATACATGAAGGATAATCAATCCGATAGTTTGACTAAAGTTTTCCTCCTATCTAAATTTAACTAATATTTAAATATTATGAACCTTGTCCCAGTTCAATTATAGATGTTTTGAGAACACCATCTCTAAAATGAATATTTTAAACTACAAGGTAGAGATTTGTTAGTTTTTCCATGTCCTGGTTTACTATGTTGAAATTTAAAATTCATTTTATAGAAGCTGATTTTTGTAAATTTTCATGTGGTTTCATGAATTTGAATATATGGAATTTTGAAATTATATTAATTTACCTCAAATATACATGTGTTATATTTTTCATTATGGTTTATTTATTTTTCTTTATTAGTAGCTTTAACCGAGATTGTTGATCAAACATGATATAATGATCTTGATAGCGCCTAAACGTGTTTATTTTATTTTGATCGATCCATGCTTGGGCATCACCTCCAATGAAATAACTCCACATGTACCTACCAAATGTGAATTCATTGTTATTTTAATCGACTTTCTCATCTTTTCCATCGATGTTTCCTTGATCCTCTGGCTTCCGCGCTTGCCGCCTGATGCTTCCGAACACCCCATCACCTTTCCATCTAGCCCTTTCACTTAGCTGAGACCTTGTTACTTTTTGTATTATTCATTAATCACCATAACCATATTTAATTTTCATATAGAGTGGAAGATAGGTTTTTGGTTTTCTCACAGAAAGATCTTGAGTGAGATAAGAGAACCAAGGCCCCTGCCTTGCTCCAGGTTCCCTAGCATTTTGAGGAACAATCAGCTGTAAGTGGACATCTTGTCTGGTGGAGACCTAGTTAATAATTTGGTTGGGAACAAAATATAGATGAACTTGCACACTGTGTGGTTAATATTGGATCTATATATTAATCATAGTTAGATTATAGTAAAAAAATTAGACCCTCTAAGTAATTTAGTTTTCTATCTAGTCTAATGTAGAATCCTTATGTCATGTGCATGGGTGAGTCCGTCTAAGAGTGGATGGTGATAACTCCATATGACAGTATTTATCACGGCCAACGGGATTACCAATCCCAGTCTCATCATATAGTTTCTATGGATTGTTACCTTCTTTCATCGTGTCATTAATTTCTTGTTTCTATTTGCTGATAATAAATTTTTCGTAGGTGGTGTTCTTTCCATGCACGTAAGATCTCAAAGATATGAAACATGTTATATCATGGTGTTCTTTCATTTCTTCTTTTCATTTCTTATTTGATCATTCACCTTAATCTATAAGTCATGTTTATAAAGAAAAATTACTTTTTATAATTTCTCTATTACCATATAAAATGCCTATGTGTATCTTCTTCATTAAAAAGGGAAAACAAAACCAATGCTCCCCCTAACACCCAAACCCATTAGGGAAACTATAAACACACATAAATTACTAAAAACAATGAAACAATGAATGATGTTTAAGAGAGGATCACAATTCACATACCTTGGGGATTGAATGTGTGATTCATTTGATAAGTTTATGGGGAATTGATGGAAATTTTTAAATTCTATGAGAGTTTGAATGACACAAGTAATGTAGTTCTCTGTTAGGGTTCTATTTCAATGATCAGAAAGGTTTTATTCATTCTTTTTTAAAAAGTGATGATAAATATAGTTTTTGTGAGAATGAAAATATAAACCACTAATTCGGCCACAATTTATCATTGCTTCCACTTACTGCTGACAAAGATGGGTATTTATTAGTATTATTTAGCACTAAAAAACCTATCATTATGGGCGCTTTTTGGAAAGCCCTAATAAAATTATATAAAACAAATTAAAAATTACTAAAAGAATATATATAAAAAATGAATAAATTAAAAAATTTGATAAATAATTAACATTATTAAAAAATAGATAATATTAAATATTAGAATATTATTAATAAGTGAAATTTAATAACTAAAAATGAGTAGAATTCAACAATATTTATAAAACGTATGAGATTTACTAATTACATAAATTTTTCTAAAATCAAATTGAATTCATATAAAATGAAATAAATATATTTCAAATATGTATATTATAACAATATTAAAAACCATAAATCTTAATAAATAAATATTTATAAATAAATTTTAAAAATGAAAAAATTTCAAAAAATAATAAGCAAATAAGTATTAAAATGAATAAATTATAATGAAAATAAAATATAAGTAACATTATTAGTGAAAAAATGATATTAAATAGTAATAAATGAATGATTGTTAAATAAGTGTGAAATTTAATAATTAAAAATCATTATATTTCAAAAATTCCAAAAGAAAACAAGAATTATTAATTATATATATTACTGGAAAAAGTAAAAATGAATATATTGAAAATTAAAAATGAATACGTATTTATTATATAAATTACTGCCACATTAAAACCTTCAAATGTTAGTGAATATATATGTATAAATAAATATTAAAAATGATTAAAAATACAAAAATATTAAACAATGAAAAATTGTAAATGAATAAAATAAAAAATATTAATAAAAATTATGATTATTAATGAATAAATAATACCAAAAATGTATAAATTCAAAATATATTTATTAAAAAGTTATAAATAGTAAATATTGAATAAAAATATAGAAAATGAATAAAATGTATCGATTAAAAATATATTATGTTGATAAATAAATTTCTAAAATGAATAACAGAAATTAAATTAATTATAGAAATATTAAGTGTGTCTGTTCTATATAAAATTTCATTAATTGTGTATCTGTATGTGAGAACATAATGTAATCAAACATTGATAAATGTTTAATTGGAAAAAAATGAAATTTTAGTAATCATCCATTACTCGATAAAATTTGTTAATATTTTTAATTATAATTAATTTTTGAATTATAAACCATTTTCAGTAAATATATGACTTATTTAATGTAAATATACAAATTTTTTAATATAAGTATCACATTTAAGAAAATATTATATATATTTATATGTATATATATATATATATATGAATATATTAATATATTAAATATGCTAAATATATTAATGAATAATTGTTTATAAAATATTATAAATGAATAAAATAGAAAAAATATTAACCAAATAAATATTTAAAATCTATAAATTATAAAAAGAGTTATAACACATAATATTATAAATTAATAAATTATAATGAGGAATTCATGTTAAAAATGTGTGAAATTTAATTAAAAGATTAATAGATTGAAAAACTATTAAAAACTAAATAAAAGGTTAATTATATAATTTTTTAAAAAATAAAAATCAGTGTATGGTTACATGAAAATGAATACAGATTAATTATTTAAATTATAAATTTTTTTAAAAAAATTAAATGTTAACTAGTAAATATAAATAATTATTAAAAATGAATAAAACATAAAAATTAAAAAATTAAAAAACAAATTAAAAAAAATAAATTACCAAAATATTTAAAATTTTATTATTTAAATATTTATTAATAAAAATTCATATATTTAGTATATATATATATTTATATTTATTAAAAAGTAATAAATAGTATATATTAAATTTTAATATGGAAAATTAATAAAATCTAATAAATAAAATATATTATATTAAATATTAAATTATTAATGTTAACAAAATAAAAATATAAGATGATAATATTGAAAATTTATTTTATTTGTGTTTTTTTCATTATAAAATTGGATTAATTTTGTATATGCATACATTTTATATTATTGTATAACATATTAAGTGCCACATATTTATCTTATTTTCTTAATTAATAATTAAATATTTTCTATTTGATATATATGTCTAATTAAAAATACCCATGACATGATAAAACAATAGGCCTTACTTATTAAATAGTTTTAATTAATGTAAAATATATATAATTAAATTAATAAACCATTTCTCACTAAATATATGACATCTAAATTAATATGATTTAAATACATATTTTGAATTATATAAATAATATTTATGAAATATATATATATACATATATATATATTATTTTATATTCCAATTTTGACTAAATATCATATATATTAAGTGAAAATGTATATTCAGTTATATTTAAATCATATTTAATAAAATATACTATATTTTATGAATATAAATATATTTATATGTTAATATATTATTTGTAATGATATATTTTTAATTAAATATACACTTTATCTATGCCAGATAAAAGCACACATAAAAGGGTATCCATTATTAGCATTTTTTGTAGGGCTAATAAAGGCGATATTTATTAGATTTTTTTTAGCACTCATAAAGTTCACCCTTTATCCATACTATTATCTAACACAGATAAAGGCTACACTGTTTATCATCTGTTTTTTAGTAGTGATAGAGCTCACAAACCATTCAAATAGTTCTATAACATTGGATATAGTACTCGCTACACTAAATTGGAGCTTCATTACTAATGGGATCGAAATCCTAGTTACTTATGGGAATCCAGTTCTTACCATGGAACAAGGCTCAAATTCCAGTATAAATTTTTATGTTCTGTTATACTGGTAAGTAACACCCCAAGCCCGCATTTACTATGATATGGGTTGGTGACTAACGCTGTGATATCTGCACAATCATGGGAGGCATTACCTCTATATAAATAATCTCACCCGCTATCATACATAAATATCCACCATATCATGAATGAAATATAACACTGAGAAATGATACAAAGGAATATATTGAAATATCTCCACAGTAAAATATCAAATGAAACATGTAAATCACTTGATAAAACCTGCACATCCCGAATAGATACCATCCCAATAATAGATTAAATATGGGTGGTCATCATCATGATCACCTCCACCTCACCAGCTATCCAAATAATCCATCTATATCCAAGATTGATTCCCACAATCCCCCACATTAAATGATCGATATCGACAAAAAATGAACAATGTGATGGTTCATATGAATAAGTGAGTATACAATTACTTATTATAGTTGTCCTAAGTTGTGAGGGACCCCATATACATCGTGTGTATATTTTTATCAATAGTAAGTAAAGTGTATTGAATCTGACATACCTTGACATCATCACCATAGGTATCCATGATTTATCTTAACCAATCATCATATAGCTCACTTTATCATGATTACTATATAACATTGTTTCTTGAAGTGATCTGGTTGTTACCAAGATGTGACATAGATATATTTTGAGCTAATAATTTATAAAATCCCTTTAGAGGTAAAATAGTAAATTTTTTATGAATTCTATTTCTCTGAGGATCCTTAGTTTCTCTTGAGATTTGAATCATCACAAGTCAGAGTTAATACGACAAAGACTTTTTTATGTCTTTGTAAATTAAAATGGTTGTGAATATCTTGATCCTTCATTTTCCTCCTCTTGATTACTCCCTTTTACTAGTGATATTTTCCTAATTATTTACTTTAGTTTTTCATTATGGTTTTAGGAATTCTTTATGATTAAATTTATACTCAGCCATTCATGGACCTTGGATCTAAATAAGATACATATGTACAAATGGCACATATGTTGGAGAAGGTAATGGTGTATAAAGAGTTAGTATGTATTGTTCAGAGATGAATCATGTAAACCTTAAGATCTATGGTGTTGGTAGGGCTGGAGGGTGTCATGAGGTATTTCTATCTGGTGATGCATAGGTTTGGATCCACCTTGAAGTGAGTAACTCTTCATCTATATTTCTTATGCATGTTTTCTTTTTTGGGTTTTGGGTGTGCATATCACCTCTTTGAATTATGTTTGATGTTCTGATTATCAATGTGGATCATAGTGAATGTATCAGGCATGTATTATATGTAATTATGTGTTCATATATAAATAATTTTTTTTTATGCATCAACGATACACATATACTGAAGGTTGATAGAGTGTAAGGCCTCCCATAATATGAGATATGAATACTTGATTCTAGTCACCATCCCCAAGCCTATTAGAGGTAATCTTGGGTTGCACACAACACTTATTTCGGAATCAAGTAGGTACCTAGTGGACCTGGTCATGGAAGTGTGGTATCAGAGTAGTTTTTTTTGGAGATAGTGTTTTGAGTTAGTAGTCATGAGAGGGTTCATTTGTTAATTTAGGGAAATGATGTTAATTGGGGTCTTTAGTTCAATTATTTGACCAAAAAGATCAACACAGATGAGGAAACTATTTCATCCTTTCTCAAAGACTCCAATAACCTGTTAGTTAACCCATATCTTTAAGAAATCAATGTAGGGTATAAAAAATTATGTACATGAATCATATAATGGTCAACTATGATCTTTTATGTCCTTCATATGTCTTCTCATCAATATATTTTCTAACCCTTATGTGTTCATCCTATCAATTAGAGAGTTCCACCCACTGATAGTTTACTTGTACAATGTGGAAGGGTTGTGATGATCAAATTTTTTGTTTGGGCCTCTAGCCACAGATTAGGGAGTGATGAGGAATTTACTCTGAGTATCAATTGAGAGATTTTCTTTTCCAAATTTGCTAAGGGAGATTCTATCCTATACATGTTTGGTTCAAATTTAAGTCATAGAGTGGATAATTATTCCCACAAACCAAGAAGATTTTACCCATGGGATGGGTATGCAATATACATTCTATTGAATGATGCATAATGAGATTAAAAGGTGGGTTTGATCCTTGGGGTATAGGAGTTATAATGAAGTATCATACTTGTGTTTCTATATATTTTAGACTTATATGGAACAAATATTGATTTTTATATTGACCAAATTATATGGAATGCTGACTCTCTAGTAGAATATGTGTTATATAAACTCATTATGGGTCTACTCTACCTTGGTTTCTTTTTGATATCCTCTAGGATAGAGTCCTATATAAGGATGTTGAACCCACTTCTAGGTGGAGGGACCATGTTCATGTTTTCACTGAGACCCATGGACTACACTATGATGCCCCACCCTGGGAGCCAGTGACTTTGTGCTTCAGGATGATGCACTACATGGCCTCAAGTGCACCTCCTTGTATAATAGAGGATAAAAAATATCGACGAGGGATGATGATGTTACCATGGGGAGGCCACGACCTCGTGATTAGAGTGTGCCACACAAATGAAAATGAAAGGGATATAATAAATCCACACATAACTAAAAAAATTAAATAAATAAGAAGATGATATAGATACATATAATCCAAGCTATAATAAAATTTGGTGTATACACATCAATGAGTCATTCATATTAGATCTATATATACAATACCAAAAATAACAAGAAATAATAAAAAGAAGAAAGAATTTCCGAACATCACAGAAGGTTTGAGTATTTGACCAGTACCAACCTCCATGATCCATCCCAATCCAAATCAAGTACCTTCTATATGGATCCTTTCCTTACGTAATCCTACATCAATGATGTATTCTTGGGTACCCATCATCAACCTAAGAAGGGTGTGAGTACAACTCAGTAGTCCACCACTAGTGGTTTCTAAAATTATTTCCAGTTCAACCAAGATAGTGCATGATGAGGTAAATTATAATGTAGGTAGATAAAGTAACAAAATTAATAAAATAAAATGAATTAAATCCTCAGGATTCATGATGAGACATGGGATGAACCTAACTTCTTCAAATAGTTCCAGATGTCTCTATGAATTTCTTGATGATCATGATAATCATAACTATAACATAGTATCCAGATGTTTATCCCAATATTACAAATATAATATATCATGTAAAATATAATTAATCATATCACCACAATCAATCATCTAGTATAATGTGGAATCTGTAGATCTCATCTTGAAATTCCTAACTCTTGTTTTGAATGAAATCAAAGAGATCATCCAATAATTCCAAATTATATAGAATTATGTTCCACTTGGAATCCAAGTATCTCATCACGACATTCCTATTTATTTAGTTTGGACATATCATAAAATTATACTCCATTTACATAAATTAATCCCATGTCAAAAATCATGACAATCTCTATTATTTTCCATTTCAAACATGTCATTTTATTTCCAATTAACAAATGTTACATCCATATCCCATTATCAAGTATAAGAAACCCCTTATACATATCTTTGATATATAATAAATGATACATAATCTAATTTCACACCAAATATATGGTAAAGTTAAAAATTTAAATCACTCATGGATCAATTCCAAGTCTTTAATGGAATCTAGAAAACTTTCAGGGATAAAATTAATTGAATTTAGTTTCAAGGTAAAATTAATGAGAAAAAAACACGAGGAGATACACAACGCATATAATTTTTACAGTGAAACCATGAGGTATATCTAGAAGAGCACCTACCTTAGGTTAATAGAGATCCACAAGTCAACTATTTATCTATGATTCGAGCTAAAATTAGAGAAACTGAGAAACTAGAAAAAAGCCATGAAAATAAGGAATAATAGGTTTAAACAATATAAAAAAATGGAGAGATTAAAGATATAAAAGGGGGAAATAAAATTCAAAGACTTTCCTTGGGGATTCAATTCCTTCAGATAGAAGAATAATTAGATATGAAATGAAGAAGACCCATCAAGATCAATGGAGAAGGAGAGGCAGACCTATGAAGGGGATATTGTGTTATTATGAAGGGATAAATTTCGGTTATACATAATAGGTGAAATTTAAAACATATTAATTTTTTCTATTTTTAACTAGGTTTATAGTTTGGTCACATGGTTGGTCAGATCGTGTTCCTACCATACAGATTGGATTGTTCGAGAACTCTACACCTTGTATGGTTAGGTGAAAAGTTAGAAAAACCATATTAAATTGAATTGAAATAAATTATAAGCTTTTTTTCACAATTTCTATCCCCCATAGATTGTTTTAACAAACTATTCTCCCCTTATTTCTAACCCACATAGTTGCGGTGCACTATTAGCGTAAAATGTGTGCTAACCATACATTCTATTATGTTTCCCCAAAACAAGAAATTTCAAGCCCCAAACCACTAAGAAACTCATGATACATCCCACCATTCCATTTTACACTTTTCTAAAGAATACATGACAGTATTTAAACAAAAACACGAGGATTACATGCCATGAAAGAATTGAGGGGTCTTATAATCTCCCCACCATATACCAACAAGTAATTAAGCTCCACCATCACATGCCACCAACCTCTACATTGAAGAGTATCAACTATTTAGCTTACATATTTGATTAAAAATACCACATTACATCCTAAAAATATCATTTTTCCATAAAACATGGGCCAAAGGGATAGATTTATCACATAATGCCTTCTCACTATGATCAATGATACAAAATAGATGCTCCTCAAAGGATGCATCAACCTAGAGGTCAACATCATTAGTATTAAAGGAATGATATGGATTAATAAAGTATAATAATTACTATGATACTTGGAACACATAATGGATGAAACTGAACCACTATGAATGGTCTAGTAGGTATTCCATAGGGACAAACCTTTCCACAATCTCAAACAATCCCACATACCTGGGAACCATCTTACCCTGCCCCCATAAGTGATGATGTCCTAATGTAGGTGAAACACACAAGAATAACTAGTCACTAATATCAAAATTGAGATATTAGTGATAACAATCCACATATGTTTGCTTCATACTATGTTCCATCATTATTCACTTACAAACCATCTCTATATCATTTTTCATCTCCTATATAAGGCTTGATCTAATCATTTCCACCTCCAATCATTGCCACCTCATTAATATCGAACCAGAATAGGGTTTAATGAAACTTTCACCCATACAAATCCTCATATGGAACCATATGACTAGTCACCAAGCAGTAATTATTTTAGAAAATTATACAAAGTCCATTTTCTTTTCCCAAATCTACCAAAATCAAGGTTTCATGCACTTAGAATTTTCTCTAAAATTTGTATATCATACTCTAGCTTCTTATCGATATGGGGGTGGTAGAAAGTGCTCAAAAGAACCTGTGTACTAAGTGTTTTTTATTACCCCTACCAAAAGCATGAAATGAAATGAGAATCTATTTCTAATGCTATGATATGTGGATCCCCATGTGACCATACAACCATATATATATAAAGTCTACCCAGATCATCCACTGAGAGGGTCTCCCAAATAGAAAAGAAATGAGAAAACTTATTTATGTGATCCAATACTACCCATATAATGTCATTCCCCCAAGGTGACCTATGTAGACCAGATATGAAATCTATTGTATCATCACCCACTTCCACTTGAGAATGGTAAATGAGTACATGAGGATACTAGGCAACTATTTATTGGCCTTAACCAATTAATAGGCAGAGAACCTCATGATAAATCTGGCTATCATCTTTATCCTTCCAATCCACTAGTACTATCATCATAGATCCCAACACATCTTGGTTATCCCATGCTCAAACACCCACATTGAATCCTAAGAATCCATCATTATATATTCCCACATGTCTGTAGATACCACAGAATTCCCATGATTGTGAAATACCTCATCCTCATAAAGAAACTAGTAGGGTGGAAGCTCCCTACCATAAATTCTACCCATAAAATCTAGGAACTCTAGATTAGAAAAATAAATTCTTATTATTAGATTAAGAATCGAAGGGTCAATAGGAAATGATGTGAGGGATACATTCCCTACATACTCCTGCACCCCCAATTGCCTCTCGATGAATATATCCATCAACTGCCATTCACTACTAGAATCCCAAATGACCAGATCTAGAGTGTTTCTACTTAAGGAATCATAAATCATGTTTCCATATATAGGTGTATAGGCTAACTCAAAATAAAAATATCACATATATTCCATCCATAATCATTTTCTAAGGTTTTAATCCCATTGCGATATTATATATTTTAGGATTTTATGTTCTATATAAACTAAGAACCTCTCACCTAATAGATAATGTCACTACCATATTAGAGAACATGATACCAATTATATCTTGAGTTTATGTTTCTAATTGTTATTTTAAAAAAACCATAACTATTTAAACACATTCACCATGAAACAACCTCTCTGCATCAAAACATTACCATGTCCAATCCTCAATGCATCACAATATACAATATACTCCCTATGAAGATCTAGTAGTTCAAGTATCAGTGATGTGGTTATTATCTTCTTCAAAGCATGAAATGCATCCTCACATGGATCATACCATAAAAATCTCACCCCCTTTATATTTAGACCTATCAGAGGTGATTCATGGAGGGATAAGTCCGGAATAAACCTATGGTATTATCTTACTATGACCGAGAAACCACGTGTGTCAAATATTTTATTAAAACACTCCCATGTTACCAAAAATCTATCCTCTGTTAGGTCAACTGATACACCGACCTCTTATATGATATTCCCCAAAATGTGAACCTAGTATATCTAGAAATGAAACATTGAGATCTTGACATAAAGTTGATACTTCCTTAGTGTGACTAACATCACCTTAAAATGTTGATCATGTTCTTCATGTGACATAGAGTACACATGGATATTTATAATGAATATAATTGAAAGTGAATCCATCAATGGGTGGCAGGCATGGTCCATTATGACTATAAGCACCGTGGGAACATTCGTTAAGTCAAATGATATAACCAGGTACTCATATAAACTATATCTTCTTCTAAAATCTATACGAGGTGCATATGACAGTGTCACCTTAACCTAGTTATAACCCTACCCCAAATAAACAACAAAAAATAACCAATATCCTCTCAATTGATTAAAAAATATATTTTATCATAGGAACTCAGTACCATTTCTTTACCATCATTTGGTTTAGATTCCTATAATCGATACATAACCATAAGGAATTAGTATGCTTTTTAGAAAAAGGGACCGAAGAGACCCAATGGTAGGTTCTTAGACGGATAAACCCCATGGATTCCAATTCCTATATTAATATTTTTAGTTCTTTTAGATTTTCTAGATATATATTACAAGGTGGAATGTAAATAGGATTTTCACTTGGAATAAGCTCGATTGTGAACTCAATTCCTCTATTAAGTGTTATCCCCAATAACTCATCAGGAAACAAATATCAATCTAATCAACTATAAGAGGAATGCTGTCCTACTAAATCTCCCCTTCTTCTAACACCACACCAACAACTTGGCTGGTCACCACACACAACATCCAAAAATCTAGTTATGTACGTCCAAACCATATAACCCAATTCCCAATATGTACATGTTAATTACATTTAGGGGCTGTGAACATCACATGAATAATATATCATCATATATAATATCCATTTGATACCATACAATCCATAATAAGAATCAGGTCAAAACTGGTTATCCCTAAGACAAAGAGATCCCATAGGAACATATAACTTCTGATTTCTAGGTGACACTCCTGACGACGGTAGATACCGATTTTCAATGCCCCTAATTTATTGTCGATAAATATAATTTTATATTAGTACTATAAATCTAAGAATAATACTTCTGTGAACCGATCCATTACAATGGAATGAGAATCCCCAATATCATATAGAGAACAAGCTAAAATAGAGAGTACCAAGATCAAACCTTAGATTGTAGATGGTTTGACATCGATGTATGTGGGAGTACGTTGAATTATATGTAATAAAACTATATTATATCCATGGAATTCAGATATAATTACCTACCAAACACATTATTATAAGAACTAATCCTAACCCTACACTCAATGACCTATTCATCACCATGAATTCCCCATATAACTGATGTTACCCGCCTACCATGACATAACTGAACTGACTCTAGAATCCTTCACCAGTCTACAAAATACATCACTCAATGCCTCTTTCCCAATCCAATCAAACATTTAAATCCAACCCATATTTCCATATTATCGACACTCCACTAGATCCCAGTCATACTAATGTATAATTTTTTCCCACACACCAGACCTATGAAACTGTAGTGAACTACCACTATGGCTAACCTAGACATTTATGACCAAGTGAGTTCATTTATAATGGTTCTCTTGGATGCTAAAAGAACCATTTCCACTACCTATAGAATTTTCCTACCACGGTCCCTTTCTCATGAATCTGTTTCATGCAGAGAAAAGTTTCCAATTCTCTACTATATAAATGGTTGTAATCGATAAGACATTCACCTTCACCTAGATCACATACTTAAAATCGGACTCAATCTATCTTGTTTGACCATACTCATACTCCACTACCATATGGTTGAAGTTCTAAAAGTTTTTAAATTGTTTAGTGTACTCAATAATTGACATACTTCCCAAATTTTGGCATACAAAAACTCTAGCCATGTCATCCCTTAGGGTCTCCAGGATGATGTTTTCAAAGAATACAGTCTCAAAGTCCTTCCAGGACAAAACCATGTGTTTATCCGAGAAAACGTATTTGTCCCACCATTGCCTCACTGATCCCCACAACAAATAAACAGCTAACATCACTCTTCTATTTTTAGGTGTATGAATATGACTAAAGATATCCCAAATGGATTCGATCCAAAATTTAGTTTCCCAGGCGATACCATCCACCATGAACACTAGAAGATACCCAAGAAGGAAATCCATAGTTAGGTTTTTTTCATATTTGGGATAGTGAATGTAGGCTGCCTCTCCATCACCTATAACACTCGCAGTATACTCTATTGAAGCAGATATTATGCAACTACACCTAAGGACACAAGAGGACCTGGACTAGCACTCCCAGGGGTGTTCTTATCCACAACCTCATAGTTCTCAACTGAGGGATGATGTGGAGAAATTTCTCTACAATGAAAAATAATCATCATAGATAAAGAAATACAAAAATTCATTATATTTAAATTTAGGGAAATAATTAAGAGGTATAACACCCTATTATCAGACACCTCACAATATAAACACTAATAACTAGGTTATTTCCCTAGACACATCTACCCATTATAGGGTAAAGTGACAACAAGTAGGGTTCATGTCTATTATCCATTTAATACTTTCACCATTTTTTATTTTTGTTTAATAGTTTTAGATGTTTTCCCAGCCAAGGTTTAGTTATATGGAGTGTTAACCACAATATATAAAGTAAAATATATTATATGTTATGATAAGAACCCCATTTAAATATCACCATCAATTAAAAAAGTAATTTAGTACTCAAAATAAAACCCTTACCCATTAAAAAATTATTTAAATAGAACTCCACTATGAATTTATATAACACCCCATATAAATTGATACAAACACTTTAATTAACCAACCATGATTCCATTATAATATAGAATATGTTCAGAAAGAATGATAATATCTTTAATATCTACATGCGTGAATGATTCATTAACACATGATTCTTATCATACTGAAATAAGAGTAAAAAACCTACAAACTAATAACATGACACTCAATTGCACCAATAATGGTGGAAATTAGTCAACTATAAAAGAATGAAGAAAGAACGTCATTCCCATCACTAACAACTTGATGTTTCCCTTAATATAGGTTAGAGACTCCTAGGAATGATCTATTTACGAAGTACTGACACATCCCATTATCCCATCTTCTATCCCAAAATAGTTATGTCATGTAAATCTATGATAACACTGATCTCGTGCTCAGGGCCGACACACCGCATGACCTCAACCACACCTCCCTATACACTAGAGTATGCCGACTAGTGGAGTGGGATCATATGTTTACCATGTGGAGACTATACAATTATTGTTAAAGAGTGTAACATGTAAGGAAAAAAATAGAAATCAAAAAACCAATAAATTACAAAAATAAAACATGGTAATCAGCATGTAATATATATATATATATAAACCATGCTATAACAAAATTAATTTTATGCCCATCAGCGAGTCATACATGTTAGAGTCATATATAAAAGTCCAAAAATAAACAAAATGAACAAAAAGAGGCAATGACTTCTAAAGAACCTAATGGTCCACATATTAGATCAGTCCCTATATCCAATCTCCATTTTATCCAAAATAAATCCTTTGATATAGGAAAAATTCCTTTATATAATCTTGCATCCATGAAGTCTCTATGAGTGTCAATCAGTGGTTAAGAAGGGTGTGAGTTTGACACATTATTCGACCACCAAAGTTTACTAGAATAATATCCATTTTATCCATGATAATGTATAATGATATATTTTATAAAGTATCCATGTAAAATAAATAAATTAATAAAATAAATAAACATTGATCCTTAGGCTCCATAATTAATCCCAAGTTTAAACCACCTACTTTTTCTAGTGTCAGATGTCTTGGACCACATCTTCATGACCCTATTAACCATAAACACTACAAAAAATATTTATAATCATCATGAAATTAAAAATATTATATATCATAAAAAATACAATTACATATCCCACATACATAATCATTTGTCACTATGTGGAATCATCAGAGCACATCCTAGCATTCCTAACTGATGTACCCAAAAGAATCCATGGAGATCAACCCGAAATTCCAGATCATTTAGTATCATATATCATATGGAATCGAAGGATATCATCCATGAATTCCCATTTATTTAGCATCATGACTCACTCAAAATCCAACGATATCATCTCAACATTCCTATTTATCTAATTAAGAAAAAACATAACCACATATCCCATTTACAGATATTTTGGACCATTTCCAAAATCTGGAAAATTTCAATTATTTCCCATTATAAAGATGTTATTTTATTTTAAATTGATTAAGGATACACCCATAACACATTATAATGTCTATGAAACCATATTGGATGTCTCCTAGATATTGATAAAATAATATATATTACAAGATTATCTTAAAGAGTTCAAAATATTCTCAATTTAATTTTACCAAGGATTAGTTTATAGTCTTCAAGGGAATCTAGACTTAATTTGAGAAACAACTTAATTGAATATATGTTCTAGATCAAATGGATGACAAACAAACATAACGATATAGTTGAAACAAAAAATTATAATGATGAAACAATGAGGTATATCTTGAATACCACCCACCTTAGGTTAATAGATTTCTATTGGTTGAGTATTTGGATTTGATTTAAGCTTAAATGTGAGAAACTAAGAAACTATACAAAAGGCCTTAAAATAGTGAATAATAGTTTTAAATAGTAGAAATAGAAAATAAAGTGGTTCAAGAGAAGAAATGAGGAAGGTATAATTGTATAGGTACATTGGGAATTCACTTTCCTCATATGGATGAAGAACAATACATGAAATGATGGAGAACCACTAAGATTGAATATGAAGTACATGGTAGCATATGGAGGATATGTTTTGAATATGATAAGGGATAAATTATTATTATAATTAAATGGTAAAAAATGGGAAAATCATTATTTTTTCCATTTTTCAATTGGGTGAACTGTTTGAACACATAGTTATCCAATCTGTGTCCCAACCATGAGAACCAAACTGGATGGGAACTCCATAACCAATATGGTTAGTGAAATGGTTAGACAAACCATGTGAAAATCACGTCTAAGAACTTTAAAATAGTTTATTGGATTTTTATGGTTTGTAGGACCCCTATCACATTGTTTAACAAATTAGGATCCCCTTATTTCAAACATTCATGGTTGGGTTACATGGTTAGTGAAAACAATAAACTAACTATGTACCCTGTTCTATTTCCACAAAATATAAATTTCCAAGCCCTATAACCTAGGGAAAATCTCAAGACCTAACATATTCCCTTGGAATTTCTACTAAAGAAAAATGAATGGGATATCAACAAAACATAATGAGTTTACTCCACTAAATAAGAGTGGGGTCTACAATATCACACGTTTTTTATACATAATTATTTTATATTTTTGGATGAATTTATAATATATTTCACAAATATGCACCTAAGGACCATAAAGTTTTAGTGTATTTGGACACTAGATATATAATATTATTATTTAAATAAGTATCTTCAAAATAACTCTAAAATATCTCCCAATTTAGAATTCTTTATAGGCATACCATACATAAAAAGTTTCTTCATAACCTGGAGGAAATGAATCATAAGAAATAGTGATCTTAGATACTCAGAAAAGGAAAGCTTGAGAGATATAAATCGATGATCATATGAAAGAATATGATAATTATAAAGATATGATATAATAAAATTAACTTACAAATTTAATACCCAATATATCAAATATCATAAACATGATTCAAGGCATAAATCTTTATCATTTCAAAATGCACGAATCATATGAGTGAGAAATCATCATAAACCTACAATAAAATTTTAAAAAATATTCCTTATAATATATTTTTAAAAATTTATTTATGGATAAAAATGATTTTAAATAATCATATAATAATATAAAAAAATATTTTTTGAAACATTTTAAGAAAATAGGGATATAGAGGGTAAATATTTTTGACAAAAGCTAAAAATAAGCCAGTTTTCCATTAAACAATTTCTTTTGATTTATTGAGTACTTAAAATGATGAAAATGAACGGAAAAAATTAATCTTTTAGAAATAACATGAAGAGAAGAACTTAAATTTTATTTATCAAATAAGGATCATATAATTTATACAATTATCAGTCTATCACAAACAATCTTGATTAAAATAGGATTGAAATGTAAATCCCTTACATCAAGGCTAGAATTTCAACACACATGTTAAAAAATATTGTATAGTAATCATAGGTTTATTATAAATGTATTTCATAACCAAAAGAATACATATATATGATTTAATTATAATATTTTTCACTTGTGATTGGTAATTCTTTATTAAAATCATTGCTCTATGTGATAAGGACTTTTTTTTCAAGTATGTTTTTATTTTAGTAGTTTTGATCCTAATAATATAATTGTGGTTATATAATATAAATTATTTTTATCATTATATAATTATAATATATATTAATTATATTCATATTTAGAGTCATTTATTAAATAATTGATAGATAAATGAATTACACTACTCATGGAGAAGGTTGGTCATATGTATACATGAATGTTGTTCCATTTAATTGAAATATGAAATGAAATAATAATAAATAATATATCACCATTATAGAATATTTTTTCTATTTTATATATCATATATATTAATTAAATATATCCTTATTACAATCCATGTCAATATAAAAAATTTACCACATCGCTTCGTAGAGGTGGTAGTCCACACTTACAAGTGAGTAACATTATCCATTTCCAAAGGATTGTTACGTAAGAAGGTATATGTGATATTATAATTAAATAATTAAATTTATATCATATATAGAATACATATACTTTAAATAAATCATTATATCAATCTGTGAGAGGTTGTGATGGAAAAAGAATTACATCGGTTCACGAGATGGTATTCCGCCATACTCATGAACACTGATTTCAATTCCCATTTGACGTAAGAGGGTATGAATATTGATTATTAAATAAATATAATAACATATAATTATATGGAATATAGTAGTGTTATTATATTGTAAATATTAATTTTTTATTTAATGGGGTAATATAATAAGTAAAAAAGAAGTGTTTGTTAAAGATAATTTTATTTGCATAGAAAACCTCCATCAGATTTCATGTTAATGACACTAGGGTTGGAATTTTGGGAAGAAAATCATATATATGATATGTATAATTATGTTTGTAAGATTTTTATTTAAGTTTTTTTTAATGTTATATGTATTAATGGCTGATAATAAGTGTGGAGAGGTGGTTCCCTTTTATAATTGAGATGAGTGACACACTTGCTATTTTTCACTGTTTTGAAATAATGTCTAGTCAATAACATTTTAAAAGGGATCCAAAAATGGATATTTAATATACATTATAAGAGATAAGGTCAAAATATTTCTATTAAATAAAAACTAGACATGTTTCAAGGTCATTTTAACAATTATATTTTTAGTTTAACCCCCAGATAATTTGTTTTAACCATAACTGTAGTAATAGTTTTACTATTTCTACAATTAATTATAAAAAAATTAAGATGAACTTAATATATAAAAGTAATTATTATTATTAAAAATATTCAATCCATTTTATGAAGTTAAATTCACATAAATGGAAGAGTATAATTTATAATTAAACCATCAATCGCGACAAAAAAACAGTCTTCTAAAGAAAAATATTTCATAAGGTTAAAATTTTTATATATCAGAATACAACATAAAATTTATTTTTATGATATAAATTTGGTTAAACGTAAATTTTTTTTAATACTTTTACTTTTCAAACCATTTAAAACAAAATGAAACTTTGTGAATATTTTAAACGAAAATATAATTTTTAATAAAAACCTGCATTTTTCACTATTCTTAAAAAAAAATCCTTTTAGGAAAATTGAAAATTTTAAATCTAAGATAAATTTTAAATTATGATTAAAAAAATTAATATAATTTTGTAAAATAAATTTTCAAAATATGTAAAAATTAATTTTAAAATAAATGCGCAAAATACTACAAAACTGTTTTTTCGAAAAAAATGAATTTTTAAACATAAGATTGCATTTGTATTCTTATCCCATACGAAGAAAAAATACTAGATCAATGATAATTTTCTTTATTGAATATATAATCAAAAAATTTCAATAAAATCATTCACTAATAGTGATTAAATTATTTTTTAAGTTAAAAATAGTTTTTCTACAAAAAATTTGCTTTATTTTCAATTTGTTTTTATTTTAATATGTAATTAATTTGTAACTAAAAAATTCATTTACTGCATATGTAAACCATATGTTTTTCTTAAAGTATTTACCATTATTCACACCCTTAAATATGATGGTTAGTTGAAAACATTAATTTTAAATAGTTATACTTTAATTACAAATAACTGTTCGTTTAAACTTAGTGTTACGTATAACACAAGATATTAAAGAAATTAAATTTATTTGAATATAAAATATCAGGGTGTTACATTATACACCACATAAAAATAATTTATCTATTTAAATTATATTACTATGATATAAATAATAAATAATATGTTTTCCTCATCATATCCTTAGGTTCTCAGGGAGCTTCCTTAAATTGGGGATTTGACCACAAACCATTGACTAAGTGAGTGGTCATGTTTTATAGACCTATCTCTCTATGATCCTTATTCTCGACCATTTTTTCCTCATAAGGGATATATTTCACTATTAGTATAAACTATGAGTTTAGTACATGATAAGGGTCATGTATGTACTTCCTCTAGATAAATACATAGAGCACATCATGATCTTGAATGTTATTCATTAGAATATAAAAATGATAAGCTACCATCTTGATATTATGAATAATATGAAAAGATATAATATATACAGGGAATAACTTTCCATTATTTCCTAAACTCAAAACCTTATTCCAAGGCGATATTCCTTGGAGTACCATATCACCAACTTCAATCTCTATATCTCACTTAAAATTGTCTGCATAAATTTTCATCCAACTCTAAGATACTCTTTTGTGATGCAAAATGGGTCTAACTGTCTCTGTCATTTCATTAGCTAGATTAGGTTGCAATAGATTTATTTCTCCAAATTCCTCCGATCACATTGGAGTTCTATAATTATTTCTATAGATGGATTCATTATGATCCATTTGAATTCTCCAGTGAACACTATAATTATAAAAAAAACAACCAAAGAATGATGTTGGTCCCATCTACTATGAAATATATATACGTATACATCAACATATCCAATAGGGTTTGAATTGTTCTATCAAAATTAGAATCTATCTAAGGATGATATCCAGTGATAAAACTCAATTACTTATCTAGATCCGGCTGAATAATTCTACCAATCACCGAGGAAAACATTAGATACCAATTAGGTAAAATAGAATGTGTTACTCTATCTAACATTCAAACTTATTTAATATATATTCTGGACGGATAATTAATAGAAATGTATTCTATGACAAAAATTAAGCATGATGATCTCATTAGGGGATCAATTAAAAAAAATGTATTATGTCCTTTAGATGTTTTGGGGAGTCCAATGACAAAATCCATGGTGATTTTTTTCCATTTACATTTTCGAATGGGTAATGGTTGTAACAACTCATTAGAATTTTTTCTCTTAGATTTAACTTACTGACATACCAAGCATTGAGACACATATTCTGAAATATCCCTTTTCATTTTTCCCACAAAAATACTATTTCAAATCTTGATATATATTTATACTTCTACGATGAATATATAATTATGAACTATGGAATTCATCAAGTAGATCCTCCAAATATGGTATGGACATGACACATACGTGGTTTCTAAAAATTTTTACTCTATAACAACCATTGTTGAACATAGATACATTTCTCACCTTTTCTTGCAGATCTACATCATCCTTATGGAATTATTTAATCCGTAAAAGGATATATGGTTGAGCATTAATTTAAGAAAAATAATATATATTCCATTCCATCAAGATTTCTAGATCCATACTTTACAAATATAGATATATTGGATCTTTTGTGATCGTCACCATAGATAAGCTTGCATGATTATTTTATTTCAAATAATTATCTACCTTGTTTGTGTTCCCATAGTGGTAATTCATTAAGCATTCCTAATATTTAATTATCTCTAACCATATTCCCTATCACATATTTAACATTTTATGTGTTAATATATATTTCAAAATTTCATGTTCAATATATATATATGACATTTTTTCCATAAAGATAATGCCTCCATATCATCAACATAAAAATTACTGTTGTTAGCTTCAAATCACAAGTTAGGTAATTTTTCATAGAAACATTAAATTATATATAACCATGTCATTCTATATGATAATACAACCTAGTCCCATTTTTATGCATCCATATAAGTCAAAACTATTATCCACTATATGGTAATGTAAGAACTAGTGCACTAACTAACCCTGTCTTATGTTACTTGAAATTTTCTAAACATTTCTCTATCTAAAGGAACTTGGTTACCTTTCAAGTAAATTTGGTGAGTAAATCATACATTCATGAGAAATTATTCACAAAGTGTCAATAATTTCCAGCCAAACCAAGAAATATATAAACCTCAACAATCTAGGTTTCTCTTTTCTATTTATTAATAACTTCTTTCATTTTAGGATCCACCAAAATACCATTACATGAGATTATATGACCCAATAATGATACTTTTTAAAAATAAAATTCACACATGGTAAATTATTTACACTACTTATCTTCCTTAGAGTATTCATCAAAATTCTCAATTGATATCCTAATCTTCATTTCTCTTTTAATATATAAGAATATCATCGATAAACACCACAAAAAACTGATCATGTTAATATCTAGGGAGTCTATTCATTAAATCCATTAATATAATTGGGACATTTGTAAGACCAAATGATGTCACTATAAATTTATAATTCTCATACCTTTTATGGAAGGATGTCATGGGTATGTCTTCACTTGTAATCCTCAAATGATAGTACTTAGTTTAATTATCAATCTTTAAAAAGTATTGATTCATTTATAATTAGTCAAATAAATCATCCTTATGGTATAGAGTATAATTGTTCTTGATAGTTATCTTGTTATGTTCTTACTGATCAATTCATAATCACATTTATCTACCTTTATTCATTTGGAAAATAACTGGTCCACCTCAAGGTGATAAGCTTGGATAAAAATTCCTCATCAATATTCTACTAGAGTTGTTTATTTAATTAAAATAACTCAACTCGGTCTATTCTATGAGGATTATTCGAAATGAGTGTAACACTAAGCATGAGTTCTATTGAAAACACAACATCAAAACTCATATAAAGACAATAGAATACTTCAATAAATACATCAATGAAATCCAAAAAAAATTGGTAGGTCCTAAATGTTGAGTTTATCCCCAACCATGTGATGAAAATAGAATTTATTAATAAGAATTATGACCCACAAGATATAGGTAATTTACATTTAGAGTTTTTGTTCATACTTACATAAATAAATGTTCATGGGTTGTTTTATAATATGGGATGTGACTTCTCTTGATCATAAATTAATATGGTCTCCATATAAAGAAATATATTCCATTCCGAGATTCACATAAAATTATTCTAAAGGTACAATTAAAAGATTTGTAGGAAGAACATTTCCACAAAAATCAATTAGATAGGAACTGTAGACTTGATATATGACCATTGTACCATTAGAATAGTTTACCACTAAATATCTAATCATTGTGCGGGTAATTAATTACCCTATTAAATTTACATAGATATAAATAGTGGGTAGATATAAAATTAAATAAGATATTAATTGTTCTATAGTGGATAATAATTGTACCTTTCACCATGTTATTCTCGTAACCCACTTAATTAGTCCTGATCACAAGTTATTTCCCATTTTCATGGATCTAAATATATTGTTGATTTTAATCATCATCATAAACATTTAGTTTCGTGAACTTCTTATAATTGTTCTCAAACTACTTGAATTTAAATAATTTAAGGGTTAATGGTGTATTAGTTGGTGTTATCACCTCCTCCATTTCATTAACCGCCCATTTCATAACCTTTAAACATTCATGGGCTTCATGACCCACTTTCTAGATTAATATAACCCCCCATTTCCAATCAAGATATCCCCTTAATGTTTCATCCAACATTTTTGGAATGTATATAGATGGAATTTATTTCCACCATGTGATTTATTTGAGTATTTATGTGACTTGATTTTCATTTTATTGTAAAAACCATGGGAATGGTGGGAATATAATATTTTTATTTCTACCATGAGTTTACATAGAATGAATTCTCCATATATACTAAATTATCTTATAGCTATATCCATTTTTATTCTTGGTTTTAAACCACTAAAGAATAAAAATATGTATCTTTCAAGGGTAATGATTAAACTAGAGGCATACATTTCTTGTATTGTAAAATTTCCCTGATAAGTACAAATGTATTAATCATCTTTTTTCTTAAGCTCAAGGAATTTCTTCTCTATATTTTTATATAGAATATATGGGAATTACTTACTATCAAATATCCTGTTAAACTCACCCCATTCCATAGAGTGAATTTATTCCTCTTGTATCGTGTTCTTAATAAGCTTCCACCATTGATCCGCTTTTCATTACAAAAAAAAATATAATAACCTTTTCATGTTCTGAGAACTATAAAATAGAAAATATCTTCTCAATGGTGTTGATCAATTTCTCAACTACTAGTGGATAAAAATACCCACTAAAATATGGTGGATTTCAACTCATGAAAGTATCAATAGTACAATGTTTCCTCCTTTAAACACTAAGAAGATCAAGATGATTCATGGCCTAAGAAAGTTATGTTATCATAGAAACAACATTCTATAATCCAAATCCAAAAGAATTTGGTTACTCCAGTGGACAAAAATTGCATTACCATCACATTCATTACTATCATGTTGTCTTCTGGTTCTGTAAATTAACTAAAAAAATTAATGTATGAGAGGAAACCACATAATAATGAAAAATCTAAGTGTTTTCTATATCACGACATCATCTTTTTATCCCATGATACCTTATATTTAACAATGGTCATCCATGGTAATCATTTATTCAAACCATTTATAATTGTTCATAAATAAAATGTGAATTAACGCAAGAATATCCCGTAGGAGTATCAAACTAGGTGTGAAATAAGGGAACCCTCACAATGCACTAGAATTATAGATTATATATACTCGAAAAACTCTTTTTAGGTTTATTACCCCTAGATCCATCTTTTCCAAAACTACATCAACTAATAGAATCCAGATAGAGATATTTTTCAAGGAAAACCTCATTCTTCTCTTTAAAATAATTTATAAAGTTCTCTTATATATATAATTATAAAAATTGTTTTCATAATAGTTTCTAAAAGTTAACTAAACCTTGCTTTGATTCCAGCTAAAATGACCCAAAATTTTCATAAAAAGCAATACATATTTTTATATGAATTTTAAATAAATTTCATAAATACACGCACATGGATCATATATTTTTATGTCTTTGGAGACTAGATGCATTATCATCTTAATTTAGGAAATATTTTCAACATCTCCCACAAAGACCTCCCTATTTAGGACTATTCATAGTCATAACAAACAAAAAAATTCCATTATAACCCAGGGTAAACATGACATAATAATGGGAGAGTTCAGATGCCCAATATGGTTAAACATAGTACATATCAATCAATGATCATATGAAATCATAAAATAAGAAAAATAGTATGAGATCCTAACCATAATATACAATGTTTATAACCAATCTGTCAAAGATAATAAACATGAGTAAAGGCACAAATCATTTTCATTTCATAAGGCATGAATCATTAATGTGAGAAATTATAATAAATCAATCAAAAACCATAATTTCATGTCATAAAAGTGTGTCAAAAATGTATTTATATAAACAATTTTGTATTTAATGGTTAACTACCAAGGACAAGAAGACATGTTGGACCATTCCTCATCACCTATTTTCCATATTGGATCAAGCACAATGTCTTTTTCCATAGTGTATCAGGTACATTGACTTATTTCCCATTTTTATATAATGAGATATAAAATATTACACAATTCATTATAGGGATATATAATTTTGGACCCAAATATTACATAATGAAAACCATATATATATGTTTTACATTACCATAAACCATTATTCATATCATAATATCATAACCTATGGAATGAAAAAACGTTTTATAAACATTTCATCAATTAATCATAGAATAAACCATGAAAAATAAATGGGGTTGATAAAAATATCATCATTAAAATGTAAAACCATCTAAATGAACAATAAAAATGGAATAATTGGATCATATCCCAATTAAATCATAATTAATATCAATGTACATTATCATAGTTGAAATTTACTTGAAAATATTACTCAAATATTGCTTGTGGAAAATAATGTTTCCACTTTGAAAATCCATTTTAAAAATTGAAATATTTCCACAATATTATGTAAAAAAATTTATTTTAAAATAACATAGAAAAAATATAATGTAATCTTAAAATAATCAAGTAGTTATAATGGTAGTAAATCCTATTCATGTCGTATAAGTTAAAAGAATGTATTCATTTTAGATTTATGAAAAAGTCAAAAATTACCACATTTAGACAATGAAAACAAGGTCTATTTTAAACAATTTTTTAAAAATATAATCATGGGTAAAAATGGTTTTAAAAAATCATAGTAAAATAATAAAAATATTCCTAAAATAATTTATTGGAAACATGGTTATGGAAGAAAAATTATTTTAGACTGAAGTGAGAAATAAAGTTAATTTTCACTTTAAAAAATTATTTAGATCTTTTGAGTAATTAAATTGAGAAAAATGAAATTATAACATGTATTTTATAGAAATAACCATAAAATAAGAAAATTAATGGAATTTATCAAATAAGGATAATATAATATCTTCAAAGTAAATTTGAGCATAATCAATCTTGATAAAAATATGATTGAAACATAAATACCTTTCCTCAACTGTTATATTTTTTTATACATGTTTGAACCTCCTATAGAATAAATAATGGTTTAATATAATTTTTTTCCAAAACCATACTCCTACATATATATAATTTAATTATATCCTTATAAATCCATTTAGTACAATTCATTATTAAAATCACTGTTTCAGGTGATGACTGCTTCATTTTCCATATATACTTAGGTTTAGTAGTTTCTACCCTTGTATTTTTATTATAGTTACATCATATAAAATATTTTAATCCTGATATAAATATAATATTTATTTATTATATAAATATCTCGAGTCATACGTAAAATTATATATATAAAAATTTAATACACCTCTAATTGAGACAGTGGTCTGTATATATGCATGGACAAGGTTTCATTTTTATGGATAAAAAAAGAAGGTAAATAATATTTAACTATTTAAGAATAAATATAATATCATATAGATCATATATATATTTACTAAATATATCTTTTTTTACCATCTATTCCCAAATAATGTAAAAAATGTATCACAACACTTCGTGGAGGCAGTAGATCACAAGTATGCAAGAGCGGCGTTATCATTTTCCACTAGATTAGAATGTAAGAAGTCATATGAGATATTATAATAATAGAAGTATATTTATGTTATAAATATCATATACATACTTTAAATACACAATTATATCAATTAATGAGATACAATGATGGACACCAAATTATATTGGTCCACATGTTGTAGTCCACCATACACATGAACGACAATTTCATTGACCATTTGATAAAATAAAATATTTCTATAGGTTATAAAATAAACATAATAAAATATAATTATATGATATATAATTTTTTTATTATATTTAATTTATTATTACCTCCTTTAATGTATTAAAATAAGGATTATAAAGAAAGAACTTGGTTAAGACAATTACATTTTTTAGAAAAATACCCTTTGAATTTCTCTTTAAAGATCACAAGGTTGATCTTTTGGGGATACTAACCTATATAGAACATGTATAAGGTTGCTGGTAATATAATTTTTCATTCTTTTATAGAAATAAATTACTTAATATATATGAATAAGTGAGGGTAGGAGGTTCCCATTTATAATTGAGGTGAGTGGCTCCCTTGTAATTTTTGAATGCTTTAAAATAATTTCAACTCACTTCATTGAAAACATAGTTAAAAAATGGACCATTACAAAACCTTATACAATATTCGGTTGAAATATTCCAATAAAATATAAGTTATTCACGTTTTTAGGTCATTTTAATCCTTATATTTTTAGTTACCCCCCATTAAACCTGTTTTATCGTTGAATATTGTAACAGATTTTTAATGTTTTACTATTAATTAGAAAAAAATTCACTTTTTGTATTATTAGATAATAATTATTAGTATGATTAAATTTATTTATCCATTTTATGAAATTTAATTAATAGAGGGTGCATAATCTAATTTTTAATTAAATTTACAATCATGATGAAAATGTGGTTTTCCATAGAAAAATCTTTCTTAAGTATTAAACCTTTTTATATAAAACTTCAATAAAATATTTATCGCAATGACCAAAATTGGATTAAAAGTAGTATAATTTATATATTTTACTTTTTAAACCATTTTAAATCAAAATGGGTCTTTTTAAATGGTTTAAATGAAAATATTATTTATAATTAAAATATTTACTTTTTCACTATTCCTCATAAAATTAATTTTTTCAGAAAATTCTCAAAAAATCAATCAAAGATAATTTTGAAATATGTATTTCAGAAATAAAAATAATTTTTTAAAATTAATTATCAAAATTTGTTAAAAAATAATTATAAAATAAGTGCGCAAGACATAATGAAACTATTTTTTAATATAATTTTTGTGAATAAAATTGGATTTCTTCTATTCCTGAGGCCTGAAAAAATATTAGATGAATGATAAAAATTTTTATTGAATATATAATATATAAATTTAATTAAAATAATTCACTAATAGTTATTTATTAAATTTATTAATATAAAAATGCATTTCATGCATGAAAAGTATTTTTCCTAGAAAAAACCTATATTTTTAATTGGTATTTATTTTCATTTCTAATTAATTAATAACCAAATGATTATTTTTATACATGTATAAACAATATTTTTTCATAATATATTTATTCCTATTAATATATTCCAATCCAACAGTTAGGTGGTACCTGACATATTAAATAATAATATGTTAATAGTATATCAAGGTTTATTTATAAATGTTGTTTCATATAACGCTTGATATCAAAGAAATTTATTTTATTTTAATAAAAAATCTTGGACAATTAGTGGTCCTGGAAATCATAAGGTGTTTCTTATATATATTTTCTAGTGGAAATTTTCATGTTCAACAGATCGAGAAAATACATTAGAAGAGGGGTTATTGAGCTATGGTTATATCTCCATAAAGCATTACCGATGCCAAAGTGTAATTCCATAGACCTGAACTCCTAAAACTGATTCCATAAAGAAATAATTTCTATAATTTATTTGATAACAGATCAAAAATCATGTATGTCACCATCTTAATTACAAAATAAAAAAAGATTATTTCACTATTACATTCTTGTGGTTCTACTCATGTTTAGTGCTTTAGATCATTATGACACATCATTAACTAATAAATCCCATTTCATTATCAACTAATGAATTGTTTTTCCATTATATAAAAAACTACATAATTCATGATGAGTCTTTAATACATAACATAAATTATTTCACATGTGTTATCCTTCTTAAATGTCAATTGTACAATTTTTCCTTAAAACCTAGGGAAATGGAAACATAAGAAGGAGTGATCTCAAATTCCTAGTTGGGGAAAATAAAGAACTAAGGAAATTATGGAATAAACATTTCATGAATATTATGAAAATAATAAGTATACAACCTGGAACCATAAGTAATATGAAACCGATAGCATTCTATATCCATGATAATAAATAAAAACGTGGATATTAATAATATTGTTATCAAAATGATTGAATTCATAATTCCAAACATCAAAATATTATTTCCAAGTCTTTATACCATGATATTATCTTATTATTAGGAGAGGCATACACCAAAATCAAAATTTTTTTATCTCATGAAATCCATCGATTCATCTAGGGGATACATAATTCAAGGCCCCACCGATCACTTGATTAATTCTAATGCATTCACCATAAGAGCAAGAAGAATTGTCAAACCATTACCTAATTATCCTATTTCTATATAAAATTAGGATTATTTGTATAATAAAAAATAATGAAGGAAAATACTTTTCCCCTGGATAATAAAATGGGTAAGATGATCACAAATCATCAACATAAAGAAAGTGGATGTTCAAACAATGCATATTCAACATTCTAATAATAATCTGTATTGGAATAACAATGTACATAATTCTATTACATTTCCTCATATCAATTAAAATGATAAGATGATCATAACCCATCTAGAGAAAGAAGGTGGATGGTTAGAATAGTCATAGTCAACATTCCAAAAATTGGTTTTAAATGATAGTGGTTTGGTAAAAAACCAAAAAAAATATTAGAGACAAAATTTGAAAAGAAAAGTTACATGAGTCTGAAAGACGTGATTTTTTTTGCAGTCCCTATCATAGAGAGAAAGAAAATTAGATGGGAGATCATCCAGCCCAGTACTGTCATCATTGGATCCCATATTAGCGAGGCCATCTATAACCTTGTTCTCTTCACGATTGGTGTGAGTGAAAATGTAGTTGGCATCCATGAATGAATATAGACAATCCATCCAACTTGATGTAAGTGGCCATGTGAGGTTTACTACTCCATTCAAAATGGCTTCTACAATATTCAATAATTTGATTTAAATCCAGATATTATTCCATCCCAGATGCTTTTCAAAAGAGATAGCGGGAATCACACTCATCATTTTAGCTTCTAGAGAAGAGCTGAAACTGCAGCTTCCATAGAAGCAGCCTAACATCTTCCCATAGTGGTTTCTAAAGATTTCACCATGAACCATGGGTCCCGATTTTCCTTTAGAAGAACCACCAATAGGAGTAATGATCCATCCAGGAGGCAGATCTTGGAAGAAGACATAAAAAGTATGTTTAGGCTGGGGGTAAATGCCTTTCAACCCAAGCTGTCGGAGAATCCCAAGTTCCCTAACCGTGTTGCTACAATGATCCTTTTGTATAAAGGAGGCTTTCCAAATGGAAATAAGGATTCTCATGTTACCTTTATTTATACTTGATGATTACTTGTTAGGAATATAAGAATTTATATCATACTAGATCAAATGGAGACGCTCATATATAGCTTTTTTGAAGATATTATTGATTTGTTAAGAGTCAATGATATCCACAAAACCATTAGTTGAGAGATGATAGAGTCATAAAGTAACTATCTACACTCAAAAAGATAAAAAACATAATTCCAAATATAAGTGGTCGTAGAAAAAGAATGAAATAGGTGATAAATATTTCCTGATGTTGGTTACAAAATGAAATTTACAGCAAATTTGAATCTCAAATGATTGAAGGCACGTGTCATTTGATATCCTTTTTGAGCAATACGCCAGAAAAGAGTGATTCTCGAAGGCTTTAACCATAATTTGATAATTTTTTATACAACTCAGAGTTTTGTCAGAGTTATTAAAAATATGATCATAAAATCTTTTTGAGTGAGGCATGTTGTTGTGCGATGTTTCCCAAATTAAAAAATCATCAGTGGTGGTAATGGGATAATTGTTAATTACATTCTTAATATTGTCCTGTATATTAGAGTTTTGAGAGAATCACATATATTTAATGGTATTATTATTGTTTTTAAGAGATTGAGTGGTGCAAACCTGAGAAATGAGAGGAAGACCAGTCTAGTTAGCAAGACATAAATTCAAGTTGGAGTCCTTTCTATATTATCTATAGCATAATAAAGTCCATTAGATCTCACACAGTAATCTTATGAAGTACATCTTCTGTTGTCCAATGCAAACTATATTCCTATCCCGATGGGCAGTCACCCAACAACAGTTTGACATCCTGTTTGTGCCTCAAAAAGCTATCAAGGTCCAAGCATTGGAATATTTTGTAGCAGATCATCCCTTGACAGAGGCCACCTCATCAGATGTAGTACTCTCCAACAAAGAAGTCTTCTCTATACAAAAGGGGTCCGGAACATGGGAAATGTACTTTTACGGCGCATCCAGAAGCCTGACAGGTAAAAGAATGGAAGACCCAATATCTAATAAGGTGGGGCTAAGAGTCATACTCATATCCCCAGAGCAGGCCATTTTTTCATATTCCTTCATCTTTTTAGAAGGATGCACAAACAATGAGGTAGAATACTAGGCCCTCATTTCAGGTCTATAGCTCATACTCCAGGCGCATGTATAGCACCTCAATGTAATAGGTGACTCAGAACTGGTCATCAAGAAAGTCATTGGTGACTATTCTATTAAGAAACGGGAGATGATCCCCCTTTTAGACCACATCCGAGGGTTAATGGAAGAGTTCCCCACAGAACTGACATTGTCCAATGTCCCTCAGCCTTAGAATGCCTAGGCCGATGAATTATCCAATGCGGCCACAACCATGTATTACCCAGACCGGAATGAAACATTTATCAGCATTGCACACCATTGAATGGTCTTTCCATATGTTCAAACTAACATGGAAGAAATAAACAACGTCAGAACTTTACCTGAGCCATATTCTCCTACTACAGTCGGGATTAATCCCATTACGAACTACCTTTAAAGGGGAGAACTTCCATCAGATAGCGCTAGAAGAGAGAAACTACGAAGAAGGGCAGTCAATTTTGTCTTATATTTTGACACAAGCTAACAAAAGGTCCTCTAAAAGTGAGTCCTTGACTGAGTCCTTATCAGATTCATTGATGGAGAATATACTAGTGTATTCATTAATTAAGTACATTCTGGAGAGTGTAAGGAAAATCAATTGGGATCCAAGATATCCCAATAGATTTGAAGTCTTGGATACTATTAGCCCACCGAGGCATGGGATTGCGTGAACATTACCTCAAAATTCCACTCCTTCCAAATTCATGCCAACTTCATTCATCATCCCCCAGATATACTTCACCAAGATAAGAACTCCTGGATATTCTCCATCTATGGAATGGACATCGTGGGACCATATCCTCCTGCCACGGTCAAACAATTCAAAAATATTCACATAGCGACTGATTTCTTTTCCATGTGGGAAGAAGCTGCACCCCTTAAAGAAGTCAGGGCAAGAAGCATTGTCAGCTTCATGAAATCCAACATCATCACCAGATTTGGCCTCCCTCATACAATACTAAAGGGCATTGGAACCAACATCTTCTCTTCAAAATTCAAGAAACTATTCTAGGAATGTGGTATCAAGACCAACTATTCATCATGCTACCACCTGGTGGCCAACAGATAGATATAGGCCTTCAACAAGACCCCATCCAACATAATTTAAAAAATGGTGGACAAAGACATGAAGTCATGGATAGAGAAACCCTTCCATTCATTGTGTGTCTATTGAAACATAACTCACACCACTACCCAAGACACTCCATACTCATTAGTATACAGAACAAAAGTAGTAATTCCAATTGATCTCAATTTCCCATCACTCCGCATTTCTATTTGTGATCAACTGTCTGACGATGAGCAAGAGGAAAAGTGATTTGATGAATTGGATTGACTGGATGAGAAGGGGTTGCACACATTTAACCACATAGAGTATATCAAAAAAGGGTTGCATGAGCCTTCAATAAAAAGGTTTGTCTTCGGTCTTTCCTCGATGGAGAATTGGAATTGGTCCTCCAGACCCTGCTGATATCAGGAAAGAAGCCATTGAATCTGGATCCAAAGTGTGAGGGAACATATATCATACAAAATTTCTACTCCAATGGATCATATTCCCTAAACTCCAAGAATGGAAAGATCACCACCACTCCTACAAATGTGAGATTTATGAAAAATATTTTGTGTAACCATAAGAGTAGTTTTTGTCTGAGCTTCCAGACGTTAAACTGCCAATCCCAAGATGTCCATACTACATGACAATAAATTGCATAGTAAATAATTCATGCTATAGGACATTAAATTATAAATTCCCCTCGTCCTTTCCGCATGCCAATAAAATGCACGGTATATTATCCCTGGGACATGAAAATAAAAATTTTCACACCAGTCTAAACTCTATGACCCTAAACCAAGAGCCAATAATCCTGGTACTATAACCTCAAATTTTCTAGGATTATCCCCCCCCCATAGGTGCATTCTGGAGGCTCCTAGCCTCATTCATGTTGGTTCTATTACAAAATCATAGCATGAACCCCTTTTTGGAAGCGATTACCACCATTCCAAGCTCTATGACCCCCAAACTAAGAGAAATATGTCCTAGTTACAGAACATTAAACTACATAACAAGACAATGTCTTCACTTTAGAAAACATTGGCCTCCCGGCATTAGTTATCTATTGTGCCACGTTAAAAGAACTATGTAAGGATTGATTCTTACCCTTGAAGGATACATAGTGATGCCATGATTTATGTATCCTGGCCTTGCTGCCATTAAAATACCCCCCCCCCTTGCATATAAATCAGATTTTTGTAGGAAGCCTCTTTGAATTGAGAGGGATTTGAGAACTATGTACAAGTTTATTTCTACCCTCACAGGATATGTAGTGATGTCTGGATTTCTGAATACTATCCTAGAAACCATGAAAAATTTCTCCCTCCCCTGCGTATAAGTCATATTTTCATAGGAAGCACCTTTGAAATACATGGGCTTTGAGAAATACATACGTCTTGATTCTTACCCTTGCAGGATACATAGAAATGTCGAGATTCATGTATTTTGACCCAACCACCCCCAAAAAATGAGGACCCTCTTCCTTACTGCAAGACGATAAACTGCATGGAAATATTTTATTTTCCTATTAATTCACCACCATCCTTACAACATGACGTTAAACTACATGGAATACCATTACACAGCGGGTCGACACAACCCTAACCGTATAAAAATAAATTGCACGACAATCGTCCTTATTGCTTGACGCTAAAATTCATAGAGCCCATTTTTACTACATAACCATAAATTGCATGGTACCATTCATAATCCACTCCAGATACACGGTAAACCATGACTGGAACACTCCTTGAATTTTTGGTTGCATCATTTCCATGCATCAGACTCCATGACTCGGAGGATTGCTGATCTTCATAATCTATCAAGGCCATCAGAAGTGGAAGGTCATAAACCTGCGAACACCTTTTCATGACTATTCATACCATTCCCTCAGGAACTCTACATATTCATCAATATGGCCTATCTACTAAAGGAAAGTCTTTCGCATGCAACGCTCTTCCTAGCTCTACACTCTTACTAGACCCAAATCCCCCATATCACATTTCCCAATTCAAAAATTTCTGGAGGAATGGTTTACATTTTTTCCCCTTCATGTCCAGACATTTCCAGGGTGCCCCTACCTGGTTAGCTTTCATATCCACCCATGGTTTCTATGAAAGGTTTCATCGATGACATCATTCCAGAGCTATGATTCATTAACCCAATAGACAATCACAATATGGTTGTTTCTCACACGCTCCGACACATCTCTCCCAATCTGAAAGAGTCTGTGTCATGGGTGATTCTGGATCTTCATAATCATTCAAGGCCATCAGAAGTGTAATGTCATCAAACTACGAACACCTTTTCATGACTATCCATACCATGCCCTTAGCAGCTCTACATATTGATCTCCCCTGGACCGTCTACCAAGGGAAAGTCTTCTTCAGGAGACACTTTTCTTATCTCCATATGCTTACCGGCCATAGAGCCCCCATACCACATCTCCAAATTCGAGAGACCCTAGGATTAATGTTTACACCTTCATCCCCTATTTTTGATCATAGCACGCTAGAGAATCCTAATTTTATTATCCCATAGGTAACCGTAGCATCAACCAATGCTGGTCTGAACTCTATGACCATTAAACTAAGAGGAAATTTTCCTTAACACACGATGTTAAACTAGACGGAATGAAAGTGTACACCAAACATAGGGAAAATCAACAGAGGGAACTTCTCGATCTTCAAAGACAACTACGACCTAATATATCCAATATGACCAGACATACCCTTTCTGTACATCTGAATTTGTGACCCAGATAATCATGGATCCTCATAGACATCCAAGGCCATCGAACATGGAAGGTCATCGACCTGCAGACGCCATTTCATAATTATGCATACCATGCCCTCAGTGGCTTTGCATATTGATCTCCCCTAGCCCTTCTACCAAAGGCAAGTCTTCCGAAGGAGACACTCTTCCTATCTCCATAAGCTCAATGACCCTAGAGACCTTATATGATTCCTCTTATTCCAAGAGGCCCCAGAATCACAGTTTTCAATATCTACATCCTTCCCACATCTTGGATATTTTAGGGTATTTAGACCATGTTACGTTCTAATCCAGAGTGACCCTTACTGATGCGTCCTTACAATATGATTATAAACTGTACGGAGCACTTCCTCACTACATGACAATAAACTGCAAAGGACAAGTTCCTTGACATTCAGAAATGACCCCAGTTATGATCATTTATATATAAATAAGGAAAAGAAAATTCCTTGCATCCTTACCGCATGATGTTAAACTGCACGGTCATGAAATAACTCTTCATGGGTTCAGTCATGAAATGAGGCTTCCCTTTCTTCCCCAATGCCCGTGCCAAACGTTCATGGATCCTCATCTCACACCCACTTAAGATGAATTAATTCACCCATTACAAGGATATCTAAACCCAAAATGCTCCCCCGTATCCATAAACCCCCTCCTCATGGATCACACTCTGTAACCAGAAAGAACCGAACTCCCACATACTACCCCTGGTGTTCTTAAAACCAAAAATCCCAAAAGTTTCCCAAGTATTTGGAGAACACAATCATTGACCCAAGCACATGTTTCCATGGCTCTGAATACCATGCCCCAAGTGGCTCTGCAAATTGATCACCCCTAGCCCTTCTACTAAAGGAAAGTTTTCCTTAGGCAATACTTCTTTTAGAACACCTCCTGGTCTCTGAGCCCTCATATCCATCCTGGGATTCAGATACTCTCAGAGATTATATTTTCAAACCTTTCCAAAATTACATCTGAGTATGGTGGGAAATTTCTGGTTAATTTCCCGAGAACTAGGGAAATCCATTCCATTTTGAAAGAATGTCCCAGCTGCATGGCTTTAAACTGCATGAAGTTCTAATCCTCCTTCACAACGACCAAGTGTGTGTAGAAGGAGTCTCATATCCATATCCATGATTGATATAGATGTCCCCAAACCCTTTGAAATCATGTCCCTTTTTATCCACCCCTGCTGGTCTTCATAATCTAAACATCCATGAAGTTACCCAGCCATAAAAAACAGACAGTCATTGACATAAGGACACCTTTATATGACTATGAATACCGTTCCATCAACAGGTCTACATATTAATCACCCCTGGCCCATCTAACAAAGGAAAGTCTTCCTTAGGTGATGATTTTCCTACCTATGTACACCTATATGGCTCTTATGCCCCATGGCTAGCCCTGCTTTCTGTTTAAACTTGAATGAAAAAATTCTCCACCATATATGTCAGAGAGGTATTAAAGAATCCAAAATCTGTAAAAAACCTCATAGGGGACCTCCCCCCACCACATTTGGTCAAATATGTTTGACCTAAAACATCAGTAATTATTTTCTTATTTTATGGAATTTAAACCACTCACAGAAACCGGGTTGAAACTCACCAGGACAAAAACCAGCAAAGGGAGTCTTGGGAAAAATCCAAGTATCAGCTCATGGGGCCTAAACCTTGTATGGAATTGGAAAAACATTCAGCAAAAAATAATTCATGAGGAACAATGCCTGTTAGGATGAGAAACCGTAAAGGGCGGCCAAAGAAAAATCCAAGCTATACCTACTAAGTCCAAACTAAATGATCCTAGTCAAAAATTTGGGTATCATTAGAAGAGGCACAATATTTTTAGGGTTTTCCTATGAGACCCGAGAAATAACCAAACTATGCTCGCTATTCCCCTTGGCTTGGGAAAAAATTATAGCTCGATTCAGTGATCTCAACTTACATATTTTGTGTCATGATTCAAAATTAACATATACCTGATGTGATGCTAATTAAAAGATGCAGAAAAGAGCTGTTTAAAATCCAAATTTCTTCTATTAAGTTCAGAAATAATAGAGGAACATACCTAATTTGGAGTCTCTCCATAGTAAAAGGGGTGGGGGAGAGTACATGATATAATTTGGGATCAAGCTGCAATAAGTACTGGTTCATCCTTTTCAAAATAATGATGAGTGATTTCCATGAGCCATCGATTGTTTGTTCCAAGGAAGTTCTCTCCACCTTTTTGGCTCCAGCTGGCGAAAACAACCTCTCTTGGACAACTTTATGGTCCTGCCCAATTTTTGGAAAAACTTCATAAGTTGCACGCGAGGAGGCAAGTTGTCCCCTAAACTTGGTTACATGGGCTTCTCACTCTCACATCTTTTCCTCTTGAACCGCCACCAAATCACGGGCCTTCACTTACTTGGCCATTAGATGATCAAGTGTTTCTAAAATATCCTAAAACATTGCCACATGGTAGTGGGAAAAGTTGAACATGGTCAGCTTGTCCTTGCAGGAGGTGAGGTCTCCTTGGGCAATGAAAATCTGGTAAATAAGGGAGTGAAGGTACTCGTAATCAATGCTTCCAGAACCCAGATCAATAAATAACCACTGAAAATTATCACCCTCATCGACAAGATTGTCCAGGGGTGTCTTAGTGGAAAGAGAAAGAAACTGGTTCCATGCCTCATTGCATAATTCCTGGTGGCATGCTACAACATCAACACTTTGATCCTCCTCTACTGACACATGTTTATAAGCAGGAAACATCGCCATAAGAGTGAGGATGGACCTAATGCTATTCACCCAAGGTGGGAGACTCTCTTTTCCATCAGAAGGCCCATCCACTGAAGCGGAAGGTGGAGGACTAACTATAGCCTTTGGGATGATCATCGATACTTTGTTGTTACTATTCCTATGAAGATCTTGGGTGATATCCACAGGAGGGGAGCTATCTGAATCGATCCCCACCGAAATGTGTTGCACTGATGAAATCCCTCCTAGATGCTTTTGATGATGGATTGAGCGCCTTATAATCATGAGTGCGGGAGAAATAGGTATATCCATCAGGGTTGCTAAAGGAAAAGAAGATGAAGGGGTGGCTGTTGCTCCTCTTGTGACAAAGGGAATGTGTGGTGTCTCTATCAGGGCAGCAGAAGGACAAGAAACAGTGAAGGGTTTCTGTACATGCCAAACTGGTTCTCTCAACATCCCCATAGGGTAACAATCGACCTATAGTTGGGCATACTATAGTGATAGGAAATCAGACCATGTTGTGTAAGGATTAATGATATCTCTAGCATCACCCTCATACATCATCATACATTACAATTGATGGAGGACCACATGATGATATTCTCCCCTTAGTAGAATAACAAGAAGCAACACAGTGTTTTTAAGGCCTCCAAACTTCCTAGAAAACTGGGAGGGGAGGTATGGTTCACTAATAACTACTATGTCTATATGGGTGGTGAGCATCCCATCCCAAAGATTGATGAGTTTTTAAAATTCCTCCAATGAACCTTCCCTGCCGCCTCTCAAGGATCTATGAGGAGTAGGATGTAGAGAGAATGAGAAATAAGAAGTGTCATTCAACAACCCAACCACGTTACCAGTGGTAAGTGTTTGGGGACGAAAAATGGAAATACTATGGAGAGATGGATGAATGTCAAAATGGGGAATTTGTGCAGTATGCCAATACTAATAATTTGGTAAGAGTTTCACCATCCACCTGTACAAGAATTGGAACAGTCCAACGAGACGATGCAAAGACCTACCTTCCTAAATCTATCCCAATAATTTATAAAGTTGGGAGAGGGTAGGAAGGGCCAAATTAATATATCGACCATCCTCCAACATGGATTCCATCATCAAAGAGCAGGCTTGAACCCTATTGTATGCATCACGATATAGGAAGAGCCATCCTCTTAAGAATATGGTGAAGAAACATGCTAGCCTAAGCTCAGGTGAAACGATGGGATGAAGCTTATATCCCCATGAGGCATACCATCCTGCTTCAAGGGTAGCACAATATGACCTTAGAGTTTGGAAGGATTGATGGGTTGGGTGAGTTCGACTATGGCGCACCTTCAACCTAGGCTCGTTCATCTGTAAGAATAACCTTATCCATGCTTTGAACGGGATGGGGGAACGTGCCTTAAAAGGATGATCCAGTAATCCCTCTATCATAACCAGAAAACTCCTCATCAAAGGGGACATGTGACTGATATCATTCCACATGGATACTTCTAGAAGAAACTCATTGTACATTTCTCTGAGGGTTGGAAGTCCTCCAAGTTGGTGGATGTTGAACTAACTGATCCCCACTTCTCCATGCTATAGGTGAAAGGTGTTGGTACTAGAACAACATTGACTCACTAATTCCGGAAGGATTTTTCCATGAGATAAGATTGCAAACTAAGACACCCAAGCTTCCTGGTGCAAGCTCACTACCTCCAGCTGGTCTGGGAACTCCAGACAGTTCTGGTGCACCAAGAATGCCTAGTCCCACTCATCAGAGAAGCATCCTTCGGCCCCAAAAATCCCACGTAGCTCTCTATCAGCCAGTAGGATTTTCTTGGGATATGTTAATGATTGATGAATATTATCGGACATCTAGTCTTGTAACATCATCACAACACTTGCGGTTTACTTGAGTCCATGTTGAGCCTCACAGGATGAAGATGTTCTCCTCAATTGGAGTGGCGATGATTTATTTGCCGGGGAAATGTGGCGTGGTCATGAACATGCAGTGCCTCTAAATGGATGAAAGGGAGGTTAGGGTCAGGCAGCAACAAAGGTACGTTACCAGGAAGACAAAAATAGTATAGTGACAACTATATGGATAATGGGTAAGGTAAGAGCTCCAGCATTAGGAAAGTTTTCAGAAAGTTGTCATGGGGAATGACGTGGGTTTGAAGATTATTATCACCATTCCTTTCCATGGTGTCCCTTGTCATCATCAATACTATAGAAGTTCATGGGGGTACCATGTTTTCTTCCTACATTCAAAAACCATATCAAGGTTTAGTCCAATGGAAAAAATTCAGGCAAAGTCCAAATATTTAGCAAAGACTCCACAAAGGGAATGCATAGTATGCCTCACATACCGACCCGAAAGTAGGTTTGTGATGCCCATATTACACAAACTAGTGGTGTGCAGAAGAGGTCTGTGACATCCTAGCCCATGTAGAAATAGCCCGTAGTCCGAATACCATGCCCCTATGAGATTTCTCATAATTCAGGACATAAATGAAGTTCAAAAATAAAGTTTCAAAGATTGAAGGATAATTCTAGTCTACGGACCACTGAACCATGTAAAAATTTCCCTAAACATCCCTCTGTGGCCTTATTTTTATTGTTGTTAAAGTTTAATTCATGTCTTGGAAGTTGGTTCACGGATTAAGCGGTTCACGAAGGATGTCATACAAGGAGGTAGTGTGTGTAAGCAGGGAATGCGAGAGCCTTTCACCTAAGGATCCTGTAAAGGAAATGTCACTTGGACCCCTTTATACTGGTGTGGTCCCTCACCTGGTCTATCTCTCTACCACAAACCGATCTCGTGTCAGGTCCACACAACATTGGAACAACCTCCTATTCGTTCCGATTGGACCCCATTCCGATGGGGGGCATTTATAGGGTCCTGAAAAAAATCCTCAAAAGGAAAGAAAGATACCCCCATAAAATCAGTGGAAGAATCTATCCAATCTTCATCAATAATTTGCGCCAAATATGAAGAATGTTCAGAAGAAATGGTGAAAGACCTAACCAGTTCGCATACTAGTTCATCATCAATGGTACGCAGCTGGTTCGGCGAACCATGCCACCCACGGACTCCTTCGCTCAAGAAATGGAGGCAGAGCTCTTACACAGGTGCAAACCAAATGACCGGCGAGTGCGGTCTGACCAATACGTATATGCGGACTGCTCTAGCTGTGAACTATATGGACCAACCCCTGCCACACACAGTGTCGTTCACAAAATGAAGGTAGAACCTTGACCGGCTGTGAAACACCCCTTTGAACAAGTTTTTTTGTGGGAAAGGTGCTATCAATATACTCCGAGAACCTCGACTTGATTAATTCATCCTTAATCCAAGTTTCCTATCATGGGTCTTCACAAATGATACCGCGTAACCATAGATACAACCCTTCCCCCCTCTATAAAGAGATTCCATGGGGGAGATGCAAATGGGTAGATGATTGAGGATCAGATTCTTGGCGATCAGCTTTTGGAGAAGGAAAGGGCTTCCGGGAGCTTAGGATTTCGCAGACCGCGATGTTCTGATTCAAAAACCAGAAATAGGTATAAACTGGGGAAAAATTATTAAGAACTAAATAATTCATAAGTAAAATGATAAACTACATACATAAAATTTGTAAACCACGAACCATGTCCCCTACACAGAAGCACACCCTGCGAATCAGGGAGCATATGCCCCTTATTTTATCCAGTGCGCCGCGTAGCACCCTCCTATATAGGAGACATCCTGACCGGCATTGTTCCCAGCCATCGATTCCCAAGTGGACTCCAACACCGCTTACCAAATTCATATGCGGACCAAACCAGAAGTCTCGTACCATTATAGTTTGTGGTATTCCCCTTAGTTCGTGTACCACACTGGTATGGGGACAACCTCTCCATTCGCATAGAACCTAACTACGCGAAGGGCACCACTCCTCACATGGCCATGTGGCCCGCCAAGGCCTTATGTGTTTCTATACCCTGAGTCATATAAGGCCCTTACAATTCAGTCCAACCCTTCATAATCCCCTCAAAAGTCTATCCATTAGAACCAAGCCAAGGACTCTCCCAAAGACACTGGACCAACATGCTGAAACCTTCATGCTCATTAGTTCACCCTCTTCAGTTCACATACCCACAATAGGTGGAGAAAATGGGATGTCCCATCCCTTGAATAGACATTTAGAGCATTCTTGGGTTCACATACCCAGGACAGTGCACAGTCTGAGCCCAAGAGCCCCTTTCTGCCTATCCACTCTTAAGGATTGAGAGATCCCGCTCACTTTTCCAATCATGGAGCGTCAGTGGTGACCACTTCTCCCCTCCCCTGGAGAGAGCGACAGGGAATCCATCCTGGTGTAAGTCCTACACCATCCTCTTCAAATGGAAATATCCTTTCCCCTTTCATCTATGAAGGTTCAATGCTCCATGCCCTGTCCCACGGTTACCCCAACCTTTTCCACCACGGGCTCTCCTTCCCCTACCAATAGGGGATGAGGCGTGTGCGTTGTCTAATCCTCCACATCCTCTTGTTTCTCATACCGAGCATGACTCACGTGATATTAGAGGTTTGTAAGGTTTATAAAATCAAAACAACCTGAACTACATAGACATTAATCCATGCAAAGACAGGGTACATAGGAAGCCTCCACGAGGTCCAAGCCCAACACCTACTTGTCCCAACCATCTTCACGTCGGTTCACCAAACCTACCCGAACTACGTGGACTTTGATCCTTGACAAAGTAGGGTACATAGGAAGCCTCCCTGAGGTCCAAGACCAACAACCACTAGTCCCGACCATATTCACATTGGTTCACCAAACCAACCCGAACTACGTGGACTTTGACACTTCCCATGGAAGGTTTCGTAGGAAGCCTCCATGAGGATTAAGCCCAACAATCATTGGTCCCAACCCCATTCACGTTGGTTCACCGACCAATTTCTGAACTATGAGTACTTGGTTCCTAACCAAATAAGGATATGTAGGATTCCTGCCAGAAGTATGAAGCTCAAAAGGGTGCCCATTCTAAAAGGTTCCACCTGATTATGTTCTCGTCAAATGGGAAACTTCCATGTGTAATCCCCACATAACCGAACTATGTGGATTCTGATTCCTATCATAAAGATACATAGGAATCCCGTATTCTAGGTTCGATCCAAACATTGAAGTGACTTTCTGTCCCCCCTGAAGATCAATAAACTCCAGAGTGCCCAATTATAAGGCTTGAAACCAGTGCTGTCTGAACAAAATCGAACTTCCCCAGAATAGATAATTCAACGAGAGTAGCTAAACCTCAGATGTATACAATTCTGGATCCCTGCCTATACCTGTGACTTTCAACCTAGGGTTAATCTGTGGATTATATGCTTGGGGATAAACCAAAGATTCATGAACATATAAACATGTCTTAAATCTATAAGATCATCCCAAAATAGGCAATAATTCCCCCCAAAAGGGTGCGATGATCCCGACTACCCATCCTATCAACCAATGTGATATCTTAAGTGTCGTTGGCTATATCCCCCAGTGAGCGCATGCCTTTGGAAAGTAGTTCCATGGATAATTAGATACAAGAATAGTTGGTTGTTTCTCGCTCTTTGAATAAACCCATTGGAGACTTGAAGAATCCATGGAGATAGGGAACCCGATAGAAATGATTAAACAACACCAAACCCCTTTAATCAGACATAGGAACCAATCATGTCCCATTCTCTCCGAAACAGTCATCCAATCCATCCCTAGTATTATTTCAAATTCCACCATTGTAATGATAACTAGGTATATAGAGAAATTTTACTGACCAAATTTAATAAGGAAATCTCTTTATACACATGATGCTCGAATTTTTCCTCTCTGAGTTTTAACAGACATCTATATCTTTAGTATTTCAAGGTTTAATTTTATATTATATACAATCTTGAATGAAATAAAGTAATCCATATAACTAAAATATATATATTCTATATTTGTTTGTATGATGAGTGTACCTACCACTATATAATTTGTAACCTCAAATTCATCTATCATGATTAAAAAATCACAACCCTATTCCCTTGGCCTTTTTTGGAGTTGAGGGTGGTTCTGATACATTATATTACAATTTAGACAATGGTTAGATAAATATCTATGCTCATCACACTTGAAGCATTATACTATAGGTTATGATCACAGAATATTCTTTATGTTGTTTTCATTCTGATGTTGCATCTTTAATCATGCATATTAGTTTCGAGCTATATGGATAGTTTTTCATACTTGTAACACTTTATAAATACTTTGCAGGCAATTTCATGAATTCTAATTCCAACACATGTTTTACATGGGTAGTTTTTTTTCTTCCTTTATATTTTTTAGTTAAAATTTCTTCTAAAATATGGATCTACCTTCCTTTACTTATCATTTAGTCTATGAGACCCCCGTGCATCACCAAACTATATTTTTTACTTTAATATAACACCAAAATATCTATCCTCATAACTCCAAAATCTCAGATTGATAGGTCATTCTGCAGATGTCGTCCTAGTCTACAAAAGAATCAATGAATCTTTCCATCATAGTTAATGAAAAAGAATAAATCATACTATACAAGCATTGTAAAGTTCATTTCATAACTTCCAATATATTTTATCTCCTTTATCATTAACTCAGGTAATTCCATATCTATTTTGGTTTGGAGGGTACATGTAAAATACTTATTGAAAAGAATTTTTTGATGTCTTCTACTCCATAGCTTCATATTAATCCATTAGTTTTTTTGTTAAATATTGTTCACATTTTATTGGCTTATCCCTCTAACTGATATACTACTAAACAAACTTTCCCATTCCTTGAAAAATGGAGTATATAATATATATATTCTATAGTGTTGATATATTATTATATGATGAAAGGATCAGAGGGTCTACTAAATGTAGGTGTACACTGACACATAGAGAATTAAATTGACAGTTTCTCCATCCTTAGTGAATATGGATGCTTTATGTTTTGAAAGATATAATTGATAAAAAAATTTAGAATCCTTATAAAGGTTTAAAATTTAGTTTCCATCATATTTGGGAGGTTATTATTTCAATGTACATTGCTTTCATTATTTACATGGGACCTTCTATTTTCCAACTACATCTTCTTGGAAAAGAAAAAATAAATGAGGAAATTGTAACTTTTTTATATCCTATGATAATAGTCATAATGGGGAGTTTAATCCTATAATTTTCTAATATCATGCTTCTAAGAATTTATAATTCCATCTACCCTTTTCATAAAATAATTAATTTAGTTTCACATTCTTTTTATTTGTTAATATAAAGAATGTGATCAAATGAATCATATCCCTTGTGAGTATCCAACCAGTTGTAATGTTATGGAACTTTTTCATATACTAGGTGAATACTAAGTTAATACCCAAAAAAAATTTTCTTAGTAATTACCCCTTAGTGCATTTGTGCTGGATCCTACATCCAGTTGTTTGTATATAGATATGGATTCCATTGCTATTAAACCACAAACACTATAAATTACCAAAATTTAAGAGGTTTTCCTATATTTACATTTATCTCTAGGGTTTTAAATAATGTTTCATTGTATTAATTTATTCAAATATATATATTTCTTTGATACCAACTATGGTGTCCCGCCATTATATATATATGATTTTTAATATAATTATTTACCAAGATATTAAATTAATAGCTTCAAAGGATATTTTCAAGTATAGTGTCTTAGAAAAGCGGTATATAATACATGATGTAAATAAAAACATAGAATCTATTTAATCTGTTTAAAAACTTTTTTAGAATCCATTCCAGTCAACCTCACTACATATGATTTTATAGGGATATATGTCAATAAAAAAGGTTGATCATACTACCTAGTAAGGGATAAACGAAGGAAACATGTTGTATATGAACATGGATAATTAATTAAGCATAAAAATAGATAATTATCATTAATAAATGAGATATAACAAAAGGGAATGATTATTATTACATGAGTAATTACATGGAAATATATATACAACATAAAATTGAGTAATTCATAAGCATATCAACAAGGTTCATCACTAATGATTCATAGAACATATTACTAAGGTTATTAACCAATGTATAATAAAATTTTACAAGTAATATTTCCTAGGTACTATTAGTATTCTATATCTAGTGATTAATTCTTTATCCAATTCCTTGGATCACTACCAGGGTTTACCCATTATATGTATAACTTTATGTGTGCCACATTGATCATATATTATAGGAACTCTTTTCATCATTTTAACCCATGAGTGTGAAATCTGGGTTTAAAACATGGAAGTACACAATCACTAATTTATAATTATATAAATAACCTTGAATGAATATAGGGTGGGGTACTCACAACATAATTTTATGGCTTAAAAAATGATGGAATGATTTTCAAAACATAAATGGTATACATAACGGTTTATAGATTGGGATTTAAGATATAGAAAAAAATTATTTCATAAATATGGAATCAATTAGATAGTAATGAAATGATTATGAAAACAAGAATATATAAACAATTGAATACAAAATGGATTATTAAAAATGTAGTTCTTGAATAAAAGGGGAGAGGATGTGAACCCCTTACTATATGTGGTTTCTTTTTAAAGCTTGAGAGAAGCCCCTTATAACCATAGAAACTCCTTGGAAGAGATCTTGATATAGAGAATGAGAACAGAATCATGCTCAATGGATTTAGAGTAGAGTGTAATAAAATAATGGGAGGGTCTTTATAACAAAAGGGGGGATTTTTTAATAATTATAAACATATTTTATGAACTCTGAGTTATAAAAAATAGGAAACCATTATTCATCCCATGGTTTTACCCCATATATTTTTCTAATGGGATGTGGATTTTATTATTTAAAATTTTTATAAGATCATATCCTTAAAATAATAGTATTTTAGAGGTGGATTATGTTCTTATTCATAAGGAAATGTTTTTAAAACCTAGAAATATAATTTATGTTGTTGAAGACTCTTTATTGGATTGAAGAATTAGTTGTATTTCATTAAAATAAATCATTTAAATTAGAAAACACATTTTCGGGGGAAAACCCATTATAGTATTTATTATATCAATTTTTAGTCATCATGATTTTTTGATATTTATATATTCATTTTATATTTTAATTTTTACATAAATGTTTTCTTATCTAAGAAAAATATAAAAATTCATGATAGGATAATTTCAATGTTATGATTTAAGAAATTATATCCAATTTATAATTTTTTCTAAAAATATTATAAATGTATTTTTCTTAAAAACTTACTTTTTTTATTGATAAATATGAATTTAATTATTCAATTAAATTTTTTACCCTTAGAAAAACCACACATGATTGAATAAAATTGTTTTACATTTTATATACTTAAAATATAATTGGTTAAAACATTTTAATATGGAATTAAAAATTTATTCAGTCTTAAAAAATTATTTTAAAGAAATATATATATATATATATATATATATATTAAAAATATACAATTATGGCTTCTTTGTATCAAAAATATTTTTTTGTCAAAGTTATCTTATATTCATCTGAATTTTATTTTTTTATATATGGGTGAAACATTAAAATAAAATAAATAAAATAAGTACTAGGATTAGGGAGACCACTATTTTATTTCTAAAATAATTTAAACATTAACACAACTTATAGTCAAGATACATAACCCATAATCACAGGTATGTAGTCCCTAAGGGTAGGATGTTAAGTGGTGGTCCTTTAATAGGGTGGCTTATCTAACATCAACAAGTTGGTGATATAAGTAATCTTGAAATTCTATTATAAATTATTTCATTAATGACCTAGTTATTGAGTCTTAGCTTGGGTTTGGTTAAGGGTGAACCCCCATGTTGCCTCCTCCCTTGTAAGTTCTACTAGATTCACTTCACCAGTGATGTGACTACTAGTTGAAGACATAGTATCTACCTTATAAATTGAATATATATTATTATTAACCAAAATAAATTATAATACCAATTACCACATTCAAATGGCTACATTACTAATGGTCATAAATCCCAATAGTCATAATTTCCAATGGTTATATTTATTCTCTAAATGTAATGCTTATAATATTGTGTTTTTATTCTTTATCATTTGGTGTGTGTAGATTATTGTACTACATTACCGAACATTCTGCACACATATATTGAAAAATAATTTCTTTATTTATTTATATAATCTAGTTTGTTACACCATGTTGCAAGGAGATTATATAGCGTGGATATCTCCTCTTCAACATGACAATGACACAACCCTTTGTTAATGGCATAGGAACCCTCAAAACTGCAACATCTACAGATGAAACTATGGCATGTACTATGGCATAGTTATGATCATTTCCATTTCTGAATTCTTTACCTTTATACATCACATGCATTTCACCTTTATGAATGAAAATCTATATCTTTACTTTTGATTCAAATCAGCTTAACACCGTCTCTTATACCGTATGGCTCCAGCCTATGCGGTATGGTATGTACATATTCCCATTTACAAGTAAATTATTTCCCATTACACATATATAGATTTTGATATAACTTTTTAGAATTCATTCATTACCTTTATATAGGTCATCTATATACATATTACGATGCAACCAAAAATATTACGGTGTAAAAAATCCTAGTGTTCCTTTATGCAGGTCAACAAAATGCAAAGCGGCTTTTATGAAAATCTCAAATCATGCTTCAAATTTACACAAATATATTCTTACAACTTATCTATATGATGTGGATAAGAAAAAAAATGTGGCAAGGAAACCATAGATTAGTCTGTAGAGTTGAATACTTATTTGAAATACAAATTGAGACAAAACAAAGGTATTCATCCAATGAAATCTTTTCCTCCAGAATCATACATATTATCAAAAAATGAACCTCAAATAACCTTAATCTGTCTTTCAAACCATGAATAACCTTTGATATATATTCCACTAATATTTTAAAAAATTACAACACAACATATTATCAAAAAATTCAATCAAAAACATTATGGGTTCAATATAAACCCATTATTAAAAAACAACTTATTCTAAGAAACTATATAAATAGAGATTATTGAACCCTATGCCAAATTCTTCCCGCGATATTATGTTAATTAAATCACCAATGGAATCCATGACCATAAAAATCAACACAAAATAAAGAGTAAAACTTTACACTATGGTTTAAAAAACATATATTAAAACTCAAACATGAAAAAATATTAGTGAAATCCATAAAGGTAAAAGAAAAACACATAATGTAATTAAATAACACATTGGAGTGTTGAAACGCACGAACGATTGTCGCCTATATACCGGTCAAAGTTCTGGTGCTCGGCTAATGTGTATAGCAGCACTCGGGTCGAATCCTCGGTGATGATACTTTGTAATAGTCGTTTGTTTTTAGTTGATTGTATTTTGATTAGGGGGTTTGTTTGCAGAGCTTAATTGAAATGATTGATTGACTATAATTGATTTAAAAATTTGATAAATATTGGGGTGAGTTCATTATTAGGGAGTTAAGCTTGTGATATCCTTGAGCTTTGCTTTATATTGCATTTAAATTAACACCCATTTCACAAGTTGACGTCGATTAGAATTCCTAAGTGTTAAAGCTTTAATCCAAGCCCTAACTTAACTAGAATTTTAAACTCAATCAGTACTTATTTATGGTAGTGTATTTATGGTTCCAATAATCCATGGAAACCACATGCTAAACAAAATATGTCATTAATCCATGACATATTATGTCCAACATACACAATGTTAAATTAACGAATACTCATCAAGAAAATACTATCAATCACTTAACATCCCAAAATTTTGACTCACCCCAATGAGATATTTACTCATCCATTTAAATTATTAGTAATCTGGTCTATTATGTTTGAGGTGATGAATTACAAAGAGAAGAAAAATAAAGGGATAAGAAAAGAGTTGTGCGCCGAACACACACACGAACGATGATGAGAGTAAAAAAACCGGACTTTTTATTGAATAATAAAGTAAAAGAAGATGATGGATTTCAGATTTAGTTATTCTAAAATAAGAACATTAATATTGAACTATAGAAGGTGGATGATAATAAGAAATTAAGAAGAAGAAAATTGCATTAAAACAAAATTACGAAGACAAACACTTGCAAAGTTACAAAGAAGAAAAATGCAAAAGTAAATGAAAACAAAGAGAGGAGGAAGGGATTATCAAGTGAAAAATTGAGTTTGGAAGATCCTCCCAAGACATTTTCAGGGCCTTGGTACTGCCAATTAATCCTTCTTTTCTCTGAAATGCCAACCCCTCTCAAGGAGAGAAGGGGAGAGTACTTATAGCCCAAGGAGTGGACTGTTTACATTCCAGCAATACCCCTCCACTTGGATCGCCGATATGGACATCATGAAAGACGAATATCAAGAAATATCCTTATTCAAAGTTGTAGATAATAGAGTTGGCATACTACTCTCAATATTTGGATTCATTGGTACTTAAGGATCAAAAGGTATGGCCGGTTGATTAAACAAAGTAAAACTGTCCATTTCAATCCAGTCTTTTTGAAGTATAGAATGTGAAAGGGTTTTCTAATATGAAGATGCATTAAAATACGAATATGTTCTTCAAAAAAGTCGTCCGCATATATCTCTTATTTCACAATGCAAAATATCAGCTCGATTTGATTCTTACATCATCAGATATGTCATGAATACTATACTGATTTTATTTCTCGGCCAGAATGGTGGGCTGGACTTCAAAGATTTATTTGGGCCCCTTGTACTTAAATTTGGGACTTGAAATTTTTATCCAAGATGACATGTACTATCCCCAGAATTATGGTGGAGAGTTAATGTTTTTGGACTTCTGGATTGAGCCCAGTAAATCAATCTTCAAGACTGGCCCAGTTTGTTCACAGATTCTTTGGTCTTGTTTTTGAGGACCATATGACCCTTAAAATTGAGAAATTGGATCATAGTACCTTGTAATGAAATGTTTTATATTGAAAGGATAATCATCCTAAACAAGATACACACAATTTGGATCAGTATAGTGATAGTTATTATTAAAACAGTAAACTGACTCAATTGGACTACTTCTAAAAATGCTCAAAAATTATACTTAATATTAAAACATTAATATTTCACACAAATTATGCACATTTTATATAAAATCACTAAAGGGGGAATATAATAAGTCATGAAAATATTAATAACATCAACTCCCCCACACATAATTTTGTGCATGTCCTCATGTGAAACAAATAAAAAAATGACAAAATCATTTTTACTCACCAACAGATATTAAAATTTTGTTTTCTCCAATCAGGGGAGGTTTAGACTATTTCACTCATCCATTTTGAATTCCACCACAAGTTGTTACAGAAACAATGTTCCAAAACTAGTTCATTATTTCATGCTTAAATTTAGAAATGGAAAATGTGGACACTCAAAACTCACACCTCTCAAGAAGATAAAATTCATTTGTGGAGGTTCACTCTTTCACCAACCAAAAGTGAAAATATTAGAGTCTGAAAAGAGCTCTCAAATTCCAATCCCTATCCAAATTGAAGAAGAATAAAGAGGTCTTTTTAAGGGGTTTTTATGTGTCTATGGGACGGTAGGAATATAATGTCCAAGAGAGAGAATAAGAGGGTTAAAATACCAACATAGAAAAAGCAATGCACATTTTTTTGAAATGAAACATGGAAGGAAATGAAAACACATATTTACAGGGGAATTATTGTGTGAAGAAAGACACAATAGAGGAAGAAAATATGAAGGTAATGAGAATATAGAATATTTAAAAAACAAAAAACTTCTCCCAATAAGAATATAATGCAAGTGTTCTTTTTGTTTCTTTTCCTTTTTTTTATTTGTTTTTTCGAAAGTTGACCTTGAAACAGATCTCAAAATCAAATCCCAACCCATGTTTGATCTCCTCACGAAACTAATTGTAATAGTTATAACAAGATCAAAGGTTTAGGAAGAGTGATTTTTGACCTACCCAAGACACAACCCATTTTTTCATTTTTTTATGATTTTTCTTTGATTTTGATTTTTTATTGAACACTTTTCAATATCATTTGTACAATACATTCCCAAATCCCACTGAATGACAACCTCCCCCCACACTAAAATGGATGCTTGCCCTCAAGCATATGATAACACACCAGAAAGTAAGGAAATGATACCCAAAAATGAAATCCAGCCCCCCCACACTTAAATTTCAAAAACTTATGCAATGAAAATCCATGTTGATATTGGGTGGGATAAGGTATTGGGATTGTAATGTGGCTATCAAAGAAAAGGTTTTCATAGGCTCGAGGGGGCTTTCAAAAGGAGGATTAATGTAAGGGAAATGGGAGGCTATTTGGATATTGTGATTTTCATGTGGTTCAGAAAATGCCTCTATCATATTAATACACACAAAGGTAGGAAATTCACCTCGAAGGTCCACAAACTCAAGACTCACAAATGGGGGTGAAAACACACATTTTGAAAAGATGGACATAGGTTGCCTTGACATGAAAGCAAATGTTTGTTCTCACGGTTGGGGAAAATAATTTTCCAAATCAAAAATTGAGCATTCAAAATGTGTTGGTTTTGACACAAAATTCTTTATCCAAAGTCATAATGAAAATACAAAATTTTTGAGATGAAAACATGTCTGTTAACTCCCCAAAATGGTTGTACAAAATTTCAAAACTCGATGGTGAGTAAGCATGACTTATAATTTTATTTTATTTTTAAGTGATTTTTTTTGATTTTTTTGTTTTTAGGTTTTTATTTTTGTAAAGACACACCCACACAAAAGAGAAAGTGAAAAATAAAGGTTACGATGAAACAAAATGGTAAAAAAAAGAAAGAGAGAGGAAGAAGAAGAAATAGGTAGAGAGAGGAAGAGATAGAGAGAGTTAAAGGGAAAGAGGTCCCCTGGTTTGGATTTGGCGGGTCGCCTTCTCCATCTAGTGGTGGGTCGGCTAGAGATGTTGGGGATCCAGTGGAAGTTGATGTTGTTCAAGGATTTCATTTCCTCTCATGGTGATGCTTTAACCGATGTCCATTAACCGTGAATGTCCTTTTGGAAGAGGGGTCTTGGACTTTCACTGCACCAAATGGGTAAACGTTAGTAATAACAAAAGGACCTTCCCAACGAGAATGAAGCTTACCAAGATGAAGACGAAATTGAGAATTGAAGGTAATTACCTTTTCACCTTCATAAAATACCTTTATTAGGATGTTTCTGTCATGGAGTACCTTAGCCGTCTCTTTGTATAGATTAGAATTCTCATAGGATTCAAGTCGAAGCTCCTCCAGTTCAGCCAATTTCAATAGTCTTTCTTCACCAGATTTTTCACAATAAAAATTACACGTTTTAATAGCCCAAAAGACTTATGTTGGATTTCAACTGGTAAGTGACACACTTTACCAAAAACTAGCCTAAAAGGGGACATCCCAATGGGTGTTTTATAGGCAGTTCGATAATCCCAAAGGGCTTCACCAAGTCTCTCAGGCTAGTCTTTTCTGGTGGGCTTAACAATTCTCTCAAGTACCCTTTTCTCTTCTCTATTAGAGAGTTTAGCCATACCATTTGTTTGAGGGTGATATGCAGTTGAAGTTTTATATACAACCCCATTCTTTTTCAGAAGAGCTTCCATGGTTCTATTACAATGATGGGTTCCTAAGTCACTGATCAAGGCACATGGTGTGCCAAATCTTTGGAAGATGTGGGTATTTAGGAACTCAGTAACAGTATGAGTATAATCCTTCCTAGTGGGTTTGGCCTCAACCCACCTTGAAACATAATCGACTGCAAGAAGAACGTATGAGAATCCATTGGAAGGGGGAAATGGTCCCATGAAATCGATGCACCAAACATCGAAGATCTCGCAGAAAATTAAAGGCTTTTGGGAATTTCATTTCTCTTGGAAATTGGGCCAAACTTTTGGCAAGTGAGACATGATTGACAAAACTCATGTGAGTCCTTGAAGAGTGAATGCCAGAAGAATCCAGAGTCTAGGACCTTTCGGGAGGTCCTTTGTGGTCCAAAGTGGCCACCTCCGGGAAGTGAGTGACAGAATTCTAAGATGGAAGAATGCTCATTTTATTCAACACATCTCCTAATTACCATGTCAACCCTAGTTTTCTAATGTTTATTTTCTTCCCAAAAATAGTATTTTGAATCACTTTTCAACTTCATTTTTTGTTCTTTTGAAAAATTTTCAGGAAAGACACCAAAAACCAAATAATTTACAATTGGGGCATACCATGGTAACTTTGGAGTGAGAGACGAAAGGTTCTGAATAGGGAATTCAGGATCAATGATTTCTGAATGAGAAGAATTAGAAATTCTATGAAAGAGATCAGCCAAAGGGTTCTCTTTTCCTGGACTATCTTATATTTCAAGGTCAAATTCGTGGAGCATTAGGATCCATATTATTAGCCTCGGTTTGGAATCACTTTTATTGAGTAAGATCTTTATAGTAGAATGGTCTGTGAAGATGATGATTTTGGCACCTAAGAGATAGGACCTGAATTTATCTAAGGAAAAATCCACTGCTAGAAGTTCCATTTCAGTGACAGTGTAGTGAGATTGAGTTTCATCCAATGTTTTTTGAGGCATAATAGATGACATAAGGAATTATTTCTCTTCTTTGACCAAGAACAGCCCCAACAGCTCTATTAGAAGCATCACACATCAATTCAAAGGGTAAGGACCAATCAGGGGGTTGGATTATCGGGGCAGATGTGAGAGCAGTTTGAGTTAAATAAAGGATCTCTTGCAAACCTCATCTAAATGGAAAGTGACATCATTTTGGAGAAAACGAGTGAGTGGGAGGGAAATTTTACTGAAGTTATGGATGAATCACCGATAGAAACTGGCATGACCGAGGAATGAACGGATGTCTTGAACAGAAGTGGGTTCAGTTAGTGATTGGATCACTTCAATTTTGGCTGGATCAACTTCAATACCATCTTTTGAATCTATGTGCCCTAGAACAATCCCATTTGCAACCATGAAGTGACATTTTTCAAAATTTAACACAAGGTTACACTGGACACACTTTTGAAGGACTAGAGAGAGTGAATGCAATCACGACTCAAATGACTCACCATAAATGGTGAAGTCATCCATGAATACTTCTAAGCAGTGTTCAATGAATACTGAAAAGATACTCATCATACACCTTTGGAATGTTGCAGGAGCATTGCAAAGTCCAAAAGGCATTCTTCTATATGCATATGTTTCAAAGGGGCATGTGAAAGTAGTATTTTCTTGGTCCTGAGGCGATATTGGGATTTGAAAATAGCTGGTGTATCCATCAAGAAAGCAATAGTGTGACTTTTCGGCCAATCTTTCTAGAATTTGATCAAGGAATGGAAGAGGGTAGTGATCATTTCGTGTTTCAGAATTCAATTTTTGATAATCGATGCATACACGCCATTTTTTATTCACTCGAGTTGTGACTACCTCCCCATGTTCATTTGTGACAAAAGTTATCCCACTCTTCTTTGGTACAACCTGAATTGGACTAACCCATTCACAATCAGAAATTGGGTAGATAATACTAGCTTGAAAACGCTTGGTGATCTCTTCCCTAACTACCTCAAGGATGAGTGGATTGAGTCTTCTTTGTGGTTGTCTAATTGGTTTGGATGACTCCTCAAGATGGATGTGATGCATGAAAAGGGCAGGGTTGATTCCTGGTATGTCATTTAGGGTTTACCCTAAGGACATTATGTTTTCCTCTAACACTTGAACAGGTTTGGAATCCTCGGTTTCGGTAAGTGAAGAAGAGATAATGATAGGATAAGAGTGATCCTGGAAAAGGAATGCATATTTTAGGTTTTTAGGAAGAGGTTTCGGATTAGTCTCATCTTTTATTTGTGGGTTAGACATATTAGGAATGGATGAAGGGAGTTCAGTGGCTTCAGATTCATTCTCCTTAATAATGTCCAAGGTGGAGTAGTAGATATCAAAGTTGAGATGGGAATCAAGAGTGTTTTCAAGATCCTCTAAATTGATGGAGTCTATGAATGAAAGGTACACATCAACTTCACCATTTATGACTTGGTTAATCCTAGTGCAGATTTCACAAGATCCTATCTCTTCAGAACAGGATGAACATGATGGAATGGGGTTCAATTGACTCTTAGAAGTGTCCTCAGAAGCATGGATTTAGAATGTAGAGTGATCCTCAAATGGGTATCACATGGCTTGGAAAATTTTGAACTTGACCAGTTGGTCACCGAATTCCATGGATAGGATGCCTGAATGGACATCAATCTTGGTCCTCACAGTCATGAGGAATGGTCTCCCTAGAATTAGGGGAGATCGAGATGAGTTCGTCTCACCTTCTATGTCAAGGACATAGAAATCAGCCGGGAAGATAAGATCATTGACTCGAACAAGGACATCCTCAATTATTCCCTTAGGACTGGCTGTGCTTCTATTGGATAATTGAATGAAAACACCCGATGTATGTAAGGGACATAGACCAAGGTTAGAGAAGATATATTTGGGCATGACATTAATTGAGGCTCCTAGGTCTATGAGTGTATCATCAAAATTAGAACATCCAATTTGGAATGGAACCGTAAAGGTCTCTGGATCTTTGCACTTTATGGGAATAGACTGCTGGGTGGAAACATTTTCAAAGGTCCTAAGTTGCCTCTTGTGGGTGCACAATTCCTTAAGAAACTTGGCATACTTAGGAATTTGTTTTATGGAATCTAAGAGGGGAATGTTAACTTCAACACGTCTAAACATGTCAAGCATTTCAGGATCAGGTTCAAAGAACTTCCTTGTCTTAGAAACAGGTTGAGGAAAAGGAATTGGGTTCCTAAGTGGAATGGAAGGAGGTGATGGAATGGATTCAGATTCCTTTTCAATTTTCTTTTTCTTTTCATTTTCTAGGTCAACATTCAAAAGAGGGTTTGAGGATTTATCTTTAGGCATATCAAGTTGCTTTTCTGATCTAAGTGCAATTTCACTTACATTAACCTTGGGGTTGGGTAATGGTTGAGCTAGGAGTTGGGAAGAATTTTATTGTTGTTGCTGGTTTAGGTGGGATACAAGTTGACCTATTTGAGTTTCAATGTTTTTAAGGCTAGAACGGGTGAAGGAGGAAAGATCTTCCACTGCACATTCCCATGGTCGCTTAGAAGAAGAGGCTTATCCCAAATTGGGATTACCTTGAGTTTGGTTCTTGGTAAATCGATTGTATTGGTTTTGGAATTGGGAAGGCTCACTAGGATAATGGAATCCAGGAGGAGGATTGTTCCTTTGAGGTTGAGGAACAAAAGGATAAGGTTGATGGAAGTTACCACCACCTTGACCATATTGGAATTGGTTTTGGTTTTGAGGAGGGAATTGAGAGGGATGAGATATGGTATTACCATACCTAAGGCCTTGGTTATAGGAAGAAGAGAAGGGCTCAGATTGAGGTTGGTTGATGTTTCTAACAAACTGACCTGATAGTTGAGGGTTGGTGTTCCGTTGAGCATATGCTGCATTGAGCTGCATTGGTCTAGATGAATTATATTGATCCTCTTGAAGTTGTGGACATGTGTCGGTTGGATGAGATGGAGAGTTGAAAATTCCACAGTTTTTGACAAGTCTAGGAAACATTGATTGTGTAGAAGACGAGGTTGGGGATTTGGTGGCCATAGCTAGCTGTCACACAAGACCTGTAAGTTCACTCATCCACTCGGTCATTTTGTTCGGCTCAATTGATTGATTATCTTGGGCTTGTTTGACTTGAGCATGTTATCGAGTATGGAATTGTTGTGTGTTTGCAGCCATGTTACTTATGAGATCTTTTGCTGCTGTAGGAGTTTTATCAACAAGAGAACCACCACTTGCAGAATCTATGAGAGTTCTCTCCATAGCCAATAACCCCTCATATAAGTATTGGATCAAGAGTTGGTCAGGGATTTGATGATGTGGGAAGGTTGCAATAATCTTTTTGAACCTCTTCCAGTACTCATAGAGTGATTCACTTGGGAACTGACGAATAACACTTATTTCCTTTCGGATAGAAGCAGTACGAGAAGCAGGAATGCATTTTTCTATGAAAAGCCGCTTCATGCCATTCCATGTGGTTATTGAACCAGGAGGTAGGTAGTAGAGCCATGACTTAGTAGTGTCAGCTTGGGAAAAAGGGAATGCTCAGAGTTTTATTTGTTCTTCAGAAACCCCTTGAGGCTTCATGGTAGAGCATACTACTTGGAACTCTTTAAGGTGAAGATGTAGATCCTCACTGGCTAGCTCATGAAAATGAGGGAGAAGATGAATCAAACCCGATTTGAGTTTGAAGTCAGCTTCTATGTTTGGATATTGAATACCAAGAGGTTGGTAATTCAAATCATGGGAATCAAGTTCTTTTAGGGTTTGTTCCCTAAGATTGGCCATTTCAATTTCAACTGGTTGGATGAGGACTGGTTCTTGAATTATTTGAGTATCTCTTATGTTCCTCCTAAGTTGGCGAAGTGTTCTCTCAATTTCAGGGTCAAACAAATCCTAGGGATTGTTTGGAAGGATACGGGGCATTCATAGAGATTTTGGAAGAAAGAGGAAGACGTGTTTTTCTTTGTATTTTTTTAGTTTATGATTTTTATGAGAATGCGGGTTTTCTTTGTGATTTTTTTCAATTTTTTGTTAAATTTTGTTAAATTTTGTTTTTTTAACAATAACCGGAAACTAATGACTACTTAAAGCACCATCCACGGCAACAACGACATTTGAAACACATGGCCGATTGTCGCCTATCGACCGGTCAGTTTTCTGGTGCTCTGCTAATGTGTATAGCAGCACTCGGGTCGAATCATCGGCGATGATACTTTGTAATAGTCGTTTGTTTTTAGTTGATTGTATTTTGATTAGGGGGGTTTGTTTGCAGAGCTTAATTGAAATGATTTATTGAATATAATTGATTTAACAATTTGATAAATATTGGGGTGAGTTCATTATTATGGAGTTAAGCTTGTGATATCCTTGAGCTTTTCTTTATATTGCATTTAAATTAACACCCACTTCACAAGTTGATGTCGATTAGAATTCCTAAGTGTTAGAGATTTAATCCAAGCCTTAACATAACTAGGATTATAAACTCAATCAGTACTTGTTTATGGTAGTGTATTCATGGTTTCAATAATCCATGGAAACCACATGCTAAACAAAATATGTCATTAATCCATGACATATTATGTTCAACATACACAATGTTAAATTAATGAATACTCATCGATCAAATACTCTCAATCACTTAAAATCCCTAAATATTGACTCACCCCAATGAGATATTTACTCAGCCATTTAAATTATTAGTAATATGGTCTATTATGTTTGAGGTGATGAATTACAAAGAGAAGAAAAATAAAGGGATAAGAAAAGAGTTGTGCGCCGAACACACACACAAACGATGATGAGAGTAAAAAAAACCGGACTTTTTATTGAATAATAAAGTAAAAGAAGATGATGGATTTTAGATTTATTTAATCTAAAATAATAACATTAATATTTAACTACATAAAGTGGATGAGAATAAGAAATTAAGAAGAAGAAAACTGCATTAAAATAGAATTACAAAGACAAACACTTGAAAAATTACAACGAAGAAAAATACAAAAGAAAATGAAAACAAAGAGAGGAGGAAGGGATTATCATGTAAAAACTTGAGTTTGGAAGATCCTCCCAAGCCATTTTCAGGGCCTTGGTACTGACAATCAATCCTCCTTTGCTCTGAAATTCCAACCCCTCTCAAGGAGAGAAGGGGAGAGTATTTATAGCCCAAGGAGTGGACTGTTTACATTTCAGCAATACCCCTCCACTTGGATCGCAGATATGTACATCATGACAGCCATATCTCTAGAAATCTCCTTCTTCAAAGTTGTAGATAATAGTGTTTTCCGACTACTATCAAATGTTGAAGTCATTTGGACTTAAGGATCAAACGTTATGATTGGTTGATTAAACAAAGTAAAACTGTCCATTTCAATCCAGTCTTTTTGAAGTCCAGAATGTGAAAAGGTTTTTTTAATATGAAGATGCCTTCAAATAAGAATGGGTTATTCAACAAAGTCGGCCACCTATATCTCCGATTTCATACTGAAAAATATCAGCTCGATTTAATGCTTACATAATGAGATATGTCATGAATACTATACTGATTTTATTTCTCGGCCAGAATGGTGGGCTGGACTTCAAAGCTTCATTTGGGCCCCTTGTACTTAGATTTGGGGCTTGAAATTTTTATCCAATATGACATGTACTGTCCCCCGAATATGGGTGGGGAGTTAATGTTTTTGGAAGTCTGGATTGAGCCCAGTAAATCAATCTTCAAGGATGGTCCAGTTTGATCACAGATTATTTTGTCTTGTTTGTGAGGACCATATGACCCTTCAAATGGAAGAATTGGCTCATGGTAACTTCTAATGAAATGTTTTATATTAAAACAGTAATCCTAAAAAACAAGAACCACAAAATTTGGATCAGTATAGTGATTTTTATTATTAAAATAGCAAACTGAATCAATTAGACTACTTCTAAAAATGCTCAAAAATTATACTTAATATTAAAACATTAATATTTCACACAAATTATGCACATTTAATATGAAATCAGTAAAGGGGGAATATAATAAGTAATGAAAATATTAATAACATCAATTGTGTTAATAATCTCCACCCAAATCCGAAATATATCTAGAGAATCAATCTAAACACATAGTGATTACTTACTCCCAACCTTTTGATCAAGAGAATCACATATAGAGATAGTCATAGTATTAAATGAAAAAGAGAAACAAGAGAAACACCTAACTATACTCTCAAGGAAACTGAAAGACTCACATGACATTAGAACTATCAAAATTGAGGTGTACCACATTGTTATAACATAAAAGTTTCTTAGAATTATTCTCATGGTAGTATATTTTATGTGATTGGTATTTTAACAATGATAGTATCTAAATTTCATAATCTGACTTCCATTTTTCTTTTATTATCATTTCTTATAGGTCAACCCCTTAAATTCATAAAATATTGGTCTAATTTTATCACAATACCCAGTACCTTCAAACAGTGGGTTTAAATATCTCTATTCTAAACAGAATCATTTAATTCTATTAAAATATTTATCTCCTTAAAGTGAATTATTATATATGTCTGTGAATTATATGAATCATCCATGGAAGATAAAAAAATATCCTAGTCCTAATATAATATTTTAAAATCTAATTTTGATAAATCAAAAATTAATTTATTAAATTTATCTAAATAAATTTGTAAATAATCACTATGAAAATTTTGAAAATTATAAAGTATCATATTGTTATAAAATCTTCCATGAAGGGGTTTAGTCATATATGAATGTTTCAATTTCAACAATATGGATTTAGTCATAGTTTCATAGGCTACGTCAGAGAAGACCTTATCCTCCAATGTTAACAAAAATATGAAATAGTATTTTTTTTAAGAATTTTAGGGTCAATAACTACATATAAAGTTTTATTTAATCTTTTAGTAGAAATGATAGTGATAATTTCTTATGATAACATAAGGAATATAAATATCAATTATTGATAAGTATAATAACCATCTTAATTCTCAAAAACATAAAATCATTTTCCTTATTGAATTTATTGACATTAAATTTAAAATAATACATTTATAAGTTTTATATTAATCTTTGGTACTAATTATTGGAGGAGGGAACCTGTGAAACATATTTTTTTTACTCAATAAAGGAATTTAGAGTTCATATTTTAAATTGTCTCTTTTATAAATAAAATATAATCAATGAAAAAAATGATTCAATAGTGTCAAGAGAAAGAATTTTTGAAATGTTACAAAATGTAGCATAGAAAGAATAGAACATAGGGATATATTGTGTTTTATCTATCTTTTTACCAATATTGATAGCAATAACACCACCCCTTAATCAAGTTATTATGAAAAAGTAGGGAGGCAAGAAACAATTGAAAATAAAGGCTAAAAAGCCTAATGAAATTATTCATGCAAAAATTCCTCATCAAAATAGGATGCTACGATCACCCAAGATTGAGGATGGTAACATCAAATCATGAATTTAATAGACTCATTCAAATTATAGAATTAAGAATATAAAGAATATACTGAACAAAATAGAAATAAATTACATAAAAGTGCTTAGAAATCTAGTTTGTTATTAAGAACTTGGTTACATCCAAATGGGTGGGTCAAAAACTATGATTCAAATAATTTATCCATGAAAAAAATATTTTCTACCATTAATGCTAAAAAAATAGAGAATATATCTCCATAAGAACGATTCATAGGATGCTCTCACTATCTATGGAACAATTTTGAAGTATTCTTTTCGTTTATCCTTGCTCATTATTTTTATATGGGTTTATAAATATATAAACCAAATGAATAAATCATTAAGGCTCCTAGAATATTCCAAATATGGGGAAATGATGGAAATTAAGTGAGGTAACACAATGATAGGTAGTTAAATGATCTAATTTGATGAAATGGATATGTGGATTGATGTGAAGGTGTTGAAGAATCCTGACTCTATAAAATTATGAATGACCATAAGGGACATGTGAAAATACACAAAAGGATTCTAGTGTATTGATGGGTATCACCCCAAAATTAGAGAGTGAAAATAAAAAGAAAAATAAATATAAATAGTCACATATGGACCTATGTAAACCTCCCAAGAAACATCAGAAATCTCTTCAGACATAATTCCATGATAAAAAATGAAATAGATTAGGGAAGAACTACTAGTAACAAGGTCTAGAAAAATGAAATCTTCACATACCAAGACTGGACATACACTAGGACAAACATCTAAATGATAAAAACACAGGTCTTGGTAGAATAGTATCATCAAGAAGAATATCTAGCACCAAGAAATAATATTTTTTTTTGTAATAATACAAAAAAAATAATGATAAAACAAACACAATATGAAATTTGGAGCATTAACAAGGCATTAAAAAAAATTGACACTAATAAGGTGAAAATTCAGAAAAGGTAACCTTAAAACAAATAAAACTGAAACTCAAAGGAACTATCCTCACCAAATAATCCATTAACCAACCAAATTTTCTTTTAACATTGACCATTGAACATTTTCATCAAGTTAACAAAATAAAAATGAAGAAAAAATAAAAAAAAATAGAAATAACGTGGCTTAAAATCACCAAAATATAATTTTTAGACACTCTAAAATAATCTCTATGCCTCATAATTTATTATCTCAGAATAATAATACATGAAATAATAAATATCTTACCCTAATTTTTCTGGAATCAGAAATATACAGCCCCTATAAACCTGTAAGATGGCTAGTGGGGTACCATCAAATATTTAGAGGCACTATCATGTTAATTTAAGTTTCTAGCCACATGGTCCTCAGATTGTATCAATTCATAAATTTCATATGAAACTCGCATAAAAAATTGTTACGGAACCCCTAACAACATTTTTAAAATAATAAATATAATTATAAATTATATTCTAAGGTCTAATTTATCAATTAGTTAGATTAGTATTATAATCAATGTTCCTCCTTAAATAAAAACTCTCTAATTAAAACAATATTAGAAATTATCTAAAAGAGTATACTGGGAAAATAAAAAACGTTGACCTTATAGTCATATGATCAATGAATAAATCAATTTTCTTTAATTTTGTTGTTTTCATATGTTATGTTTATTTTTTATCCTTTTCGTAAAATAAATTCTAATAAAAATTAATAAAATTCAAACTAAAATGTGTTTACCATCAAATTTTAAATATTCTTTTCATAAATATTGCTTATATTTTTTTGAACCCTGATAGAAAGAGTTTATACCTATGGTTATTTTCCAAGGTTAGATACTCTTATGAGGATTATATAATCTTATTATAAATGAACTTGGGTGAGAACATCCCTTGTCTCACTACCCTTACTTCTGGTTTCTTCTTCTCTTCTCCGTCTCATAACAATCTCCCTTGTGATGACCGTAGATTTCATTGTCACCTTATTATTTATAGACCCCAAATATAGATCTCATAAATATACTCATTCCATTACTAACATGTATATATATTTGAATATAAAAATATGTCAAATCATACTAGATCTATGATCCTCTCACTTACAGATCATTAATATCAATGGTGGACCTGATTGCTTTTACTACAGTCAGGCCCCGATGATATATCTTTTATACTAGACCAAATTTTATTTTTAATATACAATTTTCTAGGTGACACCTATTGTGACTAAAAATTATTTTCCCTCCAATGCATCAATAATGTCATGATAAAATAATAAAGTGTAAAATATATAAAATAAATGACGCCAGATGTATTGTGTAAAACCCTCACCAAATGATAATCGGTAAAACCCACATGTAAAATATAAGGATCCCTGTGAATGGAGAGGGTTATAATTTTTGAAAAATTATAAGGAAAATACCAATTTAATTTTTCCCATTAAAAATTTGAGAAAACTCCATGCAGAAATTCCACTAAAATATGAAGGGAGAAGCTGCTGATTGAATGAAAAAATCATAAAAGTGTTGTACCTTTTACATGTAATCCCATTCTAAGGTACCACTATATTAAATCCTTAATATATGGGATTTATTGGTATTTGAACACCCACATCACTAATTATATACTATCCCTTTGATAAATAAGATAAATTTGTGTTTATACATAGGAAAACTAGGGGTGGTAGTTGGCCCATTATGTAAAGTAAAAGCAAGTGGCTACAAACATATCTTGCACTTTTAGGTTTTAAAGAGAATCAATTACATCTTCAAACATCCTTTTTATCATCGAAAATATTTGATCATGTATCAACAAGGAAACTCAAGGATATTAACCATTTAGAAATATCAGAGTAAATTTACATTTTTATGAAATCAGGAATATTTTCATTAATGTGAGTTTTCTAAAATAGAAAAATTCATTCATCCACCATGTGTAGAACAAAATGATATTTTAACCCAATGTGATCTATCTTTTATTGAAAATTAAGATTCCTAAAAAAATTTATGGCCTTCTAAATTTTATAAAATATAAAAATATTCTCTCGTTTGTTCTCGATCTCCTCAAATAACATTTTTATATAAATCAACTATTGTGATGACATATATTCATTATTTTTGATGGATAAAGACGAAGTCTATTGTAGATATGAAGTCTGTCTTATAGATCATACTAGAAGAGAAAACAAAAAATCCATAGAAACTTTTGAAATAATATACTCACTTATAAAATCAAAATCAACATAGCTTTTGAAAGTGAACTTTGATCATTTAAAATATAATGAAATATCTATGGTATTCTAAATATATCTTAGGATACATTTCATTGTCTTCTAATGCTATCATCATGAATTATCCATGTAGTGAGTGAAAACTCCCACTACATATACAATGTATAGTCTAGTATAGACCCCAAAAAAAATCAGAATATCCACTATTGAAGTGTTTATACTCGAGATAAATTTATATAATCTCTAATTTACTATTGGGACACATTATATATGTTGACTTGAAAATAATGGGAATAGGGTTATATATGGGATTATTATAATTCATATTGAACTATATCAAAAATTTCCTGAAGTAGTTATTCTGTAATACCAATGTATTCCCATAATTTATTACTTTGTAAATCTATATAACACTAATAATTTATTTTGTTCCCAAATCCTTCACATAAAACTCTTAATCAAATTATGAAATTCTCTTCTTGATCTGAAAATTTTCCTGGTCTACAACCATTATGTTTTTCATATACAATAGAATAATGATAAAATAATTCCTATATAAACACTAGAAATATACCATAGGATCTAAATAATTTTTTTTTGTATTCAAGGACTGTGATATAAGAAACAAAATTATTATACTAACACCTTGGTGCCTATTTGAGAGCATAATTTTTTTTCTAAAACTATATACCAAGTTCTATTTTATTTTAAAAACACATCTCATCAAAGAATATATATTTATTAATTAATATCTCAATGGAGAAAAATATTTCTTCACATGTATATACTATATATGTAAAATTTATATATAATACATAGTAAAAACTGCCTAAATAGTAATAATTCTAAAAATATGAGAAAAATATTTAATTGTAATCAATACCTTACTTATGATCATATACTCTAACCACTATCCTAGAATTGGTTCTTTCAAAAAAGTCATTTATATCTAACTTGATCTTAGTAAATAATTTTTTCTGATAAAATTTATTTTATAATGTAATGGAATAAGATCCCATGTCTTATTTTTGTTCGAGTTTTCATGTTCTTATTACATTACCACCATACATGATTATATGCGTGTCAATACCAAAATTTATTACATAATTATTAAATCCATATAGATGGATATTAAATAAATATCATAACACAACATTCCATAGAAACATAAAGTTTTAGTGTATTTAAAGACCAGATATATAATCATATTATTTCACGGATGATCTTTATTATCCCCCACAATGTTCTTCTCATATTGTGTACTTATTAGATATATGATATTTAAAATATTTATTCAAAACCTTTGGAAAGGAAAATTGATAAAGGTTGAGATAAGTTGATCAGTAAGGATAAATACAGAAGATATTAATCATTGATCAAAATTGATCATAAGATACATATAATGGTACGATAACAAGATCATAACTTAGGAAAATATTACCGAATCATTAAAAGGTATTTAATCATGAATCATAAAATATGTATTTTTCATAAAAAAATTTATAATTCATTATAGTGAAGAATCATCAATAATCATTAATGAGCCAAGAGAACATATCATAATCATAAGACATAGGTTTTTTTTGCATACACATAAGCATATAAAATCAATTTCTTAGTCAAGGATCAAAACTAATACTATAATAGTGGAAAATGTCTCATAGTGGATTGTGTTAAAACCCCAACAACTTTCCATTCATAGAATGGGTTTTCTCGTATACTATTTTCATTTATGGAATGGATTAACTTCCTATCCCACCATTTATTTAGTCATGGATCACTCCCAATACTATTATAGTGGAAAAAGTTTCTTAAACAATCGAGTTCACTCACTATTTTAGTCCATATTGTTTCATGATATATCAATATTTACCTAATTAGTTATAGGTATATCTAATTTAGGTCCCACCCATCAAATAATTGAAACCAAATATAGTTGTTACAGAATATCATAAAAACATTCATAATTTCATGATAACATATTATGGGAAAAATAAATGGGTTTCATAATGATTTTATCATTACAAAACTTAACCGTGTGAATGTAATGAGTTGAAAAGAATAAACCTTAAAAATCCTCATTATAATCCATAAAGAGATAGAATGTGTATGTTATCATAATATCATAACACTGGGGAAGAATACAAATCCTTATATTATATCACATAAATGAAAAATAGTTTTAAAATGGAATCAGAATATTTCATTTAAAGAAAGGAAAATATCATTTTCTTCTGGTATCTTCAAAAAATAAAAATTAGAATAATATTGAAAAATATATATTATTTAAAAATATCCATAGAAACCAATAAAGTAATAGTAAAATAAAATAATGCTTATGATGGTGGTAAAATCTTTTCATGTCAAATATTTTAAAAAAGAACATTCTTTTCACGCATTTTTAAAAAGTCAAAAGCGATTCATATGTAAAACATATGAAAATATACCTTATAATAATTTCTAAATAAAGACCAAGTATTAAAAATGACATCCACAAAACTATTATTTATAAATAAAAACTTCCATATAACATTTTTATGAACATGGACATAGAGGAGAATGATTCTTAACCCAAAATTAAAAAAGGCCATGCTTTCATAAAAACATTTCCTCTATAATTTTACATAAAAAAGTGTGTAAAATGATAAAAATATTTTAAAATAAAGTAAATTAATAGACGAAATAATAATATATATGATCTAAAATTTATGTATCATATAATTTCCCTTAATGTAAATTTAATATAGAAAATCCTAAAAAGGAATGGGACTATAACACAAACCCATACCCCTAGGGTAACTTTTGAATCCTTATCCCATTGAAATAAATAACTTAGAATTATGGTTTAAATACCATGAATATATTATATTAATTATATAACATATAAGGGGCATTATATTCACCATATGAACATATTTAGGTGTATAATATGAAGCATGTCTCAATTAAACAATATTGATATGAAGAACCCATATGAATTTGGAAACATCTGAATAAAAATTTCTTGAAAGTGATAAAAATTGATTAATTTTTGAATACCCATAAAATTCATTAAAATTATCAAAAAATTAAAATATTATAAGGTATATACACCACTGAAAGAAAAATAGTGTTGAATATGGAATATGTCTCATAGGAATTGATGTGAGATGAGAAACACTTACCTCAAGTCCTATCTTACATCATGTGAATTTAATACTCATATATAATAAATATATATTTATTATATATATATAACTATATATTCTTGAATAATATATATATATATATATATATATATTAATATACATCATTCTATTATAATTTCAAATTACACTTTTATTATTAACTCTTCAATAAAATTAACATTCAAGGGAAAACTCTTCTATTTTCCATGCCTGATTCGATTTGATGGTTCTAGTATTTTCATATATTTCATCATTTAAACACATAAATAATATTAATAATTTAATAATTATAACATTTATTAATTATATAAATATTTTTTAAAATTCATAAAAAGATTTTTTTTAAATGAATTACATCACTTCATAGAGACAGTGGTTTGTATGTATGCCTGGGTGATGTTTCCACTATTTTATGGATGGAACTAAAGAAAGTTAAATAATAATTTAACCTTAAAAAGTAATAATATTATTATAAATATAAAATATAACTATTAAATATATCCGTATGAATATCCATGTAAAGATGAAATGAAAAATAATTTTTATCACTTTGTAGAGGGGGTAGTCTATATGTATGCAAGAATGTTATTATTTTCCAACAGTTGAGAATAGATTAAAAAAGGAATATAAATTAACATAAATACATGTAATTATGGGAAATATATTTATTAAATAATAATATTATTTTTATATACCATTTGGAGGAGGATTAAGAACATATATCCATGAAAACGTTCTGTAAGAATATATACATATTCTTTAGCTTTCATCCATTAAAAATATCTTAAGGATTATTATATTGTTATTTTGGGATGAAAATAACCGCAAGTTTATAGATAAGTTTTCTGCTATATATTTTGGTATACATTTTAGATATAAAAGGATCATGTTCTATAGAGAACAGATGATAGGAGGTTTCCTTTTGTATGTAAGGGAAGCGACACTCTTTGGAATACTTAAAACATTCAAAAAAGAATAAACTCATGTTACTGTAAATGTGGATCCAAAGTGACCACAATTAGAAAATAATTTAAGAGTGATTTTAAATAAACTTAAAAATATATATTTATATAAATTTTTATGTTATTTTAACCCTTATCGCTGTAGTTTAACTCATATTTATCCCTTCTAAACTTTGCAATAATAATGATTTTTTACCTCGATTATTATTCCAAATGAATAAAAATAAAATTTACCTCATTATATTTTTTTGGAAATGATAATTCCATATATGGAAAACATTTTATTAAATTGAATTCCCAGAATTATTATAAATTAATTTTAAAATAAATTCAAAAAAAAATATTTTTAGAAAAAAATATTTATAATCCTAAAACTATATTTATTCTTATAAATTTCCTAATAAAAAATGTTATTTGAATGTTAAAATATTTTATTAATTATATTATCTTAAAATTTAATTAAATAATTCATAATTAGTAAATAATTAAATTTATTAGGATTAAAACACATTGCGTGCATAAAAACAATTTTTGATGAAAACACCTCTTTTTTACTATCAAATGATTTTATTTTCATTTTTATCAAATTAATAACCAATGAATTAATTTTATAAATGTGTAAAACATCATTAATCAATGTTTATTTGGTTTTATTTATACCCACCAATGTAACATCTAGACAGTGAATATCATATTTAATAATAATATTCCAATAATATAATGTGGTTTTTTAAACTCGATTTTCATATAAAGTAGGGAATTAAATACCTAAAACTTATTTAAATATAATTATATCATAAAATCTCATGGTATTAATATATTTATAGAATTTTTTCACCTATTATAAATAAAATGTATCACCATACTCTATCAATAAATAGTATGAAATAATTCTCTTAGTGACATAGTCTGAGAGACATATTGATGCTTATTTTATTTAGTTATCCATCATTGTCCAAACTCAATTAATACAAGATTATCGTGATCTAATAATTCTTAAGATGAAATAAGTTATTTCAATGGTTCATCCCCAACCTTTATTATTTTAGTTTATCTATTCTATTTCTGTTTTTAAACTTTTCATTTTCAAAAATAACAACCATGTTAATGATAAATTTATGGTTAGTGGGTCTGAAAAATGATACACCATTACACCATTAGAGTATCTCAATAAAATATATTTCATTGATATAAAATCCAACTTTGATCATTATTGGTCATTAAATATTTCATATATAGGAGTTATAAAAGTATAAAACTGAGAATAGTTAGTGGGTATACTAATCCACAACTCTATCAGTGTGTTTATATCAGTTTCCCTGAAAATAAATTAACAGATAAAATAAATATAGGTATTCATGGATTCAACCTAGAGTGTCTTATAAATAATGATGTTCTTCAATATTTCCATAATTTTCTATAAAAATGTTTTTTTTGAGCTTCTCCACCACTCAATTATTATGACAAGTGTATGCCACTTTAAACTATATCTTGATGCCTTATCATTGATAGAAAGTGATGAAATATTTTCTTATATATTCTCCACAATTATAACTCTCCAAAAACTTGATCTTATTTACAGATTGAAGTTTCTATTACATGTTGAATGTTATTCCTCATATCCATATCCCTAGATAAAGTTCCATAAATAGATAATATATATACTAGCTTTGATACAATGAATAAAATCTTGGATATAACCATCCTTCATTAAAACACTAATAATGATTATTTCATCTCTACATCTGATGGATCATTTCATGTTTATATCCTTATAAATTTGAAAACAAAAACATTCAAATCACATGTTACTAGTATTAGAAATATAGTTTTTTCATTATATATGAAAATACTAAAACATGAGAAGTGACTCTAAAATTGAAATATAATTTATTGGGGAAGATATAAGGTCAATAAAAATCTCATAATCTCAATTATGAATTTTTTTCTTATATTAAGACCTTTAACCCTTAAATTATTATTTTTCAATTTTAACTCTTACTGTGATAACTAGTTTTTACCTTAGGTAACTTAATATTTACATATTAAAGTAAATTTGTATTTATTTGATATTTGGAACCAATTATTATCATTTTTAAATAAATTAAATTGTATTCAATTTATAAAAGTGATAAAAACTAATTTTAAAATAAAAATTTATAATTCGTTGATTTTTTTTGAAAAAATATTTCATATTTTCTAAAATGTAAAATATGGGTTTGTAAATTAAAAGAAATATTTTAAAAATTAAAATTTCACATATAAAATACGTATTTTTTCTTATTAAATGGTTTCATGAATTTAATATTTATAATTATATACTAATAATGTCATAAAATTCATGTTATTTGTAATAATGACATTTTGTACTATTCACCAACAAGTCATTATTTTTAGAAAAATAAAATAAAATTAAGATTATATTATTATCATTATTCTCAAATAAATTTTAGATATTTTAATAAATTTTCTAAAATTTTATAATTTAATATTAAAATAAAATCCTAAAATATTGTGGAAACTCTTCCTATTGGAATATAGTTTTTTAGAGTGTTAACTATACATTATTTCTATTTTTTATTAATTAAAAATTAATTTATTATTATATTTTCATATTATAAACATTTTTTATTTTTATCAACTCATTTTATACTTAGTTTGTAGAAATAAAACACCAATTTTAGAAATTTATATTTTTAATCATAAATAGATTTGCATTGTTATTATAGAAATAATAATTATATTTCATTAATATTACATTTATCCATTATTTTATTTCTATAAATATTTCATTAATCGATTACTTTTATTTATTTCTTCTATTTCAATGGATAGTTTTGAACGTTCAAAAATTAAATATTTTTATTTTATCTAAAAATATAAATGTTTCTTTTCTGTTCGATGTTGCGTGTAGAACAAGCTATCGAACATATTTCTATCATTTAATGAAAGTCATATATTAAAATATTAGGGTTTCAGATTCTACCACCTCAAATAAATTACCTCATCATAATTTTAATTATTATTGATTCATGAATGCAGGAGAGGTTATTCCTAACATATTCATCCTTTTGGAAATAACTTCAAATATATAATATACCTTACTCTCATAGGATATATCAAGTTACTTATCTTTCAGCAAGAAACATTAATCATTCCTAAAATCATATACCCAATTGTGTATACACCTAAATCACACATTCTCCATAACACTCATTTCATAAAACTATATGAATTTCCATGTAAATAAACCAAAAAATGTTATATATTCCTACCAAAAATTATCTTTATCTATAACCATAAAATATTATTAATCCTTAGTTAATATGGTCACACATTGTCCAATTTATATCATAATTCAAAAAATTAGATGAACATTACAAAGAAATCATAAATTATCCTCATTCCCATGTATATTGACACTTCTTAACTTACATTTCCAAAATCACTCAACCCTTTTTTATCTAAAAATAAATCATGTACTAAAAGTAAAATTTAATCATCCCCCAAACATGTGTTATTATATAGTTATCTCTAAAAATAAATAAATTCCATAAAAAAATTTATCAAGGTTATTGATACCAATTAATATATCATTTAAAAATATTAATGAAAAACTACTAAAGTAAAATCCTTAGTTGTTTTAAATACTCATCAATAACATTATGATTACACCTCATCGATACATATAATTTTACTAATTAAAATATCTATGAGTATCAAGAGTTAATTTATATTCTGATATCAACATCACTACCATATGTAAGTCTATGAAACTCAATTTTCCAGCATAATAAGAATATACTAAAATTCATAACCATTTACATATTCTCGATTATTAAGTCATAAGACATAGGGGTTTCTAGACACATAACAATCTCAACATCATCTTCATGATACAGTTTCCAATAAATACTAAAATCCTAAAAAGTAATCAACAAAACCAGATTAAATGAACATATTAATATGATATATCAATCCTAATTTGTGTTTTCTCATTAAATTTATCCTTCTATACATTTAGTTCCATGTAATTCATTTTAAGATAAGTTCTCTTGTACTTATTTACAAAATAAATAATGTAATTATTAAATAAAACATTTACAACGGTTTGGAAAGAAAATGTGATTGAACAATGTACATACCTTGGGAGTGTCTATCTAGGTATGTAGTCCTAGGACCATTCATCTTGAATCGTTTTGATGATTGAGTCAGTTCTCAACTAAATTTTTAGGGGTTATCAACCATAGGTTAATCTATTCCACAAAAATAACCACTTTCTAGAATCCAGATAAGGATTTATTTCTAATAAAAACCTCAAAATCTCTATTTTACCAAAACATTATGATGGTATCAAATAACTAGACATATTCTTGGTTTTTTCACTAAATTTATCTCATCCTAATCCACAAATAATTTTTTTATTATTTTCTTAAAATTAAAGCATATATTATTTTAAATAGTAATCTATGGCCTTGCAATTGTTATCAACCTTAACATATCAACACATAAAACTTCCTTAACCAATTACCTTAACTACAAATTTATATAAACATCCATTTGATACAAACTGTGAAACCCCATACCTAGACTCCTATATATGATACCATAAAAATGTACTTTACATACTAGGTTTGATAAAAAGTGAAAATCATATATATAACCATCCATCATTACAAAATTAACAATTATTATTTTATTCCTTACACCCAAAGGATCGTTTCAGGATTAGAGCATTAGATAATTTTGAAAAAACAATAACTATCAAATCCCATGTTTTTAGTATTAGAAAAACATTTTTTTCATTATATATAAAACTACTTCATATAAAATTATTCTTCAACATCTCACAAAAATTCTTTCACCCATGATATCATTATAAAAATTTCATGTGTAATAATTCTCTTCATAACATAGGGAAATGGAAATGTAAGATGGGGTGATCTCAAATTCTCAAAATGTTAAAACATACAATTAAGGAAATCATAGAATAAAAATGGAATAAAAATTATCTAATGAATAATTAAAAAACATGAGTACATAATCAACTTTAAACTAAGAACATGTTATATCCTTAATAATAAATTAAAATATGGATATCAATAATACTGATCTCTCAATGATGGAATGAAAAATTTCAGACATCAAAAACATGTTTTCAAGGCCTTGTGATTAGACACTATAATATAATGGGGATATGTATACATTAAAACCAATTTTTTATAATTATACCTATCGATGCATCGAGAGGCTATATAATTTTGGTCCCCACCAATATCCTGTTTAAGCCCATTTCATTCACCATATGAGTCAACCAGACCTTTCATACCTTTCCCTAAGGAAACTTCAGATGAATAAAAAAAGTTTTTTTTGTATAATGATGAATATGAAATTTCAAGACACAGTCAATTATTGTTTGTAATAAATAATCATCAACAATGTCAATTATTTTCCCAATGGAAATAAACGGGATAATATTATCGTAACCTATCTTGAGAAAGAAGGTTGATGGTCAATCAATATATAGTCATCATTAGAATAGTAAAACATATTTGAATAAAAATTTATCATATAATAATATTTTTCTATATGAAAATAAAAGAGATAACAGTGTCATCACCCATCCATAGTTTGAAGGTGTATGGTCAGATAATACATAGTCATCTTACCAATAATTTTCTATGCTGGAATAAAAATATACGACATTACGATTATTTTCACCATGAAAATAAAATGCATTACACGATCATAACCCATTTATAGAAATAAGGTGGATGGTTGAAAAATAACATAACCTAGTGCAACATAATAAATATATAAGGGTGTTTTCATAAATGAAAAAGCACCCTTAAAAATAATGATTTACTTGGTATCACAAAATAAGGGGCTGAGAATCTAATAATTTTATACTATGAGTTCAATAAAGCTAATGATGAATATATATTAGAGTAGAAATAGTGAAATATAAACCCTATTATGGTAAAAAATAAATAAAATTAAAATATAAGGTGAACTTAAACATTAAAATATATTTTTTAAAATATTTTCAACATTGGTGAAAAATAAAATTTTCATGTCACATTCAAATGAATGTTCTTAAAAGGTGATGTAAATGATTTATGAGAACCATGAATTTAAAAAATAATATCCAATAATTTATCTTATAAATGAAATAAATTTTATATTGGATAAAAGATAATAGGAAGAAAAAACATATGAAAGGGAAATACAAAACCCTTTTTTATTATTTTAAAAATAACTTTGTTCCAAATTAATATTATAATTACAGTAACAAAAAACTATTTTGTTTATTAATTTATTTTTATCCTCATATGTATGTAAATAAACATGAAATAATGTAATATAGTGGTAGAACCCATATAATTAATAAAGATATTCCTGGTGAAACATTATACCCCAAATAAAGGAGATTTTAGTTATCAATATCCCTTATGGGAAATATACCCCATGAAGCATGAAATAATAGGGAAGGGGTTATGTGGTAAAATTTTAACAAAATATATTACCATAAAAAAATAAAAGGTGATAATTTTCCAAACATATATAAATCAAGTTTAAGGGAATTCCTTCAATTCATTGAATGAAAATTGAGTTATTAAAAACTTTTACCACTGAGGTAAACCTTGTGTTAAAATACATTTAAAGAAAATAACATGATTTGAAGTATTTTATACCATTATTAACAATTATATTAAGCATATTAAATTCATGGGATATTATATAAATATAAAACCATAGAATGTAAACATGCACAGAACATGTAACATGTCTCAAGGAATTAGAATTTCTATTAAAAAACCTATGTGGATTGAGTAACATTTTGATCAAAACCCCATAAAAGAGAGGGACTATAATTAAACACAAAATAAAATGATTAAAAGATAATTCATACTATTATAAATCAAATAATAAGTATATAGAACACATAAATTAATAATATATGCAAAACACCAAACACGTCTTAAAGAGAGGAATTTGAGATGAAAACCCTTACCTTAATCCTAAACTATTCTGAACCTGCACAAAATTTATTGAATAATTAAATTATTTTCATTAAATACATACCCAATAATCTTATTCATAACCATAACCATTTATAATCCTCATTAAAAATCATTATATATATATATATTATTTTGTTTTTTACTTATTTTGAACAATGAGTGTAAGAAATGTTTATCACTTTAAACAAGTTCCATAAAAGTGGTGTTAGAATCTATTATTTTTCCAATGTACATAATTATTAAAAAATATAAGGTACTATAATATATATTCCAAGATAATTAATAAATATAAAAATTCATTCTGTAGTTTTTTTATGATTGATGAGAATAAAATTAGAAAAATACATGTTTCTGGGATTCTTGGGGAATGAAGGGTGATTTTTTAATTATTGAATAAATTATGATATAACCATACCTATAAAACCTTGGTTTTAATTTTATTATTTTATTTTATATTGTAATATAATTTCATGGTTTCAATCTCAAGTGTCAGGTGTTCTATATTTATAATTGAGTTTTGGGCTATTTTTCTTTAGGTTCACAGATTAAGTGTATAAAATAGGTGTAACTATGAGATATCCTAAGGCTAGGTCACTTATAATATCATTTTTAACTTGAATAATTTGAGTTTCATAGGCATATAATTGTTTCTTTTAGATAATGTGTCTTCTATATAAAAATATCCATGCCCTCTAATGTCTATGTTCGAGGGTGCACAAACCAAACATGGTTAGACACACCATGAAGAAGGCATGAGATTGGTTTTTCAATTTTTTATAGAACCATGTTCCATGGTCTTTTATGCTTTCCAAAACCATTTTGAAAAACTTTCTGGGTTCCTAGTTTGTATTTTAAGGGGAACATAGTTGACGCATGGTTAGGGAAACCGTGCAGCCTAACCATGTGCAATGCTCTGGTGTGCTAAAAAAATGTGATAATGCCTTTCTATCCCCTCAGAGTTTTAAACAAAAACTCACCCTCTCTCCCTCTCTCCCTCCCTTGATTCTCTTGACCTATGGGGATCTCATCCATTCCTCTCCAAGCCTCCTATTATCTCCCAAGTGTATATCCAAGAGTTTTTTTCACATTTTTTGGACTAATGAACAAGGTGATCTCTTCCTCTCTTCTTTCTCTTCATTATTATTCTATTTTCATTTGATTACTATTCCACCATGGTTTTTTGGTTGTATAATTCATGTTTATTTGGGTTTAAGTTGCGGTTTTTATAGGTTTAATTTCAATGTTATATCGGGTTGGCGTTTTTGAAATAATTGTGGTTTGATGTATGTTTCCCTTTGAACATGTCCATTAAATTTAAGAATGATTGGATGATTTATTTTCTCACCTACTATAGATATTATTTAGTGATGTATTATTTTTTGAAAAAAAAATTATGTGAAATCATTTTTTTTATTTTTTTATGCATATGGAATTGTTCTGTAATGATATGTATGCCACATGTTTGATAAAATTCAAAGTTATATTTTGATAGTTATTTACATTTTATAAGCCATGGTTTTGGATTGGTTAATTTATTTGGATTCTATAATAATGTTTTGGAGTTTCATAAATATATTTCTAAGTGGATTCACATTGAAAATAAAGTGGTTGATTTCTTATGGGAATGGGAGGGTTCACAATGAGTTTTTGTTACCCCTTTGGAACCTTTATAAAATTCTTTCTCTTGAAAACTCTACTATGATGGTCATATTTCCATGGACATATTTAATGGTGTGGTAGACCATATATGTAAGACTCCCTTTTAAAAAAATGATTAAATGGAATGTTATTGTTCCATGGGGTGATTTTGGGTGATTCTTGTATGTGATGCTTGTGTGTGATATATGTATATGTGGTTGGTCACTTTTTTGGATTTATTTAGATCACTCCACTTTACTCTTCACATGGGATCATTGAATAGCTAGAATATTTTCGGAGAATTGTTGATGCACTATATTAGGATTCCACTCTATCTAGGGGCCCTTTTCAAGGACCTTTCTCTGCTTTTGAATAATGCCCCTATATTAGGCCAGGTAGGATAATAAATGAGCATGTGTGTAAAATTGAATTCCTTGGGTGATTTATGAAAATAATATGAGTTATATGTATGGTATTTTCTATATTATTCAATGATATCTAAGGTTATCTCATGTTCTTCATCACTTATTTATCTACGGTTGATGATTGAAGTGCATTGTTGGTTGGTAACATTGGTGTGGTCTTTTCCATTTACCTTGTTTTAAGTTTGCTTTTTATGCTTCTTTGGGTGGTGTAGAATCTTTTCTAAAAGTGACTTTTTGGATTAAAATTTCTTATGTAAAGTGGTTAGAATGTTCTTTGCATTTCATTCCTCCATTTTAATTACAAACTTCCTCCTCGTCCATTGAAAGGGTAACATCTCCTTCTTGGAAAAAAATTCAGTTTTAAATGGAAAAGGTAAAATACACCATGATTAATTTTTAAAGAGGAAAATTTGTGAAAAACTAGTTCTATATATTATATTTCAAAACTATAATTGTTTATTATTTTTTTACAATAATTTAATTGGAAATAGATTTATTTGGGAACCCCTACTAAGTTTACTACGCAGACCAATAGTTTCTTTTTATTTAGATTCTAGTGTAGGTCCCATCTAGGTTTCAATATTTGGGGGTAATTTTGGGAATTGTGGTTGAAGAATGACACTCGGGATCACATGGATATTTAGTTATTATCACAATCAATATGGGTTTGTTGTTTAGTTTAGTTATATTTTCATTTCATGTATAGATTTTGTTCAGTTTATTTGATTATTATTTTTTGGGACACTTTATTTCTTCCCAATATTTCAGTATATATTATTAGGTTATGTTACTCCCTTTGGTTCTATTTTATTCCCTTGGTTTTCTTCAACATCATGGGAAGATTAGGAATGCATTTCATTCCTTGGTGTGGTCCAACATGGGTGACCAGTTTAAGGTCGAACCAGGTTGTTTCGTGACAAAAAGATATCAAATCCTAGGATCCTTAGAGAACCAAGATTTTAGAGCACCATTTATTATTTTGGAGATCAAGGTAGATAGAGTAGGACTATCATATCATGGATTATAGTTATAGTGATGTTTTTGGCCAACACATTTCGTACTGAACATTGGGTTAACATGGAAAGTTGGGCTTTGTTCGAATTGGTTTTGTGTGGTATCTTTTTTTTTTATTTTTGAAATGTACATGGGATTTATTCTAGTGTTCTTAATGATATCACATGGCCTAGAAACCCATTTATATCTAGGTACATGGTCCTAAAAGACTCTATATGTAAGTGGTGTGATTTGAATATGGACTCTAACCATATAGAAAAATCACCCACCGACACTAGTTCACCCTTTGTGAGATTTTTTCATATATTCCTAATTATTATATTTGATTTTAAAGCATTAGTTTTTATTGTATTAACTTGATTTCAAGAGATGAAGTTTTTTAATTAGGATATGGAAAATGAGTTTTCAAATTTTCCTCAATGAAAGTCTTAAAAAATAGATTTTCAGTTAGATAAATTTAGGGTAAAATGGTGTTCAATTTATCAAAATTAGATTTTTATAATCAATGATTATGCGTTTATTAAAAATGGTTATTTTTTAAATATAAATTAATTTTAAAATAAGAACTTTTTTTGGGAAAAAGTTTGGGGAATTTTTGGAATGTTTTGTAAAATTGGAAATTGGAAATGGATTGAGAATTTGAAACATGGGCTGAATAGTTTTTTCATGATTGTAAATGTCTTATTTTGACCCTTGTTTTTCTCTTGAGTGCTCACATGCATGGTTATGTTTGAGGAAATTGATGATTGTTGTCTTGAGTAGATTGGTGCCTAAGTTGGCATGGGAATTTATGTGTGTGATACTTCATGGAACACCATTTGTGACTGTGCAACTTTTCAAGTTTGTTTTCTTTCAAAATATATTTTTAAGAATAATATTATGATGTTTTTAGAATTTATTGTTGTGTAATCTATTTTTTTTGGATTTGGAAAGAAAATTAATTGGTGTTTCTAGTTTGACTTATTGTTAGTGAATTAGTTTTGATTGGGTTCATTATTTTCTTGTTTCCTAATGTATGCCCCCACCAAAGATTCAATGGATATTATAGGTGAATTTAAATTTCCTTTATCATTAGTATACTCTCTAGAATGTCAACCCATGGAATTATTTATTGACTTTTAAAAGTTGAATCCTCCTCTCTTTTATGGTTAAGTAGATATTTTTTGAATCAAAAGACTAAATGTTGAAAATCAAAAGGATATTTGGTTTCCTTGAGTTTATCGAGCCTCGAGAATGAAGGTCTATGTTGTAAGTGGTGGAAGTTGGTCATTCAGACCAATCCTTAAAAATTTCATACCTCTAATTTTTCCAAGGATTCATTTATTAAGTAGTTTTTCTCCAAGGATATAAAAGTGATAAGGGTGATGGAAATGTGATGCCTTCAGCTAGGTGATGGATGAGGGTTGGAGTTCATCCATGATATTTTGGATCTAGTTACTTATCTATTAGATTTAGTTGAGGATGATTCCTTGAAATATCCACATTTTTAGAATGGGATTCATCCTAACTTAGAGTTGATGGTGTCATAGTTTTTCCTAACTTCATTTACTGACATGGTGAGGCAAGAAATGTGGGTTAAATTTGAGTTAGTATGAATGATCGATGTGAAAAATACTTTATTATTCTCTAGAATATTTGAAGGTAATTCTAATAAGAAGACCAGAAAGTAGCCTAAATATGGTGGTATTGGTTGTGGAATCAATATGACTTTAGATCTTTTGTCAATAATATCTGATCATAGGATCCAGGTGTGTCACCAATGAAACACGTATGGTCACAAAAAACCGTCATTTCTAGTATCTATAAAGGTATTCCATATCTATGGATACCTAGGTCACCTGAAAAAGATCCTTTAGCGTGTTTCTAGGAAGTAATGTGGAGGAAAATCCACCCCTTTGGAGGATACCCCAACTCATTTTTTGGTGTAGTTATTAGTTTGGGTTTTGTTTAAATAACCATTCTATTTGAGTTTTCATTAAATTATATTAGTTTTATCTTGTTTCATTTTAATTTACTTGTAAGTGATAATAAATGCTTTCACCTTTTTGAATCTCGGTTTTTTTTGATGCGTATCTTTTGGAAATTTTAAATTTTTATGTCTTTAGTAAAGATGTGTCTAGTTGTGTGTCTTGTTTCCACTTTTTTTAGTAAATCTCGAATCCTGGTGTTTCATGTTCATTTGGTTTCTTAAGGGGTTTTGAGTGGTCATTCGGGTTTTGGGTGTCAGTTTTTAATGGGTGGTGTTGTTTGGGAATCATGCTAGAATTATAAAAAGGAAAGTAGTTTTTTTGTCCCCCATGTTAGTAAACTAATTTAGTATATAGTTTTTTCTTTGTGATGGGAAGTTTATTTCAGGGATATTATATTATTCTTCTATTATATTTGATTGGATTTTGGGATTTTTGAATAAACCTGATGGTTTTTCTTGTGGTGAGGTTTTGTGGCATGAAGTTCTAGTTTTCCATTTTTTATTCAAGAAGTGGGTTTTTTTGTTGGTATGTTACATGTGGAAGTGTGTGTTTTCATTCTAGTAGTGTATAAGTTGTTCTTTCATTTGATTAATCATATCATGTGAGTGGAAAAACCTTTTTCTTTAATTTATCAATTGGAGATGTTGTTTTTTTTCTTATGAAAAAAAACATAATAGTGAGGAGAATTGTACCCCCCCAGTTTTTTTTATCCTCTTTAATTTTATATTATACTTTTGTTCTTTGTTTATATATATATTTTTGGGTGTTATAGATTTAAAATAAGAGTTTTGGGTTATTTTTATTCAGTTTTATGATTTAGGTGCATATATTAGGAGTAACCATGTGATCTCCTGAGGTTGAGTCTCTTTTTGGTTCATTTCAAATATCTACGGTTTTTGTTTCACAGAATAATCATGGGTTTTTTCAATACATGTGTATTTTAGGAAAAAATGTGTGTGTAATAGGGTATCTCTGGTCTAGTTTGGATGACTAGGGAATAGTTAGACAAATAGTGTGGATGGTATGAACATGCTTCTTCAATTTTTGACATAGCCACGTCATACGGTTGGCACACTGTTTCCAAAACTGCATGGGTACCTAGTGTGTCTAGTAAGGGGTGCATAGTTGGGACACAGTTTGGGAAACTATGTTGCCAAACCATGCGTAGTGAAAAGGTGGATTTAAAATGTGGAATTACCTTTCTAAGCCCCGATATTTTTTACACAAAATTCCTAATATCTCCCTCTATTGGCTTGTGCGACCTAGGGGAGACCATCCATTCATCTCCAATCCTTCTTTATCCCATGGGTAGATAAAAGTTATTTATTCATGTTTTTTGTCCAAATATTAAATATAATATCCTCTCTTATTCCTCCTCTTCTTCTATTTTCCTAGTGGTTACTCTTATACGTTGGTTCTGTGGATCTAGGGATTATGTTTCTTTGGGGTAGAATTTGGAGTTTTTTCTTTATACGATTCCTTGTGGATGTTTTTTCTTCTTAGAACCAGTGTGAAGTTGATTAAGGTTTTCATTGTTGAAGCTCTTGTAGTTTGAGGCAGGTTTCCCTTTACACTTTTCCATTAAATTCAAGAATCATTGATTTCTTAATTTTCAATCCTTCAAAGAATATTATTGACTGATTTATGATTTATAGAAAAATTTTGTGATGAGAAATGTGGTGTTTTTCTTCTTGTTTTAAATTACGTGGATTTATTTTGTTAATCTATGCAAAAAAATTGTATGATAAATTGAAATGTTGTCTTTGGAAAGTGATTTGTTCTTTTAAGGCATTGTATTGGTTTGGTAAAAGTATTTTTCTTCTAAAATGGATGTTTGGAGTTTCATAAATTGAGTTCTAAGTGGTTTCAGGTAAAAAATGAAGTTTTTTCTTTGTTATTAGAATGGTTGGTTTCTAAAAGAGTTGTATGGACCATTTGAAACATTTATAAAGTTGGTTTTCTTGAAAACACTACTTGGATGATGATCCTACCAGTGTTATGTTGAATGGTGTGGGGGTTGTTAATGTAGGACTCACTTGTGAACAAATGGTTGAAAGGAAAGGGATTGTTACTTAGGTTAATTGTTTGTGATACTTGTGTGTGATGCTTGTGTGTTATATATGTATATGTGGTTAGTTTCTTGATTTGATTGATTTGGATCACCCCACTTTATTCTAGATATGGGAACCTGAAATAGCTAGCATATTTTCAGAGTATGGTTGCTACAATAGCTTGGGATTCTTTTCTAACAAGTTTATCGTAGTATGGACCTTGCTCTACATTGGGATAGTGACCATTGGTTAGGCCCGGATGGGTATGAACTGAGTGTGCATGTGAAATTTATGTCATCGGGTGATGCATACCTATAGGTTGAGTTAGATGTATAGTATGTTCTAGATTATCCATTGAGATCCTAGGGTCTCCCATGTACATTGACAATTATTTGTAGTGAATGATTGTGGTGCATTATTGATTGGTTAATCTTATGAGGTCTTTTACATTTCCATTGTTTTAAGTTCATTGTTCCTAATTCCTTATGTAGTATAGCTTCTTTGTTAAAAGAGGTGTTTTGGTTTAAAAATTCTTATGGAAAATGGTTTCACTGTTTTTTAAATTTCTTTTCCCCATTTTTATGTTAAAACATCATCCTCCTCTGTTGAAATTCTAACATCTACTTGAAAATTAATATGGTTTTAAACATGAAAAGTTCAATAGACCATGATTTTTTTAAAGAGGAAAATGTTTGAAAACCTATTTATATATATTTTATTTCAAACCCATAACTGATTATTCTTTTGTTTAAATAAAATGCTTTGGAAATAGATTTTTTTGGTCTCACCTACGGAGTTGTAATACTAACACATATAATTTCTTTCTATTTTTTTCTTATGATATATGTAATGGCTTGGTTTTAATCAATGTGGCCGATGTTGGGTGTTGGTAGTGGGGAGTGACCCTAAGGTTCACATGGAGATTTAGTTGTTGTCAGGTTCAATTTCGTTTTTTTGTTCAGTTTCTCTACATTTTCAGATTAATTATAGATGTTGTTCAGTGGATTTTTTTTACGGTCTATTTATTTAAATTAATTTAGTTTATATTATTTTGAGAAATCATTACCATTAATTCTGTTTGATTCCATTAGCACATTTCACTAGCCCAAGAGAACTGGGAATGCCTTTCTGGCCATGTTACTAGATGACTTGGGTGACCAGTTTAGGGTCGACCTAGTTTGGTTTTCGACAACACCAAAACAAAAAAACAAAATTTAAATATTTACATCATATTATATAAGTAAATTTGTTATCATTTTCATACCTTATATAAATTCATAGTATTGTTTAAAGATGTGGTTAAGTTGACCCAAACATGAACCTACCATGATTAATGAATGATTGTAAGGTTATTTAGCTGTAATATCACTATAATATAAGAATAATTATATCATTTAATGTTTATTATTGTTATATAACATAATTTTCTATAATTTTAAAGAGAATATAATTTATATAATGTCATTACTATGAAATAAGAGATCAATTTTCTCATAGTATGCTCATTTTAAAAAACTAAATTAATGATAATTATTTATTGATAATTCAATTAATAGGTTATGAAATTCCTCATAATGGTAGCTTTATGATACCATAAACATAATACTTATCCTTTAATACCATTCTCAAGACCATCTATGCATTTTATAGATGAAAATAAAAATGAAAATGCATTATTCCATGGAGGTCGTAGTCCACACATGTGCACAGTTTGTGATTTCATTTTCCATATAATATGAGAAAGTATTAATATGGTATATTGTTTTGGAATAACCCACAAGATATAAATATCATAATTGTGAATTAAATTCCACTTTTAGATAATCCTTATATGTTTGGGAAGGAAAACTAAACTTTTTGTGTTGTGGATACAGTTGTCCATACAACACATAGATTTCTATTACGTTTTTGTTAATAAAAATAGAAATTTTGGAAAATAATTAATTCCAAATAATAATAATATACTGTATATAACCAATAATTATTTCATTACATAGGTATTTTATAAATACAAATATGAAATAAAAATAGAAAATAAATACGTTAAGTAAAAGTGATTACTCATATTGAGCACTTTGATATTTCCTTGGAAGATATCTTGGAAATGGATGACATATGTTAATATCTTGTGACTAGAATATCAAGATAGTGAAATAATATTCTAGAGGAATGAGAAGGGGCTTGTTTTATAGATCAATCATAATTTTTTTGGATAATATTCTAATGGTGGAAAGAAGCACCTTTTACATAAGGAGAGAGAATCATTGTGCCTAAAAATAGTGGTACATATTAGATAATTTAGAACCAATGATTATAAATTTTAAATAAGTTTCATTAAACTACTTTTAAAATATTGACAAAAATATTTTTAAAATAAATATATATAGTGAATTAAAAACAATTTTTGAGAAAATATTACTTAGGTTCTAAAATATAAAATATGGGTTTGTAAATAAAATAACAATTTTAAAATTATAAATTAACATTTAAAATATATATTTGGTCATATAAAAATATTTCATGAATTTAAAACTCCTACTTATATACTAATAATTTCATAAAATTCCTTTTATTTTTAAACAATATTTCACATTACTCACCAAAAAAATCAAACATCAAGAAAATCCTAAAACTTCATTTTGAGATAAAATTATTATTTTTAATCCAAAAATTATATTAATTTTTAAAAATAAATATCTAAACATTTATGATTCAATATTTTAATAAAATCCCAAAATATTATGGAGAACTGTTCATATTGGAAAATAGTTTTAAACTGTTAACTATTCTTCATTATTATTTCATATAAATTTATAATTAATTTATTAGTAACATATTATTCATATTATAAATACAATTTATTATTATATAATCATATTATTCATAGTTTCTTTAAATAAATTACCAATTTTATAAAAATATATTTTTAACCATAAAAATTCTTCCTTAGTTTTTTAGTTTTACTAATTAAATTTCATTCATATTAAAAATAGGTATTATTTTCTTTCTATAAATATTTCATCAATTGGTTATTCATGTTAATTAAAAATACTTAAATATATTGGATTTAATAGTCATATTTAAATATTTATATTTTATCTAAATATATTTTGGTTTAATTTATGTTTTTTTCTTGGGGAGAATGTTATCGACACATTGACGTATTTAAAGGTGATCATATATTAAAATACTGGGGTGTTAAATTGACTGTTATAAATAATTTTAAAATAATTTCCTTTTTATTGATAGGTTACACCCAATATCTCCTATAATAATCACCAATGAATGAAACAAAGTACTTTTATCTCTTAGGGATATAACTAGTTTTTATCCTAATGTCAGAATAAATCGTTTATAATATCACATTTCTTTTTGTTTTTTATATTATAGACTAAAAATTTTGTTTTTTGTCAAAAAAAATGGTAAAAAATTTATGGATTCCTTTATAAACCAAAGAAGAGACCTATGATCAGATAGAATCTTAAATACTCATTCAGAAATGTGGCCAAGATTTTTATTCCATGATACGATCAACACTCATAAAAAAGTAGTTTGTGATACACCTATCTTTTCTTCCATACACATTTAACGAAAAATAACATATATGTTAGTTGTTACCTTTTCATCCTTCATCACTATAAGAACCCACTATGAAATATTATGTTCTCCTTTCTCAATGTATTCCCTATACCTGATGCTAAAAAGTTCCCCAAAAATTGAATGCTTTTTGACATACCCATCACAAGGAGTAATCGTTATATGGTTTGAACCATAAAATCATGCTTCTTCTATTTATGGTACTGACTCCAACAACCTTTATGATTAGTTTATTTTTAATATAAATAAGTCCTCTTCTTATAGGATCACCCTAATCAAGCCATTGAATTTGAGGAACCATGTTCCAGGTAGCATCTCATTCAATTATTAAAACACGATTGAGGTGTTTTTGTCCTCCATCTATTATCTCCACCTAACTAAATAGCATATATCTATTGTCATAAGTACACACCAAATTACCTTTATAATTATTTTCATTACTATTCTTGTTCAAATAGTCCTTCTTGAAGTTCCTCTTGTTTTCATAATTATAATATGATCCATTTTTTATCATTCTCCATAATTTTGATATTCCATAGTTATGAAACCAACTAGAACCATGATCTATCATCCTTACTCTCTCCATTAATAAAACAACCACATGATGAGAATATTTCCACCTATACAATTTTTTGCATAAACTATATTATACAAGGAAAATATCCATAATATCATTTAAGATAAACCTATTTATTGAGATATTGTTAGTAATCATAATGATGAGATGATCATAAAAATCTTGAAAACACGGATGCGTTTTTTTTCATGTTCAATATCTCATATTTTTATCCCATTTCAATGAGTTGGGAAGATAAATTATTCAATGGGATGATATTTTTAGTCACTAATGATGGTTCTTCCATTTGAAGAATTTATTATCTTCTCCTTAACAAAATCTTATTATGTAGTGATTTGTACTTGTAATGATTTTTTAGTGTATCCCAAAATTTCTTTAATATACTTTTCTATAAAATTACTAATAAGCATATCTCTTCCAAATTAAAAAATGTTTTTAACAGAATTCTCATCCATTCATTCAATTTCTATTTCATCTAACTAGACAACCTTTTCCTGTTACTGGTAGAAAAATATCCCTCTCCAAGACCATTTTCACCGTTACCATCCATAATGAAAAATTATTCCCTTTTACTTTTATGATCCTAATGTTCACTACCATAAATACATTTCATCATTTCATAACTTTCTCTATTTAACAATTTTGTATTTAATAATACCAACAATTTTTTTTCAAATGTGAAAGATGAATCATAGATATTATCACAAAGAATACACAATTTTTTTAGTAATATTAATACCCAAAAAATGTAAACACCATCATACCCGAACCTCACAATAACACTAAATGTTTGGACAAAAAATGACAATCCCTTGAATGTAACAATAATATAATGATAAAATAATAAATTGAAAATTTAGAAAACTAAATGACATAAGTTGTAATGTGTAAAAAACCCATAAAATGAAATGGGGTAAAACCCCATGGGAGAAATAAAAGAATAACTATGGTTGATGTGGGTATATACTCAATAAAAATTACAATCAAATTAACCTCTTAATTTTTATCGTGAATATATGTTGAAAAAACTCATAAAAATACAACTCAAATATAGAAGGGGGAAGATACACACTAAATGAATAAACTATCCGAGGGTTCTACCTTTTATTGTTAATACCCTACCCATACCTCTTTTTCATCTCACATCAATGGAATTAGGTGGTATTTGGCCACAAATCTCTCCAAATATATTCCACCCCAATAAATATACGAAAGTCTGTGGTTCATATTAATGAAAAACTAGTGGTGGTAGCTAGCTTTCCAAGAATGTCTAAAGCACGTGGTTATCTAAAAAACTTCATCCTTAAATACTGCTCCTAGGTATATTTTAAGGACCATAACTCATGATGTGATCCATAACATTTGGCAACATAATATGGTCATAATTTTATCCTCTAATTGATAAGGTATGGGAGCAGTTGTCTCCAGTGAGCTCTCTCCTAGATTCTTCACTCTATAACTGGTTATAGAATGTGTGTTGTCATCGGTATATTGATATCCTTTTTATACTATACCTATTTTATATGTTTCCTTAAACCCTATATTTCATTTATAATAATAAAAAATGATTTAGTGGATATATAGAAGGATTTAAAGGAATATGATATTAAATATCATTTATTAAATTGTTAAAAACAAAAATCATTTTTTTTTTAATTTTTAAAATAAAAAAATTATATATTCTATATATTTAATAAATACCAATTTTTTTAAAATATAAATAACCTATATCATTTTTTAACATGTTTATCATCATTAAAAAATTATAATAAATCATTAAATATAAAAAAACATATGTTATGTATTTGAATGAATAAATATATAGACTCAAATTATATGTTCAAAATTTTAAGAATAAATGTTTTAAGTATTTTTTAGAAAACCATATACAATATCAAACTCATTAAAAAAATAGTGAAAAAATCATGGCTCAAAACATATTTTCGGTACTTTGAAAGTGATCATATATGTTTTAAAAATTGATTTTATTTAACATAAAAACTGCATCCTAAAAATTAAATACTTAACATAAAGATATTTAAAACCATGTATTTTATGTTTAAAAAAATTAATTCATTAAAATTTATTTATTAAGGGGGGATTAAAAAATCATTATGAATAGTAAAATACAATTCATAAAATCCATAAAATACTAGCCAAATAAATCAATACACATAACAAGTGATTTGTCTGAAAAAAGTAATATTTAAAAATGTTTAAAAATTATATCACCTAAATTAATTTTAAAAAATTATATTATTGAATATAGAATAAAATATTAAAAATAATGAAATATTCAAATAATAAAAAAACCAATTAAATATTAAACACTATGAATATGTGTTTTGTGTCTAAAAATTTAATTTTTTTAGGGAAATAAAAAATAATAAATTTGTTGATCCTACTTACCTTGGTTAGTGAGATTTAAAGATAGGGAGTTTAACCCCATAGTGATTAAAATTTAGGTGTTTAATTTACTTTTTGGAAATAATTTACATTCTTTATATTCTATGTGAAAATATTTCTTGTTTTCTTATGGAATATGCTCTAATGGTTACTTAATTTTTTAAAACAAGTTAATATATTATCTCTAATGGATAGTGGTTTTTCATGTTTTATTTAAAAATATACTCTAAATATTATATTCCATTATAGGTTTGAGACATATTCCTTGTTTAATATATATATATATATATTCACAGAAAATAATTATAATTAAAATTAATTAGTTGAAATAAAAAATAAAAATTATTATACAATATTTTAAAATTATATTCATTTTAAATATCTATTAGAAAGAAATATTAGTCTTTCGATAAAAAAATCCACTTTAGAAAATAAGTGCATCTAAAAAATAAACTTAATTCCCTCTAATGAATCTAAGTTTATGTGTAATTTTAATTTGAATTTAATTCAATATATAATAAATTTTATTCTTGGTCTTGGTAGATTGGGTATCATTTCAACGAATTTATTAAAATCAATCACCTTTGACCTTTTAGAGTAAATGATATTAAACATGGAATCATTAGAGTAAAAAATGAATAAAAGGAGGGAAAAAAGAAAAGTAATGAAATACACATTATATACTTTATAGTCACACCTCATGAATATTTAAGCATACCCAAATTAATCATAGAGATGTAAATAATGATATAATTTCATAAATAAATGAAATGACTATAAATATAAAACTTGTATTGAATCACATACCATACATAATTTTTGAATTATATTAATACATACATGACACATACTATCATCACTGGTGATATAAATATCATGTATATTGACCCCGCTTAAATAAACATTATACTCACACTTTTAGATCAAGTACTAAATGTATAAACTTTTCATACATATCATGAAGTATAAAAAACCCCAGAATCAAAATGTAATTGTATTTGGGAACTAGTTACAAAATAAATCATCATCCTTTATTTATATTATAAAATTTAATCAAATACTTCATTAAACATCACTTATAAACTGATTGAAATCTATTTAACACATATGAACTCCTGGGGAAATGGTGAGACTTAATAAAAGAGTCTTATAAAATACTTAGTAAGGGGTAAATCATTATCAATGATACATATGGGAGTTATAAATAGATTATACACAAGTTAGAGATATTATATCAAGAGAAATGAAATGATTAATGGATTCAAATAATGAAATCACAAGAAGCGATCATGGGGTGTGAAAATATATTTATATATCATGGAATACAATCTAACAAACAGATAACCCCGAATGATATTGTGTTTATGATGCTATTTGATATCAAAGGTTCATATAACACCCTAATATTTTAGTATGTATTTCTCTTTAAATAAGAAATATTTGTGTAATATATTTTAAAACATGTAAAAATGAAAAATAAATCCATGTTATATTTCATTGAGATAAAATATTATAATATAGGGTAAATGATTAATTAAATGGTTTTATGAAAGTAATGTTTATTTTTTCATTGTGTGTTATTACTATTATTAAAAAGAATGATTTTATGTATTTATAAAATTCAATGTAATAATATAATACCATTGGATGATAAAAGTGAATGTCTATAAGATAAATAATTGGATGTGATTAAGTTATATTGAAAAGAGATAATTTTAAAGAATAAATTTTCATTATTTTGGATACATTTGGTACTAATAATTAAATTGATGACTAATGAAAATGATTTTAATTAAAAATATTATTTATATATACATTCAAATAAATTACCATTCATCTTGTTATTATTTTTTGTTAAATTATATGATAAAATATCTGTTATGTTTAAAAATAAATCTCTACAAAAACTATTTTTATGCATTATACATTTATTTTTTAACAATTAATTATTATCTCATTTAGAAATTGAATTCATTAAATGGGATTTTTTATTTGGAATGACTCTTAAAAATAATATAATGTGGTCAAATTTTTATAGAATTAATTGGGATTTGGCCCACACTATGGGGGGATATAACATCTCAAGTTTAAGAATGGGTTGTTTTTGGGTAATTTTGAACTTTGGAGTTTGGAGAGATGGATAATTTTTCTTTTAGAATTTATAACATCATAAAAACGGTTATTTGACCCAAGTCCTTATTTTTGGGTATGGTCTATGGTTTAGTGGAAGTATCATGTGTTCGATTAAATATCAAAGGATGATCAAGGGGGATTGGATTGTTGAAAAAAAACTCTAACTAGAAGTGAACACTATGTAACACTGACACATGGTATTAGTCCTTTACACAACATGTAGTGTGGTGTGAAGGCTTGGGTTCCAAATTAAGGAATTGAAATTGGGTAACTGGGTTACACATTGTGATCTTAATACATGATGTGTATAATTTTCACATCATGTATGTTGTGAGGAATGTTTTTCTAAAGAGAAAAAGGGGGCTTGGCTCCCATATTTTATTTTTAACCCTGTATAGATGTCAAAGAACGCAGGGGGTCTCATAATCCTCTTTTCCCTAACTATAGGTTTTGCTTTTTCTTATATGTTAGATATTTGATTCAGGTTTCATCAGTCTCATGGGAAGCGTAGCAAAAGGTTCTTCATTCCTGTTACTTCCATTATTCTTACCTATATCTATATGGTGCACTAAATCCATGTGATCCAATTTACTTTTTTTCAAGGGTGTTAATTTAAAATATAATTTTCTCTCATTTTATGTAATGTTGTAGGCTATTATCTAGTGAGATAGAATCTAATAGTATGAGGTAGGTGGTGGTTAGCATTATCCATGTTTTTACAAGTATGTTAGGGATGAGATCTATATGATCCATGCGAGACAACTGAGCATGAACCTAATTAATTTAATTACTGATGATAAAATTTTCTAATGATAATCTGAGATGGCTATGGGAATGCTCTAGCTCCTCAATGAATGGTAAATCCAGGTGAGGGGCTTGGACTAGCTTGGGTATTATAAGTTTGGATTATAAATTAAATTATATTGAATGGATTATATTTATTTTCTTAGTTCCATGGGAACATGATGACCATTGGACAATGATTCACATGGTGTTAACCACCTGGATTGAGAAATCATAGTTTTTTAGGTTGGGCTTGGCTCAGATACTTGAAGTGATGCTGAGCACCATGTTTGATCGCATGGTTTTCAGTTTTATGGGATGGGATCATCAAGATGAGGGAAAGGCCATCGTGATTTGATATGGTGTTAATAGTTAGGATTAGAGACATGTTCATAGGGGAATGAGGTATTTGGATGATTTGGATTAGGTATTGTTCAGTGATTTCAACTCACATTTTATTTATCATGAGGAACTATTGGAGTAATTTTCACATATATAGTTCACATATTAAGGTGGTGTCGACCACTGATGTGGGTGGACGTACCCATAGTTTATATGTCTTAGGTGATGGTGTTTACCATAAAATGTGTTGGGGGTTCTCACCATAGAAATCCATATGGGTGTTGAGGTACAATCGATTCATGGTGTTAAAACCATTGGTTGGGGGATGAGGCTCTCCGATACACTTAAGGTTATTGGGTGCAGACATGGGATGATAGATATCATCATGCATTGGTTTATTGACTATTGAGACTATAATGAATGTTTATTGAAGGATTTGTATTGTGGTGAATCATGAAATTAGGATTCTAGGCAATGGGGATTTTTGAGATAGGTTCTTAGGGATTAGATACATATTGTTTGGTTGTCTCATTTCAATGTTTGGTTATATGGTTTCTTACATGAGGTGTCGAGTGGTATTTTAGAGGTGGAAAATGTGGTTTAACCTTGGATACATTCTTTTCAGGGGATGACATGGGATTTATTCCCTGGATCCTATCTTTTTTAGTTATATTTATACAAAATATTTTAAAATTTATATATATAACTAGGGGAATATCCTAATAGATTACCAGTAGTGACCGATGAAGTGTTAACTTCCTTAGGACTGTTGACCATAAGGGGAGTGGGTTATTTTTATGATGTGAATATTTGTTTATTTATATTTAGTAAACATACATTACCGTCGATGTAAGATAGGAATGTATTAGTGGTTTCCTACTAAGCTTTATTCGTACACCAACCAAGGACCCTTCATGATATGTGTAAAATATATGTCTTTGCAATTAGGTAAGGGACTGAGATAAATACCATGACCCTAGTGATCAAGTGGTACCTTGAATGGGATATATGTAAAGGTGAAATTGAGTTTCTCTTATCAAATTTAGTTTTTCATTTGAGTTTACATTTATTCAAATATTCTTATATATGTGTGTACTGATTTTCGCCCACATGCAACCCTTATTTTTTCTATTTTGTATGAAATAATATGAAGATTTTAATGTTTCATAAAATTCTATTGTGATTTGAGGAATGTTAATTATTAATGATTTTGTATGTTTATACTCCCTTAATTTCTCTTTATTACTTCTGTTTTGTTATGGTATTTCTTCCGATGTTGTATATACATAGACCATTATCACTATCACTGTCAGAGGGTATAGTGTCCCCACAATCACCTCTTTACACCCTCACTGCCACTCACTGGCCTTTGGAATATGGGGAGGTGTGCCTAAGTCATAATTGTCAACTATACCAGAGCAATTTTTAAAGTGACAAACAGGTCTAGGCACTACAAATGCTATAAAAGCTATTTTCTCTCTAGGATTGGGTAGTATTGCTAATTTTTCTACTAATGGTATCAAAGGGGATTAATTTTACTTTTTGGTCTTACTATATGGGCTATGGTGGACCAAAGACTTGGATGTAGTTGTGACTCAGAATTGAGGTCATGATTGTGTGCCTACATCCCCATTCACAGGGGACAGAACATGTTTCCAGTGGTGTGGAATTAATGTTATTATGTGTTCTTTTATAGTTTCTTTGATTTACACCTTGAGTGGTGCACATGGGTGTGATGATTTTATATTTTATTGTTTTTAACCCTTGGTACAATATGTTAAGGGAGGTTTTAATTTTTTTTTATGGTGGGAACATAGGGTGTTTTGAAATATTTATGTGCCTATAATTTATTTTCATTTAAAACCTAGATTGTTCTATGAGCGTTTGAGTTGTTTAAACATTCAAAAAATAAATATTAATAATGTTTTCCTACATAGCCTCTTTTTAGTGGAATTATACCCATCCATCCCAATCATGTGGTCTTAATGATAAATATGTGTGATTATCTAGGATGTAATATGCATGATATATGTACATGGGCCTAGATTTGATAAGAGTATGTAGGGATTATGATAGGAAGTTATATGTTTAAAAATTCAACAAAGAATCTAAACAATATTTCCTTAATTAGCTTCTTTGGTGGCATTCTACTCAGCTAACTCAAATTTTAGGGGATGCTTGACCCAATTACGGGAAGAAAAGGGACATGAGTGTACATAATACTCGATGTTAAACTCTGATGTGAGTAATCAGGGGGACATAAGGCCATGTTATATGTGATACCTAACCTTGATATAGGTAGGTAAGGGGCGTTGAGGCCGGATGTCTTATGATCAGGTGCGATATGGTATTTTTTATGGTGGTGAGATGCACTGCCTATTATAGCCTTCACTATATGTGAACTTTTATATATATATATATATATATTTTCTATCAGAACATGATATTAGTATTCCGTTGGATACCACCTAGATGGGCTCTGGCGGAGAATCCGAAGGGCGGTGATGTGGTGCCACATGAGTTTGCATGGGATGAGTCCCCTTAGGGCCGAATGAATCATGAACTGTAGGTACAGAAACTAGTATAATATTATTTATAGGTGGGAGAACATTTAGATATGGAAAATTTGTGACATTAATGGATGGGAAGCATAGGGAAATCCTGGTTCGTGTTATCCAATGTATCATAAGGGGAGCTTAGTGAGATGATACATTGATGGAATTCTAAAATTGGGAGTTCTAGTCGTAGCACCCACCATTATTTCAATGAGAGTGTGGACCATATAGAGTAGATAAATGTATAGAGTTAGTGAATACCACGTTAAACAAAATCGAGACACCACTAGGGAGGAGGTTGAACTCAGTGGCACACATGCTATGAGGACATACAAAGTTCTAGAGGGATTTATAGTTTTATGTGAGAATACACGAGGGACTATCCTGGAAGAATTTTGAGTCTAGGTTCATCATATATTTTTTTAAATATGTTGATGGAGGACAATCCTAGGTGTTCATTAATCTCCAATAGGGGGGATAGTTCTATCATGGACCACAAAACTAATTTCATGGACCTATCATAGTTAGTGTCTGCAATGGTGGGAGATGACATCCCCAAGGTTTTGTGTTTTGTGGTTGGATTTTGGAATGCCATGATTTTTGGGGTAAACATCTTCAAGTGGTATTCCTTTTAATAGAGGTAAACCAGACACTAATGGTTGTGGGAAATCTTATAGCATGGTAATATTTGAGTCCGGTGATAGCATCCTATGATGTTAATAATGATGCTTTAGGTAGTAAAAAGTAGGGCCGAGAGGAATTCCAGTAGGGCAATCAGGATAGGGATTCATATCAACCACCAAGGAGTGTGTATTAAGATTTGTGCTTCCATTGTGGGAAACCAAACCATGTTTAGACTCAGTGAGAGTGTTCTCTAAAAGGGTGCCACACATGTGGCTCAATCAACAATCTTGGGAGGTTCTACTGGTATCCTTCTTTGATATCCATGAGCTTGGGATTAGTTCAAAATCAGGCATCAGAGGTTAGTCTAGGATAATTACTAAGAGATTTTATTTAGAATTTAATTTCCCATAGAGGTCATAGAGGATATAGTGGGACCTATTAATGGGGTCAGTGACTGGTAACTGGGGCACCTTTATAGGGATCTTAGGCCTCAGGTAGTCAGGCTTCTAGACAGGTGCATACAGAGGAGCATCCAGGTGTTGAGAAGAATAGGGACCTGACTGTAGTTATAGATATACTGTACACATGAATGGGTTTCTCTAGTTTTGGATTTGACCAGTTTTGTGGCATTATATAAACACATGAATGTTTTTTTGACTAACCCTATGCTGGTTAGCATGTTGGCATCAATTAAAATGTGTGATATATAAATGTGTATGAGGTGTGTTGAAATTAGGACTTCGTGTGGGTATCGATATGATGTGGGTTATTTTTTTAGGTGTGTGGAACAAGGATTATTTATGACCATTATTATGATACATGTTTTATTTGAGGTGTATAGAATAGGGAATCTGATGTGTTGTGGGAGATCGTGGGATTCATATGGGACACATGTATGAGGTGAAAATCTAATGAGACATGGGACATGATTTGGTGTCAAGTATGACATAGGCATGATTTGAGTGCCTGATGTGGTTTAGGCATTACCATGAATCCTGAGATAATTTTTCTATTCGGGGATGGTCTCTAGACCATCGGATGCTTGATTTGGGTTTAGATGACACTAGTTAGGTTACTCATGAGGTGGGGAGAAACTTGAGTGGATCTGTCCTATGAATTTATGACCAGATTAGATTGGGATAATTTTAATGATGTCAGAATTCTCAATACAATCTTTGGGTAATTCATAATAACTCAGAGATGAGCTATGTTAGGGTGGGGAGATTCTAAAATCTAGGTATTTTGAATGGGTCCTTTTCTATTGAATTTTAAACTATTGAGTTTAGAGAGTGGGACAACATTTCGTTTTTTCTTCCAAACCTCATTCAATGATTTTTTGACACAAGATCCTATTTCGGGTCATGTTCTTTGGTTTGGTGGATGTCCTGGGTGTTCAAGTAAGCACTATTGAAAGATCAAGGGCTTGAAATATTGAAAGTAACTCCTCCCATAAGTACATGTGGTGTAACACTTAAATGATGTGTAAGTAATTTACATGATGTTAAACATAGAGTGAATGCTCAAGGATCCAACTCGTGGAATTATAGATTTGTATCCTGGTTACATGTTGTGAACCTAATACATGACATATTTAATTTAAATTCCATGTATGTTGTGGGGGAATTTTTTTGGTGATCCATTGGGGATCAACCACCTATATTATTTTCCTCCACACATAGAGGCAAGATATCCTAGGTGGTCTCACGTGCCTCTCCTTCCCCTCCCCTTGGCTTTGGTCGTTCTTCTCCATATGTGCTCCGATCTGAGCTCCTTTAGTCTCCTTGGAAGCATAATGGTATGTCAATCATTCCTTTTTATTGCTTTATTATTTTTTCTCTCCATATGGTGCACTAAATCGATACGATATATTTTAAGATATTTTAAGGGTGTTCATATAAAATTAAGATTTATCTCTTTTTGGATCAAGATATATGCTGATATTGAACTAGTGAGAATCTACTGATATGAGGTGTGTGGTTCAAATATTTCTCTATATTTTTATGGGTGTCTTGGAGGTGTGATATATATAGCCCATGTGAGATGACCGAGAATGACCCTAATTAATTATATTCATATTTTCAAATTATTTTAATGATAATGTGAGATGGCTATGGGAATGATCTGGATTCTATATAATTTCTCAAGATAGGTGGGGGTCTTGGAAAATCTTGGGTAGTTTAAAATCAGAGTATGAATTAAATTATATTGATTTTATTGGTTCTGTGTCAATGTGATGGGCATGGCCTGAGGATTGAGGTGGTGTTAACCACATGGATCAAGGATATGTGGTTTATCAAGTTGGGTGTGGAATGGATACTTGTGGTGATTTCAATCACCAGTTTGGATGAAATCGTCATCAGTTTGAGGAAATGTGATCAACATGATAACGTAAAGGACCATGTTATTTGAGATGGTGTTAAGCATCAGGATGAGTGAAATGTTCATAGGGGAATTTGGTGATAGGATGATGAGGATTAGTTAGTAATTTTGATTCACTATTTGTTGGCCGAAGTGATGTTAGAGTTGTGTGAACATAGATATGATACAAATCGAGGTGGTGTTGAACAATTGTGTGGGTAGAGGCCCGCATAATTTATACATTTTAGGTGGTAGTTTTTACTATTTTATGTGCTAGGGGTTATCACTATAGGAAGCCACATGGATGGTGATGGGCCATAGGTTGATGATGTTGAGATTTTCAGTTGGTGGATGGTGCTTGTAGACACACTTGAGGCCATTGGGTTGGGACATGAGAGGATGGATATCACCATGACGTGGCACATTGACTGTTAAGTCGATGTTGATTATTTATGTGAGGATAGATATCGATGTGACTTAGGATGATGGGATTTGGTCCAATGATGATTTATGGGTTTTTTAAGGGACATCAAACTTATTTTTTGGGAGTTCTATTTGGACTTTGGGTTCAATAATTTTTTGAATGAGGTTCTGGATGGTATTTTAGAGGTAGAATCAGAGGGTTCACTAGGGATGCATTCTCATTAGTGGATTCCTTGGGATTTATGCAATGGATACTTGGAATCGTAGTTATATATTTATATATAGCTGTCTTATTCTATATATAAAATTTGGGTCATGTCTTTATATATTAACATGTGTGGCTGAGGCAGGTGATTGCTTCCTGGTGGGTGCTGAGCAAAAGTGGAGTGGGTTATTTCTATGATATGCATGTGTTTTTTATTTGTATTTAGTACACTTGTAGTATCATGGATGTAATACTATAACAATTTGGTGGTGGCCTATTGAGATTTATTCTCACACCATACATGGTCCATTTGGGATGCATATATAATTGTTGTCTCTACGATTAGGTAAGGGATGATATTCCAAAGTTGGACCCTAGTGATCGAGTGGTGCCTTTTCATGGGATGGATAAAAAGGATCCTTTGAAAAGACACATTCATATATACTTTTTACTATCATTTACTTATGGATTTTAATTTATTTAATTGATATTATTCTTGGTATATTATTAGATTTGTAGGAATGAGGATTCATATGATTCAAAGGGAGAAATGTATAAAAAGTGTAGAATTCACCTATTACACGTCCTGAATCAGCATTACATGTCATGTAATAGGATTTCATAGCATGTGACAAGCCATGATCCAAGCTGTGAACCAAGTCATCAAATTAGTAGAAATTGATTCCATTACCCACCGGAAATGATACATCCATGATATGACCCTAATCAAAAAAGTTACACCGAAAATCTGAACCAGAGGAATTGTTGAGGATCTGTACATGTTGTGAGTCCTCCGTCCATGACATGTGTACAGTAAAACTTAATAAATCAAGCTAGATACAAATCAGGCACACTAAATAAATAAATTATATGGAGACCTGCATGGATCAATGGTACAAGGCGTGTAACTCTAGTGCACATTGGCACCGATTTTTCCTATATATACTACACCTTGACATAGAATTTCAGAGTGATACAGAATGGTATTTATCTCTATTTTTTATTCCCTATGAGTTTCCTTTGCCCCTATCTCCATTAAACTCAAACTTTACTCATGTTTTACATTTTATTTCAATTCAAGAGGCGTGAATCATATTTTCTCCAAAACAATCAAATTCCCGCTACATCGATTACCGCTATTCATTGTCAATTTCCAATGACACATGTTAGATCCATTTCTATTTTTAATCTCAAGTAAGAAATATATTAATGTAGTGATTAATATTTTTAAATTATGATTTAATGCTTATTCTCATTACTATTCGAAACCATTGCATGATCGTGAATCAATTAAATTCAAATAGAATGTCAATCATGATTTTATTTATTTATTTATTTTCATCCCAACCCACTATGAGTAGTTAAACCAATCAAGTGTATGGATTGAGAGTAGATGTATCTGAACTAATAATCAATCATTAAATATAATTTTGGAAACCTTAATTGTTTTTTAATCTGGATAAATAATAAAAGTCCACCCAATTCATGAAAACTCCCCTAACCACGTGATATTCAAATAGAATACCCTATCTTGATTAAAGTGGACTATTCTATGATCACTAGCCTATGAAACATTATTCCCTAGAAGTTGTACTTAATGAACCTATACTGTTACTGTCTCCCGATCATGAAATAGTCACTTCATGGGTAGAACTAGGTGACTTAACCAAATTCAACTAGCTAGTGACATTTTCATTGCCGCATAAGCCTTAGGACCCTACAAATATCAGTTTCCAGGATATCTTTTCTCCAGATACTCAAAACTTATCCTGACCCCTCCAAAATTATTGGAAGTCACATTCAACAATACATTTAATAAAACTCCCAAAAACCAATTATATTCTAAAGGACTTACACAAAAAGGGTTTCAAGACAATAACTAGATTCCTCTTTGTGGGATCAACCCCACACTTCTACTATAAAATGCCTGAGTTGTATGTAAGGGTTGGTACACAATAAATCTAATCTTACCACAACCTATATTATCCTAATGACACATGTGTCAATGTTAAATTCTGGAACTAGACTACTAGAAAAGAAGGTTATACCAATGGTTTAGAACCGTTGGTATAGGCTGAAAAACTGTTGGTATAGCCTATACCAATGGTTTTCCAAGTTTTTGGTTAGTAAGCCGTGAGGAAAGCCTTATACCAACGGTTTGATCTAAACAGTTGGTATAATGTTTTATTAAATTTCTCCCAATTTATACCAGGGGTTTATAACTGTTGGTACTATATTTTTTGAGAATTATTATACCAACGGTTTTCAACCATTGGTAATGTGATTTTCCCAAACACTTATACCAACAGTTTAGAACCGTTGGTATTGTGTTTTTCTAGAATTTCAGAACACCTATACCAACGGTTCTAAACTGTTGGTATTGTGTTTTTCCAGAATTCCAGAACACCTATACCAACGGTTCTAAACCGTTGGTATAGTGTTTTTCCAGAATTCCAGCACTCTTATACCAACGGTTTAGAACCATTGGTATTTTGTTTTTCCAGAACTGCTGCACTGCAGCCCCCCTCCAGTAGCCCCTCCACTATACACCTACACCTGCATAAGAAATTTCACAAAAACCACATAAAAACATAAAACAGTATAAAAAAACACCTAAAATAGCACAAAAAACACATAAAACCATAAAACACTTCCAACCATGTCATGTACTACAATTCCCTATTTCAATATTCATATGACAATAATCATCCGATAGTAATACACCTCACCCCTGCACAACCCCCCAACCAGAACATCCCCTCCACCTCCCCATCAAATTCTAATAGGCATAATAGTATGAGAAATACCTATTAGAGCTAAATAAGAGTTTGAAATTGGCTCATATCCCTTTTTTTTCTGATCCTAGATTTGGGTATGTAATGATTTGTGATTAATTTTTCATTGAACTTGTATTGTTAATAATATATGTTGAAAAGGTATTTTATCAGGAGTCTCGTCACTTATGACCCCATGAGTGAAAATACCCAACTCATGAAAAAGAGTTTGCGACTATCGTTGATGAGTGTAAATTTCAGTTGTATTCACTTAGAATGATGTCCTTTTCAAACAAAAGAGAGACTATGAGAGGTGTTGTCCACACCGCACCTTTAATTGAGGCGGGGTTGACTCTTACACGTCACATATGACCAATGTATCATTTTCCTAAAGTTTCAACAGAATCTGAATGTGTTTGGTCAGTTTTTTGTATGCCAGTAGTTGTTTTCACTTAAAGTCCTGTCCATTTCAAATAAAAGTGAGACAGTCTGAGTGGTACCGGTCACACCATGCCTCAGATTGAGGTGGGGTTGACTCGTACATGTCAAAAATGACCCATGGATACTTTTCCTAAAGTATCAACAGAATCTGAATGTGTTTGGTCCATTTTCTGTATGTCAGTTGTTGTTTTTACTTAAAATGTTGTCCATTTCAAAGAAAGGTGAGACACTTTGAGTGGTGATAGCCACACCGTGTCTCGGATTGAGGCGGGGTTGACTCATACACATCATAAATGTCCCATGGATCATTTTCCTAAAGTATCAACTCAATCAGAATGTTTTTGGTTGGTTTTCCGTATGTTGTTTATTTTACTTAAAAGCACATCCATTTTAAACAAAAGAAAGACACTTTGAGTTTTATCGGCCACAACGGCCCTCAGATTGAGGTGGGGTTGACTCATACACATCAAAAATGGCCCATATAAACTTTTAATAAAGTATCAACAGAATCTGAATAAATTTGGTTGGTTTTCTGAATGCCAGTTGTTTTTTTCACTTAAAATCCTGTCCATTTCAAATAAAAGTGAGACAGTTTGAGTGGTATCTGTCACACTGTCCCTCGGATTGAGGCAGGTTTGACTCGTACACATTGAAAATGACCCATGTATACTTTTCCTAAAGTATCAACAGAATCCAAATGCGTTTGGTCCGTTTTTTGTATGTCAGTTGTTGTTTTGACTTAAACTGTTGTCAATTTCAAAGAAAAGTGACACACTTTGAGTGGTGTCGGCCACACCACACCTCAGATTGAGGCAGGGGTGACTCGTACATGTCACAAATGACCCATGGATAATTTTCCTAAAGTATCAACCCAATCTGAAATCATTTGGTCAGTTTTCGGTATGTCATTTATTTTACATAAAAGGGCATCCATTTTAAACAAAAGAAAGACACTTTGAGCGGTACTGGACACACCAGCCCTTAGATTGAGGTGGGGATTACTCGTACATGTCACAAATTACCAATGGAAACTTTTCCTAAAGTATCAATAGAATATGAATGCGCTTGGTCGGTTTTACGTATGCTGGTTGTTGTTTTCACTTAAAATCCTGTCCATTTCAAATAAAAGTGAGACAGTTTGAGTGGTACTGGTCACACCATGCCTCAAATTGAGGAGAGGTTGACTTTTACATCTCCAAAATGACCCATGGATACTTTTACTAATTCATCATCATAATCCAAATGTGTTTGGTCCATTTTCCGTATGTCAGTTGTTGTTTTGACTTAAAATGTTGTCCATTTCAAAGAAAAGCGAGACACTTTGAGTGGTGCCTGCCACACCGCGCCTCGTATTGAGGAAGTGTTGACTCGTACACGTCACAAATGACCCATGGATCGTCTTCCTAAAGTATCAAAACAATATGAATGCTTTTGGTCGGTTTTCCATATGTCATTTATTTTACTTAAAAGCGCATCCATTTAAAAAAAAGACACTTTTAGTGGTACCGGACACACCATCCCTCGGATTGAAGCGGGGTTGAATCATACACGTCACAAATGACCCATGGAAACTTTCTCTAAAGTATCAGTAGAATCCGAATGCGTTTGATCTGTTTTTCGTATGCCGGTTTTTGTTTTCACTTAAAATCATGTCCATTTCAAATAAAAGTGACACACTTTGAGTGATACCGGCCACACCGTGCCTCATATTGAGGTGGGTTTGACTCGTACATGTCAAAAATGACCCATGGATACTTGTCCTAAAGTATCAATATAATTCGAATGCATTTGTTTTGTTTTATATATGTCAGTTTTTGTTTTGACTTAAACTGTTGTCCATTTCAAAGAAAAGTGAGACACTTTGAGTGGTGTCGGCCACACCGCACCTCGAGTTGAGGCGAGGTTAACTCGTACACATCGAAAATGACCCATGGATCATTTTCCTAAAGTATCAACATAATCCTAAGGTGTTTGTTCAGTTTTCTGTATGTCGTTTATTTTACTTTAAAGCACATCCATTTTAAACAAAATAAAGACACTTTGAGTGGTACCGGCCACACCGGCCCTTAGATTGAGTTGGGTTTGACTCTTACAAGTCACAAATGACCCATGAAAACTTTTCCTAAAGTATCAATAGAATCCGAATGCGTTGTTCGGTTTTCCGTATGCCGGTTTTTGTTTTCACTTAAAGTCCTATCCATTTCAAATAAAAGTGAGGCACTTCGAGTGGTACCGGCCACACTGTGCCTCAGATTGAGGTGGGGATGACTTGTACATGTCACAAATGACCCATGGATACTTTTCCTAAAGTATCAATAGAATAATAATGCGTTTGGTCCGTTTTCCATATGTCAGTTGTTGTTTTGACTTAAACTGATCTCCATTTCAAAGAAAAGTGAGACACTTTGAGTGGTGTCGGCCACACCGCACCTCGGATTGAGGTGGGGTTGACTCGTACACGTCACAAATGACCCATGGATCGTTTTCCGGAAGTATTAACAGAATCTGAATGCGTTTGGTTAGTTTTTCATATGTCGTTTATTTTACTAAAAAGTGCATCCATTTTAAACAAAAGAAAGACACTTTGAGTGGTAACGGCCACACCGGCCCTCGGATTGAGGCGGGGTTGACTGGTACACGTCACAAATGACCCATGGAAAATTTTCCTAAAGTATCAATAGAATCCGAATGCGTTTTGTCAGTTTTCCATATGCAGGTTGTTGTTTTCACTTGAAATACTGTCCATTTCAAATAAAATTGAGACACTTATAGTGGTACCAGACACACCGTGCCTCAGAATGAGGCGGGGTTGACTCGTACACATGAAAAATGACCCATGGATTCTTGTCCTAACGTATTAATATAATCAGAATGCATTTGGTCCGTTTTCCATATGTCAATTGTTGTTTTGACTTAAACTGGTGTCCATTTCAAAGAAAAGTGAGACACTTTGAGTGGTACCCGCCACACCGCGCCTCAGATTGAGGCGAGGTTGACTCGTACACGTCACAAATGACCCATGGATCGTTTTCCTAAAGTATCAACACAATATGAATGTGTTTGGTCAGTTTTCTATATGTCTTTTATTTTACTTAAAAGCGCATCCATTTTAAACAAAAGAAAGACACTTTGAGAACCAAATGCATCCGCAACGATGACACCCTGCCTAAAGGTCTATTTGAAGAGGACATCATGAATGATCAATATTATTCACATTATAACAATATTAGTTTCCAACCAAGGAGAATTTTTTATACCGTGTTTAAAACTCACAAGTTGGCCCAAATGAGATTCTACTTCAGCAATAACCATTTTGTGCTGACTTCATATCATAAATCCCAGTAGAAGAGACTTGTACTTTTCTTTAAGAGAAGACCCATCACAAAAGAAACATTGAACTTCATAATAACAAAACTTTAGATTTCCATGAATAATTTTCCACCATGCATATGCACAGCTAAGCAATAGTAGAAAGCATAAATTATATCGGAACAAGATTGAAAAATTTATTCTCAACAGATTGAAATAGTAATCCTAAAGTAACATACATTTAAAATAATAAAAGGAAAAAAAATCAATGAAACATGCAGAACCTCCCCCTCCCACCTCAGACCCCCCCTGCATAGCCCCTTCCCCCATCAGCCCATCCCCTGCCCCTCTCCTCCCCTCCCCCCTGCCCAACCTTTTCCCCCAGCACCCCCCTCCCTCCTGCCATCACCCAACCCCTCACATCCCCTCACCTCCCCTTCCCTGCCCTCCCCTTCAACCTGCCCAGCCCCTGCCCCTCCCCTCCCCTCCCCCCTTCCCACCCTTTTCCACCAGCAGCCCCTGCCCCTCCCCTCCCCCCCCCTCCCCACCCTTTTCCCCCAGTATCCCCCTCCCCTCCCCCCTTCCAAAATTCTTCCCCCAGCACCCCCTCCCTCCTTCCATCACCCTCCTCTCCCCGAACCTCCCCTCTCCTCCCCTCCCCTCCCCTCCCCTCCAAACTACCCAGCCCCAGCCCCTCCCCTCCCGTACCCCCCTTCCCACCTTTTCCCCCCAGCAACCCCCTCCCCTACCCAACCTTTTCCCCCAGCAGCCCCCTCCCCTACCCTCTCCTCCCCTCCCCTCCAACCTTCCCAGCCCCAGCCCCTCCCCTCTCCTCCTCCCATGCCCACCATTTTCCTCTAGTAGCCCACTGCCCCTCCCCTCCCCTCCCCCTACCCAACCTTTTCCACCAGCATCCCCCTCACCCCTACCCAACCTTTTCCCATAGCAGACCCCTCCCTCCTCCCATCACCCAGCCCCTCCCCTAACCTCCCCTCCCCCTGCCCACCCTTTTCCTCCAGCGGCCCCCTTCCCCTCCCCTCCTACCCACCCTTTTCACCCAGAATCCCCCTCCCCTCCCCTCCCCTCCCCTCCCCTCCCCCATGCCCACCCTTTTCCACCAGCAGCCCCCTCCCCCCTGCACAACCTTTTCCCCCAGCAGCCCCCTCCCTCCAGCCATCACCCATCCCCTCCCCCTCCCCTCCCCTTGCCCACCCTATTCCTCAAGCAGCCCCCTGCCCCTCCCCTCTTGCCCACCCTTTTCACCCAGCAGCCCCCTCCCCTTTCATCCCCTCCCCTCCCCCCTCCCCTTTCATCCACTCCCCTCCACCTGCCCACCCTTTTCCTCCAGAAGCCCCCTGCCCCTCCCCTCCTGCCCACCCTTTTCAACCAGTAGCCCCCTCCCCTCCCCTCCCCCCAGCCCAACCTCTTCCCCCAACACCTGCTCATTCATGAAAGAAGTTTACATGCAGATATAGTAATATTTATAAATAAAAATACATACTATGTATGACTAATAGGGAAACACTTTAATAAGAAATTCATAATTATGTATAAGAAATCTGTTAAAACAATAAGTTTGATAAATTTGGAAAAACTTCAATTAGCATTCTAGAATTGAGTTGGCATCCCCAAAATTCCTAGACGATCCACCATTAGTAAAAAAGAAATCATCCCCTGAATAGAATGGAAATTCAAAAATAGCACGATTCACTTAAAAAACACAAAAATAAGAACACTATAAAAAATGTACAATTACTACTTGCAAAATCACATTTATTTGCACGTGAATATTCCACGCATGTTACTATCAGGCATAAAACAATCAGGCATAAATGACATAAAATGAACTTCTATGGGAAAATGACATAAACATGAAATACATGGCTAACTAAGAAAGATAAGTAATACAAAATAGAATAATGGGTATCAAAGTACCATGGAATACTAAAGGTATAGGTAGTAGACTAATCATACAATAAGAATCAAGTGAAAAAAAGTGATCTGATAACAACATCCCTATGAAGCAGAGGAAAACCCCAGAGTGGAAAACCAGGTTCAAAAATAAAGAGTGATACAGAATTCAAAAATGTAATGGATCAATCTGCCCCTGATCACCGTCACCATCACCACTGTCATCACCGACATCATCATCGCAGCCATCTCTATCCTCATTGTCGTCCTCATCATCGTCCCCATGCTCATCGTCGGCCTCATCCTCGTCCTCGGCCCCATCCTTGCCGTCGACCCCATCCTCACCCTCGTCCTCATCCTCACCCTCTTCCTCATCCTCATCCTCACCCTCGTCCTCATCAGCATCCTCATCATCACCAGTAACTTCATCATCTCGACTGCCACTAGAGCTGCTGCCTGGTGCATTGGATAATGCACCCATTGACGACATAAATGTCTGACAAGTCCCGCTAGCCTCTGGTAGAAGTGATGAAGATAAAGCTTTCATCAGTTTCATAAATTCTTTGTCCCTTGATTGAACTTTTACTTCCAACTCTGTGACCCTTTTATCAGACTGTCTTGCATGCTCCTTGACCTGTTCCAACTCAGTGGTACTAGAATGGATACCGAGAGAGGACTAATACCTTTTCGGGAATATATTCTTACCAGTTCGGCAGCGTACTCGACCAGAGTGCTCCTCTCCTAAAACCAGATATAAATGATCATGTGGCCCAAAATTTTCAGGCTCCTGGGAATCAAGAACCTATAAAGCATCCTGTTAAAAATATTAATAGATTAATAAATTTCAAAATAGATATTAAACATTGAAATAAAAATATTATTACTTACAATCTTTTATTGGGATGATTCATTTACCACAATTATATCTTTTTTATTTTACTCGAGAAAAACAATTCTTCTTGAGGGATACGTCCTTCAATATTCAATTTGTGCTTCTGTAATGACATTGAAACAATATAAAGTGCAAGTATAATCATATATTAAATATTCAATAAATCAAAAAATTTAAGTAGGAAAGAATAAAAAGAGAAATTCCTAAAAAAATTATAAACAACTATATTGTACCAGCTGCCTCTCATGATCTGACATAGTTGTGCACCCCAAAGTGTGGAGGTATTGCTTTGAATCAATGTTTTTTTTGTTTTTTCAGAATATTCCTAAATAATGTTTAATAATAAATAAGATTATATTAATGCAAAATATGAAAACTCTCATTTACATACATCAACTGAGATTAATAACTTAAATTTGGAAGTCGCCCAATGGGTGATCATTTGGTGATATTTCTCTATCGGGAAGTCATCCAAGAAAGGTAATGTCTCTAAATCCGTGCCCACTATATAACACCAACCATCAAATAGGTCATACTTATAATCTCTCCAAAGCTCTCCTAACCGTTTTAAACACATTGGTCATACACCTTCACCATCAGGAAAGTTAAACTGAAGCTGAAACCCAATAGATTATTTCATATAAATACAAAAAAAATACTACATTAAATCCAATAGATTTTTTACCCATATTTGTGCCCACACATTATCTTCGACTTCGTGTGGAAGATGTCTCTAAGAGAGAGGGATGAGTAGAATGATATCGGAGTATTTCGCTAGCGTCGCAAAAAAACCCCGACATTCCTGCCCAGATTTCTCAATCATTTGTCCATCAACATTGTATTCAACCATCAACAGTGTCTGGCGGTTCCATACCACATGCAAGCGAGTACGCCCCCTCCCCCGCCTCCTATCTGTAGATAAATATGTTATTAAAGAAAAATAATATCAGTACATGTTATAATAAAATAAATTTTGGTATAAAAATTTGATAGAGTTATAGAAATATAACTTTGGTAGTTAGATCAATGGGCTTCATTGGATGTGTAGAAGCTGAAGGAATATCGTGTACAGGTGGAGTTTCCATCAGTGTATGCTCCTCAGCCACATACTGTGTCACAATAGGAGTCGAAGAAGTTGAAATATAATAGCTCGAAGATAATGAACTAGAAGCAAAAGATATTGGAATAGACATCTGGACAACTGGTAGTGTAAACATCGGAGGTCTAAATATCCTGTGTGTCCCTGAAGACACACTAGGATCAAAATGGGGTGAAGAAGATACGTCTGTGGTAGTGGATTGTCTAACTCTCACCCCACGAGCCCTCATACCACCGGCCTCATTACTTAGACCACTATATGATCGTCCATCTTGGACCCCACCCCCTCCTACCACCAGCCTCTCTACTGGGAGCAATATCAGGCTCCTCGTCAGATATCTCTCATCTAGGGGGTCGATCCTAAAAAATGGTTTAACAAAAAATTAAACACATGATATTATAAGTTATTGAAATATTTATATTTGAAATAAAATACTCACAATAGGGATACGTGGTGGAATGCCCATCTGTACCATGTGATGATTATTATCTGTCATCTTTCTTCGTCACCTCTCTTCAATGGATGTCATTTCTTGCAATGAAAACAAATATGGAAGTAATTAGAAAGGGATAACTAATATGTAACCCAAAATATATATATATAGAAAAACCATTCTGAAAAAAAAAACATTAAGTAAAAGAAGTTTTATGATGGTTTGAAGGTATGTACTAGGATACACACTCTGAATGATGTAGGTGAAACATGTAGGTGAGAACACGACTATATGATTCTATATATTTCCCCCCCACAACTTCAGGTTCACAATCAACTCTGACAATTGAGCTATTGGCGTCATCATAAGTAATAAACAGATTGCTTCCAATTGTAGTAGGGATAGTGTCAACTTCATTATCACCATAATCAAAAACATGTCTAGTATTTACTTCAATAATTACACCAAATTTAGGATGACGATGATCTTTGACATAAAAAACATGTTTCACCATTGATTCCAATACCTATGGATAATTGGTGGCAAGAGTGCAAGTTATTTCAATAACTCAAAATCTAAAATCATCAATAAAGTCCCCTTTCCTTGTCATTGAATCAAACCATTGACATTTCATCATCGTGACTCGACCATGCGAGTAATAATCCAAAATTATTATTTTCTCCACAACTCCATAATAAGCAACATTTTTCGAACGAAGTCTAGTATCCGATGAACTAGCATAACAGTCTGTTGTGGCGGTTAGAATAACACCATTATGATGTGTTCTCATGTTTCTTGCTCGTTTAGTGATAATAAATTTTTATCCATTGATCACAAGTGATTTAAAAGTATGAACCATGGTATTAGGACCAAAATACAAATCTCTTATTTCCTCAGAAACAGAGTCTGCAGGAAAACTCGATACCTGAAATATAAACAAATAATAAACTTAATTAAATATTATTTTTATTTAGTTATTACTGAAATATTTTTACCTTCAATTTCAACCAAGCAGAAAACCCTTTGATATGAAAAGTCTCTTTCCTTCTCAAAGATAAAGAACGATGCTTTCTATATATCAATTATTTATGTTCCCTGTAGATAAAAATAATAATAGTTTAAAAAATATTTAAAATTACAAGAGATAAGATAAGAGATACATGTACAATTTACTTACTTGATATACTCATTGAACAACTCACAATTGAATAACATTGTGCAATGTGCCATATCTCTCTCTTCAAGGCTTAATGTTGTCAATGTATATGATCCTGGAATTCCTCCTGTTTGAGGAAGTGATGGAAAACTGGGTTCAATTTTCCCATACTGTTCTTCTTCATTTCTCATTGGTCTGTTTATTCTTGTAGTAAGATCAGACATATACATTGTGCAGAAATCCATACATTCTTGAGCCAAGTAACCGTTCACAATAAAACCTTTGGGATAATTCCTGTTCTAAACATATGATTTCAATGTGAACATGTTTCTTTCAGTTGGATACATCCAACAGAAATTAACGGGTCCTCCAAGAAGTATTTCGGTTGAAATATGGACAGTCAGATGCAACATGCATGTAAAAAATGATGGAGGGAATATTTTCTCTAACTCACACAAAATTAATGGTTTTTCTAAAAACAGTTTTTGCAAGAAGGATTTGGACAACCTCTTAGCACAAATATCTCTAAACAAATAGCACAACCAAATAACTAAGACTCTAACATTATTTTAAAAGAGATGAAGGATTTCTATTGGAATCAACTCATGCAAAAGGACGCGATAATCTTGAGTCTTCAAAGATTTCAGCTTCAACTCTTTTCTGTTGGCCCATTTTGATATATTTCTTGAATAGCCATCATGAACTTTAATAGTCTCTATCACTTCCAGAAATTGATTTTTTTCAGCAGGTGTCATTGTAACACCCCGAGCTTCCACGATACGCTTCTCATTCAATAATGCAATGGCTTGCATTGTACGCAACTTCGAGTTCTAAAACACCGCGACTAATCAAAGTAGCCGTTATGAATAGTAATAACCACTTTTTAAAATTATAGAAATTTTATATTTCAAAATGGACTTCATTTTTGGATTCGGAATATCGAAATTAGCCTATGTTGAATTTTTGGTATTTTTTTGAGAACTTCCAATTTTTTATGAATAGTGAAAAATACTTAAAAACAAATTTTTTAATAAAAATAATTTATAGTGATAAATTATACTATTTAGTGGGTTTAAAGTATAATTGGAATATATTTTTACCATTTTATCCAATGGTGGTCATTAGAATTAATTTAACATTGAAATTGGACATAAACAATTGCCAATCTTTTGATATAAATTGTTTCTTAATTACGCTATTTGTTGTGATGGCGGGAATTAATTATAAAATTAATTAATGCAACTTATATGTTGGGAATTTTTTAAAATAGACAACATTTTTTAATTCGGGATACCAATTATAGATTAGGGTGAAATTTTGGCATTGTTCTGAAAAATTTCAATTTTTGATGAATAGTGAAACCACTAAGTGGTAGTTAAATAACTGATTTTTCGTTTAAATGAAATATTACCACTTCTGTGATTTGATTTTCAAAAATCCAACATACATGGTTGTCATTAATAGGTAAAATTTGGTTCAATGAGATTAAAATAATTTTTCTGTGAATAGTAACTTTTAAGTTTTTAATCGCGATTAGAGGTAATTAGTGTAGTTTAAGGTAAAAATAATGTTTTAATAATATGAGATGAGCTTGACACATGTCCTACCCTCATTTGATATGCCATGGCCGACCAATAAAATCCATGGGTCAACTTGGGGACCCCATGGAGCCACATTAGTTAGAAAATGACATAAATACCTTTTATTTAATGTTAAAGTAAAAAATGACACAAACATGAAATGTTTTACTAAAACCATTTTTACATGGGGTTATACAAGTCATATTTTTGACTATAAATAGTCATTAGAAATATAAAAAGATTTCATACATCATAGTATTTTTTTATAATTTTTAGACATTAAATAAATTAAATTATTTATGACATCATGATGATGCCGCGATGACCACATTATTTAACGATTTAAATAAAATAAAAATATAATGAAAAATCTAAGGCTTACACTTGTCAAAAAACTATTGGATGAGTATATTTCGAACCCTTATCACTGTATCCACGAATTATATAAGTGTGGGACCTTTAGAATCCGAAAAGCATTGTATAATAATGTAAAATTTCCTTACTTTCCAAGAGTGCGCTTCCTCTCCACTTATAAAAGGCCCCCACCTCTACCACCTCATTCACACTTTCACGCCATTTGGCTCGGCCAACCTCTGCCCAAATACTCTCCCAACGTCCCCCTATTACTCCTAGAAGCCTCACTTTGGGCAGAACTCTTCCCAAGGAAGCCTTTGGCTCAAATAAAAAAGAGTTACCCGATTTTGAGGTAATGTCTTCTCTAATGTTGTTTTGTTTTATTTTTTTTCTCCAACCCCCTAAACTCTTTTTATTCATTTCTTTTGTAACAACACCAGTATCCTCAATATACTAGGATGTTGTTATAAGAAGTATTCGAGCTACACTTACATACACCTACATTTAATGGTTAAAGAACATACGGTTTCTGTGGATGGCGAATTTCTACCTAACGAAACGATGATTGTTCAACACTCATATAACACCTTCAAAGGTGGCCATTAAGATGTCACTACATTTATATATGATATATAATATTTTTATGTTTTCCTTATGCTTCTGTATTTCTCATTTATGGCATACTTTATGATTTCCATTATGGGTAAACACGATAATTTCATTTTAGGAAGTGCGGACTACCTCCCCCTCAAAGTGATGTGAATCGTTAATGCCATATGTGGGATGTATAAAGGATGGAGTAAATGATATTATATGCTATATTATACTGGAATTATATTATACATTTATATCATTATGGTTTCATTCCATTAAATACGAAATAGAAATGAAAGTAGCGTTAATGCGTACGTACGGCTTACCGTCTCCATGAACGGTGCATTTCATTTCTTACCTCTAAATGTTACGTAATATTATGAATGAATGTATATACTAGATATATATTATATATATGATAACTATATCATGAATATAATTCTGGATATAATGGATATTTCACCACATTAACAACTTGTAATTATAAGAAGTTTATTGTTGACTCAAGTACCAAAGATCGACAAAACGACCGTTATTAACTTAAATAATTACATAATGTTCAGAACATGGTAATAAGGGATATAAAAGGAATAATGAACATGAAAAAGGTTCTTAAGTAAATAGGAATTAACTCTAGTTTATTATTCAGGAGGTTAAAGAACGGTCGAGTCAGGACAGGACGCAAGGTAAGGGAACTTCTTAACCCAACTTCCATTCTTTGGGTTAATCTCCTACTTTCAAATTATGTCATGATATTATTATTTCCTATATTGTATTTTTACATTATTTATGTGTACTTATAGTGAATACACATTATATATGTACTTTATTTAAAAAAATTATCTTTTTAAAGACTTCGTCTCAATCCCCTTTCATTGAGGCATATGTGGTTTTATACACAACTTTCTTTAATACGGTGTATAAAACCCTTTGACTTTTACGTTTATTCAAAAGGAATATTTTTATACGAAGCGTTTTTCTAAACGACAAAAGGGAATGTTTTTCTTTCCGTACTTATGCAGCGACAACGACTTCTCCGCCGCCGTGACCATTATTTGAGTTTCGGCTTCCTCTACAAGCCATCATTTTTTTAATGAAAAATAAATACCATGTTTTACTTTTCTTTTATTTTGGTATTGAAAATGGTTTTGAAAGCATTTTTATTATATCAATGTGTTGTATTGATATCTTGTGATTGAAATGTGGAAATGTTATGTTTCCTTTATGCATGTTTTATGTAATACGATAATGTTATGGTTTATGATATGTTTAAACCTATTCATATGAGGAATGTATTGGAATTAATAAGTGACGGGTGGAGCCCGCTATAGCTCCTCGATGCATCGGTAGGTCTAATGAGACAACTAGACGTGGAATTGGCCGAGGCCCTTTCCCAATTTGATTTATGGTTTTGGCCGAGGCCTTAATCATTTTAGACGTCTTGGCCGAGGCCTTGACAAAATGTTTCAGAATGTCTGGCATTATACATTCCCTCATTATGAAAGTGGTTATTGATATTGCATGTGATTATTCGACCAGTAGAATATCCATGTGAAGAAGTGAATGGCATTATCTAATTTTACTTTTTCCATATTATGTCGATGTTCAAGTTTAAAAGGCTTTTGTTTTAGTTATACATTGCCTTAAATTTTTATGTTTATTTATGAAAGCTTCCGCAATATTGTTATCCTTACTGAGCATCTGAGCTAACCCCTTTCAATGTTTTAATATTTTCCAGGATGTGAAAAAGTATTTTATGAATGACCTGCAGGGATAGTCAGAAGAGGATATGAGTATGGACTATGAAGACCATGTTATTGTAGTTTGTTTACTTTTTGATGTAATGAAAGACTTATGAATGTATCTAGTGTTTCCAAGGATACTAAACTAATCGGTCTTTCGAGACTTGATCTTTTGTGAACATGCCAATGTTACGAAGTAATGCACCGACTCTGGGTAGCTAGGGTCGGGGCGTTACAGTTGGTATCAGAGGCAGTTTAGTACTAACCTTGGAAGCTAGATTTAGATAAACTCTGATTAGAGCACATAGCCCGAAGATAGACTTTAAGGATTAGTATAGAAGAACTTCCTAGAATTTTGGTATTATAGAGATTTTGTGTGTTTTCCGAGCAATACATCCCTGTCTGGATACGAGCAGGTAGAGGCGGCTCTGGCACAGATGTACCTAGGGGTAAAACCCGAAAACACCACTTTGAGCTAGACTCGAACGGGAACTGGTGCACAACAACGGGCCTTGCTGCACTCTTGGTTACGACACTCCCGGGGGATATGCTTAGTATAATTCTCATTTTCTTTACAAACCACTATGAATGGTTATGATTATATACTTCCTCAAAGAAAACATTCCTTTTTATGATTATGGATTATATCCATAAATAGTTCAATTTATGTAAAGTGTTTTACAAATATGGAATTATGTATTTTAATTTATAAACTAATCTAGTTTGTGCCATTGTTTAAAAATGGCACCTAGTGGAAGGAATGGAAATCGTATCAATGCACGCACTCCGTGTAGGGATTTCCCTCCTGCTCAAGATAATTATTGTGGATCTAGAGATACAACTGGTGCTGATCAAATTATTACCATACTGGGACAACTCACTCAGGTTATGAATAATAACCTTACTCGTATGGAGCACCCTAATCTGCAACGTGGAGGATCAATGTTATACCGCTTCATGAGGCAACAACCACCAACATTTAATGGGGGTAAAAATCCATTAGTAGCTGAGCAATGGATAAACACCTTAGAGAAAATATTCCACGCCTTGGGGAGTAGCGAAAGGGAGAAGGTTATCATGGCAGTTTACCGCCTCACAGGAGATGCTGATCAATGGTGGTCTTTGATTCAAAATAAAAAGGAAGATGATGACATATCGAATATGGAATGGAGGGAGTTCAAAGATATTTTCCTAGAAAAATACTATCCTCGTGACCATCGAATGGATATGGAAAGACAATTTCTGAGTCTGAGACAAAAGGAGGATGAGAATGTCGCAAAGTATGAGGACAACTTTACAAGGTTGGCGAGGTATGCTGCAGATTATATACGTAACCCGAGAAGTAAGATTGATCGTTTCTTTGATGGGTTAAAACCATTTCTCCGTCGAGATTTAGTATCACAATCTTTCTCAACATATGAAGATATTGTCTCATGTGCTATCAAGACAGAAAAGTGATTCTCTATGTCTTATGACAACAAAGTAAAGCAAGAGAAGAAGAGAACGGTGGAACAAGAGACGGATAAAGGGAAAAAGGGAAAGAAGGATTTTCCATTATGTGATAATTGTGGGAAGAATCACCCTGGTACTTTCCTAAAAGGAATGGGAGTTTGTTATAAATGTGGAGAAAAATGTCACCAGGCGCGTGATTGCAAGGAAAAAAAAAGAGGCTATCAATGTTGAATGCTACAATTGTAGGGAAATGGGGAATTATGCAAATGAATGTCCTAAGCGTAAGGGAAACTTACCTCAGAAAAGGCCAAGGGATCAAGGACAATCTTATGCTATTACTACAGTTGAAGTGGAATAATTAATGTATTGGTGCTTTTGGACTCATGGATTATTTTCTGGTTATTAGAATAATGTGATATATATATATATATAAGGATTGTACTGCAGTACTTGTTGTTTCAGTAAGGTTTTAATATGATGAAGGTAATCATATTTTTAGTATGTGACAATAAGAGAAGCTTTACTTTGTTTGGGGAATCTGATAAATTGATTTTGGAATTAAGAGACCTTTTAGAGAAAGTCTGGACAGAGGTATTTTGGATAACTATAAAGGTTTGAGTGGATTATGTTGATCTTTGGATAGTATTGTTTAAGGTTAAAAAATTTATGAAGATTAGTTTTGGAATATTATAATACTATAGTTTTAGGAAAAGGACAACCTATAGGGTGGGGCATAACCCGTCACGTCGGACAAAGCTGCAGGAATCGAACCCACAACTATAGTGCGACAAGCCTTTATTTCCTACCACTAGCCTACAGGAAGTCGCTGGTTATTAAAAAATAATTTTACTAATCTAAATGGTATTTGTTAATATTTGGAACCTTATACAATTAGGATAAATAGAATATTTTTGAGTTGTATTACCTTTTAGAGTGAAAGATTGGTTTGTGGTAAAAAATTTATTAAAGAATGAAAGTCTACATGACAAGTATGTATATTCCCTTACATTCTTAGTAAATCTCCTAAATAAATTCCTCAACTTTATAAAAGTTAACTCAAAACACAAATGTTGTCGGTTAACTTCTCCTACTGGGGAATCAATGATCGTTTAACCAATCACAAGTTTTTGATTTTCTTGTAGTTAAACTTTCTCCAAATCATGTTTTATATAACTCTCCATAAGACCTTGATGGTTTGTTTCTCCTCCACATCCATATTTTCATAGAATCCTAGAATGGGCTATCTCGGGTGACCTTTTTACTTATCTTGCTTTCTTTTAATGTTATATATTTATTAACCTTATTTCCGATGTGGGTTTTCCACAAAGGTATTTTCTATTTTCAACCTTTTGTTTTCAAAGAAAAAATTTCAAATTGCGAGGACGCAATTTATTGAAGGAGGGTAGAATGTAACACCCCGAGCTTCCACGATACGCTTCTCATTCAATAATGCAATGGCTTGCATTGTACGCAACTTCGAGTTCTAAAACACCGCGACTAATCAAAGTAGCCGTTATGAATAGTAATAACCACTTTTTAAAATTATAGAAATTTTATATTTCAAAATGGTCTTCATTTTTGGATTCGGAATATCGAAATTAGCCTATGTTGAATTTTTGGTATTTTTCTAAGAACTTCCAATTTTTTATGAATAGTGAAAAATACATAAAAACAAATTTTTTAATAAAAATAATTTATAGTGATAAATTATAATATTTATTGGTTTTAAAGTATAATTATAATTTATTTTTACCATTTTATCCAATGGTGGTCATTAGAATTAATTTAACATTGAAATTGGACATAAATAATTGCCAATCTTTTGATATAAATTGTTTCTTAAAAACACGCTATTTGTTGTGATAGCGGGAATTAATTATAAAATTAATTAATGCAACTTATATGTTGGGAATTTTGTAAAATAGAAATCATTTTTGAATTCAGGATATCAATTATAGCTTAGGGTGAAATTTTGGCATTGTTCTGAAAAACTTCAATTTTTGATGAATAGTGAAGCCACTAAGTGGTAGTTAAATAACTGATTTTTCGTTTAAATGAAATATTACCACTTCTGTGATTTGATTTTCAAAAATCCGACATACATGGTTGTCATTAATAAGTAAAATGTGGTTCAATGAGATTAAAATAATTTTTTTGGTGAATAGTAACATTTAAGTTCTTAATCGAGATTAGAGGTAATTAGTGCAGTTTAAGGTAAAAATAATATTTTAATAATATGAGATGAGCTTGACACATGTCCTAACCATATTGGATATGCCATGGCCGACCAAGACAATCCATGGGTCAACTTGGGGACACCATGGAGCCACTTTAGTTAGAAAATGACATAAATACCTTTTATTTAATGTTAAAGTAAAAAATGACACAAACATGAAATGTTTTACTAAAACAATTTTTACATGGGGTTATACAAGTCATATTTTTGACTATAAATAGTCATTGGAAATATTAAAAGATTTCCTACATCATAGTATTTTTTTATAATTTTTAGACATTAAATAAATTAAATTATTTATGACATCATGATGATGCAGCGATGACCTCATTATTTAACGATTTAAATAAAATAAAACGATAATGAAAAATCCAAGGCTTACACTTGTAAAAAACCTATTGGATGAGTATATTTCGAACCCTTATCACCTTATCCACGAATTATATAAGTGTGGGACCTTTATAATCCGAAAACCATTGTATAATAATGTAAAATTTCCTTACTTTCCAAGAGTGCCCCTCCTCTCCACTTATAAAAGGCCCCCACCTCTACCACCTCATTCACACTTTCAAGCCATTTGGCTCGGCCAAAATCTGCACAAATACTCTCCCAACGTCCCCCTCTTTCTCCTAGAAGCCTCACATTGGGCAGAACGCTTCCCAAGGAAGCCTTTGGCTCAAATCAAAAAGTGTTACCCGATTTTGAGGTAATGTCTTCTCTAATGTTGTTTTGTTTTATTTTTCTTCTCCAACCCCATAAACTCTTTTTATTAATTTCTGTTGTAACAAAACAAGTATCCTAAATATACTAGGATGTTGTTATAAGAAGGGTTCGAGCTACACTTACACACACCTACATCTAATGGTTAAAGAACATACGGTTTCTGTGGATGGCGAATTTCTACCTCACGAAACGATGATTGTTCAACACTCATATAACACCTTCAAAGGTGGCCATTAAGATGTCACTATATTTATATATGATATATAATATGTTTATGTTTTCTTTATGCTTATGTATTTCTCATTTATGGAATACTTTATGATTTCCATTATGGGTAAACGCGATAATTTCATTTTAGGAAGTGCGGACTACCGCCCCCTCAAAGTGATTTGAATCGTTAATGCCATATGTGGGATGTATAAAGGATGGAGTAAATGATATTATATGCTATATTATACTGGAATTATATTATACATTTATATCATTATGATTTAATTCCATTAAATACGAAATAGAAATGAAAGTAGCGTTCATGCGTACGTACGGCTTACCGTCTCCATGAACGGTGCATTTCATTTTTTACCTCTAAATGTTACGTAATATTATGAATGAATGTATATACTGGATATATATTATATATATGATAAATACATCATGAATATAATTCTGGATATAATGGATATTTCACCACATTAACAAATTGTAATTATAAGAAGTTTATTGTTGACTCAAGTACCAAAGATCGACAAAACGACCGTTATTAACATAAATAATTATATAATGTTCATAGCATGGTAATAAGGGATATAAAAGGAATAATGAACATTAAAAAGGTTCTTAAGTAAATAGGAGTTAACTCTAGTTTACTATTCAGGAGGTTAAAGAACGGTCGAGTCAGGACAGGACGCAAGGTAAGGGAACTTCTTGACCTAACTTCCATTCTTTGGGTTAATCTCCTACTTTCAAATTATGTCATGATATTATTATGTCCTATCTTGTATTTTTACATTATTTATGTGTACTTATAGTGAATACACATTATATATGTACTTTATTTAAAAAAATGATCTTTTTAAGGACTTCGTCTCAATCCCCTTTCATTGAGGCATATTTGGTTTTATACACAACTTTCTTTTATACGGTGTATAAACCCCTTTGACTTTTACGTTTATTCAAAAGGAATATTTTTATACGAAGCATTTTGCTAAACGAAAAAAGGGAATGTTTTTCTTTCCGTACTTATGCGGAGACAACGACTTCTCCGCCGCCGTGACCATTATTTGAGTTTCGGCTTCCTCTACAAGCCATCATTTTTTTAATGAAAAATAAATACCATGTTTTACTTTTCTTTTATTTTGGTATTGAAAATGGTTTTGAAAGCGTTTTTATTATATCAATGTGTTGTATTGATATCTTGTGATTGAAATGTAGAAATGTTATGTTTACTTTATGCATGTTTTATGTGATACGATTATGTTATGATTTATGATATGTTTAAACCTATTCATATGAGGAATGTATTGGAATTAATAAGTGACGGGTGGAGCCCTCTATAGCTCTTCGATGCATCGGTAGGTCTCATGAGACAACTAGACGTGGAATTGGCCGAGGCCCTTTCCCAATTTGATTTATGGTTTTGGCCGAGGCCTTAATCATTTTAGACGTCTTGGCCGAGGCCTTGAAAAAATGTTTTAGAATGTCTGGAATTATACATTCCCTCATTATGAAAGTGGTTATTGATATTTCATGTGATTATTCGGCCAGTAGAATATCCATGTGAAGAAGTGAATGGCATTATCTCATTTTACTTTTTCCATATTATTTTGATGTTCCTGTTTAAAACGCTTTTTTTTTAGTTATACATTGCCTTAAATTTTTATGTTTATTTATGAAAGATTTCGCAATATTGTTATCCTTACTGAGCATCTGAGCTCACCCCTTTCAATGTTTTAATATTTTCCAGGATGTGAAGAAGTATTTTATGAATGACCTGCAGGGATAGTCAGAAGATGATATGAGTGTGGACTATGAAGACCATGTTATTGTACTTTGTTTATTTTTTGATGTAATGAAAGACTTATGAATGTATCTAGTGTTTCCAAGGCTACTAAACTAATCGTTCTTTCGAGACTTGATCTTTTGTGATCATGCCAATGTTACGAAGTAATGCACCGACTCTGGGTAGCTGGGGTCGGGGCGTTACAGTCATCACATAAGAAGCACATGGAACTTGCCATTTATTTTCACTAATACAGACAGGATGCAATTCTGGTCTGATCCCCCAATCTACCAAGTCACGCCGAGATCGTAAATCATATTTTGTCTTCCCCTTGACATTTAGAAGAATCAAAAGCAACATTTCATATATATTCTTTTCAATGTGCATTACGTCTAAGAAATGACGTAACAAGTTGGTTGAAAAATACGACAACTCAAAGAATATACTCTTCTTCTTCCAATTGTAACAGGTATCATTGGGAACATTTTTCATATTTCTATATTTCATTACACCCTTCCCAAATTAATAACTAAAATCTTTTAATTCATTAAGCACATCAGTTCCAGACATACACTGAGGTGGATCATCATTCTCCATGGTATTGTCAAATCTTCGAAGATTGTTTCTATATGGATGGTTCATTGGTAAGAATCATTGATGTCCCATAAAACTAAAACTACGACGATATTTCAGTCTTCTCGATTGAGTATTATTTATACAAATAGTACATGACAATTTTCCTTTTGTGCTCCATCCAGACATCATTGCATAATTAGGAAAATCATTGATCGTCCACATAAGCGCATCACGCATCTGAAATATGTCTTTCAAACATGCATCGTATGTGGGCACACCCACATCCCAAAGAAGTTTCAACTCTTTTATTAAAGGTTGAATGTATACATATATATCATTTCCCGGATCAGAAGTGCCAGATATGAGTATACTCAAGAAAGTGTAAGGATTTTTCATACACAACCAATGGGGAAGGTTATAAATGTGTATGAAAACCGGCCATGTGCTGTGAGAAGTAAGCATCTGCCCAAATGGATTAAAACCATCACATGAAAGACCCAGTCTCACATTACACACGTTGGCTGAAAATTCAGGATATTGACCATAAAATCTTTGCCATGAAAATCCATCTTTAGGGTGAACCAACTCTTCATTATTATTTTTTCTCTCAGTGTCAGGCCATCGCATTTTTACGAATATTTCATCAGACATGAAAAGGTTCTATAATCTGGGGATCAATGGAAAGTTCCACATTACATTTTGTGGCACACGAGATGAGGTCCCATCATCTTTTGGCTTCCATCGAGAGGTTCCACATTTGATACAATCATTTCTTTTAGCGGTTTCCTCCCAAAATAAGCTGCAATCATTCGAGCAAGCATGATTTTTTTTGATAATACAAGTTCATAAACTAACTTCCATGCCATATATTGGTTTGAGGGAATATCTGCATCATCTGGAAGTAAGTCCTTCAATAAGGTAAGAATGTAATCAATTGTAGTATTTGAAATCCCATACATAGTTTTCCCATGAAACAATCAGATTAAAAATTCCAACTTTCTCATTTTACCACATTTTCGATATACTGGAGTCGTCGCAGCATCATTCAATTTTTTCTCCCTATCAACATCATCATTTTCGTTGGACGCATCATGTGTTCTTGTATCAATATCTTTTCGGTTGGACATCCTTTCCTTCTCCTGATGCCGAATAAATGGAAACTAATCATATATCAAACTCTCCAATTCAGTCCTATCATTTGGATAATCAATATTTTGAGATTCCATTTTCTCTCCATTGTGATACCACACATAATAGTTTGTTTGGAAACCATATTTGGTTATATGATAGCTAACTACTTCACAAATCAACCAATGTCTTCCAACACAATTAAAACATGGGCAGTGTATGCGATCACTATCTGAAGCCTTGTCAAATAAAAAATCTAGAATGCTGTTCAGATTTTTTTGAAAATCGGTTGAAATCCGACCAGTTTCGTACATCCCACTTCTGTCCATTCTGTAAAAAAATTGCAATAAGTCATTTCAAAGAAATTCAATAATATTTAAGTTTAATCAAAAAAATATTTAGGTAAATGAAAATTGTTTACTTTATTTAAAATCATAACTGACACATTACTCTATATGAGAATCATATTAAGAAATACAACAAAATACAGTGTATATAAGAAAATAAGATATAGAATTTCTAATGCCTATATTCAAGGATTTCCCAGTATGATATTGGAAGTGGATCAAGGAATACATAATCCATAAGGATCTTGTTGGGAGTACATGAGTTTTATACTTTAACTTCTTTAGGGAGACCAGGATGAGGAGTAGGATGAGGATCAGGGGAGTGGTGGGACTGTCCAAGGGGGTGCGGGGTGTCCAGGGGGATTCGAGGTGTCTAGGGGGGTGGGGGGCCATCCGGCGGGTCGGAGGTGTCCAGGGGGTTGGGGTTTTCTAGGGGGGTCGGGGTGTCCAGGTGGGCGGGCTGTCCGCGGGGGTGGTCTGGCTGTCCAATGGGGTAGGGGGAGTCCAGGGGTTGGGCGGGCTGTCCACGGAGGTGAGTGGGGTGTCCCGGGGGTGCGTGGGGCTATCCAGGGGGGTACGCGGTGTCCAGGGGTTGGGAGGGCTTCCCATGGGGGTGGCGGGGCTGTCCGGGGGGTCTAGAGTGTCCAGGGGGTGGGCGGGCTGTCCAGGGGGTGGGAGGGCTGTCCACAGGGGGTGGTCGGGCTATCCACGGGGGTGGTGACGATGTCCAGTGGGGTCGAGGGTGTCAAGGGGGTGGGGGGGGGGGGCTTTCCAAGGGGTGGGGGGAGGGGGGGCTTTCCCGGGGGTGGGAGTGTCCGGGGGGATGGGGGCGTCCGGGGGGATGGGGGTGTTCGGGGGGGTGGTGGGTGGGTGTCTGGGGGTGGGGTGGGCGGGTTGTCAACAAGGGTGGGGGGGATGTCCAGGGGGAACATGATGTCCAAGGTGGTGGGCGGGTGTCTGGGGGTGGGGTGGGGGAGCTGTCAATGAATCTTAATTAGTTAATAGAGATGAAGAAGTTCTCTATAACAAATATTAGGAAAAATTGATCTTTTACAGGACATTTTGTTGCTTTCTATGGATTAATATCCTTAAAAATACCATTAGTAGTGGTTCATATAAAGAATCATTCCCAAGATTGATTTTAGGAGTATATATGGTTTTTATTACTTTTTTCCATGACTTTTGGGTTGATAAACACTATAATTTTCTTCATATATCTCATGAATATGATTTTCGGTCCATATAATGTCTCTTTAATCATTATATTTATAGTTGAAATGACAATATAGTTTATGAAATTATTTTTTCATGATTGACGCTGTGACATATGAATTATTAAAATTGAATAAAATTTGATTTATAAAAATAATTTTGTGTTTCAATATTGGATACAACAGACTACGAGCTATTGAAATTAGAGAAGCACCAGGATTTTGGTCCATCTCAATCTCAACATCATGTCAAGGGAGTATCATCACAACCACCTCATAAAAAAAACAAAAACCCTAACAACCTTGGTATCCTCAAACATAATAGCTTTAATCTATTCTATAAAAGTATGAACAATCACATAAACTAGGTGGTCCACATATCAACTTCCCACCTAAAATTCCCACTCAATAACAAAAACTACATTTTTTATCCCCATATGATCACACAACCCTCCTTCAGAATCATTTGATAAAAATATGTAAGGAATATAACTAGTTGATTCATTTGATGACATAGTATAGGTATATTTATATGAAAAGAATACCCCCACAATAATCATGCAGCCCTGTCATCAGTATAAACCCCTAGAACACATAAAAGAAGCTAGTGTGGACATTTACTAAAATATTTAACACCATAATAATAAAATTACACTCTAAATATAGTTTGAGAGGATATAATGGTGTGTGTGAAAAAAATGATATTAAATAAATTTAAATGAATATGGAACAAATGAGGGTTTACAATACACAAAAGTACCCCAAACAATCCAAAACCACTATAGCGCCACATATTCAACTTCATGAAACCTGACCTAGAAATATTACCTATGTCTTTACTGATGACCACCTAATTGGAACACTCTATTTATAGTTGTTTAACACAAGGAACAAACTATGTTTGGTCTCTACCAACTCAATCACCCCCTTGTAGATCATAATCTTGTTTCCCCTTATACTAAAATGGTCTCACTAGAAGCTACTTCTAATGCTGGTCCTAAACCATTCATTCTCCACAAAACAATGATCAAAGAACCATTCGACACATATTAATGATGATACAAGACCATCACATATAGGTTAAATAAAAACTGGAAGAAAAAAATATACAAATCAAAATCAAAACAAAAAACTGAAATATTGGATAAATTTAAATAAAAATAAGGTACCAGTTAAGAAAATACCTAATTTAGGATGGGTCTGACAAGATTTGGAAGGAGATTAAACACCTTGGATGGGATGTAGGATGAGGAAGATGAAGGAGCTCTAAGATCACCAAATTTATCCCGCCGAAGGAGTTCTATGATCGCCTACTGCTCCCATTTAGTGTTCTGTATCGCGAATGGGGGAGAGGATAGGCCGCTGGTAAAAACTGTTGGTATATACCTTCTGGCCAAACCTATACCAACAGTTCATTAGAACCGTTGGTAAAATCTTCCCCGAACCACACCTATACCAATGGTTCTCATGGAACCGCTGGTAAAACACCCCTAAACTACATCTATACCAACAGTTCTAATGAACCATTGGTAAAATCTCCCACAAACACACATATAACAACGGTTCTAAGGAACCGTTGGTAAAAGCTTCCCTAAACCATCCTTTACCAACGGTTTCATGAAACCGTTGGTATGGAAGTGTGGGGAAAAACCCACATTCCAGTAGTTCTATTTTCAGGTACCAATGCTGGACTTTTCAAGAACTATGGAATAAGTCCTAGGATTAACTTTTCAGTACCACTTTCTTTCAATATGCCCTTATGTCCCTATATCTCTAAATAATAGTTCTTGTATCAAGGTCCCTTAACTAATTAAAGGATCCTTGAGTTTGATAGACCTCTGACCTTTTATCCCAGGATCAAAAGTATCTTTTTACCCATCACCGGTTATCAACGGACGAGTAACACAATCATGTGGGACCCAACCCACAAAACCATCCTCATGTAACTATAGGGGAATTATTGATGCATCTAGAAAAAGACATATTGTATTATATATTGAGATCAATCCATGAATCAACCCCATGTATCATACATCCCCCCATCAGAGCTCATACATTCGAGATTAAACCTGAACTCTTTCACATGATCTAGAATATGAGACAATTCAGTGGTCTCTAGAGTGAAGACCCAAATGAGAACATTGCCATCATCTTGGAAGTATGTGATACCTTTCCCAACTAGTGAGTATATTCAGATGTGATCAGACTACATGTCTTCCCATTCTATTTATGAGACAAATCTATGGATAAGATCAAAATCCAATTTCCTGAGGCAATCCTGACTTGGTATGATCTTTCCAAAAAAATTTGGATAGATAATTCCAAATGTTTCAGACTAGGATGATCTAGAACGACATCCAATAATTTTCTCAAGATAACGGTGAATCAACATGGGAAGCATGGGAATAACTCAAAGAGATCATGAGAAATTGTCCACTCCATGGATTGGATACTTGGATTCAATTGTAGACATTATTCCAAGGACTCTAGCTTGCCGCACGAACTTCTGTAAATGCTATAGTTGATGGAGGATATATGTTTAAGACACCTGAAACCGGACGAGAAATTCTCAATGACGTTTCTCATAATGATATCCATATATAAAAGTGATCATGGAACACCATGGTGTGGTATACACTAGATAAATGAGAGCACCTGATTAGTAGTGAAGGTTGAATTACTCACAAAGAAACTTGAATCTTTTTAAATTCCATCTACACAAACTCAACTTAAAACCCCTCTGACTCTTGAAATGGAAATTCAATCATGTTAGATGTGTGGTGGTCTGTATATTTACCTAGATTATAAAGCAGGATTTGAAGAACAACATGATTTTAATTATATTAATTAAAATCAACCGAACCAATTGATTCAACATTAAAAACAATATTACCAACATAGGCATGTTTAACAAAAACCTCAAAGCTATCAAGGCTATTTTAAAGAAATAATTGGTCATCGAAAATTCTATAATCAATGACTACTAGGGTATCCACTGATGAACTCAGTGCCAAGACCATAATAAAAAATGAAATAATAGCCCTTCTAATAAAGGCATTAGCAATAATACTAACCCACCCAACAAAGACCGCAACAACCATATCCACCACCTTAAAGCAACTAGGAAAACCTCTGGGATACTTTTTTCAAAAATTCATATCAAAGAATGACTAATGAGGAGAAATAAATTCAAAACAAAATAGATTCTTTGATGAATCATGATATTCATATCGGTCAAATCAAAAGACCATATCTAATAGATTACCAAGAACCCTAACTGGAAACCCTGAGACATACTGAAGGGAGGAAGCCAAGGAATTAGTACTAAGAATTAGGAATGTTTTTTACATTTAATAACGAAGAGGTAAATATAAAATGAAATATGATGATATTTAGATGAAATAAAAAGTGGACAAAGATGTTGATAAAACCACATCCACCACACCTAAAAAAGTACTAGCTAAGAAGAACCAAACACCTGAAGAGCCAAATGAACTGGTTTATATTTCCCAAACTCTATAAAAGCCACATATTCCCATTCTAGAGAGTGTAATCTATGTTATATAGACGAAATAACAAAATATGTTCATGAAGATGATTAAGAAACTACACATCAATATACCATTTGAATAATCCATTACCTAGATTCCAATATAAGAAACATTTCTCATGGATATGCTATCAAACAAAAGGAAAATAGAAAATCTTGAGTCGCTTATTTGAATGAGGAAATATATGCTATTGTGAATTATAAAACTCCACCCAAAATAAGGGATCTTGATTTTTTTCAATTCTTTGTGCTATAGGAGAATGAAAGTTTAGAAGAGTAATATACAATTTTGTGGCCAACATTAACATAATGTCAATGAGTGTTTTCCACAAGCTTAGACTCCAAGAAATAAATGAAACTATTGTAGAACTACTGCTATCAAAATGATCATTAAAATATCCCAAAATCATTCTCAAAGATGTTTTGGTTAAATTAGGAAAATTCATCTTTCTAATAGACTTTCTGGTTCTAGAAATGGAAGAAAAAGCCGATGTCCCTATCATTATTGGAAGGCCATTCCATGCCATAGGAAAGGATTTGATAGATGGAAATCAAGAAAATATAATCTTTATAGTGGGAGAGGAATAGGTACTGTTCAACCTGGTTAAAGCTTCCAAACAATCAGACGATGCTTTGGATTGTAATTCCATCTCTCTCGCCTAAAAGGAAGATGAGTACGTGGACATTAAAGAATAAATCAATGATTCACTTTCAGATAATTAAGAATTGTATGATTTTGAGGAATTAAAATTTGTTGAACCCCATATAAGGGAAACCATTCAACCTTTCATCCACTACATCATTAAACCACATAAAATTGAACATAAACACTTACCTGGTACACTGAAGTACTTATTTTTAAGAGTGTCATATTCTCTACTCAACATTATCAATTCTAAATTCTCTTAATTACAATAATAGAAATTGGATGATGTTTTGAAAATACATAAGAAATAAAATTTCTAGGGAGTGGAATACCAAAAAGGAACTAGTCCTACTAAGTACACTCATAGAATCATGCTTGAATAAAGTGCATGGGCAAAACGACAATATCAAGTGAGGCTCAAACCCTTGATGAAGGAAGTCATCAAAACGGATGTTATAAAATTCTTGGATGAAGGAATCATTTTTCCAATATTATATAGTAAATGGGTGACCCCCCTCTATGATGTGCCAATTGATGTAGGACTCTTAGTATAATTAACTGAAGTAAATGAATTTATTTCAACTCACACCATCACTAGATGGAGATTATTTGTGGATTATAGATGCCTAAATTCATCAACCATATGGATCATTTTACCTTAAATATCATTGATAAATTGACAGAAAGACTAGTGGGGAATGAATTCTACTGTTTCTTGTATGGATATTCAGGATACAACCAAATTGCAGTTGATTAGGATGATTACCCAAAGGCCACATTCACATGCACATTTGGTACATTTTATTTTAGAAAATTTTCATTTAGAATGTGAAATGACCCAACTAAATTTCAATGATACATGGATCATATATTCAATGACATTCCTAGAGAGTTCCTACAAATCATCTTGGATGATTTCTCAGTCTATGGTAGATCATTTGATGTTTGTTAAAGCAATCTTGAATTAGTTCTACAGTATTGTGAAGAATATAATATGGCCCTGAATTGGGAGAAATTCCATTTCATGGTGCAGGGAGGAATAATACTTGGTTATAAAATATAGACGGAATGAATCTATGTTGATCTAACTGAAATAAAAATCATTATGGATCTACCATAACCCTAAATAATTAAGGGTATCAAATTTTTTCTGGTCCATGATAAATTTTACAAACAATCTGTGATAGATTTTTCTAAAGTGGCAGATCCATTAACACATTTGTTGTCAAAAGATGTTTATTTAAAATTTACTAAGGATTGCAGAGATTCTTTCATTATGTTAAATAAATTTTTGATAGCATCTCCATTTATCATTGCACCTAATTGGGACAAATAACATGAGTTGATGTGTGATGCTAGTGACCTTACTGTTGGTGCTATTTTAGGATATGGATTGGAGACATCTTATTCTCATTCATTTGGAAAGACACATGCTAAGTAAATCAAAAGTCAACTACATGAATACCTAGAAAAAACTTTTAAACATTGTATATGACTTTGATAAATTTCATTCTTATTTGGTTTTGTCTAAGGTGATTGTTCAGAATGATAATGCTTCCTTAAGATACTTAATAAGAATAAAGGATGTCAAACTGAGGCAGATACATTGGATCCTCATACTATAGGAATTTGATATTGTGACCAAGGATATAGAAAGGAAAGTGAATTTAATTGTAGATCATTTGTCCTGACTTCCTCTACACATGATTAAAAAATATGTGGAGGATGACATTGAAGTATATTTATCAGTTGAAACCTTGTTTAGTTTCAAGGTTCAACTGTGGTTATCATATATTGATAATTATCATGCCATGAGATTACTACATCAAGACCACTCTTACCAACATCTAAATATATTTTTTCATATTTGAAGCATTACTACTAGGAGGAGACACTATTGTTCAAGGGTTGTTGTGATGACCTATTAAGATGTTGAATCCCTAAAGAAGAAACTCACAATGTGATTAAGATGTGTCACACGTCACCAACTGGAGGACATCATGGACCTGATTATACTATAGCCAAAATTTACAAAGTGTAATTTTATGGCCCACACTACCTAATGGCACAAAGAAATTTTTACAAATATGTGACATATGCCAGCAGACCGAAAATATGGGAAAGTGGAATGATATTCCATAGAATTACATCAGAGAAGTCAATATCTTTGACATTTGGGTCATAGAATTCATGGTACCATGTCCCACATCACATGTAAAATCCTACATTTTGGTTTGCATTGACTAAGTCTAAAAATCAGTTGAAGCTGAACCAACCTCACATGACACAACAAAAGTAGTAATGAACTTTCTATAGAATAATAGGTTTGAACAATTTGGATTTCCAGGATTACTAATCAGTGATCAAGGAACAAACATAAAAAACCAAGATGTGAGATGATTTCTAGAATGGAATGGGATTTGATTCAATACAGAATCTTCCTACCACCCACAAATGAGTGGGAAAGTAGATCTATCAAATATGGAGGCAATTAAAATTTTGTAAAAAACTATCAATAACAGTGAAGTGATTGGAGCCTCTAACTGGATGATGGACTATGGGAATACCAAAATTCCTTCTAGAAACCCATTGTAACTAAATCATTTAGAATGGATTTTGGGAAACCATGTCTTCTCCCAATTGATCTAGAGAATCATTCATTTTGGGTGATGAAGAAACTAAATTTGGATTATGAGAAGGGTAGAGAAGCTAGAATTCTACAATTTAACACTTTGGGAGAATTCAGGAGAGATGCATATGAAAATTCTAATATCAATAAGGAAACGATAATGAAATGGCATGACGAGGACATTTCTAGGGGTACTTTTTTACCTGGGATTAAGGTCCTATTGTTCAACTCAAGATTGAAACTATTCCCGGGTTTGCTGAAAGCTCGATGGTCAGTCCCATTCGAGGGCATTTAAGTTTTTACATAGGGAACCATTGAGATCTAGAGATAATGTGGGCCACCATTTAATATGAACCATAAAATACTAAATATTTTTCAATAACCCTTCTGGGAAGTCTGTGTTATCAGCCATAAATTCACTTTAGCTTTCACATAGTCAAGCTCTCGACATAAAAAGATGCACAGAATGGGAGGTAACCATGGGTAGGAAATATTAGACTATGATAGATTAGTGTTGTCTTTGGAGAGTTTCAGGATGTTTGGTAACGGAAGGAAATGGAGGAACTAAACTTGATCTAAAACTGTTTAGTACATGTCGTAAACTAGTGGTTCACAACCTATACCTTTTTACCCAAAAATCAATTTTAATTTACCCATACAAGAAGTGAACCACTAGTACACGTCATGTAATATGTTGTTATTATTTATAAATAGTTATTTCATGAACCTAGGGTTCACAATCCACACCTGTTAAAAGACCTGACACCTCACCTCCCTCCCTTCTAACCTCTACAACCCGTACCCCTTGAACACCCCAACCCATCATCTCCCTTCCCTCCATCTACCAACCAAACATCTCCCTTCCCTCATCTCTTACAACACAAAGAACCCCCAAAAATACACACCCCCTCTCCACTCTATCCACACAAAAATGAACCCCTTGCATTCATAGATCGAAAAAATACCACAACCCTTCTAATACATCAACTCCTCATCCTTCGCCGCCAAAGACCAGCTGATAGCCACATGCCCCTATGATGCACCTACCAAACCTCATGCCCCTCATCCTGCACCTGGTCCTCTAGACGAGACAACCTCATCCTCCACTAATAAGGAACTAAAAATACACCTCATCCTCTATTTTACCAACCCACAACATAGGTTCAATATTTTATGGTTGCAGACCAAACCCATGCATACAACCAAGACTCTAGAAATCCGCATCCTCATATGCATGAACTTCGTTGAAACTGTCCTTGAACATCTATAAATTCTTCACATTGAAATAATTATCAATGACTATGATGAAAGCTTCTAGGAGTTGTTTATGGAGTATTTATCCACTTTTAAGATGGTCATTGATACCCTTTGGTTCCATCTCGGTGGACTACCGCATGAGTTATCTTTCACAGAGTTCAGGGTATGGTTTGTTGTTTACACATAGGAGTTTTTATCTTCTGACATTTATCCTATGCTTCAGTTAGATCCACCTCAAGAGGATACCCAGTGGTTGTGGGTGTTAATTAACTGCAACCCCCTCTTACCACAGAAGCCACAAATCATTAAATATTCTTAGCAACAAGGCCATACACTCTATATACTTCAAAGATCCATGGTTCATGGACGGTTTGATCGAGCTGAGTATCATGGTAGCGTTAGCCAAATGGAAATTTTCATCCTTTCTGAAGCCATGGGTGGCCCTACCATCAACATGGATATCTGATTCATCCAGTATTACAAGGAAAATTCCCAGACATAGCACAATGCTTTAATGGGAAGATCATTCATTACACATCTAGCTAGGAACCTTATCATGTTCTATGCTTCACTTCTGCTCACATCCTTAGGACCAATTGAACCTTTTGATGTTGTGATGCAGCACAAGGTAAAACTGTTACTAAGAAAGGTTGAAAATTACTTTTGGGCCCCAAGATCCCAGGAGGCAGCACCCCATGATCCACCCCCACCAAACGTAGCACTAGCGGACCCACCTATTGAGGCACACTCCACCCCCACACCAATATCACCCATCCCCACTACCACATCTTCCACCACATACTACACCCTACATAAAACCCCACTTCCCACCCTGAATGATCTCTAGTCCACCTAGTAGTGTATCCTGGTGAACCTAATCCATATTTACAGTCACAAGCATCTCACTTTCATAGAGCTTGCAGACCTTACAACACCGCCACCACCCACCCCGACCAAAGCCTTCTATTATACCATCCCCACATCACCCATCACCCAATATATCTATCTGCAGACCTTACTGACCCTGCTTCCTAGTGGGAGAATTTAGCTAAGCAGGCCTGGTGGGTAAGGGGCATGCCATTGACTCTACTCTAGAGGTACCATGTGTTGATCCTTCTTTTAGAACCATGGAATCCATAAATATCGGTACCTATCCACCACCTAACACAACCCATATAACCACCTTGACAACCCCACCATTCACTATACTCGCTTCTACCCCTATTCCTACTACTTCTTTAGATGCTGACCCGACTGGATAGCTTGTATCACCACCATTTGGCAGGATGAAGTTGGAGGAGATATTTGGAATAGATGCCCAATATTTTTCATTTTATTTCATTTTGGTCATTGGTAATTTTATGTATAGGGCTAGGTGTTAATTTTTCCATTTTTATGACCTCTTTTTTTAATGAATTTGATAAATATATATATATATATATGGAGATTAATTTTTTCATTCCTTTTTGGATTGATTGTCATATCTTTCTTTTGTTACAGCGAAATGTGTAGTTATTATGAGTCATCCTTGGTACTTAATGCTCTAGTACCACCATACTTTTTGGGAAAAAGGAAACTAAAACATGTCATAGACATCACATGTCATCTTCAAGACCTTTCCATGGAAATCCATGGACAACCATAACTGTCAGAACCCGTCTTCGGGGCCCATGCCGTGACTACCCCAAGCCTGCCTTCTATAGGCCAGGGGCTGGAGACTAGCACCAAAGGTGTAAATCCCAATAAATGAGAAGGCATTGCCTTTATATAAGTAAAAAAACAAGACAGAGTATGCAAGATGAAGTAAACACTAAGTAAACATAGTACAAAAGTAAGTGCTAGAAAGTAAATGGTCCAGAATACAAACCAAACTAAAAGTACAGTACAACAGTAAAGAAAGAACAGCTATAGTAAAGTAAACCAGCAACCACTGAGTCGTCCTCCAGATATCCCACCTGAAGGGTGGGTACAGATGGTCTCCTCAGCTCCTCGGGTCCAGTCGTACGCTCCTTGTACGTCCCGCCAAGTGGTCCACCTCCAGGTACCATCCCGCTCCACTAGACTCCACCTCGATCAGTGTTGTATGTCATCTACATCCCACACAACGTAGTGCGGGCATAACACATGCAGGGGTGAGTATACGATACTCAGTAGGGACCCCAAGACCCCCGAAGGTCTCCCAGAATCCACAAAGGATAAACCACAAAGGAAAGATACAAACACGAAATATCAACCAACTCTACTTAGGTACATGACCATACATATACCTAAGTCATCAATTCCAGTTCCACTCCAACTCACGATCCCAAGTACAACCCAGTCCACACAGGAAAGCACAACCCAATCCACACAGGAAAGAAAGTCAGTCACATCGATGATAATGACTGAAAATCAAGACCCATCTCACACAGGTATACTACTCACAAAGAGGGGTGGAGATGATAGATGTAGCCTCTGAATCATCTCCCTTGTCGAACCCACGTAGGATCTGAGTATAGAAGTCATCGCCGCCAAACCAACATAGGATTCAAGTACAGTAACATTCGCTGTCAAACCCACGTAGGATCCAAGTACAGTCGTCATCGCTGCCGAACCCACAGAGGATCCAAGTACAGTCGTCCTCGCTGCCGAACCCACATATGATCCAAGTACAGTCGTCATCGTCGTTGTAGTCGCAGCCAGCTATAGGGTTCCCGCACACAGCACGCTCAATTCTGGGAGGGTCTGCTCCACGAGCCAAGGGGGTCGATACATCAACTGTCACAAAGTCCAGAGTTGATGTATCCCAATGTTCCCTCTCGTCAATAGGAACTCAACGCGACACACAACTCGTCAATCAGACACTCAGTCTGAGAGATATTGGTTTTTCCGTCCCAAGGGCCCGGATAGAAAGATGATTGTTTATAACCTGGATGATATCCAAAATCATTTGAAACTCAATTAGAGTATCTAAAAAGGACTGTCTCATCGATAGTGTCCCAGTTCTGCAGACGGCGCGTCGATCGGACACACGGTCCTTAAGTTATTCATGTTTAACTGAATAACAGGGCCCGACCCGTTTAGCCCAGTGGGCTGACGGGTCGAGTTGACCCTGTTTGACAGGTCCGACCTAGAAGGGGTGTCGGAACATTCTGAAGAATTATAAAAGTCAGCCTGAATGGGCCTGGAACGGCGCGGCCCGGCCCGGCTGACGCCGAGCAGGTTCCAAAGCCCCCCCCCCCGGTTTTCCGCACCGGCGGTGCAAGGCGGCGCCTCCCTTCCCCAAACTGTCTAGATAGACCGGACGGTCTTCTGCGCACGCATACCGCATGGGTGGGCCACCGATCCTCTAGTGTAGTGCCCTCTAGGAGCCGTATCTCCTCTTCTCCCCTCCGGACGACGGGTCGGCCGGTTCTTCCACCGAAGTGGCCCGTGTTGCGGGCCGTGTTTCATCCCGCACAACTGGCCCGACGGTGCCGACCTCCTTTGTCGCGTTCCTGGAACGGCGCGACAGCGTCATGCCTCCTCCGCCCTTTCTTTCCAATCCTAGATAAAATAAACAAGTTCAACAGAGTGTCATCGGGTTGTGTTCGTTCGGCCCGTGCCCTCCACGTAAAGCGATAGCAAAAGGACGAGGTAAACAAGATGCTCAACAACAAACCAAAGGACAATTTTAATCCATTAAAATTGAACTTAGCCCCTACCTCGATAAATGATTACGAACATCTGCATCGCGGTTGACGGCGTTTCGAGGTGAGGATTTGTAGACGTCGACAGAGAGCATCCGAGGAGGAAGCGACGTCTCCCCTTTTTATCACAGATAGAAGAAAACAAGATGGACATTATTGGTGAGTTCCTGCATCGGTGTCTCCTCCTTTGTCATGGAAGAAGAAGAGGATGGAGAATTCAGGGTCACCGAGTCGGAGTTCTTCGTCGGAGATTTGGCATTCTTCGTTGAGGATGAAGTTCTTCAAAAACACTAGCGTTCTCCCAATTCCACCTCACACAACAATTCTAACCAAAATAAAATATGGCTTCTCCTTATTTTATTTTATTTTGAAATGCATTCAAAATTACAAAATTCAAATTCCAATTCACTTAATTAATTAAACCATGAGTTGTCTAATTAATTAGGTGATAGGTTGGAATGTTTTAATTGAGGGAGAGAGAGGAGAGGAAGAGTTACCCAAATAAATTCAAGGGGGTTGTCAACATTAAACAAAGAAGTTTAGTGGGAGGTTTAAGGGGTTTATAGAATGTGAATGGTTGGGGCTCATGTGGGCCCTGACTCACAATTATCCTCACATGGGTAGTTAAGAGTTTGTGGGTCCCATACTAACTTCCCCATGTAGGATATAACCACTTAAGATAAAGAATAAAAATTGTTCCACAATTTTTATTCACTTATTATTTAAACCAAAAAATTGAACTTCCCCACCCATTCAAATGAAATTACAGTAAAGGTTCTATTAATCAATTACCGTTGTTGCGAGTTCATCGGTGCCCTCATATTTCAATTCTGAGCACCGGTTCAAAATATAGAAAAACCCACTTGTTCGTTTACTGAACGTACCTGAGCTAAACTTCGGAAACTGATTCCAGGCATACTGGGACTCAGAATCAGGTGCAGTTAGAAACTACATACTCGTAAAATTCCAAATATTTAAGAAAAAAATTTCCTTGAAATTTCCGTGTCTTTAAATTACTCCCATGTCAATGCTTTACGTCCCTGTAATGCTATATCGTAAACTAGGGAAACAAATGAGGGTACTGTGCATGCATCTGAGCCTCCTGCTCCCATGTGCTCTCCTGGAGGTTCCTGTGCTGCCAACGAATGTGCACCAGAGGAATCGACTGTCCACATAGGACCCGCTCCTGTCGATCCTCAATCTCCACCAGGACCTCCAAAAATGTCTCCCCGTCATCGATGTCCAACTCCCTGTGATCAATGATATGCGTTGGGTTGTGCATGTATCTCCTCAGCTGAGATACGTGGAAGACGTCGTGCACTCGGTGCAACTAAGGTGGAAGGGCCAGGCGATAAGCCACCTCACCTACCCTACTATGAACCTGGAATGGTTCTATGAAGCATGGAGATAACTTGCCACCCCAGACAAATCTCTGTAATCCATGTCGAGGTGAGACCCGTAAGAAAATGTGGTCGCCATCCTCAAACTCTAGTGGTCTCTGCCTCCTATCAACATAGGATTTCTCTCTTGCTCCATGCAGTCCTCATTTGTTCCTGGATGATCTGCTCCTCTGTCATAGCCTGAACCATCTCTGGTCTTACGAGTGCTGACTCCCCAGGGTCAGTCCAGCATAGAGGTGATCTACATGGTCATCCGTACAATGCCTCGTATGGTGCCATCCCGATGGTGGAGTGGTATCTGTTGTTGTATGCAAACTCCGCCAAGGGTAGGCGATCCTCTCAGCTGCGACCAAAGTCAAGGACACATGCACGGAGCATGTCCTTGAGTGTCTGAATGGTCCTCTCTGTCTGGCCATCCGTCTGAGGATGAAAGGCGGTGCTCAGGCATAGCTGTGTCCCAAAAGCCTCCCGCAACCCCTTCCAAAGCTGGGAAGTAATGCAAGCATCTTGATCAGAGACGATAGATGATGACACAACATGAATCCATATGATCTCCCGAACGTAGAGGTGTCACAAGCTCTCCACTGAGCCCTACTCTCTGATAGGTAGGAAGTGGGTCGACTTGGTGAGTCGGTCGACAATCACCCATATGGAGTTGTGCCCTCTGGAAGTACAAGGGAGCCCCGTCACAAAATCCATGGATATCCCATCCCACTTACACTTCGGGACCTCTAAGGGGTGCACCAAGCCTATCGGTACCTGGTGCTCTGCCTTCACTTGCAGGCAGGTGAGGCATGATGAAACGAACTCTTCCATATCCTTCTTCATACTCGGCCACCAGTGCTATCATCCGAGATCTTGATACATCTTCGCCACTCCTGGATGTACCTCCAAAGGGGAAGTGTGAAAATCCATTAGAATTTCCTCCTGTAATGCATCTGGTACCATGGTACGTCCCCTGAAGTGGATGACATGCTCTCCTCCTACAGAAAATCCATCAGGTGCCTGTCCTGTTGATATCTGTGCACGTCGTGTATCACAGTCAACATCCCCATGTTGTGCCTCTCTGTCCCGCTGATGCAGTGGAGGAGTGACTGTGAGTGACTGTAGAAAGGCTGCACCATCTCTATCCACAAAGGATATCTACAATGCAGCTAGTTTCTTTATCACCTCTCCAAGTAGATGAATACCCTGTCTCCTACCGAGAGAATCAGCTACTATGTTCCCCTTCCCAGGAGTATAGACTATCTCAAAGTCGTAGTCCTGGATGAACTCAATCCATCTCCGCTATCTCAAGTTCATGTCCTTCTGCATGAAGATATACCTGAGACTGTGGTGGTCAGAGTAGACTGTAAAGCACTCGCCCATCAGGTAGTGCCACCACATATTCAAGGCGAAGACCACTACTGTTAACTCTTGGTCATGGGTAGCATAGTTCTGCTCGTGCTGCCTCAAATGTCGTGAACCAAAAGCGATCATTTCCCACTCCTGCATCAGGACACACCCGAGTCCAGTCCCTGATGCATCGCAGTAAACTACATACCGTACGCCCTCCTCCAGTAGCCTCAAGATGGGTGCAATGGTCAATCTCTGTCCCAACTATTGGAAGCTCTGCTGACATCTTTCTGACCACACTAAGGGTTTCATTTTTTTTTGTCAAAGCTGAAAGTGGTGCTACAACTCTAGAGAAGTCTGGCACAAATCTCCGATAGTACCCAGCCAGACCTAGGAAACTCCGCACCTCCATCACACTCCTAGGTGGATCCCAAGCATGTACTGCCTCGATCTTCACAGAATCCACCGCAACTCCTACCTCAGATATGACGTGCCCTATGAAGTGGAGCTATCGAATCCAGAACTGACACTTTGAGAGCTTACCATAATGCTGGTGCTCTCGGAGTGTGTCCAGTACAACCTGTAAGTGGTAGGTGTTCTCCTCCTCAGTAGTCAAGTAAATCAGTATATCGTCGATGAAGACTATGACAAATCGATTGAGGTAAGGCTGGAAGATCCTATTCATGAGACTCATGAACAATGCTGGAGTGTTGGTTACACCAAAAGGCATAACTAAGAACTCATAGTGGCCATACCGACACCTGAAATCCATCTTCTGCCCATCCTCGTCTCGATCTCTGAGTTGATGATAGCATGACCTGAGGTCTATCTTCGAGAACCATTGTTCTCCCTTGAGCTGATCAAAGAGGTCGTCAATCCTCAATAGTGGATACTTGTTCTTTAATATCACTTGATTCAGGCGACATCAGTCGATACATAGTCATAAGCTCTCATCCGCCTTATTGGCGAATAAAATCAGAAAAGCCCAGGGTGAAACACTGGGTCAGATGAATCCCTTTCCCTGTAAGTCCTCCAGCTGTACCCGTAGCTCACGAAGCTCAGTGGGAGCCATCTAATATTCCGGAGTAGATATCGGGGCTATCCGAGGGTACATGTCAATATAGAAATATACCTCTCTATGAGGAGGTAGTCCTGAAACGTCGTCAAGAAAAACGTCCGCATACTGATCCACCACAACTGGAAAACTCGGACTCCACACATCAACCGCTCTGAGGATGAGACTATCCAACTCATGTGTAATCAGATTCCCTCTCCTTTGAGTAAGTCCATACTGAGCTGCAAAGGCTCCCTTCTCGCCGGTGAAGGTGAACCTGCTCCCATCTGTGCGGACACACTACAATTTGCGCCTAATATAGTTGATCTGAGCATGGACTGAAGATAACCAATCCATGCCCAAGATGTTGTCATAATGCCTCGACTCTGCTACAAGAATATCATTGCCGAAGCTCTCACATCCTAGAGTAAAGTCACACTGCCGGCACCAGTGTGTAATCATCGAGTCTGCTCTCGTAGGGGTCTCTAGCCATAAGGATCGATCCAACGACTCTCTTAGAATCTCAGAGCTCCGAACAAGGGAATCATAAATAAAAGAATGACTCGCTCTTGTGTCTATAAGAATTGCAGCAAGGGTGGAGTATACACAGATAGTACCTCGAATCATCTCAGGTGCATCGTGGTCGTAAGCCTCCACTTCCCGAAGCTGAGCCTGCCTCTTTCCTCCAACACCATGTGGTTAGGGGGGACCACATGGTGGTGGTGGTGGTAGAGCCTCAAAGCATCGCCCACCATCCACTGCTCGGATAGCTCCTCTGCCTCGTACGCCTGCTCCCTACGGACCGCCACAGATGAACCTATTCCTCTTACTGGGTGGTCCCTCAACTGTCTGCTGCTCCTCTGCATGGAAGGTCGGGCAGTAACGAGCCATGTGGCCTTGCCCGCTGCATGTATAGCACTGCCTGCCTCTCGTATGACTGACTCTGTTACGTGTGCCCCGCACCTTCGAAACAGTATCCTGAGGTCACCCACCTGAGGGACTGGTCGTCTTGGACGTCTGTGAAATCTGTCTACTGCCAGCTGTAGAAGACTCCACTACGTGTCACCCTGCGGTAGGCCTTGCTCCTAGCGTAGACTCAGAAAGGATGCTCTCTACAAGTAGGGATTTCTCTAGTACTCCTGATTGCATCGGAATACTGAGGGAGATCATCGAAGCCCTGAACTCATGCCTCAGTCTCTGCTCGAAGGTCCGGGCCCGAAAGAATGGGTCCCGTACCATGTCCGTGGAGTACCGCATGAGGTCAGTAAACCTCATCGAGTACTGGGCTACTGCCATGCTGCCCTTCCGCAACTCTAGTAACTCCTGGATGCGCACCACACGGAGGGTGGCTGGAATGAACTCCGAGAGGAAGAGGCTCTCAAAGTCGGTCCAAAGCAAAGATTCCTCTTTGTACACCTGGAGCATCAGGATCAACCATCTACCTACTGCTGCATGATGGAGACTCGCGGCAAGGATCACCATAAGATCGACTGGTGTACCTACCAATCTGAAGACTCAAAAAAGAGCCTCCATCCAATCCTTGGCTGCCTGAGGGTCTGTGTAACGCCCCAACCCCAGCTACCCAGAGCCGGTGCATTACTTCGTAACATTGGCATGATCACAAAAGATCATGTCTCGAAAGGCCGATTAGTTTAGTAGCCTTGGAAACACTAGATACATTCATAAATGTTACATTACATCACAAAGTGAAAAACTATAATAACATAGTCTCCATAGTCCACACTTCTATCCTCTTCGGACTATCCCTGCAGCTCATTCATAAAATACTTCTTCACATCCTAGAAAATATTAAAACATTGAAAGGGGTGAGCTCAGATGCTCAATAAGGTTAACAATATAGCGGAAGCTTTCATAAATAAACATTAACATTTAAGGCAATGTATAACTAAAACAAAAGCCTTTTAAACTTGAACTTCAACATAATATGGCAAAAGTAAAATGAGATAATGCCATTCACTTCTTCACATGGATATTCTACTGGTCGAATAATCACATGAAAAATCAATAACCACTTTCATAATGAGGGAATGTATAATGCCGGACATTCTGAAACATTTTGTCAAGGCCCCAGCCAAGACGTCTAAAATGATTAAGGCCTCGGCCAAAACCATAAATCAAATTGGGAAAGGGGCTCGGCCAATTCCACGTCTAGTTGTCTCATGAGACCTACCGATGCATCGAGGAGCTATAGTGGGCTCCACCCATCACTTATTAAGTCCAATACATTCCTCATATGAATAGGTTTAAACATATCATAAACCATAACATAATCGTATCACATAAAACATGCATAAAGGAAACATAACATTTCCACATTTCAATCACAAGATATCAATACAACACATTTATATAATAAAAACGCTTTCAAAACCATTTTCAATACCAAAATAAAATAAAGTTAAAACATTGTATTTATTTTTCATTAAAAAAATGATGGCTTGTAGAGGAAGCCGAAACTCAAATAATGGTCATGGCGGCGGAGAAGTCATTGTCGCCTCATAAGTACGGAAAGAAAAACATTCCCTTTTGTCGTTTAGAAAAACGCTTCATATAAAAAAGATTCCTTTTGAATAAACGTAATAGGCAAAGGAGTTTATACACCGTATAAAAGAAAGTTGTGTATAAAACCAAATATGCCTCAATGAAAGGGGATTGAGATGAAGTCCTTAAAAGATCATTTTTAAAATAAAATAGATCTATTATGTTTATTCACTATAGGTACACATAAATAATGTAAAAATACAAAATAGGACATAATAATATCATGACATTATTTGAAAGTAGGAGATTAACCCAAAGAATGGAAGTTGAGTTAAGAAATTCCCTTACCTCGTGTCTGACTTGACTCAACCGTTCTTTAACCTCCTGAATAATAAACTAGAGTTAATATATACCTTATTAAGAACCATTTTCAATTTCATTATCCTTATTATATCACTTATTACAATGATATGAACATTATGTAATTATTTAAGTTAATAACGGTCGTTTTGTCGATCTTTGGTACTTGAGTCAACAATAAACTTCTTATAATTACAAGTTGTTTATGTGGTAGAATATCCATTATATCCATAATTATATTCATGATTTAGATGTCATATATATCTTATATATCCAGTATATACATTCATTTATAATATTACGTAACATTTAGAGGTAAGAAATGAAATGCACCGTTCATGGAGACGGTAAGCCGTACGTACGCATGAACGCTACTTTCATTTCAATTTCATATTTAATGGAACGAAATAATAATGATATAAATGTATAATATAATTCCAGTATAACATAGTGTATAATACCATTTACTCCATCCTTTATACATCCCACATATGGCATTAACGATTCAAATCACTTTGAGGGGGCGGTAGTCCGCACTTCCTAAAATGAAATTATCGCGTTTTACCCATAATGGAAATCATAAAGTATTCCATAAATGAGAAATACAGAAGCATACGTAAAACATAAACATATTATATATCATATATAAAAGTAGTGACATCTTAATGGCCACCTTTGAAGGTGTTATATGAGTGTTGAACAATCATCGTTTCGTGAGGCAGAAATTCACCATCCACAGAAACCGCATGTTCTTTAACCATTAGATGTAGGTGTGTGTAAGTGTAGCTCAAATAATTATTATAACAACATCCTAGTATATTGAGGATACTGGTGTTGTTACAAAAGAAATGAATAAAAAGAGTTTAGGGGGTTGGAGAAGATAAATAAAACAAAACAACATTAGAGAAGACATTACCTCAAAATCGGGTAACTCTTTTTGATTTGAGCCAAAGGCTTCCTTGGGAAGATTTCTGCTCAACGTGAGGCTTCTAGGAGTAAGAGGGGGAAGTTGGGAGAGTATTTGGGCAGAGGTTGGCCGAGCCAAATGGCTTGAAAGTGTGAATGAGGTGGTAGAGGTGGGGGCCTTTTATAAGTGGAGAGAAGGGGCACTCTTGGAAAGTAAAGAAAAGTCACTTTATTATAAAATGAGTTTCGGATTTTAGAGGTCCCACACATATATAATTCGAGGATAAGATGATAAGGGTTAGAAATCTACTCATCCAATAGGTTTTTGACAAGTGTACGCTTTGGATTTTACATTATCTTTCCATTTTATTTAAATCGTTAAATAATGAGGTCATCACTACATCATCATGATGTCATAATTAATTTAATTAATTTAATGTCTAAAAATTATAAAACAAACACTATGATGTAGGAAATCTTTTTATCTTTCTAATGAATATTTATAATCAAAATTTGGACTTGTGTAACCCCACTTAAAAACTGTTTTAGTAAAACAACTCATGTTTGTGTCAATTTAATTTTAACATTAAATAAATATATATTAATGTCATTTTCCAACTGAAGTGGCTCCATGGGGTCCCCAAGTTTACCCATGGGTTGTATTGGTCAGACATGACTCATCCAATAGGATTAGGACAAGTGTCAAGCTCATATCATATTATTAAAACATTGTTTTTACCTTAATCTACACTAATTACCTCAAATCGCGATTAAGAACTTAAAAGTTACTATTCACCAAAAAATTATTTTGATCTCATTGAACCACATTTTACTTCTTAATGACAACCATGTATGTCGGATTTTTGAAAATCAAATAACAGAAGTGGTAATATTTCATTTAAACGAAAAATCAGTTATTTAACTACCACTTAGTGGTTTCACTATTCATCAAAAATTGAAGTTTTTCAGAACAATGCCAAAATTTCACCCTAAGCTATAATTGATATTACAAATTAAAAAATTATGTCTATTTTAAAAAATTCCAAACATATAAGTTGCATTAATTAATTTTATAATTAATTCCCGCTGTCACAACAAATAGCGTGTTTTAAGAAACAATTTATATCAAAAGATTGGCAATTGTTTATGTCCAATTTCAATGTTAAATTAATTCTAATGACCACCATTGGATAAAATGGTAAAAATATATTCTAATTATACTCTAAAACCACTAAATAGTATAACTTTTCAGTATAAATTATTTTGATTAAAAAAGTAGTTTTTAAGTATTTTTCACTATTCATAAAAAATTAGAAGTTCTCAGAAAAATACCAAAAATTCAACATAGGCTAATTTCGATATTCCGAATCCAAAAATGAAGTCCATTTTGAAATATAAAATTTCAATAATTTTAAAAAGTGGTTATTACTATTCATAATGGCTACTTTGATTAGTCGCGGTGTTTTAGAACTCGAAGTTGCGTACAATGCAAGCTATTGCATTATTGAATGAGAAGCGTATCATGGAAGCTCGAGGTGTTACATTCTCCCCTCCTTCAATAAATTGCGTCCTCAGAATTTGAAAATTTTCTTTGAAAATAAAAGGTTGAAAATAGGAAATACCTTTGTGGAAAACCCACATCGGAAATAAGGTTAATAAATATATAACATTAAAAGAAAGAAAGATAAGTATAAAGGTCACCCGATATAGCCCATTCTAGGATTCTATGAAAATATGGATTTGGAGGAGAAACAAACCATCAAGGTCTGATGGAGAGTTATAGAAAACAGGATTAGGAGAAAGTTTAACCACAAGAAAATCACAAACTTGTGATTGGTTAAACGGTCATTGAATCCCCAGTTGGAAAAGTTAACCGAAAATATTTTTGTTTTAAGTTACCTTTTATAATGTTGAGGAATTTATTTAGGAGATTTACTAAGAACGTAAGGGAATATACATACTTGTTATGTATACATTCATTCGTTAATAAAATTTTTACCACAAACCCAACTTTTACTTCAAATGGTAACGGAACTCAAAAATATTATATTTATCCTAATTGTATAAGGTTCCAAATGTTAACACATACCATTTAGATTAGTAAAATTATTTTGTAATAACCAGGGACTTCCTGTAGGCTAGTGGTAGGAAATAAAGGCCTGTCGCACTATGATTTTGGGTTCGATTCCTGCAGCTTTTTCCGACGCGACGGGTTATGCCCCACCCTGCAGGTTGTCCTTTTCCTAAAACTATAGTATCATAATATTCCAAAAATAATCTTCATAAATTGTTTAACCTTAAACATTACTTATCCAAAGATCAACTTAATCCACTCCAACCTTTGTAGTTATCCAAAATACCTCTGTCCAGACTTTCTCTAAAAGGTCTCTTAATTCCAAAATCACTTTATCAGATTCCCCAAACAAAGTAAAGTTTCTCTTATTGTCACATACTAAAAATATAATTACCTTCATCATATTAAAACCTTACTGAAATCAACAAGTACTACAGTATAATCCTTATATATATATCACATTATTCTAATAACCAGAATACAATCCATGAGTCCCAAAGCACCATTACATTAGTTATTCTGCTTCAACTGTAGTAACAGCATATGATTGTCCTTGATCCCTTGGCCTTTTCTGAGGTATGTTTCCCTGACGCTTAGGACATTAATTTGCATAATGACCCATTTCTCTACAATTTTAGCATTCAACTTTGATAGCCTCTTTCTTCCCCTTGCAATCACGAGCCTGGTGACCCTTTTCTCCACATTTATAACAAACTCCCATTCCTTTTAGGCAAGTACCAGGATGATTCTTCCCACAATTATCACATAATGGAAAATCCTTATTTCCCTTTTTCCCTTTATCTGTCTCTTGTTCCACCGTTCTCTTCTTCTCTTGCTTTACTTTGTTGTCATAAGACTTAGAGAATTCCTTTTCTGTCTTGATAGCACACGAGACAATATCTTCATATGATGAGAAGGATTGTGATACTAGAGATCGATGGAGAAATGGTTTTAACCCATCAAAGAAACGATCAATCTTACCTCTTGGGTTACGTATATAATCTGCAGCATACCTTGATAACCTTGTAAAGTTGGCCTCATACTTTGCGACATTCTCATCCTCCTTTTGTCTCAGACTCAGAAATTACCTTTCCATATCCGCTCGATGGTCTCGAGGAAAGTATTTTTCTAAGAACAACTCTTTTAACTCCTGCCATTCCATGTTTGTTAATTCATCATCTTCCTTTGTGTTTTGAATTAGTGACCACCATTGATCGGCATCTCCAGTGAGGCGGTAAACTGCCATGACAACTTTCTCCCTTTCACTACTCCCCAAGGCATGGAATATTTTCTCTAAGGAATTTATCCATTGCTCAGCTACTATAGGATTTGTACTCCCATTGAAGGTTGGTGGTTGTTGCCTCATGAAGCAGTCTAGCATTGATCCTCCACATTGCGGATCGGGGTGCTCCATACGAGTAAGGTTATTATTCATAACCTGAGTGAGTTGTCCCAGTATGGTAATAAGTTGATCAGCACCAGTTGTATCTCCAGATCCACAATAATTATCTTGAGCAGGAGGGAAATCCCTACATGGAGTTCGTGCATTGATAGGGTTTCCATTCCTTCCACTAGGCGCCATTTCTAAACAATGGCATAAACTAGATTAGTTTATGAATCAAAATACATAATTCCATACTTGTAAAACACTTTACATAAATTGAACTATTTATGGATATAATCCATAATCATAAAAAGAAATGTTTTCTTTGAGGAAGTATATATTCATAACCCTTCATAGTGGTTTGTAAATAAAATGAGAATTATCCTATGCATATCCCCTGGGAGTGTCGTAACCAAGAGTGCAGCAAGGCCCGTTGTCATGCACTAGTTCCCGTTCGAGTCTAGCTCAAAGCGGTGTTTTCAGGTTTTACCCCTAGGTACATCTGTGCCAGAGCCGCCTCTACCTGCTCGTATCCAGACAGGGATGTATTGCTCGGAAAACTCACAAATTATCTACAATAAAAAAATTCTAGTATGTTCTTCTATACTAATCCTCAAAGTATATCTTTGGGCTATGTGCTCTAATCAGAGTTTATCTTAATCTAGCTTCCAAGGTTAGTACTAAACTGCCTCTGATACCAACTGTAACTCCCCAACCCCAGCTACCCAGAGCCGGTGCATTACTTCGTAACATTGTCATGATCACAAAAGATCAAGTCTCGAAAGACCGATTAGTTTAGTAGCCTTGGAAACACTAGATACATTCATAAATGTTACATTACATCACAAAGTGAAAAACTATAATAACATAGTCTCCACAGTCCACACTTCTATCCTCTTCGGACTATCCCTGTAGGTCATTCATAAAATACTTCTTCACATCCTGGAAAATATTAAAACATTGAAATGGGTGAGCTCAGATGCTCAGTAAGGTTAACAATATAGCGGAAGCTTTCATAAATAAACATTAACATTTAAGGCAATGTATAACTAAAACAAAAGCCTTTTAAACATGAAATTCAACATAATATGGAAAAAGTAAAATGAGATAATTCCATTCACATCTTCACATGGATATTCTACTGGTCGAATAATCACATGAAAAATCAATAACCACTTTCATAATGAGGGAATGTATAATGCCGGACATTCTGAAACATTTTGTCAAGGCCTCGGCCAAGACGTCTAAAATTATTAAGGCCTCGGCCAAAACCATAAATCAAATTGGGAAAGGGCCTCGGCCAATTCCACGTCTAGTTGTCTCATGAGACCTACCGATGCATCGAGGAGCTATAGTGGGCTCCACCCGTCACTTATTAAGTCCAATACATTCCTCATATGAATAGTTTTAAACATATCATAAACCATAACATAATCGTATCACATAAAACATGCATAAAGGAAACATAACATTTCCACATTTCAATCACAAGATATCAATGCAACACATTGATATAATAAAAACGCTTTCAAAACCATTTTCAATACCAAAATAAAATAATGTTAAAACTTTGTATTTATTTTTCATTAAAAAAATGATGGCTTGCAGAGGAAGCCGAAACTCAAATAATGGTCACGGCGGCGGAGAAGTCATTGTCGCCGCATAAGTACGGAAAGAAAAACATTCCCTTTTGTCGTTTAGAAAAACGCTTCATATAAAAAATATTCCTTTTGAATAAACGTAAAAGTCAAAGGGGTTTATACACTGTATAAAAGAAAGTTGTGTATAAAACCAAATATGCCTTAATGAAAGGGGATTGAGATGAAGTCCTTAAAAGATCATTTTTAAAATAAAATAGATCTGTTATGTGTATTCACTATAGGTACACATAAAGAAATTAAAAATACAAAATAGGACATAATAATATCATGACATAATTTGAAAGTAGGAGATTAACCCAAAGAATGGAAGTTGGGTTAAGAAATTCCCTTACCTCGTGTCTGACTTGACTCAACCGTTCTTTAACCTCCTGAATAATAAACTAGAGTTAATATATACCTTATTAAGAACCATTTTCAATTTCATTATCCTTATTATATCACTTATTACAACGATATGAAAATTATGTAATTATTTAAGTTAGTAACGATCGTTTTGTCGATCTTTGGTACTTGAGTCAACAATAAACTTCTTATAATTACAAGTTGTTTATGTGGTAGAATATCCATTATCTCCAGAATTATATTAATGATTTAGATGTCATATATATCTTATATATCCAGTATATACATTCATTTATAATATTACGTAACATTTAGAGGTAAGAAATGAAATGCACCGTTCATGGAGACGGTAAGCCGTACGTACGCATGAACACTAATTTCATTTCAATTTCATATTTAATGGAACGAAATCATAATGATATAAATGTATAATATAATTCCAGTATAACATAGTTTATAATACCATTTACTCCATCCTTTATATATCCCACATATGGCATTCACGATTCAAATCACTTTGAGGGGGCGGTAGTCCGCATTTCCTAAAATGAAATTATCGCGTTTTACCCATAATGGAAATCATAAAGTATGCCATAAATGAGAAATACAGAAGCATAAGTAAAACATAAACATATTATATATCATATATAAAAATAGTGACATCTTAATGGCCACCTTTGAAGGTGTTATATGAGTGTTGAACAATCATCGTTTCGTGAGGCAGAAATTCACCATCCACAGAAACCGTATGTTCTTTAACCATTAGATGTAGGTGTGTGTAAGTGTAGCTCAAATAATTCTTATAAGAACATCCTAGTATATTGAGGATACTGTTGTTGTTACAAAAGAAATGAATAAAAAGTGTTTAGGGGGTTGGAGAAGATAAATAAAACAAAACAACATTAGAGAAGACATTACCTCAAAATCGGGTAACTCTTTTTGATTTGAGCCAAAGGCTTCCTTGGGAAGCGTTCTGCCCAAAGTGAAGCTTCTAGGAGTAATAGGGGGAAGTTGGGAGAGTATTTGGGAATAGTTTGGCCGAGCCAAATGGCTTGAAAGTGTGAATGAGGTGGTAGAGGTGGGGGCCTTTTATAAGTGGAGAGGAGGGAAACTCTTGGAAAGTAAAGAAAAGTCACTTTATTATAAAATGAGATTCGGATTTTAGAGGTCCCACACATATATAATTCGAGGATAATATTATAAGGGTTATAAATCTACTCATCCAATAGGTTTTTGACAAGTGTACGCTTTGGATTTTACATTATCTTTCCATTTTATTTAAATCGTTAAATAATGAGGTCATCGCTGCATCATCATGATGTCATAATTAATTTAATTTATTTAATGTCTAAAAATTATAAAAAAAATACTATTATGTAGGAAATATTTTTAGATTTCTAATGAATATTTATAATCAAAATTTGGACTTCTGTAACCCCACTTAAAAACTGTTTTAGTAAAACAATTCATGTTTGTGTCAATTTAATTTTAACATTAAATAAATATATATTAATGTCATTTTCCAACCAAAGTGGCTCCATGGGGTCCCCAAGTTGACCCATGGGTTGTCTTGGTCGGCCATGACTCATCCAATAGGAGTAGGAAAAGTGTCAAGCTCATATCATATTATTAAAACATTGTTTTTACCTTAAACTACACTAATTACCTCTAATCGCGATTAAGAACTTAAAAGTTACTATTCACCAAAAAATTATTTTGATCTCATTGAACCACATTTTACTTCTTAATGACAACCATGTATGTCGGATTTTTGAAAATCAAATCACAGAAGTGGTAATATTTCATTTAAATGAAAAATCAGTTATTTAACTACCACTTAGTGGTTTCACTATTCATCAAAAATTGAAGTTTTTCAGAACAATGCCAAAATTTCACCCTAAGCTATAATTGATATTACAAATTCAAAAATAATGTCTATTTTACAAAATTCCAAACATATAAGTTGCATTAATTAATTTTATAATTAATTCCCGCTGTCACAACAAATAACGTGTTTTAAGAAACAATTTATATCAAAAGATTGGCAATTGTTTATGTCCAATTTCAATGTTAAATTAATTATAATGACCACCATTGGATAAAATGGTAAAAATATATTCTAATTATACTTTAAAACCACTAAATAGTATAACTTATCACTATAAATTATTTTGATTAAAAAAGTTGTTTTTAAGTATTTTTCACTATTCATAAAAAATTAGAAGTTCTCAGAAAAATACCAAAAATTCAACATAGGCTAATTTCGATATTCCGTATCCAAAAATGAAGTCCATTTTGAAATATAAAATTTCTATAATTTTAAAAAGTGGTTATTATTATTCATAATGGCTACTTTTATTAGTCGCAGTGTTTTAGAACTCAAAGTTGCGTACAATGCAAGCTATTGCATTATTGAATGAGAAGCGTATCATGGAAGCTCGGGGTGTTACATTATCCCCTCCTTCAATAAATTGCGTCCTCGCAATTTGAAAATTTTCTTTGAAAATAAAAGGTTGAAAATAGAAAATACCATTGTGGAAAACCCACATCGGAAATAAGGTTAATAAATATATAACATTAAAAGAAAGCAAGATAAGTATAAAGGTCACCCGATATAGCCCATTCTAGGATTCTATGAAAATATGGATATGGAGGAGAAACAAACCATCAAGGTCTGATGGAGATTTATAGAAAACAGGATTAGGAGAAAGTTTAACCACAAGAAAATCACAAACTTGTGATTGGTTAAACGGTCATTGAATCCCCAATTGGAAAAGTTAACCGACAACATTTTTGTTTTAAGTTACCTTTTATAATGTTGAGGAATTTATTTAGGAGATTTACTAAGAACGTAAGGGAATATACATACTTGTTATGTATACTTTCATTCGTTAATAAAGTTTTTACCACAAACCCAACCTTTACTTCAAATGGTAACGGAACTCAAAAATATTCTATTTATCCTAATTGTATAAGGTTCCAAATGTTAACACATACCATTTAGATTAGTAAAATTATTTTGTAATAACCAGGGACTTCCTGTAGGCTAGTGGTAGGAAATAAAGGCCTGTCACACTATGATTGTGGGTTCGATTCCTGCAGCTTTGTCCGACGCGACAGGTTATGCCCCACCCTGCAGGTTGTCCTTTTCCTAAAACTATAGTATCATAATATTCCAAAAATAATCTTCATAAATTTTTTAACCTTAAACATTACTTATCCAAAGATCAACTTAATCCACTCCAACCTTTGCAGTTATCCAAAATACCTCTATCCAGACTTTCTCTAAAAGGTCTCTTAATTCCAAAATCAATTTATCAGATTCCCCAAACAAAGTAAAGTTTCTCTTATTGTCACATACTAAAAATATAATTACCTTCATCATATTAAAATTTTACTGAAATCAACAAGTACTTCAGTACAATCCTTATATATATATCACATTATTCTAATAACCAGAATACAATCCATGAGTCCCAAAGCACCATTACATTAGTTATTCTGCTTCAACTGTAGTAACAGCATAAGATTGTCCTTGATCCCTTGGCCTTTTCTGAGGTATATTTCCCTGACACTTAGGACATTCATTTGCATAATGACCCATTTCTCTACAATTGTAGCATTCAGCTTTGATAGCCTCTGTCTTCCCCTTGCAATCACGAGCCTGGTGACCCTTTTCTCCACATTTATAACAAACTCCCATTACTTTTAGGCAAGTACAGGGTGATTCTTCCCACAATTATCACATAATGGAAAATCCTTCTTTCCCTTTTTCCCTTTATCTGTCTCTTGTTCCACCATTATCTTCTTCTCTTACTTTACTTTGTTTTCATAAGACTTAGAGAATTCCTTTTCTGTCTTGATAGCACACGAGACAATATCTTCGTAAGATGAGAAGGATTGTGATACTAGAGATCGACGGAGAAATGGTTTTAACCCATCAAAGAAACGATCAATCTTACCTCTTGGGTTACGTATATAATCTGCAGCATACCTTGCTAACCTTGTAAAGTTGGCCTCATACTTTGTGACATTCTCATCCCCCTTTTGTCTCAGACTCAGAAATTGCCTTTCCATATCCGCTCGATGGTCTCGAGGAAAGTATTTTTCTAAGAACAGCTCTTTGAACTACTGTCATTCCATGTTTGTTAATTCATTATCTTCCTTTGTGTTTTGAATTAGTGACCACCATTGATCGGAATCTCCAGTGAGGTGGTAAACTGCCATGACAACTTTCTCCCTTTCACTACTCCCCAAGGCATGGAATATTTTTTCTAAGGAATTTATCCATTGCACAGCTACTATAGGATTTGTACTCCCATTGAAGGTTGGTGGTTGTTGCCTAATGAAACGGTCTAGCATTGATCCTCCACGTTGCGGATCAGGGTGCTCCATACGAGTAAGGTTATTATTCATAACCTGAGTGAGTTGTCCCAGTATGGTAATAAGTTGATCAGCACCAGTTGTATCTCCAGATCCACAATAATTATCTTGAGCAGGAGGGCAATCCCTACATGGAGTTCGTGCATTGATACAGTTTCCATTCCTTCCACTAGGCGCCATTTCTAAACAATGGCATAAACTAAATTAGTTTATGAATAAAAATACATAATTCCATACTTGTAAAACACTTTACATAAATTGAACTATTTATGGATATAATCCATAATCATAAAAAGAAATGTTTTCTTTGAGGAAGTATATATTCATAACCCTTCATAGTGGTTTGTAAATAAAATGAGAATTATCCTAAGCATATCCCCTGGGAGTGTCGTAACCAAGAGTGCAGCAAGGCCCGTTCTCGTGCACTAGTTCCCATTCGAGTCTAGCTCAAAGCGGTGTTTTCAGGTTTTACCCCTAGGTACATCTGTGCCAGAGCCGCCTCTCCCTGCTCGTATCAAGACATGGATGTATTGCTCTGAAAACTCACAAAATCTCTACAATAGAAAAATTCTAGGATGTTATTCTATACTAATCCTCAAAGTCTATCTTTGGGATATGTTCTCTAATCAGAGTTTATCTAAATCTAGCTTCCATGGTTAGTAATAAACTGCCTCTAATACCAACTGTAACGCCCCAACCCCATCTACCCAGAGCCGGTGCATTACTTCGTAACATTGGCATGATCACAAAAGATCAAGTCTCAAAAGACCGATTAGTTTAGTAGCCTTGGAAACACTAGATACATTCAAAAATGTTACCTTACATCACAAAGTGAAAAACTATAATAACATAGTCTCCATAGTCCACACTTCTATCCTCTTCGGACTATCCCTGCAGGTCATTCATAAAATACTTCTTCACATCCTGGAAAATATTAAAACATTGAAAGGGGTGAGCTGAGATGCTCAGTAAGGTTAACAATATAGCGGAAGCTTTCATAAATAAACATTAACATTTAAGGCAATGTATAACTAAAACAAAAGCCTTTTAAACATGAACTTCAACATAATATGGCAAAAGTAAAATGAGATAAGGCCACTCACTTCTTCACATGGATATTCTACTGGTCGAATAATCACATCCAAAATCAATAACCACTTTCAGAATGAGGGAATGTATAATGCCGGACATTCTGAAACATTTTGTCAAGGCCTCGTCCAAGACGTCTAAAATGATTAAGGCCTCGGCCAAAACCATAAATCAAATTGGGAAAGGGCCTCAGCCAATTCCACGTCTAGTTGTCTCATGAGACCTACCGATGCATCGAGGAGCTATAGCGAGCTCCACCCATCACTTATTAAGTCCAATACATTCCTCATATGAATAGGTTTAAACATATCATAAACCATAACATAATCGTATCACATAAAACATGCATAAAGGAAACATAACATTTTCACATTTCAATCACAACATATCAATACAACACATTGATATAATAAAAATGCTTTCAAAACCATTTTCAATACCAAAATAAAATAAAGTTAAAACTTTGTATTTATTTTTCATTAAAAAAAATGATGGCTTGTAGAGGAAGCCGAAACTCAAATAATGGTCACGGCGGCGGAGAAGTCATTGTCGCCGCATAAGTACGGAAAGAAAAACATTCCCTTTTGTCATTTAGCAAAATGCTTCATATAAAAAAGATTCCTTTTGAATAAATGTAAAAGTCAAAGGGGTTTATACACCGTATAAAAGAAAGTTGTGTATAAAACCAAATATGCCTCAATGAAAGGGGATTGAGACGAAGTCCGTAAAAAGATCATTTTTAAAATAAAATAGATCTATTATGTGTATTCACTATAGGTACACATAAAGAAAGTAAAAATACAAAATAGGACATAATAATATCATGACATAATTTGAAATTAGGAGATTAGCCCAAAGAATGGAAGTTGGGTTAAGAAATTCCCTTACCTCGTGTCTGACTTGACTCAACCGTTCTTTAACCTCCTCAAAATCGGGTAACTCTTTTTGATTTGAGCCAAAGGCTTCCTTGGGAAGAGTTCTGCCCAAAGTGAGGCTTCTAGGAGTAAGAGGGGGAAGTTGGGAGAGTATTTGTGCAGAGGTTGGCCGAGCCAAATGGCTTGAAAGTGTGAATGAGGTGGTAGAGGTGGGGGCCTTTTATAAGTGGAGAGGAGGGGCACTCTTGGAAAGTAAAGAAAAGTCACTTTATTATAAAATTATTTTCGGATTTTAGAGGTCCCACACATATATAATTCGAGGATAAGATGATAAGGGTTCTAAATCGACTCATCCAATAGGTTTTTGACAAGTGTACGCTTTGGATTTTACATTATCTTTCCATTTTATTTAAATCGTTAAATAATGAGGTCATCGTTGCATCATCATGATGTCATAATTAATTTAATTTATTTAATGTATAAAAATTATAAAAAAAATACTATGATGTAGGAAATATTTTTAGATTTCTAATGAATATTTATAATCAAAATTTGGACTTGTGTAACCCCACTTAAAAACTGTTTTAGTAAAACAACTCATGTTTGTGTCAATTTAATTTTAACATTAAATAAATATATATTAATGTCATTTTCCAACCAAAGTGGCTCCATGGGGTCCCCAAGTTGACCCATGGGTTGTCTTGGTCGGCCATGACTCATCCAATGGGATTAGGACAAGTGTCAAGATCATATCATATTATTAAAACATTTTTTTACCTTAAACTACACTAATTACCCCTAATCGCGATTAAGAACTTAAAAGTTACTATTCACCAAAAAATTATTTTGATCTCATTGAACCACATTTTACTTCTTAATGACAACAATGTATGTCAGATTTTTGAAAATAAAATCACAGAAGTGGTAATATTTCATTTAAACGAAAAATCAGTTATTTAACTACCACTTAGTGGTTTCACTATTCATCAAAAATTGAAGTTTTTCAGAACAATGCCAAAATTTCACCCTAAGCTATAATTGATATTCCGAATTCAAAAATTATGTCTATTTTAAAAAATTCCAAACATATAAGTTGTATTAATTAATTTTATAATTAATTCCCGTTGTCACAACAAGTAACGTGTTTTAAGAAACAATTTATATCAAAAGATTGGCAATTGTTTATGTCCAATTTCAATGTTAAATTAATTCTAATGACCACCATTGGATAAAATGGTAAAAATATGTTCTAATTATACTTTAAAACCACTAAATAGTATAACTTATCACTATAAATTATTTTGATTAAAAAAGCTGTTTTTAAGTATTTTTCACTATTCATAAAAAATTAGAAGTTCTCAGAAAAATACCAAAAATTCAACATAGGCTAATTTCGATATTCCGAATTCAAAAATGAAGTCCATTTTGAAATATAAAATTTCTATAATTTTAGAAAGTGGTTATTACTATTCATAACAGCTACTTTGATTAGTCACGGTGTTTTAGAACTCGAAGTTGCGTACAATGCAAGCTATTGCATTATTGACTGAGAAGCGTTTCATGGAAGCTAGGGGTGTTACAGTCCGTCTCTCCACGAATCATGGGCGACCTTTGTCGCTGAAACTCGTGTAGCGCACTAAGGTGGCGTGCACTCTCCGCTGCTGGGGTGGGTGCTATCAGTGGCCCAGCGGGTAGAGGTACTGCTGGTACCTCCGCTGTAATGGGGCCCTTCACCGAGGACTCATTGCTCGGTGGGCTGCCCTCTCACCCAAAGCTCGGAACCCTAGCTGGCTTCCGTGGTGAGGCCATACTGAAAAGAAACAGGTGCACCACGGTTAATACAGCATACCTGGTGATATGGCACAAAGTAATCACAAAGAAAACTTTTGAAACACACATGCAATCAGTGTTTTCGAGAACTGGGTCAGAAATCAAAAGTCAGAGTCCTAGTGTATGGATACGTTGTCCCCCACACCAATACTGGACTCCTTGGACTGATAACCACACTCAATATGCTTAACACTATTGCTTCACAGAAATAAATTATCAGAGTCCTAAGTTATGTGGTAGAACTGACTCCTCTGATACCAATTTGTCATGAACCATCCTCGGGGCCCATGCCGTGACTACCCCAAGCCCGCCTTCCATAGGCCAGCGGCTGGCGACTAGCACCAAAGGCATAAATCCTGATAAAAGAGAAGGTATTGCCTTCATATAAGTAAAAAACACAATATAGTACGCAAAATGAAGTAAACACTAAGTAAACTGAGTACAAAAGTAAGTGCTGGAAAGTAAATGGGCTAGAATACAAACCCAACTGAAAGTACAGTACAACAGTAATGAAAGAACAACTACAGTAATGTAAACTAGCAACCACTGAGTCGTCTTCCAGATATCCCACCTGAAGGGTGGGTACAGATGGTCTCTTCAGCTCCTCGGGTTCGGTCGTCCGCTCTATGTACGTCCTGCCAAGTGGTCCAACTCCAGGTACCGTCCCACTCCACTAGACTCCACCTCGATCAGTGATGTCTGTCATCTGCTTCCAACACAACGTAGTGCAGGCATAGCCCGTGCAGAGGTGAGTATATGATACTCAGTAGGGACCCCGAGACCCCCGAAGGTCTCCTAGAATCCCCAAAGGATAAACTAGAAAGGAAAGATACAAACACGATGTATCAACCAACTCAAATTAGGTATATGTCCATACATATACCTAAGTCATCAATTCAAGTTTGGCTCCAACTCACGAGCCCAAGTACAACCCAGTCCACACAAGAAAACACAACCCAATCCACACAAGAAATCATGTCAATCACATTGATGATAATGACTGAAAATCAAGACTCAGCTCACACAGGTATGCTACTCACGAAGAGGGGTGGAGATGATAGATGTAGCCTCTGAATCATCTCCTCTGCAGAACCCACGTATGATCCAAGTACAGAAGTCATCACTGCTGAACCCACGTAGGATCCATGTACAGTAACCATGACTGCCGAACCCAGGTAGGATCCATGTATAGTCGTCATCGCTGCTAAACCCACGGAGGATCCAAGTACATTCTTCCTCGCTGCCGAACCCACGTAGGATCCTAGTACAGTCGTCATCGTCGTCGTAGTCGTAGCCAGCTCTAGAGTTCCCACAGACAACATGCTCGATTCAGAGAGGGTTCGCTCCATGAGCCAAGGGGGTCGATACATCAACTTTCACGAAGTCCAGAGTTGATGTATCCCAAAGTTCCGTCTCGTCAATAGGAACTCAACGCGACAGACATCGCGTCAATCGGACGCCCAGTCTGAGAGATATTGGCTTTTCCGTTCGAGGGGCCCAGTTAGAAATACGCTCATTTCTAACCCGGCTGATATCCATAATCATATGAAACTCACATAGAGTATCGCAAAAGGACCGTCTCATCGAAAGAGTCCCAGTTCCGTAGACAGCGCGTCGATCGGACGCGCGGTCCTTAAGTTATTCACATTTAAGTGAATAATAGGGCCCATCCCGTTTAGCCCAGTGGGCCGACGAGTCAGGTTGACCCAGTTTGACGGGTCCGACACCGTAGGGTTGTCGAACCGGTTTAATAATTACAAAACTCGGCCGGGTGGGGCACGGCCCGGCCTATCCTAGCGCAGCCCCGCTCGGCCTGGTCAGGTGCCGCCCAGCTCGGCCCGGCCTGGCGCGGCTCGGCTGGCTTGGTTGGCTGGCCGAGCGGGTTCCAAAGGGGGTTGGGGGTGCCCCCCCCGGGTTTCCGCACCATAAGCGCCAGGCGGTTCCTCCCTTCCCCAAATCGGTAGGCTAGACCGGCCGGTCTTCTGCGCACGCAGCCCGCATGGGCGGGCAGCCGATCCTCTAGCGTCATGCCCTCTTGTCGTCGGGGTCCAGCTCTTCCCGGCCGGTCAACGGGCCGGCCGGTCCTCCAGCGCGGCGCCATCCTGGTGCCGTGGCTCCTCTTTGCTCGGCCGGCCGATGGGCTAGCCGGTTCTTCCGCCGAAGCGGCTTGTGTAGCGGGCCGCATTTCTTCCCGCACAACCGATGCGACGGCACCGACTTCCTTTTTTGTGCTCCCGGCACAGCACGACGGCGTCGTGCCTCCTCCACCTTTGCATGACAATCCTAAATAAAATAAACAACTTCAACGGAGGGTAAGTCAGGCCGTGTTCGTTCATCCCATGCCCTTAGCCTAAAGAGATAGCAAAAGGCCGAGGTAAACAAGATGCTCAACGACAAACCAAAGCACAATTTTAATCTATTAAAATTGAACTTAACCCCTACCTCGAAAAATGATGACGAATGTTGGCATCGTGGCTGACGGCGTCATGAGGTTAGGATTCATAGATGTCGATGGAGAGCATCCTAGGAGGAAGCGGCGTCTCCCCTTTTTATCACGGAAAGAAGAAAACAAGGTGGACGTTGTTAGTGAGTTCCCGTGTTGGTGTCTCTTCCATTGTCACAGAGGAAGAAAAGGATAGAGAATTCGGGGTCATCGAGGCGAAGTTCTTCATCGGAGAGTTGGTGTTCTTTTTTGAGGATGAAGTTCTTCAAAAACACTAGCGTTCTCCCAATTCCTCCTCATACAACAATTCTAAACAAAATAAAATAAGGCTTATCCTTATTTTATTTTATTTTTCCATGCATTCAAAATTACAAAATTCAAATTCCTATTCACTTAATTAATTAAACCATGAGTTTTCTAATTAATTAGGTGATTGGTTGGAAAGTTTTAATGAGGGAGAGAGAGGAGAGGAAGAGTTACCCAAATAAATTCAAGGGGGTTGTCAACATTAAACAAAGGTGTTTAATGGGAGGTTTAAGGGGTTTAGGGAATGTGAATGGTTGGGTCTCATCTGGGACCCACCTCACAATTATCCTCACATTGGTAGTTAGGAGTTTGTGGGTCTCATACTAACTTCCCCATGTAGGATATAACAACTTAAGATAAAGAATAAAAAATGTTCCACAATTTTTATTCACTTCTTATTTAAACCAAAAAATTAATCTTCTCCTCCCATGAAAACGCAATTGCGGTAAAGATCCTCTTATGAAATCACCGGCGTTGAGAGTTCATTGGTTCCCTCATATTTAAATTCCGAGCAGCGGTTCAGAAGATAGAAAAAACCACTCATTCGTTTACTGAACATACCTGAGCTAAAATTCGGAAATTGATTCCGGACACACTGGGCCTCGAAATCTGGTTCCGTCAGAAACTATGCACTCGTAAAATTCCAAAGTATTTAGGAAAAAAATTTCATTGAAATTTATTGGTATTTACATTCCTAGAGCTATGATCCATTTTCTACCTCATTTCATTCATGCTTATATTGTGGAACCTGAAGTAATAAACCCATCCAGGAGACCTCAAGACATGGAATACATAGTAAGAAGTACCTACAATTAGGAATGGATCCCCTAAGATGATGGACCCAAAATAGAATATCTTGGTCCATCTGTCTGGCTGACGACGTCATTTCAATGTTTTATGGGAGGCAACCCATAGTTGATCATTTTTTTAGATAGATTCATCATAGTTGAGTGTGTTTATTTTTTATTTGAGTCCCTAATTGAGCTTAATTATAATCATTTCACAAAATTAAATAAAGACTAGTTACTTAATCTTTTTAAACTATACCCTTCTTATTATTCTACTATTACAATGATTAAAACTGTGCACTAATGTTTTATGTTTTACAGGAATTATTATCTAAACAATTTTTAAGGTGTACCATAATTAAAATACCAAAATCCAAATTACCTCATGTCATAACACTATTTAGGGATCTCTCAATTCCCAAATTTTTATAATTGTGAAATTCCATTTAAATTTTTCAAAGCATTACAATCCGTAACACCCCCACAGTCATTTCATAGATAGTGCAGACACTATCTCTCTCTATGTGTGTGGGGGGGGGGGGGGTTCTCATGATTTTCATTAACTATTAACTTGATTTATAGTTTTTTTCACATGTCTAGGATTTATTTTTTAAAATTATAATAATTCTTTAAAATTGAAAAACATCATGCCCATGTTAATTGATGAAATAGTTATGTTGAAAATTGTTAGAATCTATGTTTTGTCTCTATCTATTTTTTTTTGAATAATTACTATGTTTATAAAATTGATTCAAATCAAGTTATTTTGAAATTATTGTTAATTGAAACATCATTTTTTATTATACCCATTTTAATTGCTAGTTTCTGTTGTATTATCATTACCCGAGATTAATCTAAGACTAAAATTGTATAGTATTTTTAGAGAATATTTCTTGAGTGATACTTGAGACTATAATCCTATCAGAATGTACATTGAGATCTTATTCAAGCTATGACTGAACAAGTGAAAATTTAAAATAATTGAGGAAATATTTTTATCCATTTTTCTTGAAACCCACCTTATATATTTCATTAATTTATCCCATAGCATCAATGAATATCCTTATAGGACAAATCTATTCCAATCCAATTTTTCCTTCCTACCTAGCTCATTGTATAGTGAATGAATTATTTTTGAACATGTGTGGGGGACTTATTCATACAACACAAAAGGATTCTATTTACAGATATGTATCATGTACCCATCAGACCATTTGGCTATAGTCCTTATTAACTTTATAACATTTCACAATTATTTTTTCCTTTTCAAAATTTAAAAAAAAAGAAAAATAGACATGGGTTGTGTACTAAGAAGATAAAAAATCACTATTTATAGACGGATGAGTCCCTTGAAGTATCATATCTGGTTTGGGGATGGATGTGTGATCAATCCTAGGCATGACTTTTAAAAAATATAAATACAAACGAAAAATAAAAGGAACATAATACTCATTGTCTACTTACTTGATATATATAGATCCAACAAGAGATGCTATAGTGTGGACTTGATTAGTTATATGGAGGAAATTTATTTACTTTTTTTGGAAATTCATGCATTATGATTCAGATCTTATCCTCCTTTTGATCTTGATTTTTTCTTTTCACTAACCTAACCACACACTTAGTGTCATCAAAATCATAACATTAAAGTCCTAATGATTATTTTTGAAATTGTCTTTACATAGTGGAGATTATTGAACCCATGAAATTATATGGTTAGGAACATGTACTTGAGGTACGAGCATAAATCAAATTTCATTTTACCCTGAGTGATGATAGAAAATTCACTATAAGGTAAATCAAAAATGGGTATAGAATTCAGGGAACTTTTAAATGACTGTAATTAAAAGATAAGAATTTTTTTAAAGAACCGAGCTATGAGTCATGACTTATTTTCTATGAAATAATGATTCTGGAGACTAAATTTTTCTCTTACACTTAGTTTGATTTGAAAAAATAAAATGAATATTCCTTGTTTTAATTTTTTTTATCTATTTCTAAAATAATTATTGAGACCTTATTTGATTAAGGACAAAAAAATTCAAGTATGTGGGGATTTAATAAGATGAATTCATATATTCTATTTTCAAACATTTAATTATGGATTTTCATTGATTTATTTGATAAGGAACTATGTATATGCTTAGTTTTTCCAGAATGAGGTTTCACAGGATTCAATGGAAGAAATGTATAAATAGTTAAGAATTCTCCTATTTTACACCATGAATCAACATTACAAGTTGTGTAATAGGATTTCACAACATGTAACAAGATTTTAGCCAATCCATGAACCATGTCGCAAAATTAGTAGAAATTGACACTAGTACATATTTTGAATGATCCATATATGAAGTGACCCTATTCAAAGCAGATACATGTGATATCCATGCGGTAGGAATTACTAAGGATCAATAAACGATGTTAGTCTTTTGAACACAACATGTAGGTAGCCAAACCTCATAAATATAGTCAGATATGGGCGAGGCACATGAAAGATCCTAAATCCATAGAGACATGCACAGATCACTAGTATAAAATGTGTATCTCTTGTACACATTGTGACTGATTTCACCTATATATATAGAACCTTGGAAAGAGCATTTCAGATCATTCTAGGATAGGGATTCTATCTGTTTCTCATTCTCTATGAGTTTCCATCAAAGCCCTCTCCTTCAAACACAAAAATTCTTCATTTTTTACATTTTATTTCAATTCAAGAGCCATGGATCATGTTTTCTTCAATGCATTCAAATTCTCGCCGCATCGATTCACGCCATTCATCATCAATTTCCATGGACAGAATCTATATCTATTTCTGTTTTAAATCTCATGTAAGAAATCTATTAATGTAGTGATATGTCTTTTGAAAATATGATTTCAAGATTACTATCATTATAAATTTGAACCCTTTCATGATTGTGAATCAATTAAATTAAATTAGCTTGTCAGTGTGATTTTCTTTCTTTTAGTATTTTCTTCCCAACCCACCATGAGTACCTAAACAACTATGGGGTAGAGATCAAGAGTAGATGTATAAAACTCATATCCAATCTTTTTATCTAATTTGGTAATCCATAATAGTTTAGTAATCATGATAAATAATAAAAGTCTACCTAATATGTGATAATTTCTATTACCATCGGATATTCAAATGAAATTCCATATCCTGGTTAAAGTAGACTAGGCTATGATCAATAGCCTAGGACACTTTCTACCAAAGAAGATAAACATAATGAACTTAGGCTGTTACTACCTCCCGATCACATAATAGTCTCTTCCTAGGTAGAACTACACGACTTTACCAAAGTTAACAAAATACTATCGTTTGTTTAATAACCTAAAACTTATATCCATACCCAGATCAGTTTTAAGTTTATCCATTCTCTAGATATTCAAAATTGATCCTGACCCCTCCTTAATTATTTTAAGTCACTTTCTACCATATATTTAGTAAAACTCCCAAACACTAAAGAAATTAGAAACGACTCATACAAAAAGGGTCTCAAGCTAGTAACATTCAAGAACTATATTCTAAATCTTGGGATTGACCCTTTACATCTACTATATTACACCTGAGCCGTAAGTAAATTTTGGGACACAATAAATCTAATTTGACCACATCACGTATGAACCCAATGATGTGTGTGGGTGTGTCAACCTTGCTGGTTCTTAAACCAATTAGAGTTTTTTGAGATTCCTTTTCATTCCATTATTATTATATATGTATGTAATGATGGTTGGCCATAATAAACCCTTTTTATCTATTTTGATGACTAGATATGTCTTCTTTATATTTCTTTTAATGGTATTGTTATTTGAGACAAGTATATTATTATTGCTACTATCTACTTTTGAATCTGCTATTGATTTTTCTTGCTTCATCTCTATTATGATCTTTCTTCAATTATGGTATATACATATACCATTATCACTATCACCACCTAAGGGTACAGAATCCCCACTATAACCACTTTACATCTGGTCTTCTAGTTTACATCCTTTGGCTTATAGGGAGGAGTACTTAATGGATAGTGGTCAATCGGCCTAGATCATCATCTAAAGTGGTATCCAGGTCCATAAACATTGGGGGGGGGGTGAATTATTATGGTATGAAATTTTATCAATTTAAGTTTAATCCATTATCTACCTATTCACAAATTTTGTTAATGTATCTACCTCCCTCAATGCACACCTTCAGTTTTCATTCACTGAAAGATGAAATTTTATGAAAAAACAGAAATTAAGTTTTGATATTGCTGTTCACCTCCAATATGGTTTAATATATCCCCTGTGTGTGGTGTATTTTATCCCACCCACACAAAACATAACTTTAATTATCAATTAAAACATGGGAAGAGGCATATACCTTGACCTACACTCCCAAAACCAACTAAGAACACTGAAAGATACATCATAGAGCTTATTAAATTTTAGATTTATTATATACCAAAATGAGTTATATAACCAATGATTATTCATATCCCTCTTGAAAAATATGAATATTATTTTTTCCTCAATCTCTAGTAACCACAAGGGATTCCTAAAACATATTCAAACCTTACAATATAATTATATCGTAGACTGATATTCACAATCTTCTTCTTCTTGGTCTCGACCCACAGAATCTATAAGATGTATATAGTTCAAGTTCTATCCATTAAATATATAAATTCAGTGAATATACATATAATAATAGCTTTAGATAGCTTCTCTTATTTTTCCTCTTTTAGGGGATATAGAAAATATCAATGTTGAACCCCATTTCTTCTTCTCATTTACATATTTTTATACACATTATTTCCTAAATGTTTTCCTCATAATTCTTATCATTTTGATTCTCCTAAAATCTCAGCCATTATTTGTCTAGTATCTTTGGTCTTCAATTAATATTAAAAAATCATCAAATATGATTACTTTTTAATTTACATAGAGGATTGGATATTAATTCTGCATGATATTTATAAATTTCATTTCCATATCTATATTTAGAAAACGTCTAAAAATCAATGATATCTTATTTCATTACATTATAGTTACAAATTTTTAAATAATTGAGCATTCATACTTGAAACATTTAGTTGCAACACAACTACCCTGGATTCCATAGAACAACCTTAGTTTGATTCCCCATACTCGTCTTGAATAAAAAACCATTTTCTTTATTGAAATTTTTAAATTAATGATTAATAACTTTAATCATATTATGATTTTATTTTTTCTCATTGTGTTTTTGAATAACCCATATGATGATTCCAATTGACCCCTTAATAAAAACATTTAATAAATTATTAAAACCATGTTTTTATATGATCTTTATAGTATTACCATTCCCCAAACACAATTTTAAAGAACCATATGAAGTATAATGACCCCTATAGATTCCCATTAACCCCTATAAAGTACCACAATCCTGATGGAATATTTAATTGAACCCTATAGAGTGTCAAATGACCCCTATGAAATAGAGAATTCATCCACTCATTTTAAAAAAAATTCCATAGTAATGACCCCTTTGGTAATTCATGTTAAAATGTTAGAGATTATTAGAGCCCTAGGGATACAAGGCTACCACAAATACTTTTTCCAGTTCTTTAGTAAGCATTCACATCATAAAGGTAAATAACCCTTATAGAAATATCATATAGAGTCACTTAAAAAATACTTTTAATTTCTATTGAAATACTTCAAATCATCTCCAATAAATACTAGAATGTATTATAAAGATTATGTATCATATAAATATTCCATAGTTTATTTAAATGATCTTTTACTACTTCAAATCATATCCAATTCCTTAACCATCATTATATTATTTTAAGATAAATAAGAATTAGGATGAGACTCCATATATTCTATTCATTGGTCTTTTATAGATACATGGAATTTATTATTGTCCTCGCTATATTGAACTAACTTATCTTTATATTATTTAACTTATCGAAATCTATATCACTCAAATTTATCAAAAATGTAAACAAAATAATCTCAAAACATTATCTTTTTTTTCACATATGATTCATAGAGATAACATATATATCAGTATGAATACGCCATATAACTCTTAATTTCATTAAATATACTTGAAAAAGTTCTATATAGAAAATTTCAAGCATTAGTATCTTCAAACAATCATTTTATTACCAATAGTCTTCATGTTTTATAAATATTTGAATGCACTCAAATACTTCTTTCAACCTTTTATCATGTGAATAGAACTCTAAGAATATCAAATGGATGTTTATTCTTCCACTTATCAAATCGACTATAATAGAACCTAATAATGAAATTGAATTAGATTATATATAATTTTTCATGCGAATAATGGTAGAAACTATTCAATTTATTTCGTTTCCATATAAAAATTGGTGGTAACAACTCACATCCAAGCTTCCATGGTGTATCTATAATCCTAATGTACAGAACAAAAAGTGACACCATCATTGGGAACTCTTCTTCTTGTGAACAAGATTTTGGACTCCATAATTCATCCAATAAGTTATTCTTCTTGTACGTATTGAATTAATGTATATATACCTTCATTCCCATTAACACTTATTAAAAAAATACAATCCATCCCAAAGTGGGTTAAACAATTTCCCCCTTTTTGTTTTCTATTAATACCAATGATTAGAAATTCATATCAATATGTTTCTTAATTATATTATATCCTACATTATCATTTAATATTTTCATTTTATTTCCTCCCCCTTATTGAAAATAGATGAAAAGATATTTATAGAGGCTACCTTCTAGGAACCCTGTGAAATTTTCCACAATTTATTCCACTCAAAGTATATGTGAGCCATGCCAGGTGAATAAAACAAGAAGGTTTAATCTAGAAAAAAATACGTTTTAAAAATATATGATAAAAATTGATATAAAATCACATATAACCTTCCTTTGGGATATTAAAATATTTTTGGACTAATACTTGTGGTTAAAACAATTCATCTGTTAATTTTTATCTTATAATTACTACAATCATATTAACACATAAATTAAAAACATTATATACTAATTAGAAGGTTTAATATTATGACAAAAATTATAACTCTTTAAAATATTTTTACTTTTATGTAATATGTTAAAAAAATTATCCCCCATAACACCTAAATTTTATTCTTTCAAGAAAAAAAGATGATATAATATTCAATCACAACTTTTCAATTATTGAATTTAAGGACCATCTATGGATTTTAGATTTTCATAAAAATGAAATGTTCTAACATCTAATAAAATTTCCCTATTTACCTCCCTCTCATGGAGTCTCCCTCCATCTTCACTTCATCGAAATGGATTTTTTAATCATATGTACTTTTAAAGACCAATTATTGTGACTAAATCCTATGTAGATAATTTAATCAAAATGTTTCTTTCCAGTTTAACATCATGCTCATTTTTATCAATCCACCCCCAAAGAAAATGAATTAACATGAATTATAAATATTTTAAGAACAAAATTACAACAAAAAATAGGGGAATATGGATGGAATTGTCTTATCATTAGTGAGACCATTATGAATGGGAATTTATTCATAACCATATTGTTCCTTCATTTTCTGATTTAGTATTGAAATATTTTTCAAAGATTTCCATTTTTTGTTCAAATCTATTTTCATTTTTTTGAACATGAAATATTTACTTAGTTCAATAAAATATTTATATGGAATCTTACTCTATAAATTTCCCATCATGTAACATAAATCCGTTAGTTATAGATAAATATTTTTTAGCATCTCCACTGAAGTTGGAATTAAAAATGGACAATCATTTGAGATGAATCCATCCTACTTTCACCTTCTATACTACACTTCTGGAGTTATTTGGTAATCATTTGTTGAAAAACTATCAAAAAATTTAGATTATTCATATGTAATAATAAATTTTAATAAATTCAATATTTCACTTGTGCTTCCTATATTTTTATTACTCCATCCAACATACCTAGCTAAATGATCATATATTCTTTAGAAACTCTCTCATATTTCTTGGATCATCCGCATGGATTTTCATATTTGTCTTCCCCAAATTAGTTCCATTATTATTTTAGAATAAATTTTGATCTTTTTTATTTATTATTTCTATAAACACGCATGGATTGTCTATAAAAGTCTATCGTGTGTCCTCTTGAACAATAATAGAATAAACTCTTTCATTGTTATGTGTCATTTTTATTATATTTATTGGGTTTGATTTTATATGTTTTATTATTTCTATTATACTATATATATAACTCTAATTCCATATTATTTAACTTCTTAGGAATAATATATTTAATATATTTCTTTTCTTACTTTCCAAATGAAGACTCATCTTTATTTTTCATCTTTGGTCATCTTTTGTTTTATATTTTTGGGGAATGATCAAATAATATGGATATGAAAGATTAAACACCATGAACACTTTTATTTAAAGTTTCACAGATATATCCATGAAATTTAATTCCATTTGAGATTGAAAATTTATTACTTTTTTCCGATGAATGTTTCGTTACCTATGTTTTTATCCCATTTTGATGAATGATCTATTTATACTCTAGGGTTTGAGATATTTGGACAACAATATATTACTTTTTTCCAACATGTTTTACTGCACCAATAATAGCAAAAAAAACATGAGTTTCTTCTATGAACAAATATTTTTCATATATTTGAATACTTCAATTTTTTGTGATTTTCTATTCTATAATTAGGTTTTATTTGGGGAATAACTTTATCTATACATTCTTACATGGACCAAATATGCAGTGGTGGATTTATTATCATTTTTTCGTCATCCTCTTATATATAAATTCTAATTAAAAGATTCAAAATTCATGAATCTAGAATGAAAAAAAGACACAACCTTCATGTATAGATGGTATATTTTTTAGGCTACATAATATTGATCATTTGATGGTATAAAGATCCTCTTACCATCAGATAAAGGTCTTTTACCACACGATTCATAATTCAAATAATGTCTTCTAGTATCTGCTATCTTATATTATTATGAACACTTAGCTTGACTATTTTCCAATTTTTTCCAATACAAATTCCAATATAATAAATTTCACATTTTGAATGTTGGTATCATCCACCAATGATTTAATTTTGTCTTCACACTCCATTTTTTTCTTTTGAAGATTTCTCCATGAATTTGGATCTTTTCATTCAAGTAAATATCATGTTATTTAATTCTATGATTATCATTCCAGAAAATAATGTCTTTTAGTTAATGGGTTTCTTCTTAAATACATTTCTTGGATTCTTCTTTCTCATTGATATTATTTAGGCACGAACTCTCATAACTAGTGTTGATTCTAAGAGGTTCCAAGGTGTTATATTGTTAAGAAGAAACTAGTTAAAAATAATTAGGGTTTTAATTTTTATTGCCTTTTATTGGAAAACCTAAATCACTTAAGTTATTTGAGGATATTATCTTAATGTAATAAAAAACGTTCTTTATCACTGAAGAATCCAGTTATTCATCAATAATATGAAATTTCTATAAGGATTTTCCATTAATATTATTCTCAATAAAATGTTACCATATGAAGGAGGAGAAAAATGGATGAGGTATTGGATTCTAATGGATGGAGTATTATATAAAAAGTAAAATAGATATAGTTCATTTATTTTAAGTGATTGGATAGATCAAGCACTGAAATATTATCCAATTACCCTCACAAGTTCTATCGAAAAAAGTTGTTTGGTTAATATAAATCAGATGATACTTTAATATTCTTAAATTACCAAAAATCACAAGTATAGAAAGTTAACATGATATGAGATTGAGTTGAAAGTGGAAGAATTAGGTTCTTTTGTAAAAATATCATTCAATGAAGTTTTTTAAAGATCAACATACATGTGTGACCAGACATAGGTGATGTTTTTTAAAATCTCAAAATAAAAAGATATGGTGTTCTGGTAATATAATTATTTATTATACATATGTTTCTTAGAACAATTATCCATTAAAATTTTCATATAATCTATTAGATGATGTATTTTAGCTATATAGAAACGAATTCTTAATGAAATGTCATTAGGTAGAGTCCAAAAAATGAATTAGAGTTTAAAAGTTCTTCAATTAAGAAAGAGTTTGTGAGTTCACTAAAAATATTTTAAATTTTCATCATAAATAAATCATTGTTTCTTGTGTGTGTATCCTATCAGTTATAATATTGGAAGGAAATAAAGTATATATGTTATATAATGACTATATGGAAGTCCTTATATGAATTCATTAGTCAAATTTTCTCAAATATGGTTTATATGATAGAGGTTTCTAAGAGAAGACAACAGTTAAATATATCTAATGAAATTTCTTGAATAAAAGGATAATCATGTTAATGAGTTAAATATTTTCCTATGAATTTGTGAGGAAAACTAGAAAAAAAGGTTTCACCAGATGTAAGATGTGTTATGATGTTTTACTTGTTGGATGATTTTGATAAATTTATGCAGTTCTTGTAAAATATTTAATTTGACAATGTTGAGATATATATTCAATGATTATTTAATCATAAAATAATAAAAAAATGACTCCAACTAAGATATAAGGAAGATATAAATGAGTTTTTTGATTAAGGGTCTTAATAAAAGTTCTTATCTTTTAGGAAGTATGAATGCAGTTAACTAAAGAAAGTAGGATTGGGATGCTAAAACTTTAATTGGGATGTTTGATTTTCCAATTCATGATTTTCCTAGTAATTTTTTGATAAATGTTTCTTATATAATGGGGGTTTATGTGATGAGGTTTCAAATTAGATGTTCTTATATTTGGGTGAATTACTAAAAAATTGAAGTATCAATAAGGCGGAAAAAAATGAATGGGCATCGTTCTTAATGGTAAGGGAAAATGTTTCTTATAAATTTGTATTAGATGAATGATGTTCAAATTATATCAAATTAACAAGGATTTAGATAGAATTAGGGAAATGAGGAATCAGACAGATGGTATTGAACTAACATATCAGACCATGTATACCACATAGATATTACTAGATGAGATGTTACTAAATAGAAGATGGTTCTTTATCATTATTGTGTGAGAAGTAAAAAGTAATAATAAGTATGTTTCCTCTTGAATTGGGGATGAACTCATTGATTTAAGGTTTAGACATTACAAGCGGTTTCTAACGGGTTTGTTCGTAGAACCGGAAACATCCAATGATTCCATATCCATTTGGACCTACTTTTCAATTATAGGTTCTCATTAGTTGTGAATCGATGAGGCTTAAGAATTTTCATTGGTCGAGAGGATGGGAGGTCGGACTCATCACACCTTTTTGAGGGGAATTATTGTCTACCCTAGGACTCTGTTTATAGATTTGAGTTATGTTCGTGAATCCTTATTTAATTACCAAGTATGAAAATGAGCTTTCCTTTAGAACTGCCAATCAATAATTAGTATGAATGAGATTTAGAGAATCTTTTATATGTATTCGATGTTCTTCATCGATAGAGAATCATCTGTATTTTTTAGAGATTCTTAGTCAATGGTATCCTTCGACACATTATATAGAAATCTCTTGGTTATTATGATAACCATACTGGTTTTAAATCCACTCAGCGGGGCACTTGAAGTTTATTGTCATTTAGAAGGACAAACGATTATTTTAGAGTTGGGATCGTACCTGCAGATGGGCTACCTACGTATCCTTTGTTTTAGAAAAGGAATCAGAAACCACGTAGTTCGAGTAAAGAAGTATGAGGTTTATGCATGATTGATGGCTCAAAGAAATATTTCATAATTACTTCTACACTATAAGCTCATGTGATTTGTACTCAGTGTGAGAAACAATAGGTATTGGTAAAACCAAACAATTGTGCCATGAAAGATGCAATTATAAGGAATTAGTGGGGCTTAAGTATGTATGACTTCCCAGATGGATGAAGATTTTGATTTACTTAAGGGAAGAAACCCGAGAACACGGTCTATAAAGGTATATGTGCTTTATTGAGATTTAGATACTCTAACTTTGGGGCTTATTCATTGAGGAGGATGCCCAAATTAGGAGGGGACTTATGATAGGGTTTTACTCCTGAAAAGGATGCCCAAGTCAAAAGAAAATTTAAGACTGGTTTAGAAAAATTATGAATGGGGCTTACTCCTGAAAGAGAAGCCCAGGTTAAAAGGAATTATGACTGGGGTTTACTCTTTGAAAAAGAATCCTAGGTTAAGGAAATTTGGATTTTTGGAACATGGGGATTATTCCTATTGAGTATGCCCATATTAAAAGAATTATGGTTGGGGATTACTCCTGAGGACGATGCCCAAAATTAAGGGAATTTGAAGACTGGGGCTTACTCCTTGAGAAGGAAGCCTAAGTTAAATGTAATTTATGAGTAGGGATTATTCCAGAAGAGGATGCCCATATTAAAAGAATTATGGTTGCAGATTACTGTTGAGAAGGATGCCCAAAATTAAGGTAATTTGAAGACTGGGTTTACTCCGGAAAATGAGGCCCAGGTTAGGGGACTTGAGACTTAGGATTTATTCCTGAGAAGAAAGCCTAATTTAAATGGAATTTATGAGTGGGGCTTATTCCTGAAGAGGATTCCCAAATTAGAAGAATTGTGACTGGGTATTAGTCCTGAAAATGAGGCCCAGAATTAAGAGGACTTGGTGATTACTTATGAAAAGGAGGCCCAGAATAATCTTCTAATTTTAAAGGATGAGGTTGAATGAATGGAATCTCTAACCGTAGTAACATAAAGATATGTAAATCACTATTGTTTGAGAGATATTACAAAGAATTCCTTTCATAAAAGGAATCCAACAAAGAAACCATTCCATAAATGGATTTGAAGATGGTTCTGAAGGCGGAATATTGAACAGGAGAGGTGGATAGGCATAAGAGAGGTGAAATAGGCAGGGGAGGCACCCAAAAAGAGAGGGGCGTGCAATTCCTATGTGGGCGTGCAAGTCCTGGTCGCGCAGGTGTACCTGCGTGACACATGGATACTTGCGCGACGGTCAACCTTTAAGGTAATACTTAGGCGAGACTTGGCTCAAGCCTTTAGTATTATCCCTAGGGGATTCCCGAAGGGTGGAACGCAAGTTCCATTGAAGGGGTAAGGCAGTGCACAATTGTGGCCATTTCCCTTAAGGGCTGGCCACTAAGGTGCGCAAGTGTTAGTGAGTTTCAACACTTAGGCCTTGTTTCCCCTGTTTAGACCATCCATTCTAGGTAAGAAATTACCTTAGAAGTGTTCGTAAGACTTCTAGAAGAGACATGGGAGACCAGAGCTCGAATATGAGTTTTGGAATTTTTTCTGTCCTGAAATGGGGGGCCCACCAGGGTTATTTATAGGATGGTGAAGACCCTTGGTGAAAAATCAAAGAGGGCGTGCCAGTCACCTGCGTGACCATTGGATGGCACACAAGTATACTTGCGCGACCATGATGGAACTTGCGCGACCCAAGTGCAAATGAATCATTTTTCATTCCTTTTATAATTTTTGATGTTTCTCCAAAGGATGAATCACTTTGGGTTCAAGGTATTTCCCTTTTCAAGTAATTAGACATTGTGATAGAAAGGAGCGTCATCAAAAGTCCCACCCTCAGAGTTGGATCTAAAGAGAAAAGAGGATTTGACTCTGAGGGAGAAAAAAGAAACTAGGGGTCTTTGTGGTTATTGGAAGTTTAAAGTCATGCATGTCGGACATAAAAAGGCTAATGTTTAGGGTCGAAATAGCTTTAACCGAATGGATTATCATTGACTCCATTCCTTGATAATTTATCTGAAAATTTATTACCATATTCAAGTATGAGGGAAAAATTTTAAACGATGACTTATGAAATTTTGAATCTGAGGAATGATATGAAAAATGGAAAAAAGGCTTTAGAATATGTAGTTCTCAAGAATGAAGTTACCACTATTTAACAAACCCGTTAGGGGGATGAATTATGAAGGTCCACCTAAGAGCATTGGCTGTATAGTCAAATAATATCATCTTTTGGCTGACAAGTCTGTTTTGTAGACTGTTTATGCATGGCCGCCTAAGGGCGCGTGCTGCATAGTCAGGCAAAAGAACTCTCAAAAATTTTCTTTTCTACTGCTAAAGAGCCAATGGAATTTTATGGGGATTCAAATTTTCGAAAGCATAGAGTTTTCTTTATGGAGAGAGGTACTTGAATATGGAAAAGATATTTCCAAACATGATTTTCTAAGAACTAGATGAATGTCACTCCTACGAAGGTCTGACCCAAACGTAGGGAAGGGAAACATAAACCACAGACTTGAATACTTCCAGAACATGAAAAAGAGTATGGGAAACATATATTAAGGATGGCTATTTTTTTGCGGATCCCTACATATTTTCATTAAGACAACTAAGGAAAAAAGAGATTTTCTTCCCATAAATGAAGTTATCTTTATTTGAAAAACCCGTTAGGGGGTTGAATTGTCTAGGGACACCTAATGTAATTGGCTGCATAGTCAAATTATAGCATCTTTTGGCTGACACGTCTTTTATGTAGACTATTTATGCAAGGTCTCCTAAGGGCATGTGCTGCATGGTCCGGAAAAATAACTCTCAGAAATTGGAAATTTTGTGACCAGAAGTCAAGAAAAGTGTTATGGATATCTAGAAGTATTTTGGGTTAGGAGTATGACACATGAAAATGGGTATTTTTCAATGCATTAAAGAGATACATAGATCAATTCTAACCATAATCATGTTGTGGCTGGGTCTTGAATTGAGATGTTGGACTTCACTACGTATCCCATAAGAATAGAAATCAAGCCATACATAGTTCTTGAAATACAGTTTAACGTTATGTGGTATGAGATTATAGGAAATCTTAGTTTAGGGTCATAGAGATTAGACCATAATAATGAATACACAGTGTGTGTTTTCATAGGGACTTTTCATCCAGGGTACTGAAAGTAATTTTTGGGGTTAGGCCCAAATACCTGGGGCTATATTCGAGGGATGCTCGAACGTTCCTACGTATCCCATCAGGATGGGAATCAAGCCATACGTAGTTCTTGAAATTCCCTTTGTACATATTTGGTTCGTACATGTGAAGGGAGAAGGGGACTTTAGTGCAATGATGGTTTGACCCAAGATAAAAGGATCGGGCATTTCCATGTATTCACATAGTCTTTAGAATATAACATGATTGGAGATCAATGTAAATAAAGATTCTCTCTCAGGTGAGGGTATCAAATAATGTTGTATTTTATTATCATACAGGACAAAAGTGTTGTACAGTTTAATGTCATGTATCAAGGACAAAGGTGAACCAATGTGAAGAGATTGGTTCTGGGGCTGCCCCACATATCAACCTCATATGAGATGGAGGTGAATCTATGTGAAGAGATTTGTTTTGGGCTTGAACCTTAGTAGGTTTCCTATGTACCCAGCCTAGAAGGCAAGGATAAAAGTCCACGTAGTTCAATTAAAGAATGAATTAGTGGTCAAGTTTTTCTTGGGTACAACAACCTAAAAAATGGTGTTGGGACTTGAGCATGGTTAGCGGCCCAGAGAGGGTGTTATGGTTTAAGTTTACTCTAATATCACGTGATTCATACTCGGTGTGAGAAACAAGAGGTAGCCACAACCTTAAAGATGCACAGTTTAATGTCATGTAGGACATATGAAGGGACTATGTAGTTTAATGTCTTCCAGTGAGGACTACTGGTTCTGCATAGTTTAGTGTCATGTAGTAGGGAAAAAATACAGTTTATCATCATGTAGGAAAAATATATGGACACATTTAAATATCATGTTGTACGTAAGGGTGCTATACAGTTTAGCATCCTATAGCTAAGACGACGAGGATAGTACAGTTTAACATCATGTTGGATGAAAGGGGGACTGTGCAGTTTAATGTCATGTAGTAATGACAAAAGAGGACACAGTTTAACGTCATGTTGGACGTAAGGTACTTCTGTACAGTTTAGCGTCATGTAGCTAGGACGTCACAGTTTAACATCATATTGGACGAAGGTGGAAATAGATTAAGGTCATAAGATTGGACTGTGGATGCTATAGTTTAACTTCTTACTGGACGATAACACAATTTAACGTCATGTTAGATGAAGGTGCAAATAGTTTAAGGTCATATGTTTGGACTACTGATGTTGTAGTTTAATGTCTTGCTGGATGATAGCACAGTTTAACATCATGTTGGACGATAGCACAGTTTAACGTTATGTTGTATGAATATGGATGCAAATAGTTTAAGGTCATATGCATGGACCACAGATGGTGTAGTTTAATGTCTTGCTGGATGATTAAGTATTTGTCTTACACAAAATACTTCTTAAGAAATCTTGCATTGGTTGGAGTATTAATGAGTTCTCCATCCATTGAGATTAAAGAATAAGCTCCATTGGACTAGACCTTATGTATTGAATAAGGTCATTCTCATTTTGGCTCCATCTTAGGAGGTTTTTTTCTTGGTATTATTGGAGTTCTAAGAACCAATACCAATTATCCCTGAATGAATGAACTAAGACGCACTTTTTGGTTAAAATCTTGTGCTATTCGATTCTGAGAGACTTCCAAGTGGTGTAGGGGGAACAATCTTTTCTCATCTAACCATTCCAATTCATCCAATCAATTTTGAGATTGTTCAACTGTAGATGACTGATCACAAATTGATACTCCGAGTGAGGGTAATTGAACCTCAACGGGAAAGACTGCTTCCATTCCATATACCAATGAATATGGAGTTGACCGCGTTGTAGTGCGGGCGGTGGTTCGATAAGCCCACAAAGCATGACAGATTTTATCAGGCCATGATTTCTTATCTTTATCCACCATCTTTTGTAGTATGTTTTTAAGAGTCTTTTTGAAAGCTTCTATCAGGACATTGGGCACTTCATGATATAGAGATGAATGATTGTATTTTATGTTTTATTATTGATACAACTTCTTCACTTTAGACGAACAGAAGTTGGTGCCATTATCCATCATTATGGTATGAGGGACACCAAATCTGGTAATGATGTTAGACTTGATGAAGCTACCAATGCATTTAGAAATTATTTCTTTGAGGGGTATTGCCTCTGACCATTTGGAAAAGAAGTCAGTAGCAGTAAGAATGTACTAAAACTGCTTGGATGTAGCCTAAGGATAAGGTCCTACGACAACCATTCCCCAGGTGGAAAATGGCCACGAGTATTTAGCTACATGATGCAACTCTGGGGGTTGATGAATGAAGTTGGAATGTACTTGGAAAGAATTACACTTCTTTGTGAAATAAACACAATCTTATATCATTGAAGGCCAAAAATATCCATGCCTTTGAATTTGAATAGATAGTCTGTGTCCGGACTGATGTGCACGACTGACTCTTGCATGCACTTCTTTCATGACAGCCATTGTCTCTTCACCATTAATTCATCTGAAGAGAACTCCATCAAAACCACGTCTGTAGATAATTTTCCCTAGGTGATCTGGGCTATCATAAAGAGTGAAATTGACCACACGTCGCTGGATTTGTTCTTTCCCAGCTCTATTAGGTGGAAGTGTTCCGTTTTGAAGGTATTCCCTGATTGGTGTAATCTATCCTGTAGTATGACCATATGGTTCAGGAGTGGGACTAATTTAATTGATTTCCTCTATTCTGGTTTTAAAATAAGGTGAAATTGTATGAAGGTGGGAAATACTGATGGTTGTCTCATCCCAATTTGGATCTGCCAGAGTTGGGCAATATTATCCAGTGCATCAGCTTGGTCATTTTGTGATCTCAGGACATAAGAAAATGTCGGTTCCGATGGGAATTCTTCCATTAACTCTCTAACGTAATCATAAAAAGGGATTATCTCATCTTTTCTAATGGAATAATCCCCATTGACTTGTTTGATTACCAGGTTTGAATCACCTTTCACTTATAAGTGATTCACTTATGCTTGAAGTGCCAACTCCAATCCTGCGATAAGAGCTTGGTATTCTGCTTTATTGTTTGTACTGCCTTCCAAATAATGAGAAGGAATAAGGTAGCACTACCTTTTCTGGAGAAATGAGCACAATTCCTAACCCAACTTTGTTGAACTTAGGATCTTCCATTTTCCTCCCTGTTGGACTTCTGGAAGCACCATCAAAGTATATTTCCCATGATTGAAGACTATCGTGAATAAAGAATACTTCCTCATCGGGAAGTTCAATATCTGAAGATGTATCTTCTACTGAAGGATGTTCAGTAAGGAAATCAGCCAGATCTTGGCCCTTTATTTCCATTTGAGACACATATTGAATAAGAAATTGCTGCAAAATAACTTCCCACCTTTACAGAAGTCCTGTAAGCATTGGACGACTAAGGATGAATTTGAGTGGGTTATTGCGAGATACCAATTGGACCTCATGATGTTTCATGTAGTGTCTTAACTTATGAACTGCAAAGTTTAATGCTATGTAGCACTTATAAATATTTGAGTATCGGGTTTCTGCTTCAAGCATAGTCTGACTGAGATAGTAGAGGCTATTTTTCATTCCTAGCATCATTATTCGGAGCAAGAAAGGCACCCAATGATCGCTCAAAAGCTGTCCCATAGATGATAAGTGGTCTTCCTTAAACATGTGGCACTAACACCTGTGGACTCCAGAGATAATTCTTGAGAATATCAAATGTTTCTTGACATTATTCAGTCCACTTGTAAGTGACTCCCTTCTTCATCAATTTGGTGAAGGGTAAACTTTTTCCTGGAAAATTGGCGATGAAATGCTGAATATAGGCCAAGTGTCTTTGAAGTCCTCTCAATTCCATTAAATTTCGAGGAGGTGCCATACCAAGTATTGACTTTTCCTTCTCTGGATTGACCTCAATAACACGATGGCGTACAACAAAGATGAGAAATATTCTTAAGGTTACCCCAAAAGCACATTTTAAGGGGTTCACATTCAAATTATGTTGCCGATGTTTGTGGAATATGATTTCCAAATCAGCCAAGTGACTAGAATGTTGTTTGGATTTAACCACCAAATCATCCACATAACATTCAAAAAAATTCCGTAAAAATTGTTTGAAAATCCGATGTATAGCCCACTGATATGTTGTGCCTCCATTCTTCAGGCCAAAGGGCATTACCTAATAACAACACAAACCCTGAGGGGCTTTAAAGGATGTATATTATTCATCTTCTGGAGCCATTCAGATTTGATTATATTTTGAATATCCATCCATGAAGGAAAGTTCTTCATATCCAGCTGTTTCATCAATAAAGATTTCTATAATCGAAACTAGAAATTCATCCTTAGGAAAATGCCAATTAAGATCTCTAAAATCAATGAAAACTCTAATGTTCCCATTCTTCTTTTTCACTGTGAAATATTAGCCAACCACTTGGGATATTTAACTTATCTTATGAAGTTAGCTTTGATAAGATTATCCACTTCAGCCTCAATTTTGGAAGCATAGGTTGGGTGTGTTCTTCTATCGGCTTGTTTGAATCCTCGATGTTCTTCTGGAAAACCCAAATGATGAGTGGAAACATTTGGATCAAGCCCTAGAATCTCTATATAGTTCCAAGAAAATATATCTCAATTTTTCTTTAAAAATGAAACATACATCTCTTGCTCTTCAAGAGTCATGGAAGCACTAATTAAAGTGGGGTGTGGATCTTCTTTTGTACCCACATTTATTTCTCTGAGTTCATACATGGTGGTAGAGATACCCTCTTAAAATGCTTGAGGAGCATCCCTAAGATCTTCCTCTTCTTCTTCAACATGTGTTATTTCTTCTGTTTCTACATGCATAGTAGATGATGAAGTAGAATTTCCATGATCAAAAGAGATGTTAAAATTTTAACATCTTGAAGAAGAAGCTTCCATTTACGACACAATTTATGATTAAGGGTCTTCCTTGGGTAATATATAGGAGATAATGGATTGAGAATAAACATCATCGTTCACCTATGACACTGCTATAACTTGTTCTGGCCTGATTGGAGATGTATAAACATGCTGGATTTCAATGGATGAAATGAAGACATGTCCATTTAAGCCTTCATCATTGCTTGGTGAATCAAAAATTTCTCTCATGCTGTCTGGCTTGATTTCCATAATTGACATTATGGAGGTTTCCATAAGAGTATTTTGATTTGGGTATATCCTTTTAAATTGATTGATAGGCCACACATAATCTCCACTCACATGTGTAAATGGATTTACTGGAATCTTTTCCAAACCATATGGAGCATTAACTTTGGTAATCTCCCTTATTGTGGATTTCTCCTTTCCCTTAATGTGATAGAATTACACCTTAATGTATTGAGATTCACATGTCTTGAACGAGGAATTATTACCATAAAATGTCCCAATTTGACCATCAAAACAATATTTGAGACATTGATGGTATGATGAAGGGATAGCCACATGTTGATATAGCCAGGGTCTTCCAAGAAAGATGCTGAAGGCTGAGTCTTGATCAACAAACATGAAATCTGAATTGGATACAAGATCTCCAAACTGATTTCTGAGTGTAATCTTTCCCAGTGGTTCTTGTTCATTTTTATCATATCCTTATAACATTAAAGTAAAAGGAGCTAAATTAGATTCAGTGAGGCCCAATCGATGAAGTGTACGAATAGGGATGGTGTTGACTCCCGAACCATTTTCAATGAATACTATTCTGACGTCTATACCATTTACCTTTCCAGATAAGTACAAAGGTCTAATATTTCCATCCACGATATCATCTTCATCTTCATATGGGAAAGATATCACTACATGAAATTATGTAGGATTATTCTCAACAAGGTAGGCTTCATCCACAATAATTTCAGTTTCAATCTCCGAAGGACTTGACAAAGCATCGATGAGTGCCTCCCGAAGATCCTTTGATAAATTCAAGGCATCCATAATTGATAACTTGGCTGGTACCTGGGCCAACTATTTCAATACATCATAATTTTGATCCAAAGGTCTGCGTTTCCCAACAGGAACATGTGGTTTCGCAGGTTCCTTAGAAGATGATGCTTTGGAAGTTGATGCATCTTGTACCGGGATAGGAGTTGGTAATACTCATGGATTTGGAAGATCAGACCGATTAGGTATATTTACTTGCTGAGAGGAAGAAGGTTGATCCTCCAACCGAACTTCTAGAATAATTGTGCCAGGACTGAATTTGCCATGTGTAGAACTTGATTGTTCTTTTTGAGCTCGTTGAAGGGATCTGCCATGAGTTTCTGCTTCTTACACAGTTCTAGTAGGGTTAGAATTGGCATAATGGCCTCTGAAAGATCCATGTCTTCCCTTGTACCCTAAGCCTCTAGAACATCCTCTGATTCCTCTGTTTGATACATAGAATTCGTGCTCATCAAATTCGAAACTATGACTACAATATGGATCTCTTAAGTGAATAATGTTAATAGAACCAAAGATAAAATCTTCATCTAATGAATAATCTGCCTGATTAGCTAGTTTAGGATCTTCCATTTGGAGGGACGGTTCCCGTTGCTTCAATATAGATGGCATAAAATCTACCAGATTCAAAGACAATGTGGGCTTTGACACTATCTGGTCTTCTTTTGATTGTTCATATTTCTTTGAATTATGCCGTTTCATTGAGTATTTTCCCTCTGATGGAGAGGGTTTTTCTATAGCATTCATGGAAGAATACACAATTGGTTTCTTCAATTGTGTTCACAAAATGGAATGAGTTCGGTTGATCATTTTTCTGACCATCCAATCATCATATTTTTGCACATTTTTGTTCTTAACTTCTTGCCACTTGCCTTATTCCTCAATATTCGTAGCAGTTACACATGCTACCTGAGCTGAAGAACCTTTCAACTTGACTTTTCCTGAGTCCACCATTTTTTACAGGAGGTCCTTGAAGACAAAAAACTCCTGAATGGGATGCCCCAACATTTGAGGAAATGGGCAATAGTTGGGGAGGTCTTCATCTACTTCCTTTTTTTGCCTCTTCGACCTTGGAAATTGAACCAAATTATTTTCCAGAGCCGAAATGAAGTAACCAGGATCCTGTTCATTTCATAAAGAGTAGACTTTTCTCTTCAGATCCTCAAATTGTTTTCTTATTTGATCTCATTGATCATCTTGATGAAACATCCTTTTTTGTTAGTGCTCAGGAGTCGGAACCCTTCGAGAAGATGAAGGTTTTGAAGTAGAAGCAGGTAAAGGTTCTAGTTTAAGAATAACTGTAGCAGTCTCTACATTATCCATTCTCCTTCCTGAAGCTGATGGAATTACACGATTTTTATCCTTAGTCTTCATAAGAGAATCTTCAATTTGTTGAGAGATTTATGTAAGGTCTCGAAACCCTTTTGTATGTTTCACAGGGATCAACGGTGTGCGTAATTTACCATGCAAATTTGACACACAGATTGGAAAAAATTCTTCTTGAGGGAGTGCTAAGCTCAGGGAATATGTTAATCCCTTCTAGCGAGAAATGAAATCTAAAACCCTTTAATTCTCCCTTTTCATATAGTTTGTAAGATCAAAAATTGTTTTATTTGGAAAAGTTGAGCTAAATTGAAGAAGGAATCATTGGCGGAGACCCTCCCATCCGGTAATTGACCTGGATTGCAAGCTTGTGTACCAGACAAAGGAAGGCCCTTGTAATGACTGTACAAAACACCTGATCTTAACTAGTTCTTGTTGCTGAGGGGTTCTCATCATAGGATCGCAATGAAAAAAAATGTGTTAAGTGTTACTATGGGTCTCTTGAACCATTAAATATTGGGAATGTGGTGCTTGCAAAATTTGATGGGGGAGGAATTGCAACTAAACATTCAAGGTAAGCTCTCTTCTCCAGTTGGACTGGTGCACTCTTTCCTTCCATAGCTTCCAACTGAGCTATTAATGACTCAATAGTAGTCATTAAATTTTGAGAAACATGTGGTTTTTCTTGGACCTGAGCAGGTGAAATGAATAGAGCTTGGAAAGATGTGGTGGCTGGTACTGCAACTAATGGTAGCACTGCCGATTGTTGTTGGACATGACCCATAGGATTAGACCTATGACGGTGTACTAGTATAGGAGGATATTATTTTTCCATCTTAGTAGCCGCAACAAATTACCTTGGCTGACTGACTCTAGCACGCTTAGGAGGAAGACTACTTTAAAGTTGTTCTGTATTCAACCTTCTTAATTCCTTCATTTCTTCCTCCGGTTGTGAAAATCTTTTCTCTAATGAGAGCTATTGGAATTCTCCCGAGGAATGGTATGTAACCTGATTCTTTCATTTCCCCTTATTGGACACCTTTCGGAGAGGGGGAAGTGGGTTACTTGAAGATTTACCTAGATTCCGAAAAATCCTTTGATTTCGTGTACGCACACCTTCTCCATTTGTATTTGTGTGTGCAACTTCTTGAGTAGGAACCTCTTCATCTGATCCCTCTGAGTGAGCCTCATCTGGGGGATCAATAAAAATTTCATTGATTACATTATTGATGCATAACACATTGCATCTCTTTTATCTGCATTTTTTCGATATTGTCTTCTTCCATGTCCTTGTTGTGACACTGCCTTTTGTCGATTTGATCCCTCAGGAACTTCTTGACAAACTGTAATTTGGAGGGAATCTCCTGATAGTTTGGTTCTTAATTTCTCTTGAGGCTTCTTCCCTAATCGAGAGAAGACTGACATTCTCTGAGGAAGAGATTGATGATTTAAAAAAGTCCTCATTCCAGTAGACTGGGGCTGTTCCTACTATTTCTGATCAACTCCTCAAATCCAATTTGTTGATTCTGAGGGTTGGGTTAAAAGTGTCCCCAGTCTGGAAATCTGGGGTGATTCTTGAGCTTCTATATATGAGACTTTCTTGAAAGGTCTCTTGATCTTGCATACTTTAATCTGTAAATTGGCTGGATGCATCAACCTACATCCACTCTTATCACCCGGCTCAAAATACCATTAGAAGATTTCTGACACTTATGTCACTTGATGATGTGCTTTCTCCAAATGAGAGGCCTGTTATATATTCTCATTTGCTTGATGCAGGAGTGATTCAAAAACATGATCTCTGTATTCCTGATTCTGGGAAGAACTAGTTGAGGCCGGTTCTTGAGTGAGCCTTTGATTACAAACAATGCCTATTGGTTGTGGCCGACCGTGGGCAATAACATTTCATGAGACCATTTTTGGAGGGCTTTGCTAACTGGAGAGTATAGTGAAATGTAGTGCTTAATGAGCACCTCGTCCTCTGATATGAATACCAGATGGGGCATTGGAAATTAACTAGCGCAATATTCTTAGTGCGCCAAGGCATGAACACTGAAGGGCTCTCTGCTGCTTTTCAGCCTTCAGATATCGATAAACTGAGAGAGATGCCAAGTCAATTTGGCATTGTAACCCTTCTATTATCTTGAAATGTTTTTCATATTCATTATAAGATAATATTTTCTTTTTCAATTGACAAAGAGTTTTCCACATGTTGAGACGAATGTCATGAATTCCATCTTCCATCAAAATCTCTAGAATGTCATACTGAGAGTCAACCAAATACCAAAACATAACTGGCACTTCACCTTTCGCCAGTTGTTTTCACATATTCATTACTTACTCATTATAATTAAATGAAGATTATTCTTCCTTTTTAGACCAAAGATGGTGCTTCTTTGTTACTTCATCAGATTCAACAATATCGGTAGAGAATTTACTTATCAAACTAGAAGATGCATGACTCAAGGGTGGTTCAGAGAATGACCTACACCTCGTGCTATCTTCTGATTGAGAAATTATTTCACCTGCTAATGGTAAAGCATCTGACATGACTGGATTCACATTTGAAAGTGCCTCAAGATAATAGGGCTTTCTCGTCACTACACTGTCCATTGGAGCAATTTCCAGGCAAAAAGAATTACTACTGCATAGAGGACTTTCGCAGCTAAATTCATCATCATGGGGAGGACCAATATGTTGGGTTACAGCAAACGATGAAACATTTTTCTCCATATTCTTTTGGCTACATATAAGGTTCTTGTGGCTCTCATCTGAAGATGAAACTTAGAGATCGACCGAATTGTCATGAAGCAAGCCTTCATGTGGAAGTGTCTAATGCAGACCTTCAGAATTAATGTCCCGACTATTAGGAACTGAGAGAGTAGAATCTTGAGTTGTAATAGATAACTGTCTGAGTGCATCAAGAACTCCAGAATCGAGCAAGGCCTTATTACAGATTGACCCTTGATTTCTTCACTGTGCTGTGCGGGTATTCTTCTTAGACGCCTTCTTACTCACTTTAGGAACCACTTATTGACGAAAGTGGTCATTATGGGAAGGTGTATGTGCTTTCTTAGGAGAAATGATCAGTTTAGGCTGATTATCTCCACTCAAATCAGGTGTATGTGCCTGACTTGGTTGTCCGTATGATATGGGGGAGTATTCCCCACAACCCTCATGGACTGGAACAGAGGTGTGTGTCTTTTCCGGAGTGAGATATTGATGTGTCACTCCACTGGTTGGGATATATTTTTATTTCTTTCCCTGTGATGCTACTGAAGCTGTTATAATATCCTAGAAGGCTTCCAAAATATGAGTAGGGATTTGCTTCTGCTCTTTCACAATTGATAGAATATTCTTGGTGACTTCAGCTGCCAGAATGGGGATATATGTCCATTCCGTGCTTGGAGTAGGTGTATTTTTTTGCTCCTGTCCTCCTTTTCATGTCACTGAATTTTGACAGTACACAAGTGTGGGGGCAGAGAGTTGGGTCTGCCTCCAGTTTGTCACCGGAGCATTCCAACTGACTTCTCTGGGTACAACCAAATGAGAATGTTGGTATTATTGATCAATACTAGCAAGTGTATGTGCCTGCTGATTGCACTCCGCCAAACATGGTTAATGATATTCCTTCAATACTGACAGACGAGGCTGCTGGCAGGACTGATGATTGTAAGCAGGTGTAAGTTCCTGTTTACTAGTTGTCAACACATTGGGTTGGCGGGCTTCATCGTATGTAGTCAGACGAGCCTGCTGACCAGAAGAGGATTTATAAACAGGTGTATGTTTCTGTCTATAGTACTCTGCCGGAATTTCCAGTCGGGATTGGCATGCTACTTCCAGACGAGTCTGCTTGACATCAGAATTAAAACGGATGGATGGGTGTGCCCGCTCATTTCTTGCCACCAAGTTAGGTGGGTGGACATCTCCGGAAATGGCAGAGATAAGAACCTGCTCACTGTTAACCAGTCGTCACCTCTGGTGGTTCGTCTTTCCTACTCAGGTTCTAGGAACCTGAGCCGAACACCTGGAGGCGACACCCTCATCATGTTGAGGGCGCACTGTCACATGAGTCTGGCGGCGATTGATAGTGGGAGCCCTCGGAAAGGAATCATGTTTCCTTGAGTTAAGGCTAGAGGGACGAGCTCATTCACCTCCCCAGAATATGGGAGGGAATAGTGATTGAATTCTGGGGATAATAACCCGAAACAGTTGGACACTGTGGTTATCACCGCATGCTTCTTGATCGCTGGTCATCGTTGTCCAGAAGACCAGGGTGAATTATTGACTTGGAGGGCTTGTCTAGCAGCCTCCAGAGTCGGAATAGTTCCATTGTGACGATACTCTTTAACCAGTGCATTTGATACCCAACATTGAAGACACTTAGTAGGTGATTTCATCCTCAGAGCGGACGGCGATCCAGTAGGAGTAGCAGTAGATTCATTCATATCAGAGGTTTTCACAGTAGAGGCATTCACAGACGTGAACTTAAGAAAATCTATTCTTGTAATGTAGAAGATCTTGGAAAAGAGTGTCTGTTTGATATAATGAACATAATCAAGATAATTTCAGCTGCTACATCTTTTGGATGATCACATATTTTTATTGATTGCTTTGTTGGCCCTCTCATTTAGTTTTAAATAGGGGCTTAACAAATAAGTAAAACATCATTTTAACTTGGTTAAGGATTCACTTCAGGTTCACTATTTTTTTTTCCTCTGGAATTGTGGATGACCTCACTGATTGAAGGTTCAAACATTCCAAGAGGTTTCTAATGGGTTTTTTGGTAGAACCGGATATATCAAATGATTCCATATCCATTTGGACCAACTTTCCAATGGTAGGTTCTCATTACTTGTGAACCGATGAGGCTTAGGAATTTTCATTGGTCGAGAGGATGGGAGGGCAGACTCATCACAACTTTTTGAGGGGAATTATTTTCTACTCCGGGACTCTCTTTATAGATTTGAGTTATGTTCGTGAATCCTTATTAAATTACCATGTATGAAAATGATCAATCCTTTAGATCTGACAATCAATAATTAGTATGAATGGGATTTAGAGAATATTTTATATGTATTCGAGGTTCTTCATCGATAGAGAATCATATGTATTTCTTAGATATTCTTAGTCAATGGTATCCTTCGTCACATTATATAGAAATATCTTGGTTATTATAATAACCATACTAGTTTTAAAGCCACTCAGCGGGGAACTTGAGGTTTATTGTCATTCCGAAAGACATATATTATTTTAGAGTTAGGATCGTACCCGCAGATGGGATACCTACGTATCCTTCATTTTATAAAAGTAACCAGAACCCACATAGTTCGAGTAAAGAATTATGAGGTTTATGAATGATTGATGGCTCAAAGAAAGATTTCATAATTAATTTTACACTCTAATCTCACGTGAGTCATACTCAGTGTGAAAAACAAGAGGTATTGGTAAAACTAGACAATTATGCCATGAAATATGCAATTATAAGAAATGAGTGGGGCTTATGTATGTATGACTGCCCATATGGATTAATATTTGGATTTACTTTATGGAAGAAACCCGGGAACAAGGTCCATAAAGGTATATGTGCTTTATGGATATTTAGATACTCTAACTTTGGGGATTATTCCTGAGGATGATGCTAAAATTAGGAGGGGACTTATGATTGGGTTTTACTCCTAAAAAGGAAGCCCAAGTCAAAAGTAAATTTAAGACTTCTTAAGAAAAATTATGATTGGGGCTTACTCTTGAAAAGGAAGCCTAGGTTAAAAGGAATTATTACTGCGGCTTACTCATGAAAAGAAAGCCCAGGTTAAGGAAATTTTGATTTTGGGAACTTGGGGCTTACTCCCAAGGAGGATGCCCATATTAAAAGAATTATGGTTTGGGTTTACTCCTGAGGAGGATGGCCAAAATTAAGGGAATTTGAAGACTAGGGCTTACTTCTAAAAAAGAGGCCTAGGTTATGGGACTTGAGACATAGGATTTATTCCTGACAAGGAAGCCTAAGTTAAAATGAATTTATGAGTGGGGATTATTCTTGAAGAGGATGCCCATATTAAAAGAATTATGGCTGGGGATTACTCCTAAGGAGGATGCCCAAAATTAAGGGAATTTGAAGACTAGGGCTTACTCCTGAAAAGGAGTCCCAGGTTAGGGTACTTGAGACTTAGGATTTATTCCTGAGAAGGATTTCTAAGTTAAATGGAATTTATGAGTGGGGATTATTCCTGAAAAGGATGCCCAAATTAGAGGAATTATGACTAGGTATTATTCCTGAAAAGGTGGACCAGAATTAAGGGGACATGGGGCTTACTCCAGAAAAGGATGCCCAGAATAGTCTTGTCATTTTAATGGATGAGGCTGAATGAATGTAATCTCTAACCGTAGTTACATAAAGATATGTAAATCACTATGTTTTGAGAGATGTTCCAAACAATTCCTTTCAGACAAGGAGTCCAACAAAGGAACCATGCCATAAATGGATTTGAAGATGGTTCTGAAGGCTGAATATTGAACAGGAGAGGTTGATAGGCATAAGAGAGGTGAAATAGGTAGGGGAGGCACCCAAAAAGAGAAGGGCGCACAAGTCCTGTGTGGGCGTGCAAGTCCTAGTCGCGCAGGTGTACCTGCGCGACACATGGATACTTGATCGACGGTCAACCTTTAAGGTAATACTTGGGAGAGACTTGGATCAAGACTTTAGTATTATCCCTAGGGGATTCTAGAAGGGTGGCACGCAACTTCTATTGAAGGTGTAAGGCGGTGCACAATTTTGGCCATTTCCCTTAAGGACTGGCCACTAAGGTGCGCATGTGTTAGTGAGTTTCAACACATAGCCCTTGTTTCCCCTGTTTAGACCATCCATTCTAGGTAAGAAATTACCTTAGAAGTGTTCAGAAGACAACCATAAGATACTTGGGTGACCAGAGCTCGAATATGAGTTTTGGAATTTTTTCTATCCTGAAATGGGGGGCCCACCATGGGTATTTATTGGCTGGTGAAGACCCTGGGTGAAAAATCAATGAGGGCGTGCAAGTAACCTGCACGACCATTGGGCGGCGTGCAAGTATACTTGCGCGACCATGATGGAACTTGTGCTACCCAAGTGAAAATGAATCCTTGTTCATGGTTTTGTTAATTTTTTATGTTTCTTAAAAGGATGAATCACTTTGGGTTCAAGGTATTTCCCTTTTCAAGTCGTTAGACTTTGTCAAAGAAAGGAGCATCAACAAAGTACTATAAAGAAAGGAATGTGTTGAGAAAGTTCATGAAACATAATAAAAATGTATTAAATCCTTTTTCTGAAGGTTCTCATAGTTACAAAATAGTTTTATATATTTTATCTATACGAGGAGCACATGAACTTTTTTTGACTATAGTGTTATGTAATTGAAAGGATATTACATTCTTATTATAACCACCAAAAGTTTTTTTTTTAAATTTTTTTCTATATTCATACATTGCTTTCAAATCATGATAAGGAATATATACACTTATTTATTAGAGAACCATGAAAATAAATGTGTTCTTATGGTTTTACCTTTTCATTTCTTTTCAACAGAGTCATTTCTCACTAATCAGTGTTAATTTTTTTATTAAGAAAGAAAACATAAAAAGAGAATACAACTAATTAACTAAATCCCCCTCTCAGGGGTTCCCTTTGTGGGTTTCCACTCTATAAAGTACTGTATCATTGTTGACGCTCCTTTCGTCACAATATCTAAAGATCGGAAAAGGGAATATCTAAGCTCAAAGTGATTCAACCTTTGAAGAAAACATCAAAAATCGACAAAGTCATGAACACAAGATCAAAATCAAATGCACCGCGCAAGTTTTATCACTGTCGCGCAAGTACACTTGCGCGACACCCTTGGTCGCGCAGGTGACTTGCGCGACCTAAGTGGTAACCGCTCGGTAACCGCCCAGGGTCTTCTTTTGCCTATAAATAGACCCTGTGGGCCCCCCATTCGGGGGATCTTTTTTCAGAAACTCAGATTGAAGCTCCCGACGCCCAAGTCTCTTCTCAAAGCTTCCGGAACACTTCTAAGGTAATTTCTTACCTAGAATGGAAGATCAAAAGAGAAGAAGGAAGGCCTAAGTGTTGAAACTCATCAAACACTTGCGTGCCAACTTATTTCCTTCAATATAACTTGCGCGTCCCTTTTCTGGAAGAACCTCAAGAGAATTCTAAAGGGTTTAAAAAAGAGTCGCTCAAGTATTTCAATGTTGGTTGAAAATCGCGCAATTACACCATGTGTTGCGCAGGTATACCTGCGCGACCAATACTTGCGCGCCCACGGATGACTTGCGCGCCTTGCAAGACTTGCGCGCCCCTATCTTTTTGAGTGCCCATCTTGCCCATTTTTACCCCTCTTAAGTCATTTCACCTTTCCTTTTCCAGATTCAGTCTTCAAGACACTCTTCAAAGCCATTTATGGCATGATTTCTTGATTTGACTTCTTTATCTGAAAGGAATTCTGTGGAATATCTCTCAAAACCTAGTGATTTAAATATCCTTATATCACTAAAGATTGAGAGTTCATTCATTCAACCTCATCCTTTATGATGAGAGAATCCTAACCTGGGTCTCCTTTTCAAGAATAATCCCCAGTTATAAATCCTTTAACTTGGGCATCCTCCTCAGGAGTAAGCCCCAAATTCTTAAAGTTCCCCATCTTGGGAATCCTCCTCAGGAGTAAGCCCCAATCAAGTTCTCTAATCATGGGCATCCTCCTCAGGAGTAAGCCCCAAACCTTAATCCCTAATCTGAGTCTCCTTTTCAGGAATAAGACTTAGTCATAACCTTGGGCTTCCTTTTCATAAATATGCCCCAAGTCTCTAATCTGAGTCTCCTTTTCAGGAATAAGACTCAGTCATAACCTTGGGCTTCCTTTTCAGGAATAAGCCCCAAGTCCCTAATCTGAGTCTCCTTTTCAGGAATAAGACTCAGTCATAACCTTGGGCTTCTTTTTCAGGAGTAAGCCCCAAGTCCCTTAAATTTATCTTAACCAATCCTAATTTACCTTTGATTTGGGTTTCCTTTTCAGGAGTAAAAAACCCAATCATAAGTCCCCTCCTAACTTGGGCATTCTCCTTAGGAATAAGCCCCAAGATTAGAGTATTCAAATCTCCATGAAGCACATATAACTTTATGGACCCTGTTCATGGATTTTCTCCCTAAAAGTAAATCCTAAACCTTCATCTATCTGGGCAGTCATCCATACATAAGCCCCAAACAAATTCTTATGATTGCATCTTTCATGGCACAATTGTCTAATTTTTACCAATACCTCTTGTTTCTCACACCGAGCATGACTCACGTGAGCTTAGAGTGTAAAAGTAATTATGACATTCATCTTTGAGCCATCAATCATAAACATCATACTCCATTTCTCGAACTACGTGGGTTCTGATTCCTTTTCCAAAATAAAGGATACGTAGGCAGCCCATTTATGGGTTTGACCCCAACTTTGAAATAATCTCTGTCCTTCTGAATGACGATAAAACTTCAAAGTGCCTCACTGAGTGGCTTTAAAACCAGCCTGGTCATCATAATGACCAAGAGACTTTTATATAAATGTTTTGAAGGATACCATTGACCAAGAATCTCTAAATAGACGATTCTCTATTGATGAAGAACCTCGAATATATATGAAAGATTCTCTAAATTTCTTGCATATTTAATCATTGATTGTTGAAAACTAAAGGAAAGCTCATTTTATACTTGGTAATGTAATAAGGATTCACGAACATAACTTAAATCTATAAAGAGAGTCCCGGAGTAGACAATAATTCCCCTCAAAAAGGTGTGATGAGTCCGACCTCCCATCCTCTCGACCAATGCAAATTCCTAAGCCTCATTAGTCCACAAGCTAATGAGCGCCTGCCTTTGGAAAGTAGGTCCAAACGGATGTGGAATCATTGGATGTTTCCGGTTCTACGAACAAACCCGTTAGAAACCGATCGGAACGTTTGAATCTCCCGTCCAGGAGGTCATCCCCGAATTCCGTGCGAAACAAAAATGGTGAACCCGACGTGAATCCTTAACCAAGTTAAAGTGATGTTTCTTCTTATTTGTTAGGCCCCTTGGGCCAACAAAGCAATCATTGACATATGCTCATCCAAAAGATGCAGTAGCCAGATTTATCTTGATTATGTCTGTTAGAATTGAACAGGCACTCTTTTCTCAAGATCTTCTGCAAAATGGCTTTCCTTAAATTCACCCCTGTGAATACTACTGCTGTAAACACCTCTACTGTGAGGTCTGCTGCTGTGAAAACCAATGCTACTACTCCTGCTGGAACGTCATCCGCTCTGAGGATGACATCACCAACTCAGCGTCTTCAACGCTGGGTTTCTAATGGACTAGTTAAGGAGTACCGTCGCAACGGTACTATCCCAACTCTGGAGGCCGCTCGTCAAGTCCTCCAGGTTAACAACTCTACCTGGTCGTCCGGACAACGGCGGCCAGCAATCAAGAAGTAGGCGGTGCTGACTACCATCTCCAACTGTTTCGGGTCGTTATCCCCGGAACGCAATTTCCATTCACTCCCTTACTCTGAGGAAGTGAATGAGCAGGTCCCTCAGGGCCTTAGTTCAAAAAGACAGGAGTCCTTCCCGAGGGCTCCCATCAACAATCGCCGCCAGACTCGTGCGGTAGTGCGCCCTCAACATGATGAGGGTACCGACTCCAGGCATTCAGCTCAGGTTCCTCGAACCCGAGCAGGCATGATGAACCGCCAGAGACGGAATCCGGTGAACAATAGGCAGGTTGTCATCCCTGCCATCTCCGGAGAAGTCCACCAACCTAACTTGGTGGCAAACAACGAGCAGACATACACACCTGTTCGTTTTAATCCCGCTGTCCAGCAGACTCGTCTGGCAGCATCAAGCCTATCCCGCCAGGCAATTCCGGCGGAGTACCATAGGCAGGAACATACACCTGCTTATACATCACCAGTTAGTCAGCAGGCTCGTCTGACAACATATGATGGATCTCGTCAACCGCGTTTGGCGAAGTGTAATCAGCAGGCACATACACCTGCTAATACTAATCAGGTCTACCAACAGTCTCGCTTGGTAGCGCACGGAGAAGTCAGTCGGAAAGTCCCGATGACAAACAGGGGGAAGACTAAACACTCTGCCTCCACACTTGAGTACTGTCAGGATTCACTGACAGGAAAAGGAGGACAAGAGCAGACACATACACCTACTCCAAGCCCGGAATGGACGTATATCCCCGTTCCGGCGGCTGAAGTCACCAAACATATTTTGTCAATGGTGAAAGAGCAGAAGCAAATTCCTGCTCATATTCTGGATGCTTGCCAGGATATCTTAACAGCTTCAGCATCATCTCAGGGACAGACACATAAATCTATCCCTAGCAATGGAGTGACATATCAACAATTCACTCCGAAACAGACACACACATCTGTTCCAGTCCAAGAGGGTTATGGGGCATACTCCCCCATATCATACGGACAACCAAGTCAGGCACATACACCTGATTTGAGTGGAGATCGTCAGCCTAACCTGACCATCTTTCCTGATCAGGCACATACACCTGCTCAGAGCAATCACTTTCGTCATCAAGTGGTTTCTAAAGCGAGTAAGAAGGCATCTAAGAAGAAGATCCGCTCAGCACAGTCAGGAGATCAAAGGCCAATCTGTAACCAAGCCTTGCTCGATGCTGGAGTTCTTGAAGCCCTCAGACACTTATCTGTCGGAATTCAAGATTCTACTCCCTTAGTTCCTAATAACGGGAACATTAATTCTGAAGGTCTTCAACAGACACTTCCTCATGAAGACTTGCTTCATGAAAATTCGGTCAATCTTGAAATTTCTTCTTCAAATGAGAGCCACAGGAACCCTCTGCGTGGTCAGAAGACCAAGGAGAAAGAGATTTCATCTTTTGCTGTAACCCATCATGATGGTCCTCCTCATGGTGATGAACTTCGCTGCGAAAGTCCTCTCCGCAGTAGTGATTCACATTGTCTCGAAAATTCTTCAGAAGGCAATGTAGTGACGAGAAAGCCCTCCTATCTCGAGGCACTTGAAAACGTAAAACCAGTCATGTCTGATGCTTTATTATCGGCAGGTGAAACTCTTTCTCCATCAGAAGATAGCCTGGGGTTCAGGTTATTCTCCGAACCATCCCCAGGTCATTCATCTTCCAGCATGAATAGTGATATCTCTACCAATCTTGTTGAATCCGATGAAACAACAAGGAAACATCAACTCTGGTCCAAACAGGTAGAAGAATCTTCATTTAATGATAAAGAGAAAATGCTGAACATGAGGAAAAAATTGGAAAAAGGTGAAGTACCAGTCATGTTTTGGCCTTTGGCTGACTCCCAGTACGACATTCCAAAGATGTTGACGGATGATGAAATCCATGACATTCGTCTCAACATATGGAAGACTCTTTGTCAATTGAAGAAGAAAGTATTATCTTATGGTGATTATGAAAATCCTATTAAGATAATAGAAGGGTTACAACGCCAGATTGATTTGGCATCTCTATCAGTCTCTCGATATCCGAAGGCTGAAAAGCAACAGAGAACCCTTCAACGTTCATGCCTTGGCGCACTAAGAAGATTGCGTCAGTTAATTGCCAATGCTCCATCTGATGTTCATATCAGAGGATGGGGTGTTAACGGAGCACTACATTTCACAGTGCTTTCCGGTCAACAAAGCTCGCCGAAAATGGTCTCATGCAATGTTATTGCCCATGGCCGGCCACAGTCAATGGGCTTTGTTCATAATCAAAAGCTTGCTCAAGAACAGGCTTCAACTAGTTCCTCTCAAAATCAAGTATATAGAGAACAAGTTGTTGAATTGCTCCTACATCAAGCAGGCGAGAATATTGCACAAGCCTCTCGTCTGGAGCAAACACGTCATCAAATGACAGAAGTTTCGGAAATCATCCAACGAACTGTTGAACCAGGTGATAAAAGTGGATACAGGTTAATGCATCCCGCTAATTTCCGAACTAAGATTCGCAAGATCAAGAGAGATTTTAAGAAGATCTCAGACATAGCATGTCAAGAGACACCCCAGCTTGCCAGACTGGGGACTTCTCTAACCCAACCCTCAGAGTCAACAAATGGGATTCGAGGAGTTGAGTGGAAGCAGCAGGAACATCCCCAGTCCACCGGACTGGGGACTTTTTCAAATCCTCAATCCCTCCCTCAGAGAAAATCAGTATTCTCTCGATTAGGGAAGAAGCCTCAAGAGGAACGAAGAGCCAAGCTATCAAGAGATTCTCTCCAAGTGACGGTTCACAAAGAAGTTCCTGAGGGATCAAGTCAACGTAATTCCATGTCTCATCATGGACATGGAAGAAGACAATATCAAAGAAATGTTGATAGAAAGGATTCTATGCAATATGCATCCATTAATGTCATCAATGACGTTGCTGCTGATTCACCAGATGAGGCTCAATCAGAAGGATTAGATGAAGAGGTTCCTGCTCAAGAAGTTGCGCACACAGACCTAAATGAAGAAGGTGTGCGCACACGTAATCAAAGGCTTACCCAAAATCTGGGTATTCCTTCAAGTAACCCACTTCCCCCTATCCGAAAAGGATCCAATAAGGGGAAAGGAAAGAATCAGGTTACTTCTCACCCTTCCTCTGAAGGAGGTCAATCGCTCTCATTAGAGCAAAGGTTTCCACAATAGGAGGAAGAAATGAAAGAATTAAGAAGGTTGAATGCAGAACTACTTCAGAGTAGTCTTCTTCTTAAGAATTCTGAAATCCGACAGCCGAAGGAATTTGTTGTAACTACTGAGATGGATAATGAATATCCTCCTTTATCAGTACACCCTCAGAGGTCTAATCCTACGGGTCAAACGCAACAACGGTTGGCAGCACTACCATCAGTTGCAGCACCAACCACCACGTCTGTCCAAACTCCATTCATTGCACCTACCCAAAACCAAGTTCAACCTGATGTTTCTCAAAAGTTAATAACTACTATTGAGTCATTAATAGCTCGGTTAGAAACTATGGAAGGGAAACGGGCGCAAGTTCAACCTGAAAAGAAAGTTTACCCTGAATGGGTAGATTCAATTTCTCCTCCATCCAGTTTTGGAAACCCTGTTTTCCCTACTTTCAATGGATCAGGCGACCCTGAACAACATTTGACGCATTACGTGTCTTGTTGTGATCCTATGATGGGAACGCCAGAGCAGCAAGAAGCAGTGAAACTCAGATGCTTCGTGTGAACCTTACAAGGAACATCTTTTGTCTGGTATACAAGCTTGCAATCCCGGTCAGTCATCGGATGGGAGGATCTTCGTCAAAAATTCCTTCTTCAGTTTAGCTCAAATTTGCCAAAAACGACAGTTTTCGATCTTACAAACTGCAAGCAAAGGGAAAATGAAAGAGCCTCTGATTTCATTGCTCGTTGGAAGGGATTAACGTATTCCTTGAGTTTAGCACTCCCTCAGGAGGAACTGTTGCCAATCTGTGTGGAAAATTTGCGTGACGAATTATGCACGCCATTGATCCCTGTGAAATACACAGGAGGGTTTCGAGACCTTACTTCAATTGCTCAACAGATTGAAGATTCCCTTATACAGGCTAAGGTTAAATCTCGTGTAATTCCATCAGCTCCAGGAAGAAGAATGGGTAAAGCAGAAACTGCTACAGTTATGCTTAAACAAGCACCTGTACCTATTTCTACTTCAAAACCTTCATCTTCTCGAAGGGCTCCACCCCCTGAACGCCAACAACAAAGGCTGTTTCGTCCAAATGATCAAAAAGATCAACGACGAAAACAATTTGAGGATATGAAGAGTAAAACATACTCTTTCCAAAGTGAGCAAGTTCCTGGTTACTTCATTTCAGCTCTGGAAAATAATTTGGTTCAATTACCAGTGCCCAAGAGGCCAAACAAGGAAGGAGATGAAGACCGTCCCAATTATTGTCCCTTTCATCAAATGTTGGGGCATCCCATCCAGGAGTGTTTTGTCTTTAAAGACCTCCTGCAAAAGATGGTCGACTTGGGACAAGTCAAATTGAAGGGTTCTTCAGCTCATGTAGCGTGTATTACCGCTACAGTTCCAGAGGAAGGAGGTGAGTGGCAGGAAGTCAAAAGCAAAACTGTGAAAAAATATGATGATTGGATGGTCATAAAGACAATCAATCGGACCCATTCCATTTTGCGAACACAATTGAAGAAGCCAATTGTGTCTCCTACAAAAGCTGCAGTAAAGCCTCCATCAAAAGACAAATCCTCAAAAGGGCAGCGCAATTCAAAGAAGAAAGAGGAATCAGGAGAAGATGAGTATGTATCAAAGCCTAAATTGTCTTTGACTCTGGCAGATTTCATGCCATCTACTTCAAAGCCACGGGCACCGTCCCACCAAACGGCACAGCCTAAACAGGCTAACCAGGCAGAGTCTCTATCAGACGAAGAGTTAATCTTTGGTTCTGTTAATATGATTCAATTAACAGATTCATATTCCAGTCTTGATGAGCCTGAATTCCCTGTATCAAATAAGGGAACCCGAGGAAGTTCTAGAGGTTCAGGATATAGGGGAAGACGTGGATCTTTCCGAAGCCACTACTATAATTCTACCCCTTCTAGCACTGTATATGCGGCAGAAACTCGTGGTAGATCCCTTCAGCGAGCTCAAAAAGAACAAGCAAGTTCTTCTACCAATGGCCAACTCAATTTCGGCATAGTTATTTTGGAAGACCGATTAAAAGTTCCATCTTCTTTATCTCAGCAAGTAAATGGATCTAATCAGTCTAATCTGCCAAAACCAAGGATGTTTCCAGCTTCAATACAAGATGCATCAGCTTCCAAAGCATCTGCTTCCAAGGTACCTGCTAAACCGCATATTCCTATTGGGAAACGCAGACCTCTAGATCAAAAGTATGATATATTGAAACACTTGGCCCAAGTACCAGCCAAGTTATCAATTTTGGATGCTTTGAATCTATCAAAAGATCTTCGGGAAGCACTTATCGAAGCTTTGTCAAGTCCTCAGGAGTTTGAAGCTGAAATTACTGCGGCTGAAATCTATCACATAGAGAATAATCCTACAGAATTCCATGCAGTGATATCTTTTACTGATAAAGATGAAGATGATGTTGTGCATGGGCACATAAAACCTTTGTACTTATCTGGCAAAGTAAATGGTATAGATGTTCGAAGAGATTTCATTGACAATGGTTCAGGAGTCAACCTCATGCCCATTCGTACACTTCGTCGATTGGGCCTCACGGAATCTGATTTATCTCCTTCTACCATGATGTTGCAAGGATATGATAAAAATGAACAAGAACCACTGGGAGAATTTACACTCAGAACTCAATTTGGAGATCTTGTTTCCAATTCGGATTTCATGATTGTTGATCAGGACTCAGCTTTCAATATCTTGCTTGGAAGACCCTGGCTACATCAGCATGCAGCTATTCCGTCATCATACCATTAATGTCTCAAATACTATTTCGATGGTCAATTTGGAACATTTTATGGTGATAAAGCCCCGTTCAAGACATGTGAGTCTCAATACATTGAGGCGGAATTTTATCACATGAAGGGAAGAGAAAAATCTACAATGAAGGAAATTACCAAAGTTAATGCTCCATATGGTCTGGAAAAAATTCCAATAAATCCATTTTCACATGTGAGTACAGATTATGTGTTACCTATCAGTCAAATTGACAAAATAGGACCAAATCAAAATACTCTTATGGAAAGATCCATAATGTCAATTACGGCAATCGAGCCAGACAACATGGGAGAAATTGGTAACTTACCAAGCAGTGATGAAAGCATAAGTGGTGACGTTTTCATTTCGTCTGCTGAAATCCAACAAGTCTATACTTCGCTAATCAGGCCAGAAGAAGTTATAGCAACACCAGAGGTGAATATTGATGTCGATTCTCAATCCATCATCTCCTCTTTGATTCCCAAAGAAGACCCTTTATCATCAATAGGGTCGGAAATGGAAGCTTCTTCTTCAAAATGTGAAAATTTTGACATCTCTTATGATCATGAGAATTTCGTTTTTTCATCTACTTTGCAAGTAGAAACGGAAGAAATAACACATGATGAAGAGGAAGAGGAAGATCTTAGAGATGCTCCTCCAGCATTTGAAGAGGGTATCTCTACCACTGTGGATGAACTCAGAGAAGTAAATCTGGGTATAGAGAAAGATCCACGCCCCACTTTAATTAGTGCGGCCATGACCCTTGAAGAGCAAGAGATGTATATTTCTTTTCTAAAGCAAAATAAAGATATTTTTTCTTGGAATTATACAGAGATGCCTAGCCTTGATCCTGATGTTGCCACCCATCATTTGGGTTTGCCAAAAGAACATCGAGGATTCAAGCAAGCCGCGAGAAGAACACACCCAACCTACGCTTCCAAAATTGAGGCTGAAGTGGATAAACTTATCAAAGCTAACTTCATCAGAGAAGTTCAATATCCCAAGTGGTTGGCTAATATTGTCCTTGTAAAAAAGAAGAATGGACAAATTAGGGTTTGCATCGATTTCAGAGATCTTAATCGGTATTGTCCTAAAGATGATTTCCCAGTTCCGATTACAGAACTCTTAATTGATGCGACGGCTGGCTATGAAGTACTTTCTTTCATGGATGAATATTCTGGATATAATCAGATCCGAATGGCCCCAGAAGATGAGGAATATACAGCCTTTAGAGCTCCTCAAGGTGTGTTTTGTTACCGGGTAATGCCCTTTGGTTTAATGAATGCAGGTGCAACATATCAACGCGCCATGAATCGTATCTTCAATCCTTTTTTAGGGAAGTTTGTTGAATGCTATGTAGATGATTTGGTGGTTAAATCCAAACAACATTTTGATCACTTGGCTGATTTGGAAGTCATATTCCACAAGCTTCGACAACATAATTTGAAGATGAACCCCTTAAAATGTGCTTTTGGGGTAACCTCAGGAAAATTCCTCGGCTTTGTTGTATGCCATCGTGGTATTGAAGTCGATCCTGAGAAGACCAAATCAATCCTTGGTATGTCACCTCATCAGAATTTGAAAGAATTAAGAGGACTTCAAGGACACTTAGCCTATATTCGGCGTTTCATCGCCAATTTGGCAGGAAAAAGTTTACCCTTTACCAAATTATTGAAGAAAGGAGTCACTTACCAGTGGACTGAAGAATGTCAAAAAGAATTTGATGTTCTCAAGAAATACCTCTTGAGTCCTCCAGTACTCATGCCACCTGTTGAGGGTAGACCTCTTATCCTCTATGTGACAGCTTTAGAGCGGTCATTGGGTGCCTTTCTCGCTCAAAAGAATGATGCTGGGAATGAAAATAGTCTCTACTATCTCAGTAGAACTATGCATTGAGCAGAAAACCGGTATTCAAGTATTGAAAAGTGGTGCCTAGCATTAATCTTTGCAGTTCAGAAACTGAGACACTACCTGCAACATCACGAGGTCCAATTGGTATCTCGTAATAACCCGCTCAAATTCATCCTTAGTCGTCCAATGCTTACAGGACGTCTGGCAAGGTGGGCGGTTATTCTACAGCAGTTCGACATTCAGTATGTGTCTCAAAAGGCAATTAAGGGCCAAGCTCTAGCTGATTTCCTGGCTGAACATCCTTCAGTGGAAGACACGTATTCAGATATCGAACTCCCTGATGAGGAAGTTTTCTCTATTCAAGAGAGTCCTCAAATATGAGAAATGTATTTTGATGGTGCTTCTAGAAGTCCAACAGGAAAGAAAATGGAAAATCCTAAATTCAACAAAGTTGGTTTAGGAATTGTGCTCATTTCTCCAGATAAGGCAGTGTTACCTTATTCTTTTTTGTTGTGGGAAGGTGGTACCAATAATGAAGCTGAATACCAAGCTCTCATTACAGGCTTGGAGTTAGCACTTCAAGCGCAAGTGAATCACTTAAAGGTGAAAGGTGATTCAGACCTGGTAATCAAACAAGTCAATGGGGATTATGCCATCAGAAAAGAAGAATTAATCCCTTTGTATGATTACGTCAGAGAGTTAATGTCGGAATTCCCTTCAGAACCGACATTTTCTTATGTCCCAAGATCTCAAAATTCTCAAGCTGATGCACTGGCTAATATAGCCACAACTTTAGCAGATCCAAATCGGGACGAAACAACCATCTGTATTGCCCACCGTCGTGCAATTTCACCTTATGTTCAAGTCAGAACAGAGGAAATTAATGAAATTAGTCCCATTCCTGAACTGTATGGTCATACTACAGGATGGATGTCACCTATCAGGGAATACCTTCAAAATGGAACACTTCCACCTGATAGAGCCGAGAAAGAACAAATTCGGCGACGTGTGGTCAATTTTACTCTTTATGATAGCCCAAACCACCTCGAGAAAATTCTCTACAAACGTGGTTTTGATGGAGTTCTCTTCAGATGTATTGATGGTGAAGAGACAATGGCTGTCATAAAAGAAGTGCATGCAGGAGTCTGTGGTGCCCACCAGTCTGGACATAGACTGTCTGATCAAATTCGAAGGCTTGGATACTTTTGGCCTTCAATGATACAAGATTGTTTTAATTTCACAAAGAAGTGTCATTCATGCCAAGTATATTCCATCTTCATTCATCAACCTCCAGAGTTGCTTCATACAGCTAAATACTCATGGCCATTTTCCACATGGGGAATGGATGTGGTGGGACCTTACCCTTCAGCTACGGCCAAGCAGTTTAAGTACATTCTTACTGCTACTGATTTCTTTTCCAAATGGGAAGAGGCAGTACCTCTCAAAGAAGTCAGTTCTAAATGCATTGTTAGCTTCATCAAGTCTAACATCATTACTAGATTTGGTGTCCCTCATACCATATTGACGGACAACGGCACCAACTTCTGTTCTTCTGAGGTAAAGAAATTGTATCAAGAGTACAACATTAAGTCCAACCATTCATCTCGATATCATGCAGCTGCTAATGGCCAGATAGAGGCCTTCAACAATACTCTTTCAAATATACTGCAAAAGATGGTGGATAAAGATAAGAGGTCATGGCCTGATAAACTCTTTCATGCTTTATGGGCTTATCGGACTACCACTCGCAATGCAACGTGGTCAACTCCATATTCATTGGTATATGGAACAGAAGCAGTCCTGCCAATTGAAGTTCAATTTCCCTCACTCAGAATAGCCATTTGTGATCAGTTATCTACAGATGAGCAATCCCAAAAGCGGTTGAATGAATTGGAACAGTTAGATGAGAAAAGATTGTGCACATTGCACCACTTGGAAATCTATCAGAATCGAATAGCACGAGCTTTTAACAAAAAAGTTCGTCTTCATTCATTCATTCAGGGAGAATTGGTATTGGTTCTCAGAGCACCAATGATACCAGGAAAGAAGCCTCCCAAGCTTGAACCAAAATGGGAAGGACCTTATTCAATACATAAGGTCTACTCCAATGGAGCATATTCTCTAATCTCAATGGATTGAGAACATATCACGACTCCAACTAATGCCAGATTTCTGAAGAAGTATTTTGTATAAACACAAAATATTGTTCCCAGATCCAAAACAATCACATTGGTCTATTAATTTGTCCTACATGACACTAAACTGTATTTTGTCCGAGATGACATTAAACTATATTTTTTCCCTGCAACATGACATTAAACTGTGCAGCACCAATAGTCCTAACTGCAAGACTTTAAACTGCATAGTCCCTATAGTATGTCCTACATGACACTAAACTGTATTTTGTCCGAGATGGCATTAAACTATATTTTGTCCCTGCAACATGACATTAAAATGTGCAACACCAATAGTCCTAACTGCAAGACTTTAAACTGCATAGTCCCTGTAGTATGTCCTACATGACACTAAACTGTATTTTGTCCGAGATGACATTAAACTATATTTTGTCCCTGCAACATGACATTAAACTGTACAGAAGTTCCTTATTTGTCCGAGATGAAATTAAACTATATTGTGTCCTAGCAACATGACATTAAACTGTGTGGCACTTTCAACGTCCGAGATGACATTAAACTATATTATGTCCTATCTACATGACATTAAACTGTACAGAAGTTCCTTATTTGTCCGAGATGACATTAAACTATATTGTGTCCTAGAAACATGACATTAAACTGTGTGGCACTTTCATCGTCCAGCATGACGTTAAACTGTAAAAAGTCCCCAGAACTGATATCCTCATATTTGTTCACCTTAGTCCTAGTTACATGACTTTAAACTGTACAACACCAATTCGTCCTTGCTATATGACGTTAAACTATACAGCAATGGTCCAGTATGACTTTAAACTGCAACTTCGTCCCACACGACATTAAACTGTGAAAAATTTCCATAAACCGTCCAGCATGACCTTAAACTGCATCATCCCTGGTCCATGTATATGACCATAAACTATTTTCAAATCCCTTATGTCCAGAAAGACGTTAAACTGTGACATCCTAAACTACATGACGCTAAACTGTATAAAAGTCCCTCACGTCCGGAAAGACGTTAAACTATATAATCATCAAAGGTCCAACATGACATTAAACTGAACCATCCACGGTCCATGCATATGACCTTAAACTATTCGCACTTTTGTCCGACATGACGTTAAAATAGTACACTCTTTTTGTCCTTACTGCATGACAATAAACTGCACAGTCCCCCTTTCGTCCAATATGACGTTAAACTATTTTATCCCCATCGTCCTAACTACATGACGCTAAACTGTACAGAAAATCCTTGATAGGTCCTACACAACATTAAACTGTGCATTGTTAAGGTTGTTATTACCTCTTGTTTCTCACACCGAGTATGACTCACGTGGGCTTAGAGCGAACATCAACCATAACACTCTCTCTGGGCCACTAACCATGTGTAAGTCCCAACAACATTTTAATTAAATCGTTGTCCCCAAGAACAACTTGATCATTAATTCATTCTTTCATTGAACTACACGGACTTTGATCCTTTCCCTCCAGGCTGGGTATGTAGGCAACCTCTCAGGGTTCAAGCCCAAAAACAATCTCTTCACATCGGTTCACCACCATCTCATATGATGTTGATTTGTGAAACCGCCCCTGGAATCAATATCTTTACATTGATTCATTTTCGTCCTTGTTATACGACTTTAAACTATACAACACTTTTGTCCGGTATGACAATAAACTACAATATTCTTTGATTTCCTCATTTGAGAGAGAACTATTATTGACATTGATTTTTCAATCATGGTTTTCATTTTCAAAAGACTACGTGCATACATGGTAATGCCTGAACTTTTTATCTTAGGTTAAACCATCATTGCACTAAAGTCCCCTTTCACCCTTCACATGTACGAACCAAATTTGTACAAAGGGTAATTCTAGAACTACGTGGACTTGATTCCCATCCTTATGGGATACGTAGGAACATTCGAGTGTCCCTCGAATCCAGTCCCAAGTCTTTTGGGCCTAACCCCAAATTTCACTTTCAGTCCCTTGGCTGAAAAGTCCTCATGAAAACACACACTGTGTATTCATTATTATGGTCCGAATTCTATGACCATAAACTAAGATCACTCATCCTTTCGTCCTGCATGACGTTAAACTGCATTTCAAGAACTACGTATGGCTTGATTCTCATTCTTATGAGATACGTAGTGAAGTCCAAAATTTCAATTTAGGACCCAACCACATCATGATTATGGTTTTCATTGACCTATGTATCTCTATATACATTGGACAATACCCATCTTTATGTGTTATAATCCTAACCTTAAATATTTTCAGACCTTCATAACACTTTTCATGACTTCTAGTCACAAAAATGTCAAACTTTTGAGAATTCTTTTTTCCTGACTATGCAGCACGTGCCCATAGGTGGCCTTGCATAAACAGTCCACATAACAGACTTGTCAGCCAAAAGATGCTATTTATTTGACCATGCAGCCAATGCCCATAGGTGGACCTGCATATTTCAACCCCCTAACGGGTTTTGTTAAATAATAGTAACTTCATTCTTGGGAAGAATGCCTCTTTTGTCCCTATTTGTCTTAAACGACAATATGTAGGGATCCGCAAAAAATGGACATCCTTAACATATTTGTCCCATATCCTTTTTCATGATCTGAAAGTATTCAAGTCTATGGTTTATTCTTCTTCGCTACGTTTGGGTCAGACCTTCGTAGGAGTGATATTCATCCAGTTCTTCGATGTTCTTGTTCGAAAATATCTTCTCCATATTCAAGTACCTCTTTCCATACAACAAACTCTATACTTTATAAAATTTGAATCTCCATAAACTTTCACTGGCTTTTAGCACTAGGAAAGTAAATTTCTGGGAGTTCTTTTGCCTGACTATGCAGCACGTGCCCATAGGTGGCCTTGCATAAATAGTCCACATAACAGACTTGTCAGCCAAAAGATGCTATTTATTTGACCATGCAGCCAATGCCCATAGGTGGCCCTGCATATTTCAACCCCCTAACGGGTTTTGTTAAATAATAGTAACTTCATTCTTGGAAACTACTTCTTCTAATGCCTTTTAGCTCTTTTTCATATCATTCCTCAGATTCAAATATTCTTAAGCCATAGTTTACATACTTTCTCTCATACTTGAGTATGGTAATATGTTTTTAGATAAATTGTCAAAGAATTGAATCAATTTTTAATCCATTTTTCGGTCAAAGCTATTTCGACCTTAAACATTAGCCCCTTTATGTCCGGCATGCATGACTTTAAATTGCCCACACAAAAGACAAAGGAACTCTGAATAAAAGTCAAGTTCCAGCTCGCTAAACATACATTCTGTATGATTTAGGTAATATTGAGCAGTTAAAAGATTCAAAGTTTGTAGGGTTATTTGTAATAATCCTAGTAAAAATCAAACTATGATTACTAATCCCATTGGCTTAAGTAAATTTGAAGCAGGTAATGGAAGAATGCAGGTACAAATGATTGAAGACGAAAGTGTTTTTCATTGATACACAAGAGTTAGAAGGACATCCACATACTGGAGTCTCTTCTCTTTTTCAAGAATTACAAGAGGCTTTCAACATAAACACTTCATTTGATTTACGGCATCCCGAGCTTCATTAGAAACCGCCTGGAATTCATTCATTCAACTAGATACAATAAGAGATGCAGTGATACCAGCTCTTCTTGGAACTATTGTAAAAGGATGTTCTTGAGTGCGGTTTCAGAAAATTTTCTGCTGATCAAACAGTGACTCTGTTTCTGTCCAAGAGACTTGGAAGATGGATACATGGATTTGAGAATGGAGCATTGGAAGTAAAGAGCCATTTGGAGAGAGTACTCTTTTCAGATATTGCTCTAATATCATGTTTGTCTTCTCTCCACCAACCATTAGTAGAAAACATTTCAGCCCATGGGTTTTCGATTTTCATATCTGCAAGGAAATGACATGGAGGAATAATTTGAAAGTTCACACCATTGTTGTTACTCTTAATGCACAGCATAACCGAAATAGAGAAGTAGCAGTGCAGCTGCATCTCAGGTGTATAATTGTTTGCATTTGGAACATTGACTCCTTGCAGATGATCATGAACACACAGAGACAGGTAGATGCTCTGTGGGAAATTAAGATGATATCTCTTCAAGTACTTATCCAAATCTGGGAAAGTGCTGTCGCAGATATCATAGTAATCATGACCAATAATGTACATCATATCATCAATCCGCTTGCTAGCCAGTTCATCAGCCGTTCCAATTCCCTTAGGAGCCATTGAATCTGCACAGGAGTTGAATAAATTAAACTCTTAAATGGGTTTATTTTTCATAAAATTTGTGAAAGAATTTGAAAAAATGGCTAAAGGCATTAAGGCGCACAAGTATGACAATGGCGCGCAAGTATTTCGGGTGCCGCGCAATTTTTGGACGCGCAAGTCTAAACCGCGCAAGTACGAATAACTTACAGGAGCGTGACATCAATGAAAACAGAGAAGACTTGCGCGGCTTAGGTGACCTGCGCGGCGAGAGCTCGAGAAGATATGAAGTCCGGAAATCCGGATACTCATATGGAGGTGAGGCCGTGTATTTATAGGCCAGGAGGCCTACCTGCGCGTCGTACCCAGAGCGCTTAAGGCCTGCGCGACGCAGACTTGCGCGCCGCCCTCTGCGCACTGAAAGACTTGCGCGCCCTCCCTTTTCCTTTTGAAGGATTCGATTTCCTCAGAGTCATATCCTCGTTTCTCTCCGGATCCAACTCTGAGGGGGGACTTTTGTTGACGCTCCTTTCGTCACAGTATCTAAAGATCAGAAAAAGGGAATATCTGAGCTCAAAGTGATTCAACCTTTGAAGAAAACATCAAAAATCGACAAAGGCATGAACACATGATCAAAGTCAAATGCACCGCGCAAGTTTTATCACTGTCGCGCAAGTACACTTGCGCGACACCCTTGGTCGCGCAGGTGACTTTCGCGACCTAAGTGGTAACCGCCCGGTAACCGCCCGAGGTCTTCTTTTGCCTATAAATAGACCCTGTGGGCCCCCCATTCAGGGGATCTTTTTTCATAAACTCCGATTGAAGCTCCCGACGCCCAAGTCTCTTCTCAAAGCTTCCGGAACACTTATAAGGTAATTTCTTACCTAGAATGGAAGATCTAAAGAGATGAAGGAAGGCCTAAGTGTTGAAACTCATCAAACACTTGCGCGCCAACTTATTTCCTTCAATATAACTTGCGCGTCCCTTTTCTGGAAGAAACTCAAGAGAATTATAAAGGGTTTAAAAAAGAGTCGCTCAAGTATTTCAATGTTGGTTGAAAATCGCGCAAGTACACCATGTGTCGCGCAGGTATACCTGCGCGACCAATACTTGCGCGCCCATGGAAGAATTGCGCGCCTTTCAAGACTTGCATGCCCCTATCTTTTTGAGTGCCCATCTTGCCCATTTTTACCCCTCTTAAGTCATTTCACCTTTCCTTTTCCAGATTCAGTCTTCAAGACACTCTTCAAAGACATTTATGGCATGATTTCTTGATTTGACTTCTTTATCTGAAAGGAATTCTGTGGAATATCTCTCAAAACCTAGTGATTTAAATATCCTTATATCACTAAAGATTGAGAGTTCATTCATTCAACCTCATCCTTTAAGATGATAGAATCCTAAATTGGGTCTCCTTTTCAAGAATAATCCCCAGTTATAAATCCTTTAACTTGGGCATCCTCCTCAGGAGTAAGCCCCATATTCTTAAATTTCCCCATCTTGGGCATCCTCCTCAGGAGTAAGCCCCAATCAAGTTCTCTAATCATGGGCATCCTCCTCAGGAGTAAGCCCCAAACCTTAATACCTAATCTGAGTCTCCTTTTCAGGAATAAGACTCAGTCATAACCTTGGGCTTCCTTTTCAGAAATAAGCCCCAAGTCCCTAATCTGAGTCTCCTTTTCAGGAATAAGACTCAGTCATAACCTTGGGATTCCTTTTTAGGAATAATCCCCAAGTCCCTAATCTGAGTCTCCTTTTCAGGAATAAGACTCAGTCATAACCTTGGGCTTCCTTTTTAGGATTAATCCCCAAGTCCCTTAAATTTATCTTAACCAATCCTAATTTACCTTTGATTTGGGTTTCCTTTTCAGGAGTAAAAAACCCAATAATAAGTCCCCTCCTAACTTGGGCATTCTCCTTAGGAATAAGCCCCAAGATTAGAGTATTCAAATCTCCATGAAGCACATATAACTTTATGGACCCTGTTCATGGATTTTCTCCCTAAAAGTAAATCCTAAACCTTCATCTATCTGGGCAGTCATCCATACATAAGCCCCAAACAAATTCTTATGATTGCATCTTTCATGGCACAATTGCCTAATTTTTACCAATACCTCTTGTTTCTCACACCGAGCATGACTCACGTGAGCTTAGAGTGTAAAAGTAATTGTGACATTCATCTTTGAGCCATCAATCATAAACATCATACTCCATTTCTCGAACTACGTGGGTTCTGATTCCTTTTCCAAAATAAAGGATACGTAGGTAGCCCATTTATGGGTTCGACCCCAACTTTGAAATAATCTATGTCCTTCTGAATGACGATAAAACTTCAAAGTGCCTCACTGAGTGGCTTTAAAACCAGCCTGGTCATCATAATGACCAAGAGACTTTTATATAAATGTTTTGAAGGATACCATTGACCAAGAATCTCTAAACAGACGATTCTCTATTGATGAAGAACCTCGAATATATATGAAAGATTCTCTAAATTTCATGCATATTTAATCATTGATTGTTGAAAACTAAAGGAAAGCTCATTTTATACTTGGTAATGTAATAAGGATTCACGAACATAACTTAAATCTATAAAGAGAGTCCCAGAGTAGACAATAATTCCCCTCAAAAAGGTGTGATGAGTCCGACCTCCCATCCTCTCGACCAATGCAAATTCCTAAGCCTCATTAGTCCACAAGCTAATGAGCGCCTGCCTTTGGAAAGTAGGTCCAAACGGATGTGGAATCATTGGATGTTTCCGGTTCTACGAAAAAACCCGTTAGAAACTGATCAGAACATTTGAATCTCCCGTCCAGGAGGTCATCCCTGAATTCCGTGCGAAACAATCATTTCCATTTACATTTTATAGTCTTGCAAATCAGACTTATTACTAATATTTCGTATCAAATAGATTTGACCAAAATTGATGGGGAAGGGGCCCCAATTTTTGAATTCATTAGCTGGGAACATCCTAATGACTTTCATTCATGAATGAGGGATTTTTATTAACACTAGATTTTTGATTTTTTGATGTATATGGGCCCTGAGATCCATTTTAGGCATATAAATGTAAGAATGGACCCTCTTGATGATAAATTTTCCTATGGATAATAGCAGCTTTGTAGGAAACATATGCAGAGCCATGAGGACATGATGTTCATAGCCAAACAAAGGTGTTCGTAGGTTAATGAAATTCCATCTCTGATGGCTTGGAATATTTTTTGGAATTTTTGATTTTTCTGTGGCGTGATGACCGCAATGGTGTCCTATTAAGAGAGTGATGTCAGAAAGTGATAAGAGAATTTATTTCAGATTTGAATGAGAAAGTGCTCCCACACGAATTAGTCTTCTTTAAATGAGGTACAATGAGTGGTATAGTTTAATTTCATGTAACCAATAAACTTGAAACTTATTATGGGAAATCATTTATTCTAACCAATATATATTAAATGATTCATCAGTTTGACTAGAAATGTTTTTAATCTTTAGGCATTTGAAAAGGGAAATACAAAGACCATAATCCAGGGGGTTTTTGAATCCGAAAAGTAAGATGGGATATAAATGTCACATGGGCATACAAAAATACGAAAAGTCTCACCTGAGATGAATTTACCATTTTTTGGTATGCATTTTATAGGAAACATATTTAGAACTACCGGGGCATGATGTGCATAGTGAAACAAAAGTGTCTGCAGGACACTGGCCTTCAATTTTCGATGGTCTTTGAGGATTATAGGGATTCAAACCATTTTGAGCATGGATTATGTCTTATGAAAGGGGGTTCACATAAAATTAAAGGATAGTATTTCGGGTTGAACATCACTGGGAATCCTGGAAACAAGTCGGGGAATTTTTTCCCCATACGTGGATTAAGTTCACAAATTTTCATGGGGCATATTTTTCTTGGAAAATCCTTGAGTAAATGAAGGTAAATCAAGCCAGAATGTTCTAACATATCTAGGATGTGGGTAGGAAATAGAATGTAAAGCATGAATTTTAGGGTTCTTGAATTAGAATGGATTTCATGGGTCATGTGTGCCATTAGACGTACTATAGTAAGAAATTACTCTCTTAAGGATATATTTTCTCTTGGTTAATGGTTATTTTGTAGGAAAAAAATACATAGTCACTAAGGCATGATGTGCATAGTCAAGAAAAGTTGTCAATAAGACACTGACCTTCCATCTATAATGTCCATGGAAAATTATGGGAATTTAATATTACTCAAAGCATAGATTTTGTGTGTGGAAGGACTGTATCCCGATACATTAGAAATGTTTGGGATTGGATTCACCCATGGGCTCAAGTAATCCCCAATATAGACCTGTCTCATATGTTGTGTGAGGAATCTATTTCATCGTTAGATTACCCTATAGTTTAATGTAATACAATTAGTACATGGTGTTCCATATTATGGGGAGGAGAAACATAACATTTCTTTTAGGGTCGAGCTGCTATGAGTAAAATCCTGGGTTGATTTTCCATAATTCCATTGTAGATTCCTTGTTGAGGTACCTAAGCCCGCATGAGCTACTCTCGATGTGAGAAAGAAGAGATGAAATTGATTTTGGGACCCTAATTTGGAATGGAATAATCTATGGATGGGAAAATTTTATTCTTATACCAATGTTTGGTAGTTTAAATTCATGATGTAAGGTTATATTCCACACAATTTATCATCAGGTGGGGTGGGCATAAAGTATTTCTGACATAAAATAAGGGAAATATGATTACCCTTGATCAGCCCTATAAATATGACTTATCTAAGGATTTCCTTATTCGACTCAATTCATGTGTTGAGAAGGGGAAAATTTAATAATTTATGTGGATGAGTCTGGATCATTGGATTTGAGTATCACCGCACATCTTATTAGGAGAAACTAGTTCATGCATGATTCCCAATGAACATTCCATGCAGAGGTCTGGCCCACACAGTGGAAGGAAATTCATTTTTTTGTGAGTCCAAGTCAATATAAAAATCTAAGAACTTCCATTGTGTTATGCGGTTTAGTGTCACGAAGTCGGGACACTTATGGACTTGTACTTTAATGTTGTCTGGTAAGGATGTTGGCGGTGCAATTTACTACTGTATTATAGGGAAAACATGTCACAAAGACCATAAATAACTATGGGGTAATGATGTTTTTTGATAATTTGGTATACCCTAGGCATGAATGAGGTTATAAAGTGTAATCAATGGTCCCAGGGGCCCTCAGATCATGATAAATGGCATGGGGCTTGGGAGACATTTGGTGTATGAGGGTAGGAAAGGACTCTCTTGGGGATGTGTTTTCCTTCGGTTAATTACCATTTATAGGAAACATATGTATAGCCACCAGCGCATGATCTGTCTAGTCAAACAAAGGTGTCTATAGGATACTTTCCTTCCATCTCCAATAGTCATGGATGATTATGAAGATTCAAGATTTCATAATTCATGGATTCCGATAAATGGAAAACGTGTGCTTGGGTACGTAAGAAACACTAAGACCAGATTAAAATTTAAATTTGAGACTAACCACATGTATCAGGATCATACCTATTTAGGGAATAATATTTACACACCATTTCTCTATAAGAGATAATATTTTCTCCTTCATAAGATGGTATGTGATGTGTATGAAATTGGGGGCATGTTCTATTATTATAGGCGGAAAAACTCAGAACTTTTGGCATGAGTGTCACCACATATCTCATTATTTCAAAAATAAAGTGACACATTTCTCTTGAGATTCTTTGTAGTTTGATTTCATAGAGTGATGAATTTATTGGGACTATTTTGTGCTAGTATGACCAATACACAATGAAAAGGGAGGGAACCAATTTGGGAATGCAGCTGGACCAGGATATAGAATCTGTGTGTCCCTACATATCATGTAGTGGCAGGAATCAAGCTGTTTGTAGCCCTAAAGAACATATTCCCTTGGACTAGTTGGGCACGTGTATAGGGAAGAATGGAATTTTTATCTGATCTTGTCAGCTACACCATGGTATAAAATCTGAGACCATGGTATAGAATCCTGGTGTCAATCATAAACTCAATCTATCGCTCTATCGGTATGACATAGAACTCTTCAACATAAATATCATGGAAACAATATAATACTGCAGGAAAATAATATTTCATCTTCCTACAATCATCTAGAGAAAGACTAGATATCTATTTCATGAGAGAACCTAACCTATACTAAATTGGTTGGGCATGACCAGCATGAAAATCCCACTCACCCTTGAGAGAATAACTACCACCTTCTCGATATAGAAAGTAAACTATCCTCTAGTAAAAATTGATATGATATAGGTATAAAAATATCCAATCTATAACAAGAATCAAATAAAAAACTCTAATCTCTTGAAAAAACGTTTCCAAAATGATAAAATAACCTCTAATCTCAAGAGAACACCCCTTTCTTGTTTTGATATTCTCTTACCGCACTCATCAATCTGCATCAATGGTTAATACCCAATATAATATTTATGCATCCAAGATAAAACCATTCAAAAAGAGAGTGGATAAAAATAAATGTGAGGATCATGTATCAAAATACACAAGAAAAGGTATATGATACATGAATCATACCTCTAATAGTATAAGTTCATGGATCCACAATAGTCGGACTAGTCAACCTAGCATGTACATTACCATCCCCTATTCCCTAGGTTCCAACAAAACTCCCTTGTGTTATTCCCTATACTTAAAACAGAGGTTCCTTCATGATGGTACCACATCCCCTACCTCAACTAGAACATTATTTTGAACTCAAAATACATATTTGTTGTGGGGTAGATGAGCACTTACCAAGATTTATTAGCTATCCTAATCCCCTTCCTTTAATCTTCTATTGTATTCCCCTACGAAGCCTTTGAAGGTATCCCATCCTTCCGTAATAATGACACTTCAAACTGGGGTATGTAAAATGAATTTCTTTGTGTCCCATCCTACTAAACTGATTTAACCATAATGAAACATGATCTGAATATGAATTCCCACTTTTCTATGTTCTCTTACCACTATTTACTTAGTGAAAACTATCATATAAACACTTCTTCCACTATAAGAAGACTTCACATTTCACCTAGTTGAAATAGATTTTCCACTACATAGGGCCACTCTTAGATTTCATTCTGTGATGAATGATTAATTCGTGACATCTACAAAACTACTCAGATAGAACACATTCAGCTATAACCTAATCGCATTGGGAATCCCATATTTAAATAGTCTCATCCATATAGATCTCATCATCCTCTATATATGGTAAAAACATTGTATATTGGTGAAATATTTAGTAAAGTACAACACTAAAATTCCGCCATGTTTCAGATGTATGAACATATGATCCTTCTCATCACTCAATGTCTTAGTAGAGAAATGGATCAAAAAATTCATCTCAAATTCCTTCCAAGATAATTCCTCTTGTTGACATGCATGCTCCATAATGTCCCAACAATTCTTGGTCGGTCCACAAAGCATATATGCAACAAGATTCACCCTACTATTTCCAGGTGTCTCAATATGCTTAATGATCATCTAGAATTACTTGACATAGAACATGGCTACCTATGGGTCTCCCTCCCAAATGAAGGTTGGTGGATGTTTTAGCTGGAACTCTCTCTTTAGATAAGACATCGAAGGAATGGTTTAAAAAATATCCCTTTTTATAGATCACATGATCCTCAAGAACATGTAACAATGCTAAATATCTATCTTATCCTCAGAGGATATAGAATGCACCATCATAGATGGATTTGGAGCGTGCTGATTTTCAAAATTTTGAATCTCAAATCAATGTTGTAGGGGATTGATTTTATCTACATTAAAAACAAACTCTTTAAAATAATAGTTGTCACAACACGGTCAACCTCAACATGTGATAAAAATAAAGAACCACTACTACTGGTCTCTATAAACAAGGCTTAAAATTATTTTATCCTGGAATATCATTTTTTTACTTCATTTCTCAAATGTATCATGCATATTATATCACATTTCAAATAGAAATGTATATATCACATGCAATAAATATGACCCTAACATGAATAGTGCATATTAATATATATCCCTATGTTCCCTTCATGATTCATGCATACTCATATCGCGCCAAACTGAGCCACGTGTATAAATCTTAAAAACCAATAATCATTATAAAATAATAAGACGACAGAACATGTGAATCATTCTGGATAAAATAAAATCAACTATAACTAGTGAAAAATGTAAACAACAATCCATTGCCGGGGTAATCAATGATTACCCTATACATGGGTCAGAAGATACTCACTTGTACAAAATCATTACCATGTCCTTATACCACCGATTATCCTTACTACCTTTACCAAATAGTAAATAAACAAAAAACGAAACTAGGTGTACTCTATTACCACTTTGTAATGTCCCCTGATCAAGAACTCTCTCTTTTGGCCGAAATGGGTTGGTTATGAGACCTCAAGGGGACTTATGGACTAGCAGTGGAGGTGTGAAAAGTATAGTGGGGAGACTATACCCACTAGTTTGAGAGTTCTAACATAGATGAATTATCATACAGGAATAAATATCAGAGTATGGGAAATAATGAAAATAATAAAATACAGTGGAAAGAAAAACAATAAAAGATAAATTAATAAACCAATATATAATAAAATAATAATGTAATTAAAGAATGAAATGTTACTAATTTTCATGCATTAAGTAAATAAAATAAAATACTTGAAAACTCAAATAAAGGCTCAAAAGTACCCAGTCCAAAGCCCCAGGTTATTCCTGTCTCCAAACTCCAGCCCATCTGGCAAGCAACAATCAACAACATCGTCACTTTCCCTTGTCCAATTATACATCCATTTATTATATTAGAATACCAAATGACAACCTGAGTAGGGTGTGAGTATGAATTAGTTGGTTGACACGACTATGTCTAAACATAACCAGTATGATAATTAGTCTATGAAATAATGAAGAAAAAATGTTTATTAATTAATTAAAAATTAAATTAATACTGCATAAACCTACTTTGGTATCATGGAGGAAAATATCCTTAGCATGTCTTACAATCATTATAACCTAATCCATATAACCATTGTATAACATATCCTTCTTCAACACAATACAAAAGTGTCTTTGTGCATGTCTCACAACCATGTCAACCATATCCATATATCTATGGAATAAATCACAAAAATATTGGTCATAACTACTATATAAATGTTTCATAAATCAATTAGGGTCGAGCTCAGTATATAAGAATTTCAGAATTTATCTTTTCTAAGAATTTTATATAAGCATTACAACATGTGTCATGACCAATCCAATTATATAATAATTACAACATAAGTCAGGGATGATCACAATGTATAATCATTTTTTAATGTATCATGGATAATATAGATATATATAAATTAAAGAATAAATCATTGGGAACCTCACACTTTATAATCATTACAACACAAATCAGAACGAGCCACAATAGCAAGGATATCACAATATCGAATCATTAGGCTTGATGATTAATTATGAAAATAACAATTTATATTTTATTCTCACATTCCATTTATAATATACTCATAAAAAATTACATTTTAGTCATTCCATAAATCATGCCTAGATAATGTGAATTTATATCAAGAAATCACCCAATCCTATGACTTATTAAACACACATAATACATTTGTCAATTCATTTATGATATGGGGTTCACTCACCTGAATAGTATTCACAATCCAGGTCAATAACAAAATTGGATTCAAGTTGATTACGAATAATAATATAATTCATCCTTTAATAAATTCAATCATATGTTATACTGGTTAATTTTCAATATTACACATACATTGCAATTAAATAGGCCATATGGTTAATGTTTCTACCACACCCTTTAATAAGTGATTAATACAGTGAATTAAAAGGGTAAAACCAATGAGGAAGAAGGTGTAGAAGAGTGAAATATGAAACCTATATCAAATAAAATCAAGATTATCATCAAAGCCAACCATGGTCTAAGGATTCCACCGCCCTAATAAAGGACCATGGAAAAGGAAGGGGAAACTGAAGAGAAAGACTTACCAGTGTTCAATCATATAAATGAGAAATATAGAATAGAGTATAGGCTCCCAAAATTTAATTGGAACCCATCCTAGGTCAATATGGGAAGTCTACACATAAGGGGAAATGAGAAATCAACCGCACAAAATACATAACTTTTCTGGTGGGGATATTAAATGGAATGTAATTATTTTACATGTTGTGTATTTATGATTAGAGGGATAAGCCGAAAAAACAATCTTCTCGAATGAATTTTAATCTGACCAAACATTAAATGATGTGAACTTCCAACATGATGTGTAACGCCTTCACACTAGGTATGGGTTTCATTACATGTTTCTAATAGAATTTACACATTGTGTAATGCCTTTACATTACATGTAAATCCCCTGTAGATACCTTTCATCCTGGTTTCCTCAAAAGGACTGGAACCACCTCCTCAAGCCTTCTAAATCCTAAGAAAACCCTCATAAACCCATTTAACATGTTCATATCTGACCTCTAATAATTCAAATAACCATGCATCCTAGAACATTAGGTAATTGTTTCCAAAAAGGCTCTACATATCTAAATAGGTCTTAGCCACCAAGGATTAAAGACAAAGGAAACCCCAATAGAAGATATTTATCATAAAAAATCAAAGAGGGATATACCTAGAAAAATATGCAATCTTACACAACATTTCATTACATAGGCTCATATTCCATGCACTTGATCACATTGACCCTAAAATCACATGTCCTAGCTAGCCTCCCTATCATGTTTTAAAGCCGAAATAATACAAGACACATAAGAGGTGGATGAAGTGTGTCTTCTTGACAATCAAAATAGATTGAGGATTTTATATTATTTTTTGATTATTGAAAATAAGAAAAATTATCATCTCTAAGAGGTTTGAGAAGCATATAAATAGTAAAAAAGAACACAAAAATATATATAGTTTCACATGACATAATGATTCTCTAGTCTAATCCACCAACACTCCTCATGTGAGGTTGGTGATTTTAACTCGAAAGGTCATGTTATTATAAGACCTTAATGACTGAGTTTTGGTAGTTGAATCCTTTAAAAAGGATTTATAGATCCTTATAGTTCTTTTCTAGTCAATTAGAAATCCAAAACATAGTTCGAGAAGTTGAAAAATTACCACAACTAAATCTGATAAGTCAAAACTCTGAGAAATCCAAAGAATTTTATTTTATTGAGAACATTGGCTAAAATTCATAGTTGTTGTAGAAAATTACAGATGTAATTAATATTAAAAAACAAATAATATTAAATAGATATTCTACATTGAATAATATTTCTATAAAAAATAATAATGAAAACACAAGGCATATGTTTAAATATGTGTGCCTTCATAGTGTAGCTTATTTAGAATAACAAAGTTGGTCAATATTTTGTTTCTCTTTATATTTTCAATTTGTAAAATGATTTTTCAAATTCTTAGTGATATATAAATTGAGAACATTGTTTCTGTTTATAAATAAATATCATAATTAGTTAGGTTCGACTAGATTAAATAATTTTTAGATCATTCTAATTTAAATCATTCAAGGGAGATGTAAATTCCCTAAAAATAACTTTGATTTACTACATTGAATACCAACCTTCAAATTTGTTGTAAAATATCATTAACCCAACATTTACTTCTGTTGATACCATTACAAAAATCATGGAAAATAAAATTAATTTATTCTCTAACATTGAATAGTCAAACATTTGGTTCATTCATGTGATGAAAAAAACACTAACATTGGATAGAAAATGTATGACCAATCAAAAAATTAGGGTGGATTTATCATTCATTTGTTTCCTCAAATTTAGGGTTTATTTTAACTATTGGATTCTCTATCCATACTTCCCCTTTTCTCAAACATTATGTTCCTTCTAAATGTTTGGTTGATAATAATAATTTTCCAACAGAATAAGGTACATAATCCATATGTTGTATTTCAAACATAGGGTTTCTAAACCATATGTTAAACTTATAAATGTAGTATATGTGTAACAACCGAGACTTTTATGAAAAATATTTTGTTTTTATGTTATATACATCATCAAAGGAATCTTTAACTACACACAACACTAGCTTGGATTTCTTTACACGCAATCACGACCTTCCTTGATAGCTTGCGTCGTACGCAATACCGAGTTTCACTAAACAACGATATGTTATTAAAATATTATTAAAACTAGCCGTTATGAACAGTAATAACCACTTTTTTAAATATTGTAAATTTTATTTTTCAAAATGGAATTCGTTTTTGGATTCGGAATATCGAAATTATCCTAGGGTGAAATTTTGGTATTTTTCTGGAAATATTCAATTTTTGATGAATAGTGAAAATACTGGGTTACTATTTAAAACCCGACTCTTTATTTAAATAATTATTTATTTTATTTAAATTTATTTTAGGTCAAAATTTATACATAATACTTATATAAGTTCAATGTAATTCATTGGATTAATTTTATAATTTTAGATATATAAAAATTTTATTGAACTTTTCACCGTCTTTTACCCACCTCCTAAGAGAATTTGCAAATTTACATAAAACATAATTTTACATCTTATGTGAGTGGAATTTCAAAAATCCAAGAGACACGGTTGATGTCAGTATGTAAAATGTGGTTCAATAAGATGAAAATAATTTTTGGTGAATAGTAACTTTTTTACTTTTATTTACCACAGTTAAAAGTAAATAGAGTAATTAAGGGTAAAAATGATATTATTATCACCCTAACACATGTCCTAATTCTATTGGATAAGTGTAATTCAACCAAAAACAACCTTAGAAATAGCATATGACCATTTAGTCCCACTTGGATTAGATTAGGACATTTATTATTAATTTATTTAAAGAAGGGTTAAAATAGTTAAAATCAATGTTTAATAAGTAAATAATTTTTAATATAGGGTTATACATAAGATAAATTCGACTATAAATATTAATTATAAAGATAAAGAGATTTCCTACATAATGGTAGTTTATTTGTAATTTTTAGACATTATATAATTTAATTTATTTATGACACAAAGATGATGCAGTAATTATCTTATTAATGAAATATTGACATAATTGATGTTTTAAATACCCAAATAAATTTAATTTGAGACTTTTTATGAATTCCACTAATTTTATAGGTTAATATGACATGTTAGTATGGATTTAAGTGACTTTTTTCGAACTAATAATTCTGTGATGATTTTCACAAAAATCAATTACTAAATAGTGTCAAAATTGACATAAAATAGTTTTTAAAACAAATATTATAATATTAATTGTTATTTTATTCCTCAAAATTTAATGTTCAGCCAAATGAATTAGATAAGGTTATATATATTAATAATAAACAACTTGGGATTCTTTTTCCTTGTTATAGTAAGTTTATTAACCTTATAGTGTAAGAACACAAAAAGACACAGAAAAAGTAAAATTATCTAACTTAAAGTTAAATATAAATGATAAGGTTAAAATAGTAAACTACACTTGTCCAAATTATATTTCATGAGAAGATTTTGACCCATACCCACCTTAGATTCGAAAGAAATCAATTTGGATCTATTGAAAACCGTATATGGCTTTATAATAAAATAATATTTTTAGTTTTTCCAAAGATGCCCCTCTCGTCCCTTATAAAAGGGCACCTCCTCCCTCTTTTCCTCACACCACTTTGAGCCTTCATGCTCGGCCAAAGCCTTCTAATTTCTCCTCTCCACTTCCCAAGAAACATCCTAGATGTCTTGGTCTTCTTCAAAGACCAATTTTAGTTCCTCAAAAGGAGGTTTCAAAGAAGCACTTCAAAGAAGAGGTAATGCTCGTTACCGATTCTTTCAACTTTATTTCTTCTTCCACTTCTTCTTCTTTAGTTGTTTCATTATGAATTAATAACATCAGTATCAATCATATAATGATATGTTATTATAAGTATGAAACAACCCTATTTCACCATCTATCCATCCTACGGAAAACGAAATCACCGCGCGTGCGTACGTACAGAATACCATCTCCACGCCGTGGTGTAATCTATTTTCCACCACCAACTTACATGGATGGTAATAATGGTGTAAAGAATGAATATATATGATTATTTTAAAGTCATATTGATTATTAAATTGTATACATACACTCCAATACAATTCCACGATCATGGGAATGATATCATTGCTCGTGCGTACGTACGGAATACCGTCTCCACGATGTGATGCGACTCGTTCTACATGATTTTAATTGCATAATGATTACATAAATGAATTTAGTGAATAAATATGATATATATTACAGTAATACCATTCTGGAAATGAGGTATCTATTACCTAAAAATAAGAATAAGAATTTATTCGACAAAACACGCATAAGAACAAAAAGTAATAAACACCTGAATAACAAGTAGCAATGAAATATTACTAATAATAAGCTAAGAATATGACCATATATGATATCATAACAATGATTATGATTCTGGAATAAGTCAATGACATTATTTTAATCATTATACAGGAGGTTTGGACACTTACGAAGAAAATCGGACCTAAGGTAAGGGAAAATATCACAATCTCATTTTTATTCGAGATTGTTTATACTTTGGTATTTACTGGGGTGTATTTTATCATCCACATCCATGTTTCCTCAATATGTAATATTATTTCCATCCACCTACAATTTTTTAAATACAATTTTACCCTTCGGTGAGTTTTTAGTAAAAGATAGGAACTGAATCTTTTGTCGTTTTTCGTACGAGGTACTTTTTGACCTTTTCCGACAAAAGTACGAGACAAATGTTTTTTTAACTTATATGACATGAATGGATTTTTAAAACATTATTTCCAAGAAGCTTCCTTTAAATGTTTTCAAGTTTATTTTTAATCAACTTCTTTTAGTTTATAATTGTATGACATGTTAAGAAAGGAAAAGTGTTTTTGAAGTAGAAAGGATATTTTCCTCAAGAATGGAGTTCAAGTGTTTTATCAAAATTTATTTAACATCTAAGATAATAAAGGGTTCTGTTTATATCCCTATTATTACATTGATTTGATTATGTTGTGATGGAATTATTTTTATGAATTCCTTTATCTTATATTAATTGTTTTATGATGTCACGATGTTTGAGAATCCCATTTTTATTACATGGGTTATGCTGTGATGTATGGTTTATGATTTTGTGGAACAAATAAGAATGGTATCATTATGAGATGGGTGGGACCTATATATCCCTCAAATGCACTGGGTAAATATTTTATATCTCATGAGATAGATATTGCTGGATCGGCAGGTTAAACCGGTTCAGTGAAACAGGATTGAAACGAGGAGTGAACTCGGTTCAGAAATGGACTTTGTCCACTAAGATAGTCTTGGCAATGAGTCTTGACTAATAAGAAATGATTCTATATGATTATGTGTGTATGACACAAATTTTCATGTTTTAAGTTATGATTATTGGAAATACATTTCACTACTATGATTTATCCCATGTTATGATATTATGATCTCTTTTGGAGGTTAAGATTTCCAAAATGTTATGTTCCTATGAATATGATGTGATTGATATTTATTTTTTTACCCATACTGAGCATTTGAGATCACCCTTTTGTATGTTTTCTTTCCCCAGGTCATGAATATGGTTATTAAGTAAGATATTCCAAAAGTTACTATAGATATGATGAAATAAATGGGAGATAGTGTAGACACTTTATTAACCAGTTGTTTATGTTTCCCAATTTCTAAAGACACTATACGTATACGGTCCTTTCATGGTTTTGTTATATGTTGTAATAAGTGTACATCAATTTTGAAGTATTAACAATGTATGTAAAGTATGGGTCGTTATAGTTGGTATCAGAGGAAAGGTATAGTCAACCTTTAGAAACTAGGATGTGAAAGCCTTAGTAAGAATCCTAAGGATAAGTCTAAGCATAGAACACAATCTTAGTGTTTTAGAAATGGCCATGAATAACCTATGATAAGACCTTAAGTGTGAAATTTTATTCTTGATTATGTGTTTTTCCTATTATAATTAGTGTTTCTCACACTATTCTTCTTGGTTTTAGTCAATGTACGGAACCCGAAGGAACCATGTTAATGCGGAATGCGATGGGCAATGCAATGATTGTCCCCCCTGAGCAACCAAACGTTATGGGAGCTGGAATGAAAAATCATGTTGCCATTCTCACACAACTTTCTCAAGCTATGAATCATGCAGGACTTCCAAACGAGCAGAGGAAGGAGCAACATTCTGTTGAATCCTTTATGAGGAAGCGTCCACCTTCATTCAGTGGGTCTACTGATCCATTAGTGGCCGAACAATGGATCAGTACAAATGAAAAGATATTTTCAGTTCTTAAATGTTCCGAACATGATAAAGTCATCTTAGCAGTTTATCGCTTGGAAGGTGAAGTTGATCAATGGGGAAATCTTATCAAAAATACGAGGCAAAGGGATGAAATTGAATCCATGGAATGGGACGAGTTCAAGAACTTATTTTTCAATAAGTAATTCCCTCGTATTCTCTGAGAAAAGATGGAGAAGGAGTTTCTTGATCTAAAGAAAAAGGATGATGAATCTGTTGGTACCTATGAAGCAAATTTTACATGACTTGCAAGGTACACTTCTGGTATTATTATCCAACCTGAGAGTAAGATAGATCGATTATTTAGTGGCTTAAAACAAAGTTTTCGAAGGGCGTTAACCATAAGGGACTTCAATAGCTACGGGGAAATTGTTCGATGTGCTCTCAAGGTTGAGATGGATATTACTGTACCCCATCAGTCACATGGGTTTGATAATAAGAGGAAAATGGAATTCAAAGGAAAATCTAAAGACCACACTGAAAAGAAGATGAGTTTTCCCTTATTCTCAAAGTGTGGAAATAAACATGGAGGAAATTGTCTTAAGGGGACAAGAAAATCTTATAAGTGTGGAGAAGAAGGTCATCAGGAAATTGAATGTCGAAATAATGGGAAGAAGATGTCTAATGATGCAAACAAAGGAAGGGATACACAGAATGAACCTAATACACTTCAATGTTTCAATTGCAAGGAGATGGGGCATTATTCCAATCAATGCCCAAATACAAGGGTTGATGATGATGATCAACGTCAACAAACTCATAAGGCCAAAGACAAAGGAAAGTCACGTGCAATTACTATCGGCGATGTGGAGTACTTCAATGAAGTGGTGAGAGGTACACTTACCATCCACTCTAAAGTAGAAAATGTTTTATTTGATTCTGGATCCACCCACTCTTTTATTTTTGAAGAATTTTCTATGGGTATCACCATATTACCTCAACAATTAGATGTTGAGTTAGCTGTGACAACTCCTAATGGCACAACAGTCACATCAAAAGTTTATAATTCTTATCCGATTGAAGTTTGTGGGAAAGTGCTTCCTGCAAATCTTGTGATCCTTCCAATAGTGGAATTTGATGTGATTCCGGGCATGGATTGGTATTCTTTATATGGAGCTCATATCAATTTCCAAAGAAAGGAAGTCACATTTCATATTCCAGATCAATCTATGATCGTCTATCGATGCAAGGATGAACATAACCTTCCAGTGGAAATTTCATCCATATTATGGGTCTTGATTCCACTAAATGAAGGTTATTTATCTCAAATGGTTGGAGAGAAAATCACGATTAAGAATATTCCCATTGTACGGGAGTTTGATGCTGTCTTTCCAGAGGAATTTCCTGGTCTTCCACCAAATCGTGAAGTTGAGTTTTCAATAGAATTCGTACTGGGTGCTTTGCCTATTTCAAAGAGACCTTATAGAATGACCCCAATTGAGTTGATGGAATTGAAGAAGAAACTCCAAGAGAATCTTGATAAGGGATTCATACACCCTAGTGCGTCACCTTGGGGAGCACCTGTTCTATTTTTTAAGAAGAAAGATGGATCAATGAGACTCTTCATTGATTATCGAGAACTTAACAAGATCACTATCAAGAACAAATATCCTCTCCCGCGCATTGATGACTTATTTGACCAACTACGCGGAGCTCAATACTTTTCCAATATTGATCTTCGTTCAGGGTATCATCAATTAAGGGTCAAAAGGGGGGATATAACAAAGGCGACTTTCCGTACAAGGTATGGACACTATGAATTAATAGTGATGCCATTTGGTCTTACTAATGCCCCTTCTATCTTCATGGATCTGATGAATAGAGTCTTTAGAGACTATCTTGATCAGTTTGTGGTAGTCTTTATAGACGATATTCTTGTATATTCAAAGAGCAAGGAAGAACATGAAGATCACTTGAGAATTGTATAGAAAACCCTGAGAAAGGAGAAGCTCTATGCGAAATTTACCAAGTGTGAATTTTGGCTTAAAAAAGATGTATTTTTGGGACACATAATCTCAGAAGAGGGGATATATGTGGATCTAGAAAAAGCAGAGGTTATAGAAAGATGGTCGAGACCAACAACTTTAAGTGAGATCTTTCTTGGTTTGGATGGATATTATCGACGTTTTGTGAAATATTTTTCACGATTACCTAATCCACTCACCTGGTTGACTCAGAAAGGAGTTAAGTTTGTTTGGACGGAGGAATGTGAAGAGAATTTCAAGGAGTTGAAAAGAATTTTATCCAGTGCACATGTGCTCACACTGCCTTATAGTGGAGAAAGGTTTGTGATCTACACTGATGCATCCAAGAAGGGGTTGGGGTGTGTTCTTATGAAAAATGATATGGTGATAGATTCTGCCTCATGACAGTTGAAAATCCATGAGCACAATTACCCAACTCATGATTTGGAGTTAGCTACAGTAATATTTTCATTAAAGATTTGCAGGTATTATCTATATGGAGAAAGGTGTGACATTTGTACTAATCATAAAAGTTTAAAGTATATTTTCACACAAAAGGAGTTGAATATGCATCAAAGAAGATGGTTGGAGCTGATTAAGGATTACGAATGATCAATTCATTACCACCCTGGGAAAGCAAACAAGGTGGCAGATGCATTAAGTCGACAAGACCATGCTATATTATCCATGACGAGGATAAAAAAAGATCCAATATTTATGTATTTACAAAGGATGGATCTTGGAATTATAATGAAAGGGCAAAAATCGTATCTTTCTCAAATGAATGTTCAACCATCTATACATGTTAAGATTAAAGACGCACATAAAGAAGATTTAGAGTTACAAAAGAAGGTGAGAAATGTTCCTGAATTCAACCTTGATTGTGATGGGATAATAAAGTTCAGGAATCGGGTTTGTGTTCCTCCCATCCCCAAATTAAAGAAGGAGCTGCTGGATGAGGCTCATAGTTCTTCATTCTTTATTCATCCTGGAAGCACGAATATGTATAGGGACCTGAAAAAGTACTTCTGGGGGGATGAAATGAAAATAGATGTTGTTGAATATGTCTCTCGATGCTTGGTTTGTCGGCAAGTTAAAGCTGAGAGACAGAAGTCTAAGGGATTGTTACAACCATTACCCATACCAGAATAGAAATGGGAAAACATCACTACGGACTTTGTCACTGGACTTCATAAAACATCAAAAGGAAATAATGCTATCTGGGTCATAGTTGATCGTCTTACATAGTCTGCACAGTTCATTGATATTAGAGAGGATTTCTCTCTAGATCAGCTTTCCAGGATATATGTAAAGGAAGTGGTAAGATTGCATGGAGTAACACTTTCCATTATATCTGATCGGGATCCGCGGTTTACCTTGAAGTTATGGCGAAGTCTTCAGCATACTCTGGATACAGAGTTGAGTTTCATCACTGGTTATCATCCTCAGACAGACGGTCAGTCTGAGAGGACAATTCAAACTCTAGATGATATATTGAGAGCTTGCTCTAGGGATTTCAAAGGTGGTTGGGATCAACACCTACCTTTGGTGTAATTTTCTTATAATAATAGCTTTCACTCCAGTATTCAGATGGATCCTTATGAAGCTCTCTATGGAAAGAAAATGCATGACTCCAACTTGCTGGGATGAAGTTGGGGAAAGAAAGCTATTCGAACCTGATCTAGTTGATGAGATGGCAGAAAAGGTCAGATCTATTCAACAACACATTAGAGCAGCTTAGAGTTGAAAAAAAAGTTATGCCGACAACCGAAGAAAAGACTTAGAGTTTGAAGTGGTTGATAAAGTGTTCTTACGAATATCTCCCTGGAAGAGGGTCATGAGATTTGGAATGAAGGGAACGTTGAGCCCTAGATATATCAGTCCTTTTGAAATTCTGGATCGTGTTGGGAAGGTAGCCTACCGATTGGCACTTCCACCGAATGTCTCTCAAGTTCACAATGTGTTCCATGTATCTTTCCAGAGAAAGTACATACCTGATCCCTCACATGTACTTAGCTCAGAAGTTGTACCACTGGAACAAGATCTTTCTTATGAAGAACAGCCGATAGAGAATCTCGATCGTAGTGAAAAATTCCTACGGAACAAGACCACTCACTTGATGAAAGTTTTATGGAGGAACCACCAATTAGAAGAAGCTACATGGGAGCTTGAGGATATGATTAGGGATAAGTATCCTCATCTGTTTGTTACAAAGTGAAGAATTTCGAGGGTGAAATTCATTTTAAGGGGTGTAGAATGTAACACCCGAGACTTTTATGAGAAATATTTTGTTTTTATGTTATATACATCTTAAAAGGAATCTTTCACTATACACAACACTAGCTTGGCATTCTTTACACGCAATCGCGACCTTCCTTGATAGCTTACGTCGTACGCAATACTGAGTTTCACTAAACAACGATATGCTATTAACATATTATTAAAACTAGCCGTTATGAATAGTAAAAACCACTTTTTGAAATTTTTTAAATTTTATTTTTCAAAATGGACTTAGTTTTTGGATTTGGAATATCGAAATTAGCCTAGGGTGAAATTTTGGTATTTTTCTGGAAACTTTCAATTTTTGATGAATAGTGAAAACACTGGGTTACTATTTAAAAACCGAATTTTTATTTAAATAATTATTTATTTTGTTTAAATTTATTTTAGGACAAAATTGATACATAATAACTATATAAGTTCAATGTAATTCATTGGAGTAATTTTATAATAATTTTAGATATATAAAAATTTTATGGAACTTTTCACCGTCTTTTACCCACCTCTTAGGAGAATTTTCAAATTTACATAAAACATAAATTTAGCGCTTCTGTGAGTGGAATTTAAAAAATCTGAGAGACACGGTTGATGTCAATAAGTAAAATGTGGTTCAATAAGATGAAAATAATTTTTGTTGAATAGTATCTTTTTACTTTTATTTACAACGGTTAAAAGTAAATAGAGTAATTAAGGGTAAAAATGATATTACTATTACCCTAACACATGTCCTAATTCTATTGGATAAGTGTAATTCGACCGAAAACAACCTTAGGAATAAAATATGACCATTTAGTCCCACTTGGATTAGGTTAGGACATTTATTATTAATTTATTTAAAGAAGGGTTAAAATAGTTAAAATCAATGTTTAATAGGAAAATAATTTTTAATATAGGGTTATACATAAGATAAATTAGACTATAAATATTCATTAGAAATATAAAAATATTTCATACATAATGGTATTTTATTTGTAATTTTTAGACATTAAATAATTTAATTTATTTATGACACAAAGATGATGCAGTAATTATCTTATTAATGAAATATTGACATAATTGATGTTATAAATACCGAAATAAATGTAATTTAAGACTTTTTATAAATTACACTAATTTTCTAGGTTAATATGACATGTTAGTATTGATTTAATTAACTTTTTTCGAACTAATCATTCTTTTATGATTTTCAAAAAAATCAAATACTAAATAGCGTCAAAATTGACATAAAATAGTTTTTAAAACAAATATTATATTATTAATTCTTATTTTATTCCTAAAAATCTATGGTTCGGCCAAATGACTTAGATAGGGTTATATATATTAATAATAAAAAACTTTGGGTTATTTTGGCTTTTTATAGTAAGTTTATTAATCTTATAGTGTAAGAACACAAAAAGACACGGTAAAAGTAAAATTATCTAACCTAAAGTTAAATATAAATGATAAGGTTAAAATAGTAAACTAAACTTGTAAAAATTCATTTGGATGAGAGGATTTCGACCCATCCCCACCTTAGATTCTAAATAAATCAATTTGGAGCTATTTAAAACCGAATATGGCTTTATAATAAAATAATATTTTTAGTTTTTCCAAAGGTGCCCCTCTCATCCCTTATAAAAGGGAACCTGCTCCCTCTTTTCCTCACACCACATTGATCCTTCATGGTCGGCCAACCCCTACTAATTTCTCCTCTCCACTTCCATAGTAACATCCTAGAGGTCCTGGTATTCTTCAAAGGCCAATTTTAGTGCCCTAAAAAGATGTCTCAAATAAGCGCTTCAAAGAACAGGTAATGTCCGTTACCGATTCTTTCAACTTTATTTCTTCTTCCACTTCTTCTTCTTTAGTTGTTTCATTATGAATTAATAACATCAGTATCACTCATATACTTATATGTTATTATAAGTATGAAACAACCCTATTTCACCATCTATCCATCCTACGGAAAATGAAATCACCGCGCGTGCGTACTTACAGAATACCGTCTCCACGCCGTGGTGTAATCTATTTTCCACCACCACCTTACATGGATGGGTATAATGTTGTAAAGACTGAATATATATTATTATTTTGAAGTTATATTGATTCTTAAATAGTATACATACACTCCAATACAATTCCACGATCATGGGAACGATATCATCACTCGTGCGTACGTACGGAATACCGTCTCCACGATATGTTGCGACTCGTTCTACATGATTTTCATTGCATAATGATTACATAAATGAATTGAGTGAATAAATATGATATATATTACACTAATACCATTCTGTAAATGAGGTATCAATAACCTAAAAATAAGAATATGAATTTATTCGACAAAACACGCATAAGAACAAAAAGTAATAAACACCCGAATAACAAGTATCAATAAAATAATACTAATAATAAGCTAAGAATATGACCATATATGATATCATAACAATGTGTATGACTCTGGAATAAGTCAATGACATTATTTCAATCTGTATACAGGTGGTTCAGACACTTACAAAGAAAATCAGACCTAAGGTAAGGGAAAATATCACAATCTCATTTTTATTCGAGATTGTTTATACTTTGGTATTTAATGGGGTGTATTTTATCATCCACATCCATGTTTCCTCAATATGTAATATTATTTCCATCCACCTAAATTTTTTAAATCCAATTTTACCCTTCGGTGAGTTTTTAGTAAAAGATAGGAAATGAATCTTTTGTCTTTTTTCGTACGAGGTACTTTTTGACTTTTTCCAAAAAAGTACGAGAAGAATGTTTTTTAACTTATACGGCCTGAATGGATTTTTAATAAATTATTTACAAGAAGCTTACATTACATTTTTTCAAGTTTATTTTTAATCAACTTCTTTTAGTTTAGAATTTTATGACATGTTAAGAATGGAAAAGTGTTTTTGAAGTAGAGAGGATATTTTCCTCAAGAATGGAGTTCAAGTGTTTTATCAAAATTATTTTCCATCTAAGATAATAAAGGGTTATGTTTCTATCCCTATTATTACATTGATTTGATTATGTTGTGATGGAATTATTTTTATGAATTCCGTTAACTTATATGAATTGTTTTATGATGTCACGATGTTTAAGAATCCCATTTTTATTACATGGGTTATGCTATGATGTATGGTTTATGTTTTTGTGGCACACATAATAATGGTATCATTATGAGATGGGTGGGACCTATATATCCCTCCAATGCATTGGGTAAAGATTTTATATCTAATGAGATAGACATGTCTGGAACGGCAGGTTAAACCGGTTCAGTGAAACAGGACTGAAACGAGGAGTGAACTCGGTTCAGAAATGGACTTTGTCCACTAAGGTAGTCTTGGAAATGAGTCTTGACTAATAAGAAATGACTCTATATTATTATTTGTGTATGACACAAAGTTTCAGGTTTTATGTTATGATTATTGGGATTAAATTTCACCACTATGATTTATCCCATGTTATGATATTATGATCTCTTTTGCAGGTTACGATTTCCAAAATGTTATGTTCTTATGAATATGATGTGATTTATATTTCTTTTTTTACCTTTACTGAGAATTTGAGCTCACCCTTTTGTATGTTTTCTTTCCCCCAGTCAGGAAGAATGTTATTAAGTAAGATATGCCAAAAGGGACTATAGATATGATGAAATAAATGGAAGACGGTGTAGACGCTTTATGAACCAGTTTTTTATGTTTCCCAGTTTCTAAAGACACTATACCTATACGGTCGTTTCATGGTTTAGTTATATGTTGTAATAAGTGTAATTCAATTTTGAAGTACTAAAAATGTATGTAAAGTATGGGTCGTTATAGTATGAATAGTGGTTCTAGAATAGTTTATAAACACATTTAGAATATTTTAAAAATATTATAACCCACCGAAAAGTTAAGCTTTCAGAAGAAATATATTCCATAAAAATACATAAATTTATTTCATTAGTAAAATAAATAAGGTTATTTTTGAGCATCAAAATAAATAAGATTTATATAGTATTTTTTAGATAATACATTCCCAAAAGTATCCCCATTTTTATGATCACAAAACTCATAACAGAACATAGAAAATATCTGCATTTAAAAAAAATGAAATAATATTTTTTTAAAAATACAGATTTTATACTTATTAATTTAAGTATAAAATTAATTCAATTTAATTGATAATAAAAACTTATAATTGACTGATAAAGGATTAAAAATTTGGTTTGGCTAAATCTGAATGGGCTGGTTCAAATTATGAGCCAGATTATACTAAACCATTAATATATTGAATAACTTCCATCAATTATAAATCTATCCTATTGAACATTAAATAAGATATTTAGTTTAATATCTAATTAAATTCTTTGAATCATTACCAATACTTAATCATTCAACCAAAGTTACTTTAAAAAATTCATGAATTGCTTCATATAACTAAAAAAAATGAGATTGCATTGTCCCGAAAGTATTAAAAAGAGTCCTTATGCCTGGATATCCTGATTTAACTTGTTGATAAGATATTTTTTATTTTCCAATAAAACCTTTATTGGTTCACTTTCACATTGAATAATATAATTCCATTCATTAAAAATAGACATGAAAGCAGTAATTGAATAAAATTTCAGACTAAATCGGGTGATGTTTGAGGTGTATATGTATATATTGTGGACCGAGTCATACTAATTCTAACTAATTAAAAGGAACTCCCTAAATAATTTTTAAAATCTCTTAAATCAAATTTTTGAAAAATACTTTCTGTGGAGTTTTCTAAACTGATAATCTATTTCATTACAAAAAGTTTAAAAATATCATCTTGAAACTAAAATTTCTATAATATTGTTCAGTTGGGATAGAATAGATCCTAATTTATGTATATAAATAGTTGTACTTCCTTGAACTTCTATAGATTCTCTTATAAAATCTAGTTTACATTGAAAACATGAATTATCATTTTGTAGCTTTATAAATTGAAAAAAGAATTCCTTTAATTTGGTTGTACAAACAATCATATGAATTTACTTATTCATATTGATATTGTTCACCTATGTCAAATAAGCATAAATATTTTAATTTATATTTCTCACTAGAAGATAAATATTTAAACTCAATAAATTCTATATACTCATTAGGTTCAAAATTTCCCTTGTCTAATGAATCAACAATTTCATAAATTAATTGATTAATAACTAACCTTGTAGTTTCATCTAATACTTGTTGAGATTACTCATTTCATTAATAATTTTCCTAATATGGTTATTTAGTAAGAGGTATTTGATTCTAACTTTCATATTGATTGATAATAAGATTCTCTTTCTCTTATCTATTGTCTCGTTTATAAATTTGACCATTTGTAGTAGCCTTATCTTCTAGTACTAGAATTGTAGTATCGTACGATGCAAGTTCATACCTATTTCTATACCGAATGAAAAGTTAAACAACAAGTGATTATTCTAAATTATTTCAAGATATTGAGGGGGATATCTTATAACTTCTGTATCAGATACATTATATATTATTTAGAATCTCTTTTTTTTTAATTGCATTATATATTATAGATTATTAAACTTATTCTTCTCAAATTTGGACTACAGTAGTAGATCTGAACAATATTTTCTCCCCTTGAGAAATAGGACCAAATCCTTGTTGGTATTTTTTACCAATATTTAATATATTTCCTTGTACTTTAATCTAGAAGAAAACTATTTTCAATTTAGTTCTATCATTAAAATGTTACTTTGACAAAACATGGTGTTCATATATGCATCATGAATCATTCTTCTTTTTTATATTTGTAATGAAATTATCCTTAAATAAGGATAAAAAGACTTATGTGCCTCTTCATTGAAATAATGATGCATATAAATTAACATGTATCTAGTTAAATTATGCTTAATATCACTCATAAATAAAAAATCATATATATGTTTAGATAAATCAGTTTTTAGGATCATTAGTTCCAGGAATTATTGGTGATAAATATCCTTGACCAACATATTATTGTAATCCTTGAAATCCAAAAAAATTGTTTTTATTATTTTTGTGGAGTTGAATAGAATATAAATAATATCCTATTATCTATGTTCCTGATTTCCAATCATCCTAAGATTGAAACAAACATCCCCTTCAGGTGGAAAATTAAAAAGATTAGCTATTTCGGCTGAAGAGATTAGAAAATCCCTATCATTTACATGAGATATGATGACGTCCTCTATATCATTGAAACTAAACTAATAATTTTTAGGAACTCCTTTACCTCTATATAAAAAATAAACCGGGTTTATTTCAATAAATAGATATTCAAGATCTTGAAATTTTAAATCATCCCTCAAATGAATATTTTTATTATTGATCTATTCAAAATATATTACATTTCTTGGAAAAATATTTCTATAGGTGAAACTTCGTAACTTCATTTAACATGGTTTTCTTGCATCTGTTCTATGAATATTAAACATTACTATGAATATGAAGGTTGAAATTTTAGATTCTAGGGCTTTGAATGAAAATATAGAGCTCTTTAAGTCAATATCATTCAAATATTGAGAGTGAGAGTGAAAGAGAGAGAGGGGTTCTGATGGTTTCAGTGATTTCAGTCAAGTTTAAAAAAAAATTACTCAATGTAATCATTAATTAATTAATTTAAAAAGATGACATTTTTCCAAAATTAAAAAAATAAATTTTTTACATAAATGATAAATAAATAAATAGTGATCCAATATAATACAAACTTTTAATATAGAATTTAATGAAACAAATTAAAATTTATTTTAAAAAAATTCAATATCCATATATCTACCTTAATGAAATCAAAACTTGTAGTGTAAAGTGGTTTAGAAAAAATATCAACTTGTTGATATTCATTATTTTCAAATTCTAAAAATATATGTTTTTTAAGAACACAATATCCTATAACATGATCTCTTATATCAATATGATTTTTTCTTTAATGAAAAATAATTTTTTTTAATGATTATTGTAATTTTATAATAACATAAAATAAAAATATTATTAAAAATAAATCCAAATTTTAGTAAGTTGTGTTTCACTCAAAAAACCTATGAACAACTTCCAATATATATATATATATATATTCTTCCTTGTTTGTTACCAGAGAAACTGATTGTTGTTTTTTTCTCAAACATGAATTAGTAGAATTTCTCAAAATGTAATAGGGTCCTGGTTTGTTTTTTATATCTAATCTACATCCTCCAAAATCAGTATCAGGATATGAAATTAAATTAAAATCATAATTTATTGGATTAATTATATAATGAAAAAAATTCATTTCAAATATCTATAAATTATTTAAATAGAAATAATATGGAATAATTTTGGGTTTGACAAAAATACAGTACCTATTTATAAATAAAACAATATGTTATGTATTTTAGAAGTAAGATATAATAAAATACCCATCACACCTCTGCATAATATTTTTTCATCTAGTTTTCAAGATTCATCAAAATCATGTTTTACATTAGTACACGTGGGAGTTATATGTGTAATACTATTTTCTTGTCCAAACATTTTCAAAAATTCAATAATGTATTTTCTTTGATTTGAAACATTTCTGTAATATTTCTGAAAAATTTTAAATCATAGAATGACATTTAATTCTCCTATCATACTCATTTAAAAGTGTTTTTTCATAAGTTCTGTAAAATCATTTAAAATATTTTTATTTTTCTAAACAAATATAACATCATCTACATAAATATGTAAAAATAATATATTATAAAAAATAGTTTTCTTAATAAGATAATGACCTTCTAATCCTACAAAAAACCCATTTTCCAATAAAAGGAGATTAATCTTTTATACCATGCCCTAGGTTATTGTTTTAGATAATAAAGTGATTTAATAAGTTTAAAAACTAAATTTTTTAGATGATTATTTTTAAAACCTGGTGGTTGTTCAATATAAACATCCTTCATTAAATATCCATTTAAATAGGCAGATTTTACACCCATATAATATAAGTAATAATTTATATGAGTTGTATATTATAGAAGCATCATAATTACATCTAATCTATCCACATGTTCAAAGTTTTCATCATAGTCTATCCCTTCTTCCTGTTTATATCATTTTTAAGTAATCTATAATTATTTTCAGTAATGATCCATTAATAATATTATTTATTTCTAAAAACCCATTTGGTCTCTATTACTGGACCATTGGTTAGTCTGTCAACTAATTCCCAAAATTTACTTCTATTAAATTGATTATGCTAGTTTATTTTTCAACATTCATCATTTAAAGATTCTTCTATTATATTAGATTCTAATAGTGATATATTGACAAAACAATTAGTTATGTTTCCAAAATATATTCTATTTATTAATTTATTATCTATATTTCTTGGAATATAATATAAATGATGACCCATTGAGGTTCTATATTTCTTAGTTTAGACACCTTCAGGTTTATATATATTATGTTCTTCTAGAATGGACAGATTGTTTTTTCAAAATCAGTTATGAGTGATTCAATTCTCATTTCTTCTAAAGAGATAAAAATTTCAACTATGTGTTCTTTAATTTTACCAAAATTATCACATTCACCAAAACAAACATGAATTGATTCTTCAAAACTCATTGATTTTTAATTATACGCCCTATAGTCTTCACAAGTAGATGATTATCCTAGAAAGATTCCTTCCCCAAGCTTTAGATCATGTTTACCATGGTTTTCCTTATTATTTAATATATACACCCTTCATCCAAATAATTTTATGTAATTTACTTTAGGTTTTATATTATTTCAAAGTTAATAGGGTGTTTTTTCAAAATAGGTCTTATTAAAACTATATTCATCATTTATAAATTTGTGTATATATATTCTTCCAAAAAATAGGTACGAACACTAAATTAATTTAATATTGTCCTAGAAATTTCTTGAATATTTTTATTTATCATTCCACTAATTTAATTTTATTTAGGTATTCTTTATTATGAGAAGGTTTGGTTAATACTAAAGATTTATAAAAAAGAATTAAATTTTTAATACTCAAATTCTCCACCATGATCACTTCTTAATTAAATTATATTAAAATATTTTTCATTTTGAATAATTTCAAAATGGTTTTCAAAATTAGTAAATGCTTCAATTTTTTGTTTTAGAATATAAACTCATGTAAATCTTTAAAAATAATCAATTAATAAATGAACATTAAATTTTATAGCCAAACATTCTACCCTTTATAGTTTAAAAATCCATATGGATAAGTTATAGTTGTTTAGATATAGAAACATTATTTAATAATTTGATTTTTTTTTGTAATTTCCCAATTTTTCATGCATCCTAGAATCTATAATTATAAAATTTAAGATTAGAAATATCTGAAACTAAATGTTTTTGATTCAATTTATATAAATTAAATACATTGTTGTGTCCAAGTATTCTATGCCATATCTAAGACTCATCTGTATTAGAAGTTAGAAAATTAAATTTTTGTTTACATAAGGAATCATGATCTAGGGTATAAACATTTTATATTATAGTTTCTTTAAATTTATACACTTTTTATTTAAAAACAGAGCATAAATTTTTAGAGAAATAAACATAAAAAACATCATCATAATGTTTAGAAATACTTATCATGTTGTGATTTAGCCCTTGAACATACACCAGTTTTTGGATTGAAATTTTATTTGGATCTCCAACTATTACTACACTAACAATCTTCCCTATACCATTTTCTCTAAATGTGACTACCCCCCATCCATTTTTTCTGTGTTTGAAAATTGGAAGAGTCTCCACTCATGTTTCTTGCGCACCTACTATCCTTATCTAATACAACATTTATGTTCTTATGGAATTTTTTCTATAAAATTAATTAAATAAGATTTTATTTTGGTACCCATTTTAGGTCCAGTATTGTCAGTAATAAATGATTCGGGAATATATATTTCCCTCATTTTTCCAAAATTTTGATTACATTCACCAAATGTATTTTTGGAAATAACATGCTTTTTAATTCCACTTATGTGAGTATTTTTACCCCGTACTTCTTAGAATAATTTCCTTTCAATCCATAATAGAAAAAGGTATCATTTTTAAAAAAATTTACAAAATATTTTTCACACATCATTATTTTTTATCCTTTTCTTCATATTCCATATTTTTCATTTTTTATAACCTTTTTTCCAAGAATCTCATTTACAAAATTTTATCCTTTGGTTAATATATTAGCATCACTTATTAAGAAATCTACTTCGTCTTATTATTCTTTTATTCTACTTTCATGAATTTTACAATTTGATGTAGATGTATTAATGTTTTAGCATAATTTTTGATGTTTTTTTTGAATGGAATCCTTTTTACATAAAAAACATTATAAATACTCTTTAGTGACATATTAATTTTTAAAAATTATTTGTATTTTAATTCAAGAATTGAGAAATAAGTAGATAATTTTCTACTTGATCAGCTATAATAATTAGAAGTAGAAGAATAATATTATTGTACATCATCTTCTTCCTTAAAAATAATGCACATGTTTTATTTTAGATTTTTTTTCACTGTTTCTAAGTTGGTTTTATAGGCACTACTAGAGTTTACATACACACTCCTTATATCCTTGAAATCTATTTTTACATCATTCTCATAATCAATTTTGTTTCTAATTTTTCTATCCCATATTTCTCCATTATTCCTTTAATTAGGGAAAATTAGGAATGATATGACCCATATGTTTCCATTCATAACATATTACTTATTTAAATCCATTCTCTTCTTTTTTAAAGGATTTTTTGAATCCTCTATTTTTTATTATATAATTTTCTAAATTTTTTATCTAACTATGACCGTTTCATTTTACAATCTGAAAAATATGAATCTTGTGAGATTTTTACATGTTCTTTCATTTTCTCTTCTTAGTTATAAGATATAGGTTTAAGGAAATTATTTTACATTTTAACTATCTTAGGATCATCATCTTGAGCCAATATCTATTTTTTTACATCATCAAGGATCCACTAAATTCTTTCATTGTAATATCATTTAATATTAATTATTGTCTTGTAGTATAAAATATTCAATTCAACATTGAGTATTGTATTCTATGTACTTTCATTGCTTCATCCAATTGAGTAGTTACAGTTCCTTAGGGGGAAAATCATTCACTATTTATGTCAATTGCCCATTAATTTGGTTGATGCTTTCACCATCATACATCCTAATGGTATCAAACTTCTTTTTTCTGTAGCGTACCTTAATATTGCAACATTTCAAATTCATTCATATGAAACAATAATCATGTGCCACATTTTATATGTTTTATGACATTGTGATACTTTATTTAATTCATCTTGAAAAAGCCCACTGAGGATATCATTCATTGATTTTAAGTTATTGTTATAGTCATCTTATTTTGTATCATCCCATGTTTTTGGTTTTTTATGAATTGTATATAAAGTGATAATATTCATATAGACTTTAAATATAATATTTTCCTGATACATGATCAAATGAGATTTTCAAAATACATAGTTATCACAATTTAATTATGTATCACAAGTCATTAACATACCTTATACTCTGTATGGACCTTATTCTATGAGCTATCTAGAGATTATATGGTTAAAAAACTCCCCTTTTATACCAATTGTTTGGTTCTAATAATACAATGATACACATGAGGGGGTGAATTATTTATTTTTTATAATATTGATTGATTTTATATTTTACCTTTATTTTCAATTTTTGAAGATGTGTATAATTCTATTCTGTACGTGGTTTGAGAATTAGATAAATACTAAATATGAACACAATAATTATTATAGTGTTATAGATCACAAAGATCATCTATTACACTCCACCAATACACACTCTATAATCTTGGTGATTTTTACTAGAATGTTTATTAAATAATAAAACCTTAAAAACTATGTGAAGGTATTTGACATCTTTACAAGAAGGCTTTACAGATCGTTTTGGTTCTCTTACAGATAACTAAAAATCTACCACTTAGTTTGAGAATCTAAAACTTTACCACGACTGAGTCCAAGTAGTTTAAAATACAAAAAATAAAATAAGTTTGATTTTATTAAGAACACATGTTAAAATTCATAGATTGAATAGAAACTAATATATGAAATTTAACTTCAATAACATAGTATAAAATAGATCTTCAATTTTTACATTCTTTATTAAAAAATTAGAAAATAAAACCCAAACATATTTTTAAATATGTGTGTATTCATAGTGTATCTTCATTAGAATAACATATTTGTTCAATATTTTTTTCACGGTATTAGTTATAAATATAAAAAGATTTTGTAAATACATGGTGATATATAAAGTTAGAATAATCTTAGTACTTATAAAACAATATTGGATTTCATTAAGTTTGATAAGATCTAAAAATTTTATAGTTATTCAAAATTAAAGCATTTAAAAGAGTTGTAACTTCCATTAAACGTAGGAGTGGTTTAATATGTTGAATAAGAGACTTTGAATTTGTTGTAAAAAACATTAACATGATGTTTACATCCATTGAAACCATTGTAGAAATCAGAGAAAATATTTTTAGTTAATACTCCGACATTGAATAGTCAAATGTAGTGGTCCTTCATGTGATGACAAAAACTAAAAAATAGAGTTGTCAATATACAGTTGATCAAAAATGTATGGTTGATGTACCATGCATTTGTTTCCATAAATTTAGGGTTCATTTCAAATGTAGGGTTCTCAATCCTTCAAATTATATTTTTATAAATTTCCAAAAACCCACATTGAATGGTTGAGTGGGAACGTGAACATACAAAAACAACATTAGAAATTTTAACATCAATGAAATACATCAAGCCATTCCAAATTAACATTAGATGATTGGCCTCATGAATCCTATGAAGACTCTAGTCAATAAATCATTTACCCCAATTTGGCTCCTCAAGAATGTTATCCTCAAAGAGAGATTTAATCTTTCCCCAAATCCTAGTATACTCCTCTAAATAAACCTTTCATTCATTAAAGCCACAATGCAAAATCTTAAGTGTTGATCCAATCTGCCTGATCATCGATGGTGACAACATGCATCATCTATTCTTGTAACTTCCCACCATATTACTCAGAAATATTTATAATAAATTAATTTCCTTCACGCATGAGTAGTTTTATGTCTGGAGGTTGGATGGATTCTTTATTCATCATTCATAATCTCCTTTATTTATCTAACTAGAAATGATCGACCAATGACTAGAATATGACCACGGGGAACTCATACATAGAGAGTCTCAAATCATTCTCATGCTCGAGATGACTAACTTTTTAGCACAATATATTCCATAATGTCTACCTACTTCCATTTGGATCTATCAACCTTACCAAGATGAGGTTGACCCTTGAACAACTTATTATCATCAGACCCCTTTCAGGGGGACTTCCCATGTTTTGTTGGACCCAATATCATTACTTTTTGATCTTGTGATCATTGTCATAGATAATTTGGAGGGTCCTACTAATACCTTGTTTTCATTCCATTTATAACTGGATACCCACCAAAATATAACACCTTGTGTTCTCATTTTTTTATCTTGAAATGAAATATTCATCAACTTGTCTCACTTACTCATAGTCATAGGAACTATTAGAATGTACATAAGTACCGTTCCCTCCTTCCAATGACGAATCTTCTATAAGAACATCCTCAATTGAAAATGAAATCAAGGATGATTCCTCTATCTCATTCATGTTCTCATAGACCTGGTGCTTATTCTTCTTAGGCTACACAATATTCCACCCCTTTTCATTCTCTTCAGTCTCCTATATCTTTTCAAACTTGTTCTTGAGATTATTTTTTGAATGAGATCACTTTTTGGCATTTTGGTTATATCATTTTCCTTTAGAAACATGTTTATTAGGCTTAGTACCTCTCATCAAGGCCTATGGGATGGTATCTTTTTTATTGACAAAACAAGTCACTATATGAGAAGTTACAAATCTCCCTATCACCACCATAAGAAGAGTATTATCTAAAGAATTAATTGAAGACACTATAAATACATATGAAGGGTTCTCTAGGATAAGAACATGAGGTAACTAGTTAGAAAATCGTCACTATAGATATGAGTCATTCACAAATTCATTATGTTAACAATTCCAGACCATCACATCAACCTTGGGGACATCGATATCACTAATTTGGTAAAAACGATTGTCATAAAAATTCAAACGAACATGTTAAGCACTTTTTTCATCCCTATAGATGTGACCCCCTACATTACAACAAAATTAGAAGGAGAAAACCCTGAATCCCATTGGTTTAACCTTGACCTTGTATGAGAATCAACATGACCCTCCTAGATTTCAAGGTCTTCTTCTTCCATAAAATACAATCAAAAATTTTAAGTAACTGGTAAGCTCCTGATAGAGTTAAAATTACAATTTACTCCAATTATAACCTCCATAAAAGAAGAAACATCTCTTGTTGTGCCTTACAAATAAGCCCCTAGATAATATTATTGTCCATAGACAAAATGATTCACAAAGAACATAAATCAACTCAAAACTCAATGATAACATATTATTTTTAATGATACCCCATTAAATATCAATCAAAATAAAATCCACAAATGGATTTGATATTTACACTTCAACATAGATCAAAGGACCAGTAGGATGGAAGAGTGAATGGGTCCTAATATTAGTGCATAGTAATCGACCAACTAAATTACAAAGCATCTTAATGATTAATATTTTTTTAAAAGAAATAGGTAAACTGTTGAAGAAAAACCAAATATCCATGGTCGAAGGATCCCACTTTAAATTGAAATTGAAGGTCCATTAGGATAAAAATAACTGAAACCCATTGCTGGAGTATAGAGCATTAGACTCTAACAAGATCATATCCTCCTCTATAGTGAAACGAATTAAAGGATTGTGTGAATATAAGAGAGTGGTAGTCTACTGTTACTATAAAACCTAATATTCAAAAGAAACACATCGAATGTATTTACTGAAGGATTACGAGTACCAAACTGAGTGACCAAGGATAAGCTAATGAGCACCAAAACATCTGTGAATTCCAAAGATGAAATTTGAACCCTTAAGAGGTTGTCATCCTATGGAGACACCTTAAGGATGGGTCTTATTTTAGGGAATGAGGGTATAAAATTGTGTTATTAAAGGGGTTAAACGGCTGATTTCACATTTTTAGATGGGCCATAGTGCATCCTATCCAATCCATATGGGGAGGTATAGGGGGTAGGTTTCTCAATCCATACATTTCCTTTTCTCAAATGCAGGGTTCCATCGAAACATATGGTGGATAACAAAGATTTTTTCAATAAAATATGGTACATGATTCAAATGTTCAATTTCAAATTTAGGGATTTTGATCCATATATTATTCTTACAAACAAGGATATAAACAAAATTTCCAGAATACATTCTAAACACATTCAATTTTTTTTAATAAATATTATAACCTATAGAAAAGATAACTTTTCTCCAAAAATAAATTCCTAAAATATACATAAGGCAATTTAAATACAAAAGAAGACACAGTTATTTGTGATCATAAAAATTATTATGATTTATGCTGTATTTATTAGATAATAGATGCCTAAAACTTATTTCACCCACCCAGGTTAATTGGCACCGCTTCCCTAGTAACCCATTCCATCCTCATAGAGTTTGAATCCAAAATCCATCATATATTTTATCAAAAACTTATGATACCACTTTTTCATTGACCCTACCTCTAAATATACCCCTCCAGGGATAGAAATTAATGATGGGAGAAAATAAATCCCAATTCCCACCTCCATTAGGTCTTGGGTTAGTGATAAGAATCGAGGGATACAAATCTATCATACTAAAGGCATTACCCTCAATTATAAAACATGATTGGGATATAGGATAAAAAACACCAAGAAAATATGTCATAAATATATAAAATCAAACTAAAACTATCCCAACATGAATGAAAAATGTCAATAGATACAAATAAATGACTCCAAATTGAATTACTAAAAGAAAATTCTTTCAGTAGAAACTCAACAACAACTCTAAAAAATGTTTGGAATGTGCAGATCTTTCCATAAAGTCCTCTTAAAAAAATGAAAAACAGTTTATATAAATTGGGAGAACATACAAGTATAATAAATATGATTACACTCTTTGTCTAAATTGAACATGTTGAACCAAGATACTTATTCCCCAGTGAACAAAAAATAAATTTGACAAGGACATAAAAAGGCCAACAAAACAATCTTATTCATACCATGGCTCACTAAACAGATCATGCATACAATATAATAATATAACAACAAGAACATAATAATGAAAGGAACCCGAAAATCACTTCCCCGTTGATTTACTACATCCAAAACCCATCATCAAACATATTTTACTACCATCCCTTCCATACATACCACAACACATCTCACCCAAAACATTTGGGTCATTACAGTAAACCTCACCCAGACAACACTTGGGCCAACACATCACATCTCACCTAAAGACTCATATGCAAAAACATCACATTTGATCACATAACCAAGGATGAAAGGCATCATAAACATGAATTATATAAACCTTGTATCCTACACCTACCATACATGGCTCCCACCACATATCATATCACACCACCACCACCTCATCACATCACATCTCACTCAGAAACACATGGGACATCACATCAAATATCACCCATGTATACATAGGGCACACATTGCATCCCACCCAGAAACAGAGGATCTATAAATCCGTAAGGTAAAGCATAGAAGAGGGGTTAGTAATCCATTTATTTCACCATAATCATGGATATTGGGAAAACATTCTAATCCCAGAACCTCTAAGTGTTAGTATGTTTATCCAAATCTTGTGTGGCACATATAGAAAATAATAATAAAGGACAAGATATATAAATAGCACATAATAAAAAATCTACAGGTTCACAACAACTCCAGTAGAGTATACCAGATCACCACTACTCCACCACACATTATCCACCATAACCACTACCTATACTTTATAGAACACACCATAAAACCACCTCATAATGAAACATATCCTACATTCATTTATAAGTTCCACCATATTTATTCATTTATCCATTATAATTTTCATTTCACAATTAGACATCCCATTCCTTTATTAACCTCATTCTCAATTTAACACATCTGTTTCCATTACATTATATTCAGTTACCAACCCATTCATTTATTCATTTTATTTAACACCATAATTTATTCAATTATTAACTGGGTATTTAACACATCAACAACACATAATAGCTTTCCTGACTCATAATAACCATTATCATAATACTGAAACCATCACCACCACACCACACATCCATCATCATTATTTCACATCATTCACGAAGGCATATCACCACAAAAAACACAAATCACAACCAAAACACAACCATAATGACTACACACAAAAGACATTTCACCCCACAACCACTGAACACCTTATCAAAAAACTAACCACATCACATTCATGCCATCCAACCACCGAATCATATGACAACACGTCACAAATGCCTTCTGGTAACCTCTATCACCACATAATAACTAAAACCACATAGGGAATCTAAAAATCACAACAGTCAAAACAATAACACATCCTCGCATCCATAATTTATTTTGGGGATTTTATCACATTATTTATTTTTTTAGAAAGGTAATTGTCACACAGACTAGATTTACATTGGAATATAATTTATTAAACATGTTCACGTTCTTACAAATTTTATTTAGGGTTTAATAAAAAAACATAGAATGGTTTGTCACAAAATAGTATGTACAACGAAAATTATTCTTACAATAGATATTAATTTTTGTAATGGAATCATCAATACTAAAGACATTAAAAATCAAATAAGTAAAAAAATAAGATTACTCCCCATCACTATCATTTTCAGATTATGCTAATTAATTATTCTTATTTATATGACCATTAACATCCAAAAATTGGAAGTAAAAACCACAAAAATCCCACAAAAATCATGTAAAAGAGTGAGAACAATGATCACCTTTGTTTAAGATGTTTTCATGATACGCTGCACAACACAGGGCGGAGAAGAAACAACCTATAAACTTCAAATGCACAAGGAAAACTTATATCTGCCTAAATCACTAGATGGGACCATCCAAACACCACAAAAAACACACACCAAATTGAGGAAATGTCACCACATTTTCGCCCTAAACATGAACAGAAGTAAAAATAATGGGGAATAGAGAAGAACTCGCCACTGATCTCCAAAACACAACCATTGAAAACTAATTCTCAAAGTTGGAGAGGGAGGTCATGAAGATCCTTTAAAGAAGCTGGGGTTCTACTCAAAAATGAGAAAAGGACATACCAAATGGTAGGTATTAGTTGAGCCTTCATGTCATATATAGGATATAATTAACCCCTTTCATGTCATTAATTAATTATTTATTATGTGAATTCCCTAAGCCCATATATTACAAGCATTGAATTCCATATTCAAATATTTAATTCCTTTTACATCAAAATTAAAGGCTACAAAACAACAAATAATTAAAATTATAAATTCCCATTTTATGACTTGTATCTATTCAACACATTATACCTAGATATATTCAAGTAATAAAAACAAAACCACACGATACTTTAAACATGTATTCATGAAGAAAATGAATCTTTTATATCATGAATTTATTACATCTATAGGGGTGAAATAGAAAATCTAGATAGTCTCGTCATTCCTTCTTCTAAACACATCCATCCACAAAAACTAGAAAAGTAATGTGTTCGGAAGACACGATCCTTTACAAAATACATTGGTTTGAAACCCTTACATTTCCCTGTAAGATTCCACCTTTATATTGAGATTTAAGAATTTAGAGGATTGGATTTTAGTTAAAAAGAGATGTAAATAATTTTTCTAGGAGGGTTTCAATATAGTTTTTTAAGATTATTGAAAAAATGGAATTTTGGGAAGTGATACAAAATGGGTGATTAATGGTTGCTTTATAGGAAATGAAGAGGGGTGTATTTTAATAATATATTGAAAAATTTATTATTTTAGCCTAAGAAAATTAATAATGTTCATCCATAGGACTATTAATAGTTTTTTATTAATATATATTTATATTATTTATATTTAAACATACCCAAAAATATATATAATGTTTGAAATATTTGTTTTCTAAATAATTAATAGGAAATGATTTCATTAAAATAAAATATAATTTAGGCGTTCAAAATCTATTTATAGGTTTAAAAATTTAGATTATTATTTCTAAATTTCTTATTGTACACATTAAAAAAATTATCCATTAACAATGTTTCAGAAATTATTGAGTTTTATTCACATTATATTAATGTCATAAATCACACAATATACACAATATTATATTTTTACCATTCACCACAAATTCAAATTTTATAAAATTCTAAAAGTAATCCTACTATCTTTTCAAAATTATGATTCAAAATATGATTTCCCTTTTTTAAATATATATATATATATATCTTTAATTATATTATTTAAATTTTAATATGAAAATTAATGTTTTACTAAATAAGTGAAAACATACATTTATAAAAATTTATTCTGTTCCACACTTTTAGTTGAGTGATCTATTAAATAATTTTGTAATAATGTAAAATTGATATTTAATTATTTAATTGGTAATAAAAATTATGTATAAAGTTATTCCTTATGGGTTTTTTACTTACTATTCTAACCATCATATTAGTATTCAAATGATCACATTTCTGATGGTCAATTTACCCCATTATAACGGGTATATAGGCTTTATAATTCTTATATATAGAAATTAATTCATGAATTATTTAATAAATCTATTTTCCCTAAATGTTATCTATATTAAAATTATGAAATTACTATATTATTTTAATTTTTTTCATCTTTTTCACGGTGTTATTAAAAAATATGGTATTTTAGAAGACTATGGACTAGTAGAATTTGAAATTTTATTTGTGCCATATATTTGATTTTAGTATCCCATTACATTATTTATAAAGTTATAGAATGAATTTATCCTTTTTTAATGTTATATATTTTAGGAATAAAATACCAATTGTTTCCTTATAAGTTATATTCTATTTATTTATATTATTACTTTATAATTGAATCAATATTTTATAGGAAAAAATTATTTTATAATGTAAATTTATTAGAAGATATATATATATATATATATATATTATGTTTATGTCCTTAAAAAATGAATTCAATTTTAAAATATATTTTATTTAAAAAATTATACATTGAAATTATGGGATGTTATAAAACTAACCAAAGTCCTATAATGTTTTTAGGCTTGTGAGTTTCCATATGCAAAAAATAAAATTGGATCCTTCAACAAGTACACATCATGTACTTTTATAAACATCATGTAATTTTAAAATAATATTATTAGAATGCATGAATATTTGAACCCATAAAGTACAAGAGTTTCATGATAATGTCTATTTTTTATAAGTTCATTATTAAATGAAGTTATTTTTTTCTTATTTTATTTTCTCTCTCACTTCTTACCTTATATACTAATGGGAGATATTGAGTTGTCTATCAATTATTTTTCTCTCCCTTTTCCATGAGAATCTAGGAATTTGAGTTGGTGGATTTATATTTTCATATTGTGTAGTGTATATTATTATGATAGTAATTTTAATTTAGTATGTTTAGTTTTTTTACCTCTTTCTTTATCACCAATTTAACTACATGAGAATTAGGTATTTTAGAGTTTAAGTAAAATTAGTAAAATATGTGGTTTTATTTTAATATAAATTGATGTTGGTTTTAAAATATTAATAAAAAATACTATTATCTAATGGAATGTTGTGTATGAGAATTCCCTCATCCTAGGGGTTCATTTATATAAGAAAAATTAAATAAGTACCTCCAATATAAGATATGAATTTTACAATTAAAAAACAAAATTACAAAATTATTATATTATTTTAATTATTTATTTAGCGACCTTGACTGTAGAAGCCCCGATCCAGTGCCTAATACATTTACAATAGAAAATATAAAGGATGCATATCCCAAAAGACCAAATATTTTAGTAGTCTCAGTAAACTAGATGCATTCATGAGTCTTGTATTACAAATGAATTCACAATTTAAATTATAATTTTTTGAGAATAAATTTATTTCATCTAAAGTATCTCAGAATATCATTAATAGTAAACATTGTAGAATCTTTGGGAAAGGAAAAATAAGGGCAATCTCAAATTATTTTTGAGGGTTGTGTAGCGTGGAATAAGTAACAAATCAATGGGCATAAAAAATACTGTAAGTTAAAAAAAACTAAAAACGTATTCCATGAAATCAATAAACTGAGATATATGTGCATAAAATATATGGATATATATAACTGAAATAAAAACCGAATTAAATAACTTTAATATCATGATAAGATAAGGCAAAATCAATATTTAATGATTAATAACTGAAAACACATTCAATTTAATCAATAAAATGAGACTGAAATGCATCAATAGATTTTTTTCATATTGAAAATATCATGGGTAATAATAAAAAAATTTAGAATGAAGGTAATGATTAAGTATTGGATGTCATATCTAAGTCACATGAAAAACTATACCATTAAGACCATTGACAATAGTTTTTAACAAAATAGGTAGAACCCCATTTTATTTGGCCAACCAATTTGTCTCATAAGACATATTGATGTATCTAGGGGATGTATAATGTTTGGGGCCCACAAGTCACTACCAATCCAAATCATTCCTTATATATTAAATAATTTATTTAATTCAAAAAAAATCTGACTTAAAAAATATATATATTGAGTAAATAATACAAATTAATCAATATTTACTAAGAATTTTATTAGAGGGGTGTCTTGGCCCAATAGGCCAATATAAATTTATTGATGGAAAAAAGGATACATGATATGAACATTAGGGATTTTACTATAGTCATTCTAAAAAAGAGGATTCTAATTAGTAGATAAATCATCGATCTATATTATCTCTTTGTTGATTACTTTTTTTTTGATCCCATCTTACATCATGTTTTCTTCCCAATACACATTTGCAAGAATATAATTGATCTTTGATAGAATTGTGAGACAATGCATATATCTAGTAATAAGATTCCAAGACAAGTGTATCAAGCCATTCTGAATATATTCCAAAATAGTGGTAGATTCAATTTCAATCCAAAGATTATTCACGCATTTAATATTGTCATATTTAACAACCTGTGTCATGCTAAGAATTACATCTTATAATGTAGAAGAGGTTCCATATGTTCTAAAGAAATATCTAATGGTCTTTCAATTTTGGTTCCAAAATATATTAGTACATCCAGGAAGATCCGAGTGACCTATTGAAGCTCCATTGATGATGATTTTTTTCCATCCAGAAAGGGGGGGGGGTGTCTTCTTGATGACTTCAAGAAGGAAAATTCTCAACATGTACTTTCCAAGGACTCCAATTATTTGTAGGACTATGATTTCCTGCATCGAGTTACAGCAGTGGCCAGACAGTATGTAATTTACACCCTTTTCTGTAGTGATGAGGTGGACAAAATCCACCTGAATGGATAAATCCTTCTTTCTATATTATATGTCTTTCCAGCTTCTCCAAATAATATGAATTTTTATTCTACATCTTCTAGGATGTGATTTTTCATTTTCTGGGAGTCCTAAACTATTGTGAAATGTAGTAGTAAATCCAAATTCTAGGAATATCATGTAGTTTATTTTCAAATATTTATTGAAGTGATTTCCATAGAGCTAACATTGTGGAACTTGACAAGAATTGATCTGTAATATCCTCCAAATGCTTGTTATAAAACGAACTCCTCAATTATAAGAAAATTCCACTAGTTTTTATGTAGTGATTAGTATAGAGTTTATTGTGAGAAATCCTCCATATGATGATCAGTCATGATGGTCTGATATAAGGTTAAACAAAATATTTAATTCAAGAGAAACTATAATCAGAATTAAAACTAGAGTGGTATAAACTTTTGGATTAAAGAGTTTCATTCTTAGCTAATTCCCATAATAATGGTTCCTTATGTAGAGGAAATATATAATGGGTTATAAGGATGTGGATTTCATCAGTCATCTTCATAGTGGTAAAATACAAAATTTTAGTAATTGACACACTAGTGTCTAGTGGGAGATTCTATATACTAGTAGAATAGATAAGTGGTGTTCCCATCCAATTATCAAGCCAAAATTTAAGATAAGAGTCCCTACAAGAAATCTCTCTTGAGTGAGACATGATGTTAAGAAAACAGGATGAGATGGATGACTAGATTGGAGATCGTATATAAGAATTAATACCCTTTTTAGTTTATAAATTAATCTACCTCTTAGAAAGATAATATATATCAAGTCAATAAAAAAAATATTCCCAGTAAATCTTGAATGAATCAATTTATTGAATAACTTGAGATTCTTGATTCCCATTCCACCATTAACAATCGGTTTGTGGATGTTATTCTAAGAGATGGTGACTAATTTTCTTTCCTGTGTACTACCACTCCATATAAAATTTCTAATGTAGAAATTTAGGTGTTTGATTAGGGAAATGGTCCATTTATATATCATATAGGAATGAACTAGTTTAAAGACAATGATGTATTTTAATAGAAAAAATCACATCAGTCATAGATAGAGACTTCCCTTTCCATAAATAGAGATGATTAACTATTGGATCAATAGTTTTGATGAAGAGACTAGATTTAGGTTTTCCCCAGAAAAGAGGGACTCTAAGATATTGCATGGTAATGGAGCCTTCTATAATTCCCTGCTGAAACAGAAGATGATATCTTCATGTAGTTGTAATTATTTTCCCAAAATAAGAGAAATATGTATTATAGTTAATGTCCTACTCAAATACATCTTTAAATCATTAAATATTTTTATAGATATTTTAAAAATTTATTTTTCCTTATTCTAGAAAAAGGTTCGTGTCATCGTCACGTAAAAGGTTAGCTGGAGTGGTAAGGTTCCATGAATCTTGAATAGGAATTGGCTTTCATTGTTCACTCATTTGAGTAATAATACTTCCCAAATAGTCCTTCATGATGGAAAAAATAATTGTAAAAATTGGATCACCTTTCCTGACTATTTTGTATGATTTCAAAAATCATTCTGGGGAACCATTAATGATCATAGAGATATGAGAAGACTCAAAAAGTAATTTAACCCATTTAATTAAATATCCATTGAATCAAAATTTGTGAAGGAAATTATAAATAAGGAAATAATCTATAGAATCAAAAACTTTTATGATATCTAGATTAAGAGAAATAAAACCTCCTACGGTAGGTTTATTATGAAGGTTAACACATTCAAAGGCTGTGTTAATGCTGTATTATATCATTCCTCATTTCAAAAACCCAAACTAGTTCTAAGATACAATTTTAAATGGAATATTGGTGATCCTATTGGAAATGAGTCTAGTGATAATTTTATAGATGATGTTGATGAGGTCTATAGGTCTGATAACATAAAATTTAGATGGATTTTCAACCTTGGGTATAATTTTGAGGAATTTTTCATTAATTCCACGAGGTAACACACATATAGAGAAATAGGTTTTGAACAGTATACAAACATAAAAATGAATAACAACCCAAAATTTTTGGAATAAAGAATTAGTTAAGCCATCAAGACCTATGGAACTTTCAGTCTTTTGGATCAAAGATGCATATAAGATCTCGATGTCTATAAAGATACTATTAAGTCTAATGTTTTCCTCATCACCGAACATGTTTGGAATTATTCTTTCCTCGAGGACTTTATTAAAATAATGGTCAATAAATAGATATTAGAAATATGTGATAATATGATCTGTAATACACTCATCATTGTCAACGAGTCTGTCTCTATCTTTTAGTAGTGTGAGAAACCCACAAGCCTTCCTAGATCTTTATAGAGCATTATATAATTTCTTAATCTGGTACCCTTCATTATTTTATTTACATTTGAAAGTCTTTTTATGGATATTTTATTTATAGGAAATAATAATGTTCATATTAGATGTTATGTCAATTTCTTTTTGGATATTCACATGAAATTCAGAATTAGTGAACTCTTATTGAATATGGTTAATATCATCTTTAAGATAGACAATCTCATTCTCCATTTGGTTGGAATTATATTTTCACCAACCATTGACCTTGTATTTCATGATTTTATGCTTCATGTGGCATGAAAAAACATAATTTATACAGTGAATAAAGTTCCATGAATTAGTCACTATCTTATAAAAATATGAACGTGTGGCCCAAAAATATTTGAATCTGAAAAGAAATATTGGTTTATGTGCCCTAGTATTATGAATGACCAGAATGAGTTAATGATATAAGTTAATCCTTGGTAATGTAATGCTTGATATAGTATCCCATGTATTAAGGGAATGACCATTAGATAAGTATCTCTTAATCTTTCTAGAAACCATTCTGTTTATGTGTCATATATACCATTTACACTTGGATCTAATAAGATTTATTTTCATTATATTTTTCTTATCCATGCATGCCATTAATTTCATTGAGGATAGAGTGTGATGGAAAGCTCCCAATATTTCACATGGTAAAATATTTCATTAATTCCTCAAAGAATAATCCAAGAGTCCTGAATTACAATATTTATGGACTCTATATTCTACCAAATATTTATCCTTTTATTACATTTTCTTTTCACATACACAATTATACAATATAAAATGGAATTTTAGATTTCTTATTCACAGGTAATAATATGTTCATAAACATTAAAGAAAGTGGTTTCATAAATAGAGTTGTGGGAAATTACCCATAAGGTGTCTATTTTTATAGAATCATTATTTCCACAAGTCAGTCTATAGCCACTATTTTCTTGTCTAGAAAACTAGGGGAATAAATTTTTTTGGACTTGGTAGTGTCTAAAATTTTTGGTTTATGAACATGAATAAATATTTTCAATGAGGTGGAAAAATCATTGTTTTTCACTCCTTAGTTGTTCAAAAAAGATAAGATTCATTTGAACATGTGATTGCGGTAAGAACCTCATTTATTTCTTTCCTCACAACTTATTCTTCATGTTTGACTATATGGTGGGTCGACCATTAATTGTTTCATTTCTAAGATTTCCAATATGGTCTATATGGGAATGAGTTTTGTGGGATCTATTCGAATTTAGAAAAAAAAAATTTGGGGGATATATGCTAGTTTTCACACCATAATTATTATAAGAACTATCAATATCTTATGCTCTTTTCAGATTCAAAGAGTGATTTGTAACACCCCGAGCTTCCACGATACGCTTCTCATTCAATAATACAATAGCTTGCATTGTACGCAACTTCGAGTTCTAAAACATCGCGACAAATCAAACTAGCCGTTATGAATAGTAATAACCACTTTTTAAAATTATAGAAATTTTATATTACAAAATGGACTTCATTTTTGTATTCGTAATATCGAAATTAGCCTATGTTGAATTTTTGGTATTTTTCTGAGAACTTCTAATTTTTTATGAATAGTGAAAAATACTTAAAACAACTTTTTTAATCAAAATAAATTATAGTGATAAGTTATACTATTGAGTGGATTTAATGTATAATTAGAATATATTTTTACCATTTTATCCAATGGTGGTCATTAGAATTAATTTAACATTGAAATTGGACATAAACAATTGCCAAACTTTTGATATAAATTGTTTCTTAAAAACACGCTATTTGTTGTAACAGCGGGAATTAATTATGAAATTAATTAATACAACTTATATGTTTGGAATTTTGTAAAATAGACATCATTTTTGAATTCGGAATATCAATTATAGCTTAGGGTGAAATTTTGGCCTTATTCTGAAAAACTTCAATTTTTGATGAATAGTGAAACCACTAAGTGGTAGTTAAATAACTGATTTTTCGTTTAAATGAAATATTACAACTTCTGTGATTTGATTTTCAAAAATCCGACATACATGGTTGTCATTAAGAAGTAAAATGTGGTTCAATGAGATCAAAATAATTTTTTGGTGAATAGTAACTTATTAAGTTTTAATCGCGATTAGTGGTAATTAGGGTAGTTTAAGGTATAAATAATACTTTAATAATATTAAATGACCTAGACACATGTCCCAACCTCATTGGTTGTGTCATGGCCGACCAAGACAAGCCATGGCCTAACTTGGGGACCCCATGGATCCACTTTTGTAGGGAAATAACATAAATTACTTTTTATTTAATGTTAAAGTGAAAATGACACTAACATAAATTGTTCTACTAAAACAATTTTTAAGTAGGGTTACACAAGTCCAAATTTTGACTATAAATATTCATTAGAAAGATAAAAAGATTTCCTACATCATAGTATTTTTTTTATAATTTTTAGACATTAAATAAATTAAATTATTTATGACATCATTATGATGTGGCGATGACCTCATTATTTAACGATTTAAATAAAATGAGAAGATAATGCAAAATCCAAGGATTACACTTGTCCAAAACCAATTGGATGAGTGGATTTCGATGCCTTATCACCTTATCCACGAATTCTATCAATGTGGGACCTTTTAAAACCGAAACACATTTTCAAATAATGTAATGTTCCTTTACTTTCCAAAAGTGCCCCTCCTCTCCTCTTATAAAAGGCCCCCACCTCTACCTCATTTCACACACTCTTCAAGCCATTGGCTCGGCCAACCCCTGCCCATTTGCTCTCTCCACATCCCTCTCCTCATCCTAGAGGATTCCCTTTGGGCAGAATCCTTTCAAAGGAAGCCTTTAGGCTCAACTCAAAAGGAGTTACACTTTTTAAGGTAATTCATTCTCTCATGTTCTTTTGTTTTATTTTGCTTCTCCAACCCCCTAAACTCTTTTTATTTACTTCTTTTGTAACAACACCAGTATCTTAAATATACTAGGATGTTGTTATAAGATTTATTTGAGCTACACTTCCACACAACTACATCAAATAGTTAAAGAACATAAGGTTTCCGTGGATGGCGAAATTCTGCCTCCCGAAACGATGATTGTTCAACACTCATTTAACACCTTCAAAGGTGGCCATTATGATGTCACTATTTTTATATATGATATATAATATGTTTATGTTTTCCTTAAGCTTCTGTTTTTTTTCATTTTGGGCATACCTTTATGGTTTCCATTATGGGTAAAACACGATATCTTCATTTTAGGAAGCGCGGACTACCGCCCCCTGAAAGTGATTTGATTCGTTAATACCATATGTGGGATGTGTGAAGGATAAAGTTAATGATATTATATATGTTATTATACTGGAATTATAATATACTCTCATATCATTATGATTCCATTCCAGAAAATATGAAATAGAAATGGAAGTAGCGTTCATGCGTACGTACGGCTTACCGTCTCCATGAACGGTGCATTTCATTTCTTACCTCTAAATGTGATGTAATATTATAAATGAATGTATGTACTGGATATATATGACATATATGATATCTACATCATGAATACCATTCTGGATATAATGAACCTTTGACCAAATTAACAACATGTAAGTGTAAGAAGCCTATTTTTGACTTAAGAACCAAATACCGACAAAATGAACATTATTAACTTAAATAATTACATAATGTTCATATCATTGTAATAAGTGATATAATAAGGATAATGAAGTTGAAAATGGTTCTTAATAAGGTATATATTAACTCTAGTTTATTATTCAGGAGGTTAAAGAACGGTTGAGTCAAGTCAGACACGAGGTAAGGGAACTTCTTAACCCAACTTCCATTCTTTGGGTTAATCTCCTACTTTCAAATTATGTCATGATATTATTATGTCATATCTTGTATTTTTACATTATTTATGTGTACCTATAGTGAATACACATAATAGATATATTTTATTTAAAAATTATCTTTTAAAGTACTTCGTCTCAATCTCCTTTCATTGAGGCATATTTGGTTTTATACACAAATTTCTTTTATACGGTGTATAAACCCCTTTGACTTTTACGGTTATTCAAAAGGAATCTTTTTATACAAAGCGTTTTGCTAAACGACAAAAGGGAATGTTTTTCTTTCCGTACTTATGCGGCGACAACGACTTCTCCGCCGCCGTGACCATTATTTGAGTTTCGGCTTCCTCTACAAGCCATCATTTTTTTAACGAAAAATAAATACAAAGTTTTAACTTTCTTTTATTTTGGTATTGAAAATGGTTTTGAAAGTGTTTTTATTATATCAATGTGTTGTATTGATATCTTGTGATTGAAATGTGGAAATGTTATGTTTACATTATGCATGTTTTATGTGATACAATTATGTTATGGTTTATGATATGTTTAAACCTATTCATATGAGGAATGTATTGGACTTAATAAGTGACGGGTGGAGCCCGCTATAGCTCCTCGATGCATCGGTAGGTCTCATGAGACAATTAGACGTGGAATTGGCCGAGGCCCTTTCCCAATTTGATTTATGGTTTTGGCCGAGGCCTTAATCATTTTAGATGTCTTGGCCGAGGCCTTGACAAAGTGTTTCAGAATGTCCGGCATTATACATTCCCTCATTATGAAAGTGGTTATTGATATTACATGTGATTATTCGACCAGTAGAATATCCATGTGAAGAAGTAAATGGCATTATCTCATTTTACTTTTGCCATATTATGTTGAAGTTCATGTTTAAGAGGCTTTTGTTTTAGTTATACATTGCCTTAAATGTTAATGTTTATTTATGAAAGCTTCCGCATTATTGTTATCCTTACTGAGCATTTGAGCTCACCCCTTTCAATGTTTAAAAATTTTCCAGGTTGTGAAGAAGTATTTTATGACTGACTTGCAAGAATAATCAGTGAAGATATGAGTGTGGACTATGAAGACCATGTTTTTTTGTAGTTTGTTTAATTTTGATGTAATGAAAGACTTATGAATGTATCTAGTGTTTCCAAGGCTACTAAACTAATCGGTCTTTCGAGACTTGATCCTTTGTGATCATGCCAATGTTACGAAGTAATGCACCGGCTCTGGGTAGCTGGGGTCGGGGCGTTACAGTTGGTATCAGAGGCAGTTTAGTACTAACCTTGGAAGCTAGATTTAGATAAACTCTGATTAGATCACATAGCCCAAAGATAGACTTTGAGGATTAGTATAGAATAACTTCCTATAATTTTGGTATTATAGAGATGTTATGAGTTTCCCGAGCAATACATCCCTGTCTGGATACGAGCAGGTAGAGGCGGCTCTGGCACAGATGTACCTAGGGGTAAAACCCGAAAACACCGCTTTGAGCTAGACTCGAACGGGAACTGGTGCACGACAACGGGCCTTGCTGCACTCTTGGTTACGACACTCCCGGGGGATATGCTTAGGATAATTCTCATTTTATTTACAAACCACTATGAAGGGTTATGAGTATATACTTTCTCAAAGAAAACATTTCTTTTTATGATTATGGATTATATCCATAAATAGTTCAATTTAAGTTAAGTGTTTTATAAGTATGTGATTATGTATTTTGATTCATAAACTAATCTAGTTTATGCCATTGTTTAGAAATGGCGCCTAGTAGAAGGAATGGAAACTGTATCAATGCACGAACTCCGTGTAGGGATTGCCCTCCTGCTCAAGATAATTATTGTGGACCTGAAGATACAACTGGTGCTGATCAACTTATTACCATACTGGGACAACTCACGCAGGTTATGAATAACAACCTTACTCGTATGGAGCACCCTGATCCGCAACGTGGAGGATCAATGCTAGACCGTTTCATGAGGCAACAACCGCCAACCTTCAATGGGAGTACAAATCCTACAGTAGCTGAGCAATGGATAAATTCCTTAGAGAAAATATTCCATGCCTTGGAGAGTAGTGAAAGGGAGAAGGTTGTCATGGCAGTTTACCGCCTCACTGGAGATGCCGATCAATGGTGGTCACTAATTCAAAACACAAAGGAAGATGATGAATTAACAAACATGGAATGGCAGGAGTTCAAAGAACTGTTCTTAGAAAAATACTTACCTCGAGACCATCGAGCGGATATGGAAAGGCAATTTTTGAGTCTGAGACAAAAGGAGGATGAGAATGTCGCAAAGTATGAGGCTAACTTTACAAGGTTAGCGAGGCATGCTGCAGATTATATACGTAACCCAAGAAGTAAGATTGATCGTTTCTTTGATGGGTTAAAACCATTTCTCCGTCGAGCTCTAGTGTCACAATCTTTCTCAACATACGAAGATATAGTCTCATGTGCTATCAAGACAGAAAAGGAATTCTCTAAGTCTTATGACAACAAAGTAAAGCAAGAGAAGAAGAGAACGGTGGAACAAGAGACAGATAAAGGGAAAAAGGGAAAGAAGGATTTTCCATTATGTGATAATTGTGGGAAGAATCACCCTGGTACTTGCCTAAAAGGAATGGGAGTCTGTTATAAATGTGGAGAAAAAGGTCACCAGGCACGTGATTGCAAGGGAAAGAAAGAGGCTGTCAAAGTTGAATGCTACAATTGTAGAGAAATGGGTCATTATGCAAATGAATGTCCTAAGCGTCAAGGAAACTTACCTCAGAAAAGGACAAGGGATCAAGGACAATCTTATGCTATTACTACAGTTGAAGCAGAATAACTAATGTATTGGGGCTTTTGGACTCATGGATTATATTCTGGTTATTAGAATAATGTGATCTATATAAGGATTGTACTGCAGTACTTTTTGATTTCAGTAAGGTTTTAATATGATTAAGGTAATCATATTTTTAGTATGTGACAATAAGAGAAACTAATATTTGTTTGGGGAATCTGATAAATTGATTTTGGAATTAAGAGACCTTTTAGAGAAAGTCTGGATAGAGGTATTTTGGATAACTATAAAGGTTGGAGTGGATTAAGTTGAACCTTGGATAGTAAATTTAAGGTTAAAAATTTTCTGGATATTATTCTTGGAATACTATAGTTTTATGAAAAGGACAACCTGCAGGGTGGGGCATAACCCGTCGCGTCGGACACAGCTGCAGGAATCGAACCCACAACCATAGTGCGACAAGCCTTTATTTCCTACCACTAGCCTACAAGAAGTCCCTGGTTATTACAAAATAGTTTTACTAATCTAAATGGTATGTGTTAACATTTTGAACCTTATACAATTAGGATAAGTATAATATTTTTGAGTTCTATTATCTTTTTGAGTGAAAGATGAGTTGAAGGTTGAAACTCTAATTGTCAAGCATAAATATATATATACCTATCTCTTATTCAATGAATAAATTAATTCTTAAACTTTAGTAAAGGGATATTAAAACAAAAAAATGTGTTATCCTAATACCTTATGTCTTGTTGAACTGATGATATTTTAAATCAGCATAGATTGAAGGCTTTGAGGCCCTCAATTTGACAGTTGATTGTGATTGATGACCTCAATCACTCCCTACAAATATTTACGTTTTTCCTCCAATTATATGTCTTTAATTGCCACCAATGTTCTCCTTATCGAGATGATAATTTGGTGGTGACTTTCTTATTTCCATTTCCCTCTTATTAAGGCTAAATTTTATTAACCTTATTTCCGATGTGGGTTTTCCACAAAGGTATTTTCTCTTTTCAACCTTTTATTTTCCAAGAAAAATTTCAAATTGCGAGGACGCAATTTATTGAAGGAGGGGAGAATGTAACACCCCGAGCTTCCACGATACGCTTCTCATTCAATAATATAATAGCTTGCATTGTACGCAACTTCGAGTTCTAAAACATCGCGACAAATCAAACTAGCCGTTATGAATAGTAATAACCACTTTTTAAAATTATAGAAATTTTATATTTCAAAATGGACTTCATTTTTGTATTCGTAATATCGAAATTAGCCTATGTTGAATTTTTGGTATTTTTCTGAGAACTTCTAATTTTTTATGAATAGTGAAAAATACTTAAAACAACTTTTTTAATCAAAATAAATTATAGTGATAAGTTATACTATTGAGTGGATTTAATGTATAATTAGAATATATTTTTACCATTTTATCCAATGGTGGTCATTAGAATTAATTTAACATTGAAATTGGACATAAACAATTGCCAAACTTTTGATATAAATTGTTTCTTAAAAACACGCTATTTGTTGTAACAGCGGGAATTAATTATGAAATTAATTAATACAACTTATATGTTTGGAATTTTGTAAAATAGACATCATTTTTGAATTCGGAATATCAATTATAGCTTAGGGTGAAATTTTGGCCTTATTCTGAAAAACTTCAATTTTTGATGAATAGTGAAACCACTAAGTGGTAGTTAAATAACTGATTTTTCGTTTAAATGAAATATTACAACTTCTGTGATTTGATTTTCAAAAATCCGACATACATGGTTGTCATTAAGAAGTAAAATGTGGTTCAATGAGATCAAAATAATTTTTTGGTGAATAGTAACTTATTAAGTTTTAATCGCGATTAGTGGTAATTAGGGTAGTTTAAGGTATAAATAATACTTTAATAATATTAAATGACCTAGACACATGTCCCAACCTCATTGGTTGTGTCATGGCCGACCAAGACAAGCCATGGCCTAACTTGGGGACCCCATGGATCCACTTTTGTAGGGAAATAACATAAATTACTTTTTATTTAATGTTAAAGTGAAAATGACACTAACATAAATTGTTCTACTAAAACAATTTTTAAGTAGGGTTACACAAGTCCAAATTTTGACTATAAATATTCATTAGAAAGATAAAAAGATTTCCTACATCATAGTATTTTTTTTATAATTTTTAGACATTAAATAAATTAAATTATTTATGACATCATTATGATGTGGCGATGACCTCATTATTTAACGATTTAAATAAAATGAGAAGATAATGCAAAATCCAAGGATTACACTTGTCCAAAACCAATTGGATGAGTGGATTTCGATGCCTTATCACCTTATCCACGAATTCTATCAATGTGGGACCTTTTAAAACCGAAACACATTTTCAAATAATGTAATGTTCCTTTACTTTCCAAAAGTGCCCCTCCTCTCCTCTTATAAAAGGCCCCCACCTCTACCTCATTTCACACACTCTTCAAGCCATTGGCTCGGCCAACCCCTGCCCATTTGCTCTCTCCACATCCCTCTCCTCATCCTAGAGGATTCCCTTTGGGCAGAATCCTTTCAAAGGAAGCCTTTAGGCTCAACTCAAAAGGAGTTACACTTTTTAAGGTAATTCATTCTCTCATGTTCTTTTGTTTTATTTTGCTTCTCCAACCCCCTAAACTCTTTTTATTTACTTCTTTTGTAACAACACCAGTATCTTAAATATACTAGGATGTTGTTATAAGATTTATTTGAGCTACACTTCCACACAACTACATCAAATAGTTAAAGAACATAAGGTTTCCGTGGATGGCGAAATTCTGCCTCCCGAAACGATGATTGTTCAACACTCATTTAACACCTTCAAAGGTGGCCATTATGATGTCACTATTTTTATATATGATATATAATATGTTTATGTTTTCCTTAAGCTTCTGTTTTTTTTCATTTTGGGCATACCTTTATGGTTTCCATTATGGGTAAAACACGATATCTTCATTTTAGGAAGCGCGGACTACCGCCCCCTGAAAGTGATTTGATTCGTTAATACCATATGTGGGATGTGTGAAGGATAAAGTTAATGATATTATATATGTTATTATACTGGAATTATAATATACTCTCATATCATTATGATTCCATTCCAGAAAATATGAAATAGAAATGGAAGTAGCGTTCATGCGTACGTACGGCTTACCGTCTCCATGAACGGTGCATTTCATTTCTTACCTCTAAATGTGATGTAATATTATAAATGAATGTATGTACTGGATATATATGACATATATGATATCTACATCATGAATACCATTCTGGATATAATGAACCTTTGACCAAATTAACAACATGTAAGTGTAAGAAGCCTATTTTTGACTTAAGAACCAAATACCGACAAAATGAACATTATTAACTTAAATAATTACATAATGTTCATATCATTGTAATAAGTGATATAATAAGGATAATGAAGTTGAAAATGGTTCTTAATAAGGTATATATTAACTCTAGTTTATTATTCAGGAGGTTAAAGAACGGTTGAGTCAAGTCAGACACGAGGTAAGGGAACTTCTTAACCCAACTTCCATTCTTTGGGTTAATCTCCTACTTTCAAATTATGTCATGATATTATTATGTCATATCTTGTATTTTTACATTATTTATGTGTACCTATAGTGAATACACATAATAGATATATTTTATTTAAAAATTATCTTTTAAAGTACTTCGTCTCAATCTCCTTTCATTGAGGCATATTTGGTTTTATACACAAATTTCTTTTATACGGTGTATAAACCCCTTTGACTTTTACGGTTATTCAAAAGGAATCTTTTTATACAAAGCGTTTTGCTAAACGACAAAAGGGAATGTTTTTCTTTCCGTACTTATGCGGCGACAACGACTTCTCCGCCGCCGTGACCATTATTTGAGTTTCGGCTTCCTCTACAAGCCATCATTTTTTTAACGAAAAATAAATACAAAGTTTTAACTTTCTTTTATTTTGGTATTGAAAATGGTTTTGAAAGTGTTTTTATTATATCAATGTGTTGTATTGATATCTTGTGATTGAAATGTGGAAATGTTATGTTTACATTATGCATGTTTTATGTGATACAATTATGTTATGGTTTATGATATGTTTAAACCTATTCATATGAGGAATGTATTGGACTTAATAAGTGACGGGTGGAGCCCGCTATAGCTCCTCGATGCATCGGTAGGTCTCATGAGACAATTAGACGTGGAATTGGCCGAGGCCCTTTCCCAATTTGATTTATGGTTTTGGCCGAGGCCTTAATCATTTTAGATGTCTTGGCCGAGGCCTTGACAAAGTGTTTCAGAATGTCCGGCATTATACATTCCCTCATTATGAAAGTGGTTATTGATATTACATGTGATTATTCGACCAGTAGAATATCCATGTGAAGAAGTAAATGGCATTATCTCATTTTACTTTTGCCATATTATGTTGAAGTTCATGTTTAAGAGGCTTTTGTTTTAGTTATACATTGCCTTAAATGTTAATGTTTATTTATGAAAGCTTCCGCATTATTGTTATCCTTACTGAGCATTTGAGCTCACCCCTTTCAATGTTTAAAAATTTTCCAGGTTGTGAAGAAGTATTTTATGACTGACTTGCAAGAATAATCAGTGAAGATATGAGTGTGGACTATGAAGACCATGTTTTTTTGTAGTTTGTTTAATTTTGATGTAATGAAAGACTTATGAATGTATCTAGTGTTTCCAAGGCTACTAAACTAATCGGTCTTTCGAGACTTGATCCTTTGTGATCATGCCAATGTTACGAAGTAATGCACCGGCTCTGGGTGGCTGGGGTCGGGGCGTTACATGATTAATAGGAGAAGTATCATTTTACATTGAGTTTTTTTAGAATATGTTATGTCATAGAAAGGAATTGGATAAGGTGGCATTGAGCTAGAACAATTATCATTGATGGCTTGTTCAATAGGTTTGTAAAAATGACCATCCAAACTGAACATAAGATCCTACATGGGAGATATAAATCAATAATCTAGAAGATCTATTCTATGAGGGTGATTGGATCCATCTACAATTGTGATCCTGATTTCTTCAGTATTCTCAAATGTCACTGCAACATGAGTTTTAAGTGGTCCCTCAGATGGAATGGTCTCAGTAGTGCCTATATCATCATTTCCATTTCTATATTGCATGGTGGTGATGAAATTTAGTAAATCCTAGGAAAACTTAGAAGCCTATATTTACTCTTACATCTATTTTTCTTCTTCTTAAATAATATTTTCCTGTGAATTTATTATTCCAGGGGATGTAGGGGGAACTTTCTTCTTTACCCATATATGTTCATCCCTATCCTTTAAAGGTTCTCTATTCTCTATGATAATTTCTTTTCCTTTTTTATTTATGGACGCTTACTTCTAGGAATTTGTATCATGAGCTGGAAGAATCTTTTTCTTGGAAACTCTTTATTTAGAAAAAAAATGTTCCACCATTTTAAAAACATCACAAAAGGGAGTTTTGTTCAAATATTCAACAAAAAACTATAATTTGTGATGATTAATAATAAATTTGATCACTTACAGAAGCTTAGAGTATAGGTTTTCTTCAAATTTAATCCTAGCATATATTGCAAGATCACCATTTAGTTTGTGTTTATCCAATTTTAGGGGTTTTACGATGATGGAGTAAATTTCATTCAATATTTTTGGATGCCAGAAAACCCAACATAATTATTGGAGTGCTATCCAAATCTATGTTGAGTATTTTTATTGTAAAAAGGGGTTGAAATTGATATCCCAATATAAGATTCTAATAACTCATTGCCTCTTGTGAAGGATTCCAATGATCCCAGATGTTCCAAATTATTCATTTCTCTCGAGGACTATATGGAAATACCCTTTCTTTTTCAGAATTAATTTCCGACTTCCAAACCCCCAAATATGTGAGATTGGTGACATGAGATAAGAAAATGACTATGGATTATCACCTTTATAGTAAATCATACACCTGAGCATGGAGAATTTACACATATAAATCCATTTTTGAAAGGAATTCAGATATAAAATAATTGAAAAGTCCCATCATCCATCCTTATGGGTGGCTTATATGAGGTATTAGTCAAAAGGTCTGATCCTTGCAGCACTTCTAGGGTCGGGATTCTTTTAGATATAGGATTTTTCAATTTTCGATCTGTATATGGGGTAATTTATTTTCATTCCTCAGAGACTTATTTTTGGAATGATCATTCCAATTCTGGGTCGAATTATTCTATAGTAGATGAAGATGAAGTTTAATTTAAGGTGATTCATCTAGCCAGATTACCGGAACCAGATCTTGATCATGCTGAAGAGCTGATGTCGCTACTCTCTCTAGAGCCATCTCCCATATATGATTTATATAATCAAATAATTTTTAAAGTAAGCATTGTATGTAAAAATGTTATATGGTTTAGGAAATAATCTTATCGATGAAATAATAATATGGAAATTTAGGGAAAATTTAATACTCAATGGTCACAAAAAATTGAATAATTCAAGGGGAAGTTAATGACAAAAAAAAACGATTAAGGAATATAATTTAAATACTAAACTTGGAAAAAATAAAAATAATCCACATATATAAAGAATAAGTATGGTATAATTATGACTTAAACCCATTAATGTACTCATAAGCATTGTTGTCATTGATAAAATAATATATTTATAATCATTCTTTAGGAAAAATCATTATAATTTTAAAAAACATTTTCATTGAAAATAAATTTTTTAAAAAATTATTTATAAATTATCTTTGTAAACTTTCAAAATAATATTCTTGTAAATGATGGTGGGTAATTTTATACATATCGTATAAGGTAAAAAGAACATTTTTTTTCATTGTAAAAAGTTAAGAAAAGTGTCTTGTTTGGAAAGAGATTAGAAGATTCCTCTTAAAATGTATTATAAAAATAAAAATTGGATAAACAATATTTTAATAAACCATTTATAAAATTTTAAAGAAACCATTTTTTAAACCATTTTTAGAAAATATGGTTTCGTAAGAGAATGAATTTTAGACCGAGGAGAGAAATGAAGCTGAATTACACTAATAAATTTTATCAATAATTTTAAGTACCAAAGAGTAAAAAATGATACTATCACATGAAAAGATCATTAATAACCAGAAGAGAATTAAATTAAATCATTTATAATGAAATTTTCATTTAATTTCCTTCAACTTCTTTTCAGTAATAAGAAATATCAATTAGAATGAGATTGTGAAATAAACCCTTAAAATGATCATAATCTGGAAGTGGGAATTAATAAATGAATCTTTTTTGTTTTTCAACAATAATTACACATAAAAAATTTTAAATTCAAAAATAGATATTCCAAAGTCATTATGCACATAATCATATAATATTAACTTCAATGAAGATGTAATTTAATCTAATGAACGTGAATTGAGTTATGAAATTATTCACCACCTGGTAAATTTTAATTCAAATATAATTAGATTAAATAATACAATTTAAAACAAAAAACAACATGAATAATGATTTATTCATGATATTACATGTTAAGGGTTTGTATATACACCATATAAAATAAAATAGGTGCCTAAAATTATAATATGCCTCAATGAAATGAAACGAAACAGAGTCCCTTACAACATGTTTTCCTTTTGGTCGTACATGCTTCAATATTATGTAGATTGGGATTAAATATATTATTAACTTATTAAAAAATATTAAAAATATTAAATCATATATTATCCTTGTATAACATATCATTACCCTTTATTTAATAATATTTCATCATTTTCATCATTTCGAGGAATAACTTCCTTTGTTTTTCGAGTATGTTTTGACTTGTTATTTTTTGTTCCTATTGATTTGATAATGATTTAATCATATCCATATTATAAACCAATATATAAATATCACACACATATATATATATATTAATTATATATGTATTTAATGTAAACTCTAATATTTAGTGATATGAAATGAGATACACCGTTCATAGAGATGGTATGTCGTATGTATGCATGAACCCTACTTCCATTTTCCTATCTTATAAAAAAAGAAAAGTAAATGATATATATATATTTTATAATCCAAGTATACTATTTGTTTAACATATATATATATATATCACATATTTTTATTAAAATCATCATTAACATATTCCATTTAATGTGTTAATTAATCACATTTCTTCATAAGGCAGTAGTCTTCCGTACACACGAGTGATGTTATTGTTTCCCCACAAAATAGAAATCATGAAGGTGCTTGTGATATAATAATTAAATAAGATTAATAAAATCATATAAATCTTATATATCATATTAAAACTATAAATATATCATTATTCCTAACCTTGAAAGGTGTTAATGTCATAACGAACGACATAAGTTCGCAAGACGGTAGTCCACCATACACACGAATGATGATTGTGTATCTCATTTGATGGAAGGGCGTGAAGTTGTAGGTTATAACATTATTATAAAAAATATAATTATATATTAGATAATATGGTTTTTATATATGTATTATTCAATAATAATTAAAATGGTTTGAGGAACAAATTGTACAAAAAAATTTGTTGATGAAGGTTAAATCTTCTTCGGGTATCTCTTTTTTGTTTTCATAAAAAACCTTACTTAGTTGGATTTATGACAAACATAAGGCCTATAGTATGAGGTGATAAAAGTTTTGAATATATTTTTATATGTAAAATTTGATACAAATGGATTTATAGGTGTGAAGACTGTGGGATAGGGGATGCCTTTAATAAAGGAGGCGAGTGGCACTCTTGTAAATTTTTGAAAGGGTGAATTCTACCCATGTTTTTTTCATCAAAATTGGCTCCAAAAATGAAAATATTTAGAGAATTTAATTTTAAGGTAAAAATATTTCAATAAAATTCATGTTTTACAAGTATCTAAGTCATTTTCCCCCATAATTTTAAAATTTAGTCACATGGTAAACTTGTTTTTTTAAATCGCTATAATTAATTTCAACTGATTTCATTAATCACTGGGGTAAAAAAATTATGTTGGACTTATTAGAAATTAGAAATTATATGGATTAAAAATATTTAATCCATTTATCCAAATTCAATCTTCATAAGTGTAAAAAAATAATTTAAAATTAATCTCACAGATGGGATGAGAAATGCAGGGTTTTAAAGTGAAAATATTCAAACATTTACTATGTTTTTATCATTAAATTAAACATAAAAATGATTAAAATAACCTAAATTGGTTTAATATATATATATATAAAATTTATCTAATTTTATATAATAGTTAATTTAAAATATGATTTTTCGTTACAAATTATTTAAACAAGATGCAGGATTCAATTAAAAATCACAACTTTCCCCTCTTCGTCAAAATCCAAAATTTCTTAAAAATTTCTGAAAAATAACATTATGATTATTTTGAAATTAGTATTTCAAAATAAATTTTTATTTTTTAAAATTAAATTTATTTGTTTTTACCATTTTAGTTTTAAAATAAGTGTTCTATTAAAAGGTGAAAAAACATCCTTTATAACAATATAACGTTTTTATGTGTAAAATATGATTTGTTCTTATATTATGAATTTAAAATACAATTGATGAATTTAAAATAATTTTATTGAGTATATAATATATAAATTTTGGAAATATTATTAATTTTTAGTGATTAATTTAATTTATAAATAAAAAATAAAATTGATGCATAAAAATACTTTTTTTTAGAAAAACTTTGCCTTTATATTCAATTGGTTTTTATATTCAATAATAATTTTTTGGTAAATAATGAATTAAACCATTAATTTTCAAATTTTACTTATATATATTAATAATAATAAATTTAAACTCTATAGGAAATTGTCATTTTAAATAATAATATGAATTGTATTATGAAAAATTCAGTCTTCTATGTAATTCATGCTGACTCAGTGTTGTGTGCATTACAAGAAATATCATCGATTGAATTTATTTTAAATAGTAAATATATTTTAAATTATTATGTTTTTATATTCCATTATATTCTTGGAAATTAATTTCAAGCAAGATATTGAATAAAATATCATAATTTTATAATTTCTAGGTGTTATATTGTCTCCACCTTAAATAAATAATGTCCTCACAACTTAAACTTGATCTTGGTAATCAAGGGTTTGATTTTTGGAAATACTAACATTTATAAACCTACAACATAAAAAGGTTTAATAAAATTTATTCTTAATAATAGAGAAAAGTAATTATTTAGTTCATGTTATTAGGTTCCCATGTAGTTGAAAATAAGTTGGAAATGTAAACATGAACTTGGAAGAAAGCATTAAATAATTATATGGAGCGAGTGAGGCCATTGATCACAAGAAAATTAATTATAAATGGAATGTAGAGGGCATCAAATCCATAAATCAGTGTTTATTTTACGGACTATTTGATTTACCATATATGGACATAATAAGATAACATTTTAATTTCATGATCTTTTTTTAAGGTTGAGTAATTATTTTTGTTTAGAAGAATATAAAAAAAATATTCTTACCTGATATGTTTCTAATTCATAGGTACAAAATAATCCTATTGTTTGGATTAAATAAATTTCAAACTCAACCATTACTAATTGAAATTCATATCATAAAATCATATTTTTCCAAATAACTAAAATTAACTTTTAATGGATCATAAGATCCCTAAAAGAGTGAAAATTCTTTTTATCTAACTCAAACTGTTTTCCAAAACCATAATGGATAGAAACAAATATCCAAAAGGTGAATTAATATATTATTCTATAAAATATTATCCTAATTTTAGCATAAAATATTTCATAAATAGCAATCCTTTCCAAAATAATATGATCCAACACATTAGAGAGAAGTTTACATAATTTCAAAAAATAAACAGATCATTAATCGGTTCTAAGGTAGTTAATACTATCCAATTTACATTATCCATATAAATCATATATTTATCAAAAAATTATTACTTTAACATCATGGAAATATTAAATTTTATATTTCCCTATACCATGTGTTTTCCAAAATGTTACTCCGGTTATTGAATCATTTTTTTGGTCATTTGTATTCTTCAACACACACTTTGAAATCCCTAATAAAAAGTACTATAATACAATCATTATATATTCCAAAATTATTATAAACAATACATCAATGATAAAATACTCAACGGATATAATTGATTAATCTATATATTTGCACATTAATCATTCCTCTTTATTTGTGGTAGTAGAATAATATTGACCATGATCCATTAGCCTCTTTTTAGGTATATTCTTTTCACTCTTGAGACCTTGATTTTTACTATGTCTCATATCCTCGAAGAAAAAATTTGTATATTAGAATCCTTTTTATTAACCTAGAAATAACATGAAAATGGGATTTCTCTCCACACTTATAGAAAACATCAATTCATTTTAAGAAATAAATTTGGGGTTTCTTTCCACAGGTATAAAATGTTGGAAAATACTTCCCTCTCTTCATTACATTATCCATATTTTGTTCAGCAATCACCTTATTCTAATACCACTCTCCAAATCAATAATACATAGATAATTCATTTTCTATCTAATTAGAACATGATATTGTGTTCCCATATGATGATAATGTTTGTGAGACTAGTTCCCTATGAAATATTTTCTTAATACCGTGAAAAATATGATACTTATAATTCTTTAAATTACATTCATTGGTGAGTTACACATTTTTTCTTCTAAGTTGCATTTATAAATGATTACATACACTATATTAGGTCCTATCATTATGGAACATAATTTTATATTCTCAAAACTAGTGAAATATTTAACCCAAATTGAATATTTCATGCTTGTCTAATCTCATAATAATAAACATGTTCTTTTAGGGAATTTTTTGGACATCCTAAATAATATGTGGTAAATAAAATATAAATTATCATATGAATATCCCCCAGGAGTGTCAATCCAAGTACATTATAAGGACCGCTTTCATGTACCAGGTTATGCTGGAGTTATGTCTGATACACCATTTTTAGAGTTATTACCCCTTGGTACATCTGTGCCAAAACCACGCCCACTAATAACATCCATATACGGATTTATCTACATGAATACCCACATAAGATATACCTTACCAAAATTCTAGGATTTTCCTATTTAATTATAATCATATTCTATTTTAGGTTCGGGTCCTCAAATATATGTTTTCCTAAATATATTTTTCGAGGATCATACTAAACATTATTTAATATAGACTATAATGAAACTGACCCTAGTATCCAAGATCCAATTCCTTACTTTATTTAATCAGTATAGATACAATAATCAATCCCAAAGGATAGAAATATTTCATATTTTTAAAAACTAGATTACATACAAGATACCCATGTTACATTGGGAAAAGGAAATAAAGCATAATGAAAGTAAAAAATCACCATACTAGAAACTCATTCCAAGAATTCAACTTCATGTTTAGGGAGATGAAATAAAATAAGGGTGATAATTCTCAACAAGGGTTATGTATAGCAGAAGAAATAACGAATCAATGAGAATAATCAATACGAAAATGTAAATAAATGAAAATTCAAGCCGTAAAATAAATAAACTGAAAAGAAAGTGTGTAAATAATATGGAAAGGTAAATAACTATAAAACGTGTGATTTAAATAACTTTTGAATCATGATAAGATTATAAATAATCAATTTGACATGGTAAATAACAGAAAACACATACCATTTAATCAATAAAATAAAAATGTAATGTATCCATAGATTTATTCATATATAAAATATCATAGACAATAATGACCCAATTATATATGCAGGAAATGATTAAATATTTGATAACATGTGTGAGGAACATGAAAACCTATACCACCAAGGAAATTCAAAAAAAGGTTGAATTTTTTGGTATAAACTAGTTTAATTTGGCCAACAAATTTGTATCATGACACGTGTTGACTCATGAAGGAGATATATATTGTATGGGTATTTCTCATCACTTCCAATCTAAATAATTCCTCAAATAATGAATAATTGCTTAAATTATTAAACAATGTTCCTTAATAAATATCCAGGTTGAGTTAATAATATGAATTTATCATTATTTATCTATATAAACAAATTAATTTAAAAGTAAACACCATATGTACAACTAGTATATAGTTTAGGAAATAATCATATCCATGAAAAATAATTTGGATATTTAGGGGATAATTAATGTTCAATGGTTACTAGAATTTGAAAACCTAAAGGAGAAGTTAATGACTACCAAGATGATTCAAGTGATAAAATGACAATTCTATCCATGGAAATAAATAATCAAATTCCTCTAATAGGATTAATAAGGATTGTATTAGTAAAATTTATACCCATTAGTAGAATTATAAGGTTTTTTCATTGATAAAAAATAGTTTTTAAAAATAGTATTAATAAAAATATTTATTTTAATTTTGATAATATATGAAAAAAATTTCTTGGAAAAACACATTTAATTTTTTTATTAAAAATATCATTGAGAAATTGAAAAGGAAGATTCAAATAAATGTTTATGGGTAATTCCATACTTTTCATTTAAATTAAAAATAACATTCCTTCTACTTTGATTTTTTTTGGAAAAGTGGCTTGCTCGGAATGTAATAAGAATATTCCATTTAAAAAATTGAAAAAAAATAAAAACTGGGTAAAAAATTATTTTAAAAATATATATTTAAAACTTTATAGAAATAAAATAAATTCTTTTAGAAAACATGTTTTTCAAAGGGAATATATTTTTGACAAAGGAATTAAATGAAGTAATATTTTCCTAAAACATTTTTTTAATAATTATTAGTTATAAATAGTTTAAAAGTGGTACTATCACTTAAAAAGGATCATTAAAAACTAGATTTTATTTAAAATGGAATATTTTATTATGAAATCATCAAGTAATTTTATTCAATTTATATTTAAGTATAAATAATCCCTATTAAAAGTGATATTGTGAAATAAACCCTTAAAATGATATTAATTTTGAAGTGAGAATTATTAATGAATCAATTATGGGTATTAACTGAAAAATACACATAAGAAGTGGAAATATAGAAATATATATTCAAAATTAATTGTACAAATAATAATATAATATTAATGTCAATGGGAATTTGTATAATCAAATTAAACAAAATTGAGTTATAGAATCATTTACAACTTGGTAAAATTTATTTCATATAAACATAGACGAAATCACTCAAATAAAAACATAAAATACCATGAATAATGAATTACTAATGATATTACATATCAAGGGATAGTATATAGACAATATAAAATAAACAAGGTTCATAACATTATAATATGCCTTATTGAAATGAAATTGAGATAAAATCCCTTACCCCACATTTTCATTTTTGTCATAATTGCTTTAATATCTTATATAGTTGTTTTAAATATTTTATTAACTTATTAAGGAACCATATAAATATTTATGATTGCATATGTGATCCTTTTATAACATATAATAACCCTTTATTTAATAATATTTCATTATTTTCCTCATTTTAGGTAATAATTTTTATTGTTTTGCAAGCATGTTGTAACTTTTTATTTTTTTTGTCTGTATTACTTTCATCACGATTTAATCATATAAAGAATGTAAAAAATGATTTTAATGTCATATATATTTAAAATATATGTATTTGGAGTAGTCTATAATGTTTTTCGGATTTAGTAAATAAAGAGGGGATGAATTGAGTTCCCAATAAATTTTTTTTGATAATAATTAGACTATAATAAAACACCCATAACAAAATTAGTTATCTAATAAATAAAAATAGTATATCAATATAAGGTACATTCTTTTAAAATATTTATTAAACATTGATTAAGTCTCAGTTAAAATTCTATTTAGAAATACATTATCTTATAAAATAAATTTACATAGAAAAAAGAAAATATAAACATTAGTTAAGATTAATTATCAATGAAATGTTTTTGTTTAAAGATAAAATGTAATCTAGGATATAGTAGTAAACCAAAATAATGACATAGTGGAATAAATAATAATTTCAGTCTCAAGGGGATACTTAATTTCCTCTACTTTTCAATCACCTACTGCTAAGAAGATTATAATTATAATCAAATGAATCCATAACCTCGATCAGGTAAATAATAAATAGCTACAAACTATCCCCCCCTAAAGAGACTCTTCCAAAATTATAAATGAGAAGAAAGAATAATACATTTCACAAAGAGACCACTTCCACAAACACAGTGGGAAAATAATATGTTGTGAAAAGAGAGAATAAAAAGAATTCTCTAGGAAGGTGTAAGAGATAGTGTGTATTGGATAACAAGGTAAAAAAATCACTGCTCAAAATAAAATAGAATGAATAATAAAGGATAGAAAATCTCAGTTTGATATGTTATGAATGTTCATAGTCTATAGATCAATACTGGAGAGGAATTATTTCATCATTCTAGAAACATGAAGTAGGAAAAGGATCATAGAGAATCTTCAGGAATGTTTCATTTAATCTCTGTTAGCATATCGAAAAATATTTGTAATTGATTCTATTATTTTGTGTGGTTTTATCTTCATAGAACAAGAATAATTATGCTTGTGAGGATACATAGATTCAATTTTTAGAAAACATTGTATATGTTTATCTATCAAGTACATAGATATAGGTATCCTTCCCATATATAAAGAAGCATTAGTTGGAGAAAATCCATAATCATCGAATTGAATTTTACAAATTCATGAAGACATGTTCAAATGATATCCATATAGAAATAGTCATTGATCTATTCATGCTGAAGTCATCAGACAATAACAATTACAACAATATGGCAGTGACTCAACATCTGGCAGTGACTCGCCTTGGGTTGTAACTCCTCTAGGGGAAACAATTACTTATGTTTTTCAGTATCTCGTATTTGCAGTAGCTATTTTTGGTAGTAATGGTGACTCATTGTCGTGCGGTAGTAAATTCTGGTGGTGAATCCACCAATGGTAACAATTTTAGTGATGGATCACCTTAGTGGTTGCTCCTATATGACAGTAACAAGTCATGGTGGTGACTCTATATAGTACTTAGAATAATTATTCAAAAACAATACTAACATAGAAAATTCTATCATACAAAATGTAGATTATTAGTACTAAATGAATCATGGATTGTGATCATTAAAATAAAAGAGTTCCAAACCAAATCCAAACAGGGAAGTTCCAACATTCTCACCCATTTTTATGATCACAAAAATAGAATTTTTTAAATATTGTACTGAATGAATAATCAAAAATAATCAGAGATTTATTTGTGTTTAAAAAAAAATTAAAAACTAAATGACCAACATCTCCCTCTTTTATATTATCAAAAATTAAAAACATTAGGTGAATAAAAAATAGTTTACAAGAGAACAAATATATAACATTAATTAGTGGCAAAAATTTTGTGAATGAAAATAAATAATGATGAAAAATCAAATATATTATCCCTTTAAAAAAGACTTCATTTAATCATATTCACTAGTTAGAGGTTGTTTTCTAATCAACCATGTATTTCCCATTGTATTTACCTTTTTCTTTGTCTCTATATCTATCATAGGATGATACTAAAGAAGTTTAAGTTGGGGAAAATATTATAATTGAATGTATTGTGGTAGAAGGAGGAAGTGTATCTCTCATAAGAACTGGTCTGAGGTGCCTGATTGTATATGCTGGTGACACAAACATAGGATGAAATTGTGGCTGCATAAGACCATCAAACTAATTTATTACTACATGCCTATTTTGAACTAGATATGTGGTTTCACTTGAAAGAAAATTTGTGATATGAATTTCATATCACACTATAATAGTAGTCTGACAAACATAGAGGAAGGGTTTCATCGAGGTTATAATGTCCATAATTCTATTACCTTATCTTCATATGGGATTACATGAATCCTATTTATCATCCACAAATATTTGAAGAGTTGGTGTGAGAAATTTCAGTAGACTCTCATGTTCATTGAATACCCTTTTCATTGGTGGAAATATCAAATTTTATGACAGAAATTTGAAATTGTTTTCCATATCATTACTCATAAAAATTCTAGATAGATAGTAATTTATCTTTTTTTGATGAAGTCTTTGTTATTCCTGAGATCAATATCATATTCTTAGATCATCGTATAGATATTATCTCCATGATAATGTATTTTCCGAATTTAGTACTCATTAATAGTGAAATCACCCATAAATCTTTTGATATCATCTTTGATAACTGGTTGTATAATATCTCTATCAAATTTCTATAGTGCATGAGGTGGTGCAGTTGATGGAGAGGTAGAACTGGTTAGGCTTTCCAACATCTAAGTCATGGAAGACATAAAATCTAGAAAATTGGGTTCCAAACCCTCTACTAATGCTTTAAAAATTTCTATATCTATTGAAAATCATATATTAGTTACATAAATTTCATGAATATGAAATCTTACTCTTGGTTGGATATGTGATATAACCAATTAAACCAAATAACGAGTGATTTCTTCACTAAGTCGAGAAATTGTAGATGGATGAGAGTTCAAGACCTGTGTGAAACCTGAAACTAAATTCATTCTCAAGGAATCAAAGTCAAAATTATTAGTCCTTTGGAAATAATACAAATCATCTTCGGTTACATCATCAAGAGGAGGAACATGTTGAGTGGGATGAAGATTTATTTTCTCAAAGGGGACATCAAATTATCTAACCTATCTATTTCCATTGGAGTAAAAGGTTTTAACTCCGCATCATGATCTATTTTACCCACTATGGATCCTTCTCCTATGAAAAAATTTAATTTTCATTATCAGACTCAATATAATGAAATCCAAGTCTAACAAAACTAGGATATATATCCTATTCTTCAAAATAAGTAACTGAATGTCTAATATAAAGGAGGATTAGAGAGTCTCTGGGAGCATGAGAGATTTAAAAATTTTTAGTTATATAAGGGAGGGTAATATAATATTGGTCTACAAGTTATCCACTATTTCTAATTGAGCTATATTCTCCATCTAAACTGCATGATTATGAGTTTTATCACCCCCATTTATAGCTTTCATACCTTCTTCAGTACCAGTTGGGAGATTAGGCATCAAAGTATCATTGGTATGATTTTCATATCTTTTAGAACTAGATACCACTTGTGAAGAATGATGTACTTCAACTATTTATTAGTCATGATTATCATGATCATCTTCATTCTAATCACTTATTTTTTCACGATCAGTACCATCTTCAACATTTTGATAAACTTTGTGATCATTTTAATCATCATTGTATGTGTCATCACAATCCTCATCATGATCCTCATAATCATTACTTGAAATTATATCTGATTTAAAAATATCCACAGTGTCAACATTTTTTTATTATATTCATTATGAGTACTACCATTTCCTTTTCCATTATGGTGATATAATGTTCTATAGGAATATAATTGAAAATTAACCACTCCAGATACTTCAATATCTTTATCATCATTTTCATCTTGAAGATATTATTGGGTAGGTAGAGAACCTAGTGGAATGAATAACTTATTAGAAACGTTTTTAGATGATATAAGAATCTCTGGGCCACTCTCTACTTCCACTAAAAAATATTCGTCTTCTTCAATTATAAGTTAACCTCTTTCCATATCCACATTAGTGTACTCAGCTATATCATTTGGATCAAGAATAGGATCCCTCATGTCCTTATGTCTTTTTTGGATGATCAATAGGATTGAAATCATGATACACTTTCTCATTATCTCTTACCCAAAATTCCTTCCATATATTCCATATCACCACAACTCTTTTTAAAATAGTTTTGGACAAGAAAAAACCACCAATTTTTTCTTTAACTTCTTATCATTATTTAACATATCTATTTGCTTCTAATATGGATGAAATAATCTTAAAAGATATGGGGGAGTTAGAACTTGATATCTTATTTCACATATCATATATATAAATCATCATGAATATACATAGATTAATTATTTTCCTTATTTTTAGAAGATACATGAAATAAACATCCTTATTTTTCATGGAATTGAAATCTCCCTTTCCCAAATATAAAAAATGCTGCACAAACTTGAAGAACATATTACACACACCATTATGGTCTTCATCAGTACTTCTCCATTGGGTACTATATACAGTCAATTATAGGTTATCATATTCATATTTTTTCACCTAGTATACTACCTTGAAAATCCTCATACACACCTTTATGAGGGACTTTTAATATTTTTTACTATTCCCTTTAAGATAAGAAAATATCTTCTCCATCAATGAAACTTTCAAGCCGATCCACTTTCATTATGAAAATAAATTATGTGTTATGAAAAAATTCATGGACTAACCTCAGATAATAAACTCAATGATTCAAGGTAAACTAATCAATCTATTTTTTCTTTTATTAGACCTTTAGAAATATTGTACTGCTATTTGGGAGCCATTATATATCGATCAGTTTTTCTGCTTCGACAAATCTCTTTGCTTGATGTGGGATGTATGAAAAATCATCCAATATTCTTATGAATACCTTTTGTTTATTACATGGCCTCATCTCATTTTTATTCAATTCCGTTACTCACTTCACATGAGCCATTCAGATCAGTTGAAGGATTTTGTGGAATAAAGAAGAATGTGATCGGTTCGAGAGGAAGGAAATGGTTTGAGAGTTTAATGATTTTAGGGGAATAAAATAGTTTTAGATTTATCTCAATAGTTATATCATTTATAGATTCTAAATAATTAATAATAAATTATAAACAATAATTAAAATTAATCAGAAAAAGAAAAATTGAAATGGTAATAAAATCAAGGCAATATAAAAAGGAATGATGACTCATCAATGGTGACTCATCGACGGTGACTCATCAATGGTGACTCATCAAGAACATCTCATCAATGGTGACTTAGCAATGATGAATGATCAATGGCGACTCATCAACAATGAATCATCAATAGAGACTTATCAATGGTGACTGATCAACGATGAATCATTAATGGTGACTCATAAATGGAGACTCATCAACAATAACTCATCAACATGGAGTCATCAACAACGACTTATCAATGGTGACTTATCAATGATGACTCATCAATTTTGAATTATCAACCAAAATTTATCATACCTAATTCATGTTTGATGAAATTTAACCTCCTAAAATTCAAAGGCATTATGAAGATATTAGCTAGATGATGTATAGTTCCAATAAATTCTGAATTAATTTCACACTTTTAATAATGAACTCTCAAAAAGTGATGTCTTACATCAATATGTTTTTTTCTAAAGTGAGATAAAAGATTTATGGAAATTTTTATCTCAATTGTGTATCATAATTTATATGTACATGTAAAAATTGATATCCAAAGTATATTACAATTTGTTTCTTCCTCATGATTTGGGAAAAATAACTTCCATTAGGTATATATTAAGCTTGAGCATTAGATAGTGAAAAAAAATTCATTCTTACTACACCATGATAGTAGATATTTTCCTAAAATATGGCACATTCCCAATGTGATTTTTCTATATATGATTTAGCCACCAAAATCAGTAGCTAAATAGCTTAATAAATCAAAAGCATGTCCCCTTGTATAGAAAAATCATAAATTTGTTTTATAATTGAGGTATTTAAAAATTATTTTAAAGGATAATAAATGTGACACATTTTTATTTTCATGAAAATGAGAACACAAACACACCATAATCATAATACCATACCGACTAGTAGTTAATCACAAAATAATACCAATCATTCCTCTATAACTATTTCTCTCTACTGATTTTCCAAATTCATCAAGATATAGTTTAGATGTGGTACTCATGTGAGTATCACTACTTTTAGTTCTTTATGACAAAAGATAATTTAAAATATATTTAGTATATTTACTTTGATTTAAGATAATTACTTTTTTATTTTTTAAAATCTGAAATCCAATAATGAATTTGAGTTCACCCATTAAACTCTTTTCAAATCCATTATGAAATAGTTTTGAAAAATCAACACATAGGGAATCATTATTTTATCCAAAAATAATATAATCTACATATATATTTACTATTAAAACATCTTTTGAAATTATTTTTATAAAAAGTGTTTCATTGGATATACCTTTTGATAAAATTTTTGAAATATGAAAAGAGGTAAGCCTGTCATACCAAGCTCTAGGAGCCTGTTTTAAACCATATAAATCTTTAGTTAATTTAAAAAAATGATTTCAAAAATTTGGATTTTAAAATCCTAGGGATTTTTCAAAAAAAAATCCAATATTATAAATTCTTTTAAGAATTCAATTTTAACAACCATTTGATATATCTTGAAATACAAATGTTCTTCATAGGATAGCAGTATCATAATGGCATCAAGTCTTGTAGAAAGTGAAATTTTTCCTCCACAATCAAAACCTACTTCATTATTATAACATTGTGCTGCTAGTTTAGCATTATTTTTTACTATAGTTCCACACTTATCAAAATTTTTTCTAAACACACACTTTGTTCCAATAGATAAGGTTTGTTTAGATGTATCCAAAAGTTCAAAAACATTGTTTCTTTCAAACTAATTAATTTCCTATCGCTTGACTATTACCTAGAATTATTCATTGATGGCATTATTAATGTTCTTAGGTTTGAGCAATGACAAGAATTCATGGTGTTTTATTTTATTTCTAAGGTAAGAACTAGTCTTTGTACCACTATATAGGTTTACTATAAGAGAATCAAAAGGGTGGTTTCTATGAGTCCTGACATGTATTTAAAAAGAGGGGTTAGCTGAATGAATATATTCTTCCAATTTGGGTTTTGGTAGTTTACTAGTTAAACAATCTATTTGTTTAACATAACTATTTGATTTTTTGGAATTGATATTTAAAGTTGAAAGATAATTTTCAAGGGTTTCTAAGATAATATTAGGTTCATTAGGATCAGTTTCATTAAATTTTATGTGAACTAATTCTTCCATTGTTCTAGATATCTTATTAAACACTCTATAATCTTTATTAAAAGTCGAATACCGAAGAAAAATTACCTAATCACTCTAGGAAGAAAAGTTGCCCAAATTATCCTTGTTATTTAGAATAAAAACATGACAACAAAAAATTCATAAGTAATTAAACTTTTTATTTCTATTATTCCCAAACACATAAGGTATTATTTTTTTGAGAGGTATTACTAATAATATATTTATATCATAACATTTTTTATTAATATCTTTACCCCAAAATTAGATAGTTAGGTCATACTCCATTAGCATATTCCTTTATATCTCTTGAAGATTGTTTTTTCTTCTTTCTACCACACCATTTTTTAGGCATCTTCAAAGAAGGAAAGTTGTGATTATTACCATTTTTAGAACAAATTAATTCAAAGCCTCCATTTTCAAATTATGGAGCATGATCACTTATTGTGGTCTTAATTCTATGTCCACTATAGTTTTCTGTAGATTTGGAATACATAATAGAATGATAATAATCATTACTTTTCTAGGCATGAAATAATACCCAAGTTTATCTAGAGAATTCATTTATAAGGACATATACATAATTCTTTTCCATTTATACTAGAAACTATAAAAGGTCAAAATAAGTCCATATGAATTAGATCTAGAGGTTTAGAGGCTGAAACATATTTCTTATATTTAAAATAAATCTTATGAAGTTTTCATTTTTGATAGGGATCAAAAACTCTCTCATTTGAGAATTCAAGCTTTGATAGGTCTCTAACTAACCCTTTCATAGTAATATTTTTAAGTGAATGAATATTTCAATGGACTAGTCCCCCATGAAAAAGCTAATATTATTTATGAAAGGAATATAAGAAAGAAATATTTTTATAAAATAAGTAATTTAAATCAATAAAATAAATATTATCATTTCTTAAAGTAGTAAAAATTAAAACATTTCTATCAATAAAAAAATTATATGCATTGTTTTCAAATTGTACATAAAATATATCACTACATAATTGATATATGATAAGTAGATTGTGTTTCAAGACATATATATATAAAAAATTAAAAATTAATACTAAATTAAAATTACCAATTTTTCGAAGGATGATTATTTTCCCTTTTTAATTTTCACTAAATGTGACCCGTCCACCATAAAATTGATAAGATTCCTGATGTATTAATAATCAAGAGACATATGTTTGGAACATCTACTATCTAGATACCATAGGCTATTTTTGGAGTTTTTAAAACTAGTTTCATAGAACACAATGTTTACGCCAAAAATGATTTTGGTACCCAAATTTTTTTGGGTCAACTTCTGTTAGTATTAAGATATTTTAGAATACATATTTTTCTAAGGGATTTATTATAAATAGATTGTATACTTCTAGAAATAAATACTTTATTAGTTCTTGTTGAGTTGGTATTGGTAGTATATGAATTTTCAGAACTGTTACTTGATGTAAATATGGTTTTTGTAATCTTTATCTATCTTGTTTGGTAATATGTTCTAGTTATATACATGGGAGCAACATTCTTTCCCAATATTTTAGTCATTATTTTCTTAACATCGGTAAAACTTTATATGTATTTTCTCAATTTTTTATTTCATAATTTTAACTCTTTTTTCTCTTTTAATAGTTGATCATTCTCCCTTTTTCAATAGTAAGGTTGGTTTTTACATTAATTGTTAAATCATGTTATTTATTAAGTGCCATATATTTATCTTTAAACTCAAGAAAAGTGTCGTCTATCATGTTACAATAATCATATAGATATTTAGTGGCCATGTTTTCTTCATTATCATCATTTTATTCATTTATAGAAATTTTTGAAATATTTTTATGAGAAATAGGAAGAATATTCTGAACCTTTGATGTGATTTCTATAAAGTACATAATTTCCCTATTATGATTATCTTATTGATTAGTGTTTGATTCACTTGATATATCTTCAGAGGCACTCCATATTGCTTTCATGGCACTCTTGTATCTTCTCTCCTTATCCTCATACTTATTTTTATATTTCAATTTTGTACAGTCATCTTTAATGTGTTATTTCATCTTAAATTGATAGTAGATGATTTCATTTTTACTGTCATACTATTATTAATCATTTTCTACATTCCTTTTTTTCATAATTTCCTCTCAATTTTGAATTTTTGAAGAATTAATTTTCCTATAATTTTGTTTGAATCTTATGGACATGTGTTCGATTCCTTCATGACCGTCATCATATGATTCTTCATCACCGGTATCATTCACTTGTACATTTTCGCTTTTTCTGGAGGTAGTAGATTTTAAGGCAATTAATTTTTATTTTTATTCATCTTTATCAATTTATTTGTTTTTTAATATATTATTTACACATCGTTAGATTTTCAATCAATTCTTTGACATGTAGTTTACTCACATCACATGATTATCTAATTGAAAGATATGTTCCTCTCCATTTATCTTATAAGAATATGAGAAGTCTCATCACATGGTTTGTGTCTATCACATGCTTTCCAAGTGACATGATAGTAGTTAATATTTCATTGAACCCGATATACATATCAGAAATAGGTTCATAAAATTTCATTTTAAAAGTATCATACTTTAATATGTATGTTTTCAAACTCATTTTGTTGGCATTTGATGTTCCTTCATGTGAAATAGATAATGTATTACATATTTCAAAAGTAGATTTTAAATTATATGTTCTATTAAATTCATCATCACCCAAGGCATAGAAAAAAACATTCGTAGCATTACAAATAATATTTTATGAATCATTTATAGCATTGATTAAATTAGTTATTCTAGTTTTTGGTATTTCATAATGACATTCTATTATGGTCCAAATGTCGATACCCACACTTTCTAAATGAATTATCATTTCGATTTTTCATTGAGAATAATTTTTACTATTTAAATAAGATGGTCTGTTGGTAGAAAATACTTCTTGTCTATTATCCATAAGGGAAATAAATTTAGAATTGATAGAAATTTGAGATCAAGTGGTCTGTGCTGAGAGTGGATGCGGACGATGGATCTATTGACATGAAGATGTAATGACGGTGATAGTGAAGAAATGTCAGGGTGTAAAATGACAGTGGTGAGGTGAGGTTAGAGGTCTCATTTTGATGTTTATCAAGGTGGGCAGCTCGTAGTTCACAATGAATTCTGGGGGAATTTTTAATTTCAGTTTTGAATTTTAATGTTGTATTATATGAATTTTTAATGTGATGTGTGAACTAGTGGCTATCAATGTACAGTTCCCAATTAAAAAAATTTTGGTCTTAAAAAAAATTACTGGATTGTGGATATAAATTTGATATATTTTGAACACAAAAATCACAGTTAAAAATGTTAATTTAAAGAAACCATTGATACAAAATGTTTTTTGAGTGAGTAACTCAAGAGGGAGTGAAATGAACTCCCAATAATTTTTTTAATAATTAATCAAAAATAAACATCCCAATTATTCAAAACACCATGTCGATATAGGATTTATCCATTTAAAATATTTCTTATAGAGTGATTAAGACTCATTTTAAATATTATTTAAAAATACCTTATCTTTTGAAATTAATTTACGTTGACCAAAAAATTTAAACACTAGTTATGATTAATTGTTAATGTAATGGTTTTTTGTATATGAAATGTAATCTAGGATATATTAGTGAAACAAAATAATGACATATCAGAATAAATAGGTGGTTCTGTCTCATGGTGAGACTTAATCCCCTCCACCTAGAAATTACCTACTACCTAGAAGATTATAATTATAATCAAATTAATCTGCAATCTGGATTATATAAATAATCAAATGATAAAAGATATCTAGGCTTAAGAGCCTCTTACACAGTAATACATGGGAATAAAGAATAGCATAGGTCACACATGGACATCTTCCACCAAAAAAGTGGTAAAAACAAATGTATAGAAAAGATACAATAACAAGTATTATCGAGGAAGGTGTAAGATAATGTGTGTGTTGGATAACAAGGTAACATTACACTACATAAAATAAAATAGATAGAATAATAAAGAATATTAAATCTTAGTATGATAAGTTCTTAATGTTCATAGTCCTCAGATCAAAACTGGTAAGGAATTTGTGCATCATTCTTTAAACTTCGAGTAGACAGAGTATCATAGAAAATTTATAGGAATGTTTTAGTTGATCTCTATCATTATCTTAGTCAATATCTATATTGGATTTTTTTCTTCTGTGTTGTTTTCTCTTAATATGACATGAATCAGTATGTTCATGAGGATTAATAGATTAAATCATCACAAACCTCCATATATCCCATATTTATTAAGTATAGATATAGTGGTATCCTTTTCATGTATATAACATCATCATTTGGAGAAGATCCATCATCCTCAGATCAGATTTTAATATGTCTGGAAGACTTGGTCAAATGATATCAATAACTAAATAGGTGTTGATCCATTCATGCTGATTTCATGAGATATTAATAGAAATAACAATATGGCGGTGACTCAGTATCTGGCAGTTAATTTCCTTTGGCAGTAATAGTGATTCCAGTCTAGTAGTAGCTCATCCTGGTGGTTACACTGACTCTGAGTTTGGTGGTATATCGTTTTGGTGGTAAGGGTGACTCAGAGTCTAGAGGCAGCTCTTTCTGGAGGGGACTCCACTGGGGATAACAATCCTATAGGTGGATCACCTCAGTGGTGGCTCCTATCCAACGATATCAATTATAGGCAGAGACATGCCATATTACCGAGTATAATTATCATAATGATTGTTTTTCCACAGAAAATGCTAGCAGACAAAATATTTATCTTTATTAATAAAATAATTGTGGTTTTTGATCATTAAAATAAGAGAGTGTCAAACAAAATCCACACAATGAGGTTCCAACATATAATTTTATTTATAGGAAATGAAATGCACCATTCATAAAGATAATAGGCTGTACGTATGCATGCACGCTACTTCCATTTTCTTATTATATAATTGCAATAAAAGTAGATGAAATATATGTATAATATCCTTAAAATATAATATTTATGTCATATATATCACATATGTATATTAAAACCATCCTTAATATATTCCATGGATAATTTGAATGAATTACATCGCTTTGTGTGGCAGTTTTCTGCCACACACACGAGTGATGTTATTTTATCCTATAATATGGAACAAATTAATGTATTCATGATATAAAAATTATATAATCTTAATAAAATAATAAATATCATATATATATAAATATTATAAATCTATAGTTATCCCCATACTTTAAAAGTTTTAATGGAAGAAATAATGACAATGGTTCACGAGGCGGTAGTACACCGTACACATGAAGGAAGATTGTGTATCCCATACGATAGAAGTGTGTGAGGTTTTAGGTAATAAAATTATTATAACAAAATTTTAATATATATTGAATAATAATATTTTTATATAAGTGTGATATAACAATAATTAAGGTGGTTTGATGATGAAATAATATAAACAATGTTCATTGATGAACGTTACATCATCTTCTCATATCTCCTTTTATTATGCTCAAAGGGACTTTGTTGGATAAATTTATGAAAAAGTAATGCTTATAAGATTAGGGGATGGATTTTTTAAATATGTTCTGATAGGTCATGGTTGAGAAAAATTTATATAGAGGTGTTAAGTTAGGGGGTAGTGGATGGCCTTTTATAAGGGAGGTGAGTGACACTCTTGTAATTTTTTAAAAGATTGAATTCTACTCACATGTTTTCAATGTTATGTGGATCCATTAATGAACAAATTTATATAATATAAGTGATACAATTTAAATATGTCCATATAATGGATGTTTTATAAGTTTCTAATTTATTTTCCCCTTATGTTTAATGTTTTGTCCCTTGGTAAACTTGTTTATCTCTTAGTCAGGGTAATTAATTTCAACTGAATTTACTAATCTATTTGATAAAAAAATTAAGTTGGTATTATTATAAATTATATATTATTCTTATACCAGATATGGAATAAATTTTTCATAACTCAATCCTCATTAGTGGAAAAAATTAATTTTAAATTAATCCTTCACATAGGATGAGAAAGTGGGGTCTTAAAGTAGAAATGTTCAAAACATTACTATTTTTTATAAGTATATTAACTATAAAAAAGATTCCAATAGACTAAATTAGATTTATAGATGTATAATTGATAAAAACTGTCTTTAAAAATAATTTGAAATATTATTTATCATTATAAACTATTAATATGAAACATAAGTTTTCAATTAAAATTCAGAATATTTCTATAATCATCAAAAATAAAACTTCTCAGAAAAATACCAAAAATTAACCCTCAGATAATTTTGGAATTAATATATCAAAAAAAGATAATTTTTTAAATTATAATATATAATGTTGACCCAATTTATTTGTAACGTAATTGCACCCTTAAAAGTTGGAAAACATTATTTCAAATAATATAGTTTTTTATGCATAAATCTGGATTTGTTCTTATCTTGTTTATATAAAATATATTTGTTGAATGTAAAAGAATTTTATATAATATGTAATATAATTTTTTTAATAATTTCATTTACTTATAGAATTAAATTTAATTTATTATTAATATGTTTCTTTAATGCACATAAATGGTTTTTTTATAAAAACATTTCCTTTATATTTAATTGGTTTTATATTGATTTATAATTAATTGTAACCAATGAATTCAATAGTATATTTTAATAATTTATTTAATCCTATTAATAACCACCATTTTAATGGGTATGTGATAATTTATAATTTAATTAATAATATTAATAGTATTCAATAATACTCACCCTTACATGTAACACTAGCTAACTCAGTGTTGTGTACATCTCTAGATAGTTCATAGATTGATTTTATTTAAACTAGTAAATATATTTTAAATTATATGAATGTTATATTCTCTTCCACACTTTTTGTTTCATAAAATACATGTTTTTGAGTAAAATTTTATTCTTATAGAATTTCTAGGTGATATATTCTCCCCATCATAAATAAATCATGTCCTCACAATTGAATCTTATTCTTTGTAATCAAGGGGTTGACATTAAAAAATACAAAAAAATTAAAACCCACATTATAAAATGTTTAATAAAATATCATATCAATAAGAGAATATAATAATTTTTAAATTCACTTAACTAATTTCCCATATAAGATAACATAATTAGGGAATGTAAAAATGGACATATAAGAAAAGCGTAAATAATTATAGGGAGTGACTAAGGTCATTGTTCTCAAGCAATTAAATGGTCAACAGAATGTTGAGGGCATAAAATTCATAATTTTAGTATAATATAAGGAAACATTTGATTAATCATATATGACCAAAATAATATAATGTTTTTATTTCTAAATCATTTTCCTAAGGTTGAGTAATTTTTTTTACTACATATAAATTTAAGAAAATATACTTACTTGATGAATTTCTAATTCATAAGAAAAAATTATTTCTTCAGATGTTCTTTGATAAATTTTGAACTCATACCTTACTCCCAGAAATAGAAGCCCAAAAATTATTTTCCCCTAAATCATCAAATTTCACATTTATTGGATTGGAAGATCTATAAATGAGTGAAAATTATGTTCATCTATCTCAAATTATGTTCCAAAAGAAATATGGTTGGTTCATTAATATTTATATGATGAAGTAATGCATTAATCTATAAAAACATATCCAAATTTCAACTTAAACCATTTCATAAATGGTTAACCATTCCAAAATATTGTTATCCAACAATTTAGAGAGAAGGTTACAGAATTTACAAAATTATTTTATCATTAATCTGATACAAGGTAGTTGATAGTATTCAATTTACATTAGATGTATCAACCATATATTCTTCAAAATAATATTATATCCACATCATGAACATATCTAGGTTTATCTTATCCTCAAACATGTGTTTTCCAAAAAAATAACTTATTAATGAATCAAATATTATTGGTCATCGATACCATTCATCACAAAATTTCAAATCCTTAAGGAAAAGTACTGCATTACAATCCTTATATATTTAAAAATAATTATATCTAGTAAATCAATAGTAAAATAGTCAAATTACATAATCATTAAATAAAAACATAGTCATATTATTCATTCATATTTGTCTGTGGTAGTAGCACAATGTTGACCTCAATTAGACACTTTTTTGTATATTCCCATTGAAGATTGATAAATTGATTTATGTACTATCTCGTAGCCTATTATTAAAATAATTGTACATTGGGAACCTTTTTAATAACCTTAAAATCATAAAAAATGAACCTTATCTCCACTATTGTTGCAAACTCGACGTCCGTTTAAGCAAGTACAAGGGTGTTACTTTCCCAAATTTTCACATGTGAAAAAATAATACATTTTCTTCTTTCCTTTATCCATCTTTTTCCTTGATTTCCTCTTGTTCTTGTTCTTCCATATGAATCCCTAGTACTTATATAATTATTTTTATGTCTCATTGGAAGAAGATACTTCTTCATCATAAGATGAGAATTTTTGGGTGACTATTCCATTAAAATATTAGATGTCCATAAATGATATGATCCTTAATACTCATTGGATCATTTGATTTAGTGAGGTCACCAATACATCTTCAAGGATCCATTTATAAATGAAAAATATAACTACATTAGGTCATATCATTATGGAACATAATTTATGATTTAAAAAACATGAAATAGTTTACCCAAATTAAAAATTTCATGCATAGATAGACTTATTATGAAAAACATGGTCTCTATAGGGATATCATTATTTTGAAATAATGTATAATGGGTTTTAATTGAAATATGAATTATCCTATTCATATCCTTCAGAAGTGTCAAACCAAGTTCATAGTAAGTCCCATTTTCATGTACTAAGTTGTACTTAAGGAAATACAGATGTTCCCTTTTGGTAGTTATTTCCCCTACTTACATCTATTCTAGAACCACACCCACTTGTAGTATCCATATAGGGATATATTTACAGTACGAAAAAATTAATATATAACTTATACAAATTCTAGTAATTCTTCTATATTTATCCTCAAATTATATCCTAGGGTTTTGTTTGTTAATATATATTTTCTTATACCTAGTTTCTTTGGTTTCTAGAAAACCAGCTCTAATAAAAACTATAATAACCCTGACCCCAACAGCCTTGATATGGTGCATTTAATTATTACATTGGAATACATTAAATAATAAATCCCAAAGTATTGAAAAGTTTAGTTGTTTTGGAAAACCATATTATATAAATGATAACCACATTACATTGGGAAGAGAAAATAAATCCTATTAAAAGATAAAGATCGATATCCATAAAACTCAATCTAAGAATTTATCTTCTTATGTTGGGAAAGGGGATAAAATTAATGTGGGATTAAATTCTCAATAAGGGTTAAGTACACGATAATAAATAATAAATAAATTAAAATGATCAATATGGAAAGGTATATAACTTAAAAAACATGACATGCAATCAATAAACTAAGAATTAAGTGCATATATAATATAGAATGGTAAATAACTAGACACATATTCTATTTATATAACTTTCATATCTTGAAAATATAAGGTTGAATCAATATGGAATTGAAAAAAAATGAAAATACATGCCATTTAATCAATAAAATATGAATTAAAGGAATTAATATTTGTTTATATTGAAAATATCATGGATAACAATAACTAAATTATAAATATAGGAAATTTTTAAATATTTGATATAATCTTTGTGGCACATGAAAACTTATACTGTCATGAAATTTTACAAGATGGATTAAAACTATTAGTAGAAACACATTTAATTTTTCTAACTTATTTGTCTAATGAGACCTTCTGATTCATTGAATGTATGAGCCCCACCCGTCACTGCCAATCTAAATAAATCCACATATACCTAATAATCTATTTAATTACATAAATATTTACATTAAAAAATACCTATATTGAGTGAAGAATATATATTTATCAATATTTTTTTAGATAATCATATAACTGTCAATGTATATACCATATGTAAAAATGGTATACAGTTTATGCAATAACCATATCCAGTATATATAATGTGTATATTTAGGGGGAATTTAATGTTCAATGGTCACTAGAAAGTGATTAACTCATTGATAAATTAATGAATTAAAAAATTATTGAAGTTAGTTAATTTTAATATAGTCATTGGAATAAATAATAATAATCCATTAATAAGAAGAATAATGGTGGTATTAGTATTACCAATACCCATTAGAGTAACAATAATGGTTTTTTGTTGATAAAAAAAGATATTTAAACACACTCATGGAGAAAATATAATTTTAAATTTGAAAAATATTTTGAAATTCCATTTTTTTTAAAGAATATTTAAAAAAATTATTTTAAATTTTTATTGTAAACATTCTATGGATGATTCAAGTAAATGAAAATAGGTAATTCCATACATTCCATACAAGTTAAAAAGAACATTATAATTTCATTTCAAAATGTTTAGAAAAGTGCCTTATTTGAAAAAAAAATATGAGATTACATTGAATTTTGTTAGTACAAAGAATAAATGTTTTAAAATTATTTTAATTTTTTTAATAGTATAAATAAAATGTTTCTCAAATTGTTTTTAGAAATAATGGTTTTGTAAGAGAACATATTTGTGGCCGAAGAGAGAAATAAAGTTGGATTTTTCAAAAAAACACCATAAATTTATGTAAAAAAGTGTGAAAAAATGAACTATCACAAAAAAATACCATGAATAAACATAAAATAATATTAATGAAAAAATAACACAATTAAAAGGAATTGAGTTATGAAATTATTTATCACTTGGTAACTATTATTTTAAATCCTACTATAAAAAATAACTCAAATTTAAACTTAAAATGCCATTAATAATGAATTACTAATGATATACCATGTCAATGATAAGTATATACACAATATAAATTATATTAGGTTCATAACATTACAATATGCCTCGATAAAATGAGATTTAGACATAATCCCTTACCTCATAGATTTCTTTTGGTCTTAATTTATTTAATCTATAGTATAGTATTTTTAAATAACCTATTAAATTATTAAAATATATATTAAAATTTATGATATCATATATGATCAATTTATAACATATCATTAACCTTTTTTTATAATCTTCCAGTATTTTCATTTTTTTTTGTAATAACTTGTTTTGTTTTTCAAGTATGTTTTGACTTGTTATTTTTTGTTCAAATTAATTATATAATGATTTAATCATATAAAAAATTTAAAACATGATATAAATTTTATATATATTTAGTATATATATTTTTAGACTAGTCCATGGTATTTACTAATTGGAAATAAAATGCACCATTTATGGAGATGGTAGGTAGTACATACACATGTACGCTGATTCCATTTTCTTATCGTATAAATGAAATAAAAGTAAATGTGGTATATTTATATCATCATTATAGTATCATATTTATATATTATATAACACATATTTATATTAAAAAATTCTTAAATAAATCCCATGTAATGTGTGAATGAATCACATCACTTCGTGAGGCGGTAGTCTGCCATACACATTAATGTCATTATCGTATTCCCAATATATGGAAAGAATGATTTTTTGTGTTATATAATAATTATAGAAGATTAATAAAATTATAAATACTATATATATTATATATAAACTAAAAATCCATCACTATTCCAAACAGCGAAAGGTGGTAATGGAAAAACGAACGACATCTTTCTGTGAGGCAGTAGTATACCGTACACACAAATGATGATTTGGTATCATATTTGATGGAAGCGTGTAAGGTTTTAGGAAATAACATTATTTTGAAAACATATAATACTATTTTAGATATTTATATTTTTATATAAGTGTTATATAATAATAAATAAATGGTTTTGAGGAAGAAATAATAAAAATAATGTTTGTTGATTAATGATACCACCTATTCAGGTCCCTCCTGTTGGTTTTCAAAAAAGGACTCGGTGGGAATTCCTACAATGTTATGAATTATAAGATAAGGTTAGGGATTTTGGGAAGATATTTGGATAGGTAATTTTTGAGAAAAAATAATTTAGAGGAGTAAATATAGGGGGTGAGTGGGTGTCCTTTTATAAGGGAGGTGAGTGAGACTCTTGTAATATTTTTAAAGTGTGAATTCTACCCATGTTTTCTTCATGCCATGTTTCATTAATAATGAAAAGGTTTAGATAATAGAAGGATGCATGTATAAATATGATTGTCAAATTAGTGATAGATAACTTTATAGCTCATTTGGCCAAATAATTTTAACATTTTATCCCTAAGTAAACTTGTTTTTTTCTTAATCGATGTAATTTATATTAACTGATTTCCCCAATCACTTTGTTAAGTAAATGTGTCTGACTTTTTATAAATTATAAATCATTTTGATTCAAAATATTGAATAAAATTTTCCAAATTTAATACTCATAAGTGGAAAAAATAAATTTAATATTAATCTCATGGATGGGATGAGAAAACGTGTTTTCAAAGTAAAAATGATCAATATTTTACTATGTTTTTGTTTTTAATTTAAATATAACAATAATTAAAATTACATAAATTAGTTTATTATATGTATAATTGATTTAATTTTACTTTAAAACCAATTTAAAATATAATTTAACATTATTAATTATTTAGATGAAATGTCAGTTTTCAATTAAAAATTTGTAATTCCTACTATTCATCAAAAGATGAAACTTCCCATAAAAATACAAAAAATCAACCAAATATAATTTGACATTCTTATTTCAAAAAACGAATTTATTTTTTCAAATTTTTTTTATAAAAGCAACAGAATTTTGTTTTATAAAAAGTGAACTATTAATCATGAATAGCCTAATGGCCTTTAATTTTTATTGATCTTTGATAATCCCCCTTTTAAGGGATGATGGGGAACCCTTACGTGGCCCATAGGTTTAGACATAAATTAAATAACCCACCACCCTTAAAGGAATTTATCCCAAAATGAATACTTTAAACTACCACTCCCCAATAAATATCTTGATGTCGTCTCTCCACCATCACAAGCCTAGTCAACTAGCTATCTTTGTGTAGTGTTGCATAGGCCCTGTACCGAGGGAAGTTTTGTACACTCTCATTCTTCCAATTCTAGTTAGTTCTTCTCTACTGAATGTTTCTACTCTGGAATCCTCTTCCGGATCCATGTTTATTGAATTCTATTTGCATTCATTTGTATTTGCATGTGGACCGAAGGCCTTAAGGTGTCTTGACGGACTTCTGGTGGCTCTAAAGCCTTACTGGCCCAAATGCCTTGGGTGGCCCAAAGTCCTGCAGGACCCGAGGACCAAACTGGTGGCCCAAAGGCTGAAACAGGTGAATAGTTATGAATTCTACCATACTAAATAGTATCTTCTACAATACCTACTATATTTTCTTCTATAGTTATTACTATAGAACCTTGTATTGTACTCCTATAGTGACCCAACAATATGCCTCCATCCAAAATTGAACTTTGCTCTCTTGGATGCCCTTGTAGAGTCCTCACCAAACAAGCTGAGGCTTATATACGAACATGGGGTCCATTAAAATGTTTTAAACTACATTTAGAAAAATACATATTTTTTTATGAATAAAATTAGAATTTTTATATTTTTTCATATTAAATAAACTAAATTAATTTAAAATAATTTGATTCATACAAATAGTTTTTTTATAAAAATGTTTTCATTAAATTCAATTGGTTTTTATATTCAATTATAATTAATTTGTAACCAATGAATTCAACCATATATTTTCTTATGTTATTTAATACTATTCATAAGTTCCAATTAAAAGGATATGGGGTAATTTTCATTTTAAATAATATTATTAATAGTAATCTATAAAACATCATCATGTGTGTAATATATGCTAACTCAGTGTTGTGTGCATTGAATGAAATATCCTAGATTTAAATTATTTAAAATACTAAGTATATTTCATTTTAATGGGATGTTACATTCTCTTATAAACTTGGTGTGTTTTTCAAACAAGCTATTGAATAAAATTTTATTCTATTAAAATTTTGGGCTGTTATATATTACATTTAGGAAATGTATATAAAACTATATATATCCCCCATATTTTAAAATTGATAATTTTTATAAAATAACCATTATAACATCATAAAATTTGTTTCTTTCATTTCAATAAAAAAATAATGATTTTTTACAAATACATTTTGAGACCACTAGTTCATATTGTATCAACACTCATATCTCACAACTATAGTGGATGTTTGGTATAGTTAATGATAAATCATAAAAAATTATAACTTTATAGTTAAGGTGTTCTCAGTAAACTAGTGTCCAAACATTAATAAGTAATTAAAATTTTAAATTTTTTTTCATTGAATTGATATTAATTATAAGAAATAATTCATATGAATTAACACTTTTAGATTTTCTAATATATTTATCTTTAAATAACATTATATCTTTAGTATCTCACATTACAAGCAACATTGATTTCAAAAAAACTATTATATATTATTAAAATATTGTTAAGTGATGGTTATCACCTAGTTCTCAGAAAGTCATATATGAATAAGAATATAAAAATTATGAAAAAAATATGGTTTTAATATTTATGAAATTAATACAGTAGTAATTAATTTTAAAAAAAATGAAAATAGAAAAAATTAGAAAATAAATGAGATATTTTTCAAGAGAAATGTTTTTATTCGCACAAAATAGTTTTATCATAATAAATTAAATAAATAAATTTATGAGAAATATATTATTTATATATATATATATATATATTAAATATTAAATTTCATATTTTAACATTCATCCAATATTTTTTAGGCATGAAATAAAAATTAATCCAATTTTATGCTTAAATTGTATTTTTCTAAAGAACAGTTGTTGCCGCGGTTGCATCCTTATTTTAAAATTAATATATGAAACTAATAGATATTGAATTTATTAAAATAGATTAAATATTTAAAATCTTGAGGTTAATATTTGGTACATATTTAACATTTATTTTTGGTAAATAAGAATAGTATCCTTATTAAAATTGATCACCACGGTAAAGGGTAAATCAGGTTAATCTGGCTTGAAACTATCGTATATGGTCACAATTTTTCATCTTAATTATTATTGTATGAATTTAATTTTAAACTTATGATATTAATCTTAAAATTAAATTTTTTAATGGACAATTTTCATTGAAAATGATTTATATAATATTTAAATAAATGAATGTTAGAAAATGACACTCTCTTTGTTTTAAATATCTAATATATGTCTATATAGGGATACAATAAGTTATGAAAATGTATAAATTTATATTTTTATTTCAAAGAAATAATTTTAATGACTTAAATATATTTATTCTTTTTGGTAATTATTTTAATTACCTTAAATTCTTATACAACACGGATGCAATATTTCTTTAATTAATAAAATATTATACTAAATAATTTTTAAAATACTAAAATAAATAAATCATGAGTGAGTTATCATGTTAGAAGAATTTTTATGATAATTATATCATATTTAAATGGTTTAAAAAGACTTTATTTTAATTAAAATTTTTTATTTATGTCGTTTATGTCAATATAATTGAATAGTGTCTAAATTGACAATAACGATATAATCTAAAAATAATATTTAATTATATAAAATAAAAATAAAAAAATGTTAAAAAAGTTCAACGGTGATAACATATGGTCCCTTATCGAATTATAATCCATTTAGTACCATATTTCTTCTGAATTAAATAATTATATTCTAATATTTTATGAAATTCCAATTGTGTCCTCGCCCTCGTTTTATTAACGGGCACCCCTACTTTCACTTTTTTGCACCACATTAAACCTTCTAGATAGACCAAGACCTAAAATATATTATTATAAAATTCCCTATTAAAATTTTATTGGTTATTTTATTCATATAATACCAAAACTAAGGCCATTAATAGGATATATAAAGGTCTTTTTTCAAAGAAGAGTTAACCGCCTTAACCGATCACGTTCTTTTTAATTATTATTTTACCTCCTATAAATATATTATATTATTAATAAAATAATAATTTTATTTTTAAACATATAACTAAATTATATTAGTATTGTTAAAAACCCATTTTCACCAACTTCTTCATCAAATGATATGAGAAATCATCACTTGTGCGTAGGTATGGTTTACCGTCTCCACATAGGGATACAATTAATTTTTCATCACACTTTTAATTGATGTTTATTTTGATTTTTTAAGAATATATATTTTATTTATGTAATATTTATTCTTGTGTAATGATAAAATCACATATATATTCTTATCTTCCAACTAGTTTGAAAATGACAACGTCACTCGTGCGTAAATGTGGGCTACTAACTTCACGAAGCGATGTGATTTGGTTTTCATTTATATTGTATTCGGATGGTAATAAGGATATATATAATGATTATATTTGATATAAATGATATAATAATTATCCTTTATGTTTTAATTTTTATTTATCTTTATTTCCTTCAAATCCTCGAAAAATAGAAATAGCTTTCATAAGTCTGTTTAGCCTATCATCACCCTGAATAGTGCAATTAATTTCTCTATCTATATCTTTTATGGATGAATATAAAAATGCATATAATGGATATATATGATATTCATATCATGATCAAATTTATTTATATTATATAACCATGATCAATGTACATTTACCAAAAATACCAAACTAAGACATACATGAAAAATGAAGTAGTTATCTCCGGAAAAAGTGATTTTATTAAAGAATTAATAAATAATGGGTGATAAAAGGTTATAAGTAAATAATATATGTTGTGATATATAAAATTATGGTTATGTAATTGTTTTATAATTAATATATATTCAATATACAAATGTTTTAAAAATGAACAATGTAATTTAGACCCGAGTTAAGGATTTTATATTACAATCTCATTGTTTTCTGGGATTATTTATGAATTAGTTTTAGATGGTGAAATTTAATGATATATATATCAAAAAATAAAATAATTTTATTTTACCATAGTGTTTTGATTATAATACTTGTTTTCTGTTCATTTTATTAATTATGTATTCAAGATATCTAAAAAATGATTTTAAGGAAATCATACTTTGTTTCTCTCTTTGGTCGAACATAGTTTTTATTCTATATACATGTTTTTAAAAATATGTTTTAAAAAACTTATTAATATCCCTTTGTGATTGTTTAAATTAAAATTTTATAATTATTTAAAATTTAAAAAATGGTTTAAAAAGAATCCTCTTGTCATTTTCCAAACATGGTACATCTCGACTTTTTTACTAGAAATATATAAGAAATTTTTTATTTAAACTAATACGATAAGAAAAAAATTTACCACTATCATACATATTTAATGTTTTGAATAATCATTTACAATTTTACAAGGTTATTTTTAAATAAAATTTTTTCCATAATAATTTGTAAATATTTTTACTTTAAAAGTTATTTTCAAAGTGGAAAGTTTACTTTTTTCAAGAAATACTTCAAATGATATTTTATAATAATTTTTTTCATCTAAGTTGAAACCCTTTAATATTACACATGATTTGATATGGATATGATAAAATGATACCGTACTTATTATTTCTATAGATAGATTATGATTAATATTTTCAGATGTTTATAAAGACCATTTGTTTTCTACTATGATAAATTGATGAAATGTTTTTGAAACCTATTATCTATAGAGGTGTTATGATGTGATGATCTAATGAAGATTTTATGATATTGTGGAATAAATATGTTTTATTTTCATTATTTTATGCTAGGTTATGTTATAATATAAATATGGGTGGTTATAATATAAACCAACTATGTGTGGTTACAATGTAAAGAAAGTATGACTAGTTACATTACAAACAGAGGATAGGTGGTTATATTATAAAGTTGGGTGGGTTATTCTACTATAAAATAAGAATGGGGTAGACCATTATATTTATATAATAAATTAGGTAAGGTTTTATATATGCTGAGATAATTATGTGATGAAAGTTAATTTTCCTGATACATTATGGGATGCAAGTCGATGTGCTTGATCTACTATGGGATACAGTCGGTGATGCCTAATCCATTATGAATTTATGGTCATTGTAGTTAACCTTGAAATATAAAATTGTTTCTATAAATATCATGGTGACACTATTTTATGTCAATATATTATGTTTCGTGATTTATTTATGATGATTTATCACTATTGTGATTCATGTCTTTTGAAAGGATAATGTTTTTTACCATGACTCATGATTATGATATAAGAAATGTTGGTTATGAAAAATGAATGATTTTATAATTATACCATACCCTAATTCTCATATTATTCTTTTATATAACCATATAGTGATATCAACCTTGTTTACAATTATTAATCATTTTATATCACACTTTTTAATGTTTCCTTTCCCCAGTTTATAAATAAATGTTTAAGTAGGATATCTCGAAGAGGAGTAATATATGGGAAGAAATTTTGAGATATTTGTAGAACTTAAATTAAATAATAATATTGTGATTCTATTCTCTAAATACAATAAACCTATATGATCTCTATGTGTGTATTTGTTAAACATATTGAATATTTGTCTAAAAAGATTTAAATTTTATCTATAAAAATGCTAGATCAATATAGTTTGTATCTGGGAAATGTTTTATTTAATATTTTGATATTATGATAAGAAAACATATGTTAAAAACTTGGGGATAAGTCTAAGTATTGGATAAAATCATAATGTTTTCTTAAGGAATATATTATGTGGTTTTCCATGTAATACATCCCTATCTAGATTCTACTAGTGGAGTTGGATCTCAAAAAGTTGTACCTATGGTTAATAACTCTAAAATGGGTGTATTGGTATTTGAATAAATCATCACCCAATGTATGAAAAAGTTGACTTGTTGGACATTAGGATTGATACTCCTATGATATATACTTTAGTTAATCTAAATTTTATTTAAAAACCATTATGTAGGATTTGAATATATAATAAACATAGATTATCTATGCAAAACCTAAAGTGTCATAGATTGAAAACAGTTCATCATGACTTAAGTATCCTATTAATGGTTTTTCATGACTTTGTGATTTCTCACTATCATATGTGTTTCTCGCAATATTTTTTTTGTTTTTAGTGAATGTATGGAACTAGAAGGTACCATGCTAATGCTATATGTGAAGGAAAATGAAATGAGTTATTTTAGTGGATATTCTAATCTAATATTGGATGAGATATTGGTTATCACCATTGAGAAAATATTTTCTATTGTCTAGTGCTCAAAACATAATAAAGTTATCCTAATATTTTATTGTTTAAAAGAAAAACTAGAAAAAAATATGGGAACCTTGTTAAGAATATGAGTCTAATAGAATAAATTGACTCCATTGGATGTGATGAGTTTAATAGTATATTTTTTATTAATTAATTTAATCATATTATATGTATAAGGATAGAGAAGGAATTTCTTGATCTCATGTCGAAGGATGATGAATATAATGGTACATAAGAATATTATTTAAAAATACATGAAAGAGACTCTTTTGGTTTAATCATCATCCCTAAAATGAGTAATTAATTATTTTTTATTATCTTAAAATCACGTCTATGAAACTAATTGTCTATAAGAGACCATAATAAGATACCAAGAAACTATTTTATACGCAATCAAGGTAGAAATATAAATTTTTTATTTCCTCTATTCCCATGGTTTTGATAAGAAAATTATGATCAATTATCACGAGAGCTCAAATAAATAACATGGTGGAATGAAACTCTAAGTGACTACATACCAGAAATGTTAGAAAAAATATTATAGGAATTTCTTGATTAGAACTGGGAAGTGATTTGAATGAGGTAATATGGGTCCTCAAAATAGTGAATATTTAAAATTTATGAAGGGTTGAGTAGATGAAATTTATGAAAAGAAAATTCCAATTAAGACACCAACCACCCACCAATGCCTCAAATGTAAAGAGTATTGGAATTAATCCTAATTTTTCATGAATTTGAAGGGTTTTTTTATCAAAATTAGAATCCAATTAAGAACAAAGACAAAGGGATATCTCATGGGATCCTATCAAATGAAGAGGGTTTCAATAATGATGTGGTGAAAGGTACTATTATCACCCACTCTAAAATAGCCAATGAATTATTTGATTGTATCTCCACCCACACTTTAATATCTTAGTATTTATCTAATAATATAGAAATACCATATCAATGATTAGATGTTATGTTAGTGGTGAAAACATCTAATGGTATAATGGTCACATATCAAGTCTATAGTTATTCTCCAATTAATGTTTGTGGGAATGTTTTTCCTTAAAATATTGTGATTTCCCCTTACTTGAATTTGATGTGATTTTTGGTATGTATTGAAATTATTTATTTTAATACCATGTCAATTTGTGATAATGGGAAGTTATATTTCATATTCCCAATCAATCCATTCTTATTTATCGATGTGAGGATTAATAATAAATTCTGAGGGAAATTACTTCTACGTTATGGGCCTTAATTTCTATCCATAAAGGCTATTTTTCTAAGATAGTTGGGGGTAAAATCAACATAAAAGACATTCCAAATAATTGGGAATTTGTTAATGTCTTTCTAGAATAGTATCCTAGTCTTCCTCCGAATCATGATGTTTAGTTCTCAATTGAATGCATACTCCGTATTTAACCTTTTTTTAGGAATACATATATAATGGACCTAATTGGGTTGAATGTATTGAAGAAGAAACTATTGGAGAATCTTGATAAGTGATTTATAATCCCCAATGCATCACCGTGTAGGAAACCTATTTCCATTATTAATAAGAAATATGGGTCAATGTGTCTTTTCATTGATTATATAGAACTTAACAATATCACTATCAAGAACAAGTATCCTCTTCATGTTATTGATGATTTTTTTTGAATAATTATGAGGATCCCAATAGTTTTCCCTGAATTAACTTCATTTTTATATCATTAGTTTAGGGATAAAAAGTATGACATACTCAATATATATTTCTATAATAGGAATGAATACTATGAATTTAATGTGATTCCATTTGTTCAAACTAATTCCCCCACTTTCTTCAGGTTTTTAATCAATGTAGTCCTTAGAAATTACCTCGATCAGTTTGGGTTACTCCATACAGATGATACTATTATTTATTAAACGATAAAGGAATATCATGTAGATCATTTGAGGTTTTTTCTAAATAACCTAGGAAATTAAATTGTGAATGATAAATTTTCCATTTCTGCATTTTGGATGAAAAATGTTTCATTTTTTGGTCATATAATCTAAGGAGAGGGTATATTATTAAATCCATAAAATATGGTAGTTATTATACACTATCTTAAACTAACCACTCAGACCTAGATATGTAGTTTTCTTATATTGGTTTGACATTATTGATTCTCCATGTAGAGTCTTTCATTGGTGCATAATCCACTCATGTAGGTCACTTAGAAAGGGTCCAACTTATTTTTAAGGAATGAATGTGAAGACTATTTCAAGGATCTAAAGGGAAGGTTGGCTAAAGAACATATAATTATGCTACCTTAAAGTGGATAAGGTTTCTTAATCTATAGAAATTAATTCAATAATATATTGCGATGTTTGATCATGTATATTGATAAGGTTATAACTTATGCATCATGCCAATTTAAGGTTCATGATAAATTTAACTGACTCATTATTTTTGAGTTTCTAATGGTAATTTTTACGTCAAAGATATAGAGGGATTATCTATATAGATAAATGTCTTATATATATTGAATATAATATTTTGAAGTATATATTCATCCAAAAAGTGTTAAATATGCATCAGATAAGAGGGTTAGAGGTGATTAAGGATTATTGCTCCTCAATACATTACCAGATTGAGAAATAAAAAATGGCGGTAGATGCTTTAGATAGAAAGGATCATTATGGATTATTTATGATGAATATCATGAAAAATATGATATTTTTATAATTACAATTGATAAAATTGGAAATCTTGATGGAATGGGAATGATCTTATCTGTATCAAATGAGTGTTTAACTGCTTTTCAAACTATAGATTAAAGATAAGTAGAAGGAATATGTCGAAATATAGAAGAAGGTGATAATTTTACTAAATTTAAGCATAACTATGATGGAATGATAAGGTTTTGGAATCAATTATGTGTCCCATAAATACAATACTTGAATAATGAGCTCTTGAATAAAGCTCTTAGTTCATCATTCTTTATTCTTATTATAAGTATGAAGATGTATAGAGATTCAAAAGATTATTTCTAGTTGAACAACATGAAGAGAGATATTATTAAGTATGTATATGATTTTATGGAATGTAATAAATTTTAGGATGATAGATTTAGTTTTAATGGGATGTTAAAATCATTACCCATACCATAATAGAAATTAGAAAACATCCTCAAGGATTTCATTATGGGGATCCTCAAAACATATAAGGAGAACGACGTTATATGGATTATTGTTATTAAAATTTTGAATTAAACACACTTCATTTATATTAGAGAATATTTTTCACTTTATTATTATACATGGTTATACGTTATAGAAGTATTAATATTGCATGGATTATCACCCAAAAGCATATCTGATTGGGATCTTATGTTTACCTCAATGTTTTAGAGAAAAATTTAGCTAGATTCAGATACATTGTTTAATTTCATTATAAAATATCACCTTTATAAAAATGGTTAGTATGATTGGACCTTTTAAACTCTATAATACATTTTTAGATATTAATTTTTTTTATTTCAAAGGTGGTTGGGATCAACGCCTTAAGTGTAATTTTCTTACAACAATAGTTTTCACTAGATCATTAAAATAATGCCTTATTAAGCCATATAAGAATGAAGTGTAGAACCAAAATGTGATAACATGAAGGTATGGAAATAATTTTATTATGTACTAATCTAGATGAGGAAATTGAATTTAATTTTAGATCTATTCAATAATACCTAAGGTCCACACAAAGTCGACAAAATTTTATCCCAACAATCATATTTGAGATCTAGATTTTGATGTAGGATGCATGGTATTCCTATGAATATATCCATAGAACATGGTTATGAGGTTTATATTGAAAGGAATATTGACACCTATATATATTTTCCATTTTGAAATTATTGATTTATTGAGACAATAACTTATAATTTTTCTCTTCCAGTGAATCTCTATAAGTTCATTATGTGTTCCACGTATCTATCATGAGGATGTAAATATGTGATCCTTCACATGTATGGAACTCAAAGGTCATAGAGTTGGATAAATATATATATTAGGAGGATCAAACATTGGTAATTAAATATTTTAGAGATAAATTGTTACAAATAAGACAACTCTTCAGGTCAATGTTTTATGGAGAAATCATAAAATTATGGTACCTACTTTGGTACTTGAGGATGTGATAAGCCATAAGTATCGTCATTTTTTGTATCATAGTGACATATTTTGTTTAAAATATTCATATTAAGAAGGGCATAATGTTACACCATAAAATTTTAGAATGTATTTATCTTTAAATAATTTTATTTCTTTGATATCTTTTATTACATTAAACACCGAGTTCAAACGAACCGTGATATATTAGAAAAATATAATTAAGTGATGGTTATATCCTAGCCAATGGAATGAAGGACATAATTATTACAAAATAAATTATTTAAAAAATGTTTTATATATGTATAAAATAAATTTATTGTTTATTAATTAATAAAAATGATAAATTCATTTTAAAATAAAGGATATGTTTTTCTCAAGAAACTGGTTTTATACACACAAACACATTTTATCTTAATAAATTAAACAAATAAAATTTTGTTATTTATATTAATTCTATATACATATTAACTATTAAAACTAATTTTTTTTAAATCATAAAATATTTTTTATAGTCATGAGATAAGAATAAATCAATTTTTTTTGAATTTATTTGTCTAAAAAACTTGTCTTCATCATGTTTTCTTGATTACTTTAAAATTAATATCTAAAAATTATAGAAAATTAATTTAATAAAATATATACCTTATTTTTAATCTATTGGCTCAAATATTTTAAATAAGTTCCTTTTATTTTTTCTCCATATGAATGGTAACCATAGTAATATTTATCACCTCGATTAAGTGTAATTCTTGTTAATTTGGGGTTAAAACTTTTTGATAAGGTCATTATTTATCATCAAAATTATTATTAATTTAATTTAATTTTACCTTTATCAACTTAGAATCATAATTCAATTTTTTAATGGAAATATTTCCACGCAAATTATTTATTTAATATTTAAAACAAATAATGTTACAAAATGTCACTCTCTTAGTTTAAAATATCTAATCTGTATCCACATAAGAAAAATAATGTTATGAAGTAATATAACTATATATTTGGAGTTTAATGAAATTATTTTAATTATTTAAATTTCTTTTTAGTTTTTAATAATTATTTAATTAACTTAATTTCTTATACAACGCTAAAGAAATATTTCATCAATTAATAAAAATAATAATAAATGATTTTGGAAATTTTAAACGTAATCAAATTGAGTGATTTATAGTGTTCAATTTTTTTTGGATAATTATTGAATATGTCATTGGTTTTAAAGTATTTCATTAGATTCCAAAATTATATTTATTTATTTTAAGTCAAATTTAATGAATAGTGTCAAAATTGAGAATAATGATATTTTATTAAATTTATTAAAATCATAAAATATTAAAAATTAATAATTGGGATAATATAAGGCCTAAAAATTCATCTATTTTTCATTTATAGTCCTTTTTGAACCATTTTTCTTGAGAATGACTTAATTATATTTTAATATTTAAGGAAATTACAAGTGTGTCCACACCCTCCTTCATTAAAGGGCACCCATTCTTTCTCTTATTCACATGACATTGAGCATTATATGTAAAAAAGATTCCAAATTATATTTTAATATTACATATCCACATTATATAGGTTCTATTATTCCCATAATGCTGACCCTAGGTCCCTGAAAATTAGGACAAAAGGAGTTGTTTCGAAGAAAATGTAATTTCTTTAACCGATATCTCTCTTTTTAATTATTAATTTTACTCTCATAAATATGTTATATTATTCATAAAATAATAGATTTATTATAAAAAATACTAAAATGAAATAAGGATTATGAAACCCCCTTTAATAACACTCTTCTCTATCAAATGGGAAGTGAAATTATTGCTCGTGCGTAAGTACTACTTACTGTCTCCACGTAGTTATACCAATAATTTTTCATCACAATATTTTATTAATGGTTATTATGATAGCTTTAAGGTTTATAAATTTTATTTATTAAATAATTATTCTTTTATAATTACAAAATAAAATATATGTTATTATTTATAACTCTTTTGGAAATGATAACATTTCTCGTGCCTAAGTGTTGACTACCACCTTCAAGAAGTGATGTGTTCTTTTCATGTCTGTTTTACTTGGATGGAAATAATGATTTATATATATATATAATATATGATATAATATTTTTCTAAAAAAAAATTAATTATTATTTACCTTTATTTCATTCCATCCGTCGAATGATAGAAACACCATTCATGCATACGTACAACTCATAATCTCTTTTAAAGATGAATTTAATTTTTATATCTCTACATATTATGGAATGATATAAATATTTATATAATGAATATATATTATATTTATACAATGATTAATTTTTTTATATTATGGAATCATGATCAAAGTACAAGGACCAATACTACTAAACCAAGACATTAATAAAAAATGAAAATTTTTTCACTTATAATAGTGATTTTTATAGAGAATTATTAATGAATTTTTTATAAAAGAGTATAAGAAAATAATATAGAATATGATATATATTATAATGGTTTTATAATATTTTTATAATAAACATATATTTATTATGCATGGGGTTTTAACATGAATGAAGGAATTCATACATGATGTAAGGGTTTTGTGTAATAATCTCATTGTTTATTAATTAGTTCTAAATGATGGAATTTTATGATATATATCTACAGAATTAAATGAATTTTATTATAATATGATTAGTTATTTATATAACATGAATTATCTTCATTTTTTCCATTTTAATTACTCATGATATAGAAAGACTATTTTTAGGGAAAACTAACATCATTTCTCTCCTCAGACAGAAATTTATTTTCTTACATATCCACGTTTTTAAAAAAAAATAATTTTTTTAATATCCATGTATTATTTTCTAAAATAATTTTTACCCATATTTTCATTTTTCAAAAAAATTTAATATTCTATTCATTTTATAAATGAGTTACTTTTTCAGTTTTTACCAAAAAATGAAAGAAATATTTTATTTTAACTTGCACAACTTGAAAAACATTTCCCGCAATCCTGACTACTCAATGTTTTGAAGATTAAATTAAAATATTTTGTGGTTATTTACATATAATTTTTTTTCAAATTCTCTGGAAATATGTTTTTTTAAAGTGATTTTCAAATTAAAAATGTTATTTTCCTCAAGAATTGATTCAAATGATCTATTAAAGGAACTATTTATCTATTTTACCATCCTTTGATATCACTTATGATTTAATAAGGTTATGATTCAATGATATCATAATTATTATTTCACTAGATAGTCTATTATTATGATTTTGAGATGTTTATGAAACACATTTATTTTCCTGGGTTATGCTATGATAAATTGATGAAATATTTATGAAAACATTTCATTTTCATGGGTTAGGATGTGAGGACATGATGAATGTTTTTTGATCTTGTAGCCCAAATATGTATAGTTTTCATAATTTTATTAATGGTTCTTTTATAAACTAAGGATATTTATTTATGTTATAAACAAAGGATGGGTTCTTATATTGTAAATAGAGGATGGTTGGTTCCATTATAAACCAATGATTGGTGTCTTTATTATAAATTGAGGATGGGTAATTCCATTATAATCCAAGGATGGGTGAGCCTCTTATAGTTCTCCAATACATTGTGTAAAGTTTTTTATCTCATGATATTATTATTGGATGAAATTTAATGTTCTTGATCCATTTTGGGATGCAAGTTAATGCATTTGATCAAATATGGGATACATGAAGTGATTCCTAAAATGTTAGGATTTCAAGGTATTGTTAGTTAACCATGACATATGAAGTGGATTCTATTCTTATGATCATTCCATTATTTTAATTCATGAACTTATGGTTCATGATTTATTTATGATTATTTACCACTCTTATGATTAATATATTTTTAAATGAGAAATTTTTATTACCATGAATCATATTTATGATAAATTACAAGTTGGGTATGACAAGTGTATGTTTTGATAATGATCTGATACACTTATTCTTATCTTATCATTCCATGTGATAATAGAGCGATATCTCCCATGTCTAATTTTAGTAAGAATTTTATCCAACCCTTTATTATGTTTTCTTTCCCCAAGTTATGAATAATGATTTAGGTAGGTTTGGTCCAATAGGAGTACAATGTTGGGAGATTTTTGTGAGAGATTTTGAATATATTTCATTAAATAAGAAAATTGTATATCATGTCTCCAAATACACTAAACCTATACAATGATCAATAGTTTATTTGTTAAATGTATTCAATATTCTTTTAAAAATATGTAATATTTATTAATGAAAAGATCGGGATAGTGTATATGACATTGATCTTTTCATTTTCTAAAATTATTCATTTATTTATCTATTTATTTTTATTTAATTTTTTATTTTTTTGTTTCATTATTGTGGTTTATAATATTTTTTTTTATGATAATTAAGTACATATGTTGATATCTCACTCATTCATAGTCCAATCAAGTAGGATAATTTTATCTATTTTAATTTAACTCAAAACATGAGAAATATATTAGGGATAATAAATACCAAAAACTAAAAAAATAAATGAATAAGATAACAAAGTGAATAAAAATAATATTAAAAACACTATAATATGAATGAAAATTTGAAAATAATAGTGCTCAGTAATATCCAACCCTCCATTTTTATTATAAAAACAAGTATTATTCAACTTTAAATTTAGTCAAACAATTTTGAAATAAAATTAGAGTATTGGTAATGATATCAAATGATATTAAATTTCATGGGCTAGCACCCAAGGATCCCAGTGAGTGCATTATAAAACATTTATCAGTTTTTGGATAATTTAAAAACAAATTTTAATTTTGATGATCTATTTAAGTTAATGGAATTACCATTTTGAATATGATATAGGTAAAATCATAAATAAATATATCGATTAAAAAATCATGAACAATTATATTTAACCTTCACTAAGATTCCTTGAATAATAATACCATCATTTTAATCAAATTAAATTATTAAACACAATTTAGTACTGTCATTATAAAAAAGGAGAGTACTTACATAAAAAAGATTAAAATGTGAAGACCTAAAATTGATATGAAAATTATGAATAAAAATGAGAAAATAAATCAAACATTGAGATTTACATGTTTTGGGAAGTGTACCCTATTCCTAAAGACAGAGGGGGGAAATATTAAATCTTTAAAAAAGAATATTGCAAAGGGATTTTTACCACACCATCAAAATATCTCAAATATTAAAATATAAATAAATTGGTTCCAATTCCACATATGAGATATTTTCATGTGAAACATAAATTCAAATGAAATTAATATCTTTATCATTTCCTTTTCATCTTATCTGATTTTCGTGAAATAATTATTTTCAAAATTTACATGGGAACCCTATATGAATTTTTTTCTTCATTTTTTTCATTCTATATGAAAATCATGTAAAAATTTAATTAATTTTTTTTTGGGATTTGATTAATAATATCCCCAACTCCACCAGCTTTCCAGAAAGGGGTTATCCTTGAAACCCTCCCCAAAGTCCTCTTTAGGTCTATTGTTGAACAAAGGGGGATTAGTGTATATATTAGACTAAATCATATAAGGCTTCACACACACCTATACCATAAACCATATGGTGACTAATTATGTAGATATTGACCCTTATAAAACATCCTCCTATATTAAGAAACTATTATTATCACTCCTCTTAGAACATAATATTTATTTACGACCAACTATGGTATAATGATTTCTCAATTTCACTATGATCACCTCCTTAGTTAACATAACTATAGTGTTCAAGATTTTAATAATCCTTAAAAAATCCAAGACTTATCAATTAATAAGAATAAAATTATATTATCTCCTCTCTCTCATTAATTATAGAATCATATTTAACCACTATGGTAGACAATGCCACTATCGTCTATAATTATGGCTCCAAACACATTGTTATAACAACACATCTGTCAATATTTTTTTCAATTAATCTATTATCAATATAATCTTCTAATTATAAATTAACATATAATTTTAAAGACAATACTTATTTTAAACATAGATAAATATCATTTATAGATTTCAAGTATCTCAATATTTAGTTTACTAGGTCCCAATGTAACTTTACTAGATTCCTCATGAATCTATGGACAACTCTCACTACATGCTTCAAGGTAGTTTTAGTGAAAACCATGACACATACTAAACTTTATAATACAGATACACAATTAATTGTTTTCATGTATTCACATTCATAAAAAAATATTTTGGATAACTTCTATTATATCATTAAATAATTCATTAATGTGTGTTATTATTTTTATGCTAAAAACTGAATATTGATTTATTAAATATTCTTCCATGTTATTTAGAACAATAGACCTTATGTGGTCCATCATGAAATATTATTCTCTCATAATAATCGTAATGTGTCTTATTCATGTTGTTCGACCCAAAAATTTGTTATAGTGTCCAAAAAACCAGTTTTCATTTCAAAAATTCTATGTGAAGAATTGAATTATTTCAATTATTAACTATAATTATCACATCCATTAATGGATCAAAGAAAATTAACTTCCATACCTCTTTTATTTTCAACCAGATACTTCAATTGCTGTAAATTAGACAAAACATCTGGCTTATTTTTCAAAAACTATTTTACTTTTTTATACAGTTATTCATTGATGACTGTCGATGAATATATTGACCTATATATAAAATCTATTGGTAAAATTCCTAATAGTCAATACTATTCATAAGGACTTAATCAATTAAATTATTATTATACTATGGAATATATTTTATAAAAAACCACATGATTTATCTCCCAATGAGGCACACTAACTAATCATCACTTATTTTTATTAATAAAAAAGAATTATAAAATCACATGCATTGGGAATTTGGGAATAAAACCCAAATGACATATGAATATAAATGGATAAAATACAAAGATAATGGATTGAACATTTTCTTCCATGAGAGTTAACTGTAGGAAATTTTTCAAGGTTCTACTAGAATTTAAATTTTCATATTATTTTCATTACATGGTAGATTCAACACTATTTACCACTAACCATTCCAATTTATAATGTGATTAATTTGTATTAAAACATCAAAGAAGAAAGGTAATATAATTATATATGTGTTTTTTCAATTATATCCCCATATATCATCAATATATTCTAGCACCATCATATAATAGACAATAATGTTTAAGGGAAGTAAAAATAATCGAACATAAAGAGAAACATGAGAATAAAACAAATCACTTTAATTATAGAATATATAATGAACGAAATGGATAATCAACCCATAAAGGATAGAATAGTTACACATAATGAATCCACCCCTTTTTTAAACAAGATTTTTTTTTGAAAACCCTCCAAGAAGATTTTATTTTCCCTATGGATGAAATATATAGTTGCATCATCTTCAACATGGTTTATATTCATGATACTTGAAAAAAAATCTTCAAGAAAAATATGCACCTCCATATTGTAAACCATGATATATAGTTAATTAGGGATCCACTTAGGATATAAAAATCAACATAGATCCTCTTATGAGGCAACACAGATTAAAAATTGAATATAGATTCACACAATTCACCTAAAAGGAGTTTAAGTGTTAAAAATATATTATAAAACTCCATTCCAATGGTTCAATATACTTCAGTTAGAAAATAAAACCAATAAATAATTCTAACTAAAGTAGTAGCACACTAGGAGGGACTAAATATAATATATGAAGCATTGGGAACTCCCGTCATCTGTCAAATATGTTAGTGGGATTTAAGCATAACTCACAAATACCTTTCTATGCCAAATATCATAAAATATTCGAAAGAAATAAATAGTTTCTAAAATATCTAATGGCCTAAATACATTAAATTATATCCTACCATTTACCATTTAACAAAATCACTAAAAATTTATATATATAGTATTCATGGCATAATGTTTAGATATAAATTAAAATCATTAATAATGAATAACTTTACATGGATTATCTATTTCATTAAAAAACATCATAAAAAATACAAAAACTAGTATATTTATATAATTTTGAACATAAATAGTTTCAAAATATATTACTACTTAAAAATTAAAATTCTAGATGATATATTGTTATCATTAAAATAAATAATGACAGATGAATTTTATTTATCCTAAAAAATCATTAAAATATCAAAATTTATTTTATCCCTAGTTTTTAGAAAATTATGATGGACAATATCAATTAATCAAAAAGAAAATATTAAGAGATTACATGGTTTATTTATAACATTTAAACCCCAACCCATTAGCTTGGTTAAAACCACTATTCCACTAAACTAAGGTGTATCCCATGAACATAAACATATGATAATTGTGAAAACCCATATAATGTTAATAATCAATAAATTGTATATCTTATTAATGTTAATGAATATATTTTATGGATTTATATATAATATGATAATTTTATATAATTTTCCATTCCAAAGAGAAATATTTTTATTCAACATGAAATGTTTTCCATGAAATATATGGTTTTGTTAATAAATTAAATTTTTAAATTTTAGATATTGAAATATATAAAATAAAATCCATTTTTGTGTTCAATATATCTAAATTATATTTGGGTTAATATTTTGGATTTTTCAAAAAATATTGATTTCTGAGTGAATAGTGGAAAATACTGATATTTTAGAAAAAATATCATTTCATTTAATGTAATTACAAAGGCCCATTAGGTTTTGAATTGGTTTTAAATTTAGATAATCTCTATTTTATTAAAAATAACCCAAATAATTCCTTTTGAACCATTATCATATTTTATTTTTATTTAAAATCATTTTTATTATTAAAATTAACATTTTTCTAAAAAATCTATTTCATTACACTTTATAGGCAAATATATAACTTCATTTATGAAAATTTCACCAATTTAATCTAGAAAAAAATCATATTAAGAATTATGAGGTTAAAATTTTATAATGCATTAAATTTAATTTTTTTTATAAGAAATTAGTGATATGGAAACGAATTCTACCATAATAAAGGATAAACAGTTTAACAAGTTGTTAAACTAAGTGTTAAGACACAAAATATATGTAAAGGATGAGAAATTTTGATAGGTTGATTGTATTTTCTAAATATCCTATATTTTTTTAAAATGAATAAATTGGAATCACTTTTCTTGAGAAATAAATTTATATTAATTTAATTTTTTAAGTATTTATAATAGTGAATCTCTACTCACTTATAAAAGTACACCTCATACTCTCTATTTTCACACAATTTAGTCTACTTAGATTAGTAAATAACTTACCAAAATCCTTCCCAAGAATCCACCTAATTACTTAGAGGTTATAGTATTCATAAAAGACTAATCCTATATGGAATATTGTATATTCCATTATTAGATATTTGAGGAGGAGGTATGAGTCCTAACCGACCTATATTGTGTTCATTTGTTTTTAGACATACATAAAAAAATTTCAAAACACTAAAACATAATGAAACCAGTAATTTATTTAAACTATATTTTATTGTTTTTATGAAAAAAATATTTTATATCTCTTTTACATTCTAGGGAAATAGACACATCACACGTGTATACGTGTGAATTACTACCTACATGAAGTGATGTGTTTTTTTCCATCACCGAATCACATATAAATTTATTAACATATAATTAATGAATATATAAATTTTTTATGAAATTATTATGATTCTATAATGATCATATTTTACATAACTTGTTACAAATTTTGTTGAAAATGATTCTCAGAAATATGACAGGAATACCACCACCAAGAATCGATGTGATTCAATTTTCATTACCACCTAACATAGTAGTAACAAATACAGAACTAATGAATAAATATAAAATTTATAAAATAATTATGAGGGTGGAAAATAAAAATTATATATAACTTATGTATATTCTATCTGGTAGAAAAATGGAAACGTCATTTATGTGTATATGTAGAATACGACCACCTAGGTACGGTTCATTTCATTATTCACTCCCACCTTCCCTTGGTGGTTATAATTTTTTTTTAACAAATAAAAATAATATTTTTTTCATTAATAATATTTTGGATATGATGGATTCCAGATCACTTCATCCTTAGTCAACCTAGTGATATTACTTTGGATTTATAAATTGAATATCCTCAAAATGTCCAATGTGAACACAATAATTTTGGAACCTAAATAAAACATGGTAACAAATGAAATAAATAAAATGATGATAATTTAATTAACCTTAAAATGGATTTTAATAAATTATAAAGCTAATATAATTTTATTATTGAATAGGGTGTACATGTGAATGATATGATTCGAGACTCCAGGCAAGAGTCTTTATTTTAAAAATATTGTTTTAATGTTTTCCTTAGAACACTTTTTAATCCATGTTTTGGTTGTTTTAAATGGTCAAAAATAAAAGTATTTATACAAAAAAACATCATTAATGTATATTTTAATTATTTTCTTATTTCTGAAATAATGATTGAAAATGATTCTTTTAAACACCTTCCATATGGGTTATTTTCTTATTTTTTCAAAACTGAAAAAAATTAACCTATATGACATGAAATCTATTTACCAATATCATTTGTATTATTTGTTATCAATATTACTTTACAAGTAACTATGCTTATTTTCAAAAAAATATTTATATAAATATTCTGTTGTTTTATAGATTTAGTAATATTTTCTAAGGAAACATAAATTTCATCACATTTTAATGAGATATATAAAAGTATCATTGCTTTAGATTTTTTAATATAAAATAAAATGAGTTTAAAGGTTAAAATGAAAATTATATGTGTTTTATTCATTCTATGAATCTTTGAGAATTTATGTGAATTTTTTGTGATCTCTATTTAACCATGGTAATTAGTAGACCCATTATAGCTCTCTAATGTATTTAGTAAAATGTTAGATTTTGGTAGTGATAGGTTACTAATGGGTGATTTAGTAATTATCCTATTAGGTTATTCTAATGTGAGGTTTCTTATAAGGTTTAAATTAAGGATATTTTAGCATGGTACCCACAAGATATGATTTCAATCTGTTTTAAAGGAGTATTTTTATTTAAAAAAGAAATAAAATGAGAATATTTTTTTAAGGAAAGTTTATAATTTTTTTATAAAGTTGAAAGGATTGTTTTACAAGGAATGGTATGCCATGTTTTCCAATAGATGCTTATGTCTATAGTTTTTATTTATTTTATCATTTTAAATATTCGATGTAAGCTATTGGGAAATTAATTTGTTTTCATGGTAATGTTAATGAATATTTGATCTCAAATTATTATTATTGAAATGGAAAAATTACTTATGTATTTTTCAAGCTTAAAAGTAAAATAACGAGTTTATTTTACCTTATGTCCCTTAATGTTTATTATTTTTCTCATCCTACATTTAAAAAAATCATAGGGATCAAGGATGATTATAAATTCTAAAAAATTTAGAGTTCTTGTTATGGGTCTTACTTTGAAAAAAGAAAGTGTGTTTTTATATATAACTGTTTTTTGTGGTAAAATGATCAATGTGTATAAATATACACCTTATTATGTAATTTGTTTTACCTAATTATCTAAAATTAATTTCTTAAAATATCATTGAAATATAAGATATTATAAAACATATTAAAAAACATTTAATTATGGGTTGATTAAAGTCTGATTTGTTATATTTGGTATAATATTAAAGGTTTATATAACGCTATAAGATATGGTTATGTTAAACAAAACATTAAAAGAATTATAATATATAGTTTTTTTTATCATGAGAGAGTTTTTGATGATTTATATGTTGCTTCATTTAATCCTGATTTATTTAGAATTTTTTTCCCTATATGAAATTGGGTAGCTATGGTAGAAAGGCATCAGGGAACAATATCAATTTGTTCCGGAAACAAGGATTGGTTTGGATTGGGATAGAGAAGTTAATTGATATGGTAACTCAATTGAAAGAGTTTATCAGTGGATTTACCAATGTAGGATAGTGACTAGAATCTATATATTTTAATATATCTATAATAGATCATTTCCTGAAACAACACCCTCTTAATTTTAGTGGATCCTCTGAACTAGTGAAATATGAAGGGTGGATTAAAAATTTAGAGTAGGTATTTGATGTTGTTGGGTACTCCAAAAATCATAAGGTAACCCATTATATTTATATATTTTAAGGTTAAGTCAGTCAATAGTGGTATTTGATTAAGAATAATAAGGCAGAGAAGTCAATTTATTCCATGGAATTGATTTTATTTTAAGATAAGTTCCTTTGAAATTATTTTTCTAAAGTTATTATAATCATAATGGAATGGAAATTCCTAAACTTGAGGTAAAAGGATAAGGAATCCATTCCTTTCTATGAATAAAATTTTACTAGAATTTCTAGGTATACACCAAATTTATTTTTGGGAACTGATAGTAAAATTGATCACTTTTACTCAGGATTGAAGTTTCCCTTAAAAAGAGATATAGTTACACATTATTTTGGAATTTATGATAATTTTTTTGAAAGTGCCAAGAAATTTGAGAGATAATTTTTGATAGTTAGAACAATATGGACCAGAAGTGATCTAATTGGTAGAAAATGGGGAATAATTCATCAATGAAACCAAAAAGTAATAAAATTAAATTACCTTTTTATGATAAGTGTCAAAAGATGTATTCTAGAGAATGTATTTTAAGATCCGGGAAGTATTACCAATGTGAAAAGATTTTATACATGGCTCAAGGATATAATGAGAAGAGGATTGGCAATAGTTAAACCAATAATGAATACCATATAGTGAAGTGTTTTAATTATAATGATATGGTACCGTATGTGAATGGATATCCAAATACAGGAATATAGGATACTGATCACTGGGGATATATGAAGAAATGACTGGGAAATTAAATTTCTATTTTTTGGGCCATAAAACATTATTGTGACAGGTATATTATCTTTATTACTATCTTTATATCATTTTATTGTTTGATTCAGGCTCAATAAATTATTCTATTTCTGAGAAAATTTCTAGTAAATGGAAATATAAACTCAAGAAATAAATATGTGATTTAAAAAAAACACAAATTGGATGTATTAATGGAAAAAATATTTATGGGAAATATACTATCATCCAACATGGAATTTATTTTCTTGAAAGTAAATTATTTTCCCCCTAGTTGAGTTTGATTTAATTCTTGGCATGGACTGAATTTCATTTTTTCATTTTAATATAAATTTTAGAGATAAATAAGTCATATTCCATCATTAAAATGAATTTAATTTTTTTTATATATGAATAAATTCATACCTTATATATCTTATAAAAAATATGAGAAACTAATTAAATATAGAAGTGAAAAATTTCATGCAAATATTATTCAAATGAAGGAAACTATTAAAATTAGTGATGTTCTAGTTGTAAATGAATATATTAAGGTATTTTCTAATGATTTTCTTATTATTATTCATGACTGATAGGTTGTGTTTTATATTGACTTAGTTGTTGATACTAGTATAATTTAAAAACCTCCTTATCAAATGTATTCATTTGGGGTGTTATATTTTAAAAATAAATTATAGGAATTTTTTTATAACAATTTTATTTTTTCTTATCAATTTACCTTGGGGTGATACTATCATATTTATTAAAAACAATGATTTTTACCAAAGAGTTTACATTGATTATAGGGAAATCAATATCATTTTGTTTAGAACAAAAATATTTTTCCTTATATCAATGAATTGTTTGAACATATCTAAGAAGCCCAATATTTTTCAATGATTTATCTAAGGTCTAGGTACCATTAGCTAAAAGTGATGGAAGAGTAAATTTCAAAGATGAGATTTTAGACTAGGTATGGTAATTGTGAGTGTGCCGTAATTCTTTTTTGGTTGAAAAAAAAAACCACTATATTTATGAATATAATAAATAAAATGTTCTATGAGTATTTCAATAAATTTTTGGTTGTGTTTATCAATGATATTCTCGAATATTCTAAAATAATTGAATATCTAGAGAAACAGGTAAGAATCCTTCTATAGACTATAAAATAAAATCAATTTTATGGATAATTTAATAATGGTGATTTTTGGTTACCAAAAATTTCAATCTTTGGGTATATTACTTCTAAAGATAGTTTGGTTGTTTATCATACTAAAACAGAAGTTATGTAAGAGTGGCAATGGACTAGAAATTTCATTGAGATTTGAAATATTCATAAATTATAATGTTAATACCTATATTTATTTGAAAAATTTATTTTTTGTCTTGACCATTAACGATGATAACTATGAAAAGAGTGAAATTATTTTAGGAAAAGAAATGTGATTAATGTTTCCAAGAATTAAAAAAAATGTTTGTTAATGTTCCTATATTATCCTTTCTATCTCTAAATAGAAAGTTTATTAATTAAAATTTTTCTTATTCGAAAGATCTTGGTTATATATTGCTGAAAAATGAATGCGTTATTTTATATGAATCCCATAAATTGAAACCCCAAGAGAATAATTATTCTACAAAAGACCTTGAGCTGGCTTTGTAATTTTTTTCTTTAAAAATCTAGAGGCATCATTTATGTTGGGAGAAATGAGAAATATATTTTGGTCATAAAATTTTAAAGTATATATTCACTAAACAAGAGTTGAACGTGATATAGAGATTATGGGTATGACTATTTAAAGATTATGGATACCTAATTCACTATCATATTGGTACACAAAAAAGGTAGTAGAGGCCATGAGTCAAAAATGTGATGAATTATTAACTATAATACATTAGGAACATTATCTATTAATTAATTAATGAATAAATTTGGTGTAGGGAATATTGAATGAAAAAAAACACCTTTTTTAGTATAAAGTATATAATTAATCAACATTGTCAAACATATTAAGTTGGCTGATATGGAATATAATGGTTTTTAATAAGGTGTATAATTGGTCAAAAAGTGTATGTTTACTAATAATAATAAAGATAAAAAAAGTTTTATCCTATTGGGAATGATTTTATATCATCCAATTCATTCCAAATTGAAGAATAATTTTTTTTTGTTCAGTAGAAAAATCTATGTTTTATGTTCATCATGGAAATTATAATATGTATAAAGACCTTAATAATTTTTTGGGTAAAATATAATGAAGAAGAATATAACATATTTTTTCCATGAAATGTTTGACTTGTCAACAAGTTAAATATGAATGATTAATACAAAAGGGGTTATTTATACTTTCTTAGTTTATAATGTGAAATGGGATAAAAGAGCCATGGATTTCATGGTGAGATTACTATATACATATTTAAATGATACTATCATTTGAGTTATTATTGATCATTTAACTAAGTATGTTTATTTTCGACCTGTTAAATATATTATGTATTTTTATTAACATTCAAGAATATATATTATATAGATAGTTAGAATTCATGGATTTCCCCTCTCCATTGTATCTTATCAGGTTACAAGGTTTACATTAAAATATTAGAGTGGAAATCTGATGTTGATGGGTATTGAAATAAAATTCAGTACAATTTTTCATCCTCGATCCGATGGATTAACATAGCTTAAAATTGACACATTATAGGATATGATTAAATATTAAATATTATCTTATCATAAAATTTTGGATCAAAATATACATTTAATTAAATTCTTGTATAATATAAGTTTTTCATCAAGTATAAAGATGAGACCTCTTGAGGCATTATATAAAAAATAATATTATACTTCAATATGTTGGGATGAAGTTGGTGAGAGGAAGTTGATAGGGATATAATTTATGGAAGAGATATTTGAGAAGGAAAAAATGACCCTTCACTATAATTGGGTAACAAAAAATTTAAAATTGATTTATTTGGATAACTAGAGAAAATACCCTAAATTTGGGTTAGGTGACTATGTCTTTATTAAAATATTTCATTGAGAAAGTGTAATGAATTTTAGTAAAAAATGAATGTCGAGACCAATATTCATTGGACCCTAATAAATTTTTTAGAATGTTTAATCAGTTTATTATCATGTGACCTTACATCTAGGTTTATCATAGGTATGTGATGTGTTCCATGTTTATTTACTAAGTATGTATGTACCATATTTATAACAATTTATAAGCCCTGATGTGGTACATTTGGATGAGAATATCACTTTTGAGGAAAGAAAAATTAACATTTTGGAATAAAGAGAGAATTTAATATGAACTATATTGAATCACTGGGTTAATATTTTATGGAGGCATCATATGATTAATGAAGAAACATACGAATAAGAATAATCTATGAGGGAAAAATACACTCACTTATTTATGTATGGAATACAATTTTGAGGGAATGATTTCTAAAAGTGGAAGGAATTAAAAAAACCTAGGTAATATTAATAACTAATCACTTTCATGTCTTATTAAGGTATATAATTTTTTTATATATTTTTATATCATATGGTAATTTTATAATACATTTCAGTCAGAAAAGAATTGGTTTCTAGAAGAAATATTTTCAATAAAATATATAGTTTTATTAAAAAAATAAATTTATATATTTTAGATTTTTAAAATGATAAAATGAAATAAATTTTTTGGATTTATTATACCTAAATTATCATAGGTTTATTTATTGGTATTTATATTAAAATATTTATTTTAGGGTGAAGGATAGAAATTTATTTGTTTATAAAAACTGTCTTTTATTTTAATGTAATTAAAAAGATTAATTTCGTTTTGGATCATTTTTAAATTTAAGTAACTCAAAATTTATTATAAATAATATAAATTAATCCATAGGAATCATTATTGAATTTTATTTTTGATTAATATTATTTTTATAAATAAATTACATCTTTATACAAAGTATTTTTATATTATTTTCCACTAATATATTCAAATAATTTTTTTTCAATTATAAAAATTGAATATTTAAAAATGAGTTTTATGTTTTTAATTTTGTGGTTACTTTTTTTTAATTTTTTAAGTTTCGTTTTTGTTCATAATGAATAGTTATCATGGTGAAAATTTTTACCCTTGTATAGGTTAAAATGATTATGATGGTTAAACTAAGATATAAGGCATAAAATATCTCAACAACATGTATATATGTGATTGTTTAAGTTGATTGAAGACATTACCTATATTTTAATCAAAATTTTAATAATTTTATCCACATTCCATGAGGAATACATTTATATTAATTTAATGTTTTAAGTGTTTACAAGAGTGTCACTCGACTCACTTATAATATGGAACCTCCTCTCATATCTTCCTCAAACTATTTGAGTCCTTTATATTATAAATCCCTAAAAAAATACTTTAAAACTACCATAACCATTTATTATAGTTCATGGACTTCTCAAAATATCAATCCTAGAAGGATTATGGTTTATGTTAAAGGGATATATCCAAGGAGGAGTAATATGTATTAACTAATCTATTTCAAGTTTATTTCTTCTTATTCCCCCTAAATATTTATTCTAAAAATTATAAAATAATGAAATAAATATTTTATATATGTTAAAATTTTATTATTTTTATGTAACAAATCTTTTCTATCTATTTTTTATCTCATGTGAAATGAAAACATCGTCTATTCATGCGTGTCGACTACCGCCTCCATGAAGCGATGTATTTCATTCCATCACCACCAAACAATTTTTGTTATAAATATGGTTTTAATGAATATATAACATGATTAAAATATTATTATGATTCTAGAAGTATAATATATTACATATCTTCATACCTTTTCTATTTTTCTTAAATTTTTAATTCCATTCATGCATACATGTGTAATACCTCCTCCACAAAGTGATGTGATTCATTTTTCATTATCGCCAGACATGGTTGGTCATAAGGATAGAAAATATGAACTAGTATTAAATTTAAAGATTATTTATGATTCTATTAAATTAAAATATTATATAACTTATTTCTTTTTCATCCATGAGATAAATGGAATCATCACTCGTGTGGACATGCAGAATATCACCTCCATGATACTACATATTTCATTATTCACATACACCTTCCATGGATGGTTTTTTTTTAATTTATGATCATAATAATTTTTTAATGAAAAATATTATATATATATGATGTATCTATAATCACTTTGACTTTAATCAAAATTACAATGTCATTTATAACTTATAAATTGAATGTCCTCAGAATGTCCAAAGTGAACTTAACCATTTTAGTAACTAAATAAAACATGTTATAAATTTAAATAAATGGAATAAATATAATTAAGTAAACATTAAAAAGGGTCCCTAATAATTTTAAAACTAATATAATTTTATTACTCAATACGGTGTATATATGAACGACATGGGCTCGGTCTCCATGTAAAAGACTTTCCTTTAAAAAATTTATTTTGAATTATTCCTTCCAACTATTTTTAATACATGTTGGGGTTATTTTAAATGTTTCATTGGTATAATTATTTATTATTTAAATATTTATAATCATTATTTTAACTTACTTTTTACTTTCTTTATAAATATTAACAATGAATCTTTTCATCATTTCCCATATAGGTTATTTTCATCTTTTTATGTAAGTAAAAAAAAGATTTTTTCTTGACGTAAATGGCTTTACCACCATTTCCCTATGTTATATCCATTATTAGTTATCAATATTACTTTAAAGGATTCCATGGTTATTTTCAGAAAATATATTTCTGATAATATAATTGGATTTTTTAGTTTTAAAAAATAATCTAAAGATAGGGAAATTGGTTCTCATTTTTTGAGATATCAAAATGTTTTATTTCTTATAGAATTCAATGATAATTAAAATGAGTATAATTATTAAATTAAAAGATATTTTCCTTATTCTTTATATGTTTATTCTCTATTTTATTTGAATTATGGGTGATCCCTATAAAGGTATGATGACGGGTGATCCCATTATAGCTCTCCAATGCATTGGGTAAGGTCACGAAGTCTACCTATGATTGGTTAATCCTAAGAGATGTAGAAATTAACTACTTATGTGACTCCATTGTAAATGTTTTCTTAGTGTGCATGTAATTATAATTTCCAAAGTAACCAACATTGTATGTTTTTAATGGGGTTTAAAGGAAATATTTTTAATTTTAAAATGTAATAAAATGATATTTTGTTTTTAAGGAATGTTTATTATCATTTTCAAATGTAAAAGAATTTTTTATCATGTGAAGGTATTAATGAGTGTTGTGGTTTTCCAAGAAACCCATCTATTTATGATTTTTTATTTATGATTTTATATGAAATTTTCTATTAAATTCATTGAGTACTTAATTATTTTCTTAGAAAATAATATATATATTTGAGATCAAATTTTTGTTATGGGAAAAAACATTATTATATATTTATTAGGTTTAAAAATTTTCTAACGTGTTTACTTTATATTATATCTCTTACTGAGCATTTTTTTTATGTACTCACTATTTCAATTTTTTATAAGTCTTAAAGATGATTATAAATGTTTTTTAATTTAGTGTTCTATTTATAAGAGTTACCTTGAATGATGAATGTGTGTCTTTATAATGAAATTATTTTTTGTGATAAATAGACACAACATTGAAATGTCCAATTTTTTAATATAATGTTTTACCTTATTCTCTAAAACTATATACTAAAAAGATCTTGGAAATTTATTAACGTTCATCAATTATCATAAATCATGTAATTTTGGACTGATTAAGGTAAAGTTTGTTATAAAATTAAACTTCAATGGAAAACAATATCATTATGGTATTATATATTATTCTTCACTACAAAACCAATAGTGAATAAATGAATTATGGATTTGTATAATATTATTTAAGAATAAAAAATATCATAATCCAACATATTACTTGTTAATACAATGTTATAGAAGTCACAAAAGTTAAAAATGCCTCAAAAATAATACTACAATACCAAAAACTAAAAATGGAGCACAAAGTTCCCACATAAAATTCTCTCATTGTCCCTATGAGAACTTCCTCCATGATTCCATCTCCATCACATATGACCACAAAATATATAAACTATTCTAAAATTATAAGTAATATCACTTTACCTACAACATGATAAACAATGAATACATATAAACCTTAATGAATATTAATAGGGTGAGTATATAAACCCAATATAAATTTCACAAAATACTTCCCACACATGATATTAAGGAAATAATAATTAGACTCACACTAATCAAACACACACCCAAACACACACACACACACACATGTCGACACTCTATTTTTAATGGTATAAGGTGGATTAAGATCAATATGTGAATCATATAATTCTCTCAAGTCATGGACCCCGGGTTATTCACCCAAGTCGATGTTCCATGGTGCTTCTCCCTATTATTGGGGCCCCAATACTTTTCCCAAGTCCATACACACTGTAATTTATCCTTAGCCATTCCCCATGTTGGTTAGAATGTGGTTTGTCCATATTCCTTCACCATATTTTAAATTACCACTAGTATGAACCATGTACTAAGGGAACATATGGCATATAAATATACCTTAAGGGGTTCCCATTTGTTAACTTTAGGAATAAAAATAAGATGTCTAAGCGTTCTTCTCCATAGTTCTCTTCTCCAACCTTAAACTGGATTATTTGGCCTAAAATGAAGTAGAATAATCATGATTTTCAGATAATTGTGTTACTCAAAGGATTAAAAGCCCCAAACCTTCATGGAAGACCATTTAAGCCGTATTCCTACAAATCTATAGTAAAGGACCCTACTTGAGTGAAACACGCTAGGGTTTCACTTTTCCAATATATTCTTGGGAACATCATCACTAGGAAAACCCCTAACCTAGGAATCTCAAATAAGGGAGACACGTGACCTTATAATCCAATAAGGGAGACACTTTTTCTTTAACCTTAATATAGGGATCCCCATTCACTATAACCCAATACAATGTTGAAAATTCACCATACTCCACTAATAGGGAACCCATTTTAGCACAATCCATTACTACAGGGACAATTTTCGTTAATCCTCCACTAGGGAACCCCATTTTCCCAAGTCATCCTCTAGGGTACCTCATTATCCATAGTCCTCTACTAGGGTTTTACATTCACCTTAACCAATCACTCAAGATCCTTATTCAATACATTCCTGCACTAGGATGACACATTCTACTTAACCCATGACTAAGGTAGCTCTTTTCCCCAATCCTTCACTGTGGATCCTCATTCTCTCGGATCCACCACAAGTGTGACACTTATAAAATGTATATTTTCAAAAGTATCATTCTCATATGCCACTCTTCCCAGAACCAATGTTTCATAGGTATCTTGAATGGGACAACATGGTTACAAAAAGTACGTTTTATAAATCCATTTGACTGATAACTAGCAGTAGTTAAACAATTTTAGGGGATTCCTCAAAGGTGTAATCCCCAATATAACTTCAAAAGTCAACTTACTTGGTGTATTCCTGGAAATATTATATTCACTCAACTCAAATAATATTTTAGAAATATCAAGGATGTATCCACACTAGTTTTACTCAAGAACTAGAATAGTATTATAAGCATAATCCCCATAAAACCTTCTCAAAAGGATATATTCCCTATGAGCAAATCATAAATTCTAATATTTCATTAATAATAAATTGGATGAACTATAATAGGCCATTGTTTCGTAATACCCACCAAATAATCTATTGTATCCCCTTTATAACACATATGTTCTCATCACATGATGTAAATGTGCATGAAAACATCATAGTAACATGATGAAAAATAGTATGAAAACATACCCATTACATGATATTAAACTTAGTGGTATAGTCTATTCACATGACCTTAACTTGTACAACTCAAACTATAAAATTTAGGATTCTGATTAAATATGATATAAAAATGTCCCTTTGATATATGAACAAAATATAATACAAAAAATCATTTCCACCAGACTATATTCCCGCTTAAAACCCAAATAATTTGTTAATTAGGGAATATTACATATAAATATTATATTCTCAATGGTACATACTCCTTTTGAACCAACCTACCTCAAAGGGTTATATTCCATATGAGGAGAATAAAATAGGTTCACTCATGAATATTTTCAACATCAACTATTTATAATCATAATTCTTCTAGTACTACACTCTATATATCTTTAAACTATATAGATTAGATAATGGTTCCATAAATATAAACAGCACCATGTGGTGCATATCACTTGATCATAAAAGGCATGACACATATTATTAGATGAAACTAAACTATATAAATTCTAATTACCTTCCTAGGGATATAGATGAATCCCCTATGATGGACCAAATGCTAACATCACAACACCAACTACCTTTTTGGATGAGGTTAAGTTTAATGGTTACCAACTATGTAGTTTTTAAACATGTTCTAATCAAATAACAAAAATATATATAGGGAACCTTTTTTGTTAATAAAATGTACCATCGATGGAGAACCTCTAATACATATAGATAATTCCACTGATATAAAATCATTTATAAATAAAATTGTTTTCATTGATGTATAGTTTCAATAAAATAATTGATTTAGGTATAAAAAATATTATGCTGTTTTTTCAAAAGGATTCATGGATATATATTAAATTAATAAGAGAGCTTCGATGTAAAAAAATTATTACCCAATTATCTTGAGATGATAATAATCTCCCATACTCTTAACCAATGCACATTATGTGGTGTCACTGGTAAAGTCCCAGTGACCACATTCCATTGGAAAGTAGATCTATAATAACTCAAAGCACCATAGTGAGAATATTTTCAAGGTTTCCTCGAAGAACAAAATGGGAAACATGATATGATTACTTTACCTAGGAAGGTTATTGATTAGTCATTCATTTACTTATGACACTTCATTAATGGATTTTTTATTGGTTCTTATTAACATCTCTATAAACATTAATAACTCATGTAAGATCCTATTTTGATCAAAATAAATGGCATCATTGAATCATTATACAAATGACTTAGCCTCCATGAAGGCTAAAACCCTGATGATCATGAGTGTGTTTTCACCACATCAACAACTCTAACAACAAGTGGTGAAAACATTGTTATGGAAATACCTTTTCAATATTACCTTTACCACTATTGAGGTAGCATTAGAGAGTATCTAAAAAGTCATACCCCATAGAACATCTCACTAAGGGTTGACCAAAACAAATCTAGTGGTACCAAAAACCTCTAATAACTTCAAAATACTATATCTAGAGTGAGAACATTCCTACCCTTTTGATTTATGTTGTATAAAGAAATTGGAAAGTTGTGTTCTCCCTACAATCAAGATGTTTAAAATATGGATCATATCCTTCACTGATGTCACCAATATTGTATGACCCCCACTCCCCATGAATCATTTGAGAAGTATTCCCAAAACATCACAGCAATGGTCACTCAAAACTGAGCACTAAGGAATTTTTTTTCCCAATGATGTAAGTCTTTGAAGGAAGGGTGCAGGAATATATCCCCATTACCACTAAAAAATTTACATGTCATACTATTATATACCCTAAAGTGCATGCATAAATTCATGTTCATTCTCAATAGGCCTACGACCATATCTTTGTAGCATCAAATAAAGATAATCATCATATTTTAGTGATACTAATAGAGTTATCCCATATCATTTCCCCTAGAGGTAATGTTCATCAGAATATATCGACAGACAATGGGAGAATACAGTGGGATCAAATACCCACTCCTAATGAATAGTGGGATCATATTCTCATTACCACTATAGAAGCATACCATGATATCTAGGAGAAAATTAAAGGGTATTATTATTTCACAGTCTATATCTTGAGAAGCATGTAGAATATTCTAACAGTAATTAAAGATGATCATCATTATATTTTGATGAATTCTAAGGGAAGACCCATATTATTTCTCCCACCAAAATTTTCATAACTCATTTTCATTTCTTAATGAATAATAATGGATGGTACTATATTCTTTCTCCCATTCAAGGGGATCACTGAAATATCTTGGGGAAAAATGAAGGTTGGGATTGGACTCCCATTATTCTTTGAAATATGATTTCCTAGAATTCATTCATAGTCACTTTAGGGTAGACATTTATTCCTGCTAATATCATAGGATGCTGTTGGTATATTCTATATATCACTCAAGAGTAGTCCTTTGTTCCTACTCTCTCCATGGGAGATCAATAAAAAATTTAAATACATTAGTTTAGTCTCATATTTCTAGACATGCTCACAAATCTCACTACCGTATCTCAGTGGAACCCATCATGGGATGGGATTTTATTCCCATACTCACTTAGGAGGGCCTTTGACATTCTATGATAGTAAATAGAGACCAAATATTGGCTTATATCACTAATACTGATAATTCTTTCAAGTCATGTAAATATATTCACAGATCCGCCCAAGAAATTATTTGGTATATTTCAATGATAGAAATGAGTTCAGGTAGGGGTTACTAAGTAAGATAATTATTGATTAAATTTTGTGACTCCAACAATTAAGGTTATAACCCTAGTTTCCTAATCATGATATTCCCAAATATCCAATCATGGGAACCATATATGTTTGGTGCAAGAATATTTTTAAACCCCAGATAATACTGATATCCTTGAGTCTTTGAAAAATCTCATAGAAATGGTCCATGAATCCATTAACTCCTCATCGATAGAGGAAAGAGTAAATGGTTATGGAGGTCCCACGTGCTTTATATATTAGTAACTCTAGAGTTCCTCCATAGAATAATATATATAAAGGTCCTCTGTATAGGGATAAAATCATCCACCATAATGATTCCTACTATGTAACATTTTTTTGATGTCCTCCCTACAACCAAACATCAAGGTATAGTGGAAATCCTCCCCTTGATGGATAATATGAAGATAAATATGGGGGTCCTCCCCATGTAATACACTTTGAAGTTCCTCTTAATAGTGATATCCACAATCAACAAGAAGGTACTACATTTATAAAAAATACTCTAATAATATTCTCATATCAAGAGGTACTCAAAAGAATGAGGCTATTCAAGTCAAGAACCATATCAATTACCTATGATATTTTATCTCACCCAAGGGATAACAAGAGGAATTGGTCATTATCTCTGCAACATTAAAACCAATTATACTTCAATGTAATACAAAAAATTATATATTACCCAATTTACGTTTAGAAGGATATAGGGAAAAAAATTTGTTCTGATCAAGTTGAATCATCGCACTTTTATGGTAACAAAATAGCATAGTTATATGGAAGGTGTTGTCTAAAGGGAATCTATTGGTGATGTTCTAAGATACAACTAATTCAATTAATAACATTAAAAATATATTGAAAGAGGATTGGTTAAAATATTTCCTCCTAAATAAATGGTAAAATCTCCACCATCTCAAGATAAACTGTTTGTCTTATATGGAGTTTCCTCACCAAATCAAGGCAATAAGTGATCCTTCCAACCATATATATTTGTCTTCCCTATTAGTTGAATGTAATCCTAATTCAAGAAGGACTTGTAAAGACCTCAAATATGCCTATATCATGATCATTAAGGTGCTCCAAAATATAATCACATATACTCCATCAGAGGTGAATATTAGAGGATTGAGAAAATATGGAGCCTTAAACTTCACCATTTTGGCGAGCTATCTGAGTTCATTGAGAATCATACAATATAACATGATTGGATTATTAAAATCATCTATAACTAATTCTATATATAATAGTTTTTATATAAAATAAATTATCATAGTTATCAAGTCCCAAAAACAATATAATTTATAGGAGAAATACATTTATCAAATCTTGCATCATGTGCCCAAAAAAATTATAAATCATCCTGTCAACAGAAAGAAAATCCCATTAATACAATGAAACATTTAGTTGTTAACATAATAAATTCAGAGAAGGCACTAATCTTGACTTGTTGATGGGTTAAGGATAGAAATATTAATAAGGTTGTGATATTAATTCTTTCTATGGTATTTTAAGAGAGATCCAATCCCACATGGCTACTGTAATTTTTACCACCACCGATACCCCTTGAAATGTCATAGAAATAATGATTATAAAACCTAATAGTGGTGGAACCTAGTGATCCCAAACCCATAGGGCTAGGGGAAATTATATTACCTCCTCCTCCTCTACCGGAGAAATTAGTTTTCTGTAGACTAGGGAATATTTATTAGAAAAATCCTAATAGTTCATCCTTTTTCAATATCCATCTCTTTAATCAAGGGATCCCTCAATGAAAGACATAAAATATTCCCTAAAAGTCACTATATATGAAGGAAGGTAGTCAAATCCTCATAGGATTCATAATCCAAAATGGTCTAATATGAAGAAAAATATTAAATAGGTTCATAATACACCACATGGAAGATATTACATGGGTAGAGAGTCCCCTTAATACTTAGAGGAGATCAAAGAAAATGATTTATGTCACTTCATATGTTTAAACTAATGTCATTAGCATTATTATATTGAATAAATATAAAAACAATCATAACATTGATGGATGTGATGAAGAGATATCCACACGGGTCATGCTCCACCTAAATGAACATGGAGTGAAAAACCAATAATAAGAAATTAACCACAATCTAGGAGCCCTACTGAATACCCAATAATTACTTTTTAGGATTTGACCAAAGAGAAAGGGAAAGGGGAGGATATAATTGTTTCTCATACACCACTCAAGGAAGTTAAATCCTATTCCGTCTAGGAATGTTTCACCTAATATAAAGTTAAAATGTAATAATTAATGAAGATTAATTCTAAAATACTCTGATGTGGTGTTCTTGGTAAAAATAATTCTTTAGAATAAGTTCATTATGCTCCTCTAGTACATGTTCAACCAGAAGGAAATAATAATACAATAAGAGTATAATCAGCCAAATGTGTTTGTTTTTAGACCATTGATTTCCCCAAACCCAATGTGAAAAAGAATATCATGACTTTATTCTATTGGGATACCCAACACCAATTCATGAAAGATTCCTCAGGCTGATAGAAATGGGTTATCAACAACTATAACAAGACGTCTATCCATATTAGGCTATGATCATGACACTTATTATTGAATCAAATATAGTTACATTTTCACCTTATCTAATTGAATTCATTGAGTACATTTATTCTTGAATGGAATTTATAAAATGGTAACAAGTTTAGTTAAATCCATAAATATTGGCATATCCTAATCGGGTGTAAATTACTCCACCACCACCTATTTTTGAGACTATTATTTTTCCATTTTCATTGGAATGAGAACCTTATAATAACTCATGATGCACATAGTGTCTCTATGTACTCTAATAAAGGGAAATGGGAGAAACAATAATTAGAAACATTTATCTCTTCTGTCCAAAATCGGAAAAACATGTTTTTTTGTAGTATTGAAATTTTCTTATATGATCCATTTCTAGTTGAAAATACTTATGAAGATATTTACTCAACAAATTTAACTCAACATTGATTAATATAATTATCCTTAACCTCTAAAACTAAAAAAAAGCTGAAAACTAAAGGATGATAGAATTCATCTCTAGGATGGAGGGATTGGTTAAATTTGTTAACATGTATCTCTTGGAAGGGAATATTTTGGAGATATGTATAGAATGTATTTTTGATGAACTTAATGAACTGATGATTCCTAAGAAATTTCTCGGTGGATTTTAGGATTTCCTAGTTATTGTATAGTTCCTGATCAAATTTATCTCACGGTCAAAGGCTATGTCTCGACAAATAATCGAATCCTAAGAAAACGGTCTGAAAATGTTAAATAAAAAACAATGACACCTATTCTATCTTCAAGACCAGAATGTACACATAATCCCATATAATATCATGTGTTGTCACCCCCTAAATAATAACAGAAAAACAACCTAGTTAGTAATGTATTAAATAAAGGGTAACCAACTATTTTATGGTTTTCAAGAATAATTTTTATTTCTTATAGAAAGAGTATATCTTAGGATTCCTTATCACAACCATGAAAAATAACTAGTTTAAATTTATAGAGGTCTGGAAGCATGATTTATTTGGTCAAAATAAATGCTTGAATTACTACCTCTTACATCATATGTTGGGACATAATATTGTATAATTCTACATCATTAAGGATATACACTAGAAAATGGTTGATTCTATATAGGTCATGTTTGGAAAACCCTTGGTGTAGGTGGCCCATACTTTTTTTCACTTCCCTAGAGGCAGGGGAAAACTGAAAAGAAATATCAAGCTAGTGTGCATAGAAATTCAATTATTGGATGAATAGAAAATCATTCCATTGGAAAATCTCCATGATCATGACACAACTAAACTTGCTAATTGTGATTGTATCTCTCCATGTGGTATTAGATATGGAATATTCAAGGTCTCAGTTATCTAATAGTTATAAAAATATTCTCCAATAAAAAACACATTGGATGAGGATTAATTACCAATAATTAATTCATACCTACATAATTTGGAGGATGATAACCATCCTATCAAATGATATAATCATCAACACCTTATCAAATGGAATCTTAATATTCCTTGTTCAATGTAATAATTTGGAAAACCCCCTTCAATAGTGGTGATAAGAACATTTATGAACATTAACTCTCCATCTATAATAGGGCATGAGTTCATTAATTCTAATGAGATATTGGATAGAAATTTAAAAATAGTCCCTGACATTTGGATTCCATTTCTATTTAGGATATATATTCCACAAAAACCTAATGATACACACTCAAATTAGTCGAATAAATAATAAATTTGATCCCAAATCATCCAAGAATATCCATACCCTATAATTCAAGAGGATAAACTTATATATGTGAAATTTTATAATCAATGTAAACTTATGGAAAGTCCAGCTTATCTCAATCCATGATCCATAAAAATTACCCCCTATACTAGTAAATGAATTGGGTCATTGATGCGATTAGTGGTGACCTCCAAAATCCATGCCAATGAACAACCTCAAGATAAGAGGAGAAGACCATTGATTTAGATATAATAACTCATGTAGTAGATAGCCATTGGTCTGAATGATATCCTTATTTTTTAAACATTGATTAATAATGGTTATGAGATCAACCTCATACTAGTCAAAAACCACCATCATAAGGTTTAAAATACGGTAAACCTAACTCCATATTACCTTAGAATTCATGGATACAATATGAGGTAATAGAATCTTCATGAGAGGATCAAATTCGGAACCAATTATTTTGATCTCTTATGTGAATCAAAATTCATAGTGGTTTAATAGTAAACAACCTTTAATATGTAGTTAGAAAGGATATGGCTCAAAAAGAATGTGGTGGTACAATCATCATACCATTAGTTCCTCAAATACTCCATTGATAGAAAAGATCAAGTGTTGTATGTTAATAATGAACATTATGAGTCTTGTGGCACCCAATATATAAATGATACAAAATTTATGGGAAGAAAAAATGGAAGAAAATTTAATTTAGATCACCACTCCCAAATTATTCTAAATACCACCCCCCATGAGTCTATGAGGTTAACTTGAGGAGAAATATGTGTTCCCCATCAATAAAATTGAGGGAAAAATCTTAATCTGGGACGTCATCAAGTCATATGAGTCTCATATGATAATAATCCGAAGTATTCTACCAATTTTCATCCATACATTGTTCCGTTGAATGTACTCATAGAATTAACATTACCAAGTAAATGAAAAACTATTTCTCAATACATGAATATCAACTTGGATATAAAATTTATTTACCACCATGAAGGTCTGACTGATCTCTAGTATCATCTAATGTAACCGAGGATCTTTGAAAAAGTTGATATTAATCCCATGAGAATAAGGAAGCCATGTGGTTTGGGAAAATTTACCCATATATTTATGATATCAGTAGTGACATCCAAACACATCCACATATAAGAGTAATGTGACCTTCAAAAAAATAGAAATTAGCCTAATAATAAAATTTCAATGTCATATCCCATATCTCACTATGATGGGACATTATCTATTTTAGATAACCATGGGGAGGATGGAAAAAATTTCTTGTTCTCCCCTTCCTACAGATGAATCTACATCATCACCTTAGATATCTAGAGTCACCTTCTCATAATATAAATGATATAAATTTCCACTAAATTGCCTTCTAGATCCTAAAATTACCCTTCATTATTCACTTCTTCAAATATTTTAGTAGAAGAGGAAGTATGAAAAGTTATTATAGATTCTCCTAGAGTATTTTAGGAATGGATCCCTAACATAGGTGACAAGATTAAACAAGTTAATCTTCATAAGAACGAATACCCATGACCTATGTTTATACAAACTATCATGACCCCCAAAGAACAAAATATATATATCTCCTTTTTAAAGAATAATAAAGTATCATTTGAATGGAACTATAAATAGATGCATATCTTAGAACCAAAGGTGGATAACAAACATCTGGGCTTTCTAGATATCCACCGTGGATTTAAACAAGAAACTGAGAGGATGAATCTAACACACGCTACTAACATTAAAGATGAATTTAATATGACCATAAAATTCAACTTCACATTGTAAGTTAAATTCAAAAAATATATTACTAATATTTTTCTTATCCTGATGAAAAATTATAAAATTCATTTTGATATCAACTTTTGGGATCTAAACCCTCATTAAACAAAGGATGAATTCTCAGTCTCAAACATGGAATTATAACTGAATGTGACCATTAAATTTCAATCCCCCTCATTACACTACTATAAAAAAGGAAATAAACTACCAATATTCAATGTTAAGATATATTCATTGACATTGTTTGGATATATACATAAGAATCCATCCCAGTTGTTATATTACATTTTTTTCATACGAGCATAACATTACTAGTTTATTTCTTGCTGTAAAGCAATGATAAAGACCCTATTGAAATAGTAACATAGGACCATGGCTAGAAGCCTTCACACTCTCTCCTGTTTTCCATAATCATAATGAACTACTTCTATAGTCCTTTTGACATGGGGCCACATTCCACATTCATATAAGACATTTTCTATAGGCATCCATGTCACGTAAATCTAACATGAATATTTCTATAGATCATCACACTCACCCCCTGTATCCATGGTCATATATGATCCTGGCTATAGGCCTTAACACCCAAATCCTTTTTCTATGATCAAATTGGGCAATGGATATAGTCCTCCATATTTCAATTCTCATGTAATATTATGTCTATAGGCCTTTATAATTGACCCATATTTCTATAGTCATGTAGAACCATGGATATAGGCCTTGTATATCCATTTTCATCATGGACCATGTCAATATAATTTCATAAAGGGGAACAAATTTTAATTCGTTTAATTGTAATAATAATTAATTATTGTTATAAAGATTTATATAATATATATTTATCTCTCTATAAATAAATTAATGTTATCATTATGGTAAATTAGTTTGGATAATAAACACATGCCCTATGTTCGAAACCCATTGGAAGCATAATTTTTTAATTAAACAATATCCATGGTAAGAAAGCTTGTGTTTATAATTTTCCCACATTGACCATATTCCATGTTGGACTGACTATATCCATAGGTTATGGCCATAAATTTTATATCCATGAGCCGCATTCTCATGGATGTAGCAATTTTTGTACTTGTCTTTATATATGGGTATTCATGCTATTACTATATCTAAATTTCCCATACCAGAAAAATAATCTACTACTTTTGGGGAACCCCACGGAGTGTATTTCTATCAAGTGATATCCTTTTTATTGAAAAACACTAGAACAACTGTAACTCCCCAACCCCAGTTACCCAGAGTCGGTGCATTATTACATAACATTAGAATGATCAAAAAAGATTATGTCTTGAAAGAATGATTAGTTTAGTAGCCTTGGAAGAACTAGATATATTCATAAAGTTTACATTACAACATATATTGAAAACTACAACAACATAGTCTCCATAGTCCACACTCATATTTCCACATATTATCCACGCAGTTCATTCATAAAATACTTCTTCACATCCTAGGAAAAATAAAACATAGAAAGGGTGAGCTCAGATGCCCAGTAAGGATAACAATATAGTGAAAACATTCATAAATAAGAAAAAACATTTAAGGCAATGTATAACTAAAACAACGGCCTTTTAAACTTGGACTTCAGCATAATATGGCAGAAATAAAATGAAATAATTCCATTTAATTATTCACATGGATATTATACTAGTCGAATAATCACATGAAATATCAACAAGCACTTTCATAATGATGGAATACATAATGCCAGACTATCATAACCGCGTAGCCAAGGCCTTGTGCCAAGACTACAAAGAAGATTTTGTCAAGGCCTTATGCCAATACACTAGTTTGTCTCATGAGACCTACCAATGAATCTAGGAGCTATAGTGGGCTCCACCCGTCACTAACTAAGTACAATTCATTCCTCATATGAAAAGTTTTATACAAAACATAAACATTCATATTAAAACTAGAATATGAAATGTCAATTCTTTATCCCTAAACCATGAATGGTATAAAAATAACATATCCACAGTCAAACATATCACAAAACCTTCAATACAATATGGATGTTTTGTATCATAATAAATCAACTTCAAATATGATTGAAATCCATCTAAGGATGTTGACATAGATGAAATCAAAACTATTTGAGAGAAATATCTCTTTTTTTGAAATAATTTAAAAGTAATATAATTATAAAATAGAACATTTACTTTGAAAATATCATTATAAGCTTTTAAGCGAAGCTTGAAAGATTTTATAATGGAGGAAAATAGCCTCACCCACCATATAAGTTAAAAAAGACATTCCTTCCTTAATTCTGTCGAAAAGGTTAAGTAGAATTTTATTTGGAAAATGACAGAAATATTCCATTATAAACTTCTTATAAAAAGTCAACAAGGGTATAAATGACATTAATCCATATTCTGTAAAATAGTAAGAATGGTTTGAAATATATTTTTAAGAAACGTGGATGTGGATGACAAAGAGGTCCCAATAGAAAATTATGTATAAACAACCTCAGATAATGAAGAGATTGTGAAATAAACCCTTAACTTGTACTTTTACATGGTTGAGGGTAGGTTAAAATCCTGTATAATGGTTAAATAATTGTTATTAAATTATAAAATAATCATTTAAATTAATATGATATCATATATTATCTTTTAACATTGCTTTGTTAATAATATCTTAGTATTATTGTTGTTTCGGGTGTTAACTTACTCGTTTTCTTTTATATGTTTTGTAACAAAAGCCGTGTTTGATATGGATAGGTTGTATTTTATTCATATCCAGAATGATATCAAGTCATTAAACATTATTTTTAATCATTAAATGAAATTATACTTTAATGGATATGATGGGGAATGAATCTCATCGCGTTCGTGGAGAAGGTAGTCTGTACATACGCATGAGTGACAATATCACACTTTTGATATTAAAATAATATATAATTGGATATTTAATAATATATAAATAATCATTATCATGTTATATTTATTATTTACATGAATTACACATCATTATTATACACATCCAAATGATAATGTTTTGAATAACTTCTACACCACGACGTGGAGACGGTAAGTCGTACGTACGCACGTATGGTGACATGGATGGATAAAATACTGAATATGGTTGTACCATATTTATAATAAAATTACAGTATATATAATATAATGGAGTTATTATTTTAGAATGGGAATAACAATGAAAGAAGACGTTGAAGAAGAATGGAACTGGAAAGAGGGTGGAGAAATCAGTACCTCTTCTTCGGGTTCTTCCTTTTGATTTGATCAAAAGTGCTCCATAGGTTGTCTTTCTGACTAAATAAAGGCATCTAGGATGTAGTGGGGGAAGTTTAGAGGATATTTCGGAAGAGGTTGGCAGAGAAAAAAAGGCTTTGAAGGTGTAAATTAGAGATAAGGGGGAGTTCCCTTTTATAAGAGGGGTGAGGGGGCACCTTTGGAAAAGCTAGAAATATTATTTTATAATAAATTCATATTCGGTTTCTAATGGCTATAAAGTATATTATTAAAAGTTTAAGGTGGGGATGGGTCGACATCCTTTCAACCAATATATTTTAGACAGGTTTGGGTCACTATATTTACCTTATCATTTATATTTAACTCTTAGTTAACTAGTTTCACATTTACCATGTCTCTTTGTATTTTTATATTATATGGTTAATAAACTTACTATATACCTCCAAGCAACCCCCAAGTGGTCCATTAATGACACACCTATCATTATATAAGTCCTTTGGTTGAATCATATATTTTTAAGAATAGAATATCAATTAATAGAATAATATTTGTTTTAAAAACTCTTTCATGTCAATTTTGACACTATAGGGTATTTGATTTTTATGAAAATCATAACAACATGATTACTTAGAAAAAACATAATAAAATCAATACTAACCTGTCATATTAACATAAAAATTAGTGGAATTCATAAAAAGTCTCAAATTATATTTATTTGGATATTTATAATATCAATAATATTAATATTTCATTAATTTGGTAATTAATGCATCACCATTGTTTCATAAGTAAATTAAATTATTTATTGTAAAATAATTATAAATAAAATACCATTATGTATTAAATATTTTTATATTTCTAATTAATATTTACAATCGAATTTATCTTATGTATAACCCTATATTAAAAAAATTTAGTTTTTACACTTTGATTTTAACTCTTTTAACACTTCTTTGAATTAAATAATAAAAAATTTCCTAATCTAATCCCAGTGGACCTAAATGGTAATATTTTATTTCTAAGGTTGTTTCTGGTCGAGATACACTTGTCCAATAGAATTAGGACATGTGTTAGGGTAATATTAATATCATTCTTACCCTTAATTACCCTATTTACTTTTAACTGTGGTAAATAAAAGTAAAAAAGTTACTATTCACCAAAAAATTATTTTTATCTTATTGAACCAAATTTTACTCCTTGATATTAACTGTGTCTCTCAGATTTTTGAAATTCCACTCACAGAAGTGGTAAAATTAAGTTTTATGTGAATTTCAAAATTCTCCTAGGAGTTGGGTAAAAGACGGTGAAAAGTTCAATAAACTTTTATATATCTAAAATTATTCTAAACTAACTCCAATGAATTACATTGAACTTATATACGTATATCTATTTTGACCTTAATTAAATTTAAATAAAATAGAAAATTATTTAATTAAAAATTCAGTTGTAAACTATAACTTTGTGTTTTTTCACTATTCATAAAAAATTGAATGTTTTCAGAAAAATACAAAAAATTCACTCTAAGCTAATTTCGATATTCCAAATCCAATGATGAAGTCCATTTTGAATGATAAAATTTATAAAATTTTAAAAAGTTGGTATTACTATTCATAACGGCTAGTTTGATTGGTTGTGGTGTGTGTTAGAACTTGAAGTTACATACAACACACGCTACTATATTATTCAAAGAGAAGCGTACCATGGAAGCTTGGGGTGTTATATTCTCTGAACCTTCAAATAATTTCATCCTAGAAATTTCTAGAATACTACCACATGAAAAGACTCAGGTTATTCTTCATCATAAGTTCCTAGGGTTCCCACGTTGCCTCTTCCATTTTATGGTTTCTCCATAGATCTTTTACCAGACAAGTCGTCCGGTTTCTTAGCACTTGTTCTCTTGTATCAAGAATACTGATGGGCTATTTGCAATAAGACAGATCAGGTTCCATTTCTAATTTCTCATAGGTGAGTACATGCGTTGGGTCAGGCATGTATTTTCTCAACAGTGATACATGGAACACATCGTGAACTTAGGAGAGATTTGGCGGCATTGCCAAATGGTAAGCTACAACCCCAATTTGTTCTAGAATTTCGAAAGGTCTAATGTACCTGGGACTCAATTTACCTTTCTTACCGAAATGTATAACTCCCTTCCATGGAGATACCTTCAAGAAAACATGATCTCCTACCTGAAATTCCAAATCCTTCCTTCCATTATCGGCATAGCTCTTCTCTCTACTTTGAGCTGCTTTGATGTGGTTTTGGATTACCTTCAATGTTTCCATCGTTTCCTCCACCAGTTATGGGCCTATGATTTTTCTTTCACCAAATTCATCCCAACAGGTTGGTGTGCGACATCTCTTTCTGTATAACACTTCATATGGTGCCATCAAAATACTTGAATGAAAGCTATTGTTATAGAAAAATTCCACCAGAGGTAAATATTGATCCCACATACCCTGAAAGTCAAGTGAGCATGATCTCAACATGTTTTCTAAGGTTTGAACAGTCTGTTCTGATTTTCCATCTATTTGAGGGTGGTAGGCAGTGCTGAAACAAAGTTCAGTATCCAAGGCCCTCTTAAGACTCTTCCAGAATCTTGAAGTTAAATGAGGATCACGATCAGAAACAATCGATATGGGTACTCCATGAAGTCTCACAACTTCATTAATATATAGTCTTGCTAGATGTTCCAGTTGTATATCTTCTCTTATAATAAGAAAATGTAATGATTTTGTTAGATGATCAATAATGAACCATATTGCATCATTCCTTCTAGGAGTCTTTGGCAGTCCCATGACAAAGTCCATCATGATATTATCCCATTTCCACTCCGGTATGGGAAGTGGTTTCATGAATCCTCTAGGATGTTTCCTTCCATCTTCCACTTGTGGACAAACCATACATCATGACACAAATTCAGCAATCTCCCTCTTCATGTTTTCCCAAACAAAATGTTCCTTCAAATATCTTTACATTTTGGTTCTCCTAGGGTGTATAGAGAAATTGGAACTATGATCATCATCCAAAAATTCCATTTTTAGATCATGTATATTGGGAACTCAAACTCTCTTCCCAAATTTCAAAATTCCTTCTTCACACACAAATTCTCTCAATCCACTATCATTCATAGCATTAATCATCTTTTGAAATTATTCATCATTGGTCTGAGAAATCTTAATCCTTTCTAGTAAAGATGGTTTGGCAACCATTTGAAAAAGCATTGTTGTTTCACCTTCCATGGAAATTCCCATATTCATCCTCACTATATCCATGAAAATAGGATTCCTTTCAATTATCAGCATGTTCAAAACTCCATGATCATTTCTACTCAAAGCATCTTTTACCTTATTTGCCTTCCCCAGGTGGTAGTGTATCGTTTCATCATAATCCTTGAGTAGTTCAAGCCATCAGATTTGCCTCATGTTGAGTTCTTTCTGTGAGAAAATGTACTTCAAACTCTTGTGATCAGTATATATCTCAAATTTCTCATCATAGAGTTAATGTCTCCATATCTTCAAAGCAAATATTAAAGTACCTAACTCAAGATCATGAGTGGTATAGTTTTGATCCTGAATTTTTAGTTGTCGTGATGTATAGGCAATAACCCTATCATTCTGCATAAGGACACAACAAAGTCCTTTCTTCGATGCATCACTATAAATAACAAACCCATCATTCCTTGATGGTAGAGTAATTATAGGAGCATTGAATAATCTTATCTTCAGTTCTTCAAAACATTCTTCACACTCTTTTTTCAAAACAAATTTAACCCCTTTACGTGTGAGCATCGTTAATAGGTTAGACAATTGGGAAAAATTCTTGATGAAACGCTGATAATAACCTGCTAAACCAATAAAACTGCATACCTCGGTTATACATGTTAGTGTTGTCCATTCTTGGATTGCCTTGGTCTTAGAAGGATCAATAGATATTCCATCCTTAGAGACAATATGGCCGATAAAAGATATCTCTTGAAGCTAGAATTCACACTTTCTAAAATTCCCATATAATTCATGTCTTCTAAGAGTATTCAGGATAATACGCAAGTGATTTTCATGGTCTTCATATATTTTGGAATATACCAATATATCATCAATAAATGCCACAACAAAATCATTGATATATTCCTTGAAAACACTATTCATTAGATCCATGAATATAGAGGGTGCATTAGTTAGCCCAAAAGGCATTACTGTAAACTCATAATGCATGTACATAGTTCGAAATACTGTCTTCGGAATGTATTTCTTCTTCACACACAATTTATGGTATCAATATCGAAGGTCAATCATTGAAAAGTATTGAGCTCTATGAAGTTCGTCAAATAAATCATCAATGCGAGGTAGGGGATACTTGTTCTTTATTGTTATAGAATTTATTTCCCTGTAGTCGATACATAAACTCATAGATCCATCTTTCTTCTTAACAAAAAGTACAGGGGATCCCCATGGAGAAACACTAGGGCGAATAAATCCATTATTACTCAATTCCTCTAGTTGTTTCTTTAGTTCACCTAATTACACAGTGGCCATTCTATATGGGGTCTTCGATATCGACCTTGAACCAGGAATTAAATCAATGGAAAACTCAATTTCTTATTCTGGATGATGTCCCGATAAATCTTCTAGAAACACATCAATATATTCTCTCACAATTGGTACATCCTCTATTTGAACATTCCTTTCCCCACCCATAGTCATTTCATTCTCTGCCTCCCCAATAATTGAATTTAGTTGAGCTACTGGGGGTGGATCTAGGTAAGAAATAGGTGGTGAGGATTCCTCTATAAAGATATGGTGTTCCTTATCATCATCATCAAAAACAGCAACCTCCTTATGCATACAATAAATTTTTTCATCATGGTCATAAAGCAAATCCATACCATGGATTATATCAAATTCAATCATAGGTATGACGATGATATCTGTAGATAAAGAACATTTATGTGCTCTAATGGGGACTAATTCACAAAATTTTGTTGCAATGATATTTCCCTTAAGAGTTTTGACTAACAATACCCCTGTTAAACCAAATTGGAAATATCTAATTTTTTTAGCAAACTGGGAAGATATGAAACAATGCGATGATCCAAAATAAAATAATTCATTTGCTAAACTTGAGGAAACCATTAAATTACCTGCCACCACGTCTTTCGGAGATTCTACCTCAGCATTAGTGATAACATAAGATTGGAATTGATCCCTTGGCCTTTTCTGAGGTAAGTTCCCCTGACTCTTAGGACATTATTTTGCATAATGTCCCATCTCCCTGCAGTTGTAACATTGAACATCGGTAGCTTGTTTCTTCCCCTTGCAATCTTGAGCTTGGTGGCCTTTTTCACCACACTTGTAAAAGACTCCCATTCCCTTCAAGAAAGTACCGGGGTGTTTATTCCCACATTTACTACATGATAGATATTTAACTTTTCCCTTATTCCCCTTACTTCCATTTCCAGAGTGATCAGCAGATCTCTTCTTCTCTTTCTTTGCTTTAAATTCATAAGACTTAGAGAATTATTTTTCTATCTTGATAGAACACGAGACAATATCTTCGTATGACGAGAAGGATTGTGAGACCAATGCTCAACGGAGAAACGGTTTTAACCCATAAATGAAACTGTCAATCTTAATTCTTGGGTTATGTATATAATCTGCAGCATACCTTGTTAACCATGTAAAGTTAGCCTCATACTTTGCGACATTCTCATCCTCCTTTTGCCTCAAACATAAATATTTCCTTTCCATATCTGCTCGATGTCCACGAGGAAAGTATTTTTCTAAAAACATATCTTTGAACTCCGTCCATTCTATATTTGATACTTCATCATCTTCCTTCATGTCTTGAATCAATGACCACCATCAATCATCATCTCCAGTGAGGCAGTAAAAAGCCATGATAGCTTTTTCCCTTTCACTACTCCCCAAATCATGAAATATTTTCTCTAGGGAACTTATCCATTACTCATATACCAATGGATTTGTACTCCCATTGAATTTTGGTGGCTATTGACTCATGAAGCGATCTAACATTGATCCCCCATGCCGTGGATCAGTGTGCTCCATACAGGTAAGGTTATAATTCATAACATGAGTGAGTTGTCCCTGTATGGTGATTAGCTGATCAGCACCATTTTTATCACCAGCTCCACTATAATTATCTTGAGCTGGAGGGAAATCCCTACATGGAGTGCGTGCATTGATACAGTTTCCATTTCTTCCACTAGGCTCTATTTCTAAACAATGGCATAAACTAAATCAGTTTATAAATCAAAATACATAATTCCAAACTTGTAAAACACTTAACATAAATTGAACAGTTTATGGATATAATCCATAATCATAAAAATGTTTTCTTTAAGGAAGTATATACTTATAAACCATTCATAATGGTTTGTAAAGAAAACGAGAATCATCCTAAGCATATCCCCCGGGAGTGTCGTAACCAAGTGTGCAGCAAGGCCCATTGTCATGCACTAGTTCCCGTTCGAGCCTAGCTCAAAGCGGTGTTTTCGAGTTTTACCCCTAGGTACAACGGTGCCAGAGCCGCCTCTAACTGCTCGTATCTAGAAAATGATGCATTTCTCGGAAAACTCACAAAATATCTACAATACCAAAATTCTAGGAAGTTCTTCTATACTAATCCTCAAAGTCTATCTTAGGGATATGTGATATAATCATAGTTTATCTAAATCTATCTTCCAAGGTTTTTACTAAACTTCCTCTAATACCAACTGTAATGCCCCAAACCTAGATATCCAGAGTCGGTGCATTATTACATAACATTGGCATGATCACAAAAGATCAAGTCTCAAAAGACCGATTAGTTTAGTATCTTTGGAAGAACTAGATACATTCATAAAGTTTACATTACATCATAAAATGAAAACTACAACAACATAGTATCGATAGTCCACACTCATATCCCCTCATACTATCTCTAAAGGTCATTCATACAATAATTCTTCACATCCTGGGAAAAATAAAACATAGAAAGGGTGAGCTCATATGCCCAGTAAAGATAACAATATAGCGGAAAATTTCATAAATAAGCATAAACATTTAAGGCAATGTATGACTAAAACAAAAGGCTTTTAAACATGAACTTTAGAATAATATGGCAGAAATAAAATGAAATAATTCCATTTACATATTCACATGGATATTCTTCTAGTCAAATAATCACATGAAATATCAATAACCACATTCATAATGATGGAATGCATAATGCCAGACTATCATAACCACATAGCCAAGGCCTCGTGCCAATACTAAAAATAAGATTTTATCAAGGCCTCATTCCAAGCCACTAATTTGTCTCATGAGACCTACCGATGCATCGAGGAGCTATAGCGGGCTCCACCCGTCACTTACTAAGTCCAATTCATTCCTCATATGAAAAGGTTTAAACATAAGATAAACATTTGTATTAAAAATAGCATACGAAATGTCAATTCTTTATCCATAAACCATGAATGGTATAAAAATAACACATCCACAGTAAAAAATATCACAAAAGATTCAATACAATATAGAAGTTTTGTATCATAATAAATCAACATTAAATAATCTTGAAATCCATCAAAGGATGTAGACAGAGATGAAATCAGAACTATTTGAGAGAAATATATCTTTTTTTGAAATCATTTAAAAATAGTATAATTATAAAATAAAACATTTAATTTGAAAATATAATTATAAGATTGTAAGGGAAGCTTTGAAGATTTTATAATGGTAGAAAATAGCCTCTCCCTCCGTATAAGTTAAAAAATACATTCTTACCTTAATTCTATCGAAAAGGTTAAAAAGGACTCTATTTGGAAAATGACAGAAAGATTCCTTTATAAACTTCATATAAAAAGTAAACAAGGGTATAAATGAAATTAACACATAGTCTGTAATATAGTAATTATTATTTTAATTCATTTTTAAGAAACATGGATGTGGATGATAAAGAGGTCCTAGTAGATAATTACGTATAAACAACCTCGGATAATGAAGAGATTGTGAAATAAACCCTTACCTTGTACTTTTACTTGGTCGAGGGTAGGTTAACATCCTATATAATGGTGAAATAATTGTTACTAAATTATACAATATTCATTTAAATTAATATGATATCATATGTGATCTTTTATCATTGCTTTGTTAATAATATCTTAGTATTATTGTTGTTTCGGGTGTTAACTTACTCGTTTTCTTTTATATGTTTTGTAACACAAGTCATGTTTGATATGGATAGGTTGTATGTTATTCATATCCAGAATGATATCAAGTCATTAAACATTATTTTTAATCACTAAATGATAATTATACTTGAATGGATACGATAGGGAACGAATCTCATCGTGTTCATGGAGACAGTAGTCCATACGTATGCACGAGCGACAATATCACTCTTTTGATATTAAAATAATATATAATTGGATAGTATATAATATAAAAATAATCATTATCACATTATATTTATTATTTACATGAATTACACATCATTACTATACCCATCCAAATAATAATGTTTTGAATAACAATTACACCATGGCGTGGAGACGGTAAGTCGTACGTACGCACGTATGGTGACATGTCATTCAAAGGATGGATAGAATACTGAATATGGTTGTACCATAATTATAATAACATCACAGTATATAGAATATACATGAGTTATTATTTTATAATGGGAATAACAATGAAATAAGAAGTTGAAGAAGAAAGGAACTTGAAGGAGGGTGGTGAAATCATTACCTCTTCTTCGGGTACTTCCTTTTGATTTGATCAAAAGGGCTCCTTAGGTGTGATTTATGACTAAAGGAAGGCCTATAGGATGAAGTTGGGGAAGATGAGAGGATATTTGGGTAGAGGTTGGACGAGCCAAAAGGCTTTGAAGGTGTAAATTAGAGAGAAGGGGGAGTGCACTTTTATAAGAGGGGTGAGGGGCACCTTTGAGAAATCTAGGAATAATATTTTATAATAAATTAATATTCGGTTTATAATGACTCAAAATTATATTATTTAAAGGTTAAGGTGGGTATGTGTAGAAATCCTTTCAAACAATAGATTTTATACAGGTTTGAGTCACTATATTAACCTTATCATTTAAATTTAACTCTTAGTTAATTAGTTTCGCATTTACCATGTCTCATTGTATTTTTATATTATATGGTTAATAAATATACTATACACCTCCATGAGACACCCTAGTGGACCACTAATTATACACCTATCATTAAATAATTCTTTTTTCTGAACAATATATTTTTTGGAATATAATATCAATTAATAGTATAATATTTGTTTTAAAAACTCTTTTATGTCAATTTTGACACTAATGGGTATTTGATTTTTTTGAAAATCATAAAAGCATGATTACTTCTAAGAAACATAATTAAATAAATAATAACATGTCATATTAACCTATAAAATTAATTTAATTCATAAAAAGTCTGAAATTAAATTTATTTGGATATTTATAATATCAATTATTTTAATATTTCATTAATTAGGTAATTACTACTGCACCATTGTGTCATAAATAAATTTAATTATTTAATGCATAAAAATTATAAATAAAATACCATTATGTAGGAAATATTTTTATATTTCTAATGAATATTTATAATCTAATTTATCTTATGTATAACCCTATATTAAAAATGTTTTATTTATTAAATTTTTATTTTAACTCTTTTAACTGTTCTTTGAATTAAATAATAATAAATGTCCTAATCTAATCCAACTGGACCTAAATGATAATATTTTATTCCTAAGGTTGTTTTTGGTCGATATATACTTGTACAATAGAATTGGGACATGTGTTAGGGTAATATTAACATCATTTTTAACCTTAATTACCTTGATTACTTTTAACCGTGGTAAATAAAAGTAAAAAGTTACTATTCACCCAAAATTATTTTTATCTCATTGAACCACATTTTACTCCTTGATATTAACCGTTTCTCTCAGATTTTCAAAATTCTACTCATAGAAGCGGTAATATTATGTTTTATGTGAATTTCCAAATTATCTTAGGAGGTGGGTAAAAGGCTGTGAAAAGTTCAATAAACTTTTCATATATCTAAAATTATTCTAAACTAACTCCAATGAGTTACATTGAAATTATATAGGTATTATATATCTATTTTTAACTTAATTAAATTTAGATAAAATATATAACTATTTAAATAAAAATTCAGTTTTAAACTATAACTCAGTGTTTTTTCACAATTCATCAAAAATTGAATGTTTTCAGAAAAATACCAAAAATTCACCCTAAGCTAATTTCGATATTCCGAATCAAAAAATGAAGTCCATTTTGGAAGGTGAAATTTATAAAATTTCAAAAAGTGGGTATTACTATTCATAAAGGCTGGTTTGATTGGTTGTGGTGTGTGTTAGAACTCGAAGTGGCGTACAACAAACGCTACTATATTATTCAAAGAGAAGTGTACCGTGGAAGATTGGGGTGTTACAAAAACATACTAGAATTATATAAACCACATAATAAACCCCCTCTTAGGGATGATAGTAAAGTTATTTTTAATGATTCTTTAGTTCTATTTCAAATGTTACATGATCATATTTTAAATCTTCAAATAGTTTTCAGACAGCTATGGTAGCACAACCTGAAGATAAACCCCTTAAAATGTTTTTTTGGGGTAACATCAGAAAAATACCTCAGATTCATGATATGAAATTATGAAATCAAAGTAAAAAATATAGAGGAAAAGGATAATCATTGATATAAATCCACATCAAAATCCTAATGATCATATGTATATTTAGATATGTTTTTTATTATATAATATTATTTATCGCTAATCTCCTGGGAAAATGTTTTATTATCATGATATTAATCAATAAGGGGGTAATTTTTCAATGGGAAGATGATTTTCAGAAATATTTCAGTTACATTGAGAATTATATCGTACACTCATCGGTTTTGATTCCATCAAAAGAAGGAAAGCCTTTATTTCTTAATTTAAAGACCCTAGAGTGATCTCTCATTGAAATCATGGATATTATGAGTGATGAAGGAAATGAGAATGGACTCTATTATATTTAAAGAACCATGTTTGGAATTGATAATCAAAACTCAAACATCAAGAAGAACTGTCTAACTGTTTTTATAGTGAAAAATCTGAAATATTACTTGCAACAAAATGAGGTACATGTCATATCTCATATGTACTTTCTCAAGTATGTTCACAGTCTCCCAATATTAAGTATACATAGAAAATTATGTGTGGACATTCTATATTATTTTGGAATTAATTTCATGTATTAGAAGGTGACTGAAGGCTAATATTTGGCTGATATAGTCACAACACACCATATCATAATGATGTCATAGCTAAATAAAGATCCCATTACTGAAGAGGTTTCCTCCATATATAACACTCCCTAGATATAAGATATGTACTTGAATGGTTCTTCAATAATCCCAATAGAAAGATGGATGGAAAATATAATGAATAATAGGGTAGGACTAAATATTATACCCATCACACCAACAGAATAAGTTCTTCCCCACTCCTTCCATCGACCAGGTTGATGTACCAATATTAAGGAAACATATTAATCCCTCATTTTGGGAATATATTTTTTCTTTTAAATATTAGTGGAAGTTTCAATGTCAAATGTGATTTAGAATTTTTAATGAAATATATCAATGAGGAATATTTCATTATGAATGAAATATTAATCTTCTTCCTTAATTACTTATGAGGGTTGATGGATGAATTCTCCTCAAATCTAACACTATCACATATCCCATTATCACATAATTCTTAATCCAATGCACTATCCAATAGATCCATATCCGAATATGATCTAAATAGATATGAGACAATACTCCACATTTCACCTCACATGGTGGTCTCACCATATATAAATGTTGATATGAGAGAAATTAATAACATCTGCACCACACCTGATCAAGGAGAGAATATATCCTCATAGATGATACCACAAGTGGATTAATTTATCCCATAACTGACAATATTTATGAAAAAATTCATCCATTATATCAATCCCAAGAATAATTGATTTACCATTGGGTAATACATTTCATCCTCTATGACAGATTGATTTCCCAGAAATTCATCTACAAGCGTGGATTCACTAGATTCCACTTCAGATGAATTAAAGGATGTGAAAACATCTTTATTATGTAGGAAGTACATATAGAAACTTGTGATGGTCACCAATTAGAAGTTAATATATTCTATTAAATAACTATACCTGGTTTACTCTATCCATGAATGATGCAAAATTTTATAGAGTTCACCAACAAAATATATTCTTGTTAGATACATTGAAATTTTATCCATAAACATCTAGATAAATTTAATACCATAAAATACTCTTGACCATTTTCAATATAGGGAATTGATATCATTGATCATATCACCTCGACACTACTAGTCAGTTCAAATACATCCTTACTAGAAATAATTTCTTCTCCATGTGGTATGGGACAATATTCATCAATAATTTCAAGGAAAATTATATTATAAACAATAAAAAGGCAAATAATATATCAATATTTGGTGTCCCTCATGTAATACCAATGGATAATGACTCCAATTTTTTCAATTTTAGGTTGAAATTGATATATTAGGATTACAAAATCTTGTACAACAACTTGTCTAAATATCATGCTGTGGAAAAAATAGACAAATATAGGCTCTCAATAAGACCCTATCTAAAATACATAAAAATATGGTGGAAAAAATAAGGGTATGATAAAATCATGAATTATCTATGGACTTATAACACCATAACTCATATTTTCATGTAAGTGACCCCATAATCCCTTTTATATATAAAAATTAATTCCTACACACTGTGGTTAAGCTTATATCACTTCTCATTACAATTTATAACTATTTTTACAATGATAATAAGTCTCAAACTAGATTGGATGTGTTAGAACGACTTGATATGAAAATGTTATGTACACTGCATAAACTTGAAAGCCATCAAAATTGAGTTATTTGATAATTCAATATAAATGTTCACCATCAATCATTCCACTATGAAGAATTAGTGTTTTCTATAATAAATCCAATGAAACATAGAAACAAGACACCAAAACTATAGAAAAATTGGGAAATTTCATACACCATATATAATGTGTAATACATTGGAGTCTACTCCCTAACAATGATGGATTGATATAATATCATGCCCACAACCAATAATGTTTTTCTAAAGAAGTATTTTTCATAATTTCATAGTAGGTTCATAACATCCTAGTCACATGGTTCTAAAATATATGATATAACATCCTCATAAGAATATGTTAAACCATATAGTCAGATTCCATGTTGTATGACTTTAAATTGAAAAACTCCCACATCCTCGTCACATGATGTAAATATAAATGACATCATCCTATAATCATGTAATTAAACTATATATAAAAATATCCTAGACACATGACATAAAAATATAATAAATATTCTTAGTTTCATGATGGAAACATGTATGATTTTTATTAGATATTCTCATCTGACATGTTCTCTCATGTGATGTGATTAATCTCCCAATTGCCTCTTGTTTCTCAAACTAAGAATGAAACACTTGAGTTAGATGTTCTAGTTGATTTACATAATTATCATGATTGAGATACACTATGTTTTAATGTAGGGAGCCTATTCATGGTTGCATGATCTGAAAATTTATAACATAAGGTTCACCATATATAACCTCTCAAACAATTTGGGATGGTCTATTTGGGAGACCCATTCACCATTCATAAGATCCAGATGCATATAAGTGTTCTTGGTGAATGTCCCCATCTTTCATCTATTAATATGCACAAAGATATAATACCAAAATATATTTTAAACTAATTGTGAATTTAAATATATTATCATAGGATAGGTAGTGTTGTTCAGATATCCTATCTCAGACCCAACGAAAAATTAAAACCAAATCACCAGCTTCATACCAGTGATCATACTTCTTCATTTAATTAAGGTTTCCCACTATAATGTTAATGCCATGAAAAATCTATTTCATTTTACATTGAATGGATATATACATAAAAGTATTCATTTAAAGGTTCTCATCATATTACCATAAACAACATAACACGTTTTTCCATATCGCATGACATTAAACAACATAAAAATTAGACTACCATACATGAAATACTTATGATTTTGAGATATGTTTTTGGTTATACCATGTTCCCTTATATACTAGATTGATTTAGGTAATATTCCTTATCATAGGATGTGTTATCTAGGGACATATACGAGGATAAAATTCCACAAATGTGTATGATTTTGACCCACATCATGGTATTTTATGAGAACTATATTTTTTTCGATACCCATGTTTGTGGATTCGTAGTTTTTCCAATATCTACTATCCTAGTCCCAAATAAAAATTATACGAATCTGAAATCACCACTCAATTAAAGGTATTCAAATTCATGTTGGGTATTATTGCATTATACTATAAATAGGGATGATATATCTCTATTCAAAACCACATATGGATAGATTCCCATTACTAAATGATACATAGTGATTACCAAATCTCTTATCCTAGGCCTAGAAAAAAATTTCAAATATATCCCCACATTTCCGTAATATTTGGATTCTCTTTATCCACGTTTGGTTCCTATTCAATGATCCAAGCCTCAAGAAAAAATCATTTTATTGAAAACAGAATATTGATAGACATAAGTCCCCCAACACATGTTTGTGTATCTATAAGCCTTTTCCAAGGATAAAATATCTCCAATTTTTAGGTCATATTTTTATCAATATAAACTGCCTAATATCTAAGTGTTATCTACATGACTGAAAATTTTATATAATATTGTCCTCATCACATAATGATAAATGACACAATATAGAGTCCATCATTTAACAATTTAAACTATTTAAATTTTCATATTTGGTGTGTCCAAATGTCATAGCACATGATCTAGACAAATGTAAGATCTTTATTAATACATGGAGCACTATACATGATTCAAAGGAGAAAAAAATATATACCACCTATTCCATGTAACATCCAAATCTATATAGGAGTTAACTATATGGATTTATTAATCTATAAAAAATTCCCCATAATAAGATAACTAAATTTGGATTAATTCATATTATTAATGAATACATAGTGATTTCTAGATAATATATTTCTAACATAGACATAAGTCACCATCCACCTCTATAAAATAGTCTAAAAATGATTACATCAGGATATAGATATTATAACTACCACTTATATGTTTCCTCCCATATGTCACACATCATGTCTCAAGTTTTAGAATCACCATGAGCCTTTTATGGATATCATTATGATTAAATCTTACTCCAAGGGAAACCTCTTTTTGGAAATCATCATTAGTGACAATATTTCTTGACAGAACAACAAGAGGAATCTTTTTCATAAAGAAGAGTTCCTTTAGTCCTTTTAGGCCTCATGAAATGTTATCATGAAACCCATCATTTGAATTTTGATCAAATTTTAACCTTGGAATACTTTTCTCATCTCATATTCCCAGTTTAAATTTTCGTAGATATATTTTCCAACCTCTATATGTTTAGTCTCAAATGTGAAATTCAAAGGCATCTTTAAATTATTAAGATAGGGGAAATAAATTCCACTCTATGGAAAATCCCATAAGTGTATGGTGTTCATAGTCATGGACTAGTTTTCATAGAAGTGGGAGGATTTGGTGTATCTATAGTGTAGAGTTTCACAAATTGACCCTCCTATAAAAATTTCAGAGGACTCATAATCCTCTAATTTCATCTGATTCCCAAAAACATTTATCAGTAACTAGAGCATTTATTCATGGTCACTGGCTTGACCACCATAGATTCGACTACTAATATGATGGATCTTCAATACGAAGTTATCTAGAGGCCCACAGTCGAGGTTTATTAGAATGAATATAAGGATCGAGAACCATGATAGTAACTCCATTCTTATGATACTTATTGGTAGTACACTCCCCAAATTTTAGGACTGAGGATATAGATATTTGAGAGAAATTAGTTTCCAGTATCCTATTTATAAAATATTATATCCATGTTCAATCATATCTAGTTTTAATCATGTTGTGGGAATCCAATGAATGAAGTCTAATTTTAGTTTATGTATTCACTAGGTCCATCAACCCCTAGATTTCTTCACCAATATGGATTCTTTATCCATTTTAATATCTTTTAATAGTTCAACCACCTTTTTAAAAAGACATCAAAATTGATGTGTTAATTGGTATGTCACCTAGGATTTTTAGATAATATCATAGTCAATATGGGTTTATAGACTCCAAGCCTACATTGAAATATTATTTTAATATGAGTAACAATCATCATTACTATTTTCAATATTTGCTCTTATGGGATTGTACCTATAAGGGAAGAATTTGAACTCTAAATACACATTCAATGACTTTCGTACATTAACACACTTCAATGATAGTGGCCTAATTCCATAGGAAACCCAGATGAATGGTATGAATTTATAATTTGGAATCCACATATCACTAAAGTGCTCATATTCATTGAATTTTATATCCACCCTACCCCATAACACTTTAAACATCCTTGAAAGGGAAAAGATGGATTTTTTCTTATGGATGTGAAAGAACTATCAATGTATTCTTTTAGAGTAGATTTGATATGGATAAAAAGATTTACCCTATTCCATTTCATCTGGAATAATAGATGTTCTTGATAATAACCGAGTATGAGATTCATGAACTGGTAGTAGGTATCCACTTATCCGCATATATAGTAATTCCACTAACCCTGTATGAGGAGGAATTCAGGGGTTGAAATCATGACACCACTATTCATAATATCCTTACTCTAGTTATGGACATTATATAGTTCCCACATAGTTTTCATGGTGGGAAACCACATCAAGAATCATGAGATTAGACCCTTTCTTAATGGAATAAAAATGGTGGTCATCATGGTTTTGAACCTGATGACCATCCAGGGGAGTTCCTTAACTATGATTTCGATGAGTTTTTTTAGGATCATATTGTCCAAAAAGGGTGTTCATTAAAATCTACTATGAATACACTAGGGGATAGATTATTTATACATTGACCTAAGAAAAGGGGCCTCAGATTTGTTTACATGCCATATAAGGTGATCCACACCTCTCAGTGGATTGGGTGCATCATATTTATGTCCAGATTCTAGTGGTTTATAATCTCTTGGATATGGTCAAAATTACTGTAAATATAATTTTGGTATATATAGACTTATTTTAAAATTTTCACCTCTCTCAAGTTACCCTAAAACATTGTACACCTCTATCATATCTAGTATACCCACATTTAGAGAGGTATCATGAAAAATACATGGTAAGAGTTCTATTCCTCTACCAATCCTTTGAGTTAGTCTATAACTGATCAATGAAATGCTGACATGTAGATGTGCTTTTCAGAATTTGATATATAGGTTTGGTTATCAGGATTAACCTCATAGGGTGAAGTATTTACATGGAAGAGTAATAACTCTAAGGATAGGGTTATATAACAATAGTAAATATCATTATGAGTTTTTCTTGTGGTACTTACACATAGTTTTAGTGGGAGAAAACAAATGTGGCATGCACTGACATCACTAGTAGAAAAAGATGAATTGATTTTAGAGTTTTAATGATGGTATTAAAAAATGCTCTTTAAAATTGAAATGGAAACCCTTTAATATCATTTTTATGGAAATCCATTCTTAGTAGTTCAACAAAATTACTTTTAAAATCAAGTTTAAATTCAATTGATGTTAAATTTTTTTTATGATGTCTTTTAATGTGGTTTTTTATAAAACGAATGTGAATATATTTTATGAATCCCAATAACTTCCAAAAGCATCTCATTATTTAATCTTGATATTTCTTAGCCCTTTGTTATGTCAACTCTTGAAGGCACATGACTACTATATCATATACATTAAATCAATTTTTGAATTATTTTCACAATTTATTCTAACAATCTTCCATCCTTGGTTCTTTTTCCCCAACACTCGATGTTATCAGGCCTATGAAAACCCTAACCCACTCCACTCTCAATTACAATCCAATGTTTTGTTTCTTATTTTTTGTCCTTTTGTTTTGAAGATGATTATTTTCAATCTTGCATCAGTATCCCTCTTACCACCACCTCTGAGTCAGTTCATCTTAATTTATGATATAGTTGGCATTCGTGAACTTGGAATTTTGTATTTTTTTTTAATTTTAAGAGGACTAATTAATTATTTGTTAGTTAAAAATTGAATTCAACCATTAATTTTTTTGTATACAATTTGTTATCAATAATATATATATATATTTAATTTTTTATAAGGTTATAATTTTTTTTGATTATTAATTATATTTCAAAATAATTTATTTTTGGTTTCTATTTATAATTGATTTCATTTATACATTATTTATCATTATAATTTTTTAAATCATTTTTTTCTTTATTTTTTTCATATATAATTTTTTTTATAATTATTATTAGATTTGATTAAAAATTATTATTTTTGTTTTAGTAACTTGTTTTTCATTTTAAACTGTTTTTACGATATACATTATTTTTAAAAAAAATTGTGCATGTTTATATATTTAAAGTCATATATTTTTTAATTTTGTTTCTTTATATATATGTCTAAAATTTTATATGTATTAATATATTTATGTATTAAACTGTTGCCTTTTAGGAAATTAATAAATCATAATTGTATAAATGTCAGAGAAAACAGCAATGTATATAATAAATGGGTTGAAAATTTCTTGTACTTTTCTAAATTAAATATTGATAATAAATATTTGATTTTCTATCCATGAATGATGTGTTTAAATATGAGAAAATTAGGGTATAGAGAATTGAGATACCATCTGTATGATATCATTTTATTTATAATTATACGTATTGGATTTGGCATGGTGAAATAATAAATAGGTAAATATCTAATGATTAAGGTTTTTTTCATGTGATAAAGGATCATATTTAAGAAATAATTATTGATTTAAGCATTCAATCCATTAATAAAAGTGTTTAGAAAATGTACAAAGATGATGAGAAACCACTATTCTAAGGTTGTACTAAATTTATAGAGTTATCAGTAGTATTGAAAAGTTTTTAATATGAAGAAAATACATTGTGGGAACGATAAATCATCACTAAGATTCAGGAAATTTTAATGGGGATAATTGTAAAAGGAAACAAACTTTTATATTCAAATTGCAATGAAAACAATATATTATGGTAAATTGGATAAGGGTGTATAATGATACATTCATTCCCAAATAATCATGTTATGTATATGAATGAATAGGATAGTCTATCAAAATATACTAAATGTGGGACATCATGATATAAAATGGATGAAAAAACCAATCACAATTCATTTCTATGAACAAACACCAAACCTCCTTCTAAATAAATCCAGTATCTACAAATAATTCTTTATTTGATGTGTCTTTTTTCAAATTCAAATGATGAAAAGTTATTAAAATGAAATATATATGAGTAAATATCTACTGGACACCTATATCACCCTTTTAATTCACCATACTAGAAAATATTTTAAGATAGTTTTTTAGATTTTTAAAATGAAGTTAGTAATACTAGAATGGGTTTCTGATTGAGGAAATGAATCCATATCGGAACCTCAACATCCAACATTGTTCATGGAATATTTTTCTAGATATATATAAAATTTCCCCATATACATTTATGGACAAGAAAAATATGAAGATGAGAATTATTTTTTATAGACCAAAACAACATGAAAATTATTTTGATGTTTAACTATCACAATTAATTGATGATTTGAAATTTTTATTGAAGACAAGTGTTACGGTATTTGATGCATACATGAAATAATTTTTTCTTTTTCATTCCATGTTAATGTTCACTATAAACAAATTTAATTTATATATAAACATATTTGGATTGAGTGTTAATGTACCTAAACATTTCCAATTTTTTAAGAGGGGACTTTATATCATCAATTACATAATGAGAAAAGAGTGTATAGGGTGAATAAAATATTTTTGAGAATGGATATTCCTTACCAAAACTTTTAAAATGAAATTAATTCTTTATAAGGGTATGATTTTACCCCACAACCCTTTTCATATAAATAATATTACAACAAGTTTAAAAAATTGATTCTAAATTTGGAAAGAAAGGAAGTTCTTGTCACAATAAAATATATAGAAGAAATGATTCATTTATTTGAGCTATCTTATTATAAATTTTTGGATAAAAAACATAAAAAACATAACATTGATGTTATGAATTTTGACATAAAAAATCGGTAGTCTAATTGGAACATTGTTATACGTTAAAGGAATGCCATGTGATATATTTCAAGAAAAACTAGACTAAACAACCATGGTAATATGTTTGGAGTTGTCTCCCGCAAAAAAAATTAAATTGAACATATTTTCCTCTATATTCTTAATCCTTAAACAATTGTGAGTAGATAATTTTTTTTTAAATTTCTACATGGTATTAATGATCCTAATGGATTTTCATCAAATTTGATACATTTTGTGTCATTGTTGGATTTTAATTTAATAATTATGAAATAATATGAATTTCATGTATTGATGAAACAATTGGTATAATTATGTGACATGCTGTCTAAACCTATAATAAATCTATAATGAAGTTGTGTTAATTTATCCAATCAATTAATTGTAAAGTACTTGAACCATATTTGGTATATTCTTTAAATAATGAAGCTTCCCTATTTTTTCAAATAGAAATTTGTTTTCCACAATCATTTTTTTGGTATAATGGTTCATTCAGTTATTTATTTTTTATAAGAGAGAAGATTATATGGGACAACTTATTTATTTTGAATGTATTAATTTTAAAGATACATGGAAGTTTTAAGTGGATATGTTTTGAATCCACATCAACTAGAATCCCCTATTGTTCAAAAATATATATTAGAAGAGGATATTGGGCTCTGTACTAATTATTTGTATGAAGTGGAGCACATAGGTCTCCCTATATCTCATCCTCTGAATATTGATTGTGAAGTTAAAGGTATTTATGACTTAAATTTAATGTTAAATAAATGTTATGAAGTGATTCATGCACATAAATATATTTTGAAATGCATTGATGCTTTTCAATGATATACATTATCATATATTTTTGGATTCAAGGTAAGATGTCTAAGAAGAAATTAAAAGTGGTTGATGAATGAATATAAGAACACATTGTTTCATGGTTTTGTAGATAATCATCATGGATTCATTTGCACCAAAAACATTGACATGGTTAGTAGGGGGCCATGTATTAACATGGTCATGTGGTCTAGTTTAGATATCAATGGTTACAAACTTTACAAAAAACTATAATCAAAAGAGTACAATTCAAAATAGTAGATTAATGGTTGTCACTGACCCCCAAATGGAAAAAATAATTTTTAATTATTTTTTATTATGACCCTTTCAAGGGATGTGGGGGAACCCTTACAAGGCCTATAGGATTAGAGATTACCGGACCCGTATGTCTTAGAAGAAGATATCAAGATTATAACTACATGGAATTGCTTCTACCTAGCTTCTACACCGTGATGGCAGCTCTCCACCTTCGCATGGTGGTTCAGATAGACTTCTCATTCATGCACAAGATGGTCCATATAGAAATCCCATACCCTCTCATTCTTATAAAATTATGGTCTAATTATTTTCTTCATTCCCTAGCTCTGAGTCCTCATATGGAGTTTGTTATTCGTAGAGTCGGTCTGGTCCATTGAGCACAATTTTATGCGACTTAATGGCCTTGAGGTGGCCTGAAGACCTTGAGGTGGCTATAAGTCATTGAGGTATCCCAAAATCCTTACTGGCCCGAAGGCCTTGGGTGACCCAAAGGCATTGAAGAACCCGATGATAAAACCGGTGTCCTGAAATCCCAAACAGATAAATTGTTACAACTACTATACTACGGAACAATATATGCTATTGTGCCTACTACATTACTACAATAATACCTGAAAATTATGCCTCTTATCGACATTGAACTCGGGTCTCTTGGATGCACTTTCCAAGTCCCCACCAACAGGGCTGAGGCACTTCTTCAATAATGGTTGTCACTGTAACACAAAATTTTTCCATTTAAAAAAGATAAAAACCCAATTACTATATCAACATCATATTTTGGAGTTATTGAGGATATATAAGATATTTATTATACAAAATTTCAGGTACGAATATTTAAGTATATTTGGGTTGAAAGTAACAATGGTGTGAAACATGATGAGTATGGATTTACACATATTGATTTGAAAATATTTCCCTTTAAGGAGGAATCATTTATCATGGAGACACATGAAATAAAATTATGTTGTTGAACTAGAAAATAATTAGTTGTCTATTTTTTAGGGAAAAAAATATTTGGGTGATGAGAATATTAATGGAGTTGAATATTTATATGAAATTTACCCATATATTTCAATATTACCCAATGTTAACAGTGACTATTATATGGAAATTGTCTATGCAACATGATATAATCACATAGAATGGACACGGGAAAACATTGGATTACTCTCCCAATCTAGTAATCTATTTTTATGAAACATTCAAAATTTAAAACATTATTTATTAACCTTGATATTTAAATTTATTTATGTTTTAAAAAACTGGATTTTGTAATATTTTTTATATTCATTAAATTTTGACATCCATTTTTTTGATGAGAAAATTTTCATTACTCATTTTTGGGGTCAATTTACATTAATTTTTTTGTTTAAAGGTATAATATTTTATTAGAAAATATATTTATAATTTTTTATAATTATGAAAATTTAAAATTTTACTTATAATATTCCTTTATTTTTGAAAAAATACGAGTATATAAAATTAATCTTTTTAGATGATAATAAATATTTTCTTTTCTATTGTTAATTTTATTATACACTTGTTTTAGTTTCATACTTTTTTGGTAAGAAGTTATAATATTCAATGTTTTGTTTTCTATTATGAACAATCAAATTTTTATTACATTTATTTAATTTTAATCAAATACAGGTACACATACATTTTTAAAGCATCATAGATCATTTTAAATCACTGACATATTGGAAGGAGAACTAATGTTTGTACATTTTTTCATGTAAATATATATCTATATTCATTAAATTATTTAATGAAATTAAAATTATATATCATAATTTTTTTAGAGCTCTTTTTGTTTAAATTATTAGGTACATAAAGATGGTATTCATGGGATTGCATAAAAAAACCATTACTATCACATGGAGAGAAAAGGGTGATAGTTAACTTCAATGGGAATAACCACCCAACTGGCTCTTATGCTAAACAATTTATGATTTACATGGTTGTAAAAATCAGTTGTAGGGTAAGTATTTTATTCCATAATTTGAGGATTTTTGACCTATCTAAAAAAGATTTTTTATAGGAGGCCCTAATGGTTAAATTTATAAACCTTTGTATTTATTTTTATAATGGTTTAAATATTATACATTTATTAATATTTTGGTTATTTAATTATAGATGAAATTAAAATCTAAAGAGGAAAAATGAATTAATAAAAAATATTTATCTTCTCCAGAAACAATATGGAAACGTTTTAAGTAAAATTTAACATTAAAATAAATTTATGGGAGTAATAATGTATAAATATACATTCCTTTAGGAGGAGTTTATAGATAAAGAGGCATTGGAGATGTTTGTGTCCAATCAGTAGTAGGAAAATTATTTTTATAATAATGTTTTTTAATTTTTTTAATTAGTTGAGAAATTATTTATTTTTTCATATGTAATAGGACTCTTAGAGAACTCATTAAGTGTTACTATCTCCCAAATTATACCCTCGTACAATGTCCCATAGATGGTAACTTTTATAATAGGAATAAATTATTGATAAAGATTTTAGTGATTTAGGATCCATGTCATGTAGAGGCCCTGAAGAGGTTCCACCAGACCCTCTATCTCCTCCCACTCATCATAAATAGGGAAAAGGGTGAGAATGAAAAAAAATTTAATTATATTGCTCATCCAACAAAAGAAGTAGTTAATAAAATTTAAATTAATTAATTTCCAATTTAGTTAATTTATCTCAATTATATCATATCAGAAAATATTAATTCAGGATGCCCTTTTTGAGAAAATTCAATTGGGTAAAATTTAACCTTGAGTGAAGGATGGATATTCTTAGTACTAATTTAGGAAATCATGAAGACCCGAACTACATTAGAAGTTATAAGGAAAGTATCAAACTTAAAAATATTTTTTGGTGTTCCCCTAGCATTACATCAATGGGGGTAAAATATCAAGGAGAAATATATTCCCTCAAGTCTAAGATATCAAACATGATTGAGTCAATAGTGGATAAAATTAAATCATTTGTATCATATTTTCATTCCGAAGTGATATGACAGATGCCACCTATATAGACTCCCAACCCAGATCCACCTTCTCTCTATTTAGACTCATCCTTTTACTATGAGTAGCCTGATGGGGATATCCAGGTATGTATTATAGCATAAAAAATTCCACATCACTTAGGGGATTATGTACATAATAAGTTTATATAGGAAGGTCGGGTAAGAGTAGAGGTATATGATTTTTTTGATCCAACTCATCCATTATTTCTACATACTGAGGAGGTTTCCCTAATCAAATAGATTATTAGCTATTTTTTTTACATTAGCCACCTAATATTTATTGTCACGTAACATATAAAGAGTTACTTGTTTTTTATTTTTACGTATCATTAAATTTAGAATTACATATAACATTTTATTATACTTATCTTATGTTGTGGTATCTAAAATCAAAGTAATCACTATAAAGGAATTGAAAATTTTAGGATCTAGTATCTTTAGATGTTAATGAAGAAGCTGATTGAGTAAAAAAATTATCACATGTTTTTTATATATTAGATAATTAATGTAATTTTTTCATGAGTGCTAATATATGTGGAAGATATTCTACAGTTAATATATCCAAATCCAATATCATGGTTATTTTAAATAGTGATAATATCATTGTAACTATGTTGAAATTTTTTTCCATGTAAGTAAATTTCAATTATAAGTTTATTTTCATTAGGTATAAATATTTTATATTAATTTATTAAAGTACGTCTGGAAAAAATTATATCCATACAATTTTCATCCATTGTGATTCCACTAATATATATGGTTTTATTAACCCATAAAACATTTCAATAGAGGTGAAATATTTTAACCAATAATCCAAAACTAAATATGTATCTGAAATACTAAAAAACATAGAGATTATATGATGGGGTTTTCCATTACTTGTTAGGTAAAAAATATACAGTTATGAACCAATTTTCATTAATCTATTATTAATTATGAATTTTTTATATTTTAGTGGACATTTTATGTTTTTTTCCCAACGGAATATAAAGCATATTGGTTATGCCCTTTATTGGGTTTTGTATAAGGAAGATTTATGAAGTTTCTAAAGAATCATGTTTTATTAATTTATTTTAGTTCGTTAATGTAATATTTTCTCACATTACATCAGTTTTGATAATTAATATTTAATATTACAATAGGTTGTGGATTGAGTTCTATAGGAATCAGTAATCTATAGTGGAATAAAAAATAGAATACATGAAAATTTATCTATATGACTATTATATAAGTGAATATGTTTTTTATTTAATATATTATGATTATTTTTAGAATTTTGTATCATAAATAGCGTTTTATCATCGATAAGAGGTCTTTGAGTGTGGATATTTGTTTAGGATTCATTTATGATAAAATCACGAGTAAAAAAACCAACAAATTTTGAATAGTTTAGTTTCATTATAACCCAAATAATTTTAAAATAGTGTCATTTTACAAATCCATAACACTTTATTTTGTATGTTGTGGATGTTTTTTATATACATCAAATTAACTGAAACACATTTAAAATTTATATTCTCCATATTTTTTAGGTTTGATTAATTTGAATATTTATTTTCATTTATTTTTATATTTATAATTTTTCTTGTAAAATTTCTCAATGATTTTTTTTACACATTTTTAAATTCTAAGAGTGTTTTGATGTTTTTCTACTATTGGTTGAGATATTTGAATTTTTTGGTGAGGCATTTTGTGATTTTTATGTATTATAAATAAAATCAACTTTTCAGGTCTAATTTCCATAAAAACTAACATGTAAATAACTATTGAAAGTATTTTCTTATTGGGTTTCCAAAAAAACTACATGGAAGAACATTTAGAAGTTGGTTTTTAGTAAAACTAATGTTGAAATCTAACCAGGAGGGAGTACTAGGAGGGATATAATTACACATCAATTTTAATTAAAACTAACATGTAAATCGTTATATGAATCTTTAAACATTATTTTTATTAAAAATATGATGTGGTAAGACCTCATGACAAGCATTCAAAATCGATTTCACTAAAAAATGATGTTCAAAGAATCCTAAATATTTTTTTTGGAGTTCTTTAAAACATAATTTTATAAAAAATAACATGGATTGTAATAATTTCAAATTTTCCTATATTAATGTCGATTTATAGATGACATTGGATGGTAAAAAATCTAATGTCAAAGGTGTTGTCTCTACCAGTGCAGGAATATTCTTTCCAGACATCTTGGACTAGTTATCCAATGTGAGCATAAGCATAGAAATCCCAAATGGGGTTCAAATAGTGGTCTATATTGTTTCGGAATGAAATAATCCATTTATGTTAGTTGATGAAATTAAAAAAACAATGAAATAATGTTTAGAAAAGTGATCTTAGCATGATCAGCCTTGGGAAAAAAATTATCTAAGGAAAATATTTTAAAATAAATGTTTTCCTTATTAATTTTTCTAGTCACATTTCTCTATAAATATTCTTTAGAACATTTTTGAGTTTTCTTCACACAACACCTTTTCCAAGGGCTTTTCCCAAGTAACGGTGTGTTGTTCATCTGAGAACACTTAGAGAAACACACTGAAGGCTGAGTAGAGTTGAACTTATATTACCTTATTTATTGTGAAGGAAAAGGAATCATAGATGATTCTAATATATAGGGTTTACTCAAGTTAGTAGAAATTTGTAACAAATGTTGGGGGTAACTCTATTTATAATTACCTAATTTTATTTCTCAATTATACATGACTATGTCCCTTACTTGTCCTAGAACACCCATGTCCGGTTCTCAATATTGGATTCCCATGTTCTTTATTCTAATTCTATTATGAATGATTCATGTCCTACTGAAACTTAGAACAAAATACTTACCAAATAATAAAATTATATTCCAATAATGTGTATACCATTGAATTTATCCCTCTTAATTCTAGTCAGATCTAATTCCAAGTGTGGGGGGGGGGGGGTGATGATCTATTTTACAAAGTGAGTCAAGTAGAGTTGGTTTATGACTTTAATCATAGAATTTTCCTAATTCTATATTCCATGGTTATATTCCTATGTTCAGGAACCCTGGTGGTTCACTCTAGTACAAACAACCTGGTGCTTCACCCAATTCACCATGTTTTGTTTATTTATCCTAGTCAAATTTCATGTTAGTTAGTCTATAACATACCATGGCATCTATGAGAATTTATTAGGTGCCACAGAGGAAAACCATATATCTATGTCACAAATGAACTATAAATAGACCCAAAGGGGTTCTCATTTGCATCTTTTGAGAAGAAAAAAGGACTCCATGAAGCTCTCCTCACCTAGGTACACTTTTCCACTCTCAGGTGGGTTATTAAGCCTAAAACCTTGTTGTATAATTTTAAATTTTAGGGTAATTGAATTATCCAAAAAATTTGCAACCTAAAAGATTCATGGAATAAAACTTCAACCCTAGTATTAGAAATCTAGGTTGAAATATCCCCCTCAAGCGAGACACATTATTAGACAACTGACAAGACAATACATGGAAACCCATTTATTAGGGTGATTCGTCAACCATCTTTCCCAAATAAGGGTGACACTTCACCCTAAACTTTATCGTGGGTTCCCCATTTTCCTTAACTCATCACTAGGGAGGAACTACACCTTAAACCTCTACTATGGTATCCCATACACACAAACCCATCAATAGGGATACACTTCCCCTTATTACTCCACTATGAAACCTCAACACTTAAGTCCCCTATTAGAGTACCTCATTTAATATATTCCTATATTAGGATGCATCATTCACCTAACCCATCAAAATGGATACCTTTTTTCCCTAGTACACCAATAGGTTTCCCCATTTAATCTAAACCCTTACCAGGGTGAAACAACACCCTAGTCCTTCATTAGGGCACCCAATTTTCTCTATTACACCCCTAGGGTGACACTTCACCCAAGTATCATTACTAAAGTATGCAACCTATATGCTACTCTCTCATGAACCTTATTGTCATGATAATCTTGAATGAGATAACATGTTTACCCAAAACACATTGCGAATACCCATTAGCCTAGATCAACTCATTACTAGGTGTAATCCTCTTAGGCCTCCTCAATTTGGTTGCAATGGAACGAAGGGCTTCATTTTTTATTATTATTTGACAATCCAACTTTCAAGGGCTGAGGTGGAACCCTTACAATGCCTGAAGGCTTAGAGACAATTTCATGACCCGTAGGTCTTAGAGGAATCACCTAGAATCGACAACGTAGAACTGATCCTCCCTAGAATATGTCATGATGTCAACACTCCACCTTCACAGGGTTGGTTGGCTAGATGTCCTATGCATAGATGGTCATGCCTGGTACTGATGGAAAATCCATACCCTCTCATTCATCCAATTCTGGTTAGCTCTACTCTAGTGAATCTGCCTGCCCTGAATCCTCATTTTAAGCCTTGTCCCTTGAATTCTTATAGGTACATCTACATTTCAAATGGACTAAAGTCCATGGGGTGGACCAAAGGCCTTAAGGTTGCCCAAAGGCCTTGAGAATAAACTGGCTCGAAGGCCTTGGGTAACCCAATATCCTTGCATGACCCGAGGACCAAGCCAGTGGCCCAAAGGCTTAGATGGATGAATAGTTCTAGTTTCTATAGTACCGAACAGTACCAATTACAGTGCTACTATATTGATGATACAGTACTTCTATAGTACTGGAAATATGCCTCCACCCTAATTTGATCTCGAGTATCTTGGATGCACATAGAGAATCCTCACCAACAAATATGTCCAAAAAAAGGATTACAATCATGTACCCCATGATAACAAGGGTCCTTATCATGAGTATTCCAATGAAGTAGACATTGTCTTAGGATAATCATCATAGATACTAATGTTTCATGTTGTTGAACCTAGTACACTCAACGAATCATACATACATGGGACTCCATCCTAGCTGTAAGAACTATCCATGTTCCCATTGATGATTTCATCACTAAAATCATCAATACGGTAGGGATATTAATATCTGGGAGTCCCATTTGTAATCCCCATCCTCTATCCTATGGTTCCATATTCCACATGAATCCAATAATTATTTTGTATGACCCTCAACCAGTGGCAGGTGGATACTTGTACAGGCCACCCCTTATGTATAAGCACTAGCATATCTTCATTGGGACTCCTACTATGTGTAATACCTAAAAGTATAACTTCGGCTGAATAACATACATTAATAGTAATTTTTGGTAAATATCTTAATCAGTTTCTCCTAAGAACGTGTAAAGTAATATATGTGTAAGTCCCAAACATCCTTCTCAAAGGGAAATATTACCTTCAACATCACCATACCTTCTACCATTTCCTTACCAACATAATTAAAGAACTTGAATGGGTTACCCATGCATATACCCAACTAGATCCTCTATTTTATCCTATTTCATGACACATACATCCTTGTCACGTGACGAAAAACATCATGAAAACATACTAGTAACACAATATAAAACTATGTGATAATGTTCTTAATGTATGGGGTTAAACCCAATGGTATTGTATTGTCACATGACCCTAATTTGTGAAATTGAAACAATTTGGCTTTTGATTCCTACTAACAAAGACACATAAGATTATGATTTGATTACTGAACCCAATAACATCCACATCCTTGTTTCTAATAGGCAATAATTCCTATGAAAACCAAAAGTATACCTTTACCGAGTCATATTCTCTATGAAGACCATAGTCTCAATAGTCCATATTTTATGAAATACTATCTACCAAAAAGGGAAATATTTATTATAAGGATTAATAGAAATGGGTTCCAATGATTAATTCCAACATTAACTATTTTTATGAATACTTAACCTAGTAGTCCGCTTTTAATGGCATAAAACTACATGGAATAAGTCATAATTTCAAGGCATTTAAAGCCCCAATGTGATCCATGTCTCATGATTTTAAAAAGATGCTATGTGTTTTGTTAATTAGAACCATGGTATTTGGGATATTATTACCCTTATAGGTATACATAATAATTCACTATGATGGTCTTGATCCCAACATCATAATACATAATGTGTTTTATTATGGAGATAAATTCTAGAGTATCACGCTATGTGGAATTAAATAACAGCATAATCAACTAACAAAATAAAGATTCAGAATATCTAATATGCATAAAAGGTACTATTGATAGAGACCTTTAATAAATATAGATATTTCCACTAATGTTCAACCATTAATATGTCCATCTATTCACATTGATTTATGGTTCTGCTCAGATCATCGGAACATGGGTAACCAGTCCCACATAGGGATTTGTAGAGGATTCATAAATACATCTAAAATCTATACTAGAGTCCCATACGAGGAAATAATTATCCCCACTAGGGTGAGAATATATTAACCTCCCATAATCTAGAAAATATTTTATTCAATATTTTCACTAGAAAATTCAAATTAACTTTGTACCTTTAGAAAGACAATTTTTGATGACCCAAAACATTGTAGCAACAAGTACGTCAATATTTCATTACAAACAATAAAAATCCAAGATAAATAAAAATTATCGGTTCAAAAGATTAATATAAATAAATAATAATAATTAACATGACCAATGAAATACCTCCTCTCTTGTGGAGTCCATTTCATGAACCCAATGTATCTATCATCAGGAAAGACACCCTAAACAGACCAAAATAATTATTAAAAACCAATTCCCCCAAACCCAGATGATCACTTGGTGGTGCATATCAAATATGAACCTAAATTTTTTTGTTGAGATCCAATTCCAATCCAATAGTTCCTTAAATATATATGTTTTATAAACACACACATACCCAATCCAAAGAAAATTTTTCATATACTAAAACATTCATTAAAACATAAAAAACTCTCATGAATATTTCGAAATCATATTTTCCAAACCATAGAATAGTGTATTTATAATATTGATAGGATTTATAAAGAGAATTATATCTACTAACACAATAATTAATCATTTGATTCCCATATTGTCCATGTTCAAAAATGAGTAGATTGTTAAATAATTAACCTACCACATATAGGATTGTCCCAAAGAATAAAAAATGATCCAACAAAGTAAAGAATAAATTAAAGAAACCATTGAAAGAATTTTTTCACATAAATAAATTACTTTAAAGGTATTTTTAATATAATTTCCAATATTTTATTGTTTTGGGGGTTTCCTATCCATTTTTTGAGAAATGGGTGAATTTTTCTGATTTGGGCCAAACCGTGAGCCTAATTCCATCTTTAAAAATAAATTTTGATTCTTTTATAACTCCTTCATTTTTCAATAATTTTCATCCATTAAAATTCATACTAGGAATCCCCTGACGTATGAACACCACCAAATTAATTTGTACTATTTAGAAATCTATAATCATGGTGAAGTTGAGTTTTTATTTAATGTATTGGGCCTGCCCGAAAGCCCATTTTCTGTATTAAAAAATAATTCTTTAATTATTTAATAACTCATTAAGTTATTTGGTTTGTTATGTGATTCCAACTCTCAACCGAGACCACTTACTTAAGGTGTGCCCCCATTATATCCTCCCTCAATTTGGAGCTCAATAGAATTGTGAAACTAGGTGAAATTCTTTGGATTTCAAATATCTCCCAGATTTGAAGAGTTAAATTGACCATTTTATAACTACTTCTATTTCAACTCCCTTCCCCCATTATACATTCCACATGATCTCCTCATCCTTTTTTGAACATCCATTATTTTTTTTTTCTATTTTAAAATTCAGATACTCGTGTATTTTGGGTCATTTTCTTCATGATTTTTTTGGGTAAGTGTTTCTCTCTGCAATTCTTTCATTGTCCTTAGGTCTCCCTCCCTCTTTCATAAATTTATAGAGTATCCAGCAGTTAAGGTTTATACCTAGGGTTTTATTTGGGGTATTTTTGATGAAATATAATAGTTTAGGGTTTGTTTTCACTTCTTTGTGGTGTGGCGGAGGTGCGATTGAGGCTTCACACCAAGATTCAAGGGTTTTGACACAAAATGTAGGTGATTATATGTATAACCATTTTATGATGAGTTAGATTGCTTGGTTTTTTAATTTAGTGTCTTTAAAATCTGTTGTGTGTTGTTTGAAAACTATTTATGATGGATTTGGTTAAGTGTTTAATTTTGTAGTTGCAATTTTTCTTGGAATTGGGTTCTTTTCATGTGTGGCTCTTGGGGAAATGCTTGGGTGTATTTTATAACATATGAAAGTGATTTATTAGTGTTTAAAGGGGATGAAAATTATGGTTTGTTAATTCCTTAATGTCATTTGGGAATTTTAATGGGGTTTTAATGGTTTTTATGTCTGAAACCATGTTGTACTTCTTGAACGTGATTTGTGAAAACATGTGTTTTTCATGTGTACCTTTTGTGGTATTTTTGAGGTATTTGTATAAAACTTGGGGGTGGTTTAATAAATGTTTTTATGGATGAAAATTATGTTTTGTATTGTTATTAGTATGTTTTTGGTCATGAATGAGGGTTTTAAATGGGTTTTGTATGCAAACCATGGTTCTACCTCTTGGGTTGGTTTTATGAAAATTGTTAATGATTTAATGAGTTACACAATGTGTGAAATGGTTGATTATGTACTTTTTTGGGGATATTATGTTCCTAAGATGATTTTTTGAAACATAAATTGGTTAGTTATGTTGTAAAAAGTTTTGGTAATGTTTTGTAAATTTTCAAGTTGATTTATGAAATTGTGATGTAGGTGCGAAACAAGTTTTTGGGCTGTTTTGTGTGAGTGTGAATTGAAAAATGGACTTTGTTTATGAAAAGGGTATTATGTAACATGTGAGTGGGTTTTTATGTGATGTTTATCATCTTGGGAATGATTTTATAAAATTTTTAATTGATTTTTTGAATTGTAAAAGATGTGAAAAATGTGTTGTGGGAAATTTTTAGTGTTAGTATGATTTCAAAATTCATTTGAATGAAAAAGTGGATTTTTAGACTTGTGTGGTATACATGTGGGATTTTTGGTGAATTTGTGATGTGGAAATGATATTTTCATGTGAAAAGTATATTTTTTGACTTGTTGAACTTGTCTGAGCAAAGGGAAAACCCTGAGTATCGAGGTGGGTGGACGTGTACTTGTATGCTAGTGAATCCGTGGCGTTTGGCCTCAGTTTCACTTATCAAGATTGATGCTATAAACTCTAACTAATATATTATGATGTTGATTGGGGACCACTAGGTTATGGTTATGTTCCTTACCAGTGGCTCATGCATGAGAACAGATATTTGTGACATTTATTCTCACCGAGATACGAGGTACCTAGGACCCACAACGAGCTAGTGCCTAGGGGTTATTTCCTTTTTCTTATGCTCATTAGATCATTTATACTTATCGTCATAATACAGTATATTTTTCTGGAAAATTCATTAGCTTTGGACTTTATTTTAAAAGTTTTTATTCTTCAAATTAGCCCACTTGAAAATTGATTTTTTTTAAAGATGCTTCCTTTATAAATTTTAACTAGAAATTACATTTTTTTGAAAACATACATGTTTTTGTGTATTTGAATTTATTTCTCATGGAATATTTTAGGGGTGTTTTCCTTTTCTGCATTGGATTATACCCTACTTACTCCTTTGGGTGTATGTATACTATGTTATTTTTGTTTTCACAGGTTGGGTACAATTTTTTTAGTTCCAGTGGTTCGGGTTTCTAGCACATCCTTAGTGGTGAAATCATGTGGAGAAGGCTTGAGGGTGGTGCCCCTTTCCATTAGGGTTCATGGGATGTTTCTTTTTGGTTTTGTACCTTTGTTATAGTCTTATTGAGATGTTTTAAAATATGTAATTCAGTTCTGAATTTTTGTAAATGATTATATGGTTTGAAAAATCCAGATTTGTTTTATTGGATTCTTTTGTTGTTTTATGTTTATAAACTCGGGTAAATCATTCCCAATTCTCATTTTATTATACTTGGGCACTTGTTCCAGCCCATGGGGATAGGGAGCGCCCTTCTGGCCTTGTCATGGGCTTGTTATGGTTATAGTTTTGGCGGCGACCAGATTCCGTTCATGACAAAATGGTATTAGAGGAGGTTCGCTCTCTTTGGGTCGTATTATTTTGGGAACAGTCTGGATAGAATGGGGTTAGGATTATCCGGATGTGGATTTATGGTTAGAAGTAGTGTGGAATACCACCACACCTCATGATGAGATTAACGTCTCCATGGTAAGTAGAGAATTTTTTGAGTCCTTTAGTTTTCTTGGTTTGATGATGATTAGTGAAAATGAAAAGAGAGTTGGGTTAACGGTCTCAGTGAGCTCGCAGGGTCTGGAAAGACATGTTGAGTAATGGATATTTCCCTAGAACACTATCTATGATGGTGAAGTGATTGGAATATGGCCTCCAACCATATGTTTAAGTCACCTACTAAAACTTGTTTCCTCTCGAATTGTCTTGTGATCTTTAGTTTTGAAATCTTGGAACTTTGGTTTTAAACTCACTTCATTTTAAGAAGAGTAATGTTTTTGTGAAATAATTATCTAATAAAGTGGTAATGGTTAGAATTTTGAAAATTGATATCTGAATTTTCAGAATTGTATTGGAATGGAAAATGGTTTGTTTACACCTCTTTTGAAAGCATGAACTATGTCAATGTTGGTTTTGAAAAAGTGTTTCCAATAGTGTTTTCTAAACGATAGAAAGGAGTTTTAATTGGATGAGATGTTTTGAAATTGATGTGAATAACATTAAAGTGTATTTTCATTGGAATGATTGTGGCTTTCTGAAAAGATTCTTTAATAAAGTAATTTTGGTTCGATTTCGTGGTTAGCAGTCGTGATAAAAAGAAAGTATTGGTAGATTTTTTTGGTTTTGAAAAGTGGAATGAGTTTTTATATTAAACTTTGGTATTTTCATGAGAGACCACATGAATTGGGTTATATGGGATAGTGGATGGTTAATGGTATGACTGGATGAGTTTTGGGATGGATATGAGGAGTTTTCTCAGTGTGGAACAGAAACATGCATGTGTGAGGCCCATAGGGTACCATTGGTAGATACTCTAACCGTTGAACCAGTTATTTAAAAAAACGATTATTTTAAAGGAAAAACATGACGTCTTGATGACTAGTTTGGGATGGTGTGTATTATGTTTTTTTTGAAAATGTTGATGTCGTGTGATGTTTTGAGTACAAGAACCCCTCCTGTTTGAACTGTGTTTTGGGTCTGTGTTTGGTCGGTCATCTGTGTTGAAGGGACAGTTACTAGTATCTTATAAGAAATGATTTGGGATGTCGTTACGGTGGTTCCCTTTATGTGTTTTGATATGTTTTGCGGTATATCTTGACCAATGGACCATCTTGGCTGGGTCCTTGGGTTCAATCGTTGGATAAGTTACTCCCCATTAAGGATTAGTGCTCTACTGAAGTAAAACCTGGATTGTTTTCCCGTTTGAAGACCCTCTAGTTGGTTAATATAAGGAATCTTTTTCTTGAGCTATTTAGATTGAGTGTATAACCATTCATTTCATGGTTTGGTGTATCCTCTTGTATAGGGAGAGTGATCATGTAAGGTTTAAAGAGACCTTAGCTTCTTAAGTTTCCTGATATGCCAAAGGTGGATGTGGTCAGGGGTTGTTAGCATGGATGCGTATCTGGATGGGGTCTAAGAGGTTATGTCGGTCTTTCATAGTCTCTTAGAAGAAAGAGTTCATGTTAAACTACCAGTGTGGAAAATCTGCTCATGAGAGGATAGTGTGGCCACTTTTTAGAATTATGTGTTGTTTTGGGATGTTGTATAAGGTCCCTATCCAAGAATTGTTTATATCAGTCGCAATGGTCGTGTTCGGTGATGCCTTGTGATGTCATGTGCTCGATTGACCGTAAAGGTGAAAGTCGTGAAATCTTTTGAGAGTCTCTATTATGTTGGGGTAATTTATCCCTTGGAAAAACATCAAAATCTTCCATTTGAGAGGATAGTTATTATAGATGTTCTTTACTTTTATTGTTTCTCACCTGATGAAACAAGGTGTGATGTGTGTGAATCTTCTAAGCCCTTTTTTCAGTGAAATATCGAGTTAGGGTAATGTGAGTTTGGAAAGTGTTATGTCTGGGAAATCTTATCAGTGATTATGGTGTAGTGGATGGTTTCAACGAAGGAAGATTTCTTGTTTATGGGGTTTCCAAAGCCTAACTGTGAGGTTGAAGATTCTTCACTCATTGAGCTCCATCCATAGGTCTCGGAGAGAAGCTGGCTCGTAGTCAGGGGAAATCCCAGGGTCGTTTAAAACCTTGTACAATGTCTTATCCTTAGTGTGAAATATGGGAGTAGTTCAAACCTCTAGAGTATTCATGGTTGATCACATAGTTTTTGCACGATTAGTAGTGGCTTTATGCTAGTAAGCCATGTAGAAAGAATGATCGTCACAGTTAATGCACATTTTCCCAAACTGTGCGGACTAACCCTGCACCCTTCCCAAATCTATAATTTTTTTGGGTCTTTATGGGTTGGCCCATGCTGGTCGATTAAGATGGTTGGTTATTATGGTGGGGAGGCCCACTATGATTATCATTGATGTTCCTTTATAAAATTTTAATTTAATTTTACCCTTTTTACTAGGAAGTCTGTTCAGGAATCCCCCAGTTAGTGTCATGATTCTGTCTCAGAAAAATATAGGTTGTCTCTTATGGTGGGGTGCCTATTTGTGTTCCCCGTACCAATAGCTCATATTTATCCATGTTCTTGGCTTTTCAGTAGGTATTCTCGTTTGGAACTATCTATCTACCAAAATATTTCTTGAGTAAATGTTGGTATTGGATAGTTCCCAGTGGTTTAGTTAAAGTATGGTAAGTGTATCCTTGTTCAAAGTTGTTGTTTGTTTGGGTGAATTTCTTGAGTCTTGTTTGGATAGTGTATGATGAGTTTTCTATTGGGATAAAGTATGAATGTAATTGATCATTTCTAGAAAGTATTTTACGTTTGGGTTTTGAGATTAATCCTTCCTTAATTGATCACTGGAGGTGTTTTGGCCTTTGGGGGTTACACCTGGCAAGGGAGTACCTCAGGGTTTCTCAGTTGAGTTTGGTTGTTACTTTGGCCTTGCTGTAACTCACTGGGGTGGAAATTTTCCATGGTGTGGGGAATTATCACATACATAAATTACATTAAAAGAATTTTTTATTTAATTTCCAATAATTTGTGGGGTTTCTTATCCATTTTATGAAAAAATGGGAGAGTTTTCATGACTTAGGCCAAACCGTGAGCCCAATTCCATATTTGAAAATAAATTTTTATACATTTATAAATCCTTCATTTTTTTAATATTTTTCAACCATTCCAATTCCTACCTGACATCCCCTGACCTATGTAGGATCGAAATATAATATGAGATGATCAATATACAAGAGGGGGGGTGAATTGTATACTTTAAAAATTCCTTTGGAACCTTTAAAGTTAGTTATGAATAACTAAAGTTTTCTTAAGAAAAGGAAAGGGCTAAGTTTAACAAAGTTAAACTAAGTAAATTCACAACACCTCTAACACCGAACTAAACTTGGAAAGAGATTCCAAAAGTAGGTTCCGGAAATATGGTTCCGGAATTTGAAACTTAACAAAAGTTACAATATGAGATTCTACCTTAAAGCATATAGAATCTAAATGAATCAGAGTAAGTAAGGAAGTATAAGAAAGTTATACTTTCCTTAAGATACAAATTACAGCGGAATAAAAACAAGTAGTAAAACTACTAGTAACAAAATAATAGTCTTTTAACCCAAAGAGAAGGGTATCCAACAACCTTGGATAAAGGTCCCTTGATTTATACTTTCAAGCAAGTCTGTCTTACCCACACCAGGGTAAGCCCTCGATACGAAGATCGGAGTCTCTGTCTTGCTATCCCCCAAGCCCTCAACTTCAAGGTAGTTGGCAACCTCTGTCTTCCTCAGCATGGAAGCCCTCGATCTTTAAGGTAGTCGGCACCTCTGTCTTCCTCAGCAAGGAAGCCCTCGATCTTTAAGGTAGTCGGCACCTCTGTCTTCCTATCCCCGGAAGCCCTCGAATGTAATTACCAACATTCGGAGTCGCACGAAGCTTTGAGAGTTAATAAGAGACTCTCTCTCTAGAAATCACTTCAACAGCATGTAAGCACTTTTTCAACAATCTGCATATGCATCAGCCATCTGCACTGAGCTCTTTCAAATGAGATCCTATTTATAGGTAAGGTCGGCTCCTTCTCCAACGATCATATTTTCCTTAAAGTTCGGAGGGACCTGTACACGTGTCACTTAGACAACGGTTAGTTTATAACAAAATGGACGACATCGTTTTATAACAAAACAAGTGTAACAGAATGTACGACATCGTTTTAAACTCTAACATAAAAGTTCGGAATAAAAACTTCGGAGTGAAGGTTCGGAGTGAATAAATTCAGAGTGTATAAAACAAAGATAATCAGATTCTGTTTAATAGGTGAATTCAGAATGAGAATTCGGAATAGGAATTCGTCATCAGAAATCGTAATGAGAATTCATCATCAGAATTCGTAATGAGAATTCGTCATTAGAATTCGTAATGAGAATTCATCATCAGAATTCGTAATGAGAATTCGGAATGAGATTTCTTCATTAGAATTCATAATGAGAATTCTTCTTCAGAATTCGTAATGAGAATTCGGAATGGGATTTCTTCATTAGAATTCGTAATGAGAATTCTTCTTCAGAATTCGTATCCTAAATATGGAATAGAACTTAGTCAGAATTCATATCCGGAATTCGGAATGAAACTTTCTTATAGTTCTTGTCCAGAATCTGAATCCTAAAACAGAATTCTTTATATCAAAGTTTTAATGATTCCGAGAAAATGAATCTGAATCTCATACTTAAGAAAAATATGGATGAAAATATGATAAGGATAATTTTTCTTATAAAAGCGATTTTCCTTAAGAAAGCAATTTTCCTTATAAAAGCAATTTTCCTTAAGAAAGAATTTTTCCTTATAAAAGCGATTTTCCTTAAAGATAAGGTGTTTGTGATTTTCAAAACAAGAAGGAATGGAAAAGTCATAAGGAAAACCTTATTGACTCAACAATCTCCCCCTTTTTGGAAATCACAAACATCCTTATGAAAAAGCTATTCTAAGAAGAAAGAAACATATATTAAAGCTTATCTCCCTTGGTTTAAGGATATAGATGAATACGACTAACTCCCCCTTAGGCTTTGAAACTCTAAGGATCGTATTCATATTTCCGGATTGATGTTTCATAAGAAGGTCTTCTTTAAGAAAAAATCCCCCTTAAACAAACTCTTATTAGAGTTCTTTTTCATTGGGTATTTTCCTTTCTCCCCCTTTGATAAACTCTTATTAAAGTTCCTCTTTTTCTTAAGGATCTTTTCCTTCTCCCCCTTTGTGATTTTCAAAAAGAATTGGAGGGAATGGAAAAAATAACAAAGTACCTGAAAGATTAGTAATGACAACAAAAAGAGACAACAAGCACAATTCTCATTAGATTTGAAATGTCAGCAACAAAATAATTACAACAAAAAGACCGGATTGGTTTATTTCGGATCCTTCTCCTTCGACATGAGCCCCTTAAGAATCGTCTTGATCTTCTTCAAGTCTTTGTGATCTTCTTCTCCTTGCTTCTCTAAGACGACTATTCTTACAGACTGGGCTTCAATTATTTCTTCCTGAGCCTTCAACTTTTCTTCCTGAGCTTTCATCTTCTCTTCCTGAGCCTTCATCCTTTCTTCAAACTCGATCCGATAATCCCTTTCATATTTCCAATTCTAAGAAACAGAATTCAACTTCCCATTCAGATCCCTGACTACTTGGATCCGGAAGTTCTTTTCCTCTGTCAACTTTTCTTCGAAGGATGCAGTCATCTCATGAAACTTCTTGTCCTCGGTTTCAAATGCATCCTTAACATTATCCTGAAACTCATCGAAAAGACTCATCTCTTCCACAGTTTTCTTAGACCAGCTTGTCATCCTCTTGCAAGATCTTTTATGAGCTTCGTAACCAATAAAGAAATTTTTGAACTGTGCTTCAATCTCAACACACTTATCCATAACCATGGATACGGAGTCAGTTTTCTGATTCAACGCATATTGGAGCATCTGGCATCTGGAGTCTATACTAGAGAAGGTCGGAATGGTTCCTACCAACTTCTTCAAAGACTGGACAACAAAATCATGCCCCAACGAAGATGACTCCGAATCTGAAATCTTGCTCGGAGAGTTTTCTTCCTCAATAAGCTCCAACATCCTCTTAGAAGAACTACCAGCTTCCTTCCTCATCCTCTTTTCTGAACTCGGGGTATCAGCAAGAATTTGTTTCCCCTTATCTTTTTCTGGAATTAAAACCTGTTCCGGAGATTTCTTCTCACTATCAGAGACTTGAACAATAAAATCTTCCTCATCAGCAACTTCTACATTTTCCTTCTGAGCAGCATCAAGTAAAAGATGTTCTTCTTCTCTCAGAAAAGAAACTTCTTCTTGACCTTTTTCTTCTTCCATAGTCGGAGTAAAAAGTTTCGAAGATTGAGCTTCAGATGTTCGGAGCGAGAGGTGTTCTGAAGGAGTTCCCTTGTATTCATATACTTGTTTTAGCACATCTCCTGTCTCACCACTTCCTTCAGCAGCCTCTTCAACTTGTTCCACTTGCTCTTCTTCCTCAGTATTCGTAGTAACAGCCTCTTCCGGAGCAGCAAGATTTCTTCCTGGAGTCTCAGGTAGAGATTCCAGAGAGAAAGATCTCGGAACTGGGATATTTGCTGAAACCATTTCGTTGAAATTCAACAATGCTTGGACAGCCTCGGCTTCTGACATTTTCTTCTTAAGTTTCTTTTCCTTAGCTTGTTTCTCGAGCTCATCAGCAGCCTTCTCTTTCAGAGCTTTACCCTCCGCAGGGTCTAATCCGAACTGCAGATCCCCTTGTTTCCTCTTCTCTTTATCAGCTCTCCACTTTGCTGCAACCTCATCAGTATAGGTTTTCTTCTTCTTAGGCTTAGGAGGTGCGAAATGGACTTCCTTAGACTTGGGTTCCTCGGCTTCGACTACCACTTCTTTCAGCTTTCTCTTCCTTACCGGCTTGGATGATTCTGGATCAGCGACTTTCGGAGCCACTTATTCTTGAGGAGGTAGATCAATAAATATTCCAGACTTCTTGTCGAAAACTACATTCATTCTCTTAAGAGTGGCATCGCTGACAAGCATGATCTTGCACACCCTTGGTTTAGAACTACAAGCTACCTTGAAAGATTCTAGGCACCGAACTATGAGCTTTGATAGTATTGCTGGGTACATCACGATCTGTGCTCTGAGATTTTCCTTCTTCAGATTTTCAATATTAAGAAGAATATGCTTCATGAAGTTGAACTTTCTTAGATTTATCAGGAAATCTATGATATATATCTCACTCTTCTTCAGGCTATCCTTATCTCCTTTTCTCGGTACGATAATCCCTTGCACCCATAACTCCAGCATCCGGAAGTTTGTAGATAGGCTTGCTATTTTCGGAGCCTTGTCATCATCCAATCCGAGAGTTTCTAAGGCCTTTTCCTTGTTGAAACTACCCATAGAGTCTGTCAATACGTGCGAAATAAACTCAGCTTCACCTTCATAAGATAACCCTACCAAGATTGCAGCCTTGGTGTAAGAAAGCTTATATGTCTTGCCATACGATTTGAAATAAAACTTCTCTCTATTATCTTCCATGAAGAAAGAAACTGACTCATAAAACTCAACAATCAAATCAGAGTAGACTTGATCTTGGTTGCCGATTTTTGATACCGCAACATCTTCCCAGCCATTCAACTTGATATTATTTGAAATAATAGAATCGTAGTTGCTGAAGAAAGTCGGATGGACTAACCTTTCTCTGTAGACTAACCACTGAGAAATAAGCTTGGTTGAAGACATTTCTTGAGAAGCTAACTCTGCAGACATTCGGATCTGAAGTCTCTGAGAAGTTCGGAATTGAGAAGACTGAAGTTCGGAATGGCCTTAAATCAGAGAGTCAGAGCTTCAGCACGCAAAAGCTTGAAATCGATGTGGGACTAGAAAATAGGGTCCCCTTTATATAGGCAATGGGATGACGGTTCAACTTCCTCGGTTGATCTAACGGTTTAGAATGATCTGAGATCAAATCTGACGGTTGAGAGCTTGAATCCGATCTTTTTGAGGTTTTTATTAAAGTAAAGAATTAAGAAATCCAAAAAACTGAAAACAAACTATAAGAAATTGCCAGCAAGTAAAATATGATTACGAAAACTTCGGTAAGAAAATCATACCTTTCGGATTAGCTTAGGAAAGTTATTCGTAATGGGTAATATAAAGATTACTACGAAAAACTCAATACGAAAAACTAAATACGAAAAAGTCAATACGAAAAAGTCAATACCAAAAAGTTAATAAGAAAAAGAAAATACGAAAAACAAAACTTGGTACGAAAATCTGGTTATGAAAGTCCCAGTACGAAAGTTGTCCATTCCGAAAATTTTCAATACGAATACTTTCATTCCAGAAGTATTCTGTACGAAAATATCCATTCTGGAAAATGGTAGTTCCGGAAGTTCCATTCCGGAAATATTCGTTCCGAAAAGTTTGAAAACAAATTTTGAAAAACATTGTTAAACAAACAATCAAATGTACTCCCCCTATGAAAAAGAGTTTATTACTGTAAGGAGATTTTTTCAACAGAAATTTAATTAAGGAAGATTACCTTACGGTTATCATTCCTAACTTCTGTTTAATATATTCAAATCTATCAGAAGGCAAAGATTTTGTGAAAATATCAGCAAGTTGATCTTGTGTTCCGATAAACTGAAGAATAATATCCCCTTTAGTTTTGATAATCTTTTCAAAAAAGCTTTTGTTACCAGTCATATGCCGGGAACATCCACTATACATGTACCAAATATTGTTGCTGGAACTTTCTTTATTTTCCTGAAATTAAGAACAAAGTTAGATTTTCGGAATCCAAACTTTCTTGGATCCGAGATTTCCAGACAATAAAATTTTAGGAACCCACATCTTTTTAGAAATGTAAGCTTTGTGAAATCCTAGAGATTGAGTTTTGTTTAAGGAACAACTTCTTGCCCAGTGACCACCACATTAACACTTGGTACAAAATGGGGCACTTTGAGGAACAAAATAATTGTTACTGAAAACAGGTTTTGCATGGGTATAACCAAATCCGGATTTATTTCTTAAAGGTCGTATTTGAGAATACATCTTATCAAAATTTTCCTTACCATGGGTAAAATTTGATAAACACTTCTTTAAGGAAAAAATTTCGGAATTGAGTTTTACAACCAAGTTTTTATCCTCAAAATCATTAGTTTTGGAACTAGAGTTAGGCTCGAAAACATTTTTCTTAGAAATTACTTTTTCTAATTCTTTAGAAAGTTTTTTCTTCTCAGAACTTACTTCCTCAAGATTTTTTGAAATATTTTCAAAATCAGCATTTTTCTTATCAAGATCTTTAGAAAGATCTGATATCTCTTTAGTAAGAATAGAATTCCTAGAATTTGCCTTATCAAGTTTCTTATTGAGTTTGGAATTCTCAATCTCAAGAAGTTCAGCAAATCTAGAGACTTCTTCATAAGTAGGTAAATATTTTCCTCATCAGAAGATGATTCTTCATCAGAAGAGTTATAATACTTACTATCATTAGAATTTAAAGAAACATTGGTCAAAGATTCATCATTTCGTACCTTAGCCATAAGACAATGATTATCAATAGGTAATCTGGCTATAAGACCAAGATTCTTCTGTCCTGAAGATTCATAATCAGAAGATTCATCTGAAGAGTCACCACCACTGGCACTCCAGGTGTCATTAGCTTTCAGAACTTTCTTATCTTTGGCTTTGTAATACTTCTTCCTATTCCTGTCTGAATGTCTTTCCTTTCTTTCTTTCTGAGCATAGGGCAATCTGGTCTAATATGTCCAGCTCTTTTACATTCATAACAAGTAACTTCTCCATCTTTCTTGTCTTTCCTATCCTTCTTCTTATACTTGGATTGAAATTTTCTCTGTCCAGCTATCTTGTTCATCCTTCGAGCAAGATTCGCTAATTCATTTTCTGAGACTTCACTTTCACTAGATTCGGATTGGAAAATGACTTTCTTAGACTTGGATCTGGTTACTCTCTCAAGAGTCTTAGCTTTCATCTGATTCGACGTTGTAGTAAAAGCAACAGTACCATTTCCATTCTTCTTCTTGATGTTGTCAGCATCTCTCTTCATTCTAGTTTCATGTTGTAGAAGAGTTCCAAATAATTCATCAAGAGTAATTTGAGTTACCTTCCTGTTCTCATCTATTGCTGTTCTCTTGGATTCCCACTCATTGGGAATAATGTCAATTATCTTGTCCACAAGAGCTTTATCATCTAAACCTTTCTCTCCCATAGATTGTAGACTATTGACAATAGTCATTAACCTTTGTTGAACTTTACAGATAGGTTCTCCATAAGGAAAATTGAAGCCATGATATTCATCTCTAAGCATAGCTCTTCTAGTCTCAATCACTTTAGAAGTCCCAAAGTGTGTAACCTCTAACTTCTTCCATATACAGTTAGCTACTTCACAAGAAGAAATTTGGCTATATATATTTCTAGTCATTGAACATAGTAAAGTATTGCGTACCTTATAGTTGAGTGGATATTCTTGCTTTTCCTGGTTAGTAAAAGATCTGACTTCCTTGTCAGGAAGTTTATAATCACCAGTAAGCATGACAAAGTTTTCTACACCAGTATTGATAACAAAAGTCTTCATACGATCTCTCCAGTATTCATAGTCATTACCATCGAAGATTGGTGGCCTTGTAGGATTCAGATTGTCAATCGAACCAACATTAATTCCTGCCATACTGAAAATAACTTTGCACACAAACTTGTTAGTAACAAATATTCGTCATTACAAAGTTCGGAATGAGAAAATCCGGAATGAAAAAATCGGAATGACAAAGTCCGGAATGAAAAAGTTCGAAATGAAAAAGTTGAGCAAGAAAAACTTGTATGTGAGTACAAGTATTTCAGTAACCGTGCTCTGATACCAAATGTAAGAATGGTATAGAGTAAGAGGTTTCCAACCTCTGATACCAATTGTAGGATCGAAATATAATATGAGATGCTCAATATACAAGAGGGGGGTGAATTGTATACTTTAAAAATTCCTTTGGAACCTTTAAAGTTAGTTATGAATAACTAAAGTTTCCTTAAGAAAAGGAAAGGGCTAAGTTTAACAAAGTTAAACTAAGTAAATTCACAACACCTCTAACACCGAACTAAACTTGGAAAGAGATTCCAAAAGTAGGTTCCGGAAATATGGTTCCGGAATTTGAAACTTAACAAAAGTTACAATATGAGATTCTACCTTAAATCGTATAGAATCTAAATGAATCAGAGTAAGTAAGGAAGTATAAGAAAGTTATACTTTCCTTAAGATACAAATTACAGCGGAATAAAAACAAGTAGTAAAACTACTAGTAACAGAATAATAGTCTTTTAACCCAAAGAGAAGGGTATCCAACAACCTTGGATAAAGGTCCCTTGATTTATACTTTCAAGCAAGTCTGTCTTACCCACACCAGGGTAAGCCCTCGATACGAAGATCGGAGTCTCTGTCTTGCTATCCCCGCAATCCCTCAACTTCAAGGTATTTGGCAACCTATGTCTTCCTCAGCAAGGAATCCCTCGATCTTTAAGGTAGTCGGCACCTCTGTCTTCCTCAACAAGGAAGCCCTCGATCTTTAAGGTAGTCGGCACCTCTGTCTTCCTATCCCCGGAAGCCCTCGAATGTAATTACCAACATTCGGAGTCGCACGAAGCTTTGAGAGTTAATAAGAGACTCTCTCTCTAGAAATCACTTCAACAGCATGTAAGCACTTTTTCAACAATCAGCATATGCATCAGCCATCAGCACTGAGCTCTTTCAAATGAGCTCCTATTTATAGGTAAGGTCGGCTCCTTCTCCAACGGTCATATTTTCCTTAAAGTTCGGAGGGACCTGTACACGTGTCACTTAGACAACAGTTAGTTTATAACAAAATGGACGACATCGTTTTATAACAAAACAAGTGTAACAGAATGTATGACATCGTTTTAAACTCTAACATAAAAGTTCGGAATAGAAACTTCGGAGTGAAGGTTCAGAGTGAATAAATTCAGAGTGTATAAAACAAAGATAATCAGATTCTGTTTAATATGTGAATTCGGAATGAGAATTCGGAATAGGAATTCATCATCAGAAATCGTAATGAGAATTCATCATCATAATTCGTCATTAGAATTCGTAATGAGAATTCATCATCAGAATTCGTAATGAGAATTCGGAATGATATTTCTTCATTAGAATTCATAATGAGAATTCTTCTTCAGAATTCGTAATGAGAATTTGGAATGGGATTTCTTCATTAGAATTCGTAATGAGAATTCTTCTTCAGAATTCGTATCCTAAATCTGGAATAGAACTTAGTCAGAATTCATATCCGGAATTCGGAATGAAACTTTCTTATAGTTCTTGTCCAGAATCTGAATCCTAAAATAGAATGCTTTATATCAAAGTTATAATGATTCCGAGAAAATGAATCTGAATCTCATACTTAAGAAAAATATGGATGAAAATATGATAAGGATAATTTTTCTTATAAAAGCAATTTTCCTTAAGAAAGCAATTTTCCTTATAAAAGAAATTTTCCTTAAGAAAGCATTTTTCCTTATAAAAGCAATTTTCCTTAAGAAAGCATTTTTCCTTATAAAAGCGATTTTCCTTAAAGATAAGGTGTTTGTGATTTTCAAAACAAGAAGGAATGGAAAATTCATAAGGAAAACCTTATTGACTCAACAACCTATGAATACCATAAAATTAATTCGGACCATTTAGAAATCTATAATCATAGTGGATTTGGGTTTTTATTTAAGGGATTGGGCCTGCCCGAAATCCCATTTACTTCATTAAAAAAGATTTTTTAATTATTTCATAACTCATTCAATGTTTAAGTTTTTTTTTGATTCTAACTCTCACCTAAGACCACATAAATAAGGCATGCCCCCATTCTCTCCTCCGCCGATTTGGAGATAAATAGAATTGAGAAACTGGGAGAAACTTCTCTGGATTGCAAAAAATATCCCATATTTTAAGAGGTAAATTGATCCATTCATAAATCCTTATATTTTTACTGTTTTGTCCCCATTATAGTTTCTACATGATCTCCTAATACTTTTTCAAACATCCCATAAATTTTTAGCTATCTTAAAATTCATATACTTGTGTATTTTGGGTCGTTTTCTTCAAGATTGTTTTGGGTAAGTGTTTCTCTCTTCAATTCCTTCATTCTCATTAGGTTTTCCGCCCTCTTTCATAAATTTATAGTGTTTTCAGAATTTAGGGTTCATACCTATGGTTTGATTTGCGGTATTGTGGAGAAATATTATGGTTTATGGTTTTTTTTCACTTCTTCATGGTGCAGTGGAGGTGGGGTTGAGGTTTCACACCAAGATTCAAGTGTTTTGACCCAAAAGGTAGGTGATTCTATGTATAAAAATTTTATGATGAGTTATCTTACTTGGAATATTAATTTAGTATGTTTAAAATCTATTGTGTGTGGTGTAAAAACTATTTTTTATGGATTTTGTTAAGTGTTTGATTTTTTAGTTTAAGTTTTCCTTGGAATTGGGTGTTTTTCATGCGTGGCTCTTGGGGAAATGTTTGGGTGTATTTTATAACATATGAATGTGATTTATTAGTTTTTAAAGGGGATGAAAATTCTGGTTTGTTAATGCCTTAATTTCATTTGGGCCTTGTAATAGGGCCTTGAATGGTTTTAATGTGTGAAATCATGTTTTACTTCTTGAACGTGATTTGTGAAAACATGTATTTTTCATCTGTACCATTTGTGGTATTGTTTGAGGTATTTGTATAAAACCTGGGGGTGGGTTAATAAATGTTTTCTGGGATGAAAATTATGTTTTGGATTGTTATTGGTATGTTTTTGATCTTGAATGAGGGTTTTGAAATGGTTTTTGTATGCAAACCAAGGTTGTACCTATAGGGTTGGTTTTATGAAAATTGAAAATGATTTAATGAGTTACACAGAGTGTAAAATGGTTTCTTGTGCACTATTTTAGTGATAATATGTTCCTAAAATGATTTTTCGAAATCTAATTTGGTCAGTTATTTTGTAAAACATGGTGGTAATGTTTTTTTATTTGTCGAGTTGATTTATGAAACTTGTATGTGGGTGTGAAACAAGTTTTCGGGATGTTTTGTGTGTGTGTTATGTGAAAAACAGACTATGTTTATGAAAAAGGTATTATGAAACATGTGAGTGGGATGTTATGTTATTTTTATCATCTTGGGAAAGATTATTTAAAATTGTTAACAGATTTGTTGAATTGTGAAAGATGTGAAAAATGTGTTTTGGGCTATTTTTGGTGTGAGTATGATTTCAAAAATCATTTCAATGAAAAAGTGGATTTTTAGACTAGTTTAGTATACAGGTGGTATTTTTGGTGAATTTTTAAGTGAAAATGATATTCTCATGTTCATAGTATATTTTTTGACTTTTTGAACTTGTTTGAGCACAAGGGGAAAACCCATATATCTAGGTCGGTGGATGTGTACTAGTATGCTAGTGAATCCGTGGGGTTTGGCCCCAGTTTCACTTAGCAAGATTGACAATAACAACTATAACTAAACTATGATGATAATTATTTGGGACCACTCTGTTATGGGTATGTTCCCAACTAGTGGCTTGTGCATGAGAACAAATATTTGTGATAGTTTTTCTCACCGAGATACGAGGTACCTGGGACCTACAAAGAGCTAGTGCATATGGGTTATTTTCTATTCTTTGTGGTCATTAGATCCTTTGTAAATACCATCAGAATATGGTATATTTGGTTGGAAAATTCATTAGATTTGGAATTTATTTTAAAAGTGTTGATTCTTTAAATTATCCCACTTGAAAACTGATTTTTTAAGATGAATCCTTTAGAAATTGTAACTAGAAATTACATATTTTTGACAACTTGCCTGATTTTCGTTTTGGAATGTTTGTCGCATGGAATATCTCAGTGGTGGTATCCTACTGGTCATTGGTTCACACCCTACTTACACCTTTGGGTGTAAGTAGACATGGTTTTTTTTGTCGCATGTTGGGTACAATTTTTTAGTTCTAGTGGTTCGTCTTTCTAGAAGGTCCTTGGTGGTGAAGTATTGTGGAGATGGCTTGAGGGCAGTTCCCATTTCCATGAGGGTTCCTAGGCTATTTTTTTGGTTTTGTACCTTTTTTATTGTCCTATTGAGTTGTCTTAAAATATGTAATTAAGTTTGGAATTTTTGTAAAAGATTGTATGTTTTGAAAAATCTAGATTTGTTTTATTGGATTCTTTTGTTGCATTAAGTTTATAAACTTGGGTAAATCATTCCCAATTCTCATTTTATGACTCCCGGGCACTTATTCCAGCCCGTGGTGATTGGGAATGCCCTTCGGGCCATGTCACGGGCTGGGTTTGGTGCCAGTTTTGGAGGAGATCAGATTCAGTTCGTGAAAAGTTTATTTGAGATTATCCACAATGACACAAAACATGATTTTTTTACACAAAGTAAGTAGGATATAATTAAAATTTATAAACCAATAAAATATAGAACACCTTCTCCCTTTCAGGGAACAACCACTACCTCAATACATGGTGGTACCCACCATAATATTTTAACCCTTGACCATGGTGGTTCTTTTAGAAATTTTTAAATATAGAAAACTAAAACAATGGAGTGGTGGTACCCACCATAAAAGTGGAACCCTAAACCATGTCTCCCCCATGGATATTGACCATAGTGAAGAGGAACAATCCTTTCCATTTCCACACGACTGTGAATAACTCTATGGAATAGAGGATCCACCCATAACATTTTCAAAATCACCTACCCAAGGTCAACCATGCATCAACACAGCCATCAAATATGTAAATATTGGTGTGTTAGCCTTCCAGTTTCCCATATAGAAACCATAAAAGCACCATTTCCACAAAACATTCCAGCCATGGTATAGTGATGTCTTCGTCAATATAAGGGTGTCTCAAGAATCCCAATTAGACACCATGATTTCTAAAAACACATTTCTACTTTGTGGTACCCCTCCACAATAAGATAAATCTCCCAAACAATATAATTTTAAGACCTATTTCTCCAACCCTTATAATGGATAGATCACCCTTCCCATAACACCTAAACCCATAAGATGATGCTTTATACCATGGTCACAACCACAGCCACGGTGACCCAAAGGGAAAAAACTATAGTATCCAATCAAAAAATATATTTGAATTCCCTAAAAATAAGGGAAAACATATCATTAATTAAAAATACCCAACAAATAAAGAACCACCACAAAATGAGGGTGTCACATTCTCTAAGATTTTTAGATTTATGTTAATAAAAATCTAGATGTTGGTGGTGTTTTTTAAATTCTTGATCTATAGCTCTATCATTAACTTATGTCACTCAAAATTTCTTTCCAAACCTGATCATGTAGTTATGAAAGCAATATCAATGGAATTTGTTAGTATTTTAAGATCTTGTCCTACATATTGAAAAACATGAAATATGTTAAAAACCTAATGGAGCATTTTTTAAGACAAATGTGGTCCAAAATAATTATACGTACCTAGTGATGATCACACTCCTACAACTAATTTATTTTAAATTGGATACCATGAAATATTTTTAATTACGTAGTTAATGATAATTTTGAAGAATCCTCATTTATATTTTCGAAATTGAAAAAATATCATATATACTAAGGAGATAACTGACCTAGATTACCCAAGATATTGATCCTTAATATTGTAAATACCCATAAAAATCCATTATATCCAACCACTAATATTAATGAAAAATAATGATAAAATATATAAGGTATCATAAATATCTTTTTCATCACCATAATTATCTATACTAATCAATATCATCATTAGTCTCCCACACTAGACTTTGTACAAGAAAGGAACTTTCTGATTCTTTCACCTAGAATAGTTGATATTGACATGGATGGCTATATAATATTCTAAATAAAACCATAAGAATAATTTTTTTAAAACCCCGGGATGGAAAATTAATGTTTCTTTGAGATATGATGGAAATCAATACACCATGAATATTATAAACATCTCATACATAAAACCCTATAAAATAATTTATAGAATTCATCTATCGAATTGTAATTAATGTTTCGATCTTTCTGAGTTAGTTACCAATCGTCGTAAATTATATCATGTTTCTAATGATTTTAATTCTAGTCATTTTATGGTTAAGACAATTCACTTTCACAACACTATACATATATGTAAGAGTCAAAACATGCCCACTAGTTATTGGGAATTTGTATTCATTACCATGAATACCTTTTTAATACCTTGATAGACAACCCGACCAGTTAAAGATTGGATTGAGGATGTTATATTGGACTAAATCAAGAAATATAATTGATTCCAAAGAACACTAGGAAAGAAATTAAACCTCTATCCATCCATCAATGGCTCCCCTCCATTATGTTTAACTTAATAGCAATGCTACCAAAGTTTTACTAATTAACTTCATTGGACATCATCAGTTAATCCATGAATGAGAACCACCCAATAGAAAACGATGACATTATTATAGTGTGTGAAACTAAAGTTTAGTCCATCAATTCAACCCCTGAATCATCATTTATCCCACACTACACTAAATCATCATCTAAGGACTCATGAACTGAGGTATACAACACCCAATGTTTCATGAAGTTTAAAATTTAGTTTGAGAAGGAATCTGTGATATTATACATGAGTAAATATGAACAAAGAACTAGAAATAACCCTCAAATCCAGGAGGATAAGGGTCCTCTAGTATACATGATTGATAACATTAATCAGTTCCAAAAGGTTATATCACATATTACTGAGGTCAAAGGGTCTAACAACATACCCGATTATGTCCTAAATAGACATACTAGGAGGTCACCTCTCCTAGATCATCACTATAAAATGAAAAAAAAACGTCGAATTTTAACAATATTATATTCCCAAAATGGAACTAAACCTTTTTCCCAATGTCATCCAACTAGACCACCAGTTTTCAAAATTCATTTGATTACTCAAAAGTGATGGTTCCCATGTCTTTCTATAAAGAACATTCTCCTACAAAAATTTTCTCCCATACCCTATTGAAAAGATTAAAAACTACACTAGAATATGTGAGAGTGACTCACCTGATGTTGAAATAAATGTGACATCGAATGCTAGTTACTACTTCTTTCTAAATATTATTCCTATGATTTAAATTTTAAAGATAGTCAATTCCCACAAAAACTGTATCATGCTAATGAAAGTTGATTATGGTGAACAATTTAAATCTCTAAGATATCACATTTACTTCAAGGTACCTAAATGATCACCCCATGAGATATCCTTTCCATATAAAACCCATATTTGGTTTCTTCATATTTCATCTAAAAAATATAAGAACAACCATAACAAAAAGTAAAAAAATAAAAACAATGAAAAGAATAGGAACAATGCAAACATGTTCAAGAAAAAAAATACTTTGGAAACATCATTCCAAAGAAACTGTAACTTACTTACATAAATTACCTCAAACCTTTCTTAGGTTTCAATCCATTCCACTTATTGAATAGTTGTGAAATTAAAAATTTTCAAAAAACTAAAAGGTTATATTTTAGTAATCATTTCCCCCATATTCCATTTTATGAGAACTATTTAAATCCTTAATCAATAGAAATTAATAGAAAAAATTCATAAATTATTCCCCAAAATCCTTTTAATAAAAAGTTTTAAAATAAATATAACTTTTAGTTAAAAAACTAGTTTAGTAAAATTATTTTATTTTATAATTTATTTATAGTTTAGAAATTATTTATCCAAAAAATCACATAAACAGCAATAAGTAACATATTAACCACATCCACCTATCATTTTATACTTTTAAAATATTTACCATTTAAATTATCCCTTCATGATCATTAATTGAGTTTAATACAGAACAATTTACATTATGTTCAAAATAACTAAATTGTATTGAATTGTTGTTAATAATTAGGAAGTTAATTCATGAAACACTTGCTTTATTTTCATATTCCTGGTTATTGTGATTTATAGTTAACATTTTTACTTAAAAATTTCTAATCAATAATAATAATTAATTAAAAAAATTAAATAATAGGGGCAATATGTCATTGATTTTATCATGATTTCATGAACACAAAACTAATAATTTTACTAGTACCAAAACACATTAAGCATCATAATAGGGTATCAATTTTATATATATTCACAATTTTACTTATTAGGTGACTCATATTATTAGGCTTTCATGAAAACATATGAATGTATCATAGAGTAAATATAACATGTTATTCTTTTTAAAATATCTTCAAAATAACCAATATAATGCTAAATCAATGTCCTGTCATACTCTCCATCTAATCATAGTCAATTTAAACCAATCTTTCAAATACCAATATTTAATTCATGGCATCTAATGTTATGAATACTTTAAATGTTATGTTAAAAAAAAATTTATATCATGATAAAGGGTCTTCTAAACTATAGACATAAAATCCATTATTCAAAAGTATTAAAGTAAACATGTACATATTCTTGTATTTAACCATTTTAAAGTTGTAAAAATTTTATACAGGTATATATAATATCATTTAATCAATTTATTTTTTTAACTCTCATTATGAAATTTTCATATATTAATTCTAGATTTTGGTTTCATGAAGAAAAAATACCATGTAAGACATAAGAACCGATTAATGTTTGGAAACATCAACACACAAAATAGAGAAAAATAATATATTCCCCTACTTTGGAAATAAATAATTAAAACACAATGTTTCATATAGTAGGGAATAAAAGTATAAGACATGGTTTTAATGTCACAATTTATGAAATAATAACTGAGTAAATATCATATAAATGATTTAATTCTAGCGGGAATCAATTTACTAATTCTCAATCCACAACTCCGATATACTAGACCTGTGATGATGGGGTGACCATAGTCATAAAAGCATTTAACAAAATTTTTTATATATATACCACTATAGTAACATGAATATTAGTAAAAATTGGTTAACTATACCTTTTCATAATCTACATTTCATGTCCTGACAAATCATATCTTGATTCCTACCATCCCAACTGAAGGACTGTACCAAACTAATACAACTGATTACCTCTCAAGTATATCCCATTATCTTTGATAGGACTGGTATTATACTAATTTATGTGTATCCCATACACACCAAAGGATATAACAAAATTACAAGGCTATAAATTATTGTTGGGAATTTTTTATTCTTTTATACAACACAAACTGAAAACAACAACTCAAAGAGAATATATATGACATAATGCATGATAAAATAAGACCATAATCTAACTCATAAAATGTAAATAAATTGTGATCAGATTAATAATAGGAAATAATATATCTCAAATAATACTATAAGAGAAAAAAACCCAAAAACAAAAATAGTGTACCCATATGACAGTACATCATGCTCCCCATTACTACTACCTCCATGCTAATAACTTCATCATCAAAGACAACTACATCCATATTATAACATCCTGATATTTTGTGAAATTGATTTTTTCAAATAAATACAATATTTTAAATATAATGTGTTACATGAAAAACTATTTTTATCTTCTATTACACACAACACCAATCATAGCATTTGTTACACGTAACATTATGTTTAAATAAAACTTGTCATACTAAAAAAACTTATTATTTAATATGATAGTTATCACCAAGATGTTCAAATGGTGGTTTGAATAGGGTTAACTAAATTATGTAAATTGATTGTTCAAACACACACACACACACAGATATATATATATATATAATTAATAATTTTGTGACCAGTTATTTATGAATGAAAATAAAAACCCTTTAAAAATATAAGGAATCATTTTTTGAGAACTGTTTTTATGAACCTAAATATGTTTTACCCCAATAAATTAAATGAATCAATTTTGGTGAATTATTTTAATGAATATTATATTTTATATTATCAATAAAATGTTTCACCTTAATCATATATTTTTTCTAGATAATAGATAAGATTAAATAAAATTTTATGCTTGAAACTGTATTTGTTAAAAAAAATGTACATTCAACTTTGGTGCACTAATAGTAAAATTAATTTTTAAAAAATCAAGAACCATTATTTTAAAAACAAAAACATAATTTTTTAAATTTTAATATCAAAATTATCTTGGGAATTTTTTTTATTTTTATGAATTTTTTATGAATATTGAAAAATATTGAGCTTTATTTGAAAATTACCTTCTTGTTTAATTTATTTATAAATTAGAATTATATTTAAAAATTATTTTAAAGTATAATTAGTTCAATAAGACTTATATTAACCCAATTTTGGTAATATTAATAAATTTAATATTTAAATTTGATATAAAAACATTGTAAATGTAAAAATAATTTCTCTTTAAGTTCTCACATTCCCATCACGTCTGGAGGATTAATTTTAAATTACAATTTTCCACTTATGTTATTGTAATTTAGAAAAAAGGACTCAATATTTTGAATCATCATAATTTATATTATATAATGTGGTAAAATTAGTTTTTGACCAATATTAATATTTAATACAGTAAATATTAATTACCGCAGTTAAAGTAAAAATGAGTTTTCTAGGGGATAAATAAAAATTATAAGGTTAAAAATAACCTGTAAACATGTAGGAAAATAGTTTTATGGAAATATTTAGAACATTAATATTATAAGGTTATAAAATTTACCATTTCAGAACCTTTTTACATATATAAAATGTGGTATCACTCAATTATTTTAAAAAATACCAAGTGTGCCCTCTCCCCCACTTATAAAAGGACACCCATATCCTCTCTTCTTCACACATTATAACCATTTTTATTCGGCCAATACCTCCCAAAATAAATTAAAGACTTACTCTATCATCTAATAATATTTAATAATTTAAAAAATCTATCATAGGATGTATTTTAGTGAAAACCTAAGGATGAAGCCTAAGGAAGAGGTAATGTTCATCAATGATAATTTTTATTCTATTTCTTTATAAACCCACTTAAATTATTATAATATCATTATTATATAAAAACATAATTATCTTAAATATTCCTATATATTGATATTTTATGTTTATAACCAAAAAACGTCTCCACTTTCATCAAATGGGTTATGAAATCATCATTTGTGTGTACAGCGGACTACTGCCTCGCGAACTGATATCGTTCATTTTTTCTTTACCACCTCACATGGCTGGGTATGATGATGGATATAAAGTATATATATGATATATATATAATATGTTTATATATGGATTCATTTTATCTTATATATATATTACATTCCATTTTGTAGGGGATATGATAATGTCGCTCATGTGCACGATGGACCATCGCTTGGGTAAGATAAGTGGTTCTTTTTTCCCTAACACTTTACATGGAAGATAATAAGGATATATATATATATATTATAAATGACATAATTATGATATACATGAAATAATTTAATTTTTAAATGTTTATTGGTCATTTTTTTCTTAACTTTTCACTCACTAAAAATGATAACATCGTTCATGTGCGTGTGGACTACCTCCTTCATAAAGCTTCATGACTCTCTATTTTCATCCCCAAATCACATGGATGATATATACATGTATATTTAATGAAATGAAATGATAATTATGATATTATTATCATTATTTAAATTTAATATATTGCTTATCTCTTTTTCATAATGATCGTTGAAAATGGAAACATTACTCATGAATACATAAAACCCACCGTCTCCATGATCATAACACAATTCATTTATCAAATAAATATTTCATAATTGGTATTCAAAGTATAATTGATGAATAATTATTGATATGATGGAACCTTGATATAGGTATTTGGACCAAATATAACAAATCAAAACATATATAAACATTAAATAGGGTATTACACAAAATGTAACTTTATATGAAATTGATAGTAAAGAGGTAATGAAAAAGAAATAAATAAATAATATATGGTATTATATATGTATTTATTGTTCTATAATATATTTATAATAAAATTATATTTATTATATCGGAGTTTTTAATGTGTATAATGGATGTCGAGACTTAAGGTAAAGAATTATTTCTCTCTTTTTACTTATGTGAGGAACATTCTATATTAACCACAAATTTATTTTATATGTTGTATATACTACCTATAAATTTATTTTATGATTATTATCCTTACAATTATTTGTATTTAAATATTTATATGAGTTTCTCTATTTGTGGGGTTTTATTTTTCAAAAGTTTACAAATTTATAATATATCTTTGGTCTCAATTTACCTTATTTGGGAAAAAAATATATGTTATACCCCTATATTGACTTAAAAGGTGTATATAAACTACCATTTACATTTAATATCATGATTTTATTTATATTAATGACATTTAAATTCCTATTTTATTTTATTCCTTCATGAGGCTTATAATTCAAAGATACTAATGTGGTAAATATTTTATGTTACAATTTCTCTGTTTATCAGAATTGTTTATGATTATATTTCAGTTTATTAATTATTAAGATCTATATCTCAATAAACTCATGAATTTTATTCCCCTCTAGTTATTTATGATATTTTCAAGTAATTTTACTATTTTCCCACTCTTCGGTACTTAAAATAATTAAATATATATTTTTAATAAAATAAAACTTTATTTCTCAATTCGGTCATAAATATGTTTTCTTCTATAACCATGTTTCATAAAAATGTTTTTGAAATTATTTTATTGTAGTGCAATGAATTATAAATGAAATTTTTACCCATGTTTTACTTTTAATAGTTTTTTGAAAGGAATCTTCATGTCATTTTCCAAACAACTCTTATTTAATTTTAATCTAAAATGTGAATGGAATCTTCCTTTAAACATGTGTGGAATATAAACCTTTTTTTGTAGTAATGGAAATTGTTTTATTTTTAATATTCTTTTACAATTTTTCATGGTTATTTTAAAAGAAATGTATTTTCAAAAATTTTAAAAAATTGTTTTCAAATAATAATATATATTCCCCTCATGAATTTTTTAATATGATTTTTAAAGAATATTTTATTAATTTTCATAGTTATTTTCAAATAAACATATTTTAAAATTATTTATGTGTTAAATTTTTTTTTCAAATAGAAATATTTATTTTCATCATAATATTTTTTAAATGATTGATAATTTTTTTCCATCTAAGATGAAATCCTATGATATAATTTATAATTTTCTATGCATATGAACCAAGGATAGCATTATTATTATATCTATAAATGGTTTATATTTATGTTGAAAAGATTTTGATGAAACCCATTTCAATTTTAGGAGTTATAAAATTATATAACTCTTATTAAACCCACATCTTTTCATAAGTTATTCCATGATGAGATGATGAAATTATGATGAAACCCATCAAATTTCCATAGGTTATGATATAATGAATTTTTAGGGAACTAATTTTATTAATGGGGTTATAATATGTTAAATGATTTATGATATCATGGAATATGTGTGTTTGATTTTAATTTTCTAATGGGTGTGACCAATATCTATCCCCAATGCATTGAGTAAAGATTTTTATCCCATGAGATAAAAATTAGAAACAAATCGATGGGATTTATCGTCTATTGGAAATATCGGTGACTTAATCCTTGATTAAAAACTAGTGTGTCCAAATCCACTATGTAATGCTGGTGTCTTGATCTACTATTGGAAACAGGTGTGTCCAGATCCACTATGAGAAACAGGTGTGACCTGATCTATATTGGTAAACTACCGACATGTCCTGATCCACTATGTTGATAGTCTTAGTAGTTAACCTTTATCATTGATTTTGTTTTCTATATTTATAATTCTTACACACTTTTATGACACGATATTATGGTTAATTGTGGATTTATCATGGTTTATGAAACTTATGGGAAATTTTATAGAAATGATAAATGATTTATTCCATGACTCATGTTTATGATGTATGATAGGTTGGGTATGGACTTCATGACTTATTTTTCTAAAAAAATTCCCTTATTAATATCTTATGTTTTCATATGATAATATATTGGTATCTTTTATTTTTACCGTTAATGAGTGTCTGATATCCCCTTTCTTATGTTTCCTTTCCCAAGTAATGAAAAATGGTTTTATATAGGGATGGACTTTAAGGTGTACTAAATGGGAGATATATTTAGTAATAATTTATAATCTTTCACCATATTATAATATTTTATTTCATGTTTCCAATGGAAATAAAATATTACGGTCATCTAGTGCGTGATTATTTAATTTAATGAATATTCATCGGAAAAGTTGTAATATATATGTATGAAAATAATGGGTCCCTATATTCAGTATTAGAGAAAATTTTTAGTTAAACATTAGAAATAAGATGAAAACAACTTTTATGATATACCTAGATATCATTTTAAAGATATTTCTAGGTTTATCTCTAAGGATGAATCTAAGGATGATTCAATGTTTTAGAAAATATCCTCAAAATTTTGTAAAGGATAGTGTGAGTGATTTCTTGTAATTACATACCTATCTAGATAGTAAAAGTTTTTTTGGATATAGAATATATATACCTGGGGTTAAAACCCACATAAAAACCTTATTGAGATGGACTCAATCGGGAACTGGTGCACAACAATGGGTCATACTGCACACTTAGTTTTAAACTTCGGAGGGTACTGTTTGGAAATTCACAAACACCTTATGAACTATCATGAGGGATTTAAAAATATTGTGACTATGAGTGACCCAATATAAAAATAGTATTTCATATATTGAGATGATTATTTCATGATTTATACAACATATAATTTATTTTTGATGAGTATGTGGTTCCCCACCAAGATTAGTATTTCCCAACTCTACTTTCTAGTTTTGGTCATTGGCTAGAACCCAAAGGAACTGTTTTATTGCTAAATGAAATGGAAAATGAAATGATTATACTCTAGAGAAACCAAATGATATGGGATATAGAATGAAACATATTGTTTAAATTCTCAAATAGATTTCTCAATATATGAATTGTGTTGAACTACCATACAAGAAAAGAAGGAAACAGTGTTTGACTAATTCCTTCATGAAGAAAAATCCACCATGTCTTAGTGGTTCCAATTGTATACTAGTTTCTAAGTAATGGATTAGTACCATTGAAAAGAAATTTTCTATTCCTTAGTGTTTGGAGGATGAAAATTCCATTTTGGTTATTTATTATTTGGAAGTTGAAGCAGATTATTGGTAGAATCTTATTAAGAACACGAGAGAATAAGAAGAAAAAGAATCTATGGAATGGGAAGAGTTTAAGGGGATATTTTCAGTAATTACATCCCTCATATTATATGAAGAAAATGGATAATGAATACCTTAATAATAAGTAAAAGGATGATAAATCCATTGGTACCAATGAAGCTAATTTCACAACACTAGCTTGGTGCACTTCGTGTTAAATAATCATCCCTGAAAGAAAAATTGACTGATTTTTTGGTGGCCTAAAACAAAGTCTTCGAAGTTCATGGATATATGAGACTTTAGTGGCTATAAAGAAGTCATTTGACATGAAATTAAGATAGTAATTTTTATTTTATATTCCCACTAATCATCTTGTTTTGATAAGAAAATTAATATAGAGTCTCATAAAAATTAAATAAAGGAGTGAAATTTCATGCATCAATATTCCAGAATTGTGGGAGGAAGCATCAAGGGAATTCATTGAATGGAACTATGATGTGATTTAAATGTGGAAATTTGTGTTATAGTGTTCGTTATTATCAAAATATGATTAATTATTCAGTTAATTTAATAGAGGAGAAGAGTACACCAACTAATGAACCACCCTCACTCAAGTGTATTATGTGTATGGATTTTGCGCATTAACCAAATTAATGCCCCAATCCCAGGGATAATGTGGATGATAACCCAAAACAACCTCAAAATACAAAGTATGAATGGATGTATAATTAATATATAATGGATGATGTTAATATGATAATTACATAACACTTATCCTCCCCTTATTGGATGGGAATTTCATTATTTATTTTTTATGAATAATCCCCAAGAAAATATTATTGTTTATCATTTTTTGGAATTTAATGTGATGATCTCCCCATACATTAATTCTATAATAATGAAATCAAATTTGATATTATATAAGTATAAGGATCAAACCAATATTCCTATGGAAATATTTTAGTATAACATAAGATCTTTTATAAGGAATAAATGGTGAATTAACTTTTTAGAATTGTATATGTCTCCATTTAAGATTAACTAATGATTTACGGATACCATTATTGGTTTATGAGATTAAGTTTGATCATCAGTTAAAATTAATTGACACCCATTTTTTGGATTCTAGTGGGGGAGTTTATCAAGATTAAATATATATTAAGAGAATTTAATGGTAATATAACCCTTTTGGTTTTTATATGTTTTAGTGATAATGTTATTAAAGGAAGAAAATGAATAAAAATTTCATGGAAATATGATTAAATATGCATGTAAACATTAGGTTTTACATTGTATTTAATGTTGAGGTTATTTAGGGTTATATTCAACCACCTTATGAAGTCAGAACACTTTGCTTCTATTATATAATATTTATCATTGGATTTGTTTGGAAGAATATAAATTAAGGAAGTGTATGGTTATATATATTACTACTGTCAATTTTATCTGATTAGGGTCTGAAGTTTACCTTAATTATTCGGAAAGACTTCAACAGGATCTTGATATAGTGTTGAGTTTTGACACTGTGATAACAATTCAAAACCTAATGGATATGGTAAGATCTTGTTCAATAGATTTTAAATGTGGATGGGATCACATCTTCATTTAGTTGAATTTCCTTTCTAAAATATCAATCACTTGATCATTTATATGGATCCTTTTGAATCCCATTGTATGTACTGTAATGAAGATTAATAAATAAATATATTTTGACCTGAGCTAGCTGATGAGGTGGTAGTGAAGGTTAGAGTCCTTCTACAACATTTAAGTATTATAGAAAGTTGGAAAATAAGTTATTATAATAATCTTCAATGCGATCTAGAATATTATGTTAATGAGAAGGTCTCTCTATGAATTTCTCTGTTAAAAAATAACGGAAAACTAATCCCTATATATATTGGTCCCATTAAAATAATTGATCATCACATGACAATATATTTTCATTCAGTGCTTCTACCAAACCTCTCTTAGGTTCACGATGTACACCATGTATCACTCCAGATGAATTAGACACTTGATCCATATCATGAAATAAACCCGGAGGTTGTTCTGATGTAGCATTAGATTTCTTATGGGGAATTACTAGGAGATATTTTAGATCAAATAGAAAAAATTATACGAAATATGACCACTCACCTAGTCATGGTTTTGTAAAGAAACCACTAGTTTAAAGAAGATACATGGTAACTTGATGATGTAATGATGTAAAATTACCCTTATTTGGTAGTACAAAGTGAAAAACATTTAGGGAAAAATTAATTTTACGGGGGATAAAATATAACACAAAAATATTCTGTGAAATTATTTTTTAAAAATAACTCTATACTTTTTGAAATCTTGTGTTACATGAAAAAATTAGTTTACATTCATTACATTCTGCACCAAACATAGATTTCATTATATGAAATAATGAGTTTAAATGAAAACTATAATTGGATTAAAATAATATTATTTAATATGATAGTTGTCACCTAGCCATATGAATTGTGGGTATTAAAATGATTAACAAAGTTATAAAAATATATTGTTTACACAATATAATAAGCTCTTTGGTTTCCAATTAGTTAGAAATAAAAATAAATACCATTTTAAAATATAGGGAATTATTTTTTGGAAAACTCTTCTTATGAAGATTAATGTGTTTTACCTAAATAAATTAAATGAATCAATTTTAGTGAATTATTTTAATTATTTTTGTATATTATATTTTTTTATCAATTTTTTAACATTAATCTTATTTTTTATCTAATATATAAGAATAAATCAATTTTAGGCTTAAAACTGTATTTTCTATAAAAAAAATTCCCTTTAACATACTTATATTAAAATTAATTTTTAAACATTTTAGAATATTTATTTTAGAAGTAAAATTAATTTTTAATACATAATATAATAATTATATTAGAGTAATGATTTGTTATTTTTATAAAAAAAAGTGTTTCAGGATTGGTGAAAAATATTGTTTTTTAATTAGAACCTTCCTTTTTATTAAATTTTTTAATAACATTAAATGATATTTTAAATTGTTTTAATGTTAAATTAGTTCAATTAAACATCCATTAATATAATTTTGTTCATTTTGATCAATTTCAAATTGAAGTTTTAAATAAAATATTTGTGTTTTTTCCATTTTATCTTAAAAAATGGATTTATCGTCATATCTATAGGATTAATTTTAAATTATATTTGTCCACTAACATGAATGGAATTTGTAAAAACTAATTCCATATTTTTAATAACAAATAATTTATTTTTTATAATAATTCCAACTAATTGTTTTCCCAAAATTAATAGTGAATGCTGTAAAACTTATTTACCATGTTTATGGTAAAAATGGGTTTACCAGGGGTTAAACTAAAAAGATAATGGTAAAAAAACATATAAACTTGTCCAAAAAAATATTTTTTGGAAATATTTCTACCATTACTCCTATAATTTTCTATAATATCCCTTTTTATACCCATTTAACATATGAAAAACATGGTATCACATAATGTTTTCCAACAATACCAAGTGTGTCATATCCAGCACTTATAAAAGTTCACCCATATCCTCTCTTCTTAACCCCTAAAATACCTTTTTATAGAAAATACTTAACCAAATGATATCCAAAATTCAATACCCTCTTCCTAATAGTGTTATTTTTGGTATAAATTCATACTATGAAAGAATTTAGTGAAAACCCATGGAGGATACCCAAAGAAGAGGCAACGTTCATCAATAATAATTTTTTTTATTCCTCCACACCATGAAATTATTATTATATAATGATTATATAATAAAATAATTATATGAAATATAATTATATGGTTTTATATTAAGTTCATGACATAAATCCATCTTGTACATCCATGAAATGGGTTTAAAATACATCATTCCTGTGTATGATAGACTACCACATCGTGAACTGATGTTGTTCATTTTTTCCATTACCACTTCTCATGGTTTGGTATTATTATCGATATAAAGTATTTATATGATATATATATATAACATAATTATAGATCTGGATTCATTATATCATATTTACCATACTTAAAATCTATTTTTTGGGGGATATGATAATGTTGCTTGGGTGTTTTTTAGACTACTGCCTCACGAAGTGATCTGAATCGTTTTTCAATAACGCTTTACATGAAAGATAATAAGGATAAAAATATATCATATGAATGAAATAATTATTTAATTTATGAAATATTTTTCTTTCTAAAATTTTAATATATTATTTTCTTTCTTACATTTTCCCTCACTGAAAGATGATAACATTTTTCGTGTACAAGGGAACTACCGCATTCACGAAGTAACGTGACTCTCTCTTTTAATCACCACAAAACATGAATGATATTTATAATTATATTTAAATAAATAGAATGTTATCTATGATATTATTATCATTATATAATGATATTATATTACTTACCTATTTTTAATAATGATTTCTATGAAATGGAAATGTTACTCACGCGTACATATGTAATATCATCTCCATGATCATAAAAAACTTCATTTTTCAAAGCCATTGTTCATGAATAGTTATAATATTAAAATTTGGGTATAAATATTATAATTATTTCATTATTATTATTATTAAGACATTTCAAATAGGATCAAGGTAAGATGACCAAAAGTAAAAAATCATAGCATATATGAAAAATAAAGCGGTTATTACCCAAAACATGACATTAACGTGAAATTGGTAATAAAAAAGAAATAAAATGGATATAAATAAATAATATATGGTATGATATATATTATTATGGTTATTTAATATATTTATAATAAAATTATATTTATTATACAGAAGGTTTGAATAACTATGAAGGAATTCAACACTTATGGTAATGGATTTTCGTCTTACTTTTTACTTCTATGAGACTCATGTCATATTCACCATCTATTTCTTTTATGTGGTGTATATAATACAATTGAATTTATTTTATTATTATTATAATTAATATTATGGGGATTTAATTTCCCATTTCTATATCTCTATTTAAGGGGGTTTACAGTTCATAATTTAGAAAATTTCTATGGTATTTTTATCTAAATTTTTATTCTTCGGGACTTAAGTTATGTTATCCACAAATATTATTTTATAAGGTGTATATATTGACCATTTTACATGTGTATCATGAATTTATTTTTCATCATGATATTTTATATTCCATTTTATGTTATTCCTTAGTGGTTATTACAATTCAATGATACCCAAGTGGTAAATATTTTATGTTACAATGTTATCATTTATTGGGATTATCTACGATTATGTTTGAGATTATAAAATATTTTGGTCCATATCAAAATAAACTCATGAATTTTATTATCCAGTTCTAATAGATGGTATTTTCAAGTTATAGTACCACTTTTCCACTCATTGGTGCTTAAAATAAATAAAAAAATATTTTTAATAAAATATGACATTATTTGTCTCTTTAGTTTGAAATCTGTTTTCTTATAGAACATCATTTTCTAAAAATATTTTCAAAATTATTTCACCAATTATTTTTAAAATATGTTTTTACCCATGTTTGAATTCATATAAAAAAATTGAATGAAATATTCATGTTATTTTCCAACAATGCATGTTTGTATTTTAATGAAGATGTAAAAGGAATATTATTTTTAATGTGTAAAATATGAATGGAATTTTCCCCCACCATGAGCATTATTTTATTTAAAGATTAATTTATATGTTATCAATATTATTTTATATGAAAATTAGTTAAAAAATATAATAAATTGCCTTCCAAGAGGAATGGATATTTTCTTCAAGTAATTTTTTAAACTATTTTTAAGTCTTCCTTTATTTGTTTTCAATGATATTTTAAAGGAATTTTTTTAAAATTTTTCTATGTTTTTAAAAAGAGTTTTTAATGGTATAAAGGGTATTTTTGTAAAAAAATATATATTATATAATCAATCAATATTATTTTCTATATAATATTACACCCTTTGATATAATTAATTCTTCACTTAGGATAAAAACCAAGGTTTCCATTCATATTATTTCTCTAAATTGTTTATATTAATGATGAAAATATATTGATGAAATCCATTTCTCTTTTGTAGGTTATAAAATTATAGAATTCTTATAAATCCCTATTCTTTTCACTGGTTATTATATTAAAATATGATGAAAAGATTATAAAACCTGTCTCTTTTCCACGGGTTATGATATGATGAAATGTTTGTGAAAACAATTTCATTACATGGATTATGATATGATTAATATTTTAAGATATTATGGAACACATATGTTTTCTTTTCATTATTTTATGGGTGGGACTTATATCTCCATCAAATAAAATGGCTAATTATTTTTATCATATGAGTTAAAAATAGGAAACAAGCCCCTGAGTTTTATCCACTATAGGAAACTAGTGTGTGTTGATCCACTATGGGAAACATGTGTGTCCTAATCCACTATGGCATACCGTTGTATCTTGAACCACCCTAGGAATTAGGTATCTCCTTATCCATAATAAAAAATTTGTGATGAGTCCAGATCCACTATATTGATGGTCTTCGTAGTTAAACTTGACATATGAACTGGTTTTCTATATTTATGATGGTGACACACTTTAATGACAAGCTCTAATGGTTCATGATTAATTTATGATGATTTATCACCCTTACAAAATGTGTTTTTAGAAATTATAAAAGTTTTATTCCATGAATAATGTTTATGATCTATGAAGGGTTCTGTATGATCTCCATAATTTATGGCCACGATCACATACCCCTATTCTTATCTTATGTTTTCATATAATATTATATTGATATATCTTATATTTACACTGACAAAGAATATGAGCTCACCATTTCTTATGGTTTATTTTCTCATTTTCTAAAGAAAGGTATTATATAGGTTATGTTTATGAGGATTAAAATAAAGGGATATATTTGTATGAAACTTGAATATATTTCACTGGATTAGAATATTGTTATTCATGTTTACAAAGGCACTAAACTGTTATGGTCCTAAAGCATGTGTTTTTGTAATATAATTAATATTAATTTAAGATGTTGTAATATCCATATATCAGAAGCCTGGGTCACTATAAATATTCTTTTCTATAATGGTAAGTGACCTCCTCTTATATATGGCATGTAAAAAAATGACTACAGATAAACCATGATTCATATGCAGGTATTGGGTATATAGAACCTGTAAAAAATCTCACTAACACTTCCCACATGGGACACTAAGGAAAGAATTAATTATATTCAAAATAAACATATATGTAATTAGGATAAATCAAGATGAAAAATTAAAAGGATACATACTAAGAAAACAAAGTAGTGAACATAATCCATGAATTGTACAAAATCACCCATATAGGGGATATGAAAAGAACCCAATGCATCCCCTATAAAGAGAGACTCTTTAAATGTACTTGAATAATTATAAAAACATCATTCCCTTGGGCCCAATTCCTTATTTGGTGGTTCATACCATGTATGTCCCTAAATTCTACTTTAGTAACCTAGCTCGGACCAATATAACCTCGCAAATTTATTTCATGAATTCAAAATAACCCATTATAAAGACGATTTATACACTCTAAAGCATTATTAAAAACCAAAACACCTCATTTTAATGTTTTAAAAAAATATTTTCGAACCCGCTCTAAATAATATTTATAGTTTTGGAGGATTTATCACGAGAATTCTATCAATGAATACAAGCATTAAACCTCCAACACCAAAAGTCTTCAAGTTATTGATATAGTATAGTGGTAGAAAATACACCTTTCAAAAACAATATTTTCTTATATAATTGAAAAGTAGGGTCTGATAAAAGAATAAATCAACAAAATTCACCTTGAAGAAGCATCTAGTTCAAAGATTTTTTATGAGAATAGGTAATATGAGGGTTTTCTAGGAAGTAATTATAACATAAATTAATGTTATGAACCAATTTAATGTCTGTAACAACCTAATATTTAAAAGTATCTTATTTTCTTTAAAGTAATTCGATAGCTTGCACTACACGCAACCCCGAGTTTGAGTGCACCACGACTTACCAAACTAGCCATTCAAAAAGTATTTATGAATAATATTAACAGAATTTTGAATTTTATATACTCTATATAATTTTAGAATCCATATTATGTGTTTCTTAGATATAATATAAGAACAAATTCATTTTTTCAGATAAAATAAGTATTTTTTTTAAAATGCAATTTTACAACCTTTTAATGGAATCCCATTTATAAAACTAATATTTTAGACTATTATATATTAAATTTAATTAAATTAAACACTTCTTTAGAATTGGGGCCTAAAAATGTATTTTTGATAGAGTTTTGGTACTTTTCTGATAACGTTTTTATTTTAATGAATACTGAAATATACTAAATTTTAATTGAAACATCTTTTTTAATTGAAATAATTTAAAGTGTTTACTTATGAATTTGAATGGTTTGGAAGTATAATTAGATTATATTTTAATCATTTAATACAATTTAAGTCATTATATGTAATTTCACACTTAAATTTTACATAAACACATGTCAATCTTTTGATAGTTTTTACTTTTTAAAAAATCCACTTTTCAGTTTTGACAAATGGGAATTAATTTTAAATTAATTAATACAACATAAATTTATTAAATTTGGTAAAATGGAATTCATTTTTGAATTAGAAATATCAAAATTATCTTAGGATAAATGTTTTGGTATGTTTTTGAAAACATTCAATTCCTGATGAATAGAGAAAAACAATACGTCAAAATTTAAAACCAACTTTTTATTTAAATAATTATTTATTTTATTTAAATGTATTTTAAGTAAAAATAGATATATAATACCTATATAATATCAATATAATTAATTCGAGTAATTTTATAATAAAATTATATTTATAAAATTTTATAGAACTTTTTACCGTCTTTTACCCACCTTCTATGAGCATTTGAAAATTTTCATAAAACATAATTTTACCACTTATGTGGATTGAATATAAAAAATCCAAGCGACATATATAATATCAATAAGTAAAACGTGGATCAATAATATTAAAATATTTTTTGGTGAATAGTAACTGTTGACTTTTATTTACCACAGTTAAAAGTAAATAGGATGATTAAAAATAAAAATGATATTATATTTACCCTAACACATGTATTAAATCTATTGGATATGTTTAATTTGACCAAAAAATCTTAATAATAAAATATGATCCTTTTGGTCCACTTGGATTAGATTAGGGCATTTATTATTATTTTATTTAAAGAAGAGTTAAAATAGTTAAATTCAATGTTAATTAACAAAACCATTTTTAATATAGGATTATACATAAGATAAATTATACTATAAATATTAATTTGAAAGATTAACATATTTCCTAAATAATTGTATTTTATTTATAATTTTTAAAGATTAAATAATTTAATTTATTTATGACACAATGATGATGCAGTAATTACCTTCTTAATGAATTATTTAAATGGTTTATGTTATAAATAATAAAATAAATATAATTTAAAAGTTTTCATGCCATACTCGAATTTTATAGGTTAATATGACATGATATGGATGATTAGATAAAAAAAATCAAAGTGATAAGGTTGTTATGACTTTCACAAAAACAAAATCTCAAATAGTGTCAAAATTGACATAAATTAGTTTTTAAAAGAAATACAATATTATTAGTAGATATAATATTCATAAAAATATTAGTTTATGCCAAATGGAATAAATAATATTATATATTTCATTAATGAACCACTTTAGGTTCCCTTTTAATTTTAGAGTATTTTTATCAACCATATAGAGTAAGAATACTAAAAGAAGCGGTAAAAGTTAAACTATTAAACTAAGAGTTAAATCTAGAAGATAAGGTTAAAATGGTAACCTAAACTCTTCAAAAACCTATTGGTTGAAGGGATTTAGACCCCTACCCACCTTAGATTCTAAATAAATCATTTTTGAGGAATTATAAACTGAAAATGATTTTATTATAAAATAATATTTCAATATTTTCCTAAAGTGGCCCTCACATCTCTTATAAAAGGGTACTTCCCCTTCTCTTAATTTCACACCTCCAAAGCCATTTGGATCGGCCAAACCCTACCCAAATATCCTCCCATATTTACTCAAATAAACCTATATTCCTTACATCGATCATAAATCCAACCTAAGGATCCCTTTTCATCAACTCAAAAGGAAACACCCGATGAAGAGGTACTAATTTCACCACCCTCTTTCATGTTCTTTTCATCTTCCACATCTTCTTTCTTTGTTATTTCCTTACAAAAATAATAAATCTAGTACCTCCTACATACTATTATGTTATTATAAATATGATTCAACTATATTCGTTACTCTACCCATCCTATAAATGAAAAAGTCACCATATTTGCGTACGTACGGCTTACCATCTCCACGTCATGGTGTAGTTTGTTATTCAAAAGCTTCTTTATATGGATGGGTATAATATGGGGTATAACTTATTTATATAATAAATATAACATGTTAATTATTATATAATTATTATATACCATCCAATTACATAAAATTTCCCCATCAATATAAATATATTTTCACTCGTGCGTACGTACGGATTACCGTCACCACAGACACGATGAGATTAATTCCCCGTCGTAGTCATTTAAGAATAATTTTCATTTTATGATTAAAAATAAGGTTTAATAAATTATTATAATATGGTATATAAATCAAATACATCCTATCTATAACAAACATGGCTTACGTATCCAATTATATACTTGTAAACAAATCCGTTAACACCCAAAATGATGATACTACTAAAATACTACGAAGAAAGAAATATTGGAAGATAATATATGATATCATATTTATGTATATGATTCTTTTATAATTTAATAACAATTATTTAACTATTATAAATGAGGTTAATGTAATTTTGACCAAGGAAAAGTACAAGGTAAGGGGTTTTCATCTCACTTTTCTTCCAGTGAGATCCATGCTATATTTTCCACTATTACCTTTTGTGTGGTGCATGTACAGAAACTGATTGTATTGTTTGCATAATATAATTTAAATTATGGGTATTTAAATTATCATTTTATGAAAATTCTTTCATGGGGTGTATTTTTTGTATGTTACCAAATCTGTAAGGGAATTTCAAATTTTAACTTCCAATCATTCAGTTTAACGCAAACTTCATTGATTACTTTACTCCTAGATTATGTGTAAAAAACTAGTTATTTACTTATGTAGTAATTTCCACTCCCCTTTGTGTGGATATAATTTTGATACACATAATCAATCCACTTATAAATTCTCAAGTCATCGAAATAAACTTGATAAGAGTAATTTTAACTCAATTTCTATTCATTGAGTTAAAAATCCACGTCATTGGTGTTGTTTTTACAAGAATACGTGTGAATTATCTATGATTAATATACACTAAATATCCAATAATATTGAGTGTATTTATATTTTTCACACATAATTATGGCATTCATTTATCCTTATATTAAGGATACGGTCGTTATAAAGGAATTCATCTCAACTTATATTCCATTGTGAGTTCTTTGTTGTTACGTGCCAATTCCCTTTTATTTGGGGTATATACTGTAATTTGACATAGTAAATCATGAAACACTTAATTCTCATGACATTATAATGTTTTTATTACCTAAATTATTTGTATTCAAGAATCTCTCATTTGGTTAGCAACTCTAACTAAAATATCATTTTAAATGTTTTAAAAATTTATTCTTCTAAATCATTCTCATTAATGTCCATGTTTTAAAAATGGTTTTTAGGTTTTATTTATGTTGACATTAATTTTTAAAATTTAAATTACTTTTAAAAGTTTAGAAGTGTTATTGGACACTTTGATTCAAAAATCTATTTTAAAAAGATTCTTGATAAATAGTGTGACTTTAAAATATTTTCATGAAAAAAGGATATTTCCCTCAAAGTTTTTTGCTGATCATTTTCAAGTATGTCTACATCCTTTACGGGATATTATTCTTGATTGAGGTTGATTTATAATGATAAAAATCTTTTATTCGGTATTTAAGGTCTTGTGATTTTTTTGATAGTGTATTTGTAATTTTTATACCATTCATGGTTTATGGATAAAGTATTGACATTTTGTATGCTAGTTTTAATACAAATGTTCATGTTATGTTCAAAGATTTTCATATGAGGAATGAATTGGACTTAGTAAGTGATGGGTGGAGCCTGCCATAGCTCCTCGATGCATTAGTAGGTCTCATGAGACAAACTAGTTTATTGGCACAATGCATTGAAAAAATCTTATTTTTAGTCTTGGAACAATGCATTGAATATATGGTTATGAAGTCTATAATTATGCATTCAATCATTATGAAATTGGCTATTGACATTACATGTGATTATTCTATTAGTATAATATCCATGTGAATAAATAAATGGAACTCTCTAATTTATCATTTCCATATTATACTGAATTTTATGTTTAAAATGCATGTGTTCTAGACATATACATTTCCTTAAATGGTTATTCATATTTATGACAGTTTCTGCAATATTGTTATCCTTACTAAACATCTGAGCTCACCCTTTTCTTATGTTTAATTTTTCCCAGGATGCAAAGAAGTATATTACGATTAACCTACAGGAATAGGCTTAGGGATATCAGAGTGTTCAAAGGGGACACAATTTTGTTGTTTTTTATTTCGTTATGTAATGTAAAACCAATGTATGTATCTATTACATCCAAGGCTACTAAATTTATTGGTATTTCGAGACATTATTCCTTCAATCATGCCAATTTTATGTAATAATGCACCGATTCTGGGTAACTGGGGTCGGGGAGTTATAGTTGGAACCAGAGGAAGTTTAGTATAATCCTTGGAAGATATATTTAGAAAAACTCTAATTAGAAAACACCATCCTAATATAGACATTGATGATTAGTATAGGATAACATCCAAAAATTTGGGGAATGTAAGTATTATGTAGGTTTTCCAAGAAATACATACCTGTCTAGATACGAGCAGGTGGAGGAGGCTCTGGAACAGGTGTACCAAGGAGTGAAAACTATGACAAGGAGTTTTGGTCTTGACCTAGGGTATCCTGGAACACAACAATGAGCCCTATTGCACTCTTGGTTACGACACACCCAGGGGATATGCTTTGGATAATTCAAATTTTCTTTACAAACCAATTTAAAGGATTATAATATAAGATTACAATAAATAGCCATTGTTAATCATAAGGTGTTTTAGATTAAAAATAAGGTGTTATGATATTCTCTAAATAATTTTATGACAAACAATATGATTTCTTGTGTTAGTCAATGGCGGATTCCATAGAAGTCATAGTATCATTGATCATGAAGTAAAAGGTGGGAACAGTGGTGGAAATGAGAAACAAAATGGAATATTGATAGGTGTAAAAGATATCATGCTCATGCCGAATCAGTTTTCCAAAAATATGATAAAAACATATATATTAACCAACACCCAGACTCAACAAAGAAGTGAAAATTGATGAATGATAAGATCTCCAAGAGTGGAAACTGTGGAGAAAAGAAAGCTCAATTTCCATCATCCAGGAAATGTGTAAGGAGACTCCTTGGAAAGTGTCTGGATGGAAAAAATAAATGATTTATGTGTTGTAAATGATGACATAAAGTAACCAATTGTCTAAAAAATGAAGAGTACTATGGAAGAAAATAAAAATGATCCTAACAATCTAATTATAGTCATGTTCCGTAAATGTAAGGGACCTTGGCAATACCTAATTCAATGCCCTATTATATAGGATAACCTCTAAGTCAAAGAAGAACCTATATAGAAATAAATGGATGGAGAAATGTATAAATGTATGGGATTACTTTGTAAGATTATTCTCTTGTATAAGTAACCATGATTTTTGTTATTTGAAATTGATATTTGAGGAAAAATTGTCTTTTATTTTGTGTAAAAAGTTATAAAGAACCATTTGGGTTTATATGATCCTTGAATTTGAGGTAGATATAGGTTAATAATTTTTGGGATGAAAATTAAAGGTATGAGATAACATTTTTGGTTAAACTATGTTATGGTTATTTTGAGTAATTTATCACATTTTTGGAAATGTTATAAGATATAATTTTTGAAAAAGGCCAACCCATAGATCGTGTGACAACCTGTCACGTCGGACAAAGCTACATGAATCAAACCCACAACCAGAGTGCGATTGGGATTTATCACCTACCACTAGACTACGTGAAGTCCCTGGTTAGTGTGACTAATTATTTTTTGTTAAATGATTTTACTGATCAATAATAAGTTGATTTGGGATCTAATGTCTTATCAAATGGATATCCTTTGAATAAGAAAATGATTTGTTGATTAAGTGATAAATGTTATTTTGGAAGATGTTCTCTCTATTGGGAACACAATATACCTAAGGAAAATAGAATACTATGGGATATCATTTTAAGAGTAATGATGGATTTTTTTCTATGTTTTTATTGTGGATTTATATCAATTTGGGTTATTTATGGAAATGATTAACCTATCGTAGATAATATGTGATTAGGTTATTTAATATTAATTATTTGACTTTAAGAGTAGTCGATGATATTTAGAGATACAATTTAACATGCAAGACTACGTAATAAAATTCTTCTAAGTTTTCGGTTTCATTATTAGTTTGGATCATATTGAAGGATTTTAAGGACAATTATTTATTGAATGGTATTTATTTAACTTTGGGTATTGTTTGCTAATTTTTGAAATTAAGATTTGTATTTCTTTCTCTGAAGGATTATCCTTTTGGGTGATCATCTGATCTTGTACTAACCATTTTGGTTTTTGTTAATCGCTAAATACAAGGTAAATATATAGTGAATGCTTTTTTGATCATTTTATTCTATAGAAGATGATTCTAGTGCTTCAGGTGTGACTATGTCATCTTGAATACTCATTGTTTGGAAGAAAAAGATGAGTTAGTGGTAGAAATTTTTTGATGGATGAAACTATACTTAAAAATTAAGTATATCTATTTATGTTCTAAGTCAATCTCATAAATAAATTCCTCAACATTATGAAATGGATCTTAAAACAAAAAACGATGTCAGTTTACTTTTACAACTGGGAAACTAATGACCGTTTAACCCATCACAATTTTGTGGTTTTCTTATTGTTAACTTTATCCTGATCATGTTTTCTATCACCCTCCATCATAACTTAACACTTGGTTTATCTTACATATCCATTCTTTCCTACATGGAATCCTAGTGTGGGTTATCTCGGGTGACCTTTGTACTTCTCTTTCTTTATTTTAAAGTGATATTTTTATTGACACTTTTTCTGATGAGATACATTCAATGATGCTCCCAATAACAATTTTAAAATTGTGAGGATGAAATTTCCAAAATGGGGGAAGAATGAAACACCCCAAGATTTCATAATAAGTTATTTTCTTTAAAGTAATTCAATAGCATTATCTACACGCAACATCGAGTTTGAGTGTTCCACGACTTACCAAACTAGCCATTAAAAAATAAGTTATGAATATTATTAACTGAATTTGGAATTATATTTACTCCATATAATTTTAAAAACCATATTATGTGTTTCATAGACATAATATAAGAACTAATTCATTTTTTTCAGATAAAAGAAGTATTTTGGAAAAAAGGAAATTTTACAACCTTTTAATGGAATCCTCTTTATAAAACTAATATTTGACACTTTTATATATTCAATTTAATGAAATTAAACACTTCTTTAGATTTGGGAAATAATAATTTATTTTGGATAAAGTTTTGGTATTTTTTGATAACTTTCATATTTTGATGCATACTAAAATATTCTAAATTATAATTGAAAACAAATTTTTTAATTGAAATAGTTTATATTGTTAAATTAAGAATTTTAATGGTTTAGAAGTATAATTAGATTATTTTTTTATCATTTAATACAATTTAGGTTATTATAAGTAATTTGACATTTAAATTTGACATAAACATATCTCAATCTTTTGATAGTTTTTACTTTTTAAAATACCCGCTTTTCAGTTTTGACAATCAAAATTAATTTTAAATTAATTAATACAACTTATATTTTTTAAACTTGTTAAAATATAATTCTTTTTTTAATTCGGATAATCTTAATTAGCATAGGGTAAATTGTTTTGGTATTTTCATGAAAACATTCAATTTTTGATGAATTGTGAAAATTACTGCGTTATAGTTTAAAACCAACATTTATTTATATAATTATTTATTTTATTTAAATTTATTTTAACTCATAATATATATATAATACCTATATATGTTCAATTTAATTCATTGGAGTCATTTTATAAGAAAATTAGATGTATAAAATTTTATTGAACTTTTTACCATCTTTTACCCACCGTCTATTAGTATTTAAAAATTTGCATAAAATATAATTTTACCACTTATGTGTATTGAATTTAAAAAATACGAGAGAAGAAGTTAATATTATTAAGTAAACTGTGGTTCAATAAGATTAAAATAAATTTTTATGAATAGTAAATATTGACTTTTATTTACCACGGTAAAAAGTAATTGGGATACTTAAAGGTAAACATGATAATATATTCACCCTAACATATGTCTAATTCTATTGTATAAGTGTCATTCGACCAAAAACAACCTTAATAATGAAATATTATCATTTAGGTCCAAATGGATTTGATTACAACATTTATTATTATTTTATTTCAAGAAGAGTTAAAAGTGTTAAATTCAATGTTTATGAATTAACCCATTTTTTGATATAGAGTAATATGTAAGATAAATTCGACTATAAATATTGATTTGAAATATAAACATATTTCCTACATTATAGTATTTTATTTATAATTTTTTAGATTAAAAATTGAAATTTATTTATGACGCAACAATGATGCAATAATTACCTTCTTAATGATATATTAAAATAGTTTATATTAAAAATATTAAAATAAATATAATTTAAAGGTTTTGATGCCATAAAATAATTTTATAGGTTAATATGACAATTTAGGGTTGATTATATAAATTTTTTTCAAATTGATAAGGTTGTTATGACTTTTACAAAAACAAAATACCAAATAGTGTCAAAATTGACATAAATTAGTTTTTAAAACAAATACTATATTTTTGGTTGATATATTATTCCTAAATATCTAATGATCGGCCAAAGGGCTTAAATAATATTATATATGTCATTAATGAACCACTTTATGTTCTTTTATATTTTTACAATAATTTTATTAAACATATAGTGTAAGAATACAAGAAGACACAGTGAAAGCTAAACTATTTAACTAAGAGTGAAATCTAAATCATAAGGTTAAAATGGTAACCTATAATTGTCTAAAACCTATTGGTTGAAATAATTTATACTCATCCCCACCTTAGATTCGAAATAAAAAATTTTGAGAAATTAGAAAACGAAAATGATTTTATTATAAAATAATATTTCAAACTTTTCCTAAAGTGACCATCACATCTCTTATAAAAGGGTACTTCCCCTTCTCTAAATTTCACACCTACAAATCCTTTTGGCTCGGCCATACCCTGGAAAAATATCCTCCAAAACTCACTAAAATTATGCTAGAGTTCTTATTTTGATCAGAAAAACAACCTAAGGATCCCTTATGATCAACTAAAAATGAAATTGCCGATGAAGTGGTAATAATTGCACAACCCTATTTCATGTTATTTTCTTCTTCCACATCCACTTTATTTGTGGTTTCCATACTAAAATAATAACTCCAGTACCTCCAAAATATTGTTATGTTATTATAAATATGGAATATCCATTATCCTACCCATCTTATAAATGACAAAGACTCCATACGTTCTTACGTAGGGCTTACAATCTCCATGTCGTGGTGAAGTTTGTTATTCAAAAATATCATTATTTGGATTAGTATAATAATGAGTATAACTAATTTAAATAGTAAATATAAAATTTTGATGATTCTTTATGCATGATATACCATCCAATTTGCATATGATTTCACCATCAATGTAATGATATTGTCGCTCTTGCGTACGTAGGGATTACCGTCTCCATGAACGTGATGAGATTCATTCCCCATCATAATCATTCATGAATAATTTTAATTTTATGATTAAAAAAAATTAGTAACTTAATATCATTATGTATATAAATAAAATACATACTATCTATAACAAACATGGATTACATAACCAATCTTATAAAGGAAAACAGATCAGTTAACACCAGAAACGATGATACTACTAAAATAGTTTTAACAAAGAAATATTGGAAGATAATATATGATATCGTATTTATGTGAATTATTATTTTATAATTTAATAATAATTATTTAACTATTATACAGGAGTTTAAAGTACCCTCGACCAAGGAAAAGTACAAGGTAAAAGGTTTTCACATCACTTTTATTCCCGTGAGATTCATGCAATATTTACCACTATTACCTTTTGTGTGGTGTATGTACTGCCCATGAGTATATTTTTTTCATAATATATATTAATTTATGGGTATTAACATCATAATTATGTGATATTTCTTTCATTGGGTGTATGTTTTTTATGTTACCAAATTGGTATGGGAATTTAAAATTTCAATTTCCACTCATTTGGTTTTACTCAAACTTATTTAATTACTTTACTCAAAGATTATCTGTGAAATAACTATTTATTTAATTATGTAGTATTTTCCACTCCCCATTATGTTGATATAATTTTGATGCACATAATCACTCCATTGATAAATTCTAAATTCATCGATATAAACTTGATAAGTATAATTTTAACTCAATTTGTATTCATTGAGTTAAACATCGAAGTCATTGGTGTTGTTTTTACAAGAATATGTGTGAAATACCTCTGATTGATTTACACGAAATATCCAATCATATTGAGTGTATTTATATTTTTCACACATAATTATGTCATTGAATAATCCTTAACCTAAGGATACAGTCTTTATAGAGGAATTCATCTCAACATACATTCTATTGAGGCTTCTTGGTTGTTATGTTCAAATTCACTTTTATTTTGTGTAAATATTGTACTTTGACATAGTATATCATGAATCCCTTTATTATAATGTTATTATAATGTTTTTATTACTTAAATTATTTTTATTCAAGCATCTCTCTTTTGGTTAGGAACTCTAACTAAAATATCATTTTAAATGTTTTAAAAATTTATTCTTCTAAATCATTCTCAATAATGTCCATGTTTTCAAAATATTTTTAAGGTTATATTTATAAGGACATTAATGTTTCAAAATTGAAATTTTTTTCAAAAGATTCAATTTGGTATGGGACACTTTGATTCAAAAATCTATTTTAAACAGCTTCTTGATAAATAGTGATACTTTTAAATGTTTTCATTAAAAAAGGGTATTTCCCTCAAATAATTTTACAGATCATTTTCAACTATGTCAACATCCATTATGGGATATTATTATTGATCAAGTTTGATTTATTATGATACAAATATTCCTTACATTATTGAAGGGTTGATGATATGTTTGAATGTGGATGTCTTATTTTTACACCATTCATGGTTTATGGATAAAGTATTTACATTTGTTATGCTAGTATTAATATGAATGTTTATGTTATATTCAACACCTTTCATATGAAGAATGCATTGGACTTATTAAGTGATTGGTGGAGCCCGCTATAGCTCCTCGATGGATCAGTAGGTCTCATGAGACAAACTAGTGTCATGGCACAAGGCCTTGACAAAATATTATTTGTAGTCTTGGCACAAGGCCTTGACTATGTGGTTATGAAGTTTGGCTATATGCATTCAATCCTTATGAAATTAGATATTGATATTACATATGATTGTTTGACTAGTATAATATCATTTTGAAAAAGTAAATGGCACCATCTGATTTATCTTTTCCATATTATAATGAAGTTTAAATTTAAAAGGCTTGTGTTCTTGTCTTACACATTGCCTTGAATGTTTATTATTATTTATGAATGTTTGTACAATATTGTTATCCTAACTGAGCATATGAGCTCACCCTTTTATAATGTTTTATTTTTCCTAGGTTGAAAAAAAGTGTATTATGATTAACCTACAAGAATAAGCTAATGGATATAAGAGTGTTCAAAGGGGACACAATGTTGTTTTTTTATTTCATGATATAATGTAAAACCTATGTATGTATCTAGTACTTCCAAGGCTACTAAACTGGTCGTTATTTCAGAAGATGATTCCTCGTATCATGCCAATGTTATGTAATAATGCACTGATTCAGGGTAACTAGGGTCGTGGCATTGCAATTTAACAAACAATTTATAATTCCTTTAATAATATCTCATAAAAAACCTATATTCCATTTTGAGAAATTTAAGATATGGATGATTGACACCGTAGTGCGACCGATCCCGCACGGGTGAAGCATCCTTACCTCCCCCAATAGAGACCCACCTCGATGAGTAAGAATAATCCTCACAATTTCCACAATACCGTGATGCCCTAAATGGAATGAAGGAGTAACCCTTCACATTATCCAAGTATCTAAAAAAAGGAAAAGCACACATTAACAAAACTACCATGTTCACTATCATGGCTATGTTGGAAATCATATTTCCTATAGTGAAACATTTGGAGTACCATTACTACAAAATTCATATCCCCATGACATTGTGACACAATAATCAATGTAAAGGCAGATCTAAACTCCCAAAATAAACCAAAATCACTAAAATTACCATTTATAAAATGTGGACTCCCTCCCTGACAAGATAACCCACCCAAACACAATCATTTCCACCCAAGTTTCTCCAACACTTCAAACTACCTACTCATAATTCCAAAAACACCAAAACACAGAGTACTATAGTCACCAAAATGGGTGTAGTGAATTCAATTGAACCAAAACACAAATATTTAATAGATAAATTATAAAAACATCCAAAAAATTAAAAAAATTTCATTCCATAAAAATAAAAAATAAAATATAGGACTATTATAAACTTAGTGTGTCCTATTATCACTGTTACAACCTGCCTTCACCAAGATGAGGAAAGGGACATCTGATTGCCATACCCTACCTTCCCCAAGTTTAAGGAGAGATAATGACCCCCTAAACCCTCCTTCAATTGGTCGCAGAGTGGTGACTATCACCAAGGGAATATAATAACAAAAAATGGAAGAAATTACCCTTTTAATTTAGTAGGATAAGAAGATAAATAGTAAATCCCAAAAACACCATAACTGGGGGTAAAGGTAAAGCCAAAACAAACCATTCCCATATACATGTTCCAAAAGTAAGTACTAAAAAGTACAAGAAAACTCTGAAGGAAAGTACCAAAGAAAATAAATGAATCAATATTAACTACCCCAAAGTCCGAACTAGTAGGGTCTAGAGGTCCTCAAAGTCTTCCTAGAAACCTGAAAGCAGTTTATATACATTGGGTGAGTTTATAGTTATAATAAGTAGGAAAAAACAAAATCCCTCTTACACAAGTGGGGAGGCATACAAATGTCCCATGAAAAAGGAGATAACACAAGCACCTAACAAGGAAACTATCCACCCAATCCTCTCTAAGGAACACTCCCTAAATAATGAAAGTCAATTAAAATAATAATAAAACACATCGATGTTTGTGTACCCCATGCCACATTCCCACTGGTTATTGAAGACTTCCTATGAGTCAGCCCTCCCTCTCCATTCTCACTGCAGTCCCACTGCCATACACCACCCGCACACACCTGGGCTACCACAACCACGCATCCCGCCTGCATACACCTTGGCCACAACAACCAAATTTATCCGTGCCCGCAGACACCTGGGCCATAAAAACTACTGCTATGCCTGAAGACACCTGGGCCTCATCCTGATGATACTTTGGAAACAACCTGCCCGCACGCACCTGGTCTAACTACCACTGTCACGACCTATCCTCGGGGCCCGTTTCGTGACTACCCCAAGCCCGCCTTCCATAGGCCAAGGGCTGGCGACTAGCACCAAAGGCGTAAATCCTGATAAAAGGGAAGGCATTTCCTTTTTATAAGAAAACAAACACCACAAAGTATGGAAGCTGAAGTAAACACTTATTAAACTGAGTACGAAAGTATGTGATGGAAAGTAAATGGACCAGTATACAAACCCAACTAAAAGTATAGTACAACTGAGAAAAGAAAGTACAACAGCTGAATGTAAAGAAGCAACCACCAAGTCGACCTCCGGAATTCCCACTTGAAGGGTGTGTACAGATTGTCTCGTCACCTCCTAGGGTCTGTCCGTCCGCTCCGTGTATGCCCCACCTGATAGTCCACCTCTAGGTACTGTCCTTCTCCACAAGCCTCAACCACAATCAACGTTGTCCATCGTCTGCAACCAACACAACGTAGTGCGGGCATAGCCCGTGTAGGGGTGAGTATATGATACTCAGTAGGGACCCCGAGACCCCCGAAGGTCTCCCAGAATCCACAAAGGATAAACCACATAGGAAAGATACAAACACGAAGTATCAACCAACTCTGCTTAGGTATATTCCCATACATATACCTAAGTCATTAATTACTGTTCGTCTCCAACTTACAATCCCAAGAACAACCCAGTTCACACAGGAATGTACAACCCAGTCCACACAAGAAAGTACAACTCAATCCACACAGGAAAGCAAGTCAATCATATCGATGATAAATATTGAAAGTCAAGACTAAACTCACACAGGTATACTACTCATGAAGAGGGGTGGAGATGATTAGATGTAACCTATGAATCATCTCCTCTGCTGAACCCACCTAGGATCCAAGTACAGAAGTCGTCGCTGCCAAACCCACATAGGATCCAAGTACAATAAATATCGTTGCTGAACCCACGTAGGATCCAAGTACAGTCTTTTTCACTACCGAACCCATGTAGGATCCAAGTACAGTCGTCCTCATTTCTGAACCCATGTAGCATCCAAGTACAGTCGCCTTCATCGTCGTAGTCGCAGCCAACTCTAGGGTTCCCGCACATAGCACGCTCGATTCCGGGAGGGTTCACTCCACGAGTTAAGGGGGTAGATACATCAACTGTCACGAAGTCCAGATTTGATTTATAAAAAATTTTTGTTTCGTCAATAGGAACTCAACTCGATAGACGACGTGTCAATCGGACGTCCGGTCTGAGAGTTATTGGCTTTTTCGTACCAGGGGCATGTTTGTTTTTAAGCTAAAACCAACCCGACCATACTCCAGCTGCATTCAAACCTCAAGTGGTGTAAGACAAAAGAACCATCTCACTAAGAGGAATTTAATGTAACTGACGGCACATCATTCGTACATCCGGTCGTTAAGTTATAAGCGTTTCCGCTCCAATGGCCCGGTTGGTTTCGGGTTCGAACCAACCCGGACGTACCCAAACATTACCGAAAGATTGAGTGTAATATACCGAAACGATTCTCTCGATTCAAGGATCCCAATGAAATAGAGATTTCGTCGATCGGAGGTTCTTAGCCCAAGATATGGACATTTAAAAAATCTGTCCGAAAAAAGGGGGTTTGGGCCAGGTCCAACCCGACCCAATACCCCCTGGGTCGGCCCGAACCGGGTCGACCCGACCCGGGTCAGGATCCGGACCATTTGGACGCAGGCCAGCCCGCGCCTGGGCGCGGCCTGCAGCCCGACTCGGAAGCCAGCCTTGGCTCGGCTCGCGGCTGAGTGGGGTGAGAAGGGGGGGGGGGGTGCCGCCCCCCAATTTCCAAAACGGCGGACCCTAAGGGGTCCCCCCTATGTGCTGGCCGGGGGTTTCAACCCCACGGTTTTCCCAAAAAACCACTGGCCATTATGGCTGGCCAGTTGAACCGCCGCGGGACCTGTGGGGGTCCCACCTCCTGGGGCGTAGGCGGCCGACCAAGCTCGTCCTCCCCTGCTGGTGACCACCGCAGCCTTAGGTCGCGGCTCCCGTCCGACCGGCGTGGCGTGACGGCGCCACGCTCCGCCGCCGCAGCCCGCTCCGGCAGCGGTTCTCTTCATTCCTGCGCTGTGCAACGACACCGCGCCGCCTTCACCAAAATCATCAATGAAGATCAACAATAAAAAGGGGAGGAGGATCGGCCGTGTTTTTGCGGTCTGATATCCACCTGTTATGACGATAACAAGAGGTCATATTTAAATCCACGAAGATTGATAAAAAACACTTGATTGAAGGTAACCCCTACCTTGAAGGAAGTTCGCGGTTGTCAAGCGCTGCAGATGATGGCATCATTCCCATTGTCATCAGTATCTCCCCCCTTTTCGCAGAGGTGGAAGAGGATGAAGAATATCGAGACTTCCAAGTTGATGTTCTTCGTCGGAGTCTTGGAATTCTTCAATAAAGGTGATGAAGTTATTCAAGGTACTGAGAGTTCTCTCCCCAAAATCCTCACACAACCAGCCAACAAAATAAAATAAGGCCTCCCTTTATTTTATTATTTTTCCAATCATTTCAAATTTCCAAAATTCAAACACATCATTCAATTAATTAAATTAGTGTTTGTTGGCATTTAATTAATGTGAGGAGGGGAGAAGTCACCCAATTAATGGGGAAGTTAAACCAAGTTAAGAAGAGTTACACAACTTAAGTGGGGGGTTTAGAGGAGTTAGTGAATGTGAAGGGTTGGGCTCATGTGGGCCCCACCCCACCTTTATCCTCTCATGGGTAGTTAGTAAGTAGTGGGTCCCACCCCAACTCCAACTTCTAGGATAAAACTACTTATATTAGGAATAAAATTTGTACCACAAATTTTATTCAATTCTTTATTAATCCCCAAAATTTAACAACTCCACCCAAGAAAATGCATCAACGGTAAAAGTCATCATAAGAAAATACTAGCAATTCGAGTTCATTGGTACCCTCAGATTTCAATTCCGAACACCAGCTCAAAAGATAGAGAAACTCGCTCGTTCGTTCACTAAACATACCTGAGCTAGACATTGGAAATTGATTCCGGGCACACCGGGCCCCAGAATCAGGTGCCGTCAGAAACTGCGTACTCGTAAAATCCTTAATAATTTAAGAAAAAAAATTACTTGAAATTTTCGGGTCTTTACATTACTCCCACCCTAGGGCTTTACGTCCCCATAAAGCTACATCATAAACTAGGGAAACAAATGGGGGTACTGTGCACGCATCTGAGCCTCCCTCTCCCAAGTGCTCTCCTGGAGGTTCCCGTGCTGCCACCTGATGCGCAATAGAGGAATCGACCATACACGTAGGACCTGATCCTATCGATCCTCGATCTCCACCGGGACCTCCGCAAATGTCGCCCCGTCATCGATGTCCAGCTCCCTGTGATCAATGATATGCGTCGGGTCATGCACGTATCTCCTCCTCTAGGATACGTGGAAGACGTCGTGCACCCGGTGCAACTGAGGTGGAAGAGCCAGGCGATAAGCCACCTCACCTATCCTACTGAGAACCTGTAATGGTCTGATAAAGTGTAGAGATAACTTGTCGCCCCGGCCAAATCTTCATAATCCACGTCGAGGTGAGATCCGTAAGAAAACGTGGTCTCCATCCTTGAACTCTAGTAGTCTCCGCCTCCTGTCAGCATATGACTTATGTCAGCTCTAAGCAGTCCTCATCTGCTCTTGGATGATATGTACCTTCTCCGTCATGGCCTAGACCATCTCTAGTCCTACAAGTGCTGATTCCCCAGGGTCTGTCCAGTACAGAGGTGATCTGCAAGGTCGGCAGTACAATGCCTTGTATGGTGTCATCCCGATGGTGGAGTGGTAGCTGTTGTTATACGCAAACTCCACCAAAGGTAGGTGATCCTCCCAGTTGCGACCAAAGTCGAGGACACATGCACGGATCATGTCCTCGAGAGTCAAAATGGTCCTCTCCATTTGGCCATCCATCTGAGGGTAAAAGGCGGTGCTCAGGCATAGCTACGTCCCAAATGCCTCCTGCAACCCCTACCAATGTCAGGAAGTAAAGAGAGCATCTCGATCAGAGATTATAGATGATGGTGCACCATGAAGCCATACAATCTCCTGAACATAGAGGCGTCCCAAGCTCTCCACTGAGCCCTGCTCTCGGATGGGTAAGAAGTGGGCCGACATGGTGAGTCAGTCTACGATCACCCAGATAGAGTCATGTCCTCTAGATGTACGTGGAAGCCCTATCATGAAATCCATAGATATCCCATCCCACTTCCACTCTGGGACCTCTAATTGTTGTACCAATCCTGCTGGTACCTGATGCTCCGCATTCACCTGCTAGCAGGTGAGGCATCGTGAAAGGAACTCTGCCACAACCTTCTTCATACCCGGCCACCAGTGATGTCGTCTAAGATCCTGGTACATCTTCGCTACTCCTGGATCTACTACCAATGGGGAAGTGTGAAAATCTCTCAGCACCTCCTCTTGTATTGCAACTAGTACCATGATACATCCTCTAAAAAGGACGACATGCTCTCCTCCTACAGAGAATCCATCAGGCGCCTGTCCTGAGGATATCAATGCACGTCACATCTCACAATCAGCATCCCCACGTTGTGCCTCTCTGACTCGCTGATGTAGTGGCGGATTGACTATAGTAAGGTTGATCCAGCTCTATCCACAAAGGATACCTATAAAACGGCTACCTGCTCTGTCGCCTCTCTAAGTAGTTGAATGCCCGACCTCCTAATGAGAGCATCAGCTACTACGTTCCCATTCCTAGGTGTAACACCCTAGGTAAATAAAGAGTATGAAATTTTCACATTTATCCATATTTGTGAATAAAATATTAATATAACTTTAAAGGGGACTCTATGCTCGATGGCGTACCGAACACGCAACAACGAGTTTCTTGGGAATCTTACGTTGCACTCTAATAATAAAATAATATTATTTTAAAGGGTAGTTAACGCCTAGCTGTTGTGATGGCGGGAATGAATAGAACTAACTACAAAATGATTATATATGTTTTTCAAATATTTTTACTTTTTAAAATAAATGTTAGAGGACTAAAAATGTGAATGAATTCAATTTTTAAGCGTAAACATTCTAATATTCTTTAAAAGGTCGATTAACCGCCTTTTGATGACAAACCTCTTTTAAATCCAATTTTTGACAATTTTATGTGTTATATTTGACAAAATAAAATTATTCTTTAGAATCGGGATATCAAAATTTACTTTGTGTAAATTTTTGGCATTTTTCCGATAATGTTCATTTTTTTAATGAATAGTGAAAAATGTTGTATTTTAATTCAAAACCTCTTTTTAATATAATTTATTAATATGATTAGAATATCTTTTTAATTGGTTTCAATGTAAAATTAGAATATATTTTTACCATTTAATCCAATAGTGGTCGTTGGAATTAATTTCATTTTGAAATCGGACTTAAACTAGTGTAAATCTTTTGATACTTATTATTTCATAAAAACCCACTATTTGCTCTGACAGCGGGAATTAATTATTAAATTAATTAATGAAACTTATATGTTTTGAATTTTGAAAATATACTTAATTTTTGTATTTGGAATATCAAATATATCTTAGTGTGAATTTTTGGTATTTTTCTGAAGAACTTCAATTTTTGATGAATAGTGAAACCACTAAGTGGTACTTATAAAAACTGATTTTCCATTTAAATGAAATTTTTCCACCTTTGTGTTTTGAATTTCAAAAATCTGACATAAATGGTTTTCATTAAGAAGTAAAATGTGGTCTAATGGAATTAAAATAAATTTTTGGTGAATAGTAACTTTTAAGTTTATTAATCGCGATTAGTGGCAATTAGTGTAGTCTAAGGTAAAATTAATGTTTTAATAATATGAGATGAGATTGAAACATGTCCTACCCTTATTGGATGTGTCATGGCCGACTAGGAAAATCCATGGGTCAACTTGGGGACCCCATGGAGCCACTTTGGTTGGGAAATGACATAAATAACTTTTTATTTAATGTAAAAGTAAAAATGACACAAACATGAGTTGTTTTACTAAAACAATTTTTAAAGGGGGTTATACAAGTCCAATATTTGACTATAAATATTAATTGGAAAGATAAAATGATTTCCTACATCTTAGTATTTTTTATATAATTTTTAGGCATTAAATAAATTAAAGTATTTATGACATCATGATGATGGAGCGATGACCTCATTATTTAACGATTTAAATAAAATGTAAAGATAATGTAAAATATAATACCTACACATTTTCAAAACCTATTGGATGAGTGTATTTAGAACCCTTATCACCTTATCCTTGAAACACATCAATTTTGGACCATTAAAATCCGAAACTCATTCTAAAATAAAGTAACATTTCCTTACTTTCCAAGAGTGCCCCCCACCCTCCTCTTATAAAAGGCCCCCATCTATACCTCTTTACCCACACTTCCAAAGCCTTTGGCTCGGAAAAAACCTTCCCATTTTGTCTCTCCACATCCCTCTCTCCGTCATTGAAGCCTCACTTTGGGAAAAATCCTTTCCAAGGAATCCTTTGAGCTCAAATCAAAGAGAGTTACCTGATTTTAAGATAGTGTCCTCTCTTGTGTTCTTTTGTTTTATTTTTCTTATCCAACCCCCTAAAATATTTTTATTCATTTTTTTTTGTAAAAACTACAGTATCTTCAATATACTAGGATGTTTTTTTAAGAATCATTCGAGATACAATTACACACACCTACATCAAATGGTTAAAGAACATACTCTTTCTGTGGATGGAGAATTTCTGCCTCACGAAACGATGATTGTTCAACACTCATATAACACCTTAAAAGGTGGCCATTAAGATGTCACTATATTTAAATATGATATCTAATGTGTTTATGTTTTACTTAAGCTTCTGTATTTTTCTTTTGTGGCATAACATTATGGTTTCCATTGTCGGTAAACACGATAATTTCATTTTAGGAAGTGCGGACTACCGCTCCCTCAAAGTGATTTGATTCGTTAATGCCATATGTGGGATGTATAAAAGATGGATTTAAAGTTATTATATATGATGTATGTTACATATAAATGATTAATATAATTCTGGAATTAAAATATACATACCTCTCATTTGGTTTTAATTCCATTAATATGACATAAAAATGAAAGTAGCGTTCATGAGTACGTACGGCTTACCGTCTCCATGAACAGTGCATTTCATTTCTTACCTCTAAATGATTATGTAATATTATAAGTACATGTATATTATGTATATATATGATATATATGATATCCAAATCATGAATATCATTCTGGATATAATGAACCTTTGACCACACGAACAACATGTAATTGTAACAAGTCCACTTTCAACTTAAGAACCAAATATCGACAAAACAAATATTATTAACTTAAATGATTACATAATGTTTATAACATGGAAATAAGTGATATAAAAGGAATAATGAACTTTAAAAAGGTTCTTAAGAAAGTATAAATTAACTCAAGTTTATTATTCAGGACGTTAAAGAACGATTGAGTCAAGTCGGACCCGAGGTAAGGGATCCTACTCCTCTCTTTCTTTTTAAGTACACTCTTTTATGTCATTACTTTTAAGCTCATATTTCTTGTGATTGGGATGTGAATTTATATTACTCTTACTGTAATTTTTATGTTCATATGATGAGAGACCCTATTCTCTCTCATCAATCCATTTTGTAAGTTTTGAGTGGCGTCGTTAGGCTGCCGAATTTTTGTAAGAGATCTAACCTCTCTCTTTATTTTTAAGTACTCTCCCTTATGTCAATTCTTTTAAGCTCCTATTTGTTATGTTGGGGGATGTTCTTTTATATTCCTCTTGCTTTTAAATTTATTTTAATATGATTAGATACCCTATTTTATCTCATTAATCCATTTTTGTAAGTTTTATGTGGCGTCGTTAGGCTGCCGAGTTTTCGTAAGGGATTTTTCATCTCACTTTTATTCCCGTGAGATTTATGCTACATTTGCCACAATTTCCTTTGAGTGGTGTATTTACTGCCCATTATTTTACTCATTTTGTAATATAATTTAATTTATTAGTATTTAGATCAATTTTTTATTGTCCTTCTTTCACGGGGTGTATGTTTTGAAAGAAACCCATGTTAGTAAGGGAACCTTTCAACCTCCTCTTTTTAAAAGACTTCTTTTGTTATGTCTTTTAATTCACATAACATTATGTTGGGATATGTTCTTATATATCCTTAGTTATTTAAATTTTATGTCCAAGTGATGAGATACCCTTTTTATCTCTCATCAACTCCTTTTCTAAATTTTGTAGTGATGCCGTTAGGCTGTCAAATTTTACCAAGGGAACTTTTTAACCCAATTTCGATTTCTTTGGGTTCAACATGTAGTTATTGAATATGTCATCCTTTGAATATGTGTGAATGAAATTTTATTGTTTTACACTTAATATCCTCTTATATTGGGTGTATTTATATTTCTCACACATAATTTTGAGATTGATTTATCCTTAATTTAAGGATACCTTCTTTATAAGGGATTTCATCACATTTGATATTTCTATTGAGACTTCATTGTTGTTATTCACCAATTAAATCTTATATGGTGTATATACTATCCATTGGAATATTATATCATGAATCCATTTATTCTCATGATATTATAAAGTTCTGACTAAATGTTATTCTTCAATTATTGTATTCAAGTGTCTCTAATTTTGGTAAAACCCCTTTAACCAAAATATCGCGTTAAATGTTTTAATGGTTTGTTCTTATTAATATCCATGTTTTCAAAATGGTTTTAAGTATTCATTTATATGGATATTATTGTTTTAAAATTTTAAAAGCTTCAATGTGGTATGGGACTTTGTCTCAATCTCCTTTCATTGAGGCATATTTTGTTTTATACACAACCTTCTTTTATACGTTGTATAAACCACTTTGACTTTAACGTTTATTCAAAAGGAATCTTTTTTATACGAAGTGTTTACTAAACGACAAAAGGTAATGTTTTTGTCGTACATATGCGGCGACAAAGACTTCTCCGCCGCCGTGACCATTATTTGAGTTTCGTCTTCCTTTACAAGCCATACCTTTTTTTAAAGAAAAATAAATACCATGTTTTACTTTTCTTTTACTTTGGTATTGAAAATGGTTTTCATAATGTTTTTATATCAATGTGTTGTATTGATATCTTGTGATGGAAAAGTGGAAATTTTATGTTTCCTTTATGCATGTTTTATGTGATACGATTATGTTATGGTTCTTGGGCATTGTTATGAAGACGGGAGGTTCCGTGATAAACTAAGAGCGGGTGAGCCCGATATAGCTCTCCAATGAATTGGGTAACGCGAAGGAGTGAAACGTTAAGGTTTCTCCGAAGAGATTTCGGGAATATACTGTGATGGGTATTCCAAACATAACAAAGAGGGTTACTCCCTACGTAAGAATGTTATTGATTCCTCAAGTTACCTTTATGTCTTATGATTTCTATGTTTTATTCAAGATTTGATGAGGTATGTTAAAGTGCTTATGTTTTATGGGTAAAGTATGATTTAATTAATTATTATGTTTACATGTACTCATGTTTCCTTTCCATATTTTTATGTCCCTTACTGAGCTTTTTATGCTCATCCGAAGTTTTTGAAATGTTTTTCACAGGTCAAGGGATGGGTACATGATATGATGATAGTGTCAAGGAAGTGTCAAGAAATAATCCATGTTTTATTTTAAATATGTTTCCGTTGATGGAAAAAATGAATACTATCTTTTTTGTAACAACTTTGTTTAAATGTGGAATGTAATGCATGTTTTATGATCTAATTCTCTAAAACTCTAAACCTGAAAAGATTCTCAATGTGCAATCTTGTAATAACTCAAGATTAAGTAAGGTTTAAGGCTGGGGCCTTATAGTTGGTATCAATGGTCGGTTTAGATAACTTTAGAGGTTAGGGTATTCTTTAATCATAAGTGACATTACCATAATGGTTAGGATTTCAGAAAGAGTCATAGTTTTTAGATAAAGTGAATGAGTAAGTATATCTTCCTCATTAGTACATTATGGTTTTGTTGATATACTCACACTGACATTTCTGTTTTTAGTGAATGGATGGATCTAGCAGGCACCAAAGAGAAAACATGTTTGAAGGAAACAGTGGTGGTTCTCTGATTAAGATACTAGATAAAATGGGGGATTCAATGAGGAAACCCGTGGTTGTTCTAAACCAACTATCAAGGAGTCATGATCAACCACTTGAAACTTGGTATGATCTGTAATGCATCATGTACGAGATGACCAATCGATGTAGAAGTTCAGGTAATAATTATAAAGGTAACCATTAGAGTTTATATGATACTTACTTTTGAGGTAATTGTGGGTTATTATATGTTATGATGGAAAATTAAAGGCATGAGATAAACTTGAGGTTAAAATATGTTATGATCATTTTTGAAGATATTATCTCATTTTGGGGAATGTTTTAAGAATTATATAGTTTTGGAAAAAATACAACATGCATACCGTGTGACAACCTGTCGCGTCAGACAAAGCTGCGGGAATCAAACCCACAACCAAAGTGCGACTGGTATTTATCACCTACCACTGGACTACGTGATGTCCCTAGTTAGTTTGACTAATTCTTTTTAGTTAGATGATTTTAGGAATCAAGAGTAAGTTTATTTTGGGTTATCTATGGAAATGATTTACCTATTATAACATCCCGTCTTTTTATAACATAACTTTCATTCCATTACACGGACCTGAGGATCGTTAAGGTTTAGTGTCTTGGAAACAAGGATCATAATACATAAAAAAAACATAAAACATCCTTCTTAAACACTTGAAAGGCTTCTCCTTTAGTTCATCATATGTTCATTAAGCATCTCATAACCTGGGGACATACATCAAAAGAAAGGGAGAGCAGAAGGCCCAGTAAGGGAAACAAGAGAAACATTTTACATGTGAACTTGAGATACTTCAATAAGGACATGAAAAGAAATTTAAGGCATGAGAACCAGATCGAAGGTCAATCTTAGAGAAGAATTGAGCCCCGCGAAGTTGGTCAAATAAATCATCAATTCTTGGAAGAGGATATCTGTTCTTCACTGTGATCCCATTCAGTTCTCTATAATCGATACATAGCCGCATTGATCCATCCTTCTTCTTCACAATGAGAACTGGTGCTCCCCAAGGAGACACACTCGGTCGGATAAACCCCTTCTCCAACAAGTCTTGGAGTTGTTTCTTTAATTCTTCTAGCTCCACATTTTCCATTCTATACGGAGTCTTTGATATCGGTTGAGACCCAGGTACTAGTTCAATGGAGAACTCTACCTCTCTTTCTATGGGAGGTCCAGGTAACTCCTCAGGAAATACATCCATGTATTCATGAACAATCGGAACATCTTCTATTTGTATGATCCCTTTTCCTTCTTCATAATCACCAATTAACTCCATAAAGAATTCTATAGGAGGTGCTTCTAGATAGGGATCAGTTCGGGGTATCTCTCCTTGAAAGATAACTGTAGGTTGTTCATTCAAGACTACTGAGATTTCCTTACTTCTGCATTTGATCTTAGCATTATACTTTGAGAGCCAGTCCATCCCTAGTATAATGTCGAATTCCATCATGGGAATGACTACTAGATTTGCGATAAGATTGTGCTCACCAAAGTAAACACTAGAGTCTCTAAATACTGTTGATGCAAGGATAATCCCACTTGGAGTCTTGAAAGACAACTCTTCCTCTAGTAGTTCGGGGATTGATTCTATATTCCTTGCAAACATGGAGGAAATAAAGGAATGTCTAGAACCAGAATCAAATAAAGTACTTGCTAGTTTTGAGAGGACGACAAGAGTACCTACTACCACATCGTTCGGGACTTCAACTTCAGCTGTTGTGATAGAGAAAGCACGACCTTTCTCTCTTGGCCTCTGCTGAGGTTGACGGTGATTCCCCTCCACCGCCCTCGGATTTGGACATTGGTTAGCAAAGTGCCCAAGCTGTCCACACTTGAAGAATGTGACTTCGGGTAGGGCCAGAACCATCTTTCCTCTGTCGTTAGTGTTGGGAAGCTGAGGCTTCTCCTCACTATGACAATTCCGAGCAATATGGCCTCCTCTTCCACACTTGTAGCACTTGCCACTTCTGTTCAAGCAGTTCCCCAGATGATTCTTCCCACATTTATTGCATGTGGTAAGTTGCATTTTCTTTCCACCTATTCCCTGATCAAAAGACTTCCCTAAACTGGGCTCCAACGATCTCTTCTTTTCATTTGGTTTATGAGACCATTGTGTCTCACCAAACTCCAGCTCGACTTTCATAGCACTTCGAACTATTTCTTCATAGCTATCATAGTCCCTGTTGGCTAGATTCTTCCGCAGATGAGGTCGTAGTCCACCAAAGAATCTACCAACCTTCCCATTAGGGTCCATGAAAAAGCTTGAGGTATAACGGGAAAGCCTTGTGAAGTTCATCTCGTAGCTTCTGACAGATTGGTTCTCCTTCTGCTTCAGCTCGAGAAACTCTTTCTCCATTCTCGTTCTCATGGAACGAGGGAAATACTTGTTAAGGAAAATTCCCCGAAATTCATCCCACTCCAAAGCTTCTATCTCTCCTCGTGGCTTCGTTTTTTTGATCAGCGACCACCACTGATCAGCTTCTCCCTCTAGGAGGTAAACAGAAAGGGTGACTTTTTCTTGTTCCGAACAATGATGTACAGAAAAGATATTTTCAATGGAGCTTATCCATTGTTCCGCAACCAATGGGTCAGTAGATCCACTGAATGTTGGCGGTCGTTGACATATGAAGGACTCAACAGAGTGTTGTTCAATTCGTGGTGAGGTCGGCCTCTCAGCTTGATTCAATTTATTACTCATAACTTGAGTCAGTTGGTTCATCATTCGCATGAATGTTTCCATTCCGGCTTCCATTAGAGGGTCGTCAGCACATGGTGCATTGCGGTAACCATCGGCACGGTTCCTCCTATTGCCCGCAATTTTCTAAAAGAATAAAACCTTAGTAAGAAACTTATTTCATTTATGAATCTTTTAACTAAGACTTCAATCTTAGACAATTACACTTTTCTATAATTCCATCATAATGATTCATAAAAAGCTTGTGATTAACCAAACATATCCCCCGAGAGTGTCGTAATCAAGAGTGAAGCAAGGCCCGTTATCGTGCATCATTTCCCGTTCGAGTCTAGCTCAAAGCGGTGTTTTCGGTTTTTACCCCTATGTACATCTGTGCCAGAGCCGCCTCTACCTGCTCGTATCCAGACAGGGATGTATTTGTTTGATAAACCACATACTCAATACTTACCAAAATACCAGGAAGTTTTCCTATATTTAAACTTTTCTATAGGGTTCTTCCTAAAGTATTTATATCCTAATTTCCACAAATAACTAAACCATCCTATGATACCAACTATAACATCCCGTCTTTTTATAACATAACTTTCATTCCATTACACGGAACTGAGGATCGTTAAGGTTTAGTGTCTTGGAAACAAGGATCATAATACATAAAAAAACATAAAACATTCTTCTTAAACACTTTAAAGGATTCTCCTTTAGTTCATCCTATTTTCATTAAGCATCTCATAACCTGGGGACATACATCAAAAGAAAGGGTGAGCAGAAGGCCCAGTAAGGGAAACAAGAGAAACATTTTACATGTGAACTTGAGATACTTCAATAAGGACATGAAAAGAACTTTAAGGCATGAGAAAGAAATCATGAGATAAATCATAATAAAAATAACATTTTCATAACATGAAGATGTGGCTGAAACACTTAATATTGACAATCGTTTCGTTTCACCAAGGTCCATCCCCAAGGTGTCGTTAAAAATTACCAAGGTTATTCACCAAGGCGTCGTTAAAATGGTCATCTCTAGAGATTAAGTCATTACCCAATGCATTGGAGCGCTATCAAGGCGCACCCTTAAATTTGCCTTTATTATCATGTGAGACACATATATCATCATAAAAAATTTCATAAATAACCCATATATCATAAAATAAATGGGTTTCATTTCATAATCATAACGTTTTAAAAACTTCTTTAAAGACATGATCTTTACGTTACTTTAAACCCACGGAAAGGGAAAGCGGGTATCATGTATGTAAATCCCATAATTTAAAATAGAAAATTTATATATATGTGTGAATACACCTGTAGAAATAGGAGCTTTGATTATTCACTTTATAACATAAAATAATTTTGAGAAAAGAGAGGCATTTTGAGACGAAAATTCTGCAGCATAACGGCTATGTTACAAGGTTTTAGAAAACTTTGAAAAGAGAGGGAACATGGGTCGAACAATCATATTTGACCCATAAAATAGTAGAGGGACAGAATAAGAAGTATATATGGACATGGTGATGAAATTTCAAGGACATACCATTTGAAATGAAAATCATGGAAGGAAGACAAAAGTTTGATTTCTCTTATGAAAATTCGGCAGGCTAACGGCGTCACTTAAACTTCAACAAAAATGAATTGAACAGATCATATAGGGTCTCTCATCATATGATCATTAGATATCAGAATGATATATATAGAGATCATACCCCAACATAATAAAAAGAAACTTGAAAGATTTGACATGAAAATCGAACTTGAAAAATGAGAAGGGTGAAAGAATAACTTAAACATTCGGCAGCCTAACGGCGTCACTTAAACTTTCATAAAACGAAATGATGAGAGCAAGAGGGGATCTCTAATCATATAAAAATGAAAGGGGAAGTAATAGGAATATAAAAGAACATCCTCTCACATAATAACATGGAGCATAAAAGGAATGACATAAAAGAGATTACATGAAAAGAAAGAGAGGGGTCGGATCCCTTACCTTAAAACGTGACCCTTGAAACTCAATGTTTTGGACCTTGAGGGCTTGGGGGAACCTTGGGAGGACTCCTTGGGAGGTAAGGAGACCAGAACTTCGTTGGGGGAGAGTTGGGAGTGGAAACTAAAGGAGGAAAGGGTGGGTATTTATAGGGAAAGTGAGGGGACAAGGCATTAATGGCCAAGGGACACCTCACTAATGGTTTTGGCAAAACCATGGGCTTTCCCATGGTATTTTCCCATGGTATTGGCCACATGGGACACCTCACACCTTATCTTACTATTCAAAATTCGACCATATTGAATATATACTTAATACATCATTTAATGATGTCATTAAACACCCGTAACTTAAAAACTATATTTTCACTATTCATCGAAAATTCAACTTTCTCAGAATAATCCCAAAATTTCACCTTAACCAAATATCGATGCTCTAAATACATTTATGAACTCCATTTTATAAAAATAATTTTCTAAATAATTTTAATATAATTTTTAAATAAAAACACTATTCATCGAAAATTCGTTTTTTTCAGAAAAATCCCCAAAAATTACCATAACATAATATCGATGCTCTAAGTTCAAAAATAAAGTCATTTTTATAAAAATAATTTTCTAATTATTTTTAATTAAATTTTTAATTAAAAAACACTATTCATCTGAAAAAACTGATACTTGACTAATAATTTATGAAACCATTATTTACCCATTTTATTGAATCACATTACTTAATCTAGGTGTCTGAATTATATTAAAACTTTCTTTGAGTGAAATTACTAATCCATTTGGTCACATTACTAATCCTAAGCGTAAAATCATTATTCATAATTTACTATTCATCAAAAATAAAGTTGATCTTATTAGACTCCAAATTCGTTACTGAACACTTTTGTAGAAGACCATTTTTTGAAAATCATTACACATCATTAGTTATTTAGGGTTTACATAAATATTTTAAAATATCCCTTTTTCAAAATTCATCAATAAAATACATTCTAAAATTATCTAGACATTTGAAATTTCACAAACATCACTAAAGGAAGAAATCTCAATTTATTCACCCGAAAGGATTACACAAGGAAGCTAGGGTCTTGTCACATAGCCCCTTATAACACCGGCATAAGACCTAAGTGTAAGGTGTGCTATGGTGAGAGAATCTGAGGGAGGCTCAGATAACATTACCCTAGTAGTAATCTCTACTAACTTGAACTTCTCCCGTAGGCGTTTCCGTTCAAGCTTGACACACTGGAGTTCGGCTTGGGCTTGGTCCAAAGCGAAGCCCACAGATGCTACCTCCTTCCCAAGCTCTGATAAGTGGGCTTCATAAGGGTCGAGTCTACTGGATGAAGCCATCGACTCCTCTTCCTGCATTAACCATTAACATCTTATTAAATCATTAAGAGTAAGTTAATCTACTACTCAAAAAGATTGGGTCGTTACATTCTTCCCCCCTTAAGAAATTTCGTATCCGAAATTTATACTTGAGTCCTAGTCGAAAAGGTGAGGGTACTTTTGCTTCATTGTTTCCTCCGGCTCCCAAGTCGCCTCTTCATATTTATGATTCCTCCACAACACTTTCACAAGGTGGGTAGTCTTGTTTCGTAGGACCTTGTCTCTACGGTCCAAGATCTCCACTGGCTGCTCCTCGTAAGAGAGGTCATGTTCCAGTTGTACCACCTCTGGGTTCAGTACATGCGAAGGGTTGGGTATGTACTTCCTCAAGAGAGATACATGGAAGACATCATGCACTTGAGCAAGGTTCGGTGGAAGTGCTAGACAATAGGCCACTGCTCCTAGGCGATCAAGGATTTCATAGGGGCCAATGTACCTAGGGCTGAGCTTCCCTTTCTTCCCAAACCGCATGACTCTCTTCCATGGAGAAATTCGAAGGAGGACTTTGTCACCAACACCAAACTCCAAGTCCCTTCGACGATTGTCAGCATAGCTCTTCTGCCGACTTTGAGAAGCCTTTATGTGTTGTTGGATGGCATAAACCTGTTCCGTCATCTCTTGCATGAGATCAGGCCCAAGAAGTTTCCTCTCACTAGTTTCATCCCAACAAGTAGGAGTTCTACACCGTTTTCCATATAGAGCTTCATAGGGTGCCATCTGAATACTCGAATGGAAGCTGTTGTTATAGGAGAACTCAACTAATGGGAGGTGTTGATCCCGTCCACGTTTAAATTACATTGAGCATAATCTCAACATGTCTTCGAGTGTCTGAATAGTCCTTTCAGATTGGCCATCAGTTTAAGGATGATAGGCCGTACAAAAATTCAATTCAGTATTCAGAGCATGTTGAAGACTTCTCCAGAATTTTGATGTGAATCTTGGGTCACGATCAGATACGATGGATAGTGGTACCCCATGCAGCCTTACCACTTCCTTCACGTATATCTTGGCAAGCTGATCTAGAGAGAAATCTTCCCGAATAGAGATAAAATGGGCTGCCTTGGTGAGACGGTCCACAATAACCCATATCGCATTGTTTCCTTTGGATGTTTTCGGGAGAACAGTTACAAAGTCCATAGTGATATTATCCCACTTCCATACTGGTATGGGCTGCGGTTGTAATACCCCCTTAGGAAGTTATCGTTCTGCCTTTACTTGCTGACATACCAGGCACTTTGTAGTGTAATCAGCAATCTCCCTCTTCATGTTATCCCACCAATAATGATCACGAAGGTCTCTATACATCTTAGTGCTTCCCGGGTGTATAGAGAATGTATAGCTATGAGCTTCATCCATCAATTCTTTCTTTATCTCCGGAATAGATGGAACACATAGTCTTGTATGAAATTTCAATACACCTTCTTGATCAATATGGAAATCAGGGGACTTCCCATCCTTTACAGCCTCAAACTTCTCCTGCAGCAAAGGATCTTCTTTTTGAGCCTTCTTGATCCTCTCTAGTAATGAAGGTTGAGAAATCATTTGGAATAGGGTTGATGATGTCCCTTTCCTTATAATTCCCATGTCCAGTTTTACTAGATCTTTAATCAAGGGATCTCCTACGATCCTCATTGTTGCCAGAACAACAGGATCTTTCCTGCTTAACACATCTGCGACTTTGTTTGCTCTTCTAGGGTGATAATGAATTGAACAGTCATAGTCTTTAATAAGCTCCAACCATCTCCTTTGTCTCATGTTCAATTATTTCTGTGTGAAAATATACATTAGACTTTGGTTGTCAGTGTATATATCACATTTCTCCCCATAAATATAGTGCCTCCATATCTTTAGAGAAAAAACAACTGCCGCCAGCTCTAGATCATGCGTAGGATAATTCTGCTCATGAATCTTCAACTGTCGAGATGCATAATCAATTAGTTTGTCATTTTGCATGAGGACGCACCCAAGACCTTTTAGAGATGCATCGCTAAAAATAACGAATCCTTCTCCGATAGAGGGTAGTGTTAACACAGGTGCAGTAACCAGTCTCTTCTTCAGCTCTTGGAAACTTTCCTCGCATTCCTTTGTCCAGATGAACTTAACCCCTTTTCGAGTCAACTTGGTTAGTGGATTAGAAAGCCATGAAAAGTTTTTCACAAACCTCCTATAATATCCTGCTAAACCAAGGAAACTAAGAATCTCAGTTATTGTTGTGGGTTGAGGCCACTCCTCCACAACCATTGTCTTTGCAGGGTCAACCGAGATTCCTTCATTGGTTACGATGTGCCCCAAGAAAGCCACCTGTTGTAACCAAAACTCACACTTTCTGAACTTCCCAAAGAGCCTCTCCTTCCGCAGAGTTTTCAATATAACCCTTAGATGATCTTCATGCTCCTCACGAATTTTTGAATATATCAAAATATCATCAATAAAAACTACCACAAAGATATCAAGGTAGTCCTTAAAGACTCTATTCATCAAATACATGAAAATAGCAGGAGCATTAGTCAAGACGAAGGGAATAACAGTAAACTCATAATGCCCATATCTTGATTGGATGGAAATCTTTGGAATATCCTCCTTCTTCACCCTCAATTGATGATAACCAGATCGAAGGTCAATCTTAGAGAAGAATTGAGCCCCGTGAAGTTGGTCAAATAAATCATCAATTCTTGCAAGAGGATATCTGTTCTTCACTGTGATCCCATTCAGTTCTCTATAATTGATGCATAGCCGCATTGATCCATCCTTCTTCTTCACAAAGAGAACTGGTGCTCCCCAAGGAGACACACTCGGTCGGATAAACCCCTTATCCAACAAGTCTTGGAGTTGTTTTTTTAACTATTCTAGCTCCACATTTTCCATTCTATACGGAGTCTTTGATATCGGTTGAGACCCAGGTACTAGTTTAATGGATAACTCTACCTCACATTCTAGGGGAGGTCCAGGTAACTCCTCAGGAAATACATCCATGTATTCCTGAACAATCGGAACATCTTCTATTTGTATGCTCCCTTTTCCTTCTTCATCATCATCGATTAACTCCATAAAGAATGTTATAGGAGGTGCTTCTAGATAGGGATCAGTTCGGGATATCTCTCCTTGGAAGATAGCTGTAGGTCGTTCATTCAAGACTACTGAGATTTCCTTACTTCTGCATTTGATCATAGAATTATACTTTGAGAGCCAGTCCATCCCTAGTATAATGTCGAATTCCATCATGGGAATGACTATTAGATTTGCGATAATATTGTTCTCACCAAAGTAAACACTAGAGTCTCTAAATACTGTTGATGCAAGGATAATCCCACTTGGAGTCTTGATAGACAACTCTACCTCTAGCAGTTCGGGGATTGATTCTAAATTCCTTGCAAACTTGGAGGAAATAAAGGAATGCGTAGAACCAGAATCAAATAAAGTACTTGCTAGTTTTGAGAGGACGACAAGAGTACCTGCTACCACATCGTTCGGGACTTCAACTTCAGCTGTTGTGATAGCGAAAGAACGACCATTCTCTCTTGGCCTCTGCTGAGGTTGATGGTGATTCCCCTCCACCGCCCTCGGATTTGGACATTGGTTAGCAAAGTGCCCAAGCTGTCCACACTTGAAGCATGTGACTTCGGGTAGGGCCAGAACCATCTTTCCTCTGTCGTTAGTGTTGGGAAGCTGAGGCTTCACCTCACTATGACAATTCCGAGCAATATGGCCTCCTCTTCCACACTTGTAGCACTTTCCACTTCCGTTCAAGCAGTTCCCCAGATGATTCTTCCCACATTTATTGCATGTGGTAAGTTGCATTTGCTTTCCACCTATTCCCTGATCAAAAGACTTCCCTAAACTGGGCTCCAACGATCTCTTCTTTTCATTTGGTTTATGAGACCATTGTGTCTCACCAAACTCCAGCTCGACTTTCATAGCACTTCGAACTATTTCTTCATCACTATCATAGTCCCTGTTGGCTAGATTCTTCCACAGATGAGGTCGTAGTCCACCAAAGAATCTATCAACCTTACCATTAGGGTCCATGACAAAGCTTGAGGTATAACGGGAAAGCCTTGTGAAGTTCATCTCGTAGCTTCTGACAGATTCGTTCTCCTTCTGCTTCAGCTCGAGAAACTCTTTCTCTATTCTCGTTCTCATGGAACGAGGGAAATACTTGTTAAGGAAAATTCCCCGAAATTCTTCCCACTCCAAAGCTTCTATCTCTCCTCGTGGCTTCGTGCTTTTGATCAGTGACCACCACTGATCAGCTTCTCCCTCTAGGCGGTAAACAGCAAGGGTGACTTTTTCTTGTTCCGAACAATGAAGTATAGAAAAGATCTTTTCAATGGAGCTTATCCATTGTTCCGCAACCAATGGGTCAGTAGATACACTGAATGTTGGAGGTCGTTGACACATGAAGGACTCAACAGAGTGTTGTTCCCTTCGTGGTGAGGTCGGCCTCTCAGCTTGATTCAAGTTATTACTCATAACTTGAGTCAGTTGGTTCATCATTCGCATGAATGTTTCCATTCTGGCTTCCATCGGAGGGCCGTCAGCACATGGTGCATTGCGGTCACCATCGGCACGGTTCCTCCTATTGCCCGCCATTTTCTAAAAGAATAAAACCTTAGTAAGAAACTTATTTCATTTATGAATCTTTTAACTAAGACTTCATGCTTAGACAATTACACGTTTCTATAATTCCTTTATAATGATTCATAAAAATCTTGTGATTAACCAAACATATCCCCCGGGAGTGTCGTAACCAAAAGTGCAGCAAGGCCCGTTATCGTGCACCAGTTCCCGTTCGAGTCTAGCTCAAAGCGGTGTTTTCAGGTTTTACCCCTATGTACATCTGTTCCAGAGCCGCCTCGACCTGCTCGTATCCAGACAGGGATGTATTTTTTTGATAAACCACCTACTCAATACTTACCAAAATACCAGGAAGTTTTCCTATATTTAAACTTTTCTATAGGGTTCTTCCTAAAGTTTTTATATCTTAATTTCCACAAATAACTAAACCATCCTTTGATACCAACTATAACATCCCATATTTTTATAACATAACTTTCATTCCATTACACGTAACTGAGGATCGTTAAGGTTTAGTTTCTTGGAAACAAGGATCATAATACTTAAAAAAAACATAAAACATTCTTCTTAAACACTTTAAAGGCTTCTCCTTTAGTTCATCCTATGTTAATTAAGCATCTCATAACCTGGGGACATACATCAAAAGAAAGGGTGAGCAGAAGGCCCAGTAAGGGAAATAAGAGAAACATTTTACATGTGAACTTGAGATACTTCAATAAGGATATCAAAAGAACTTTAAGGCATGAGAAAGAAATCATGAGATAAATCATAATAAAAATAACATTTTCATAACTTGAACATGTGGCTGCAACACTTAATATTGACAATCGTTTCGTTTCACCAAGGTCCATCCCCAAGGTGTCGTTAAAAATTACCAAGGTTATTCACCAAGGCGTCGTTAAAATGGTCATCTCTAGAGATTAAGTCATTACCCAATGCATTGGAGCGCTATCAGGGTGCACCCTTAAATTTGCATTTATTATCATGTGAGCCACATATATCATCATCAAACATTTCATAAATAACCCATATAGCACAAAATAAATGGGTTTCATTTCATAATCATAAAGTTTTAAAAACTGCTTTAAAGACGTGATCTTTACGTTACTTTAAACCCACAGAAAGGGAAAGCGGGTATCATGTATGTAAATCCCAGAATTTAAAATAGAAAATTTTTATATATATGTGAATACCCCTGTAGAAATAGGAGCTTTGAGTATTCACTTTATAACAAAAAATAATTTTGAGAAAAGAGAGGCATTTTGAGACGAAAATTCTGCAGCATAACGGCTATGTTACAAGGTTTTAGAAAACTTTGAAAATAGAGGGAACATGGGTCGAACAATCATAATTGACCCATAAAATAGTAGAGGGACAGAATAAGAAGTATATATGGACATGGTGATGAAATTTCAAGGACATTCCATTTGAAATGAAAAGCATGGAAGGAAGACAAAAGTTTGATTTCTCTTATGAAAATTCGGCAGCCTAACGGCGTCACTTAAACTTCAACAAAAATGAATTGAACAGATCAAATAGGGTCTCTCGTCATATGATCATTAGAGATAAGTATGATATATATAGAGATCATATCCCAACATAATAAAAAGGAACTTGAAAGATTTGACATGAAAATCGAACTTGAAAAATGAGAAGGGTGAAAGAATCACTTAAACATTCGGCAGCCTAACGGCGTCACTTAAAATTTCATAAAACGAAATGATGAGAGTAAGAGGGGATCTCTCATAATATAAACATGAAAGGGGTAGTAAGAGGAATATAAAAGAACATCCTCTCACATAATAACATGGAGCATAAAAGGAATGACATAAAAGAGATTACATGAAAAGAAAGAGAGGGGTAGGATCCCTTACCTTAAAACGTGACCCTTGAAACTCAATGTTTTGGAACTTGAGGGCTTGGGGGCACCTTGGGAGGACTCCTTGGGAGGTAAGGAGACCATAAATTTGTTGGGGGAGAGTTGGGAGTGGAAACTAAAGGAGGAAAGGGTGGGTATTTATAGGGAAAGTGAGGGGACAAGGCATTAATGGCCAAGGGACACCTCACTAGTGGTTTTGGCAAAACCATGGGCTTGCCCATGGTATTTTCCCATGGTATTGGCCACTTGGGACACCTCAAACCTTATATTACTATTCATAATTCGACCATATTGAATATATACTTAATACATCATTTAATGATGTCATTAAACACCCGTAACTTAAAAACTATATTTTCACTATTCATCGAAAATTCAACTTTCTCAGAATAATCCCAAAATTTCACCTTAACCAAATATCGATGCTCTAAATAAATTTATGAACTCCATTTTATAAAAATAATTTTCTAAATAATTTTAATTTAATTTTTAAATAAAAACACTATTCATCGAAAATTCGTTTTTTTCAGAAAAATCCCCAAAAATTACCATAACATAATATCGATGCTCTGAGTTCAAAAATAAAGTCATTTTTATAAAAATAATTTTCTAATTATTTTTAATTTAATTTTTTATTAAAAAACACTATTTATCTGAAAAAACTAATACTTGACTAATAATTTATGAAACCGTTATTTACCTGTTTTATTGAATCACATTACTTAATCTAGGTGTCTTAATTATATTAAAACTTTCTTTGAGTGAAATTACTAATCCATTTGGTCACATTACTAATCCTAAGCGTAAAATCACTATTCATAATTTACTATTCATCAAAAATTAAGTTGATCTTATTAGACTCCAAATTCCATACTGAACACTTTTGTAGAAGACCATTTTTTGAAAATCATTACACATCATTAGTTATTTAGGGTTTACATAAATATTTTAAAATATCCCTTTTTCAAAATTCATCAATAAAATACATTCTAAAATTATCTAGACATTTGAAATTTCACAAACATCACTAAAGGAAGAAATCTCAATTTATTCACCCGAAAGGATTACACAAGGAAGCTAGGGTCTCGTCATATAGCCCCTTATAACACCGGCATAAGACCTAAGTGTAAGGTGTGCTATGGTGAGAGAATCTGAGGGAGGCTCACATAACATTGCCCTAGTAGTAATCTCTACTAACATGAACTTCTCCCGTAGGCGTTTCTGTTCAAGCTTGACACGCTGGAGTTCGGCTTGGGCTTGGTCCAAAGTGAAGCCCACAGATGCTACCTTCTTCCCAAGCTCTGATAAGTGGGCTTCATAAGGGTCGAGTCTACTGGATGAAGCCATCGACTCCTCTTCCTGCATTAACCATTAACATCTTATTAAATCATTAAGAGTAAGTTAATCTACTACTCAAAAAGATTGGGTCGTTACATTCTTCCCCCCTTAAGAAATTTCGTCCCCGAAATTTATACTTGAGGCCTAGTCGAAAAGGTGAGGGTACTTTTGCTTCATTGTTTCCTCCGGCTCCCAATTCGCCTCTTCATATTTATGATTCCTCCACAACACTTTCACAAGGTGGGTAGTCTTGTTTCGTAGGACCTTGTCTCTACGGTCCAAGATCTCCACTGGCTGCTCCTCGTAAGAGAGGTCATGTTCCAGTTGTACCACCTCTGGGTTCAGTACATGCGAAGGGTCGGGTATGTACTTCCTCAAGAGAGATACATGGAAGACATCATGAACTTGAGCTAGGTTCGGTGGAAGTGTTAGACGATAGGCCACTGCTCCTATGCGGTCAAGGATTTCATAGGGGCCAATGTACCTAGGGTTGAGCTTCCCTTTCTTCCCAAACCGCATGACTCTCTTCCATGGAGAAATTCGAAGGAAGACTTTGTCACCAACACCAAACTCCAAGTCCCTTCGACGATTGTCAGCATAGCTCTTCTGCTGACTCTGAGCAGCCTTTATGTGTTGTTGAATGGCATGAACCTGTTCCGTCATCTCTTGCACGAGATCAGGCCCAAGAAGTTTCCTCTCATCAGTTTCATCCCAACAAGAAGGAGTTCTACACCGCTTTCCATATAGAGCTTCATAGGGTTCCATCTGAATACTCGAATGGAAGTTGTTGTTATAGGAGAACTCAACTAATGGGAGGTGTTGATCCCATCCACCTTTAAATTCCATTGAGCATAATCTCAACATCTCTTCGAGTGTCTGAATAGTCCTTTCATATTGGCCATCAGTTTGAGGATGATAGGCCGTACTAAAATTCAATTCAGTATTCAGAGCATGTTGAAGACTTCTCCAGAATTTTTATGTGAATCTTGGGTCACGATCAGATACGATGGATAGTGGTACTCATTGCAGCCTTACCACTTCCTTCACGTATATCTTGGCAAGCTGATCTAGAGATAAATCTTCCCGAATAGAGATAAAATGGGCTGCATGGGTGAGACGGTCCACAATAACCCATATCGCATTGTTTCCTTTGGATGTTTTCGGGAGACCAGTTACAAAGTCCATAGTGATATTATCCCACTTCCATTCTGGTATGGGTAGCGGTTGTAATACCCCCTTAGGAAGTTGTCGTTCTGCCTTTACTTGCTGACATACCAGGCACCTTGTAGTGTAATCAGCAATCTCCCTCTTCATGTTATCCCACCAATAATGATCACGAAGGTCTCTATACATCTTAGTGCTTCTCGGGTGTATAGAGAATGTAGAGCTATGAGCTTCATCAATCAGTTCTTTCTTTATCTCCGGAATAGATGGAACACATAGTCTTGTACGAAATTTCAATACACCTTCTTGATCAATATGGAAATCAGGGGACTTCCCATCCTTTACAGCCTCAAACTTCTCCTACAGCAAAGGATCTTCTTTTTGAGCCTTCTTGATCCTCTCTAGTAATGAAGGTTGAGAAATAATTTGGAATAGGGTTGATGATGTCCCTTTCCTTATAATTCCCATGTCCAGTTTTACTAGATCTTTAATCAAGGTATCTCCTACGATCCTCATTGTTTCTAGAACAACAGGATCTTTCCTGCTTAACGCATCCGCGACTTTGTTTGCTCTTCCAGGGTGATAATGAATTGAACAATCATAGTCTTTAATAAGCTCCAACCATCTCCTTTGTCTCATGTTCAATTCTTTCTGTGTGAAAATATACTTTAGACTTTGGTGGTCAGTTTATATATCACATTTCTCCCCATAAAGATAGTGCCTCCATATCTTTAGAGCAAAAACAACTGCCGCCAGCTCTAGATCATGCGTAGGATAATTCTGCTCATGAATCTTCAACTGTCGAGATGCATAAGCAATTACTTTGTCATTTTGCATGAGGACGCACCCAATCCCTTTCAGAGATGCATCGCTAAAAATAATGAATCCTTCTCCGGTAGAGGGTAGTGTTAACACAGGTGCAGTAACCAATCTCTTCTTCAGCTCTTGGAAACTTTCCTCGCATTCCTTTGTCCAGATGAACTTAACCCCTTTTCGAGTCAACTTGGTTAGTGGATTAGAAAGCCGTGAAAAGTTTTTCACAAACCTCCTATAATATCCTGCTAAACCAAGGAAACTACGAATCTCAGTTACTGTTGTGGGTTGAGGCCACTCCTCCACAACCATTGTCTTTGCAGGGTCAACCGAGAATCCTTCATTGGTTACGATGTGCCCCAAGAAATCCACCTGTTGTAACCAAAACTCACACTTTCTGAACTTCCCAAAGAGCCTCTCCTTCCGCAGAGTTTTCAATATAACCCTTAGATGATCTTCATGCTCCTCACGACTTTTTGAATATATCAAAATATCATCAATAAAAACTACCACAAAGTTATCAAGGTAGTCCTTAAATACTCTATTCATCAAATACATGAAAATAGCAGGAGAAATAGTCAAGTCGAAGGGCATAACAGTAAACTCATAATGCCCATATCTTGATCGGAAGGCAGTCTTTGGAATATCCTCCTTCTTCACCCTCAGTTGATGATAACCAGATCGAAGGTCAATCTTAGAGAAGAATTGAGCCCCGTGAAGTTGGTCAAATAAATCATCAATTCTTGGAAGAGGATATCTGTTCTTCACTGTGATCCCATTCAGTTCTCTATAATCGATGCATAGCCGCATTGATCCATCCTTATTCTTCACAAAGAGAACTGGTGCTCCCCAAGGAGACACACTCGGTCGGATAAACCCCTTCTCCAACAAGTCTTGGAGTTGTTTATTTAACTCTTCTAGTTCTACATTTTCCATTCTATACGAAGTCTTTGATATCGGTTGAGACCCAGGTACTAGTTCAATGGAGAACTCTACCTCTCTTTCTAGGGGAGGTCCAGGTAACTCCTCCGGAAATACATCCATGTATTCTTCAAAAATCGGAACATCTTCTATTTGTATGCTCCTTTTCCTTCTTCATCATCACCGATTAACTCCATAAAGAATGCTATAGGTGGTGCTTCTATATAGGGATCAGTTCGGGATATCTCTCCTTGGAAGATAACTGTAGGTCGTTCATTCAAGACTACTGAGATTTCCTTACTTCTGCATTTGATTTTAGCATTATACTTTGAGAGCCAGTCCATCCCTAGTATAATGTCGAATTCCATCATGGGAATGACTACTAGATTTGCGATAAGATTGTGCTCACCAAAGTAAACACTAGAGTCTCTAAATACTGTTGATGCAAGGATAATCCCACTTGGAGTCTTGACAGACAACTCTACCTCTAGCAGTTCGGGGATTTATTCTATACTCCTTGCAAACTTGGAGGAAATAAAGGAATGCGTAGAACCAGAATCAAATAAATTACTTGCTAGTTTTGAGAGGACGACAAGAGTACCTACTACCACATCGTTCGGGACTTCAACTTCAGCTGTTGTGATAGCGAAAGCACGACCTTTCTCTCTTGGCCTCTGCTGAGGTTGATGGTGATTCCCCTCCACCGCCCTCGGATTTGGACATTGGTTAGCAAAGTGCCCAAGCTGTCCACACTTGAAGCATGTGACTTCGGGTAGGGCCAGAACCATCTTTCCTCTGTCGTTAGTGTTGGGAAGCTGAGGCTTCACCTCACTATGACAATTCCGAGCAATATGGCCTCCTCTTCCACACTTGTAGCACTTGCCACTTCCGTTCAAGCAGTTCCCCAGATGATTCTTCCCACATTTATTGCATGTGGTAAGTTGCATTTGCTTTCCACCTCTTCCCTGATCAAAAGACTTCCCTAAACTGGGCTCCAACGATCTCTTCTTTTCATTTGGTTTATGAGACCATTGTGTCTCACCAAACTCCAGCTCGACTTTCATAGCACTTCGAACTATTTCTTCATAGCTATCATAGTCCCTGTTGGCTAGATTCTTCCACAGATGAGGTCGTAGTCCACCAAAGAATCTATCAACCTTCCCATTAGGGTCCATGACAAAGCTTGAGGTATAACGGGAAATCCTTGTGAAGTTCATCTCATAGCTTCCGACAGATTCGTTCTCCTTCTGCTTCAGCTCGAGAAACTCTTTCTCCATTCTCGTTCTCATGGAACGAGGGAAATACTTGTTAAGGAAAATTCCCCGAAATTCTTCCCACTCCAAAGCACTTATTTCTCCTCGTGGCTTCGTGTTTTTGATCAGTGACCACCACTGATCAGCTTCTCCCTCTAGGCGGTAAATAGTAAGGGTGAATTTTTCTTGTTCCAAACAATGAAGTACAGAAAAGATCTTTTCAATGGAGCTTATCCATTGTTCTGCAACCAATGGGTCAGTAGATCCACTGAATGTTGGCGGTCATTGATGCATGAAGGACTCAACAGAGTGTTGTTCCCTTCGTGGTGAGGTCGGCCTCTCAGCTTGATTCAAGTTATTACTCATAACTTGAGTCAGTTGGTTCATCATTCGCATGAATGTTTCCATTCCGGCTTCCATCGGAGGGCCGTCAGCACATGGTGCATTGCGGTCACCATCGGCATGGTTCCTCCTATTGCCCGCCATTTTCTAAAATAATAAAACCTTACTAAGAAACTTATTTCATTTATGAATCTTTTAACTAAGACTTCATGCTTAGACAATTACACTTTTCTATAATTCCTTCATAATGATTCATAAAAAGCTTGTGATTAAACAAACATATCCCCCAGGAGTGTCGTAACCAAGAGTGCAGCAAGGCCCGTTATCGTGCACCAGTTCCCGTTCGAGTCTAGCTCAAAGCGGTTTTTTCGGGTTTTACCCCTATGTACATCTGTGCCAGAGCCGCCTCTACCTGCTCGTATCCAGACAGGGATGTATTTTTTTTTGATAAACCACCTACTCAATACTTACCAAAATACTAGGAAGTTTTCCTATATTTAAACTTTTCTATAGGGTTCTTCCTAAAGTTTTTATATCCTAATTTCCACAAATAACTAAACCATCCTTTTATACCAACTATAACATCCCGTCTTTTTATAACATAACTTTCATTCCATTACACGGAACTGAGGATCGTTAAGGTTTAGTGTCTTGGAAACAAGGATCATAATACATAAAAAAACATAAAACATTCTTCTTAAACACTTGAAAGGATTCTCCTTTAGTTCATCCTATGTTCATTAAGCATCTCATAACCTGGGGACATACATCAAAAGAAAGGGTGAGCAGAAGGCCCAGTAAGGGAAACAAGAGAAACATTTTACATGTGAACTTGAGATACTTCAATAAGGACATGAAAAGAACTTTAAGGCATGAGAAATAAATCATGAGATAAATCATAATAAAAATAACATTTTCATAACTTGAAGATGTGGCTGCAACACTTAATATTGACAATCGTTTCGTTTCACCAAGGTCCATCCCCAAGGTGTCGTTAAAAATTACCAAGGTTATTCACCAAGGCGTCGTTAAAATGGTCATCTCTAGAGATTAAGTCATTACCCAATGCATTGGAGCACTATCAGGGCGCACCCTTAAATTTTCCTTTATTATCATGTGAGACACATATATCATCATCAAACATTTCATAAATAACCCATATAGCATAAAATAAATGGGTTTCATTTCATAATCATAACGTTTTAAAAACTTCTTTAAAGACATGATCTTTACGTTACTTTAAACCCACGGAAAGGGAAAGCGGGTATCATGTATGTAAATCCCAGAATTTAAAATAGAACATTTTTATATATATGTGAATACCCCTGTAGAAATAGGAGCTTTGAGTGTTCACTTTATAACATAAAATAATTTTGAGAAAAGAGAGGCATTTTGAGACGAAAATTCTGCAGCATAACGGCTATGTTACAAGGTTTTAGAAAACATTGAAAAGAGAGGGAACATGGGTCGAACAATCATAATTGACCCATAAAATAGTAGAGGGACAGAATAAGAAGTATATATGGACATGGTGATTCAATTTCAAGGACATGCCATTTGAAATGAAAATCATGGGAGGAAGACAAAAGTTTGATTTCTCTTATGAAAATTCGGCAGCCTAACGACGTCACTTAAACATCAACAAAAATGAATTGAACAGATCAAATAGGGTCTCTCATCATATGATTATTAGAGATCATTATGATATATATAGAGATCATACCCCAACATAATGAAAAGTAACTTGAAAGATTTGACATGAAAATCAAACATGAAAAATGAGAAGGGTGAAAGAATCACTTAAACATTCGGCAGCCTAACGGCGTCACTTAAACTTTCATAAAACGAAATGATGAGAGTAAGAGGGGATCTCTCATCATATAAACATGAAAGGGGCAGTAAGAGGAATATAAAAGAACATCCTCTCACATAATAACATGGAGCATAAAAGGAACAACATAAAAGAGATTACATGAAAAGAAAGAGAGGGGTCAGATCCCTTACCTTAAAACGTGACCCTTGAAACTCAATGTTTTGGACCTTGAGGGCTTGGGGAACCTTTGGAGGACTCCTTGGGAGGTAAGGAGACCAGAACTTCGTTGGGGGAGAGTTGGGAGTGGAAACTAAAGGAGTAAAGGGTGGGTATTTATAGGGAAAGTGAGGGGACAAGGCATTAATGGCCAAGGGACACCTCACTAGTGGTTTTGGAAAAACCATGGGCTTGCCCATGGTATTTTCCCATGGTATTGGCCACTTGTTACACCTCACACCTTATCATACTATTCACAATTCGACCATATTGAATATATACTTAATACATCATTTAATGATGTCATTAAACACCTGTAACATAAAAACTATATTTTCACTATTCATCGAAAATTCAACTTTCTCAGAATAATCCCAAAATTTCACCTTAACCAAATATCGATGCTCTAAATAAATTTATGAACTCCATTTTATAAAAATAATTTTCTAAATAATTTTAATTTAATTTATAAATAAAAACACTATTCATCGAAAATTCGTTTTTTTCAGAAAAATCCCCAAAAATTACCATAACATAATATCGATGCTCTGAGTTCAAAAATAGTCATTTTTATAAAAATAATTTTCTAATTATTTTTAATTAAATTTTTAATTAAAAAACACTATTCATCTGAAAAAACTAATACTTGACTAATAATTTATGAAACCGTTATTTACCCATTTTATTGAATCACATTACTTAATCTAGGTGTCTGAATTATATTAAAACATTCTTTCAGTGAAATTACTAATCCATTTGGTCACATTACTAATCCTAAGCGTAAAATCACTATTCATAATTTACTATTCATAAAAAATTAAGTTGATCTTATTAGACTCCAAATTCCTTACTGAACACTTTTGTAGAAGACCATTTTTTGAAAATCATTACACATCATTAGTTATTTAGGGTTTACATAAATATTTTAAAATATCCCTTTTTCCAAATTCATCAATAAAATACATTCTAAAATTATCTAGACATTTGAAATTTCACAAACATCACTAAAGGAAGAAATCTAAATTTATTCACCCGAAAGGATTACACAAGGAAGCTAGGGTCTCGTCACATAGCCCCTTATAACAGCGGCATAAGACCTAAGTGTAAGGTGTGCTATGGTGAGAGAATCTGAGGGAGGCTCAGATAACATTGCCCTAGTAGTAATCTCTACTAACTTGAACTTCTCCCGTAGGCGTTTCCGTTCAAGCTTGACACGCTGGAGTTCGGCTTGGGCTTGGTCCAAAGCGAAGCCCACAGATGCTACCTCCTTCCCAAGCTCTGATAAGTGGGATTCATAAGGGCCGAGTCTACTGGATGAAGCCATCGACTCCTCTTCCTGCATTAACCATTAACATCTTATTAAATCATTAAGAGTAAGTTAATCTACTACTCAAAAAGATTGGGTCATTACACCTATCATGGAGGATATGTGACTAGGTTGATTACTTTTCCATATGAGAATTTTAGAGCAACTGATGTTATTTGGAGATAAAAGTTAATTTGTACCTTGGAAGAATATGTGACTAAATCATTCAAATTTTTGGGATTCAATCTTAGGTTGGTTTACTTTGAAGAATTTTAAGGACACTTTTTTTTATCAAATGGTCCTTGTTGAACTTTGGGTTTTGTTGGAAAATTTTTTGAGATTAAGAATATATTTTCTTTTTTATAAAGGGTTATTCTTTTTGGGTATTATCTGATCTTGTACTAACCTTTTTGGTTTTGGTTTTGGTTAAAGTCTAAAGATATGGAAAGTATATATTTTCTTTTGTATTTTAGGTGATTCTAAAGAAGTTGATTATAGTACTCTTAATGCGAACAAGTCTTCCAAAATACTCGTCTTTTGGAGAAAATAGGAGTTCGCTTAAGGAGTCTAGTAAAAGATGAAAGTCTATATGACAAGTAAGTATGTTTCATTATGATTTATTTAAGATCAAAAATAAATTCCTCAATTAAGAGTAACATAAAACAAAAAAAAATTCTATTAACTTTTCCTACCGGGGAATCGAATACCGTTTAACCCATCACAAGTTTGTGATTTTCTTGTGGTTAACTTTCTCCTAAACATGTTTTCTATCACTCTCCACCAGAACATGACCCTATGTTTTCTCCTCCATGTCCAAATTTTCCAACATTGAATCCAAGTATGGGTTAACTCGGGTGACCTATGTACTTCTCATTCTTTATTTTAAAGTGATTGTTTTACCGACTATTTTTCTGATGTGGGACTTTCAAGGATGTTTTCGAGACCAATTTTAAAATTGCGAGGAAGCAATTCCCAAAAGGGGGGAAGGATATAACACCCCTGGTAAATAAAGAGTATGACATTTTCACATTTATCCATATTTGTGAATAAAATATTAATATAACTTTAAAGGGGACGCTATGCTCGATGGCGTACCCAACATGCAACAACGAGTTTCTTGGGAATCTTACGTTGCACTCTAATAATAAAATAATATTATTTTAAAAGGTAGTTAACGCCTAGCTGTTGTGATGGAGGGAATTAATAGAACAAACTAAAAAATGATTATATATGTTTTTCAAATATTTTTACTTTTTACAATAAATTTTAGAGGATTAAAAATGCGAATGAATTCAATTATTAAGCATAAACATTCTAATATTCTTTAAAAGGTCGATTAACCGCCTTTTAATGACGAACCTCTTTTAAATCCACTTTTTGACAATTTTATGTGTTATATTTGACAAAATAAAATTCTTCTTTAGAATCGAGACATCAAAATTTACTTTTTGTAAATTTTAGGTATTTTTCCTATAATGTTCATTTTTTAATGAATAGTGAAAAATGTTGTATTTTAATTCAAAACCTCTTTTTAATCTAATTTATTTATATGATTAGATTATCTTTTGAATTGGTTTCAAAGTTAAATTAGAATATATTTTTACCATTTAATTCAATAGTGGTCGTTGGAATTAATTTCATTTTGAAATCGGACTTAAATTAGTGTCAATCTTTTGATACTTATTGTTTCATAAAAACTTATTATTTGCTCTAACAGCGGGAATTAATTATTAAATTAATTAATGCAACTTATATGTTTTGAATTTTTTAAAATAGACTTCATTTTTTTATTTGTAATATCAAATATAGCTTAGGGTGAAGTTTTGGTATTTTTCTGAAGAACTTCAATTTTTGATGAATAGTGAAACCTCTAAGTGGTACTTATAAAAACTGATTTTCCGTTTAAATGAAAATTTTCCATCTTTGTGTTTTGAATTTCAAAAATCTTACATACATGGTTGTCATTAATAATTAAAATGTGGTTCAATTTAATTAACATAATTTTTTGTGAATAGTAACTTTTAAGTATATTAATCGCGATTAGTGGTAATTAGTGTAGTTTAAGGTAAAATTAATGTTTTAATAATATTAGATGAGCTTGAAACATGTCCTAACATTATTGGATGTGTCATGGCCGACCAAGAAAATCCATGGGTCAACTTGGCGACCCCATGAAGCCACTTTGGTTGGGAAATGACATAAATAACGTTTTATTTAATGTAAAAGTAAAAATGACACAAACATGAGTTGTTTTACTAAAACAATTTTTAAATGTGGTTATACAAGTCAGATTTTCGACTATAAATAGTCATTGGAGATATAAAAAGCTTTCCTACATCATATTATTTTTTTCATAATTTTTAGACATTACATAAATTAAATTATTTATGACATCATGATGATGCATCGATGACCTCATTATTTAACGATTTAAATAAAATGGAAAGATAATGTAAAATATAAGACCTACACATTTACAAAACTTATTGTATTGGTGTATTTAGAACCCATATCACCTTATCCTCGAAAAAAATCAATGTGGGACCATTAAAATCCGAAACGCATTCTAAAATAAAGTAACATTTCCTTACTTTCCAAGAGTGCCCCTCCCCTGCTCTTATAAAAGGCCCCCACCTGTACCTCTTTACCCACACTTACAAAGACTTTGGCTCTACCAACCCCTGCCCATTTTGTCTCTCCACATCCCTATATCCATCATTGGAGCCTCACTTTGGGCAGAATCCTTTCCAAGGAAGCCTTTGAGCTCAAATCAAAGAGAGTTACCCGATTTAAAGGTAGTGTCCTCTCTTGTGTTCTTTTGTTTTATTTTTATTTTTCAACCCCTAAACTCTTTTTATTCATTTCTTTTGTAACAACTACAGTATCTTCAATATACTAGGATTTTGTTATAAGAATAAATCGAGCTACACTTACACACACCTACATAAAATGGTTAAAGAATATATTGTTTCTGTGGATGGCGAATTTCTGCCTCACGAAACGATGATTGTTCAACACTCATATAACACCTTAAAAGGTGGACATTAAGATGTAACTATATTTATATATGATATATAATATGTTTATGTTTTACTTAGGCTTATGTATTTTTCTTTTGTGGAATACCTTTATGGTTTCCATTGTGAGTAAACACGATAATTCCATTTTAGGAAGTGCGGACTTTCGCCCCCTCAACGTGATTTGATTCGTTAATGCCATATGTGGGATGTATAAAGGATGGATTTAAAGTTATTATATATGATTTATTTTACATATAAATGATGAATATAATTATGTAATAAAAATATACATACCTCTCATTTGGTTTTAATTCCATTAATATGACATAAAAATGAAAGTAGCGTTCATGCGTACGTACGGCTTACCGTCTCCCTGAACGGTGCATTTCATTTCTTACCTATAAATGATTATGTAATATTTTAAGTACATGTATATTATGGATATATATGATATATATGATATTAAAATCATGATTATCTTTCTGGATATAATGAACCTTTGACCACAAGAACAACATGTAATTGTAATAAGTCCACTTTCAACTTAAGAACCAAATATCGACAAAACAAACATTGTTGACTTAAATGATTACATAATGTTTATAACATGGCAATAAGTTATATAAAAGGAATAATGAACTTGAAAAAGGTTCTTAATAAACTATAAATTAACTCAAGTATATTATTCAGGATGTTAAATAATGATCGAGTCAAGTCGGACCCGAGGTAAGGGATCCTACTCCTCTCTTTCTTTTTAAGTACACTCTTTAATGTCATTCCTTTTAATCTCATATTTATTGTGATTGGGATGTTAATTTATATTAATCTTACTGTAATTTTTATGTTCATATGATGAGATACCCTATTCTCTCTCATCAATCCATTTTGGAAGTTTTGAGTGGCGTCGTTAGGCTGCCGAATTTTCGTAAGAGATCTAACCTCTCTATTTATTTTTAAGTACTATCCTTTATGTCACTTCTTTTAATCTCCTCTTTGTTATGTTGGGGGATGTTATTTTATATTACTCTTTCTTTAAACTTTATGTTTATATGATTAGAGACCCTATTTTATCTCATCAATCCATTTTTGTAAGTTTTAAGTGGCGCCGTTAGGCTGCCGAGTTTTCGTAAGGGATTTTTCATCTCACTTTTATTCCCTTGAGATTTATGCTAAATTTTCCACAATTTCCTTTTAATGGTGTATGTACTGCCCATTAATTTACTCATTGTGTAATATAATTTCATTTATGAGTATTTACATCAATGTTGTATTGTCCTTCTTTCACGGGGTGTATGTTTCGAAAGATACCCATGTCGGTAAGGGAACCTTTCACCCTCCTCTTTTTAAAAGACTTGTTTTGTTATGTCTTTTAATCCACATAACATTATGTTGGGATATGTTCTTATATATCCTTAGTTATTTAAATTTTATGTCCAAGTGATGAGATACCCTTTTTATCTCTCATCAACTCATTTTCTGAATTTTGTAGTGAGGCCGTTAGGCTGTCAAATTTTACCAAGGGAACTTTTTAACCCAATTTCGATTTCTTTAGGTTCAACATGTAGTTATTGAATATGTCATCCTTTGAATATGTGTGAATGAAATTTTATTGTTTTACACTTAATATCCTCTTATATTGGGTGTATTTATATTTTTCACACATAATTTTGAGATTGATTTATCCTTAATTTAAGGATACCTTCTTTATAATGGATTTCATCACATTTGACATTTCTATTGAGACTTCATTGTTGTTATGCACCAATTAACTATTATATGGTGTATATACTGTCCTTTGGAATATTATATCATGAATCCATTTATTCTCATGATATTATAATGTTCTGACTAAATATTATTCCTCAATTATTGTATTCAAGTGTCTCTAATTTTGGTAAAACCCATTTAACCAAAATATCACGTTAAATGTTTTAATGATTTGTTCTTATTAATATCCATGTTTTCAAAATGGTTTTAAGTGTTTATTTATATGGATATTAATGGTTTAAAATTTTTAAAGCTTCAAGGTGGTATGGGACTTCGTCTCAATCTCCTTTCATTGAGGCATATTTTGTTTTATACACAACCTTCTTTTATACGGTGTATAAACCCCTTTGACTTTTATGTTTATTCAAAAGGAATATTTTTTATACGAAGTGTTTACTAAACAAAAAAAAGGGAATTTTTTTGTCGTACGTATGCGGCGACAAAGACTTCTCCACCACCGTGACCATTATTTGAGTTTCGGCTTCCTCTACAAGCCATACCTTTTTTTAAAGAAAAATAAATACCATGTTTTTCTTTTATTTTATTTTTTGTATTTAAAATGGTTTTCATAATGTTTTTATATCAATGTGTTGTATTGATATCTTGTGATTGAAAAGTGGAAATGTTATGTTTCCTTTATGCATGTTTTATATGATACGATTATGTTATGGTTCTTGGGCATTGTTATGAAGACGGGTGGTTCCGTGATAAAATAAGGGCATGTGAGCCCGATATAGCTCTCCAATGCATTGGGTAACGCGAAGGAGTGAAACGTTAAGGTTTCTCCGAAGAGATTTAGGGAATATACTGTGATGGGTATTCCAAACGTAACCAAGAGGGTTACTCCCTACGTAAGAATGTTATGAATGCCTCAAGTTACCTTTATGTCTTATGATTTCTATGTTTTATTCATGATTTGATGAGGTATGTTAAAGTGCTTATGTTTTATGAGTAAAGTATTATTTCATTGATTCTTATTTATACATGTACTCATGTTTCCTTTCCATATTTTTATGTCCCTTACTGAGCTTTTTATGCCCATCCCAAGTTTTTGAAATTTTTTTCACAGGTCAAGGGAAGGGTACATGATATGCTGATAGTGTCAAGGAAGTATCAAGAAAGAATCCTAGTTTTATTTTAAATATGTTTCCGTTGATGAGAAAAATGAATACTATCTTTTATGTAACCACTTTGTTTAAATGTGGAATGTAATGCAAGTTTTATGATCTAATTCTCTAAAACTCTAAACCTGAAATGATTCTCAATGTGTAATATTATAATAACTCAATATTAAGTAAGGTTTAAGGATGGGGTCTTATAGTTGGTATCAAAGGTCGGTTTAGATAACTTTAGAGGTTAGGGTATTCTTTAAGCATAAGTGACATTACCATAATGGTTAGGATTTCAGGAAGAGTCATAGTTTTTAGATAAAGTGAATGAGTAAGTATATATTCCTCATTAGTACATGATGGTTTTGTTGATATACTCACACTGACATTTCTGTTTTTAGTGAATGGATAGATCTAGCAGGAACCAAAGAGACAACATGTTTGAAGGAAACTGTGGTGGTTCTCTGATTAAGATACTAGATAAAATGGGGGATTCAATGAAGAAAATCGTGGTTGTTCTAAACCAACTATCAAAGAGTCATGATCAACCACTTGAACCTTGGTATGATCCGTAATGCATCATGTACTATATGACCAATCAATGTGGATGTTCAGGTAATAATTATAAAGGTAACCATTAGAGTTTATATTATCCTTACTTTTGAGGTAATTATGGGTTATTATATGTTATGATGGAAAATGAAAGGCATGAGATAAAATTGAGGTTAAAATATGTTATGATCATTTTTGAATATTTTATCTCGTTTTGGGGAATTTTTTAAGAATTATATAGTTTTGGAAAAAGGACAACATGCAGACCGTGTGCCAACCCGTCGCGTCGGACAAAGTTGCGGGAATCAAACCCACAACCAAAGTGCGACTGGTATTTATCACCTACCACTGGACTACGTGAAGTCCTTGGTTAGTTTGACTAATTCTTTTTAGTTAGATTATTTTAGGAATCAAGAGTAAGTTTATTTTGGGTTATCTATGGAAATTATTAACCTATCATGGAGGATATGTGATTAGGTTAATTACTTTTCAATATGAGAATTTAAGAGCAACTGATGTTCTTGGGAGATAAAATTTAATTTGTACCATGGAAGACTATGTGACTAAATCATTCAAATATTTGGGTTTCAATATTATTTTGGTTTACATAGAAGAATTTTAAGGACAAATTGTTTATCAAATGGTCCTCGTTGAACTTTGGGTTTTGTTGGACAAATTTTTGAGATTAAGAATAGATTTTCTTTTTCAAAAGGGTTATACTTTTTGGGTATTATCTAATCTTGTACTAACATTTTTGGTTTTGGTTTTGGTTAAAGTCTAAAGACATGGGATGTATATAGTTCTCTTTTGTGGATTAGGTGATTCTCAAGAGGTTGATTATAGTACTCTTAATGCGAACAAGACTTCCTAAATACTCTTCTTTTGGAGAAAATATGAGTTTGATTAAGGAATATAGTAAAAGTTGAAAGTCTATGTGACAAGTAAGTATGTTTCATTATGATTTAGTTAGGATCAAAAATAATTTCTCAATTAAGAGTAACATAAAAAAAAATTTAGTCTATTAATGTTTCCTACTGGGGAATCAAATACCGTTTAACCCATCACAAGTTTGTGATTTCTTGTAGTTAACTTTCTCTTAAACATGTTTTCTATCACTCTCCATCAGAACATGAACCTATGTTTTATCCTCCATGTCCATGTTTTCCTAAATGGAATCCTAGTATGGGTTAACTCGGGTGACCTATGTACTTCTCATTCTTTATTTTAAAGTGATTGTTTTACCGACTCTTTTTCCGATGTGGGACTTTCAAGTATGTTTCTGAGCCCAATTTTAAAATTGCGAGGATGCAATTCCCAAAAGGGGGAAGGATGTAACACCCCAGGTAAATAAAGAGTATGACATTTTCACATTTATCCATATTTGTGAATAAAATATTAATATAAATTTAAAGGGGATGCTATGCTCGATGGCGTACCCAACACGCAACAACGAGTTTCTTGGGAATCTTACGTTGCACTCTAATAATAAAATAATATTATTTTAAAAGGTAGTTAATTCCTAGATGTTGTGATGGAGGGAATGAATAGAACTAACTACAAAATTATTATATATGTTTTTCAAATATTTTTACTTTTTACAATAAATTTTAGAGGATTAAAAATGTGAGTGAATTCAATTTTTAAGCATAAACATTCTAATATTCTTTAAAAGGTCGATTAACCACCTTTTGATGACGAACCTCTTTTAAATCCACTTTTTGACAATTTTATGTGTTATATTTGACAAAATAAAATTCTTCTTTAGAATCGGGACATCAAAATTTACTTTGTGTAAATTTTTGGTATTTTTCCGATAATGTTCATTTTTTAATGAATAGTGAAAAATGTTGTATTTTAATTCAAAACCTCTTTTTAATCTAATTTATTTATATGATTAGATTATATTTTGAATTAAAAGTGAAATTTGAATATATTTTTACCATTTAATCCAATAGTGGTCGTTGGAATTAATTTCATTTTGAAATCGGACTTAAACTAGTGTCAATCTTTTGATACTTATTGTTTCATAAAAACACGCTATTTGATCTGACAGTGGGAATTAATTATTAAATTAATTAATGAAACTTATATGTTTCTAATTTTGTAAAATAGACTTCATTTTTGTATTTGGAATATCAAATATAGCTTAGGGAGAAGTTTTGGTATTTTTCTGAAGAACTTCAATTTTTGATGAATAGTGAAACAACTAAGTGGTACTTATAAAAACTGATTTTCCGTTTAAATGAAAATTTTCCACCTTTGTGTTTTTAATTTCAAAAATCTGACATACATGTTTTCCATTAAGATGTAAAATGTGGTTCAATGGAATTAAAATAATTTTTTGGTGAATAGTAACTTTTAAGTTTATTAATCGCGATTAGTGGTAATTTGTGTAGTTTAAAGTAAAATTAATGTTTTAATAATATGATATGAGATTGACACATGTCCTACCCTTATTTGATGTGTCATGGGCGACCAATACAATCCATGGGTCAACTTGGGGACCCCATGGAGCCAATTTGGTTTGGAAATGACATAAATAACTTTTTATTAAATGTAAAAGAAAAAATGACACAAAAATGAGTTGTTTTACTAAAACAATTTTTAAATGGGTTTATACAAGACGAATTTTGGACTATAAATAGTCATTGGAAATATAAAAATATTTCCTACATCATAGTATTTTTTTATAATTTTTAGACATTAAATAACGTAAATTTTTTATGACATCATGATGATGTAGTGATGACCTCATTATTTAACGATTTAAATAAAATGGAAATAAAATGCAAAATATAAGACCTACACATTTCCAAAACCTATTGTATGGGTGTATTTCGAACCCTTATCACCGTATCCTCGAAACAAATCAATGTGGGACCATTAAAATCCGAAACACATTCTAAAATAAAGTATCATTTCCTTACTTTCCAAGAGTGCCCCTCCCCTCCTCTTATAAAAGTCCCCCGCCTCTACCTCTTTACCCACACTTCCAAAGCCTTTGGTTCAAACAACCCCTATCCATTTTGTATCTCCACATCCCTATATCCATCACTGAAGCCTCACATTGGGAAGAATCCTTTCCAAGGAATCCTTTGAGCTCAAATCAAAGAGAGTTACCCGATCTAAAGGCAGTGTCCTCTCTTGTGTTCTTTTGTTTTATTTTGCTTCTCCAACCCCCTAGACTCATTTTATTCATTTCATTTGTAACAACTCCAGTATCTTAAATACACTAGGATGTTGTTATAATAAGCATTCAAGCTACACTTACACACACCTACATCAAATGGTTAAAGAACATACTGTTTTTGTGGATGGCGAATTTCTACCTCACGAAACGATGATTGTTAAACACTCATATAACACCTTAAAAGGTGGACATTAAGATGTAACTATATTTATATATGATATATAATATGTTTATGTTTTACTTAAGCTTCTTTATTTTTCTTTTGTGGCATACCTTTATGTTTTGCATTGTGGGTAAACACGATAATTTCATTTTAGGAAGTGCGGACTACCGCCCCCTCAAAGTGATTTGATTCGTTAATGCCATATGTGGGATGTATAAAGGATGGATTTAAAGTTATTATATATGATTTATGTTACATATAAATGATGAATATAATTCTGTAATTAAAATATACATACCTCTCATTTGTTTTTAATTCCATTAATATGACATAAAAATGAAAGTAGCGTTCATGCGTACGTACAGCTTACCGTCTCCATGAACAGTGCATTTCATTTCTTACCTCTAAATGATTATGTAATACTATAAGTACATGTATATTCTGGATATATATGATATATATGATATCCAAATAATTAATATCATTCTGGATATAATGAACTTTTGACCACACGAACAACATATAATTGTAAGAAGTCCACTTTCGACTTAAGAACCAAATATCGACAAAACAAACATTATTAACTTAAATGATTACATAATGTTTATAACATGGCAATAAGTGATATAAAAGGAATAATGAACCTGAAAAAGATTCTTAAGTAATTATAAATTAACTCAAGTTTATTATTCAGGACGTTAAAGAACCATCAAGTCAAGTCGGACCCGAGGTAAGGGATCCTACTCCTCTCTTTCTTTTTAAGTACACTCTTTGATGTCATTCCTTTTAATCTCATCTTTCTTGTGATTGGGATGTTATTTTATATTACTCTTACTATAATTTTTATTCTCATATTATTAGAGACCCTATTCTCTCTCATCAATCCATTTTGGATGTTTTGAGTGGCGTCGTTAGGCTGCCGAATTTTTGTAAGAGATCTAACCTCTCTCTTTATTTTTAAGTACTCTCCTTTATGTCACTTCTTTTAAGCTCCTCTTTGTTATGTTGGGGGATGTTCTTTTATATTCCTCTTGCTGTAAACATTATGTGAATATGATTAGAGACCCTATTTGATTTCATCGATCAATTTTTGTAAGTTTTAAGTGGCGCCGTTAGGCTGCCGAGTTTTCGTAAGGGATTTTTCATCTCACTTTTATTCACGTGATATTTATGATACATTTGCCATAATTCACTTTGAGTGGTGTATGTAATTCCCATTATTTTACTCATTGTGTAATATAATTTAATTTATGAGTATTTACACTAATGTTGTATTGTCCTTCTTTCACGTGGTGTATGTTTCGAAAGATACCCATGTCGGTAAGGGAACCTTTCACCCTCCTCTTTTTAAAATACTTCTTTGGTTATGTCTTTTAATTCACATAACATTATGTTGGGATATGTTCTTCTATATCCTTAGTGATTTAAATTTTATTTTCAAGTGATGAGATACCCTTTTTATCTCTCATCAACTCATTTTCTGAATTTTGTAGTGACGTCGTTAGGCTGTCAAATTTTACCAAGGGAACTTTTTAACCCAATTTCTATTTCATTGGGTTCAACATGTAGTTGTTGAATATTTCATCCTTTGAATATGTGGAATGACCTTTTATTGTTTTAAAATTAATATCCTCTTATATTGGGTGTATTTATATTTGTCACACATAATTTTGAGATTGATTTATCCTTAATTTAAGGATACCTTCTTTATAAGGGATTTCATCACATTTGACATTTCTATTGAGACTTCATTGTTGTTATGCACCAATAAACTATTATATTGTGTATATACTGTCCTTTGGAATATTATATCATGAATCCATTTATTCTCATGATATTATAAGGTTCTGACTAAATGTTATTTCTCAATTATTGTATTCAAGTGTCTCTAATTTTCGTAAAACCCCTTTAACCAAAATATCTCGTTAAATGTTTTAATGATTTGTTCTTATTAATATCCATGTTTCCAAAATGGTTTTAAGTATTTATTTATATGGATATTAATGGTTTAAAATTTTAAAATCTTCAAGGTGGTATGGGACTTCGTCTCAATCTCCTTTAATTGAGGAATATTTTGTTTTATACACATCCTTCTTTTATATGATGTATAAACCCGTCTGAATTTTACGTTTATTCAAAAGGAATCTTTTTTATACGAAGCGTTTACTAAACGACAAAAGGGAATGTTTTTGTCATACGTATGCGGCGACAAAGACTTCTCTGCCGTCGTGACCATTATTTGAGTTTCGGCTTCCTCTACAAGCCATACCTTTTTTTTAAAGAAAACTAAATACCATGTTTTACTTTTGTTTTATTTTGGTATTGAAAATGGTTTTCGTAATGTTTTTATATCAATGTGTTGTATTGATATCTTGTGATTGAAAAGTGGAAATGTTTTGTTTCCTTTATGCATGTTTTATGTGATACGATTATGTTATGGTTCTTGGGCATTGTTATGAAGACGGGTGGTTCTGTGATAAACTAAGGGCGGGTGAGCCCGATATAGCTCTCCAATGCATTGGGTAACGCGAAGGAGTGAAAAGTTAAGGTTTCTCCGAAGAGATTTAGGGAATATACTATGATGGGTATTCCAAACGTAACCAAGAGGGTTACTCCCTACGTAAGAATGTTATGAATGCCTCAAGTTACCTTTATGTCATATGATTTCTATGTTTTATTCATGATTTGATGAGGTATGTTAAAGTGCTTATGTTTTATGATTAAAGTATGATTTCATTGATTCTTATGTATACATGTACTCACGTTTCCTTTCCATATTTTTATGTCCCTTACTGAGCTTTTTATGCTCATCCCATGTTTTTGAAATGTTTTTCACAGGTCAATGGAAGGGTACATGATATGATGATAGTGTCAAGGAAGTGTCAAGAAAGAATCCATGTTTTATTTTAAATATGTTTCCGTTGATGAGAAAAATGAATACTATCTTTTATGTAACCACTTTGTTTAAATGTGGCATGTAATGCATGTTTTATGATCTAATTCTATAAAACTCTAAACCTGAAAAGATCCTCAATGTGTAATCTTGTAATACCTCAAGATTAAGTATCGTTTAAGGTTGGGGCCTTATACTAGGAGTATAGACTATCTCAAAGTAGTAGTCTTGGAGGAACTTGAGCCATCGTCATTGTCTCAGGTTCAGGTTCTTCTCCAAGAAGATGTACTTGAGACTCTGGTGGTCAGAGTAAACTGTAAAGTGCTTGCCCCTCAGATAGTGCCTCCAATTCTTCAGGGCGAAGACCACTACTGCTAACTCAAAGTCATGGGTAGCATAGTTCTTCTCGTGATGCCTCAACTGTCATGAACAATAATCGATCACTGCCTACTCCTGCATGAGGACACACCCGAGTCCGGTCCCTGATGCATCTCAGTAAACTACGTACCCTACGCCCTCCTCCGGTAGCCTCAAGATGGGTGCACTGGTCAATCTCTGTCTCATCTCCTGGAAGCTCTGCTGACATCTATCTGACCACACTAAGGGTTTCCCCTTCTTCATCAAAGCTGAAAGTGGTGTTGCAACTCTGGATAAGTCTGACACAAATCTCCGATAGTACCCAGCTAGACCTAGGAAACTCCGCACCTTCGTCACGCTCCTAGGTGGCTGCCAAGATAGCACTGCCTTGATCTTCACAGAATCCACTGCAACTCCTACCTCAGAGATGACGTGCCCCAAGACGTGTAACTCTCAAATCCAGAACTGACATTTTGAGATCTTACCATAAAGCTGGTGCTCTCTGAGTGTATCTAGTACAACTCTGAATTGGTAAGCGTTCTCTTCCTCAATATTCTAGTAAACCAAAATCTCGTCGCTGAAGACTAGGACAAACCGATCGAGGTAGGGCTGGAAGATCCTATTCATGAGACTCATGAACACTACTAGAGCATTGGTTACACCGAAAGGCATAAACAAGAACTCATAGTGGCCATACCGACACCTGAAGTCCATCTTCTGCATATCCACGTCTCGAACTCTGAGCTGATGATTGCTTGACCTGAGGTCTATCTCCAAGAACTATCGTGATCCCTAGAGCTAATAGAAGAGGTCTTCAATGCTTGGAAGTGGATAATTGTTCTTCACAGTCACCTGATTCATGCGTAGATGGTCGACACAAAGTCACAAGCTCCCGTCCACCTTCTTGGAGAACAAAATCAGGGAAGCCCAGGGTGGAACACTGGGTCGGATAAATACCTTGCCCTGGAAGTCCTCTAGTTGTACCTGTAGCTCTCTAAGATTAGCGGGAGCCATCTGATATGCTGGAGTAGATATCGGGGTTGTACCATGGTATAGGTCAATATATAACTCTACCTCTCTGCGAGGAGTTAGTCCTGGAATGTCGTTAGAAAAAACGTCCGTATACTAATCCACCACTAGAGGAAAACTCGGACTCCACACATCAACTTCTCCTAGGATGAGACTAGACAACTGATGAGTGATCGGTTGTCCTCTCCCCTGGGTGAGTCCATCTTATGTTTCAAAGGCTCTCTTCTCACTGGTGAAGGTGAACCTACTCCCATCTGTGCAGACACACCGCACTTTGCGCCTAATACAATCGATCTGAGCATGGACCATAGATAACCAATCCATGCCCAAGATGATGTCTTAAGGCCTCGATGCCGCTAAAAGAAGATCCCCGCCGAAGCTCTCACCTCTTAGAGTAAGCTCATACTGCCGGAACCAGTGCATAATCATCGTGTCTGCTATCGTAGGAGTCTTGAGTGGTAAGGATCGAGCTAACGGCTCTGACAGAATCTCTAAGCTCCGAACAAGGGAAACGATAATGAAAGAATGACTCGCTCATGTGTCTATAAGAAAAGCAGCAAGGGTGGATTAGACACAGATTATACCTTGAATCATCTCAGGTGCACCATGTTCATAGGCCTCCACTGCCTGAATCCGAGCCTTCCGCTGCTCGCCAGCTCCCTGTGGTCTGGGTGGACCTCCTGGTGGTGGTGGTGGTAGAGCCTCAAAGCGTCGTCCACCACCTGCTGCTCGGACATATCATCTACCTCGTCCACCTACTCCCTGTGGACCACCACAGTTAAACCTCTGCCTATGCCTGGGTGGTCCCTCAACTGTCTGATGCTCCTCTATATGGCGGTTCGGGCAGTCGTGAGCCATGTGGCCCTGCCCGCCATATGCATAGCACTGTCTGCCTCTCGTATGACTGACTCTGTTGCATGTGCCCCACACCTCTGAACTAGTATCCTGAGGTCGTCCACCTGATGGTCTAGTCCGCTTGGACCTCTGCGACATCTACCTATTTCCATCTACATAAGACTCTACTACGTGTCTCCCTACGGTAGGTCTCGCTGCTGGTGAAGGATCAGCAAGAAACCTCTCCACAAGAAGGGATTGCTCTAGTACTCCTGCCTACATAAGAATACTGAGGGAGATCATCGATGCCCTGATATCATGTCTCAGTCCCCACTCAAAGGTCCGGGCCTCAAAGAATGGGTATTGTACCATGTACGTGGAGTAGCGCGAGAGATCGGTAAACCATGCAGAGTACTGGTCTACATTCATGTTGTCCTGTCGCAGTTGTAGCAACTCCTAAATTCGCACCACACAGAGGTTGGCAGGAATGAACTCCAAGAGGAAGAGGCTCTCGATGTCCGACCAAAGAAGAGATGCCTCATCGTGCACCTGGAGCATTAGTATCCACCATCTACCTGCTGCTGTGTGCAGGAGACTTGCCGCAAAGATCCCCATGAGGTCAGCTGGTGTCCCTACTATTATGGAGACTCGAACAATAGCCTCAAGCCAATCCTCAGCTGCCTGAGGGTCCATATCCCCATGGAACCTGGGTGTTCTATGACGCTAAAACTCTTGAAGTGCACTCAGGAGACGTGCACTATCAGCTGCTGGGGCTGGTGGCATCTGTGGCTCGGCAGGTAGAGGTACCGTCGGTGCCTCCGCTGTAATGGGGCCCTACACTAAGGCCTCGTCACTCGGTGGGATTCCGTCTCACACAAAGCTCGAAACCCTAGATGGATGCCATCGTGGGGCCATCCTGAAAAGAAACAGGTGTGCCACGGTTAATACAGTATACCTAGTGAGCTGACACAATGTAATCATAAAGAAATTTTTTGAAACACACATGCAATCAATGTTGTCATGCACTGAGTCGGAAATTAGAAGTCAGGGTCCTGGTGTATGGATACGTCGGCCGCCGCACCAACACTGGACTCCCTATACTGATAAACACTCTCAATACTCTAAACATTATTGCTTAACAGAGAAGGAATTACCAGAGTCCTAAGTTCTGCAGTAGAACCGACTCCTCTGATACCAATTTTTCACAACCTGTCCTTGGGGCTCGTACCGTGACTACCCCAAGCCTACCTTCCATAGGCCAGGGGCTGGCGAATATCACCAAAGGCGTAAATCCCGATAAAAGCTAAGGAATTTCCTTTTTATATGAAAAAAAACACCACAAAGTATGGAAGCTGAAGTAAACACTAAGTAAACTGAGTACAAAAGTAAGTGCTGGAAAGTAAATGGGCTAGTATACAAATCCAACTAAAAGTATAGTACAACTGAGAAAAGAAAGTACAACAGTTGAAAGTAAAGCAACAACCACCAAGTCGTACTCCGAAATTCCCACCTGAAGGGTGGGTACAGATAGTCTCGTCGGCTCCTCGGATCCGTCCGTCCGCTCCGTGTACGTCCCGCCTGATAGTCCACCTCCGGGTATCGTCCTGCTCCACAAGCCTCAACCACGATCATTGTTGTCCATCGTCTGTAACCAACACAATGTAGTGTGGGCATAGCCCATTCAGGTGTGAGTATACGATACTCAGTAGGGACCCCATGACCCCCAAAGGTCTCCCAGAATCCACAAAGTATAAACCACAGAGGAAAGATCCAAAAATGAAGTATAAACGAACTCTACTTAGGTATATTCCCATACATATACCTAAGTCATCACTTACTATTTGGCTCCAACTTACGAGCCCATGAACAACCTAGTCCACATAGGAAAGTACAACCCAGTCCACACAGGAAAGCACAACCCAATCCACACTAGAAAGCAAGTCAATCATATCGATGATAATGATTGAAAGTCAAAACTCAACTCACACAGGTATACTACTCACAAAGAGGGGTGGAGATGATTAGATGTAACCTCTGAATCATCTCCTATGCCGAACCCACGGAGGATCCAAGTACAGAAGTCGTCGCTGCCAAAACCACATAGGATCCAGGTATAGTAACCATCACTGCCGAACCCATATAGGATCCAAGTACAATCGTCCTCGCTGCCGAAACCATGTAGGATCCAAGTACAGTCGCCCTCGTCGTCACAGTCGCAGCCAGCTCTAGTATTCCTGCACACAGCACGCTCGATTTCGGGAGGGTCCGCTTCATGATTCAAGGGGGTCGATACATCAAATATCATGAAGTCTAGATTTGATTTATCAAAATGTTCTGTTTCATCAATAGGAACTCAACGTGATAGACAGCGTGTCAATCAGACGCCCGTTCTGAGAGTTATTAGATTTTTCGTCCAAGGGGCCCGGTTGGTTTTTAATCTAAAACCAACCCGACCGTACTCTATTTGTGTCCAAACCACAAGTGGAGTAAGCCAAAAGAACCATCTCACTAAGAGGAATGTAACTTAACTGACGACATGTCATTCAGATGTCTGTTCATTAAGTTATAAGCGTTTCTGCTCCAAGGGCCCGGTTGGTTTCGGGTTCGAACCAACCCGGCTATACCCAAACTTTAGCGAAAGTTTGCGTGAAATATACCGAAACGACCATCTCGATCCAAGGATCCCAATTCAACTGACGTTGTGTCGATAGATGGTATGTATCCCATTATATGGACGTTTAAACGAATCTGTACAAAAATAGGGGGTTTGGGACCTGTCCAACCCGGCCCAATACCCCATGGGTCGGCTCGATCCAGGTCGACCCGACCCGGGTCCGGGTCCGGCCCATTTGGGTGTGGCCCGGCTAGGAAGCCGGCCGTGGCTTAGCTCGTGGTGGAGCGGGGTGCAAAGGCGGGGGGCGCGACCCCCAAGTTTCCGAAATGGCGGACCCTAAGGAGTCCGCCTTGTGTGCTGGTCGGGGGTTTCAACCCCTCGGTTTTTCTGGAAAATGGCCTGCCATTATCGCCGGCTGGTTGAGCCACCGCGAGACCCGTGGGGGTCCCACCTCCTGGAGCGCCGATGTTCGGAAGAGCCTGGCCGCCCCTGCCGGTGACCACCGCGGTGTTAGGCCGTGGCTCCCATCCTACCGGCACAGCGCGGCGACGTCGCGCCCCTCCGTAGCGGCCCACTCTGGCCGTGGCCTCGTTCGGCCAAACCGGCACGGCGCCGCGCTCCACCGCTGTGGCCCACTCTGACCACGGTCCTTTTCATTCCCGCTCCGTGCAACGGCACTGCGCCGCCATCACCAAAATCATCAATGAAGACCAACTTTAAAAAGGGGAGGAGGATCGGCCATGTTTGTGTGGTTCGATCTCCTCCCATTATGACGATAACAAGCGGTCATATTTAAATCCATGAAGATTGATAAAATACACTTGATCATAGGTAAACCCTACCTCGAAGGAAGTTTGTGGTTGTCAAGCGCCGCGGATGATGGCGTCATTCCCATTGTCGTCGGTATCTCCTCCCTTGTCGCAGAGGTGGAAGAGAATGAACAATATCGGGACCTCCAAGTCGACGTTCTGTGTTGAAGTCTTCGCGTTCTTCAACAAAGGTGAAGATTTTCTTCAAGGGAAATAGTGTTCTCTCCCAAAAATCCTCACACAACCAGGGAAGATAATAGAATAAGGCCTCCCCTTATTTTATTATTTTTCCAAGAATTTCAAATTTCCAAAATTCAAACACATCATTCAATTAATTAATTTAGTGTGTGTTTGCATTAAAGTTAATGTGAGGAGAGGAGAAGTCACCCAATTTATGGGGATGTTAAACCAAGTTAAGAAGAGTTACACAACATAAGAGGGGGGGTTTAGAGGAGTTAGGGAATGTGAAGGGTTGGGCTCATGTGGGACCCACCCCACCTTTATCCTCTCATGTGTAGTTAGTAACTAGTGGGTCCCATCGCAAATCCCACTCTTAGGATAAAACCACTTAAGTTAGGAATAAAATTTATTCCACAAATTTTATTCAATTCTTTATTAATCCCCAAAATTATACAACTCCACTCGAGGAAACACATCAACGGTAAAAGTCATCTTAAGAAAATATCGGCATTGTATGTTCATTGGTGCCCTCATATTTCAATTCTGATCACCAGTTCAATAGATAGAAAAACCTGCTCATTCTTTCACTGAACGTACTCGATCAAAACTTTGGAAATTGATTTCGGGGACACCAGGCCTTAGAATCAGGTGCCGTCAGAAATTGCATACTCGTAAAATCCCAATGAATTTAAGAAAAAAAAATTCCTTGAAATTTACGGGTCTTTATAACCACAAAGTACCATGCCCGAAGAATTTAGGGCACTAATGGACCTCAATCCATCACAGACTACTTGAAGTGTCCTGGGCTACTTGGGAAAGGGAACAAAAAAGGATCTAATAACCATCCACTCATAGATGTTGGGGAAAAAACCCTCCTCCATGAAATGGGGGTGTTTGGCATGAAGTGGTCAAATTGTGTGGGGACCGAATAAGAAACATAAAAACTAAATCATACCTATAGGTAATAGGCACTCATCCCAGCATAGGGGTTCTAAAACCACCCCACATACAAACACCCTCGTTAAAATTCATTCATAAGAAGCAGTCGAGGCACAAACATGTCACAACCCATTCCTGGAAAACAAATCCATATTTAACCCATTCTTGTTTTCATATTCGAGTGATTCTATTTAGATATGTTCATCACTATCAGAAAACTAACAGGCATAGCCACTAGCCAAGGAAGGGAAAAACTTCCAAATAGTAATTTAAGTATTCACACCCAGTTCTATTGTAAATTCACCACAACAAAAGTGATCCATGAGGTCCCTCAATGTAATAGAACCAAACAAATCCCAAACAACTTCATAGTAATAGAGAACCCTTCCCCATTCAAGACACCTCACAAGAATCAAAAGTAAACCTCACTAGAACAGAGCAATAGAGTTTTCATATTTTAATAGGCCATTCATTTAGATCCGGTTTTTCATTTGATTAACCAGGGTGATCACACAAGGATTCTTATTCATTATTCATCCATTTAATCAACCGAGTTTACGTGATATAATAGTTTATATGTCATATCTATTCAATCAAAAAATTATTTATAAAAAAATAGGTTCATTAGTGCACAATAAAGGACCACTAATGACCATGATTTTCAGTGGACATAATCCCATTCAATTCACAACATATAGGAAGAGATAAAGGAGTACAATTGCACTATCAAACAAACCCCTTAATTATTTTAAATCCATTTATTATCTTCATTATGGTTTGGTTTCATCCATCCCCATAAGAATAATTTTCATACCCACCTCGCATGACACATATAAAAGAGAGACAAAAAACACAACTTGGATGATCAATGATTGACATTTTTATCTTCGCGGCAACAATTGAGGAAGAGTGAATTGTAGGGGAGGAACATAAAGGACTCCAAGAATGAGAAAGAAAGGCTTCGGCATAGGCACACCACTAGCCTCAGGAAAGGGGAATCTGAATGCACAAAGGAATGAAATAAACCAGTCAAGAAGAAAGAAAGAAAGAATTATTGTGTGATAAAAAGGGCGAGATCTTGGACTTACAATATATAAAAATCATGAATGGATTTAAATATGGATCATGGTTTCACCTCACAGTTACACGGTTACACACGATGGAATTAATTATTATTTAAATAGTTCTCCTCAGAGTGGTTGGAAAAACAGTTGTGCATTGAAGGATTTCATTTAAATAGCCAAAAACGGGTCCGTTGAGGGTCTTCCCACTCCTAGGGGATTTAAAACATTGTTTAGGGTGATAAAAAACGGATATGAATGATTTTAAAAAGGTTAAAAGACATAAAAGTGGAATTATGGGAAAAATATGGAAGGAAACCCCAACACCCCTCTGTGGCCAATTTGTGAGACTCATAGGTGAAACCGATCAGTGGAGATGATTGGGTGAAGCTAAAACCATGAAGATGATCCCAAAAAGATGATCCGTAAAGAAAATTGGGTGAAGCTGATCATGTGAAATTGATTTGTGAAACCAATTTGGTGAAACCGATCTGTGAAACTGATTTGGTGAAACCGATCTACGAAACTGATTGGGTGAAACTAATCTTTGAAACTGATTGGTTGAAACTGATATCTGAAACCAATTTGGAAAAACCAATATGTAAAATCGATTTTGTGAAACCGATATGTGAAACCAATTTGGTGAAATCGATCTGTGAACCCGATTGGGTGAAACCGATCTGTGAAACCGATTGGGTGAAACTGATCTGTGAAACCGATTTGGTGAAACCCATCTGTGAAACCGATTGTTTGGAAATGATCTGTGAAATCGATTTGGTGAACCCGATCTGTGAAACCGATTCGGTGAAACCGATATGTGAAAACGATTCTATGAAAACGATTTGTGAAATAGATTTGGTGAAACCGATATGTGGAACCGATTTGGTGAAACTGATCTTTGGAATTGATTAGGTGAAACCGATTTCTGAAACCGATTCGGTGAAACCGGTCTGTGAAACCGATTTAGTGAAACTGGTCCGTGAAACTGATTCGATGAAACTGATATGTGAAACCGATTCAGTGAAACTGATCTGTGAAACTGATCTATGAAACCGATTCGGTGAAACGGATCTGTGAAACCGATTTTTTGAAGTCAATCTGTGAAACTGATTTGGTGAAACTGATCTATGAAACTTATTTGGTGAAACCCACATGTGAAACCAATTTAGTGAAAATGATCTGTGAAACTGATTTGGTTTAATAGATCTGTGAAACCGAATTGATGAAACTGATCTGTGAAATATATTTGGTGAAACCGATCTGTAAAACCGATTTGGTGAAACCGATCTGTCAATCTGATTTGTGAAACCGATATGGTGAATCTGATATGTGAAACTGATTTAGTGAAATTGATTTTTGAAACTGATTGGATGAAATTAATCTCTGAAACTGATCTCGGTGAAACCGAACTGTGAAACCGATTTTTGTGAAACCGATTGGCTGAAACTGATCTGTGAAATTGATTAGGGTGAACCTGATCTATGAAACTGATCTATGAAGATGATCTGTGAAGCTGAGTAGTGAAGTTGATCTATGAGGCTGAACAGTGAAGCTGATCGGTGAAGGTGATCTGTAAAGGTGATCTGTGAAGCTGATATATGATGATGATCAGTGACGTTGATCATTGAAGCCGATATGTGAAGCTGATCAGTGAAGTTGATCAGTGAAACAAATGGGTGGGAGTGATTGATGAGTCTAGAACACCCCAACCCTTAGAATTTGTAAAGGTAATGGTCCAGGAGGGATTGGGCCATTAGATAAGATACCTCTCAAAATTTATTCCTACCCCGAGTATACAAGAGTAACCCAAACAACCCCTCTAGAAGATACCACTTGGAGAAAAACCACCCTAAACAACCATACAAATCACAAGGATTACATTTTCCCAACACATGGATTAGGGAGTTATTTCCTCCACATCAAGATACTATCTGCTTTGGGTGGGACAGACTCACCCATACGAGTTTAATCACATCCACCTTAATGTGTCTTGATTTGGGAGCAGGTCCTCCCTTCCCCATATATTAGGAAATTTCATAAACATTCACTTGGCGTGGAAAAAAACATCTCATAAACCAACAAGGTCAGCATTACATCACAACAAGTCACAAAAACAAGAACAACAAGGATGGATTGGAATGACAACTCAAAACAGCTTTTGGTACTGGGCGCACATTTGAGCTTCTCACTCCCAAGTACTCTCCTCGAGGCTATCATGCCTCCACAACACACGAACCAATGGGGTGGCTCATCCATGAAGCACTTTCTCTATTTAATCCTCGATCCTCACTGGTTTCTCCATGAATATAGCATCATCCCATATATCCAACTCCCCCTAGTCAATGACATGGGAGTCATCATATAGATATCGATGATGATCAGAGACATGGAAAATTTCATGGATCCCTTCCAACTAAGTTCACAATGCCAGTTGATATGCCACCTCACTGGCTCGCACCAACACTTAGAAAGGCCCGATGAACGTAGGAGAGAGCTTGCTCCCTTTTTCAAACCTTCGCTGCCCACATCAAGGAAAACCTTCAAGAACACATGGTCACTATCCTCAAACTCCAAGAGCCTCCTCCTATGATCAGAATACGACTTCGGATGGTCCTAGGATTCCTTCATCCTCCCACACACCAGCTGAACCTTCTCTGTTGTGCTCTGTATTACCTCTAGGACAAAAACACTTGGATCTAGAACCTCGGTCCAACACACTGGTTGACGACACGACCTCCCATACAAGGCTTAAAATGGTGTCATCCCAACAGTAGAGTGATATCTATTATTGTAGGAAAACACTACCAAGGAAAAATGTCATTCCCATGATCCCCTAATGTCCAAAACACATGCCCGTAGCATATTCTCTAATGTCTGGATGGTTTGCTCTGTCTGCCCATCTGTCTGAGGGTGGAAAGAAGTGCTAAGACGTAGCTGGGTGCCAAAAGCATGATAAAATCCCATCTAGAATTTTAAGTTAAACCATTCATCCATATTCGAGAATATGGACCTTGGAACTCTAGGAAACCACACCACCTAATACACGTATCTCTATTCTAAGGCATCCACTACACTTGAATCCTTGATCGCTTGGAAGTGAGTAGATTTCATCAATCGGTTTACCACTACCCAGATAGCATCATAGCCTCCTTGAACCCTAGGTAATCCTATAAAAAATTCCATCAAGATGTCATCCCACATCCAATCAGGGACATATAAAGGATACACCAATCCTTCTGATACATGGTGTTCAACCTTCACCTTTTGACACACCAGGAACCTTTCCCTGAACTCAGCCACTTCCCGTTTCACCCTGGGCCACCAAATCTATTCAATCAGGCCTCGTTACTTCTTGGAAACTCCAGGGTGTACCTCTATAAGTGAGTTATGGAACTCACAGAGAACTCCCTCATGCATCACCTCTAGGAAAAACAACTTACCACTGAAAATCATCTGACTCTGACCATCCAGTGACCACCCTTCCGGAGCACTGCCTTGGTTAACCCGATTGCACATCACATTACTCTCTATGTCTCCCCACTGACACTCCTACAACTGCTGCAATATAGAGGACTAAACTATCATCTAAAACATGCATCCTCTACCACCATCCACCCTTGCATCCAAGAATAGGGAAGACAACTCCTCCATTTCCTTCCAAGAATCCACAGATTCTTGAATAGATTCCCTCCTTGACTTCCTAGTCAAGGCATCTGCCACAACATTCCCCTTACCTTCAGTGTAAGAGATCCTAAAGTTGAAGTCCTGAAGAAACTCTGCCAACCATCATTGCCGCATGTTCAGTTCCCGTTGGTAAAAGATATGCCTCAAACTCTTGTGATCTGTGAATACCACAAAGTGCTTCCCGATGAGTTAATACCGCCACAACTTCAATGTGAACACTACCACAGTAAGCTCTAGGTCATGTTTGGCATAGTTATGATCATGAGGACGTAACTGCCTATACCTATAAGATATCACTCCTTGCTACTGCATCAGAACACACCCTAGGCCAAGTCCAGAAGCATCATAAAATACCTCATACAAAACCCCTTCCTCTGGAAACCGGAGCACTAGAGTGCTAACCAACATTTCCTTCAGATAGCTGAACGCTGCCTAACACTACTCACATTATACGAAGGCCTATTCTTTTCTGGTCAAAGCTGTCAATAGAGAAACAACTAGATAGAATTCGGGTACGAACCTCTGATAATATCATTCCAAACCTATAAAACGGCGTACCTATGTCAAATTCTTGGGTGCTTCCCCAGAAAAAACTGCTTAAACCTTTGATGGATCAACCACTACCCATTGCTGAGACACCATGTGTCCAAGGAAACAAACTTCTCGTGTCATGAACTTACACTTGGACAATTTCCCAGAGAGATGATGATGCCGAAATATTTCCAAGACAATCTTAAGGTGCTTAATATGTTCCTCCTCTAATATGGATTGGATAAAAATGTCATCGATGAACACAATGATGAACCGGTGCAGAAAATCATGGTAAACAGAGTTCATGAGCCCCATCAGCACAACAGGTGCATTCGTAACACCGAATGACATAACTACGAACTCAAAGTGACCATTTCTACTCCTGAAAGCAGTCTTTGGAATATCACTATATTTCACCCATAACTAGTGATACCAATACCACAAATTGATCTTAGAGTACCAACCTGATCCCCTCAGTTGGTCAAGGAGATCATCTATCCTTTGGAGAGGGTAACGGTTCTTGACAGTTACCTGATTCAGTGACTGGTAGTCTATGGATAGTCTGAGACCCTAATCTGCCTTCTTCCTGAACACGACCGGAGCACCCCATGGTGACATGCTAGGTCAGACAAATCCCTTCTTCACCAAATAATTCATCTGAATCCACAACTCCTACATCTCAGAAGGCACCATTTGATAAGGATCCATGGAAATCAGAAGACCACCGGGTTGTAATTCTATCTCAAACTCAACGTCATGTCGAGGGTGTAGTGTCACAACCTCCTCAGAAAAAATGTCAAGGAACTCTCTAAAAACTCTCGAAACATACATCATCTCCACATATTCTTATTTTTCTAAAATATCGGCTAAAATTGAAAAAAGAGGGTCCACACGCCATCTCCCTAACTGACAACTCTGTTCACCATCAAAGGCCATACGCTGGCCATCCTCATCGGAGATCATGACTCTTCTTCAGAAGAAGTCGATAATGGTATGCACCAAAAATAGCCAGTCGATGCCTATGATGACATTTTATGGATGCATTTGCAGCACAATGAGACATCCACTAGACTGATGTGGCCCTAACATCAGTATGCATCCTCTATAAACATGAAACAGGCTGGGATGACCCCCAACTAGTGTACTTAGAACAAGGTATCTGGAGATTATCTCTATGTCTATGCCCAAGGAATGGGATAGACCGGGTGTAAAAAGGAGTGTGAATCTCCTAAATCAAACAAGGAACAAGTAAGAGTTCTAAACAAGTTGATCGTACCTTGAACGACTTTCGGACCAGTCGGAACTGCTGCCTCTGCAGCGTGAAACTGCCCATGCCCAGCTCCTCTGCCTCATGGATATCGGCCACCTCCCCAACCATGCCCAGGTTGAGGTCCTTGAGGAGAAACATGGAGGAAGTCTCCTCATACCACGTCTACTCTTGGAGGAGTGGGATGTCATTGTCCCTATTGCTGCTACTGAAATGATGTAGTAGGAAACTGCTGCTACAGAGGTGGGCGCTAAACCTACCCACCCCCATTGTACTACACTCTGTGTGGGCACTAATTAAGAAGGTGAAAATTGCTCCCATAGATGAATCACCTCAATCCTGGTCCCTTGAGGAAAGGGTGGGGACTAGGAGATCGAAACTGTAACTGTTGGGGCCTACTCCCCACTGGTCGAAACCTAGAAGGCCCTAACGTTAAAGGCATGCTATTGACGGCCAACCCCTTTGATGAGACCAACTATCTCCCCTCTCGCAGAACACCTCCCAGTGTGTGCATCCTTTCTACCAATTCAGCATTCTTATGGACCTCCATGTATGACAGTAGGGTCAAAGGAGTAACAACATACTGAAGAGAAGGTCGGAGTGCCTCCTCAAAACGTCTCGTCTGAGACTCCTCATCCAGAAAAATGTCTAGAGAAAATTAAAGGAGATACTTGAACTTGATTACAATATCCCTTACTAACATGCTCCCCTTCTAAAGGGAGAGAAGCTCCTATGAATTTTCCTCCTTCATCATGGAAGAGAGGAATTCCACCCAGAATTTCCTCTAAAAGACAGCCCACAAAACTTCATCCTCCCTCTTCTCCCAAAGATAGAGATTCCACCACTGACGGGACACTCCACGCATTTGGCTTACTTCTAGAGGAAGCCAATACTCCATCAGTACCCAGATCAAGATGAAATCTATCACCGGTTCCTTGATCGAGCTCTCTGTCTCCATGTTTGAGACGCTTCCCTTGTACTTTCCAATGGTCTACCGCTGAAAGGCACAAAGCGTTCTATGCCACTGGTCATCCTCCTCCTCTCGACTAGCCCTCTGCTGATAATCCAAAATAGTCTCCTAGGACTCGATTCCATGAACTCCCTATGGTCTTCGTCCAGGTGCTATATCTATAATGTAAACAAGGAATGCCTAAGCCTAAGTACTGTAGAATATTTCCTTAAATTTTTACTTAATATTATTATTTATTTATTTAAATTCCAAGAACACCCAGAACACATAAGAACAGATGTCATTATGATGCATTTACCTTTCATAAGGTCTCTACCCTACAATCAGTGTAGCCTCACTTGTTTTTTTCGGTTGGTTTAGAGTCCTTACAACGGATCATGGGGGCCCTAAAATCTCATGTCCTAGTCGGTCTTCCCTAGCCTATTTCATGCACCACGATTTCTTAACATTGTTTCCCTACCATCCAATGAAATCCTCACTGTTCCTAACCCCATGATCCATCATAACTCTCAACCCTCTCAACTGATACCATTCTATCACGACCCACCTTCACCATGATGAGGTAAGGGACAACAGATTTCCAGACCCTTCCTTCCTCAAGTTGAAAGAGAGATAATTACACCTAAAACTGAACTTCAATAGGTCCCGAAGTGGAGACTAGCACCATGGGTATAGAATCACATGAAAAATGGAAGGCATGACCCTTTTTTGTTTGTAGGATTATGAGATAAGAAAGTAAATCCCAAAACACACCAAAATTAGGGGTAGAGGTAAAGGAAAAACAAATCGTTCCCATATGCATGTTCCAAAAGTAAGTTCTACAAAGTACAAGAAAACTCCAACAGAATTTACCAATGAAAAGAAAAGCAGCAAAAGAAACTGCCCCAAAGTCCAAACTAGTAGGTTCTAGCACATTATTCGATGTCCTCCTAGAATCCTGAAATTAGATTTATATACATAGGGTGAGTATACAGGTATACTCAGTAGGGAAAAACAAAAGCTCTCATGCACGAGTGGGGAGGCATACTAATGTATTGTGAAAAAGGAGATAACCAAAGCACCTAACAATGAAACTTTCCACCTAAACCTCCCCAAGGCACACTCCATAAATAATTCAAGTCAAGTAAAGTAGTAATAAAACACATCGATATTTGGGTACCCCACGACACTTTCACACTGGTTATTGAAGACATCCTATATATCAGACCTCCCCTGCCATTCTCACCATAGTCCCACAGCCATACCCTTCACTCGCACACCTATGCTACCACAACCACACATCACACCCGCTTACACCGGGGCCACAACAACCAAACATAACCACACCCACAGACACTTGGGCCGGAACATCTACAGCTACGCCAGAAGACACCTGGGCCTCATCCTGAAACTACTTGGGAAACAACCAGCCCGTGCACACCTGTTCCAACTACCACAAAGTACCCTGCCCAAAGAATATATGGTTGTAATGGAAATCAAGCTATCATAGCCTACCTAAATATTCTTGGGCTACTCGGGAAAGGGAGAAGAAAATGAGCTAATAACCGGCCACTCATAGGAGTGTTGGGAAAAACACCCTCCCCCATAAAATAGGGGTGTTTGGCATGAAGTGCTAAACTTGGGTGGGGTGCGAATAATAAACATAATAAATAAATTATTACTATAGGTAACAAGAACTCATCCCAGCCTAGGGGTTCTGAAACCATCCCACATACAAACACCCTCGTTACTATTTATCCGTAAGAAGCACCCTAGCCATAAACATGTCACAACTCATTCATGGAAAACAAATACCCATTTAACCTATTCTTGTTTTCATATTCGAGTGACTCCATTTAGATATGTTCTTCACTATCGGGCAACTAACAGGCATAGCTACATTCCACATAATGGAAAAAAAATCCAAATAGTAATTTCAGCATTCACACCCAGTTCTCTTGTAAAGTCACAACAACCAAAGGAATCCATGAGATCCCTTAAAGTACTAGAACCAAACCAAGACCCAAAAACTACCCAAAAAAGTAGATCCCATCCCCATCCATGTCACCTAACAATCATCAACCGTAATCCTCATCAAAACAGAGCAAGGGAGTTTTCAAATTTGAATATGCCATTCCTTTAGATCCATTTTTTCCATTTGGTTAACCAGGGGGATCCCACATGATTCTTATTCATTGGGAGTCCATTTAATCAACCGAGTTTACGTGATATAATAGTTTCCAGGTTACATCCATTCAATTACATAATTATCGAGAAAAATAGAGGTTCATTAGTGCACAAGAAAGGAACACCAATGACCACGATTTTCAGTGGACATAATCCCATTAAATTCAAAACATATAGGAAGACATAAGGGAGTACATCAGCATTATCAAACACACCCCTTCATTCTTTTAAATCCATTTACTATCTTCATTAAGGTTTGGTTTCGTCAATCCCTATAAGAATCATTTTCATACCCACCCCACATGATACACAGTAATGAGAGACAAAGAACCCAACATGGATGAACTATGATCGATGTTTTTATCCTCGCGCCAACAACTATGGATGCACACATTTCTGGGGAGGAACTCAGAGGACTCTAATAATGAGAAGGAAATGATTTTGAATAGGCGCACCACTAGCCTCAGGAAAGGGTACTCTAAATGCACAAAGGAAAGAAATAAACCTACCAAGAAGAAGAAAGAAATAATTCTAGTGCGATAAAAAGAGATAGATCTTGGAGTTACATGATATGAAAATATTGAACGTCTTTAACGATGGATCATGGATTCACCTCACAGTTAGATGATTAAACATGACGGAATTAATTATTATTTAAATAATTCTCATCGGAGGGGTGTCCCAAATAGTTTTGTGTTATAGGATTTCATTTAAAGAGAGGAAACTAGGTCTGTTGAGGGTCTCCCCACTCCTAGGGGATTTAAAATGTTGTTTATGGTGCTAAAAACATATTTGACCCACTTTAAAAAGGATAAACGATGTAAAATTGGAGTTACGGGAAAATTAGGGAAGGAAACCCCAACACACCTCTGTGGCCGATTTGTGAGACTCTAGGTGAAACCAATTGGTGGACCTAATTGGGTAAAGTTGATCCCATGAAGCTGATCAGTGAAGCTGATTGGGTGAAGATGATCCTGTGAAGCTGATATGTGAAACCGATTCGGTGAAACTGATCTGTGAAATCGATTTAGTGAAATGGATCTGTGAATTCGATTTGAAGAATCTGATCTGTGAAACCGATTGGGTGAAACTGATCTGTGAAATCGATTGGGTGAAACCGATCTCTGAAACTGATTTGGTGAAACCGATATGTGAAACTGATTTGGTGAAATCGATATGTGAAACCGATTTGGGGAAACCGGTTTGGTGAAACCGATCTTTGAAATCGATTTGGTGAAACCGATCTGTGAAACCGATTTGGTGAAACCGATCTCTGAAATCGATTTGGTGAAACCGATCTGTGAAACCAATCTAGTGAAACCGATCTATGAGACTGATTTGGTAAAACCGATCTGTGAAACTGATTTTGTGAAACTGATATGTGAAACGGATTTTGTGAAACCGATCTGTGAAGCCAATTTGCTGAAAATGATCTGTGAAACCGATCTCTAAAACCAATTGTGTGAAACTGATCTTTGAAACCGATTTGGTGAAACCGATATGTGAAACTGATTTGTAGAAATGGATATGTGAAACTGATTTGGTGAAATGGATCTCTGAAACTGATTTGGTGAAACGGATCTGTGAAACCGATTTGGTGAAACCGATCTGTGAAATCGATATGGTGAAACCGATCTATGAAACTAATTTGGTGAAACCAATATGTGAAACTGATCAGGTGAAACCGATCATTGAAACCGATTTGGTGAAACCAATCTATGAAACAGATTTTGTGAAACCGGTCTATAAAACAGTTTTGCTGAAACCGATCTCTGAAACCGATAGGTTGAAACTGATCTGTGAAACCGATTTTGGTGAAACCCATATTTGAAACCGATTGGGTGAAACTGATATTTGAAACCAATTTGGGTATGACAGATCTGTGAAACCGATCTGTGAAGTTGATCATTGAAGCTGATTAGTGAAGCTGATATGTGAAGATGACCTGTGAATCTGATCTGTGAAGCTGATTTGTGAAGCTGATCTGTGAAGCTGATCTCTAAAGCTGATCTGTGAAGCTGATCTGTGTAGCTGATTTGTGAAGTTGATCAGTGAAGCTAATCTGTGAAACTGATATATGAAACAGAAGGGTGGGAGTGATCTATGAGTCCAGGACACCCCAACCCTTTGAATTTTCCAATGTAATAGACCAGGAGGGTCTGGTCCATTACAATCACTCCCCCGTACCAAGATTTTTTACTCTAAAGAAATGAACAATATTCATATATTAATTTTAAAATCTAATGTACATGTGAAAATGTTTTTTTTATTTTTAAACAAAACATACATCATATTATGATCATTACTATTAATCATTTTGATTATTTAATTTCATTTTAGTCATCATGTTTCACCTATAAATATTTATCCCTAAACTTATCAGATATATTTCTCTTACACTAAATGATATATGTTTTAATTAGTTTTTTTAAACTTAAAAGCATTAAAAATTTAAATATGTTCACTATATCCATAAATAACCTATTTATTTGCTAAAATTAAATTAAATTCATAAGGAATTTTCAGGTATTATATATAAATTTATTATTTGTTGTGTAAAATTTGAAAAATAAAGGATTGGAAAAAAGATTTTTTTATATCTTAAAGTAAAATTAAATGTATGTGTGAAAAGTATTTTTTGGGAATTCTCCTCCAATAGAATATTTATATCTACAATGTATCACTAATTGTCTTCAATGAGGATTGCATGCTTTAAACATTTGAACATAATAATTATTCATTATCAAATCTCATTTTCTTCTTCCCTTCCCACTTTTATGATTTTCTAGACATTGAGGGATCATGAAATTAAATAAATGGGGTTAATTTATACTTCCCCATGTTAATATAATTTACCATGACATTCAAATAAATAAATTCTATTTGAGAAACCAAGAGAAATGATGTCCACCCATAGACTCACCCTTCACTATTTATATTTATTTTAACAAAAATATTATTTTTTGTAGAGTTTTAGATTTAAATGTGTCTCATAACATGGAAAATTATGAAAGTTTATAGCTAGGAATCATTGGAGAAGTTGGAAGGTGGACGATATAATAGAGGGAGATACTAATTTAGATTATGTCTTTGTTCATATGTGTCTCTGGGTCATATAATCAAGGGCTTTCATTCCATGTATTATATATATTTTGATCCATGTGAGGATTCATTATCAACCTATATAAAAAAAAGTATTATCCAAAAAATAAAATAAATATTGAGTTTTAATGGGTTAAAAATCAATTAATTGTTCAAATCGATGGTTAAGGGATGATTCACATCAGCAATCATAAGAATTATCACATAGAAATAAAAAATTCACAATTGATAAAAAACAATTTAAGTGATTTGAAATTGACATAAATATAATAAATCAAAAAACACACACACAAAAGAAATTTGAATCCTAACATAACATAGTTTATCCTCTCACTGACACACATCTTTTATATTGAAATCAATTCATGGTTTGTTTTTTATTTACATTTAGGAATGTTATAAACAATATAAAATTAACACCGATACAATATAAGGGTACCAAATTAACATATTTATTTGGATTCGGAAGAAAAAAAATCATATTTTGTCCTTAATAAAATTAAAAAATAGCCACACTATTAATTTACCTCCACGTAAATACAAAGAAAACATTATTAATACTGAAAAAATAAAACATCTAACTAGAATAATTATTATAAGAATGGAAATAATTTGATAATATATCCTTATTGTATGTGACTACATACTACCCCCTTTATTTTGTATAAAAAGATTGAAAATTGGGGATTATACAAAAAATAAATAAACAATTATGGAAGGGATATAAATTTTTTGGGAAAAATCCCACAAAAGTGTATTGTACATTGATTTCACATTGTTGTATAATAGTAATAACTCATTCCCAATATGATATTGTATGGGTTTTCATTAATAAGAACCACCATAGTAAAATAGTTCTAGTGTTTGGCTACTTTCGTTGGACATGTAAAATGCCTTTCTTAGAGTATAACATGACCCTGAACTTTAATGAAATGATATTATGGACTTTTTGATTTGGGAAAAATACATAGGGTTGATACCCAACTTATATGGTTTATGGAGTTAATATGTACACTAATAAATGAATTTTATTTCTAGGATATATAATTTATATCATTTTGTCTAGAAACCCAAATTATCTTTCTTAAAATAGCCTTTTACTAATATCCTCATAAACTATAGTGGAACTCTCATCCAACTTCACCCACATCACTTACTTATCAAACACCTTAGTTGGGGATTTAGATTCTTCGTTTCAGTTAGTAATCAATGGTGACCAATATTTATAGTATATGAAAAATAATTGATTATGATTTTTTAATTTAAAAATAATTAATATATGTCAATTTAAATCACGTTCAATTCTCTGGTGTTTCATCAACAAACTTTAGGTTTCATGCTTCTTTTATTATAAAATACAGGTTGGTGATGTTGTGGGTATGGTTCTATTAGTTCCTTAACCTCGCGTACATCTTTATTTTCACATGAATGAATAATTTATAGAGATATCAGTGGTGTAGATGATTCATCAAAAAAAAATTATATAAAACCTATAAAAATATACATAGAACTCATTAAGTTCATTGGATAGTGGATCAAGGAACTCAAATTTAAACATTTTCTAAAAGAAATTAAGAAATACATGAAAAATAAATTCCTCACAACAAATTATAGAAAATCCATGATTTTCATTGAGAAAAATTCATTATATCTTCCCAAGAGAGTTTTCTAAACTCAAAATCATTTTTCTTATATGTTTTTATTGATTTTTTTAAAAAATTAGTGTGAAATTAGAAAAAGTGTATGATATTTTTTTTATGTTTTAAAACCATTCCAAATTGATGATTAAACCATATCATGTGGTCACAAAAAAAATTAAATTATTATTTTATAATATAATTTATTATACTAGAAACCTTTGGGTTGAAATATGATGGAGGCATGATAAAAATAATTTATTTATTTTTTCTTACATTTATTCATTTAAAATAATTGAAAAAACACAAGAAATTATATTTTTAGATGAAAACTAATATGACATAAAATTATTGAGGAATAAAGTGGAAAATAATTTTTTGAAGAACACTATTGTCCCAAAAAATTTACTAATGAATACTTATCTTTTTTCAACTTAAATGAAATTGTTTCAAATATTATATTTTACTTATCTTATCACCCATTTAAAATGTATTTATCTTTTATTAAAAACATTAACATGAAAGATAACCTCATATTGTCCATGGTTATAAAATTAGATCATATATAATGAAAAAATTCATGCCCCATCATATGATGGGTTATGATTCAATAGACAAGGAAAATGATACAACCACACATCATAATAATTCTAGTTGTTTATATATTCACATAATTTAAAATCATAAAGAATGATAAAGGCATAAATATAAATCAATGTACATACTAGTTAACCACCTTTAGAAAGGTTGTGTGAGGCTCAGAATCCCAAATCCCTTATAATTACATGTTATAAAGGCCCGGTGTCATGAGGCCTAAATTGAAATATCTACTCTTATAATATTTTCTCTCATCCCTGCTAGATTATCAAATGTGAAACATTATTATTACCTATATCAACTCATTGGTTTCACATTATATTTATTTATTACTACTACTGTTTGATGACACCATCACTAAAAATTTAATGGAATCATCATGTTCAAAATCTCTAGACTATAATTATAAGCACTCCACTTGGGTTGCTTAATGACCCAACATCTTTGTTTCTTAAATAATCTTGATGTTCTAAAGACTCATAGACCAAAGGCCTAATTTGTTTTCTTTAAAAATGATTAAAAATACAAATTACCTTTTTATTATTACCCTTATGTTGTTTCGATTGTATTTTTCATACTAATATAGTGATATAACACCTCCTATAATACATGTGAAATTTCTCTCCCATAAGGATTTGAGCCTCAGTTTTATGAAGGATTGCATAGTGAATTTACCACCCTTGTAATTCCATGAATTTTTTACATCTCCATTTATATAGAGAAATGATATCTTAGATCCAAGAGAAGAAAAACTATCACTTAAATTACAAGTTTTATAATGAATGTGAGAGAAAAAACAACGAAATAATATCCTCCCTACAGAGTGTGAACATTTCAAAATACTGAATTGACTAACTATTAAAATAAGGAATAAAATATTTGTAATATCATTCAATATTATTCAGTTATCCATGTGGAATATATGTCATGTATCTTCATCTTTATTTTAGTCCACATTCTAGTGACATGAGAATGACTCCAACCAAAGATGCCCCTCCATGTTTTAAATAGACAGCTCTAACTCAATAGGGATCTTCTTGTTCCACATATAAACATATATTCTCCTTTGATAAATTTATTAATAGAATTATTTATAGGGTCACAACCTTGTATTGGTTAATTTAGGTGACCTAGGATTAACTCTATATTTTGATTCATATTTATCATGAAAAATTATAACTCCCTATAACATAAACAACCCATGATTTTCAATATTTATTAGATGGTTTTCTAATTTGTTTTCACATATTTTTTTCTTTTAGAGTTTTATATAAGTGAAGAAAAACTCTTATATATAAAACCTATATAATACAAAGTGGAAACTTCTACTTAATGTTAATTTAATACCATAATAAAATAATTTTTAAATTTAAAGTCATGTTTTATTCAAAACATATTGGATTCTTTTATGAATTATCTCCATAAAATAAATATAGTTATTGTTATAGTCCATACTCATTTTTAATACTTCTGAGAAACAATTGAATACATGGGATGAGAAAAAACAAATACCGGTAAGGGATATAAAAATAATTTAAACACAATAATCTATTTTGAAATTCATTAAAACCCATAAGGATGTTTTAATTTTATCTTAATAAACTTTGATTTTAAAATAATAACTTCTTAATATGGAAATCTTATTTTTACCCCAATAATTTTATTAACATTTCATAATAAACCATAAACTAAAAAATCATAATTCACGAGGGCTTCTTGAAAAATAATGATTTTTCCTCTTGAAGACAAACTTTTTACACATATGTGATAACAAAAAATCCTCTAAATCAAAGCTTAATTTAATATATTATAAAATCAAAATATTTCAATAAAAATAATCCCAAAATATAAAATTAAATATATAAAATGATAAAAATATAACTAATCACATGGATTATAGTAACTTATTTCAAATTGATGTAATTCATATTGTTATACATCTTATTCATACCATCAAGGACTTCTTCCAAGATATCAAAATTAATTGGGAAAACATACACTATATACCCATGTTACATTATCTCATGAGACTTATCAAAGAATAAAGGGGATATAAAAATACCTTCACCTAAATTACTATGTCTAATTCATTCATCATATAAAAAATCGGGTAATCATTAAAATAAATAATCAAAATACACATTTGTATTGAAAAATAGCATATGAAATGTTAATGTTTCCCAAGTCAACAAAAAAACCACATGATAATATGATATCCGTTGAAATATGCTGGATGGTATAATTTGATAATATCCCTATTAAAGTATTTCAATAATAAATGTATTTCTACATTGATGAAAATACCCTTAAAACACCTTTCAAACCTTTCTTTGAAAACATGATAAATTTTTTCTTTTTCTCTTGTAAAAAATTTAAATAATAATTTCTATACTATTGAGGATATTCATTTATTAAAAATAAATATTGAAATTTGTAAGGGAATATTCAAATAAATTAATTATAATTCTAGTAGTAATATCCATTCATTCCATTTATGTTAAAATAGAACATTCTTTTCACACTTTTATAAAAAGTGAAAATTGGGTCACATGGAAAACATTTGATTTTTTTTATTAATTTTTAAGAAAATTCAAAAAGTTATTTTAAAATAAATTTCAGAGATATTTTAAACATAAATTATAATAATCTAGAAAAATTATAGAGAATTTATATATGGAGGATAAATACATTGAAAGTAAAACATTAAGATAATTTTTTAATGGAAAATCCACTATGACTTTAGTAACTTATGAATAAAATATCAAATAAAGGATTGAACTGGAAGAGGTCTTACAAAAAACATTAATATAAATAAATGGTTTATAAAATACATACATATATAAATATGTACACCACACATAAGAAAACATGTTGTTATAATGGAATGAGTCTCAATAAAAGGAAAATGAGATGGTAAATCCCCACCTCATGTCTCAAATAATTTGTGTAGTTTCTTTAGCTACTAAAGAATAAAATTATATTAGTTTTAAACTTCAGTAATAATGATTTTTATGTTTATTAAATAATAATAATTACTTTTATTTCATTTATTACCATGTCCTGTATAGGAACTAAAATATTTATTTCTACTTTAGATGTGTTGATAATGTTCAGTTCATAATTCCAAAACATCTTCGATAGGCTGACCACGATTAAAGGGGTATGGTTCCATTATCTAAATAATTTTAATCATGAAATAATTACCATGTTTATATAAAATAATGTCTTATAATCATCCATTAATGATAGACATGAAAAATAAAATACATCACGTATTAGAGGTGGTAATCCAAACACATGATCGAGCTACATTACATTTTTCCTAGGTGAAATAGTAATAATTTGAGTAATATATTAACATTAAAAAATAATAAATATATCATGAATATCATATATATAAAATAAATCTACCATGACAAAAATCCTGTCTAGGATATGATGAAAAATTAAATACATCACTTTGTGGTGGTGGTAGTACGGACATACGTATAACCAATGTTTTCATTCCACATGGGATAGAAAAAAAATATGAATATGTGTTTTGAAAACCTAATAATAAAATTTTATATGTGTTATATTATTATTTTATTATTAAATCAGGGTTTAATAAAATTTCAATTTGTTATAATAATAAAATAACATGAAATAATCAATTTAGAATTTTACCTCTTATTTGGAAAACTTCCCTCAGCTAAAATCTTAATATTTCATAGGTTGGTGTTTCAGTGTGACAAGAAGCTCTAGGAAAATAAAATGAAGGTTGGGTTACAAGAATTGGTTGAGATACGTGGATAGATAAGTGTGAGTAATAGATTATATGAGATACCCTTTTATAAGTGATGTGGTTGGAGAACTTGAAATACTTGAAATATTATTATATTATATGTGTCTATCACATGATAAATAACACCAAACAACCTTATATTAAAATATTAGTAATATAAGGTTTAAATATATTCATCAAAAAGTTATATTGAATTATGGGTCATTTTAAACCTTATCATTTGGTTTGACCACATTTTTAACTATGTTTAACCTTAACCATTATTCCATGTTTTTCACTATTTAAGGGTTAAGTAATTTTTAAAATACCAAGCGGGATATAAATGAAAAATTAATGATAATGTACAAAATTTATCATAAAATTTATTCAATATAATATTTCTATCATATTAAAATTACTAAAAAATAATTTTTAAACATTAGATACTATTTAACGTCATTTTTTGAACTATTCATATATCTTAACTTTAATGGCATTAGGATAATTATCTAATTAGAATATAAATTATATCACCAATAAGAATACATTATAATGATCAATTTATTTTTTGGTGACAAAATAATATATCCCATATATATTAAATTTATTGTTTTTAAAAAAATTATTTACTTTTTCAATTTCTTTCATAAGAGAAGCGACGACATTGCATAAGTGTTCAAAGAAATTATAATATATTTAAAAATTTAACATTAATTACAATAATAAAGTTAATTTATTCATATTGGAAATTAATATTTATAATCATTCATATATTCATTTTTATCCACATGATAACATGTTATAGATATTAAAATAGCATGAGAGTGACATTTTGTAAATTTTCATACAATATAATAATATAATGTTCAAAATAAAATTCAAGTTGTAAAAATGACATAATTTAATTTTTGTGATTGTAATGGTGTAAATTTAACCATAAAATTATATTAATTAAACTTTGTGGTTGATTTTGAGACCTTATCCGTTAGTTTAGACCATAATTAACTCGTTTTCCCATTAAAATATTGATAGACTTTTACCATGGTTTATATTCATTATGAATAAAAATGAATTTAAAAAATTAACCAAATTTTAATCCATTTATTCCAAAATTTTAAATCCATATATAATTTTTCAATTTGTAGAATTAGCATAAATTGCATTTAATATTAGTGTACAAAAAGCAATGAAATACAATTTATAGAAAGTTAAATTATTAAGAATAAAAATAAAATTATTGAAAAATAAAATATAGAATTGATTCTTATGAAATGGATTAGATTATTTTTAATAAAATTTATCTTATATTAATTTAAAATAAAATAAAAAATATAATGTTAATTTTTAAATACCTTATTTAAAGAAAATAAATGATAATTTTATAAAAATTTCCATTTTTCGTGACTCACTCAAAAATCAATTTTGTGAGTAAAATAAGAAAAAATAATCATAATTGTATCATTATCTAATGATTCTATGAATTATTTTCCATTATTCCAAATATAATTTCTAAAGTTGGTATAAATTATTTATAATATTTACAAACAAAATGCAATAAAAACCAATTTTCAAGAAAATATATTTTTAATTGAAAAAATGAATTCATTCTCATTCCATTCCAAATAACGATAATTAAATAAATATTATTTTTTAAAACTTATTTTATAATATAATTAATGTTTTATAATAATTTATCAGTTGTGATTAATTTAATATATTAAGATAAAAATGCATTTCAGACATAAAAGTGTTTTAAAAAAATATCTCTTTTACCTTCAATATTTTTTTTCTTATTTTCTAACCAATTGATAATAAATTTAACATTAATTATTCATTAAATTAAGGAAATTTTTTTTACATATCTTTTGTAATATGGTTATTCCTAGTCGTACACCCAATACTAACAGACAAGTTCTAACAATCGTATTTAAATAATAATATTTTTGTTGTATATCATGAATCATTTAAGTTTGATGTTGCATGTAGTATATGATATCATTCATATTATTATTTGTTGTAGAATTCAATATTAAAAGATTATCATTTTATAAGAATGAAGTTAATTGGTTTACACCATTAGCGGACTCTAATCCAATCATTCACTCCAACCCATTTTTTTTATATTTATCAATTGTAACATTTATAATTTCATTGTTTAATATTATCCACATTGGAATTTGAAGAGGAATGAATTAAATAAACCCAATAGTTATAAATCTTCATTTAAAGAGGTGTTTACCTTCATTAAAAACTATATCTCTTGAATCCATGATGTATAAATCTTCATGTGTTAGTGAATTTTGGGATCCAATTAATATCTTCATAAATAAGATGAAACTCCCAATAAATTCTAGTTATCATCATTATTTTTCCCCATTATAGTGAAAAAACATCATAATTTTATTTAAATATTTTTCTAATAGTGTTTTATAGAATCATTGAAGTAGCTTATTTTTTCAAGAAAAAACATAGTATGGGGAATACTAAATAATTAAAGAAAGTGTACTCTATGAATCACAACACATCCATATTCCTAAAATATTCATTATATTATTTTGGATATATCCCTTCAAATATGGATTATTAGTCCTTTATGTCTCTGAATCAGGGCATGGTCAAGATTTACTGGTTTGATGGATTTAACTTCTCTCATTGGAAGGAATGAATAAATTCCCTTCTTATATTGTTAAATATAATTTATTAATAGAACCAAAAATCCATCTTATCCTTTATTATTACACTCCAAATGATAATTTAATATAGTTGATATAACACTAGTTAAACACATTCATTTAATGAGTAGCTAATATGAAGACAATCAGGTTTTATATGAGGACATATTCTCAACACATCTTCCAATTATATTTGTGACTACTTTCACCAAAGTAGTCTATTTGGGATATTTAGGATGCAATAAATTTAAAGTGAAAAACCTAAGGAATAAGGTACCAACAATTTTTTTTTTCAAAATATCTTAGTTCTATATGATTGATGAAAATTTGATGTTAGGACTAGTTCATATACTCAAAGTCATCACAGGCTATCTATTTTCCCTCAAAATTAATATACCAAAAACTTAATAAGTAGGTGAAATTAATTTTAATTTTCCACCCACATAGAAATAATTTGGTAAATATCACATTAAAAATATTTAATACATTTATATAGAATAATTCCAAAACCTTCTTCACATTGAAGAAGAATCCATATTGATAAATATGGGAATGGATTTTCATTTTTATGAAAAGATAAATATCATTGTGGGAAAGTCTTGAAAAAAACATCTTTACATGAAAATAATAAGATTCAATACTTAAAGTAGATATGAAATCCTTCTAATAAAAATAATGATTTATTTTTCTTTAGAATCCCATAGAATATTTCAATGGAATTTTGTTATCAAGTGAATGTGAAAAAAACCACAAAAACATGTTGATTGATGAAAATTGAGATGTGATGATATCTAAATTCAATGATATTTAAAAAAAATATGGGATGGAAGATTTATAATCGATCAATGGTGCATTAGTGAAAGGTTCATTAAATGTCCAATTATTTTGAAAAAAGCACTACGTTTAAGGAATTACATCTTAGAAATAGTTTATGCGTCAATTTCACTAGTCATAGAATCTTGCAAATAGACATTACTTATAGAAAGAATATAACTCTTTTAAATGTTTTTTATATACCCAAAATTCCAAATATTCTATTCTCTGTAGATTTTCTATGTAAGAAGGTATTTTGGGTCTCATTCGAATATGATGAGTTTATCTTATCAAATGGAGCCATGTTTTTAGGGAAGTTTTACTCTAGCTATAAAACATATCAACTATTTATTAATTATATGATCTAATAATCTACTTATTTAATTGATACCCCCATTTTTTCCATGATTATCTATAACAAGTTAGTAAAAATTAATTAAAGACAATAAACAAGTTAAAATTTGTTAGTTTTTGAAATAAAATTAATAAATGTGAAACATGTATAAAATATAAAATAGTTGCAAAATTATTTCAAAGTATTGATAAAAATAATGATATGAAAGAAATAGTATATTATAATATTTTTGAATTAAATGGTTTCTCAACTCATTTTGGGAAAATGTTGTTTTTAATTTATGATGATTATAGTAGATATTTTCTTATATATCATGTTATAACAAAATACGAATCCATTAATATGTTCAAGAAATATAAAGAAGAATATGAAAACTAATTAAATAAAAGTTTTAAAGTATTACACTCAGATAGAGGTGGAGAATAAATTATGAATAAATTTAATGAGTTTTATAAATAAAATACTATAATTAATCAAAGTGATTCCCCATATACTCCTCAAAAATTATTGTAACATCCTGACCTGAACTATTATGTTCAAGCTAGAACGTCACAGGACCTCATCCACACCTCCTCGCATTCAAGAGGACACTGACTAGAAGCGGGGGTATAAGTCCGATAGTGGGGAGACTATACCACATGTAGCATATCATTAAGTAAGACAATATATAACAATAATAGGAGAATGAATAAATATTCACTGTAAATGGGGAAACTAAAGATGGAATACAAGGTATATAAATAATAGCACCCAAAGTTGAAATAAATCTATCATAATGAATTTATATATTAAATACCTAAACTGAATGGTACTCAAATGTACATCCGAGTCCACTCCATCTATGTTCTCTACGTGCTCATCCATCCACCACAAGACCCTTTCCCTTTGTTAGTTTTCTCATGGAATCTACAAGCACATAAAAATTCCCAAGTAGGGTGTAAGTAAAAGACTTAATAGGACACCAAAACACATCCTTACCTAGTGTGATCAAGTATACAATTGTATTCCATAATAATAATCAATGCATAGAAAGAGTATAAACATAAAAAAACTGAGCAGTGGTGTGCTAACCAAGTCGCCAATAAACCCCCGACAATACTTACATAAGCTCCATCATATAAAGATAATCATGGAATGTCTCATGAAACATATACCACAACATGGAACTCAAAATCCATCTATTAATGGACCCGCGTATGGTGCTCATAAAATATCTCTCAGAAATAATGGAAATAACCAAACTAGTCACCATGTAAATGTATATGTTTCTAGAAAACCTCATGGAATTTTGTGTACATGAAACCAGGTTCGCCTCATGCCTCAAGTAGAATATTTTGTTTGACATATAGGCATTGATTGTGCCACTCGTAAATCAACTAAGCATCAAAGCATGCAACTCGTAGATTGACTAGGCATCAAGTGAACTACTTCAAAATCAACTAGACATTGAGAAACCTGATACTTTCCTTATAGTGCCCTGAGTGAGTCTTAACACAACTCCATGGAATCATCATATCATCGACCTAAAGAACATATTTTTGCTTGAAAACAACTATCAATCAATTACACCACTATCAAATCAACTAAGCCTCAAGAAAACTGATATATAGGCATTGAGTACAACCTCAACTCGACTTTCCACCATATCTCCACACTATGCTTGGGTACATCATCACTATCATTACATGTCAAGGTAACATACATACAAGGTAGATCATATAATGGCAGACATATCATAATATATCATCATGGGATATAAAGCACCAAACATAACATCATACGATAAAAATCAAACAAGAAAAATTCTATACTAATATCACTAATGGAATTATAACAGGTCTCATAGACTACACACACCCACATGTGATCATAATCAATCATAAATACAAGTTATTACAAAAAATAAAATATAATATGGAAGCATGTGTAAATGAGATCCCAATAGGTAAGGAACTTCCTACTTCAAGGTTTTTGAAGTCGATATTGATTTTTATGAATTTTCTTGTTACTCAAACCATCCTCGCAACCAACTGGAAGACGATCACACCCCAAAGAATCCTTGAACAATCTCCATTTCAACAATATTTTCAATTATCACTATCTTTTATAACTAAAAATATTAAATTATTTAGGAAAAATTACCTCACTTCCTTCAAAAACAAGATTAGGAATAAAATTATACATGTCTAGATGAACCCACTGACACTGACGATGTGTAATTATGATCAATATCACAAAAGATATTGAATGTATATTTTCAAGGAATAAAATAAAATAAAATAAAAATAATATAAGAGTTGTGGAGATACATATGAGAGGAGGAGAATCACCACATTTTCTCTACACAATGAACCTCCCCATATCCCCATTATAAATATATATTATATAATTCAATTCTTCAATTAATTCTCTATCTCTTCAAAATTCTACTTTATCATTTTTATTTACTCATATTCTTCTATTCAATGAACCAATATAACCCTTACATGTTTTTTATAATTACCCTTTTAAATACATAAAATAATCCATAAATTATATTTACAAGGCCATTTCAATATATATATATAAACATATTTTTTTATTTGTATGAATAATATAAAAACATGTTCTTTATATATAAAATATCCATATATACACACACACACTCATGCATGTGTGTGTATAAACTAAATATATATATACACTCATAATATATATATACATTTTCACTACAAACATGTATATGTACAAATATTTTAATTTTATTATAGAAAATAATTATTTTTTCAATTTAAAAATATTATTATTAACAAAAATAATGATGATTGCTATTAAATGTCTCTCATCATTATCACCATTACAGTTTCTCAAACAACATTAATTAAATAATGATAATTAATAAATTATATTAGTCACACCATTGAATTTATGTGAGAAAATTAATAATATAAATATTATTATCTATCCTCTCAATAATTCACCCATTGTGAAACATCTTTTATCAATTACATGAAATGTATATTTAATTATACATGTGATTTTCCATTCATTTTCTTCAAAAAAACAATAATAATATTTATTAATTTCTTATAATTATAATTTTTTTATGTTCCCAACACAATCTTAAAATACCAATTTTATTAATTTAATAATAATTATAATAATAATAAAAAATATTTTCATTATAATAATTAAATATGTCCCAATACTCCCACAATTAATGTTTCAAATTAGTCTTCCATTTCATCTAAATCATAATGGCAAAGTGATTAGATTCATCCTATTAAAGAATTTCAATTTTTAAGGGGTCGAAAATGGATGAAATTGAATGTTTTGAAAAAAGTATGTCTCTAAAAATTGTGGAATTGAGTGGGGTAGATGATGAAAATAATTTAGAATTTATTTTATTAATTAAAATTGAAGTAATACTATAGTTAAATATTAAAAAGGTATTCTTACAGTCAATGTTTCCCAACACCCGAAACGCATAAACTTTTTACCCTACTTAAGGTAAACCCCATGTCTCAGACCTAACAGTGGACTCGTATTTCTCAAAAGATGCACAATTTGATAGATATTATTATTTATTATTTAAAAAATAAAATAAAAATATAATTAAAATTTAAAAGGGTATTATCTCATGCGATGCTTTCAAACACATGATTTGCACAAAAGATATACCCATATAGGGTAAACCCCGCACCCCGAACCTAATTGTTATCTCTGATTTATATTATAAGGCACCATTTGAGAGATATTAGTTAAATATTATTTAAAAAATAATTAATAAATTAATTAGATATAAAAATTTATTATTGCGTGCGATGTTTCAAAACACCTCATGCACATAAAAGCTATATATTGCCTATGGTAAAACCTACATTGCAGACCTAAGAGTGGTCTTAGATTTCTCATAAGACACACCACTTGAGAGATATTAATATTATTTTTGGTAAATAATAATGTAAAATTATTAAATAACTAGTCCTCTAGTGTGATCTGACCAAACACCCAATTCTTACAAATCTTATTCCTCCCCTAGAGAAAACACCATGCCTCAGACCTAACAATGGTCTCAAATTTCTCATAAACAACCCATTTGTGAGTTTTTCAATCATTTTTTATAAATCATGTGTGCATAATATAATATTTTTAATATTTTTATTCCATCAAAATTGTGTCTCTAGAGGCCTTGGAATCTCATACTAACTTGGCACCTAACTCTGAAAACATTTCATAGAATATACCAAGATGTTAACATGGTGTTTATCCTCACACGAAGCCTTTAAAACATTTATTATATTATTTTTTATTGAAAAATTAAATTTTTAACTAAATATATATATAAATTATCAACAAATAAGGTTTTTATATTATTTTAAAAAATAGGATGTTACAATTCTCTCCCTTCATCGACTTATCATCTCTGAGAAGTAAATCTAGTGACCTTGTTCCACAACTCATGCTACTAGGCTCAAATATCAAACTCCCACTAACCCTTCTCTCCATCCTTGCTTGTTTTTCACAATAATTATATATATATATATATTAAAACCACAAAATACTAAGTTCAACTAATTAATTCTAATGAAGATATATGAAATAAACCATTAACTAATATGTCAAAAAATGAAACTATGATGAAAAAATATTGCAAATAATGAATTTAATTAAAGGACTATTATGTAGCAAAAAAAATAGTTATGTATATGAAATGTGAACCTATGTTCCTATTCATGATGCCTGAACACAACTAAAATATCATGAATCACATATAAACATCATGTGAATCACCCTTGTTTAATTTAATCAATAATAATAGAAAAGAATAAAATCCCACTTTTATGGAATCTTGAAGGTCCACTATAATGTTCAGGATTAATAAATATAATTTATCATTAAATTTAAGGGTCAATGCCTTGTTAAATACATGTCATGTTCATTATGAAATTGAATATAGTAAAAGTAAATTATACTCTTATGAAATTCGAAAAGGATGTAGACCTAATATTTCATATTTTAATGTGTGGCGGTGTTTATCCCTTAATAGATTTCATGATCCTAATAGAACTAAAATTGGATCGAGAGAAAAAATGTGTTTTCTGGGTCATGCAGAAAATAAAAAAGGATATATAGTTATGGATTTAAAATATGTTTTCCTTATTGAATCAATGAATATAGAGTTTATTGAAAATCAATATTATAAATATGTTATGGAGGATACTATTCTTAAAACCCCTCTCTTATACACTATATTAAATTAAAATACAGTAGTTGAGAATAATGATTTCTCCTGATTTGAACCTAATGGAGTATAAGACTTATGATGGTGAAACATATACATCCAAATTTTATTTCTTTTAATTATATTATTTTTCTTGTTGAGGGAGATCTAAATAAAAATTTTCTAAATATGTATCTTATGGTATTAACTATAGAGGATTACCCAAATAAATATAAATAATCTATGAATTAGAGGGATTTGTCTTTAAGGATAGAGTAAATTAATGATTAAATTGATTTCATTATTGGGAATAACACTTGGACATTATGGATTAACCAAAAGGTTCAAAACCTATTTGTTGTAAATGGGTTTTTGGAAATAATTATGATTTTAAAGGTAAAATTAAATATTTTAAGAAAATATTGGTTTCAAATGGTTTTGATAAAAAAAGAATTGATTATTTTGATAGTTATTCTCCTATATTGAAAATTACATAAATTAAGATATTGTTTGAGTTTTATTTAATTAATCATTTATATGTCCATCAAATAGATGTTAAAAATTATGTTTAAAATGAAAATTTAAATGATGATATTTACATGGAATTACTAGAAGGGTTTAATTTACAAGGTAATTAAAATAAAGTATGTAATATATTTAAATATCATTATGGTCTTCAATGAGATCCAAATAAATGACATGAAAAATTTTATTCTAATATATTAACTAATGGTTTTATTCATAAAAATGTTGATAAATGTGTTTATTAAATGTTTAAAAAGCAATATGGGGATGTTATGTGTCTATATTAAGATGATATGTTAAGTTTTCTAGTCAACATTATTGGTGTAAACTAGGTAATGAATTATTTATCCTCTTTGTTTAAAATTAAGGATCTGGTAATAGTTTATACTATTCTAGGTATTAATTTTTGAAAAAAAAATTGGGGTTGTTCACTAATTTGGTATAATTACATTGATAAAATTTAATTATATTTTATCATCATGGTTTAAAATAAGATAATGATACTTTAGATTACAGTATTAAACTATTTTTGAATACGATCAAAGCTATATCCGAACATCAATATATTAGTGAAATTAGTTATTTAATATACTAAATGCATTGTACTAAACTTGATATATATCTTATAGTATGTAGAATTCATAGATATACTAGTAATCCTAATTTATATCATTGGAAATATATAATGATAATCTTTGGATACTTACGGAAGACCAAAGATACAATTTTATACTCTAATTATTATATGGTTATATTAGAAGGATATAACAATGTAATTTGGATTAGTAGTATTTTAGATAACCAATACACATCTAGATGGTTTTTCAATCATGGAGGTTGTTTTTTTTCTTAAGATAGTATGAAACAAATATTTATTTCACATTCGACCATAGAGTTGGAGTTTATCACCTTAGTGGAATGTGGAATGGAAGATGAATGGATTATGAATCTATTATAGGATAATAAATTCTATACTAGTCTAATGCTTCCCATTTATGTCAATTGTGATAGTTATGAAATTTATCAATGTAATATAATATCATGTATAGTTTAAAGTCTATGCCTAAAAGTTTCAAACCTGATTGTAGGATACAATTGTTACAATATGGCACACCGAAAATATTCTATGTGAGATCAACTAAAATCCTTACAGTTCAATTTAAAAAAATATCTACAGGGATCAATTATTCATGAATATAATTGAGAAATTCGATTGAATCCCACTAAATTATTATTTGGTAAAGGGATCCAAACACTCTTATTATCTAGAGCCTTATTAATGTGTTTAAATGGTAATTGTTTTTCACCATAATTATTTTTGATAATTTTTTCATAGGCTAGTGTTGATGCCCCAATTTTTTTAAAGAAAATACCTCTTCAAAGTGGGTAGAGGGATAACCATTACATAGCCCAAATACCCAAGGCCATGTGGCCCAAATACAAGGCTTGAAATCCCATTTTTTCTCCCAAAGGACCACTTATTGAATAATACTGCTATAATAAAATGTTGATACAATTCTTGTTATAGTACCGCCACCGCTACAGTGCCTCTACCGCCACAGCTCCACCGCTACAATAGTTATTCCTCTGCTACAATACTATTATAGTTCCCTACTGTAGTACTATTACAGTACCCCCAGAAATTTTTCCTTACCGAGATTTGATCTTGGGTCTTTTGGAAGCCAAGAAGGAGCCTTTACCACTTGGGTATAGGCTCATTGGAATAATTGTTTCTGATAATTAAATTTTGTCCAAATATGTTTTAAATAGGCATAAGTCATTATTTAAATAGATATAAATATTTATTTAAAGAGCTGTGAGTTTTCATATATAACTATCTTTTTGGATCTCGTAAACGTCTTTACAAATATGATGAAATACACACATCTTTTAAATCTAGTGAGAATCAAAATTTTCCCCATCATTGAAAAGGAACACCCCAAATTGATATCAAGCCTGATTCTTATATTTGTTCATGGAAAAATCAATGAGGTTCATTTTTCGTAGAATTAAAATAGTGTGGGTGGAATAGATATATAAGGGCAATGCACTTGCATGACCCAGAACAAAACTACCTTCCTCTAGTTTTCTTATACTTTTTATCTTCCTCATTGTCATATAATATTAAAAACAAAAAATTTATCTTTAAGAATCATCTTGATAAAAAAATGGATGAAAATATAATGTTTTATACTATATTCAAACATAGTAATAGAAAAAAATAATTATACTACATTTAACACTTACAACAGTATAATATTATATTGATCAACAGTTTCAATGAGCCTCCATCATCTTCAAGTAACACATTACCAAGATCCCCTAGACATTAGTTCAGAAGTAACATTCCAATATCAAAAATTAAATTAAGAAACTACATATTTGAAAACACCTGTAACGTTTACCTCCATCTCAAACCATGAATATCACAGTAACTAGATTTTTAATAGTGCATATATAATTCTCTCAAGAAACACAATATCTATCTAACATTATTTCAAGTTCTAAATAAGTTTAAATGGATCTAGGGTTCTTTGAGCCTACCGATAAAATCCATATCACATTATCTAAATTTAAAGAAAATCCCATGTTTATCTCTCAAATCATGAGATTGATAGTTGAGTTAATGTTCAGGTGTAACATGGTTTTCCAGTTTCTCTAATTGACTAAAAACAATTAGGCCCAACTTAATTATCTAGATCAATAGAAAATAATCCATCAATTTCTCATCAATATATAGGTTTAGAAGCATCTTTGGTCTAACAAAATTCATTTCATGACCAGAATGTATAATCACTCAAAATTATTAAAATAGAAAACATACAATTTGGGCATCATGATGTTTATATTAAAATTGAAATTTAAAAAACCTAATTAAGAATGGATTATCAATTTTAAGTAAAAATATATAAAAAATATGATTTTTAAAAAAATACATAACCAATATATTTTTCAATATTAACATTAAAATTTAAATTATTTATTTTTATCATTAAGATCCATTATTAAAGTTATATTATATTTATTCACCATAAACAAACTAAAGTTTGAAACATTATTTTAACCTAGGTATTTAATAAACTATGTGGTTACAATCAAAAAATTTAAAAAAATATATATATAATAAAATTACAAGCAATACTACTTCCAATAAAAATTATTTTCATTCATGAGAAAACATTTCAGAAAATATATGTTTAATTGTAAATTTAAAAGTTGCAGTGAACATGGTTTTCCATTTATAAATACATCATGTTTTATATTATGGTCATTATTCTTTCTATTTTTCTTAAAAATATTAATATTGAACTTCATCTTCCACCCATAAATATTTCTCACTCGCCATCACATGTATATTTCTATCACATTCAAGGATATATTTTTTTATAAAAAATTGTTTCCTTATCTTCGGAACATGAATCATTTCCATTCTATTAATGTACTATTAAATAATCTATTTATCTTAGAAAAAAATATGAAAAAAAAGGTCTGTATAATGGTTTCTTCTAGTTTTGTGGGATGGTAGTTCAATTTTCAAAAAAAAAGCTTTAAAAAAGGATTATTTGACTCTTAATGTAAAATAAAAGGTATGATTTTAAATGATTATTGGGAATTCTTATCTAATAGAAATTTTATATCTCCAAAATAGTAATCCTAGTATAATTTGAGTAGTTAACCCTATAAATGTTTGATAAAAATAATTATTCATCCTAAATTTTTATTTTCTTATTTTTCTTTTCACTTTAATAATTATTTTTACACTTTAATGGGAAAAAAATTTCCATTGATAGTTTCCATTACCCATTTCCATTTTTATAAAATCCCCCATAACATTTCAACAACAAAATATTACCTAGAAATCATTAGATTTCCTTCCTATCACATACCCTTTATTATCTACATGATTTTTTTACTAAAATGATAAGGTGGATAGGTATTAGATTTGAAATGAGGATCCTAACTAGGATATTCATTATCACTATGAATAAAATATATAATAATGTAAGGTGGATAGAAAAAGAAAAAGAAATTGTTAATTGAGATAAACGAATTCCTTTATCATTATAATATTTATAAAATCGAACATACTTCAACTAAAATTTATAAAATGTAATTTATTATTAAACATATATTAAGGCCCTCATGAAATAAGTGAATCACTATAATAATTAAAATTTGATTTATAAACCTCTTTAGTATACAAATTACAAAATTTTAATATTATAAAACTTATTCGTTTCACATTTGGTTAAAAATATATTGATATTTAAAATTTATAGTCAACGAATAATTAACATCAGTAGTCATATGAATAATTTACATTGAAATCACAAATCATTTTTTCACTATTGATAAAAAAAAGTATTGGTTGGGAACCACATTTTAGATAAAGACTTAAAATTTAATCAAAATCATAAAAATGGAAAATATTTAATATCCTAACAAAAGTTATCATCTCCCACACACCTATATTTTTTGTAATCCAAAACATATGCATTATTATTTTTATATATTTAATCATATTTTAAGGAAATATATAATTATAAAAAATAGAGTAGAGATAAAACAAATGATGAATATTTTAAAATTTGATAAAACAACCTCATTTGTAATTCATTATGATATTAAATAATTTCCTTATTTAATTAACTACAAAAAATACAAAAAAACCAACATTATAAATACTAAACAAATAAAAAATAAAAACAGGTTATTTATTCCCAAAATGAAAAAATAGTAAACTAGTCCTCATTAAAAGTTAATAGTTATTTACAAATTAATTTACTATAAATAAATTTTAAAAAACAATTTACTATACGATAAATATAATAAAAACTAAATAAATTTTATAAATTTCTTGGGAATAACTCATTAAAAGTGAGATGTGTTTTAACTATCTGTGGGTAGATAATAGTTGTAAATCGCACATAATATGAGGAAGGATGAATATTTTCTTCATGAATCACCATAATATAGTATTAATGGTTCTAGGATACTTACATAAAAACATGGGAACCCCCTTGTTCTAAGTTTAAAATAACCCCTTCCATGATTTCAGTGGACATCTGGACTTGTGGAGCCAGGAAAAAGACACAGGGGTACCCCCTCTTCTTCAACTTTAGGAGTTGAGATGTATAAAGGTTATTATTTTTTTCAAAAATTAATCTTTTCATTTATTTTGTCTTGAAAGATAAATTAACAATATGAAAACAACCTCATATGAATATACTCATAAAATCTAGTGGAACACTCATCCAAATCCTCCCACATCACCTCCTCATTAGCTACTTCAGAAATGGATTTTGTTTTTTCATCGAAGTAAAGTATCATTGGAGTTAAATATTTACATCTTATTACTGATGTTTAATTATAAATTTTTTTTAAATATTAAAAAAATATGAATTTAAATATTTTTCAACATTTTATAGTGTTTCAGAAAGAAAATACAACTTATGATATATGTTTAATATAAAACTAGATGGGTGAGGTAGTGGGTATTGTTTTTTTACTGAAACTCTTTTAAATATTCATCATCATAGGCTTGGGTATATTATTATGTTATTGGTGTAAAATATAATCCCTCTTACATACCTATATAAAAATCAAGAAAATTCCATAAGAACTAATTGAGTTCATTACACACAGGATGAAGGCACTCAACATTAATCATTTACTTTAAATAATTAATGAATTCAATTAAATAATATTAATAATAACATATAAAATAAAATAAACTTAATTAATTATAAAAAATACCACTATATCATCCAATTTGTTCTATTAAAAATAAAAAACTATATATTTTTCATATTATTTAAAAGTTTCATACAAAAAATTTAAAAAAATTAATGAAACTATTGTGTTTCCCTAAAAATAGTTCTAGATTTATTATTAAGACATTTCTTATGGTATTAAAAATTGAAACCCTTATTAACCTAAGTAATATACTTTATTACTGTCCTTAGGTCATTCTCTTAATGTGTTACACTTACCATCCTTGGTATTTGTCCTCACTTATTTTTATTAATGAAAAATAATTCAAAAAACATAGGAAATGGGAGTTTTAGAGGGAGAAGAATATTGAACATAATTATAGATGAATAAAATGCAAAAATAATTTCCAAAATAACACCACTAACATTGGGAGTTTACTATGTATGTTTATCACTATTCAACTAAAAAATGATTTTTATATAGTGAAATGTTGTAAATATTTTAATAACTCCTCCATTATTTAAAATATTATTATCTTACATTGAAACCTTGGAAATTCATTATAAATTCATCCAGTATATGGTTTTAAAATTATATCACTATAAATTTTCAATATAGTATAACTCTATGGTATGAATCAATATGATGATAAAGGTAATGATATATCATTAAAAAATAAGGGAGAAACTTATTTGATAAGGAAAATGATACAAATACTAATCCTCATATTTTTAACCATTTCTATATTCTCATAATAAATGTAATAAGAAATAAGAATAAAATAATTGGAACTCAATATAACAACTAGTATTCCTTCCTTATAAATAAGAATATGATATTTCTCTATTGACATGGAGAAATGAGAAGAAATAACTGAGAGAAGAAAACATATCAACCGAGACATAAAATGTAGAATGAAAGAGATATAAAAAGTAAAGTAATATACTTCTATAAATAGAGTGATAATAGTTCTATATAACGAATCTTCCTAGTATTTATACAAGAAAAAAATATTTGGAGAACCATGAAAAAAATTTTGTTTTCCACATGGTAGATAAAAACATTACATTCATATTTTCATTGATTCATATTTAGGTAACATAAGAAATAATCTATAACTTAAATTACTTTTTTATGTGTTATATGGCCAACTCTATATTGGTTAGGATCCTCATGTGATACCTATAAAATTAGACATTCCTATAACTACTAAAATAATATAATAATTACATAGGTTAATCAATATATATGGTTAATTAATGAATACCATGTTTAATGTTTAATTTGGAATCACATTTCTCAATACAAGGATGTGAATTGGTTCAACTATCTTAGAATACTCCGATCTAATGGTTTAATCTTGTCTTATTTAACATGCTACATTCCACAAGAAAAATGAATAGATCCCACATTAAGAAACAAAATAAAAACACTATAACTCTATGTTGCATTATTATTTCATTTTTTATTTTTATTTTGATGTAATTTTACTTTTTAGAAATATTTTTTAGAATTTTAATTATTTGAAAAAAATTCTTTTGGGAACAGTTCTTTCATAGTCACGGTATAGTTTGGAAAATTGTACATATAAATCTTACATTAGAGTTCATTATATGCATGGTTTAGCATCCAATTTTTATTAAATACAATGTTGGGATCCTTATATATAATTGTACTTAGTTTTATTTTCAACCTGTGTGGTTTGTGAACATGTGTAACACTTGGTTAGTGTGAGTCCAAGGGGAAACTGCAAGGCTAACGTTTCAATATGAGTGTTCATAAGGTAGGAATTTCATTATTTTCACTTGATTTGTAGAAACTATGATATTAAATAATGCACCAAGCTATATCATTGATAAATATGTCTCAATGTTTGGAACATGGTCTAGAAAACCATGTTGAAAAAACATGTAGTTTTAAAACCTTAGGATCAACATAAATGGAAATTACATTACTTTTTCAGAATACATAATACATGACACAAATATACACCCAAATACCATATTATTTTACTATCATTGAAAATTAGGAAACATAAACAACTGGTTCATAAAACAACTACACCTTAACCTATGTTTTTCTTCTTAACTAGAACACATTTTTGAAACATCTCACATAATAACCATCTTCTTATCCTAGGGGAAAGAAACACAAAAAGGGGTGAGATCAAATTCATAGTAGGGTTAAAAATGAAAAATATAAAACCAAATATAAAAAAATAATGTAAAAAACATGAACATAACTTTTGAAAATAATACCATGTATAATAAAAATAAAAATCATGAGTTATAAAATAAGTATTGGTAGTTCATAAGGAATAAATCATAAAGGAACAAGAGCCATGTGAAAATAGCATTGACATAAAACATGAAATTTTTGAAAACACATATGAATAGAAAATAATTTCCGTATTATCTAAGTATTATTTTCTAGACCATCATTGTGGAAAAATTACTTTACTAAATCAGGTTTACTTGTTATTTCATCCATGTATTACTGAACTAGATTAACTTATCGTTATAGCCCTATATTACTGAACTGGATTTACTTTTTGTTATATTCATGTCAATCTCATGATATATAAATCATTACCCTTTTAATTGGAGGTAGATACAGGTCCCACCCATCACATAAAGAAAACAATGCATATGTGTACCACACAAAAAGAAATCATTCATCATAACATAACCCAAGGAATAAAATAGGTTTCTTAAACATGATTCCATCATACCGTAATCAATTCCAAAAATGGATTTTATAAATATCATTAAATCATTAATGTATATAACCATAAGAATAATAGGAATATTATACATAAAAAACATCCTTAATTTTAGTTGGAAAATAATTTTGACACAACACTGGAAAATAATTATTGAGGAAAAGGTTATTTATTCTTTAAATGTATTATTTTATTAAAAAAATTTGCAATTTTAAAATAAATTAATTTATTTGAAAATAACCTTTAAAATTTTTATTTGAATCTTTGTGAAAATAAGTTGTTGTGAAAGTGTCAAAATCCATTCAAATCATATAAGTTATAAAAAATATTATTCTCATACTTTTTCCAGAAAATTAAGAAAGTACCTCATATCAGAAATGAATGAATTATTCCTTCAAAACAATTTATTAAATTAAAAAAAATTAAAAATTAATTTCAACATCCATTAGAGAAGAGTAAACATTTTATGAAAACTTTTTTAGAAAACATGTATAATTATGATAAGTATACCCCAGTAAATGATTACATATAATCAATCTTAGATACTAATGAGATTGAAAAATTATTACATAACATATGTATTTTATCCTTTTTATGTATCCATAACTCTTGTATAATTAATTAAATTATGTCATTTACTTATTCTAGAAGTATAGGTATGATCGTATTATCATCTGTTTGTTATTTATATTGTTACTCATCCAGTGGGTATTAACTTTTTTATTTTCTTACACATGTTTTTCCAGATAAGATACTCTTATTAGGATATATTTATATCATTTTAAAATATATTAGTATAATATATAGCATACTTAATAATTCATTTCATTTATAAAATATTTTTTTAATCAATATCGTTTAGAATGAATCACATTGAATCGTGGAGAGGGTAGGCCATACGTACACACGAGCTATGATATCATTCCCATAATTGTGAAATGGTATGGAAGTAGATGGAATATATTTCTTCCAAAATACATATCATGTTATAATAATCATATATAGATATTATTTCCATAATTATATCCATCCAAGTCATATGGTGGTGAAAAAAATGCACAATAGTGTAGAGACAGTAAGCAGGAAGTACACACACAGAGTGATTTTGTTTTTTCGAGGATGAATAAATGGTAGAATATGGTTATTCAAGAACAATAATAAAATATAATCCTATAATTTATTCTTTACCTATTACTTCATAAGGTAAAAAACTCATGATGATAAATTATAAGAAGAAATAATTAAAAAGAATCTGTAGAGGAGATTACCTCTTCTTCGACATGCTCCTACTAAATCTCCTCTTAATGGCACTAGAGTTGGTATTTTGAAAATACCAGAACCTCTATAATGTTACTAGGTAATTTTATAAGGTAAATTTATAGGGGATATATGAACTTGAAGGCTCAAATTAATTTTAATAGGTGATGGAGGTGGTTCCCTTTTATGATGTAGGTTAGGGGCACTTTTGGAATCTCCAAAAGTATTAATTTATAATAAAATAAAACAACCTCCAAAATTTCCTATTATTAAAGATTAGATGAGATGAGGTTGTAATATAACAAACAAATAAATTTCATACAAGTTTTATTATCCATTTAAACCTTATAATTTTAATTTACCACTTAGTTTTTCTATTTCATTTTAACTATGGTAATAGATACTTCAATATTAAAAGGGTAAAATATTAACTTATTTGATGTAAATTAAATCAAAAAAAAATTAGAACTTTTTATAGAATATATTATTTATTCTATATTTTCTTAAAAAAATTGGAATTTTTAAATAACTTAATAAAACATTATTTTGACAAAACAATAATAATGTCAATTTTGATAATATTCAATTATTGGATTTCTAAAAATAAAAGGATAATATGTTATCCAGGAAACAAATAGTGTATTACATCTATATTGGGTCAATTAAATAAATAATATTTATTTGATATATTAATTTTTCCCAATTATATTTATTTTAATATTCTTAATAACAATAATTTGATAATTCCATTAATAAAATAATTTCAATATTAGTTTTGTGTAATTATTTAATGCGCATAAGTTTTCCAAAAAAATAAAAAAATGCTATGATAAAGATAAATATACTATATTTACTAATAATAATTTAATTTGAATATATATTCTGGAAAACCTATCATTAAAAATGGTATACTTATTAAAACATAAATTTTACAAAATTAACAGCACTTTAAATAAAATAATATAAGTGTCATAATCTATTATATAAGGATACAAATGGTCAATAAATAGACCCTTTGATGACTGTGGTCAATATATACTTGGAAAATAATATTTGGTAATTTTTTTGTTGTCATTTAATTGTTATTTCCATTTTAATAAAAAAATAGCATATTGATTTTTCAACAATTAAATAATTTCTACATCATTAATATATAAACATTTAAAAAAATTATTTATTTCGAAAAAATTAAAATTAAATTAAAATGAAATTTTTTTTAGATATCAATTTATTATTCATAATAGAATTTCTCTTCGGTATAACCCTATATTAAAAATTATTTAGTTAATAAAATTTGAGTAAGATATATTTTACTTTTTATTAAATAAAATATATTTAATGCCCCAATATCATCCAAGTTTCTTACGAAGGGTATCATTTCGAATCAAGGATGGTTTAGGTCAAAAATAACTCATCCAATCACATTAGGACAAGTTTTAATGTAATTTTATAATAGTATTTTAACCCTTATTTTCTTAATTTACCTTTTTACCGTATGAATGAAAATTACCTATGTTACTATTCATAAGGTTTAAAAACAAAATACTGTTATTTACATAATTTGGACCTAACGATTAGAAATATGGAATCCAATTTTATAAATTCCAAATATAGAATATTCATTAGTTAATTTAAAGTAATTCCATTATCAGATATATAACAGGTTTTAAATGTTAAAATATTGCAAAAGAATGAGATGTTTTTACATCAATCTTCAATGTAAAATTAATTCCAATTTTAATAAATTTTATGTAATGGTAAAAATATATTTTTATTTATACTATAAACCCATTAAATAATATAATTTAACCATATAAATATTTTTATGAAAAAATTTATTTTTAATAAAAATTTACTTTAATTGCATTACTCATCAAAACATAAAAGTTATCAAGATAATATAAAAAATTAATCCAAATGAAATATTTATATCGTGCTTCCAAATAACATACTTTTCTAAATAGATTATATAAATGTTTCAAAAACTATATTTAAAATTGGTTCACCATCAAAAGGTGGAAAAACATTATTTTTTGAAAATAACTTCTTTTATCTGAAAAATATAATTTGTTCTTATATTTTGTCTTGAAAACATATAACAAGAATTTTAAACATTGTATTGAATATAATAAAAATATATTACATTAATAAAATCTATCAAGAGTTAATTTATTATATTATAAAATGATTTATTTTCATTTGAATATTTTTTCTTAAGAAAGTTAATATTATTCATAACCACCATAATAATGACTAGGTTATATGGTAAAATAATAATATTTAGTTGTTCACTTATAATCGGTCTTAAGTGAAATGAATTCAATCAAAAGAACATGAAATTTTGTGCAACACAAGCCAAGAATATTGTTGCGTATACAACAATCTAAGCGGGTGTTGCATATTGCACAAGATTATCTTGGTGTTGCATACAACACAAGACATCCAATAAATTAAAAAAATAAATCTCATAAAAATATTTGGGTGTTACATTCTACCCCCCTTAAAATGAATTTCTCCATATAAATTCATCAAATTTATAAATGGTTTAATAGTAGAAGTTTTCTTTCATAAAACCCCACATTGTAAAAAGAAATACTAAAACTTCATTTTAAAAAAGGAATGTTAGAAACATAATGGTTACCCAATGTAACGCATCACAGGGTTTTGAAATTTGATAACATAGGTGGGAAGTGAAAAATAGATATCCTAGAAAAATATAACTATCAAGTTATGATGATGGGAGATAGAGAACATGGATAGAAAAAAGTTAACAATCACAAAGCTATAAATATATGATGATCTAAGGGACCATATGATTCATCTGATAAAAAGGCTTTAGGATAACATTTTTTGTTTTTCAAGATCCTTTCCCTAAACCTGAAGAACATGAGAGTAAATACTTAATTTATTTTTTTTAAATCTCATCATTGGTCATGCCTTGAACAATTTCAACTTCATCTCAAATTCAATGATATGAATTTAGAATTTTCATTCCTGAAGTAATAGAAGATCATGTTATATATAAAAAGAATGATAGGTCATTCCATCTATCTTCATCAAAAAAAGGTTATACGTAGAAATAAAATATACATAAGTATACTTATGCTGAGATAATAATTTATTATGACAAACTTCTTCTGATGTTTAACATAAACATTCTATAAATTCATGACCTTATAATCCTTCTGAATGCTTAAAATCCAAATGTATAGAAAAATTATCACTAACTCATCTTAACATATACCCCCATATATCATAGGTTATTTCTTATTGGTCACATCCCAAAAATGTGAACACCTTCATCGTGTATTTTCTTGATTCAATGTAATAACCGAATTTATCATATATCCTTATTGAAAATGTGCATGTTTTCTTTTTCTTAAGTCCAAAAATCTGAAAACTTCATCCATGATAGTGTAACCCACATGTCAAAAAATCCTTAACTAGTTCCAAGGAAACTAATATTTTCCAAAGTACTCATTCCTATCAGACATATCGTTATCCAAATATAATTATCTCAAGATCATGCTCATATTAAGGGTTACCATTCTCTTAATCATGTGTTTTCAAAAAGCATCACCTTATTATGTCAATCACTTTTCATGGATACCAGTACCAATTAGAATTTACATTCAAATACACATGGAAACCATTGTGGACCCTTACATAGATATCCCAATATTTTATAATATTACATAAGATATTCTAAAACATTATTTTGGGATCACATTACATACACACTCTATCATTCAACAACGTCATTATCATACTCAACATTGCCAACATTTATTTCATGTGATTTTCTTTTTTTCTTTAGCCTTAAGAGGTTGTTGACATTTTTCATCATTGATGAACCATGGATTATGTGATTGGATATCATAATTACCCATTTCCTTAGAAATAAAACATTGAACTGTGGGAGGGGAATTCTTTGTAGCCTTTTCTATATTCACATCCTTATCTAAATTTTCCCATTACTTTAAAACTCATCTACCTGATAATCTCCTTTTACACACATAAAAAATTTTATAGTCCCTTTAAGAAAATCTACACCATGATTCTTTCCACACCTTTAGCAAAATAAAACCCTTATTATCTTTTCACCATTGTTTTGAGTTATTCCCTTGAACTCTATATTCTTTTCTAATTGAAACCATGAGATTGATATGTAACACCATCTTTCATTTCTAAATTGACATAAAAATGAAAAATCTCTTCATATATACTAATGTTTCTTATAGATAACTCCCTTCAAAGACATGGTTTTATGCCACAGATGAATCAATAAACCTTACTTTTAGGTTGGATGATAATGATAGAAGCATACCTTGAAAGTCTTGTAAAATTTGGCTCATATATACCAAAGAATTTATCGTCGTTTTTCCAAAGCTCAAGGAACACCTTTTACATATTAATTCAAAGAATATTAGTAAAGAAATTATTGAAAAATATGTTCTTGAACTCATCCCATTCCATGTATCCAATTTCAACTTTCTCTGTCATATTCTTGATTAGTGTTCACCACTGGTCCACTTCATCTTATAAACGTTAAAAATCCAAATTGGTTTTTCCATGATCCGAATAGTGAAGGATTGAAATTATATTTTCAATGGTAATAATCAGTTTTTTAGAAACAAGTGGATCAGAAGACCCACTGAAATATGGGGTATGTTGCCTCATGAAGGACTCAACAAAATGTTGTTCTATTATCTGCTCATTTGGTTGTCTAAAATGATTCATAGTTCGTTTAAGTATAGAGATGAGGTTTTTCATTCAAGGTCCAATTAAATTTGGTTTTTTGGGTAATAATCATTTCATTTCCTATTTCATTGATCATTATCAATGTTTTTTTGTGTTGCATTCAATGTCTAAAACACAAAATGAATAGTTTGAGAAGAAAAACTCATATTTGGAAAACAACATATTAAGGGGGATGAACATTCAATCTTTATCATCCTAATTTTAATCATAGTTTAAAAATATCATTACAAGGATTCAATGATTCTAACCTTTACATAGACATGTCCTTTTTTAAATCCCTAGAAATACCTTAGAAATATATCTCGGGTTCTCAATAATGCTTTCAAATCCTAGTTTCTGATGTTTGAAGAAACCTTTACTCTGATACTGACTATAAAGACCATAATCTTGGTGTAAATGGACATTAAATTACTTTTGTAGAATACTGAATACATTACCCAAATAGACACCCAAATACCGTATTAGTTTAGTTTCTTTAGAAATTGGGAAAGATAAATCATTGGTCCATAAATCATCAACATCATCTCCCATGTTTTCCTTTATAACTAGAACCCATTTTTGAAACATCGTACTTAATACCCTTCTCTATATCCTAGGTAAAAGAAAAATAAAAAAGGGTAAGCTCAAATTATGGTTAACAGTAAAGATGGAAAATATCAAACAAATAATAAATATAATAATGTAAAAATATGAATATATCTTTTGAAAATCATACTATGAATAACAAATATAAAAATATTGATTCTCTAAATAATTCTCTGTAGCTTATATGGCATAATCATAAATGAAGAAGCACCATGAGAAAACAACATTGGCATAAAACATAAAATTTGGGAAAACACATAATCATAGAAAAGAATTTCTATATTATCCAAGGCTCATTTCCAAGACAGTCATACTGATCAAAGTCCATTTCTAAACTAGGTTTACTTATCATTCCAGTACTATATTATTGAACCGTACTGAACATGATTTACTTTCCAGTCCAGTCATGTCTATATCATGAGATATAAAACTTTACCCAATTCATTGGAGTGAGACATAGATCGTACCAATCACATAATAAAATCCATACATATTTTTTCCACAAAAACATAAATCATTCATCATAACATAGCCCAAGGAATAAAATGGGTTTCCTGAAAATCATTCCATCATAACATAATCAATGTAAAACAAGTTGATTTCTTAAATATCATTACATAATAAACATAATAAACCATTATAATAATAGGGATATTATACTCAAAAAATATCCTTAATCTTAGATGGAATATAATTTTGATAAACCACTTGAAATTTATTCTTGAGAAAAATATTCTTTCTTCGTCAAAAACATTTTCTTTCTTCAAAACACAGTTAAATTTTAAAATAAAAAAATTATTTGAAAATATACTTGAAATTTTGTAAGAGGATATTCATGTAAATAATTCATTATGAAAGCGTAATAATCCATTAATTATGTATAAGTTAAAAACATTCTTATCATAATTTTTTCTAGAAGATTCAAAAAGTGCCTATTATGAAAAATGAATGAAATATTTCTTCCAAACCATGTAGTAAAAGTAAAAAATTGGTAAAAATGACTTTAAACATCCATATGAGAATATGAATCATTTTATAAAAAAAAATTGAATCATGGACATGGATGTTAAATATAAACCAGTAAATAATTACGTATAATCAATCTTGGATAATAATGAGATTCTTAAATTATCCCATACCTTAGGTATGCTATCCTTTTTATGTATATGAAGCTCCTATGTAGTGATTTCACTGATTTCATTGACTTATTATAGATTCTTAGTCATGATTATATTATGATTTGTTTGTTAGTAACATTATTACTCCTTTATTGGGTATTAACGTCTATATTTTCTTATGCATGTTTTTTCAGATAAGTTCTTCTTTTTTAGGTTATTAAAATATCATTTAGAAAATGATATTAGTATAATATATTTCATATTAATTTATTAAATTCATTTATATATTCATTCTTTAACAAAGATCATGTATAATGAATCACATCGAATTGTGGAGATAGTAGGTCGTACATACACAAAAGTGACGATATCATTCCAATAATTTTCAATTGATATAGAAGTGGTTGGTTTTTATTTTGTTCCAGAATCTATATCATGTTAGAATAATAATATATATATATTATTTCTATTATTAAATCCATCCTAGTAAGAAAGTGGTGAAAAATATATTACACCATGATAAATAAAAACATTTTTTCTTTAAAATAATATTTCATAACATAATTCATCTTCTATATAACCTTATATTATAAATTATTTAGATATAAAAATTTGAGTTATAAATATTTATATTTTTAATAGATAAAATATATTAAATATCCAAATTCATAAAAGAGGTTTATAAAGGGTATCTTTTAGACCCAAGGATGGTTTGGGTCGAAACACACACATACTATCATATTAGGAAAAGTTTCAAGGTAATTTTATAATATTATATTTACCCTAAATTACCTGATTTACCTTTATACACTGTTAATAAAATTTACTGATGTTACTATTTGTATTTCATAAAAAGAAAAGAATTATATTTAAATAATTTTAACCAAATGATTAAAAATATGGTATCCATGTTTAAAAATTCAAAATACATATGTTTTAATAATTAATATAACTTAATCCCATTGTTGGAATGAAAAACAGGTTTTAAAAGTTAAAAACATTACAAAATATTGAAAAGTTTTTACATCAAATTTCAATGTAAAATTAATGGTAAGGAAAAAAATTATCTTTTTTGATAAAAAATATTCTATTTATACTTTAAAACCATTCAATAATATTATTTAACTGTAGAATTTTTTTTCATTAAAAAATGTTTTTTAAAATTAAAATTTAGTGTATTTTTAATATTCACAAAAACATGAAAGTTATAAGAAAAATATAAAAAAATCAAAAAGGGTAAATTTTTATATCATGACTCGAAATAAAATTTTTAATTTGTTTAATATAATATATAAAAGTGTTAAAATTAGATTTAAAATGGGTACACCATCAAAAGGCGGCAAAACTGTTTTTTTTAAATTACTTCCTTTATCCGAAAATTGAATTTATTCTTATATTATGTTCATAAAACATATAACATGAATTTTAAACTTTATATTTAATATATTAAACATAAATTTCATTAATAAAATCCCTCAGGATTGATTTTTTAATTTTTAAACTCACTTATTTTCATTTAAATATTTTTTCATAAGAATGTTAATAATGTTTATACCCACCATTATAATGACTAGTTTATAAGTAACATAATAACATTTAGTTGTTCACTAATTCTTGGCCTTACATGTAATTAATTATATCAAAATAACTTGATATTTTGTGTAAAAAATGATAAGAACTGTGTTTCATATATCACAAGAAATGCCAGTGTTCTGTATTTTGAAAGCTTATATTACTTAGCGTATAATATAAGACATCAATGAAATTTAAAAAATATATAAATCACAAAAATAAAGGGGTGTTACATGTGGTCTTCCTATATATTATTTTAATTTAAAATTACTCTTTTACTTCTTTAATTTTAATTGTTTTCTCTCCTTCACCTATCCCATTTGTTTTCTATGTCTATTGGTAATATTAAGGGAGAGATATCCCTTACATCCTAATTTCATCTTGGATCATTCTTCCATATTTAAATTTTTTTTCAAGGTAATTCCACCTCTTTCCCTATTTTCCTCTTCTAACTTTTTCCCTCTTCAATTACCCATTGGATTTTCTTTCTCCTATGTAAATACAATCACTTTGTAGGTGGAGTTACTGGTTTTCATTTGGCTAGTATTCTAGTATTTTCATTTAGGGTTTGTAGAGGGGGATTTCTACATTTTTTGGGAAATATCCATAAAAGGTGATGTGTTACGACATCATTTTAATTTCATTTAGCTAGGTTCTTCTCTATTTTTAATTTAATTTTTAATTCAGGGAATTATAAGGTTTTAAAAATCCATTTTTTCATATTATTATTTTATATGATGTTTTGAAGGGAAATGAAAATTGTTTCTATAGAAATAGTGACTCATCATACCTATTTTTCATATGGATTTTATAAATTTAATTTTAATGAGATGTTTTCATATGAAGAGTTGTTGTTAAATTTCCAAAGGGACTTCTTTAAATTGATTTTATAGAATGTATAATACTTGATATTTTTTTTATTATCAAATAAAAGTTCCTTGTTTTTAACGAAATATTTCGAGTTAAAAAATGTGTGTTTCTAGTGATTTTAATTTTTTTTTGAAATGATCAAATTTTAAGAAAAAGGATATGAATCAAGATCCTAAGTTTTCATTCACATTAATGGTCATTTGATACAATTTAATGGTTTTGTTTCTCAAGATACACTATTTGATTACCCCTATATTTGTTTCACCATCCATGGTATTTTTTTAATTCACAGTGAATTAATGATTAATTTGAAAGGGGTTATTCTATTTTATGGTGTTTGAGGTGAGGTGTGGGAACTTTTTATGTTAATTTTTGTAATTATCTCAATTTCTTGATCACCTCATTGATTTTTTTAGTTAATGGAATATGGGATAACTATGTATATACATGCACGAGTACAAAACCATAATGTTGATTGTTATCTTTATGGGTATTAACTTCCCATGGAAGATATGTTCACCTCATATGAATTACATTGTCATGGTACCTTCTCACTGTAGGGATAATTGTGGATCTTTGATAATTCAACAGGACTATAGATACAGACAAGTTCATTAGTCTTGAACTAGGGTTCATTTCATGAGTTCATGGTTATATAACTTGAGTAACTATATTTTTATCCCAGGAAACTAGGGTGTTCATTGGTGTTTCTATATAATGGATTTTATTTTTATATTTATTACATCCCCTTATGCATGTATGACTATTGGAACCTCTTGTATTATTATTTATTTTTATTTACTTCTTGATCTTCTGGTGACACTTTATTTTGTAATCTTTAATATATGGGTGGGTATGTATTTTAAAATGGTTTTGATTGATTTTGGGAAATATTTTCTAAATAAAATGAAAAGTTTGGTTAGGATTAATAATTAATTTGAAATGGATTTTTATTGAGGTTTTTTCGATATATTATAATGAAAATGTATAAAATTTTTGTTTTAAAAGAGATTTCAAGTACTTCTCTTTTGAAAAATAAATTACTCATTCATTATGTTAGTAATGTATGATTCATATTCATTATGAAATAATAAAATAGAAAAATATATTTTATTTATTGTATTGAAAACTAGTATTTATGACATGTCCATATTAAATAATTTCATAGACTCCACAGTGGTATCCTCTTGGGATATTATGCTTATCCCTTGCATACACACTAAAATGTGTGTAGTTATTATTGCTCAACCTAGGATCCATGTTTCATAAAAATTGATTACATATCTTTTATTAGGTTTATAATATCTTGTTAACCTGTTTCAGGTACCTTTATATCTTTTTTATTACTATTTATTTTGGTATTGTTTAGGGAACTTTTGGTGAATTTTGTGAATTTTTTGATGTTTTTGGGTCTATGAATGGTTGGTGCATGGTTACAGAAAACCATGTGATTTGGTCCAAGAAACCATGCACTATGTTATGGTGAACTAGATTAGGGTGCACAGTTAGTCAAAACTGTGTGGATACCCCCTTTGAACCATTCACCCTTTAACAAAGGGTTTTAACCAGATTGGTGTATGGATAGTTTAACCATGTGGAAAACCCATGTACCCTTTCTAGAAGCCTATTAAGGGTGAATTATTAGTCCCATGAGTACTACCAACCTTAAATCCTAAATAGGAAATAGTGTGTGTTAGTTTTTAATCCCCCAAATTTTTATTTAAAATTCCAAGACCCCTCGTTTAATGTTCTAAACACCATCCATTTTATCTCAACCCAATATTTTCGATTTTTCAGGCTCCCTTTAGGTTTTCATGGATCCTCCAAACCAAACTCTTGTGAATCAAAGTGTTAATACCAAGATAATTTGTGAGATTATCATTTTCAGGTATTTTCTTTTGTTGTCAAGGATATTTGAGAAAAAAATATATCACCTCACTTCAAAAAATTGGATGGATGAAATAACCATAATATTCAAGAAATTAGACACACAATTCGTAAGATATTCTATTTTATTAGGATAGAAAGATGTTTCTTATTGAAAGAAAAGTTACAATACTTTTCATTGAAATTTAGAAATGTAAAAGATGATCGATCAAGGGATAACTATCATGATAAATAAGGTTCATGGTGAAATAAGATGTTATTTTTGGTAGAATAGGATTTATTATATATTGATGTATCAATTTTTTTGTTTACTAAGCTCGATGACCATGAATTTTTATGGTTGATTTTCTTACTGATGATATTTAAAGCGGTGTAGTTTCCCATTTTTTACAAAAACTTTAGACCTCAAAATCAAGAGTTTTTATATCTAAAATTATAGTTTTCTTAAAAGGAGTTCATGAAATGAAGTTCAAGGAATTTGAATCACAGTTCAAGGACTACAAAAGAGATACATGATATGATGATGGAAAATCAATAAAGGAAGGATTTCTACATAGGGAGAAACAATTGGCTGGGGTATTTAGTTTACATGAGGCTAATATTTTATGGGAGATGTGTCGTATATGAAACGAGGTTGTGATTATGGATGTCTCAAAGGTTTTTAATTTGTGGAAGGCAGCATTCGCCACAAAGGGTTAGGTCACAAGGTGGACCACATAGCAGTTCATGATGATGTTTTTACAACATCAAGGTTTCAGGTAATTTATATTAGTGGGTTTTTCGAATCTTATTTTCCTATATAAAGACCCATAATAAGATAATTAGGAGAATTGAATTTTATTATTAGAGATCATCACAACTGAAATAATTTAGTTATGTCTAAAAAATATCACAAGGGATAATTTTTTCAAGTATAAGTGTTTAGAGAGGAAAGACTCTACGAAGAAGGATGTTTTATATGGAAGGAGTTTGGGAGGATCAATTGTAAAATCCTAGGTAAATAAAGAATAATAAATATTTCATATTTATTAATATTTGTGAATTAAATATTAATTTGACTTTAAATGGGTTGTTATGTTCGATAGCGTATCTGATACGCAACAACGGGTTTCTTTGGAATCTTATGTTGCACACTAATAATATAATATTATTATTTTAAATGGTAGTTAAATCTTAGCCTTTGTATTGGAGGTAATGAAAAAAACTAACTACAATATGATTATACATGATTGTTAAATGTATTTACATTTATCCAATAAAAAGTTAGAGGCTTAAAATATGAATGAATCTAATTTTAAGCATAATTTACATTTAATGGACGATTTACCGCATTTTAATGGTGGTCTCTTTTTAAATATAGATTAATACATTATATATGACCAAATAAAATCCTTATTTATAATGGGGACATCAAAATTTACTTTCGGTAAATTTTTTGGATTTTTACGAAAAAGTTCATTTTTTAATGAATAGTGAAAGATAATGTATTTTAATTCAAAAGTGCCTTTTAATATAATTTATTTATATGGTTAGATTATATTTTTAGTTGGTTTTAAAGTGAAATTAAAATATATTTTTACCATTTAATCCAATTTTGGTCATTTTAATTAATATCACTTTGAAATTGGACATAAACAAGTATCAATCTTTTGACAGTTATTGTTTCTTAAAAACACAATATTTATTTTGATAACGAGAATTAATTTTAAAATTAATTAATTCCACATTTCTGTTTTTTATTTTTAAAAATATAAATTATTTTTGAATTCTGAATATCAAATATAGCTTAGGCTTAATTTTTTTTTTATTTTTATGAAAAACTTCAATTTTTGATGAATAGTGAAACCACTTAGTGGAAGTTAAAAAAATGACTTTTTCTTTCAAATGAAATTTTACCATTTCTAGGAATTTTATTTCTAAAATTGATCATACATGGTTGTTATCAACAGTAAAATTGGTTCAATAAGATGAAAATAATTTTTGGTGAATAGTAACTTTTGACTTTTATTTACCGCGGTTAAAGGTAAATAGGGTAATTCATGGTAAAAGGAATATTATAATAATTCTAAATTACCTTAACAGTTGTCCAAAACTTATTTTTTATGAGTCATTAACAACCATGGGCATCATTGGGTCGATTTTGGGACCCCATTGAGCCACTTAGGAGTGATAATGTCAATTTAGATTAATTAACTTAAAGTAAAGGCAAAAATGACAAAAGCAAATATCATTTAGTAAATTAATTTTTAGAAGGGGTTACATAAATTGTCTTTTTGCCTATAAATATTAATTGGAAAGATAAAATGATTTCCTACATTATAGTATTTGTTTTATAATTTTTAGACTTAGAATAAGTTAAATTATTCATGACACAATAATGATGCACTATTTACCTCGTTAATAAATGATTTAAATAAATAAGAATATAATGATTAAAATATTATCCAAAACCTATCCGATTACTATTGTATGATTATATTTCAACCATGCGTCATCTTATCTTCGACCATAATGATTTTTGGACTTTTAGAAACCGAATAGCATTATATTATAAAATTATATTTTCACAGTTTCCTAAATAGCCCCTCCTCTCCCTTATAAACGGAGACCACTTCTAACCATTTCCTCACACCTCTAAAGCCATTTGGATCGTCCAAAATCTACCCAATTACACTACCTACATAACGCTCCTCATTCTAGAATCCTTACCTTAGGCAGAAGGCACTTCAAGAAGTATTTTGATTCAAACCAAAGGGAGTTACCCAAATTAAAGGTAACATTTTCTCTTAAATTTTTTTCTTTTATTTTACTTCCCCAACCCCTAAACTCTTTTTATTCCTTTATTTTGTAACAACACCAGTATCCTCAATATAATAGGTTGTTTTTATGAGATGGATTCGAACTACACTTACACACACCTCCATCTAATGGATGAACAACATAATGTTTCTATGGATGGAAAACTAACGCCTCACGAAATGATGATTGTTCAATTACATATTACCACCTCTAATGGTGGCCATTATGATGGAACTGTATTTATATATGATATATAATATGGTTATTATTTACTTATTCTTATTTAATTCCCAATTATATCAAGCCTTTAGGGTTTCCATAGTGGGTAAATACGATAATCTAATTTGAGGAAGTGCAGACTACCGCCCCCTTAAAGTGATGTGACTCGTTAATGCCTTATGTGGGATGTATAAAGGATAGAGTTGATGATATTATATATGATTCCATACTATAATTATAATAATAATATGTATCATAATGAACTATTGACCACATGAACAACATGTAATTATAAGAATTCAATTTTTGACTCGAGTACCAAATATTGACAGAACAAACATTATTAACTTAAATGATTAGTTAATGTTTATAACATGGTAATAAGTGATATAAAAGGAATAATAAACTTGAAAAGAGTTCTTAAGCAAGTATAAATCAACATTATTTAATTATTCAGGAGATTAAAGAACAATCGAGTCAAGTCGGACACGACGTATGGGACTTCGTCTCAATCTCCTTTCATTGAGGCATATTTTGTTTTAATACACGAATTTCTTTTATACGTTGTATAAAAACCCATGAATTTTCAAAGGGAATATTTTTCTACAAATCATTTTACTAAATGACAGAAATGATTGTTTCTTTTAACGTAATCGATGACAATGACCATTTCCACCGCCACGAGTATTATTTGATCTTTGGCTTCCTCAACAAGCTGTAATGTTTTTGAAAGAAAATAAATACCATATAATCTTTTATGTATTTTGGTATTGAAAATGGTTTTGATAATGGATTTGTTATGTCAATATATTTAAGTTATATATTGTGATTAAAATGTGGAAATGTTTTCTTTCCTTTATATTTGTTGTATGTGTTATGATTTTATATTGGTACATGGACATTTTACGGGTGGTTACATGATAAACCAAATGACGGGTGGTGCTGTGAAAACCAGGATGGGTGGTCACGTTATAACCTCCAATGCATTGGTTATGGAAGTCAGCCGTATGGCTATTTCATTTAGTGATATGTGTGGTAGTTGAACATGTGGTTATTCCATTTATGTATGTTTATGTCCCAAGTTACCTTTATATGTTATGTGTTCTTTATATGGGTTTTCTGGTAATTTTTTGGTTACAAAAGGCTAAGTAATGATCTTTTATTTAGGGAAGAGTATTTACTACTTCATAAAGGAGAAAAGTGTTACTTATGTTAAAGTATTCATGGTTTACTTGTTGTTTTGAAAAACTAACAGTTTTCCTTCTTTTTTTATCCTTTACTGAGATTTTAATGCTCATCCCAAGTTTTTGAAATGTTTTTCATAGGAAATAATGTAGAATAGGGTCAAGGATGGGATCAAGGAAAATTCATCTTATCTTAAACATGGAATGAGACATGAAATGTTTTTTCAAGAGTTTTTATTTTATGAAAAAAATGGAAACTGTGTTGAAGTGTCTACTTTGTAATATTTTGAAATGTAATAGTTTTGTCCAAACTCTCTAAAAATATAAAACTGGAAAGATCCTAAATGTTAATTATTCATTTAATTCAAGATTATGTAATGTTTTATGGTCGGGTCCTTATAGTTGGTATTAGAGGTCGGTTTAGACAACTTTAGGAGTTAGCGTATTGTTAAATTAAAATCCATAAAGTAATTTATGTTAATATTGAAATTATACAGCATTTATAGATCACTGTGCTGCTTCATCTAAGATATGTCTGTGTTAAGAATGATTTTTCATTAAGGAAATAGAGAATCTTTTCTGGGAAGGAATACAGAGGAGAATGACCATCCGAATCAGCAACCAGAGATGCTCGGAATCAAAATTGAGCAGTTTACTGCAGTGATGGCTCAGTTGAATCAGGTGATAAATGGTATTTGTGTTTATTGATGATATTTTGGTTTATTTATAAGGTAAATAGGATCATGAAATTCAGTTAAGGGTTTTCTAGCAAACCTTAAATGAAAAGAAACTATTTTGGAAATTCAAAAAGTGTGAGTTTTGGTTACAACAAATTTATTTCCCTGGTCACATTGTTTCATAAAATGGCATAAATATTGATCCTGCTAAAAAAAGTTGTTAAAGAATGGTCATGACCCACAAATATAACTAAGATCTATAGTTTTCTTGGTTTGGTAGGTTATTACCAGATGTATTTTGAAAATTTTGCACTGTTATCCAGTCTACTGACTAAGTTAACTCGAAAAGGTGTTAAGTTCATCTGGATAAAAGAATGTGATGATTGTTTTCAGGAATTGAAAAGAAGATTGGTGAATGCTACAGTATTGGAACTGCCAACCAGAAATGGTGAGTTTGTTATCTATGGTGATGCTTCATTAAAAGGAATTGGATTTTTTTCTAATGCAGAATGATCAGGTAATTGCTTATGCTTCACATCAGAAGAAACCTCATGAGTTAAATTACCCTACACATGATTTGGAATTAGCTGCTGTTGTTTTTTGCTTTAAAAGTTTTAAGGCATAATATTTATGGAGTGAAGTGTGAAATATATACTGATCATAAAAGTTTGAAGTATATATTCACTCGGAAAGAATTGAACATGAGACAAAGGAGATGGTTTGATTTAATCAAGGATTATGATTACAAGATCCTTTATCATCTGGGAAAAGAAAATAAAGTGGCATATGATTTTAGTTGAAAGAGTAAAACTTCTATAACCTTGTTACGTTTGGAATGAGATCCATTGGTTTTAGATTTGATGAATTATGTCATAGAGGTTGTTGGTGCAAGAAATTATTCTGTTTTGTATCAGGTGTCAGTGAGATCATCTTTATCAGACAGAATAAAGCAATCACAGAAAGAAGATAGTGAGTTGCTAAAAAAGGTATAATTTGTTCAGAAGGGTATGTTTCTAGATTTTAACATTGATAATGATTGTGTTTTGAGGTTTGGGAAGAGATTATGTGTTCCTTGTGATTCACAGTTGAAGAATGAGTTGTTATGTGAAGTTCATAGTTCACCGTTTTCAGTTCATCCTGGTATTACTAATATGTATAGAGATCTTCGAGAGTATTACTGGTGGGATGGAATGAAAAGAGATATTTCTGATCTTACTGTGAATTGTTTGACTTGTCAGCAGGTTAAAGCAGAGTGGTAGTTACCAAAAGGAATGCTTCAGTCTTTACCGGTTCCAGAGTGGAAATGGGAAAAAATATCAATGGACTTCATTGTGGGATTATAAAAGACATCTTGAGGTAACAATGCAATATGGGTTATAGTTGATCAATTGACTAAATATTCTCATTTCCTTCTTATTAGAGATAATTGGTCTTTATATCAACTTTCCCGGTTGTATGTTAAAGAGATAGTCAGGTTGGATGAAGTTCCCCTCTCCATTATATCTGATCGTGATCCCAGGTTTACTTATATCTTTTGGAAAGGCCTTCAGAAGTCGTTGGGTACTGAATAAAATTTTAGTACACCTTTTCACCCTCAATCAGATGGGCTATCAGAATGAACAATTCAGACATTGGAAGATATGTTACATGCTTGTTAGATGGATTACCAGGGATTTTGGGACCAACATATTTATTTGGTTTAATTTTCTTATAATAACAGCTTTCATTCCAGAATAAATATGGTTCCATTTGAGGCATTACATGGAAGGCGTTGTCGAACTTCAGATTTTTGGGATGAAGTAGGTGAATGTAAGTTGATGGGACCAGAATTGGTAGAAGAGATGGCAGAGAATGTTCAGTTGATTTAGAATCACATTAGAATAGCTCAGAGCAGGCAGAAATGTTATATAGATAACCGGAGGAAGGTTCTTTCTTTTAAGGTAGGTGATCATGCCTTTCTCAAAGTATCTCAATGGAAAAGTGTGATGTGTTTTGGTAAGAAGGGAAAGTTGAGTCTGAGGTTCATTGGACCTTATGAAATTCAGGAGAAAGTTGGATCAGTCGCGTACAGAGTGGCTTTACCTCCAAGTTTATCCCAAGTACACAATGTTTTTCATGTTTCGATGCTGAGAAAGTATATACCAGATCCATCTCATGTTTTGAGCCCAGAGGTAGTTTAGTTGGAAGAGAATCTCTCTTATGAAGAACAACCAGCCCAAATTTCTGACCATAGAGAGCAAGTTTTGTGGAATAAGGTAATTCACCATGTAAAGGTTTTTTGAAAAAACTATATGGTTTAAGAGGCAACGTGGGAATCTGAAAATGATATGAGGGATAAATACCCCCACTTATTTTGATAAGTGAATTAAAATTGTGAGGACGCAATTCCCAAAAGTGGGGAAGGATGAACATCAAAGGAAAATGAAGAATAAGACATATTTTATATTTATTAATATTTGTGAATTAAATATTATTTTTACTTTAAATTGGTTGCTATGTTCTATAGCGTACCTGATACGCAACAACAGGTTTCTTTGGAATCTTACGCTGCACACTAATAATATAATATTATTATTTTAAATGGTAGTTAACTCCTAGCCATTGTATTGTATGAAATTAACAAAACTAACTACAATATGATTATACATGATTGTTAAATGTATTTAAATTTATCCAATAAAAATTTTGAGGCTTAAAATATGAATGAATCGAATTTTAATCATAATTTACATTTAAAGGTCAATTTAACACCTTTTAATGGAGAACCCTTTTTAAATCTAGTTTTGGTCACATTAATACATTCTATATGAAAAAATAAAATCCTTCTTTGGAATGGGGATATCAAAATTTACTTTGGGTAAATTTTGGGGATTTTTCTGATAAAGTTCATTTATAATGAATAGTGAAAAATATTGTATTTTAATTCAAAAGTTCCTTTTAATATAATTTATTTATATGTTTAGATTATCTTTTTATTTGTTTTTAAAGTGAAATTATAATATATTTTTACCATTTAATCTAATTTTGGTCATTGGAATTAATTTCAATTTGAAATTGGATATAAACAAGTATGAATCTTTTGACAGTTACTGTTTCATAAAAACACGCTATTTGTTTTGATAACGGGAATAAATTTTAAAATTATTTAATTCCACTTCTATGTCTTGAATTTGGAAAAATAGACATCATTTTTGAATTCAAAATATCAAATATAGCTTCGGCTGAATTTATGGTATTTTTCTGAAAAACATAAATTTTTTATGAATAGTGAAACCACTTAGTGGTAGTTAAAAAACTGACATTTTCATTTTAATAAAATTTTACCACTTCTGTGAATTTAATTTAAAAAATCTGACATACATGGTTGTTATCAAAAAGTGAAATGTGGTTTAATAAGATGAAAATAATTTTTGGTGAATTGTAACTTTTGACTTTTATTTACCGCGGTTAAAGGTAAATAGGGTAATTCAAGGTAAAAATAATATTATAATAATTAAAAATTACATTAACACTTGTCCAAAACTTATTGGTTGAGTCATTAATGACCATGGTCATCTTTGGGTCTATTTTGGGACCCCATTGAGCCACTTGAGAGTGATAATGACAATTTAGATTAATTAACTTAAAGTAAAGGAAAAACGGACAAAAGAAAATATCTTCTATTAATTTAATTTTTAAAAGATGTAATATAAATTAACGTTTTGTATATAAATATTCATTGGAATTCTAAAAATATTTCCTACATGATAGTAATTTCTTTATAATTTTTAGACTTTAAATAAATTAAATTATTCATGACACAATAATGATGCACTATTTACATCATTAAGAAATGATTTAAATAAATAATATTATAATGATTAAACTATTATCCAAAACCTGTCCAATTCCTATTTGATAATTATATTTCTACCATGAGTCATCTTATCTTTGACCATAATTATTTTTGGACCTTTAGAAACTGAATATCATTATATTATAAAATAATAGTTTCACACTTTCCTAAAGAGCCCCTCCTATCCCTTATAAATGAGGAACACTTCTAACCAATTATTCACACCTCTCAAGCCATTTTTATTTTCCAAAATCTTCTCAATTAAGCTCCCTATATCCCTCTCCTCATCCTAGAATCCTTACATTGGGCGGAAGGCACATCAACAAGTCCTTTGGTTCAAACCATAGAGAGTTACCCATATTATAGGTAACAGTTTCTCTGAAATTGTTTTCTTTTACTTTTCTTCTCCAACCCCTAAACTATTTTTATTCCTTTCATTTGTAACAAAATCAGTATCCTAAATATACTAGGATGTTGTTATGAGATGTATTCTAACTACACTTACACACACCTCAATCTAATGGTTGAAGAACATAAGGTTTCTGTGGATTGCGAACTAATGCCTAACAAAATGATTATTGTTCAATTACATCTTACCGCCTCTCATGGTGGCCATTATGATGGATGTTCATTTATATATTATATATATTATTTTTATGATTTTCTTATGCTTCTTTACTTCCCAATTATATCAATCCTTTATGGTTTCCATAGTGGGTAAATACGATAATCTCTTTTGAGGAAGTGCGGACTACCACCCCTTTAAAGTAATGTGACTCGTTAATGCCTTATGTGGGATGTATAAATGATATATTTGATGATATTATATATTATAACATACTGAAATTATAATAATACTATGTATCATTACGTTTTAATTCTATTAAATAAGAAATATAAATGAAAGTAGCGTTCATGCATACTTACGGCTTACCACCTCCATGAACGGTGCATTTAATTTCTTACCTCTAAATGTTATGTACTATTATAAATACATGTATATACTGGTTATATATGATATATATGATATCTAAATAATTAAATTTCATTCTGGACATAATGAACTATTGATCCCATGAACAACATGTAATTATAAAAAGTCCATTTTTGACTCAAGTACCAAATATCGACAAAACAAATATTATTAACTTAAATGATTACATTATTTTTATAACAGGGTAATAAGTGATATAAAAGTAATAATAAACTTGAAAAAGGTTCTTAAGAAAGTATAAATAAACTTTAGTTTATTATTCCGGATATTAAAGAACGATCGAGCCAAGTCGGACACGAGGTAAGGGACTTTGTCTCAATCTCCTTTCATTGAGGCATATTTTGTTTCAATACACAACATTATTTTATACGCTGTATAAACACCCTTGACTTTTCAAAGGGAATATTTTTCTACAAAGTTTTTTACTAAATGAAAAAATGATTTTTTTTCTTTTAACATATGCGGTGACAATGACTTTTTCCGCCGCTGTGAGTATGATTTGATATTTGGATTCCTCAAAAAGAAGTAATTTTTTTAAAAGAAAATAAATACCATATACTCTTTTATGTATTTTGGTGTTGAAAATGATTTTCATAATGGATATGTTATGTCAATATATTTAATTGATATATTGTGATTGAAATGTGTAAATGTTTTCTTTCCATTATATTTGTTATATGTGATATGATTTTATATTGGTACTTGGACATTTGATGGGTGGTTACGTGATAAACCAAATGACAGGTGGTGTCGTGAATACCAGGACAGGTGGTTACGTAATAACCTCTAATTCATTGGGTATGGAAGTCGGCTGTATGGTTATTCCATTTACTGATATGTGTGGAAGTCGACAGTATTGTTATTCCATTCAAGTATGTTTATGTCCCAAGTTACCTTTATTTGTTATGTGTTCTTTATATGGGTTTTATGGTAATATTTTGTCTATAAAAGGGTAAGTATTGATGATTTATTTAGTGAAGAGTATTTACTACTTCATAAAGGTGAAAATTATTACTTATGTTAAAGTATTCATGGTTTACTTATTGTTTGAAAAAACTAACTATTTCCTTCTTTGTGTATCCCTTACTGAGCTTTTTATCCCCATACCATGTTTTTGAAAAAAATTTCATAGAACATAATGTGTAATAGGTTCAAGTATGGGATCAAGGAAATGTCATGATATCATAATCATGGAACTAGAAATGACTCTTTTTTTCTAGAGATTTTGTTTTATGAAAAAATGGAAACTGTGTAGATGTGTCTACTTTGTAATATTTTGACATGTAATAGTTATGTCTTAACTCCCTGAAACTCTAAAACTCAAAATATACTCAATGTAAATTATTCATTTAATTCAATATTATGTAATTTTTTAAGGTCGGGTCCTTTTATCAATAGCCCAAAAAGTAAAAGAGACCTTGTAAATAGGTGTTTCATTGTATAATTAAGTATCTTCAAAGTAGGGGTGGTCCATGGAAAAATAAGGTTGTCTATAAAGAACTCACACCCTGTGATGCAAGGAAGTTCATAGTGGACACTAAATAGTTTACGATATGTATAAGGATATTTTTGAAGGGACTAAAATTGTTTGAAAAAGTAATTTCATAAAACTAACAGTATAAGGAGAAGGGGGATTCCCAGATCCAAATAATAAGTAGTTCAGAATTGTCTCATTAGTATTCAGATAGAAGTCATATTTCTATATTAAGAAATCAGACTAAGAAATCTAACCGAGGATCATTATAAATTCTAGGATGTTCTTACCGACTTTTGTGTAAGAATGTTTTTAATTGTTTTGAAAGTTCATATTTTTGGAAGTTGATCAAGAAGAATCATAACATCGTTGTTATAAAAATTGATTTTCATCATGACTTTTTACATAAAAAACATGCATTATTTTATTAAACAGAGTCCTATATGGGTGTGAGGGCATATCCTACAAATTTTAATCCACAAAAAAGGATTTTTTCCTAGTGGATTGTGTGGTATTGCATTATTTTTTAACCATTCCAAGGAATAGCTTCTCTTACTGAGTAGTGAACCTTGTAAATTCTTGTTTTCCTATGAATTTTTCTTTGATTTTTATTTAGAAGAGAAAAAAATATTTAACAAGATGAGAAGGTTGTTTCTTATGAAAGGAAACATAAATGAAAAATATATCACTGATTAACCCCTCCCCCTCTTAGTGATACAACTACCCTGGTTGGGTAATCTCACAAGGTGTTGCTGGAAGATTTCAATCCCTCTTAAGTATGAATTCTCTCTTTTGAATTGTGGTTTATATTTTCCCTCATTTCTCTCCAATTTTAAAGTAGTTATTCCTAATATCATGGATTGGATCCTTGATTTTATGGATCTTCATTCTAGGGTTTATACCTTAGTCTTATTCACCTTTGTTTCTTTATTAGTGTCTCCTGTGGTTGGTGTTTATTTCATCATGTGATTAAATATAGGTGGTTCTATAAGTTTTTACCCTATAACTAAAACCCTAGTTTTATTAATTGATTTGAAATGAATTTTAAATTTATTTATAATTCTTTATTTGAAGATGAATTGAAATTTTATTTGGAATAACCTGAACTTTGTGAAAAACCCTAATTTCAATGGCATCGAAATTAATTGGTTGATTTTGATAAAATGATTACATGAATTAAAATACAATTGGATGAAAATATTTGATACTTATTCGTGAAAAATTTTATATTATTTATTATTTTTAAACGAATTAACTTGATGAAAAACTATGATTTGGTTATGAAATTAAAAATGAAATGTTGAAACTGAAATTTGAAATTTAAACTCTAAATGATTAATTAAATTGAAATGAATGAATTTTACATTTATTTATTGGATAATGATTTATTGATTGAATAAAATGTGATATTGAGTAGTGAGTGGGTGACTAGAAAATGAATTCTAGGTATTTTACTTCCTAGAAATTAATTGATGATAAAGACTCTATGTAAATATGGTTCGACATGATTTTCCTTGATGGGTTGTTGATTATTAGTCTTGATAGCCTGAGCCTTAGGGTAATGTGCACATATAAAATGAGTCATTATTGATGATTTATTATCCTTTGAATACTATATATAGAAACTAATGAAACTCATGGAATATAACAGTGGAGCTTTATTTTTGATTTTATTATTGTGTTGGTTATTATTGAACTACTTTATTCATAACCTTTATATTTCATAAAAATTTCATTTCAAACTATATTGATTTATCTTAAACTTAATTTATTTGAATGAATTTTTTGGATTAAAATATGTAAATAACTCTCAATACATTGTTTTATTTAAATTGAAATATTAAATGGTTTATTAATATTAAATTTCTTATGAAATGTTTTAGTTGTATCCAACAATTTTGTTTTTATTACACCCTACCTTTTCTTTATGGTGTTTGTATATTATGTTATTCCATTTCATTGTAATGGAAATGTGTCATTTGGAGGTGGCGGGTGTTCCAAATACATCGTATATAGAGTAATGGAGTTGATTGGTGGGTATGTAATCCACATGTTTCATGGGTTTTCTAAGACCATGACTTGATAGATGTTTTGTCTGAATGGCTCTAAGTCCTTCTATTTTTATTCATTTTTCGATAACCCCCCTTTTAAGGATTAAAGGGGAACTTGTACAGGGCTCATAGAATTCATGTCATGACATGACCCGGAGGTCTTAGAGGAATTCATCTAGACTATAACTACTTCGAATTGCTCCTCCCTAGTGTCTATATCTTGATGTTAGCTCTCCGCCTTCACATAATTGTTCCTCTAGGATTCCCATTCATACACATGATAGTCTTGATGGAAAATAACGTACCCTCTCATTATTCTGATTCCATTAGCTCTACTTTGGTTAATGCACCTACTCTGAATACTCATCTAGAGTATTCTCATTGTATAGTCTACCTAGTCTATTTAGAACAATTGTATGTGTCCTGTAGTCCTTGAGGTGGCCCAAAGCCCTTGAAGGTCTTGAGAAACAAACTGGTGGCCCCAAATCCCAAACATACGAATAGTTCTGGTTGTTACAGTTTCAAATAGTACCTTCTATATTAATACAACAGTACCCCCAAAATTATGTCTCTACCGATATTTGATCTGAGGTCTATTGGATTCACTTTCTGAGTCCTCAAAAACTAGGATGAGGCTCTTGTACCGATATTTGTTCTTTCACTTTTGATAGTGTACTATATTTTTTCTTTGTTATTTATCTAATTTTAGTTCTTTATCCCTAAAGAGGGTTTACAATACTTATTATTTACATCTTTATCTTCAATTTCTTCATATCGTTTGATTGATATCATCGTGTAATAATTCCATTAACCATGAGATTATTCCCAGGTTCTAGTAAAAAAACTCTTGGGATTTGGGATTCCCTTTAGGCTGTGGAAAGCATAACTTGAGTACCATTTAGGTGGATTATCAGGGTTTATTTTGGAAAAAATGGCATCAAAGGTGCAAGTTTGTGAAACAATTCATGATTTTGGAATGAAGTCATTGATGTACTAGTAGATAAGAGGTAGGATTTTCAAGTCTTACGTAGTTTTTTAAGAGTATGTTCTTGGGAAGATCACATCATAACAAACCTTAAGTCACCATGGGTGTTTAGGAAAATTGTCTTTAAGGAATAATTCAATCTGATCCTAGTATTTTATGAATATTATCTTTAGTTTTTTTGGAAATCCAAAATATTGAAATATATTTAATGTAACTGATATTTCTATATCTCTTGACAAATTTAATGATATGAGTATCACTACTGGTGTTTTGGTGTCGCTTATTGATGTTTTGTAATATCAGGCCTCCTCAAATATGTTTGAATATGACATAAGAGTAAGCTTCTGGTGAACCATAGAAAGTTAATTCTCTAGTGAATTAGTATCTTATTGAGATAACAGTGCACACTATGTATGATCTGAGATAGGTAGCTACACCTATTCCTATTCAGGATCTGTTAGTGGATCCTTGAGGGAATAAAACTAGAAACTATTCTTATTGGTTTCTTTTGAAGAAACTTATGGTGTTTTAAAACTCAAATGATTCATAAGAGGCATATGATTTGTTGAAAATTATTGATTTTATTTTAAAGTTCTTTTAAATGCATGATTAAATAATATGAAATTTGATACCTTCAATCACGATTTACATAGAATGATATTGTAAGATTCGATGGTGATGGTGATGAAACATGAGGGTTTGGAGTGAAAAATACAATATATTCCTTTTCCAGGAGCATTTCTCTCTAGAATCCACGGTTTTTGAAATGTCCATAGATTTTTTCATCCTCCAAAAAGGTGAAAATAATATGAAATTGTATAAAAACCATTTTAAAAAAATATTTTAGTTTTCTTGTGAGGTACTGATAAATGAGAAGATGAAGGCTCGTAGATTTGATTTGGGTCTTCATTTTTATATCTATTCTCATGTTTTTATACTAAACCTCACATCTTTTACTGATATACTAGATGGATATTTAATGGCTAATCTGGACCTGGCTGGTAATCGAAGGTTGATAAGAGTGCATATTACTCCCAGTGAATCTTCAATTAGTTCTTTTAAATAATATGGAATGTATTATGAGCCTTTGGGTGGATCTCAATAGCATACATATTTTAGACCTTCTTTTGCACCTTGAAAAGGCCCTTTTAATTTATTCTAGTACAGAAATCTTTGGCATTTGAAGTGGTTTTATAACAAGTCACCAAATATCTATGTCCTTTGTGGTCTCATAGGAAACCTATAGAGGTTTTGTAATGTATTGTTTACCACGTATAGTGGAATGGGATCAATAGTAGCTCAAATAAAAGTCTTACAATTATTTGTTTTCATAACTAAGGGTTTCTAGCCACATACAATCATAATGAAGCTTATTCAAATAGTGGATGAGTCGCTATATGAATCTATTGTGGGTCTTGTGACTATGAGATGTATCATCGCTATAGCTTCACCTTTAGTGGATACTCTATTATAAGATGTTCCATCTCATTATTTTGTGTTGACTTATATTGTAAACTTATTAAAACATTACATATATCTTATCTATTATGTGGTGGATGTTTTTATTCCCCTTATAATAAAGAGAGAGTGTAGTCTTTGATGTACCTCTTGCATTTTATATTTTCAGGATATTGAACGCATCTAAAATTTTATGATCCTTGATGTGAAACCTCTTGATGTAATTTTCAGGATGGATTGGATGATTTCCCATAGATCTCGGATTGACTGTTACCTTTATAGGGTTACCTTTATTATGACTGATGGCGTGTGTTGTGTTTTTTAAGTTGAGTGGGACCTAATATGGATTAGAGTCAAACCTTTTTTTTATATATTTGGGTAGGGTAATATATTTTCTTTATTTTAACATTGAGTAGGAATCTTTATGTGTTGATATCCCTCTAGTTTTCATCCGGTTTTCTGAAATGTTTCCATCTAATTTTATGGATCTTCCATCAGTAAGGTAGGTGGTGTTTTCCAATGATTTGGTATCTAGTACTCAGGTAGTGATTATTCTATTTTATTATATGGAACAATAAAAATTGGATAAGATAAAAACTCATATGGATGATTTGATTGAAAAAGGATTTATTTTCTTGAGTTTGTTTCCAATGTTAGATCATGTTCTATTTTTAAAGAAAGATGATGGGACCATTCACCTTATTTTATTACCATAAGTTTAGTCGAGTTACATTAAAGTACAATTATATGTTGTATCAATTTGATTAAATGTTTGATTAGTTAAAAAGGGAAAAGTGGTTCTCAAAGATTGATATTCATTCTAGTTATAAATATCTTGTAATCCAAGAATCTACCATCCAGAAGATACCCTTCAGGAGTAGGTATTTCCATTATTTTTACCTTATTTTTCCTTTTGGTCTGACTAATACTCCTATATTTTTTTTCAGTGGTAATGAATATAATATTCCATGATTATCTCAATATGTTCATCTTGGTGTTTGTGGATTCATTTTGGTTTACTCTAAAATAGAGGATTACCATATGCATTATTTGAGAGTATTTTTATAAATTTTGAAAAATTAATGAATCTATTCTAATCTATAGAAATGAAATTATGAGATGTGGGAAGTGAATTATTTAGGACATGTGGATGCAAAACATGATATTTCATTTTATCTTCATAAGGTGATATCTATTATGACATGTTATAAATCACATAATGTTTCATGATTCAGATATTCTTGTGCTTAGTGGGGAATTACCTCCAACTCGATTGGGATTTGTTAAATTTTTCTTCTCAAATAAATTTTCTCACTCTAAATGGAGTGAAATTATTTTGGACTTTAAAATGACATAATTATTTTGATGAGTTTCAATTTTTTGTGAAATATATTATAGTGAAGACTCTTATAGAGTTCATAAGGTGATATGTGGTGTTTTATGACTCATAAACATTTGTTTGGGGTTGGGTACTCATTAAGAGTGATCATGTAGTGGAATATGGTTCTCGAAAACATAATCTATATCAAAATAATTACCCAACACATGAAAAAGAAATCACATATATGATTAATTATCTTAATTGTTGGAATCATTATCTTTTTGGAGAAAGTTTTACCATATATTCAAATCAAAATATCATGAGTTATATCTTCGGTAAAAAATATTTGAGCCTTCAGTATAGACAAAGGGTGGAGTACCTGCATTGTTTTGGTTTCAACATTTCCTAATCCATAGAAAGGGGAATATCATTTAGGATTCCTTGAGTAGAAAACATATGAACATGTATATTATATAATCATCTAAAGAATATAAATTTGGGGATCTCTGTTCTCATATTCATTTTGGAGTCTAAGAGCATGAGGCTTGGAATATTTTTTCCTTTTATTTAGTTTACATCCACCCTTTTTAAGATTATTATTTAGTAGGAAAAACATTATGATGAAATTTTTAGCATTATGGACCATCTTTATAGTTGGAAAACCATCGATGATTGGTGATTCTATTTTGAGGTATTTTATGTTTTTAGAATTTATATAAAACCTGAACCCCTCTAGACTAGAGCTGGTGCATTACTTGTGATATTGGCATGGTTAGAAAGAATGAAAATCCTGAATGAATGATCAGTGTAGTAGTCTTGAATAATCTAGATACATATATGTTACTCAAATTACATTGGAAAAGTTCACAAACTACAATACATTATGAAAATTGAAAACTGCATCCATACGAACTCAATAAATGATCTCCTCTTGGTCACCTATTAAAAGTAAACAATGAAATGGGTGATCTCAAATTCTCAGTAAGGGTTACAAATAGTGGAAGAATGAATAAAATAATAATTTAATCATAATCAATCTGATATAATCAATATGGCTTGGTGAATAAATGAAAAACTCACCCCATAAACTGAGAATGAAACTACATCCATAGATTTTGTCATAGTGAAGAGCTCATGGATAGTAATCACTGATAATGAATAAAGAGAATTATTATTAATTGGACTTCATGTATCTGGAACATGAAAACATAATACTGTTAAAATGGTTTAGTTCTATAGGTAGAAGCCCATTTGACTTTTAGAAAAAACTCGAAGGGTTTGTCGCCAATTGATTTATCTAATTAGACCTACCGATACATAGAGGGTCTATAGTGGTCCTCACCCACCACCGCATGTCCAAATAATTATTTATACACTGATTAAATACAAGAGAAATACTCCTTTTCAATATCCATATAGAGTAGATTATACAGATTCATCAATACTAAAATAACTTTCCAAATAAACACCGTATGTAAAATGGTATACATTTTAGACGACAAACATACCCATGATATGAGATTATGGATATTTAATATAAATATAATTTCAAATGAAAAGTGACCTTAAATGGGCAGTAGGTATAACACATAAGGATTATTACGTGCACAATACAAAGTTAGTCACAACAAAGTAGTAGTTGATACAAAGGCCCTTACCACAATGTAATTGGTCGTATCATATGACCAAAACTTAATAAACCTCAAATGAATAATTGAATAACATTTATATAAGGATAATAATGTTATTATATATCAAATATTAGTACACAGATACCACATACAATAAATAAGTGTAGAACTATGAAAATCTCACAGAAATGAAGGTGAGATGAGAAACCTCTTACCTTTTGCTCGAGTGTCTTCTTCATTTGGTTTATTGACCTGAATAATAAAATTTAGATTCACTAATTAATAATTCCATAACCTCCTATACATGTAATTGATTTATTATAACCTTATTAGGATCATTAATGAACCTTTTAATGGGTTTAATAGGTTCAATTTTATTGGATTAGAAGCATTTTCTTCCTTGGTATCCATGATTCGTTTACTTTCTTTCATGAATGGAAGATCGTTTGAAATGTGGTCAAACATCCAAAAAATTTAATATATCTTATTAATTAAATTATAGAGATATAAATGATCTTATAATGATTTTGGGTTATATACCATGATGATGATTCATTAGTTAAAAGTTTATTACAAATATTCGGATAAACATGGCCGTTTTGTTCATAATGAACTTGTTTGGTATTATTATTTTATATTATGCATGTCTAAGGATTCCAAAACATTAATGAGATGAAATAAATATATTTTTATCTGGTTCAACCATTAAAATGGTTTCATGACTAGTAATTAAGGATAAAGTGAAGAATGAAACTTCGTCGTCCACAAAGGTTATAAATTGGAACCTCATGGATGTTTATTTCGTTTATAAAAATAAAAGGGAGTCAGTAAAGATAATAATGATAGTTCGTACATTAACCTGATATAATTCTAGTATATAGATGATACTGGAGTTTATCATGGTCATTTGGACATAGGAGGTGAGTAGAGAAAAAAATAGATAAACTTGAAAATAAAAGAAAACAGTGAGAGATCCCATATGAAAATTCGGCCGCCAAACGGCGTTGCTTAAAATTTCATAACATGAAATGATGAGAAAAAGTTAAATATCATAATATTGAACTCAAAAAGTACAGTAATGAGAAGACATAAATTTAAACCCCATCATATTATAATAGAAAATCAAACAGATAACATAAAGGAAGTGTCGACTAAAAGAAGAGAATGAAGGATTCCCTTACCTTGTAGAGTAACTCCTAGATCTTGAAGGATGGGACCTTGGGGGATTAATAACCCCTTGGGAGGACTCCTAGGGAAGTAATACCCCCAGATCATAGAGGATATTGGGTTTTTAATTAATGAAAACGAAGGGGGAGTCGGTATTTATAGTAATCAAGAGAGTTTTTTATTAATTAAAAGGGACACCTCATTAGTGTTTTTCACAAAACCATGGGATTTCCCATGGTATTTTCCTATGGTTTAAGACACTTGGGAAACCTCATGTCATAAGATACTGTACACAAGTCTTCCAACAATTTATATTAATAATTACATCATTGTGATATCATTAAACTACCAAAAACTCAAATATGTATTTTTACTATTCACAAAAAATTCATGTATTTTAGAAATATCATAAAATTTCATCCTAACCATATTTAGAAATTTAGAATTAAAAAATGAACTCCATTTTTTGAAAATAATTTTCTATGTATTTTTAATTTAAATTTTAAATAAAATCAATTTTAATTCAAAAAAGTAGCAATTTAATGGTATAATTGGTTTTATATTACACTGAAAGATTAATTAACTTCTCGTTATCTTATTACCTTAAGAAAATAAAATATTACCCTTACTTACTATTTTTAAGGGTCATATTAATGTTCATATGACTATTCATAAGGTTATGTTACTATTGATCAAAAATTCATGTTGGTTTTATCAGACTCCAAACGACTTGCTGGTCACAACTCTAGATGACTGTTTTTTGAAATTTAAATCATAGAAGTTGAAAATTTAGGTTTAATGGATAGCATATAACTTTCTTCTATAATGTTTTGTTTCAAAAAAGACTTATTTATTCATGAAATATGGGATATCTAATGAATATAATGTATTTAAGAGCAACATACCATAAAATGTTTGGGGTGTTATAATTTACATGGAATGCCTTTTCTGATGAGTAATGTTGAGATATGGGATTTCCGTAATACCCAGTGGGCAGTGCACCCAAGAATAATAAATAGGTTCTATGATATATGGAGACCATTTTTTTGGCCATGTATTAAAATATATATCACTTAATTTGTTTCTCATATTTATACATCTCAGAATTTCATCATTGAGCACTTGAAGACTTCGGGTTTTCAACAACCACAACCATCACTAAATTAAAAGTGAGATGGGATTTATATGGAATTCAGGGTTTGGTTTCTTTATACCCATTGTGGGAATAATGTTATAAGGGAAATTATTTATCAGCTAACCAAGTTAGATCACTTTATTCCCATATATAATACAACCAATGTTGACTATTTGTGAAGCCTCCACGTGAAATAGATCTTCTGGTAGCATAAAGTTTCATCTGATATGGTTTTTTATGGGGATCCCTGGTTCAAATATCATTCTTATAGAGTCCTCCAAGAGGTGATGGGATACCTGGTTCAATTTAGTGTAGAATATCTTCTATAAATATATATATAATGAAATAATGAGCTATATAGATTGGTTAGGGATTGCTTCATGAAAGAGTTCTTAACATTAGTGAATCTTGGGATGACCATTTGGGACCAACTAAGTCACATTATAATAATAGTTACCCTATTCTATTTGAATATTTCCTTTTGAGGTCTTTTATGATCGACATTGTAGATATCTTTTTTATTGGTCGGTGATTGGGAAATCTTATTTGATTAGGCCGAGAATGTTCCAAAAGAATACTGTTAAGATTCGGTTACTTATTTAATGAATAGTGATAGTACAGAGACAGTATAAATCTTATTCTAATTTTAATTATAGAACTTTTTAGTTTTCAGTTGTTTACCGTGTGTTTTTTAGAGTCTCACCGTGGATGGGTCCTTGAAAGCTTAGAAAATATGGAAGGTTTTAATTAAGACATCTAGGTCCTTTTGATATTGTTAATATAATTGTTAAGGTGGGATACTATTTGACACTTCCTCCTTTGTTGAAATTGATCCACACTAATTTTCATGTTTCATAGATCAGGAAGTATCATTATAACTCTTCCCATGTATTTATGTAGGAATAAATTCATATAGAACATGATTTATCCATGACTGATCATCCAGTTTGGATTGTTGATTTTGCGAAAAAGGTTCTTCATCGGAATTATATACCATTGTTTTCTGTTCTTGGGATGCCTAATTCAGATTCCCATGAGACTTGGGAGCATGAGGTGTTGATGAGAGTGAAATGGAATCATCTCTTTGATATGGAATATTCTTAACATGATTTATGAGGAAAAATGTGTTTATGGTGTACATGTTTTAAAATATCATTACACCGTTTAAGGTACTTATATACCTTATTTTTTAATACATTATGTTTGGTACTTGTTCTATAGAATTTTGGGAGGAATTATTTTACAAACAAATGTGTTTGGGTGTTCATAGTTTGATAGTGTCAAGGGTAACCTTTTCGGTTTCGACAAAGAAATTGTGTACCATGTTATGGGGAATTTGAAGGGGGTGTAAAGTTAGTTCAAACCATGCATCCATCCCCTTCAAACCATGTTCCCTTGGGCATAGTAGGTTTTCATGATTTAAGAACATCTTGTTTATCTATGAAACCTACCCATGAACCCCTTCCAAAATCCCATTAAGGGAACATGGTTCTGTGAATAAAAACTACTAACCGTGTGTACCAATCGAGTAACCTTGTACTTGTGTTTCTAATAAACTGAAATTTAAAATTAAAATATTTAGACACTAGATTAAAGTATTATACACCTCTCTTATGACCCTAACTAAGTCCATTGGATTTTGGAGGCTCTCTAAAAAATTTATTGGATCCTAAAACATCATCTCTAGAAAATAAAATTATGTGTAGAATATATTGATCCCTCTATAGTATATATTTTATTTTTTGAATTACAATTTTTCATTCCATTTTTATTGATGGAGTGGATCTTTTATTTGACAGATCATGTTTCTAGGTTTTATTCCATGATCTTCGTCACCTTATTTTCTTCATTAGCAGTTCCTATAGTGGGTTTTGGTTTGATCATATGATTAAAGGTAGTAAATTCAATAAGTATTTAACATAAAATTTAAACCATAATTTCCTTGATTTACATAAATTTATTTTCAATTTATTTATTAAACTTTATTTGAATATGAATTTTTTATTATTAAACAACAAGGAATTTATGAAAAAAATAACTCTATTGGGATTGAAATTATTTGGCTAATTTTGAAAACATGATGTATCTAATTGAAAGATTATTTAGCGAAATGATTTCACATTGATTATTAATAAAATTTTATTTAAATTAAAAATTATTTTTAAAGTAATTAACATGATCGAAAACTGAGATTTGGTTTTTAAATAAAAAATAGCATGTAGAATCTAAAATGGGAATTGAAAATGTTAAGGATTAATTGAATTGAAATGAATGATTTTTAACATAATTAATTGATTGATTGATTTAAGTACACGTGAGCCATATTAATTAGTGGGTAATTAGGAAAATTACTGTTTGAGTCTAACTCTATAGTAGTGGATTGATGATGAAAACTATAACTAAACCATATTCAACAGGATTTTACCAGATGTGGTGTTTATTTACAAATAACAATGGTCTAAGACTTAGGGATGTGTGAACCATATTATTGATGATTGAGTAGAGTTATTTTATTATTGAAATAACATAATTAAACATAGGGCATATGACTATGGTTCTTAATTTTTATTTGATTATTACAACAAAATGATAATTGAAATACTTTACTCAACCCCTTTATATATTATAAAAATATTAATTTAAATATATTTTTGATATAACTTCCACCTACTTGATTTGAAATCATTTTTTGGATTAAAATATTTAATGGATTTTCCATGCCTTATTTTATTTAAATTGGACAATTTAATTTTTTATTGTTATGGAATTTCTTATGGAATTGTTTGGTGGCATCCTAGTGAGGTTTTTTCCAACACCATATTGTTTCGTTCAGGTTTTTTAGATCATATTATGTTGGTTATAGTTAAAATAAAATATCTAATTATATATGGAGGGTGTTCTTGATTCATGGAAGCTATAGTTATTGAGGTGGTCGATGGAGAAGTGATCTTCTTATTACACGGGTTTTGTGGGACCTTTAATTGAATGATGTTGTGTAACATTTACTGACATACCTTTTATGATATTCATTATATTTTTTTAGATAACTATCTTTATGGAGTGTATGGTATTCCAGTTTTTTATTAATTTATCTTATATTGCTTCTTATATATTGATTGATATCGTGGTTAAATAATTCCCTTAACCGTGATAATATTCCTAGATACTATTTTACATCCCATCAGGATTGGGAACACTAATTGGGTTGTGCCAAGTTCAACTCATGTACCATTTATGGGGATTATTTGGGTTGGTTCATGATATAGTTTTCTTTTATTTTGGGTATGTTGATGTATTGGTCGAGAAAAAAAATCGTTGTTTGTAATATATCTATTTTATTTTCACCGTGTTATGTATTATTTAAGGATGTTGATTGAATGTATTAAAAATCGATTTAATCATTATTGTTTGTAATGACTCATTTGGTTTGTTTGTTTATACTTATTATGCATAATAATGTTGCATGTAAGTCCAATGTATGGATGGTCTATGCTAAACATTTGGTAAAAGATCTATTGTGTGTTAAGTCATATATAAGTGAGAAATATTTCCCACGCATGTATCCTTTGATACCCAAGATCTATTTTCCTCCCTGTGGGGATCATAAATGCCCTTTGGTCCTTGTGATAGATTAGATCAATTAATGTGTAAGGTAAACCAAGCCTAATTAAATATAAAATGGCATTAGATCCAATTTTATGTTAAGTTCCAAGGTTTTTGAGATTTCCGTCTTGTTATTTTGTGGGTGCGTCATGGTAGTGAGGATATAGGCTTGTATGGACTCGAGAGGTAAGTGAAAAGATAGTATATCCATCACTCACTCACCCAAAGCCTCAGGTTTCCAAGGTTAGTTAGGATTGAGTCATTAATTTTTATTTATTTATTTATTATTAGATATATGTTGATTTGAAAAGATGTTTTTGGTTTCTAGATGTGTTTGATTGTGGATTTTAGGAGTCCTGATACCTTTTAGGTTGAAATAGGATTTTGAGTTGGGGATTCATGGATAGACCACATGACCTATAAAAATATTTAGAGCCCATATAGATGGTTCTATAAAATTATTAGAGGCTATCACATGGTCTGTTTACATAATGAAAAATCATGCAGCCAAACTGTTCACATCTCTTCATCGCTTTAGAATTATTTATTTCGATCCTTCTTGTTTTCTGATTTCCCATAAACTGGATTCCACTTTTGGGGGGATAAATTAAAGGTGGTATTGATTTTTTTTGTGTATGAAAGGGGATATTCTATAAAGTGTGGAATTATGTTTTTTTTCATGTATGTGTTATATGTTTTGGTAGATGTTTGAATTAAAAGCGATAATTTGAAAACATTTTATATTTTAAAACTCGTTTTTTTGGATGATATAAAATAAATTAAATTTTTATTAGGGTTTTTATAAATATATGATTGTTTATGATTTCTAAAAGATGTGTTATAAATAAAAGTAGACTTTGGGAAAAAATATAACAATATTACATCAATTTTGGAAATGGATTCAAACTTTAATAACATTTTGAAATGATTTTTTGTATATTTAAAGTGAAGTGGTGTACTTTAACATGATTTTTTAAATAATAGGGTGGTTTTTATAAATTATGTGAGTTAGGAAAAATGGGTTCTAAATCTGGTATCATGGAATCTGTGAGTTTAAATAAAATAAATCATTTAATTTTTGGGTTTGGGTTTTTGGATTTATACCTTTGTTGTACAGACACAATTTTTTATTATTTGTGTGGAATGAACTTGGGGAGTTCATCACATATAATATTTCATGTATACCTCCCTGAATGTCCAAAAACTAATCCTAAGGATTATAATTGATTATGATACTTCCAATGATTCCTCATATCACATAGAAGTTATTTCCTTTGGTTTCATATTCTACCCAAACTCTAATTAGAGTTCTTGGTTTATACCTTTTCTCTCTTATATCTTATCTAGTATATTTGGAATCTTCCTTAGTGAACGATATTACTTTTATTCAGCTATTTGGTTGTGATTAAAAGAGTTTATTCCATGATATATAGTGGGTATTCGATAGTTATTTATTATCATATCTTATTAAACTATCTCTAGTAATTATAAAATTTATATTATTAAAATATAACATAGTTGTAACATTGTTTAGGGTGTTTGTTTGACTATTTCGTCGACTTGTTTTAATGGATTCATATTTGTTTAAGGATCTGGGTGTTGTTTGAACATTTTTTGGGATGGTCATTATTTGTTTTTATGAATTTTATAATGAATATAATTCTATATTCTTGATATTAATGTGGTTTAAGGTGTATATACGTTTTGGATGAGATTATAGATGGATTGTACATGGTATACATTTGGGTTTGTTCCTAGGTGACTAATAAGAGTGTTTCTGTATACTGTTCATAATGTGTTGGTGCTAATCTTGGTTTATGGGATTTTTTTTGGGATGGGGTTATGGAATGAGGTCCTAGTTACCCAATTGAAGTTTCATGAACAACGTATAGTGTCCTAGTTATTTTTTGTTTCCACCTGTTATGATTAGTTCCTTGATTGTTTCATTTGAATATAGTAATTTTTTTATGGTTTGGTGATGATTTTTTCTTATGGATTATAGATTTTTATTTGGTGTTTCCTTCATATTTTTTCTTATATTGTACTTGCAATGTTTTTTTGTGGCTGGGGGATGAGGTTATCCTTTGTGGAAGTTCCTTCATAGATGTTTTTTCTTTTATTCTACCATTTTAGAGGAAGTCTAAATTGGGGGGATACCTTTATTGGGTCTCTATTATTTTTGATTTTTGGGCTTGGTGTGGTTTGAGGGTTTTGGATAGATGGTCTTGGTATGAAAAACTATGTCTAGTATTTTTCTCCTTGTTTAGTAGAGTTTTCATGTCTAGTCACCATTTAATTATAATTTATGCCATTTTTAGTGGAGAAATATCTATGGTAGAGAGATTATAATGCATCGTGTTACTATTATTTCATTTGTTTAATGTTATTTTGGGTAATTTTAATTTTGATAAGTTTTAGGATTTCATTTTAAAAAATTTCTAAAAATATCATTTGTGTGTGGTTTTTGAAATTGTGAAGATAACCCCTACCTAGAATCTCCTTCTATAAAATGCTAACATTCATGTTTTAGTGTAAACCATGTACGTACCCCTATATATAAGGGTCCTTGGTTAGTTTTGGAATATTCATAGGTAACCCATAGTTAGTATGAGTTCTAAGGGAAATCTTGATGATTACCTTTACATGTGTGTGTGCATAAGGGAGGTTGTGCATGGTTTTCTCATGATTAGTAGAAACTTTTCTATTCAATCAAGTGTGGTTTTGTCTCCTTGATAGTTTCATCTATATAGTTGGAACATGGGTTGGAAAACCATGTGACCAAATCATATAGTCTACCTAAATTTCATTTAATATTGAAATTATACATTTCCCCAGGAATTTTAATTTTTTCCCTCCCGACCTCTCCAATTTGGATCATCTAGATCATCGGAATCTCAAGTAATATATTTCTATTAAATCCTCCTTTTATCTTGAATCCATCCCTTTAATTCAAAATTTTTATAAAGATAATTCCCCTTATTTATTTCATTTAAACTTTACATATCCTCCCGCTTCCTTTACCCCTTCAATTATCCTTCTCCCTTGGAACCCTAATCACTATGTAGGTGGGATTAGGGGTTTAGGTTTTCCAAATATTGTGTTTTTGGTTATTTATGACCTATAGAGGGTAATTGATGAGCCTTTTGGGTGATCTCCATGGAAGGAGATCCATTTCAATAGTATTCTAATTTCTTTTATGTTGGTGTTTCTCTAATTTTCCATTATTTTATAATTCTTATAATTTTTGGGTTTTATAAAAACATTTTTAATAAAATTATAGTTGTAAATGATTGGTTGAATTGAAATTAAAAAGGTTTCTATAGAAATCATGAGTTGGTATAAATGGATTTTATGAAATTATTTCAAATTAAATGATTTTATATGTCTAGTGCATATTAAATATCCCAAGGGACATATTTAAAGGGTTTCTAAGAGAATGTGTAGCCCTTGAGAATTTTTTGGGATCACAAAGAAAAATTCCATGCTTTTAGAGAATTATTCCAAATGAAAAATGACAGTGTGTATAGATTTTAATATTATTTTGAAAGGATTATTTTTTAAAAAAAAATTAAAGGAACTAACATGACAAGTTAGTATTTATGTGAAGGTATAACTGGAACTTTAAAAAATGGTTCATTTCTTATGAGTGCCTCTTTGTTTTCCTCTATGATTCCTTCACCCTTAATGGGATGTTTATTATTTTATAGAGAATAGATGGATGATGTGAAAGGGTTTTTAAATGAGAGGGTATAATAATTTATGTGTTGGAAATTTATTATGATTATTTATTTAATTATCTCAACTTATTTCTTCCCTCCATGATTGGCCAGTCATTGAAATGATATGAAACATAATTGATATCTAGATGAGTAAAAAACCATATTGTGTATTGTGATATTTTTAGTGGGTCATTAACCATATAAATTGAGCACTACCATGATGAATTATGATCTAAATTATCTTCATGCACACTTGGGATGGCTATAACCCTGGATAGTTTTATAGGACTACTGGGATAGATATGTTCTTTAGTGTTTGTATAGGATTCATGTAATGAGTTTATTGTTATATTAAATTATTACCTTGGGTTATATCCCATAACACTTGTTCCATGATGAGTGGTCATATGTGGGGAATTTTTTTATCATTTTTTTATCCATTTATGATTTCATGGCGGGTGGTGCCTCTAGTATTTTTATTCATTTTCATTTGCTTCTTGATCTTGGGGTTTGGTTTTTTATGACCCTTTGTATTTTGGTGGGTATGTACTTTAAAATTATTTAAATATTTTTTTGGATAATTATTTGAAATGAAAAGGGAATGCTTGGTTTGGATTCATAAAATATTTGAAATGGGGTTTTAGAGATTTTTTCCTGGTTTGATTCATTGAAAATTGCTAAAAATTATTTTCTTAAAAGAGGATTCATATTATTTGGTTTTAAAAAAGAAAGGATTAATTATTTAGGTTTATAATGTATGATTTTTCATCATTGGGGATTTGTAAAATAGAAACTATGATTTATTTATTTTACATCCAATTTGAATTTATGACATATTTATATAATTAAATCTCATAGACACTATGGTGAATTCCTATTGGGCCATTTTTCTCACACCCTGTGTGCACACATTTGTTTGTGTGTATTTAGTTAGTGTTGATAAACATAGATTTTGGTTTTTATTAAAATATTTTACTTTTCCTACAAGATGACAATGGTCAATTGTGATGTGAAAGGAAAACATGGGTTTCATGATGATTATTTTTAGGGATTGGTTCAGTTAGTTTTAAATTTTGGCATGTTAATGTGTTGGCTAAGATGACTTTTCTTTCATTGTATTTACCCTCCTTTATCTGTAATATGTTTTGTATTATATATAGATGATGTGTGTATTTATTACAAATTTATTGAATAATTATTATTGTTTGTGAATATTTGGGGGTTTTTATTTATTTTTGTTTTGTTTATTCATGTTGTGTTTATATCCAATGAATTAATGGTCTATGGTGGACTTTTGTTAATGGATTATATTATGTGTTTAATATGATTTGATGGGGGAAATCACTCCCAATTTTACTTCCTTTCATGACCACACACTATTTTCCATCCTTTGGGGATTGGAAATACGCTTCAGACTTTATTATGAATCGGGTTATGTCACTTTTCAGGTCATCCCGGTCCGACTCGTTTCAAACATTAACATGGTAATATATCTATTGGAGAAATCTCAATCCAAAAATGGAAATATTTTTAAAAAAATGTAATTTATATTGTGCTTTTATAATTCAACTATTTGGATAAAACTACATGAATTGATATCCCCTGTCATCTTTAATTAGACCATGATCAGGGTTTATCCAAACTTATGTTCTATAGTAATAAACCCACATAACTACGTCATTCATGAATTTATTGATATTTAACATCCAAAAGTGGTTGCTTCAATCATGAACCCTCAATATCCAATCACAAATATTTTTATTAGTTCATGAACCACCTTTATCTAGAAACAATATCATCATCCAATGTAATCTTAAGAACACAATCAACAACAATGGTGTAAGGGGTTCATATAATCCTCCTTTCAAGATCTATCGTGTTATTTGAATTTTAGAAAATTCCTATGGTTTGTCTCTATTGATGGGAAAACATGGGTGTTCCTCAACACAACTCCTAGGGTCATGCATAGAGAACAAATTTTCATTTCATAAAGATTTTAGAAATGAAGAATAAATATATGATAAGTGGGAAACTGTGAATTAGAAAAAAAATAAAGCAAGAAAATACGAACATATGGATTTGACTTGGATTATAATATTTTAGTTCTAATCTATAGTAATAACACAAAACTATTCTAACATTTATTAATTCAATAATATAACATACAAAAATGAATGAAAATCACACAATAGAGCTATCGATAAATGAATTTTACAATAAGGGAACCTCAAGTAATGATGAAAATAAAAACTCACACTAAGATTAATTTAATAATTGAATACCAATAATATAATTTTTGGAGTTATTAGATTAACATTAATAAAAGTTAAGAACAAAACTTCTCAATTTATATCACTATGGTCTTAATAAAAACATAACATCGGTGGGAAATCCAAATTTAATAGGTGGGAATAGTGAATCCTTTGGTAGGGAACAACACTTATGGATCTAGTCGAACTCCTCTCACTCATGATTTCCCTCACTTTAATAACAATAAGAAAACGTCTAAAAACATAAAATGAGTATATCATTCTACACTTGAGTTGAAAATTGTATAGATACCCATGAGAGTCCAAGGTTGTTTCAATGTCTCAATATTAATTGAGAAATGGATAGTTGTAAACAATCAATCCCTAACAGATGGATAAAATGAGTGTGATTTTCCATAGAGTATTTTAAAAGTGTTAAAGACCTAAAATGAATCCTATTTATTTCAATATATATAAATATAGAAATTACAAAATAATTCAATTATAAACATGATAAAATTGGAGCCTTCATCATGGTAAGTAATCTTGTCAGAGCTCTAAAAATCATAGTGAACGTATCAAGTGGGTGACTTACTTTGAAGTTGGAATTATTAAAATTGAATCTTTTATAATTACCTTTTTATGACCCCCTCCCATAATGTTAAACCCTCCAAGTCCAGGAATGTGATATGAGAGAAAATGACCCCTGAGTTCTGCCTCCAATTGGCCTCAGGTTGGAAACTTGTACTGTGGGTATAGTAAACACACCGATGGGAGACATTACCCTCTAAGAGAACACATTGGAATGGGAGATATAATACAGAAACCAACCAACACCTTCTAAGAATACAATATATAATAAAACCCAATAACACATATTTAATTTCATGAAAAATTACTAAAACTGTAAAAGAAACTCTAAGTACCAAAGGAATGTAAAGAAACAGTGACCACAAAGCACAAACATCTCCTACAAAACCCCCAATCTAGTTGTAACCTTCAAAATTTCTAACCTTATCTAAGTGACATAATAAATAGATTATAAAATGTAGGGTGAGTATAACAATATACTTAGTAGGATCCTCCCCAATGCCTCTCTGTAAAAGTAAAAAAATCATGCTAAGGCACAGTGAAAAACAAGTAAAAATAACTCATCACCTGAATAGGTATCCTATGTTCTCAGCCTCACCCCAGCTACTCTCAATAACTATCGCATAAAAGATTATATAATATAACAAATAATATCAAGGGTACCCCACTACCAAAACCCCACTGGTTTTCCACTTTTCTCCAATGATACAAATCCTAAGCATCTCTCTCAAAAAAGGCTTGGTCGTAGACACCTGGAAAAAGAACCACAATATAGACCCTGTGTGTCAACATGCACCTCATGCGTCGAACCACCACATCCACATACACAAAGTAATCAGGTAGTTTCTGGGAGCCACCACAACTTGTATAATGTGTACCATATATTGGGTACTATACCTCAATCCATCACAGCCCATACACCGAGTAAGGATCCCCAATCCATCACATCCTATACATGTTACACCTAAAGTAGTCCATAGGAAAATATATCTAGAATATGTGATCATGGATTACGAAACGACATTACAATACTCTACACACATATATATGTAAAACAAACCCTCATGTATACTAGCACATGTAACTACCAATAGAAGAGAGTGGAGCCAAAGCGGGTAGTCATCCATCTAACTTCCTATCAAGATGTTGGGGAAACCCCCCCCCCAGGGCTCAGAATCCTCGGGTTGTCATTTTCCCTAACCGAAAAGGTAGAGTACCATATTGAAAATCAAAAGTTATAGAATATAATATAACTCACAACTACACTTTGGGAATATCCTAGTCTTGTAATCAACTTCTGCTAACATCTCTCAGATTCTCGGCTACCATCACTAAGAATATTTACCCTATAATCACACAACCATTTAAAAAGCTATATTAAGTTAATTTATCCCTTTCATAAATTCCACATTATATTAATTAATTTTTTAGAAATTAATAAAATATTTTCATTTCCACATTACATTTAATTAGAATCAAAATAATGTTCCAAAACCCTTCAGTAAAAATCAAATCGAGTCCATGTCTTCTCAAAGTCACAACATCGTCATTGCATCCTATCAATCTCTAAACCCATGGGTTAAACATCATTTATTAATTTATTTAATGACAATTCCATTTATATATTTTTAGATATTCTATGAAAACATTATAAGATACCAAATTGAAAGGGGCTCAACACAGTGGGTAGATGAGCTACCTGTTGAGTCTTTTCCACCTATAGCAATAGCGTAAACCCATCCATCCTCAATAAGCTAAGCACATAAAGCATGTGGTGTACTTCGTGATTATTTGTCTCTTTTGGAAGGATGGTAAGAAAGACCATCTACCTCAAGTAGTGGGGAAAGTAAATTAGATAAATAAACAATATATTCAACAGCAACCACCTTCACATTAGCATGTAAGTCTAGATTCAACTCGTTCGATCATCCCTGATATCCTTTCCAAAACCCACATACATACACTAATGTATCTCACCACTCTAGGTGTCAACTAATGCCAAATACACTATACCTCCCTACCCCCACATACCACCACATCCCTCCATTCCCATTCATCCTAGGCTCATGTCACATCCGAGCCTCCCTATCCCCATAACCACAAGTCTCATATTTAGAGTACAACATAAGAACAAAGAAAAAATAGAAATAGGATCTCAATCCTAAAATAAGGAATCTGACCATCACACACAATGAGATCTCATGGCTTTAAATCACAAGTCACTAGGCCTATAAAAGAAAGCAGAAAACTCAGGCCCTACAAGGAATTATCTTAATCACACAACCGGTTATTATTCCATCTTTAATTAACAGATTCATTATTCATAGTTTCCAACTACGCAAAACCTAATAAACAAGCTATCACAATATATCACCAAATTATTTAAGAAAGTAATTTAAAACTAATTTTATCATTTATCAACAAGCATAAACATATTTTAGGTTCATTGAACAATTTAGTTAAATGTGCATACTTGCATCAATTTGATTATCATCAAATTACAACAACAATAACAACTGAATTCATTAAACATGACACTTTATCTTTTATCCAATGATTATCAATTAATTCTGACTTTACGTTCTTTACCAATTTTTATCATGAACAACATTCTAACAACATAAGGCATAGATATCACACTATCTAGAAAATCAAGAGGAAAACTGTTATCATGGCATAAATTCAAAATATTCCTTTGATACCAATTATTTATTTTGATTCATATAATTATTAGGTCAATTTCATTGTGGTCCAAAGGGATAAATCATTATATCTCTATGATTGCACATAAGTAACTAGAGAATCATCGAATCCCCAAACTCAAAATGTTGTTGATGTTCTTCATAGGAGAAAAGATCAAATAAACGTATCATCGTCACCTATCTCGAACCAACTTCATCCACCAGAGGATGCCGCGACCCAACCTCACCAACCAAAATCTAATAAATCTCCATCATAAACATGGATATTACACTCTATCACATGGAAAGGATAAAAACGAGGTAACATATTAAATAAACCAAAACAATAGAGTTACATCATACATTATAGGAAAAAATTATCTCTACGGATCGAAGGAGGGAGAGAGGGATCATTCCTTGATGAAGGAATCCCCAAAAGACTAAAGAGAGTGTCATCGTGTTTCCTGGGGTCGAGGGTGTTCCAATGTAGCTATAGGATTTACAAAACAGAATAGGATAAAAAATCACATAAAACAAACATAGTTATGGAATTACATGATGTGTAATCCCCTTTCACATTGTGTAATTCCTCGAGGTCGAGTTCCATCAAAAAACACATCACCTCAAGGATTTATTTAATTTTTCAAACCTTGAATTATTACACATCATGAATACCTCTTTAAATACATGTAAAATATCATCATTTCATGAAGAATTCCTGAAAAACATGTTAAATATTATTTTATGTAATGAAAATTTATTACATGATGTGTAATTCCCTTCTTTTAGCTTTTACTTAATTGAACATCTCTAAAATTATTCTGAGCTACCTACATGCACTTCGATCTTTGATAACATGCAATGGGTTGATCCACAGGGATCTGAAAACTTACATCAGATACCTCTCAAAACATTATCTTACTCGAGAATCCAAAACCAACCCATAGTGGAAACTTGAATTCATCATCCAAACATCCACCTTGCAAGATACCTCTCAAAAATTTTTCCACCATAGGATCTAACCACCACACTAGATGAATAAGTGTGAAAATAGGTAGCAACCAAAAATATCCCCTAAACACTCTATCAGGTGAGATACCTCTAAAAATAGAGTAAGATATTAAAATAAACATGATAAATCCATCTCATAATAAAAATGTTCTATAAACACATATGGGACAATGTTACAAGAGAAGAGATAAACATAAAAGATCTTAGGATACTGAGCACAAATCTGTAACTCACTTTCCCAAGTACTCTCATCCATTCCACCATTCCACCACAATACACAAACAAAGGGGATATAAGGACAAAAAACCCTTTTCTTGGATGTCCTATATCTATATAAGCAACTTCTAGAAGGTCACATCATCATCAATATCGATCTCACACCATTCGATGAAATGAGATTCATCATGAAGGTAACAATGAGGCTGCAACATGTGAAAAAAATCATGTATCTGGCTAATCAGTGGTGAAAGTTCTAACCAATATAAGAAAACTCCAACTTGATCCAACACCTCAAAAGGCCCAACCAATAGGATAGAAAGCACACTTCCAAGACCAAACCTTCACTGCATAGGTTGGGGGAAACCTTAAAAAACACACGTTCTCCAAAATCAAACAATAAAGGTCTCATCCTATGATTATCATTGGTCTTATGAGGATATTGAGCTACCTTAATTTTCTTAGGAATCACCTGATCCATATCTATAGTATTCTGTACCAATTCTAGGCTTAGAATTTCTAATTCTCCAACCCCAATCCAACACAACAGAGAACGTAATGTTCGGTCATACGAGGCTTCTAATAGCCCTTAACGATGGTGGAGTGAAAAATATTATTGTAAGAGTACTCTTCTAAAGCTAGGTTCCTCATCCAAAAACCTCCAAAATCTAGGGAAAAATCGAGAAACATATCCTCAATAGTCTAGATGGTCTGTTCTATATGAAAATAAATTTGTGGGGGAAAAGAATTTATAAGGCATAGCTAAGAACCAAAATCTTGCTAGAGACCTCTCCACACACTTGAGGTGAAATGAGGATCCCAATAAAAATGATCGTCCTCAGAACTCTGTGGTGTCTCACCACCTCTTCTAGATACTACCTTAACAAAACCTCCACTAATCTCGACTCCTAGATTTCTATTTAGTGGTCTGGTTTTAGGAAATGGTCCACTATAACCCATATAACATCATAGATTCCCTGAGATCGAGTTAAACCAGTAAAAAAGTCCATCAAGATGTCCTATTATTTCTACTAATGAATATCTAACGACTGAAGAAAAAGATATAGAACATGGTTCTCAAAAGTCACCATTTTTAGAACAAACATCAAGACACAAAATCATGAACTAAAAACTTCAACCCATGCCACAAAAACTGACCTATCAAGGATCGATACATCTTTCTCACACTATGATGTACTGTTAGATGAAACTATCTAATAACCATATCATGCAAAGACAAATGAATTAAAAGGAGTCCCTAAAACAACACTTTGGTTTCTTCATCCTCAGACCATCCATCAGGTTCCTCACCGTAAAACAAAAATCAGTCTCTCCAGACCTCCAACAGAAGACCCCCCAACTGGGACTCTTCTACATGCTGCACCAGATATGAATTCACTGTCCTCTAAAAACAGACAACATATTACCACATCATCTACCTTACCTAGATTTAATATTGATATTTCTTCCATTACTCTCTAGTAATAATCTAATTCCCACAATACATCACTATGTGACTTTTGGATCAACACAACAGCCAAAACATTCCCCATTCCAGGTGTATATGTAATTTCAATGGTGTAATCCTTTAAAGAAAACATCCACAAACATTGTTTCAAGTTCATGTAACACTGGGAGAAAACATACCTCATGATCTTATGATCATTTAAGACCACAAAAACACTTTTCAATGAGTTAAGATATCCATAACGTCTGAGGAAACACCATTGTCACCAACTTGAAATCGTGGTTGGCATATTTATGCTCATGGGGACGTAACTATCGTGACCCATAGGAAATGACTGATATTTGTTGACTCAGAACACAACCTAACCCTAGATGTGATGAATCACAAAAAAAACTCAAAATAAACTCCTTCTAGTAGAAAAAGAACTAGGAATCTTACCAACTTCACCTTCAGATACTGAAAATCTTTTTGTCACTGATTAGTCCACACAAACACCTAATCCTTTTTGGTCAAATCTATAAGAGGAGTCGCATCTTGAGAGAAATTTTCTATGAAACTCCTGTAATAGCCTATAAGGCTAAGGAAACTATTCACCTCTACCACTCTCTTTGGGGCTTCCCAAGACACAACTACCTCTATCTTCACAGAATCCATAGATAATCTATACCATGATACAACATTCCCCAATAAATGGACTTCTCGAGCCCAAATATCACACTTCAGCAACTTCCCAAACATTTTGTATTGATGGAGAACTCCCAAAATGGCACAAAGATGTGTTTCATGCTCATCCTAAATTGTGGAGTACACATGGATGTTATCGATGAAAACCACCAAGAACATATCTAGGAACACATGAAAAAAATTGTTAATTAAACCCATGAACACATTTGTAGAATTCATCTCACCGAACGACATCACAAAAAACTCGAAATTCCCCTATAGACCCCAGAAAGTGGTCTTTGGGATATCCTCAACATTCACATGTATCTGGTCATATCCTGACCATAAGTCAAATTTTGAGAACCAACATCCACCTTTAAGTTAATCATATAAATCATCAACTCATTGTAGTGGATAGTGGTTCTTCATTTTCACTCAGTTCAAGTAATGATAATAAAAACACTACCATATACTATCATTAGCCATATTCACAAAAAAATAGGTGATTCCCATGGTGACACACTTATCTGAATGAAACCACACAACCATATACCATCAAGTTGTATACGTAGCTCTAGAAACTCCAAATGTTCCCCCTGATATGGAGACATTGATATAGGAGACACACCTGGCTAGAGGTCGATCCTGAAATTGATCTCTCATAAAGGGGGTAATGCTACAACCTCTTTTAGAAAGACAACAAGGTACTCTTCAAATACCCTAGGAAACACCAACTACTGAACCTCTGAAATACTCAACATCAAATCTTCCATCAAGGATGACTAGGAGAGAACACGTGTATTCCCCATTCGAGGGTCTTGCTCACTAACAGACTCCATTGGCTCTCCATCATCATCAATGAACACCATCTACCACTTGAATATGTCCCTGATATCCTGGATTGAATATGACCAATCCATGCTGCGGATGACATCATATGTTTTTATTCTTAAACATATGAAATATCCCCAATAGTGGTTCTTACTAAACACTAGCTCACATTCTCTACACACTTCAAACAAGTCATCTCTACCTCTAACTAGCATGGTCAATTTCATGAGTATTTCAAATCAATCTACCACATGTCCCAAATCAAGGAAAGGGGCAGGTGATATGAAGGCGTGTATCACTCTAGAATCAACCAAGGTATGCACCTAAGTAGAAAACATGCATTGAGTACCTCGAACGACATCTAGCTTGCAAGGAACTAGAAATACTAATGCATGAATCTGACCATGGCCTCTCTAACCCTGATGATAAACACCTCCACAACTGAACTCTCCTCTTTGAGGATGAGAAGCATCCGGGGGCTGTCCTTAACCTGCCCCATCTACTATCTGCTAATTTAAAACTGGTGTAACTTGCTGTTGTTGCATCTAATAGAATAGCCTCAATGTGGAAACCGGAAGTGGAACACCTAAATTATGTTGACTTCTTATTATTTTCTTTCACTCTCATTTTTGATGACCTAGGAATTCACGAGAAAAACAAGTTACTGATCCCTTATCATAGGCCTAAGAGATTCCACCCACAAAGAAATGAGATACTTCAGGTTACAACCTACCCCCGGCTGATCGGAAACTCTTCTTCCCTAAAAATTGGGAACACTAGACCATAGCTCTGCTTAATGAGGAATCATGAAGACTCCCATCTCGTGAAAATATGGTTTTGGCTAACGTCCTCCCAATGAAATTTTCTCTCATCAGCACCTCACGATATGTATTCATCATAAACCGGGTGACTTGGAGCTGGATATTGGGATGAAAATCCTCCTCTAAATGGATATCCCTAGCCTCCTCATATTTTAATAGGTCTGAATAATATTGAAAAAAAATTCATGAAACTCATTCCAAACTCTCACACACTTGAGCTTTACTATAGAAGGGTAAGTAGCTCTTGAATACTAGACACCTCGTTTTGTCAATGAAAGAAACTCTTCTATAAACTACTCTCAAAAATTATCTTATGAGACTATCAACTCCTCAAGATTCATGAGGAACAAGAACAACCATTGCCTCAATGCCCCATGAATCATCATCCCAACCAATGATAACTGGTGCTCCTTTTGAGGATAGATTGAACTGAAATCTATCTCATCCTCCTCTAACCAGTATTATGTTACAACATACTAAATGGATCCCCATAATTCTGTATAATCTAGCTCTAAATCTCTTGTTGTTTCATCCTTCAAGTTTCTCCATTGCCAACTTCTGCTTTGAGTTGATCCGCTGGCATAACCTGCTAAACTTCTTTTACACGAACATAATGAGGACGTCGACCTGGATCCACACCTTCCAAAGAACAAACATATAGAACTCTTAAACAAAAATATTGAAGACTAACTTTAATTGATTATTCTATTTTATTAATTTTAGGTTAAAATATCTCAAGATATACTCATTAAAACAAAGGAATAATGAATATTGATGCATGATCCTTTCCTTGGTCTCTACCCTACAAGAAGTATGACCTCATTTAGTAGCCACTATAAACCTAAAGGTTCCTGCATCAGATCACAAGGGGTGCTAAATACGTGAGTAATAGTTGGTCTCCAAGGTTTATAGTTCTTTATGAACTAGAATAACATTAATTCCCTACCAACCCATTAAAACTCACCCGTTTCAAACTCTGAACTCAATCATATCCCTCAACTAGACCTTTGATGAAACTCTATCACAACCCCTCCCCACAATGTGTACCCCTCATAGGCCAAAAATGTGAGAAGAGAGTTAGTGACCCTTGAGTCCCACCTCCAATAGGCCCTTCAGTGGCGACTAGAACCGGGGTATAATAAAAACATCGATGGGAGGGATTACCCTCTAAGAGAACAAATGTGAAATATAGAGATAATATAAATTCTGACCAACTCCTAGTCAAACTACATGATAATAGAAAACCCAAGTAAACATATGTAATTTCATGAAAATTTACTAAAACTAAAAAGGAAACTGGTAATACCAATGGAAAGTAAAATGACAGTGACAACGAAACCCAAACTGCTCTTGCAAAACCCCAAAGATAGTAGTAACTAGAATGATCTCTAACCTGCTCTATATATCCTAAAAATAGTTTATATAACATATTGTGAGTATAACAATATACTCAAAAGGATCCTCCCTAGATCCTCTCATGAAAAAGTAAAGAAAACATGCTTAATCATAGTGAACAACAAGTGAAACTAACTCGTCACCTAAACAGGTATACAATGTTCCCACCCTCATCATGGATACTCTCACCATGTATCTCATACAAGAGTATATAATATAATAAATAATATTAAGAGTACCATGCTACCAATTCCCCACTAGTTTGCTACTTTTCCTCAACATCACACATCCTAAGCGTCTTTCTCCAAAAAGTCTTTCCCACCGACTCCAGGGTAAAGCACCAAAACAAGATCCTTCGGTGTCAATATGCACCTCGTGCATCACACCACCACGTTCACATAACCAAAGTAACCATATATTTATTAGAATCCACCACATCTTGCATAACATGTTTCATACATTAGGTATTATACCTCAATCCATCACAGTCTATACACTAAATAAGGATCCTCAATCCATCACATCAAATACATTTTACAACTATAGAAGTACATAGGAAATTATATCTGAAATATATGCTTGTGAATAACCAAATGATATTACATAACTCTACACACATATATAGGGAAAACTAACCACTAGAGATACCATCATAAGTAACTACAAATTTTAAAGAGTAGGGACAAATGGGTAGTTAGTCATCCATACTCTTGTCGGGATGTCGGAAAAAACACCCCAAGGGATCAGTATCCTCGAGCTATCAGTTTCCCTAACTAAAAGGGTGGAGTATCATATAGAAACACAAAAATTCAAGAATATAATATATCTCATAACCACACTATGGGCGTAAATTAGTATTCAACTGAATTGAAGCTATCATCTCTTCGACTCCTGGTTGGTATCGCTAAGACTATATATCCTATAAGCACGTGAAAATTTAAAGAGCTACATTAAGTTACATTAACCATTTTCATAAATTAAACTTTACAGTAATTAATTTTTTTAACATTAATTAACTATTATTATTTCCACATTTCAGTTAATTATCATCATAACAAAGTTCAAATCCCTCTAAGTAAAACCAATCTAAGTCCACGAATTCTCAAAGTCACAACCTCATCATTGCATCCCACTATGCTCCAACATCATTGGTAAAACCTAATTTATTAATTTATTTTACAAAATTCCCATTTCTATATTTCCAGGAATTCTAGGAAAACACTATAATCTACCAAATAGAAATGGGCTCAACATGGTGGGTAGATGAGCAGCTCATTGAGTCATTGCCACATATACCCTGAGAATAGACCAATCCATACTAGAGAATCTAAACACAGAAATCACATGGAATAACCTGCACGTCCTCACCTCTTTTGGAAGGAGGGTAATAAAGGCCATCCACCTAAATAAGTGGAGAAATTTAAGCATTTAAACAAACAACAGATTCATCATCAACCACCTTCACATCAACGGGAACGCTCAACATTAACCTGTTCCATAATCCCTAGTGTCCTCCCCAACACCCACATGCATAAACCGATGAATCTATCCACTTTAGCTGTCATCGTCTTCCACAAACATCAGGCATCCATTCCCCCACAAACCACTAAATCCCACCATGCTCATCCATCACATGCTCAGGTCACATCTAGGCATCCATGCGCCCATAACCACAACTCTCATATCCAAAACAGAACATAATTAATATGAACAAAAAAATGTGTTCTCGGCCCTAAAATAAGGCATACGACCTTCACATACACCGAGCTCTCACATTTATAAATCAGTAGGAACTCAACCTTTACATAAAATCATGAAACTTAGGTCCTACAAGAAATTATCATTATCACACAACCAATTCGTATTATATCTTGAATTAAATAGTTCGTTATTCATAGTTTCCAACTATAGGAAACCTAAGAAAAAATCTATCATAATATATAAAAATTTTAATTAATTAATTAATTTAAAATTATTTTAATCCTTTATCAATAGGCATCAACATGTTTCTAGTTCATCAACCAATTCAGTTAAACATGAATAATTGAATCTATTTTATTTTCATCAAATTACAACAACAACAACAAAAAGATTCATTAAACATGCCTCTTTATCTTTTAACCAATTAGTTATAAATTAATTTAATCTTTACATTATTTAAAAACCTCTTTAAAGAACAACATGCTAATTATGAAAGGCATATATATCACACTCTTTTGAAAATCAAGAGGCAAATCATTATCATGGATTAAAGCAACAACATACGATCGATACCAATTATTTAATTTGGTGAATAAAATTATTAGTTCAATTCCATTGAGATCCAAATGGATAAATCATGTTACCTCTACTATTTAACATAATTTAATTGAGAATCATTGAATCCCCGACCAAAAAAAGGTTGTTGATATTGTTTCCATGAGAATAGATCGACATAAAGGACCATGATCACATGTCACAAAACTATTGAATCCACCCAAGGACTCCATGGTAGAACTGCACAAACCAACCACCAGGAAAACTCGATTAGAAACATGGATATCACATTCCATCACATGGAAAGGAGAAATAGGAAGAAACAGATCAAAGAAACCACAAGAACAGAGTAAGATCACACCTTAGATGGAAGATGAATCACTGTGGATTGAAAGAGAGAGGGGGGCATCATTCCTTGATTAAAGAATCCCTAAACCATTGAAGAAAGGGTTGTCGGGTTACTTGTTGTCGAGGGAGAACCACTGCAGCCATAGGTCTGACAAAACCTAAGAGGCTGGAAAAACACCCAAATCATATAGTGTCATGGAATTAAATGACTTGTAATCGCCTTTAATGACATATAATGCCTTAATATCGAGTTCCGTAGAAAACACATCGCCACAAGACTTTGTTTTATTTTTAAAACTCTAAATTATTTCACCCCATGAATCCCTCTTTCACACTATTTATCTAATATACACATTGTGAAGCTTCCCTGAAAAAAATGTGAAACCGGATTTCACTTCGTGTAATGTTGTTGCAGAATGTGTAATCCCCTCTTTCTATCTTTTACATAAAAAAACTCCTGCAAATTTCTTTTAAGCCACATCAAAGCACATAGATATTCAAAAACACGTAAATGTTTTATTCTTGAAGATTTAGGGCCTTACATTACTAGTACACAATCTCAAAAAAATAGAAATCTATATATTGTAACTTAGTTCAAAATCTCTTGCATACTAAAAATATCTAATCTTTTAACACTAACATGCCCCATCTATATATTCCAATGCATAGTTATGTAATTGTTTTGGTGACATAACTTCTTCCTGACTACTTCACATGTGTCTTCCCATTCATGACATATAACACATTAAGCAAGGAACTTCTACGTACTATAAAACCACCCTAGTAAATAAAAAAAACCATACTCAGATTTGTTGGTAAACCCACTATGATCCAAGAAACCCAATAAAATAATATTCATATAAAAATGTTGAACTCATCTCATATACAATTAACTAACCAAACAATGTCTTGAGATTTATATCCTAACTAAGCCTATAACCATGACATAAAAACTCATATTGCTTCATAAAACAACAACTCCTTTATCTCTCTAGGAAAACTCAAATATGAATTCCTATATAGAAACATATAGAAAGAGAACCCATAGTATAAAACATAATCAACATATAATGTGACATGAGACACTTTTAACACTTCAACATTCTCATATACATGGTTGATAAAGGGTGAATGATCGCAAGATTCTTTAAAAGGGTCACTAGATATAAAATTAGTGTATTTGGTCAATACATGATTAGGTTTACCACAATGATAGTATGTAAGCCACCTCAGTTATGATTTAGACTAGGACTCCCAAAACTGAATATGTTACTTTCCAAAATTATTATTCTTACCTTTTATTTGTTATAAAAATCTCAAAATGACATCTAACACTAAAAACATTGCCTTTAGATTTAACCTTATATTTTCCATGTGGTTCAAAAGAAAGAATGAAGTATTTTACATCCTCCAAGGTAATGGAATTTATAACATTTATTATAGAATGTATAACTTGTTTTTATGAAATATTCGTGGAGAATAAAATAATAATGGATAGTCCTGATCATTAACATTAACATCAATATTAGATAAGTCTAAAAATATTTTATTGAACTCGTTGAGATGGGACTATATGGGAGTTATGAGATGCATCTTAAAAGTGTACAATTTATGTTTCTTTTATAGAAGGCATACTACTAATGTTTTCATAAAAATGATTTATAACATAGACCAAATACCAACTATTAATATTTCATAAGAAACATCACATGGGACATTATCAACCAAGGGTGATTTTAAAGATCTATAGAATTTCATCATGATGTTAGGAGGGACATAAGAGTAAGTGGTCATGGTTTTTCTATCGATAGACCTTCTAAGATGATGTTTCATGGGACCCTGTAGCACATTTTATAGTCTTTATTTAAATAGTATCGCTCTCATCTTAAGTTTCCATAATTTTAAAAACATTTTCACCATCTAAATTTATCGATCATATTCATATTGGAATCCATTATCATATGTTTGAAGCTCTGATACCAACTATTAATGGGAGCTCACATAATCATAACTAAATATAAGTACTAGGATCATACACCAAGAAAAAAAATCTTATTTATAAAGTGTTGAAAAATAAAGTATATAAACAAGATAATTGTGAAAATGAATGAGTGAAGAAGTAGGAAAACTAGAACACATAGAATTAATGTGGTTAAGACCAATTTGATCCTACTATATGGCAAGAATACCACCTTATTCCACCTTTTATTAAATATCAAATATATAATAAAAAATAAGATAAAAGCATAAAATAATTATATCAAGAAAGGAATGTTGCAATAAGGAATCCCCAAAAAATGGTGAGAAGAGAAACCCACAATAATCTAAATTTACGAACTGAATTCCAACAAAAAAATTTCTCGAATGATACCTGCAACCTCAATAATAGGTGATGATGGGAACTCTTTATTAGAAACTCTAAGGTTTCTATATTCAAACAATACCAAGGAGAGATATAATCTTTTAAGACAATGGATGAAGTTCATCATGAATGGAACACCACCTCTGGCATAATCTAAACCCCTTTCTCATTAACATTCACTCCCTATTAAATACCATCAAATGAACCTCTTAAAGACCTAGAAGGATTATACTGCTCTAATTAAGAGATGGATGATATAAAAATACCCATGAGACTCTAATGTGGTTCTAATAACTCAAGGATAATAAAAAAATTGATGTTTGATAATATTTAAGCCCTAATGTCTAGATAAAACTAGTAAAAAAGAAAAAATAAAACCTATATAATGTTAAATTAAACTATTAAATGTAATAGTATGTGAAACCTCTACATAATGTTATCACACCAGAACCACCACTATGACACGGTAGGATGATAATAGTGGTTATAGTGGAAAGGTAAATCTTCAATGACAAAAGGGTTAACTTGTTATTATGTAAGGGTATAAAATGAACCTCAATGTAATGTTATGTTACTCGACTATTATTTTAAATAATTATAATTATCAATTCACATAAAGGTAACTATACCCAGGTAAGGGTCATTAAGCTCTCACATAATGGTTAATCCCTAAACACAATAGCTACATAAGGGTAATTTATAACCTATATAAGGGTAAAACAATATCATACACTCTATGTAAAGTTTATGTTACTCTTATATAAAGGTAAAAAAACACCACCTAAAGGTAAAAAAAATCCCATGTAAAGAATAATAAAAACAATTTAAACATGAAAAAATCACACACAAATATATCAATAAAATTAGTTTCATTTGGAAGTATATAAATATGATTAAATTAATAAATATATAAGATATGATATTGATAGATTAGATAAAACATGGTTGATGAAATGAAAAAAAATTGAAATGGGATTATCCAACTTGTCGAGTGGTATCTAATTATAAATCTTTGCTCCCTTTTCAATCTAAGTATTAAATAATACATCAAATTCCTATAAAAACATTCCAATAATATTATCTAACCCAACAACATTAAATTATATCCTAGAATTTAGCATTACCTAATGTAATTGAAACAAAAAAAAATATAATTTTGGAAGTATGAAGTTCATATGTAAATAAACCCATTAAAAAATACCAATCAAGCATTGATTATAATTTGACATCAAATTATTTAAAAAAAAGCAAAAACATATATACTTAGAATTAGAAACTATAATAAATTCAAAATATAATTCAACTAGAAAATTAAAATTAGAAAGTATATGATTTTCTTATTATATTTAATGACTATATATAGATTATTTGTTTACTAAAAATACTTTAATATTTGAAAATGTATATTAAATCTTGTATTTATTAAATTCTAAAAGTTTTTATCAAGGAATTTTAGGAAAAAAATATAATGATATTATATGTTTCATTAGTTATTCATACATTAAAATGATCATGATATAGTTTTCTTCCAAATGATGTAGTTCATTTAAAAAAAGTAAATTTTTTCATTCTGAAGATAAAATCTTTACAAAAACCAATTTCCACAAATTCTTAATCAAGTCCTTTTGAAACAAAAAAATTATTTCCCATTTCAATCATGTGTCCTGATCCATTATACCAAATTTTGAAATCTATTATTTAATTTACTGTTACAACTATATTTTCTAAATCTTATATCATTGAAAGTGTACATTTTTTCAACCCATTGTAAGATCATAACACCATTTGTGACATTAAAAGATCCTCTAAAAAATGTTACAAAATATCCCCTATCATCAATTTGTATAATATAAATTATATTCATTTAAAGTCCAATAATGTGTATAACATTATTTAGTATATGTGCATTATAATAATGTTTGGATAAACAATTCATTGATCGAAAACTAGAAGACTTTTTCTTATATTTTCATTCATTATTGATGTGACTTTTCTACTCACAATGTCAACATGTGGGATAAGATAATTTTGATTGACCTTATAATATTGATCTTGATCTATATATTTATTTTCCTTCCTTCATTAATTTTTATCATTAATTAAGACAAAAGGCCTAACATGAGAGTTTTCCTAATTCTGTTATATCAATATCCTCACTCAATATTAAAAACAAATCAGTTAATTTTAGTATATATGTTCAAAATTAATATCTAATAATATTTTTTATCACATCTCAAATTTTAATTAGATAAGATAAGATAATAATTAAATTAATTTAATTATGAAAATCAATCTAGACAAAAGAAATTGGCTGATGATAATATTTATTCATTAACATAATAAATAATATAAATACCTTAAAACGTCTTAATATTTGAATAATACATATATAAAAAACATGGTTTGATTCAAAGGGATTCAAAATATTTTTCGATATATCCTTTAAAAATCCCATGGTGTTGTTTTGTTCTTTAATGTTGATTTTTTTCTAATGTTATATATTTGATACTAAAATTCTTCCAATCCAACAAGGCCCAACCATAATATGACATTTTTTTTGTTTATCCTTATAAATGGAAAGTGTGTATTATTTATGTATAGAAAATCATATATAGTATCTTGGGTTTTTCTTTGAGCATGGATTAGCTTGGTCTTGAGCTTCAGATTCTTGAACCCATAAATGGGATAAAATGGTAAATTGGTCATTGTAAACTACAACATAAATATTTTTAAATGGTATCATTGGCCTAAAAAAATTGTGTTTACTCAAAGGCATAGTTTTGATGAGATTTCAGGTTGATTTATTTTTAAGTGATATTTATTAATTATTTAATAAAAATATTTTTACCTTGTATATGTGAATAAAAATATCACCCAAATAAAACATCAATGGAAACCAAAGTTGTACATAGAATAGGGGGTTGTACATTGGGGCAGTGTACTTTGTGTTTGGTTTTAGGACCCAAAATAGGTCAGTTTTAGGTTTTAAATTTTATAATAATTAATCCAAATTTTAATATATAAATACCATCCTAAAACTCACTAAATATGATTATACTCTATAAAAACATGGGATTATTTGAAAATTAGTGAATTCGCTCATGGAGGAAAAGATGTTGGGTTCATAGATCAAGACCAAACATGAGAGTTATAAAAATTATTTATTATTTTCAGGATTTGTTTTTTATTTTCATCCACCTTTCTAAAAGTGGTCATTTTAAGAATTTTTATTCTGGAATTATTCTATATTCTATACACTATTAATTCATATTTTCAAATATTTAATTTTTGTATTTTTTACTAATGTGTAATAATAATTTATGTCAGTGGTTCATCAATGAAGAATTTTGATCAAACAATTTCTAACCAGTATGATTTTGCCCAAAAATCTGGTTATGTGATGAAATAGTGATGGTTGTATGGAGGTAAAACCCTAAGTCCATGTGAAAACATGATATGATGATTGTATTCCAACCATTAGTGATATTTCCCCCTACATGATTTTTTCCTCCATCTCTAAATTTTTTTTTCACATGATGAATGGCCACCTGTGGCCTTATAAATGACTATTTATTCAATTAAGAGTGGTTTGGTGGCTCAGTATAATGGGTTTTGAGATTGTTCAAAGTGGGAAAGTGTGATAGGATATTGAATTATCTTGAGTGAATCATTTTAGGTGGATCCAAAAAAAATTTCTTTTAGAAATTGTGTACTAGACAAGGTGGTTCTAGATGATTTAATGGTAGATGTTGTCTAATATTAGTGAATGTGCATTAAACTATAGAAATAATAGAAGTTGTTGTAGTGGTGAAAGAAGACATTATGGATATAGATTCATAGAAAATTCTTTCTCATCACAATAAATGTATCATTTGAGAATAAATTGTGTTTTATTACTATTATTTTCTAGGGTTACCTTAAGTAAGATAAATATCAAATGTCAATTTATTTTATCCCACATGTAATTTCTATCAGCCCGATCATGTGACTTATCACTAGATCATCCTTTTTTTACACTTAACATTCAATAGAGAAACATGTTTAATGTCTTATTACACCAAATTCCCAAGGTATATATGGTACATTATTGAATAACCCTTGAGTAACAGATGTCATTTTACATGAAGTAGACAACATTTTAATTGGCATGACCAAACATTGTCCATGGTGTACACGCACAGACGATGATAAAGATATAAATCTTGTGTGTCCAAGATCACATAACATGTATGATGATATGGAACTACAAGATAGATATGAAACATTCCCAAAAAACTATATGGTATTTACACACCATTTCTAGAAAAATTAAATTTTGTGTACCTTTTCACTTATGGAATTTTGGAACCTTATCATCTAATTATCACATTTGAAAATGATAATATTCTATTTTAAGGATCATTCTACATAAAATTCGATGGTTCAATTATATTTATCATTAGAGGATATTTATAAGATGTTTTGGGGTGTAAACTAGGATTTTTATCTCTATAGAGATGTTGACGGCGTTTTGGATAGATTTTTAGAGAATGGAAAGTGTTTGATACTTATCTTGTAATTTTGATATGGTATGATTTTCCCACAAATATACCTTATGGATTTTGTTAATCTCTATTTAATATAGTTAGTTATTGATTTAGTAAAAGGTTATATAATATTCATATACTTTTAATCTTGAAGAAGTTATTATAGGGTATAAACCTAGAAATAGAGATATTGTAAAAGACTCATACATTGATGCAAAACTAAATCAGATTCATTTATTCTTATATTCTCCTTATGTTCTGTTCTAGGTGTATACCATTAAGAATAATGTATTAGGGATTAATCTTTGTATATTGAAATATATCAGTACTCAGGTATGAATCAAGACATAAAAGATAATGATGGTTGTTATACTATGGTCATGACATTGACATTAGAGCAATAGAGTGTGTGCCTATTAAGGTGTAATTCCCCCAACCCCAGTTGCCTAGAGTTAGTGGGTTATTTATTACATGGTAAATAGAGTACAATATATTAAATTATTGGGATCAAGGATTATTTATTCTCAAGATACTAGATACATTGTAATAAAAATTTACAAAAAATTTACAAATCATTACTCTATGATGATATCATAGTTAAATCACAATATTCAAATTCATTGCCTAGGAAAATTAGGAAACAAAGTAAAGGAGGTGTGCATAAATTCTCAAAAATGTAAAAATATATAGTATAGGAAAATCATGGAATCCATAATATCATGATTACAATTGAGGCAATCTCAATGAATACACAAGTATAATCTATGTAAGAAATAAAAATTCATAATCATATGGATCATAAAATAATCTAAAAGATGGAATTTCATAATGTCATATATCATAATCATATCATCACGGCCTTAGGAAATCATATTATACATAAAGTGTTAGGACACATCCATTACCCTCTCTTTGTTGTCCTATTAGACCTACCAGTGCTACAAGAGGGCTATATAATTCTGGTACAAACCCATTACATAAAATTCCAATGCTTTCCATCATATAAAAAATTAATATAGGCTAAACATGGCTTAACTTTCAAGGTTAAAAAAATTAAAAATACATGGAAAATATCCCAAATGGAACCTATCTTTGATGATCTTCCCAAATCAAACAATATATTGTATGGGAAATAAATAGATTTTACTAGTTAATGAATTAATAAGAATTTATAAGTGAATTCTTTAATCAAAATAAGGAATAATTAGTAATTCATAATTTTCAAAAAATAATCACTATATGAAATTATAGTTAACTGGTACTTATTAAGATCAAGGATTTTAAATGTCTTTAAGAACTTGTATTTTCAATGAAAGGAGACTAAATCAACACATGTATTATACACCACCATATAAATGCAATATTTTTTCTTATAAAAAATTATGATAATTATCCATACCTCCCAATATTTTTTTTATTTTATTGAAAACCCACATTGATGGTAAGTGGGAACCTACAGAACCATTCCATTGTCATCACAACCTCACAAGAAACATATTATATAATTCAAATACCAAAATAATAAAAGAGAACCAAAACACCTCAACATGACCACCATCACCCACACAATTTCAAAATACAAACTATCATCACGGCATATCGTGAAAATCTTGTGACCCAATCAAGGAAAATTCAACGAATGCATCGAGGAAAGTTAGGTCATGTCTACACTTCATCACCTCACCATTATCACTTGAGTCCCCCACCATAATACATGAAAAATAACGCCAAAACATTATCGTTGTCCATCAATATCATCATCATCGTCAATTGATAATCAGGGATAGAGACATCTTATTGTTAGAAACCATCATCACAGCCAAGAGAAACCTTTTCCAAACAACAAGGAAATAGAAAAATAAAACCGAAGAAAAAAATAAAAAGCACTCCAACTCTAGTAGCACCTTGAATCCCATTGAACTCTGAACTACAAATCCCAAATCCACACATTTACCACTATGCAAGATCTAACTGGGATAGGTGCATAGAGAATTAGGGTAAGAGTATGTTGAGCATCCAAGGATATATTTATTACACCACCATCATCGGGTCCAAGATTCAATCTTGAAAATAGTCACTGTCCAAAAAAAATGAACCAGAGTGCCATCACCAAGAATACGCAAGGACCAAGACAAAATACCAAAACAGAACACCATAGAAATCAAGAAATAAAATTGAACCTTTCAAAACAAATCTCAACTCTGGAAGCACCTTGACGTCCTTATAACATTGATCCACAAATCCCAAACCCATAGAGTTTCCTAGGAATTAGATCCAACTAGGAGAATTCCATAGACACTTGGGGTCAGAGAAGGTTGAGAGACCAAGGATCTCTTCGACACAAAACTATCGTCAATCCCATGAATCCCTCTGGAAAACTGTCTGTGATGTCACAAAATGAAACCATATCCCCATCGAAGCCAATAATATGGAGCAGGATGAAAGGAGGATGAGAAAAATGAGGAGGAAGTATGAGAACAATCCCTACATAAAGTAATTATCCATTGCATATCACAGGATATTGTCAAACAACGTAAGAAATAAGGGCCCACTCTTAGTGCATTATGATAAAAACCAGGTTATACCCCCCAAGACACATCTGATTGAAAACATGGTCCACATGAATTATCCATACAAGTATTTATTTTCTTGGAATATCAAATACTATTTTTATAACCAAATTATAGTATTTATTTGTATATATGAATGTTTTGGAATAGAAACGACTTATGAATTTGGCATAATGAGACTGATAGAAATTCTAAAATGTATTATTTTTTTAATGAATTGAATAAAATAAGACATAAACACAATAATGAGATAATAATATGTGGATAAAAAGGATAAGATGATAGAAATGTACATATAAATTATCTAGAGATAGAAAATATGCCCTTATATTAGCAAATTAATAGCAAAAAAAAGAGTATAAAGTAAGGGGTATGGGTAGTGAAACAATGAGAATAGATAAAAGGGGTCCTGATAATGTGGATAAATAGAAATAGTAAATATAAAATGAAAGTTTAATGGATTGAAAAAATATGGAAATTGATTTTGGAAATGAATACATAAAAATAGGTACTCTTACCTCTCTTGAGATTCTTAGACAGGAACCTATCTATATATGAAACCAAACTCTTAAATAATGATGATGTATTTAAGGGATAGAATCATTGAGAGTGAAATGAGAGAGAAATATGTATTTGGGAGTGTAATAATGAGATGAGGTATGGGTTTTTTATATGTGTGGTTAGGGGAATTTCATGGAAGATTTTATTAATTCTTTATTATTCGAATTTCCTTTAGTACACTACAATAATATTTTTGCACCACTACCACCATTAAAGTCACAATATAGTGTTTATTGAAAAAATAGTGAAATAGAACTTCCTTGGATGAAATTATTCATTCATAGATGAATATGATTTCATATATATCGTATTTACCATATTTTACCATATTCCACCATTTTTACCATATTTTAATATTTTAATAAAAAATTTCTTATTTTTACCCATTGGGTAGTTTGGAAATTATGATTCCAAATATGGAATCTGTTTTATAAAATTAATTCTCTATTTTAATTGATTTTATCTTTTATTTTAGTTCAATAAATTCATCAAAAATAAAATATAAGAGTAAACATCCTACTAATTTCTTAAATAATTTACAATAAAACACATATCAGCCCCTAGATGCATGACCTATAATCAAAAAATAATATGAAAAGGGTATGGTTTGAAATTTTGGTACATTAATAAGGTGGTTCATCTAAAATTGATCAGGTAGTGATCTCTACCAACCTGAACTTCTCCCATAGATTACCCAGCTCCAACTTCACTAAATGGAGTTTTGATTGAGCTTGGTGAATGAAGAACCACATTGATTATACCTCCATAAAAATATGGAATAAATGAACTTAATAGAGGGTTTTTCTACTTGTAGAAACTATATTTCATTCTTTTTGTGCTAATTAACATTCATCATTACCCTTAATATAGACTAATCATAAAGGTCAGTTCTTAATCGTTATACCACGAATGGTCATAAAACCCAATAGTCAAATTAGCCAATGGTAATACTGACCAATAGTCATAATAGACAATATTAATATTTACCAATGGTCCATAATCAACAATGGTCATATTAATCCCTTATATATACATGCCAACACCTAAATCACTTCATCTCATTCTCTAAGTCCTAACACCATGTAAATTTCAATGTTTATTATTTATTATTAATATCAATGTATCTCATATACATGTTATTATCTATTGAGTATAAACCAATGGAGTATAATATTATACTATTACTTCACATTTTTACACTCTTAGTGGAACTCTTTTAATATTCTCTACTACATTTATTTACCGTGTTTTTTCTGTGTCAATATATGATTTATTATTATGATGAAATAATAAATTGTGAATTTTTATAAAATATTATTAAGAAAGGTATGTTTAATACTGAATTTTTTTTATTACATTATCCCCACCTAATAAATATTTTTACTCAAAATTCTAAACCAATCATCAAATATATTTTCATAATACTTCCTTATAGCATCCTCTAGCTCCCATGATACCTCTTCTAGAGGATGATTCCACTAAATAAGCTATACCAGACTACTATTTTTATTTCATATTTTGTATTACCATATATAAATAATATTAAGAGGATATTAATCATTTTTTATGTGTGGATCCAACTAAACATGATCGGATTTTAGAACATGGGTAGGGTTTATCATATACATCCTTAGAAGTGATGTATGGAAGACATCATGAACTTGGGTTAGGTTTGGTGGAATGACCATATGATATACCACCCATATTATCAACTCAAATATTTATAATGGAACTATTTATCTTGTTATTAGCTTTACTTTCCTTTCAAATCACATAACCCCATTCTAAGGAGATATAAGATGGAAGACAGATCCTCCCACTTAGAACACTAGATCATACAGTCAATTGTCAACGTAATATTTTTGTATACATTGGGATACCTTAATATGATTTGGGATATATTTTACCATCATATTTTTATCTTTCATAAGTTGTGGTCCCAAAATATTACTTTCTATAACTTCATCCCATCATATTTGAGTTGTACATATTATTTATACAAGGCTTTATATGGTGTCATCTAAATGTTAGGGTGATAAATATTATTGTAAAAAAATCTACAAAAGGGAAATAGTGATCTTGATTACCTTAAAATTCAAGAGAGCACGACATTAGTATGTCCTCTATAACGACCCTTTTTTCTAATCAGATTAAAATCCAAAGGAATTTGACCTTTTTCATTTACTAGATGGTCTATTTTTAAAACCGAGGTTCAGGACATAATTCTAGGAGTTGGAATAGTTCAATGTATGATTTTTATACTTGGGTGAAGTCCTAAGTGGATTCCTAGAAGTGTCATTGTGTTTTGGAAGTGTTGAGGTCCATAAATAAATGTATTGGATGGTATATCAGAATCAAATGGTTTTTATGATACTGTGCGGCCCTTATGAGAAAACTGTATGGCTACACCAAAGGAGAAGAAATGTTCCAGATGGGCCACACATGGTTTACCCAATCCATGCACCTAGCCCACATGATTAGTTCCAAATGGATGTATTCTCACACTTTTCATCACAAGGTTAGTGCACAACTTTTCTAACCATGTGACCATAACCATATTTTGTGGTTCTTTTTTTGAAATTATTATAATTAAATAAAAATGAAAATAACATTAAATTAAATGAGAATAAGTGGAAAATAGAAATAAAATAAAAGTTTTAATAATCAAAAAACATATTATCATTGTTTTGTTGTTGTTAAGGTTATGGTTTATGAAATCCAAAGTGGGTATACATCATTACCCATGCACGAAACCCCCCCCCCACACTTTCCCGCTAGCACGCGCAATGAACCCCATGGAACCTTCTTCAATTGATGAATCCACCTGGATTTATTCATGATACTCAGTCATTACTTCAAGGTAAGATATCTGGCCCTTTATTTTTCATTCTTCCAGTGGGTTTTCTTCTCCCCATAACCTATTTTCTATTCGTCCAAACCTTAGGGTTTGGGCGAATCCAGCTAATTCAGTTTTATTCTGTTATTAGGGCATTAAGTGCATCTTCTGATACCTCTTCATGCATGTCTTATTATTCTATACTTATGGTGATATATTTTTGATCATTTTGGATTTCCACTACTACTCAATATGGAATTATTCTCTCAATTGTTTTCTATACCAATTTAATTTGGTTTATTTTGGTGTTTCTGAGTTCTTATTATTTTTTCTATAGTGTGATCGGTCATCCTTGAGGCTGTTTCAAGTTCCCAGAGTCAATGGTGACTTACCTCTATATTCATAGGTAAGAATATATACATGTATCTTCCCTCATTATATATATGTGTATATTATCCTATGTAATCATGAATATATATGTGTGTGTGTGATGGGGTGTGGTTATGTATATTTATGAAAAATGCATACATGTGTATGTGTAAATGGGTATATGCATATATAAGAATATATGTAAGGATATCCTTGTACATTTTCATTTACATGAGAATATGTACATAGGGTATAGGTGTCCTTATATAAATCTGAATGTGCATATGTTTGGATGTGGGAAAGAGCTGCTTTGAGTCATCACCGACGAAAACATTGTGTTCTAAAGTGTTCAGGTTGGTTCTTTTCTTGAGGTATGGTTCCTTGCCTACTCTATTTTTTATGTATTTTTGTTAGGCCTTATACCAGGTTCCATATATCTTTTTCATGTTTTAAAATTATTTATTAATGTTTTACCTTGCTTTTATGTCTCTCTTAGTATCCATACATTATGTCGTATTCTATATACATTATGACTTAAGATGAAATTGAACACTTTAATTGAATGAAATGAATTTATTAAAGCAATTCCATGTTTTCTAAAAAACCCCTTAATGAGGTGTGTTGTCATCAATTGAAAATTGATATATACAGTAACTAAGATACTTTGGATAGACTCAATGTCACCATGCCTTGAATGATACAAGGGATGTCGCACGGGTCACCTTGGATAGAATCAGTGGTATTGGGTTATTTTGGACATTCCTAGAGTGACCCATGGGATTTTATTTAGATCAACTTGGATAGGAATAAGACTCCACAACTGGATTTTATAAGTCGATAGAATGCCTTCCTTTTCCATTTTTTGTTCCCCTTATACATATTTTGGGGAATTTTTATATTATGACATGATATTGTGACCTCTAATATAAAGCATAGGATTGTCATCTTCTTCCTTACATTGGTAGATGATTTGTTGTGGTCTTGTTTTTATATTATGACTTGAACATGTATCTCCTTTTTTATATTTGTCTTAGTCTAAATTAGGTGATAGGGAATGGATTTCCATTTAGGAACCCTTACTGAGTTGATATTATTTAATTTTTTATCACTCTACATTTATACTATATATACAATGTCATTTATTTACTTTTTATAATAAATGGGATAGGCTAAATACTATGGGTGTTTGCCAATTTAGATTTATATCTCACCCCCATCTCATACTTTATTTGGATCTAGATTAAACTTCTTTTGTAACTGCCCATGTTTTTATGGACCTTTTTTTCAATTAAATTTAATTTTTCATTTTTATCTCATAAATCACTAAGTCAAATATTCCTTTCACACTAAACCAAAAAGTCATATGTTACACACAACACTAACTAGTTATAGGTTACATGAAACACTATGTTGGTATATGATACACACAACACGGAGTTGGAATTCGATATATGCAAAACTAAGTTGGCGCACGATACATGAAACATTGAGTTTATACGAAACATCATTTTTCAGTTTAAATAAGACAATTTTTACCTAGTCATTAATATTAGTTATATAAATATTAATAAAGATTTTTAAAATATTTTATACAATTTTTTATATTAATTAAACATATTGATAATGAAATATAGGATTTTTAGTAAAGTACTTTTTATATTTAAAGAATACATTTTCTCGAATGAAATTATTCTAATAATGAAAGAAATTTTAGGCACATTTAGTAATTGAATATAATAAAATGAACCCAATGTATGAATATGTAATGTCAAAATATTATTAGGGTAAAATATTTTGCTTTTTCTAAGAAATATCATTTTTTGGATGAATGGTGAAAATACCGGTTTTTAATTCAAAACATGTTTTTAATTCAATTTAATTATAAGGTTAAAATATATTTTAATTTTATCTCAAAGTATAATTAGATAATAATTTTTTCATGTAATAATTTTTTTTCATTTTATCCTTTTCCAAACTGAAATTAGATATAAATTATAAGAAACCATTCGATCATTTTTTACTTTAAAAACCTGGAGTGTCGTTTAGAAAGTAGGATTAATTTTAAATTAATTTCTGAAAATAATGTGATTATAATTGGGAAAAATTGATTCCATATTCGGATTCATAATTAAATATAATTTATAATAATTTCAACTTTGAATTTTACTTAAAATATTAGTGAATGTGATTAAAATTAATTACATCAGTTAAGAGAAAAAATAGACTAATAAAGTACTAAACATAAAATTTAAGACCCAAAAGGACCAAAAATCTTTTACAAACACATTGGATGTCCTTAATTATAACCTATCATCAATTTTCTAATCCTTGGTCCATATATTATAAACTATCAACATGAAAAACATGGGAGAAATTCTCTCTTAAAATATTAACAAGAGTGCCACTCCACCTCCACTATAAAAGGCCACCATCCCTACCCATTCCTCACACCTATAAAACCTATTTTTTTCCAATACTTGAGTAATAAACGTCAAAATAATCCTACCCTTTACCTTGAATCCTCCCTTAGTTTAGAAATACTTTAACAAAGCCTTTGGGCATAAACCAAAAGAAGTTAACCGGTTTAGAGGTAAGGTCTTCTATCAAGCCATTTTCCTTTATTTACCTTCTACAACCCTTACACTCTTTTTATTACATTATTATGTGAAAATAACACTGTAGTAAATATAATAGGATTTATTTATTCTATATGTTTCACCTAAACTTACACACACATCAATCTAATGGATATCAAACATATTGTTTTTGTTTTTGTTGAATTGTTTCCTCACGAAACAATGGTTGTTCATTTTTCATCTACCATAAATTATGGAGGCTATTATGATATAAAAACTATTTATATATGTCATATTTTATTTTTATTATTTCTTGAAGATTATTATTTCATTTTAAAACACACATCTCTTTACCTTCAATTTTCTGTTAATACGATAATCTCATTTGAGAAAGTGTGGACTACCACCCCCTCAAAGCGATGTGATTAGTTAACAGACCCCATTGAATATATAAAGGATGTTTATAGTGGAATTATATGATATATATGAAATATTAAAGATTCTATTATAATGATATATATATATATATATGTCATTTACATACTTTCTTTCAATTCGACAATAAAGGCGGAAACAACGTTCATGCGTACATACGGCTTACTATCTCCATGAACAGTGTATTCCATTTCATACTTCTATATGAAATAAATTACTATAATATACATATAATATATATACTAGATATTTATATTAGGTTATAAATTATATAATCATGATATAAGTATAATGACCAATGATATAACAAATTAAGACACATGCGAAGAACAATGTTAATATTATTTAAAGTGAAACCTTAACATAGGATCTTTAAAAAGAGGGAAATATAAGGACATAATGAAACCATATATGGTAATACATGTTATAAAATTATTTTTTAAAATATTTATTCTAAAAATATATTTATTATACTGAAATATTGTATTATTACAAAGAGATTCGAGACACAGGGTAACGAGATTTCATATCACATTTAATTTCCGTGAGATACATTTTATGTTCACCAGCCTTTACTTTTTTGTGGTGTATGTAATACCCATTATTTAATTCTATTAGTAATATAATTAAATTTATGGGTATTAAAATATCCATTATATGATCCTTATTTTATGGGATTTATCTTTCATAAGGCACCAAATCGGTAAATCAGTTTTGTCTCAATTTTCCTTCTTTGAGACTCATGTTTTGTTATGCACCTAAACACTTTTTTCTAGGTGTATATACTTATATTTTTCAAGTTTTATCATGAATATACATATTTTCATGATATCATAAGATTAAGGTAATTTATTTTTCTTACACGAATAGTATGATCCCTTGTTACAATGTTAATTGAGCTTATTGAGAAAATTTTATCACTTTTCGAAAAATTTTATATTTATGCTTCCTTTGTTGAAATCTTCTGATCCATATCGCAAGAAAACTCATAAGGTTCAATATCCAATATTTATTCAAGATATCCACATGTTTGGGTACGATTTTTATGCTCTTTGGTACTTAATATAATATTTTTGTGTGAATGTTTTTTCTCTCTCTTCGGTCGAGAATCTATTTTATTCAAAAACCATGTTTTGGAAATGGTTTTCGAAACTAATTTCAAAGGGTCCCTAAGTTTAAATTTTACAAAAAATGGATTTCAAATTTTTTTATTGTTTTTAAACCTTTCTTTATTTTTTTAAATCTATTTTCAAGGAAAATTTCTTTCATAAGGTTTTATATTATATGAAGAAATTTTCAAAGAAGAAATGATATTTTCCCCAAGAATTGTTTTTAACAAAATCATTAAAAATTATTTCCCATCTAATATAACATCATGTGGGGTTAATCATACCTTTGTATAGAAATTATTCAATTTTTACATTCATATTCTCTGTTTGAATGTTTTTTATGGAATGATGCTTGTGAATCCTATATATCTTTCACGGGATATAAGATTTTTGAAGCCTGCTTCTTTTTAAGGGTAATGTATATGATGAAATTATTATGAAACATATATATTTACACACTTTATGATATGCTTACATATTTATGATACCCATTTCATTTCATGGGTTATGATATGTTTATTTATGATCTTGTGGAACATTTATATATGATTTCTATATGTGATGGGTGTGACTTATATATCCCTCCAATTAATTGGGTAATGATTTATATATCATGAGAAAAATCGGGTTGGAATTAGGGTTTACTCAATTCTGTACTATAGGGCGGGATGAGGGTTCACTGGGTTCAGCAATATAGTGTTGGAATGGGGGTTCACCTAGTTCGAGAAAAGACTTTTTCCACTAATATGGTCTCAGATGTTATACCACAACTACTATGGAAATCATATTATATGCTTATGTGATTTCCAAAATTCCATGTTTTATACATTTGTTATTATTTTTTTTATGATCTTTATTTCATTATAATTCATTTCTTATGAAGTGGAATTATTTTTTCTATGATCTCTATTATGATATTTGATAATCAGGGCATGATCTTCTATCTTTTTGAACATGTTCTCAGACCATTATGATAATGATTATTCTTACATGTCTCCCTTGTTTACCATTACTGAGCATATGTTCTCAATCCTTTTTATGTTTCCTTCCCAATGATATAAAGATATGTATTATTTTCGATGTGTCTAATAAGGGTGATATGCATAAATAACTTAGTGGGATATAATGTATCTCATTTATATAATGGTTTTTATGTTTCTATGTTTCCAAAGGCACTAGACTAGTACCCTCTTCTTTCCTCTTTTTTTGTATTTTTTTTGTTTTACAAAAAAGTTATGTAATGTTAATTTTTGTAAAGTGAGGATCTCTATAGGTGGTATAATAGGAAAATTTTAGTTAGCCTTTGGAATATATGATGAGAAAACCTTGGTGAGAACCTGAAGGACACGTCTAAGGATAAGTATCGGGATGAGTCAATGTATATGAAAATGTATTAGAATTTTAGTGAATGATAGAATGATTGGTTTCATATAAATACATACATATATAGATACTAAAAGTGTATGTGGATCTATAATATATATACCTTGGGGAAAAAACACTGATAAGATGTTTCAATCATGGCTCCAGGTAATCTATTACACGACATGGGCCTTGTTGCACACCTGGTTTGAAACTCCCAAGGGATATGATTTGGGAATTCATAAAATATTCATGAAACATTATGAAGGATTTAAATATATGTTGGATATGAATAAACTATTATAAACCTAAGGTTTCATAGATTAAATAAGGTGTCAAAAGTTAGACATTATATAAGTAATGTTTTAGGATTATGTGGTTCCTCATTATGATAACAATTTGTCACTCTATTCTTTTGGTTTTTTAATGTATGGAACCCAAAGGAACCATGTTAATGGTGATTATGACAGAAAATTCTATGATTTTCCTCTTGAATAAGTGAATTATATTGGGATCCGAAATGAAAAACCTCATTTCTATACTCACACAACTTTCTCAAGTTGTGAATCATAGTGGAATTCCAAATGACGAAAGGAGGTAACAACATTCTGTTGATATTTCATGAGGCAACATCCACCTTCTTTTAGATGGTCTCTTGATCCACTTTTTTTTTGAAGAGTAGATTAGTACCACTAAAAATATATTCTCCACTCTTTAGTTTTTAGAGTATGAGAATGTAATTCGGGTTTTTTATTGGTTAGAAGGGATAACAGATCAGTGGTGCACTCTAATCAAGAATATAAGGCAACCAGATGACATTGAATCCATGGTTTGGGATGATTTCAAGAACATATTTTTCAATAAGTAGTTTCCTATAATTCTTGATACGAATATGGATAATAAGATCATTGATATGATGTAAATGGATGGTGAGTGTTTTGGTACCTACGAGGGTAATTTCATGAGACTTGAAAGGTATGCATTAGGAATTATAATACAAAACTAAACTAAAGTTGATAGGTCATTTGGTTAATTAAATCCAATTCTAGAAGTGTGTTGGACATAAGAGACATTAGTAGCTACGAATATATTGTGCATTGTGAAATCAAAATTTAAATGGAGGTAGGAGTCACATATCAATCTCATGGATTTTCAAAAAGAGGAAGCTGGTGTTTAAATGAAACCCTAAAAACCATGGATAAATGAAGTTGAAATTTCCATTATTCTCTATGTGTGGGAAGAATAATGGAGTAAATATCCTTAGGGGGTCTAGAAAATGTTTTAAGTGTGTAAGGGAATGCCATCAGGAAATTCACTACTAATGTGATCAGAAAAAGTTAGATCAAAATGATAATTGATAAGGAAAACAATATAATTCACCTCCCACAATTATGTGCTACATGTTCATGGAGATTGATACTTATGGTAACTATATCAAAACCCAAGGTTTAGTGATGATGACCAAATAAAAAACTTCTTATACCAAGGAACAAGGTTAAATATCATAAAATCACTATTTCTGATGATGGAAGCGATAACGAAATGATGAAAGGTACACATACCATGCACACTATAATGGATAATATCATATTTGAATCTAGATGTACCCATTGTTTCATATATAAATATTTTTCTATGGATGTTAGGATTCTTCCAAAACAATTAGCAGTGGAATTCACAGTGCAAACACCTAATGGTATGATAATATCATCGTGAGTCAATAATTCATCTCTGGTTGAATTTTGTGGGAATTTACTTCCTTAAAATATTATCATTGATCAATTGGAAGAATTTTATGTCATCTTAGGCATGTATTGGAATTATATAGATAAATCCCCCATCTATTATTATGGAATGGATGTTATGATCGATATTTCAAACCCTCCTATGGTCATCCATCAATGTGATGATATGTGTGAACTGCCTATAGAGATTACATCCAGTGTCTAGGTCTTAATTCTTATTAAAAAGGGTTTTTTATCTCAAATGGTTGGTGAGAATATCGACATTGATTATATGAATGTTGTTCAAGGTTTTTTGGATGTCTTTCCTGTAGAGTTTCCTAGTCTTCCACCAAAACATGATGTTAATTTATCAACTCATTTTATACATGCTTACACACCAATTTGAAATGTTTCTTATATAATGGACCTTATTGGGTTGCTGTAATTAAAGAATAATATCTAAGAAAACATTGATACGGGATTCATTCAGCCATCTTTGTCACCATAGGGTGAACCTGTTCTTTTTGTAAAAAAAATGATGTATCAATGTAACTTTGCATCAATTATGGGTAGTTTAACAAGATCACAATCAATAACAAGTATCCCCTTCCCCGTATTGATGAGTTATTTGATCATCTTCATGGAGCTCAATACTTTTCCAAGATTTGACTTCATTCTCGATATCATCAATTTTAATTCCTGAAGGAGGATATACCCATGATGGAATTCTATACAAGGTATAGTCACTATGAATATATACGGATTATTTTTGTTCTTATTAATTCCCCTACTATATTCATGGATTTAATGAATAGAGTCTTTAGATATTACATCAACCATTTTTTGGTAGTCTTTATAGAAGATATTCTTATCTATTAAAAGAGAAAGGAAAAGCCCGAAAATCACTTGTTTATTGTATTGAAGACCCTAAGGAAAGAGAATTTATATAAAAAATTTAAAAAGTGTGAATTTTGGCTACCAAAGGTTTCAATTTTTAGTCACATAATCTCAATAGATTGAATAAAAATCGATCCCTCAAATACAGAGGCTATTGAAAGTTGGCCTAGACCAACCACAGGGACTGAGATGTATAGCTTTCTTGGATTATCTAGAATTTAATGACTGTTTGTGTAGAATTTATCAAAACTATCTAATTATATGACCATGTTAACATGGAAAGGTGTTAGGTTCCTTCGAACAGATTAATATGATGAAAATTTCAAGGAACTCCATAAATGTTTGGTCATTACTCCTATTCATAGATTACCCTGTAGTGGAGAAGGGTTTTTATTTTATAGTGATGCATTATTTAAGGGATTGGGATATTTTATTATGAAAAAAAACATTGTTATATCCTATGACACCTGATAGATGGAGATTCATGATCAAATTTACCCAATTTTTTATTGGAGTTAGTACTGGTAATTTTTGTATTAAAGATATTGATGAATTATCTTTATGGGGAAAAGTGTTAATATATACCGAACAGAAATGTTTGAAATATATATTCACATATAAAGAGTTTAACATGAGCAAGAGAAGATGATTAAAGTTGATAAATGTTAATGACTTCTTAATACATTACCAACCTGGGAAAACAAAGAAGGTGTACAATTTTTTGATTTGAAAAGATCGTGAAATCTTATCTAGGATGAGGATCACACAAGATACAATGTTTCATGAGTTTCAATGGATGGATCTATAAATACTAAATGAAGAGGAAACTATTACCTTTTTATAATGATTTTTCAACCCTATATCCATGTGGAGATTAAGGAGGCACATTAGGAAGACTAAAAAATATATAATAATTTGAGAAATTTTCCTGAGATTTAAATTGATTAGGATATAAAGATAAGTTTCAAGAACTACATATTTGTTCCTTCCTTTCCAGATTTGATGAATTAGCTATTAGAGGAATCTCTTAGTTCTTATTTCTCAAATCATCATGCATGTATGAATATGTATATGTACTTAAAGAAATACTTCTGGTGAGATGGAATGAAGAAAGCTATAGCAGATTTTTTATCTCATTGTTTGGTATTCCAACAAGTTAAGACTGAAAGACAAAAGTCTAAAGGGATGTTTCATCCATTACCCATACCATAATGGAAACAGGATAACACTATTGCGGATTTTTTTTATTCTACTACCAAAAATCTATAATGTTTTTAATGCTATATAGGTGGTAGTTGAATACCTTACTAAGTTGGAACGCTACATTACTCTCAAACAAAATTTCTCTCTTGATCAGCTGGACAGAATACACATTAAAGAAGTCATAAGGTTTCCTAGAGTACCACATTATATTGTATCATATCGAGGTCTGAGTGTTGCCTCATTGTATGGGTGAATTATAAGTAAAGTACTTGATACATAATTGTGTTTTTGAATTTTTTATCATCCTCAAATAGATTTCCAATCTGAAAGAACAATTCAAACACTAGAGGATATGCTGAGATTTTTTTTCTGTATATTGAAAAGGTGCTTGGGATCAAAAACTTCCTCTAGTTTTGTTTTCATAAAATATATATTTCATTCAAGAATTCAGATAGTACTATATGAATACATTTATGGAAAGAAATTTAGAGCTCCAACATGTTTGAAAAAGAATTCTATGAGGACCTGAGATTGTTGAAGGAATTGTCGAGCTTTTTAGAACCATTCAGTAGCCTATCAAGGAATATCGAAGTTAGAGGAAAATTCATATTGATAACCATTGACATGATATATAATTTGAAGTTGTTGAAAAGGTGTTTCTACAAATCTCACCCTAGAAGAATATTATGAGATTCAGGAAGAAAGGGAAACTAATCCCTTGGAATATCGACCCCTTTGAAATTCTTGATCGTATCGGCACAAAAGACAATCACTTGGAACTCCCTCCAAATATCTATCAAGTCCACATTTTGTTTCATGTATTGATATTGAGGAAGTATATAACTTACTCTTCACATGTACTAAACTCAGAGGTCATACCACGGGAGAAAGATCTTTCTTACGAGGAGCAACATGTTGAAATTCTAGACTGATTAGAGAAAGATCAATGAAATAAGACCACTCTCCTAGTCAAGGTTTTGTGGATAAATAAACAGTTAGAGGAAGCTACATGGGAACTTGAGGATATTATGAAGATTAACTATAGTAATTTTTTTACCCGCGTAAGGAATTTGAAGAGAAAATATCATTTTAAGGTGGGTATAATGTAACACCCCATGTATTTATAGACATGTTTTTTGATTAAATATAAATTTTTATTTTCATCTCCCAGTGTACTAAGTCAATGATTTATTTTACACTGAAACAAAATGTCAAATTTTACACAAAAATGTAAATTTTCATACATTACACAGAACACTGAGTTGGTATACGATACACACAACACCAAGTTGGTGTATGACACACGCAACACTTAGTTGGCGTTCGATACAGGAAACACTGAATTTCAATGAAATATCATTTTATTAATTAAATAAGATAATCATAATATATCCATTAAACATAGTAATATGAATAGTAATTAATAATTTTAAAATATTCTTTGTAATTGTTTTATATAAATAAAACATATTTATAATGAAAGAGATGATTTTTGGTAAAGTCCTTTTTATGTTGGAATAAATTGTTTTCTCGAATAAACCACTTCTAATAATAAAATTAATTTTAGAAAAATTTAAATATCAGGTAAAATAAAATAAAAAACATTTTTAAATTTAGAATGTCAAAATTATCTTTGGGTGAAATTTTATGATTTTTCTGAGAAACTTCTTTTTTTTGGAATAGTGAAAATTACCGGCTTTTAACTCAAAACCTCTTTTTAATTTAATTTATTTATAAGGATAAAATATATGTTAATTTTATCTAAAAGTTTAATTAGAAATTATTTTATCAATTAATCCAATTTTTTTCATTGGAACCATTTCCACATTGAAATTATATATAAATTCTAATAAACTTTTTATCATTTTTTACTTTAAAAACCTGCATCGTCTATTCGAAAAAAGGATTAATTTTAAATTAATTTATGGAACTTATATGATTATAATTTGCAACAAGTGATTCTATATTTGGATTCATCATAATTTATAATTTTTAATGTGGTCAAACTTGTTTTTTTCCAAAAATATTAGTGAAAGTGAATAAAATTAATTACATCGGTTAAGAGAAAAATTGGGCTAATAAAGTAGTAAACCTTAAATTTAAGACCCAAACAATCCAAGACACCTTTCAAAAACACCATTTTATTCCATATTTAAACCAAATAATCAATTTTCTAGACCTTGGTCTATTATTGTATCCACTTTTAAGATGAAAAATGTAGGTGGAATTCTCTCTTCAAATATTTACAAGAGTTCCACTCCACCTCCACTATAAAAGGCCACCAGCTCTACCCAATCCTAAAACCTCTGAAACCTATTAAGATAAAACAATACTCACCCAATACACTTCCCAATAATATTCAATTTGATATTGAATCCTCCCTTAGAGAATAAATTTTCTCAAGGAATCCTTTTTCCACAAACCTAAAGGTGTTACCTGATTTAGAGGTAACATCTTCTCTCAAGGTCTTTAACTTTATTTTCCTTCTCCACCCCCTCCACTCTTTGTATTACATTATTATGTGAAAAAAATTACCATAAATATACTATTATGTTTTTATTCTAATTTTTCGACCTAAAATTATACACACCTCCATCTAATGGATATCGAACATGCTCCTTTTTGTGTATAGAGAATTACTATCGCACAAAACGATGATTGTTCATTTTTCATTTACCACCAATCATAGTGTCCATAATGATGGAAAATCTATTTATATTTATATATATCATATATTGGATTTATTATTTATTTTTTCTTCTTTATTATATTTAAAAAAATACATCTCTTTCCTTTCCATTTGGTGTTAATATGATAATCTTGTTTGGGGAAGTGTGGACTACCGCCCCCTCAAAGCGACGTGATTCATTCACACACCATATAGAAGGTATTAAGGATGGTTCTAGTGATATTATATGATATATATGATATATTAATGCTAATTGAATAATTATACATATATATATATGTTTTATTCACTTTATTTATTTTAATACAACAATAATGATAGAAACAACGTTTATGTCTACGTATGGATTATCGTCTCCATGAATGGTGTATTCCATTTCATAATTCCTTATGCTATAAATTATTTTAATATACATATACCTTATATAACTGATATTTATATAATTTTCTACATTCCATAATAATGGTATAAGTATACAGAACAATGATATAACAAAGTAAGACACATGTGAAGAACAAAGCTAATATTACCTGAAGTGAAACATTTACATAGGATCATTAACTAGGTGGTAATATATAATCATAATAAAAAAAATATGGTAATATATATAAGAATATAATTTAGTAAAATATTTTTACGAAACTTATATTTATTATATATAAATCTTTTATGAGTATGGAGAGATTCAATACACACTTTAATGGGATTTCATATCACTTTTAATTTCTGGGATATACATATTATATTCACCACTATTTCAATTTGTTTCACATATGTAATCCTTGTGATTTCATTATATGTATAATATACATAAATTTATTTTTATTCACATATCCTTGATATGATCCTTCATTTAGGGGGTTTAACCTTTAAATGTTACCAAATCGGTAAAACAATTTTGTCTCAATTTTCCTTCTCTGAGACTCATGTTTTGTTATATACATAAAATCTTTTTTCAAGGATTATATACTTATATTTTAAATGTTATATCACCAATATCCTTATTTTCATGATATCTTTAGATTTATGTAATTTTCTTTTCTTACATGAAGAGTATGATCCCATGGTACCATGTTATAAGAGCTTAATGAGGCAATCTCTTTGCTTTATGGGATTATTTATCTTTATCCATCCATTTATGAAATATTATGATCCATATCTCAATAATATTCATGAGTTTCATTATCCATCATTTATTCAATATGTCCTTATGTGTTAGTACCTTTTCTAAAAACTTTTTTAATTAAAATTATGTTTTTATGTAAAATCTGATTGTCTCTCTCTTTGATTGATAATCAATTGTATTAAAAAACCATGTTTTAAAAAATGTTTTCAAACATGTTTTCAAAATATCTGTGAAGATTGTAACACCCCAAGATTTTATAGTGTGTTATTTCTTCAAAATAATTCAATAACTTTTACTACACGCAACAACAAGTTCAATCGCACCATGACTTACCAAACAAGCTGTTCAAAAGAGGTTATGAATAGTGTTAACTAAATTTTAAACTTTATATAATCCTTATAATTTTAGAATCCATATTATGAGTTTCTTAGATATAATGCAAGAACAAATTCATTTTCAGTATTGCACTTTTATCAACTTTTAATAGTGAACCCTTTTTAAATACAATATATTAAACTTTTTGACTAAATGGGGACATCAAAAATTTAAAATGAAACATCCCAAGCTTCCACGGTACGCTTTCTTTGAATAATACAGTAGCGTGTGTTGTACGCAACCTTGAGTTTTAACACACACCACAACCAATCAAACTAGCCGTTATGAATAGTAATACCTACTTTTTGAAATTATATATATGATATATTTGAAAATGGACTTCATTTTTAGATTCGGAATATCGAATTTAGCCTAAAGTGAAATTTTGGTACATTTCGGATAACTTTCATATTTTGATGAATAGTGAAAATTACTAAATTTTAATTAAAAACAACTTTTTTAATCAAAATAATTAATAGTGATAAATTGTGAATTTGAGTGGTTTTAAAGTATATTTAGAATATATTTTTACCATTTAATATAATGTTGGTCATTGGACATAATTTTACAATTAAACCGAACATAAACAAGTGTCAATCTTTTGATAGTTATTACCTCTTAAAAACACGCTTTTTGTTTTGACAGCGGGAATTAATTTTAAATTAATTTCTGCGACTTCTGTGTTTTGAATTTAGAAAAATGGATTCCATATTTGGAATCAGGATGTCCAAATTGTGTAAATAGGTAACTTTTATTTTTAGACATTTTGAATAATTACTGTGGTAAATATTTTATTTACCATGGTTAAGGGTAAATCCGGTAAATAAGGGTTAAAAAATAATATTATAATAATAAAAAATTACCCTAAAACGTGTCCTAACCTTATTGGTGGACAAATACCCGACCATGATCATCCTTGGGTCAATTTGGGGACCCCTTGGAGCCACTTGTATGTGGTAGGGACACTTTATATTAATAAAGTTAAAATAAAAATAAAAATGGCATAAGCTTACATCTTTTAGAAGAACAATTTTTACATAGGGTTATACATGTTGGATTTTCGATTATAAATATTCATTAGAAAGATAAAAAGATTTCCTACATAATGATATTTTATTTATAATTTTTAGACATCAAATAATTTAAATTATTAATGACACAATAATGATGCAATGTTTACCTCATTAATAAATCATTTAAATAAATAAGATTATAATGATTAAAATATTATCTAAAACCTGTCCAATTCTTATTGGTTGATGTTATTTAGAATATGAGTCATCTTATCTTCGACCTCAATGATTTTTGGACCATTATAAACCGAATATAATTATATTATAAAGTAATACTTTCACTCTTTCCTAAAGAGCCCCTCCTCTCCCTTATAAAAGGAGACCACTTCTACTCATTCCTCATCCCTCTCAAGCCACTTGGATCGTCCAAACCCTGCCCAAATAAGCTAGCCACATCCCTCTCCTCCTCCTTGAAGCTTTCCCTTAGGCAAAAAGAATTTCAAGAAGTCCTTTGGTTCCAACCAAAGTGAGTTACCTAAATTAAAGGTAACGATTTCTCTTAAATTATTTTCATTTATTTTGCTTCTCCAACCCCCAAAATCTTTTTATTTCCTTTCTTTTGTAACAACACCAGTATCCTCAATATACTAGGATGTTTTTATAAGAAGGATTCAAACTACACATACACACAACTCCATCTAATGGATGATGAACATAATGTTTCTGTGGATGGCAAACTAACGCCTCACGAAACGATGATTGTTCAAATACATCTTACCGCCTCTCATGGTGGCCATTATGATGGAACTGTAATTAAATATGATATTAATGATATATATTCTATATATAAGCTTCTGTAATTCCATTTTATTTCATACCATTATTCGTTTCATGTTGTATATACATATGATAATTTCATTTGAGGAAGTGCGGACTACCGCCCCCTTAAAATGATATGACTCGTTCATACCACACATGGAACGTATAAAGGATGGTGTTAATGAACTTAAGTAACATATATAAAATATTATATTATACTGGAATAGTAATATACCTATGTATCATTTGGATTCGATTCTTTTAAAATAAAAATTAAATGGAAGTAGCGTTCGTGCGTACGTACGGACTATCGTCTCCACGAACGCGATGAGATCCATCCTCCATCGTATCCATTCAAGTCTTATTCTAATTTTAGGGTTAAAAATAATGTTAATATCATTATGATTATGAATAATATTTAATCTATCTATTACGAACATGTCTTACGTAACCAAACATTTAAGAAGAACGAATCGATTATCACCTGAAACGACGATAATACTAAGATATTATTAATAAAGCAATGTTAAAAGATCATATATGATATCATATTAATGTATATGATTCTTGTATAATTTAATAACAATTATTTCACCATTATACAGGAGGTTAACCTACCTCAACAAAGGAAAAGTACAAGGTAAGGGTTATTTCACAATCTCTTCATTATCCGAGGTTGTTTATACGTAATAATCTACTGGGATATCTTTATCATCCACATCCATGTTTCATAAAAATGTATTTCAAAACATTTTTACTATTTACAAGAATATGGGTTAAATTCATTTATACCCTTGTTTGAATTTTTATAAGAGGTTTATAAAGGAATCTTTCCTTTGTTTTCAAAACAAGGTCCTTTTTAACCTTTTCGACAGAATTGAGGTAAGAATGTTTTTAACTTATACGGCGGGTGCGGTTATTTTACGCCGTTATAAAATCTTCAAAGCTTTCCTTACAAGATTATAAGAATATTTTCAAAGAAAATGTTTTATTTTATATGGATCTTAAATTATTTCAAAATAAAAGGAGATATTTCTTTAAAAAAAAATTGATTTCATCTACGTCAACATCCTTTGATGGATTTTAAGATTATTTGAAGTTGATTTATTAGGATACAAAACTTCTATATTGTATTGAAGGTTTTGTGATATGTTTGACTATGGATGTGCTATTTTTATACCATTTATAGTTTATGGTGAAATTATTGACATTTCGTATGCTAGTTTTAATACGAATGTTTATGTTATGTTTAAACCTTTTCATATGGGAATGCATTGGACTTAATAAGTGACGGGTGGAGCCCGCTATAACTCCTCGATGCATCGGTAGGTCTCATGAGACAAACTAGTGTCTTGGCACAAGGCCTTGACAAAATCTTATTTGTAGTCTTGGCACGAGGCCTTGGCTATGTGGTTATGATAGTCTGGCATTATGCATTTCAACATTATGAAAGTGGTTATTGATTTTTGCATGTGATTATTCGATTAGTAGAATATCCATGTGAATAAGTAAATGGCATTACTTCATTTTATTTATGCCATACCATGTTGAAAGTTCATGTTTAAAAGGCTTTTGTTTTAGTTATACATTGCCTTAAATGTTTATTCTTATTTATGAAAGTTTCCTCTATATTGTTATCCTTACTGGGCATTTGAGCTCACCCCTTTTCTATGTTTTATTTTTCCCAGGAAGTGAAGATATAAGTTATGAATGACCTGCAGGGATATTATGAGGGGATTATAGTGTGGACTGTGGAAACATTATGTTGTTGTAGTAGTTTTTCATTTTATGATGTAATTTAAAACTTATGAATATATCTAGTGTTTCCAAGGCTACTAAACCAATCGATCTTTCGAGATTTGATCTTTCTTGTGATCATGCCAATGTTTCGAAGTAATGCACCGACTCTGGGTAGCTGGGGTCGGGGCGTTACAGTTGGTATCAGAGGAAGTTTAGTACAAACCTTGGAAGCTAGATTTAGATAAACTCTGATTAGAGCACGTAGACCTAAGATGAACTTTGAGGATTAGTATAGAAGAACTTCCTAGAATTTTGGTATTGTAGAGATTTTGTGAGTTTTCCGAGCAATACATCCCTGTCTGGATACGAGCAGGTAGAGGCGGCTCTGGCACAGATGTACCTAGGGGTAAAACCTGAAAACACCGCTTTGAGCTAGACTCGAACGGGAACTGGTGCATGACAACGGGCCTTGCTACACTCTTGGTTACGACACTCCCGGGGGATATGCTTAGGATAACTCTCATTTTCTTTACAAATCATTATGAAGGGTTTATGAGTATATACTTCCTCAAAGAAAACATTTTTATGATTATGGATTATATCCATAAATAGTTCAATTTATATTAAGTGTTTTATAAGTATGGGATTATGTATTTTGATTCATAAACTGATCTAGTGTATGCCATTGTTTAGAAATGGCGCCCAGTAGAAGAAATGAGAACTCCAGAAATGCACATGATCCAAAGAGAAGGAAGGATCATATCTTTCATGGTCTTAAGCTAGAATTTATAAGAGGAATATTCTCCCATGTATTATCATCATGTGAAGAAATAATATCATGTGTTGATAAGATAAGTAAAGAGTTTACTGAGTCTTATGGCTTTGAAGGGAAGCAAGAGAAGAAAAGGATGGAAGAGAGAAAGATGGATAAAGGGATGAGGGAAAAGAAGAATTTTCCCATATGTGGTAACTGTGGAAAGAAACACCCTGGAACTTTCCTGAAAGGAATGGGAGTTTGTTATAAGTGTGGAGAAAAAGGGCACAAAGTACGTGACTGCAAGGGTAAGAAAATGGTTTCAAATGTACAATGCTTCATTTGCAAGGAGTTTGGACACTACACGAACCTATGTCCCAGTCATCAGACTATGACGCAAATGATGCTATTGGATAATAATCAAGTTATGATACTGCCACAGATGAAGAGGAATGATTAGAGTTCTTATGTTGATTATGTCAATTGAGTGTTGTATCAACAATGTACTTGTTATAATAATTATGGGGTATATAAGGATTGTACTGCAGTACTATTTCATTAAGGACTTGAGATTGTGTGGAACAAAGAAAAGTGACTCAATAGTAGGATAAATTTTTGGAAAATATATGGTTGAGAGAATGATAAATCATAATATAGTTCTGATACTGAGGTAGTGATTTTGGAATAATATGTGATTATTTTGGATAAATTATATTGTATATTCTTGACTACCTTGGAACTGATTAATGATTTGTATATTCCATCATTGTTGGGGTTTAAAACATTTTTGGATTAATGAAGTATATCCATCATTCTATATGGAATAAGGGAGCATGAATGTAATCAATAAGGAATATGGTAATACATGATGAAGGTATTCATATGCTATTACAGGGTAAAAAGGATCTATATTATGTTTACCTTCCTTATAAATGTTGGACTGTGAGTTTGGACAGAAGTATTTTGGATAGTTCTAGTTTGGATTATTTTGGATTGCCATAAAAGGACAACCCGGAGGTCGGGCGGCAACCCGTCGCGTCCGGCAAGGCTTCAAGACTTGAACCCGCAACCGAAGGGCGAAAAGGGTGTATCACCTACCACTGGCCCACGAGATGTCCTGGATTAAATAATGTAGTTTTTATTAAAAGATCTTGTAGATGAATTATAAATTTGTTTATTTTGGAACCCTATACGAATAGTGTAAATAGAATTTTTTTTACATTCTATTATCTTTTAGAGTGAAAGATGAGTTTGTGGTAGAAATTTATTAATGGATAAAACTCTAATTATAATGTAAGTATATCTCCTTATGATCTTATCCAATCTCATAAATAAATTCCTCAACATTAAGAAAAGCAACTTAGAATAAAAATGTTTTCCTAGATGGTACCTTAAATCATCACTAATTTATGGCTTTGGGATTGTTGGCCTTTTCATAGCCATGTTCTCTACCACTCTCCATCAGAGAATTGATGGTTATATTTTTCTTCCATATCCATATTTTCCTACATGGAACCCTAGTATGTGTTATTTTCGGTAATCTTCATACTTTCGACTCTTTATTTTAAATAGAGGCCTCATTAATTCATTTTTCGATGTGGGATTTCAACTAAGATATTTTGAAACGTCAAAAATGTGTTATCCTAATACCCTATGTTTTGTTGAACCGATGGTATTTCAAATCATCATAGATTGATGAATTTAAGGACCTCAATTTTAGACTTGTTTGTGATTGATGACTTCAATCACTACCTATAAATATTTACGTTTTTCCTCCAATTATATGTCTCTAATTGCCACCAATGTTCTCCTAATCGAGATCATAATTTGGTGGTGACCCTTTGATTTCTCTTTTCCTCATATTAAGACTAAATTTTAGTAACCCAATTTCCGATGTGGGTTTTCCCACAAATATATTTTTTATTTTCAACCTTTTATTTTCGAAGAACAATTTCAAATTGCGAGGACGCAATTTATTGAAGGAGGGGAGAATGTAACACCCCAAGATTTTATAGGGTGTTATTTCTTCAAAATAATTTAATAACTTTTACTACACGCAACAACAAGTTAAATCGCACCATGACTTACCAAACAAGCTGTTCAAAAGAGGTTATGAATAGTGTTAACTAAATTTTAAACTTTATATAATCCTTATAATTTTAGAATCCATATTATGAGTTTTTTAGATATAATGCAAGAACAAATTCATTTTCAGTATTGCACTTTTATCAAATTTTAATAGTGAACCCTTTTTAAATACAATATATTAAACTTTTTGACTAAATGGGGACATCAAAAATTTAAAATGAAACATTTCAAGCTTCCACGGTACGCTTTCTTTGAATAATACAGTAGCGTGTGTTGTACGCAACCTTGAGTTTTAACACACACCACAACCAATCAAACTAGCCGTTATGAATAGTAATACCTACTTTTTGAAATTATATATATTTTATATTTGAAAATGGACTTCATTTTTGGATTCGGAATATCGAATTTATCCTAAAGTGAAATTTTGGTACATTTCGGATAACTTTCATATTTTGATGAATAGTGAAAATTACTAAATTTTAATTAAAAACAACTTTTTTAATCAAAATAATTAATAGTGATAAATTGTGAATTTGAGTGGTTTTAAAGTATATTTAGAATATATTTTTACCATTTAATATAATGTTGGTCATTGGACATAATTTTACAATTAAACCGAACATAAACAAGTGTCAATCTTTTGATAGTTATTACCTCTTAAAAACACGCTTTTTGTTTTGACAGCGGGAATTAATTTTAAATTAATTTCTGCCACTTCTGTGTTTTGAATTTAGAAAAATGGATTCCATATTTGGAATCAGGATGTCAAAATTGTGTAAATAGGTAAATTTTATTTTTAGACATTTTGAATAATTACTGTGGTAAATATTTTATTTACCATGGTTAAGGGTAAATCCGGTAAATAAGGGTTAAACAATAATATTATAATAATAAACAATTACCCTAAAACGTGTCCTAACCTTATTGGTGGACACATACCCGACCATGAGCATCCTTGGGTCAATTTGGGGACCCCTTGGAGCCACTTGTATGTGGTAGGGACACTTTATATTAATAAAGTTAAAATAAAAATAAAAATGGCATAAGCTTACATCTTTTAGAAGAACAATTTTTACATAGGGTTATACATGTTGGATTTTCGATTATAAATATTAATTAGAAAGCTAAAAATATTTCCTACATAATTATATTTTATTTATAATTTTTAGACATCAAATAATTTAAATTATTAATGACACAATAATGATGCAATGTTTACCTCATTAATAAATCATTTAAATAAATAAGATTATAATGATTAAAATATTATCTAAAACCTGTCCAATTCTTATTGGTTGATGTTATTTAGAATATGAGTCATCTTATCTTCGACCTCAATGATTTTTGGACCATTATAAACCGAATATAATTATATTATAAAGTAATACTTTCACTCTTTCCTAAAGAGCCCCTCCTCTCCCTTATAAAAGGAGACCACTTCTACTCATTCCTCATCCCTCTCAAGCCACTTGGCTCGTCCAAACCCTGCCCAAATAAGCTCCCCACATCCCTCTCCTCCTCCTTGAAGCTTCCCCTTAGGCAGAAAGCATTTCAAGAAGTCCTTTGGTTCCAACCAAAGTGAGTTACCTAAATTAAAGGTAACGATTTCTCTTAAATTATTTTCATTTATTTTGCTTCTCCAACCCCAAAACTCTTTTTATTTACTTTCTTTTGTAACAACAACAGTATCCTCAATATACTAGGATGTTGTTATAAGAAGGATTTAAACTACACATACACACAACTCCATCTAATGGATGATGAACATAATGTTTCTGTGGATGGCAAACTAACGCCTCACGAAACGATGATTGTTCAAATACATCTTACCGCCTCTCATGGTGGCCATTATGATGGCACTGTAATTAAATATGATATTAATGATATATATTTTATATATAAGCTTCTGTAATTCCATTTTATTTCATACCACTATTCGTTTCATGTTGTATATACATACGATAATTTCATTTGAGGAAGTGCGGACTACCGCCCCCTTAAAATGATATGACTCGTTCATACCACACATGGAACGTATAAAGGATGGTGTTAATGAACTTAAGTAACATATATAAAATATTATATTATACTGGAATAGTAATATACCTATGTATCATTTGGATTCGATTCTTTTAAAATAAAAATTAAATGGAAGTAGCGTTCGTGCGTACGTACGGACTACCGTCTCCACGAACGCGATGAGATCCATCCTCCATCGTATCCATTCAAGTCTTATTCTCATTTTAGGGTTAAAAATAATGTTAATATCATTCTGATTATGAATAATATTTAATCTATCCATTACGAACATGTCTTACATAACCAAACATTTAAGAAGAATGAATCGATTATCACCTGAAACGACGATAATACTAAGATATTATTAATAAAGCAATGTTAAAAGATCATATATGATATCATATTAATGTATATGATTCTTGTATAATTTAATAACAATTATTTAACCATTATACAGGAGGTTAACCTACCCCTACAAAGGAAAAGTACAAGGTAAGGGTTATTTCACAATCTCTTCATTATCTGAGGTTGTTTATACGTAATAATCTACTGGGATATCTTTATCATCCACATCCATGTTTCTTAAAAATGTATTTCAAAACATTTTTACTATTTACAAGAATATGGGTTAAATTCATTTATACCCTTGTTTGACTTTTTATAAGAGGTTTATAAAGGAATCTTTCCGTCGTTTTCAAAACAAGGTCCTTTTTAACCTTTTCGACAGAATTGAGGTAAGAATGTTTTTTACTTATACGGCGGGTGCGGTTATTTTACGCCGTTATAAAATCTTCAAAGCTTTCCTTACAAGCTTATAAGAATATTTTCAAAGAAAATGTTTTATTTTATATGGATCTTAAATGATTTCAAAATAAAAGGAGATATTTCTTTAAAAAAAATTTGATTTCATCTACGTCAACATCATTTGATGGATTTTAAGATTATTTGAAGTTGATTTATTATGATACAAAACTTCTATATTTTATTGAAGGTTTTGTGATGTGTTTGACTATGGATGTGCTATTTTTATACCATTCATAGTTTATGGTGAAATTATTGACATTTCGTATGCTAGTTTTAATACGAATGTTTATGTTATGTTTAAACCTTTTCATATGGGAATGCATTGGACTTAATAAGTGACGGGTGGAGCCCGCTATAGCTCCTCGATGCATCGGTAGGTCTCATGAGACAAACTAGTGTCTTGGCACAAGGCCTTGACAAAATCTTATTTGTAGTCTTGGCACGAGGCCTTGGCTATGTGGTTATGATAGTCTGGCATTATGCATTCCAGCATTATGAAAGTGGTTATTGATTTTTGCATGTGATTATTCGATTAGTAGAATATCCATGTGAATAAGTAAATGGCATTACTTCATTTTATTTATGTCATACCATGTTGAAAGTTCATGTTCAAAAGTCTTTTGTTTTAGTTATACATTGCCTTAAATGTTTATTCTTATTTATGAAAGTTTCCGCTATATTTTTATCCTTACTGGGCATTTGAGCTCACCCCTTTTCTATGTTTTATTTTTCCCAGGAAGTGAAGATATAAGTTATGAATGACCTGCAGGGATATTATGAGGGGATTATAGTGTGGACTGTGGAAACATTATGTTGTTGTAGTAGTTTTTCATTTTATGATGTAATGTAAAACTTATGAATATATCTAGTGTTTCCAAGGCTAGTAAACCAATCGGTCTTTCGAGATTTTATCTTTCTTGTGATCATGCCAATGTTACGAAGTAATGCACCGACTCTGGGTAGCTGGGGTCGGGGCGTTACAAAGATAGTTTTAAAATAAAAAGTATTTTTAATTTTTTTTATTGTTTTCAAAGATCCATTTATATTTTTTCAATGTAATTTTCAAGGTAAAAATTTTTCAGAGGGTTTTATGTTATAAAAAGAAATTTTCAAAGAGTAAAGGATATTTTCCTGAAGAAATTTTTTTAGAAGTTCATTAAAAATTATTTCCCATCTATGATAACATACATTTTTGTTACTCATTCCCTTATGGTGAATTTATTCAATGTTTCCATTCATATTTTTTCTTTGAATGGATTTTTTTTATGGCATGATGCTTATGAAGCCCGTATCTATTTCATAGGTTATATGTTTTTTGAAAACTGATTCTTTTCATGGGTTATGTTTTTTATCAAGTGATTATAAAACCTATCTATTTACACACGTTATGATATGATTACATGTTTATGATACCCATTTAATTTTATGGGGTTTTATTTGTTTATTTATGATCTTGTGGAACATGTATATTTGATTTAATTATGTGATGGTTGGGAACTATATCTATATACAATGAATTGGGTAAATATATATATCTCATGAGATAAACAAGGCTGGAAAGAGGGTTTAATCGGTTTAATAATACAGGGCTAGAGCGAGGGTACACATAGTTCATTAATATATGGCTAGAATGGGGGTTCACCCAATTTTTTAAAGGACTTTGTCCACTAATATTGTCTTAGTAGTGATTCCTTGGATACTATGGAAATAATATTATAGACATATGTGTTTTCGAAAGTTACATGTTTTATTTATATGTTATGATTTCATGGATTATAGAGTATATATCATTATGATGGATGTCTTATGAACTATCAATATTTATTCCATGATATATGTTATGATCTTTGATATTTAGGGTATGATGTCATGTCTTCATGATCATGTTTTCATACCCTTATTCTCAGTATTATTATTACATATCTCCATTAATTACCCTTACTGATCATTTGGGATCACCCCTTTTTATGTTTCCTTTCCTAGGTTATGAAGATATGTAATATTTTTTATGTGTCAAAGAAGGGTGTTAGTCAATAAGAACCTATGGGGATATAATGTAGCTCGTTTATGTACCTGTTTCTATGTTTCCATGTTTCCAAAGGCACTAGACTAGTACTGTCTTCTAGAATTTTTTTGTGTAATGTTTTTTGTTTACCGAAAAAGTTATGTAATGATAATATTTTTTATGAGAGGGTCGCTATAACATGTATCTAGGTCTATGGATTCATTTCTTGTGTTTTAATGTATACTTGGGATATAGGGAGAAAATTATTGAGCAGGTTCTTGGGATGCTTGTGGATCTAGTCATTAGGAAGTTATTCTTTTTTTATATTATGTTGCTATTGTTATTTTTTCCCTGCTTTTACTTATAGCATCTTCTATCATACATGAATTTTTAGAAATTAGCATCAGACACTTTTATTTTGTTAATATATTATTCTTCCACTATTATGGATTTTTTTATTATTTTCTTACTTCTTTTATTTATTTGCATTATTTAAACCATTTTACTACTATGAATAATAGGGTACAGTCTTCCCAATATCACCTCCTTATACCCTCTCTATTAGTCAGTAGCCTCTGACATATGGGTAGGTGCTCTTGATCCCATGTGGTGACTAGTCCGGCTATTGGTTTAGTGTTTAGTAGGGCTAGTATGTTACTAAGTGGTGTAATAGCCTTATTTTCCTTTGTATTAATATTTTCTCCGAGTAAAAAAGGAGACTAGAAATGTATTAATTGGAACTAGGTAAATAGTCGTGTCTTGGCCTGATCACCCCACCCATGTGGAAAAGTACAAAGTTATAGGGATGGGATTGTTGTTTATGATCTTTATTATTATAGTTTATATGATTCCACCAAGATTTATTAGTGTAATTTTCGATACTTAACGATTTATGAAATTTATGTTAACTTTCCCTCGGCCTGATTTGGAAATGATGTATAATTTCACTCATCATTACAGACATGTAGTGATTTACATTCCATGAATATTCCATTCCATGTTGGTTTCATTTTTAGGTTGTTTGAAATTTTTGATGTTCCATGTGTTTCATTTTCATGCCTCTTATATACCAAGAATACATTTTAGGACTCAGGATTATTTTGGCATGTGTGATTGAATACCATTTTTAGGTGACATATTTAGTGTTCTTACTTAAATTTCCATGTTTTTATGCTTGTTTATCATGGGATGAAGTTTTCTTGTTGAAATTATATAGGATTAAACTTTCAATTCAAATGGTGTATGACCACCCAATAAGTGATAACGTAATGACCCATAAAATAAAACCATTATCAATTCATTAAATACACTAGAATATATTTTTGGAAATTTTTAAATGCCTAAAATTTTATTTTATCCTAATTAAATTTTGTTGTGGTTAAATTGGATCCAATTTATAATTTGAAAAGTGTGTGAGAGTTTAATGAATTGTAACAGGGTGTACATAGAATCCAATTGGTATAGACTCACCATATATATAAATAATGGATTTTGTATAAATATTGAATAGGTTAAATTTTCTTTTATTATGATGTGAAAAATTTTACAGTTAGATGTGGGTTTCCTTGAACTTGTAATGTGTATGGTCACCTTATAATTTAAAAGGTGGTCTCCCATAAAACCAAACCATCTATTATGAGCAGCGTATGTAGAAATTGGTGTAAATATAAACTTTGTTTAATTTTTTTACCTTAAATTTTTTGGTTTCTATATTAAAGATCATACCATTTTTCATTCGATTAATGGCCCATGGGGATAATATCATAAAACCACATCTTCACCCAAGAAGGTCTATTGGGGATTTTTGTAAATAAAATAAAATCTCTAAAGGTTTTTTAAAAATCTAAATGTTTTAAAAAAAATTATTGATTTTAGTTGAACAGAAAGTGGCCTAATGGGGCCCTAGTATTTCATCATTTTTATTCCTAGATCCTTAATCCCATGGGGGTTATTATATATGAAGGTGGATAATTAAATTTTCCACTTTTTGGTGGCTTCTTTATTGACAATAACCCTTTTAATTAATGAAATTCTTCATAATATGATCGATATTCTCTTATATGAGGATTTATAAATGAATGAATGATGTTTAAATTTTGGTTTATGAAAATAATGATATATTTGTAATGGGATTTCACTGAACTTTAATGGATGAAAAGGTGGTTTATAATACCGTGCATGTTTTACCATGTTTATAGTGTTGGTTTTATTTTAAAATTAAACTTTATATGTTTAGAGGGTTAAATAAGTTTTTTAAATTATATAAAGTGAAACCTTATGTGGTGTTTTAGCCTGAACATTGTGTAAGGGTAGTTTGAATACCTCTTTCCTTCCACCTTTAAATGAAATGTAAGTGTTTCTATATGTGTATTTCTTCCAAATTATAAATCTAAATAATAGAACCTTAAGACTAGTGACATGTTCTAAAGGCATACATATAATTTGACTATGAGGTGAATCTTTAGTATGGACCATTAGAAATTTGAATGCATGCAGTTGATAATCCTATGGATAGTATCAAGGATATGTTTTTTTCTCATATAAATAACAATGTAGTATGAGTGATTATACATGGTACCCATTGTGTTGTTTAATGATGCATCAAACCATTTGAGTTCAGTTTAAATCGTTTAATCTTGAGTTGTTATGCTTTAAACATTGTTGAGATTATAAGTAGGGAAAACTGTGCATTGATAAAGGTACTAGAAAATCCCAATGTTTGATATGATATTTTAAGGATAGTATGGTCTTTTACATGTTGTTTGGTTTTTCTGGACTTTATTCCTAATTCCTTAACGTGTGTGACCATGACTCAGAGGAGTATCATGCATTCGTTAAGGGAAAATCTAATATGGTGCGCTTATGGGAGGCCAGTCTATCTCTCTCTCCATTAAATGACTGAGAAACTCCTAATGTGGGTAGAATCACATTAGTTTTGTTTAAATTTTCCCTTCCAATTAGAAGGAACAAAACTTCGAAGGACCATTTCAAAATGGTCGGTTTTTATTAAATTCCCTTGTGGGGGTTGACTTTTTTAAAGTTAGAGCTTTATCGGCATCATAGAATTCTAATGGATGGACATGTATGAAACCTTCATGAACTAACTTTTCTCAAAGAGAGACTTCGGTGGTTAAGAGTGAACAATCACAGGATGCCTCAGGTTATAAAGGCTTCTGATAAGTTAATGTTGATGTGTCAATAGGTGAATTCAATTTTCTTTAAAGGGAATTCGTCCAGTTGTGGTTTTACTATTCTCTTAGTTTTCATAGTCTCATATTTTTTTACTCTATTTTAGAGATGAGCATGTCCCCTATATTGTATTCATCCTTGATACAGAAAGAGAGGTTTGGTCTTAGACCATGCTAAATATATAAAAGTTAATGGGATTTTTTGGGTGGGTTTCTTGGTGTTTCACATTGACATGTTGTTCTTATCGAGGCTTGGCTAGTCTAGAGTGAAACTTGGGTTCCCATGTAGTAATTCTATAGAAGGAATCTCAAACACCACATTTTTAATTTGAGGAAACCACCATGTGGTTTAATCTATAGGATCAGGAAAGGATCTAATATGTATATATTATATTTATACCAAGATCATACTTATAATAAGGGATTATGGAATGCCAAAAGTTAGTAACTTGTAATTCAGTTTAATATACTTGAGATTATCCTAGACTAATTTTTAGGTTTAGAGGTATTGTTTAAAGGGTCATTATTCTAGTGGTAAAGATCAAGATTACACCCCTATTTGTGCTGAGGCATGATGACTTTAATTTCCATGTGGTGAATTGACCAAGGAATTCCATTATATGTATGGTAGGAGCTTCAATGAACATTTTTATGCTAAACTCCAGCTTTCTAAGGAGAAGAAACTTATGTTCTATTTGTTTTACATTATACTTATAAGTTGAGAATATTTGAAATTTTCCCCCCATGGTTTCTTGACTAGTTGTCATTTTTTTTAAGTGGATACGGTCGGTAAAGAACCATTTAAAGCATTGCATTAGGCAGAGATGTGTGTGGTATATACCAGCCAGGGATTTTCATGAAAAGATAAATCAACTTGTCTAAGTGAGGTCAGTTAGTTATCCTCCTTTTATCCATTTCAATCACATTGATATCACTGATAAAATTCTTAGAGGTGTACTTTTTAAGGAAATTTTAATGGTGGAGTAGTGGCTAATAATTGTCACATTTTTTATGTTAAATCCAAATTTAGGAAGCACCTTTGGATCTATGTTTAATGACATGAAAATGTGTTCATGTCTCTAGATAAATGGGACTAGGTAAGAATTGTTTATGTGGTTTGGTTGGGAAACAAGTATTAGCTCAAGTTTCAATGGCTTATGTGTAGCGTCCTTAATGAGTTATCAAAGGTTTTTTGGGTATTTGGAAACACAATGTGCCCATTTTAATGACACTTAATGACCCTTTTAGGTCGGTTGATGTTACTATTATTCCCAAAATCTTCTTAGTGATGATAATTTCTATGGTGGGGTGGTTGTAACGACCTGTTCTTTTGAACCAGACAAATATCCCAAGGAATTTGAACTTTTACATTTACTGGATAGTCCATTTATAAAACTAATCATCAGAATGAAATTATGGAATTTAGAACACTTCAATGTGTTTTTTTGGACTTGGTTGAAGGATTTAGAGGATTCTAGGAAGTATTTATTTGTTTTGGAAGCATCGGGTTCTGAAAATAAATGTTTTTGGTGGTCTATCATAGGGACATGGTTTGTATGAAGCTGTGCGGCCCTCAAAACAAAATTATGTGGCTCAAAAAAGTAGTAGAGACAACCAACACATTCTACCCATGGTTTACCCAAACATTGCATCTATCATAGACATTAGTGACAAATTGATATTTTTTTTGCATTGTTCATTGCACGGTTGGCACATAGTTTGGATAACTAAGTGACCCTAACCATGCACCTTGTTTCCTTGTTTGAAATTAAATTATTTAAATAAATAAAATTAAATGAAAATAAGTGGAAAATAAGAACAAAATAAATGTTTTATATTATTATTAATAATATTCTTATTATTAAGTATAGGTTTTAAGAAAGTAAAAGGGGGTCTCCCTTCTTACCCGCATGAAACAACTCCCCCCCCCCTTCCTCACTATCATGTGTGATACACTACCATGCCCCTCTTCGATTAATGAATCCACCTAGATTTCTTCATTATTTTAACACAATACTTTTTGGTAATATCTATAGACCAATATTCTTCTTTTTTACAATGGTTTTTCTTCTCCTCTTCGGTCATTTTATGTTTGAATTAAACCTGAGTTTTGGGTTAATATTTCATTTAGTTTTCATCTATTGATTGGGCATGTGGTGTGTCTCCTTGGACCTCTTCATGTTTGTTTCAGTGTTTTCCACCAAAAGTGATGCATTTCATATCTTTTTGCTTTTCCATCATCTCTTGAGATTGGATTATTCTCCCACTTCTTTTCTATACCAATTCAATTTTGGGTCTTTTAGTGTTCTTTATTTCTTAGTATTTTTTTATAGTGTGTTTGGTCGTTATTGAGGCAGGTTCGAGTCGCCAAAGTCAATGGAGACATACCTATGAATGCATTTGTAGGAATATATATGTGTGTGTTCCCCAATTATATATGTTAGAATATAGAAGCATGAATATATATGTGTGTGGCTAGTTGTTCTTATGATTATATATGAAAAATGCATACGTGTGTAAGTGAAAACAAGTATATGCATATATAAGAATATATGTAAGGATCCTCTCATTCATATTCATGACCATGATAATATGTATATAAGGGCTTGGTGTCTACAAATATATGAAAAGGTTCCAATGTTTTGAGGTGGGAATGATCAGCTTCGAGTGGTCGCTGATAAAAACGTCATGTGCCAAAGTGTTCATCTTGGTTCTTCTCATGAGGTGGGGTTCCCTGCCAATGTCTTTTGATTATTCCATATATCACATTACATTCATCTTTTTCAGGATACTAAATTACTTATGATTGTGTTTCCCTGATTTTATACCTCACTATGAACCCTTTGTGTCGTGTGATATATACCTTACACCTTCATGTGAAATTGAACTCTTTAATTGAATGAAAAAAATTGTTTAAAAAATCATGTTTTCTAATAAAACCCTTCAATGAGGTGTGTTTTATAAAAATGAAAAATGATATATTCACTTCCTTTTAGTTTTGTGCTTATTCTTAGGCTTAGTTTATATTGTCTTTGGCCATATTCCATAGTTGGTTGGATAGAGCTTCATTCGTCTCACCTTATATTTTAATGATTATGATAAATGATTCAAATTAGATGTAACATGATTTATATTTAATTGTTATGCATGTTTTTCGGATGGGTTGAGTTTAATTCCATTCTTGTAAAAGCTTATTGGCTTGAATTATCTAAATGAAATTGATAAAATGTTATTATTGGAATTAAAATTCCATGTTCTCAGTCTTATGTTCCATTGTTTATTCTTATGGAATGTTTCTTAGTTGTCATATATTATATCCTAGAGCTATTATTTGTGCTTCATGCCTTGTGCCTTTTTTATATTTTATTTTTGATACATGAATATATTGTTATCTTTTTTTCATGAGAATTTTAATTAAAGAAATGTTATTATATATATGTCTCGCCTTGTTATGTGTCATGATTGACATGGATCATAAAATACAGTCTGGGAGAAAAAATATGTCTCATATTAAGGTTTCGATGGATGGGCTCATCATGATTGGTTGGTTATTACTTGACTCTTTGGGAGCGATGCTTTTCCTTTCTATGTACGTTCTTCTTGGGTGGTTTTTTACACTCATTATTGATACCAATTCACTTGGGCAGAAACCCTAGATGAACCCATTGGCAAGAAGGCTATGCTATTCCGTGGGTGGTAATCAGTCCCTTATGTGACTTACATGGTATTAAATTAGATTCATCATTACTAGAGTGATACAAAGAATGTAGCATGGGTCACTTTGGATGGAAACCCTAGTATTGAGTTATGTTGGGTGTTATCACAGTGACCCCTGGTATTTTTTTAGATCGCCTTGGATGGACTCGGGACTCCACAACCATATTTGAAACATTGATGGAATGAATGTATAATTCTTTATTCATGATCCTTATACATATTTTTGATGTTGTATATATTTCCACATGGCAGTGTGCCCTCTAGGATAAATCATAGGCTTGGTGTTTTCTTCCTTACATTGATAGATGCTTTGGTATGTGCCATTTTGTACAGTATGACTTTCACAGGTACCTCATTTTAGATATTTGGATTAGGCCAAAGCAGGTGGTATGGGATAGGTGTCCACTTAGAAACCCAAACCCCATTTCTATTATTTTATTTTTTATCACTCCACATCTAACACTATCATTTATTTACATTTTTCATGAAATGGATGGGTCGAGACATTGTGGGTTCAAATCTACTATGATTTATATCTCAAAAACTACTATGGTTTCAGTTAGTGCCTGAGTAGATTTCTTTTTCACAGTATATGGATTCATTTATTATGTTTTTATATGTAATTGAGATCTAGGGAGCACAAGACCAAGCTTGTGCTCATGATTCTTCTTAAGCTAGTCATTGGGCTATAATTCTTTTATAAAATTGAATTTCTATTTGTATTTTTATCACTTCTTGTACTTGTATCATTATCATTCATACATGAATTGTTGAAAAATTTTATTGGACAATTATATATAGTTATTATATTATTATTCCAGTGTTCTATATTTTATTATTATTTCCTCATTATTTTTATTTATTTACATTGGTTATACCATTATGCTATTCTGAACATGAGTGTATAGTATCCCCATTATCACATCTTTACATCATCACTGCCAGTTGGAACACTCTAGTTTATTGGTGGGAATTCTTGAGTCCATGTTGAAACTGATATAGCTACTAGTTTAATAGTCAGTCAACCTAGGACATTTCTTCCGCCCAAGTCTAAATAGTCTATTTTGACTTCCCATATATTTGAGGGTTATAGGTTGTTCTAATATTAATCTCTTTAATTGAATCGATATAGATAATCCTATAAAAGTTTGATGTGAAACATCAGTCATGATCATATACTATTGATAGAAGTTTACCATGAAGTCTTATGACTTCATTTTTATAGAGCATTACAAGATGATTCAGAGAAAAATATTTTCAAATTTCAATGAAAATGGATGACATTGTGGGTTGATCAATAATGTCCAATATAAAATTTTTCCCTAAGGTGTATTAGAAATACCAATAATGAGATCCATTGTAATATTAACCCACATCAATTCTCGTATAGGTATAGGCTTTATTACTACTTTGAGTTGGTGTCTTTCATCCTTCACCTGCTAGCATAATATGCATCTTATCGTATAATCTATAACTACTTTCTTTATATTTTACCACCAGAAGTGCTCATGGATTTCTTTATACATCATGGTACTACAAATATGTATATATGTGTTTGAGTTATGATCTTTATCCAAAAAATCATTTCTCATTTTTTATGTAGATTGAATGTATATGCTCTTTCAAAATCATAAATCTCGATAATCACCAATGTTGATCTCTAGAAATTTCTCATTCATCACTTCTTAAAACTCCCTTTTTTATGGATTTATCACCTTATTGAAATTTATTAATATTGTATTTTAATTATGGATGAGTAATTATATGAGATAATTATTATTTTTACACTTCCATTATATTACCCATGTCCATTATTGCTGGGTCGTTCATAATTGGATCATTCATTACCATCAACATGAATAAGGTACCATGGTATTTTCTACTCAAATAATTTTCCCATTATTCTCTTTCCCTGTATGATAATTAATAGCTCATTAATAATCTTTAAGTATATATAACCATTATTTTTTCAATAAATTATGATATTTTAGAGTTAATATCAATTCCAAAATCTTATGGTTTCTGTACATATCACATTTTTCACCATAGAGGTAATTCCACCATAACATCATAGAAAATCTTAATAATACCAAGTCTAAGTCATGAGTCAGATAGTTAAACTCATTATTTATCAACATCATTAATGAATAGTCCATAAAATTATCATTTTTCGTTAAAAATAACTCTCCCTTTTTTCATGTTAACATAATCCACTTATGTGTCATCTTGTTTAACAGATAATCCAATCAAGAAATGTTTTCAAATAAAATGTCTATAATATCCCTCTATTCCAAGTAAAATTTGTATTTTTTTATATTAGTTGGTCTTGGACACTCTTTGATAACCTTCATCTTTGAAGGGTTAATTGATATACCATCTTTTGACACAATATGACTAGTTTATGTAACATGTTAAATCAAAAATTCATATTAACATAATTTTTCATATAACACTATTTTCCTTAACACTTCAAAAAATAATTTGTAAATAATTATTTTGATCCTCATAACTCCTATATTATATGAGAATTTTATCAATAAATATTACTAAAAACGTATAAAGGTAGTATTTTATTACTCCATTCATCATTTCTCTAAAGATAAAGGGATCATTTGTTAATCCAAAAAAATTATTATAATATCATAATGACCATAACTCATATGAAAATATTCCTTTGGAATGTCCTCCTTAGTAAATTATTACTGATGGTAGCCACAATAGAGATCAATAATCAAAATGAATTGAACCCCTGGAAGTTGAACAAGGAGGTCATCAATACAAGGTACTGTATAGTTTTTCTTTAAAATAATTTCATTGATTTCCCAATAATCAATTCAGTTTCATTTTACAAACCTTGTTTGAAAAAATAATATGAGTTCTATCTATTGTGAAACACATGGATGAGTGAACCATTTATCACATAATCCTTGTATTTTCATCATTAAAAAAGCTAACTCCACTAGATCTATCCTATACTATGTCTTGGATATTGTATTCACATCAAGAATAAGATCAATATTTATTTCAACTTCACAATCAGGGGTAGTCTATGTAATTAATCATGAAATACATCAATATATTCTCACACAGCTGGTACCTCTTTTATTCTCTAAAAATCCTTAGAAACCATAGATTGAATTCCATAAATTTCCTCCCTAATAATTTCATTATGTTAAACTACTAAGGATGGTTCATGAAAATTTTAAGGTAATAAAATACCTCTTCTAAAAACAAGTAATTCCTTACTTTCCTATCAAATTCCCACTTATTTTTCAATATAATAAATTCTCATTTGGTATTTAAAGGGATAGTTCATCCTCAATATTACATAAAAATCCACCATAGTTAATATGATTAGATTTTTAGAAAGTAAAAAACCATGTATCATAATTTGAACTTTCGAGTTTCCCTTTTTTGAAATTAATGTTCTGCTCGGTGTTCAAACTGGTAAATCATTACATAGTGTACCATGGGGGATGTAATGTTCTTTTAAAACATACATGATATAAATGAATGAGAATATCCATAATAAAACAATGTATTATATATATTTGCAGTTATAATAAAATTTCTTTTTATCAAAACATTCAGAGATTCAATTTATGTTGTTTAAATAGAAAATGAATGAACCAAATTTATAGGACACTTTTGTGGATGATTCGATTGGTACATTTGTCGTTTATTAGATTAATTCCCCATCTACATACAGTTGTATCATTTGGAATAGGTCTATTCCATCTATCCTTTTCACTCATGATTCTGATGGAATTTCTATCCACACTTGTAAAAAAACTGCAAAGCCTTTTAAGCAAGTCCCATGGTGTTCCATCAAAAAGTTATTTCAGGTGGTAAAATATACCATTTTCTTATTTTTATTTTCTTGAATCATGCAAATCGACCATCATCTTCATCACCTTCTTTCCTTTTAATGTGAATGACATATATAACAACTTCTCATTCTTGATATGACTTTTTAAAATATAATTATATGTTGATAAATTGTATAATACCAGTGATCTTCAAACACTATTCTTTAAAAAATAAAAAAAGTAAGAAATCATCCTTTTAGGATTGCACAGATAATTTACTAAACAGTATGATAACCACATAGAATTGTCTTCATATTCATCCACTGTCTCGTTTTATTTTTTGTCTTATGAGTAGTAACGGACTTTCCAATTCCATTTGTTGTTCTTATAGAAAATATTTTCCCAAAAAAATAGCATTGAATATATTCCATTCCATGATATCAATCTCCTCTACTTCTTTAGTATTTTATTTTAAATACTACCATTGGTTTGCATCACCTCTTATATAGTACACAAACAAAATAACCTTATCTCTCTTAGTGCATCCTAATTCCAAAAATATTTTCTATAAAGACATAATCCATTGGTCTTCATCCATATGATTTTAGTTCCACTAAAAGGAGGAGGTTGTCTCCTCTTTAAATGAATCAATGTAATTATTCCCTAATGAGGGGAAACTGGTTTCACCATGAATGGAAGGTTATTTATCATAACCTAAGTCAAATGTTTTGAAATAGTCATAATTTTATTAGTATAAATACTAACTCCATTTTCATTATTATTTGAAAATTCATCATATTGTGTGGGGGTGGTTGGCCTAATTTTTGATTCTTTGAGTATGTACCATTATCCAGAATAATTTTATTAGTTAATTAGTAAACATATAAGATGACCTATTCAGTATTCTATAAAAAATATATAATAATATCATGTATATATGTTATTTACCTATGTATTTCTCAATTCTAGTTATTAAGGTTTCGACTAAACCTTTATTTGATACCCATTGAAATGATCCCAAAATGAGTTTCCAATAATTAGTGGGTTATTTTTTACCTAGTAAATATAGAACAAGATTTTACATTTTGAGGATCCAGGGTTAGTAGTCTTCAAGACACAATATACATTAGATTGAAAATTTACAACATAAAATTATAAATCATTATTATATAATGATATCCTTGTTCAATCATAGTATTCCACTTCATTACCTAGGAAAATTGGGAAAAAAGTAAAGGTGGTGGTCTTAAATACTCAGTAAGGGAAAAATATATAGGAGAAGCTAAATATGGAATAAGCAACATCATGAGTACAATTAAAGTAATGAAAATGAATACATAGGTTTATGATATGGAATAAATAGAAATTTATAATCACTTGGATCAGAAAATATTCTAAAAATAGAATTACATAATTTTGGATATCATAATCACGTCATTGAGGCATTATACCAAGACACTATACATAAAGGTTAACGATAATCTACTTACCCTATATTAGTTTTCCCATGACACATAGTAGTGTGCTAAGGGGATATAAAATTTTAGGCCCCAAACACCACATATAAAAATAATATAGCCAATACATGGAATAATGTTCAAGGTTAGAAAACATTGAAACGCATTGAACATTTTCCCAATGGAACATTTCTTACATGATATTTCCTTATGTAAAAATATATTATATGATCCATAAATAGATTCCCATATTCAAGGAATTATTCAAAATATATATGTGAAATATCTTTAAAAATATTAGGAATAATTTGGGATTATTGATTTTCAAAAAGTCCCCTCAACAAATAAAATATAGGTAATGGGTACTTAACATGATTAAAGATTTTTATTGTATTTGGGAAATTGTATTTGAAATGGTAGGAGACCAAAGTAACACATATATTATACACCACCAAATAAATGCATTAATGTATTTTATAATTAATGTATGATAATTAACTATAGAATATCTCTCGGGAGAGAAAGATAAGGTATGCACTAAGGGCCCACTCACCATGCCATGGGATGATGATCGGGTTATGCCTAAAAAATATTTTTACAGTTTTTACCCAATGAATCCTCTGTGCAAAAACCATATCCACTTTCATTATCTAGACAGGGATGTATTTTCTTATAAAATCACACACTTCTTTACTTAACAAATTTATTGGAATTATAGGGTAATAAAGAGGTTTAGGCATTATAACTAATTATGGATTTGGTATAATGTGAGTGAAATAAATGACCACATATGTCAAATATCATTAAAATGGAAAATAAAATTACATCTAAATAATAATGATATAATAACTTGTGGAATAAAAAGGATGATCCAATTGAAATATAAGAAGGAATACAAAAAGAGTATAAATTAAGTGGAATTTCTAATGAAACATTGATAATAGATCATAGGGTATATAATAAAATGGATTCTTAAGAAGGGATAATATAAAATTTATGATAAAAATTGATGAAAAATAAGGAAATGGAGAGAGATAAGTTGGAAACCTTGCCGCTCTTGAGCTTCTTAGATTGGAACCTAACCATATATAAAACCAAAATCTTAAATAATGAAGATAGATATAGGGGAGGGACACCATGAGAGGGAAATGATTGGGAAAATTGAATTTGTTTGTGTAATAATGAGAGGATGGTAGGGTTTTTATAGGCATGGTTAGTGGAATTTCATGGAGTAATTTATTAATTATTTTATTATTCCATATATTTTCAGTGCTCTATTATAAGATTTATGATCCATTTGCAACTATAAAACACCAATATTGTGTTTAGTTCCAAAAATTGTGAAATACCCCTTCTTTGTTTGAAAGGAGTCATTATTACAAAAATATTATTTTATATAAATCATAACTATCATATATTACTATATTCCACTATTTTTACCATATTTTTCTATTTTCATAAAAATTTACCAAAATTCAAAACATGGATAAATTTGAAATCCTGATTCCAAATATAAAATTCATTTTATTAAATTAATTCTATATTTACCTACATTAGAAATTTTATTTTATGCCGATATATTCATCAAAAATAAATTATAAGAGTAAAAATCCTTTTAATTTCATAAATAATTTACATTAATACCTAACTCAAACCCTATATAAATAACATATAATCAACCCCAGAATATTCCCTAAGGGTTAGATGTGAAAGGTTAGTACTTTACTAGGGTGGTCCAACCAAAATTGATAGAGTAGTGATATCTACCAGCTTGATCTTCTCCCACCGATAGTTTATAACCAACATCATATGTTAGAGTTTTTCTTGGTTTTGGTAAAGGGGGAACCCCAGTGATGAATCATATTTCATAATAGAAGATAAATTAACTTGATGGGGAATGTTACTACTAGTAGAACCCATATTTCCTCCTTTAAATTATAATTAAAATTCATCATTACCCTTAATATAGATTAATCCTTAATGTCTATTTTTAATCTCTATTCCACTAATGGTCATAAATCCCAACAGTCAAATTGACTAATGATAATATTGAATAAGGATCATAATGCACAATTTTTTTATTTAACAACATTACATGATCCACAATTGTCATGTTAATCTCTTATATACACTATCGAACATCTAAATTAATTTATATCAGTCACTATGTTCTTACACCATTCGAATTTCAATGTTTATATTTTTCTTCTTAATTTAAATATAACTAATATACTTGTTATTATTTTTTGAGTATAATCCATCTGAGTAAAACATTATAATTTTCTCACACATTTTTACTTTTTTGGCGGTACTAGATTAGCTTATCTAATAAATTTAATTACATAGTGTTTTTTCAATATGTTTTGTATTATTATGATGAAATAATAAATTGTGAATTGCTTTAAAATATTATGATAAAATGTTTATTTACTGTTATAGAATTTTGGGTATTACTTAAGGTGTATAATATATTCAAATAACTCTAAATATTGGTATCTTTGGTGGATAATAGGTTGAGATCTTTATGAGACCTTAGTTAGATACTCCCTTGATTGGGTCATCGCCAATGATGTGTGGGTTACCCATATGTTTAGCGAGTCAGTACTCCTATAATGATTAGGGATTTTGTTTCTATGTTAGGTTTTGGACCTCAAAATATCTATTTTTTTACATATCTTAGATCAATTAGGAGTTTTTTTCCTTTTATGGAATGGGATAGAACCCCCCCACCCCAGGATGTGACATGGGCCCCTTATTCATTGTAGGAGTACTCCATTAACAAATACGTATTCCATTAGTAAGTTATTGGTTATCCACTATGAAATAACCTTTAATTTGGGTTTCTTATGGTGAAATATATAATGGAGTATTTTAGAATTATGAATTTTTCTGTGAACAATGATCTGATGTTGTTTCCAGGACTTATCCCTATATCATGTAATGGTTATCCATGTGGAAGCGATAATGTTTACATTACGATGATTTTTATACATATAAACAATTTATTTGTTATCCAAGAGGTAATATCAATATTTAAGGATACCACACATCTTGTTATATATTTTCTCTTAATCTTTTAAATGTCATGGGTAGTATGGGAGGTGTATCTTTCCTTTAAGGCATGGGTTTCAGTTCTGGGGTTGTCACACCCGGTTTTTTTTCTTTGTTTTGATCTAGTCCATTGGAAATACCAATCCTTTTAATGGGTAATATTTGAGATGAATATTGAGTTTTGAAGTTTCAAATATGTCTAAACACCCTAATTTAGGATCCACATTGCTTGTTTATGTGTTTTTGAAGAAAGGGTGGTTACTTCATGATTTGGGCCAACCGTGAGCCCATTTCCAGTTTTAAAAACCAAATTTTTTTATTTTATAACTCCTTTGTTTTTCATCATTTTTCAAACATTACACTTTACACATTTCCTATACTGACATATTAAAACTTCCATATCCTTTTGGACCCAATATAAATTCATAAGCATTGTGAATTGGGGTTACTTATTTAGGTATTGGGCCAGCCCATGGGCTCATTGTCTGTTTTAAAAACAATATTTGTTTCTTTTATATCTAATTAAATTTTTGATATTTTTCAGTGACTCTACCTCCCCCTATAAAACAATACCCCTATCATCACCCCCATTATATATTTACCCTCTTTGGAGCTAATATTGGTCGCGGAGTAGGGAGAACGTTCTTAGGATACCTCAAATCTTCCAGAATTGTTAAGGTAAATCGTTTTATATATAACTCATTAAATTCATGATCTTACTCAAAAATATATTCTTTACCTGGTTATTAAAGACCATAGTCTAGTCTACAAGAATTTTCATCCTATTCTCTTTTCTCTAGGGGTGCATATCTAATGGAATACGAAGAGTTTCCTTGGGGAAAAGGTGAGATTCCATCTCCTTTATCCTCCCTCTTCTTCCTACTTTCATTATTTCTTGGTTTTATAATCTCCCCTAGTCATGATATACATAGGTATCAGTTATCCCTTGGTTTCTGATGGATTTTATCTTCATTTATGTCTTTTATTCATTGTTTTAGGGTTTATAAACCCGCGACAAGCAATTTCGGGTGTGCGTTTCCATTACGCTAAGGATTCGAGGTAGTATATCCCATGAACAAAACATTATCAATTATGTTTCATCATTTTAATTCTTTTATAACTTTATTTATATGATATGTTCTGCTATGAAAATTTGGTTCTAAAGTTTTTGTGTGAAAATTATGTTTTGTGACTTATTTTGTTTAAAATATAGTTGTTTTGGTATAAATGTGCACTCCTCTGGTTTGATAAATTATTTCCTGATATTTTGTACTTGTTTAATGATATTTTGAATATTTCTTATTATCTCTAATAACATTATGTCATGAAAATGGTGTATAATCCCTTTTTAAGTGCTTATCACAAGTTGTTTTTTTAAAGAGTGCATGCCTTGGGTTCGGTAAATTGCTTGGTTAGCTTTTATGTGTATACTGCAATTTAAAATAATTTGTTTGGATGTATAAATGTATTCTCCGAATGTAAGAAAATTATTTTTGGATCCTTTAATGTATTTCAAATTTGGATATTCTTTTACAAACATATGGTTTTTTCATTACGACATGTTTTGGCCTGAGTTGCCAGAAAATGGCATGTTTCACATTCTTATAAAAATGGTTGTGTTTTGAATATGTCACATGAGTGTGTTAAAGTATTTATGAATGTGGTTTTATTCTATAAATTGTGTTTACACACCTCCTTAATAAAATTGAAATGCACAACTTTTTCAAATGTTAGTTTTGAGAAAATGTTTAAAGGCCTGTTTGGCCTTTCCGGAAAATGAAGAATGAGTGTTTTACTTGTATATACCAAGTTTGTCAATTAGGATTGTTTAATGGTCCATGAAATGATTTTAATAAAATTTTTAGGGCTGAAAAATATGGTTTTTTATGGTTTTGATGTGTTTTTATAATTAAAAGAGTGTTTTTGAATGAGTTTTATGTGCAAAGCCTCAATACACTCCTTGAAAAAAAATTCGAAAATATTTACTGGTTTGTTGTTTCTGTGAAAGAAATGTGAAGAATGTTTGTGGGATGATTGTCTGTTTATAGTTTGGGAATGTACTTTTGATGTGAAATTTGTATTTGATACTATGTGTAACTTGATTGAACACGAAATGGAATCCTGTGTATCTAGGTGGGCGGACGTGTACTTGTATGCTAATGATCTTGTGGGGTTTGGCCCCTGTTTCATGTAGCAAGATTGACGATGAAAACACTAACTAAAATATGATGATTATTATGTTGGTGGACCACGAGTTTTTTGGTATGCTCCCTACTAGTGGCTCATGTGCACGATAATGGATATTTATTTTGGTTTGTTTCACTGAGATATGAGGTACCTGGGGCTCACAACGGACTAGTGCCTAGGGGTGTTCCCGTGACTTTTCCTCATTGGATCTTTTGTACTCACCGTCGGCATATGGTGTGTTTGGTTGGTAAATTTAGTAGTGTGTGTGATTTATTTAAATGTTAAAATTCTTTAAATCATCCCTCTTGAATACTATTTTATTTTGATGTTGTGTCGCTTTGAAAGTTATTACTAGCATTATTATTTATAAAACATGCACGTTTTTTTCTAGTAATTTTTTTATTGCATGGGACCTTATTTGGAAGACCTACCTTTATATTTTTATTTAAATCTCAAAATTAATGCTTCTTTTATTTTAAAGGATGTGCATTGGGAATAGAACATCGGGCTAAACTACTGAGGTTTAATACTCACGCCTATAGTCTTCTTTTATTTTTATCCCATGTCCAGGTTTCAGCTTGAGTTTGATCGCCTTGGGTGATGTGTGTTAATTTTTTTGAAGAGTGACCAGTGGGGTCACAAAGAGTTAGTTGGATATCAGGTTTGTTCAGTTGAGTTGTTTGCATAGTAGTACTTTCAGTTTCTTTTACAAACAATGTTCAGTTCAATTTTTATATAAATTAATTTTGGGCTATCCATTTCCTTCTGTTGTTTGTTTTATTGTTCATATATGGGCGAAATCGTTACCTTGTGTACTATATTTATGACCTTGGTTCTTGTCGCCATCTCGGGAGGATCGGGAATGCCTCTCAGGACTTATCGCATGCTGGCCTGGGGGACCAGTTCAGGGTCAACTCGGACTGGTTCATGACAAAATGGTATCAAAGGAGGTCGTCTCTTAGTAGACCTTTATTTTTATAGAGCCCTTCTTATTTTGGGGATGTCAATGTAGATGGAGTAGGATTGTTGGGACTTGAGGGGTAAGTGCAGGAAGAGCGTCACAAGCTCTTTCTCATTCTAATCCTCAGGCTTCCATGGGATGTTCGGTTTTATTAGTGTCCTTTGTTCTTGCTAATTGTTTGGTGTTGGGATATGATAAGGGGAGTCTGACTAATGGCCTCCGTGAGCTCGCAGGGCCTGGAAAGCCATGTGGAGCTAGATAATGGTCCTAATAAGTCTCTCGGTGTTGGTGTTGTGTTTGAAATATGGCTTCCAACAATATGGTCATGTCACCCACCGACACTAGTTCCCTTTATTTTTGGTCTCTTGAAACTTTCTTGAATTCTGAATTTTTGTTTTAAAAATCCTTGTGTGAGAATTGTGGAAATGATTTTTAAAGGAAGGATTGGATTTTGAAAAGTGAAAAGGGGGGTTTTCAAAAATTAAATATAAGAATGGTTTTAGAAGGGTGTGTTTTTGTGAAATTTTTTTTGGAGGGAAGTGGAAATGATTTTAAGGGATTTGATTATACATAATCTAAACTTGTGGTTTGTTGGAATAAAATGCTTTGAAATTGTGAGTCATTTTAATGCGATTCTGGATCGTTGTTTTAAATGGGGTATTTTGGGATGTTAAAAAGTTATTTAATTGGATAATTTTTTATTGTAAATTGGTTTTGATTAGTTGGTGTTTTTCTCGAAAGGGTATTAGTCTCAATGGACCTCGGATTATGAAAATATACCTTTCTGAATTTTTTTAAAAAATGGTAAGGGGTTGTTTAGAGTGTCTTGGTTATTTTAAAAGTTGTTAAAAATGAAAATGGGTAGGTTTTTTAAAAAAGGGTTCTTAATGAATTGTGGGTTTTTTTGTGAAATATGAAAAGGTTTTTTAAATTGGTGGTTGGTGTTCCTTTTGAAGGTAAAAGTTTTTTGGAATGATGTTGTTTTGTTTTAGCCATTGGTGTTTTCATGGGTGCTCACATGCATGGTTTTATTTATATCTGAAAGGATTTCCTATATGGCATGGTGGTTGGGTGCCTGGGGTGGCAAGGAAATGTGAATATGGGTGAGACTTGATAAAACACCATTGATTAATGTGGAAACCCACCAAGTTAGTTTGTTTTTCAAAAGTGTTTTGATCTGAAAAACTGTGGCCTTTTTTTTAAAACCAATGGTTATGTGGATTTATTTTTCTATGTATTAGAAGAGTTTTTTATTCAGTAAGATTCTTTTTTTATGTAGAAGTCGTACTCTAGTTGTATCTTGGGATGAGATCTTGTTGGTGGCTCAGTTTTTGAGTAATGTTCATTGGGTTCCTAAAGATGTGTTTGATGTTGTGATGTGGCCATGTATAGTTCTCTGTTGGAAATATTTCATGCTGATCAACCTAAGGATTCATTTAAAATGTTAAATCCACCTTTTTGGATGATGAATCATACTATTTGTTGGAATAGAGAGCTGTTGGGGATCGATTAAAAGTGATTTTAGGTTGTGATAATTATTTTGGAAATAGAAGTTGTGTTCGGTGATGTTGATGTGTTTCACCGTATTCCTTGTCCATTCTGCCCCTCGTTCAGAGTGAGACAGAATTTTGATATGTATCTATGAGTTCCTATTTATATGAAGGTTTTTTTGGTGATCAAGTGAGGTTTTTTTGAGTGGTGTGATCCTTTTCACCTGACTGCAGTGCAGAAGATGCTTCAAGAATCAGGGCTCCATCCATAGGCCTCGGAGTGAAGCTTTTCACGCAGTCAGGAAATCGACAGAGGTGTGGATTGCTCGATTAGGATCATGCCTCCTCTATTTTAGTAAGATGGTTTCTATTTCAATGTTTTGGTTCCTCATTTCTGTGAATTTCTCTTTGTCGCAACAAGTGTGGTGTACTTACCCCTCATACAGTGTCTATGGTTATGCCTTCATGAATGTGGGATTTTAATCAATGTCCATGTGTGGACCGCCTGTGAAAATCAATTTCAGTCTTGCTGTTACCAATTCTTAGGTGGAGAATTATGGGTAGTTTCTTTGTTTCTTTTGTGGTTTCATTGGCAAAACAATTTGTTCCCCTTCCCTCCCATCCCCGAGTGGTGGGGGTCCAGATCTGTGATGAAAGTGTTGTCCAAGCTCTTTCCCCCTTTGTTCGGGAGTGGGTGGTTTATATTTTCATGTTGTAACCCTATTAACTTGGTAATGTAGGTTTTTGTATGAGTGTTTTGTTGGGATTGTGTGAGTGAGGCCCTATTCTAGCTCATGTTGAATTCTTGTCTGTTTATTGCTAATTGGTTTCTAATGGCGGGGAGACCCACCATGGGTCTCATGGATTTTCATCCTAAAAACTTTTCTAGTGCTAGTTTTTTCATAATGGTGGGGAGTCCATTCTAGACTCCACAGTAATATTTGGTTTCTGTGAGTGCTCTTTGGTTTGGGTGATGGTTGGGTTCATTGGGAGAAGGCCCAACAATCGGGTTCTTGGCTTGGTTGTGGAGGTGGTGGCTTGATATTTCCAATGATTTTCCAGAAGTGGTTGTGAGTAGTGTGTTTTTTTAAGCTATAGGATTAACATCCATTGATTGTTAATGATATTTAATTTTCTTTAGAGGCTGTTTTATATTGTGAAGGAATCCTTAGGTGTTGATCTTTAAACTGGAAAGTGTTAGGGATTTCCGGGGGAGGAAAGCTTTAATGGTGGGGAGAATTGTCACACCCAGTTTTTTTGTCTTTGTTTTGATCTGGTCCATTGGAAATCCTGATCCTTTTCATGAGTATTTGGTGTGATGAATCTTGAATTTTTAAGTTTTTTATATGTCTAACCACCCTAATTTGGGATCCCCATTTCTTGTTTAAGAGTTTTTGAAGAAAGGGTGGTGACTTCATGATTTCGGCCAACCGTGAGCCCATTTTTATTTTTAAAAACCGAATTTGTGTCTTTTATAACTCCTTTTTTTCATCATTTTTCAACCATTACACTTCCCACTTGTCCTATACTAACATATTAAAACTTTAATATCCTTTTTTACCCCATATAAATTCATAATCATGGTGAATTGGGGTTACTTATTTAGGTATTGGGCCAGCCCATGGGCCCATTTCCTATTTTAAAAAAACTATTTGTTTCTTTTATATATAATTCAATTTTTAATATTTGTTGGTGATTCCGCCTCCCTCTCGAATCCAACACCCCTAGTCTCACCCCCATTATAGATTTACCCTCTTTTAATCTCATATAGGTCGCAGAATAGGAAAAATGTTCTCAGGTTACCTCAAATCTCCCAGAATTGATAAGGTAAATCGTTTTATACATAACTCATTCAATTCGTGATCTTCCTCAAAAAATTCTTCTTTTACTGGTTCTTCCAGACTTTATGAGACTCTTCAAGATTTGTAATCCCATTCCCTTTTCTCTAGGGGTTCAGATCTAATGGATTACAAATATTTTTCTTGTAGAAAAGGTGAGATTCCATCTCTTTTATCCTCCCTCTTCTTCCTCCTTTCATCATTTCTTGGTTTTATAATCTCCCCTATGCATGATCGACCTAGGGTTCTGTTATAACATGGTTTTTATGGATTTTATATTCATTTAGGTTTGGTCTTCATAGTTTTAGGGTTTATAAACCTGGGACGGGTGATTTCGAGTGTGCGTTTCCATTACGCTAAGGATTTGAGGTAGGATATCCTTTGCAGAAACCTTTATCATCTAAGTTTCATCATTTTAAATATTTTATAACCTTATTTATATGATATGTGCTGCTGTGAAACTTTGGTTCTAAAGTTTTTCTGTGCAAGTTATGTTTTGTGACTTATTTTGTTAAAAATATAGTTGTTTTGGTATAAATGTGCACTCCTCTTGTTTGATAAATTATTCCATGAGATTTATCACTTTTTTTATGATATTTTGAATATGTATTAGTATCTAGAATAACTTAATGTCATGAAAATGGTGTATAATCCATTTTTAAGTGCTTAACAGAAGTTGTTTTTTAAAGAGTGTGTGCCATGTGTTCAGTAAATTGCCCGGTTGGCTTTTATGTGTCTAATGCAATTTAAAATAATTTGTTTGGATTTATAAATATATTGGACACATGTAAGAAAATTATTTTGGGATCCTTTTATGGATTTCAAATTTGTATTTTATTTTACAAAAAATGGTTTTTTGTTTACAACATGTTTTGGCCCGAGTTGCGAGAAAATGGAATGTTTCACATTCTTATAAAAATGGTTGTGTTTTGAATATTTCATCTGGGTGTTTTAAGGGATTTATGAATGTGGTTTTATTATTTAAATGATTTTTATACACCTCCTTAATAAAATTTAAATTCATAACTTTGTCAAATGTAAATTTTGAGCAAATGGTTAAAGGCTTGATTGACCTTTCATAAAAATAAAGAATGAGTGTTTTACTTTTATATACCAAGTGTGTCAATTGGGATTGTTTTATAGTCCTTGAAATGATTTTATTAAATGTTTTTAGGGATTAAAATATGGTTTGGTATGGTTTTGATGTGTTTATATAATTTAAAGACTGTTTTTGAATGAGTTTTATGTGAAAATTCTCAATACACTCCTCAAAATTATTTTACGAAAATATTTAGTGGTTTGTTGATTCGTGAAAGAAATTTGAAGAACGTTTGTGGGATGTTTGTGTGTTTATGTTTTGGGAATGAACTTTTGATGTGAAATGTGTATTTGATAATATGTGTAACTTGATTGATCACTAAAGGGAATCTCAGGTATCTAGGTGGGAGGACATGTACTAGTATGCTAGTGATCGTATGGGGTTTGGCCCCTGTTTCATGTAGCAAGTTTGACGATGAAAACACTAACTAAACTATGATGATGATGATGTTGGGGGACCACTAGGTTATGGGTATTTTCTCTACTAGTGTCTCATGTTCACGAGAATGGATATTTATTATGGTTACGTTCACCGAGATACGAGGTACCTGGGGCTCACAACTGACTAGTGCCTAGGGGTGTTCCTGTTACTTGTGCTCATTGGATCTTTTGTACTCAGCGTCGGCATACAGTGTGTTTGGTTGGTAAATTCATTGATTTATGTGATTTATTGAAATTTTAAAATTCTTTAAGTAATCCCTCTTGAAACTATTTTCATTTTGAAGTTTCACCACTTTGAAAGTTATTACTAACATTCTTGTTTATAAAAAATGCACGTTTTTTTCTGTTAATTTTTTTTATATCATGGGACCTCATTTGGAAGAAATAAATTTTTATTTTTATTTAAAACATGAAATTGATGTTTCTTTTATATTAAATGATGTGCATTGGGAATATAACATCGGGCTAACCAGTTGAGTTTTAATACTCACGCCTATAGTCTTCTTCTATTTTTAGCCCTTGTACAGGTTTCAGCTTGAGTTCGATCACCTTGAATGATGTATGATCATTTTGTTGGAGAGTGACCAGCAGGGTCACAAAGACTTAGTTGGAAATTAGGTTTGGTCAGTTGAGTTGTTGGCTTAGTTGTCCTTTCAGTTTCTTGTAAAAATAATGTTCAGTTCAATTTTTATATAAATTTATTTTGGGATGTCCAGTTCATTATTCTGTTTGTTTGATTGTTCACGTATGGGAAAGATCATTCCCTTGTGTACTCTATTGATGCCCTTGGTGCTTGCCGCCATCCCGGGAGGATCGGGAAAGTCTCTTGGGACTTGTTGCAGGCTTTCCTGGGTGACCGGTTTAGGGTTGACTCGGACTGGTTCGTGACAGGGGTTATCATTCAAATTGAATAATAAAAATATATGGTTGTATTCCTTTTCATTGAGAGGTTTAGTTATGTTGAATATTATGTATGAAGATATAAATTTATTATATATCTTATTTCCTTTTCATTTTTCTTCTATAGATTTGAGTTGGGTGGTTGGTTTTTTTCCTTGGTTATCAACAGACATACTATTTTGTCATCTATTTCATTTTTGGGTTTCCATGATGGGTATTTTTATAAATTACCCTATATAATATTTTTATCCCATAGTTTTTTCTATTACAAAAAATGTATGATACAGGGGAAACCATAGAGGATGTAGAGTTAGAGGATGATGCTTTTAGTGATTCATAGTGGTAAGGGATACATAAAAAAATTGTTTTTAGTCTCAATATCATTGAAGTGCTTCTATTTACTACTAATAGTGGTTGCTTCAATGGCTTCATCATATCCTTGGTTTTTATACATTATAGTTTGAATATCTATTTTCGGTTGAAGATAGGTGGATATTATATATATTATTTATTAAATTTTAGTTATTGCATATTGTATCATATTTATATTAGTCTTTTTATTTCATTGTTGGGAAGTGGAAATATTATAGGTTTCCATTATGTTATGTCCATCGATGTATTTCATTCTTCTTGGTGATTGTTTATAGTTCATAGACTATTAAATCTAGACCTGGAGTGGAACACTTGGCTTATCTATTGGACCGTAAAGGGTCATTACGGGTTAAGTTATGTCATAGTGGTACTAGATATATTTTTTTATCCTAGGTCTTAGAGTTAAATGTTATGTGTTTTTTGAAGTGTATTTTTGGGAATTAGTGTAGTAATTATTTAGGTAATTAGGTCCAGTAATAAAAATTGAGAAAACGACAATATGATGTGGTGGAAAACACATTTTTAAATGTGGAATCTAAAAATTTATTCATTGGATGACATATCTTGATTATTTTTTGTAGTGTACATTTAAGAAGATCATGTATCATATATTCTTCTAGATATTATTGTTTGAATAAAATGGTTTTATACAGGTGTGATTCCACTATTCAATGAATTATAGGAATTATCTAAAAAATAAACTCATTTGATAAGATACTAAACTTCTAGGGGTGTTATGAACATTTGTATTACACAAAATGGAGCTATATTTTCATGATTGGTATTTATTTAATATTTTTATTTGTTTCATCATTGAAATAAACATTTCAACATATCCTATGAACAATGAAATGGATCCTAACGGGTATGAGTTCTTGGAAAATGCATGGGGTGAGAAAATCCCATGTTGATCCATTATTGATGAGACGTGGGTACCCTATATACTTAACAGTGTTAGGTAATCCCTTGTTCAATGTATTATTATCTAGGATCACCCCTAACATAATTTATAGAGTTAGAACTCTCATAATGATATGGTTGTGGTTTATCTATCAATATATTCAATATAGGTACTCCAAAATTAGAGTAAGTAATCACCCAATTCTTATGACATTAATCCTCTATAGTAGAGTTGGGTACTCCATAAAATGATATATATTCTTCTATAAAGGTCTGAGTCCCCCTCTATAACTTGATGATTAGTTAACTCTTATCCAATACATAATAAATTTTTTTACTTAATGGATAATTATATAATCATAAGGATTATATTATTAAAAATAGTGTAACTTATTGGACTTATCTTACCTCAAAGCATTGATTTCTATGGTTATCATGATTCTTGATAGATGATCCTTAGTATATAGGGATGATTAGATTATTACTGCTAGTTTTTTCATGGGATGTCCATTTTTGATGAGTCCATTTCATGGTTGGTGGGTAGACAACGGATGACTATCAACGTAGAAATCCCTTTAAATTAGTGAATATTTGTTAAAATTCATCCTTTCATATCCATAGAAAGTTCACGATCCTCTAAGGTATTTTTGGTTGATATTTTGATGGTCAGGTGTACAATAAATATTTTTCACCTTTATGAAATTTTAGTAGGATACTCATAAATAACTACAATGAATTTTAAAAAAATTCTTTCCATATTTATTATAACCTATAATCATATTATATTTTTTCTCTATGAATACTAAACTTTAATGAGAGGATACTAATAATTTTTTAATATATATGTGGAGATAATAATCTATAATCTCTTTAATGTGAGATTATTAGTTTCAATAGGAGGTTATTCAATAATATTACCTTGCGATTCATACTAGGGTATCATAGAGGATGATGTGAACTTCACCCATCCTAATAGAGTGTGTTAGTGATAGTATCAAACTAAATGGTCAGTTAATCAACTACCTTATGTAGAAAGTATATTTATATAGTGAATTTTCATATAGAATTATTTAAGGTGGTTTTATTTTTTAAAAATATTATTTGAGAATCATTGAAGGTTTTGAGTAGTGGATGAATATATTATCACTGTCTTTATAAGGTTTAAGAGTTTATTAGATGTTTTTATGAAGTTATATGAAGGTTTGGTGTTGTTTAAAATTTTGCAATTTCCCTAAGTGTTGAACCCTTTGACTTAGAAGGGTACAATGGTATCTTTATAGGGAAAAATTTATGATTTTTTATTGAACATTATAAATATAAAAATAAGGAAAATGATAAATTCGTGAACCAAAAATAGGATTCATAGGGTATAGATCAACTACATAAGGTATATTAATGGGGAATATTACATATTTCTTAGGGTATAACTTGATTTCATAAGGTAAAACACTTTATCATATTCTGAGAATCATAGAAATTAATAGGGTACCAGGAGAATCGTAGATAATAATAATTTAATAGGGTGCCATTATAGTGTAACATTTTCATAATAAAAAAATAAACCCTATGAAAAATCAAAGAATTCATTATACCCTATGAAAATAGTGAAATTTGAATAATATAACTTCTTTAGGATTCTTTAGGGACTTCATAGGCTATATTTTTTAGGAACCCAATGAAATAGGGAAAAATATAATTTTTTTATAAAATTATAGGAGGAATGTTAAAGTAAAAATAATGGTAAATAGTGAATTATAGAATATTCAATATTATAAATAAATCGAATTTGATGGTTCTTGAGCCATTCCTATATGATTAAAATAAAATAATTAAAATTTGCCCCATGTTTTTCTAGTAAAACTAAAAATGGGTGATCACTCTATGATTTATTTGAATCCACTAACCCATTAATTTGAAAATTTAAGTTGGGGAACAAATTTTATATTTTGATAAAGGTTCTCTTGAATTTAATTATAAAATTTTTGTGGGGTGATTATTTACTTATCTGAAGTTAAAAAGTCTCTAGTAACTCATAATTAATTGATTTTATCTAATGTTTACAAATTTTGAATTATCTACTATCTGAAATATTTTTATTTTTAGTTCTCAAGCACTACTATGAAAAAATGATATTCTTCATGTCCTGATAAGGGTGAAGAGGAAGTGGGATATAGTGATGCCAGTTTAAGGAGAAGAGTATATCAGAAATTGGTATTTCTAAAATTCAGAAATACAGTTTTTTTTTGAGTAATTTTAATGACGATCATATCTAGGTATTCTTTTGAGTTATTTTAAACAGTTGTCAATTTGAGAAGAAATAAAAATAAAGATAGAATTGGAATTTCATTGGAGATATATTTCTAATTGAGAGTATAATATTTTCTAATCACATTGCATGGTTTTGAGCCTAATTTAATGAAAAAATAGGGATGATCTTGATGTATTATTCTATTGAAATAATTTTCCATAATGTTGAGTTGGAAATTAATTTTGGAATGATTCCTGATTTTTGGAATTATGATATTTTTTAATATAAAGAGTAATATGGAGAGATATTATTATATAATGAGTATTTATTTATTATTAAAATATTAGTAGTAAAAAAATAATGGGTCAAAATAATTAGAAGAATATAAAAACATGTCATAACCGAAGGTTTCAATGAATCGAGTTTGATAAGAAATTTGAGAAAAATATCTATATCCAAATCAATATGTTATGATCACGTTTGACATATTCTTATATTATTTTAAGTGTTATAATATATTTAACAACTAGAGTTGTTGAGTATTTTATTATTTCTATGATAAATATTTGGGATAAATATCATTTGTAGTTTATAAAGATACTATATTCTTATGAGGTCCTTCTCATCTTGTTCTAAAAAAATTATAAACAATGGGATTTTGTGTAAATATAAGTAGATTGATGGAGAAATGTGTTCTTACCTATATTAACCTCTTTTATTTAATGATAAAAATCTAGTTTAAAATATATATTTCGGGAAAAAATGGATGAAACAACGTGTAGGAATCCGCATATGGCACGAACCTTGAAAATATTATTATGTACCTTTTTCATTATAATTTATTCACGCTTACAGGTATGTAATAGTTAAATATTTGATAAGATAAAACTATAATTGACTCATGAGGTTTATTTAAATTTGAATATATTTTAAAAGGATTCACCATTGACCCCCCCTCTTGATAGACCAACCTTTGTAAGGGAATCCCAAGTGATATCAGGGCATTAGGGCCCCCTATATTTAATCATTCAGTTTTCTAAATAGATTTCTTAAATTTTATAAATATTAGGGTTGTTCCAAACTTCTATAGGATTAAATTTCATGGTATAAAGAATTTTATTCTTTCATATCTTCTATCACTAGGAATGGTAGTGGTTGATGCAGCAACAGTTGGATTTCCTCTTATTAAAAGATGAAATGTAAAAAATTTGATGGGTAGGAATAATCATGAAACTAATGGTAAAGATGTTAATGATATTATAATGTCATTATCAAAAAAATTACTCACCAAGGTGATGAGACTTCATAATAATAAATATATTTAGGATAAGTTATAATTCATCTAAGAACATAATATCAAAGTCAAAGATGAAAAACTACATGATTGGAGAAGTATGTATAAATAGATAAAAATGAAGGAATCAGAACTCATTTAAGACTATTTTAAAAAAGTGAATGAAATATTTGGTAATATTAGCAGATATTATGAGAAGTTGGAGGATTCTATAATTATGAAGAATTTAATGAGAAACTTTTTTGATATATTTTATCACAAAGTATTTTCCCTTGAGTAAATAGAAAATCTCTCTCTTGAAAAATTTCATAAAATTATCTTACTTCAAAAATTAGAAAGATAATAAAATTCAAAAATAAATCTAAATAATAGATAAATTCTGATTCTATTAAGGAGTTTAAGATAAAGTAATCAAACGTTAATGACTAGTTATATTTTTGATGATGTGGAGAAGGATGAGGATTAAAAGAGGATCACATCTCTTATATCTGGGAATTTTAGAAAATAAAAAGGAAAAGAAAAAAGGAATCTTTTCACTCAAATACTTAACATGTGTAATAATAGGAAGATTTTCCTAACATAACGAATAAAAAATATCTAATAGAAGAATAAAGTAACACATCTCACAAAAAAAAGCTTAGGATAAAACATCAAAAGGTTTCAAAAATTTTGTGAAGATAGAAAGAGGTTTCCAAGAAGAAAGAGGAGAAATATATTGATTAAAGAATATTAATAAATCTCTTCATCCAGTATCTAATGAAAATTTGAAACATTTAATAAATTTATAAATTTCAATGCTCATGTGAAGAAATAAAAAGATTCTTTAAGTACTGAGGAATAAAGAGTTGAGAAAATATATATAAAATACATGATTAAAACTAAATTGGAATCATTTATAGAGTAGAATACATGTCTTAAGAAGGAAATAAAGTCATTAATTAAGAATATGAAAATAAAATTTATGTTATGGAATATATTATGAATGTGTGAGAAACTTATACTAAGGAAATCAAAATTTTCAAGATGAAAGTAACTGAGAATGATAAGATATTAAAAGATATTAAATGGAAAATCAAGCTAAAGTAATAATTTCATTACAATACTCAATCTAAATGTCTTAAAACATAAAAGTTAGTCAAAAATAATTATGGATAATTATAATATTGTATTTTATGTTAAGGATGATATATAAAACTTAAATGATAAATAAACTCAAGTGATCAGGTCAAATCATCACCTACTTTTAATTAATGTAATTTTGTATTAACTAAAAATATTGGTACAAATAGTAAAGGTGGTCATATTTGGTACAATAAGGGTGATGAGAAACACTCTTTCATGTATAAATAAAAAATAAAAAATCACTAGAAGAACATCCACCATAACTAAGAACCAGGAAAAAAACATTCCTATCTAGAAACAACAAAATTATGGAAAAAAATTTTATTAGTGTAGATGACTTAGATTTAATGGATACTTATATTGTTATGGAATCATCAGAAAACCATATCATAAATTTTGGTATAATATGTCCCTACCATGAATATGGCATTAATTAAGGGGTATTATATCTAAAAATATCATAAGAGAATAACAAAAGAAAAAAATTACGAGAAAGAAACTATTTAATCAATTACTAGAATATTGATTTGAGTGTTTGGATGAAATGTGTGATAGATGTGGCCAATATGGTCACTATGGAGAGGAATTCTTGAAACATTTTCCTATAAAACCTTCCAATAATGTAAAGGGGATGGTAATTAAAAATCCAAATCGAGAAGAAAGATATCTTATTATTGAAGCTTCATTGAAAGAATGTAAGAAAGGAAAGCCATTGATTTTATACAGTGGTTATTCCCCATAAATTTATCGTAAAAATGAATTTTTAAAAGGTATCATTACCTTATATATGTTTAGTTTCTTTAGTTGCTGATATTTCATTAACAATTAAAGGTATTAGTCCTATTGATATTGAAGAAAAGAGCCTCCCATCTAGAAATTTTCTCTATATTGAAGTCCGAAAACACAATATTCTAAGTGTTAAGATGTTATTTGAAAATGGGAATTAGGTTGTATTTAATAATGGCCAATGAATCATTAAAAATTTTAATGATGTAGGATTAATCTCTAGAGGAGGTAGAAAAAGTGGAAACTTGTTCCAAATTAGTGACCTAACTAATTATTTCTTCTTAAGTGAAACAGATGAGAATTATTTATGGAATAAGAGGCTTGGACATACTGGAAAAAATTGATTCAAATTTCAAAAAATTAATATGTAAGATAATTTTACCATCTTAGATGATAAAAAAATCCTATTTTTGTGACATGATAAAAGGGGAATATGGTTCACGTTTCACATAAAAGACTGGTTATTCAATCAAAAAGACCACTAAAACTCATTCATTTTGATTTTTGTTTTAAAATATATCATTATTATTATACAGATGATTTTTATTTTATTACATTTATAGATGATTTCACTTAATTATCTACCCTTATATTCATAAATCAAAAATATAAAGTAGTTACATGTTAAAATAATTAAGAGACAAGTTGAAAAGAAGATGAGAGATTATATTATGAATCTAAAAATAAATTATTTTAGGGATTACAGTGTCAATGAATTTGACAATATAATTGAATGATATGGTAACAAGAATCAATTTAGTGCACTATACACTCCAAAAAATGGACTAACTATGATGAAAAATATAGTTATTTTTGAGAAGGGAGGTATAATGTTTTCTGAGCATAAAATCTACAAATGTTTCTAGGGAGAATCTATTTTCACATATATCTATATTAAGAATAGATGTTTTTTAAGACTTAATACATCCATGAAACCATATTAAATGTGTTTCAAGATAAATACAATAGTGATTTTTTTGAATTCTTTAGTAGCCCTTAATTTATTGATATTAAAGGGAATAATAATGGATTGTTTAAATAAAAGGATGAAGATGGATTTTTCATGGGTTTCCAATCTGATGGTAGTAAATATAAGAGACAAAATAATAGTATAAAAAATTAATATATGTTTGTGATATTAAGAAAATTGAAAATTATTCCAATATAATAGTTATAATTGGATAAATAAATGATAATATAGTAGTTTTATATGAGTAAATTTATAAAATAGATTAAGCAACAAGATGGAAATGAGAAGAATGTAGTTGAAACTGACTCAGATTTGACCAATGATGAATAGGGTGATGGAAGTTTTGCATTATTGGCTAATCAAATAAGGTTGATTATGAAAAAATTATTAAGAATCAAGAAGAACTATTCCAAAACAAAATAATATTTATGCATTTATAATCAAACATATATCATTATTAAAGTTGAAACCCAATCTATTTCATAGGAAGTTGAACATAAAGAATGGATCAATGCTATAAATGATAATCTTGATCAAATATTGAATAACTCCACTTGGGAACTATTTCCATGAATGGAAAATAAATATTTAATTAGAACCAAGTTAGTGTTTAGAAACAAATTAAATGATAAGAGTGGAGTAATATGGATCAAAGATTTACCAGCTTTCATGGGATACACACAAATTTAAGGGATATATTTTAAATTAACAATTTCACTATAAGGAATTCATGAATCCATCAGAATGTTATTGTTAGTGAAAGCACATAGATATTACAATTTTTATCAAATTGATGTAGAATATTCCTTTATAAATGTAGAACTGAAATAATTGGTTTTTTATTAAGAAACTAGATGGGTTTCTATTAGAAATATCGCATAATGTTGTAAAATTTAAATAAATATTTTTATTCTTTATTCAAATACTCCAATGCCCGATACTCTAAATGTGGTGAGTTCATGAGAGAAATAGAATTTTCAAATGGAAAGGACGGTAAAACATTATATGTAAAATAGTTATCCATAGGGACTTTAATTTTTATTATATATGTTGGTGATATTATATTTTAGGGTGAAAAATATTGTCTCTATAAACATTATATCAAAAATGAAGAATAATTTTGAGAAGTCTATGTTGGATGTGATGAGATAATTCTTGGGACAACACAATACATAAAAGAATGACTTAATTTTCTTATCCCAAGAAAAGTATTCTAGGGAATGGTTTATAAATTTTCCATGAAATAGGATAAGGATATCTCTATAACCACTAGATTTCATACCAATTTGAGTAATGATTATTCATTAATCAGTTTGAACTAGAAACATTTTATAAAATTAATTGGTGAACTTCTCTATCTCAAAACACAATGACTTGACATTTTTTATTTTATAACACTCAGTGGTAGATTTCAAAGTAACCCAAATGAGATATATATTCCTATACCTAAAATAATTTCATGGTATGTTAATGGAACCATAATCTAGGAATTCTTGTATCACAATAATTCATAATTTATTATTTATATATTTACGGACTATTATTGGGTAGGTTGTTGCATAGATATAAGATCCACATCTAATAGAGATATTTTTTTCCATAGTGACAGGTGTGTGAGTTATAAAAAAATAAGAAATATTTATTTTTAATAAGAAAAATAAAATCCAAATACATTACAGTAGCACAAAATCAGACTCATATGATATGGATGTAAGTAATCCTACCAAATTTAAAGGTTGATGTTTAGAAACCATTGAAAATTTCTCTAAATAACTAAATTAGTGTATATTTTTCTAAAAAACATATTCAAAACTCAAGGTTAATACAGATTGATATTAGGTTTAATTCTATAAATCTTAGGGTTTTTATAGGTGATGTTAAGTTAAAATAAATTCTCACCAATGACCAGATTATAGTCATTTTTTTCAATTAAATTCCAAGAGATAGGATTGAATAATTAAGGATAAAATACTATGTTTATCCCTCTCCTTTCATATTAAGATGTGTTGAATTTGACACCCATAGAATTTTGGGCAGTTTTTTCAATGGGAGTGAGGAATTCGTTAAATCTTAATAGTAAAAGATACTCTATTTGTCAAAGGGTGGGTTTTTTTATCAAATGGGGAGTATGATGTTTCTTTAGCTGTTTAAATCTAAAATTGTAGATAATAATTAATCAAAAAGATTTTTAGTAGTGCAAATTGGATGTTTCCCATGAGGGGGATATCATCCATGTCACCTTTCTATAATTTCTTATCACTAAGGGATAAAATTCTCTAAAATCATTAAATTATATAGTAGTGTAGTAGAAAAACTTATCATTGAGAAAGGTTTTTATTTAATAATTATAATTAGATTTCAGAATTCAAAAAATGATTGAGTTGAGTTGAATGAGTCTAAGGAGTAACCAAAAAATCCAAAGGGGGGTTTTGGTTCCCTATAAAATTGTTGAAGGATGTAATATTTCTTTAAAACCTTAATTGATAATAATTAATGGATTTTGATGTGTTAGATAATATGTTAATAATGATTTAAATATGTTTTTGGAGTCTTTAAGATGATTTTTTGAAGTTCTATGATGGTTTGGTGGTGTCCATAATTTTGGAATTTTCCTAACTATTGAATCTTATACACAATGTAAGGTAAAATAATATCTTCATATTGTTAAATTATGTGATTTTGTAAGGTAATGTGTAGAGAAGAATTAACAAATGTACAAAGGAATGGACTTATTTATGAGATTCTTAAGGTACATATCAACTTACAAAGGTTCCTTTATAGGGTACAGAACATGCTTCATAGGGTGCAATAAATGTTTACTGGATTGTACCCTTTGTCAAATTTTGAGAAACAATAAAATATTTTTGGTACAGGGAACTTCATCATGTATAATACATTTGTATGGTACAGTCATATAAAACAATCCTTTAATGGTAAAAATGAACACTATGAAAAATTATAGAATATGTTCTTCCTTGTAAAAATAGTATAATCTTTTTAAGATACATTTGTATGGTTTCTTCAAGGACTTAATAGGGTACATTTCTGGGTAACCCTATGAAATGATAGGAAATGCGAATTTTAGTCTGAATTTAAAAAAATATTAGAGTTATATTTTCTAAAAAATAGATAATTCATGAATATTAAATATAATATAAAAGTAATTATTGATGATTCTCATAACATTGTTATTTGATTAAAAAATCAAAGTTAAAATGTGATTCATGAATTTCTTATAACAATTCAAAGAGTAACCACAGTATAGTTTTTTTGATTCCTCCAACTCATTTATTTAAAAAATTTAGTGGTAGAACAACCTATATATATTGAATTATAATATCTAGAAATTAATCATTTAGTGTTTGTGTGATGATTTTTAACCGATATGAAGTTAAAATAGTAACTTAAAATTGATTATGTAGTGGTTCTAGATAATGTTTTAAAATTTTAAATTATAAAGTTCATAATTTATTTTATGCATAGTTTTTGAGTAATACTACACAATAGTGACGTTATTCATATCATGAGTAGTTTGAAGAGGAATTGATCTATAATATTGTTAGTATAAGGAGTGGAAAATATCATTGATAGGTCTTTTTGGAATTCACAAATAAATTTGTTTGTTATTTATTTTTATGATGACCATGGTTGGATATTTTCGTGAGAAGCTTTTTTATCATATAATTTTAGAAGAAATAAATATATTGTTATAAGTGAAGATTTATTGGAGATATGAAATTAATTGAGATAAGAATATTTAGTGATCATGGATCATGGTTCTGATATAAACCAAATTAGAAAATATGTATTCTAGTGATATATTTTCCTTTTGAAATAATTTTATAGAATATTGATTTGGAAATTATTTTTGGAAATATGTTTTATTATAAATTTATAAAAGTTTCCTAAATATGGGGTGCAGTTGGGGAAATAGTTTTTTATTGGGAATTTTTACTGAGTTTCAAAATTTTGGGAGGAAAACATAGCTTGAATATTAAACTTTAGATAAAATTAAAAACATTTTGCATCTTGATTTGTTAGTGAATTGATTTTGAGAAGATCTTTAGAAGTAGTTCTATATCAGGATTTTTATTTTCTAAGCCCATTATATTTTTCATATTATTTCATGTAATATATGTGGTTAGAGATCAGGAGGAGGTGACAGTTTTAATCTATCTATCATGGAATCTCTGGAGGAAGATCATCTATAGTTATTGAAGAAACCATATTTTGAATATATCTTTCTCATCTTTTTTTGTTGACATTATAATCATTGGAATACTATGTAAATCATTTTGAAAGGATAAATAAATCAAGATATAGAATGATAATTATCTTACCCATTAGTATGTGATTATAAAAATATATAGAGAAATATATAGACCAAGATAAAATCCAAACATAGTGAGGAGTATGAACCATATTGAGTATAAACCTAATAAAAATCTTGTATGCCTTTTACCATTTTATTTTTTCACTCATATGAGCAATGTTGAGTTTAAATATTTGATATGATCAAATTCTAATCATTTAAAGAGGTTTATTCCAAGATATCACAAAGTCACACTCATTAAAACTCATGGGTTGGGGTTATGGTCTAAAAATCTTGGATGATATCATTTCAAGGTCCAAATTTTCTAGACTAGGGTTATTTATATAGGATATGAGTTTTCTCTTGGGATAATGGAAAAATGGGTCATATACTAGCTAATATTTTGTTTCATTATGGTTTGATAATGATTTTGAATCATATTTTAGTTCTTATTAAAATATTGTTTACATGATATACAATAAACCAACCAAGTCATCATTGTCTATAGAGTATATTTGAAGCTAGCAACATGATACTCGTGCTTTTTCAAAATATGATAATAAATAATTGAAAATATCATACGGAATAATTCATTGAAGATCTTGTAAATTTGGTGTAGTGTTTTTATTTATTTTCTTAAATTAATGGATTTATGGGAATAGATTATATATATATAATAGTCTTTCTAGTCACTCATTTAAAAGGTACGGGCATAGTGCTCTCATAGCAGATAGATTCACTAGAAAATATTTTCAAATTTGATTATAATAGCTCATGGATTTTCATTATACAATGAATATTTTTTAATTATGGATGGAATAAACCCTTGAAGACACTTATATAACAATAACATGAACTAATAGTCTATTAAGAATAAATTTGAATCATGGAAATGGATGTTTAAATAAAAGTGTATGGAAGAATATTTTTTTCCCAAGTTGTTATGTTTCTAGGTGTGTGAGGATTTTTGACCTCTAGAAATAAAATTATTGAATGGGAAGGTATATTATAATTTTTTATGGGGTTGAATTGTGATATACCTAGTTTATAGGTTCTACTTATTTTCCATTTAAGGATCAAATATTTAAAGTTGACTAGAGTGTAGTGGCTTAATTTTTTTATTTAGAATTACTTAGCTCATTATTGAGCTTCAAATACATTAACCCTAAAATATGGTAATATTATAATATCATCCTCATAAATGTCCTTGAAAATATTTTTTTTCTGGTCTTTTAGATCTCAAATCACAGTTCTTACCATTAATCTTAGATTTTTTTTGATTTCAAGACAATTGATTTTTAAGGTATATTTTATATTTATTTAATAAATTTATTTTCATCCCACAAATGAGAATGATTATATCTAAAAATAAATCCTTGTATGGAAAATATATCATTTTGGTTGTACATAGAATTTTATGTTTTACATAGGGGTGGTATATTGGGTGTTTAGACTACAGGTCCTAGAATGGGCCCCTTTTGAGTATTCCAAATAATACCATGTTGGCCTAATTCTAACATATAAATACCTCATTAAGTACCTATAATTAGGTTTATTGTAATATCAAAAAAAATGGTTGATTAGATATTTGGAAAAAAAATTCATGGAGTATCCCACATCAAATTCAAATATTGAGATAATACATGGGTGCTTTGATGACATACCTTTGAGGTTTGGATTTTTTATTTTTGTTCATGACTCATAATCTATGTTATAATTTTAATAATAATAATTTTTTATTTTTTTATTCCATTTATTATCCATTTATTTTTTAAAATTTGATATTATTTTATTATTTTGGTACATGGGATAATCGTTTTGGTTGGAGTTTTGAAAATTAAGATTTGTGGTTAGGAAATCATCAGACACTTCCCCATTTTCCCTACACCAGAGTCCTTCATTGCACCAAGTTTTGTTACATATAGGTATGGTACTTAGATCATGTCAACACAGGATCATATGAATAGATTTTAGTTGTTGGTGATCTTTTCGTCCTCATGATTACTCTCCCTCTCTCTCACACCACTTTTTTTCTCATGATGAATGACCATTTTCAACCTTCATAATGACAAATAGTTCAATGGATGGTGTTGAAATGAATCAATAAATAGGTGATTATGGTGGATAGTATGGATTGAAGTGGATAATTATTATAGCATACTGATAATGTATAGGGAAATTTTATTCAATTGTCTTAAAAATGATGGAGTGGGGGGAGAACATATCGAATATAGTGGTATGGGGTAATGTCATGGAACAAGATACTTGATAGTATTAAAAAAGCATCTTCCAATGAAAATAATGGTTGTTAGTATAGTGATAGGAGTTAATCTAGTGGGTAAATATTCTTACAAATGATTTTTTATCACGCAATAATTATCCTTAGAGCACAAGTTATATTTCATTACAATCAATGAATAGGGTTTTTAGAAGTAATCTTAATATCACAGGTAATGTTGAGTATTTAAAAATTTTACATGTATTTAAAAATAACAACATGAGTAATCAATAGGTTATATTTCAATTACCCATAAAACATTTAAGATAACTAAAATAATGTTTATAGGAACACTATGCCAATTGGGGTTTTGATGTACATGCTCAAATAACCATTATATTTCACAATATTTTCAACATGAAGGACATGCTATGTATGTTGAATTTGAAATGTAAATCTATGGTATGGAAATAGATGAAACATGAGTGGAACATTTCAGGTCACCAGGATTCTAAACCATGTTTGTTTAGATCAGATGGTAAGAAAATAGTGGCAGACACCAAGAATCTATATGGGGAACACAAAGTGGGTTGAGAAAAAGTACATATTATGTAAATTTTCACTCTTAATTTTCACACCATAGTACCTGAGTATTATATATTAACAAGATAGTATTATATTTTGATTTTTTTTCAAATAAATCATAGTGTATAAATTCACTTCATCATTAGTAAACATTAATGAGGAATATTGGGGGACTCTATTTACAAGATACATATAGACCATAATGTGGTTAGAGAATAATTTTAGGGGAAAGAATGGTCTTAAGTACTCCACTCTGGATGTATGGATAACTGATTATGAGTAACCTACATGAATTATGAATTTCATTACTCTTTATGAGATATTGGATGTTGTGGATCAATAAATGTTGATTGAAGAGTCACATAGAGGAAAGATTATGGGAAAGTATTTTGAGATTAACTCATGGAAATAGGGGGTTACTATAAAAGACTCATAGATTAATGAAAACTCGTGGTTATTTATTTCTTCCCATATTCTCCATGCGTTAATTTCTATTTGTGTACATTTAATATAAAAATTTAGAGATTGATCATTTACTCTCAAGACATCTAAAACTTTGAGTGTTTCTCAAGAAATGAAAGATGAGTTTGTTATATTTATACCATGACTATGAAATTAATATGGTATATTGTGATTGATTATTATTTACATATCATTCTTAGTGATAACTTATCTTGAATTATGTATTTATTTTAGATATGAAGTGATTAATGTTGTGAGATCAGAATTAGGTACTCACTCAGATAAGGCATCATTAAAATGGTGTAGGTTACCACTATGTTTATAGAGTAATTACTCCCACAAAGATTAGGGTATAGATTATCCATGTTAGGTTTGGGTCATTATAAACTCCCTTTTGTAGTTATATTATCCATGAGTCATTTTTTTCATTATGACAAATGAAATTGGAAACTCCTTTGTTGGATAAGATGATGGTTCCCCATCTGTGGGATTGGTACAACCCTGACCAATATGAATTTCTTTTGAAATGTGATGTTCCTTCACTACGACCTTACATTTAATGTGAGGTCCTTAGTGGTGATATTTCTAATGCGTTATTTTTTCAATAGACATTGTTTTGTGAATAATGATATATAGTGTTCCTGTCTCTTCTAATTATGTTATGCGAGTGATGATTGAAGTAGAAATGATGAAGTTTATATATTGGTGATTTATATAAATATGATTTCTTTGTTATTTACCCTAGAGGTTATGTCTATATTTGAGGCTAAAACTCACCATTCTATTTTTTTTCTTCTACCTATCACTGTTATGGGTACATAAAGATGTATCTTTTCCAAAGGGCATTGGGGTATATACTATTGTTATCATTCCAATGGGATGATTGGGATATTAATTTATATCTATTTCTATTAATAGGGATGGTTACAGTCCATTTTAGTGATTAATTGATAACATCATTAAATCACTTCATGCCTTATCATTTCTCCACTTTTGGTTTAAATTGGTTTTTCGTTTTATATTTCCTTTGGTTATGAGTCAGCTAATTATTTTATCCTCGATTTTATTTTTGGGGAACACAAATGGGTATTTTTAAATTCAACAATTCATATAATTTTCCATCCACATGTGTTATATTTTTGTAGATAATCTATATTTTTGGGGAAACCTTAGAGTATGTAGAGTTGGTGGACATTGTTCTTTGAGATGCTCAGAGTTGATGACTACTGTTGATGATCATGTTCATAGTCTTGATTTTTAAAGGTGTATTTCCATCACTAGTTGTGGTGGTTATATTCTTGGATTCTTCATATCCCTGATTTTTTCAAAATTGGATTTTCTTATTGTGTTTTACAATGATGAATTTTTTATATTTTAGGCATTATTCATTCCATTTTATTTATTTCATATTTTTTTTATTGACTATTATCGTTATATTTCATATTTAATATGTGATTTTTTTGAATGTTTTCATTAGTATATTTACTCACATGTATGTTATTCCTTCTTTGTGTTAGTCACTCTCCCTTGAACTATTATATGAAGCCTTGGGCTGGCACACATGGCCCGTCTATTAGCCCATGTGGGGTCTCAATGCATTGGTTAGGTGATCCTAAACCTGTAAATTTTAGTATCCAAAATCACTTCCATAAATGTGTTCAATGTTCACCTTCCCTTCTTCTATTTCTATTATCCAAACAACTATCATCATTAAACCTTGAACCATACGTCAATACCACTTCTTGTAGATGTTATGAATTTAGAAAAGGAAAATTAGAAAATAAATTAAACATCGAGATTTTCATGGTTTGGAAAATGTATTGTATGTCAATGAATGGAATAAATAAAGTTTTATTATTCAAAAAAAATTATGAAGTTATTTTTACTTCACCAATATAATCCAATAGCCAAAAAATATATATAAATAAATTGGTTTCATTTATTTTTTTTTTGTGAAAAAATGATGGAACATTAATCTATAAGAAATAAATTTCAACATCATTTCCAAATTTTCATATTGTCTACATAAGAAATAATTTTCTTTGAATTTTTCCTAAAAACCCAACATAATTTTTATTTATCCATTATTTATGAATTTTGGGTGAACGCATTGTGAAAAATAATACAAAATTCTTTTTCAAGGGCCTCTAACCCCCCCCCCCCACCTTCTGGCTATGAGGCGTACGCCCCGACAACACATTGTGACCTTCTCACAATGTTATAAAGGAAAATATTGGGGGGTTGGTGTATATTATAGGATAGATCAGATTAATATATATAAACACCTCAATAGTATCATCCTTTTATTTACCATATATTGGAATTTATATTACAAATCTATGTATTATATCCAAGTTGAAACAATAAAAACAAGACCATGGTATATATTGTTGGACTCCTCATGTATTAATCATGTTTTAATGATCACAAATCTCATTAATGATAACAAATATTATTCAACCTAGTTAAATCCTTAATTATATCCAATCATGTGAATTTATGTTTCATGTTCTCTCATGCTTTATAATGGTTAAGATCAATCCATTTCATGCATATCATGGTTTAAGTCTGAATACAGTTGTTTGCCTAAGTACGGGACATCGTAAGCTAAGACACCGTGAAGCCAGACACCGTAAGCTAAGACACTTTGAAGCCAGACACCGTAATCCAGACACCATAATCTAAGACACCATGAAGCCAGACATCGTATGTTAAGAAACCGTGAAGCGAGACACCATAAGCTAAGACACAGTGACGCCAGACACCATAAGCTAAGACACCGTGAAGGTAGACACTGTATGCCAGACACCGTAATCCAGACAGTGTGAACAAGACACCGTGAACAAGACACCGTGACACTCAGACACCATGACACTCAGACACCATGACACTCAGACGCCGTGACACTCAGACACCATGTGAAGGAGACACCGTTTTTATAACATACTGTGACACCATTTCATAAACTATTTTTTCATCTTTAAATTTAATTTTTAACGGTCATATTTGATTCTTTTAATGCACTGACCAAATTAATGTTTCTTTGTAGACATAGTACAAGGTATGAGGTAAAAAACACATGGATCCTATCATCTAAAACCCATGAATTCGAAGATAAAGAGCGAAGTGCGCCCATGAACAAGACAGTGTAATACTGAATGGAAAATAAGCCTATGAGCATGATCGCGAAGAACATATTGCAATATTTTCAAAGAAATAATTGTCTCATGCATGCAATATGACTCTGCTGAAGAACATATGAAGTACACTAGAATCCAGAGAACATCTTCACATTTTCAATACTCATAAATAACAGAAGCTGAATTGAAACACTCTGTTTTTTCAGACAAAAACTAGAGAAGGACTCCGAAGCATTTCTATTTAATAAAAGGAGTCCAGAACTGCACTTCAAATCACTAGAGCATTATAAACTCAAATCTACTCTCTCTTAGTGATTATTTTACTTAATTATTGAGTAGTGTGTGTACTCTGTATATTCCATACAAACACTGACTCCTGTTCTAAACTCAAGGATTTCTAAATCCTTACACCAATCTCTTTATAATTTTGTTTACCCACGACAAATGTGGAAGAGGGCCCTGTGTGGCCTGGTTATTATTTTTGTTTACCAACAACAACAGTGGAAGTGGTCCCTGTGTGACCTGGACATTCTGTGTACTGTTATTAACCCCGATCCAGGGTGTGGATCAATGTTTATTTATATAAACTTCTTGGTGGCAGGTGATCACCAAGTGGAGTGGATTAGGTCTCGGATTGAGACTGAACCACTTGTTTCATATCCGATGTGCTATTTCAATTTAGTCTCCTCTGTTTTACTACTTTGTTGCATAATCCAGGAAACACTAATTTAACTTTGATATTTATTCTTGAAAATAAGTAATAAATGATTTGCCTTAGTAGGATAACTTCAAAATTAATATTAATAATACCAATTAAGATTACTAAGAATTAATCAATCTTTTATGAAGTTGTTTAAAAATTCAAACCCTTATAACAGTGTAACCTTGATTAACTAGGTTGTATCTATTTTTGGGGAAACCATTTCATTTAAAATAATATTATTTTAATAGAAATTTTTATAGTTACTCAATTCACCCCTCCCCTCTTGAGTGAACTACTCCGACCAGCATTTGGTATCAGAGGTTGCTTTATTTGGACTCTGTATAATCTTACTCAACTGTGATTGTAGTTAGACTTTAAAGATAAGTAAATTTATGATAATTCTAAATTCCTAGCTCTTTTAAAGTAATACGTTAGTATGGGTAATAGATTGGAAGGTGTTGAAACCAACAGACTACCATTCTTTAATAGAACCAACTATGCTCAATGGAAAATTAAAATGAAAATGCATCTAGATATTATGAGCTTTGAAATTTGGTCATCCATTATAGATGAATACAAAATTCCTATGAATCATAGAATTACATGGGATGAACCTACCAAACTTGCATACAATAAAGATTTTAAAGCCATGAATGCTTTGTATTGCTCTTTAGGAGATGAAGAATTTAATAGGATTTATGCTTGTAAAACTGCCCTTGAAATTTGGGATACATTGTATGTCTCACATGAAGGAACATCTAGTTTAAAGGAAATGAGACTTAATACTTATACAATAAAATATGATAGTTTTAAAATAAAACCCAATGAGCCTATTTCTGAAATGTATCTCAGGTTCATTGAGATTTTCAACACAATGATTTCTCTAGGAAGAGAAGCCACTACCAAATAATACATCATGAGAATCCTTATATGTCTACCTGATAGATGGAGTGGAACCTCTGTCTCTATTAGATAATCGTGCGACATTATCAAGCTACCTATTAAAGAACTCATTGAGAAACTGATGATGTATGAGGAAGAGCTTAAAGTCAACAATGAAGAGGAGGATGGACCAATGAGGAAATCTGTAGCATTCAAGACCACCTTCTCGAAGCACAAAGACAAAAGGAAAAAAAGAAGCTTTTATAGAAAGATCCACCACTGAACAATCATAACCTGAAAGTGTTGAGGAGATGGCTCAACTGGCCATAATATTCAAATGATTTTACAAAAAGAAGAACTTTTTCAGAAAGCCTAACCTCAAGGGAAAGTTTGATCTAAAAGGAAACTGGAAAAAGGACTGGAAAAGAATTGACAAAACTGATGAAATTATAAGCTATGAATGTAAAAAAAAATGACATATGAAGGTTGATTGTCCAAAGATCATGTATAAGAATAAATATGAGGACAAGGATAAGAAGTACAAAAAGGCAATGAAGGCAACCTGGAGTGCCTCTGAGGATAGTTCATGTGACTCAGAGATATCACATTATGAGTAGGCTAACAAATCCAATATGTTTCTTATGACAAGCAAATATGAGATAACACTAAACTCATTTGTAAATAATTCATACTATTCTGAAGAGGAAAGTGACTCTGAAAATATTACTAATGAATAAATGTTTTAATACCTTAACATGCTTGAAGAGACATGCAATGAATTAAAAGATAAATATAAATCATTAAAGAAATAGCATTCTCTCACTATAAATGTTAAATCTGAACTTCCTACTGAAAAGGATAAAAATGATCAACTGCTCAAAGAAAATAATGAATTTAAAATGACTAATGAATAATTAAAAAGTGACATAGAAAAGTTTACTAATGGGAAAAATAACCTTACCCAAATTCTAGGAAAACAAATTGCCCCCAAATATAATACTGGCATTGGTTATCTACATGGAAAAAGAAACCTTGGTAGAACAAATTTTTTTTCAAAGTCTAGGAAATATAATATTGTTCCCAGTTCTAGAAATAACTCAACAAGCTCAAGTCATGATACATATTCTACTATTTCAACTTTTTGTGGACCAAATACAGTTTATTTTTCAAATACTTTAAATAATGGTTATAAGAAACCTAGGAGAAAAAATATGGGTTCCGAAATCACTTATTACTAATGTTACTAGACCCAAACAAGTATGGGTACCAAAATCTATCTTTTCTTTATCATGTTATAGGAAAGATGCTTAATGATATCCTTCAAATATATATGGTACTTGGATAGTGGATGTTCAAGGAACATGACATGAGACAACTCTTTCTTCAATAACCTAATATGATTAGATGGAGGACATGTCACATTTGGTGACAATGCCAAAGGGAATATCATTACCTGAGGCTAGATTGGTAACACTGATTCAATTTTAATTTATAAAGTAATGTTTGTTAATGGATTAAAATATAATCTACTTAGTATCTCATAATTATGTGATGATGGATATCATGTAAAATTTGAAAATGATGTCTTTATTATCCTTAATTATAAATATAAATTAGTATTTTCTACATCAAGGAATGAGAACGTTTATTCTATTAATTTAGATTCCTTAGCTTCTCAAATTGTTTCATGCTTAAGTGTATTTCATAAAGAGTCTTGGCACTGTCATAGGAGACTGGGACACTGTAATGTTCAATCCCTTAGAAAGCTAACTAGAAAAGTACTAGTTGAAGACTTTCCCAAACTGGAGTTTCCACATGACAAAGTATGTAATCCTTGTCAAAAAGAAAACAACAAAAAATCTCTTTCAAAACAAAGAAAGAAGTTTCTACTTCTCAACAACTCGAATTGGTTCTCATGGATTTTTTTGGACCATCTAGAGTTTCTAGTTCAAATATGAAGCACTATGTTTATTTTCTGGTAGATTATTTTTCAAGATATACCTGGACCTTCATCATGCCTCACAAAAGTGAAGCTTGCTCTTATTTTACTAAGTATGCCAAGTCTTCAGAAAGTCTTAGTGGCCTTAAAATTAAATCTTTAAGAAGTGATCATGGACATGAGTTTGAAAATAAAGATTTTGAATCCTTTTTTTCACAAAATGTATATTTTCACAATTTCTCTGCCCCTAGAACACCTCAGCATAATGGTGTTGTAGAAAGAAGAAATAGAACCCTGCAAGAAATTTCTAGAACAATGCATAGTTAATACGACTTACCTATTTACTTTTGGGCTGAAGCTATTAATACAACATGCTATATAACCAACAGAGTATTGATTAGACCAATTCGAAAAAAGACCCCGTATGAACTCTAGAAAAATAGGAAGCCTAAGTTTAATTACTTTATAGTTTTGGTTGAAAATTATTTATTCTCAACACTAAGGATAATCTTGAAAATTTTGAATCCAAAAGTGATGAAGGAATTTTCCTAGGTTACTCAATATTAAGTAAAGAATATAGAGTATTAAATAATTTAACTAAATTTGTGGAAGAATCTGTTCATATCAAGTTTGATGAAACAGATCCACATGAGCCCAGAATGATCCTAGAAAATCTGGAGGATGATGTATCAAATCTAAACATCAACTCAAAATCCTCAAATTCCTTTGTGAAAAAATCGGTGAAAACATCCAATTCTGGAAATTACCTACCATCGAGTCATAATGAACCTGAATCTGTTGATGAACCTAAAATCACTAGTCCCTCTTTTTCTGGAAAGGTTAGAACCCTTAAAAACCATCCCTTAGATGCTGTTGTATGAGACATAGAGAAAGGAACACAAACTAGAGATTCTCTTAGAAATTAGGTTAAACATCAAGACTTATTATCACAAAATGAACCTAAAAACATTGATAATGCCATCAACGATGAAGTTTGTATTATGGCTATGCAAGAATACCATAATCAATTTGAAAGAAACAAAGTTTGGAAACTTGTGGAATGACCCATGGAAACATTCATCATAGGTACTAAATGGGTGTTTATAAATAAGGTAGATGAATCTGGAAATATATTTAGGAACAATGCTAGATTAGTTGCACAAGACTATAGTCCAGAAGAAGGAATTGACTATGAGGATACCTTTTCACCAATAGCCAGATATGAAGCCATCGGAATCCTACTTTCTTATGCTGCACATTTGGATTTCAAACTATATCAAATGGATGTTAAGAGTGCATTCATAAATGGGTATATAGGGGAGGATGTCTTTGTTGACGAGCCCCCTAGATTTACAAATCCTCATTTTCCCAATCATATTTTCAAACTATAAATAGCTCTATATGGTTTAAAGGAAGATCCAAGATCTTGTCATGATATATTGAGTACTTTTCCCATGCCCAAAGGTTTTACAAAAGGAAGATTTGATCCTACATCTTTGTAAAAAAAATTTCTAATGATGTTTTAGTTGTTCATATCTATGTAGATGATATTATTTTTGGATCTTCAAAAAATTAATTTTGTATTGATTTTTCTAAAATAATGCAAAACAAATTTGAAATGTGTTTAATAGGAGAACTGAAATTCTTTCTTGGATTTCAAATCTTACAAAATAATGATGGAATTGTTTTAAATCAAATTAAATACACTAGAGATCTTCTAAAACATTTTGGATTGGATAGCACTAAAAGTAGTGACACTCCCATGAGTACCACCTGTAAGTTGGATCTTGATGAAGATAGAAAATCTGTTGATCAAACCACTTATAGAGGAATGATTGGAAGTTTACTCTACTTAACTGCTATTCATCCAGACATTATGTTTAGTGTGTGTATGTGTGCTTGTTTTCAAGAAAATCTTAAATAATCTCAATTAAATGTTGTAAAGAGAATTTTAAAATACCTCAATCATACACCCAATCTAGGACTATTCTAAAGGACAATCATTTGAACTAGTTAGTTATTATGATGATGACTTTGGTGGCTATAAGTTAGATAGAAATAGAACCTATGGAACATGTCAAATTGTTGGGAAGTCACTAGTATCATGGTGTAGTGAGAAACAATTTTTTTTGGCATTATCTACTATAGAAGCTGAATACATACCTGCTGGCAGTTGTTGTGCACAAATTTTGTAGATGAAACATAGATTACTAGATTATGGATATCAATTAAGACATGTACCAATAAATTGTGACAACAGAAGTTCTATTAACATATCAAGAAATCATGTTTCACATTCTTGGAAAAAAATATTGATGTAAGACATCACTTTTTGAGAGATCATTATCAAAATGGTGATATCACCTTGGAATTCATTGGTACTGAATACCATCTTGCTAATATATTCACAAAACCATTAAATTATGAGAGAATATACTACATCATACATGATCTTGGCATGATAAATCTCAAAAAGATATCTTACATGTCTTACTATTAAACATTTTAATATGTTTTACGATACTGTTTCTTGATTACAACTTCTCTGTTATGCTCTCTCAAGTTTATGGTGTCACGGTTAGCACTTTTTACTTACGGTCTGACATTCACTAGCTCACCATGACGACCACTCATTGTCTCGCCGTGACGACCACTCGACCACTTATTATCTCACTGTAATGACCCTTCACATTCTCACTATGAAAATTATTTATCATTTTCTTTAAACCCGTATCGTGGTAATTTTTATTTCATCTCTTTTACTTTCTCGCATTATTATTATTGTGATGATTGGCAATCCTAAATGATAAAACAAAACGTTTCACTCGATTCTTCACTCGGACTTTCTATCGTTTCAAACCCTTTCAACCTTCAAAACCCCTTCTCTCTCTCTCTAGAACCCTCAGTGGATGCCAAGAATGAAATGTCTGTCGTCATCCACACCTGAGAAGTGCCGCCTAAAAAAAGAAGATTTCACCTAAGATGAAACCCAAAGGACCTTTGAAACCGAATCTGGTAAATCGAAGTGTTGTCCCAAAGAAAGAAATTTTCCCTGAATGGATTCTGTCTAGAAAATCCTTAGTCTTAAAGGTGTTAAAAGAACAAGGCTGGTTAGAATGGTTCCCAAGGGAGAATAGACCCATCTATCCCAGGCTAGTGGCTCAGTTCTACCAGTATGTGTAGTTCTTGTTTGATTCTGGTGAAAGTTATGTTTTGAGAAGCTGGGTTAATGGCCAAATATGCTCTTTCTCTTCGAGGATATTGGAAGCATGCCTTAGGATACCTCATGAAGGTATATGTGAGGATTATCATAGAGAACCTCCTCCTTCAACTGATTTCTTTCATATTGAAGATGATCTGAAAACCCTAACCATAAATGGCAGCAAAAGAAGGGCCATCACAGCTAAACTGGATAGAGAAACAAGGCTGCTGTTTAAGTTTGTTCAAAATTTGGTTAGTCCAAGAAAATGTGATTTTGATGTGCTAAATTATCAGGATGTGTTTTTGATTCACCTTATGAAAAATCGATACAAGATCAACCTATGCAAGTACATCATTCACCATATGTGTGATTTGATCAAGGTTACATCCAAGTCCACTTCTCTATTCTACTCTTGACTGATATCAACCATCCTTGTTGTAAAAGGCGTTGTTGGACCTAATGAATAAGTGCTTATGGACTGTGAATACTATCCCTCTTAAGCCACAATAAAAAGTATAAAGATAAACTGGAACCCTTGTAAAAAGGAATGGGTGGAAGACAGTGATAAGGTTTATGAGAAGTTTAATCTCGTGGATTATCCATCAAGGCCAAAAGACATTTTTGATCCTGTTTTGGAACCAGATGAACTTGTTGAGTATTTAGAAGAAGTGAAAGAAGAGTCTGATGTACCTCATAGGGAAGCAGTTATTGTTGATGAAGAAAAGAATATTTTTCCTCCTGTTGTTCTTGAATAAGAAGTTCCTACCCCTAGTGAAGATGTCTATCTAGAAATCCAACCTTAGGATGAAAAAGAATCAGTGGTGACAGAATCTGAGCAGCATCCCATAGAAAAGACTATAGTAGAATAACTCCCTGTGGTGCAAGAAGAAAATCTAGAAGAACTCCCTGTTATGCAAGAAGTTAATATGGAAGAATGCCATGTGTAAAAATCTGTTCCATAAATAATACCCTTTGCTGAAGAGAGGATGGAGATAGCCTTTCAGTTGGCTAGACAAGAAATGAATGAGGAACTTAGAGATGAAACTGTGGATTTAGACCAAGCTCCTGAGTCTCTCAATCCTGAGAAGGAGGCACCTGTTGAGGGAGAGAAAACCCTAAATATTAATTCTGGTGAAGCCTCACATCCAAATAAGTCAAGTCCTATGGACACTTAATAAAAATTTCATAGTTTTTATGATGTGAGTGAGTCTCAATAGGTTACTGAAACCGGGCTTGATCTCTCTTCCCTGTTTCACTTGAAATCATTCACCAACTGTGCACCTGAGAAGGAACCTGAACATAAACCTTTCCCTATACCAATTCCTACACCTGATCCTTTATCTGAACAACTGTCCTTTGTTAGTAAGGATTATTTAAAGGAATTTGGAGATACTATCCTATCTGGAGTTGAGAAACATATGAACTCCAAACCTCATCTTGTAACAAACATGAGTGAGAGAGATGTCTCAAGACTTTTGAAAAATATCATTTCGAAAATACAACCTAAGATGATCCGTGATATTCAAGAAGTACAATTTCAAAATATGATACTCAGTAATGAAGTCACAACCCTGATAAGCATGGTGGAAGACATGCAGAAAGAGATGAATTCGAGATCAGAGCCTTCTAAATCTCCTCTAGCATCCACTATTTCTCTAATCACATGAGATGTTGTGTCTTAGATTCACCCTTATATGTTATCCTTCAATGAAAAGATTGCAGAAAGGCACAAACAAATATTGAAGGACATGAGATAGCTTTTGGTGAACATTAATAAACTCACTGATGAGTACACTCGTTGTCTTGAAACGGTACTAAATCAACTCAAATATCTGACAACTGTGGTCAAAGCTTTTAATACCTATGGTCAATCCTACACACCTTCCTTGGAAACTACTTTTCTCGGATCAATAGTCAAAGAAGAACTTTAGAATTCTTTCATTGGCTTTAATGTGGCTTCTTTATCTGAAGTTGTCAAGAACAATGATAGAGTGCATGACCTTGTACAAATTCACTCCATGATTGAAAATGATGCCCGGTAGGAGATTTCTAAGAAAGTGGATTTCAATTTCAACAGAATTTTCTCCAAGACTAATATGACCAACCACTTCAAATACCTTTTAGAGAAACTGTGACTTCCTCCTATGACTCAAGCCTTCAAAACCCAAGTCCAGAAGCTAATTGAGTTTACCCTATTGTTGGACAAGTTTATGGAAAACAAGGATGACTTTGAAAAATCCATGCAGTATGGTGGAGATATTATTGCAGACTTCATAAAACTCATGAGACCTTATCTACATGTCCAGAGTACAACAATTGTTGCTCCAGCGGCTGCACCTCTCAGACCTGGGATGACTACCTTCACCTCTACCTTAGCATCAACTACCATGTCTGTTGGCCAAGCTCTCAGTCAGATCAGGCCTATGATTCTTAATCGGCATCTTCTGAGAACTTCTAGTGCTCCTACCTTGGCTTCCTCAGTCTTTGAAGGTCTCTCTTTACCCTCTCTATATACCACCTCTCTTCCTTCTTCTACATCAACCATTGTCCCTTTGGCATCGTCTTCTACTACTGATAAAGGAAAAGAGAAGTCCATTCCCTGAAGAAGACCAGTACTTACTATTTTTTGATGGGCATGCCATTATTTTTTTATTTATCCTTTGTTTTGTACTGAACTATTCACTCTTAATGGAATGTGAACTGTTTACCCTCTCTTCTTTCAACTTTTTGATAATCCCAAAATGGGGAGAAGTTTTTGCATAAAGTTTCTATCTATTATTTTCTCTGTAGTTGCATTTAATTTACACTTTAACTGTACATGATTTGTGATCATCAAAAAGGGGGAGATTTTTGGACTCCTCAGGTATTAATCATGTTTTAGTGATCACAAATCTCATTAATGATCAAAAATCTTTTTCAACCTAGTTAACTTCTAAATTATATCCAATCATGTGTACTTATGTTTCAAGTTCTCTCATATTTTATAATGGTCAAGCTCAATCCATGTCATGCATATAACTGTTTAAGTCTGAATACAGTTTTTTTCCTAAGTACAAGACATTGTAAGCTAAGACACAGTGAAGCCAGGCACTGTAAGCTAAGACACCGTGAAGCCAGACACCATAAGCCAGACACCGTAAGCTAAGACACCATGAATCCAGACACCGTAAGCTAAGACACCATGATGATAGACACCGTAAGCTAAGACACCATGATGCCAGACACCATAACCTAAGACACAGTGAAGCCAGACACCGTAAGCCATACACCGTGAACAAGACACTGTGAATATGACACTGTGACACTTAGACACCGTGACACTCAAACAATGTGACACTCAGACACCATGTGAAGGAGACACCATTTTCATAACATACTCTGACACCGTTTCTGAAACTATTTGGTCATCTTTTAATTTAATTTTTAACGGTCATATTTTATGCCTTTAATGCACTGACAGAATTAATGTTTCTTTGTAGACATAGTACAAGTTATGAGGTATGAAACACATGGAACCTTTTGGCTAAAAACCCATACATTCGAAGATAAACAGCGAAGTGTGCCCAAGAACTAGACAATGCGATACTGAATGAAAAATAAGCCTATGAGCACTACCGTGAAGAACATGTTGCAAAATTTTCAAAGAAAGAATTGTCTCATGCATGGAATCTGCATCTACTGAAGAACATAAGAAGTACACAGGAATTCAGAGAACATCTTCACCTTGTCAACACTAGTATTGGAAAGATATACTTTATTTTAAGTTTAAAATAAGGGACCTCTATCCAAGTTTATTAGATTCACTACTATTTGGGATAAAAAAGTGCATTCATTTAAATTAATTGTTTTATTAAAAATATTTTATTTCAACTTCATATTATAGAAAGTGACAATTTTATATTCATCGATCTATTTATATCTTGTCAATTTTAATAGATATGATTACGATATAATTGTTTTACTCTAACTATGATTCTGTAAGCTTTAAGATATAATCACTTCTTTTGTATTAATCTGATTTATCATAACCATTGTGATTATTATTCTTTTTGTATTTACTCTAATTAATTACGTTTTTAATATGAATATGATTAAACTCTAATTTCATTACAACTGCTTACTGATTATTATTCTATACATTGTTAAGGTAGAATCAATTTCTTATTATGACATATTGACTTACTTATCAAAATATACATGATTACGATATTCTTTTTATTGAAACCATGAGTCATGTCTGATTACCATTTAAATCCTTCAGTGGTTTTTTGAATATGATTTTATAACCTTCTTAAACTATGATTCTTTTAAGGTTAAAAATGAATGTTTTTAAACCTACAATTCACCCCCCCCCCCCTTATATTAATCTATATTCAAAATCATTACGATCCAATCATTTTAATTAGAGAAGGTTCCTACTACTAAAATAATTACTAAAAATTTTAACTTCTCTATAATATTATAAGTTAATTAAATTATGATATAATTTTTTTTATAAAAACTGTCTACACTAACATGTATTATGGAATAGAATTTTTATTTGTTTTAAATATAGTAGGACTCAATGTCGGTTCAGCAGATAACATCTATCCAAAGTGAACCTATATTTTTTATAGAGCATATTATGAGTATTGGAGAGATATAATGAAAACATACATTTTAAATACTAGAGTTAAAGAGTTTTTCATATTAACTAGAGATTAAAAGATCCTTGACAAGGAGTTGAATACTTTTACAAATCAAGAAATCCAAGAGTATCAATTGGATTATAGAGTTTTAAGAACATTATTATGTTCAATGAAAAGAATCGTTTATAGTAAGTTTTCTTCTTGTGAAGATCCTAATAGTGTTTGGAAGAAGTTAGAGATTACACATTTTAGAAATTCAACTGTTATTGAAACCAAAAGATTAATGTTTAGAGAAGACTATCAAGAATTTGAATTTTCTCTTGGTGAACCTATTTAAAATTAATAGAACATTTTTATGAAAATATTAAATTGTATAAAATATATTGAAGGGAAAGTATTAGAAGATGAAATCCTTTTTAAAAAGATAATTGATATCATTCCCAATGCATGGGAATCTCATATAACAACTGACGATGAATCTTGGAAGATAAAAAATTTCACTCTTTATGATTAATAAGGAACCATTTTGAAGTATTTGGGTAGGCTAAATAGATATGATGGGAAAGATAAGAATAAAATGGTGGATTTTATTTTACTAATACTTAAAATTTGATAAAAGCTCAATCCGATGAAAAAGGTTTAATTATTCTAAAAAGAAAGGGCTGTTATACAATTGGATTAAAGTGATTCTGAAAATTATGAGAAATAACTAGCTAATCTTGCTGGAAGGATGAACAAGATAGTTGGTAAAAAAGAGTTTCAAATTCATTACCTGAAAAGTAACAAAGACAAGAATAAAAAGAATGATTCCAAAGATAATTTTTTTGAGTACAAAAGAGATGGAAATCTTTGACCTGACTTTCCCATGTTGAAAAGAAAATACAGGAAAGATAGTCATTCTGATAAAAATCATAATAAGTTTTATAAGTCAATTGAAAGAAATTTCTTAAAGCTGCAGACACTTTGAGTTCTAGTGGAGGTAATTCATTATAAAATTCCTCAGAAAATGAAATTCTAGATCAATTGAATATTGGTCTTCTTTATATAGTGCCTATTGAAAATAAATGTTTTATAGAAAAGGAACATATAGTTTATTCCTTAACATAGATGTCACTACATGTAAATTATCGAAATGATAATAATTCTATATATTCGAATGAAGAATCCTCCTCAACTAGTGAGGATAATATATTAACTTCTTATGAATAAGTTTCTCAACTTCCAAAACATTTAGTCAATGAATATTATAATATTTAAAATAAACATGATAAGGCTAATGAAAAACAAGAAAAATTTAATTCAAGAATTGATATTTTAAAAAATGAAATATCATATTTATCAAAAGATCTTGATAAATCCAATTATAAAAAAAGTTATTGTTTCTAAATATTTAGAAAAATTAATTTCTCAATAGGATAGTTTGAAAACCAGTTTTGGGAAACTCAATTCCAAAATTAATACATATGTGGATATGAATTTAGTTATCTAACTAATGTCTAAATTTATTCACTAATGAAACATTTATAAAACATTAATTCTTATAAGGATTTTTTATATAGAATGTATAAATAAATTTTTCTACATGGTAATAGTTCAAGAATGGGATATACATATAGAAAACCAGTTTTTAGTAAGAACTTATTTATTCCTAAAAATTCCCCCTTTTGTACTAAATTTCCATGTGAAGACTATTGGAAAAATAATTCTAAAAAAATAAGTCTCAATACTTAAGGTTTCACAATGATTATTCATCAAAACAAATGTTCATTCCAAAAATATTATTTACTAAAAATTTTAGACCCATGAATATTCAGGATCCGAAAACCTAATGTTCTTATTTTCACGAAAATAAAAATTGTAAAAAAAACAAGAATAAATGGTACATAGATGGTGGATGTTAAATTCCTATGACTAGACACAATTATTTCTTTAGAATTATTTTGAAGATGAATGGTGAAAATGTTACATTCATCGATAATGCTCAAGGAGATATTAACGATATAAGTAACAGAGTATTTCATGGTAAGGATTTAATTTTAAAAGTTTTGTTTGTTAATGGTATTAAGAACTACCTCACAAGCATAAGTCAATTATTTGATAAAGGCCACCTTATTAATTTTATGAATGGTACATGTGTAGTACACAATTCCAAGGATTAATTTATTCTTTCTTCCAATCAGCATGAAAATGAGAGTACACTAAACATTGAATTCCTTTAGTGCCAAGATTTACCTTGTCATTCTATAAAGGAATATCACTCTTGGTTATGGAATATAGGGTTAGTACATTGTAACCTTAGAAACGTATATAAGATGACTAAGAAAATACTTGTTAAGGATTTATCGGAGCAAAGGTCTGATTCTTCAAAAGTGTTTGATCCTTTTCAATATTGTATGAAATATAATTCAAGCTTTAAATATATTATTGAATTCTCGTCTTCTAATTATTTATAGTTAGTGCACATTGATTTATTTAGTCCAATAAAAACTCAATGTATTGGTGGAAAGTACAATGTATTTTTATAGTTGATTATTACACATGATATACTAGGGTTTATTTTCTAGAAAAGAAATTTTAATCATTTTTTATTTAAAACCTTTTGTAACCAATGATAAAAATGATAAAAACATTCCCTTAATAAGTATTCATAGTTATCAAGGTGGAGAATTTGTAAATTTTTCATTTCGAAGATTTTTTTAGTAATAAAGGTATGGAACATAATTATTGAGCACCTAGAACTTATCAAAAAAATGGTGTTGTTGGAAGAATAAACTGTATTCTTAAAGAAATAACTAGAACTATGTTGATTGAATACTCAATTGCTAAACACAATTAGGATGAAGCAATTAGTACTGACTATGATACTATAAATTGAGTTTCAATTCGACCATTTCTTAATAAAAATCCTTATGAATTGTGCATAGGATGAAAACCAAAATTTTATTAAATCGGAGTATTCGAATGAAAGTTATTCATTTTGAATACCAAAAAAAGATAATATACACAAATTCACACACAATCCAATGAAGGTATATTTTTAGTTTATTCCACAACATCTAAGGCCTATATATTTTTTAATAAAAAATCTTGTAATGTGGATGAAACAGTACATATAAAAAATTTATTAAATCAATATTTTGTTTTTTAAAACCCCAACCAAACTCCTCAGATGTGTTTTGAAAAACTGATTTTCATCCTTTATTATAAAGTCCATCATATAATGATAATACATAATAAATGTTTTCAAAATAATTTTTTCAAGAAGACTTTTTACATTATGTTGATGAAAAAGTTTAAAAAAATCAGAAGTCAAATGTTCTTTAAAAATCATCCAAGTGATAGTATAATTGGTTGTGTGAATAAACTAGTTAGGACTAGAATTTCGTTAAGGAATGAAATAAAACATCATTCTATTCTTTCTCAATTTTAACCTAAAAATTCTAAGGAGGAATTAGATAATAAGTGTTGGATTAAAGCTTTTCAAGATGAATTAATTGAATACGAAACAAATAAATAATGGACTCTGGTTGAACAACCTAAAGAAACTTCAGTAATCGCAGTAAAATGGGTTTTTAGAAACAAGTGTGATGAAAATGGAATAATCATTAGAAATAAAGAAATACTTATTCATAAGGTTTATATTCAAAAGATGGAATATATAATGAATTAACCTATACACTGGTCGTAATATTGGAATCTATTCATATTATATTACCCTTTTCAGCATTATTAAATTTCAAAATTTTTCAAAAGGATGAGAATTTTTATTTACATAACAGATATTTAAAGGCAGATTTTTTTGGGTGAAAGAAAACCCTAGTTTTGAATATAAAAAATATCCTTTTTATGTTTTTAAACAATATGAAGCTTTATATGGACTTAAATAATCACCTAGATCCTATTATGATAGATTAACATGGTTTCTGTAACAAAGTATTTATGTTAAGGGAACCACAAATTAAAATATTTTTGTAAATATTGATAAAAAAAACATTAATATTTTTCAAATAAATGTTGATGACATTATATTCAGATCAACTCTAAAATCACTAACCAATTATTTTATAGATTTTATGAAATATTATATTGAAATGTGTATGATGGGTGAGTTAACATTTTTTCATGTTTTTCAAATATCTAAAAAACTATAAGGTACATATATGTCTCAACATAAGTATGTAAAATATATTCTTTAAAAGTATGGATATGACAATACTAAAAGTATTAGTATTCCAATAAGTACCTCAAATAATCTTATTCTTGATGAAATTGGACAACCAGTTGATCAAAAAATTAGAGGCATGATATGATGTTTACTATACTTAAACGCTAGTCGACCAGACTTAATGTTTTATGTACGCTGATTTGTGAGATTTCAATAAAATCTAAAATAATCCCACCAAAATGAAGTAAAAGGAATTTTTTGTTAATATAAGGGAATTATAGATTTATAAATCTTCTATTACTCTAGAAATGATTTTGAATTTAAAAAAAATTGGATGCTAACTTTGGTGGTGGTAGAATGGATATAAAATGTAAATCTAGAACTTTTCATTTCATAAGAGATTCATTAGTTTCTTGTTCTTGTAAGAAATAACACTTGATAACACTTTTCATTGTTGAATCCAGATATGTAGTACCTCGAAGATGATGTGCTCAAGTGTTTTGGATGCAACACAGACACCCAAATTATAGAATGGGTTTTACAAAAACTAAAACACTATTTGATAGGACTAGTGCCATATCCTTAAGTAAAAACCTTGCACATCACTCTCATTCTAAACATGTAAATATTAGGCATCACTTACTTAAGGATAACACAATAAAAAGAGATATCATTTTAGATTTCATCATAACATAAGGACAACATAATGATATTTTTACAAAACCATCACCCTCTGATAGATATTAATTCATTAAACAAATGCTAAGAATGATCACTATAAAGTAATCATTTATATCTACTTCTTGTTTAACCCACATCCTTAAATTGAGTTATTATTTTCATAAGTGGATCATATATAACTCAAGCTATTGAAAAAAGAAATTAGTTTATCAAAATTTTAGTTTTCCTTAAAAAATTATCGTAACGGGGTTTCAGACTCATAGTTCTTTAAAAAAATATCAAAATAAATTTTCTAAAAAAATTCTAGACTCGGGAATAGTATTAATTTTTCCAAAAATGAGTTTTATTCTAATCAGATTTGAAAATTTTCCATATCGATATTTTATTTTCAAATTTTTCAAATTTAATTTTATTTATACTATTAAAATATATAATTTTAGAAAACCAAAAAGAAAAAAATATAACACCAATGAATCGGAATCAAAAGGTATTGTAATTTCTCTTATACTTTAACAGTATTCCATTATGATTAGTTTTATCCTTATTTCTTGTCACTGTAATTTTTTCTCAATTGTATTCACCCATTATGATAAAAAAAATTATAAAACCACAAGGCATAATATTCTATAAAAATATTTCTTTAGATAATTTCTAAACTATCAAATCATATAGATTGATTGAATCATAAAAATCAGATATTTTTTGGAGATCAATAGTCTCCTCAAATGCCTATATGAAGAGGGAACCCCTCATGAACTACTAAAAAATTGGCTTTTAATAGTTCTAGAAGAGTGATGAATACATGAAATAGGTTAAAATCCCAAGATGTTTATCATCACTGAAAAGGTGCTGATAAAGGGGTCCTTTATTGATAGTAAGGAAAGCACTGATAAATGAGACCTTTATCAGCGATTTTAAAAGTGCTCATAAAGTAACCATTTATTAGTGCTTTAATTTAGAAATTCTAAAGGAACCATTTATAAATGATTTTTTATCATTGATAAATTGGAACTTTATCAGCGCTTCTATGAGAACTGATAAAGTAGACCGTTATGAGTGAATTTAAATGTGATGATAAATGTGGCCTCTATCAGCACTTTTAATAGATTTGATAAAGGACCAAACTGTAGTGTGTTGCAATAGCACACTACATCACAACCGCAGTGTGCTATTATAGCACACTATAGACCCCAAAATACACCATATATCAACAAAATCAACTCCCAATACAGGATTTAAATAATTTGTAATTTACAGTATAGACAGAAGAAAAAACACTATATTCTAGACATTTTAAAAATTGGTGTAACACATTAAGATTTTATGAGATAGATTATTTTTAATTTAATTGATGTGTTGTCTTGTATGAAACACCAAGATTATATTTCTCTATACGTAACACCATATTAGCTAGCAATATACGCAACAAAATACCTGGCCTGTGTTACACACAATTTGAAGTACTTTTGATAGAATTAATTTCATGTAACATTGAGTATATATTTTTTTCAATGTATAAAATAAATATGTTTGTATTATGTTATAAATAACCCCAATGGATGCTTTCACTAAATTTAACACTGACTTTGCTTGCATTACATGCAAGAAAAACCTTCTTCTATAGCTTGTGTTGTAAGCAATATCGACTTTCATTAAAAACGATATATTATTAAAATATTATTATTTAATGGGATATAAACTAGCTGTTGTGAATATTAGGAACCAAATTTTCTATTTTATATAACACTTAAATTCCTCTTATGTATTTTCTAAAAACATGATATAAGAAAAAATTCAATTTTTCAAATAAAAGATTTATTTTTTTTAAATACAGTTTCTCCACCTCTTGATAGTACACTCATTTTAAATATTTTGTTAACTACTTTATATAATATATTTGAGAAAATAAAGTTTTTATTTGGAAGTTGGACATAAAAATTTACTTTCGATGATTTTTTTTATTTTTTTGATAAAATTCATATTTTAATGAATAGTGAAAATACTATATTTTAATTCAAAACTCCGTTTTCATATAATTAATTTATATTGTTAGATTGTCATTTTAATTTAGTTTAAAGTGTAATCGGATTATATTTTTTTCATTTAATCCAATTTTGGTCATCGGAAGTAAATTTACATTTAAATTGGACATAAACACACGTTAATCTTTTGATGAGTTTTTATTTCTTAAAAACCTGTTTTTCGGTTTTGACAACAGAAATTAATTTTAATTAATTTTTTCCAATTATTTGTATTGAATTTGGAAAAATGGATTCCATATTTGGAATAATTGGGTCCAATTTATTTTAATAGGTTACTTTTATTATTTTTGGATATTTTGAATAGTAAGTACGCTAATATTTATTTACCGTAGTTAAATATAAATTGGGTAAAATATGGTAATAAACAATATGATAAAGATAATAAAATTACCCTAACACCAGAAACAAATCATATTGGGTGAATTAAAATATATTAATATCACCTAAGGGTAGAAATTTATTAACTTAATGGACTTTTTTCCCTGAAAGTGATGTAATTATAATTAAAACAAAAGAAATTGACAACTTGTAACTCTCTTATATATTATAAGTATAATAACATTAATATAGTGATAAAATTAATAAAACATTAAATATAAATATTCTCCAAGAAATATAATGAAATTATATACATCATGTGAATTTATTTATAATTTTTATATATTAAATAATTACAATTAATGACGATATAATATTGATGTAAAAATTATTTTATTGATAGAAATATCAAATAAATGGGTTTAAAAATATTAAAATAAATATCATATGAACTAATTAATGTGATATACGAATTATTAAGGTGACTATGACATATTATGAGTGTATTAAATAGTTTTTTTCTAATTTAGCTTCTATGTGGATTTTATTTAAAGTCAAAAAGATGAATAGTGGAAAAATTGTCACTATTGATATTTTATATCAATAACATATTATTAAATTATCTAAAACCCACAAAAATATTTAAAAGTTACAATTTAAAAATTATACAATCTAAAATGTAATAAATTATCCAATTATGGATAATTGACAACAAATAAGTAAATATTTATAATCATTTAATATTTAGAATATTATTACCACAAATAAAATTAAATATATTAAGAAAGGATAATTCAAAATGATAAGGTTTAAAATAAAATAAATACATGTATAAATTTTATTGTTTGAGATAATTTAAACACATACGCCTCTTATCTATGGAATAAATGTGTTTGGGACCATTACAAACTGAATATAAATTTATAGTAAATTAATAATTCAAGACTTTCCTAAAGTCCCCCTCCTCTATTATAAAAGGCCACAACCTCTACCCACTTATGATCACCTTTGAAGCCCTTTGTCTCATCCAAAATATATTAAAATAAAGTGAAAAAAATCCCTACCTTCTTTCTAGATTCCACAATTTGTTCATAAATCCATCATAGGGAGACCTTTTGTACAAATCAAAAGGAGATACTCGAAAAGGAGTTAATTGTTTTATCAACTCTTTCAAAATTATTTTCGTATTCTACTTCCTATTATTATGTTGTTCTCATACTAAAGTAATAAGTATAGTCTCATATACATTCTAAGATGTTATCATAATTATGGTAAAATCTTATACCACTTTTTATCCATCCTACAAATATCAATATCATTATGTGTGTGTACGTACGACTTACCGTCTACATGTCATGGTGTAATTTTTTATTTAACAATACTTAAATTGAATGGGTATAATTATTAGTATAATATATTGAAATAGTTAATATAACATGATAATTATTATTTATAATTAATATTCCATCAAATTTCATACCATTTAACCATTAAGTGAATGATATCATCGCTCATGCGTATGTACGACCTACCGTCTCCACGACACGATGAGATCCATTATCCTCATTAACCATTCACGAATGATTATAAAGTATATATAATAACTAATCGTGTAATATATGAAATAATAATATTATTGTATTTATGTATATATATATATATATATCATTTACATTCTTTCATTCAATTAAATAAGGAAACTGAAACAACATTCATGCGTATATATGGCATGCCGTCTCCATTAATGGTGTATTCCATTTCAATTATCTATCTATTATATATATTTTTATAGATAATATAAATTATATATAAATCGTCTTTCAAATTATATATGTATGTAAATCACAATCTAAGTAAAAATATCGAGAATAACAAGTCAAAACACATATGATATGTAAAATGATTATTACTAAAAATGTTTCGATAACATGGAATTGAAAAACGAACGGGTAAAATAAAGTAATCAGTGAATCATATATGATAACAAAAATATTATTATGGTTCTTTTACAAGTTAATAATATGTTTAAACCCACTATACAAGAGTTTTGGATACATATGAATCATATCAAGTATAACGTATGGGATTATTTTGCAATCTCATTATTATCTGAGATTCGTTATTTATAGGTATTTAATGGGTTATATTTATCATTAACATTCATGTTTCCTAAATATATAATATTATTTCTATTCTTTTACTATTTTCTAATTTCAATTTTATCCATTGGTTAATGTTTTTTTAAACTATGTGCAATGAATCTTTCTTTTTTCCCCTAAAAGGTACTTTTTGACTTTTCTAGAAAGAGTATGAGAAGAATGTTTTTTAACTTATATAGAATGAATAATTTTTATGATTTCATAATGAATTATTTAAATCTAGATTCTTTTAAAATATTTAAATTTTATTTTAAATTAAATTGTTTTTTTAAAAAGTCATGGCATTTTGAGAAAAGAAAACATTTTTGAAGAAGATAGGATATTTTCTAAAAGAATTAAGATAAAGTGTTTTATAAAAATTATTTTCTATATAATAAAAAATAGGTTTATGTTTCAATAACTATGATTATATTGATTTTATTGTGTTTATGAAGGAATTATTTTTATTAAATCAATTTAATTTATATGGATTATAATGGAATGATGTTTAAAAAACCCAATTTATTTCACGATTTATGCTATGATGAATGATTTATGTATTTCTGGAACATGTATGAATTATTTCACAACGAGATGGGAGGGACCTATATATCCCTCCAATGCATTAGGTAATGATTTATATCTCATGAGATATGCATTACTGGAAAGAAAAGTAAATCTGTTTTAGTAATTCAGGGCTCGAAGAACAAGTAAATCTGGTTCAGTAATAAATTGCAGGAATGGAAAGTAAACCTGGTTCAGTAATGGACATTTTCAACAATGATGGTCTTGGATGAAATTCCTTGGATACTATGAAAATAATATTATGTTATTATTTGTTTTCCATAATTCCATGTTTTATCCCAATGCTATTTTATCATTGTGAATGTTCTGTTATGATCTATTCCTTACATAGTGCTAGAATTTATTTCATTACTTGTGATTTTGATATTTAAACCTTATATTCATGTGTTTACATTATTATATTTATGGTTTGTTTAATATTCTCATTTTTTACCCATAATGATAATTTTAGCTCACCCTTTTTTCCTAAGATATAATGAAAGGTTTTAGGTAGGAAAACAAAAGGGGAAGATATTTATGTGATATATTAAAGATCTTTCACCAATTTAGAGGATTATGTTCCACGTTTCCAAATAAATTAAACTAATACAGTCTCTAGGTGTCTTTTAGGGTCATCTATTATGTATTCTGAAAAAGAAATGCAATGGCCAAGTAAGTCAAGCTTGGTTATTTATAATTGTTTCATAAAATTACATAAGTAAAACTGATTAAATAAATTCAAAAACATCAATGATCCTTTATCATTTAATCCTGACCTAACTCATGTTATTATCGTACAAACCACCCCTTCACGAGAAAAAGAACACACCTATATAATAAAAAATCATATGATAATATTAATATAAAGAAATAAATTAATATAAAGTGTTGATTTTACTAAAATTGATTCCAATTTTAAGTAAAAATATACCCTTAGAGTCATATTGGTCATACCGTGCATCAAATTAAAGTACGTCTAATTCTAACACATCTCAGATTACTTTTGGATCATTTCCATGAAGTATCAGAACAATATAAATTTGTTTTCTTTGTTTTGAGTATGAAAATTTTCTTTTTTACAAAAATGTAATTTAAAACGAGAAATATACACTTTTGACTCATTCCGATCACATCATGTATTAGTTTGATATGAAACAAATTCCTACACATCAAAAACGAATTATGAATTGTTCTAAAAAATTATGAAGAATATTCATGTGTGATTGATCAGTTTCCAATGAGTGGCACTTTTTTAACTAAAATGCCTATTTAAAACTGATAAAAACACTTTGAGTCACATCAGGTACATCGTGTATCAGATTGAGTTTAGGATGATTCTTATACATAAAAAATGATTAATGGATCATTTTCAAAAATTAATAAAACAATATGAACGTTTTTTCTCAGTTTTGAGTAGTACAGTTGTCAATTTTAATAAAAATTGATGACAATTAAAAATAAAAATACGCACATTGAGTCATAAGGGTCAAATGGTGCATCGGATTGAGTTGCGATTGATTCTGAAAATTTCGAGATGGAATATGGATTGATTTAATAAAGTATCACTTCAATATGATTTTTTTACTCATTTTTGAGTACATCACTTGTATTTTTTACTAAAATGTCATTTTAAAATTGAAATATGTACTTTGGCTCGTACTGATCGAATTTTATATCAGATTGAGGTGCAGATGATTTCTACATATCAAAAATGAATTCTGGATCAATTTCAAATATTATTTAAACAATTTTAATGGGTTTTCTTAGTTTTGAGTAGTTTATATGTCCTTTTTACTAAAACTGATGCCAATTTTAAATATAAACCTGCACTTGGAATCATATCGATCATATCATGCGTCATATTGAGGTGTTGCTGATTTATGCATGTCTCAAATCACATATGGATCATTTTCCTAAAGTATCAAAATAGTGTGAATGTTTTTTTAGTTGGTCTATTAGTTTTTTAACTAAAATTGTTGTCAGTTTCAAATAAAGACACATTTAGAGTCATACCGGTCACAATGTTCATCGGATTAAGGTTTTTCTCATTACTACACATTCCAAATCAATTATGGATTTTTTTATTAATGTATTAAAACAATATGAATCTTATTACTTGGTTTTAAGTATGTCACGTGTATTTTTTATGAAAATTTCATTTGAAACTTGAAACACACACTTTGACTCAAATGGATCAAATCGTGTATCGGTTTGATGTCACACTGATTCTTATAGGTCACAAATGATTTATGAATCGGTTTCCTAAATTATCAAGAAAATTATAGTGTGTTTTCTTGGATTTTTAGTGAGTAAAAAATTTTAAATCCAATTGTCAATTTTAAATTGATAATATAAATAATGACTCAATAGTATTTTTTACTAAATTTAATGTTGATTTAAGATATAAAAAAGTACTTGGAGATATACTAGTCACATCGTATATCATATTGAGGTGTGGTTTATTCCTACAAATCTTAAAGTATCAAAAACATCCTAACAATCAATGTTACCATGATTTTCATTAACTTTGTTTGTCAAAATTCTAACACTGCATGAGAAGCATCAAACAAACCACATCAACTTGAAAAAAATAATCCAACTCAATATGAATACAATTTGTATGATTAATACAGAAAAAAATAAATTAAGCATAAATATGAAATAATTCATTAATTCTATGGACATTGATTTTACTTTGAACAAATCATGATTACCTCTATGATTGAGTGGTGGAGGGATCCTAAAAAGAGTGATAAATGTCAATAGAGTAGGGGTGAAAGGTTTTGAGGGAGAAGAAGCATGTGGTAGTTTTAGCGTTGAAAGGGAAGAATGATGGATAGAGCACCCCTAATCGAACAAAATAATCCACCTATATGAAAATATAATTATTATGTCAGTATACTAAAAACAAATAACTTAAAAATAAATAAGAAGCAATACATTAATTCTATGGACAATGATTTTAGAATGAAAATATCAAGATTCCCTCTATAATTGAGTAGAGGCAGTAGCATTGCTCTTCTGTATAAGGAAATGAAGGTAATTTTAACGAAAGTTATTAAAGAACCACTATATGGGTGAAAATGTTTTAAGGGATAAAAATACTGAAAGTTGGAAAAATAAACCCAACTCGAACATAAGAATCCACCTATATAAGAAAACAATAATTATGTGAGTAATATTAGAAAGAAATAAATTAAACATAAATATGAACCAATATATTAATTTTATGGACAATGATTTTCTATGAAAACATCATGATTACCTCCATAATTTAGAAACGACATCATCATTTCACTTCTTGAAAAGTCTATGTAGGTAATTTGAAAGAAAGTGATCAATGAAAAATTTTATGGGTGAAATGTTTTTAAGGGAGAGGAAGCATGAAAGTTGGAAAGATCACCCCAACTTGAACAAAACAATCCACCTGTATAGGAAAAACATTATTATGGGAGTAATACTAAAAGAAAATAAATTAAACATAAATATTAAACAATAAATTAATTATATGCAATATTATTTAAGTGTGAAAACATCAAGATTACCAATGTGATTGAGTAGAGGCAGCGTAGTTTCTATTCCTACAAAGGTAGTGGAGTTAATTTGAAATAAAGTTATAAATGCACCACTATAGGGGTGATAATGATTTAAGGGAGAAGAAGAATGAATGTTGGACAGAGCACCCTAACTAGAAAAAAATAACCGACCTGTATAAGAAAACAAGTATTATGTGTGTAATACTAAAAATAAATAAATTAAACATAAATATGAACAACTACCTTAATTATATGAAAAATGATTTTATTGTGAAAACCTCAATATTAACACTGTGATTGAGAAAATAGAGCGTCATTGCTCTTCCTGCAAAGGAAATACACAGGGACAGAATACTGCTAAAATAAACGAACTCTATAAGTAATAATGAAAATGAAATCGAAATTTCATTATATAATTTTTTAGTAAAATTGGGAATGTATACCATAACACTAGTTTTACATCTTTCAAAGGGTTTCTTTGGTCCAAATATAAGCTAATAAAAAATGAATGGATTCTATGTGCACTTAATTATGGTTTATAAGACTATATGGATGTCAGGAAACAACAAGAAAATTAAGTACATTCATATCTATTTTGATCCATTGATCAATTTATCCAAAACAAGTATAGGTTGTGCATCACTCACAAAGTTAATAAAAAAACTAAGGATTCTCTATGTACTTCACTATTATTAGTTAACTACTTACTGGAAAAGCATATGACATGCACATCCTATCCATCATCCCCATGATACTCTCATACCTCACATTCTCTCCACCATATCTATCATATCACCATTCATAATTCACTTTTCACTCTCTTCCATAAAATTTTATTCATTACATTAAAAAGAGGGAATATTTTTCCTTCATTGAATTTTCTAATTCTTATTTTTCTTCTTTGAAGTGCCCAGATCAGTGTGAATCACTGAGAGGGGGAGGGGGTGAATCAGTGATCCCTTTAAACTTTTTACTAATTGATTCTTTATCAATTAAACCTCTATGGCTGGTTAAAGCCTCGATCCACTCTTCCTATATCTCTCACCTTTCCACGAATGATGCAGTAAATGTAAAGGCACTGGACACAAGGATTTACAAGGTTCGGCACCAAAGGCCTACATCCTTGCCATGCTCTCCCAGCATGGATTCTCCATTATAACCTGTTAAAATTACAATGGTCGATACAGCTTCCCACCGTATCTCTCCTGAGTCCCACAGGAGGGTCTTTATACTGCGTCCCACAGTGTTACCAGAGTCCCACTGGCCTGCTCCAGAATCCCACTAAAGACTTCTTCTCCCTGAGTCCCACAGGGTCTTCTCCTGGCTCCTCGAGTCACACGAGTAGCTCTTCTTCACTTTAAGTTCTTCAAGTAACTTCAGCAGCCTGGGATAAAGGTTGCTGGCCTTGCTCTTCTCTTCTGATCACTTGTGGTTGATCAGGGCTTCTCGTCTAGCTCAGGCTTTATCTCCTTCTTCAGGATGACCTGGCTTCTCTCCAGCTACTGAATACTCAGACAACTGATATCTTTAACTTCAGTCTGGTCCAGTCTCACTTCACATCATCTTCATGCACTGAATGCATGGAAACTCTGAATCCTCATGCACTGACTTCATGGCCTTCTCAAATCTCTTCAAGAACTCCTGGTCTTGGACAACTCAAACACACACCACTGATTTAAGCTTGTTCAGTGTGCGCGTGCATGCATGCATGCATGCACTTCCCTTTTTCTCTTCTTGGTGCAGTAAACCCTTAGAGGGTGTAATTCTTTTCATCACACACCTACTTCTCAGACTTCACACACTTTATGCAATTTGTCTACACACATAAATGTGTGTTCTTCTTTGTGTGGATGTCCTCCCTTTTCTTCTTCTAAGTGTATACACACTTCTTAGTGCACACACCTAGGTTCGGCCTTCTTGTCTCTTTGCACAAAAAACTTCTTCACTTTGGCACACACTTGAGCTTGGCCTTCACACTTCTTGTTGCACACCCTTAAATGGTCGTAGGGTGTTCCTCTTCAATTTTCACACACACACACTCAAATGAGGTGTGGTCTTCACTTCACCCACACAAGGCTACGGCCTTTCACTTCCTTTGCACACAAGATTTATTCTTTTATTCTTCTTTGCACACACCCAAGGTATCCTCGGCCTTCTTCCTTCATTGCACACACAAAGGCTACGACCTTGGGTTCTCTTGAATGCAAATAAAACGTAGGGTCTTCCTTCTCCACTTACCACACACACACAAATGTGTGGTCTTTACTTCACCCACTTGCACACACACTGCCACGACCCTTTCTTTATTCTTGCACACACACAAAAACTCGGCCTTCTCCTTTGAACACACAACACCTTCTGCCTCAAACAGAGCGCGCAAGGTGTGATCTCCTCGGGTGCAAGGTGCAAATGCCGCGGGGTGCACAAGCACTCGGGTGTGCAGGATGCAACACCACGAGGCGCGCAAGCCACAAGGGTGAGGACACCTTGGGCGCTCAAGCTACTCCTGCCGCGCAAGTGTACGGGCAGAGAGAGCTCTTCCTGATGCGCAAGTGAGGCGCACAGGGGACTCCTCTTCTTGTCGCGCAAAGGTGTTGCGCGCAAAGGACTCCAGCCGTGCAAGTAAACTTGCACGGGGCTTCTTCTTCGCGAGGCAGAGCACACGCGGGACTTCGGGTTTTCAACAGAACTTCAGCAAACACTCCAAGGCCTCGGGCTCTCTTTATATAGGCATAGAAAACGCCTCTGTCCATTCGCGTGTTGAATCTTGAATCACCGAAGATTTCGGATCTTCAAAACCTTTCCAAATTTTGCGTTTTCTCTTCGGTGCACGCGGGTTCTTTTATTATTTATTTTTCCTCCACGTGCATGCGACTTAGAACGCATGCACGGCCTTCCTTCGATCCAAAACATGCAAGCATGAACACCCAAACCTCGGCAACTTCGTCTTGCCTCGGCCGGATATCAAAACTCTCCAAACATTGCATGCAAGTGTATTTTTAAGCATGGATCGGTTCAGTAGGTCCAGACGAGCTCAATGGAGCCTTCGGCTTCGAAAATGGTGGCCCGGAGCTCGAAATCGGTGCTTGGGTTGCTCCTAGTTTGGCGGAGCTCACGGGGAGCCTTCGGCTGAGCTCGAGGAAGGAGACGAGCTCTCGGCCGTCGGATGCGATGTTAAACGGCCAGGATCAGATCATCGCCGCGGAGATGGATCGTGCGGCGTGGATAAAGCGCGCGATGGCTCGGACGTCCAGGATTCGCTCCCGGTGATTTTTCCGCGTCCCACATCGAAACGGGGCGCGGTTTTCTCGCGGCTTATCAACTAAGCGCTCCCCCAACCGGATCAGTTGAATCCTCTCCCCCCACGGTGCCGCCCCGCACCGTGTTCTCCCTGCGGGCGCGCTCTGCGCCCACTCTGCTCCCTGCGGGCGCGCTCCTAGCGCCCACTATGCACCTCGGGCGCGCGGGCTTCACCACCGCGTGCCCTCGGGGGCTTATACACGGCCCCCTGCCTCTCGGGCTGGCCACATGGGATCCCCCCTTGGGCGTGGCGCCTTAGGCCCACATGTGCCTTGGGGGTTGAACCCTTAAGGCTGGCTTGAGATGGCTACTTTTTTTGCAAGTAATAGAACAAGTACTCTGTTAAAAACAAAGTAACCAAGTTCAAATGCCAAATGCCACAACTCTTCATCTTCTCCCAAGCCATTCTTCTTCTCCTCCATTTGTCTTCTTATTCTTAAGAATTCCTCCATTCATCCTCAACATTTATTTATGACTTAGGAATGGAAATTCTTGAAGGTTCTTCTTCTTCAACCGAACTCCTGAATCACTTAAATTCTTCAATAAACTTCATTGATCAAATCAGAGACCAATTGGATCTTCTTCTGATTCACATGCACTAAGAGTTAGTACATTGACTTCTTTAATCCACTTCATCCACTTAGAAGTTGTGGATGGATCTCCTGCTTCTCCTCATGAATTGTCAATACAATACATGGTCTTCAAACAATGTTGTGACTTTGTATCCAGTTGATACAAGTTCTATGAACTTTAAGATCAGCTCAACAATCGTCAGATGTTCATGGAAAATGTTTCAACCACATCTCCTATGTCACTTAGTGAATCTCCTAAGTGACATGTCTCTAAGTACCATGGCCATTCTCCTTCACCACCAACACCATCACAACCTTTGGCATTCACATCTTGACAATTCTTGACATCCATTCATTCTAAGACAACAACATGTCTCATTGACAACAAATGCAACACAGTGCACTTCAATCTCCCCCTTTGTATTTGTTGTCAATACACTCCTTTAGCACATATGAATGGGTCAATATGTGTGCCAATATTTTCTCCCCCTTATTGGCAATCAAGTGCAAAGGTGTGGTGTGGTTCACTTTCAAAAATATCTCTTCCTCCCTTTGAATAGCATCTTCTTGAAAATCACTAAGAGAGGGATGATGCCACATGTTCTTCTTTAGCAAAGAACCTTTAGTAAATCAACTCTAAGTCTACTTGGGCTAACCCGGTGTAGAAAACAAGAGTGATATAACCAAGATATTTCAATGCTGTCCACAATTCTCTACACATGTGAGATCATGCTTGGGGGTTTGAAATTTTTCAGATGTAACAATGAATTTGCTAAATCCTGCACAACTTCACAAAACTCATTAGAAAGTTCAGGTGCAAAGATAAAGCTCCCCCTTTCATCCATTTGTCTTCAATCCATACTCCCCCATTAATTGACAAGATAAACTCAATTAAGAAACAAGGGATGAAAGTATGATTGGAATACCTTCACTTTTCTTCAAGATGGTATTAATCTAAGAATCCCATCTTCTTCAGATTAGCTCCCCCTCAAGGGGTGCACTCCATTCTTTCCAAACCATCCTCCAGTTGAGAATGATCATCATCTTCAATTCCCTGTAATGTTAGCACATGTAAATGAAAGTGATTAGGGAATAAGATGGAACCTCCTTGGTTCATCAATGTGAACAACAAGGTTGAGAAGATTCTCTCAACCGAGATGTCCCATTTTCACCATTCTTCACACTTGCACATTTGATCTTCAATGATGTTGGTGCTGGTGTGGATCTCAAAACATCTTCATGTGAAACCTTCTTCTTCCCTTTTGCTTTAGCAATTGCCAGAGCTTCATCTTCAACTCTTTTTAGTTCTCTGGAAAGTTGCAACTGATGTGGCCATATGACAAGTAAATCATTTGGAAGAGTGGCCCCAGTTCTGGAAGTTCCACATGGTTCTTTGGATGCTGCTAAGCTACCTCTCTTTGGCAACTTATTTTCAATCAATCCCTTCTTCTTCTGGATTGATTGTCTTTTGGAGTTCAGTCTGCTTCTATTTAGTTTCATGGCTTCTTTACAAAGGTCCATGATGTGTCCTTTCTTTCCATAGTAGAAGCATGTTTTCTTGGTGGCTCTTCTTGATGCATCACCCTTCTTGGATTTGAATTCCAAGGACTTCTCTTCCTTTTTCATAATCTTCTTGGGAGAATCTTCCACATTCTTATGCTTTCTTCCCAAGGATTCTTTCTGAGCCAGGTTCTGTGATCTTTTCTTCTTTCCAGCTTTCGATACAGTTGGAGATTGACATGTATCTTTTTGACCACTTTTGCAATCATCCGAGATGTTGTCAAGTAATCCAAATCTATTTTCAGTAAACAGATGTCTCTGGACCTGTGGATGCTGCTTCTTTTCTTCTGGCTTGCTCCCCCTAGGCATGGACTTCCTTTGTGCTTTGACATTTAGTGGATTGTACCAACAATCCTTTGCACAGTGCCCATACTTGTTACAACACCAGCATTGTCCCACGAATCTTGACCTCTTCAGTCCTTCTGATTGTAGGGTACTTTTCTTGACCTGTTGTGCTATTTCAGGAGAGCTCTGCTTCTTTACTGTCTTCATCCATATTTGTTTGGAATTATTCTTCCATCCTGCACTTTTTGTGGAAACACAATTAGAAGCATTAGTACAAGATGGGATGGATGGTACCTTCCTTTTAGAAGATGTTGCCCTTTCATTAGAGGATGTCTTTCTTTTAGAATCATCCTTCTCAAAGCATACTTGAGTAGCAACATTTCTCCTTTCAGTTGACTGGGAGGCTTTGGCTTTGGGTGATTGCTGATTGTTCAATATCACCTCCAGTTCTAAGCATTTCATATTGAGGGAGTTCTTCTCATCCTCAATAGTTCTTAGCCTTCCTTCCCATTTCTCTTCCAGCTGCTTTATCTGGTCTTCATGCACCCTTTTTATTTCTAGCAATGAATTGTCCAGCTCCTTCACCCTTTTTACTTTGTCTTCAAGTTGAGCATCTTTGACAATCATTGACACTTTGTGCAACTTCTCCAGTGCATGAAACACATCTTTGATTATTACTTTAAATACTTCTTTCTCAGAAAGGCTTCTCTGCAATTCTTCAGCAGTGTCTTCATATCTTTCATTGCAAAGAGAAATGGTTTCATCTTTAGCCTTCACCAGCTTTCTGAGAGTGTTGGTTATGCCAACCCTTTTTGCCAATTGATCTTCCATTGCATTGGCTTCTTCTTCTAACTGTGATTTTTCTTCATGAAGATCATGGATGCCTGTAGCTATACACTTTGCCACTTCCAGGGGAACTGTCTTCTGAAGATATTTTAGTGCACTCTGAAGATCATTCATTGTTTCAACTTCATCACAGCTAGGACAGGCTTTCTTCATCTTCTTGGCCTGTTTCTTCTTTCTATTTTTCTGAGTCTTGGCAGATATCTCCATTTGAGGCTGGTCGCTCGTTTCCTCAAATCTGCACTTCATAAAGACTCCCTTGGATCTTTTAGAGGTAACCTCCCTCTGATACCAATTGAAGTGCCCAAATCAGTGTGAATCACTGAGAGGGGGAGGGGGTGAATCAGTGATCCCTTTAAACTTTTTACTAATTGATTCTTTATCAATTAAACCTTTATGGCTGGTTAAAGCCTCGATCCACTCTTCCTGTATCTCTCACCTTTCCACGAATGATGCAGTAAATGTAAAGGCACTGGACACAAGGATTTACAAGGTTCGGAACCAAAGGCCTACATCCTTGCCATGCTCTCCCAGCATGGATTCTCCATTATAACCTGTTAAAATTACAATGGTCGATACAGCTTCCCACCGTATCTCTCCTGAGTCCCACAGAAGGGTCTTTATACTGCGTCCCACAGTGTTACCAGAGTCCCACTGACCTGCTCCAGAATCCCACTGAAGACTTCTTCTCCCTGAGTCCCACAGGGTCTTCTCCTAGCTCCTCGAGTCACACGAGTAGCTCTTCTTCACTTTAAGTTCTTCAAGTAACTTCAGCAGCCTGGGATAAAGGCTGCTGGCCTTGCTCTTCTCTTCTGATCACTTGTGGTTGATCAGGGCTTCTCGTCTAGCTCAGGCTTTATCTCCTTCTTCAGGATGACCTGGCTTCTCTCCAGCTACTGAATACTCAGACAACTGATATCTTTAACATCAGTCTGGTCCAGTCTCACTTCACATCATCTTCATGCACTGAATGCATGGCAACTCTGAATCCTCATGCACTGACTGCATGGCCTTCTCAAATCTCTTTAAGAACTCCTGGTCTTGGACAACTCAAACACACACCACTGTTTTAAGCTTGTTCAGTGTGCGCGTGCATGCATGCATGCATGCACTTCCCTTTTTCTCTTCTTGGTGCAGTAAACCCTTAGAGGGTGTAATTCTTTTCAGCGCACACCTACTTCTCAGACTTCACACACTTTATGCAATTTGTCTACACACATAAATGTGTGTTCTTCTTTGTGTGGATGTCCTCCCTTTTCTTCTTCTAAGTGTATACACACTTCTTAGTGCACACACCTAGGTTAGGCCTTCTTGTCTCTTTGCACACAAAACTTCTTCACCTTGGCACACACTTGAGCTTGGCCTTCACACTTCTTGTTGCACACTCTTAAATGGTCGTAGGGTGTTCCTCTTCAATTTTCACACACACACACTCAAATGAGGTGTGGTCTTCACTTCACCCACACAAGGCTACGGCCTTTCACTTCCTTTGCACACAAGATTTATTCTTTTATTCTTCTTTGCACACACCCAAGGTATCCTCGGCCTTCTTCCTTCATTGCACACACAAAGGCTATGGCCTTGGGTTCTCTTGAATGCAAATAAACTGTAGGGTCTTCCTTCTCCACTTACCACACACACACAAATGTGTGGTCTTTACTTCACCCACTTGCACACACACTGCCACGGCCCTTTCTTTATTCTTGCACACACAAAAAAACTCGGCCTTCTCCTTTGAACACACAACACCTTCTACCTCAAACAGAGCGCGCAAGGTGTGATCTCCTCGGGTGCAAGGTGCAAATGCCGCGGGGTGCACAAGCACTCGGGTGTGCAGGATGCAACACCACGAGGTGCGCAAGCCACAATGGTGAGGACACCTTGGGCGTGCAAGCTACTCCTACCGCGCAAGTGTGCGGGCAGAGAGAGCTCTTCCTGATGCGCAAGTGAGGCGCACAGGGGACTCCTCTTCTTGTCGCGCAAAGGTGTTGCGCGCAAGGGACTCCAGCCGTGCAAGTAAACTTGCACGGGGCTTCTTCTTCGCGAGGCAGAGCACACGCGGGACTTTGGGTTTTCAACATAACTTCAGCAAACACTCCAAGGCCTCGGGCTCTCTTTATATAGGCAGAGAAAACGCCTATGTCCATCCGCGTGTTGAATCTTGAATCACCGAAGATTTCGGATCTTCAAAACCTTTACAAATTTTGCATTTTCTCTTCGGTGCACGCGGGTTCTTTTATTATTTATTTTTCCTCCACGTGCATGCGACTTAGAACGCATGCACGACCTTCCTTCGATCCAAAACATGCAAGCATGAACACCCAAACCTCGGCAACTTCGTCTTGCCTCGGCCGGATATCAAAACTCTCCAAACATTGCATGCAAGTGTATTTTTAAGCATGGATCGGTTCAGTAGGTCCAGACGAGCTCAATGGAGCCTTCGGCTTCGAAAATGGTGGCCCGGAGCTCGAAATCGGTGCTTGGGTTGCTCCTGGTTCGACGGAGCTCACGGGGAGCCTTCGGCTGAGCTCGAGGAAGGAGACGAGCTCTCGGCTGTCGGATGCGATGTTAAACGGCCAGGATCAGATCATCGCCGCGGAGATGGATCGTGCGGCGTGGATAAAGCGCGCGATGGCTCGGACGGCCAGGATTCGCTCCCGGTGATTTTTCCGCATCCCACATCGAAACGGGGCGCGGTTTTCTCGCGGCTTATCAACTAAGCGCTCCCCCAACCGGCTCAGTTGAATCATCTCCCCCCACGGTGCCGCCCCGCACCGTGTTCTCCCTGCGAGCGCCCTCTGCGCCCACTCTGCTCCCTGCGGGCGCGCTCCTAGCGCCCACTATGCACCTCGGGCGCGCGGGCTTCACCACCGCGTGCCCTCGGGGGCTTATACACGCCCCCCCTGCCTCTCGGGCTGGCCACATGGGATCCCCCCTTGGGCGTGGCGCCTTAGGCCCACATGTTCCTTGGGGGTTGAACCCTTAAGGCTGGCTTGAGATGGCTACTTTTTTTGCAAGTAATAGAACAAGTACTTTGTTAAAAACAAAGTAACCAAGTTCAAATGCCAAATGCCACAACTCTTCATCTTCTCCCAAGCCATTCTTTTTCTCCTCCATTTGTCTTCTTCTTCTTAAGAATTCCTCCATTCATCCTCAACATTTATTTATGACTTAGGAATGGAAATTCTTGAAGGTTCTTCTTCTTCAACCGAACTCCTGAATCACTTAAATTCTTCAATAAACTTCATTGATCAAATCAGAGATCAATTGGATCTTCTTCTGATTCACATGCACTAAGAGTTAGTACATGGACTTCTTTAATCCACTTCATCCACTTAGAAGTTGTGGATGGATCTCCTGCTTCTCCTCATGCATTGTCAATACAATACATGGTCTTCAAACAATATTGTGACTTTGTATCCAGTTGATACAAGTTCTATGAACTTAAAGATCTGCTCAACAATCATCAGATGTTCATGGAAAATGTTTCAACCACATCTCCTATGTCACTTAGTGAATCTCCTAAGTGACATGTCTCTAAGTACCATGGCCATTCTCCTTCACCACCAACACCATCACAACCTTTGGCATTCACATCTTGACAATTCTTGACATCCATTCATTCTAATACAACAACATGTCTCATTGACAACAAATGCAACACAGTGCACTTCAATCTCCCCCTTTGTATTTGTTGTCAATACACTCCTTTAGCACATATGAATGGGTCAATATGTGTGCCAATATTTTCTCCCCCTTATTGGAAATCAAATGAAAAGGTGTGGTGTGGTTCACTTTCAAAAATATCTCTTCCTCCCTTTGAATAGCATCTTCTTGAAAATCACTAAGAGAGGGATGATGCCACATGTTCTTCTTTAGCAAAGAACCTTTAGTAAATCAACTCTAAGTCTACTTGGGCTAACCCGGTGTAGAAAACAAGAGTGATATAACCAAGATTTTTCAATGTTGTCCACAATTCTCTACACTTGTGAGATCATGCTTGGGGGTTTGAAATTTTTCAGATGTAACAATGAATTTGCTAAATCCTGCACAACTTCACAAAACTCATTAGAAAGTTCAGGTGCAAAGATAAAGCTCCCCCTTTCATCCATTTGTCTTTAATCCATACTCCCCCCTTAATTGACAAGATAAACTCAATTAAGAAACAAGGGATGAAAGTATGATTGGAATACCTTCACTTTTCTTCAAGATGGTATTAATCTAAGAATCCCATCTTCTTCAGATTAGCTCCCCCTCAAGGGGTGCACTCCATTCTTTCCAAACCATCCTCCAGTTGAGAATGATCATCATCTTCAATTCCCTGTAATGTTAGCACATGTAAATGCAAGTGATTAGGGAATAAGATGGAACCTCCTTGGTTCATCAATGTGAACAACAAGGTTGAGAAGATTCTCTCAACCGAGATGTCCCATTTTCACCATTCTTCACACTTGCACATTTGATCTTCAATGATGTTGGTGCTGGTGTGGATCTCAAAACATCTTAATGTGAAACCTTCTTCTTCCCTTTTGCTTTAGCAATTTCCAGAGCTTCATCTTCAACTCTTTGTAGTTCTCTGGAAAGTTGCAACTGATGTGGCCATATGACAAGTAAATCATTTGGAAGAGTGGCCCCAGTTCTGGAAGTTCCACATGGTTCTTTGGATGCTGCTAAGCTACCTCTCTTAGGAAACTTATTTTCAATCAATCCCTTCTTCTTCTGGATTGATTGTCTTTTGGAGTTTAGTCTGCTTCTATTTAGTTTCATGGCTTCTTTACAAAGGTCCATGATGTGTCCTTTCTTTCCACAGTAGAAGCATGTTTTCTTGGTGGCTCTTCTTGATGCATCACCCTTCTTGGATTTGAATTCCAAGGACTTCTCTTCCTTTTTCATAATCTTCTTGGGAGAATCTTCCACATTCTTATGTTTTCTTCCCAAGGATTCTTTCTGAGCCAGGTTCTGTGATCTTTTCTTCTTTCCAGCTTTGGATACAGTTGGAGATTGGCATGTATCTTTTTGACCACTTTTGCAATCATCCCAGATGTTGTCAAGTAATCCAAATCTATTTGCAGTAAACAGATGTCTCTGGACCTGTGGATGCTGCTTCTTTTCTTATGGCTTGCTCCCCCTAGGCATGGACTTCCTTTGTGCTTTGACATTTAGTGGATTGTACCAACAATCCTTTGCACAGTTCCCATACTTGTTACAACACCAGCATTGTCCCACGAATCTTGACCTCTTCAGTCCTTCTGATTGTAGGGTACTTTTCTTGACCTGTTGTGCTGTTTCAGGAGAGCTCTGCTTCTTTACTGTCTTCATCCATATTTGTTTGGAATTATTCTTCCATCCTACACTTTTTGTGGAAACACAATTAGAAGCATTAGTACAAGATGGGATGGATGGTACCTTCCTTTTAGAAGATGTTGCCCTTTCATTAGAGGATGTCTTTCTTTTAGAATCATCCTTCTCAAAGCATACTTGAGTAGCAACATTTCTCCTTTCAGCTGACTGGGAGGCTTTGGCTTTGGGTGATTGCTGATTGTTCAATATCACCTCCAGTTCTAAGCATTTCATATTGAGGGAGTTCTTCTCATCCTCAATAGTTCTTAGCCTTCCTTCCCATTTCTCTTCCAGCTGCTTTATCTGGTCTTCATGCACCCTTTTTATTTCTAGCAATGAATTGTCCAGCTCCTTCACCCTTTTTACTTTGTCTGTAAGTTGAGAATATTTGACAATCATTGACACTTTGTGCAACTTCTCCAGTGCATGAAACACATCTTTGATTATTACTTTAAATACTTCTTTCTCAGAAAGGCTTCTCTGCAATTCTTCAGCAGTGTCTTCATATCTTTCATTGCAAAGAGAAATGGTGTCATCTTTAGCCTTCACCAGCTTTCCGAGAGTGTTGGTTATGCCAACCCTTTTTGCCAATTGATCTTCCATTGCATTGGATTCTTCTTCTAACTGTGATTTTTCTTCATGAAGATCATGGATGCCTGTAGCTATACACTTTGCCACTTCCATGGGAACTGTCTTCTGAAGATATTTGAGTGCACTCTGAAGATCATTCATTGTTTCAACTTCATCACAGCTAGGACAGGCTTTCTTCATCTTCTTGGAATGTTTCTTCTTTCTATTTTTCTGATTCTTGGCAGATATCTCCATTTGAGGCTGGTCGCTCGTTTCCTCAAATCTGCACTTCATAAAGACTCCCTTGGATCTTTTAGAGGTAACCTCCCTCTGATACCAATTGAAGTGCCCAGATCAGTGTGAATCACTGAGAGGGGGAGGGGGTGAATCAGTGATCCCTTTAAACTTTTTACTAATTGATTCTTTATCAATTAAACCTCTATGGCTGGTTAAAGCCTCGATCCACTCTTCCTGTATCTCTCACCTTTCCACGAATGATGCAGTAAATGTAAAGGCACTGGACACAAGGATTTACAAGGTTCGGCACCAAAGGCCTACATCCTTGCCATGCTCTCCCAGTATGGATTCTCCATTATAACCTGTTAAAATTACAATGGTCGATACAGCTTCCCACCGTATCTCTCCTGAGTCCCACAGGAGGGTCTTTATACTGCGTCCCACAGTGTTACCAGAGTCCCACTGGCCTGCTCCAGAATCCCACTGAAGACTTCTTCTCCCTGAGTCCCACAGGGTCTTCTCTTGGCTCCAAGAGTCACACGAGTAGCTCTTCTTCACTTTAAGTTCTTCAAGTAACTTCAGCAGCCTGGGATAAAGGCTGCTGGCCTTGCTCTTCTCTTCTGATCACTTGTGGTTGATCAGGGCTTCTCGTCTAGCTCAGGCTTTATCTCCTTCTTCAGGATGACCTGGCTTCTCTCCAGCTACTGAATACTCAGACAACTGATATCTTTAACTTCAGTCTGGTCCAGTCTCACTTCACATCATCTTCATGCACTGAATGCATGGCAACTCTGAATCCTCATGCACTGACTGCATGGCGCTCTCAAATCTCTTCAAGAACTCCTGGTCTTGGACAACTCAAACACACACCACTGATTTAATCTTGTTCAGTGTGCGCGTGCATGCATGCATGCATGCACTTCCCTTTTTCTCTTCTTGGTGCAGTAAACCCTTAGAGGGTGTAATTCTTTTCAGCACACACCTACTTCTCAGACTTCACACACTTTATGCAATTTGTCTACAGACATAAATGTGTGTTCTTCTTTGTGTGGATTTCCTCCCTTTTCTTCTTCTAAGTGTATACACACTTCTTAGTGCACACACCTAGGTTCGGCCTTCTTGTCTCTTTGCACACAAAACTTCTTCACTTTGGCACACACTTGAGCTTGGCCTTCACACTTCTTGTTGCACACCCTTAAATGGTTGTAGGGTGTTCCTCTTCAATTTTCACACACACACACTCAAATGAGGTGTGGTATTCACTTCACCCACACAAGGCTACGGCCTTTCACTTCCTTTGCACACAAGATTTATTCTTTTATTCTTCTTTGCACACACCCAAGGTATCATCGGCCTTCTTCCTTCGTTGCACACACAAAGGCTACGGCCTTGGGTTCTCTTGAATGAAAATAAACCGTAGGGTCTTCCTTCTCCACTTACCACACACACACAAATGTGTGGTCTTTACTTCACCCACTTGCACACACACTGCCACGGCCCTTTCTTTATTCTTGCACACAAAAAAAAACTCGGCCTTCTCCTTTGAACACACAACACCTTCTGCCTCAAACAGAGCGCGCAAGGTGTGATCTCCTCGGGTGCAAGGTGCAAATGCCGCGGGGTGCACAAGCACTCGGGTGTGCAGGATGCAACACCACGAGGCGCGCAAGCCACAAGGGTGAGGACACCTTGGGCACGCAAGCTACTCCTACCGCGCAAGTGTGCGGGCAGAGAGAGCTCTTCCTGATGCGCAAGTGAGGCGCACAGGGGACTCCTCTTCTTGTCGCGCAAAGGTGTTGCGCGCAAGGGACTCCAGCCGTGCAAGTAAACTTGCACGTGGCTTCTTCTTCGCGAGGCAGAGCACACGCGGGACTTCGGGTTTTCAACAGAACTTCAGCAAACACTCCAAGGCCTCGGGCTCTCTTTATATAGGCAGAGAAAACGCCTCTGTCCATCCACGTGTTGAATCTTGAATCACTGAAGATTTCGGATCTTCAAAACCTTTCCAAATTTTGCGTTTTCTCTTCGGTGCACGCGGGTTCTTTTATTATTTATTTTTCCTCCACGTGCATGCGACTTAGAACGCATGCACGGCCTTCCTTCGATCCAAAACATGTAAGCATGAACACCCAAACCTCGGCAACTTCGTCTTGCCTCGGGCGGATATCAAAACTCTCCAAACATTGCATGCAAGTGTATTTTTAAGCATGGATCGGTTCAGTAGGTCCAGACGAGATCAATGGAGCCTTCGGCTTCGAAAATGGTGGCTCGGAGCTCGAAATCTGTGCTTGGGTTGCTCCTGGTTCGACGGAGCTCACGGGGAGCCTTCGGCTGAGCTCGAGGAAGGAGACGAGCTCTCGGCCGTCGGATGCGATGTTAAACGGCCAGGATCAGATCATCGCCGCGGAGATGGATCGTGCGGCGTGGATAAAGCGTGAGATGGCTCGGACGGCCAGGATTCGCTCCCGGTGATTTTTCCGCGTCCCACATCGAAACGGGGCGCGGTTTTCTCGCGGCTTATCAACTAAGCGCTCCCCCAACCGGCTCAGTTGAATCCTCTCCCCCCACGGTGCTACCCCGCACCGTGTTCTCCCTGCGGGCGCGCTCTGCGCCCACTCCGCTCCCTGCGGGCGCGCTCCTAGCACCCACTATGCACCTCGGGCGCGCGGGCTTCACCACCGCGTGCCCTCGGGGGCTTATACACGGCCCCCTGCCTCTCGGGCTGGCCACATGGGATCCCCCCTTGGGCGTGGCGCCTTAGGCCCACATGTCCCTTGGGGGTTGAACCCTTAAGGCTGGCTTGAGATGGCTACTTTTTTTGCAAGTAATAGAACAAGTACTTTGTTAAAAACAAAGTAACCAAGTTCAAATGCCAAATGCCACAACTCTTCATCTTCTCCCAAGCCATTCTTCTTCTCCTCCATTTGTCTTCTTCTTCTTAAGAATTCCTCCATTCATCCTCAACATTTATTTATCACTTAGGAATGGAAATTCTTGAAGGTTCTTCTTCTTCAACCGAAATCCTGAATCACTTAAATTCTTCAATAAACTTCATTGATCAAATCAGAGATCAATTGGATCTTCTTCTGATTCACATGCACTAAGAGTTAGTACATGGACTTCTTTAATCCACTTCATCCACTTAGAAGTTGTGGATGGATCTCCTGCTTCTCCTCATGCATTGTCAATACAATACATGGTCTTCAAACAATGTTGTGACTTTGTATCCAGTTGATACAAGTTCTATGAACTTAAAGATCAACTCAACAATCGTCAGATGTTCATGGAAAATGTTTCAACCACATCTCCTATGTCACTTAGTGAATCTCCTAAGTGACATGTCTCTAAGTACCATGGCCATTCTCCTTCACCACCAACACCATCACAACCTTTGGCATTCACATCTTGACAATTCTTGACATCCATTCATTCTAAGACAACAACATGTCTCATTGACAACAAATGCAACACAGTGCACTTCATTCTTCAATCATATGTGTTTTCCAAAAATCCTTTACCTAATGAATTAGATTATTCTATAAATTTTTTTCCTTATATCAAATATTCTCAATAGTTTTTTTCTCTCTATGTGTGGGTTGACAGCATCACAGGGACATCGGGCCAGATGTTCATGTCAGATGTTATGATAACTGGTAGTTAACCAATAGTAGTTAAGTGTATAGAGAATCCTTATTTTTGTTATTATATTGATTATTCATGCACATAAAATCCTTGTTTAGGAACCATTGATCAATGGATCAAATAGAAATCAATATTCTCCCAATATTTGAGGCTAATTTGTCTTTAATAACAAAAATATATGCACAAATATTGGATTTTAGAAGGTTTTTCTACATTCCCTCTTACAAACTAGATGAAATATTTAACTCCATATTCATATTCATTTATTAAACTATTAGTGTACATATACTTTAAATTATTATCCATCCTATTGGATTCATAAATGATTAATTTTATACAACATATAAATAAATACACACAAGATATTCATTATCAAAAGTGAATGTTATAAACAATTATAATAAGGGAAACTCAACATTTGATTTTTTGAAATAATTTCAATATGTTGAAGAAAATGGATAATTAAATTTAAGAAAATAATTACCCCACGTCAAACATTTATTAAATTCTATAAACCAATGAAAATATTAGATACGAAATTAAGGAGTAATATGAAACTCAAATATGATAAACAAGAATAATAAACTCTCATTCAATCAACAAGAATATAAAAACATGTACTAGAAAAAGTGATGTTGAAACCTAAGGAATTATTACATTTAAAATTAATTGTATATAAAAAATTTAAAACATATCAAGACTCTAGGGATGTCATACTACCATACTGACCTATCCCAAAGAAATTCAAGGTAATCCGACTAGATGTAAAACAATTAATTACTAATGGCTTACATGAATTGGAATTACATCAAAAAAAAGATATTTTTATCACAATTTAATATAATAATAATTTTTGTAAATTGAAATAGGTGATGTATGAATTTAAACAAGAACTAAGATATTGGTATTGAAGATTAAATGAATTATAAAAGAAACATAAATTACTAAAATGAGGAATTGTTCATAAACATTACATAAAAAAAATTTAAGGATATATTGAATGTTTTTATAAATTTAAATGGCATAGTATATAGAGAATCAAGAGATAAATTATGATAATAATGTTCTATGTTAACAATTACCATTGTTTAAATGTTGATGATTAGTGATTTGACAATTTCTTTCATTTATAGGTGACTCATGGAATTTATGGGATGTTTATTTCCCAATTCAAGTATATGTGGTAAGTGTTTATAGATTTCAAAAGGAATATTGAAAACTCATGTTTACACCCATTGCAAATTGAATAAAATTTTCAAATTTTGTGGGTGGAATGTCAATCTATATCATGATAGTGTCCAAGGGACATTCTCAACCCCCCTCAGACTGGGAACATGCACCGGGGCATGAAAAATGACATTGTGGAAATGATTTGAGAAAAAAAACTAGAAGAAAAAAATTTTAAATAACAACTACCATTTAGTATCTATACATTGGATTATCACACCAACCTTGATAAGTAGGAAAAAAAGAAGATATTAAGTAGTATAATATAAAATAAATCCCTTAACCTACCTTCAACCCCATCACAAACAAAATCCAAAATTACAATTTATAAAATTTCACATGCATGGAATACATTGATAAAATAAAAAATGAAAAATATGTATGATAATATTGGATGATCAATTGGGGAAATGTAAAAAAAATAAAACAATCAACTAAACTCAATGTTACTTTACGTGTAATCATTGAGTCCAGAAATAATAAACTCTCTGTGAGCGAACAAGAGTTGAATCAAAATGGGAATATTAGAAAATCAAAAGGCCCACCACACTAGTATACAATAATCAGACCAAAAATAATGACATCTTCAAAGAATAAATCTATTACGAAACCAAAAATACACAAACAAAATTAGGACAACTTCACTTGGTTGAAAATAATCTGAGACCCTCTTTGAAAACCCTAATTGAAGTAGAACATTGGATGTAAGTTGAGATGTTCGAGCAACTAGAGGTAGTCGAGTACTGTGAATCGAGGATCTATTCAAGAAGGATGTGTGTCAGTAGTCGGTGGATTCCACAGAAAGCGTCTGATATCAAGATAGGTTCGCAAATGGTTAGAGTTTTTAATGTGATCGAGACACTTTTATCAGTGTTTTTTTGGCACTGATAAAACCTATATTTATCAGCACTAAACATATAGCAATGAAAATTTTTCATGTTAGGAGTTCTTTGTTTAGCACTGATAAAGCGTCATTTTTTTCAGTGTGAAAAAATTGATGTTTATGATTCTTTTATCAGTGCTTATTACTTAAGCACTATTAAAGAATTTATAATTATAATTATAAATAATTTTTTTAAATATTTATAAATACTTAATATATATATATATAGTTAATATGTTCCTTTTTAAACATATTTATTATAATTTTATAATTATTTATTTATAATTATTTATTTAGAATTATAGAAATATTTTTGAAAAATATTATTTATATCATCATATATATTTATATAATTATACATATAAATATATATATTAAATATATATATAGTAAATATATTAATTATTTAAGTAAATTTGTTATAAATTTATTAATTATTTAAATATATATTATTATTTATTTATAATTATATAAATACTTGTAAAAATATTTATTTATTTATAATTATTAATATATAATTGTATAAATTTATTAAATGTACATTTATAAATATATTTATTTATAAATATTTTTTAACCAATTTTATTTTAACATTAGTAAGGAATATCTAATTTTAAGTGCATTCATATTTGTTTAAAATGAGTAAAATTAAATAAATTAAGAATAAGTACACTTTAAAAATATTGAAAAATGGATAAGTTTTATGTGTGTGCATTGTATATAAAAATGAATTAATTAAATATATATGAAATCAGTGCAACACAGATTTGATATATGTTAAATTGAAAATTCAAACAATATTTAATTATTTGTTAAGTACTTTTCAATTAGTCAATATTTTTAATTCAAATTATTTTTTAATTATAAACCATTATTCAATAAATATATGACTATTTAATGTAAAGCACATAAATATTTTTTAATATATAAATTTTACTTATACACATTAATATATATCTATATATATTATATATACAATTTAATTGCATTAATTATCATAATTACATAAGTAATAAAATTTTTAATATTTAATGAGGTATAATAAATTTATTCAATTATATCAATAATTATTTAATTGATAAAATTTGTAATATTTTTTTAATACACTCAATTTTCCTTTTTATTTTATTTAACTATTTCATTTTATTTATTCCAACCTTTATCAGTGCTAAAAATCACTAATGAGATAAATATTTATCAGTGTTAAAAATAAAGCACAAATAAATGTTACCCTTTATTAGCACTAAAAATAAATCACTAATAAGGGATACCCAATATTTTTGCTAAAAATAAAGCACCGATAAATGATCCATTTATCAGTGCGAAACAATCATTGATAAAAGGTTAGATTTATCATCGCTTTACTTAGTGCTAATAAATATTCCATTTATTATTTTTTTGTAGTGCTGATAAATACCCACACTATTAAAGGATTATCTTGTAGTAGTGTTGTGCCACATCAATTATCTTATGGCTATTTTCTCTAAGTGCTTCCTCATTTAAGTTTCTTAGTCATATTTTTTCTTAATGTCTGAATCTTCTATATAAAGTCCCAATATAATGGAACCTGTGAAGGATTACTAAAAATTGTATGTTTCTAGGGAAAGGTTAGTAGCGGAATCCTTTTATGAAAAGTATGATTTGTATCTAAGGAGTTTAATAGATTTCCATTGATGGAAATCATTATGTGATTAACAAACTAATGTAGAATGTGATTTGTTTTACTTAGATTTGATTATAGATTTTTATACCTAAATTAAGTTCTTTAATGAAAATTAAAAAGATATTTTTCATTCCAAATCTTTGATAAAAGTTAAAATATGTCATCTATGGAATACACATGATTCCAAGGAATTTTAGACGAAGGAGATGATTTTTTCCGTCACATAAACGAGCTGATTCAAAGGGTACGTTTAACAAATAAAGAGCCTAAAATTTTTTGTTTAAAAATACCTCTGGTGATAAACCAAGAATGGTTACCCATATCATTCTGGATCATAGAGTTATAGCTCTTCAGATCAAAGGGTTTCTAATTATGAGAATGGGAGAGAGATACTCTGAAAGTATCTGATGTCTTTATTTTAGATTTCATGGTTAACATGAAGAAAATCAATTTAACTGGTTTAGTTCTTTTAAAAATCAAGAATATAAAATCTCATTCAATCAAGTCTTAGATTACAATCTTTTTGGCTTTGATAATCAAGGTGATTGAATTAAATTTGAAACATTTAAACATATAAATAAATCCAAGGATTTCAGATAAAAGATTGTGTTCATATGTGATGAAACCGTAAAATGTATGATTTATTCCTTTGATACTAAATCAAAGATGTTTTTAAAGAATACCTAGGCTTCTACATATGAATAAATACCATATTCTTAGTCAAAAAAAGATGTGAAGTTTCATAATAAGGTAAATTTTGATTCTCATTCCCCAAAAGAAAAAAAATAAAGTCTTAGATAATGTTGCTGCATAATGGAGAAAGAAAAAATAATAATGATGGAGATCCTCAGGTTGGACTCAACGCAGTAGAAGCTATACCTTTAAAGTTTCATGGATAAGAAATTCAAGAAAAATAATCTAGAGAGAAGAAACAAAATAATAAACTTCAAAGTATAGATTTAGTTGATTCCTTAATAAAAGGAGTATAGGTTGCTTCTGAAAACATTTGTTTATCATATTTGGATGTTGAATTGTCTTTTCTAGAAACCGCTCAAGTTGATTTCGATGTTACCACTATTGTATAAAAAGAAAAAGCTTTTTTATGAATAAATATTTTATTCCCACTTTTAAAGGTGATTTAAGGTCAATAGAACAACTATTTGATGATTTTCAAAAATAAATGGAAGAAGGTTCAATAGAAATTGAAATTCTAGAAAAAGAAAGTAAAGGTGTTGAAGAAGACAATGTTTACAAAATCATAGAAGGGTATGAAGAAGAAGAATAAGTATATGATAAATAAAATCAAAATATTTATAAATATTATCTTACATCTTATAATATCTCTTTAAATACACCACAATCTTACATAAAGAATTGTCTCTTTTGGGTAATCCAAAAGAAAAATTCAAAAGTTTAGACAACCAAAAGCCCCTTAAATTCCAGAACTCAATTCTCATCTAAATAATATGAGCATGATTGGAACCAAAATATATAATGTGGTAATGGTATTTATGTTAATGTCAATACTAATGATATTTCAGATGGAACCCAAGTTAAACAAAGTATTGAGTAATCTGTGTCAATGAAAGTTGAAAGTGAAAAAAAAAACAAGTGGAAGTCAAAATATATCATCCAATTTTTTTGAGATTAAAAGAATTGATTTAGTTGATAAAATCACATTCCAAGTAATTCATTATAATGCTAAATATTTATAGATACTTGAAGAAATAACTCCTTAATTTCCCTGGATAGAATTAATGATTTATTTAGTCCATGAAAATCAAATTCAGAAATTCTAATCAGTTAAATTTTTATTAAAGTGTTATCTGGAATTAGGTTGAACTAAAAGTACATTATGAAAGTTATCAAGACCATAAGAAAACATGCATAAAATTTGTGAAATGGTTACATAATATTGATGTTGATACCAAATTATAGGATCAATTTACTTAGGAATTAAATAAATACATCGATGAATATGTATAAGCCTTCAATGAATTTTCAAATAATACGGTTGGGAGAGTAATGTTTTGTAAAAGAGTTACATAATTAATCTAAAAATAATACTATGACTGTAAATGAGATTATTTGAAGGATTAGATATTTTGAGTATCAGATAAGAAGAATTAAAAATCATAAGGAGGAAGTAAATGACCTACAAAATGTGTTTTCTCAAATAATTCCAATACAAGAATAAAGAATTTAGATAAAAGAAGAAAATATTTGGAATCAGGATAAATGGTTATAGGATCTGTAAAATGAGAATCAGTCTTAAAAATATTTAATTGAAAAACAAGAAGAATATAGGAAGGATAACAAGAAATTAAATACAATCATGAAATATTTAATTCCAATGAAAGATTAAATTTTTCAAATTGCACTCCTTTTGTAATTTCATTTGGATAATTTTTTACCCATATGAAATGAGTTAACTATTCCTCTCATTCAATTATGATTTCCTGAATGTTTTCTTAATTCTGTTTAGTTTAATATTCTTTTATAATTTTTGTGAATAAATATATAGTTCATTGTTTTTATTTTTCATATCTTTTAACTAACCCTTTTTATGTATTATAAGACATTCCCCCATTTATTTTTGAAAATAACTAAGGGGCTAGTTCCTTAAAAAGGGGTATATGTCTAAGTAAGGTCAGAGAAATATCTTTAAAGAATATAATATGATCCATAGGGGGATTTCATATCGTATAGGGGAGTTGGTTTTATTCATCATTTTATTAAAATTATTTATACACTCAATGATAGATATGTATTACTATCTAAATTCTTAATATGGTGTAGCTAAAATAGAATGGAATAAAGTTTTCTTTAAAATTTATCTCTTATTTAAGTCTTTTGATTTGTGTTTTCCCAAAAGGGAGAGATTTTTTAGTCAAAAGTTTCTTTATGGCCTTTTCATTCCTTTAGTTTTAGAAATCACAAACTCTTACTTAAATTACATGATTTTTAACTTTTTATGTCCAATGTATTTTTACAATTTTTTTTATAGAAAACATATCCATTTACCATAATTATAAATAGTTCTAAAGTATTTAAAGACTTAAAATAATTTTATCCATTATGATTATTATAATTAATATATAATGGAATATAATCAGATTCATCTCTTATAAATTATGTTATAAAACATTCTATCTTTCCTTTAATACTGAAAAATTTCAAATATATTGATAGCATAACTGATAAAACATTCTATACATATCCATAGTGGTCATTGTAATTATATGAATAAAGAAATCAATCAGATTAAATTTAGGTTAAATATTCAATACAGAAAACTATATTATTTTATAATTGAGTAACTTTTAAACTATAATGATGTAAAACAAAACAACGCCAGACCATCTATTATAATACGACCATTAAAGTGTGAGGTGTCCAAGTCCTTGTGAAAAACATAGAGAAAATATGACTGTTGGATGATCAAGATGACCGTTAAAATCATTCATATAAATACCTAGTAATTTAAATAGTTTGAAAAGGGGAAAATAAGAAAAATAGTGGTAGATTCTATTTCAATCTCAAAAATTATAATGACTAAAAAGTGTGAAAAACTTGTTCGTAGTCTCTTTTATTGCTATAGAGAGATTCATTCTTAACGAAACCTTGTCAGGTTGTCTCTCCAAGAAATTGTTTGGTAATTGCACGGTGTGTTCCGGTTGTATAAAGATGATCAACATCTTATAAGGCTATGAAGACATAAATTTAATCAATTTGATCAGGGGATTGTGGGGATAGAAATATAGAATCCAATCCATCGGATCGAGGGTTTCTTGAGGATAGGCATATAGAGAAGCTGATCATCCAATCAAGGGCTCATAGGGATAGTAAGATAGACTGATCATTGTATCAAGGTCTTCCAGGTAAGGGAAAGATAGAATTTCTTGTATGTATAAATCAATGAAACTTCATCTTAGTTTATTCGACACCCTACTCATTGGGATAAAAGAACATTATTCATTTGTATTAGTTGTTTTCATACAAATATTTTATTCCTGCTTCATATAATAGAAACTGATACTTTTATATTCATCCTTATATTTGTATATTGTTTATCATAATTTATTTAATTATGATACAATTTTTTTTACTATAACTACGTTTTTATATGCTTTACGTAATGCCCCGACCCCAGCTACCCAGATTCAGTGCATTATTTTAATACATTGGCATGATCACATAAGATCAAGTCCTGAAGGAACGATTAGTTTAGTAGCCTTGGAATCACTATATACATTCATAAAGTTTACATTACATCATAAAATGAAAACTACAACAACAAAGTCTCCATATTCCAAACTCATATCCCCTCATACTATCCCTGCAGGTCATTCATAAAATACTTTTTCACATCCTGGGAAAAATAAATCATAGAAAGGGTGATCTCAGATGCCTAGTAAGAATAACAATATAGCAGAAGCTTTCATAAATAAGTATAAACATTTAATGCAATGTATAACAAAAACAAAATCCTTTTAAACATGAACAGCAGCATAATATGGCAGAAATAAAATGAAATAATTCCATTTACTTATTCACATGGATATTTTACTAGTTGAATACTCACAAACAATATAAATAACCACTTTCATAATGATAGAATGCATAATTTCATACTATCATAACCACGTAGCCATGGCCTAGTTACAAGAATACAAATAAGATTTTGTCAAGGCCTCGTGCCAAGACACTAGTTTGTCTCATGAGACCTACCGATGCATCGAGGAGCTATAGAGGTCTCCACACGTCACATACTACGTCCAATGTATTCCTCATGTGAAAATGTTTAAACATAACATAGACATTCGTATTAAAACTAGCATATGAAATTCCAATTCTTTATCCATAAACCATGAATGGTATAATAATAACACATATAAAGTCAAATATATCACAAAACCATCAATAAAATATGGAAGTTTTATATAATAACAAATTAACTTCAAATAATCTTGAAATCCATCAAAGGATGTTGACATAGATGAAATCAAAACTATTTGAGAGAAATATCTCTTTTTTAAAATTAATTTCAAAGAAATATAATTATAAAATATAACATTTACTTTGAAAATATCATTATAAGATTGTAAGGGAATCTTCGAAGATTTTATAATGGTGGAAAATAGCCGCACCCACCGTGTAAGTTAAAAAATACATTCTTACCTTAATTCTGTCGAAAAGGATAAAAAGGAATTTGTTTGGAAAAAGACAGAATGATTCCTTTATAAACATTTTATAAAAAGTCAACAAGGGTATAAATTACTTTAACCCATAGTCTGTAAAATTGTAATAATTATTTTAAATGCATTTTTAAGTAACATATATGTGGATGATAAAGAGGTCCTAGTAGATAATTACGTATAAACAACCTCAGATAATGAAGAGATTGTGAAATAAACCCTTACCTAGTACTTTTCCATGGTCGAGGGTAGTTTAACCTCCTTTATAATGGTGAAATAATTGTTATTAAATTATAAAATAATCGTTTAAATTAATATGATGTCATATATGATCTTTTAGCATTGCTTTGTTAATAATATCTTACTATTATCGTTGTTTCAGGTGTTAACTTACTCATTTTCTTTTATGTGTTTTATTACATAAGCTGTGTTTGTTATGGATAGGTTGTATATTATTCATATCCAGAATGATATCAAGTCCATAAACATTATTTTTAATCATTAAATGAGAATTATCTTGAATGGATACAATGGGGAATGAATCTCATCGCGTTCATGGAGACGGTAGTCCGTACGTACACACGAGCGACAATATCCTTATTTAAATATTAAAATAATATTTAATTGGAAGTTATATCATATATACAGAATCATTATCATGAAATATTTATTATTTACATAAATTACACATCATTATTATACTCATCCAAATAATAATATATTGAATAACAATTACACCACGACGTGGAGACGGTAAGCCGTACGTACGCACGTATGGTGACATGTCATTCAAAGGATGGATAGAATACTGAATATGGTTGTACCATATTTATAATAACATCATAATATATAGATTATACTAGATTTATTATTTTAGAATGGGAATATCAAAGAAATAAGAAGTTGAAAAAATAAAGTAACTTGAAAGAGGGTGGTGAAAACATTACCTCTTCATCGGGTTCTTCATTCTGATTTGATCAAAAGGGCTCCTTAGGTTGGATTTGTGATCAAAATAAGGCCTCTAGGTTGAAGCAAGGGAATTTGAGAGAATATTTGGGTAGGTTTTGGCCAAGACAAAAGGCTTTTAAGGTGTAAATTAGAGAGAAGGGGGGGTGCCCTTTTATAAGAGTGGTGAGGGGTACCTTTGGAAAAGCTAGAAATATTATTTTATAATAAATTCATATTAGGTTTCTAATGGCTCCAAAATTGAATATTTAAAGGTTAAGGAGGGTATGGGTCGAAATCCTTTTATCCAATAGATTTTAGACAGGTTTGGGTCACTATATTAACCTTATCATTTATATTTAACTCATAGTTAATTAGTTTCACATTTACCATGTCTCTTTGTAAATTTATATTATATTGTTAATAATCATACAATATACATACAAGAGAACCCCAAGTGGTTCATTAATGATACAACTATAATTATATAAGACTCTTGGCCGAACATTAGATTTTTATTAATTGAATATCAATTAATAATATAATATTTGTTTTAGAAACTCTTTTATGTCCATTTTGACACTATTTGGTATTTGATTTTTTTTGGAAAATCATAAAAGCATTATTACTTTGAAAAAACAAAATTAAATCAATACTAACATGTCATGTTATCCTATAAAATTATTGTAATTCATAAAAAGTCTCAAATTACATTTATTTGGATATTTATAATATCAATTATTTTAATATTTCATTAATTAGGTAATTACTGTATCACCATTGTGTCATAACTAAATTAAATTATGTAATGTCTAAAAATTATAAATAAAATACCAATATGTAGGAAATATTTTTATATTTCTAATTAATATTTACAATCTAATTTATCTTATGTATAACCCTATATTAGAAATGATTTATTTATTAAACTTTGATTTTAACTCTTTTAAATCTTCTTTGAATTAAATAATAATAAATTCCCTAATCTAATCCAAGTGGAACTAAACAATAGTCTTTTATTCCTAAGGTTGTTTTTGGTCGAGATAAACTTGTGAAATTGAATTAGGACATGTGTTAGGGTAATATTAATATCATTTTTACCCTTAATTACACTATTTACTTTTAACCGTGGAAAATAAAAGTAAAAAGTTACTATTCACAAAAAATTATTTTTATCTTATTGAACCACATTTTACTCCTTGATATTAACCGTGTCTCTCGGATTTTCGAAATTTGTAACACCCCGACCCCAGCTACCCAGAGTCGGTGCATTACTTCGTAACATTGGCATGATCACAAGAAAGATCAAATCTCGAAAGACCGATTGGTTTAGTAGCCTTGGAAACACTAGATATATTCATAAAGTTTTACATTACATTTCAAAGTGAAAAACTACTACAACAAAAAAGTCTTCATATCCACACTATTAACCCCTCATAATATCCCTGCAAGTCAATCATAATTTACTTCTTCACTACCTGGGAAAAATAAAACATAGAAAAGGGGTGAGCTCAAATGCCCAGTAAGGATAACAATATAGCGGAACATTCAAAATAAGCATAAACATTTAAGGCAATGAATTACTAAAACAAAAGCCTTTTAAACATGAACTTCAACATATTATGGCAAAAGTAAAATGAAATAATGCCATTTACTTATTCACATGGATATTCTACTAATCGAATAATCACATGCAAAATCAATAACCACTTTCATAATGTTGGAATGCATAATGCCAGACTATCATAACCACATAGCCAAGGCCTCGTGCCAAGACTACAAATAAGATTTTGTCAAGGCCTTGTGCCAAGACACTAGTTTGTCTCATGAGACCTACCGATTCATCGAGGAGCTATAGCGGGCTCCACCCGTCACTTATTAAGTCCAATGCATTCCCATATGAAAAGGTTTAAACATAACATAAACATTCGTATTAAATCTAGCATACGAAATGTCAATAATTTCACCATAAACTATGAATGGTATAAAAATAGCACATCCATAGTCAAACATATCACAAAACCTTCAATACAATATAGAAGTTTTGTATCATAAAAAATCAACTTCAAATATGCGTAAAATCCATCAAAGGATGTTGACATAGATGAAATCAAAACACTTTTTAGAGAAATATCTCTTTCTATTTTTGAAATCATTTAAGAGCCATATAAAATAAAACATTTTCTTGAAAATATTCTTATAAGCTTGTAAGGGAAGCTTTGATGATTTTATAACAGCGGAAAATAACCGCACCCGCCGTATAAGTTTAAAAAAAACATTCTTACCTCAATTCTGTCGAAAAGGTTAAAAAGGACCTTGTTTTGAAAACGACGGAAAGATTCCTTTATAAACCTCTTATAAAAAGTCAAACAAGGTTATAAATTACTTTAACCCATATTCTTGTAAATAGTAAAAATGTTTTGAAATACATTTTTAAGAAACATGGATGTGGATGATAAAGATATCCCAGTAGATTATTACGTATAAACAACCTCGGATAATGAAGAGATTGTGAAATAAACCCTTACCTTGTACTTTTCCTTGGTTGGGGTAGGTTAACCTCCTGTATAATGGTGAAATAATTGTTATTAAATTATACAAGAATCATATATATTAATATGATATCATATATTATCTTTTAACATTGATTTGTTAATAATATCTTAGAATTATCGTCGTTTCGGGTGTTAACTTACTCATTTTCTTTTATATGTTTTGTTACCTAAGCCATGTTTTTTTGTATATTATTCATATCCAGAATGATATCAAGTCCTTAAACATCATTTTTAAATCATCAAATGATAATTATACTTGAATGGATACGATGTAGAATGAATCTCATCGCGTTCGTGGAGACGGTAGTCCGTACGTACGCACGAGCGACAATATCATTATTTTGATATTAAAATAATATATAAATGGATGGTATATCATATATAAAGAATCATTAACATGTTATATTTATTATTTACATAAGTTACACATCATTATTATACCCATCCAAATAATATTATATTGAATAACAATTACACCACGACGTGGAGACGGTAAGCCGTACGTACGCACGTATGGTGACATGTTATTCAAAGGGTGGATAGAATACTGAATATGGTTGTACCATATTTATAATAACATCACAGTATATGTAAGATACTGGAGTTATTATTTTAGAATGGTAAGAACAAAGAAAGAGGAAGTGGAAGAAGAAAGGAACTTAGAAAAGGGTGGTGAAATCATTACCTCTTCTTCGGGTTCTTCCTTTTGATTTGATCAAAAGGGCTCCTTAGGTTGGCTTTCTGATCAAACTAAGGCCTCTAGGTTGTATTGAGGGATGTTGGGAGAGTATTTGGGCAGAGTTTGGCCGAACCAAAAGGCTTTTAAGGTGTGAAGAAATGGGAAGGAGGAGTGCCCTTTTATAAGAGGGGTGAGGGGCACCTTTGGAAAAGCTAGAAATATTAATTTATAATAAATTCATATTCGGTTTCTAATGGCTCCAAAGTTGATTATTCAAAGGTTAAGGTGGGGATAGGTCGAAAACCACTTAACCAATAGAATTTAGACGGGTTTGGGTAAATATATTAACCTTATCTTTAAGTATTAACTCTAAGTTAATTAGTTTCACTTTTACAATGTCTCCTTGTATTTTTATATAATATGGTTAATAAACTTACTATATACATCCAAGAGACCCCCAAGTGGTACATTAATGATTAACCTATCATGATATAAGTCTCTTGGCCGAACCTTAGATTTTTAGGAATTTAATATCAATTAATAATATAATATTTGTTTTAAAAACTCTTTTATGTCAATTTTGACACTATTCAATAGTTGATTTTTGTGAAACTCATAACAGATTGATTACTTAGAACAAAGTCAATTAAATCAATCCTAATATATCATATTATCCTATAAAATTAGTTTAATTCATTAAAAGTTTCATATTATATTTATTTGGGTATTTATAATATCAATTATTTTAATTTTTCACTATTATAGTAATTACTGCATCATCATTGTGTCATATATAAAATACATTATTTAATGTCTAAAAATTATAAATAAAATATCATTATGTAGGAAATCTTTTTAGATTTCTAATGAATATTTATAATCTAAAACCCAACATATATAACCCTATGTAACAATTGTTGTTCTAAAAGATATATGCTTGTGTCATTTTTGTATTCATTTTAACTAAATTAAAATAAAGTGTCATTATCACTTACAAGTGGATCCATGGGGTCCCAAAATTGACACAAAGATGCCCATGGTCGACCATGTATCAACCAATAGGGTTAAGACACGTTTTAGGGTAATTTAGTATTATTATAATATTATTTTTTAACCCTTATTTACCGGATTTACCCTTAACCATGGTAAATAAAATATTTACCGCAGTAATTATTCAAAATGTCTAAAAATAAAAGTTACCCATTTACACAATTTGAACATCCTGATTCCAAATATGGAATCCATTTTCCTAAATTCAAAACACAGAAGTGGCAGAAATTAATTTAAAATTAATTCCCGCTGTCAAAACAAAAAGCGTGTTTTTAAGAGATAATAACTATCAAAAGATTGACACTTGTTTATGTTCGGTTTAATTGTAAAATTATGTCCAATGACCAACATTATATTAAATAGTAAAAATATATTCTAAATATACTTTAAAACCACTCAAATTCATAATTTATTACTATTAATTATTTTGATTAAAAAAGTTGTTTTTAATTAAAATTTAGTAATTTTCACTATTCATCAAAATATGAAAGTTATCCGAAAAGTACCAAAATTTCACCTTAGGCTAAATTTGATATTCCGAATCCAAAAATGAAGTCCGTTTTAAAATATAAAATATATATAACTTCAAAAAGTAGGTATTACTATTCATAACAGCTAGTTTGATTGGTTACGGTGTGTTAGAACTCGAAGTTGCGTACAACACACGCTACTGTTTTATTCAAAGGAAAGCGTACCGTGGAAGCTTGGGATGTTTCATTTTAAATTTTTTGATGTCTCCATTTAGTCAAAAAGTATAAAATATTGTATTTAAAAAGGTTTCACTATCAAAAGTTGATAAAAGTGCAATACTGAAAATGAATCTGTTCTTGCATTATGACTAAGAAACTCATAATATGGATTCTAAAAGTATAAGGATTATATAAAGTTTAAAATTTAGATAATAATATTCATAACCTCTTTTGAACAGCTTGTTTGGTAAGTCATGGTTCGATTGAACTTGGTGTTGCGTGTAGTGAAAGTTATTGAATTATTTTGAAGAAATAACACACTATAAAATCTTGGGGTGTTACAAAATTCCACTCACAGAAGCGGTAAAATTATGTTTTATATGAATTTCCAAATTCTCCTACGAGGTGCGTAAAAGACGGTGAAATGTTCAATAAAATTTTTATATATCTAAAATTATTCTAAACTAACACCACTGAAATACATTGAACTTATATAGGTATTATGTATCTATTTTTACCTTAATTAAACTTAAATAAAATAAATAATTATTTAAATAAAAATTCGGCATTAAACTATAACTCAGTGTTTTTCACTAATCAACAAAAATTGAATGTTTTCAGAAAAATACTAAAAATTCACCCTAAGCTAATTTTGATATTCCGAATCCAAAAATGAAGTCCATTTTGAAAGATAAAATTTATGAAATTTCAAAAAGTGGGTATTACTATTCATAATGGCTAGTTTCATTGGTTGTGGTGTGTGTTAGAACTCGAAGTTGTGTACAACACATGCTACTGTATTATTCAAAGAGAAGCGTACCGTGGAAGCTTGGGGTGTTACATTCTCCCCTCCTTCAAATAATTTCATCCTCGAATTTTCTTGAATAATACCACAAGAAAGGACTCAGGTGATTCCTTGTCATAAGTTCCTTGGGTTCTCACATTGCCTCTTCTGTTTTATGGGTTCTCTATAGAAATTTTACCATACGAGTCATCCGGTTTCTTAGCACGTGTTCTATTGTATCAAGAATCCTAATGGGCCCTTCACAATAAGACAGATCAGGTTCCAATTCTAATTTCTCAAAGGTGAGTACATACGTTGGGTCAGGCATGTATTTTCTAAACAGTGATACATGGAACACATTGTGAACTTTGGAGATATTTGGCGGCATTGCCAAATGGTAAGCTACAACCCCAATTCATTCAAGAATTTTTAAAGGTCCAATGTACCTGGGACTCAATTTACCTTTCTTACCGAAATGTATAACTCCCTTCCATGGAGATACCTTCAAGAAAACATGATCTCCTACCTGAAATTCCAAATCCTTCCTTTGATAATCGGCACAGCCCTTCTGCCAACTTTGAGCTGCTTTGATGTGGTTTTGGATTACCTTCACCTTTTCCCATTGTTTACTCCACCAGTTCTGGGCCTACAAGTTTCCTTTCACCAAAGTCACCCCAATAGGTTGGTGTGCGACATCTCTTTCCATATAACGCTTTATATGGTGCCATCTGAATACTTGAATGATAGCTATTGTTATAGGAAAATTCCACCAAAGGTAAATATTGATCCCGCATACCCTGAAAGTCAAGTGAGCATGATCTGAACATTTATTCTAAGGTTTGAATAGTACATTCTGATTATCCATCTGCTTGAGGGTGGTAGGAAGTGCTCAAAAAAAGTTCATTATCCAAGGCCTTCTAAAGACTCTTCCAGAATCTTGGAGTAAAACGGGGATCACGATCAGAAACAATCGATAGGGGTACTCCATCAAGTCTCACTACTTCATTAATATGTAGTCTTTATAGACTTTCTAGTTTTATATCTTCTCTTATAGCAAGAAAATGTGCTGACTTGGTAAGACGATCAAAAATTACCCATATTGCATTGTTCCTTCTAGGATTCTTTGGTAGTCCCATGGAAAAGTTCATCGTGATATTATCCCATTTCCACTCTGGTATGGGAAGAGGTTGCATGACTCCACCAGGATATTGCCTTCCAACTTTCACTTGTTGAAAAACCATACATCTTGACACAAATTCATAAATCTCCCTCTTCATGTTGTCCCACCAAAAATGTTCCTTCAAATCTCTATACATTTTGGTGCTCCCAGGGTGTATTGAAAAATTGGAACTATGAGCATCATCCAACAATTCCCTTTTTGGATCAAGTATATTGCAAACACAATGTCTCTTCCAAAATTTCAAAATTCCATCTTCATACACAAAGTCACTCAATCTCCCATCATTCACAGCATTAATATTCTTTTGAAATTCTTCATCAATGGTCTGAGAACTCTTAATCCTTTCTAGTAAATATGGTTTGGAAAATATTTGAAAAAGCATTTTTGTTTCACCATCCATGGTAATTTCCATATCCATCTTCACTAGATCCATAAAAATAGGATCCCTTTCAATTCTCATCATGTTCAAAACTCCATGATATTTTCTACTCAAAGCATCTTCCACCTTATTTGCTTTCCCTGGGAGGTAGTGTATCGTGCAATCATAATCCTTGAGTAGTTCAAGCCATCCCCTTTGCCTCAAGTTGAGTTCTTTCTATGAGAAAATATACTTCAAAATCTTGTGATCAGTATAAATCTCACATTTTTCACCATAGAGATAATGTATCCATATCTTCAAAGCAAAGAATACAACAGCTATCACAAGATCATGAGTAGGATAGTTTTTTCTCATGAATTTTTAGTTTTCGTGATGCATATGCAATAACCCATCATTCTTCATAAGGACACAACCATGTCATTTCTTCGATGCATCACTATAAATAACGAAACCATCATTCCCCAATGGTAGAGTCAATATAAGATCATTGACTAATCTTCACTTCAGTTCTTCAAAACATTCTTCAAACTGTTTTTTCCAGAAAAAAAATAACCCCTTTATGTGTGAGCTTTGTTAATGGGTTAGCCAATCAGGCAAAATTCTGGACTAAATACTGATAATAACCTGCTAAACCAATAAAACTATGTACCTTAGTTATACTAATCAGGGCTGGCCATTCTTGGATTGACTTGGTCTTAGAAGAATCAATAGAGATTCAATCCTTAGAGACAATATGGCCATGAAAAGAGATCTCTTGAAGCCAAAATTTACACTTTTTAAACATTCGGTATAATTCATGTCTTCTAAGAGTCTTCAAGATAATGTGAAAGTGATTTTCATGAGCTTTGTAGATTTTGGAGTATACTAATATATCATCAATAAATACCACCAAAAAATAATCGAGATATTCCTTGAAAACTTTATTCAATAGATCCATGAATACAGAGAGTGAATTAGTCAGCCCAAATGGCATTATTGTAAACTCGTAATGCCCATATCTGGTTCGAAATATTGTCTTTGGAATGTCTTCCTTCTTCACACAAAACTGATGGTATCCAGATCAAAGGTCAATCTTTTAAAAGTATTTATCTACATGCAGTTGGTCAAATAAATCATCAATGCGAGGTAGGGGTACTTGTTTTTTATTGTTATAGCATTGATTTCCCTCTAGTCGATACATAACCTCATAGATCCATCTTTCTTCTTAACAAAAAGGACAGGGTCTCCCCATGGAGAAACACTAGGGAGAATAAATCCCTTATTACTCAATTACTCTTGTTGTTTCTTTAGTTCAACTAATTCCACATTGTCCATTCTATAAGGGGTCTTTGATATAGGCCTTGAACCAGGAATTAAATCAATGGAAAACTCAATTTCTCGTTCTAGAGGATGTCCAGGTAAATATTATAGAAACACATCAACATATTCTCCCACAATTGGTACATCCTCTATTTGAACATTCATTTACCCACCCATAGTCATTTCCTTCTCATCCTCCCCAATTATTGAATTTAGTTGAGCTACTGGGGGTAGATCTAGGTTAGAATTAGGTGGTGAAGATTCTTCTCTAAAGATAAGGTGTTCCTTATCATCATCATCAAAAATAGTAACCTCCTTCTTCTTACAATAAATTTTTGCATCATGGTTCTAAATCCAATACATACCGGGGATTATATCAAATTCAATCATAGGTATGACAATGAGATCCACAGATAAAGAACATTTATATGCTCAAATGTGGACTGATTCACAAAACATTATTACAATGATACTTCCTTTAAGAGTTTCGACTGAAAACTCCCTTTTTAAATCAAATTAGAAATATCTTATTTTCTTATCAAACTGGGAAGATATGAAACAATGCGATGATCCAGAATCAAATAACGCATATTCTAAACTTGAGGAAACTATTAAATTACCTGCCACCACATCTTTCAGAGATTCTACCTCAGCAGTAGTGGTATCATAAGCTTGGCCTTGATCCCATGGCCTTTTCTAAGGTAAGTTCCCCTGACGCTTAGGAAAATCATTTTCATAATGTCATATCTCCCTGTAGTTGTAGCATTGAACATCGATAGCTTCTTTCTTCCCCTTGAAATAAAGATCTTGGTGGCCTTTTTCACCACACTTGTAACAGACTCTCATTTCCATCAAGAAAGTACAGGGGTGTTTCTTCCCACATTTACTACTAGATAGATATTCAACTTTTCCATTCTTCTCCTTATTTCCATTTCCAGAGTGATCAGCAGATCTATTCTTCTCTTGATTTTCTTTAAAGTCATAAGACTTAGAGAATTATTTTTATGTCTTAATAGCACATGAGACAATATCTTCATATGATGAGAAGGATTGTGAGACCAATGCTCAAAAGAGAAACAATTTTAACCCATCAAATAAACGATCAATCATACTTCTTAGGTTACGTATATAATCTGCAGCATACCTTGATAACCTTGTAAAGTTAGCCTCATAATTTGCGACATTGTCATCCTCCTTTTGTCTCAGACATAGAAGCTTCCCTTCCATATCTTCTCAATGGTCACAAGAAAATTATTTTTATAAAAACAGATCTTTTAAATCCATCCATTCCATATTTTATACTTCATCATCTTCCTTCTTATTTTAAATCAATGACCACCATTCATCAGCATCTCCAATGAGGTCGTAAACTGCCATGATAACTTTTTCCCTTTGACTACTCCCCAAAGCCTAAAATATTTTCTCTAGGGAACATATCCATTGCTCAGCTACCAATGGATTTGTACTCCAATTGAATGTTTTTGGTTGTTTCCTCATGAAGCGATCTAACATTGATCATCCACATTGCGGATCAGTGTGCTCCATATAGGTAAGGTTATTATTCATAACCTGAGTGAGTTATCCCAGTATGGTGATTATATGATCAGCACTAGTTGTATCACCAACTCCACTATAATTATCTTGAGCAGGAGGAAAATCCCTACATAGAGTTCATGCATGGATGTGGTTTCCATTTCTTCCACTAGGTGCCATTTCTAAACAATGGCATAAACTAGATCAGTTTATGAATCAAAATACAAAATTCCAAACTTGTAAAACACTTAACATAAATTAAACAGTTTATGGATATAATCCATAATCATAAAAAAATTATTTGAGGATGTATATACTCATAAACCTGTCATAATGGTTTGTAAAGAAAATGATAATTATACTAAGCATATCCCTCGGGAGTGTCGTAACCAAGAGTGCAGCAAGGCCTATTGTCATGCACCAGTTCTTGTTTGTGTCTAGCTCAAAGCGGTGTTTTCTGGTTTTACCCCTAGGTACATCTGTGTCAGAGCTGCCTCTACCAGCTCATATCCAGATAGGTATGTATTGCTCTGAAAACTCACAAAATCTCTACAATACCAAAATTCTATGAAGATCTTCTATACTAATCCTCAAAGTCTATCTTAGGGCTATGTGATCTAATCAGAGTTTATCTAAATCAAGTTTCCAAGGTTTTTACTAAACCTCCTCTGATACCAACTTTAATGCCCCGACCCCAGTTACCCAGAGTCGGTGCATTATATTATTACATTGGCATGATCACAAAAGATCAAGTCTCAAAGGACTGATTAGTTTAGTAGCCTTGGAATCACTAGATACATTCATAAAGTTTACATTACATCATAAAATTAAAACTACAACAACATAGTCTCCATAGTCCATACTCATATCCCCTCATACTATCCCTGCAGGTCATTCATAAAATACTTCTTCACATCCTAGTAAAAATAAAACATTGAAAGGGTGAGCTCAGATGCCCAGTAAGGATAAAAATATAGCGGAAATATTCATAAATAAGTATAAAAATTTAAGGCAATGTATAACTAAAACAATAGACTTTTAAACTTCAACTTCATCTTAATATGGAAGAAATAAAATGAAATAATTCCATTTACTTATTCACATGGATATTCTACTAGTCGAATAATCACATGCAATATCAATAACCACTTTCATAATGATGGAGTGCATAATGTCAGACTATCATAACCACGTACCCAAGGCCTCATCTCAAGACTAAATATAAGATTTATTCAGGGCCTCTTTACAAGACACTAGTTTGTCTCATGAGACCTACCGATGCATCGAGGAGCTATAGCGGGCTCCACCCGTCACTTACTAAGTCCAATGTATTACTCATATGAAAAGGTTTAAACAAAACATAAACATTTGTATTAAAAAAAGCATATGAAATGTAAATTCTTTATCCATAAACCATGAATGGTATAAAAATAACACATCCATAGTCAAACATATCACATAACCTTCAATACAATATGGAAGTTTTGTATCATAATAAATCAACTTTAAATAAGCTTAAAATCCATCAAAGGATGTTGACATAGATGAAATCAAAACTATTTGAGAGAAATATCTCTTTTTTTGGAATAATTTAAAAGTAATATAATTATAGAATAAAACATTTAATTTTAAAATATGGTTATAAGCTTGTAAGGGATGCGTCAAAGATTTTATAATAGTGGAAAATAGCTGCACCCCCCGTATAAGTTAAAAAAGACATTCTTACCTTAATTCTGTCGAAAAGGTTAAAAAGGACATTGATTGGAAAACGACCAAAATATTCCTTTATAAACTTTTTATAAAAAGTAAAAAAGGGTATAAATGACTTTAACCCATAGTATGTAAAATAGTAATAATGATTTGAAATACATTTTTAAGAATCATGGATGTGGATGATAAAGAGATCCCAGTAGATAATTACGTATAAACAACCTCGGATAATAAAGAGATTGTGAAAAAACCCTTACCATGTAATTTTCCTTTGTCACAGGTAGGTTAACCTCCTGTATAATGGTGAAATAATTGTTATTAAATTATACAAGAATCATTTAAATTAATATGATATCATATATGATCTTTTAACATTTCTTTTTAATAATATCTTAGTATTATTGTTGTTTTGGGTGTTAACTTACTCGTTTTCTTTTATATGTTTTGTTACATGAGCCATGTTTTTTATGGATAGTTTTTACCTTATTCATATCCATAATGATATAAATTCTTTAAAAAATATTTTTAATCATTAAATGGGAATTAGTCTTGAATGGATACGATGGGGAATGAAACTCATTGTATTCGTGGAGACGGTTGTCCGTACGTATGCACGAGCGACAATATCATTCTTTTGATATTAAAATAACATATAGTTGGATGGTATATCATATATAAAGAATCATTATCATGTTATATTTATTAATTACATGAATTACAAATCATTATTATACCCATCCAAATAATAATTTATTGAATAACAATTACACCACGACATGGAGATGGTAAGTCGTACGTATGCACATATGGTGACATGTCATTCAAAGGATGGATTGAATACTGAATATGGTTGTACCATATTTATAATAACATCACAATATATTGAATATACTAGAGTTATTATTTTATAATGGGAATAACAAAGAAAGAATAAGCTGAAGAAGAAAGGAACTTAAAAGAAGGTGGTGAAAACATTACCTCTTCTCCGGGTTCTTCCTTTTGATTTGATCAAAAGGGATCCTAAGGATTGATTTCTGATGAAACTAATTCCTATAGGTTGAAGTGAGGAAAGTTGAGAGAATATTTGGGCAGGGGTGTGCCGATACAAAAGGCTTTGAAGGTGTAAATTAGAGAGAAGGGGGAGTGCCCTTTTATAAGAGGGGTGAGGGGCACCTTTGAAAAATCTAGAAATATTATTTTATAATAAATTCATATTCAGTTTATAATTTCTCCAAAGTGAATTATTTAAAGTTAAAGGTGGTTATGGGTCGAAATAATTTAAAACAATAGATTTTAGTCAGGTTTGGGTCACTATATTAACCTTATCATTTATATTTAACTCTTAGTTAATTAGCTTCACATTTACCATGTCTCTCTGTATTTTTATATTATATGGTTACTAAACATACTATATACATCCAAGAGAACCCCAAGTGGTCCATTAATGATACACCTACCATTATATAAGTCTCTTGTCCTAACCTTAGATTTTTAGGAATTGAATATCAATTAATAATATAATATTTGTTTTAAAAACTATTTTATGTAAATTTGGACACTATTTGGTCTTTGATTTTTGTGAAAATCATAACAGCATGATTACTTCTAACAAACATAATTAAATCAATAATAACACATCATATTAACCTATAAAATTACTGTAATTCATAAAAAGTCTAAAATTACATTTATTTGGATATTTATAATATCAATTATTTTAATATTCCATTAATTATGTAATTATTGCAACACCATTGTGTCATAAATAAATTAAATTATTTAATGTCTAAAAATTATAAATAAAATACCATTATGTAGGAAATATTTTTAGTTTTCTAATGAATATTTACAATCGAATTTATCTTATGTATAACACTATATTAAAAATGTTTTAAACTTTGATTTTAACTCTTTTAACTCTTCTTTGAATTAAATAATAATAAATGTACTAATCTAATCCAAGTGGACCTAAATGATAATATTTTATTCCTAAGGTTATTTTTGGTCGAGATACAATTGTCCCATAGAATTAGGACATGTTTTAGGGTAACATTAATATCATTTTAACCCTTAATTAACATATTTACTTCTAACCGTGGTAAATAAAAGTAAAAATCTAATATTCACCAAAAAATATTTTCATCTTATTGAACCACATTTTACTCCTTGATATTAACCGTGTCTCTCAGATTTTTGAAATTCCACTCACAGAAGCGGTAAAATTAAGTTTTATGTGAATTTCCAAATTCTTCTAGGAGGTGGGTGAAAGACGGTGAAAAGTTCAGTAAAATTTTTATATATATAAAATTATTCTAATCTAACTCCAATGAATTACATTGAAATTATATAGGTATTATGTATCTATATCGACCTTAATTAAATTTAAATAAAATAAATAAAAAGTTAAATAAAAATTCAGTTTTAAACTATAACTCGCTGTTTTTTCACTATTCATCAAAAATTGAATGTTTTCAGAAAACTACAAAAAATTACCCCTAAGCTAATTTCGATATTTCGAATCCAAAAATGAACTCCATTTTTAAAGATAAAATTTATAAAATTTCAAAATTTTGTATTACTATTCATAACGGTTAGTTTGATTGGTTGTGGTGTGTGTTAGAACTCGAAGTTGTGTACAACACACACTACTATATTATTCAAAGAGAAACGTACCGAGAGATCTTGGGGTGTTACACTTTAATATATAATCACCACTTTTTTATTACTTTGATTTATCATAAACATTGTGATTATGATTATTTTTAAATTTAATCTTATTAATTTTTTTCTACTGTGAATATGATTAATCTCTGATCTTATTACCACGACATAATGATTACGATTATGTATGATGTTAAGGAAGCATAAATTTCTTACTGTAACTTGTGGACTTACATTTCAGAATCTACTCTATTATGATATTTGTTTATCAGATCTGAGAGTCATGAATGATTACCATCTAAATTCTTAAGAGGTTTTGTGAATTTTATTTTTTTTTCATTGTTAAACTAAGATTATTTAATGGTTAAAAATGAAGGTTTTTAAACCTATAATTCACCGCCCTCTTATATGTTTCCATCTACATATATGTTATGATCCAATAATGGAGTTATCTAAGTTAATTTCTTCATGCTAGGAAAGGAGTTTTGATTGTGCATGTGGAACTCATATCGTGACTTTGAGGAACTGTTAATGTTGTAAGGAATCTTGAATAAGGGAAGATGATATGTTTTATGTTTTGAACTACCATTTAATCCAAGATAGGAGCTCAATTATAACCCTATGTGAAGGAGTGATTCATGTTACACCTACTGATTCTCCTTTCATGAACCACTATAGGATATATATTTTATGTATTGTTATCATTGTGTATGTGAGGTTTCACACCATTATAAAAAAATAATATTCATGAATACATGGAGATCCATTCTGATATTTTGAATAATATATCAATATTTCATCCCATAAAAATGTTTTTTGATGTCAGTTGTCTAATTGGGAGGTGAGTACTGTGTTGACATTTTTTTCACCATGATGTTTAAGGCATTGACATTATGGTGATTTGGATAATAAGATACCATGATTAATTAGATTCATAGCATAGAAGGGATGTTGTTTTGGTGAAATAGTGGTAATTGTATTCAGTTATTACTAAGAAAGATTTTGTGGTATGCACGAAGGGGTCACACCATATTCATGAAAAATCCATGAGATTATAGTAAAGATGAGTTTTTTCACACCACAGTCTCTTTATCACACTACATTGATGAATTCATAAGAAAATAAGAGGTTCATGAAATATTATGTTTGCACAATGATGTTCACTCTCATGACATGAGTATTGTATTGGAAATAATATATCATCTAAACCATATAGACTTTTTAAGATTGTTTTGAATATTTGTGCAGGGGAGAAAGTGAAATTTTTGTACATAGATATTAATATCAAACTTGATAGATCTTGAGTTGGATATGAAGTAGGATAGATTAATCAAGATATAGGGAAGATATAAACTGGAGAATTTAGACTATAAATAAAGGAAAAAGGTGCTTTATTATATTCCAATTTTCGGTAGAGGATCATATCTTGTGGTTTTCGTTGTCTGGTGGAGTTCCTTCCAGGGTTGGTTTTTTTTTTATATTTATTTTCTCCCTCTCTTGGAAAGGATGAGGGGATAATATTTTAATTCTTTTAATTATAATTAAGGGTAATTGAGTTTATGAATTTGTTTTTTAATTTTATTTTTTCCACATCAATGAACTCATTTAATTTTTATACATATATTTCATCTTCATTAAGAATGATCATTCTTTTTGATATGATGGAAGGGATTAAATAATGTGTTGTTTTCATCATGACCATTGAGTGATATTTGTGTTATGCTTAAATATTTTTTCAAGTTACATATTTTCTAAGTGAACCAAATAACTTGGGTATGATATAATGGGAACTTCGTGAATAGAGACTGATTACTCAGACTAAGGGAGTTTCTTAGACCTGATTCTGAAAACATTATGACGGTCGACTATTTTTTTCTTTATTTATTTATGAACCTAGATATACAATTATGTGGTACCATTTATTCCTTTTCTTTTAATCTATTTGTATTTTCCTTTTTATTTAGAATTTTCCATCATAACTATTGATTGAGAGGGATTAAAATTCGTTGTCCATATGAGTTTGACATTAGTATAAATGTATACTATAACACCCCCCCCCCCCCAATCTCTCACTCCCTCATGTGGAAAAAATCAGGTTGGCTAGTGGACCTTAACCACACCTCCCCATACACCATGGAGTTCTGACTATTAGTGGGGGTGTGAATATAAAAATGTGGAGACTGTATCCCCAAGTATACAGTTACAATATATCAATAATAAAAAATATCAGAGTAATAGAAATATTATAAACAATAAAACACAGTGGATTAACCAAAAATAAACATAAACTATAACGTCCATTAATAAAATAATAATAATTTTATGACAGTATTGAATGTAAATAAATTTCATACTTGATATAATACATATAAAATACCAAGCTATCATAAATAATCTCAAAAGATCCTAGTGTTGAACCCCATGTTGGTCCCATATCCATGCTCTGACCCATCCTAAAAGCAACAATCAACAACAAGGTCCCTTACCATCGTCCAAACCTTCATCCTTGTAATCCTATCGAGTACCAAATAGAGACCCGAGTAGGTTGAAAGTAAAACTATTTAGGTTGAAACCACCTTATCAAAACAAAAAATTTCTGATAATAAGTTAATGAAATAAACCTATAAACAATTGTATTAATTAATCAATTAATACGATATTACAAATAACCTACTTCAGCACCATGATGGAATATATCTATGAAAATCGCCCAAGCATACCAACTGTAACCACATGTCTATGGAGTAATCCAGAAAACTGGTCATGAACAATAATAATTACATTATATTATAAAATAACTCTATATAATAATTATAGAATTTGGGGAAATCCCTCTACATAAGCATTATAGTTTCGAGAGAGAAAAATCCCTCTATATTAGTGTTATAGCATTCGGGGAATCCCTCTATATAATAATTACAACATTCAGTTCAATCCATCTATATAAGCATTACAACATCTATCCCAAGACCTATATATATGCATTAAAACATAAAATAAAACACATGATATCATGATAATAATAACATAACATAACACTATAATCCACAGTTGTCAATTCAAAATAATTCTATTTATCTATCAATTAATCTTTTTTATTCAAGGTTATCATACTCCTTTATCATGAAAACATGTCAAACCTCAAAAATAATTAGTTAATCCATATTCCTAGGAGATTGAATCATATGAAATCACGTTAATTCCCATGTTATGCTAAATCATATTTAATCCATTATCCAATTCATTATTTTTCTTGGGTAGATTCACACTACGGGTAGCCATAAGCCAGGTATCAACATAAACATATCCAAAAAACATCAAAGGTGTAGTCGACGCACATGATTATAATTACCAAATATTTTTATTGTTAATGTGAACATTGTGTTGGTGAAATCAGATAATAATGATAATACTTATTAAAATAGAAAAATGTAGGGAAATTTTTTATACCACCCACCTTTATCTAACAATGAAACAACACTTCTATCAAGTAACACCAAAAAAGAATGAAGGAAAATGTGATAGAATGGAAAACCTATAACGCCCTGAGCCCACTCTTCCAGACTCGGCGCTTCAAAATGATGAACAATTACACAACACTTTATAGAAACGGGGATCTTTTACTGGTCTAGGTTCTGGTGGATTAGATAGAACCTTACATTTATCAGAATTGAAATAAAATAAAGCAATTTTCCACTACGCTTCCTCACACGTACAACAAAGATGACTAACTCTGGATTTCAAGGCAACCTGTGAAAAACATTTCGAAAAGGTAGGGTGAGCACAAAAGATGCCCAGTAAGGTTTTTTGAAAAACATTGATAAATCTATTTTTTTTTAAAAAATTACTTTGAAAATGCATTTAAAATGTTTAACTAGAAATACATTTGTAAAGTAATTCTTTGAAAATTAATTATATTTCGAAAATCCTTTTAAAAGTAATCCAGTGATTCAGTTTAAAATATTAAGCAAGCTCTAAAAAAAACAAAACAACTGGGGCCACTCGAAAATTTGAAGGCTATCTTGGGCCTACCCACTTGAGGGATGGATTGACTATCCAATTCCCTATCATATTTATAAAGTTCGAGTACCGATTTTTATAAAACATTTTTTTATTAGCTTGCCTTATATACATATAATTTTCACTGGTGTTTTAGTTTCGAAAATATATTTATAATCATACTTGAAAAAAATAAATACTAATCTTTACTAAAAAATTATGTATTTGACTTTGTATGATGAAATCTCATGATGCATGACTTTTCATAAACACATAGAAGTTACATCAACATCCACAAACATGAAATTTCAAATAAATATTTATTAAATTTTATTTTATGCATGAAGGTATAAACTTGTCACAATAGTGAACATATAGTTAAAATCAATCAATAACAATGGATAATTATGTGTACATACAAAAATTATCGAAGCAACATTTCTTAAATAAAATCATGCTATTATATGCACTTATGTTTTTAAGGAACATGAATTTAAGTACATAAAAATGTACACAATCATGGAACTAGAATTATAAATCAATAATCTTGAATGTTAAATAAATTATTGTTATATATGTTTATGTGTTTTATTAGCATATACACATGTATCCCACACCCATAATTAGTTACTTGGACAGTTTAAACAAAGTGTGGAAAATAACACTTCAATATAAATATATATGTATATTTATATTTAGCATGCATGAACAAAACACAAACATATTCAATTTTTGAGTTTAATGTATAGATTTGTGTTTCATAGAGGTATAAAATATGGAATTCAAATATTTAAACAATTAGAAACCACAAAAATAAAGATTATAATTTTAAAGGATCAAACTCCCTTTACACAAAAATAGAACATATAAATTTGATTTCGACAATCAAAATTATCTTACTAACAATAATTACCGAATTGTAATGAAATTATACATAAATCCTTACACACAAAACTAAATAATTTTTGAAGACTTTAGATTGAATAATGGAGAAAATATCCATTAAAATCAACTTTTAATGTAAAGAAAACAAATATGAAATAAATAATTTGTTGCGCATATATAATTTGGGTAAAAAAAATATAATAATAATAATAATAATAATTTGAAATAACTGATATAAGAAATCCCTTACCAATAAAAACATGACCAGAGGACAACAAAAGATTTATTCTTGGCAGAACTAAAACATGGATCCTTGTGCTCGAAGAAAACATGTATTTTCCCTCTTCCTTGCTCAAAAAAACAATTATATCACCATCCTTTCATATCTCTCACTTATGTGTGAGTCAATATAAATGGAAGATGAGACTTTATATAGTTGTTCCATAGATATACAATAATTTTTTTTATAAACTAAATCAAAAAAATGTGTGGTTTAAATCCCACGCTTTCTAAGCAAGCTGAGATATCAGAAGTCACTAAAAAAGAGTTAATGTTTTGAAAACAAACGTTTGAGTGGCTGGAAAAATAGTTATCCATGAAACTGATCAGAAAGCGACATTTAGAACTCAATTCCAGGTATGGAAACATAAACAATAAATGATATCTATCTTTTAGTTTGATTTCAAATTAATATGAGGATGTGATCAAACTGATTACACACCAAGGCAGATTTAATAAAGATAGATGGATCGAAATTGATGGCAATGTGACAAAAATGTAGTTCAAGATTAAGACAGAAGATAAATTTCTATTAAGAAAACCCATAAAAAAATAAGTAATAGTAATTTATCGACATCTAGAGAAGAAAAAATCAATTGATAATGATGAAAATGTGAGTTAATACGCCGCAAACGAGTCTAAAAATCATATTTCGATAACAAAAAGTTGAATAAACTACACATACTTGAAAATCTAGACGACAGGAAGAAGATCTCCAAAAACAGAACAACGATTTCCCCAAATATCGTTCAGATACTTCAAAGTGAAGAAGATCAGGTGTATTATAACCTTAAACACGCTTCGAAACCCTCACTCGAACTCATCTCCGGATCCGAACTTGACCGTAAAACTAAAAGTGAAAACCCTAAGCTGATATCGAACTCGTTGATGTCACACGGCCAACAGAGGACTCCTGAAACTCAGATTGACACAGATTGACACCTGAGGCGCTTTCAGATGAATGTTTCTTCTTCGAAATAGGATTCAGACTCCAATCCAGATCTGGACTCTTGTTGCCACTTCGACCTCGCATCCGAGAATGAGCCATCGACCGACATCAGCCTCGCCTTCTAGTCGTGCTTAGCCTCCCGAATCGCATAAACCCTCTCGGCTCACGAATCGTGCCCCTCTCCTGACCTCAACCTCTATTTCTCAAGAAACCCTCAAAACCAAAACCCTATAACCCATCTGAATTTTATTTATTTTTTTAAAATTCAATAATTTATTTTACCGTTTTATTTAAATTTTACATAAATGAAATTTGATTTTTTTCTACAATCATGTGTAGTTTTATATCTGAAAATATTATAAAATTTATATAATCAAAATGATTTTCATATGTTAATATTATAATAATAATAATATTAATAAATGTTTATAATTATAATTTCATTAATTTATAATTTTACATTGTTATATATATATATGTGTGTGTATATTAGTATAAACTAATATTTCCATAATCATTTAAAATAATCACATACTAGTTATACCATTATTTATAATTATAACATATATTAATCATTAAACGTTATGAAATAATAATTTTCTTAAAACTATTGATTTTCTATACAAAAAAAATACAAGCAATTTTAATCAAAAATAATTCTCATAAATTTATATGAATTATAAATTATATACATACATATATTAATTAATTATGTTATATAAAAAAAATATAATGTAATATGTTATACTTTCATTCAAAACATACGCTCATTGAAAATATTTATAAAACCTTTTTATTATTCCTTACTTTTGATTATAGAAAAATTATTAAATAATTAATTACTATTTAAATTCTATCGGGGTGTTACATTCTCCCCGCCCTTAAATTAATTGCGCCCTCGCAATTCATTTGTTGGTATTACAAAAATCCTGAATTTCAATCTTCATAATTAAGAAACATTAAGGGGACATAACTAACTAAAGAAAATTCTAAGGCGTAAATTTGTTTTTCCTCAAAAGACAACATCAAATCTCCAAAGTGATCTAGACCGTGCCTCTGATACCAAATTATAACGCCCCGAGCCCGCTCTTCCAGACTTGGTGCTTCAAAATGCTGAACAATTACACAACACTTTATAGAAACGAGGATCTTTTACTGGTCTAGGTTTTGGAGGATCAGATAGAACCTTACATTTATCAGAATTGAAATAAAATAAAGCAATTTTCCACTACGCTTCCGCGCACGCTACAACAAAGATAACCAACTCTGGATTTCAAGGAAACCTGTGAAAAACATTTTGAAAACTTAGGGTGAGCACAAAATATGCCTAGTAATGTGTTTTGAAAAACATTGATAAATATATTTTTTTTAAATATTACATTGAAAATACATTTTAAATGTTTAACTAGAAATAAATTTGTAAAGTAATGCTTTGAAAATTAATTATATTTCGAAAACACTTTTAAAAGTAATCCAGTGATTCAGTTTAAAATATTAAGCAAGCTCTAAAAAAACAAAACAACTGGGGCCACTCGAAACATTGAAGGCTATCTTGGGCCTACCCACTTGAGGGATGGATTCACTATCCAATTCCCTATCATATTTATAAAGTTTGAGTACCGATTTTTATAAAACATTTTTTTATTAGATTTCCTTATATACATATAATTTTCACTGGTGTTTTAGTTTCAAAAATATATTTATAATCATACTTGAAAAAAATAAATACTAATATTTACTAAAAAATTATGTATTTGACTTTATATGATGAAATCTCATGATGCATGACTTTTCATAAACACGTGGAAGTTAAATCAACATCCACGTACTTGAAATTTCAAAGAAATATTTATTAAATTTTATTTTATGCATGAAGGTATAAACTGGTCACAATAGTGAACATATAGATAAAATCAATCAATAACAATGGATAATTATGTGTACGTACAAAAATTATCGAAGCAACATTTGTTAAATAAAATCATGCTATTGTATGCACTTATGTTTTTAAGGAACATGAATTTAAGTACATAAAAATTTACACAATCATGGAACTAGAATTATAAATCAATAATCTTGAATGTTAAATAAATTATTGTTATATATGTTTATGTGTTTTATTAGCATATACACATGTATACCACACCCACAATTAGTTACTTGGACAGTTTAAACAAAGTGTGAAAAATAACACTTCAATATAAATATATATGTATATTTATATTTAGCATGCATGAACAAAACACAAACATATTCAATTTGTGAGTTTAATGTATAGATTTGTGTTTCATATAGGTATAAAATATGGAATTCAAATATTTATACAATTAAAAACCACAAAAATAAAGATTATAATTTTAAAGTATCAAACTCCCTTTACACAAAAATAGAACATATAAATTTTAATTCGATAATCAAAATTCTCTTACTACAATAATAACCGAATTGTAATGAAATTATACATAAATCCTTACTCACAAACCTAAATAATTTGTGAAGACTTTAGATTGAAAAATGGGGAAAATCTCCATTAAAATCAACTTTTAATGTAAAGAAAACAAATATGAAATAAATAATTTGTTGTGCATATATAATTTGGGTAAAACAAATATAATAATAATAATAATAATTTGAAATAACTGATATAAGAAATCCCTTACCAATAAAAACATGAGTAGAGGACAACAAAAGATTTCTTCTTGGCAGAACTAAAACATGGATCCTCATGCTCGAAGAAAACATGTATTTTCCCTCTTCCTTGCTCAAAAAAACAATTATATCACCATCCTTTCATCTCTCTCACTTATGTGTGAGTCAATAGAAAGGGAAGATGAGACTTTATATAGTTGTTCCATAGCTATACAATAATTTTTTTTAATAAACTAAATAAAAAAATGTGTGGTTTAAATCCCACGCTTGCTAAGAAAGCTGAGATATCAGAAGTCAGTACAAAAAGAGTTAATGTTTTGAAAACAAACATTTGAGTGGCTGGAAAAATAGGTATCCATGAACCTGATCAGAAAGTGACATTTAGAACTCAATTCCAGGTATGGAAACATAAACAATAAATGATATTTTTCTTTTAGTTTGATTTCAAATTAATATGAGGATGTGATCAATTGATTACACATCAAGGCAGATTAAATAAAGATAGATGGATCGAAATTGATGGGAATGTGACAAAAATGTAGTTCAAGATTAAGACAAAAGATAAATTTCTATTACGAAAACCCAAAAAATATAAGTAATAGTAATCTATCGACATCTATAGAAGAAAAAATCAATTGATAACGATGAAAATGTGAGTTAATACACTGCAAACGAGTCTAAAAATCATATTTCGATACCAAAAAGTTGAATAAACTATACATACTTTCAAATCTAGAAGACATGAAGAAGATCTCCAAAAATCGAACAACTCTTTCCCCAAATATAGTTCAGATACTTCAAAGTGAAGAAGATCAGGTGTAGTCGAACCTTAAACACGCTTCAAAACCCTCACACGAACTCATTTCCGGATCCGAACTCGACCGTAAAACTAAAAGTGAAAACCCTAAGCTGATATCAAACTCGTTGATGTCACACAGCCATCAGAGGACTCTTGAAACTCAGATCGACATGAATTGACACCTGAGGTGCTCACAGATGAATGTTTCTTCTTCGAAATGGGATTCAGACTCCAATCCAGATCTGGACTCTTTGTGCCACTTCGACCTCGCATCCGAGAATGAGCCATCGACCGACATCAGCCTCGCCTACTGGTCGTACTTAGCCTCCCGAATCGCAAAAACCCTCTCAGCTCACGAATCACGCCCCTCTCCTGACCTCGACCTCTATTTCTCAAGAAACCCTCAAAACCTAAACCCTATAACCCATCTGAATTTTATTTATTTTTTTAAAATTCAATTATTTATTTTACCGTTTTATTTTAATTTTACATAAATGAAATATGATTTTTTTTCTACAATCATGTATAGTTTTATATCTGAAAATATTATAAAATTTATATAATCAAAATGATTTTCATATGTTAATATTATAATAATATTATTAATAAAATTTTAAAATTATAATTTCATTAATTTATAATTTCACATTGTTATATATATATATATATGTGTGTGTGTATTAGTATAAACTTATATTTCCATAATCATTGAAAATAATCACATACTAGTTATACCATTATTTATAATTATAACATATATTAATCATTAAATGTTATGAAATAATAATTTGTTTAAAACTATTGATTTTCTATACAAAAAAAATACAAGCAATTTTAATCAAAAATAATTCTCATAAATTTATATGAATTATAAATTATATACATACATATATTAATTAATTATGTTATATAAAAAGAATATAATGTAATATGTTATACTTTCATTAAAAACATACGCTCATTGAAAATATTTATAAAACCTTTTTATTATTCCATAGTTTTGATTATAGAAAAATTATTAAATAATTAATTACTATTTAAATTCTATCGGGGTGTTACAAAACCTATATCACACATAATCTGGATTAAGAACTTATAAAACTATGGTCAAGAGATTCCACCAATAAAATAGATTGAAATTTTAAGGGAGAGTAAACCAATAGAAAAACAACACACTAGGGATCAAGTGTAAATTCCCTTTCCCCAGTTACCCAGATGACGTGCCTTATTTTATTACATTGGAATAAAAACAAGGAAGATTTATCCCAAAGGAGAGTATAGATTAGTGTTACTCTAAAACCATATACATACATAATTGTTACATTATAACTCGAAATGAAATACATAACAGAAATTCCATTGGAAATATCTAGGACTCCAAAATTATCCCTAAAAGTCATTCAAAACATTCATCTTCACAACTTGTGGAGAATAAAAAATAAAAAATGGGTGAGCTCAGATGCTCAGTAAGGTTAACTGATACAACCGAAGTTATATTAAAAATAAACAGTAGTCATGGTGAACAACTAAAAACACATGACATTAAAAATATACTTGACCATGATATAAAAGGAATGAAAGCTGGTAAAATAAGTCATTATAAATGATCATAAGAGAATGAAACATGACCACTGATAATCCAATATTAGAATAATAACATGGTTTATCAATTAATGATAACACAACGAGGGAATGAATAATGTCGAACATCTGAAATATATTGTCAAGGCCTCGTCCAATACGTCTGAAAATACTCACGTAATGCCTCGGCCAAAACCTAATTTTATTTTTCCTCATGAGACCTACTGATGTATCGATGGTCTATAGGGGTCCCCATCCATCACTTTCTATTTCCAATTAATTCTTCATATGAAAGGGTGTAAACATAAACAATATGAGAATATTAAATATCTTTCCCCAATATGTACGCATAAACACTAACCATTCTGAGTTGTATGGTGAATGGCATTAAGATAGAACATATATAGTAAAACTCATCAAAAACAATTTAATAAAATATTTTTGATTATAAACATAAGATATTAACCTCAATATGACATAAAATACCATAGAGGTTTTTAAATACAAAAAAAGTACTCGAACAAAATCATCGAGGAATTTTTTATTGAAATACACTTTTACTTTGCAAAGACGAGTTATTTGGAAAAAATATTTGTATAAAACCAGAAATAAACTAATGTGGTTTTTTCATGATTAAATGAGTTTTTTTAGAACAAATAATTATTGCTTAAACAGATTATATAGTATACTTTAGAATAGATATGAATTTGAGAAGTTCACTAGAATTGAGCTTGTATATTCTGAAGACTTGAGAATGATTTTATAAAACATTTAATTCCCCATTAAATAAAGAATTATTCTGTATGGTACAAATATATTTAAAATTTAAATATAATTTATGATTATTACATAAGAATAATTAATAATTTAATTGGAATTAATGGAGACAAATAGTAACCCTAATGAAAAAGGTGGTTCATGTAGAAAAGCCTTACCTTATGCCCGAATGAGTTCCACCCTTGACCTTAACATCCTAAATAAACATATTAAATAAATTAACTAGTTAATTTAGAACCATATCTGAATATATTTTATTTAATATAATTTTATTAAGTTCATTTGTGGAATTTTGGATGAGTTATAAGATACCATTTTCTCACTCAAGAGGATTTGGTTCCCTGGTTTTCATTATCAGTATACTTGTATATAAGTATGGAAGTTCATGTTGATTTGGTTTTATTCTAAAGAATTTAATTTATATGATACTAATGAAAATACATAATCTTAAGTGGTCATATAACGCTTTTTTATACAGTATGATTATTATCTATTAGAGAGAACATTAGTGATGATCATTTATATTATTTTTGTGATATTTCGATTATTACAAACTAGTTTTGTCGTATGATTTAGTATTATGTATATATAACGGTTTAGAATATTAAATTATAAAAAATAAATATTTTATAATATTTTTCAACCATAAAAATGGTTTCATGAACAACCTTTAAGGAGAAATTGAAGAACGAATGTCCGTCATCCTTGAATGTTGTAAATCGAAACCTCCTAGTAAATGGTTTTATTTTTAGAATAAAAGAAATAGAGAAAGAGATATATATATATATATATATATATTATTTTGATGAAGTATATTAAATTAACATGATATTATTCCAATATATATATGGTACTGAAGTTATCATGAGCATTTGGACTAAAGAGGTGAGGAGATGATAATAAAAGAAAATAAATTAAAAATGAAATTAAAAGAAAAAGGAAGATGGTTTACCTCTTATAATATCCTCCTTGAGAAACGACTTAAGGGAATGGGATTTTGAATTTAGGTAATACCAAGAGCTCATATATGTGTTCAGAGACTAGGGAATAGGATATGGGCAGAAATTTGACAGGCTTCAAGGCGTATAGCAGTGAGTCGAAGAGGGACTGTATGGTAGTTTTTATCATAGAGGAGAGGGGTAATTTCTCATTATTTTATTATTTTTCTTAAGATGACCAATGGTGTTGATTATTGTGACAATATATTGAAATAATTTCATGTGATTTCAAACCAAAGTGTTCTTACTTAATCCAAACATCACCTATGACTCGATAAATCTAGTATTTATCATTTATCATTAATTATCGTATTTTACTAATTAGCAAAAATTCATGTATTTTTGAAAAATCCAAAAAAATCACATTAAGAATTTTCCAACATAAATAATTCAAAATTTAACTCCCTTTTATGAAAATTATATTCTAAATAATAGAAATGTTTTTAATTAAAATCATCATTTACTCCAAAAATACAGTTTTAAATTTAAAAGTGATTTTATAACACCCTAAAAATTTAACAGAGGTCTTATTAAATTATAAAAAAATAATAGGAATGCTGGCGGAGGAGGAGCTTGGTATTGAACCAGCTGCCTTGGTTGAGGATGGTAAGGACAACAGGGGGAGTGCTGATGGTTTTTTGTGGGAATATCGGACTAGGGGAAATACCTATCCAGAGTATGATGGTGGTGGACGGGGAAATGAACGCGACATGGTCGGTAGAAGCTTCTCTGATGCAGAATATGGTTCGAGGAGGGTCAGGAGGAAGCGAGGAAGGAGGGGTAAGAAGGATTAATCCTCCTTACCCCCTCCTATGAAGACCCGTTCAACAAAGAAAATATTGGTGGAGAAGCTGAATAAGGTGAGTAGGTGTCACCAAAAGGCAGCTGGACAGCATGATCCCTCCTGGGATTTGGTCTTATGTTCTGGTGATGTGGTGTCAGAGAAAGTGTTATTCCTCAACGCCTCAGAAGAGGATGCAGCCAAGATGATGGGTAGGAATATTGAAGTGGAGCTTAATGAGGACCAGTATATTTGGGTGGATAAACAGAACTCGACCCTGGTTGGAGGTTTCAACAAGGGGTTGATCAGTCTTGAGGAATATATGCAGGTCTGGAATACGCTGTCTTCCTCCTTTGAAGAAATGATAAGAGGTGATCCACTTCTACAGGTATCTAATATATCCTGGAGAGTGTTTAGGGACATTGACTCTGGTATAATCCATCTGGTTTTTAATGATTCTATTTTACTTCTTTCCTAACTTATTCCTTGGTGAGTTACTGTCCTGATTGTGGGAGGAATGCGGAAGGGTCAGTTCGGCTCAGACGAGCTTGAGCATGCTGCTTGTTCCTCTATAGTCCATTTGGGATGTGGTTGATATGGAGGGATGTCTTTCCATCGGGAGGGACCATGCTTGCATGGGATCACCGTGTGGTCCTTCTTTGGAGCCTGCGGTTGCTGCTTATGCTTGGGTGAGATTGTTTCTGATCTTATGATTGTTGCTGTTTGGTTCTTGTTGGACTTATGGTTTATCACTTTTTCCTCAAAAGTGTTTTTCTTAATAAAAAAATAATTTTCAGTCAGCAGTCTGAGGAACTTATGATGAAGGCATACCCAAATATTTTTATGAGGTAAAATTTTGGAAATTTTGAGGATGAAATTTTTGTAAGGGAGGAAGAATGTAACACCATAATGTTTTACAAATAAATTTAATATATAATGTAATTAATTAAACAGTGAGTCTCTACGAAACAACACTTTGTTAACCTAGCCGTTAAACACAATTTTGCTACCTCTATGTTTGGAATTTTGAAAAACGGCCATACACATTTGCCATCAGTAAGATATTCTGAGTTTGATAGAACCAACTTACATTTTTTGTGATTAGTAAATTGACCCTTATGAATAGTTATATACCCTTATTAATAGTAATATGGCCCTTATAAATAGTAACAGTATAAATTTATGTATAAATAAATTTTCTCACCTTATAAATGTGAGTGAATATTTTAAAAATTAATAATTAAGTGTCGGTATTTTTTCCAGTAATAATATATTTAATTAAAATTTTAAATTAATAAATTGATTTAAAATATATTTAACTTTCCTTAAATTTTTTCATAAATCAATATTTTGTTGTCCTATTATTTTTTTATAATTTAATAAGACCTCTGTTAAATTTTCAGGGTGTTATAAAATCACTTTTAAATTTAGAACTGTATTTTTGGAGTAAATGATGATTTTAATTAAAAACATTTCTATTATTTAGAATATAATTTTCATAAAAGGGAGTTAAATTTTTAATTATTTATGTTGGAAAATTCTTAATGTGATTTTTTTGGATTTTTCAAAAATACATGAATTTTTTCTAATTAGTAAAATACGATAATTAATGATAAATGATAAATACTAGATTTATCGACTCATAGGTGATGTTTGGATTATGTAAGAACACTTTGGTTTGACATCACATGAAATTCTTTCAATATATTGTCACAATAATCAACACCATTGGTTATCTTAAGAAAAGTAATAAAATAATGAGAAATTACCCCTCTCCTCTATGATAAAAACTACCCTACAGTCCCTCTTCTCCTCACTGTTATACGCCTTGAAGCCTGTCAAATTTCTGCCCGAATCCTATTCCCTAGTCTCTCAACACATATATGAGCTCTTGGTATTACCTAAATTCAAAATCCCATTCCCTTAAGTCGTTTCTCAAGGAGGATATTATAAGAGGTAAACCATCTTCATTTTTCATTTAATTTCATTTTTAATTTATTTTCTCTTATTATCATCTCCACACCTCTTTAGTCCAAATGATCATGATAACTTCAGTACCATATATATATAGGAATAATATCATGTTAATTTAATATCCTTCATCAAACTAATATATATATATATATATATATCTCTTTCTCTAATTCTTTTATTTTAAAAATGAAATCGTTAACTAAGAGGTGTCGATTTACAACATTCAAGGATGACGGACATTCGTTCTTCAATTTCTCCTTAAAGGTTGTTCATGAAACCATTTTTTTGGTTGAAAAATATTATAAAATATGTATTTTTTATAATTTAATATTCTAAACTATTATATATACATAATACTAAATCATACGACAAAACTAGTTTGTAATAATCGAAATATCACAAAAATAATATAAATGATCATCACTAATGTTATCTCTAATAGATAATAATCATACTGTATAAAAAAGAGTTATATGACCACTTAATATTATGTATTTTTATTAGTATCATATAAATTAAATTCTTTAGAATAAAACCAAATCAACATGAACTTTCATACTTATATAAAAGTATACTGATCATGAAAATCAGGGAACCAAATCCTCCTGAGTGAGAAAATGGTATCTTATAACTCATCCAAAATTCCACAAATGAACTTAATAAAATTATATTAAATAAAATAAATTTAGATATGGTTCTAAATTAACTAGTTAATTGATTTAATAGGGTTATTTAGGATGTTAAGGTCAATGGTGGAACTCATTCGGGCATAAGGTAAGGCTTTTCTACCTGAACCACCTTTTTCATTAGGGTTACTATTTGTCTCCATTAATTCCAATTAAATTATTAATTACTCTTATGTAATAATCATAAATTATATTTAAATTTTAAATATATTTATACCATATAGAATAATTCTTTATTTAATGGGGAATTAAATGTTTTATAAAATCATTCTCAAGTCTTCAGAATATACAAGCTCAATTCTAGTGAACTTCTCAAATTCATACCTATTCTAAAGTATACTATATAATCTGTTTAATACATAATTATTTTTTCTAAAACAACTCATTTAATCATGAAAAACCCACATTAGTTTATTTCTGGTTTTATACAAATATTTTTTCCAAATAACTTGTCTTTGCAAAGTAAAAGTGTATTTCAATAAAAAATTCCTCAATGATTTTGTTAGAGTACTTTTTTGTATTTCAAAACCTATGTGGTATTTTATGTCTTATTGAGGTTAATATCTTATTTTTATAATCAAAAATATTTTATTAAATTGTTAATGATGATTTTTACTATATATGTTCTATCTTGATGCCATTCACCATACAACTCAGAATGGTTAGTGTTTATGCGTACATATTGGGGAAAGATATTTAATATTATCATCTTGTTTATGTTTACACCCTTTCATATGAAGAATTCATTGGAAATAGAAAGTGATGGATGGGGACCTCTATAGACCATCGATACATCAGTAGGTCTCATGAGGAAAAATAAAATTAGGTTTTGGCTGAGGCATTACGTGAGTATTTTCAGACGTATTGGACGAGGCCTTGACAATATATTTCAGATGTTAGACATTATTCATTCCCTCATTGTGTTATCATTAATTGATAAACCATGTTATTATTCTAATATTGGACTATCAATGGTCATGTTTCATTCTCTTATGATCATTTATAATGACTTATTTTACCAGATTTCATTCCTTTTATATCATGGTCAAGTATATTTTTAATGTCATGTGTTTTTAGTTGTTCACCATGACTACTGTTTATTTTAAATATAACTTCGGTTGTATCTGTTCCCCTTATTGAGAATATGAGCTCACCCATTTTTTATTTTTTATTCTCCACAAGTTGTGAAGATGAATGTTTTGAATGACTATTAGGGATAATTTAGGAGTCCTAGATATTTCCAATGGAATTTCTGTTATGTATTTCATTTTGAGTTATAATGTAACAATTATGTATGTATATGGTTTTACAGTAACACTAAACTATACTCTCCTTTGGGATAAATCTTCCTTGTTTGTATCCCAATGTAATAAAATAAGGCATGTCATCTGGGTAACTGGGGAAAGGGAATTTACACTTGATCCCTAGTGTGTTGTTTTTCTATTGGTTTACTCTCCCTTAAAATTTCAATCTATTTTATTGGTGGAATCTCTTGACCATAGTTTTATAAGTTCTTAATCCAGATTATCTGTGATATAGGTTTTGTAACACCCCGATAGAATTTAAATAGAAATTAATTATTTAATAATTTTTCTATAATCAAAACTAAGGAATAATAAAAAGGTTTTATAAATATTTTCAATGAGCGTATGTTTTGAATGAAAGTATAACATATTACATTATATTTTTTATATAACATAATTAATTAATATATGTATGTATATAATTTATAATTCATATAAATTTATGAGAATTATTTTTGATTAAAATTGCTTGTATTTTTTTTGTATAGAAAATCAATAGTTTTAAACAAATTATTATTTCATAACATTTAATGATTAATATATGTTATAATTATAAATAATGGTATAACTAGTATGGGATTATTTTAAATGATTATGGAAATATAAGTTTATACTAATACACACACACACATGTATATATATATAATAATGTGAAATTATAAATTAATGAAATTATAATTTTAAAAATTTGTTAATATTATTATTATAATATTAACATATCAAAATCATTTTGATTATATAAATTTTATAATATTTTCAGATATAAAACTATACATGATTGTAGAAAAAAAATCAAATTTCATTTATGTAAAATTAAAATAATACGGTAAAATAAATAATTAATTTTTAAAAAAATAAATAAAATTCAGATGGGTTATAGGGTTTCGGTTTGGAGGGTTTCTTGAGAAATAGATGTCGAGGTCAGGAGAGGGGCGTGATTCATGAGCCGAGAGGGTTTATGCGATTCGGGAGGCTAAGCACGACCAGTAGGCGAGGCTGATGTCGGTCGATGGCTCATTCTCGGATGCGAGGTCGAAGTGCCACAAAGAGTCGAGATCTAGATTGGAGTCTGAATCCCATTTCGAAGAAGAAACATTCATCTGCGAGTGCCTCAGGTGTCAATTCGTGTCGATCTGAGTTTCAAGAGTCCTCTGATGGCCGTGTGACATCAACGAGTTTGATATCAGCTTAGGGTTTTCACTTTTAGTTCTACGGTCGAGTTCGGATCCGGAAATGAGTTCGTGTGAGGGTTTCGAAGCGTGTTTAAGGTTCGACTACACCTGATCTTCTTCACTTTGAAGTATATGAACGATATTTGGGGAAATAGTTGTTCGGTTTTTGGAGATCTTCTTCATGTCGTCTAGATTTGCAAGTATGTGTAGTTTATTAAACTTTTTGGTATCGAAATATGATTTTTAGACTCGTTTGCAGTGTATTAACTCATATTTTCGTCGTTATTAATTGATTTTTTCTTCTCTATATGTCGATAGATTACTATTATTTATTTTTGTATGGGTTTTCTTAATAGAAATTTATCTTCTATCTTAATCTTGAACTACATTTTTGTCACATTGCCATCAATTTCGATCCATCTATCGTTATTTAATATTCCTTGGTGTGTAATCAATTGACGACATCCTCATATTAATTTGAAATCAAACTAAAAGACAAATATCATTTATTGTTTATGTTTCCATACCTGTAATTGAGTTATAAATGTCACTTTCTGATCAGGTTCATGGATAAATATTTTTCCAGCCACTCAAACGTTTGTTTTCAAAACATTAACTCTTTTTGTACTGACTTCGGATATCTCAGCTTTCTTAGCAAGCGTGGGATTTAAACCACACATTTTTTTGATTTAGTTTATTAAAAAAATGATTGTATAGCTATGGAACAACTATATAAAGTCTCATCTTCCCTTTCTATTGACTCAAGCTCATCTGAGCCGAACTGACCCTTCCACATTCCTCACACAATCAGGACAGTAACTCACCAAGGCATAAGTTAGGAAAGAAGTAAAATAGAATCATTAAAAACCAGATGGATTATACAAGAGTCAATGTCCCTAAACACTCTCCAGGATAGATTAGATACCTGCAGAAGTAGATCACCTCTTATCATGTCTTCAAAGGAGGAAGACAGCGTATTCCAGACCTGCATATATTCCTCAAGACTGATCAACCCCTTGTTGAAACCTCCAACCAGGGTCGAGTCCTATTTATCCGCCCAAATATACTGGTCCTCATTAAGCTCCACTTCAATATTCCTACCCATCATCTTGGATGCATCCTCTTTCGAGGCGTTGAGGAATAACACTTTCTCTGACACCACATCACCAGAACTTAAGACCAAATCCCAGGAGGGATCATGCTGTCCAGCTGCATTTTGGTGACACCTACTCTCCTTATTCAGCTTCTCCACCAATATTTTCTTGGCTGAACGGGTCTTCATAGGAGGGGGTAAGGAGGAGTAATCATTCCTACCCCTCCTTCCTCGCTTCCTCCTGACCCTCCTCGAACTAGATTCTGAATCATAGAAGCTTCTACCGACCATGTCGCATTCATTTCCCCTTCCACAATCATCATACTCTGGATAGGTATTTCCCCTAGTCTGATCGTTCAACAAAAAACCATCAGCACTCCCCCTGTTGTCCTTACCATCCTCAACCAAGGAAGCTGGTTCAATACCAAGCTCCTTCTCAATAGAAAGGGAAGATGAGACTTTATATAGTTGTTCCATAGATGTACAATAATTTTTTTTATAAACTAAATCAAAAAAATGTGTGGTTTAAATCCCACGCTTCCTAAGAAAGCTGAGATATCAGAAGTCACTACAAAAAGAGTTAATGTTTTGAAAAAAAACGTTTGAGTGGCTGGAAAAATAGTTATCCATGAAACTGATCAGAAAGAGACATTTAGAACTCAATTCCAGGTATGGAAACATAAACAATAAATGATATCTGTCTTTTAGTTTGATTTCAAATTAATATGAGGATGTGATCAAACTGATTACACACCAAGGAAGATTAAATAAAGATAGATGGATCGAAATTGATGGCAATGTGACAAAAATGTAGTTCAAGATTAAGACAGAAGATAAATTTATATTAAGAAATCCCATACAAAAATAAGTAATAGTAATCTATTGACATCTAGAGAAGAAAAAATCAATTGATAACGACGAAAATGTGAGTTAATACACTGCAAATGAGTCTAAAAATCATATTTTGATACCAAAAAGTTGAATATACTACACATACTTGAAAATCTAGACGACAGGAAGAAGATCTCCAAAAACCGAACAACGATTTCCCCAAATATCGTTCAGATACTTGAAAGTGAAGAAGATCAGGTGTAGTCGAACCTTAAACATGCTTTGAAACCCTCACTCGAACTCATTTCCAGATCTGAACTCGACTGTAAAACTAAAAGTGAAAACCATAAGCTAATATCGAACTCGTTGATGTCACACGGCCATTAGAGGACTCCTGAAACTCAGATCGACGCGGATTGACACCTGAGGCGCTTGCAGATGAATGTTTCTTCTTCAAAACGGGATTCAGACTCCAATCCAGATCTGGACTCTTTGTGCCAGTTCGACCTCGCATCCGAGAATGAGCCATCGACCGACATTAGCCTCGCCTACTGGTCGTGCTTAGCCTCCCAAATCGCATAAACCCTCTCGGCTCAGGAATCGCGCCCCTCTCCTGACCTCAACCTCTATTTCTCAAGAAACCCTCAAAACCAAAACCCTATAACCCATCTGAATTTTATTTATTTTTTTAAAATTCAATTATTTATTTTACCTTTTTATTCTAATTTCACATAAATGAAATTTTATTTTATTTTTCTAAAATCATGTGTAGTTTTATATATGAAAATATTATAAAATTTATATAATCAAAATGATTTTCAAATGTTAATATTATAATAATAATATTAATAAATTTTTAAAATTATAATTTCATTAATTTATAATTTCACATTGTTATATATATATGTGTGTGTATATTAGTATAAACTTATATTTCCATAATCATTTAAAATAATCACATACTAGTTATACCATTATTTATAATTATAACATATATTAATCATTAAACGTTATGAAATAATAATTTGCTTAAAACTATTGATTTTCTATACAAAAAAAATACAAGCAATTTTAATCAAAAATAATTATCATAAATTTATATGAATTATAAATTATATACATACATATATTGATTAATTATGTTATATAAAAAAATATAATGTAATATGTTATACTTTCATTCAAAACATACGCTCATTGAAAATATTTATAAAACCTTTTTATTATTCCTTAGTTTTGATTATAGAAAAATTATTAAATAATTAATTACTATTTAAATTCTATCAGGTTGTTACATTCTCCCCCCCTTAAATTAATTGCGCCCTCGCAATTCATTTGTTGGTATTACAAAAAACCTAAATTTCAATCTTCAAAATTAAGAAACATTAAGGGGACTTAACTAACTAAAGAAAATTCTAAGGTGTAAATTTGTTTTTCCTCAAAAGAGAACATCAAATATCCAAAGTGATCTAATTCGTGCCTCTGATACCAAATTATCACGCCCCGAGCCCGCTCTTCCAGACTCGGTGCTTCAAAATGTTGAACAATTACACAACACTTTATAGAAACGAGGATATTTTACCGGTCTAGGTTCTAGAGGATTAGATAGAACCTTACATTTATCAGAATTGAAATAAAATAAATTAATTGTCCACTATGCTTCCGCGCGCGCTACAACAAAGATGACCAAGTCTGGATTTCAAGGCAACCTGTGAAAAACATTTTGAAAATGTAGGGTGAGCACAAAAGATTCCTAGTAAGGTGTTTTGAAAAACATTGATAAATCTATTTTTTTTAAAAAATATTACATTGAAAATACATTTTAAATGTTTAACTAGAAATACATTTGTAAAGTAATGCTTTGAAAATTAATTATATTTCGAAAACGCTTTTAAAATAAATCCAGTGATTCAGTTTAAAATATTAAGCAAGCTCTAAAAAACAAAACAACTGGGGCCACTCGAAACTTTGAAGGCTATCTTGGGCCTACCCACTTGAGGGATGGATTCACTATCCAATTCCCTATCATATTTATAAAGTTCGAGTACCGATTTTTATAAAACATTTATTTATTAGCTTGCCTTATATACATATAATTTTCACTGGTGTTTTAGTTTCAAAAATATATTTATAATCATACTTGAAAAAAATAAATACTAATATTTACTAATAAATTATGTATTTGACTTTGAATGATGAAATCTCATGATGCATGACTTTTCATAAACACATGGAAGTTAAATCAACATCCACGTACTTGAAATTTCAAAGAAATATTTATTAAATTTTATTTTATGCATGAAGGTATAAACTGGTCACAATAGTGAACATATAGATAAAATCAATCAATAACAATGGATAATTATGTGTACGTACAAAAATTATTGAAGCAACATTTCTTAAATAAAATCATGCTATTGTATGCACTTATGTTTTTAAGGAACATGAATTTAAGTACATAAAAATGTACACAATCATGGAACTAGAATTATAAATCAATAATCGTGAATGTTAAATAAATTATTGTTATATACGTTTAGGTGTTTTATTATCATATACACATGTATCCCACACTCACAATTAGTTACTTGGACAGTTTAAACAATGTGTGGAAAATAACACTTCAATATAAATATATATGTATATTTATAATTAGCATGCATGAACAAAACACAAACATATTCAATTTGTGAGTTTAATGTATAGATTTGTGTTTCATAGAGGTATAAAATATGGAATTGAAATATTTAAACAATTAGAAACCACAAAAATAAGGATTATAATTTTAAAGGATCAAACTCCCTTTACACAAAAATAGAACATATAAATTTGAATTCGATAATCAAAATTCTCTAACTACAATAATAACTGAATTGTAATGAAATTATACATAAATCCTTACACACAAACCTAAATAATTTGTGAATACTTTAGATTAAAAAATGGATAAAATCTCCATTAAAATCAACTTTTAATGTAAAGAAAACAAATATGAAATAAATAATTTGTTGCGCATATATAATTTGGGTAAAAAAATATAATAATAATAATAATAATTTGAAATAACTGATATAAGAAATCCCTTACCAATAAAAACATGAGCAGAGGACAACAAAAGATTTATTCTTGGTAGAACTAAAACGTGGATCCTCATGCTCGAAGAAAACATGTATTTTCCCTCTTCCTTGCTCAAAAAAACAATTATATCACCATCCTTTCATCTCTCTCACTTATGTGTGAGTCAATAGAAAGGGAATATGAGACTTTATATAGTTGTTCCATAGCTATACAATCATTTTTTTAAAAAACTAAATCAAAAAAATGTTTGGTTTAAATCCCACACTTTCTAAGCAAGCTGAGATATGAGAAGTCAGTACAAAAAGAGTTAATGTTTTGAAAACAAACATTTGAGTGGCTGGAAAAATAGTTATCCATGAACCTGATCATAAAGTGACATTTAGAACTGAATTCCAGGTATGGAAACATAAACAATAAATGATATTTGTCTTTTAGTTTGATTTCAAATTAATATGAGAATGTGATCAATTGATTACACACCAAGGAAGATTAAATAAAGATAGATGGATCGAAATTGATGGCAATGTGACAAAAATGTAGTTCAAGATTAAGACCGAAGATAAATTTTTATTAAGAAAACCCATACAAAAATAAGTAATAGTAATCTATCGACATCTAGAGAAGAAAAAATCAATTGATAACGATGAAAATGTGAGTTAATACATTGCAAACGAGTCTAAAAATCATATTTCGATACCAAAAAGTTGAATAAACTACACATACTTGCAAATCTAGATGACATGAAGAAGATCTCCAAAAACTGAACAACTATTTCTCCAAATATCGTTCAGATACTTCAAAGTGAAGAAGATCAGGTGTAGTCGAACCTTAAACACGCTTCGAAACCCTCACACGAACTCATTTCCGGATCTGAACTCGACCGTAAAACTGAAAGTGAAAACCCTAAGCTGATATCAAACTCGTTGATGTCACACAGCCATCAGAGGACTCTTGAAACTCAGATCGACACGAATTGACACCTGAGGCGCTCGCAGATGAATGTTTCTTCTTTGAAACGGGATTCAGACTCCAATCCAGATCTAGACTCTTTGTGCCACATCGACCTCGCATCCGAGAATGAGCCATCGACCGACATCAGCCTCGCCTACTGGTCGTGCTTAGCCTCCCGAATCGCATAAACCCTCTTGGCTCACGAATCGCACCCCTCTCCGGACCTCGACCTCTATTTCTCAAGAAACCCTCAAAACCAAAACCCTATAACCCATCTGAATTTTATTTATTTTTTTAAAATTCAATTATTTATTTTACCATTTTATTTTAATTTTACATAAATGAAATTTGATTTTTTTTCTACAATCATGTATAGTTTTATATCTGAAAATATTATAAAATTTATATAATCAAAATGATTTTCATATGTTAATATTATAATAATAATATTAATAAATTTTTATAATTATAATTTCATTAATTTATAATTTCACATTGTTATATATGTGTGTGTGTGTGTGTATTAGTATAAAATTATATTTCCATAATCATTTAAAATAATCACATACTAGTTATACCATTATTTATAATTATAACATATATTAATCATTAAATGTTATGAAATAATAATTTGTTTAAAACTATTGATTTTATATACAATAAAAATACAAGCAATTTTAATCAAAAATAATTCTCATAAATTTATATGAATTATTAATTATGTACATACATATATTAATTAATTATGTTATATAAAAAAATATAATGTAATATGTTATACTTTCATTCAAAACATACACTCATTGAAAATATTTATAAAACCTTTTTATTATTCCTTAGTTTTGATTATAGAAAAATTATTAAATAATTAATTACTATTTAAATTCTATCGGGGTGTTACAAAACCTATATCACACATAATCCGGATTAAGAACTTATAAAACTATGGTCAAGAGATTCCACCAATAAAATAGATTGAAATTTTAAGGGAGAGTAAACCAATAGAAAAACAACACACTAGGGATCAAGTGTAAATTCCCTTTCCCCAGTTACCCAGATGACGTGCCTTATTTTATTACATTGGGATAAAAACAAGGAAGATTTATCCCAAAGGAGAGTATAGTTTAGTGTTACTGTAAAACCATATACATACATAATTGTTACATTATAACTCGAAATGAAATATATAACAGAAATTCCATTGGAAATATCTAGGACTCCTAAATTATCCCTAAAAGTCATTCAAAACATTCATCTTCACAACTTGTGGAGAATAAAAAATAAAAAATGGGTGAGCTCAGATGCTCAGTAAGGGTAACTGATACAACCGAAGTTATATTAAAAATAAACAGTAGTCATGGTGAACAACTAAAAACACATGACATTAAAAATATACTTGACCATGATATAAAAGGAATGAAAGCTGGTAAAATAAGTCATTATAAATGATCATAAGAGAATGAAACATGACCATTGATAATCCAATATTAGAATAATAACATGGTTTATCAATTAATGATAACACAATGAGGGAATGAATAATGTCGAACATCTGAAATATATTGTCAAGGCCTCGTCCAATACGTCTGAAAATACTCACGTAATGCCTCGGCCAAAACCTAATTTTATTTTTCCTCATGAGACCTACTGATGTATCGATGGTCTATAGAGGTCCCCATCCATCACTTTCTATTTCCAATGAATTCTTCATATGAAAGGGTGTAAACATTAACAACATGAGAATATTAAATATCTTTCCCCAATATGTACGCATAAACACTAACCATTCTGAGTTGTATGGTGAATGGCATCAAGATAGAACATATATAGTAAAACTCATCATAAAAAATTTAATAAAATATTTTTGATTATAAACATAAGATATTAACCTCAATAAGACATAAAATACCACAGAGGTTTTTAAATACAAAAAAGTACTCTAACAAAATCATCGAGGAATTTTTTTTTGAAATACACTTTTACATTGCAAAGACGAGGTATTTGGAAAAAATATTTGTATAAAACCAGAAATAAACTAATGTAGTTTTTTCATTATTAAATGAGTTGTTTTAGAACAAATAATTATGGCTTAAACAGATTATATAGTATACTTTAGAATAGGTAAAAATTTGAGAAGTTCACTAGAATTGAGCTTGTATATTCTGAAGACTTGAGAATGATTTTATAAAACATTTAATTCCCCATTAAATAAAGAATTATTCTATATGGTACAAATATATTTAAAATTTAAATATAATTTATGATTATTAAATAAGAATAATTAATAATTTAATTGGAATTAATGGAGACAAATAGTAACCCTAATGAAAAAGGTGGTTCAGGTAGAAAAGCTTTACCTTATGCCCGAATGAGTTCCACCCTTGACCTTAACATACTAAATAACCATATTAAATCAATTAACTAGTTAATTTAGAACCATATATAAATTTATTTTATTTAATATAATTTTATTAAGTTCATTTGTGTAATTTTGGATGAGTTATAAGATACCATTTTCTCACTCAGGAGGATTTGGTTCCCTGGTTTTCATGATCAGTATACTTGTATATAAGTATGGAAGTTCATGTTGATTTGGTTTTATTCTAAAGAATTTTATTTATATGATACTAATAGAAATATATAATATTAAGTGGTCATGTAACTCTTTTTTATACAGTATGATTATTATCTATTAGAGAGAACATTAGTGATGATCATTTATATTATTTTTGTGATATTTCGATTATAACAAACTAGTTTTGTCGTATGATTTAGTATTATGTATATATAACGGTTTAGAATATTAAATTATAAAAAATACATATTTTATAATCTTTTTCAACCATAAAAATGGTTTCATGAACAAACTTTAAGGAGAAATTGAAGAACGAATGTCTGTTATCCTTGAATGTTGTAAATCGACACCTCCTAGTTAATGATTTCATTTTTAAAATAAAAGAAATAGATAAAGAGATATATATATATATATTAGTTTGATGAAGGATATTAAATTAACATGATATTATTACTATATATATATGGTACTGAAGTTATCATGATCATTTGGACTAAAGAGGTGTGGAGATGATAATAAAAGAAAATAAATTAAAAATGAAATTAAAAGAAAAAGGAAGATGGTTTACCTCTTATAATATCCTCCTCGAGAAACGACTTAAGGGAATGGGATTTTGAATTTAGGTAATACCAAGAGCTCATATATTTGTTTAGAGACTAGGGAATAGGATTTGGGCAGAAATTTGACAGGCTTCAAGGCGTATAGCAGTGAGGAGAAGAGGGACTGTAGGGTAGTTTTTCTCATAGAGGAGAGGGGTAATTTCTCATTATTTTATTATTTTTCTTAAGATGCCCAATGGTGTTGATTATTGTGACAATATATTGAAATAATTTCATGTGATGTCAAACCAAAGTGTTCTTACATAATCCAAACATCACCTATGACTCGATAAATCTAGTATTTATCATTTATCATTAATTATTGTATTTTACTAATTAGAAAAAATTCATGTATTTTTGAAAAATCCAAAAAAATCACATTCAGAATTTTCCAACATAAATAATTCAAAATCTAACTCCCTTTTATGAAAATTATATTCTAAATAATAGAAATGTTTTTAATTAAAATCATCATTTACTCCAAAAATACAGTTTTAAATTTAAAAGTGATTTTATAACACCCTGAAATTTTAACAGAGGTCTTATTAAATTATAAAAAAATAATAGGACAACAAAATAATGATTTATGAAAAAATTTAAGGAAAATTAAATATATTTTAAATCAATTTATTAATTTAAAATTGTAATTAAATATATTATTACAGGAAAAAATACCGACACTTAATTATTAATTTTTAAAATATTCACTCACATTTATAAGGTGCTGAAAATTTATTTATACATAAATTTATACTGTTACTATTTATAAGGCCCATATTACTATTCATAAGGGTATATTACTATTTATAAGGGTCAATTTACTAATCACAAAAAATGTAAGTTGGTTCTATCAAACTCAGAATATCTTACTGATGGCAAATGTGTATGCCCGTTTTTCAAAATTCCAAACATAGAGGTAGCAAAATTGTGTTTAACGGCTAGGTTAACAAAGTGTTGTTTCGTAGAGACCCACTGTTTAATTAATTACATTATATATTAAATTTATTTTTAAAACATTATGGTGTTACATTCTTCCTCCCTTACAAAAAGTTCATCCTCGAAATTTCCAAAATTTTACCTCATAAAAATATTTGGGTATGCCTTCATCATAAGTTCCTCAGACTGCTGACTGAAAATTATTTTTTTATTAAGAAAAACACTTTTGAGGAAAAACTGATAAACCATAAGTCCAACAAGAACCAAACAGCAACAATCATAAGATCAGAAACAATCTCACCCAAGCATAAGCAGCAACCGCAGGCTCCAAAGAAGGACCACTCGGCGATCCCATGCAAGCATGGTCCCTCCCGATGGCAAGACATCCATCTGTATCAACCACATCCCAAATGGCCTATAAAGGAACAAGCAGCATGCTCAAGCTCGTCTGAGCTGAACTGACCCTTCCGCATTCCTCACACAATCAGGACAGTAACTCACCAAGGAATAAGTTCGGAAAGAAGTAAAATAGAATCATTAAAAACCAGATGGATTATACCAGAGTCAATGTCCCTAAACACTCTCCAGGATAGATTAGATACCTGCAGAAGTGGATCACCTCTTATCATGTCTTCAAAGGAGGAAGACAGCGTATTCCAGACCTGTATATATTCCTCAAGACTGATCAACCCCTTGTTGAAACCTCCAACCATGGTCGAGTCCTGTTTATCCACCCAAATATACTGGTCCTCATTAAGCTCCACTTCAATATTCCTACCCATCATCTTGGTTGAATCCTCTTCCGAGGTGTTGAGGAATAACACTTGCTCTGACACCACATCACCAGAACTTAAGACCAAATCCCAGGAGGGATCATGCTGTCCAGCTGCCTTTTGGTGACACCTACTCTCCTTATTCAGCTTCTCCACCAATATTTTCTTGGATGAACGGGTCTTCATGGGAGGGGGTAAGGAAGAGTAATCCTTCCTAACCCTCCTTTCTCGCTTCCTCCTGACCCTCCTCGAACCAGATTCTGCATCAGAGAAGATTCTACCGACCATGTCGCGTTCATTTCCCCTTCCACCATCATCATACTCTGGATAAGTATTTCCCCTAGTCCGATCTTCCAACAAAAAAATCATCAGCACTCCCCATGTTGTCCTTACCATCCTTAACCAAGGCAGCTGGTTCAATACCAAGCTCCTCCTCATCCATCATTCCATACCTGTTGCTTAAGGCGACTGGCGTCCGGGCTCTTCATACTAAGATTAGTATGGTTTCAATTTGATACCTTCATAAGTGAGTACATGTGTCGGTTCTTACATGTAATTCATTAACAAAAAGTCGTGGATCATATCGTGTACCTTGGAGAGGCTATACAACATTTCCAAATGATAAGCCACAACCAAAATTCTCTCTTGAATTTCAAAATAACCAATGTACCTGGGGCCCAGTTTCCATTTATTCCTCAATCTTATAATACCCTTCTATGGAGATACTTTTATGAAAATATGATCTCCCACTTGAAATTCCAAATAATTATTTCGATTATCAGCATAAATATTTTCCTTCTTTGAGATGATTTTATATGGGTTTGAATAGTATTTACCTTCACTGTTGTTTCCTCCACAAGCTCTAGTCCTATAAGCTTCTTTTTAAAAACTTAATCTCAACATGTTGGTGTATGACATCTCTTTTCATATAATGTTTCATATGGTGCAATTTAAATACTTGAATTGAAACTATTATTTTAGTAAAACTATACTAAAGGTAAATATTGATCCCAAATACCTTTAAAATCAAGTGAAATTATCTCAATATGTCTTCTAATGTTTGGATCATCCTTTTCGACTGCGCGTCGGTTTGAGGATGACAATCAGTACTCAAATGAAGATCAGTATCCAAAGCATTCAGCAGACTTTGCCAGAATTTTGATGTAAATCATGGAACATGATCAGAAAAAATTGAGAGTGTATCTCTAAAACATCTTAAAACATAATTTATATAAAACTATGCAGGGTCACCTATTAGAATATCATCTCTTATTGTGAGGAAATGTGCATATTTGGTATGTTGATCAGAATTATTTTTATTTCATCATTCCCTCTTGGAGTTTTTTTGTAATATAGTGATAAAATCCATGGTTATGTCATGCCACTTCCATATAGTAATAGGTAGAGATTTCATGACACCTCTAGGATGTTGTCCTTTAGCCTCCACCTAATGACAAACTAAACATCTTTATACATAATCAGAAATCCCATGCAACATTTTTTCCCCTGATAAATGTTCTATCAAATATCTATGTGTCTTATTGATACCATGGTCTATAGGGAAATTTAAACTATGGTAATCATCCACTGATTCAATTTCTATCACTGGTATAGAGGGAACACATAGTATTCTCTCAAATTTTATAATTCCATCCTCACACATGAAATTTGGAAACTTCCCATCATTCACTGATTTAATTCTCTTTTGAATATTCTCATCATCATATTGATAAATTTTAATTCATTCCAATAAAGATGGTTTGGAAACCAATTGAATAACTAATGATTCTTCACCTTTTTTTATAATTCCCATATCCAAACTCACTAGATCTATGTACATAGAACCATTTTCAATCCACATTTATTAATAAATCTACAATCCTTCCTACTCAATGCATCTACTGTCTTATTTTCTTTTCCTGGATGGTAGTGTATAGAACAATAATAATCTTTGAGTAGCCCAATCCATCTCTATTTCCTCGTGATGATTTCTTTCTATGAGAATATATATTTCAAGCTCTTTGGACTAGTATATATCTCACATCTTTCACCATAGAGATAATTTCATCACATATTCATAGATAAGATAACAGATGTTAACTCAAGATCATTAGTTTGATAGTTCTATCCTTTAATTTTTAACTACCTTTATGCATAGGTAATAACTCCATCATTATACACAAGGAAACAACCATGTACTTTCTTTGATTCATCTCTATGAATCACAAATCCACCATTTCCTGATGTTAGAGTCAATATTGAAGAATTCACTAACCTCTTATTCAATTATTCCAAACATTCTACACATTCTTTTTTCCATATGAATTTAACCCCTTTACAAGTTAGCTTGGTTAATGGGTTATCTAATCGTGCGAATTTATGAATGAAATACTGATAATAACGTGTCAAGACAATAAAACTACGTACCTTAGTTATATTAGTTAGAGTAGCTCAATCCTAAATTACATTTCTATTTAAAGGATAAACTAAGCTTCCATCCTTAGAGACAATATAGACAAGAAAATAAACTATTTAAAGCCAGAATTCACACTTGCTAAAATTTCCATATAACTCATTTCTTCTACGTGTCTTCAGAATAATGCACAATGGATTGTCATGATCTTCATACCTTTTTATGTGTACCAAGATATCATAAAAAAATTCCAAAAAATTCATCATGATATTCCATGAAAACTCTATTCATTAGATCAATGAAAACATAGGATACCTTAGTTAATACAAAAGGCATGAATGTAAACTCGTAATACCCATACCTGTTTCAAAACTTTTTCATTATAATATCTTCCTTCCTCAAACATAACTAATGATATTCAGATCAAATTTAAATCTTTGAAAAATATTGGGCTCCATGATGTTGATCAAATAAATCATCAATCTGAGGTAGGGGATACTTGTTCTTTATTGTAATATTATTTATTTCACTATATTCAATGCACAGCCTCATGGATCCATCTTTTTTCTTGAAAAATAGAATAGGGGCTCCCCATGGAGAAACACTGGGGTGGATAAATCCTTTATCCTTCAATTACTCTATTTTTTTCTTCATTTATTCTAATTACACTATGTCTATTCTATAACTATTCATTGATATAGTCCTCACACTAGGAATTAAATCAATAGAATACTCATGTTCATGCTCTGAAGGATGTCTAGGTAAATCATATGGAAACAAATTAGTGTATTCTTTCACAATAGATAAAACATTAATTTTCATTTTCATTTCCTCACCCATAGATATTTTGTTATCTTCCTCCCCAAGAATTACATTCAGTATATCTACTAGGGGTTGATCTAGATAATAATCAAAGGATGAGGTTTCTACTCTAAAGATATGGGATTCTACATCATTCTAGAAAATTGTAACTTTATTCTTCTTACAATAGATTTTTGTATCATAACTAGAAATACAATTCATACAAATAATTATATCAAAGTCAATCATGGGTATGATGATAAGGTCCGAAACTAAATCTTGTTTTTGTGTCATAAGGGGAACTGACCGACACATCTTTGTTGAAATGATACTTCCCTTAAGAGTTTTTATGGACAACCCCTTTATTAAATCAAATTGTAAATGTGTAAATTTCATGGAAGACTAGGAAGATATAAAATAAATCAATGATATAGAATCAAATAATGCATTGGATAAGTATTAAGAAATGAATAAAGTACCTTCCACGACATCATTAAGAACTTAAACCTCAGTAGTTGTGATCGCATAATCTTGGAGTTTCTCTGTTGGCCTTCTCGGGGTAATTATTCCTTAACTCTTAGGAAAATAATTCGAAAAATGTCCCATATATTTATAATTTTATCATTTAATATTTTTAGATTCTTTCATTCCCTTGAAATCACGATATTGGTGGAATATTACTCCACCTTTTTAATAGACTTTGTTTCTTTTTAAGAAGGATTTGGGGTGTTCCATTCCACAAGTATCACATGTTGGAAAACTCCCCTTTTTAACCTTCCATTTATCCATTCTTTCCTCTGCCAACCTATTCATCTCTTTCTTTCCTTTAAAGTTATAAGACATAGAGAATTATTCAACTGTCTTGATTTCACATGAGACTATATATTTGTATGATGAGAATGTTTGGGAAAACGGTTCACTTCAAGGGAATAGTTTTAAACTATCAAAGACTCGATCAATATTTATCCTTAGATTATGTATGTATTCTATGATATTCCTTTATCACCTTTTTAAATTGGAATCATACTTTACAATGTTTTCATCCTATTTTTGTTTCAAACTCAAGAATTGACTCTTCATATCTTCTCACTATTCTTGAGGAAAATATTTATCTAATAATATTTATTTAAAATTTATCCATTCCATTTATTCTATTTCTTCCACCTCCTTCATGTTTTTAATTAATTACCACCACTGATCTATATCTCCTAATAGATGATAAACTTCCATGATAACATTCTCCCTTTTCATTATATCCCAAAGTGATAAATGTATTCTCTAAGGAACTTATCCATTAATCTCTTATGAATGGGTTTGTAGTCCCATTGAATGATGGTGTCTATTATTTCATAAAGCGGTCTGACATTGGTCCTCTACATAGTGGCTTAAGATTATCCATACAGGTAAGGTTATTATTCATAACCTAAGTCTGTTATCCCAGTATAGTTATAATTTTCTCAACACCAGTTTCTACTCCAGAACCAACATCATTATTTCTCAAAGGAGGTTAATCCCTACATGGGAAACACTTATTCATGAAATTTCAATTCCTTCCACTAGGTGCAATTTATAAACAATATAATACACTAAATTAGGTTATGACTCATAATTTATAATTTAGAACTAGAAAAAAAACATAACTAAATTTAAATTTTATACATCTCTTATTTCATAATCGTAAACTTGGTTTCTTTGAGATGATATTTTAATATAAATCCTTAATAATTGTTTATAAAGAAAAAATTAATTATCCTAATAATACCCCCTAGGATGTTCTTGTATGGTTATCATCAATTCTATCCTAGGGTTTAGTTCCATAATCTATATTTTTTAAAACTAAATTCCAAGGATTATACTAAACATTCTCCGATACCAACTATAAAGACCTCGACCCCAATTTCCCAGAGTCAGTTCCTTATTTTCATATGTTGGTATATAAATAAGGAATTTTTATCCCAAAAGAACGAATATTTTAGTATCATTGGAAACTAGAAACATACATAATTGTTACATTACAACTTGAAAGGAAATAAATAATATAAATTCCATTGGAAACATATATGAATCCAGATTATCCCTACAAGTCATTCATAAAATTCATCTTCAAAACCTAGGGAAAATAAAACAAAAGAAAGGGGTGAGATCAGATTCTCATTAAGGTATATAATACAATAGAACTTATCATAAAAGAACTCTAGACATGGTGAATAACAAAAAACACATGCCTTTAATAATATACTTGATCAGAATATGACAGGAAAGAAATATGATTAAATATGTCCATATAAATGATCATAAAATAATGAAACATAACCTTTGATATTATAATAGTCAAATAATCACATGGTTTATCAATTACTAATACCATAATTAGGGAATTCATAATGTCAAAAATTTGAAATATATTGTCAAGGCCTTATCCAAGACATCTAAAAATACTAGGGTAAGGCCTCAGCCAAAACCCAATAATTTTTGTCTCATGAGACCTACCAATCTATCGAGGGGATATAGTGGGCCCCATACATCACTTTCTATGTCTAATTCATTCATAATATGAAATAGGATAAAAATAAACAACATGAACATATGAAATAACTTTCCACAATTTGTACACATAAACACTAACCATTCTGAGAAGTATGATGAGTGGTATCAAGATAGCACAACCACAGTCAAAGTAATCATAAACCATTTAATAAAACATGGTAGATGATAAAAATAATATATTAACCTCAATATTACATAAAATTAAACATAGGTTTTGAAATAGACAAAAAAATCAATAAAATCCTCGAGGAATTTTTGAGAGAAATACACATTCCCTTTGTAAAGAAGTGTTCTTTTGGAAACATATTTCCATTAAAATAGAAACTAAATAAATAAGTTTTTCCCTGATGAAATTAGTGGTTTTATTAAAAATAATTTTTGCTTAAAACTTATTATAGAGTTCACTTGAAAATAGGTAATAATTTTAGAAGTTCCCTCGAATCGAGCTTGTTTATCATGGAAAATTGAGAAAGATATTTACAAAAAATTTAACACACATTAAAATAAATAAGGATTATGATTGGTGAACATATATAGAAAAGTAATATACAGTTTATAAGTTTTAAATAATAATAATTTATAATTTAATTTGGATTAAGAGAGACAAACAATAACCTAAAAGAAAAAGGTGGTTCAGGTACAAAATCCTTACATTATGTCTGAATGTGTTCTGGACTTGACCTTTACACCTTGGATAACCAAATTTATTAAATTAATTAATTATTTCATAACCATATATACATGTATTTGATTTATTATAATTTTATTATTTTCATTTATGAAATTTTTGATGAGTTATAAAATACAATTTTATTGCTCAGGAGCATTCAGTTCCTTGATTTTCATGATCGGCAATATTGTATATGAGTATGAAAGTTCATGGGGAATTGGTAGAATTATATAGAATTGAATTTATATAATAATATAGAACATAAATATTATTTAATGTCTATATAATTAATTTTTTATATATATATTAAGTATTATTAATTATATAGAACATTCGTGATAATCATTTAGATTATTTTGGCGATATTTCAATTATTACAAACCAGTTTTGTCGTGTATATTAGAGTTATGCATATATACTAGTTTCAGAAAATTGAATAAGACATAATAAATATTTTATAACATATTCCAACCATAAAAATAGTTTCATGACCATCCTTAAAGGATAAAAAGAAGAACGAAGGTTCATTGTCTATGAAGGATGTAAATCGGCACCTCCCAAGTGATGATTTCATTTATAAAATAAAAGAGAGAGATATAGTAGTTTCAAAAAATATATTTCATTAAAAAGGATATAATTACATTATATTTATGATATGAGATCTGTCATTTCCATTTGGACAGAGAAGTTTATGAGATGATCAGAAAAGAAAATAAATGAAAAATCAAATTAAATGAAAATGGAAGAGGGTTTACCTCTTGAAATATCCTCCTAGAGAACCTCCTTAAGGGAAGGGGTTTTAGTATTTTGGAAAACCCAAGAGCTCATGGATGTGGGGAGAGAATAGGTAATAGGTTTTTGGTAGAACATTGATACGATTCAAGGCTTATTGGAGTGAGGAGAAGAGGGAGTGCGGGGTGGTTTTTATAGTGGAGAGGGGTAATTTCTCATTATTTTATACATTATTTTATTATTTTTCTTAAGAAAAAAAATAGTGTGGAATATTTTTACTATATATAGTAATGTGTTAATTTTATTTCGAAACAAGGGTTCTTATATCATCCAAAAATCAATAATGACTCAATAAATCATATATTTATCATTTATTGTTAATTATTGTATTTTACTATTCACCGAAAAATTCTAGTATTTTATAAAAATAAAAAAAAATAACCCTAACCACATTGGGATATTAAAAATTAAAAAAGTAACACCATTGACTTGAAAAAATTCAAAATATTAAAATTTAGTTTTTTAATTAAAATCATAATTTACTCGAAAAATGCAGTTTTAAAGTTAAAAGGGATTTTATAACACACATAAAATTTACCAAATGTATTATTAGATTATAATAAAATAATAAGATAATAAAAAATTTAATTTATTAACACATTTTAAGAAAATAAATTTTATTTTAAATCAATTTATTAATTTAAAATTGTAATTACATATTTATTACTCACAAAAATACCAACACATAATTATTAATTTTAAAAATATTCAATCTCAATAATAAGGTGCCTAAATTTTATTTATACATACAAGGGTGATGTTACTATTTTTAAAGGTCATTTTACTGTTCATAAGCATCCATTACTATTTATAAGGGTCAAGTTACTATTCACCAAAAATAAAGGTTGATCCTATCAGAATCAAAATATCTTAATGATTGCAACCATGTATGTCTATTTTTTGAAATTCAAATCATACAGGTGGAAACATTATATTTAACGGTTAGGTTATAATAACAAATTATTGTTTTTAAGAGACTCATTATTTCATTCATTACTTTCTATATTAAATTTATTTGTAAAACCTTGGGGTGTTACATCAGATGCTTGATCAAGTTGTTTGGAAGGGAAGGAATGGCTCCAAAATTGTCTAGAGTGCCCCTAGGGGATGTGGGGGAAGGGATGCACATGGATGAAGAAATACATCATACATGTTGAAAGTTTAAAAATCTCAGGGGCCTATAATTACACAGTATGAATCCATTTCACATTGTGTATTTCTTGATTGATGAGATGCATTAAAAAATGCATCACCTTGGGTTAAAATAGTGTCAATCGAGTATTATATGACATGAACCAATTTCATGATCTGTACTCACTTCACCTCATGAACTAGTTCATGATGTCTATTTTCCCACATTTACATGCCATGTAACATGGTCATGGTTTGTAAATTACTAGCTAACAACACTTAGTCCATCTTCTGCAGAAGAGATTGAACCTCCTCTGAAGCCTTCCAAACTCATAGAGAACACTCATAATCCCCTTTAACAATTTTTTACCTAGAATTTATTGATTCAAAGAAATAAAAATCCAGAAAATTTAGGTAATTTACCTCATAAAATGATCTCTATCACAAAATGGTGGATCAACCTATAAGGTTTAAAGAGGGATGACCCAAAACAAAAGTGGATCAACCAAAACTCAAAGAAGGAAATAATTAGAAAAATATGGGATCCTACAACCTCCCCACCTTAGAACATATCATCCAATAAATGTTGCAAGCATCACTATGGGGTCTCTAAGAACCATTGTAGACACTTTGATCCTACGTCTCCTTTTTAACATGCCCATAATGCCACTAATATTGACCTAAATGTATTTTATTTCACTAGAGATACTTCTTACTATGGTCAAAAATCCATATTTGATTCCCCTTGAAGGATGAATATAATATAAGATAAAATTTATAAAATTTGACTACATGATAAGGGTTTGGATTTTATCTCCAATTTTTTGACATGTGGATCCTATCTTGCATGAAACTATAACATGATATAAGAGATAATATGTATACCACTAGATTGACTCTTTCCACTGTCTCAAATGTCCTAAAAAACCCAAGAATTATCTTCCTCTATTTACTAATAAATAATATCCTAAAATTAGGGGACACTCAAAGGAAAACATGATGATCCACCTCAAACTCTATAGGTAGTATATTCTAGTTAGCTTATGATTTTTTCTTCTTTGTATGTTCATCAATTGTAACTTGATTAGATAAACCTTCTAATACATCTTCTACATGAGATTAGGTCCAATGAGAACTAACTAACCTGCCTCCAACCAACAATGTGTGAATCAACACAACCTGACAGATAAATCCTCATAAGTTTTTATTTGGATCAAGGTTTTGAAGCTACCATTATAGTAAAACTATATGAGTGAAAAAAAAAATTCTCCCATGAATCACTAGAATTCAAATCATAGGCTCTTAAAAAGTCCTTAAAAATATGAATAGTCCATTCAGATTGGTCATCAGTCTATAGATGATATATTATACTCAGAAGAACATGTGATCTCAATTCCTTCTGAAGGGCCACCCAAAATCAAGAAGTGAAACAAGGATCTAGATCAGAGCTAATTATCCTCATTGAACCCTGAAACTAAACTATCTCACACATGTGATGAATACCAAGATCATAAATATTTAAGGTGTATCTGATGGTAACTAAGTGGGTTTCCATATTTAGTTGATCTACAATATCCCATACAAAATAATCCTTATGAGGTTTCCCTAGTAACCCTATCAAAAAATCCATAGTGACAGCATCCCACTTCCACTCTATAAATGGTAGAGTCTGCAACAACCCAGCAGGCCTCTGATGATCGACCTTATTCTACTGATAGCTAAAACATCTCAACAAGAATCCCACTATCTCCTTCTTCATACCTATCCACCAGTACTATCTATAAAGATAAAGATACCTATTTTTCTAACCAGGATGTACCTCCCATCTATAAGCATGAAATTCTCTCAATAAATCAACTTGAAAACCCATAAGAACCCACAAACATCCATTGAAATGAAGAGAATTATTTCTTCCAAGAGACCAACATGATGGTGGATCCCCATCATATAAGTTTTCCCTGAGAGCTAAGCCCTCTAGTTGAAATAGATTCTCATTCCTTATCTTCTTAAGAATCCCTGATATAATAGATTTCGAAGTCATAGATACCTATCTTTGGGACTTCAGATCATCTATATGAAGGTTTAGAAAGATTTACATTATTCAACACTCATTTCAATACTCCCACACTTCCTCTTTTTTTGTATTCAACTCATCAAATTGAAATTTTATTTTCCCATTCCTAGGGTATAATGAAGCTCGAAGCTAGATAACTACAGATACTTAACCCACTTCCTCTTCCAAAGGTTCTGGTATCTGTGAGAAAATATTTACTTGAGGCTCTTATAGTACTTATACACCACAAACCTCTCACACAAAATAGAGTCTCTTTAGAACCTCAGGGTTTGTACCATAATAGAAAACTCTAAATCATGAGTAGGATAATTCCTCACATGCGATCTCAGTTTTGTGGAGCCACAATAAAACTACTCAATCCTCCTCTATCAGAACTGCTCAGAGTCCAACAATAGATGCCTCATATTCTATAGTATATTCCTTACCTAGAAAATAAAAATTGAGGATTAATGATGTGGTCATCCTACCCTTTAGATTATAAAAATCTCTCTCAAAATAATATGACCAAAAAACTCACTCCTTTCTTAGTTATCCCATACATCAGTGTTTCTAGAAGGGATAAGTCATGGATGAAGCATCAGTAAAAAATTATACACCTAATAAGCAAGGAATCGTGAAGACATTCATGGGTCACTCTCATGATACCATGGTTTCAACCTTCTCTGGGTCAATTGACACATTATTCACTATGGTAGAAAGACCCAAGAAGTTCACTTTATCAATCCATGATATGTATTTGGTTAGATTAGTGTAAATATGATTCTATCTCAATGTACTCAATATGATTTTAAGATTTTGGACATGATGATATTTAGAATGGGAGTACATTAAGATCTCATCAATTAGAACTAACACAAACCAATATAGGAAAGGATAAAATATATGATTCATCAAGGCCATAAATACAATAGTTGCATTCACCATACCAAATGATATTACTAAAAACTCATATAATCTATACTTTCTCCTAAAAACTGTATGAGGTCTGTATGATTATCTCAAAATGAACTGCTGGTACCATGACCTAATTACGATCTTGGAGAAATATTCCCACCAATCATCTAATAAAATAGATCATCAATGCACAAAATGGGATATCAATTCTTGACCGTCATCAAGTTCATTCTATGATAATCCACTTATAGGTGCAAAGTGCCATAGGCTTTATGGTGAAAATAGATAGAGATCCTCAAGGAGATATACTAGGTTTTATGAAACCCTTAGCTTCAATATCTTCCAACTATACTTTAAAATCATGAATCTCTACTAGTTCCATATTATATGGTTGAATTGAAACGATCATAGCAGCTGAATCCCACTTGATTGTGAACTCAATATGCCACTCAGGTGGTAAGTTGGAATACTTGTTTGGAAATAGATCCTAAAAATATTCCACCACATGAGAAAAATTACCATGTTTTATTTCACCATTATCTAGAATAATTATTTCGATATGATCCATGATATAATCCAATCTCTAAAAAATTGGTCTCTTATGATGATCTTGAAGATCCCACTAACCTTAGTGATTTTAGGTTCCCCTATTTGGAGATAGAATGGTAAATCTACTCCAATTACATTAAAAATATCATGGTATAAAACTTGTTATTACATACTAAGAATTGAATTAAAAACTATCATTTCCAGTATAAAAAGGCCACAAATGAACTGCTAGCCACTAATTTCAAGAGAACACTCCGTGAAATGCTAGATACCCATTGAATTCACTTCCAATGTTGTTTGAAAGGAATCAACCCCTTCATGATCTGCACAACCAAACCCAACCTATTTTAAAAAAGGACAGATACAACGGAATGAAATTACCCTACATAAAACAAAAAATAAGCTATGGTGTATGATAAAATAATCATACATCTAACAGCAGAAGGTTCTGGATCAAAACTAGTTGGAGTAGACTACATAGCGTAGAACTAACTTAGCCTTATTCTCTGGGCTCTAATATGACTCCCATGTGTTGTTACCTTTTCCTAGTACTTCCTCTCCTATTCCGGGGTACTGTGCCCCCAACCTCGACCTGAAATTCTGGTGGAACTATAACTATAGGTCTCTCTAATGGTTAGTTGTGTCCTTCCTGGAATTTGGTACTTGTGGTGAGCCCCATCCATTACTATAGTTTTGTATGACCCAAAAAAAACTCTTTATGTGTCGAAAATCACCCTAATAAAGGCACTAAATAGTGGGATATGGAAACTGAGGACACTTATGGAAAAACATTCCACACTAATATCAAAATAAGGAAACATGGTCTTAATGTGGTTTCCTACTTCCCTGGCTACTCTTCCCACTATTTCATTGGTGATAACTATTATATAGATGATTCTTGTTATTGTAATAAGAGATCCCAATTTCCCATACGAAAATAGATGAGTCACTTCTTGAGGCCTCTCTCAGATTCCATTCTGTGAGGAGTTCATAAATCATTACATCTAAAAACCACACAAACATAAGACGTTCTCCTATGGCCTGGTCTCATCATGAATACCATCCTAAAAACATCCATCCTGATAAACCCATTAACTTCTAAGAATGAAAAAAAGAGATACAAGTCTGTGAAATGTTTTTTTGGTCAGTTACTAACATAACCTCATTTTGTAGGAACATAAACTCATCATCAAAATTATCCCTCAATTTAAGAGGATAGAAGTGTCATAGAAAATTCCTTTTAATGTCCTTATAGGATAACTCCTCTTTCTTCCCATCTTGTTCTAAATTATCTCACAAATTATTGGAAGGTCCAAGAAGCACAAATGTAGAAATATTAAAACTATTATATATAGGTTTCCCAATGTGTTTAAAGATCGTATGTACTAACTTGATCTAGAACTCATCGTCTTGGGGGCCTCCCTCACTAGTGAATGTAGAAAGATGTGATAGCGAGAACTCTATCATCATCTTAGACATAGAAGGCATAGTGAAAATGATCTATTTTTTCATGGATCACATGACCCTCTGAAATATTTCATTAAGATGAACATCCATCCAATTATCAAGATCTATGGGAATCTCTATTTCACCTGCATTAAGAGTATACTCATTTCGTCTCTCCTAAAACTTAATTCGATGTTGACAAGGAGGCATTTTCTCCATATGAAAAATACGCTCTTTAGAAAACTGGATAACAACAATGTCATCCTATATATATGAAAAAATAGAGAACCACTGGCTTATGGTTTATTTAAACATAGAATAACTAGTGATTCAGAAAAACATAATATTTCTTTCTATTTCATTTATTAGATTTAATATAGATATCATTTCTCAGTTCATATAGAAAAATATTTCACAAGAAATAAATATATCCCTATTGCGAACAATTCAGGTTAATATATTTCCCTATAACCCTATCAAGAAGCATGAATACTCATATTTTGTCATACCGAGACACATGTATAAATATCCTTAAATAATAACATCCTACACTATGTGAATCACCCAAGGGGAAATAACATCATGCAATAACAAGAGAACAACATGAACAACAATCCCTTCCAAAGTCACATGGAATTTACCTCAGATATGGGTAAGCTAATCTCATGAACAAGCTCATTACCAAGTCTGAACAAATACTAGTCTCCTTTATATATCTCAAAAATAGTAAATAAATAGAAAAGGTACATGTCTCTAGAAACAATTTGAAACATCCCTCGACTCGACACTCTATAACATGGCTAAATCAAGTTTCTTACTAGACCTCAACCATGCCTCTCTATATTCTAGAGGGTTCTAACTTGGAATGGGGTATAGAGAATATAGTGGGGATTCTATAAACACTAGTATAGATTTACAATACAGTGGAAATAAAAAAAATATCTGAGTAATGAAAATAGTGTAAACAATACACCACAATATATAAACCAATAATAAACATCAACTAAACAATCCAATAATAAAATAATAATAATGTAATTAAAGGTTGGAATGTAACTAAATTTCATGTTAGAAGTAATCTAGATAAAAGACCAAGAAGACATAAATAAACTCAAAAAACCCATATAGTGACCCAGACCTTTTATACATATTATTACATGATTTCAAGCGTAATTAATCATCAAATATAAACCAATGATTATAAAGTCTAGTTTCCTTAGAATAATTGGTAAATAATTTGAAAGAATGGATAAAAAATAATATAATATGTAAATTAATCTCAATAATGATATCATAACCTCCTTTGAGCTCTTATATCTTCTTAGGATATCATACGGAATATATGAATAAATATATCATATAAAAACCTGATAAGAGAATAAACATAGGAATAATTATTAGCACATGATTTATAAGGTATAAAATGATGAAATAAAAATTAATTTCACTAGAATAAACATATGGAATCTTAATATATAGAACCTAGGATCATGTATTCATAGAAAAATAGGAATGTGGAAGCAATATACCACATCACATAAACATGAGTCAAGGATAATTGTCATGACTATATCACATGGTAGACAAAGTCCCATAAAAGAATTAGGTTTACTCCTTATCCCAACATGACATCTCAAGACTCTAAAAATTACACAATTCATTAGAGCTCCATCTAGGTGCCCCCAAGATAACATGTTCATAAATATGTGTCCCACATAATGAATCAATCATAATGTATAAACATAAGGCTTGCCCTTGTAAATAAATGGGTATCATAATCATGTCATAAGGAATAACCAATGAGAATATCATAATGGTGTCCATAAATGTAACGCCCCGACCCCAGTTACCTAGAGTCAGTGCATTATTACATAACATTGGCATGATCACAAGAAAGATCAAATCTTGAAAGACCGATTGGTTTAGTAGCCTTGGAAACACTAGATATATTCATAAAGTTTTACATTACATCATAAAGTGAAAAACTACTACAAAAACATAATGTCTCCATAGTCCACACTATTATACCCTCATAATATCCCTGCAGGTCATTCATAACTTACTTCTTCACATCCTGGGAAAAATAAAACATAGAAAATGGGTGAGCTCAAATGCCCAGTAAGGATAACAATATAGCAGAAACTTTCAAAAATAAGCATAAACATTTAAGGCAATACATTTCTAAAACAAAAGCCTTTTAAACTTGAACTTCAACATAGTATGGAAAAAGTAAAATGAAATGATTCCATTTACTTTTTCACATGGATATTCTACTAATCGAATAATCACATTCAATACCAATAACCACTTTCATATTGATGGAATGCATAATGCCAGACTATCATAACCACATAGCCAAGGCCTTGTGACAAGACTACAAATAAGATTTTGCCAAGGCCTTGTGCCAAGACACTAGTTTGTCTCATGAGACCTACCGATGCATCAAGGAGCTATAGCGGGCTCCACCTGTCATATATTAAGTCCAATTCATTCCCATATGAAAAGGTTTAAACATAACATAAACATTCGTATTAAAACTAGCATACAAAATGTCAATACTTTCACCATAAATTATGAATGGTATAAAAATAGCACATCCACAGTCAAACATATCACAAAACCTTCAATAAAATATAAGTGTATTGTATCATAATAAATAAACTTCAAATAAGCGTAAAATACATCAATGGATGTTGACATAGATGAAATCAAAACTATTTGAGAGAAATATCTCTTTTTTTGAAATCATTTAAAAGCCACACATTTATAAAGGAAGTAATTAAAAATAGATTTTTGAATCAAAGTGTCCCATACCACTTTGAAACTTTTGAAAGGAATTAACATTTTAAAAACATTCATGTACATATAAATGAATCCTTAAAAACCATTTTGAAGACATGGACATTAATTAAAAAGTTTTTGAAAGATAAATCTTTAAAACATTTAAAATTCTGATTTTGATAAAGAGTACCTTTCCAAAATTCTAAAAATATTCGTTTTGAAGTCATTTAAAAGTCAAATAATTATAAAATAAAACATTTTCTTTGAAAATATTCTTATAATCTTGTAAGGGAAGCTTTGAAAATTTTATAACGGCGGTAAATAGCCGCACCCGCCGTATAAGGTAAAAAAAACATTCTTACCTTAATTTTGTCGAAAAGGTTAAAAAGCACCTTGTTTGGAAAACGACGGAAAGATTCCTTTATAAACCTCTTATAAAAAGTCAAAGAAGGGTATAAATGACTTTAACCCATATTCTGGTAAATAGTAAAAATGTTTTGAAATTCATTTTTAAGAAACATGGATGTGGATGATAGAGAGATCCCAGTAGATTATTACGTATAAACATCCTCGGATAATGAAGAGATTGTGAAATAAACCTTACCTTGAACTTTTACTTGGTTGGGGTAGGTTAACCTCTTGTATAATGGTGAAATAATTGTTATTAAATTATTCAATAATCATATACATTAATATGATATCATATATGATCTTTTAACATTTCTTTGTTAATAATATCTTAGAATTGTCGTCATTTCTGGTGTTAACTTACTCGTTTTATTTTATATGTTTCGTTACATAAGCCATGTTTGTAATGGATAGGTTGTATCTCATTCATATACAGAATGATATCAAGTCCTTAGATACTATTATTAATCATAAAATGAGAATTATACTTGAATGGATACGATGGAGAATGAATCTCATCGCGTTCGTGGAGACGGTAGTCCGTACGTACGCACGAGCGATAATATCATTCTTTTGATATTAAAATAATATATAATTAGATGGTATATCATATATAGAGAATCCTTATCATATTATATTTATTATTTAAATGAGTAAAACATATTATTATACCCATCCAAATAATAATTTATTGAATAACAATTACACCACGACGTGGAAACGGTAAGTCGTACCTTCGCACGTATGGTGACATGTTATTCAAAGGATGGATAGAATAGTGAATATGGTTGTGCCATATTTATAATAACATCACAGTATATATATAATACTTGATTTATTATTTTAGAATGGTAACAACAAAGGAAGAAGAATTGGAAGAAGAAAGGAACTTGAAAAAGGGTGGTGAAATCATTACCTCTTCTTCGGGTTCTTCCTTTTGATTTGATCAAAAGGGCTCCATAGGTTGGATTTATGATCACACTAAGGCCTCTAGGTTGTAGTGAGTGAAGTTGGGAGAGTATTTGGGTAGAGTTTGTCCGATCCAAAAGGCTTTGAAGGTGTGAAGAAATGAGAAGGAGGAGTGCCCTTTTATAAGAGGGGTGAGGGGCACCTTTGGAAAAGCTAGAGATATTAATTTATAATAAATTCATATTCGGTTTCTAATGGATCCAAAGTTGATTATTTAAATTTTAAGGTAATTATGGGTCTAAAACCACTCAACCAATAGAATTTAGACAGGTTTGGATACTTATATTAACCTTATCTTTAAGTATTAACTCTTAGTTAATTAGTTTCACTTTTACAATGTCTCTTTGTATTTTTATATAATATGGTTAATAAACATACTATATACGTCCAAGAGACCACCAAGTGGTCCATTAATGGTACACCTATAATGATATAAGTCTCTTGGACAAACCTTATATTTCTAGGAATTTAATATCAATTAATAATATAATATTTGTTTTAAAAACTCTTTTATGTCAATTTTGACACTATTCAATAGTTGATTTTTGTGAAACTCATAACAGAATGATTACTTCGAAAAAATTTAATTAAATCATTACTAACATGTAATATTAACATATAAAATTAGTGGAATTCATAAAAAGTCTCAAATTCTATTTATTTGTGTATTTATAATATCAATTTTTTGAATTTTTTACTATTATGGTAATTACTGCATCATAATTGTGTCATCAATAAATTAAATTATTTAATGTCTAAAAATTATAAATAAACTATCATTATGTAGTAAAGCTTTTTATATTTATAATGAATATTTATAGTCGAAAATGCAACATATATAACCCTATGTAAAAATTGTGTTGGTAAAAGATATATGCTTGTGTCATTTTTTGTATTCATTTTAACTTAATTAAAATAAAGTGTCCCTATCACCTACAAGTGGCTCCATGGGGTCCCAAAATCGACCCAAAGATGCCTATGGTCGAACATGTATCAACCAATAAGGTTAGGACACGTTTTAGGGTAATTTAGTATTATTATAATATTAATTTTTAACCCTTATTTACCGGATTTACCCTTAACCATGGTAAATAAAATATTTACCACAGTAATTATTCAAAATGTCTAAAAATAAATGTTACCTATTTACACAATTTGAACATCCTGATTCCAAATATGGAATCCATTTTTCCAAATTCAAAACACATAAGTGGCATAAATTAATTTAAAATTAAATCCCGCGGTCAAAACAAAAAGCGTGTTTTTAAGATATAATAACTATCAAAAGATTGATACTTGTTTAAGTTCAGTTTAATTGTGAAATTATGTCCAATGACCAAAATTGTATTAAATGGTAAAAATATATTCTAAATATACTTTAAAACCACTCAAATTCATAATTTATCACTATTAATTATTTTTATTAAAAAAGTTGTTTTTAATTAAAATTTAGTAATTTTCACTATTCATCAAAATATGGAAGTTATCCAAAAAGTACCAAAATTTCACCTTAGGGTAAATTCGACACTCCCAATCCAAAAATGAAGTCCATTTTGATATATAAAATATATATAATTTCAAAAAGTAGGTTTTACTATTCATAACTGCTAGTTTGATCGGTTGTGGTTTGTGTTAAAACTCGAAGTTACGTACAACACACGCTACTATATTATTCAAAGGAAAGCGTATCGTGGAAGCTTGGGGTGTTTCATTTTAAATTTTTGATGTCCCCATTTTGTAAAAAAGTTTAAAATATTTTATTTAAAAGGGGTTCACTATTAAAAGTTGTTAAAAGTGCAATACTGAAAATGAATTTCTTCTTACATTATGTCTAAGAAACTGATAATATGGATTCTAAAATTATAAGGATTATATAAAGTTTAAAATTTTGTTAATACTATTCATAACCTCTTTTGAATGTCTTGTTTGGTAAGTCATGGTGCGCTTGAACCCAATGTTGCGTGTAGTGCCAGTTATTAAATTATTTTTAAGAAATAACACACTATGAAATCTTGGGTTGTTACATTCTCCCCTCCTTCAATAAATTGTGTCCTCTCAATTTGAAATTGTTCTTCAAAAATAAATGGTTGAAAACAGAAAATATATTTGTGGGAAAACCCACATCGGAAATTGAGTTACTAAAATTTAGTCTTAATATGAGGGAAAGAGAAATGAAAGGGTTACCACCAAATTGTGATCTCGATTAGGAGAACATTGGTGGCAATTAGAGACATATAATTGGAGGAAAACGTAAATATTTATAGGTAGTGATTGAGGTCATCAATCACAAACAAGTGTAAAATTTAGGTCCTTAAATTCATAAATCTATGATAATTTGAAATACCATCGGTTCAACAAAACATAGGGTATTAGGATAACACATTTTTGACGTTTCAAAATATCTTAGTTGAAATCTCACATCGAAAAACGAATTAATGAGGCCACTATTTAAAATAAAAAGTGGAAAGTATGAAGATTACCGAAAATAACACATAATAGGGTTCTATGTAGGAAAATATGGATATGGAATAGAAATCTAACCATAAATTATCTGATGGAGAGTGGTAGATAACATGGCTATGAAAAGGCCAACAATCCCAAAGCCATAAATTAGTGATGATCTAAGGTACCATCTAGAACAACATTTTTGTTCAAAGTTCCTTTTCTTAATGTTGAGGAATTTATTTATGATATTGGCTAAGATCATAAGGAGATATACATACTTTATAATTAGAGTTTTATCCATTAATAAATTTCTACCACAAACTCATCTTTCACTCTAAAAGATAATAGAACGTAAAAAAAATTCTATTTATACTATTCGTACAGGGTTCCAAAATAAATGAATTTATAATTCATCTACAAGATATTTTAAAAAACTATATTATTTAATCCAGGACATCTCGTGGGCCAGTGGTAGGTGATACACCCTTGTCGCCCTTCGGTTGCAGGTTCAAGTCTTGCGGCTTTGCCGGTCGCGACGGGTTGTCGCCCGACCTCCGGGTTGTCCTTTTATGGCAATCCAAAATTAATCTCAAACTAGAATTTATCCAAAATACTTCTGTCCAAACTCACAGTCCAACATTTATAAGGAAGGTAAACATAATGTAGATCATTTTTACCCCGTAATAGCATATTAATACCTTCATCATGTATTCTTTTAAAACACTGGAACATCCTAAATTACCATAATCCTTATTGATTACATTCATGCTCCCTTATTCCATATAGAATTCTAGATATACTTCATCAATCCAAAAATGTTTTAAACCCCAACAATGATGGAATATACAAATCATTAATGAGATTCAAGGTAGTCAAGAATATCCAATATAATTTATCTGAAATAATCATGTATTATTCTAAAATCACTACCTCAGTATCAGAACCATATTATGGTTTATCTTTCTCTCAACCATATATTTTCCAAAAATTTAACCTACTATTGAGTCACTTTTCTTTGTTCCACAAAATCTCAAGTCCATAATGAAATAGTACTGCAGTACAATCCTTATATACTATATATTTATTATAACAAGTACATTGTTGTTACAAAACTCAAATGACATAATCAACATAAGAACTCTAATCATTACTCTTCATCTGTGGTAGTATCATAACTTGATTATTATCCAATAGCATCATTTGCGGCATAATCTAATGACTGGGACATAGGTTTGCGTAGTGTCCAAACTCCTTGCAATTGAAGCATTGTACATTTGAAACCATTTTCTTACCCTTGCAGTCACGTAATTTGTGCCCTTTTCCTCCACACTTATAACAAACTCTCATTCCTTTCAGTCAAGTTCCAGGGTGTTTCTTTCCACAGTTATCACATATGGAAAAATTCTTCTTTGACCTCTTCCCTTTATCCATCTTTCTCTCTTCCATCCTTTTCTTCTCTTGCTTCCCTTCAAATCCACAGGACTCAGTAAACTCTTTACTTATCTTATCAACACATGATATTATTTCTTCATATGATGATAATACATGAGAGACTATTTCTCTTATAAATTCTAGCATAAGACCATGAAAGATATGATGCTTCCTTCTCTTTGGATCATGTGCATTGCTGGAGTTCTCATTCCTTCTACTGGGCGCCATTTCTAAACAATGGTATACACTAGATTAGTTTATGAATAACAATACCTAATCCCAAACTTGTAAAACACATAACATAAATTAAATAGTTTATGGATATAATACATAATCATAAAAATGTCTCCTTTGAGGAAGTATATACTCATAAACCCTTTGTAATGGTTTTTAAAGAAAATGATAATTATCCTAAGCATATCCCCCGGGAGTGTCGTAACCAAGAGTGCAGCAACGCCAGTTTTCGTGCACCAGTTCCCGTTCGAGTCTAGCTCAAAGCTGTGTTTTTGGGTTTTACCCCTAGGTACATATGTGCCAGAGTCGCCTCTACCTGCTCGTATCCAGATAGAGATGTATTTCTCGGAAAACTCACAAAATCTCAACAATACCAAAATTCGAGAAAGTTCTTCTATACTAATCCTCAAAGTCCATCTTAAATCTATGTTCTCTAATAAGAGTTTATCTAAATCTAGCTTCCATGGTTTGTACTAAACTTCCTATGATAACAACTATAACGCCCCGACCCCAGTTACCTAGAGTCGGTGCATTATTACATAAGATTGGCATGATCACAAGAAAGATCAAATCTCGAAAGACCGATTGGTTTAGTAGCCTTGGAAATACTAGATATATTCATAAAGTTTTACATTACATCATAAAGTGGAAAACTACTACAAAAACATAATGTATCCATAGTCCACACTATTATCCCCTCATAATAGCCTTGCAGGTCATTCATAACTTACTTCTTCACATCCTGGGAAAAATAAAACATAGAAAAGGGGTGATCTCAAATGCCCAGTAAGGATAGAAATATAGCAAAAACTTTCAAAAATAAGCATAAACATTTAAGGCAATGCATTTCTAAAACAAAATCCTTTTAAACTTGAACTTCAACATAGTATAGCAAACGTAAAATGAAATAATTCCATTTACTTATTCACATGGATATTCTACTAATCGAATAATCACATGCAATATCAATAACCACTTTCATAATGATGGAATGCATAATGCCAGACTATCATAACCACATAGCCAAGGCCTCGTGCCAAGACTACAAATAAGATTTTGCCAAGGCCTTGTGCCAAGACACTAGTTTGTCTCATGAGACCTACCGATGCATCGATGAGCTATAGTGGGCTCCACCCGTCACATATTAAGTCCAATTCATTCCCATATGAAAAGGTTTAAACATAACATAAACATTCATATTAAAACTAGCATACGAAATGTCAATACTTTCACCATAAACTATGAATGGTATAAAAATAGCACATCCATAGTAAAACATATCACAAAACCTTCAATACAATATAAGTGTATTGTATCATAATAAATAAACTTCAAATAAGCGTAAAATACATCAATGGATGTTGACATAGATGAAATCAAAACTATTTGAGAGAAATATCTCTTTTTTTTGAAATCATTTAAAAGTCACACATTTATAAAGGAAGTAATTAAAAAGAGATTTTTGAATCAAAGTGTCCCATACCACTTTGAAACTTTTGAAAGGAATTAACATTTTAAAAACATTCATGTCCATATAAATAAATCCTTAAAAACCATTTTCAAGGCATGGACATTAATTAAAATGTTTTAGAAAGATAAATATTTAAAACATTTAAAATTCTGATTTGGATAAAGAGTACCTTTCCGAAATTCTAAAAATATTCATTTTGAAGTCATTTAAAAGTCACATAATTATAAAATAAAACATTTTCTTTGAAAATCTTCTTATAAGCTTGTAAGGGAATATTTTACAATTTTATAACGGCGGTAAATAGCCGCACCCACCGTATAAGGTAAAAAACATTCTTACCTTAATTTTGTCGAAAAGGTTAAAAAGCACCTTGTCTGGAAAACAACGGAAAGATTCCATTATAAACCTATTCTAAAAAGTCAAACAAGGTTATAAATGACTTTAACCCATATTCTGTTAAATAGTAAAAAAAAATTGAAATTCATTTTTAAGAAACATGGATGTGGATGCTAGAGAGATCCCAGTAGATTATTACGTATAAACAACCTCGGATAATGAAGAGATTGTGAAATAACCCTTACCTTGAACTTTTCCTTGGTTGGGGTAGGTTAACCTCCTGTATAATGGTGAAATAATTGTTATTAAATTATTCAATAATCATATACATTAATATGATATCATATATGATCTTTTAACATTGATTTGTTAATAATATCTTAGAATTGTCGTCGTTTCTGGTGTTAACTTACTCATTTTATTTTATATGTTTCGTTACATAAGCCATGTTTGTAATGGATAGGTTGTATCTCATTCATATCCAGAATGATATCAAGTCCTTAGATACTATTATTAATCATCAAATGAGAATTATACTTGAATGGATACGATGGAGAATGAAACTAATCGCGTTCGTGGAGACGGTAGTCCGTACGTACGCACGAGCGATAATATCATTCTATTGATATTAAAATAATATATAATTAGATGTTATATCATATATACATAATCCTTATCATATTATATTTATTATTTACATTATTTACACATCATTATTATACCCATCCAAATAATAATTTATTGAATAACAATTACACCACGACGTGGAGACGGTAAGCCGTACGTACGCACGTATGGTGACATGTTATTCAAAGGATGGATAGAATAGTGAATATGGTTGTGCCATATTTATAATAACATAAAATTATATATATAATACTGGAGTTATTATTTTAGAATGGTATCAACAAAGGAAGAAGAAGTGGAAGAAGAAAGGAACTTGAAAAATGGTGGTGAAATCATTACCTCTTCTTCGGGTTCTTCCTTTTGATTTGATCAAAAGGGCTCCATAGGTTGGCTTTCTTATCAAAATAAGGCCTCTAGGTTGTAGTGAGGGAAGTTGGGAGAGTATTTGGGCAGAGTTTGGACGAACCAAAAGGCTTTTAAGGTGTAAATAAATGAGAAGGAGGAGTTCCCTTTTATAAGAGGGGTGAGGGGCACCTTTGGAAAAGCTAGAAATATTAATTTATAATAAATTCATATTCGGTTTCAAATGGCTCCAAAGTTGATTATTTAAATTTTAAGGTGGGGATGGGTCGAAAACCACTCAACCAATAGAATTTAGACAGGTATGTGTACTTATATTAACCTTATATTTAAGTATTAACTCTTAGTTAATTAGTTTCACTTTTACAATGTCTCTTTGTATTTTTATATAATATGGTTAATAAACTTACTATATACATCCAAGACACCCCCAAGTGGTCCAGTAATGATACACCTATCATGATATAAGTCTCTTGTCCGAACCTTAGATTTTTAGGAATTTAATATCAATTAATAATATAATATTTTTTTTAAAAATCTTTTATGTCAATTTTGACACTATTCAATAGTTGATTTTTGTGAAACTCATAAAAGAATGATTACTTAGAAAATATTTAATTAAATCATTACTAAAATGTCATATTAACTTAGAAAATTAGTGTAAATCATAAAAAGTCTCAAATTATATTTATTTGTGTATTTATAATATCAATTATTTTAATTTTCACTATTATGGTAATTACTTCATCATCATTGTGTCATAAATAAATTAACTTATTTAATGTATAAAAATTATAAATAAAATATAATTATGTATTAAAGCTTTTTATATTTCTAATTAATATTTATATTCGAAAATCCAATAAATATAACCCTATGTAAAAAAAATTTTGGTAAAAGATATATGCCTGTGTCATTTTTTGTATTCATTTTAACTTAATTAAAATAAAGCGTCCCTATCACCTACAAGTGGCTCCATGGGGTCCCAAAATCGACCCAAAGATGCCTATGGTCGAACATGTATCAACCAATAAGGTTAGGACACGTTTTAGGTTAATTTAGTATTATTATAATATTAATTTTTAACCCTTATTTACCGGATTTACCCTTAACCATGGTAAATAAAATATTTACCACAGTAATTATTCAAAATGTCTAAAAATAAATGTTACCTATTTACACAATTTGAACATCCTGATTCCAAATATGGAATCCATTTTTCCAAATTCAAAACACATAAGTGGCAGAAATTAATTTAAAATTAAATCCCGCGGTCAAAACAAAAAGCGTGTTTTTAAGATATAATAACTATCAAAAGATTGATACTTGTTTAAGTTCAGTTTAATTGTGAAATTATGTCCAATGACCAAAATTTTATTAAATTTTAAAAATATATTCTAAATATACTTTAAAACCACTCAAATTCATAATTTATCACTATTAATTATTTTGATTAAAAAAGTTGTTTTTAATTAAAATTTAGTAATTTTCACTATTCATCAAAATATGGAAGTTATCCAAAAAGTACCAAAATTTCACCTTAGGGTAAATTCGACACTCCGAATCCAAAAACGAAGTCCATTTTGGAAGATAAAATATATATAATTTCAAAAATTAGGTATTACTATTCATAATGGCTAGTTTGATCGGTTGTGGTGTGTGTTAAAACTCGAAGTTACGTACAACACACGCTACTGTATTATTCAAAGGAAAGTGTACCGTGGAAGCTTGGGATGTTTCATTTTAAATTTTTGATGTACCCATTTAGTCAAAAAGTTTAAAATATTGTATTTAAAAAGGGTTCACTATTAAAAGTTGGTAAAAGTGCAATACTGAAAATGAATTTGTTCTTACATTATGTCTAAGAAACTGATAATATGGATTCTAAAATTATAAGGATTATATAAAGTTTAAAATTTAGTTAATACTATTCATAAGCTCTTTTTAATGGCTTGTTTGGTAAGTCATGGTGCTCTTGAACCCAATGTTGCGTGTAGTGCCAGTTATTAAATTATTTTGAAGAAATAACACACTATGAAATCATGGGGTGTTACAATAAAATAATATATCTAAATCATAACTAGAGATTAATAATGGAAAATAGGATTATATCATGATAAATAATGTCCAAATTTAGTGAAAACATGTAAAAAATAGAGTTTAAAAACTTTAGAAATAATCCAATTTAGTTTAGTTTAAGGGAAAATATTAAAGTGTCCTTAAAGCAGACAAGGAATAATTGTTTATATAGAACAATATAAAAACTAAGATAGTTTTTCCATGATGAAATTAGTAATTAAAAAAAATGGTAGATTAAAATTGATTAGGAATTGTACATGGTATTGGGTAAGAAATAGGGAAGTTCTCTTTAATTGGGCTTGCTTATCAGGAGGAATTGAGAAGGGATCATTTTAAAAAACAAGTATTTCACTATAGAATAAGGATAAATTGATCTAGATAAATAATTATAAAACATTTATATATAATTTGAAATATTTATATAATGATATTGAAGAGATACATTGTGGTAAAGTGAGAGAGAAAGTGTTACCTGAAGGAAAAAAATGGACGTTTGAAGAGAATCCCATACCTTATTTCTAAAAGTGATATGCACTTGTCCATAATGTCCTTCATAATAAAATTAGATTCATTAATAATTTAATTTATAAAATATTAAAAAAATATTTTATTTATTATAATGTGAATAAGTTTTTGTATTGAAATTTTGATGATTTTTACAGTTTATTTTCATTATCACGGGAGTGATCGTTTCAGGGTTTCATGATTGGTTTTCTTGTGTATAATAATGGTTGTTCTTTTAAAATTAGAAAAATTATAAATAAGTGAAATTATATGGTATTAATTGACTTCCATAAATTTAAACGGTCCCATATATCATTTTCTTATTTGATGCGAGTATGATTCATTAGATAAAATGTTAATGAAAAAATGATTAGTTTATTTTAGGAGATTTTTATAACCACCATGAACTAGTATCATTTTATATAATATTATGTTTATATACAAGTTCAATAAAATTAAATATGTTTTAATACCAATATTATAATCCTTTAAAAACATTAATATGGTTTTATGACCATATTTTAAGGTGGTAATAAAAAATAAAAACTCGTTGCCCACAAAGGCAGTGAATCGACACCTCATGAACGATGTTTTCATTTTTAGAACAAAAGGATATGATGAGAGATTTGATAATGGATATTACATTAACATAATAAAAGTTTATTATATATATGATACTATACTTATCATTTAAATTTTTAAAGTGGAGTTGAGGGAAGGATAAGAAAATAAAATAAAATAAAAGAGAATGAAGGAGGGTTTTACCACTTGAATATCATCTCCTTTAGAACCTCCTTAAGGCACTTAGAATTGGTCTTTTGGTGACACCAAAAATAATAGGACATGGGGAATATCCTTGAGAGATTAATTGGGAATAATATTAGCAAGTCATAGTCTTAGAGGTTTGGAAGATAATAGGTGGTGAGGGGTGATATATATAGGGGAGGAGAGGGCTGTTTTTGATTATTTCATTCATTTAATTATTATTTTGGGATAAAGTCTGCCAACAGTATTGATTAATGAGAGTAATTACAGTAAATAGTTCATTATATTTCTAACTAATGGGTTTTTAATTAATCCATGACTCAAAAATTCATGTTTTTGGATTAAAATGTTGAATACTGTAAATTACCATATTTCACTATTCATCAAAAATTCAACTATTTTAGAAAAATACAAAACATTCACCCTAACCCTTTTTTGACATATAGATTTCAAAAATGGACTAGATTTTATGAAAATAATTTTATAAATATGATAAATTTAATTCTTAATTAAAATCATCATTATTCTAAAAATACTAATTTTATTATATTATTTGATTTTATTAAACTTTGACAAATTAATTAACGTCAAATAAAATTGTATTATAATAATAGGAAAACCAAATATAATTTTTAAATATATTTTATTAAAATAAATTTTCTTTTAAATTATTATATTATTTAGAAAATTATAAATTAACATTTAAATTTTACCAAAATACTTACACTTAGTTTATCATTGTTAAAACATTAATTTACTTATAACATGTTAAAAATATATAATATTTCATTTATAAGATACTTAAATTTTATTTATACTTTCATAGGTGAGGTTACTATACTATTGGTAGGATTACTATTTATAATGGTCATATTAGTATTCCAACAATCAAGTTATTATTCTATTGGTATAGCTTCATTAATATATATGAATACCACATATTTCTTTCTTAATTTATTAAAATAATTTTTTTATTAGGTTCTATATCTGATTTTAAGTGTTGTATACTATATAACATAATTATAATAATGGGTATATCATTTATTAAATTTTGGGTTGTTACATTCATTCTCCCTTATGTATTTTTTCCCTTGATGTTTCATTTTACATTCTATGTTGAAAACAGGTGAGGGTACTTCTCCTTCGTTTCTTACTATGGTTCCCATGTTTCCTATTCAAACTTTTGATTCCTCCAAAAAACTTTGTAATGGTGTGTCATATAATTTCATATGAATTTTTCCCTACGATCCATGATCTTCACTGGTTTCTCTTCATACCAGAGGTCATTCTCCAGTTATACCACCTCCAGATTCAGTACATGTGAGTGGTCAAGTATGTACTTCCTCAAGAGTGATGCGTGGAAATAATCATGAAATTGATCCTTATTTAGTGGAAGTAAAATCTTATAGGCCACTTCTCTAATGTGATTATAGATCACAAAGGGGTTAATATACCTTGGTAAAATCATCCCTTTCTTTCCAAACCATGTCACTTTATTCCAGGGTCATATTCCAAGTAATAATTTTTCTCCAATATCAAACTCTAAATCACATTTATTATTATCATCATAACTATTTTTCCGACTCTAAGAATATTTTTTATCTTTTTGGGTGTCTTGATCTTTCACTATCGTCTCTTGTACAACATTCGGTCCATGTAACTTTTTTTTTGCCAACATCATCCCAATAGGTTAAAGTTCCACATCCCTTCCCATATAGATATTCATATGGAGCTATCTAAATTATCAATTGGAAACAATTGTTTAATGAGAAATAAACTAATGGGATTTAATGATCTTATCCACCATTAAATTACCCTTATAGGTATCTCATTATGTCATTGATTTTTTTAATAGTCCTTTAAAATTGGTCATCGATTTGTGGGTGATAGGCCATACTGAAATTCAATTCAGTACTCAAAGCATGTTGAATACTTCTCCATAATATTAATGGGAACCTTGGATCACAATCAGTTATGATCAAAAGTGTTCCCCCATACAGCCTCACCTCTTTATTAACATATACAATGGAAAGTTGTTCAAGTGATAAATCTTCCCAAACAGAAATGATGTGGGTAGTCATCGTGTGTTGAATCACCACAACCCATATCATATCATTTCTTTTGGATGTTTTAGGAGAATAGTGAAAAAGTACAAAATTTAATTCTACCAACTCCATGTGGGTATAGTAAATGGTGGAATCATCCCTCTTAACTTATGTTGCTCTACTTTAACTTGATGAGATACCAACCAACTGGAGATATTCTCTACAATCTCAATTTTCATATTTTTCCACCATATGTCTTCTCAAAGATCACAATACATCTTAGTAATTCCATGATAGGTGAAGAAATATTTTTAATTGACATTATCCACTAGATACTTATTTATCTCAAGTGAGTAAGGTACAAAAAGACTGGTTCCAATCCTAATCACACCAACATCGTCAATGTGGGACTCATGTAGCTTCCCTTCCTTTTATACTATTAACTTCTTTTGTGTCTATAGATCATACCATTGTGCTTTCTCGATCTTCTCTTGTATATATGGTTGAGAAATCATTTGGGAAAGGTAGGATATATTCCTTACTTTTATGATTTCCATATATATCCTTTTCATTAACATGAATTTATGGTCTTTCTCAATTCGCACCATGGATAGAGTAGCAGGTTCTTTTCATCTAAGATAATCAGTTACCATGTTTTCCTTTCTAGGATGATAGTGAATAGGGAAATCATATTCCTTGATTTTATCTAACCATATCCTTTAACCCATGTTTATATCCTTTTGTGTGAATACATACTTTAGACCCTTGTGGTTAGTATTTATGTCACACTTCTCACTATAGAGGTAGTTCCACTAGATTCTCAAGGAAAAGTCATAGGTGCTAGATTCAAATCATGCATTAAGTAGTTTTTCTCATGGATCTTCAACTTTTGTGAGGTGTATGATATCACGTTATCATTCTTAATGAGTATAAAACCCATTAATTTCTTTGAAGAATCACTTAATATCACAAAACATTTTCCACTTGTTGGTAGTGTGAGCATAGGTGCAGTGATTATCCTCTTTTAAATATCCTTAAATATTTACTCATATTCATACATATATCCATAAATTATCCCTTTTCATGTTAACTTAGTTATTGTGTTAGAAAATCATGATAAATTACTTACAAAACATCGATAGTACCCAGATAAGAGAAGAAAAAACAGATCTCCATTACTGATGTTATTCTGGGATACTCTTCAATTGACTTTCTTTTAAAAGGGTTCACATATAGCCCTTTTTGCTGATAAAATTAACCATGAAAGATACTTCCTCTATCAAGAACTCACATTTACTATACATTTCATATAACATCTCCCTTCTCAAATTCATTAGCATATTATTCAAGTTCTCCTCATGTTCCTCCATTCTCTTAGAGTACATCATAATATCCTTCATAAATACTACCAAGAATTTGTTGAGGTAATCTATAAATTCTTTAATCATCATGTCTATTAAAATTGTTGGATCATTGTTGTGTCCGAAGGGAGACGCTATTAATTCATAATTTTCATAAGTCATTTGAAAGGTAGTCTTGGGAATATCTTCCTTCTTTACCATTAATTGGTGATATTCCAACCAAAGGTCCACATTAGAGAAATGATTTTCCCCATGTAATTTAATGAACAAGTTATCTATTCATGGAATGGTATACTTTTTATTTATTGTTATTTTTTTATCTCATAATAATCAATGTAGAGGCACATTGATTTTTCCTTCTTCATGGAGAAGAGGACTAATACACCCTATGGTGAAGCACTCTAGAATATGTAACCTTTGTCCATATTATCTTATAATTACTTCAATAGTTCATCCAACTCAGTTGTGGACATTATATAAGGGTTCTTTGATATATTCACAGATCCAGGAATAAGTTCAATTGAGAACTCAACCTCTCGTTTAAAAGGAAGACTAGGAAATTCATCAGTGAACACATCAGTGTAATCCCTCATAATGGGAATGTATTCTAACATGATTGTCTCCTTGGTCTCAATAATTTGATCTATTTATGATTGATCATAAGTAAATAATATATCTTGTTGAGATGATGATTCTAATGGAGATTTATCATCCCCCATACACTTTTATAGAATCGAATGATTCCATGTGATGTGAAGAGTGATCTCCCTTTCTCGATAGTTGATGTTAGCTTTATATAAAGATATCCTATCCATTCAAAAAATAGAATCAAACTCTACTAATGTAATCTACACAAAATTTCTTGGTAGTTTCATTCCATAATAATTAATAGGGGAGGAGTTATTTACTTTAGATGCATTAATTTTTCCATTCGCTATTCTCATAGATAACTTAACCTTTATATTTTGAGATGGTGGTTCAATATCTTGAAAAAACCTTCAAGATATGAAACAATTTGTAGATCATAATTAAAAAGTATATTCTCCATTATTTAATGTATAACTAGTGTACCTATCACAACATCATGGTTAGGCTCCACCTCAACATTAGTAGTGGTATATTTCCTTCCTTGTAGCCTTGGAGATCGTTGTTGTCGAATGCCTCTGAAAACCCTTGGCTTATGACATTGGATCATATAATTACCATGTTACTTGTAGTTTAACCACTACACCATAGGTTGAATATAGTTTTGAACCATCATTTATTCATTAAAATATGTGGTTTTATTTAAATCCCTTTAGAAAAAATTAATCTGATGGCAATGTCTTCCACAGTTGAAGCATCTCCTAGTTAACCTTAAAAAGTTTCTCAAATGAATATTCCCACACTTTTGATACATGGTATGTTGGTTTATATTTCCATCATGGTATTTATCTATTGATCCTACCATATTAAAATCCATTTTCCTCTTTTTATCTTTGATCTCACAAGACCATTGAGAGTTTCTGATCTCTTTTTTCAACAATAAGGGAACAACAGACAATCTTCTCATAGTAATGACCCAAACATCAATCAATAGAGTTTTTTTCATTTCTTCTTAGTATTATATACGGTATAAAACACATACATAGAATAGTGATCCTAATAAAAACATCATTCTCCTAAATTAAGATTGAAATAATTTATATTTATAGGAATTATGGAACCTATGTTGATGGATTGGTACCTTGACCATTGGAATAGTAACATAACCATTAGGAATAGTATTCAGAGAAATAGAATAGTAAAATCACCTATGAAATTATAAATAATATTTATCCATCTTATAAATGAAAATATGGTATAATTATATCATAATATAAGTAAATAAATGTTTTAAAAAAGAATAAATTAAGTGATAATATTTTTGTAAAACATAAATGATTGTTTAAAATTTTACAATTAATATAATAATTAAGAAACTAAAAAAATTATATAAATTTTTAATTTAATATTTTTTTTGTTTTTTAATTATATTATAATTTTATGAGGCTTTAATTAATTTTTAATGTATCATAAAATAAGTTGTAATATTAAAATCTGAAATTTTTGAATAAATGATGGTTCTAATAAAAAAACGAAATTTCTCAATTTATAATATTATATTGATAAAATGGAGGCAATTTTTTAATTCTACATGTCAAAAAAATTATGGTTATTTTTTTTTATTTTTATAAAACTTTTGAATTTTGTGGTGAATAGTGGAATATAATAATTTATAATATAAACTAAATACATAGATTTTTAGTCACTTTTGATGAATGTATTTGTAAGAACCATTATCTAGTAATCTAGTTCTCTATTTACTTTATTTATTCATGATAATCATCATTATTTATAGTCTTTATGGAAAATAATAAACTAGTTCATACAATAATCAAAAAACACCCCTTTACTCCCTTATAAATGCCACACTCACCACTTCTTCTCCTCACACATTCCAAGCCTTTTAGCATGTATAAATTTTACCCAATTCCCTCTACAATAATCTTTCCCATGTCCAATATCAACTGGTCTTAACAAGTGACCAAATCCATGTTCCTTATGTTGGTTCTCAAGGAGACAAAATCCAAGAGGTAAAATCCACAATCTTTCTCATTTAATTCCTTTACTTTTTTTATCCTATCATCAAATCCCATTATCCAAAGTATAATTATAAAATAATTATTATATATATAAATATATTTTATTTTTATAATGGAATATCAATTATCAATCATCTTCTCCTCTCCATTTATTCTAAAAAATGAAACCATCATCTGAGATGTGTCGATTCACCGCCTTCGTGGATATTGAGTTTTCATGACCCATTACTACATTATATACTAGTTATAAAATCATTATTATGGTTAGATAAGAATTTAATATACATATTATAATTTATATTATGTTCTTTTACCAATATATAAACATAATATTATATAAAATGATACAAGTTTGTGATTGTAATAAAAACCACCAAAATAAATAAAACATTTTCATCAATGCTTTATCTAATGAGTCATCCTCATACAATATAACCTAATGTTACATGAGACCATTTAACTTTTTTAGTTTCATTAATATAAAATAACTTCAAATGTAGAGAAGTTATACTCATTTTACTAGAACTCCCATATGTATACTCCAGGGAATCGATCATGAAACCCAAGAAAATAAAGACACTCAAAATGATGAAATTGAAGATTGTAACCCATCAAAATGGAACTAAAAATTGATAAAATTAAAATAAATAAAATACATGTATAAGAGTATATAAATTTATTAATTAATGAATCTAATTTGATTATCGAGATTATTAAAGTGAATAATGCATTCAGACATAAGGTAAGAGGATTCTCGATCCCAACTCTTTTTATTTGGGTTATTTCTCTTTCATTCCAAATTTCAGTGTGGATATTATTTTAATATTCCTAAAATATAATTTCATTTTACTTCCCTTTTCTTTGATATACATTTTTCTAATCTAATTTTATGACAAATACAAATATTTTATAAAAGAACTCTTCTTTCTGCAACACATTTTTACTCTTGTTGAGTTATTTCTTCTTCACTCAAGAATGATGATTCTTATACCAAATATTTTTTCCCATTTTAATTAATGAAAAAAAATTATTAATTATTAGTGAAATAATTATTAAACCCATTCATTTACATAGTCTATTTCAATAATTTGATTGATAGACATTCTATGTGTCATGCATGATTATGTAAATGTTATGATTTGACGGGTGATTCCATAATTATATAGCACTCCAATGCATTGGGTAATGTGGCGTACCTCATGAGAAGATGTTTATTATTCATGAACAAGATTTTATCATTGTTCACAATGATGATGATATGATATGCACATATTTTATTCTTGAACATGATACTAGCTTTGTTCACAACTACGTGTGGTATTTGACCACTAAGAAAGCATAATTAATTTTTATGCATCGCTACATTCCATGTCTTTAACTAATTCTTCCTCTCATGATTATTATGATGATCCCATTATTATGTTATGATGTTAATGATTATTCTCAACCATGTTATATTGATTAATTTCTTTATCTATCCTCTTATTGGGCTTTTATTTCACCCATTTCTTTGATGTATATTTTCTGGTGATTACTTGTACTAAGGAGAGTATGAAGGCCACTAATAAGATAGCGAAGAGGGAATGAAATAATTTTTAAAGTTTAATATATAATAATTATTTATGGTCCTAATTTTACCAATACACGAAAACTTTGGATCCATGTTTTTTAACTCTATCATGTTATTTATATTTAAAATGATGTAATAGTTTTGTAAGAAAACATAGGGTCTCTACAGTTGGTATCTGAAAAAAGTCTAGTTAATTTTGGAATTATTACTAGAAATCATTAGTGGAAACCCTTATTATGAGACTATGTATATGTAATCATCCAAGAATCTCTGTTTTAGAAAAATTATAAGCATAGGGAGCCCATAAGTTATGCCTTTAAAGTTAACTATACAAAGGAATGAATAATTTATTCACGACTTCTTGAACTAGGTTTTGATCAAACATTTTCTATTTTAGAAAATGGTAGGAACTAGGAGAAACCAGCCCAAAAACCCATGTGAGGGAAAATATTGAGAATTCTTGAATGAAATCACGAATGCCTTAGTATGTAGATATCAAAATTTCATGGAGATTCTTACCTAGCTTTCTCAAGATATGAACAATAACCTAGAAAATGTGTAATATCCACCTTGACAAAAGAGGGAGCAACTGGATATTGAATCTTTTATGCAGTAATGATCACCGTTGATTAGTAGATCTTATCATCCACTAGTTTTTTAATAGTGGGTTAACTCAATGGAGAAGATATTTTATATGATCCACTTTCTGAGAAGGAGAAGGTGGATCTTTTCATATATCATTTAAATGGAGAGACTGATCAATGGTGGGCATTGATTAATAACACCAAATTGAAGGATGAAATAAAATTAATTTATTGGGAAGAAATTTTGAAAATGTTTCTTAATAAGTAATACTCAACAAAAATTGGTAAAAATATGGAGAGATAATTCATAGAGTTGAAGAAAAATTAAGGTGAATCTGTCATGTCTTATGAAGAAAACTTCAGAAGGATATCAAAATACAACTTGTGTTTTTTATCAATAATTATAGAAAAATACATAGTTTCTTTAGCAGTTTAAAATCAACCCTTCAAAACAATCTAGTTGTTTGAGACTTTGGGCGATATGAAGAAGTTTTTCGTTGTGCTCTCCAAGTGGAGATGGAGTTTGGTGAATTTTACTATGGATATGAAGATAAGAAATTAAAAATAAAGTTTCAAGATAGTGTATCTAATGAAAAAAGAATAAATAAATATCGACCAATCACATGTCAAATAAGTGGGAAGCTGCATTATGGAAATTTCACCAAAGGGAAAAGAAAATTATACAATTGGGATGGAGAAGTCCATCTAGGTAATGAATGTCAAATAGTCCTAAAATATTCATCCAACATGATGTAGGAAAGAGGAGAACCACCCATGGTTCAATTCTTCAACTATAGAGAGAAATGTCACTATATAGGCTAGTGCACTAAAACATGACTCCATGTGGGTAATCAGTATCAGCAGCCACTAAATCCAAAGGATCAAGGGAATGCATATGCCATTACTACTGCTAAAGTGGAGAAAGAAAATTAATTCATAAATGTTACACTTCTTATTCACTCAAGAATGGAAAAATTATTATTTCATTTTGTTTCTACACGTTCCTTTACATCTTGAATTTTTTTTAGAACTGTTGAATCAAATACCTAAAACCTTTAAGTAGTGATATCCATAAAAATACCTAGTTTTTTAATCATTGAAACCCAAGTTTTAAACTATTCTTCTATTTTCATATGTGGGATATTATTCTAACAAATCTATCTATACCTTGGTTTAATTTGATGTTATGTCAAACATGGATTTTCTCTCATAAAATAAAGCACATATCAACTATCATGAAAATGAAATATCTTCTCAAATTCAAAACCATAAAATGATCCTATATAAATTCAAGGAAGTCCATGAATCTCCTTTGGAAAATAACTCAATGGTGAGATTGTTGATGACCTATGAATAATCATACCTCATTCAAATGGTTGAGTCAAATGAAGGTATCAACATGGATGTAATCCCTATTATGAGGGAATATAGTGATTTATTTCCAAAATAGCTACCCAGACTTCTCTATAATCATGAGGTAGATTTATCAATAGAACTCGTACCTAGAGAAACTCTTATCTCAAAATTATTCTATAGGATGGACTCAACAATTCTATAGGAGTTAATGAAGCCACTACAAGAGAATTTGGAAAAGTGGTTCATAAACTCTAGTGCATCACCTTGGGGTGTACCAATTAACTTTTTAAATAAAAATATGGATCAATGTGGTTGACTATTGATTACTAGTAACTCAATAAGATCACAAAAAATAATAAGTATCCAATTCCAAGGATTGATGCCTTTTTTGATCAAATATAATGAGATAAATACTTTTATAAGGTGGAACATCATTCTGGATATCATCAACTGAATGTTAATAAGAAGGATAATTAGAATACTTATTTACATACAAGGCATAAAAAATTTGATTTTCTAGTGATTCCCTTCGAACATACTAATTACCCTATAATTTTAATAGATTTTATGAATAGTTTATTTAGACACTATCTTGAAAAATATTTTTTAGTGTTTATTAATGATATTATAATCTACTCCAAGATAAAATTGAACCATTAATAAGGTATAAGGATTTTGATGGTGACATTAAAGAAGTAGAAATCGTATTCCAATATCAACCTGTGTGAATTTTGGATTCAGCAACTCAAATTCTCGGTACATGTGACCACAAGTGAAGGAATTTATGTGGAACCCTAGAAAAAAATGTTAATTAAGGAATGGAACACTCCCACTAGTTTCATGGAATTATTTAGCATTCTTATATTAGAAGGGTACCACAAATATTTTTTTAGTAATTTTCATGATTGTCTAACATGCTGACATGGTTAACAAGGGATAATGTATGTCTTGATGAAAGAATGTGAGGAAAGTATCAGGGAGCTTAAGAAGAGGCAAATCAATTCACATGTACTCACACTACCAAAAAGAAGAGAAAATATCATGATATACAGTTATTATTCAAAAAAAATATTAGGTTATGTACTCTTGAAGAATGATAAAGTTATAGCCTATTCCTCGTATCTGTTTAACATCCATGATTACAACTTCCTGATGCATGATCTAGAGCTAGCAATTTTGATTTTTTCCTTGAAAATATAGAGGCACCCTCTCTATGGTGGAAAGTGTGACATATATAATGATCAGAATAGATTAAAGTATATATTCACACAGAATGAGTTAAACATGTTTCAAATGAGATGGTTAGAGCTAATCAAGGACTATAATTTCTCTATTCACTATCATCCTTGGAAGGAAAACATGATATATGAAGATCTGAGAGATAAAAACATATTATACTATCCATGATACATATTGAAAAAGACTACATCTTCATGGATATGAAATTAATGGATTTGGAAATCAAAATAGAAGGGGATAAATCCTACCTTTCCCAAATTATTTACCAACCATCTATCCAGAAGAAGATTAAGGTTGCACAAATGGATGATCTCGAGTAACAAAAAAAGGTGAATGTATTAAAGGAAGAAAATCCACATGGGTTCCACATCAGTGATGATAATGTGATCTTCAAGAACACTTCTAGTGGTATAACATGAAGAAAGATATTGTGGTGTATATCTCATGGTTCATGATATGTTCACAAATTAATGATTAATTATATAATTCCAGGGGATGATGCAGCCATTCCCTATACAAAGGTGAAAACGGGAGAATTTCACTATTGAATTTTTCATTAGTCTCTAGAAGACACCCAAAATAAATAATACAATATTGGTTGTAGTGGATCGACTCAACAATAATTCCCACTTTATCTCTATTCTGAAATATTTATGTCTTTAAAAAAATTCTAATTTATATGTGAAGGATATGGTGAGGCTATATGGCGTACCAATTTAGATAATCTCTAATCAGGATCCATGGTTCACATCTAAACTATTGAGAAGTCTTCAACAATATTTATGTACCAAAATAAATTTCATCATAGATTATCACCCCCAAAATAATGGACAATCTAAAAGGACAATTATAATGATTGGGGACATTTTATGAACCTCCTCAATGGAATTCAAAGTAGGTTGGGATCATCAACTTCCATTGGTTGAGTTCTCATACAAAAAAATCTCTTACTCAAGTATTCATATGGATAAATATGATGATATTAATGGAATGTGATGTAGAACTCCAACTTTGGGGATGAATTTAGAAAATAAAATACCTGATCTTATACAAGAGATGACCAAAAAGGTTCAAGACATCCAAAACACATGAATGATTCTTAGAGTCAGAAAAAGAGCAATTATGAAAACTGTCGATGGGATTTCGAGTTTAAAATTGGAGACAATGTCTTCCTTTGAATATCACTAAGGAAGAGAGTCATGTGGTTTTCAATGAAAGGGAATCTTATCCCATGGTATATTGTCCCTTTTGAGATCCTTGATTTCATAGAAGAAGTGGCCTATTAGCATTCACTTCCACCTAGTACGGTTCATGTTCATAAATTGTTACACTTATCACTCCCAAGAAAGTACATACATAACCCCTCATGTGTAATGAATTTGGAGGTGGTACCACTATAGAATGATCTCTCATATGAGTAGAAACTAATAAATATCATGGAATGAAGAGAAAAATTTCGATGAAATAAGACAAAAAACATTTTCAATGTGTTTTGGAGGATTAATATGTATGAAGAGGTGACATGGGAGCCATAAGAAGTAATGGAAGATAATTACCATCACATGTTCTCACCGTAGAATGTAAAATTGAATTTTGAGGGGGAAATTTCAAAAGTGGGAAGAATGCAATGATCGAAACTTTAAAAAATGGAATTTTTCCCTTCTTATATTTATGTTATATGGTATAAAACAAATTAATATCATATATATCCTAATAAAAACATCATTCTCATAAATTAAGATTGAAATAAGTTATATTTATAAAATTATAGAACCTATAACGATGGAATAGTTACTTTACCATTGGAATAGTAACATGGCCATTATAATTTGTAATACGACAAATATAATTTCAAAATAACCTATGAATGTATAAATAAAATTTACGCATTTTATAAATGAAAAAATGATATAATTATTTCATAGTATAAGTAAATAATTTTATAAAAAGATAAATTAAGTGTTAATATTTTTATAAAACATAAATGTGTATTTGCTATTTTGTTATTAATATAATAATCACTAGGAAAATTTATTATCATAAAATAGATTTCTAAATTAATATTTTTATTATTATAATTATAATATAATTTTATGAGACCTTAATTAATCTTCCAAAGTGTCATAAAATCTGTTATAATATTAAAATCAGTATTTTTTTTAATAAATAATGATTTTAAATAAGAAATATATTTATCATATTTATAAAATTATTTTCATAAAATGGATTCATTTTTTGAATTATACACAACTATAAATTGTTAGGGTAATTTTTTTGGGAATTTTTAAAAATAGTAGATTTTTTTGGTAGATAGTGAAATACAATAATTTATGATATAAGCTAAATACAAAAAATTTTGAGTTATTATTGATATATGGATGATATAAGAACCATTATCTATAAATAAACTTCTCTATTTAATTTATTTATTCATTGGAATCAACACTATTTATATTCATGATCCAAAAATAATAAACTAATGAATAAAATAATCAAAAAACACCCCTCTCCCCCCATATAAATATCATCCCTCAAAACATCTTCTATCCATAAATTACAAGACTTTTATATTTTCTAAATTATTCCAAGTTTTATTCCTAGTCCTATTCCCCACATCCAGGAGCTTTTGGTCTCAAAATAATACCTAATCTAAGTTCTTTAAGGAGGTTCTCAAGGAGATAGCATCCTAGAGGTAAAATCCTCAATCCTTCCCTTTTAATTTATGTTCATTTCTTATCCTCTCCTAAAATACCCTTAAAAATTGTAAGGATAACTATATTATAATATATATACTAGAATATTATTATTTTTAAATTTTATATTAATTATAAAACCTCTTCTCCTCTATATTTATTCAAAAAATGAAAACAACATCCGAGATGTGTCGATTCACCACCATCATGGACAAAAAGTTTTAATTTTCCATAAATGCCTTAAAGTCTTGTTATAAAACCATTATTATGGTTAAATAAGATTTAATTATACATATTATAAGTTATATCATGTTCTTGAACCAATATATTAATATAATATAAAATAAAATGATACAATTTTTTGATGGTTGTAAAAACAACCAAAATAAATTAAAAACATTCATCAACATTTGATCTAATGAATCATCATCATAAAATTTAACCAAATGATATATGAAACCATTTAACTTCTATAATTTCATTAATACAAAAGAATTTCACCTCTGGATATGTTATTCTCATATTAAAATAACTCCCACATTTATTCTCAAAGTAATCGATCGTGAAAACCAAGAAAATAAACACTCCTAAAATGATGAAATTGAACATTATAATTCATCAAAATGACTATTTAATAACTTAATAGCAGTATAATAATTAGAATACATATAGAATATGTTCTATATTTAGTAACTAATATATTTAATTTTATTATCCATGATATTAATGTGATGAAATCATTCCAACAGAAAGTATGTATATTCTCGAATGCAATTACTTTTCTTTGGGTTATTACTATTTCATGCCAAATTTCAATGTGGAAATTATTTTAATATTACAAAAATATAATTTCATTTTACTTTCCATTTCTTTTCTTGGATATACATGTCTTCAATCTGATATTATAACAAATAAAATGTTTTTCAAAAAGAACTCTTCTTTCCAAAAACATATTTTTACTCCTATTGGGTTGTTTCTTATTCACTCAAGAATAATGAATCTTAAAAAAATATGTTTTCCCTTTTCATTTAGGAATCCCAATTTTATTTTTTATTGGTGAAATTGTTATGAAACCCATTCCTTTAAATTGTTTAATTCAAGAATTTTATTGATATGCATTCAATGTTTCTTGCATGATTATGTAAATGTCATGATGTAACGGGTGCGCCTATAATTATATAGTCATCCAATGCATTGGGTAATGTGATTTATCTCATGAAATGATGTGTATTATATGTGAAAAGTATTCTATATTTGTTAAAAATAGTTATTTTATGATTATTAAAATATTCTATGTGTGAATATGACATTATCATTGTTCACAACTATGTATAGTATTTGACCACTAAGACATGATGTTTCATCTTTATGCATTACCACATTCCATGAATTTATCTAATGATTCAACTCATGATTAGAATGATGATCATGTTTTTATATTTTTTGTGTTGATGATTATTCTCACCCATGTTATATTTATTCATGTCCTTATCTATTCTCTTACTAGGCTCTAGCTCCCCCTTTATTTGTTGTATATCCTCAGGTGATTACTTGTACTATGGAAAATTTGTGTGCCACTAAGTTAATAAGGAAGAAGAAATTAAATAATTTTTATGTTTTAATATATAAAAGTTATGTATTTTCCTATTTTACCCAAGACACTAAACTGTTGAATCCTATTTTTCTAATACTATGTGGTTGTTTATTTTTAAAATGATGTGATAGTTATTTAAGAAAAAGTATGGTCTTTATACTCATAGCTATCAAAGTATTTAATCACCGAAACTTTTCATAGACACATATTTAGTATTATATAGAAGAAATCAAACTTTATTTTAGTATTCATTCCAATTTCATAGGTGTGTCATGATCTCATTGTGAGGTTTTCCTCACATGCTCCATTAGTTTCATCATCCTTTTTCTTTAGTCTAAGGAACTCTCTCTCCATCTTAAGACGGAGTGTTTGGGGAATAAGTTTATTGAAAATATTTTCTTGAATTCTTCGCATTATATGGAATAAATTTACACGTTAGACTCTATTCTCTTGATGAGCTTCACCACTAATCAGCTTCCCCATCAAAATGATAGACCTATAGCACAAATTTCTCTTCTTATGAGCACTAGAGGACATATAATTTCTTCTTAATTGAGTTAATCTATTGTTTCGTGATAAGTGGATTAGAAGATCCACTAAATATAGGAGGAATTTTTCACAAAATGTTTTTTAATAAAACAAGATATTTATTGAGAGAGGTATGGATTTCCATAAAATTAAATTTATTATTCATAACATTATCCATTTGAGCAAGTATTATCATATTTTTTTGAGCTCCCATTCTCATAAAATTTGGAATTTCATTAGGGAAATTATCCCATTTCCTAATAAAGTGATTTTTGTAAAATTTTATCCTATATTCCTATATTAAATAATAAAAATAAAAATACAATTATGGGGCTTTAATACTAAGTGAATTAGCATATAAAAAGGCAATGTTGAACATATAATGATAAACATGTAAATGAAAATTATATCCTATCTTGTTATTCTCAAAGTTTCAATAGAGGTTATCCATAGTAAGGGAATTATCCCTATGGTTCTTACTCACATTTTATAGTCCTAATACCCAAAAATAACTAGGCCACTATTTGATACCAACTACTAGGACCCTACCCATTTACATTGTTTATTAGAAGATTTTAATCATAGTTAACCATCTAATATAATCCAAGGATCGTAATGTCTAGTGTTTTCAGAAGACTATATACATAATTAAAAATCACAAAAACAAAATAAAATCATCTTTTATTTAATATGCATATTGAGATCCTAAACTACTTTGAGATCTTAAATCTTCATAGGATATCTTGGGGTATACATAAAATAAAGTATGAGCTAAAAAAATAATTATGGGAATAAACATATGAATAAATATTAGCACATGAGTTAGAAGGTATTGCATGATGACATAAAATGAAATGGAAAAAGAATAAACATATGGAATCATAAAATATATAACATGTGATCTTGTAATCATGGAAACATAGGAATTTTTTAGAAGCATACAACATGACCTAAACATGTTTCAAGTCTAACTTCCAAGACTATATCACAATTTGGACCAAGTCTCATTAAGGAATTAGGTTTACTTCATATCCCAACATGAAATCTCATGAGACTAAACATTACCCAATGTATTAGAGTTTTATATTAGTACATCCATCATAACAAATTCAATACTATTTGTTCCACATAAATAATCAAGCATAAGGAATAAAAATAAGGGTTTCCCATTGAAAGAAATGGGTATCGTAGTCTGGTCATAGAGCATAACCGAATAGAATATCTTAATGGTGTTTAGAAAAGAATTTATTTATATCATACATGGACATTAATAAGGGAAAATATGAATATAAGATAAGAAATTATTTCCAACTAAAGTGGAAGCTTGTAAAAATAATGTTTAATAAACTTTAGAAATGAGCCACTTTGTGTGGTTTAAAAAAATTGATTAAAGAATATTTAAAGCGAACAAGGACTAATTGTTTGTTTAAAAATAAAAAGTAACTAATATAGTTATTCATGTTAAAATTAGTGATTTTATAAAAATGATGGTGGATTAAAACATGTTCTGGAGAATACATTATATTGGGTAAAAAATGGGGTAGTTCCCTTTAATCGAGATTACTTATCTGGAGGAATTGAGAAGAGAACCTTTTAAAATAATGTATTTAACCATAACATAAGGATAAATTGATCTGGATACATAATATTGAAAAATGTAAACAAAATTTTAAAAAATTATATAATAATATTTAATTTATAAAATGGGGTATAGAGAGAGAGAGAAAGTGTAACTAGAAGGAAAAAATGGATGTTCATAGAGAATCCCATACATTATGTCTCAAAGTGTTTTGCACTTGTAATTAATGGCAAAAATATTAAAATTATAATAATTAATAATTTAATTAAGAACCTAAAAAAATATTTGATTTATTATATTGTTTTAGTTTATTTATGAAAATTTTGATAAGTTATAGAGTTTATTTTTGTTGTTATGGGAGCGTTCTTTTCATGGTGTCATGATTAGTTTACTTTTGTATAATTATTGAAGTTCTTGTCAATTTGAAATAATTCCCCAGAAGTGAAATTATATGGTATTAATGAAAATCTATAAATTTAAATATTCTCATATATTATTTTTATTTTTTATATAAGGTTGATTCATTACATAAAATGTTAATGAAAAAAATGATTAGTTTATTTTGGTGGTTTTTTTACGATTTTTGTGAACTAGTATAGATTTATTTAATATTATGTTTATATAATGGTTCTAGAACATTAAATAATCTTTAATACACATATTATAAGAATTTTTAACCCTACTAATGGTTTTATAACCATCATTGTAGGAAGTAATGAAAAATGAAAATTTTTCGTCTAGGAAGGTGGTGAATCGACACCTCACAGATGATGTTTTCATTTTTAGAACAGAAGAAGAGGAGAATAGATTTGATTATGGATATTAAATTAATAGAATAAAATTAAATTATATGAATGATAATTGATTTATCATGTCACTTTTGATAGGATAGGTGACAGAAGGATCCAAAAATAAAATAAAATAAAAGAGAAAGGAGGGTTTTACCTCTTGAATATCGCCTCATTAAGAACCTCCTTAAGGAACAAGGAATTGGTATTTTGGTGAGACCATTAAGGACATAACTTGGGGAATAATATTTAGAGATTAATTGGGAATAATATTATCAATATCTAAGTCCTATAAGGTGGGTCGATAATAGGTGGTGATAGTGGTATTTGTAGAGGTGGTGATGGGTGTTTTGGATTATTTTATTCATTCATTTATGATTTTTTTTCTCAAGACTAAATATTGTTGATTATTATGACTAATTATAATAACTATTGCATGTGAGTTCAATACAATGGGTTATTACGTCATCTAGGACTAAAAAAGCTTGGTATTTCGATTAAAATGTTAAATACCGTAAATTACAATATTTCACTATTCACAAAAAATCAACTGTTTTAGAAAAATCCCAAAACATCACCCAAATAATTTTTCATTGTTTATATTTCAAAAATGGACTTAATTTTTTTAAAATAATCTTCTAAATATGATAAATTTAATTTTTAAATAAATTCCTCATTTATTCGAAAAAGCCTGATTTTAATATTATAATTGATTTTAAAACACATTCAAAATTTAATTAGGGTCTCATAAAATTATCTTATAATAAAAAGGAAAAAATATATTAATTTATTAAACTATTTTATGAAAATAAATTTTATTTTTTATCAGTATATTAATTATAAAATTATAAATAATCATTTACATTTTACAAAAATACCAACACGTAATTTATCATTTTAAAATATATAATTACTTATACCTTGATATAAAGATATAATATTATCATTTATAAGATACGTAATTATTATTTATATTTTCATAGGTAATGTTACTATTCTATTTACCAGATTCTTATTCCAATGGTCAGGTTAATATTTTATCGATATAGGTTCCTTAATTTCTATGAATACCACGTATTTCATTCTTATTTTATGACAATAATGTTCTTATTAGGTTATATATATGATGTATTGGTTTTATACTATATAACCTAATTATAATAAGGGATAATTATTTGAAAATTTTCTTGTTCATTACAACCCTGGTCTTGAACCCCATGTCAGTAAAGTCTCCATGCTACAACTCATCCAGCAAGCAATAAACAACAATAAGTTCGATTTCACTTGTCCAAACCTACATCCATGTAACCTTCTAGAGTATCAAATGGTGTCCTGAGGTGGGTGTCAGAAAAAATAAATAGGTAGATACCACAATGTCTAAATAAAACCTGTTTGATAATTAGCACATGCAATAATGTGATAAATATTTATCTTAGCTAATCAATTAATGTGATATGAAAAATAACTTGATTCAGTACCATATCAGGATATATCTGATAATATATAATATCCATTTGTAATAATCAGATAATTGGGTTAATTCATATAAGCCTTACCACATCCAATAAAATTCCTCAATATAAGCATTACAACATCTAGTCCAATCCCACTATATAAGCATTACAACATCCATAAAAATCCCACTACATAAGCATTATAGCATCTGATCCAAGCCCTCTAGATAAGCATTTCATCATCTGGGCCAAGACCTCTATATATGCATTTCAACATCTAGAGAAATCCCTCTATATATTAATTATAGAATCAAATACAACACATTATATCATGTAAAGAATAAAATAACCTATCATTATAATCCACAATTGTCAATTCATCCAATTTCTAATTATCTTTAAATATCTCTTAATTTATTCGAGGTTGTATTAAGCCTTTATCATGACAACATATCAGCCCACAACATTCATCAGTTAATCCATTTTCCTAGGTGATTCTATTATGTGAAATCACCTAAATTCCCATGTTTTTCAAAATCATATTTAAGAAAATATCAAATTCATTGTTTTTATAGGGTGGGCTCACCGTATGGGTAGCCGTATTCAAGGACTCAACATAGATAGATCAAGAAGAATTGAAGGTGTATTCAAAATATAAGATTTTCATTACCCATTATTCTGGTTGTTAGGATGAAGGATGTTTTAGTGATAGAAAATAATATTAAACATAATTTAACCAATAGAAACATAACAAATGAAAATATTTTAGACCACCTACATTTATCATGAGATCAAATAATGCTTCAAGTATGTACCACCAACAAATAATGAAGGAAAATTTTATCACATGAAAATCCAAGATCATAAAACATCCATATTAAAACCTGATATTGTGTTGGTAAAGAGATTCCACCACTATAATTGAGAGAAAGTGTAAGAGAGATGGAAATCAAAGAAAAATAACTCACCAAGAATCAAACTCTTGATCGACACATCTGAAATGGGAGTAATGGCTTCAAAATTTCCTAGAGTCACCCTAGGGTCCAAGGGGGAAAGGCTTCATGTGGATTAGTAAATAATCCATATGTGTGGATGGGTTTCAAACCACTAGGTCCATGAATTAAATGATGTGAAACCCTTTCCCATTTTGTATTTCATGATTAATGAGATACGCAAAAAACAAATTACCTTAGGTTAAAATATCCTTACTCAATCATTACATGATGTAAATATTTTTACAGAGTGTAACCAATTATCAACATAAAATAGTTCATGAAATCATTCAAGGCACATTTACAAATCATGTAATATTTTCACGGCATGTAAATTTCAAGCAGACAACACTTAGTCCATATTCTACAAAAGAACCTCAAGAACCTCTAAAACCATCCAAACTCATTGATTACTTTTTTAATACCATATAACAAGTTTTTACCTGGAATAAATTAATTCAAACAAAGATGCATCCATGATCTTTGGGTTAATTTACCTATAAATTTATCTTTATCCCAAAAGGGGGTTCAACAACCAAGGTTTTAAAAAGTAGACCCCAAAAGAATATAGGACCAACCAAAACTCAAAGAGGGATGTACTTGTAAAAAAACATGATACTACATACCATATACTAAAAAATAATATACTTAGTTATTTTTTGTTGGTTTTATAAATTTATAAACTTGATTATCCATAAGAATTAATGATTCTCTATAGGTATAAAATATTTTGGCATCATTTTATTGGAATTATAACTAGTGGGAATATTTAATTTGATATATTAAGACAATTTTTTCTCATATCATTCTTTTTTATGATTTGATTTTAGGTTTCTGTTTTGTATTTTTTTATAATGTTAGGTGATTTTGTGTTGTAATTGTAGAAATATAATACATTGTGAGTATACACAACATTTTTTCTATAAAATGTTGGGATCTTTCACACCAAATTGATTAAATCAAGGTGGGGATCCAAAAGTAATAAGGATGTGATGCATAACCATTCCCAAGTGATGGTGAATAACTCATCTACTTCTGGGGTCATTTTTTCAAAGAGGTCTCTAATGATATGTAGATGACGGAAACAAAGGGATAATAATCAAAAGAGATTCCCAATAAGGAATTTAAATTAAAGAAAAAATTGTGGAGAAATCATATGGTGATGTTGAGTTTGAGTCCAAATTAAAGGAAACATTTTATGATGAAGCTGAATATGAGATAATGATCAAGGAATACACCATCAAAATTATTGATCTATAGCATATGTAAAATGAATAAGCATTCGTATAAAACTAATTAAGGGAAGAGGAGGAGGTGGAAACTAAAACATAAAATAACATTGAAGAATGTGATAAAGAGTAGTGAGAAGAGGTGATAAAGGGGGAGTAATATAAATTTCATAAAATTAAAGAGTTATTTCATCGTTAATTAATTCTATCAAGATCTATTATTCTCCTAAACCTAGGGATAAACTGGTTTCATTAATGGGGAAAAAATTATTTCACTAGGTGAAAAGAAATTTTAGACTTACAAAATCCAAACATAGTAAATTATTACCATACTCTTATTACATGATACAGGAGGTAATTTCTATCTCAAATACCATTAAAAAGCATTTTATAAAGGCAAACCATTTTTTTTATTTATTTCTAGAAATTTATTTTTAATTTTATTAAAAAAAATATGACATATGTTCAATTCCCCCTATATATGATTTAGCTCAATTGAGCATAAACCAAGAATATTCACTTGGTTGTCCTGATTTTATAGTTCTATAAAGGAATTAAGGAACAAAAATATGATAAATTTTTTAAAGGGGAGAGTTTAAACTTATAAGGGATTGCTTTTTTTATGTATTTATTAATTTTACTTCAATATAATTGTGATTACCTAATTTTTGGGTTTTAAGGGTATTTTCATGCCATACATATATTAGTTGTTTTATTTTTGTGCTATGATGTATAATTTTCTTATGAATCTCATAATTCCATGATTTTTATATTTTAATTAATAATATTGAATTATTAAAATCTGGTATGGATGAGTAAAAAAATTCATTAGAGTATTAATTTGATGAAGAATAATTTAATGTGGTAGATTAATTTATGTATATGAAATTAATTAAATATTTTTTTAATTCATTTTATAAATTTTATGGTAATTTTCTAGTTATTATTATTTATGGAATGAGTGATTCTCTAAAATTTTATGTTTTCCATTAATGATATTTTTTAATCCATTGTCTATATAGTTTATTATACCATATTCTTTGAGAAATACCTAGTATATTCTGATTAATATAACTTTTATTAATATCTTTTCATCTTTATAAAAGGAAAAAGTCTCATTAATATGATTGAGACATATCTGATTTAATACTTTTTTACTTTTCAGACCTATATATATATTAATCATTATTTGAAACCCATAAAATCCATGAATGTACTTTATATGGAAGTCATATTACAATACTCTTTTACCCTTCCTACCCAAATCTAGGTATTTTTTTACTTGGTTTATAATTGAATAAGTGTGGGGGAATACATTTTCCATGGTGTGAGGGGCGTGTTTTGAATTTAAAAAGCAAGGATGTGAGGTGTTATTATTGGTTATAAAGAAAAGGTTTATATATTTTCTTTCTATGTTCATCATTTTCTACCCTCTAAAAAATTAAAATATCATTGTAGATGAAATGGGAAAAACAAATATTGAAAAAAAATGAAAAAAAATGATTCTAGAAAGGGAATTATTATTTAAATAGGTTACATATTTCATTATGATTATGGTCATAATTTTTTCCCATGTGAGGTTAATAAGAGGAGTATGGGTGATATCATGGTAATAGGATGATTTTTCAATGGGCCTTTCTATTGTTTATCATGCACAGTATGTTAGAGTTTTTCTTTTTTTGTCATTATTTATTTTTAATATAAATCTACTACCAAACATTTTCCTCAAAGTTATTTTATATCATATTTAAAATACTCATGATTAATGTTTATATATGTAATTATATGGTGGGAAATTGAGTTCCTTTTTAAACCCATGGTTAGGTTTAATTTACTCAAATTATGATAATAACTCTCGTTATATATAACTTGAGTGATGATAATTTTTGTCAAGTGAGGTGGATCATAAAGTGTAATGCATACTAGTAATAAGTTAAAATATTTAAATGTAATATAATAGATTCATCGTAATTTAAATGGGAAGAGTAAAAAATCATAAATAATTGGTTTGATTAAAAAATGAGGATTTTAAAAGTTATTTCTTGGGTGATACATGAAAATTTTTATTGTTTATTGATAATTGTTTGATTTTTTTGAAAATTTTATTTCAACACTTGTAGGATAATTTTTCATTTATGATATCAGTAGATATTATACTTTAAGGTAAAATAATATTTTATGTGTGGGAGATTTGATAGCCATATTTCATGCCTAATTTTTTATTTAGAGTTCATTGATTTTATTAAGTAATCAATTATTTTGGTTTGGTGTTATTATTTTTAGGAAATAATTAAATGTTACTTTTGGATAAAAATGAAAATTATTAAAAAGAAGGATTTTAATTTATTATCGGTAAAATTTTAAAGATAAGAAAAAGGTGTTAATATCTCAACCTATGCAAGGTCACGAAGCTAATAGAATTCATATAAGAGAAAGAAAATAGTGTAATGATGCTCAGCTAGGAGAGGGGAATAAGGGTCATGGAATGAGATAAAACCAATATATAACCATGATTGGAGCTCTACGATACTCGGTATATGAATTGAAGGTTTGTACACTCAGATTATCGATGTGGGACTTTAGAGATATTGGCTACATTAACAATGAGGTGTGTAGTCTTGGTGAAATTGAATCATCAAATTTTAATTCTTTCTGTAGGGATTTTATTTTATTTTGTTTATATGATGCCCATTTTAGGACTATAATGCACTATGAACGTCATAGGGATGCTTGAATAAGGTTTGCTATCATTTTTTACATTGTGAGTCACTATTGAAGTTGATACCTATGCTCAAAAACAACCCTGTATGAAGGATTTATTAATGTTTTTTCCTATTGATTCTCATGTATTGGCCCATAGAAGGATACATATCATAAGGATTATTATAGCCAAATAAGTGAGTAGTTTCACTATGATAAATTTGGATGATTCATTAATTCGTGGTTAACCTTTGTGATATTTCAAAGAATATCTTCATTCCATTACCTAAGGTGATGCATTAATATGTAAATTTCCTATATGGGAGAAGAGTGCTATGTGGATATGTTTACACCATGATTTATGGTTCCATCCCATGATATTGAAGTGGATATGAATAAATCAATGTTCAAACTAGTTGTTGCTTGTAAGGGATTTTTTTATGGTGCAGTGGTGGAAATGATGATGTTTTTCACTAATATAAAAAATATTCCATTGAATGAATGAAGTGGTCATGTGGTGTTTATATAGAATATATGAAAGGATATTGATTTTTTTTTCAAGTGTTGGTTTTGATATTTCACTTTTTTTGTATGTTGAAGAATAGGGGAAGATTATAAAGTAATCAGTTTGTGTTGGTATGTTCATTATCACACCTATTAATACCCACAATGCGAGCTTTGGAAAAATAAATAAGGGACAAAATACATGAAATATGGGTATTATTTTCTCAATAAAATAAAGGAAGGGACGGTGGCTAAAACATGTGGATTGTGTGATCTTCTAAAAGACATGGAATCACGTGACCAATAGAAGGCCACGTGAATGAGTCATGCCCAATGCATGACCTACATCAGATCCTATGAATCCCCTTTTGAAAATACTCTTTATTCTCATGAAGGAAAATAAGGCAATCTCTGATAACCTGATGGCTACTAGATGAGTCCCCCCAAGTCTCATGACTTGTTAGCCGATAGGTCCTTGACAATCGTCCAAAAATCCTCATAAAATAGGGGATTTAAACATACAAAATAAGGCAGTCTATTGAAGTCATAAATATTCATTTAACAAGCCCATGCAGTTCTCAATACACCTCGGGATTCTTGGATACATGTGTTCTTTATCACGCAAGTTCCTGCTAGCATGTCACCCCCCCCCCCCCACACACACACACAAAAGGATTCAAACATGTCCAGGTCGTTCGTCACTCCCCATCCAGCTCCAAAGACAAATATAATTATTTTTATATGATATTTCAAATTCATCACCACAAGAACCTTTGTTTCTCATGTGAAACACCATGTATGGGGAGAGTGATTGTCTTTAACAACATTCACACAATCTAATGACTTCCCCAAAATTTTAAAATAAAAAATGAAATAAAATGGGAAATTATAGGAGCATCTTACGAAACAATATATATTGATCACCTTGTGGAAGGGACAATACACCTTATGAAATCACTACTAATTCTTGTGGTTCCCCCTCAACATGTTAGGGAAATCATATGAAATTCCCTTAGCAATCCTCCTTTGTCTCACAGATGGCCCTATAAAAGTCAAGACATATCATGATAAATCCTTTCAACATACATCGTGATCTCACAAATGAATTTTGATATGTCGTAATTACATTTTAAAATCCCATTTAAATGTCCACATGATTAGGAAGTACCCCATTAATTAGAAAAAATATAATAAATTGGTCATTGATGTGATGGTCATCCAGTCACTAAATATCATGTGACACCCCCAGAATAACCCGTGGTAGGATCTCACAAAGCGCATGACACATAATCCCTCCACCGACTATGAGATGAATCTACATGATACACACCACAAAAATTGTCATATAACTGAGGTGGAAAGGCCAATAAATTTATATCCCTCTACACAAAAAAATAATCCCTAGATCCAAGAACCGGTTCACCCAGAAATTATATCATACTTATTGGAGTGTATAATATAACAATATAAAGGTCCTCTATAGGTAAATATCTATAAAATCACCTAAATTAATCATAAATCATGCATAGGAACTTTGCATGATCACTTGAGATCTTGCGAAGGACTTATGGTGTGTCTGAAAAAATATGATAATGACATCCCACATATCTCCTGAGTCGTAAAAAACCTAAACAATATAAAACACTAAATAAATATAAGGCACATATGTAATAAAATATAAGATAAAAGACTAAATATAGGAGACTCACATGAAGAACTTATATTTTGATCCTCATGCACTTTGTAAGAACCACCCAGTTCAAGAAACAAATGTAACACCCCAAGGTTTTAAAAATAAATTGAAATTCATGAAACATTGTTTCAAGTATATTATTATAACTAGCCTCTAAATATTATTTTTTCTACTTTTATGATTTGAACTTTAAAAAACAATCATCTATAGTTGTGATCAGTAAGTTATTTGGAGTTTGATAGAACCAACTTGTTTTTTTGGTAAATAGTAACATACCCTTATGAATAGTAATATGAATAATAATAGGACCCTAATGAATACTAAACTGTATTATTATTTTATTTTCTTAATGTCTTAAGATTATTAGATGTTGATTAATTTTTCAAGGTGATAAAAAGGAGTTTTAGCTTTAAAATTGTAAATTTTTGAATAAAGTATGATTTTATTTAAATGTTAAATTAATAATATTTAAAAAATATTTTCAAAAAATGGAGTTCATTTTTGAATTATACACATTGAAAAATGGTAAGGATAAATTTTTGATATTTTTTTTAAATTTCTGAATTTTTTATGAATAGTGAATTATGCTAAAATGTCGTATATTCAAATTATCAATTAAATACACTATTTTTTGCATCATGGATGATGTAATATGGCTTGTTTCAAACCCACATGATCTCTTTACTATTTTTATAACAAGAATGAAGACTATTCGCAGTCTTGGAAAAAATATTAAAATAATGTAAAATATCTCTTCTCCTCTACTATAAATACCACATGCATTCCCCTCTTCCTCTCACACCTCTCAAGCCTTGAGAATTTTATAAGCTCTAAAAAATACCCTCCCCAAGGTTCTTCCCCATGTCCAAGACCTTCTGGTCTCACCAGAAGGCCAAAAAAGGCCTTAAGGATGATCTCAAGGATAAGAGATCAAGAGGTAATAATTCTCTTCCTTTTCATTTGTATTCTTTTCAATTCCTTTCTTCTCATCTACTCTCTTCTCCTATCCTTATCCAGGAGGTAAGAACTCTATATAATCTTTTTCATTATTTATTTTATCATGTTCATGTAAATAATCATCATATTTCTTCCTCTCCTCTTCCTATTATTCCAAAACAAAATATAAACACTGTTTGTGATGTGTCATTTACTAAAAGTTTGGACGATGTGTTTGAAATTTACATTACTTCCATAAAGGATGATCATAAAACCATTTTAATGGTTGAAAAATAATGAAAATTAAATTTTTTAACCTATTTTATGTTCTGTAATGAACTTATATTCATGAAATTAAATTATATAATGAAACAAGTTCATGATTATCAAGGAACCACCAAAAATGATCTAAACAAATATTATTAATGTTTTATCTAATGATTCATCATCATATATGATAAAAAAATAATTTTTTATATCATTATATATTATGGAAATATATTAATACCATTTCATTCAACTTCTGAAATTTCATTTCCATACAATAAGAAAATCAAATACAATATAGCCATGGAAATCATGTAAAGAACGCACCCAAAACTATTTAAGGAACAAAATACTAATAATTAAAGGGTAAAATGATGTTAGGAAATTATCATATTAGGTATTATAAACATGAATATTTGTATTGAAGATATTAATAACACTATTTTAATCATTATACTGGAGATTTAAACATGTTTTATATAAGACAAACCTGAAGTAAGGGAATTTGTAACCGAGTTTCCATTTATTGGTTAAGCTTCTACTTCATTAATTAAGTGGTATTAAATTTGTTTTTGTGATGACTTTTTTTTAATATTATGTTTAATAATGTTATTTATAGTTTATATACATATTCCATCCACTCTATTTAGTCTCACTTCTATTATATTATATTTTTAAGTGTATTTTTCTAAAAATCCTCTTTTAAAATTCTATTTTACAAAATTCAAAAGCAATGTTTTTATGAAATTATTCATGTTGTGTGATTATGTTCACGTTCCTAGTAATTTTATATGTTTAAGGGTGGTACCTATATCTCTCTTAAATGTATTGGGTATGTGTAATTTGGAGTTCAGCCATATGGTTACTCCATGTGTAACTACAATGGTTACACAATAAGGTAGGTGTAAGGGTTACATTGTAAGGTAGCTTTGTGGGTTACAAATTATAAGGTTGTTTAGAGGGTTGTAATATTATATAATTAATTCCCCAATATACCTTTATGGTTCTAATTATGTTCTATATGTTTTGTGTAAATATCATGGAAATCTTATGTTTCACAAAGTAAGTTTATATGGGTGACAAGTATGTCTTTTTTAAAATGATTTCATATGTTACAAGTATTCACATAGTACTATTTTATTTCATTATTATTATATCCCTTACTATGTTTTTTATGATCATACCATGTTTTTAAATTATTTTCATAGGATATTAGTATGTGTAAGACAAATAAAGAATCCAAGTTAATTCTTATGATGATTCTTCAAAGAAAAAAATTTTTATTTGAAAAGTTTTAAATTTCGGTAGAAATGTGTACTCTTTTGGGGTATCCAATCTATATCAATATGGATTGTTATGAATGTTATATATCCCTATTCTATAAAAATATAAACTTTAAAATATTATCAATTTTAAAGTGAGTGAGTTCTTTACTAAAATTCAACATTATGTAGTGTCATATGGTCGGGTCCTTATACGTGTTATCATAGGATTTTTTAGATAACTTTAGGGGTTATGGTGATGATAATAAAATACTGTAAATGATTTTTACTCTATGGTTAATATTAAATGAATAAATTTTAAATATTACCATGTTTATTCCACTAATTTTTTTTATAATGGTTTTCTACAGAAGAAATAGGGAAGATGACGTAGAGAGGAACCGACAGAACAATATCCTTCTAAATATGAATCCTGTAATGGTAGGGATTGAAACCGAGTAGTTTGTGATATTAATGGATCATTTTATGTAGGAAATAAATTTTAGTGGCATCCATGCAAGAGAACAACCATAGGTACCAGAAAAGAACATGATGACAACACCCTCATGATTTCATTGGATCTTATGACCCAGTAGTAGATAAAGGATGGATTAAATCCCTTGAAAAGATATTTGAGGTTATGGGATGATCATATAATCAAAAGGTAATTCTTTACATTTATAGTTTTGAGGGTGAAGTTGATCAGTGGTGGTTAATGGTCAAAACTATCAGGGATAGAGATTATATTGATGCCTTAGTGTGGGTTGAATTTAAAAGTATTTTCCATGAAAAATAATTTCCTATAGTGGTGCGATATAGGATGGAGAAGAAATTCCTTGAATTGACACAAAAAGAAGAATATTCTATGGCTATGTATGAAGTGAACTTCACCCGACTGGTGAGGTATGCTCCAAATCTTATTCTGGATCTTAATATAAAAATTGACCACTTTTACTTGGGATTAAATCCAATGTATCAAAGAGAATTGGCCTCCCATGAATTCATAAGTTATTAGAAACTTTTCTAATGCATTGAGAGGGTATAGATTGTGTTTGTTGATGTTAATTTTCACTTTGAAAACAAGGCTAATAAGGGGTCTAGATAGAAATTGATTGGTAAGAATCAATCAATGAAATATGATGGTAAGAAATTCCAATTTCCAGTTAGTGAAAAGTGTGGGAAAAAAACCTAGTGGAATTCCTTAACAAAACTGGGAAGTGTTTTTAATGTGGTATGTTTGGACATATGGCTGGAGATTTTAACAAAATTGATCCTAAGACTAATCCAGATAATAAAACTATAAAGTGTTTTAAATGTGGTGATATGGGACATTATGTAAATGCTTTCTCAAAGAGAGATCTTAATGATGCAAAGAAGCTAGAATATAAGAAGAAAGGTGTAGTGAATTCCTTTGAGACTACATCAGTATATGTTGGGCCATCTAATGAAGTTTTATCAGGTACCTTATTTGTTTTCTCAAATTTTTTAAAATATTTTTGATACAGGGTCTATATATTCTTTTATTTCAGATGAATTTCCTTGTAAATAGGAAATATCACCTCAAAAATGATACAAGAACCTACTGTTCTTACACCAAGGGGAAATATTATTGCAAATATGAATTAAAATAATATTTATGTTGTGGTATGTGGAAATAAGTTATTTATAAACCTTTTTGTTTTTCCCTTAGTAAAATTTTATGTCATTCTTGGTATGGATTGGATTTCTGTTTATCAGGATCAGATTGACTGTTGAGCTAAAAAAGATTATTTTCTGAAACAGTTTTAGTTTTAATTCAATAATAAACACATACAAATGAAAACATATCAGGAAGCTAAGAAACTAATGGAAGATGGAAATTAAAGTTATCTTTCCCATATTGTTGAGAATAAGGGAACTATTCAGCTTAATGTTGTGCTAGTGGTAAATGAATTCCTTTATATTTTTTCTGATGAGTTACCCTATGTCACACCAACTCAAGAAGACGAATTCACAATTTAATTAGTTCTTGAATCTAATCCAATTTCAAAAACCCAATATCATAAGGCTCAAATGTAACTTATTGAATTGAAAAATCTGTTTCAATAGTTGCTTCATAAAGGATTCATTCATCCTATCACTTAACCATGGGGTGCTCCTATTTTTTTGTTAAGAATAAAGATGGTTCCATGAGACATTGCATTGATTATAGAACCTTGAATAACATCCCTGTTAAAAACAAGTATCATTTGACACATATCAATGACTTGTTTGATCATCTCTAGGGAGCTTAGTACTTTTCCAAGATTTACTTGAGATCTGGATACCATCAGCTGAAGGTGAAGGAGGATGACATTCCTAAAAAAACTTTTTGTACTATATATCGGCATTATGAATTTTTTATTATGAAATTTTGATTAAGTAATTCACCTTTTGAATTCATGGATCTTATGAATTGAATATTTCATGAGTTCTTGGAAATGATTTTGATTGTGTTTATTGACAAAATTCAGTTGTATTCTAATAGTAAAGAGGATCATGATATATATCTAAGGGTTTTTTTGAAAACCATAAAGAAAAATAAACTGTAGGGAAAATATAGCAGGTGTGATTTTTGGTTTCAATAGATTTATTTTCTTGGGAACATTGTAAATAAGGATGGAATAACAGTTGATCTTGTCAAAACAAAAGTTGTTGATCAATGGCCAAGACCTACAAATGTTATATAAATTCATAATTTTCTTGGATTAGATAGTTATTACCAATGGTTTTTAAAAAGGTATCACTGTTTTCTAGCCTACTAACTATGTTAATGAAAAAAGTGGTTAAATTTGTTTATATCTAAGAATATAATGTTTGTTTTCAAGAATTAAAGAATAGATTGGTGAATGATCCAGTTTTGGCATTGCGTTCCCTAAATGGTGTGTTTTTCATCTACAATGATGCTTAATTGAAGGTACTTAGATGTGTTTTGATGTAAAATGATCATGTAATTTCTTATGCTACAAGACATCTAAAACCTCATGAGTTAAATTATCCCACACATGATTTTTAATTAGAAGATGTTGTTTTTTATTTGAAAATTTGGAGGCATCATTTATATAGAGCCAAATGTAAAATATATATTGACTATAAAAGTCTGAAGTATATATTCACTTAAAAGGAATTAAACATAAGGTAGAGAAGATGCCTTGAATTAATAAAAGATTATGATTTCACAATCGATTACCATCCAGGACAAGAAAACAAAGTGGAGGATGACATGAGTAAAAAACATCACGCATCATTAACCTTGTTATGTTTGGAACATGGTCCATTGATTAATAATTTGATGGATTTTTACTTAGAAGTTTTTGGTGTAGGAAATCACTCTGTTTTGTTTCACGTTTCAGTGTAGTCATCATTATCAGACAGAATTAAGCAAGCACATAAGGAATACCATGAACTACAAAGAAATGTATAATTTGTTAAAATGGGTATGTTGCTAAAATTTTACATTGATAAAGATTGTGTTTTGAGATTTCGAAAAAAGATTGTGTGTGCCTTATGATTCCTAGTTGAAGATAGATTTTTTGTGTGTAGCTCATAGTTCTCCATTTTCAGTTCATCATGGAAGTACTAAGATTTAAAGTCACCTTTAGAAGTATTATAGGTGGGATTGAATGAGAATAGATATTTCATATTTTACTATGAAATTTTTTCCATGTCAATAGTTTAAAACAGACCGGCAGTTACCGAAGTGGATGATTCAGCCACTACTAGTTCCAAAGTGGAATTGGGAGAAAATATCCATGGAATTTGTGGTGGGACATCCAAAGACTTCTAGAGTTAATAATGAAATTTTGGTTATTGTTGATCGGCTGAATAAATTTTCACATTTTCATTCCATTCTAGATACAATGTCTTTCGATCAGCTTTCACAACTATACCTCAATGATATTTTCAGGTTACATGGAGTTCCTATTTCCATTTTATATGGTCGGTATCCCATGTTCACATAAAATTTTTGGAAGGGAAATCAAAATTCATTGAGAATAGAATTAAATTTCACAAAAACTTTTCATCCTCAATCAGATGGGAAGTCAGAACAAACAATTCAGACTTTGTAGGATATGCTTCAAGCTTGTTCAATAGACTACTAGGGAATTTGGAATCATTATCTTTATTTAGTTGAGTTTCTTTGTAATAACAATTTTCATTCCAGTATATAGATGGAACCTTTTGAGGCATTGTATGGGAAGCAGTGTCAAACTCCATATTTTAGGGTTGAAGTCGGGGAAAGGATGTTGATTGGACAATAATTAGTAGAGGACGTGGATGGGAAGGTAAAGGTGATCCAACAAAACTTGATAATAGCTCAGAGTAGGAAGAAAATTTATGCATAAAACAAGAGAAAATGCATTTTTTTGAGGTTGGTGGTCATGTTTATCTTATAACCTCACCATGGAAAAGTGTTATGAATTTTGGTAAAAAAGGAAAGCTAAGTAAACAGTTCATTGGACTATATGAAATCCTTGAGAAAGTTGAACCAATCACCTACTGAGTATATTTTCCTCAATGTTTATCTCAGCTGCACAATGTTTTCCATGTTTCGATGTTGAGAACGAATGTGCCAGATTCATCTCGTGTTTTGAGTCCAATGGCAATTCAGCTGGAAGAGAAAATTTCTTATGAAGAGAAACTAGTTCAAATTTTTTATTAATGAGAACAAGTGTTGTGGAATAAGGTAATTCACCAGGCAAAGGTTTTTTTTTTGGAGAAACCACATGGTCGAAGAATCAACATGGGAATCTAAAAATTCTATGAGGTAAAGGTACCCTCACGTGTTTAATAAGTAATTAAAATTGTGAGGATGTAATTTTCCGAAGGTGGGGAAAATGTAAGACCCCATGGTTTTAAAAATAAATTGAAATGAATAAAAAAAATTATGTAGATAGTTATAACTAGCCTTTGAATATAATTTTTTCCATTTATATTATTTGAATTTCAATAAATGGTCATCTATAATTGCGATCAGTAAGCTATTTGGAGTCTAATAAAACCAACTTTTTTTTTTGGTGAATAGTAACATATCCTTATGAATAGTAATACGAATAGTAATATGAACCTAATAAATAGTAAACTTTATTATTATTTTATTTTCTTAAGGTTATAAGATAATGAGATCTTGATTAATTTTTCAAGGTGATAAAGAATGAGTTATAGTTTTAAAATTGTTAATTTCCAAATAAAGTATGATTTTATTTAAAAATTAAATTAATAATATTTAAAAAATTATATTTAAAAAATGGAGTTCATTTTGGAATTCTACACATAGAAAAATGGTAATGGTGAATTTTTTGTATTTTTATGAATTTCATGAATTTTTGATGAATAGTGAAATATGGTAAAATACCATATATTCAAATTATCTATTAAATATACTATTTTTTACATCATGTCTAAATTAAGATCACTTTTTTTGAACTCACAAGATCTCTTTATTGTTTTTATCTCAAAATAAAGTCTATTCATAGTCTTAGACAAAAATATTAAAATGATAATTTAAATAATATAAAATATGTCCTCACCTCCGCTATAAATACCACCCTCACTCCCCTCTTCCACTAACACATCTCAAGCCCTGAGAATTGTCTAAGTTATGCCAAATACACTCCCCAAGGTTCTTCCTGACGTCCAAGACCTTTTGGTCTCACAGAAAGTCCAAAACCAAAGCCCTTAAGAAGGATCTCAAGGAGAAGAGATCAAGAGGTAAGAATCCTCTTCTATTTCAGGGGTTTTCTTTTCAATTCATTTATTTTTTTCTACTTTCTTCCCCTCCCCTTATCCAGGAGGAATGAAATATCCAGAATCATATGAATTATTTATTTTATCATGTTCATGTAAAAAAATCATCATATTTCTTCCCCTCCTCTTTCTCTTCTTCTAAAAGAAAATATAAACATCATTCTTGTTGTGTTGTTTACCAAATGTGTGGACGATGTGTTTGCAATTTCCATTACATCCTTCAAAGTGGATAATAAAACCATTTTAATGGTTGAAAAATAATTTAAATTGTATATTTTACCCTATTTTATGTTCTGGAATGAATTTCTATTCGTGACATTAAATTATATAATGAATCTAGTTCATGATTATCGAGGAACCACCAGAAATGATCTAAACAAATATCATTAATGTTTTATCTACGGATTCATCATCATATATGATAAAAAATTAATTGTGGTGTAATTATATATTCTAGAAAAATATGAATACCATTTCATTCTACTTCTGGAATTTCATTTCCATACGACGAGAAAATTAAATACAATCGAGATATGGAAATCATGTAAAGAACGCACCCAAAATAGTGGAAGGAACAAAATTGTAATAATTTAATGGTGACATGATATTATGAAATGATGATATAAGGTATTATAAACATTAATATGTTTTTATAATATATTAATAACACTCTTTTAATCATTATATATGAGTTTTAAATATGTTTTAAGTAAGACAAACCCAATGTAAGGGAATTCATAACCCAATTTCCATTTTTTGGGTTAACCTTCTACTTCATTAATTATGTGGTATTAAATTTTTTTGGCTGTTGAATTTTATTTATATTATGTTTAATTATTTTTATTTATATTTTATATACATATTCCCTCCACTCTATTTAGTCTCACTTCAATTATATGATATTTTTAAGGGGATTTTCTTTTAAAATCCTCTTTTAAAATTCTGTTTTACAAACTTCAAAAGCATTGTTTTTATGAAATTATTCCTATTGAATTATTATGTTCTAGTTCCTGGTAATATTTTATGATGAAGTTTGACACCTATATATCTCTACAATGTATTGGTTATGTGTATGTTGTAGGTCATCCGTATGGTTACTCCAAGTGTAACTGCAATGGTTTCACAATAAAGTAGTTGTGAGAGTTACATTCTAAGGTAGTCGCAAGGGTTAAAAAATATAAGGTAGCTGAGAGGGTTACAAGATTATGTAATAAATTTCACAAGATAACTTTACGGTTCTATTTATGTTCTATATGTTTTGTGGAAATCTCCTGGAAATATCAAGTTTCACAAAGTATTTTTATATGGGTGACAGTATGTCTTTTTGAAAATGATTTCATACGTTACAAGTATTCATGGACCAATGTTTTCTTTTTTTCTTTTTATATCCCTTACAGGGATTTTTTATGCTCATCTCATGTTTTTAAATTATTTTCATATGTTATAAAGATTTTTAAGAAAAATAAGGAATCCATGTTAAATTTTATGAATATTTTTCAAAGAAAAAATGTTTTATTTGAAAAAATTTATGTTTTGGAAGAAACGAGTAATGTTTTGTGGTATGTTCTCTGTATAAATGTGGAATGTTATGAATGTGTTATATCCCAATTCTCTAAAATTATACTCTTGAAAATATATCAATGTGAAATGAAGTTATTTCTTGACTAAAATTCAAGATTATGTAGTGTAATAAGATCGAGTCAATATAACAACACTAGGACATGTCACCCAGATAATGTGACAACTCCCATGTCATTCTATATGGATGGTGTGATGTCCTTTGGATGTATCAAATAAAGTCATTTACACTCTTTGGTAATACCATCTAATTATTTTCAAACCCTCTAGTCTCACCATATATACTTTGGGAGGTCCTCTAGATATATTACCCAAATTAGACAGAAGAACAGTGCATGTCAATTGAGTTTCGCAATAGAATTAGGGAATGTCAACTGGATCTTACAATGTCACCCAAAAAATCAGCCATGTTATGCAATAGCTACTTGACATGTAAGCCAATATTATGTGACACCCTTCGAGTATGTCATCAATGATCATGAACCACCCTCCATAGATTCAAACCTAGACCATAAAATGTCCTCCAAGATAATCAGGTAAGGTCGTTTGATGTCTTTTAGACAAGTCAGCCTTTATCATGCGATAGACTTCAAACATGTCATTCATATTATGAGACATCCTTCATAAAAGTCAACTAGGTCATGTGATTGCCTTTTAAGATATCTTAAATATAACCATACATGAATATATATCCTCCTACATGTTAGTTGGGCAATCATAACATGTTAGGAAAATAGCTAAACTGGTTTGGCAGAAAACCAGGCCAAGTAAAGTAGGCATCCCATGACATGATAACATTTCCTAATGAAAAAATTATGGAAACCTCAGTGTGTAAGACATGATCATAGAAATAATATGATATTTCCCCCATATTATAGAAACCCCAATGTGTAATCCCCTAGCAGTGGAAAAATATGATATGTCCCACATATTAGGGAAACCTAAGTGTGTAATCATCAACCAGAGATCTCATATGGTATGTCCTAAATATTAGAGAAACCTCATTGTGTAAGCCCTGGTCAGAAACATAATATGATATTTCCCTCATATTGGTGAACACTCAGTGTGTAATATTCAAAACAAACTTAACTAAAAGAACTTTGATTCCTATAATAACCAGGATATGTGAGATTCCTTTATAAGGCCCGAGATCAAAAAGGAATCCACCTTGTTATAAGTCATACCATGTCTCTGACATTCCAACCAACAGGTCCCAATCATTCCTATAGGTTGATCATTATACCTCATCCATTATTGGACTAAGAATTCAACAAAACTATAAGAACTACAATTCTTACAATAACCAAGATACATAGGATGCCTTTCTAAGGCATGATCTTCATATTGACCATCAAAAGCATTGTCCATGTATATAAGTCTCACATCCATATGTTATGTGACTGATTAATTCCTATCCCTTATTTCTCAAACTGTGCATGAATTAGGGATTAAGGAGTAATAATTATAATATCATTCACATTATGAATCTCCATAATCTAGATAAACCTCAGGGTGTAATCCCTAATGATTCGAATGATATAACTGCCCCCATATATGGGCATCCACCATGGGGATAGTCCCAAGGGGGGATGAACTATGATAACTATAATTCTTACTATAACTAGTATACATAAGAAATATCCTTGAGGTTCTATATCAAGTTCCAGGTGCCTAAGTTCTCTCATACATATGTCATTTATGAAAGATGTTAAACTATATTTGTTTAATAAACTATGCATGTTTTGATTACTTCTAGAATACAGAATAAGTTAGATGTCTAATAATGGATAAATTCCATCCTTGACATTTAAATCTCCTCCCTATAGAGTAGAAAACTCTGAAGTACCTAGATATATGACTTCAATATATCAGAATCTTCCCAATTATGGGAAATGGATGAAGAACCTTGGATAAATAAAGATATATTCACTAAAAGATTCCCTTTTTATATACAATAGTTTAACCTATGATATTTTTTTGGGTAACTGGTCATGTATTGAGATTAGGATGAGATTATCAAAAATATATTAAATATATAAGAGATTCCTGAAGTAGGAAAAAATTCCCCCCAAAAGGGTGTAATGAGACTGACATCCCATCCTCTCGACTAATGTGATTACATATGTGTCATTGGGTATGAAATCCCAATTGACTACCTTTATTTTGAAAGAAGTTATATTCCTGGATATTGATATGGGAACCATTTTGATTTATTATGGAAAATAAACATAATTAGTGAACCCAATGTGAATGATTTTATAGACATAGAACCCCTAAAATTAGACTATTGGGATGTTTTATTCATTCCATGCATGTGATCCCTTTTACTGACAAAAAAATGGTGAACCTGATGTAATTTCTTTTAACTATGGAATATAATTTGTAAGATAAAAAGGGTAGACTTTATAGTTCTCATCAGACCATTTTTTCATGCAATGTAGGGTATTAGCACCATGTGTTTTCTATATGAAATAAAAATGGCCAACCCGACATGAATCTCTCATTTAAAAGAATGATCGATTTATCATATTCTAGTCCATATTGTCTGCATGTCCTATGTAGAGATGGAAAACATAACATGAATCTTACATCTAATACTCTATAACAAATATTCACATGAAATATGTCCATCCTCAATTAGAAAAGAATATGCAATCATAATTACCAGATTGGGAATAAAAGGAAAATTATCTTACCAATGCATGTCTAATTGATCACATATCATGCCTATGATGGTGAAATAATCGAGGACCTTCTTCCTTTTCTGTCTTTGTTACTGTACATAATAATCTCACAAAAACACCCTGGACTAAAATATATTCATCTAGTGACCATTCTATAAAATCATCCGCAACTTCAACCTCAATGGGTCTCAGAATGACCTAATCCTCCCAATAACTTCATCATAATGTGTAAATATAAATGGTCTAGGAATACCATCGACATGGTATAATATGGACACTTAAGGCTTCCTATTAGGGCCATTAAGTACTGAAACTAATGAGTCTATATCGTCTGGAAATTTTTTTTGTAAATCTAATGGAACTCATTGCCACTCAAACTACTTTATGATATTTTTTTCTATAGAGAAAAAATTACAACCTTAAGAATCTGATGAAGGTGGAACAATGATCCAACTATTGATCCATTTTGGTTCAAGTGCCTTTGAGGAGGGATCCTATCAATCGCCATCACCAACACCATCCCACAGGTACCCTTCAGTCATCTACTGAAGGCACCGCCCTATAAAAAGCCACCTCTAATTCCCCTACATAGGAAACAATAAAGACACATTAGGTATAGAATGTTCTATATAATCATGAGTGGGATCATATCCCCAGTCTCACTGATGATGTCTAAAAGTACATTCTGATAGTAACTAGCTAGAAGTTTCATACCCTTACTCACTCAAAACATGTATGTTCTCATATTCCTATAGCATACATGGGAGAGGAACATATCTCTACCCTCATGCATGAAGTCAATATAAATATTCTAGTTGTAGAAGGAGGACATAGGTTGCCACATAATCCAACTTCAATTTAAGATATCATACAGTATATAGGGGATATAGAGAATGTGAAGTATTATATTCATATACACACTTCACTAAAGATTCATTACATCTTAGAAATATTAGAAGAATTATGCTAGAATATTCCACCACTTGTACATATACATGAAATGTACATATTCCTATCCCAATAGACAGGGCTGCAAAACACCCTGATTAGTACGAACAAGTTGTTGCTCTAGAGTAAGTACAAATTCATGATCCAATATAGAAGTATTATCATCATATCCTTGTATAGTAAAAGGCATCATACCAGGCTCATATTCTCATTCCAATCGGGGCTCACCAAGTGAGAGCCGCACATACCACAGGACAGAGTCACATTCTAATCAGAAAAATTTGTGGCATATTTCAAAGGCCTGGGATTGGGCTCGTATCCATGTTCTGGTTGGGGATCTCCTAGTGAGAGTGGCACATGTCTTATAAAAGGATCATATTACTATAGAATAAGACTGGTGGCATACTCCAATGCCCAAGATCGGGATCATATTCCTATTCTAGAAAATTCTCACCAAGTGATAATGGAACTGGCCTCAGGGAAGGATTATATTCTTATTAGTGAATCTACCTTGAACATTCCGATGTATCATCCAAATCAGTCTAATATTTCTAATTCCACCAAAGAATGACTACTTCTATATAATTAAAAGCCTATACCAGAAGAGACTCATATAAATTCTCCAAATGTGGAGGTACATCAACATATTCCAATAGAGAGTTCGTATTCAGGATGGGATCATATTCCTACTCTAACTAGGACTCACCAAGTGAGAGTGGAACATACCTTGGGAAAGGATCATATTCCGTTAGAGAAAGACTAGTGGAATGTTCAAAAGTCTCAAATTGGGATCATATCCCTATTCTAACCAAGGATCCCCAAGTGATAGTGGCACATGCCTCAGGGTGGGTTCATTTTCCTTTCAATAATGAAGAATCTCTGTGAAATATTCTATAAACGCCACTACAATAGGATCATATTCCTCTAGTAGTTGAAAGATATGAAAATGTACAGAAATTTCCATAAAACAGTCTCATATCATTAGATAGTTTCAAAAGGCAGGTCAGTATATTTCAGACACAATGCAGAACAAGGCCCATATACATTATATTTTCAACTCATGTTTCCTTGGTGTTGTTCAATACACATTCTCACCAACTCAAGAGTTCGTTGACTCTTCAACCAACGTAGAAGGTGATCATAACCATGATTTTCTTCCTCATGGTAGTGTGGAGATGGATCATAGGGACTCTACTCCTGCCATCTGCCTTGGCCAACCTCCCTATGGTGATATCTCCCACATGCTAGGAAATCATTCCCTTTCCCATACACCATCATATTGATAGGTTTAAAAAACTCATAAATCTTTATGTAGATAGATTCTTAAAGCATCGGGGTCAACTGTATATGGTTACCCATTAAATCCTAGCAACACTCCAGTCTAGTAAGTAGGTGACCCCAAGAGGAACCTTCTATGGTATGATCATATGGTGTTGTGTATGTTTGATGAAGAGGAAAAAATCTTTGACATATGAAGATATTTAGTCAGAAACAATCTACCCACCATGTTCTGGATCATTACCAATTTTTGATTATGATATCCCATATGATCTTGTGAAGGATCATATGAATTATCTATTCCAAGATATGTGGTCTAATCATCATTGACTAAAGGATAAAAATATAACTTATCTAATAAATGAGTATCACCTTAATACCATCAATATACTATATTTTTAGTTGGTTATGGACACCTTTTCTAATTCTTGAAACCTAGGAATGGAGGAGCACAGAAAATTCTTACATGGTGTTTGTCTCTGCATCATCAAATCACTTCTCTGACTGGTTTCCATGGAATCACCAGGCATACGTATGAGAGAGTGGGGGAATTATAGATCATTTCACCTCACTATTTTTCTAGAACAACTGAATTCCTATGATATAAAGTCTTGTAATTTCATATTTTCTGATTAATTCATGTGTCCAGGTTATGTGCGGACAATTTGGTCACTACAACAGAATTCCCCCACCTCAACAGTGCCAATACATCATGAATTGAGGGAGATTATATCCCACATATATTTAAACAAGGTCTCTCGAAACAATATAAATGTATTTAATAAAATGAGGGAAATGTTTAGACTATCTATAAAGCTTCATGTGGAAACTTTTCCCCATAATGGGATTCCATTGAACCCAACTCCTACACAAACACATCTATTAGATATCAACTTGATCACAATAGAAGTCATCTAGGACTGAACCTAGTCTGCCGAGATTGGGTAATATCTAAAAATTCCTCTACCCATAAAATTATTAATTCCCAAGAGGATTCAGGTCATATCAATATAAATTATAAACATAGCCCAACCCACTAGGTTGGGGGGATTTATATCTCAATATCCAACACCAGATTCATTATCCCCTGAGTGAGTCTTGGGGAAATCAATGGCAGTCCCAAATCAACCCCAGCCTACTAGGATGGGAGAATTTATATCTCAATATCCATCCCAAGAGTCATCAAGTCCCTGACTAGAATCATTACACCATCAACAAAAAGACCAGTAAATAAAAATTTTGGCCCCAAATAGTCAATAACCTATAGGGTTGGGTCCATATTCATTATCACCATCATTGCTGAGAGAATCAGTTGTCTTTGGGTGGGGATGTAAATATCAATGGTTGGAATCCTATACATTCATCCCATTATATAATGAACATATTCTATTTGGTTCATATCTGGAAGTCATAACTAGAAACTCCCTCAAGGTCACTACTCATTGGCTAATATGGGAGGACTGTATAATGAAGGTAATCAAGCCCCACAGGGGTTGCAAGCCAAAATAGCCCAATATGGCCAAGGGTTTGACGAATGAACCTAATGCAGATAGTGTAGAATCATCATGTTTCATCCAAAGTGATAGAAAAACTTCCATCTCCCAATACATATCTATGAATTTCATCATTTTCAATACAATAAATAATGTGGATCAAGATGAAAATTCATATGGACACAGCATAGAAAATATACACTCATGGGAGGATCCTGATTCACCAACTAAGGTTGAATGAACTTGGAACTAGAGGAGGCTCCAAATTCTGGAACCTTTGAATATAAATTTTTCACCTCAATAGTGGATAAATTTCAAATATAAATGTAATGGTGTGGTTACATCATAATAACTGCCTATAAGAACAAAAAATCCTTCCATGGAAGAACAATTGTCACAATACAAGAATGATATAAAACACTCAAAAAAGACAACGAGGAGCTACTCAAGAGAAATATTCTTACTGGGTATTGTCTTTAGGTAGAGATAAATATTATTCATTCTATATTTTATCCACTTGGAATAGTGGTATTTGAGCATCAAACCAGCTTCAGATCAAGGAAACCGATCAATATAAATGACTAAGTTGAAAATGATCATGAATTCCCTCCATTATGATGACAACCTCTCCCTCTCCAGGGAGGTCATTCATTATTTTTATGAAATTAGAATTAGTGGGAGAAAAAAAGAGTGCCACATCATTATGCCTCACCTGCTCCCTATAGAGAAGATTTGGATCATACAGTAGTACATTCGTAGTTTCTCAACACCATCAAGTCCTTAAATACTCAAATGGAAGCCATGGAAGAGTGATGTGCACCTGTGCAGTCTGTGAAGAATTCGTATCTAAAATGGGTGGATGAAACGTTTTCCCAACACGATTTTGAAATTCTTACCACCTCTACCTTTGGTGGAATGGGAGACCTGAAATAACACCTCACACATTTTGTGTCCCCATTTGGTATGATGATGGGCCCTCAAAATTAACAGCAGGGGACTATGATAAGTATTTTTGTACAGAATCTAGTGGGGAATCCTTCATATGGTACATCAACCTTATAGCAGGATCTATTGTATGATGAGAAGAACTTATTCAACAATTCCTTTATTAGTTCAGTTTTATGTTGAGGAAGAAAAAAATCGACATGAAAAACTACAAGAAATGATAAAATGAGATGTTTTATGGATTCATATCATGATGGAATGGTTTAACCTATATGACTAACATCTCTATCTCATAGGAACAATTGTTGTAAATCTATTCTAAAAATATTTGGGATGATTTGTAGACAACCCTGATCACAATGAAATATACAATAGGATTCTATAAGTATTTTGAAATGGAACAATGCCTAAAATATTCCATTCAATGCACCCCAGCTAAGTCTCAATTCATTCTCTCAGCACATGGGAAAAGGATTGACAAGGAAGAAACTACAACTATTACCCATAAACCAGTATAAGCACCCGTTCAAGCACCTAGGTATGTCCCAAACCTCTAAACGCCTCCTATCGAGTGGTAGAAACAACAAACTCACCTAGAAGAAAAAATAGATCACTGTTTCTCGGGTTTTTAGGAATCGATGAATAAAACATACTCTTTTTAAAATCAAAAAGTCCCCATATATTTCCTTGGATTCATGTAAAATAACCTACTCAAGATTCCATATCCCAGGAAGACTAATTAGGTCAACCTCACTGATCGTCCTAACTAATAACCTTCCCATATAATATTGGGTCATAAAAACCATGATTTCTTCATCATAAAATACTTCCTCCAAATCATTATTGATTTATAATAGGTAATTTTTGATAGCTCTAAAGAGAAGGTGACCTATCTAACCATCACCGAGATAAATAATAAGGTGATTGGAAAAGGGTTCTAGACAAGCATGGGAAGAATTTCAATAACTAAATGACTTGAAAGATAGTTGACCGAGAACATGCCACCCTAAGATCACAACTTTGTAAACCTATAAATATTCCATTTCTTATGGAGGATACATAAGATATTCCTCCAAAGGTAAGTGTTACCAGAAGAAATAAGAATATACATAGGAGTATGATTCATATTCTTCTCTGATGAAAACTATGAATCTTGTATATTTCTTACCTACAATATTTGAAGATGGTAACCACCCCACAAAACAGAACCGTCATTGTGATAATATGTCATATTTGGTTCTTTTAAGATGATACACTTGGAATTCCCATTATTAGATGATGAATATACATCTGAGTTTAAGTTCCTCACACGTAATTGGGGGACAATAAGAATAATGTGTAAGAATCATGGATACGAGGGATAGAATGGGTATAGTCAGACCCAATATTTAAATCACATCCCCACAGAGGACATATATGCAGTTGAGAACCACGGTAAAGTGCTCCATCAAGCCCAATAGAGAAATAGAGGTGTCCCAAAACATTCCAATGGTCACTCTCTCTTGGTCATCATACATTACCACCTAGTAGGAGTGTGATTATCAGATTTTCCCAAACAATGGGGATGGTCAGCATGACTTGCTCCACTGGAAATAGATACTCCCTAAACCTCTTCCCAATCACTAGGCATGTCTACATCAAATGCCTCATCTCTTGGTATACATACTAAGAAATAACCCATCCTCAGGAAGATCCAACATATTTCCCAAAAGTGCGAAATTCTAAAATATATGGAATTTTTTCTAGACAAGATCTCAATCATACATGTGCTACATCATTCAAAAGAACTTAGGGAGGCACTTGTTGATGCCCTCCAGACCCCAAAAGAGTTCAAGACATAATTTTATGTAGTCGGGGATTATCAAGTGGAATCCATTCCAGAATAATTCCATGTTTCCATACTGTTCACAAATCATGATTATGAAGAGGTCATACGGGGTCACATCATACCCATATATGTTTTAGGTAGAATCAAAAATTCCGATATCCTATGGGATATTATTGACAGTGGTTCCAAGATCAACCTCTTACCATTATGTACCCTTCGAAATTTGGGATATATTGAACGAGGCTTATCTCCTAAAAATTTAACCATTCAAGAGTATTATAAATGTGATGGATGGCCTCTCAGGAAGATCAAACTCAAAGATCAGTTTGGGATATCACATTTAACAATGATTTTATAGTTATCGAAAAAAAACTACATACAATTTCCTTCTTGGAAGGCCCTATATTCATATACATTTTTTAGTAACTTATACATTTCATGAGTGTTTGAAATACCCCAAAAATGTAATTTTGGGAATACTATATGGTGAAAATGCCCCATCAATACTTGTGAAGCCACATATGTTGAGGTAGATATCTAAAAAAGGAATAAAAAATCCCATAGTGGATGAATATATATATTGTAATCACTAATATCTTGGGGACCGCCCCTGAAAATACTTGGAGTACGATTAAAGATGACCATGTTCTCCCCATAAATATAGTTGTGGCAATTTACCTAATCCCATGTGTCTAATCCCCATATATCATTAGAAAAAGTATAAATGAAAACCAGCTCCAAAATCTCCCTACAAAAAATCTAGCAGTTGGGTATGATAATGTCTTTAATTTTGGTCTCTCTCACCTTAACAGTGACATAGATTCCCCCATATTTCCATCAATATTTGAAAATACCTCCAAAGAATCAAAGGTGGAATAATAGTATGATAACCTTAGTAACTCCCCTCACATATTGGATGATGGTGTATCCACCACCATTGATGATCTAAGGTAGGTAAATCTAGGAAAATAAGAAGACCCATGGCCTATAATAATTAGTTCCACCATGGCTCTCAAGTAGAAATAGATATACATCATATTTCTAAAGTAGCATTGTTATGTGTTTTCTTGAAACTATATAGAAATAACAGTACCAAATATGGATGTGGCTACACACTATCTTGGATTACCAGATGAACATCATGGTTTTATATAAAAAGATAGGCTTATGCACCCCTCTCATGCTAAAAATTTAGGGGGAGAAGTTGAAAAATTGATCAATGTCAATTTTTTCAGAGAAGTGAAATTCCAAATATAGATCACCAATATCATCTAAGTCATGTAAAAGGATTGAAAGATTTGGGTTAGTATTAATTTCAGAAACCTTAGTCCACACTACCCAAAGGATTATTTCCCATTTCTAATCACAAAAATCTTTATTGATGAAACTATAAGATTATAATAAATTTCCTTCGTGGATAGGTATTAGGTAAAAAATAAAATAAATATGGCACCTCTAGATGAAAAATCCAATATCTTTAAATAACCCTAAGGAATATTTTTCTATCAGTTCATGTCCTTTGGATTAAAAAACATTGTTGATATATATCAACACATCAATCATCATATATTTAAGCATTTAATGGGAATAATAGATGAATTTTATATCGACAACCTTGTGGGAAAATACTAATAGCGATGTAATCACTTCCCATATCATCAAACAGTCCTCGAAAAGCTGTAGTAGTATAGTCTAGAGGTAAATCCACCGAAATTAACTTTCAAGTTAACATCCTGGATGTTCCTTGTATTCATGGTATGAAAATGTGGTATTTAGGTTGACCTAAATAAGACTAGTTAAATTATAGCAAAGGAACCCCTAGTAATCTCAATGAACTTTTGGGGCTCCAGGGGATCCTCACCTATATTTAGGATTTCATTGCCAATGTGGACTTCAAATATCTCCCCTTCACCACTATGATGAAGAAGGGAATCAATTATTAATGGGATAATGACTACTAATAATACTTCTATATTCTCATGTATTATCTGTTACACCCACGGGTGTTGATGCTATTGGTGGAAGTAAATCCACTCATACTATATATGGCTTCCATGGAATGGTCACTTGGGGCCCTCCTCAAACAGAAAAATGATGTGTGGAGCAATAATATTCTCTATTACCTCATCCAAATGATTCTATGTATTGATACCCAATACTCAAATGTTGAGAAGAACTCCCTTCCACTCATCTTTGTAGTGAAAAATATGAGGTGCTACTTGGAACACCGTGATGTCCATCTAGTATCTTATATGGATACGCTCAAGTAAATCCTTGGTTTTCCCATGCTGATTGTGAATTTGGACATATGGATTATCATTCTGCAATAGTATGATATTTATTTCATGTCATGGATGTTGGTGAAAGGGATGACCCTAGCTAATTTTCTTATGGAACACCCCACTCCAGATAGTAAATGAGTGGACAAAAAGATTCTAGGTGAGGAGATATTATATAATGATCACATTTATTGGACATGGGAGATTTATTTCGAGAAGCCTCCTGATGTCCTATTCAAAAGAGACTGGAAAACCTGAGTCTCAATTGGGTTGGCTTAGGTATTGTTTTTATTTTCAAACATAAATGTTTTCCCTACTCTATCTCACCATCTAAAGGCTAAATGAATAATTATTATGAATACCAAGCCTTCATTTCTAGTTAAAAACTATCCTTATAGCTAGAGATAACCTACCAGAACAAAAAATGTGATTCGAAGTTAGTGATAAAGTATATCAATGGAGAATATTCCAAAAAAATGAGAATTTTACACTATCATTGGCTATGTCATATGACTAATAGAATAATTCCCTTTTGATCCCACATTGAACCTTGTACCCCGATCATAGAATGATCATGCGGATGCATTGGCTAATGTAGACACTGTCCCGTTTGACCCTGATTAGGAGGATGTGATCATATGTATGACACACCAAAGGATGATCTCATTGGCCACCATCTATGATATAGGATAAATCAATTAGTTCAACACCAACCTAGAGCCTAATAAAATAATATAAACCCATGGATGGATGGATCCCATAATCAGTTATCTTTAAAATTACATCCTCTCAAAAGATCGAACCGAAAGGGAACATATTTGATGTTGGGCCACAAACTTCACCATATGGGATGGTCCAAATGATAATAAATCCCTCTATAAGTGAGGATTCAAAGGAATACTCCTCATATGTATAGTAGAAAAATAGTTTCCCTCTATCATGGAGGAAGTCCACATAGGCTCCTGTGGTGCCCATCATTCTAGGACCAGGTTCTCTTATCAAATTAAGAGGGTGGGTTACTATTGGAAAACCATGATACAGGACTGTGTGAAATTCACTATTAAATTTCTTACATACCAAGTACATCCATATTTCATCCATCAACCCCTATAATTTCAACTTATATCTAAATATTCTTATCCCTTTTCCTTATGGTGAATGGATAATGTGGGGCCATATCCCATACCCACAACAAAGTAGTTCAAGTAAATCCTTATTGCTTCTGACTTCTTCTTAAAATGGGATGAGGTAATACCCATCATGAAATTCAATAAAAATAACATAATCAACTCCATTGAGTCCCATATCATCACTAAGTTTGTATTCCCTCACACAATATGGATGGAAAATGGTTCCAACTTATATTCCATAGAGTTTAAGAGATTTTACCAGGAGTGCAATATCGAATCCAATCATTCATCTTACTATCATCAAATAGAAAATGGATAGATAGTGGTATACATTAAGACTATTTAAAATATACTTTATAATATGGTGAATAAATATTATAATCCCTAGTTGGAAAAGATCCTCCATTCTTTACGGGCCTACCGTGCCACCACACATAATACTACACAACAAATACCATATTCATTGGTGTATGGGACCGAGGTAGTGTTACCCAAAAAAATAAATTTTCCTTTGCTCCAAATATCCATTTGTGGACAACTCTTAGATGATGAGAAATTAAAAATGTAGCTATATGAATTGGAATGGATTTACTATAAAAGGTTTTATAAATTGCACAACTTTTAATTTCATCAGAATCGGATCACACGAGCCTCTAATAAAATGGTTCTACTCTATGTTTCCCCCCCAAGGGAATTGGTATTGTCCCTCAAAACCCCAATGATACCAAGAAAGGAACCTCTAAATCTAGAACCCAAATGTGAAGGGTCTTATATCACACATAATTTCTATCATAATAGGGCTTACTCATTGTCCATAATGGAAGAAGAGAGTGTCACACCCCCTACAAATGTTAGGTTTCTTAAAAAGCACTTTTCATAGCTACCATCAAGCATCTCTCTTTCCCACATCAATGCACTAAACTGAACCGTGTCTCACATCCTAGTAGTAAGACTTTAAACTGTAAAATGTATCTTGTTCTATAAATAATGAATTAAACTGCACAATAACTTTCATCCTGGTCTCGTGATTTAAAACTATGTAAATATGTCTATACCACATGAAATTAAACAGTATGAAACAATTCCGTACTACATTATGCTAAAATGCATGGGAATCATCATCTCACTAATGATTCACCACACATGAGCTAGATTTGTGTGAAAGAAAGGTTAAATGCCTCTATCCCTATGTGAGAGTGAGATCCATAGAGGCAATAAATTTATCAAAGAACTATGTGTGTCTTGATTCCTCCCATAACAAGATACATATTGAATCCAAAACTACCATTCTTTTCCCAATAGTGGTATTTATTTTCTTCCACATTAGGTTCCATCATCCTTACTGCATGACATTAGACTACATGATTGATGTCCTCACTACATGACACTAAATGGTGCAGTTTCCATGAGCTATCTGTGGCTTTATTCCTACCATCATAGGATATATAGTGATTCCAATATCTCCACTTTTGGTCCAATCTAAAAAATTCAACCTCTTTCACATTGAGTCACCCATGTCTTTACCACACAATATTGACCTGCATGGATGATGTCTTTGTCGTATACCACTAAACTGTACAGGTTTCTAGAACTACGTATAACACGATTCTCATTGTAATGAGATATATAGGGACCCTGGGATTTTGTATTTTTTCCCAAGAACCACATGATACCAAATTTCCATATCCATTATCTAATTTCTTCAATTTCATTAGAAACCTGGGCCATTCCTTATCTCTCACATTGAGTATATCTCACGTGATCTTGGGAATTTTTCTACGTTATTCCATGCATGACTGAGACATATCATCTTAAGAAAGCGGTATCACGGTTTTGAATTCAAGACCATAAAAGGAACACCATGATTCCTCACTGTATAATGTTAAATTTCATAGTTTATGTCCTTTTAATGACATAAAACTGTGCACTACAATGAACCTTTTCCAATAGGACAACTATGCTTGGTTTTGGTCTACCACCACACCTCTATTCCAGAACTATGTTCTTCTTGATTTCTATTAACATAGGATATGTAGTGAAACTCATATCTCCAATAATGTTCCCAACAACCAAACTAAACATAAAAAATTCCCCCTCAATACGTACAGTTTAGACTTTCAAAGAGATATTTCCATAAATAACATTGTGTGGCATGATTATTAACATAAAAAGATATGTAGGGATGATCATATCTTCATTCCTGGGTCCATATGCAACAATCAATGGGTAAATGCCCACCTTTACATATGGGTCAGACCTGTGTAGAGAATTTCCCATTCATGAACCACTAGTTACTTGATTCCTGCCATCACATGATACATATTGACTCCTAGATATCTATCCTTCGACCAATTAACAACATTACCTATTAACTTTAGGGATACCATGTCCTTTCCACAAGTTGATAAACTAGATGGTTTATCAAGGACTATCTGTGGCTTGATCACTATCATTAAATTCTATGTAGTGAAACTCAGATCTCCAATCATGGGTCCAGCTACCACAACCAATGAAAATTAACCACTATATATAAGAGGGTAGAGTCATATAATCTCATTTGTTCTATATATGATCCATATATGCATATGTATTTCTCATCCACATAATACACTTTTCATAATTTTTCACATCGGTCCCCACATCCTAACTACATGATGTTAAACTATATGGTGTAAAATACGTCTTTATAACATGAATTTAAACTATAAGGAGAAAAATATGTCATTTCTTCATGAAGTTAAACTTCAAGGAAAAAAACCTGATCACATGACATTAAAACTTCATGATGAATATGTCCACAGTACATAACATTAAAATGTATAATACAACACCCAATATCATCCCTTATCAATGTACCACCAGATCCTTACCTCAGTCAACCAATGTTCGGGGTGCTTCTATCATCTTTTAAGCACCTCAATTCATATATCTTAATTTGGGTCTAGAGTGGCTTGTGTCACCGCAAAACCTTTCACAACTGTTGTAAAGGAAAAGAGATATATTTTTATACCATTATATTGATACATAATGTCATAAACCTACCAACTAGAGACATCATGTCCCTATAGAAAAGCTTCCAAGTCCATGGGATCCTGACATCACTATGGAAGAACCCATCAACGTAATATTATTCTAGTCAATCATTGGCATGATTGTCTTGTAACACTACATATTAATTAAGAACCTCAATTCATGATTTAAAAAAAAAATCATCTCCTGATCCAAAGGATTTTGGAGTACTCTTAACCATGTGTATTTTAATTGGGATCTTGTGTGAAATCCCCCCTCATATTAGGTCCATATGTGTCATGAACTTAAACATCCTATAATTTGGTCAAATATGTACGACCTGAAATCATATCTTTTGATGCTCTAAATCACAATACCCAAACCTGCTAGTGAAAGAGACACAAGACATATAATTTTCAAAACCTAAAAAGGAAATCCTAGGAAAACTTCAAGTCTCTTATCGCTAAAATCTTCATTGAAAGAGTTTATAAAAAATATTGGGTGAAAATAAATAATTCATAATGCTCAAATGATTGATTTTGTGGCCCTATTAAAAGATGAGTCATGTTCGTTGGACCAACCAGTATAGAAAAAGGTTATAGTAATGTTTCTTCACATCTCATTTCCCTCATAACATAGTCAATAATAGGAGATACAACTTTTAGGGTACTCAAGACCTTCTTGAATATTTTACTTTCTAAAAAACACACTTCAAGATTTGAGCATCCGAATTCACTGTAAATCTTTCATGGCCCTTAGAAAAGGATAACATGATTTAGGGGACCATTTTTTTACTATAAATGTATGTTTTGGAATCCTACATATGTTATTATGGTCATCAACCAAATGTGTCACTCAGTAAAAGGGATTTCGAATCCTTGTTGGCCTAGATGTCACTATGGTAGAATGCAACACCTCCATGTGTTCCGGGCCATTCCCGACCTGATTTCCTCATATCATCTACATAGACTAACCAATTTGGTACATGGTTAAAATCATTGTAACCAAATGGTTCAATTTAGATTTAAATCCTCAATATTACATCACTGTGTTTTATACCATTTTTCAATCCCAGATTGAGACACTCCATTCCCAATCGTTTTGAGAACCCATACCCCGTGGTTCAAAACTGTGGGGCATAGGGCTCAAGATTCACATAGAATATAAACTGACCTCAGGTTACATAACTCTTTTTTGACACAGATTCATTCCATATCCAACCTCATTATTTTGATGTTTCAGTCTTCTCAAATATCTCATGTCCCATGGAAATGAGTTAAGATCAACTTTTCTTTCCCATTCTATCGATTCATAAGGGCTTTGACCTACCACCTAAAGGCATATCTTCTATAAAGGATAGGAAATCCAATCCTTATGATCCCTAAAAACCCCATGGTGGAACATGTAACCTCATGGTGTTATGGGTCATCCCCATCATGTCTAAACCATTCTATATTCCTTGACTCGGACTTTTGGGTTATGACTTACATCACCAATATTCCAAATATCCTTGTGGGTCTATAATCCATAGTATTTTCCCTCAGTCAGTGTTACACCCCTAAATCTTATATGGCCCTTGTAAAATATTTGAGACACCTCTATTTGAAAATTATACATACTCATAAGGGCATTAACATACCAAATGGAGGCATATCCTCCTTGAATGAAAGGATCTCCCATCCCCATGAGACCCGACAACACCATGTAGGAACTTAGAATCTTAAGGACTTTGGGTCATCCTAAGAATGTTGACCCCATTTCCATAATCATCAATCACGTCCTACCATAAAGACTTTGAACTGTGTGGCATATCATGTTCTAAGCTAAAAGACCCTAAACTACATCAATAGAAGGTCTGAGCTAAAATACCCTAGAGACCCTAAACTAAATTAATAGAAGGTTAGAGAAAAAGGCCCTAAAATAAGGTAATACAATTTCTAAGATAAAATAACTGAAACAAAATCAATAGAAGGTTCAGGCTAGAAGACCCTAAACTATAGAAATATAAGTTCTGAGTAAAAATACTATAAACTACAGTGTTATAAGGTCTAAGCTAAAAGACCCTAAACATGAATGATATATGGTCTGAGCTAAAAGTCCATAGACTACTTTGATAGAAGGTCCAAACTAAAATACCATAAACTATAGCAATAAATGGTGTGAGATAAAAGACCCAAAACTACAGAAAATTCAAGATAAGTCTTCCCCTATAAAATATTTAGGCAATAATTAGAGAAATATAATGAAAAAAAATCTTGTGATTCCACCATATGGATTCATTATGAATCAAGCTATTATCTTCATATCATTTTACATTGGAAAATGATAAAGCACTCTCCCTATAAGAAATATATTTTACCCAGATTATCATTTTATGGATGTGATGATATCAAGATAACTAGAGAATATTTATAATTGTTTAATCCCATGTTGATGGTCGTTCATGATTATTTCTTGGGTAAAATATGTTATAATTCAAATATTTAGATCTAGATAATCAGTTTTACCTGATGTTATGAAAAGTTTGGTATCATTGATATTTCATACAACATCAGTTCATCTAAATTCCAAGCACTTCATAAATTAAAGAAAACATTAAAACTACAAAAAAAATCACCATATCCATTCATTGATATCATATAAAAGGAGGAATATCTACATATCAGAGTCTCTCACATGAATATACTATCCAAGACAATGTTAAAAAGTTACAAGTCTGTTACAACATAATATCATAGGATTCATAGAGCTCTACAACCCTCTTCTCTAAAGAGGACACAGATTGGCCTAATTCTTCAATAGATTTGGTCTCCACCTCTATAATCTAGTACAACTCCTCCACCCTAGAAACAACATCAATCCTGGCCTTCTTCACTATATAAAATAATCCATGTTTCTCCACAACATGTTTCTCCAATGTTTAAAGTGCATGATGAAACTAGGATTGATCTATGTAAATATGGATGATTACTGACTATAGATAGTCAATTTTCACCTTCCTAGCACTGACTACTTCCCAATGAGAAGCTACCTCTTCTGCACACTGGGAAGCTTCGTTTAAGGTTGTGTGCCATCTTTGCTTCACTGAAGAAGATTCTTGAAGAGACACCAATTGAAATTCAAGAGCCCTATTCAACTCTATCAGATAGATCTCCTCCTTTATCTCGTCATGAAGGGTATTATATTCCAAACCCTCATAACCATGATTGGTAAAAATAAAGAGAAGCTGACCGAAATGATTTTTCTTCTCTTCCAAGGGGGTCTCTGAAACGAAATCCCAAGTCTCCCAACTTATTTTTCCCTACATTGAATAATAAAATGATGCATACCTCATGCATTGATCTAAAACCATAATAAGAATAGGAATATATTCCAAGAATGGGTTTCTATGAGAAGGTGAAATGTTCATAGTATTCGATGATGAGGTAAGGGATTTGGCCTCTACGTTGGTCAACTCAGATAGAGGAATCCCCAAGGGAGAAAGAATTTGGACTTCCAAGCTTTGGTGTGGGTGCACTATAATAAAGAGAATAGTGGTATATCATTTTAAGGACAACATATTTGATATCACTAAGTAACCAACATATATGAATGACTTTAGAAACATACCTTTCATGGTTGAATCGCTGGTGGCGCTCATTTGCCCGACCCCATCATCCGGAGAATAGGCTACACCCTCTTGAGACAAGATGCTTCATGGAAACTCTAGTAATTTCCCTTAGGATGTGCTTTTCTCACCACCATTTAGTGATGTAAGATCCAAAAAATTATAGGTGATAAGACACAATCGGAACAAAGTTTTTGTTTTTTAAGAAGTATTCACCTTCTTCAAATCCCACCTCTATCAAGGCCAAAGAAATATAAGAATAGTTACTTGTATCGGTATCCTCAAAATGTATTTCCAACTACACTAAATCAAGTGGTGTGACTACTTAGATATATGCCATAGGTAATGGTTAGAACCAGGCTAGCGCATCATCCATCTCTATTTCTTGATGGGATGATCCTAACAATGAAGGTTCTACTGAAGAAACCAAATACTTTCCTACATATTTAGGGGTAGCTATATAATTTTCAAAGTAAGATCAACAAGGACCATCATATTTTTGACAAATTATGATTTTGTACCAGAATGATCAAAAACAATAAATGAATGAAAAGTCAAACTTACATGAAGATTTCATGGGAGAAGGCTCTAACAATTCCGAACACTTCCTTTTGCCATTTCCCTCTATAGAAATATCTCCAAAAGTAATCAATGTTAAGAGTGTCAAGGAAGGCCCCCTAGAATGTGATGATGATGGTGTCTTTTCTCTATAAATGGAAATCAATTCCCTCATCTGGTCCAATTAACCTGTGGATCCCACAACATTATACCCTAGATCACTAACTAATTCAACTACATTAGTCTTACCACAAGGATAATATATAAGGGATAGTGGGATTATAATGTCTTTTATGACCACTCACTCTATCAAAATAACACAAAGAATGTCAGTATGTTTGTAATGACATCATGACATCTTAAACATTTCAGTAAGATCAGCCTTATTACTGCCTCTACAATGGGATAGCCTTGTTCATCCATGACCATTTTCAAAATTCCCGGAACTACCATCAGTGTGCTAGAGGAAAAACGAAAACTAAAACCTTGTCACTTTCCTACATTATTTAAAGTTTTCATAGAAAGGATTTGACCTCTTTATAGTGATCTTTGAATGTAATTCCCAGAGGGGTGGTAAAAAATGAAAAACCTTACAATGGTAACTCTTTCTATTTTAATATTACCTCAAGATTATCCTATGTGTTCATAATTATCAAATTCAACCACAGTCAAGATGCAATTGGAAATAATAAAATTAATGTGGGCACACTTGATGGAACCACACTCATTGTGTATACATCAGTTTGTGTATATTATGGAAATGAGAGTAATGTTAAATGTTTTAATTCCTTAAAAGGTGCCTCTTGGGATATCATTCCTATTGAAGAAATATATTTTTCAGGCCTCAGATTCTCCTTAGTAGATGACGGTAATTGGGAAGCTTCACATACCAATCTGTAAAATTTCCCATTAAGGTGTGAGCAGATTCAAATCTTAGCATAACCCATATATTAACCAATATTTGCACCATGGGGTGGGAGGTTTTCCTTTGCCTAAGTCTCCTCCTTAGTAAACATCAACCAAATATAGAAATATACTATAATATTTACCTCATATCAAACATTAATTAGAGTACATCTCTACAGGATGGATAGGAACAAATAGCTAAATTGGCAAGGTGCAAACCATTCGCAAAGGAGGTCCCCATCAATGTGGGCAGAATATATGTCCTCACGAAGTGACATCAAATAGTCCTAGGCCTCAAGGATGGAACCTCCACTATCAATTATGCAACCAATGGGAAATATTCAACATGGTTTAATTTAGAAGTTATCATTATGAATAAATAAGGCCCTTTCCTCCTAATCCAATAGTAGAATGGACTTGACCCCACTAATACCAAGTAAAAATGGTTTAAAATGGATTTTGTGTAATTTTTGTATTTTTATGAGCACATTTCCTCGCAAATTATCCCTTATAAAACCCCATAACACTAGAATGGGTCCTAAGATTATTTGATGGGTATTTTCCTTATAAATATGGTCTCAAAGGTGGTAATATTTGGAGAACATGATGATGGATACCCTAAAATTCATCCCTCCATTCATGGAAGTATCCAAAAAGAAATTGGAGACCCTAAATACACCCTTCTACTTTACCATAAGTAATTACCCACTCAGGTACATAGCTAGGAAACCAGCCAGCTGAATGGTCTAGTCAATATTAAAGACAACCTCTCATCACGAGTCATTGAATTTCCCTACTTAAACGATATGCTAGTTATCACCATATTATATGTGGGGGTCCTTCATTGGATAGGACTTAATCTTATTTTATTCTTTCTCATAATGGGTCTTCATGATGATGTATCCACCCCACATCTTGAACAGGATATCTAGCCCCAAAAGTGGGTCTTTTAGGATGGACTTTTCAGCTAGTCTAATTTGCTCTTAGGCAAGATGAGGATTCCTCTATATGTTTCCCCACATAGATCATGAGGGGGAAAAATAATACAAATCTCCCAATATGGGTGTTCTATAGATCTTCTCTTCATCCCAAATACTAATTCCCACTTCCCAATTCATTGGGTTGAATATGTTGGTATCAAGGCTCCAACGACTGAACAACTACGTGTTAGAACCATTGTTGTATTTTAATGATTTGTATTATGTTTTGTGTTTTTTTTCAATCCTTAGTAGATGTTCAGAATATGTTCTAGAAAATTGATCTTACAATTCAAGCAGATAATAGTATTGGAGGTGGGACCATTTTCTAGTGTCTTCTAAATTTCTGGATCTCGAAATTGTCAAATGGAGAAAAGTGTTTTTGGAAAAGGGACTTGCGCTCCGATTACTTAGAGGCTTGGAAAGTTGTGCGCCTTTTTTTCAATATCAAAACATGAAAATATGGGAAAGGGAGAAGGGTTCCCAAATTTGGATGTGGGTCGCGCAAGTGATTTTCGGGGACAGAGACTTGCGCGCCGAGGGGAGACTTGTGCACCGTCACGCAGGGTGTCCAAATGCCTATAAATACAGGTCGACCCCTCCCTCATTCGGTATAAAGTTCATAATTAGAGAAAATTAGAGCTCCCTCTACACAGGTGTAGTTGTCACACAAGTGGTGGTGGGTCGCGCAAGTTGAAGATGCGCGACAGCTGTTAGCTGCACGTCCAAGGTGGTTTGTGTAACGCCACGACCCCAATTACCCAGAGTCAGTGCATTATTACATAACATTGGCATGATCACAAGAAATATAAAGTCTCAAAAGACCGATTAGTTTAGTAGCCTTGGAATAACAAGATACATTAATAAAGTTTACATTACATCATAAACTAAAAACAACAAAAACATAGTCTCCATGGTCCACACTCATACTATCCCTGCAGGTCATTCATAATTTACTTCTTCAAAATCCTGAAAAAATAATACATTGAAAGGGGTGAGCTCAGATGCACAGTAAGGATAACAATATAGCAGAAGCTTTCATAGATAAGCATAAACACTTAAGGCAATTTATAACTAAAACAAAATCCTTTTAAACTTGAACTTCAACATAAAATGGAAAATATAAAATGAAACTATGCCATTTACTTAATTACATGGATATTCTACTAGTCGAATAATCACATGAAATATCAATAACTACTTTCATAATGATGTAATGCATAATGCCAAACTATCATAACCACATAGCCAAGGCCTCGTGCCAAGACTACAAATAAGATTTTGCCAAGGCCTTGTGCCAAGACACTAGTCTGTCTCATGAGACCTACCGATGCATCGAGGAGCTATAGAGGGCTCCACCCGTCACATATTAAGTCCAATTAATTCCTCATATGAACATGTTTAAACATAACATAAACATTTGTATTAAAACTAGCATACGAAATGTCAATACTTTAACCACAAACCATGAATGGTATAAAAATAGCACATCCACAGTCAAACATAACTCATTCGATACAATATGGAAGATTGTATTGTATCACATTAACCTCAATCAATAATAATGAAGGATGTTGACATAGATAAAAATAATCATCAAAACTATTTGAGAGAAATATCCCCCTTTTTCTTGAAATCATTTAAAAGTCACACTATTTGTCAATAAGCCGTTTAAAAATTGATTTTTGAATCAAAGTTTCCCATACCAATTTGAAACTTTCAAAAGGAGTTTTAATTTTAAAACTTTAATATCCATATAAATAAATCCTTAAAACCATTTTTTAAAACATGGACAATAATGAGCAAGATTTAGAAGAATAGGTCTTTAAAACATTTAAAAATGGTATTTTAGTTAGAGTTTCTAACCAAAAGAGAGACACTTGAATACAAATAATTGAGGTAATCCAAACTTTGTAATATCATGAGAATAAAGGTATTCATGATATACTATTTCAAAGTACATTATATACACCACATAAAAGTGATTTGGTGTATAACAACAAAGAAGTCTCAATAGAATGTAAATTGAGATGAAATATCTCATAAAGGCCATATCCTTAGGTTAAGGATAAATCAAAGACATAATTATGTGTGACAAATATAAATACACTAAATATTATTGGATATTTAGTATAAAACAATCAAGGTACATTCACACATATTCTAGTAAAAACAACACCAATGAATTGGATGTTTATCTCAAAAAATCGAGATTGAGTAAAAGTTACTCTTATCAAGTTCATACCAATGAATTGAGAATTTAACAATGGAGTGATTATGTGTATAAAAAGTATATCCACAGAAAGGGGAGTGGAAATTATGACATAATCAAATGAATAGTGATTCTACACATAATCTTGGAGTAAAATAATCAATGAAGTATACATAAAGCCGAATGAGTGGAAATTGAAATTTCAAATTCCCTTATTGATTTGGTAACATACAAAAACATACACCCATGAAAGAAGGATCATACAATGATGATGTAAATATACATGAATTAATATATATTACACAATGAATACAAATATGGGCAGTACACACACCACATGTAATAAATAAGTGGTGAACAATGGAATTCTCACGGAATTAAAAGTGAGATAAGAAACCCCTTACCTTGTACTTTTCCTTGGTTGGGGGTAGTTTAACCTCCTGTATAATGTTTAAATAATTTTTATTAAATTATTCATGAATCATATACATTAATATGATATCATATATGATCTTTTAATGTTGCTTTGTTAATAATATCTTAGAATTATCGTCATTTCGGGTGTTAACTTACTCGTTTTCTTTTATATGTTTTGTTACGTAAGCCATGTTTGTCATGGATAGGTTTTATCTTATTCATATACAGAATGATATAAAGTTCTTAAACATTAATTTTAAATCATCAAATGATAATTATACTTGAATGGGTACGATAGAGAATGAATCTCATCGCATTCGTGGAGACGGTAGTCCGTACGTACGCATGAGCGACAATATCATTATTTTGATATTAAAATAATATATAATTGGATGGTATATCATATATAAAGAATAATTATCATGTTATATTTATTATTTACATGAATTACACATCATTGTTATACCCATCCAAATAATAATATATTGAATAACAATTACACCACGACGTGGAGACGGTAAGTCGTACGTACGCACATATGGTGACATGTTATTCAAAGGGTGGATAGAATAATGAATATGGTTGTAACATATTTATAATAACATCACAGTATATATAAGATACTGGAGTTATTATTTTATAATGGTAATAACAAAGAAAGAAGAAGTGGAAGAAGAAAGGAACTTGAAAAGGGGTGGTGAAAACATTACCTCTTCTTCGGGTTCTTCCTTTGATTTGATCAAAAGGGATCCTTAGGATGGCTTTCTGATCAAACTAAAGCCTCTAGGTTGTTTTTGGGGATGTTGAGAGAGTATTTGGGCAGGGGTTGGCTGAACCAAAAGGCTTTTAATTTGTTAAGAAATGAGAAGGAGGAGTTCCCTTTTATAAGATGGGTGAGGGGCACCTTTGGAAAAGCTAGAAATATTAATTTATAATAAATTCATATTCGGTTTATAATAGCTCCAAAGTTGATTATTTAAAGTTTAAGGTTTGTATGGGTCTAAAACCACTCAACCAATAGAATTTATAGAGGTTTTGGTCATTATATTAACCTTATCTTTAAGTATTAACTCTTAGTTAATTAGTTTCACTTTTACAATGTCTCTTTGTATTTTTATATTATATGGTTAATAAACTTACCATATACATCCAAGATACCCCCATGTGGTCCATTAATGATACACCTATCATGATATAAGTCTCTTTTCCGATCCTTAGATTTTTATGAATTTAATATTAATTGATAATATAATATTTTTTTAAAATCTCTTTTATGTCAATTTTGACACTATTCAATAGTTTATTTTTGTGAAACTCATAACAGAATGATTACTTCGAAAAGAGTTAATTAAATAAATAAATATATGTCATATTAACCTAGAAAATTAGTGTAATTCAATAAAAGTCTCAAATTATATTTATTTGGTTATTTATAATATCAATTATTCTAATTTTTCACTATTATGGTAATTAATGCATCACCATTGTGTCAAAAATAAATTAAATTATTTAATGTCTAAAAATTATAAATAAAATATAATTATGTAGTAAATTTTTTTAAATTTATAATGAATATTTATAGTCTAAAATTCAACATATATAACCCTATGTAACAATTGTTTTTCTAAAAGATATAGGCTTGTGTGATTTTTCTATTCATTTTAACTTAATTAAAATAAAGTGTCCCTATCACTTACAAGTGGATCCATGGGGTCCCAAAATCGACCCAAAGATTCCCATGGTCGACCATGTATCAACCAATAGGGTTAAGACACGTTTTAGGGTAATTTAGTATTATTATAATATTATTTTTTAACCCTTGTTTACCGGAATTACCCTTTAACCATGGTAAATAAAATATGTACTGAAGTAATTATCCAAAATGTCTAAAAATAAAAGTTACCTATTTACACAATTTGAAAATCCTGATTACAAATATGGAATCCATTTTTCAAAATTCAAAACACAGAATTGGCAGAAATTAATTTAAAATTAATTCCCGTTGTTAAAACAAAAAAGCGTGTTTTTAAGAGATAATAACTATCAAAATATTGGCACTTGTTTATGTCTGGTTTAAATGTGAAATTATTTCCAATGACAAACATTGAATTAAATGGTAAAACTATATTCTAAATATACTTTAAAACCACTCAAATTCATAATTTATCAATATTAATTATTTCGATTAAAAAAATTGTTTTTAATTAAAATTTAGTAATTTTCACTATTCATCAAAATATGAAAGTTATCCGAAAAGTACCAAAATTTCACCCTAGGCTAATTTTGATATTCTGAATCCAAAAATGAAGTCCATTTTGAGAGACAGAATTTATAAAATTTCAAAAAGTAGGTATTACTATTCATAACCTCTTTTGAACGGCTAGTTTGGTAAGTCGTGGTGTACTTGAACTCAGTGTTGCGTACAACACAGGCTATTGTATTATTCAAAGAGAAGTGTACCGTGGAAGATTGGGGTATTACATTCACCCCTACATCAATAAATTTCATCCTTGAAATTTTAAAAATTGGGCTTGAGAATGTAATGGAAAGTCCCACATCGGAAAAAGAGTCAACAAAACTATTACTTTAAAAGAAAAAAAAAATAGGTATAAAGGTCACCCAAGATAACCCATACTAGGATTCCAGGTAGGAAAACATGGATATGGATGATAAACTAAGTGTCATGTTCTTATGGAGATGGATAGAAATCATGATCAGGATAACTTTAACAATAAGAAAACCACAAACTTGTGTTGGGACAAACGATCATTAATCTCCTAGTAGGAAAAGTATACGGACAACATTTTTTGTTTTATGTTACATTACATAAGGATGAGGAATTAATTTATGATATTGACTAAGAATATAAAGATATATACTTACTTTTTAAGTATAGTTTCATTCTTTAATAAATTTCCACCACTAACTCATTTTTTTTAAATGATGAGTATTCAAGAAGACTTGGTCACACTGGAAGAGATAGAACAAAACTTCTATAGAATCACATGATCCATGGAGGATAAACTATATATTTACGTTGCCTTTAGAGATTAATCAAAACCAAAATGGTTAGTACAGGATCTAATGATCCCCCAAAAGGATATTCCTTGAGATAAATAAACACTAATCTTAATTTCCAAAATTAAACCAACAAAACCCAAAGTTAAATAAATACCATTAAATAATCAATTTTCCTTAAAATCCTTCAATATAATAAAAACTAATATTGAAAACCAAAACTTATTAAGAACGTAGTCTTCCACGTTAAATTTTATCTCCAAATGACATTAATTACTCTTAAAGTCACATACTTAAAAGTAATTAACCTAATCATTTCCATAAACAACCCAAATCACTATAAATCCATAATAAAAACATAGATAAAAATCCACCATTACTCTTCAAATGAAATCCCATACTATTCTATTTTCCTTGGGCATATAGTGTTCACAACAAAGCGAAAAACTTCCAAAATAACATCTATCACTTAATCACCAAATCATTTTCCTATATCGGGGGTATTCATTTAATAAGACATAAGAACCCAAATCAACTTATTATTGATCGTTAAAATCATTTAACTAAAAATAATTAGTCACACTATCCAGGGACTTCACGTAATCCAGTGGTAGGCGATAAATCCCAATCGCACTTTGGTTGTGGGTTCGATTCCCACAGCTCTGTCCGACGCGACGGGTTGTCACATGATCTACGTGTTGTCCTTTTCAAAAACTATATTTTATAATATTACCAAAATGAGATAAATTCCTCAAAATACCATAACATATTTTAACCACAAATCTTATCTCATACCTTGCATTTTCATCCCAAACTGGAGCTCTTATCATTCATCACCTTTCTCTTCTTTTTTGAGTCTGAGAATTGGTTAATATATATATTGTTGATCATATTTTTGGAAAATTGATTTGGAATAAAGACGATTTCTTTTACGCCTATCAACATTCCATTTTTTTGCTCATTGCCACCACCATTCCCACCTTGTACATCATTCTCAAAGTCACTATGACTTCCTTGTAATCCAGCCATTGACTAAAACCAGAAAGCATTGTGTGAGTAACAGTAGTCATAAAATCATTTAGAGATTAACATGTCACCATATTCTCAATTTGAAACACATTAGATTTAACCAAGGTCATTTACTCTCATCTTATATATTTAATACTTCAAATCGTTTAGTAAAGAAAATGTAAATTATCCTAAGCATATCCCCCGGGAGTGTCGTAACCAAGAGTGCAGCAAAGCCCGTTGTCGTGCACTAGTTCTCGTTCGAGTCTAGCTTAAAGCGGTGTTTTCAGGTTTTACCCCTAGGTACATCTGTGCCAGAGCCGCCTCTACCTACTCGTATCCAGATAGGGATGTATTGCTCGGAAAACTCACAAAATCTCTACAATATCAAAATTCTAGGAAGTTATTCTATACTAATCCTTAAAGTTCATCTTAGGTCTACGTGCTCTAATCAGAGTTTATCTAAATCTAGCTTCCAAGATTTGTACTAAACTTCCTCTGATACCAACTGTAATGCCCCGACCCCAGTTACCCAGAGTCGGTGCATTATTACATAACATTGGCATGATCACAAAAAAGATCAAGTCTCTAAAGACCGATTAGTTTAGTAGCCTTGGAATAACTAGATACATTAATAAAGTTTACATTACATCATAAACTGAAAACAACAACAACATAGTCTCCATAGTCCACACTCATACTATCCCTACAGTTCATTCATAATTTACTTCTTCACAATCCTGGAAAAATAAAACATTGAAAGGGGTGAGCTCAGATGCTTAGTAAGGATAACAATATAGCAGAAGATTTCATAGATATGCATAAACACTTAAGGCAATTTATAACTAAAAAAAAAGCCTTTTAAACTTGAACTTAAAAATAAAATGGCAAAGATAAAATAAAACTATTCCATTTACTTAATTACATGGATATTCTACTAGTCGAATAATCACATGCAATATCAATAACTACTTTCATAATGATGGAATGCATAATGCCATACTATCATAACCACATAGCCAAGGCCTCGTGCCAAGACTACAAATAAGATTTTGCCAAGGCCTTGTGCCAAGACACTAGTTTGTCTCATGAGACCTACTGATGCATAGAGGAGCTATAGCGAGCTCCACCCGTCACTTATTAAGTCCAATGCATTCCTCATATGAGCAGGTTTAAACATAACATAAACATTCGTATTAAAACTAGCATACGAAATGTCAATACTTTAACCACAAACCATGAATGGTATAAAAATAGCACATCCACAGTCAAACATAACTCATTCGATACAATATGGAAGATTGTATTGTATCACATTAACCTCAATCATGAATAATGAAGGATGTTGACATAGATGAAAATAATCATCAAAACTATTTGAGAGAAATATCCCCCTTTTTCTTGAAATCATTTAAAAGTCACACTATTTGTCAATAAGCCGTTTAAAAATTGATTTTTGAATCAAAGTGTCCCATACCACTTTGAAACTTTCAAAAGGAGTTTTAATTTTAAAACTTTAATGTCCATATAAATAAATCCTTAAAACCATTTTTTAAAACATGGACATTAATGAGCAAGATTTAGAAGAATAGGTCTTTAAAACATTTAAAAATGGTATTTTAGTTATAGTTTCTAACCAAAAGTGAGATACTTGAATAAAAATAATTGAGGTAATCAAAACTTTGTAATATCATTATAATTAAAGGATTCATGATATACTATGTCAAAGTACATTATATACACCACATAAAAGTGATTTGGTGTATAACAACAAAGAAGTCTCAATGGAATGTAAAATGAGATGAAATATCTCATAAAGGCCGTATCCTTAGGTTAAGGATAAATCAACGACATAATTATGTGTGAAAAATATAAATACACTAAATATGATTGGATATTCAATGTAAAACAATCAAGGGACATTCACACATATTCTAGTAAAAACAACACCAATGAATTGGATGTTTATCTCAATAAATCGAGATTGAGTAAAAGTTACTCTTATCAAGTTCATATCGATGAATTGAGAATTTATCAACGGAGTGATTATGTGTATAAAAAGTATATCCACATAAAGGGGAGTGGAAATTATGACACAATCAAATAAATAGTGATTCTACACATAATCTTGGAGTAAAATAATCAATGAAGTATGCGTAAAGCCAAAAGAGTGGAAATTGAAATTTCAAATTCCCTTATTGATTTGGTAACATACAAAAAATACACCCATGAAAGAAGGATCATAAAATGATGATCTAAATATACATTAATTAAAGTATATTACCCAATGAATACAAACATTGGCAGTACACACACCACATGTAATAAATAAGTGGTGAACAATGGAATTCTCACGGAATTAAAAGTGAGATAAGAAACCCCTTACCTTGTACTTTTCCTTGGATGGGGGTAGGTTAACCTCCTGTATAATGTTGAAATAATTGTTATTAAATTATTCATGAATCATATACATTAGTATGATATCATATATGATCTTTTAATGCTTATTTGTTAATAATATATTATAATTATTGTTGTTTCGGGTGTTAACTTACTCGTTTTCTTTTATATGTTTTGTTACGTAAGCCATGTTTTTTATGGATAGGATTTATCTTATTCATATACATAATTATATCAAGTTCTTAAACATTATTTTTAAATCATAAAATGATAATTATACTTGAATGGGTACGGTAGAGAATTAATCTCATCGCGTTCGTGGAGACGGTAGTCCGTACGTACGCATGAGAGACAATATCATTCTTTTGATATTAAAATAATATATAATTGGATGGTATATCATATATACAGAATAATTATCATGTTATATTTATTATTTACATGAATTACACATCATTATTATACCCATCCAAATAATAATATATTGAATAACAATTACACCACGACGTGGAGACGGTAAGCCGTACATACGCACTTATGGTGACATGTTATTCAAAGGGTAGATAGAATACTTAATATGGTTGTACCATATTTATAATAACATCACAGTATATATAATATACTGGAGATATTATTTTAGAATGGTAATAACAAAGAAAGAAGAAGTGGAAGAAGAAAGGAACTTGAAAAGGGGTGGTGAAAACATTACCTCTTCTTCGGGTTCTTCCTTTTGATTTGATCAAAAGGGATCCTTAGGTTGGATTTCTGATCAATCTAAGGCCTCTAGGTTGTTTTGAGGGATTTGGAGAGAGTATTTGGGCAGGTTTTGGCCGAACCAAAAGGCATTGAAGGTGTTAAGAAATGAGAAGGATGAGTTCCCTTTTATAAGAGGGGTGAGAGGCACCTTTGGAAAAGCTAGAAATATTAATTTATAATATATTCATATTCGGTTTCTAATAGCTCCAAAGTTGATTATTTAAAATTTAAGGTGGGGATGGGTCGAAAACCACTCAAACAATAGAATTTAGAGAGGTTTGTGTCATTATATTAACCTTATCTTTAAGTATTAACTCTTAGTTAATTAGTTTCACTTTTACAGTGTCTCTTTGTATTTTTATATTATATGGTTAATAAACTTACCATATACATCCTAGAGACCCCCAAGTGGTCCATTAATGATACACATATCATTATATAAGTTTCTTGTCCGACCCTTGTATTTTTATGAATTTAATATCAATTAATAATAAAATATTTGTTTTAAAAACTCTTTTATGTCAATTTTGACACTATTCAATAGTTTAATTTTGTGAAACTCATAACAGAATGATTACTTCGAAAAAAATTAATTAAATTAATCCTAATATGTCATATTAACCTAGAAAATAATTTTAATTCAATAAAAGACTCAAATTATATTTATTTGGGTATTTATAATATCAATTATTCTAATTTTTCACTATTATGGTAATTAATGCATCACCATTGTGTCATAAATAAATTAAATTATTTAATGTATAAAAATTATAAATAAAATATCATTATGTAGTAAATATTTTTAAATTTCTAATGAATATTTATAGTCTAAAATCCAACATATATAACCCTATGTAACAATTGTTTTTCTAAAAGATATATGCTTGTGTGATTTTTGTATTCATTTTAACTTAATTAAAATAAAGTGTCCCTATCACTTACAAGTGGATCCATGGGGTCCCAAAATCGACCCCAATATTCCCATGGTCGACCATGTATCAACCAATAGGGTTAAGACACGTTTTAGGGTAATTTATTATTATTAAATTATTATTTTTTAACCCTTGTTTACCGGATTTACCCTTTAACCATGGTAAATAAAATATTTACCGAAGTAATTATCCAAAATGTCTAAAAATAAAAGTTACCTATTTACACAATTTTAACATCCTGATTACAAACATGGAATCTATTTTTCCAAATTCAAAACACAGAAGTGGCATAAATTAATTTAAAAATAATTCCCATTGTTAAAACAAAAAGCATGTTTTTAAGAAATAATAACTATCAAAAGATTGGAACTTGTTTATGTCTGGTTTAAATGTGAAATTATTTCCAATTACAAACATTGAATTAAATGGTAAAAATATATTCTAAATATACATTAAAACCACTCAAATTCATAATTTATCAATATTAATTATTTCGATTAAAAAAGTTGTTTTTAATTAAAATTTAGTAATTTTCACTATTCATCAAAATATGAAAGTTATCTAAAAAGTACCAAAATTTCACCCTAGGCTAATTTCGATATTCTGAATCCAAAAATGAAGTCCATTTTGAGAGAATGAATTTATAAAATTTCAAAAAGTAGGTATTACTATTCATAACCTCTTTTGAACGGTTAGTTTGGTAAGTCGTGGTGTACTTGAACTCAGTGTTGCGTACAACACACACTATTGTATTATTCAAAGAGAAGTGTACCATGGAAGATTGGGGTGTTACAGTTTGGGAGAGAAAGGGGTTGAGTCGCACAAGTTTAAAGTTGAAGAAGTGAGTGTCGCGCAAGTGGTTGAGGTGAACTTGCGGGCCGGTTTGGACTTGTGTGCTGAGACTTCAGCGTTGTCTTGAAACTTGTGCGCCGGGCTTGGAGAAGTGTGCTAGATATAGTTGAAGCACACTTGTCTTTTTGGAGCTGCATAAAAGCTGGAAGATTGCCTGATACCTTTAGTGAAAAGTGAGATTAGTCTACGGGTGAGAGTTGGACTTCAATAGAGCATCTACATACAACAGAGGAAGCATTCTTTTGCAATGATGAAGAGACCTTCACGTTTATAAAGTGATTGGGACTTCACCAAAGGCAATGAGATAGGGAGAGTCAATGGTAGTGACCAGAGGGACGTAGTTACTATTCCTGAACCATTGTAATCCACAACTAGTGAAGAATAGTGGAATTTGGTACGACTGACAACCTGTCGACGTATTCTCCATGGATGTAGCCCTTAGTGGTGAACTAAGTAAAAAGTGTTGTGTCATCTCTCTGCATGTGAATGTTTGCTTTCTGATCATATTCATCATACAGGTTTAACAAGTTCCTACCAATGTGGGAACAAGATCCGTCTCATTAAAAGAAAAAGTTGTCACCCTGATTCACCCCTCCCCTCTCAGGGTGTCCCAGGGTCCTACAAGTTGTATCAGAGGGTAAAGGTTGCTGGTTTTGAATCTATCCTTTGTTGTCATGGAGAATGCAGTCAATGCCAGGGGAGTCCCTCTCTTCGATGGAAGTAATTTCCAGATCTGGAAGAATAGAATGAGATATCATCTAAGATCACTTGGAATGGAAGTCCTTTTTTCCACTGTCCAAGGTATACATGTTACTGATCCAACAGGGATGGCTATGATGGATGCTGATAAGAAAATTCTTGATGTTGATGCTAAAGAACAGAATGCTCTCATCGCAGCCCTTTCTGGTCAGATCTATCTAATGGTAATGAGTTGCACCTCAGCAAAGTCCATGTGGGATAAACATGAAAATATTTATGAAGGAGATAACAAAGTGAAGGAGGAAAAACTACAAGTCCTACACAACAGGTTTGACGATCTAAAGATGCATACTAATGAGAATGAATATTCATTCTTCAATCGAATTACTGATGTTGTGGGAGCAATTAGTGGTCTTGGAGAAGAAATCAAAGACATTGATATCGTAAAGAAAATATTGAGAAGTCTTCCTCCTATTTATAATGAAAATGTGTCAGCCCTTGAAGAAAAAGATATATATAAACTATCTATGGATGATCTTTCAAGTTGTCTAGTTTCATATGATATGAGAGTCAAACCCGAAGATTCCACGTCTCGTGTAAGAAAGGAAATGGAATTCAAATCCATGGAAAAACTGAAAATTTTAGAAGATAATGATGGTGAAGATGAAGAGGAAAAGGAAATTCTTTCTCTCATCGCCAAGAAGATGAATAAGGGAAAAGTTAAATTCAAATGTAATATACCTCTGTTATGTTTTCATTGTGGAAGAGTCGAGCACATTTCCTCTCAGTTCCAAAGAAAGTTTGATGATGATGAAAGCGAAGAAGAAGACATCCAGAAACCTCAGAAAAGGTTTTTAAAAAATGGCGACTTCAAATCTGGGAAGAAGATACAGAGGAATAGTTTTGTCTGTGAAGAGGAAGATGATGATATTGAATTTTGTGAAGAGGAAGAACCAGAATTTAAAATAGGAAACCATGATTCCATGATGGCTACCATTGAAAAGTCAGAACCATCTATCAACAAAGGTAGAGATAAATATATTACTGCTAATGGTGATCCAGAGATTCAATTTAAGGATTCCCTTTCAAAGCTTTGGAATAAATGCAAGAGATGTAATTAGTGGAAAGAAATGGTGGAAGAATCATCAGAATATGTCGATGAGCTTGAAGCAGAAATTGAACGACTAGAAGAACTAGTGAAAGTTCAGTCTTCAGTACTTGAAATAACAGATGACATTGTGGAACTAAAGATTACAATTGAAGAAAAAGAAAAGGTCATAAATGACCATTCATCTAGACTAGAAGAAAAGTCTAAGACTGTTGAGGATATTGAGGAGGAATTTATTACTCTTAAAAGTAAAATTTAATTTCAATCAACTGCAAATGATGGTAAGAAGAAAATTCATTTTGGAAGATTCTCAGATGCAGAATTACTGGAAAGAGCCAAGTGCAGTTTAGATGGGGTTGGAAAAATATTGAGTGATCAAATACCCGCTTGCATGGGAAAGAGTGGAATTGGCTATGAAGCTGAGACATCAATTGCTGGAAATGAAAAGAGCCAAAAGAAAGACAAGATGAAAGTTGGACATGTTGAAATGTTACCTAAAGTGCTAAAAAGGATCCCTCAATCCAAACTAAAAGGAGAACTGAAAATTATCCTCAAACATTCAGAAATGACAGGCAGTCTAACTATTCTCCCAAGTAAGAAGGTGTGAGGAGAAATTCAAGTGAGAATACATTTCCTCTCATGAAGTTTCAGTTCTATGGAAATTTGGTCCATACCATGTCATATTGCGAAGAAGCAAGGAGCTACTTGAATGGGGAAGATCTGGGAGTTCAACAAAGAAGAAAAAATTTATATCCTAATTCTTTTAGAAGAAACAACTTCTATGGATATTTTTTTCGTTGTTCTAACTTTGGTCATAAGGCTGTTAATTGTAGGTAGAGAAGGGATATGGACACCTCATACCAGAGTTCAAGACAATTAAAATCTCGTAAACAAGATAGTGTTTCTCTTATAAACAAATTTTCTGCTCTCAAAGAAGACTTTGACTATGAAGAACCAATGTATGTAGATGATATAATTGAAAGGCTATCAGTGCTCTATAATCAATCCAATGTCTCATGGAAAGAAAGGAAGAAAATTGAGAAATCCAACCTTACAGGGGTGGACCTCAAATCTAAAAAAAATCAACAGTAACTAGATTCTGGATTGCGGTTGTTCATCTCATATGATAGGTAATTTTGGGATGTTAACGGATATCAAAAGGAAGTTTTATGGTACAGTACGATTTGGTAATGGTGGATCTTTGAAAATCAAAGGCAGTAGAAGTACTGAATTAGCTAACAGAGATCTAAAGAAGACGAAAGTCTTTTATGTAGATGGCCTACATCATAATCTACTCAGCATGTGTCAACTCTGTGACTCGGGACATATAGTCACTTTTAATCAAAAAGGTTTCACTATCAAGGGAATGGCAGGAAATTCACTTATGAAGGGATGCAGAACATAAGGAAACTTGTATCAGGTTGATAGTAAATAAAATTTTTGTTTTATGACTGTTGAAGAAGAAAACAATTTGTGGAATCAGAGACTGGGACACATCAATCAACAAAACATGGAGAAAATATCAAAATTGAGGATTTTCATGGAAATTCCAAACCTGAAGCATGAGCGTGAAAAGTCTTGTGATGCTTGAATTCGTGGGAAGCTGGTCTGGAGTTCATATCAGCCCAAGAAGAAAAGGGCATCCCATCTTATTGATCTAATTCATACAGATGTATGTGGGTCGATAAATGTTTCCAGAACTCATGGAGAAATGCACTTTGTCCTTTTTATTGATGATTATAGTATAATGTCTTGTGTAATGGTGATTCACCTAAAGCGAAAAGTACTTCATTGCATGAAAACTTATCACCGGATTGCAGAGAATGATATTGGACGGACAATAAAATTCTTGTGATCTGAAAATAGAGGGTAATACACATCCATTGAGTTTGAGAATTACCTAGAAAAACCTGGAATACATCATGTGGTAGCTTCTATGAGAACCCCAAATAAAAATGGATTTGTTGAGGGCCGAAATCAATAGGTCAACAATATGGATAGGACTATGCTGATTGAGAGTGGTATCTCACGCCATTACTGGAAGGAAGCTGTTGAAGCTGCAGTGCACATTCAGAATCGAATAGGGATTTATATGGGAGAAATGAAGACACAATATGAATTGTGGCATGGAAGGAATCCTTCTTTGAAATACTTTCGTGTTTTCAGAAGCAAATTTTTTATCCGGAATAAAGTAGGAAATCACGGGAAGTTTGGTGAAAATGCTGATGAAGGAATGTTTCTTGGGTATCCAATGAACAAAAAAGCCTGCAAGTGTTTCAACAAGAAATTAGGAAGGATTGTAGAAAGCAGTGGTGTTAAGATAATTGAAGATAAAACCAAAAATGTTTCAAGGACATCATATGTTGATGTGATAGAAATTATGGAAGAAAGTGAACGTTGAGAAAATAAAAATATAGAAATAGAGGAAGCAGTACAAAACACTCAGTAGTCACATCATGATGTTGACTCAGAAGAATAATCTGATGAAGAAACTGTGGCTGGAGAGAATGCAACTGAACTGCACAGGAGAAATCGTAGAGCTGAGATTGATCCATCTAACATAATTGGGGACAGGAGTGCACCCACTCAAATAAGGAGGATGAGTAATAACAAGCAATCTACATTTCTGTCAGTTGTGGATCCATCCTCGTTTGAATAATCTACAAAGGTTGAATCTTGGGTGAAAGCCATGAATGAAGAGTTAGATCAGATTGACAAGAATCAGACATGGGATCTTGTCCAGAGACATGAAGGTCACAATGTGATTGGTAGAAAATGGATCTTCAAGAACAAGTTTTATGAGAATGGAAGTGTTATTAGAAACAAGGATTAACTAGTATGTAAGGGATATTCCCATATAGAAAGTATTGATGTTGAAGAAACCTTTTCTCCAGTGGCTATACTGGAGTCAATAAGGATGTTCCTTGCCATGGCTCTCCAAAGAGGATATAAATTATATCAAATGGATGTCAAGACATCATTCTTAAATGGTGTACTCGAAGAATAAGCCTGCATTGAACAACTAGTGGGTTTTCTTCTTGGTACTGATGAAACAAAGGTATGTAAACTAAAGAAAAAAATTTATGGATTTAAATAGGCACCACGGGCATTAGACTCACGGCTGGAATCTTATCTCAAAAAGATGGAATTCAAAAGAGGAGGAGTAGATCAAAACCTATATGTAAAGAATTCTCCAAAAGATCAATTCAGGGTTCTAGTCTATGTTTATGATATCATATTTGGTGGCATCAGGCAGAAATCAGTGGATGAATTTTCCAATCACATGAAATCATAATTTGAAATTTCTATGATTAGGGAGCTCACATATTTCTTGGGACTGTATGTGATTCTAAAGAAGGATTACACTTTCATTTCTTAGGAAATGTATTCAAGAGAGATGTTGAAGAAGTTTAATATGCAAGACTCCAAACCAATGTCAAATCCAATTGAAGATGGAACTAAACTTGGAAATCATGAATATGGGACATCTGTAGATACCACCATGTATAGGAGGATCATTGGGAGCCTACTATACCTGACAGCGAAGCGGCCAGATATTGTCTCTGCCACATGTCTTGCATCCCGCTTTCAGAGTAATCCAAAGGAGGAACATATGGAAGTAGTAAAAATAATCATGTGGTATATTCAATTTACTCACAATTGTGGCTTATAATTTGCTGCAGGTAGGAACAGTGAATTATCAGCATTTTCTAATGCTGATTGGGCTAGTGATGTTGTGGACAGAAAGTCCACCAGTGGTGGAGAATTCTATATTGGGAATAAATGTGTTGGTCGGTTGAGCAAGAAACAAGAAAGTACTTCTCTTATTACTTCTGAAGCTGAGTATATCTCTTCCACAAAGGCATGCACTCAACTACTATGGATGAAGCAACAATTAACAGATATTGGCGATGAGGTGAAGTGACCAATGATGATTTACTGTGATAACAAGAGCACAATTGATCTTATGAATAATCTGGTACAACATTCTCGTACAAAACATATTGAAATTAGGTATCACTTTATCAAAGAGAAATTTGAACAAGGCGTGATTAGAATAGATCATGTAGGAACTGATGGGCATGTGGCTGATATCCTGACCAAGCCACTGTCAATGGTTGTGTTTGAGAAGCATAAGTTGAACCTCGGTGTTCAGCCACCTCCCAGTGTATAAGGAGGTTACGAAAATCCCCTCCCCCAGTTATGTTAATTGTTTTTGATCTATTTATGGATGCGATGCAGGTTTTTGGGAGAGATACTATCTAGGGGAAGTGTGTTTTGAGATTTTCAATGAGAAAATACCAATCTTTGGGTTTATTTCCAATGGGGGGAAGGAATAAATTCAGGTCATGTTTGGTATCACTATGAGAATTCGGTGATAGTATAAGAAGGAATTCATTGGATATGTAATGCTTCTGTTCTAAGAAAATTTAAGAGAATTACCTAGGTGTCATTAAGAAATTCCAAAACACAGGATCCCAATTCACGCTTCTCCTCTTGTTTTCTACACCGATCATTGCTCACATAGACTTAGAGTGTTGGCTGAGTTGATTCTTCCGTTTATGGTTTGCATGTGGTTGGTACTCTATTGAATTTATTTACTAATTTCCAACAAACCCAAAGGAGGATAATGTTGGAACCATGGTTGTATTTTCATGATTTGGAGTATGTTTTGTGTTTGTTGTCAATCCTTAGTGGATGTTCAGAATACGGGCAAGAAAAGTGATCTTACAATTCAAGCAGATAACAGTATTAAAGGTGGCACCGTTTTCTAGTGTTTACCAAATTTTTAGACCTCAAAATTGTAAAATGGAGAAAAGTGTTTTTGGAAAATGAAATTTCACGCCGATTACATGGAGGATTGGAAAATTGCGTGCCTTTTTTTTCAAGATCAGAACATGAAAATATGGCAAATGGAGAAGGGCTCCCAAGTTTGGATGTTGGTCACGCAAGTGATTTTTGGGGGTAGAGACTTGCGCGCCAAAACATACGAGCCGAGGGGAGACTTGCACACCATCAAGAAGGGTGTCCAAATTCCTATAAATATAGGTCAACCCCTCCTCATTCGGTATGAAGTTCCGAATTAGTGAAAATCAGAGCTCCTGTCGCACAAGTGTAGTGGTCGCGCAAGTGGTGGTGGGTCACGCAAGTTAAAGTTGCGCGACAATTGTTAGTTGTGCATCCAAGGTGGTTTGGTCGAGAAAGAGGTTGAGTCACGCAAGTTTAAAGTTGGAAAAGTGAGTGTCACACAAGTGGTTGAGGTGAACTTACACTTCGAGACTTGTGTGCCATCTTGAAACTTGCACGTCGGTCTTGGAGAAGCGCGCTAGGTAAAGCTGAAGCACGCTGGTCTGTTTGGAGCTGCATGAAAGCTAGAAGATTTTCTATTACCTTTGGTGTAATGTGATATTAGTCTACAGGTGAGAGTTGGACTTCAATAGAGCATATACATACAACAGAGGATGTATTATTTTGCAATGATGAAGAGACCTTCATGTCTACAAACTGAGTGGGACTTCACCAAAGGCAGTGAGCCAGGGGGAGTCAACATGAGTGACCCAAGGGACGCAGTGAGCTATCCCTGAACCTTTGTAACGGTAGTGAGCCTGGGAGAGAGTGACTATGCCTGAACCATTGCAATCCACAACTAGTAAATAATAGTGCAATTTGGTATGACCAAAAACATGTCAGTGTATGCTCCTTAGACGTAGTCCTTAGTGGTGAACCAAGTGAAAATTGTTGTGTCGTCTCTCTACATGTGAATGTTTGCTTTCTGATCATATTCATCATACTGGTTTAACAAGTTCCTACCAATGTGGGAACAAGATCCATCTCATTAAAAGAAAAATTTGTCACCCTAATTCACCTCTCCCCTCTCAGGGTGTCCCGAGGTCCTACACTTCGACATCAAGCCTGTGTTGCAATAGGAAAACGTTTGTGAGATCCATATGGACACATAAATCCCAATATATTTAAACTCTATCGAAAAATAAAATTTTTTATAATTTACCGATAAGGGTTAGACCCAATCCATTCCATAGATACCCCCTAATTGAATGTCCCGGACGGGAACCCACCCAAATTATTTTCTGGTGGAAGACTTATACATTGTTGAACGGAACATATGGAAATCTGAATCAGTTTCATGACTATTCTCATCAAATTATATGGTCATAAATATTAGTATATTCTCATGTTTACATTCCCTTTGTAAGAAAAGTTTCCTATCTCTGATATATTCACTCGAAAGGTGTTGTGGGTCGTTATAATCCAAGTCTAGTGTATGATTAATTATTGTAGTGAAATAATGAGTGTTTCATTAGTAATATCAAATCCATGGATGGGAATAAAGTCCAATAGGGTATAGCCCCTAATTTTCTCCCCCATAATGTTTATCATAATCATGTTAAATGACCCAAAAAACATGATGGTAAGAGTTATGTACACTAGATTCAATAGCATCCCATTAAGCCATCGCTTCTTTAGCCTCTATTTTTTAAGGATTATGGAAAGTATGATGAGATCTGGATCCATCTATAAAAAATAATTAAGCATATTTCAGACAAGTGAAAACCCCTTTAAAAATAAATGTTAAACTCTAGAATCCTTATGCACATTTCAAGAATCATAAAGGTATTTGCAACTACAAATATGACTCACAAATCTCCTGGATCTGGAAGATCTTACAGACTACATAAACCTGTAGAATATCGTGTGACCATCAAATTAGTGATGATACTCTTGATCACATGACCATGACATGGTCATGATATCCTTATAATAGTAAAGTGTTTAAGAGATTGAGCCAGTAGATATCGTGAAACCTTCAAGATGACCATTGTTTCAAGGACTATGTCCAATTTTCATCCAATTAATGATAATAAATTCATGGTTGGTTTGAATAAATTCATTGGAAAAGAATATCTTTTGAATTAGTTATTACAAATCATTGTTGCGAAGATGATCCTATAATTAGTTATCAGAAAGAGGTCTTGCAGACATGATCCTATGATCAAATCTAACAGATGGTCTTATGAAGGATTTATGTGATAGAGTAAGATCACAAGATCTTTGAGAGTTTGGTAGTTTGGTACTGATATTCCCTATGTTCCCTAATTTATAGAGTCTTCTTTGTAATGCCAAATGTCAATTAGAATACCAATCATATCTCAAGACAGCAATTGGAGATAGCGTTAAAGACACATGTGGGAATATAATTTCCTCAAAATGAATCACTTTTCCCAACAGATATAACTCATGAGGGGTAGAATTTGTTAACTCCCACAAAGTGAGAATTGAAAAAATCCATAAGGTAAGAAATACCCAGAATATGGGTACTGTTTTCTTTAGAAAACAATGGATGGGAAGGTGGATCAAACACTTATATCACGTGATCTTCCAAAAGACCCATGATCACATGAACTTTAGAAGGTCGCATAAATAAGTCATGTGTAGGGAATTACCTAATTTAGATACCAAAAATCCCGTTTTAAAAAGCCTCCTAATTCGAATGAATTCACCTAAGATATTCTTTGATCACACAGTGGCTACTAGATGGGTCCCCCAAATTCACACAACTTGTCCGTAGGTAGTTACCAGATAACCATCCAAAATTTCATGTAAAATAGATGATAAAAATATGAAAAATGTGGTATCCTCTTGTATTCATCAATATTATTGAAACGTTCCCATGTGGTTCAAAAGACACTCCATGAATCTTTGATACATGTCCTCCTTGTCCCACAAGATCCATCTGGAATGTGTCCCCCACCACACAAAAGGCATCAAACATGTATAGGATGTCTGGCACTCCACCTCTAGATCCAAAGTAAAATGAAAGGATTTTCTCCTGATAATGATCTCACATCACTAAAATATCATTTTCTGGCCACACAGCGCATCACCTATAGGGAGATTGATTACATTCTATAACACTCGTACAAACTCGCAAGATCCCCATCCCTTGGAAAATAAATAAGGAGATAAAATTGGAAATAATGGGAGCCTCTTAAAAAATGGGATATGTTGATAATCATGTGAAATGGGATATACACCCCAAGAAATCACTACTGATCCCATGGGGTCCCCCTTGATATGTCAATGAAATTCCATGAAATACCCTAGAAAGCCACTTTTTTCTCACAAAAGTCCCCAAACAAGTCATCTCAGAACATGATAAATTCTTTTCAATAAGCCTCCTAATCTCGCCAAATCCTTTAGAAATATTGTCATGTCCTTGTAAAATACCCTTGGCATGCCCACAGGATTAGGAAATACCCCATTAACTGTCCAAAATCCAATAAATGGGGTGCTTATGGGATCACCTTATGGTCGCCAAAACTAATGTGACCCCTCCGGAATAACCCATAGCTAGTGATTGAAAAGTATGTGACATCTAATCCCAACAATGACCCAATTCCTGAATATATGTGATATGTTCCACACAATGCAGCATATAACTGGGGTGGAAAGGCTTATAAAATACTCCCATCAGTACCAAAATCAAATCCTTGGATCCACACACTGGTGCAATGAAGCATCAAAGAGGACTTCTCAGAGTGGCTAATCTCCTGATCGCAAGGTCTTCTATCAGGTAAAGATATGGGGAATGAGTTAAATTAGTCAAAAACTATTAATAGTAAATCCATGTGATCACTTGAGATCATGTGAAGGGCTTCTCACAAGTCAGTAAAATTATGTGAAGGATATTTCACATATCTGTGGAGTCATGTGAAATGAAAATAGCTAAAACACAAAACAAATCAATGGAACATATGAAATAATAGCTTTGATAAAAGACTAAGAATGGGATAATAACATGAAAAACATATACATTGATCCTCATGTGCTTCTCATGAACCACCCAATTCATTGGACAACACCGGGACATGTCTCCCAGATTATGTGACAACTCCCTTGGAATATTATTGGATTCATGTGATGTCCAAATAAAGTCACTAACACTCTCCAGGTATACCATCCAAGTCTCATGATCCCCTCTGATCCCACTATCTATAATTTTATATGACCTATAGACATATCATCCAAATGAAATAGCAGCATCGTTTTATGGGAGATGAGTTTTTTATAGCACCGGGGCATGTCAATTGGATCTTGTGATGTCTTCTGAACAAGCCAGCTAGGTCATGCAGCACCCTCCAAACATTTTTGGAAAGATTTCATGACTAACTATAATTATTTCATCCCAGATCACACAGAAACCTTGAGATATTACATCTTAGATAATGTTATGGACTCCAAGACCATCCAACCAGTTCTTTCGATGTCCTCTGGACAAGTCAGCATTCATCATGTGATGGCCTTCAAACATGCCATTTAGATTATGTGACGTCCATCAAACAAGTCAACTAGATCATGTGATTATCTTTAGACATGTCCTAAATTTAACCAAACATGTCTAGACATCATATTACATGTGAGTTAGGCAATCAAGACATGTCATTCAGACAACCAAGCTAGTCATGAAGACCACCAGACCAGGTTAAGTTGGAATCCAGGGACATGATAACCATTTCCAATCCACATATAAGGTAACCTCAGTGTGTAAACACTAATCAATGGAATAATATGATATTTCCCCCATATTTTGGAAATTTAAGTGTGTAATCCCTAATCAGTAGAAGGATATGATATTTCCACTATATTAGGGAAATGTTAGTTTGTAAGCCTCGATCAGTAGTATAATAAGATATTTCCCCCATATTAGGGAAACCTTATTGTGTAATCCGTAATCAAGGGCACAATATAATATTTTCCTAATATTAGGGAAACCACAATGTGTAAGCTGTGATCAAGATGATCTGTGAGAACTATGATTCATTCAATGACCTTGATATGTAGGATACATTCCTAAGGATCGAGATCATATAGGCATCCTCCTTGGTATTAGTCCTCTCATGTCTCTAACATTCGTACCATCGGGACCCGGTCATTCCTATGGGATAATCATTCTACCTCATCCATCAGTGGACTGAGAATTCAATCAAACTATGATAAATTTGATTCTTATAATAACCAGGATATGTAGGATGATTTACTAAGGCTCAAGCATAATATTTAACATCCATAGGGTTTTCCTAGTACATAAGTCCCACTTCCATATACAGTGAGACTGATTATATTCTATCCCTTATTTTTCACACTGATCATGACTCATTTAAGCATAGGGAGTCTCAATGATCATATCATTAACATTATGAATCATCAACAGTAAGGGAACCTCAGTGTGTAAGACTTTATGTGTGGTATGATATGAGTACCTCAATATATGGGAATCCACCTTCTGGATAGTCCCAATGGAATGACTGAAATATCATAACTATTATTCCTATTATAACAAAGATATGTAGGATGTATCCTTGACGCTTGCGCTCAAGTACCTGGAGCCTAAGTGACCTTATATTAATGTTATTTTCACATGATGTTAAACTATATGAGTTTTGATTCTTTCTATAAAATAGGATACATAGGATGCCTCAGAACATATCAATAAAATCCTTAGTGTATTAATCACATACCTATATTGAAGAAAATTCCCAAGTTCCTAGAGATACAACTTTAATATATAGGTAGCTTCCAAATAATTTGAAATGGATAAAGAACTACATATACATATAGATGGATCCACTAATATGATTCCCTTTTTCATATAAAAGGGTTTGACCTATGATCATATTTTTGGTTACCAGTCAGGTATCAGGATTTAGAATAGATTCTAGAACATATCTTGAATCTAAAAGAGTGTCCCAGATTATGAAAAAATCCCCCCCAAAAGGTTTTGATAAGCTTGACCTCCCATCCTTTTGTTTCCACAATGTGGGGGATCAACACAATGATTTTATTTATGAAAGAGAATCATGAAGTTTTTATCTATAGAAATATAAAATTTTTACTATCTCCTCACTATATGATAGTTTCAATGATATATTCTAGGAAGATAGTGGAATTATTTCATATAGATTTTACCACATATCCGTATGGATTTTGATTTGGATATAAAATATTAAAGATACATTAAGATATATAGAATATTTGAAGTGGATAACCCTACCTATAAATTAAGGTTCAAAAGTGATGAATTTGATTCTAAAATTTTATTAGAAGATCAAGTCTGATGGTGTTCACCTTCAACTATAGTTTCTTCATGTGTTTTTTTGTGTTTTATTTCACTTTTCTCCCTCACATGGCTAGTATGAGAGGGTAGTATTTTTTCAATGAATTTTAATGTAGGTGGGTTTAGTTTATGAAGCGGTTTTATCTTTAATGGTACTCATATTGGGTTTTTCCATTCATTCTATTTATCAAAATAGAATTATTTTTTATTATTCATGACCATTATCTATGAAGATATGGAATACATTAACTAGTGTGTATTCTTTTTCTTCATAATTGGGTGAGTTTCGTACAATTTTTAGATACGGTTTCCATTTTTATAATTTCTAAGTAATACAATGTACATGACATTCTGAAAATAGGAAATTAGTTATTAGGGAGGGATTACCCAGACCAAGGGAGATTCTTTGACCTGATTCTAACTACTTCATGAGTGTATACAACATATTTTACTCTTCATTGCTTCATGAACCTATATTTATCTTTTCTCAGTACCCTTCATGATTACTTGTTCTGTAAATATAATTTTTTTTTGAATTATCCATCTTAACTATTGATTTATATTGTTTGATATATATCTTTCCTTCTAGGTTTGACCTCAGTACTTGCATATACTATACAATTATTTTTTTGACTTAATGATTTTTTAGGTGTTTATAAATTTTTCAACTTGGTCAACCCTCAGTGATTAATGATTCCTTGTGAGTTTCAATTACATTTTTCATACATGAGTTCCCTAAGAAATATAAAACAATCACGATTTAATATTAATTATAGGGAGAATATATTCAGGGCTGAAAACTAATCAGGAATACTAAGCCCATAAAATACATAGGCTCAAAGGAATGAGAATAATTCAAGAAAATATTTTCCACCAAATATTTTCCACTTAATATCCATATTAAAATTGAGATGTAATTCCTTATACTATAATAAATGGTGTATTATTCAATTTGGACTTATGAATAAAAATTTATGAGGCTTGTAAGGTATGTTTTTTTATTTTTCATTAAAATTAAAGAAAGGTTAAATGTTTATTTAGTGTCTTAAAGTTAAGTATTTGAAAACGTTTTAGAAATTTGTGACATTAATGGCTATAAGGAAATAGTTTAATATACCCTTAATGTGGAGATAAATATTGGTAAATATTATGGGTCTCATCAGGCTGGAGATAAAAAGATAATAATGGAGAATAATTAAGTAAGTTTATCTAAAATGGGTTATTTTGGAAAGAATATTCAATAACCCACATGTCATAATTTTAGGGAAAATAACCCATGAAATTTACTATAAATAATTGGGAAATGATTCAAGTGGGGTAATATAGGTAATGATTCTAAAAAATCCAAAGCGTACAAAGAATTAAATTAATATGATTAATTAAATGATTTTTCCAATAAATCTTCAACCTGTGGTTTAATGTTTCAAATATAAGGAATAAGGATACTATTTAATATAATTAACCAAGATAATGATCATCAAAGCTAATCTAAAAAAGAAACCTCTAAATCCAAGGGAATGGGGATTGGCTTATGTAATCACTAATACTAAGGTGAATCATGGAAAGAAAGTGGTGAAAGTTTTACTTGTTATTAATTCAATATTATTTAATATCACTTTTTTAGATTCTATTTATTATTTCATATCACATAAGTTTTGTAGAAATATTTAAACAACACCTAATTACATGAAGGTTGGGTTATTGATGAAAACACAAAGTGGTGAAATCATTACACCTCTAGTATATTACTCTTCTATAATTAAAATTTGGGGAAGTAATATCCCATAAAAGCATTTTATTCTTCTTTTAATATAATTTGATTCTATATTGGGGATGGATTGGTTTTCCTTATAGATTTTTTGGGAGAGGGAAATCTCTTTAAATATCTCAATACATTATTTTATTCAAAATAAGTACAATTAGAATTATGAATCACCATTGGGAACTCATTATCTAGTATGGACAGTATTGCCTTATGAGAAATCATATCTTGCTCAAATAATTATGATAATGGATAGGATCATCCTTAAAAACATTCCTATTAAAAGGGAATGTTCTATTTTATTCCCAAAATAATTGTATGTTCTTCCTCCTAATAAAGAGGTTTAGATCCCAATTAAAATTATTCCCATATATATTAGCATATAAAAGAGTTAATTTATAATAATATCTTCTCAACTAGAATAGTTTGAGAAGAAAATATAATAAAATTTATACAGGGGTTTTATATACCCTTGTGCATCACCATGGAGTTCCCTATTCTCTTTGTTAGGAAGAATGATGGATTAATTTGTCCATAAATTGATCCTAAATAGGTTAAAAAGTTCACAATAAATAATAAGTATCATCTATCATAGATTGGAGACTTGATTGATCAACTAAATGTGGTTCAATGGTTCTATAAATGCAGTACTTTTATTAGGATATCATTAACTGATGTTTAAAGTTGTGGATATTCCAAATACTATATTTTATACAAAATATGTATAGATGAGTTCATAGTTATTTCATTTATATTTAAAAATTCTCTAACAATATTCCTGTAATTGATTAATAGAGTCTATATATATTACCTAAAAACATATGGTCATTATAGATGATATTCACTTATATTATAAAAGTAAGTAAGAATATATGGGTGTTTGAGTTCTTTGTTAAATATTTTTTGAATGGAGAATTTGTTTCTAAATTACAATAATTGTGAGGTATATATAGAGAAATTCACATCCATACAGAATGTAATCATATGATTTGTCATATATATTAACACTTTAAAGTCTAATTCAATTGAAGAAGGAGCCGGAAAAATATATGTAACATAGATCTATAGATTTTTTGTATTGGATGGGTACTATAAATGGGTTGTGAGAAAATTACCATGATTTTTAAACCCAATAACTATTATAATGTGGAAAATAATTTAAGTGTTTATGAATTGGTTGATGTGAGGAGGTTTTTAAGGAGTTTAAGAAGATTCCAGTCACTATGCATTTTCACTTAATATCCTCAATTGAAGAAGAGTTTTTTTATATAAATAAATTATTCAAAAAAGGTAAGGGAAAATTTACAGATGAAATATGATAAAACGATTTATTATTCCTAATATAGTTGAATTCCAATTAAAAAATTACTTAATTCACGATCTGGAGTTATTAGTGGTAATATTTTCATTGAATATGTGGAGGAATTATCTCTATGGAGTGAAGTGTGAAAAATATATTGATCATAAAATATTATATTATATATTTACATATAAATAACTCAAGAAGAACCATTAAATTTTTTTATATATGATCAAACATGATGGCTACCCAGACTATTTCTATTTTAAAAAGAAAAAAAGTGGAAGATTCTATAAGTAGAAAATACAATTTAACCTTATCTATGATGAGAATCGAAGGGAATACAATCTTCTTATACATGAAAAGGATAGACATGTGAATCATATAGGATGTTTTGAAATCCTTCCTTGGTCAAATGATTTCTCAGCCATGTATCTTGGATAAGATGATGGTGAAACAAAGGGATTGTGTAGAGATACCAATAAAGTTTAAAGAAATAAGGGGTAAATATTATATTTAAATATTGATATTGATAGGGTTTTGATATTTAAGACAAAATTATTTGTATCATTATATCCTGATAAATAGAAGGATATATTAAATGATGCTCATAACTAAACATTCTCTATACACCTAAAGAATACAATATTGTATAGAGATTTATAAGAGGACTTCTAATGGGAAAATATAATGAAGGAAATTATTGAATATATATCATGATTATTGATATTATAAAAAATTAATAAAGAATAGAATAATTACAAGGGGATGATTCAATAATTTCCCATACCAATATGGAAATGGTAAACAACACCATAGATTTTTCATAGGTATTTTGAAGGCATAAAAAGGAAACAATTCCACATGGGTTTTGGTGGATTTACTTAAAAAGATTACTCATACCATCACCATTCATGAAGAATTCACAAAATACAATATTTCCAATATCTATATCATAAATGTACTAAGATTTTATATAAAACCACTATTAATTATATCTAATCAATATCGAAGGTTCAATTCAATGTTTTGGATGATTCTTGAAAAGGAATTGAACAAAAAGATGATCTTTAGTAAAACATATCATCCTTTGACATGTGATGAAACTGATACCATTAAAACACATCTAGATATGTTCAAATAAAGATGTATAGACATTATAATAGAAAAAGATCAAAATTTCTTTCTGGACAAGTTCTCATACAACAATTGCTTCCAATCAAGTATTCAGATGACCCCATATGAATCCCTTTATGGTAAGAAGCATAGAACCCAAAAATATTAGGATGAAGTTGGATATGATAATCTATTATGACTAAAACAAGTTAAAAAATTATAGAGAAGGTTGAATCTATTCAATAACACATTATAGAAGTTTAGAATCGACCAAATATTTATGTTGAAAATCATTAAAGATAATTAATGTTTGTGTTTAGAGATAAAGTATTCCTTATGATATATCTGTAAAGAGTTTAATGAGGTTTGTAAAGTATGGAAATATAATTTCTAGATATATTATAACCCTGTAAATTTTTATTGCATTGGCATTGTGACCTATTAAATAGAACTCCCACTAAACCTATATAATGTTCATAATGTGTCTCATGTATCCCTCTTAAGGGGATAATTATTTTATCCCTCACATGTATTGAATCCATAGGTGATATAGATGGAACATGATGACTTTGATGAGTAGAATCCAATGAAGATCTTGGATCATAGGGATAAAATGCTATGAAACAATGAACCCCAACTTATCAAAGTATTATGTTTAAATCATATGTAGAAAGGGGAAATATAGAAACCTGAGGATGTTATAAAGAAAAGATACCCCTATCTATTTTCATATTAAAGTTTGAGTTGGAATTTGAGGATGATATTTCTAAATGGGGAATAATATAACATCTCATACATTTATATGGAAAATTATTTCCTTAACAATCATATAGTTAAATGTATTCTTTAATTATTATAGTATAAATAAATCTTATAAGTCATGTAATAAAATAAACATCATTTTATTTCATAACATAAAATTAAAACTTAAGGATGAATAAATATATAACATCAATATGAGTATAATTGGAAAAAAAATATAAATAATAATAGTAAAATTTAAAAATATAATGGATTGTGGTCTTCTAGAAATAAAAAAATGCAAACAATACTTTAAAAAAATAAATCATTAAAATTAATATTGTAATATTGAAAATAAACTATAGATAACCTTGAGATAAAATTCAGAGAATGAATAATTATGGAAATAATAGTTATTTATTGGATGTGTAGTGATTATATGATGATTAGAAGAATTATTATTATAATAATAACCTAGAAATTAGAATAGTAACATGAATACAAGAATAATTACCTAACCATTGAAATTGTAAAATAACCATTATTGTGAATGATAAATTCATTTTTATTACGAGTAAAATAAGTAAATATAAGTATCAACGTACCATAAGATAATTACTAGAACAATGTAACATAATGTGAAAATAAGTATACTTTTTTAGTTAAACATTTTTTACATTATTTAATAAAATACTAATTTTTATACAAAAATTAATGTTTAGAATAGATAATTTTCGAAATTTATTTTTGTTAAATGTTTGAAATTTTTAGAGTAATTTAATTTAAATTAGGTAAGGGTGGTGTTTTGATAATTTTTATAAGTAGTGAAATATAGGGGAAGATATAAAAATACGTTAAAATACAATATTTTTTATTATTGTTTTTATAAATGATTGATTTAATTGTGAATTATATAAGAATCATATGGTTCATTTTCAAATTCATTAATTATTTTATATAGTTACAAGAACCAATACTATTTATAATTTTGAGAAAAAAAATTTAATAAACATTTTTTTCAAAAAAATCTCTCTCCATTCAATTATAAATACACACCTTCTCCACCCAGTTTTATCCACTTTTAAAACATATAACTTTACCATATATCTGAAAAATTCTCTCAGTAAAAAACATGTTTCGGGTGACCACTTAATACCTAAATACTATTCCAAGATGAATTATCATTTAGTCTAAAGTAGTCATATCAAGGAAGAAGTGTATGTTATCCATATAAAACTCTTAAAAGTATTTTCATATTATTTCTTATTCTTCCTCTTTAAAATTTCATTAACTAGAATCAAATCATAAAGTAAAGGATTTAATGATATTTTAAAGTAATTGTTAATATCATGAATTAAATTAAATCCATTTCATAGTTGTTTAAAATAATTATCGGATCATAGATAGGTTAAAACTACCTATACAGTCATTGTTAGAATAAAATATTATCAAATTTAATATATGGTTTTAAAAATGTATTTCATGAATCATTATATATTTTTTAAAATAATTAATATTTTTGATAGAAAATTTTTCTAACATTAATAGTATAAAAAATTAATAATAATGATCAATTTAACTAACTAAAATAAAAGTTCTGAGACACGTCAAATGAATTAAATCCATTTAGGATTTTCTATTGTAATCTGATACTTATATAATAATATAATGATATATAATACATATGTTAAGACTTATAAATATTATGAACCGTTAAAAAAACCTTTAAATTTTACTATTATTACTAAAACATTTGTTTATTTTTGGAGTGGAAAACCCAAGATAGTCCATACGAGTATATTAATATAACAAATAGTTAATATATGATAATAAATTAATTAAAATATATTAAAATAACATTAATATGTTCTATAGTATCAAATTAACATATGGAATTAAAATATTCAAGAGTTTAGAGGATGGTCCCAGCAAGTCAGGATCGGGGTACGGTGATGCCTTCCATACTCTCTATTTCAGTTTATGTTAAATCTTTCTTTGTTCTCCACTTATAAATTGTCTAAATATTTTCTATATATCTTACTAAATTTATTTTTTTCATTTTTCCCTTTCCATATTAGGGGGATATAATTTTTTTCTACTTCTTTTTCAAATAATTTATTTTAATTCAATCCTTTTTAAACTATATATGGGGAACATTTCCATCCCTTTTCATTTTCATTTATTGATCCTTTAATTATTATTTTATACTATTATTTTTTAAACCTCATTATTATTCAACAAATATAATGGTTCTTTTATTTTTTTGGGTAAAAACCTTTTGTCTTTATTATCATTGAATGTTGTTTTAACAATCTCTTTAAATTTTGATAAAGGCGTTCATTTCTATGGCTTACTCTTCAACAATTATAATGACATTTTCTTTACTTTGAGATATATATTCCAAGACTATTATTTTTTATTCACTTATAAATTCATTATATTAACTAACCCTTCATTTTATTTGGAATATAAAAAATACCTTAAGGTTTTATGGTTTTTAATATTATTATTAACTTATTTTATTCTCTTAGTTTATTTCATGTTTATGTTTTATATAAGTTTATTTTCAATGTGGCACCCATACAAATGAAACAATATGATTCTATTTGTGAACATAATGTTTTAATCCCCTAATTAACAAGGTAATTCTTACATCACATGAGATACTATGTATGGTGACAGATTAATAAGTCAATCACATTGTGTTATGTTATATTAGAAATGATCCTCAACATAACTTCATAATGACATGTATTATGTTTGTGACACATTTTTGTGATTATCATGAATACCATTCTATAATTTATTCTATTCCATTTTTTCATGTTATTATTTATTATGATCCAATTTTATGACTCTATGATTAATCTTTTTGATACATATGATATCTCATTCTCAAGATTATTATGATTTTACTCTAATTTGGAATTTTATCTTTCCATGTTCCTCTATGTATGTAACCTAGGAATCTCATGAAATAATAGGAGTACAAATATATATGATATCCTACTATTAACATGGAATAAAAGATTATGTAGTGTGTTTAAAAATGTTTTATGTATAACTAATCCAAGACAATCAGAAGACATATAGTCTTTTAGGTGTCTTTTTTATGCTTTTGAAGTAAAAAGTAATGTAATATTATGTGTTTGAAATATATTTCCTAATAATATTCTAATTTATTTATTATATATCCAAATTGAAAAGTAAGTAAACTTAATCAAACAAAACAATGGTATAAATCATGATTCTTTAAAATGGATATTTTTTCATGATTTTGGGATACCAAGAGTGTTGATCAATGACTATGTCTCCCAATTTAACAAATATTCCCCTAAAATATTATTAAAAATTATTTTTCATAGAAAATAAATCAAGAGGAAGTTTTAAATTGAGAACTAAAACCTATTATTGAATTAAATAATAAAATATTGAGTATAAAACATAATTATACATTTTGGGAAAATAATAACGAATTTAAAATTTCACTTGGAATGTCTATGTTGTTAAATCATTTAATCTATTCATGGAACTCAAATATTGATGATATTTATAATCGAAGGTAAAAAAAATTAAAACAATATGGATTTTGAAAATAGGTTTTTAAAAATAAATTATTTTCAAGAAATAAGATGCATATCAGAATTCAAAATTTTATTAGTAATATAAGCGAGCTTAACGAGATCATTTCATTTTGGGATGGTAAATATAACTTATATATAATTTATTATTATATAATTCAAGATTGTAATTATTTTAAGGAAATATTAAATCATGATAGTTGGGGAATTTTACTAAAATATAAATATAAACTATTGGAACCATGTGCATTCAAAATAGTGATCAGAAAACCTTAAGTTAAATGGTCAATGTATCAAATTTTAATAAGACATGGAAACAGTATAGTATGTGACCAATTTAAAATTAAATTTAATACTACACATGTTTGTTAAGATAATGACATTAAATAAGAAAATTCTAGGAGATAAGTCATTTATATTTATTTTCTTTTATAATAAATAATAAACCATATTATATAAAACTGATTTAAATATAATAAACATAGTTTTTTAATAAAAATAACTATGAACAATTTAAAATAAAAAGTTTACAACTATTGAGTTCATTAATGAGAATCAAGTCATCACATGTTTCAATCCCTACCAAATAGGTGGATCATTTTTTCCTTTTCTATGTTATGTACAAAAAACTACATGGCATGTCCATGTCACTAAAGAAACATATAATTTATTGAAAATTTCATGTATTCAGTTTTATATTTTGAAATAATTATTGTTTATTAATCATCACACTTCCAAAGGAGGATTTTTTTACCACCTCTAATTCTTCACATACAAAGTGTTGATCTTATCATACTCATTTATTTTATTTATTTATTTAATCTCTATTGTTCCCCCTTTCTATTTATCTATTTTATGATCATATTTTTTTTGGCTAATCTAAAAAGTAATGAATAATTCTAAAATTTCCACCTCATCATATAGTAACCCAATTTTAAAAACATTTCATTCCTGGACTGATTCTTGATATCATTACACTATGTTATATATTTCTAATTTTAATTCCATTTTATTATTTTTCAATTATGAATTTTTTTTAATATAATTCATAACATATCCACCCAAAAATAATTTCCCATGGGATTTTCATTAGAGACTCACTATATTATTAAAATTTCTTGTGTTCTAATTTATTAACATGAATATAAAACAAACACTTTTTCATATGTTTAAAATTTACCTATATGAAAAATGATATGAATATAATAGATGTCATCTTTTTTATTTAAATTTCCATTTTTTTATCCTCTTTATGAACCTTAATACTATATTTACAATATCCAATATTAAGTCATAATTAAACCTAATTCATTGATAAAATCACTCTTGTACTTAAAATATTTACTCTCTTTATTCTTCTTTTAATATAAAACATAGTTATTTATTTTTAATTATGAGTGATGGAATAAAATTTAAATTCAAATTCTTCTAACATATTGGTTCTTGAGATGAGAATAAGAATTAAGTATGTGGTAAAGGGAGTTTTTATATTTATCTGTTATACATATCTTTATACAAAGTAGAAACCTAACCACATACTTTATTCTGATGGATGTTTCATTTTTTCTAATTTTATAATATTTCATTTTTATGGTCATTAGTTCCAAAAAATTAAAAAAGATATTTTAAAATTTTATATTGATTTTAAAAAGTTATTTTTTTTCTCATTATTTGAGGGATATTGAGGAGAGACTTTTATTATTGAAATAGTTAAAATGTTTTTAAACTTTTAATTCATTTTCTAACCTTAATTTTTCATATTTTCCTACCATCTCTCCACTATATAATTTACTAGAAAAGTTACTCTTGAATAATTCAATACTTGTAGAAAAATTATGATAAATTATATTTAATATAATCTTATAGAAACATTTTTAACCAATTAGGATAGAGAATAAATTGAATTTAAATTTCATGAGTGAGTATTTATCCATGATAAAAGGTAAGCTAATAAAAAAACTCTAAAAAAATATATGAAATTAAATTCATGATGTGAAAAATTTTGGAAAATATGGATAAATATGTATTATATATTTGAAATTATTTCGTAATGGAAACAGATTCTATATTGATATAAATGGCATGTAATAGATTAATCGAACAACTCTATCTTTAGTATGGATAATTTAATTAGTTTTTTATAATATTTCTAAAGGATTATGTGTGGGGGAATTTGATAAGAATAAATTAACAGTTACTTTAATATAATTTTTATTTAAAATATGAATAAATTTACCCTTTTCATTATTATATTTAGTATCATTCATAATTTTTATTGATAATTAATAATATTTTAGTCATTTAAGTAAATTAGAATAAATTATACATCATAAAATGTAAAAATATGAGAATTATAAAAAATATATATAATTAATTAAATATATGGAATGTATTTTTATATTCACCGACCATGTAAATTTATTAATACAAGATACAATAATAAATAATTACTCAATGAAAAAATTCAATATATACATGAAATTACTATCAATAATATATATTTAGTGCACCACCTATCACTCATTATTATTGGGTCATGCTGACATGTCTATGTTTTGAACTATCATAGTTGATGAACTAAATGGCATATACCTTGACCACGCTAACAACGGAGCCACAAGATTCAAGGACCAGTGAGTAGTTACAGAAAGAAAATACTAAAATCATCATTAACTTGGGGCACATCATGTGATTTTATACATGTTATTCCTATAAAAAGAAGCCTAAGTAGCCAATCCATGAATATGATAAGAAGTCATGGATACAGTCTTTTTACTTGTGATTATTATAGGCTAAAGTTATATTCATTTTCTTTCTATTTTTTGTTACTAATTTATTCATATAACTCTCTAATTATCAACTCTATTCAAGGTAAGTATTGAGTTCTCTCTCCAGTCCTTATCCAACCTAACAGTTCTGGGAGGCTAAATAAATTTAATTAAAGGATTAAGATAAGGTGTAATTTATTTTATTGTAATTAATATTTTAGTTTAAGATGCCTAGATATATGAATTTTACTAAAAATTCCTTTATCCTCAATTTTACTACAAGTGTATTTAATTTTTTTAATGCTAAAAAATTAAATTGAATTTTTTATTTTATTTTCAAATAAATGGGTATTATTTTGAAAATAATAATTGTCAAAAATATTTATTTAATTAAATAATTTTATATTTAAGAATCATCATAGTCTAGTAATTCATTTATATAAAATATATTAATTATTTAAGGCCAATATAGGGTACAAATTATAATAATTAAAACTATCATTTGAAAATTATTAAATTTATTTATTTATTTACATTTAATATATACATAGTAAGAATAATACTATATTTTTTAAAATTAATTATTTTATAAAAATATCATCACAAACAAGCCTCACTAGGAATCTAATATCTAATTATATAAACCTCATTAGTAAATCTCTTATTGTATGTTTTGGTCTATTTTGATTCTTGTTTTTTTGAGTTTTTTTCATGATTTGAACTATGGTCAATCAATATTCAATTCTTATGGGGATTAATATTTTACTTCAATAAAGAACTTATAATTATATTTAAAGATATATGATAAAAGTTATACGATATAAAGAATATTTTCATGTCCCCTACACAGGTATGATACACAAATTGAGAATAATTTTCAATTTTTTATGATTTTGGAATTTTGTTTTAATCATTTATTTTAAAAAATTTATTTATTCCAAACATTATCAATTGAAATCAAAGAATATATCTTCCAAGATTAATTATAATTTATTTTATATAGATAAAATTAATTTTTAGAATGAGTTGAACCTCTAAATAAGAAACAGGTTCATTCTAGTGAAATAGCCTAAATAATTTTTTATGGACCTAAAAAGAGGGTAGAAATCCATATTGGGTTATTATGATATTTTTTTCTTTAAAACTAAATATATATTATAAAATTATTGTTTCTAGAGGATATGTTGTACAACTTAATGGAATCATTTTTGGAAAACTGGGATAATCTAGAAGTAAGAGATAAAGTGGAAGTGGATGATAAAGTGGTGAAAGTAAAGGAGAAAACATAATATGGTTGAAGGAAGTGTAGATGGAGTATTTAAATTTCATATGATTAAATTTGAATAGATAAGTAAGAATAACTCATCATTTCTTCATAGAGTTATGTAAGAAAAAATAGGATGTATTAAATTGTTTTTTGGGTATCAAGAATTGAGGCAATGTATCTTATGGTGGATTTTACCAATCAAAGGGTCATCCCCATTGGATAGAAAGTACTTGAGTTTTCAATGATGAGTGGAAAGTGATGGAACTAGATATCCTAGAAAGAATCATCTATAAATATATGAGTTGGATTAAGTATTAAGTTATATTTAAGTCTTTTAATTATCTTCCATTAATATTATTATAAGAAAATCCTCCAAGATATTGTTTCAAATATTTTGGGTTGTAGTTTTTCTTGAAAATGTTGGTTGGTAATGTTTCTGTGTTTTATTGGAAGAGGAGTTGAAGAATGTGTTGGTGTTTCTTGGTGTTTTCCAAAAAAAAATATTGTATGAAAACCACGAGAAAAGGAAATTTTCCAGGAATTTATAATGAAGACCATGAGTTCGAGTACATGGATCGAGAGGTCTATTAAGCGAACCATGAGGCTGAATTTGTGAAAACCATGAAATATGATTGTGGTTGGTGGACCGTGATGTCAAGTACGTGGACCAAAAAGTATTTCCATAAATCACCAAATGATTTTTTGGTCATAAGTGGGTAATTTTAGGGCCACCCCTGTAGCAACTCTTGTTTATCATTGTGAGGCTTTCAAATATTTCTAGAAATATATCAAAAGTTAGGGGCTGAGTTAGTATGGGATTCTGAGGCCCAAAGAGCCTCGGTGTCGAGATATTAAAAATATTAAAAATATTTTATCACATAGATAATTTTTTTTAACAAATATGAAATAAGTCTCAAGTGGATTTTCATATCATAAATTTGAGACTGTGGTTGAGTTTAGAATGTGGGCTTTACCCTAGGTACGACATAAAATTTTGTGAGCATCGGGTTCCTATAAGATGGAGAGAATCTTTAGGGTGTTAAATAGAGTTTTATTAGATTAATAAAATTAAAAAATAAACCCCTCCACCTTGTGTTATCACACACAAATATTAGAGGTAGGATCCCACATGCACGATGGATGACTTGAGGCCATGGATGGGAGAGGAGGCAATATTGACACCTTTTTATGTCATTGATGGTCATTGTATCGAGGTGTATCAGGTTTTAGATGTTTCTTTGGACACAAAGCATCGGTGTTTCTCCCTGAGGTAGTTAGATTTACTAGCTTTACATCATTATTACCTTTTATGCGTTATTTTATGGTTTTAGAGCCTCACTACAACTGATAGAGATCTCTAAAGGGTAGATCTATGGGTTTCTATAGAAAATGTGGATTTTTGGGTGTCTTGGAGAAGATTTCCATTCATAATTCCCATTAACATGGTGTGTAGTGTATGAACACACACCATGTGTTCTTCTTATGAATTTTGAGAATTATATTTTATGTATTGGGGGTACATGACATATAGTGACCCAGTTCCATGTGGCCAGGATACATGGCTAGGGATACCACATTGAATGATATAGTCATGTGGAAGTACATGACCAGGTACATGGAAATAGGGTTATGTACATGGGAATGGAATGATAACATATCCAAGTGTCCAGACATATAATATACCTTTTGTACAGAGGGAATATGCTACATGGGCTGACATGGAAATCAATCTGTGTATGGGAAAGGGCATGTCCATAAGATCGGGGAGGGTCACACTCTGTGCAACATTAGTACACTCCATGTATTTTTATTTTATACACTGAGCTCTAAGACAAGAAACATCTTGCAGATGGTTTGTGAGAGACACACAATGTACTGAGGGTACATCTTGTGTACTCCCCTTTGAGTTTTCTCTTTCATGTGTCTAAATCTTCAAGACATAGATGGTAGCCTTTGAGTAGCCTATATTAAGTAGTTTTCCAAAAGTGTAGTGATGATTTCTATGGTGTTGGCATGTAGGATGTGATGTGATGTGACATTATTGGGTCTCTTGTAAGAGATTCACATACCAGTAAGGGTTGAGTGAGTTCCCTTAGTCTATCCCTGTGATGGTACATTGTGGCATTATGTCCTTAGCATAGAATTGTGATCCCCTAAACAGAATGATATCATATAGAGTTAGTATATACCTCTAGGAGGATGGCGTGGGATCCTTTAAAATATCAACTTCCCAAGATGGGGTTTGTGGTATCATTATAAACTTCATACATAGGGTGTTGATTCCCTATCTATCATTTTCACCTAGTAGGGCTTGTGGAATCATCGATTATAACATCCCCTACTTTTAAAACAATTTTAGTTGGGTTTTTGGAATTAGTTGGTGTAGGATCCCTTATATATTGGGTGGTCCCATTAGGGTATGTGGTATCATTGTGAGTACAATACTCTACTTGGTGATTGGATTCATATTTGGGTTTTTGATATATCTTAGTGGTTCTGGGTGTGATGATTTTTATGTATGTCCTAGATTAAGACTCAGTAGGGTTTTTGGAATCCCCCAGAAAACCTATGTGTGATCCCCTATCTATGTGAAATGATATATGTAGTTTCTATATTCGTTTTGTGGTGTCCCTCAATAGTTATGGGTGTGATCCTATTTCTGAGTGATGATATCTTTTGAGTTTCCATTAGGGTAAATAGATTCCCCCTTTAAGGATGGGTGAGATCACCCACCTGATTAAATATATTCGATGAGTTATAGTTTTACTTTATTCATGGATACATCTTACATGCATGTTCTCTTAGATGTATGCCACTTGGGATAGCGGGGACATGCCACCGGTTTACTGAAACCCAATGGATTTTCTTATCTTTGATGTCACATTGGGAATGGTGGAGTTGTTCCTGAGGGATTTAAATCTCACATATTTTCCATCAGGGATTAAAAAGTTGAACCATATTATTGTTACCTCTTGAATGAGTTCCATAATGGAATGGAGGACTCATGTAGTGGGATCTTCTAGACGGGTGTACCCTTTGAGCCTCGAGTAGAATCCTATGGATGGTTGTGAGGTTAGGACCTCATGAAAATTGGAGTCTAAGATGAGTATATCTGGGTTAGTCTTGGAATCATTATAGTGATTCCATATATATTTATTGACATACCATGTGGATTGAGATTACTAGTCATGTATAGCTGAGGAGTGTTTGAGATCGAGTTTCTTGTTCTCTCTCAATTGGGTTTTCTCCTCAAGAATTTGGTTGAGAAAACCCTTTCTTTTAATTCCACCCTTTTATATTGGGTCTTTTGGTCACCTACTAGGAATTTATATACTCACCTATGGATGGGTTTTTCTTGAACATTTCATTTCTTATGAAGATGATAGGCCTTTTGATGAATTCCTAGGAGGACCCAAAGTAGATAGAGTATAATGAGATAGAAAAATGATGTGTATATCTTTTCTTAACTAAGGTGTTTTTTGGAGGTTGAATTTGATAGCAGTTCCCTCCTTTTGAGTCAGTTGGAATCTTTTTCAGCTTTTAGTGGGCCTGTATTTTTTCATTTTACATTTTTCGTACTTTTTTTTACTCTGATTGTGGGATAGATGTGAGAATTCATTTTGTATCATATGTTTTATTATCTCTACACTATTTCATGGAGATGGATTTGGGTGTGTGCATATAGGTACTATATTATAAGGCCTCCCATGTTTGTGATATACCTAATAGGTGTTGGTTTATATCCCCTTACCTATTAGAGGTAGGTTTGGGGTAGTTTTGGCTTCATCCCCATTGGGAAGGGTTGTGATAGATTAGTATTAGAGGAGGTACCTCCTCATAACTAGTGTTTGTAATTGTCTAGCCATGAGCTTGTTTGGGTTTATAGAAATAGTGTTAAGGTTTTTTTTATTGGATTTCAGGCCTCGAACTCCAATATTGGTGTGATGGCTGACATATCCATTCATTAGGAATCTGATAACCTTCTTTTTGACCAGAAAATATAGGAACTAGTTGCAGGGAAAATTTAGTAAACGCGTCATATAGGACTGCATTGTTATTTCCATGTCCTTGTCAAGTCAACTCTGATATGTACTCTTGATAGTGGTTCAACCTGATTCAATTTCATTATTCCACCATTATGACATCCAGATATATTTTCATTAAAGGGTTGTTATAACGATACTCCAAGTGATGAGGCTTTGGTGTAGGGAACTAGTCTGCATGTGGTACCTCTGGGTGCTCTCCCAGTCGATCCACCACCCATTGAGAAACAGTTTATGCTGACAGTTTAAATTGAGGATGTTTGTAGGCTGAGTGTGTTTTATGAGTTTCATAGGTAGATACCAAACTGTTATCATGTTGATCTTGACACCTAATTAGATAATGACTGGCTTAAGGCAGTCACGTGTATTTTACATCTTGTGAGGACCTATCCCGGTCATATGGCGGTCCCATTAGTGATTATTATGAGGGGATGAATTGGGAGATGATTGATTCTCATGTCACAGACCCATGATAAGATGACACTCACTTGGATGATGTTTGAGTGGCTCTTTGGGGAATATTTTCATCCAACCACATTGTGATATGTATGTATTCATGAGATTTTTTAGCTTTGATAGGGTAGAATATCAATGGAAAACTATTCATATAGGTTCAAAAACCATTCAAGATACACCCTAGATATGGTTTGAGGTTCATTTTTCTGAGCAAGGACCTTCAAGTAGGGATTATGCTGAGAGAATCATCCATCAGTATTATCACTATGTATTCCCACTTATGTTGGTGTGCTTGAGAGGACCTTGGTGGTGGACAGATTTATGGATGAGGAGAATATAACTATTGGTATTGGGAACAAAAGGGTTTTTCCTAAATATCTAGTAGTTGATGGTATGATCAAGGATCTCGGCATGTGATACACTTCAGGAGATGATCCATAGATGGAGGGTCTATGGATCAAGGTTCCAAGGCCAGATCTATTAATCCATGAGGGAAGCGGTGTTTCAGTTATGAAAAATAGGGATATCTCATGTGATATTGTCTTACCCATAATGCTATTAATAGGGATACATTCAATGGAATTCACTTACAAAGACAGTAACAGGATAACGGAGTTCCACAATATAGTGGGTGTAGTGGGGGAGATGGGAGATCAGTAAGAGGTGGTAGAAGGTTCAATTGGTTTCCACTATGACCCCCAAGAGTTTTGCACCATGCTTAGGGATCCAGATGGAGGGGTATAGGATAACTATAAGCTAGGAATTCCTATGAACTAGAGTCTCTAAGGATTATTTGAGGTACTCTTTGCATCCTTTTTTACTTTCTCAATAGTATTTTTAGAAAATTTTTTGATGTACCCATTTCCTTCCACTTCTTGATATAGGTTTATCTAGTGTGACATGGGGAGTTGGTATATACCTGTGATGGTGATGTTTGACAAGGATTCAGACTCACTAAAAATATGTATTCTTCCCCCACTGAGACACTTTTTATTAGGTGATACAAAACCATGCGGGTGAGTTAGTGTCACCCAATGTGGATAATGTTGAGGTGTGGTGGATGAGTTCTTTTGAATTATGTGTTTGGTGTAGGTTTGTGTATTGAGGTTTTAGAGTAGACCTGGGTTTTTTTAGTCCTTTTGATACCAAGGGATCCTTTTTTCTTGACCTATGTGCTTGGAGGATCCAACTAATATGTTCAAAGGTCAGGTACTCCTATCTGTGGTGTGACCTAACTCTGGTGGAGGGGGAGCCTCATAAAAAATCTTTTCATAATGGTAAATAGAGGACCTAATATACATACCTTAGTGTGGGTTGGTTTCTTACCATCCATGCTCAGATGTTTTCTACCAGTGGGTGCAGTAGTGTTTTCAGCCTATGGGACAGAGTTTTCCCCTTTTATAGTGGAGTGATCCCAGACCAAGTAGGATAATCTCATGTATTGGTGGATATAGACTTATAATATGTGGCTATTATGACCCATGGAGGATCAGTTCTATGATCTTTTAGTTTCCTTTTATGGTGTTGGTTGATTTGAGGATTTCTACTGGAGGATGTTTCGAGTTTTCCTCCCCATTGAGAGTTGTATTCTTCATAAAATGTCACTAAAGAGAAACTTTGATGTTTGTGCTAGTATATTGGAGGACTCATGTGGATATTTATGAGTTAAGTTGATTTTGTAGGTTTAAGGATGAAGGGCCTAGTAAGACCCATTGCTCTCTTGGGTAGCCCTTTGTTTTTCATTGATACCTTCATGTTCTTGGAGTTATAGTTTCACATGAGAAACTTGAGGATGATATGACTTATGTCTAGTTGTTAGTGGTTTCCCCTTCACATTTTTAGCAAGTCAAGGTGGCAGAAAATGTAGACTTTATATTTGATATCTTTCATGACTGGATATCCACTAGACATGTTCTTGATGTCTTTTATGGTGGGGAGTATGTTTACCTTCTTAGGATTGACAATGGTACTATTCACACTCGGAGATGATGTGTTGAGGATGTTCATTTTCTAAAGAGGTACACCAAGGAGAGGGTTGTGCGTGCCAGGTTAAGAAAAACATTTTTCTTTTATAGATCATGTTCATTATTTATGTTTTCATGGTATTTTTATTGCTCCAGCATCAGTGTAACACCGTTGAGTCCATGTTACAGAGGCCCTATAGGTCATCATTGTACTAGTCAGATCTAGTAGGAGATAGACTTATGTTCCTAGAGTTGGTGATAACAATATATTTTGAGTGTGTAGTTCTCTAGGGGCGGATGATGAATATCAGGTTATGCCAGCCTCTATGTCGGTTAGTTAGGTGGTGCAACACTAGACCATGTGAACATAGTTATATAGGATTATTGGTTTCCATTCAATATTCATATCTAAGAACACATTTTCATTATTTTTTTTATTATGTCAACTTGGTTTGAGATGGAAGATAGATCAAGGATATCCTTTGGAGGTACCTGATGGTGTTTATATCTTTCCAAAAGGGACCCTTTTGGTCTTTTAGTTCCCCAGAGTGAATATTTTTCGACAACATGAGAATCCTTTGGTGAGGTCCCTGGTATGGTAGATTCAGTTGAGAGCTCAGTTTTTATCCCGTGTTCATATGATTTATCTTTTTAAGAAAATATACTTGAAGGTGGGGAGAGTATATTAACTCTATATTTTCCATGTAAGTCTTGGGAATATTGATGAGAATATTTTTGAAGAGAGGTGCTGATTCAGAAGGGGATTTTGGGGCCAAGAGAGCATTGGTGTGGCGATATTAAAAATATTAAATATATTATATCATGCAGACATAGTTTTCCATAAAAATGAAATAACACCAAAGAGGAATTTCAAATTGTAAATCTGACAATGTGGTTGAATTTAGAACATGGGTTTCACCCTAGGCATGACATAATATCTATCAGCGTCGATTCCTGAAAGAGGGAGAGAATTAGTGGGGTGTTAAATGAAGGTTTATTAGTTTATTAAAATTACAATAACAAAAACCTACCCCTTGGGTCCCCATTCATAGAGAAGATAAGTACGATCCACCTTCTTTTTTGGGTGACCTAGGGCTATAGAGAGGATAGAAGGTACAATCGAGCACTATTTCTTTACCGATCTTTACTGGATCAAGGTGCAATAAGTTCCAGACATTGTTTTGGACATAAATCATTGGAATTTCACCACATGGTAGAAGGATTTATAAGAATTAAATTACAATCCCCTTTGATTTATTTTTTAAGGTTTTAGGGCCTTATTATGAGTACTATAGATCCCTTAGGTCTATATTTGTGGGTTTCTATGGAAATCAGGTAGTTTTGGGTGTCTTAGAGGTAATTACCATTTATAATTATTGTTCACATGGCATGTATAATAGTGTCACACGTTTTTTGTTCTTACCATGAATTTTTTCAACTACATGTTGTGTATTGGGGGTACACCTCATGTAGAGAGCCTAGGATGTGTGGCTGAGGGACATGGCCAAGGATTCTATGATGATGGATATTGTCATGTGGAAGTATATGCACAAGTAAATAGACATGAGGTGGAATATACAAGCACAGTTTGAGAACATGTTCAAGTTTCTGTATAGTCAATACATATCATATACTGAGGGTACACTTCATATAGGATAGTTTCCCAGTCATCCATGTATGGGCATGAACACACCCAAAAGTTTGGATGAGGTCACACATTGTCTGATGTGGGTACACACCGTGTATTTTTATTTTACATGTCGATTACCAAGATGGTACATGGTCAGGGGATGGTTTTCTATAGACACATTGTGTACTGAGGTTACATGTCATGTACTACCCTTTATATTTTCTACCTTTCACATATCCATCTTAAATACTCGTATAGAGGACCATGAGTAACCTATACTATGTGGTTTCCCACATGGGATACAATAGTGGATTTTTTTTTTGAATTCGGGATTCAATGTTTGGTGATGTTATAATGTTACTTGTTAGTGATGCATAGACTAGTAGCTATTGATTGAGTTACCCGGGTCTATCCCTCTGACAATAAAATGTGGAATTATATCCTCATCATATGACTGTGATCCCCTATATTGGATGAGCTCAGATAGAGTTGGTGTATCCATCTTGGATTATGAGGAAAATCCTCTATCATATCAACTTCCCAATATGGGGTTTGTTGTATCATCATGACCTTTATACATAGGGATATAATCCCCTATCTAGATGGTTAACCTAATAGGGTTTGATGAATTTTTGGGTATATGATCCTCTACTTAGGAGGCAGTTTCAATAGGTTTTATGGAATCATTAGGTATATGATTCCCTACTTATTGGGTATTTTCCATGGTATTTGTGGTATCTTCTTGAGTATGATCCCCTATTTAGAGATTGGATCCATATTTGGGTTTCTGTTATCTCCCAGTGGTCTTGGGCTTGATCCTCTATCTATGTATCAGGGATTGAGACTTGGTAGGGTTTTTTGGCATCCCCCAAGAGACCTAGGTGTGATCCACTATATGAGTGATTTGAGCTATAGAGTTTCTAGATTGGGTTCATGGTTTCTCCTATCAGTTCTAAGAGTGATCCCATTTCCAATTGATGAGATCTTATGAGTTTACAATAGGGTTAGTGGAGTCCCTCGGCAAGGATGGGTGAGATCCCCTATCTGAGTAATGAGATCCACTAATTGAAAGAATTGCTTTTTTCATGGTGAGATTCTATGATCATTTTCTCTCAGATGTATGACACTTGGGATGGTGGGGATGTGCCATCGACATAGCGATACCTGATTGAGAATGTTCTCTCAGATGTGCCATTGAGTATGGTAGAGTTTTCCTGATGGTATGATACCTTTGTGATGTTCCATAATGTATGGAAGATTTATACCTGATGAGTGTTAAGTCTTAGATTTTTTTCATTAGGGATGGCAGGTATAGTGGAGTAGGATCTCCTAGATGAGCATTACCTTTGATCCTCGAGTAGAATCTTTTGTCAAGCTATGCGGTTGAGACCTCACGATACTTGGAGTCTGAGATGAGTATTTTTGGGATATTCTACTATTCCTTATAGTGACTTCATATATCATGATATACATACCTTGTGGATTGAGATGACTAGTCACATGTAGCTTAGGAGTGGTCGAGATGGAGTTTCTTGTTCTATGTCACTTCTGTTCCAACCTCTAGAATTAGTTTGTGGTAACTATTCCATTTTATTTTCTCCCTTATATTTTGGGTTTTTGGGTTTCCTAATGGTTATTGTTATATTCACAACATTATGGGAGTTTCCCACACATGTCATGTCTTGTGAATATGAAATACCTTTGGATGCATTCCTAGGATGACCTGGACCAAGAAAAGTATAGTATGCTAGATAGATCAAGGTGTATATTGATACATGAATGAGGTGTGTTCTAGTGGTTGTATTTGATAGCATTCCCCTCCTTCTAAGTATGTTGGACTATTTTCCAATTTTTTGTGGGAATATATTTTTTCCATTAATGTTTTTAGTAATTTTTTTACTCTAATTATGGGATAGATGTTTGAATTCATTTTATATAAGTTCTTTTATTATCCTTGCATAGTAACATGGAGATGAAAGTGTGTTCATGCATATAGGTACCATATTCTATAGCCTCCCATATGATTAATATTTCTACTTTATTGTAGTCACCATCCCCTGGCCGATTGAAGGTGGGCTTTGGTTAGTGATGGATCATAACCTGGTGGGTTAGTTTGTGACAACCAAAAAGTAGATTATATAATTGTAAGGTGGAAAATTTTGCATGGCCCAGAAGTTGATCCATGCATCATGAGGTCAATTTCATGGTTATATTTTTCTAAGTAGAGGAGTTTTATTACGGTATGAATAGTAATTGTGATTAATGGAGTTATCAAATATCATTGTCTATAAAAGGACTCAAAATCACTTTATTTAAAAAATATTAAAATTACTTTATATAATATCATTATAGTAGAATTTTTTCTACGCCCGAAAACTGTTCGTGAAGTGCAAGCAGCAAAATAAGGTTCATGGAGAAGAGTTCATGGTAGTTTATTCTGAAATTTCAAACTATGAAGAGATTCCAAAAAGGGGGGAATGTGGGAGTTATTCTGAAAAGTGAATGTCTATAAATTTAAGTTCACATATGATGTCTATTAATTCATTTACACAAGGCATATCATGTTGTAAGATTCATGGTGAATAGGTTCACAGAGGTAGTCCAAAAATTTATGGTATACAAAGAATCTTATGAGTTTGTAGAGGAGTTTTCCATGAATTTATAGCTCATGATGAATAGTTTATTGTGATTGGGGAATTTATAGGAGATATATTTGATAAGAGTAAATAGAAATCCACAAAAAAGGTGAAGTATATTTCATCACTTAGATGAAATATGAGATTCATTTTACACCTATTTTAGTGTGAACCTAATCAAAACTAATTTTTATCATCATATTTTCATTCATATGAATAGTTTGTTTACATAAATTGTGAGAGTTATGTGTTATTAAGTATTATTGGTTGTAAACCTGGGGATAGTGAGTCTTATTCAGACCTTGTAATAGAGGTGAAATATAGTATATTTTGGTACATTGGCACACCACCTTTGTATTCTACTTGGTCTAGCCTTGTTATGGTGAACCAAGTAATAAATATTTGTCAGTTTCATGAATTTATTTCTACACATATATATATATATATCTTTGATATGGAGAGATAATATTGTTTTCTTTGATGATGAAACAATATTGAAGGGGTGGTTTTTTAATCCATTGTACACTGACCCCCCCCCCCCCCATATCAGTTTATTTAACCTAGTGGATCCAATAATTGATATCATATCATGGTTAATGTCATATTATTCTCTATCTTAATGAAATAAATGTAAGCATCTAATCAGAAAGGAATTATGAGATATCTTGGAAGAAATATTCAACTATATAATAATTAGATTCAATATTAATTTTGATATTTTGGAATAGATATCTTAATATCTATGTTTCAATATCTTTTCCTTAATATAAAAAAATAGTTGTTTTTCAAAATAATACCAAATATAATTGGATATTGATGTTAGAGGAATCAATTCTTTATGGGGATCCAAATCTAACAAAATAAACATTATGTTGATGACTTGTAAAATCATGTATTCCATGTGGAAAAATCAAATCATTATCATTGATGGTGATTCAAAAGAATGATAAGCTAATCTATATATTATATGGAATAATTATGTTGTCATGAGGATGTACTCAAATGAATTTTTTGTTGTATTCTTTTTTCAGGTGAATTTTATTTTTGAGTGCATACATGGTCTTGTAGAAACCCTTACTGATATGAATATATTTAAGTGTATCTTAAGAATTCTAGAACCCCAATTAAATCCAAAAGTCTCTGTACTAGAGGAAACATATCCAAAGGAGTAGATGTTGGAATGTTTTCATTATACTCTTGTTGTATATGGGATGAGAAATGATGACAATGAGGTTGGGGAAAATGGGAAGTCTAAGGAAGTGGAATTAAAGGCCATAAAGAAGATTATAATAAAGGATGTCCATAGAGAAGAAGAAGTGGATGAATTTATTTCATTCATTTACTCAAATATGAAAATGGAAAAGAAAAGTTTAAAGGGAAACTTCCCCTCGTACACTTTAAATATATAAATGCTGGGAACCTGGCATAAATGTTTTCCAAGAAGTTTCAAGATGATAATAAGGATAATGAGATTTCTTTGAATAAGTATTCCTACAATGTGAAATATAGGAGAAGCACTAAGAGAAACATCTTCGAAAAGAAGAAAATTATTTCACAAGAAGATAATTGTTCCTAAGAATATGAGGAAGAATAAATTTAATACTATAACAACCCTTCTATTTATTACACACAAAGACCTGATTTATTACATAAAATTTCACTTAAGACAACTCTGAGGATTGATAGGTTTAGTGTCTTGGGAAATTAGGAACATTACATAACAAGTTATAACATAAAACACAACATCGTTACTAAAAACTTATTTTAAATGACCACAACATTCCTTCATACTTTGAATTGCATGGGATAACCTAAAGACATGCATAAGAAAAGGGTGATCTATAAAGCCTAGTAAGGGAGTAAAAAAGAATAACATGAAGAATATAGTACATGTTAGAATATAGGCATATCAATGGATCACAAGAGAAACATGAACATGAAGGTATTATATAGAATGATTATCATAACATGGAAATGTTGCAACAACATTTAACATGATATTAGCATGATCCAAGGCTTATTGTACATAGAGCATGAGTAAACCCTTATTTCATGTGAATTAGCATGAGTAAACCCTTATTTCACTTTAATTAGCATGAGTAAACCCTCATTACACATGGAATATCATGATAAAATTCTTTACAAAATGCGTTGGAGTGCTATCAGGGCGCACCCTTTATAAACATTTCATTTGATGCATAAGTGTGCCCCATGGATCATATAACATGGAGTCATTCCACATCAGAATTTATTATGCTATGAAGGAATGTATAATACATACATGTAAGTATCATTCAATATGAATATGTGTATAAAGGTTAATACTCTTGATAGATAAATGGGTATGGTATTCAATTACATGATGATTTGGGCATGGAAATTTTGGTGTAACTTTAGGAAAATAACGACGTCAAATAGAAATTGTGAAATGGGTTGATGAGAGATAAATTGGTATCTCTTCATTTATACATGAAATGGACAGTTATGGGGTCATGGAACATAATATTCCAACATATTTAATGGAATTTAGATTCATAATATAAAATAATTTCTAGAATGTAAATGAGGAGAGAGATATTCCTTATGGAATTTTGGCATGGTAACAATTGTACATGGGAGGCCTTAATGGGAGATAAAGAGGTCTCTCATCATTCATAAATAATGAGGGAAGTATGTGGGAGGTTTTAAATCATACACAAACATTTTTAATTGAAAATAAAAGGGTATAACAACATAATTATATTTGGATAAAAATGAGAAAGGAAGAAATCACTTACATGGAAGTGTGATCCTGATGGATTGGGATAGGCTATAGAGAGGCTTCTAGGGAGCTTGGGGTGCATTGGGAGAATTCTAGAGAGAGTATGGAAGAGTTTGGTCGAGATACAATGTTTTTGAGTGAATAGAAATGGGATATTGAGTGTGTTTATATAAGAAAGGAGAGGGAATTCTTTATTATTTAGTTTTTGGACACTACACAATAAGCTATTCAAAACCAAAAAACCATCCCATGGTTTTTTCCCATGGTTTTTGCCAAAGGTAAGTGGAAAAAATTTATTTTTTAAGTATAATTTCCTAACCTATTAAAATATTTGGCATGCTTATGTGGAGGTGAGTCACACTCTTAAGGAAATAATTTTTAAATGTTTAAATATTTTAAAAGTATTAGAGGGTCAAATAAGGAATTTTAAAATTAATCTAAAAAATCTAAAATCACATTATTTTAAGGTTAAAACATATATTTTCAGAATATTCCTTTTATAGTATTTTATTACATCACTATTTGGTCATTATGATGTCATAAAACACAATATATATTTAAACGATATTTAATGATTATCCAAATATTAGACTGTCTCAGAAAATTATTAAAAGTTCATGGTTGGATAATATCGACATCCAGATTACAAAAATAATATTCCTTTTATCAAAATAGTTTTATAAATATGTGAATTTTCTCTTTTAAAATAAAAAACCGACATTTATTGAAAATTACAGTCTTTTGACAAAACAGTTTTCAAACCTTAATAAATATTACCATTGTAGTCATAAAAATTATACGATCATTTATATTTAATAAAAAGTAATTTAGTAACACTATTTTATTAAAATATTATTTAATTCAAAAATCCATTAATTCATCAAAATATATTTCTCATTTGAATTTTAATATGAACTAAAATTATTATTTGGGCTTTAAAAACCATTTACAAAGTAAAAATAATAAGATGAATGTATATTCATTATTATATACAAAAATAATGAACATAATCATAGTTATAGGGTCTTGATACATAACCCCTTATAAAACCAACATAAGACCTAATCGTAAGGTGTGTGATGCTGAGAAACTCTTGGGGTGGCTCGAATAACATCACTCGGGTGGTAATTTATATTAACTTCCACTTATCCCATATGTAGTTCTGTTCAAGCTTAACGTTTTGAAGCTCGACTTGGGATTTTTCAAGGTCGAATCCCAGTGACGGTGCCTCAATTCTAAGCTTTGATAAATGGGCTTCGTATGTAGAAATTATACTGGATGAGGCCATCACATCCTTTTTCTGAGTAAATTGGATTTTTTAAATCCTTATATTTATATTAATCATGTGATCACAGTTCAATGGCTATATTAGAAACGGTAACAATTCATAACTGTATTTTTAAAATCCAAAAACATAAAACCAAAGAAGTGTATATGTCTTATATAACCATTTTACATAATAATAAATTTAATTAGATCAAGATTAATTTTCATTCATAAAAGTTTGGGTCACTACAATCTTCCCCCCTTAAGAAATTTCTCCCTTGAAATTTTCTTTTCCCAAACTAAAATAGATGAGGGAAAATTTGCCTCATCACTTCCTCTGATTCCACTGTTACTTCTTCAAACTTTTGGTTTCACCACAACATCATGACGAAGTTCATTGCCTTATTTTGTAGAACTTTTTCCCAATGATCTAAGATCTTTACCAGATTCTCTTCATAGGAGAGTTCATTATCCAATGGTACCACCTCGGGATTGAGTACATGTGATGGTTTAGGTATGTACTTCATCAAGAGTGATACATGGAATACATCATGTACTTGAGACAGGTTCGTTGGGAGTGTTAGTTGATATGCCACTTCTCTAATGTAAACTAGGAACTCAAAAGGGATGATATACCTTGGACTATGCTTTCCATTCTTCCCAAATCTCATAAATATATTCCACGGTGATAGGTAGAGGAATGCCATGTCTCTATCATCAAACTCTAGGTCTCATTGACGATTATTATCATATCTCTTTTGTCGACTCTGGGTAGCTTTAATGTGGTAGTAGATGGTTTAACCTTCTCCGCCATTTCTTCGACCATTTCTGAACCTAGAAGTTTTCACTCCCCAACATCATCCCAACATGTTTTTGTTCTACACCTCCTCCCATGAAGGTCTTCATAAGGATACATTTGGATACTTGAGTGGAAACTATTATTACAAGAGAACTCAACTAGAGGATGATGTTGGTCTCATCCTCCTTTGAAGTCTGTTGAGCTTTCTCTTAATATGTATTCAAGTGTTTTGAAATTCCGCCCAGATTAGACATCAGTTTGAGGATAATAATTCATACTGAAGTTCATCTAAGTATTCAGAGCATGTTGGAGACTCTTCTAAAACATAGAGGTTGATCTTATATCTCGATCAGATACAATTGATAGTGGTACTCCATGATACCATACCACTTCTATGATGTATATCTTTTCTATTTCATCCAATGATAAATCCTTCTTAATTTCAATGGAGTGTGGAGTCTTTGTAAGATGATCTACAAAAACTCAGATAGAATTGTTTCCTTTGGATTTATTGGGAATTCCAGTGAAAAATTATATGGTGATATTTTCCCATTTCCCTATTGGTATGGGTAATGATCGCATCAGCCCCTTATACTTCTTCCCCTCAGCCTTCACTTGTTGATATATGAGGCACTTTTATGAATACTCAGCGATCTCCTTATTCATGTTATACAACCAATAATTTTATCAGAGCTCTTAATACATCTTTATGTTTCCTAGGTGAATTGAGAAATTCAGACAATGTGCATTATCCAAAAGTTCATTATTTGACTCCAAATTTTATGGAACATGTAGTCTTGACCCAAATTTCACAATTCCTTCTTCATTAACATTTAACTCTAAGGATTTCCCTTTGCTAGTAGTTTCCACTTTCTTTTGAATTCCCTCGCAATCCTTTTAATAATCCTTTAACCCTTCAAAAGGAGATAGTTGAGAAGTCATTTGTGAAAGTATTGATGATATTCCCTTATTTATGAATCTCTTTTCCATCTTCATCAAATCAAAGAATATTATATCCTTTTCAATTCTCATCAATGATATAATTGTTGAGTCCTTTATACTTAGAGCATCTACCACATTTTTCACTTTCCCAGGGTGCTAATGGATTGGTTAGTGATAATATTTGATCTTCTCTAACCATCTTCATTGGTGCATATTCAACTCTTTTTATGTGAATATATACTTAAGTTTTTTGTGATCTGTATATATTTCACACCTCTCCCCAAAGAGGTAATGTCGCTAAATTTTCAAAGTGAATATTACTGAAGTCAACTCTAGATCATGTGTTAGATATTATGGCTCATGAACATTCAATTTCCTTGAATCATAGGCAACACCTTTGTCATTTTGAATCAACACACAGTACATGCCCTTCTTCAAAGAATCACTGAATACCACAAAAATTCATCCACTTTTTTGTAGTGTGAGAATGAGCACAGTGATAAAACTACTTTTCAACTCCTTGAATCTATCATAGAATTAATTACTCTAATAAAAAATGACTCACTTTCGGGATGTCTTGGTAAGAGGTTTGGGAAATCATGAGACATTTCTCACAAATTGTCAATAATATCCAGCTAACCCAAGGAAGCTATGAATATCTTTCACCAATGTTGGCCTCGTCCATTCCTCAATTGTATCTATCATGGTGGGATCCACAGATATCCCATTTCTTGTGATGATATGACCAATTAATGAGACATCCATAAACCATAAATCACACTTTTTGAAATTTTCATAGTTCTTCTCCTTTTTCAAGGCCTCTATTACAATGCTTAGATGCTCCCCATGCTCCTCCCTGGTTTTGGAGTATATTAGAATATCATCTATAAATACTACCAAATATTTGTTGAGGTAATCTCTAAATACTCTATTAATCATGTTAGTGATGATTTATGGAGCATTAGTGAGTCTTAAAGGCATTACAATGAATTCATAGTGCATGTACCTTGTACGAAATGCAGTCTTGATGATATCCTCCTTATTCACCCTAACGTGGTAATATCCTGATTGTAGATCCACCATGGAGAATTATTTTGATCCACAAATCTGATTGAACAAGTCATCAATTAATGTTAGAGGATACTTGTTCTTTATCGTGATTTTATTGAGCTCACTATAATCAATTAAAAGGTGCATTGACCCATATTTTTTCTTGAAAAATATGACTGGTTCACCCCATGGTGAAGCACTTGGGCGTATAAACCCTTTATCCAGATTCTCTTGTAATTATTTCTTTAGCTCCTCAAGCTCCACAACTACAATTATATACAGATTCTTGGATATTGTTAAGGCCCCAAGTTTAAGATCAATTTAGAATTCAACATCTCTTCTAGGAGGAAGACCAAGAAATTTTTCGAGAAACACTTCAGCAAATTCCCTCAGAATAGGAATTTATTCATGGATGGTTGCTTCCTTAAACTCAATCATAGAAGAAAGATAAACATTCTCATAGGGTATTTATATCCATTCTTGAGATGTTGGTGCTAAAGAAGATTCATCCTCCTCCTTGCACTAGTATAAAATCGGTGGTCGATTCACCCTATGGAGAGTGATTTCCCTCTCACGGAAATTTATGTTGGTTCTATATGGGGAAAATCCAATCCATGCCAGGAATTGCATAAAATTCCACAATAGGGAGTATGATGAGGTTATCTAGGAATTTTATACCACAAATTGTGACAGGGGAGTAGTTATATTCATAGGATAAAATTATTTCCCCCTTTTCCTTTCTCAACTACATATCTACTTCCTTGATTTGAGGTGCTGTTGGGATTTTTCTACTAAACATTCGGGATATAAAATAATGTTTAGAACCAAAATTAAAAAGAATGTTCTCTATTATTGAATGAATAACTAGCATACGTGTGTCAACATTATTGTCGGGTTTTCTTTAGCGGTAGTGATGGAAAAAGTTAGCCCTTTATTCTTTGGAGGTTATTGTTTGTCTCCAAAAACCCTTGGCTTAGGGCAGTGCTTTGCAAATTTTCCTAGTTATTTTCAGTTGAAGCAATAAACAATGCGTTGATGGTTGAACAAAGAATTCCTTTCCACTATCGTAGTAGCAGGTTTTTCTTTTCGGTATTTAATGGACATGTGTCATTCTCTTCCACACATAAATCATTTCCTTATCCCCCTCAGGAAATTTCTAGGGTGCTTCTTTCTCCACCTTTGTAAAGTGGGGTGATGTAATTTCTTAACACCATTTGATTAATCCATTGGACCACTAGAATTAAAGTCTTCTTTCTGCTTTTTATCCCCATGATATCCCTGATATTTTCCAATCTCCATTTCATCTTTGAGGGAACATCGTATAATTTCATCATAGCTATCAAAGTCACATATCTACAAGGATTTTTGTAGGCTAGGTTTTAGCCCACCAAATAAGCGTTCAACCTTGTATTCAGGGGTAACAACATATCCAGAGGCATATCATGAAAGCATTGTGAAGTTTGACTCATACTCTCCAATGGATTCATTGTCTTTATTCTTGAGGGAAAAGAAGTCCCTTTCCATCTTAAGTTAGAGGGTGCGCGGAAAATATTTTTCAAAAAACATTTTCCCTAAATCCTTCCATTATAACACCTTGAAATCTTCTGCATGCTTCATATTTTGGATCAATTTACACCATTGGTCAGCTTCACCCTCCATACGATAAGTAACCAGATGAACCATCTCTTTTTCGGAACATTGAAGGATGGAGAAGATCATCTCAATAGATTTGATCCATTTTTCCGCGATTGAGGGATCGTATGATTAATTAAGTGTAAGAGTCCTTTTTCTCATGAAGATCTCAATTTTGACTTGTTCTTTATTTGGGGGGGGTGGACGTTCATCTTGACCCATGTTTCAATTCATAACTTGAGTTAAATGAGAGAGTATCGTGACAATTTTTTCAATTTGTACTCCCATCATATTAGGCATCTCATTAGAATAGTCATCACATTAATCCTCGCAACAGTTTTTATCCAGAGTCCTCCTATTACCGACCATTGGTTGGAATAAAACGAAATTTTGGGTTAACACATACAGATGAATCCAATGAAAAAAAGGGATAACATATAAATTACATTTATTTCCTTAACTAATAAATTTATTGGCTTCAATCTATGTTATCTGTGATCTTCTTCCCATCATATATTCTTATTGGATTTTTTTATTCCACTAACAGTGTTTCATACTAAGCTTATGAATTTACCAAAGCATACCCCCTAGGAGTGTCATAACAAAGAGTGCAGAAAGACCCATTTTTGTGCACCAATTTCTATTTGAGTCTAGCTCAAAGAGGTGTTTTGGATTTTTCCCCCTAGATACATTTGTGCCAGAGCCACCTCTACTTGTTTGTATCCATACAAGGATGTATTTTATTAATAAACCACTTACTCTATTCTCAGAAAAACAAAATTGGGATGTTTTTATTATACTTAGTCTTATTCTTATGGCATTCACCAGGGTTTTTTTATTCCTAATCCCAAAAATAACTAAACATATCCTTTGAGACCAACTATAACAACCCTACTCTTTATTACACACATAAACATGATTTATTACATAAACATGCACTTAAGAAAACTATAAGGATCGATAGGTCTAGTGTCCTGGTAAATTAAGAACATTACATAAAAACTTTGAACATAAAACACAACATGTTTATTTAAAATATCTTTTACATGACCACAACATTCATTCATACTTATCATTGCATGGGATTACCTAAGGACATTCATAAGAAAAGGGTGATCTATAAAGCCCAGTAAGGCAGTAAATAAAGAATAACCTGAATAATATAGTAAATGTTAGTAAATAGGAATATAAATGGATCTAAAGAGAAACATGAACATAAAGGCGTGATATAGAATGATTGTCATAACATGGAAATGTGGAAACAACATTTAACATGATATTATCATTAGTATAGGCTTATTGCACATGTAGTATGAGTAAACCCTCATTGAAAATGAATTAGCATGAGTAAACCCTCATTGAACTTGAATTAGAATGATTAAACTCTCATTGCACATGGTGTATCATGATACTATTCTTTACCCAATACATTAGAGCACTGTCAGGGTGCACCCTTTATAAAAATTTTATTTCATGCATATGTGTTCCCCATGGATAATATAACATGGGGTCATTCAACATCATAATTTATTCCAAGATGAAGGAATGTGGAATAAAAACATTAAAGTATCATTAAATATTTATATGTTCATAAAGTTTAATATCCATGATAGAGAAATGGGTATGGTATTCACTTACATGATGATTTTGGCATGGAAAGTTTTGTGTAACTTCGGCAGCATAACGATGTCAAATAGAAAATGTAAAATGGTTTGATGAGAGAGAAATGGCTATATAATCATTTATACCTGAATTGTACAGTGATGGGGTCCTAGAACATAATATCCCAACATATGTAATGGAATTTAGTTGCATAATATAAAATAATTTCTTGAATGTAAATGAGGAGAGAGAAATTCCTTATGGAATTTTGGCATGGTAATAGGTGTACATGGGAGGAATTAATTTGAGACAAATAGGTATATAATTATTCAAAAGAAGTAGGAATGTATTGGCGAGTTGAAAAATCATACCTCAATAATTTTAATTGAAAATTAAAGGGTATAACAACATAATGAAATTTGGACATAAATGTGAAAGGAATAAATCCCTTACTTGGAAGTGTGATTCGAAAGTCTTGAGAGAGGCTTGAGAGAGGATTATATAGAGTATGTAGACCCTTGGGAGGATTAAAGAGAGATGAGGGTATAGTTTTTTCATGATCCAAAGGTTGTGAGTGAAGAGGAATGGGATATTGAGTGGTTTATATATGAAAGGAGATGGGGTTCTTTATTATTTAGGTTTTGGACACTACACATTAAACAAATCAAAACCACAAACCAACCCATGGTTTTTTGCCCATGGATTTTTTACAAAAGGGATTCAAAACATTATTTTATAATTACAATTTATGAACTAATTAAAATATTCATATTTCTTATTTAGAGGTGAGTCACTCTCTAGGAAATCATTTTAAAATGATAAAATATTTTATAAGTCTTGGAGGTTCCACTGAGGAATTGTAAAATTAATCAAAAAAATCTAAAATCACATTATTTTAAAGGTAAAACATATATTTTATAAATAACCCTTTTATAGTATTTTATTACATCACTATTAGGTCATTATGATGTCATAAAATACATTATATATTTAAATGGTATTTAATATTTACCCAAAAAATCGACTGTCTTAGAAAATTATGAAAAATTCACCATTATATAATTTAGACATCCTGATTCCAAAATTAATATTCATTTTATCTAAATAATTTTCTAAGTTTTTTCATTTTCACTTTTAAAATAAAAAACGACAATTATTGAAAATTCATGGGTTTTGAAAAAATAGTTTTCAAACCTTAATCAAAATTACAATTGTATTCATAAAAATTATAGCATAATTTATATTTTAAAAAATAAATATTGTAATAATATTTTATTAAAATATTATTTAATTAAAAATCCATTAATTCATCAAAATATTTTTATCTATTAAATTTTAATATTATCTAAAAATACTATTTGTGCTTTATAAATCATTTATAAAGTAAAAATAATAAAATTAATTTATATTCTTTATTCTGTTCCAAAATCATGCACATTATCATTGTGTCAGGTTCTTGTTACATAACCCCTTATAACACCTTCATATGACCTAAGGGTAAGGTTTCCGATGGTGAGAGACTCTTGGGGCGGCTCAGTTAACATCACTCGGGTGGAAATCTCTATTAACATCCACTTCTCCCATAGGTGGTTCTGTTCAAGATTAACGTGTTGAAGCTCAACTTGGGCTTGGTCAAGAGCAAAGTCCATTGACACTAACTCCTTTCCAATCTCCTACAAATGGGCTTTGTATGGTGAAATTCTACTATATGATTATATATATTCCTTTTTCTGAGTAAATTGTATTTGATAAAGTCTTATATTTATACTAATCATGTTATCACTTTTCAATTGCTATATTAGCAATAGTAACAATTCTTATCTTTATTTTAAAATCCAAAAACATAAAACCAAGGAAGTGGATATGTCTTATATAACTAGTTTACATAATAAGACATTTAATTAGATTGATAGGAATTTTCATTAATAAATTTTTGGGTCATTACAAATACTACCATGATCCATGAGAAGATGTTATGGTGGTGTTGTGGGAAATTCTCAGATATAGTAAGAGAATGAAACTAATGAAGGATAAGTGGAAGGAAGAGTTGATCTCTAAGTAAAACATTAGGCCCATTTTGAAGATATAAATGTTTTGAGAGAGAAAATTAATAAATCCAATAGAGTGGTTCATGATACCAATCTCTATATATATTTATAATCAGAGAAGTATGAATTTAATGTAGAAGTTGAAAATATCACTTTTATAAAGATAGAAAACGTGGAGAAGGTAATTGAGTAAAAGATCAATGTTTAAGAACAAACCAAAGTTATCCATAGTTTGACTATTATAGTGAAAGTTCATGTCAGACATACCAAAGAGTTTGAGGTGGTATATATTGACCTATGATGAAAAGTATAAAATTGTGAAACTTTTTACTTCTAGTTTGGAATCAAGATAGTAGATAAAAAAACTAATAGAAAATGATATATTAGAGCACAATGGTTGAGAAAAATAAGAAAAGTATAGTCATCATAAGAAAAATTAATATTCAAATGAAAATAATAGTATAGGGATTTATCATAAAAATAAATTAGTTATTATGGATTCTAAATCACAAGAACTCACTATAAGGTTCAAGGTTGATTAATGTATGAATTTGAATAAAAATAATCAATAATACCAAGATAAAATTGGTGCTGAAAAAATGACACATGGAGATTAACCTTGTATCAAGTATAATTACTATGGAAGTATGGGACATTCATAGAGTGTTTGTTCCATAGATAAATGGTACTAAAGGGAACAAGAGTAAAAAAGGCAGCCAAACAGGGATCATTATTCTTGGTTTTTTTTTCTGGTGTATAGGATTTGGTCATATATCCAAATATTTCACATCAACAATACAATGTAATGTGTCAATGAAGAATCAAAGTGGTCATATGAATATTCTCAAGTAATCATAAATCAAGCTTAAAATGAAAAATAAATTTTTAGATTTGTAAGATAGTTGTCACCCATTATACCATGAAGAGGATCAAGCATTTCAATCATCACCAAGTATAAATCCAAAGGCATGGATCAGAAATAAAATAACTGAGAAGGTAGTAGTTTCATTTATTTCACTTAAATAATCAAATTGGATGATTTTATAGATAATTAATAGGGTATTATTTTACCACATGATGGAAAATAAGTATCATATCAAAGTTATCAAGACTAATACAGATGGTATCCCAGTATTTGGTAATGAGAACACATGAAGAATATTAGCTCCCAGAAATCCAAATTTTAGGTTAAATATATGAGACACAGAGATATCTTGATCATTGATAGTATTTATCACAACTTAGTTATTTTCAATCAACAATATGACTCAAGTAATCCAATAATATTTACCAAGATGTTTTTTATCATCAATGTAAAAGATGGGGTAGAGTTGATGAAGAGGAAGTGTACTAAGGGGAATCTATATTTTTTGAGTGGAGAAGAAGATGTGTTATTTCTATCCAAGGAAAAATAAAATAGGTTGTGTCACAAAATACTTGTATATTTGAGTCAACCATCATTATAATATTAGATTAAATGTGATGGTTCTCAAGATCATCCTTTGTTATCACATGATCATTCACACACATGTTATGAATTCAAATATAGGAATATCACTCTTAATATTTGCAAGGAAAAAAATAAAAGTGGTTGATTAGAGTTCTTGAACTAGTTCATATTTATTTGTGTAGAACTATCTCACTAAGTGTAATGTCCCAAACCCAATACCCACTCAAAAATTCCCCGAGCATGTTTGTTCATCAGTCCCCAAGCACATATCCCCAAACACCAGAGGCTACTGACTAGTAGTGAGGGAATATGTGTTTTATTGGGGAGATTATGCCCTCATTACTAGAGTATATCACAGAGAAAGTCAATAACATGAAAATAGTGGAAGAATACAAAAAAATCATATAACTAAAAGGTAAAATAGAAACAGAATATATAACCAAACCTAATGTGTCATTTATATAATTATACAGATGATAAATTTTTCTAAAAGGCATACAAAACATGTACATGGAAATTCAATACAATATATGTATCCAAAAATCCAATAAAGGCAAAAACTTTCCTATTATAATTGCAAGCCATGGTCGAGTCCCATACTCCCCTGCTCCAAAGCAACAATCAACAACCTGTGTTTGGGTGCTTTACCCTATCAACACCTGCAACGATATAATATGTTTGGGTCCCTAAGGGAGGCCCAAACACAGTGTGAGATAACATCTCAATAGGTAACCACCCAATATATATACAATTCTATGGTTTGAAATATGACACACTATATAGGTAAACAGTAAGCAAGTCAGCAATAAGGAAAAGTAAGTTCCCATGGCACATCAACTACTAAGAAAGTGAAACTGACAAGACTCTCAATTCTCCCTACAAAACAAGTGTCAACTCCTTTACATGGAATCTATATGAAATATAAATAAACAACACAGACTCATCATACTCCCATACATATCATTTTATCCACCACCTTTTTGTATAAAAAAATTATAAATATCCACAGCCAAGAAATTCAACCTATAATATCACAATTCTTATGGTCATGTCATATATCAAGAGTCAGACCATGATGGGCTAGCTCCAAGGTGTTCAGAACCAAGTCATCCTCATTGAGTCCCTGGAGAATCTCAGTGAATATTTGTTATAGTAATTGGTTGGAGTACTAGGATAATATCATACTAGACATGTCCTTTGCAAGTTCGAGCATTCTCGATCCAAGGGTTAGAAAAACCCATGGAATCTCATGTAATCAATATCCAAGGAGCACCTCCATCCAAGGTGTCCACTACCATGTCCAAGATCCATTGGTATATGTCCATGTCATCTACACTTTCATTTTTTCATTTCATTCCATTATTATACATTATAAAATACTCTACCTACTCATGTAATCCAACCACATTCAATTCATAAAATGAGTATACCCACTCATTAATCACATTAAAAGATAAAAACCCTCCTCAATATACCTATTCATGTATCCCAATTCATATTGATAATATATATTAAGTTTACCCACTAAATATTCATAATTCATAACATATAATTTAATGATTATACCCACTCATATATCTCAACCACACATTTAAACATGTCATATGGATATACCCGCCCATTTATCACCATTCACATTTAAACATATACCATGGGTATACCCACCCATTCAATTAATTCCATTTGTTCCACTTAATCAACTCAAACATTGAATAACATAATAATACAAGGAAATTAGGTTGTAAATATCCTAATCATGTAATTCAATTCCATTTAATTCCAAAAATAGCATCCTACATTTCAGGAACTCAGGACCACACCCCTTGGGTAGTTCAAACAAGTTCAAAATCATAGAAAAGGCATGGTAAACCCCATGTCTGGCCTTAGGTTGGGGAAAAAATCACCAAATAATATTAAATAAACCTATGGGAATCCCTAATAGGTCCTATTTCATTTATTTCAATTTAAAATTTCAATTTTTGGGTCGTGTTGGAATGTATGGTGGGCGGCAAAATGGATGATAGCTCTATAAAGCACCAAACCTCAAAAAAAGGAATTGAACACAAAATTTAGCTTAGTAGTGGAGTTCCAATATAGTATCAAGTCTTAATTCTACTTTGATTATGAGAAATATAAAGAATAGATGTATAATGAGATATTAGGGTATATGAGCCTAAATCCAAATAGTGCAACTGATAACCAGAAGAATCAAGAAAGGTTAAAAATGAATATAGATCTTATTGATGCAGATCATATGAGATAAACTAAACTAAAATCAGAGATCAGATATAAAAGAATCCTCAATTCCTAGAATAGTCCCCTTTAAGAGATTTAAAGAGGTATCATTTGCTGTGTGAAGGAATGAAACAAAAAAAACAAAGGTTTAAAATAAATTTAATCAATTTAAAACTTTTAAATTTCTCAAAAAATGTGGGGTCAGACAATTTAGTCACACGATTTGATAAACCATGCACCAACCATACATTGAATTTTGTAGTCCATGGATCACCTGCACAGTTTACCCACACGGTTTACAAACCATGCAGAAATTGTATGCAAACAATTTTCCCAAATCTAGAAAAGATTTAGACCTGGGTGCATAGATATGCGGCCCTTTTCACATGGTTTGACCAAAATGTGCATCCTATACAACCCCTATGTCTAGACGCGCATGGTTTGGTCAAACTATGCAACCTACACTGCAAGGTTTTCACCAACCATGTGTTGGTCTTAAAACACCCATAACCAAGGTTTCGAGCTCCAAATAATCCACAGACAACCCCAAAACCTCTATGACCAAATAGGGAATTCAGATTAGGCCATATATAAGCATTTAAATAGAAACAGAAGGTATATGTACCTCATATGAAAACCCATGTTCCTATAATATTCCCCACTTAAAGCAATTCACCCATAAATTTCCCTTTGAAAGGTTTTCAAGAGTCATCTAAGAAAAACCCTGGACAATGAGCACATAGGTCGGCCTCCCACTCACAAGCTGCATCCTATAAACGATTATACTTCTACAGCACCCATACTAAAGGAATTGGCCAGCCTCAGATATCCTTCATCCTCCTATCAACTATACGAATCATATGCTCCTAAAAGGACGCATTAACTTGTGACTCAACATCTCCAGGATAAAAAGTCTGAGACATGTTTGAATGATAGTGGCATAGCTAATATACATGGAAGATGTCATGCATGGCTTGGTACCTCTGAGGTAACTACAACTGATCAGATACTGACCTGACTCTCTCTAGAATCTTGAACGGCCAAACATATCATGGTGAGATCTTTCTCTATCTCCTAGTTCTTATGTATCCCAACCTCGGTTAAACACATAAGAAAAACATATCCCTGACCTAAAACTCTGGAGGTCATCTATGGAGATGATCATATGATTTTTTCTAATATTTTGCATTATCCATTCACTTATTAATCATATGGACCTACTCATAATTCACCTTCATGAGATGTGGCCCTAGCAAGATACCTCACCTGCCTCTAACTGTCATAGGAGAGATCTTCATGGCCTAACGTACAAAGACTCATGAGGTTCCATCAATATAGTCACCTAATAATGGTTATTGTAGGTTAATTAAACTAGGGTAATATGTTTCTCCCAAGAGCCCCCAAAAATCTCAGATGCATGATCACAACATGCCCTCAAGAACCTGTATAATATGATATGACTGGCCATCATTCTGAGGGTGGTATGTTATGCTCAAAATCAACTATATATCCAGTTCCCTCTAAAAAAATCTACTGGAAATGAGATGTAAATTGAGCATCCCTATTCAAAATGATATCATGTGGGACCCCATAAATTTGTATAATCTCGTTGATGTACAACTTTACTATATCATCAACACTTAGTGTCTCCTTGATCATAAAGAAATGAGAAATCTTTATGAGCCTATAAACAACCACACACATAGCATCATTACATCAAGGAAACCTTGGTAAACCAATCATGAAATACATCATGACATCATCCCATTTCCTCTCCGAAATAGGTAACTGTTGTAAAAGTATGTCCAGTTACTGATATTCCACCTTCACCATCTAACATTTGGAAAACCTCATAACAAAACCAGCCACCACACACTTCATAACTAGCCACCAATACTGACGGTGAAAGTCTTGGTACATCATGGTGACTCTGAGATTCACTTCCCATACTGAGGCATGAAACTCCTGCATCATCTCTTCACATATTCCCACTAGAACCCAAATTCGACAATGGATACATAGGATCTCATCCTTGCCTATGTTTCAACTAGGAGGTGGATCCTCTCCTTCCACGCTCTCCCATAGTACTAGGACCTGATAATATGATATCTTCCTCATCCTCACTATGACCATTAGATTTGAGGTCATCGCTAAGGATGATAGATAAGTCTACCCATTACTTTCATACTCCTCTGAGTGCATATCAGAGAGAAACACCATAAGCTGCACTCGTTACTGGCCTACTGCACTTCATGTATCTGATTCCTCCTACTCAATGCATTAGCCACTATATTTCATTTACTAGGCATGTAGGAAAGCTCGAAGTCAAAAGATAGTTTTTACTCCACCCACCATCCCAAACTCATATTTATATCACACTATTAAAAAATATACTTGAGGATTTTTTGGTCCATGTACACCACAAAATGCTCTTCCATTTAATAGTGTCTCCAAAAGCGCAATGCATGAATAGTTGTAGGTAGCTCAAGATCTGACATTGGATTATTCCTCTCATGTGGCATCATATACCGAGACACATATGCCACACCTCTATCTCCCTACATATTCACTACTCTCAACCTAATACCTGGTGCATTATAATATAAAGTCTGGCACATCCCTGTTCTGGTAGTATCTAAATGGTGCTGATGTCGACCTCCCTTTCAACTCTTGAAAGGTTGTCTCATAATAATTTCACCATAAAAACTTCACAACCTTCTTATTGAAGCCTATAAATGGAACTGCTATGAATTAGAAGTCCAGTACGAAATAGATGTAGTAACCAACTAGCCCTAATAAACTTTTTATGTCGAAAATGTTCTTGGGATATTCCTAAGAAATGACAGCGATCACTTTCTCTTGGTCCACTGATATTCCTGACTCTGAGATGATATGACCTAAGAAGTGAATATGATCCATCCAAAAGTTGAACTTTTTAAGCTTTGGATATAATGTATTCTATATCAGTGTAATCAAAATGATCTCAAGATGGTTGAAATGGTCATGTAGATTGTGAGAATACCCCAAAAGATTATCCATGAGAACCACCATAGGTGAATCAGATAGGGATGGAACACTTGGTTCATCAGTTCCATGAAAACCGATGGCATGTTCAGGAGACTGAATAGCATGACCACATACACATATAGACCATACCTATTATGAAAGGCTGTATAAGGTTCCTCTGTAGGTCGAAAATGTACTTGGTGATATACTAACCACGATTTCATTTTCAAGGACACTCGATCTCCTAGAAGCTGATCCAACATGTCATATATCCATAGCAAGGGATATCAGTTTTTAATCATCAGTAGGTTTAGTTTCTAATAATTTGTGCATAGCCTAATATTTTCAGCTACCTTTTTACAAAAAGAATCAGAGAACATCACATAGATTTCTTGGGTTGAATAAACCCCTTCACCTCCAAATCCTTTAGCAGCCTCTTGAGCTCCTGCAACTCCATCGTAGCCATCCTATATAGAGGAATGGATACTGATGATGCTTTTGGTACTAGACTAATGGATAATTCCACTTCTCTCTCAAGAGTTAAACTAAAAAATTCATCCAGTATGTCTTCCCAGAAGAACTCATCCACTGGAAGAATGTATTCCTAACTCACTTCATGATCATGCAAATATAAACTAGCAATCTGGGTTGTCATTCTTCCCATCCCACGATGATCAGGTCTAACTCAGCACACTTGTAAATCCCATTCACACTTGTGAGTATACACTACACCCTTTTGTGTGTCAAAGGTCAACATCTAGCGATAGTAGTCAACACAAGCTCGATAATATACTATTCATCCCATCCTGAGTATGACATCAAACCCTTTAATCATGACGACATACAAATTCCAAATGAAGTGACGCCCACCAACCACAATGGGGAACTCCCTGTATTAGTTCATATCTTCCATTCTAACTCCCATCAGTGTTTATAGTGTAAAAACTCCCTCATAAGACAACACAAAAAGCCCAAGTCTTTTCACCAAGGTTACATATATAAAGCTATGATATTCACCTATATCAAAAAGTGATGTTGTAATAGTAGAGGCTACTAATATCATACCTATCATTATAGACAGTTTGGAACCCTTCTTTTTGGGGGTAGGTTGTACAAAATAGATTTGTCCTATACCATAGCCTTGTAATAAAACCTCACTTCCAAGATTATTCCCACTATTATGTCTTAGTGTAACTTGTGTCTGGATACCACGACCATAACCACCACTGCCTCGACCTGACCGAACATCACTACCACAACTCCCTATCCGACACAGAGAAAAGGAACCTACTCCTAAACATAGATTCGTAGCTAACCCCCTACCACTCCCAGTTAGAGTAATGGTCATGTAGAAACGTTTCACATTTCCCATCATGCTATAATTTTTGGAACTTGACTTGGTCTTGATCACACTGACTCTTCATGTGTCCTTTCCTACTACGCCAATGTCCAAACATTGAGATACCAATACACACAGCCTAACTGGTACTCATCTCACATGAAGCCTCAAATTACTTCTTCCTGCCTGAAAATGTAGAACTTTTGTGTTGAGAAATATTGTAACACCCCAAGCTTCCACAGTATGTTTCCCTTCGAGTAATGTAATAGCTTTCATTGTAATCAACTTCGAGATTCTAACACACCTCGACCAATAAAACTAGCCTTTATAAATATTAATACCCTATTTTTTTAAATTTTATACATTTTATCATTCAAAATGGACTTCATTTTTGGATTTGGAATATCTAAATTATCTTAGGGTGAATTTTTGGTATTTTTCTGAAAACATTCAATTTTTGATGAATAGTAAAAAACACTGAGTTATAGCTTAAAACCGAATTTTTATTAAAATAATTATTTATTTTATTTAAATTTATTTTAGGTCAAAATAGACACATAATACCTATATATGTTCAATGTAATTCATTGGAGTCTGTTTATAATAATTTTAGATATATACATATTTTATTGAACTTTTAACCGTCTTTTAAACACCTCCTAGGAGAATTTTCAAATTCACATAAAACATAATTTTACCACTTCTATGAGTGTAATTTCAAATATACAAGAGACATGGTTGATATCAGTAAGTAAAATTTGGTTCAATAAGATAAAAAATAATCTTTAGTGAATAGTAACTTTTTACTTTTATTTACCATGGTTAAAAGTAAATAGGGTAATTAAGTGTACAAATGATATTATTATTACCATAACACATGTAATAATTCTATTGGATAAGTTTAATTAGACCAAAAAAAACCTTAGGAATAAAATATGTTCCTCTAATTCCACTTGGATAAGATTAGGACATTTATTATTATTTAATTCAAAGAAGTGTTAAAATTGTTAAAATCAAAGTTTAATAACTAATCCTTTTTTAATATAGGGTTAAACATAAGATAAATTAGACTATAATTATTAATGTGAAATCTAAAAATATTTAATAAATAATGGTATTTTATTTATATTTTTTAGACATTATATAATTTAATTTATTTATGACACAATGATGATGCAGTAATTACCTAATTAATGAAATATTAAAATTATTGATATTATAAATATCCAAATAAATGTAATTTGAGACTTTTTATAAATTACACTAATTATATAGGTTAATATTATCTATTAGGGTTGGTTAGATGAATTTTTTTATAAGTAATAATGATGTTGTGAATTTAGTAAAAACAAAATACCAAATAGTGTCAAAATTGACATAAAAGAGTTTTTAAAACAAATATTATATTATTAATTTTTATTATATTCCTAAAAAAATAAGTTTTGGCCAAAAGACTTATATAATTATAGGTGTATCATTAATGAACCACTTGGGTTTCTGTTGTAATTATATAGTATGTTTATTAACAATATAATATAAAAATACAAAGAGATATGGTAAATGTCAGTGTATTTAACAAAGACTTAAATCTGAAAGATAAAGTTAATTTAGTGACCAAAACCTGTCTAAACCCTATTGTTTTGGTGGTTTTCGACCCATACCCACCTTAATCCTTTAAATAATCTATTTTTGAGCCATTAGAAACTGAAAATGATTTTATTATAAAATAATATTTCTATCTTTTCCTAAGGTGTCCCTCACCCCTCTTATAAAGGGCACACTCCCTTCTCTCTAATTCATACCTTCAAAGCCATTTTTCTCATCCAAATATTGCCCAAATACCCTATTAACTTTCCTTCCTTCATCCTAGAGGCCTTACTTTAGTCATAAAGAAAACTTAAGGAGATAGTTTCATCAAATCAAAATTAAGAACCCGAAGAAGAGGTAAATATCTCACCACCTCTTTCAAGTTCATTTCTTCATCCTCTTCCTTTTTCTTTTTGTTTCCATTATAAAATAATAACTCTAGTATATTATATATTATTTTATGTTATTATGAATATGTTACAACCAAATTCATTATTATATCCATCTTTTGATTGACATGTCACCGTACGTGCATACGTACGACACACCGTCTCCACGTCGTGGTGTAATTATTATTCAATACATTATTATTTGAATGGGTATAATAATGATGTATAATTGATTTAAATAATAAATATAACATGATAATGATTCTTTATATATGATATACTATCCAATTATTTATTATTTTAATATCAAAAGAATGATATTGTCGCCCGTGCGTACGTACAGATTACCGTCTCCACGAACGCGATGAGATTCATTTCCCATCGTATCCATTCAAGACTAATTTTCATTATATGATTAAAAATAATGTTTAAAGACTTGATATAATTATTTATATGAATAATATACTTCCCATCCATAACAAATATTACTCACATAACAAATAATATAAAGGAAAACGAATCTGGTAACACCCAAAATAACGATAATTCCAAGATATTATTAACAAATCAATGTTAAAAGATCATATATGATATCATATTAATATATATGATTCTTGTATAATTTAATAGAAATTATTTCACCAATATTAAGTAGGTTAATATACCCTCTACCACAGAAAATTACAAGGTAAGGGGTTTCTTATCTCACTTTTAATTCGGTGAGATTTTCATTGTTCACCACTTATTTATTAAATGTGGTGTATTGTGTACAGTCATTTGATATATATATATTATCATGATTCTCTTTATATTCATGGTATTATGTGATTCATTTTGTTGTTATTAAATTTTTTCCATACGACTCGATTGATTAAAATGAAGTATGACTTTTCATCTCACATCCTATTTCCATGAGATTCATGCCATACTCCCACTATTCCTTTTTGTGTGGTCTATGTACTGCCCAATGATTGTATTATTTGTATAATATACTTTAATATATGAGTAATTACATCTTCATATTTTGATCTATCTTTCATGGGTCGTATGTCTCGTAAGTTACCAAATTGGTAAAAGAATTTTAAATTTCAATTTCTACTCATTCGGCTTTACGCATACTTCATTAGTTATTTTACTCCATGATTATGTGTGGAATCACTATTTATTATTTGTGTAGTAATTATCACTCCCCTTAATATGGATATACTTTTTATACACATAATCACTCCATTGATAAATTCTTAAGTCATCGATATGAACTTGATACGAGTAATTCTAACTCAATCTCCATTTATTGAGTTAAACACCCAATTCATTGCTGTTGTTTATACAAGAATATGTTTGAATGTACTATGATTTATTTACACTTATTATCCAATACTATTGATTGTATTTATATTTTTCACACATAATTATGTCGTTTATTTATCCTTCACCTAAGTATACAGTCTTTATAAGATATTTCACCTCAATTTACATTCCATTGAGACTTATTTGTTGTTATATGCCAATTCACTTTTATATGGTGTATATAATGTACTTTGACATAGTATATCATGAATACCATTATTCCCGTGATATTATAATGTTTCTATTACCTTAGTTATTTTTATGCAAGTGTCTCTCTTTTGGTTAGGAACTCTAACTAAAATATCATTTTAAAATGTTTTAAAGATTTATTATTCTAAATCTTTATCAATAATTTCCATGTTTTAAAAATGGTTTTAAGGATTTATTTATATGAACATTAATGTTTTAAAATTAAAATTACTTTTTAAAAGTTTCAAAGTGTTATGGGACACTTTGATTTAAAAATCTTTTTTAAACGGCTTCTTGATAAATAGTGATACTTTTAAATGTTTTCAAGAAAATTGGGGATATTTCTCTGAAATAGTTTTGATGATTATTTTCATATCATTAATTATTCTCTATTCTGGTTGATCTATTATAATAAAATCTTCCATATTGTATTGAATGAGTTATATTTGACTGTGGATGTGCTATTTTCATACCACTCATGGTTTGGGGTTAAAATAATGACATTTTTTATGCTAGTTTTAATATGAATTCTATGTTATGTTTAATCATTTTCATATGAGGAATGAATTGGAAATAATATGTGATGGGTAGAGCCCGCTATAGCTCCTCGATGCATCGGTAGGTCTCATGAGACAAACTAGTGTCTTTGCACAAGGCCTTGAAAAAATCTTATTTGTAGCCTTGGCACAAGGCCTTGTCTATTTGGTTATGAGAGTCTGGCATTATATATTACATCATTATGAAAGTGGATATTGATATTGCATGTGATTATTCAACTAGTAGAGTATCCATGTGAGTTAGTAAATGGAATAATTTTGATTTATATTTTCCATATTATGATGAAGTTTATGTTGAAAAGACTTTTGTTTTTTTATACATCGCCTTAAATGTTTATTCTTATTTATGAAAACTTCTACTATATTGTTATCCTTACTGAGAATCTGAGCTCACCCCTTTCTATGTTTTATTTTTCCCAGGATGCGAAGAAGTATATTATGACTGACCTGCAGGGATAGTCTATGGGATCTTAGTGTTGTCTATGGAAACAATGTTGTTGTATTTTTCTATTTTATGATGTAATGTAAACCTTATGAATGTGTCTAGTACTTCCAAGGATACTAAACTAATCGGTCTTTCAAGACTTGATCTATTGTGGTCATGACAATGATATTCAATAATGCACCGACTCTGGGATTCTGGGGTCGGGGAGTTATAGTTGGTATTAGATGAAGTTTAGTACAAAACGTGGAAACTAGATTTAGGTAAACTCTAATTAGAGCACATAGCCCTAAAATAGAATTTGTGGATTAGTATATATGAACTCTCTAAAATTTTGGTATTGTAGATATTTTGTGATTTTTTCAAGAAATACGTCTCTGTCTAGATACGAGCAGGTAGAGGCGGCTCTAGAACAGATTTACCTAAGGGTAAATCCTAAAAACACTGCTTTGAGCTAGACTCGAATAGGAACTACGTCATGAAAACATGACTTACTGCACTCTTGGTTATGACACTCCCATGGGATATTCTTAGGATAATTTACATTTTCTTTACAAACCTATTTGAAGGATTTTAATATAATATGAGAATAAATGACCTTGGTTAATCCTAAGGTGTTTCAAATTGAAAATATGGTTTCATGATATTCTCTATATGATTTTATGACTACTGTTACTCACACAATGCTTTCTGGTTTTAGTTAATGGATGGATTCCAAGGAAGTCATAGTAACTTTGAGCATGATGTAAAAAGATGGACCTGTGGTGGAGATGATCAAAAAATGGAATATTGATAGTCGTAAAAGATATCGTGTTCATGCCAAATCAGTTTTCCAAAAATATGATCAACAACATATATATTAACCAACTCCTAGACTCAACAAAGAAGAGAAAGGTGATGAATGATAAGAGCTATAACAATGAAGACCAAGGAGAAAAGAATCTTTAATTTCCATCATGCAGGAAATGTGGAAGGAGACACCAAGGAAAGTGTCTCAATAGAACATAGAAATGCTTTATGTGTGGGAAAGAAGGGCATAAAGTAAAGAATCACTGAGGAAAAATGAAGATTATTATGGAAGAAAATAAAAATGGTCTCAAGAATCCATGTACAATCATTTTTCATAAATATAGGCGACCTAGCCATTACCCGATCGAATTCCCTATTCTATAGGATATTTTCTTAGTCAAAGAAGAAGCTATGTGGAAATAAATGGTTGGAGAAATGTTTAAAAGTATTAGTGCTCCTTATTAATGGGATTACTTTGGAACAATTTTATCTTGTATTTGTAACCCTAAAGTTGTCATATAAAAATGATATTTAAGGAAGAATTATCTTTTCTCTTGTAGATATAGTTATAAAAAACTATTTAGTTTTATATGATCATTGGGTTGGAGGCAATTACAAGTTATTATATTTTGGGATGAAAAAGAAAGGTATGAGATAAAATTTGTTGTTAAATTATGTTATGTATATTTTGAGAAATTTATCTCATTTTGGTAATGTTATAAAATATAGTTTTTTGAAAAATTAAAACATGCAGACTGTGTGACAACCCGTTGCATCGGACAAAGCTGTGGGAATCGAACCCACAATTACAGTGCAATTGGGATTTATCGCCTAACACTGGACTACGTGAAGTCCCTGGTTAGTGAGACTAATTATTTTCGTTAAATAATTTTATTGATCAATAATAAGTTGATTTGGGATCTTATGTCTTATCAAATTAATACCCTTAGTATAGGAAATTTATTCAGTGATTAAGTGATAAATGTAATTTTGGAAGATGTTCGCTCTGTTGGGAACACTATATGCCTAAGGAAAATAGAATACTATGGGATTTCATTTGAGAGGTAATGGTGGATTTTTATTGATGATTTTTTTTTGTGGATTTATAGTGATTTCGGTTATTTATGGAAATGATTTACCTATAATAGAGAATATGTGATTAGGTTAATTACTTTTAAGTATGTGACTTTAAGAGTAGTCGATGTCATTTGGAGATACAATTTAACTTGGAGGACTACATAAACAAATTCTTCTAAGTTTTGGGTTTCAATATTAGTTTGGATTATATTGAAACTTTTTAAGGACAATTGTTTATTGAATGGTATTTATTTAACTTTGGGGTATTGTTTGTTTAATTTTAGAAATTAAGATTAGTTTTTATTTTTCTAAAGGAATATCTTTTTGGGGGATCTTCTGATCTTGTACTAACCATTTTGGTTTCTATTAATTTCTAAAGACAAGGTAAATGTATATTTTATCTGTTATGGATCATGTGATTCTCTAAGAGCTGATTCTAGCTCTTCCGGTGAGACCAAGACATCTTAAATACTCATCGTTGAAAAAAATGATTTAGTGGTATAAATTTATTAAAGAATGAAAATATAATTAAAAAGTAAGTATATATCTTTATGTTCTTATTCAACATCATAAATAAATTCCTCATATTTATGAAATATAACTTCAAACAAAAAAAACATTGTCCATTTACTTTACCTACTGGGATACTAATAACCGTTTGTTCTATCACAAGTTTGTGGTTTTCTTGTTGTTAACTTTCTCATGATCATTTTTCTGTCCTTCTTCATTAGAACATGACAATTAGTTTATCTTCCGTATCCATGTTTTCTTACATGGTATCCTAGTATGTGCTATCTCAGGTGACCTTTTTACTTCTCTTTCTTTCTTTTAAAGTGATAGTTTTATTGACTCTTTTTCCGATGTGGGACTTTCAATAATGTTCCCAAGCCCAATTTTAAAAATTGCAAGGATGAAATTTCCAAAATGGGGGAATAATGTAACACCACAAGCTTCCATGGTACGTTTCCATTTGAATAATGTAATAGCTTGCATTGTACGCAACGTAGAGATTCTAACACACTGCGACTAATCAAACTAGCCGTTATGAATAGTAATATCTACTTTTTGAAATTTTATAAATTTTTATCTTTCAAAATGGACTTCATTTTTGGATTCAGAATATCTAAATTATATTAGGGTCAATTTTTTGTATTTTTCTGAAAACATTCATTTTTTGATGAATAGTGAAAAACACTGAGTTATAGTTTAAAACCAAATTTTTATTTAAATTTATTTGAGGTCCAAATAGACACATAATACCTATATAAGTTCAATGTAATTCATTGGATTCATTTTAAAATAATTTTAGATATATAAAAAATTTGTTGAACTTTTAACCGTCTTTTACCCACCTCCTAGGAGAATTTGCAAATTCACATAAAACTTAATTGTACCACTTCTGTGAGTGGAATTTCAAAAATATGAGATACATGGTTGATATCATTAATTAAAATTTGTTTCAATAAGATGAAAATAATTTTTTGCTGAATAGTAACTTTTTACTTTTATTTACCACAGTTAAAAGTAAATAGGGTAATTAAGGGTAAAATTTATATTATTATTACCCTAACACATGTCTTAATTCTATTGTATAAGTTTAATTCGACCAAAAACAACCTTAGGAATAAAATATTATCCTTCAGGTCCACTTGGATTAGATTAGGACATTTATTATTATTTAATTCAAAGAATAGTTAAAAGTGTTAAAATCAATGTTTAATAACTAAACCATTTTTAATATAGGGTTACACATAATATAAATTCAACTATAAATATTAATTAGAAAGATAAAAATATTTCCTACATAATGGTATTTTATTTATAGTTTTTAGACATTAAATAACTTAATTTATTTATGACACAATGATGATGTAGTAATTCTCTAATTAATAAAATATTAAAATAATTGATATTATAAATATCCAAAGAAAGGTAATTTGAGAATTTTTATAATTTACACCAATTTTATAGGTTATTATGACCTATTATGGTTGGTTATATGAATTTTTTTCGAAGTAATAATGCTGTTATGAATTTATAAAAAACAAAGTACCAAATAGTGTCAAAATTTAGATAAAAGAGTTTTTAAAACAAATATTATATTATTAAATGATATTATATTACTAAAAATCTAAGGTTCAGAAAAAAAGACTTATATAATGATAGGTGTATCATTAATTAACCACATGGGGTTCTCTTAGAAGTATATAGTAAGTTTATTAACCATATAATATAAAAATACAAAGAGATAAGGTAAATGTCAATCTATTTAACAAAGAGTTAAATCTAAAAGATAAAGTTAATATAGTGACCCATACCTATCTAAAACCTATTGGTTGAGTTTTTTTCAACCCATACCCACCTTATCCTTTAAATAATATATTTTTGAGCCATTAGAAACCGAAAATGATTTTATTATAAAATAATATTTCTACCTTTTCCTAAGGTGCCCCTCACCCCTCTTATAAAAGGGAACTCCCACTTCTCTCTAATTCACACCTTTAAATCTATTTTTCTTGGCCAAACCCTGCCTAAATACCCTCTAAACTTTCCTAACTTCATCCTAGAGTCCTTAAGTTTGTCATAAATCCAACCTAAGGAGCCCTTTTGATCAAATCAAAAGGAAGAACATGAAGGAGAGGTAAATATCCCACCACCTCTTTCAAGTTCCTTTCTTCTTCCACTTACTTTTTCTTTGTTGTTTCCATTATAAAATAATAACTCCAGTATCTTATATATTCTTTTATTTTATTTTAAATATGGTACAACCAAATTCATTATCATATCCATCCTTTGAATTACATGTCACCATACGTGCGTATGTACTCCTTACCATCTCCACGTCGTGGTGTAATTGTTATTCAATACATTATTATTTGGATGGGTATAATTATGATGTGTAATTGATGTAAATAATAAATATAAAATGATAATTATTATTTATATATGATATACTATACAATTATATATTATTTTAATATCCAAAGAATGATATTGTCGCGCGTGCGTACGTACGGATTACCGTCTCCACGAACGCGATGAGATTCATGCCCCATGGTATCCATTAAAGACTAATTTTCATTAGATGATTAAAAATAATGTTTAAAACCTGATATCATTCTGGATATGAATAATATAAATTCCATACATAAAAAATATGACTCACATAACCATGAATATAAAGGAAAACGAATCTGTTAACACCTGAAACGACGATAATACTAAGATATTATTAACAAAGCAATGTTAAAAGGTCATATATGATATCATATTAATGTATATTATTATTTTATAATTTAATAACAATTTTTTCACCAATATATAGGAGGTTAACCTACCCTTGAACAAGTAAAAGTACAAGGTAAGAGGTTTCTTATCTCACTTTTAATTTCATGAGATTTCCATTGTTCACAACTTATTTATTAAATGTGGTGTATTGTGTATTGTCATTTGATATATATATTATCATGACTCTTTTTATATTCATGGTATTCTGTGATTAATTTTTTTTATTAACTTTTGTCCATATGACTTGATTGATTACAACGAATTAAGGCTTTTCATCTCACTACCTATTTCCAAGAGATTCATGCCATACTGCCACTATTTTCTTTTTTATTGTGTATGTACTGCCAAATGACTGTATTATTTGTGTAATATAATTTAATTTATGAGTAATTAAATATTCATTTTATGATCCATCTTTTACAGGATGTATGTTTTGTAAGTTACCAAATTGGTAATGGAATTTCAAATTTCAATTTCCACTCATTCAGCTTTACGCATACTTCATTTATTATTTTACTCCATGATTAGGTGTGGAATCACTATTTATTATTTGTGTAGTGATTTTCACTCCCCTTTCTGTGGATACACTTTTTATAAATATAATCACTCCATTTATAAATTCCCAAGTCATCTATATGAACATGATAAGAGTAATTTTAACTCAATCTCCATTTATTAAGTTAAACACCCAATTCATTGGTGTTGTTTTTACAAGAATATGTGTGAATGTCCTCTGATTGATATATACTAAATATCCAATAATATTGAGTGTATTTATATTTTTCACACATAATTATGTCGTTGATTTATCCATAACCTAAGAATACGGTCTTTATAAGAGATTTCATCTCAATTTACATTCCATTGAGACTTATTTGTTGTTATACACCAATTCACATTTATATGGTGTATATAATGTACTTTGACATAGTATATCCTGAATCCATTTACTCACATGATATTATAAATTTTTTATTACCTCACTTATTTTTATTCAAGTGTCTCTATTTTGGTTAGGAACTATAACTAAAATATTATTTTAAAATGTTTAAATGATTTATTATTCTAAATCTTTCTCGTTAATGTCCATTTTTAAAAAATGGTTTTAAGGATTTATTTATATGAACATTAAAGTTTTAAAATTAAAATTACATTTAAAAGTTTCAAAGTTTTATGGGACGCTTTGATTTAAAAATATATTTTAAACGTCTTCTTGATAAATAGTGAGACTTTTAAATGTTTTCAAGAAAAGGGGAGATATTTCACTCAAATAGTTTTGATGATTATTTTCATATCATTAATTATTATCTATTGAGGTTGATCTATTATAATAAAATATTCTATATTTTATTGAATGAGTTATGTTTTACTGTGGATGTTCTATTTTTATACCATTCATGGTCTGTGGTTAAAATATTGACATTTCGTACGCTAGTTTTAAGACGAATGTTATGTTATGTTTAAACCTTCTCATATGAGGAATGCATTGGACTTAATATGTGATGAGTGGAACCCTCTATAGCTCCACGATGAATCAGTAGGTCTCATGAGACAAACTAGTGTCTTGTAACAAGGCCTTGACAAAATCTTATTTGTAGTCTTGGCACAAGGCCTTGACTATGTGGTTACGAAAGTCTGGCATTATGCATTCCATCATTATGAAAGTGGCTATTGATATTTCATGTGATTATTATACTAGTATAGTATCCATGTGAGTAAGTAAATGGAATTATTTTGATTTATATTTTCCATATTATGATGAAGTTTATGTTGAATAGGATTTTGTTTTAGTTTTATACATCGCCTTAAATGTTTAGGATTTTTTATGAAAGCTTATGCTATATTTTTATCCTTACTGAGCATCTGAGCTCACCCCTTTCTATGTTTCATTTTTCCCAGGATGCGAAGAAGTATATTTTGACTGAACTATAGTGATATTATATGGGATAACAGTGTTGTCCATGGAAACAGTGGTGTTGTAGTTTTCTATTTTATGATGTAATGTAAACCTTATGAATGTATCTAGTACTTCCAAGGATACTAAACTAATCAGTCATTCAAGATATGATCTTTTTTGGTCATGACAATGATACGTAATAATGCACTGACTCTGGGCATCTGGGGTTGGGGCATTATAGTTGGTATCAGAAGATGTTTATTACAAAACTTAGAAACTAGATTTAGGTAAAATTTGATTAGATAACATAGCCCTAAGATAGAATTTGTGGATTAGTATAGAATAACTTCCTAAAATTTTGTTATTGTAGAGATTTTGTGAGTTTTCCAAGAAATACATCCCTATCTGGATACGAGCAGGATGAGGTGGTTCTTGCACAGATGTACCTAGGGGTAGATCCCCACAACACCACTTTGAGATATACTCAAACGGGAATGGGTGCATGACGACGGGTCTTGCTGCACTCTTTGTTATGACACTCCCAGGGGATATGCTTAGGATAATTTACATTTTCTTTAGAAACCTATTTGAAGGATTTTAATATAAGATGATAATAAATGACCTTGGTTAATCCTAAGGTGTTTCAAATTAAAAATATGGTTTCATGATATTCTCTATATGATTTTATGGCTATTTTCACACATACAATGCTTTCTGGTTTTAGTCAATGGATGGATTCCAAGGAAGTCATATTAACATTGTGCATGATGTAAAAGGTGGGAATGATGGTGAAAATGAGAAAAAAAATGGAATGTTGATAGGTGTAAAATATATAGTGTTCATGCCAAATCATTTTTCCAAAAACCATGATCAACAACATATATATTAACCAACTCCCGAACTCAATATAGAAGAGAATGGTGATGAATGATAAGAGCTCCTGCAGTGGAGACCATGGAGAAAAGAATCCTCAATTTCCATCATGTAAGAAATGTGTAAGGAGACACCCAGGAATGTGTCTCAATGGAACAAGAAATTCTGTACGTGTGGGAAAGAAGTACATAAAGTAAGTAATTGCTGAGGAAAAATGAAGAGTACTATGGAAGAAAATAAAAATGGTCACAATAATCCATTTACAGTCATTTTCCGTAAATGTAGGGGACCGAGCCATTACCTGAGTGAATTCCCTATTCTATAGGATATTTTCTTCGTCAAAGAAGAAGATATGTGGAAATAAATGGTTGGGGAAATGTTTAAAATTATTAGTGCTCCTTGTTGATGGGATTACTTTGGAATAATTTTCTATTGAATTTGTAACCCTACAGTTTTCATCTGAAAATGATATTTAAAGAAGAGTTATCTTTTCTCTTGTGGATATAGTTATTAATAACTATTTTTTTATATGATCATTGGGTTTGAGGTAATTAAAATTTATTATATTATGGGATGAAAATGAAAGGAATGAGATAACATTTGTGGTTAAATTCTGTTATGGTTATTTTGAGGAATTTATCTCATTTTGGTAATGTTATAAAATATAGTTTTTGAAAAAGGATAACACGCAGACCCTGTGACAACCCATCGTATTGGACAAACACTACTGGAAATCCCATTTTTACCAACACTTATATCCCAATGGTTTATCAAACCATTGGGAATGGTCATGTATACCAACGGTTTTAAGAAAATCGTTGGTATAGAGGCGTTTATGAAGAATTTTACCAACAGTTTGTAATACTGTTGGTATAGGACTCAATTAAGACACTTTTACAAACGGTTATACACTAACCATTGGTATATATTGCTACATTCCCAACGGTTTTTAAAAACTGTTGGGAATGTTTTCCCCTAAATCCAGTTCGGGTGTCCAGTAGCCCCTCCGCTCGATTGTAGTCCCCCTCCGCTCGACTGCAGCCCTAAATTGAACCTCTCCCGATGTTATCTCGTTACCCAGTCTCTGAAACTCCATCCAACCTCTTCAATAAAACAATTTTTCTTTTCTACACTTCAAATCTGTAGGTTCTACCTCAGTTATTATGTTCTTCATATATTTTTTTTATTTTCTATTTTTATTTGACCTAAACGTTTGGGATCTCTCTATACAAAGACTCAGAAACTCGTTCCACTCATTGATCCATCTTAAATCAAACAATTTTGTATTTCTACACTCTAAATCTGTATGTACTACCTTAGTTTTAATGTTTTGCATCTAATATTTTTTATTTTTGTTTTAATTTGGTATAAACTAGGTTTTTATGTTTATGGCATGCGAAGGTTAGTGATATTTAGGATGAATTGGATGTTGGTTGGGTGATGGATTGGAATTGTGATGTTTTTTGGATTAAGTTTAGTTAATTTTAAATGAATTATTTTGGGATTTCCTCCCTTTAATAGAGCCCCCACTCCTCATAGACCCTGGACACCCCCCCTCTTGGACCCTGGACAGTCCCCCCCTCTTGGAACGTGGACAGCCTTGCCCCCTCTTTCCTGAAACTTGGACATCCCCCCTCCTGGACCCTGGACAACCCCCTCCACCCTCCTCCCAGGACCTTGTATTGTCCCCCTCCTTCCTGGACCCTAGGAAGCCCCCCACCCTCCACCCTGGTCCCTAGGAATCCCCCCACCCTCCACCCTGGACCCTGGAAAGCCCCCCTCCTCGATGGACCCAGGACAACCCCCCCCCCCCCCTCCTTCCTGAACTATGGACAGCCCCTTCTCCCCTTCTCCTTGACCCTGGACAGCTCCCCACCCCCCTTTCTGGACCCTGGACAGCCCCCCACCCCTCCTCCTAGACCTTGGAAATCCCCCTCATCCCCCTCCTTAACCACCAAATACCCCCCCACTTCAAAACTTTTACCACCAAACTTGGACATACTGGATTTTCTCTAAAAAGATAGATTTGATCCTCAAACCACCTCAATAAAATCCAAAAAAATTCTTATAATGTGGTTTTCACCATATAACATCCAATTGTATTCCAAGTCACTAGTCTATCCTCCCTTGGCTAGATTTTACAAAAAGCGTTCAACCTTAAGGATCCAAATAAAAATAAATTGATATAAGACATTTGATAACGGATTAAAATTTCAAATTGGGATCCAATGAGGAATATTTGAGATATTATGCATCATGCCCATGAGTAAATCCATTTTTATATATCCGATAAGTTATTTTTCACAATTTTCACACATTAATTGTTTATAAAAATGGGAAAAACATTTATAAAGGTTCTAATATATAAAAATGAATCTATTTGTGGATGCATCTTAACCAACATTGTCTAGCCTGTCTGCCTCTTCCATGATCATCGATGTGCACGTCCCGTCTCCATCTGACCTCGCACGACTGGTGACTCAGCGTCCGGCTGATGACGAGTGCCATATTCTCTTACTTCCACACCAGATTCACGCCCGCTATGCTCCTGATGTGATCAATCCCACTAAGAGTCCATGTGAGCTTGATGACACGACCACCAGTTCTTGTAAGAGACAGAGGAGTTTTGAGCTGATGGACCAAGACGATTGACCAGTGTCCATCCATATGGCTGAAGACGTAAAACTTAGCGCTTCAAGGGAGGAAACCAATGTTCTAGAGTTTCATCCTTTTGCTTTTTTTACTTTGTTTTAGGAAATAAACATGGCATGTATGCAACAATTTTTTTGCTGCTTCTGATCTATATGTGCACTTGTCATTACTCTGCATGACTGCTTCTATTTTGTCTGATCCTTGGTGTTATTTTTTATGAAATTATGCAGATATGTGCTTCCTATGTATAGATTTTATAGGTACATAAGTATGTGCACTTTTCATTATTCCATTCTTTCGGTGCTTAGGCCGATGGTATGAGGGAGGTTCGTACCAGAGGTAGACGATCATCTCCGCGTACCTGACTAGACTCTTCCCCTATAACCAAACGCATTCAGATTCTATTGAAACTTAAGGGAAACAATCCATGGGTCAAATTTGATGTGTATAAGTCAACCCCGCCTCAATAAAAGGCATGGTGTGGCTAGTATCACTCAAACTGCCTCTCTTTTGTTCAAAATTGACTTATTTTTAATTGAAATCAACAACTGACATATGGGAAACGGACCAAACACATTAGGATTGTGTTGAAACTTTAGGAAAACGATCCATGGGTCATATGTGATATGTAAAGGTCAACTACTCCTCAATACGATGTGCGGTTTGGCTGGTATCACTCCAAGTGTATGTATTTTGTTTAAAATGGACAATATTTTACGTACATACGCCAATCCAATCAAACAGTTTTTGATTGTGTTGATACTTTTTCAAAATGATCCATGACTCATATGTGTCGTTTATGAGTCAACCCTTCCCCAATTCGAGGCCCGGTGTGGCCGACACCACTCAAAGTGCCTCTGTTTTGTTAAAAATGGACTTAATTTTAAGTGAAATAAACAACTGACATACGGAAAACCAACCAAACGCATTAAGATTCTGTTTAAACTTAAGTAAAACGATCCATGAGTCAAATGTGACATGCATGAGTCAACTCTGCCTCTGTTTTGTTAAAAATGGACTTAATTTTAAGTGAAATCAACAACTGACATACGGTAAACCAACCAAACGCATTCGGATTCTATTGATACTATTGTAAAACAATACATGGGTCATATGTGACGTGTACGAGTCAACCCCGCCTCAATACAAGGCACGGTGTGGACGGTACCATTCAAAATGCCTTTTTTTTGTTCAAAATGACTTTAATTGTAAGTGAAAACAACAACTGGCATACGGATAACCAACCAAATGTGTTCCAAATCTATTGAAACATTAGGAAAATGATCCATGGGTCATATGTGACGTGTACGAGTCAACCCCATATCAATCCAATGCACGGTGTGGCTGGAACCACCCAAACTGTCCCTCTTTTGTTTAAAATGGACAATATTTTACGTACATACGCCAAACCGATCAAACAGATTCTGATTGTGTTTATACTTTTACAAAACGATCCATGACTCATATGTGATGTTTTCGAGTCAAACCCGCCTCAATTCGAGGCCCAGTGTGGCTGACACCACTCAAAGTTCCTTTGTTTTGTTAAAAATGGACTTAATTTTAAGTGAAATCAACAACTGACATACGTAAAACCGACCAAACGCAGTAGGATTATATCTAAACTTAAGGAAAACGATCCATGAGTAAAATTTAATGTGTAAGAGTAAAACCTGCCTCAATACGAGGCTCGGTGTGGTTGACACCACTCAAAATGCCTCTGTTTTTTTAAAAATGGACTTAATTTTAATTGAAATCAACAACTGACATACGGTAAACTGACCGAACGCATTCGGATTCTATTGATACTACAGGAAAATTATCCATGGGTCATATGTGATGTGTACGAGTCAACCTCGCCTTAATCTGAGGTGCGGTGTGGACGGTACCATTCAAAATGCCACTCTTTTGTTCAAAATGACTTTAATTTTAAGTGAAAACAACAACTGGCATACTAAAAACCGACCAAATGCATTTCGAATCTGTTGAAACTTTAGGAAAACGATACATGGGTCATATGTGATGTGTAAGAGTCAACCCTGCCTCAATCCGAGATGCGGTGTGACTGGAACCACCCAAACTGTCCCTCTTTTGTTTAAAATGGACAATATTTTACGTACATACGTCAAACCGATCAAACGGATTCTGATTGTGTTGATACTTTTTCACAATTATCCATGACTCATATTTGATGTGTACAAGTCAACCCCGGCTCAATCCGAGGCCCGGTGTGGCCGACACCACTCAAAGTGCCTCTGTTTTGTTAAAAATGGAATTAATTTTAAGTGAAATCAACAACTGACGTACGAAAAACTGACCAAATGCATTCGGATTCTGTTGAAACTTCAGGAAACCGATCCATGGGTCAAATGTGACTTTTAATAGTCAACTTAGCCTCAATCTGAGGTGCGGTGTGGCCAGGACCACTCAAACTCACTCTCTTTTGTTCAAAATGGACTTATTTTTAAGTGAAATCAACAACTGACATACGGGAAACCGACCAAACGCCTTCAGATTGTATTGACACTTTAGGAAAATGATCCATGGGTTATATGTGATGTATAAGAGTCAACCTTGGCTCAATCTGAAGCATGGTGTGGCCGGTATCACTCCAAGTGTATGTATTTTGTTTATAATGGACAATATTTTACGTACATACGCCAAACCAATCAAACAGCTTCTGATTGTGTTGATACTTTCGAAAAACTATCCATGACTCATATGTGATGTGTATGAGTCAACCCCGTCTCAATCCGAGGCCCGGTGTGGCCGACACCACTCAAATTGCCTCTGTTTTGTTAAAAATGGACTTAATTTTAAGTGAAATCAACAACTGACATACGGCAAACCGACCAAAGGCATTCCGATTTTGTTGAAACTTTAGGAAAATGATCCATGGGTCAAATGTGACGTGTACGAGTCAACTTATCCTCTATCAGAGTTGTGGTGTGGCCGGGACCACTCAAACTTCCTCTCTTTTGTTCAAAATGGACTTATTTTTAAGTGAAATCAGCAACTAACATACGAGAAACCGACCAAACGCCTTCAGATTGTGTTGAAACTTTAGGAAAAGGATCCATGGGTAATTTTTGATGTGTATGAGTCAACCTCACCTCAATCCGAGCCTCGGTGTGGATGCCACATCACAAAGTGACTCACTTTTCTTTGAAATGGAAAACATTTTAAGTGAAAACAACAACTGACATACTGAAACCCAACAAAACGCATTTGGTTTCCGTTGAAACTTTAGGAAAACAATCCATGGGTCATTTGTGATGTGTACGTGTCAACCCCGCCTCAATCCGAGTCGTGGTGTGTCCGGGGTCACTCTAAGTGTCTCTCTTTTGTTAAAAATGGAAAACATTTTAAGTACATACGGAAAACCAACCAAACGGATTCTGATTGTATTTATACTTTAGAAAAACAATACATGTGTCATATGTGATGTGTAAAATTCAAACCCTCCTCAATCTGAGGTGCGGTGTTGCTGACACCACTCATAGTGTATCTCTTTTGTTTAAAATATACATCATTTTAACTAAAAAGAACAACTGGCATACGGAAAAACGACCAAACACATTCAGAATCGGTTGAAACTTTAGGAAAATGATCCCTAGGTCATATTTGACATGTACGAGTCAACCCCACCTCAATCCAAGGTGCAGTGAGGCCGAAACCACTCGAAGTGTCTCTCTTTTGTTTCAAAAGGACATCATTTTTAGTGAAAACAACAACTAACATACGGAAAACTGAAAAAATGCATTCGTATTCCATTGAAATGTTAGGAAAACAATCCATGAGTCATATGTGATGTGTACGAGTCAACCCCACCTCAATTCGAGGAGCGGTGTGGCCGGAACCACTCAAAGTGTCTATCTATAGTTTAAAATGGACTTCATTTTAAGTGAAAAGAACAACTGACATACGGAAAACTGACCAAACACATTCGGATTCTGTTGATACTTAAGGAAAAGTATCCATGGGTCATTTGTGACGTGTATGAGTCAACCGCGCCTCAATCCAATCCTCGATGTGGCCGCCACGACTCAAAGTGACTCACTTTTCTTTGAAATGGAAAACATTTTAAGTGAAAACAACAACGGACATACTGAAACCCCACAAAACGCATTTGGATTCCATTGAAACTTTAGGAAAACAATCCATGGTTCATTTTTGATGTTTACGACTCAACTGCGCCTTAATTCGAGCCTTGGTGTGGCCGAGACAACTCAAAGTGACTCACTTTTCTTTGAATTGGAAAACATTTTAAGTGAAAACAACAACTGACATGCTGAAAACCGAACAAACTCATTTGGATTCTATTGAAACTTTAGGACAACAATCCATGGGTCATTTGTGACGTGTAAGAGTCAACCCCACCTCAATCCGAGTTGTGGTGTGGCCGGGATCACTCTAAGTATCTCTCTATAGTTTAAAATGGACTTCATTTTAAGTGAAAAGAGCAACTGACATACGGAAAACCGAAAAAACACATTCGGATTGTGTTGATACTTGAGGACAAGGATCCATGGGTCATTTGTGATGTGTACGAGTCAACCAAGCCTCAATCTGAGCCTCGGTGTGGCCACCACAACTCAAAGTGGATCACTTTTATTTGAAATGAAAATCATTTTAAGTGAAAACAACAACTGACATACGAAAAACTGACCAAACGCATTCGGATTCTGTTGAAACTTTAGGACAACAATCCATGGGTTATTTTTGACATTTACAAGTCAACCCCACCTCAATCCGAGTCACGGTGTGGTGGGGATCACTCAAAAATATCATTTTTTTAAATGAACCACATTTTAAGTGATAATAACTGGCATACGGAAAACCAACGAAACCCTTTCGGAATATGTTGATACTTTAGGAAAATTATCAATGGGTCATGTGTGACGTTCACTAGTAAATCATGCCTCAATACGAGGCATGGTGTGACCAGTACTACTCCAAGTGCATGTATTTTGTTTAAAATGGATATCATATATAGTAAAAACACTTGCATACGAAAAAATGATCAAATTATGAATTGAATTCCAAATTTCACATATAATTGTCATCTAAATTTGAAATTTAATTCTAAATGAATTCTAAAATGATTTCTAAATGAATTCTAAATGAATTTTAAAATTAATTCTAAATGAATTCTAAATTATGTATCTTTATAATTATGTTATGAATTCTGATTTAATTCTGAATGTGTATAGTTTCAGGATGTATTATATGTTAAATGTATATGAATTTTTTCTGTATATTTATATTTTAGTTGGTTATTGCAGGTAATGGAGAGGGATTGAAGAATCACAGGTGAATGGAGACCCTGCTCTTCCCCTGTGAAAATTGCAGGCTGCTATGCAATTTGCACAGCATAGGCTATGCCAACGGTTTGAAACCGTTGGCATAGTCTTCTAAGGAGGTTTATACCAATGGTTCAGATGGAACCGTCGGTATAAACTCTTTCCCAATGGTTTCAAACCATTGGGAAAAGATGTATAGTTGTCTTTTGTCCAACGGTTTTGAGTGAACCTATGGGAAAAGTTAGAGATTTTGTTGGGTTTTCCCAACGGTTTACTTAAAACCGTTGGGAAAACATATGCCAACGGTTAATGTTAACCGTCGGGATAGGTTAATTTTTATAACCTATCCCAACGATTCTTTGTAAAGGAAAACGAATCCATTAACACCCGAAACGATGATAATACTAAGATATTATTAACAAATCAATGTTAAAAGATCATATATGATATCATATTAATGTATATCATTCTTGTATAATTTAATAACAATTTTTTTCACCAATATATAGGAGGTTAACCTACCCTCTACCAAGTAAAAGTACAAGGTAAGAGGTTTCTTATCTCACTTTTAATTTCGTGAGATTTCCATTGTTCACAACTTATTTATTAAATGTGGTGTATTGTGTATTGTCATTTGATATATATATTATCATGAATCTCTTTATATTCATGGTATTCTGTGATTAATTTTGTTGTTATTAACTTTTTTCCATATGACTTGATTGATTACAATGAATTAAGGCTTTTTTTCTCACTTCCTATTTCTATGAGAGTCATGCCATACTGCCACTATTTACTTTTTTGTTGTGTATTTACTGCCAAATGATTGTATTATTTGTGTAATATACTTTAATTTATGAGTAATTACATCTTCATTTTATGATCCATCTTTCAAAGGATGTATGTTTTTTAAGTTACAAAATTGGTAATGGAATTTCAAATTTCAATTTCCACTCATTCAGCTTTACGCATACTTCATTTATTATTTTACTCCATGATTAGGTGTGGAATCACTATTTATTATTTGTGTAGTGATTTTCACTCCCCTTTCTGCGGATACACTTTTGATACACATAATCACTCCATTGATAAATTCCCAAGTCATCGATATGAACATGATAAGAGTAATTTTAACTCAATCTCCATTTATTAAGTTAAACACCCAATTCATTGGTGTTGTTTTTACAAGAATATGTGTGAATGTCCTCTGATTTATTTATACTAAATATCCAATAATATTGAGTGTATTTATATTTTTCAAACATAATTATGTCTTTGATTTATCCATAACCTAAGAATACGGTCTTTATAAGATATTTCATCTCAATTTACATTCCATTGAGACTTATTTGTTGTTATACACCAATTCACTTTTATATGTTGTATATAATGTACTTTGACATAGTATATCATGAATCCCATTATTCACATGATATTATAAATTTTTGATTACCTCAGTTATTTTTATTCAAGTGTCTCTATTTTGGTTAGGAACTCTAACTAAAATATCATTTTAAAATGTTTTAATGATTTATTATTCTGAATCTTTCTCGTTAATGTCCATGTTTTAAAAATGGTTTTAAGGATTTATTTATATGAACATTAATGTTTTAAAATTAAAATTACTTTTAAAAGTTTCAAATTTTTATGGGACAGTTTGATTTAAAAATCTATTTTAAATGCTTCTTGATAAATAGTGAGACTTTTAAAAGTTTTCATGAAAAGGGGAGATATTTCACTCAAATAGTTTTGATGGTTATTTTCATATCATTCATTATTATCTATTTAGGTTGATCTATTATAATAAAATATTCTATATTTTATTGAATGAGTTATGTTTGACTGTGGATGTGCTATTTTTATACCATTCATGGTTTGTGGTTAAAATATTGACATTTCGTACGCTAGTTTTAAGAAGAATGTTATGTTATGTTTAAACCTTATCATATGAGGAAAGCATTGGATTTAATATGTGATGGGTGGAGCCCTCTATAGCTCCTCGATACATCAGTAGGTCTCATGAGACAAACTAGTGTCTTGGAACAAGGCCTTGACAAAATCTTATTTGTAGTATTGGCACAAGGCCTTGACTATGTGGTTATGAAATTCTGGCATTATGCATTCCATCATTATGAAAGTGTCTATTGATATTGCATGTGATTATTCTACTAGTATAGTATCCATGTGAGTAAGTAAGTGGAATTATTTTGATTTATATTTTCCAAATTATGATGAAGTTTATGTTGAACAGGCTTTTGTTTTAGTTTTCTACATCGCCTTAAATGTTTAGGCTTTTTTATGAAAGCTTATGCTATATTTTAATCCTTACTGAGCATCTGAGCTCACCCCTTTCTATGTTTCATTTTTCCTAGGATGTGAAGAAGTATATTTTGACTGACCTGTAGTGATATTCTATGGGATATCAGTGTTGTCTATGGAAACAGTGTTGTTGTAGTTTTCTATTTTATGATGTAATGTAAACCTTATGAACGTATCTATTACTTCCAAGGCTACTAAACTAATCGGTCATTCGAGACATGATCTTTTTTGGTTATGACAATGATACGTAATAATGCACCGACTCTGGGAATCTGGGGTTGGGGCATTATAGTTGGTATCAGAAGAAGTTTAGTACAAAACTTGGAAACTAGATTTAGGTAAAATTTGATTAGAGAACATAGCCCTAAGATAGACTTTGTGGATTAGTATAGAATAACTTCCTAAAATTTTGGTATTGTAGTGATTTTGTGAGTTTTCCAAGAAATACATCCCTATCTGGATACGAGTAGGTTGAGGTGGCTCTGGAACAGATGTACCTAGGGGTATATCCCCACAACACCACTTTGAGGTATACTCAAACGGGAATGGGTGCACGACAACGGGCCTTACTGCACTCTTGGTTATGACACTCTCAGGGGATATGCTTAGGATAATTTACATTCTCTTTAGAAACCTATTTGAAGGATTTTAATATAAGATGATATTAAATGACCTTGGTTAATACGAAGGTGTTTCAAATTGAAAATATGGTTTCATGATATTCTCTATATGATTTTATGACTATTGTCACACATACAATGATTTCTGGTTTTAGTCAATGGATGGATTCCAAGGAAGTCATATTAACATTGAGCATGATGTACAAGGTGGGAATGGTGGTGAAAATGAGAAAAAAAATGGAATGTTGATAGGCGTAAAATATATCGTGTTCATGCCAAATCAGTTTTCCAAAAACTATGATCCACAACATATATATCAACCAACTCTCGGACTCAATATAGAAGAGAAAGGTGATGAATGATAAGAGCTCCTGCAATGGAGACCATGGAGAAAAGAATCCTTAATTTCCATCATGTAGGAAATGTGTAAGGAGACCCCCAAGAATGTGTCTCAATGGAACAAGAAATTCTTTAGGTGTGGGAAAGAAGTACATAAAGTAAGTAATTGCCGAGGAAAAATGAAGATTACTATGGAAGAAAATAAAAATGGTCCCAATAATCCATTTACAGTCATTTTCTGTAAATGTAGGGGACCTATCCATTACCTGAGTGAATTCCCTATTCTATAGGATATTTTCTTTGTCAAAGAAGAAGATATGTGGAAATAAATGGTTGGAGAGATGTTTAAAAGTATTAGTGCTCCGTGTTGATGGGATTACTTTGGAATAATTTTCTATTGTATTTGTAACCCTACAGTTTTCATCTGAAAATGATATTTAAGGAAGAGTTATCTTTTCTCTTGTGGATATAGTTATTAATAACTATTTTGTTTTATATGATCATTGGGTTTGTGGCAATTAAAAGTTATTATATTTTGGGATGAAAATGAAAGGAATGAGATAACATTTGTGGTTAAATTCTGTTATGGTTATTTTGAGGAATTTATCTCATTTTGGTAATGTTATAAAATATAGTTTTTGAAAAAGGACAACATGCAGACCCTGTGACAACCCATCGCATTGGACAAAGCTGTGGGAATCAAACCCACAACCAGAGTGCGATTGGGATTTATCACCTACCACTGGACTACGTGAAGTCCCCAGTTAGTGTGACTAATTATTTTTAGATAAATAATTTTATTGATCAATAATAAGTTGATTTGGGATCTTATGTCTTATCAAATGAATACCGTTAGTATAAGAAAATTATTCGGTGATTAAGTGATAAATGTTATTTTAGAAGACGTTCGCTCTGTTGGGAACACTATATGCATAAGGAAAATAGAATACTATGGGATTTCATTTTGAGGAGTAATGCTGGATTTTTATCTATCATTTTGTTGTGGATTTATATTGATTTGGGTTATAAATGTAAATGATTAACTTATAATAGAGAATATGTGATTAGGTTAATTATTTTTAAGTATGTGACTTTAAGATTAGTCTATGTCATTTGGAGATACAATTTAACGTGGAAGACTACATAACCAAATTCTTCTAAGTTTTGGGTTTCAATATTATTTTGGATTATATTGAAGTATTTTAAGGACAATTTTTTATTGAATGGTATTTTTTTAACTTTGGCATATTATTGGTTTAATTTTAGAAATTAAGATTATGGTTTCTTTCTATAAATGAATATCCTTTTGGGGGATTGTCTGATCTTTTACTAACCATTTTGGTTTTGATTAATCTCTAAAGACAAGGTAAATATATAGTTTATCCTTTGTGGATCATGTGATTCTCTATAAGTTTATTCTAGCTCTTCCGGTGTGACCAAGTCATCTTGAATACTCAACATTAAAAAAAATGAGTTAGTGGTATAAATTTATTAAATAATGAAACTACAATTAAAAAGTAAGTATATATATTTATGTTCTTAGTCAATCTCATAAATAAATTCCTCATCTTTATGAAATGTAACTTAAAACCAAAAAAAAACTTTGTCCATTTACTTTTCCTACTTGGAAACTAGTGACCGTTTGTTCCATCACAAGTTTGTGGTTTTCTTATTGTTAACATTCTCCTGATCATGTTTTCTATCCCTCTCCATCATAACATGACACTTAGTTTATCTTCCATATCCATGTTTTTCTACTTGCAACCTGAGTATGGGTTATCTCAAGTGACCTTTTCACTTCTCTTTCTTTCTTTTAAAGTGATAGTTTTATTGAATCTTTTTCTGATGTGGGACTTTTAATTATGTTCCCAAGCCAAATTTTAAAAATTGCGAGGATTCAATTTCCAAAATGGGGGAATAATGTAACACCCCAATCTTTCATGGTATGTTTCCCTTTGAATAATGTAATAGCATGCATTGTACGCAACTTCGAGATTCTAACACACAGCGACCAATCAAACTAACCGTTATGAATAGTAATACCCATGTTTTGAAATTTTATAAATTCCATCTCTCAAAATGGATTTCATTTTTGGATTTTTAATATTTAAATTATCTTAAGGTGAAATTTTGGTATTTTTCTGAAAATATTCAATTTTTGATGAATAGTGAAAAAACACTGAGTTATAGTTTAAAACCGAATTTTTATTTAAATAATTATTTATTTTCTTTAAATTTATTTTAGGTCAAAATAGACACATAATAATTATATAAGTTCAATGTAATTCATTGGATTTAGTTTATAATAATTTTAGATATATAACAATGTTATTGAACTTTTAACCCTCTTTTACCCACCTCCTAGAAGAATTTGAAAATTCACAAAAAACTTAATTGTGTCGTTTCTTTGAAAGGAATTTCAAAAATCCGAGATAAATGGTTGATATTAGTAAGTAAAATTTGGTTAAATAAGATTAAAATAATTTTTGGTGAATAGTAACTTTTTTCTTTTATTTACCATGGTTAAAGGTAAATTGGGTAATTAAGGGTAAAAGTTATATTATTATTATCATAAAACATTTCCTAATTCTATTTGATAAGTGTAATTTGACCAAAAACAACGTTAGGAATAAAATATTATCCTTTAGGGCCACTTGGATTAGATTAGGACATTTATTATTATTTAATTCAAAGAAGAGTTAAAAGTTTTAAAACCAAAGTTTAATAACTAAACCATTTTTAATGTAGGGTTAAAAATAAGATAAATTCAACTATAAATATTCATTAGAGAGATAAAAATATTTCCTATATAATGGTTTTTTATTTATATTTTTTAGACATTAAATAATTTAATTTATTTATGACAGAATGATGATGCAGTTATTACCTAATTAATAAAATATTAAAATAATTGATATTATAAAAATCCAAATAAATGTAATTTTAGACTTTTTATAAATTAAACTAATTTTATAGGTTAATATTACCTATTAGGTATGGTTATATGAATTTTTTTTAAGTAATAATGTTGTTATGAATTTAGAAAAAACAAAATACCAAATAGTGTCAAAATTGAAAAAAAAGAGTTTTTAAAAAAAAATATTATATTATTAATTGATATTCTGTTCCTAAAAATCTAAGGTTATTCCAAAAGACATATATAATGATAGGGGTATCATTAATGAACCACTTTGGGTTCTCTAGGAAGTATATAGTAAATTTATTTACCATATAATATAAAAATACAAATAGATATGGTAAATGTCAATCTATTTAACAGAGTTTAATCTAGAAGATAATGTTAATATAGTGACCCAAACCAATATAAAACCAATTGGTAGAGTGAATTCTGACCCATCCCCACCTTATCCTTTAAATAATCCATTTTTTATCCATTATAAACCTAAATGTATTTTATTATAAAATAATATTTCTATCTTTTCTTAAGGTTCCCATCACCCCTCTTATAAAAGGGCACTCACCCTTCTCTCTAATTCGCACCTTCAAAGTGATTTGTCTTGGCCAAACCCTACCCAAATACCCTCTAAACTGTCTTAACTTAAACCTAGAGGCCTTACTTTAGTCATAAATCCAACCTAAGGATCCCTTTTGATCAAATCAAAAGGAAGAACCCGAAGAAGAGGTAAATATCTCACCACCTCTTTCAAGTTCCTTTCTTCTTCCACTTCCTTTTTCTTTGTTTTTTAAAATATAAAATAATAACTCCAGTATCTTATATATATTATTTTATGTTATTATAAATATTTTACATCTAAATTCATTATTATATCCATCCTTTGAATGTCATGTCCCCATACGTGTGTATGTACGGCTTACCGTCTCCACGTCGTGGTGTAATTGTTATTCAATACATTATTATTGGGATGGGTATAATTATGATGTGTAATTGATGTAAATAGTAAATATAACATGATAATTATTCTTTATATATGATATATTATCCAATTCTATGTTATTTTAATATCAAAAGAATGATATTGTAGCGCGTACGTACGTACAGATTACCGTCTCCATGAACGCGATGAGATTCATTCCCCATCATATCCATTCAATACTAATTTTCATTATATGATTAAAAATAATGTTTAAAATGTGATATAATTCTGTATATTAATAATATACATCTCATCCATAACAAATATGACTCACATAACAAAGAATATAAAGGAAAACGAATCCGTTAACACCTGAAACAACGATAATACTAAGATATTATTAACAAAGCAATGTTAAAACATCATATATGATATCATATTAATGTATATTATTCCTGTATAATTTAATAACAATTATTTCACAAATATACATGAGGTTAACCTACCCTCGATCAAGGAAAATTAAAAGGTAACGTGTTTCTTATCTCACTTTTAATTCCGTGTAGATTTCCATTATTCGCCACTTATTTATTAAATTTGGTGTATTGTGTACTGGAATTTGATATATATATATATATTATCATGATTCTCTCTATATTCATGGTATTATTTTATTCATTTGGTTGTTATTAATTTTTTTCCATACGACTCGATTGATTATAACGAATTAAAGATTTTCATCTCACTTCCTATTTCCATGAGATTCATGTCATACTGCTACTATTTACTTTTGTGTGGTGTATATATTGCCCAGTGATTGTATTATTTGTGTAATATTCATTAATTTATGATTAATTACATCTTCATTTTATGATCCATCTTTCATGGGATTAATTTTTTGTAATTTACCAAATTTGTGAGGGAATTTCAAATTTCAATTTCCACTCATTCAGCTTTATGCATACTTCATTGATTATTTTACTCCATGATTAGGTGTGTAATCACTATTTATTATTTGTGTAGTAATTTTCACTCCCCTTTATGTGGATATAATTTTTATACACATAATCATTCCATTGATAAATTCCCAAGTCATTGATATGAACTTGATAAGAGTAATTTTAACTCAATCTCTATTTATTAAGTTAAACACCCAATTCATTGGTGTTGTTTTTACAAGAATATGTGTGAATTTCCTCTTATTGATTTACACTAAATATCCAATAATATTGAGTTTATTTATATTTTTCACAGATAATTATGTTGTTGATTTATCCTTAACCTAATAATACCGTCTTTATAAGAGATTTCATCTCAATTTACATTCCATTGAGACTTATTTTTTTTTATACACCAATTCACTTTTATATGGTGTATATAATGTACTTTGACATAGTATATCATGAATCCCTTTATTCCCATGATATTATAAATTTTTTATTACCTCAGTTATTTGTATTCAAGTGTCTCTATTTTGGTTAGGAACTCTAACTAAAATATCATTTTAAAATGTTTTAATGATTTATTATTCTAAATATTTCTCATTAATGTCCATGTTTTAAAAATGGTTTTAAGTATTTATTTATATGAAAATTAAAGTTTTAAATTTAAAATTTCCTTTTAAAAGTTTCAATGTGGTATGGGAAACATTGATTCAAAAATTTATTTCAAAGGGCTTCTTGATAAATAGTGAGGCTTTTAAATGTTTTCAAGAAAAAGGGGGATATTTATCTCAAATAGTTTTGTTGATTATTTTCATATCATTCATTTTTCTCTATTGAGGTTGATATATTATAATACAATCTTCCATATTTTATTCAATGAGTTATGCTTGACTTTGGATGTTATATTTTTAATCAATTCATGGTTTGTGGATAAAATATTGACTTTTCATATGATAGTTTTAATAATAATGTTATGTTATGTTTAAACCTTTTCATATGAGAAATGCATTGGACTTAATATGTGATGGGTGGAGCCTGCTATATCTCATAGATGCATCAGTAGGTTTCATGAGACAAACTTTTGTCTTGGCATAAGGCCTTGAAAAAATCTAATTTGTAGTCTTGGCACAGGGCCTTGACTATGTGGTTATGAAAGTCATTCATTATGCATACCATCATTATAAAAGTGGTTATTGATATTGTATGTGATTATTCGACTAGTATAATCTCCATGTGAGTAAGTAAATGGTATTATTTTGATTTATATTTTTCATATTATGATGATGTTTATTTTGAAAAGGATTTTTTATTAGTCTTGTAGATCGCCTTAAATGTTTATGCTTATTTAGGAAAGCTTCTGCTATATTTTTATCCTTACTGAGAATCTGAGCTCACCCCTTTTTATGTTTTATTTTTCCCAGGATGCAAAAAAGTATATTAGGACTGACTTGTAGGTATAGTATATGGGATATAAGTGTTGTCTAAGGAAACAATGTTGTTGTAATTTTCCATTTTATGATTTAATGTAAACCTTATGAATGTATCTAGTACTTCCAATACTACTAAACTAATCAGTCTTTCGAGACTTGATCTTTTGTGATAATTCCAATCTTATATAGTAATGCACCAACTCTGGGCTTCTGGGGTTGGGGAATTATAGTTGGTATCAGAGGAAGTTTCGTACAAACTTTGGAAACTATATTTAGGTAAACTCTGATTAGAGAACATATCCCTAAGATAGACTCGGTCGATTTGTATAGAAGAACTTCCTAAAATTTTGGTATTGTAGATATTTTTTGAGTTTTCCAAGAAATACATCTCAGTCTGGATATGATCAGGTAGAGGTGGCTATGGTATAGATGTACCTAGGGGTAAATCCCAAAAACACCGCTTTGAGTGAGACTCGAATGGGAACTAGTGCACGACAACAGTCCTTGATGCACTCTTGGTTATGACACTCCTGGGGGATATGATTATAATAATTTACATTTTCTTTACAAACCTATTTGAAGGATTTTAATATAATATGAGAATAAATGACCTTGGTTGATCCTAAGGTGTTTTAAATTAAAAATATGGTGTCATGAGATTCACCATATGATTTTATGACTACTGTTACTCACACAATGATTTATGGTTTTAGTAAATGGCTGGATTCCGAGGAAGTTATAGTAACTTTGAGCATGATATACAAGGTGGGAATGGTGATGGAAATGAGAAACAAAATGGAATATTGATAGGATTAAAAGATATTATGTTCTTGTCAAATCAGTTTTCCCAAAATATGATCAACAACATATATATTAACCAACTCCTAGACTCAAAAAAAGAAGATAAATGTTATGAATGATTAGAGCTCCAGTAGTGGAGACCATGGAGAAAAGAATCATCAATTTCTATCATGTAGTAAATGTTGAAGGAGACACCCAGGAAAGTGTCTCAATGGAACAAAAAAATGCTTTACTTGTGGGAAAGAAGGACATAAAGTTAAGAATTTCCGAGGAAAAATGAAGAGTACTATGGAAGAAAATAAAAATAGTCCCAAGAATCCATTTATATTCATTTTCCATAGATATAGGGGACCAGGCCATTACCCGAGTGAATGCCCCGTTCTATAGGATATTTTCTTGGTAAAAGAAGAATCTATGTGGAAATAAATGGTTAGAGAAATGTTTAAAAGTATTAGTGCTCCTTGTTGATGGGATTACTTTGGAATAATTTTCTCTTGTATTTGTAACCCTGCAGTTGTCATCTGAAAATGATATTTAAGGAAGAATTATCTTTTCTCTTGTGGATATAGTTATAAATAACTATTTGGTTTTATATGATCATTTGGAATGAGGAAATTACATGTTATTAAATTTTGGGATGAAAATGCAAGGTATGAGATAACATTTGTGGTTAAATTATGTTATGGTTATTTTGAGTAATTTATCTCATTTTGGTTATGTTATGAAATATAGTTTTTGAAAAAGGACAACACGTAGACCGTGTGAAAACCTGTCACGTCGGACAAAGCTGTGGGAATCAAGCCCACAACCAGATTGCGATTGGGATTTATTGCCTACCACTAGATTACGTGAAGTCCCTGGTTAGTGTGACTAATTATTTTTAGTTAACTAATTTTACTGATCAATAATAAGTTGATTTGGGATCTTATGTATTGTCAAATGAATACCCTTGGTATAGGATAATTATTCGGTGATTAAGTGATAAATGTTATCTTGGAAGACGTCTGCTCTGTTGGGAATGCTATATGCCTAAAGAAAATAGCATACTATGGGATTTAATTTGAGTAGTAATGGTGGATTTTTATCTATGATTTTGTTGTGGATTTATAGTTATTTGATTTACTTATTTAAATGATTAACCTATAATATAGAATATGTGATTAGGTTAATTACTTATAAGTATGTTACTTTAAGAGTAGTCGATGTCATTAGGAGATAAAATTTAACATGGAAGACTATATAACCAAATTCTTCTATGTTTTGGGTTTCAATATTAGTTTGGATTATATTGAAGGATTTTAAGGACAACTGTTTATTGAATGGTATTTATTTAACTTTGGGGTATTGTTGGTTTAATTTTAGAAATTATTATTAGTGTTTCTTTCTCTAAAGTTATATCATTTTGGGGAATTTTATGATATTGTATGAACTGTTTTGATTTTTATTAATCTCTAAAGACAAGGTAAATATATAGTTTACTCTTTGTGGATCATGTGATTCTCTAGAAGTTCATTCTAGCTCTTCTGGTATGACCAAGTCATCTTGAATACTCATCGTTGAAAAAAATGATTCAGTGGTAGATATTTATTAAAGAATGAAACTATACTTAAAAAGTAAGTATATCTCCTTTTTTTCTTAGTCAATATCATAAATAAATTCCTCATCGATATGAAATGTAACTTAAAAAACGTTGTCCATTTAATTTTCCCCCTCAAAAACTAATGGTCATTTGTTCCATCACAAGTTTGTTGTTTTCTTGTTGTTAACTTTATCCTGATCATGTTTTCTATCCCTCTCCATCATAACATGGCACTTAGTTTATCTTCAATATCCATGTTTTCCTACATGTAATCCTAGTATGGGTTATCTTGGGTGACATTTGTACTTCTCTTTATTTCTTTTAAAGTGATAGTTTTATTGACTCTTTTTCCAATGTGGGACTTTCAATTATGTTCCCAAGCCCGATTTTAAAAATTGTGGGGTCGTAATTTCAAAAAGGGGGTAGTAATGTAACACCCCAAGCTTCCACGGTATGTTTCCCTTTTAATAATGTAATAGCTTTCATTGTACGCAACTTTGAGATTCTAACACACCGTGACAAATCAACCTAGCTATTATGAATAGTAATACCCACTTTTTGAAATTTTATAAATTATATCTTTCAAAATGGACTACATTTTTGGATTCGTAATATTGAAATTAGCTTAGGGTGAATTTTTTGTATTTTTTTGAAAATATTCAATTTTTGATGAAAAGTGAAAAACACTAAGTTATAATTTAAAACCAAATTTTTATTTAAATAATTATTTATTTTATTTAAATTTATTTTAGTTCAAAATAGACACATAATACTTATATAATTTCAATATAATTCATTGGAGTTAGTTTATATTAATTTTAGATATATAAAAATTTTATTGAACTTTTAAAGGTCTTATACTCACCTCCTATGAGAATTTGGAAATTCACATAAAACATAATTTTACCACTTCTGTGACTGGAATTTCAAAAATCCAAGAGACATTATTGTTATCAATAAGTAAAATTTGGTTCAATAAGATGAAAATAATTTTTGTTGAATAGTACCTTTTTACTTTTATTTACCACGGTTTAAAGAAAATAGTGTAATTAAGGGTAAAAATGATATTATTATTACCCTAACACATTTTCCTAATTCTATTGGATAAGTGTTATTTGACCAAAAACAACCTTAGAAATAGAATATGATCCTTTAGGTCCACTTGGATTAGATTAGGACATTTATTATTATTTAATTCAAAGAAGAGTTAAAAGTGTTAAAATCAACACTTAATAACTAATCCATTTTTAATATAGGGATAAACATAAGATAAATTCGATTATGAATATTAAATAGAAATCTAAATACATTTCCTATATAATTGTATTTTATTTATATTTTTTAGACATTAAAAAGGTAATTAATTTATGAAACAATGATGATTCAGTAATTACATAATTAATGAAATTTTAAAATAATTGATATTATAAATATCCAAATAAATGTAATTTGAGACTTTTTATAATTTACAATATTATTATAGGTTAATATGACTTATTAGGGTTGGTTAGATGAATTGTTTTCAATGTAATAATTCTTTTATTAATTTAGAAAAAACAAAATACCAAATAGTATCAAAATTGACATAAAAGAGGTTGAAAAAAAATATTATATTATTAATTGATATTCTATTTCTAAAAATATAAGGCTCATTAAAAAGAATTATATAATGATATTTTTATCATTAATTAACCACTTGGGGTTCGCTTGGAAGTATATAGTAAGTTTATTAACCATATAATATAAAAATACAAAGAGATGTGGTAAATGTCAATCTATTTAACAAAGAGTTAAGTCTAAAAGATAAAGTTAATATAGTGAGCCAAACCAGTCTAAAACCTATTGGTTGAGTGGTTTTCGACCCATCCCCACCTTAGACTTTAAATAATACATTTTTTAGCCATTATAAAACCTAAAATGATTTTATTATAAAATAATATTTCTAGATTTTCCTAAGGTTCCCCTCACCCCTCTTATAAAAGGTCACACCCCCTTCTCTCTAATTCACACCTTCAAAGCCATTTGTCACAGCAAACCCCTGCCCAAATACCCTCTAAAATGTCCTAAATTCATCCTAGAGGCCTTCCATTAGTCATAAATCCAACCTAAAGAGTCATTTTGATCAAATCAAAAGGAAGAACCCGAAGAAGAGGTAAATATCTCACCACCTCTTTCATGTTCTTTTCTTCTTCCACCTCCTTTTTATTTGTTGTTTCCATTATAAAATAATAACTCCAGTATCTTATATATTCTTTGATGTTATTATAAATATGGTACAACCAAATTCATTATTATATCCATCCTTTGAATGACATGTCCCCATATGTGTGTACATACGGTTTACCGTCTCCCCATCGTGGTGTAATTGTTATTCAATAAATTATTTTTCGGATGGGTATAATAACGATGTGTAATTAATGTAAATAATAAATATAACATTATAATTATTCTTTATATATTATATAACATCCAATTATATATTATTTTAATATCAAAAGAATGATATTGTCGCTCGTGCGTACGTACGGATTACCGTCTCCACAAACGCGATTAGATTCATTCCCCATCGTATCCATTCAATACTAATTTTCATTAGATGATTAAAAATAATGTATAATTACTTTATATCATTCTGTATATGAATAATATGCATCCCATCCATAACAAATATGACTCACAGAAAAAAGAATATAAAGGAAAATGAATTTGTTAACACCCGAAACAAAGATAATACTAAGATATTATTAAAAAAGCAATGTTAAAAGATCATATATGATATCATATTAATGTATATGATTCTTTTATAATTTAATAAAAATTATTTCACCAATATACAGGAGGTTAACCTACCCTAGATCAAGGAAAAGTACAAGGTACAGGGTTTCTAATCTCACTTTTAATTTCTTGAGATTTCCATTGTTCGCCACTTATTTATTAAATATGGTGTATTGTGTACTGTCATTTGATATATATATTATACTTATTCTATTTATATTCAAGGTATTCTGTGATTAATTTTTTTGTTATTAAATTTTTATCCATACAACTTGATTGATTACAATGAATTAAGGATTTTCATCTCACTTCCCATTTCCATGAGATTCATGCCATACTGCCGCTATTCCTTTTTTGTATTGTATGTACTGCCCAATGATTGTATTATTTGTGTAATATAATTAAATTATTAGTAATTACATCTTAATTTTATGATCCATACTTCATGGGTTTTATGTTTCATAAGTTACAAAATTGGTAATGGAATTTCAAATTTCAATTTCCACTCATTCGGCTTTACGCATACTTCATTGATTATTTTACTCCATGATTATGTGTTGAATCACTATTTGTTGTTTGTGTGGTAATTTTTACTCCCCTTTATGTGGATATACTTTTGATACACATAATCACTCCATTGATAAATTCTCAAGTCATCAATATGAACTTGAAAAGAGTAATTTTAACTCAATCTCCATTTATTGAGTTAAACACTCAATTCATTGGTGTTGTTTTTACAAGAATATGTGTGACTATACTCTAATTGATTTACACTGAATATCCAATAATATTTATTGTATTTATATTTTTCACACATAATTATGTATTTATTTATCCTTAACCTAAGGATATAGTCTTTAGAATAAATTTAATCTCAATTTACATTCCATTGAGACTTCGTTGTTGTTATACGTGAATTCACTTTTATATGGTGTATATAATGTACATTGACCTAGTATATCATGAATAACTTTATTACCATGATATTATAAAGTTTTGATTACCTCCATTATTTGTATTCAAGTTTCTCTCTTTTGGTTAGGAAATCTAACTAAAATATCGTTTTAAAATGACTTAAAGATTTATTATTCTAAATCTTTCTCATTAATGTCCATGTTTTAAAAATGGTTTTAATGATTTATTTATATGGACATTAAAGTTTTATAATTAAAATTACTTTTAAAAGTTTCAAAGTTTTATGGGACACTCTAATTCAAAAATATATTTTAAACGGATTCTTTATAAATAGTGAGACTTTAAAATATTTTCAAGAAAAAGGGGGATATATCTATCAAATAGTTTTGATGATTATTTTCATATCATTAATTATTTTCAATTGAGGTTGATATATTATAATACAATATTCCATATTGTATTGAATGAGTTATGTTTGATTGTGGATGTGCTATTTTTATACCATTCATAGTTTTTGGTTAAAATATTGACATTTCGTATGCTAGTTTTAATACTAATGTTATATTGTGTTTAAACCTTTTCATATGAAGAATGAATTGGACTTAATATGTGACGGGTGGAGACCGCTATATCTCCTCGATGCATCAGTAGTTCTCTTGAGACAAACTAGTGTCTTGGCATAAGTCATTGACAAAATCTTATTTGTAGTCTTGGCACAACGCCTTGAATATGTGGTTATAAAAGTCTGGCATTATGCATTCCATCATTATGAAAGTGGCGATTAATATTGCATGTTATTATTCTACTAGTAGAATATCCATGTGAGTAAGTAAATGGAATTATTTTGATTTATATTTTCCATATTACGATGAAGTTCATGTTGAAAAATGATTTTTTTATAGTTTTATACATTGCCTTAAATGTTTGTACTTATTTATGAAAGCTTCCACTATATTGTTATCCTTACTTAGCATATGAGCTCACCCCTTTCTATGTTTTATATTTTCCACGATGTGAAGAAGTTTATTTTGACTGACCTGCAGTGATAGTCTATGGGGTCTCAGTGTTTTCTATGGAAACAATGTTGTTGTAGTTTTCCATTTTATGATAAAATGTAAACCTTATGAATGTATCTAGTACTTCCAAGGCTACTAAACTAATCTGTCATTCGATATATAATCTTTTTTTATCATGACAGTGATGCGTAATAATGAACTGACTCTGGGCTTTTGGGGAAGGGGCATTACAAATAGCACTGTCGTACTCAGCACCCCAACCTCTCCCAATTTCTTATCTATAATCAGTGCTTGATTTAAAATTTTAGAGACAGAGGTCAACCTAAACACATTGACCTAAGATCTGGTGGCATTTTGGAGACCTTCTTTGAAGTATCTCTCTCTAGATAGGTCATTTGTAAGATATTATAATGAAAAATGCTTAAACTCTATAAAGCATGTTGAGTACTCCATGATTGTCATCATGGCCTTCTACAGACACACGAATTCACTAGATCGCTCTAACTTAAGATTCTATCAATATAAATAGTCAAATAAGTGGGTTTGGAAATTATCCCAACTGATATCTCATAGCCTATTAGTCTGGTTTAGAACATCCCACCAGCTCTTTGCTACTCCACATAGTATATATGTGGAATGATTGACCCTACTCTAATGAGGCATCTCTAGATATTTGAGAATTTCCAACATAGTCTCTAACCATACTCACCAGCCTATAAACCACCATCCCTTGAAAATGTGGGAGTATGTTGCTTCTAGAACACCCAAAACAGATCATCCATAGACAATGTAGGCTACGGTGATCCCTGATAATTCTGTATGAAGCGAAATAATCCCTCATAGAACTATGTCGTGTCACCTGTTTGTGAAACATCAGTTTGTTCTGTAGCTGGTACTAAAGGATGATCTTCCAATAGCCTATAGTCCACTACCTTTAGAGTTTGGTTGTCAACTCCCTCCTAGCATACAAATTGAGGTCCACATGTTGTCGTGCCTCTATAATGCCAAACACACTCCTTAAAAAAATGAGATCAAATATCATAGATCAAAATCTCATGATAGGTGAAAACCATCCTAAAACCAAGTCGTAAAACACAACCTACTCCTAAATCTAGGACAATAAAAGAACAGTAACAAGCACTACTAGAAATTATACCTCTTTCCCACCAAAAATCTAGGTCTAGGTCATTCCTCAGTTTCTTATTTCATGTTTCCATTTCATTCTCATTCGAATTCACATTCATTTTTCATGTCATTCTCATAATTTAATTATTCAAAAATTTAACCAATTGTTCAACTAGTCCAAATTCATGACGGCCCATAACACCTCAAAAACCTAAAATTTGGTTCCCATTTAATCCATACATATCCAATTCAATTTAATAATTGAATTTAAAAGGTGCATCACTTCCCAATTCATAAGGGCACATACACCTTATGAACTGAAATATGGAATCACTTCTCTATCCAATGCACAAAATCAATCAAAACAGCATATAGAGTTTTCACATCACCTATCACAATAGCATGAAACAAGTAATGCATCCTAAATGGCATTTAATAATGCATGGCATGTGAAATCTAATAGGTGTCTATATGATGCATGAGATGAAATACCCGCATCTCATCATGTTACTATAAAAATAGAACCCACAATTTTATAAATAGTAATACCACACCACATTTGTGTAACCCAATGGTGAAATCAAATAAACCATTATAGTCAAAATCTAGAAAATAGTAATTTCATCCAAGGAAGTTTGGATTTTCCCTTTACACAGGGTAGCTACTCCCAGGAACATCTTATTACCAAACTCTATTTATTTCTTATCCCTTTATATTGTCTCCGAATAGTATGTAAAACCATAAAATCTCTCTGATACTAGTTTGTAACATCCTGGACCCAATATCCAGTAAACAGTTCCCCAAGTCCAGTTGGTCAGAAGGCCTCAAGCACATCTCTCAAAATTACATAGGTTGACAACTAGTAGAAGGGTCCAAGATGTGTTATTGGGGAGACTAGAGTATATCATAGTATAATTCAATAACATTCAAATAACATAAGCAGATAAAACAAGGAGACAACTAAAAGGTAGACAAGAAAAGGAATATATAACCAATCCTGAAGTTTAGTATATATAATTATATAGATGATACATATTTCTAGAAAAATAATCCAAAACAGGTATATGTAAATTCAATACAGAACAATTATCCAAAAAACAAAAAATATTAAAAGTGTCACAGTAGCCTCGCGAGCGTGAACTTGGTGTCATTCTCTCTTTATCCAAAGAAACAATCAACAACCTATGTTAGGGTGTTTTCCCCTATCAACACCTATAACCATATAATCTATTTGGTTCCTCAAGGGAGGCCCAAATAGGGTGTGAGATAACATCCTAGTAGGTAACCACCCAACATCTATACAATTTTACATTGTGCAATATAAAAACCCAAGAAGGTAAGAAGTAAGCAGGAGAGTGGTAAGGAAAATTAAGTTCCCTTGGAACAACCACTACTAAGAAACTGAAGCTGAAAATCCCCTCAAGGATCCCTACAAAATAATTTTCATATTCTATACAAGGTAGCTACAAGAAATATAAATAAACAACCCTACCTCACTGTACTTCCACACATATCATGTCATCCAATTCCTTTTCTTATGAAAAAAGTTTCTAAAATATCCATGGTTAATCCATTCAACCAGTCATATCACAATTCTCAGGGTCATGTTGAATATCATGAGTCAAACCATAAAGGTCTAGATCCAAGGTGTCCAGAACCAAGGCATCCTCATCGAGTCCCAGGAGGATCTCAGTGGAAACTCGGTATAGGCACAGGTTGGAGTCCTAAGAGCATGGAATACCAGAAATTTCCAATAAAAGTCCAATCATGTCAGATATAAGGGTTAGAAAATCCCATGGCATCCCATAGAATCAAGACCCAAGGAGAAACTCCTTCCAAGGCATCCACTACAGTGTTCAAGATCCATAGAGAGTCATCCATCAGATCTATAGTTTCATTACTTCATTTCATACTATTATTAAAAATTATAAAAGAGTCTACCTACTCATGTAATCCATTCACATTCAATTCATACGATGATTATACCCGCTCCTTAATCACATTCAAAACCAAATTAACCTCATGATTATACCCACCCATGTATTCCAATTCATTTTGATAATATCTTTTGAGTGTACCTACTCATTATTCATAATTCAAAACAAAAAATTTAATGATTATACCAACTCATCTATGTAAACCTCACATTTAAATAGGTCATATTCATATACGCACACATTTATCACCATTCACATTTAAAAATATCCCACAGTTATATCCACCCATTCAATTAATTCCATTTGAGCCCCTTAATCAACTAAATTAGGGCATAACATAATAACATAGGGAAAAGTGTTAATACATGTCCTATGTATATAATTCAGTTCCATTTAATTCCAAAATAGTTTTCTATATCATGGAAAATCAAGAACACACCCCTTGGGTGGTTCATCAATGGTCAAAACCATAGAAAATGCATGGAAACCCCCATGGGTGGCCTTGGGTTGGGAAAAAACAACCAATGGATCAAGAATGAACCTATGTGCAACCCTAATTGTCCAATTTAATTTATTTCAATTTAACATTTCAATTTCAGGTTTGCACTGGAAAGTCATATATAAGGCCCCAGCCTTAAACCTTACTTAAACTTGAGTTATTACAAGTTTACACATTGAGGATCTTTTCAGGTTTAGAGTTTTAGAGAATTAGATCATGAAACTTGCATTACATTCCACATTTAAACAAGGTGGTTACATAAAAGACAATATTCATTCTTCCCATCAATGGAAACCTATTTAAAATAAAACACGGATTCTTTCTTGACACATCCTTGACACTATCGTCACATCATGTACCTTTCCCTTGACCTGTGAAAAGCATTTCAAAAACTTGGGATGAGCATAAAAAGCTCAGTAAGTGTTATAAAAATATGGAAAGGAAACATGAGTTCATATATACATAAGAATGAAATCATACTTTACCCATAAAACATAGGCATATCAAATCATGAATAAATCATAGAAAACATAAGAAATAAAGGTAACTTGAGGCATTCATAACATTCTTACGTAGGGAGTAACCCTCTTGGTTACGTTTGGAATACCCATCACAGTATATTCCCTAAATCTCTTCGGAGAAACCTTAACGTTTCACTCCTTCGCGTTACCCAATGCATTGGAGAGCTATATCGGGCTCACCCGCCCTTAGTTTATCATGGAACCACCCGTTTTCATAACAATGCCCAAGAACCATAACATAAACGTATCACATAAAACATGCACAAAGGAAACATAACATTTCCACATGTCAATCACAATATAACATTTTAGTATATTGAAATAATGAATCCGTTCAAAAGAAACCATTTCCAAAACCATTTAAAACATTTAATAAGGAGATTTTTGAATCAAAGTGTATCATACCACCTTGAAGCTTAAAATTTTAAACCATTAATATCCATATAAATAAATCCTTAAAACCATTTTGAAAACATGGATATTAATAAGAAAAAATAATTAAAACATTTAAAATGATATTTTGGTTAAAGGGGTTTTACCAAAATTAGAGACACTTGAATACAATAATTGAGGAATAACATTTAGTCAGAACATTATAATATCATGAGAATAAATGGATTCGTGATATAATACTCTAAAGGACAGTATATACACCATATAAGAGTGAATTGGTGCATAACAACAATGAACCCTCAATAGAAATGTCAAATGTGATGAAATCCTTTATAAAGAAGGTATCCTTAAATTAAGGACAAATCAATCTCAAAAATATGTGTGACAAATATAAATACACCCAATATAAGTGGATATTAAGTGTAAAACAATAAAAGGTCATTCACATATATTCAATGGATGACATATTCAATGACTATATGTTGAACCCAAAGAAATCGAAATTGGGTTAAAAAGTTCCCTTGACAGCCTAACGGCATCACATCAAAAAGAGTTGATGAGAGATAAAAAGTGTATCTCATCACTTGGACATAAAATTTACATCAATGATGATATATGAGAACATATCCCAACATAACAATATGTAAATTAAAAGACCCAACAAAAGAAGTCTTTTAAAAAAGAGGAGGGTGAAAGGTTCCCTTACCGATTTGGGTATCTTTCAAAACATACACCCCATGAAAGAAGGACAATAAATCATTGATGTAAATACTCATAAAGGAAAGTATATTACACAAAGTGTAGAATAATGGCAGTACATACACCACTCAAATAAATTGTGGCAAATGTAGCATAAATCTCATGGGAATAATTGTGAGATGAAAAATCCCTTACGAAAACTCGGCATCCTAACGGCGCCACATAGAACTTCCAAAAATGGATTGATGAGATCAAATAGGGTATCTCATCACATTACAAAAAAATTTACAGAAAGTGGAATATGAAATAACATCCCCCATCATAACAAATAGGATCTTAAAAGAAGTGACATAAAGGGGAGTACTTAAAGAGAAAGAGAGAGGTTAGATCTCTTATGAAAATTCGGCAGCCTATCGGCGCCACTTAAAACTTCCAAAATAGATTGATGAGAGAGAATAGGGTCTCTCATCACATGAACATAATAATTACAGTAAATGTAATATAAAATATCATACCAATAACAAGAAAGATGATCTTTAAAAGGAACGACATAAAAGTGTGTACTTAAAAAGAAAGAGAGGAGTAGGATCCCTTACCTCGGGTCCGACTTGACTCGATCGTTCTTTAATCTCCTGAATAATAAACTTGAGTTAATTTCTAATTCCTTAAGAACCTTTTTCAAGTTCATTATTACTTTTATACCACTTATTACCATGTCATACACATTATGTAATCATTTAAGTTAATAATATTTGTTTTGTCGATATTTGGTTCTTAAGTCGAAAGTGGACTTCTTACAATTACACGTTGTTCGTGTGGCCAAATGTTTATTATATACAGAATTGTATTCATTATGTAGATATCATATATGTCATATATATCCAGTACATTCATGCATTTATAACATTACATAATCATTTAGATGTAAGAAATGAAATGCACCGTTCATGGAGAAGGTAAGCCGTACGTACGCATGAACGCTACTTTCATTTCTATTTCGTATTTTATAGAATGGAATAATAATGATATAAAGGTATATTATAATTCTAGTATAATATCATATATAATATCATATTTCCATCCTTTATACATCCCACATATGGTATTTAACGAATCAAATCACTTTGAGGGGGCGGTAGTCCGCACTTCCTTAAATGAAGATATCGCGTTTACCCATAATGGAAACCATAAAGGTATGCCCAAAATGAAAAAAAAACAGAAGCTTAATGAAAACATAAACATATTATATATCATATATAAAAATATTGACATCATAATGGCCACCTTTGAAGGTGTTAAATGAGTATTGAACAATCATCGTTTCGGGAGGCAGAATTTCGCCATCCACGGAAACCGTATGTTCTTTAACCATTTGATGTAGTTGTGTGAGAGTGTAGCTCGAATAAATCTTATAAAAACATCCTAGTATATTGAATAAACTGGTTTTGTTACAAAAGAAATAAATAAAAAGAGTTTAGGGGGTTGGAGAAGCAAAATAAAACAAATGAACATGAGAGAATGAATTACCTTTAAAAGTGTAACTCCTTTTGATTTGAGACTAAAGGCTTCCTTTGAAAGGATTCTCCCCAATGGGAATCCTCTAGGATGAGGAGAGGGATGTGGAGAGAGTAAATGGGCAGGGTTTGGCCGAGCCAAAGGCTTGAGGAGTGTGTTAAATGAGGTAGAGGTGGGGGCCTTTTATAAGAGGAGAGGAGGGGCACTTTTGGAAAGTAAAGAAATATTACTTTATTTGAAAATGTGTTTCGGTTTCAAAAGGTCTCACATTGATATAATTCGTGGATAAGGTGATAAGTCTTCGAAATCCACTCATACAATAAGTTTTGGACATGTGTTGTTCATATATTTTACATTATCTTTCCATTTTATTTAAATCGTCAAATAATGATGTCATCGCTGCATCATTATTATGTCATAAATAATTTAATTTATTTAATGTCTAAAAATTATAAAAAAAATACTATGATGTAGGAAATCTTTTAAGATTTCCAATTAATATTTATAATCAAATTGATGACTTGTATAACCCCACTTAAAAATTGTTTTAGTAAAACATATCATGTTTGTGTCAATTTTACTTTTACATTAAATAAAATGTTATTTATGTCATTTCCCAACCAAAGTGTCTCCATGGGGTCCCCAAGTTGGCCCATGGCTTGTCTTGGTCTGCCATGACTCACCCAATAGGTGTAGGACAAGTGTCATGGTGTTTTCACATTCTTATAATATCATTTTTACCTTAAATTACACTAATTACCTCTAATCGCGATTAAGAACTTAATAAGTTACTATTTACCAAAAAATTATTATAATCTCATTGAACCAAATTTTACTTCTTAATGACAACCATGTATGTCGGATTTTTGAAATTCAAAACACAATGATGGCAAAATTTCATTTAAACGGAAAATCAGCTTTTATAAGTACCACTTAGTGGTTTCACTATTCATCAAAAATTGAAGTTTTTCAGAAAAATCCCAAAAATTCACCCTGAGCTATGTTTGATATTCCGAATTCAAAAATGAAGTCTGTTTTAAAAAATTCAAAACATATTAGTCACATTAATTAATTTAATAATTAATTCCCGCTGTCAGAGCAAATAGCGTGTTTTTATAAAACAATAAGTATCAAAAGATTGACACTAGTTTAAGTCTGATTTCGAAGTGAAATTAATTCCAACAACCACTATTGGATTTAATGGTAAAAATATTTTCTAATTTCACTTTAAAACTAATTCAAAATATAATCTAATCATATAAATAAATTAGATTAAAAAGAGGTTTTGAATTAAAATACAACATTTTACACTATTCATTAAAAAATGAACTTTATCGGAAAAATACCAAAAAATTACACAAAGTAAAATTTGATGTCCCGGTTCTTAATAAGAGTTTTATTTGGTCCAAAAGAATTTTTAAGAGTGAACAAAACTATATTTAATGACAGTTCTCCATTAAAAGGTGATAAGTGAACCTTTAGTGAAAACTAAGGCATATACGCCTAAAATTGAATTCTTTCCGTATTTTAAGCCTTTAGCTTTTATTGGATAAATGTAAAAACATTTAAAAAACATATATAATCATAATTTAGTTATTTCTATCCATTCCCGCCAATACAACGGCTACATGTTAACTACCATTTGAATTAATATTATTTTATTATTAGAGTGCAACGTAAGATTCCCAAGAAACTCGTTGTTGCGTGTTGGGTACGCCATCGAGCATAGCGTCCCCTTTAAAGTCATATTAATATTTTATTCACAAATATGGATAAATATGAAAATTTCATATTCATTATTTACCTGGGGTGTTACATCCTTCCCCCCTTTTGGGAATTGCGTCCTCGCAATTTTAAAATTGCGCTTGGAAACATCCTTGAAAGTCCCACATCGGAACAAAAGTCGGTAAAACAAACACTTTAAAATAAAGAAAGATAAGTACAAAGGTCACCCAAGTTAACCCATACTAGGATTCCAAGTATTAAAATATGGACATGGAGGAGAAAACATAGGTTCATGTTCTCATGGAGAGTGATAGAAAACATGTTTAGGAGAAAGTTAACCATGAGAAAATCACAAACTTGTGATGGGTTAAACGGTATTCGATTCCCCAGTAGGAAAAGTTAATAGACAACATTTTTGTTTTAAGTTACTTTTTATTGAGGAATCTATTCATAAGGAAACATAATCACTTATCATGTTGACTTTCAACTTTTATTAGATTCCTTAATCAAACTCATATTTTATCCAGAAGGTGAGTATTTAGGAAGACTTGTTCACATTAAGAGTACTATAATAAACTTTTAGAAAATCACCTAATCCACAAAAGAGAACTATATACTTCCCATGTCATTAGACTTTAACCAAAACCAAAACCAATAAGGTTAGTACAAGATCAGATAATCCAGAAAAGGATAACCCTTTATAAAAGAAAATCTATTCTTAACCTCCAAGATTTGTCAAACAAAACCCAAAGTTCAACGAGGACCATTCTATAAACAAATTTGTCCATAAAAATTCCGCAAAGTAAACCAATATAAGATTGAAACCCAAATATTTGAAGGATTTAGTCTCATAGTCTTCCAAGATAAATTATAACATTTACCTCCAAACAATATCAGTTGCTCCTAAAGTCTCGTTTTGAAAAGTAATTAACCTAATCACATATCCTCCATGATAGGTTAATCATTTTCATAAATAACCCAAAATCAACTTACTCTTAATTCATAAAATCATATAACTAGAATGAATCATTCAAACTAACCAGGGACTTCACGTAGTCCAGTGGTAGGCGATAAATACAAGTCGCACTTTGGTTGTGGGTTCGATTCCCGCAGCTTTGTCCGACGCGACGGGTTGTCACACGGTCTGCATGTTGTCCTTTTTTCAAAACTATATAATTCTTAAAACATTCCCCAAAATGAGATAAAATCTTCAAGAATAATCATAAAATATTTTAACCTCAAGTTTATCTCATTCCTTTCATTTTCCATCATATCATATAGTAACCCATAATTACCTAAAAATTAAGTATCATATAAACCCTAATGGTTACCTTAATAATTATTACCTGAATTTCCACATCGAGTTGGCCATCTCGTACATGATGCATTAGAGAACTCACCAAGGTTGAAGTGGTTGATCATGACTCCTTGATATTTGGTTTAGAACAACCACGAGTTTCCTCATTGAATCCTCCATTTTATCTAGTATCTTAATCAGAGAACCACCACAGTTTCCTTCAAACCTGTTGTCTCTTTGGTGCCTGCTAGATCCATCCATTCACTAAAAATAGAAATGTCAGTGTGAGTATATCAACAAAACCATCATGTACTAATGAGGAAGGTAAACACTAAGATACACTTACTCATTAACTTTATCTAAAACTAGGACTCTTTCTGAAATCCTAACCATTATGGTAATGTCACTTATGCTTAAAGAGTACCCTAACCTCTAAAGTTATCTAAACCGACCTCTGATACCAACTATAAGGCCCCAACCTTAAACCTTACTTAAACTTGAGTTATTACAAGTTTACACATTGAGGATATTTTCAGGTTTAGAGTTTTAGAGAATTAGATCATGAAACTTGCATTACATTCCACATTTAAACAAGGTGGTTACATAAAAGACAATATTCATTCTTCCCATCAATGGAAACCTATTTAAAATAAAACACGGATTCTTTCTTGACACATCATGTCACATCATGTACCTTTCCCTTGACCTGTGAAAAGCATTTCAAAAACATGGGATGAGCATAAAAAGCTCAGTAAGGGTTATAAAAATATGTAAAGGAAACATGAGTTCATATATACATAAGAATGAAATCATACTTTACCCATAAAACATAGGCATATCAAATCATGAATAAATCATAGAAAACGTAAGAAATAAAGGTAACTTGAGGCATTCATAACATTCTTACCTAGGGAGTAACCCTCTTGGTTACGTTTGGAATACCCATCACAGTATATTCCCTAAATCTCTTCGGAGAAACCTTAACGTTTCACTCCTTCGCGTTACCCAATGCATTGGAGAGCTATATCGGGCTCACCCGCCCTTAGTTTATCACGGAACCACCCGTTTTCATAACAATGCCCAAGAACCATAACATAAACGTATCACATAAAACATGCACAAAGGAAACATAACATTTCCACATGTCAATCACAATATAACATTTTAGTATATTGAAATAATGAATTCGTTCAAAAGAAACCATTTCCAAAACCATTTAAAACATTTAATAAGGAGATTTTTGAATCAAAGTGTCCCATACCACCTTGAAGCTTAAAATTTTAAACCATTAATATCCATATAAATAAATCCTTAAAACCATTTTGAAAACATGGGTATTAATAAGAAAAAATAATTAAAACATTTAAAACGATATTTTGGTTAAAGGGGTTTTACCAAAATTAGAGACACTTGAATACAATAATTGAGGAATAAAATTTAGTCAGAACATTATAATATCATGAGAATAAATGGATTCATGATATAATACTCTAAAGGACAGTATATACACCATATAAGAGTGAATTGGTGCATAACAACAATGAACCCTCAATAGAAATGTCAAATGTGATGAAATCCCTTATAAAGAAGGTATCCTTAAATTAAGGACAAATCAATCTCAAAAATATGTGTGACAAATATAAATACACCCAATATAAGTGGATATTAAGTGTAAAACAATAAAAGGTCATTCACAAATATTCAATGGATAACATATTCAATGACTACATGTTGAACCCAAAGAAATCGAAATTGGGCTAAAAAGTTCCCTTGACAGCCTAACGGCATCACATCAAAAAGAGTTGATGAGAGATAAAAAGTGTATCTCATCACTTGGACATAAAATTTACATCAATAAGGATATATGAGAACATATCCCAACTTAACAATATGTAAATTAAAAGACCCAACAAAAGAAGTCTTTTCAAAAAGAGGAGGGTGAAAGGTTCCCTTACCGATTTGGGTATCTTTCAAAACATACACCCCATGAAAGAAGGACAATAAATCATTGATGTAAATACTCATAAAGGAAAGTATATTACACAAAGTGTAGAATAATGGCAGTACATACACCACTCAAAGAAATTGTGGCAAATGTAGCATAAATCTCATGGGAATAATTGTGAGATGAAAAATCCCTTACGAAAACTCGGCATCCTAACGACGCCACATAGAACTTCCAAAAATGGATTGATGAGATCAAATAGGGTATCTCATCACATTACAACAAAATGTACAGAAAGTGGAATATGAAATAACATCCCCCATCATAACAAATAGGAGCTTAAAAGAAGTGACATAAAGGGGAGTACTTAAAGAGAAAGAGAGAGGTTAGATCTCTTATGAAAATTCGGCAGCCTATCGGCGCCACTTAAAACTTCCAAAATAGATTGATGAGAGAGAATAGGGTCTCTCATCACATGAACATAATAATTACAGTAAATGTAATATAAAATATCATACCAATAACAAGAAAGATGATCTTTAAAAGAAACGACATAAAAGTGTGTACTTAAAAAGAAAGAGAGGAGTAGGATCCCTTACCTCGGGTCCGACTTGACTCGATCGTTCTTTAATCTCCTGAATAATAAACTTGAGTTAATTTATAATTCCTTAAGAACATTTTTCAAGTTCATTATTACTTTTATACCACTTATTACCATGTCATACACATTATGTAATCATTTAAGTTAATAATATTTGTTTTGCCGATATTTGGTTCTTAAGTCGAAAGTGGACTTCTTACAATTACACGTTGTTCGTGTGGCCAAATGTTTATTATATCCAGAATTGTATTCATTATGTAGATATCATATATGTCATATATATCCAGTACATTCATGCATTTATAACATTACATAATCATTTAGATGTAAGAAATGAAATGCACCGTTCATGGAGAAGGTAAGCCGTACGTACGCATGAACGCTACTTTCATTTCTATTTCGTATTTTATAGAATGGAATAATAATGATATAAAGGTATATTATAATTCCAGTATAATATCATATATAATATCATATTTCCATCCTTTATACATCCCACATATGGTATTTAACGAATCAAATCACTTTGAGGGGGCGGTAGTCCGCACTTCCTTAAATGAAGATATCGCGTTTACCCATAATGGAAACCATAAAGGTATGCCCAAAATGAAAAAAACAGAAGCTTAAGGAAAACATAAACATATTATATATCATATATAAAAATAGTGACATCATAATGGCCACCTTTGAAGGTGTTAAATGAGTATTGAACAATCATCGTTTCGGGAGGCAGAATTTCGCCATCCACAGAAACCGTATGTTCTTTAACCATTTGATGTAGTTGTGTGAGAGTGTAGCTCGAATAAATCTTATAAAAACATCCTAGTATATTTAAGATACTGGTGTTGTTACAAAATAAATAAATAAAAAGAGTTTAGGGGGTTGGAGAAGCAAAATAAAACAAATGAACATGAGAGAATGAATTACCTTTAAAAGTGTAACTCCTATTGATTTGAGCCTAAAGGCTTCCTTTGAAAGGATTCTGCCCAAAGGGAATCCTCTAGGATGAGGAGAGGGATGTGGAGAGAGTAAATGGGCAGGGGTTGGCCGAGCCAAAGGCTTGAGGAGTGTGTTAAATGAGGTAGAGGTGGGGGCCTTTTATAAGAGGAGAGGAGGGGCACTTTTGGAAAGTAAAGAAATATTACTTTATTTGAAAATGTGTTTCGGTTTCAAAAGGTCCCACATTGATATAATTCGTGGATAAGGTGATAATTCTTCGAAATCCACTCATCCAATAAGTTTTGGACATGTGTAGTTCATAGATTTTACATTATCTTTCCATTTTATTTAAATCGTCAAATAATGATGTCATCGCTGCATCATTATTATGTCATAAATAATTTAATTTATTTAATGTCTAAAAATTATAAAAAAAATACTATGATGTAGGAAATCTTTTTAGATTTCCAATTAATATTTATAATCAAAATTATCACTTGTATAACCCCACTTAAAAATTGTTTTAGTAAAACATATCATGTTTGTGTCAATTTTACTTTTACATTAAATAAAATGTTATTTATGTCATTTCCCAACCAAAGTGTCTCCATGGGGTCCCCAAGTTAGCCCATGGCTTGTCTTGGTCGTCCATGACTCACCCAATAGGTGTAGGACAAGTGTCATGGTGTTTTCACATTCTTATAATATCATTTTTACCTTAAATTACACTAATTACCTCTAATCGCGATTAAGAACTTAATAAGTTATTATTCACCAAAAAATTATTATAATCTCATTGAACCACATTTTACTTCTTAATGACAACCATGTATGTCGGATTTTTGAAATTCAAAACACAATGATGGCAAAATTTCATTTAAACGGAAAATCAGCTTTTATAAGTACCACTTAGTGGTTTCACTATTCATCAAAAATTGAAGTTTTTCAGAAAAATCCCAAAAAATCACCCTGAGCTATATTTGATATTCCGAATTCAAAAATGAAGTCCGTTTTACAAAATTCAAAACATATTAGTCACATTAATTAATTTAATAATTAATTCCCGATGTCAGAGCAAATAGCGTGTTTTTATAAAACAATAAGTATCAAAAGATTGACACTAGTTTAAGTCTGATTTCGAAGTGAAATTAATTCCAACGACCACTATTGGATTTAATGGTAAAAATATTTTCTAATTTCACTTTAAAACTAATTCAAAATATAATCTAATCATATAAATAAATTAGATTAAAAAGAGGTTTTGAATTAAAATACAACATTTTACACTATTCATTAAAAAAATGAACTTTATCGGAAAAATACCAAAAAATTACACAAAGTAAAATTTGATGTCCCGATTCTTAATAAGAGTTTTATTTGGTCCAAAAGAATGTTTAAGAGTGAACAAAACTATATTTAATGACAGTTCTCCATTAAAAGGCGATAAGTGAACCTTTAGTGAAAACTAAGGCATATACGCCTAAAATTGAATTCTTTCCGTATTTTAAGCCTTTAGCTTTTATTGGATAAATGTAAAAACATTTAAAAAACATATATAATCATAATTTAGTTATTTCTATCCATTCCCGCCAATACAACGGCTACATGTTAACTACCATTTGAATTAATATTATTTTATTATTAGAGTGCAACGTAAGATTCCCAAGAAACTCGTTGTTGCGTGTTGGGTACACCATCGAGCATAGCGTCCCCTTTAAAGTCATATTAATATTTTATTCACAAATATGGATAAATATGAAAATTTCATATTCATTATTTACCTGGGGTGTTACATCATATGGTTAGAATAATAGAGTATATCCCTATAAAGCACCGAAATTCAAAAATAAAGGAATAGAACAACTACCTTAGCTTGATAGTGGAGTTATTGTCTAGTATGAAGTCTTGATTTGATTCAGATTAGGAGAAATATAAAGAATGAATAAATAATGTGAAATTGGGAAATATGAGCCTAAATCCAAATATCATATATGATATATAGAAGAATCGAAAAAATTTAAGATGGAATGTAGAACTTACTGATGATAATCCAATGAGACAAACCGCGCTAAAATCAGAGATCAGATAGAGAATAATCCTCAATTACTAGATTCGTCTCCCATGAGAGATTAAAATAGGGATCACTTGATGTGGATAGGAATGAAAATGAAAACATAGGTTTACAAAAATTATTCAATTTAAAATTATTAAATTTCTTAAAATAGCAGGGGTTGCATGACTAATGCACTTGGTTTGATAAACTATGCACCAAACAAGAAAAAATTCTTATAGGTTAAAGGGCACCCGCACAATTTATAGACCATGAAGAAACTGTGTGAAACCCCTCTGTCCAAATCTATAAAAACTATAGACCTGGACATTAGACTGTGAAGCTCATTCGGTATGGTTTTTCCAAACCGGGCATCCTGTACCACCACTATATCCAGCCTCACATGGTTTGGTCAAATCATGAGGCATGCCACACATGGTTTTCACGAACCATGCATCTAGATTAAAACACATAAAACTTGGGTTCTAGACTCCGAAGAATCCCTCAAAAAGCCCAAAACATTTTTTTATCTCAAATGACATTCACATTAGTCCATATTTAAGCATTTAGATAGAAAAAGAAGGCATCCATACCTTATATAAAAACCTAGGCTCTTACATTAACTGATATTGATGAGAAGATATATTATGTCATTTTCATTGATGATTACAATAGGATGGAATGTATTGTGATCAACACTCACAAGTTAAATGTGTTCAATTCCATAAAACAATATTGGAGGGAGGTTGAAAATATTCCAATATATAAAATTCTACAATTTCAATTTTATAATGGGATAGAGTTCACAAAAATGTAAGGGGAATATTATCTCCAGAATCATGAAAAAAGGAACAAAGTCTCAATAGGGGGAACTCTTTAGAAAAATGGCATTGTTGAGAGCGAAAACCAAATAATAAAAAATAGCGAAAATAATTCTTATTGGGAGAGGCCAACATAAGAAGTTTTATAAATAAGTTGTATTGACATCAGTATAAATTTATAATAAAGATTTGTTGTATCCAATGAAATATATGAATTCATATGAGTTGTGGTATAGAAATAAACTGATGTTTTAAGTACATTTGAATTTTTATAACTAAATGTTTCATTCTTAATAAGAAAAAACACATGGTTTTAAAATGCTATCTAGATTTAAGGATATTTTATGGCTACTTCATAAAAGAAAAAAACTAAATTATTCTATAATAATTTAGGAATGGTTATTAAGAGAAATTGTGTCAATTTGGTGTATATTAAGAATAATCATCAATAAATTGGTGAATAGTATCAAGAGAATTGTGATAAAGGTTTAAACATCTTAGGGGGAGAACAAGCACCTAGAGTCGATTCAAAGGACGATGTTGACGATGAGTATGATGATTTTAGACCTATATCTAAATAGAAAATAAATATATGAGTTCAATTTGATAGGCATAATATCATCAGTTATCATACAGTTCTAGTATAGATGAGGAGAATTAATCCTCAATAATAAACAACTTTTATATCATAGGAATAGTTAAGATTATTTAAATATGATTAAATAATGAAAATTGGGTTCATGAAATGAATAAATAGCTAGACCAAATTTATAAGAATTAGACCTTGGATATTGTTTTGAAGTCTATGGATAAGAACATCATCAGAACCAAGTGGATCTTTTATAACAAGATGAATGAATACAGTGTGGTGATTCAAAACCAAGTAAGATTGGTGTGTAAGGGGTACTCCTAGATTGAGGGCATGAATGTTGATGAAACATTTTCACTTTTGGAAAGTTTGGATAAAATTTTACTATTCTTAGTTATAGTAGTGAAAAAGAAATTAACGGTTTTTAGATGGATATTTAGTTTTAATTTCTAAATAGAGTCCCAAAATAAGAAGTATACATTGAACAACCAGATAGTTTTCTTGTTCATGAGGATTATAAAAAAATAAAAATAAAATTCCATTGTGTATACTGAAAGAAACACTAATAATGTGGTATTCAATACCAAATAAATACTTGAAGAAGCTTATTTTTAGGTTTGCTGGAGTCGATTAGAATCTCTATATCAAAAAAGAGAGTGATCAAAGGATGATGGTTCTAGTGTTTGTTGATGATGTAATATTTTATGGATTGAATAAAGTGTGGTACAAATAGTTTACATAATTCATGAAATGTGAGTTTGAAAATTTTATGATTGGTGATCTGAAATTTTTCCTTAGATTGTAGGTGATATAAGAAATCCATGTCACATTTATTTCTCAATTTAAATATTTGAAGGATATTTTAAGATGATTTTAAAGGGATTATTCTAATAATAATAGAACAATTGTATCTACCTGAATAAAATTGCCAAGTGATGATTATGGAAAACTGGTTAATTTTATAGAATACTGGAAAATCATTAGAAGACTACTATACTTAACAATGACACAACCAATTGTTTTTTTACCAGATTCCATGTGGCACAATATCAAAGTAAACCCAAGGAAATTAATATTATTGTAGTAAAGAGAATATTATGGTGTATCATGGGCACAATGGATTTCATGTTCCTTTATAATGCAACATCAAAATAGAATTAATTAAGATATACATACTGTAATTGTTCTAGTTTATCAAATAAATGAAAGTTGAAATCAAGTGGTTCATTCTATCATGGAATATTGTATATTTCTTGACTAGGTATGAAGCAAGATTGGATTTATCTGAGAAGCATAAAAGATGAATATATTATGTCTACTCATGATTACATGAAATCGCAATGGATAAAGTACCAACATGAATACATGTGATTTGATGTTTAGTCTCCAATATGAATCAGTTATGATTAATTAAATGTTATAAATTTTAGCAAAAGTCATGTTCATAACTCCAGGTAAAAGCACATTGAAATAAAATATGGATTTATCAAAGGGAAACTAGAATATGGATTGGTGATGTTGGAGTATGTTCTAAATAAACATAAATTCATACATATTTTAACCCAGAACTCGACCAAGGATGATTTTGAGAGGCATTGGATGGATCTTGGAGTCTAGTCATGTAACAACCTGAACTGTTGTAAATAAAATTCCACTTTTTTATTTATTTAAATATCTCATCATGTAATATGGTTCTAGAAAAAACATGAAATTATTTTGTTTTATTATACCCAATTGGATTTAAAAGAATTTTAAGTATCATTACCGTTGTCACACCCCGAACTATCTTTTATTTTATTTTATAATTTTCTTTTCCTTTTAAAATTTTTGTTGGGGTTCAGGTTGAGTCTCGAATGAAAGTTTTGAGTTTATTTCAAAAAATACACATTTTTAGTTGACGTTGTTGGGTGCACGGGTAGAGCGCATTTTAGGAATCTAGTGTGGCTTCGCTCGGGCATCGACATGATTCGCCTATCATCGAAAAAAATTAAAATGATTAGATTTTTTAATTTTTCAGTCCATTTATAATTTTTATTATTGTTAATAATTCTATTATTTTTAAAATGATGTGAATACTTTCATTATTGTTATTTTTATTTTTTATTTTTTATTTTTGTCATTTTGATTATTATGATTATGATTCTTGTTATTATTATTATTATTAGTGTTATTATTACTATTAATATTTGGGCTGGTGTGCGGGCACTACACGACTAGAAGAAGCTGTTCAGTTAGCCCAGGCACCTCTATGGTTTCAATATTTGATTTATCCAAATAAAAATAAAATGAATGAATTGAAAAATTAAAATTTAGAATAAATAACTTACCATATTGATGTTAGTATTAATTTGTAATGATTAATGGTATTATATTATTATTAACGAATCATTATTATTAAAATTATTATTTTTATCATTTCTATATTATTACTAAAGTGATATTATTTATTATTATGTGTATTATGATTCTTATTATTATTGATGTTGATTTTAATATTGTAATTAGAGACTAAGGTTATTTTTATTTTTATTTTTATAATTATTATCTTCTTATTATATTCATGGGTATTACTTTCATTATAGGTTAATGTTTTATATAATTTTATTTTATTTATTTTCTTTCATTTTGTTTTTATTTCATTTTTTTCTTCTAACCCAAGTGGCCCCTTCCCGGGTAATTTTTTAATATGGGTTTTAAAAAAAACAAAATTAGGTAAAAGGGGTTAGGGTTCCGATATTTTCAAAACTGGGTCCAAGATGCGTGAACCCCGTTCACGCATCACTGACCCCGGGAAGATGCGTGAACGGGGTTCACGCATCCTACAGTAACCTTTTTTTTTTAAATTTTTATTTTTATTTTTATTTTTTGTTTTGTTTTGTTTTGTTATATATATATATATATATATATAAAAACAAACAAAACATAAAATTCAGCAGAATTTATCTGCTATTTAATATCCAGCAGAACTGCCATTACAGCAGTCTGGATTCTGACAGAAACCATCACCCATGGCTCTCTTTTATAAGAGGGCTTGCCCAGGAAATCATACTGCATTTCCGATGTGGGATTCAGGTTCTCTTTTCCTGCACAGAACATTCTGCATTTCCGATGCGGGATTCTGTTTCAAGTACGTGACTTTGAAAGACTGTAAAATACAAACTATACGACCAATATAAATGAAACTTAAAACATGGATTAAACATATAATAAATAGTTGAAAATGAAAAGAATTTCATAAAAAGGGTTGATGAATAATAATTTATAAGCTTTCAAAACCACCAACTTGAAACTTAAAAAAGTTTCAAGTACGTGACTTTGAAAGACTATAAAATAAAAACTATAAGACCAATATGAATGAAACTTAAAACATGGATTAAACATACAAGAAATAGTTGAAAATAAAAACAATTTCATAAAAAGTGTTGATGAATAATAATTTATAAGCTTTCAAAACCACCAACTTGAAACTTAAAAATGTTTCAAGTATGTGTCTTTGAAAGATTATAAAATACAAACTATATGACCAATATGAATGAAACTTAATATACGGATTAAACATATAAGAAATAGTTGAAAATAAAAAGAATTTCATAAAAAAAAATTTAATGAAAAATAATTTATAAGCTTTCAAAACCACCAACTTGAAACTTAAATACGTTTACGTGCCTTTGAAAGCCTATGAAATACAAACTATAAAACCAATATGAATGAAAATTAAAACATGGATTAAACATATAACAAATAGTTAATAATTAATTAGTTAATTAGTAATATAATTATTAATTAGTTAATAATTAATATAATTATTAATTATTAATTACTAATATACAATAATTAATTAGTTAATTAGTAATATAATTATATAATAGTTCATTAGTTAATTAGTAGTATAATTATTAATTGATAATTACTTAGTTAATTAGTAATATAAATCTTAATAGTAATTATTAATTATAATTATAATTATTAATTATTAATTATTAATTATATAATAATTAATTAGTTAATTAATAATATAATTATTAAATATAATTATTTATTATTTATTATATAATAATTAATTAGCTAATTAGTAATATATTTATTAATTATAATTATTTTTTATTTATCTATAATTATTAATTAGTTAATTTGTAATATAATTATTAATTATAAAATAAGTAATTGATTAATTAGTAATATAATTAGTGATTATAATTATTTATTATAATTATTAATTATTAATTATTAATTATTAATTATTAATTATATAATAATTAAGTAGCTAATTACCAATATAATGATTAACTATTAAAAATTAATTGGTTATTTAGTACTATAATTGTTAACTATAATTATTATATATTAATTAGTAATATAATTATTTATTATAATTAGTAATATAATTAGTAATTATAATTAGTAATATAAATATTAATTATAATTAGTAATTATTAATTATATAATAATTAATTAGTTAATTACCAATATAATTATTAATTATTAAAAATTAATTATATATTAATTAATTAGTTAATTAGTAATATAATCATTAATTATATAATTAATAATAATAATAATAATTAAAAATTATATTACTAATTAACTAATTAATTATTATATAATTAATTATTAATAATTAATAACTAATAATTGTAATGGATATTTATAATTATTTATTATATTACTAATTTACTAATTAACTAATTAATTATTATGTAATTAATAATTATATGTTTAATCCGTATATTAAGTTTCATTCATATTGGTCATATAGTTTGTATTTTATAATCTTTAAAAGACACGTACTTGAAACATTTTTAAGTTTCAAGTTGGTGGTTTTGAAAGCTTATAAATTATTATTCATCAACACTTTTTATGAAATTGTTTTTATTTTCAACTATTTCTTGTATGTTTAATCCATGTTTTAAGTTTCATTCATATTGGTCTTATAGTTTTTATTTTATAGTCTTTCAAAGTCACGTACTTGAAACTTTTTTAAGTTTCAAGTTGGTGGTTTTGAAAGCTTATAAATTATTATTCATCAATCCTTTTTACGAAATTATTTTCATTTTCAACTATTTATTATATGTTTAATCCATGTTTTAAGTTTCATTTATATTGGTCGTATAGTTTGTATTTTACAGTCTTTCAAAGTCACGTACTTGAAACAGAATCCCGCATCGGAAATGCAGAATGTTCTGTGCAGGAAAAGAGAACCTGAATCCCACATCGGAAATGCAGTATGATTTCCTGGGCAAGCCCTCTTATAAAAGAGAGCCCTGGGTGATGGTTTCTGTCAGAATCCAGACTCCTGTAATGGCAGTTCTGCTGGATATTAAATAGCAGATAAATTCTGCTGAATTTTATGTTTTGTTTGTATATATATATATATATATAAAACAAAACAAAACAAAAAATAAAAATAAAAATTTTAACAAAAAAGTTACTGTAGGATGCGTGAACCCCGTTCATGCATCCTTCATTAACTTCGTGAAGGATGCGTGAACGCGGTTCACGCATCCTTCAGCGCGGTTAAGATGCGTGAACCGCGTTCACGCATCTTCCCGGGGTCGATGATGCGTGAACGGGGTTCACGCATCTTGGACCCAGTTTTAAAAATATCGGAACCCTAACCCCTTTTACCTAATTTTGGTTTTTCTAAAACCCATATTAAAAAATTAGTCCCCCTTCCCCCCATGTTTCCCCTCTTGCTTGGTCCGCACAGCGCTTCCACCCCTGGACTTTCTCCTTCCCCATCGCGAGGAGACCTCCTGTGCTCCTGTCCTGCACTATCGACGACCCCGTCATGTGTGCTTCTAGCCGCCCATTTCTCTACCTGTACAGTGCCACACCCCCTCGGCCTACCCTACACCACGTGCCCCAACCCCCTCCTAGCGCTCCGCCTCTTGCACTCGTCGCGCCTCTGGCTTTCCTGCCCAGCATCGGCCACTATCATGTCTCCCTTTCCAGCGGCGCAATGTACTGATAGCGTGCCTCCATTTCCCGATTGACATGCCTCGGCCTTCTCCCGAACATGCCACCCTACCGTCTAGCTCACCTGGAACCCTCTCACCAGTCGCAATAGCCTCCCGCACCCCTCCTACTTCACTGCCCAGCGCCCCAGCTCCCATGCGCCCTACTCCGCCTGCACCACTGATCCAACCCACACTCAGGCCCTCCTTCTTCGGCTGCACAGTGCCACACGTCGCCCCCTAGATCTCTGATGCTGCACCAGCCCACCACCCTGCTCCCTGCTCACTGTCCTAGAAGCTCTCCCCCTGCCATGCACCGGCTATCAATAAAGATGCCCAACATCGACTGGCCTCCATAATCCTCACGTGACCGCTCCCCCTTCCTCTGACTCCCATCGTGGAAACCTACAATGCACCTACAATGGAGACAGACCCCTCCCCCTTCCCTGGTCCGGCTAGCCAACAGCAGCGCAGCGCCCCGACCGTAAGCTCCTCCCCCCGGACCTCCCTTTGGTTGCATGGACTGCCACCCGCTCGAACCGAAACCCCCCTTCCAGCCATTGGTTTTCCTTTTGGGTTTATTTAAGCTTCTGAAGCCAACGGTTGAAGTGAAAATGAAATTTTGCACCAGTCCCGGGTGTGCGTTTTCATTCTTCTTCAGAGTTTTGGTATGGTTCCTTTGCACTGTCCTTGATCTAGTATTAGATTATTGTTTTAGAAATTTATTTGTTTAATTAAATTGGTGAAACATGAGTTTTTAAAATAATTTATTTGTGTTTGATTTTTTTCACCTTGTTTATGTGAATTTATGTTGTGTGCACAAATATTTTTGTTTAAACTTGTGGTCTAAATTTGACGGGTTTTGCAGGCAAAGGCCTAATTAGTCCCGTTTTCCCTTGCTCGTAGTCTAAAGTTTTTAGAATTAATTAAATGATTCTTGAGTTGGTTTCATATGTTTAAAGCTGTGATATACTTTTCAAAAAAAAATTATAAATTTATAAATAATTTATTAAATAATATGGGTGCTGCGAGCCTGGTTTTGAAAACTTGTTTAGGAACACGTGTTTTTAAATGTTGATCTTAGCATGACATGCTCTTTTGTCATGTTATGCACTCTAAGTGTTTTCTTAAAATGTTTTGTTGGCTCTTTAAAATGATCAGTGTGTTATTTTGGCATAATGTGGTTTTTGTAAACACTTTGTGGTTTTTAAAGGGGTTCAGTAAATAGTGTTGATGGCACAAGTTGTGTTTTGAAAACATGATGAGATGGTTATTTTACGCCATTTTTTCATTTTTATTGTCTTAAGTGTGTGGTTATGGGTTTTTAGTTGTGGTACATTTGTTGCAGCGCTATGGCGAGGTATTTTTGTGAAAACTGCGGTCGTCAGCTTGCGTTTGCTTGTGCATCTATGCGAGACATGACATGCCATTGTGTTTGGACTGTGAGTTGAGGTAGGTCCCCCACTGCACTCACCTTTAAATTCATAATTTATTAATTCCTTTATATTTTATTAATTATAATAAATGGGAAATAATATAAGATAATTAATTTTTAAATGGTTATTTAGTATAAAAAGAGAGGTTTATTTTATACACAACACTTGAAATATTTTCTTGATTAATAGACACCCAGAAGTGAAGAATACCCGTTTGGCCTTTAAACATAATTCATGGAATTTAAAATGTAGTTATGGTTTATTGATAAATGATTTCTTTTGAAGTGTGAACATGTGTTTTGGTTCTATTGAGAAATGATGATTTTATTAAAAATCGGTGAAGGCCCGTTTGGCACTTTAATAAAATAACTTATTTTGGAAAACTCTATTTGCGGTGACTTAGGGGTGATATTTGGTGTACGTTGACTGTATGAGTTGTGTGTGATGTTTGTGCTACTTGATTGACTTTGTTAAATCACCCCTTTCCTGTTTATTATACATGTTGGCATGAGAACCTATCATAGTGGGTGAGTTTTCGGAGAATGATTGCTGCACTAGTTTAGATTACACCCTGGCTATGGCCCTTAGTACGGATTACACTCTCTAGTTGATTGGGACCCTCGGTTAGGCCAGTTTGGGTGATACCGAGCGTTTGGGTGTTATGATGTCATCAAGAGTAGGAATTCCTTCTAGATGAGTCACATGTATAGTATGTTTTTGATTGTTCACAAGCTCCTAGGTTCTACCCATGTTTCTTTTAGTGCTTATTTTATGTGCCAGATGATTGAGAGGTCTAGTTCGGTTGCTGGCCCCTATGTGACACTTTTTCTATTGCCCTTAGTGTGGTTTGTGTGTTGTGTGTGTGGTTTTCCTTTTTACTAACAACTAGAATTTGGATTTCTAAATTGTTCGCAAAAATGTTTTAAAATGCAATGCACCGGTTTCTTTCAAACATTAAACTTGTTTTTAAATTAAAAATGGAAATGGGTCGTTACTTGTTTTATAAATTAAAGTGTGTGGAAAACCATATTTTATATAATTTATTTTAAACCTGTAATTAGTAAATTCTCTTTTTAAAGGTAGTGTTTTGGGGATAGATTGTTGGGCACTCCTACTGAGTTTTAATACTCATGCCTATAGTGTTTTCCTATTTTTAGTTTCTGTTGCAGGTTTTACTTGAGCTTGCTCGCCGGGGGCAAGAGTTGGTTGTGGTTTTCTGAGCGACTTTCAGTGTCCTGAGGAGTTTGGGATGTGGTCAGGTTATTGTGTTATTTTTTGTCGTGCCTTTCATTTCCTTTCATTTATTTATCTTGTGTTGTTCTATTTTATTTCTTCTTCCTTTTTTCTATTAGGCGAAATTGTTCCCATTAACTCTCTATCGATGCCCGGGCACTTGTCACCAGCCTAGGAGGATCGAGAACGCCTCTCAAGCCATGTCAGAGGCTAGCTAGGGTGATCGGTTCAGGGTCGACCCAGGTTGGTTCGTGACAAAATGGTATCAGAGGCAGGTTGTCTCCTGAGCGGTCCTTTTTTTTCAGAGCATCCATTGTTATTTGGGGTTGTCATGGTAGAAGGAGTAGAATTTTCAGGAATCGAAGCATATAGACAAGAAGGATGTCATGAACCCTTTCTCATTCCTAACCTTGGGTTATCATGGTATGTTTGGGTTTGTCGATGTCTTTTGATTCTTATGGTTTGTTTGGTACTGGGAAATGAAATGGGAGCTGGGTAAGTGACCTCCATGATCTTTCTTGGTCTGGAAAGCCATGGCAAGCCGGGGACTTTACCCTAGAATGCTCTCAGCGACGATGGTGTTACTGGCATGTGGCATCCAACCATATGTTAGAGTCACCCATTGGCACTAGTTTCCCCTGGTGAATTGTTTGGGTCTTCATTAATCCAAAAACATGTTTGTAATGTTTTATTTTGGAGATTGTGAAATGTTGAATTTAAAATGGAGATAACCATGTTTTGTTTAAACTATGTGTTTCCTTGTTCCTTAGTATTCACCCCCAAAATGGCTTGATGGATGCCCAAGGTGCAGCTTCAGGTGGTTCACCATTAGCAAATACATCAGTTGATAAACCCATAGAACATCCTCGAGTTCTAGAAGTTAAACCTTCCCCCATTTTATGTTCAATAAGATCCTATTGAGGCGGATGAGTGGTTGCGGAAGATTGAGAGGAAATTCAGTTTCATTTTGTTTCCAGATTCATTGAAGGTGAAGTTGGATACCTTTATGCTTGATGTTCCATCCTAGAAATTGTGGAAGTCTATGTCTCGAAGAAAGCCTTGAGAAGACCTCACCTAAGAATTCTTCAAGTCTTCATTTATCCAACAATATTTCTCTGAGTTGACCAATATGTGGAAGAGGATGAAGTTGTGTTTTCTTTAACAGGGCATTGAACTGGTATTATAATTCTATCAACATTTCATAGACCTAGTTCTGTACGACAAATGGTTTGTTGTAAATGATCTTGAGAAGGCTCGACAATTTGAGTCTGGACTCCGACCTGAAATGTGGTCAAAAGTGGTAAAGCTCAACTTAACCACCTTCTCAGATGTTGTAGGGCAAGGCATTCTAGTTGAAGATGAGTTAGCAGGAGGATATGAGGTGACAAATCCTCCCCATCCTTGGGGGTGGTGCAAAGGATAACAATAGGAAGAATGGGAAGCGACCTGATGCTAGTGGCTCTAATAGAGGAACCAAGAGGCCTTCAGACCTTTAGTCTTCTTCATCACAGTGCAATGCCGTGATCTGTCACCAGTTTGGTAGGTAGGGTCACTAGAGGCCGACGTGTCTGTGTGCTCCGAGACCCTTCCACACCTGTGGACATTGGGGTCACATTCAGTGATCCTACCATGGTATTTACAAGAAGCACGCTGAAGCTAGACCTGGATCGTCGAAGGTCACCTCAGCCCGTCAGTAGGAGTAGGGAGATGTTTGGGGATCAGTTTGAGGTTTTCTCTTTGTAGTTTTTCTTGTAGGTAGTAATCGTCTCTTGTAGAATTTCTCTATGTTTCTTTTCCTTCATTTGTAACAATGGTTTTTTGTCAAACCACGTTGAAACCGTTGTTTTATTGGAAGTGTGTTTGGTGCAAATTCTGGGTTATGTGTCACGTTTGGAAATTTCTAATGCATGAATGTGAGGCAGGAGAGGCTTCAATCATCGGTGCTCTATCCATATGTCTTAGAGTGAAGCTAGAGAGTATTCAAGAGAAAACCCAATGGTGAAAAAGGAATTGGTTTATCCTTTGTCATTAATGTGGCGTGGTTTGTGTTCTTCCGAGGTTGAGACGTTGTTGATGGGGTAACGATGATAGTTTTGATGCTCTATCAATTTGGTCCTTCCCTTCTCCCCCCTCCTGGTGGGGGGATTTTGGCCAGCACAGAAATTTTTTGAGTTAGGTTAATCTCTTCAGTTCTTATGGTGGGGAGACCCACAGTGGGTCTCATAGAGTTACCCCGAAAGTAATTTAGAGTTAGCCCAATCCTTATGGTGGGGAGACCATTCAGGCCTCCCTGTGTAAGTATCAGAGTTTGTCCTGGATATCGTTTTGGTGGTGGGTGGTCTTGTGCGTAACCACCTAATCTTATGTTCTTCCTCCTAGGTAAACGTCGGGATTGGAGTACACCCAACAGTCCCGTTGGACTAGGATGATAGGAATAAGTGTCAGAGGTAGTTTAAGTTCATTCATTCCGTGGTTGAAATAGATGGTTTGGGTTTTTCTTAATGATGATTAAGTTGATCGTGTTTTAAGGATGAGTTGTGTGTCATGGGTTTTTGGTGTATGTTTGGATCGATCAACTGGAGGTGTTTAATCTTTTGTAGTTGGGTGACACTTGATAAGTTTTATCTTTGGGTCTAGATCTTGTTTTGGCGTTCTGAGGGTGGAAACCGTTATGGTGGGGAGAATTTTCACACCCCAACCTATATTTTATTTCATTTTATAATTTTCATTGCCTTTTAAAATTTTTGTTAGGTTTCTGGTTGAGCCCCGGATGAAAGTTTTGAGTTTATTTCAAAAAATGCATGTTTTTTAGTTGACGTTGTCGGGTGCACATGTAGAGCGCATTTTGGGAATCCTGTGCGGCTTCGCCCAAGAATCGACAAGATTCACCTGTCTTTTGAAAATATTAAAATGAGTGGATTTTGTAATTTTTCATTCCATTTATAATTTTTATTTTTGTTAAGAATTCTATTATTATTAAAATGATTTGAATACTTTCATTATTTTTTAATCATTTTGATTATTATTATTATTATTAGTGTTAGTAATACTATTAATATTTGGGCTGGTGCGCGGGTACTGCTCGACTAGCGGAAGTTGTACGGTTACCGCAGGAACCTCTGTGGTTGCGACATTTGATTTGGAAAAATAAAAATAAAATGAATGAATTGAAAAATTAAAATTTAGAATAAATAACATACTGTATTGATGTTAGTATTAATTTGTCATGAATAATGATATTATATTATTATTAATGAATCATTATTATTAAAATTATTATTTTTATCATTTCATTATTATTTCTAAAGTGGTTTTATTTATTATTATGTGTATTATGATTCTTATTATTATTGATGTTGATATTAATATTGTAATTAGAAACTAAAGTTATTATTATTATTTTTTATTATTATTCTTTTATTATTATATTTATGGGTATTATTTTCATTATATGTTAATGTTTTATCTTATTTTATTTTATTCATTTTCATTCATTTTTTTTCTTCTAACCCTAACGTCCCCTCCCCCCATTTTTTCCCCTCTCGCTTTGTCCGCACAGTGCTGCCACCCCTAGACTTTCTCCTTCCCCGTCGTGAGAAGACCTCCCGCGCTCCTGTCCTGCACCATCGGTGACCCTGTCCTATGTGCTCCCAGCCACCAATTGCTCCACCTGCATAGTGTCGCACCCCCCGGCCTACCCTACACTGCGGGCCCCAACCCCCTCCTACCGCTCTGCCTCTTGAACCTGTTGCGCCTCCAGCTTCTCTGCCCAGCATCGGCCACCGCCTTGTCTCCTTTTCCAACTGCTCAATGCACCGATAGAGCACCTCCATGTCCCAGCTGGCATGCCTCGTCCTTCTCCCCAGCACGCCACCCTCTCATCCGGCTCCCCTCGAGCCCTCTCGCCAACCGCGACAGCCTCCCGCACCCCTCTAACTTCACTGCCTGGCGCCTCAGCTCCACTGTGCCCTGCTCCGCCTGCACCACCCAGCCAAACTGCACTCAGGCCCTCCTACTTCAACTGCACAGTGTCGCACGCCGCCCCCTAGATCTCCGACATTGCACCAATATGCGATCATGTTCCTTGCTCACTTTCCTAGCAGCTCTTCCCCTACCCTGCATTAGTTTTCCAGCCAGATGCCCACCTTCGACTGTCCTCCGCACTCCTCACAAGACCACTCCCCCTTCCTACAACTCCTGTCATAGCAACCTGCAATGCACCTACAGGGGAGACGGACCCCTCCCCCCTTTCCCGGTTTGGCCAGGCAATAGTGGCGCAGTGCCCCGACTATAGGTTCCTTCTCTTGGACCTCCCTTTGGTTACACGGACCACAACCCGCTTGAACTGCAACCCCCTTCTTGACATGGGTTTTTCTTTTGGGTTTATTTAAGCTTCTGAATCCTTCGGTTAAAGTGTGAAAGAAATTATGCACCGGTCTCAGGCGTGCGTTTTCATTCTGCTTTGGAGTTTTGGTATGGTCCCTTTGCAGTGTCCTTGCATTAGTATTAGATGATTGTATTTTTGAGTGCTTTGTTTAATTAAATTGGTGCAACTTGATTGTTTAAAATAATTTAGTTGCGTTTTATTTTTTCACCTTGTTTATGGGAATTGATGTTGTGTGTACAATTATTTTTGTTTAAACTTGTGGTCTGAATTGACAGGTTTTGCATGCAAAGGCCTAATTAGTCCTGCTGGACCTTGCTCGTAGTCTAAAGTTTTTAGAATTAAATAAATGATTCTTGACTTGGTTTCATATGTTTAAAGTCGTGATATATTTTTCAAAATAATTTTATAAATTTTTAAATGATTTATTAAATAATCATGGTGCTACGAGCTTGGTTTTGAAAATGTTTTTAGGCGCACATGTTTTTAAATGTTGATATCAACGTGTCGTGCACTTTTTTCAGGTTATGCACTCTAAGTGTTTTCTTAAAATAGTTTTTTGGATCTTTAAAATTATTAGTGTGTTATTTTGGTGTTATGTGGTTTTTTTAAACACTTTGTGGTTTTTAATGGGGTTCAGTAAATAGTGTTGATGACATGAGTTGTGTTTTGAAAACATGTCAAGATTGTTCTTTTGTGCCATTTGCTCGTTTGTATTTTCTTAAGTCCGTGGTTATGGATTTTTAGTTGTGGTACATTTGTTTTAGCGCTTTGGAAAGGTATTTCTGCGAAAACCGCAGTCATCAGGTTGCGTGTGCTTGTGCGTCTATGCGAGGTGTGACGCACCATTGTGTTTGCACTGTGATCCGAGGTAGGTCCCCCACTGCACTAACCTTTAAATTCAGAATTTATTAATTTCTTGATATTTTGTTAATTTTAATAAATGGAAAATAATATAATATTGTCACAACCCATCCCCCAGGGCCCGTGTCATGACTACCCCAAGCCCGCCTTCCATATTCCAGGGGCTGGAGACAAGCACCAAAGGCATAACTCCCTATAAATGGGAAGGAATTGCCTTTATAACCTATAACACACACAAAAGATCACACAACTGGATACAAAACACTAAGTAAACTGTATAACAAAAGAGTGTTGAAAAGTAAAATGGGTCAGAAATACAAGCCCAACTGTAATGTACAATGAACTTGAAGTAGAAATACAACTGATGAAAGGGAAAATAGATGTTGGGTCGTCCTTCGGAATTCCTACCTGAAGGGTAGGTACATATATCCTCCTCAGCACTCCACGCCCACCGGTCTCCTCCGCGCACCGACTCTTCGTAAGGTACACCTTCGGGTACCGTCCAGTCCTAGTACTCTCAGCCTCAGTCAGCGTTGTCCGTCATCTGCATCCAACCCAACGGGGTGCGGGCATAGCCCGTGCAGGGGTCAGTATAACGCTACTCATTAGGGACCATGAGACCCTCAAGGTCTCACAAAATCCAACAAGTATAAACCAAAAAGTATGAAATCAACAGATAACCCCACTTAGGTATATGCCCATACATATACCTAAGTTATCAAGTAATCCATCTCAATCATTTTGAAAACACAAAAGTTACTCACTAAGATCACACAAGTATACAAATTTTGTAGATAGTTAGATATGATTAGATGTAGCCACAAAATCACTTATTCTGTTGAACCCATGTAGGATCCTAGTACAGAAATCAGAGCTGTCAAACCCACGTAGGATCTAGGAACAATAGTCAGAGCTGTCGAACCCACGAAGGATCCTGGAATAGTAGTCAGAGCTATTGAACCCACGTAGGATCGTGGAACAGTAGTCAGAGCTGTCGAACCCACATAGGATCTCGAAATAGTAGTCAGAGCTGTCGAACCCACATAGGATCCTGGAACAATAGTTAGAGTTGTCGAACCCATGTAGGATCCCTTTATCACAATGCAGCCAGCCACAGGGTTCCGGACACAACAAGCTTGATTCTGGGAGGGTCCGCTCCTCAAGCCAAGTGTATATATATGAACTTCCAAAAAGTCCCAAGTTGAAGTATCCAAAAGACGTGTCCTACCATAAGATACCCAATGCGACAGACAGCGCGTTAATCGGACGCCCGGTCTGAGAGTTATATGCATTTTTGTTCTGAGGTACCTTTTGGATTTACGTTTGATCCAACCCAGCCATATGCCAACTATGTCCAAAACTTGATTGGGGTCTACCAAAAGAACCATCTCCCTCCAAGGTTTCTATCTCCATATGCGGTTCATCAATCGGACTCTCGTAGCTCATGTTATGGGCAAAAGAGTGGAAACAGGTCAAAGTGGATCCGGGTCCGGTCCGACCCAGTTGGACAAACCCGGCCCGACCCAGCCCAATCCAGGTCCAGACTGGGGTCGGACCTAGTATGTGGGTCCGACCCGATCTGCGGGTCCGACCCGGTCCGATGGTCCGACCCGGCCCACGGGGACGATCTGGCCCGCGATGGGTCTGGCACACGCTAAGCTCGGCCCGTGGCTGGTCGCCCATTGGGTCCAACCTAGCCGCATCCAGGGGGAGGTTGTGCCCCTGGAATACCGAACGTCTTAGTTATTTGTGGGGGTTCAAAAGAAGCTCCACGTGGCGCCGGTCCGTGTCACGCGGGACCCATGAGGCGGGGTCCCACTTTTCCTAGCTGTCCGAGCGGTCAGCCGACACCAGCACAGCGTGGTTGAGCCGCGCCCCCTTCGACGACTCACAGAGCTAGCCACCCTTCCCACGCTACCGTGGCCAAGGTCGCGACCTGATCCTCCACCGCGCAGTGCGCGCTATGCCGCGCCTTCCCCGACAACCTGGAGGCCCGTGTCGCTGGTTCTTCTCATGTTCGGTCGTCGCTGCTCCACCGGGCCCTGTAAGATGCAGTCTACTCCTCCGACGGTGGGGTTGCGCCACCACTATCCATGCAGTCGGCCAGTGTGATGGCCACCCTTCCATTCATCTCACTGGTGACGTTTGTCGATTCCGACCACCGGCGAACCTTCCGCAGTTCACCGAAAGAGTTCTGATGGCCCAATTCTCATTCTAAAAGTAGCCGTGCACTCCTTAGGACGTCTCCTTCGATCCACAATCATTGTTGATGAAAATCACTCACCTCGGAATCAAGCCGCATTTAGCGTCAAATTCCTCAAAGTAAGGAAGAGGGGTCGGGCCGTGTTTCATTCGGTCCTCACCCTCCATGTTAGAGTGATAGCATGCTGCTTCGAAAAATATTCCTCGACGGAAAACTATGATTGAGAAACAAAAACAATGTTTGAACCCCTGCCTTTGCTCGTTGTTTGTTGAAGGAGTCACAGGGAAGAAGACAGTGTTTTCATCATTCGTCGCGTCTGCCGCACACATCCAATCCCGAGTTCATGCGTTGATTCATTGACGATGATGAGGAGGGAAGGTTGGTCGAAGATGTCCCACGTCGGTAGGAGTCCTTGGATGAAGGTCGAATGAGATCGTTCTTCGTAGTCGAAGCTATTCTTCGTTGGGAGCATCCTTCATTGGCGAGAGCTTTTCTTCCTAAGCTCTCTCTTCTACAAAGTTTCACCCAAAAACAAATGCCAAGGGAAAATTATAATATCCTATTAATTTTTTGGAATAATATTCAAAATGGGTGAATTAAATTAGGCTAGCACCACTTAATTAGTGTGGAGGATTTGTTGAGAATTACGTGTTGGGGAGTTGAAGAGGCTCCCCTACACTTAATGGAAGGTGGAGGGTTTCTCCCCATTAAAGGGGAGTTTCAAGGGGGTTTAACCCCAGGTGGTCCCCACCACAATAAATAAGAAGAGGAGGTTTAGACATCGGGTGGGCCCCACCACCATAACCTTTCATGGGTGGTTAAGGTTTGGTGGTCCCCACCTCCAACTTCCACATGGATGTTTTTAACTAACAAATAAAAATAAATCTTTACATATTTATTTTTATTTTATTCATTCACTAAAAACCCAAAAACTATCTTTCACTCTTGACCCACTATCGTCCAGGAGAAAGTCTCCTTAAGCAAATACTGGTGCTACGAGTTCAATGGTGCCCTTTGTTTTAAATTCCGAGCACCAGTTCAAAAGTTATAAAAACCTGCTTGTTCGTTTACTGAACGTACCTGAAAAAAACTTCATAAATTGATTTTGGGCTCACTGGGCCTCGGAATCATGCGCCGAAAATTTTCGTGGACTTTTAAAATTCCCATTTAATTAAAAAAATTACATGGAAATTATGGGTCATTACATTCTCCCCACCTCAGTTCTTTATGTCCCCGTAAGCTACAACACGAACTAAGGGAACAAGTGGGGGGTACTGAGCATGCATCTGAGCCTCTCGCTCCCATGTTCTCTCTTGGAGGTTCTCATGCTGCCAGTGAATGCGCACCATATGTATCGACCTTCCAAATAGGACCCTCTCCTATCGATCCTCAATCTCCACTAGAACCTCCATAAAAGTCTCCCCATCGTCTATGTCTAGATCCCCATTATCAATGTTGTGAGAAGGGTCGTGCACGTATCTCCTCAGCTGGGATACTTGGAACACGTCGTGCACCCGGTGCAACTTAGGTGGAAGAGATAAGTGTTATTCCACCTCACCAACTCTATTGAGGACCTAAAAAGGTCTGATGAATCTCAGAGATAAGTTTCCACCTAGGCCAAATCTCTGTAAACCTCGTTGAGGTGAGACCCGTAGAAAGATGTGGTCACCATCCTCGAACTCTAGAGGTCTCCGTCTCCTGTCATCATACAACTTCTTCCTTCTCTGTAAAGTCTTCATCCGCTCCTAGATGATCTGCAACTTCTCCGTGGTAGCTCGTACCATCTCTAGTCCCACCGGTGCGGACTCCCCTGGTTCAGTCCAGCACAAGGGTGATCTGCAATGTCGCCCATATAATGCCTCAAAAGGTGCCATCTCTATGGTGGAGTGAGAGCTGTTGTTGTATGATAACTCCACCAAAGGTAAGTGATCCTCCCAGCTGCGACCGAAGTCAAGGACACAAGCATGGAGCATATCCTCGAGGGTCTGAATGGTCTGCTCAGTCTGTCCATCCATCTGAGGATGGAAGGCAGTGCTCAGATGAAGCAGCGTCCTGAGACCCTCCTCAACCCCTTCCATGGTCGGGAAGTAAACCTTTTTTCACGATCGAAGAAAATAGAATAAGGTACTCCATGTTGTCTCACAATCTCCTGCATATAGAGGCCTCCCAAACTCTTTACAGAACCCTACTCTCTAATCGATAGGAAGTGGGTTGACTTGGTGAGTCGGTCAATGATCACCCAAATCGTGTCGTGGCCCCTGGATGTACGTGGATGTCCTATCACGAAGTCCATATATATCCCATCCCACTTCCACTATGGGACCTCTAAAGGATGAACAAAGCCTACGGGTACCTGATGCTCCGCCACCACTTGCTGAAAAGTTAGGCATCGAGAGACGAACTCTTCTACTTCTTTCTTCATTCCCGACCACCAATGTTGTCATCAGAGATCTTGGTACATCTTCTCCACTCTTGGATTTACCGCTAGAGGAGATGTGTGGAACTCCCTCAACACTTCCTCCTGAAGTGACACCGGTACCATGGTACGTCATCTAAAATGGATGACGTGCTCCCCACCTTCAAAAAATCCATCAGGTGTCTGCCCTATGGATATCTGAGCACGCCATGTCTCACAATCAGCGTCCCCACACTGCACCTCCCTGACTCGTTGAAGAAGTGGGGGAGTGACTGTAAGAGACTGGAGGAAGGATGCTCCATATCTATCCATAAATGATATCTATAAAGCAGCCAGCTGCTCTGTCACCATGCCTAGCAGTTGTATACTAGTTTTCTTGCTAAGTGCATCTGCGACAACGTTCCTCTTCCTATGAGTATAGACTATCTTGAAATCATAGTCCTGGAGGAACTCAAGCCAAAACTGATGACTTAGGTTTGGGTCCTTATTAGAGAAGATATACCTGAGACTCTTGTGATCCGAGTACACGGTGAAACACTCACCCATCAGATAGTGTCGCCACATCTTCAAGGCGAAGACCACTGCTACTAACTCCAGGTCATGGGTAGTGTAGTTCTTCTCATTCTGTCTCAGTTGTCGTGAACCATAAGTGATCACTACTCGCTCCTACATCAAGACACATCTGAGTCTGGTCTCTGATGTGTCGCATTAGACTACATACCCAATGCCTTCCTCTAGAAGCCTCAAGATGGGTGCACTAGTCAGCCTCTGCCTCATCTCCTGAAAGCTCTGCTGACATCTCTCCGACCACACAAAGGGTTTCCCCTTCTTTTTCATGGCTGATAGAGGTGATGCAACTCTACCAAAATCTATCCCAATCCTCCGGTAATAACCATCCAAACCCAAGAAACTCTGTACCTCCATCACACTCCTAGGTGGCTACCAAGCCAGTACCGCCTCAATATTCCCTGGATCTAGTGACACTCTAGCCTCTGAGATGACATGTCCCAAAAAGTGAACCTCTCGGATCCAAAAATGGATCTTCGAGAGCTTACCATAATTTTGGTTCCCTTGGAGTGTGTCCAGTACTACCTAAAAATGGTTGGCAAGCTCCTCCTCAGTAGTCGAGTAGATCAGAATGTTGTCGATGTAGACTATGAAAAAGATATCCACCGTGCTCAGGAGTTCCATGAACACTACTGGAGTTCCATGAACACTACTGGATCACTGTTTACACCGATTGATATAACCAAGAACTTTTAGTGGTCATACCGACATCTAAAGTTCATCTTCTGCACATCCTCATCTCAAACTCTGAGCTGGTGATAGCCTAATCTGAGGTCTATCTTCGAGAACCACCATGCTCCCTTTAGTTGTTCAAAGAGTACGTAAATCCTTAAGAGTGGGTACTTGTTCTTCACGGTCACCTGGTTTAGGTGACGGTTGTAGACACAATTCCTCAAGCTCCCATCCACCTTCTTGGAAAACAGAATCGGGGCTGCTCAGGGAGAAACACTGGGTCAGATGAATCCCTTCCCCTACAGGTCCTCTATCTGTACCGGCAACTCGCGAAGCTCTATAGGAGCCATCCGATATATTGGTGTAGATATAGGTGTCATCCCGGGGTACATGTCAATGTATAAGTCCACCTCTCTGAGCGGAGTTACACCTGGGACTTCATCAGGGAAAACATCTGTGTACTAGTCCACCACTACAGGATAGCTCGAACTCTCCACATAAACTGCTCCGAGGGTAAGGCAGGCCAACATATGAGTGATCAGATGAACCCTCCTCTGATTAAGTCTTTCCTATACTGGAAAGGCTCACTTCTCACTGGTGAAGGTAAACCCGGTCCCATCCATGTAGACACACCACACTTTGAGCCTAATACATCCAATCTGATCATGGACTATAGATAACTAGTCCATACCCAAGATGACGTCGTAAGGCCTCAACGCCGCTGCTAGGAGATCTTAGCCGAATCTCTCGCCTCAGAGAGTAATCTCACATTGTCGGCACCAGTGTGTAATTGTTGAATCTTTTCTTGTTGAAGTATCTAGCCGTATGGATTGAGCCAACGACTCTGTCGGAATATCTGAGATCCAAATGAGGGCGGTGGAAATGAAAGAGTGACTGGAACGTGTGTCAATAAGAACTGCAGATAAGGTGAAGTAGACACAAATCATACCTTGAATCATCTCTAGAGTGCCATGATCAGAAGCCTCAGCTTCTTGAACCTGAGCTCTTGCCTGTCCACCTGCTCCCTGCTGTCGGGGTGGACCTCCTGGTGGTGGTGGTGGTAACACATCATAACGTCGTCCACTGCCAGATACATGACCAGCTCCTCTTCCACGTCTGCCTGCACCCTACGAATCACCTCGATCGAACCTCTACCTCTGTCTAGGAGGTCCCTCAACTGTCTTCTGATCATATGCATGGCAGGTCAGACTGTCTCGAGCCATGTGACCCTGCCCGTCACATGCGTAGCACTGCCTATTCCTCGTATGACTGGCTCTGTCTCGTGTTCATTGAAACACCAAACCTGTGTCCTTAGATCATCCATCAGATGGTCTGGTTCGCTTGGATCTCCACGACATCTTTCTACTACCAGCTATAGAAGACTACGCTACATGATGCCTAGTGGCGGGTCTTGCTGTTGGTGAATTCTTAGCAAGGATACTCTCTACTAAGAGGGATCTCTCTAGCTCCCCCGCCTATGTTAGGATGATAAGTGAGATCATCGAATCCCTGGATCTATCGCCTGAGCCCCTGGTCGAAGGTCTGGGCCCCGAAGCATGGGTCCCACACCATATATGTGGAGTAGCGTGAGAGGTTGGTAAACCTCACCGAGTACTGTGCCACTATCATACTGTCCTGATCAATATGAAGTATCTCTTGTATCTGCACTGCACGAAGGGTGGCTGGGACAAACTTCGCCCAAAACAGGCTCTCCATGTATGCCCAGAGAAGTGTCACCTCGTCATGCACCTAGAGCATCATGCTCCACCAGCTACCAGCTACACCCTGAAGGAGACTTGTGGCAAGAATCACAATAAGGTTGGATGGTTTCCCTACCAGCCTGAACACTCTCACCATAGCATGCTGCCAATCCTCAGCAGCCTGTGGGTCTTTCTCACCCCTAAACCTGGGAGGCCTCTAGCACTGGAACTCATGCAACACACTCATGTGGTGTTCACTCTCTGCTGTTGGGTCTGGTGGCATTAATGGCCCAACGGGTAGTGGTACTTCTGGTTCCTCCACTATGATAGCGCCCTGCACCAAGGCCTCGTCGCTCAGTGGGCTACCATCTCATACAAAGCCTGGAACCTGGGCTGGCTGTCTGCATGCTGCCATCCAGAAAAGAAAAAGGTGCGCCATGGTGAAAAAGTTATACCTGGTGATCTGACTCAAGGAATTCACAAAGAAGAATCTTGAAAACACACATGAAATCAGTGTTTTCTTGCACTGAGTTAGAAATCAGATTTCAGGGTCTCGGTGTATGGATACGTCGGCCGCCGCACCAACACTGAACTCCATGAACTGAAAACCACACTGACTACACTTAGCACTATTGCTATATAGAAAAGATCATATTCCTAAGTTATATGGTAGAACCGACTCCTCTAATATCAAATTTTCACAACCCATCCCCCAGGGCATGTGCCGTGACTACCCCAAACCTGCCTTCCGTAGGCCAGGGGCTGGCGACTAGCACCAAAGGCGTAACTCTCTATAACAGGGATGAAATTTCCTTTATAACCTATAACACACACAACAGAGCACAAAAATAGATACAAAACACTAAGTAATCTATATAACAAAAGAGTGATGAAAATTAAAAGGGTCTGGAAATACAAGCCACCTGTAAAGTACAAGGAACTATAAGTAAAAATACAACTGATGAAAGGAAAAATAGGTTTTGGGTTGTCTTTCAGAATTCCTACCTAAAGGGTAGGTACATACAACCTCCTCAGCACTCCACGTCCATCAGTCTCCTCTGTGTACCGACTCGTCGTAAGGTCCACCTCTGTGTACCGCCCAGTCCTAGTACTCTCAGCCTCAGTTAGCGTTGTCCATCATCTTTATCCAACACAATGGGGTGAAGGCATAGCATGTGCAGGGGTGAGTATAACGTTACACAGTAGGGACCCTGAGACCCTCAAGGTCTCACCAAATCCAACAAGGATAAACCAAAAATTATGAAATCAACAGATAACCCCACTTAGGTGTATGCCCATGCATATACCTAAGTTATCAAGTAATCCATCTAAATCATGAGGAAAACACAAAATTTACTGACTTAGCTCACACAGGAATACAACTTTTGTAGAGAGTTAGAGGTGATTATATGTATCCACTAAATCATCTATTCTGTCGAACCCACATAGGATCCTGGTACAGAAATCAGAGCTGTCGAACACACGTTGGATCCTGGAACAGTAGTCAGAGTTGTCGAACCCATGTAGGATCTTGGAACAGTAGTCAGAGATGTCAAACCCACATAGGATCCTATAACAATAATAAGAGCTATCGAACCCACGTAGGATCATGGAACAGTAGTCAGAGCTGTCGAACCCATATAGGATCCTGGAACAGTAGTCAGAGTTGTAGAACAGATGTAGGATCCTGGAATAGTAGTCAGAGCTGTCGAACACATGTAGGATCCCGGAACAGTAGTGAGAGCTATCGAACACACATTGGATCCTGGAACAGTAGTCAGAGCTGTCGAACCCACGTAGGATCCCTTTATCACAATGCAACCAGCCAGAGGGTTCCGCACACAACACACTTGATTCTGGGAGGGTTCGCTCCTCAAGCCAAGTGTCTATACATCAACTTCCACTATGTCCCAATTTGTTGTATCCAAAATATCTATCCATCCATAAGATACCTAACACGACAGATGGCGCGTCAATCGGACGCCCGGTCTGAGAGTTATTGGCCTTTCCGTCCCAAGGGCCCGGTTGGATTTATGTTCGATCCCACCAAGCATATCCCAACTGTGTCCAAACCTCAAATGGGGTATACCAAAAGAACTATCTCCCTACAAGGTTTTCTTCGCCACATATAGTTCATCAATCGGATGCACGTAGCTCAAGTTAGCGGAAAAATAGTGGAAACAGGTCAATGCGGGTCTGGGTTCGGTCTGGCCCAGTCGGACCAACCCAGCCCGACCCAGCCTGATACGGGCCAAAACTGGGGTTTGACCCATTCTGTGGGTCCGACCCTGTCCGCGGGTCTGACACAGCCCCCGGGGGCGGCCCCACCCGCATTGGGTCCAGCCCGCTCTAAGTCCGGCCCGCACAGGGCTTGGCCCGCTCGCGGCCCATGGCTAGCGACCCATGGGGTCCGCCATAGACGCATCCAAGGGGGAGGTCGCACCCCCTGGAATCCCCAAAGGCTTAGTCATTCGGGGGGTTCAAAACCGAAGCCACGTGGCGCCTGTCCGTGTCACGCGGGACCCACGCTTTGGGGTCCTGATGTTCCTGGCTGGCCAAGCAGCCAGCCACCTCCCGGGTGACATGGTTGCGTCGCACCTCCTCCGGCGACCGACGGAGCCGGTCGCCTGTCCAACACTGCTGCAGCCTTGGTTGTGGCCTACTCCTCTGTCGCGCGGCGTGCGCTACGACGCACCTTCCCCGACAACCCGGAGGCCTGTGCCACTGGTTCTTCTCAAAGCCGGCCTTGCACCGGCCGCCGCTGGTCCACCACGCCCCGTCGGCTGAGGTCTAATCCTCCTGTGGCAGGGTTGCGCCACCGCTGTCCACACGGTCTTTCGGTGTGCCGGTTGCCCTTCCCTTCGTCCCACTAGTGACTTTCATCAGTTATGACCGCGAGCGAACCTTCCATGGGTCACCAGATGAGTTTTGGTGGCCCGATTCTCATTCTGGAAGTATCCATGCACTCATTGGTATAATGCCTTCAATCTGTAACCATTGTTGATGAAAATCTCTCATAAGGAACTCCTGTCGTGTTTAGAATCAAATTCCTCAAAGTAAGGCGGAGGGTTCAGGTCTTTTTCATTCGGCTCGCACCCTCCATGTTAGAGTTATAGCATGCGGCTTGGAATAATAATCCTCGATGGAAAATGAAGAACGAGAAACAAAAACAAATTTTTAACCCCTACCTTTGCTCATTCATTGTTGATGGAGTCGCGGGGAAGAAGATTGTGTTGTCGTCATTCATCGCGTCAGTCACACACTTCCAATCCCGAGCTCGTCTGTCGGTTCTTTGATGACGATGAGGAGGGAAGGACGGTTGAGGATGTCCAATATCGGTAGGAGTCCATTGATGAAGGTCAAAGGAGATCTTTCTTCGTAGTCGAAGGCATTCTTCGTTGGGAGCGTCCTTCGTTGGTGAGAGATTTTCTTCCTAAGCTCTCTCTTCTCCAATGTTTCACCCAAAAACAAATGCCAAGGAAAAATTATAATATCCTATTAAATCTTTGGCATAATATTTAAAATGGGTGAATTAAATTAGGCTAGATCCACTTAAATAATGCGAAGTATTTGGAAAAAATTAAGTTTTGGGGAGTTGAAGAGGCTCCCCTACACTTAATGGAAGGTGGAGGGTCACTCCCCATTAAAGGAGAGTTTCAATGGGGTTTAACCTCAGGTTCTCCCCACTACAATAAACAAGAATATGAGGTTTAGAACTCAGGTGGGCCCCACCACCATAACCTCTCATTGGAGTTTAAGGTGTGGTGGTCCCCACCTCCAACTTCCACCTGGAGGTTTTTAAACAAAAAATAAAAATAAAGCTTCACATCTTTATTTTTATTTTATTCATTCACTAAAAACCCAAAAACTATCTTTCACTCTTGACCCACTGCCATCAAGGTGAATGTCTCCTTAAGTGAATACTAGCACTGTGAGTTCAATGGTGCCCTGAGATTTCAATTTTCGAGCACTGGTTCAAAATTAATACAAACTCGCTCGTACGTTTACCAAACGCACTCTAACAAAATTTCAGTAATTCATTTCGGGCACACCGGGCCTCAGAATCATGGGCCGTAAATTTTCTTGGACTCATAAAATTCCCATTTAAATAAAAAAATACATGGAAATTCTGGTTCTTTACAAAGATAATTAATTTTTAAATTATTATTTGGTGTAAAAAGAGCCGTTTATTTTATACACCACACTTGAAATATTTTCTTTATGAATGGGCACCCTGTAGTGAAGAATTCCCATTTGGTCTTTAAACATAATTCATGGAATTTCAAATGTAGTTCTAGTTTATTGATAAATGATTTATTTTGAAGCATGAACTAGTGTTTTGGTTCTCTTGAGAAATGGCGATTTTCTTTAAAATTGTTGAAGGCCCATTTAGAACTTTAATAGAATAAATTATTTTGGAAAACTCTATTTGGGGTGACTTAGGGGTGATATTTGCTGTACGTTGACTACATGAGTTGTGTGTCATGTTTGTGTTACTTGATTGACTTTGTTGACTCACCTCTTTCTTGTTTATTATACGTGTTGACATGGGAACCTAGCATAGTGAGTGATTTTTCTGAGAATGATTGTTGCACTAGTGTAGATTACACACTGGTTAGTATCCCTTAGTACGGATTACACTATACAAGGGGATTGGGCCCCCTAGTTAGGCCAGGTAGGGCAATACCGAGCATTTGGGCATTGTGATGTCATCGAGAGTAGGCATTCCTTTAGGATGAGTCACATTTATAGTACGTTCTATATTGTTCACAAGCTCCTAGGTTCGACCCATGTTTTTTAGTGATTATTATATGTGGCAGATGATTGAGAGGTCTAGTTCAGTTTCTGGCCCCTGTGTGCCACTTTTTCCATTGCCCTTAGTGTGGTTTGTGTGTTGTGTGTGTGGTTTTTCTTTTACTAACAACTAGAATTTGGATTTCTAAATTGTTCGCAAAAATGTTTTAAAATGAAATGCAACTGTTTCATTCAAACATTTAACTAGTTTTTAAATTAAAAAGGGAAATGGTTCGTTAAATGTTTTATAAATGAAAGTGTGTGGAAAAAAATATTTTATGTAATTTAGTTGAAAATTTTAATTAGTAAATTCTCTATTTAAAGGTAGTGTTTTGGGGGCAGTTTTTTGGGCACACCTACTGAGTTTTAATACCCACGCCTATAGTGTTTTCCTGTTTTTAGTTTCTATTCCAGTTTTGAATCGAGCTTGCTTGTCGGGGGTGAGAGTTGGTTCTCATTTTCTGAGTGACTCTCGGGGTCGCAAGGAGTTTTGGTTGTTGTCAGGTTAGTGTGTTATTGTTGGTTGGTATTTTCCTTTCATGTCATTTATCTATCTTGTGTTGTTCTATTTTATTTCTACTGCCTTTTTGTATTGGGTGATATCATTCCCACTTGCTCTCTGTTGATGCCCTAGAACTTGTCTCCAGCTCAGGAGGATCGGGAATGCCTCTCAGGCCATATCGCAGACTAGCTCAGGTGATCGGTTTAGAGTCAACTCGGGTTTGTTCGTGAAAACCATTGATAATATAGCCTTTAATTAGTGATCACATTGTTAGGACAAATATAGGGTCTTAACAAATCCAATTGACACAGAAAAAAGAAGTGATGGCCATAGCTAGTTGGATAGTACCCTATAAAGCCCATTTATTAGATATTACGAGGGAGATAATAGTTATTGTATTTTCCCTTGACCAAGCTCAATCTGAGATTCAACAACTTAAGCATGAATGAAACCTTTTATGGGAGAACTAAAATCTCTTTGAGATCATAGCCCAAACCATGTTTGTCGAACCACCACATAAAAGTCCCACCAACGCACACCATACTCATAAGGAATTTTTTGATTTATTAAAGGGATATGTATCAATAACATATAAATAGGAATACGTACTTTTTTGTATATAATAATGAATATATTTTCATCTAATTAATGTTTCCTTGTAAATGATTTTTATTTTAATACGATAATGCACAAATTATATTATTAGTTAATTTTATAATTCAATTAACAGAGTTATTAATTAATGTATTTTTGAAATAAATAATATTTTAAATAATTTTTATCAAAAATAAATGATCATATAATTTTTATGATGTCAAATGTAATTTTTTAAGGGTTCGAAAATTGTTATTAAAAAGCCAACATTTCATAATAAATTTCAATTTTATTTTAAAAGTGAGAATTCACATATTTATAAAAAAATTATTTAAAATTAATATTATTTTTGGAATCAATGTGTCAAAATTATCCAATGGTGAATTTTTCATAGTTTTCTGAAATAGTATAATTTCAGTTAAAAATTAAATTCCATAAACATATACTTTGGGTATTATGACATCATAATGATCTAGAATTGATGTAATAAATCGAATAAAGGGTATCCATGAACAAATATATGTTTTTCCTTTAAAATAATTTGATTTTATGTTTATTTGGCTTATTTTTTAATTCCATTTTGAATCCTCCAAAACTTATTATATATTTTAATGGTTGTAAATCGTTTATTTAAATGTGTAACTCACATACACATAAACAAAGGAACTATTTTAAAACTTTAGGCCCTTTTAATTATAAAATAATTAGAACCGCTCCATTTTGGAGAAAACCATGGTCAAAAATCATGGTATGGTTTGTGGTTTTGGATATTTTATTATATAGTGACCAAAACCTAAATAATAGAGAAAAACCCCTCTTTTCCTATATAAACCCAACCAATATCCAATTTATCTTCACTAAAAGTTCTTTTATCATGACCATACTCTTTACTCAAGTTTTTATAGTCCTCCCAAGTCACCCCAAGCTCTGAATAATCCCCTCCCAATCTTTTTAAGTCACACACTCAAGTAAGGGACCTTCATCTCCCCCTTTCAAATTCAAAAACCATCTTTAAAATTAGTTTTTTTAATTTCAATTGGTTATATTGTAATTAATTTATAATAATTACCTTTTTGTCTAATTTATTTTATCTTAATGAGGTATCATTTATCCTACCGCATTTGTACTCTTACCTAATTTGTTACTATGCTGAAATTCCATAAGGGATCCTCACCTTCTCTTATTTTTTCAAGTTCTTTATAAACTTATACATTCTATTTCCATTCACTAAAGTTGGGAAATGTATTTACATGTCCCTATTACTTCATATTTGATTTCAAAATTATGAGGTACCCATTTCACTCTCATCAACCATTTTTATGAATTTTTAAATAATGTCATTATGGTGCTGAAATTTCAGTATACTTTTCAATGCCAAAACAATTGTGTAGTGAATACCATAACCATTTTCTATTAATAGTATTCACATTTATGCACATATATAGATTTATTGGGAACTTACATGTATTTATTCCACATTATTTGATCATTGAAGAAATTATTATGATGAATTAATCCATGTTGTATAATCTATGTGGTACACTTAATCATGAGAATGAAATGAATAAGATGGGTGTGCCAAGATAAAACTCCAATGCATTGGGTAATGTTTAGTATCATGATACATCACATTGGGATAGGTAGTGAACCTAATTCCTTTATGGTACTTTTTCCTCCAAGATACATTGGCGTGTTTAGCCTTGAACTATGCTTATGATTCAGTGTTTTAAGTAGTTACTACATTTTACATGTTATGATTGTCAAGGAATATCATGCCTTATTATTCATGTTTATTTTATTCCTCAATAATATACCTATTATCTAAAATATATCACTTATTCAATGTTTATTACCTTATTAAGATTTATATCTCACCCATTTCTTATGTATTTCTAAGATTATCCCATGGAGTTTTAAGTTCGAAGTAGTGTTTTGAGCATGTTAAAGAAGTTTTTAATAAATATGTTATATTCCCAATTTTATATTATTATTTAATGCACATAATTCCAAAAGAAACTATACTTCTTGATAATTTTTGTTGTATTAAGTGTGTTATTATGTAATGAATCAAGCATAAATGTTAAATAAATAGTGGGTTATTATAGTAGGCATCGGAGAAAAATTATAGTTATTCGGGGATTAAAATTACAAAACTATAGCGAAATCCTTGGGGATAAGACTAAGTTTAATAAAACATACCTAAAATTTTCTTATTATAGAGGAATTTATTTCTCAGTAAAATATATCCATGTATATATACTACAAGTGGACATGGTTTTGGAACAGATATACGAAGGAGTAACAACTCTGACAAGGTTTTCTGAGCCCGGATCAGGGTAACCAGGTACAGGAAAATGGGTATTACTATGACCATAGTTTAACAATCCTAGGGGATATGATTTGGTAAATTCATAAGCTCGTTATGAACCATTATTAAGGGAAAAAATTCTTAGAAGAATATATGTTAGGAAATAGATTCTGGATAACATAGATTGAATCCTAGAGATTCATAATTTAAGGAAATAATTATTATTTATATGTTGTACCTTTAATGTCATTGGACTCCCATTTATGTGTTTAATAGTTAAAAAATAATCATCCCTAATTTTACATTTATTTTATTCAATGGCCTGAAATAATAGGAATTGGGTAAACAATCCATATGATGGGCAATGTGATGACTCCCTAAATGAGATGCCCAACCCTAAGGGAGCGTGAATTAAAAACATTATGACGATACTCTCTCAGCCGACATAGGTTCTAAATAGAAACCTGGATCAATAGGAGTGTCTAAACCCCCCAAAGAGAGAAAATTTTGCAATTGATAGATTTATATGAAAAATTCCCCCTAATTTAAATGGATCATTTGATCCCTTAATCACAGAAAAATGTATTAACTCCATTTAGAATATCTTCTCCATACTTATTGGTTCCAAATAAGATAATGTTATTATGGATGTTTATCATATGAAGGGGTAAGATGATCAGTGGTGGAAATTGATCAAAAATATGAAGCCTGAGGAAGAGATTGAAGCAATGGAGTGGAATGAATTCCAGAAAATATTTTTTGATAAATATTTTCCTCACACTCTCCAACATAAAATGGAAAGGAATTTCCTAAACATTAAGAAAAAAGACGATGAATATATCAAGGCATATGAGGAAAACCTTACAGGACTATCATGATACACCTACGACTTTGTCGTTACCCCCAAATATAAGGTTCGACGCTTTTTTGGTGGGATAAATCCTTTTCTATGAAAAGCCCTGGTGATCCATGAATTTAATATCTATGAGTAAATTGTCTGATATGCCCTCAAATTCAAAATGGAGATTGGTGAATTCCAAGGGTATCAAGAGGATAAGAAGAAAAAAGTAAATTTTAATTCTGGTAGTTTCATATAGAAATCTAATGGTGATAAGAAATTTCAACATCCTGCTTGTAAAAGGTGTAGGAAGGATCACCTTGGAAATTGCATAAGGGGAATGGTGAATTGATTTTTGGGTGGGAAGGAAGGACACTAAGCTAGAAATTACTGATAAGAAAAACCCTCTAATGAGGCATAGGAAAGGAATACTCTAGTCAACCCTTGGCACATTGTTCATTGCTTCAACTATAAGGATCCATTTAACTTTGTAAACCAATTCCTTAATACATGTGTTTTCGGAGATAACCAACCACCTCCAAGGAAGAAGGGTGATCATTTTCCATTACAACCGATTTGGTGGATCCTGAAAATGGAGTGGGGATAGGTACTCTAGTTATTCATTCAATAATATTGAATTTACATTTTTTATTCTAGTTCAATATATTCCCCAATTTAATAAAAGTTTAGTATAATTATTCAAACACCAACATAAATAATGGAAGTTTATTTGTTGGTGAAAATGGTAAATAGGGAAATTAATTCATCCCAAGTATATGACTCCTCCCCTATCAGAATTTTTGGTCTAAACTTTCGAGAAAACCTTTTCATACTTCCTTTGGTGTAATTTTATTCAATTTTGGGCATGGATTGTATTTCCCTATATAGATCCAACATAAATTTCCACGAAAAGGAAATCACTCTCCATATTTTGAATCAACCATCGACTCTATACAAGTGAAAGGTGGATGAGGAATATTCTTGAGCACAAAAATCTCAAGAATGGATATTATTTACCTATGAGTAATTATATCTTTATCGAATGACTGAGTTTAAGGAAAGAATCGTCCTTGAAGACATTCCCATTGTGAGGGAATATGCTAATGTCTTTGTCGAGGAAGTACATGGTCTTACTCTTAGTCGAGTGGTTGAATTTTCAAAAGAGAATATACATGGGGTGTTACTAATATCCAAGACTCTATATATAATGGTTTTTTTAGAACATGAGGAGATAAAAAAAAACTACAATAGAATTTGGTTAAAGGGTTCATACACCAATGTTCTTCCCCATGGGTGCACCCATTATCTTCATCAAGATGAAGGATGGGTCATTGTGTCATTGTATTGATTATCATGAGATCAAAATGATCACGAAAAAGAATAAGTATCATATGCTGTAGATTGATGAATTATTTGATCAGTTACATTGAGCACAATAATTCTCTTTGGTGGATCTGGAGTTGGGATATTACCATGTCAAGGTGAAGAAGGAAGATATCCTCAAGAATACTTTTTGTACAAGGTATGGTAACTATGAGTTCATAGTGAGGCCTTTTGGTAACATTAATGCTCCAGAAATCTTCATAAACTTGATGAATAGAGTCTTTAGAGATTACCCTGAAAGAAATTGGTAAACTTTATATATGATATTCTAATATACTTAAAAATAATGTAGGGGCATGATGATCATTTTAGTACTGTGTTAAATACCCTATGAAATGATAAGCTTTATGCCATGTACAGAAAATGTGAGTTCTAGTTGAATTAAGTCTCATTTTTTGTGAATATCATCACAAGAAATGGAATATATTTGGATCCTTTTAAGATAGAATAAATTTAAGGATAATCATGGTCAACATCCATGATAAATATCCATAGATTTTTTAGATTTTATGGGTACTCTCATCGATTTGTGAGAAATTTATCATGACTTCAAAACCCTCTAACCAATCTAACATTGAAGGGATTCACATTTTCATGGAATAATGAATGTGAAGAGAGATTCATGGAGTTAAAAATAAAACTCATTAATTTTCATGTGCTCACACTACCCACAAGTGGATAACTATTCATAATATTTAGTGATGCTTTGAAGAAGGTATTGGGATATGTGTTAATGTAGAATGACAAAGTCATAGATTATGCTTCAAGAAAGTCGAAATTTCATGATAACAACAATCCCACGCATGATCTAGAGTTGGAAGTTGTGATATTTTTATTGAAAATTTGATGGCATTGTCTCTATGGGGAGGAGAATGTGATATATATAGATCACAAAATCCTTAAGTATATATTCACATAGAAATATATGAATATACACCAACAAAGATGGTTATATATGATCATGGACTATGATTTCTAAATCCAATACCATCATGGTAAATAAAATAAAGTGGATGATGTTCTAAGTATAAAAGATCCTTTATCTTTATCGATGATGAGAATTGAGAATGATCCAATCTTATTTGACCTACAATGGATGGACATGGGAATCATAAAGGAAGGAACATCATCAATACTATCACAAAGTATTTCTTAGCTATCTTTTTTGGAAAAGTTATAGGATGCTCAAAGAAATAAGGTGGAAATTTAAAAGAAGGTAGAATCCATGAGAAAGGGGAATTCCACAGAGTTTAAAATTGATGAATAAATAATTGTGATATTTGGGTCAAGACTGTGTGTTCCATCAAATCTGAAGTTAAGAAATGGACTATTGGATTACTCACATAGTTTAACTTTCTTCATTCACCTAGAAAGATTAATGTTGTATCAATATATCCATGAAAAATATTGGTAGGACTACATGAATAAGGAGATCAATTAATATATATCAAATTTCCTAGTATTACAGCAAGTTAAGGCTGAAAGGAAAAATTCTAAGGAGATTATATAATCATTACCCATACAAACCTGGAAATTGGAGAACATCAGCCTAGAAATTTTCACTGAACTTCTGATGTCATTCATGGGAAAGAATGCCATGAGGGTTTTTTGGGAACTTATTAATAAGATAGATCACTTTACCTTAATTCCAGAGGATTTATCACTAGATCAAATTTCACAGATATACATTAGAGAAGTGGTAGGGCTGCATGGAGTACCACTATCAATTGTATTTGATCGATATACTAGATTCACCTCTATGTTCTGGAAGAGTCTCCAACACACTTTGAATACTAATTTGAACTTCATCATGGATTATCACCCTAAAACTGATGTCTTATCTGAGTGGACTTTCCATACACTTGAGGAAGTGTTGACAGAATTCTCAATTGACCTCAAAGGAGGACGGGACGATCATCTTCCTATGGCTGAGTTCTCTTACAACAATAGTTTCCCATTGATCATAAAAATGGATCCCTATGAAGCACTTTATGGAAAGAGGTGTATAACACATGCATGCTAGGATGAAGTTTGGTAATGAAAACTATTAGGTCCTAAAATGGTCAATGAAATGCTGTAAAAGGTTAAGACTATTCGGTAGCACATCAAGGATACACAGAGTCAACCAAAGAGTTATACTAACAATCATCGACGAGAACCAGAGTTTGATATTTGAGACATATTATTCCTTCACATATCTCCATCTAATAATGTTATGTGGTTTTAGAATAATGGAATGGTTATTCCAATGTACATAAACCCTTTTGAGATCCTTGATCACATTAGAATGGGGGCCTACTAGCTATTAATCCCACCAAACCTATCTTAAGTGCGTGATGTATTCCATGTATCTCACATGAGTAGGTATATACCAGAACCCTCACATGTACTCAATTCATAGGTGGTACCATTAGAGAATGATCTCTCCTATGAAGAGTAGCCAAAGAAGATCTTATATCGTAAATAAAAAGTTCTAAAAAATAACACAATACACCTTTTCAAAGTGTTGTGGATAAACCACAAGTTTGAAGAAGCAATGTGAGAACTAGAGGAGGTGATGAAGAAGAGTTAACCTAGTCTGTTTTAGTGTGGGAAATGAAAATTTTGAGGGATAAATTTATTAAGAGGGAAATATTTTAATGAACTGAACTGTTATAAATAAAATTCCTATTTTTGAATTATTTAAATGTCTTATCATGTAATATGGTTATAGAAAACACATGCACTTATTTTTTTATTATACCCAATTGGATTTAAATGACCAGTAAGAATCATTATCGTTGATAATTTGTTCATTGAACAATAATCAAATTGTAATTATAAATATAGGGTTTTAATGAATCGAATTGACACAAACAAAAGAAGTGATCACCTTATCCAGTGGGATTGTGCCCTATGAATCCCATTCATCATATATTCTAAGGTAGATATCATTTTAGGGATTTTCCCTTGACCAAGTGCAAGATGAGATCCAACAACTTAAGCATGATTGAAATAGTTTATTAGATAAGTTCAAGCTCATCGAGATCATGACCCAAACCATGTTCATCAAACTGCCCCATTAAAGTCCCACCATCATGAATCTTACTCTTAGGGATTTTTTTGATGTATTAAATAGATATGTGTCAAGACCCTATAAATTTGAATATTTTTTATATAACAATGAATATATTTCCATCCTATTATTGTTACTTTGTAAATGATTTGTTTTATACAATAATGAAAAAAATTTAATTTTAGTTAATATTAAAATTAAAATAATGAATATATGAATTAATTTATTTTTAAAATAATAAATATTTTAAATAATTTTTATCAAATATAAATGATCTTATAATTTTTATGAAGTCAAATGTAATTTTTATAAGGGTTCAAAAACTATTATTATCAAAAACCCAGCATTTCATAATAAATATAGATTTTTTTTTAAAAGTGAAAATTAACATATTTAGAAAATTATTTAGATAAAATGAATAATATTTTTGGATTAAAAAGTTTGAAATTATCTAATGGTCAATTTTCCATAATTTTCTGTGATAATCGAATTTTCGGTTAAAAATTAAATACCATATAAATAAACTTTATATATTATGGCATCATAATGAGACAAAGGTGATGTAACAAATAATATAAAGGGTATAAATGAGAAAATATATATTTTACATTTAAAATGATATTATTTTAAATTTATTTTATTTATTGTATAAATCCATTTTGAATCCTCCAAAACATATAATATATTTTACAATTTTAAAATCCTTTATTTAAGAGTGTGACTCACCTACACATATGAAAGGAAATAATTTTAATAATTTAGGCCCTTTTACTAATAAAATAATGATAAAAATAACTTTTTCATAAACCATGGGAAAAGACTTTGGATGGTTTGTCTTTTTAGATTTTTTACTATGTAGTGTCTAAAACCTAAATAAGAAAGAAATACCCGTTTTCCTATTTAAACCTACCCAAGCTCCCATTTCTATTCACTACAAAGCCTTAGAGAATGACCACACTTTACCCTACACTCTCTAGAGTCCTCCCAAGGCTCCCTCATGCTCTCAAGAAGGCCCTTCAAATCTTTTGGATTCACACACTCGAGTAAGGGGCCTTCCTTTATTCCTTTCAAATTCAAGCACCGTATTTGAAATTAGTTCTTTCAATTTCAATTAGTTATATTTTAATTAATTTATATACACTACCTTACTATCCAATTGATATTATTTTAATGAGGTTTCAATTATCATCCTTCATTTTTACCCTTACTTAAGTCGTTAATATTCCAATATTTCAGAAGGGACCCTCACATTCTATTCTTTATTCAAGTTTCTTTATGAAAATATGCATTCTATTTCCATTTTCTAATGTAGTGAAAGGTATTTCCATGTACTTTTCACTACCCATTTTATTTGAAAATTATTTTGGACCCCTTTCTCTATCATCAACCATTTTTATGAATTTTTATGTAATTTCGTTATGCTGCTGAAATTTCACTTTTCTTTTCGATGCTAAAAAAATTGCGTAGTGAATATCATACCAATTTTTCTATCAAGGGTATTCGACTTTATGAAAATATACTTATTGATTTAGGACTTAAATTTATGTATTCTATATTCCATGATCATTGAATAAATTATGATGATGAATGAATCGTTGTTGTATGATCTATGTGATGTACTTAAGAATGAAAATGAAATAGATATGATGGGTGCACCCAGATAGCACTCCAATGCATTGGGTAATGTTTATTATCATAATACATCATGTTGGTACCGATAGTGAACCTGATTCCTTTATGGTAGTTTTTTCACCATGATTTCTTGGAGGGTTTATCCTTAACCTATGTTTATGATGCAGTGTTTTAAGTTGTTTCCACATTTCCCATGTTATGATTACCATGTTATTTCATGCCTTATTATTCATGTTCCTTTTATTACTCATTGATATGCATATTTTATAACATTTATCAATTATTCCATGTTTATTCCATTGCTGGTATTTATATATCACCCCTTTCTTATTTATTTCCCCAGGTTATCCTGAGCAGTTTTTTAAGTTTAAAAGAGTATTTTGAAAATGTTAAAGAAGTTTTTGATAATGATGTTGCATTCCCTATTTTATATTGTTATGTAATGTAACTAATTCTAAAATTCAATAGTCTTAACATTCATTCAGGTTTTATTGAGTGTATTTTTATGTAATAAATCAATAATTAATGTTAAATAAAGAGAAAGTTTGTTATAATTTAACTACCCACATTTTAATTGTGAGGATGTGGGACCCTCACTACCCATGGTATATTTTGAATTTCCCTATACATTAATCTCTATTATTTTCTTTTTTTAGACTAAAAATCTGTAGCCTTTGGGTTTATTGAAAAAGACGAACAATTCTTGTTCATGAAATGGGGGAAATTTGTTAATAGGGGATAAATATTCCATGATGAATCACGAGGAGCATGGATGAATAGGGATTTTTAGTATTGATAGTGTTGAAATTGTTTTCTAAATAAATAAATATCATGAAAGGTTAACCTTTTTGTTCATTATTCTAGAAGTTTTTTATATTTAGTTGAATAAGTGGTCCTCTTAAGATGCAAACAATTGGTATAAATAAATATTCACCAAGTTATATCAAGAATTAGGGTTTTTATTACTAATTTTTTCAACTTATTATTATTTCTCACATCGATATTTAATCGTGTGGGCATAGAATACATGTTGAGTAAGTATTTGATCGCTATCTGGATCCATATAGTGTGAATTGTTTTTCTAAATAAAATGTGTAATATATTTCAGAAAAGTTATTGAATGTTATTGAATTATTTCTAATAAACCAAAAGGGGAATATTTTTTGGAAAATCCCACATGATATTATTTCAATGATTTTGGAATTTTGTTTTTTATTAAAATTTTGGTTTTAAATTTTTATTTCTTTTTTTATAAGGGTAGTTGGATAAGGTTGTGTTGTTTCCTATTTTTTTTCAATTTTTTTGTATGTTAAAATCTATGTAAAATGAATTTTTCATTAAATTTAGAAATGAAAATGTGAGGTCTAGTAAACAAACAATGAGGTTTACTACATGGACCTTGAGATAGAGTTTGTGGAATGTTTGAAATAATTTTGCAGCTGGTAGACCATGAGGATAAGTATACAGACAAAAAAAGTAAGTCCTCAAAGATCTAAAGAGAGTGTGGGGTATTAAGTTGGTAATTTTTAGGCCACCACAAAGTATAGTAAGTGGTCTTAAGGTGGATAATCTTAGATAATAGTGAAGTTGTTCCACACACTATGAGGTTGAGTTCACAGTTAGAGCTTGTGCGGTAAAGGAGTACGCGGTGAGATGTTTTTTCAAATGTAAGAATAGTGATTGTGATTAATGGATTTATTGACGGTATTTTCAAATAAAGTACCCTTAATCACATTAGTTAAAGATATTGAATTCCATTAGTGAAGATCATGATGGGATAATTTCATCTAATACAAAAAGAAGTTCGTGAAGCGTAAGCTATGAATGGGAGTTTTCATAGAATATTTTATGGTAGTTTGTTCTATATGTGAAAAACATGAATATATTCTATGAAGGGGAGTAAATGGGAGTTAGTCCTCAAGGTAAATTTTTTTGGAAGAAAGTTCACAGATATTATATGTGAAGTTAAGTATGTGTGGAAACTTGCATAAAAAGGTTGATGGTGAATGAGTTCACTAAGGTAGTCCACAAAGTTGGAGTATGAAAAGTAGATTGTGGGTTCATAGAGTATTTTTTCATGAAGTTGGATCTCTTGGTGAATATTAGACCATGAAGGATAGTTTATGTTTAATAATAATCCATAAATTCATATTTTCAAAAGAACAATATGTGAAGAAGATTAAGATTTTCATGAAGAAAATGTATGCAGTAATGTATATTTCATCTCTAAAATGAAATAGTAGCTTCATTTTGTACCCATTTTAGTGTGAACTAAATTAGAATTGATAAATATCATAAGAATAATTTCATAGAGGATTTGTGTGTTCAGTTTATAGAAGTATGTTATAAAGTTTAATTAGTTATAAACCAGTGGGATGGTGATTCTGCTCCAAACTTTGTATCAATAGTTCTTTATAGTAAATTATGATACATTGTCACATAACCATTGTATTTTCCTTGGATTATATCAGTTATTGTGAACCACCTAAAATTTTTATGTCTCTTTAATTATTTTTTTCATCTTATATAACCATAAAAATAAAAAATAAGATTTATTTGTTTAATGATTAAAAGATATTTAAGATTTGGTTGTTTTGATTTTCATAATAGGATTCACCCCAACCCTCATAAATAATTTCACCTAGTGGGGCCAAAAATAAATAAAAATATCAATGTTTCTCCTCTAGAGTAGGAAAATGTAAAAACCATATAAATCCTATATTTTTTATGTTGAGTGTTAATTATTTTATTATTTCATTATTATGTGTGTTTCAGATGGTCTGTTGGAGATCAAATTAATTAATTATGAGATTTTGGAGTGTGATTCCATCATTATGACATTTACAAAGGGTTTTTAGAGTTTTGGAACTTCCAAAATTTATTTCACAAGTGAGGTTCCAAATGGGCATTCCAAAATTTGGGTAATTGGAATAATAATTTGTATCAGATCTTGAGTTTCTCTACTGACTGATACCATAAAATGTGGTATCATATATTGGATTCATACTTTTAGTGGTTTTATTATCTTATCAGTTTTTTATTTAATTGTGAGTTTATATTTGAGAAGGAATGGGATTTTAAGATATAAATGTATAGATTGATAAGTTTTATGGTATAAACATTATATTTTAGAGGATGTAGATTTAATATTATCTATACCATAGGTATCCTAAGATTTCATTTATGTGGATCAAACCAAAATTAACTGATGAAATTGGAGTGGGAAATATTCAACAAAAAATAACTTACGGTAGTTAGATGATTTTAGCCCAGAATGTGACCTTTAACATCTAATAGGATAATAAAACTTCCCAACTAATAACAAAACTCACCAAAATGTATTGAAATCCTCAAATTATGAAAAATTACTTTCTGATTTATAAAATATTCAACATAAATCTATCATAAGGAAAGTTTATGGTGAATCATTTAAATGAGTTCGATATAATTCTAGGTTATGTTGACTCAGTTTGAGTGAAGTTTGATGATGTTATGTGGGAATTATTATGTCTTTAATAACTTCCAAAATCATGGGATGTGATTCTTAATATAGTAAGTAATTCAACTGGTAATCTGCATTTAGTGGTTAAAGAAATCTACAATATTTTTTTAATGAGGATATCTAGAAGAAGAAAGTATAGGGATCTATTATAATAGCATATAGTATGTAAGGTTGGGGTGTTGTTGTATAAGGGAACCCCAAATTTAGAAGAAAGGGAAGGATAATAGATATAAGAACCAAGTAAAATCGGTTGGGCCAAAACCTACATGATTATATTCATGGAAAAAAGGTGCCTAATAGAAATATTGCAGGGATTTGAGGGAAAACTATGTAAGTTTCACTTTCAAAAGAACCCCTTTAAATATCATAGAAGGGAAATAAATTTATTGTAAGTGTCACTAGTTCATTGGTTCCATTGATCATTGATTTCTTTGATTCTTTTCAATCAATATCCAAGAGGGGGATAATATGAAATTGTGTATTCAAAAGATTCATTAATTTTCATCTTATATATGATGAAACTATTTAGTTAGTTGGAAATGGTGATGTGAGAATTTGAAAGAATAGTGGATACTTACTTGAGTTTTAAGGGGTGGGTCATATTTTAGGATTAAGGAATAACTTAATTTGGTTGGTCAGCTGGATGAGTCGGGTTTTTGTATGAGTTTTTTGAATGGAGAAAGGAAAATAACAAGTGGTTCCAAGGTTTTAGAATAAGGTTTATAAATGAATTAAAATTGTATCATACCAAGAGTTTAGAATAAAAAACACTTTTCATAATAACACCTAGAATCATAATATTTTAGTATGATATTCTAGGTTACATGGGTGATAAGGGGATGAATGTCCTAGAAACAAAGGGAAAAATAAAACCCAATTGTGTAGAGTAATGAACATAAAAAATAGTGTTTCATAAGGAGTTCAGAAATGTTTTACTTATATATGAAAGGTAATACACCAAATAATATGAAGTTATATATAATACATGTAGATATGTGAGGGCCAACATCAATTTTGTCTCATAGATGGTTGTTATGTTTTCTTACCCTTATCAGTGATACGACATAGATTGTGTGGGTATTTTTGGATAAAAAAATATGAATTTTTTTAAAACATCCATTTAATGTATATCCAAGTTAGAAATATATGTTTTTTAAAATATTATGTTCTTAAGATTTGATAATGGAGGGTAATATGAAAGAAGGTAGTTCTATCAGTTTTTTTGGAGGAAAAGAATATGTTTTTATAATATGGTTCCTTGACCATCAGAATAAAATATTATGGAATGAAAAATGAATTGGAAGCTATGTAAGAGATCCAAAATCTTGATAATTCACTCTAAGTTTCTCAAGTATTTTGAGAATAGGAAATTGAATTTGAATTGTACCTCAAAAATATAGTCTATTTTTTCCCACTATTAAAAGATTTTCCAAAATAAAGTTGGACTAAAATAAAGGTTTATTTCTACCATAATAAAATTTTCGGATGTATTTCCTATGTCTATGTTGATTCCTACAATATGAAAAAATTAAAATCAAGGTCATATTCATGTTTCTTTATGTATTATGGAAAATAAGACTTAAGATTTAGTCTATAGGATAATGACCTTCGTAACATAATCAGAATATGAAATTTTCACTTAAATTAATAGATCCTATTTGAGGATTATTACCTACTATAAGCTGAATCTAAGAACCAGGAATCAATAGAGCATGAAAAGGATTATCTCAAAGGAATTACAGAAGGTACACAAAATTTATAAAACACTCAAGTTATATGAGCGACTAACATTATGAAATGTTTTTTTAGATGGATGTCAGTTTTCAAAAGTTTAACCATGGATAGATATACCAAAAAACATATAGACTACATAAGTATGGAAAACCCTAAATTTAATACATAAATATTAAATTATTTTAAATCAATATTCAATACATTTCCTAAAAATAAATGCTTGAGAACTATATAGGGTTAGTTTCTTTAGAAACATGATATGTAAACAACTGGTACATGAAAGATCTATATCATTTTTATTAAGTTATTCACATCTAGTACATTTCTTAGAAATATCATACATAAAACCTTTATTCATAATCTAGGTAAGGGAAACATAATAAAGGTTAATATTAGATGATCCGTAAGGGTAATCATAATATATATCAATCAATGATCATAAATGATCTTAATAAAATTATAAGGGTGTGAGAACATGATCAATAATTACAATAATACACTACTACAAAAGGTTCCTTTAACATTTCTAGAATTTTTCTTTATCAGTTCTAAAAAAGTTCTAAATAAAGGAGTGTGGTTAAAATTCCTATGCTTTTATCATCACTTTTATAAGTGTTGATAAATCACAACATTTATCGGTGCTTTTTTAGAAATGATATAGGGCCCTTTTATCAATGTAACTACTAGAACTAATAATGGTATCCGTTATAATTGATTCTAAAAGGGCTAATAAATTGATCCTTTATCAGTGATGTTGGAAGAACTCATAAATGTTACCTTTATCAGTGCCTATGGAAGTGTTCATAAAGGGTCCCTTTATCTATTATTTTGGAAAAACTGATAAAGGATGCATTTATGAGCTCATTTTGTAGCACTAATAAAGGGGAATACAATAGTGTTCTATTACAACACACTATATCACTAGAAAAATACAGCATAATACAATGTGTTGTAACATCACACTAAAACACCAAAAATTAGAAAAATAAAATAAAAATATTGAATTTTAATTAAATAAAATTTACAACACAAATATAAGAAAAAAATAATACTATATAGCAAGAGAATTCCCCTTTACAAAATAAAAAACCACCTCTGCTCAAGAAAACGTACGTAGCTATATAAGAAAAAAATATTATGTTATTAATTATATAAAGAAATAAATTAAAAAGAAAGTGTTAATTCTAAAATCATTTTTGAGTCGTACCAAGAACATTATGTATCAGATTGAGTTGTGGTTAATTCTTGCATGTAACTCTATTTATTATTCAACTTCAACAGTTATCTCTATGAAAAACTAACTAAATAATTATAAGATAAAAGTGATAAGTAAATTAACTAATTAAAAGTAGATAGAATATTGAGAAAATAATATAGGCTTGTTTTCTCGGTTTTAGTGATATGATGCGCATTTTAAGCTAAAATGACACTTACATATTTAAAAGACACCCTTGGATTTATACCAGTCATAACATGAATTGGATTATGGGGATGATAATTGATACACATCCCAAATGACTTATGAACCATTTTACGAAATTATCAAAATAATCCGAATGAGTTTGCTACGTTTTGAGTACGCCACTTGTATTTTTTTATTAAAATGACATTTTACACTGGAAATGCGCAATTTGAGTCATACCAGTCACATAATTTTTGGGTTTTATATGATATGGATTCCTAAACCTCCCAATAAATTATGAATTTTTTAAATAAATTATAATGATAATCCATGTTTGTTTTCTCATTTTTCATTGAGTGACACTTTTTGTACTAAAATGTCAATTTTAAAAAGAAAAGAGACACTTGGAGTCAAACTGGGCACATCATGTATCATATTGGGGTGTAGACGATTACTAACCATAAAATATTACTTATGGATCATCTTACTAAACTAAAAATAACAATATGAATTTTTTTCTCATTTTTGAGAATGTTAGTTGTCTTTTTTACTAAAATTAATGCCAAATTTAAATAAAAAGACACACTTGCAGTCATGCTGGTCACACCATGTCTAGGATTGACGTGTGTATAATTAATTCATGTCCTAAATGACTTATGGATATTTTTACTAAAGTATTAAAAAAATATGAATGTGTATTCTTTGTTTTGAGTATTCCACTTTGTGTTTTTTACAAAAGTTTCATTTTAAACTGGAAATATGCACTTTGAGTCGTATCGATCACATAGTTTGTATTATTGATGTCAGACTAATTATTAAATGTCCAAAATAAATTATGAATCATTTTTTTAAATTTTTAATACAATACGATCACTTTTTCTTAGTTTTCAGTGAGTTACACTTTTTGTACTGAAATGCCAATTTTAAACTCATAACACAAACATTGAGTCATACCGTGCACATCATGTATCATATTGAGGTGATTATAATTTATAAATGAAAGAATTTACTTTTGGATCATTTTCATAAACTATCAAAATGATGTGATTTATTTTTCTTGATTTTCAGTATGTCTATTGTTTTTTTTACAAAAATTATTGTCAATTTTAAATAAAAATACACACTTTGTGTTATACCGATCTCACCATGTGTTGGATTGACGTGAGTTTTATTCCTACCCATCCCAAATAGAATATGTATCATTTTAATAAATTATAAAAATAGTACGAGTTCATTTTCTTGGTTTTGTGTATGATTCCTTTGTTTTTTACTAAAATGTCATTTTAAACTAGAAACATTCACTTTGAGTCATATCGTTCATATCATCTACCGTGCATTGTATTTAGGTGAGGATGATTTCTACATATCTCAAATGAATTATAAATCATATTATTAAATTATAAAAAAATTATAATGTTTTTTATCAGTATTGAGTATTCCACTAGTGTTTTTTACTAAAATGTCATTTAAAACTCGAAACACACACTTTGAGTCATACCAGTCACATCGTGTGTAAAATTGATGTGAGACTAATTCCTGAATGTCACAAATGAATTATGAATCATTGTAATAAATTATCAATACAATACAAACACATTTTCTTGGTTTTCATTGATTGAAACTTTTATAATAAAATTTTGATTTTAAACTTATAATGGACACTTTAATTCATACCGAGCACAACATGTATCAGATTGATGTGTGACTGATTCATACATGTCAAAAATGACATATGGATTATTTTCCTAAATTATAGAAATAATATAAATGTATTTTCTTGGTTTTTATTATATTATGCGTGTTTCAAACAAAAAATGTAAATTATAAACTAAAAAAATATTGTTCAAGTCATACCAGTCACACCGTGCATTGGATTGAGGTACAGCTGGTTGAGTATTTGATTTTTGTTTTTATTTCAACCATATGCACCAATTTAGAAAAGAAATAAATTTTCCATTTCGATTGATGAAGAAACCCCATGCTACTTGAAAATACTTATCCAAATGAACCATGTTTTGTCTTTTCTGGATTTTTTCAAATTATTGAAGGAAAAAATATAAATTCCTTAAAGATCTATGAAAAAAATATTAGATAAAAATGATAATGAAATTAAATTAAAATAATAGATATAATGGTGAAAAAATAAACTAAATAATTAGTAGAAATTCAACTATCCATGATGGTTGTATAAATTGTTTACCCATTTCCTTGTTGTCATTATCTCTGTTCAAGCCTCAAAGTATAATGTCCCATGAAAAAGAGCATCTTTAAAAACCCACACCAACTCAAGAAAAAAATTAAACCTATATAATAAATAAATTATTATATTTTTAATTCTATAAATAAATAAATTAAACATGAATAATTAATAATACATCAATAAAATGTCAATTTTAAACTAAAACCACATGATTTGATTCATATCGGGTACACCGTGTGTTGCTTTGTGGTGTGGTTGACTCTACTGTGTCTTTTTATCCTATAGTGAATTCAGTACTCAAGGTTATCTTATAAAATTCCATTTTGATAACCCATATTATTGAATACATTGGAGAATAAAAATTAAATTTCATCATCATGAGTGAATCATCCTTTTTGAGTACGTGGTCATAGTACAGGAGTGAGTCATCCTTATTGAAAAAGTCATTTATTTTAGGAAAACATTAACCATTAGTGTGAACCTATCAACATTCATTGATTGAACTAAATTAAATATTTACATATGAGTTTTTATGGAACATAATAAAATCTATCTTAACCTTTCAACATCATAGAGAGTACAGACTCCATGATTAACAATTTAACTTCTTGGATGGAAAAAACTTTAGCTTGAACCATTATGTATTTTCAGAAGACAGTAAACTCTATTATAAATTGTTTACCCTTTTGGCAGTATTAAACAACAGTATTGCCCTTTATATCATCAAAATGATACTGAAATCTACTTCATCCAGTAAGTATTCTTGGATTGTGTTAGAGATTAGTATACACTTTTCAAAATTTTAGGTGATTATAAACACTAACAAAATTTACTAATTATTTGTTCATAAAAATGGTAATATCCCTATTATCATATATTTTTCACGGATAATGATGATGATTTTTTTGTTAATTATCTTATGAACATGAATCATTTTACATAATGAATGTTCACATGCATAATTAATATTACTTGTATGTGTTTAACAAGAATTTGTGATATTATATCATGCATATAATTGATGATTGAGTGGCCTAAATAGTTTCACCACACACCAAAGTGAAACATCTGTGTGTTTATTTTCTCAAAATTCATGATTTAGTAGATGAAATGTTGTATTTCATTATTTTTTTTATGTTTTTATATCATGATACTAGATTATTATTAAATGGGGTATTTTTTTGATTTTCATTGCTTCATGATTTCATTTGAAGATTTTTTTTTAATTTTTAGGTATTTCTTTATAATGCAGTTTCTTTTCATTTGATTCCATGTTTCCTTTGACACCATCTTTCCTCAATGACCATGGTCACTTAATGATGATTGTCCACCAATATTTCTCTTATACACCTTTTGGATTCAATGGTTGTTTACACAAATATTAAATCAAACATTATAGCTAGATAACATGCCTATTTGATGATTGGATTATTGTTTTATGAATCTCAAATAGGTGAAAAAATATTCAATAAGACACCTGAAAAACTTCCACAATGGATATTATGTTAAGGGACAAGTGTTGTGCGCAATTTTTAACATTTTTTCTCAAACACAACCTTATTATGATACTCATTCTACTCCATTTCCCGAAAATGATATTTTTTCAATCCAATGATTTATCTCCTCTCTCTCCACCTCTACCTCCTCCTCCACATCAGTCTCTAAATTTTACACTGCCTCCACAATTTCCAAAAACAATTGCAGTTCAGTATTCTAAATAAATTGAATTCCTCCATTATACTTCTCCTTGTGAAACAAATAAAAAATAATATATAATAATTCTGACACTAATTATTCACATCCAAAATATATTTCTAAGTTCATAGCTTGTACTAGATCACAAACATGGTAGGTAATCACAAAACTTTGTTATAATAAAACATTCTGACAATATATACACTTCCCACTAATATTTAAACAAATTTAATATTTTTTAGTATGATGGTTGTTGGAAATATTTATCTTACTAAACAATTATAAAAAAACAAATAATTAATAAATATATTTAATGAAATTATTATTACCTTCAGAAATTACCTGTTTGGGGACGCTATTCTTTTCATGCATTATGATCTCTCTCATAAATTTTCAAACATAATATCTCTAATTGTTGTCATTAACTTACATCAAACACTATAGAAACATTGACCAAACTAATTAATTTTTTTAAATGTGTTTTGATAATTATATGTATATATATAACTTAAGATTTTTCCATTTTTAGTAATCTGCATGCTTTATCTATTCGAACATCGACTTCATGCCACGATTTAGCATATATTTAGAAACTTCCCTATCATAACAAAATTATTTTTAAAACATAGAATATAACATATAATTCAATGTTTATATATAAAATGTTTCTTGTATTATATTAAAAATTCACATTACACATCATTGGTAATTGTTTTGTTGGATATACATGCATTGGATTCATGAAATAAATATTTATGGTATCCAAATTGAATACAATCAGAATCAAGTGTCTCCTAAAAACATATAATTAATTAAAAAATTAAAAATATATTTTATGTGATTAGATTTTAGGGATTTACCTATGTATTTTTAGAATAAAAAAGAATTTATCATCTGAAATTTATTTGATCAAAAGTTCAAGTAACTCGTCTCTTTTCTTGTCAATTCATTCCTTTTCCAAAGTAAGTTTTTTTCGTCGAAATGATACCATGATTAATGAATCCAAATCATTATTCATATGTTTTTCCCCTTATATAGTAGTAATATAAATTCCATTAGAAAATATGAATAATTATTAACTTTAATAAACATATTATCTCTCTATTTGGATTGATGTGTAATGAAAATGTACCTTATGTATGTATTCACAACCAAGACACCCATCCATTCATACATTATAATATCATTTATTTAATTAATAAACATTACATATATCATGAATGTTCCATATATTTATTTTTTATAAGGAAGGTCAAAAATATTTTCATCTTTAAATATGGTCTCTACATGAATTTGTAATTATAATAAATGTTTCTCTAGAACTAGTTGGGAGAAGGTACTCATGGAAGGTTGTTTTTATTTCTAGGTCGATTCACTAGATTTTCTTGATATGAAATTCTCTTTACTCATTATTTTATCCATCTATAATATAATACCTCACTTACAACAACTTTTCATAAACTGTTATGGGTTTTTAATATGAAAAAATTTGTTAAAAACGTGCCTTCTGTATCTTTATAAGATTAGAGGACCATTCTATGAAAAATCCAATAACATCGTTGACCATTGTAATATATGAATCATCAATTGGAATAGTTAACATAGTATTTAGACCATGATATACCTCAATTCCAACTTTCATGTGATCTTTTGGGTGGTCTCTCTAGTGTAGTTTGTCTCCAAAAATATTATACATTTTACCCATCGCAACAAGGTGGTGCGTGGGTGTTGATAGATACAACTCACATAAAATTGTACCATATATATTTTTTGGAATATAATGTTATAAGACATTTTTTTATTCAAATTTAGAAGGATTAATGAAAAAAATTATTAGCTTAAGTAAGGTATGTGGTTAAGGGGAATGACTAGCCTGAAAGATAGTGGAGTCATTTGGTTCATGTGTTGATCTTTTTTCCACATTTGGTTCACTTCGATCATCTATCATACATTGTTATTCCAAACTAGACATGAAAATAATATCTTACAAAGAATCTATTTTTTTCTACAGTCCTTTGACCATATTATATGTATCTTCAGGTGGTTTTATATTCTCTAAATATGTTCGAGGAGACACTCCAAAACCCAATCCTCTAATGAGACAATATTGTTCTAAATGATTCAAAGCTACTGAAATTTGTTTTTCTTTCAGTATAATCCCTTCTGATTATTATGTATAACCCATATAAATAAATATAAACATTAATGGATATTTTTATTTAATATTATTATGAATAATATTAAAAAATTACTATTATGTCATAATTATACATGTTTCCTATACTACATTGGTGTTTTCATCAACTAGTTTACCCTCCTTATTTAAGGGATCCTCCTTCCATTACACATGACATAAGATAGAAGTGGCTTCAGATTTTACTTCATCAATATTCATATAAACAAAGTAACATATGTTGTTTCATATCATATAAAACTTTTATTTTTGATTTAAAATATATACCAATTTCTTATCTAGTAAGGTGTACCCCATCCTTACTTTGAGATAGGGGTACATTTGTTTTAATGTAAATTCTTTATTTTTATCGCTCTTTTTATTTTTAATAAATTAACAATTTTGAATCAAATTAGATAAAACAAATTGTCTCAAATAATATATTTTCAATTTCAATTCACACGAAATTATTTCTCATTACAAAGACTGATGAAAGTAGTCTATGTTTCCAACTTTATAATATGTGGAGAACTAACCGGTGGGTGGGGATTTACTTTTCCCTTAGCATCCCTAAGATGTAACTTGGTAATAAGATTATGAAAACCTCTATGGGATCTTCCAGTTTCCATTAAGACAAATTTTTTTATAGAAATATTTTTAAATAAATGAATTTAGAAGAAATAATAAAAATTAAATCAATGATTCATTATATAATTTTTCAGTAAAATGGAGAAATTATATCATAACATTACTGTTATATCTTTCCCAATAGTTTCATTATTCATAGTATGAATGTGGTTCCATGAATCAATATCAATTAGCACATTTATCCTCATTGTGACCCTACCATAACTAATGATCATTGAATTTTTGGGGTCAATAGGTTGGTCGCATTGATTCTATCCAACTTCAAATTTTATACCCTAACTTCTCACCTTGATCATTTTATTCAACATTGTGATGTTTCTTCATTATTGTTCTTTTTCATTAACATGATATTGATTCCATAATAATTATTTAGTTTCATCATCAACTATATGTTATTCCTTTGTATTGGGAACATAATCATGTGTGGAATCCATTGTTTTCATAAGTAGTCAAACATTTAATTTGTCTTGAATAACAACAATGTAAACATAGAAATAGGATTTCAGAAGGGTTATATGAATTCTCTATTGAAAAATTGATGAACTCTGTAACTCGATATTCATATTCTTTTGTCGAATGACAAGCATGAATCCATTTTGAAGGGAATTTGTAATTTAATTTATGAAAAGAATTACACCTCTATGTTAGGATTTATCCTCTGAATTCATCTCAAAATCCTAAAAGGTCCCTAACACTACCATGATAACATCAACTCACACCCACTGTGCTACACCGACTCTAATCTATGTTACTAGTCCATTTCTCTCACATATATCATAAATGTTAGATCTCTATATAAACTAAGGATCAGGTGTAGGGCGTGAGTATAAAAATAAACAAGTAAATACTTATAGGGCCCAAACAATATAAAAAAATTATTATATTTGAGTATATGTTCAAAGTAGTAACACTAAAAATACACATGTAAGTCAATTAATTGTGTACTAACCATGAAACCATGATAATCAAATATACCTTCTTCATTTAATACTAGTGAATTATAATAATCATACCATATGTTTTTACCATTTTAGTTCCCTAATATTCAAATCATTTCACTAATAAGAGGTTAAAAATTGAATCATAGGAGCAAAAATTATTTATCTCCCTCTGGAAATAACAACATCATAGGTACCATGAGATTTGACCTCATATCCCTAGCATATAACATTATCCCTCTTGGATAACCCTCATGTGTAATTATTGCATCCAAATCATGAAATGGTAAAACATAACTATTTTATTATGAAGTGAATTTGAAATATGGGGAAGACTCACTACTAGAAAACTCAACTATAGCCATCATTTAAATGATTTGTGGCTATAGGGTGAAATATAGCTACAGGTTATAAGGTCTGTGTGGCAACAGGTCATCAATGTTTTTATCCCAACATTGAATTTCCTCCCCCTACCTTTCTATTCCTCATCTCCCACCCAAAAACCCTTCTCCCTTGGTGATTACTCGACCACCATTTCTCCACCTCTCTTACCATTCCTCCTCCCCTACTCCTCCCCTTGTGATTATTTCTCCCGCTTCAGCTCTAACATAGCCATCACACCTCCCCGCCGATGCAGATCCAACACGGTAATAACGCCTCCCTACCAACGTGGATCCAGTGCATACAACCCACCTCCTCACTAACACACACTCCCCACCTCCCTAGAGACATGAATCCAATACCCCATGCATCACCTTGATCCTCCTCCTCTGATGTAACTCTCCTCCGCTCGACATTTTTCTGATTCAGCCACACCATCTTCGGTGGTCCTCTACTGATGTGGCTACCCCACCACCATGAGATCATTCTCCTCTAACATGGTCACCCCATTCGAAGAAACTAGGTAAATCCTCTCATTACCGATTTTTTATGAAAAATCCTTATCTCATACCCTCTATTTAATTTCATCTTCATAACAAGCTATGTTTTCCATCATAGTTCGTTTTTACGAGATTATAGTTAACATGGTGGTTACTTTTTATTTTTTTCCCTAATCATCCATTGATAATGAATTATATTTATATATTTCTCTCTCCACAATCCCATTTCCCATATACACTGATTTTTATTTTTTTATAATATGTTTTTATTTAGAAATTCAACAATATTTCTTCTATAAAAATACCATTTTATGATTTTCTCCCAACAATAATTAGTTATTTTGATCTCACTTTATTGTTATTGCATAATACATATGGAATCCTTGGAATATTTTATTTTAATCTAGGGGTTAAATTGTTCCCATGGGTTAGTGTTATTACCCTGGGGCTACTCTCTATCCCTAGGTGATCGAGAACACACTTTGATCTAGTAGCGATATGACATAGGTGACATGGAATATTGACTAGGGTTGGTTTTTTTCAAAATATTATCTAATCCCATCTAGTTATCAGGGGTAGTGTGGTAGTGTGTATTGATAATTTTAGGAAGCTAGTGATGGAATGAGGTATTGACTGGAAAAATCTTATTTGTGTCATACGTTGAGTTACTATGGTGGATGTGTTTTTGTGTTGTTACCTTTTTTAATGAGTAATTTTAGGGAAATTTAGATTCTTTATTTCTATTATATTTTTGGGGATGATTCCCTGGTGTATTTTTATTAGAATCCATTTTCAGTAAATTATTTATTTATGGTATTCTTTTGTTTTATATATTTATATAATGCCTTATACAAGGAAATTTAAGAACCGGAGGGAGGAAGCTATAGAGAAAACTACACCAACTGATCCTCCTATAGACCCTTATCTCATAAAATTAGTGATCAGAACCATTTAGTCTCTTAAGAAATGTTTTTAATTAGAGAAATTACAGTTGATATATTTTTTCCTAGAGTTAATAAAGAATAATTTACCTATGTTGAAGGGTGATCCAGGGACTTAATAATTAGAAGAATGGATTGAAAATATTGAACATAACTTCTAATTTTTCAAGACCCCTATATTGTTAATGGTGTGATTTGGAACTTATATATTATAATGGGTGAGTAAAATATAGTGGTAATTGGTGGTGATGGATAAATTTCATGAATATATTACTTGAATTGGGTTGATAAATGTTAAAATGTAAATTTTACCTTGAGATATTAAGAGTGGATAATTCCAAAGAGCTCATGATTGTAGAGAAAGGTGATTGATCCATCAAGAAGTAACCCACTCAATTTACGAAACCAATAAATCCTTCACCCAGATCCTTGCAAATGAATACATGAAAAAACATTGTTTTTATATGGGTTGGATATTAGGAATCTGGTCCTGGATTATTCTTTTGTGTTTTCCCACCTATGATGAAGTGGAAAATAGGTGGTTATGAACATGGAGGATATTTCACGGCTGATCATTTTGAGCAATTATCTAATTATTTTGGAAAGAAGATATATTTCCTATTTAGGTAAAAATAGGAAGTTAAATTAATTGAATTATGACATTATTGGGAGTGTATAATGTCTTTCAAACCTTATTCTAGTAGCTTCCTTGTGTAAAAAGAATGTTGTGTGTTATCAGTGTGGGAGGTCCAGACAAACCATACAATATTTCTAAGAAACAATGTTGACCTTCCACCAGTGTATATTCCTGGTACATCTATAGTGGTATTTCAATTACTTTCCTCATGGTATTAAAGTAGTGTCGAATTATGCCAAGGGTTCCTTGGTATAGAAAAATTCATCAAAGTGGACATGATCTCATTCTTAAGTGAAATGGATTATATATTTTTTGAAGAAAAAATAGAGTATGCCTAAGTATAGGAAATTTTAGATGGGAAAGAATAATATATAGGAGTTAGATGTGGTTCCATCAAATTTTAGAGAGATGGTGTTCATTTATATATATATATTTATATTTATCTGACATATGTATGTCCAATTAATTTATCTCATATAAGTTGATTGATGAATTGGGACTGTGATCTAGGTTGATGCCTTATGTGATGGACCTCTATACTTCATTAGGAAAGGTGATAGAGAAAGTTTTTAAGTGATAAAAGTTCTATGTGATCATTGTTGATGTTGAAGCCATTTTGGATTTATTGGTTTCGGATTTAGAAATATTTGGACTTTACTTCTATATGGATTGGATGGTGATAATTAATCGACTACAATAACCAGAAAGTTTTTTTCCTTCTCATATAGTGAACACTCACATGTTTCAGGGTGAGTGGGAATCAAGTTTAGATAAACTAGGTCTAATTGTCCCATATTTAAGATATCTTTTTTTAGTTTTCTAAACTACTTCTTGATACTATAGAATGGGGTTTAGGTGACCAGCTTCCGCTGGCGATGGATAGAAACCCTGAGGTCTTTCTTGTTGATTTTTCTTGGTTACAAACCATATGGGTGATATAGTGGACCATAAAACTACTAATCGTGATAAAACACATCAATTTTACATCTTAAAATGGCCTCTAATGAATTTAATGGTATTAAGGTTTATTTATATGACCTTGATAAAAAGGGATTCATTCTCCTAAGCATGTATCCATAGAAATCGTTTATTTTGTTTACAAAGAATGTAGATGGAAACCTTATTATTTTTTTGACTACTAGTGTATAAATACTGTAATGATCATGATTAACTATACATTACATCATATTAGTGATTTATTTGATAGGATCTAGGGGTCCCATTAGTTTTTAATGATTTACCTAAGGTTGGGGTTCAACCAATTGAGGGTGAGGAAGACATAAATTCCCAAGTTTAACATCAGGACATGATAAAGGAATTTAGAGTACTTAGTTGTGTCATTCAGTCTCATTAATTCACATATAGTATTTTTTCCCTTGATTAACATAATTTTTCATTATTATCTTTACTCCATCATGTTTTTATTCATTTATGGTGTCTTGGTTTACTCTAAGATGAAGGAGGATCGTGAGGTCCATTTGGGTGTTGTTTTGGGAACCTTGACTAACCACTATTTGTATGTGAAACTATCTAGATTATAGGTTTAGATCCAAGAGGTGAAAATATTAGGTCACGTTTATCTAAAAGATGAATTTTAGTGGACTAGGAGAATATATTGGCTGCATTATATTAGGAGATACCTAAGAACATATTTTATACCTAATGTTTCTTGGGCCAAGTTTGATATTATAGGAATTTTATATTGTATTTAACCAAGATAACATCTCCTTTCACATCTCTAGATTATAAGGATGTGAAATTAGAATAATGTGAGAAATTAAAGGAGTCTTTTGAGGAGTTACAGGTGAATTTGACTTCTTATCTAGTTTTTATCCTCCCAGATCATGGCATGAGTTATATTGTGTACTATGATGCTTTAGGCATTGGTTTGGGGCGTTTCTTGATGTATAGTGTCTATTTCAAGGATTTCAAGTCTTTGTATTTGTGATTTAATTAGAAGAACTATGCTATTCATGATCCGGAATTGGTGGCAGTGATGCATGATCTAAAATTTTTGTTCCCCTACCTCTCTAGGGAGTAGTTTGTAGTATATAAAAAATCACAAAAAACTGATGTATATATTTAATTAGTGGGATATAATTCTTATACAAAGGTGATGGGTAGAGTACTTATATACATTTTATTTTTATAGGTATTATACTCTAGGTAATGGTAATATGTTTCCGATGTATTGATCATGAAGTTACTATCTCAGGTAGTTAAAGAGTCCAGGGATGAATGGGGTTAGATTAATTTTTTTCATTGAGGTTTATAAGGAGGTGGGGGAAGAGGGCTAATGTGTGATCTTGACTAGTATGGACATCATATTTTCTATTGATGATCATATTATACATAGATTGGAAGCATACCAAAAATAAAAATTGACTAGAAGAATACTAAATGGTGGAAAGAACTCAAGTTATTTATATTGGTATCTAAATGATTACCTATAATTTATAAAACATTTGATATTATATTTATAATTAAGACCGAATATAATGTGTGGTGGTAACCACTCTAGCTAATCCATTCAACAAGGAGCTAGCAAGGTGATTTATGATTTGAAATATCAATTTTGGTGAACCATGATTAAATGGCATGTTTTTTTACATTTTATCCTAGTGCTTCATTTAGTAGAGAATAAAATTTTAGCACTAAAAGTCGGTTGGGTTATTGAAGCCTCCTCCAATAGCAGTGTATAAATGGTATGAGTTTTCCTAGGAACTTAATTATCACATTTTAAAAATCTCCTAATGGGAAGTATTTTATATGGGTGATCATCAATGAATTAATGAAATCACACCATTTCATTCATATTATATAGTGAACAAAATTGAAGGAGCATCAACACATTTATGTTCATGATGTTTTTCAACTTCATATTGTACCTTCAGCGATCACATTAGAAAAAGAACACAACTTCAAATATTTTTTTTATGGTACTCTATGTGTATTTTCATTCTAAGTTAAAATTAAAAATTACCTACCATCCACAGAATAATGACCTGACAGAGAGACCTATAAATATTCTTCAGTATATAATCAAATCTTTTGTCCTAGACTTTGATGGTTTTGGGTGGGAATGCATATCATTGGATTAGTTTCCATATAATAATATCTACCAAACCATAATAAAAATTGATCCTTTAAAATAATTATAATAATTATAGATTTAGTTACTTATGTGTTGTTCTGAGCTGTTAGAACATTGACTTATGGGGTCAAGTATTGTTCATGAAATGATTAGTAGAGACCAGCTGATTTAGAAGAGTTTTTCTACAGTTCAGTGTCACAAAAAATATTAAAATAATAATCTTCTCTATACATTTTATTTTGATATAGGTAATCATGTGTTTCTAAATTTCATTCATTGGCCAGGACACCGTCATTTGTGGAAGTATGGTAAGATGAAACCATATTATGTTAGAGATTTTGAGATCGTGGAGTGTCTTGGAACAGTGGAATACATATTTTATTTTACTCCCTATATTATCACTATTCATGATTTATTCCATATTTCCTAGCTAAATAAGTACAATCCAAACTCATCTCACATCTTAGAGTGTGTAAGTTTGGATTTGAAACCCAACACCATTGTGGTTGAGCAACATGTTCATATTCTAGATCATCAGGTCAATATGCTTTTTGTTAAGTCGATTCCTTTAGTTTGTTGGTTATGTAATAAATTTCAGGATATCCATGAGACTTGAGAGCGTAGAATATTTGTGAGAGTTGATTGGCCTCATATTTTTGTGGAAGATGAGCCTTGAGGACTTTCTAGAGAAATAATGTTTCATTATAAGGAGAATTATATCATGTTTCAGGTCACTATTATGTATTTAATATATGTATATATATTATTTTAATTATTTTTTGTTTTTTTATTTATCGGTCAAAAAATATAATTTTATGTTAAACTAGCTTGTTCACATGGTTGGTGAAAAACTATAAGTAAACATGTACCAAACTACTAAAAAATGAGGGCAAGGCATCCGGTTTTTTTCATAGTTACTACATAGTTTCCTAAACTATATGAAACTTTCTAGGATACCATGTGACTTATGTTTGGGAAGAGGGTAGCCCCACATAGTTGGAACATGGTTTATAAAATCATGTTTCCAAACCATGTGGCCTTCCCTTTTCTATTAAAAGGTATAATTTTATAGATATTCAATATTTCATTTTTAGACCTTAATTATCTCATTGTCTCCCCTCATTGGACTAGGTGTCTCTCCCAGCCAAGGCCTCATTTTCCATTCCATTTTGGTGCCTCCCACATTCAGGGACTCAATTTACCTTCCATTTTCAAATATGGGAAATTTGGTTTGGATTCTGTGTATGAATGCTTCATTGCATTGTTGAAAATTTTACATCTATCAATGGAAGAAAAAATAGAAGTGTAGAAGTCAAGTATCCTATAGGGTCTAAAATGAGAGGTTTTACATTGGTTTCACAAACAAATAAATGTGTTGATCCTTGATATTATCCATGCACTTTACATCGTTAAGTATTTTGAGCTAGTATACACTCTCTTAATTAACATTCTAAATAAAAACTTTTTGTGGAACCCAAAACATTTCATCAATGAAAAATCATAAAAATGTCAGCATGTTTCCAATTTACAAAATCTATAACTCATAGTCTGGTTTAATTATTTTAAGACTTACTTTGATTTCCTTTTTAAAGTTTATTCCTGGAACTACTTTTGTTCATTGGGATACATGGGATATTTTTTTCATGAGGGTCATTTGGATCATTGTGTTATGAGCTTCTAATTAAGTTTCATTTGTTTTACTCTATCTTACTGGCATGGTTTTGGTTTTTGAAATAGGTGATGTATTGAATATTTTGATATGGATTCCAAATCTTTAAAAAAATCATTGTATATGTAAACTACAGTCATGACTTGGTGTGGTTGTGCATGATTCTTTCTTAGTAATCCTTAAATGAATTATTTTTTTGTATGTGTATGTTGTAATTGGTAGTAGCAGTAGAACAAGATTGTTGATATGAGTAGATGCACAGGCAGTTCTGAAATCCTTAATACAAAGGCATAGAATCAAATGATGTTATTGGAAAAGTAGATCCATGGTTGGTGGATTTTTGGAAAAGATGTTGGATAAGAGTCCATAATTCATAGAACCCTTTAGTAATAAAATTTATTTATGTTATATATTATCATCAACCATCAATGATGGGAACCAGTGTATATTTGTAATTGAAAGTTCCCCTTATTAAATTTTTAATTCCCCTAAACTATATTTGTTTCACTCAAACTGAATATTTTTCTTCAATTGATGTTAATTTAGTGGATCAAATTCAGGTAAAAATCATGATGAATAATTTAGTGGAAAGAACAAAAAAAGATTCATCACTCTTTCCTGGTAGTTAATATTTACTATGAGTCTATTTTATCTTTTTCATTTACTGGTTTTTCTAAATAATTCTAATTTAACAGGAAATTGAAATTTTCGTTTAGCATATGTTTTTCATTGAAATACATGAATAAGACATGGGTGAGATATTAAAAATTGAATTTAATGATGGTTTTTATTTTTATAAAAATGTAAATACCCTTTGAAGTTTTGATTAAACCTTTCTACGCAATTTACTTATCAAACAAGATCTTGCTTTATTAGGTTGGAACTATGTCATTGTTTTACATCAATAAATGATGGGAAAACTTTATTTTGGTGATTTATTCTTTATGATCTATTATAAATATTTATTTCATTAATGAAATATTGCCTTATTTTAATTTCTTTACTGAAATTTTCACTTGGTGGAATGTTTTCAACGAATTTTATAAAGTTTCATGTTGATATAAGATTTTTTGGATAGAATATGATATTTTTATTTGGATAGAACATCATATGTGGATTTGAAGATTTTGTTTGATGATGAATGTTTAATGAATGGCCTCTGACTTTGAATTTTCTATATATGTTTGAGCATGGAGGTAGGGAGCAGAGCCAGAGGTGCAGGAGGTAGGGGCAGGATGGAGGCACGGAGCATGGAGTAGGGCAGAGGCATGGGGTCACAGAGTACGGAGGAGGCATAGAGGCAGGTTAAGGGAGCATGGAGTAACAGTTAAGCAGTGAGGTAGGGAGTAGAAGGCAAGAATGTAGAGGGAAGGGGGAAGGGAGGCTAGAAGAAAGAGTCATGGAGGCAGCGGTTGGGCATGGAGCAGTGTTTGTACAGGGGTGTAGTAGAGCAGATTTTTTCCTAGAAACAAGGTGTTGTAGACCTGGATTTTTTTTGGGAGAAGGGGGAAGGGGGAAGGGAGGAAGTATTTGGGCATGGAGTAATGGTTGATAATGGAGGCAAAGCGGTAGGGAGGAATAGAGTAGCGAGCATAGAGCAGGGAGAGAGAAGCAGTTGAATAGGGGTGCAGTAGATATGATTTTTTTCTAGAAACACATTTTTCTAGAACTATATTTCTTTACTGCAGTACAGTGGCATTAGATCTCAATTATTTCAAGAGAATAAATTATATATATGTGGTTTTAAACCATGTCAATGAATCTATGTGGAATTTTTATGGCCACATTTTGTAACCATGCCTATAGACCTATAGCCACGGTTCGAACTGTGGCTATAGGTCTATTTCTATGGTTTGAACTGTGGCTATAGGTCTATAGCCATTATTTCCAAACATGGATATATATTTTCTACTATATCCTATAGAGATGTTATGTGAGTATGATATGCTCTATAATACCTAATGTATGGTCGAATATGTAAAAATGAGATGCTCAAATACAAGAGGGTGTGAATTGTATACTTTAAAATCCCTAAGGAAATTTTTGCATAACCAAAATTCACAACACCTCTAAGCTCTAATAACTTGCTTGATTCTGTAAAATTGTTTCTAGAAATGAAACTTAATGAAAGATTAAAACAACTAAGATTCTACCTTAAAGCGTATAGAATCCTATATAATCATAGTACAAGTATAAGGAAGTATAATAAGATTATACTTTCCTCAACAACTAAAATTACAGTGGAAAAAAATAGAAATAATACAAGTAACAAGTAGTAACTCTTTTAACCCAAAGAGAAGGGTATCCTACAACCCTATATAAAAGGTCCCTTGAATTATACTTTCAAGAAAGTCTGTCTTACCCAAAACCAGGTAAGCCCTCAATCCGAAGATCCGTATCTATCTTTATATCCCCGCAAGCCCTCAATTTGTAAGGAAATCGGAACCTCTGACTTCACTACCTGAAGTCTCTAATTTCAAGGAAATCACACCTCTTCACTAAGAATATCTGCACGAATCCAAGTTTGAACAAGCTGTTCAAACTTTCTACATGAAGCCTGATATTTTATAAGATCCTCTCTCTCTATAAATCACTTCAACAGCATGTAATCACAGTTTTCAAAGTTCAGTCTCAAAAGTTCTGAGCTCTTTAAAATGAGATCCTATTTATAGTCACAACTCCAATGGTCGGATCCCTCCTCCAACAATCATATTTTTCATTGAATTTTGGAGGGACCTGTACACGTGTCACTAAAACAATATTTAGTTAATAACTGAAACCACGACATCTTTTAATAACAAACCAAGTGTAATTAAAAATGTGGTTGCATAACTAAAATCCAATATTTGGAATATAACTAAATGAAAGTTTTAAGTCTAACTAAAATTGAATTCTGAGTCTATAATACAAGGATATTCGGATTTGGTTTTGTAGGAATTCGGAACCTGAATTCTATAGAATTTCAGAGTTTGAATTTCAAGGAAATTCAGAATTTGGATTCACATGAATTCGGAACCTGAACTTACAAAGTTTAGAGTCAGAGTTCATGAGAATTAGGAGTTGGAACTCAAAAGAGTTAGAAGTTATTATTTAGAGAAATCAGAGTCAGAACTCAGAGAAGTTCATAACCAAAATTCATATTCGGAATTCAGAGTCAGAACTCAGAAATCTCATAACTAGAATTCTTAATCAGAATTAATAGTCAGAACTTCAGAAGAGTTTGTAACCAGAAATCACAATCAGAATTCGGAGTCATAACTCAGAAAGTTCATAACCAGAACTCATAATCAAAATTTGGAGTCAGAAATTCCGAAGAGTTTGTAACCAGAAATCGTAATCAGAATTTGGTGTCAGAACTCAAAAAGTTCGTAACCAGAATTCTTAATCAGAATTCGGAGTCAAAACTCAGAAAGTTCGTATCCTGAATTCTGAGAATTCGGATCCTAAAAAAGCACTCTTAATATCTAGGTAATTATAGGATTCCAAGGTTTTGGTTTCAAACCAAATTTTAGACTTAGTAAAAATATGATATGAGCAATGAAAACTTGATAAGGATAAATTTCCTTGGGGAAGGAAATTTTTCCTTATATAAGTAAAAGACTGGGTAAAAAGAAATTTGACTTCAGATACGGTGTTTGTGATTTTCAAAACAAGATGGATTGGTAAAGTCATAAGGAAACCTTAATGACTCAACAATCTCCCCAAGTATGAAGGAATGGAGAAGTCATAAGGAAAACCTTATTGACTCAACAATCTCACCCTTTTTGGAAAGCACAAACATCCTTATGAAAATGAATATAGGGACTTAGGAAATATTTTACTAAACATTGAAAATAAAACTTATATCCATTTATTTGTGGACAATGATGAATATGACTAACTCCCCCTTAGGATATGGAACTCTAAGGATCATATTCTAGATTTCCAGAATGAGAATTTTCATTATCTGGAGTATGTAAATCTTTTTAATGAGAACTCCTACTTAGATAAACTCCCCCTTACTTAGGGATATTTCTTCTTTTAATTAGAATTCCTTTTCCTTCTCCCCCTTTGTGTTTTTCAAAGAGTTTTAGGGAATGGAAAAAAATATGGTACCTGAAATATTAGTACAAACATTCAAACAAAACAAGAAACCACACTTTCATTAAGATTGGGAGAATTTGTACAAGGAAAAATAGATAAAAAAAGATCATATTTGGATCTATTTTGGTTATTTTTCCTTGGGTATCAGCTTCTTCACGATGGTTTTCAGCTTCTTTAGCTCTTTGTGTTCCACCTCTGCTTGCTTCTCTAAGGATTTGATCCTATCATCTTGAGCCTTCAGAGTCTCTGCTTGAGCCTTCAGCAAGACATCTTGCTTCACTTGATTTTATTGAATCTCGATCCAAAGATCCCTTTCTGTTTTCCATCATTGAACAATATAATTCAACTTCCCATTCAGATATTTGACATCGTGAATCAATTTATTGTGTTCAAGATTTAGTTTTTTTCAAATATATTTGTTAGATACTTGATTTTTCTATCTTGAGTATCAATAGCTTCCTTAAAATCACCTTGAAAGTCATCAAGCTCTCATAAATCTTCAACAATATTCTTTGACCATCTGACCATTTTCCTACAAGATTTTCTGTGGGCTTCATAGTTGATAAGGAAGTTCTTGTAATCGGCCTAAATCTTTATACACTTATCCATCACCATGGATACAGAGTCTGATTTCTGATTCATTCCATGCGGGAGAATCTGGCATCTAGAGTCAATTGTTGGAAAGATCAGAATGGTGTCCACTAGCTTCTTCAAGGAATGAATGACAAAATCATGTCCTAGAGCTGATGACTGTGAGTCTGACACTCTTCAAGGTTGTGGTTATTCCTCTATCTCGACAAGCTTCCTCTTAGAGTATCCTCCATATTGTTTCTTCCTTTGATAAATTTTGGTTGGTGTGTCAATAACCACTTGTTTCCCCTTGTCAGTTTTCGGAATAGCTTCTTCATCTGGAGACTCATGCTCACTTTTAGACAACTGAACAATCTTATCTTCATCAATTTTTTCTTTCTCAGAACCTTCCTCAATATCTTTAGGGAGAATGAAGTCATGATTATAGCTTTCTTCCTCAGACAATTTGTTCACTTCCTCTTTAGCCTTCTCATCCATTTTCAGAGTAGCAAGTTTCGAAGATCCGACTTGAGAAGTCAAGATTGAAAATTTTTCAGAAGAAATTTCCATCTCATGAAAGTCTTCTACATTATCTATTAGATCAGCTATATATTCAGTGCTTTTATCTTCTTGTACTTCTTCCACAACTTCTATCTTTTCAGCAACCTTCTCTTGAACTTTTTCCAGAGTCATAAAATTTTTCCCTAGTGTCTCAGGTAATTGTTCAACTAAGAATGATTTCGGTACCGAAAAGTTCTTGGATGCTACTTTAGTAGCCTTCATAAAATATTGGAAAATCTTTTCCTCTGACATCTTCTTCTTAAGCTTCTTCTCATTGGATTTCTTATCAAGCTCTTCAGTGGCTTTCTCTTTCAATGCCTTGGCCTCTACAGGGTCTAGACCAAACTATGGCTCCCCTTCTTTCCAGTTCTTCTTATCCTCCCTCTATTTGGAAACATCTTCATCTGGATAAGCTTTCTACTTCTTAGGCTTTGGAGGTGCGGTTTGAGCTTCCTTAGCTTTAGATATTTCACCTTCATCTTCTACTTCCTTCAATTTTCTTTTCTTTCTATCCTTATTTGAAGGTTCATCCTCTTCTATATTCTTCGGAACGACTTCTACTTCATCCTCTAGTAGATCATAAAACTCACCTGACTCCTTAGAGAAACCAACATTCATCCTCTTGAGGGTGTCATCAGTGATTAGCATTATTTTTCAATTCTTTTGCTTGAAACTACAAGGGATCTTGAAAGATTCATGGCACGGAACAATCAACTTGGAGAGTAGGGTAGAATACATGATTATCTGTGCTCTCAGATTCTCATTCTTGATATTCTCTATTGTAATGAGAATATGCTTCATTAGATTGATTTTCCTTAGATTTACCAAAAAATCCAAGATATATATATCATTTTTCTTAAGAGTGTCCTTGTCACCCTTTCTCGGTACGATAAGAACCTGAACCCATAACTCTAGTACCCGATTGTTAGTAGAAAAGTGAGTAATCTTTGCGGTCTTAACATCTGAAAGTCCAAGTCTTTACATATCCTTCACTTTTACAAAACTCCCTTGAACACATAGCTGCTTGTGGGATCAAAATTCTACCTCTCCTTCAAAAGATAACCCTACCAAGCTAGCAGCCTTGGTGTAAGAAAGTGCATAAGTTTTACCATAACTTTTGGAGGAAATTTTTTCTCTGTCATCTTCCTTGAAAAATCAAACTGATTCATAAAATTCAATGAGTATATCCAGATACACAATATCCTGAGCTCCTGTCTTTAATATGAATACACTCTCCCATCCATTAGGCTTGATATTATTTGAAATAATAGAGTCATACTTATTGATGAATTTCGGATGCACCAACCTCTCCCTATAAATTTTCTACTTCGAAATCGGCTTGACAGAATACATTTCTTGAGAAGGAACTTCAGCAGACATTCGGGCTTGAGAAATCTTTGAAAATCCAGAACGGGATTTTGAATTTGGGAAGAGCTTCGACACACAAAATCTTTGAAAAACGATGTGGTAAAACCATGGGGGTCCCCTTTTTATGGGTGTTTATGTGATGGTTCATCTTCCCATTTCAATCCAATGGCTAAGAATTATTCTGATCTAATCTGACGGTTGAAATTATAGCCGCAAGGAAAATTTGGTAGGATCCGATCTTTTGAGGTTTTTAATGGAAAATATTTGGATTTAAGGAAACTAGAATATGAGAAATTTAAAAACAAAAGAAACAAACAGCAAGTAAAAGGTTATTATGAAAACTCAAGAAAGAATCATACCTTTTGAATTGTTAGGAGAATTATTCGTTTTGAGGAAAATTCTTCTTAAAAGACTTTAGATTCCAAAAAAAACTTGACTATGAAAAATAATTTAGTACACAGGTCTTAATTACAAAAATTTTCATTACAAAAACCTTCATTATGAAAAAATCATGTACGAAAAAAAATTAAGAAAAATTTCAAGTATGAAAAAATTCATTACAAAAATTTCAAGTATGGAAAAAGTCTTCATTACGAAAATTTCATGTATGAAAAACTTCATTAAGAAAATTTCTAGTATGAAAAAAAATTCATTACGAAAATTTCAAGTACGAAAAACTTCATTACGAAAATTTCAAGTACAAAAAACTTCATTACAAATATTTCACATATGAAAAAATTCATTACAAAACACATTAAAAAAACTTCATTACGAAAAATATGAAAAACTTCGTTACGAAAAATATGAAAAACTTCATAACGAAAAAAATAAAAACCTTCATTACGAAAAATATGAAAAAATTCATTATGAAAAATATGAAAAACATCATTACGAAAAATATGAAAAACTTCATTATGAAAAATATAAAAAATCTCATTACGAAAAATATGAAAAACTTAATTACGAAAAATATGAAAAACATCATTATGAAAAATATAAAAAGCTTCATTATGAAAAATATGAAAAACTAGAAAGAAAATGTACTCCTCCTATGAAAATGAGTTTATTACTATAAGGAGATTGGGTCAACATGAAGTTATTGAGGAGGATTACCTTATAGTTATCATTCCTAACTTCTATTTAATGTATTCAAATCTATCATAGGGTAAATATTTTGTGAAAATATTAGCAATTTGATCTTGTGTTCTGATAAATTAAAGAATGATATATCCTTTTTGTGTGTGATCCCTAAGAAAGTGATGTCTAATATCTATGTGATTTTCACGAGAGTGATGTGCAGGGTTTTTACAAAGGGAAATGGCACTTGTATTATCACACAAAAAAATTTGTTTTGGTAAAACTCATCCCATAGTCTGTGAGTGTGTGCTGCATCCACAACACTTGAGCACAACAACTTCCAGCTGCTACATATTCAGCTTCAGTAGTGGAAAGTGATACTCAGTGTTGCTTCTTGCATGAAAAAGAAACTAATGAATCTCCTAAGAAATGAGAGGTTCTGGATGTACTCTTTCTATCAATTCGACATCCACCAAATTCAGCATCTGAAAAACCTTTTAGAATAAAATCATTTCCATAAGTAAAGGAGAGTCCTAAATTCATGGTTCCCTTTAGGTAGCGAAAAAATCTTCTCACCGCTTTTAAATGAGATTCCTTAGTATTAGATTGATATCTTTTACATAAGCATACTGAAAACATTATGTCTGGATGACTAGCTATCAAATAAATTAGACTTAATATCATACCTCTAAAAGGTGTTTGATCTACTGGTTTCCCAGCTTCATCAAGATCAAGTGTGTTTGAGCTACCAATGGGAGTACTTATTTTCTTAGTGTTTTCATATCCATACATTTTAAGAAGATCATTAATATACTTATGTTGGGATATATAGATTCCTTCTGGTTTTGAGAAATTTTAAAACCAAGGAAAAGTGTTAACTCACCCGTCATACTCATTTCAAACTCATATTTCATTAGATCTGCAAAGAAATTGGTTAAAGATTGCTGAGTTGAACCAAATATAATGTCCTCAACATAAATTTGAATAATAAAAACATTTTTCTTATCTTTCTTTATAAAAAGGGTTGGATCTGAATTACCCTTAACATAGTTATTTTGAAGCAAAAATCATGTAAGTATATCATACTAAGCTCGAGGGGCTTATTTAAGGCCATACAAAGCTTTGGTAAGTCTAAAAACATGATCAGGATGTTTTGTATCTTCAAAACCAGGAGGTTGTTCAAAAAAACCTTCCTCTTGAACATAACCATTGAGGAAATCACATTTTACATCCATTTGAAAAAGTTTTAAATTGAAGAATACTGTAAAGTCAAGTAAAATACGAATAGATTCAAGTCTAGCTACTGGATCATATGTTTCTTCATAGTTTATTCCCTCTTTTTGATTATTGCCTTTAGAAACTAATCTTGCTTTATTTCTTACAATGATTCCATTTTCATCACACTTATTTCTGAAGACCCATTTTACTCCAATAATAGAAGTTTCCTTAGGTCTTTCAACCAAGGTCCAGACTTTATTCCTTTCGAATTAATTTATCTCATATTCCATACCTTTAATCCAATCATCATCACCTAAAGCTTAATCAGTGATTTTTTGTTCTAATTGGGAAATAAATTCAAGATGATCTACTTCATTTATTAAGAAACTTCTAGTCCTAACAGGATGATTTATATCACCAATTATACTATCACATGGATGATTCTTTAGAAACAACTGATTTGGGTTTTGTAAAACCTGTTCATCAACATAGGGTAGAAAATATTCTGGGCTAAATGTTTCAGATGTATCTTCTTGGACATTTTCCTTATCAGAAGGATCTTCTAACACAGGTTGATAATCAGTTTTTGAAAACACATCTGAAGATATAGGTTGGGGTTGTTTACAAACAAAAGGATCAATTTCATCAAATTTAACATGTACTGTCTCTTCAACAGTACAAGTGTTTTTTTTGAAAACTCTATATGCCTTAGAAGTTGTGGAGTAGCCTAAGAAAATTCCTTCATCCGATTTTGGTGTGAATTTATGTATATTATCTTTAGTATTCAGAATGAATACATTTCATCCAAAAACGTGAAGTAGTAAAGTCTAGGTTTTCTACCATTCCATAACTCATAAAGAGTTTTGTTACGAAAAGGTCTAATCAAAACTCTATTTATAGTATAACAAGCAGTACTTACAACATCATCCCAAAAATGTTTTTCTATAGAATATTCACTCAACATGGTTCTTTTTATCTCTTGAAGAATTCTATTTGTTCTTTCAAAAACACCATTCTGTTGAGGTGTTCTTAGTGCTGATAAGTTATGAGTAATGCCTGTTCTAATACAAAAAGTTTCAAAATTAGAATTTTGAAATTCTCCACCATGATCACTATGAATAGTTTTCAATGGAAGGCTTTCATCATTTTAAACATGGGCTCTAAAACATTTTAAATATGAGAAGGCTTCAGACTTCTTTTCTAGAAAATAGACCCATGTAAATCTAGTGTAATCATCAACTAGAAAAAATACATAGTACTTGCCTCCAATGATTCTAGTTTGTATTGGACCAAAAAGATACATATTCACTAGATGTAATGCATCAATAGTTGAGACTTCACCGACTGATTTAAAACTTTATCTATGTTGCTCTCCATATTGAAAAGGGTCCCAAACTTTTGAGGAATCAAATCTAAGCTCCAGTAGATCCTTAAATAACATTTTATTAGAGAGTTTGCATAAGTTCCTAAGGTTACAGTGACCTAACCTTTTATGCCATAACCAAGAATGATATTCCATTTCACTAAGTTAAGGTAATTCTCGGCTCTTAATGTCTTCTATGTTTAGTGTGTAAACATTCTCTTGCCTATGGGAAGAAAGAATGAACTCTTCCTTGGAATTGTGTTCTAAGCACTTGTCATTCCTAAAATTCACAAGGTAACCTTCATCACATAATTGGCTTATAATAATGAGGTTGTTCTTAAGACCCTTAACAAATAAAACATTTTAAATCAAAGTTTTTCCAAGAATAACGATGTTACCTATACCAATAATTTCTCCTTTTTCATTATCTCTAAAATTTACTTTTCCTCATTTCATCTTCATAATCTTTTAAAAGTAGTATTTGTTTCTAGTCATATGTCGGGAACATCCACTATCCATGTACCACATATTACTATTGGTACTTTCTCTACTTTCCTAAAAACAAAAGATTTATACTTCCAAAATCCGAACTTTTTTGGATCCATAAATTTAAGAGAGAAAATTTTTTGGCACCCACATCTTCTTAGAAAAAGAGGCTTTATGAAATCCTAAGGACGAGGTTTTGTTTAAGGGAAAAAATTCTCAATGCCCACCACACTAACACTTAGTACGGAATGGAGACTTTGAGGAACAAATTAATTATTACTAAAAATTGGTTTAGAACAAGTATAACCAAAACTAGAACTATTCCTTAGCGGTCGAATTTGAGAATACATTTTATCAAAATTTTCATTACCTAAGGTAAAGTTTGACAAAAAATTCCTCAAGGAAAATATTTCGGATTTGAGTTTTATAACCAAGTTCATATCTTTAAAAACATTTGATTTTGAACTAGAGCTATGCTCGAAAACATTTTTCTTAGAAATTACGTTTTCTAGATATTTTGAAAGTTTATTCTTCTCAGAACTTACTTCCTAAATATTTTTTGAAATACATTCAAAATAAAAAATTTTATATCAAGATCTTTAGAAATATCTGATATTTCCTTAGTAAGAATAGTATTCCTATAATTTTCCTTATCAAGTTTTTTCATGAGTTTTTAATTCTCAATCTCATGAAGTTTGGAAAACCTAGAAACTCCTTTATATGAAGGTAAAGTATTATCTTAATTAGAAGAAGGTTCTTCATCCGAAGAGTTATAATATTTATCATTACTATAATTTTCATTTAAAGAAACATTGGTCAATGATTCAGCATTGTGTACCTTAACCATTAAACAATGATTGTTAATAGGTAGTCTTGATAATAGACCAAGATTCTTCTGTCCAGAAGATTCATAATCTAAAGATTCATTTGAAGATTCACCACCACTGGCGCTCCAGGTGTCATTAGCTTTTAATACTTTCTTATCATTATCCTTTTAATAATTCTTTTTGTTTATCTATTAATGTCTTTCCTTTCTTTCTTTTCTCTTAAGCATAGGACAATCAGGTCTTATGTGTCCAACTCTCTTGCATTTGTAACATGTAACTTCTGAATCTTTATTATGTTTCCTTTCCTTTTTCTTATATCTGGATTGAAAGTTCCTATGTCCATCTATCTTGTTCATCCTTCGAGCAAGATTTTCTAATTCATTTTTTGAGGATTCACTTCCACTAGATTCGGATTGGATAACAACTTTTTTAGATTTGGATCTAGTAATATATTTTATATGATTTGAAGTTGTAGTAAAAGCAACACTGCCATTTCTATTCTTCTTCTTTATGTTATCAGCATCCCTCTTCATTCTAGTCTAATACCAAAGAAGAGTTCCAAATAGTTCATCTAAGGAAATATGAGTAACCTTTCTTTTCTCATTAATATCAGTCATCTTGTATTCCCACTCATTGGTCATGATTTCTATGATCTTATCAACAAATATTCATCATCTAATCCTTTATCACCGATGGATTGTAAACTATTCACAATAGTCGTGAATATTTGTTTCACCTTACATATGGGTTCCCAATAAGGAAAGAAGAAACCATGATATTCAGCTCTGAGCATGGCTCTTCTAGTTTCAATTACTTTTGAAGTTCCAAAGTGAGTTACTTCAAGTTTCTTCCAAATAAAATTTTCTTCTTCACAAGATGAAATTTGGCTATATATGTTTCTAGTCATGGAAGAAATCAAAGTATTGCATACCTTATAATTCAGTTGATATTCATGCTTTTCTTGATTGGTAAAGGTACTAAATTCGTTGTCAGGAATTTTATATCCTCCAGTAAGCATAACAAAATTATCAACTCTAGTATTGATAATGAATGTCTTCATGCGATCTCTCCAATATTCATAATCATTTACATCAAAGATAGGTGGTATAGTTGGATTGAGATTGTCTATGGAACCAACATTGATTCCTGCCATCTGAAAGAAAAAATTCCTTCTAGAAAAACATGTTAACAGGAAAATTTCATAAACAAGGAGAAATATTCCTAAGAAAGGAAGAAAAATATAGAACAAGAGTATCTCTAAGAAAAAGTGAATCTGAACTATATGAGTCCAAAAAAAACTGATTCCGAAAAAAGTGTGAATCCGGAAATTCAATTCTGAAAGTAATGAGAAGAATAATTCTCTTCTAAATCTAATCATGATTTTAATTCAGAGGTCACCTCCTCTGATACCAAGTATTGAGATGGTATGTGAGTATGATATACTCTATAATACCAAATGTATGATTGAATATGTAAAAATGAGATGCTCAAATAAAAGAGGGGGGTGAATTGTATACTTTAAAAATCCCTAATGAAATTTTTGCATAACAAAAATTCACAACACCTCTAAGCTCTAATAACGTGCTTGATTCTGGAAAATTGATTCCAGAAATGAAACTTAACAAAAGTTTACAACAACTAAGATTCTACCTTAAAGCATATAGAATTCTATATAATCAGAGTACAAGTCTAAAGATGTATAAGAAGATTATACTTTCCTCAATAACTAAAAGTACAGTGGAAAACAAAATAGAAATACTACAAGTAACAAGTAGTAACTCTTTTAACCCAAAGAGAAGGGTATCCTACAACCCTGGATAAAAGGTCCATTGAATTATACTTTCAAGAAAGTATGTCTTACCCAAACCTAGGTAAGCCCTCAATCCAAAGATCCATATCTATCTTGTTATCCCCGCAAGCCCTCAATTTGTAAGGAAATCAGAACCTCTGACATCACAACCTGAAGTCTCCGATTTCAAGTAAATCACACCTCTAAAGTGAGAAAATATGCATGAAGTAAAGTTTAAACAAGCCGTTCAAACTTTCTGCATGAAGCCTGAGAGTTCATAATAGTCTATCTCTCTATAAATCACTTCAAAAGCATGTAAGCACAGTTTTCAAAGTTCAGTCTCAAAATTTCTGAGCTCTTTCAAATGAGCTCCTATTTATAGGCACAACTCCAATGGTCGGCTCCCTCCTCCAACGATCATATTTTTCCTTAAATTTCAGAGGGACCTGTACATGTTTCACTCAAACAACAATTAGTTAATAACTGAAAGCATGAAAACGTTTTATAACAAACCAAGTGTAAGTAAAACTATGGTTACATAACTAAAATCCAATATTTGGAATGTAAGTAAATGAAAGTTTAGAGTCTAACTAAAATTGAATTCCGAGTCTATAATACAAGGATATTCAAATTTTGTTTTATAGGAATTCAGAACCTGAATTCTATAGAATTTCAGAGTTTGAATTTCAAAGAAATTTGGAATCTAGATTCACAAGAATTCAGAACCTGATCTTACAAATTTCAGAGTCAGAGTTCATGAGAATTCAGAGTCGGAACTCAGAAGAGTACGGAGTTTGTATTCAGAGAACTCAGAGTCAGAACTAAGAGAAGATCGTAACTAGAATTCGTATTCAGAATTCAGATTCAGAACTTAGAAAGTTCATAACCAGAATTCATAATCTGAATTCGGAGTCAGAACTTCATAAGAGTTCGTAACTAGAAATCGTAATCAGAATTCAGATTCAGAACTCAGAAAGTTCGTAGCCAGAATTTGTAATCAAAATTCAGAGTCAGAACTTTAGAATAGTTCGTAACCAGAAATTGTAATCAGAATTCGGAGTCAGAACTCAGAAAGTTCGTAACTAGAATTCATAATCAAAATTCAGATTCAGAACTCAAAAAGTTCATATCCTGAATTCTAAGAATTTGGATCTTAAAATAGAATGATTCATATCTAGGTAATTATAGGATTCTGAGGTTTTGGTTTCAAACTTAATTTTACACTTAGGAAAATTATGATATGAGCAATGAAAACATGATAAGGATAAATTTCCTTGTGTAAATAAATTTTTCCTTATAGAAGTAAAACACATGGTAAAAAGAAATTTGCCTTGAGATAAGGTGTTTGTGATTTTCAAAAAAATAAGGAATGGTAAAGTCATAAGGTAACCTTAATAACTAAACAATCTCCCCTAGTATGAAGTAATGGAAAAGTCATAAGGAAAACCTTATTGAATCAACATATCCATGCCAATAGAATCCATGGTCAGTGAAATCGTGGCTATTACCTATAGCAACAGTTTTGGTGTCTATATCCACAGTTATAAACCGTGTCTATAGACTTTTTTTTCTAGTAGTCACTTAATATAATTGGTTCCCTTAGTAAATAATAACATAGTGGGTTCTAAAATATATAAATACCCCTACCCTAGTATCCAAGAGTCGAATCCTTACTTATTTACATTGGTATAATAAACAATAGATCATATCTCGAAGGACTAAGTGGTTTAGTGGATTTGGAAAACTAGATACAAGAAAAATTATTACATTTCAACATGAATTAAAAAACAAAACATAGAAACTCCATTGGTAACACCCATAAACTCCTAAATTATTCCAACAAGTCATTCATAATATACATCTTCACATCATGGGAAAAAATAAAACATAATATTGGGGTGATATAAATTTTTAAGTAAAGGTAACTAATATATTAGAAGCTAATATAAACAATAATTCATGGTGATTGAATAAAAAATATACCTATATAACATAATATTGATCCTACTATGAAAATAATAAAATATGAATAAATAATTTCATATAAATAATCACATGAGAATGAAGATTAACCATGGATATTATACTAGTCAAATAATCACATCGATTACCAATTACTAATATCATAATGAGGGAATGAATAATGTATGACATCATAAACATATCGTCATGTCCTTATCCATGACATTTGAAAATAAATGGTTAAGGCCCCATCCAAAAACATTTTTGTTTTGTCTCAAGAGACCCGCCGATAAATCGAGGGGATATAGCGTTCCACACACATAAATTATTAAGTTCAATGAATTCATCATTTGAATGGATTTAAACATAAACAACATATATATATTAAATGTAAATAACATTCCCTAATTATTAAATATAATCACTAACCATCTTGAGTAATATGGGGAATGTTATCAAAGTAGCACATCCATAGTCAAACTGGTCATACAAAATTTAATAAAATATTGTAGAAGATAATCATAAGAGAGAAATATAAATAAGTAATATGATTCAATAGACATGTTTTAATAGATGGAAATACTATAATAATATCACTGAGGAATTCTTGAGAGAAATACCCTTTTTTACTTTGTAAAGAAGAGTTGTTTTGAAAAAAAAATTCATTTTTATTTATCATAATTGTTTGTATAAAACTAAAAATGAACAAATTTAGTTTTTAAAGAATAAATTACTGATTTTATAAAAATAATGTTGTCTTAAAAAATATTATGTATGGTACTTGAAAAAGGGTATAAAATTGGGATGTTCCCTTTAATCGGTCTTGCTTATCGGGGGGAATTGAAAAGGAAAACTTATAAAATACGTTTTTACCCATAAATAAAATATAAAATGATTTGGATACATGAGTTTAGAAAATATTCAAAAAATTAATAATATTTATATAAAAATAAGTAAGAATCACATTAGTGTAAATAGGTAGAAAACATAACCCGAATGAAAATGGAGGTTTGAGATGAATCCCTTACCTTATGTCTGAAAGTGTTCTGCACTTGCACTTAATGTCTTGGATAAAGAAATTAGACACATTTATAAATTAATTCATAAACTATTAAACATGAATTTTATTTTTTTATAATTTTATTAAGATCATTTATGGCCATTTTGATGAGCTATGAGATTTAATTTCTCCATTTGGGAGTGTTCTTTTCCTTGGTTTTCATTATTGGTTTAATTTTATACATATATGTAAGATCATGTAAAATAGAAATAATTCTAAAGAATTTAAATTATATGTTATTAATTGAAATAAATAATTTTTAATGGCGTTATATGTTATTTTGTTTCTATATATGAGGATGATTCATTATATAGAACTTTAATGATAATCATTTAGATCATTTTGGCGGTTTTTCAGTCGTTACAGACTAGTTTTGTATTATTAATTAATATCATATATATATATATATTTTTTATATAATAATAAATAAAATATATTATTTATTATAAAAAAAATTAACCATAATATTTTTGTACAACCACCCTTGAAGGTGGTAATGGAAAATGAAGTCGCATCATCCACAATGGTGGTAAATCTACACATCACAAACGATGTTTTCATTTTAAGAATAAAAGGGAATAGAAGAAGGTGTTCGATGATGGATATTAAATTAAAATAATAAAATTCAATTATATATATAATAATGGAGTTATCATTTATGTTTGGACAGAAGAGGTAAGGATTGAACTAGAAGAGAATAAATTAAAATAAATAGAAAGAGAATGAAAAAGGATTTACCTCTTGAATTCTTCTCCTTGAGAAATTTCTTAAGGAACTTTGAAATGTTATTTTGATGATAAAAACAATACTATAACATGGTAGAGAGATTTGGGAGAGTAAATGGGTATAATATGAAAAATATTCAAGTCTTTTTAAGTGTGAGGAGAAGAGGTGGTGACAGGTGGTATTTCTGGTGGAGAGGGGTGTTTTTTGTATATTTTATTTGTTTTTTTATTATTTTTGGATCAATATTATGAATAGTTTTAGAATTATAACTAAATGTATTAAAATAATTAAGAATATTTTGATATGGTGGGCTCACATCATCCATACATCATCTATGACTCAATAATTCTTGTATTTATTAAATACGTGAAATTACTGCATTTCATTATTCCCCAAAAAATCAACTATTTTAGAAAATCATAAAAATCACCCTAACCATTTTTTTACATGTAGAATTAAAAAACTAATTCCATTTTATGTAAATAATTTTATAAATATGAGAAATTTAATTTTTAAATAAAATCATCATTTACTCAAAAAATAGCGATTTATATATTATAACTATTTTTATGACAATTTGAAAAAGTCATTTAAGGTATGATAAAATTATATTCTAATCATAAGACAAGAAAATATTATTTTAAGAGTTTATTTTATGAAAATAATTCTATTTCAAATAAATATAGTAATTATAAAATTATAAATAAGCATTTATGTTTCACACAGATACCGACACTTAATTTATCATTTTTAAAACATTTATTTACATATTCCGTGATATAAATTTACAATAATTTAATTTATAAGATACATAATTTTTATTTATACATTCATAGTTAGAGTTATTGTTCTAAAGTCCACATGACTATTCCTAACGGTCACATTATTATTCCAAAGGTCATATTATTATTCATCAAAAATGAAACTTATCATAAAAATACCTAAAATTGAACCAAAGTAAATTTTTATATTAAAATTTCAAAAATAATGTTTGTTTTGTAAAATATAATTTATAAAAGTGTAAAAAATTATATTTAAAACAAGTTGTCCATTAATAGGTGGTAAAATTTCAATTAGAAAAATATAGAATTTATGTGAAAAATTGGATTCATTCTTATCTTATGTCTATAAAAATATTTTGGATGAATGTAAAAATATTTAATTTAATATATAATATATAAATTTCCTTAATATATTACACAAATATTGTTTTATTTAATTTATTATTATAAAAATTTATTATGGGCATAAAAATAGTTTTTATAAAAATACATCAATTTTGTTCAATTGGTTTTTATTTATAATTAATTGGTAACCAATGAATTAATTTTATAAACATGTATAATATATATTCTCATAATTTAATTAATATAATAAAATCCCATCATTCCCAACATCTAGGATATAACTGTAATAATTAAATAATACTATTTAATCATTTTTAATCTCATAATATATATAAAAAATTAATTTTTTTTTTAAAAAGTAATCCCGTAATGTCTTGGGATCTTAAACTCTCCCCTCCTACAATAAATTTCATCCTCTCAATTTAAAATTGTACTTTAAAAATAAAAGGTTGATAGTTTAAAATTTCTTTGTGGGTAACCCACACCATAAATAGGGTTAATAAAATATCCTCTTAATAAGAGTAAAGAAAAATGAGAAGATCACCACAAACCTTGGATTATGTGTAGGAAATCATTAGTAGAAAGAGATAACATGGACATGGAAGAGAAAATATAATTATCAATCATTTATAGAGAGTTATATAGAGAGTGGTTATTGGAAATTTAACCATCACAGAACCATAACTTTTATGATACTTTGAAAGACCATTGATTTATCAAAATGAAAAGTAAATGGATACTGTTTTTGTTCAAAAATCTTTTTCCTAGAGTTGAGGGATTATTTTAATATTTAGATATGAACGTGAGAAAATAAACATACATGATTAATTTCTATGTCATAATCATAATTTCATCATTTGGTTATTCTTTGATATATTTTCACATCACCCCCACACCTGGAAATAAATGTTTAATATGATTTTTTTATGCCTAAATACATTTTAACAAATCATATGGTCCTTAAGTCATCCCTTCATCTTTTAAATGCTTACCGAATATAAGAATTTTAGAATATGTTATCAACAAATAATAATTTCCAAATTCTAACTGGAACCATTACACAAGTATTTATTCTTTAGTCTTGTCTAAAACATGTATTTCCACATTAGATGACAAATTTAGAAGAAGGTTTACTAAATTTAAAAAATAAACATACTATAAGATTCTCTAAATAATGTTGTTCTAAATCCCACATTACAAAAATATTTATACCTTAATCTCCTTTAAACATGCATGCTTCCAAGAGTAAGCCCTCAGGTTGTTCTTAAATCCCAACATTCAATAATTACTACATAACAAAAACCATCAGATCACTAACTAATTTAATGGTCACCACTACCATCCCATAAACATATATTTAATATTACCTCAACTTAAAGAACAATTATAGGTTAATCTTTCCCAAGTCATGTGTTTTCAATAAGATTAACTAACAATAGAATCACTTCTATGGATTGCTGGTGTTATTCATCACATGCTTAAAATTCTTTAAAGAAGAAGTATTGTCGTAAAATCCTTATATATCTAATGATTGTTATAAACAAATTATTATTGATAAAATACTCAAATTACATAATTATTGAATCAAAACACAAACATATTAATCATTACTCTTCATCTATAGTAGTAGCATAAGCTTCACCGTGATCTATTATCCTATTTTTTGTGTATATTCCTTTGTTGATTAAGACATTTATTTGAGTAGTGTCCTATATCCTTCCATTTGAATCACTCAAAATTGGAAAATTATTTCCTTTTCTCACAATAATAAGTATGGTGTCCTTTTTCACCACTAAAAGCATACTCCTTTTCCTCTTAAGCATATACCAAGTTATTTTCTTCTTTAATTATCACATGTGGGAAAATAATTCTCAACCTTATTCCCTTCATCTATTTTTTATAGAGTTCATATTCATATCTTGATTCCCTTTTAATCCATAAGACATGGATAATTGTATCTCTGTTTTGATAGAACATGATATTATTTCTTCAAATGGTGAAAATATTACGGAGACTACTTCTCTTAGAAGGACTGGTTTAAAACCATCAAATTAATGACCATTATTACTCTTTGGATTATTTGAATTGATGTAGCTCCCATTCCACCCACTAGGAGTCATTTCATGGATTTGGAAGTGTTAATAGAAGAGGTGGTGAGGTGTAGTATTTATAGTAGAGGAGAGGGGTGTTTTTTGAATATTTTATTCATTTGTTTATTATTTTGGCTCAAGACTATGAATATTTTTATAATTATCAATAAATATATTAAATTAATGAAGTATAGTTCGAGATTATGGACTTAGATCAGCTATACGTCATCTATGAATCAATAATTCATGTATTTAGAAAATACGGCAAATTACTGCATTTCACTATTCACAAAATTTCAACTATTTTAGAAAAATACCAAAAATTCACCCTAATAAATTTTCAATGTTTATAATTCAAAAGAATAACTCCATTTTAGGAAAATAATTTTTTAAATATTAGATATTTAATTTTTAAATAAAAAACATCATTTACTTTTAAAATGTCAATTTTAATATTATAACAGTTATTATGACACTTTGAAAATTTTATTAAGGTCTCATAAAATTATATTATAATCATAAGAAAGAAAAATATTAATTTATGAATTTATTTTATGAAAATAATATAATTTTAAAAAATTATTTTAGTTTCAAAATTGAAAATAAATATTTATGACATATAAAAATACCAACACCTAATTTATCATTTTTAAAACATTTATTTACATATTTCATTATATAAATATACCATATTTTCATTTATATGATACCTAAATTTTATTTATACTTTTATAAGAGAATTCATTGTTCTTAATTTATATATTACTATTTCTAACGGTCACATTATTATTCCAAAGGTAAAATTACTATTCATTAAAAATGATTCTTTCTATAAACATACCAAAAATTTAACCTAAGTAAATTATGATATTATGATTTAAAAAATATTGGTTATTTGGAAAAATATAATTTATAAAAGTGTAAGAATTTATATTTAAATAAAATTATCCATTAAAAGTTCATAAAACTACATTTAGAAAAATATATCCTTTTTATGGGAAAAATTAAATTTATTCTTATCATAAGTCTCTAAAAATATTTTTGTTGAATGTAAAAATATTTGATTAAAAATTAAACATAAAAAATTCTTTAATATATTTCAAAAATATTGTTTAATTTAATTTATTAATATAAAATATCATTGTGGTCATAAAAATATGTTTTATAAAAATACATTGGTTTTCATTTCTAATTAATTGGTTACCAATGAATTAATTTTATAAACTCATGTAGTATATATTTTCAAAATTTAATTAATGTTATTCAATCCCTCCATTCCCAACATCTAAGAGATATCTATAATAATTAAATAATAATATTTAATCATTTTTTAATCATTTAAGGTATTAAAGAAGTTAAATTAAAGAAAAGAATATCGTTAAATCTAAGGGTGTTACACAATAAATTAGAGAAAACTAACTTTTAAAACCCATAAAAAAGAACAAAACAATAACACAAATGTCACATGAACCTCACACAATCCCTTGATTAATCACTAATATCTCTATGGTAACTCACATTCTAACATACCATACATATCCCTCACATAATAACCATCATATTCTAATATATGATAAAAATTATTTTTATCACATCCACACATGTATTCATTGTATAAAAATATTACTATCATACATTGAGAGGTATATTAAAAATCATTTAAAATAACATCATGTGATTATTTATAAATAATATAATAAGTCATGATTTATCCAAATTTAAAAAAATATTTACATATTACATTTAATAAAGTAATTTTAAAAAAACATTACTCTAGAGAACAAATTATTAGACACGTAAACTAAAAACCTTAGTTAAAAAATTAGTAAAAAATGTACACAATGATAAAAAATGAATACTAAAAAAATAAAAGTCCCGGAATTTTTCCATTTCCTAAAATTCTATTGACTAGAAAAAAATAATGTTACATTTTATAATAATTCATATAGTTCCCTGAGTCAGACAATTATTTATAAATGTGTATCGGTTCATTTTACAATATAAAAATTAGTAAAACCATATTTGTGTATGGTTATACTAAAATAATTTAAATTATATATTTATCCTATCAACATATGTATATTATGAACCATTTCATATGAAAAATAAAATATTAAATACATATATAAAAACTATAACTAATCTGTTATCGTAAGCATCAAATTCCTTAATTGAATAATAAAACCTAATAATCACTTAACTATTTTTATTATAGCATGTGTAATACATAATTATTGATTAGGATTATATATAACCCATGTTGTATCAAATCTAACATAATTAAAACTATTCACTGTCATTGGTTATGTTAAAACCCAAACTAAAAACCATATCAATGGAGTTATTTAATTAGTATTGAATTATTTAAATCACGAATAAGATATTTAAATGGTTAATAAACAATGAATTCTCTATTTTAATAAAATACTCTAAAAGACATACATTGTAAACTCTTACATATGCTATATGATCTAAATATTGTTAAATTAATATAGATAAAATAATCCATAAAAAAATCATAAATTAATTCATATATTTAATGGGAAACTATCTGTTACATCTAATTAAAACAAAAAAATAATGATAATTTTGATTAAAAAAACCTATCACTTATTATTTTAAAAAAAATTGTTTATCCCATGTATACTCTAAAATTACTGATATTCATAAATAACCTAAATTATATTTTAATTATGGATTCTATCATATTACATTTTTAAAATATAAATTTCTAAAAATAAGTTTTCATTTTTTATTACTATAATAAAAAACAAAAATATTTTAGAAAATACCATAAAAATAATATAATTTGAAAATAAATATTTTTTAAACCAAATTTTCATTAAAATATTACATTAAATTGAAATACATATAATATTAACATATGTATATAAATAAATATACCTATCAATTTAGAATTATTTTGAAAGGAACTTGTGAAATACAAATCATGGTGGCCTATAATATGTGAAGCATACAACCCATAACCATTTTCTATCACTACAATTAAAATCTAACAAATATATATCACATATATGATATATAAATAACCCAAACCAGCTTTTATTTTTTTTATACATTTTTTCGTTAGTGAAATTAAATTAGGTGATGGGAGAGTCCAAAAAGAGAGGGATTCAAACCCTCAGTAAACAAAATCCTAGATTACAGTTCCAATGCTACACCAAATAGAGAATAAAATAACGTTAATTTTCAACCATAATTGAAGAAATCATTGGAAATTAAAATAAAATATACCCATAATAAATGACAAAACAAATTTCTTGGATCTCATCACAAGACTCACAACAACTCAACAACTTGATGCAACAGATAATCAGTGATTCAAAGTAAGTAATTAGCTAACGTGCTTGGTTCTCCATGTGAGAAAAGAAGTGGGGTTAATCATAGTTTAGAATAGTGTAGAAACATGAACTACAGAACTCAAACAAGTAATCAATGAGCAAAGAAAATGAGAAAATAAAATACCTTGTAGTGAGGGTAGTTTTATATCTTGAGTTTTGTTCTGTTAAGGTCTGATTTTTTGTTTAAGTCTTGATGTCATGATGGGTTCCCTCTCTGCCCTTAAGAAGGGGTTTATTTAAATAAAGAAATAATGTTTAGTCATCATTGTATATAATTTTTTTTAACAATGTATATGTGTATGAAACCAGTGTAACACGGGTTTGATATATGTTAAATTGAAAAATCAAACAAAATTAAATGTGAATGAGAAATTAATTTGTTTTTTATTATAAAATTCTATTTATTTTTTAAATATTTTTTTAGAAAATTTATTTTCTATATATATATATTATTTTTTTCTATTTATAATTAATATATATATATTAAAAATATTCATTTTTATTAATAATTTTTTCATTAATAATTTTTTAATAACTTTTGTGATTTATTCATTTTTTTAATTTTTTTATTGTTATAATTTATTAATTTAGTAATTTTTGGTTTATTTATTAAAAGTTACTCATTTTATATATCTATATTTAATATATAGTATATATTAATATTTATAATCTATATATATGTATATTAAAATTATTTATTTTTATCAATAATTATTTAATTAATAAAATGTTTAATATTTTTCTTAATTTAAACATTTTTTATTTTCATTTTTTTTAATTATTTAATTATATTCATTTTAAAAAACTACATATTTAATATATACTGATTATTAATATTTTTAATTTATATATATGTATACTCAATTTATTCATTTTTATCAATAATTATTTAATTAATAAAATTGTTAATATTTTTTATTTTTTATTTTTTTTAATTATTTATCTTTATTCAAGACCTTTATCAGTGCTAAAAATAAATCACTAATAAAGGGTATTGGTTATCAGTGCTAAATAAAAGCACTGATAAAGGTTACCCTTTATCAGCACTTTTTTTCCCTGATAAAGGACACATTTATCATCATGTTTTTATAATACTGATAAAGTTCAACACTATATTAGGTCTGTTTTGTAGTAGTGATCATACCAAAATAGTTAAAGATCTTTATACATGAAACATGGTATAAGGTTTCATCAAACTAATGACATAAGACATAAGAGTATGAAATCATCAATAATCGATCATGATCTATGAAACCATATCATAATCATAAGACATAAGTTTTTGTCATGCACAAAAGTATAAAAAATAATTTCCTCAGTCAAGGATCACAACTAAGACTGTTATAGTAGTTTTATTTTACTCCGCATTCCAACATTTCCTTAGTCAAGTTTCACTCCCGAGACTATCTTATTAGAAAATGTACATTACTGAACTTGGTTCATTACCTATTCTAGTCCTTATTACCACACTATATATCATTATTTACACAATTTAGTGGAAATATATATATAATTCTTGTTCCACCCATCACATAATGAAAACTGTACACATGTGTTCCACGAGATCAGAAAATATTCATCATATGATAAAATCATAACTCGTGGAAATGATACGGGTTTCATAAACATTACACTAATGTAATCATAAACCATCTAAGAAAATAATAAATATGTTAACATTGTATCATATCCCAAATAAATTATACGAAACATCAAAGTATGTTGTTATAGATAAAAATACTTTAAAAAGATAACTAGAATATTTATTTAGGAAAATATCTTTTTATTAGAAATCACATATTTAGAATCTAAAAACATCCAAAATATTAAAGGAATAATTTTATTTGAAAATAAATAAAGAAACATATAAATTAATATTCAAATAAATGTGTATTTATAATGATGGGTAAATATGTTCATGCGTTGTCAGTTAAAACAAAAATTCCTTTCACATTGTTTGTAAAAAGTCAGAAGTACATTGTTCATAAGTCGAGAAGAAGATTCATTTAAAATATTTTTATATAAATTCAAACATGATTAAAAAATAAATTAATAAATACTTTTTGAATATTAAAAACACTCTTGAAATCAATTTAAATAAAATATATACACTGAAGAAAAGAGTCGTGAACAATGTAATAAACGTAGTCAGTTTTCATTAAAAACACCTTTCAGTGTCTTAAGTTCTTAAAGAGAGGAAAATGAAAGGAAAACCTGAATTATATAGAAATAAATAAAGGATAATTAATTACATAATAATTGGGATAGATATATCATATAATTTCATCATTATAAAATTTAATCATAAACAATCCCGATAAAAATTAGATTGTAACATAAAACCATTAACTTAAATCCATCTTGCTTCGTAATCACTCTGAACTATTATAAAATTAAATTAAACTTATTATAATTATATACCAAAACCAAAATAATACCTATAATATAATTCATGGTTTACTTAAAATATCTTAACATTCTTTCATTTAAAATATTTTATTATCATCGTCATTTCGGGTGTTAATTGCTTTGTTTTTCATGTATGTTTTGGTTCAGCGGTTGTAGTCCTTGTACTTTGATCAATCTTCCTTCATATATATGATTTTAAAAATTATATAAATATAATATATTTTCATTATATACATTTTTATAACCATTAATATAAATAGGTTAAGAAAAATTAATTACATTACTATATGGAGGCGGTAGTCCATATGTGTGCACGAGTAATGTTTCTATTTTTCAATGGACGGAATGAATGAAAGGTAAATATTATTTCATCGTGATAGAATCATAATTACAACTTAAATATCTTATATAAACATTTAATATATCATAATAAATTTTAATGAATGATGATGGTGTAAAGTGATTCATATCCATACAAGGAGGCGGTAGTCCACACTATGTGTTAGTGATACTTTCATCTCCCTTTGGATTGATAAGAGGTGGTAAATGATTGTTCCATTATAATAACAACTTATAAGTGAATTTATGATAATTTATTAATCATTTTTAATGGATAAAAAATGTTTAGAGTAATTATAATAATAAATAAAATTGAGAGATCTTTTTTAAGATCCATATATCTTCTTTGAAATACCTCCTTTGGATTACTCTTTAAGCCTTGAAGGATTGTTATTAGGAGAAAAATGAAAGAAATAGGATGGATGGAGGGATTATATGAAGTTTTTTAGTAGGTATTTTAAATGATATAAGTCTAAAATTTTGTGACTAATAGAGGGTAAGAGGTTCCTTTTATAAGCGAGGGGAGGGACACAAATGGAATTTCATAAAACATTTCAATGATTAAAGGTCACTTTCAAGGGAAAGTGGCACAAAATTTATAGGGATTAAAAGTTAGGATATTATAAGGTTAAAATTTCTTCAAAAAAAAAATATTGGATAGTTTTGGATGTCAATTGTACAATTATCTCATGGTTCCCCCCCCCCACACACACAATAAACCCATTTTAACCTTAATAATGGAATCCAAATTTTACTATTTTTACTATTCATTATAATAAAAAATTAATTGTACAACATTAAATTAGATTAAATATAATGATTGAAAATATGTAATCTATTTTACCATATTAAATTTCTATAAGTGAAAGAATTAAGTTGAAATTTATCACACAAACCGTAATGAAAACCCATGTTAAAAAAATGAATTTTTATAAATAAAACATAATCTACTTACATTCCATGCCTTGAAAAAAAATGAGTGCTAAAAAATTATATTTAATATATAATATATAAAATTTATTAAAAAAATTATTCAATATATTTTAAATTAATTTATAAATATAAAAATACATTGCTTGTATGAAAATAGTTTTTTTTTTGAAAAATGTGTTTTTAAGACCAAAAGTCTACTTATACCAAAATAAAGTTTAATAATGACTCGTATATAATTAATTAGATTTTTATAAATAAAGGATACTTAGATTAATTTAATATCAAATTAAAAACATAATGATATATTTACATTAAAATAAATGACAATTTTTACAAAAAAAATTATTTTTCTCTTTTCACTGAAAAATATATCAATTTAGAAAAATCTGAAAAAATACCCTAAGATAATATTTATGTGATTATTTTAAAAATGATATTAATCTTATAAATTAAAATTTCTAAAAAAAATTATAAATTAATTAAAAACTCCACGTGTAAAAATGAGATAAAAACCATTTTTGAAGAAACTATATTTTTAAAGTGTAAAATGACTTTACTAAAAATTGAGTTCTTATTTATTGTGAATTAATAAATAAATTTTCATTCCTAAAAAAATTTATTCATATTTTTTATATATTTTTTATTATTATTCATACTTTTCAATTTAATTTCTAGTTTATAATAGTTTTCTATATGACGATTTATATAGACTTGGGGTTGCATGTAAAGAGAGATATTGAATAGTTAAAGGTTTATTTTAAACAAAATACTTATAAAATATTATGGTGTTACATTATAACAAATTAAAATGAACTTATCCCTCAAAATTTCAACATTATAGTATAAAATATATGAGATTATCTCTACTTCATCGCCTCCTTGTGATACAATCTGGCTTCCTAAAATTTCGGATTCCTCTAAAGAACATTAGCCATGTGAGTATTCTTGTTCTGTATAATTTTATCTCTACAATCTGAGATTTATACATGTTATTATTCATAGTAAATATCATGATCTGGTGGTAGAACATTTTTTTCAGTACATTTGAAGGATCTGGTATCTACTATTTTAGGAGAGATACATGGAACATATCATGAAATTGAGATAGGTTTAGTGGGAGTGTCAAATGATAAGCTACAATACCTACCCAATCATGAATATCAAAGGGACTAATATACCTAGGGACCAACTATCTCTAATTTATTATTGTCGTAAACATATTTCATGGATAAACTCATAGTAAAACCATCTCACCAACATTGAATTTCATATCTCACTGATGATTGTCAGTATAACTCTTTTTCAACTCTAAGATGGCTTAATGTGCAGCTAAATAACTATAAACTTCTCTATCATTTCATCAGTTAGATATAGTCCTAACCAATTTTATTCTTTAACTTCAACGTAGTATGTTGGATTTTTATTCTTATTTCCATAGAAGGCTTCATAATTATCCATCTGAATTCTCAAGTGAAAGCAATTGTCTTACAAAAACTCAACTATTGAATGGTGTTGATCCCAACTACCTTTGAAATATGGGGAAAAGGATCTCAAAATATCCCCTAGGTTTGAATAGTCCAATTACATTGACCATCTACCTTATAATTATATGAAATACTGAAACCCAACACTATATCTAGAGCTTGTTTAATACTTCTCCAACATATTTAGGTACACCTCAAAAACTTGATTAAATATAATAGATTGTGGTACCCCATATAACCTTACCACTTCCTTAACATATATCTTGGAAATTTTATCAAGGGAGAAATTTTATTTGATATTAATTAAGTGTGATGACTTTATAAGGTGATCGACTATAACCCAAATATCATTATGGCCTTTGGATATTGTTGGTAGTCCAATAATGAAATCCATAGTGATGTTTTATCATCTCTATTCTAGTATTGGTAATGGTTGTAACATCCCCTTAGACTTTTTTCTCATAGAATTAACTTTCTATTTTACCAAGAACTGAGATAACTAACCTGAAATATCCGTCTTCATATTATCCCACCAAAAATTCTTTTTTATATCTCTATAAATATTCATACCTCCAGGATGAATAAATAATGATGAACTATGTGATTCTTAAAATAGTTCCTTATTCAGGTATAGTATTGGTGGGACACATTCTCGAATCCTAAGTATTATAATTATATCAAAATTAATGTTGATCTCAATTGCATTTATCTCCTTCTTCTATAGCTCCTAATCTTTCATTATCATCTCTTTAATCATTACATGGATAGATGGTTGGACACTCATTTGAAAAATATTTGATTTACCCTATTAATATTTCATGTTATATCCTTTAAAATCCATAAATATTGGATATTTTTTATCCCTATCATCGATAATCTATTATGATCCTTTCAACTGAAATCATCAACCACCTTTTTCTCTTTTACATGGTGGTATTGTATTGTGAGGTTATAATGTTTAATCATCTCTAACCATATTCTTTCAATCATATTTAACTCTTTTTTGGTGAATATATACATTGAACTTTTATGATTATAATATATGTCACACCTTTCTCAATAAATATAATTCTTTTGTATATCTAATGCAATTATTATCATTGTTAACTCCAAATCCAGTGTCGGATAATTTTTCACATGAACCTTCAATAGGAGTGTGGCATAATCTATCACAATATAATTTTTCATGAGAACACATACCAACCATTTATTTCATGAATCAATACAAATAAAAAGCCTTTAATCTCTACAGGGTATTTTGATCAAAGGTTCAATAACCAACCTTCCCCTTAGTTCCATAAAATTTTCTTCACATTCATTAGTCCAAAGGAACTTAACTCCCTTCCGAGTTAACCAATTGAGTGGATCAGATATTGTTGAGAAATACCTCACAAATTTTCTATAATATTCAAATAATCCAAAAAAACATTGGATTTCAGTCATAGTGGTAGGTATAGGTCAATGTTTTATAACTTCCATCTATTATGGATACTCCGATATACCTCATATTGAGCTTATATGACCCAAAAATGAAACTTTTTGTAGCTAAATTTCACACTAGTTAAATTTTTCATACAACTTATCCTTCCGTATGATATTTGGTAAAATCCTTAAGTGATATTCATGTTATTCCTTTCTATTGGAATATATAAGAATATATTCTCTAAAACCCACCACTAATTAATCAAGGTGATCTATACATATTTTTTTAAATTAAATCCCTGAAGATACGCTACAAAAAATGGCGTTTCTCTATGGTTAATTATAGTGGTTTCCAAAATCACCCCAAAATGATTTCTCGAAAAAAAATTAGTGGCGGTTGTCAAAACCACCAATATATGTATTTTATTTTATTTTATTTTTTTCTCAAAAAATTATAATTTTTTAGCAGTGGTATTTTAAAACACCTCTAGGAAATCGTGGTAGTTTTAAAAAACAACTACTAAATTAAAGGGAAATTTTATATTTTTTATTTATTATTTAATATTTAATCTCATATATATTTTATTATTTATAATTTCAATTAATTATAAAGTTTTAATTAACAAATATGTATAATTATTAGTTAATAAAAATTTGAAACTTAAAACAAATGTTCAATAAGATGGAAATCACACTTCGACATCAATTCATCATAATTTTTTATCTGAGAATCCATTTTATCTCCATAACCAATTAAAGAGAACCATATAAAATTAATTTAAACCAAATTAGATTCAAATTTAGTAATAATTAAAAGAATAAAATTTATTATAGTTTAAGGAAAAGTAAAAAATCAAACTTGAACTTCCAACATTCTTAACTTTTGATCTGGGCATCCATTTGGGCTTTACCACCTTTCAAATCAAAGAATGCGATAAGATTTATACTATAATGATCCAAGGGAACCTCAGAAACTAATTGTTTGAGGTTAAAGGAGGCTTTGAAGTCCTCCAAAATTGAGTTTTTAGTCAGGGTATCCCAATTTTTTAACATTCAATGGAATTTCATCTTCATTTAAGGGTGTCTTATTATATTTTTTTAGTGGAGATTGAATTTATTTTCAAGTATTGCATTCATATTGATATTATGGTTTTAAGGTTTTATCATTTTTCATAATTTAGTTTTATTTATAATTAATTATATGAATATTTTATTATATTTACTTATAATTAATCACTTGTATAAATACATATTTACATAGAAATGTGTTTTTAAAAATATAAACTACATGGAAATAAATATTTTTCATTCATTTAATTGAAAATAAATAATTATCGATTTTATATTCCTTATAAAATGAATTAATTTGTATATATTAATATATATAAGTAATTTTTATATATAAACATGTGTGTGTCAATAAAAAATATATATTTATGTGTATATTCTAATATATGTAAATAAATACATATATATTTGAGTATTTGTGCCTATATATATACATTTCTTAATATTTATACATATTTATGTTTATATATTTTTATATCATATTTGTGTATATATATAGGGATATTTATATTTACTTGTGTTTATATTTATATATATATTAACATACAATTATATATGTGACTATGTTTATATATATTTATGTAATATAAATATGTGTTTAAATATATTTATGTAAATTTTTTTATAAGTATATATATTTATAGATATTTATATCCATTTATTATTTTCTTATTTTCTTATTTTCTTATTTTATTAATTTATTAATTTATTATTATAATATTTTATTATTTTATTAATTTATTAATTATTAATTAATTATTTTTTATTTTTTTATTTTTTTATTTTTTTATTTTTTTATTTTTTTATTTTTTTTATTGATTTACTATATTTTTATTTATTTTTATTATTAATTTACAGTTAAATAACTATTTAATGTTTATTTATTATTTATTATTTATTTATTTATTTATTATTTAATACTTATTACTTATTATTTATTATTTATTTACTTATTTATTATTTAATTATTTAATTATTATTTATTTATTATTTATTATGTGTTATTTATTATCATTTATTATTCATTTGGAATTCATTTATTATTTAATTTTTTTTAGTATTTATTGATTATTTATTTAATATCCATTCGTTGGTTTGGGATCTACCTTTCGCCATCATCCCGCCTCCTACAAACCCTAGACCTATTGGTTGGTAGTCTCATCTACAACAACGCATGTCGACATGGAATATTTGCACGTGAGCAGTAGTGTGGAGGTTATGGGTAGGGCTGGATGGGGGATTCGACCGCTTGTTCAAGATCCTTCATTTGTTATTGTCCCACCTCCTCCAAACCCTTCCTCTGATTGAGTGCTCTCATTTGCGGTAAGGTATGCTATGGATGATTTGCATGATGTTGTTTGTCCCAAATATCCTTGAAGTAAATGTGTGTTTTTTGTGGATGTTTTATCTAGGAGGGCCGATGTAACTTCAGATCTAGCTATAAATTAGCAGTGAATATAAAAAAATGATGATGTTAGGTTTATTATCTATGTGGATCTAGTTGTGTTGTAGGAATAGATTGTTATGTGCCAGTTTTCATTAATTAGAAGACTTATCCTTTCCAAAGGAAACAAGACAATCAATGATGATGAGTTAAAATTGATGTTGGGTCGACTATGGGGCTTCAATGATTGAAAAATAATCTTGATTGGCAACTGATTCATTCATCTTATTTTCAAATATGAATTTTATCATTACGTTTCTTGGAAATTTAGTTTCTATAATCTTAATCTAGGTGTATTTCAGACTTTGGCATATGAGCTCAATTTCAATCCTTACAATCAGAAATAGATTAATGCATAGATTTGGGTACGTATTTATGGGCTCAGTTGGGTTCTGTGGTATCTGCAAATCGTGAATGAAATTGCTTCTTGCATATGGGCTCGTCTTAAGCTGGATGATAATACCATTGATGGAAAATTTCAATTTTATGCAAGAATTTTGGTTCATGTTGATCTTCTGAATCCAAAGCCTAGTAATGCTATGCTGCTAGCTGATGGATTAAAGATTAATGTTGATTTTGAATATGAATATGTTCCTTCATTCTGTGTTTTTTAAAAACTGGTTAGTCATCAAATATCAGGATGTAGGCATGTTATTAGGTACCAAACACATAAATATGATTCTTCCAAGAAAAAGGAAGATGAGAATTTTCTATGACCAAGGATGGGAATTGATGTTTCTTCTAATCTTAAAGATTGAGATGTGGGAAAGAAGTTGTGTGCTCCTCTGTTGGGGGTTCCTCTGATAAGCACTTGGATCTCCTTTCTAGGGATTATTCCCTTGTTGTTAAGGAGTGTAATGCCTTGGTTGTGGAGGCAACTAGACAAGAGGTCCATGGGAATGCAACTAGATGTAATTAGAGCTCAGATTATGTTCCCCTAGATAATGATGTGTTTTGTTCCTTTTGAGGCAGTAAGGATCTCCTAGTTTCTTCTAGAGAAGATCAAGACACATCTAGTATGTCATGGTCCACTCTGGTTGGTTCTGAGAAGGATCTTATAGTGCAGGGAAAGATTTATTTTTCATAGTGTCCGAAAAAGACCACCTCTTCTAACCAAAAAGGTATGGTAATATCTTCCTCTAAACAAATTTTATTACCTGGAAAAGATACTGTCAAAAATAGGGAGACCTTAGATGGTGATTTATTAACAGTTGATGTGCCTCCTGGGGTCATTCATTAGAATAAGTCCACTACCATACAGTTTCCTTCAAAATTTTTCGATATGATGAAACATATAAGTGATAGTTTCAGTAAGGATACACTTCATGAATGTTTGAGGTTAAATGAGCTCAATATAGAAAGTAAAATCCTTCCAGAAGATCTTAACGGTGAAAGTTCACCTAAGGCTCTTTCAAAGGATATGGTGGACTGGTTTGATCTTCACGTTGAGGTTGTTTTTACTGATTTGGATTGTGGTGCAATCAATATTCATGAGTATTTTTATATTCTCGAGTTTATTTCCATCATTGTGGAATAAGGAATTCATCTTGATCCTAATCTTGAAATTAGGGGCCTCTCATGGAAAAATAGAGCCTGCATCTAGAGTGGTGAGGATCATAAGTCCATTTTATCCTCTGATGAGGAACATAAGCCTTGGAAGAGGGCAAATATGTGGAGGTGTTGGCATCATCCATGAGTTTGAGGCTCTTTTGGAGGACGCAACAAGTGTTAATGACCCCAATCTTTCTTTTGTTTGTTCTTTTGGTTTGTAATTCTTTTAAGGGGTTTTCTGTTTAAACCACCTCTCATATCATGTTTTTCTTTCGTTTTTTTCTTTTCTTAATAAAGAAGCTTACCCCTATATCTTTTCTAGTATTATTTATTATTTATTATTTATCATTTATCATTTATTTGTTTATTATTTATTATTTATTATTTATTATCATTTCTTATTTATTATCAATTATTATTTATTATCTTTTTTTATTATTTATTTATTTATTATTATTTATTTATTTATTTATCATTTATTAAATATGTTTTTATTATTTATTTATTTGTATTTATAATTTATTTAATTCTTATTTATAATTTATTTATAATTTATTTATTATCTATTATTTATTAATTTATAATTTCTTTATTATATTTGCATTATTAATTCGTTGTTTATTGTTATTATTTGATATCATTGTTTGTTTTTTATTTATATATGTATAATTATATTACATACTATTTACTCACTAGATTAAGAGCTTACAAGAGTGGTAATGTCTTTGTATAATATCCAAGTGGTAAGGGGTTCAAATCTCTCCCAGCGCATATATTTGCCAGATTTATGCATGGAATGCCTAGAATATGCATGCATGGTTGGATAAATAGTAAGTAATAATAAATAAATAAATAAATAAATATATGAAATAAATATTAAGTAAATAATAATAAGTAAATAAATAATAATAAATAATAAATAATATTAATAATAAATATTAAGAATAATAAAAATCAAATAATTATAAAAATAAATAGTAAATAATCATAATAATAATAAATAATATATTATAAATAATAATAATAATTTATAATAATTTATAATAATATATAATAACTAATAACAATTAATTAACTAATTGAGTAATTAAAAAAAATAAAAAAATAAACAAAAAACAAAAAAAAAACTTTCACCAAACAAAACACCATGGAATAAAAAACTTTTACCCAAAAAGCATTGGGAAATGATTCCAGATATGCAAATATGTGATTCTTTTAGAAAGCATATAACATCATTTAGTGATGGTTTAAACCACATCTAAATGCTAAAAATCATCGAGAAATGCCTTTTGTAGTGATATGTGAGGATTTAGTAAGGCCAAATGGAATCAATATAAATTCGTAGTTTTTCTAACTTGAATGCAAAGTTTTATTGGGTTTTTATTCACTTTTGACTCTCAATTGATGGTATCTGAATTTTAGACCAATCTTAGAAAAATTTTGGTCTCCTCATAATTGATCTAACACATCATCAATATAAGGCAGAAGATACTTATTCTTAATCATGATTTTTTTAAGTTCCTAATAATGAATGCGGTGGGGCACTGATCCATATTTATTCTTAGTAAAATGTACTGGTGTTCCCCATAGTGATTCACTTGGATGAATTAATCCCTTATAAATATTCTCTAGGAGCTTCTTCTACAATTCATGAAACCCAATCGAGGACATTCTTTATGGAGGCTTTGAAAAAGATGTAGTGAAGGGTATGAATCCTATCAAAAACCTTACCTCTTGATTTGGAGTAAGGCATGAAAAATATTCAAGAAATACATCCACAAACTCTCATACTATAGGCATATCATAAATTTTGGGTTTATCCCTAACCATTAGAGATAAATACCCACTTTTAATAGGAATAAAGACCCATGCTATGGATATAATTTCTCTTGGAAGTTTACATTTATCCTCACATTGATATATAATCATAGGTTTGTTAAAAATATCAAATTTGACTTCCCTTCATTAGTTATTGATATTCTATTTGTATAAATAAAGTTAATCCATTCCCAAAATCATATCAAATTCAACTAGAGGAAGAATAACATGACTTATAGGAATCACATTCTTACAAACTTCAATTTGGGAAGATTCATATACTTTAGATGTGATCATCATACCGTTATGAGTTTTTACTAACATTTAAATATCTATTCATTGAGGTGGTAATGTGATACCATTATAAAATATATCATATATAAAAGAGTGGGTAGATCCATAATCAAATAAGACATTATCAATTCTAGAGTACATGGTATGTGTGATTTTTTCCAATAAATTATAACACCCTATATCAAAAATAGTGACTACATGATATTTCCCTTTTTACCTATGTTTAAGAAGTTCCTAACATCAATCATCATCATCATTAACCCTCATATTCAATCACTAGTTAACATGATTTCCACACACCTAGAAATTATATCATTGAAGTGTTGGTGGTGCATTCTTTAGAGATTTCTATCCATTTTCATAATTAGTTAACATCTTCCCATTAATTCAATATTATATTTCTTGATGTAATTTCTATCCATAGTTAAAAAATTTACCAATCCACTTAATATAATTTCCTCTATACTTATTTCCATACTTTTGGCATAATGGAAAACTCATCTTATTCCCTCCATGGTTTTTGTTATTATAATTTTCTTTGAATACCGTATTTATTTTCTTAGCAAAACAATGATATTTAGGGTTGAATGTAATCTCTATTTCCACCTTGATAGCACATCAAATGATTTCTTTATAGTTACTTAATTATATTATGGATAACACCCTTTGGATACATGGTTTGAAGCTACTGAATAGTGGAACAATATTACCTTTCGATTTAATAATAATACAAGAATAATACCTCAAAATTCTTATAAAATGTTCCTAATAGGAATAAAATGATTCAGAATACTTATTCTTTGGATAAAATAATTCCTTCTTCATATTTTTTCAAAGAATATGAGGAAATTACTTATTAAAATGTATTCTCCTAAACTTATCTCACTCTATGGAGTCAATTTATTCTCATTGACTCATTTTCTTGATAAGAAACCACCAATGATCTATTTATCCTACCAAATAAAAAATATCTTAGAAAACCTTTTCATATTTTTCGCACATTAGAATATAAAATAACTTTTTACTAGTACTAATCCATTGCTAAATAATTATTGTATTTGTTGACCAACTACAAAAAGTTGGGTGTTTCTTTATGAAGGACTCAACAAAAAAATTATTCTTTCTTTTTCTCATTTGGAATCTCAATATGATTCTTGGTATTAGACATTTGTGTAAGAATGACAAAAATATTTTTCATATATATAACATAACATAAGGTTTCTCAAAGTGACAATCATTTCATTTTACATCACATTCAGTGTTTACATAATTCCTTCTAGTTCCAACCATAAACTGGAACAAATAATCATAGTATAATCAATAATAATCATAGTGGGAAATCAAATCATCATGAAAATAATTTATAGGTAGTCTACATAATTTCAAATTTTTTTCAATCTATGACATGTTAAGTTTAACCTAGGTCAACCATTGTAATTATCTATTCTGATCCTATGCAATAGTTCTTAATGAAATTTTGAATTAACCTAAGAATACACATATGAAGTGTCAAAATAGGCACATAGTAAGGTCTCATTCACTGTGCACTAAAATAATGATTGAGATATAATTAACCAACTCTTTTCGAGTTTATTACCCCTAGATACATCTATACCAAAACCACATCCACTAATTGTATCCAAAGAAGGATATATTTTCCTAAAGAAACCATACTGATTTATTTACCATAACATATAATTTTCTCCAGTACATATACTTCTCCTGAGGTTTCTCACTAGAGTTTCCTCATCCTTATTTTCAAAAGTTACTAAAACTTGCCTCTGATACCAACTATAGTGACTCATACTTTTCATATTTAGATATTACATCATTTTAGATGAATATTCAATACATTTGAAAATAATACTCTCCTGAGAACCATAGAGGTTTAATGTCTTTGGAAACTTGAATACGTAAACAATTGGTACATAAAGTATATAAATAATTTTTTATTAAGTTCTTCACAAATAGAACCCTTCTTGAACATATCGTACTTACGACATTTCTTTATAACCTAGGGAAGGAAAACATAAGAAATGGTGATCTCATATGTTCTATCATGGAAAATATTAGAGATATAAATAAATGATCATAAGTGATAATATGATAATAATAAGGTTATGAGAAAATTATCAAGACTTAAAATAATAATATCAAATCAGTTAATAATCATTAATCATGAAACATGGTGTAAGGTTTTTAAAAAAATGATATAAGACATATGAGTGTGGAATCATCAATAATTTATCATGATCCATGAAAAAATATCATAAGAATAAGATATAAGTATTTATAATGCATATAAGTATGTAAAATAATTTCCTTAGTCAAGGATCACTACAAAGACTATCATAGTGGATTGGGTTCACTCCTCATTCCATCATTTCTTTATTCAAGGTCCACTTCTAAGACTATATTATTGGAAGATAATTCCCTTAATAAACTAGGTTCACTCTCCCTTATGGTCCTTACTATCTCATTTGATATCATTATCTTCTTAATGAATTATAAGGATATGTAATTTCATTTTCACTCATCACATAATGAAAACCATATATATGTGTTCCACTAGATCATAAAAAATTCATCATATCATCAATCCATTATCTGTGGAGTGGATAAGGATTTCATAAACATTTCAGAATCATAACCATAAACCATCTATAGAAATAATAATTATGGAAACATTGAATCATATCCCCAATAAATCATAAGAAACATCAACAGATGTTATTATAGATAAAATGCCTTTAAAATATCACTAGAACATATATTGAGTCAAATTCCCTTTTTAATTGAAATCATTTATTTAGAATCTCAAAAATTACAAAATATTAAGAGAAATAGTTTTCCTTGAAAAGAAAAAAATAAATTAATAAATTAATCTACAAATAAATTATTATTCATTATGAAGGATAAATCCATTCATGTGGTGAATATTAAAACAAAAAATTATTTCACGTTGTTGGTAAAAAGTACAAAAAAATTGTTTGGAAAATGATAAGAATTTTAATTTAAAAATATTAATATAAAGTAAAAAATGTGTAAAAATAAATTTAATATATATTTTTAGAATAGAAAAAACATTCTTGAAATTATTTGAAATAAAATATATAGAAGAAAGAAAATATTCCTGACTGAAGAGAAAAACAAGGCCTATTTTCCTAAACAAATCATCCAGTCTCTTGATTTATTAAAGAGACTAAAATGAAATTAAAACATGAAATAAGATAAATCATAAATTATATGAAAATAAAAAATACTTTATATATATATTTATATCATATAAATTCCTCATCATAAAATTAAATCATAAAAAATCTCGGTAAAAATGTGATTATAACATAAAAACATACCCCATACCCATCTTGTTTTGTAAGAGAAATAACCTCCTATATAATAAATTAAGATTTAATATAATTATATTATAGAACTATAATAATACCTATAATACTATATGTGGTTAAATTATAACATCTTATCACTCATTCATTAATAATATTTCATGAAAATTATCATTTTAGGTGTTAACTGCTACATTTTCCATGTATGTTTCGGTTCAGCAGTTATGGTCTTTGCACTTTGATCAGGTTAACTTAATATCCATAATTTTAATCACAAAAGTGTCATATATATTCATTATATACATATTTATCAAAATTCATATAATCTTGTAATGAATAAAACGTATTACACCACTACATAGATATGGTAGTTCGTATGTACACATGAGTGACGTTTCGATTTTTGATGGATGAAATAAAATATGGGTAAATATTAATTAAATCTTATATAATAAATATTATAACATAAATATAATTTATATTCCATAAATAAATCATAATAACTAACCATGAATGATTATTGTTTAAAATTATTAATATCGCTACTGGAGGTGGTAGTCCACATGTACGCACAAGAGAAAATTTTATCTCCCATTAGATTGAGAAGAGGTGGTAAATGGTGGTTTAATAGTCATAATAACATCTTAGTATATTTATGATATTCTATTAATAATTATTTTATTGATACAATATGTTTAGATCAGTATAACAAGAATAAAATTTAAAGATCTTAGTTAATATCTAGACCTCATCTTTGAGAGACCTCATTTGGCTTACCCCTTAATCATTGAGGGCTCAAATAGTGTGAATAATGGAGGATAAGATGTTCCCTTTTATAAGTAAGGGGAAAGAAACACATGGAATTTCTTAGAATATTTCAATGATTTAAGGTCATTTTCATTGGAAGCTGGCTTGAAATGTCCATGTATTCGAATATAGGATAATATAAGGTTAAAATATATACAAAAAATATAAAATTTTTAGGTATGTGAGAAAAAACTACCCTTATATAATGGTTTAACCCCTAGTAAACCTATTTTACCATAACCATGGTAATAATATTTTACTATTTTTATTATTCACTATGAATAAAAATTAATTTGAATCTTTCATGAACCAAGCCTGGGGACCATCCAAACCAATACCTAACCTAGGACAAGACATGGCCCAAATGGCGTTCTCGATCCTCACATACTGGAAACTTGTTTCGGGGTGTTAACCATATATTTTTTGTAATGATTTCAACTGAGTAAACAACAAACAACCAATGAGAATAAAATGTCACGTAACTGGTAATCATAACCAAACGAGATACAATAACTTTCAGATTCAACATTTTACAACTTTAACTTGTACAAAAAATACCACAATGGAAAGGTAACAACTACAAAATCCCAAAAAACCTCTATGAAACAAAAGGGTAATCACCCTCAATACACTAATTCCAAAACCTGCAATAAGTGGAAAATTAGAAACTGGATCTACCATCACCACCATGAAATATATTTCATTTACCTAGGTCATACATAATGTAGTCTACATACACCTAAAGGTTTATATAGGGTGTGAGACAAATCCCAGTAGGATTCCATCCAAAATAATAATTCCATACTATAACATTAGAATATAAATCAACATGAACATTTATATAAAAACAATTTAAACATTTCTAAAATAAAAAATTTAGGAAAACATTTTTCAAGTAAACAAATTTAAAGAAAACCTTTTTATCAAAATAAAATTGCTTTGAAAATAACATGTACACAAGGTCTACCACATACCGACGACTAGAACCACATCACATAAGCATCATGTCACAATAGAGCAGGATGGGGAAATCACAATAGGTAACTAGAACTACTGGGAACCTATCAACCTTGTACCTCAGTGATCAAAATATTCATTCAAAAACCAACATCATCCTTTTTCATGATCCACTAGAAGTGAACATATCCCAATGACTAGTGGTCTCCATATCATAGGACAAAACTAATAGTGTACCCATGCACGAGCCACTATAGGGGACCCCATCCCATGTTCTAGTGGTATTCGATCATATCATGTGTTTAGTTAGTGTTGTAGCTTCAATACGTCTAGAATAATCAGAGCCTCAAACCCTTCTGAATCAACTAGCATACTAGTTCTAGTTCACCCACCAAGATACTCATGATTCACTTTGTGAAAAAATTGCATTTCACAAATAACATAAATCATCACTTTCACATACACATTCCAATCATCTTGAACACAAAAATAAATCACCGTTTTCACATTTTGCGTTGATCCAATGATCAAGCTCACATGGAATCCACCCTTTCCATTAACAAAATCACTTCCCATTTCATGCGCACACCAAAATCATTTCAAAATTTATTTTTCACCACATGAACAATTCATGAAACCCATTTGGAAACCCTAAATAATAATTTAAATGAAATAAAATCATTTCCATGGGAAAATCCCATTTTAAATCCATGCACAAACCAAATCCATTTTTAAAATTCATTTCACATCACTTTCACAATTATCAAATCACATTCAAGGTGTAAAACAATAAATCCCACATGCAACAAATCCCATTTATTTTGTAAAACCAACTTTCAATGAATACGCACCTAAAGTCTCTTTGATGAGGCATTTTTCACCTTTTACACAAAGCATAAAACAATTTAAATAATCACCACTATGAGTCTCCCATGAAACATAACCAATTTCATTTCCAAAACACAGCTGTCATCACATATAAATCACAAAACTTTTTCAAAAATTGTTTTCACCACAAAAATAATCTATATAACACACTCATGGAATCAAGAAATAAATCCAACATCAACTAATAATATAAAAGCATATAACCACCTACCTTAAGCTTGTAAACTTATAGAATTTAGTGGAAAACCACAACTGAACCACCAAGAGACCCTATAATGCCATGATTGAACAACAACAATCATGATTACACCCAACAACACAAGATCAGCCCCTCGTTAGGTCAAATATCCCACAGGAAAAGAAGAACCCTAGAAAGAGGGAAGATAAACCTTAGAATAAAAAAGAAACTAAGGAAGAATGAAACTTACTTGATGACTCTTGAAGAATACACAATAAATTCACCCAAAAAATTGAAGGTCTAAGGGGGAAATTAGAAGATAGGGAGGTTCCTAGGGTGAAGAATCCTAAATGGGGAATAAAGGGGAGGAAATATAGTTAAAATTGAATATGTAAAATGGTAAATTTTTAATTTATAAAGACCTAGATAGGTCACATGGTTATCTCGTATAGTTTTCCAATCCATGAAAAATCAATGCGTACCTCAATATCTAAGTGGAATGAAAGTGCACTATTTTCTATGTTAGGACACACACCTAGGTTCCTAGACATGTGATCTAGATAGTACCATTTTCCCAAGCACATAGTTTTCTCAAGGTTGGGGCAAGATTTACCAAACTGTGGGCCAACCGTGTGCCATAAGTTGTTGAGACCAAAATTTACATTTTCACCAAAAAATCCCAAGAAAATAATGGAACCTAATTAATATTGAAATAAAATAGAAATATACCTCAAAATAAAAACATGTATTTGAAAATTATCCCCACCATGAAAACATTTCATCCCCAGAAAATCACTCCAAAGTCTAATCTGAGAACCAAAATGGATAGTCCTCCTCAACCCAGGACTTTTGCTCCCAATTTTCATGATCGTCAATACCATACTGTCAAATAACTCAGGATAAAGTATAGACCTCCAATGAATCATCTTCTCATGATAATCCACACTGGACACTCAAACACATACAAATCAATCTACAACTCCAATTCTTTCCAATTTAGTAATTAAGATAAATCCATGTTATAATTTTTTAACTGAGAGACATAGAACACATAATGAATTGATGTCAAATTGGATGGAAAATACAGGTAGTATTCCACATTAACAAATCTCTTGGTGATCTCAATGTTTTTGACATACCTCAGTATTAACATCCCATACATACCATTCAATGGGGAATCCAGTGGGGGAACTTTCAGAAACACCTGGCCACCCACTGAAAACACTAAATCTCAGAACCTCTAATTAGTTCAATACCTAAGTAGATAGTGTTATTTAAAATAATTATACCTAATAAACATGATTTTATCTGACATTTCCTGTATAAGGATCGGTCCCAGCAATGGGGTCTCACCCGCATAGGACCAACACAAAGGGGATTGACACAGTCGACCATAAAGTTACTCAAAATGATCCATTTTAATTGAGTATTGCCAACTATTGTTATATGAAAACAAAAACCTCCCAAAATGGCTATCCCACAACCCTCCAAAATACAATACACATTCCTAGAGCATGTCTTCCAAGATCTAATTTTCCCTCTCTATCTAACCATTCATTTGATGGTGGTATGTCATACTCAACTTAGCCTACAACTGTTTTTCCTTTTGTAGGCCTTACAAAAATTATGATGTAAAAAGAGGTCTATTTCTGAAACAATTACTAATGGACCACCAAGAGGCCTCACCACCTCCTAATCATACAACGAACGCAACTCATCCACTTTTGTTAAATCCATGATCAGAATTAAATGGGTTGATTTGGTCAGATATAGATAACTAACCAAGTGGAATTCCATCCCTAAGGTGTATGAGGTATGCCACTAATAAAGTCCATGGCGATCTATCCCAACTTCCAGGTAAGAATGGGTAGAAAATGAATCAAACTAGAGGGCTTTTAGTGCTCTGCTTTAACCTACTGACATGTATAACCCTATAATACAATGTTTGATACATCATGCCTTATACATAGCCACAAAAACTACTGATGCACATCATAAAACATCTTGGTAATACCTGTATGAATATCCCATTGAGACCAGTAGATATCCTACATCACCACCTTTTGTAATGACAATGGCACCATGAAGATACCTCTAAATCACAAATCTCCCTTAGGAGACAATGAACATTTACAAGGAATCTCCATGCTATTTGGAAACTATATATAACAATGGCATAGGTCATCACTCAGCTGATCTTGTTGTATCAACTCCAAAAGTGATGGTGTTAGCTGAACACTAGACAATAACACACCTCCACCATGCTTCTTGGATTCCAGATGCATATGACTAAAAATCCCCATCATGTTTAACTAATTACTGGACTCCTTCAATTCTTCCACTGAAAATTTCCTGCTCAAGGAATCATCAACTTCATTTCCCTTTCCTATGGTGTAGACTATATCAATTTTGAACCCCTAAAGATACTCAGCCTCATCACATTGCCTCAAATTCAAGTCTTTCTGGAAGAAAATAGGAACCAAAATCATATGAACTAAATATACCACAAATTTATCCCTAAAAATATAATGACTCCACATCTCCAAGAATGAATCATTATTGTTACATTCAGGTCATGGGTTGGGTTATTATTTTCATCCAGCCGGAGTTGGGGTGAACCATACAACACCACATGTCCATCCTGCATCACCACACACCGAAGACCCATACCAGAAGCATCAATGTAGACCATGTTTACCTTTCCAAACATTGGAAAAATCAAAACAGGGGTTGTGGTCAACCATATCTTAATCTCTTCAAAGGATGCTTGAAACTTTAGGTTCTATTTGAACTTTACAACCTTCTGGGTAAGTGCGATCAGGGATGAAGCAATCTAAGAGAAATCAATGATAAATTCACCTATAATACCCTGTAAGTCCCAAAAATATCTTTATCTCAAAAACATTCTTCGTATTTTTTCATGACATCACTACACTGATCTTCTAGGGGGCCCCCAAAACAACTTTTTCTGAGATCACACGAGCCATAGCTTTTGCCTTCATGATTTATAAGGTTTGCCTATAAAATTTTTCATAGAGACGATGATCCTAGAGAGTTCCCAACATGATCCTCAAATTCCACTCATGCTCCTCCTCGAACCCAGAATAGACCATGATGTCTTCAAAAAATACCATGAAAAACAGTTTTAGATAACTATGGAACACCTTATTCATAATATCCATAAAGATCATTGCATAATTCTTTAACCTGAGAGGAATTAACATGTACTCAAAATGATCGTACCTACTTTATAAGGCTATTTTCAGAATATCCACCTCTCATACTCAGAACTGTTGATATACATAATGCAAATAAATCTTGTAGAACCACCTTTACTACTTAAGTTGATTGAAATAGTCCTCAATATGGGTATAAGGATACTTATTCTTGACCATCACCTTCTTTAGCTTTTGATAATCAATACATAACCAGAGAGATCCATTAGCCTTCTTATCAAACAACACTAGGGTGCCCCTAAGAGATATGATCGAGTGAATGAATCTTTTGGATTCTAAATCATTCAGTTGTACCTTTAATTTTATCAACTAGTTGGAGACATTTAGTATGAGGGAATACATATTGTCTATGTTTCCAATTCCAAATCAATGGTGAACACTACATCCCACTCTGAATGAAAACCAAAGAAATCCTTTGGAAAAACCTCTAAGAACTCATCCCACAAAGGAGGTAATACACCCCTGGGAGTACCATCATTGTCCTCCATCACGAGAAATGAGATCTGAAAAATGAGGTTACCAAACTCTAGAAGTGGAGTTCTAGCATGTCTCAACTGAGGATCTCACTCACCTTGAAAAACTTGGTTACTACCATCAGGTTCCAAGAAACCTACTCATCCCCTATATTATTCAATGTGCAACTGAAAATGCACTATCCAATCTATACCAAGGATTACATCAATGAGGTCCATATCCAAAACTCGGAAAACCCTTCCAACTCAGCCCCTGACATAGTGAGTGTGAAAGATGGACACCTAAAACCCTTCTCTTTCTTCTTACCAAGATGCATTACCAACTCCATCACATAAGGAATAAGATCAGTTGAAAACTTCAATACATCCATGAGATGGGAAAAAATAAAAGAAACATAGGCACCAATATCAAACTGAACAATAGCTAATGAATATGAAATAATAAGGGTACCTCTAACTATCATAGGTATTGTATTCAATTCCACTAGTACTCAATCCACCGCATGAAGTTTCCTAGTATCTGCCTAATCCAGATATTGACCACTTCCATTCAGCTCTACCATGAACTAACTCTACCTAGAAGATGATATATCCCTACCTCCATGGGCTCTAAACGGAGAACCCACTATTCTGGATGGTTTTGACTAGGCAATAATTATTTTTGAAGTGGAAAATCTTAGACCACTCTAATATTGGAATGACACCTGGAAAATTCATGTTTACCATCATTCCACACCGATGGAAAGGTATAGGTGGGTATGAACTGAAAGATCACATGTGTCCCGCCTTCCCACATTGATGGAAAACAACTGACCCATCACATGAATCCACAGATGAAGATATCCCAGACGGATGGCCGAAACTACCACCTCTCCTCTACTCTCACTAATCCTGTTTCCTCATCTTCTCAAATAATCTTCCATTTTCCACTTCTAAAACTTATCTAGAGAAACCATACTTACCTATACGATCAATGTATACCATTATGGAATTATCAACCATCTCGTAATAGGTTTTCTTCTTGAATAAGATGACCTTGTTTCATATTTCAGGCTACAACCCCATCTCAAACATTTGACACTTCAGCTTCTCATTGGAAACAACCTTGGGTGAAAATAGAACTGAAACTGCAAAGTGGTTGGGATACTCCATCATGGTCCATCCTCCCTGGATAAGATCCAAAAACTCCTAGGATGTGGTGAAAGCCAAAATATCAAGACAATAATTATCATTGAAGATGACCTTGAAGTCCTTCCACCCCATCTCCTTGTGCTTTTCATCTTGCACTACTGATTACCACCACTTCCGACTGGGACCTTCCAACATGAACAAAGAACACTTCACTCTGACTACCTCAATATTATCAAGAAACTCAAACATAATTTCTATCTTCTCAAGACACTCCTATTATTCCTGGGGTTTCATACTACCTCGAAAAAAAAGAGGCTTGTTCTTGAGGAATTACTATGTGTTGTCCCTTCTAGGACATGGTTTAGCTTCTCTAAACTGAGTAGGACTAGATCCGACTCTCTTTCCCAAGGCTTGGACAACCCAAACCATAGATTCCACTAGCCTATAATCAATTGGTGGGGGATAAATCTATACAACCTCTTCACATGGTTGCACAGGAATTCTCCAAGGAGTCATATTACTAAAACAAGAAACAAAAAAAATATAAAACAGTCCCATAAATAATGAAAATAAATTCCAACATGATATTATGAGAACCTGAAACACTCCACAATCACTTGGTGTTAATATACAGTTTACAACCTGTATGTCTCACCTAGAGGAGAATTCAAACCAATTACCAACATCCCATGGAAACTAGGGATTTGTGATGAGGTGTGTTGGAAAAATACCCTACTTGAAACCCGAACCTCAAGCCCTAACAATTTTAGATCCAGTCTATCTAGGATTTTACCAAATAACATGACCCAAAAATAGAGATACCATGATCTAATACCATTTTTTCAAAAACCGTGCTAGGGTTCCATCAAACCTAACCCAGCCCAATACAAATCCCTAAGGTCATTCCCAATCCTTATGGGATGGAAACCAGCTCCTAGGTATTAACCATATATTTTTGGGAATGATTTCACCTGAGTAAACAATAAACAACCCATGATAATAAAACATCACAAAATTGACAATCATAACTAAATGAGATACAACAATTTGTAGATTTGATATTTTATATCATTAACCAATACCAAAAATACCACAATGGAAAGGGAATGACTAAAACATTCCAAAAACCTCCAGGAAACAATAGTTCCATCACCCTTAATCCACCACCACCAACACCTTTAAGAATTGGAGCACTAGCAACTGGATCCCCCATCACAACCACAATACATTTTTCCTTTACCTGGGTTGTACAAAAAAAATTATATATACACCCGAAGGTGTATATAGGGTGTGAGCCAAAACCAGGTTGAATGCCACCCAAAATAATGTTTCCATTATATAACATTAGAATAAAAATTGACATTCACTGTTTTATAAAAAAATGAAACATTTAAAAAGATAAAAATTTTAGGAAAACATTTACAATGAAAAAAGAATCAAGTAATCGCTTTTAAAGAAGACATTTTTCTCAAAAGAAAACCTCTTTAAAGAGAACATGTACACCAGGTATACCATGTACCGATGACCACCAATATATAAAATAAGCATCATGTCATAATAGAACATCATGGGAAAACCCTTATAGGTAACTAGGAATAGTGGTGACATATAAACCTCATACCTCGGTGACCAAAATCCTCCAACCAAAACCAACAACATCCTAAAGTACAAGCCACTAGAGGGGAATGTCTCCCAAGGTCTAGTGATATCCATATCATAAGCCAAAAACAATAGTGTTATCATGCACAAGCCACTAGAGGGGATCCCATCCCAAGGTATAGTGTTCTCTAATCATATCACATGTTTAGTTAGTGTTGTAGCGTCAATCCTCCTAAAATAATCTGGGCCTCACCTACTTATGAATCAACTAGTTTACCAGTTCTAGTTCTCCCACCTAGATTCCCAGGATTCCCTTTGTGCTAAAATTCCATTTCACATATCACAAAAAAACATCACATTCACATACACATGTCAACAATCATGAACACATAATCAAATCAAAATTTTCACATTTCACATTGATCAAATGATCAAGATCACATAGAAACCTCTATTTTCCATTAAAAACCACTTTCCATTTCACAAACACACCAAAACCATTATAAATACATTTTTTTTACCACTTTCAGAATTCATGAAACCCATTTGGAAACCCAAAAGGAATAACTAACATGAAATATAACCATTTCCATGGGAAAATAACCTTTCAAATCAATATGCACACCAAATCCATTTTTTAAATCCATTTCACATCACTTTCACAATTAACAAATCACATTTATGGTTTACAGCAAAAAAAACACACATTCAACAAAGACAATTACTTTTGGAAAACCCACTTTCAATGCCTACACACCTTAAGTCTCTTTTCAAACACATTTTACACCTTTCCCACAAAAAATAGAACACTTTAAAGAAAAATCAAAATGAGTCACACATGAAACATAACCAATTGTTTTTCCAAAACCCAACATTCATCATACGTGCATCTCAAAACCTTTTCAAAACATGTTTAACACAAAACAAATCCATATAACACACTCATGGAAGAAAGAAAGAAATCTAAAATCATATAATGATTTAAAATAATTAAATCACCTACCTCAATCTTGTAAACTTCTATAATTGAGTGTAAAACCACAACTGCACCACCAAGATACCCAATAAAGGAAAGATCGAACAACAACCCTCATGATTTTACCCAACAACACAAGATTGAACCCTCATTAGGTCAAACAACCTTCTAGAAAAGAAGAACCCAAAAAGAGGGAAGATAAACCCTTAAAGAAGGAAGAAACTAGGGAAGAAGAAAACTTAAATGAATAATCTTCAATAATCCACACCAAATACTTCCAAAAATTGAATGTCTAAGGGAGAAAGGAGGAAAGGGAGAGGTTCCTAGGGCGAAGAATCCTGAAGGTGGAATAAAGGGGAGGAAACTGGGTTAAAATAGAAGAGATAAAAGGGGTAAATTTATAATTTTTAATGACTTGGATAGGTTTCATGGTTAGCCTTCATGGTTTACAAAACCATATAGAAACCATGGTTCCCTCACTATCTAAAGGGAACAAAGCCACATGGTTTCCTTTGGAGAGTTAATGCTCATCCGCCTAGTCGTGAAACCTGGACAGTGCCATTGTACTAGGAACATGGTTTTCTCTAAGTTGGTGCACAATTTACCAAATTGTGTGTTAACTGTGAAACACCATCTTTTGAGCCCAAAATTTCTATTTTTCACCAAAAACATCTGAGAAAACTGAGGGACCCAATTAAGACTAAAAGAAAATAGAAAAATAGACCAAAATAAAATCATGGATGTGAGAGAAACTAATAAATTATATTAATTATGATTATTTAAAAAATATTTTCCATTTTAATATATTAAATTTCTAAAATTGGTATAATTTAATTTTAATTAAGTGATGAAACTGAAACAATAACTCTTTTTCAAAAAATGAATTTTTAAGTGTAAAAAATAATTTAATTCTATTCATTTCTCTGTAAAAACCATAAAATGAATCTTAAAATATTATATTGAATATATAATCTATAAATTTTGATAAAATTATTAATCAATATATATTAAATTAATTTATTAAGATAAAACACATTGTATTAATAAAAATAGTTTTTTTTGAAGAATGTGTTTTTAAGGCCAAAAAATTAACTTATACCAAAATCTAGTATAGTGATGATTCCTATGTAATTAATTATATTATATCTAATTAAATTACAATTATTTTACTTTAAAATAAAATTCAAAACAAAATGTTACATTTACTCAAAATGAAATGACATTTTTTTGCAAAATTTGTAATTTTTCACTATTCACTAAAAAATAAATATTTTTTGGAAAATCCAAAACATTAAAGATAAGATAATATAGATATTTTGATTCTAAAAATGATATTAATTTCCAAAAATTAAATTTCAAAAAATGTTATAACTTAAATATATATTTTTTAGGAAAAAATTGGATAAAAATATTTTTGAAGAAAACATATTTTCAATGCATGGATTAACCTTATAGAAAATTGAGTACTTATTTATTATAAATTAACAAATAAATTTTAATTAATAAAACCCTTAAAATATATTTTTTATAAATTTTTTATTACTATCCATACATTCGAATTTAACATCACGGTTATAATGGTTTACTATATCATGGTTAATATTGAATTGGGGTTGTGTGTAAAGCAAGATTTCAAATACATCACGTTTTATTTCAAAATAAATTCATATAAAATATTATGGGGTTATGGGAAGCTTAGGGAAAAGTTATGGATAAAGTAAAAATGACATGAGGATATTTATAGGATTTCATATGGTTTATTAAAGTTAAAAGACTTATGCAACATTATGAAACTAACTTTATTTATCTAATTCTTATAGACATAGGAGAATCCCAAATACTAAAGGAGGAAAAAAGAAATGAAAAATAGTGGGATTCAATGATGAAGGGGGATATAGACTCCTTGAATTATTTTGAAACATGGGATCTTTCATAACTTCCATTAGGAAAGAATATGTTTCCTAATAAATAAGTCAGCTAGATAAATGTGGAATTTAGTGGTAGGAATTTTTACATCTAAATGTTAGTTATAAAAGGCTTTCAAAAAAAGTAAGTAGTGTGAATTATTAAAAATTTATCTCTAATTTTTAATCATGAAATAATATGAATGGTTCTTGGAATGGTTATAGAATAAAGAAAACACCTTGAACAATTAGATGTGAAAATGGATTTTCTTCATAGAGATTTAGAGGATGAAATTTATATGGTAAAACCATAAGGATTTAACGAATCCCTAATAAATATGGTGTGAAAAATAGAATGATGTTTGAATAGGATGAAGAATTCACCAAGGTAGTGGAACTATAAGTTTGATGTGTGTATGGTAAAACAAGAATTCTTCTGGTGCAATGTTGATCATTACTCCTATCAGAAGGTGTTTTATGATGAATCTATTATTATACTTCTCTTGTATTTGGATAAAATTTTATTGGAAGTTTCAAATATAAAATGAATTTAAGTGATTAATGTTGAGCTATTTGATATGTTTTAGATAAAGGATCTAAAGGAAGAAAAATAGATTTTGGGGATTAGGATTATAAGTGATTAGAATCAAGAAAAATTTATGTTATCATGGTTGTAGAATATATGGAAGATATTAAAATGATTTAGAATGTCTAGATTCAAACTTACCTCTACTCTATTGGGATGAAATTTTAAACTATGCAAAGAGGAGGTGGTATGAATGAAAGATGAGGATGAGTACATGGAGAAGGTTCCTTTTACAAAAGTAGTTAAAATTTAGATATATATTTGTTTTTTACAAGACTATAAATTTCTCATGTAGAGGGAGTAATTAATGAGTTCATAGAATATCTAGTAAAGGAGAACTGTGAAGTATTAATGTGGATACTCTAACAAGTCATGGATTAAAAGTAAATAGACTTATGTTTCAGAATAAATGACCTATTAAAAGGGTGTTCTTACATGGACTTTGGGGTAGATATGAACACATAGAGAGGTACCATAAGATTTTTATTTACCTATAGATGAACTATCGTATGTTTTATACAAATATTGTGACTCATAGTATACTTATATACCACACAAATATCATATATTTAACTAATGGAAGCATGGAATTATATTTTATAGTTTAAGGGTTTACTATAGGAACACAAAAGGAAGTAGAGAAATGTAATGTTATTCTATGAATGTCATAATTTGATCTATCTTGAAAAAAAATTCTATGTTTCACTCATGAATGAAAAACATTCAGTTGACATATCATTTTATCTAGAATCCTATATAAGATAGAGTAATAAGGCTATAAAAGATAATCAGGAGTTAGAATCAAGATATTTTGATAACAAAGGTTATGGTTCGGTAAAGTATAAGGTATATTCATGCCTTAGAAGAACTTGGGTAACCGTTATGACAAGTAAAAGAGCCTCACTATCTGTTTCTATTGCAATAATGAATATTAAGTGATCCAAGGACCTGATGGTGTTACTGAGACAACAATTCTTATGTGGGATATTATTGGGTTATTGTGATATCTAATTTTCAAAAAAGTCAATATTACTTCTAAAAGGATTGTTTCAAGAGGGTATTTTACAAAATCATATGGAAACATTTTAACATAACTAAGCTAGTTAGAAAGTGTAAATATAAGTGGAATTAAAATTTATAGTGGCTGAGTATAGAAAATTCAAGAGGGTGAATTAAATTTTTTACAAACATGATTTTTACCTGTTAAATAAGTGAAGTTCTGAAGATATGGGTTTTGAATTATCAAAGTAACAAAAACAAATAAATTCAGTGAAATTTAAAATATTTTAAATATATAATTGAACTAAATCAAACAAATTCAGTGGAATCAGAATATCAATAATCACATGAGCCTCATCCTGGTTGGTGAGGACTCATTAAGTGCATCCAGGAGACCCAGGATCAAATCTAGGTGGAGGCATATTTTCATTACTGTAGCAGTACTGTAGAAGGTACTATTTGGAATTATAGCATATGAGACTATTCCCCCGTTTGGGCCTTTGAGCCACCGATTTGATACTCGAGTCCTTTAAGGCCTTCAGGCCACCATAGGCCTTCGGGTTAGTAAGACCTTCAGGCCACCTCAAGGCCTTCGGGCCACCTTAAGTGCAGATGAAAAACAGACAACCTATAAGAAAAAAACATGAGAATGAGGATTAACATAGAGCTTCCACCATTTTAGAAGCTAAAATGATTGCAAGAATGAGAGGGTATGACACCTACCATCGGTACAAGCATGCATGGGAAATCCTAGTCGAACATCACAGAGAAGGTGGAGAGGTGATTTCACGATGAAGATGCTGGGGAGGAGCAGTTTCAAGTAGTTAGTTTGGGATGTATATAATGTCTGAAGCCTATGAGAAATTAATTTCTCTAATGCCTACTGTTCATGTAATACTTACACATATGGTCCTTGTATCGGTTCCACCTCACCCCTTGAAAGGTGTATTCTTAAAATCAATAAAAAATGAATGCCTTTGGGACATTGGATGATAGAATACAAATAAAAATAGAGAATACAAACAATGTGATCGAGTTTTGGATTAAAATCTATAAAATCCTAAACAAGGTTTATTAAAGGATATAATAGTTATTATCAGAATTACTCTTCAAATATAATATATGGTTATAGGAGGATCAATTTACTTGTTCTAAAATGGAAACCTCTTTAACAAAATTGATCAAAATCACAGGCTCTTACCCTAGATATTCTTTGACAAAGTTGAAAGCAAGTCATATCTCTAATCTTCTTCAATTAGAAGATTAGTAGAAAAGTTCCCATATCCCATATTCAAAAAAGGATAGAAAGAATAAGATTTTCCCCCAAATTTCTTATTTTATTAGCAGACTATAATCATCCATGTATTTAACCTCAAGACTTATATGAAAATATATTTTTAGAATAAGAAGTTCATATACCGGAAACTCTTTGATCACAATACAATTAAAATCAAATTATTATTATAGGAAACATATAACATTTACAATGAAATCCTTAAAATCCAATGATCTAAGATCACAATGAAAAACAAAAAATATAGAAGCACTCAAACACTATGTTAGTGTATAACTATGTAATGAAGTTCCATCAACATGATTAATCATAAATACTATTTGATCCTCAAAGCCTTAGACTATTATTTATAGGTTTCAGCATAAAAAAATTTAAACTAAGATTTTCATGTTCTTTAAGTATAGCTATAAATTCTAAAAAAAATCAAAAACTATAACATGTTATTCTATTTTTTCATTAGTTTATGGATATTCAAGATATTTTTAAAAAATAAATTTTTATAATTTGCTCATCTGAAACACGTGATTTGTAAGATAAACCTACACACACTAAAAACATAATATAAGTAATCACAATAGATATATGGAGGTTATTTTCGATTCATTGAAACAAAGTATCGAGAAGATATGTCATTTAAAAAAATGACTCATCTATTACCCCTTTTGGATAATAAAAAAAATATGATAAAAAAAGTAATTTTTAAATGAAATAATAGTTAAGAAAAACCTCTTGTTCTTTTAAAAATTTACCACCCCATTAAATAAATCAATAAAAATTTATTTTTCCTAATAAAATAATTTTCCAAAGCTCCCTCTTGATAAATCGTTTCGTACTTTGTGATACATTTCATCTCATAAATACTTCTACTCATACTTAACCTTTTCCTTATATTAAACATTAATACACACTACTCCCCCTTTCCAATACACTAATATTTTCTCCCTTTGAAATTATTTTTTTATATTATATCCCCATCAATATTATCAAAAATAAAATAAGGAGAGTTAATAAAAATAAGAAATTAAATCTAATAGTGGAATTACCATGTAAGAATAATAAAGTATTGAATGAAAATAAACATGATCCATATGTTCCATGTTGTAAAAGTTCAAAACATAGGCATAATATCTATATAAGAATAATAACTTAACCATATATGAATAGATCAAAGAAAAAATTGTGTTATGTAAGAATAACATTGAATTATACAAAGTTACAAAAGAATAAACTCTACTATAGAGAACTAGAAATATTAAGTAACTATATGATAAACATTAATGAAAAAATATAATTTCTTGAATATGTATTCATATATTCTCAAAAATTAATGTTCTTATGAAATTTATGGTTCGATAATATGTATTATATACACCATTAACATAAACATTAATAACATCTATAAAATATGTTGTACCATGGATATATACATAACTCATTTCAATTATTTGACCATGTACATTGTCTCTAAAATTAAAATTTTCATCCTTATATTCTCTAAATTTTAGAAGTTATACTTGTTTATGTTCATGTATTTAGAACAACTAATGTTCATATGCCAGGTTTTTAAACTACTAGTATTCATCCTTCCTCCCTGAAATAAATGGAGAAAAAAATTTATTACCTAAAATCACTGATGGAAAAAATAGTTTGAACTCACATCTTCAAAACTAAATAGTTTTAAAAAACTAAAATATCTTTATAATATAAAATCTATAAGTTCTGAATGACTTATTATTTTTTAAAGGGAAAATGGTATTATAGGTACCTCATATCTGAAACTTAGTACTGAAATTCATAGGTATTGAAACAAAATAGTTGTTCTAAAAATATGACTTATCGAAAGATGAATAGCCAACTCTGGAATATTTTAGAGATGGTATCAACTATCCTAGATGTTTTTCAAGGTTCTTCCTCCTTGATGTCAAATTAAAAGATAACTCCTTAAGAATTTCAACCTTATACTTAAGTTTTATAACTTTTTTCTAATCATTAAATGATGTTGTAATAGAATTTGATTTTACATTTAACTTGAAATAATGTTTTGAAATAATTTTATTAAAATTAGAATAGTATATATTAACTTTATCATAGTGTTTCATCAACTTATTATATCTTTTCTATATATTAATCATGTATTTTATCATTTACTCCAATGATGCAGTATCATATTTATCATCTGATGAATAATTATAAGCAAAATATAAAGTCATAATAGTCAGATATGCAGAAGAAAACATATTTATAAATCATTTTTCATTCTGAGCAATTGTGGAATAGAATCTAGTTATCTTTCAGTCATCATCTATTTCTAATACACTATTGGAAGATGGATATTCACTAAAACTCTATATATTAATCCCTTTTAAAACATTCATTCCTTTATTCTTAGTGATTCATTTGTCCTATTTATATTTTAATTTTATTTTCAAACAGTCTAGTTCGATGTTCCCTAGATTCTTACATTCATAGAAATTAACATCTGAAGAATATTTTTTATCATATATTATTTTATCATTTTCATGCCTATATCTTAATTCAATTTGATTGTAATTTATTAATTATTCATTCCAATAATTTAATGTATGCATCTTTCTAATTGATAAAATTCACCATTACTAAGATATGTATTGTTATAATATGAATAATTCTAAGATAAATTCTTTAAAATTAAAGGATTTTTAGTATTAGCTGTGAAATTTCTAGTGGAAATCAAAACTTCTTTCTTTTATTTACCTTTTTCAACATCTATCTTCAACAGATTCTCATTTTACATTAATATTTCAATAATATCATCAAGACTCACCTTTGTAAGATACATATTATCATAAATAGTTTTCCTCTTAAATTATAATTCCTTTATAAAAATATTGAAAATATTCTCAACTAGTAGATCATCCATAAATTTATTCTTCCAACTAGATTTTTAATCATTTTCCATAGTCATAAATTATTGATTCATTTAAAAAACTAGTTCTCCCATAAGAAAATCAAATTATTGATAATTTTCATGCAAACTTTCACTTCTAGTCCCCATAACTTTCAATGTTTTAAAATATGTAATTTTAAATTTCCTCCAAACACTATTATATGTCTCAAAAAAAGATATCTTGATATAAATTTTCTGATTTATATAATATAAATGCGTATTCTATACATAGTAATTTTTTTGATATTCAATATCCTATTCTGTAGTAAAATTTAGATTTTATTTCTTCTCAATCATGTAATTTACAACCATCATCTAGTAATTATACACACTATGGTTAATAAAAATCATTATTTTTTACCTATAATACTCTTAATTATCTGTATAAAAATTGGTGTCTAACTAGGATTTAAGTTCCCAAATATCCAATAGGTAAGCCTTCTGTAGAAAAAATCTGGACACTCTTATACATTAGTATAATTAAAAATAGACTAGCCCTAATACTAAATGTTTTCCTAGTATTGAAGCTTCAATAGGGGAGAATATAAGTTTTATTTAGGATTAATAATTTTTTACTTTTAAAAAAAGTAAATCTTGGAAGATATAGGTTCTGAATTATCAAAGTTACAAAAACAAAAAAAATGTACTATAATGTAAAGGATAGGTAAGATACAACTTCATCGAATAAAAGTTGAAAAACAAAAAAAATAAATAATAAAATAAAATGTAAATAATGTGATAGAGTTTCAGATGACAATTTTTAAATTCCAAAATAGGGTTTATTAATGGATATAATATTTTCTATCCCTAGAACTCATTTGTTTCAATGAAAATAGGAAGGTGGATCATTACCCAGATTAAAAGGTACATAGGTTTTGGAATAAAAACTTATTTAATAAAATTATCATAATTTTATACACTTACCTTGAAGATTCTTTGATATATTCAAAATAAATAAATATCCAAGGACCTCTTCGATTGGAATTTTAGAAACACATGTTCCAATCCTTGAAATTTTTTAGAAAATGTCATAAATACAAAACTCCTACCCCAAAATTCCTATTTCATTAGAGAATAAAAATCAGTCAAAACCTTATCCACAATAATTCTTTGAACATAGAAGTTAAAAATCAATAATTCTTATCCCCAAAAATCATTTATCATAAATCAGTCAGAATTAAATGATAATAATAATAAATATAGATCTTTTATAATGAAATCCTTACAAAAATAATCTATAATATCATATTGAAAAACAAAACAAACAGAATTAATCAAACAATGGGGTAGTTACCAACTCTCAAATAAAGGATAATTAGTGTGAGATAGAATAAATTGTATATGGTACATGAAGCATATAAATATTATTAATAGGAATCGATCATAAAAAACTCATAGTTTTAATTTATTAGTTCTTCATGTACAACTACCATTTAACCCAAATTTTGAATCCCCAATATGATATCTTGTTTGTTCACAAGTTCAATTAAATTCATGATTTTTCGAAAGCAGGCATGTCTAGAATTAGTTTAATCAAAACATGTGATTTGTAAGAAAAATATACTCACACTAAAAAAATACTAAAAGTAATCAAAACTAAAATATATTTTTATTTATAAAAAAAATTATCTAAAAGTTATATCATTTATAAAAATGATAAAAAAAATGGATAGAAAATTTACAACTGAATTTGGATAAAGAAAGTGTGGAATGAGAATATAACTTATATAGGATTAACTCGGAATGAATAATTGATAGTAATGTAATGACCCTTAATACAGTAACCCGGAGTTAGTGTATTACTTTATTATCTTGGAATAAATACAAATGTGTAAAATCCATAAGGACCAATCTTTTTAGTAGTTTTGAATAACCAGATACATATATGATACCCATTTTATATTGGGAAAATAATATAAAACCTAATACAGAAGAATAGAAAAAAAATTACATTCTTGAAAAATTATTCAAATATCACGTCTTCATATCCTAAGGAAACGAAACAAAATAAGGGTGATCCCAAATGTTTAGTAAGGTTTTAGTAAAGAGGAAGCTATCATGAATCAATAATTAATAATCAATATGTAAAGTTAAATAACCAAACACACATGTCATTTAAAAAACTTAACTTCGTGAATGAATAAGGAATTATCAATATAGAATGGTAAATAACTGAATACACATTCCATTTAATCAATAAATTGAGAATGAAATGAATACAGAGATAATATCACTGTGAAAATATGATTGATAATAATGATTAGATTCTTAATGAATTAAATTCTTAATTATTGGATTTCATGATCTCAGAAATCCTAATACCTCTATTTTCAATACCTTTCACACAAAATATTAAATACTACATGTTGAAACATGTTTAATTTTTCTAACTTATTTGTCTCATGAGACCTAACGATGCATCGAGGGGCTATATTATATGGCTAACCACCCATCACTACAAGTCAAAAAATTACTAAAATATATAATGATTGATTTAATTCAAGAATAAATATTCATTGTCATCATATATTTGTATTGAGTTAAGGAAACAGATTTATCAATATTTCATAGTTAATAAAATAACTTTAAAAGTAAAAACTGTATGTAAAAATGGTATATGGTTTTTGAAATAATCATATCCATCATTAAATAATATGAATATTTAATATAAAACTAATTTCTAATGAAAAATTATTACAATAAAGATATTGTTTGAATAGAAAGATAATAATCACTAAAGAAATTGAGATTGTGCATAACTTCTTACCACTTGGTAATTTTCAAGTAAAATAAATTTGGATGAATTAATTCTAATTGAAACTTAAAATACCATGAATTATTAAGGAAATATTTTATTACATTTCAAAGGAATTATAAACATCGTATAAAATAAATTAGGTGCATGACACTAAAATATGCCTAAATGAAGGGAAATTCAGATGAATTCTATTACCCCATGCTTCCTTTTGGGTGAATATGATTTAATTTAATGTATAGTGATTTTAAACAAGTTATTAAATTATACCAAAACCATATTACTATTTATAATATCATATATGATCTCTTTCTAACATCTTATCACCTATTTTTTAATAGTATTTAATTATTTTAATAATTTTCGTAATTAGTTAACATGTTTTCTCATGCGTGTTTTTTCATAAAAGATCTAGTTATTGTGCATATTATATAGTTTAATTATCTAAAAAACAAAAACAATTAAATAATTGTCATATATATATATATATATCAATTATACTTTTAAGAACAATCATAAAATATGGTTTTGATAAATGAATTATGTTACGATCATAGAGATGGTAGGTCATTGATAAAACACATTTTTATTTAATATTTTATTGATAATAAGTGATATAATTTCCTCACATTGTGGTAAATGTTTTCATTTATGAAATATTTGGGATTTGATCATTCATTTGGAAATTTGATGATAATTCTAGTTTTACCCTTAAAAATTCACTGTAGCATTTTAGACATACATATTTTGATATGTTTTATTTGAACTTAAAAGTTTTTAAATATGTTCCCTACTTAATGTAATACAACTTTAATTTATGATATTGGAGATAAATCATTCATTTGTTTGTTGAAAATGGGTCATGAAGTCAAAGTTGGTATGGACTCTCTAGAATGGACATGGGTTCTGTATTTGGGCCACAATCTCTTCATCTATTCTTGGATTAGACCTAAATTTTGAGAGGATATCTATATTTCATTTTCTCACAAATCATTAGTATGTAAGGAGAGCTTATTCACACGTTTTGGTGGTCAAATAAGTGGTGCAATTTGGCTTAAAATATTTGTCTGAATTTCCCCATTCACAATTGAAACCACTTGTAACCTAGACTCCTATCCACTCTATAAATTGGTATTTTTCTTATTTGAAGGTTTTTGGACGTGCCTAAGAAGATTGGGATCATATTTTAAGTGGTTATTTTCAATTTCATTTAACCATTGGAGGTGGAAAGCGTTCAAGCTAGGATCTTCTACAAAATGCTCTTCTCTTCCTCTTCTTTGTTGTAATATTTTTGTTCTTTCAATAAAATTATTATTTTGTCTTCTATTTATTTTATTTTACTCAATTTTCTTCTTATTTTATCTTCCTATTTGGTCAGGAATTCTAGCGTATAAGTGTGATTGGGTTGTACCCATTATAAAGTATTGCAAATGCAATTCGCTTCTACGATGATTAAACCACCCATGGAAGAGTTGTCTTTTTAGTAATCAATTTATCTCTTAACTTATTCATTCATTCATTTTGACTCAATGAGATAATATATTTCAATTAACATTATATATTAATTGAGTTTTCAAGATAAATGAATCTGATAAATAAATTTAACAATTTACACAAAAACACGTGAGGTCAAGGTTTGTGTAAATTGTGAGAGTGCGATCTTAATCGGTAATAAAAGACCACACAGGCTAAATTTGTAGAGTTAAAATATAATACCTAAACTCAATTAATACTCATTTCTAGAGTTTATATGTGCTCTAATTAACCACTTACCATAATCTAACATAAGAACATCAATTAAAGAAGGGTGTTGTGATTGCTTGTTCTGAAGCTAGCCTAGGGTTTAAGTAATTTCATCTTTATGGTTAAGTTAACTCCCGTTAGATTTGAGGGTTAACAAATTAATGGATTTTAATTAAGTGGATTTTAATTTAAATGATAATGATAAATAATTAATTGAATATGTATAGTTAGATCAATTAATCCTTTTAAATATTTTCTAAAAAACATCTTCTTGTTGTTTCATTTTAATCAAAATTCATTTTATAAATAAAAATTTGAAAATGGGATATTTTTTCAGAAAACTTCTTTTATATTTATAAATGATAAGAAATCCCCTTAATTTTAATTAGTATTATTGTTTAAATTTATTTTATTTTCAAAATACCTTTAATATGTTGTTAAATTTACATCCTCCTTTGAGAGACGACCTTGGTCAGCCACTCTGCTACACCTAAGTACCCCAAAAACAATTAATCATTTGAGGGTTCCCACAACAGTGCCTTTAAAATTGGTGTCATTATAGTGGAGGAAAGTAATTATTTCAACCAATTAGAGGTATTAATTTTATTTTTTATTTAATTATTTTCATCTCCTCTTTATTTCTTCATTCCCCTTTCTCATGTTTTTTTTCTCTTTATCTCTTCTTTTATTTTTATCGGACCAACTCAAAATTATATTATTTTTATTATGGTCCACTTTTATTCATTAATTTTTTTATCTTTTATTGATTTATGACATGAACTAATCCCAAAGATCTCTTAGATATTGACCCTAAGGTTGAACACAACCTTAGGGATCAAATCAGACATTCTAAGTCTATGGGACATTTCAACATTAAACTGGTAGAAGAATTCCTCCACTCCAAGAACATTGAAACTAGAAAAACTTCTATTTGAAACCTAAAACAAGAACCAATGGATGAAAAAATTTACAATGAACTTAATAGATACTTTCAATAGTTGGTTTCACCTGATATTAATTATCAACAAAATTTCATTGCATAGTCAAATCTTGAATTGGACTTTGAATTGAAATCTGGAAAAATTCACCTTCTTCATAACTTTAAAAGATTATCTGGTGAGTATCCAAACAAACATTGAAAATAATTTATTGTTGTTTGCTAAACGCTTAAACCAAGAAATGTATCTGAAGATAAAATAAAACTAAGATCATTCCCATTTTATCTTGATGGAGTTGCAAAAGACTGGATGTATTATTTACAACCTGAAGATGTCACATGTTGGAACCTTTTTAAATGTCTTTTCTTGCAGTTATTTTTTCTTGGATCAAGGACCACTTTCATTCGTAAGGAGATCTCATGGATCTAACAAGCCTGAGGGGAGTCGATGTATGAGTACTGAGAGCGATTCAAGAAGTTGTGTGCAAGATTCCCATATCACCAAATCAATGAGTAACTCCTCATCCAATACTTCTATGAAGGAATCACACCTATGGAGAGGAGCATGGTGGATTTTTCGGTTGGAGGATAATTGGTAGAAAAAACACCGGCAGCTGCACATGCGTTGATTGACAAGATGGAACAAAACTCCCAACAATTTGGCGATCGAGGTACACTACATGTTAGAGGAGTACATCGGGTAAGTACTTCCTCTCTTGAAAATCATTTGAGTGATACTAAGTTATAATAATTGAACACTATGGTATGGCAGAATTATTTGGCTCAAAAGACATCCCAACCCCCTCCTTCAAGACATTGTTCCATTTTCACTAAGACAAGCCACCCAACTGACTGTTTATCCTAACTACAAGAAACAGATGATTGTGCAACATTGTTTCCTGGGTGACCATATCAGCTATAACAACAACCATATACCCAAAATAAATTTGATTCCTTTTCTCTAACATACAACCAAGGGTGGAAAGATTAATCAGACATAAGGTATAGCTATGGAAAACAACAAAGGCCCCCTTTTCAACAAAACTTCCAGCAGCCTCCACCTTACCAATAGGGTTTCCAACAACCCCAAAGTCAATTTGAAGCTCAAGAATAAAAAATTCAATAATAATGGAATTCTCAACCAAATGTAGATTCTAACACTGATTATCTTTTGAAACAAATTATTCTTAATCAATAGAATGAGCTAAAAATTCAAGGTTCAGAGTAGAGAGAGTGAAAGACAAAAATGAGCCAGATTACCACCACCCTCCATATATTGGAAAGTAAGAACTTTGGAAACCTTCCTTCCCAATCTAATTCAAATACCAATGGGAATTTTAGTGAAATCACATTGAGAAGTGGGAATCAAATGAATGATACATCTGTACCTACTGTTCCACTGGGATTCACCTCAACTTCGAAGAAGCCTCATTCCATACCAACTGATGAGAAACCAAAGGAGAAAGAACAAGGTAAGAAAAATATTGATGATGTTCCTCCTAAACCCCTTCCCTTTCCAAACAAGGTTGTAAAAAACAAGAATATGGCTGAAGAGGCGATACAAAAAATAATTTTTGGATACATTCAAGCGTAAGGAGATCAACATCCCTCTATATGAAGCCATTAAGATACTCCCAAGGTATAAAAAATTCTTAAAATAACATTGTACCAATTGAAGAGGGCTCAAAGGAAATGAGAACATAAATCTTGGAAGGAATATTTCATCCCTCATTACACCAACTCTAAAAATGCCAAAAAAGTGTAAGGATCAAGGGACATTCATTACCCATGCACCACAGGGTATTTGAACTTTTATGAAGCACTTTGTGATTTAGGAGCTTCTATAAAAGTGATTTATCACTCTGTATTCTCTTCTTTTCAGGTTTGTGAGTTGAAGCCGACAAGAGTAGTGGTGCAGTTGGCAAATAGAGATACAGTATATCCAACATGAGTCCTTGAGGATGTACTTGTCTGGGTAAGAGACATGATCTTTTCAGTAGATATCTATGTGATTAAAGTGGAGGATGATCAGGTAAGTTTACATGATTCCATTATCTTAGGTAGGATCATCCTCAAAACTAAAAAAACAATCATAAATGTTCATGAGGGTACACTTTCCATAGTGTTTGGAGATGAAGTTGTGATAATTAATGTTATGGACTCCATGAAGTACCCCTCAGAGGACCATTCTTCATTTGTTATCTCACATTTTGAACCACCAAATAAAAATCCCATGGAATTTTATTAGCCTATGCTTAGAGATATTATGAGTATTGGTTCTATATTGATGTCTAAGAGCACTTACACACCTGTTTCTAATGCACCAAACTATCTTAGATTTGATTTTGAAATGGATTCATACTTTGATTATGATCATGTGAACTCTGATTGTGACATGGATATTTCATATGATGATGTTTTTTATGCATTATTATCTGATTTTGATGATGATGGTTCTGGTACTAATGTTTATTGTGCACATATTTCATTTCCCTCAATGTGTCCATCCATACACCACCCCCTTACATTCACTACCACAAAACTCGGTAAGGCATGCACCTGCCTTTATCAGCACTAACAGTAAAGTGCTGATAAAGGTGTACCCTTTATCAGAGCTTTTTTTAGCACTGATAAAGGTTGTATTTATCAGCGCTTTTCATTTTAGTGCTGATAAATACACCCTTTATCAGCGCTTTTTTACTAGCGCTGATAAAGGCTCACACGGATTTTTTAAAAACCCGCGGGTCCTCTTCCTCTTCCCTGCACCCGGTCAAGCTCTCGCGGGATCCCTCCTCTGTGCCGCTGCTGCCTCCTCCTCCTCCTCCTCCTCCTTCTCCTCCTCCTCCGGTCGTCGCCTCCTCCTCCTCCGGCCGCCGCCTCCTCCTCCTCTTCCTCCACCGCGGCCTCGTCCTCCTCCTCCTGCACCGGCGCTTCCTCCTCCTCCACCAGCGCTTCCTCCTCGTCCTCCTAGTTCGCAGCCTCATCCTCCTCCTACTCCACCGACGCCTCCTCCTCCTCTTCCTACTCCGCTGCCTCCTCCTCCACCGCAGCCTCCTCATCCTCCTCCTCCTCCTCCTTCGCTGCCTCCGCTGCCTCCGCCCGGCCTCTGCGCTGCCTCCGCGCTGCCTCCGGTGCCTCTGCTGTCGACACCTCCTTCTCCTCCACCACCGGGTCCTCCTCCTTAATGTGATTCAAATTGAATTTTCATGAATTAATTATGTTTGGAATGGGTAAGTGTTTGGCCAACTATTCTTCATGTTGAATCTTCAGTTTCCATGGGTGGTTTGGGATTGTGGTTATGTTTTGATCCAGACTATGGGTTTTTTTTTATGATTTCCCACTACTTAATTAGATTTATTTAGTTATTCTTATGTTTTGGTGTTTTCATTTGGTTCATGTATCTCTTTATCTCCCCACGAATGATTATCTTATGGCTATTAATTTTGAGATGGGTTTGAGGAAATATATCAGATTTATTCTTATTGTTCTAAGTCTACCAACCTATTTTTAGGTGTTTCCCAAGGTATTGATGTGAGAGGCAAATTTTAATTGAAATATTGGTCTCAATAGTGTTCCATTAATGTGTGGTGTAGGCTCCACTTTTTAAGGGCTCTTAGTTAAAATAAGAGGCTTCAAATAGTGGAGGATCACATCCTAAAAGAAAGGGGGATTCTTAATAGGGAAATAATACATAGACGAGTCTAATCCAGAAAAAATCAATTCAGTAGAGGTCATTCATGAGGACTCATAATCTTGGTCAACCACAATTTGAGGTGATTTTTTTTTAATTCTTCTATAGTATTGGTTTCATTTCAAAATGGTGAATCCTAGTCATTAATTTCACATATTTTTTTATTAATTGGTTATGACGGCAGAGTTTACGAATTATTTCATGTATTGCCTAACCCTTTGGGTAGGAAAAATGGCCATGGTTTCATGTTTTTTGAGAGTTGTGTTGTGGTACTTGGCATGGAGGAAATTTCGGAATTCCATGTTTTGGACCTGGTCTTTTCCGACCTCATTATCGTCTTGGATTTTTTATTGGATTTAGTGCACTAGATGACTATTATCACCATTGGGTTCAGTTACTTACTCTTAACATGAGATTCCATGTCTTTTATGGAGATTGTGATCTATAACCATGGAGGGTATGACAAGTTGCTTCTATGTTATGGTTCATGTCATATAATTTTTCCAAGGTTTTCCTTGGGGTTGTTGAGAAGTGTTCTTCATGTGAAATTCCAGTGGTCATGGAAAAGTACACAAAATAATTTCTAGAGGACTTCATGGGATAACCTCCCCAATGAGTGTTTGTGTTTTCTATCTATTTGATTCACAGGAAGATCCCATTTTCCATTCTATCACATCATAAGGCTCTGGCTGATTTAGAGGAGCTAAAAGATCAGCTAGAAGATCTTTAGGGAAGTGGTTCTATCTATATGATCATGTCACTATGGGATTTTCTAATTCTGTTTTCAATGAAGTCATATCATAGCCTATTAATTTTAACAGTCTACCGTAGTTATAGGCAGGTGACAGTGATGAATAATTACATATTTCCTATAATTGATGATTTTTTTGACCATCTTATAAGGTTCTATTGGTTTTTGAAAATTTTCTAGAGATCAAGGTACCAACAGTTGAGGGTTTGGGAAGAGGATTCTCAAAAGATAGATTTTTAAAGTCGATATGGAAATTTAAAGTATTTATGAATTCCATTTGGGATCACCAATGCTCTATCTATTTCATGGACCTAATGAACTATATCTTTAATATCTTTCTAGACACCTCCATTTTCTTTTTTTAGAATACTTCTCGGTGTATTACAATATATAGGAGGAGTACTCCGATAATCTGGAGGTTGTTTTGGGTGTTTTTAGAGAGCTTTGTCTTTATTAAAATATTATAAATTCCCCATATTTTGTTTAAGAAGTATTGTTTCATGGTCACATTATTTCCTTGGAAGGAGTTCTAGGTTATCCAGAAAAGGTTCGAGAAGTCATTTCTCCTCTAACCTATATACTCATCCTATGGATTTCAAATAGGATGAATATAAATAAAGAATGGATGAATGCCAATCGGTTGACAAAAGAGTATGAAGAGGGCGTGAAAGAATTTATCAAGTTTGCAAAAGATCATGCATGTGACTCTTCTCAAATCCTTTGTCCATGTTTACGCTGTTGTTATTCAAAACAAATTAGTCCAGATGAGTTGGAAGTACACTTGATCTGTCACGGAATAGATCAAAGTTATACATGTTGGAATAAACATTGGGAAACAATGAATGTAAGTAGTGACTGGGGTGACACTGCGTTTTATGGATCATCTGATATGATTACAAACATGAACAATGAAGATGAACGTATGGAGGATGTGATTACAGATGTGAATGATGATGAAGATCGTATTGAGAAAATGACAAGGACCTTCGAAGATGAACTTCGTGATTGCTCAAAATTGTTTGAGAAGTTAAAAAGTTGTGCAAAGATGCCATTATATGCTGGTTGCACTAAATATACAGCAGTGTCAGCCGTACTGAAGCTGTATAATTTGAAAGCAGATAACGGGTGGAGTGACGACAATTTTATGAAACTACTTTCCCTCTTGAATGACATGCTCCCAGAAGACAATGAGCTCCCGAGCCGAACATACGATGCCAAACGAATGATACGCTCTATGGGTATGATCTCTGAAAGAATACACGCCTGCCCGAATTACTGTATACTGTTTCGCAAGGACCACAAATCACATAAAGAATTCCCAAAGTGTGGTGCTTCTCGATACAAGAAAGATGAATCTAGTCCTACTAAAGTTGTATGGTACTTTCCAATCATTCCAAGGTTTAGACACCTATATGGAAGTGAGGAGACTGCATAACAATTAACATGGCATGCAGATACAAGAATTAAAGATGGGATACTACGTTACCCGGCAGACTCTCCTCAGTGGAAGAGAATCGATCATGAGTATCCTGAATTTGGAAACGAGTCGAGAAACCTTCGTCTTTCGTTATCTACAGATGGAGTGAATCCTTTTTGTTTTCAAAGCAACAGTCATAGTACATGGCTGGTTATGTTGATAAATTATAACTTACCACCATGGTTATGCATGAAAAGAAAATACATCATGTTATCTATGCCTATATCAGGACCAAAACAACCGGGTAATGATATTGATGTTTATTTAGCTCCACTGATCAAATATTTGAAATTATTGTGGGATTCAGGTGTTACATTGTATGATTCTTACAGAAAGGAAGATTTCACTTTGAGAGTCATGTTGTATGGGACGATAAATGACTTTCCTGCTTATGGAAATTTTTCAGGATATAGCATTAAAGGAACTCAAGGTTGTCCCGTTTGCAAAGAAGGTACACAATCAATTAGGTTGAAACATTCATCGAAAACCGTGTTTCTAGGACATCGCAGATTTCTACCGCGACGAAATAAGTACCGTTCTTGGAAGACATCATTCGATGGAAGTTTAGAAGAACGTACAACACCGTCTCCACTAACAGGCGATCAATTGTTTGAGAAATTTAAAAATGTGGACACTACTTTTGGTAAACCGGCTTCGAAAAACCTTACAATAATCGGTTGAAAAAAGAGATCAATTTTTTTTGAATTACAATACTGGAATTGTTTGTATGTAAGACATTTTATTGATGTTATGCATGTAGAAAAAAATGTATTTGACAGTGTTATCAGCACGTTGCTAAATACATCTGGAAAAATAAAAGATGGAATTAAGGCTAGGTTGGACATGGTTGAGATGGGAATACGAGAAGAGTTGGCACCAGTGAAGGGTGAAAAATGAACATTTCTTCCTCCTGCTACTTACACTCTTTCCAGGCAGGAGAGATATCAGTTTTTCAACTTCTTTAATGATGTAAAGGTTCCAGAGGGGTATTCGTCAAATATCAGTAACCTTATGTCAATGAGCGACTTGAAGTTAAAAGGTATGAAATCATATGACTGTCATGTTTTGATGAAAAATCTCATTACAATTGCTTTACGTTGCATTTTTTCCAAGAATGTCTTCCATACATTAACGAAACTGTGTTTCTTCTTCAAAGCTATATGCAGCAAAGTTATAGACCTGGCGAAATTGCCAGCTATGGAAAAAAGAAATTGCCGTCATATTATGTGAATTAGAAATGTTCTTCCCGCCTTCATTTTTTGATATGATGGTTCATTTGATGGTCCAATTGGTGAGAGAGATTCAACTATGTGGTCCTGTACATTACAGATGGATGTACCCCATTGAACGGTATATGAAGATTTTGAAAGGGTATGTCAAAAATCGAAGTCGGCCAGAGGGTTGTATTGCAGAGCGATATATTGTTGAAGAAGTCATTGAATTCTATACCGAATACTTTTCTGGTGTGAAAATCATTGGCTTACCGAAATCTCATCACACTGGGCAGCTTGAGGGTGAAGGAATTTCTGGAAGAAAGGTTGTCACAATCAATATTACAGATCGGGAGCAGGCCCACCTTTATGTTTTTCATAACAGTTTCTACGTTGACCCATATGTTGAAATCCACAAAGAAATTCTTAGGCATTTGAATCCATCAAGGGCTGAAAAATGGATATCAGATACACATAATCGACAGTTTATAGGATGGTTTCGAGATCATATTTTTAAGCAGTCAGATGAAAATCCAAAGTCAATTTCGGAACGACTTCGATGGCTAGCCGGAGGACCAAGTGTGTATGTATTATCTTAAAATGCTTATGTAGTTAATGGTTAGACATTTTATACTAATGAACATGATAAAGACAGTACCATGCAGAATAGTGGGGTTAAACTTGTGGCTGAAGTGATGCATGTTTCTGGTGCTAAGGACAGAAATCCAATTTATGCGAATAAGTCATACTTTGGCATCATCAAACAAATATGGGAGTTGGATTATATGGAATTTCAAGTTCCGATATTTCAATGCAAGTTGGTTGATAACAGGAGTGTTGTTAAAATAGATGAATTGGGATTCATGAATGTTGATTTCAGTAAGGAAGGGGAGAAAGAAGAACCATTTATAATGGCATCACAGGCAGTGCAAGTATTTTATGTTCCAGATCCCGCAAACCGAAACTGGTCAATTGTTCTGTTATCGACCAAAACAGCTGAAGGGTCAGATGAAAATTCAACGGAAGATGACCCTTTCATTGGGACTTCGCAATCATTTTGCAGTGGTCCCAATGTAGATGACGTTTTGTATGTCATAGGAGACCACAATGAAGGGATATGGATAGTTGATAGAGGGGTCAAATCCCTTCATACTTTAAAAAAAAGGGAGTTCAATAATCAGGTTATTGATTTTTATTGTAATATAGATTGTGTTACATTATGTTATTATCTGTTCGCTGCTGCTTTTATGTGATCTAAATTAAATTTTAAACCAGTTCTGCAGATAATGACTTCTTCACCTGCTGATGCACCCAATCCCGAGACACAACACGTCTCTCAACCTGTTGCAGCTTGTCCCACTGCTGACGTACAACAGGTCTCTCAACCTGTTGCAGCTGGTGTCAGTGCCGATGCTAGCGCTTCGGAGAAACATAATGATGATGCAGAAACTGAGGAAATGGTAGGCGATGAAACCCCAACGAAACAAAAAAAAACAGGTGCGTCGTAGTTTGATAGTTTTAGAAAAAATCCTTAAGGCAAAAGAAAAAGGCATCAAATATGAGGTGGGATGGAATAATCTAGGCCAGTATGTAAACCCCAACAAAGCCATGTTTAGTAGCTACATTGGAATCGTCACTCGACAACGCGTGCCGATTGACGTAGAGTCGTGGCACCATGTTGTCAGCAGGTTGAAAACATTAATGTGGGAAGAGATTACGGTAACATTATGATATCATCTATTTAATTTATTAAAATAAAATAAAATATTGAAATATTGACTAACCCTTCATCATCTGTTGCAGAGTGCATTTATAGTAGACGTTTCGCACAAAGAATATGTTTTCAGACTGGCAGGAAGGATTCATATAGGCTTTCGCAGCATTTTAACGAAATATCATCTGAAATATGCCGAAGGGAAAATCAAGCCGCACCCGCCTCCTCTTTATGCACACTTGATATCCCAAGGAACGTGGGATGCGTTTTGCAACCGTCGTGCGAAACAGAATTTTCAGGTACATTGTGTTTGGTTACATGTTGTGTAACGTTGCTTGTATTCATCACATTGATTGATAGGTTTTTATTTATGAAACAGCAACTGAGTGCTGAAAATAAAGAACGGGTAGCAAAACCAGCGTACCCCTACTGTAAAGCAAGGTTGGGGTACGCTTTAGTTGAAAAACAATTGGTATGTATTTTAAAAGTACTGTAATAATTTTATGTGGCATAAAACAACACTATAACCATGTTTCTCTGTTTATATGCAGATTGATGAAGCAAAATCTCAAGTCACTTCCATTCCACGCCATGTGCTATGGAAGGAGGCTCATGTTAATAAAGAGGGGAAACTGATAGATGAAAACACACAAAAAGTGTGGGAAGCATGTGTAAGTATGACATAATATAAACTTGTTTTGCTTTAAATCACTATTACATAACGATGCTTACTTATTTTTTCATATTTTCTATTTGACATAGTCACAGGAATCAACAACACCCGCACCGGATGCAGACATACTTTCAACGGCCTTGAAACATCCAGAACAGTATGGCCGCGTCTGAGGTGTGTGTTTTGGGGTGTCACCCCGGACATATTTTCAAGAAAAAAAACAAGAGGATGAACAAACTAAAGAATTGCATGTAATGAGAGATAAAGTAGCTAACCTTGAAGAACTAATCCAAACTCAGGGAAAGATGCTAACGAGTTTGATGGAGGAGAGGCGAAGAGAACAAACAACTCAAGAACAACCCCCGCGAGAAGATCCACCCCTCACCAGCTTTGAGGAGAGCCATTCCCCTCAAAGAAATGACTTAACCGAGGTAATAAATGTTATAATATTCGTTTTTTGTGAGATGTGAATCACATAGACACTGATACCTTTCATGTAATGATATTCTGCAGGGTGAAAATGACTGTGATTTATATCTGTCAACTCCCACCCATCGCCTTGTAGCGAGGGCTACGGTGTTCAATATGCATAATGACACGCTACACTCCAGACCACTTCCAACCGATCATGTCAAAGTGTCGATTAACGTAGCTCATGAGCCGATCGCCGAGCTACCTGTTCCAAATGATGATGACGACATTCATATGGTGGAAAAACCTATTAGAACATTCGTTGCATGGTCGTCGAATCTTGTAAAAAAATATGTCGAGCAGGAGGTATTCATTTCCAGTTCATTTTTCAAGCAGAACCTTTAACATTAAATTAGAAAATGGATGAACTGATGAATGTTATTACAGAAGGATAAAATGGAGAAGCTAAAACAAAAGAGCGGCTCCAACATTGGATCAACCAACCGATCAAAACGATCTACTGAGAGCGCATTCACCCCGCTCATTCTATATCCACATTTAATATCATTGCAAGCTCATGTGGATACGAAAATGAAAGACGGAAAGAGTCATACAATTGTTTGTGAAAAAGATATGTACGGAGAGGAAACAATAGATTTCATTAGTGCAGACGCTGTTTTTGAGATCATCACATACGACTAGCTAGGCGCCTCAGTTATAAATGTATACATGAGGTATGTTTTCATGATTTGATTTTACAGAAGCTGATATACTTTTATAATTATGGATAAATACATCTCATATTTTTCACCGGTGTATATATGAAAAAAAATTGAAGGGATTTTCCCATGAATACAAATTTGTACTCGTTAGTCCTCACACCATTTCTACACAATGAACTGAAATATATTCTAATTTTCAGGCTGAATTGATGTCAAATCTACTCAGAACGTTTCAAAGAAGAATTACGACTGACAGGCTCTTTTTAATACCAACGATGCAAGGGTAAAACTCTACATTTTAATCATATAAATTATATTTTCATTTATATCAGTACTTATTTATTTTTGTGTTTTCAGGGGACATTGGATGCTCATTGCAGTCAATTTGGATACTCCAAAGATTTATTTTCTGGATTCACTGCATGGATATCCAACTAACCGACCACAGATGATGGCGATTTTTAATTTGTAATACACTAGATCCAACATTTTAGAACTAAATATCTAGTTATATAATTTATATTATCTTTTAATGAGGATTTTGTTATGATAGGGCGGTGTATGAAAATCGTCTAAAGGCAGGAATGAATCCAGGGCATAAGGACGAAAATACCCACAAGATCTACAAATGGAGAAGTATCTGGGTATATATAATTATATTTCACTATCCAAATACATATAAAAACAAATTACTTATTTTTATCGATGTTTCTGCAGTGTCCGAAACAAACAAATGACAAGGACTGTGGTTATTATGTTTGTAAATTTATGAAAGAGATCGTATTTCATGAACAAACTAGCATCCCTGAAGAGGTATTTTTGAAAATAATTACTACTTTATTTAAAATAATTATTAATCCTTTTTGTATTTATATTTTTTCAGTACTACTATGACTGTCGCAAAAACTCCTATTCATAAGATGATATAAATGTCTTTAGAAACGAATGGGCATCGTACCTGATGGAAGAATGTAAACAAATAGGACAATGAAGGTGAATTCCTAATACTTATGTTATCTTTATATGATCATTGATATCTCCCTTTACACTTATTGAGAATCTATGATCTCCATTTCTTATGTTTCATATCCTTAGATTAGTGAATTCCTATTACTTAGTTTGAAAATGACATAAACTTTGGAAAACAACACCAATGACATACAGAAAACTGAGCAAATGCGTTCAGATTATTTTGATACTTTAGGACAACAATCCACGAGTCATTTTTGACATGTACGAATTGACCGCACCTCAATCCGACGCACGGTGTGACCGGTATGGCTAAAAGTGTCTGATATCAGTTTCAAATTGATATAAACTTTGGAAAACAACACCAATGACATATGCCAAACTGAGAAAACGCATTCGTATTGTTTTGATACTTTAGGAAAACTATCCACGAGTCATTTTTGACGTGTATGAATCGATCGCACCTCAATCTGACGCACGGTGTGACCGATATGGCTAAAAGTGTATGATATCAGTTTCAAATTGAGATAAAATTTGGAAAACAACACCAATGACATACGCCAATCCGAACAAATGAGTTCGGATTGTTTTGATACTTATGGAAAACGATCCACGAGTCATTTTTGACGTGTACGAATCGACCGCACCTCAATCCGACACACGGTGTGACCGATATGGCTAAAAGTGTCTGATATCAGTTTCAAATTGAGATAAACATTGGAAAACAACACCAATGACATACGCCAAACCAAGCAAACGCATTCAGATTGTTTTGATACTTTAGGAAAACGATCCACGAGTCATTTGTGACGTGTACGAATCGACCGCACCTCAATCTGACGCACAGTTTGACCGGTATGGCTCAAAGTGTCTGATATCAGTTTCAAATTGAGATAAAATTTGGAAAACAACACCAATGACATACGCCAAACCGAGAAAACGCGTTCTTATTGTTTTGATACTTTAGGAAAATGATCCACGAGTCATTTTTGATGTGTAAGAATCGACCGCACCTCAATCTGACACACGGCGTGACCGGTATGGCTAAAAGTGTCTGATATCAGTTTCAAATTGAGATAAACATTGAAAACAACATCAATGACATACGCCAAACCCAGCAAATGCATTTGGATTGTTTTGATACTTTAGGAAAACGATCCACGAGTCATTTGTGACGTGTACGAATCTACCGCACCTCAATCCGACGCACGGTGTGATCGGTATGACTAAAAGTGTCTGATATCAGTTTCAAATTGAGATAAACTTTGGAAAACAACACCAATGACATACACCAAACAGAGCAAACGCGTTCGGATTGTTTTGATACTTTAGGAAAATGATCCACGAGTCATTTTTAACGTGTACAAAATAACCGCACCTCAATCCGACGCACGACGTGACCGGTATGGATAAAAGTGTCTGATATCAGTTTCAAATTGAGATAAACATTGGAAAACAACACCAATGACATACGCCAAACCGAGCAAATGCATTCGGATTATTTTGATACTTTAGGACAATGATCCACGAGTCATTTGTGACGTGTATGAATTGACCTCACCTCAATACAATACACGGTGTGACCAGTATGGCTAAAAGTGTCTGATATCAGTTTCAAATTGAGATAAACTTTGGAAAACAACACCAATGACATACGCCAAACCGAGAAAACGCATTCGGATTGTTTTGATACTTTAGGACAACGATCCACGAGTCATTTGTGACGTGTATGAATCGACTGCACCTCAATCTGACGCACGACGTGACCGGTATGGCTAAAGGTGTCTGATATCAGTTTTAAATTGAGATAAACTTTGGAAAACAACACCAATAACATACGCCAAACCGAGAAAACGCATTCGGATTGTTTTGATACTTTAGGAAAATGATCCACGAGTCATTTGTGATGTGTACGAATCGACCGCACCTCAATCCGACGCATGGTGTGACCGGTATGGCTAAAAGTGTCTGATATCAGTTTCAAATTGAGATAAACTTTGGAAAACAACACCAATGACATACGCCAAACCGAGAAAACGCGTTCGGATTGTTTTGATACTTTAGGACAACGATCCACGAGTCATTTTTGACGTTTACGAATCGACCGCACCTCAATCCGACGCACGGTGTGACCGGTATGGATAAAAGTGTCTGATATCAGTTTCAAATTGAGATAAACTTTGGAAAACAACACCAATGACATATGCCAAACCGAGAAAACGCATTCGGATTGTTTTGATACTTTAGAAAAATGATCCACGAGTCATTTGTGACGTGTAAGAATCGACCGCACCTCAATCCGATGCACAGTGTGACCGGTATGGCTAAAAGTGTCTGATATTAGTTTCAAATTGAGACAAACTTTGGAAAACAACACCAATGACATATGCCAAACCAATCAAACGCGTTCGGATTTTTTTTCATACTTTAGGACAACGATCCACGATTCATTTGTGACGTGTACGAATCGACCGAACCTCAATCCGACGCACGTTGTGACCGGTATTGCTAAAAGTGTTTGATATCAGTTTCAAATTGAGATAAACTTTGGAAAACAACACCAATGACATACGCCAAACCGAGCAAACGCGTTCGGATTGTTTTGATACTTTACGAAAACGATCCACGAGTCATTTGTGACGTGTACAAATTGATCGCACTTCAATCCGACGCACGACGTGACCGGTATGGCTAAAAGTTTCTGATATCAGTTTCAAATTGAGATAAACTTTGGAAAACAACACCAATGACATACGCCAAACCGAGCAAACGTGTTCGGATTATTTTGATACATTAGGACAATGATCCACGAGTCATTTGTGATGTGTACAAATCGACCTCACCTCAATCTGACCGACGCACGGTGTGACCGGTAAAGCTTTTCATTAGATAAAGAATCAGTATTTATTAAATGAGATAAATCAATCAAAAACATATTGATTTTACATTATTCCCTTTCATTGTTATGAAAATAAAAACTTTTCAGTTTAAAATTTCATATTTTAGTTTCACATTTCCATATTAATGTATTCTTTCATATTACTATTTTAATTTCTTTCATTATTGCATTACTAACATAATATTTGTTTTCTTATATAGGTGAATTTTTTTCCTTGAGTTCGGATGCTTTGTTCGGCAACAATTACCGTCGAGAGCGGATCATGGATATCAAAGGATGAAACATGAATGTTTATAACTTTTGTTGAATAATTGTAAATTTAACCATGTAAAACAATGTTTGAAATGTATATAGAAATGCGTTTTTTTTGTATTCATGATGTTAAGTAAATGTATATACTGTTGTCGGTCAAAATATTGGGTGTGGGTGCTATGGTGTGTAGGTGTGCATGTGCTAATTTGTGCAGGTATTCTAGTGTGCAGGTGTGCAGGTACTGTTTTGTAGGTGCAGGCGATGGGGCCTTTATCAGTGCTTTTTTAGCACTGATAAAGGACACCTTTAACAGTTCTAGAGGAGCGCAGATAAAGGAACCCTTTATCAGCGCTCCGTCAAGCGCCGATATAGGAGACCTTTATCAGCGCTAAAAGAAGCGCTGATAAAGGGGTCCTTTATCAGCGCTCCGAGAAGCGCTAATATAGGTGACCTTTATCAGCGCTAAGAGAAGCGCTGATAAAGGCGGTCCTTTATCAGTGCTTGTTTTACCGCTGATAAAGGTCCCCTATATCAGCGCTTCTCGGAGCGCTGATAAAGGGGACCCCCCCTTATCTACGACGGCATTAACAACGCTTTTCTAGCACTGTTAATGCCAGTTTTTAGTGCTGATAAAGGGCCAGGTTGTAGTAGTGATTGGAACTCAAGCCATTTCCATCTAATCTCAAATACTTATAATTGTTAAGTGGTGAGAAATTACCTATTATAATTGCTAACAATATCCCTTTTGAACATGAAGAAAACTTTTTGAATCTTTTGAGGGATAACATTAAGGCAATCATGTGGAACTTGGATGAAATATCAAGTATAAGCCCCTCCATTTTCATGCATAGGATTCTTTTAGAGGATGGGGCTGAACCGGTTAGGCATCCACAAAAGAGTCTTATTCCAACTCTTTTAGAGGTTGTTAAAAAAGATGTTGAGAAATTGATCGAGGCATGTATAATCATTCCCATTTCAGATTCTTAGTGGGTAAGTCCAATTCAAGTTGTACATAATCAAAGTGGTGTCACAGTTGTTAAGAATGATAATGATGAGTTAGTTCCAATGAAGGTGCAAAATAGTTGGCATGTGTGTATTGATTATAGGAAACTAAATCAATCCACTCGTAATGACCATTTCCCCTCCCATTTATTGATCAAGTTCTCAAGAGACTAGCTGGTAAGACACATTATTGTTTTTTGGATGGATTTTCTGGATATTTTTAGGTTCCTATTGCTCCGAAGGATCAGGATAAGTATACATTTACTTGTCCATTTGGTACGTTTTCCTACTGAAGGATTCCATTTGGACTTTTCAACACCCTAGGTACCTTTGAGAGATGCATGGTATTTTTTTTTGATTTTATTGAGACATTTATGGAGGTATTTATGGATGATTTTATAGTGTATGGGTCTTTATTTTATGATTGTATCTCTAGTTTGGGAAAGGTTTGGATTTTTTGTATTGAAAAGAATCTAGTCTTAAACATTTAAAATTGACATTTCATGGTAGATCATGGCATTGTATTAGGGCATTTAGTGTCAAAACATGGGATAGTGGTTGATAGATCTAAGGTAGATATCATTTCATCCTTACCATATCATTCATGTGTGCATGATATTAGATATTTCCTAGGGCATGTAGGATATTATTAGCGCTTCATCAAATATTTTAGTAAGATTGATATTCCTTTGTCATGATTACTTCAAAACGATTCTGATTTTGTGTTTGATGATCCAAGAAAGGTAGAATTTGATGAGATAAAGAAGTTTCTGACCACTCTACTGATCATACAACCCCCACAATGGGACATTATTTTTGAGATTATGTGTGACGCATCCAACTTTCCAGTTGGAGTTGTCATATCACAGAGTGTGTTGGGACGTTCACATGTGATTGCCTATGCATCGAGGACATTGGATTCAACTCAATAAAAATATACAACCACAGAAAAAAAGTTTCTTGCTGTCATATTTTCTTTATATAAATTTCATTCATATTTATTAGGCTTTAAAGTAGTTATTTTTTCGGACCATGCAGCTCTGGGGTTCTTCTTGAAGAAGACTGATGCAAAACCAAAGCTAATCCAATGGATTCTCCTTATTTAAGAATTTGATATTGAGATAATGTGAAAGAAGGGGTTGGAAAACCTGGTGGCAAACCACTTGAGTAGACTTACTCACACACTAGAGGATGACACCTTGGACCGGGTACCACTTCGAGACACATTCCCCAATGAGAATCTTTATGCCATATCAGGTATGCATCCTTTGTATAAATGTTTAGTTAACTAACTTGTTTCCTTTGAAATCCCTACAAATTTAAAGAATCATCAAGTCCAAAAATTAAAATGTGAGTCTTGGTATTATGTGTGCTATGAGTCATACCTTCGGTGCATGTGTAGTGATCAAGTTATTAGGAGGTCTGTTCCTGATCATGAGTTAGAGTTTGTTTTAGATTTTTTTCATACACTTGCTTATGGTGGACATTTTGGACCCCAATGAACAGCTAGGAATGTTTTGGACTTTGGAATATAATTATGCTCATGTGTTTTGAAAGTCATGCTCATGTAACCAACACACTGGTAATATTTCTAGGAGACATGAGATTCCCCAACAACCCATATTATTCTGTGAGATTTTGGATGTATAGGGCATCGATTTTATGGTTCCCTTTTATAGTTCCTATGGTTTTTGTATATTTTTGCCATTTTTGATTATTTGAGTACATGGATGGAAGATAAGGCCACTAGGACTGATTATTCTCATGTTGTTGTGGAATTTTTCAAACCACGGATTCTTTTCAGGTTTGGAGTACTGAAGGCCATCGTCAATGACCTAGGTACACACTTCTGCAATCATAATTTGGATTCCCTCCTTCGAAATTATGGGGTGACACACAAAACATCAACACCATACTACCACCAAACAAATGGCTAGGCTGAGGTTTCAAATAGGGAGTTGAAACAAATTTTGGGGAAAACTATGTAGGCAAATCGAAAGGATTGGAGAAATCACTTAGATGATGCATTGTGGGATTATAGGATAGGATACAGAACCCCCATTGGTATGTCCCCATTTCAGATTGTTTTTGGTGAGGCATGTCATCTCCCCGTGGAAGTTGAGCATTGGGCTTATTGGGCTATAATGAAATGCAACATGGATTTGGCCCAATCAAGAATCAAAAGGAAGCTGCAAATTCCAGAGATTGAGGAGATTCTATTGTGTTTATATGATAACTCAAGGATCTACAAGGAAATATCAAAATAATATCATGAAAAAATGATCCAGAAAGGATAATTTCAAGTATGAGAGAAATTCTTTCTCTATAGTTCATGAATAAAGTTGATGCCTAGTAAGTTGTGTTCCAAGTGGTTAGGTCCTTATGTTGTGACTAATTTTTTTCTTTATGGTGTAGTGGAGATCACACAAGAGGAAACAAGAAGGAGCTTTACAGTCAATGGGAAACATTTGAAGAGATACTTTGAAGGACTTCCTACCGATGCAGTGGATTTCATCACACTGCATGACCCCATCATCACTTAATCATATCAGGTTGTTCCTAACCCTTTCACTTTTTTATTCTTTTTCCTATTTAAAATTATACATTTCAAGTGAATATATCATCTCATGGGTTCACATTGAGGATAATGCAATATTTTAAGTGTGGGGGAGGGAATATTTTAGTTTATTAATTTCAATTATTTTCCTATTTTTCAATGATTTTCAAAAAAATTGTAATTTTCAAATTTTGTGTGTTTATTTTCCAATTTTTTGTGTTTTTTTAAAAATTTGGAGCTTAAATGATTCTCATAACCATTTTAAAATTCATATCAATAATTGAAACAATTTATCTCATGAAACTGAGCATAAAATAAGGCTAAAAATAACTTTGTTTCAAGTTCAAATCTTTAGTAATTTCATGAAAATTACTCTGAATTTTTAATCCCATGACACATCTCACTATCTTTATATTTGAAATCACTTTCTTGTGAAGATTATGAACCATTATTTTCATATTATTAACATTTACCTCACTTCATTAGAGAACCAAACCATGCTTTATTTGTCTAGAATTTGATTTATTCATGTCAAAACTTGTGGGTTTGAGGTACTTATGTTTAAATGATTGAGGCATTTTTTTGGTATTAAAGACCCTATTTCAAAGAATCCTTTTTTATAATGGTCTAACTTGAACATTTAATCCTTTTATTCCTTTGTATCCATGAATAACCTGTTAGGATATCCACATTACAAACCAATTTCCTCTATCCAACCAACTCTTAAAGTAAAATTGCATAATCTAGTTGAACTTAAGTGTGGGGGAAGATGCCATATGTTGTGCTACCACATTCTATGATACTTTGGGTGGAAAATTAAATTCTAGAAAGATGTTTTTTCTGCTAAGGAAAATGATTATATTGAAAGTTGTGATTTTTTTGGAGCTTTCATGATAAGTGAAGATGCGCCTTTCTAGATCTTATAATAGAGGGAGAAAGTTGTGCCTATCTAGAGCTTCCAAGAAAATCATGTTTTAGAAGATTGACATTTCTACTACTAAAATGTTGAATGGTGTGCACGTTCATTTATTTTTCATGATTATGAATATGAATTGATTCTATGGGTATTTAGGAGGAGACCGTATTTAAGAGAAAATTAGGTTAATGCAATTTTTCTTCAAAAAGAGTCAAGCCCTCCTCATTCAGCCCAATAATTTTTCACATTTAAATCCTACCCACCAAAAGACATAGAACAACCCTAAAAAGTTCTCATGATAGAAATATGTCCCTGAATAACATTTAGTGTCAATGTAGGAATTTATTAAGCCTATGGTGACCCTTTAATGAGTTTGGATGAGAAAGAAAATGCTGAAAAATTGACATTTGTGTGATAAAAGAAAATTCAAGTGAGGTAAGTGTTTTGTGCATGAGAGGTTAAATGAAGTGGAAATATATTGAATTATATAAATGGAGAACTTTAAATAATGGTTTTTTATAGTAATTATATCTTTTGTTTCTTGGTGTGGAATTTTTTGATCTCAAGGATATGTGTTTTAGAAAAAATTGATTTGATATTGATTTTTACTTCTCACAATTTTTCAAAATACATGATATGAGGTTTTGACCATGAGTGAAAGAGGGTATATGAGGGGGATTTGATAAAACAAATTTTTATTAAATATTTTGTTTATGAAAAATGATATAATTTCCTCACATTGTTGTAAATGTGTTCATTTATGAAATATTTGGGATTAGATCATTCATTTGGAAATTTGATTAAAATCCTAGTCTTACACTTTAAAATTCACTGTAGAATTTCAAACATAAAAGATTTGAAATGTATTATTTGAACTATTTTTTTTAAATATGTTCCTGGATTAATGGGATAAAACATTAATTTAGGCCATTGGAGCTAAATCATGCATGTGGTTGGTGAAAATGGGCCATGAAGTCAAAGTGGGGCTGGACACACCATAATGGACATGGGTTCTTTATTTGGTCCATAACCTTTTCATCCATTCTTGGATTAGGCCCAAATTTGAAGAGGAGATATAGATTTCATTTTCTCAAAAATCATCCTTTTGCGAGGAGAGATGATTCGTGGGTTGTGGTGGTCAAATTGGTGGTGCATGTTTGCATAAAATATATGGACGAATTTCCACATTCACATTTGAAACTACTTGTAACCTAGCCTCCCCTACACTCTATAAATTGGTATTTTTATCATTTGGAAGGGTTTAGACGTGCCTTAGAAGATTGGTAGCATAGTTGAAGTGGTTATTTTCTATTTAAATTAACCATTGGAGGATGGAAGCTTTCAATTTCGGATCTCCTCCAAAATTCTCTTCCCTTCCACTTCTTTGCTGTAATGTTTATGTTCTTTCAATAAACTTCTTATTTTATCTTACTTTTCTTTTATTTTTCTCAATTTTTTTATTCTTTTGTTTTCCTCTTTGTTCTAGATTTATTTATTATAATCTTGACTGGGTTATACCCATTATAAACCATTGCAAATGCAATTCACTTCTACGATGATTTCACCACCAAAGGAAGAGTAGTCTTTTTAGTAATTGATCTATCTCTTACCTTCTTCATTAATTTATTTTAAATCAATAAGTTAATTTAATTCAATTAATATTATCTATTAATTTAGTTTTCTAGATAAATGAAACTAAGTAAGAAATTGAACAACTAATACAAAAACGCGTGAGGTTAAGGTTTGTGTAAATTTTGAGAGTACGACCTTAATCGGTAATACCAGATCACATGGGATAAATTTGTAGAGTTCAAATATAATACCTAAACTCAATTAATACACATTTCTATAGTGGATATGTGCTATAATTAACCACTTACCATAATATAACCTAATAATATTAATTAAATCAGGGTGCTATGATTACATATTCTGATGCTAACCTAGGGTTTATGTAATTTCATATTTATGGTTAAGTTAACTCCCATAGGGTTCGAGGGTTAACAAATTATGAGATTATAATTAAGTGGTTGTTAATTTAAATAATAATGATAAATAATTAATTTAATGGGTAGAGTTAGATCGATTACGCCTTTTAAATTTTTTCTAAAAAACATCTTCTTATTGTATCATTTTAATCAAACTTCATCTCAAAAATAAAAATTAAAAGAAAAAGAAATCTTCTTCCAACAAAAAACTTCTAGATTTATAAACGATAAACAACCCACATCCTTTGAATTAGTATTCTTATTTCATTTTATATTATTTTCAAAATACCTTTAATTTGTTTTTAAATTTACTTCCTCTTTTGGGAGACAACCTTGGTCAACCACTCTACTACACCTAAGTACCCCGAAAACCATTAATCATTTGAGGGTTCCCACAACAGCGCCTTTCAGTCGTATGTCTGCATGAGTAACATTTCCATTTTCAATGATCATTATGTAAAAAAGGTAAGTAATATATTATTTTCCATAATGATAATAATATTTTAAATTCCATATTATTTAATTAAATATACTTATATATATCATCCATGTGTTGTGGTGATTAAAAGATAGTCACATCACTTCGTGAAGGTGAAAGTCCATATGTACACGAATAATGTTATCATAATTCAATGAGTAAAAATGTAATAAATAGAATGATATAAAATCTTTTCTAAATGAAAAACATGTCATTAAAATCATAATTATATAATTTATATCACATATAATCATTAAATTAATCCTTATCACATTCCATGTAAAGCATTAGTGAAAGACGGATCACATCACCCCATGAGGCAGTAGTCCGTTGTACACATGAGTGATGTTATTGTATCTTCTATAGAATGGAAATTAAATATATATACATATATATATGATATGATGAATATATTGGTATAATTATGTTTTAAATATCATAAATATATATATTTATATATATATATCCATCATCATACCCAACCTTGAGAGGTGGTAATGGAAAAATAAATGACATTCACTCATGAGGCGGTAGTCATTCATACACACGAATAATGATTTCGTAACCCATCTGATTGATGTTGGGGTGGTTGTAGGTTTTTCCGTTAATATAAAAATATATCAGTATATATAATATACTAATGTTATTATATAATAATGTGTTAATAAAAATGGAAGGAGGTGGAGTAACAAATAAAATAAATATTATCGTTGAAGAACGTTACCTCTTCTTCGGGTATCCTCCTTATGTTTTCATAGAAGCCTTCCTAGGTTGGATTTATTCTATAAATAAGGATTTTAGGATGAGGGAATAGAAGTTATAAAATTATTTCATCATGTTTTTTTTGAACCAAAAGGTATTTGATAAGTAAATTATAGATTATAGGGGGTGGCCTTCTATTATTGAGGTGAGTGGCACACTTTTAATTTTTGTAAAGAAAAAGGTAATCCCACATTTATCAAATGCAAAAAAGGGTCCAAAATAGATTATTATATAGAATTAGACCTTATAGGGTATAAATATGGAAATTAAATATATTTTATATAATTTTTTAGGTCTTTTTAACTCTTACCTTTTTAGTTTGACCCCCTGTAAACTCATTTTTACCTTAATAACAGTAATTGATTTTTAAGGTTTTCACTATTCATATTAGTAAAAATTTAATTTTACATTTTTATATAATATAAATTATGATGATTCCAAATATAGAATCCATTTTTATAAATTTCATTCACATAATTTCCAAAATGTAATTTAAAATTAATATCGTAGACATTATGATAATGCGGTATTTTAAAGAGAAAATGTTCAAAAGGTTACAAAGTTTTTATATAAGAAATCAAAATGAAAATGATTCTAATAAACTAAATTGAATTAATATATATATATAATTTAACTAATTTTTCTTTAAAACCAATTAAAAATATAATTTTAAATTGTAAATTATTTAATCAAATAGGCAGTTTTCAATTAAAATTTAGTATTTTTCACTATTCATCAAAATATGAATCTTTTTAGAAAAATCATGTAAACTCTCCTTATATAATTTTTATATGATGATTAAAAAAGATATTTTTTAAAATAAATTTTATGAAATTGGTTAAACCAAATTTTAAATTATGTGTTCAATGCACAACCAAACAATCGTTTATAAAAAAATATAGTGTTTTAGAAAATAATTTTTTTTATTTTAAATAATTCTTATTTTATTTATAAGAAATATATAACCATAATTTTCATATTTTAGTTAGTACTAGTAATAACCTATAACATAAGGTCTAATTTATAATTTTCACATTTTAATAACATTTTAATAGATTATTTTCTTTTATACCCAGTGTTGTGTGCATCGTAATCTATTAATGAAATTAAATTTATTCTAAAAAATATATAGTGTAAATTCTTGGGCTGTTGCATTATTCTCTCATAAAAAAAATTCATCCTAAATATCTCAAGGATATTACCTTATAAATAGATGAGGTTATTTATTCTTCATAATATCCTCTTGTTCCCATGTTGCTTCCTCTATTTTTTGATTTCCCTAATGTACCTCTACCAGATGTGTTGCCCTATTCCTTAATAATTTTTTTCTAGTATCAATAATCTTGTTGGGTTCTTTATATTATGATAGATCAACTTAAAATTCTATTTCATAAAAGGTGAGAACAAGAATTGGGTCTAGCATGTACTTCTTTAATAATTATTTGTGAAACACAACATGTACTTTTGATAGATTTGGTGGTGGTGTAAAATGATAAACAAAAAATAAAATTATTTCAGGGGTTTCAAAGGGTCCAATTTAAATGGGGATCAATTTCCATTTATTATCAAACCTTATAACACCCTTAAATGGAGATAAATTCAAGAAAAAATTATCTCTCACTTAGAATTCCAAATATTTCCTATGATTGTCAGTATAACTCTTTTGCCTACTTTAAGAAACTTTAATGTGAGCCTAAATAGCCTTTACCTTTATTTTTGTATCTTTAAAATGTAATGACAATAATTTTTCTTTAAAAACATCATCCCAAGAATTTTTAGTTTGAAATATATTTCCATATAATGCTTTATAAGGCACCATTTGAATACTTGAATGGAAACTATTATTATAGGAAAGCTCTAACAAGGGTAAATACTGATCCAAAATACCTTAAAGTCAAGCGATCATGACATCTATATCTCTTACATTTTTTGAATCATCCTTTGGGTTTTCCATTAGTTTGAGGGTGGTATGAATTGCTAAAATGAATCTCAATATCAAAAGCCTTCTGAAGACTCTTCCAGAGTTTTGATGTAAAATGGGGATCTCAATTAGAAATGATTTAAATTGATGCACTATGAAGTCTTATAATTTCATTAATATAGAGCCTTTTGAGGTTATCAAGAGTTAAATATTCTCTTATAGAATGAAAATTGGAATATTTGGTTAGGAAATCAATGATAAACCATATTGCATAATTCTTTCTAGGAGTATTTGGTAGTCTAATAAAAATTCCATACTAATTTCATCCCATTTCCATATAATAATAGGAATATGTTTCAAGACTCCTATAGGATTTTTTACCACATCATTAACTTGTTAACAAAATAAACATCTAGACACATAATCATCAATTTCTCACTTCTAGTAATCCCAAAAAAATGTTGGCTCAAATCTGTGTACATCCTTATACTACCATGGTGTATATAGAAATTTTTTGTATGAGATCCATCCAAAATTCCGTTTTTATATTAGGTATAGATGGAACAACAAATCTCTTTCCAAATTTCAAAATACCATCTTCACAGATGAAGTCTACTAATTTCACATCATTCACATCTCTAATTTTCCTATGAAACTTCATATCATTGGAATGAGTTTTTTTATATTTTATAATATAGATAGTTATAAAATAATTTGAAAAATAATTGATGTATACCTTTCCTTAATAATTACCATATCCATCTTTACTAGATCCATGAACATAGGATCCCTATCAAGCCTTATTTGGGTAAGAACTCTATAATCCTTCCAACTCAATGTATCTTCTACATTATTTTCTTTAACTAGGTGGTAATGTATTGAGAAATCATAATATGTGAGTATCTAGAGCCATTTACTTTATCTCATATTGATCAATTTTTATGAAAAGATGTATATTAGGATTTTATGATCCATCAATATCTCACATCTTTCACCATATATATAATGTCTTTGTATCTTTAATGAAAATAATATAGCTACTAACTCAAGATCATGGGTTGGATAGTTATGTTAATGAGTTTTCAATTTACTTGATTAATATGTTATAACTTTATCATTTTTCATTATGACACAACCAATTCCCCTCTTTGATGCATCACTATATATCACAGTACCCAACATTTCTATATGGTAGAGTCAAAAATAGAGCATTGGCCAATCTTTTATTTAGTTAGTCAAAACATTAATCACATTTCTTTTCCCAAAAAAACTTAATCATTGTAAATGTATTCTTGTTTAATGAGTTATAAAATTAGGAAAAATTCAGAATGAATCTTTGAAGGTAACCTACAAAACCAATGAAACTATGTGCCTCACTTATTTTCATTTGTATAAGAAGTTATCTGACTACATTTTTCTTAATAGGACCAAATGAGAACCCATCCTTTGAGATAATATGGCCAATAAAAGAAACTTCTTGATTCCAAAAATCACACTTACTAAATTTCCCATATAATACTTTTGTACTAATAGACTCAAGAATAATCTTTATGCGATTATCATTGTCCTCATATCTTTTAGAATACACCAAGATATCATCATTGGACACTAAAACAGAACCATCAAGATATTGACTGAATACTCTATTAATTAGATCCATGAAAACATAGGGTTTATTATTTAATCTAAATTTAATTACTGTAAACTCATAATGTTCATACCTCAATTAGAATGTTTTCTTGGGAATATCTTCCTTATTTACTCACAATTGATGATACCTAGAAAAATGTAAATATTTTAAAAATATTTGTCTTTATAAAGATGATCGAATAATTCATCGGTGTGGGATAGAGGATACTTTTTCATATCAAAATGGCATTTATTTGCCTATAATCAATTATTATCCTCATAGATCCATATTTCTTCTTAAAAAAGTGAATAGGATCTCCTCATGGTGAAATACTAGGGTGAATAAATCCCTTATCACCCAACTCCTCTAGTTATTTTTTAACTCTATTAATTCTAGAATTTCCATTCTATATGTAGACTTTGATAATGGTATTTCAAACGGGATTAAATCAATATAAAACAAAAAATCATGATCTTGGGGATGTCCTGGTAATTCCTCAGGAAATATGTTAATATATTCCTATAAAATAATTACATGATCAATTTGAAGATTACCTTCTTTATCCCTAGATTTTTTTTGATATTCTTACCCAATAATATCATTAAGTAGAGCTGTTGGGGGTGGATCTAGATATGACTCAAATAATGAAGTAACTTCACTGAAGATAAGTAATTCTACATCTTCCTCAAAAATAATAATTTCATTCTTCTTGTAATAAATTATTACATAATATTTTCAAATATAGTCTATACCAATGATCACATTTAAGTCAATCATAGGTATGATAATAAGTTCCAAAAATAAAGCATTTTTATGTGCCATAATGGGGACATCCTGACACATCCTTCTTGCATTGATACTTCCCCTATGAGTTTTGACTAAAAATCCCTTATTAAATTTAAAGGTAAATTTCTAATTTTCCCAAAAAAATAGGTATATATAAAAGATTTCAAGGATCCAAAATAGAAAATTAATTATTTAAATTTTATAATAGGATTAAATTATATGCCACCACATCATTTGGTACTTCAACCTCATTTGTAGTGATTGTGTAATCTTTTCCTTCTCCCCTTGGATTATTTTGTGGTGGCTTACCTTGATTATTGGGATATTGATTTGAATAATTACCCATTTATTTATATCTAGAACATTATGAATCATTTATTTGATTCTTACCACTGCATTTATAAGATAGATAACCCTTATCACCGCACTTGTAACACACTCCCATGTCCTTTAAGAACATCCCATGGTGTTTCTTTCTATAATTTTCACATAATGGAAATTTCTCCATCCTTCACTTATTATTTGATGCATTCTACTTATATTGGTCCTCATATGGCCTCTTATTCCCTCGATTTCCCTTGAATATATTGGTTTTAAAAAATTATATCTCTATTTTGATGGAACATAAAACTATTTCATCATATGATGAAAAAAATTAGTGACCAATGCACTTAAGATACTTGGGTCAATCCCTCCAATTAAATGGTCAGTCATGAACTCTGTGTTTTATAGGTAATTTTTATTATATCTAGATAACCATGTAAAGGTATCTTAATACTCAGTAATACTTTCTTCCACTATTTTCCTTAAGCTAAGGAAATTTATCTTCACATTATTTTTGTTTCTCATAAGTTTTTTTTAAGAATGTATCCTTAAAATATTTCTATTCCATGAGTTATATTTCCTCTTCCTACCTAGTATTCTTGATCAACTTCCACCATTGATCAACATCACCTTTGAGACAATATACTAAAGTATAATATTTTACTTTTCTCTATTTACCAATGCCATAAATGTATTCTCTAGAGACTTAATCAAATACTCATCTTCCATTTGATTAGTATACCCACCAAGTTATGGGTGATTATATCCCATAAAGTGATGTGACATAGTATAATCTCACTATGTAATAGGTTGCCCCATCCAGGAAAGATTATTTTTCATAACCAGATTAAGATGGCCTAATAGAGCCAGAATTTGATCAGTTCCAATACCAGCTTTGTTGGCTTTCTTATTAAGGAAATATCTACATTGTCCAGGAGTATGTATACCCTTCTTCTTTCTAGGAACTATTTATAAACAAGGGAATGTTCTGGAATAGCTCATAAGATTATGAATGTTAAATCATAATGTATAATTATAAATATGATGTAACACTTAAGATGAATGAAAATTTATGAATGGTTAATATAAGAAATATAAACTTGAGTTTTTTGGGTATATATTTATTTTCAAATCATTCATAATGTTTGTAATGAAAATGTAAATTATCCTAATAATGTCCCCTGGGGTTTTCAAACTTTTCTCCAAGTATTCCCCTTTTTGTGCACCTAGTGATGATTGGGTCTATCCCAATACACCCTTTTTTAATTTATTACCCCTAGGTACCTTCATGGATAACCATGTACACTTGTAGTATCTAGATAGGGTTGTATTGCTAGTAAAAACCACATAGTTTCTTCCATACCAAAAATTTAGTAAGTTCTTCTATACTATAATCAATGTATATCAAAGGGTTATATTTCATAATCTATGTTTTCCTTAATCTAATTCTCAATGTTTTAATTAAACATCCTTTGATACCAACTATAATGAACCCAACTCCAGTAACCCTGAGTTGGTGCCTTAATTTATAATATCCGAATAGATACAAAGGGGTCAAATCCTGAAAGATTGATTAGTTTAGTATTTTTAGAGAATGAAAAATATAAATGATACCCGTTTTACATTGGGAAATGAAAATAAAACATAATAAATAACAACAAAAAATAAACTTCACCCTTTAAAACCCATTCAACGATCTCATCTTTATATCACGGGGTTAAGAAACTAAATCAGGGTGAGATCCAATGCTTAGTAAGGGTTAAGTACAGTAGAATATATCATGAATCAATAAATAATAATCAATATGGAAAAATAAATAATTGAACACACATGAAAATTAAATAACATTAATGCATTAATAGATAATTCATAATCAATTTGGAAAAAATAAGTAACTAAAAACACATGTCATTTAATCAATTAACTAAAAATTAAATGAATCCAAATATAATATCACTGTGAAAATGTCATTGATAATAATAACTGAATTCCTAATGAATAATATTCTTAATTGTCGGATTCTATGATCTCAGACATCATGATAACTATACTATCAAAACCTTTCACAAGAAAAATTTAAATAATACTTATAGAAACCCACTTAATTTGTCCAACTTATTTTTATCATGAGTCCCTATGATGAATCGAGGTCCTATATTATACTAGTCCCCACCCATAGTTCAAAGTCGAAATAATTCCTCAAATATAAAATTATTTATTTAATTCATGAATCAATATTCCTTATTATCAAATATCCCTATTGATTAAAGGAAACCGATTTATCAATGTTTTCACAGTTAATCAAATAACATTCAAAGTAAAAACTATATTTAAAAATGGAATACTTTTTAGGAAATAATATTATCCATCATTAAAGAAAATGGATATTTAATATAAATTTAATTTCTAATGAAAAATGATTATGAGAAAGTGATTTTTTTCAAGAGAAAGTTAACAATTGAAAAAGGAATTGAGATTGCACAATAACGTTTTACCACTTAGTAATTTTAAATTCAAATCCCCTCATATGGAATTATTAAAATTGAAACTTAAAATTGCATTAATTATTAATTAATCATGATATTAAATTTCGAGGTAATTATATACATCATATAAAATAAATTAGGTGCATAAGATTGCAATATGCCTTAATGAAGAGAAATTGAGGCAAATCCCCTTACCTCACTCTACCTTTTAAGTGAATGTTTTTTAAATTCATGTATAGTGGTTTTAAACATATTATTAACAAATAAAAGAACCATAATAGTATTTATACTATCATATATGATCCTTTTATAACATATTATCACCCATTTTTTAATAGTATTTCAATATTTTTATTGCTTCCGGTGTTAGTTTCCTTGTTTTCTCATGTGTGTTTTCTCTCGAGAAATACGATTGAGGAACATATTATATAGTTTCATTATATACAGAATAATAATAATGAAATAATTATCCTATTTATATATCTATTATAATTTTTATACCAATCATGAAATATGGTTTTGAGAAGTGAAGTATGTTACGATCATTGAGACGGTGGGTCATATGTACGCATGAGTAATGTTTCCATTTTTCAATGATCATTATGAAAAGAAGGTAAGTAATATATTATCCTTACATAATGATAATAATATCATAAATAAAATATTATTTCTTTAAATATACTTATATATAACAACCATCAGGTGTGGTGATGAAAATGGAGTCGCATCACTTTGTGAAGGTGGTAGTCCACATGTACATGAATGATGTTATCATTTTTTGGGGAGTGAAAAGGTTAGAAATAAAATGATATATTATCTTTTAATAATGATTAATTTTGAATTAACATAATAATTATTTCATTTATATCATATATAATTATTAAATTAATCCTTATCACCTTCCATGTAAAGAATTATTGAAGACAAATCACATTGTTTCGTGATGTAGTAGTTTGTCGTACACACAAGCGACGTTATCATATCCCCTATGGAATGGAAATTAAAAAGGTATATATTATATAATTACTCATGAGATATAATTATTTTATAAGTAATATATATATATATATAATTTACATCCATCATCATATCCAATCATGAGGTTGAAACGGAAAAATGAATGACATCAGTTCGTGATGCGGTAGTCCACCGTACACACAAATGATGATTTCATAACTTATTTGATTGATGGAGGGGTGTTTTTAGATCATTAAATTAATATAAAAACAAATAATTATATTTTTTATAATTTGGTTATTATATCATCATTTTTTAATAATAATTTAAGGAGGTGGAGGAATAAAAAAAATACACCTTGAAGAACGTTAGTTCTTCTTCAGGTATCCTCTTTAGGTTTGCAGAAAAACATTCCTAGGTTGAAATTCATAACAAAATAAGGATTATATGAAGATATTACATATCTTATTATTTTATCCTATCAGGTATTGTATGAACCAAAATGGATTAATAGTATAAGAAGATAGGTGAGTGTGTGGCCTTTTATAAGTGAGGTGAATGATGCACTTGTAATTTTTGGAATAAAAAAGTTGTACCCACATTTTTCACATAAAAAAATGTTAAAAATGTAGTATTATAAATACATACACCTGATAGGTTATAAATATGGGAATATAATATATTTTAGACAATTTATTTGGTTATTCTAAACCATATAGTTTAACCCCCAGTAAAACCATTTTTACTATAAACACGTTAAATAATTTTTATTGTTTTCAATATTCATTTTAGTAAAAGAATAATTTGAACCTAATATAAATTATAAATTATTATTATTCCAAATATGGAATCCATTTTTACAAATTAAATTTACATTAGTGAAAAAAATTCAATTTAAAATTAATCTTGCAGACGCGATGAGAAAGCGAGTTCTTAAAGAGAAAATGACCAAAAGTTTCAAAGTTTTTATATAAACATTCAATATGAGAATGATTAAAATTACCTAAATTAGATTAATAGATATATAATTGAACTAATTATAATTTAAAACAAATTTAACATATAATTTATCAATATGATTTATTTAAATGAAAATGCACTTTTTGATTAAAATACAGTATTTTTCACTATTCATCAAAAAATGAAAATTTACAGAAAAATCCAAAAAAAACACCCTAAATTTATTTTTATGTGATAAGTTAAAAAATAAATTTTATTAATTAAAATAATTTTTCTTGAATTATTAAAATTTTATTTTAAATTATGTACGCAAAGCACGACTAAACCATCCTTTTGAAAAAATATAGTTTTTCAGAAAACATTTCTTTTTCTTTTAAATGAATCTTATTTTATTTATAATCAATATATATCCATAATGTACATAATTTATTGATTTAGATTATTACCCACCAATATAAAATATAGGTTATATTATCCTTTTTGAAATATTATTTCAAAAGAGTATATTTTTTTAAACCTAGTGTTGCGTACATCACAAGATATTAATGAAATTCAATTTATTCTAAAAGAAATATATTGTCAATTATTAGGGTATTAAAAATAAAAAAAATTATTTAAATTTTTCTTTAATAATAAATTATATGTTTAATTTAAAATGGGTATCGATATTTTCGGTGGGGGTACCTTTCAGTTGATTTGACCAATTAAAGGGTTGTCTGCATAGATCAAGAAATAGTGGAGTTGTCCATCAAGATCAGAACGTGGTGGAATAAAATATACCTGATAGAAACATCTATAAATAAATTATTGGGATCATTTTTTAACTTATCCTGAAATCTTGTAATCATATTCCAAAATTAAAAAACTTAGCATTTTTTCTCCTTCATAATATGGAAAAGTTCTGACCACATAAATCCTATGTTATTTTGTATTGACTGTGAGTTATTTTATTATTTAATTATTATGTGTGTTTGAGAATTTATATAGGATATCAAGGTAATTAAATGTTATAATATGTATCATAGTTCCATTATCTAAGCATTTACATCAGGCGCTCTCAGTTTTGAAAATTTTGAACATTGTTTCGTAAGTGAGGTTTTGGAAGGGAATTCTAGATTTTTTTTTAAATAATACCTAAGGGTTAACATGAATATATGTATATACCTTTAAATTTATTGAAAATATAATATTTAATTCTTCATATCTCTTTCGTATAAATTTCTAATCGAAGTGGTTATGGAAATCTGTACTTCTAGAATCTAGAAAAAAACATGAGTCATTTTATATGACTAAATTCCTTTAAAAATATTTAAAAAGAAGGAAAAGTTCTAAAAATTTAAAATTAAGTTATAATAATGTATAAGATTCATTTAAATGAGTTTAAAAATATAATATTCAATTTTAAAACTATTTATTTATAATTGGAAGACCATTATTTGACTATTATTTTACTCTCATCTCTTGATCATTCATTCATGGGTATAAAATATGTTATGGTATATGGGTATAAAACTATGACATGTGAATAGGTATATTCAAACATTAATTTTAGGAATATTAAAACTAAGCAAGGTATTATAATAAAAGTTGAGTTATTAATGACTAGTGGAAACCCTAAACATAGAATAACTAAAAAAAGAAAGAATAAAACATAAAAAGATATGGTAAAAATCTTGAGGTATGAAATTTAATTAATATATATATTATAAAGTGGAACATGTTATTAGATATTATCCTAGTAAAAAAGAAATTTTTTTAGGATCACAAAGAGATAACCTTGAAGGGTAGTGAATCAAGGTATTAAAACTTTTAATTTCATTACCAATTTCAATATTGTAACATGATTAATAGAATACTATTTCTTTAAAATACCTCACATCCAGTGAAAAACAAAACAAATCAATCACTTTATAACAGAATAATTTACTTAGTTTTCCCTCTAGTATAGATGGGTTAATCCAAGGAACATGGAAAATATAATTTTTCCTTGCACAAATCACTAAAAATATTTTATCGTGATAGGTTTTAAGTAAAAACACTATTCACTAAGTCTCACTAGACTTTTAAAATTTTAGTTTCGAATTATATTCCTCTATCTCCCATCAATATTTCATGAAATAGGATAATATATTTTGTAATTTTGTATCCTTTAAATGAAACTCTCTTAGAGATGAAATATTACACCTCCAACATGATGAATGTCATCACATCATGATTTTTGTTGAATAAAATCATATAGTGATGAAGGTAACTATGTTGTGATTATGTATATAGCAGTTCATGTATTATGATATAACTCAAAAACTAAATATTTCTTCCATTTAAATCTTTCAAGACTAGATTTTCATTATTTTATAATTATAATAAGAAGTTTTAAACACCAATATTAATTTTTAAAAATTAAATAATTAAATAAAAGGTTGAAAAAATGTTATAAAGAGTTATAACATGTGACCAAAAATTTATAAAACATTTTAAACTAATGAGTGTCCCTACTGTCCGATTTAAATATGTTTAATAATTTTAAATAAAATAAAAAATTTTGTATGAATATTGTTTGAAAATGTTTAAAACCCCTTAAGTTTTATATTTAATTTCTCTCAACTCTTCAACTTAAATATTTTAGTAAACCATAATAATGATAAAAATCCATCCTAAGCATTTATAGATTCATACAAATTGTAGATACCTTTGTGGAAAGGTTATTGTTTATATATTAGAAGTTATCTCCTTCAATAACATGTAGATATAATATTATACTTACTCACAAGATGTAACATATTAATATTCTTAATTTTTATATTCAATTCAAATGAATTTTTAAATCATGTGGAAAATGTTGTGGGGGTTTTTTACAAAATTTTGAAAAAAAAATTACCTAATAAAACAAAAAAAAAATCCATCCTTTATCAAATGAACTCAACTATACTCATTTTTACATATAGAAATTCTATTATCATTGATCTTATTTCTCTTTATAGAAATATCACCACTCTTTCTCCAATGGATAAAATCCCCACTTTTACTCTTAGGGAAATGAATGTTTGCATGTTCCCTTATATCTTTCTTATTTATTATCTTCTCTTCATATGTATTTAATATCTCTATATCTATTATTTATATCTTGATTAATATCTTCATATAATCTCTCAAATATTATGATCTATTATTTTCTCTATTTAATTGACCTATAGAACATTTACTTTTCCCGTAATCAAATCCTTTTCCCTAAATAAATAAACCCACTATTGTTGTCAACTATTTCAATGATTTCATTGATCCCTTGGATAAAATATAAAAATAACATTTTTTATTTCAATCTATTTACAACATCATCACCTACAAAGGTAATTAGTTAAATTTTATAATTTTTAATGTATGTAATAAAAAATTAGTAACACTACCCAAGTGTATCATAGTAATGGTCGGTTTTGAGGTCGATCCACTAAGAACATGGGGAGCCTAGAAAAGTGAACTATTTTTAGTTGTTGGTCAGGTAAATTTTAGTGAAAAGAAATATTTTAAAAGTAATTAGAAAATAAAAGCATGTTGAGAAAGATAATGGAGCAGAACACTAAATCTAATAACAAAAACCTGAATGATGAAAAAATATAATGGATCAATTTTAGAGGTTGTTTTTTAAAAATTCATGGTTTATTTGTCTTGTGAATTAATATACATATCTAATAATGAGAAATATTGAGGTAATTATCCCAACATTGTCATTAATGACTAAAACTACCTATTTTTATTCAATTATCATGGGCATGATAATATATTAAGACCTAAATGCACTATGATTCTTCTTAAAAAATGGAGAATAAGGTTTATCTCATGATACCATCCTACTCTATAGCACATTATGTTACATCCTTAAATCTCCATTACTCTCAATATTCCACAATGGGATGAAGTTAAAATTAGGAACAATGTGATACTAATATAACAAGTATAATTTACAAGAAAAATTAATCATTTATATTAAATCATTTTCCTTTTAATCCTGATTCACCGTATCTTAAGAAACTACTCACTCATGATGGAAGGGTCAACTATCATAAATGAAATAGTGTTCTCAATGTATGGTAGAAACACACTCATTTAAAGAAAAATAATTCATAAAGGGAAAGTATTGGAACTTAACTACCATACACACTTTAATTTATAAGGCAAGAGTATGAAATAATAACAATAATTTCCTCCAAAAGTGTTTGAGTAACTCCATGAAACCTACCTATACTTGTACCACTTCTCTAGTATTACTCTCCTCAAAATTAATCTCTAAAGTGAATTCACTTTCAAATTTTGGAATCATGAGTAATATATTGGATCTTATGTCATCATGGGACAACCATAGATATTATAGAGTGACACATTCAAAAATTTTGATTTATGACCATGTGTTGACTTTCTTCATGTTTCCAATGGATGTTTTATGATGTAGATGAAAAATAAATCTTTTTGAAATCCCATGTATCCAAAAGATCATGAAATGATCATCCATATTGTTTCTTTCTTTTTGACCAAATTCAATCAACATTAGAGTAGGTTTTGGTGTATAATGGGTGTTATAGAATAAATTTTATATAGCACAAATCATGATGTTATGTCAATTTTTAACCCTTCATGGCATGGAGTCAATGTTCTGGCACAAACTCCACTCATCTACATCAAGTTAATCCATTATGGCTTCACCATAAAACTGTTCTCAAAACCATGGTGCAGTATCCCCAAATCTTAAATATGGTTTATTTTTACATAGTATCATCTTTAACGTAGATTTTTACTAGACACAACATATATTTCTTAATTTAATATTATGTAAGCATGAAATATTGTTATTTATTCAAACATGTACACTTTTCATTCATACATGAGCTTTAATTTATTATTTTATGGCCCGAGTTATAATGGTAGTGTTACCTTCAGGGTGTATGGGGTGATCTTTAACTCTATGAGAAAGTATATAATCTTATGTACACTCAACACTACCTATATAATACCTTAAATAACCAGTTTAAACTATAAATTAATCATTTATAGAACTTTTAATTTCCAAATTTATTCTGATGCGAAGGAATTATGATGTGAACTATGGGATCTACATTATAACTTATTCTTCCCCATATTCATTTATTCATACATAGATCCTTCATGGAATGTGGCTCCAAGATATTCCATGGTTTATTTAGGGTGTTCATATTCTAAAATCCTATTGGGTAAACCATCACATGATTCATATGATTGTGGCATGGTTCATACCTTTTTCTTTTAAAATATTAACACTACCTCAAAATTAATACTTAAGTGTAATCAGCCAAAAAATATTTTTAAATATAAACATAAGTAAATATTAATCAATTAAATCACGTATATTATGGTGAAACCTCATTATAGAATCAAATATAAATCATATATCAATAATAGAAACACTAAATCCATGATATTTACAAATAAAAATTCATAAGTGAAGTTTTTCAAAATAAGACAACTCATGTAATCAAGATTGACCCCTCAACCATCACTCTATTTCATGATCTTTCTCCTCTTCCAATTACTCTATTAAACCTCTCCCAATTACCTATTCCATTTATAATAACCCTCATCTGAAAATCAATTCACACATCAATAAATATGTATTTTATTAGACTTATGCTTAATCTAAAGTAAATACACTCTATTAATAGATTTTTAAGTCATATTAATCTACACTTATAAGTAAAAAACCACACTAATTAAAAGGACACTAATAAATTTTCAAATGTCTCTAATGCTAAGGGATAGTGGGTAATGTTGTAAAAAATATATATCCATATTTAAAAAAGTTTCCAGAGTCTAAAGTAAAATACATCATCTTAATTTTTCTATTTGATCATCATCTCTCCCTTCCCATTACCATGAATTAGTTTTACTATTTTTCATTATCTGTTTCCTCATTGGTTCAAAACTTCATGTTTCAAAATCTAAAAATTTCCATGTTTCAGAATTATTTTCACTATTTTCATCCAAAATTAATTTTTCAAAGAATAATTCACACATCCTTATAAGTCAATGTAGACCTAAATATTTATCCCCACCATTAATATAATACCAAAACTATTTTTTATAGTTATAAAAAGAATGTGAAATGTGTCAATTAATGGTTCAATCCAAGGTACTCCATTTCCTCATTTTTTCAAAATTATTAAGGACCAATAAAGCACAATAAAAAATAGCATCCATCTTGTTTTTCATCTAAAAAACAAGATATCAATATTAATTTTCATTTTATCACAAGAATCTATAGTTGGTTCAGGATATCACCAACACCCACTACTAGATCAATTGATGGTCATGAAATCATCTTATAGAGATGGGGTGGGAAGGTAAATTTGTCATGTAATGTTTATTCAAATTAAAATAGTCTATGGTATTAAAGATTTAACAAGATATTTAATATAAAGGTGGGTCTCTAGGTCAATTGGGTTAAAAATTTATAATATATTGTCTCAATAAGATTAATGTGGTTTATAGTCATCATGTTTTGTCAATAATAACAAAAAAAGTCTACTTGTTGTGTAAATACTATGAATCTATCAATAAAATTTGGTATACATAAGAATATGTAAAAATAGTTTTAAGAACCTCTTGATAATGGTAATTCAAAGATGTTTCAGAAGATTAAATCCTGACATATCCAAACATGATCAGTTTACTAAATTCTAGTTTTCAGAAATAAAAAATAAATAATTGGAATGAAATAAATAATCGTGTAAAAAACTTATCAAAATTTTAATTTGTATTATATTTTAAAAAAATCACCCATGACATTATAATTTATAGATAAGAGAAATAATGTTTTCCAACATATCAAAATTCCTTCCCTATTTAATGATTTCTTCTAACTTAATTAATTTGAAAATATAAATGGGGTCCAAAGAGCCCTCAGCCACACTTGAATTAAAAAATTTCATCAATGTTTAAAATAAAATAAGAGAGATACATGTGGAATGAAAATAAATTAAAAAAATGAATAACTTTAAAATATAATAATGAAAATAATCATTCCATGGAATATGCATCCACTCTTCTTTGATCCAGGAATGGATTCAATGTCATTAAAATTTATAAAAAATTGAATATTTTGTACCTTTTACATATTTAAAAAAATCACATAGGTTCATTTGACCTTATAAATGATGTTACATTATAAATATCAATGTAAAGAGTTGATTGAAAGATATTCCATGTAGATTAATGGGGTGGTACAAGAATAATCTATAATGGTCATAAAAAAATAACTAAAATACATTCACTTGTCAAAATAATTAGTAAAACTAATAATCCAAAAGTACACAAATGTGGAAGGAGGATATACTTAGACTCGTCAGGGTACTCCCCAGTATCCACAATGGTCTACTCATGCTCCCATAAGACTGATTATATGGAATCTAAGGTGGAATATGACTATATAATTATAGTTTCATCAAATGGAGAATCACTAATAATGTAGGCCTACTAGGTTTTATCTTCTATGAGAAAAACTAGTATGTATAGACGTATAGTTTTAGTGGATAACATTAGTGTAGTGGGTGAAATATTGGGGTCCATACACAAAATATGACCAATACTAACAATGGTGTTTGTCGTCTCAGTGGTAGGTCCTACTGGGTGTGTGGATATATTAGTGGGTGTGGGAGTGTACTCAATCATTAGGGTTAGCGGCATATTCCTGATAATAAGATAGGCTATCTAGAAAATTGTAAGGTCTATGATTGTGGAATCAGGGGTATATATTATTTTTATGGGGAAATTTCAATATTTTTTAAGAGTATATATGATTAAGGTATATATATATATTGGATTTTATGGTGATTAATGTCATTTAAGAATAGGGGTTATGTATATTTTGGTAGAATATGTAATCAAGGTTTTTCTGATTTTTGGGTTTATTAATTTTTAGGGATTATGTGAAGAGGAATTAGAGGAAAAAACATATAAAAACCACAATTAATATTATGGTGTTTTGATTATATTAAATAATATTAAAGTATTACATTGGATTATATTTTTGATGACTAAAGTTAGTAGGTACCTAATAATTTTATAATTTTGGAAGTAATTAATTTATTTAATTTTTTAGTTATTTTATTTCCATACATTAAATATTGTTTATCCATATGGAAGGAATAAAATTTCACACAACATTCTTATCCCTCCTAATGATTTATTACAAACATTATTGAAAAATATAGTCCAAGTAATCCTGCTACTTTTTATAATATTTATCTCACATGAAAATTAATTTATAACATATAAAAATTTCCTCTTATTATTCTATATTACAATAGGTCATTCAAAGATTTTATTCATACTTTAAACTCAATAAAATCCATGTTACTCAAAATAGATAATTTTTTACATACTTTTTAAAGAAACCGCATTTTAATGCACTCCATTCAGATCATATCCTATGGTTTTGTAGAAATAATTTGAATTTAATATTTCAAAACTATATGTTCAAATTATATAGTAATGTATAACTACCTATTTTTTCATGTATCCATTTAAATCAAGTTATCACTTTTGTACATGAGAATAATAATTTATAGAATATAGAAAATTTATAACCTTATAATGCATTATGTAAACTCATGGACTATATATAATTAAACTTTATGTATTAAATATCAATAATGTAATGAAAGTACCTAGCACAAGTCTAGGATCCTGGAGGTGGCAGATGATGGATTTTTTGACACTCTAATGGTGAAAACTAATAGCGTGGATTCCCTGTGTTTGATTCCTACTTTGATGGTTGCGGTTGGATTTGGATGGAAATTTTCATGGTTTCCAATGATCATGGAATTCCTTGAATGTTGCCTTTAGCCTCAGGGGGATGACCATGGGTTGAGATCCACCCTCAGGTGGAGAGATTACTTGGATGTGGATGTTGGAAGGCAATTGTCGTCATTTTTTTATTGTCCTAATGTTGGGTCATTGTTCATTTTTCTAGTACTTCTTTGCCAATTTTTTGGGTGTTATTTACTTTTATTTTAGTGGGTTTATTTCTACATGTTGATGGGATTACAGTTGTGGGATGACATGTGGTGATATGGGAAACTTATGAGGAAATGATCTTGGGAACCATGAGTTGTTGACGGTATGGGACTCCCATAGCCAACATCTCTTGATGATGACATGTTGTTACTAACACCTTTGGAAATGGGCATCTGGGATTACCTCTATTGCATGACTAATGATTCTAAAGGGCATGTAAGCATCTTCGTCCTAAATGAAATTCAATTTGATGACCCTAGGTGGTGTCTTGTGGGTGATCCTCATCGATGTGGTTGGGTGTGTGAGATCTTTGGTGTTAGATTTTTTTATCAAATCATGTCTGATTATGACAGTACTGGTGGTTGTGGGCCTTTGTTCCATTTTATGTGGTTCTTAGTGCCTTTTATTCAGGTCTTAGGACTTTATATTTTTTTGTGTTGGGCGGTGAGTTGTCCACTTTAATTTTTTGTGGTATTTCATGTGTCACACACTTTATATTAGTTGTACTTTTATTTTACTCAATAAAGTTTTAGGGTCGATCACACTCAGTACCTAAACTTTCCTAGTATAAAACACCACATAATCAAAATAGTCAATGTTTTATATGCTTCATATTCATAAAACATCCATGGAAAGATTTCCAGATTACATAACATATCTATTTTATCAACTCTTTAATGATGCAAGTTTTTTCTTATTCTTCACATTGTTCATCATCTTCTTCCCTAATTACAAATTGATACTATAAATTTGGATTTTTTTGAATCCATATCATATCCCCATGAATGTATGAATTCTTAGATGCAAGTAACAGTTTGTAGTTGTATGATATTTATTTAATTTTATATTCCATAGTGTAGTTGGGATCTGGCTTAGAGGTAAATCACCCTATAATACTACATCAAGGTTGGGGGCTTCAAAACCCATTGGGTGTAGTATATTGTAGTAGATCTATAGTGTTATAGTAGCAAAAATGTAGCATGAGCAGGACTGAAGCACTGGAGAACTGTAGTAGTGTTGGGCACTATTGCAGGAACTGTAGTAGCGGTAGCGCTGTAGCAAGTACTGTAGCAGCCCATGTATTATACAATCACTATTCATACAAGGGCCTTTGGGTAAACAATTTGGGCCTTCAGGTCCATATAATGGGTTTGCAAGTCCACTGGGCCTATGGTCCATGTAATGGGATTCTTTCCTGTTAGGCCTACGGGCCATATACTGAATAAATAAGGATTTTTTGGTGGATTATACCCTTACGAGGCTATGGCCTACCTTTACACCTATGTGTAAGGTGTTTGTGTGTTTTTAAATGTAATTATTTTCATAAACCCATAATATATATATATATATATATTCCATAGTGAATTAATTTCACTTGGGTTAGTAGTTAATCTGATATAATTTATTCACATGTGAGTTAATATATAATATGATTTAAAAATAATAGTATGAATGTTATGTAAATAAATGTCATGAAAGTGAGTGTGTAATCTAATGTGAGAATAGAGTCAATATAAAATGGATTAGATAATTTTAGTTTAATATGACACATATCGGATTTATTCACATGTGGTAATTTTACGCGGCTTGGTTTTAATCACATTAGAGACCTAATTAATCATATGTGAGACAGGCTATTCCATATCATCCATATATAGCTCAATTCTAGGCTAGGTGATTTTAATATGTGTTTTAAAAACACTCATTTCATATTAATAAACTATAGTAGACTTATTTTGATGTAGCTAGGTTTCTTTTTGCTTAACTCCTACATGATTTTTTAAAGTCTATGATTCAACTTACATAATTGTAATTCGCTTTAATTATTCTTATACAATCCTTTAAAATTATATATGTCTTATTCTAACATATCTTATTATCTTTTTAATATTATTCTAATGTGACCAAAATCATAACAATTATTTATATGTTTCTAATCCCCCATTCCTATATGGTTGTACACATGTTTTGATATTACATAGTTGAGATCTTGTGAATTTTATTCCTACACTAATAATTTTATTGAATATTCCTTTTTATATTTTATTTTACAATTTCTATAGATTAATTGTAAGGTGATTCTATTATTTTTAATAATAAAAAATAATAAAAATTATAAAATATTAAACATTCGCCAATAAATTTAATAAATAAAAAATAAATGAATGGTTTTGGAGTTTTATTTACTATTAAAATATAATATTTTCTAATATTTTTTGTAACTTTGAAGAAACTTACAGAACATGTATTACATAAAGAAGATATCATATAAAAATTATTCAAAATAATTTTAATGATAAATATAGAAAAACAATTATGTATTTGTTTTACTAAAGAAGACAATATATTTTCCAATAATTTTTATCATGATATGTGATAGAATAAATATTTATATGGATGAAATTATAAATTAGATATATAATAATTGATAAGTAAATATTCAAGGTAATGTTGGGTAGCATAATTTAAAACTAAAATTTTTCAAAATATTTAGAAAGGTTGTATGGATAGGGTGTTTCATGAGTTTTGGATAAGATTTTATGAAATGTATGTTTTATGAAAAAGGGGCAATGTGAAATAAAACTAAAAATTAATAAAAAATATTTTAAAGGAGAATCTTGGAAAACAAATGATAATTTATTTTATAATTGATAAAATCTAATGAAATAAATAGATAGGGGTTGTGAACCCATTCTATTATTTTATTTATGATAAACTTAATATTTGAAAATCACATGCTTATCCCCAAGAAAATGTACATATTCATGGAAATTAAACCAGGTTTATCAATAAAAGTTCACTTAGTCCACCTTTTTTTAATGGTTTCCTACCAATATTTTTTCTATATTCATTCTCCTAGAGTCATTGTACACACATTTTATCCTTTAATCACAAAAAAAATAGTTCTTAAGCTTTCATTATAATGGAAATCTTTATGGGGAAATTCAACTCTATAATGTAAGTATAATATCTCACTTCACTTATTTTCATAATATTATTCCTTTAAAACTTATAAAAATTGATTTTTAATTTTAATAAAATGTAATTAAGGTTAGTATAATCCCACATATTACATAAATATAAATGTTTTTATAATAATATTTCTTTGTAACATGTTTGTGTTTGGATCGGTTCAACCACCTTCTTGAATGATGGTACTATATTTTCTTACTAAGGATATTTAATATTTATGATATATATTTTTTATTTAAGTTAGTATTCTAGAATAATAATATAGATATGATAATAAAGATATTAAATGTAAATAATTAAAGTATAACTATCCAATGAACAAATAAACACATTTTCTTATGGAGTATATATTATAATTGAACAAGGATCTTTTATTGTTACCATTATACTAAAATTTTTATAGAACTATAGTCCATACAACCTCTAAACATCTGACTCATGGGAAATTAATCTTTTAAATAAATAAAATGTGAATAAAAATGAATAATTAACGGGAAAATGTTATGAAATAGTTAAATAATTACTAGAATATTATTTTTCAGCAAGTATATAACATACAAAAAAAGTCAAATCCTGAGGTAATGGTGTTTTCCTTTAAAAACGTACTTTTAAGTTTCAAATTATTTATTTTAACTCTCTCTTAAATTTTCATTTAATAATTTACCTTCTTATTGGTTTGCTTAAAAATTCTTGTGTCTATAGTTTGAAATGTAAGCCTTTAGGAGTTTTAATTTTGTTATGACTGATTGATTCATGTGTCGCACAGATGTATAGTATATCATTATATGTTGTATAGGTATAATATATCCTTCCAACATATTAGGTAATGTGATATACCTCAAGATCTATTTTTTTATAGATTAACATAATTCTAGATTTATTAACATTTTAAAAATTTATGATTTGTACACACATGTTATGTATGAACATAATCATATCTTTTTCACAATTTATGAAAGGTCTTTAACCATAATGTTATGATGTATTAACAATGATCCTTGTTCTTTGTATATGATTTAATTCCTTTTGTTTGTTTTTCATTTTATGTTCTCTCATAATTATCATGATCTTATACTATTTTACTTTTATTCCATGATTTTATGTGATGGATTATGATCTTTCATAGGAAAAAATATTTTTATTTGAATAAAAACTTATTCAAAAGTTTTTATGTATTTTAATGGCTAAATAGGTTTTATCTTTCTTTTATACCAATTACTAATATTTATATACACATCCATTATTTTGAAATGTTTTTTTGTAGGTTTAGGGATGTGTAGGAATTATTATGAAGTCAAAGTTTTAGATATAGGGTTTTAGCCATGAATAAATCAATTGTATTATTCAAATAGTTTGGTTTAGTGGAAAACGTTCAGTTTTATTAAAAAAGTATGGATTTTTTATGTATGTGATTTCGTTTAATTATCTAAAACTATAACCCTAAGAGATATTGGGCATATAACTGAACTTATATTTTTTATAAAGTAGGTACTTATGGAATAATTGTGTTTGGACTATTAAATTTATCTCTCACATCATGGAATCTTATATATTTATAAAATATATGATTTATATTTTCTTCTCAAATAGATCCGTGTAATGAGTTATAATTATGTCTTGGATCACTAAAAATTTATAAGATTCCCAATTTTTCTATTTCATTAATTCTTTTCCACATTTTGTGGTGTGACCTTCTTCAATGCATCATAGAACGTCCTTTATTTTTAAATTCACTTCTATTCTTATAGAAAATTTCATTCATATCTCTAGAATATTTTTTTTGTTTCTTTATCCCTTTTCTAAGGATAGTCGATAGACCCAAGCGATAAATTTTGTAAATAACAATTTGGATCCTCTATGAATGAATCAACTATAATAAAGACATCTAATCTATGAACTGAAAATAAAAAGGGTAAAGAGAAAATTTTCTTGGGTTGTCTCCCAATCGGTGCTTGATTTAAAGTTTAAAGATTGACATACCTATGCTCCTTCTTCAAAGTGGATTGATGGGACGGTCCCTATCAAATAGTTTTTAATGTGTGGTCTGAGATGGTGTCCATTCACATTGAAAGTTTGTTCCAAAACTTTTTAATCTATATGACCCCAAGTGGATATACTCATGTGATCATGAATGTGACTAAACATATTGATCATAGATTGTATATAAAAATATAATAATTAATTGAATTAAATTTCCTTATCTCCTAAATGCATCTCTTTCCTATGGAAGTTTCGATCATTCCATTTCCCCAACAGTTTATTATAAATTAAAATATTGTAATAAGAATACCTTCAGATCTCTTCAAGGTCATAAAACTAAATTAATATATTCTTTACAACTTTATCCTCCTTCTAATTAATCACCTTGACTACCCAAAATTATTTGTGAGAATCCTCTACCAAAATATGGCTTAGTTTCCCTTACACCAACCGAAAAGGATATATCATCAACAATGACTTGTAGGTAGTTCAATGAGACCACAAAGCAAAATAACGTTTTCTCAACCAATCCTTACTACTTGTGTTAATATAATTATCAAGAATATAATTCATATCCTAGTTCAAAAGTTACACATTTAAACTTTTTTGAAAATGATACGGGCCACTCATGTTGTAGAAAACCTTATACTTATTCAGAACATATCTCAAGATATGATTATCAAAATGTGTCCCCCAATCACAAATAAAAAGCTTCAACACTCCAAATCTAGGAAATATGTTCTTATTTTATAATTTGGTGACTACTTTCATATTATTATAAGTAGTGGATTTGAATTCAACCCACTTCCAAACATATTTAACACCCACCAAGATGTATGTATGGATAAATATGTTGGGGAAAGGTACTATGAATTTGATCCACCATACATCAAAAATATCAACTTATATGATCGAGTGTTTTGGTATTTCATCTCTATTCTTGATATTTCTCATACATTTACAAGGGTAGTATATTTCCATAATGCTTCTTTTATCTTGATTTAGTGATGGATAGAAAAATGAACTTTTAAAGATTTTGGTTTTTGTTTTTTCTGGTCCATGATATACACTAGTTAGCAAGGAGTGACAAAACATTAACACAATTTCAACCTTAGCCTTGGGTTTTCAAGACACGGCCCAATAGTTCCTACTTTGTTGATGATAAGTCGAGTAATGAAAACCCCATGCCCAAAACTAATAGGTTAGTTGTCGATGACTAATTTCAAGTAGACATATCAAAAATTATCCTAAATTACCTATGCACACACATATATTAAATCACATAAAATGTTTAAATTTAAAGTACAAGTGATACCCAATTCATGCATACATTTTTATTCCACAATCATAGTTCGATAAAAGTAATATAAAGTAAATGTTCCAAATAAAATCCCACAAAAAATGGAAGAGAAACCAACCTTCTCAAAATGAGGGGACTGCTGTCAAATGAAAAAAACATATAATAACTTTAGTATGTCTAGCTCATAATGCTTCACCTTTTCCTTGTCTCTCTAGGACTCTATCAAAATGTTTTTCATCTGTATAAGATATGACACGTGTGAGAAAATCCAATGTATGGGTGAGTATAATAATACCTAATATGAAACCTCAAAATCACAAAACATAAGTCATAAAAATAATAGTTAGATCGACATTAAAAGATTATGTCAATCAAAATATGAGACATAATAACATACACAAATATATACTCAAGTTGGACACCTAGTCTCAAAGTTCACAACCATATAGTTAGCCACAAGATTCTCCTCGACACTTTAAGGTAAATCTCATTCTGAGAAAAATCTATCACCAAGATCCATTTTTTCTCTAACGTTGCTTATCCAAGAGGTTTTTCTCACCAAGTCTTTCTAAAGAATTACTCCCTGGATCTACAAAATAATAACCCCCATATATTAGATCACTCCTAGGACCATAGTGGGACACTAAAAACCCTAATGGATTATCTTTCTAGATAGGGTCCCGTCGCCTTGCGAAAGCTAGTCACGATGATTTCACGAACCCTACCTATGGTTAAAGATAGAATAATGAAATATATCACCCAAGATAGATGGGGGACACTGTGAACTCCATCCAAAACTCATCTTGTAGATGGGATCACAATACTATACTTTGGATTCAATGTCATTTTATACCCTCGTAGTAAAATACCATGTTAATTCACTTAACCAAATGGTATATACTAAAGTGGTGGAAGGCCTCAACCGATCCTACAGAAATTACATGGAGTGCAATCTGGCTACATAGTGTTTCCCACAAAATTTAGTTTGGTTTGTGTCCTTCCCTGTGTCCAGAAACCTAATCTTGTATACTCCTTGTTTTTTCTGTGTACTTACCCATGTATGTGAATATGTACCTAACCATGTTTCCTAGGGTACATGCCAAGCTTCCAACCTCATGTCACAACGAATGTGACACATGTAACTTAATGTGTGTTCCTTATCTTTGTACATAAAACCTAGATTTGTGGAAGGGGGGATACAAGTAATGTTTTCATTGGAATACACATTAGGTAGTCAGAAATTTCCTAGAAATTATATACTATTCATGTGTTTCCATCTGCACTAGTTCCTCCTTTGATCTAGTGGTCAATCATGGTGCAAAGGCTGGATCTGATTTTGAACACAAACTTACATCACCGATGGCTGAATTTTGGATTTTTAATCTGCTCAAAAATCAATATTGTCATGACATTTCATCATTGTGTCCCCTAAAATTTCAACCGTAATGAAAAATTCTAAGATTTACCTGATCGATATCCCTTCTTCGTCACACACTTTTATTACATCATTGATCCTAAACCAAAACCTGATGTATCAATCCATTGCATCAAATAATGGTTTCCAAATTATCGATTATTGGGTATTAGTCTAATTATCGGCCAATGAAGTTTCCATTGATGAACATGTAAAGAAATTGGGAAGAAAATCACAAATCATAGAAGAATAATGGACCTCGACCATTATTCAGGTTGGCCTAGATTTCTTTCCATTAAAAAGAAAAATGAAGAACCAACAATAACAAAATAAAATAAGTTCCTCTTATATAAAAATATTAATCATAAAAAAATAATCCTTTGATCTATGAACCAATTTTTTTAGGTAAATTGGTTCACATTTGACATAGGTTAACAAAATGGAATGAATTCACAAAACACAGATTCCCTACCTCAGGTTTGGATCAATCATTAATGATGATTGGTGCTATATTTTCCATCCATGGTGATATCCACAATATCAATTGGAAAAAATAATCCTCAATCAATTGATTATGATCCTTAATATTTTTTCATCCTCCTAACTATCATACAATAGTTACTCTCTCAATTTCAGGGTTATTCAGCTAACCCTCAGGATTTATAATAACCATGTATTTATAATGCTGGATTAGGTTTTAGAATTAAATAAAACAATTAAATAATTATATCAGTTTATTTAATTATTTATCCACAAATGATGCTTCCCAAGATAAACATCCAATGCACATAAGTATTATCTCACGCCTAGGGTAAAACCTACATTCTGGATTCAATAGCGGTCTCATATTTCCCATCTTATCCTTTGTTTAGGAGTTCATATAACACCCAATGATTTTAAAACAAGACTGTTGTTCTTAATAGGGTATGAGACACACAACACCGAGGTTAAGTGACCCATGAAATATATATATATATATATATATATATATTGAAATTTAATCACTTTGATATCTTGTGATACATGAAACACCAATTCTAAATGAAATATGATACTCTATTTTGATATTAATTTTTAAATATGACAATTATAACCTTGGTGATAAATAAGTGAGTATAAATTTTATTAACTAAATTATGAAAATTAATGGTTGACAAATTTTTTAAAATGAAATATTTGGTTATCAATTAATTACAAATTAAAATAAAACCCAATTTAAAATAAAAAAAATTCTGAAAAACTATTTTAATTCACACAAGCATGTTTTATCTAAAAAAATTTATAAATAAATTTTTATATGATTTTAATAAAATTTATATATTATATATTCAATATTACGTATTCTTTATTTATGAGATAAGAATAAATCCAATTTTATCATTAAAAATGTATTTTTCTAAAAAACAGTTTTATCGCTTTTTGGGCACTTATTTTAAAATTAGTTTCTGTTACTTTTAGAAACTTAATTTGAGAAAATAAAATTATTTTTTAAAATCATAATTTAAAAATTATATTTGGTTTAATTTTTTTTTTTTGAAAAGTTTCATTTTTTGACGAATAGTGAAAAATGCGGATTTTTATTAAAAATTGCATTTTCATTTAAAGAATTTACAAGTTAAATTTTCTTTAAAAATTGTATTAAAAGAAATATTAGTTTAATTATAAATTTATTAATCCAATTTATGTCATTATAATCAATCTCATGTTGAATTTTTATATTAAAACTTTCCATACTTATGAAAAATTTCTCTTTGGAAAACTGCTTTTCCGTTGCATCTTCATGTCTAATTTTAAATTAAAAATTTCCAATTTAGTGAATTGAATTATTAAAAATAGATTAAATATTTTTAATCATCATAATTAATATTATCTAATAATTTAAACTTAATTTTTTATCTTAATGAATAGTAAAAATAGTGAAAATTAATTATCACGGTTAACGTGAAAACTGGTTTATTGGGGGGTTAAACAAAAAATATAAGGGTTAAAATGACCTAAACAATTATCCAATTACTATTATATGGTCATATTTACACCTTATATAATCTATTCCTCTATAATAGATCATTTTGGATCCTTTTTACAAGATAAAAATGTGGGTGAACTTTTTTCTTTTCAAAAATTCTATGTGTGTTTTATCCCCCACTTATAAAAGGACACCCTCTATCCTCCCCTATTCACACTTACAAAAATCTTTGGTTTAGAGAATAAATAACAAAATAACTTACTTAATTCCCTTAGAACAACCTATAGGTAATTTTTTATCATAAATCTAACCTATAAATTCTTTTTTTGTAAACATAAAGGAGTAGTCTAAAGAAGAATTAATATTCTTTACCGAGTGTTTTATTCTATTTCTTCTTCCACCTCATACAATTATTATTAAAAAATACTGAAATAAAAAAAATAAGTATCTCTAATATACTTAGATATTTTATGTTATGTTCATGACCTATATCCATCTCCTCTTTCATCGAATGGGAAACAAAATTGTTGATCGTGTGTACGGAAGACTACTGCCTTGCGAACTGACGGAGTTTGTTTTCCATCATCACCTATCATGGATTGTTATAAATATGTAATAAAAGTATATATTAAGTTTTTTTGAAATAAATTTACTTTTAAAATTATATAATCATATTTACCATTTTATTTTTCATTCTGTGGGGGATATGATAACGTCGCTCGTGTGTACAGAGGATAATAGACTCATAAAGTGATGTGATTCGTTTTTTCACATATGCTTCACATGGAATATAATAAGGATAATTATTATTTATATATGTGATATATATAACATAATAATTTATCTCTAAATATTAATTAATATTTTTAATTCTTTTTTTTCTACTCATGAATAAATAGAATCAACGTTCATGTGTATATATGGCATACTATCTCCATGAACGGTGCACTATATATTTCTATATCTAACTATTATGGGTGAATATAAATATATATATATATATATATATATAATGAATATATATTATATTAAAATAATTTTTATAATTAAGAAGATTATGGAATAATAATTAACTTATAGGGACTAGAACCACTTGACCAAAACATACATTAAAAATATAGCAGTTACTACCTGAAATAGTGATTTTGAAAAGGAATTATTAATAAAAGTGTAATAAAATACTATAAGTAAAAAAATATATGGAATTATATATATTATTATGGCAATAAAATATATTTATAATATTTCTATATTTTTTTATATAGTAGGTTCGAATAGATATGAAGGATGTCGTGCATGGGGTAAGGGTTTCTCACCTCACTCTTACTCTAATGAGAAATAAATTGTAATCACCACCTACATCGTTTCTGTGGTGTATATACTACATATTTTATATTATATATCATGAATATATTTATATTCATGGTACATAAAGTTTCATTTTATGTTACTTCTTTCATGTGGCTTACGATTCAAAAGTTACAAAAGTGGTAAGAGTTTATTTCATAGTCTCGCCATTATTCGGGATTGTTTATGTTTAAGTATCCATTGGTGGAATTATTTTATATTTCTATCTTAAACCAAATATAATTTATTATACTCTTGTTATTCATGAAATTTTCAAGTAATATTAACATTTTTTCTCTTTTGTAAAAAACATTAGTGACAAAATATTTTTAAGTAAAGCTGATTTTATTCCTCTCTTCAGTCTAAAATCATTTTTCTTCGATATCAATAATTTCTAAAAAAATAAAATATATTTTTAATATTCATTTATTATTGTTAAAATTTGTTTTTACCCATGTTTTAATTTTTAAATAAAGTTTAAAATATGTCTTCATATCATTATCTGAGCGAGGTACTTTTTACAACAATATGAAAGGAATTTTTGTAACTTATACGACATGTAGGAAATTACCCACATTCAATGATTTGAAGTTTCCTTTGAAATATTTCAAGCTTATTTTCAGTGAAAATTGTTTTCAAAACATTTAAGGAAATTTTATTTTTAAAAAGGTGAGTTTGAATATAGAAAGGTTATTTTACTCAAGAATGTATTAATGATCTCTTTATGAAATTCCTATTCTTAAACCTCAAAATCCATTACTCAACTTAAGATCCATTGGGGATATGTTATAATTATACCATAATTATCATATCACTCGATGATTTATGATCATATTTATTGTGGATGTTCTATTTTTATTCCATTCGCCTTATTACTCTGAATGATTTATGACAATGTTTATTAATCAGGGTAATTATTAACATTTTGTACGCTAGTAATTCAATATGAATGTTTATTTTTATTATGTTTCACCCATTTTATATAAGGAATGAATTGGAATTAATATGTTATGGGTGGGCCCACTATATCACCTCAATGTATCAGTAGGTCTCCGGAGAAAAACTAGTTTCGGTATTTGGTCAAGGTCTTTCCCATTTATATAATATGTCTTGGAATGAGGCCTTGAGATAATGTTTACGATGTCTTACATTATTCATTATCCCATTATGATATTATTTATTTATTTCTATGTGATTATTTGATTACTTATAATATCCTTTGATAAGTTTCACGATCATGTGATTATTTATATGGAATTATTTGATTATTATTTATTCCTTTTATATTATGCTTAAGTTATTGATAAAATGGTATGTGTTTAAGTAATTTAACATTTCATATGTATTATGTAATATTTATTCATGATTTATTCCTCTATACACATACCCCTACTGATCATTTGAGCTTACTTATTTATTATGTCTCTTTTCCTCAGGAATCTAGGAAGTTTATAATGATTGATATGCAGGTTTATTCTAAATGGGATAACAATGTTCTAAAATAAATTATTATGTTGCATTTTATATTTCTAATGTAATATTATATTTATTTATGTATCTATTATACCAATACTAATTAACTATTCATTCCTTTAGGATGTGATTCATTATATCTAGTGCCAATGCAATAAAGTAACCATTGAATATGGGCTTCTGAGGTTAAGGTCATTACATTTGGTATCAGAGGAAGTATAGTAGAAAACTTAGATACTTGATTTGGGAATTTTTTTTTTAAAACATAACCTTATGACTACCTTTGAGTATAATTATAAATATAGGATAATATCATAATGTTTTGGTAAGGTAGAGTTTAGGTGGGTTTCCTTGAAATATATTCTTGTCTAGATACTATATGTGGATGTGGTTCTAGAACAGATGTACCTAGAAATAATAAATTAGAAAATAGAGCATTGTTATTAACTCAAGTGTTACCTATTACATGATAATGGGCCTTATTATGCACCTAGTTTTACAATCTTGAGTGATATGATTTGGTTAATTCTCATTTTATTTATAATGTATTTGAATAGATAATGGCCTTGTTTGACCTAGGATAAAACCTAAGGTATCGTAGATTGAAAATAAGGTGTCATGATTTATAAATCTTATGAATTATTATATTTTTTCCCACTATGATTATTATTGCTTAAACTATGCTTTTTTGTTTTAGTTGATGGTGGGAACCAGAAGTAACTACGTTAACATTGAATGTGATATACAACGTGTTGATAAGAAAGAAAATGGGATGATGACCAAATTGAATTATATTTTGATCATGCCTAATCATTTTTCATGTAATATAATTAAAAAATTTCTCCTTAAACAAATCTTTAACTCACCAAAAAAAATAAAATGATAGAGTTAACTGATAGCTCATACAGTGGAGACCATGGATGGAAGAAGGCTCAATTTCCTGCATGCCATAAATGTAGAAAGATACACCATGTAGAATGTCTCAAAAGAATGGGAAATTTTTTACATGTGAAAATTAAGGGAATAGATTAGTGAATTATTGAATAAAAATGAATAGTATGATGGAAGGGAATAAATTTCATCCTGTGACCCCATTTATCGTTCATTGTATTGAGTGTGGGGAAACTGAGAATTATTTGATCCAATTCTCTCTTCTACATGATAACTCTTAGACCAAAGAATGGATTATTTTATATTGATCGTTAAAGTGGAATAAATAATGTGTTTATGTATTGGGATTCAAGAATTATGTTATAGAATAGTAATATAAATGACATTCTAAATATAAGAATCTTGAAACATCTAACCATTATTCTATTGAATTATTGATTAATGATTTGAAAGCATATGTAAAATGTTACTAATATCCTGGAAAAATGATTTAGTTGTCAGGTGATTTTTATAAAGCACATGATTGTGGGGTAGATATAACATTGTATGTGTTTGATATTAGGATAAACATAAAGTGCCATGTGATGATAATTCTATGGATGAGAATATGTTTAAAAGTATAAATACCCATTTTATATTTTATGTAACATAAGTTTAACATGATTAAATATATTTTGGGAGATATTTATTTTAATAAAAATCTTGGGTTTAGTTAATGTGAAATGTTATTTGAGAAATAATGATTTTATATTTTTTGAAATAAGTATAAATTTTTTTATAACCTGTAGGTTTATTTTAATCTTGGAGTTTGAGGTATTTATAGATGATTAGGATAAAAGAGTTAGTACATTTTGGGAATATATCATATAGAAGACCATAATGGTTTAAAGAAAGTGATTTGATTATTTTTAGGATGTTCATTATATTTTGGGAATTTTATAGGATTTATACTATTATGTTTTTATAAAATGGATAACCTGAAGTCTGTGGGGATTAAACCCATAATCAAAAGGTGATAAGGGTGCAATTCCTACCCCTGGACTATGTGATATCCTAGTTAGTGTGAAATTGTTTTTACTCAAATGAGTTGACAGATAAAGATTATGTTGATTTTGGGAAACATATTTTCGGATCACAAATTTTTTAATTTTAGGATTTAGAAGTGATAAATGATATTTCAGGAAATCTTTTATTGGGTTGAGGTATATATAACCTTTAGGTTTAATTTAAGGGATTATTTGATAAGAATATTATTACGTATTTAGTTGTTCCTTAAGGTTAACTATTTATGGAATGTATTCAGTTATTCTTTGGGTATTATTTGATAACCTATTATAACCATATTGGTTTTGTTAAATATTTAGAGTCATGAGAAATTAATTATAGACCTTAGGATCTATTAAAAGTAAATTATAGTGCTTTAGGAAAAAAAAATTAATTTTGGATATTTATTTCTTAGAGTAAGAGATGAAGTGGAAATTTATTTAATCACAACAAAAGGCTGAAAATGTGCTTATGAGATAAAAATATATCAAGTAATTAAATTTCCTTATGTTATTTGATAGTGAAGTAATTCATTAACTTTAGAAAAAGGATCTTGAGATAAAATAAATTATCCTATTACATTTATTTTTGATGAACCAATGGTCTTTTCACCCACCACAAATTTATGTTTTTGTGTTTTTTGACCTTCTCATGATCATTAACTTTCTTATGATCAATGATCTCTATCACTCTGCAAAAGTATTTATAATTTCTTCATATACATATTTTAATTTTTCGACAATGTTCTCCCTATGTGGAAACATAGTAATTTGTTACTTTAGGTAACCCTTTTTTCTTAATTTTTTTAATGGATGATTTATTATCCCTCTATATAATGTGGGTTTTCCACAATGGTTAAACATTTTATGATTGAGAGAAAATTGTGAAGGTGAAATTTATTTAACGGGGTAGAATGTAACACCATGGGATTTTAAAATAATAATGTTGTGTTTGGTAGCATCTGAGACACCCAAAACGGATCTTAAATGACCTGTGAAATATAAGTATATATATATATATATTAAATTTAATCTCTTTGATAGCTTGTGATACATGAAACACTAAGTCTAAAAGAAACATAATACTCTATTAAAATATTATTATTTAAAAGAGATCATTATAACCTAGCTATTAAGCTTTTGGGTATGAATAATATTAACTAAATTATAAAAATTAATGGATTATACATTTTTTTAAATGAAAACTTTAATTATGAATTAATTAGAAATGAAAATAAAAACAAATTGAAAATAAGGAAAATTTATTTTTGAAAAAAACTATTTTAATGTGAACAATATAATTTTATCTCCAAAAAATTAATAAATATATTTTAGTAAATTATTTAATAATTTTTTGGGATTTTTCTCAAAGATTACTTTTTTGATAAATATTGAAAAATGCTAACTTTTATTGAAAATCACATTTTCATTTAAAGCATTTAATATTTGAACTTTATATTAAAATTATCTTAAAAGTAAAATTAGTTCAATTATATATTTATTTATCTAATTTATGTCATTAGAAACAATTTCACGTTGAATTTTGATATTAAAACTTTTTATACTTAGGAAAATTTTCTCTTTGGATAACCGCTTTTTCTCGCATATGTGAGTATGGTATTAAATTAAAATTTTACACTTATATGAATGGAATTTAGAAAAATATATTAAATATTTTTAATAATAATAATTAATATTATCTAATAATTTAAAAATAATTTTTTACCATAATGAATAGTGAAAACATTTAAAAATAATTACCAACGGTAAGGTGAAAACTGGTTTACCGAGGGTAAAGATAAGAAGATAAGGGTTAAGATGACCTAAAAATTGTGATATTCCTATTATATAGCCATATTTTAAACTTATATCATATAATTATCTATAATGGTCTATTTTTGAACCTTTTTAAATGATAAAAATGTGGGTATGCTTTTTCTTTTAAAAAATTCCAAGTGTGTCCTCTCCCCCGCTTATAAAAGGCTACCCACTCTACTTCTCTCTTCACACTTCCAAATCAATTTGGTTAATAAAATACCTTAAAAAATACCTTTCTTACTTCCTTCCCAACATTATTTGTCATTTTTTATCATAAATCCATCATTGTACAGATTTTGGTGTAAATTTAAAGGAGTTGTCTGAAGAAGAGGTGATGTTCTTAACTTAGAATTTTATTCTATTTCTTCTTCCATATCCTTCAATTATTATTAAAACATTATGATATAAAACACTAAGTATATTAAATATACTTAGATGTTTTTATATTAATGGAATGAACTATATCCACCTCCTCTACTATTTAATGGGAAAATAAATCATTGATCATGTGTACAACAAGCTACTGCCTCGCGAACTGTTGTAGTTCATTTTCCATCATCACATATCATAGATTGTTAAAAATATTAATTAAAAGTACATATATATTTTTATGAAATAAATATACTTCTTTAATTGTAACATGACATTTACCTTCTTACTTTTCATTCTACGGAGGATATGATAGTGTTGATCATGTGTACAACAGACTACCTCATCGCAAAGAGATGTGATTCGTTTTTTACATATTCTTTGAAAGGAATGTAATAAAAATAAATGTTACATATATATGTGATATATTTAAAACCATAATTTATATTTAAATATTAATTAAAATTTACCTTTCTTTATTTCCACCCATCAATAAATAGAAACAGTGTTCATCGTACTTACGGCCTACCGTCTCCGTGAATGGTGAATTTCATCTTCATATCTCTAACTATTATTGATGACTCTAAATATATATATATATATATATATATATATATATATATATATAATTAAAATAATGTTTAAAATTATGTATAGTATGGTACCATGATTAATATACAAGAAACTAAACTACCAAACTAAAACATATATGAAAAACGAAAAAATTACTACCGGGGACAGTGATTTCATTTTTACTCTCGTGATACATATTTCATATTTACTGATTATTAATTTTTTGTTGTGTAAATACTTCCAATTTGATATGATATATCACAAATCTATTTATCATCATGGAATTTAAATTTTTTTTTGAATTTATTTCTTTTAGGAGGCTTACTATTCAAAAGTTACCAAATCGATAAGGGTTTATTTCACAATCACACTATTATTCAGAATTGATTAGGTTTTAGTCTCCCTTAGGGGAATTATTTGATATTTTTATGTTAAAACTAATAAAATTTATTCTCCACTGGTTATTCATGAACTTCTCAAGTAATAGTAACATTTTCCACCCTTTTGTACATATAATTATTGAGAAAATGTGTTTAAGAGAAGATAATTTTATTCCTCTCTCCAGTATACAAAACATTTTCCTCCATATCCATATTTTCAAAAAATGTTTTTAATATTCAGATATTATTTTTAAAATCCATTTTAAACTATGTTTAACTTTTTAAAAATAGTTTAAAAGTAATCTTCTTATCATTTTTCAAGCGAGGTAATTTTTAATATAGTATGAAAGGAATGTTTTTTTACTTATATGAAATGTACGGAATTACCCACTATAGTTTCTTTGAAGATTACATTGAAATATACTAGTTTATTTTCAAAAAAAAGTGTTTTTAAAATATTTTATGATCTTTTAGTTAAAAAAATTTATTTTCTATGTGGAAAGGTTATTTTCCTCAAAACAAATTAAATGATCTCTTTATAGAATCTCTATTCATCAACATCAAAAAACATTTCTATACTTAATCTCCACTAAAGATATATTGTAATGATACCATAATTATTATTTACCTGGATGGTTTATGATCAGATTGACTATTGATGTACTATTTTTATGCAATTTTCCTTATTACCCTAAATGTTTATGACTATTTTTATTGATTTAGGTAATTGTTAACATTTCATATGATAGTTTTTCAATATTAATGTTTATGTTGATTATATTTCACCCCTTTGGTAAAGACCTGGAAATTTAAATGAATTTTTTTTCTTAATTTCTTTGGAATTTTACGAGTACACAGTTTCTGACGACAGCTTATTATGAGGCCCGGTGTGCTCGGAATCAATTTCCGAAATTTAGCCCGGGTACGTTCAGTGAACAAATGAGCGGGTTTTCTTAACTTTTGAACCGGTGCTCGGAATCGAAATCCGAGGGCACCTGTAACAGTCCGAGATTTTATGAAAACTATTCTTTTTAATTTTATTAATTTCTTGTGTTGTACGCTACACCAAAAGGAGCTTGCACAACACGCATCCTTGACTTGCCTTGCATTATACGCAATCGCAACGTTCCTCGATAGCGTGTGTAGTACGCAATACTGAGTTTCACGAAACAACGATATGCTATTAAAATATTATTAAAACTAGCCGTTATGAATAGTAATAACCACTTTTTAAAATTTTAGAAATTTTAGCTCTCAAAATGGACTTCATTTTTGGATTTGTAATATCGAAATTAGCTTAGGGTGAAATTTTGGTACTTTTCGGATAACTTTCATTTTCTAATGAATAGTGAAAATTACTAAATTTTAATTAAAAACAACTTTTTTTATCGAAATAATTAATAGTGATAAATTATTAATTTGAGTGGTTTTAAAGTATATTTAGAATATATTTTTACAATTTAATACAATGTTGGTCATTGGATGTAATTTCACATTTAAACCAGACATAAACAAGTGTCAATCTTTTGATAGATATTGTTTCTTAAAAACACGCTTTTTGTTTTAACAGCGGGATTTAATTATAAAATTAATTAATGCAACTTCTATGTTATGAATTTTGTAAAATAGACTTCATTTTTGAATTTGGAATATGAAATATAGCTTAGGATGAAATTTTGGCATTGTTCTGAAAAACATCAATTTTTGATGAATAGTGAAACTACTAAGTGGTAGTTAAAAAACTAATTTTTTTCATAAATCTTAATTTTACCGCTTCTGTGATTGTAATTTCAAAAATCTGAGAGACACGGTTGATGTCAGTAAGTAAAATGTGGTTCAATGAGATGAAAATAATTTTTGGTGAATAGTAACTTTTTACTTTTCTTTACCACAGTTAAAAGAAAATAGGATAATTAAGGGTAAAAATGATATTAATATTACCCTAACACATGTCCTAATTCTATTGGACAAGTTTATCTCGACCACAAACAACCTTAAGTGTAAAATATTATCATTTAGGCCCACTTGGATTAGATTAGGACATTTATTATTATTTAATTCAAAAAAGAGTTAAAAGAGTTAAAATCAAAGTTTATTTACTAAAACATTTTTAATATAGAGTTATACATAAGATAAATTCGATTTTAAATATTAATTGGAAATATAAAAAGATTTACTACATTATGGTATTTTATTTGTAATTTTTAGACATCAAAAAATTTAATTTATTTATGACACAAAGATGATGCAGTAATTATCTTATTAATGAAATATTGACATAATTGATATTATAAATACCAAAATAAATGTAATTTAAGACTTTTTATGAATTACACTAATTTTCTAGGTTACTATGATATATTATTGTCGATTTAATCAACTTGGTTCGAACATATAATTCTGTTATGACTTTTACAAAAATCATATATCAAATAGTGTCAAAATTGACACAAAATAGTTTTTAAATAAAATATTATATTATTAATTGTTATTTTATTCCTAAAAATCTAAGGTTTGGCCAAATGACTTAGATAAGGATATATATATTAATAATAAAAAATTTGGGGTTCGTTTGGCATGTTATAGTAAGTTTATTAACCATATAGTGTAAGAAAACAAAAAGACACGGTAAAAGTTAAATTATTTAACTTAGAGTCAAATCTAATTGATAAGGTTAAAATAATAACCTAAACTTGTCTAAATCCTATTGGTTGATAGGATTTCGACCCATCCCCACTTTATCTTCGAAATAAGACCCTTTGGAACCATTAGAAACCGATTTTGACTTTAATATAAAATAATATTTTGAGATATTCCTAAGGTGCCCCTCTCCTCCCTTATAAAAGGGTACCTCCTCCCCCTCCTCCTCACACCAATTTGAGCACTCAAGCTCGGACAAACCCTGCCAAAATCCCTTCTCCACTTCCCTAGAATAATCCTATAGGTCCTCGTCTTCTTCAAAGACCAATCTTAGTTCCCTAAGTGGAGGATTCAAAGAAGCGTTTCAAAGAAGAGGTAATATCCATTACCGATCTTTTCAATTTCTTTCTTCTTCAACTTCTTCTTCTATAATTTTTTCATGATAAAGTAATAACATCAGTATTTATTATATACTGATATGTTATTATAAATATGAAACAACTCTAATTAACCTTCTATCCATCCTACGGAAAAAGGAAATCACCGCGCGTGCGTACGTACGGAATACCGTCTCCACGCCGTGGTGTAATCTATTTTCCACCACCACCTTACAAGGATGGGTATAACGGTGTAATGAGAAACTATATATGATTATTATAAAGTAATATTGATACTGAAATAATATATATATACTCCAATACAATTCCACGATCATAGGAACGATATCATCACTCGTGCGTACGTACGGAATACCGTCTCCATGATGTGATGCGACTCGTTCTATATGATCATCATTACATAGTAATTATATAAATGAATTGAATGAATAAATATGATATATGTTACACTAATACCATTCTGTATATAAGGTATCTATAACCATAAAATAAGAATAAGAATTTATTCGGCAAAACACGCATAAGAACAAAAGGCAATAAAGACTCGAGTAACAAGTAACAATGAAATATTACTAACAAGAAGCTAAGAATATGACCATATATGATATAATATCAATATGTATGATTCTGGAATAAGTTAATAACATTATTTAAACCATTATACAGGAGCTTCGGACACGTACAAAGCAAATCGGACCTAAGGTAAGGGAAAATCTCGCAATCTCAATTTTTATCCGAGATTGTTTATACTTTGGCATTTACTGGGGTGTATTTTATCATCCACATCCATGTTTCCTCAATATGTAATATTATTTCCATCCAACTACAATTGTTTAAATACAATTTTACCCTTCGGTGAGTTTTTAGTAAAAAATATGAAAGGAATCTTTTGACGTTTTTCGTACGAGGTGCTTTTTGACTTTTCCGACAAAAGTACGAAGAATGTTTTTTTAACTTATACGGCATGAATGGATTTTTAAAACATTATTTCCAAGAAGCTTCCTTTACATTTTTTCAAGTTTATTTTTAATCAACTTATTTTATTTTAAAGTCGTATGACATGTTATGAAAGGAAAAATGTTTTTTGAAGAAGAAAGGATATTTTCCTCAAGAATGGAGTTCAAGTGTTTTATCAAAATTATTTTCCATCTATGATAAAGGGTTCTGTTTTTATCCCTATTATTACATTGATTTGATCATGTTGTGATGGAATTATTTTTATGAATTCCTTTATCTTATATGAATTGATTTATGATGTCATGATGTTTAAGATTCCCATTTGTATTACATGGGTTATGCAATGATGTATGATTTATGATTTTGTGGCACACATAAGAATGGTATCATTATGAGATGGGTGGGACCTATATCTCCCTCCAATGCATTGGGTAAAGATTTTATATCTCATGAGATAGACATGGCTGGAATGGTAGGTTATACCGGTTCAGTGAAACAGGACTGAAACGAGGGTTACTCGATTCAGAAAGGGACTTTGTCCACTAAGATAGTCTTGGCAATGAGTCTTGACTAACAAGAAATGATTCTCTATGATTATGTGTGATTGCCACAAAGTTTCATGTTTTAAGTTATGATTATTGTGATTACATTTCACTGCCATGATTTATCCCATGTTATGAAATTTGCTCTCTTTTGCAGGTTATGATTTCCAAAATGTTATGTTCTTATGAATATGATGTGATTGATATTTCTTTTGTTTACCCTTACTGAGCATTTGAGCTCACCCTTTTATGTTTTCTTTTCCCCAGGATATAAAAAAAGGTTTTAGGTAAAAAAAGGGAAGATCTTTATTGGAGATGTTGAAGATCTTTCACCATGATTAGGAGATTATGTTCCGAGTTTCCAAATACACTAAACTATTACGATCCTTATGTGTGTGTTTTTGTTATGTACTAAGTATTCCGCAAAAGTAATGTAATGTCCATGTACGTCAGGCTTCGGGTCTCTACAGTTGGTATCAGAGGAAAGGTTTAGTCAACCTTTGGAAACTAGGATGCGAGAACTTTAGTGAGATCCCTAGAGATATTTCTAAGGTATGTCTAGTGATGTCTCTAAGGTTAAGTATACGTATAGGTTATAGTCCTAGAATTGCGCTAACGATCTAAGAATTAAACCTAAGATGTTAGATATTGAAGGTAATCCCCCTTTATTATGTTGTTTTCCCTAGCATGATTTTTGCCTCTCACACTATTCTTTTTGGGTTTTAGACAATGGCTGGAACCCGAAGGAACCGTGTTGATCAATGCAATGGACAATGCAATGATTGTCCTCCTGAACAAACAAATGTTATGGGAGATGGAGTGCAAAATCTTATTTCTATACTTACACAAGATATGAATCATTCTGGACTTCCAAATGAGCAGAGAAGGGAACAATATTCTATTGAGTCCTTCATGAGGCAACACCCACCTTATTTCAGTGGGACATCCGATCCACTTGTTTCTGAACAATGGATCAGTACCACTGAAAATATATTTTCAATTCTTCAATGTTCTGAACATGATGAAGTCATCTTAGCAGTATATCGTTTGGAAGGTGAAGCTGATCAATGGTGGAATCTTATCAAGAATACGAGGACAAGAGATGAAATTGAGTCCATGGAATGGGACGAGTTCAAGAACTTGTTTTTCAGTAAGTACTTCCCTCGTATTCTTCGAACAAAGATGGAGAAAGAGTTTCCTGAACTGAAGCAAAGGGACGATGAATCTGTTGGTACCTATGAAGCAAATTTTACAAGACTTGCAAGGTACGCTTCTGGTATTATCATCCAACCTGAAAGTAAAGTTGATCGATTTTTCAATGGCTTAAAACCAAGTCTTTGAAGGGAATTAGCTATAAGAGACTTCGGTAGCTATGAAGAAATTGTTCGTTGTGCTATCAAGGTAGAAATGGAAGTTGGTGTTACATATCCATCTCATGGTTTTGATAAGAAACGAAAGATGGAGTTCAAGGAGAAATCTCAGAACAATGGTGAAAAGAAGATGAATGTTTCCTTATGCACAAAGTGTGGAAAGAAGCATGGTGGAGATTGTCTTAAAGGGACTAGAAAATGTTTTAAGTGTGGAAAAGAAGGTCATCGAGCAGCTGAGTGTTGAAGTAATAGAAAAAGGGTTTCTAATGATGTGAATAAAGCAAACACTGCAGAGAACGCACCACCAACACTTCAATGCTTCAAGTGCAAGGAAATGGGGCATTATGCTAATAAATGACCTAATCCAAGGGTTAGTGATGATCGACATGAGCAACCGCTTAAGGAAAAGGACAAAGGGAAGTCACATGCGATCACTATTGGCAATGTTGAATATGATAATGATGTGGTGGAATGATTAAGTGTTTATGTAATGGGATTCCAAAATAATGTTGTATCATAAAGTATTGGAATATTTATGTATTGGTCTAATGTGGTATTCAGAGTGATTGAGATATTTTTTTTGGAAATACGATGATATGCGCATAATGAAGGGAAAACGAGAAAATGAAATGTTTAACAGTATTCATGACCTCATGATTGATATAAGGACTAAGTGATATCATGGTTTGAGTATAAATAATTTTGAGGATTTTGGTATGTGGAAAGTGTTAACGTTTAACTGCATTCATGTTTTCACTAAGGTATTCAAGAGAACACATGATTAAGGACTTTGAATTTTTGGAATGTGACCAACAAAACATATCTTATGATATATGGGGATCGACGATGGTGTTAAATATCTGGTAATCGTTTTCACTATGTTATGAGAATGGACTGCATTATTATGGATAAGCCTAAAGATTGGAATGGATTATGTTGGACATAAGTTAGTATTGTTTAAGGATAAAAGATTTTTGATATTATTGATGGGATGTTATAGTAATATAGTTTTAGAAAAAGGACAACCTGCAGGACGGGCGACAACCCATCGCGTCGGACAAGGCTGTGGGAATCGAACCCACAACCGAAGTGCGACTGGCCTTTATCGCCTACCACTGGCCTACAGGAAGTCCCTGTTTAGTATAAACTAGATTTATTATATTAAGAAATATGATATATGAAGTATAAGTCCATTTTAGGAACCATATATGATTAATCTCACTATATAATGACTTGTGTATATTTAATAACTTTTGCTAACCTTTTGTTTGAGACAGATGGAATGACGAGTCATTCTATCACATGATCTGCTAACACTTCACGAATAACAAATTCAACTTCATTTATTTAAGAGATGAAGTGGAAATTGTTCAAGTCACGAACAATAGTGAGATTGTACCAAAATAAAGTAAGTATTTATTCTAATTCAAATTCTTCAACTTTAGGGAAACGATCTTGAAAACCAAAAATGTTGTCCTAGTGATCTTATACCTGATGAATCAGATGGTACCTTAGATCATCACAAATTTATGGCTTTGTGATTTCTGGATTTTCCATAGCCATGTTCTCTACCACTCTCTATCAGAACATGATGGTTAGATTTCTCTTCCATATCCATATTTTAACCTATGTGGAAACCCAGTGATTAGTTTATTTGGGTAATCGTTACATTTCATACTTTAGTTTTTAAAGCCAAGTTTTGGTATTCCTTTTTACGATGTGGGTTTCTATTAAAGAAACTTTTGAATAGTAAACTATTTATAACCCCAACGAATTTCGAGGGCGAAATTCATTTTAAGGGGGGTAGAATGTAACAGCCCGAGATTTTATGAAAACTATTCTTTTTAATTTTATTAATGTCTTGTGTTGTACGCTACACCAAAAGGAGCTTGCACAACACGCATCCTTGACTTGCCTTGCATTATACGCAATCGCAACGTTCCTCGATAGCGTGTGTAGTACGCAATACTGAGTTTCACGAAACAACGATATGCTATTAAAATATTATTAAAACTAGCCGTTATGAATAGTAATAACCACTTTTTAAAATTTTATAAATTTTATCTCTCAAAATGGACTTCATTTTTCGATTCGTAATATCAAAATTAGCTTAGGGTGAAATTTTGGTACTTTTCGGATAACTTTCATTTTCTAATGAATAGTGAAAATTACTAAATTTTAATTAAAAACAACTTTTTTTATCGAAATAATTAATAGTGATAAATTATTAATTTGAGTGGTTTTAAAGTATATGTAGAATATATTTTTACAATTTAATACAATGTTGGTCATTGGATGTAATTTCACATTTAAACCAGACATAAACAAGTGTCAATCTTTTGATAGATATTGTTTCTTAAAAACACGCTTTTTGTTTTAACAGCGGGATTTAATTATAAAATTAATTAATGCAACTTCTATGTTATGAATTTGGTAAAATAGACTTCATTTTTGAATTCGGAATATGAAATATAGCTTAGGATGAAATTTTGGAATTGTTCTGAAAAACATCAATTTTTGATGAATAGTGAAACTACTAAGTGGTAGTTAAAAAACTAATTTTTTTCATAAATCTTAATTTTACCGCTTCTGTGATTGGAATTTCAAAAATCCGAGAGACACAGTTGATGTCAGTAAGTAAAATGTGGTTCAATGAGATGAAAATAATTTTTGGTGAATAGTAACTTTTTACTTTTATTTACCACGGTTAAAAGTAAATAGGGTAATTAAGGGTAAAAATGATATTAATATTACCCTAACACATGTCCTAATTATATTGGACAGGTATATCTCGACCACAGACAACCTTAAGTGTAAAATATTATCATTTAGGCCCACTTGGATTAGATTAGGACATTTATTATTATTTAATTCAAAGAAGAGTTAAAAGAGTTAAAATCAAAGTTTATTTACTAAAACATTTTTAATATAGAGTTATACATAAGATAAATTCGATTTTAAATATTCATTAGAAAGATAAAAAGATTTCCTACATGACGGCATTTTATTTGTAATTTTTAGACATCAAAATATTTAATTTATTTATGACACAAAGATGATGCAGTAATTATCTTATTAATGAAATATTGACATAATTGATATTATAAATACCAAAATAAATGTAATTTAAGAATTTTTATGAATTACAATAATTTTCTAGGTTACTATGATATATTATTGTTGATTTAATCAACTTGGTTCGAACATATAATTCTGTTATGACTTTCACAAAAATAATATATCAAATAGTGTCAAAATTGACACAAAATAGTTTTTAAATCAAATATTATATTATTAATTGTTATTTTATTCCTAAAAATCTAAGCTTCGGCCAAATGACTTAGATAAGGATATATATATTAATAATAAACAATTTGGGGTTCTTTTGTCATGTTATAGTAAGTTTATTAACCATATAGTGTAAGAAAACAAAAAGACACGGTAAAAGTTAAATTATTTAACTTAGAGTTAAATCTAATTGATAAGGTTAAAATAATAAACTAAACTTGTCTAAATCCTATTGGTTGATAGGATTTCTACCCATACCCACTTTATCTTCGAAATAAGACCCTTTGGAACCATTAGAAACCGATTTTGACTTTAATATAAAATAATATTTTGAGATATTCCTAAGGTGCCCCTCTCCTCCCTTATAAAAGGGTACCTCCTCCCCCTCCTCATCACACCAATTTGAGCACTCAAGCTCGGCCAAAACCTGCCAAAATCCCTTCTCCACTTCCCTAGAATAATCCTAGAGGTCCTGGTCTTCTTCAAAGACCAATCTTAGTTCCCTAAGTGGAGGATTCAAAGAAGCGTTTCAAAGAAGAGGTAATATCCATTACCGATCTTTTCAATTTCTTTCTTCTTCAACTTCTTCTTATTTAGTTGTTTCATGATAAAGTAATAACATCAGTATTTATTATATACTGATATGTTATTATAAATATGAAACAACTCTAATTAACCTTCTATCCATCCTACATAAAAAGGAAATCACCGCGCGTGCGTACGTACGGAATACCGTCTCCACGCCGTGTTGTAATCTATTTTCCACCACCACCTTACAAGGATGGGTATAACGGTGTAATGAGAAACTATATATGATTATTATAAAGTAATATTGATACTGAAATAATATATATATATACTCCAATACAATTCCACGATCATAGGAACGATATCATCACTCGTGCGTACGTACGGAATACCGTCTCCACGATGTGATGCGACTCGTTCTATATGATCATCATTACATAGTAATTATATAAATGAATTGAATGAATAAATATGATATATGTTACACTAATACCATTCTGGATATAAGGTATCTATAACCTTAAAAGAAGAATAAGAATTTATTCGGCAAAACACGCATAAGAACAAAAGGCAATAAAGACCCGAGTAACAAGTAACAATGAAATATTACTAACAAGAATCTAAGAATATGACCATATATGATATAATATCAATATGTATGATTCTGGAATAAGTTAATAACATTATTTAAACCATTATACAGGATCTTCGGACACGTACAAAGCAAATCGGACCTAAGGTAAGGGAAAATCTCGCAATCTCAATTTTTATCCGAGATTGTTTATACTTTGGCATTTACTGGGGTGTATTTTATCATCCACATCCATGTTTCCTCAATATGTAATATTATTTCCATCCAAATACAATTGTTTAAATCCAATTTTACCCTTCGGTGAGTTTTTAGTAAAAAATATGAAAGGAATCTTTTGACGTTTTTCGTACGAGGTGCTTTTTGACTTTTCTGACAAAAGTACGAAGAATGTTTTTTTTAACTTATACAGCATGAATGGATTTTTAAAACATTATTTCCAAGAAGCTTCCTTTACATTTTTTCAAGTTTATTTTTAATCAACTTCTTTTATTTTAAAGTCGTATGACATGTTATGAAAGGAAAAATGTTTTTTGAAGAAGAAAGGATATTTTCCTCAAGAATGGAGTTCAAGTATTTTATCAAAATTATTTTCCATCTAAGATAATAAAGGGTTCTGTTTTTATCCCTATTATTACATTGATTTGATCATGTTGTGATGGAATTATTTTTATGAATTCCTTTATCTTATATGAATTGATTTATGATGTCATGATGTTTAAGATTCCCATTTGTATTACATGGGTTATGCAATGATGTATGATTTATTATTTTGTGGCACACATAAGAATGGTATCATTATGAGATGGGTGGGACCTATATCTCCCTCCAATGCATTGGGTAAAGATTTTATATCTCATGAGATAGACATGGCTGGAATGGTAGGTTATACCGGTTCAGTGAAACAGGACTGAAACGAGGGTTACTCGATTCAGAAAGGGACTTTGTCCACTAAGATAGTCTTGGCAATGAGTCTTGACTAACAAGAAATGATTCTCTATGATTATGTGTGATTGCCACAAAGTTTCATGTTTTAAGTTATGATTATTGTGATTACATTTCACTGCCATGATTTATCCCATGTTATGAAATTTTCTCTCTTTTGCAGGTTATGATTTCCAAAATGTTATGTTCTTATGAATATGATGTGATTGATATTTCTTTTTGTTTACCCTTACTGAGCATTTGAGATCAACCTTTTATGTTTTCTTTTCCCCAGGATATAAAGAAAGGTTTTAGGTAAAAAAAAGGGAAGATCTTTATGGGAGATGTTGAATATATTTCACCATGATTAGGAGATTATGTTCCGAGTTTCCAAAGACACTAAACTATTACGATCCTTATGTGTGTGTTTTTATTATGTACTAAGTATTCCACAAAAGTAATGTAATTTCCATGTACGTCAGGCTTCGGGTCTCTACAGCACCGATGAAACTGTAGCACTGGTAATTTATTAGAAACACCTTTTCCAGAGTTGCTTTTTCTCGGGTGAGGTTATTTAATAAACGGGTTAACTAAAGAATAAAATTAAATATTGTGCTACAAATTTTATTTTTATTCTAAGTAGTTTAAACCTACGTATGGATGTAATCCAATTAAACGTGAGATATGACTTGGCATTTAAAAAGGGGGTGCGGGTGTGTTACACCCCTTTGGTAAAGACCTGGAAATTTAAAGGAATTTTTTTTCTTAATTTCTTTGGAATTTTACGAGTACACAGTTTCTGACGACACCTGAGTCTGAGGCCCGGTGTGCTTGGAATCAATTCCGAAGTTTAGCCCGGGTACGTTCAGTGAACGAATGAGCGGGTTTTCCTAACTCTTGAACCGGTGCTCGGAATCGAAATCCGAGGGCACCGATGAAACTGCAGCACTGGTAATTTCTTAGAAACACCTTTTCCAGAGTTGCGTTTTCTCAGGTGAGGTTATTAAATAAATGGGTTAACTAAAGAATAAAATAAAATATTGTGCTATAAATTTTATTTTTATTCTAAGTAGTTTAAACCTACATATGGAAGTTGAGGTGGGACCCACTAAATCCTAACCCCTCTTGATAGGATTTAGTGAGGTGGGCCCCACATGATCCCCACCGATTCAACTTCCTCAAACCTCCCATTAAGTTGGAAAACCCCCGTTAATTTTTTGTGTAACACACCCGCACCCCCTTTTTAAATGCCAAGTCATCTCTCACGTTTAATTGGATTAATAAACGCCTCTTTAATTGGTCAACGCACGTTAATTAAATCGTGATTTAATTTTGAATTTCAAAAAGGGATGGCATGAGTAATAAAATAAGGAAAAGCCTTATTTTATTATGGTTGATGTGTTGTGCGAGACTATTTGGGGAGAAATTACTCTAGTCTTGAAGAACGTTCTTCCTTATTGAAGAATGCGAAGAACGACGAAGAACGTCGGCCTCCAACGAAAGACGACAAAGAACGCAAGTTCCTCAGAGATCGACGACGCGACGCCGTGTACCGAGACGCCGATGATCCTCTTCTCTATGACGCCGTGTACCGCGACAGCCACGATCCTCTTCCACGACGTCTTCTTCTGCGACGTCTTTTCCCATGACGATCCTCGTTTGACAACCTCTTCATGGTAGGGGGTTTTGGTTTAAATTAATTTCATGTGGTTTATATCCTCGACATGTGTTTTAATTGTTGGAAGTCATTTGAACCACTAAATTGGTGGGTGCGGACCAACAAACAAGTCCGAACCCACTGATTCTCTGTTCTTGATGCGCGGAACGTTGGGTGACGATGAAACAGGATCGTTGATCGATTGGAGGTCGTCGTAGTAATCTACGGGTCCTGAGAAGACCCTAGGCGCAGACTGGAGCAAGAACAGACCACCGGAGCGGCTCCGGTGGCCGGCACCGGCCGGCCTCCCGGAGGCGGTGGCATCCCGGCGCGCTGCCAGGAGGAACCGCCGTGGCTAAAGCCACGGCGGCAGGCAACCGGGATCCTGCAGCCGCGCGGGATCTGGAGGAGGATGCGGCACCTGCCACGTCCGCGGAGCGCGAAGGGAGGGGGGATCGCGTCCCCCCATACTCGGGCACTGGCCGAGCCAACGTGCCACCCGGCCAGGCTGAGCCGGGTTACGCGGAACGGACCGGGCCGCGCCCCGCCGGGCCGGGTCGGACCGGGCCCAGACCCCCCATTTTCGGACCACTTTTGGTATTTTTCCCATAACTTGGGCTACGAACCTCTGATCGATGCACCGTCAGTTGCGTGGCGATCCATGGATCAAGACGGTCATTTCGGTATATTATACTCAAGGTTTCTAAGAACTTTTTGTATGGCCGAGTTGGTTCGAACACGAAACCAACCGGGCCCTCGGAGCGGAAACGCTTATAACTTACGCTCCGGACGTCCGATTGATGTGTCATCGACTTTTTTAGATTCCTCTTGGTGAGACGGACCTTTTGGATTACTCCTCTTGAGGTTTGGACATAGTTAGAGTGTGGTCGGGTTGGTTTTGACTTAAAAAACCAACTGGTCCCCTGGAACGAAAAAGTCAATAACTCTCAGACCGGGCGTCCGATTGACGCGTCGTCTATCACATTGAGTTTATCTTGTCGAGACGAAGCTTTGGGATACATAAACTCTGGAATACGTGTCAGTTTATGTATCGAACCCCTTGACTCATGGAGCGGACCCTCCCGGAATCGAGCATGTGGTGTGTGGGAACCCTAGAACTGGCTGCGACTACGACGGTGATGAAGACTGCACTGAAATCCTCTGTCGATTTGGCAGCGATGAAGACCATACTGAAATCCTCTGTGGGTTCCACGGTGATGAAGACTGCACTGAAATCCTCTGTGGGTTCGGCAGTGATGAAGACCGTACTGAAATCCTCCGTGGGTTCGACGACAATGAAGACTGCACTGAAATCTTCCGTGGGTTCGGCAGTGACGACAACCGTACTGGAATCCTCCATGGGTTCGACGGTGAAGACTATCGTACTGGAATCCTCCATGGGTTCAACATGAATACTTTCGTACTGGAATCCTCTATGGGTTCGACGATGATGACAACCGTACTGGAAACCTCTGTGGGTTCGACGGTGAATACTATCGTACTGGAATCCTATGTGGGTTCGACGACGACAACAATCATACTGGAATCCTCCGTTGGTTCGGTGACGATGACTACAGTACTTGTATCCTACGTGAGTCCGATAGTATTGACCTCTTTTGTATCATCCTATGTGGTTCCGACATTTTAGCTGGTCTAGTATCCTACGTGGGTCCCAACTAGATGAATCAGTAACTACAACTGATCATCTCCTTTTGTTTTACAAATGATGTATACTTGTGTGAGCTGAGTCTTGACTTTAAATCATTATCTTTGATATGATTGACTTGTGTTATCCTATGTGGATTGGTTGTGCTATCCTGTGTGGACTAGATCGAACTTGGGCTCGGATGTTGGAGCCGAACTGGAATTGATGACTTAGGTATATGTATGGGCATATATCTAAGCAGGGTTGGATGTTACTTCGTGATTGTATCTTTCATTTTTGGATTATCCTTTGTGGATTCTGGGAGACCTTCGGGGGTCTCGGGGTCCCTACTGAGTTGTGTATACTCACCCCTGCACGGGCTATGCCCGCACTACGTTGTGTTGGATGTAGACGACGGACAGCGCTGATTGTGGTTGAGGCTTGTGGAGAAATTCAGTACCTAGAGGTGGACCACTGGGCGGGATGTACACGGAGCAGACGGCTGGACCCAAGGAGCTGAGGAGGCTATCTGTACCCACCCTTCAGGTGGGACTTCTAGTGGACGGCTCGACGTTGCTGCTTTACTTTCAGTTGTTGTACTTTCTTTCCAGTTGTACTTTACTTTCAGTTTGGGTTTGTATTCTGGCCCATTTACTTTCCGCACTTACTATTGTACCCAGTTTTACGTAGTGTATAATTCTGCTTGCTTACTCTGTGGTGTTTGTTTACTTTATAAAGGCAATGCCATCCCCTTTTTTTGGGATTTACGCCTTGGTGCTAGTCGCCAGCCCCTGGCCTATGGGAGGTGGGCTACTGGTAGTCACGGCACGGGTCCCGAGGACGGGTCGTGAAAAATTAGTATCCAAGGCGTTCGGTTCTACCGCAGAACTAAGAACTCTGATATTTCTTCTATGAAGTAATAATGTTAAGGGTATTGAGTGTGGTTATCAGTCCAGGGAGTCCAGTGTTGGTGTGGCGGCCGACATATCCGTACACCAGGCCCCTGACTTCTGATTTCTGACTCAATGCACAAAAACATTGATTGCATGTGTGTTTCAAAAGTTTTCTTTGTGATTACTTTGTGTCAGCTCACCAGGTATACTGTTTTGACCATGGTGCACCTGTTTCTTCTCAGGATGTCCCCACGACGGTAGCCAGATAGGGTTCCGAGCTTTGTGCGAGATGAAAGCCCACTGAGCGACGAGGCCTCGGTGCAGGGCCCTTTTTCAGTAGAGTCACCGGTGGTACCTCTACCTGCCGAGCCACCGATTCTACCAGCCTTAGCAGCGGAGAGTGCACATATACTTAGTGCACTACATGAGTTTTAGCATCAGAGACTGCCCAGGTTCCGCGGGGAGATGGACCCTCAGGCAGCCGAGGATTGGCTGGAGGCAGTTGTGTGAGTTTTCAGGTTAGTGGGGACACCAGCTGACCTCATGGTGATCTTTGCAGCGAGTCTCCCGCACGCTGCAGCAGGCAGATGGTGGAGCCTGATGCTCCAGGTGCACGACGAGGCATCACTCCTTTAGACGGACATTAAGAGCCTCTTCCGCTCGGAGTTCATCCCAGCCACCCTCCGTGAGGTGTGCATTTAAGAGTTACTACAGTTGCGACAGGGCAGCGTGACCGTGGCCCAGTACTCGGCGAGGTTTACTGATCTCTCGCGCTACTCCACAGATATGGTACGAGACCGGTTCTTCCAGGCCCGGACCTTCGATCAGGGACTGAGGCATGAGATCAGGGCTTTGATGATCTCCCTCAACATTCTGACACAGGAAGGGGTGTTGGAGAGAGCCCTTCTATTGGAGAGTTTTCTCACCGAGCAGTCACCAGCGGCGGGACCCTCCGTAGGACGACCCGTAGTGGAGTCTTCTGCAGCTGGTAGTAGAAAGGTGACATAGAGGTCCAAGAGGTCCAAACCATCAGATGGGAAATCTCAAGATTCACATTTGGTTGTGTGGGGCACACGAAGGAGAGCCAGCTACCCGAGATGCAGGCAATGCTACGCATGCGGCGGGCAGGGTCACATGGCTCGAGACTGCCCGACTCGTCCTGCTGATGAGTAGCAGGAGGTAGAGGGACCCCCCAGGCAGAGTTTTGACCATGGAGGTCCGCAGGGAGCAGGCGGGCGAGGTAGAGGAGCTGGCCGAGCAGCGGGTGGTGGACGACGCTTTGAGGCCCTACCACCACCACCACCAGGGAGACCACCCCGACCGCAGGGAACGGGCGGACAGGGGAGAGCTCAGCTTCAGGCAGCTGAGGCCAACGATCATGGTGCTCCGGGAGTAGATGGATAGAAGCGGGACTAGATCTAGACATGGAGACTTTTGTTCATGTTTGTTCTAGCTTTGTTGATGTTTTCTTATGGATGATTTGTGTCTTGGTACTTTGAGCTGTAGTAATAAAAGACACCTTTCCTTGTGGAATTTACTTTCCTGTCCTCTCTTGTGTGGTTACTAAGAGGTTCCGGTTTAAACTGTTGACTTGACCCTCACTTTTGATATTCCTACTAGAGGAAACCCAGTGACCACACAATGATGCTGACAATGTGACTCAACCCTTGGAGGTGAGAGTAACGGTTAGATCTCTTGGTAGTAGCGTCGAGGCCTTACAACGTCATCCTTGGTATGGATTAGTATCATCCATGTAGGGATTGACTTTATTAGGTGAAGAACGTGGTTCATCCTGGGGATGAGACTGGATTTCTCTTATCGGCAAAGATTAAATCTTAGTAGCTCTTGTAGGACCATAGAAGGTCCAGGTCATCCAAGAGCGAATGAGGACAGCTCAGAGCCGACAAAAGTCTTATGCTGACAGGAGGCGGAGACCACTGGAGTTCGAGGATGGGGACCACGTTTTCCTATGGGTCTCACCTCGACGTGGATTATGGAGTTTTAGCCACGGTGGAAAGTTATCTCCGTGCTTCATCGGACCCTTCTAGGTCCTCAAAAGGGTAGCCGATGTGGTTTACCGCTTGACCCATCCACCTCAGTTGCATCAGGTGCACGACGTTTTCCACGTATCTCAGCTGAGGAGATACGTGTACGGCCCGACGCATATCATTGTCAATGGGGTGAGTTTTGCGGAGGTCCTGGTGGAGATCGAGGATCGATAGGAGTGGGTCTTACGTGGGTGGTCTATTCCTCTAGTGCGCATCAGATGGCAGCACGGGAACCTCCAGGAGAGCACTTGGGAGCGGGAGGCTCAGATGTGTGCTCAGTACCCTCTTTTGTTTCCCTATATTGTGTTATAGCTTTACGGGGACGTAAATCCCTAAGGTGGGAGTAATTTAAAAACCCAGAAATTTCAAGGAATTTTTTTTCTTAATTTCTTTGGAATTTTACGAGTACGCAGTTTCTGAAGGCACCTGATTCTGAGGCCCGGTGTGCCCGGAATCAATTTCTGAAGTTTAGCTCGGGTACGTTCAGTTAACGAATGAGTGGGTTTTCCTAACTTCTGAACCGGTGCTCAGAATCAAAATCTGAGGGCACCGATGAAACCCCATCACCGGTAATTGCTTAGGAACACCTTTTCTGGAGTTTCATTTGCTCGGGTGAGGTTATTAAATAAATGGGATAACTAAAGAATAAAATAAAATATTGTGCTAAAAATTTTATTTTTATTCTAAGTAGTTTAAACCTATGTATGGAAGTTGAGGTGGGACCCACTAAATCCTAACCCCTCTTGATAGGATATTAGTGAGGTGGGCCCCACACGAGCCCCACCTATTCAACTTCCTCAAACCTCCCATTAAGTTGGAAAACCCCCATTAATTTTTTGTGTAACACACCCGCACCTCCTTTTTAAAAGCCAAGTCAACTCTCGCGTTTAATTGGATTAATAAATGCCTCTTTAATTGGTCAACGCACGTTAATTAAATCGTGATTTAATTTTGAATTTCAAAAAGGGTGGCATGAGTAATAAAATAAGGCAAAGCCTTATTTTATTATGGTTGATGTGTTGTGCGAGAATATTTGGGGAGAAATTACTCTAGACTTGAAGAATGTTCTTCCTCGTTGAAGAATGCGAAGAACGACGAAGAATGCCAACCTCCGACGAAAGACGACGAAGAACGGAAGTTCCTCGAAGATCGAAGACACAACGCCGTGCACCGCGAGGCCAACAATCCTCTTCTCCGTGACGCAGTGTACCGCGATGCCCACGATCCACTTCCGCGAAGCTGTCTTCTACGACATCTTTTCCCGTGACGATCCTCGTTCGACAACCTCTTCGAGGTAGGGGTTTTGGTTTAATTTAATTTTATGTGGTTTATATCCTCTACATGTGTTTAAATTGTTGGAAGTCATTTGAACCACTAACGCGGTGGGTGCGGACCGACGAACAAGTCCGAACCCACCTATTCTTTGTTCTTGATGCACAGAACGTTGGGTGGCGATGAAAGGGACCGTTGAGCGATTGGAGGCCATCATAGTAATCTACGGGTCCCGAGATGACCCCAGGCGCAGACGGGAGCAAGAACGGACCACCGGAGCGGCTCCGGTGGCCCTCATACTTCACCGGCGGCGCAGCGGCGCCAGTAGCCGGAGGCAGTGGCCGGCACCGATCGGTCTCCCGGAGGTGTCGGCGTCCCGGCGCGCCGCCAGGAGGAACCTCCGCGGCTGAAGTTGCGGCGGTAGGCGACTGGGATCCCGTGGCCGTGCGGGATCCGGAGGAGGACACGGCACCCACCGCGTCTGTGGAGCGTGAAGGGAGGGGGGAACCATGTCCCACCATTCTAGGCCACTATCTAAGCCAGCGTTCCATCCGGTCAGGCTGGGTCTCGCCAAGCCGGGCCGGGCAGCGCCCTACCGGGTCGAACCGGGCCCAGACCCCCCATTTTCGGACCACTTTTGGTCTTTTTCCCATAACTTGGGATACGAACCTCTAATCGACGCACCATCAGTTGCGTGGAGATCCTTGGATCGAGGCGGTCTTTTCGGTATATTACACTCAAGGTTACAAAGAACTTTTGGTATTGCTGGGTTGGTTCGAACATGAAACCAACCGGGCCCTCGGAGCGGAAACGCTTATAACTGAAGCTCCGGACGTCCGATTGGCGTGTCGTCGACTTTTTTGGATTCCTCTTGGTGAGACGGACATTTTTTATTATTCCTCTTGAGGTTTGAACGGATTTGGAGTGCGGTCGGGTTGGTTTTGACTTAAAAACCCAACCGGGCCCCTGGAACGAAAAAGACAATAACTCTCAGACTAGGCGTCTGATTGACGCGACGTCTGTCACGTTGAGTTCCTCTTGTCGAGACGGAACTTTGGGATACATCAACTCTGGAATACGTGTCATTTGATGTATCGACCCCCTTGGCTTGTGGAGCGGACCCTCCCGGAATTGAGCGTGCTGTGTGTGGGAACCCTAGAGCTGGCTGCGACTGCGACGACAATGAAGACTGCACTGAAATCCTCCATGGGTTCAGCAACGATGATGACCATACTGAAATCCTCTATGGGTTCTATGGTGATGAAGACTGCACTGAAATCCTCCGTGGGTTCGGTAATGATGAAGACCGTACTGAAATCCTCTGTGGGTTCGACGGCGATGAAGACTGCACTGAAATCCTCCGTGGGTTCGGTAGTGACGACAACCGTACTGGAATCCTCCATGGGTTCGATGGTGAAGACTATCGTACTGGAATCCTCCATGGGTTCGACGTGAAGACTTTCCTACTAGAATACTCCATGGGTTCAATGATGAGGAAAACTGTACTGGAATCCTCTGTGGGTTCGACAATGAAGACTATCGTACTGGAATCCTCTGTGGGTTCGACGACGACGACAAACGTACTGGAATCCTCCGTGGGTTCGGCGGTGATGACTGCAGTACTTGTATCCTACGTGGGACTGACAGTATTGACCTCTGTTGTAGCATCCTACATGGGTCCGACAGCTTAGCTAGTCTAGTATCCTATGTGGGTCCCAGCTAGATGAATCAGTAACTACATCTGATCATCTCCTTTTGTTTTATAAATTATGTATACCTGTGTGAGTTGTGTCTTGAATTTCAATCATTATCTTAGATATGATTGACTTGTGTTATCTTGTGTGGATTGGTTGTGCTATCCTGTGTGGACTAGATCGAACTTGGGCTCAGATGTTGGAGATGAACTGGAATTGATGACTTAGGTATATATATGGGCATATATCTAAGCAGTGTTGGATGTTACTTCATGATTGTATCTTTCCTTTTTGGATTATCCTTTGTGGATTCTGAGAGACCTTCGGGGGTCTCAGGGTCCCTACTGAGTAGCGTATACTCACCCATGCATGGGCTATGCCCGCACTACGTTGTGTTCGATGCAGACGATGGATAGCGCTGATCGTGGTTGAGGCTTGTGGAGCAAGTCGGTACATGGAGGTGGACCACTGGGCGGGATGTACACAGAGCGGACATGTGGACCCGAGGAGCTGATGAGGCTATCTGTACCCACCCTTCAGGTGGGACTTCCAGTGGACGGCTCGACGTTGCTGCTTTACTTTCAGTTGTTGTACTTTCTTTCCAGTTGTACTTTACTTTCAGTTTGGGTTTGTATTCTGGCCCATTTACTTTTCGCACTTACTATTGTACCCAGTTTTACTTAGTGTATACTTCTTATTGCTTACTTTGTGGTGTTTGTTTACTTTATATATTCAATGCCTTCCCCTTTTTGTCAGTATTTATGCCTTGGTGCTAGTCGCCAACCCATGGCCTATGGGAGGCAGGCTTGGGGTAGTCATGGCACGGGTCCCGAGGACGGGTCGTGACACCTTTCCTATAAGGAATTCCTTGGACTTAATAATTGAATATTGGGGCTTATTATAGCCCCATGATACATCGGTAGGTCTCCTGAAATAAACTAGTTTTGTTATTTGTCCAAGGTCATTCCCATTTTTGTAAGATGTCTTATCACGAGGACATGATGGTATGTTTATGATTTCTGGAATTATGTATTCCCTCATTATGAGATTATTTATTGATTTATATGTGATTATTCAATTAGTTATAATATCCATGGATATGTTTCCATCTTATGAGATTATTTATATAGAATTATTTCATCATTATTTATGTTTTCCATATATTTCGTAATTATTGATAAAATGGATTAGGTTTTAGTTATTTACATTTTCATATCAATTATGTCTTGTTTATTAATGATTACTTACACAATATGAATACCCTTGGTAATTATTTGACCTCGCCCCTTACTAAAGTTTCTTTCCCCTAGAAATCTAGGAATTTTATTGTGATTGATATACAGGATTGTGCTAAAGGTGATAAGGGTTTTATCAAAGAAATTAATATGTTATATTTTATGTTTCCAATGTAATAAAGGATTTATGTATGTATATAGTTTACCAAGAATACTAAAATATTCATCACTTTATGGTGTAATTACTTGAATTTAGTGACAATATAATAAAGTAACCACTGACTCCAGGCTACTAGGGTTGGTGCCTTTATATTTATCCCACTATATCTGGAAAAATTCACACATGTGATACAATATATATTTAATATTCTAATTATATCAATACTGGGCTCACTATTCCATATAATCTCATGTTGTTTCCGTGTCTAGATCCAAAAATATTCCATATAATATTTGAATGTCATACATTGAAAAGTTATATTCATTAATTCTCCCCACTATGGGACATTTTATCTCAAAATATCAAAAATTATAATCAAACAAGTGAGGGTATGAAGCTAGCATCTGGGTCTCCTGCTTCTATGTGTTCTCCTAAAGATTCTCATATTGGCACCAAACATACACCAAAGGAATCTCTTATCAACATATAATATTATCCTGATGATCCATGATCTCTACTAGGTACTTGGAAAAGTTATCTTCATTCATTATTTCTAACTCTCTCTAGTCGATAACATGTGATGGGTCATGCAAATAACTCCTTAGTTGTGGCGCATGAAAGACGTCATGCACCTATTATAATTATGGCAGTAGAGATAATCTTCATGCCATATCTCCAAAACTATGTAGTATTTTGAAAGGGATAATGAGCCTCAAATATAACATTCCACCTCAAAAAAAATATATGCAATCAAAATCACGGTGAGACTTTTAGGAACACATGGTATCCCTTTTAAAAATAAAAAGGCATCTATCATTGATCTGTATAAGACTTATGACATCTATGTATAGTCCTCATCTGTTCATGGATGATCTATACCTTTTCTTTCATCTCTCTCACCAACTCTAGTCCCATGAGTGCTGGCTATCTAAGGTTAGTCCAACATAGTGGTTACCAAAAATATCTCTTGTACAAAGACTCAAATGGTGTCATACCAATGGTAGAATGAAATATTTCCATGTATAAAAACTTCAACAATGGTATATGATCCCCCCAAATACCACCAATGTCTAACATGAATTCATAATGCATATCCATAAGAATATGAATGGTTCGCTCAGTATTGATGTCAGTATGGGGGGTGAAATGCTACGATCAAACTCAACTGAGTCCCAAATTCCTTTGGTAAAACTATCTATAATAATGATGTGAAGTGATCATCACAGTCTGAAACGATCATCAAAGACACTCTATGAATTTGTACTATATTCGTCACATAATGGTGTCTCAAAATTTCCACTAAACTCTATTCTTGAATTGCTAGGAAGTGGATCGACTTGGTGAGTCAGTATATGATCATCTAGATGGAATCATGTAGTCTAGAAGTTCATGGTAACCCTATCATGAATTCCATGGATATACTATCTCACTTCCACTCTATCACCTTAAGGGGTTGATCTAAATATTCTTGAACCAAGTTCTTAGCCTTCACCTACTAATATGTGAGGCATCAAGTGGAAAACTCTTTTGTGATCCTCTTTATCTCAAGCCACCAAAACTATCATCAGAGGTCCAGGTATATCTTTTACAAACCTGGATGGACTGCTAAGTTGGAAGTACAAAACTACCTCAGCACCTCCTCTCTTAGCTCAGTCAGTACCATCTTCCATCCTTGAAAAATAATGTTGTGCTCTCTACTTTCATAAAATCTATTAGGATCATGTCTAGTGGATATATGAACACGTTGGGTCTCAAAATTGATATCTCCCAGTTGTTCCTCCCAAACTCACATTAGATGTGGAGGTGTAATAACCATTGACTTGAGGTAAGCTAACCCATCTTCATCCATGAAGCATAACTACAATGAGACTAATTGCTTCAAATCCTAAATCAACAATTACCAACAAGATCTCCTACTATAAGCATCAACTACAACATTCCCCTTCCCAAGAGTATAGACACACTTGAAGTAATAATCTTATAGAAACTCAATCAACCACCTCTATCTAAAGTTAAGATCATTGTATGAAAATATAAACTTTAGACTCTAATGATCATAGTAGATGATAAAATGCTTTCCCATAAAGTAATGTCTGCAAATCATAAGGGAAAATAATATCACTAAGAGATTCGTATTGTGGGGCACATAGTTATATCCATGTGGTCTCAACAACCTAGACCCATAAGAAATCACTACCTATCTCTACATCAGGATGCATCCAAGTCTACTCCCATAAGAATCACCGAACACTATGTAGTCAACACCCTCCTTAAGTAATATCATGATGGGTGTGATCATCAACCTCTCCCTCGTCTCCTAAATATCATTATGGAAACATTCCATCACCATTAAAAGCTCTAATTTTTAGATCAAAGCTATTAAAGTTACTGAAACTATAGGGAAAATAGGCATGAATCTTTTTTAGTAGCCTGCCAACCTAAGGAAACTACATACCTCAGTTACCCTCTTGGGTGGATCCCAAAATAGAACCACCTCAACCTTGGCTAGGTCCACTTCTACTCATTCCACTAAGTTGAAATTTCCTAAAAAGTAAATGTTTCTAATCAATAAATAACACTTTAAGGGTTTTAAATATATTTTTTCTCTCCTAATACATATAGGACCATCCTCAAGTGTCTCTCATGCTCCTTAACAAATGTTGCAGTACACTAGGATATCGTTGATAGAGAATACTATGAACTTGTATAAGAAAAGGTTAAAGACCCGATTAATCAGTCCCATTAACACTATTGGGATATTCTTCATTCCAAAAGTCATCACAAAGTACTCATAGTGACCATAGAGGCATCAGAATGTCACCTACGGTATATCCATCTCATGAACTCAGAGCTGGTGATAACCTGATCGGACATCTATATTTGAGAACCATATCACCCCTCTCAAATAATTTAATAAGCCTTAAATCATCATACTTGTATACTTATTCTTTACAATAACTTGGTTTAGGATCTAATAATCCATTAAAAATCTTATGCTCTTGTCCACCTTTATGGAAAAAAACTGGGGCTGCCCAGGGTGACACACTGGGTTTGAAAAATCCCTTCCTATGAAAATACTCCAACTAAACCTTCAGTTAATGAAGCTCTATGGGAGACATATGATATTTTGGTGTAGATATTAAGGATATACATGGGTGAAATTCTATATATAATTATATCTCTCTATGAGGAGGTAATCCTAAAACATCATTATTAAAGACTTCCTCATACTCCGCCAACGTTACAAGGAACTGAAAGATTTCAACATCAACTGCGTTAAGGGTAATACTAGAAAACTAATGAGTAATCCGGTGTATCCTAATATGGATGAGAAATTCATTTTCTTCCAGGGTTTCCTTCTCACTGATGAAGGAAAACCTCATCCCATAACCATGGATAAACTACATCCTCTATATGTAGCAGTCAATATAAGCATGAACTGTGGATGGTCAGTCCATACCTAAGATGAAGTCATAAAGCCTCATTACTACTACAAGAAGATATCATAAAAATCTCTCTCCTCCAAGATTCAGTTCACACTATTAGAAAAATTTTGTGATCGCTGAATCCCATCCCATCAAAATCTCAAAGCACAAGGGTCATTCCAAGGGCTTAACCGAAAACTCTAAATCTTAAATAAAAGAAGTGGATAGAAAAGAGTGTCTCAGACCCATGTCTATAAATACTTTATATAAATTAGAGAAGGAAAAAATTAAACATTTAATGTGGTTGGATATAACTCTTCCTTGAAGAGATGCTTGAACTCTAACTAAGAGAGAGATATCCCATCATGTGTCTAAGTCACTAGAAACCACCATCGCCCAATGGAACCATGAAGAAAACTCCATTGTATGACCACAATCTGATCAGGAGGTGTCCTCATAAGGAAAAACAACTTGAGTAATGTCTCTTTCCAATCCTCGTCTAACCAAGGGTCTATATTTCCTCCAAATCAAAGTGTTCACTACCTATGAAAATCATGGAGTGTGCTCAACCTATGCACATCCCCATCTAATACTATTGATTGAACCTGTTTCTTAATGGGTGGTGGTAAAAATGGAAAACCACTTGGAGGTACAACCTCATGTGTAGTACCCTACAATAAAGCCTCATCACTAGGGAGATAATCTTTGAAATTATACTATGAAATCCTGGATGGATATCATCAAAGAGGCATTTTGAAATAATCAAGATGTACCATGGTCAAAGAGTATATATGGGGAGATGAATCAAGGACATGGAAACCACAACCCATTCTTATATGATGCATGTACCAATGTTTTCCCTAAAACCAATATCTATATTTACCAAGTAAAGATAAAGGTTATTAGAGCCTTAGTGATGGATACGTTGGCTGCTGCACTAAAACTAGACACCCTTTACAGAGAACCGAACTTGAAACACTTTAACATTGTTTCCTTATTTCTCAAACCAATCCTCACAAACTTCCATCCTAAGGTAGAACCAAATATTTTGATGCCACTATGTCATGAACCAACCCAATAGGTACCACCTTACTAATGATAATTCAAGTCGTTAAAACCCCAATACCACCTTCAATAGGTCATGGTCTAGCAACTGTCACCAAGTAGTCATATCACACACATGGGAGGCATTATACTAATGTATATATACACATGAACACATAAAAAAACCCATAAAATGATGAAAATTAAATTAAAATTGATACAAAATGTATGTATATGTTTATATCCCATAATCAAAGTATAAAATAAGTACTAGAAAGAATAATGGCCAAATAAAGGCTCTAAAAAATTAGAATAGAGTCCAACCTACTCAAAAAAAGGGGACTATTTTCAGATGAAACAATTAGTAAGAACCTCATTATGTCTAGCTCATAAGGATCCACCTGGTCCTGGTCCCTCTAGGTCTCCATCAAAATTTATGTTTCCTGCATAAGATATGACATGTGTGGGAAGATCTCATGTCGCGGTGAGTACGACAATACCTAGTAGGACACCCTAAAATCACAAAACAGAAGGCATTAAAATAGTATTCAGATCAACATAAGGAAAGTATATCAACAAAAATATGATATATATGAACATAAACCAAGATATACTCAGGATAGAATCCCAGTATCAATGTTCACAACCATATATCCATCTATAGGATTCTGCTCAAGGATTTAAGGTAAAGTTCATCCCTGAAAAAATCTCTATCCACGAGCAATGTTTTCTCTGATGGTGCTCATATGAGTGGTCATTCTCATCGATTATCCCCAAATAATTACTATATATATCATTAGGTTACCAAATAATATATTTTAAATCTGACCCAGGACTACAAGGGGATTCCACAAATCCTTATGGACCATCCTTCAAGATATGGTATTTCCACCCAATGTAAGTTTGTCACAACGATACCATGAACCCCACCTTGTTCTCAAGAGATAATGATGAAGGATCACACCCATGACTATTGAGGACACCACAAAATATATTCTAAAATAATACTATAGTTGGAATCACAATCCTATGTTCAGGATGTAATGACACATTGTACCCTCATAGTAAAATACCAATGGAATACACTCAACCAAATTTTCAAAACTGAAGTGATTGAGGGCCTAAAACTACCCTAAAGAAAGTAAATAGTGTGTACTAGGGGTACATAGAATGTACCGTGAAATTTGGTCCATCTCATGACCTTAACAAGGTCCAAAAACCCATGCATGTATACTTCTATCCATGCTGATATACTCACACATGTATGTGGTTGTGTACCTATATGTGATTCTTGTGGTAAAGGTTGAGCTGATAACCTCATGTAACATGGTTTTTGACATTTTTTACATTGTGTGTGATCCTTATATTTTTGTGTAAACCCCTGTCACCGTAGATGACTGTCTATATGGTGTGTGTTCATCAGACGATATATCATGTAGTTAGCAATTTTCATGAAATTACAAACTATTCACATGTTTCCATCCACATGGGTTCCTCCTTCGATCCAGCCATCAATAATGCCAAAAAGGATAGATATGATGTTGATTGAGACTTTTCATTATCATTGGAAAGATTATAACCATCCAATCTACTTGGAAATCAGCACCATTGCACCACGCCATCGCCATGTCTCCTGAAACATCGACTATAATGATGAACTGTGATCTATACCTAATCGATATCTTCTCATCATATTTCACCATAATTACACCATAAATATCATAACCCAACTTATGGTATTAATAAAATGTGATAAATAATGGTTCTTCAATGATCTATTACTGGGTATTGGTCGAACCACTAGATAAATTAGATTTCTATTATGAATATGAAAATAAATGGGGAAGAATAACACAAATAAAAAAAGAGGAAAAATCCTCAGTCATTGTTATAGTTGGACTCAATTAATTTCTATTATAACAATGAATGAATAACTAACAATAAGCAAATAAAATCAATTCCAAAACTACAATAAGATTAATTATCAACTAAAATCAACCATCGATCCGCAAACCAATTCTTGTTAGGTAAATTGGTTTGTGTTCAACGTGGGATAGAAAATATGATAAATCCGCACAAAAAACACCCTAACTTGAGTTTGGATTGATCACTGATAATGAATGGTACTGCTTCCTCATAGTTTGTGAGATATGCATGCTTTATTAGTGAAAATAAATCAGTCATGATCTGCAATCCTTTATAGTTCACTAAGATCTCCTCGAATGGTTCCTCTATCAAGCCCATGGTTATGTACCTAACCCTTGGGATTTATAATAACCATGTATTTATAAGAAGGGATTATTTTTTGTTAGTTCAACTAGGCTGGATACCCTAAGAGGGGTGAATCATGGTATGGTAGATTAAAACAATTTCCCCTTTGATCTTGTTTCATTGTTAGACAAAACTATCTTCACTATACTTCCTGTTACAGAGTATGAACAAATCTTAAATCATGCACAAGACATAACCATTTTACTTAGTTAACCCTCATTGGGATATCTCCAAGGAGAATACACCAGAAATGTGTCGATGTACCAAATTCACTAAAATCACATTACTGTTTACAAGTTTTAAGCGGACTTACTGTCCCTCCTGGTTTACAACCAATCACAATTTGAGAACTCAGTGCTCTCTCAACTGATGTGAGATCACTACTTATTTAGAAGATCCAATCACATTTGAAAGGCTTGTAGGTCCTTTAATTATATCTAATAAGTGTATCCTTCACTATATGTAGATTCTCTATTGATGTCCCACGTTTATCCACATATGAATACCTATTTACCAATAAACATCAGGTAATAACTTTCAACCACTTTTTGTAAATCTCACTTCGTTTGTGAAGCCTCTCTTTCACAAAGCACAAATAGGCCTTCACGAAGAACCTTATTTCACGAAGCTCAAACTGGAATTCGCGAAGCTCTTTCCTTTATGAAAATTTCACTGAGCCTTCATGAAGTACACCTCTTTCACAAAGCTGAAACTAGCCTTTTTGAAGCTCTCATGTTTTGGTTTCCTTTCAGCGCCTTCACAAAATCCTTTCTTTCAAGATGCTCAGAACATTCAGTTGGCTTATATCCCTCATGAATCACTTTTCATACAACCTTCAAGAAGATACTTTGAAAACTCAGAGACTTAGAATTTTTGTTGAGTATCTCTTATCTTACACTTTATATTTTTTGAAGTGGGTGGCCTCATACTTATAGTCTCAACTCTTCACAAAGCTCCACCGCCTCTAGCACGATTCTAAGAACTGCCAAAACAATCTTTGCAGCACACCTCCATTCTTGAAGAACCACTAGAATTTCCCATTCACAAAAACTTTTGTAATCACAGAGCCTTCCATCAAACAACCTTCATGGTGCCTAATGAAATCATGAAGCCTTCCTTCAAGGACAGTAAAGAACTCTATCACCGATCGTAAATCCCCATTTTATCAGAATCAGGAAGCTCGTCACTTTCATGAAGTCCTCTGCCAGAATTTTTTTCTCCTTATAGAAACACAACTCTCAAAGACCATCATCATGAAACCATGACTTTTCCATATTTTGATGAGATCTTCATGGAAATCTAATTTCCGTGATGAAAAACAAAACACCATATTTTGGAACGCCAAAATTTGTCAGACAATAAAATATTATTCCACCTTGTATCTATTATTTTGTACCACCTCCAAATATTCAATTCCTTTATCATGGTTCTTTGTCAATATGTATTGTTAATTCCATCTCTATAACTTTACAATTCACCATGAAAACCTACTTGTTCAACAAACACAGCCAACCCAAAAATGTTGCAATGTTACCTTGAGGGATTTTTTCCGTCAATCTCCCCCTTTGTGTTTGTTGAAAACTCTTCTCATAATGATTTTATGCCCTTTGATATCTTATGAAAGATTGTTTCTTCATCCACCATCATTTTCCTCTTATGATTCAGATAGAGACCAAGGATTCACCCAGCACATACACTAATCCCACATGATAAATTCTCATTGTGAGAAAAAATAGTAGTATGAAAATTTCATCAATGAATCACTTCATTGTTGACACCAGTTGTTTATACAATTATGATATCAATAAACTACATTCATCATGAACCTCATCTGTCATGATATCTAATCTTTGATCGATCGCTTCTAGCATCTTCAGATTTGAAACTCTCCAACTGCCCCTATCTCATTGCTCTCACCCTATCTCGCTGCTCCACCTGTCAGCTTCTCCTTATGTCTTTCACTAGGAAATTTTCTCCCTTCTTTAGCCACAGATTATCCCCCTTTAGGCCGTTAGGAGTTACAATTTCTCCCCCTTTGTCAACGAACCCAAAGGTCAATCCTTTGTGGTCTGCAACATAGAAGAGAACAAAGATCAGGACTTTATAGAAAAACACACCATACCTCAGGGAGAGCATAGGGGTCCACATACACAATTTTTCAAGTGTGGGAAGTCCACTGGACTCCCAGATCTATTCAATTTCTCCAAAAAGCCTCCTTGGGTAAAGCTTTTGTCAGAATTTCGACAACCTTTAACTCGCTAGTCACATACTCTAATTACATTATCCATTGCTCCACCTTTTCCTTGATAAAATGATATTTGATCTCAATGTTCTTTATCATTTAGTGGTGGATTGTATTTTTTATAAGATCAATAGAACTCGAATTATCACATTGGATTCTAACCAGAGACATCACTTCAATGACCTTATCATCAAGTTGATGCTTCATCCACAATAACTGTTTGCATGGTTGAGTGGCGGCAATATACTCAGATTCTACAGTGCTCAATGAAATGCAATCTTTCATCTTTATTAGACAAGAAATTCACAAACCACCAAGATATAAAGCACCTCCTAATGTAGATTTTCTGTCATCTGCTAATCTAGACCAATCAGCATCTGTATATCCCAAAAGCTCTAGCTGAGATTTATCAATATACATCAAACTGAAATCCATAGTTCCCTTAATATACCAGAGTATTATTTTCACTATAATCATGTGTATTTACTTTTGATTTCTTTGATATCACACTTCTTAGCATGTAGTGGAAAAAATATCAATTCTTTTCATTGTCAGGTATAGTAAACACCCAATAACCTACCTATATTCTGTTATATAAACTGCCCTTCCATCATCATCTTTTGATAATTTCATCCGAGTTGAAACCAGAGTATTCATCTCTTTGAAATTTTCCATTCCAAATCTTCTCAGAACCTCCTCGGAATATTATTATTGAGAAATTAAAGTGACATTCCTTCCTTGTGTCACCTGTAAATCAAGGTAAAATGTTAGCTCTCTAATCATTGACATTTCAAACTCACTTTTCATGTATTCGAAAAACTATTTGCACAGAGCTTCATCTAATCCTATAAATATTATTTCATCGACATAAACCAGTACCATCATCCTTTGATTACTCTCATTTTTAAAATAGATATTGTAATTAACTCCACCATGCTGAAAGCCAAGATTCTTCAAATATTGATCAAGCCCTGAGTACTATGATCTTGGTGCTTATTTCAGCCCATATAACACTTTGTTCAACAAAAAAGATTTATTCTCATCTTCATGAATGTGAAACCCATATAAATTCTCAATATAAACTTCTTCTTCCAAAATCCCTTTCAAAAATGTAGATTTGACATCAATATGGAACAATTTAAACTTTCATTGCACTAAAATGGAAAAAAAATAATCGGATTGTATCCAACCTTGTAACCGATGAAAATGTCTCAACAAAATATATACCCTGTTTCTGGAAGTATCCTTTGCACTCTAGTCATGATTTGTTTCAAATAATTGTTCCATCTTCATTAATCTTCTAGAGAAAGACCCATTTATTCTCAGTGACATTCTTATCTAATATCCTCAAAACAATCTCCCTTGTCTGATTTTTCTCAATATGATCTAGCTCTTCATTCATATCCTAAACCCAGTTTTCATCTTCAGCTGTATCAGCGAACCATTTAGGCTCTACCTGAGATAGGAAAGATGTATGCTTTAGTGGGTTCATTCTTCTTTTCTGAACTATATTTGACTGATAACTGATGATATTTTTCCTGTCAATTTTAGCTCGGCTCCTTGACATCTGTGCTGATACAGATTTTACTTCTTTATGCTCATCATCAGTATATTCTTTTGAATCATCATCGACCACTTCTTCTCCCCTTATATTTCTTTCCTCCTCATCACTTTCATTAATAAATTGTTCATTGTGATATTGAATTCTCTCTTCATTCACCACTATAGTGACACCATTTCTCTCAACTACTTTTCCAAGCCTTTTATTAAAACATTTTGATGCTTTGATTTTTCCAGAGTAGAAAAGGAATATCCCCTCATCTTTTTGTGACTCAAATTTTATGTGTTTTTCTTTATTGAGAATAAAGAAATTACTTCCAAATATTTGAAAGTACTTTACTATAGGTTCCTTTCCATACCACCTCTCATACGGATTCTTTCCTTCCTTCAAATACAACATAGCCCTATTAGAAATGTAGACTGATCTCCAAAATTCTTCCTTCCAAAATCTCTCTGGTAGGCCTTTTCCAATGAGTGTCATTCTATCCATGTTTTGATGATCTGATTTATCCTTTCAACCAATCCATTTTTTGGGGGAGTTATCACTAAAGAAACTTGATTTCTTATCCCGTGTTTCTCAAGATAGTCTTCCACTAGACTGTTTGTGAATTTTGTACCATTGTCAGAATGAAAATTCATAATTTTCTACCCAAGCATCCTCACAGATTCCCTTTGATACTATTTTAGGAAACAGAACACATCAGACTTATGCGCAATGATGAATACCCAGGTCATTATTCTATAGTCATCAATGAAAATAATGTAATACCTCCTTTCGTCAATGGCTCTTGGTGTGATAGTTTCACAAACAAAACCATGCACCAATTCAAGCACTCTTGTTGATTTCTTTTCCTTTTCCTTGTACGTCTTTTCGATGATCTTCCCTTGTTGACCTAAATCGCATGTATGTGTATGATCATGTGATAGCTTAGGGAGGTCTCTTCTTGTATCACACTTTACCCGATCTTCTAGGGATGGTTCACATATATGACCAAGTCATTTATGTGACATCTTGTTTTATTCCTCTATTAAAAGAAAGAACATATCTTCTTCTCCACCTTCCATATATAGATTATCCTTTTTCTTTTTCCCTGAAGAACCACTGCACCATCTCTTCCTTTAATGACACACGATTTCTTAGTAAAAATTATAGAATTCCCTATGTCACATAGTTGACTAATGCTAAGCTTATTGTTGCTAAGACCTTGTACTACTAAGACATCAGCACGTTTCATTTATTTTTTCCCCAAACTTGGCCTTTCCTGATCCAATAATCTTCAAGCCTTCATCGTTTCCAGTCTTGAAAATTTCTTCTTCATCATATTTTATTCCTGCAACAAGATCCTTATTACCCAACATATGGGATGTAAACCCAATTTCAAGGATCCATACACCAAAAAGATATGATTCTTTAAGGGAAATTTCAACAACCACTGCCTTCTCAACTCTATTCTTCTTGATCCATGTTTTTGTCCTCAAACTCAGTGTATTTTGAAAATCTTGATCTTCCTCAGAGTGCGATGGCCCAGCTTCATCCTGTAGAGTTGTAAATCAATTTTTCATTTTCAGATCAGATGTTGGATTATTGGTTCACTGCTTGGGAATACTTTGATTATGCCTTGTCATATGCCTCTTCATGGTTGATGTATAATATTAATCTGTGTGTCCAAATTCTCCACACCAAAAACAATGTCCCTGAAAGGATGATCTATAATATCGAGCTCTTTTTGGATGGTACTATTGTTCGTGTTCCCTTTCATATCTCTTGGCTATGGAACACACATAATGTTAATGTCCTATATTTCCACAACAATAAACCCTATTCCAGCATGTCACTTCTGCACTACTAGTTTCCCATTGGGATCTGTGAATATTTTGATTCTGCTTTGTGCCCAAATCAACCTTCAATCTTGGAACGGGTGTTTTTGGTCTGACTCCAATTTTCATAGCTTTTTGTTTTCAGTAGAGCCCCAAATCAGCCTTAGAATCTAAACATAATTAATGCTTCCTTTTTATGGAACCACTATGCTCCACTTTCTGCTTTTCAATATTTTGAGTGATCTAATTTCCTGATGTCATAGTAGGAGTCAATATTTTTTCTTGATCCTTAACCTTTTTCCACAAACTGAAAACTACTCCTTCAAGTTCTTTGATATTCTTGATTTGATCTTTAATTGTTTTATTCGATACATTGATGTACCTTTTCTATTCTTAAACCTTGATTTTATACTAACTAACTGATTCTGAGTCCTTTAGTTTTGACAAATTGTGTTTTTTCAATTTCTTCCATCAACTCAGACTTCTCTTCTTCTTTCTGTTGCATATAGAGTCTTCCATCACTAACTACTTTGTTGGATTTATTTGTTTTGGATCTTCAAACCTCTATCTCTTCAAGAGAATCCTCTAACTCATATTTCATATCAACTGTTACTTCAACTTCTTCCTCTTCATCAATGTTGGTTTATTCATTTTTCTAAGTACTACCGATAAATTACACCATTGCATTTTCTCCATGATCTTTTTAGTTGTCTATCTCTTTAACCTCTTCGACCTCGGAATCATCAGAATTGTCACATTCTTGTGAAAGAAGATTCTCCTTCTTAATGAAATTTATCTTGAACTATTTCTTTCCTTTCACATAGACTGAAGTCTTCTTCTTGGGAATTTTAGATACATTGACATCATAATCTTCTTGGAAGTTTTTGGGACACCTTATCGCAAGATAAACAACCTTTAAACATCTAAATTAGGAAAGTGGAAGTTTCTCATTAAACATTCCTTTTCCTATTTGAATATTTGAGGAAAGGAATGATATCACCTCTTCTATTTCTTCTTCTTCCTTAGAATATTCAATAATGAGCTTCTTCATGGCTTTGAATTCTCCCTCTTTAGATTTCCCCTTTTCCACAGCACTATTATCATCATTTCGCATTTCATATGATACAAGGGTACTATGCAAGTTATCCAGTGTTAGCTCTTTTGGATACTTATCTTCCAATACTAAAACCTTTGGATTGAATCAAGGTGGATGTTTTCTCAAGATCTGCATCACATTCTTTATATCTTCAATGACTTCACCAAAAAATCGCATGTATTCCATTAAAACATTTAACTTATCAAAGAATGCATCAACAGGCTCATTCAGGTTCATTCTAAGATCTTCATACATGTTCCATAACACTTTCATCTTTACTTCTATGACCTTTGAATATCCTTCATATATGTTCAAAAAAAATCCCATAAGTAAAGTGATGTTTTTCATTACATCACCTTCATATAGATAGAATTGGATAGGGCTCCCCCTAAAGCATTGATTCCCTTTGAGTCAGCATCTTATTCTCTTCGTTGAGCTTCTGATAATGCACCACTATTAATATTGGATGTTATACCATGAATTTCAGCTATAAACATATCCATTCCCCAAGATCAAAAGTAGTGTTTCATCCGATTCTTCCCTAGATGAAAATTATTACCCTCGGAGATCGGAATCCCTTTATGATTGGTTACCTCCATTGAGAGAGAAACACTGATATCAACATTTCCTTTTGATACCAATTGTTAGATCCACTAGGCTAAATACCCTGATATGGGGGTGAATTAGGGTATGAAAGATTAAAACAACTGCCCATTTGATCTTGTTTTGTTGTTAGAAAAAAATATCTTCTATCTCCTTCTCGTTGTAGGGTATGAACAAATATTAAAGCATGCATAGGACATAGCAATTTTACTTGGTTCACCCTCACTGGAATACGTCCAAGGATCATACACTAGAAATGTTAAAAAGTACCAAATCCACTAAAATTTCACTACTATTTACAAATTCAAAGTTGACTTACTATCCCTTATAGTTTGCAACCAATAACAATTTGAGAACTAACTACTCTCTCAACTGAAGTGATATCACTGCTTCTTTAGAAGATCTAATCATAGTTTAAGGACTTGAAGGCCATATCATTATCTCTAATGAGTGCATCTATCACTATATGTAGATGCTCTATTGATGTCCCACCTTCATTCACAGATGAATACCCCTTTATCACTAAAATTTGGGTAATAACTTTCATCCTATTTTCGGAAATAACACTTCCTTCACGAATCCTCTCTTTTACGAAGCACAAATAGGCCTTTACAATGCACCTTCTTTCACAAATCTCAAACTATCCTTCATGAAGCTCTTTTCTTTTCACAAATCTCACCGAGCCTTTGAAAAGAATACCTCTTTATAGAATCTCAAACTATCCATCATGAAGCTCTCAAATTTTTATTGGATTTTTAGGGCCTTTGCGAAATCCTTGCTTTCGTGACGCTCATAACATTCATTTGGCTTATATACTTCATGAATGACTTTCTATACCACCTTTGTGAAGATCCTTTGAAAACTTAGAGATTTAGAATTTTAATTGAGTCTCTCTTCTCTTCTAGTCTCTATTTTTTGAAGTGGTGTGGCCTTATATTTATAGGCTTGACTCTTCACAAAGCTCCACCACCTCCATCATGATTCCCGGAACCACCAAAACCATCTTTACGATGGACCTCGATTCGTGAAGATCCACTGAAATTTCCTATTTACAAAACCTATCTTAATTGCAAAGCCTTCTGCCAAACAACCTTCATAGAGCCCAATGAAATCTCGAAGACTTCCATCAATGACCGAGAAGAACTCTATCACCAATCGCAAAGCTCCATTTTCTCAAAATCGTGAACCTCATCACTTTCATAAAGGCCTCCCCCAGAATTATTTTCTCCTTCGTGAAACACCACTTGAAAATCCCATCTTCATTAAATTCATGCCTTTTCTATATTTTGATGAGATCTTCGTGGAAATCAACTTTCCGTGATGAAAAACCAAACTCTAAATTTTGGACCCAAAAAATTTGGCAGACACAGGAAAACAATGCCACCTTGTATCTATTCTTTTGTACTGTATCCAGATCTTCAATTTCTTTTTCATGGTTCCTTGTCAACATGGATTGTCAATTCCATCTCTGGAACTTGACAATTCACCATGAAAACCTGATTTTTCAATAAACACAACCGACCCAAAAATGATACAATGTTACCTTGAAGTATTTTTTCCCATTAGGTTTTAGTCATAAATAAAACAAAAAAATAAATATATTAATTTATTTAATTATTGATCCACCAAAAATGGTTCCCAAGACAAAAATCTGATGCACATAAGGATTATGTCATGTCAAGGGTAAAACCCATATTCTAGATTCAACGGTGGTCTCAGATTTCCCATATAATCCTCTATTCAAGAGTTATTCCACTATTATAGGAAAACCACGAATGAATTATATAATATATATTTATTATATTTATTATATTAATACTGAGCTCATTGGGCCTCGGAATATCTCTCCGTTTCAGTGTCTGGATTTGAAAATATTTCGTATAATATTCTAATTTCATACATGGAAAAACAAGAGTTTTTACATGAGTAAAAATCTCTAAATTAACCCATTTACACACTATTTAAATAGAAATGGATCATCCCATGAATATTGATATGTTTAAGTTAAAAAAATATTTCATTATAAAACTATTGGTAGATGGTAATAGCTTACAAAATAGTCCATGATGTTAATAAAACAAGGTTTTTTTCGTTATCTCTATTGAAAGTACATGTTCATCCAAGAACACTTTTCAAATATAAACTTCTTATTCTATTATCAATTTGGGAAACTCCATGCTCAAAAGATGGTTAGAAACAATGTTATCTAAATCATTTTTATCATTTATTTCAATATTGAACTTTATAGAAAAATAATACACCACATCAAGTAACATTTTAAATACTTATTAATCAAAAAAATATTTCAAAAATGTACTATTAATGTGAACCACCACCTTTAGAGAGAAAAATATTCGGTCTAAACTTATATAATGTAAATATTATTGTATTTAATTCCTTCTTGATAGTGGTGTGATTAATCGGGCCTCTACTAGGGTTATGATAACATAATAAATGGGTTTGAAATTTTTTTCTACCCACTACCCAAGCACTACTACCACCACATAATCACATGATTTACACATCTATTTGAATATTTATTCCTAGTTATGTCATAACTTGATAGGGGTGGTGATAAATCTTTCCTTCAATTAATTTAAATATTTTTTAAATTATTCATAAAAAATTAATTCCACACCCTTTTAAAATAGGTGATTGAGTGTTTTAGAAACTCATAAAAAATCATTGAAATATTCAATAAAGAACTACATTTCCAAGAAATCATTGAATTTCCCCATTGTTTTTCACTCCTGTGGCTCTTTGATCACTCTAGTTTTGGTTAGGTTAATTTTAATTATTTAATTTAAAATTTAGTGTCCAAAAACTATGTACTTCATCACCTTGAAGAAGAATTTCTACCACTTGTGAGAAAATAAGGTCTCTTTCTACATCCATATTCTTTAAGAAAACTTCAAATGATCACCCTTCGATTGAAAAAAGTTTCCAAAAGACTTCAAGGAACTCTTTCATTATCCTATGAAAAATATTTTTCATTCACCACTATAATGTGACATGTATATTAAAATTTACAAATAAAATATATCAATATATGAAATTTATATAGGGTCATATGAATATTATCTTTTCTTGATACTAATATTTCATAGGTATTTGATTGTACCCATAATAACCATCTAGTAAACAATAATATATTTTCCCAGCAAGTCTCTCCAAAATTTAATCAAAAAATGGTATTATGAAATGATCCTTCTTTATAAAATTTTTGAGATTCTAGTAATCAACAAAAACCCTCAACTCTATCACTATTCACATGGAAATCATCTAATCATCCTTCTTCACAACAACCATCACTCATTTATTTGGAACAACTTGATATGGGGTCACTCATGCGCTATCTTAAATGGGATAAATAATCCAATCATTAATAAACTATAGAACCTCCTTCTTCACTACCCACTTCATAGGAGTGAGTATCCTTTTTATGGTGATTTTGTTACCTTCATCCCTTCATTTAGTCTTTCCTTTTGTGTTTAAACATAAATATGATGCTTTTAAAATGGAAATACTCAATTCCATCACTTTATTTACTTTCTTCTGTGCCTTAACAAATCATTTCTCATATTCCTTTGAGATAGCTTCATTAATAATAATAGCCAGCACCTTATCTACTGCCAAAAATATACATCAAAGGATTTTCATGAGTGACTTCAAATTTATCATTGGTGATTTAATGATCAATGGAATAAATTTTAAAAAGGAATATAATTATATATTTTATAATCCACTGAACTCTCTTATTTTTCCTACTCTTCATCACATTCATTTTCTTGATTGTTATTTTCTTCATCCAAAGATTATTGATCTTCAATTTCAATCTCCAAAAGTTCATATCTTTGTTAAATGGTACTGTTTAGATGACAATAATCAATTATATATTCATGTTTAAAATATTTAATGTGGTAAAATTGAACCTACCCAATTCCAACACATAAGATAAAGCATATTTTGTTGACATCTATGAGGAATTTCTTGGTAACTAAGAAAGGGTGACCAAGAATGATCAGAGCCTATCCTTCTTCTTCCATCTCTAATATCAAAAAATTATTAGGAAAAATGAACTTCCCCACCTTCACCATGACATCTTTGAGAATTTAAATCATTTAATTTACTGATATGTCCACTGACTGAAATATGACTCTCATGGGATTTTAATTTCTTAGAACAATACTTTTTAACACTTTCAATGATATGAAATTCATACTAGACTTAATATAGCAAAATTATTTTCCAAAAGTGAACAATATGATTGTATATGGAATAAAAAAATTTCCAGGATCTTAAAGATTCAATGGGTGTTTTCAATATACATCCTTTAAACAATCTCCACTTAATGAAATCTTTCCTAATTCCTCTAATTTTTTCTTTTTTCAGAGTACCTCCTTGAGTAACTTAGAGTATACTAATATTTATGAAATTTATTAAATAAATTATATATTGATGTGAATTTTTTTAAAATATTCCATGAAATTATATTATTATACTCCCATATTACCTTGGACCATCCTTTTTGAAAAAGGGATAGGTGGTTGGTACTGCTGAACTTTTGGTTTCTTCCTTGATTTTTTACTATTTACTATTTTTTAATTTCTTGAGTGGGTTATTTCTCAAATTCATGAATATACTCCACTTATGATTCCATTTTATTTTTCTTCTCAACATCTTTTTATTTATAATTTTGATGATTCGTCTCTTGTAGATCTCATCCACTATGAAATGTAATAGCTTTCACATCCTCTCTTTTAGCCTCTGTGTTTCCAAGTAGAACACTAAAGTGTATCTCAATCAACATTTAGTATAGTTACCCAAATTGAGTTACAATGTTTTGTAGCAATACCTGATAACTTTCCAAATAATTATAAATATTTTGAAGGGTGTACTTGAGATTAAATGGGAGTTGGTCATTCTTTTTATGTATTATGTCACCGTATTCTTAAAATATGGTCGATCTTTATACACTTATGGTTCAAACATTTATTTTAGTTATTGAGAAAAAATATTCCTAGTTCTTTGAATTGACGTCTAACTAGATTTGGTGCTTGAGATCCTTGGGGAAAACCAGGAGGACCTTGGGTTTGGGTAGTGTTTTCCCATCCTCCTTTTCTATGGTATTGGTTCTAAACAACTGACCTCATTTATTTCCCGAGTTTATATTAATATAAATTTCAATGCTAGTTATAGCTTACAAAATTTACCTATATCGTTTTATTATCTTCTTCTATATGTATATCATAGAAAATATGGGTCCCTGCACACAAATCACATGAAAAAAATTGATGTGGCTCGGATTATGCTCCCTGGTTGTGGATAGCTAGTAAATTCACCATCTACTTATACATGGATTCTATTTGAGTAGACAACATATTTATCTCATCAACTTGTTATGATCCTCTCTTTGGTGGTCCTTTATATCCTTTACATTGAGAAACATTATCTACAAGAACATCCAAAATAGATTAATCTTTCATAGAAGACTTCATTTTGATTTTTCCTCCCACAGATAAATCAAAAAAAATCGACATTCATTTTATATCCCAAAATATATCATTTTCAATTATATACAATGTGTAAATACAAGATTTGAGTTTCTAAATAGTATCTCATTAAATCATTCCCAAACCTTATAGGTAAACTCACCATCCTTCTATACAAAATTTTTAATTTCACTCCTCAACTTTACCATCTTTGTTGCTGGAATACATTTATCCATAAATATTCTGTTGAGTTAATACCAAGTAGTGATAGATCCGGGTGGCTGAAATTTTAACCATTATTTGGATCATATCATTAAACAGAATGATAATGGCCACAATTTAATAGCATTTTCATTGAATTCGTTACTCTTGAAAGTTTCAAGAATTTAAAGAAAATTCAAGAGATGACAATGAGGGTCCTATTTCAGAATCCCTACAAATTGTACCATGTATTGAATCATCTGGTGTATTATTATCTTATAATGTCTAACATCCTATAACCAACCCATTTTTATAACAATTACACCTCTAGTTACTATGTGAAAATTTCATCCATGACCAATTGAAACAAATCAATACATCTATTTTCCTTTTTGAAAATAAATCCATATCAAATCCAAATCTCACCTATACGAATTAGTGTAGTGAGATAAGGCATGATATTCTAGAAATTCAACTAGTTCACTCTCCAATATAAATGTTGGGTCATGCCTAAGAAAACATCCCTCATGTACTAGTGGCATAGTGAATGGAACACACATTGTTGAAATAAAATATTAAAATACAATAATGTATAATTTCACAAATCTTGTAACTATAATTGAGCCATTAACATAAATATTCATTGTAACATCTAAGTAATCATATTCATATTATCCTTACCATCAACATCATCATCATACTATATATATACCATCATCTTCCAACTTATAGTTATCATATGGTAAATGTACTCAGGATCATAATAAAAACACTACCCTTCACCAAGATAGACACTTTTAGGGAAAACCATATAAGTTTCATCATGAAAATGACGTCCTCACTCCCCAGGATAATCCTCTACATTTTAACAATCCAATAAAAAATACCTTAAATTAGTTGAGATCACTAGTCGATCATCTAATCATCGTTATGAATAAAAATGTTGGATAATTTTCCACCAATCAATGAACCAAGATTCATATATACTAAACTCGTATATATATATATATATAACTAGAAGATAAGAATATCATAAAAAACATTTTCATGTTGTAGCAGAATATCTGAGCTTAGAGTCCATGTGAAACTGCGTCATACATTAATCACATTCCATTTACATGTAAAGGCTCAATTCGTTACAATTCCTAGTCCATATCATGTCCACTATAAGTATAAATCATTAAAATGATGAAAATAAAAGTATAACATGACCAATTTCCACATCAAATCAAATTTAAAATATCAATTCCCATTAGAACATTTCTCATCAAAAAATTCTCACTAAATATTAACCACTACTCAGCATTATGATTAACATTATCATGCACTCATATCGTACTAAATAATTTATTAACATGATTCATATTAATTATACTCATGACCATGGGTCCCATTAGAATATCTCCAAATATTGAAAACATCATAAAAATCATACGGATGTCTACACACACACTTGCATATAAACCTTAATTTAAAAATATCATTATCTTAAGATCTGAAATCACTCAACAGAGATAATCATTGAATCCTACTCATGATAACTAATAAATTATAAACATTAAAAAAATTATGGACCACTTCCATATAAATATCAATGTATGATATTTTAAAATAACAAAATCACCCCTAAAATAATCTTCAATGACCTAAATAATATTTTCATCAGTGTTTACAATGAAAAATATTCAAAATTGACTATTCATATGTTTAAGTTGAACACTGTGGTGAAAATTTTTATTTTCGCCACTAATATGTGTGTGATATTAATAATAATAATAATATTATTACTATAACACATGGGAAATATTAATAAATCCATAATTTCAAAAAATATACACATACATATGAATATATATATATATACATACACATATCAACTCAACCTCCTCTATCAAACCAATGACCCATCTGTCAATATATGTCGATCCAACCTCCTCTATGAATTTATTTCATTTCATTTTACTTTTTATTATTAATAGTAGTATTTTTTTTCTTTCCAGTCATTTAAAAACCATAACCACAGGGTTCCATCCCAACAATAGTTGTCTCTCTAGCCTTCCTTGGTCCATCAGTCAAATGTCAGGCCTCCAATCCTAATGTTAGGAGCTGTCACACACCACACCCTTTAGATTCACAAATTAACTATATATTTCACCTTAGACCCCCACTCTATCATTCATAACCACACATAGATAACACCACCTCATACATCCCTCCCTCCCTCCCTCTCATTTGGCACCATGCAGGGACCATTGAACCAAATCCCCGAAATAAGAAACTTTTGGATGTCAAATGTCACCATCATCCATTATGTATAAAACCAAAACCATCTCCCATATATCTCTCACCCTCATCTCACAGAGAACATCACCCAGTCATAACAACCATGGTAAAACCATCACTACTCAATTTTCTCCAAGCCAAAACTATTGAATGAGTGCATCTCACTTGATCTCTTTTGAGAAACCCATATCTTATCATCCTCTTCCCAGTTTAATAATTATTGGATTATTAATATTTTAAACATATCAAATTATTTTTGTTTTATTTTTTAAAAGGTAAATAAATTATTAGAATCTAACGTTATAAAATGGGATGGAATCCACATGTTTATTCACTAGCAGAAATGATTGTTTACTAACAGGTATGATCCGGTCCACTTATTCGATCGGGTGTTATTTAATGAACTGAAAAAATATCAAATATACACACCTTTCTATGAAATTAATCAACCAAATTTCAAGGGGTATGATTCCTTATCATAATGGGATATTTAATTCCTATAAAATAGAGTCTCCAATAGATGGAAAAATTAATTCCAACCATTCCTAATCACTCTAATCCAACCTATAAATTGAGATTCCTCTAAATTCCTTCAACAAGCATTAAAGGAATTGTATTGGTACACAAAAACAAAATAATTATATTATTATATTATATTTAAATAATATTAAAGGGATACTCTTTACAAAGTACATTCATTGGTTACCGATCCATTGTTGTATCCTAAAGAGGATTCACCAAAAACCCATGGTACTACCGAATTGGTGGGGGTGGATTGATTCTTGAGGAGAGTAACAATGTAACATGCCTCAATGATATCCATATACCACATTCTAAAAATTGTATATACATTATACAAAAATACCACCAAAAATATTATGATTATATTACCCTCAAGATATAAATGGAAATGATCAATAATGTAATGATGTTGGATCAATTTTATGGTAATAATTTCACGAGGTGTAAAAATAGGATTCACTTTATACTTATAACTCTCAAATTGTTGTACATGCACTTAAATCTGAAGAACCCCACATCCAAAGATGATATGATTTGGGTTTTCCACATAATGAAAAAATTGAATAATGATGATCTCATTTATTGAGGACACATACTCAAAGATTTGGCTAAATACATCTTCAAAACAAATAAACATCATCCAATAATAAAGGACATGTGGGATGCCTTGGAGAAAAATTATATCATAGGGGGTGTGTAAAGTAAAATAATAGTAGTAAGAATTCTTATTTCATAAAAAATTGGTAGATAGTGTATATATCACAAAACAATTATATGGAATAAAATTCATATTAAAACACCTTAATAAGAATAGGATTAACATGGATGATTATATCATTTCTGCATTCTTCATTGACAATATCACTCCTTTGAATAATTTTAAACATTATATAAATCAAAATAAGAATGATATTTAAATTATTGAGTTATTCAATTACCTAAAAATTGACATGGAATCTATAAATCATGAGGAGGAAAATGAGCCTAAGGATGAAAAATTCATTGGTTCTCATGATGGAGGGAGTGGATCCATATGGGTCCTCAAAGGGGTAAAAAATTCTAAACAATCCTTCAAATAGAAAGGTACAATTAAATAATAATAAAAGGGCATGCTACTTTTTTTGAAATCTAGGATAGTTTAAATGGTATTTTCATCTTCTTACGAAGAAATATGTAAAAAATGATTCAAAATAAAAGTTTTTGGCTATGATATTTGAAGAGAATTCTCTTGAGGAAAAATATTCTTGATGTATTGATTCTAGTGCTGCATGAAATGTGCAGACTGGCAAATATGTCTTCAAGGGAATGGAATCCATCAATGATGAGATGTCTCTTTACATGGGGAAATCTTAAAATATAATCATATAAGGTAAGGGAGTGGTTGATCTTGAGTGTAACTTAGGAAATATCCTCACCTTAAATGATGTCTTATGTATTTATGAAGATCATATGAACTTAGTCTTGGGGTTCTTATTAAACAAGAATGGGTTTAAGATTGTGTTTTATGTGGGTAGATTCCTTCTATCCAAAAGTTGGATATTTTTTGGAAGGGGTCGGTTGTATTGTGGATTATTCAAATTGAATAAAAATATTGTTTTTTTCTTACTTGATAGATACATTTTATTTATGGTATTATTTTTTAGGTCACATTAATTTTAAGAAAATACATGACATATAAAAAAGGGAATTTCTACCAAGAATTAATTAAAATTATATTAAATGTGTAACTTGCATGAAAACTAGAATAGTTAGGAAAAAATTTACAATAATAAAAAGGATAATTAATATTTTATAATTAATATATAGTGATTTATGGAATTTTCATGCTACACCCACTATAGGTAATTAAAGGTACTTTTTAACTTTTATTGATAGTTTTTATAGATTTGTTCATGTCAATATTTTATATTCTAGAGATGAAGTTATAGGTAAATTTAGTATCTATAAAAATGTGGTTGAAACACAATGTGGGCTTACAATTAAATGCCACAAATCCAACAGGGGAGGTGGATACTAATTTCCTTCATTTTTTAAATACCCATAGACTATATATAAAGTGATATCTCCCTATACACCTCAAAAAAAGGTGTAGATGAGAAAAATAATATAACATTAATGGGAATGGTTAATTCCCTGATGTTTATTTCAAGTATCTCAAAAGGTTTTTGGTGAGAGGAAACATTAATTGTGTGTCACGTCCTAAATCTGGTTCCCATAACGGGGAAGTTTATGACTCGGTATAAATTATTGAAGCATAAGGAAATTGAACCTAAATTATTTAAAGGTTTGGGTTTGTGTGATAATTATAAGAGTATATGAACATAAAATGGAAAAGTTCTATAAAATAGATATTAATATCATATTTATCATATATGTGGAGAATTCAAAGACTTATAGATTCATGACTATAGAATTAGATGATTTAATAGTTATTAATACAATTATTGAATCAAGAGATGATATATTTGACGAATCTATGTTTAAAATTTTAACTAAGTCAAAATAGATGAATCTATCTCAAATAAAAGAGAATCTCAATAAGATTCAGTCAAGAAGGCTCATAAAAGAAAATGACCTCAAATACCTAAGATATATGGATCTGATTTCTATATTTACTTACTAGAAATCACCATTGATAGTATTGTTACACAAACTCCATTTTTTACCTATATAAATTATAACCCAAAAACATTCAAAGTGGATATGTTATCTTCTAATGAATTATATTGGAATGAAGTTAGAAAAGATTAAATAGACTTTATAACCAGGAAAAATAGTTGAATATTGTTTGATCTTCCTCAAGATTCATAACCTATATGTTCGTCGGAGTAGTTCACTCAAGAGGGGATGGATGAATTGAGTGACTATAAAAATTTCTGTTACAAAAAAAATATTATTTCAAAGGAAATGGTTTTCCCCAATAATAGATACAGCCTAGCTAATCAATGTTATACTGTTATAAGATTTTGACTTTTTAAGAAACTTCTTAGAAGATTGATTAATTATCAGTAATCTTAATATGTATTATTAATATTACTTTTGAAGTTATCCTACTAAGAAAAATCATTTGTAACTTCTTTCCAAGACTAACTATAAAGTGAAATTAGAGTTTTCTGGATTATTCAATAAAGCATTAAAATAGAGAAGAATAAATTTAAATAGCACAGCGGATATGATACAAGTGGTTCAGTCTCAATCCGAGATCTAATCCACTCCACTTGGTGATCACATTCCACCAAGAAGTTTATATTAATAAAATTTGATCCACACCCTGGATTGGGGTTAACAAAAGTACACAGACTATCCAATTCACATAGGAACATCTTCCAAAGTTTTATGTGGTAATAAAAAACAATAAGAAGTCCGCACAGGGACCTCTTCCACAGTTTTCATGGGTAAAAAGAAATAGAGAGTTTTTTAAGGATTTAGAAATCCTTCAGATTAGCACAGGAGTCAGTGTGTCTGTGGAATATATAGAGTACACACACTAATCAAAAGGTAAGTAAAAGAATCACTAAGAGAGAGTATATATGAGTTTAGAATGCTCTTGTTATTTGATGTTTAGCTCTGGACTTTTTTGATTTAGTATAAATTCTTCTGAGTCCTTCTCTGGTTTTTGTATTGAAAAACAGAGTGTCATGATTCAGCTTGTGTTCTCCACGAGCTTTGACAATGTGAAGATGTTCTTTGGATTCCAGTGTAATTTTTATGTTCTTCAGTAGAGTTGGATTGTATTCATGTGAAAATTAATTATTTTAAAATCTTGAAAAGTGTTCTTTGTGGTCGTGCTCACATGCTTGTTTTCTGTTCAGTATCGTGCACCCCACTATTGTAGTTGGGCACTCTCTATTCTTTATCTTAAAATGCAAGAGATTTAGCTGATAGGTTCGATGTGTTTCATGCCCCGTACCTCGTACTATGTCTAAAAAGAAACATTAATTATGTTAGTGCATTAAAGGTATCAAATATGACTGTTAAAAATTAAATTGCAAACGAAAAAATAGTTTAAGAAATGATGTCACAATAAGTTGAGAAAATGGTGTCTTCTTCACGGTGTCTGAGTGTCATGGTCTGAGTGTCACGGTGTCTGATCTTCACAGTGTCTTGGCTTACGGTGTCTCGGTCATGGTGTCTCGGTCACAGTGTCTCGGTCACGGTGTCTCGGTCACGGTGTCTCGGTCACGGTGTCTCGGTCACGGTGTCTCGGTCATGGTGTCTTGGTCACAGTGTCTGGATAACTGTGTCTTGCTTTACAGTGTCTGGCTAACTGTGTCTTTCTTCATGGTGTCTTCCTAACTTTGTCTTGCTTCATGGTGTCTTGTACTTAGGCAAATAACAGTATTCATATTTAAATAAAAATATTCATGAATTTGATTCAGCTTAACCATTATAAAGCATGAGTGAATTTGAAACATAAATACACATGATTGAATAATATTGGTGATCATTAATGAGATTTGTGATTATAAAAGAGATTTGTGATCATTAAAACACGATTAATACATGAGGAGTCCAACAGTCTCCCACTATTTGATGATCACAAATCATACATAGTTAAAGTGGAAATTAGATGCAGCTATAGAGAAAATAACAAATAGAAAAACATATAGCTTCTCCCCCTTTTGGGATTATAAAAAAGTTTAAATAAGAGAGTTCAAAGAGTGCAAATTACATTAAAAAATAAGTATAGTGTAGTACATCATAATGTAGAAACACAGAAATGACATCCCCATCAAAGAGTAGTAAGCACTGGTCTTCTTCAAGGATTGGCCTTTTCTTTGCCTTTATTAGTAGCAGAAGAGGAAGCCATGTGGGTAGTGGTTGATGTAGAATAAGTCATAGAGGTGTTAGACAGAGAAGGTAAAGGGAGACCTTGGAAGACTGAGGGAGCGAAAGTAGGATCAGCGGATGATCTTGGTCGTTGCTGGTCAAGAATGACAAGCATGATCTGACTAAGAGCTTGGCCAACAGACATGGTAGTTTAAGGTAAGGCAAAGGTAAAAGTAGGTAGTCTAGGTCTGAGAGGAGCATCCACTGGAGCAACAATTGTTGTACTCTATACATGGAGATATGGTCTCAAATGTTTGATGAAGTCTGCAATGATTTATCCACCATATTGCCTGGACTTTTCAAAGTCATCTTTGTTTTCCATGAACTTGTCCAACAATCTGGTAAACTTGATTAGCTTCAAGACAATATTTTTGAAGGCTTGGATTACAAGAGTAATTCTCAGATTCTTTATAAGGTATTTGAAGTTATTGGTTATATCAATATTAGAGAAAATCTAGTTGAAATAGAAATATACTTTCTTAGAAATCTCCTGCAGGGCATCATTGGAAATCTTGGAATGGATTTGCACAAGGTCAAGAACTCTATCACTGTTCTTGAAAACTTCAGATAAAGAACTCACATTGAAGCCAGTGAAAGAAGTTTGATGCTCTTCTTGGACTATAGATCTAAGTAAAGAACTGTCCAAAGCAGGTGTAGAGGATTCACCAGAGGTATGAGAAGCTTTGACTATTGTGGTTACAGACTTGAGCTGATTCAGTACCTTTTGAAGACAACCAGTGTATTCATCAGTGAGTTTATTTAGGTTCACCACAAGCACTCTCATTTCTTTAAAAAACTATTTGTGCCTTTCTAAAATCATTTCATCAAATGAAAATAGGAAATGGTGAATCTGAGACATAACATCTTGTTAAATTTGAGAAATAGAAAGTTTTAGAGAGGCAGAAATAGGTTCTAATCTAGAATGTCGCTCCTTCTGCATATCTTCAACCATGTTTTTCAGGGTTTAGACTTCATTACTCAGCAACTTATATTCAAATAGAACTTCTTGAATTTCATGGAGCATTTTAGGTTGGATCTACCAAATAATCTTCTCCAACAGCAGTTAGGCATCTCTCTCACTCAGATGTGTCACAACACGAGGTTGGGAATTAAAAATCTTATCAACTCCAGACAAGATAGTGTCTCCAAAATCCTTCAAATCATCCTTACTGACAAAGGACAGCTATTCAGGTAGGGGTTTAGGTGCAGGTTTAGGTGAAGGAATTGGTACAGGGGTAGGCTCTGGTTTTGGTTCCTTTTCAGGGACAAAAATAAAAACCAACCTCAACTAAAACAGTGAGGAATGATCAAGCCCAGTGGCAGTAACTTTTTTAGATTCACTCACATCATAAAAGATATGGAATTTTTACTAGGTGTCCATAGGACTAGACTCAGCCAGATGTGATGATTCATCAGTCTCAAGATTTTGGGTTTCCTATCCCTCAAAAGATGCTTCATTTTCAGGATCTACAGGCTCAGGAGCTAGTTCTAAATCCACAGGTTCATCTCTAAGTTCCTCAATCATCTCTTGTCTAGCCAACTGAAAGTCTATCTCCATACACTATTCATCAGAGGGTATTATCTCAGGAATAGGTTGTTTCTATTGGGGTTCTTCTATATTTTCTTCTTCCATGACAGGGAGTTGTTCTAGATTTTCTTCTTGCACAGTAGGGAGATGTTCTACTACAGCCTCTTACAGGATAGGAAGTTGTTCTAGATTTTATTCTTGCACGGCAGGGAGTTGTTCTACTACAGCCTCTTCCATGACAGGGATTTTTTGCAGATTTGTTTCTTCCATGACTTTTTGCTCAGGTTCTGGGACAATTGATTCTCTTTCAGCCTCAGGTTGGATTTCCAGATTGACATCATCTCTAGGGATAGGAAATTGTTCTTCAAGAACAACAAGAGGAACAATAGTCCTTTCTTCCTAAAAAACAACTTTTTCCCTATAAAATACTTCAGCCTCTTCTTCTTCTTCTTCTGAATACTCACCAAGTTCATCTGGTTCCAAACCAGGATCAGAAATGTCCTTCAGCCTTGATGGATATTCCACAGTATTAAACTTCTCATAAATCTTATCGTTGTCTTCCACCCACTCCTTTTTCCAAGGGTTCTGATTAATCTTCATTATTCTGATGATGGGTTTATAAAGATAGTACTCGCAATCCACAATCACTTCTTCATTGGGTCCAACTACTCCTTTGGAAACAATCATGGCAGAAATCATCCGAGAGTAGAACAGAGAGGTGGATTTGGATGTAACCTTGATCAATTCACACATATGGTGAATGATGTACTTTCACATGTTGATTTTGTATCCATTATTCATAAGATGAATCAAGAACACATCTTGGTACATTAACATAGAAAAGTCACCTTTCCTCAGACTAACCATATTTTGATCAAACTTAAACAACAGCCTTGTTTCCCCATCAAGTTCAGCAGTTATGGCCCTTCTCTTGGTGCCATTCCCGGTTAAGTTTTTCAGAGAATCTTCGAGGTCAAATAAATCTGTTTTAGGTGGGGGTTCTCTCTGATAATCATCACAAATTCCTTCATGAGGTATCCTAAGGCATGAATCCCATAACCTCGATGAGAAGGAACATCTTTGGTCATTAATCAAGCTCCTCACAACAAATCTTTCACCAGAATCAAAAGAAAACTGTGCATACTAGTAAAACTGAGCAACTAAGCTCAAATAAATGGGTCTATTCTCCATTGATAATCATTCCAACCATCCTTGATCTCTTAACACTTTCAGGACTAGATATTTTCTAGACAAGATCCATTCAGGGCAGATTTCTTTCTCAAGAAAAACACTTCAATTTACTAGAATCAGATTCAACGGTCCTCTGAGCGTCAGCTTAGGTGCTATATTCTTTTTCTTCAAGCTGCACTTCTCAGGTGTGGATGATGATGGTCGCTTCATTCTTGGAATCCACTGAAGGTCGCGAGAGAGAAATAGGGTTGCAAGGTTGAAAGGGTTTGAATTGGGTGAGTAGGGAAAAGTACGGGTGAATATCAGAGTGAAACTCTTTGTTTTATCATTTGGGAATGTCAAATGTCACAAAAAAATGCGGGAAAGTAAAAGAGAAGAAATAAAAATTACCATGATACAAGTTTAAAGAAAATCATAAATAATTTTCATGGTGATACTGTGAATGTGTGTTACGGTGAGACAGTGATTGGTTGTCACAGTGCGACAGTAAATGGTCATTACGATGAGACAGCAAATGGTCGTCATGGTGAGACAGTGAGTGAACATGTCAGTGCGTGTTACGATGAGACAGTAAATGTCAGACTGTGAGTACAAAGTGTTAATGGTGAGACTGTAAATATGAGAGACATTAACTTAGAAACCGTAATCATGAAACAGTAAAGTAAAACATAGTAAAATATTGAACAGTAAGACAAGTAAGATATCTATTTGAGATTTATAATGCCAAGTTCATGTATGATGTAGTCTATTCTCTAATAATTTAATGGTTTAGTGAATATATCAGCAATTTGATATTTAGTACCAATGAATTCCAAGGTAATATCACCATTTTGATAATGATCTCCCAAAAAGTGATGTCATACATCAATATGTTTTGTCCAAGAATGTGAAACAAGATTTTTTGAGATGTTAATAGCACTTGTGCTGTCATAATTTATTGGTACATGTCTGAATTTATATCCATAATCTATTAATGTGTGTTTCATCCACAAAATTTGTGCACAAGAACTGCCAGCAGCTATGTATTTAGCTTCTACAGTATCTAATGCAACAGAATTTTGTTTCTTACTACACCATGATACTAGTGACTTTCCTAAAAGGTGACATGTTCCAGAGGTGCTCTTTCTAGCTAACTTACAGCCACCAAAGTCAGCATCAAAATAACTAACTAGTTCAAATGATTGTCCTTTAGGATAAAACAGTACTAGATTGGGTGTATTCTTGAGGTATTTGAAGATTCTCTTTACAGCATTTAAATGACATTCTTTAGTACTTGAAAATGAGCACACATACACACACTAAACATAATGTCAGGATGGCTAGAAGTTAAGTAGAGTAAACTTCCAATCATTCCTCTATAAGTGGTTTGATCAACAGATTTTCCATCTTCATCAAGATCCAACTTACAGATGGTAATCATGGGAGTGTCAATACATTTAGTGTTATCCAATCCAAAACATTTTAGAAAATATCTAGTGTATTTGCTTTGATTTATAACAATTCCATCATTATTTTGACGGATTTGAAATCTAAGAAATAATTTTAGTTCAACCATTAAACTCATTTCAAATTCATTTTTCATCATTTTAGAAAAATAAATACATAATGAATTTTTTGAAGCTCCAAAAATAATATCATCTACATAGATTTGAACAACTAAAACATCATTAGAAATTCATTTTATAAAGGGATTAGGATCATCTATTCCTTTTGTAAAGCCTTTAGAAATAAGAAAAATACTCAATCTATCATAACAAGCTCTTAGAGCTTGTTTTGAACCTTATAAAGCTTTTGATAGTTTGAAAATATGATTGGGAAAATGTGGATTTGTAAATCCAAGGGGTTGTTCAACAAAGACATCCTCAGCTATATACCCATTTAAGAATTCACTCTTAACATCCATTTGATATAGTTTGAAATTCAGATGTGCAGCATAGGAAAGTACGATTTCGATGGCTTCAAGTCTGGCTACTGGAGAAAAGGTCTCCTCATATTCAATTCCTTCTTCTTGATTGTAGCCTTGTGCAACTAATCTATCCTTGTTCCGAACTATATTTCTAGCTTTATCTACTTTATTTCTAAACACCCATTTAGTACCTATGATGAAAGTGTCCTTGGGTCTTTCAAAAAGTTTCCAAACATTGTTTCTTTCAAACTGATTAAGTTCTTATTGCATAGCCATTACGCAAAATTCATCATTGATGGAATCATCATTGTTTTTAGGTTCAAGTTGTGACAAGAAGGCTTGATGTTCAACCTGATTTCTAAGAGAAGCTCTAGTTTTTGTTCATTTCTCTAAGTCTCCTACAACAGCATCTAAAGGATGGTTTCTAAGGGTTCTATCCTTTCTAGAAAAAAGAGGGACTAGTGATTTCAGGTTCATCAACAGATTCTGGTTCATTATGATTCAATTGAATAGGATTTCTAGAATTGGATGTTTTCACAGATTCCTTCACAGAGGAATTTGAGTATTTTGAGTTGATGTTCAAATTTAATACATCATCCTCCAGATTTTCTATGATGGCTCTAGGCTCATGAGGATCTGTTTCATCAAACCTGATATGAACAGATTTTTCCACACATTTAATTATTTTATTGAATACTCTAGAATCTTTACTTAATATTTACTAACCTAGGAATATTCCTTCATCACTTTTGGATGAAAATTTGTCAAGATTATCCTTAGTGTTGAGAATAAAGACTTTTCAACCAGAAATACTAAAGTAATTAACCTTAGGCTTCCTATTGTTCCAAAGTTCATATGGGGTCTTTTTTAGAATTGGTCTAGTCAAGACTCTATTGATTATATACCATGCTATATTAACAGCTTCAGCCCAAAAGTAAATAGGTAATTCATATTCACTAAGCATTGTTCTAGAAATTTCTTGCGAGGTTGTATTTCTTCTTTCTACAACACGATTTTGCTGAGGTGTTCTAGGGGAAGAGAAATTGTGACTATAACCATTTTGTGAGAAAAAAGATTCAAACTCTTGATTTTCAAACTCACGTCTATGATCACTCCTTAAAGATTTAATTTTAAGGCCACTATGGTTTTCTACAGACATGGAATATTTAGTAAAATAAGAGTAGGCCTCAATTTTGTGAGCCAGGAAAAAGTTCCTGGTATATCTAAAGAAATCATCTACTAGAACATAAACATAGTGCTTCCCATTTAAACTAGAAACTCTAGACGGTCCAAACAAATCCATGTGAACCAATTTGAGAGGTTTATAAGTAGAAACTTATTTCTTTGATTTGAAAGATATTTTGTGTTGTTTTCCCTTTTGACAAGGATTACTCACTTTGTCATTTGGAAACTCAAGTTTGGGTAAGTCTTTAACTAGTACTTTTCTAGTTAGCTTTCTAAGGGAGTGAACATTATAGTGTCCTAGTCTCCTATTCCAGAGCCAAGATTATTTATGAAATGCACTTAGGCATGAAACATTTTTAGATGTTAAGGAATCTAATTTAATAGAATAAACGTTCTCATTCCTTGATGCAGAAAATACTAATTCATCTCTATAATTAAAGACATTACAAGAATAATTTTCAAATTTAACATGATATCCATCATCACATAATTGTGAAATACTAAGAAAATTATATTTTAATCCATTAACAAATAGTACTTTAGAAATTATAATTGAATCGGAGTTACCAATCTGGCCTAAGCCAATGATCTTCCCTTTGGAATTATCACCAAATGTGACATGTCCTCCATCTACTTTTATCAGATTCTTGAAACTTGAGTAGTCTATTATCATGTGCCTTGAACACCCATTATCCAAGTACCATAGATTCTTGCAGGATCTCTTTAAGTGGCTTTCTTATAACATGATCAAGAAAAGACAGATTTTGGTACCCATACTTGTTGGGTCCAGTAACATTAGTAATAAGTGCTTTAGGAACCCATATTTGTCTCATAGGTTTCCTATAATCAATATGTAAAGTGTTTGAAAAATAAACTATATTTGGTCCACAAAAACCTGAAACAGTAGAGTATGTATCATGACTCGAGCTAGATGAGTTGTGTCCAGAACTGGGAACAAAATTATATGTCATGGACTTGGAAATAAAATTCGTTCCACCAAGGTCTCTTTTACCAGGTTGATAACCAATGTCAGTATTGTATTTAGGGGTGATTTTTTTCCTAGAATTTGGGTAAGGTTATTTTTCCAATTAGTAAACTTTTATAAGTCACTTTTTAATTGGTCATTTTAAATTTTTAATTCATTGTTTTCTTTGATCAGTTGAGAATTTTTATCCTTTTTAGTAGTAAGTTTATACTTAACATTTGTAGTGAGAGTGTTGTTTCTTCAGTGATTTATATTTATCTTTTAATTCATTGCATGTATCTTCAAGCATGTTATAGTATTAAAACATTTCTTCATTAGTCATATTTTAGAGTCACTTTTCTCTTCAGAATAGTATGCATTATGCATATAAGAGTTTAGTTTTACCTAAGATGTGTTTGTCATAAAACACATATTTGCTTTGTTAGCCTATTCATCATGTGATGTCTCTAAGTCACTGCAACTATCGTCATAGGAACTCCAAGTTTCTTTCATTGACTTTTTGTACTTCTTGCCCTTATCCTCATACCTCTTATTATATTTGAGCTTTGTACAGTCAGCCTTTATATTTCCTTTTCATTTACATTCATAGCATACAATTTTATCAATTTTTTCACTTCTTTCCCAGTATTTTTTTCAGTTTTTTTATCATACTTTCTATTGAAGTTAGTCTTTCTGAAAAATTTATTCATTTGTTAAAATTGTTTGAATATTCTAGCCAGTTGAGCCGTCTCCTTATCACTGTTAGGTGATGATTGTTCAGTGTTGGAACTTTCTACAGGAGCTTCTTGTTTCCCTTTGTCTTTGTTCTTTGAGAAGGTGGTCTTGAATGCTATAGATTTCCTCTTTGGTTCATCATCCTCTTATTTGTTGACTTTCAGCTCTTCATCATACATCATCATTTTCCAAATGAGTTCTTTTACAGGTAGCTTGCTGATGTCACATGATTCTCTAATTGGGACAGAGGTTCCCCTCCATCTGTCAGGTAAACACCTAAGAATTCTCATGATCTTTTCTTTGGCAGTGACTTCTCTTCCAAGAGAAATCATTGTGTTGAAAATATCATTGAACCTAAGATACATGTCAGAAATAGGCTCATCAGGTTTCATCTTGAAATTATCATATTTTACAGTATAATTATTAAGTCTCATTTCTTTTACAGTAGATGTGCCTTCATGTGAGACAGACAAGGTATCCAAAATTTCATGGGCAGTTTTACAAGCATAAATCCTATTAAATTATTCATCTCCTAAGGAACATTATAAATCATTAATGGATTTTCAATTGTTATTGTAAGAGTGTTTTGTAGGTTCATCCCATGTAATTCTATAAGTCACAGGAATTTTGTATTCATCTATAATGGATGACCAAATTTCAAAGCTCATACTCTCTAGATGCATTTTCATTTTAATTTTCCATTGAGCATAGTTGGTTTTATTAAATAATGGTGGTGTGTTGGTTTTAGGACCTTCCAATCTATTTTCCATATTAACAAATTACTTTAAAAGATATATAAATTTAGAATTAAGAGAAATTTATAGATCTTTAAAGTAAAAATACAATCACAGTTGAGTAAGATTACACAAATTCCTAATAAAGAAACCTCTGATACCAAATGTTGGTCAGAGTAGTTCACTCAAGAGGGGAGGGGTGAATTGAGTGACTATAAAAATTTCTGTTACAAAAAAAATATTATTTCAAAAGAAATTGGTTTCCCCAATAACAGATACATCCCTACTAATCAAGGTTATACTATTATAAGAGTTTGACTATTTAAACAAATTCTTAGAAGATTGATTAATTCTCAGTAATCTTAATATGTATTATTAATATTACTTTTGAAGTTATCCTACTAAGAAAAATCAGTTATAACTTCATTCCAAGACTAACTATCAAAGTGAAATTAGAGTTTTCTGGATTATGCAATAAAGAAGTAAAACAGAGAAGACTAAATTTAAATAGCACAGAGGATATGAAAAAAGTGGTTCAGTCTCAAGCCGAGACCTAATCCACTCCACTTGGTGATCACTTGCCACCCAGCAGTTTATATTAATAAACTTTGATCCACACCCTAGATCGGGGTTAAAAACAGTACACAGACTATCCAGGTCACACAGGAACCTCTTCCATAGATTTTGTGGGTAAGAAAAAACAATAACCAGGCCACACAACGACCTCTTACATAGTTGTCGTGGGTAAAAATAAATAGAGAGTTTGTTGTGAGGATTTAGAAATCCTTTAGATTAGCACAGGAGTCAGTGTGTGTGTGGAATATAAAGAGTACTCACACTACTCAAAAGGTAAGTAAAATAATCACTAAGGGAGAGTAGATATGATTTTAGAATGCTCTAGGGATTTGAAGTGCAGCTCTGGACTCCTTTGATTAAGAAGAAATGCTTCTGAGTCCTTCTCTGGTTTTTTTTTTGAAAAACAGAGTGTTGCGATTCAACTATTGTTCTCTACGATCTTTGACAATGTAAATATGTTCTATGAATTATAGTGTACTTCGTATATTCTTCAGTGGATTCGGATTTTATGCATGTAAAAATGATTTCTTTGAAAATCTTGCAAATTGTTCTTTGTGGTCGTGCTCACACAATTGTTTTCTGTTCAGTATCGTGCACCCCACTATTGTCGTTGGGCACTCTCTTTTCTTTATCTTCGAATGCATGAGATTTAGCCGACAGGTTCGATGTGTTTCGTGCCTTTTACATCATACTATGTCTACAAAGAAACATTAATTATGTTAGTGCATTAAAGGCATCAAATATGACCTTTGAACATTAAATTGAAAGACGACAAAATAGTTTAAGAAACGGTGTCACAGTAAGTTGAGAAAATGGTGTCTCCTTCATGGTGTCTGATTGTCATGGTATTAGTGTCACAGTGTCTGATCTTCATGGTGTCTTGGCTTACGGTGTCTCGGTCACGATGTCTCAGTCACGGTGTCTCGGTCACGGTGTCTCGGTCACGGTGTCTCCGTTACGGTGTCTTGGTCACGGTGTCTCGGTCACAATGTCTTGGTCACGGTGTCTTGCATCACAGTGTCTGGCTAACTGTGTCTTGCTTCATGGTGTCTGGCTAACTGTGTCTTTCGTCATAGTGTCTTGTACTTAGGCAAATAACAGTATTCAGATTTAAACAAAAATATGCATGAATTTGATTGAGCTTAACCATTATAAAGCATGAGTGAATTTGAAACATAAATATACATGATTGAATAAGATTGGTGATCATTAATGAGATTTGGGGTTATAAAAGAGATTTTTGATCATTAAAACATGATTAATACATTAGGAGACCAACACTATAGTTTGTGAGTGGGTATTTAGAAGAAAATTAAAATACAATGGTATAATTGAAAATTATAAAGCTATATTGGTAGGAAATGGGTTTAATCCAAAGGAAGGAATTGATTAATTTGATACATATTCTCCCATGGAAAGTATTACAATTGATTATAATTCTTATCACTTTAACTTCTATATATAATTTAAAAATCGACTAAATGGATGTTAAGAATAAATTATAAAAAGTTGAATTTGATGAAGAAATATATAGAGAACAAATAAAATAATTCATATTACATTGTAAAGAAAAATAGTTTTTTTCAAATTTGTATAGTCACTCTATGGTTTTAAAGAAAGATCTAAAATAATGGAATGAGAAATATAATGACTTAATTTTATCAAAGCACATGAGCCTCAGCCCGGTTGGTGAGGAATATTAAGTGCATCCAGGTGACCCTGGATCAAATCCATGCAGAGCCACAATTTCTGTGGGTGGTAATGTAATAGTACTGTAGCAGTACTGTAGCGGGTACTGCAGTAGGAACTATGCAGTACTGTAGCAGATACTGTAGTGGGAACTGTAGAAGGCACTGTTTGGAACTGTAGTAGTCGGGAATTTTCCCCTGTTTGATCTTTCAGGCCACCGATTTGGTCCCTGAGTCCTTTAAGGCTTTCAGTCCACCCAATCCTTCGGGCCAGTAAGGACTTCAGGCCACCTCAAGGCCTTCGATCCACCTTCTGTGCAGATGCAAACCAGACAACCTACAAGGAACACTCTCTATAAGGAGGATGAGCAAGGAGCTTTCACGACAGAAGAATATACACAGATTTCCATAATGAGAGGGTATGTCACCTACCATCGGGATAAGCCTATGATTTCACGAGATATCCTAGCCGAATAGACATGCGAAGGTGGATAACTGATTTCATGATAAAGATGTTGGGGAGGAGCAGTTCCAAGTAGTTAGTATGGGTTGTATGTAATGTTTGAATCCTACGGGTAATGAATTCCTCTAAGGCCTACAAGCCATGTAATACTTATGCCTACGGGCCTTGTATGGGTTCCACCTCACCCCTTGAAAGGTGGGTTATCAAAAATCAATAAAAAAATGAAGGCCTTTAGGCCATTGGATGGTAATTTTATCAAATGGTTTTTTAGTTAACGAAGTTGATAAATGTGTTTAATGTAGGTTCCATATAACTGTGTTGTTTTTATTTTTTTTATATATTAATGAAATTATATATTTGGAACTGATATGAATCAAATAAATGATGCTAAGTATATTTTAGCTATAAAATTTTTTATAAGAGATTTATGTGAAGCTAATGATATTTTGGGAATCAAATTTGATAGAAATAGAAAATTTATATTGCATTCTCAATCTTGTTATATTGAAAATTATTAAATATTTTTTAATAATTTGATTATTCATAAGTTTATAACCCATATTATTTTAAAGTAGAAAACTACCAAATCCTTGTACAGTGGTTTCTCAATTAGAATATGCAAGGGTGCTTAGTTTTCTCATGTATTTAATGTCATGTACAAGACTCGACATTGCATAAGTTTTTCAAAAGTTGAGTTGGTATATGAGTAATCTTGGTTATTCATAGTGGGATGAAATTAAAAGAGTAATCATTTATCTAAAGGTTATAGTGAATTATTATATATGTTATAGTGGAACTCCAAGGGTATTGGAACATTTTTTCAATGTGATTTTGATAACTAATTTGGAGGATTACTCTTCAATGAGTGGTTAGTTTTTTACACTTGGAGGTATAGATATCTCTTAGGGTTCAAAGAAAAAAACTTGTATAACATACTTTATAACAGCTTCTGAGTTCCTTTAGTATCTATTGGGAAAGAAGTTTAATATATTATATTTCTTTTATATCCTCTTTCACTGTGGAATATACCTATTTCTCTGGTAGTTATACATTTTTATAGTCAATATATATTGGCTAGGGCTTATATAAATACTTATAATGGGAAATCATAGAACATTATTCTCAAACATAGTTATGTGAGTAATTTGATACAATATAGTATCATAAATATGGACTTTTTTAAATAAATCTATAATTTAATAGATCTATAAGTAGATGATGAACTAAGAAATTTGTACAGGCATGTGTAGGATGAATTTGGTTGATAACAAGAGTTTTATGTTCAAGGATATGTTCAAATAATTCTTTATTAAAATTTTATTTTTATATAATATATAAAGGTTCATATCAAAAGATACCTTAATTTATGATAGTTATTTCCAAGAGATAATTATTCTTAATTTCCAAAATGTGTTATTTTGATACTTTAAAATGGAGGGGGTTGTTGTATTTTTAATATTTTTAAAACATTTAATTTTTTGTTTTATGTTTTTTAAAAATAAATTATTTATTGGAATACCATGTTATAAAATGGGTTGGAATGTCCATGTTTTTTCACTAGTGGACAATTTCGTTCGCTATAGATTGCGATCTATTTCGATTATTCGATTGGGTGTGATATGATGCATAGGAATAAATCTGGAAAAGAAATTCCTTTCCAGGATAGGTATCAACCCAAATATAATGGGTATATTTTCTTATCTGAATGGGTGCTTCCATGTCTATAAATTAGAGTCCACATTAGAAGGGAAAATTAATTATAACCATTCCCATTCACTCAAATACTTTCTATAAATTTAGATTCCTCTAAAACCCTTAAACAAGAATCAGAGGAATTTTTTTGGTGCCCAATAAAAAAATCCTTTTATTAATATCTTTTTTATAAAGTTTCTTAAAGGGATGTTATCCATAAAGTACGTGTATTGATTATGGGGCCAATATTTTATCCTAAATATAATTATTTGAAAACTGATATTATTATTGATTTGGTAGGCGTGCTCAGAATGATCTTAGTGCACCTTGGGATAAAGGCCTTGGGATCAAATTTCAGTAATGTGTTTCCTGGAGAAGCTTAGTATATTCAAAAATATTTGGCTGAAGGTAGTTCTAATTAAGTTTTTTTTTTGGAAAGTTTTATGTATTAGGTGAGGAACCGCATCATGCACACTGTGCCTCGAGATGAGTGCAATGTAAAGGTAGATCATAAATTTTTAAGGAAAAGCTGGCATGGATAGGTTTAGCATGGTCTATTGGGATTCATCTATTTCAATCTAATAAAATATTGAGATTATTATAATCAAATGTGATCAGTTGTATCATGTTGATAAGTGTTAAAGGATCATCAATGGGATGTTGAGGACGTGTTTCAATAGGCAATTCTGATGGTGAGAGTGTCATGACACGGAATTTTTTTCCAAATCTAGGAATTATGGTGGAATATACATAGGTCAATTGAAGATAGAGACAATGATATGATCATGTATTGAGTTATACAGTTTTTAGTAAGCACCATCTTGATGTTTTGATAGAAGTGATGAGTTGTGGTTTGATTTTGGAAGTTTATGAATTGTATGGTTAAGTGATGCTTTGTGGTATGTTGGGAATTTATAAATGCAACATGGCTATTTGAGCGAGAATTCATGAACCTAATAAGTCGGATGGTGTTTTTTATGTCCACTGGGGATTCCTGGTGATGAGAAGTTATAATTTTGTGAGAATATAAGAACCCATGTTTTGAACTAGTTGAAAACATCCAAGGGAATTTTAGTGTTTCATTTGGTGGTTGGACCCAAATTTAAATCAAGGTTTAGAATATAATTTTAAGAGATGGAAAAATTAACCATGTTTTTTTAGATAGGGTTTAATGCCTAATAGGTATTGTGGGAGTCCAAGTAGATTTTGAAAGAACTAGTCTCTAAAATCTTGGTTTTTTTAAGAGAAAGGGGTCAAAGGTTAGCACATAGTTAGTGAAAAATTCTACCCAAACCATGGAACCTGTAGAGGTGTAACATGGTTTGAAAAATGGTGCACCCAATAATAAATGGACATGTGAAAAGATGTAGTGGTTTTAAAAATGTGATGTTCATATATTGGTAATGGTATGTCAAAATGTGTGCCTAGCATGTGGGGGTGGACTTCTCTTGGATAGTGGCAGCACACGAGTTGTGCATAGTTTGACAAACTGTGTGCCTTTGGACAGTATAACCACACAATTGGCACATGGTTTGAAAAAAAAATTGGACAAATTTTTCATCTTATTAAAAACTAGAAATGATCGTTTTCCCTCTTTTTCCTCTTAAATGAAAAGACACCCACTTTCTTTCTTTCCATGCACATCATCATCACAAGATCACCTCATCCTTCCCACCTAGGCTTTGGGGTATAGCTCTCATTTGAGCTCTGATTTGACCATCATTTGATTCATTATATCAACCTCAGTTATTTTAGCATTCATATTCCTTATTTTACTTATTTATCATTCCATATCAGAAGTTATTTCCATGAAATATCATATGCCATATTTTTAGGGAATTTTTCTACTTATTTAATTTCTCTCATTCTATCCAAAATAAAAGGACAATATCAGACGAGTTAATCTTCCTTAGAATGAGTTATGTGTAATATTACTTTTCCCTTAAATTATTGGTTTTTTATGTTTTATGATCATTGTATCGTACGCTGTAATTTCTGTGTGTTGCACCTAAATTATGAAATACCTTAAATTTAATGCTTATATCATACCCTGGATGTTCTTTAGACCCCTTTTCATAATAGTAGGTTTATGACCTCAACCAGAGCCCAAACTTATAGTTGGTTCAATCAATTGATGATAATGTATTTTTATTATATCTTAAAACCAAAACACCCAATGGGTTTTTTGGGTTGTCTATTAGTAAAGGAATAACATAAATAAATTAATTATTTTCCTATAACACCAATTCTCACATGAATTAAGATAAATCATAATATTGTGCCTTACTTAAGTAAATGAACCACCCTTGTGGTGTGTTATAGTTATCACTTATTAATAAATTGTTGACAATAGTTTAAGAAATTGTTGAGTGACTCGTTCACTATATATATAGTAAAAAAAATTGAGCTTTCAGCTTTTTAATGGAAGATAAAATTCAATTCAATGATTTTTTTTATTGTAGAATCTTGTCACTTGGACCTTGTCATTTATAAATGAAATGGTTAATTAAATTATTTGAATTTTAATTTGAATTGATTAATGGAATAGATTATGATGTATTATGGTTGGCATGGATTCTTCCCATGGCTTATATTATTTATTAAATCTATTGTTCATAATTCATATGGACCTTTTTATTTTTAGAGGATTAGTTAAACTTGATCCATCCTTAGATTCCCAAGGCAATTACTTGATCACTCAGAGGATGAAAACTTGATTCATTTTTCTAACCACTAAGTGAGATACCTACTAGGGAAAGGTAAATGTATTATTTATACATTAATTTCTTGGTGTATATTTGATGATTCACTTGAATTACATAAGAATTAGAATTACTTGGATTATATCCCTATATTTAGCTTAATGTCCTCAGACATGCAATGCAAGCCTTGGGCTCTAAATCATACTTTTCCCAGGATTAATTAGGACTTGATACCAAAACATGGTTAGAGACATTTATAATATAATGCCATTGGGTTCATACCTTGGATTATACTCAGACCCCTATATCCAAATTTCATGAGTTATCACTATGAGTTGGGTCAACCTTCTAAGTTCCAGGATGACTTGGTTTCACTGTGGGTTTTATATTATTATACATTGACAATTTTTAATATTTTCATTGGTTTTAAAGACTTATTTACACGTTTGTTCCAAGAAAAACCAGTTTAGGGTTAAGCATGTATCATCGGATAGGTGTTCTATGAGGATCATGAGCCCAAAAAAGTTTATATTTATGTTACTTCCTTATATTTAATATACATTAACACTACTTTATTTTATACTAACGGACAAGAATGCAATAGGGATCATTGGTGGTGGCCTATTGAGTTTTACTCACACCCTATTCGAGATATCATTTGGTACCTCAATAGATCTGCTAATTAAAGGATAGGACTTGGTTGAGGCTTCCTTGTGGTTTCTTATTATGGTCTAGGACTTTTCTTGGAGTTGTGGACTAAGTATGTACTCATACATACTTGTAAGACTTGGGTATTATATTTTTTATTTCCATCATCTTTCCATGTTTCATGTATTAACTATTGTTGTTTTGGAGTCCATGTATATGTAGTGCCTTATGTCCATGCATGGTCTGATTATTTGGAACCTATTGAGTTATCTGTTTACTATTTTATTATCAATTATTATTATCTTCCAGGGATCTTCCATTTATTATTCTCCTACTATAGTTAATATTTATCCAAAGGTTATAGTCTCCCCACTGTACCACCTTTATATTCTTGTTTCTAGTCGATATCCTCTAGCATACAGGGAGATTCACTTGAGGCCATATCACCACCCAGTTTGGATACTATTTATAGAGTGAGCTGAGTTGGGATTTTAGAACCATATTAAAGTCTTGAAACAATATCTTATTAGGTTTAAATATCCTTGAATGAATTTAGAACATCAATCCATGAATATAGAAGTAATCAGGGATGGAAATTATTGAATTGGAGTGTTATAGGTTGTACCAGCTATCCAGTGAAGGGCACAGGCCAACCGATTCCCTGTGGATAGAAGTGGATATGCACAATAATTTCACTGGATTACTTATGATGATACCATAGGTAAATCTTTCTATAAAAACGGCAGGGGCCAGACACTAACAAGTACCAACTAACTGGTGGAGGATTTATAGAACCAGTATGCTCCAAGTGTCCCACTGATCAACTTGAGAGGTTCACTGGTTAACTAGTGGCATCGAGATAGTTCATCCAAGGGAGAATTTCTTGTTTCTCACAATTCCATTATTTCAGTCATCTTCATATTCAATAACCCAAATGAATTCCCAAAGAATACTATACCTACTGGATCCTATATATAGGTCTCATTGGTTGATATTAATATATACCATTTAGTGTAAATACCTCTCTAATTGTTTATCAATGCATTAAATCTCCAAAATTTTAATTTTTAGCAGATCTTTTAAAATTATCTCAAGGGACAGTCTCAATTATCCATCAATCTAAAAATCTCTAATTTCCTATATATTATCTCAATATATCATCTCAAATTGTATAAATACATATGAGATATAATAGAAAATAATTGTAATGTGTTTGTTCCAATAAACATTCTTCTTCTCATATCCTTTTACAATTGGTTCTCACTATTGAAAAAGTGAGGGATGGCTTCCATGACTTCTGATGAAGATCAAGAGGGTGATCAAAACCATAATTATAAGAGAAGAGTTTCTTGATTACCAAAAATATTTAGAGATTAATAAAATAAAACAATAAACCTAGAGGTAGTATGTAATACCTATTTATTTTAATGGAAGACAATGTTCTATATCTTATAAAATACGCAACATTGAGCTTAAATGAGTCATGAAATAATATTATTTTAAATATGATTGTTGTAACCTAGAATTTGAATTGGAATGTATGAATATGAGTAAATAAATTATGATATATATATATATATATTTCACACTAAATATAAATTTATTGTTAATTATAATGAAATAAGTAATCAATTCTTAGTAACATCATTTTGCGCTTCAAAGATATGTTATCTTCAAAAATGTTTTTTTTCTTTTTATGAGCTAATATTAAAATTAATTTCTATAACATTTATAAATTATATGTTATAAAGAGGATAATATTTTTAAAATAAATATATAAAAATTAGTTTAAGTTGAAAATTTGTGATTTTTCTAAAAATATTAATTTTTCACTTAATAGTGAATAAATTCCAATTTTATAAAAAATAATATTTTCCATTCAAGTATTTAAAAAGTACCATATTTTTGGAATTTATTTCAAATTTTCATTATTTCCTTTTTATCAAGAATAATTCAATTAATGTCATTGGTATCAATATTATGCTTAATTTTGGTATAAAAACATTTTTATACTTAAAAAATCGTTTTTTTCAAAAATTATTTATTCATAACGTTTTTTAGAATCATTTTAAAAAAATTGACACTTATAAGAATTTAATTTGATAAAATATATTGCAAATTTGGAATTATAATGTGAAAATTTGTAAAACATTTCAACTTTATTTTTTGTCATAATGAATAGTAACCTTGGTAAAAATATTTCCACCATGGTATGGGTAAAACAGGTAGAATAATGTTAAAACTATGAAATCAGGATTCAAAATCATACATAAACTTCCCAATATTTCATTGAATGATTTTAATTCTACAACCACATTAATATATTTTAATCTATGTCATTTTGGTTCCTTTTTCCTTTCATAAAAACCCTTTTATTATTTTAAGTAAAACATATTCCAAAATGTATCTTTCTTACTTTTAATATCTATAATATATTTTGAAGCATATACAAGAAGTTATGAACGGATTAAAATGTTTATTTTTAAGATGAATAAATTTATTTTATGATTTTAATTTAAATCTTATTTATAGTTATGAAATAATTACCTTCAATTCTTACACAACGTCAACATAGTGTTTATAAAAGAAGTAGAAAAATAAATTAAATGATTGTAAAAATTATAATATTAATATATTTTTGGTTTCTTAAGGTGTTACAATAATTTTTAGGATAAATATAATGTATAAATTATGTGTTAAAATTATTTATTCTAATTTCATTTTTGTATAGATATTTTTGAGAATTAAATTATATTAACAGCCATGAAAATGAATTTGATGGTATTTTATGTTAAATAATATTTTTTTATTTATTTAGGATTTTTAAAAATATTATTTTTAGAACATTTAATGGTATATAGTATATAATATCAACCATTTTCCATTCATGTCTCAATTTTCATTATATAGTAACTTTCTTGACACCTAATATTTAATAATATTTTTATCACGGTGATTGTTAAATAGGGTTAATGGGGGTTAAAACTAAGAGATAAGGGTTAAAACATCACCTAAACTTGTCTAAATTTTATTATATGAGATTATTTAGACATAAATATATCCTATATTTTAAATATATCAATATTTTATCACTTAAAGATGAAAATTAATTTATAATAATTTAATACTTTATGTAATTCTAAGGGTTCCCCTCCCCTCACTTATAATAGGACATCACCTATCCTCTATTCCTCACACTTCATGAGCCACTTATCTTGATGAAACCCTACCAAAAACTATTATTAACTTAATTAGATTAATTATATAGGTTTTTTATTCTTAAAATACCATTCCTAGTTTTCTTAAAGAGATATCCAATAAAGGTTCTTCAAAGAGGAGGTAATTGTCTCAACTAAGTGTTTTCATTTTACTTCTTATTATGCCTCCTTCTATTATATCCTAAAAATTACAATATAATAACATAATTATATAAAATAAATTTAGATTTTATTTGGTTAATATAATAACCTTATGAATTACATTTTCCCTTCAAATTAGAAATAAAACCATCGTTCATGTGTACATGAAAACTACCAGCTCACTAACTGATGTATTTTGTTTCTCATTTCTTCCTTTCATGGATAGTTATTATGATAGATTTAATTTATATATATTATATTAATTAAATAATTATGATTCTTTAAATATAATATATCATCTATATTTATACTATTGTGATTTCTAAAAATAGAATCATCACACATGCATATGTACGGACTACCGTCTCCACACAATGTTGTACTTTGTTTTTCAAGAAATACCTCTCATGGATGGTTATGATGATGTATTTAATTAAGTAATTTTATTTTTATAATTTTATAATGATTTTGGAAATATTTTATTTTATTTTCTATCTTTATTTTACATCCAATGGAAATTAAAAATGTTGTTAGTGTGTATATGCATACTACCGCTTCACAAGCGGATGTATTTTGTTTTTTCATTACATCTTTTCATGGAATAATATGAAACTATATTTAATATATAAAACTTATAATTACTCCATTATTATTATTCTTGGTATGATGGAGTAATTTCCTCTTTTACCATGGTCAGCCTATCAAATTCATTTTTCAATTACTACCAACCGTCCTCAAAACACCTGACTTGGACTTAACTAATTAAGTGATTAAATATTTAATTGAAATAAATGAATTAAATTGTTCAATGATAAGGTAATAAACATGTAAAAGGTTATTAAACAATTAAATATTCAGTATAAGTTTTTTATACAGGATTGAAAGGATATACATAGCAATTCTGGACTCGAGGTAAAGGGTTTCTTAATTTAATTTCCATTTATTAGGTTATAACACTTTTTCATTGACATTGTTATTATATGATCATGTGTGAATTGATATATAAATTGTTTTATAATATATTTACACTTATTTTTTTTAGATTTAGATATGCTAACATAATCAATTCCTGGATTAATTATCACTACAAATATTATGATCTTTACAAGGGTTTTCTTTGTCAAAATATTGTTTACCAGAGACATGTTTCATGTTATGTAGCTCGTTTTCTATATATGGTTTACTTAATGAACCATGATTTAATTATGAAATATTAATTCATATAATAATGGTATTTATAAAAACATATCATATTATTTATTTCAATAACTTTTTTTTCTAAAGTTACCAAAGTGGTAAAGTATTTATATTACAATCTCATTTCTTTTAGGGATTGTTTATGTTCAAGGTTCATTTGGGGAAAATTATATAATATTAATTTCTTGAACCACATATTTATTCTTCTCTTTTGGTTACTTTTGAGGTTTACATGATTTACATTCATTTTACTCTCCTTGTTACTTAATAACATCAAAAAAATATTTTTAAAGAAAAAATGACTTTATTTATCTTTTTGATTAGGAATATTTTCTATTATATATTCATGATACTTAAAATGTTTTGGATAATGTAATTTTATAAGAAGAAATTATTATTTAAATTTATTTTAAACTATATTTTACGTTATTTATAATGGTTTAAAAGGAATTTTTTTTGTTTTCTAAACAGGGTACTTTTGGTTTTTAGAGGAAGTGTGAAAGGGGGTTTTATTTTAGCATGTACCAAATAATTGGATTTACCAGAAATAATAACTGTAGGCCTATTTTGAGAACTCCCTCATACACTAGAGTTACCTACGGATCTCCCTGATGATCCTATTCTATTTTAAGAAAAAACGGGTGTTCCCGTTTATCCCACTATGAGGGATATTCTTCTTCAGCCAACTCCTTCCTCATTTGATATCATCTTGCCTTTTCCAAATATTCCGATGAATAAGATCTATTTAGGATCAATTGATAGTTCCCTGGTGCAATATTTTTTGGTTAAATCCTTCAAATCCACTTATCATCATCACTAGTGGACATTGGTCGTACGTTTCAGCCAAGAGAGGCCCATGATTTTCTACATTCAAAACCTTGTAATTTCTTAGGGATAGCTACTCCAGTGAGTGTCCATTCTAAATCCCAAGGCCTTATATGTGGTACATTATTCCATAGTGAACTTCATGAAATCTCAGTTATCCCATTCCAAAACATTCCAAAAATGGCATTTAAACTTTTTTAGGTGGTTAGTTAGGGTTCATTCTGGGTATGATTCTCCCAATACTATGATCTCGATTGATCTCCTAGGCAACTCCATTCCCATCCATAATGCTCCCTTTCTATACTCCATAAGAGATGTGGTGGGATATTTTATGTGGGTGGATGATTGAACTTTCACTACAAAAAAATGGCTTATACTAAAATCGAATTAGTGATAGATAAAACATATGTTGGTATAAACAAGTAATTCAAACAGATATAATATTTTTTTGATATTAATTATAATTACCAATACTTGTTCTTACCAAAAAATTAATATTTTGAGATTAACTATTTAATACCAAAAAGAATTTTACTTACAATTGGATCTGTTACTTTATCATGCTCATACCAAAAAATAATTTCTAACAAAAAAATTTGTTATAATCACCTATTCAATTTTTTTTCATAAAATTATCATTTTAATAATTATTAAATAGATATATTTAATTGAATAGATATCAAATAAACATTATAAAACCCTACCCCATTCCCCCGACCCTGCGCCCCCAAATTTCTCTATTGAAGAACCCGCATACTAGTTTGATGGGTTCCATTGGTGTCCTTTGTTTGTTCAGGTCACCATTCATCAATATTCAGTTCATCCCCCCTTTTTATGTCACAACCTTTTCAACGTCGCACCACTCGTTGCCATGTACGTTTCCCTTCACCATCCACACCTTCAGTTCACCGACGTCATTCATTATCTGTTTTTTTCATATGGTAAGAAATATTTATTTATATGATCATTTTCTTAGACTAAACTGAAAATATTGATGAAACAAGGGAAATTTTTAATTTAGGGTAAAAATTAAATGAATTGGGTTGTGAAGAACTCATTGGAGGAAAAAAAGTGAAATTTCTATCACTGCTTCCGAATTTATGGTTGTGAATGCTGAGTGAGTGTCTCTATTGTACATTTCATCTTTCATAGAATAAATAATCATGAATCAATATATATATATTAATACAATGTTTCTCATTTGAATTATTGGATTCCATAAATATTTTTCCTCATGGAATCTCTATTTTAAGTTTAGAAAAATCATTGAAGAAAAATTCACTAAATATCTTTTCATATGGCATCTTCTCTAAGATAGAGGTTATATAACCACTCTTTTGATAATCCTTTAGGAGATCCAGGTAATACTCTTTGTTTATCTTGAACCTATATAACACCTCATTTATTCAATGTTATGGACACAATGGAAAAAATATTGATATGTTGGTTCAGATCCTCTCCTATATGGACACTAAAATTCAGCACTTGCTGAATCATTAAAATTTTCAATTTAAAATGTTCTTTCCAGGTAGAATATAAAATCTAGTTATTTTTATATCAGAAATTCACTAAAGATATGTCTCCTAATGTTTAATTAAATTATATTCTAAATTGAAATCACAATTACCACTTTGAGTTTCACATGGTTTATTAAATTAAATAACCTTTAATTTAGTGTGTTGAGTGTCAGTGTATCTCTATTGTTTATTTTCTAGTTATAAATGTTCTATCAGTATCTATATTAAGAGTGAACAATTTTACATAATGATAATAGGTCATGAAATTCTAAGATAGTTAATAGGTGTTTTGAGATTGTTCTCATAATCCCATTATAATGGTGTCAGTGATTTAGTAGAGGAACACCTTATCATGAGGTGGTTGAATAAAAAATAGAATATAAGGTTAAATATAATGTATTCTGGTATTATAATTTCACTATAGAGGGGTAACATTTCACGGTTGTAATTAATTTAATTATTAAAATGGGGTTTTTTAGTTTTTAATGAAATTGATATAAGTATGATGTTATAAACTTTTTTAACAATTAGATGATATATTTTTTGAGCTAAATTTTAATACAAAAACTTCTAGATTATTGGTTATGCAAGTTTTGGGTACACTGAGGTGTTAATTATATTGCTAAAGTATTTATTTTTGAAAAACATTGTGATATTTTATTAACATGCACTTATTTTATGAAAATCTAAACGTTTAATTTTTTAGAATAGTTTTTCATGAATTATTTTATTAAAGCTTTAAATGAGTGATATGAAAGTTTCCTTTATGAAATTCATCAGTTTTTGTACTTTTATTGTATTATATAGCTTTATAAATTGATGATATACTATCTGATACTCTATTATATCCTTGGTGATGAACTACTTAAACTGAGATATGAAAAAATAGATTTATAATGGCTTATTTTCACTCCAAATTTTCCCGTGGCTAATTTGGGGACCTCAACTCTTTAACTTTTTCTTCATTAAAATTCTGGTTACATTTTTAATTGAATTTAACTATGGTTCTTAATGTTACATTTTTTTTGTAGGATATTCAATGCTTAAAACCAAATTATTTTCTATAATTTAGAAGAGTGAATTTCTTATGTCTCACTTCAGAAGTCAAAGAGGCACTTATCATGGGAGTTATTGTTTTAATTATGTACTTTTTGGTGAAATTACTCAACTATATGGCTTTTTTAATGGGATTATATACTGAAAATAGTTTAAGGTACTTTTGTATGATGATTTTAATTCTTTACTGAGAAATATTTTTCAAAATTTATCTAAAAACATGCACTGTCTTGAATTAAATGATAGATCATTGACGGATCCAAGTGCAAAAAAGTTACAATTTTATTATATAAAAATTCCTAAAATTATGAACCCTTACTCTAGATCTTGATTAATTAGAGGGTCCTTATAAATATACTCTCACATTTTGTTGTTAGTTTTGTAGAGTTATAGAATTATAATGATCACTTTAAGTTAATATTATCCCCTTTTTAATAAATATATTAGAGAATAATTATCCAATCCTCCTATAGAGGTCTCATCTTCAACTATGAAGGAACCTCATTATTTGAAGACATTAATCATGAGTATATTTGGGAGTGATTATTCCTTCCACATATGTTATGATAATAACCAACCATTTTACTACCCTGTCACTCATATAACATCATATTCATGATTTATTAAGTGGAGGATGAAAATTGATTAATGACTAAAGTATTAAATAGAAAAATGAAATGAAAATTTATCACAATCACATTCAACAACATATCATTATCTATAAATTAATATAAGTCAATTAAGGAATAATAGAATATGGTTTTGGAAAATCAAGTACAAAAAGTCTCTCCCACACTAGATTAATCACTGAATAATTTTCAATCTCTCAATGTGATAGATCAAAATCACAAACATCAAGATATAAAGAATACCAAATTTTTTCAACCAAAAGCCTAATAATGGAAAAAAATGCTCCATTAATAAAGATTTTTTCTACCTTTTATTCCATTTCCCCCCATCCCAGGCCATTACTTGGATCATTTAGATGCTACTAATTTTATACACATGGATTATGTCATTCTCTATTGAATTCTTAGGTAAAGGGTTCACTCTTATCAATTCAATGGATTTTCTATATCTTGTAAATAATCCAAAACTTTAATAGTGAAATATCTAATTTTCTAGTTTAGTTATAAATTTTTATTTAATATTCCCATTTTACATGTATCCTTTATATTCTTTCTATATTCGCATCATAATGGATGATTGATCTACCATCATCAAGTGTTTCCTTTCTTGCATTCTGGATCAGACAACATCAGGTGGTTAACATGGCCTACATTGAGTTTTGATATTTTTTTAGGTTAATGATGTCATGAGATTCCATTAGCATGACCTCTAAAATATTTAGTCACATAGAAAAATGTTTTTTATAGAGGTTAGATGTGTTTTTAACTTCCTACCAATCTGTTGGGTATGAATTAATGTCATTATATAGGCACAGAGACTATTGGCAGTTGTGTATCCTATGATTGAGACCTGGGGGAAATGTTGGATTCATAAGTAATGTGAGGTGATGATGAGATATTCCGTTAATTGGTATTAATATACATAGTTATAAGATGATTTTAAATAACAAAAATTCTAGGTATCATAATTCTCATTACATTTACCATCCAGCAGAATCTTATGTGACATCACTACACTGTGTTGGGATGACTAAAAAGTATGAGGTAGTAGTAGTATGGAAATTCATTAAACATATAATACCTTTTATTTTCCTTCCTTCCATAGACACATGTTTTTTTTTTGAATTTTAGATACACTTGGGTTGAGAAGTTACAATATATTAGACAAAGTATCATAAAAAATGAAGTTTCTTCTTTAAATTTCTGACATATTCCCTAGGGGAAATACCAGAAAGTTTTGGAACATGACATAGATAAAAGATCAAAAATAATAATACATTGGATTAAATATATATTATTAGACCCTATCAAAGGAAACATTATCCTTCCAAGGTTACTTGTATTTTAAAATGTAGTTTCAGTATGCTTATTCAGACCCGCAACTCCTTCCTACTTGAAACACATTATGTGATAAAATTTCATCCAATACATTAATAAATTATAGGATGTCTTCTAATCAACCATTAATATTATTCCCAATACATTATTGATCAATAATATTCATAGTTTCTCCAAATCCATAAATATTTACTAAATCCAAAAAATTGAGGTGTTATACTTAAAACATCCTAGAATGCTCGTGAATAAAATTTGTGAGGGGATAAACTTATTCTATTATGTATAATATATTTTGATATCATGGGTACCTTATATAAGTTATTGCATCAAATTTAATGCCAAGTCTATATTTTTTATATATAAAAGGCCTCCATTGAATGTTAATTTCCCTATTATGAAGGTACTACCTTTATTGAAAGATAAAAGGAAGTTTACTACTAAATTTGTTGAATGAAAAAAGGAGGTTCACCATAATGAATGATCCATTTATTGAAAATAATCATCCAATGAGTAGTATCTACCAATATCTTATATTTTCAATTTTGATCTCCATGAGGAAGCCACAACTTTGACCTTTGATTAGTGAAGTCCTTACTACTGTAGAATACTTGGCTCGGACTGATAACCCAGGTAGTGAAACTAAATTTACGTTAGTATATATTGATTTTTCATAAATTATTGTATTTTTAGGTTTAAATTAAATAGGTTAATGGACGTTTGATATTACTTAGTTTTTTATTTTTCTTTAATTATCATGTTTTGAATTACAAAGTTGTTCTATTGATTGAAATGGTTATTTTTGTATAGAGAACTTTTATAGGGTTTATAGGAAGCTATTTCGGAAGGATGGGTTGGTGATGATTATTGTTTATTGGAGATGAATCGCTGGCATTGATGGGTTACTGCTGGAACTAACTCAGTGGCATGAATGGGTCACTGGTGCTCACTGGCATGGATGGGCTAGTTCTAGAGCTATGGATTGGATGGTGTTGGAGTTGGAGTTGTCTCACTAGCATGGATGAGACTTGGTTCACTGGCATGGATGAGCTACTTATGTTATAGCATGGAATGGATGAGTCACTTTTGATACTCATTGATCATTGGTGTGGGATATAGTTTTCTGCATAGATGGGTTGTTGATGCGCTGAAATGGATGGGTCGATTGGGGGGATCTCGTCTTTGTGTGGGGTGGGGTGTGATAGATACTATTTTATTAAATTTAATTATTTATATAATTTTTTTTAATATTGAACATGTTTTAAAATAATCTTAAGATGTATTATATATGATAAATTAATTTATAAATATGTTATGAAATTTTACAATCAATAAAAATTTATAATTTTTATTCAAATTTAATTTATAAACATATATTATATATTGGTAATATTATTACCAATAGAAAAAACTTAATTAGAACCTATTTCAAAACACTTTATCTAATATATATATTTATATATATATATTATCTGTTGGTATTATTATAATTGTAATGGGAATATTTTATCTTTTGTAAAAACATTTAGTGATAGAGTTTTTACTGATAGTTAATGATAGATACATATGTGTTGGTAAAATGTTTTACCAACAGAAAATGTACTTTTACCAACAGATATTCCCCTATTGGGAAAAGTGAAATATTTTTAGTGTTTGAAGATTATATATGCTTAAATTTCTCAAATCTTCATTGACATGGATCTTTCCTCCTCCATCCAGAAGCACATTGTTCTTAGTGTGGGAGTATCCTTCTCCTAATGGAAAAAATATTATTATTGCTTCTTCAGCACACTTTTGTTTAAGCTTCTAGCTTCAAGGCCATTATCCCTCATCCTACAAGAGTTATGGGCCCTTTAACTTTCTCAATTCATTCCTTCAATAGTTCCTCCTTCTTCTCAAACCTTGAATACAGCTTTCTAGCCTACGCTAGTTTCTTGGATTGAGGAGGATCTTCCCTCAAACTCCCTTCCCCCATCTTCATGCCCTATTATTGTAACATACCAAGTAAGTAATGAGTAATATGTATTTTTATCTATGTCTATTAATGAATTAGATAGTGTTTTAGAGGCTTAAAATGAAAATAAATCCAATCTTAAGCATGGAATACACTAATATTTTTAAAAGATTGTTTTACTGCCTTTTGATGGAAAACCATTTTTAAATCTATATTTTGACAATTTTATAATCTATGTTTGTCAAAATGAACTTATTCTTTATGATTGGGAAATCAAAATTTACTTTTTTTTAATTTTTGGTATTTTTCAGACAATGTTCATTTTTTTAATGAATAGTGAAAAATACTGCATTTTACATCAAAACAGATTTTTAATCTAATTTATTTATATGATTATATTATCTTTTGAAATGGTTTTGAAATGAAATTAGAATATATTTTTACCATTTAATCCAATGGTGGTCATTGGAATCAATTTCACTTTAAAATTGGACTTAAACTTGTGTCAATCTTTTGATACTTATTGTTTCATAAAAACACACTATTTGTCATGACAGCGGGAATTACTTATTAAATTAATTAATGTGACTTATATGTTTTGAATTTTGTAAAATAGACTTCATTTTTGAATTCGGAATATCAAATATAGCTTAGGGTGAATTTTTGGTATTTTTCTGAAAAACCTCAATTTTTTATGAATAGTGAAACCACTAAGTGGTACTTATAAAAACTGATTTTTCGTTTAACTAAAATTTTACCACTTCTGTGTTTTAAATTTTAAAAATACGACATAAATGGTTGTCATTAAGAAGTAAAATTTGGTTCAATGAGATTAAAATAATTTTTTGGTGAATAGTAACTCTTAAGTTCTTAATCGCGATTTGAGGTAATTAGTGTAGTTTAAGGTAAAAATAATGCTTTAATAAAATGAGATGAGCTTGAAACATGTCCTACCCTCATTGGATGTGTCATGGCCGACCAAGTAAATCCATGGGTCAACTTGGGGACCCCATGGAGCCACTTTGGTTGGGAAATGACACAAATAACTTTTTATTTAATGTTAAAGTAAAAATGACACAAACATGAGTTATTTTACTAAAAAAAATTACATGGGGTTATACAAGTCATATTTTTGACTATAAAAATTCATTAGAAATATAAAACTATTTCATACATCATATTATTTGTTTTTATAATTTTTAGACAATAAATAAATTAAATTATTTATGACATCATGATGATGCAGTGATGACCTCATTATTTAACGATTTAGATAAAATGGAATGATAATGTAAAATCTAAGACCTACACATTCCCAAAACCTATTGGATGTGTGGATTTAGAACCCTTATCACCTTATCCTAGAAAAACATCAATGTGAGACCTATTAAATCCGAATACCATTTTAAAATAAAGTGACTTTTCTTTACCTTCCAAGAGTGCCCCTCCTCTCCTCTTATAAAAGGCCCCCACCTCTACCTCCTTACCCACACTCCCAAAACCTTTGGCTCGGCCAAACCCTGCCCATTTTGTCTCTCCACTTCCCTCTATTACTCCTTGAAGCCTCACTTTGGGCAGAATTCTTCCCAAGGAAGCCTTTGAGCTCAAACCAAAGGGAGTTACCCGATTTTAAGGTAATGTCTTCTTTTGAGTCCTTTTGTTTTATTTTGCTTCTCCAACCCCCTAAACTCTTTTTATTATTTTCTTTTGTAAAAAATACAGTATCCTCAATATACTAGGATGTTGTTAAAACAAGGATTCGAGCTACACTTACACACACCTACATCTAATGGTTAACGAACATACTGTTTCCGTGGATGGTGAATTTATGCCTCCCGAAACGATGATTGTTCAACATTCTTTTAACACCTTCAAAGGTGGCCATTAATATGTCACTATATTTATATATGATATATAATATGTTTATTTTTTCCTTAAGCTTCTGTATTTTTCTTTTTGGTCATACCTTTATGGTTTCCATTATGGGTAAACGCGATATCTTCATTTAAGGAAGTGCGGACTACCGCCCCCTCAAAGTGATTTGATTCGTTAAATACCTTATGTGGGACGTATAAAGGATGGAACAATGATATTATATATGATATTATACTGGAATTATAATATACCTTTATATCATTATGATTCCATTCTATAAAATACGAAATAGAAATGAAAGTAGCGTTCATGCGTACGTACGGCTTACCGTCTCCATGAAGGGTGCATTTCATTTCTTACCTCTAAATGATTATATAATATTATAAATGCATGAATTTACTGGATATATATGACATATATGATATATACATCATGAATACCATTCTGGATATAATGGATACATGAACAACTTGTAATTATAAAGGGTTTATTTTTGACTCAAGTACCAATGATCGTTAAAACGACCGTTATTAACTTAAATAATTACATAGTGTTCATGACATGGAAATAAGTGATATAAAAGGAATAATGAACTTGAAACAGGTTCTTAAAGAAGTAGAAATTAACTCAAGTTTATTATTCAGGACATTAAAGAACGATCGAGTCAAGTCGGACCCGAGGTATGGGACTTCGTCTCAATCTCATTTCATTGAGGCATATTTTGTTTTATACACAACCTTCTTTTATACGGTGTATAAACCCCTTTGAATTTTACGTTTATCAAAAAGGAATCATTTCTATACGAATCGTTTTACTAAACGACAAAAGGGAATGTTTTTGTCGTACGTATGCGGCGACAACGACTTCTCCGCCGCCGTGACCGTTATTTGAGTTTCGGCTTCCTCTACAAGCCATACCTTCTTTTTAAAAGAAAAATAAACACAATGTTTTAGTTTTATTTTATTTTGGTATTGAAAATGGTTTTCATAATGTTTTTATATCAATGTTTTATATTGATATCTTGTGATTGAAAGGTGTAAATGTTATGTTTCCTTTATGTATGTTTTATGTGATATGATTATGTTGAGGTTCTTGGGAATTATTATGAAGACGGGTGTTTTCGTGATAAACTAAGGGCAGGTGAGCCCGATATAGATCTCCAATGCATTGGGTAATACGAAGGAGTGAAACGTTAAGGTTTCTCCGATGAGATTTAGGGAATATACTGTGATGGGTATTCCAATCGTAACCAAGAGGGTTACTCCCTACGTAAGGATGTTATGAATGCCTCAAGTTACCTTTATGTCTTATGATTTCTATGATTTATTCATGATTTGATGAGGTATGTTAAAGTTCTTATGTTTTATGGATAAAGTATGATTTCATTATTATGTATATATTTACCCATGTTTCCTTTCCATATTTTTATATCCCTTACTGAGCTTTTTATGCTCATCCCAAGTTTTTTTGAAATGTTTTTCACAGGTCAAGGGAAAGGTACATGATATGATGATAGTGTCAAGGAAGTGTCAAGAAAGAATCCATGTTTTATTTTAAATATGTTTTCATTGATGGGAAAGAAGAATACTATCTTTATGTAACCACTTTGTTTTTACGTGGAATGTAATGCAAGTTTTATGATCTAATTCTCTAAAACTCTAAACCTGAAAAGATCCTCAATGTGTAATCTTGTAATAACTCAAGATTAAGTAAGGTTTAAGGTTGGGGCCTTATAGTTGGTATCAGAGGTTGGTTTAGATAACTTTAGGAGTTATAATTCTATTAAATGATTATCTGAAAATATTTTTTTTTTTAAATTATATAACATTTGAAGATTACCATGTTGCTTCATCTAAGACATGTTTGTTCAGAATGGTTTTCCACAGAGGAAACAGGGAAGCAGTGCTAAGAAGGCATACAGAAGGAAATAACCTTCCAAATCATCATCTTGAGATGGTCGGAATTGGAACTGAATAGTTTTTTGCAGTAATGGTGCAGTTGACTCAAGCGATAAATGGAGGTGGTATCCATACACGAGATCAGCCAGATCAACCGCAGAGGAACATGTCAGTGGTGGAACATTTCATGAGGCAACATCCCCCATAATTCAGAGGATCATCTGACCCTATGCTAGCTGAAGGGTGGATTAAAGCACTGGAGAAGATTTTTGATGTCATGGGGTGTTCGGAAAATCAAAAGGTTAGTCTTGATATTTACCGTTTGGAGGGTGAGGCAGATCAGTGGTGGTCTATGGTTAAAAATATCAGGGACGCCGATGAGATTGATGCTCTTGACTGGGATGAATTCAAAGGTATGTTTCTTGAGAAGTATTTTCCTAAGGCTTTTCTACTTAGGATGGAAAAGAAATTCTTGGAATTGAGGCAAGAGGAAGGCTCAGTGGCTACCTATGAAGAAAGTTTCACTCGATTGGCAAGGTATGCTCCAAATTTTATCCGAGACCATGATAGTAAAATCAATCGTTTTTACTCAGGATTAAAGCCAAAATATCAAAGGGCATTATCTTCTTGTGAGTTTAAAAGTTATGAAAATCTTGTTCGATGTGCTGAGAAGGTGGAAATGGAGTTTGTCGATGATCAAGTGTTCTATAAAAACCAACAGAAGAAGAGACCGAGGTGGCAGGAGAAAGGTAATAATTATTCAAAAAAGTCTGATGGTAAGAAAACTATGTTTCCAGTTTGTGATAAATGTGGCAAAAGGCATGCTGGGGAATGTCTTCTGAATTCTGGAAAGTGCTACCGATGTGGTAATATGGGACATAAGGCTCGTGATTGCACTGAAAAGGATCAAGGTGAAGGTAATACCAAATTTGATTTACAGTTAGTGAAATGTTATAAGTGCAATTAGATGGGTCACTATGAAAACGAGTGTCCGACAAAGAGCTTGAGTGATGGGAAGTAGTTACACTACAAGCATAAAGGGATGGTGAAATCCTTTGAAACTACTTCAGCAGATGTCAGGCCATCAAATGAAGTTGTATCAGGTACTTTGTTTGTTTTTTCAGATTATTCCAGTGTGTTGTTTGATTCTGGGTCTACACATTCTTTCATCTCTGAAACCTTTTCTAGTAAAATGGGAGTACCATCTCAAGAAATGACTCCTGAACTTTTGGTAAAAACACCTGGGGGGAAGGTTGAGGCAAAAAGAATTTATAAGAATCTTCCTATCCTTATTTGTGGAAAGAACCTACTTGCAAACCTTATTGTTCTACCTCTAGTAGATTTTGATGTTATCCTGGGTATGGATTGGCTCTCTATTTACCATGATAAGATTTACTGTAGAGCTAAAGAAGTTTCTTTTCAGAAAGGCTTTCAGTTTGTGTACAAGAATGAACCCTTACTGTTGATAACTTATCAAGAGGCCAAGAAACTTGTAAAAGATGGAAATGAATGTTACCTTGCACACATCATTGAAAATAAAGGAACTATTCAGATTAATGATGTTCCAGTGGTAAATGAGTATCCTGATGTTTTTCATGATGAGTTGCCTGGAATAATACCAGATCGGGAAGTTGAGTTTACTGTTGACTTATTTCCTGATGCTAAGCCAATTTCAAAACCCCCTTATCGAATGACTCAAATTGAACTTTTAGAGTTGAAGGAGTAATTGCAAGATTTATTATAGAAAGGTTTCATTCGACCTAGCACATCACCATGGGGTTCTCCTGTTTTATTTGTTAAAAAGAAAGATGGTTCAATGAGACTTTGCATTGATTATAGATCCTTGAATAACATCACTGTTAAGAACAAATATCCTTTTCCTCATATCGACGATTTGTTTGATCAGCTCCAGGGAGCTCAGTTTTTTTCAAAGATTGACCTGAGATCAGGGTACCATCAGCTGAAGGTAAAGGAGGCAGATATTCCGAAGACCGCGTTCCGTACAAGATATGGCCACTATGAATTTGTAGTAATGCCTTTTGGGCTAACTAATGCACCTGTTGTATTCATGGATTTAATTAATAGAATTTTCCATGAGTTCTTGGATAAGTTTGTGGTGGTTTTTATTGATGATATTTTGGTGTTTTCTAAAAGTAAAGAAGAGCATGAAAGACATTTAAGGGTTATCTTGAAAACCTTAAAAGAAAATAAATTGTATGGGAAATTCATCAAGTGTGAGTTTTGGTTGCAACAAATTTCTTTCCTTGGTCACATTGTTTCTAAAGATGGTATAACTGTTGATCCTGCAAAAACAAAAGTTATGGAAGACTGGCCAAGACCCACAAATGTAACTGAGATTCGTAGCTTCCTTGGTTTGGCAGGCTATTATCGAAGGTTTGTTAGAAATTTTTCACGGTTATCTAGTCCAATGACTAAGCTAACTCAAAAGGGTGTTAAGTTTATCTGGAAAAAAGAATGTGATGATTGTTTTCGGGAATTGAAAAGAAGATTGGTGAATGCTCCAGTTTTGGAACTACCTTCCAAGAATGGTGAGTTTGTTATATACAGTGATGCTTCATTGAAAGGACTTGGTTGCGTCCTAATGCAGAATGATCAGGTAATTGCTTATGCTTCACGACAGCTGAAAACTCATGAGGTAAATTACCCTACACATGATTTGGAATTAGCTACTGTTGTTTTTGCTTTAAAAATTTGGAGGCATCATTTGTATGGAGTAAAGTGTGAAATATATACCGATCATAAAAGTTTAAAGTATATATTCACTCGGAAATAATTGAACATGAGACAAAGGAGATGGGTAGAATTAATCAAGGATTATGATTGTACAATTCTTTACTATCCGGGAAAAGAAAATAAAGTGGCTGATGCTTTGAGTCGAAAAAGTAATGCTTCATTAGCAATGTTGCGTTTGGAACGTGATACTTTGGTTAAGGATTTGATGAAATTCGGCATAGAAGTTGTGGGTGCAGGAAGTTCTTCTGTTTTGTTTCAGGTATCAGTGAGATCATCTCTATCAGATAGAATCAAGCAAGCACAAAAGTAATACAGTGAGTTGCAGAAAAAGGTAGAGCTGGTTCAGAAAGGTAAGTTGCCTGAATTGAACATTGATAATGATTGCATTTTGAGATTTGGGAAGAGATTGTGTGTGCCTTGTGATTCACAGTTGAAGAGAGAGTTGTTATGTGAAGCTCATAGTTCTCCGTTTTCAGTTCATCCTGGTAGTACTAAGATGTACAGAGATCTGAGGGAGTATTACTGGTGGGATGGAATGAAAAGAGATATTGCTGATTTTACTGTGAAGTGTTTGACATGTCAATAGGTTAAAGCAGAGAGGCAGTTACCGAAAGGGATGCTTCAGCCTTTACCAGTTCCAGAGTGGAAATGGGAGAATATATCCATGGAATTTGTTGTGGGATTACCGAAGACATCTCGAGGTAATAATGCAATCTGGGTTATTATTGATCGCTTGACTAAATATGTTCATTTCCTTGCAATACGAGATACTTTTTCCCTAGATAAACTTTCCCGTTTGTATCTTAAAGAGATAGTTAGGTTTCATGGAGTTCCTCTCTACATTGTATCTGATCGTGATCCCAGGTTCACTTCTAACTTTTGGAAAGGCCTTCAGAAGTCGTTGGGTACTGAATTAAATTTTAGTACAACTTTTCATCCTCAATCAGATGGGCAGTCAGAACGAACAATTCAGACATTGGAGGATATGATGCGTTATTTCTCTATGGATTATCAGGGAAGTTGGGACCAACATCTTTCTTTGGTTGAATTTTCATATAATAACAGTTTTCATTCCAGTATACAGATGGCATCATTTCAGGCATTATATGGGAAGCGGTGTCAAACTCAAGCATTCTGGGATGAAGTGGGTGAAAGGAAGTTGATGGGACCAGAATTGGTAGAAGAGATAGCAGAAAAAGTTCATCTGATTCAGAAACACATGAGAACAGCTCAGATCAGGCAGAAGAGTTATGCGGACAACAGGAGGAAGGATCTCTCTTTTGAGGTAGGTGATCATGTTTTTCTCAAAGTCTCACCATGGAAAAGTGTGATGAGATTTGGTAAGAAAGGAAAGTTGAGTCCAAGGTTTATTGGACCATATTAAATTCTTGAGAGAGTTGGATCAGTTGCATACCAGGTGGCTTTACCTCCGATTTTATCTTAGGTACACAATGTTTTTCACGTTTCGATGTTGAGAAAGTATATGCCAGATCCATCTCATGTTTTGAGTCCAGAGGTAGTTCAACTAGAAGAGAACCTATCTTATGAGGAACAACCGGTCCAGATTCTTGACCACAGGGAGCATGTGTTACGGAATAAGGTGATTAATCGGGTAAAGGTTTTTTGGAAAAACCACATGATGGAAGAGGCAACATGGGAATCTAAAAATGCAATGAGGGATAAGTACCCCCATTTATTCGATAAGTAAATAAATTGCGGGGACGCAATTTTCTAAAGGGGGGAAGGATGTAACATCCCAAGTAAGTAATGAGTAATAGATATTTTTATCTATGTCTATTAATGAATTAGATAGTGTTTTAGAGGCTTAAAATGAAAATAAATCCAATCTTAATCATGGAATACACTAATATTTTTAAAAGATTATTTTACTGCCTTTTGATGCAAAACCATTTTTAAATCTATCTTTTGATAATTTTATAATCTATGTTTGTCAAAATAAACTTATTCTTTATGATTGGGACATCAAAATTTACTTTGTGTGAATTTTTGGTATTTTTCAGACAATGTTCATTTTTTAATGAATGGTGAAAAATACTGCATTTTAAATCAAAACTGCTTTTTAATCTAATTTATTTATATGATTAGATTATCTTTTGAATTGGTTTTGAAGTGAAATTAGAATATATTTTTACCATTTAATCCAATGGTGGTCATTGTAATCAATTTCACTTTGAAATTGGACTTAAACTTGTGTCAATCTTTTGATACTTATTGTTTCATAAAAACACGCTATTTTTCATGACAGCGGGAATTAATTATTAAATTAATTAATGTGACTTATATGTTTTGAATTTTTAAAAATAGACTTCATTTTTTAATTCAGAATATCAAATATAGCTTAGGGTTAATTTTTTGTATTTTTCTGAAAAACATCAATTTTTGATGAATAGTGAAACCACTAAGTGGTACTTATAAAAACTGATTTTTCATTTAAATGAAATTTTACCACTTCTGTGTTTTAAATTTTAAAAATCTGACATACATGGTTGTCATTAATAAGTAAAATGTGGTTCAATGAGATTAAAATAATTTTTTGGTGAATAGTAACTCTTAAGTTCTTAATCGCGATTAGAGGTAATTAGTGTAGTTTAAGGTAAAAATAATGCTTTAATAAAATGAGATGAGCTTGAAACATGTCCTACCCTCATTGGATGTGTCGTGGCCGACCAAGAAAATACATGGGTCAACTTGGGGACCCCATGGAGCCACTTTGGTTGGGAAATGACAGAAATAACTTTTTATTTAATGTTAAAGTACAAATGACACAAACATGAGTTATTTTACTAAAACAATTTTTACATGGGGTTATACAAGTCATATTTTTGACTATAAATATTAATTATAAAGATAAAAAGATTTCCTACATAATAGTAGTTTTTTTATAATTTTTAGACATTAAATAAATTAAATTATTTATGACATCATGATGATGCAGTGATGACCTCATTATTTAACGATTTAAATAAAATGGAATGATAATTTAAAATATAAGACCTACACATGGCCAAAACCTATTGTATGGGTGGATTTAGAACACTTATCACCTTATCCTTGAAACACATCAATGTGGTACCTATTAAATCCGAATAACATTTTAAAATAAAGTGACTTTTCTTTACCTTCCAAGAGTGCCCCTCCTCTCCTCTTATAAAAGGCCCCCACCTCTACCTCCTTACCCACACTCCCAAAGACTTTGGCTCGGCCATCCCCTGCCCATTTTGTCTCTCCACTTCCCTATATTACTCCTTGAAGCCTCACTTTGGGCAAAAGTCTTCCCAAGGATTCCTTTGAGCTCAAACCAAAGGGAGTTACCCGATTTTAAGGTAATGTCTTCTTTTGAGTCCTTTTGTTTTATTTTGCTTCTCCAACCCCCTAAACTCTTTTTATTCTTTTATTTTGTAACAACTCCAGTATCCTCAATATACTAGGATGTTGTTCTAATAATTATTCGAGCTACACTTACACACACATACATATAATGGTTAACGAACATACTGTTTCTGTGGATGGTGAATTTATGCCTCCCGAAACGATGATTGTTCAACATTCTTTTAACACCTTCAAAGGTGGCAATTAAGATGTCACTATATTTATATATGATATATAATATGTTTATGTTTTCCTTAAGCTTCTGTATTTTTCTTTTTGGTCATACCTTTATGGTTTCCATTATGGGTAAACGCGATATCTTCATTTAAGGAAGTGCGGACTACCGCCCCCTCAAAGTGATTTGATTCGTTAAATACCATATGTGGGACGTATAAAGGATGGAACTATGATATTATATATGATATTATACTGAATTTATAATATACCTTTATATCATTATGATTTAATTCTATAAAATATGAAATAGAAATGAAAGTAGCGTTCATGCGTACGTACGGCTTACCGTCTCCATGAACGGTGCATTTCATTTCTTACCTCTAAATGATTATATAATATTATAAATTCAATCATGTACTGGATATATATGACATATATGATATCTACATCATGAATACCATTCTGGATATAATGTATACATGAACAACTTGTAATTATAAAGGGTTTATTTTTTACTCAAGTACCAATGATCATTAAAACGACCGTTATTAACTTAAATAATTACATAGTGTTCATGACATGGCAATAAGTAATATAAAAGGAATAATGAACTTGAAAAAGTTTCTTAAAGAAGTAGAAATTAACTCAAGTTTATTATTCAGGACATTAAAGAATGATCGAGTCAAGTCGGACCCGAGGTGTGGGACTTCGTCTCAATCTCCTTTCATTGAGGCATATTTTGTTTTATACACAACCTTCTTTTATATGGTGTATAAACCCCTTTGACTTTTATGTTTATCCAAAAGGAATATTTTTTATACGAAGCGTTTTACTAAACGAAAAAAGGGAATGTTTTTGTCGTACGTATGCGGCGACAACGACTTCTCCGCCACCGTGACCGTTATTTGAGTTTCGGCTTCCTCTACAAGCCATACCTTCTTTTTAAAATAAAAATAAATACCATGTTTTAATTTTCTTTTATTTTGGTATTGAAAATGGTTTTCATAATGTTTTTATATCAATGTGTTGTATTGATATCTTTTTATGGAAAGGTGTAAATGTTATGTTTTCTTTATGTATGTTTTATGTGATACGATTATGTTGAGGTTCTTGGGCATTATTATGAAGACGGGTGGTTCCGTGATAAACTAAGGGCGGGTGAGCCCGATATAGCTCTCCAATGCATTGGGTAACACGAAGGAGTGAAAAGTTAAGGTTTCTCCAAAGAGATTTAGGGAATATACTGTGATGGGTATTCCAAACGTAACCAAGAGGGTTACTCCCTACGTAAGGATGTTATGAATGCCTCAAGTTACCTTTATGTCTTATGATTTCTATGATTTATTCATGATTTGATGAGGTATGTTAAAGTGATTATGTTTTATGGGTAAAGTATGATTTCATTCTTATGTATATATTTACCCATGTTTCCTTTCCATATTTTTATATCCCTTACTGAGCTTTTTATGCTCATCCCAAGTGTTTTTGAAATGTTTTTCACAGGTCAAGGGAAAGGTACATGATATGATGATAGTGTCAAATAAAGTGTCAAGAATGAATCCATGTTTTATTTTAAATATGTTTCCATTGATGGGAAAGAAGAATACTATCTTTATGTAACCACTTTGTTTTTACGTGGAATGTAATGCAAGTTTTATGATCTAATTCTCTAAAACTATAAACCCGAAAAGATCCTCAATGTGTAATCTTGTAATAACTCAAGATTAAGTAAGGTTTAAGGCTGGGCCTTATAGTTATCCTGTCTCTATCCTTACTATGTCTTCCTCCCCAGGATGTCCCTGAAGGTCCATTTGTGATGCCTTTGTGCAGGTCTCCCCACTCCATTGTTCCGCTTCTTCCCAGGGAGGTGTTCAACATGGCCCTGGTGCTATATGAGCCTCTGAAGTCCCCAATTCCTACCTTCTCCTCTCTCATAGGCAAGTCCTCCAGTAAGAAAGGCAAGGAAATTATTATACCCTCTCCCCCGCTTCTTCCCCCAACAAATGCTCCAAGATGTTATGGGTCCTCTCCCATAATCCTCTCTAATGGTTTCTACCTTCTCTCAAACTCCCAAAATATGATACTAGAACCCTCATATCCAATTCTTAATACTCCTACCCCTCTCTCTCCCCACTAAAAAATATTTCACTTTTTCCAGTAGGGGAAATTTTTTGGTAAAAGTACATTTTATATTGGTAAAACGTTTTACCAATATATATATCCCTATTACAAAACTATCGGTAATAACTTTATCGCTAAATGTTTTTGCGACAGATAAAATCATTCTGTTACAATTATAATAATACCAACAAATAATATATATGATGATTAAAATGTTTAGCAACAATTTGTAATGAAAACTTTTCTGTTTTAATAATATTACCAACATATAATATCTGTTTATAAATTAAATTTGAATAAAAATTATATATTTTTGTTTCTAGTAAAATTTCATATTATATTTATTAATTTATCATATATAACACATATGTTTTAATAATTAATGAGGATTCTTTTCACACATGTTTAAAATTATAAAAAAAATTAATTATATTAATAATGAAATTTAATAAAAAAAATGAATCAATACCAAATTCATCCCTCAACCGGATCCATCGCACACCCCACCTACCCACAAAACCCCTCCTAATGCTAACAACCCAACCGTTCCACACCAGGGACCAACAAGCCCATCCATTCCAGTAGCAGAGACATCCATGAAAGTACCCCATCCATGCCACACTAGGGACCAGTGAGCATATCCATGAAACATCAGGGACCAGTGAGAACCAGCAACCAGAAGCAGCCCATCCAAGCCAGTGAGCACCAACAAACAGCAGCATCCCATCCATTTTAGTGAGCACCAATGAGCACCAGCAACCCATCCATGCCCTAGGACCAGTAATCCACCTCCAACTCAAATCATTACACAATATATGCCTAAATTGAAACAAAAAATATAAATTATTGGAGGTATAAAAATGATTTGCATAGTGATAATTTTTCATTATCCCTATTTAAATATCATTAATTTGGTAAGAGAGAGTATTCCCATTAACCACAACCCTTTCTTGTCATAGCATTCTGTCCATCTCTGACATCAGGTCCACCAGGCTACACCTACAACAAAAAAATATCAATAAATCCACCTCTCCAAATGAGTTGAAATAAGGAAGTGTGGTTTTGTAAAATGTTTAACAACGAAACAATTTAAATAATCCATTAAAAGATCAAGGGGAATACCTTATCTTATGATAAAATGAATTTTTAATGAGTGAACAATGGAAACATGAACCTGCTACCCTAATAGCGATAAATGTGTTCCCATAAATAAAAAATATCAAACATAAAGTGGCATGACAAGAGCCATGAATTTGACACAAACTAGTGGTAGAGTATAAAATGTAACCCACTAGCCTCTAATATTAGCACCAATCCACTAAAAATTCTTAAATTATCACTGAATAACAGCAGTAATGAATAATCCCATAGTGGACCTGACATAGAGCTCTATGCTCCACCCTATGTGAACCAGCCACAAAAGAAAATAGATTTGGAATCCCTGGAACTTAAGAGAAGCTATCATGTGTTTTAGTTGATCTAAAAATACATAACATCACCATCCCTTTTATTGTGGTGGAACAAGTTCCATAGCACATGATATAAAAATAAAATAACTAGAATAACCAGTGAATACAACAACACAAAACAACCCATGACCACATAATAAAAAATAACAACACATGATAAAAATTAATACGAAGATTATCTAAACAAAAAATAACAACACATGATAGAATTTACCTTTAATATAAGTTTTAATTTTACACAAGTCAATATAATGTGGTTTCTTAAGATGGATCATAATAAATCCATTACCCCTCTTTAGTTTGTCTTGCCACCTGTCTAGTTTGATTTCCCTTCAATGAATTCTGTTGATGTGAGAAACTTTCATATTTTAACCTTCTAAAAACACCTATAATTATATCAAGCTTGAAACTCATAATCCTATAAAGATTCATAACAAATCATCCACAAAAATTTGCTAGTATCATCTCAAGACCATGATCCATAAATGAATAGTATTGGCATAGAACTAAGAGTTTCAAATAGTTTAATCAACACAAACATATGGTCTCCAGTTAGTATGACATCAACATAGTGAACCACCTTAATTATTTCTTAAATCTTATGATAGGATGCTAACAAATTCTTATTCCATGTGAACCCCTTTATCCTATAGTATAGACAACCTGACTAGAAATCCTATATAAGAAAAAACAACAATGCACCAATTTTAGGTCTTTGGATAAAATCTATGGTTCTAGCATACTTGAAAGGGTTCATTGAAAATACAATGTGAAACTCAGGTTTCTTAATAAAGGTCTAAAAAAGATAAAAAAAATCAAGGAAAATTAAATAATGGCATATTGGTTTTTAATGATAATGATTCTTGTAAATAGATGCAAGAACATTAATTTAGAGTGGATAGGGATTGGGTTGTGAGACTTAGGTTTCCTACACACAGTTTTCATATAGAGAGATAGATTTCACACATAGATTGCACAAAGAGATTACACACATATTTTGCATGTATATTTTACAGACACCAATCACACAATAAGTTTACAAACATAGATTACAGAGAGTTTATAGACATAGATTACACACATTGACATAGATTGAACATGCATATTACATATTAAAATTACAAACTAAATTTACACACCATTTACACAAAGATATAGATTTCACACACAGATTTAACAATGAGGTAACACATAAAACATACACACTGAGTTTACATTAAATATTACACACAATGATAATGATGCGATTAAATAGATGAAGGAACATTAATTTTTATTTTATAGTGATTGGTCTCTTAGAATTAACTTTCCTACACATTGTTTGCATAGAGAGACAGATTGCACACACAGATTACACAATGAGATGACAAACTAAGTTGACAGACACAGATTAAACACTGAGCTAACATGTAGAGTTTACAAACACCAACCACACACTGAGTTTAAAAACACAAATTAAAAACTAATTTTACAGACACATATTTCACACAGAGACACAGATTTCACACATAGATTACACAATGAGTATACACACTATTTACACATAGAGACACAAATTTCACACAAAAATTGCACAATGAGGTTATAAACTGAACATACACTGAGTTTACACTACATCTTACACACAATTTTCACATACAGACACAGATTTCACACATAGATTGCACACTGAGATTACACACTGAGATTACATGCTATGTTTACAGACACAAATTACACACTGGGTTTACAGACACAAATTATAGACTGAGTTTATAGACATAGATTAAGATTTCCCAAACAGATTTTTACACAGTTTACATAATTATTTTATAGATAATGAGTTGTATTACACATATAGAGATTCCACATTTTAGTTCAGTATATTACAAATTATGAAAATTCATTGATAATCAAGATTCTTACTGATAGTTTCTTATTAATGGGCGCATATAATCAAAGTAATTCCAGGTTATAAAATACAAAGTATAACATTAGTGAATTGAAACATATTTGAAGTAACAAAGTTAATTAACAAGTTTATGTGTTCAGAAATATAATATATGTCTGAGAGGGTAGTAATTAATCATTAAATTTGGAATCATATTCAACAAATTTGAGAAAAATAATACATATTTAATGAAAGTGAAATATATAAAAAGGATTCATGTGCTACATATACAACTCTCAATTCTATCAAATTGTGTTAAATTTAGTATAAAAGGATTGTATACCCTAAAACCAAACCTTTTCTCAATCTAGAAAATAAAATAACTCATTCATTATATTTATTAGTTTTTGACTATAGAATATTAAAGCAGTAATGTGAATTTTATTGAAACACTATATCTCAGGTTTCTTTGATAAAGTTATCTATTTTTATATACTAATTTGGTAAAACCTATCAAGCCTATAAACTGTTAATGACTATCCAAAATGTACTAGATAGAGAGAGATGAAGAGGATGTGTTCCATTGGATGGCAATGCATGATATCTAAATTATTGTATAGGAAGCAGTACATGGCATGGATTGACTATTGACTAAAAATTATATTCACAAAGGGAGTAGTGGATATTGGTATATTGGTATATTTTTTATTGTATTCTCCATAAACATGGCCCAACTGGGTGAACCAAATAAAATTATTGTGTCCTTTTTCTCGACTTAATTATCTGCTTTAAATCTGGTTGTACATGATATAGTTAAAATCATGGGCCAATTCTCTTACTAACATAGGAAAAAGATCCATCTGAAGTAAATAACTAAAAGAAATATAATTCATCGGTTAACACTTTGTTTCACCCCCACTCCCCTCCCCCACATCCCCACTCTCTAGTTATTTGTGGGACCATGCTGCAACAAGTTATATCTAATTCCAAAGGTTCTAACATGTATTTTAATATAACATAAGTGTTTAATATGTTTCTACCACATATGAATTTTTATTTGAAGACTGTTGTTTATTAGGTTTCTCATTGTGAAGGTATGATGTTAGATATATTTCATTTTTTAGGTAGGTAGAGATAACATTATTGAATGTATTTTAATTGATATATATTTGATAAATCCTAGGAAAAGGGTTTCTAATGGATTAGAATAAAGGATTGTGAGTTATGATTTAATAGGAGTGGTTTTCGGAAAAACTCTTCATCGTACAAAAACTTTTGATATATAGTAATATTTCATAAACATCTATGAAGAATAAATAAAATATTAATGTTTCTTTACTAAAGAAACTGGTGAGAATAAATATGATGGTGAGAAATTCCTTATGCTAATAGGTAGTAATAATAAGAAGAAGAAGAAAAAGGTAACAAAGAATTTGGGCGAACTATTAGAGGTAAATGAATTTTTTTTTAATATGAATGTAATTCCTCAATAAAAAAATCTTTAAAATATAAAAATGAAAATTCTATATCAATAATCAAAAGAATTATATTTATTTTACAAATAAGTGAATACAACATCATGTTTTTGATTTGTAGGATGTCCATGAAGTAATCAAGAGGATTTTTAGGCCTAGAGAAGAAAAGTTGAAATTGAGAGGTCCAGTTACATGGATTAAAACCCAGATGAAGGTGAAATGTAATTTATTGGGTAAATATAGTTATGAACTATAATATCAAAAGGAAAATGTGAAAATCCCCAAAGTAGACATAAATTATCTCAAGAAATAACTTTATGAAATAATAAAATTTATCCATGAATCCTGATCTCAATTAGATGTGATGAAATCCCAGTTGAAAGGTAGCAATAAAGAATTTTTTTAGGTTTATAAAGGGATAAAATTTAGATTGAAAAATCTATTCTCCAATAGATATTATAATAGATAATTTAACCTTTGGTAATTAATAATGTACAGGTAGAGATGTGTAAAGAAGAAGTCTCTTTTCAAATTTGGACAGTAAAATCCCTAAGAAATCATTATAAAAAACTTATTATGCTATAGATGTTTAGTACACGCCAAGAATGTGTGTATTGATATGATGAATCTATTAACTGAAATAAATACTGATAGAGCATCTAATATTAATGAGGAATACAATATGTGTGACTTCTTTTAGAAATAATTTATTTATGGTAACTTTTTTTATAAGGAAAGATACTGTAGTAGTAGAAAATGAGATTAGAAGGATATTATGGTTCCACTATAAAAGAGGAATAATGTTTTCATGAATATGAGATATGTTGAATTGAAAAATTCAATTCATGTCATTGGAATAATGTGATTCTAAAATAAATAAAGGTGTTCACAAAACACCAATGGTTGATTATTTAGAGTAACCACCATGGAGAATGAAGAAACAAAACTAGAATATTAAAGGAGGTGGAGGTAGTCAACATGTCGACAAGAAAGAAATTGACATAATCACATATAATTCATATATTAAGAAAGATAAATTGATTAATAAATATGTAGAGATTTGTATTATAGTATTTAGTTGCATAATCGATAAAAATATTAGCATTGTATACATGGGATCAATAACACATTGAAGGGAAATTATGAGACAAAGAATAAGTGTGATGGAAATATTCAAAATTGAAAATATTTTTACACAAGAGGTATCCGTAAATGAAGTAACACTAAAATGGGTTTTGAAAGTATAGGTTATAAATTGAAGAAAAAGGTTGGATCATAAATTCTATCCACACTCCTCAACTTTAGGATATTTGAAATTTAACCCTCTCCCCATTTATGTTTTCATATATTTAAAAAGTGGTTGAAACTATATATAGATTAAGTGGATATAAAATACAAGGAGTTTGTAAAAGGAAAATAAAATAAAATTTTAGAAGCTTATATTGGGATATTTGAAAGAAGATATAGTTAGAAGGCTGATAGGTCTGGGAAGAATATAAAAAATGATATTGAAGCATACAGGTTGAATTCATCATCAAAATGTGGTAGGAAAGAGTTGACTGGTTTCAAGGTCATTTTTCAATTATTTCTCAAATAGATAATTGACTCCATTTATAATGTATAAAGTGATTAAGATTTTTTGTCTTAGGTTATATTTGAAGAATATATTAATGTTTTTCATTTTATTTTTATGTTGGAAAAGTTTTACTCATGAGAAGATTCTTATAAATCAATAGCAAGTTGAATTCAAATTAGATAATATCAATGAGTATCATGGATACAAAAAATAAGATACATATAGAATTACTAAAATTATATATTATCTAATAAAAGGAGATAAAATATATTGAATATAAAATAAATTTAATAACTCGAGAATGTTTGAAACTATGACTGTTAAGGAAACAATGAAAGCGAAGAGTTGAAAATTCAATCTTGGGATTTTTTTCATAAGTAGTATGATAGGACATTTAAAATAACAATAAATAAGTAGAAGAGGTCTTTTATCATATACTAATTAGATAATATAAAATTGAACCATGGATGAGAATATTTAGTTAAGGAGTTTTTTAAGGGAGCACAATTCTAGTGGGAGTCTTGGATGGTGGAAGAATATTCTCCACAAGAACGTGATTCAATGTTAAAATCAAACACTTTTTCAAGGGATGAAAGAAATTAAGAAATATCATTTCATCTATATTGGATCTAGATATATATTTAATTAACATAAAAATCACCAAAAAATTAAAAAAAACAAGAACAAGACAATAAATATTGTTTCATCATAATTTCCCTAAAACCCTAATTGAAATTCAATTCAAATACTAGATACCTAGGATTTTAGGTGATAAAAATATAAAGAGAATAATTTCATACCTGATAAGAGGTCCAAACATAGACCGATTGAATGAGAAATGGGGTTATGTCCAATACCCTCACTTCTTCACATCTTTAATGCTAAAAGAGGAAAAAATAAATCGAACTTTAGTAGGGGCGTGAGAAATGATAAATAATCGATGGTGTGGGTACAGGTGTGGGTGTACTCGATGGTGATGAATTGGGAGTGTTACATGGGTAGATATTACCATTGTGTAGGTAGTGATCGAAAAATAATGGGAGGCAATCGGGGAAGAGGGTATCCGTGAGGAGAAAACTTGGATAGGGAGGAATATGTTTTTTTTGAATGGATTATTAAATCTTAATAAAGGAATTTTTTTCAGTTTTTTTAACTTTTATATGAATGGTTTTTAAAATCCCACACATATAATATTTAATCTCAAATACGATATATTTAAAATGTAATTTTAATTTTTTTTCCAAAGAGAAAATATCATGAATTATTATTTTTGAATATATTTAAAATATTTCTCAATATGTTTGTGTTGATATCAATATAATTTTATTAGTAAACTAATAAACAATAGTAATAACAAAAAATACTATCATCATATTTATATGTTAAAAAAATAGTGTTAATGAAAATTAAAAACAATAAATTCATTTGTTGGTAAAAAATTGTTGGTAATAATATGATATTGCAACAAATTTAATTTTTGGTGAAATATACATTGGTATTAAAAAATTAATAGAAACAGATATATCTGTCGGTAAAAATAAGTTTTGGTACTTGAATTTAATACCAATATAACATAATATCTATTGTAATTGTTCATTTTTACTAACAAATATATTTTTATTTAGTAATTTTCTATTGGTACAAGTCATTTTTTAGTAGTTCCCCAAGTGGATTCCAAACCATATTATAGATTAGATATCTATCCTCTAAAGTTGACACTCCCATTTCATCCCTGATAGAAGTCACAAAAACCCCTTCCTTCGTAAATTAATTCCTTATTAATATGGAGTTCTCATGGCCTAGGCATACAGGATAAAAAATATTTCATTTATCTTGAGTTTCTCAAATTACTAGTGGAAAAAATGTTTAACACGTCGGTATTTTTCACATCGGTTATATATAACCGACATGCAAAGCTATAAAAATCGATTTATCACGTCGGTTATTTTATAACCGAGGTGATAAATCGATGAGAATCAATTTTTTATGTTGGTTATTTTATAACAGACCTCATAAAAACTGAGATTAGATTTATCACATCGGTTATAAAATAACCAAAATGATAAATTATTTTCTACGTCGGTTATCAAATAACCAAAGTTATAAACATAAAATAATAGTTTACCACGTCGATTATTAAATAACCGACGTGGTAAATATTTTAAATGATCTATCGCATCCGGTACTTAATCATTTTGTTTTCTTCGATTGGGCAACCTCTAAATCATCTCTCTCGTGCGGAAAACCTAGAAAGTATTCTTTGAAGTCGTGCCCTCCAACCTCATTTTTTTCAACATTATTCATCATCTTTATTATCATCAGATCTATCAGGTCAACTCACAACACTCATGTAAGACACACATGGCTCAGTTTTAGTTTTAATTTTTCCCGATGCCCTAAACTAATTTTTTGATATGTTATATTTATTTATTCTTTCTATCATGTTAAGTTTCATAGTGTTCATTTATACCATGATAAACTCTTTTATGGTAAAATAAACCTATGTAAGTAATATCATGAAATTTTATGATTTTTGTGTGTTCTATCATGTGTGTGTGCTCGTACAGGGGGTTTCCAAGGGGGTGGGGGGCCGTGTAAGTGGGTGGAGCTGTCCAAGGGTTGGGGCTGTCCAGGGGGTGGGGGTGTCCAGGGGGTGTCAAAGGGGGTGGAGGTGGTTTCCAATGGGGTGAGGTGATGTCCAAGTGGTTGGGGGTGTCCAAGGGGGTTGGGGTGTCCAAGGGGGTGGGGGTGGTGTCTAGGGGTGATGGGGATTTCCAAGGGGGTAGGGGTGTCTAGGGGTGTGGGGGTGGTGTCCAGGGGGGGTGAGTGGTTTATCCAAGGCGGTAGGGGGTTCAGGGGGTGGGGGTTTCTAGGGGGTGGAGGGTTGTCTAGAGGGATGTGGGATGTCCACGGGGTGGGGGTTGTCTAGAGGTTTGGAGCTGTCCAGGGGGTGGGGGATGTCCAGAGGAGAGGGGTTGTCCAAGGGGGTGGTGGTGTCTAGGGGGTGTCCAAGGGGGTGGGGGTGGTGTCCAGAGGTGAGGGGGATTTCCAATGGGGTGGGGGTGTCTAGGGGGTGGGGGTGGTATTGGGGAGTGAGGGGCTGTCCAAGGGGTGGGGGTGTCCAGGGGGGGTGTCTAAGGGGGTAGGGCTAGGGGTGGTGTCCCGGGGGGTGAGTGGGGTGTCCAAGGTGGTATGGGGTGTCCAGGGGGTGGGGGTGGTGTCCAGGGGGTGAGGGGGATTTCCAAGGGTGTGGGGTGTCCATGGGCTGGGGGTGGTGTCTAGGTGGTGAGGGGGTTCTCTAGGGGGTGGGGGTGTCCAAGGGGTTTGGGGTGGGGGTGGTGTTCAGGGGGTGGGGGTGTCCATGGGGTGGGGGTGGTATCTAGGTGGTGATTGAGTTTTCCAAGGGGGATTGGGGTGTCTGGGGGGTGGGGGTGGGGGATGTCCAAGGGGGTAGTGGTGTCCAGGGGTGAGGGGGATTTCCAAGGGGGTCGGGGTGTCCATGGGTGGGGGTGTTTTACAGGGGTGAGGGGGTTGTCCAGGGGGTGGGGTGTCCAGGGGGTGGGGGTTGTCCAAAGGGTTTGGAGGGATTTCTAGGGGTGGGGGATTTCCAGGGGTGTGGTGGTGTTCAGGGTGTGTCCAAGTGGGTGGGGGTGGTATTCAGGGGGTGAAGGGGCTTTCCAAGGGGGTGGGGCTGTCTAGAGGGATTGGGGATCTGTCTAGTGGGTGGGGGTTGTCCAAGGGGGTGTTGGTGTCCAGGGGGTGTCCAAGGGGTGTCCAAGGGGTGGAGGTGTCCTGGGGGGTGGGGGTGTCCAGGGGGAGGGGGGAGCTGTCTAGGGGGTGATGGGTCTTTCCAGGGGGTGGGGTGTCCAAGGAGTGTGGGGGTGTCCAGGGGGTGTCCAATGGGGTAGGGGTGGGGGTGGTGTCTAGGGGGTGAGGGGGATTTCCAAGGGGGTAGGGATGTCCAGGGGGAGGGGGTGGTGTCTAGGGGGTGAGGGGGTTGTCCAAGGGGGTGGGGGTGTCCAGGGGGTGTCCAAGTGGGTAGGCGATGTGAAGTGGTGTCCAGGGGGTGGGGGTGTCCAGGGGGTGGGGTACAGGGGTGAGTGGGTTGTCCAAGGGGTTATGGGGGTATCTAGGGGGTGGGGGTGTCCAGGCGGTGGGGGTGTCCAGAGGGGGTGGGGTGCTGTTTAGAGGTTGGGGGTGTCCAGGGGTGCAGCCTAACCATGCGACATGCCCGAGTTCTTTAAAAATGTATTTTTTATCATTTCCCCTATCGAATTTTAACACAAAAACGCCTCTTTCTCCCCCATTTGGAACATGACACCCTAGGAGTATCCTTCTCCCATTCTCCATGCCTCTCACCTCCTTCCAATGGTGATTCCAAGTGGTTTCTATAAGTTTGGGGATGATTTTTTCATATAATATCCTCTTTCTCCCTCTTCTTCCTTCTACCTTTATCTTATTAGTTATGCTTATTCATTGATTCCTTTGGTATAGGGTCTTGGTTTCTATGTTTCTAACTTTAGGGTATTTTCTTGTTACGGTTCTTCTTAGTATTCCTTCCTCATTTGGACCTTCTTGAAGCCATTTTGTGTGGTCATCATTGAAGTCATCTTGGATTGAGATAGGTTTCCCTATGTATTGGATTTTAAATTTATGAATCATTGATTTTTTTATGTTTATGCCTTGATTTGATGCTTGTTAAAAATATATAATTTTTTGAAAGATTACTTGAATTAAATCAAGTAGAATTCCCATTGAATTAAATATTTTGGAATTATTTTACATAGCCCTGCACAACAAGTGTTTGATTAAAAGCCTGGTTGGCCCTTATAAGTGGTTTATGATTTCCAAATGACATTGTGCCTTTTCAAATGTGTTTAAAAATTTTCATGGATTCCTAAATGGTGTGTTTGGATACTTTTGAAAACATTTTTCTTTTAAAATAATGGGTGTGTACCGGTTGGCACTTTCAGAAAGTGGTTTTTATTTGGAAAACTCTACTTGGGATGTGTCTCTTTCCTTATCATTATTAAAAGGAATGTTAATGTCCTTGGTATGGGACTTCCATTGTGAATTTATGGCCCTAAGGCAAGGGGACTTCCTTGATGTGGTGTTCTGGGGTGATTCTTGTGGGTGTGTGGCTTATGTGTGTCTTGTGCTTATTATTTATATATGGTTGATTGTTTGATACTCCTCGGATCAGCCCCATTTTATACATATCATGGTAACCTAGAATTGGTAGTGGATTATTCGAGAATACTTGTTGCACTAGTTTAATATTATGCTCTGGCTAATTGAATCTTAGTATAAACACGCTCTGCTTTGGGGATGGTTCCCCTCATGCATTAGGGCTATTTGATTGCATCAGGCACGCCAAAGGGATGAATTATGTTACAATATGTTCTAGATTTTACCCTAACCTCCTCAGTGTTACCATGTTCTCTTACACTTGTTTATTCGTGGAGGATAATCTAGTTTCCTCATCTGGTATGGTTACTTGAATACTGATTACCCATTGCCCTTATTATGTAATCATTGATTATGCTCCCAAATTGTGGTGTGTCTCTTTGGTAAAATTGAATGCTTGGTTTTAAATGTTTTCATGAGGATTATTTTTAGAAAAACTATGTCTATTTTCCTGTATTTAAAACTAGCAGCAAATGAGTTTTTTATTTAAATGAAATGCATAGGGACGACTCCTACCCCCTTGGACACCCCCTACCCCCTTGGACACCCTAGACAACACCCTACCCTCATGGATAGTCCTAACCCCCTTGGACAGCCCCCACCACCCCCCTGGATATCCCCCTACCCCCTTAGACACCCCCAAGGTATATATATATCCCAACAATTTCATTGAAACCGTTGGAATATTTTAACTTCATGTAGTCTATACCAACGGTTCCTATATAATCGGTGGTATAAGGATATTGCAATGAAAATCATGCCAACGGTGTGTGAAACAATTGGGGTATTCTATCCCAACAGTTTCAGTGGTTATCCCAATGGTTTCCAATCATTGGGATATGTGTAATTTTCAGTAGTGAATGTATACATATTTTAATATTTACACTTCATATTTCTTTCTTACAGAAGGGTGAATTTGGTATCCAGTTTCACAAGGATGTATTCTTTGTGTACCGTAAGAAGAAAGGATCCAAGATGAATTTAAAACTATTATATCTAACTATATTTTCTTTTTAAAATCATTTTCATGCATATTCTTTTCAAATACACATAGATTTGTTTTATATTTCAAAATTATTTTACATTGAAATTATGATATTTTTCATATAAATATATATTTGTATTATCTTAACAAGATGTATAATTTTGATATTTTTTATAGGTAATAATGAGTCAAAATTGGATTATGGCACAGCGAATGAGTAATGAATATGAGGAAGGTGTTGATGCCTTTTTGGAATTTTCTAAACTAAATGTTCCAAGCAGTGAAATTTTTTTCTTTCCATGCCTGAAATGTTTGAATATGAAGAAGTGGAAAAGTATAGAGATCAAATATCATCTGATTTGTCATGGTTTTAATCTGAGTTATAGACCTTGGATTTGGAATGGTGAAATTGGATAGAATTTTAGATCTACTGATGATAATGATTTGCAAGATGGTAAATCCGATGGAATTGAAGAAATGATTTGTGATATTGCAATAGAAAAAATTGAGATAGAACCGACATTTTCACTTCTATATGGTGATGCTGAAAAACCATTGTATCTTGGTTGTATGTATTTTATAGTTTTTTCAGAGGTGTTAAGATTGGTTAACCTGGAGGTGAAACATGGATGGAGTGAAAAACGTTTTATATAGATGCTATAATTGTTGAAAGACATTCTTCCAAAAGACAATGATCTTCCAGATTCACATTATAAGGCCATGAAAATATTATGCCTTATGGGATTGCGATATAATAGAATACATGCATGTCTGAATTACTGTATGATATATAGGAAGGAATATGAATTTATTTCAGAGTGTCCTAAATGTGGGACATCACAGTATAAGTTGAAAGAAAAATCATAGGCTGATGTGAAGATTACAAATATCCCTTCCAAGGTATTTTGGTATCTTCCTATAATTCATCATTTGAAACGTTTATTTGATAATTCACATGATGCAAAAAGGTTAAGATGGCATGCTAATGAGTGGATATGTGATGGAAAAATATGTCATCCAGCTGATTTTCCATAATGTAAGAAAATTGATGAGCTGTATCCTATATTTGGAAATGAAATTATAAATCTCAGACTAGGGTTGTGCATAGATGAAATGAATTCATACTAAACCCTCAATAACACACATAGTTCCGGGCCTATTTTATTGGTAATTTACAACCTCTCTTCTGAATTTTGTATAAAGCACAAATATTTCATGTTGAGTATAATGATCTCTGGTCCGAAGCAAACCAGAAATGATATTGATGTTTTCTTATCACCATTGATTGATGATTTGAAACTTTTATGGAAGGATGGTATTATGTTGTGTGATTCTTATAAAATTGAATATTTTCAACTGCATGCAGTTCTTATGTTCACTATAAATGGCTTCCTGGCATATGGAAATTTGACTGGATACAGTGTTAAGGGGAATAAATCATGTCCAATTTTCTAATAATAGACTTCATATTTTCAATTTCATCATGGGAGGAAAACAGTGTACATGGGTCATAAAAATATTTTGCCTATGGATCACTATTATAGAAGACTAAAAAAGGCATTTGATGGATCAAAAGATTTTGACATTGTTCCAAAACCTTTATCCCCTAATGAATATTTTGAGATGGTGGAAACCCTTAATGTGAAATTGGGAAAGACACATAAATATGGTAATAATAGACATATTTGGAAGAAAATGTCAATATTTTCTGAGCTACCATATTGCAGATATCATGAAGTGAAACATAATATTGATGTCATGCACGTAAAGAAGAATATATGTGACATTTTTATTGGAACATTTCTAGATATTGAAGGAAAGAAAAAAAGATGGTTTGAATGCATGATTAGACTTACTATCAATGTGAATACATTTGGATTTAGCTCCCACTTCTAATGGAATATGAACATTTCTTCCCCCATCTTGTCATCCATTATCCAAGAGGGAGAAAATTAGCTTTGTTCAGTGTCTTCATGATATCAAAGTGCCTCAAGGTCATTCTTCAAATGTAAAAACTTTTGTCTCTTTGATGTATTTGAAGTTGATAGGTATGGAATCTCATTATTGTCATGTCACCATGCTACAACTTATAGCAGTTGCATTGCGTGGAATATTTCCTATCTGTGTTAGAAAAACTATAATGAAGTTGTGTTATTTTTTCAATTCAATTTGTAATAAGGTGATTGATGTGAATGCTTTGAACATTTTGGAAAGGATGAAATTTATATACTTTGTCAATCGGAAATGTATCTTCCTCCATATTTTTTTGATATAATGGTGCATTTAATGAATCATCTGGTTTGAGAAATAAATATATGTGGACTTTTATATCTTTATACCAGTTCAGAATAGTGATGTATTGGTGTTTGTAGAAGCAATGAATTTTTTGAGTTCTAAAGACAAAAACTCAATTTCTGCATCAACTACATATTATAGAGTCATTAACAAAATATGGGAGGTTGATTACTTTAAAATTAAAGTTCCTATTTTTAACTACAAATTATTTCTTGGTAACAACAGTTTCATACACGATGAATTTGAATTGATGGTTGTTATTATAAATAGATTGGAATACATTTAAGATTCTTTTATAATGTCAACACATTCAAAACAGATGTTCTATATTGTTGATCAATAAGATATGCAGTGGTCTATTATTTTACAAGAGAAAAAACAATATGTTGGTGAGGATCAACTTGATGAAGATGTTGATTTATGTGAGATCCCTACTTCTATGGAAAGATTAGTAGAACATAATGGTGATCATGTTGAAGATATGGTTTGTGCCATAAGAAATGATCATGACGAAGGAATTTGGAAAAACAATCCATTTTTACATTCCTAATATTATAGGTAACATATGTTTATTTCTTGTTTACATTTATTATTTTCATAAAATGTTAGATATTGTAATTTTTTTCTTTATTAAAACACATATCAAAACAAATAAGTATAAGTTTCTATTTATTTTAATTTTTTTTAGTTTAGTTTATCATGTTTACCATTACATAAATTATATATCTATTATTTTTATTGAATGAAAATTACTTTACCATGTTTACTATGTTTACCATGTTTACCATTTCTACCATCTTTACCATGTTTACCATGTTTACCATGTTTACCATGTTTAACATGTTTACCATAGTTTACCAGAGTTTACCTTTACGTAACTTATATATTTATTGATTTTGTTGAATGACAATTACACTACCATTTTTACCATTTTTACCATGTTTATCGTTGTTTAACATGCTTACCATATTAACCATGTTTAATATTATGTAACTTAGTTAAATTTTCAATTTTTTGTTTACATTTGTATTGTAGTATTTTAATTTGTATATTTTTAAACTAATGTTTGTTTTTTTAATTTAAAGGATAATGACAGATCAATCAGTTGATCAACCACATGATTATGGAGATGAGCATAATGAGCATACCTCTAGGGAATAACATTAACATGCTCCTCTTGATGTTCCTCAATCTTCATCATGTGCTCCCATAATGACAAAAGAAGATTTCAAGAGTTGGTAAACGTGGGTGCACACATTTACCTAAATTATCACTTGCCCGTATGCAGGACCAGAGGATACTCATTGAGTTTGATGAGAATGATATTCCTATAGGTCCAAATGAAAAATATTTCAAGAGTTTTGTATCAACTCAGGTTAGGATAAAATTGATCATTTTTTATAATAATTGGAGAAGTGTGGACAAAGAAATAATATCTCAGTTTTGGGAGACGATTTTCATAAGATCTTTTTCTATTGTTTGAATATTCTTTAAATTTTTCTAGTATAATATGTTTTACCTCCTCTTTATCAGATGATATTTGATATTCCGACACTAGAGGAGTTGGTAAGAAATTATTATCGATGGCTGCTAGGAGATGGAGGTATTTCAAATCAACCCTCACATATGATTTAATTTTTGGTCATGGTAGTCATGACAATCCATGTCGTATGTGTCCTTTCATAGATGAAGAGACATGGACACATTTTGTTGAAAATAGAAGAAAATATTCATTTTTGGTAAGGGAAATGTAAACTTTTATAAGATTTCTATTGTAAATGATCTTATTAATGTTTTGTTAATGATTTCTTATTCTTAATTTATATCAAATAAGGACATATTATCATGAGATCCAATCCAAAAATTTATACCCTCAAATTTTATCTCGGGGAGGGTATACATTACTAGAAGAACCAATGATCACAGAAAATTTAAAAAAGCTAAGAGCTAAGACTTCAAGCTCTAGAGAGGTTGCCCCTCCATCACCTCCATCTGGACATGAAAAATGGAATAGAGCTCAGATGGGAAAAAGGAGAAATATCTTTTAGAATATTTGAGAATCATAGCAGAGAGGATTGTAAGATATTTATTTTATTTATTTAAGTTAACTATATTTTTTATATAATTTTAATCATTACGGAAATGTTCAATTAATTGATACAAGATTCTCTTGAGGAGTAGAGCTCACAGGGGGCATTTACAACAGTTGGGAGGCAAGTTATTTTATTTTCAGCATTGGGAAAGCCCAAACATCCTGGTCATGTACAAGGATATCTGACAAGTGTATTGGTAAGAAAAGTGTTGCCATGTTCTTCAACTTCCTTCGTTGAGGGTGTTTATCAAAAAATAATCCTTGGAGGCTGATTTTCATAATATTAATGTGACGATGGAGAAAAATATTAGAGCGTCGGTACAGTATATGTTTGCAGACATGCAAAGAAAATTTCAGACTACAACTCCCACTTCTCCACCTCCCCCTGAAGACCCCATTATTAATCCTCCACCTCCGCCAGTAGCTCCCACTCCCCCACCTCAACCTACGGGTCCCATTTTTTATCCTACTCCTCTGACGCAGCTTCCAACTTATTGCGAGTTGTATGTTGATGATCTGCAACATCATATAGTTTCATATGGGCTGGTATATTCTATAGGAGATACTTTTCATCATCAACAGTTAGAGGTAGAAAATTATAGGGTCACTGTACAGGATATTATAGATAGATCAGCTCTACTACCATTACCTACATATGAGGTGATGATAGTTGGACATAGTATTGGCCATTTTTTAATTTGGCCATCCAGACTTCTGCGACTCATTACCATGGAGGTATGTATGTTATATCTTATATTTTATTTTTTTATTAAAGTTTTTTTACATTTGAAAACTAATATATTATTCTATTTATTTTTACAGGAAAACTTAAAAGGTAAAGAAATACTATATAGACAACAAAAAATACAAATGGCCATGACATCAGATATAGATTCTAGTAGTCTTGACAGATTTCCAATATATTCAAATTTTTTGGCATATCATTATGAGTTTCCAATAGAAGATCATGTTTGTGGGCGTGTAATAAATGTGGGGATTATGAAAAATAATATCATGGAGCTTGTTACTAGAGATAAGATGGGAATCAACGTGGTGTAAATTTTTTCCATGTAAGTCTTAACACCTTTTCCCAGTATTATATTTATTAAAAATGTATACTTATGTCTATTTTTTATTAGGTATATTTATAACATGTGTGAGAAGAATGAACGGACATATGTATATGGATTCATGGACCCGCATTTGATTTTACCTGAAGCACATGAATTGGATGAGGAACAAAGAATGCTTTATATTGCTGAAAGATTTGAACAGAATATAATAACATAGTGTTGGATTATGCCTTTTTGTGAGCAGTGTGAAACATATATCTGTAAAAGAGTTCATTATATTTTAACATAAAAAACCACTAACCTTAAATTTTCTTTTATCAGTGATCATTGTATGTTAGGTGTTTTTTTTTCAAGGGAGAAAACAGTTTATTGGATATGCTATGTCTATGGAGATATGCGTGAAAGTTTTAAGAATATGTTGGAAAATTAAGTTTCAATTTCTTAATAGTTTTATATATTATAATGAATTCTAAATTTATCCCATTCATATTATTTTCTAACTGTGGATGGGTTTACTTTCAAAAAAAACACAAAGAAAAGGAGTGTCGAGATCAAATATGTAAAAGTAAAGGTAAATATCCATTTATAATTTGTACATTTTGATGTTTTACATAAAAATAATATTTTTAATTTACACTCATTTAAACGGAATTTTCATGAACAACAAGGCATCATCAAATATGGATATTATATGTTAAGATTTATGTATGAAATAATTACAATTGGAACACTTATGCACTTTGACCTAGTAAGATTTCCTTTTAAACTTTTCCATAATATTTCATTTGATTTATTCATTATACATGTTAACTATTATCCTTTTACTTTGTATCTATTTGATGACCCTCAATCCTATAGTTCTCAATATTTCAAACACTTACAAGTGGAATGGTCAAATTATTTTACAGCTTTGATTGGATTTTAGTTTTTTTTAGTGTAAAATATAATTTTGAATATTTTCATTATAATTATGTATTTAGTTGTCGTTTAGGTTGGATTTAGGTTTTTTAGTTGAAATTGTAAATTTTGAATGTTATATATGTGAATCTGTAATTTTGGTCTACTTCTTGTTTTGGTCTAGTTCTGATGGTTTTTCTGATATGGATTTTGGTCTTGGGGGGAGGGTGTCTAGGGGTGTGGGGGTGTCCAGTGAGGTGGGGGTTTCTAGGGGTGTTGGAGGGATGTCCGTTGGGGTGGGGGTGTCCAAGGTGTCCATGGGGGTAGGAGGGTGTACATGAGGGTGGGAGGGAAATCCAGGGGAGTGGGGGGATATCCAGGGGGTGTCTAGTGGTGTGTGGGGATGTCCAGTGGGGTGGGAAAATTTCCAGGGGTGGGGGAGGGTTTTCCAGTGGGGTGGGGGTGTCCAAGATGTCCATGGGTGTGGGAGGGTGTCCAGGAGGGTGGGGGTTGTCCAGGGGGTGGGGGTTTCTAGGGGTGTGGGAGGTTTTTCCAGTGCGGTGGGGGTGTCAAGGGTGTCCATGGGGTGGGGGTGTCCAGGAAGCAGGGGGTTGTCCAAGGGTTGGGGGTTATTCAAGAGGGTGGGGGATGTTCAGGGTGTCCAGGGTTGTGGGGGTGTCCAGTGGGGTGGGGGGTTCCGGGGGTGTGGGAGGGTTGTCTAGTGGGGTGGGGGTGTCCAGGGTGTCCATGGTGGTGGGAGGGTGTCCAGGAGGGTGGGAGGGTTGTCCATGGAAGTGGGGATTGTTCGGGAGGGGTGGGGTTGTCTAGGGGGTATCTAGGGGTGTGGGGGTGTTCAGTGGGGTGGGGGTTTCGAGGGGTGTGGGAGGGTTGTCCAGTGGGTGGGGGTGTCTAGGGTGTCTGTGGGGGTGGGAGGGTATCTAGGAGGGTTAGAGGGTTTTACAGGGGTGTGGGGGGTGTCTAGTGGGGTTGGGGATTTCCAGGGTTGTGGGAGGCCTGTCCAGTGGGGTGGGGGTCTAGGGTGTCGATGGGGGTGGGAGGGTTACCGGAGGGTGGGGGGGATTCCCAAGGGAGTGGGAGACTATCCAAGAGGTGTCTAGGGGTGTGGGGGGTGTCTAGTGGGATGGGGGTTACAGGGTTTTGGGATGGTTTTCCAGTGGGGTGGGGGTGTCCAGGGTGTCCATGGGGGTGGGAGGGTGTCCAGGAGAGTGAGAGGGCTGTCAAGGGGAGTGGGGTGCTGTCTCGGAGGGTGGGGGATGTCCAGAGGGTTTCCAGGTGGTGGGGTGTCTAGGGGTGGGGGGTTTTCAGTGGTGTGGGAGGGTTGTCCAGTAGGGTGGGGTGTCCAAGGTGTCCATGGGGGGTGGGGGTGTCTAGGAGGGTGGGCGGGCTATCTAGGGGGTGGGGGCTGTCTGGTAGGGTGGGGGGCTATCCATGGGGTGTCCAGGGCTGTGGGGTGTCCAGTGGGGTGGGGTTTTCCAGGTGTGTGGGAGGGTTTTCTAGTGGGGTGGGGGTGTCCAGGGTGTCCTCGTGGGTGGGAGTGTGTCCAAGAGGGTGGGAGGGCAGTCTAGGGGAGTGGGGGCTGTCCATGAGGGGTGGGGGCTGTCGAGGGGGTATCCAGGAGTGTGGGGGTGTCCAGTGGGGTGGGGGTTTCCAGGGGTGTGAGAGGTTTTTCTAGTGGGTTGGGGGGTTTCTGGGGTGTCCATGGGGGTGGGAGGGTGTCCAAAAGGGTGGGAGGGTTGTCCAGAGGTGGGGGTTGTCCAGGAGGGTGGGGGTTGTCTAGGGGTGGGGGTGTCTAGTGGGGTGGGGGGTTTCCAGGGTGTGGGAGGGTTGTCCAGTGAGGTGGGGTGTCTAGGGTATCCATGGGGGTGGGAGGGTGTCCAGGAGGGTGGAAGGTCTATCCAGGGGAGTGGGGGCTGTCCAGGAGGGGTGGGGTTATCCAAGGGTGTGGGGGTGTCCAGTGGGGTGGGGGTGTTCCAGCGGTGTGGGAGTGTAGTCCAGTGGGATGGGGGTGTCTATGGGGGTGGGAGGGTGTCCAGGAGTGTGGGAGGGTTGTCCAAGGGTGTGGTGGTGTTCAGTTGGGTGGGGGGGGGGGTTCCAATGATGTGGGAGGGTTGTCCAATGGGGTGGGGGTTTATAGGGTCTCCATGGGGGTGGGAGGGTTTCTAGGAGGGTAGGAGGGCTATCTAAGGGAGTGGGGGTGTCTGGGGTGTCCATGAGGGTGGCAGGGTGTCTAGGAGGGTGGGGGATGTCCGGGAGGGTGAGTGGGATGTCTAGGGGTGGGGGTGTCCAGTGGGGTGGGGGTTTTAGGGCTGTGGGAGACCTGACCAGTGGGGTGGGAGGGCTTTCCAAGGGTGTAGGGGGTGTCCAGTGGGGTGGGGGTTTTCCAGGGGTGTGGGAGGGTTGTCCAGTGGGGTGGGGGTGTCTAGGGTGTCCATTGGGGTGGGTGGGTGTCTAGGAGGGTAGGAGGTATTTCTAGGGGAGTGAGGGTGTATGGGGTGTCCATGGGGGTGGTAGGGTGTCCAGGAGGGTGGGGGGTTGTCGAGGAGGGTGGGGGTTATCCAAGCTTGTGGGGGTGTCTAGTGGGGTGGGGGATTCTAGGGGTGTGGGGGGGATATCCAGGGTTTTGGGGGTTTCTAGTGGGGTGGGGGGGTTCCAAGGGTGTGGGAGGGCTATCCAGTGGGGTGGGTTGGTTTTGGTATGGTTTTAGTTTTGTTTTTTTTCTATTTTTGGTATGTTTCAGGTTTTATTTTGCTGGGTATAGTTCTAGTTAAATGGTTTTAATAAAAAAATTGTTTTTACGTCAGTTATTTTATAACCAATGTAAAAAATTAATGTTTATGGGTTTTAACATCATTTATTTGAAAACCGACTTAACAAATGCATGGGAATGGGTTTTTACATCGGTTATGAAATAACCAATTTAATAAATGTAATGAAAATAGGTTTTTACATCGGTTATTATTTAACCAACGTGAAAACGCTTGGCAGACTGCTTTATAACGCCGTTTATGAACTTAACCGACATGATAAACTCTTTGGAGGCACATTTTATTACGTTGGTTATTCTATAATAAATTTGAAAAGGTAGATACCACATCGGTTATTTAAAAACCCTCATAATAAATAACGATTCTGAAGCATTTTCCACATTTTTTTTGATGAATCAACATGAAAAATGCTTCGGATTATTGGTTTTTACATCAGTTTTAAAATAACGGCCATAAAACAATATTTATAACGTCTCCTATAATAATTTTAGCCAAAATATGACATAAAAAATAAAAAATAACCTCCGTAAAAAACATTTTCTACACTAGTGAATCCAACTCTTCTATAGTGGAAGTATTGTAACCTAAACAACACTTTTCAAAGATAGTGGATTTCAAGTATAGAATCAAAGTGAAGTATTTTATGCATATGGAACTTCTCAACTATAACATATAGATATTTTAGAATTCTTATGTATCAGTGGATTTTTTGGCTGCTTCTGATCAGTATGTTACCACTAAAATCAACATAGGAGACCATCTCCTCTTCATTAAGTTTTTCTATTCCAAGTGAGATGCACATGAACAATCTTCATTATGGTAAGATCTTGTGCCCTTTGATATATGGGACACTCTGTGGATTGTCAAAGGAGATTTCAACATCACTCTTGAACCATCATAAAATAAGGGAGTTGGATTTTACTCATGGAAGGAGATCAAGGATTTCTACGGATTCTTATCATGCACAAGCCTCTCAGATATAGGATACATAGGTCACGTTTAACTTGGTGCAATAATTATAGAGTAAGAAGATGAATCTAGTGAAGATTAGACTGTTCTTTGGATAACCTCCATGTGATACCCTCCATTATGACATCAAAGGTATCAAATCTCGTAATGGCCTTGTATGATCACTCTCCTCTTCTAGTGTAGTTATCTTCAAGATAAGAAAGAATTGGCTGGTTATGCTTCTCAGCAATATTGCCTTCCATTTCAAGTTATAATCAGGTGGTTGAAATATCTTGGAACAAACTAGCATAGGGGAGTCTGTGGATTTGTCTTCATAAAAAATTGAGGTGTCTTAACGAAGATCTTCATTCTTGGATAAGGAACCATCCCTCTCCCCATAAATATCTAGAGTCTTTAAAATTAGAGATAGAACAGATGGATTTTAACTTGAATAACAGTTGGGATTATTCTCTTTTCAATGATCATGTCCTTAAGAATAACACCATGGAAGAGTGGATTCTAGAGCATGAGAATTCAACACATGATCAATCTATAGTGAAGTGGTTTTGAGAAGTGGACAACAATATGGTGTTCGTTCATGAATGCATCAAATATAAATGGAAATTCATCTAGTCTAACATACATCAGTAGGATGGTACCTTCACAATTGATCATGAAAATGTGCGTGGTACGGTTGAATCTCTTTTCAAGACCCATCTAGAAGGGATAAATCCTTATATTCTTGATGGGTACCCGAGAGGCCATGCAGATATCTTCGATGGCATTCCTTTTGTGGTGACTTCTAGTGAAAAAATCATTTTGGAATCAATCCCAGAAAAATAGAATACCCATTAAGAAGTGTTATCTCTTTACCTTACAAGTGTTTCTAGTCATGATGGTTTCAGAGGGTCTTTTTACATTGCTTCCTAGGATCATATTAAAAATTATTTAGACACAACATTGCAGGATTACTTTCATGGAGGTAGCATCCCTTATGTAGAATGTGCCACCAATCTAGTTTTTATTCCTAAAATCAAGGACCCTTTTTACCCAAAGTACTACAGGCCCATAAGTCTATGTAGTTTCCCTTATAAAGTATTCGATGGTGTGATCAATAGGAACCTTTCCAATTTCTTTCCTCATTGGATAATATAAGAGAAACACAACTTTTTCAAGGGAATAATCATCCATGGTGTCATTGGTTTGTCACAAGAGATGATAAGTGACTTAAATCAAAAATTACTTGGCTCAAATATTGGTATCAAATCGGATGTGAATAATTATTATGATCGGCTTGAATGGTCCTTCATTCTAAAAGTTCTCTCTAATATGGGATTCTTAGATGTGATCTCATTTATTTTGTTTATATTCTTTAGCTCTCCATGGATGTCTATATTCTTTCCTAGAAATAATTGTGGTTTGTTTAAATCTTCTTTGGGAATAAGGTAAGGAGATCCATTGTCTCATGTTTTTTGATGATACCATCATTTTCTTCAAAGGAATAAAATAATAAATTCATGGTAACAACAAGGTTCTAGATGAATATTTCTTCTATAGTTTTCAACTCATGAACCATGAAAAGAGAAGCATCTTCATCTCCATTCGGTGTCTAGATAGAAGGTTGTGAGTCTTGGAATACAACCTAGGAATTCATAGGAGATGTTTTCCCATGGATTATCTCATCACTCCAATTTATTCAAATAGGATTCGACTCCAACACATCGACAAAGTTGTTGATTATATTACTAGTAGCATTTCAAATTATAAGAATCATTTTTTATCATTCAATTGGAGAATAAATATGGTTAACAATGTCCTCTCATCTATTCACATGCACATATTATCCTATCTCAAAGTGTCGAATGATGTTATATTGATTATTTAAAACATATTGGTTTATTTCATTTGGGATGTGAATTTTGAGGGTAGGAATCACTGGGCTTCATGTACGAGACTTTCTAAATCGGCATAAGAGGGAGGAATCAACATCAGGAGTATATTGAACATTATGTATGACATGCATGAAAAACATTCATAGAAGGTCATCGAGGTTCAGAAACTATGGGGAAAGTTCATTCATAACAAATATTTCAATTCTCATAATCCATGGAAGCGAAATATCTTCTTATAATGTATGGTTCAATCTCATATCCACATCCTCGATACCCATGTAAATTGGATCGTTGGACGGGGTGACATCAAATTCGGGCACCAAAATTTGGTTGGAAACATGATCAGCTTCCTAGGTTTTCCTTCTCCACATATATACATTAATCAAGCTAGTAGGTAAATGTATTTTATCCAGGATATCTTAAACAAGGATTAGTGTGCATTTTTTGATATCATTACTATGAATACAAACCCGGATAAATGTGTTTTCACTAACTCTTCATCATGTGATTTCTCTATGAAATATTATCATAGGGTGTATCAAGATTTTATGGATTTGGATAGCTAGGGAGTGCTTCTATGGTGCAAGGAAATCGCTAAAAATCTCAACTTTCTTTTTTGGTGTGTCTGGAACCAATATCTTTCTATGAATGATAACTTCCAACACCTTGGTATTCATTTGGCATCTATGTTCACAAGAAAGAGTGAACCCAGCATTTAAACTCCATTGTATCTATTTTTTGAAGGTAAATGGGTGAAAATTAGATGGTTCTTATTTGGGAGCTTCACTGGTCTTTCCTCTGTAACCAATGCAGGTGTCAACTTCCTAGATTCATGGTTCCAAGGTGCAGGGACTAACAAGAATGAAAACAAGGAGAGAGTCCTCATCCTTTTATCTGGAAGCTATTATTCCTTGAAGGCGAGAAATATAGAAAGAAAGGGGGGAGTCAAGTTGAACACTGATGGATAGTACAATATGGGTGTCATGCTAGGTGGTGGTATCATATGAGAAAGTTGAGGCTCCATTAAGGTAACGACTAGAATTTTTATCAAAGGAAATTACCTTATTATAATTATCTCATATGGTATAAATACATAATAGAACACAATAAAATATTTATAAATTATTAATTAATGAAATAAGAAGTATTTCTAGAAGTTAAGGAACCTATATCGATGAAATAATAACTTGACTTTGGAACAGTAATGTGACCCTTATGAATTGTAAACTGGCCAATTGACTAGTAATCTCGCTAATGAAAGTATAAATATAATTTATTTATCTTATGAGTGAAAATATTATATAATTATATCATAGTATAAGTAAATGAATATTTTAAAATTATTAATTAAGTTTGGGTATTTCTGTAAGTCATAAATATTTAATTACAATTTTTTAAATAATTTAATAATTTAAAAAAAAATCATAAAATTTATTCATAAATTAATATTTGGATGCCTTATTATCATGATATAATTTAATGAGACCTTAATTAATTTTTCAAATTGTTAAAAAGGCAGTTTTTGATTTTAAAATTTGTATTTTCCAAGTAAATGATGGTTTTAATTAAAAATTATATTTATCATATTTAGAAAATTATTTTCATAAAATGGAGTTCATTTTTGAATTATGAACATAAAAAATGGTTAGGATGATTTTTTGAGATTTTTCTAAATAACCGACGTGATAAATCTTTTAAATGATTTATCACACCCCGTATTTAGTCATTCTGTTTTCTTCGATCGGGAAACCTCTGACTCGTCTCTCTCGTGCGGAAAACCTATAAAGGATTCTTTGAAGTCATTCACTCCAGCCTAATTTTTCCAATATAATTCATCATCCTTATTATCATCAGATCTATCAGGTCAACTCACAACACTCAAGTAACCCACACACGGCTCAGTTTCAGTTTTTTATTTTTCCAGATGCCCTAAACTAATTTTTTAATATGTTATTTTTCTTTGTTATTTCAATCATGGAAAGTTTCATAGTGTTCATTTATAAAATGATAAATTCTTTTCTAGTAAAATAAACCTATGTAAGTGATATCATGCAATTTTACAATTTTTGTGTGTTCTATCATGTGTGTGTGCGCGTACAGGGGGTTTCCAAGGGGGTGGGGGGTCGTGCAAGTGGGTGGGGGTGTCCAAGGGTGGGGCTTGTCCAGGGGGTGGGGGTGTCCAGGGGGTGTCAAAGGGGTTGTAGGTGGTGTCCAAGGGGGTTAGGGGTTGTCCAAGGGGGTTGGGGGTGTCCAAGGGGGTTTGGGTGTCCAAGGGGGCGGCGGTGGTGTCTTGGGGGTGAGGGGGATTTCCAAGGGGGTAGGGGTGTCCAGGGATGTGGGGGGGTGTCCAGGGGTGAGTGGTCTATCCAAGGGGGTAGGGGTGTCTAGGCGGTGGGGGTGTCCAGGGGGTGGAGGGTTGTCTAGAGGGTTGGGGGATGTCCAAGGGGTGGGGGGTTGTCTAGAGGGTTGGGGGTTGTCCAGGGGTGGGGGGTTTTCCAAAGGGGAGGGGTTGTCCAAGGGGGTGGTGGTGTCCAGGGGGTGTCCAAGGGGGTGGGGGTGGTGTCCAGGGGTGAGGGGGATTTATAATGGGGTAGGGGTTTCCAGGGGGTGGGGGTGGTATCGGGGGTGAGGGGTTGTCCAGGGGGTGGGGGTGTCCAGGGGGTTTCCAAGGGGGTAGGGCTGGGGGGGGTGTCCAGGGGTGTGAGTGGGCTGTCCAAGGGGGTATGGGGTGTCCAAGGGGTGGGGATAGTGTCCAGGGGTGAGGGGGAGATCAAAGGGGGTGGGGTGTCCAGGGGTGGGGGTGGTGTCCAGGTGGTGAGGGGGCTGTCTAGGGGGTGGGGTGTCCATGGGGGTGTCCAAGGAGTTTGGGGTGGGGGTGGTGTTCAGGGGGGTGGGGTGTCCAGCGAGTGGGGGTGGTGTCCAGGTGGTGAGTGGGATGTCAAAGGGGGAATGGGGTGTCTAGGGGTGGGGTATGTCCAAGGGGGTAGTGGTTTCTAGGGGTTAAGGGGGATTTCCAAGGGGGTCGGGGTGTCCAGGGGTGGGGGTGGTGTACAGGGGGTGAGGGGGTTGTCCAGGTGGTGGGGTGTCCAGGGGGTGGGGGTTGTCCAAAGGGTTTGGGGAGATTTCTAGGGGTGGGGGCTTTACAAGGGGGTGGTGGTGTCCAGGGGGAGTCCAAGAGGGTGGGGGTGGTATCCAGGGGGTGAGGGGGCTTTCCAAGGTTGTGGGGTTGTCCAGAGGGATTGGGGAGCTGTTCAGGGGGTGGGGGTTGTCCAAGGGGGTGGTGGTGTACAGGGGGTGTCCAAGGGGTGGAGGTGTCCTGGGGGGTGTGTGTGCTTTACAAGGGGGTGGGGGTGTCTAGGGGGAGGGGTGGTTTCCAGTGGGTGATGGGGTTGTCCAGGGGGTGGTTTTCATTGGGTGTGGGGGTGTCCAATGGGGTGGGGGTGGGGGTGGTGTCTAGGGGATGAGGGGGATTTCCAGGTTGGTAGGGGTGTCCAAGGGTGGGGGTGGTGTCTAGTGGGTGAGGGGGTTGTCCAAGTGGGTGGGGTGTCCTGGGGGTGTCCAAGTGGGTAGGCGGTGTGGGTTGGTGTCCAGGGGGTGGGGGTGTCCTGGGGGGTGGTGTCCAGGGGGTGAGTGGGCTGCCCAAGGGGGTATAGGGGTATCTAGGGGGTGGGGGTGTCCAGGGTGTGGAAGTGTATAGAGGTGGTGGGGTGTTTTTTAGAGGGTGGGGTGTCCAGGGGTGCAGCCTAACCATGCGCAGTGCCCGAGATCTTTAAAAATGTATTTTTTACCATTTCCCTTATCCAATTTTAACACAAAAAATGCCTCTTTCTCCCCCATTTAGAACATGAAACCCTAGGAGTATCCTCCTTCCCTTCTCCATGCCTCTCACCTCCTTCCAATGGTAATTCCAAGTGGTTTCTACATGTTTGGGGATGTTTTTTTTTATAATATCCTCTTTCTCCCTCTTCTTCCTTCTTCCTTTTTCTTCTTAGTTGTGCTTATTCATTGATTCCTTTCGTCTAGGGTTCTGGTTTCTTTGTTTCTAACTTTAGGGTTTTTTCTTGTTACGGTTCTTCTTAGTATTCCTTCCTCATTTGGACCTTCTTAAAGCCATTTTGTGTGGTCATCATTGAAGGCGTCTTGGATTGAGGTATGTTTCCCTATGTATTGGACTTTAAATTTAAGAATCATTGATTTCTTGATGTTTATACCTTGATTTAATGCTTGTTAAAAATATATAATTTTTTGAAAGATTACTTTAATTAAATAAAGTTGCATTCACGTTGAATTAAATATTTTGGAATTATTTTGCATAGCCATGCACAACAAGTGTTTGATTAAAAGATCAGTTGTCCCTAATAAGTGTTTTACGATTTCCAAATGATGTTGTTCCTTTTCAAATGTGTTTCAAATATTTCATAAATTCCTAAATGGTGTGTTTGGATACTTTTGAAAATGTTTTTCTTTTAAAAGAATGGGTGTGGACCGGTTGGAATTTTGAGAAAGTGGTTTTTCTTTGGAAAAATCTACTTGGAATGTGTCTCTTGCCTTATCATTATTAAAAGGAATGGGAATTTCCTTAGTACGAGACTTCCATTGTGCATTTATTTCCATAAGTCAAGGGTACTTTCATGGATTGGTGTTCAGGTGTGATTCTTATTGGTGTGTGGCTTATGTGTGTCTTGTGCTTATTCTTTATATATGGTTGATTGTTTCATACTCCTCGGATCACCCCCATTTTATACATAACATAGTAACCTAGAATTGGTAGTGGATTATTCGAGAATTATTTCTACACTAGTTTAAGATTATGCTCTACCTAATTGAATCTTAGTATAAACATGCTCTGCTTTAGGGATGGTTCCCCTCATGCGTTAGGGCTATTTGATTGCATCAGGAATGCCAAAAGGATGGATTATGTTATAATATGTTCTAGATTTTCCCCAAATATCATAGGTATTACCATGTTCTCTGACACTTTTTTATTCCTAGAGGATAATCTAGGTGCCTCATCTGGTATGGTTACTTGAATACTTCTTACCCATTGCCCTCATTATGTCATCATTGATTATGCTCCCAAATTGTGGTGTGTCTCTTTGGTAAAATTGAATGATTGGTTTTAAATGTTTTCATGAGGATTGTTTTTAGAAAAACTATGGTTATTTTCCTGTATTTCAAATTAGCAGCAAATGAGTCTTTTATTTAAATGAAATGCATAGGGATGGTCCCTACCCCCTTGGACACCCCTACCCCCTTGGACACCCTGGACAGCACCCTAACCTCATGGATAGTCCTTACCCCCTTGGACAGCTCCCACCCCCCCTAGACAGCCCCTACCCCCCTTGGACACCACGTAGGTATATATATATCCCAACGGTTTCATTGAAACCATTGGAAAATTTTAACTTCAGGTAGTCTATACCAACGGTTCCAATGGAATCGTTGGTATAGGGATACTGAAATGACCATCATGACAATGGTGTGTGAAATAATTGGGGTATTCTATCCCAACAGTTTCAAGGGCTATCCCAATGGTTTCAAATCGTTGGGATATGTGTAATATTCAGCAGTGAATGTATACATATTTTAATATTTACACTTCATATTTCTTTTTTACGGAAGGGTGAATTTGGTATACAGTTGCACCAAGATGTATTCTTTGTGTACATTAAGAATAAAGGATCCAAGATGAATTTAAAACTATTATATATAACTATATTTTCTTTTTAAAATCATTTTCAGGTATATTCTTTTCAAATATGCATAGATTTGTTTTATTTTTCAAATTTTTTTTACATTGAAATTATGATATTTTTCATATAAATATATATTTTTATTATCTTAACAAGATGTATAATTTTGATATTTTTTATAGGTAATAATGAGTTGAAATTGGATTATGGAACATTGAATGAGTAATGAATATGGGGAAGGTGTTGATGCCTTTTTGGAATTTTCTAAATAAAATTTTCCAAGCAGTGAAATTTTTTTCTGTCCATGCCTGAAATGTTTGAATATGAAGAAGTGGAAATGTAGAGAGATCAAATATCATATGATTTTTCATGGTTCTAATCTGAGTTACAACCCTTGGATTTGGAATGGTGAAACTAGACAGAACATTAGATCTACTGACGATGATGATTTGCAATATGGTAACTCTAATGGAATTGAAAAAATGATCTGTTATATTGCAACAGAACAAATTGAGATAGAACCGATAGTTGAGCGTCTATATGGTGATGCTGAAAAACCATTGTATATTGGTTGTATGGATTTTAAGGGTTTTTTGGCGGTGTTAAGATTGGTTAACCTGAAGGAGAAACATGGATGGAGTGACAGAAGTTTTATAGAGATGCTATAATTGTTGAAAGACATTCTTCCAAAAGACAACGATCTTCCATATTCACATTATAAGGACAAGAAACTATTATGCCTGATGGGATTGGGATACAAGAAAATACATGCATGTCTGAATTATTGTATGATATATAGGAAGGAATATGAATTTCTTTTAGAGTGTCCTAAATGTGGTACATCACGGTATAAGTTGAAAGAAAAATCATAGGATGATGTAGATATTACAAATATCCCTTCCAATTTATTTTGGTATCTTCCTATAATTCATCAATTGAAATATTTATTTTATAATTCACATGATGCAAAAAGGTTAAGATGGCATGCTGATGAGTGGATATGTGATGTAAAAATACGTCATCCAACTGATTTTCCACAATGGAAGAGAATTGATGATCAGTATCCTACATTTTGAAATGAAATTAGAAATCTCAGACTAGGGTTGTGCACAGATGGAATGAATCCTTACTGAACCCTCAGTAGCACACATAGTTCATGGCCTAGTTTATTGGTAGTTTAAAACCTCTCTCTTGTAGTTTGAATAAAGCGCAAATATGTCATGTTGAGTATAATGATATCTGGTCTGAAGCAAACAAGAAATGATATTGATGTTTTCTTGTAACCATTGATTGATGATTTGAAACTTTTATGGGATGATGGTATTAGGGTGTAGGATTCTTATAAAATGGAATATTTTCAACTACATGCAGTGCTTATGTTCACTATAAATGACTTCCTGGCATATGGAATTTTTTCTTGATACAGTTCTTAGGGGCATAAATCTTGTCCAATTTTCAAACAATAGACTTCATATTTTCAATTTCATCATGAGAGGAAAACGGTGTACATGGGTCATAGAAATATTTTTCCTATGGATCACTCTTATAGAATACTAAAAAAGGAATTTGATGGCTCAAAATAATTTGATATTGCTCTAAAAACATTATCACTTGATGAGTATTTTGAGACGGTGGAAACCCTTGATGTGACATTGGGAAAGACACAGAAATCTGGTAATGATAGACATATTTTGAAGAAAAGGTCAATATTTTTTGAGCTACCATATTGGATATATCATGAAGTGAAACATAATATTTATTTCATGCATGTGGAGAATAATATATGGGACAGTTTGATTGGAACATTTCTAGATATTAAAGGAACGAAAAAAATATGGGTTGAATGCATGATTATACTTACTATCAATGTGAATACATTTGGAGTTAGGTCCCACTTCTAATGGAAGATGAACATTTCTTCCCCCATCTTGTCATCCATTATCCAAGAGGGAGAAAATTGGCTTTTGTTAGTGTATTCATGATATCAAAGTGTCTCAAGGTTATTCTTCAAATTTAAAAAAATTTGTCTCTTTGAAGTATTTGAAGATGATAGGTATGGAATCTCATTATTGTTACGTCATGATGCAACAACTTATACCAGTTGCATTGCATGGAATATTTCCCATCCGTGTTAGAAAAAATATAATGAAGTTGTTTTATTTCTTCAATTCAATTTGTAATAAGGTGATTGATGTGAATGCTTTGAAAATTTTGGAAAATGATTCAATTTATATACTTTTTCAATCAAAAATATATTTTCATCCATATTTTTTGATATAAGGGCGTATTTAATGAATCATCTGGTTCAATAAATAAATCTGTGTGGACCTATATATCTTTATTGGGTGTTTCCTTTTGAAAGGTATATTAAAATATTGAAGGGGTATGTTAAGAATCTATATCGAGCTGAAGCCTCCATTATTGAAAAGTATATTTCTGAGGATGTTGTGGAGCTTTGTAAGAGCTACTTGGGTATGACGGAGCACATAGGTTTGCCTCCATATCAACATGAACGAGTTAATAATGAGGAAAATGGGATTCATGGCTAGAAATTCAAATCATTTTCAGCTGAACAGATGAAGAATTTAGAATTATACATCTAGAATAACATATCTATTTCTCAAATATATATCACATTTCATATTAATGAGTTGAAACAAATTCATCAAAAGAATAAAGAAATGTGGATTTTTAATGAACACAAAAAAAACATTTTTTTCATGGTTTAAAAAGACTTTGCTTGGTAGATCAGATTTATCAGATATATTAATATGGTTAGTGGGTGGTCCATGTTTAATTGTGATAACATCGTCCAATTATTACATTAGTGGCTATACATTTAATATGAAAGATTATGATAATAGAAGTGTAGTTCAGAATTGTGGTGTATTGTTATTTGTAGAAGCAATGATTTTTTAGAGTTCTAAAGACAAAAACCCAATTTCTACATCAACTGCATATTAGAGTCATTGAAGAAATATGGTAGGTTGATTATTTTAAAATTAAAGTTCCTATTTTTAACTACAAATGGTTTATCAGTAACAATAGTGTCAAACACGATGAATTTGGAATGACAGTTGTTAATCTAAATATATTGAAAGACATGGTAGATTCTTTTATAATGGAAACACATGAAAATTAGATTTCCTATATTGTTGATCAATCAGATATACAATGGTCTAATGTTTTACAAGCGAAAAAACAATATGTTGGTGAGGATCAACTTGATGAAGATGTTGATTTATGTGAGATCCCTACTTCCATGGGAAGATTAGCATAACATAATTGTGATCATGTTGAAGACATGGTTTGTGCCATAAGAAATGATCATGACGAATGAATTTGGAAAAACAATACATTTGTACATTCCTAATATTACAGGTAACATATGTTTATTTCTTGTTTACCTTTATTATTTTCATAAAATGTTAGATATTGTAATTTTTTCTTTATTAAAACAAATAAGTAGAAGTTTTTGTTTATTTTAATTTTTTTAATTTTAGTTTATCCTGTTTACAATTATGTAAATTATATATCTATTATTTTTATTGAATGACAATTACGTTACCATGTTTACTATGTTTACCATGTTTACCATGTTTACCATGTCTACCATGTTTACCATGTTTACCATGTTTACCATGTTTACCATAGTTTACCCTTGTTTACCTTTACGTAACTTATATATTTATTGATTTTGTTGAATGACAATTACACTACCATTTTTACCATGTTTACCATTGTTTAACATGCTTACCATATTAACCATGTTTACTATTATGTAACTTAGTTCAATTTTCCATTTTCTGTTTACATTAGTATTAAAGTGTTTTAATTTGTATATTTGTGAACTAATTTTTTATTTTTTTTATTTGAAGGATAATGACAGATCAATCAGTTTATCAACCACATGATTATGGAGATGAGCATAATGACCATACCTTTGTGGAAGAACATTCACATGCTACTCTTGATGTTCCTCAATCTTCCTCATGTGCTCCCATAACTACAAAGAAGAGTTCAAGAGTTGGTAAATGTGGGTGCACAGGTTTACCAAAATTATCACTTTCCCAAACACAGGAATAGAGGATACTCATTGATTTTGATGAGAATGATATTCCTAGAGGTCTAAATGAAAAAGATTTTAAAGGGTTTTGTATCAACTCAGGGTAAGAGAAAAGTAATCATTTTGTATGATGATTAGAGAAGTGTGAAAAAATTAATACTATCTCAGTTGTGGGAGACAATTTTCATAAGATCTTTTTCTATTGTTTACCTATTCTTTAAATGTTTCTATTATAATATGTTTTACCTCTTATTTATCAGATTCCATTTGAAATTCTTGACACTGGAGTCGGGAATAAATTTTTATCGATGGCTTCTAGGAGATGGAGGTATTTCAAATCAACCCTCAGATATGATTTAATTTTTTTTCATGGGAGTCATGACAATCCACGTCATATATATCCTTTCATAGATGAAGAGACATGGACATAGTTTGTTAAAAGTAGAAGAAAAGATTCATTTATGGTAAGGTAAATGTATACTTTTATAATATTTCTAATTTAAATGATCTTATTAATGTTTTTTTAATGATTTCGTATTCTTAATTTATAGAAAATAGGGACATCTCAATAGAAGATTCAATCCAAAAATGTATACCCTCGTAGTTTATCTCGGGGAGGGTATGCATTATTGGAAGAACAAATGATGGCAGAAAATTTAGAAAAACTAAGAGCTAAGTCTTCAAGCTCTAGAGAGGTTTCCCATCCACCCCTCTATATAGACATGAAAAATGGAAGAGAGCTCGAATGGGAAAAAAGGGGAAATATCTTTCAGAAGATTCAAAAATTGTAGCAGGGTGGATTGTAAGATATTTATTTTATTTATTTAATTTAACTATATTATTTATATAATTTAAATCATTATAGAAATTTTCAATTAATTAATACAAGATTCTATTGAGGAGCAGAGATCACAGGGGGAATTTACAGCTACTGAGAGGCAAGATATTTTATTTTCATCATTGGGAAAGCCCAAACATCCTAGTCATGTATGAGGATATCTGACAAGTGTATTGGTAAGAAAAGTGTTTCCACGTTCTTCAATTTCTTCCATTGGGGGTGTTTATAAAAATAATATAATCCTTGTAGGCTGAAGTTCATAATATTAATGTGACTATGGAGTAAAATATTAGATCTTCAGTACAGTCTATGTTTGCAGACATGCAAAGAAAATTTCAGACTACAACTCTCACTCCTCCACCTCCCCCTACAGATCCCATTATTAATCCTCCACCTCTGCCAGTAGATCCCACTCCCCCACCTCAGCCTACGGACCCCATTTTTTATCCTACTCCTCTGCCGCATCTTCCTACTTATTGTGAGCTTTTTGTTAATGATCCTCAACATCATATAGTTTCATATGGGCTGGTATATTGTATATGAGATACATTTCATCATCAACGGTTAGAGGTAGATCATAATAGGGTCATTGTATAGTATATTATAGATAGATCATCTCTAGTACCATTATTGATAGATGAGGTGATGATAGTTCGACATAGTATCAGCCATTTCTTAATTTGGCCATCTAGACTTATGCGAATCATTTCCATAGAGGTATTCATGTTATATCATCTATTTTATTTTTTTATTAAAGTTGTTTTAATATTTGAAAACTAATATATTTTTCTATTTATTTTTACAGTAATACTTCAAAGGTAAAGAAATACTATATAGACAATAGAAAAGACAAATATCCATGACATTAGACACAGATTATAGTAGTCTTGAAAGATTTCCAAGATATTAAAATTTCTTGGTGGATCGTTATGAGTTTCCAATGGAAGCTCATGTTTGTGAACGTGTAATAAATGTGGGGATTCTGAAAAATGATATCATGGATCTTGTTACTGGAGATAAGTTGGGCATCAATGTGGTGCCAATTTATTCCATGTAAGTCTTAACAACTTTTCCATGCGTTATATTTATTAAAAATGTATAATTATGTCTCTTTTGTATTAGGTATATTTATAACATGTGTGAGAAGAATGAGCGGAAAGATGTATATGGATTCATGGACACGCATTTTATTTCCCCTGAATCACCTGCATTGGATGAGGAACAAATAATACTTTATATTGCTTAAAGATTTGAACAGAATATAATCACACAGTGTTGGATTATGCCTTTTTGTGACAAGTATGAAACATATATCTCAAAAAGAGTTTATTATATTTTAACATAAAAACCCACTAACCTTAAATTTTCTTTTATCAGTGATCATTGGATGTTAGGTGTTTTTTCCCAGGGATAAAACACTTTATTGGATATGCTATGTCCATCGAGATGTGCGTGAAAGTTTTAAGAATATGTTGTAAAAGTAAGTTTCAATTTATTAATAGTTTTACATATTATAATGAATTCTAAATTTATCCCATTCATTTTATTTTATAATAGGGGATGGGTCTACTTTCGAAAAAACAGAAAGAAAAGGAGTTTCAAGATCAAATATGTAAAAGTAAAGGTAAATATTCATTTATAATTTTTACTTTTTGATGTTTTACATAAAAAACTATTTTGAATTTACACTCATTTAAACAGAATTTTCATGAACAATAAGACGTCGTCGAATGTGTATATTATATGTTAAGATTTATGTATGAAATAATTACAACTGGAACACTTATGCACTTTGACCTAGTAAGATTTCATTTTAAACTTTTCCATAATACTTCATTTGATTTATTAATTATACATGTTAACTATTGTCCTTTTACTTTGTAGCTATTTGATGACCCTCAATCCTATAGTTCTCATGATTTCAAACACTTACAAGTAGAATGGTCAAATTATTTTATAGGTTTGATTAGATTTTAGTTTGTTTGTAGTATAAAATGAAATTTTGAATATTTTCATTATAATTATGTATTTAGTAGTCGTTTAGGTTGGATTTAGGTTTTTTAGTTGAAATTTTATGTTTTGAATGTTATATATGTGAATGTTTAATTTTTTTCCTACTTCTTGTTTTGGTCTAGTTCTGATGGTTTTTTTTATATGGATTCAGGTCTTGGGGAGAGGGTGTCCAGGGGTTTGGGTGTGTCCAGTGAGGTGGCGAGGTTTCTAGGGGTGTTGGAGGGATGTTCGTTGGGGTGGGGATGTCTGGGGTGTCCATGGGGGTGGGAGGGTGTACATGAGGGTGGAAGGGCTATCCATGGGAGTGGGGGGTTGTCCAAGGGGTTTCTAGTGGTGTGGGGGAGGGGGGTGTCCAGTGGGGTGGGCAAATTTCCGGGGGTGTGGGAGGGTTGTCCAGTGGGGTGGGGGTGTCCATGTTGTCCATGGGGGTGGGAGGGTGTCCAGGAGGGTGGGAGGGCTATCCAAAGGAGTGGGGGTTGTCCAGGAGTGTGGGGGTTGTCCAGGGGTGTCCATGGGTGTGGGGGTGTCCAGGGGGTGGGGGTTACTAGGGGTGTGGGAGGGATGTCCAATGCGGTGGGGGTGTCAAGGGGGTCCATGGGGGCGGGGGTATCCAGGAAGGTGGGGGGTTGTCCAAGGGGTGGGGGATATCCAGGAGGGTGAGGGCTTTCCATGGTGTCCAGGGGTGTGGGGTTGTCTAGTGGGGTGGGGGTTCTAGGGGTGTCGGAGGGTTTTCTAGTGGGGTGGGGGTGTCCAGGGTGTCCATGGTGGTGGGAGGGTGTCCAGGATGGTGGGAGGGTTGTTCGGGGGAGTGGGGGTTTTCCAGGAGGGGTGGGGCTATCTAGGGGGTATCCAGGGGTGTAGGGGTGTCCAGTGGGGTGGGGGTTTCTAGGGGTGTGGGAGGGTTTTCCAGTGGGGTGGGGGTGTCTAGGGTGTCCATGGGGGTGGGAGGGTGTCTAGGAGGGTGGGAGGGTTGTCCAGGGGTGTGGGGGGTGTCCAGTAGGGTTGGGGGTTTCCAGGGGTGTGGGAGGGATGTCCAGTGGGGTGGGGTTCTAGGGTTTCCATGGGGGTGGGAGGGTGTACAAGAGGGTGGGAGGGATCTCCAAGGGATTGGGGGGCTATCCAAGAGGTGTCCTAGGGTCTGGGGGTGTCCAGTGGGGTGGGGGGTTCAAGGGGTGTGGGAGGGCTGTCCAGTGGGGTGGGGGTGTCGAGGGTGTCCATGGGGGTGGGAGGGTGTCCAGGAGGGTGGGAGGGCTATCAAGGGGAGTGGGGTGTTGTTCCAGAGGGTAGGGGCTGTCGAGGGGGTTTCTAGGGGGTGGGGTGTCTAGGGGTGGGGGGGTTTCCAGCGGTGTGGGAGGGTTTTCCTGTAGGGTGGGGGTGTCTAGGGTGTCCATGGGGGTGGGGGTGTCCAGGAGGGTGGGAAGGCTGTCTAGGGGTGGGGATTGTCTGGGAGGGTGGGGGATATCCATGGGGTGTCCAAGGGTGTGGGGTGTCCAGTGGGGAGGGGGGTTTCTACGGGTGTGGGAGGGTTTTACAGTGGGATGGGGGTGTCTGGGGTGTCCATGGGGGTGGGAGGGTGTCCAGGAGGGTGGGAGGGAAGTCTAGGGGAGTGGGGGCTATCTAGGAGGGGTGGTGGCTATCCAAGGGGTATCCAGAAGTGTGGGGGTGTCCAGTGGGGTGGGGGGTTTCCAAGGGTGTGGGAGGGTTTTCTAGTGGTGTGGGGGTTTCTGGGGTGTCTATGGGGGTGGGAGGGTGTCCAGGAGGGTGGGTGGGTTGTCCAGGAGGTGGGGGTTGTCCAGGAGGGTGGGGGTTGTCCAGGGGTGTGGGGTGTCTAGTTGGGTGGGAGGGTTTCCAGGGGTGTGTTAGGGTTGTACAGTGGGGTGGGTGTCTAGGCTGTCCATGGGGGTGGGAGGGTGTCCAGGAGGGTGGAAGGGTTGTCCAGGGGAGTGGGGGTTGTCCAGGAGGGGTGGGGCTATCCAGGGGTGTGGGGGTGTCCAGTGGGGTGGGGGGTTTCCAGGGGTGTGGGAGTGTTGTCTAGTGGGATGGGAAAGTCCATGGGGGTGGGAGGGTGTACAAAATGGTGGGAGGTCTGTCCAGGGGTGTGGTGGTGTCCAGTTGGGTGGGGGGTTTCCCGAGGTGTGGGAGGGTTTTCTAGTGTGTTGGGGGGTTTCCAGGGTGTCCATGGGGGTGGGAGGGTGTCTAGGAGGGTTGGGGATGTCCAGGAGGGTGGGTGGGATGTCTAGGGGTGTGGGGGTGTCTAGTAGGGTGGTGGGTTCTAGGGGTGTGGGAGGGATATCCAGTGGGGTGGGATGACTGTCCAAGGGTATAGGGGGATTTCCAGTGGGGTGGGGGTTTTCCAGGGGTGTGGGAGGATTGTCTAGTGGGGTGGGGTCTGTAGGGTGTCCATGGGGGTGGGAGGGTGTTCCGGAGGGTGGGAGGGCTTTCTAGGGGAGTTGGGGTGTCTGGGGTGTCCATGGGGGTGGGAGGGTGTACAGGAGGGTGGGGGTTGTCCAGGAGGGTGGGGGCTATCCAGGGGTGTGGGGGTGTCTAGTGGGGTGGAGGGTTCTAGGGGTGTGGGAGGGCTATCCAGGATTATGGGGGTTTCCAGTGGGGTGGGGGGGTTCCATGGGTATGGGAGGGTTGTCCAGTGGGGTGGGCTGTTTTTGGTCTAGTTTCGGTCTGGTTTTGTTCTGTTTTTGGTCTGTTTCATGTTTTATTTTGCAGGGTATAGTTCTGGTTGAACGGTTTTAATAAAAAAATTGTTTTTACATCAGTTATTTTATAACTAATGTAAAAAATGCATGTTTATGGGTTTTAACGTCAGTTATTTGAAAACCAACATAACAAATGCATGGTAATGGGTTTTTACATTGGTTATTTCATAACCGATGTGATAAATGGAATGAAAATAGGTTTTTACATTAGTTATTATTTAACCAGCCTGAAAAACGATTGGCAGACTAGTTTATTACATCGGTTATGAACTTAACCAACATGATAGACTGTTTGGAGTCGCATTTTATTATGTCAGTTATTATATAACAAATGTGAAAAATTAGATACCATGTTGGTTATTTGAAACCCCTCATAATAAATCACGACTCTGAAGCATTTTCCACGTTTCTTTTATGAACCGACATGAAAAACGCTTCAGATTATTATTTTTTTACATCAATTTTAAAATAACTGCCATAAAAACAATATTTATAACGTCTCCTATAATAACTTCAACCAAAATCTGATATAAAAAGTAAAAAATAACCACCGTAAAGAATGTTTTTTACATTAGTGAATCCAACTCTTCTATACTGGAAGTCTTGTGACCTAAACAACACTTTTCAAAGATAGTGGATTTCATGTGTAGAATCAAAGTGAAGTATTTTATGAATATATAGATTCTAAACTATAACATATAGATATTTTAGAATTTTTATGTATTAGTGGATTTTTTGGCTGCTTCTGATCAGTATGTTACCACTAAAATCAACATAGGAGTCCATATCCTCTTCATTAAGTTTGTCTATTCCAAGTGCGATGCACATGAACGGTCTTCATTATGGTAATATCTTGTTCCCTTTGATCTATGGGACAATATTTGGATTGTCAAAGGATATTTAAACATCACTCTTGACCCATCAGAAAATAAGGTAGGTGGATCTTACTCATGGAAGGAGAACCAGGATTTCTGGGGATTCTTATCACACACAAGTCTCTCAGATATTGGATACATAGGTGACCGTTTAACTTGGTGCAGTAATTAGAGAGTACGAATATGAATCTAGTGAAGATAAGATTTTTCACTGGATAACCTCCATGTGATACCCTCCTTTATGACATCAAAGGTATCACATCTTTTAATGGCCTTGTATGATCACTCTCCTCTTCTAGTGTAGTTATCTTCAAGATATGAAAGAAGTGGCCGCTTATGCTTCTCAGCAATATTTCCATCCATTTCAAGTTATCATAAGGTTGTTGAATCATCTTGGAACAAGCTATCATAGGGGAGTCTATGGATTTTTCTTCACAAAAAATTGAGGTGTCTTAACGAAGATCTCCATTCTTGGATAAGGAACCATCCCTCTCCCAATAAATATCTAGAGTATTTAAAATTAGAGATAGAATGGATGGATTTTAACTTGAAGAACAGTTGGGATGATTCTCTTTTCAATGATCATGTACTTAAGAACACCATGGCAGAGTGGGTTCTAGAGCATGAGAATTCAACACAGGATCAATCTATAGTGAAGTGGTTTTGAGAAGTTGAAAAAAATATGGTCTTCATTCATGAATTCATCAAATAGAAATTGTAATTCATCTGGTATAACATACATCAGGAGGATGGTAACTTCACAATTGATCATGAAAAGGTGTGTGGTATGGTTGAATCTCTTTTCAAGACCCATATAGTAGGGATAAATCCTTATATTTTTTATGGGTACCTGAGAGGCCATGCGGATCTATTCAATGTCATTCCTTGTGTGGTGTTTTCCCGTGAAAAATTCATTTTGGAATCAGTACCAGAAAAATAGAATACCCATTAATAAGTGTTATCTCTTGACCTTACAAGTGGTCCTGGTCATGATGGTTTCATAGGGTCTTTTTACATTGTTTCCTAGGATCATGTTAAAAATTATTTAGACACAACATTTCAAGATTCCTTTCATGGAGGTAGCATCCCTTATGTGGAAAGTGCCACCTATCTAGTTTTGATTCCTAAAATCAAGGACCCTTTCTACCTAAAGTACTACAGGCCCATAAGTCTATGTAATTTCCATTATAAATTATTTTATGGTGTGATCAATAGACACCATTCCAAGTTTCTTCCTCATTGGATCATAAAAGAGAAACGCAACTTTTTCAAGGGAATAATCATCCATAGTGTCATTGGTTTTCCGCAAGAGATGATAAGTGACTTAAATAAAAAATTACTTGGCTCAAATATTGGTATCAAATAGGATGTGAATAATTATTATGATTGGCTTTAATGGTCCTTATTTCTGAAGGTTCTCTCTAATATGGGATTCTGAGGTGTGATCTCATTTATTTTGTTTATATGTTTTATCTCTCCATGGATGTCTTTCTTCTATCCTGGAAATAATTTTGGTTTGTTTAAATCTTCTTTGGGAATAAGGTAAGGAGATCAATTATCTCTTGTTTTTGGATGATACCATTATTTTCATCAGATGAATAAAATAATCAATTCATGGTATCATCAAGGTGTTGGATGAATATTTCTTCTAGAATTTACAACTCATGAACCAAGATAAGAGAAGCATATTCATCTCCATTCGGTGTCTATATAGAAGGGTGTGAGTCTTGGAATCAAACCTGGGAATTCATAGGAGATGTTTTCCAAGGGAGTATCTCAGCACTCCAATTTATTCAAACCGGCTTCGACTCCAACACATCAACAAACTGGTTGATCATATTACTAGTTGCATTTCAAATTAGAAGATTCATTTTTTATCATCCAGTGGAAGAATAACTTTGGTTAACAATGTCCTCCCATCCACTCACATACACATGTTATCCTATCTCAAATTGTTGAATGATTTTATCTTGATTATTAAAAACATAGTGGTTTCTTTCATTTGGGATGTTCATTTTGAGGGTAGGAATCACTAGTCTTCATGTACAAGACTTTCTAAATCAGCATAAGAGGGAGGAATCAACATTAGGAGTATATTGAACATTATGTATGACATGCATGAAAAAAATTCGGAGAAGGTCATCAAGGGTTGAAAACTATGGGGAATGTTCATTCATAACAAATATTTCAATTCGCATAATCCATGAAAGGGAAATATCTTCTTATAATGTATGGTTTAATCTCATAACCCCTTCCTCGATACCCATGTACATTGGATCGTTGAATGGGTTGACATCAACTTCAGGCACCAAAATTTGGTTGGAAACATCATCAGATTCTTAGGGTTTCCTTCTCTATATATATACATTAATCAAGCTAGTAGGTACAAGGATTTCATCCAGGCTATCTTAAACAAGGATTAGTGTGCATGTTTTGATATCATTACTTTGAATACAAACTCGGATAAATGTTTTTTCACTAACTCTTCATATTGTGATTTCTCGATGAAATATTATCATAGGGTGTCTCAATACATGATCGATTTGGATTTCTAGGGAGTGCTTCTATGGTGCAAGGAAATCCCTAAAAATCTAAACTTTCTTTTTTGGTGTATCAGGAACCAAGATCTTTCCCTGAATGATAATTTCCAACACCTTGGTATTCATCTGGAATCCAAGTTCACAAGCTAGAGTGAACCCAGCATTGAAACTCCATTGAATATATTTTTTGAAGGTAAATGGGAGAAAATCACATGGTACTTGTTTGGGAGCTTCACTGGTCTTTCCTCCCTAACCAATGCAGGTGTCAACTTCCTAGATTCATGGTTCCAAGGTGAAGGGACTAACAACAATGACAACAAGGAGAGAGTCCTCATCATTTTATCTGGAAGCTAGAATATCTAGAAGGTGAGAAATTTAGAAAGAAAGGGGGGATTAAAGTTGAACACTGATGGATAATACAATATGGGAGTCATGCTAGGTGGTGGTATCATATGATAAATTTGAGGCTCCATTATTGTAATGACTCGAATTTTTATCAAAGGAAATTCCCTTATTATAATTATGTCATATGATATAAATACAAAATAGAACATAATAAAATATTTATAAATAATTAATTAATGAAATAAAAAGTATTTCTAGAAGTTAAGGAACCTATATCGATGAATAGTAACTTGACTTTGGAAGAGTAATGTGACCCTTATGAATTGTAAACTAGCCAATTGACTAGTAACCTTGCTAATGAAAGTATAAATATAATTTATTCCTCTTATAAGTGACAATATTATATAATTATATCATATTATAAGTAAATAAATATTTTTAAATTATTAATTAAGTGTGGGTATTTTTGTAAGTCATAAATATTTAATTACAATTTTTTAAATAATTTAATAATTTAAAAAATTTATTTTCATTAAATTTATTCATAAAATAATATTTTGATGCCTTATTATCATGGTATAATTTTATGAGACCTTAATTAATTTTTTAAATTGTTAAAAAGGCAGTTTTGATTTTAAAATTTGTATTTTCCAAGTAAATAATGGTTTTAATTAAAAATTATATTTATCATATTTAGAAAATTATTTTCATAAAATGGAGTTCATTTTTGAATTATGCACATAAAAATGGTTAGGATGACTTTTTGAGATTTTTCTAAAATACATGAATTTTTTGTAAATAGTGAAATATGGTAATTTACAGTATAAGTAAATAAATGAATTTTTGAGTCATGCTTGAGTCATGGATGATTTAAGTGACCATTGTTAAGAATTCACATGAAGTGGGGGTGTTGTCTAGTGGGTGATGGGGATTTCCATGGGTAGGGGTGTCAAGGGGTGTGGGGGGTGGTGTCCAGGGTTGAGTGGTCTATCCATCCAATGGGGTAGGGGTGTTAAGGGGGTGGGGGTGTCCCGAGGGGTGGAGGGTTGTCTAGAGGGATGTGGGGTTGTCCAAGGGGTGGGGGATGTCTAGAGGGTTGGGGCTATCTAGGGGGTGGGGGCTATCTAGAGGGGAGGGGATTTCCAAGGGGGGTGGTGGTGTCCAGGGGGTGTCCAAGGGGGTGCAGGTGGTGTCCAGGGGGTGAGGGAGCTTTATAATGGGGTAGGGGTGTCCAGGGGGTGGGGGGTGTCCAGGGGGGTTTCCAAGGGGGTAGGGGTGGGGTTGGTGTCCAGGGGGTGAGTGGGTTGCCCAAGGGGGTATGGGGTGTCCAAGGGGTGGGGGTGGTGTCCAGGGGGTGAGGGGGATTCCCAAGGGGGTGGGGTGTCCAGGGGGTGGGGGTGGTGTCCAGGTGGTGAGGGGACGCATAGGGGGTGGGGTGTCTAGGGGGTGTCCAAGGGGTTTTGGGGAAGGGGTGGTGTTCAGGGGGTGGGGTGTCCAGGGGGTGGGGGTGGTGTCCAGGTGGTGAGTGGGCTATCCAAGGGGCATGGGGTGTCCAGGGGTGGGGGATGTCCAAGGGGGTAGTGGTGTCCAGGGGGTGAGGGGGATTTTGAAGGGGGTGTGGGTGTCCAGGGGTGGGGGTGGTGTGTAGGGGTTGAGGGGGTTGTCTCGGGGGTGGGGGTTTTCCAAAGGGTTTGGGGGGATTTCTAGTGGTGAGGGCTTTCCCAGGGGGTGGTGGTGTCCAGGGGGTGTCCAAGGGGGTGGGGGTGGTATCCAGGGGTGAGAGGGCTTTCCAAGGGGGTGGGGTTGTCCAGAGGGATTTGAGAGTTATCCGAGGGTGGGGGTTGTCCAAGGGGGTGGAGGTTTTCAAGGGGTGTCCAAGGGCTGGAGGTGTCTTGGGGGGTGAGTGTGCTTTACAAGGGGGTGGGGGTGTCCAGGGGGAGAGGGTGGTGTCCAGGGGGTGATGGGGTTGTCTAGGGGGTGGGGTGTCCAATGGGGTAGGGTGTCCAAGGGGTGTCCAATGGGGTAGGGTGTGGGGGGTGGTGTCTAGGGGGTGAGGGGGATTTCCAAGGGGGTAGGGGTGCCCAAGGGGTGGGGTGGCGTCTAGGGGGTGAGGGGGTTGTCCAAGGGGGTGGGGTGTCCAAGTGGGTAGGTGGTGTGGGGTGGTGTTCAGGGGGTGGGGGTGTCCTGGGGTGTGGTGTCCAGGGGGTTAGTGGGTTGCCCAAGGGGGTATGGGGGTATCTAGGGGGTGGGGGTGTCCAGAGGGGGTGGGGTGTTGTTTAGAGGGTGGGGGAGTCCAGGGGTGCATCCTAACCATGCGCAGTGCCCGAGTTCTTTAAAAATTTATTTTTTACTATTTCCCATATTGAATTTTAACACAAAAACGCCTCTTTCTGCCCCATTTGGAACATGAATCCCTAGGATTATCCTCCTCCCCTTCTCCATGCCTCTCACCTCCTTCCAATGGTGATTCCATGTGGTTTCTACAAGTTTGGGGATGATTTTTTTGTATAATATCCTCTTTCTCCCTCTTCTTCCTTCTTCCTTTTTCTTCTTAGTTGTGCTTATTCATTGATTCATTTTTTCCAGGGTTCTGGTTTCTTTGTTTCTAACTTTAGGGTTTTTTCTTATTATGGTTCTTCTTAGTATTCCTTCCTCATTTGGACCTTCTTGAAGTCGTTTTGTGTGGTCATCATTGAAGGTGTCTTGGATTGAGGTAGGTTTCCCTATGTATTGGCCTTTAAATTTAAGAATCATTTATTTCTTGATGTTTATAACTTGATTTGATACTTGTTAAAAATATATAATTTTTTGAAAGATTACTTGAATTAAATCAAGTTGCATTCTAGTTGAATTAAATATTTTGGAATTATTTTACATATCCCTGCACAACACGTGTTTGATTAAAAGCTCAATTGGCCCTTATAAGTGGTTTATGATTTCCAAATGATGTTGTTCCTTTTTACATGTGTTTCAAATATTTCATGGATTCCTAAATGGGGTGTTTGGATACTTTTGAAAACGTTTTTCTTTTAAAATAATGGGTGTGGACCGGTTGGCACTTTCAGAAAGTGGTTTTTCTTTGGAAAACTCTTCTTGGAATGTGTCTCTTGCCTTATCATTATTAAAAGGCATTGGAATTTCCTTGGTATGGGACTTCCATTGTGCATTGATGGCCGTAAGGAAAGGGTAATTCCTTGGAGTGGTGTTTTGGGGTAATTCTTGTGGGTGTGTGGCTCATGTGTGTCTTTTTCTTGTTATTTATATATGGTTGATTGTTCGATACTCCTCGGATCACCCCAATTTTATATATAACATGGTAACCTATAATTTTTAGTGGATTATTTGAGAATGCATGATGCACTAGTTTAAGATTATGCTTTGGCTAATTGAATCTTAGTATAAACACGCTCTGCTTTGGGGATGGTTCCCCTCATGCGTTAGGGCTATTTGATTGCATCAGGCATGCCAAAAGGATGGATTATGTTACAATATGTTCTAGATTTTCCCCTAATCTCCTAGGTATTACCATGTTCTCTGACACTTGTTTATTCATGGAGGATAATCTAGGTGCCACAACTGGTATGGTTACTTGAATAATGCATACCCATTGCCCTCATTATGTCATCATTGATTATGCTCCAAAATTGTGGTGTTTCTCTTTGGTAAAATTGAATGCTTGGTTTTAAATGTTTTTATAAGGATTATTTTTAGAAAAACTATGTTTATTTTCCTGTATTTCAAACTAGCAGCAAATGAGTCTTTTATTTAAATGAAATGCATAAGGACGACCCCTACCCCCTTGGACACCCCCCTACCCCCTTGGACACCCTAGAGAGCACCCTACCCTTGTGGATAGTCCTTACCCCCTTGGATAGCCCCCACCTCCCCCCCCCCCCCTAGATAGCCCCTACCCCACTTTCTAGGTATATATATTTCCCAATGGTTTCATTGAAACCGTTGGAATATTTTAACTTCAAGTAGTCTATACCAACGGTTCCTATAGAATCGTTGGTATAGGGATATTGCAATGACCATCATGCCAAAGGTGTGTGAAACCATTGGGGTATTCTATACCAGCAGTTTTAGGGGCTATTCCAATGGTTTCAAATTGTTGGGATATGTGTAATTTTCAGTAGTGAATGTATACATATTTTAATATTTACCCTTCATATATATTTTTTACGGAAGGGTGAATTTGGTATCCAGTTACACCAGGATGTATTCTTTGTGTACCTTAAGAAGAAAGGATCCAAGATGAATTTAAAACTGTTATATCTAACTATATTTTCTTTTTAAAATCATTTTCATGCATATTATTTTCAAATACGCAGAGATTTGTTTTATATTTCAAAATTGTTTTACATTTAAATTATGATATTTTTCATACAAATATATATTTGTATTATCTTAACAAGATGTATAATTTTGATATTTGTTATAGGTAATAATGATTCAAAGTTTTATTATGGAACATCGAATGAGTAATGAATATGAGGAAGGTATTGATACCTTTTTTGAATTTTCTAAACGAAATGTTCCAAGCAATGACATTTTTTCTATCCATGCCTGAAATTTTTTAATATGAATAAGTAGAAAAGTATAGAGATCAAAGATAATCTGATTTGTCATGGTTTTAATCTAACTTATAGCCCTTGGATTTGGAATGGTGAAACTGTACAGAATGTTAGATCTACTGATGATGATGATTTGGAAGATGGTAACTCTGATGGAATTGAAGAAATGATCTGTGATATTACAACAGAACAAATTGAGATAGAACCATCAGTTGTGCCTCTATATGGTGATGTTGAAAAACCATTGTATCTTTGTTGTATGGATTTTACGGTTTTGTTGGCGGTTTTAATATTGGTTAACCTGAAGTTGAAACATGGATGGAGTGACAGAATATTTATAGAGCTACTATAATTGTTGAAATATATTCTTCCAAAAGACAACAATCCTCCAGATTCACATTATTAGGCCAAGAAAATATTATGCCCAATGGGATCGGGATACAAGAAAATACATGCATGTCTAAATGACTATGTGATATATAGGAGGGAATATGAATTTATTTTAGAGTGTCCTAAATGTGGGACATCACGGTATAAGTTGAAAGAAAAATCATAGGCTGATGTAGAGATTACAAATATCTCTTCCAAGGTATTTTGGTATCTTCCTATAATTCATCATTTGAAACGTTTATTTGATAATTCACATGATAAAAAAAGGTTAAGATGGCATGCTGATGAGTGGATATGTTATGGAAAAATACGTCATCCAGCTAATTTTCCACAATGGAAGAAAATTGATGAGAAGTATCCTATATTTTGAAATGAAATTAGAAATCTCATACTAGGGTTGTGCACAGATGGAATGAATCCATACTGAACCCTCGGTAGCACACATAGTTCATGGCCTGTTTTATTGGTAATTTACAACCTCTCTTATGAAGTTTTTATACAGCGCAAATATGTCATGTTGAGTATAATGGTCTCTCGTCCAAAGCAAGTCGAAAATGATATTGATGTTTTCTTATCACCATTGATTGATGATTTTAAACTTTTATGGGAGGATGGTATTAGGGTTTATGATTCTTATAAAATGGAATATTTTCAACTGCATGCAGTGCTTATGTTCACTATAAATGAATTCCTGTCATATGGAAATTTGTTTGGATACAGTGTTAAGGGACATAAAGCATGTCCAATTTTCGAACAATAGACTTCATATTTTCAATTTCATCATGGGGGTAAAATAGTGTACATGGGTCATTGAAATATTTTGCCTATGGATCACTCTTATAGAAGACTAAAAAATTCATTCGATGGATTAAAAGAATTTAATATTGCTCTAAAACATTTATCCCTTGATGAGTATTTTGAGAGGGTGTAAACCCTTGCTGTGACATTGGGAAAGACACAGAAATATGGTAATGATAGGCATATTTGGAAGAAAAGTTCAATATTTTTTGAGATACCATATTGGAGATATCATAAAGTGAAACATAATATTGATTTCATGCATGTGGAGAATAATATATGTAACAGTTTGATTGGAACATTTCCAGATATTAAAGGAAAGAAAAAAAATATGGTTTGAATGCATGATTAGACTTAATATCAATGTGAATGCATTTGGAGTTAGCTCCCAATTCTAATAGAAGATGAACATTCTTCCCCCATCTTGTCATCTATTATCCATGAGGAAGAAAATTAGCGTTTGTCAGTGTCTTCATGATATCAAAGTGCCTCAAGGTTATTCTTCAAATGTAAAAAATTTTGTCGCTTTGAAGTATTTTAAGTTGATAGGTATGGAATCTAATTTGTGTCACATCATGATGCAACAACTTATACTAGTTGCATTGCGTGGAATATTTCCCATCCATGTTAGAAAAACTATAATGAAGTTGTGTTATTTTTTCAATTCAATTTGTAATAAGGTGGTTAATGTGAATGATTTGAACATTTTGTAAAAGGATACAATTTATATACTTTGTCAATCAGAAATGTATTTTCCTCCATCTTTTTTTGATATAATGGTGAATTTAATGAATCATCTCGTTCGAGAAATAATTCTTTATGGACCTCTATATCTTTATTGGGTGTATCCTTTTGAAAGTTATATAAAAATATTGAAGGGGTATGTTGAGAATACATATCGACCTGAAGCCTCCATTATTGATAAGTATATTTCTGAGGAGGTTGTGGAGTTTTTTAAGAGCTACATGGATATGGCGGAGCAGATAGGTTTGCCTCTATATCTCCATGAATGATTTAATACTGAGGGAAAGGGGATTCATAGCTAGAAAGTCAAATCATTGTCAACTGAACAGATGAAGAAGTTATCATTATACATCTTGAATAATATAGTTGATGCTCTACTGTATATCACATTGCATGTTAATGAGTTGAAACAAAGTCATCCAAATAAGAAAGAAATGTGGATTTTGAATGAACACTACCATTTTTTTTATGGTTTAAAAAACCTTGCTTGGTCGATCAGATGTATCCGAGACATTAATATGGTTAGTGGGTTGTCCATGTTTAAATGTGATAACATGATCCAATTATTACATTAGTGTCTATACATTTCATACGAAATATTAGGACAACATAAGTGCAGTTCAGAATAGTGGTGTATTGGTGTTTATAGAAGCAATGCATTTTTTGAGTTCTAAAGACAAAAACCCAATTTCTGCATCAACTGCATATTATGGAGTCATTGAAGAAATATGGTAGGATGGTTACTTTAAAATTAAAGTTCCTATTTTTAACTACAAATGGTTTATTGGTAACAACAGTTTCAGACACGATGAATTTGGAATGACAGTTGTTAATCTAAATATATTGGAATACATGTTAGATTCTTTTATAATGGAAACACAAGCAAAACAGATTTTCTATATTGTTGATCAATTAGATATGCAGTGGTCTATTGTTTTACAAGATAAAAAACAATATGTTGGTGAGGATAAACTTGATGAAGATATTGATTTATGTGAGATCCCTACTTCCATGGAAAGATTATTAGAACATAATGGTGATCATGTTGAAGACATGGTTTGTGCCATAAGAAACGATCATGGCGAAGGAATTTGGAAAAACAGTCCATTTGTATATTCCTAATATTACAGGTAACATATGTTTATTTCTTTTTTACATTTATTATTTTCATAAAATGTTAGATATTGTAATTTTTTTATTTATTAAAACACGTATTAAAACAAATAGGTAGAAGTTTTTGTTTATTTTAATTTTGTTTAGTTTAGTTTATCATCTTTACCATTATGTAAATTATATATCTATTATTTTTATTGAATGACAATTACTTTACCATGTTTACTATGTTTTCCATGTTTACCATGTTTACCATGTCTACCATGTTTACCATGTTTACCATAGTTTACCATATTTTACCTTTATGTAACTTATATATTTTTGGATTTTTTTGAATGATAATTACACTACCATTTTTACCATGTTTACCATTGTTTAACATGCTTACCATATTAACCATGTTTACTATTATGTAACTTAGTTCAAATTTCCATTTTCTGTTTATATTAGTACTGTAGTATTTTAATTTGTATATTTGTGAACTAATGTTTGTTTTTTTGATTTGAAGGATAATGACAGATCAATCAGTTGATCAAACACATGACTATGGAGATGAGCATAATGATCATTCCTCTAGGGAAGAAAATTAAAATTCTCATCTTGATGTTCCTCAATCTTCCTCATGTGCTCTCATACCGACAAAGAAGAGTTCAAGAGTTGTTAAACATGGGTGCACACATTTACCAAAATTATCCCTTGCCTGTACACAGGACCAGAGGATACTTATTGAGTTTGATGAGAATGATATTCCTAGAGGTACAAATGCAAAAGATTTTAAGAGTTTTATATCAGCTCATGGTAAGAGAAAAGCAATCATTTTGTATGATGATTGGAGAAGTGTGGAAAAAATAATAATATCTGAGTTGTGGGAGACAATTTTCATAAGATCTTTTTTATTGTTTTCCTATTCTTTAAATTTTTCTAGTATAATATGTTTTACCTCCTCTTTATCAGATGATATTTGATATTCTTGACACTAGAGGAGTCGGGAAGAAATTCTAATTGATGGATTCTAGGAGATGGAGGTATTTCAAATCAACCCTCACATATGATTTAATTTTTGGTCATGGGAGTCATGACAATCCATGTCATATATATCCTTTCATAGATGAAGAGACATGGACACTGTTTGTTGAAAGTAGAAGAAAAGATTCATTTTTTATAAGAGAAATGTATACTTTTATAAGCTTTATAATGTAAATGATCTTATTAATTTTTTGTTAATGATTTATTATTCTTAATTTATAGAAAATAGGTACATCTCATTAGGATATCCAATCCAAAAATTTATACCCTCGTAGTTTATCTCGGGGAGGGTATACATTATTGGAAGAATAAATGATGACCGAAAATTTACAAAAACTAAGAGTTGAGTATTCAAGCTCTGGAGATGTTTCCCCTCCATCCCCTCTATCTAGAGATGAAAAATGGAAGAGAGATCGGATTGGGAAAAGGGGGAAATGTCTTTAAGAATATTCGAGAATCGTAGTAGAGAGGATTGTAAGATATTTATTTTATTTATTTAACTTAAATATATTCTTTATATAATTTAAATCATTACAGAAATGTTCAATTAATTAATAAAAGATTCTCTTTATGAGTAGATCTCACAGGGGGCATTTACAGCTGCTGGGAGGCAAGATATTTTATTTTCAACATTGGGAAAGCCCAAACATACTGTTCATGTACGAGGATATCTGAAAAGTGTATTGGTAAGAAAAGTGTTTCCACGTTATTCAACTTCTTCCATTGAGGGTGTTTATAAAAAAATAGAATCCTTGGAGGCTGAATTTCATAATATTAATGTGACGATGGAGGAAAATATTAGAGCATCGGTACAGTCTATGTTTGCAGACATGCGAAGAAAATTTCAGACTACAACTCTCACTCCTCCACCTCCCCCTGTAGACCCCATTATTAATCCTCCACCTCTTCCAATATCTCCCACTCTCCCAACTCAGCCTACGAACCCCATTTTTTATCGTACTCCTCCACCACATCTTCCTACTTATTGCGAGTTGTATGTTGATGATCCTCAACATCATATAGTTTCATATGGGCTGGTATATTGTATAGGAGATACATTTCATCATCAACAGTTAGAGGTAGAGAATCATAGGGTAACTGTACAGGATATTATAGATAGATCATCTCTAGTACCATTACCTATAGATGAGGTGACGATAGTTGGACATAGTATCGGCCATTTTTTAATTTTTCCATCCAGACTTTTGTGACTCATTACCATAGAGGTATGTATGTTATATCTTCTATTTTATTTTTTTTATTAAAGTTGTTTTAACATTTGAAAACTAATATATTTTTCTATTTTTTTATACAGAATACTTCAAAGGTAAAGAAATACTATATAGACAACAACAAAAAAATGGTCATGACATCAGATACAGATTCTAGTAGTCTTGACAGATTTCCATGATATTCAAATTTCTTGGTGGATCGTTATGAGTTTCCAATGGAAGCTCATGTTTGTGGATGTGTAATAAATGTGGGGATTCTGAAAAATTATATCATGGAGCTTTTTACTAGAGATAAGTTGGGAATCAATGTGGTGTAAATTTATTCCATGTAAGTCTTAAAACCTTTTCCCTACGTTATATTTATTAAAAATGTATACTTATGTCTCTTTTGTATTAGGTATATTTATAACATATATGAGAAGAATGAGCGGATAAATGTATATAGATTCATGGACCCTCATTTGATTTCCCCTGAAGCACATGCATTGGATGAGGAACAAAGAATGCTTTATATTGCTGAAATATTTGAACAGAATATAACCACACAGTATTGGATTATGATTTTTTGTGTGAAGTATGAAACATATATCTGGAAAAGAGTTCATTATCTTTTAACATAGAAAACCACTAACCTTAAATTTTCTTTTATCAGTGATCATTGGATGTTAGGTGTTTTTTTAAGGGAGAAAACACTTTATTGGATATTCTATGTACATGGAGATTTGCGTGAAAGTTTTAAGAATATGTTGGAAAAGTAAGTTTAAATTTATTAATAGATTTATATATTATAATTAATTATAAATTTATCCCATTCATATTATTTTCTAACAGGGGATGGGTCTACTTTCAAAAAAACACAAAGAAAGGAGTCCCGAGATAAAATATGTAAAAGTAAAGGTAAATATCCATTTATAATTTTTGATTTCTTATGTTTTACATAAAAATAAATTTTTTAATTTAAACTCATTTAAACATAATTTTCATGAACAATAAGGTGTCGTCGAATGCGGAAATTATATGTTAAGATTTATGTATGAAATAATTACAACTAGAACACTTATGCACTTTGACCTAGTAATATTTACTTTTAAAAATTTCCATAATATTTCATTTTATTTATTCATTATACATGTTAACTATTATCCTTTTACTTTTTTGCTATTTGATGACCCTCAATCATATAGTTCTCAAGATTTCAGACACTTACAAGTGGAATGGTCAAATTATTTTACAGGTTTGATTGGATTTTAGTTTGTTTGTAGTGTAAAATGTAATTTTAAATATTTTTCATTATAATTATGTATTTATTAGTCGTTTAGGTTGGATTTAAGTTTTTTTAGTTGAAATTGTAAGTTTTGAATTTTATATATGTGGATGTTTAATTTTGGTCTACTTCTTTTTTTGATCTAATTCTGACAGTTTTTTGATATGGATTCTGGTCTTAGGGGGGAGGGTGTCCTAGGGTGTGGGGGTGTCCAGTGAGGTGGGGGGTTTCTAGGGGTGTTGGAGGGATGTAGGTTGGGGTGAGGGTGTCCAAGGTGTACATGGGGGTGGGAGGGTGTACATGAGGGTGGGAGGGCTATCCAGGGGAGTGGGGGCTGTCCAGAGGTTATCTAGTGGTGTGGGGGGTGTCGTGTGGGGTGGGAAATTTTCTAGGGGTGTGGGAGGGTTTTCTAGTGGGGTGGGGGTGTCCATGGTGTCCATGCGGGTGGGAGGGTGTCCAGGAGGGTGGGAGGGCTATCCAGAGGAGTGGGGGTTGTCCAAGAGGGTGGGGTTTGTCCAGGGGGTATCCATGGGTGTGGGGGTGTCCAGGGGGTGGGGGTTTCTAGGGGTGTGGGAGGGTTGTCCAGTGCGGTGGGGGTGTCAAGGGTGTCTATGGGGGTGGGGTGTCTAGGAAGGTGGGGGTAGTCCAAGGGGTGGGGGCTATCCAGGAGGGTGGGGCTATCCTGGGGTGTGGGGGTGTCTAGTGGGGTGGGGGGTCCAGGGGTGTGGGAGGGTTGTCTAGTGGGTTGGGGGTGTCCATGGTATCCATGGTGGTGGGAGGGTGTTCAGTAGGGTGGGAGGGTTGTCCAGGGGAGTGGAGGTTGTCCAGGAGGGGTGGGGTTCTCTAGGGGGTATCCAAGGGTGTGGGGGTGTCCAGTGGGGTGGGGGTTTCTAGGTGTGTGGGAGGGCTTTCCAGTGGGGTGGGGGTGTCTAGGGTGTCCATGGGGGTGGGAGGGTGTCTAGGAGGGTGGGAGTGTTGTCCAGGGGTGTGGGGGTGTCCAGTGGGGTTGGGGGTTTCCAGGGGTGTGGTAGGGTTGTTCAGTGGGGTGGGGGTATAGGGTGTCCATGGGGGTGGGAGGGTGTACAAGAGGGTGGGAGGGATGTCCAACGGAGTAGGGGGGTATCCAGGAGGTGTCCAGGGGTGTGGGGGTGTCTAGTGGGGTGGGGGTTCTAGTGGTGTGGGAGGGTTGTCCAGTGGGGTGGGGGTTTCCATGGTGTCCATGGGGGTGGGAGGTTGTCCAGGAGGGTGGGAGGGTTGTCAAGGGGAGTGGGGTGCTTTCCAGGAGGGTGGGGGTTGTCCAGGGGGTTTCTAGGGGTGGGGGGTTTCCAGTAGTGTTGGAGGTTTTTCCAGTAGGGTGGGGGTGTCCAGGGTGTCAATGGTGGGTGGGGGTGTCTAGAAGGTTGGGTGGGCTGTCTAGGGGGTGGGGCTGTCTGGGAGGGTGGGGGATATCCATGGGGTGTCCAGGGGTGTGGGGTGTCCAGTGGGGTGGGGGTTTCCAGGGGTGTGGGAGGGTTTTCTAGTGGGGTGGGGGTTTCCAGGGTGTCCCCGAGGGTGGGAGGGTGTCCAGGATGGTGGGAGGGTAGTCTAGGGGAGTGGGGGCTGTCTAGGAGGGGTGGGGGATGTCCAGGGTGTATCCAGAAATGTGGGGGTTTCCAGTGGGGTGGGGGGTTTCCAGGGGTGTGGGAGGTTTTTCCAGTGGGGTGGGGGGTTTCCGGGGTATCCATGGTAGTGGGAGGGTGTCCAGGAGGGTGTGAGGGTTGTCCATGGGGTGGGGGTTGTCCTGGAGGGTGGGGGTTGTCTAGGGGTGTGGGGGTGTCTAGTGGGGTAGGGGGTTTCCAGGGGTGTGGGAGGGTTTTCAAATGGGGTGGGGTGTCTAGGGAATCCCTGAGAGTGGGAGGGTTTCCAGGAGGTTGGAAGGGCTGTCAAGGGGAGTGGGGGATATCCAGGAGGGGTGGGGTTATCTAGGGGTGTGGGGGTGTCCAGTGGGGTGGGGGGGGGGGGTTCCAGGGTTGTGGGAGGGTTGTCTAGTGGGGTGGGGTGTCCATGGGGGTGGGAGGGTGTTTAGGAGGGTGGGAGGGTTGTCCAGGGGTGTGGTGGTTTCTAGTTGGGTTGGGGGGTTTTAGGGGTGTGGGAGGGTTTTCCAGTGGGGTGGGGGGTTTCCAGGGTGTCCATGGGGGTGGGAGAGTTTTCAGGAGGTTGGGATGGATGTCCAAGGGATTGGGGTTGTCTAGGGTGTCCATGATAGTGGGAGGGTGTCTAGGAGGGTGGGGGATGTTGAGGAGGGTGGGTGGGATGTCTAGGGGTGTGAGGGTGTCCAGTGGGGTGGGGGTTCTAGTGGTGTGAGAGGTTTGTCCAGTGGGGTGGGAGGGTTTTCCAAGGGTGTAGGGGATGTCCAGTGGGGTGGGGGGGGGGGTTTCAGGGGTGGGGGAGGGTTGTTTAGTGGGGTGGGGGTGTCTAGGGTGTCCATGGAGGTGGGAGGGTGTCCCAGAGGGTGGGAGGGCTTTCTAGGGGAGTGGGGATGTCTGGGGTGTCCATGGGGGTGGGAGGGTGTCCAGGAGGGTGGGGGTTGTCCAAGAGGGTGGGGGCTATCCAGGGGTGTGGGGGTGTCCAGTGGGTGGGGGTTCTAGGGGTGTGGGAGGTCTACCCAGGGTTGTGGGGGTTTCCAGTGGGGTGGAGGGGTTCCAGGGGTGTGGGAGGGCTATCCAGTGGGGTGGTCTAGTTTTGGTCTGGTTTTGGTTTGGTTTTGTTCTGCTTTTGGTCTGTTTCATGTTTTATTTTGCTGGGTATTGTTCTGGTTGAATGGTTTTATTAAAAAAAATTGTTTTTACGTCAGTTATTTTAGAACCAATGTAAAAAATGCATGTTTATGGGTTTTAACATGAGATATTTGAAAAATGACGTAACAAATGCATGGGAATGGGTTTTTACATTGTTTATTTCATAACTGAGGTAATAAATGGAATTGAAATAGGTTTTTATGTCGGTTATTATTTAACCAACGTGAAAAACGCTGGGCAAAATGGTTTATAACGTCGGTTATGAACTTAACCGACATGATAAACTCTTTGTAGGAACATTTTATTACGTCGGTTATTCTATAACAAACTTAAAAAAGTAGATACCACATCGGTTATTTAAAAACCCTCATAAAAAATCACAACTCTGAAGCATTTTCCCTGTTTTTTTATGAACCGACATGAAAAACGCTTCAGATTATTGGTTTTTACATCAGTTTTAAAATAACTACCATAAAAAAAATATTTATAACGTCTCCTATAATAACGTCATCCAAAATATGACATAAAAAATAAAAAATAACCATCATAAAAAAATGTTTTATGCACTAGTGAATCCAAATCTTCTATAGTGGAAGTCTTGTAACCTAAAAAAAACTTTTCAAAGATAGTGGATTTTATGTGTAGAATCAATGTAAAGTATTTTATGCATATGGAGCTTCTCAACTATAACATATATAAATTTTAGAATTATTATGTATCAGTGGATTTTTTGGCTACTTCTGATCAGTATGTTACCACTAAAATCAACATAGGAGACCATCTCCTATTCATTGAGTTTGTCTATTCTAAGTGCGATGCACATGAACGATCTTAATTATGGTAATATATTATGCCATTTGATCTATGGGACACTCTCTGGATTGTCAAAGGAGATTTCAACATCACTCTTAACCCATTAGAAAATAAGGGAGGTGGCTCTTACTCATGGAAGGAGATCCAGGATTTCTGGGGATTCTTATCACGCAAAAGTCTCTCAGATATGGGATACATAGGTGACCATTTTAACTTGGTGCAATAATTAGTGAGTAAGAAGATGAATCTAGTGAAGATTATATTGTTCTCTGGATATCCTCAATGTGATACCCTCCTTTATGAAATCAAAGGTATCACATCTCGTAATGGCCTTGTATGATCACTCTCCTCTTCTAGTGTAGTTATCTTCAAGATAAGAAATAAGTGGCTGCTTATGCTTCTCATCAATATTGCCTTCCATTTCAAGCTATCATCAGGTGGTTAAAATATCTTGGAACAAACTAGCATAGGGGAGTCTGTGGATTTGTCTTCATAAAAAATTGAGGTGTCTTAAAGAAGATCTCCATTCTTGGATAAGGAACCATCCCTCTCCCCATAAATATCTAAAGTCTTTAAAATTAGAGATAGAATAGATGTATTTTAACTTGAATAACAGTTGGGATTATTCTATTTTCAATGATCACGTCCTTAAGAAGAACACCATGGAAGAGTGGATTCTAGAGCATGAGAATTCAACACATGATCAATATATAGTGAAGTGGTTTTGAGAAGTGGACACCAATATGGTGTTCGTTCATGCATGCATCAAATAGAAATGGTAAGTCATCTATTCTAACATACATCAAGAGGATGGTAACTTCACAATTGATCATGAAAAGGTGTTTAGTATGGTTGATTCTCTTTTCAAGACCCATCTAGAAGGTATAAATCCTTATATTCTTGATGGGTACCTGAGAGGCCATGCAGATCTCTCCGATGTCATTCATTGTGTGGTGTTAGATAGTGAAAAAATCATTTTGGAATCAGTCCTAGAAAAATAGAATACCCATTAAGAAGTGTTATCTCTTGACCTTACAAGTTTTCCTGGTCTTGATGGTTTCATAGGGTATTTTTACATTGCTTCCTAGGATCATGTTAAAAATTATTTAGACACAGTATTGCAGGATTCCTTTCATGGAGGTAGCATCCCTTATGTTGAAAGTGCCACCTATCTAGTTTTGATTCCTAAAATCAAGGAACCATTTTACCTGAAGTACTATAGGCCCATAATTCTATGTAATTTCCCTTATAAATTATTCGATGGTGTGATCAATATGAACCTTTCTAAGTTCCATCTTCATTGGATCATAGAAGATCAACACAAATTTTTCAAGGGTATAACCATCCATGCTGTAATTGGTTTTCCGTAAGAGATGATAAGTGAATTAAATCAAAAAGTACGTGGCTCAAATATTGGTATCAAATAGTATGTGAATAATTATTATGATCATCTTGAATGGTCATTCATTCTGAAGGTTCTTTCTAATATGGTCTTCTCAAGTGTGACCTCATTTATTTTGTTTATATGTTTTATCTCTCCATGGATGTCTATCTTCTTTCCTGGAAATAATTGTGGTTTGTTTAAATCTTCTTTGGGAATAAGGTAAGGAGATCCATTGTCTCATGTTTTTGGATTATACCATCATTTTCTTCAAAGGAATAAAATAATCAATTCATGGTATCCACAAGGTGTTGGATGAATATTTATTCTAGAGTTTACAACTCATAAACCAAGACAAGAGAAGCATCTTCATCTCCATTTAGTGTCTATATAGAAGGGTGTGAGTCTTAGAATCCAACCTGGGAATTCATAGGAGATGTTTTCCCATGGAGTATCTCAGCACTCCAATTTATTCAAACAGGCTTCGACTCCAACACATCGACAAAGTGGTTGATCAGATTACTAGCTGCATTTCAAATTAGAAGAATCGTTTTTATCACTCTGTGGAAGAATAACTCTAGTTAACAATGTCCTCACATCCATTAACATGCATATGTTATCCTATCTCAAAGTGTCGAATGATGTAATCTTGATTATTTTAAACATAGTGGTTTCTTTCATTTGGGATTTTCATTTTGAGGGTAGGAATCTTTGGGCTTCATGTACGAGACTTTCTAAATCGGCATAAGATGGAGGAATCAACATGAAGAGTATATTGAACATTATGTATGACATGCATGAAAAAAATCATAGAAGGACATCGAGGGTCGGAAACTATGGGGAAAGTTCATTCCTAAAAAATATGTCAATTCACATAATCCATGAAAGGAAAATATCTTCTTATAATGTATGGTTAAATCTCATATCCCCATCCTCGATACCCATGTACATTGGATCGTTGGATGGGGTGACATCAACTTCTGGCACCAAAATTGGGTTGGAAACATGATCTTCTTCCTAGGGTTTCCTTCTCCACATATATACATTAATCAAGCTATTAGGTACAGGGATTTCATCTAGGCTATCTTAAACAAGGATTAGTATGCATGTTTTGATATCATTACTATGAATACAAACCTAGATAAATGTGTTTTCACAAACTCTTCATCATGTGATTTATCGATGAAATATTATCATAGGGTGTCTCAATATTTTATGGATTTGGATAGCTACGAAGTGATTCTATGGTTCAAGGAAATCCCTAAAAATCTCAACTTTCTTTTTTGGTGTATCAGGAACCAAGATCTTTCCATGAACGATAACGTCCAACACCTTGGTATTCATCTGGCATCCAATTTCACAAGCTAGAGTGAACCCAGCATTGAAACTCCATTGTATCTATTTTTTGAAGGTAAATGGGAGAAAAACACATGGTACTTATTTGGGAGCTTCACTAGTATTTCCTCCCCAACCAATATAGGTGTCAACTTCCTGGATTCATGGTTCCAAGGTGAAGGGACTAACAACAATGACAACAAGGAGAGAGTCCTAATCCTTTTATCTTCAAGATAGAATATCTATAAGGTGAGAAATATAGAAAGAAATGGGGGATTCAAGTTGAACGCTGATGGATAATACAATATGGGAGTCATGCTAGGTGGTGGTATCATATGAGAAAGTTGAGGCCCCATTATTGTAACGACTCGATTTTTTATCAAAGGAAATTCCCTTATTATAATTATGTCATATGTTATAAATATATAATATAACACAATAAAATATTTATAAATGATTAATTAATTAAATAAGAAGTATTTCTAGAAGTTAAAGAACCTATATCGATGAAATATTAACTTGACTTTGGAATAGTAATGTGACCCTTATGAATTGTAAACTGGCCAATTGACTAGTAACCTCGCTATTGAAAGTATAAATATAATTTATTCATCTTATAAGTGACAATATTATATAATTATATCATAGTATAAGTAAATAAATATTTTAAAATTATTAATTAAGTGTGGGTATTTTTGTAAGTCATAAGTATTTAATTACAATTTTTTAAATAATTTAATAATTCAAAAAAAATATTTTCATAAAAAAATTTCATAAATTAATATTTTAATTCCTTATTATCATGATATAATTTTATGAGACCTTAATTAATTTTTCAAATTGTTAAAATGGCAGTTTTGATTTTCAAATTTGTATTTTCCAAGTAAATGATGGTTTTAATTAAAAACTATATTTATCATATTTAGAAAATTATTTTCATAAAATGGAGTTCATTTTTTAATTATTCACATAAAAATGGTTAGGATTATTTTTTTATATTTTTCTAAAATACATGAATTTTTTGTAAATAGTGAAATACGGTAATTTACAGTATAAGTAAATAAATGAATTTTTGAGTCATGCTTGAGTCATGGATGATTTAAGTGACCATTGTTTAAAATTCACATGATATAATTACTATATTTAGTCTCAATAATAATCACTATTTATTGTCTTGAGAAAAATAATAAATTAATGATTAAAATATTCAAAAAAATACCCTCCTCCTCTATTATAAATACTACCCCTCACCACCTCTTCTCCTCACACCACTAAAGCCTATATCCTTGTAAAACTTATTTTCCAATAACTTCATAATTCCCTTCCCCACTACTAGAATCTCTTTATATTAATAAAATACCAAAACCAATCCCCTAAGGTGGTTCTCAAGGAGAAGGAATCAAGAGGTAAAAACCCTCTTTTGTTTTCTTTCAATTTCTTTTCATGTTCCTTTCATTTCATTTTCTATCCTCACCTCACCTCATCAAAATGGAATGGAAAACACAATATCATACATATAATATAATTTTATCATGTTTATGGAATAATTATTCATAAAATCTCTCCTTCTCTCTCTTTTACTTTAAAAAATGAAAACATCGTCTGTGAGGTTCCGATTTTCCACCTTTGTGAGCGATGTTCTTTCATATTTCAATTCCACATTCAATTCTTGTCATGAAACCATTTTTATGGTTGAACCAGATTATAATATATGTATTATATCTTATATAGTGTTTTGAAATCATTTTTTTACAGATGATATTAATTTATAAAACAAAATGAGTTCATTGTGATCAAAAGGCGCTAAATTAATCTAAACGGTTATCATTAATGATTTATCTAATGAATCATCATAAAATATGGAAAAAATGGTATTTTAATGTTATATGAGTTCTTTAATAACATATATGTTCATTTATATAAAAATATTCTCATTATACATGATTTTACATACACATATACAAGTAAACTGATCATGAAAACCATGGAAATCAACACTCCCAAATGATGAAATTAAGTCTCTTAACCCATAAAAAAGCTTATAAATGAACTTAATAAATTTATAATAAAATAAATACATGTATAAGTGGTTATTTAATTCTTAATTAATTAATATAATATGATTATTCTATACATTAATATCAAGTGCATAATCCTTTCATACATAAGGTAAGGGATTCTACCCAAACGTCCATTATTCCTTCAGGTAACAGTTTCTCTCTTTTTAGCCAAATTAGATTCTATTTTATTTTTATGAAAAAATTATAAATTATGTTTATATGGTAAAAAATCATGTATCAAGATCCATTCATCATTATTTTTTGGTATATACATTTTTTTAAAAGGTTCTCTTCTCAATTCTTCCCGATAAGCAAGCCCAATTTAAGGGAACATCCCGAATTCTTACACATTTTCAAGTATGCTCCATAATCTATTTTAATCCACCATTATTTTTTTTAAAATCACTAATTTTATCATAAAAAAATTCCTTGGTTCAATTATGGTTTTATACAAACAATTATTCCTTTTCCATTTTAAATAATCTTGAAAGTTTTCCCTTAAACTGTACATAAAATGTTTTATTTATAAAGTATCTTAAACACTATTTTCACTTCAGTTTGACATAAATTATCATGATATATTCCTATATTAATTTATAAATTTCCGTGTATGATTTAATTTCTTTATTTCATGGAAAATTTTATGATACACCCATTTATTATGCTTTTGACCTAATACCCAGTTCTTTCGATGGGTAACCATTATGTTTATTTTTGGTTACTTATGTATGATTATTTATGTGGAAAGAATATTCATGAACATGTTATGATTGGTGTAACTATATAGTAATCCAATTAATTGGGTAATTTTTAGTCTCATGATACTTTATGTGTAACAGTCTTGGTGGTTATCTTTGACTCGTGCTCCATGTGAAACGGTTTTGGTGATAGACTTATCTCATGATCCTCTATGTATAATAAGCTTTGACTCATGATCCTCTATGTGAAAAAGCCTTGAATAATTATAAATTCATGTTTTATGTTGCTTCCACATTACTATGAATCCATTATTATATGATCTCATGTTTTTATTCATTATTTTTAATCATGTTCCATGCCTTTTTATATCATTATGTTGGCCTTATAACCCATGTGTTTGATTTATTGTAATGTTTATTTACTTAATGGGATTTTTATCTCATCCCTTTGTTCATGTTATCCTATAAATATGTAAGTGATAAAAGAAATTTAGGATCTCATAATGGATGATAAATAAAGAAATGTTTTATTTAGTCCCATGTTTTTAGTTTTATGTACCTAGTCTTCCAAGACACAAGACTTTACGATCCTTGTCTTGTAATTTGGTGTTTAATTATGATTAAAATCATGTAATGATATATTTAAAAGACTAGGGTTTCTATATTTGGTATTATAGGAAAATATTAGTTATTTGTGGAGACTAGTAATATAACACTTTAGTAAGAACCCTGAGGATAAGACTAAGTATAAGGAAATTTCCCTAAAACTTTGGTAAGTATAGGGTAAGTGGTTTATCAAAAAAATTCATCCATGTATAGATAGTAAAAGTGGATGTGGTTCTGGAACAGATGTACCTAGGAGTAATAACTCTGATAACTTGTTATGATCCTGACTCGGGGTAACCTAGTATATGATAACGAGCCTTACTGCACACCTAGTTTGACACTCTTGGGTGATATGCTTTGGTAAATTCATAGGTTCATTAAGAACCTTTGTTAAGGGAGAATATATGTTAGTAAATAGATCATGGATAACCTAGATTTAAACCTAGGGAATCACAAGTTAGGATATACTTTTCCTTTAAGAGTTTATCCTTATATGTTTAAAGTTCCTCTTTATGATTATTAGATAAGTATTCAATCCCCCTAATTGAACATTATTATTTTTATTTAATAGAGGGAAATAGAAGAATACATTACAACAATTGATGTGATAGGTAATTTGATGATTTTCTTAATGAAATGCCAATTATGATGGGAATGGGTTATCAAATATTCATGATAATACTTGATAAACTAGCTCAAGTTAGAAATAGTAACTTGAATAAGAGAGAGAATTTTTTTTTAATCCATCATGCAAAAAATTTCACCCATGTTTAGTGGATATACCGATCCCCTCCTCATGAAATAGTAGATTAACTCCATTAAAAATATATTCACTATCCTCTAGTGCTCAGAAGAAGATAAAATTGTGTTTTTGGTCTATCATTTTTATAGGGAAGCTAATAAGTGGTGGAAACTAATCAAAAATATAATTTCCATGGAAGAAATTGATTCCTTGGATTGGGATGAATTCAAGAAGATGTTTTTAAATAAATATTTTCCCCAAAACCTCTATCTCAAGATGGAAATAGAGTTCCTTGGACTTAAGAAAAAGGAAGATGAGTCTATCAAAGCGTATGAAGAAAAATTTACAAGGCTTGAAAGATACACCTCTATATTTTTCATGAACACACAAATCAAATTAAATAACTTCATTAGTGGACTAAAGTTGACTATAAAATGTGTTGGTGATTCGAGACTTAGACAGTTATGAGGAGATTGTTTGTTGTTCCCTCAAGGTTGAAATAAAGATCAAATACATTAAATAGTCTCATGGGCCTGGTGAAAAAAAGTAGAAAATGGAGTCTAATATGGGTGTATCAACAAATAAATCCCATGATGGAAAGAAGACTTAATATACCATGTGAAAAAAAATTGGGAAGAAGCATCCTAGGAATTGACTAAAGGGAACTAGTAAATACATCAAATGTGGAAGAATGGGGAATCTGTCTAAGAAATGGTAGAAGGATATGAAGAATTCCTCTAATGTGGAATAAGAAAGTAAGGTTATTATCAACACTCAACATGTAGTGTAGTGTTTCAACTATAAGGAACATGTACATTTATCAAACTAATGCCCTAAGCTGAGGGTTGTTGGAGGCAATCAACAACAACCTATAAGTCAACAAGGAAGGGATTATGTTATCACTACTGATGATGTGGAGTCGGAAAATGATGTGGTGACAAGTATGCTAGTTATTCATTAAATAATAGTGAACGTACTATTTGATTCTGGTTCTGTACATTGTTTTATATCTTGTAAGTTTAGTAGAACTATTCAAACACCACCACATAATTTAGAGGTGGAGTTATTTGTGAGAACAACTAATGGGGAAATTATTGCATCCAAAGTATATAACTCCTCCCTGGATAATGTTTTTGGATTTAACCTCTTAGAAAATATTGTCATAATACCTTTGGTAGAGTTTGATTCTATTTTGGGCATGGATTGGCTATCTTTATACAAATACAACAACAATTGTCTGGAAAAGTATATCACTCTGCACATCTCGAATCATCCTCCAATACTTTATATGTGTAAGTAGGAAGATGGATCTCATTCAGAATAATCATATCAAGTATGGATATTATTTCCTTATGAGAAATCATATCTCACTCAAATGATTCATACAAAGGAGATGATTATGCTCGAAGACATTCACATATTGAGGGATTACATTGATGTATTCCATGAAGAATTTTATGGTCTTCCTCCTAACCGATTAGTTGATTTATCAATTAAAATTATTTCCAGATCTTTTTCTATATCAAAGAAACCTTATAGAATGTCCAATGTTGATCTAGAAGAACTAAATAAGTAGTTACAGGAGAATTTTGACAATGGTTTTATATTCCTGAGTTCTTCACCATGGGGTATGATAGTTCTCTTCATCAATAATAAGGATTGATCAACGTGCCTCTATATCGATTATCATGACCTCAATAAAATCGTGATAAAGAACAAGTATCCCCTACCTCAGATAGAACACTTGTTTGATCATTTACATGGGTCTAGTTATTTCTCTAAGGTGGAACTTCAGTCGGGATATCACCAATTATAGGTGAGGGAGGAAGATATTCCCATAACTATCTTTCAAACAAAGTATAGACACTATGATTTTATATTGAGGCCCCTTGGACTCACTAATGATCCAGAAATTTTCATGGATTTAATTAATAGAGTCTTTAGAGATTACCTTGAAAAAATTTTGGTAGTCTTTATTGATGAAATTTTGATATACATCAAAGAATGGAGGAACATGAGGAGCATTTGAATACTATGTTACAAAAATTTTAAAGGGATAAACTATATGCAAAGTAAAGTAAATGTGAGTACTAGATGGAGGAAGTATCATTCTTGGGGAATGTAATCACTAGAAAAGGGATATTTGTGGACCCTTCCAAGATTAAGGAAATCTAAGAGTGTACAAGTACAACTTATGTAATGAAGATCTATATATTTATTGGTTTATCCAGTAATTACCGACAATTTTTTAAGAACTTATCACAATTATAAAACCCAATAACCAATCTGAAAATGAAGGGAGTGAAGTTTTTATGGACTCAATAATGTGAGGAAATATTTAAGTAGCTCAAAAAGAGGCTTATCATTATTCCAGTACTCACACTCTCGACAAGTGGAGAACTATTTGTAGTATACAGTGATGATTCAAAGAAAGGATTAGGATGCATAATGATCCAAAATGATAATGTGATATCCTATGCCTCAAGGTAGAAGAAAATTCATGATAAAAAGTATCCTAAACATGATATGGAGTTGGCAGTTGTGATCTTTACATTGATAATATTATGGCATTATCTCTAGGGGGAGAAGTGTGAGATATATACTGATCACTATAGTCTCAAATATATATTCACACAGAAGGGGCTTACTATACTATAATGAAGATGGTTATAGCTCATCAAGGATTATGATTTCTCAATCCAATACCATCCTAGTAATAAATATAAGTTAGAAGATGCTCTAAGTAGAAAGGATCTTGCATCTTTATCAATTATGATAATTAATAAGGATACATTATTCTTAGACATAAAAAGTATGTACATGGGAATTATTAAGGGAGGAATATCATCAATCCTTTTTAAATGATTTCTCAACCATCCCTTATAGAGAAAATAAAGGATGCTCAAATTAATAATGTGGAAATTCAGAAATGGGTGAAAGCTATCTGAAATGTAAAATACTCTGAGTTCAAGATCATTGAGGATGGAGTTATAAGATTTGGGTCACGACTATATATACCTTCCAATCTATATATAAATAAAGAGCTTCTTAATGATGCATATAGCTTGAACTTCTCTATTCACCCAGGGAGCACAATGACGTATCAAGATATTTGGGAGAAATTTTTGTGGGAAAATATGAAAAAGGAGATCACTGAATATATATAAAAGTTCTTGGTATGTTAGAAAGTGGGGGATGAAAGTAAAAATGTCTAAAGGGATGATGAAACCATTACTGATACCATCATGGAAATGGGAAAACATCACCAAGGACATTGTCACCAGACATCCAAAGACATCCAGAGGAAACAATGATATATGGGTTATTGTGGATCGTCTTACAAAGATAGATCATTTTATTTCAATTTTAGAGGAATTATCACTGGATCAACTTGCACATATTTAAATCAAAGAACTGGTAGGGATGTATGGAGTACCACTATCGATAATATCTAATCTAGATCCAAGATTCACCTCGAAGCTTTGGAAAATTATCCAACATTCTTTTAGCATTGAGCTACACATCAGTATGGAATATCATCCTCAAACTGATGGACTATCTATGTGGACTATTCAGACACTGGAAAACATATTGAGAGCATGTCCTATGGACTTAAATAAGGATGGGACCAACATCTTCCACTAGTCGAATTCTCCTATAATAATAGTTTCCACTGAAGCATCCAAATGGATCTTTATTAATCCCTTTATGAGAAAAGATGTATAAAACTAACATATTGGGATGAGGTTGGTGAAAATAAGCTTATATGACCTGAAATGGTCAATGAAATGCTAGATAAGGTGAAAACCATTCAGCAGCACATCAACGTAGCCCAAAGTCGATAAAATAGCTTTGTAGACAATCATCGATGTGACCTGGATTTTAATGTTAGAGAAATGGTATTCATATATATATCTCTGTGGAAGAGGACAATGTGATTCAGGAAGAAAGGGAAGCTGAGTCTTGGGTACATCGGCCCCATTGATATCCTTAATTGTTTCAGAGTTGTGTCACATCTAAAAACACTTCCACCGACCATGTATCAAGTAAATGATGTATCCTACATATCCTTCCTAAAGAAGTACATATTGAATCCTTCACTTGTACTGACTTCAGAGGTGGTACAGTTGGAGAATGATTGTTCTTATCAAGAGCATCCAATGAAGATCTTGGATTATAGAGATAAATTATTACACAACAAGATTACTCACCCAGACAAAGTACTATGGCAGAACCAAAAGTATGAAGATGCAACATGGGAAATGGATGAAGCGTTGAAGGAAAAGTACCCACAACTATTTTCACTTTAGTATTTAAAACAAAATTTCGAGGGTGAAATTTCATAAGGGAGGAGAATGTAACAACTCAAAGTTTTATCAATGGAAATTAACTTCTTATAATTATGTCATATGGTATAAATACAAAATAGAACCCAATATAAGCATTATAAATGATTAATTAATGAAATAAGAAGCTTTTCTAGAAGTTAATGAACCTATATCGATTAAATAGTAACTTGACCTTTTGAATAGTAATGTGACCCTCATGAATAGCAAACCGGATAATTGAATATTAACCTCAACAATTAAAATATAAATAAAATTGATTCATCTTATAAGTAACAATATGATATAATTATATCATAATATAAGTAAATAAATATTTTAAAAATAATTAATTAAGTGTTGGTATTTTTTTAGTCAAAAATATTTAATTACATTTTTTTGATTAATATAATAATTAAAAAGAAATTTTAATTACATAAAATTTATTCAAAATTTAATATTTTTATTTCTTATAATGATGAGTTAATTTTATGAGACCTTGATTAATTTTTCAAAGTGTTAGAAAAGCAGTTTTAATTTTAAAATTTGTATATTCAAAGTAAATTTTGATTTTAATAAAAAATTATATCTCTCATATTTAGAAAATTATTTTCATAAAATTTAGTTAATTTTTGAATTATACACATCAAAAAAAATTACATTAAATTTTTTGGGTTTTTCTAAAATACATGATTTTTTTGTGAATAGTGAAATACGATAATTTACAGTATAAGTAAATAAATGAATTTTTGATTCCTTCTTTATTTTTGTATGATTTAAGTTACCATTGGTTCTAATTAATATGAAAAAATTACTTTATTTAGTCTCAATAATCATCACTATTTCTTGTCTTGAGAAAAATAATAAAATAATGATTAAAATATTCAAAAAAACGCCCTCCTCCACTATAAATACCACATCTTCTCCTCAAACCAATAAAGACCATATCTATGTCCAAATTATGATAAAATATCCTCCCAAGCCCCTTTATCATGACTAGGATATTTTTTATTCATAAAATACCAAAATCAATCCCCTAATGAGGTTCTCAAGAAGAAGAAACCAAGAGGTAAAAACCCTCTTCCATTTTCTTTCAATTTCTTTTCAAGTTCCTTTCATTTCTTTTTATCTACTCTCCTAACCTCATCCAAATTTCATGGAAACTCCAGTAACGTACATATACTATAATTTTATCATTTTTATGTAATTATTATTCATCAAATATCTTCTCCTATCTCTTTTACTTTATGAATGAAAACATTGTTTGTGAGGTGCCGATTTTCCTCCTTCGTGGATGACATTCTTTCATATTTCAATTTCGTCTTAAATTCTGGTCATGAAACCATTTTATGGTTTAAAAAGATTACAATATATTAATTATATCTTATTTAGTGTTCTGGAATCATTTTTTACACAAGATATTAATTTATGAAACAAAATGAGTTTGTTGTTATCAAAAACACTAAATTAATCTAAATGGTTATCATTAATGATTTATATAATAAATCATCCTGACTTATTGAAAAAATTGTATTTTAATATTATATAAGTTCATTAATAACATATATGTTAATTTTTGGAAAACTATTCTCATTAAACATGATTTTCCATACACATCATGAAAACCAAGGAAATCAACACTCCCAAACAATGAAATTGAATCACTTAACCCATTAAAAAGGTCATAAATGAACTTAATAAAGTTATAATAAAAACAAATATATAATTTTTTATTTAATTATTAATTATTTAATCTAATGTTATTATTTCAGACATTAATATCAAGTGCAGAATCATTTCAGACATAAGGTAAGGGATTCTACCCGAACCTTCATTATTCCTTCGGGTTAATCTTTCACTCTTTTTACCCAAATTAAATTCTCTTTTATTTTTATGTACATATTCTAGAATTATTTTATATTTTTTGAACTCATTTATCAAGATCCATTAATCCTTATTTTTTGGGATATACATGTTTTAAAAAGGTTCCCTACTCAATTCTTCCTGATAAGCAAGCCCGGTTTAAGGGAACTTTCTAAATTCTTACCCATTTTCAAGTTTTCTCCATAGTATGTTATAAGACACAATTATTTTTTTAAAATCAATTATTTTATCATAAAAACTACCTTGTTTAAATTATTGTTTTTTAAAAACAATTATTCCTTTTCCATTTTAAGGAATCTTGAAATTTTTCCCTTAAATCTTACTAAAATGTTTTATTTATAAAGTATATTAAACACTATTTTCACTTCAGTTTGGCATCAATTATCATGATATGTTTCTATTTTTCTTTATTAATTTCCATGTATGATTTAGTTCCTTTCTTTCATGGATAATTTTATGATATGACTATTTATTATGCTTTTGACATGACACCCAGTTCTTTCCATGGGTAACCATTATGTTTATGTTTGATTACTTATGTATGATTTTTTATGTGGAAAGAATTTTCAAGAAATTTTTTTTATGGGTGCACCCATATATCTCTCCAATTCATTGGGTAATGTTTAGTCTCATGAGATGTTGTGTGTAATGGTCTTGGTGGTTAGCCTTGACTCGTGCTCCATGTCCAACAGTTTTGGTGATAGCATTGTCTGTTGCTCCTCTATATGTAACGAGCTTTGACTCGTGCGCCTATATGTGCAATGAGCCTTGAATCATTCTAAATTAATGTTTTATGTTGCTTTCATATTACTATGAATCCATGATTATATGATCCCATGTTATTATTCCTTATGTTTAATCATTTTCCATGCCTTTTTATATCATTATGTTATACCTTTTTAACCTAGGTGCTAAGCTTTATTTTAATGTTTATTCCCTTACTAAGATTTTTAGCTTGTCCCTTTATTCATGTTCTCCCCAGTTTATCCTATATATATTTAAGGTCAAAAAGAAAGTTAGGACCTCACAATAGATGATAAATAAATAAATTTTTTATCCAGTCCCATGTTTTTGGTTTTATGTACCTAGTCTTCCAAGACACTAGACTTTACGATCCTTGGCTTGTAATTTGATGTTTAATTATGCTTAAAATAATATAATGATATGTTTAAAAGACTGGGGTATCTATAGTTATCATATCATTCATGGACTCTTATGGGAATGGATATTCTCTCCCAGTTGAGGCCAATGTTGTTTTAACTAGACATGAGTTATGTCTTTGTAAAAAAATCATGTTAGAGGCTCTCAAAATGGACTCCCAAAATGTATAAAATTCCTAAAGAGATACTAGACCCCCCCCCATGGATTACCTCCTACCAAATACATAACCGACAAAGTCTCATAAACAAAAACATTGAAACCTTTCACATATGTCATGAAGGGAACAAATTAGCAGACTACCTTTCCTCAAAGGCACTCTAGGATGGTATGATCACATGTTTTTCTAGTTTGGGATCCTTACCTCAGGAATTAATGGATTTTTTTAGAGTGGTTGTGCTAGGTATTCACTAATTTATAACATCATTTTCCTCTTCTCTTTTTATTATTTGTACGGTTTTGGGTTTGGCCCCTATCCTTTTATAAAATACTATTTATTATTATGTGTATGAAAATGGGGACATATTATAATGATATTGTCCTTATTCTTTCTATGGATAGATTATTAGTATTTTAGAGATATATTCATGGAAAGTTTTTATTTTACATGTTTTAATAAAGATAAAAAGAAATGATGATTGTTTGCAAGGGTATTATGTTCAAAAGTGAAATATTATAAATGTTTTATTCATATTATGGTACTTGAAAATATGTATAAATTATTGATGGGTGGTTCTATTATAAATCAATGATGATTGGTTATGTTATAAACTATAGTTGGGAGGTTATGTTATAAACCAAGGATGGGTGGGTCCATTATAGCCCTCCAATGAATTAGTTAAAGAGATAAAGTTAAATGATTGTATGTTATCCCTAAGAGATAATAAAGTTAACTATTGTAAACTAATCATAATATATTTTTGTAATTATCCTATTTAGGTGATTCCATGATGAATTTATAATTCCCCAAGATACTTACACAGTTTTCAATTATTTATATGAGTTTTAGTGTTTGTTTTGATCAAGGATTACTTTAACATGGTTCATGATTGTTGAATCATATGACTGTCATCATTTGTTAAATATTTATACCATAAATCATGATTTATGATCTATGTTTTTATGGTTATGAAATTAGCCTATATTATGATCATGTACTTTGATTATTTTTTCATACCCTTATATAAGCATGGAATATATTCAACTTTTAATATTTATGTTTACACTTACTATGCATTTAAGTTAACCCTTAGCATGTTTTCCTTCACCCCAAGTTATGAATAATGGTGTTAAATTAATTATATCAAGAAAGGTTTAATTTGTGAATAATTTTATGGGAGATATTAAAGACTTAATGTAATATAAGAAATATTGGATATAGTTATAAAATATTACAACTTTAAGATATTGGGTATTGTTATATAAGAGTTTTTTCTTAATTATATAAAACTATAAACTGAAAAGGTCCTTAGGTATGTAAGTGATCCAATATTTCCATTTGATATTGTATATTTTGTACGGCTAGAATTAGGTCTCATTTATCAGTATCAAAGAGAAAAATGTTGATATTAAGTTTTTTTCGCATTGGATCTTGGAGTGTGGGTTCAAAACTATTATAGTTAGTATCAGAGAAAAGTTTAGATAACTTTGGAGCTTATTATGTTTTCATGCGAGTTTAACTTAAGATTTTTGGGTACCATAATTGGTATATAAGTTTAAGTTTTATCGTAATTTCAAATTCATATGCACTATTTTTTAGGTTTTAAGTGATGGGATTTTAAAGTGATTAATGATATTTTTGGTGAAATTTTCTTGGGTTTAGGAATAAGTAACTCCTAGGTGTATCATGTGATTTAACATTAATGATTATTTGGGAATAATTCCATTACATTTTTTGGGATATAAGTTGAAAGGTATGAGATGACCTTTGATGTTAAAACATAGTTTAATGTTGAGTTTATTGAGATTAATTGAGATATAGGGTTAATAATTTATGGAATAATATACATTGAACCTTGGGTGTTATTGTGTAAATTTTGTAGTTAAATGTATTATTTGTTTATATGAATTTTTATTCGTTTTTTGTATTATCTCACCTTATGATGACTATTTTTGGATTTAGTCAATATAGGAGGATTATATTTTCATCCTTTCATGGATCCTTTGATCTATTAAAATTTCATGAATTGAGATGGATAAAGATTCATCATGGATTCACATCACTTGGAATATGAGATTAAATAGAGGTGGAAACTTGTTAAAACATAAAACTAGAGTATAAAATTATGTATATGGATTTGAGGAAACTTAAATAAGTATATTTTTCAATATTACTAGTCCTGATAATAAAATAATCCATCATAAACTAAAACTTTTATCTTCTTACAATTATTTATAATGAATTGATGGTATTATTAATCTGTTATTAATTCATGATTTTTTTGTTATTAAATTTCTCATGATTGCATTCACTATCACTCTCCATCGTTATTTAGACTTTAATTTCATCTTCCATGCCCCAATTTTCATTTCACACTAATGTTATCCTGTTTTGAAACATATTTATGTGTTATTCTAGATGATATTCATATTTTCCTTTCCCTTTTTCAAAAAAATAACCCTTTTTATGATGTGTATTTTTAAAAAAGGTATATTTAAATAATAAACCCTTAAATTACTAATATTAAGATAAAATTTCTAGGTAGATATTTATTTAATTGGGGAGAGAATATAATAACCTAAGATTTTAAAATAAGAATACATTTTATAGTGGATATTACACACAATATTTATCTTAAATAGACCATGAAATAATATTAGTTTAAATATGACTGTTATAACATAGCCGTTGAATTAGAAGGTATGAATAGGAGTGACCAAATTTTTAAATATATATTTATATTTATAAATTTATAAATTTATATAAATTTATTCATTAATTATAAATAAATAAGCACTCAATTTTTAGTAATGTCATTTTATGCTTCAAAAGTATATTTTCTTCAAAAATGGTTTTTATTTCTTTTTTATGAGATAATATTATAATTAATTTCTTCCAATTTTAAAAATTATATTTAATAAAAATTCAATCATTTTTGAAATCATCTTATCAAAATTATCTTAAGATAAAAAATATATTTTTTTATGAAAAGATTAAATTTTCATTTAATAGTGAAAAATTCTGATTTTATCAAAAATTATCTTTTAAATTCAAGTATTTAAAAGGTTTAATTTAGTTTTTAATTTATTTTAAAATTTAATTAGTTCATATTAATTAAAAAAATTAATTTCATTAGAATCAAAATTATTCTTAATTTTTGTATAAAAACATTTTTATACTCAAAAATGTATTTTTCTGGAAAATCGTTTTCCCATCATGTTTTACAAGGTTATTTTAAATGTACTTTATACCAATTAAAGGGATTTAATTTGATAAAATGGATTCAATATTTGGAATCATAATTACAAATTTGGTAGATAGATCATATTTATTTTTGGTTATAATGAATAGTAACATTAGTGAAAAATGGTGTCACTACGGTAAGTGTAAAAAGGGTAGAACGAGGTAAAAGCTATGAAATTAGGCTTCAAAATAATCTATATACTTCACTATATTTCATTTAATGATTTTAATTAAATAAAACCCTTAATATATTTGAAAATATATCATTTTTGTTCCACCCATAATTGATAAAGTCATTTATATTATATTACAACAGTTTAGGGAGGAAAAATACAAAAGAAATGATGAAATTTACCATTCCTACAAGTAATCGGGGAGACTCAACCCTAAGACCTCCCACAAGACCCATCAAATGTGTAAACACTATGATACTCCCTTTTGGGAGATAAAACCAAGTTATTAATGGTTTTAAAAGTTTATTGTGAATATGAATAAATTTATTTCATGATGGTAATTTATTTTTAATTTTTAGTAATGAAATAATTACATTAAATTGTGATGTAATGTTGACAGAGTGTTTGTGAATGCAGTATAAAAATCAAGTATATTTTTTAAAAACTCTAAAATTAATATACTTTGGATAGGTTATGTTGTTTTGTGAAATTTTTAAATAAATATAATGTATTCATGATGTGTTAAAATTTATATTCTAATTAAATTATTGTAATGATATTTTTGAAAGTCAAATTATGTGACTAGTCTCAAAAATGACTTTAATGGTATTTTATGCTAAATAATGTTTTTTAAATGATTTAAAATTAATAAAAAAAATTATATTTGGATAATTGAATACTATATGAAATAATAATATCAAATTTTACCATTTATGTATCACTTTTACTCATTTATTAACTTTCATGGGCTCGAATGTGTAAAAATATTATTATTATGATAATCGTTAAATAGGATTAATGAGGGGGTTAAAACTAAGAGATAAGGATTAAAACATCACATAAACTTTTTAAAATTTTATTTTGTGAGTGTTTTTTGAATTATCTCCATCCTATTTATGAAATATATCAATTTGGTTCCACTTGAACATGAAAATTAATTTATATTAATTTAATACTTTAAGAAATTCCAAGGGTGCCCCTCCCTTCACTTATAAAAGTACACCACATCTCCTCTCTTACTCAAACTTTTTGAGCCAACTAGACCAAATAAAACCCTAAAAAATCTCTTATTAACTTCCTTTGATAAATTTTACAAGTTCTGGTCTTCTTAAAAGCCTATCCATGTGATCCTTAATGAGAGATCCAAAGGAGGTTCTGCAAATGTAATTATCTCAACCGAGCATTTTCATTTTACTAATTCTACCTCAATTAATTTTTTTCTAAACATTAAAATATAATAAAATAAGTATCTATAATATATTTAGATTTTATTATGTTAATGACATAAACTTATTCATCTCCTTTTTTCATCAAATGTGAAACAAAACCATCATTCCTGCATACGTGCAGACTACCGCCTCGGGAACCGATGTATTTCATTTCTCATCACCGCCTTTCATTGATAGTTATTATTATGATGGATTTAATATATATATATATATATATAATATTTTTGACATAATTATGATTCATTAAATATAGTATATCATCTATATTAAGACCATTCCAATCATTAAAATAGAATCATCGCACGTATGTATGGACGGACTACTGTCTCCACATAGATATGTAATTAATTTTTCAAATACCCCCTCTCATGGATGGTCATGGGGATAAATTTAATGAAGTTATTTGATTTTTATAACATGATAATGATTCTGAAAATATAATATAATATTTTATTTCTTTATTTTCCATTCAATAAAAAGTAAAAAATCACTTGTGTGTATGTACGGATTACCGCCTCGCGAACCGATATTTGTTTTTGTGGTCTCATTTCATGGATGAATATAAAATTTTATTTTATTTATAAAAATTATAATTATTTAATTATTACTATTATTATTATTATTATTTTATATGATATAATAATTACCCATATGATTATATTCAACCTACCAAAGTCATTTTCCAATTATGAACCAAACATCCTCAAAATACCCAACATAGAATAAACTGATTAAGTAATTAAATATATAATATAAATAAATGAAATAAATGGTTTAATGATAAGGTAATAAACATATAAAAGGTTCTTAAATGATTAAATAATTAAAATAAGTTTATTATAAAGGTGTTAAAGGATGTAAATAGCAAGTTTGGACTCAGGGTAAGAGGTCTCTTAAATCAGTTTCCTTTCATTAGATTATAACACTTTTTATTGACTTTGTTATGACATGATTATGTGTTAATTGATATATTAATTTTTTTCTACTATATTTCTAATTTTTATGGGTATTTAAATATGTTCACATAACCACTTCATGGATTAATTATAACTTTAAATTTTATTATCTTTTTAAGGGTTTTATTTATCTTAATCTCATTTCTTTGAAGCATGTTTCATTTCATGCACAATAATTTATTTTTATATTTTACTTAATACCCCATGACTGAATTTTTACATATTAAATCTTTTAATAATGGGATTTATATAATTATATCATATTATTTATTTAAAATGATTATAATTTGAATGTTACCAAAGCGATGAAGGTTTTATGTTAAAATATCAATTTTTGGGATTATTTATGTTCAAGGTTCCTTTGGGTAAAATTGTAAAATATCAATTTATTAAACCATATATATATTATTATCCTCTAGTTAATTATGAGGTTTACATTATTTCCTTTCATTTTCTTCTCTTTGGTACTTAAGAAGATCAAAATAATATTTTTAAGGAAAAACTGAAATAACTTTTCATTTTTGTAATAAATCTCTTCTATTACATATCCATCATCATTAAAATTGAAAAGAAACCTATTGGATATTAAAAAATCTCTAAGAGGTAGGATAATTAGTGATCTATTTTTTAAATTTACTTAATTAAATAACCCTCATAACTAGTTATAGTGAATCTTGATCACTGTCAAAAACACGCACTTGAAGGGAAAAGAAAATTTACAAGTTTTTTCTATCAAAACGAGAAGTCTAGTCCATGGAATGATCCATATTACACTAGTATTATACTACCCACTATTTTCAACATCTATGTACAATGATCAGAGTTTATCATTGTACTTTTTTTTATAATAATTATCCCAACTATGATAGTGATTCTCGCACTATTATAATGATAAATAAATTGATATCAAACAAATCCTTCAAAACATGGCCTTCATTTGTTGATATAGTGCTACTCTACGTCTTACTCTTAAAGCTATAGAAACTAAAGTATGAACTCTTCACTCCATGTTAGTTTTCATAGCCTCTTGTTATTCCTATTTAATTATTCTTCTTTTTCTCTTCTAAAATTACACACATACCTCTCATTTATTCCACTTAACTCTTATATTGAATGTAATATACGCAAAATCCCTCCAATTATTATTGTTTTAATTTTAATTTTAAATTAAAATTAAAACCATAAACTTCCTTCAAATTCTTAAAACATAGCCTTTAGATATTTGTTATAATATATCCTAATTATCTAATTAAAATTTGTAGTTTTTTTTAGTTTTAATTACTATAAAAAGGATTAGTTGAATCCAAGTTAGTGTGATTCTTAGAAATGTATTAATTATCCCTATAAAATAAATTATATTATATATTTTAGGGAAATATGGTGTATTTTATTGGTTTTTAGTGGTTTTAACTCAACTTCCACATAAGACTGTGGAATAAAATAGGTGTTATGGTCTGGAGGTCATGAAATTTCCAAGTCCACCAAAAAATATCCTAATCACCTTTATGGTGAGGTGTATTCACTATGGTATAGTCCTCTATATTTTCTATAGAATAAAGCCTAGGAAAAAAACTGTGGTGTGGAGGCCATAAATTCTCTAGAACCACTGAATTCCATCTTAACATGCATTATGACAAGAAACTTCACTTTCGCATGGAGGGCCAAGATTTTCCAAATCCATTAAAATCAAAATATCCTCTTTTATAGCATGGTCCTATTTATACAACATGGAGAAATCTAACTGAGTTTCCCCAATAGCATGGAAACATATACTACAGTATGTCATCTTTTAGTCCATTTTATTTATACTATCAATTTCAATATATGTACGACATGAAAACCTATTTAATGGAATATCCTAACTTGATAACAGCTGACTGGAGTGTGTACATTAGTTATGACATATAATATCTTCTTAAAACCACTATTATGGTTCAATACCATGTTTTTCAAGGTTGAACTCATTCTTCTTCTCCTTTAATCTTCTTGCATCATGGTCTCCTTCTCGTGATATATAAACACTTAGAAACAGCTTAAACATCATATTAAATTGACATAGAATAGGATTTATGTATTAAAAAAATAAAATAAACTTAATCATATTTTATTCATCAAATATTTGACTTAAATTATCACTAAAAACGTATCAGTACCACTTGGTCTCAACAATCTCCCCCTTTTTATTTTTTTCAACCAAGGAAAATAAATCCGTATGAAACTCTAAAATATTATCAATAGATTACTACTCAATAATTATAAGCTTGTGTGATAAAATTAAGTATAAGAAATAATAAAATTGAATAGATAATGCCATATTTTTCATGAGTTAGTGATTTTTATGTATCTTCCTAAACATGAACCTCACAATCTTTAATCATAACTTCATCAAAATTTCAGACATAAAAAAGTTCTATAACTACTTACAAAAAACTATTGAAATAATTTACACATTATGAAATCATATCTTTTCCCATTTAATAACTCTCTCTAATTATATGATTTCTTTCAATAGATAATTCCACCAAAGGGTAAAACATATCAATGAATACTCTTCCTACATTGTATACTTCCCCTTGAGAAAAAATAGGAAGATAAACATAAAAGAAATATTTATTTTATCGTTTTTTATATCTCTTTGAAAAAAATATCCAAATACAAGATGATATAGGGGATGGTAATACCACACCTTAGCCTTGTAACAATTGAGTTTGAACAGTTAACTTTAACCTCAAATTCTGAAATTTTTCTTTGAGAGTGTCTTTGTAAACATGTCTCTGATATGATCCCTTGTAGGAACAAGTTAAAATTTTAACCAATTATTATTTACTATCTCTATGATGAAGTGGTATTTAATATAAATTTTCATTGATATTTAATGTTGAACTTGATTATTTGTAATATTAACAATACTTTTATTATCACAACCTGAAAGTAATAGAAACTTCACACCAACTTTTAAATCTTCTATTTGAGTTTTTATCCCCATAATTTGTGTTGAGGAATGGGTGGAAACCACATATTCAGACTCAAAAATTATAAATGTGACTAAATTTTACTTCTCTTAATTCCAAAAAATACATATTTCTACAATAAATAAAACTCCACTAGATGTAAACTTCTTATCGGCAACACTTCCTTCCCATTTTTCATATGAATAACCAAATAGATCAAGTATCCATTTACATTTATATTCCAATCCATAATTTGATGTTCCTTTGATGAATATAATTGTTATCTTTCTATCCATGAAATTATACACTTTTTATCCACTCTGATATTGATCACAAAGTGTAACATCATACATAATATTTGGTCTTAAAGTTCTTAAGTATAGTATACTGCCAATAATCTTCAAGAATTCCCTTAGATCCACATCCTTAACTTGTTCGTCTTTGGTTAATTTAGTTCCTAATAAAATTTGTGTAGAAACTAGGTTTGAATCCCATATTCCAAGATTATTCACAATTTAATTAGAATAAATCTCTTGAGATATAAAAATATAATCCCTTTATTGAGATATTTATAATCCAAGAAAGTACCTCATCTCACCAAGAATGGGAATTTCCAAAAGATTGATCATTTCTTTAGAAAAATCTTCACAAACTTATTTTTCGTCTCTGTTGAAAATAATATCATATACATAATTGGTAGTAATGAGAAACACCTCCTGATCAACTTTAATATAGGGATTGATTTCAAGTCGTCCTTTCCTAAATTTTAATTTCTTCAAGAAGGTGTCAATATTAGAGTACCAATCTCTTGGGTCCTGCTTTAGACCGTATAAATCCATAGTTAACCTAAAAATATAATTCTAATCTTTATCAAGTACGAAACCACATGGTTTTTCAATATAAAATTCCTCTTTTAATTCAACTTTGAGTAAGGATGAATTGATATCCATTTAAAAAATCATGAATTGCCTTTGTGAGGTAATTTAAAGAAATATTTTTATAGTTTTATTACTTTAAAAAGTTGAAAAGGTGTAATGACCCAAAATTTCATAAATTAAATTCCCTTCTTGAATGAATTATTGTCTCATTAAGAAATTTAGTTATTGAAAAAACATGCACCACTTTGGTTATTTTGGACTATTATAGACTATCTAATTTAAAATACTATTAATCATCATGACCATTGATAATATAGTTTTTTTTACAATGACCATTAATATTAGTATACATAAAGGTTTATAATAAATTTCTATTTAAAAAGATGGAATAAGTGATGGACTTAACCAGTAGGATCATACCCTATAAATCCCATTAATCAAAGATTATAAATAAGATAGAATCACTGAGTTTTTTCCTTGACCATGCCCAAGAAAATATTCAACAATTAAAGAATGAAAAAAACCATTTATTGGAGAAGTTCAGGCTCATTGAGATCATAGCTCAAACCATGTATACATAACTACCCCATGAAATTATCGCAATCACACACCTTACCCTTAGGGTGTTCACTGGTGTAATAAAGGGATATGTATATAGACCATAATGGTATGAATTTATCTGTTTTCTTCTACTAAAAAAATTATTATATTTATCCATTTTTTAATATTACTTTTTAAAATATAAGATAATGACTCTGATTAGATTTTGTATAATGAAACACAAATGGTATTTCTTGAAATGTATAATCAAGACACTATATTTTAATAAATTTAAAAATCTGGAAAAAAAATTTATTTTTTAATAAAATAATTTTATAAAATAATGTTTATTAAATATAAATTATAATATAATTTTTCATAGTCAAAAATATTTTTGTAAGGTTTAGAAAACTGTTATTGCAAAAAAACCAGTATTTTGAATAAATATGTATTTTTTATTTAAAAGTGTAAATTATCATAATTGTGGAATTATTTGAATAAAATAAATATTATTTTTTAAAACATCATGTGTAAATAATCAAATGGTTATTTTTTCAAAAAAAAGGTAGATTCATGTTTTTATTTAAAATTTAATACGATATAAATATACGGTGTGCATTATGACATCACAATGTCCTAAAAGTGATGTAATATGTGACCTAAATGGTATCGAGAACCCAAATATTATTTTTCATTTAAAAATAATGTTTTTTAGGTTATTTGATTAATCTTATAAACCCTTAATTAATCCTTCAAAATCTATATTATATTTTTAAGGTTTTAAAAGTAATGTTTTGTAAACCTGACTCACTTACACATAACCAAGGGTATTATTTTAATTTTTTTGGTTATTATACTTAAAAAATAATGAAAAATTATTCTATTTGGTATTAACCATGGGAAAAAATATGGGAAGATTTTTTTTTTTTTTTTGATTACTTTATCATAGAGTCCAAAACCTAAGTTTAGAAATTAATAAATAATACTCCCCTCTTTTGATATATAAATCCACCCAAACTCTCATTCCTCTTCACTAAAAACTCTTGGAACATTAAGTTACTTATAACCTTCCTCTCTATATCCCTCCCAAGATGTTTCCATGATCTCAATAATATCCTCCCAATATTTTATAACCACCCTCTCAATATAAGGGATCCTCTCATTCTCCTCTTTATACAAGCACCTCGTTTATCTTATGCCTTTTGTTTTCCATTTATTCATGTTTGGTTATGATTTCACACATACCTATTACTTAAATTAGGATTTAAAAAGGGATTATTTACCCATTTCACTCTCATTAATCCCTCTCATTAACCTATATTTACACTAGTTATGCTGTCGAAATTATCCTTTGATTTTCCATGGAAAACTTGTGTTTAATAAATAAAAATACCCATTTCCACTCAAGTGTATTAACCTTTAAGTACTTATCCATGATTTATTGGGTATTTACATATATTTAACCCAAACTCCTTCATCATGATGTTTAAATAGATTAAATATATTTTTATTTTGTTTTATCTATATGGTACACCGATGCATGTACATAATATGAAAATGATGGGTGTGTCCAGAGAGCACTCTAATGAAGTGGGAAATATTTTAATCTCATTAGATATAATTTATGGGATTAAGGATTAAACATAATTCAACATGGGACTCCTTGAATCATTTTATTTTTTCTTGGAAGTTATCCTTGACTTATATTAATGACATGATTTATATTGTTTCTACATTCCCATGTCGCCTTTATATTATCATGTTATATCATGCCTTGTTATTCAAGACATTGATTATCACCCTCTCATGTTACCTTGATATGAATCTTGTATAACATTTAATTATTTACCTTATTATATGATTTTTTATTCCCTTATTGGGATTTATAGCTCACCCCTTTCTTATATACGTCTTTAGGTTATCCCATGCAGTTTTAGAAGAATGATGGAATTTTAAGATCATGTTGAGTAATTTTTCAATAATGTTATTGTATCCCATGTTCAAATTGTAATTATATATACCTATTTACCCAAATACACTATTATTCATGATATTATAGGTTTTTTAAGTGTGATTTTATATAATGAATCATGAAATAACGTGTATTAAAGACAAGGGTTTTCACAGTTGATATTAGAGGAAAGTCTAGTTATTTTTTGGATGAGGATTATAAAATATTAGAAAAATACTTAAGGATAAGACTAAAAATAGGCATATGTCCCTAAATGTTTATAAATTATATAGTAATTTTTTCCAAGAAAATTCATTTCTATCTAGATATTACAAGTGGATGTGGCTCTGGAATAGATGTGCTTAGGTGTAAAAATCCTAAAAAGGGAACATTGGTCTTTGACTTGATTATTACTTGGTACATGAAACAGGACTTACTACACACCTATTTTGACAATCCCAGATTATATGCTTTAGTAAATTCACAGTCTCATTACAAACCATTATGAAGGGAATAAATATTCCCATAATACTTTCCGTTAGGAAATAAATCATGGATAACTTAGGTTGAAACATATAAATTCATATGTTATAAAAGTAATTTATGAGTTTCCCCTTTAATGTTCATGGTTTCCCATTTATGTGTTTAAAAAAATGTTAATCCTTAATTTTTCCTTCATTCTATTAAATGGTTGGAAATATGAGAAATTGATCCAACAACCAATGTGAGGTGTAATGTGTTGGTTGCCCAAATGATATGCCCAAGATTATGTGAGTTCGAATTGAAAACACTATGATAATAATTTCTCATTTGACTCAAGTTTTTAATTAAAAATTTAATTAGTAGAAACATCCAAATTCCCATAATAATAAAAGTTACAATTGAGACCTTTATATGACAAAGCCCTTCAAATTTAGTGGATCTTCCAATACTTTAATCATATAATAATGGATTATCTCCATTGAAAATATCTTTTCCATCCTCAAATTCTAGGAGTAAGATAAGATCTTGTTGAAGCTGACTAATGTTTTACATTGATCAATAATACTAATCCTTAGAATGATATTAAATTGATGGATTGGAAGGAATTCCATAAAAAAAATCAATAAATATTTTCTTTACACTCTTTGACTTAAAATGGAGATGGATTTCCTTGACCTTGAGAAAAAGTACAGAAAATCTATTAGGTAATATAAGTAAAAATTAATATGATGCCATATTGGGTGTGTGATATTGATTGGATAAAATGTGGAAACATAAGTGATGTAAGTATTAGAAATAAAAATAAAAATAAATGCATGGAAATAAAAGTGGAAGGGGTGATCAATTAGGACCCTAATGAGACTTTCCCATTAAAACCCAAATTATAAATTAGTATAAAGGTTGATCACTACTTTGATATACATTACTCTCATTCAGTCAATAAAAAAAGAAACACAATTATAGTAATGCTAGAAAACACTAAAATTCATAATTAACCTTGAAGGAGTACAATAAGGTGTCTATTTATAGCCAAATGAGAGAGATAAAAGTCAACATACCTAGCCCACAAAAGTCTGAATCCTAAAAAAATTATTTAAACATGACCATGGATTTAGGGGAAAATATATACAATAATAAGACTTTTTATATCTACCCCAAAGACATTTAATATTCCCTCAATGACTTTAGGGACAAGGGGGACACCACTTTTGAATTTGGATATTTCCTTTATGCAAATAGATATAAATTCATGGGATCATTTGTGTGGTCTATTTAGGTTTAATTTTGATCTTTAAAAAGTGTGACTAAAGGCCCATTTTATCCTCCTATGTATTCATGTTGGGCCTCCTCTTGTAATTACAAAATAAGGCCATGTAAAGCCTCTTTCATCCTACTTATTCTTTATCTTTCCATTAGGCCAAAAATATCATGCAATGGATCTTGTGAATTTATGATCCTTTCTCCATCTATTCCATGATCACTCTCGACTCCTAACTATATATATATACCTATATTCTCATCGTCCCCTCCCTATTCAAAATGATCTTTCCTCAAATCTACATATTCAAAGGGAGATATATCAACAACATTAAAGTTAGCACTCACATTTCCATACCTATTGGGAAAATCAATCTTATAGGTGTTATCATTGATTATTTCTAAAACTTAAAAAGGTAAATCTCCCTACAATTAAAGTTTTTATTTAATTTTCTATGGAAACCTTTCCTTCCTCAAATTCAACCACACCCAATCTCCGGGTTCAAGTAAAACCTTGGGTCAACCCTACTTTTCTTTCTTCATATATTTTTTATTTCTTATTTCAATGTTAGATTTCACATTATCATGTAAATCCTAAAAAAATTCCTTTTCAGAACCTACAAGATCAATAACATCATTAGTAAGAAATGAAATAATATCTAATAGAGTCACTAAGTTAAATCCATATACAAATTCAAAAGGTGATAAGTTAGTAGTGGAATGCACTACTAAGTTACATAAAAACTCTAAGTGTGGAAAACATTTTTCCCAATTCATTATATTTTTTTTATTTATTTCACACAAGAGGGTATAAAGAGTCATATTCACCAATTCATTTTTTCCATTAGTTTGAGGATGTGCAACAGTTAATAATAATAATTTAGTTCCCAATTTATTCCCAAAAGTCCTCCTAAAGTTTCTAAGTAATTTTACATCCCTATAAATTATAATTTTTTTGGGTAGTCCATGTAATCTCAAAATTTCTTTGAAAAATATATCTATTATATTAATATCATCATTGGTTGATTATCATGTAATGAAATTATCCATTTTGGTAAATTAATCCACAATAACAAATATTTTATCTTTTCTTGATTGATATTGAGGTAATCCTAATACAAAATACATATAAATTTTGTTCCAAGGATGGTATGGAATGAGAAAGGTGGAATACAATCCATTAGATTTAACCTTGTACATTTTAGTCTTACAAGTGACACATTTAGAAAAAATTTCAATAACATATTTTCTCATGATTGGACAATAGAAATATTCATGAAAAGTATCTAGTGTTTTTTCAACACCAAAATGCCCTATCAAAACACCCCCATGAGTTTCTTTTACATGTAATTATTAGTTTAACAATTTAGAATGCACAATGTATCCATTTTTGAAAATAAACCCATCATTTTTGTAAAGTCTTTAAATCCATGTTTTTTTACAAGATGTCTAGATTAGAGAAAAATCTCCACTAGTTCCATTCATTCCCTTTAGTAACTCAAGTCCAGGTAATTGAGAATAAAGAGAAGTAATAACTGAATACCTTTATGAAAGGGAATCAGAAACCACATTTTCCTTAAATTTTTTATGCTTGATCACAAAGGGGAAAGTCATGATGAATTCCATCCAAGATGAATGCCTCCAATTCAACTTACCTAGGGAATTCAAATACTTAATATTTTTATGGTCAGAATGAATAATGAACTCTTTAGGCCATAAGTAAGGTTTCCATATTTCCAGGGTTCGTTTCAAAGCATAAAGTTCTTTATCGTAAGTTGAATAATTTAATTCTTCCACATTCAATTTCTCACTAAAGTAATTAATTGTACTTGACTCTTGAGTCAAAATAGTTCCAATACCAACTCTTGATTCATCAAATTCAGTTTCAAAAACATTTTTGAAATCCATTATCCTTAAAAGGGAGCATTGACCAATTTTTCTTTGAGTATGTTAAATAATTTTTCTTGCTTTTTACCCCATTTAAAGGCCACATGTTTCTTTACAAGTTCATTAAGAGGTGCAGTGATGGATTAAAATCCTTTAACAAACCTCTTGTAGAAGCTTTATAATCCCTGAAAACTCATTAATTCAGTTGCGTTATTCAGTGTGGGCCACTCTTGAATTGATTAGAAATTTTCTTCATCTACATGGATCCATTCCACCCCTATAATAATGAAATAAACACAACATAATTTCAAAAAAATGAACATTTATGAATATTGGAATAAACTTATTTTTCTTTAATAGTCCACACACCAAACGCAAGTGTTCAACATGGTTTTCAAGAGATTTTATATACACAAAGCTATCCTCAAAATAGACAAAAATGAATTTCTTAATGAATGAACAAGATGCATGGTTCATTAAGATCGTGGAAGTACATGGTTAATTAGTTACACAAAATATAATAACTAACCACTCATATAAATTGAATTTAGTTTTAAATTCAATTTTAATTCATCCCCTTCTTTCATTTGAATTTTGTGGTTTCTACTTTTAAGATCAAAGTTTGAAAAAAATAAGCCCCATGTAATTCATAAATCATTTCATCTAGTTGAGGTATGGGAAATGGTACTTAATTATTATTCTATTGATGGCACGATAGTCCATAGACAACTTCAATGTTCTATTTTTATTGGGTAATAGGATCACTAAAACAGAACATGGAATCATGATTTCCTTTACTAATCCTTTATTCATGAGTTCTTTAACTTGACACTAGATCTCTTTAGTATCTTCTAGATTATCTTTATATTCTATTCATTAGGGATTTATGACACGATGTATGATGTCAATCCTAGGCTCAATGCCTCTTGGGGGGTAATCCATCAGGTATTTCTTTAGAAAACAAATCATCAAATTCCTATAGTAAAGACGCAACACAAGAACGAAAATATTGGTGAATTTTATTAGTTTCAAGGTAATAATCTTTATTAATGAGTAAGAATACATTTTTGCTTAATAAATCACTTTTCACCTCACTTTTTTCAAAAAATAAACTCACATTTCACTCAACACTCTTGTTTTCATCTCATTTATTTCCCTCATTTATTTTTATACTGCCCATATCTCTTTTTTCACTCTTAATTTTTCAACTATTTTAATTTTTTTATCTCTTATTTTTTTCTCAACACATCAGACTCTTTTTTGTCACTCAAATTTTTATTTTTCCTACATTCTTTTTCACTCATTTATTTTTCCTTCTTTTATTCTTTCTATATCCTCACTCGATCTTCATATTATTTTATGGGACATAGTGTATTCAAAACAATATTTATATTGCTGAAATGAAAAGAGAATCGGTTATCATAGCCATCATACATCACCCTTTGATCAAATTTACATGGTCTCCTAAGTAGAAAATGGCTATCCTGCATTGGGTAAACATAAAAAAGAACCTCATCAAGATATTTTCCAATGTAAAATAAAACTATGGATTTTTTTTACTCTCACTTATCCAATATCATTAATCCATTACAACCTACAAGGTCTGGGATAATTTATAGTAGGCAAACTCAACTTCTCCACAAACAAGGTACAAGTCACATTAGTAAAACTTCCACAGTCAATGATTATAATACATACCTTCTCATTGATGTGGCATCTCATATGAAAAAATATGCTTAGGCTGATCGTCATCATGTTCATATTTCATTTGAATGTTAAAATATCTTCTTTCCACCAATGCATCTCAATGTATGGGTTCTTAAACTTCTACATCTTAAAAATCCTCCAAAGTTGAAATTTCATCATCACTAGATCTCTTACTAAGTATGTCTCTATTATCCAAACCAATCATGGTCCTTTTCTCGGTCATTAGGATAAAATATGATGATATCCTTGACACATAAACCACTTAATACCATGATATTTATAATGTAAATTCATATGAATTTTTCTTTTTGATTCAGTGGGGAAGAAATTATTTTTGACCTATTCTCTTTATTTTAGAACAAATTTTGAATCCCCTAGTTTTGTTTCATTCCACTTAGAGGTTGATTTTTGATCTTTTTTGTTATCCTATCAATAAATGTAGGAAATTACTTAACTCCTTCGGGAATGTAGATACTTTTCAACCTTCACCACCTTATAAAAAAACTCATCCATGTTAATATGGGTTTAAAGTTTCACCACATCTCTAATTGACAGATTCAATCCATTGATGAACCTTTCTATAGTATCTTTATGATCTTCCCTCAAATTGGCTTGAATCATCAATATATTTATTTTTATTGTAGTATTACTCCACACACATGGAACCATGTACAATTTTTTTTAACATCAAATGAAAATATTGAAGGGAATTACTAGAAATGTACTTTTTTGCATTACTATCTTCATTTATTCCAAATTTCAAATTAACCTTTTTCCTTTCCATCGATGACTTACTTATAATTGGTCCCACAAAATACTTTCATAGTCATTGAACTCAAGTGCTGAAAACTTTACCTTATTCTCCTCTGAGTAGTTTTGAAATCCAAACACATGTTCAATATTCTTCTCCTGCTCTAAATAAAGTTCCAGTTCACTCTTCCCTTGAAATAATGGAAGTTCTATTTTGATGCTTCCCAAGTCACTTTCTCTCGAAGAAACATGTTTCCTTCACCAAGTAAATGATTCTTCAAAATCAGAGTACTCGTCATAACCTTCACCAACTTCTTGACTTTGTATAGCCCTTTAAGTTGAGGAACTATTCAAATCATCCAAACTATCATTAAATATTTTAAATTGGTTAGTGATAGATTTCATGAATAATTTATGGTCGATCTCACTTCTTTCTCCCTCTCTCTCCATTTTTCTTAATTCATCACACATTATTTCTCTCTTTTTTTTAATCTCTCAAATGATTCCTCATACCTTCTATCATAGTAACCTGGTTCCTAGAAGTGTTGTTAAATAGAATCAAGAATACAATTAATAAGAAGCAATAAATTTATAAAAAAATTTAAAAACATAAATTTTTAATGGGTCTGGATCAATAGAGAACAATAAATATTAGAGGTAAATTGAAATGGAAAACATGGTTATGGTTGAAGGTTGGATATTGATAAAGGAAAAAATATGTTTTATAAGAAAAATGAAATCAAATTTGTGACTAAAATAATGAAAGTAATGTTCCAAATGAGTAGGGTTTTTTTTCTTCTCAATAATCAATAAATTTGATACAACGAGTGTTTTTGTGGTTCTTAATGTAAAATACATGAAAAATGTCACAATGCTCCAATATTCTCGAAATGGTGTAAAAGTGTGAGATTACATGAACTTAAAACTCGATTGGAATCTATTTTGGTAAGCATTATATTTCACAATAGTGAATTTGTAGTATGAATTTGTTCATCTATATCTCCAAATAAATGTGTCATATTTCAATGTTACAAAATTGAGAAGAAAGAAGAAATTATAAACAATAAAAATGACATACCATACATCTATAAATTCAAAGAAAAAGTGATCTAAATGGTAAAATAAAGATGTTATCATAATTTTTTATGGCTATAAATGGAAGTTAAAGAAAATTATGGGAGAAAAAGAAAAATGAAGAGCATGGTTTCTGTTTATAATCTCTGATTCCAAATGATATGATACCATTTTTTATATTATTTGGAGAAAATTTGGAAACACTAGTGATGAAAGTAAGAGAAATGGAAATTAAAAGTAATGTATGGAAATTAAAGGGGAAGGGGGTGATTAATTAGGACCACAAGGATACTTTCCCCTTAAAACCCTAATTATAAAGTGACACAAAGGTTAATAACTCCTTTAATAATACTTAATTACATTCATTCAATAACATAATAAACATAATCATAATAATTCAAGAAAATACTTAAATTCATAATTATCCTTCAAGGGTACAAGTAGGTGGATGTTTATAGCCAAATGAGAGAGATACAAGTCAAAATACCTATCCCACAAAAGTCTAAATCCAAAATAACAATTTTTTAGTCTATTTACACATGACTATGGCTTTAAGGGGTAAGCTATACACCAATAAGAATTTTTCACCACCCTCAAAGACTTTGAATATTCCCACAATTACTTTGGAGACATGGGGCGCACTAATTTTGACTTTGTAGATTTCCTTCATGCAAGTGGATATAAATTAATGGAATCATTTGGGTGGGACTTTTAGGTTCACTTTTTGGATTTAAGAAGTGTGATTAAAGGCCCATTTGATCCTCCCATGCATCTATATTGGGCCTCCTCTTGTAATTTCAAAATGAGGATATGTAAACCCTCTTTCAATATCCTCATTCTTCCTCTTGTCATTGGTCCACCAATCTCATGCAATGGGTCTTGTGCATTTATGCTCCTTCCACCATCCATTCCACAATCGATCTCAACTCCTCGCCATATATGTGATCCTTGATTCTCATCAAAACTTTATATAACTTGCAATATATGGATTTATTTTTACCTCTGAATGTAAAGTTGACAGCTTCTATGGTGGGATAAAGCCAGTTCTACAAAAATCCTTAGTGATTCGACACATTGACAGCTATAAAGAAATTTTTTGGTGTTCCCATAATGTCAAAATAGAGATTGGTGAATCTCAAGGTTACTGCGAGGATAAGAATAAAAAAATTAGTTTCATTCTAGTAGTATAATGGATAAATCTAATGGTGGAAATAAATAATGACATCCCACTTATCAAAAGTGTGGTTAGTAGTGTCCTGAAAATTTTTTGAAGGGGAAGGGGAAATTCTTTAGGTGTGGTGAGGAATGGAACCTAGCTAGTGATTACTTATAGGAGAAACCTACCATTGTGATGGAAGAAAGGAATACTCCATTAAACCCTCAGCTAGTAGTATAGTGTTTTAATTACATGGAACATGGGAATTATGCGATACAAGGGTTTCTAAAGAAAATCAACTCCAACAACCTCTAAAGTGGTAAGAGCAAGCTTATGTTATCATAAATGTAGATGTGGATCACAAAATTAAAGTGGTGATAAGTATTATAGTTATCCATTCAATAATACCAAACACACTTTTTGATTTTGGTTCTATACATTATTTCATATCATGCAATTTTAGTAAAACTATTCAAAAAATACCTAAAATCATTAAAGTAGAGCTATCAGTGAAAATGGAAAATGGGGGAATTATTATATCCTAAGTATATAACTCCTCCCTTGTCCATATTTTTGGGGTAAAATTCTTAGAGAACCTTGTGATACTTCCCTTGGTGTTATTTGATACAATTATGGTTATAGACTAACTTTCTTTATATAGAGAAAGCATAAATTGTTGAGAGAAGGAAATCACACTCTACATCGAAAATTGGCCTATGATTCTATAAAAGTTCAAGGAGGAGGATGAATATTATTTAGTACCAACATCCCAATAATGAATATTATTTTCTTGCGAGCAAGTTTATACTACTAAAATGATTTAGAGAAAAGAAAATATCATTCTTGATGATATACCTATTGTGAGGGAATTCGCTGATGTGTTTCTCAAAGAATTTTATGGTCTTCATCCATGTTGTGAGTTTGAGTTCTCAATAGAGATAATCCTCGTAGCCTTGGATATATATAAGAACCCATAAATAATGGTTCTTTTTTAACTTAGGTATATGAAGAAGAAACTACAGGAGAATCCGGATAAAGCGTTTATACACCCAAGTACCTCATTGTGGGGTGTACCAATTCTCTTTGTCAAGAATAAGTATGAGTCAATACACCTCTTCACTGATTATTGTAATCTCAACAAGATCAATATAATTATGAAGTATCCACTTCCATATATTGAATACTTTTTTTATTAGTTGTGTGGATCAAAATACATCTCCAAGAAGTATATGTGGTCAGGATATTATCAAGTAAAGGTAAAGAAGGAGAATATTACCAAGATTTCTTTTCATAAAATTTATGAGAATTATGAGTTCATAGTTATTCCTTTTGGAATAAATAATGCACCATGAATATTTTTTGATTTAATGAATAGAGTCTAAAGGTATTTACTTGCAAAAATTATGGTAATGTTAATAAATGATATTCTTATCTACTCTAAAAGAAATGAGAAACATGAGGAGTATTTAAATATTATACTAAAGACTTTGTGGTAAGAAAAGATATATGAAAATTACAATAAATGTGAGTTTTTTTGGAGTAAGTTTCATTATTGCAGCATTTTATCACCAATAAATTGATATCTATAGATCCTTTAAAAATAGTGGTGATCGTTGGATGTCTTAGACCAACATCTATCAAGTAAATCCATTGTTTCCTTAGATTACCTCTGAACTATCATTGATTTGGGAGGAACTTATCATGATTTTAAATCCCAATAAAAAACTTACTAGAAAGGGATTAAAGTTTGGTTGGACTAATGAATATAAGGTGATATTTAAGGAGCTAAATAAGAAGCTAATAATTGCACCTGTACTCGCATTATCCACCATCAAGGAAGGATTTATAAACTACAGTGATGCATCTAAAAGGGATTGGGTTGGGTAATCATTAAATATGAATATGTGAATGCTTATTCCACCCACCAACTAAATATACATGAGAATAAATACCCAAACCATGATCTATAATTGGATTCAATGATCTTCATGTTGAAAATATTGTGATATTACTTATATGGAAAATATTGTGACATATATACAGATCATAAAATCCACATGTATATATTCACACAAAGAGAGGTTAATAAGATCCAATGAAGGTGGTTAGATATAATCAAGAATTATTATTTTTCAATCCATTAACATCCTTGGAAGGTGAAATTTTGGTAGATTATCTTTGTAGAATGGATCTCACAATCCTATCCATGATGAGGATTGAAAAGGATCCAATATTCTTGAACATTAAAAGGTTGTACATAAGAATAATAAAAGAATATTCATGCTATATTTCTCAAATAAATGCTCAAACATTGATCATTGAGAGGATCGAGGAAGATCAAAAAGATTATGAGGTTCTATAGAAGAAGGTAGTGAGTATTCGGAGTTTTACTCTGATAAAGATGGAGTTATAAGTTTTGGAACCTTGATATGTGTCCCATCAAAACCAAAATTGAAGAAGGAACTTCTAGATGATGTGAATAGCTCATACTTCTCTATTAATCCAGAAATCAAAAAAAATGTATAGATATTTGAGGCAAAACTTCTGGTGGGAAAAAATGAAGAGGGATATTACAAAATTTGTTTCTCGATGATTGGTATGACAAAAAGTCAAGGATAAATTAAAAACTTGTAAGGGTATGATAAAACCATTTTTCATACTAGTATGGATGTGTGGATATATATACATGGATTATTTCATAGGAATCCCCAGGACACCTAAAGAAAAAAATCATTTGGGTGGTAGTCGACAGCCTTACAAATTCAGCACATTTCATTATTATCAAGTAATATTTCTCTCTTGAGAAACTCACCATGATATACATTAGAGAAATGGTAAGACTTCATGGAGTTCCACTGTCCATTATTTCTAATCGAGATCCAAGATTTACCTTATGTTTCTGGAGAATCATTCAGCAAGAGTTGAATAAAGAGATGGGTTTCATCCCTTCTTATCACCTTCAAATAGATGGTGAGTCTGAAAGAACTATTCAAACACTGGAGGACATGTTGAGATCAAGTTAAATGTATTTCCAAGGAATTTTTTATTAACACATTCCTCTGATTGTGTTCTCATATAACAACATTTTCGATTCTATAATTCAAATGGATAATTTTGTGACTCTATATGTGAAGAGGTTTCAGACTCTAACATGCTGGGATGAAGTTGGAGTGTGGAAGTTAATGGGACCTGATCTATTCCAAGAGATGACAGAGAGGTTCTAAACCATTCAATAACATATGAAATCTACACAAATTCAATAGAAAATCTATGAATACAATCATCAATGTGATCTATATTTTGAGGTTGGAAACAAATTATTCCTTTATATTTCACCATGGAATAAAGTCATGAGGTTTGGGGGAAAGGGAAAACTTAGTCCAAGATACATTGGCCCCTTGAAGATATTTGATCGCATTGGAGCTATGGTATATCAAATAGCACTCCCACCTAACCTATCTCAAGTACATGATGTGTTCCATGTATCCATCTTGATAAAGTATATACCAGAACCCCCACATGTACTGAATCTGGATGTGGTACCCATAGATAATGATCTTTCATGCAAGGATCATCTGGTGAAAATTTCATACCATTGAGATAAGGCTCTAATAAACAAGATAGGTCACCTGGTAAAAGTATTATGGAATAACTATAAGTTTGAAGAAGTGAAGTGGTTACCAAGAGAGATGATGAAACAAAAGTACCCACATATGTTTTAGTGTATGAAATTAAAATTTTGAGGGTGAAATTTATGAAGGGGGAGGAATGTAATAACCCGGACATTGATAAATTAAATTCCATTCTTGAATGGATAAATGTCTCATTAAAAAATTCAGATATATAAAACACATGCACTACTTTGGTTATTTTGGGCTGTTATTTCTTATTTAATTTAAAATAATATTAAGCATCATAAAAATCGATAATATATCCATTGTTTAGTGACCAATAAAATTATTATATATAAATTATTATGATAAATTCTAATTTACACAGATGAAATAGGTGATACCATTGACTAGTAGGATCTTACCCTATGAATCCCATTTATCATAGAATCCAAGAGAGATAGAATCATAGGTATTTTCCCTTGACCAATCCCAATATAATATTTAATAATTTAATAATGAACAAAATTGTTTACAATATAAGTTCAAGCTCATTGAGATCATATCCCAACCCATGTACGTTGAACCACCCCATGAAAGTCTCACCACCACACACCTTACCCTTAGGGAGTTCACTGCTGTAATAAAGTGTTGTGTATTTAGGCCCTAATAGTATGAATTTTCATATTTTATTTTAATAAAAAAATGATTATATTTATCTCTTTTTAATATTGATTTTTAAATGATTAGATAATGAGTTTTATTAGATTTTTTTGTGATGAAAGAAAAACTGTATTTCTCAAAATGTATAATCAATACACTCTACTTTATTAAATTAAATATATTTTTAAATAAATTGTATTTTTTTAATAAAATATAATTATTAAATAATTTTTTTTAAATATAAATTATAATATAATTTTTCAAAGTCAAAAATAATTTTATAAGGGTTTGAAAACTGCTATTTTCAAAAAACAAGTATTTTTCAATAAATATGGATTTTGTATTTAAGTGTAAATTCTCATACTTGGAGAATTATTTGGATAAAATAAATTTAATTTTCAAATCAACTCATAGAAATTATCCAATAGTTATTTTTTCATAATTTTTTGATACAGTTGAAATTTTGGGTCAAAATTAAATATGGTATAAATATATAGTGTGTATTATGACATCATAATGACCTAAAAGTGATGTAATATATGAACTAAATGGTATCCATAACCCAAATAGTATTTTACATTCAAAATAATGTGTTTTTAGGTTATTTTATTATTTTTATAAACCATTAATAAATCCTCAAAAAACTATGTTATATTTTAAGATTTTAAAATCAATTCTTTGTAAACATGACTCACTTACACATCACAAAGGATATTATTTTAATTAATTAGGTTATTAAACTTATGAAATAATTAAATACAATAACTATGGGAAAAAATGGTAAGGTTTTTTTTTTTGATCACTTTATCATATAGAGTCCAAAACCTAAGTTTGGAAATTAATAAAGAATCAACCCCTCTTTTTCTATATAAACTCAACAGAAATTTCATTCCTCATCACTCAAAACTCTTGTATCATGACATTATTCTGACCTTTACCCTCTATATATCTCCCAAGGTGTCTCCAATCTATTAAGAATATTCTTTCAAGATTTTAGATTTTCCCTCTCAAGGAAATAGATCCTCTCATTCTATTCTTTATCCAGGCATCTACTTTATGTTATGCCTTTTTTCCATTTATGTATTTTGGGGTATAATATCACAAATAAAAATTACTTCCCTTATGATTTCAAAGTGATTATAGATCTATTTTACTATCATTAATCTTCCCCATGATCCTTTATGTACCCCTGTTATGATGTCAAAATTATCCTGTGATTTTCCATGAAAAATTTTTGTTCAATGAATACCCATCCTCATTTCCACTCAAGGGTATTCACATAGATGTAATTATTCACCATTTATTGGCTATTTCCATGTATGTAACCCACACTCCTTGATAATGGGGTTAAAATTTATGAAAATATTTTTTTCTATAATCTATGTGACACACTTATGCATGTACATAATATGAAAATGGTGGGTGTGCCTTGATAGCACTCTAATGCATTAGGTAATGTTTTGGTCTCATGAGATTTCATGTATAGGATTTTAGAGTAAACAAAATCCATTATGGGACTCTATCCACCATGAAATATTACCTTTTAAGTTATCCATAACTTGTGTTTATGATATGATTTATGTTCTTGTCACATTCCCATTTTTCTTTTATATTATCATATTATATCATGCCTTATTGTTCAAGTTTATGCTTCTCACCCTCTTATGTTACCTTGATATGCTTCTTGTCTCACATGTACTACTTTAACTTATGTTATGCTTTGATTATTCCCTTAGTGGTCCTTATAGATCACCCCTTTCTTATGTACGCCCCAGGTTCTCTTGTGTAGTTTTAGAAGGATGGTGAAATTTTAGGATCATGTTAAGAAATAATTAAATAATGTTGTTGTATCCCATGTTCAAATTGTAATCCTATATACCTAATTACCCAAATAAACTAGGATTCATGATATTATGGTTTGTATTAAGGGTGATTTTATGTAAAAAATAATGAAATAGGGTGTATTAAAGAGAATAGTTTCCATAAAAGGTCCCATCAAAGTTAACTCCTTCAACCTGTGAATATCCTTTACACACTAATATTACTTTATTTATCACAACTTCACCTTTTTCATTCATCTTATTTCAAAAGAGACATTTGGTTATGATAATTTTATTCTCTTTGGTCTTGGGTACTAACTCCCAAGTCTTTTTATTTTCTTTTTGATCCATCTCTTCATTCATTACATCAATCCACTCTTGATGTTTCAATGCTTCAAGCACATCTCTTGGTTCAACTTGAGAAAATAATGAGATATGAGTGGTTGTCCTAAAAGTTATGCAAGTTTGAATTTTTTTTCCATGATTTAAAATTGATATTTTGAACCTAAAATTACCTTCTCAGCCTTTGATGGTGTGAAAATTATTGTTCTTCGTCGCTTTAATTTACTGAATCAACTTCCTCAACTTGAACTTCTTCATAATTTTCACCATTTTCTGAAAATTCACCTTGTTGTTTCACACAAACAGATTCATTATCATCAATTTTGGAATGTTCTTATTTATATGAGTTTACATTATTTGTATGTTCCACCACATTCACATAACTAGACTCAAAAATATTTCTTATTTCTTTTTTGTAATAATGATATCCTCTTCTATTTGGTGGATAACCTATTTTGATACCATCAACACCACTTTATCCAAATTTTACAAGATTTTCACCTTTAAATTTGATAGTTTAAGGGATACTAAACACAATTAGGTACTTAAAAATTTTATATATATTATAATATATCTCATATGATGACATAATTGAACTTTTTACTATAAAGAAAATTAGTTTGAATATGAATTGTTTATCCAATATCTTGTCTCTATAAATAATGAGATGTGTCATGATATAAAATCATAGATTGATCCATCTCAAAATGACTTCGATTATTTATTTCATCCATACAATTTTTTAGGCGTGTATGGTGAAATTTTCATGTCGGATTCCATTTTTTTCAAGATACGATTCAAATGATCTACTGGTATACTCATAATTGTTAACTGTTTGAATTGTCATCAAAGAGTAACCACACTCTTTCTCAAAACTTCTCTTGAAACTATTATACCTTTTTTGATATTATGATTTATTCATCATAAAATAATAGATGTAATGAGAGTAAATTTATCAATAAAATAAATAAAATACTTATCTTTATTTTTTTATTACATCCTCATAGGCCCAAAAATACCAGAGTGAATTTTATCCAAAGGATGAGTATATTGTATTTCAACATTCTTTTGTAGATTATTTGCAATATTTCCCATTTGACAAGTGGAACAAATAAAAATCATTTATATTTTAAACTTAGGAAAATATTAAACATTATCACCAGGAATAGTCTTTCATATATTCTTTTGGGTAAGATGAATTTTTTTTGATTCCATAGTTGATTTTCTTCTTTAATGCTCAAATAACAAAAAAGTATAGCGTCACTAATAAAAAAATGCTTATTTTCCATATTCCTATTGTAAAGATACATCTATATTTCAAGATATTCACAAAAAAACATATTTTTTAAAGATTTCTTCATTTCCTTCATCACATAATTAAGATTCATGAAGAAGATTTTGTTTCAGTCCTTCAATATATAAGGTGATCTTGGATTTCAATTTAACTTTACCAATCAATGTAGATCTAACACCTCTAATTTTAAATGAAAATTAATTTCCAAAGGTCACATAGCCTTCTTTAAATTTTTCAATATCCTTAAGGATATTAAAATATCCTATCATATATGAGGAACAACTACTATCCAAAATCCATGGAAATTCTATTTTGGATGCTTTGTATGAAACTTCACAAGACAAATCATTCCATTTTGATTTTTTACTTCTTTTTTTAAGATTTCTCAAAACTATATCTAGAGTAAATTTGGGATATTGGTATAAGAAGACACCATTTTTAAATATTAGTAGATTTCTAACATCTTTTAATAACATATTCCAATGGTTGATATCTATTTTCAAATTTTAATATAGATTTATTGGTCTATCTCTAAATTTTCCTTCTTTGAATGAGGTGAATCCCCATTAATTTATATATTCCAAACCATATAAACACTGCTTTTAATTTCCAATTAAACCAAAACATATTTTTCTTGTGCCCAAAACCTCAATAGCTCCAACAATAATCATAAAATGTATATTTTCCTTTAAAAAATCATGTTTTCCCCAATGGAAAACTCATATTTCATCCTTCTTACAACTATTAATCTTGGTTCCTTTTTTAAAACCAAACTTTTTGTGAACTCATGACACTTTGTTCTTCACATCCAAATTCTTTTTATCCTTTCTTTTCCTTTACCATTTTTAGTAGTTTTTTCATTAAATTTATCACACTCAAGGTTTATAGAATATGTAAAATCACGTTACTTTTCTATAAACATGGACATATTTCTTTGATTATTCTTCTTAAACACATCAAAAGTCTTATCCATGTTTTTCTCTACATTTTTTACTAATATTTTTTGATGTTCACGAGCCTCATTCTTACTTGATATTTCCATAACATTATAAATAGATTTCTAAAAATTCAACTTAGATTTTTCAAGTTCTTTTTCTATACTCAAAATTTTTTTTGTAAAAGTTCAAAATCATTCTCTTTATCTTACATTAATTCTTACATCTTGATTTTTGAATTATTCTTTTTAAAAACAAGTTTATTCAACTCATAAAATTCTTTTAATAACTTTTATTTTTCTTCAATATGAATTGATTCATTTATTATGGAATATTTATTATTTTCCTTAGGAATTTTTATATCCTTTTATAACTTAGAGATATTTGAGATATACTCCTTGAGTTCTATTTTTAGTAAGAATTCCATCTCATTTTCTTTATTTTACTTGGATTTTCTACAACTTTCACTCGTGAATTATTATTCATTCACTTTAGTAATTAGAATTGTTTCATCAAAATATCTTTATATTTTTATTTTCTCTTCTTCATCACTGCTACCACTTATTTAATACTTAGATAAAAAAATTACCATCATAAATTTTGAGAAATTATTTCTCTTACCCTTAGAAGAAACACCTGATTTTTCAAACATTGATAATATTATCATAATTAATCTTCTCATTCCTTCTTCTTCATCATCATTTACTCTATCTTCTTATAATATAGGAAAATTTGCAAAAAAAATCCAAATACTCAAAACCTAAATCTTTTTAGTAAAATATTACCTTTAAACCATATCTTTCCTCCTGTAAGATCCTAGAATTTTTTAGAGTCATTTTGGGAACATTTTTAGTTACTTTTGAATCGTTTAAGTACCTTTGATTTAGAGTAGTGGATTGGGGTGTGTTTGGGTGAATTTTTAAGGAAATTGGAAATATCGGAAGCTATACATGATTTGTGCATGGTTTGGACAAACCATACGCAAGATAACCATACGGATAGTGGATTTAGGCATGGTTGGCGCATGGTTTGCCTAACTGTACACCATCAAGCCATACGGGCCGTGGAAGACCGCATATTTAGAACATGGTTTTTCCAAACCATGTATCCTGCTAGGTGAAACTTTGTGTGTGGAGTAGTTTAATAAAAAATTGGTTTTAAAACCACTTGAACCCCCAAAACCTCTCAATTTTGACCTAGTCTGAAGCTTGATAATTTCTAGGTGTTCCCAAATCCTTCTAGAGGGATTATAAGGCAATATGAACACCATTATTTGAGATCAAAATCCAGAATTAAAGATCTTCTCTCTTCCTAATTATTGGATTTTATCCCGATGATTATCCCATTTTTTCTCTTATCTTTTCTAGATATTTTCATCAAATATCTCCCCTTTTTTCTTTTATCTAAACCCTTGAGTTGATATCTAGATCTAGGATTGTGGATCTATATCTATATTTGTAAGATATTTATGTTTTGATCTCGATTTTTTGTTTAGGGATTTAGATCTGAAGCTTGATCGATGACGTTGTGTCACTCAGATTTTGGGGATTTTCTTTTGTGCTAACTTCTGTAAATAAAATAAGGTTGGTGGTGTAAATATAACTCACATAGTCATTAATTTAGATATGTGGATTTGAGTTTATGATTTTCTAGATTCCCTTGATAAATTATTTCATAAATTGGAGTAATTAGGAAAGTGTAATTGATTTTGATTACCTTGGTGATTTATTGATAATTTAATCATGGAACAGATGAATGTGGGTTTCCCAAATAGATGTTTTTGAGATTTTTTATAATTTAAAATATAGTAATTGAGATATTGATTTTTATTGTGTTGGGATAATTAATTTGGGGGAATTAATTATGAAATTATATTGACCAAAGATAATTAATTATGAGAATTAATTATATGCCATGATGTTGATCAAATATAATTAATTTTGAGAATTGATTATGGCATGTTGAGATTTTATATAGTTAATTAATTATGAATAATTAATTATGGACTGATAATTTTGTTGATTTATTAATTAATTGATGAATTAATTAATTTGTTATGTGATTAGTTAATTGTTGAATTAACTAATGGCCTTTTAAATGTTTAAATAATCATTGGATTAGTAAAGGAATAATGTGAAAAATTATTTTGAATTAAAGAATGATTAAATGGATGATATTTTTTTTGTTCTAAACATGGTGTTCTTGACCGATTAGAAGTTGGGACTAGGACATGGAATTCCTCCCCAATAGTTGTCCAAGATTGAGATTATGGGTTCTAGGAATGATGACCTACACCGAATGAGAAAAGGAGTGATAGGTAAGAAGACCTATACTCAACGATATTTTGGTGCTAGGCATGATGACCTACACCAATGAATGATAATAATGAATGGGGATTAAACTTAGATTTGGGGTGCTAGGAATGACGACCTACACCAAATGATTAATGGTAATGAATGATGATTCCAATGGGAAACATGAATTGAAACTGGGCATAATGTGATGATTAAGGGTTAAATGAAAATGTGGTAACTGTTTTAAATTATGCATTGTATTTATTTTTTCATAGAACTATATTCATTGTATTTTGACTGGACTCGTTTTATACATTGTTGGTGGTGGACTAATGATTTGTACTCACACCCTATTTGGGTCTTTTGATCGGCACCCGAGTATACTTTGTTGTTGCAGGACATAATAAGGGCAAGGCTCTAGGATAGGATACAGTTTGGGATTGGAGCTTGGGAAAGGGAAATAGACGTGTTTTAGGAACCATATTTGGAGTCATTATGTTTTTACTTTTATTTTCATTGTAGACACTTGACACTTTCATTTTTCATAGCATGGTTTAACTTCCAGTTTATTAATGTATTTTTTTTTGTTTTGATTATCATATAACATGGTATTATTTTGGTTATTTATACGCTTTCAGACTTGGTTATTATTTTTTGCTTCTACTATTTTTTTATTCTAATAAAAGAGTTTATAATCTCCCCAATACTAACTAACCAGACCCTGGTTGCAAGTCAAAACCCTCTAGCATACAGGGAGGCACAATTGAGGGTATGTGGCCAACCGTCTCAGGGCACTGTTCAGTGGTTCACGGGTCAAGACGTCACAAAGTGGTATTAAATGAGTTTTCTTTTATTTCTTCCTATTTTGTCTTGTTGTTTTGGGAAAGGTGGACAAGAGACTAGAAATTTTCAAGGCTTGGTAATGAACTCGTGCATGGGAGTTTCAAACCCATTTATGGGGGGGAAATCTGAGTAATCATTGTGGGATTGTTGTGATTATTTTTTATTGTTACAGTTTCATATTATTTCACCTTGGGTGATGCACTTGTGGTGTGATGTGATATTTGTTTTTAAAATTGTTTAATTTTGATTTTTGACCTAATGAGTCATGATACTTGAGTCTACATGCATTATTCTATGCACTTGAGGTTTTTGTGAAATGCATCATTCTAGGAACTCATAGGAAAATGGGTTATGGGTAAGTTGTTGAATTTGAACTATTTTTCCTTGTTGTGAGATTGAAATAATTATGAAAAATGAGAATAAATCGGTGTCTAATGAGAACCTTGATTGATGAAATGAATATGATTAATTAATTAATTTTTGAATTAGTTAATTGGATATAATGTGATTAATTAATGGTTGAATTAATTAATGAGAATTAATGCACCCTTGTTAACCAATACCTTGGAGTATGATGGTTAAGGGTAGTGATAAGGCCTCAGTTTTGATAGTGTTGCGAGTAAAAGGAGAAAGGACATGTGTAAACTTGTTGAGTTAGTTTCTAACTTTACTTAAATGTTATAAGGTTTATTTATGAGACCTAAGATGTGTGTTTGGATTTTTAGAGATATTCCTCCACACTGCTTGTTGAGGGAGAGACCGAGGGGTATGTCCCGTAACGAACTTCCAAACAGGGAGCTTGAGGCACCATTGTTTCAAGATAAGGGGGAAGGGGATCAGTTCCAAGAGAACATGTCTTGTTTCATGCAATTAATTGAGATAGATCTAGGATGGGTTCTGAAAATCATGTTAGAGTTTTCAACTACAAAACCCTCCTACTTTTATTGGAGAGGGTGGACCTGAGGGAGATGAATTTTGGATTCAATCCATAGAGATGATACTTGACCATTTGGAGACTCAAACTGAGAGGATGGTCAAGTAGGATGCATATATTCTATGGGGGTTAGAAAAGTGCTGTTGAGACATTTAGGTATGATCTGGATAGGATTATGGTATGTTATGGAAGGATTTTTTGGAGAAGTTCTTAGAACACTTCTATCCAGATATGCTGAGATAAGTGAAGGATTTGGATTTTATATATCTGACCCAAGGAATCATGTCCATAATGGAATATGTTGTATTTTTTAAAGATTTATAGTGTTTTTCTCCAACTTTGGTGGCAAATTAGGCTTCTTCATCAAAATGATTTCAGGACATAATTAAGTGTGAAATTAATTCCCAAGTGAATATCTTTAGGCTAAAGAAATTCTCATAAGTGGTTAATCAGGCTCTCATTTTAGAGGGGAACCTAAAGGAGGCTTCTAGTACTGGATAGGTAGTTGTCACTAGATGATCAGGGAATGTGCCTTCTGAGAGCAGGAAGAACCGTTATGAGAACCTTATTCAGGACAATGGGAAGAAAGGTGGACAGTTGGGAGGAACAGTTGCACCGAACCTTACTCATGTACTTTTCCACTAGTGTGGTGGGAAGGTACACTATCTCACTCATTGTCCTCAGCCACCAAGGGAGTTCCAGTTTTGTGTCAAGATGGGGAACCTATAGAAGTTCTGCAGGAAGCAGCGACAGGCTGGTGTTGAGGGAGCAGTTGCTCTGAGTCAGGGTGTGGGAAGGGGGTTTTCTACACCATATAGTTCTGTCATTTGAAGTTCTAATAGAAGAGGTGGTAGAGGTAGTGGATGTGTTTCTTTAGGGTATGAGTGCCCATATCAGCATAGTGGTGCTACTCAAGGGAGTCATACAACACCACATGAAATAGGGGTAAGATGGTTACATGTAGTGCAGCCTACACTAGTGGAAAGCAAGGCATGCCCATCGACAATGATAGGTACTATTCTTGTTGCTTCTACTTTAGCTACTACCTTGTTTGATACTAGTGTCTCTCATTCCTTTATATCTACAAATCTTGTTAATGGTTTGATCCTGGAGGTGGATTCCATAAGTGGGGTGATGAATATTGATACACCATTGGGAACACAGTCTATTGATATTTTTTTATGCAAAAGATGTTCACTAGATATCGGAGAGTATCATTTTCTTTGGGATATCTATTTCCTTGATATATCGTGCTAAGACATGATTATGGGTATAGATTGTCTAGTCACATATTGATCCCATATAGAATGTTACTGCAGGATAGTGACCTTTGTATCTCCTAAGGGTGACCAGTATATTCTTCAGGGAGAATGGGATATCCATACAGGTCGAGCAGGGCCAATTACTCAGCAACTGGGAAAGCTCACAACCCAAGTATCTAGTCTTTTACTGTATGATGGGAGTGGTAGGTGATACATCCTTCCACCAATAGTAAAACTTTTTTAGGATGTCTTTACTAAATACTTTTAAGGTTTTCCACCTAAGAGAGATGTGGAATTCACTATTAATCTCATGTTGGGGGCCAAGGGGTATCTATTCCACCTTATGGAATAGAAGTGACTAAGCTTTAAGAGATGAAAATTCATTTGGAGGAGTTGGAGGATAAAGGTTTTATCCATCCAAGTGCGTCACCTTAGGGATCACTGGTCTTGTTTGTAAAGAAGGCCGATGGAAGTTTATGCTTTTGTGTCGATTACCGAAAGTTTAATAAAATGACCATGAAGAACCAATATCCACTTCCACATATTGATGATTTTTTTACCATCTGAAGGGGGTATGTGTTTTCTCAAAGATCGATCTGAGATCAGGGTATCATCAGGTTAGTGTTCGGACCTCTAATATATCAATAACTACTTTTAGAATTATGTATGTCCTTTATAAGTTTTTCATAATGCCATTTGTGTTGACAAATGCTCTAGAATAATTTATGTCTTTGAAAAACAAGATCTTTCAACCATACATAGATTAGTTTATGGTGGTTCTTGTGGACGATTTCTTGGTGTACTCTAAGACTCAGTATGATCATGGCCAACATCTTTTCATCATCCTAGGTACACTGAGAGAGCATCAGTTATATGCTAAGATATCCAAATTCCAGTTTTGGATTGAAAGGGTACACTTTTTTGGGCCACATAATCTCAAAATAAGATGTTGTAGTGGACCCAGAAAACATGAAGGCAATGGTTTCTTTGGAGCATGCCAAGAATTTTTTTGATATCTGAATCTTTTTGGGATTAGCTGATTATTACAAGAGGTTAATCTAGGACTTTTCCTGATTGAAAACACCACTTTCAAGTTGGAAAAAGAATGGGGTAAACGTTGATTGGATAATATCATGCAAGAATGATTTCAATGAGTTCAAGAAGCAATTGACATCAATACCAATTTTGATCTTACTTGAGTCAGGTGAGGAGTACATGGTGTATTGTGACACTTTTTGGGATCAGACACGAAGTTGTGTTGATGAAAGGGGATTGAGTCATTGCTTATGGGTCTCGGCAGCTAAGTCCACATGAACGATATTACCCTATGCATGACCTCAAGATTTCAGTAATGGTATATGCTCTTAAGTGTTGGAGACCCTATATTTTGGGTGAACAGTTTATAGTTTTTATGATCCCCAAATCTTCAAGTATATATTTTCATAGTGCAACTTGAATCTTATGCAGTGAAGATGGGTAGAATATATTCAGTCCTTTGATTTTGAACTGGAATATACATCGGGGAAGGGGAATAGTGTGGTATATTCCTTGAGCAAGAAAACTCAGAATTAGTTGGTACATGAGTTGAGTGAAGAGAGGAAGATAATGACCTTGCTGGCAGAAATGCATATGGTAGTTCAGGAGAGTCGTAGGATGACTCTAGTTTCTATAGTAGTGGAGTCTACACTCTTGAGAAAGATTAGGGATAACAATTACAAGGATCTGTAGTTTTTATCATTAAGGTAAAGCCTTGAAGGTGGGTAGATACCATCATACTGGATAATAGATGAGGATGAGCTCACCTATGTAAAAAATCGGGTTGTTGTACCTATGAGTATGTGAGAGGAAATCATGTGAGAATTTCATGCTTCAAGTTAGGTAGTACATCTTGGGGTGATAAAAATGTATTGTGACCTACGATCACAGTTTTGGTGGCCAGGAATGAAAAAGGAAATAGAAGGGTTTAGAATATAATGTTTCACCTATCAGCAGGTGACATGACTATATATTTCATTGTAGTACTTCCAAAGACTCTTAGGAAGAATAATGCTATTTGGGTCATTGTGGATCAACTAACGAATTTATCACATTTATTTCCTATCAGGGAAACCTTTATAGTGGAGAAGTTGGGAGAACTATATGTGAGAGAAATAGTTCATTTTCATGGGGTACCACAGACAATAGGTTCATATAGAAATTCACGCTTTACTTCATACTTCTAGTAGGGATTACAAAAGGGGCTTAGCACATAGACTCTATTAAGTACGGCCTTCCACCCATAGACGGATGGGTAGTCGGAGCATACCATTTTGGTGTTAGAGGACATGTTGTGAGAATGTGTGCTCAACGTTGTTGGTTCTAGGAATAATCACTTGGCTTTAGTGCAGTTTTACTATAACAAAAGTTATCAGGAAACTATGCATATAGCACCATATTAGTCACTTTATGGAAGACCTTGTAGATCACCGCTATGATGGTCAAAGGCAGGTGAGTTTGAGATATTGGGACCAAGTCTCATTCATGAGACATCGGAGCAGGTATAGTTGATACGAAAACATAGGTTTGTGGCTCAAAGTAGGCATAAGTCATATGTTGATAGATGGAGACGACCCCAAGAGTTTATAGAGGGTGATCATGTTTTCCTTCAGGTGTCTCCTAGATTGGTTCACCATAGAATACGGAGGTCGGGCAAGTTGACGTATAGATTTTTAGGACAGTTTGAGGTGCTAGAGAGAGTCGGGCCAGTGGCATACCAACTATAACTTCCATAGAAATTCAGAACTATGTGAGATTTTTTCCATGTGTCACAACTATGGTTGTATCACCCCAAACCTTATCATTTGATTAATGTGTAAGAGGTTGATCTCGGTATAAATGCATCCTTTCAGGAGCATCTGATAAGTGTGTTAGGTCATAGTGAGAAAGTGTTACAGGGAAATACCATTATGTTAGTTAATGTGTTATGGAAACATGGAAATTTTCAAGAGGAAACTTGGGAATGGGAAGAATGCATGAGGTCTCAATGGACCAATATCTTTGGCTTGGAATCTTAGATAATTTTGGGAGTCCAGATCGAGGACGAGATATTATAAGGTGGGAAGATTGTAAGATCTTAGACTTTTATGGAGTCATCTCGGGCATTTTTCAATTACTTTTAAATCTTTTAAGTACCTTTGATTTAGAGTAGTGGCTTGGGGTGATTTTGGGTGAATTTTTAAAGAACTTGGGAAGATAGGGAGTTGTTCATAGTTTGCGTATGGTTTGGCCAAACTTTGTGCAAGATTTCCATGAGGAAAGTGGAGGTCAGCATAGTTGGCACACAGTTTTCCTAACTGTGCACCATCAAGCCATGCAGTCAGTGGAAGACTACATAGTTGCTGCACAGTTTGGCCAAACCATGCGGCCTCCCAGGTGAAACCATGCACGCAAAGCAGTTTATTATAAAAATTGGTTTTAAACCCACTTGAACCCATGAAGCCTCTCAATTTTGACCTAGGCTCAAGATTGAGAATTTCTAGGTCTTCCTAAATCCTTCTGGAGGGATTTCAAGGCAATTCGAACACCTTTATTCATGATCAAAAGCTCGGATTGAAGATCCACTCTCTTCCCAGTAAGTGGATTTCATCTTGATATTTCTCCTGTTATTTCTCTTACCTTTTCTATATCTTTTCAAGGAATATCTCCCCTATTTTCATAGATATAAACCCATGAGTTTTGATATAGATCTAGGATTTTGGATCTAGATCTAGATTTATAATATCTTTATGTTTTGATCTCGATTTTTGGTTTATGGATTTAGATCCAAATCTTGATCTATTAAGTTGTGTCGTTCGGATTTTGTGGATTTTCCATTGGTCTAACTTCCATCAATAAATTGAGGTAGGTGGTCTAAATAAAACTCCCATTGTAGTGATTTTTTATATGTGGATGTGAGTTTAGGATTTTTTATATTCCCTTGATAAATGATTTTCTAAATTGGACTAATTAGGAAAGTGGAATTTAATTGTGATTACCTTGGGGATTTATTGATAATTGAATCACGAAACAAACAAATGGTGTGTTTTCCAAATAGATATTTTAGATATTTTTTATAAGTTAAGATATTGTAATTGAGATATTTATTTGGATTGTGTTAATATAATTAATTTGGGGTATTTAATTATGAAATGAAGTTGACCAAAGATAATTAATTATGAGAATTAATTATATGCTATGATGTTCGTCAAATAAAATTAATTGTGAGAATTTATTATGACATGTTGAGATTTGATATAGATAGTTAATTGTGAATAATTAATTATGGAATGATAATTTTGTTGATTTATTAATTAATTGATGGATTAATTAATGGGTTATGTGCTTAGTTAATTGTTTAATTAACTAATGGCCTTTTAAATATTTAAATAATCATTGGATTAGTAAAGGAATAATGTGGAAAATTCATTTGAATTAAATAATGATTAAATGGATGATATTTTTGTGGTTCTGGACATGGATTTATAGATCGATTATAATTTGGGACTATGACATGGAATTCCTCACCAATAGTTATCCAAGATTGAGATTATGGGGTACTAGGCATGATGACCTACACCGAATAAGAAAAGGAGTGCTAGGTATGATGACCTACACTCAACAAGATTGTGGTGATAGGCATGACGACCTACACCAATGAATGATAATAATGAATGATGATTCAACTTAGATTTGGGGTGCTAGGAATGACGACCTACACCAAATTATTAATGATAATGAATGATGATTCCAATAAGAAACATGAATTGAAAATGGTCCTAATGTGATGATTAATGGTTAAATGACAATGTGATAACTATTTAAATTATACATTGTATTTATTTCTTCATATAACTATATGCACTCTCTTTTGACTTGACTCGTTTTAGACAATGTTGTTGGTGGCCTATTGAGTTTTACTCACACCATATTCGGGATACATGATCGGCACCTAAGTAGAATTTGTTGTTGTAGGACAGGATAAGGGCAAGGACCTGGGATATGTTTCGGTTTGCGATTGGAGCTTGGGAGAGGGAACCAGATGTGGTTTGGGACCCTCATTTGGAGTTTTTGTGTTTTTACTTTTAGTTTCATTATAGACACTTGATAATTTCATTGTCAGATCATGTTTTACCTTCTAGTTGAGTGATGTATTTTTTTGGTTTTGACTATCATATGACATAGTATTATTCTATTTATTTATACACTTCAACACTTGGTTATTGTTGTTTTCTTCCACTAGTGGTTTGATTCTGATAAAAGAGAGTATAGTCTCCCCAATACTGACTTACCATACCCTCCCTACTAGTTTTCACCCTCTGGAATATGGGGAGGTGTGTTTAAGGGCATTGGCCAACCGGTCTGGGGCACTGTTAAGTGGATCCTGGGTTGGGATGTCACACTTACTCTTATATTTATTCAGATTAGAGACATTATCTTATCCAACTTTTGATCCAAATTGGAATCAGAATCAAAATGACATGATTCTTATTCAACAACAACTTTCCTTTTTTTTATGTCTTTAAAAGAAATTTCTTTTTTATACTTCACCTTCTTCTTGGTAACATTGTCTTTCCTCATTTCATAATGTATTAGAACAATGTTCACATCATCAAGAGAAATATCACTTTTATATTTTTATTCTAAAATAAAGAATTTATAATTTAAATTATCTATAGAAATATATAAAATATTTTCAACAATATCACTATCTTCTAACTTATCACCATATCCACTGATTTTTATCACCACTTCATTCACCCTTGTAAAGAAACTATCAATAGTTTTTTCATCATGCATATATATATATATATATATATATATATATATATTCATACTTAAGTATCTATAACTAAAAATTAGCTCACTTCACTTTAGTATTTCATTAATTGATATTATAAAGTTTATCCTAGATGTAATTAGATTTCATGAGTCCTTTTACTTTCAAAAACTCACTTTTTGAGAGGGATGATATAATAACATTATTTACATGACCACAATTCCACAAATTTTTATTATCTACTACTACCATATCCATAACTTCATCATGGGGAACAAACTCATTGGTTGTGACTTCCAATACATCCTAACTGATAGATAATATGTATGACATAATCTTTTCTTTATATATGTCATATATTTTCCCATTAAATGTAGGAATCCCCTTGATGAATTAGGATTTTGTATGACATACACTAGAAATTTAGTAAAAAACACTTTTAATATAGATAAACCACATTATAATCTTTAAATACAAAATCACTAACGAGTAGAACTTATAAATCTTATACCACTTGAAAAGGAACCAACAGGATAAAGAATCACCAATATGGGGGTTAATTGGTGATCCAATTTATTTTTAAGTTTCCTTGATTAAAAAACCATTGTCACTTATTAGAGAGAATATTGATCACTGATGATCACACACACATGAAGGGAAAATAATATTTACAAGTTTCACCTCTCAAAATAAGAAATCTAGTCCTTGATATGATTCAAAGTTCACTAAGACCACACTACCCGCTAGTTTGAACATGTAGGTACAACAAGTAGAGTTTATCCCTATACTCATGTTATAATAAGTCTCCAGACTATTATAGTGCTTCCCACACTATTATAATGATAAATAACTTGATTTCAACAAGAATAAGTACTTACAAAAATATCCTTTATTTGTTGATGCAGTGCTTGTCTTTTTCTTCTTTATCAACTAGTATAAAATCATGTATAAACTCATCACTATATGATCATTTGTACAACCACTTCTTCTTCATCTTTAATTACTCTTCTTTATCACTTATACAATAACATACATACCTCTCATTTCTTCCACTTAATCCATCCCACATATAATATACAAAACATCCTTCCAATATTTATTTCTTGAATTTGAAATTGAAATTAAAATTCACACCACTAACTTCCTTAAAATTATTATTCAAACGTATCTTTTAGATATTTTTTCTAATATATATTGATCATAAAATTAAAAAATTTAGTTATATTGAGTAACATTAACTACCAAAAGATTTAGATGAATCCAAGTCTGTATAATTCTTTGAAGTTTCCATATTATCCCTATAAAACAACTTATATGGAATGGTCTATGTAGAGACCCGAAGCCTGACGTACATGGACATTACATTACTTTTTCGGAATACTTAGTACATAACAAAAACACACACACAAGGATCGTAATAGTTTAGTGTCTTTGGAAACTCAGAATATAATCTTCTAATCGTGGTGAAAGATCTTCAATATCTCCAATAAAGATCTTACTTTTTTTAGTACCTAAAACCTTTCTTTATATCCTGGGGAAAAGAAAACATAAAAGGGTGAGCTCAAATGCTCAGTAAGGGTAAACAAAAGAAATATCAATCACATCATATTCATAAGAACATAGCATTTTGGAAATCTTAACTTGCAAAAGAGAGAATAATTTCATAACATGGGATAAATCATAGTAGTGAAATGAAATCCCAATAATCATAACTTACAACATGAAACTTTGTGGCATACACACACAATCATAGAGAATCATTTCTTATTAGTCAAGACTCATTTCCAAGACTATCTTAGTGGACAAAGTCCATTTCTGAACCGAGTCACCCTCGTTTCAGTCCTATTTCACTGAACCGGTATAACCTACCGTTCCAGCCATGTCTATCTCATAAGATATAAAATCTTTACCCAATGCATAGGAGGGAGATATAGGTCCCACCCATCTCATAATGATACCATTCTTATGTGTGCCACAAAATCATAAATCATACATCATTGCATAACCCATGTAATAAAAATGGGAATCTTAAACATCGTGACATCATCAAACAATTCATATAAGATAAAGGAATTCATAAAAATAATTCCATCACAACGTAATCAAATCAATGTAATAATAGGGATATAAACAGAACCCTATATTATCTTAGATGGAAAATAATCTTGATAAAACACTTGAACTCCATTCTTGAGGAAAATATCCTTTCAAATTCCAAAACATTTTCCTTTCTTAACATGTCATACAATTTTAAACTAAAATAAGTTGATTAAACATAAACTTGAAAACTTGTAAAGGAAGATTCTTGGAAATAATGTTTTAAAAATCCATTCATGACGTATAATGTAAAAAAACATTCTTCATACTTTTGTCGGAAAAGTCAAAAAGTACCTCGTACGAAAAACGACAAAAGATTCCTTTCATATCCTTTACTAAAAACTCATCGAAGGGTAAAATTGGATTTAAACAATTGTAGGTGGATGGAAATAATATTACATATTGAGGAAACATGGATGTGGATGATAAAATACAGCCCAGTAAATACTAAAGTATAAACAATCTCGGATAAAAATGAGATTGTGATATTTCTCTTACCTTAAGTCCGATTTGCTTCGTAAGTGTCCGAATCTCCTGTATAATGATTTAAATAATGTCATTAACTTATTACAGAATCATATTCATTTTTATGATATCATATATTGTTCACTTATGACTTTATATTACCCGTTCTTTTGTAAATTCCATGTTAAAGAAGCGTTTTGGGTTAAATCGTTTCATTTATCGTAGGTGTTTGGACTTGTTGTTCTTGACATTATTATTACTTATATCATGATTTACTTACTTCCAGAATATAAAACATGATTTATATATCATATATATTCAGTATATATATATATAATAGATAGATAAATGAAATGAAATACACCATTCATGGAGACGGTAGTCCGTACGTACGCATGAACGTTGTTTTCATTTCCTTATTGTCTTGAATGGAAGTAAGTAGACGACATACATATATACATAAATCCAGTTGCTTTATAATGTCATATATTTCATTATTATTGCTTTATATACTTTATAATCATTCTTAAATGGTTAACATGGAGAATGAATCTCATCGCGTTGTGGAGACGGTAGTCCGTACGTACGCACGAGCGATGATATCGTTCTCATGATCGTGAACTTGTGTTGAAGTGTATGTATAATATTTAAGTATCAATATCACTTTATAATAATCATATATAGTTACTCGTTACACCATTATACCCATTCAATTAAGGTGGTGGTGGAAAATAGATTACACCACGGCGTGGAGACGGTATTCCGTACGTACGCACGCGTGGTGATTTCCTTTTTCCGTAGGATGGATAGAAGGTTAATTAGAGTTATTTCATATTTATAATAACATATCAGTATATAAGAAATACTGATGTTATTACTTTATCATTAAACAACTAAGGAAGAATAATTTGAAGAAGAAATAAATTGAAAAATATCGGTAATGGATATTACCTCTTTTTGACGCGCCTTTTCTTAACCTCCACTTAAAGAACTAAGGATGGTCTTTGAAGAAGACCAGGACCTCTAGGATGATACTAGGGAAGTGGAGAATAGATTTTGGAAGGGGTTGGCCGAGATTGAATGCTCAAATTGGTGTGAGGAGGAGAGGGAGGAGGTGCCCTTTTATAAGGGAGGAGAGGGGCACCTTTGGGAAAACTAAAAATATTATTTTATTATAAAGTCAATTTCGGTTTTAAATAGCTCCAAATTGATATATTTCTAAGCTAAGGTGGGTATGGGTCTAAATAATCTCATAAAATAGGATTTAGAAAATTTTAGGTTATTATTTTAACCTTATCAATTAGATTTAACTCTAAGTTAAATAATTTAACTTTTACCGTGTCTTTTTGTTTTCTTACACTATATGGTTAATAAACTTACTACATCAAGCCAAAAGAACCCCAAGTTGTTTATTATTAATATATATAACCTTATATAATTCATGTGTCCGAACCTTAGATTTTTAGGAATAAAATAACAATTAATAATATAATATTTGTTTTAAAAACTAATTTATGTCAATTTTGACACTATTTGGTACATGATTTTTATGAAATTCATAACAGAATGATAAGTTCTAAAAACGTTACTTAAATCAACAATAACATGTAATATTAACCTATAAAATTATTTTAAGTCATAAAAAGTCTCAAATTACATTTATTTGGGTATTTATAACATCAATTATGTCAATATTTCATTAATAAGATAATTACTGCATCATCGTTGTGTCATACATAAATTAAATTATTTAATGTCTAAAAATTACAAATAAAATACCATTATGTAGGAAATATTTTTATCTTTCTAATGAATATTTATAGTCGAATTTATCTTATGTATAACCTCATATTAAAAATGATTTAGTTATTAAACTTTGATTTTAACTATTTTAACCCTTCTTTAAATAAATTAATAATAAATGTCCTAATCTAATCCAAGTGGGCCTAAATGGTCATATTGTATTCCTAAGGTTGTTTTTGTTAGAATTAAACTTGTCCAATAGAATTAGAACATGTTTTAGTGTAATAATAATATCATATTTACCCTTAATTACCCTATTTACTTTTAACCATGGTAAAGAAAAGTAAAAAGTTACTATTCACCAAAAATTATTTTCATCTCATTGAACCACATTTTAATTACTGACATCAACCATGTCTCTCGGATTTTTGAAATTCCACTCACAGAAGTGGTAAAATTAAGTTTTATGAAAAAATCATTTTTTTAACTACCACTTAGTGGTTTCACTATTCATCAAAAAATGAAAGTTTCCAGAAAAATACCAAAAATTAGGCCTAAGATATATTTGATATTATGAACTCAAAAATGATGTCTATTTTACCAAATTCAAAACATATCAGTTGCATTAATTAATTTAAAAATTAATTCCCGTCGTCAAAATAAATAGCGTGTTTTTAAGAGATAATAACTACCAAAAGATTGACACTTGTTTATATCTGGTTTAAATGTGAAATTACATCCAATGACCAACATTGTATTAAATTGTAAAAATATATTATAAATATACTTTAAAACCACTCAAATTAATAATTTATCACTATTAATTATTTCGATTAAAAAGGTTTTTTTTAATTAAAATTTAGTAATTTTCACTATTCATCAGAAAATGAAAGTTATCCGAAATGTACCAAAATATCACCCTAAGCTAATTTCGATATTCCGAATCCAGAAATGAAGTCCATTTTGAAAAATAAAAATTAAAAAATTTCAAAAAGTGGTTATTACTATTCATAACGGCTAGTTTTAATAATATTTTAATAGCATATCGTTGTTTAGTGAAACTCGGTATTGCGTACTACGCACGCTATCGAGGAAGGTCGTGATTGCGTGTAATGCAAGGAAAGTCAAGGATGCATGTTGTGCAAGATCCTTTTGGTGTAGTGTACAACAAAAGACATTAATGAAATTAAAAATAATATTTTTCATAAAATCTCGGGGTGTTACATTCTACCCCCCTTAAAATGAATTTCGCCCTCGAAATTCGTCGGGGTTATAAATGGTTTACTATTCGAAAGTTTCTTTAATAGAAACCCACATCGTAAAAAGGAATACCAAAACCAATCTTTAAAAACAAAAGTATGAAACGTAACGGTTACCCAAATAAAATAATCACTGGGTTTCCACATAGGTGAAAATATAGATATGGAAGAGAAATCTAACCATCATGTTTTGATGGAGAGTGGTAGAGAACATGGCTATGAAAAATCCAACAATCACAAAGCTATTGATTTGTGATGATCTAAGGTACCATATGATTCATCAGATATAAGAGCACTAGGACAACATTTTTGGTTTTCAATATTATTTGAAAATTTTGAATTAGAAGAAATACTTGCTTGATTTTGGTACAATCTCACTGTTGTTCGTGCTTTGAACAATTTCCACTTCATCTCTTAAAGAAATGAAGTTGGATTTGTTATTCGTGAAGTGTTAACAGATCATGTGATATAATGATGGGTCATTCCATCTGTTTCAAACAAAAGGTTAGCAAAAGTTATCAAATATACATAAGTCCATCTATGGTGAGATTAATCATATATGGTTTCTAAAATGGACTTATACTTCATATATCATACTGCTTAATATAATAAAACTAGTTTCTACTAAACAGGGACATCCTATAGGCCAGTGGTAGGCGATAAAGGCCAATCGTACTTCGGTTGTGGGTTCGATTCCCACAGCCTTGTCCGACGCGATGGGCTATCGCCCGTCCTACAGGTTGTCCTTTTTCTAAAACTACATTACTATAACATCACATAAATAATATCAAAAGTTCTATCCTTGAACAATACTAATTTATTTCCAACATAATCCATTCCAATCTTTAGGAAATACTTCGGTCCAATCTCATAATATAAAGAAAATGATTACTTGAAATGTCATCAACCAAGCATGTGAATACCATAATTTATCCCCCATATATCTTGTTGGTCACATTCCAATCATGTGAATACCTTAATCATGTATTCTCTTGAAAATGAATACCCATTAAACCTTAGTGAAAACATGAATGCTGTCAAAAGTTAACTCTTTCCACATACCAAAATCCAAAAATTCTATATACCCAGTCCATTACATAACCTTCTCCTTATATCAGTCATGAGCTCATGAATACTATCAAACATTTAATTTTCTCCTTATCCCTTCATTATGCGCATATCATCTATATTCCAAAAATATCTGAATATCCTTTAATGGATACTGGTACCATTAATCATACACTTTCAAAACTCAAGGAAAGACAACAGTGTAACAATCCTTAGATGTCTCTTTATTCTATAGTACCATGAGATTACTTATACAACATTACACTTGATAAACATGTAATCATTCCACTGCCTTCTTAAACCATTGACTGAGCTTCAACAATTCTTTCAACTCACATATCATTTGTAGTCTCTTTATCATCATCAACGTAAATACTACTCATATGGCCGTACTGATTCTCTTCATGATACTTTCCCTTAGGGAATTGGTTTGCATAATTCCCGTACATTCCACATTTAAAACATTTAACCATTGTTGATGTCGTAGAAATACCATTATCCTCATCCATAGTGTTAACAGAACCTTTTCCTTTGCACTTACTGGCTTTGTGTCCTTCTTTTCCACACCCAAAGCATATTCGAGTTCCCTTGAAACATTCTCCTTGATTCCTCTTCCCACATGATTTACATAGGGGAAATTGAAATTTCTTTCCTCTATGATCTTCATGAAACTCCATCTTTCTCTTATTAGCTGAGTCAGGAAACTTACCAAATTTGAGTTTATTGATCATATTATGAGATTGTTGATTCGGCATAATAATGATGGTTGGACTTCCAAATCCCATTTCATTTGGTTTCTCATGAATAATATCATTCCATTGTCCATAATATCCTCCATTATCGTGAATCATCTTGTTTCCAGTCATTTTCTAAAACCCAAAAAGAATAGTGTTAGAGGAAAAAATCATAATAAAGGGGGAGTAACTTCAATATCTAACATCTTAGGTTAAATTATAAGATCGTTACCATATTTCTAGGACTATATCCTATACGTATACTTATCCTTAGGGGCATCCCTAGACATACCTTAGAAATATATCTAGGGATCTCACTAACGTTTTCGCATCCTAGTTTTCAAAGGTTGACTAAACCTTTCCTCTGATACCAAATGTAGAGACCCGAAGCCTGACATATATGGACATTACATTACTTTTGCGGAATACTTAGTACATAACAAAAACACACACACAAGGATCATAATAGTTTAGTGTCTTTGGAAACTCGGAATATAATCTTCAAATCGTGGTGAAATATCTTCAACATCTCCCATAAAGATCTTCCTTTTTTTTAATACCTAAAACCTTTCTTTATATCCTGGGGAAAAGAAAACATAAAAGGGTGAGCTCAAATTCTCAGTAAGGGTAAACAAAAGAAATATCAATCACATCATATTCATAAGAACATAGCATTTTGGAAATCATAACCTGCAAAAGAGAGAATAATTTCATAACATGGGATAAATCATAGTAGTGAAAGGAAATCCCAATAATCATTACTTACAACATGAAACTTTGTGGCATACACACACAATCATAGATAATCATTTCTTATTATTCAAGACTCATTGCCAAGACTATCTTAGTGGACAAAGTCCATTTCTGAACCGAGTCACCCTCGTTTCAGTCCTGTTTCACTGAACCGGTATAACCTACCGTTCCAGCCATGTCTATCTCATGAGATATAAAATATTTACCCAATGCATTGGAGGGAGATATAGGTCCCACCCATCTCATAATGATACCATTCTTATTTGTGCCACAAAATTATAAATCATACATCATTGCATAACCCATGTAATAAAAATGGGAATCTTAAACATCGTGACATCATCAAACAATTCATATAAGATAAAAGAATTCATAAAAATAATTCCATCACAATGTAATCAAATCAATTTAATAATAGGGATATAAAGAGAACCCTATATTATCTTAGATGGAAAATAATCTTGATAAAACACTTGAACTCCATTCTTGAGGAAAATATCCTTTCAAATTCAAAAACATTTTCCTTTCTTAACATGTCATAACATTTTAAACTAAAAGAAGTTGATTAAACATAAACCTGAAAACTTTTAAATGAAGCTTCTTGGAAATAATGTTTTAAAAATCCATTCATTCCGTATAAGTTAAAAAACATTCTTCGTACTTTTGTCGGAAAAGTCAAAAAGTACCTCGTACGAAAAACGACAAAAGATTCCTTTCATATCCTTTACTAAAAACTCACCGAAGGGTAAAATTGGATTTAAAAAATTGTAGGTGGATGGAAATAATATTACATATTGAGGAAACATGGATTTGGATGATAAAATACATCCCAGTAAATACTAAAGTATAAACAATCTCGGATAAAAATGAGATTGTGATATTTCCCTTACCTTAAGTCCGATTTGCTTCATAAGTGTCTGAATCTCCTGTATAATGATTTAAATAATGTCATTAACTTATTACAGAATCATATTCATTGTTATGATATCATATATGGTTTAATTATGACTTTATATTACCCGTTCTTTTGTAAATTCCATGTTAAAGAAGCGTTTTGGGTAAAATCGTTTCATTTATCGTAGGTGTTTGGACTTGTTGTTCTTGACATTATTATTACTTATATCATGATTTAATTACTTCCAGAATATAAAAAATGATTTATATATCATATATATTCAGTATATATATATATATAATAGATAGACAAATGAAATGAAATACACCGTTCATGGAGACGGTAGTCCGTACGTACGCATGAACGCTGTTTTCCTTTCCTTATTGTCTTGAATGGAAGTAATTAGATGAAATACATATATACATAAATACAGTACCTTTATAATTTCATATATTTCATTATTATTTCTTATATATACTTTATAATCATTCTTAAATGGTTAACATGGAGAATGCATCTCATCGCGTCGTGGAGACGGTAGTCCGTACGTACGCATGAGCGATGATATCGTTCTCATGATCGTTAACTTGTGTTTAAGTGTGTGTATACTATTTAAGTATCAATATCACTTTATAATAATCATATATAGTTACTCATTAGACCATTATACCCATCCAATTAAGGTGGTGGTGGAAAATAGATTACACCACGACGTGGAGACGGTATTCCGTACGTACGCACGCGCGGTGATTTCCTTTTTCCGTAGGATGGATAGAAGGTTAATTAGAGTTGTTTAATATTTATAATAACATATCAGTATATAATAAATACTGATGTTATTACTTTATCATGAAACAACTAAGGAAGAATAAGTTGAAGAAGAAAGAAAATGAAAAAGATCGGTAATGGATATTACCTCTTTTTGACGCGCCTTTTCTTAACCTACACTTAAAGAACTAAGGATGGTCTTTGAAGAAGACCAGGACCTCTAGGATGATACTAGGGAAGTGGAGAAGAGATTTTGGAAGGGGTTGGACAAGCTTGAATGCTCAAATTGGTGTGAGGAGGAGAGGGAGGAGGTGCCCTTTTATAAGGGAGGAGAGGGGCACCTTTGGGAAAACTAAAAATATTATTTTATTGTAAAGTCAATTTCGGTTTTAAGTAGCTCAAAATTGATATATTTCTAAGATAAGGTGGATATGGGTCGAAATACTCTCATACAATAGGATTTAGACAAGTTTAGGTTATTATTTTAACCTTATCAATTATATTTAACTCTAAGTTAAATAATTTAACTTTTACCGTTTCTTTTTGTTTTCTTACACTATATGGTTAATAAACTTACTATATCAAGCCAAACGAACCCCAAGTTGTTTATTATTAATATATATAACCTTATATAAGTCATTTTTCCGAGCCTTAGATTTTTAGGAATAAAATAACAATTAATAATATAATATTTGTTTTCAAAACTAATTTATGTCAATTTTGACACTATTTGGTACATGATTTTTATGAAATTCATAAAAGAATGATAAGTTCTAACAAAGTTACTTAAATCAACAATAACATGTCATATTAACCTATAAAATTAGTTTAAGTAATAAAAAGTCTCAAATTACATTTATTTGGGTATTTATAACATCAATTACGTCAATATTTCATTAATAAGATAATTACTGCATCATCGTTGTGTCATAAATAAATTAAATTATTTAATGTCTAAAAATTACAAATAAAATACCATTATGTAGTAAATATTTTTATCTTTCTAATGAATATTTATAGTCGAATTTATCTTATGTATAACCTCATATTAAAAATGATTTAGTTATTAAACTTTGATTTTAACTATTTTAACCCTTCTTTAAATAAATTAATAATAAATGTCCTAATCTAATCCAAGTGGGCCTAAATGGTCATATTTTATTCCTAAGGTTGTTTTTGTTCGAATTAAACTTGTCCAATAGAATTAGTACATGTTTTAGGGTAATAATAATATCATTTTTACCCTTAATTACCCTATTTACTTTTAACCGTGGTAAAGAAAAGTAAAAAGTTACTATTCACTAAAAATTATTTTCATCTCATTGAACCACATTTTACTTACTGACATCAACCGTGTCTCTCGGATTTTTGAAATTCCACTCACAGAAGCGGTAAAATTAAGTTTTATGAAAAATTCATTTTTTAACTACCACTTAGTGGTTTCACTATTCATCAAAAAATGAAAGTTTCCAGAAAAGTAACAAAGATTAGGCCTAAGCTATATTTGATATTATGAACTCAAAAATGATGTCTATTTTACCAAATTAAAAACATATCAGTTGCATTAATTAATTTAAAAATTAATTCCCATCGTCAAAACAAATAGCGTGTTTTTAAGAGATAATAACTACCAAAAGATTGACACTTGTTTATGTCTGGTTTAAATGTGAAATTACATCCAATGACCAAAATTGTATTAAATTGTAAAAATATATTATAAATATACTTTAAAACCACTCAAATTAATAATTTATCACTATTAATTATTTCGATTAAAAAGGTTTTTTTTAATTAAAATTTAGTAGTTTTCACTATTCATCAGAAAATGAAAGTTATCCGAAATGTACCAAAATTTCACCCTAAGCTAATTTCGATATTCCGAATCTAGAAATGAAGTCCATTTTGAAAAATAAAAATTTAAAAATTTCAAAAAGTGGTTATTACTATTCATAATGGCTAGTTTTAATAATATTTTAATAGCATATCGTTGTTTAGTGAAACTCAGTACTGCGTACTACACACGCTATCGAGGAAGGTCGTGATTGCATGTAATGCAAGGCAAGTCAAGGATGCATGTTGTGCAAGATCCTTTTGGGTTAGCGTACAACACAAGACATTAATGAAATTAAAAAGAATATTTTTCATAAAATCTCGGGGTGTTACAGTCTAGGACATTACATCCTATCCTATTAGTTTTTAGTGTTTTTGAATAAACTTATTCATAATAATATGATATGGATTGGTGATACGGTGTAAAGGTCATAAAATTTATAATGCCACTAAAAATCATCATAATCACCTTTGTGATGAGGTGTATTCATTGTGGTATAGTACTCTATATTTTCCTCCAACTGTATTATAATAAATAATCTATGTAATGGAGGTCCTAAATTCTATAGAGACACTGAATTATAACTTACTATAAAATGTGACATGAACCTTAATTACAGCATAGAGGATCCAAATTTTCCATATCTGCTAAAATAGACCCAACCTCCTCTATAATGTGCTCCACCTTCTATGGAATGAAGAACTCTAATTCATTATCCTCTACAACATGGACACATACACTATGGCATGTGATAAAATATACCAATTTCCTTCCGACTTTCAATTTTAGTTTCTCCATAGCATGGAAACCACTTCTATATAATATCCCAACATAATTTCAGTTTACTGTGGTATAGGAATCAGTTATGACATAGAAAATCTTCTTCAAACTAATTCTAAGGTTAAATACCATGCTTTATAGTGTGGAACTCGTTCTTTTTCTCCATCAATTTGTTTTCATCGTGAAATCCTCATGATATGTAAACACTTAGAAACAACTTAATAATTGTCCAAATTTTTCTTATAATATGATTTATGTATTGGCAACAAAAGATAACACAGTCAATCATATCCTCTTCACCAATTATTCAACTTCACTTATAATAAAACCATCTCAACACCTCTAAGAATAAACAAAAAAAATTTCAAGAATGTTCTTTCTGTAAAGAAATTATTTTTAATGACATTTTAAACAATATTTTAATTTCTTTAGAAGGTTTTAAAAATAATCTTTTTGTCATTTTCCAAACAAGGTATTATGATTTTTATTAAAATTGTGAAAGGAAAATTTGTTTTAATATTTACTAAATTAATGGGTTTTCCTACCATCGTAACTATTAATTTCTTTGAATCTTCATTTTATAATTTTCCATGTTTATTTTAATAAAAATATTTTCCTTGATATTTGATAAATTTTTAAAAAATATTATCAAAAGAAAAAATGGTTTTCCTTGTTTACAAATAAATCTCTTAAATGTTGTTTTAAATGTACTTTTAATCTATGGAAATATCCTTTATTATTTTCCTATGCTTAAATATGGATATGTTCCAATGATACCATCCTTATAATTTATCTATCTGTCTTATGATTTTTTTAGAGAGATTTTCATAGAACCTATTTCTTTTCCACAGGTTAATCAAGATAAAAAAGAATAATGATTGTTTTTAAGGGTTTTATGTTAAAAAGTGAAAGTTTATAAATGTTTTTTTCATTCTATGGTTCTTGTAAATATATATGAATGATTAATGGTTAGTTAAATTATAAACCAAGGATGATTGGTTTCATTATAAACCAAGTATGGGTGGTTACATTATAATATAAGGATGGGTGGGTCTATTATTTCCCTTTGATAAATTGGGTAAAGCGATATAGTTAAAAGAATTTAAGTTACTCCTATATGATGATGGAGTCGAATATTATAATTTACTCCTAAGAGATTGTTGTAATTATCCCAGCGGGGAGATTACATAATGAATTTTTAATATCCCAAGATACTTACATAGTTTTTCAATGCTTTCTATGATTTATATTTTTTTCTTTAATCAAGTACATTATTCACATGGATCAAGATTATTGACTCATATAAATCTCATCATTTGTTAAAATTTTATTCCATGAATAATTAATTATGATCTTTTTTTTTGGTATTAAATTATCTTGTGTTATGATTATGAAATTTTATTATGTATCCATACCCTTATATGATCATTGTATATATTCAATTGTTAATACTTTTGTTTACCCTTACTATGAATTTTAGATCACCCTTATTATGTTTTCTATTTCCCCGTGTTATAAAAAATGATGTTAAATGAATTATGTCTATAAAAGTTTCATATGTGAATAATATTATGGGATATGATGAAGACATATTGTGAAATAATAAAAACTAGGTATGGTTGGAAAAATGATCACTTCAATACATAGGTATTATTATTTATGTGTTTTTTCTAATTCTCTACAACAATGAACTAAAATTTTCCTTGGCTATGTAATTGATTCGATATTTTTGTTTGATATTTTATGTTAAAGATGGATAAAATTAGGTCATGTTTATTGATATCAAATCCATAAATGAAAATATTATGTTTTTTAGCACCGAATCTGGGAGTGTGGGTTCATGGCTACTATATAAGATATATAATGGATTACATCAAGCTATTTCCAAACTCCATTATCAAACCATGTCTAATCTCTCTTTAAATTTATGCATTACATTTTGAATAAATTCAATAAATTCATTCTTCAATGTTCATACTTACTCAATTAATATTAAAATTAAATTTGTAATGCGTATCAAATTTATCAATCTTTCACTTTAGAAAAATTATCACTTTATCATTTCAGAATTGTTTATATATAAATTTACCATTTATTTTTCCTTTTTAGGGTAATTAACACCCCCCCCCCTCCTACTATATTTCTTCAACCAATAATTGGAATTAAATGGTTCATTGTAATTTCATTACAAATATCTTAGTTTTCAAAATTGTGATTTAATTTTGTTTCTAATTTTAATAAATTTCAAAATTTTAACTTTTTATAATGGAATCCAATTATTATTCTCATATTATGGTTTTTATTTCATGGGTTATTCATATTAGAAAAATAATATGTCAAATTTTCGAAGTAGCATAAGTTACCCTATCTGGAAAATAGTTGTGCATGAATATGTTCCTAAAATAGAACCATAAGATAAGTGGACACAAAATTATATTAAAGACTTCGAGATTAATGAAGAATTCATGAATTTTATACATTTTAGTCTTGACCAAAATAAATTTAATCATGTTTATACATGTAAAAATACCTATAAAATATGGAAATTTCTAGAATTCAGTTATGAAAGAACTAACAAAGTTAAAGATACTAGATTGTATATGTATCATTAATATTTTGAAAGATTTACTATGTATCATAATTAATTTATTAATATTATTTTTACATGGCTTACTGACATATGAAATAGTTTAAAGTCTCTTGGGGATTATTTTTCTACTAAAACCTTAGTAAAAAAGATAATATGGGTTCTACAAAGTAATTGGGAACCCAAGGTCACTATTATAAAAGAAACAAAGGATATAGAGAAAATGATAGTCAAAGAACTTATCATATCCCAAATGATGTATAAAATTACAATGAAGTGATAAGTTGATAAGGAAGCCAACACAGCCAAATATGTAAATAAAACTATTTCCTTAAAATATACCAATGATTATTTATTTGGGGATGAAGTTTAATATTTTTCTTAACTCACCAATAACATGAACAAATTCTTCAAGAAAAATAAATCCTCTAATAGAACCAAAAAGTTATTAAAAGTGGAACTTGGAGTGACAAGATATGAATATAATAAAAATGGTCACATCAAGCTAAATTGCATCATCTATAAAGAGAAGGTTAAAGAAAGAAAATAAGGAAATAAATATCTAAAATTTATAACATGGAGTATAAGTGATGACTACATGGACTCAAATTCTTTAATCTCTTAAAGTGAATCAATTAATAAGTGTCTTAAGTCACATGTAGATGGATACATCAAGTTCAGTAACCCTATTCTCATTTCCTCATCTTCCTCATTTTCTCCCACTTAATCCTTATCTACCTCTTCATTTTATCTTCAAGTCACCTTAATTATGAAGACCTTAAATACACTTGTGATCGACTCAAAAATTGGTTTGATGAACTTTATTCATTATAAAAGGAACATGACAAGAAATAAAATTGGGTGATTAATGAAAAACAATAACTTGAAAAAGAAAAGAAACAATTATTCAAGGAAAATTAATATTTATCCTTGAAAATTAAGAATAAACTGGATGTTAATATTCTTGAATCTACAATCAAAGACATAAAGAGATCTCTCTCCAAATTCATTCAAGGTGAAAATAATATAACAAAAAATTTGGGCTCTCAAATATATGGAAAATAATAGGTTGATCTTATTTTATCAAATCATACAATAACCTCAAAAAATCCATCAAAATTCACTTTTATTAAAGGTTTCTCATAAGATAAGTTTTCTGATCATCGTAAAAGAATTATACATTTAATTTATGAATTTGATTATAATAATTCATGATATGGGATACCAAAATAAATTCATATTTTATATAATACTTCCAAAATAAAATATCACACTAAAATAATTTGGATACCTACACCATTATTAGTTAACATTAATAGACACAAGTTTGTTTGGGTTCTACAAAATTTAGTCATTTTATTTTGTATGAAAAGTGTCTTCTAAAAAAATCCAAGAAACACTATGGCACCTAGATAGTGGTTGTGAAAGACACATGTCTGTAAACCTTTATGAATTCAATCAAATCAATAATTTATATGGAGGTAATTCCACCTTTAGTGTTAACTCTAAGGGAAATATAATCAGTGAGGGTACCATCATTTTTTCTAACTTAACTCTTTTTAAAAATTTGTTTTTAAAAATCATTAAACACAATTTTTTATAGATTATCTAGTTGTGTGATATAATTTTTAAAATTTATCTTGAAAATTATTTTTGTAGAGTTTTTAACATAAAAGGGATTATTTTATTTAATTCTTCTCATTTTAAAAATTTTTATACAATTAATTTAAAATCTCTTTCTATCCAAAACATAAAATTATTGAGTGAAAAAGTTAGTGAGAAGTGGATTTGGAATAGATGTCAGGGTCACTATAGAACACACTCACTTGTAAAACTCAACTATTATCGACTAGTATGAGATTTACCCAAACTTTATTTCAAAGATAACGTTGTTTTTGAAACATGACAATATGGTAAGTAACACAAATATTCATTTAAATATATAAAAATATATTTCTTCCTCTAAATATATTGAATTAATTAATCTTAATTTATTCATAACTTCTCAAATTGAAAGTCATGGAGTTTATTCCTATAATTTTATCATTTTTTATGAATTTTTAAGATTCACTTAGGCTTATTTCTTAACATATAAAAGTTAATCATTTAAATATTTCATTAATTTTTTAAAAATGTTGAAAATTTAAAAGGTTTTAAAAATATTTCTATTAAAATTGATCATGGTAAAGAATTATAAAATAATAAATTTTATTATTTATGATCTTTTATAGGATATAATCATTCCTTTTATACTCGAACTCTTCATCAAAATGGGGTAGTGATAGGCGAAATAGAACTATCCAAGAAATCACTCAAACACTTTTAAATGAATTTAATTTACCTAAATTTATTTATTTTGAGGTCATTAATACTTATTTTTTTATCATTAATAATTTTCACTAAATAACTTATCTCAAAATATCCCATATTAAATTTGGAGAAATAAGTCCTAAAGTGGTATTTTTTTTAATGTTTTTGGTTGTAAATGTTTTATTCTAAACATAAAATACAGTCTTGGAAAATTTGATTCAAAATCCGATGAAGGTAACTTTCTTGGGTAATCTAACTCAAGCAAGGCATATAGAGTATTTAATATAAGAACTAAAATTTTGGAATAATCTATTCATATTTATTTTGATGAAATTATCCAAAATAACTTTCTCAAAATGTTTTTGAAAATTACTTTTTAACTTCAAAAGAACCTTTTCAATCTAAATAATTTTAATTTGAACAAAAGTATCCTTCAAATTATTTTTAAAAATATATTAAGAAATAAAAAGACAATCTCCTTGAATATTTCATTGGAAATTTTCAATCTGGATCTCATACTAGAATATCTATCTTAAATGAGGATGAAAATATTGATTTCATCTCAAAATTTGAACACCAAAATGTCAAAAAGTCTATTATTTCCATGTAATAGGAACTAAATAAATTCACTTAGAATGATACATTGACTCTATTTAAAATATCTAATAATAATACCATCATAATATATAAATGGGTTTTTAGGAATAAGTTAGATGAACTTGGAAATATTACTAGAAAGAAATCCCATATTAAAGATAAAGGTTATTACCATTAATAAGGAATCAAATATAGTGAAAAAATGTCACCCATCGGTTTGTTAGAATATATTAGAATCTTATTGGCATTTACCTCTCACATTAATTTCAAACTCTTTCAAACAGATGTGAAAAGAACATTTTTAAAAAGGTTTACTAATGAAGATGTTTTTTGGAAAAAAATCCTAGTTTTGAATATCATTATTTTTAAAATCTTGTTTTTAAATTAACTAAATCTCTATATGGTTTAAAATAATCCCCTTGGTCTTGTTATAAATGTGTATTTAATTTTCTTTTATCAAATAGTTTTAAAATGGGAAAATCTTATTCATCTCTTTTTATAAAAAAATCTGAAATGTTTTGTTACTTATTTAAATTTTAATTTACAATTTAATTATTATATCGACGAATGAATCTCTTTATAATTAATTTTACAATTTAATTAAAAAATAATTTAAAATGAGATTTATGGGTGAACTCAAATTCTTTCTCAATTTTGAAATTTCTAAAAATAAGGATTTTATTTTTCTAAACCATATAAAATACATTAATGAACTATTAAAATGATTCAGTATGGATTAAGATAAGTAAATTAGTACACCCATGAGTGTAACTTTCAAGGTAATATTTGATAGAGCTGGTAAGATGGTCAATAAAAAGATTTATATAAGTATGATTAGTTTTCTAATTTATCTTATAGTTACCCAGCTAGATATCATGTTCATTATTTTTATTTATGTTAATTTAAAATAAAATATAAAGTAATCTCATCTCAAATATATTAAAAAAAATTATTAGTTTAAAGGAACTAAAAAACATTCTTTATTTTATCCTAAAAAAATTATTTTGAATTAACTAGTTTTTATAATGCTTATTTTGGTGAATGAAAACTAAATTAGAAAAGTGCAAGTGGGGATTTCCACTTACATGGAAAATCCATCATATCTTAGAGTAGTAAGAATAAAAACTATGTTTCTCTTTGTATATTTGAAGTAGAATACATAGCAATTAGGAGCTGTTGTGACCGAATAATATGGATAAAACATGCTCTTTTGTAATTTGGTCTAAAATATGACCATATACATATTATATATTATAATAATAGTGTAATTTATATTTCTAAAAAACCTATCAAACACTCTCTCACTAAACACATTGACCTTAGGAACCATTTATTTAGAGATCACTTCCAAAAGAGTGATATATTATTGGAATGTTTTAGGATAGAATATCAATTTGCTAATATTTTCACTAAACCTCTTACACTTAATTTATATTATTTAATTCTTGATCTTTATTTTAAATATTTTTCTTATTCTTCTAAAATCATAAAATTCATAATTTATTTTGAATTATTTTTCTTTATCTTTGTTATGATCCCTATATCTCACTTGTGTATTAATTTGAGGGGGGGGATAATCTCTTTAATTTTAAAATTTTTCTTCAAGAGATACAATTATTTTCAAATTAATTTTTTGAAATAAAAAAAAATTATCTTTTTTTCATATTTTCTAAAAAATATATTTTTTCAATTTTAAAATTTTAAACTAATTTTTTTTTTTAAATTTAAACACACTTATTTTTTATTTAAATATATTTTAATTTTTTTTCAAAACTCATGAGAAATTTTATATATTCTATCTTATTTTTTTTAAAAAAAGTTTAATTTTATCTCACTTAAAAAAACATTAATGATGAGTAATAATTATATTTTTAATCATCTCTCTAATAATGTTTCTTGAGTTTCATTTAGTAAAATACAAAATTATATGGTGTATTCAATTCATTCCTTCACATTCAAAGGAACCCCTTTAATATTTTTTCAATGATGGAATAAATCAATGGCGATAAAACTACTCATTAACAGAATGTGTGTCTTGGAAAAGGTATGTACCAATTTTATTTCCTTTTACACTTTATTTTTTTCCTCTTTCTCTTCTCATCTCTAAATCTATTTGTTAAAAAATTATTTTAAACTTCTATATCTATATATAAAATGCTCTTATTAAAGGGGATTTTAGAATCTAAGAGATTTTTTCAACCTTTTTTATTTTTATAACTCTTTTTAAAAAATATTCTAACCTCTTAAAATCCTTTTTAATATCTATTTTTGAGTTTTAAAAATATCCTTTAAAATATATATTTAGTGTTTCTTCAAATAATTATATTTAAATTCATCTTACCTCTTATTTTTTTTATTTTTTATAATTAAAAAGGGGAAGGATTTTTGAACCTTAAAGTTAGAGAAATTTTAAACTTTGAATAGGGAGAAAATTATATGACTTTTTATTTTGAAATATTTATTGTTACATTATTGTTTCACAAAGGGTGAGTTAAATTTTTTAATCTTGTTTAAATTGTTAAATGTTTGTTTTAATTACTTCTTTAACATCTTTATTGAATATATTTTTAACATTAATATCTTAAATATATTGTTATATCTTTCACTCTTGATTTACTTGATATATCTTTTTATGTTAAGTATTTTTGATCATCAAAAAGGAGGATATTATTGTACCTCTCTCTATAATGGTGTTTATTTAATCATAAACACTAATTTTATTTCTAACATTATCTTTTTAGTGAACTATTTTCTTTTCATTTGGTCTTTTAGTCATGTCATTTAGGGAAAAATGAAGATTTTAAAGTCTATTCAAAGGAAGATTGATGGCATTATTAATGGTTGTGACCAATATATTATCATGTTTAAATATATTTGATTGAATTTGTAATATAAATCGAAGGCCTTAGAAGGAAGCAATGGTGTAAATTGTTGAAGTTAAGTGTTTCAGTCTACACCAACTATCCAATGTGTAAAATCATCCAATCAGTTCCATATGGATAAAAATTCAAATGTTCATAAAGCCTACTGAATTGTCGGTGATAGCACCAGAGGTGAGGCTTTCTTCTAAAATGCCACTGACCAACCACTGACTAGTTGTTGCTCACAGTTGGAGGGATATAGAGACATTATTATCTAAGTGTCCTAATAGCTAGATAATTTCATAAGACATGTCATCTTAGCGAGTATTTATTATTGGTCAAATTTCCATTATTTCATTCTTCTTCGGATTCAATGACCTGGAAAAATTCCAAAATATTGTTAGACCTATTGAATCCTATAAATAGGTCTCCATAGTGTCTTATAAGATCCATAAATTAATGGAAATTCCTATCTAATTCTTGATCAAAGAAATGGATCTCAAAAAGAATAATCTCTATCAGATCTTCTCAAATTTATTTTTAAGCGACAATATCAATTATCTATAAATATAAAATGTTATCCTTTCATAAATATTCTCCCAATATATCATATAAAATTATAAAAATAAATATGAGATATTAGGTATCATAATTGTAATTGGGTTGTTTCAAACAGTCCTTATTCTTCTTGTCTCCTTCTACAATGAGTGCTCACTATGGAAAAAATGAGGAATGGTTTATTTAGCTATCAGGGAAACTCAAGAGGGTTCTCACGACCATAATTGTGAGGGATGGGTTTATTGATCACAGCCAATACCAAGGGGGTAATAAAATAAAACTCTAAAACTAATGGAAGGATACATATGGGATCACACCAAGATATTATTTAACTCCTTTATCAAACCATGTTTTCTCTCTCTCTCAATTTATGCATTGCATCATTTAAAATCGATATGCATAGTTTCATAAATTCAATACTTATGTTTTCTATTATTCATACACCCTCAATTAATATTTAAATTAACTGTAAAATACATATCAAATTTATTAATCTATTTATTTATTAAAATTATCACTTTATAATTTAAATATATTTTATATTTTCATTTATTATTCCTTTTTTATTTTCTTTTGAAAAAAAGGTTAATTTATCCCCTCCTGTTATCTTTATCTTACCAACACATTGGGTTCAATAACATTAAATACCAAAAATATAAAATTTATAATGATGTATCATTAACTATTAAAAAGTATATTACACTATTGTGGTGTTTATATTCTTGATTGAAATGGATCCCCAGTCCTCTGGCTCGCTCCCTCCCTTCCAAGATAGTGTTTCTCCTTCATTCTCTTTCATTGGATTCCCCCCTAAAATTTTTCGAGTCCCTATCCATTCACATTGAACATATTCATCCTCTATTCCTTTTGTGTATTTATAATTCATTTCTTGGTTCGTTTTATTTTGGGGTTTTTCTTTTTATTTCATTACATGGTGTTTGGGTTGATCAAAGCTAGCTTCCAGGGTCTTGGATGGATTACACCGATGCTCTTATCACTTGTACCTCCGTTCTTGACTAAAAATTGGTCTACATTATGATGTTTAATTTTGGTGGTTTGGGATTATGTAGATTAAAGTGTATTGATTTTTTATGGGGCTTAAGGTTCCTACTATTTATGTTCGTTCTTTCTTCTATGTTATTTTTGTCTTCTCGTTTGTGCTCACTGTCAAAGCCCTTGTTCTTCATCCTAGAATATTTCTAAAAAACCCACTATACTAGAACCAATATTTGGTCTAGTATGATGGTACTCATGGTGGATTGATATTTTTTATAGGATATTTCAAAGGTGTATCCTATGGGTGCATGTTGAGATGGAATTGTACCCTTTATAGTGTTTTAGTGGGTTTGATCTTTAGTGTTGGGTGTTCTTTTTTGGTGATGGCATTATCCAAGTGAAACTAGAGAATATCACATTGGATTTTTTGGTTGGTGTTGAGGATTTTATCCTTCTTAAATTTTTTGGAAAATGATAAAATTTTCATTTTTTTTAGTGGAGACTTGGTGATTATGTGGATAATTGGTGTTTCTGTAAGGTTGTTTCTGCCAGTATTTTGATGATGGTTTTTTTAAGTGTATAATATATTGTTCTATTTCTATATTGGTTTTCTTTAATTGTGTTTTATCATATGATGTTTGGGTGGTGCTTCTTTAGTGGGTTTCATCATCTATTTTTGTGGTTTTTTGTGCTGATAAATAGCTTTTCTAAAAGTGGAGACCCGGTGATGGTAGGATAGGAATGATTGCTAGGTTTGAGTCTCAAGGTTCTAACTTCATGTAAGGTCTGAGAAATTGATTTCCTGTTGATTCTATTGTTAGTGGTGATCTTGATTTTTATAATTATGTTTACCTATTCTAGGTTGCGTATTTTTTAATAGATTCTATTAAAATCATTTTTCTCCTTATTAGTAGGTTTCCCTTATCATATATAAATATTAAAACATTTATTTTTAGATGTACTGTTATACACACATAAAAATGATAAAATTAAACCTAGGTGTGGAAGGTTAGGATTTGTAGTGGAAGTGGTGGGTGGGTTCCCAACTTTGGTTTTTCATCATTTTCAATAGTTAAATCTAAAGAACTTGATAAATTCAATCCCAGAATATCCTAGAAAAGATATTTCACATTTAATATATAATTAATTTAAAAACATGAATTACCTTGAATATGATTATTCTATTGATCAATTTCCATTATTTCTCTTGTGTCATTATAATTATAGCGGAGAATCCAAGTGATAATTACTCTAGGGGTATCTACACATGATCCAAAAATCTCTAGATTATGTTTTTGGTATTCTGAGTGCTGGCATAGAGGAATATAGTGCTTAACACTATTCATCATTTATCGCAATGAGTGATTCTCTTGTTCTCACTATGTTCTTAAGGAAACGGATGAGAATATTTTCTCTCTAGACTTGAGATAATTCTTGATAGACTTAATTCTACACAATGAGTCTCTCCTACTCTCCAAAATGATATAGTAGGGATTTTATAATTAGTGTCAAAATAATTGATAATTTCACAACATACCTTTGTCAATTTATTTCTACTAAGTAATAATCATGTCAAACAATGATAATAATATTATTATTATTATTTACATGATAAGTATTTATTTAAATATCATTTCTTAAATAAATTAATTAATACTTATTTAAATGAAATTAAATAAAATATATCATTTTTATCATATCATTAACTTAGCTCATTAATCTCCCATTGAATTTATCAAACCTTGAATAATGAAATATTAATTCAAAAAAATATTATTCATTTGAAAAATAAATAAATATTATATTCATTAAACTCATGAATAAATTTTTATTTTAATATTCATGTAAATAAATAAATATTTATATATTAATATTTTGACTAAACTGATGAATAAATAGATATGAATTTATTACCATGTAAATAATAAACAATAGATAAAATTGAACTCATATATTATAAAGTTGAATATCTTAAGATTGAATATTTGTGATCAACTTTACTTAAATAATTATTATTATATAAGGTGACAATAATATTATTTTCATTACTATTAAATTCAATAGAATTTAATGAGATTCTACATAAACTTATTGTCAGACCCTCTAGGTATCTTTCTCAATGGCATTATGTGATCTTACCTAAAGTTCAATATTATTGTCTAACAACGTTTTAAATCGGCCATAGAGAAAGAAGTTAATGTTGAAATGAAAACAACCTTCAAAAAAATACTATTATGTAATATAATATCTTTGTATTCAAATATCTCATCAAGATGAATGCATTCTAGTGTCATCACCCTATACACTTGAATTGTCTTTCCTTGACATTCTAAACCGAACTTATTGATGAAATACCATGGCCATGGACTTAATCTTATAGTTCCATTTCAATCAAAGGGCTATATATATATATATCCATTAATATTCAAGGCATAAATCCTTTATTGACTTATTAAATTAATGTCATATCTATTATTAAGCGTCAAACATACACATCCACATCGCAAGCATATTTCATAACATTTTTCATCCATATATAAAAGTATGTGATTCATGATACAAATTAATAATAATATCAATTCTAAGGACCAATACACATGTTCACAAATACGAATATCTAATGACACATGAACATAAGGAATTTATATTTGGCAGTTTGTTGGATTTGGTTCCTTATAATTAACTTATATGTAATTTATTATTACCTATATTCATTATTTTGAATATTAATGAACTTCTTATCATATCATGATTTTTATTTTTCATGATGTATTATGTGATAATATCCTAAGAGTAATTTTTCACTGAAAATTCATAACAGTTTCCTGCTATGATGAGAACCTAGAAGTTTCATGATAGTATTCTTCAATATATATTCTATATATAGATGAAATCAATTTATGGGATGTAAATGATATAGGATATTAAGAGTGTAGATTCATAGGACTTTGAGGAACTTTCTCATGGTGTAATCTCTTGGATATTTCTAGAATATAAGATTATGATAACACAGCCCCCAATAGTAAATCCAAATTTATATGTTTCATTGGATGTTCCTATATGCATACATGTATATTTATCCTTGTAATTTAATATTATTATTAATGGATATCATTAGTCATGTAATTTGATGTATTGATGAAAATCATGATGATATATGTTTTCTATGAAGTAGGGTACACAGGGTGTGTCATGAGTGATATTGAATTTACGAATAATCCAAGAAAGAATTTTAATTTTATTATCTTTAAATAAAGTAGATATCTTAAACCTTTTTATGGGAATAGAATATCCTGAATTAATCCATGGACATGTTGTTTTATGAGAAGGTTCATTTTTTTATATTCTATGAAAGAAACATAGAGCATATAGATTGATGACACTAGAATGCAACATGCTTGATTAAATATATCATGATAAAGAGATTATATTACATAGTAAGAATTCATAGGGTGTGTATGTCATTATGACATTAAATCCTCTCTTTATGGGTTCCTAGCATGTTTCTTGATGCTAACCTTAGACTTTGTAAATCTATGTCTAATGCTACTGAGAAAGAGGCCTAGAGGGTCACACACGAAATGTATCTAGAACATCAATTAAATATTATTATTTTTTAAAATGATGAATAAATATTATTCATGTATGTATTATAATAATTATTCATATTTTCTTGATCGCATATATTCAGACACTAGTTATTCAAGGGAATATTTTTTAGTATAGTATTTAATAAATACTTTTTCACTACTTAGTAAATATAGTATTTCTTTATTTTTTAGTGAATAATATAATGATATTTAATTATTAAATATATATTCATTATTCAAGAGCCAATATATATTCTGGATGAATGGAGGACCGGGTTTAATAGGTTCAGATTGAAATAAAATATATGTTAAATATTATTTGAATACATTTTTAAACCATTTATTCAAGAAGTAATAGTTAATTAATCCATGAGTTTTATGAATGTTATGAACAATAATATTATTATTATTATTATTATTTGAGCATGGGGTTCACTAAGAATTAATAAAATAATAAGTGATTATATGAAATTATAATTTTGTAACCCTATCACTATTTAAACCCAATTATATTTTTTCCAATTGAAACACTAGAAATTTTCTTGGTTATGCACAATCACATATGGAGAATAATCTCAGTCCCTAGAGATATACTCTCCAAGAATGCTCTCAAGAATGGATTGTGATACTCCTCTACCACCCCTCTCGATTATAAATACTCAAACATTACTTTTTTATTATCAAAACACTTTTAAGTAAAAAGTGAGAAACCAAAAGGTTCACCCAGAACAAACACTAAAAGAAACCACATAGTTATTGAAATATAACTTAAGCATGTTGGAATCATTATCCCTAAATAGTTTCCAAGAGAGAGAGATTACTTGTTTTTCTGGATCATCATTTATTATTTCTTCAAAGTGATACACTGACTTGTTCCAAGTTTGAATATACTCTTATTTGTTGATCACCCCTTAATTGAATCATCTTATTAGTATAAGGTATTGCTTGTTAATACATGCACATTTCTCACTATAAGTATCTATAATAATAAACCTTCCCATCATCCTATTAGTATCCTCTATTGTGTAATTAATCATAAGAAAATATTGCACCATTTCTTCTCCCAAATTCATGAGCAGCTCCAGAGTTTTCTCATTATCCATACCTGCCAACTCTAGATATTCAGATAGATCAACTTTGTGAATAATTTCCCCATGATCTGAAGCCATAGCTTGATCAGTATTTCCAAGAACCTTGGGATCACCATCCATTTCCTTGGTTTTCGACCTTTTATCATATCGTGTCTCCATTGGTAGGGGTAAATATGAATAATTCTTTTGGCTTTTCCTATTGCCTCTCTGACCCTTCCTCCTATTCAGCCTGAGAAACCCTATACCTTGAAAACCTTATGCACTGTATCTTGATAACTGGCATGGTGAATCATCACTAGTATCATCCCCGGGAATTCCCTACTCATCGTTGGAGTTTTCTACCCCAGCTACTTCCTACTCTTGGATTGGCCCTTTACTCTCCAATACTTCAAAGAAATTGCCCAAATTTATAGATGAAAACTCCCTCCTCGGACTAGGAAAAATCAAGATCCCACTCCCTATAACCTTCTCTTGAACCTTTACACATGTTGAATCACCCTCCCTTTCCACATTAGACACCACTACATAGCCTTACAGTGTCTCATTTTAATGTGATCCCTCTATTCCAATGGTGTCATACCCTAAAATAATTGCCTCTGCATATGAGGTAGCCTTGGGATCCCTTTAAATTCCCTCATATGCCTCTCATGTCTCTAAATCATGGATATTTCAACCAATAGGCTCACCCTAGGAGACCTTGATCGATATACAGGGTAAAGAATCCATAACAACAGTAGCAGCAGTATTATCCACATCAGTTCCCACTAGTCCCACAGGGCCTTGCACAGAAGGCTTGGGATCTCCCAAATCCTTCTTCAAGTGAATTAATATGTTATCTACTAATGTATTACCCTCATATATCTTTAACTACATATACATTTAAAAACATATATTATTAGATACGCCCAAATGACTCTATCTAGTCAAACCTTCACCGACACTAGGCCCCAATCCCTTTCCACTTCCTCGTAAGTCCGCATTCATCTGCCGATCACTATTCTTGTTCCCCCACCTACATGATACTATTTAATATACCATCTTATTACATGAATATTAGAAATAAAACCACAATTCAAACACCACAACCTGTTTTCATCAGAACTCTACCCCCACTGAAATCCAAACTTACTCAATTTCTAATCTGGATACATATACTTCCACACATAATTATGGAGAAATAGGTTGTAAAACCAAATGATTTATTCTTTCATAACACAAATACCATTGAACTATATTCCCAAGAATATAAATAATCATATAATTTGGAAATAGTAATGGAAGTTCGGGTAAGATCACTCAAATCACCATTGTTGGGGTGTCTCACATCATATGAAATTTATAAATTCACCTAAAAAGGTAGAACTGAAGTCTATTGTAGCTTCAAAGTCACTAGACCAATCCTTGATCAAGTCTTCCTATGATGAAAACTGAATCATCATATTTATGTTGTCAAGAAGACCAACCATTTCTCAATCCTCCAAACCCCCAGACATAAAAATAGACCAATCAAAAGCATCCACCAAAGGATGAAGTTGTTTGAACCATGAAACCAACATAAGATTCAAAATATATGAAGCCTCAGTGAACTCCAACCATGATATAAAAATTTGAGGAAATCCACCAAATAAATATGGGACTTTAGGGCTAAGTGAGATGTGAGGTAAGGAATTCGTGGTTGGAAAGGGGGAGAAGGAGCGATATGTAGCTCCCTCGAAGGTCGGTGGAGGTCCCTTCACCACCAAGGGGGAGGGACTATCACATCGGCCATCACCATCATAGAGTGGAATCCACCATTATAGAAACCCTCACTCAAGAACCCCCTCTAATTCTAGACAGAATAAGAAGAGTCTTCTATAAATTGATTCTCATGGTGATCAAATATGAATGATGAAAGTGCTAGGATTTTCCACACTAGAGTTCAGATATTCCTATGGAATCACTATGAGGTTATTGGTGAATTTGTGGATTACCATTGGTGGGAATATACATATGATTCATGTGACACAATGATGTTACAACATAGATACATTTTCATATTCATCAATAAATAAATAATTCATCACAAAGTAATTCTTTAAATACTTAAATTAATTATAAATATTTATGTGATGATCCTTAGTTTTGGTTATGACATTATTTTATCAATTAATCATTGAATTAATTACATTTTCTATAATATTATATATCATTTACATCTTAGAATAATCATCAATTATAATAAAAAGTTGAGTTGGTCATGCCCAATCAATGATTCTGCTAAACCCGAAACCATAAAACTTATTATCAGAGCGAGTGTATAATAATTATAATTATTTAAATACCATTTATTTATTCATTCATATATCATCAATTTTTAATTTTGATCTAATCATTATTTAAATATGAATCATGATATCTCCTCTTTTTTTTCTTTTTTCTCTCAAATATAATCAAAAATGGATTTATTATGAATAATGAATGTCTAAAGAACTCATCCAAAAGTCCTAAGGATTCTGACTAGATAACACAAGGATGTTCATCCTGTATTCTATAGGTACACAATGTGTACTTATTTTTAATGCACTAGAATGATTCACTGTTCAATTAAGATTAGTTAGCATTAATGACACATAGTATGTAATTAATACAAACCATGTGTTTACTAGTCTATCCTAGAACACAGTTATCCAGACTATGTGATGTGTAACTTGTGTTCATGATCTGTAGTCGATTAGTCAAATATAAATTGTGTTTTTAATAAACGAAGAGTGTGATTAGTAACTATATAACTCAGATACCACATGATATATAGCCCCCTTACAAATATTATACTCTATTAATATCCACGGTAGGCCAACACACCCAGTCCCTAGGCATGTGTTGTGGATATACATTATATAACTATATAATATGTGTATCTTGATAGTGCGCACTACGTGTATTATTTGTTTTTATAGAATTAAAATTAATTTATTATATTATTTAAACCTTATAAAAAAGTGTTATAAGGGTCATTTATTTTACTCAGACATTCCATGTGATGGGTTTTATATATATTAAATTTTTGATTAATTTTTATGTGATATTTAGAACTATATATCATGTATAAGTCATAATACAAAGATTACTCTATGTGCATTAAAATAATAAAATTCTATGTAAAAAATAATTTTTGGTGTCATTTATTTGATAGTACATGCAATTAAATTATGTGATAAGTTTTTTATGTTATATTCCATATGATTAAATAGTATACGACCATCATACAAGTCAGGCAGTTCAAACGTGTAATTTCCATATTTCCTCCAAGGTACATATTTTATACTTAGTCAATTTTTAATAATTTTTTTAATTTGTTTAAAATAATGATGGATTATAATCTTAAGAATGTTTGGATGATAATTAAGATAAAATAATTTATTAATTAATGAAGATAATTAATTGATTCGAGCATGATTTATATTAAATAAGAATTATTTAGAATGGATGAAAAATTATTAAATGTGTAATTCATTTCATCAATGTTGATGATCATGAGGATATATCATATGTTTATAGGTGATTGGTTTCATTTTAATTTTTTATTATTATTAAATTAAATTGGTTTTCAATATATCTCCCCACCTCTAATTATGTAAGGGATTGCATTCCGATGGATTCCTTTTATGCAAACCCCTTAAAAATCATTTGGTTCCTCACACCTTCATGTAAGTAAAAATTATGTAATGGGTGGAGATACCATGTGAGTGGTTGTGTTAATGTTTGGAACTGAGGTAAAACCAATCCAGGAGATACAAGGGAGGATATATAAAAATCTATAGCAGGAACCATGTCATGGTCAAGGTGTTTTTCTCATAGGTTGAGGGTTATCTTATCATTTTCCAAATAAACCAACCATTAGGAAAGGATCATGGTCATAAAATTTTTAATTATATTATTTATGTCAAGTTTCATGGTTAATTCCATTATGGATATTTATCCCCGATCACATAAATTAATGAATTAATAAGCGTGCAAGATAAAACTAAAATAAATTGGATTATTTGTAAACTTTATATAAGTTAGGGTTAATGACTTAATAAAATCCACTTAATATTAAAAATAATGAACTAAATATGATAATGGTTATTTTTCATGTAAAGATACAAATTCCTCAACAACATATATTAATTTAGTACATCCTTTCACTAGTTAAGTTAAAATCAAACCATAATTCAAATTACTTTACCAGCCCAAGCTAGGATGCTTTCAATTATTGGGTAATTTCAATATTATTTTTGGGTTGACTTAAACTTATTTCACATCAAGTGTTGACTTCCCAATTAGTACTTGGTGTAACTAATAGGAAATATTAGAAGAAATTTTTATTCAAGATTTTAGGATTAGGGAGTCCACTCAATAGGTCAAGGAGATGTGATTTAATGTAGTTGGAAAGTTATTCCAACCAAAAACTCTTCAAATAACTTTTTAAGAACAAGTATGGGTTATGAGAAGGGGAATATGGGTTATTTCCACTATAATTTCCATGAAATTAGATATTATGAAACTAATGGTGAGGGATAATTGGTTTTAATAAAATTTTGGGAGATTTATAAATTTAATATTTATTATCTAAATTTTATAAATCAAATAAATTAATAAAATATAGTTCTTATTAATTATAGAAACTAAAACCCACGTGACTTCAACTATATCAACATGATCCAGACTAGAGAAGGATAAAATTCTTATGGAGACTAATTTCTAAGAACGGAAAAGGGGATTGTGCATTATTCTACATCATGAAATAAATTTATGTGTGCCTAAAAACCCTATTAATAAAGCACCTAGAAAAGAGGATAGTGAGGAAGAACTATATCTTTACATGAAATATATGAATGACGAAACAAATTTCCACTTTTTCATGTTATCATCCATTTCCAATGAGTTTCTCAATAAATATGGGGATATGTATATGTATAGAATCATGTCTCTTCATTGTGATATCTATCAAGAGAATGTGGTATAAGAAATATATGAGATCTCCAATGGATTAATCATGTGTATGATTAGAGTTTCGGTGCTATATGGGACTCATGTAGTCAAGATGATCTAATATATAGAGTGTTTAGACGTCTTGGGATTTAAGATCTCTAATGATTTGGGCACAGATCTCATCATTTTGTAACTGTCTAAAGCCTTCTCTGATTTCATTGTGAATTAAAACATGATCAATAGTTATAATACTCATTTGAAATAAAATACTCTCATTCACCAAGTTTACAAGGACATGGAGTGTGAAAAATCTATGGTCTTTATGATTAACAATAAAACAAAGAACAAATAAAATAGGTCTAAGAGTGATCCCATGTTTAAGGATTTCAAGAAACATCCTTCCAAGAAGAATAAGATTAAAAGTCACGTAAAGGAATGAAAATATATATGTTTTCTATGTGGAAATATGGGCCATTGGAAGAATAAATTCACCAGGAAGCAAGGGGGAGATATAGGTGTATTCATTATCGAGTGAAATATTTCTATATATAAATATTAGGTATTAGAAACAACTTTTTATTATCACATTTGTATCCAAATACATGAACCAAGTATATTCTAAACTATTTCTATAGGAGAGGTGTATCTTTGAGTATCCAATGTCTCATGACTCTCCACTTTATCTATAGATGACTACTTCCTTCTATTGACAATTGGATTGATTTTGGTTTTAAAGGACTTTTATTTTATTCCAAATGTTACTAAGAACATTATATCTATTTCTTACCTTTACATAGATGGATTTATTTTCAAATTTGTAAATAAAGAGTGCCTCTTTTAAGAAGACAACATTTTTAATAGTATAGAATAACTAAATAATGGTCTTTTGTATTATATTATAAAAACCTAGTATTTGAAATAGATAATGAATCATGTTTCACATGAACCACATAACAGTGATTTGTGGCATCACCATTATAATTCCTTGAACTAAACTATTAGGTCTGAGCCAGAGTAACACATGACCTCATGTGTGCCTCCTCATATACAAGAGTTTGTCGACTAGCGGTGAGGGTTTGAAGAATTTTGTACGGGGATATAACCTTATAAATAGGTATACCTTGAATAATATAAATATAATTGGTAAAATAATCAAAAATAATGAATAAAATGGTAACCATTAGAGTAGAAACATACACGGTTAAACTAGCCCATATTGTAACAATATGGCATGAAAGATATATAAACCAAAATTAAAAAAGGATCCAAGGTATGTGGTAATGTTAGTAAATTAATAGATAAGAAGACATATCACACAGACTCCATCTAGAAACATCAAAATCCACCTACTCCACCTACTCAACCATCCACCACAAGGCCCTTGTCCTTCAATGGATCGCTCATCATGAAATCTACAAGTGCACTGAAATGTCTGAGTAGGGTGTGAGTACAAGACTCAATATAACACCACCAAATACCCTTAAAAATATTTCATAAGATATATATAAGTGCATGTCATGATATTAAACTTGATATAGATATTAATAAAAATATATCACATAAGTATAACATGTGTCAAGTCCTCATAGATCAGCTCCACCTGCTTCAACACCAAGTTGGAAGAAACATTGATCATTCACCCGACACATCCCTCTCAATGGGATATCCCAAACTCATGTGTGACTCATCCTATTAGTTTATATAGCCTAAATACATGTTTAATAATGACTAAAAAATTCTTCTTAGAGCATATCCCAAAATCATGTGACACATCCCATCAGTTGGGAAAACAAAAGTACTTATTGACCAATGTCTAGAACATCCCACTTAGATGATAGTCTAATAGGCTCAACCTATATTCTCAACTATAGAAGACATGAAAAACAAATATTATATAATAATCATATGAAAGATCAATCATTAAATTAAATCAACAAATTTCATGATCATCACAATCCATATACAAGAAACACAATCACAATTTGAGGTTACACAAGCACAACTCATGTGATCAAGAATCATACATAGGTTTTTTAAGGTTGCACATGTATGCAAACAATCATTCCAATATCCCATATAAAACATGCACAAAATTCAAAGGGGTTCCTACCATAAGGTTTTTGATGAATATATCCAAATTTTTTCAAGAAAACATCACCCGAATAATATTAGTGTGTTTGTCGACACAAACTACTCTCTAAGGATTCCTAGAACTGATTATATTATTTTATTCATAAAATGAATAAAAACAAAACATGTCATAAAACAATCTCTCTTGGATAATTTCCAAATTAAAGATTCAATCCAAATCCTTTATTAACGATTTATTCCTTAGATAAAATTATAATTCCATATATGATAATATTTTTCTCTCTCCGGAATAATCCTAGATAAACTTGTGATAATTATTTTGTATCATTTTTTCATAAATATGGGTTGTTTTTCTTTTAAGAACTTTATTATTTTTTAATAAATATTATAAAATATTATATTTACAACTAAACTTTATATATGATACCTATAATTTATTCCTTGAAAAATTATGCTCATAATAATAGAGGGGAGGGGGATTTTCATGCATGGAAACTAGAAGAAGACATATTTTTTAAAGAAGTCCTCGCTAATATTTAATATGGGAATCTATAGGCTACCAAAATTCCAAAGGATCTCCATAAATTAAGGTAGCATGATTCAGGTATTTTTAAAATAAAAATACTGAATTCTAGTTTAGAGTGTCAGAAACCCCCAAATTAAATTCACCATTTAATTTAACTTTAAACAAATCTTGAATGTGATGTGTTTAAAACCTTACAAAAAAGGAGTTGTAATATTTAAATGATTTGAAGGAATTAATTCCCATGTTTTAAGTATTTTAAAACTTTAAAAATGTGTTGCAAATGATTTCTAGAAAAGAAGGAATGTAAAATGAGGTTTTCAAAAAAAATCCCAAAAAGAGAATTTCATAATTGTAACATGGTTTTACCCTTATGCAGCTCCTAGTTTTCATGTGAGGGTATGGGGATACCCTTATGCAACCCTTGGAAATAATGACTTACCTTTACGCAACACAACCCTACCCTTATGCACCCTTTATAAATTATGGGTTACCCTTACGTAACCCTTAGAATTTAGGTGTTTCCCTTACACATCATTTGAATTCTTATTCTTATTCTCAGAATAATAAATTGAGATAATGATGGAGAAATTACCTATCAGTACACTTATAGTTATATGTATACATGTAGATTTTTCTTCCTCAATTATATTCTCCATCGTTAATGACTTACAAAGCACTGCATCATAGGTTATTAGATCAAAGTTCCAGACCTATTATTTTAGCTCTGAGTGAATACCAATCTTTAACTTTTTGGCCTTATGCAGATTGTTCCCTACTAGGAGAGGAGAAAAGCAAATCATATTGGTAAATTATGCTAAATAGTATAACACTATCATCATCCCCTACTAATGCTCTATGAACTCCTTAAAAAGAAGTAGTTTCAGTGCATTGGGAAATAACTCCTTGAAAATAGATCTTTAAAGGTCTCCCAAGTTATCCCTTCTCATGTACCAGCTTACGACATGACATCCCACCATCATCCAGTTATTCCTTGAAGCATAAAGGTCACAAGCATCACTTTCCAATCCTTTGGTGTCACTACTAGGTCGAAGATCCTATCAATGACATGTATCCAGTCCTCCACATCCTTAGGAATATAGTTCTTAGAAGGATATGGGATGCTAGATCTAGAAGTTATGAGCATAATTGACTATTGTTATCCCACCATTGTGGGCTCCTCTACCCTAAATAAGGACAAATCAAAAGTATCACAACTACTTCAGTTTTATAGCTTGACCCACTAGAGTAATTAAGGGAGCTTTCTTGATTGTATCCTTCTATATGACAGGGGATAAGAATGGATTTTCATGACATATAGGAGGTGGAATTTCTTAAAATACTTGAAAACCCTCAGAGAAATCCAATAGTGAGAAAAGTAAACTTAAACATGGAAACCAAAAACCAAATAGGCAAGGGCAAGGGTTCCCAATAATGTTCAACCTAATATGATACTCATGATTACATTGAATAATTCCCTAAGAACTATCCAAAACCCAATTCAATCCTATGGTACCTAAATATTATTCAGAAACACATATATACAATAAATCATATAATACAACAAGCTCAAATAAAAAAATGAAAAAAATAATTCACCAAGGTATATATAAAAATTTCTACAAGAATTTAATTATTTTTACCCTATTTGATACAAGAAATGGGTATATAAAATGTGATCCTATGTGCCTAACATGATGCATGAATGCACACTAAACCCCACAAATCACATATACACATCACGTGAAATAACCAAAGTGAATTTAATCAATAGTAACATTAGAAAAAAAAAACATAAATTCCCAATATATAGAATCTCAGAGGTCTTCTATACAGTGATGATTAGGCACTAACATAGTTCACCTAATCAGGCCTTAAATTTCCTATCCATCATCTATGTTGCCCAAAATCAAGGTAAAGATAAGAAACAATTTGGTGAACCTGGTCCTCTAGTACCATTTTGCAACACCCCGCCTCAAACTATGAGGTTTGAGTAAGAGCACCTCATGACCTCATGGGTGTCTCCTAGTATGCAAGAGGTTGCTGACTAATAGTAAGGGCCTACAAAACACTGTGGGGTGACTATTCCCTTAGTACTAGGTAGTGATCAAAGTATATAAATAGAAGTGATAACAATAATCAATAATAATGAATAAAATGGTAACCATCAGAGTAGTAACATGCACAATTAAACCATCCCATGTAGTAACAATATGGCATGCTAGATATATAACCCAAAACTAAACAAGGGTCCAAGGTATTAGGTAAATTGAGTAAATAAATGTTGAAATAGATGTCCCACTTTAACTCTATCTAGAAACATTTTCATCCTCCACTCTGCTTGATCAACTATCCACCACAGGGTTCTTTCCCTTCACCAGATCCATAGTGATGAAATCTACAAGTGAACTGAAATGATCGAGTAGGGTATGAGTACAAGTATCAGAAGGACACCACCAACAGCCCTAAATAGTAGTTCATAAGATATAAAAGCAAATTCCATGAAATTAAACATGGTATATAAATAAAAAATATATATCACACAAGTATAATATGTGTCGGGTCCTCTGAAATCAGCTTTACCTACTTCGGGACCATGCCAAAAAGAAACATCGGTCGTCTGCCTGAAACATCCCCCTTGATGGGATAGCCCAAAATCATGTGTGAAACATCCTTTCAATTTAGATAGACCTAATAAATTCTGACCAATTTCTGACACATCCCTCTTTGAGGATATCCCAAAAGCATGTGACAAATCCCACCAGTTGGGATAGCCCAAGTATATATCAACTAATGTCTAACATATCTCTCTCAAAGGATAGTTTAAATAGGATCAACCAACGTGCTCAAATGTAGAATATAGGAGAATAGTATATATGATAATAGAAACATATTAAAAATTAATCATCATATAAAATCAACAAGTATCATGATCATTATAATATATATACAAGAAACACAAGCATGGTTCAAGTCTACACACACACCTCATATGGTCAATATCAAACATAGGTTTTTCAGGGATGCACACACATTCCAATTATCATGCCAATAACCCATAAAAAATGTTCTAAATTAAAGGGATTCCTGACTCAAGGTTTTTCATGAATAACTCTAAGTTTCATCAAGGAAACATCACCTGAATCATGTCCACGTGTTCCCCAGCTCAAACTACTCACCAAGGGTTCCTAGAACTAATTCTACTATTTTATTTCCAAAATGAATAAAAACACAACATGTGATAGTAATTTCTCTCTCCTATATAATTTCCAAACTATTTATTCTATACAAATAATGTGTTATCTATTTATTCCTTAGTGATAATTATAATTCCCTATATGATAATAATTTTATCTCTCCAAAATAATATTAGATAAACATGTGATAATTATTATTTTTCATTACTTGATAAATCTAGGTTATTTATAATTTAATAATAACTTTATCCTTTTTCTATAAATATTAAAAATCATATTTTTCCATCTAAACTATAAATATGATACCTAGAATTTCTTCCTTGAAAAATGTTTCTCTTAAGAATAGTTGAGAGGAAGAGGTTTTCTCATTCCTAAAAACTAAAATAAATCATATTTTTTAAATAAGGCTTCACCAATAATTAACAAGGGGATATATATGATTCTCAAACACCAAAAGATCACTAAAAATGAAGGTAGTAAGATTTGGGTATTTTTAAAATAACAATACTATGATCTGGTTTAAAATGTTGGAAACTTCAAAATTAAATTCACCATTTAATTTTCTATTAAATGGATATTGAATGTTCAGTTTTTGAAACCGTAAAAAAAGTGTTACAACCTTTAAACAAGTCAAAGTTATTAATTCCCATGTTTTAAGGATGGTAAAATGTCAAAAAAAGTTACAGAAGCGTTTTGGGGAAGAAATAATGTTAAAAGAGGTTTTTAAATAATTTTTTCAAAAAAGGGTTCTATGTAAGGGTAACATGGTTTTAACCTTACACAAATCATAGGTGTAATATAAGGTTTCCAGGTTACCATTGTGAAACCCTTGGAAAGAATACCCAACCATTATGCACCATTTAAAAACTCTAACTTACTCTTACATAGCCATAAAATTTAGGTGTCACCCTTATACATAATTTTTATCCATAGATTAACATCTCACAACTAATATTTACCCTCACACAACCTTTAGTAACTTGTAGATACCATTATACACACCCTGTATTACCTTTAAGATAATAGGGTTTACCCTTATGCGAGAAGAGGGAACCCTGTGTTACCCTTACATGAAGATTTGTTACCCTTACATGAGTAGTAGGTTTTCAAGATGAACCTTATATATTAGTTGTTACTTAAACCTACCCTTATGCATCTTAAGAAGACTCAGGATTACCCTCATGATAGTTATAGAAAAATACATATACCCATATGCAAGATTTATAAACAGTTTATTACCCTGATGAAACCTTTATAAAAACAGGCTTACCCTTATGAAACCTATAAAAAAAGTGTCTTTAACCTTACGCAACTCAAGTAAAACCACTATAGCCTTATTTAGAGTCTTAGAAACCCATTTTACCCTTATGTAACCTCAAAATAAATGAATAATGTTGATATTTATTAGAAAAAAAAAGATGGTTTAAAGGAAATTTAAATATTGATTACATTACAATCATCTTACTGACTTGATAAGATACTAACAAAGATTTATCAATTTGGTTATTTAGAATCTTTTGAGCTAAGACCACTTGAAAGTTTATGTTCTTGTTTATAAGGATAATTACCAAACCAACATTTAGTTGACAGGTTGAAAGGGCCATGGAGTTTCTAGAATTGATATGCACTAATATGTGTAGACCTTTTCCAGTGGAAGCTAGATGTTGATATCTTACTTCATAACTTTTACAGATTACTTGAGTATATAAGGATATATATACTTGATTAGGCATAAATTTGATTCTTTTATGAAAATCAAAGAATTAAAGAATGAAGTATATAATCAAATTGGTAAGAAGATAACGAAGAATTTATTTGATCAATGTGGTGAATATCTTAACTAGGATTTTACTGAATTTTTATGATATTTTTGGATTTTATCTCAACTCAATCCACCTTATACACCATAGTGGAATAGTTTTAGTGAAAGAAGGAATCATACCATACTACAAATAGTGAGTTTGATAATAAGTAATATAGATATTCAACTATCCTTTTCTGGATATTCATCATGTACTGCAATATAAATATTATACCATGTACCAAAAAAAGTGAAAAATAGAATTCCATTCAAGTTATAGAGTGAAAGGAAACATATTTTATTCCATACTCATGTATGGGGATGCGAGACATTTTTCAAGGCCTGCTAAGGAAACAAAATTTTCCCCAAAAGCATGAAGTGTATTTTTATAGGGTATCCCATGGAAACATGGGGGTACATTCTATACAAACCCTTGAATAAGAAGGTGACCATTTGAAGAAAATACATATTTATTGATATATATAAAATCCTCAAGAAGTATAGTGATATTGAGATTGACTTTAATGAAGTTGATGCTCAAGATATGCATGAGTTAGTATAAGTATAGATTTCATAGAACCCCATGTAAGAATTTGTTCCTAAAACAAAATAACTATGTAGGGGAACCATAGAGGTTATATAACTAGAGAGATATGGTTTTCTAGTCACCAATGATGGTGACTAATTTTTTATTGACCATGATGATCCTCTTTCCTACAAGAAGGAAGTATAGAGCCAAAAAGTTGCAAGATGAAAATAATCCATAAAGTTTGAGAAGGGTTCTGTGTATTTGAACCCAGTTTGGGTTATTTATGATCCTCTAGTTGATGTAAAACCTATTTGTTCCAAATTTATATGCAAGTGAAAACTGGACTTGGAATATAAAGTGAACACTTATAAGGCATGACTAGTTGATAAGGGGTTTAAACAGTGTTAGTGTATTGACTACGAAAAAGCATTTTCTCCAGTTTCCATATTTAAATCCATCATAATTATACTTGATATAGCAGTTTTCTATGACAATTAGTTTTGCTTTATGAATGTTAAAACAACCTTCCTTAATGAGAACCTTTATGATTATGTCTATATAACAGAACCAGAAGGGTTTTTGACCTCAGGTAATACCAAAAAAGGTGTGAAATTTTTATATATCCAATAATTGATGGAAGAAAAAATCCATGTCATGAAACATTCTTTTTAATGAGTCTATAAAATAATTTGGTTTCATTAATAATTAATGTGATCCATATGGTTACAAGTAGTTTTGTGAGATTTAATTTGTTATCCTAGTAATATATGTAAATGACATATTATTTATTGGAAACAACATACTAGTTTTATAATCAGTTGAGGAATGGTTAAATAAGTGATTTTCTATAAATTACTTAGGTGAAATAGCCTATATTCTAGGGATTTAGATAATTATTGATAGATATAATTGGATTCTTGTACTAATTCAAGGTACATAATTTGACTAGATACTAAATAGATTTATTATGGAATAATCCAATATGAATTGGTTCCAATCTCACATGGTATACATCTTTCCAAGAAAATTTTTCCTCAGACATAAGAGAAGATAAATAGAGAGAGATATTGTGTAAGATCCTATATGATTCTGGGGTAGGATCAATCGTGTATGTTGTTATATTTTCTAGGCTTGATATCACCTACACCTTGATCATGGTAGGTAGATATCAAGATGATCTAGGTGATCAACATTGGTCCACTGTTAAGGATATTATTATGTATCTGAGAAGAACTATGGATATATTATTGGTGTATGGGGGATATAAGGAGCTAGTATTTTAGAGTTATACTAATGATAGATTTTAAATAGATAATAATAATCTAAATTCATAGTCAGAATATGTATTCAATATCAATTGAGAAGCAGCGAGCTATAAGAGTTTAAATAATCTAGTTGTTACAGATTCTATAGTGAATTATGAGTATATAAAGTCTTTTGAAGTAGACAAAGAAGTTATTTGGGTATGAACCTTTTTCCAATATCATAGGTGGTTCCATGAATTAAATGACCTATCAAATTATATTGTGTTAATAATACAATGGTGGCTCTCGAAAAGGATCCAAGTATACAAAAATGGAAAAAAGAACATAATCTGAAGGTATCACCTCTAGAGGTATTTTTCTCATAGGGGTGAAGTTGTGGTGGGAATATTTTACATAGAATATAAAACAATAGATCCCTTTTCTAAATACTTATCTCGGTAGAAGATGGACTATCATGTGATATCTATCAGAAAAAAGGTTTTTAGCAATTGGATCTAGTGTAAGTGGAAGTCTGTTGGAGTAGGTTCCTTGGAAGTAACTTTTATATCCTTTATGATTAGTTATATTCAATGTTTTTAATATTAATAAACTTATTATCACATTATTTTTGTTCTTATATGTGACATAGTATGTGATGTTGTCCTACGAGTAACTGTTTTAATGAAAGGTCATAGTTGTTCCCCGCTGTGATGAGAACCTATAAGTGTCGTGAAATTAATCTTAAATATATCTTCTATAGTCGGATGGTATCATTTTATTATGAGAAATGATATAGGATATCAGGGGTGGAGACTTATAAGACATTGAGTAATTTTCTCATGGTTTGTGCCCTTGGTAATTTTTGATGCATGGGATTATGAGAACATGAAATTATCGTACGAAATATATATTTATATGTGTAAATGTATGTTCCTATTTAAAAACATGTGCATTGATCCTTAAAATGAAATATTATTATTATTGAATATTATTTGTCACAAAATTTGATTTAATGAAAAAAACTATGATGACATATATTTGCGGTGAAGTAAGATGTGGAGGGTGTGACATGAGTGATATTGCATTAATGAATAATGCGACAAATGATTTTTTCCATTATGTTTTTAAAAAAAGTATATATCTCAAGACCTTTGATGGTAATGGAATAAACTAAATAAATCCATGTCCACAGTTTTTTATGGGTAGGTTAATTTTTATAAATTAAAAGAAAGATACATCAATCACATAGGTTGATAACACCAACATACAACCTACTTGATTATATATATCATGATACAGAGATTATATTACACCATAAGTGTTCATATATGTTTGGATGTCATTGCGACATTAACTTCTTTCTCTATGATAATCATGGCATATTGCTAAACACTATCCTTGGACTCTGGGAAGATCTACCTAACACCACTGAGAACGAAACCTAGAGGGTTATACACTAAGTCTATCCAGAACCTTAGTTAAATATTATTATTATTTAACATGTTAAATAAATATTATTATTATACATGGTTTAATAATAATTTATGTTATCTTGATCACATATATTCAGTAACTAGTTATTCGAGAGAATATTTATGAGTGGAATATTTAATAAATATTTATTTTCTATTTAGTAAATATAATATTTATTTATTTATTGGTGAATAATGCAGTGATATTTATTTATTAAATAAATAGCTATTATCCTTGGTCTATTAAAGATTATAGAGGAATGGTAGACTGATTTTAATTGGTCCAGGGAGAAATGATATAAAAAGGGGGGTATTACAATACACGCAATAAGAAAATAGGTTTGGGGACTCGACCCCATGACCTTCGGCCCAAACCCCAAACCCCCCAACCACCACAGCCAAAATGATATATATTAAATATTATTTGAATAAATTTTTCAACAATTTATTCAAGAAATAATATTTAATTAATATATTATTTTTTCATATGTCATAAAAAAATAATAATAATATTTTTACTATTTGGATATGGGGTTCCTAAGGGATTAAGAAAATAATAAGGGACTATGTGAAATTATTTTTTTCTAACCCTAGCACTATTTATACCCAGATATATTTTTTTAGAGTGCTAGAGGTTTTTTTTATTATTAACAAAGGCATCCAAAGAATATTCTAATTCCCTATAGATCTCATATCTAAGAAATATCTCATGAATGAAGAGTGATCCACCTCCACCACCCCACATGGTTCTAGAAAGAAAAAAAAGAGTCCTTTGAAGTGATTCTCATAGAGATCAAAGATGAATGATGTAAGCATTACGATATTCTATACTAGCACTCATAGATTCCTATGACATCGTTTGAAGGTTTTTGGTGTATCTATGGATCACTACTAGAGGGAATCTACACTTGATTCCTATTATGAAATGATTTTATAGAGTAGAGACATTGTCAGATTCATTAATGAAGAAATAATTTATTATAAGTTAATTCTTTAAGTCCTTAAATTAATTATAAATCATTATGTGATCATATGAAATTTTTGTTTTATAATTCTTTCATTGAATAATCCTTAAATGAATTATTTTAGACAAGAAATTATATATCATATAAATCTTGTAATAATCATCGATTGTGATAAACAAATCAAGTTTTTCTTGCTCAACTGGTGCTTCCACTGCACCCAGAACCATCGGGTTATATCCTCACAAACTCCCTTCTTAGATATCAAAAAGTGTAAAATTAATGATAAAAAATATCAATAAATTATGAGCCCTAATATCTTATAGTAAAACATTATATAAATTATGTCAAAAAATATCTAGACCATAGGACATGATTTTAAGAATATTTTCATGGCATCTTTAGGTTCTCATTATAGTAGGGAACTATTATAAATTTTTGATGTGAAAAATAATCTAAGGATACTATCACATTAATGTTACATAGAATAAAAAATCATTATGTGATAAGAAGTTTATTAATATACTCATAATAGAAAGTAAATATTCATTTAGTTCTAGGGAAACAACTCTAACAGACACCCACTTACACTAGAGAAAAATACTAATTAACAATTTTCTAGGTCTCACATGATAATCATGCTTCTTTGGAGTTATGGATACCACTTCTGGACTATCAATATTCTTCTATGTCTAATATTATTAATGAAACTTCACTTCTCAGATCAAAACTCATAAGAGGTGATATCACTGAGTATTTACCATTTTTTCCTTATATTTAACTTGAATTCATTTTTAGTGTCTATATTACAATACAATCACAATCTACACTATGAATGTATTATCCTTTATTGATATGACTTTAATAAATGGAAAAAATAATTGCTAAAATTTATTCTTAAGCTACATAAAAATGCTATAATGAACTCAGTCTATATAGATATGGCTAACACTATATTCAAAAATATTATCTTGTTTGTTTTATTATCTTATCCATGATACTAGATCAAATTGATCTGTAAGAAAATTTATTTTTATAAAACCTTTAATAATAGAAATATCATTTCTATAATTACCAAGAACTCATCCTTCATACTTTCTCAAGTACCTTCAGATAGTTCATACTGTTACCACATGTAGTTCTCCTAGTTCATTTTTTTACTTTCCCACTATACTTTATGAAAAAGAAATATTAAATATCTATACATGTCATAGAATATATGATATATTCAAAAAATTAAGCATATGGAATTCTATTATAATTTACTTATGTGCTTTAATAGATCATCTAGGAGAGGTTTTACACTATGTGCCATAAATAAAAATTTTCTCTTGAATTATTTCATCTTGTATTTTCAATACTTTTTAAATGAGAGTACTAAGACTATATTTCAGAAACCTCATAGATCTATCTCAATACATCTTGTTTATTAGAACTTGGGTTTCTTCTTTAATTCATTCATAAAAAAATATTTTTCTTCTTAGTCTTAACTTACTATAAGACTAATAAATGCTATCCACATGTTATCAATATATTTGAATTGGAAAACTATAGCACTCACAATGACCACTTTTAGGAATATGATTAAAATTCATTACTAATAAAACCAAAAACTGTTATGAAATCATCAAAATGAATATTCCACAATCATGATTCTTGTTTCAACCCATAAATAGATCTCTATAAATTTTATATATTATTAGTGGTCATTGGTGTCAACAACCCTTATATTTGTGTCATATAAATATATTCCACGAGGTTTCCATTAAGGAAGATAGTCTTGTTATCCATTTTACAAATTTTATGAACATATAAGGTTTCTATGAAAAGCATTATTCTAATCGATTTTAACATGATGACTAGTGAAAATGTTTTTCCTTGATTATTTCTTGACATCACTTGAAACCTTTAGTAACCTATCCTAAAATATAGGTACCAACTTTACCACCCATGTTTAGTTTCTTATTGAATAACCAATAATGGATTTACATCAAATAAAGAAACCAAAAAATATATAACTATATTTTGGTATATAAAATCTATTTCAAAATTTATATGAACATTTCAATATTATATTGTTGATGTTTACTTATTAATTATAAGATAAGTATTCATTATTCTTACTTAATAATATATCACCTAACATAGTGTATATAAAACTAACTCTTTGGTTTTATCTTTCCTATATATTATGTGTCTATGAAACAAATCTTCCCACTAATTTCAATGGAATATAGTGTTAATATGTTAACTCATGTGCATATGGAGCCTTGACTCTTTTAAAATCTAGCTTTCTATCACTATCTCAAAGGATAAGTGTTTCCATCGTATAGAAATATAGGTAATCACTTGACTAAAACCTTTATATATTAGAGATAATTATATCCTTAGTAACTTGGGATAATTAACTATGATGTAATTTATGTTTTTATTAATTTATGTTTACTTCTAAAAATTTGTCTTAAAAAATAGTTCTCATTAAAACACATGAAGTAGTGACATAATGTATTTATTTCATATTAAAACTCCTAAATGGATTTGAGAAGATAATGTTGTATTTTTTTCAATGTAATGTCTGGAATTTAATGTATGATTAGTGTTTTATGTGATGAAATGAGAATCCACCAACTAAAGTATAAAAAATTTTACCATCAATTTCAATAAATAAAATAAGAATGAAAGGTTGTTTGGTAATCAAACCATTATATTTAATGATTTATGTGTCATTATTTATGATATATAATGAAAAGTGGTGATGGAATGATTCAAGTATAATTTAAAAAAGTTTGGAGGAGTTTGAGATGCTAACTATATGGGGAGATTGAAAAATTGATGTTGATAAATGTAATAATTTTTGGACATATGAATTTCTTTCTAATTATCTCATATAATCCTATGTTTTAATGATCATAAATACCCTCAACTTTGAATCTAATGATTTTTTTTAATTATACTGGTCAATAAGTTTAAAGTTTTAGATTTTTTTTCATATTATTTCTACATTTTATTTGAATTTTTCTCTAAGTTTTGAAGCCTCGCATTCAAGGTTTATGAAATCCTAAAGCTTTATTCTCAAGATTAGAGTCATTTTAATTATAAGAGAAATTTCAGTCTTTAAAATTTTTTCCTAAGTCTATAAATATTATGATTGGATCAATACATACATTCAGGTATTATGATCAGATAAAGTCTTACATTCAACACTTATATTCAACAAAATACCTATAACCTAAATGAGGCCTTGTGATGAAATCCTACATTAAAGTATTATGTTCAAAATAAAGCATTATTATCCCAATAAAACATTACGATCAATAAAGACTTGTGATTAAATTGGAAGACATAAAATACTTATGAGAAAATTCCAAATTTGTATGATCAAAGGAAAATATTGTGCTTAGAAGAAGTTATGATTGTTCACCAAAGCTTTAAGATGACCAAAAAAGATATACAATCATGTAAAGTCTTATTTTTATAAGTCATATGATGTTGAATACTCATGACACTGGATACCATTAAGTAAGTTTAGGATATTTTATTTCTGTTTCAAGGTGATTTACTTCCATTTCAATATTTTAAGAGAATTATACTCCTACTTTATGTTTTATCTAAAGTATTTATTTTAAAATAAGTAAAGTTAAGATTAATTAAACATTTTATTTTCAAGAAGAGAAAATTTTCATGGAAGACACAATATTCACCATTATGATACCTAATGATTTTCTATTTTTGAAGGAAGTCTCATGTATAAGGATAAGAGAATTAATTTTTTAATATTATATAATTTTCTCCTAACATTTTAAATTGGATAAATAAGTTCAAATTCAAAAATAAATAAGTATTATTTATAAGAATAAGTTTTTTGGGTGGTAGAAAAAATAAATAGAAAAACATACATATACTTTGTTTTTTGAGCTATATATTTCATGTATCTAAGAACAAAAAATTTCTATTGTGTGTTGTTATAGATGTATATAAATTAAAAAAATATCTTTCAAAACTACTCAAATTACTTCACTCTTTATCTGGAAGAGTTCTTCTTCATCTATCAGTTGTTTCTTACAACTATGTGCTAAACTCAAAATCCTTCTTTTTATTTTTTTTATAAATTTTTATACTCTTTGTTATGAGTGTGTGAAGATTGAAGAAATGTATTTTAAAATGAGAGATCTTTATTGAAATATCTTTTCATATTTTTATAACAAGTTGCAATTGATTTCACTAAACTATTGAGGCCCCTAGGAAAATGGAAAACTTAGTGAAAATAATAAAGCTCAAAGAGATAAAATTAGTGGAGTGGACTAGGGAATTATTGTACCAAAAATCACAATACATTCTATATGTTCTATTCTTCACATTTCTATTTTTATTTCCACTACCTATCTGATAAAATATTAAAGAACAGTTCAAGGGATCATTTTAATTAGGGTTAAAATTTCAAGAACTCAATTCATCCCCACTCTTTAGTCATTTCATAACTCCCTCTAGGTCATCAAATGTTATTAGAGGATGATAATATTGATTTATCAACTACAATTAGATTAATTCATGAAGATCATTTTAAAATGGCTGAAATGGATGAAAATATTGAGGGATTTTTTATGGTTTGGGGTCCTAATTTCAATGGAAAGAATTATAGGTGCGGGGGGGATTGAATGATTATCTGTCTAAAAAATATTGGTCTAAAGGTTTATTTCAAATATGTCAAGACCTATAAAATTCTTGAAGGAGAACCAAACAAAGGAAATGTTAATATGGAATAAGAATGTGACTTAAACTCCAAACCTATGAATTTTATTGTATTTGGATTAGGTCCTGATGATTTCAATCGAATTTCACAATGTAATACAACATATTAAATGTGGAAAAATATATTTTTAGATTATTAAAGATACTAAAATTTAAGTTAATGCAGATACAACACTACTGAGTTAAAGTACGATACAGTTAGAATGGTTAATAATAAGATCATTAATCATATGAATGGAAGGTTGAATAAAATTATAAACAATTTAGCTGCCTTGAAACACCTATTACTGAATCTGATCAATCTATAAAAGTACTTAGAGTTATTTCATCCAAATGGAGTGTAATTTTAGATAATATTAGGAAATATATTACTGTGAAATATTTTAAAACAAAATATTATCTTAGAATACTAATGATGTATGAAATTTATATTGAAGCTGAGACCGGATAATATATGATGATAAAAAGTTATATTACTACTTTAAAAGCATCCAATTCAAAATATGAGTAGAAAAAAAAAATAATTCTCATGGTCATCTAATGAATAGACTTAAAGTAATTTGGAATTAAGTAGTGAAATTAATCAATTTTACATGAATTTCAAGAAATTATACAATAAGAGAATAGGATTTAATAAAATGTTTAATGAGTATAATAATGTTAATATAAATTCTAATAAGTAATATTTTATGATTGTAACAATAGAAGTAATATCAATTTTAATTTCCATTAGCTTAAAGACAAGAAAACGTCTAAAAGAAGTACAAAAAATTATAAGACTATATTAAGGATAAGAGAGTAATTAAAGCTACATGGAGTGCCTCATAGGACTCTGGTGATGGATCCAGTTCTAATTTTGAAGCTGAATTATCCAATTAGAAGGAAAATATGTGCTTCATGGCACAAACTGATGAGGTACCTCAAGTTTATTATTCTTCATCCAATTATAAATCTAAATTTGAATTTGAAACTATTATGTTGATTAATTTAATGAATACTATTATATATTAGATGTTAAATATGAATTATTAAATAAAAAAGAACAAGTCTGTTAGGAAATATTATGATATTGTGTCAAAATAAGAAGTTAACTCACCCAATATATTTTAGAATTGAAATATAGTTTAGAAAAATATACATCTAGTTGTACTATCCCTGATATAAAAATAAAATAATTAATGGATGAAATCAATTACTTAAATTATGTTATAATTTTTTTACTAAGTTGGAGAATTATATAAATCAAATCCATGGTAATAAAAAAATCACATCAAAAAATATAGAATTTTAACTAAGGGGGAAACCCAAACTTTATTAGAATTATTTTATTCTTAGTTACAAAAAAAAGAAAAATATATAATATCACTTGTTTACATGATGTAATAAAAGTTATTTTGTTAATTATTTTTACCTAATATATCCTTGGATATATGGAAAAAATATTGAATTTAATTTTGTAAATTTATCTAATTTTAATTATTGAAATTATAAGCAGATTTGGGTTCCCATATCATTATAAATAACACTATTATACCCAAGATAATTTTGGTACTAAAACATATTCTAGATTATTTTTTTATAAGTAAAAGGACACAAATATAGAAATACAAAATAGTTTTTGTAGAGTGTCTACACAAGACATATGAGTGTATTTTTTTATAAATTTACTCATTATCTAAAATTGGTGTAGGCTATGTCACATTTAGTAACAATTCCAAAGGAAATATTATTAGAGTTTAAATTTTTGGAGATCAATATCCAGTCCTCATACTTGAAGGTTTAATGCATAACATGATAACTATTTCTTAACTTTATATTAATGGATTTTCTATTGATATTCAAATAATTCCAGTATAGTTTTTAAAGATAAACTTCTTAAGTTTAAATCATCATGAACTCTAGATCTTTACTATTTATTAAAATAGGATGTGAACAGTTTAAATGCAGAAATAAATGAATCCTATATTTATCATAGAAGCATTGTACATTTTAATCTCTATTCTTTAGGAACATTATCTAAGAAAAATTGTATTGATGATTTTCCCCAACTCAAATTGGGTAAGAATAAAATATTTTATGCATGTAAAATGGTAAAGAAACACAAGTCATCTTTCGAATTAATCAAAGAATATACATCCTCTATACTACTAGAACTTATCCATATGGATTTTTTTGTTCCTTCCAAAAATGTAGTCTTTGATAGAAAGGCATTTTTATGTTCCAGATGATGATTTTTCTTGATTTACATGGGTTTATTTATTAATAATTAAGTGTGAATATTATTTTATTTATACTAAATTTTGTAAGTTAGTAAAAAATGAAAATGTTATAAAAATTTAATCTTTAAAAAGTAACCATGGGGGATTTTTAAAATCATTAATTTAATTCATTTTACTCAAAACATGGAATTAAATATACCTTCTCTTCCTTGAGGACACCTCAAAAAAATAGTTTTATTGAAAGAATTAATAGGATATTGAAATATTTTACTGGAACAATATTTTTTGAATATATCATGTCCTAAAAAATTTGGGCAGAAGATATTAATACAACATTTTATGTCATTAATAGAGTTTCAATAAGGACTGTCTTGAAAAAAATACCCTATGAGATATAGAATAATATAAAACTAAAGGTTTTATGCTTTAAAGTTTTTAGATTAAAATTTTACATCTTGAACACCATGGATAAAATTGATAAGTTTGATCGAAAGGCTGATAAATGAATCTTTCTAGTTCATTTTACCTTTAAATCCTATAGAGTTTTAAATAAAAATTCAAGTATTTTTCAAGAATATAATCATGTAAAATTTTAAAAAATTGATCCTTTTGATCATAAAGAAAATAAATTTGATGAATTAAGTGAGCCTTTAGAAAACATGATACTTGAACCATTATTTTATGATAAAAACGATGATGATATGAAACATGATCATGAAAAATCTAGACTAATAAGAAATTAATCATAATAACCCAAAAGTGTGCTTCCTTGATAGCCTATAACGGTTAAAATCATCATCATGAAACAATTATAGGAATTTTAGATAAAGGAGTTAGGAATAAAATAAATATAGAAAACCATGCTAAATTTTATGAATTTATATCCTAGCTAAAACCTATAACTACATAATAAGATTTAAGTGGTGAGAGTTGTGTGGTTTCTATTAAAGAAAAATTAAATCAACTCAAGAGAAACAATATATTATATTTACTTGAAATACCATCTCATTATTCAACTATAAGAAATAAATGGGCATTTGGAAACAAGTGGGATGATCAAGGTGTAATAACTAGAAATAATGCTAGATTAGTTGTGAAGGGTTGCAACCAAGAGGAAGGAATAGACTATGTGGAAACATTTTTTCCCTTGTTTATAGGTTAGAATTCATTAGTATCCTCTTAGAATATCATTCTAATATAGATTATAAATTAAACCAGATTAATCTTAAATCATCCTTTCTAAATGGATTTTTAATGGAGAAATTTTATGTTAAACAACCTCTAAGTTTTTAAGATCCTCGTTTTTAAAATTATATTTTCAAACTTACCAAATAATTTTATGGTCTTTAACAAGAACCTCAATATTGGTATGAAATATTGAGTTAATTTTTTTAAAATGGTTTTTCTAGGGTTTTGCTAGGACCTACTATTTTTATGAAAACCTATTTAAAAGATAGTTTTTTAGTTCATATATATGTTGATGATGTAATTTTTGGTTCAATAAATCAAAAACATTGTAATTATTTTTCAAACCATATGAAAAAATAAGTTAAAATGTGCATTATTTTTTATTATATTTATTTATTAGTTATTATATTTACCAAAAATATTTTGGAAATGTTTTAAATAAAATTAAATACATTCATGACTTACTTAAAAGTTTTGGACATGAATTTGGTAAGACTAATTCAACTCCTATGAGTCCAAATTTAAATATTGTCTTAGATAAAGATAGGAAATCAATTTACAATATGCTATATAGGGTAATAATTTGGAGCATGATTTATCTAACTTCAATTATACCAGACATTATTTTTTCATTATTTTAATGTTCTAGATTTCAATCAAACCCAAAAGAGTCATATTGAATAACCACCAAAATAATTTTAAGGTACTTTAAATGAAAATTTTATTTTTCCTTAATTTTTATAAAAAATTATGATTTTGATTTAATTTCATATTATGATTCTAACTTTGTAGGTTTTAGGTTGTATGGGAAGATTTTATCTAAAATCTACCACTTTCTAGAAAAAAAATTATTTTCATGGTCTAGTAAGAAGCAATATTCTATTACATTATCAAGGGATTAAGCTTAGTACATTACAACTGGTAGATTTTGTGCACAAATTTTGTTGATAAAACATTCCCTTATGGATTTTTTATTTAATTTTCATCATGTACCAATCAAATGTGATAACACTTTTTATCAATATTTCAAAAAATCTAATAATCCATTCAAGAACCAAACATATTGACTTAAGTAATTATTTCTTAAGGGATCACTCACAAAAAGGTGATATCTATTTATAATTTATTTTTATTGATAATCAGATAGTAAATATATTTATAATTTCATTATTATCCTATATATTTTATTTTATTAAAAGTGAGTTAGTGATGTTAAATTTTAAGTGAACTTATTCTACTTTGGTTAAGAAATTATTTATATTATTGTTATCCATTTAGATTGTTTTAGTTTTTTTATTAATTTTTTGATATTTTAGAAAATTTATTTTATTATTCCTATTTTAATATGTTTATTTCCACATCACTGAAAGTAAAAAAAATATTTTATCTTTATTCTTTAATACTTTAGAAGACTAAACATCTCTTATCTCAAAACAACCTCTCTCTCAAACCTTGGATCTTTCTCTCACCCCCCCCCCCCACCACCACCACCACCACCACCACTCTATCTCTCTATCTCCAATGAAAACTCTAATATTATACCATTTTAATATACTTAATTATTTGTAATAATGGTGAAGTTGAATATGACTAATGATTTAGTTGGATCAAGTTCTAAGATAACCAATCCTAGTGACAAGGATTGAAGAGTGTTTCTTGAAAGAGATGTAGATCTTAGTTGGATGTATTTTATGAATATCAGGCTAAAAAGAGTCCTCATTTATTCAATAATTGGAATTTATTTTTTATGAATAAAACACTAGAATAATTTTTGAAAAATAGGTAAGATATTTTTATAAGTATGCTCAATTTTAGTTTTATAAGAGTAGAGATTTTTTCAATCAAAGGTTAATGGAAAAAAGACTTCTCTATTAATTATGAGTATATAACTGAATTATTTCATTATCCTCATAAAATTGGATATCTATAAAATTATTCTATGATATTATATGATGAAATTGGTCCTTTAGGTATTATTAAATCCTTTTTAGGAAGTCCTGCACTTGAGAAGAAGTCATAAAATAACCTAGGGTCCTATAAAAATTCATTCAGATAGGAATATCATAGAGAGATGGAAAGTTTAATAAAGTTATTTTTATAGATATCAATTTTTTGTTTATGTTTCACAATGATGTTAAATAAAACCATCCTCATATTATGATTCACTATATACATCATTGTTGTCATCCTAAGAAAAGTCTCAAGTTCCACCCATGTATAAGAATTATAACCTTGATCTTTAAAAGGAATGAAATTGATATGACTAAATATAAAGTGAAAAAGTGTCAAAGTAATCACACCCCATATGAAGGGTTGTCAATGTACATGAAATTGATCTAGGATTCTAAAAATAAAAAAAAATTAATAATAAAGGTGACAATAAAGTTTTAGGTGATGATGAATTAGAAACCCTTAATATTTCATAGGGGGAGAAAGTTATTAAATTTAATCCTAAGGATGAAACTTATAATGAGGGGGAGTCTACTAGGGATATAATAGAAGCACCAAATTCTAGTCCTAAAGTTAAATCTACTGAATTTAGTGTTTACATTGAGTTTGATCTTAAAGAGTAACTAGATTACAATGATAATGATTTCAAAATAAGAGATGAAGTTGTCAAAATGGATAGAGGAAATATGGTAGATTCAGTGAGTGATAATGTTGAAATATTTCCTATTAGGAGCTTCAATAAAGTTCTATATGATTATATTCCTTCACTTATCCATAAAATACAATATGATGATATTATTTTTGACTAGTAACACTGATAAAATACCATTATTTAGTTATGAGAAAGGAGAAGCATCAAAATCACTGAATCAGAATGAAGATGATTATAATTTTAAATACCATGTAAAAAATATTCACTTAGAATGTTTTCAAGGAATTTGAAACTGATAAGTTGAAAATAAATTTGATCAAGTATATTCTTAAAGCCTCAAAGAGTTAATTACATGATCTAAAGAACTCATTTTCCAAAAAATATTTCTAGAACATGATGAAAATATCGTATTCCCAATTTGACTTGATAAATAACCTTCAAAAAATTCATACAGGTTATTCCTCTATGGCTATGGAGGAATTAAAATATTTTGAAATACATTTGAAATTTTTTCAAGATAGATATGTCTCTAAGTCTGAGTTGGAAGAGTTTAAGAGTGTGATAAAGGCTCAACCTAGGTTGATTGAGAATTCTCCACCTATTAAAATAGGTGACTCAGTTGATGTTTTGGAAGGATTATGATATTTAATGTATTTTCTATCAGAGTTAAAATAAAATTTCATTTATAAGTATATTTTTAAGTATTTTCATGATGAATTTAGTGGGATATAAAAGATCACTATTTCCAAAATAGACTTTTATAATCTCAAGATCACTGTGATATACCAATTTGAATTCCTCAAAATACTTTCCTTCTCTACAAGAAATCAAATGTCCAAATTTGATTTTTATGAGTTAAAAGGATTGGTAAAATCTTAAAATGTTATTTCTAGATCAGAACCACCTATTTCATATAGGATTTCATCCACGATCTTGATAGAAACTAAAAATATAAGTATTGAGTTGAATATGGTCTCTTATGATGTCAATATGGTAAATAAAAGGGTCTAATATCTATAATATTATGAAATAACTAAAGATATCCTATAATTATTCTCACATGACATCATTTATAAGATCAAGTAACATGTTTATTAAAATAAAAACCTAGTCAGGTTGTTGAAATGATGGGAAATAAACTTGAATGATAGCTTCATATTTTTATGCTCAAATCTAAAAGAAATCAAAGATACTATTGGAACTCTAATAATTCGTTTATCTAGACTCTTTTTTATGAAACTCTTCCTGAAATATCTTACGCTAAAAGAGAATAATCTAAAAGAAAAGAGTTAGTAGTTTCTAAGGTGAAACCTAACTTTGTAACTCGAGCTACCATAAAGAAATGTATTCTGATTTTAATAAATTACTATGAATATGAAATATTATAGAGGATAAAGGACCTTGTAAAATCCATGTTTGAACTGAGGGATAACATACCCATTAGGCCACCAATTCCTAAAAAAATTCTCATCATCCAAAGCACTTCTATAGAAACATTTTTTTGGTAGAGAGGCTAAAGTTTATCCAAGGAATTCCTCATAATCTAACATATCTTCTATAATTTATACCTATATTTTCCTACCATAAATTGACTCTCTTGTTGTTTTGTGATTTGTTTTAGAATAAATTTTTAACTTCTTTAATCTTTTGACTATTATTCCTATTGAAATCATTGAAAAAGTAAACTCGTTGGAGGACACTATACAAATCAACTTTATTAACCACATAAAATATTTTTTGGACATGAAGAAAAACTATACCTATGGACTGAATAAAGAGTATATATTGTTTCTATATTATTCTGAGGATGATATTATGATAAGTCTGGACATGGTTGTAAAATCCTTATTTGAAATAATACATGGATGATCTATAGGTGAGGTTCTACCCAACATATATCCTTCTTTTAGAAACAAATTTGAAGAATTTTTTAGACATATAGATTTATCTTGATCATAAAACCCAAGAATATATTTCTATATAGATCCAATTAACTCAAAGATCTGTCTCAACACCTTCTCCTCCTAATCTTGTCTACTTCAAATTTTTGGAGGTTGATAAAAAATAATCTCATATGATTTCTGGATATTATTTTTTTTATAAAGACATTAAGGTCCAAAGATAATCCTAAACTTAGAGTTACTAGATTTTAATGTGTCTTTATCACCTCTAATAGAGTCATTTTTAAGAAAGGATCACTTGAACCAAGCCTCTATCCTTCTTCTTCTTCTTCCCACCATGAACCATCAACCTAGAAATCTCTTAAACTAAAAGGTTGTTGTTTTTACTATATGAGTGTTTTCTATTTTCTTCCTATATAATTATTTTATTTTTTAATAAATTATAGTATATTTATCTTTTATTTCATCTCTAAAATTTTCCCAATTGTATTTTCATTTTTTTATATTTTTCTCCTAAATTTAAAATTCTAATTCATTTTAGACATCTATTTTTAAAGTTTTGTGCTTTAGTATACCATATTTAATATGTTACCTCTATTATTTTAAAATTATTTTTTATCTCATAAAAAGGGGAACAAGATACTATAATAAACACAAACTTTCTACTTACACTTCATATTTTTAACCTTTAAATCAATATATTCTTATTCGAAAAAATCATTTTTCAAATCTCTAAAATTTTATGGTTTTAGTTTTATGGGATCTTTGATCATAAAAAATGGAATATTGTTGGATATGGTAATGTTTTTTAAACATATCTCATCTTATCACATGTTTTAATGATCACAAATGGCCTCAAAATTTTATCTAATGTTTTTTTTAAAGTATGGTGATCAATTTGATTAAAGTTATAATTTTTTTCATATGGTTTTAACCTTTTAGTTGAATTTTTTCCTAAGTTTTGAAGAATTTCCTTCAAGGTTTATGAATTTATAAATCTTTACAATTAATATTTATAGTTGTTTTAATCTTGATAGAAATTCTAGCCTTTAGAAATTTTCCCTAAGTTTAGAACTCTTACGATCAGAAAAATATTTACATTCAAGACTTACAATAATATAAAGTCTTACATTAAAGAATTATGATCAAAAAATACTTATGTTTAGAATTAATCCTTATGATGGAGTCTTACATTAAATCCTTACATTCACAATAAAGCTTTATAATCACAAGAAATCCTTATGATCAATCATGTCTTACATTCATAAAGGCACACATCAAAACCTTGTGATCACATCCCTAAAGTCTTATGATTTAAGGGAATTCTTATACTCATATAAAGTTATGAGTTTTTTTTAAATCTTTAATATGATAGATAAATCCATATGATCAAGTAAATTATTACATTCAGAAGCCTTATAATAATGAACACTTACAAAGATTGATAACTTTAAGTAAGTTTAAGATATTTTTATTACTGTTTCAAGGTGATATATTAATATTTTAGTGTATTAAGATAAGTATACTCCTAATTTAGTTTTTATAAAAACTAGTTATGTTTAAATATAGAAAGTTCAAAGTAATTAAAGTTTAAATTTACATGAAGAGAAAAGTTTCAAGGAATATGCAAGTTGCAACAGCATGATACCTTATTTTGTGTTATTTCTTAAGGAAGACACATAAAAAAGTATAATAGAATTAATTTATAAGTATTATATCATTTTATCCTAACTATTAAAATTATAAAAAGATTTTAGAATTCAAAAAGGTAGATTTTTTGTGTATAAGAAGGAATTTTTTGGGTGATGAAAAAAGGTATAGGAAAACATGCATATAATTTTTTTTCAAGATATCCTTTCTAAACATATAGGAACAAAAATAATGATGTTTTATATTATTTTAGAAACATATATAATGGTTCAAACTCATTCACTCCTCTAGATGTATTCTTCTCCATTTGTCATTTGTTTCTTGCATTTGTACGTTGAACTTAAAATCCTTTTATTTATCTTTTTCTATAAATTTTTAACCTCACTATTATGAGTGTGTAAATAATGAGGAAAGTTCTTGTAAAAATTTAAATCCCTATTGAAATATCTTGTAACCTTTTTTTAACAAGTTTAAGTTTCTTTCACTCAACTCTCAAGGTCCCTAGAAAAAGTACATTCTTAGTAAAAATCATCATGCATAAAGAGATAGCATTGGTGGAGTGGACTAGGGAATTCTTGTGCCCTGAACCACTATAAATCCCTTGTGTCCCATTATTTTATTTTCTATTTTTATTTACACTATATATTTGATAAAATATCAAATAATTCTTAAATGGATGATTTTTATTAGGGTTAAAATTTTGAATGACTCGATTAACCACCCCCCCCCCCCCCTCTTGATTCATTATGTAACTCCCTTCGGGTCAACAATAAGTTATATGAAATGTGGAAGAATCCATCCTGGTGTGTTTTTGTTGTTTACTATTTAATTTAATGAATAAATCACCTAGATGAATGATTTTTAGATGATTGAAGTGAAACTTGAAATTATAAGGTAGTGAAGTTTATTGAAATACTCTACTTTGGTATTTAAATACTAAAAAGATCATTGTAATTAAGCAATATGAGTTAGAATTATTCAAATAATTACTAGAAATGTTTGGAGTTATTTTATAGTAATTTGAAATGATTTAGAAGTCCAAAAAATATTAAAAGATATTTGGAATTTATTTGAGTATATACTGGAATCCATATATAGAATCTGAAAATATGGCTAAGTCTGGAAATTTTGTTAGACTTTATAGAATTTTTATAAGATGGGAGTCTACTTTATAATATAGCCTAATTTTATAAGATATTGAGGCTTTATAGGATAACATATTAGTATGTAAGAAGAATCATGTAATATGTAGCACCATGTAATCAGGTCATTCCATAATACAATGGACTATTTTGTATGACAGGTAGAAATCTTGTAAGATGGATAGATTTCATATTAAAAACTAGATGTGTAAGATATGAAGATTGAATAAGAGATACATTTTATGTAAGAATCTAAAATGTGTATGATACCCAGCCAACACATAAGATATATTCCACCTAAAATATCCAACCTTCATATAATATACTGAGTTTCATATGAAATAATTAATCTACATATGAGTCAACACTTAGTGTAATTTGATAAATTATGAAGACTAAAAATATGATTTTCCTTATTTAATTTCAAAAGAATGAAATAATTTGGGATGATATTGGAGATAATCTACCATTTTCAAAACATCTTGAATATTTAAAGATCCATTATCTAATCCTTATTTGAGAAATATTGGATGAAAAGTAAATCGATAAGATCATTATACTATATCTGGGAATTTAAAATGAGAATATTTGAAATTTATTATTGGTGATAAAATATTATGGTGGTGAAAATATTCTAGAGTGTTTCAAATTTCACCAATGAATATGATCCAACATGTGATTTTAGGAAGATTTTGTTGAGATACTATCTAGGATCTATAAATTCAATATTGAAGTTGTATTTTTTAAATTGAATATGCTCATGCTGTAATGGGAGGATCATGTCGTAAGTCATGTTTGATATATGATTTTCATTTAGTAGTAGAGAGTGTTTTTATAAAGATGTTGAGGAGTATTTTTTGAGAATAATAATACTCAAATATTATTGGTAGATATATCTAAAGATATATTCAATCAATATAATGAGAAAAAGTGAGAATAAAATGAAAAAGGTATTTGTGTACAACTGCTGGAGGCAAGCAGTTAAGGATAAAAAGGAGATTGTGGGAGAACTCCCTTTTATAAACCATTGAGAAAATTAGAGGATCATCGTATATATTTGAAGTATATTTTATATCTTATAAATATATAAAATAGTATATTTTTGACCTATATATAAAAGATAAAAAAAAAGATAGAGATTGTGAGAGTTAGAAACCAAGGAGAACCGAGAGAACTATAGAACTCTCAAAGAAAGGAGAATAATTTGATCCTATGTTGTAGAAGATTAGTTATTTGGGTATCAAAGATAAAATAGGAAAATCCAATGGAATCCATTATTGTAGATATTGACAAGAAGATATTGAGGGGAGACTGATAGTGGTGTGGTTATTCATATCTACTGTAATAGGATTTTTAGGTAGTGAGGATCTGTTGGATTCCTGAAGATCAAACAAGATCTAAATTGAGTTGATAAAGCTAGTTCAATATATTCTAAAATATATATATGAATTTTATTTGCATGTGGAGTCTGGTTTGTATGAGATTTATCATATCATCATAAGGTAGTTGAAGGATTTATTGATAAGAAGGTGGCCGAATAATATTGATGCAGTGACATCCTAAGTCGATAGAAGATCTTATTCAAAGGGGTAGAAAAGAAAAAATTATATATACACGATGGGAATTTTTGGAACTAGTGGAACTCTCAGTATGTAAGTAGATCATAGTGTGACTCTATGACATGAGTGGGAAGCTAGATATATTTTGATTATATTCAAAATCAGTTTTAGTGTGTGAAGCACTATGGGGTTTTGAAGACTCATTGTATTCACTTGGATTTATAGTGGATAAGAGAATCTATAATCAGGGTAAATAACCAATCACATTAAGGATTAGGTTTCTCATACTAGGTTTAAACCTTGTAAAAATACTATGATCCATTATTTATTTGATTTCTTAAATTTCATGTGGTGTATGTGATTGGTAAATACTAAATAGATCCACTATTATCCTAACAGGGGTAAATACAAAAATTATAAAATGGAATTTTGAAAAAACATAGAACACCTGATTCACCTTATGTGTCTATACCAATACCTAGGAGTAACTCAATTGGTATTAGATCCTAAGATCCCTCTGATTGGATATATATATTATTTCCACGATATTTTATTAGAATTTGATCGAGTTTATATTTGAGATATAAGATCCTCAGATGAAAGAAATAGGTTCTATTTCAATTATAACATAAATGGAATTCATGACCAAGACTTTTAAAAATAATAAAAATAAATAGGAAAAAAATATAAAGAATTGATCAAAAGTTAAAAATTAATAACTACTAACTAAATGTGGTGAAAATGGTAAATGTTATATTAAATATTTTGAAAGGATTCCTCATTTGAATTGAGTTCAAACTATGAAGAGAATAATCTCATTAAATATACTGAATACCTCTACTTTTAGTTTAGGGAATACATAAATAAAATCTCTAGTGAAGTCTTAACTTTCCTATTTGAATTTATCCAAGATTTATATGATAATAAATCCAAACTATAAAATGATGTAGAATAAGTTGAATAAGAATTACTAGGTCAGTTTCATGAGTAAAACTCTCTCATAAAGGAGATAGAATCTTATCAACAATCCTTATAGATTATCATAGAGAAATTTTTAATGGATTAAGGAAACATGAAACTCTAAATTGATTATAAATTTGATATGCATAAAACTTTTCAAGAGAATATATATGCTTTAGAATAATCACATAAAGATGTTATGGGTATTAAGAATGGTTAATTGGAGATTAAATCTAACAGGGTGATGGAGCTTGATAATAATTTATAATAAAGTAGAATGTTTAATTAATATTGACCTAGGAAGATGAAAAATAAGTGGTAAGATATATTGAACACAATTTTGGTTGAGAAGAATAAAATTAGTTTAAAGTGACTTTAATTAGAAGTAAAACTGAGAAACCTTGACTCAAACCAATTTGGAACTTAGTAAGTTTCTTAGAATAAGTTTTCTACCACTCAAGTTTTATATATTTGATTTATTTTAAAATAAAATCATATAAAAGGAAAAAAGAAGCATCGTAACATTTTAATATCCATCTATTTCATGCCCATGGAATAAGGTAACCCACATTCATGAAAAATATGTATGCACTAATTCCATTCTGATAAATAGTATAAGATAAAATTAAAATTATGGTAAAATATAGATGAAATAAAAAGTACTACTAAATCCAATAACATATCAAGTGTGGATATGAGTAATTCTAATAAAATAATCTCCTAAAATAGTTCCCAAAAAATTTGGGTTTCAACATAAAATAGCTAGTAACCCAATTTAGATAGAATGTATATTCAAGAAAACCTATAAGATTTTTTTTTCTATTGTTGGTTCTGTCAAAGGTTTGGACACAAGTCTATAGATTTATGGAATAATATTTTAATATATGAAATTTAAATAAGGCTTTATGATAGGGGGTTTTAAACACCATGAAATGTGTTTCATGCACTTTTCCGCAAAATTTCCTCAACCGGGCCCGAAAAGTTCACAGTGAGACTCTTCATTTTTCATGGGGGTCAGTGGTAGTAGTAAAGGCACCAGCCTAAAGAGACAGGACCATAACCCACCACTGATCCCAAGTAGGGGTGCAGGGCGCAACCCCCATGGTATGGAGCAATAAATTTGGTTAAGTCTTCATGAAGGCGCCCAAGGTACCTACGTGAAAACACCTGTGCACCACCATGCTGGAGCTAAATTAAAGAATTATTTTGGATAGGTCCTCAAAGTGGAACCCTAGTTTGGGAAAATCACTGGCAGCGCACAAGAATACTTGGGTGCTACCCATCTGGAGCGCATCCACTTGTACACCACAAAGTTGGCATGAAACCAACTTGCCCGACCAAACTCCTTTATCCCAGGGTCCTATTTTGGATTAAAAATAGACCCTTGGGGCCTTCATTTGTATAGAATAATTTTCCCTGAATCCCAATTACTACTCTGGTCACCCTAGTGCTTCTCCCAAGTCTTCCAAAACTTTAAAGGTAGTTCTTTAACACCTAGAGCAGAGGATTTGAAGGAGGACCATAGGACTTAAGTCCTTTTAGTGTTTGAAATCTATAACACTTGTGTGCCTAAAGCACCCAACCTATCTAAACCAGAAACACTTGTGAACTACCTATTCTTTTCACAAGAACTTGAGCTCCCCACTTTTGGGAATACCTGTGAATACCCTTGAAGGATTGAGTCAAGTCTCGCCCAAGTATTATCATCCAGGTTTTTCATCTCTTAAGTGAACATCAAGTTGCCCAAGCTAACTTGCACACCCATACATGCACGCCAGTACCTACTTGGGTGCCCATCTTTGATTCACCTACTCTCTTTAGTCTATAAGACATTAATCCCTCTTCAAAGTCATTCATGGGAAGGCTTCTTCTTCATTGGATCCCTTGTTTGAAAGGGATTTTGTTGAAACCTCCACCAAAACCTCCTGACTTATCAAACCTTTGGTAAAGGCACATAAGTGTGTCTCTTACTTGGGTTTGTATATCCATAGTCAGAGGTTTCCTGCATTCATTTCACAATGGGGTTAGGATTCATGGAGAGTCTATGGGTTTGTATATCAATAGTCAAATGGACCTTTCTCCCAGGAATATTGTTGGGAAGGAAGTTCCCAGTATGGAGAATTAGGGTTTGGGTCTCGAACTCTCCCTTCTCAATGACCTCGAACTTGAGGTATCTGGTAGGGAAGGTATGGTTCATGCATAATTTTTCCTTTTGAAAAATGAGAAGTCTCCCTCCCCTATTAGGATCAATTTTAGGGTATTTATCCTGGTGTAAGACTCTAACCTTCATCCCTTCTTCCTTTCATTGGACCCTTGTCCAATCTAAAGTAAATAGAGGGAAGGCTCATTACCTCACCCTCTTCCCGGTCCACCTCGACCTCATCCACCCCAGCCGTCTTAGATGCGCCCTATTCCACTAGTGGAGGAGGAAAAGTGTGGGTGCCTTTGTTGAATCTTTTACATCCTCTTGTTTCTCAAATCGAGCATGACTCACATGGTCTTAGAGATTTTTCATGATCACAACATTTTCACAACCACCTGAACTATGAGAACTTTGATTCTTGTTCAAACCAGGATACGTAGGAATCCTTTTCAGGGCCTGAGATCATTGTATATCCTCTTCAGGAATCAAACCCTAATTCCCTTAATCAAGGAATACTCCTTAGAAAGAATCCCCAAATTAAACCCCCAAATCACCAAGGCATTTTTTCGGTAAGTAAGTCCAAATTCATTTCTCTCAAAGGACTATACACTCCTATGAGACTCGTCGAACTACATGGGCCTTGATTACCATCCACATGGGATACATAGGAATCCTCCTTGAGTTTCAAACCCAAAACTTCAAATAAACTCTGTTCTCCTTGGGAGATATTCCTAAAAGGTATAATCTTACTTGGAAACCCATATCTTTTACAAGTTCCTTGGGCTAATTCTGCATAAGTCCCACACCAAAATTTGAATAATTACCTTTTGCATAGATATCCTTACCACATGACATTAAATTGTATGGTTAAGTCCTTATCACATGACCTTAAAAGGTATGATGTGTCCCATTAAGTGGCACCGAACTATGAAGGTTATGATTCCTTTCACAAGGATATATAGGTAACCCATTTTATGGGTATGATCCCAATATCAAAATAAACCATCATCTCCCTGTATGATAATAAATTCCAGAGTGCCCCACTGAGTGCCTTAAAAACTAGTATCATTATAAAGATGATTAAGAGAATCTATAAATAGTACATGATAGGATACCATTGATGGAGAACCTTGAATACATATGGATATATCCATTAATGAATAACCTTGAATACATACTTTTGATTCTAAATTTTACACAAGTTAATAAGTGATTGAAAATTACAATGGAAACTTATGTTATACTTGGAAAATAGATAATGATTCATGAAAATATCTTAAATTTATAAATAGAGTCTCAAAGTAGACAATAATTCCCCCCAAAAGGGTGTGATGAGTCCGACCTACCATCCTCTTGACCAATGCATGTTACTAAGTATCATAAATTTCAAACTTAATGAATATATTCCTTTGGAAAGAAATTCCATTTTGGATAAAAAACTGTTGGGTATATCTGTTTCCATGAAAAAATCCAATGGAAACCACCTAGAAGCAGTGATTCTTAAAACTAGAACACATGTTTCAAGGAAATAAAAAACAAAAATGGTGAACCCGGTGTGAATCCTTAACCAAGTTAATAATGTTACCCACCTATAAAACTCCTATCAATTGATAACGGAATCCCAGTCAAAGGAATAGATAATGCATGTATCCATTTAAAATATGTCACTTTAATGGAGTTTATTGTTTTTTTCATGTTTTTTCAGAACTTCCTTCAGTCCAAAATAGATTTCTTCAAGATGACATTTGTGAACTTACCAACCACTACTCAAGATGGATCCTCATCCAAGGAAAGGACATCATCACTCACTCAGCGTCTTCAACACTGGGTCTCCAATGTGTTAGTAAAGGAGTACCGTCATCATGGTACAATCCCAACCTAGGTGGCTTCCCGATAGGCTCTCTAGGTTAATAACAATCCTTGATCGTCCGGGCAATGATGACCGATGGTCAAGAAGCAAATGGTGTCAATCACCATTTTCAAACATTTCGGGTCCTTATCCCTAGAATGCAAAAACCAGTCCCTCCCTTACTATAGATAGGTGGATCAAGGGGTCACTCAGGGCCTAAATTCAAGGGTGCAGGGGTCCTTCCTGAGGACTCCCACCAACAATCACTGCCATCAGAATTGCATGGTAGTGAACCCCCAACATGATGGGGGTGTTGCCTCTGGACATTCAGCCCAGGTATCTCAGACCTAGGCATGCAAGACAAACTATCAGGGACAATATCCAGTCAATGGTGAGAAGGTTCTTACCTCTTCCCCCTTTGGATAAGTCCATCAACCTAAATTGATGGAAAACAACGAGTGAGAACATACACCCATCCATCCTAATTCCACTTCCCAGCAGACTCATCTGGAAGAAACCCACCAATCTTTACAAGAAAATCTAGTGGAGTACCATGAATATGCACATACACCTATTTAAAAATTATCATCAAATCAACAGGCTCGTATGACTGAATTTAAAGAAGCCTACCAGTCAAATGTGGTGGCAACTGGTAAATAGGAACATACACCTGCTTACAATCACCAATTCTTCCAGTTGTCTCATCTATGAGTATTGAAGGAAGTTCATCAAACTTGCTTGAAGGAAAACAACAAGAAGGCACATACACCTGCCATCATTCGTCAAGCCTTACAATAGTCTCGTTTGGCAGCACCCATAGAAGTCATTCGGAAAGCTCTGATGAAAAATATGGGGTAGACTCAACTCTCTTTCCCCATCCATGAGTACTTTCAATACCCATTTATATTAAAAGTATGATGGGAGTGGGAACATACACCTAATCCTGATACAGAATAGAAGAATATACCCATTCTGGCCACTGAAGTCACCAAACATATTTTATCAATGGTGAAAGGGAAGACACAAATTCCTTCCCATATTCTGGAAGCATGTCATCATATCATAATAACAACTTCAGAAATATTAGGGGAATAGACACATAAATCTATACCCACACATTGGATGACACATTGGCATGCCATCCTGAAGAAGATACAAACCTCTATTCCAGTCCAGGAGGGTCATAGGGCATACTCCTTCATATCATACGGACAATCGGATCGAGAAAATACACCCTTTCCAATTAGATGTAATCATCCTATTCTTATAACCAATCTAAGGTAGGAACATACACCTTCCCATGATAAACACTTCCCCCATCAAGTGGCCCCAACTAAGTGTAAGAGAGCATCTAATAAAAAATCTCTCCAAACACATTTGGAAAAACAAGAGTCAAGCTGCAATTTAGATCCTCTTAATGTTGGAGTTCTTGAAGCCATCATACATTTATATATTACAGCTCAAGATCCTACCCTCTCATTTCCAAATTATGGGAGTAGTAGCTGTAATTCTGAAGTTCTCTGTCGGACACTTCATCATGAAGGCTTGCTACCTGAAAATTCAGTCAATCTAGAGATCCTATCTCCAGATGAGATCCAAGGCAACCCTCCGTGTGGCCATAAGACCAATGAGAAAGAGGATTTATCCCTTAATGTAATACACCATGGTGGTCCTCCTCATGATTTCATTTTCTGTGAAAGTTATCTCTGCATTAGTATTTCAAATTGTCGAGATAATTCTATAATTGACAATGTAGTAATTATAAATCCCTCTTATCTTGAGGCACTTTCTAACACAAAGCCAGTAATTTCTGATGCCTTATCATTAATAGGTTAAATAATTTCTCAAATAGAAGACATCTTAATGGAATGGTCATTCTCCTAACCTATGTTGGGTTATTTATCTTCCAATATAGCAGAGGAAAAAATGATTGACTCCATTGTTTTTAATAAAACAATTGAGAAACGTCCTATTTAGTCATACCAAGTGGAGAAACCTCTAGTGAAAGATGGTGAAGATATGTTAAACATAAGAAAAAAATTGGATAAAGGAGAAATACCAGTCATGTTCTAGCCTTTGGAAAATTCTCAATACAACATTCTAGAATTGATGGCAGAATATTGCATTCATGATGTTCGCCTCAACTTATGGAAGACTCTTCATCATTTGAAAACCATTGTATTACCATATGATGAATATCAAAATCATGTAAAGGTAATAGAAGGGTTACAATTCCAAATTGACTTGGCATCTCTATCATTTTCCAAACATCCAAAGGTTGAAAAGTTGTAGAGAACCCTTCATCATGCATGCCTCAATGCTTTAAAGAGGCTATGTCAGTTAATTTCTGATGCCCCATCTAGTGTTCATATCAGATAATGGGGTGCACATAGAGAATTGTATTTCACTACACTCCAGAATCAGAAAATACTGCCAAAAGTGTTCTCATGAAATTTTATTGCCCATGGCCAGTTAAAATCAATAGATTTTGTATGTAATCAAATGTACTCTCAATAACAGGCCTTAACTAGCTCTCATCAAAGTTAGGCTCAAAGAAAAAAAGTTGTTGAGTTACATTTACATCAAGCATCTGAGAATCTTCAGTAGGCCTCCCTCTTAGAGGATTTCATCCATCAGATAACACAAATGTCTAAAATAGTACAACAATATTCAGAAACAGGTGATTTGAATGGTTTCCAGATAATGCACCAAGATAATGTCCGAAACAAAATTTGAAAAATCAGAAGAGCAGCTGCGCAAATCTCAGCCATAGTAGTTTAAGAGCCACCCCAGCTTCAGGGTTGGGGGATTATTTAATTCAACCTTTAAATGCATTTACAAAGTTAAAATGTTTGAAGAAGAAGAATAGGAACAACCCCAGTCTAAAGGGTTGGGGGATTTTTCACATATACAATCCCCTCCTCAATGAAAATCAGTTTTCTCCCAATTAGGGAAGAATCCACAAAGAGAGGACACAACTAAACTATCCAAGGATTCCCTTTGGGTAACTATCCGCCAAAAAATTCCTAGGAGTTCATAATTTATGAGAACAGAGTCTCGTGAAAGATATAGAGGGAGATGATCTTATAAATATACTGAAAAAATGACATCAATGTATTATGCATTAGTAAATGTTATTAACACTATTGCAGAAGATCCTCCAGAAAATGAGTTCAGTCCAGGGGAATCAAAAGATGAAGTTCTTATCCATAATACAGTACACACTGAAGAAAATGAAGAAGGTGTGTGTACCCGAAATCAGAGGCTTACCCAGAATTTTGGTATGCCCTCAAATAACCAACTCCCACCCCTCCAAAAGGTATATAACAAGGGGAAATGTAAAAGTAAGATTGCATCTCACTTTTCCATAGGACAAGGTCAATCTATTTCACATGAAGAGATATTTTCACAGTAAGAAGAGGAGATAAAAGAGTTGAAAAGACTCAATATAGAGTTACTTCGAAGTAGCATTTCTGCTAGACGTACTCCTTAGGAAGATCCTTACCTTTCATATCTTGTAGGAGCTCCTCAAAAAAGAGGATTTGTGGTAACTATAGATGCGGATAATGAATTTATTCCATTGGTTACACAATCAGGGCAGGATCAAACACATCCTTATAGGCTTGTTCCTCTGGGTTATCCAAGGAAAATACTAGCACCACCACCAGTGGTTTTTCCAGTCGTTACACCAGTTTAAGCTCCAATTATTGTACCTGTACAGGTCCTAGATCATCTGGATATTCCCTAAGTTCTTATGAACACAATTGAGTCATTAACAACTCAATTAGAATCCATGGAAGAACGACATGTGCCAGTTCAGCCGGAAAAGAAATATTACCCCGAATAGGTGGATCTGATCCCTCCCCCACTAAATTTTGTGAATACCACATTCCCAATATTTAATGGTTTAGGATATCTAGAAAAACAATTAACACATTTCGTTTCTCTTTATGATACCATGATGGGGACTCATCAACAACAAGAAGCAGTAAATATTATTTGTTTTGTGCAGTCATTATAGGGACCATATTTTTTATGGTATACAAGTTTTCAATGTCAATCAATTACTAGATGGTAAGATCTCTGTAAAAAAATCTTCTTCAATTCAACTCAATGCTACTGAAGACAACATTTTTTTATCTTACAAATTTCAAACAAAGGGAAAATGAAATAGTTTTAGATTTCATTTCTCGATGGAAAGGATTAACATATTTCTTAAATTTGGCACTCCCTCAAGAAGAGTTGCTACCAATTTGTGTGGAAAATATGCGTGATAAATTATGAACACCACTGATCCCTATAAAATACACAAGAGGGTTTCAAGACCTTTCTTTAATTTCTCAATAGATTGAAGATTCCATCATAGAAACTAAGGCTAAAACTCGTGTAATTACATTAGTTCTAGGAAGGAGAACAAGGAAATCATAGGATGCTATAGTTACACTTAAGCAAGCACATGTACCTGATTCCACTTCAAAACATTCATCATATAGAAGGGATACGCCTCTCGAGCTTTAGTAACAATGATTTCCTCATAAATATGATCAAAGAGATTAAAGGAAGAAACAATTTGAGGAGTTAAAGAACAAAGTTTATTCTTTCTGGAATGAAAAAGTTATTGATTACTTCATCTCAGCTCTAGAAAATAATTTGGTTCAGTTTCCAAGGCTGAAGAAACCAAACAAAGAAGGAGATGAAGATATTCTGAACTATTTTCCCTTTCACCAGATTTTGGGGCATCCCATTCAAGGGTTTTTTGTTTTCAAAGACCTCCTACAAGAAATGGTAGACTCTGGACAAGTAAAACTGAAAAGTTCTTTATCCCAAGTATCATGTGTTACTTCTACTGATCTAGAGGAAGAAGGCTAATAGCAGGAGTTAAAAAGTAAAAATGTGCAGAAATATGATGATTGGATGATCAAGAAAATGATCAAATGAAATCATGCCATTTTACAAACACAGTTGAATCAATCGATTGTGTCTTCTGTTACTTATATCATAGAAAACCCACATTTATCAAATGATCAGCCCTCAAAAGGTCAATCCTCAAAGAAGCAATGTGATTAGAAGAAAAAAGAGCAGTCAGAAGAAGATGATATTGTGTCAAGGCCAAATTTGTCTTTAATTCCGGAAGATTTCATGCCATCTATTTCAAAATCACAGGCATCGCCCCACCAAACAGCATAACTAGAACTGACCATTCAAACAGAATCTTCATCAGATGAAGAATTGATCTTTGGTTCTATCAATGTGATTCACTTAATGGATCCCTATGCTAATGGTGATTCTGGTTATAATGAGTTGGAGTTCCTTGTATCTGACTTGGGAACTAGAGTAATAGGAAAAGTTCAAGGATACATGGTAAGACATGGGTATTATAGAATCCATTATTTTAACTCTACCCCTGCTCAAACTGTATATGCGGAAGAAACTCGTGGGAGATCCCTTTAGTAGGATCAATAAGAACAAGGATATTCTTCCACGCATGGCATATTTGGTCATGACATGATCATTTTGGAGGACCGATTGAAGGTTACACCATATTCTTCTCAGTATATAGATATACCTAGTTAGTCTAATCTGCCAAATCTAGGAGTATTTCCAATTTCTACTCTGACACAAGGTAAATCCACACTAGGAGCATCAAATTCCAAGGTACCTAAAAAACTGCATCTCCATGCTAGGAAACACAGACCTCTGGACCAAAATAATGATGTTTTGAAATAGATATCCCAAGTACCGGCCAAGTTTTCTATTTTAGATGCCTTGAATCTATCAAAATATCTTCGAGAAGCACTTATTGAGGCTTTGTCAAGTCCTCAAGAGTTTGAAACAGAAGTTTCTGCTACTGAGTTTTACCGTATAGGGAATGATCCTGTAGAATTTCATGCAGTTATAACTTTTACGAATGAAGATGAAGATTATTTTGTACATGGATATATTAGGCCCTTGTATCTATTTGGAAAGGTCAGCGACATAGACATCTGACGAGCCTTCAGTGATAATGGCTCGGGAGTCAACCTCATTCCTATTCGTACACGTTGTCAATTGGGCATCACTAAATAGGACTTTTCTCCTTCCACTTTAATTTTGAAAGGATATGAAAATAATGATAAATAACCTTTGGGAAAGATTACACTCAGAACTCAGTTTGGGGATCTTGTGTCTAATTCAGATTTCGTGGTTGTTCGTCAGGACATATCCTTTAACATTCTGCTTGGTAAGCCTTGGATACATCAACATGCAGCCATACCTTCATCATACCACCAATGTCTCAAATTGTGTCAATGGTCAAATTGGGACATTTTATGGTGAAAATGATTCATTCAAAACGTGTGAATATTAATACATTAAGGCATGATTTTATCACACGAAAGGAATGAGGTCTATGACAAAGGAGGTAACTAGAATCAATGCTCTGAATGTCTTGGAAAAGATCCCAACAAACCCATTCATACATTCTAGAAAATATTAAGTGTTACCTATCAATCAAATTGAAAGGGTAAACCTAAATCCAAGAATTCATCTAGTAACATAAAAAATGTCAATTGTGGCAATTGATGCTGACAGCATGGGAGAAGTTGTTGATTCACCAAGCAATGATGAAAGCTTAAGTGGATATGTCTTCATTTCATCCACTGAACTTCAGTAAGTCTCTACTTCATTAATTAGATTAGAAAAAGTTGTAGCAATACTCAAGGAAGACAAGGATATTGATTCCCAATCCATTATCTCCTCTTTATTACCCATGTAAGACCCTTCATCATCAGTAGGGTTAGAAATGGTGGCCTCTTATTTAGGATGTTAAAATACTAACTCCTCCCCTAACTCTGGAAGTTTTGCTTCATCATATACTATGAAAGTAGAAATAGAAGAAGTGACACATAATTAATAAGAATAGGAAGATCTCAAGATTTCTCCTCTATCATTTGAGGAAGGTGTCTCTACCATAGTGGATGATCTCTGAGAAATAAATCTTGGTACAGAAGAAGATCCACGCCCCACTCTAATTAGTGCGGCCATGACTCTTGAAGAGAATGAAGTGCATAATTTATTTCTAAATAAATGTTGAGATATATTTTCTTCGAATTATACAGAAATTATAGGACATAATCCCAATGTAGCTACTCATCATTTGGGTTTTCCAAAATAACATTGAGGATTCAAGCAGGCATCAAGAAGAACATGCCCAACTCATTCCTCTAAAATTGAAGCTGAAGTTGATAAGCTTATAAAGGATAAATTTGTCATGGAGGTTCAACATCCCAAATGGATGTCCAACATTGCCCTAATGAAAAATAAAAATGGGAAAATCAGAGTTTGAATTTATTTCAGAGATATTAATCGGTATTGTCCTAAAGATAACTTTTTAGTTCCAATCATAGAGATTTTAATTGATGAAACAGCTGGCTATAAAGCTCTTTCCTTTATGGATGGTTACTCTGGGTACAATCAAATTCACATCGCCCCATAGGAAGAATAATCTACATCCTTTAGAGCCCCTCAAGGTGTGTTTTTATATCGGGTAATTCCCTTTGGATTAAAGAATACAGGTTCAATGTATCGACGTACAATGCACCATATCTTTAAACCCTTCTTAGGGAATTTTGTCGAATGTTATGTGGATGATTTGGTGGTTAAATCCAAACAACATTCTGATCACTTAGCTGATTTGGAGACCATATTCAATAAACTTCAGCAACACAATTTAAAGATGAACCCCTTGAAATGTGCTTTCAGGGTAACCTTAGGAAAGTTCATCGTCTTTGTTGTACATCATTATGGTATCAAAGTTGATCCTAAGAAAACAAAAAAAATCATTTTAATGTCACCTCCTATAAATTTGAAAGAATTAAGAGTATTCCAATGACATTGTGCCTATATTCGGTGCTTTATCTCCAATTTGGTGGGAAAGTGTTTACCCTTCACCAGATTAATGAAGAAGGGAGTCACCTATCAATGCACTGAAGACTTCCAAGAGGCATTTGATACCCTCAAGATATATCTCTTGATTCCACAGATATTAATTCCACATATTGAATTAAGACCACTTATTCTCTATGTAACAGCTTTAGAGTGATCACCGGGTGCCTTCCTTGCCTAAAAGAACAATGTAGGGAATGAAAACAGCCTTTACTATCTCATTTGAACTATACTTGATGCAGAAACTTGGTATTCAAGTATTGAAAAGTGCTACATGGCATTAATCTTTGTAGTTCAAAATTGAGGCACTACCTGCAACATCATGAGGTCCAATTAGTGTCTCAGAATAACCCGCTCAAATTTATCCTCAGTCTTCCTATTCTTACAGGGCGTTTGGCACAGTGGGTAGTTATTTTTCAATAGTTTGATACCCAGTTTGTACCTCAAAATGCAATAAAAGTCCAAGATCTAGCTGACTTCCTTGTTGAACACCCATCTACGAAAGATGCATCATTGAATGCTAAAATTACTGATGAAGAAGTCTTCTCTATTCAATATAGTTACCAAACATGGGAAATGTACTTTGATGGTGCCTCCATAATTTCAACAGGGAAGGTGATGGAAAACCATAAACTCAACAATTTTGGGTTAGGAATTGTACTTGTCTCCCCAGAAAAGGTAGTGTTGCCTTATTTCTTCCTATTGTCAGAAGGCATTACCAACAATGAAGCAGAATGTCAAGCTCTCATAATAGGCTTGGAATTGTCACTTCAGGTGAAATTTAATCACCTAAAAGTAAAAGGTGATTCGGATTTGTTAATCAAAGAAATCAATGGGGATTATTCCATAAGAAAAAAAGAGTTAATCCCTTTGTGTGATTACGTTAGAGGGTTAATGGCTGAATTTCCCTCATAGTCAAAATTTTCCTATGTTCCATAATCACAAAATGCCTGAGATAATGCACTGGATAATTCATCTATAGCCTTGGTAGACCCAAATCAGTATGATACAATCATCAAAATATCCCATCGTCATGTGGTCTCTCCTTTTATTCAAACTAGAATGGAGGAAATTAGTGAAATTAGCCCTATTTCTGAGCCATATGGTCATACCACAGGATGGAGAACACCCATCATGGAATACCTTCTAAAAGCATGGCTGATTATCGCCTATTGACCGTTCAAGGTTACGATGCTCTGCTAATTTGTATAGCAGCACTCAGGTCGAATCCTCGGTGATAATACTTTTTAATAGTTGGTTGTTTTTAGTTGATTGTATTTTGATTGGAGGGTTTGTTTGCATAGATTAATTGAAATGATTGATTGATTAATATTGATTTAACAATTTGATAAATATTGGGATGAGTTCATCATTAGGTAGTTAAGATTGTGATGTCCTTGAGCTTTGCTTTATATTGCATTAAATTAACACCCATGTCACAAGTTGACGTTGATTGGAATTCCCAAGTTTTGAGTCTTTAATCCAAGCCTTAACTTAACTTAGGGTTCTAATCTTAATCATATCTTGTTTATGGTACTATATTTATGGTACCAATAATCCATGTAAACCACTCATTAAACAAAAAAAATAATTAATTCATGACATGTTAAGTCCAACATACACAATGTTAATTCAAAGAATACTCATCGAGCAAAATCTCTCAATCGCTTAACATCCCTAAATTATAATTCACCCCAATGATAGATTTATTCATCAATTGAAATGATTAGTAATCTGTTTATAATTATTATGATGATAAATTAAGAAGATAATAAAAATAAAGGGATAAGAAAAGAGTGGTGCGTCGAACACACACACGAACGATGAATGGAATTAAACACTGACTTTAGATTGAATGAGAAAGAAAAAGAAGGAAAGAGGATTCAACTGTATTTAAACTATTTTAAGACCATTAATATTATTTAACATAATGTGGATTATAATAATAGATTAATAATAAGAAACTTTCATTAAAATGGAATTACAAAAACAAATACTTAAAAGATTACAAAAAAGAAGAACACAAAAGTAAATGAAAACAAAGAGAGGGGGAACGGTATCTCAGATGAAAACTTGAGTATGGAAGGTCATCTCAAGACTTTTTTAAATCTTTGGTCGTTCCAATTTATACTCCTCTCTTTTGAAATACAAACCTCTTTCAAGGAGAGGAGGGGTATGTATTTATAGCCCAATGTTGTGGGATGTTTGCATTCCAAAACATCCCCTCCACTTGAATCTCCAATTTGATAACTTATACAACCGAGTATTGAGATATTATCTTCTTACAAGTTGTAGATATTTATCTCCTTTGTCTACTCTGAAAATTTGGTAGTGATTGGACTTGAGGATCCAAAGTTATGGCGGTTTTATTAAATAATTTTAATATGTCCATTTCAATCCAAAATTTTTAAAGGCCAAAATGTGAATGGTTTTTTGAATAGGAATATACCCTCAAATCTGAACAATTTCTTCAATAAAGTTGGCCAAAAATATTTCCTATTTCACATGAAAAAATATCAGATCTAATGGATGTTTCTATCAGGATAAAAATCAATAATGGTGTGATAATTACATTTCCCATATAGAATGGTGGGATGGGGTTAAATTCATCAGTTGGGCCCCCTTACTTTAGAGTTGGGCCTTGAAAGTTTTATCCAAGATGAATTAAATTTAACCCTGAACTTTGGAGGAGAATAAATGAATTTGGACTTCTAGATTGAGCCCATTAATTCAATCTTCATAGCTGGTCCAGTTTCTTCACAGATTCTTTGGGCCTTCTTGTGTGATCCATATGACCCTTCAAATTGTAGAATTGGACCAAGATCCCTGCAATTGAAATGTTGGATATTGAATGAGGAATCCTAAAAAATAATAATAAAATAATTTGGATCATTAGGGTGATAGTTATTATTAAAACATTAAACATACTTGAATCAGGATGAATTCAAATAGTGCTCAAAAATTATATTTAATATTTATACAATAATATTTCACAAAAATTATGCACATTTTATATAAAATAATTAAATGGAGTATATAAAAATTTATGAAAATATTAATAACATCAACTCCACCACACTTAGTCTTGTGCATGTCCTCATGTGAAATAAATATAAAAACATGAAAAAAATCATTTTCAATTACCAACAAATATTAAAATTTTATTTTCCCCAATCATGGGAGGTTTAGAAAATTTCACTCATCCATATTTAATTCCACCACAATTTTTTACAAAACAATTTTCCAAAAACAATTCATTTTTTTCATGCTCAAATTTAGAAATAGAAAATGGTGGCACCCAAAACATACTCCTATCAAGATGATAAAATTAATTTATGGAGCTTCACTCATTCACCAACAAAAAGTTAATATCTTAGAGTTTGTAAGATATCTCATCTACCACTACCTATTCTAAAGTTATTAAAAATAAAGAGTTCTTTTTAGGGGGTTTTTTGTGGCTATAAGGCAGTAGGAAGATGATATCCAGAAGATAGTAAAAGAGGGTAAAATACCAACATGGAAAAAGAAATTCACATTTTTTTTGAAATGAGACATGAAAGGAAATGGAAACACATATTTAAGAGGGAATTAAAATGTAAAATAATACAAAAAAGAGGAAGGAAATTGAAGTGTATGAGAAGATGAAATATTTACAAACCATGAAACTTCTCCCAATGACATAAGTGTTCATTTTTTTTGTATTTTTTCGAAAGTTTAAATTGAAAAAAAATCTCATACTTATCTACCAACCCATGTTTGATCTCCTCACAATACTAATTTTAATAGTTATAACAAGATATAAGGTTGAGGAATAGTGATTTTTAACCCACCTAAGACACAACCCATTCTTATTTTCTTTTTTTTTTTGATTTTTTTTTTTTAGCTTTTTTTTTTGATTTTTTGTAACACTTTTAAATATCATTTGTAAAATACAAACATATATAAATTCTTAAACCCTACTAAATGAAAACCCCTACCCCACACTTAAATTTATGCTTTCCCTCAAGAATATGATAACAAGTTAAAAATCAACAAAAGGTTACCCAAAACGAAATCCATTACCCCCACACTTAAATTTAAAAAAAAAATTATGCAATGAAAATTTATGTTGATATTGGGTGGGATAAGGTATTGGGATTGTAATGTGGCTATTAAAGAAAAGTTTTTCATAGGATCAAAGGGGATTTCAAAAGGAGGATTAATGTATGGTTAAAGGGAGGCTATTTGGATATTATATTTCTCTTATGGTTCAGAAAATTCCTCTATCATATTAATGCACATTAAAGTAGGAAATTATACTCGAAGGTCCACAAACTCAAGACTCATAAATGGGGGTGAAAAATGCACATTTATAAAATATGTTCATAGGTGGATTTTTCATGAAATTAAATTTTGTTCCTCATGGGTGGGGAAAATAATTTTCCAAATCAAAAAATGAGCATTCAAAATTTTTTGGTTTTGACACAAGATTCTTTATCCAAAGTCATGACGAAAATACAAAAATTTTGAGATGAAAACATGTCTTTTGACTACCCAAAATGTTTGGACAAGATTTCAAAATAGGATTCTGAGTAAGTATGAATCTTTTGGGTTTTTTCATTTTTTTTATTTATTTTTTTAGTTTTTTTAGTGTTTTTTTTAAATACTCACCCACACAAAAGAGAAAGATAAAAAGAAAGGGTTTGATGAAGAAAGTGGTAAAAAAATAAAAGAGAGAGGAAGAAGAAGAAAGAGGTGGATAGAGGAAGAGAGAGGGTTTAAAGGGAAAGAGGTTCCCCTAGTTTGAATTTGGTGGGTCGATGTCTCCATTTAGTGGTGGGTCAATGGAAGTTGATGTGCCTCATGTGGGATGTTACCTGAAAAATAAAAAACATTATTCATATAATGAAAAACTAAAAAGAAATTAAAATTTCACAGAATTAAAAGAAAACATGGGTTGCCTCCCAAGAGGCAATGCATTTATTTTGTCTACAGCTGGACAGTTTCTTTACACTACCCATAGTCCGATGGTGGCCACCATATTTTCTCAAATCTAGTATAATTCTATAAGAAATTCTCCTTTGGGATGCCTGATTGTTCATTGGATAATTTCTTCCCATCCTTGTTGATGTGTTTTCAATTCAATGGGGGTGGAAAGAGAATATTTATATCCTTGCTTTGGTCTTCAACTTGAGTAATGATGTTATCCACAAAGTTCTGGTTTTATATGATTGGAAATTCATGAAGATTTCTTAATTCTGATGGTTCATTTATGTAAGGTTCAGATAGCACAAAACCAGAGTGTGAGATCCCAATTTTGTTTTGAATCATTTGTTTCATCACTTATTGATGTAGAGTAATGAGGATCATTAGAGTCATAAGAATGAATAAAATTTTCAATATTCTTAATATCAATTTTTTTTCCAAAGAGTGGTCAATTTCAACATCACTAATTATCACTTTATTAATTAGGTAAAAAATATCACAAACATCACTACCATCAGGATAATATAAACACATTGGTTCAAGGTTCACCTCACATATAATAGAATTTTCAGAATCATGGATAGGAAATGTTGAATTTTGGATAATAATATTTGAATCAAAAAATGAACATGTTTGTTCATTTTCCTCTATTACCATCCAAGTTGGAGTAGTGGATGTAAAAGATGAGATGGGATTCCAAAGAGTTTTCAAGATCCTTTAGATAGATGGAGTTTACATCTGAAATGTCAACATCAACTTCTCTATTTATGACTTGGTTAATGAGGATGCAATATTCAAAAAATCATCTATCAGTAGAACTGGAAGAACATGATTGATTGGGATTCAATACACTCTTAGAGAGACTTTTAGAATCATGGATAGAGAATACAGATTGATTCTCTGATGGGTATCGCATGGATTGAAAAATATTGAACTTAACCATTGGTCACCAAATCCCATGGATAAGATGCCAGCATGGACATCAATTTTGGTTTTATATTTCATAAGGAAAGGTCTTCCTAGAATCAAAGGAGATTTGAAAGAATTTTTATCACATTCCATGTTGAGGACATAGAAGTCAGCTGAGAAGATAAGATCATTGACTCGGACAAGGACATCCTCAATTATTCCCTCAGGACTAGTTGTGTTTCGATTGGCTAACTGGATGACAACACTCATTGGATTTAATGGACCTAGACCAAGGTTGGAGAAGATGGATTTGGGCATGACATTAATTGAGGCTCCTAGGTCTATGGGTGCATCATTGAAGTTGGAACTCCCAATTTGGAATGGAACTGTAAAGGTCTCAGGATATTTGCATTTTATGGGAATAGAATATTGGGTGGAAACATTTTCGAAGGTCCTAAGTTTCCTATTATGAGTTCACAATTCCTTAAGAAACTTGGCATACTTAGGAATTTTTTTGATATAATCTAAGAGAGGAATGTTGACTTCAAAATGTCTAAACATGTCGAGCATTTCAGTATCGGGTTTAAATGACTTCTTTGGCATAGAGACATCTTGAAAAAAATGAATTGGGTTCTTTAGATTAATTAAAGGAGGTGAAGTAATGGATTCAGATTCCTTTTCAAGTTTATTTTTCTTTTCATTTTCTAGGTCAACATTCAAAGGGGGGTTGGAGGACTCAACATGAGGCATAGCAATTTTCTTTCCCGATCTAAGTTAAATTGCACATACATTACCCTTAGGGTTGGGTAATGGTTGAGTTGGGAGTTGGGAAGAATTTGATTGTTGTTTCTGGATCAGGTGGGATGCAAGTTAAAAAAATTGGGTTTCAATGTTTTTTAGGCTAGAACGGGTGAAGGAGGCAAGATCTACTACAGTGATTTCCCATGGTTTCTTGGAAGAAAAGGCATGTCCCGTATTGGGATTTCCTTGATTTTGGATCTTTGGAAAGTGATTGTATTGGTTTTGGAATTGGGAAGGCTCACTAGGTTAGTGGAATCTAGGAGGAGGAAGGGGGTGATTGATTCTTTGAGGTTGAGGAACAAAAGGGTAAGGTTGTTAAAAGTTACCAACACCTTGACCATATTGGAACTGGTTTGGGTTTTGAGGAGGGAATTTAGGGGGATGAGAAATAGGATTATCATACCTCAATCCTTGGTTGAAGGTAGAAGATAAGGGATCAGAGTAGGGTTGGTTGAAGTTTCTAATGAACTGGCCTGATTTTTGAGGGTTGGTGTTCCTCTAAGAATATGCTGCATTGAGCTGCATTGGTCTGGATGAATCAGAGGGATCCTCTTGAAGTTGTGGACATGTGTTAGTTGGATGAGATGTGGAGCTACATATTCCACAGTTCTTGATAGGTCTAGGGAACAAAGATTATCGATAAGATGAGTTTGGGGCTTTGGATTCCATAGATAGTTATCTCACAAGACCTATAAGTTCACTCATCCACTCAGTCATCTTGTTTGGCTCTATGGATTGATTGTATAGGACTTGTTTTACTTGATCATGTGATCAAGTATGGAATTTTTGTGTGTTTTCATCCATATTTCTTATGAGATATTTTACAACTATAGGAGTTTTATCAACAAGAGCACTGCCACTTGCAGCATCAATGAGGGTTCTCTCCATAGCCAATAACCCCTCATAGAAGTATTGGATCAAGAGTTGGTTAGGGATTTGGTGGTGTGGTTAGGTTGAAAAAATATTTTTGAACCTCTCCCAGTATTTATGGAGTGATTTATTTGGTAATTGAGGAATACCACTTATTTCCTTTCAAATAGAAGTAGCATGAGAAGCAAGAAAGAATTTCTCAAAGAAGAGTCACTTCATGTCATTCCATGTGGTTATGGAATCAGGAGGGAGGTAGTAAATCCATGACTTAGCATAGTCATCTAGGGAGAAAGGAAATGCTTGAAGTTTGATTTATTCCCCAGAAAACCCTTGAGGCTTCATGGTAGAGCACGCCACTTGGAACTCTTTAAGGTGTAGATGTGGATCCTCACCGGCTAGCCCATGGAAATGAGGAAGAAGATGAATCAAAACTAATTTGAGTTAGAATTCAGCCTCTAAGTTTGGATATTTAATACCAAGGGGTTGTTAATTAATATCAGGGTAGAAAGTTCTTTAAGTGTTTGTTCCCTAGGATTAGCCATATCTAATTCAACTGGTTGGATAAGGACTAGTTCTTGAATTATTTGATTATCCCTAATGTTCCACCTAAGTTGGAAAAGTGTTCGCTCAATTTTAGGGTCAAAAAAATCCAAGGGATTGTTTGGGAGGCTACGAGGAATTCAGATAGATTTTGGAAGAAAGAGGGAGACAGGTTTTTCTTTTTGTTTTTTTTTCAATTTTTTTTTTAAATTTTGTTTTTTCTTTGTTTTTTTGTTTTTGTTTCTTTTAATAATGAGAAACTAAAGACTTATTAATTGAAACATCCCAGGAAATAGTGTCATTTTAAAGCATAGCTGATTTTCACCTATCGACCGTTCAAGGTTCCAATGCTCTGCTAATGTGTATAGCAGCACTCGGGTCGAATCCTCGGCGATGATTCTTTTTAATAGTCGATTATTTTTAGTTGATTATATTTTGATTGGGGGGTTTTCTTGAAGATATTAATTGAAATCGTTGATTGTTTAAGATTTATTTAACAATTTGATAAATATTTGGATGATTTCAACATTAGGTAGTTAATCTTGTGATATCCTTGAGCTTTGCTTTATATTTCATTAAATTAACACTCATGTCACAAGTTGACGTTGATTGGAATTACCAAGTGTTAAGGCTTTAATACAAGACTTAACATAACTTAGGGTTATAATATTAATCATATCTTGTTTATGGTAGTGTATTTATGGTTCCAATAATCCATGGAAACCACTCCTTAAACAAAACAAGTTATTAATCCAAGACATGTTAAGTCCAACTTACACAATGTTAATTCAAAGAATACTCATCGAGAAAAAGCTATCAATAGCTTAACATCCCTAAATTATAACTAACCCTAATTATAGATTTACTCATCCATTGAAATGATTAGTAATCTGGTTATAATGATTATGATGATAAGTTAATAAGATAATAAAAATAAAGGGATAAGAAGAGAGTGGTGTGTCGAACACACACACAAACGATGAAGGGAATTAAATACTGACTTTAGATTGAATGAGAAAGAAAAATAAGGGAAGGGGATTAAACTAAATTTAAACTATTTTAAGACCATTAATATTATTTAATAGAATTTGGTTTAGAATAATAGATGAAGAAGAAGAAAATTTTATTAAAATAGAATTACAAAAATAAAGACTTATAAGATTATAACAAAGAAGAACACAAAAGTAAATGAAAACAAAGAGAGAAGGAAGGGTATATCAAGTGAAAACTTGAGTATGGAAGGTCCTCCCAAGAATTTTTCAAGGTTTTGGTCATTCCAATGTATGCTTCTCTCTTCTTAAATTCCAACCTTATGCAAGGAGAGGAGGGGGATGTGTTTATATCCCAATTTTGTGGGCTGTTTGCATTCCAAAATTGCTCCTCCACCTGCATCTCCAATTTGATAAATTATACAGCCGAATATCAAGATATGATCTTATTAAAAGTTGTATATATTTAACTCCTCTATATGCTTTGAAAATTTTTAGGCCATTGGACTTAAGGATCCAAAGTTATGGTCATTTTGTTAAAAAAATTTAATATTTCCATTTCAATCCAAACGTTTTAAAGGCCAAAATGTGAATAGGTTTATGAATTGGAATATGCCATAAAATCCGAACACATTATTCAACAAAGTAAGCCTCTAATATCTCTTATTTATCACTACAAAATATCATCTTTAATAGATTTATCTATCAAGAGAAAAATCAATAATGGTGTGCTAATTTAATTTTCTCGATAGAATGGTGGGATGGGTTTAAATTCATCAATTGTACCATTTACTTTGGATTTGGGATTTGAAATTTTTATCCAAGATTAATTGAATTATATCCCAAAATTTTGAGGATAGTAAATAAATTTGGACTTCTGGATTAAGCCTAGTAATTCAATTTTCATAGATGGTCTAGTTTCTTTACAGATTCTTTGGGCCTTCTTGTGTGATCCATATGACCCTTCAAATGGAAGAATTGGACCAAGATAACTTCTAATGAAATGTTTTATATTTAATTTGGAATCCTACAAAACACAAATCACATAATTTGGATCAGTAGTGTCATAGTTATTATTAAAACATTAAAAATAATTGAATTGGGATGAATTCAAATAGTACTCAAAAATTATATTTAATATTTATACATTAATATTACACACAAATTATGCACATTTTATATAAAATAAGTAAAGTTAATATATAAAAAGTTATGAAAATATTAATAAGATCTCCTTTAAAATAGATTACTTCCACCAGATAAGGTTGAAAAATAATAGATCTGATAATGAGCGGACAATTTTACTCTTTATGATAGTCTAGATCACCAGAAGATCCTCTATAAATGAGGATTTGATGGAATCCTCTTCAGGTGTATTGATGGAGAAGAAACTGCAGTTATTGTTAAATAAGTACATTTAGGAGATTGTGGTGCTCACCGGTCTAGGCATAGGATTTCTAATCAAATCTAAAGGCTTGGATACTTCTGGCCTTCAATGACGCAGGATTGTACAGATTTCACCAAGAAATGTCATCCCTGCCAAGTGCATGCCAGCTTCATTCATCAACCTCTAGAGTTAATAAATACATCTAAATACTCCTATCCATTTTCCACATGGGGAATGGATGTATTAGGGCCTTATCCTCCAGCTATTACTAAGTAGTTCATGGATATTCTTACTACTACTGACTTATTCTCTAAATGGGATGAGGCAATACCTCTCAAAGAAGGTGGATCCAAAAGCATTGTTAGTTTTTTAAAAACTAACATCACCACCAGATTTAGTGTTCCTCATACTATATTGACGGACAATGGCACCAATTTCTATTCTGTTGAGGTAAAGAAGTTATATCAAGAGCACAATATCAAATCCAACCATTCATCTCACTATCATGTGGCGGCCAATGGATAGATAGAGGCTTTCAATAAGAATCTATCAAATATAATCCAGAAGATAGTGGATAAAGATATGAAACCTTGGATTGGTAAACTTTTTCATGCTTTATGGGCTTATCATACTACTACCAACCCCTTATTCCTTGGTGTACAAAACAAAATCAGTTTTTCCAATTTAAATTCAATTCCCTTCACTCAGAATTGCAATATGTGATCAGTTGTCTACATATGAGAAGTCTCATAAATGGTTTGATGATCTAGAATGATTAGATGAGAAAATACTACATAATTTTCATCATTTAGAAGTCTATTAGAATAGAATATCACGATCCTTTAACAAGAAAGTTCACCTTTGTTCATTTATTCAAGGAGAATTGGTATTGGTCCTCAGGACTCCAATAATACCAGGAAAGAAACCTCCAAAGTTTTATCCAAAGTGGGGAGGAACTTATTCCATACATAAGGTATACTCGAATGGAGCTTATTTATTAATCTCAGTGGATGTAGAGATTATTACAACTCCAACCACTGCGAGATTCTTGAAGAAATACTTTGTGTAGTTGCACATATCATCCTAGCTGTAAGACTCTAAACTGCACAACACAAGGTCCTAATCGCTAGATGTTAAACTACATAACAACCATAAGCATCCATGTTGCATGATGATAAAATGTGTTTTTTTTTCCTTATCACACGATGATAAAATTCATAACATCATTTTTCCTCATTACACAACATTAAACTGTACGACTAACATCCTCTCTACTTGATGTTAAGAGATTCTATATGCAAGCATCATTGACATCATTTCTGCTCCTTAGTGGCACATGAGTCCCTTTCTTCCCAATGTATGAGTCAAATCTATATAGGGAACTCATTTTAAGAACTATGTGTGGCTTGATTCTCATTCATATGAGATACATAGAGATGCCTAGATCTCCAATCTTGGGCCCATCCACAAGCAACCAAATTTTTTATTTCACTTTTTCTCTTGTATATGAACTAGATCTATACAGAGTGATATTTTAAATACATGGTTTTATTTTTATACCATCCTGTGTCTTAAATTTAATCATTCTTCTAGAATGTGTTAAAAACCCCCTGTCTCCCATGTCAAATGTGATTGGTGTGGGAAATGAACATTTCAAGAACTATGTACGGCTTGATTCTCATCTATATGAGATATATAGAGACGCATAGATCTCTAATATTGGGCCCAGCCATAAAAAAACCCCTTTTTTATTCCTTATATAAGAATCAAAACTTGCGTATGGAATATTTAAATAACTACATATGGATTGATTCTTTCCCCCAGTAAGACATGTAGTGACACTTGGGTTTTGTCCCTTAGTCCAGCTATGATAGGTCTTTCTTTTCACATAGTTTCATCTTCATCTATACCACATGATGTTAAACTTCACAAAAATCCAAGAAATATATTTGTCTTGATTATTTCTCTAAAAAGATACATAGTAAGCCCGAATCCTATGCCCTAGCACATCCATTACTTAATCATAATATATTTATTCTTCACTTGTGTCATATTTGTGTTACAGAAGAATCCTTTACTCCTTTTTGTTTCTCACACCGAGCATATCTCACGTGGGCTTATGAATTGGGTAAAATATTTATCTATATAAATAAGGTATCTCAATTCCTTTTGGGTTTATCAATGGTCCTAGTTCCAATAACTTAACAGGCACAACAAGATGTCCTCACCATATGACGATAAACTACATGATTATTTCAAGAACTATGTGTCACTTGATTCTCATTCCATTGAGATATGTAATGATGACTATGTTTTAAATCCCAGTCCCAGCCATTGGGAAAGTTTTTTCCCCCTTTCTTGCATATAGTAAAAAAATCTATGTAGGAAGCTTTTATTTTAGGTCCTCTCCTCAGAGAACCCATCAAGGAAAAAATAATGTCCCAATTTTACATACGAATCAAATCTATGCAAGGGACTCCAAACTCAAGGTCAATATTGATTCAAATATTTCTCATGTGCATTGTTCATTACCCCCTTCCATATGTCACACTCTTAATCTTGAATATTTTCAGATATTCATAATATTTCTTATGGTTTCTATTGACAGAGTTTCTAATATCTGAGAACTCTTTTGCCTGACTATGCAGTGCATTCCCTTAGGTGGACTTGTATAAATTTCCTACATAACGGGCATGTCAGTCAAAACATGCCACTATTTGTATGTGTAGTATATGCCCCAGTTGGCCCTGCATAATACAGCCCCCATATCGGGTTAGTCAAATGATGCTAATTTCATTCTTGGTTATAGTGACTTTTCCCCCTTCAAACTTTGATGACAATATAAAAGAATCTGTTTTTTAAAAATAGTCATTCATGTATATTTTTCACATTATATTTCCCTCGATCTAAAAGTCTTCAAGACCATTGTTTATATATCTATCCCTCTATGTGTTCAAAGCAATATGAAATAACCTTGGATCACTAAACCACATATCATATATTGTTTCCATTTCTGGTCCTCGTCATATGACCTAAAACTACAGACATAATACGTCCTACATTTGGGTCAGACCTTCGTAGAAATATTATTCCTCCAATTATTTGGAAATAATGATTGGAAATGATCTCTCCATATTCAAATATTTTTCATCATAAACTAAACTCTATACTTCAGAAAATAAGAATCTTCATAAACTTTCTTCAAATTTTAGCAATAGAATGTCAAACTTTTGAGAGATATTTTTCTTGACTATGAAATATGTGCCCTTGGATGGAATTTCATAAGTTTCCTACATAATGGGCCTATCATTCAAAAGATAACACTATTTGACTATGCATCATATGCCCCAGTCGACCCTGCATAACACAACTCCCATAACGATTTTGTCAAATAATGGTAACTTCATTCTTAAAAAACATATGCTTCTAGACCTTTTTCCCATATCATTCTTCAAATCCAGAAATTCCCAAATCATAGCTTAAAATTTTCCTTTCCATGCCTGAATATGGTAGTATGTTTCCAAAAAAATTATCAATAAATCATGAGAGTCTCATACCTATGGTCAAAGATAAAGACCTTAGATTAAATCCACACAATATCCTCACTGCATGACTTAAAACTGAACAGTACAATGTCCTCACTGCATGACTTAAAACTACATAGTATAATTTCCTCACAACATGACTTAAAACTGCACAGTATAGTTTCCTCACTACATGACTTAAAACTGTATAATTTGATATCAGAAATCCCCCTATCTGATAAATTTTAACCATTCCTTATACAGAAAATTTTTATTGAAATGGTTTTCGTATTCATAACATATGTCAGCATAGATAACCCTTTATTCTCAAAATTCATTTCCTTGTAAAAACCACCCATTGTGGTCTTGATTCACCCAAATCTTATTTTCCCTTATCTATCAATAGTAAAATGTTAAATTCCAAAGATATATTTTGTCTGACTATGTAGTATGTGTCCTTAGGTGGCCTTGCATAAGTTTCCTACATAACGGGTCTATTAGTCAAAAGATGCCACTATTTGACTATGAAAAATATTCCCCAGTCATCCCTATATAAAAAAAAACTCATGTAACTAGTTTTTAAAATAATGGTAACTTCTTTCTTGGAGGAGACTCCCCTTATGTTGATACAAGTTTTAAATTTGGTGACCATAAAGATCATGGCTCAAGATTCCCCTTGGAAATATTTAAAGAATACTAAATCAATTCTTAGCCACTGAGACTTGTTTTGGATATAATTTTAAAATTTATGGTCAAATCTATTCGATATTAAACATTATCCCTTTATAGTCTAACATGCATGACTCTAAACTGCCAATAAAAAGAGACTAGGTACTCACCAGATTGGGAACCCACAAAGGGAACTCTGGAAAAAAGTTGAGTCCCATGTCACTAAACATACATTTTTTATGGTTTAGGTAATATTGAGAAACAAAAAGTCAAAAGATACTAATTTTGTGGTGTTTTCTGTATAACCCTTGTAAAAAATCAAACTATGCTTGCTAGGTCACATGGCTTAGGAAAAAATTAGAGCATCCTTCCAAACATGACGTAGCTAAAAATCTAACCAAATTATGTTGGAATACGTCAAAGTGACATACTTTTACCTTCAAACAATATTCTTTTCATTATGAACAAATCAAATTCTAAGGGGGGGCCTTTTATAGACACCATGAAATGTCTTACATGCATTTTTCTGCAAAATTTCCTCAACCAGGCTAGAAAAGTTCATGGTGCGACTCTACATTTTGCATCGGGGCTAGTGACGGTAGCAAAGGCACCGACCCAACGGGCCAGGACTGCAGCCCGCCACTAATCCCAAGTAGTGGTGTGGGGGCGCAGCCCCTATAGTATGGTGCAATAAATTTGGCTAAGTCTTCATGGAAGTGCCCAAGGTACATGAGTGAAAACACCTGTTCTCCACCATGCTAAAGCTGAATGAAAGTATTATTTTGGCTAAGTCCTCAAAGCGGAACCCCAGTTAGGCCAAATCACCGGTGTCGCACAATCCTACTTGGGCACAAACCATCTAGCACATAGCCACTTGTTCGCCACAAAGTTGGCACACAACCCACTTGCGTGACCAAACTCTTTTTTCCTAGGGTCCTATTCTGGATTATAAATAGACCCTTGGGGGATTCATTTGTATGGAAAAATTTCCCTGAAGCCCAATTGTTGCTTTGTTCTCCCTAGTTCTTCATCCAAGTCTTCCAATAATTTCAAGGTAGTTCTTTAACACCTAGAGTGGAGGATTTGAAGGAGGATCATAGCATTTATGTCCTTTTAGTGTTTGAAATTTATAACACTTGCACGCCTAAAGCGCCCAACCTCCCTAAATCGGAAACACTTGTGCACCACTTATTCCTTTCATAGGAACTTGAGTGCCCCACTTTTGGGAATACCTATGAATACTCTTGAAGGCTTGAGTCAAGTCTCTCCCAAGTATTATCATCCAGGTTGTTTGTCACTTAAGTGAACATTAAGTTGCCCAAGCCAACTTGTGCGCCCATACTTGCACACCTGTACCTACTTGGGTGCCCCTCTTTGATTAACCTACTCTCTTCAGTCCATAATCCATTAATCCCTCTTCAAAGCCATTCATGGCAATGATTTTTCTTTATTGGATCCCTTGTTTGAAAGGGATTCTATTGATACCTCCACCAAAACCTCCTAACTTATCAAACCTTTGGGAAAGTCGCATCAGTGTGTCTTCTATTCGGTTTTGTATATCCACAGTCAGAGGTTTCCCACATTTTTTTCACAATGGGGTTAGGATTAATGGAGTGTATGTGGGTTTGTATATCCATAGTCACATAGACCTTTCTCCCAGAAACAATGCTAGGAAGTTCCCAGTTTGGAGGATTAGGGTTTGGGTCTCGACCTCTACCTTCTCAAGGACCCGGAACCTCAAGTCTCTGGCTGGGAAGGTATAGTTCACACATACTTTTTCCTTTTGAAAAAAGTAGAAGTATCTCTCCCATAATAGGATCAATTTTAGGGAATCCATCCTTGTGTAAAACCCTAACCTTCATACCTTATTCCTTTTATTGGACCCTTTTCTAATGTAAAGTGAATAGAGGGAAGGCTCGTCACCTTTCCCTATTCCTGGGTTCCCTCGACCTCATCCACCCTGGCCGCCATAGGTGTAACCTCTTACACAAATGGAGGAGGAAAAGTGTGGTTCCTTTTTTGAATCATTTACATCCTCTTGTTTCTCACACTGATCATGACTCATGTGGGCTTAGAGATTTTTCATGATCACAACATTTTCACAACCACCTGAACTAAAAGAACTCTGATTCCTATTCAAACCAGGATATGTAGGAAGCCTTTTTAGGGCCCAAGATCATTGGATATCCTCTTCAGAAATAAAACCCTAATTCCCTTAATCAGGGTATCCTCCTTAGGAATAATCCCCTAATTAAACACCAAAATCACCAAGGAATCCTTTTCATGAAGTAATTCCAAACTCATTTCTCTCAAGGTTCTATACTCTTCTAGGAGACTCATTGAACTACGAGGTATTTGATTCCCATATACATGGGATACATAGGAAGACTCCTTGAGTTTCAAACCCAAAACTTCAAATAAACCCTATTCTCTTTGGTCTATATTCCCTACAGGGTCTAATCTTACTTGGAAACCCATATCTTTTCCAAGTTCCTTAGGCTACTTCAGCATAAGTCCCACACCAAACTTTGACTAAGCACCTTTTTCTTAGATGTCCTTTCCACATGACATTGAACTATATGATTAGGTCCTTATCAAATGACCTTAAAAGGTATGATGTGTCCCATTAGGTGGCAATAAATTCTAGAGTGCCCCACTGAGTGGCTTAAAAATAGTATCAACATAATGATGATTAAAAGAATCTCTAAATAGTACATTATTGGATACCATTGATCGAGAACCTCGAATACATATGGATATCTCCATTAATGAAGAAACTTGAATACATACTGATGAGTCTAAATTTTACACATGTTAATAAGTGATTGTAAATTCCAAGGGAAACTTATGTTATACTTGTTAAATTAATGAGGATTCATGAAAATATCTTAAATTTATAAAGAGAGTCCCAGAGTAGAAAATAATTCCCCCAAAAGGTGTGATGAGTCCAAACTCCCATCCTCTCAACCAATGCATGTTCCTAAGTATCATAAAGTTCAAACTTAATGATTGTCTGCCTTTGGAAAATAGGCCCCTTTTGGATAAAGAACTGTTGGGTGTTTTCGGTTCCATGAATAAATCCAATAGAAACCTCCTGGAAGTAGTGATTCTTAAAACTAGAACATGCATTTCAAGGAACTATGAAACAAGGGTCAAAGATAAAGTTATCGAAAAAATTAATAGTCATAATCATATATCACAGACAAAGCAGAATATATCCTTAAAAAGAATATTTGAATATCTTGATGAAATTTTTCAACACTAAAATATAAGTTATCATGGTGATGATAAATATTGTTATGTGCCATCTCTTTTTATATCATATTCTCAAGATAAGATAAGGTGAAATAAAAAAATAAAGTAGGTTAAGAAAGATTATAGGACTTCCTTAGGAATGAAACCAGTGAAGAAGGTTGTTAAAAAGTTATACCTAAGAATAAAGTAAATAAATATAATAGTTATTTCAATATAGTAGGAAAAAATATTATTATACTATGGTAGTAAATTTTACATCATGGTCCATTGCATTATGATAATGAATATTAAAAAATAAGGGAGTAATTTGGAATTAACAAGGATATAGTCAATCAAAGAAAGTAACCAGAAGATTGGATTGGTGGTGAAAATCCATTATGATAAGTTTGAAAGTTTTCTAAATAAAGGAACTTAAAATTCAATTAATTATTTTTGTGTCAGGTGAAAATGGGTTGGTTATAGTGTTCTCAGATGTATGACATGGCTTCCTGAACAAGAGAAGTTGTTGAAGAACAATGTGAGAGATCCTATGACTTCAAAAAATAAAAAGTATACTATAAAGAAATATTCAACACACATTAATAAAGATGATTATGTACCCAAAGTTTTCTTAATCATATGGATAGATTAGTTGGAAGTGTCTAAGAAAAGAGAGTAGTAAAAATTTAATGAAATACCTTAACTTTAAAAGTAAATAAAGCTATTCTAACTAAGAAAAATTTTTAAATAAGAAATTAATCTATGCTTACCAAAATTTAAAAGATTTTGAAAATCAATAGTGGAGAAAATATGAAGAGATCAATACACTTTATATCTTCAAATAAAGGAGTTTCTATGTTGAGAAGTAAGTCTCATCCCAAATCTTACAACTAAAGATTTGATGAATTCCACCTTATTCTTATACTTCCCTATTTTTTATAATTAGAAAAGGGAATTTAAGGTGGTAAATGAAAATAATATGTTGAAGGTTTTGATGATTATATATCCAATAAATTCATCCATCTTGAATAGTATCTCAATTGTAATCTTGGTGTCTCTTTGCAACACATCTCCTAATATATTTCAATTGTATCAGACATCAACCAGTATCAATAATTCTTGGAGATTATTTCTAGAAGAAAACTATCATGATGAAGAGTAATCAAGAGCATCCTTTGAGGGGAGATATCAAAAGAATAAGATTTCATAAATTTATCTAATTCTTTAAAACTAAAAATCTGTAAAACATTGAAGGAAATTAAATCTTGAGTTATGATGATCAATTTCTCAAGTTTATTATTGTTAAAATAAATTTGGCTAAAAAGGGGAGTGACTATTAAGAATAAAAGAGGAATGTAATATACTATTTTTTGATGTGTTTTTTAAGTTGAGTACATGTTCATGAAATTTAATAAATATTTATTTATACAACCCCTAAGAATATAATTTTAGATTTGGTATCACATTGAGGAATGTATATAGACAACCTTGATTCTTTGGTAAAATCACTCTTGTTTTCTACACTAGGTTATCCCACATAGACTTAGAGTTTACTTTATTAAGGATCATTACTAAGAAATATGTGGAATCACCCTTATCTCATGGAATTGATTTAATCTCTCAAGAAAAGTATAGAATATGTAAAGAGGTAGATCGAGATGGGAGGAGATTATTTTTACAAAGATGATAATAGAATTTTTAATATGCCCTCTAGTTTCAATAATGTGGAGAACATATTTTCACCCATTTAATTTTTTTTCAAAATGGGGAGAGTAGAGAAACATTGAATTAAGAGTAAAAAATTTATTGGTAACAAATATAAAGGGATATATTGAAGTTCCCAAATGGATTTTAGAATTTTATGTTGAATTTTTTGTCAGTGTAAAATGTGGAAACCAATATAAGATTGATTTTTTGGGTGATGAAGTAAGAATCCACCCACTAAAGGATATAAAAACTACCAATTCATTTTTTTTAAGGTTGGGGTCAAAGCCTCATTTTATTATTAAAGAAAAGAAAAAACCACTTTTGAATGGGTATAGGGAGACCCAGTCAAGTGTTTTACATAATAATTTATAGGAGTTTTTGGTTCTAGTTGAATGGGGAGATTGAAGAACTAAAGTATGATATGTGGAAGAATCCATTATAGTGTTTTTCTACTGTTTAATGATAAATTTAATGAAGAAATCACTTAGATAAAGGATCTTGAGATGACTAAAGTGAATATTGAAATTAGAAGTCAGTGAATTTTATTGAAAAATTATACTTGAGTATTTAAATACTATAAAGTTCTATGGAATTAATCTAGATGAGTTTGGAATTATTATAATAATTATTATAAATATTTGGATATATTATAAGGTGATTTGAAATAATTTATAAGTTCAAAGAAGTGGAACTATGTAATTATGAAATTTCATAAGATAAAAAAACATTTCGTATGATAGGCGGTAATATCATAATATTGAAAAGCTTCAATTTCAAGGCTCACCATGTAAGATATAAAAAATGTGTAAGATATTTAGTCTGTGTAAAAATATAAAATTCATATGATACTTAGAAAGTCCATAAGATGGCCAACACATAAGAGACATTCCACATAAGATATTCTTACTTTTCATAAGACACAAAGTTTCGTATGAAAGAATTAATCTGTTTATGATTCAATATATAGTGAAATTTGAGAAATTCTATATACTAAAAATATGAGTTTCCAGATTTAATTTCTGGAGAAGGAAACCATTTGGGATGATATTGTGGCTATTCTATCATATTTAAAACATCATGAATCTTTTAAGATCTATGATTCAATCCTGATTTGAGAAATATTGGATGAGAATAAGAGATATAAGATCACTATTCAATATTTAGGAATTTAAAATGAGAATATTTGAAATTCATTATTGGTGATCAAAGTTAAAATAAATCTAATGATTCTAGAAATTCAATACAATGTTTTAAATATCAAAAATGATTGCGATTCAAGATGTGACTTGAGGAATAGTGTGTTTTGATGTTATCTAGGATCTAAAAATTCAATATTAAAGTTTTATTTTTTATTTAATACACTCATTCTGAAATAAAAGGTTCATACCATAATACATTTTTGTTTTATGATTTTTATAAAACAATAGAGAGTGTTTTTCTATGTATGATGTGGATTATTTTTTGACAAGAAGAAAAATCAAATCCTTTTGGTGTAAATTCATAAATATGTATTTAGTAGAGAAAATGTGAGAATAAAATTAAAAAGGGTACTTATGTAAAACTTTTGGAGACAAGTTGTTAAGGAAAAACGTAAATGTGATCATGGGAACACTCCCATGTACAAATAATTGAGGAAATGCGAAGATATTTATATAGATTCTAAGGGGATTTTATATATTTTTAATATAGAAAATATCATTCCAGTGACATACATATAAAATATAAAAAGAAATAAGATATATTGTGAGAGTCTAGAACAAATGAGGGTCAAGATAACTAGATAACTCACAAAGTAAGGGGAAGAAGTTGATCCTATGTTGTAGAAGAATCATCATCTAGGTATCAAACCTAAAGGAATAATAAGACCATACGACGTCCATTTTTTCAAAAGTTAATAAGAATATATTGAGGATATATTGACTATGATACTACTATTCTTATCTATTGTATCAAGACTTTCAGGTAGTGAGGAGCTACCAAATTTTTCAAGATAATAAGAGAAATCCAAATGAGATGATTCTGAAGAAGATCTATAAATTTTAGATGTATGCAAAGACCAAGTTGCAATAGATTTATCATATTATCATAAGGCAGTAAAAGTCTCTATTAAGAAGGATATCAAATCATATTTATATAGTGAGATCCTTAGATTATTGGAGATCTACTTTGAGGGGATAGAAAGGAAACACTTGTATATACATTGTGGGAAGTTGTTGTACGATCAAAATATATATTTAGATGCTCAATTACAAGAGGGGTGAATTTTAATTTTAAAAACTTTCCCCTTTTAATCATAAAATGAAATCTATGTTTAATAAAGTTAAACAAGGTAAATTCAAAAACCATCTTTGGTTATAACTCAAAGGGATAATTCACTACAGCATATTAGGCATATTGCGGCGGTTTTTTTTCGTTTAGCGGCGGTTTTCAGAAACCGCCGCCTAATACGGCATCGGCAAACTTTTAACGGCGGTTATGTTCGTTTAGCGGAGGTTTTAGGGAAGCGTCGTAGCTGCCTCATTTCGCGGCGGTTTTAGCGGCGGTTATAACCGCCGCGAATAAATTCAAATCCAGCACCGTAAAACCGCCGCTAAATCCAGAAGAACCGCCGCGATATGAGGTTGCCACGGTGCGGCTATTTAGCAGCGGTTATAACCACCACTAAATGTATATTGTATTTTGACTTTAGCGGCGGTTTTAGACGTTTAGAGGCGGTTTAAACTGCCACTAAATATCCGCCAACTTTCATTTAGCGGCGGTTAAAACCGCTGCTAAAAAGTTGCCCAGAAAAAAAAAATCCTGATTCTGCTACCCCCGAGCCTGAAAACCAAACCAAAAACACATACAACAGAATATAGAAAACTATAAAATACATATTCATTACTGCCCCATCAAACTATAAGTTCACTTATTCCTCCCAATAAAGAATATAGAAACCAATATCAGTTCAAGATCAGAATCGTGTTTTAAAACTATCCATCACAATAGAAACTAGAAATATCACTTTTAAAAATTCATTGGATTTTAGGTACCATTTTGACCATTTGAAATCTGTCATTTAAGGTCACATTCTCCATAATTATAAGGATATTCTACTATATGTTTTATGTGATGCTACCCACCTTAGGAGTTTCCTAATCATCATTTAATGAGAATGGGATCTCATCCCAAGAAATATGCTTCATCCATAACAAAACACTAGTTACAGATGTGACCAACACATTCTTACCAAGTGCCTACTGAACAAAGAGTAAAACAAGCCACCAAAAAGATCAATATATTATAATTTACCTTGTGGTAGACATGATTCTCTCCCAATATGTTCTCATGCACGTCATTAGTATCATATATATAAGAAAAATCTAAACTGATCAGTAGTGTTCTAAAACCGGATCCTTTGGTAACATCATCCCTAGCACTAGGAATACTAAATTTTTATATAATAACTAGTCTATCCACATTAAATATGACTGATGAATGTAGAATGATAGCATATTTATTTAATGATTTCCACAAAACTCATACAGTTTACTACACTTTTCCAACAACTCGATGGGTGTCACATGTATAAATGCATACATCCTTCATATTTCACTAGAAAAATGATGCATCATCTGATGTTATCCATAGGTAAATTAGACCTATGAATCTCAGTATTTTATGGTCTATACAAATGATTTATCCCCAATTTTTATTATTCCATATGACTTTTGACGCAGCTAAAGACATCCTGATTCACCTGTAATTACAGAAGAAGAAGGGTCACATGACCAACTAGGCAGCTGATGATGCCCTAGGCATGTATACCCCACTAAAAAAGAGAATTATGTGAAAACCAAATCCCATATATGGGAAACATTACCGAATAATGACTTATCAACCTAGGGGTGTTGTTTCATCATAGATAGTCTGATATAGTAAAACCATGATATAAGCAACACCTTAGATATGAAATACCTCATAATCATTTATCAAGTTTGTAATTCTGAGGGCTCTACCTACTCAAGGACAACCCCTTCTTAATAAGGTATAATACATTGAATATATGAATAGGTCATTCTAAAATGGTCACTTGGATTACTGACCTAACCTTAAATATTACTATAAATTAGAATGTTCAATATAGACTGATGTGAAATTTTTTTGTTCCCATCCAATGCTAAACCTAGGGAGAGAATTAAACTAGTCTTACATGAGGTTGGAAAATAAAAACATAATATTATGGTTTCATTTAATCCATTACATTAGTTCAAATTTGATTGTTTTTTGGAAATTTCAAAGCATAAGTATTAAAAATTGTCATGTTTTAGTTAAAAAAAGATTACTTTAATTGGTACTTTATTTAGCTAACTCTATAAGGTATCATAGGAAAGTAATATCAAAATTCCTTTCAAGATTTTTTTATTTAGATGATATCCTTTCATAATTTATACAGTTTATCTTATAAATTATTTTTACCCATCTTATTTATACATAAATTTCTCACAATTGGGCTTTGTTAAATAAAATTTCTATCCGAATATAGAGAGGAATACCCCCTTTAGGTTTTAATTGGAATTTTAATTAACCGATATCCATAAGAAATGGTTTGAATTTATTAAATCAAAAAAAATTCCATGAAATTTTATTCTAATAATTCAATTTATATATTCATCATATTTTAATAAGATTAATTACCATTCCCATGTTATAAAGGTATTTTCCTCTATAATTTTAAAATTTCATTCATGTAGCTTCACCCAGGTTTTTACCTTTTATTTTAGAATATAACAACTTTATATGTAATGGTTTGATTATATGGGTTTATAATCCCAATTTATAAAGGCCCATCCTCTCCATTATTAAATTCAAAATATTTACTTGATAAAAAATTCTTAAGGGGGTGTGTGCCTACTATAGATAGTGAAATTTGGTTTATGATTTATACCTTGAGATGAAATAAAATTAGTTCCCTATGGAGAGGAAAGTTTTTAAAAACTTTATTTTTCATTTTCATATTGTCGATCTATAAATTTAGGAAAGTGATTCCGATGATGAAACAAGAACTGTTCAGAAGGAGCGACTCATGTTTTCTCATGATCAAACCTATTGAGTTAGTGCTCAAAGATCAGTATAAGGTGACCCATGTTGTGGGGAATGTACCATTGGCTATTTTAAGAAATGAACCTAGTATTCAAATGGTAGATTGGTTTGGTAATGTGATAAGAGAATCCTATCTTGGGGAATGTGATATCAGTTTTTGATAATGCGACCCTCACATTAATACAGAATAGAAGCATAGTAATGATCATTAGAAGGTCTTTTTTCATTCTAATTCCAGTTGATAAATTAAACTAGTTACTTATGGATTCTTCAATAAAGGTCATATACAAATTTGGATATGCTATCAGGTGGAGTCTGAGTATGGGTGTTATGTTCGAGGTGGTTTCAATGTGACCAGAATGTGGTTGAGTTGGTTATGTGTTGATGTATAGAGTACAACATCATAGTGTAAATTATAATGTATAGTTCGACCTTGGAAAATCACTATAAGGTGGGTACATTCTTCATTGATTGTTCTTGGATGATCAAGGTATTCTTTGGGAATCAAATGCATTATGATCGCTTAGTTATTAGTGATTTATTAGTTGAATCCTAGAATTATCGAGAAAGATAACCTAGATGGGGGTCGACCGGTGTTTTAGGAAGTGAATGGATGTGGTTAATAGATAACCACACTAAGTTCATGATAAGGGTCCCTAAAATATGTTGGGATGGAATATTTCGATAATGGGATGTGCCATGCCTTGGTATCAGTCATTTTGAGCCGTGATCTATGATAGGGAGAACTACATAATGAAAGATCAATTAGAAGTTGACATGGTCTTATCTTATGATGGATGGGTTCCATGTAGGTCCCTCTCATGGTCTAAAAAATGGAATGGAAGGATGAAAACATTATTAAAAGTGATTCCAGCTGATCTTCAATGACGAAAACTTCCTATATGAGCTTAACTAAGAGATCTTGAGATCTCTTAGATATTTAGTAGGAAAAATTGTTAGTGGTTGAATATGAATCAACATTTACTGAGCTGGTAAGTATATGTCAAATCATATGATTAATATAAGGCTTAAGGCATGAATATTTGTGATGAAGCTATGACTAATGATGTGATCATGGACCAGTCTTCTGATTTTTCCCACCTATATATTTGTGTTTAGTATGATGTCTTTGAAAAATATAGATTTTACATGAACATGGAAGGGGATTTCTTTACTTCCTCGTTCTTGTTGAGGGAATACATCATTTAGCAGTTATAAGATGAAGTATAAGCACCTCCATAGGAAATTGTTTGAGGTGTCATCTTAGGATTCTAATGGAAGAGGATCACTATAGTGTATTCAGTATAGGGATCTAGGACACCCAAATTTATTTTTCCCAAATCCACCATGCACATTTCCATGATATGGGAATATTGGATATCCTAGGAAATATTGTGACTGGTTCACATGCCTAAGAAATGGTGGTGCATCTGACTAAGTGAAGGAATCTAAATTGAAGAGAATTGTGTTGAGATTGAATGAGTTATGGTCTCATGGTTGAGTAATAAGAACACTTCCTATGTTGTATCCTTCATGCTTCAGCATACACACTGCCCACCCTGCCCAACCTGCAGCATACACACTGCCCAACCTGCAGCATACAAACTTCCCAACCTATAGCATACACACTGCCCAACCTACAGCATACACACTTCCCAAACTGGAGCATACACACTTCCCACCATGTATCCTTTATACTGCATCATACACACTGCCCATGCTATATCCCCCCAGTATTCCCCACTCCACTGCAACATCCCACCACTCCACACTCCTCTGCAACATCCCCCACTCCAGTGCAGCATCCCCATCTCCCCACTCCACAACACTCCACTACCCACACATCCCACCTATAATCAAACACACACAGCACTCCACTTCCCACACAAAATATCCCACCTGCAATAAAAAACACACAACAAGTAGTATCCTACCTAGACAATGTGTGGATTTTGATGAATAAACAGATACCCTATTCCTCCCTCTATTGAATTTAAGTCCAAGATTATTGAACTAGAGACTCAATAAAAGTAATATACCATGCATTCTAATTCAGTTGGTCATGCACTATGATGTACATAAGTGATACAAACAAGTAGTGTGATATATATAGGACATGCAATGTAAGCATGATAGGAGTTTATGATAGAATCAAAGGCCAAACAGTTTGTATTGGGAAATACACGGACTTAGAAGACCACCATGCTTTCTAATTCAGGCCAACCAATGTGTACGGGGAAGTAAATAATCCAATGATAAAGATTTTATCACCTCTCCAACCCAAAAAGCACATTATAGTAGAGGGAATAAGGGTCCCTACAGGAGAAACTATAGTTTAGAAAGAAAAACCCACATCTGGTTGCTTATTATTGTCCAGCAAGTGGTTTTTTGATGAATACATACATAATTAAATACATACCTACAAGTAAATACATACAAAATTAAATACATATAGAACACATACCTATAACTAGAGACTCCATACATACCTACAACTAGAGACTCTATACATACATAATACAAATAGAATTTAATACATACCTGCAACTAGAGACTCCATTCTTGCAACTAGAATACATACAAAATGCATACCAGCAACTATAGAATACATACATAATACATATGAATTAAATACATAACTAAATTCAGAATACATACAAAATACATACCTGCAACTAGAGACTCCATACATACAGAACACATACATACAGAACACATACATACCTACAACTAGAGAATCCATACATACAGAATACATACCTGCAAGTAAATACATACCTGAAACTAGAGACTCCATTCCTCCCTCAATTCATAATACATACAGAATTAAATACATACCTGAATTCAGAATACATACATAATTTATAATTGAATTCATACATGTATTCAGAATTGAATACATACTTGCAAGTATTATAACAAATAATTCATACCTGTAAGTAAATACATACATATTTCAGAATTGAATTAAAAATTCATAATTGAATACATACCTACAAGTATAACACATAAGTCATACCTACAAGTAAATACATACAGAATTCATAATTGAATTCAGAATTCAATACCTACAAGTATAACACATAATTCAGAAGGTAATTAAATACATACATAATTGAATTTAGAATTAAATTCATAATTCATAAGGCAATTACCCTGTGCAATCTAAAATTCATAATTAAATTCTGAATTGAATACATACAGAATTGAATTATTAATTATGAATACAATACACACAAAATTTATATGGAAGGCATTACCCTTTTTATAGAACAAGATCGGGTGATAAGATGATAAATCCCAAAGAAACTCCATACACTAAAGATAGAAATAAAGCCAAAATTCATTCCCACATGCTTGTCCAAAATACATAATTATGTATGGGGTATAAGAAGCTTGGGATATCATGAAGTTCAAGCCCTTAAACTCTAACTTGATTATTCGGTCAAGAGTTCCTTTTATAGTAGGCTAATCAAACAATTTATTCCTAAATGATGTATATCACACTCGAGAAATCAAGACATAAAAAGAAACATCAGAAATCAATAAAATGCATAAAAGGAAAATGAGAAATCAAGGAAATTTTAGGACATGAAAATGTGTGGTGGCAACTATGTGCCACAAATGTTACATATACAAACCAACTTTTTTGATATTACAAATAAACAATACAACTACTCAGGGTCTGATGATGCATCATCACCCTCTCCACCTTCATCTCCACTTTGTGGTGTCACCTGTAAGAACATTATATTGAAAATTAAATACGATTGCATATTTATATTAAAACTTTAAACCAATGAAAGTTAGAAAACTAAATGATTTTGATTTTTTGTGATTTACCTGCATACCACCGGTCAATGCACTACCACCAAGGGCATATCTCCTTAGCTGCTGACGTATTTCAATCAACTCTTTCTGCAATGCAGATATCTGATCCCCCTACTGGTGAACTGTGCTTTTTAAAGAAACAATATCTCTCTTATCATCTCCGGGTATGGGCTGACTAAAGTCAGGAGTAGATGAAGCTGTTATCCCTGATGTCCTGCTAAAAATCTCAGATGGTACGGGTCCCAAACCCATCCCGCACACTCTCCCAGCATGCTCCTTCCCAAGGACCTGAGCAACCGGGTCATTCTGGGAGACTGAGTATGACTGCGTAGGATTGGCATCCCATAGCTCTTTAATTTTTATCTATAAATCAAATATCAAAATATATTAACATAGTAAAAACTGATAATAAGTTATTATGATAAAAAATTGACTTCATACCCCAACTTCTTTAGCAGGCTCGTTAACAAAACTTCCATTTGATTTCTTATGAACATCCAACCACAGTTCAGTCCTGGATGCTTCATGCCCTAAACTCTGTGACTGCATTAAACAAAGATAAATCAAAAATTCAATATATTAAACAGATAATATTGTCTTATAAATATTTAAACAAATTAAAAGATTACCAATGTCGTTCGGCTTCTAGAAAAACTTTTTGAGCCCGCAGTGTGCGGGATGACTTGCTTTGCCCGGTTTGATGCATTTTGTCTTGAAAGATCCTGAAATAAATAAAAGGAAATTTAATACTGATGTATTGAATGTCATGTCCTTTTCATATACATGTATAAATGTAAAATGAGGATCATATAATAATATATATTTCAATATCATCCGCTTCTGATCACGATGTCTGTCAACAAACACTTTCCACTGCTCTTTTGGTACCCCACTGGGTAGCTTCTCATACATTTGCTGCGTGGTCAACGAAGTGTCGTTGAAATCACACCATAATCTCCATTTGAAATCTTTCCACTTCTTACCAAGATTTTTCAACGTCCACTTCCGTGCTATCACATCGGCAACGGTAAATTGGAAGAACATCTGTATACAGAAATTCATTTTGAACATATTAGTAACATGACATTCAATTGAACCATAATGTAATAAATTTACCTTTATTTGAGAATAAAACACTTCATTTTTCCAACTTGAAGGCATATGTATCCAATCGTCATATGAAATGGGAAGGAAAATGGGCTCCGCTGCCAGCTGGCCTAGAATCTGGCCAAGTAACCCCGCGGCATCATCCATAGGGACCCCGTAAGAATCAAATGGCACAACAATCTTCTCACCATTCAGATTCCAAACATCTGAACTTTTTATATTTTTCATCACGGTTGAATTTTTGTCATCTTTAATGAGCAAACAATTAGTATAAACAAAATGCAATAAATTTATTTAATTAAAATTTGTACCTATGATAGTGACACTCCAGTGTGTCCGGGATGAACTGGAAGGGGCACGACGCTGCCCCACTGCTGAGCCTCCTGAAAGGGGAGTCGACGACTCACCCTCTACTGGGACATCCACGGAAGGTGTGAGAGATGGTGCAGGGGGGGATGGTGCAGGGGTGTCGGCACCTGGTGTCTCAGATGTCGTGGGGAGGGAGACAAATGGATCGCCATCTGTCGCGGAACTAGATGAAACAATATACCTCTTCTTCCTTGGCATTCCTGTCATTTAATCAAATAAAATTAAGTTCAGAATATATATTTCAAAAAAATTATGCAGAAAAAAAATTAAAAATGATAATAGATGCCCAGTACTAACGAACAAAATATATATAACAATGATAATGAATGAGTGCAGAAATGAAACAAGTGGTTGCTGAATAAATAAAAAATTGTACATAAAATCATTTTCGCCTTCAATCATGTCGTTTTCCTGATCCATTGCTTCATCCACTTCATTCATCCTTGCTAAATTAATATTTTCAATATCATCGACAACTAATTCTGCTTCCTGTTGCTGATTAAATTCAATTTCAGAGGTCAAATTTTCCACTTCATCACCCATATCATACAAATATCTTTGTATTACATGAGCAACTACACTTCACCCTTCATCGGAAACATCATTCACATAATATACCATTTTTTCTTGCGATGCTAAGATATATGGATCATGCAGTTCGCGGTCACCAACATCCATCAAGCGAGAGAAGTTCACAGAAGTAAATTTCAAGGAATCTCTTTTAACACCTCTGATAATATCGACCCATTTGCATTTGAATAAAACAACCGAAAAATGTCCGTGGTAGTTTAATTCAATAATATCATACAGCTTCCCATAGTATTACACTTCAGCAAATGTAAATATACCACTATTCTGTGTTTTCAAACCCACTTCTCGATCGACTGTACGAAATCTAAAGCCATTCACATTATAAGTGTCGAACTTTCTAACTTCTTTTAGAGGACCTCTAGCAAGAAAATTCAAATCTTCTGACACCTCTGCTCAAGTATCAGTATTCATGATCTGAAAAAAGAAATATACTTTATTAGATTCAAAAAATGTATGTGTCAAACTAATATTTGTATTTATTTTAATATTTATGAACTTACACGTCGTGCAAACCATTCTACAAGCTCTTTACTAACAGCTTTCGTTATATCTTTCTCATTTCGTGTTCGGTCTCTCATTTGTCTCTTTGTTTGTATCCTCAACTCTTCAATAAATGGATCTGCAATGTCACTATTCAACAGCACATATCTATGTGCCTGTAATAATTCCAATTCAGTCAGTGTCGCATTTGAGGTCCTCCCAACTGATCGGCCAATAGCAGGAAATATTTTGGATTTCTGATGTATTTCAGATTGAGTCGATGTGTCTTCAACACGTCCAACTCGATTAAATCTTGTCTCAATATCATCCAAGTATCGAGAACAAAAGTTAAGACACTCCTCAGCCAAATAGCCTTCAACAATTGAGCCTTCTGGTTGAGCTTTATTTCTCACGTATGATTTCAAATGTCCAAGATATCTGTGAAATAAAATAAACATAATTATGCATTTAATTAAGTACCAAAAATTGTTTACTTAACTGGAAAACATATAAATAAAGTACCTCTCAATTGGATACATCCATCGATAATGAACGGGGCCTCCTAATTTAGCTTCCTCAACCAAATGCACAGTTAAATGCATCATTACAGTAAAAAAGGACGGAGGAAAGATCATCTCCATTGCGCAAAGGGTCAATACAAACCTCTTCTGGAGGTTGTCAAGCTGAAATGGATGTAGAAATTTCTCACATAATTGTCTGAAAAATGTGCAGAACTGCAGTACAACATCAGTAATTTTTTCAGGTAATAATGTATGCAATGCCAATGGTAGTAACTATTGTAACAAAATATGTGAATCGTGACTTTTCAATCCATGTAACTTACGATTCTTCAAGTCAACACAACTCGAGATGTTACTTGAATACCCATTAGATACCTTGACATTCTTTAACATTCGAAGGAATGTATCTTTATCCCTATTTTTCATTGCAAAAATTGTCGGAGGATACTTTTTATTCTCATCTGGCCAGAGATCGCGTTTTATGTTCATTGCTTGTAAGTCTTTGCGAGCATTGAGATTATCCTTCGACTTTCCATGCTCATTAAGCAATGTGAAAATCAAATTTTCACAGAAATTCTTCTCAATATTCATCACATCAAGATTATGCCACAACAAATTAAATTCCCAATACGGAAGTTTGAAGAATATACTTTTTTTCTTCCATTTTTGCATTCCGGTTTTGCTTGACGATGCACTTTGGACCCGTTTTCCGCTATCATTCAAATGATGAACCTTCCCAAATTCTGTTTCAACATTTTCAAGCTGTTTCAATATTTCAAAAACATTTAACAGCTTTGGAGGTGGTCTATGATCAATGGAACCATTAAATTTTTATTTGTTCAGCCGAAATCTATGTGATGCATCGAGAAATCTTCGATGACACAAGAAGAACCATTTTCTACTGTGAGGTAGCCTTTTGGGCTCAAAATCAAAGTTACAAATGGGATAAGACAAACCCGTGTAAGTGTTCCAACCAGATAAATTCCCAAGCCCAGGGAAGTCACTAATGGTCCACATTAAAGCAGCATGCATTGTGAACATTGTTTTAGAAGAATAATCAAATTTCTCAACACCGTTGCTCCATAACTCCTGCAATTCGTCAATCAAAGGCTGCAAGTATACATCAATATCATTTCTAAGCATTTGTTTTCCAGGAATAATCATCGAAAGGATAAAAGATGTTTGTTGCATACACATCCACGGAGGCAAATTATAAGGGATCAAAACAACTGGCCAAATGCTATAATTGGTACTCAAAGTCCCAAATGGGTTGAATCCATCGGCATCTAATCCCAATTGAACATTCCTAGGATCAGCTGAGAAATCGAGATGTAATGAATCAAATGTTTTCCACGATTGAGAATCTCGTGGATGTCTCATTAACCCATCATTGTTATTATCTACAGAATGCCACTTCATGTGTTCGGCGGTTTTCGATGACATGAATAATCTTTGCAATCGAGGCTTCAAAGGAAAGTAACGCAAAACCTTTTCAGGTGTGCTCCTTTTCTTCTTCTTCTCCATGAAATCATGTTCATTCAGACTTCCAACATCACTCTTTGTCTGCCATCTAGAAGAAGAACATTTCTTGCAATTTTGTCTACTTGAATCCTCTCCCCAATAAAGCATACAATCATTGGGACATGCATGTATTTTTGTATAATTCAGACCAAGCTTGTTAACAACTTTTTTCATATCATAAAAATATTCTGGGATTTTTGATTTAGGAAATGCATCACGTATCAATTCCAATATCATGGACATTTCCTTATTTGTAATTCCACATAGACATTTGATGTGATATAACTTCAGCAAAAATGAAAGTTTTGAATATTTCAAACACCCACAATACAACTCTTGATTTCCATCGTCAACTAAATCATGAAACGCATTTTCCTCAGTGAAGTCTTCTCTTACATTTGGCTCCACAGAATCAAGAGGAGGATCCAATTATATGTGACAATCTTGATCTGCCTGTGTTGTAGTCTCAAAAACATCACTTGTCACGTTGCAATTTGTAGCACCCTCTTCTATTTGTTCTGATATGTTTTGATGCTGATAGTGGTGCCTTGCAGTGCCGAATGCATCATTTATTAGGTTTTTCATTTCATTTTCCATTGTCGACGAACTTGGGACCTCATTCTGCGGATTAACATCGGTGCTCAATCTTTCTGTAACATTTGATTCTCCATGAAAAATCCAACACAAATATTGATCAGGGAATTGCTTCAGTATTAAATTTTCATAAACCTCATCTCTCTTCAACCATGTTCTAAATTTACATTTAGGACATGGACATTTTATTCTCCCTTCAACGGATCGATTAGAAATTGAAAAATCTAAAAACTCATTCAAACCCTTAACATACTAAGGTGTGTTCCTCGGTAATGTGATCCAACTTTTATCCATGTATATCACAATGTACCTACACAATAATAAGAAAAATTAAAACACATAGTTACTACTAAATAGAGAAAGAGATTCATATATACGATAGTATAAGATTACAGAAACATAATATAATAAAGATGATCCCCTGAGTTAGATATGAACCCTTAGTGTTTGGGATAGGGGAAGTTTCTTTGGTAAAGAGAAACAGTGTTCTAACAACGTGGTAGCTACTTTACCATGAAAACCAAAACACATTGTTAATTTGGAATAACCCCAACCTAAGTTCTCTATAGAGTCTTCATATAAAACTCTCATATCGAATAAATCTATTATAAATAATTTTTACTTTATATTTTCATTATTTATTTGTGAAATATTTAAATCTAATCCAATAGAATCTCATTTAAATGATGCTAAAAATATTTTGAGATATTTAAAATGAACTATTTTCCTTTATCTAATTTTTTCAAAACCCTCTAATTTTAATTAAAATTTATATTTGGATACATATTTTGTTCGGTGTAGACTGGATAGAAAGATAATGTCAGGAACCAGTAAAATTCTTGCTAAATCCTTAGTATCATGATATAGTAATGGAAAACACATTATATAACTATCTAATACTAAAGTTGAATATATTATAGCCATATGTTTCTATGCATAGTTGTTATGAATGAAACACACCATAACTAATTTTGGATTCAATTTTAATCAGGTTTAAATCATATGAGACACAAAATTTCAATAAACATTTCAAAAAAGATTGATAAACCATTATAGGATGAAACGCATATATTTAACACATAATTTATAAATATATCATACAGAAGAAGGTGATATATTTTTTGATTTTTTTTGCATAGACAATCAATTGTCATAAATTTTTACTGAACCACTTCCTAGTTATAGATTCAATTTTATCAAATCCAAATTAAGATTATTTAAAATTATTTAATACCATTTCTATTTTACTAATTTTATATTGTGAATTTATAATTAGTAAATATTTTATTTGAGTTATTTCATTTGAGATTTAGCACCACCATTTTGAATGATATCAAAATTAAATATGCATAATAGTATTATTTAGATAATTTAATTTTTTAGAATTAGATTTTATGACTGTAACATACCATGTTGGGTGACACTAAATAGGTCCCTCGAGCCAATTATCCATAAGGCCATATGTGTGCTTCCCTGTACTCCATACGTTGACGACTAGATGCGAGGTTGTAAATGTGATACATTGGGGATATTATACCATTATATTAGAGTATCTAATGATAAAATGAAAGGAGATCATCCATAGATGTAATAAACCGAGTACAGAAGTAGTAAAAATTGAAATAGAACATGATACAATAACAAATGAAAATATTTAAAATCATGAACAACCATGTCATACATATAACACCAGTCATCCACACGGATGAACATATAAGTTGGAGTACATAAAGGAAAATGAAATGAAATACAAATCTACACTAATATATCTATGGAATATAACCTATACGGTCTCCACATACATATCTGATCCATCCGTTCAATTACTCTAGGTCAGCACCTTATCTTGGTCTTTCAATCAAGCAAACTTCTTCTCGAGTAACATAGTGAAATTGATTCCCAAACAGGTTGCGATTACAATACTCAATAGGGAACCGCCAATACATTCCAACACATATCCATTAATATATAGTTTATGTATATATGATAAACTCATTAAAATTTCAGTAATACTAGTAATAACTTCTAGAATTAAGATAAAATAAAAACTCATATAATTTATGGTCAAGGAATGTGATCAGTCTAGCTGAGACAAAACTAGAAATGAATAAATAAAATAAATAAAGTGAAACCACAATCAACCCCTGGCTTCGTGATCCTATTCAGTGATCTACTGTGGAATTATAAATATATATTTATATTTATATGTGGGAAAATATATATATTCCGATAAATGTATATGTATACACATAAACATGTATATATATGATTTAGGTGAAAAATGTCATGAAACAATAGGAGCCTATTCTTGGGTATGTAATCATTATTATGTGGATGTCCTTAGAAAAGGGTGTTCAGCTAGATGTCATACCAATCAAACCATTCATAATTAGTGAATCCTCAAGTCTATAATCCTTATTGACAAAACCATCTCCATTCAGTGCCATAAATATGTTTGAGCAATCCATATCACTATAGGGGAATACACGTCTTAGAACTATCTTCCCCTATACTCTCCCCCAATAACTATAATTTTGGATGATGTATATTAATGGAAAATCCTATTAAGAAAATATTGTCTTAGGTCTAAGACCTAGGCCATGATCCATAGCCTATCCTTATATTGGAACATAGATGAACACTAATGGGCTATCCCTATTGTGATATATAAAAGGAAATCTATCCAAACACAAGTACATGCTCAGAATCTATTCATAACAACGATCAATATCCACATCATCAAGAAGTACATCTAGGATATATAGTAATGTTTCATCCACCCAACACTGAAGAGTATCCTCAGAATCACTCAAGTAGAGCATAATTATCTGTTGAGTATATGTCACATCAATGGTGATGTTCACCATGTCCACCAACTCAATCATGTAATTGATCAAGGAGAGGGTAATTGACCACTTCCCTTAGGAGAGAGTAATCAACCATGATTTCCAATCAATGATGTGGATTTCCATGTCCAACACTATGTTCATGTGATAGATCATGGATATCATAATAATCCCAATCACTCAAGAGAGCATAATCATCCATGAGCATCCAATCACATGGTATGTTATTCCAAATCGTCATAATCAATTATCTCAAGATCCAGATTCGAAGATGTATGATTGGGTATCTCAATATTATAAAAATCAAATAAAATGTCTTAGAAGCCAGACCCCAGAATGTACATATGGGATTCCAAAATATATGAGTAAAAGGGAAACTAAATCGGTTCTTATGAAGCACATTTGGGAAACTGAAAGTGTGTCTTATCAAGCCAGGTTCATATTCCATAATCTAGGAAGTGACTCTTGTAATCATTAATACGTCTTTGGTAAAAGGTGAAAGCATAAACAAAATCATGACGGTGTGAGTGACTTATATATTTATTTCCTAACATAATATAATATAGGGGTATCATGTTGATCTTTTAAACCATGTGTTGATTGGTCGGGGTCTTGATAAGTGCCTTTTCAGAAGGAATTTCACCATTAGTATTAAAAGGGTTTTATTTTAAGGACTCAAAAATTTAATATACGACATATACATTTTAAATTCATAACTATTACAACATATATAGTATTTATATTATGAGTTTTGATTTATTTTTGTGTATGTATGATTCTAATGATTTAATTTTTAAAATTCTTATTAACTAAAAAAATTAATTTATTGACACCACAATAATTTGTAACTCTTTAAACAACCCATAAGTATTTTTGACTAACCCAAAAATGAAAGCCATGTTTTTTCATACATATCCAAATTCACAATATTCATATTGGACATGAATGCTTCATGAAAAGGTAAAATTTATATGACTTTGAAAAACTCCACATGAGTAATCCTAGTATAATAGACAACCAACCCATTCACTTTTGTATCCAAGGAATAAGCCTCGAAGAAATTTTGTGGTTCGGCCAAAAATCACTCTACATTTGGAGACTTTACTCAAGTGAGAATTCATTACGTGAAACCACTAACAACTAACATGAATAAACTACATCCAAAAACAATTTATAATCTCATAACTACAATTACAATCCATGTTCAAGGTATATTTAAACTAACTTTTTTGAAATCATACTTATTATGATATAAAAGGCGCTATCATAAATGAAATTTATCATAAATATGGGAAGGCATAGTATTCATTTTTTATAATCATTTTACTAATCATGAAAATAAATACGTAATTTAAAAAATTAAAATGAAATATATTTAGTTTCCAAAACATGAGACATGGTAAGACATATAAACCCACCACTACATCCAACACTATGTCCAATACTTTTCATCTATAAAAATGGTACAATTCCTAATCAACTAAATAAGGAAGTTGAGTATAATTTTTATATTCTTAACCCACATAGATGAGCCCCATACATCCTAATTCACCATACTTGTCATCATCATCGGCTAATCATTAATTTTAAAGGATTATGAAGCTAGAATAGTAAATACACATTGGTATGATTCATCTGTAAGATTAATGAGATCAAAAATCACATGTTGAGGGAGGGAAATCTAGCACAGCATTGATGTCACTTCAAGAAACAATAATAAAAAAACTAATATCAAAACAAGTAAAAAATTAGAAATCAAACCCTAGGGTTTGTATAGGTCGCTGGGGAAACCGGGTCGCCGGGGTCGCGGGGTCGTGGGGGGCCGGGGTCACCGAGGTCGCGGGGTCGCCGGGGAAGCAGGGTCGCCGGGGTTGTGGGGTCACCGGCGTCGCCGGTGTCGCGGGGGTCCGAGGTCGCAGGGAAAGCGGGAGGTCGGGGGAGCGCGGGTGAGAATGGAGTCGGGGTGGGGGAAGGGTCGGGGCCGGTTAAAAAAAATTGTTTGGCGGTGGTTTGTTATAAACCGCCATGAAACCTTTTTAAAAAAAGGTTTAGCGGCGGTTTTGTTGTAGTTATTTTAAGGGCCCAAGTCCAATTATAAGAAACCTAAACTTAAACAAGTTAAACTTAAGAAAACTTATACAGGTTTTACTTAGATAAATATTCTACCTTAAAGCATATAGAAACTTATTTATATAAAAGTTAAAAAAGTATAAGAAATAATAATAAAGATATACTTTCTTTATTTAACAAAATACAGAAGAAATAAAACTTGTAACAAAGAAAAAACATGTAGAAAAAAATTTAACCCAAAGAGAAGGGTATCCAGCAACCTTGGATAAATGTCCCATGATTTATACATTCAATAAATTATATCTTACCCACACTAGGGTAATCTCTCGATAAGAATATCGGAATCTGTCTTGTTATCCCTACAATCCCTCAAACTTTAAGGTAGTTGGAACCTCTATATTTTTATCCCCATAAGTCCTTGAAATTTAAGGTAGTTGGCACCTCTATCTTCATATCATTGGAATCCCTCGATTGTACTCAGAAACAATCAAATTCACACAATGTAGGCTGAAAAAGTTGTTCACGGTTGAATAAGTTATTTACAGTTCACATAAACATTCAGAGTCTTTATCTCTCTAGAAATCACTTCACAGCATCACAACATTTGTGTTTTTGAATGTATATAGAGCTAGTTCAAATGAGATCTTATTTATAGGAAGAAACATCAATGGTCGACTCCTCCTTCAACGGTAATATTTTTACTTAAATCTCAGAGGGACTTGTATACATGTCACTCATCCAATAGTTAGTTTAAAACAGATTACACGACATAATTTTGTTTAAGGAAATATGAGAAACTATGTCAAGTGTAAGAAACAAAAATATATAAGGAAAATAATATCATGTTTAAGAAATTAGGATCTGATAAAATTGAAACAATATGTTAAGAAAGTAAAGTAACTTTAAAAAATATGAATAATCAGAATCTAGGACAATTAGAAATCAGCGTCTAAAAAAATATTAATAATTAGATCCTAGAAAACTGGATATTCAGAATTTGAATTCAGAAGAATTCAAAATATGAATTCTGATGAATTCGGAGTCTGAATTCTGAAGAATTTAGAGTCTGAATTTCAGAGAAGTCAGATTCTAAATTTCATAGAATTTAGAGTCTGAATTTCAGAGAATTTAGTGTCTGAATTTCAGAGAATTTAGATTCTGAATTTCAAAGAATTCGAAGTCTGAATTTTAGAGAGTTTGGAGTCTGAATTTCTTAGAATTCAGAGTCTAAATTTCAAATAATTTATATTCTGGATTTCAGAGAATTTGGAGTATGATAAACTGTTAGGTTCTAACTTAGGTGAGGATCCAATTTTTTGGATTAGAAAAAAAATGGTTAGAATTGTTTTTAGAAGACATTAAATAAGACATTGAAAACCAAGTATAAGGATAAAAAATTTCTTAGAGAAATAAAATTTTACTTAATAAAATGTGTTTGTGATTTTCAAAACATAAAGGAATGGAAAACTCCATAAGGATACTTATTTACTTAAAAATATCCCCCTTTTTGGAAAGCAACAAACAACTTTTTGAAAAAAAATATAAGAAATAAGGTTTTCAATTTTTGAACTTTAAAAGAAGTACGTATCTCCATTTACATTAAAACATAATAAATACGACTAACTCCCCCTTAGGTTTTGAAATCCCTATGGATCGTATTCTTCTCTTTCTTAGAGAGGTTACTTTTTATTTCTTAATAATGTATTCTTTAAGTAATCTCCCCCTTACTTAATCTCCCTCTTACTTAGGAAATTATATTATTTTTATCTTATATTATTTTAATCATTATTTTCTCCCCCTTTGTGATTTTTAAAAATGAATGAAGGGAAGAAAAAAATTGTACCTGAAAGGTTATAAATATACAAGAAAAAATAATGGAAGTATAAAAAATTTAATTATTATTGTAAAAAAATTACAAGTAGAATACTACAAAATATCAGATTTTAAGGAATCATTTATCCTTCTTCTCCTTTAGAATTAGATTTCTCCAGGTTGCCTTCAACTTCTTCAGATCTTTATGATCATCCTCAAATTTCTTGATCAACTAATCCTAATACTAATTCTTCTTCTAGAGAACTTTAATTCTTTCTTCTTGAGACTTAAGAAATTTGTCTTGAGACTTTACCGCCTCTTCTTGTTGTTTGAATTTTTCATCCAAATCTTACCTGAGTTCTCTTTCCCTTTCAAATTTAGAGCAACTGAATTGAGATTTCCATTAAGGTATTTATCTTCTTGAATCTAGGTAGCTTTCTCTAGATTCAAATTTTCATAAATATTTGATGTAAGGTTATTCATGGTGTCGTCTGATTGATCAAAGGCATCCTTTACTGAATCGTGGAAATCATCCATGATTCTCAGATCACTAATTACTGACTTAGACCATTTGGTTATTTCCTTGCAAGATTTCCTATGAGCATCATAACCAATCTGAAAATATTTGAATTTTTCTTCAAGCTTGATATAATTTTCCATGAGCATTCATATCGAATATGACATCTAATTGATAGTATGTTGAAGCAACTGAAATCTCAAATCAATACTTGGAAATAAGGGAATGGTGTTCACTAGATTTTTCAAATATTTAAAAAAAATCTTATCCCAGTGAGGATAAAGATTCGGAATTATATTCCTTTTTTGGTGATGAAACATTATCTTGCTCTTCATCTTTCCTCTTAGATGTTCCAATAACATCTTTCTTAGATTTTACAACCATAACTTTTCTAGGTGAATCATAAACCACTTATTTTTCTTTGTCAGCTCTAGATATTTCCTTCTTGACTTTCAGAGTTTCATGCTTACTATCAGTGACTTGGATTATCTTATCATCATCAACATCGTATTTATCATCACCTTCCTTAACATCTTCGGGATAAATAAAATCATGATTTCTTCTTTCATCATCAGTAGGTTTGTCAACCTCATCCTCTGCATCATCATCTTTCCCTTCTGAGATTATTTTGGTTGATTCAACTTGGGAAGTTATGATCAACAAATTTTTAGAAGAACTTTCCTTCTCATGGTATTCTTATACCATTTTGATTACATCTTCACTTTCCTCTTCTTCTTCTTCTTCTTCTTCTAGTTTATGTACTTCTTATTCTAAAATGGGTTTTGGAATTGAAACTTTCATTCCCATAGTTTCTATTTGAACTGATTATTTCTAGAAGGATTCTGGTACCTATATTATTTTACAATCTTTCCCTATATCTTTAATCAAGGCTTAGACAATTTTGTCTTCTAACATCTTCTTATTCATTTTTTTCTCTTTAGCTTTCTTCTCAACCTCTTCTGCTACCTGAATCTTCAAGGCCTTAGCCTCGGTAGGGTCTAAACCAAAACTTGCATCACCCTCCTTCTTCTTCTTCATTTGATCTCTCCACTTGGATAACACTTTATCAGAAAAGGTCTTTTGCTTTTTTAGCTTGGGTGGAGCTGACTGAGTTTTTGAAATGGGTGCTTTTTCTTTTGATTTTGGTTCTTTCTCTTTTATATTCTTTGGTTTTTGATTGGAAGTTTCACCTACTTCCCATTTATTGCTAGTAGCATGAATTTCAATTTCAGGAAGATCAAATAACTCTTCTAAATTAAGACTAAAATTGATTTTCATCCCCCTCAAAGTGTCATCACTCAACAAAATAATCTTAAAGGTTCTATATTTTGAACTACATGTAATTTTGAAGGATTCTAAACAAAGAAAAATGATCTTCAACGAGATCATTGGATATATAATTATCTGATATTTTAGGGTTCCATTCTTGATATTGCTAATGGTTAAGAGAATATACTTGATAAGGTTTACTTTTCTTAGATTCACCAAGAAATCCATCATAAAAATATCACACTTCTTAAGGGAATATTTATATCCCATTCTTATAATGAGAAAACCATGAATCCAAAAAGCTAAAAATCAGTAGTTGTTTGTAAGGTTATTGATCTTGGGTGACTTAAATCCTTTAAGTCCTAAGAACTCAATTGATTTTACCTTCTCAAAACTTCTTTCCTTTTCTGGAAACTTGTGAGAGAAAAAGATAGATTCACTTTCATAATAAATATCCAATACATTAGCTTATTTGTTGAAAGATAAGGTGTAATTCTTCCCATATATCTTGAATGAAAATCATTCTCTTCCTCCTTGTTCATAAAAACTGATTGTATCATAGAATTATGAAAGGAGGTTAGGATAAATCGGATCCTGATTTTTTTGTTTTACTACACAAATATTTTCCCATCCATTATTCTTAATAACCTTCGAGATCATAGAATCATACTTCTGAAAGAAATTTGGTTCGACCAACCTTTCTCTGTAAATTTTCCAATATTTGAGTTTCTTTTTTGAATCCATCTAATTTTTCAAGAAAACTTCAAGATACATCTAGAACATAATGAAATTGAGAAATCTGAACGGCTGATTTGAAGGGTGGAAGAGCTTCAGCACAAAAATAGTGGAAAATCTGATGTGGAACATGAATGTGGGGGGCCTTTATATAGGATTCACGGTGATGGTTCGAATTACCGAATCAATCCAGTGGTTGATATAAGCTTGATCTGATCTGACAGTTGATATCAATTATGAATAAGGATCTATAGGTTTCAATCTTTTGAGGTTTTAAGGAGAAATTGGATTTAAGGAAATTAAATCCAATGAAGTTTTTATTAAAACAAGATATAAATACCAATAAGTAAAAAATAAAATTACTAATATTTAAGTAAGGAAACATACCTTTTGGATTGTTTAGAAATAATTGTTAGTATTGAATAAGTTCTTCTTGAATAACGTAGAATTCTGAAATTTTTATTAAGGAAATAAAATTTTTAGGTTCCAAAAAATTTATTAAGTAAGAAAAAGAAAAAAATAGGTTTTGAAAATTTTTATTAAGGAAAGAAAAAATTTAGGTACCTAAAAAAATAATCAAAGAAAGTTTTTAAATAATAAACAAATGTACTCCCCCTATAAAAAGGAGTATCTTAATGTAAGGAGATAGGTTTAAAAAAAATAATATGGATGATTACCTTACAGTTATCATTCCTAAATTTTGTTTAATGTATTCAAATCTATCGTAGGGTAAATATTTTGTAAAAATGTTAGAAATTTGATCTTGCATTATGATTAATTGAAGAATGATATCGCCTTTAAGTATGTGATCCCTAAGAAAGTGATGCCTAATATCTATGTGCTTTGAACAATAGTGATGTGTAAGATTTTTTCTTAGATAAATGTAACTTTTATTATCACACAATATCTGTGTTTTGGTAAAACTCATTCCATGGTTTGTGAGTGTGTGTTTCATCCACAACACTTGATCACAACAACTTCTAACTACTACATATTTAGATTCATTAGTGTAAAGTTCTACTGAGTTTTGCTTTTTGCATGACCAAGAAACCAATTAATCTCCTAAGAAATGATAGGTTTTGTATGTACTTTTCCTATCTATTCTATATCCACCAAAATCAGTATCCAAAAAAATTAAAACAAAATCATTTCCAGAAGAATAGAAAAGTCCTAAATCCATGGCTCCCTTTAAATAGTGAAAAATTATTTTCAATTCTTTTAAATGAGATTCCTTTGGATTATAATGATATCTAGTACATAAGTATACTAAAATCATTAAGTCTTGACGACAAATAAAATTCCTATCATACTGCTAAAATATGTTTGATCTACTGGTTTCCCAGCTTCATCAAGATCAAGAGAATTTGAGGTACCGATTGGAGTACTTATACTTTTAGTGTTGTATATCCATACTTCTTAAGAAGATCTTTAATATACTTATATTAATATATATAAGTTCCTTCTAGTTTTTGAGAAATTTGAAAACTAAGGAAAAATGTTAACTCACTCATCATACTCATTTCAAACTCATATTTCATAAGATTCGCAAAAGAATTAGTTAAATATTGTTGAGTTGATCTGAATATGATTTCATCAACATAAATTTGAATAATCAAAACATTTTTATTATCTTTCATTATAAAAAGATTTGGATCAACAGTTCCCTTAACATTATTTTTTTGTAAAAAAAATCTTTTAAGTCTATCATACCAGGATCTATGAGCTTGTTTAAGTCCATATAAATCTTTAGTGAGTTTGAAAACATGTTCAGGATGTTTTGTGTCTTCAAAACCAGGATTTTTTTCAACATAAACTTCCTCTTGAATATATCCTTTAAAGAAATCACACTTCACATTCATTTGAAAAATTTTAAAATTGAAGAATGCTACAAAGGCTATAAGAATATGAATATATTCAAGTCTAGCTACTGGAGTGTAGGTTTCTTCATAGTCTATTCCTTCTTGTTGGTTATATCCTTTAGCAACTAATCCAACTTTATTTCATATAATTATTCCATTTTCAACACATTTATTTCTAAAGAAACATTTTACTCCAATTATAGAAGTTTCCTTAGGTCTTTCAACCAAGGTCCAGACTTTATTCTTTTCTAATTCATTTAGTTCATCTTGCATAGTTTTAATCCAATCATCATCACTTAAAGATTCATGAGTGATATTTTGTTCTAATTGGGAAATACATGCTATATGTTCTACTTAATTTCATAAAGAAATTCTAGTCATTACCAGTTGATTTAAATCACCAATGATACTATCACTAGGATTATTCTTAACAAAAAATTGATTTAGGTTTTGTAAAACTTGTTGATCAACATAAGGTAGAAAATATTCTGGGGTAAATATTTTAGTATTTTCCTTTTTAGAAAAATTTTCCATCAAAGGTTGATAATCGGGTTTTGAAAACACATCCAAATATGTAGGTTGGGGTTGTTTGAAAACAAAAAGATCAGTTTCATCAAATTTAACATGTATTGTTTCTTCAATAGTAAAATAATTTTTTTAAAAACTCTATAATCCTTAAAAGTAGTGTAGTAGCCTAAGAAAATTCCTTCATCGGATTTGGGTGTAAATTTATGTAATTTATTTTTAGTATTCAACATAAATACTTTGCATACAAATACTTTAAAGTAAGAGACTTTAGTTTTTTGACCAATCTATAATTCATAAGGTGGTTTATTAAGAAAAGGTTTGATTAAAACTCGATTTATAGTATAACAAGAAGTACATATAGCTTCAGCCCAAAAATGTTTAGCAATAGAATATTCACCAAAAATGGTTCTACTTATCCCTTGAAGAATGTGATTTATCCTTTCAATAAGGCTTTTTTTAAGAGTTCATGGAGCTGAGAATTTATGAGTAATTCCTTTCTTCCTATAAAAAGTTTCAAAATATGAATTTTGAATTTCTCCCCCATGATCACTATGAATATTTATCAATGGAAGTTTTTTATCATTTTTAAGTTTTTCTGAAAAAGTATTTAAAATAAGAAAAGGCTTCAAATTTATTTGTAAGAAAATAGACCCATGTAAATCTTGTGTATTTATCAACTAGAACAAATACATAGTATTTGCATCCAATACTTCCAGTTTGTGTTGGAACGAAAAGATCCATATGTACTAGCTATAATGAATCAAAAATTGAGACTTCATTAATTGATTTAAATATTTAATTATGTTTCTTTCTATATTGAAAAGGATCACAAACTTTTTAATAATCAAATATAAGCATCGGTAGATCCTTAAAAAGTCTTTTCTTTGAGAGTATTCAAAGGTTCCTAAGTTTAAAATGTCCTAGTATTCTATGCCATAACCAAGATTTTTCTTCAATTTCACTAAGGCAAGGTAGATCTTGGCTCTTAAGGTCTTCTAATTTTAGTGTATAAATATTCTCATGCCTATTAGCAGAGAGAATAAACTCTTGCTTGGAATTGTGTACAAAGAAATTATCATTACTAAAATTTACAAGGTAACCTTCATCGCATAATTGTATTATGCTTATAAAGTTTTGATTCAGACCATTAACAAATAAAACATTTTAAATTAAATCTTTTCCAAGAAGAACAATGTTACCTATACCAACAATTTCTCCCTGGTCATTATCTCTGAAAGTTGTTTTTCCTCCTTTAATCTTGATAATATTTTCAAAAAAGTTTTTATTACCAGTCATGTGCCAAGAACATCCACTATCCATGTACCATGCATTTTTGTTGGTAATTTCTTTATCTTCCTAAAAATAAAATAGTTAGACTTTCATAATCTGACTTTATTGGATCCAGAATTTTAAAAAAGTAAAATCTTAGGTATCCACATTTTCTTGGAAAAGTATTCTTTATGAAAAACTAAGGATTGAGTTTTATTTATAGAACATTTTTTCTCCCAATGTTCTCCACATTGACACTTAGTGCAAAAAGTGTCACTTTGTGGAAAAAAATAATTGTGATAAAAACAGGTTTTGGGTGAGTATAACCAAATCCAGAATTATTCCTAAGAGGATGAAGTTGTGAATACATTTTATCAAATTCTTTCCTTCCAAAAGTGAAATTTGATAAAAGTTTATTTAATTATAAAATTTCAAATTTTATTATAATGACTAAATTCGTATCCTCATAGTCATTAGTTTTATAATTTGAGTTATTCTCTAAAACATTTTTCTTAGAAATAACATTTTTAAGTTCCTTAGAAAGTTTATTCTTCTCATAATTAACTTTCTTAAGGTTTTTAGAAATATTTTCAAAATCAATAGTTTTTCTATCAAGATCCTTAGAAATATATGATACTTATTTTGTTAAAATATAAATTATAGAATTTTATTTTTCTAACGTCGTTTTTATCTTACAATTCTCATTCTCAAGTAATTTATAAAATCTAGAAACTTCTTAAAATAAAGGTAAGGTATTATCTTATGATGAGGAATATTTTTCATCCAAAAACTAATAATATTATTCATTAGGAAAATTTTCATTTAAATAAATATTGGGTAAAGATTCAGCATTATATACCTTATCCATAAGACAATTATTTTCAATAGGTAATATGGCTATAAGACCAATATTATTTTGACCAAAAGATTCATATTCTGAGGATTCATCTAAAGAGTCATCGCCACTAGCACTCAATGTGTTATTAGCCTTCAATAATTTCTTAGCCTTAGATTTGTAGTAATTCTTTTTGTTCCTTTCATTATTCTTATCCTTTATTTTTTTTTCTATTAATCATAGTACAATCATGTCTGATATGTCCTACTCTCTTTCACTCATAACAAGTTACTTCAGAATATTTCTTATCCTTTCTGTATTTATTTTTATATCTATACTGGAAATATTTCTTTCCCAAAATCTTGTTCATCCTTCGATCAATATTGGAAATTTCATTTTTATATTGATCATTGTCACTTGATTCAGATATAATACATCTTTCTTAGCTTCAAATATATTTACCCTTTCTATAGTCTTGGATTTAGAAGTAGTAGTGAAAGAAATAATTCAATTACCATTCTTCTTCTTTTTGAACTCAGCATCTATCTTCATTCTTGTTTCATTCTAAATAATATTTCCAAATAACTCATCAAGATTAATATTAGAAACTTTCCTATTTTCATCAATAGTTTTCCTTTTAGATTCCCACTCATTGGGCATGATATCGATTATCTTTTCCATAAGAACTTCATCATCAAGACCTCTCTCTCTCCCATAGATTGAAGACTATTGACGATAGTCATAAATCTTTGTTTCAATTTACAAATAGGTTCTCTATAATGGAAAAAATATCCATGATATTCAGCTCTTAACATAGCTCTTCTTGTTTCTATCACTTTTGATGTTCCAAAATGTGTAACTTACAGTTTCTTCCAGATACTATTGGAAGCTTCACACGAAGATATTTTACTATAGATATCCCTAGTCATGGAACATAAAAGAGTTTGGTGTACCTTGTAGTTTAGTTAATATTCTTGTTTTTTATAATTTGTGAAGGTTTTGATTTCTTTGTCAGGAATTTTGTATTCACCTGTGAGCATAACAAAATTATCCACTCTAATGTTAATAACAAAGGACTTTATCCTATCTCTACAGTACTCAAAATAATTTCTATTAAATATTGGTGGTATGGTAGGATTAATGTTATCAATAGAACTAATTTTCATTCCTTCCATCTATAAGAAATTACAAAATATCTTTTCCACAAAAAGGATTTGTAGTAAAACTTTAAAAAAACTTTAAGAAAAACTTAATCAAGTAAAGATTAATCAAGAAAATATGAGTAAGAAAACTTATATGTAAGTATAAGTATTTAAGAGATCTCCTCTGATACCAATTTTGGGATCGAAATATAGATATAGATTCTCAATTATAAGAGGGTGGGTGAATTGTAATTTTAAAAACTTTACCCTTTTAAGCCTAAAAGGAAATATATGTTTAACAAAGTTAAACAAGGTAAATTAAAAAACCCTCTTTGGTTCTAACTCAAAGGGGTAATTGTAAGGGACCTGGTCTAATTATAAGAAACCTAAACTTAATCAAGTTAAACTTAAGGAAACTTAGGAAGGTTTTACTTAGAGAAACATTCTACCTTAAAGTGTATAGAATCTTATTTATATCAGATTTAAACAAGTATAATAAAGTATAATAAAGTTATACTTTCTTTCTTTAACAAAATATATCATAAATAAAACATGTAATAAAGAAATAACAATTATGAAATCATTTAACCCAAAGAGAAGGGTATCTAATAACCTTGGATAAAGGTCCCTTGATTTATACTTTCATGAAATTATGTCTTACCCACACAAAGGTAATCCCTAGATAAGAATATCAGAATCTGTATTGTTATCCCTACAAGTCCTCAAATTTAAGGTAGTCAGCACCACTGTATTCATATCCTTATAACTCCTCTAACTTTAAGGTAGTCAGAACCTATTTCCTCTTATCCCTGGAATCCCTTGATTATACTCAGCAACAATCGGATTTTCAAAAGGTAGGATGAACAAGTTGTTCACAGTTCACATAAATCTTGAGAGACTTTATCTCTCTAGAAATCACTTCACATCATCATAACATTCATGTTTATGAATGTATATTGATCTCGTTCAAATTATATTCTATTTATATGAAAAAACTTCAATGATCAACTCCTTCTTCAAAGGTCTAATTTTTCCTTAAATATCAGAGGGACTTGTACACGTTTCACTCAGCCAACGTTTAGTTTAAAATAGATTACATGATATCATTTTGTATAAAGAAATATTATAAACTTTTTCAAGTATAAGAAATAAAAATATGTAAGGAAAACAATATCATGTTTAAGAAACTAGGATAATAAAAACTTGAAACAATATATTAATAAATTAAAGTAACTTTAAAAAAATGAATAATCGGAATCTATGAAAATTCAAAATCGGAGTCTAAAAAAATATGAACAATTAGACTCTGGAAAAATGGATATTCAGAGTATAAATTCTAGGAAATTTGGAATATGAATTCTGAAGAATTTGGAGTTTTAATTATGATGAATTCGGAGTCTGAATTCTAAAGAATTCAGAGTCTAGATTCTGATGAATTTGGATTTTGGATTTGAGAGAATTTGGAGTCTGAATTTCAAAGAATTCGGTGTCTAAATTTCAAGGAATTTGGAGTCTGAATTTTATAGAATTTGAAGACTGAATTTCAAAGAATTTAGAGTCTGAATTTTATAGAATTCTAAATCTGAATTTCAAAGAATTCTGATTCTGGATTTTAGAGAATTCAGAGTCTGGATTTCAAAGAATTCGGAGTCTGGATTTCAGAGAATTTGAAGTCTGAATTTCAGAGAATTCAGAGTCTGAGAAACTAGTAGATTCTAAGTTAGGTAAGGATCCAATTTTTTGGCTTATAAAAAAATGGATAGACTTTATTAGGAAAGACATTAAATAAGAAATTTAAAACCAAGGGTAAAGATAAAACTTTTCTTAGAGAAAGAAAGTTTTCCTTAAGAAAATAATTCTTATAGAAAGATAATTTTCTTTAAGAAAATGTGTTTTTGATTTTCAAAACATAAATTAATGGAAAAATTCATAAGGATACTTATTGACTTAATAGTTTTGGAATAAATGTGACTCTAGATATGTAAGGAGATAACAGTGTGACTCTACAACACTGATGGAAAGCTGGATATATTGTTATCACTATGAGAAGTGGTGTTGGTATGTGAATCATTTTTGGTTTATGAAGATACATTTTATTCACTTTCATTTATAGTGGATAATATAATTTGTCATTGGGGTGAAAAACTAATCATGAAAATAAGTAATTTTCCCACATCAAAGTTTAACCTTGTAAAAATACTTTGTGTTATACATTACATGATTTCCTATATTTAATGTAGTGTTTGTGATTGGTAAATACTTAATATATCCACTATTATCCTAACAGATAACTGAGGTATAAATTCCAAGGGGTACATACTTAAAAGATAAATTGTAATTTGGTAAAAATATAAAACACCTAATCAATCCCCCCCACCCTCAGGTGTCTACACCAATCCCTAGGGGAATATCAATTGCTATCATATTCTAGATACCCTATGATTGGATCTATATATTCTTATCTTGATATTTTATCATAATTTGTTTAATCATAAATTTTATATGGAACAGAATCGTATGAAAGAAACATGTTTTATTTTAGTTACAATGTATATAGAAATATCATTCAAGATTTTTCAAAATAAGAAGAATAAATAGAAAAAGAATTTTAGAAATATATAAAAAGTGTAAAAGGAATAACCACTAGCCAAAGTTAGTCATAGTGGAAAATGATCTATAAAATATATTGAAAATCATTCCTCATTTGAATCAAGTTCGAGCCTTTAATACAACCATCTTGTTAAATCTATTGAGGAACTCTACTTTGAGGTTTATAAATACATAAATAAAATCCCTGGTGAAGTTTCTACATACCAATCTATATTTATCTTGGATTTTTATGATGATAAATCATAAACAAAAGATGAATTTGAAGAAATTAAATAATCATCAACAAGTTAGTTTCATAAAATCAACTATCTCGTCAATGAGAAGAAATCCAATGAGAAATACTTATAGATTAGAAAGGTGAAATATTCAATGGATGAAACAAACTTGTAATTATATACTGATAATAAAATTTATATTATTAAATCTTTTGAAGATAAGATACATACAATGGAATAATCAAAAGAAGCTATTATGGATGTCAAGAATGATCGGTTGGTGATTAAATCTAAAAGTGTTAATGAGATTGAAAATAATTTATAATAAAGAAACAAGTTGCATACAGATTTGGCTTGTAAGATGAAGAATCAATGGAAACAAGTATTGAGCTCAGATGTGGTTAAAAAGAATAAATCATGTTTAAATTTCTTTGAATTAGATGTAAAACTGAGAAACCTTGAATCAACCCAAGTTAGAACTTACCAAGTTACTAAGAAAAAGTGTGATTCCACTAAAATTTTATAGATTTTAATTTTTTTTAAACTCATATCAATGGAAAAATAAACATGATAACATCTAAAGATTTATCTATTTCATGCTCGTTGAAGAAGGTAACCCATAGTCCTGAAAAATCATTATGCACTAATTCTATTATGATAAATATTGCAAGGAAAAAATTCAAATTCTAGCCAAATGAAGATGAAAAAAAATTCAGGTAAATATACCAATATATAAGGATATGAGTAATTACAACAAAATAATATCCCTAAATAGAGCCCAAAAATTGGGTGTTTCTATACAAAAACAGCATGCAAGCTAATTTTTGCGGACTAAATGTTTAATAAAAAGTAAAAAAAATTGACCACTTTTGTTGTTTCCAAAGGTTCATACACAAGGATATATATTGTTGGAATAATATGTCAACATATGAAATTTAATGAATTCATAAATATATGGGGATAAAATCTAAAGTTAGAGAAAAACCTACGATTCTGAAGCAGCCATCATAGAAAAATAAGAATATATAATTGAAAATCGTATTTGAATATCTTGATTCCTTCTATAGTACTGAAATGTAAGTGGTCATAGTTATAATGAATTATGGTAGTATCATTCTATTCTAACTCTTATACTCATGAGATAATAAGGACATTTTAGAAAAGAAATTAGGTAAAGAAAGATTATAGTACTTCCTTGGGAATGAAACTTGTGAAGAAGATTGCTGAACAAACTATGCCCATAAAGCTAGTGAAGAAATATGATAGGTATTTTAATCTAATAGGAAAAATATACTTACATTATGTCAATAATTTCCACATAATGGACCATTTCAAGATGGAAACTAATATTAATAAGGAACCCATAAATATAGAATCAATAAGGATAGAATAAATTAAAGAAAGAAACTAAAAGATTGACTTGGTGGATGGAATCTCTGATAAATTTTTTGAGTGGATTTCAAATAAGGGAAACTCAAATCAATAGAATATGCGTGTGTAAGGTAAAAATATTTTGGTTATAGTGTTATGGAATGTATGACATGGATAACGGACAAGAGAATCTATTTAAAACCAAGGAAAAACACCAATGAATTCAAGTACCGAGAAAACTGATGTGAAGAAGGATTCAACACAAAAAGAGAGTTTGAGAATGTACCCAAAATTTTGTTTAACCTTATGGATAGATTGGTTGGACAAGGAAAAGAAAATAGAGGAGGCATAAAGAAATTAAAGTACCTAGATTTGTAAAGTGTATAAGGATATTACAACTATGAAAAAATCTAAAATAAGAAAGGAATTTATTTTTCCCAAATCTGAAAAAAAAATCAATAGCAGAACAATAATTAAGATCTATAGACACTTTATATATTCAAATAAAGAAGTTTTTGGGTTAAGAAAGAAGACTCATCCCTTCTTTTACAACTGAAGAGATGATGAAGTCCACCTTATTCCCATACTTTCTTCTTTATGCTACTTGGAAAATAGAATGGAATGGAATTCATGGACAAAGATATTGAAGTTTGTGATGATTATAGAACTAGGAAATCCATCCATCATGAAGAATATTTCAGTAATAATTTCAGAGTCTTCTTACAACACATCACCTGATATATTTCAATTAGTATCAAATATCAACTAATATTATGAATTATTGGATCTTTTTTCTAGAAGAAAACTACCATGGTGAATAGTAATGGAGAGAATTCCTTTAGGGGGATCTATAAAAAGATAAAGTTACTAGAGATTTATCTAATTTTTAAAATCTAAAAATATATATATCATTGAAGGAATTTTAAGCTTGAGGTATTATGATCACTTTCCCTTGTTTATTCTTGTTATACCAAATATGGATATAAAGTTGAGAGACTATTAATATAAACAGTGGAATGTAACATACCTTCACTTGAATGTTTTTGATTTTTTTTATTAATTTGAGTGTATATTTAAGAAATTTCTTAAATAATTTTTTTGTACAACTCCTAAGAATATAATTTTAAACTTGGTATCACATTTAGTAATGTATATGTAAATCTTTGATGCTTTGGTAAAATCACTCCTATTTTCTACATTGGGTTAGCCCATATAGACTTATAGTTGACTTGCTTAAGGCTCATTACTAAGAAACATATGGCATCACCCTTACCTCATGTAATTTAAATAATATCTCAATAAAGTGGGAGAGAATGGAAAGGGGAAGATCAAAATATGAGGATGTGTTTTTTGAAAAGATGAGAAGAGGGTTTTCAACCTTTCCTCTAGTAATAATAATGGGGAGAACATATTTTCACCTTTTTAAATTATTATTAAAAGGGGGAGTAGATAAATATTAATTAATGAGTAAAATTGGTATTGAAAACAAATCCAAATGGGGTTATTGAAGTTTGAAAATGGATTTGAGAATTTGATTTTGTATTTTTTGTTAATTTAAAATGTGGAAATAAATATATGATTGGTATGTTGGGTGATGTAGTAAGAATCCACCCACCAAAGGATTAATTATTTTCCCATGAATTTGGGAAAATAAAGAATAAGGAAAGGATTCTTAGTGAGAATCTATTTATATGTGATGATTGGTGTGTTGTTCTTCGTGATATACAATGAAAAGTACCTATGGAATTCTTCAAGTGTTGTCTACAAAAGTTTGGATGATTTTGAGATTATAACTAAATGGGGAGATTAAAATTTTAGTTTAAATAGCGTGATAGGCTCACTGGTATGTGGAAGAATCCATCATGGTGTGTTGATATTATTTATTTATGAATTAAATAAATAAATCACTTGGATAAAGGATCATGGGACCACTGAATTGAACCTTTAAATGAGACGGTAGTGAAGTTTATTGAAATAATATATATGATTATTTAAATACTTCAAATTTCCTTGGAATTGAGTTATATTTGTTTTAAATTATTCTCAAAAATATTAGAAATATTTAGATCTCTTTTGATGTAATTTGAAATGGTTTAGAAGGATGTAGATGATTAGAATAAGCCTATGGTTTATTTGATTAATGACAAGAATCCATGTAGAGATAAAAATATGGATAATTATTTCAATTTCATAAGACATTAGAGAGTTTTCGTAATAAATGGGGATAATTTATAAGATAAATTAATTTCATAAGATATTGAGGCTTGATGAGATACCTTTTCAACATATAAGAAGCATCATCTAATAATTAGCATCGTGTAAGCATACCATTTTTTAAGACATAATTCAATTTCATAAATTATGTTAAAATATCATAATATAGATATATTTCATATGAAAGGTTGACTGTGTAATATATTAAGACCACAAAAGAGAGAAAATCATCATAAAAATATGAGACGCATATGATGCCTGGAAAATACATAAGATGGACAATACGTAAGGTAAATTATGCTTAAGTTATTTTGTCTTTATATAAGATATGATTTTCATATGAGAGAATTAATCTGTATATGATTCAATACTTAGTGACATTATAGAAATTATATAAACAGAAAATATGTGTTTCTAGATTAAATTTTTGAAGTGGGAAATCATTTTGGGTGATGTTGAATCCATTTTATCATGTTCAAAATATCACAAATATTTAAAGATACATTATCCAAGAATGATTTGAGAAATATTGGATTAGAATAAGAGATAAAATATCATTATTCTATATCTAGGAATTTCATATGAGAATATTTAAAATTCATTATTGGTTATCAAATTGGAAATAAATATGAGGATGTTGGGAATGTTCAATGGTGTTTCAAGTATCAAAAATGACTATGATTCAAGTTGTGATTTGAGGAAGAGTGTGTTGAGATATTATCTTGGATCTAAAAATTAAATATTGAATTTTTATTATTTTAATTAAATGTACTCATGCTATAATGAGAGTTACATACTACAATACATGTTTTTTGTATGATTTTAATACAGTAGTAGAGAGTGTCTACCTATAGTTTTTATGGAGTAAATTTTTAGAAGAATAAAAATCAAAGCCTATTGGAAGAAATATCTAAATATATATTTGGATAATACAAAGAGAAAAAGTGAGAATAAAGTGAGAAGGGTACTTGCATAAAACCATTGGAGATGAGATATTAAGTAAAAATGAAAAATGATAACATGGAATAACACCCATGTAAAACCATTGAGGAAATGAGAGGATCACCATACATATTCAAAGGATATTTTCAATATTCTAAATATAGAAAATTTTATATTAGTAACCTATATTTAAAATAGAAATAGAAGAAGATGGATTGTGATAGTTTGAATCTGAGGAGAACCAAGAGAACTAGATAACTCTCAAAGGAAGGATAAGAAGTTGATTATGTGTTGTAGAAGATTCATCGTCTATGTATCAAAGATAAAAGAAGAATAATACCATATGAAATTCAATAGTGAAGAAGTTAAGAAGAATATATTGAGGAGATATCAATTATACTATTGTTATTCTTATCTAATATATCGAGCCTTTTAGGTAGTGAGAAGCTGATAGATTTTTGATGATCACAAGATCTTGAGACAGGATTGTAAAAGGCATGTGAGAAGATTTTGAAAAAGGATTTATTAAGATGACCAACATATAGAGACTGAGTTGCAAGAGATTTATCATAACATTATAAGTTTTTATAAGTCTCCATTAAGATGAAGGATATCAAATCATATTGATTCAACAACATCCAAACATAATTAGAGATCTATTTTAAAGGGATGGAAAAGGAACACTTGTATATACATGGAGGGAAACTATGCAAACAATGTGACTATGGGTATATAAGGAGATCATATTGTGACTCTGTGACACCAGTGGGAAGTTGGATATACTATTATCGCTATAAGAAGTAGTTTCATTGTGTGAAGAAGGGTGGGGTCATGAAGGCACATTGTATTTACTTGGTTTTATAATGGATATGAGAATTCGTGATTTGAGTGAATAACCAATCACTGTAAGGAGTAGGCTTCCCACATCAGGGATAAACCTTGTAAAAATACCATGTGTCATCCTTTACTTACTTTTATACACTGTATATGGTGTATGTGATTGGTAAATACTGAATAAATCCATTACTATCCTAATAGATAACATTGGTAAAAATTCCAAGGGGTAAATATTGAAAATAAAAATTAGAATTTGTAAAAAATGGACGACACCTGATTCAACCCCCCCCCCCCCTCCCCATCTCAAGTGTTTACATTGATCCCTAAGGGAATCTCAAATAGTATCATATCCTAGGTTCCCACTAGTTGTATCTATATATTCTAGACCTTATATTTTATTATAATTTGATGAAGTGGATATTTGATATATAAGAACCTCTTATGAATGAAACATGTTCAATTTTAGTTCTAACATATAAGTAAATCTCATCCAATACATTGAAAAATAATAAAAAATATGAGCAAAGAAGTTGATAAAGAGATAAAAAGTGAAAAAGTAACAATAACTAGCTAAAGGTAGTTATAGTGGTAAATTTTCTATAAAATATGTTAAAAGTGATTCCTTAGTTGAATCAAGTTCAATCTATAAAGAGAATCAACTTATTAAATCTTCCTAATCCCTCTACTTTAAGGTTATGGAATACATGAATGAAATATCTGGTGAAGTTTTTAATAACTTGTTTGAATTTATCCATGATTTATATGATGAAAAATCAAAGCTAGAAGATAATACTGGGGAAATGAAGTAAGCATTAGCAAGTCAGCTGCATAAGTATAACTCTCTCATCTAGAATATGAAATCCAAGGAGAAATATTCATATATTAGTAGAGATAAATTTTCAATGGTTAAAGGAAACATATTATTCTAAATTTATAATAATTTTGATATGATTAAATCATGTGAAAATAAGATACATGCTTTGGAAGAAACACCTAAATTTGTTATAAATGTCAAGAATGATGAGTTTGAAATGAAATATAAATGGGTGAAGGAGATTGATAATAATTTTCAAGAAAGAATATAGTTTTATTAAGATTGGTCTTAAAATATAAATACGTATTGGAAAGATATATTGAACTCGGTTGAGATTGATAAGAATAAAATCAGTATAAAGTTCCTTGAATTAGAAGTAAAACTGAGAAACCTTGAGTCAACCCAAGATAGAACTTCCCAAGTTAACTAAAAGAAGTGTGTTTCCACTCATGTTCAAAATATTTTCATTATTTTATAATAAAATCATATCAATGGAAAAAATAAAACTAAGGACATCTAAATATCCATATATTTCATGATCATGGAAGAAGGTAACCCACAGTCTCAAAAAATTGGTATGCACTAATTCTTTTTTAATAAATAATGCAAGGAAATAGTTAAATTCTGGGAAACTGTGAATGAAAAAAATTTATTCTGAACCCACCAATATATCAAGTTTGAATATGATAATGTACAATAAAATAATATCCCCAAATAGAGCCCAAAATTTTTGGGTTTCCACACAAAAACAACAAGTAACCCAATTTGGATAGACTATATGTTCAAGAAAAGTTATAGTTATTTTTAACTACTAATGGTGTTTTTAACGGTTTGAACATGAGGATATATATTACTGTAATAATATGTTAACATAAGAAATCAAAATAAGGCCTAAATATTGGGAGATAAAATATAAAGTTATATAAAAATGTACTTGTCTAATGTAAACATCACAGATACAGTGGAATTTATCCTTTAAAAATAGATTTGAATGTCTTAATGAATTCTATGTGTAATGAAATGTAAGTGGCCATAGTTATGATAAATGCTAGTATTTACCATCCTAGTATAAATCTTATGCTCATGAGAAGATAATTACATGTCATAAAATAAAACAAGTGAAGAAATATTATATCATTGTCTTGTGAATAAAACTAGTGAAGAAGGTTATTTAACAAGCTACACATAAGAAGACAATCAATAAAGCTAATAGGGATGTTAATCCAACTAGAAAAAGACGTTTCTACTATGGTAGGAAAGTTTAAATCATGAATCATTTCAAGATGGTGATTAATATTAATAAAAATGTAGCAATATGGAATCAACAATGATGGATTAAATCAAAGAAAGAAACCAAAATATTGGCCTGGTGGAGAGAATCTCTGATGAGGAGTTCAAGAGGTTTCCAAAGAAGGCCACCTCAAAGTCAATTGATTATGTTTTTGGAAGGTGAAAATGGGTTAGTCATAGTTATTTCATATGTATGAAATTGTTGTATGAATAAGAGAAACTATTTAAGAATAAGGGAAAACACTAATGACTTCAAGTGCCAAGAAAGATACTATGAAGAAGGATTCAATGCACAAAGAGAAGGCTAGGCATGTACGCAAAGTGTGTTTTACCATATAGCTAGATCAGTTAGAAGAGGATAAGAAAATTAAGGTGGCATAAATGAATTAAAGTAACTTGATTGAAAATGTAGAGATGGTTATTCCAACTAATAAAAAAAATTTGAAACAATAAAGGAATCCATACAACCCAATGCTAAAAAATTGGAAAATCGAGAGTGTAGAAAACATGAAGTGCTCCAAAAACATAAAATCTTTAAAGAAAGGAATTTTTGGGATGAGAAATAAGTCTCATTCCTTCTTCTAAATTATAAGATTTTATGAATTTCTCCTTATTCCCATACATTATTATTTGTGATATATAGAAAATAGAATTAATAGTGGGGCATGAAAAGAAAATGTTGAAGGTTTTTATGTTTATACAACCAATAAATTCAACCATCGTAGATTATATTTCAATTAGAATCTTGGTGCCTCCTTGTAACACATCACTTGATATATTTCTATTGGTATCAAACATAAACTGGTATCAAAAATTCTTATATCTTGTTTCTAGAAGAAAACTATCATGGTTAAGAGTAATAGAGAGTATCCCTTGATGGAGGGCCATCAAAAGAGGAAGTTACTAGTGATTTATCTAATTCTTTAAATCAATATATCTATAAAACATTTAAGGAAATTGAATCTTATTTTATGATGATCCCTTTCCCATGTCTATTCTTATTATAATGAATTTAGCTACAAAGAGGAGTGAATCTTAATCGGGAAAGTAACATACTAGAACTTGAATTTTGTTTAGGTATTTGTTATGTTGAGTTCGGTTTTATAAAATTTCTTGAAAAAATTGTTTGTGTAACCTCTAAGAAGATAATTAATGAGTTGGTATCACATTAAGTTATGTATATAAACAAATTTGATGAATTGGTAAAATCACTATTTATTTTGACACTAAGTTGGCCTAATAGACTTAGAGCTAACATAATTATGCCTCATTGCTAAGAAAAATGTGATATCATGATGTGGACTTTATTGGAAACATTTTTTCTATATATTTATTATGTGAAAATGTGTTTTAATTGAAGAATTAGTGAATATTGTTTCACTTGAGTGGATAGTGTTATTCATTTAATGTTTTAATGGAAATGAGGTTTTTTGGGTGCTTAATCGATTAAATGTTCATACTTTAATATTTTTAAATTATTAAGAACAAATATTCTAGTTGTGTTGGAGAATTTTATTGGAAAATTATTTTCTTGAATTGGGTTTTGAACAATTGTTGTAGGTGTTTATATTTAAATATTGAGAGTTCCAAGATTTTTATTTTAAGTAATTATTATTGGAATAATTTTTAATCATATTTATTTAATATGGGAATTAAAGTTATATTTTGTTTTAGAGTTTTATTTTTATTTATTAAATTAATTTTATTTAAAAGATTTTTTAGTGTGATATTTTTTTCATAGACAATATCTCATAAGACATTTCCAAATAATCCCATTTGACATTTTTGAATCAGTCCATGTTAGATATTTTTACCACAATTTCATAAAAAATCACACTAACCCTTGTGTAATATAATTTGAAATCCATCCCATAAGATAATTTTTAAATTAGTTCCTATATGAAATTTCTCATCTGAAGAATGTACATATTATAATTTTCAACTCTGGTCATCCCTATAGGATAATTTATATCACTCGTGTATGATATTTTTCACATCTTGGGATTTCTTTCACTATACCCCCATTTCAAAACATTATCAACAAATAAGATTAACTAAAATTTATCCAACTAATTATAAACCAAGGGAAAATGAGGCCAATTAAAAATAACTAATAGAATAAGGGTACAAAGTTTTAAACCCAACTCCTAATGAGATTTTCCAAGTTTATCAAGGACACAAACCCTCATTGAGGTATGATTTGAGAACTGATTTAATTCATGGAAATATTTTTGAAGATTTAGTCAAGGATGGGTGATTGATCTTTCCGATTAAAGATTTTTTGATATTGATGATCTAGGTGTTGTAATGAATGCTTTCAAATAATCAAATGAATAATTTAATTTGATAAAGAATGGAATATCAGAACTTGAATCCATATGAGAAATGAATAAAGGTTTCCTCTCGATCTCATCCATTGAATCTTCATAGAATTCTAGGTTGAATGTGATTCAAGGATCAAAGTAACATTGATAATGACCCAGATTTAAATGAGAATCCATGTTGAAGAATAAGATCGTAGATGTCTAAATTTTAACCAGAAAACAAAATACGAACCTCTCCATTACATTGGGAGTTTTTCTAATGATTCTTTGATGATTTAACACTTAGCTCTAGTGCATGAATGATTTCCATTCGATGATCTCGGCTGATAAAAAATGTGGGGACTTGATTGAGGATACTAATGGAGATTCACCCAAGATGAGATGTTGAATATCTATGGTTCTCTACTTTATTTTTTTTTAGGAATAATTGAAGATATTGGAGGGGAATAAAGATCCCCATTGTTGTTTTTATGAGTATGAAGTATGTTGTACACCAGTTTCTCGATGATATGGTTTAGAGGAACTAAAGTCACCATGTTAGGTGGTGACCGTGGATGACTTGTTGAAACTATTTTAGTTCATTCGAGTTGTGTGTGTGAATGATAAAGTTTGTAGTTGATTCCAAATAAGATGGGAAAAATGAAATTTATGAATTGATTTTCATTGAAATTGAATTAATAACCATTCAACAAGAAAACAACATAGGTGAAGGTTTCGGGTGCAACGGAAGCACTGGATGGGACATACCAAGCTTAAATTTTTTTGTAGTTGATGATTAATTCAAGATGTACATCGATGATAGACATTGTGACCAATAGTATTGAATCAAATGTCAATTGATGATAAAAATTTCAAAACCAAAATGAATGACCATTGCATGTCATTTATAATTAATTTAAACAAATAAGAATTACCTTGAGATGAATTCTTTCTTCATTGATGTATCTAAAAACATCTCTATATTGTACCATCGTTTAATTTCTATAATCAAGTATAGATTTCCTCTAGAAGTGATCTATATGTGTTCCACAAACCTCTGAATGTCATTGTAGTAATTTCTAGGTGTTATCATGGTAGATCCTAACAGTTGTGTCATCCACATTTGATCACCATAAGAAGCACTTCAACAAGGATAATCCTTTATATCTCTATAATTGAGAGTAGAGGGTGGAAGAGGATCACTCTTCATTCTTAAGGGCATTCTTGGATAAGGGAGTTCTCTAGGTTTTTTAGATAATTCTCTTCGGATGTCATTATGTTCAACAAATGAAATGATAACCCATAAGAAAATAATATAATTGGGTTTATATACCGCTAGGGTTGGAAAATAATAACTGAAAATATGCCCTTATTATTTTTCTTGATCTCTATGGAACCCAATGTTTATAATAATAATATTACTATTATTATTTCTCATCATTCATTAAACTCTTGAATTAAATTAAATATTATTTATTAAAATAATATTCAATATATAATATTTCTTATGAGACCTAAAACTCAGTCCTCTATTCCTCCACAATATTTATATGACCTTGAATAATGGATATTTATTTAATAAATAAATATAAATTCATTATTTCCTAATAAATAAATAAATATTATATTCACTAAATAGAAAATAAATATTTATTAAATATTATACTCCCAAAATATTCTCTCAAATAACTGGTGGTGGAATATATATAATCAATAAAACATGAATAATTATTAAACCACATGTGAGAATAATATGAATTCAACTTGTTAAATAATCATTCATATTATTATGTAGCTAAGGTTTTGGATACACTTAGTGTGTTACCCTCTAGGCCACTTTCTTGGTGGCATTAGGCAAAGTAGCCCAAGGTCCAAGGTTGTAATCTAACAATACATCAAGAAACCCATAGAGAAAGAAGTTAATGTCTTAATGACACAATACCTCATATTGATAATTACTGTGTAATATAATCGTTTTATCATGATATCTCTAATCAAGCGGGTTTCATTCTGGTTCCATCAACCTATGTGTTTGATATCTCTTTCTTTTATTTTTTGAAAATTGAACTTTCTTAAAGAACACTATGTACATGGATTTATTTAGGTTGTATCATTTCTATCAAAGGTAATAAGATATTAACTTATGTTTAAAACATATGGGACAAATAATTTCTCAAATTATTCATTAATGAAATATTACTTGGGATTCACCCAATACATTCTACTTCTCCACGAATATATGAAATCACAGTTTTCATTAATACATCAAATCAAGAAAATAATAACATCCATTAACAATAATCATAAATTTTAAGGATAAATACATGATTATATGGATAGAAACATCTAATGAAACATATAAATGTGTATTTCATACTGGCATATCTCGTTCTCATAATTTCCAACACTGAAAATTACTAAGGGTGTACACTATGAAAAGGTTCATCAAAGTCCTATGAGTGCCAACCCTTGATAGCCTATATTATTTTTTCCATAAAAATTATGTCATCGAGCTATAGAATATATATATATATATATATATATAAGAATACTATTGTGGAACCTCTAGGTTCTCATCATAGTGGGGAATTGTTATGACCTTCTAGTTCAACAGCTATTCTTAGCACATCATTACATACTATACTACATAGAATAAAAATCATGATGTGAGAAGGAATTTATTAATATTCAAAACAATAAATATAGGTGATCATAAAGTAAAAATAAGTTGGTTCTAGGGCACCAACTCCAACAGACACCCACTTTCACTAGAGCTAACGGCTAACAACATTTAGTTTATTAGCTCTCACATGATATTCATGCTTCTACAAAGATAATTCTTTAGTCAAGTTGTTTTTCATAACCTGACCCATGCCAAGGCTCGAGCCACAACTACCCCAATCCCGCCTCCATAGGTCAGGGGCTGGAGACAAGCACTGAAGGCATAACAAATTTGTGGAGGCCTTTTTCTGAGAACTTGTACACACACATACATCCAAGTCAATGAAAAGGTGTAGTGAAAAAGGAAAACAATATACAACACTACTATAAATAAACCACAAACATGCAGTAACCTCTAAATAGTATAGGTACATAAAATTAAACTGAAAGGGAAAATGATAAAAATACACACCCAAATAGAAAAGTACCAAAAACCAACAAGAAGTGGAAAAGTAAAATAGTTGAGAGAGCCTCGCTCCTAGATCCCATGCTACGACCACCACACCCAGTCCAAGCACCCTGTATCCCTAAGCTCCTCTAAAGTCACGATCAACCTATCTGTCATCTACAAGGCCACACCAAGTGAGGAAAAATCCCAATAAGGGGTGAGTAAAAAATACTCAATAGGATGCCCCTAAGGCTCAAGGGAGTAGCAAAAGATGTACTGAATAGTTGAGCAGTAGATAGAGCAAGGTACAGTCAAAGAGTACAACTCAACCCAACAAGATAGTGAAGTAAACTCATCTAAAACACAAGGATCTAGAAACGGTGAGAATATAAACTTCTCATTGAGTATTTTATACCTATATTAGAAGATTATACTAGTCCATCTATGAGAATCTAGACACGTAAAGCACGTGGGGAGTGGGTACTGAAATAGGATACATATATATATACTCAGTCAAAGAATCCCAAACGAAAGAGTAATGGGGTATCCATCTCACAACTTAGCCTAGGAAAGGTGTCTCCAATAGTTCTATAAATAACCACCAATGATGCCCATTGTCCCCCATGTCTACCCTAAATATGAAAGTAAAAGGGAATTAATCACCACACTTTGATACTATCTGCTTTGAAAAAGATTGTCTTTCCCACATGGTTTTTAAGTCACGTCACAAGGAAGTGTCTTGGGGGGGAAAGTGACCCTCTTAATTGTGAGTCCAAAGTAATGTCAAATCATCTCATCATTGATCTATATCTGGAAAGAGTAAACCCAAAGTACAGGACCCACACCCTTGTGTTTCTGGGGGATTCCACTCTAATGGCCATTGTAGAGGACCCACACCCTAATTATTCAGGGGGGTTCCACCCTTGTTCATTTAGGACCCTCTACCTAGTCCGTCAAGGGGATTCCACTCAGAAGTAGCAGGTATAGGACCCACACCCATGCCGATGGGGGATTCCACTCTCATAGTAGTTGTAGAGGACCCACACCCATGTCGATGGGGGATTCCACTCTCATATTATTCATAGAGGACTCACACCCATGTCGATGGGGGATTCCACTCTAGGTCATCGAGGACCCATGCCCAGCCTAATAGGGAGATTCTAATCAGATGTTATCGAGGAACTACACTTTCCATCCCTGTTATATGGCACCTATTGGAAAGCACTGATATGTCAGTGCCTGATCACTACAGACGTCAGATGTTTCCTTAATAGTCATCACATCCATAAAATCTTTAATTGTATCTTGAACACCACTACGGAGGGCAACATCACATTCTACATAGAAAAATACTCAGGATAGGCTACTCACATACTAAAATCTAAGTCCAAAAGAAGGAGATATGAGTGGTAGCAGAATTTTTAGAGTAGTACTTAATTCATATGGGGCCCACACGACGTGTGGCCCCGCATCATCGCCAGGCCGTGTACCTAACCATTCTCGGGTACTAAAATACAAACAAGTACCCTTAGGTGTTCCATGGTACTCCTAGAGAACATGCCACATCTATTCAAAAGGTCGACACTTGCATAACACTCGTCATTTATCTAAAGGGTCAAAAATATAACTTTGCTGACACGCCTCCTTAAGAAGCCCCAGAACATTTGACTACATCTCTTCATATATCTTCTCCACCATCATAAGATTTTAAGCTGGCCTAAGTCATGGGTTCTCTTCAAACATAAGGGATGGATCTTCCACTGATATTCTTTTAATGTTTCCATATTTAATGAAATCACGAATAAGGCTCCACACATCCAAATGGATCAAACTGTTGTGATCCTTGCAGAAAAAAATTCAAGATAGACTATTCATTTTCCCCAAACGCATATGGGAAAGTCATATAACACCATAGTAAACTTGAAATGTGTCTCATGTGGCTCACACCTCAATCCCAAAACAAATTGTATAGATCACTCCATTGCGATCCTCGTGGAAAAAACATGGTATGGACTAGTCATTCATCCAAAATGGATACCCGGTGAAAAAAGTTTCATTTCACCGTAATGTGTATGAACTGGTCCCTTGTGGGCTCACACCCTGACATTGGATTAAACACTCAAAAGTCATCTTGAAAAGTTCTCCCAAGGACTAGGGTCGCACTTTCGCTGACAGGACATTAATCGGATGCTCCATGTTGGTGTCACATTCGAAAAAATAAGCCCAAATAATAATAATCATATTATTATTATTAAACTTGTGTGCTTATTTTAACTGAGAAAATATCCCTAATTCTTAAACTTCCAAAATGGCCTAAAAAGCCTCATCTCATAAGTAGGGTTACATCACCGCAAACGGCACATAAAATGGGTGCTCTGTTTAGGAGATAGGTCTATTACAAGGTTTATTAATAATAATTATTATATTATTATTATTTAAACTCAAGAGTTTAGTTTAACTGATCCTGAAACCAAGATATAAAAGTCCTGAATTGAACATCTTAAAGATAGGGTAACATTCCTGTTGACGGCACGTCAATCAGACATCGTGCACAGGAGTTATGGTGGGTCAAATATTTACTAATAATATTAAATATAATATCTCACAAGCGTTTTTTGGGCCCAAGTCACAAGTTGGGGTAAATTCTCTGAAATAGTATTTAAATGACTATATTGAGAACAAGGTTACATTGCCACTGACGACACACTAAACGGACTCCCCAAGCAGAAGTTATGAGGGTTTAAAGATTAATAATAATAATAATAATAATACTAGTAGTAATAGTAGTAGTATTATTATTATTATTATTATTATTATTATTATTATTATTATTATTATCTTTTTTCATTTTATTTCCATTTTTCCTTTCTCTCTAGGGTTTCCCCTCCCCTCACTGGCCAGTGCCGCCTTGGATCCCTTCTCCACCTCACAGTCAATGGTTGACCAGCCCCTGAAAAACCTAGTGCCTTGTGCCTCCACTAACCTACCTCGGTCACCCCGCCTGATTACCTTGCCACTGGACCCTCCAGCTCACCGGACCGCTCGTGACCCTGCGCTCTTCCATTCTTTTAACCTCACCGCTCCATCTCAGCTCGCACCTTGCCGGATCTGCTCACGAACTGTATCCTGACGTCGTCGTCACCCTTCGGCTCCACCTATAGTCTTCTAGACACACCCCATCAAGTTGTCGCATTGCTTTTCCAAATCCCCATATTACCATCATGGATCTACCCTACCAGCCTCAGCTCCTCCACCTGACATGACCTCTACTCGCTGATTTCCTACACCAGCTCGCACCTAGCCACCACCACCTGAAACCACAGCCATTGTGGTGTCGTCGAGTGTTGCTGCCAACACTGATGGTCCCTTCCATGGAGCATTGGACCACTTTAGTTCACCTGATCATGAACCTGAAACCAGATCGGTGATCCTCACGATGAAACCTTTTCAATTCCTACCTCTAATCGACGATCCAACATTCTATTGATGCTTCTGAAAGTTAAATGATGATAATTGCGAAGAGAGGAAAAAAAACGCTCCAAATAAATAGGATTCGGTTATGGATCGATGGAAGTGTTAGTGAGTAAATCGATGATGATAATCAAGATGATGAAACAATTTAACAACAAACATATTTTTAAATAAAAATTCAATAGGAGGTTCAAAGGAAAGAAATCCTACCTCGATTCGACTGCTCGACATCGCCAACACATTCACCTCGCTTCTGCTTCGATCCACCGATGATCCGTTTTTGATTCTTTAAAGAAGGGATGAGATTGAGATTGGTGGGGGTAGATAGAGAGGATTGTGGGGCTAACCCTAATCCTAAACACTTAATTATTTATTTATAGAAAAACACTGTAACCCCTGCAAACGGTTTCATAATCTGAAACCTTTGTGCCCTCTCATTTTATGTCGCGTTTAGGGAAAACATTGCGCTACGAACTCAATGGTGCTCTCAGATTTCAAATATGAATCTTTGTTCATAAGTTATTCGATCTGATGCCCAAAATTAATTAATTATTTTAATTTATTTATTTATGAAAATTCCCTCGATAGCTTTTTCTACATGAAGCATATTCCCACAAAAGTTATACCCCACCTAGGGTAAATAGTATGCTTCAGACTCAACTGTGACCTCATATTTCTCATCCAGTCTACCATTTAAGAGACATCTTGTTTCCTTCATGTTCATAGTATAAAAATACTTAATATTTTTGTATAATTTATTCTAGGCACACCAGGACTTGTAATTTCACGTCGTCTCAGCACCTAGTCCTATAAATATATATATAAATATTCTAAAGTATTACAAGGAAAAAAATAGGTCTCTATTGTGTCTTCCCTTTTTATTTTGTGCAAAATTTACTTACTAAATATTCTCCTCTCTGATAAAAATATATCAAGAGTTGAAACTTACAGAGTATGTTCTTTTTATATTGGTGTGACCTTGTCTCTTTTCCAAGATCCATCATTTCATTAATATCACAATATAATATGATAGATTATTTACTGATAGACACCACATAAAGCTCTTGGATGAAGTTCCATATCCAAATGAATTATTTTGTGGCATAATAAGTCTCTATATACTCAGACTCCAATGTAAAATCAGTGAAAATTGGCTGCTTTGAAATCTTGCAGCTCACAAATCTTCCATTAAGAGTGAAAACATATATTGACTATGACTTTAGATCATTTTTATCTATTTGAAAACTAGCATCATTATAACCCCTGAGGAATATCTCCTCATCTCCTCCATACACTAGGAATATATCCTTGGTTATTCTTATATACTTAAGGATAGCCATAATGTTAGGCCAATTTTGTTCACTTAGATCATATTTATATCATCCCACCATGCTCAATTCATAGGAAACATCAAATTTATTACATAACATGGCATAAATGATTGATCTTATCATCAAAGAGTCTGGGATTTTACTCATTATCTCTTTCTCTCATTGTATCTTAGGACACATTTTCTTTGAAAGATTTATACCATGTGACACTAGAACCAATCACCTATTGGATTGTTCCATAATAAATTTATTTAGTATTTGGTCAATGCATGTACCATGACTTAGTCCAAGCAGCCTCTTGGATCTATCATGAATAATCTTGATCCCTATAATATAGCCTATTTCACTTAAGTCCTTTATAGAGAAACACTTGTTTAACCAATCCTTAACAGATTGTAAGATCGATATGTCTTTTCCAGTAAGTAATATGTCATTAACATATACTAATTAAATAAAAACCACATTACCACTAAATCTCTTGTAAATACATGTCTCGCATTTGTTATTAATGAAACCAAATTCTTTTATAGATTTATCGAACCAAATGTTCCATGACCTTGATGTTTGCTTCCATACATAAATGGATCTCTATAACTTTCATATCCTTTTGGAATCACTTTGATTCATAAATAATTTTAGTTGTGTTATATAGAAATCTTTCTGAATGTCCCCATTAAGTAAAGTTGTTTTAACATCCATCTTCCAAATTTCATAGTCATGGTAAGCTATGATAGAAAGTATAATTATAATGGATTTAAACATGTATACTGAAGAAAATGGTTTTTCATAGTAAATGCCTTGATGTTGTTTAAACCCTTTATCCACTATCCTTTCCTTATAGATACTTTATTTACCCTCCATGTCCAGTTTTCTCTTGAATACCCATTTTCACCCAAAAGGTTTTACATCAACTGTAAGATCAACTAGAACCCAAACTTGGTTCTGATACATGGAATCTATTTCAGAATTCATGGATTCTTTCCATCTTATAGCTTATGATCTCTCTACTACCTCATTATAGGATATATGTTCATTATTTTCAACCAATAATGATTCATCATATTTAGTGACTAGAAAAATATATATATCTATTGCTCTCTTACCTCTTTAGTTCTCATATGCAATACTTGTGTTTCAGAAACTAATTCTTCCATGGGTACTTATGGAATTTTTTCTTGTACCAACTCATTTGTATCTTGATCATCAACTTCATCAAATTCAATCTTGCTCCCACTATCCTTCTTGAGTATAAACTCCCTCTCATTAAAGACATCTTGTCTGAAAATAATCACTTTCTTGTCTAATGGGTTTTATAGGTAGTATCCCTTTGTTTCCTTATCATACCCTATAAAGATAAACTTTGTGCCTCAGGCTATTAATTTTTTTATTTATAGGGCCTTAACAAACACCTTGCACCCCATACATGTGTATCTAACAAAATGGGTTTCTTTCTACTCTATTCATCAAATGAAATTCTATTTTCCCCATTAGTTGTTACTCAATGGTTTTTAATGTATATCCCTAAAAGGATAATGGAATATCTACATGAATCATCATTTAACTTACCATATATAGCAAGGTATGGTTCCTCCTTTCACTAACACCATTCCAATAGGGTGTGTAAGGTAGAGTGAGTTGAGGTAGAATCTCAAACTTCTATAGAAATTCGATAAACTCTTGGTTAATATATTCACCACATCAATCTAATTGAAACTTATTTATCTTCTTTCCAAGTTTATTCTCTACTTCATTCTTGAATTCTTAGAATTTCTCAAAGGACCTTGACTTATAAATCATCAAGTACAAATATCCATATCTAATCAAGTTATGAAGTAAGAATAACCAACTCAAGATTATATTAGAAATGGTCCACACACATTAGTGTTTACTAAACCTAGAAGCTCTGTGTCCCTTTCACCATTTCCACCAAATGTTGGTTTGGTCATTTTTCTTTATAAACAAGTAAGACATGTTTCAAGTGGTTTTATCACAAAAGATATTAAATAGCATAAATAAACAACTTGATATACATTTTTCAAATTCCTCTTATTTACATGACTAATAAGGTGATGCCACAACTATATGTTATATGACTCATGAAAACATGATTCTTTATCAATTTTCAATAATTTTTTTCATAATTTAATATATAAAATCGTTATTTAAATGTGTCATACCATAACATATGTTGTCTTTCTAAAAGAAACAAATTTTATTCCAAAACATGAAAATATAATCATCTGTATTTAGTAAGGATATAGAAATTATGTCCTTGGTAATAATCGGTACATAATAACAGTCTCTTAAAACTAATATCATTTCTATTGGCAATGAAAGGTGGTGGTCTTCAATGGCTAGAGCATCCATTCTCGCGCCATTGGAAGCCCACAAATCCACCTCTCCTCTAGAAATAATTCAAAATCTACTTGGTTCCTATATTTATATACATATTTGAGAACCCAAAGTTTTATATAATACCCAATGAGTAGATATTGAAAGATTACACTCAATAATGAATGTGCCTTTAGCTTCCCCTTGCTTTTAGGTGTATTTCCTCTTCCAGTGGCATTGCTTACCACAGGAAAAACACACAGATTCCTTTTTATTCATATACCTATAGATATTTATATTATTGGAAGGGTTTTTATCAGGAATTTTATACTTATTATGAGTCTTGGTCCACTTTGACATATTCTTCCTTTTCTTATTCATCCTAAGGACTAAAGGTTTTTCATGCCCTATGTCTATGACACTTGGAGAATCAGAGTAAGAAGTTATGAAAGACTCTTCTCATTATTTATCATGTTATAAATAATTATAAAACTAGATAAGGACTTTAATGGTGAGGAAATTATGAGATCTATGTACAACTCATATGGAAATTTAATCCCCAAGATATCTAAACATTCAATGTATCCAATAATATTGACTACATGAGTCCCATTGATATATTCATTTCATGAATGTATTTTATGGTGTTTTAATATATTTATTTCAATATTTAAATGATTATTCTTGAAAATTTGTAAATTTTTTAACTCCTTTTTTGTTTTTTGGAAGGATACAATAGATTATTGAAAAATGAGAGAAAAATTTACACTTTTTGCTGCAAGTGAAGTGAAGTGGCATGATACCAGATTTTTTAGGATGATCATGGAGAACTTAAAATTTGCATGACTAAATAAACAAGGAAAAACAAGGCTTAAAAATCAAAAAAATGACATTACACATCATTTAATCATTACACATTATGAACTGGTACAAGTAGTGAAAGAGATACAAGGTGTGAAGTGGAGGAAAGTATCCAGAAGTGAAAAAGACATATGTCATGGCATGACGCATATTTGTCACATTGTGAAATAAGTGAAGATGTCCTAAAAGACCACATATAATGATTTTGGTACACATAGTGCAATATTTACATTTCATGTAAACTTTTCACATCGTTTAAAAGGTCGGGATGAGATTAAAATGGCCATATTCGGCGTATCTTTATTTTTTGACATGTTTTTAGAACTGGGACCTCCCCATGACCACTTTTTTACCATTCCTTAATGACGATAAATAATTTATGATCCCATATGGACTCTATAAATAGAGGTAAAATATTCTTCTTTGAAGGATATCCTGAAGACCAAAGCTTGGAGCGAGAAGTTGTGTTGTGCAGGGTCCTCCCCAGTTTCATCTCTGTTTTCATTATGTTTTCGTTTTATTTACTCCTTACCTGTTATTAATTCATCACTAGTATGAGGGTATAAACTCTCCTTATACTATGGTTATGTAATAGAAGTTTGAAGTTGTTTTTGGATTGATTTCTTTTCCTTTATTCATGTATTTAGTTTGATGCAATTCTTTAATCAAATTCTAATCTCTTTATTTTACTTTTATCATGACCATTGGTATTTGAATCCAAAAGGACCCATAAAATTGCACAACTAAAAACCTTAAAGGATTCATGACCATGGTCAAATTTAGTATAATTGGGTTTAAAATTGGTATCGATGCAAACTCGATTTGGAAAAAACCCTAAATTGTTAGACCAAGGGAAATAGGAGATTGTTGCATCAAGGAGGAGATACCATGAACATTGGATCTTCCTTGTCTTGACTCCAACACCAAACATGGATTAATTTACTTGTTTTATAATATCCAATTTCACATGAACCATGAAATTACAAAACCATGGAACACTTTTAAACTTCTGTTCAAACTAATCAATCAATCTAATTCATCTTCATTTTTCTTTATTCTTTCACTTTCTCAATAATATTTCACAAACCAATCAATATATTTTGATTTTGTATTTTACTTTCTCAAAATAAATCAAACCAATCTTTTCTCTCCTCTTTATTAAATTAAAATTAACTGATTATTTTTAAAGCCTAATCAAACTAATTCACCATCTCTATGGGTTTAACCTTGACCTAATGATTTAATATTCCTTAATTAATTAAGTAGTAGAGTTTGAGTTTTTATATATTTTTATTTTGATTTGACCTATTAGGAAATAATGACACCCCAAAGGTGCGTAAAAACTAGCACCATTTATGAGGAAGGTTTATTTTTAGTTTTTAGTTTTTTAATTTTGTTTATTTAAATTCCTATTTTTATGTTTGGTATTTTTTGATGCAATTCTTAGATTAAAATCATTAATGAACAACTATAACACTAAATCAAAGAGAAAATACATCATTGAGGCCAATCCTCATTCTAAACCAAGCCCATAGAGTAAATTCATTGCAAACATGGTGGGTGTGGAGAAACATCTAGCAATTGGAGGGGTTCTTTAAAGAGATCAGGGGCCACAAACGCTCATAGAATATGGACGTCCATCGAAGATGGGATTGTAATCGTGTATCATAGAACCTCATATTTCTGAAAACCACTTAGATATCAAGCCTTAAATAACTTCAATGATCTCAAACAGTGTGTAATTCACCAGACAGCCACATGAACATCCAAACAAGAATCTAGGAAGCTTTTTTAAGCTCTACGACGCATTAAAATTCTAGAATGTCTCAAGAGATGTGTTTTCCAATTTTAATTACATGAGAGAGCTCGATATTGGATCAAAATTCTAATTGTACATTCCATTACTACATGGAATGAGTTTTCCCATAACTTTCTCACCTGCTTCTTTTCACCTTCCAAATCAAGGGACATATGGGTAAACATTCAAAACTTTTTTCAAATTAAAGATGAATGTCTATATTGTTCCTAGGAATTATATAGAGATATGAATAAAAAATCACCCTATAATGGTATATAGATATGAATACTGATATAAACATTATATAAGGGTTTTTCGTAGGTAAACAGGTTAATGCTTGATGTCGTAGCTGGAGGATCATTAATGAAGAAGTCACATGAAGTGAGCTATAACTTGTTAGATGAAATAGAAATTAATAGTTTCCAATATTAAAGATAAGGAAGGTAATGAAAATCCATTCACACAATCAAAACTAATGACTAGATGGAGGCATAGCAGGAATCATTAACCAAAAGATATAAATCATGATGGGACAATAAAACCCCCAAGATATGTTTATAGAAAATGAAAATTATGATGATTTAAACCATGGTAATTAATTTCAGGGTTGGCGGCCTCAATAAAAACTTGGAAAATGATGTCAACAAAGGCCATAAGGGTACTAGTAAAAAGCACCCCAAGGGCCCACATTGACGATCCAGATCTATACATTAAAAGAGATGATGGCCACATTCATGACCACAATCAGGGCTATACTCAAGGGAATAAAATAATATTCAATGAACCAAAATGATGCATTGAATAATTTGGAGAATCATATTGGCCAAATTTCTAACCATATCATAGTGAGACCCAGAGGAGCGCTACTAGGATTCCCTAAAGTACTCATTCATGAAGATATAAAGTTTTACTACTTATAAGTTGGAAAAAACACAATGAAGAGGTATATAGTTTTTAGGACAAAAACCAGTGGAATTAAGTGAAAAATAATATTAAAATAGCAAGGAACAAGTGTTTGAAGAAGTTGAATAAGAATCACCTTAGTACAAGCCAATACTTTCATTTCTAGAATGAATGACACAAGTAAAGATCAATGCATAGAAAGGTAAAGTTTTGGAATGATTTAAAAAAATCATATGAATATTCATCTTTTAGAAGCTCTCTCAAATATAACAACCTATATAAAATTTATGAAAGAGATGGTGACCAATAAGAATAAGTTGGAAGATATTTGAACCGTTCCACTCACATAAGGGTGTTAAGAGGTGGTATCAAGATACCTGCCTAAGAAGAAACACAATCTAGGTAGATTTTCAATTCTTATCTTTATCAGAGGTAAAAAAATGTGGAAAATATTTGTGTGACTTTGGTGAGAGTGAAAAAATATCATGTCATACACGACATCCAATAGTTTGGGACTGGAAGGCCTGAAGCCTACAAGAGTCTCACTTTAATTATCAGACTCAACATTAAATTATCCCTGATGATTTATCGAGGATATCCTGATCAAAGTTGACAAGTTTATATTCCCTAAAAACATCCTAGTGTCATATATGGAAGATGATATAAATCCACTCATTCTTGGGAGACCATTTTTAGCCACTAGGCTTGCACTGATCGATGTCCAAAGTGGAGAAATTTGTGTGAGATTTGTTTATGATAAAGTAAGTTTCAAAATCCACCAAGAAATGAAGAGATATGATGTAAGAGAGGATGATGAGTTTGGATAAGAAAATAAACCTAAAGTTGAGGTTGTTTTTGAAATTTAATCAGTTCACAGGTTAGTTAATTTTTTGAAAGAGGATTCTCAGCTGAAGAAGAAATAGAAGATGAGGACCAAGTTCACTGACACCAGAGGAGAAACTGAATCCACCTCATTTGAGAAAGGAAAATAGGTATGGATGGTTCATGAACTTCTATTTAGTTCAGTTGGATTGAGGGATAAATGGTGTATTGGTTTAATGAAGATTAAACAAGTACTTCCATTAGGAAGAATTATTTTGTTTAGAGAGGAAGAATAAGGGATGAACAATGTTGATAGAAAAAACTGAGGCCATTTATGGATCCTGGCTAGGTAAAAAAATTCAAACATTTGTCATGTAAGGTGAAGTTTAAGAAGGTGAGGTTGAGCTAACAATGGTAAACAAAAGCTCTTTCAGGAGGAAACCTAAGTTTTTTTCATTTTTATTTATTTATTTATTAGGAACCAATGATATTGATTAAAATATTTCAAAATTCATTGATAATGGCTTGTGGTTTCACCTATTTATTTTTAATTTGCAAGACCATCAAGACCCATGCCAGAAGCAAGTAGCAAGAAACATAAGAAGAGGTTTCAGGGCAATTTCATGTTATGAGAGAAGTACAAATCGTGAACTGGTAGATGCAGTACCAATACAGCTAACTTCAAAGAAAAAATAAAAGGGGGTAAGCATTTAAATTCATAATTTTTCCATTTTATTCCACACATTTAATTAGATATTTTAACTATCAATTGCATGACCTGCATTTGATTATTACTTCAATAAACCAAACTAAGAGACATGAACTACTAATATAATTACAATGCCATGATTAAATTTCTTTGTCAATAAATTTGAATAAAAAAAATGGGAAAAATAATTAGTATGAATAATCATGTGGATTAGGATTTGAAAAATAATGATTTAAGGAGAATGTTAATCATTATAAATAAGATTTATTAGATATTTTTGCATGCTTTGAATTTATAATATATTTTCATTAATTGATTTAATTATTCAAATGCATTGGCATAAGTGATTGAACCAACCCTTTTTTATCATTCCCAATACATCCTATGAGATAATTTTTTCCATTATTTCTATAGTATATTTCTTGAGAAACTCTAGAATGATTTCTTATAGAACATGATTTGCATCTTATCAAAGCTATTAATGAACGGAATCAATTTCAAAAATTACTGAGGCATTTTTTTATTATCCCTTATCCTGAGAACCACCTTACATTAATATTTTTTATTTACCATAGAATCCATGAACAAGATTTTTAGGTAATATCTATTATATAATCTCATGTTATACTTTCCTACCTTTCTTTAAATATTTTTCCTGATTATAAAACATAAGAGTGGGGAAGATGGTGACTGGTGAAAGGGATGTATGTTTTGTAATGAATAAGTGTTGGGGAAAATTTCATGATATTTGGGGAAGGCACATTCATTGTATTTATTTCACACCCTTTTGAAAAAAAAAATAAAAAAATAAACAAATAGAAAAAGAAAAAAATGTGTTGTGTCTAGGATAATTCAAAAATATCCATTGCTTGACTGGTGATCTTGTTATAACAATCACAAATAGTATTTTGAGGAGATCGTTTGGGGTTGGGTAGTGGTTGTGAGAATTTTCTCTAGCACCAATCCCACACTGACTCTCCAAGATTACTTGTAAAAAATTCATTCGAGATATCGTATCTCTCTTTTATCACCTTCTCTTGATAAATATCTTTAAGGTGGTACATCATGATATACACATACATGTCCACATATTGTTTTAAATGATCATTGGTCATGGATGATAGCATTAAAAATTGAACATTTTTGTTATCATTCAAATTTTTCTCATAGAGAGACAAATATTCCTCACTAGCCTCTTTACCAGGCACTTCAGAAATGGGTTCTTCCAGCACATACAATTTCTTTTCATGGTGTAGGATAGCATATAAGTTCCTTTTCCATTACTATAAATTTTTTCCTATGATAAGGTTATCCTTTTCAAGTTTGGATCATATTGATATGTTTTAAGTCAAATTTATTGTCATTTATACAAATAAGAAAAATAAAATTTTAGTACTTGATCATATTAAGGTAGATAGATAAATATTATATTATATTTATTACAGTCCCACTATTTTATAGAAACCCAATGTCCCTTACAATTGGATTATGAATATCCTATTTCTTGGACATTCTAGTGGTAAGGATCTATATTCCCCTTCTCATCACCACAACTTTGGTTGATCAAGCAATTTAAATGGTTTTAGGTAGGCATTACAAATGATAACTACATTAACTCATTGTTCCTTAATATGTTGAGTGGAATCCCCAATATTGAAATCCTTAAATTGGATTTACTCAACATTTATCTCTTAGTTACATCAAGTCCTACTTTGGTAGTCAACCCTTTATGTGAACTAATTTCATTCAACCCAAAACATCAAGTTATAATTATCTGATAATTGAAATCACCTCAACTTTAGTCGGTCAAAAACTTTTAACTATGGTTCGATTTAAACTTAAATAGTGGAAGTTTATACCGACTTAATATATATAATTGAGGGATTTTATCTTTATGTGTTAATTTTACATTTTATCTTTATTACATGAATATTAATATTAAGTGTATTTACTTAGGTGATTAACCATGTCTTAGATAAAATTTATGCATAATACAATTTATTTTAGTTCTATCTTGCATGCTCGTTAATTCATTAATTTAATTGATCACAACAAAACATCCATAGTTCATTTAACCATGCAACTTGAAAGAAATAAAATAATAATTAAATTGGTATGATTGTGATATTTTACTAATGATTAATTTATCTAGAAGATGATAAACTAACCCTTGAACTGGGGGAAAATATCTTGAACCATTTTATGGTTTGGGTTGTAGCTTTCCACCTGTCCATTTATGTATCCCTTATGGATTGTTTTCTCCTTGACTTCAAAATTAAAATTTCTGCACAATATTGGGAGCTCCATCTATTACATGTGCTTTTATTCACTTGCAAGTGAGGAGAACCAAAGGATTAGTTAAGGGTTTTACATAAAAGAAACCATGGGCTCACAGGCCCTTACATAAGGAGAGGAGGGATGACACGAATTCCATCAATTTAGTTTAATAATAAATTAAAAGGAAACCAATCACATATTAATGTTTGTTTTACACTCATGATCATCTAGAAACAACAATGAATTACACATTTAATAAAATTAACATTTAATTATAATTATTATTATTTAAGATAAATCGTACTCGAATCAATTAATTATCTACTTTAATTAATCAATTATTTTATCTTAATTATCATCCAATTTTTATATTTATATTCCCATACATTATAATTTTAAACAAATTAGATAAATTTATATAAAATTAACTATGTACAAAAACTTGTACCTTGGAGGCAACACGGCGAGTACCCATCCGAACTACCCAGCATGTAGTGTGCATGTATATTGTTTACTCACATGGAATGTTTCATACATGACTTATCACATCTCTACTACAAATTGGGAAAAATACAGCATTATCCTTTATCAATGATCATAAAGGTCCCCCTTTATCAGTGTTTTTTAGCACCGATAAAGGTCCCCCTTTATCAGAGATTTTTTTTAACGCTGATAAATGGTGGTTTTATCAGTTCTAAAAAAGTAATTATAAATATATCCTTTATCTGTGCTAGAAAAAATTGTTGATAAAGGGTGGGCTTTATCAGCGCTAGCAAAAAGCACTAATAAAGGGGGAATTTTATAAATGTTTTTTTTTAGAGTAGATAAAGGTTGCCCTTTATCAGCAATTTTTTACTAGCACTAATAAAGGGTATATTTTATAAAAAATATGTCATTAAAAATAATATATTAATATATAAATATATTTATATTTATATAATTATAATATATTTTATTAAATATGATTTAGATAAGGATAAATACGCATTTACACTTAATATATAAGATATTTAGTGAAAATGGATTATAGAATGATTTAAAAAAATATTATTAATTAATAATTGTCTAATTATTATTGATTAATAGTTATTTAATAAAAATTGGATGATATAAAAATTCAATAAACTAATTAATGATCTAATATAAGTTGAAAACAAGACTTGAACTTCAAATGACCATAAATTTTGATCCATGTGTCTGTTTGGGCTCTAACACATATCAAATTAAATCTTGAAAAGAGATCTTCATTATGCTGATAGGGAGACCTTGGTCACTATTTTTTATGTCAAAAAAGGCCTAAATGGAATCCAAAACTAGTTTTTTATTTGGGATACCCTAATTTTTTAATATTTGATAGTATGTTAGCTTTGTTTAAGTGAGTCTTCTTATCCAATTTTAGTGGAAACAAAATTTATTTTTAGGGCTTACATTCATATAGATATTATGGTTTTGAAATTTTATCATTTTTCATATTTTAGTTTTATTTAAAATTTAATATATGCATATTTTATTATATTTACTTATAATAAATCAATTGTATAAATACATATTTAAACATATTTAAATAAAAATTTATTTTTTAATATATAAATCAAATGTAAATAAATATATATTATTCATTTTGTTTAAATTAAAAAATTATCCATTTTATTTATCTTATAAAAATGCATTAATATGTATATATATATATATACCTATATAAGAAATGCTTATATATAAACATGTGTGTGTCAATAAACAAATATATATTTATATGTATATTATAATATATGTAAATAAATGTGTGTGTGTGTGTGTAAATATTCATACGTGTATGTGAGAAATTTAAATGTATACTTGTGTGTGTAAATATGTGTGTGTGTGTGTGTCAATATTATGTATATACATCATATATAAATGTATTCTTATAGATATATCATTATCATTAAATCTAGTATATAAATGTATTTACAGTATTTATAAATACATTATGAAAAAATTATATCTTAATATACAATTACATGTAAATATGTAGAAATATATATATGTAAATATATACACATATTAATATATATGTCATGTATAAAATTTATATTTCAATATATAGACATATTTTAAAAATGCATTTAAAAATAATTATATAAATCATGTATAATTAATTATTATCCATTTTATTTAAAATAATATCTAACCATTTTTTATACATTACAAAAATATGTGAATATATATATATATACTTATACAAATATATATATAATGTTTATATATACAAATGTGGGTGTATTAATAAACATATATATTTATATTTATATTTATATTCTAATATATATAAATGAATATTAATATACAATATATTTAAATAAATATAATTGTGTATATATATCATACACTTTTAAATATATATGAATAAATATAAATTTCATAAAATATAAAACAAAACAAATTTGACGGAGTGGTAAAAGGCATCAACTGGAATAAGGGGGGTCACAAGATCATGTTTGGGCATAAGAGGATATTTAGGGGAGAATTCTAGCTCTAAGGAAGGGTAGGGGTGCATAATGGCAGTTAGGGAGTGGAAATCGATGATAAAGGGGGCTGCGAACATTGAGAAAGGGGTGTTGGGGTGCGTGAAAAAAATAATTTTTTTCAACTTTTTTATCAGTGCTAAAAAAGAACTGATAAATGGTGGATTTATTAGTGTTTTTTATCACTGATAAAGCCACCATTTATCAGTTCTTTTTGTGAGCACTAATAAAGGTTGTCTTTTTACATCACTCGCAATATCAGTGCTTTTTTAGCACTCATAAAACTTTTTTTTAGCACTATTCAAGGGCCGATTTGTAGTAGTGTGTAATGTCATGGATTGTACATTGTAAAATTAATAACACACAAATTACATGGTATCTACATACCATGTTATGTTTCAATTCTTATAGAGTAATGAGTGTATTACAACTTATACATGATATGTATTTATAAACATTACATAGAAATTAATTAGGCATTTAATATATATATATTTAATTCATCACATGGAGTGCACATAATAAAATTAATAACATGAAGAACATATGTTAATATCATTTAATCCATATAATAAATTAATTTTAATTTTTCATAATTTGGTATTATACACGGCGTGTACTATCTAGCAACATGATGTGTATATTTCTCATCATCTTTACATGGAACACACCTAGGGACTCGGTGTGTAACTGTGCCATAGAAAATAGTGAAGTGCACGATGTTCACATGGGCTACACGGCATGTGGTCTCCAAGTTATATGGTCACCAATCAACTAGGACATGTAAGAAAACACACGGCTTATCTTTGACTAATAGACTACATGTTGTGTACGATGGTCACACGTTGTGTAGTATGGATAACCATGTGCTAGGATAGCCTAATCAATACCCAGTTTATTTAAATACACATTATGTGTAATAAATTCACACAACTCTAATTTATTTTAAATTAATTCATGGTGCATTGAAAACGGGTACACAACATATACTAATGGGCTCTATGGCGTGTACTCTTGTGTTACCTGGCCAGAACCCTCAGCACCTATGGATGATTTCTTTGAATGTATTTCATTCATAAAATTAATCAATTTTATTATATTTTCATGAAAAATAAATAAATAATATCAGATCTCATTATTCATATTAAATAAAGATTAAACTGGAATTGAAAACTAATGATAAATGCATAAATCAATCGATAATTTTTAAATAATTACAAATAATTATGTGATCCCTCTTATAACACTTGACAAATCTGGGCATAGTGAAAGTAATGGATGGGACATGATCAACTCATAATTTTTGTCGTAATCTATATTTAATCTAAGATGTACATCTTTGATAAACTTTGTGACTAATGAAATTGAATCAAAGATTAATTAATGAGAAAAACACTGAAACCAAAATGTTGGATCATCTCATATTATTTATAATTAATTTGAGTAATTAAGAATTACCATACAATGAATTATTTTATTGGTGATGGATCTAAAAACATCTCTACATCCTATTGTCGTTATGTTGTAGTAATCAAGAATAGATTACCTCCAGTGGTGATCTACATGTGTTCCATGAACCTCTGAATGTTGTCATAGGAATATTTGGGTTCTAGCATGGTAGATCTTAATGATTTCATTATTCACCTTTTATTACCTTGAGAATCACTTCAAGAATGATTCTTCTTGATCTCTCTAGACTTAATATTGGAAGGTAGAGGAGGATCACTCACCTTTCTTGAGAGCATTCTTGGAGAATGAAACTCTCTATAACTTCAAGAGAATTCTCTCTGGATGTTGTTGTGCATAAAAACTGAAATAATAACCTATAATAAAATAATATAATTAGGTTTATATACTTATAGAGTTAGAAAATAATATTTTAAAATATGAACTTATTTTTTTAATCCATGTGGAACCCTGTGTCTATAATAATAATAATATTATTATTATTATTTCTTGACATGTGTTAAAATCACAAATTAAATTAAATGTTATTTATTCAAATAATATTCAATATATATTATTTCTCAACATAACTAAAACTAATTCCATAATTCCTAAAAAATATTTATGAAACCATTAATAATAACTATTTAATTAATAAATAAATATAACTATATTATTTTTCAATAAATAAATAAATATTATATTCAATAAATACAAAATAAGTATTTATTAAATATTCTGATTAAAAAATATTCTATCAAATAACTGGTGATGGAATATATATGATCTAGAAAATATTAATAATTATTAAACCATGTGTGAGAATAATATTTATTTAACTTGTTAAATAATAAATAATATTATAATTTGACTAAGGTTCAGGATACACTTAGTGTTTGAATATCTAGGCCTCTTTCTCAGTGGCCTTAGGTGACGCAGACCAATGTCTAATGTTAATGTTTAAAAACACACCATGACACCCATAGAGAAAAAATTTAATGTCATAACAACAAAAAACCTCATACGGACGCTTACTTTGTAATATAATCCTTTTATTGTGATGTCTCTAATCAAGCATATTGTATGTTGGTGCCATCAACCTAAGTGCTTGATTTCTATTTATTTGATTTTTTAGAAATTAAACTTTCTTTCAGAACACCATGACCATGGATTTATTTAGAATTTATCATTTATATCAATGGACCTTAGATATCAACTTCAGTTTAAAACAAAAGGGACCAATCCTTTCTCACATTATTCATTAATGCAATATTACCTATAACGCACCCAACATATCCTACTTCACCATGAACATACATCATCATAGTTTTTTTAATACATAAAAGAAAAAGACTAATAACATCCATTAATAATATTATTAAATTATATAGATCAATATATGAGTCCAAAGATAGGAACATCCAATGACATATAAATGTGGATTTCTTACTGGCGGGTCTCGTTTTCGTAATTTCCTATACTAGAAATTACCAAGAGGGTAAACCATGAGAAGGTGTCTCAAAGTACTATTAGTCTCTACCATTGATATCCTATATCATTTTTCCCCACAAATGATGTCATCTGTCTATAAAACATATCTATTTAAGAACACTATTGTGGCACTTCTAGGTTCTCATAATAGAAGGGAACTACTATAACCTTTCAGTGAGACGGATAATCTTATGAAATTTTCACATACTATGTTATGTAGAAGAACAATATTTATGTGATAATTGATTTATTAATATTCAAAACAATGAATACAGATAATTATAAAGTATATAGAAGTTGATTCTAGGGCACCAACTCCAATAAGAGTCATGTTCTCTATTTGAAATTGGGTCATTAGAACTCGAATAATAACTATACTTGTTATAATCTAGTAGTTTACTAGTTTATGAATCAAACACTACTACAAAATAGGCCTTTAACAATGCTAGAAATGTCCTTTATCAGTGCTAGAGAAGCACTGACTACCGGAGCAAGATTAAGAGCTCCATTATTTTATCAATTCTTTTATTTAGCACTAATAAAGGGGACCTTTATGAGTGCTTATAAGATAATTATTAAAGGGTACTTTTATCATTGTTTTTAAATGCACTGATAAAGGACCACTTTATCAGTGCTCTTTTTAGTGCTGATAAAGGACCCCTTTATCAGTGTTTGTAAAAGCACTGATAAAGGGGCATGTTGTAGTGTGTTGTAATAGCACACTACATCACCAGTGCAATGTGCTATAAAAGAACACCATAGCACCAGAAACACCACTATATATCAACAAAATCAATTACCAATATATAATTTAAATTGAATGAAATTTATAACATAATTAAAAGAAAAAACACTATATTATAGACATTTAAAACATTAATTTATACAATTACTTAAATAAAGATTTTTAAATACATTCAAAAACATAAAAGTTCTTTTTTCTTTTGATCCTATACCTGACTCATGATATTTTGAAACAAACGACCCCTAATCAAGCAAAATAATTCATCAGAATAAGAAAATAGTTCTTATGTTAGTAATAATATAAAGAAATAAATTAATAGAAAATGTTAATTTTAAACTAAATTTTGAGTCATGCCAAAAACATTGTGTATTGGATTGAGTTACAGTTTATTCTTACATGTCATGCCATTTTGTATTCATATTCAATAATTATCTATGTAAATATTAATTAAATAATTATAAGATAAATCTCCATGGGGGAAGCATAGTGGTTGCATCCTGTGTGGTGTTTAAGAGGTCTCAGTTTTGAGCCACCCCATGCGCATTTAGGTAGGTTTTTGTTTGTTTATTCCCCATCCCATGACCGATGTAATATAAATAATTATAAGATAAAAATAATAAGTAAATAAATTAAGTAATAGAAGATAGAATGATGAGAAAAAAATCTAGGCTTGTTTTCTTGGTTTTGGTGATGTGATGCGCATTTTAAACTAAAATGACACTTATATATTGAAAAAATACACTTGGATTCATACCTGTCACATCATGAATAGAATTGAGGTTTGGATGATTCCTAAATTTCTCAAATGACTTATGGATCATTTTCCTAAATCCTCAAAACATTTTGAATGTGTTTTCTCAGTTTTGAGTACATCACTTCTCTTTTTCACTAAAATGCCATTTTAAACTGGAAACACACACTTTGACTCATGTTGGTCACATCGTGTGTTAGTTTGACATGATATTAATTCTCACATATCAAAAATTAATTATGAATCATTTTCTTAAATTATCAAGAAAATATGGGTGCATTTTTTCAGTTTTCAATGAGTGACACTTTTTTAACTAAAATGTCAATTTTTAATTGATAACGGATACATTGAGTCATACTGGGAACATATTGTATCGAATTGATGTTTGGATGATTCCTATATTTCAAAAGTGACTTATGGATTATTTTTCTAAAGTATCAAAACAATCTGAATGTGTTGGCTTGATTTTGAGAAGATCAGTTGTCTTTTTTTACTAAAATTGAAATTAATTTTAAATAAAAAGACATACTTTGAGTAATACCGGTCACACCGTGTGTTGTATTGAGGTAATGATGATTCATACACATCTCAAATGACTTATTTATCATTTTACTATAGTTTAAAAATAATATGAATGTGTTTTATCTATTTTGTGTATGTCACTTGTCTTTTTTACTAAAATGTCATTTTTAACTGGAAACATGCACTTTGACTCATATCGATCACATCATGTATTGGTTTGATGTGAGACCGGTTCCTACATGTAAAAAATTAATTATGAATCATTTTATTAAATTATTAATAAAATCTGAGTGTGTTTTATCATTTTTCAATGAGTGACACTTTTTGAACTAAAATGTCGATTTTAAAATAATAATGGAAATATGGTGTCATACCAGGCACATCATGTATCAGATTAAGGTGAGGATGATTACTAAACATAAAAATTACTTATGGATCATTTTCCTAAAGTATCAAAACAATACAAATACATTTCTTGGTTTTGAGTAGGTCAGTTTTCCTTTTTACTAAAATTGATGTCAATTTTAAATAAAAAGACACACTTTGAGTCATATCGGTCATAATGTGCATCAGATTGAGGTACGGATAATTCATACACATCTAAAATGTTTTATGTATCATTTTCCTAAAGTATCAATACAATATGATTGAATTTTATTGGTTTTGAGTGTGTCACTTTTCTTTTTTACTAAAATTTCATTTTTAAACTGTATACACATACTTTGACTCATACTAATCACATCATGTATTGGTTTTAAATGAGAATAATTCTCATATATCATAAATTACTTATGAATCATTATCCTAAAATATCTATAAAATCTGAGCATGTTTACTTGGTTTTCAGTGAGTGACACTTTTTGAACTAAAATGTCAATTTTAAACTGATAACAGACACTTTGAATCATATTGGGCACATCATGTATCAGATTTAGTTGTCAAAAATTAATTATGTATCATTTACATAAAGTATCAAAACAATCTGAATGAATTTTAATGGTTTTGAGTAGGTCAGTTATCCTTTTTAATAAAATTGATGTCAATTTTAAATAAAAAGACACACTTGGAGTCATACCAGTCACACTGTGCAACGGATTGAGGTTTGACTGATTCCTACACATCTCAAATGACTTATGTATCATTTTCCTAAAGTATAAAAATAATCTGAATGTTTTTTATTGGTTTTGAGTATGCCACTTGTCATTTTTTATAAAATGTCATTTTAAACTGGAAACACGCACATTGAATCATACTAAGAACATCATGTATTGGTTTGACATGAGCCCAATTCCTACACATAAAAAATGATTTAAATTTTGATTTTATAAATTATCAATAAAATCTGAGTATGTTTTCTCAATTTTCAGTGAGTGACACTTTTTTAACTAAAATGTCTAATTTAAACTGATAACAGACAGTTTGAGTCATACCAGACATATCGTGTATTGGATTGAGGTTCATTTTATTAATTTTTGTCACAAATGACGAATGGATCATTGTCTTAAATTATCAAAACAATCTGAATATTTTTTCTTAGTTTTGAGTATGTCAATTTTCTTTTTTACTAAAATTAATTTCAATTTTAATTAAAAAATAATCACTTGGAGTCATATCAGCCACACCATGTGTCTGATTGAGATGAGGATGATTCCTACACATCCTAGAGTCTCAAAAAAAATCCTAACTATCAATGTTACAATGATTTTGATTGCCTTTATTTTTTGAACTTCCAACACTTCATATTGAGTCGATGTTATTAGCTAAAAAATATTTCTCTCGTTTTTGAAATCCAAAGGAAGCTCATGTTCCCATTTTATCTTGAGAAGTCACAAAAATGGGAACATGATATTTCTGTACTTTTATGGATTTCAATAAGTAGAAATATTTTTTATCTAATAACATCAAATCAATATGCAGTGTTGACAGTTACAACAAACCACCTCACCTCGAACAAAATAATTCACCAGTATAAAAAACAATTATTATATGAGTAATACTAAAAATAAATAAATTAAACATAAATATGAAACAATACATTAATTATATGGAAAATGATTTTACAATGAAAACATTAAGATTACCTATGTGATTGAGTAGTGGAGAGAACTTGAAGTAAAGTGATAAATGTCAGCACTGTAGGGGTGAAAAGGTTTTGAGGGAGAAGAAGTCTATGAGAGTTTTAGTTTATAAAGGCATGAAAGATGGACAGACCACCCCAACTCAAACAAAATATTCCACCTATATAAGAAAAAAATTCTTATGTGTGTAATATGAAAAAGAAATAAATTAAACATAAATATGGAACCATAAATTAATTCTATGTAAAATGATTTTATTGTGAAAACATCAAGATTGCCTCTATAATTGAGTAGAGGCAGCATTGTTGCTCTCCCTCCAAATGTAGTGGACTTAAAGGAAAGTGATAAATGTCAACACTATAGAAAGGCATGAAAGATGGACAGAACACCCCAACTCAAACAAAATAATCCACCTATATAAGAAAACAATTCTTATGTGAGTAATAAAAAAATAAATTAAACATAAATATGAAACAATAAATTAATTCTATGGAAAACTATTTTACTGTGAAAATATCAATATTAAATTTGTGATCGAGAAAAGGCATCGTCATTTCTCTTCCTACAAAGTCAGTAGAGGGAACTTAAAGGAAAGTGATAAATTCCAACACTATAGAAAGGCGCGAAAGATGGAAATACCACCCCAACTTGAACAAAAGAATCCAACTGCATAAGAAAATAATTCTTATGTGATTAATAATAAAATAGATAAAGTATATAATAACATTATATTTACAGTTTCCCAAAGGGTTTCCTTCATTATAGTTTGTTCTTCTGGGGGATTGGTAACATCATCATGTGTAAAATAAATTATCTGCATGAGTAGTCAAATATTTAATTTATATTATGTTAATGTAGTAGAAAATATATAATATTATGAGTAAAAACATGGTATATTAAAAAACACTTTTACCTTCCCATTGAACTATATTTTTTTAAAATGTTTTAGGTATTTGGTTCCTCTATCGAGAATAAAAATCCCCTCTTTATGATCCTCTATAATGTACAAGACATTATCTACATTGGGACTGACATGAACTAATTGTGATCTTCCAATGAAAGGGTTATCCATGATTGAATTTTCAACTGACCCTTTGTTTTAGTCATCAGCAAGACAATCGGCTAATTCTTATTTGCTGGATCTGAGACATAAAATATTTACACTTCTTGTGATGGAATTATGAACGTCTCATCTTTCTCCCCTTCCACACTGAAATCCATCTTCATAAATCTCATTTCATCAACTTTCACTATACTCATATTGTCAACCCATTTGAAACAGAAAATTGTCACTTGAAATGATGTATAATCCAACTAATATATCTGTTCGATAATGCCAAAATATGATGTATTTGCATAAATTGGATTTATATCCTTAGAACTAGATATGTGCATCGCTTCCACCACAAGCATAACACAACCATTTTGCATCATTATGAAATAATCATATTCTTTTATATATAACATATAACCATTGATTACAAAACCAGTATAAGATATAACATTTTCATTCGGTCCTCTGGCTATCCATTGAAGTCTTTTGGAAATTGAATTTAGATTTTTGGATAACTACTTGTAAATTTAATCTTATAAACATCCTATAAACTTTTGGTTATGTGTATTTGATATCCATCCTTCATCCCTTGATGGATTCAAATATCTAAGAATTTATTTCTGGGATTCAATGTATAGATCAACATATTCACTATTATGTAAAATGTAAAGGTTTTCTTGCTCCTTCTCTTTCAATTTAATTGTAACAACATCTCTTTTGGAAATACTTTCACCCATAAGGCATCCGCTGTGACAAAAATTTGGGAGATAGATGATGTCAGCATCTGATAGGTAATCAGTATATAATTTAATAGCTTCTTCAACAATATATCGTTTCGCCACACAACCTTCTAGACAACTTTGATTCTTAACATACCCTTTCAAAATCTTCATATACCGTTCAATGGGGTACATCCATCTGTAATAGATAGGACCACATATTTGAAACTCTCTAACCAAGTGAACCACCAAGTGGACCATTATATCAAATAATTATGGTGGGAAGAACATATCCAATTCACATAATATTACTTCAACCTCCTTATTCATGATTGGAAACTTCACCAAGTCTATAACTTTACTGCGTATGGCTTTGAAAAAGCAGGGTCAGGTTAATGTATGACATACATTTTGAGGCAGAATGCAATAGAAAACAGGAGACATCAAATATTATATCAAAACATGACAGTCATGTGATTTTAATCATTGTACCTTCAAATTAGTCATTGACATGAAATTTTTTATATTTGATTAATACCCCTCTATAACTTTTAGAATATTAAGGAAAAGACAAGTTTTCAATTTTTCCTGTCTGGATGGAGTGTAAGCTACTGGAGGAAGAAAAGTATGCCTTTTACCCTTCATCGGTGCCAACTCTTCCCTAATCTCCATGTCAATTATTTCCAACCTATCCTTGATGTCATCTTTCATTTTTTCATGAACATTTAGTAACATTACAATAACACTATCAAATACATTTTTTTCTACATGCATGACATTAAGAAAATGTCTGACATACAAACAATTCCAATATGGTAATTCAAAGAAAATTGATCACTTATTCCAACCTGATTTTGAAATGTTTTTTTAAAATGGTTTATCAAAAATAGTGTCAATATCCACTACTATAAATCCTACCTATACCAACAATTTGTAAAAACTATTAGTATAGGTCCCCTTTCCAAACATTTTTCCAAAACCATTGGGATAGGCCACTTTTACACCACTTTTCCCTATAGTTTTGGAAAACCATTGGGAAAGGGTATGGTTATCCCAATGGTTTTCCAAAACTATTGGGATAGGACACTTTGACACCACTTTTCCCAATGGTTTTGGAAAATCATTGGGAAAAGGTATGGCTATCCCAACGATTTTCCAAAACCATTGGAATATACCAGTTTGAGAACACCTATACCAATGGTTTTCGAAAACCATTGGGATAGACCATTTTTACAAGGGTACCTATCCCAACGATTCTCAAAACCATTGGTATAGGTACCCATATTTTTTATGAAATATTTTTTTGAATATCATCAAATAAATCAATATATAAAGTACATATATATATATCCAAATATATTTATAAAGGTAACTGTAGGATAGTGGTAAAGTCTTTGATATATAACATGTAGGTTGTGGGTTTAAACCTCTACTGTAATGTTTTTTTTATATTTACCTATCCCCATGCCAAATCACCCAATGGCTTCTTAAACCGTTGGTATAAGCTATTTTTTCATTAGTGGTCTTTTACTTTATTATACAATTGATCACCCATTACTAGAGATGGTGTTGTACCTTGTTCAATATTCCTATCGAATGATGTCATCCAGGATCGGTATTTATGTCATCGAGGTAAAAATTTATAATGTCCTAAAAACACAGTCTTTGAGGAATGTTTCAACCGAATAGAGTGTGTGTGTTTTTCACAAATAGGACACCCCAACATTTCTTTAATGTTATATCCTGAAAAATTTTCCATGAGCAGTGACGTCATTTAGTGTCCCATACAACGTGGACCTTAATGTGAATTATTCACTTATATTAGCATCATACATTGTAACACCTATATCCCATATCAATTTTGGATCTTTGATCAATGGATCCAAATAGACATCAATATCATTACTGGGTTTCTTTGTTCTAGATATAAGAAAAGACAACATAATGTATTTGCGCTTCATGCATAACCATGGTGGAAAGTTATAATTTACCAACATGATGGGTTATATACTGTGAGTACTACATTGTACACCAAAACAATTTATTCCATCTGTAGATAACGCAAGACAAAAATTTCTCACCTCATTTCCAAATTTAGGATACTCGTAATCAATTTTCTTTCATTAAGGAGAATTTTCTGGATGATGTAGGTTCCCATCTTTTATTATTGTATCTACAAGCCACGTCAATTGTCTCATGGTTTCTTGAAATCCATATAGTATTATAAACCATGGAATGATATAAAATTACCATACATATTTCGAAGGACTTGATTCATTTTTCTTGTATCAATCTACACCACACTTAGGGAATTTTATGAGTGATTCATGGTCATTTTGAAACAATATGCAATCATTTGGACAAGCATGTATTTTTTAGATATCATTCCCATTGAACGTAGCATTCATTTAGCATCATATGTTCGACGTGGTAGTTCATTTAATTCTGGTAGCATATCATTCAGGATACCAAGTAGTTCTGTAAATCTGGTGTCACTCCATCCATTGTAAGATTTCAAATTATATAAGTTCAATACCATTAACAATTTTTTGTATTTAGTAAAAATGATATAAAATGGTCTCTTGGAAGAAGTATTTAACTTCTCAAATGATCCATAAACCGTAGTATCATCTCAATTGGCATGCATGTTAGTTTTCCCCCGTGTTTAGTCCAGAATTTATAACTTTGATTTATTTTTTGACAAATTAAATGTTCTTCCAACTCTTCCGAACTATTTTTTCTTGAATAAAAACAATGTAAACATGGAAAATGGAATTGAGAATGGAATTATACATGATCTATTGAAAACTTTATGAACTCTTTAACTCCATCTCCATACTCTTTTATCAAACAATTAGTGTTCATCAATTTTAGATTCATATCCATCCTATTAAGTTCATAAAATATTAATTTTGTACAATAAATAAATAACTACACATAAGATATTCATTATCAAATGTGAAAGTTATAGAAAATTCTAATAAGGGAAACCCAATATTTTATTGTTTCAAAGAATTTCAGTATTCTTTAAAGAAAATGGGTAGTTGAATTTAAGAAAAGAATTAATCTACTATGGTAGGTGTTATCCTCTAAATTCATTCAGATGTGAAATTTATAGACAACTTTCATGCTCATTAGCTCATCTCCTGAACATTTATCATTTCATTTTGTTATTTGAAACACATACTCCATCTCTTGTGGACATGCACCTATGTTGCTTGAAATACTCTAAGTGATAGTCATCTATGGGATGAATACTTATCATAGTAGTACAAGCAACATAAAATAGATTGGGGATGAGTCTTAAACAACAAAATGCAATAACTATTCAGTAGATGAAACTAATGAGGATGAAAATTGTATATAAAAAGATGAGGGATAAGTCTCAACCAACAAATTGTAATAATAACTATTATTTGACACACATCAAGTCTTTCTTAAATCCCCTAAATAAATGAAAATATAATATTGGAAATTAAGAAGTAATAAGAAACCCAAATATGATAAACAAGAATAATAAACTCTCATTAAATTCACTAGAAGATATAAAAATGTATTGATAAAACATTTTAATAAATAAAGATTTATTTCATATACATGGATGGTAATCGGCGATTCCTAGGGGTGGAACCAATACATGTAGACCTAAAATGATGAATACCTAAAAATAATTTCTAATATATAGAATTTGATAACCTCCATTATATTTTTCAGAACAAGTGATGTAACAACCTAAAGAATTATTACATTTAATATTAATGGTATATCAAATATTTGAAAACATCTCAAGAATCTTGGGATGTCATATCGCCACATTGACCCATCCCAAAGATTCTAGGGAGGTCATCACATCAGATCTACCCATCTGAAGGATTCTATGGAGGTCATCTAATACACATTGACTCATCCTTAAGATTCTAGGGAGGTCCATAAAGAAGTTGGCATAAAGAAATAATACATGTCAATGAGATATATCACAAATAATGGAGAAAAACACACAAACCCTTTCAACATCTATCCCATACATACTAGCCTCTATTGAGACAGAATGAATCCCATGAGGTCACATTTTCTAAGTGGAATACCCTTACTTCACTCAGAAATCTAAGTGGAATCAAAAAATTAACAGATTTATAAAACATCACTCCCCATATAAATTCTCTATCAACTAAACAAATATGAAAATAACTAGACAGTTTAATATGTCAGGAAGCAGTCTCATAGGCTACCCAACCACCATCATGGAAATTGATACATACAAAATTATATAGATGATGTAAAATGGGATGGGACTTATACCATGTGGTTAATTCCACTATTTATCTAACGAAAATAAAGCATGATTCATCCACACTTTCACATGAATAAAAGAGTATCTGAAAAATCCCCCACATTAATTCATAGCTGTAATTGAGAAGGAAGGAGATGCTTTTATGGCCTGGGAGGGAAGCTGGGAAGGCTCACAGTATAGGTGTTTTGCACTCTAAAAATTTCAAGCATCAAAATGGATGATCTCCACAGACAAATCTCCAAAATGGATAACTCGCCACACTCACAGTTGCAAAACAGCCTCCACTATGACCAAAACCATTGATATTTTACACCCCAAGTTCCCCAAGAGAAAGTAGAGAAAGACTTGTGTTCGAGAGAAATTAGAGAAAGGCTTACGTTCGAGGCTAGGATTCATTTGACCCTTGAATAGTTTGAGACTTGGATTTGAGCCTTGGAATTATTCAAGCATTGATTTGAGTTCATGATTGGTTAGGGTTTTTTTAATAGATTGTGACACTTTTATCAACGCTTTTTTAGCATTGATAGAGATAGAGCTTTATCAGCGCTAAAAACGTTGATACAGATGTCTTGTATCAACGCTTATTACTTAAACGCTGATAATGGATTTATAATTATAATTATAAATATTTTTTTTGTAAATATATTTATATAATTATATATATTTAATAAATATATAAAAATATAAATATAGTAAATATATTATTTATTTAAATATAATTATTATAATTTTATAATTATTTAAATATTTTTTTATTTATAATTATATAAATAATTTTAAAAAAATAATATTTATATCATTATATATAATTATATATATATAGTAAATATATTCATTATTTAAATAAATTTATTATAATTTTAATAATTATTTAAATATATGTAATTATTTATTTATAATTCTATAAATACTTTTTAAAAAATAATATTTATTTATTTATAATTATAAATATATAAATGTATAAATATAGTAAATGTACATTTATAAATATTTTTTTACAAATATATTTTTAACGTTATTAATGAATATTTAATCTTATGTGCATACATGTTAAATATGAGTGAAATTGAATAAATTAAAAATGAGTTCACTTTAACAATATTGAAAAAATGGATAAGTTTAATTAATTAAATATAAATTATTAAAAAATGGATGTATATTGAAATAAAGATGAATACATATTGAAAAATATTAAAACATAGTATATATATATATAATAAAAATGCATTAATTACGTATATGTGAAATCAATATAACACATTTGATCTATGTTAAATTGAAAAATCAAATGACATTCAATTATGTCCATTACTCAATGCAATTAGTCAGTATTTCAATTCATATTAATTTTTAATTATAAACCATTATTCACTAAATATATGATTATTTAATGTAAATAATAAATATTTTGTATTATATAAATCATATTTATATACATTCATATATATATCTATATATTTAATATATACTATTTATTAACATTATCAATAATTATTTAATTAATAAAATGTTAAATATTTTTCTCAATTAACTTATTTTTAATTTTTATTTGTTTAATTTTCATTTGTTTAATTTTTATTTTGCATATATCTATATATTTAATATATACTATTTATTAGTATTAATAATTTATATATAGTATAATGAATTTATTCTTTTTTGTCAATAATTATTTAATTAATAAAATTTTTAATATTTTTTTAATAAACTCATTTTTATTTTTTGTTTATTTAATTATTTCATTTTATTCAGACCTTTATCAGTGCTAAAAACGCTGATAAAGGATCTCTTTATGAGTGCTAAAAATAAAGCGCTGAAAAAGTGTATCGCTTATCAACGCTAAAAAAAGGGCTGATAAAATGTATCATTTATCAACGCTTGTTTTAGTGATTATAAAGGTTCTCATTATCATCACTTTTTTCTAGTGTTGGTAAAGGGAAATGATGTTAAATGCATGTTTTGTAATAGTGAAATATGTGGTTGGTCGACCAGGCTGCTGAACATGTTGAACAACAACCTTGTTGATGCTTCGCTTGATGATAAGGTATAGCTTCTAAGTGCTTCCTTGTTTGAGCCTATGCTAGAGCTGAATGATGCCACGCTGATGAAGATGCTAGTTGGGAGGAATTAAAACAAGATGTTGAGGAATAACTGGTTGCGGTAGAAATTAATTTCATGGGCAGGTTGCAGAATTTTTTGGAGGACTTTACTAAAGTGACAAGGGTAGTGAGAGAAGGAGAAAGTAAAGAAAGACTGATAACGATAATTGACATATAAAATTAACAATTAAAGATGATGGGATTATTTCTTTGTAGGTGGGGAGAAATCATTCAACATTCATTCTTCCGATCGAGCATAGAGGACAGGGAACTGGGGAGCTAGAAATAGAAGCAATATTATTCTTCATATACGAGAAGGGAGTTGGAGAGAGGTCGATCAACTCGATAGAGTATCCTTCAATCTATTTTCTCTTTTCCTTCATCTCTTTTATTGTTGTTGTGAAATTATTATACTTCATTCATATACAAATGTCGATATGCTAAAACGTTTCTAGGGGAAATGGATTATCTTGTTATTCTTTCTCTACTTTGTTATTGTTGCATTCCCATGATGGGTTACCGATCTCTTCTTTTCCCTTGAAATAATCAATTCTTTTAAACTTTCAAGGTCAACAATAGTTGTCTTGATTAAAATCTTTAAGGTGTTAAGATACTTTCTTCTTGAAAACATCCTGACAATGAGTTTTTGAGATTAAGAGCGAGTGGTGCCCCAAAACTGAATGAAGATTTAGTTTAGATTTCCCAGACCTTTTTTTACAAGATCAAAGGAAACCCAATTCAATAATTGACAGTTTAGTTTCCCCTAGTTTATCAATTACCTGGGCCCTTTCTTCTATGATGTGTTGTTTGTTTCTATTTCTGATTCACCTTCTTTTGTTTCACTTTCACAACTTCACACGTGTTCTTCACCTCATCATCGTTGATCACACTTTTCATTTCACATCATTCACTTCCCTTGCATTTGTTTTAATGTTTTTTTTTCTTTTGGGGTTTTTTCTTGGACTTTCGCACAAACCTTCCTTGTGGGTTCAACCCTACTCGTTGCTATTTAGTTTTTCGTAGGAAAATAAATAATTTAATCGAGAGAGTTCAACAAACTCTCTTTAAATTTGGGGGGTTTTCATCTTGTGATAAACAATATTTCATTGAGAACACATCAAAAATTCCTTTTTAAAAAATTACTGTTTTTCAAGCATCAATTGTCTTATTTAGTGGTTGAACGTTTTTCTGAAGATTGAGAACTTTTTTACCACTTTGAGGGGGTTGATTTTTTTTAATTTCTCTTTGGATCCAATCTTGGAATATCATTTTCATTGCTCACTTGATTTTTTTTTTCTTTTGGTTAAACTTTGGGTGTAAGATTTATAAACTTAATTGGTTTGGAACTTTTTGACAGAATTTTAAACTCATTAGGTATGCATTTAATTGAGCTATGAAATGAACTCATAATCCTTGTGAACCTTTTATCTTCCTTAAGCTGAAACTAGTGATTGGATTATTTATTCATTCTTTTCAATTATTAAACTCACTCTTCCACCAATTGTGTCTATTTATTCTATGATAATTACGTGAGTCGGTTCCTCAAGGAGGAAAAAGATAGGTTTGAAAGTTTAGTTAAATGCAAAGTGAAATTTGTTTAAATCATTTAAAAAGTTTCAATCTCAATCATTTTTGTAAAGCTAAAACCAACTTTTGTCCCAACCATTTTCTTTTGAGAAAATTAATCACATTAGAGAACCCATAATAAAAAATACTTTTAAAATGCAATTTTTTGAGGTATTTCAGTTTTTCATTTTTAAGATTTATTTTATTCCATTAAATTTGTATAAATGATATCATAAGAAATATGATTAAGTGTGGAGGAGTTTGATGTGGATTTTATTGGTTTGTTTCATTTTTTTGATAGTTTTTGATGAATTAATTAAGATTTTGATGTGGAAATGTTGGTGTGATTTGAGATCCGACCGAATTCATGGAAACATTTTTGAAGCTTTAATCACGGATGAGTGATTGAGAGTACCGATAGAAGATGTTTCGAGGTTGATGATCCAGGTGCCGCGATGAAGGTTTTCGAACAATTTAACGAAGAAGTGGATTCGAGGCATAATGAAAGATTGGAACTGGAAGCCACCCGAGAACCGAACCGAGGTCGCCTCCCGAGCTCATCCGTTGAAGCTTCGAAGAAATCTAGGTTGAAGATGATCCAAGGATCAGAGCAACGCCGAGAATGACCAAGCTTCGAAGGAGAATCCGTGATGAAGAAGATGATTGTCGTCATCTGAATTTGAACCAGAAGAATCGATGCGAGCCGTGCTGTCACCTTAGGAGTTGGTCTGATGATGCTTCGTTGATCGAATGCTGAACTCAGGTGCGCGAAGGATTTCCATTCAACAATGTCTACTAAGCGCAAATGTAGGGACCCGATTGAGGATGCTGATGGAGATTCGCCCATGCTGAGATATTGAAGAGCTATGGTTCACTGGTTTAATTATTTGCTGGAACAACTGAAGATGGTGGAGGGGTCTCGAGATCCCCATTGTTGTGTTTTCGAGTACGAAGAACACTGCACAGCAGGTGCTCGATGATATGCCTGAGAGGAACTGAAGTCGCCATGCTGGGTGGTGACTGTGGAGGAGTTGGTGAAACCATTTTAGTTCATCTGAGCTGTGTGTGACGCGGAAGAGGTCCACCGTTGACACTGAAGAAGATGAGAAAAATCAGAGTTGTGAACTGATTATCACCAAAATTGAGCTCGAATCCATGCTGCAAGATGACAACAGAGTCATGCTCACTATTTGAAACCAGGTCATTCGAACTCGAATAATGATTGTGCTGGTTAGAAACTGGTAGTTCGCTGGTTGATGAAGTCGAGAAATGGTTGGTCGACCAGGCTACTGAACATATTGAACAACAACCTTGTTGGTACTCTGCATGATGATGTGCTAGAGCTGCCAGGTGTTTCCGTGTTTGAGGTTGTGCCAGAGCTGGATGATGTCAAAACGATAATGATGCTAGCTGGAGAGAATTAACATAGTATGTTGAGGAATAATTGGGTGCTGTAGAAATTAATTGCTTGGGCAAGTTGCAGAATTTGTTGGAGGACTTAGGTGACAAAGGCAGTGACCGAAGGACAAAGTGAAGAAAGACTGACATGTGAGAAGGGAGGGGAGACGTGAAATATTCCTTTAAAAGGGGGAGGGGAGAAACCATTCAACATTCATTCTTCCATTCGAGCACAGAAGACAGAAGTCGGGGAACTGGGGAGCTGGAAGTAGACGCAGTAGGATTCGGATGTGGGAGAGGTTGATCGACTCAATAGAGAAGATCCCTCAATAATCCATTTTCTTTTTTCCTTCATCTCTTATGTTTTTATCATGAAATTCTTGTACTTTGTTCATATACAAATGTCTATCTGCTAAACCATTTCCAGGGAAATAGATTGTCCTGTTATACATTCTTTACTTTATTGTTGTTGTATTTCCTTTCAGGGTTACACTATCTCCATTTTTCCCTGAAGCAATCAATTCTTTTAAACTTTCAAGGTCAATGACAGTTGCCTTGATGAAAATCTTTAAGCTGTTAAGATGCTTTCTTCTTGAAAACATCCTGACAAGGAGTTTTCAAGCTTGAGAGAGAGTGATCCCCCATAACAGAATGAAAATTTGGTTCAGATTTCCCAGACCTTTTTTCTACAAGATCAAAGAAAAATCAATTCAATAACAAGCAATCTAATTTCCCCTAGTTTATCAGTTGCCTGTCACCCTTGCTTCCATGTTGTGTTGTTTATTTCTGTCCCGGGTTCACCTTCTTTTATATCACTTTCACAGTTTCACACTTGTTTTCCACCTCATCGTTGTTTCATCACACTTGTCATTTCACATCATTCACCCCTGGCATTTGTTCTAATGTTTTTTTTTGGGTTGTTTTTCTTGGAATTTTGCACAAACCTTCTTTATGGGTTCCTTCCAACTTATTGTTATCTAGTTTTAAAGTGTTTCAGATATAAAAAAATGGTTGTGATTCAAGCTGTGATTTCCATAAGAGTGTGCAGAGCTGCTATCTGGGATCCACCGATTCAATACTGAAGCTGTATTGTTTTTATTAAATGCACTCATGTTGCAATGAGAGGGCCATGCCGCAAGTCTTTTTTATTGTTTGTTTTTTATACAGCAGTAAAGAGTGTTTGTTTACAGATACTGTGGAGTGTTTTTTGAGAAGAAGAAAACCCGGAGCCCTACCGGTAGAAATATATGAAGATATATTTTGCCGAGAAAAAGAGAAACAGTGAGAATAAAATGAAAAGGTTATTTGTGTAAAACTGCTGGAGACAGGCGGTTGAGGAAAAAAGCAAAGGGGATCATGGGAGCACTCCCATGTACAAACCGTTTGAGAAAACAGGAGAATCGCCATACAGATTCAAAATAGATTTTCTGTAGCAGTAGCAGCGGCGGGTACTGCTCTGGCGGTGTTGGAGTCTAACGGTGACTTGAGCTGGTGATATGTCAGGCTGACAGTGATTCTTTTCAGCGGTAGGTGTCTTAAACACTTTACCAGATTTCCATTCTGGTGTGACTCTTCTGACGGTAGGTCATTTCGACACTTGGGCAATTTCTCGGTGCAACGATATGTCATAGCCGACGATGACCAATCTTCATACTCTACCAAATTTATTATTCAGACAGTGACTTGCTTTTGATGGTGGGTAAATCCCATACTTAGCAAAGAAAAAAAAAACATCTCAGTGGTGAGTATGGACGGTGAGTCTTTTCAACACTTCTATATTTCCATATTGACGGCGAGTCATTACTAGCGGTGACTCTTTTCCATACTTTATCAAATTTGGATCTTGGTGACATCCACAGTGGTGGCTGAAGTCTAGCGGTGAGTGTTTTCAACACTTAGCCAAATTTCACTTCAGCGGTGAGTTAGCCTCTGGCGGCGAGTCATTCTTGGCGGTGACTCAACTTCAACGGCGAGTCTTTTCCAAACTTAACAAAATTTCGCAAATCTATCTTATAACATAAAATGCTATCATAAAACATAAAACTCATTAATAACATAATAAATATGATTTTGTGATCATTTAAACAAGGGTGCCAACAATCTCAACATGAGTGCTAACAATCTCTCCTTTTTTTATGATCACAAATCATGACATTTTATAAACATGGTATCAAAGGTAATTAAAGAAAAGATAAGATTAGCATCAAATAAAACTTAATGGTATTAAGGAAAGAAATAAAAGAAGTAGGCATAAATGAAATTAGTATCATAGAATATATAAATGTCAAACCATAGTTCTCCCCCTTTTGGGATTATAAAAAAAGGTAGAATGAAACAGGAAATGCACAAAAACACAATATGAATAAGGGGAGATTTTAATTAAAGAACATTTGACATGCAACTCAAAAAGAGATAAAAAAAGTCAAAACATCCCTATCAAAGACACAATCTATTATCAACGTGTCTTTGGCTTATCTGAAGGCTTAAAAGCAGCTTTTCCCTTTCCTTTTTCTTGAGTAGAAGGATCAAGAGGTTTGGCTGAGGGAACAACATGGATGACTGTAAGAACTGTTAGAGTTGGTGTCTTAGAATCAACTGTTTGTACTTTGATTACATGAATATTTAATGTATTTAAATATTAAACGTCTTATTACATATTTTGCATGACTATGATATAATAATGTAATAGAGTATTTGTTGCATTGATAAGGTCATGACAGTTCCCCACTATGATGAGAACATTTAAACGCTACAACAATATTCTTAAATATAGTTTTGCGGTTGGATGACATACTATGATGTGACACATAGTACACAGACCATCAGGTGCGAGTACTCATAAGAAGATGAGACTTCCGCTCATGAAGTTCACACTTGGTAATCTCTAAGACGGGAGATTATGAGAACAGATCCGCCAGTAGGAATTCCGCATGTTTTGGTATCATCAGATATTTCTATCTGCGAGCGTGTGTAATGGTCCTTAGACTTTAAGATTATCATTAATAAATGTCATGACTTGCGCACTTTGACTACGACAAAACATTTTCACTAGTTGCAATGTTGAAATCCATTAGAATTCTATTGGTCATTGCTGCTTACCATGACTATGAGATTTGACAAATGGATGTCAAAACATTCTTCTTTAACGGGAACCTTCACGGAGATGTCTATATGAAACAACCTGAAAGGTTTGTGACTTCAAAGGATACCAATAAGATATGCAAGTTGCAAAAATCTATTTATGGATTAAAGCAATCATCCGGGTCATGGAACATTCGTTTTGATGAAGCTATAACAGAATTTGCTTTTATAAAGAATGAATGTGAGCCTTGTGTCTACAAATGGTTTAGTGGGAGTGCGGTCGTTTTCCTAATAGTATATATTGATGACATATTATTTATTGGAAATGGAATACCAATCTTACAGTCTGTTAAGACATGGTTGAATAAATGCTTTTCCATGAAGGACTTGGGCGAGAGAACATATATTCTTGGGATCAAGATCTATTGTGATAGATCCAAGAGATTGCTAGGCCTAAGTCAAAGTACATACATTGATAAGATACTGAAAAGATTCAGTATGGAACAATCCAAGAGGGGATTGTTGCCAGCGTCACATGACATTCATCTTTCCAAAAAAACGCGTCCTCAGATGCATGATGAAATAAAGAGAATGGCAAGAACTCCATATGTATTAGTGATTAGGTCAGTCATGTATGTCATGCTATGTACTATGCTAGATTTCGCCTACGCATTAAGTGCGGTAGGCAGATATCAAGTTGATCCAGGTAACCGTCATTGGATGACAGTCAAGACTATCCTTAAGTATTTGAGGCGTACAAAGGATATGTTCCTAGTTTATGGAGGAGATGATGAACTAGTCATTAGAGGATATGCAGATGCTAGTTTCTAGACTGATCAAGATGACATGAAGTCACAAACGGGATACATATTCATTTTGAATAGAGGTACTGTGAGCTAGAAGAGCTCAAAGCAGAGTGTGGTTACATATTCTACAACAGAGTCCGAGTATATCGTAGCTTCTGAGGCAACTAAAGAAGCTATTTGGATGTGAAGCTTCGTCCAAGAGCTACATGTGGTACCTAGCAGTAAAGTTATCATCACACTCTATTGTGATAATACTGCAACGGTGTCTCTCACAAAAGAGCCGAGGTCACATCAGTAGAAAAAACGCATACTTTGGAAGTATCATCTCTTGAGGGATTTTTATTAGAGAGGTGAAGTTGCAATGAATAGTATTTCCATGGAAGATAACATGACAGAACCCTTGAATAAAGCCTTGACTCAGCAGAAACATGATCATCATGTGAGGTCTAGCAGACTGAAAGTCGTAGGCAGTTGGCTCTAGTCCAAGTTGGAGTTTATTAGAGTTGGTGTCATAGATGTTGAGTCAATAAGGTTTCCTTATAATTTTTTTATTCCTCTATGTTTTGAAAATCACAATCACACTTTCTTAAGGAAAATTATATTTCTCTAAGAATTATTTTCTTAAGGAAAATTTTCTTTCTCTAAGAAAAGTTTTATCCTTATCATGGGTTTTTATGTCTTATTCAATGTCCTCTCAAAACCAAGTCTAACCATTTTTTTACTAAGTCAAAAATTTGGATCCTTATAAAAAACCTTGGAATCTTACATTTCCTTAAGCTACTTAGTCTTATTGTTTTCAGACTCTTGAATTTTCTGAAAATCAGACTCCAAATTCTCTGAAATCCAGACTCCGAATTCTCTGAAATTCAGACTCCGAATTCATCAGAATTCGGACTATGAATTTATCAGAATTTATACTCCGAATTCTTCAGAATTCAGACTCCAGATTCTTCAGAATTCCGACTCCTAATTCCTCATAATTCAGACTCTGAATTCCTCAGAATTCAAACTCCAAATTTTTAGAAAAATAGAATCTGAATATCCATTTTTCTGGAATCCGATTGTTTATATATTTAGACTCTGAATTCTATTTTTCCTAGATTCTGATTATTCACTTTTGGTTAAGCTACTTTATTTTCTTTACATATTATTGATTCTCAAGCATGATAATGTTTATCATGTTTTTGTTACAATAAAATGATGTCGTACAATTTGTTTCTAACTAATCATTGGTTGAGTGACACGTGTACATGTCCCTCCGAGATTCAAGAAAAAATATGACTATTGGAGGAGGGATCCAACCATTGGAGTTTTTCCTATAAATAGAAGCTCATTTGAACGAGCTCATAATCCATTGATTGATTGATGATCCTAGAGATTACATGCTGCAAAGTGATTTCTAGAGAGAGAAAGACTCTCATGCCTTGTGCGTTTTATGAACATCTTGTTCAGGTTGCTTTGTGTGACTCTGATTCTTGCTGAGTACAATCGAGGGATTCTAGGGATAAGATGACAGGGGTGTCGACTACATTAAAGTTCGAGGGCTTGTGGGGATAGTAAGACAAACTCTAATAATCTTATCGAGGGTTTACCCTGGTGTGGGTAAGACATAATTTCTTGAAAGTATAAATCAAGGGACCTTTATCCAAGGTTGTTAGATACCCTACTCTTTGGGTTAAAATATTTCCTACTTGTTTACTTGTTGTTGTTTCAAGTTTTAATTATCATGTATTTTGTTAAAGAAAGAAAGTATACTTTTCTTATATTTTCTTATACTTTTACTTACTCTGATAAACAATATTCTATATGCTTTAAGGTAGAATCTTTCTCTAAGTAAACTGTTCTTAAGTTTTTTTCCGGATCCATATTTCCAGACCCTAAGCAAGTTTTGTTTCTTAGTTAATAACTAAAGAGGGTTTGTGAATTACATTGTTTAACTTTTTTAAACATAGATATCTTTTAGGTTTAAAAGGAGAAACTTTTTAAACTTACAATTCACCCCCTCTTGTAATTGAGCATCTATATATTCTATTTCGATCCTATAATTGGTATCATAGCAGGTCTCTGAAATACTTATACTTACATATATGTTTTCTTGCTTAAGTTTTTTCCTTGTTCTATATTTTCTTGCTTAACTTTTATTGTTCAAGTTTTGCTTAAATATTTTCATCTTTGTTTATAAACTTTTACTACTAACAAGTTTTGTGGAAAATTATTTTCCTTATAGAATGACATGTACGAATGTTGGTCCTATTGAAAACCTTAATCCTAATAGACCACCAATCTTTAATGGTAATGATTATAAATACTTGAGATATATGATGAAGCATTTTTTTCATTAACATTGGTGTGGACAACTTTATTATGCTCACTGGAGATTACAAAATTCTAGACAAGGAAATTAGAACTTTTACCATCCTGAAAAAAAAAGAATATCAATTAAACTACAAGGTACACAATACTTTGTTGTGTTCTATGATCAGAAATATATATAGTCAAATATCTTCTTGTGAAGCTACCAACTGCATTTGGAGGCAACTTGAAGTCACACATTTTGGAACTTCTAAAGTGATAGAAACTAGAATATCTATGTTAAGATCTTAATATCATGGATTCTTATTTAAAAATGGAGAACCTATTTTCAAAGAACAACAGAGATTTATGACCATTGTCAACGGTCTTCAATCTATGGGAGATAAAGGTCTTGATGATGAAGTTCTTGTGGACAAGATAATTGATATCATGCCCAATGAATGAGAATCTAAAAGGACAACTATTGATGAGAAGAAAAAAGTATCTAACATTACTCTTGATGAGTTATTTGGAACTCTTCTTCAACATGAAACAAGAACGAAAAGAGATGCTGATTTCAACAAAAAGAAGAATGGTAATGGAAGTGTATCTTTCACTACTACATCTAAATCCAAGACTCTGGAAAGGGTAACCAGATCAAAAACTAAGAAAGATGTTGTTATATCCGAATCAAGTGACAGTTATCAGTCTGATAATGAATTATCCAATCTTGCTCGAAGTATGAATAAGATTGTTAGAAAGAAAGATTTTCAGTATATATATAAGAAGAATGATATAAAGGAAAAGAAAGATTCTGAAGTAACCTGTTATGAATATAAAAGGGTTGGACATATCAGACCTGATTGTCCTATGCTTAAGAGAAAAGACAAGAAGGAAAACCATTCTGAAAGAAACAGAAATAAGTATTACAAATATAAGGCTAAGAAAGTCTTAAAAGAAAAAGACACATGGAGTGCCAGCGGTGGTGACTCTTTAGATGAATCTTCAGAATATAAAACTTTTGGTCAGAAGAATATTGGTCTTATAGCCAGAGTACCTATTGAAAATCATTGTCTTATGGCTAAGGTACACAATGCTGAATCCTTAACCAATATTTCTTTAAATGCAAATTTTCATAATGAAGAATATTATGAATCTTCAGATGAAGAATCTTCTTTATCAGAAGATAATACTTACCTTAATTTGAATAAGTTTCTAGATTTTCTAAATAACTTGAAAATGAAAATTGTAAGATAAAAAAGAAGTTAGAGAAATAAAATTCTAGAATTTATGTTTTAACAAAATAAGTATCAGATCTTTCTAGAGATCTTGATTAAAAAACTTTTTATTTTGAAAGTGTTTCTAAAAACCTTAAGGAAGTTAATTCTGAGAAGGATAAACTTTATAAGGATCTTAAAAATATTATTTCTAATAAAAAATTTTAGATAATAACTCAAGTTCTAAAACTAATGACTATGAGGATAAGAATTTGGTCATCAGACTGAAATCTAAAACTTTTTCCTTAAAGAAACTATTATCAAATTTCACTTCTGGAAGGAAAGAATTTGATAAAATGTATTCACAACTTCATCCTCTTAGGAATAGTTCTGGATTTGGTTATACTCACTCAAAACCAGTTTTTAGTCATAATTTTTTTGTTCCCTAAAGTGATGCATTTTTTACTAAGTGTCATGTGGTGGACATTTGGAGAAAAATTGTTCTTTAAATAAAACTCAATCCTTAGGTTTTCATAAAGCTTACTTTTTGAAGAAAATGTGGATTCCTAAGATTTTATTTTCTGAAATTTCCAGATCCAAGAAAGTTTGGATTCTGAAAGTCTAACTCTTTTATTTATAGGAAAATAAAGAAAGTACCAACAAAAATACATGGTACATGGATAGTGGATGTTCCCGACACATGACTGGTAACAAAAACATCTTTAACAAGATTATCAAGATAAAAGGAGGAAAAGTAACTTTTGAAGATAACGCTTAGGGAGAAATCGTTGGTATAGGTAACATTGCACTTCTTGGAAAAGCTTTAATTTGAAATGTTTTATATGTTAAGGGTCTTAAGCACAACCTAATAAGCAGAATCCAATTATGTGATGAAGGTTACCTTGTGAATTTTAGGAATGATAAATGTCTAGTACACAATTCCAATGAATAGTTTATTCTTTCTGCCCATAGGCATGAGAATGTTCACACACTTAACTTAGAAGACCTTAGGATCCAAGATCTACCTTGACTTAGTGCAATGGAAGATCAATCTTGGTTATGGAATAGAAGGTTAGGACACTGTAACCTTATGAACCTATGAAAATTCTCAAAGAAAATATGTTTTAAGGATATACCAGAGCTTAGATTTGATTCTTAAAAAGTTTGTGATCCTTTTCAATATGGAAAACAACATCAGTCAATCTTTAAATCAACTAGTGAAGTCTCAAATTCTGATTCATTATAGATAGTTCATATGGATCTTTTTGTTCCAACACAAACTGAAAGTATTGTAGGAAAATACTATGTATTTGTTTTAGTTGATGATTACACCAGATTTACATGGGTCTATTTTCTAGCAAAGAAATATGAAGTTTTTTCTTATTTTAAAACTTTTAGATCCCAAGTTAAAAATGAGAAAAACCTTCCTTTTATAACTATTCATAGTGATCATGGAGGAGAATTTCAAAATTCATATTTTGAAACTTTTTGTAGTAATAAATGTATTAATCATAACTTCTCAGCTCCAAGAACTCCTCAACAAAATGGTGTTGTTGAAAAAATAAATCAAATTCTTCAAGAGATAACTAGAACCATGTTTAGGGAATATTCTATTGCTAAACATTTTTGGGCTGATGTTGTTAGTACTGCTTGTTGTACTATAAATCGAGTTTTAATCAGACCTTTTCTTAACAAAACACCTTATTAATTGTGGACTAGTCGAAAACCTGGACTTTCTTACTTCAAATTATTTGAATGCAAAGTATTCATTCTAAATACTAATGATAACTTACATAAATTTGCACCCAAATCCAATGAAGTAATTTTCTTAGGCTATTTCACTACTTCTAAGGCTTATAGAGTCTTTAATAAAAATTCTTGTACTGTTGAAGAAACAATGCATGTTAAATTTTATGAAAGTGATCTTTTTGTTTTTAAAAAACCACAACTGACATCCTCAGATGTGTTTTCAAAAACTGATTATCAACCTTTGGGGGAAGATTATTCTAATAAAGAAAATACTTAAAAAAATGTTTCTTAAGTGTTTACCCCATAAGACTTTCTACCTTATATTGATGAACATGTATTAAAAAACCCAAATCAATTGTTTCTTAAGAATCATCCCAGTGATAGTATCATTGGTGATGCAAATCAACCTATAAGGACCAGAAGTTCTTTAAGAAATGAAGTAGAACATCTAGAATTTGTTTCCCAATTAGAATCAAAAAGAACTAATGAAGATTTAGGTGATGATGGTTGGATTAAAGCTATGCAAGATGAGCTAAATGGATTCGAAAGGAACAAAGTCTGGACCGTAGTTGAGAGATCTAAGGAAACTTATGTAATTGGAGTAAAATGGGTCTTCAGAAATAAATGTGATGAAAATGGAATCACAGTAAGAAATAAATAAAGATTATTTTCTAAAGGCTATAATCAACAATAATGAATAGACTATGAAGAAACCTATGCTCCAGTAGCTAGACTTGAATCTATTCGTATTTTACTTGCCTTTGAAACATTCTTTAATTTCAAACTTTTTCAAATGGATGTGAAGTGTGATTTCCTTAATAGATATGTTCAAGAGGAAGTTTATGTTGAACAACCTCCTAGATTTGAAGACACAAAACATTCTTAACATGTTTTCAAACTTACCAAAGCTTTATATAGACTTAAACAATCCCCTAGAGCCTGGTATGATAGACTTAGAAGATTTTTGTTACAAAACAATTATGTTAAGGGAACTGCTAATCCAACTATTTTTATAAATAAAGATAAGAAAAATGTTTTTATTGTTTAAATTTATGTTGATGACATTATATTTGGATCAACTCAGAAATCTTTAACTGATTCTTTTTTGAATCTAATGAAATCTGAGTTTGAAATGAGTATGATGGGTGAGTTAACATTTTTCCTAGGTTTTCAAATTTCTCAAATACCATAAGTAACTTATATATCTCAACATAAGTATATTAAATATCTTCTTAAAAAGTATGGATATGAAAATAGTAAAAGTATAATCACTCCAATCGATACCTCAAATTCTCTTGATCTTGATGAAGTTGAGAAACCAGTAGATAAAACATCTTTTAGAGGAATGATGATAAGTTTATTATACTTAACAATTAATCATCCAGACTTGATGTTTTCAGTATTCTTATGTACAAGATATCAATCTAATTGGAAGGAATCTCATTTAAAATTAGTGAAAAAAAATTCTCGCTATTTAAAGGGGACCATGGATTTAATAATTTTATATTCTTTTAGAAATGATTTTGTTTTAAAAAGTTTTTTAGATTCTAATTTGGTGGATCTAGAATGGATAGAAAAAGTACATCTGGAACTTTTCATTTCTTAGGAGATTCATTAGTTTCTTGGTCATACAAGAAGAAACACTCAATAACACTTTCCACTATAGAAGCTGAATATGTAGCAACTGGAAGTTATTATGCTCAAGTGTTGTGGAAGCAACACACACTCATAGAATATGGCATGAGTTTTACCAAGATACAAATACTTTGTGATAATACAAGTGTCATTTCCCTAAGAAAAAACCCTAAACATCACTCTCGTGTAAAACACATAGATATTAGGCATCACTTTCTTAGGAATCACACACTTAAAGGATATATTATTCTTCAATTAATAAGAACGCAAGATAAACTTGCTGATATTTTTAAAAAATCTTTACTCTCTAATAGATTTGAATACATTAAAAAAATTTAGGAATGATAACCTTAAGGTAATCTTCCATATTAAATTTTTGTTGATACCTATCTCCTTACATTAAGAAACTCTATTTCATAGGGGGGGGGGGTACATTTTTCTAATCTTATTTTTTTTTTCATAACTAAATTTTTTTCTTTCTTAATAATTTTTTTGAAATCCAAATTTTCAGAATAAAAAATTTCCTTTCCTTAATAAAAATTTCTGGAATATAATTTATTTTGGAATAACATTATCAATACAAACAATTATTTCTAAGCAATCTGGAAGGTATGTTTCCTTACTTAAATATTCATAATTATATTTTTAATTGTTTGTATTTTTATCTTTTTTTAAGAAATATCTATCAGATTCACTTTCCTTAAATCTGGTTTTTCTTGAAAACCTCAAAAGATTAGAACCTACCAAATCCTTCTTCAGCATTCATCTCAACCATCAGATCAGATCATGATTATTTCAACCATTGGATCAAATCATAAATTCAAACCATCACCTTGAATCCTATATAAAGTCCCCCTAATCCGTGTCCCATATCGGTTTTTCAAGACTTTGTGCAACGAAGCTCTTCCCCTCTTCAAATAAGTCATTCAGTTTTCTTAGCTTACTTACATTCCGAATGTCGCTCAAAGTTTCTTCACAGAATCAGATGACTTCAAACAAGGAAATCAAGGATCATAAAATCAATAGGGAAAGGTTGGTTGACCCAAATTTCATTTCTAAGTATAATTTGTTGATTATGAAGAATATCAAGCTGAATGGATGAGAAAGTATATGTGTTTCTAAGGAAAAGAGTCAGGATCTGGTTTATCATGAACTTCTCATAGAATTTTATAATACGATAAGTTTTTATGAAGAAGGTGGAAGGGAAAAGTTTTCATTTAAGAGCTATGGTAAAACCTATTCTTTATCATTCAATGTGGCTACAAACATTCTTGGTATTCATTATCAAAGTTAAGTAATCAGTTGCTCAAGAGGTTTGAGGATGATCACAAAGAGAGAAAGAAGTTAAAGTCAACCTTGAGGAAGCTCATGCCGAAGGAAAAGAAGGATGAATGATTTTCCTGTCAATCTGATCTTTTGTTGTATATTTTCATTGTAAATTTTTTTTCCTATCATAATGAAATTTTTTCTATCCTTCAATTATTTTGTCTTATATATCACTAATCTTTTAGGTACAATTTTTTTCATTCTCTCTATTCCTTTTTGAAAATCACAAAGGGGGGTAAAAGAATGACCAAAATAATATTAAGTAAAAAAGAAGATAATTCCCTAAGAAAGGGGGGTATTTAGTAGGGGGGGGGGGTATTTTTAAAGAATATTTTATTAAGTAAGAAAAAGGTACTTCTCTAAGAAAGACAAGAATACAATCCTTAGGGATTTAAAAATCTAAGGGGGAGTTATTCGTATTCATCATAAGTCATAAGTAAAGGGAGATAAGTATTTCTTTTAAAGTTCAAAAATAAAAATATATATTCCTTATATTCTTTATTTAAAAGGTTGTTTGTGATTTCTAAAAATGGGGAGATTGTTGAGTCAATAAGGTTCCCTTATGACTTTTTCATTCCTCTATGTTTTGAAAATCATAAACACATTTTCTTAAGGAAAATTATCTTTCTCTAAGAATTATTGTCTTAAAGAAATTTTTCTTTCTCTAAGAAAATTTTTATCCTTATCCTGTTTGTTTATGCATTATTCAATTTCATCTCAAATCCCAGTCTAACCATTTTATTTACTAAGTTAAAAATTAGGATCCTTATAAAAAACCTCAGAATATTATAGTTCATTAAGATACTGAGTATTACAGTATTTGTTGATTCAATAAGGTTCCCTTATGACTTTTTTATTCCTCTATGTTTTGAAAATAACAAACACATTTTATTAAGGAAAATTATATTTCTCTAAGAATTATTTTCTTAAATAAATTTTTCTTTCTCTAAGAAATTTTTTATCCTTATCCTATTTGTTTATGCATTATTCAATGTCCTCTCAAAACCCATTCTAACCATTTTATTTACTAATTTAAAAATTAGGATCCTTATAAAAAACCTCAAAATATTACAGTTCATTAAGATACTGAGTATTACAGTATTTGTTGAGTCAATAAGGTTTCCCTTATGACTTTTCCATTCCTTCATACTTAGGGGAGATTGTTAAGAGATTAAGGTTTTCTTATGACTTTACCATTCCTTCTTGTTTTGAAAATCACAAATACCTTATCTCAAGGAAAAACTCTTTTTATCCCATGTTTTACCTCTATAAGGAAAAATTTCCTTCCCCAAGGAAATTTATCCTTAAAATTTTTTTATTGTTCATATCATAATTTTTCTAAGTGTAAAATTCAGTTTGAAACAAAACCTTGGAATCCTATAATTACCTAGATATGAAGCATTTTGTTTTAGGATCCGAATTCTCAGAATTCAGGATATGAACTCTTTTGAAGTTCTGACTCCGAATTCTGATTACGAATTCTGGTTACAAACTTTCTGAGTTCTGACTCCGAATTCTGATTACGAATTCTGGTTACAAACTTTCTGAGTTCTGACTCCAAATTCTGATTATGAATTCTGGTTACGAACTTTCTGAGTTCTGACTCCTAATTATGATTATGAATTCTGGTTACGAAGTTTCTAAAGTTCTGACTCCAAATTCTGATTACGAATTCTGGTTACGAACTTTCTAAGTTCTGACTTCGAATTCTGAATACCAATTCTGGTTACGAATTCTCTGAGTTCTGACTCCGAGTTCTCTGAATACAGACTCCAAACTCTTATGAGTTCTGACTCTGAATTCTCATGAACTCTGACTTCGAACTTTGTGAGTTCTAGTTCCGAATTCTTGAAAATCCAGATTCCGAATTTCCTTGAAATTCAGACTCCGGAATTCTATAGAGTTCAGGTTCCGAATTCCTAGAAAACAGAATCCGATTATCCTTTTATTATAGACTCCGAATTCAATTTTGGTTAGACTCCGAACTTTCATTTTCTTACATTTTGAATATTGGATTTCTAGTTATGTAACCATATTTTTGCTAACACTTGTTTTTTTATAAAATGATGTCGTGCATTTAGTTACTAACTAACCGTTGTTTGAGTGACACGTGTATAGGTCCCTCTGAAATTCAAAGAAAAATATGACCGTTGGAGGAGGGAGCCGATCGTTGAAGTCGTGCCTATAAATAGGAGCTCATTTGAAAGAGCTCACAACAAGTTGATCAATCTAGAGATTACATGCTGCTGAAGTGATTTCTAGAGAGAGAGGATTTACTGCTTAGTGAATACTGAACTACTTGTTCAGATTTGCTTTGTGCGGATCCGATTGTTGCTGTGTACAATCTAGGGCTTCCAGGGATAGGAAAACAGAGGTGCCGACTACCTTGAAGTTGAGGGCTTGCAGGGATAGCAAGACAGACTCCTATCTTCGTATAGAGGGCTTACCCAGGTGTGGGTAAGACATAATTTCTTGAAAGTATAAATCAAGGGACCTTTATCCAAGGTTGTTGGATACCCTTCTCTTTGGGTTAAAAGAGTTACTACTTGTTACTTGTACTATTTCTATTTTGTTTTTTGCTCTACTTTTAGTTTTTGAGGAAATTATAATCTTCTTATACATCCTTATACTTGTACTCTGATTATATAGGATTCTATATGCTTTAAGGTAGAATCTCAGTTGTTGTAAACTTTTGTTAAGTTTCATTTCCGGAATCACTTTTTCGGAATCAAGCAAGTTATTAGAGCTTAGAGGTGTTGTGAATTTTGGTTATGAAAAAATTTCCTTAAGGATTTTTAAAGTATACAATTCACCCCCCTCTTGTATTTGAGCATCTCATTTTTACATATTTGATCCAATAATTGGTATCATAGGAGGTGAACTCTGAATTAATCTCACGATTAGATTCAGAAGAGAATTATTCTTCTTTTTATTTTCCGAAATCAGTTTTTTGGACTCGTGTAGTTCATATTGATTTTTAGAGATACACTTGTTCTATATTTTCCTTGATTAGAAATATTCTCCTTGTTTATGAAATTTTTCTATTAACAGGTTTTTTTTGGAAAGAATCTTCTTTAAGATGGTAGGAATCAATGTTGGTTCCATAGACAATCTCAATCCAACTAGACCACCTATCTTTGATTGAAATGATTACGAATATTGGAGAGATCGCATGAAGACTTTCATTATCAATACTGGTGTTGATAATTTTGTTATGCTTACTGGAGGATATAAAATCCCTGACAAATAAGTTAGTACCTTTACCATCAAGAAAAGCATGAATATCAACTGAATTATAAGGTACACAATACTTTTCTTTGTTCCATGAATAGAAACATATATAGTCAAATTTCATCTTGTGAAGCAGCAAATTGTATTTTGAAGAAACTTGAAGTTACTCACTTTGGAACTTCCAAAGTAATTAAAACTAGAAGAGCTGTGCTCAAAGTTTAATATCATGGTTTCTGCTTTTCTTATGGAGAACCCATATGTAAGGTGAAACAAAGATTCGTGACTATTGTGAATAGTTTACAATCCATGGGTGAGAAAGGATTAGACGATTAATCTCTTGTTGATAAGATCATAGAAATCATGCCGAATGAATGGGAATCCAAGAGGACTGCTATTGATGTGAATAGAAAGGTTACTCAGATTTCCTTAGATGAACTATTTGGAACTCTTCTTCAGTATGAGACAAGAATGAAGAGAGATGCTGATAATGTAAAGAAGAAGAATGGAAATGGTAGTGTTTCTTTTACTACAACTTCTAATCATATGAAAGCCAAGACTCCTGAGATAGTTACTAGATATAAATCTAAGAAAGCTGTTATCTGATCCGAATCTAGTGGAAGTGAATCCTCATAAAATTAATTAGAAAATCTTGCTCGAAGGATGAACAAGATAGCTGGACAGAGGAACTTTCCATCTAGATATAAGAAAAAGGAAAGGAAATAAAAGAAAGATTCAGAAGTTACATGTTATGAATGCAAGAGAGCTGGACATATAAGACCTGATTATCCTATGATTAAGAGAAAAGAAAGAAATGAAAGGCATTCAAAGAGAAACAGAAAGAAGTATTACAATGCTAAAGATAAGAAATTCTTGAAAGATAATGACACCTGGAGTGCCAGTGGTGGAGACTCTTCAGATGAATCTTCAGATTATTAATCTTTTGGGCAAAAGAATCTTGGTCTAACAGCCAGAATACCTATTAACAATAATTGTTTAATAGATAAGGTACACAATTCTGAATCATTGACCAATGTTTCTTTAAATGCAAATTATAGTAATGATAAATATTACAACTCTTCGGATGAAGAATCTTCTTATGATGAAGATAATACTCTACCTTCCTATGAAGAAGTTTCTAGGTTTGCCAAACTTCTTGAGATTGAGAATTCAAAACTCATGAAAAAACATGATAAGTAAAATTCTAGGAATACTATTCTTACTAAGGAAATATCAGATCTTTCTAAAGATCTTGATATGAAAAATTTTGATTTTGAAAATATTTCAAAAAATCTTGAGGAAGTAAGTTCTGCGAAGAATAAACTTTCTAAAGATCTAGAAAATGTAATTTATAAGAAAAATGTTTTCGAGCCTAGCTCTAGTTCAAAATCAAATGTTTTTGAAGACAAGAAATTGGTTATCAAAATCAAATCTGAAATATTTTCCTTGAGGAAGTGTTTGTCAAACTTTACCTTAGGTATAGAAAATTTTGATAAAATTTATTCTCAAATCCGACCTCTAAGGAATAGTTCTGGTTTTGGTTATACTAGTTCTAAACCAATTTTTAATAACAATTACTTTTTTCCACAAAGTGCTCCATTCTGTACTAAGTGTTAGTGTGGTGGACATTGGGCAAAAAATTGTTATCTAAACAAAACCCAATCTTTAGGATTTCATAAAGCCTGTTTTTCTAAGAAGATGTGGGTGCCTAAAATTTTTCTTTCTGAAATTTCCAGATACAAGAAATTTTGGATTCTAAAAGTATAACTCTTTTGTTTTCAGTAAAGTAGAGAGAGTACCAAAAGAAATACATGGTATATGGATAGTGGATGTTCCCGACATATGACTGGTAACAAAAACTAATTTTAAAAGATTATCAAGATGAAAGGAGGAAAAGTAACTTTCAGAAATAATGCTCATGGAGAAATTATTGGTATAGGTAACATCGTTCTTCTTGAAAAAACTTTGATTTCAAATGTTTTATTTGTTAAGTGTCTTAAGAACAACCTCATTAGCATAATACAATTATGTGATGAAGGTTACCTTGTGAATTTTAGGAATGAAAAGTGCTTAGTACACAATTCCAAGGAAAAGTTTATTCTTTCTGACCATAGGAAAGAGAATGTTTACACACTAAAGTTAGAAGAGCTTAGGAGTCAAGATCTACCTTGACTTAGTGCAATGGAAGATCATTCTTGGTTATGGCATAGAAGGTTAGGACACTGTAACCTTAGGAACTTATGCAAACTTTATAAGAAAAGATTAGTTAAGGATCTACCAAAGCTTAGATTTGATTCTTCAAAAGTTTGTGACCCTTGTCAATATGGCAATAAACATAAATCAAGTTTTAAATCAGTCGGTGAAGTCTCAACTACTGATGCATTATAGCTAGTGCATATGGATCTTTTTGGTCCAACACAAACTGGATGCATTGGAGGCAAGTACTATGTATTTGTCTTGGTTGATGATTACACTAGATTTACATGGGTCTATTTTCTAGAAAATAAGTATGAAGCTTTTTATTATTTCAAAAGTTTTATAGCCCAAGTTAAAAATGAGAAAATCCTTCCATTGAAAACTATTCATAGTGATCATGGAGGAGAATTTCAAAATTCTGATTTTGAAACTTTTTGTAGTATAAAAGGTATTAATCACAACTTCTCAGCACCCAGAACACCTCAACAGAATGGTGTTGTTGAAAGAATAAATAGAATTATTGAAGAGATAACTAGAACCATGTTGAGTGAGTATTCTATAGCCAAATATTTTTGGGCTGAAGCTATAATTACTACTTGTTATACTATAAATCAAGTTTTGATTAGACCTTTTCTTAATAAAAATCCTTATGAGTTATGGAATGGTAGAAAACCTAGATTTTCCTAATTTAATGTTTTTGGTTGCAAGGTATTCATTCTGAATACTAAAGATAATCTACACAAATTCACACCAAAATCTGATGAAGGAATTTTCTTAGGCTACTCCACAACTTCTAAGACATATAGAGTTTTCAATAAAAACAATTGTACTGTTGAAGAGACAGTACATGTCAAATCTGATGAAACCGATCCTTTTGTTTTTAAACAACCCCAACCTACATCTTCGGATGTGTTTTCAAAAACTAATTATCAACCTTTGATAGAAGATCCTTATGATAAGGAAAATTTTCAAGAAGATACTTCTGAAACATTTACCCCAGAATATTTCCTACCCTATGTTGATGAACATGTTTTAAAAAACCCAAATCAGTTGTTTCTAAAGAATCATCCTAGTGATAACATCATTGGTGATGTGAATCAACCTGTAAGGACTAGAAGTTCCTTAAGAAATGAAGTAGAACATCTAGCATTCCTTTCCCAATTAGAACCAAAAAGCACTGATGAAGCTTTAGGTGATGATGATTGGATTAAAGCCATGTAAGATGAACTAAATGAATTCAAAAGGAATAAAGTCTAGACCTTGGTTGAAAGACCCAAGGAAACTTCTGTTATTGGAGTGAAATGGGTCTTCATAAATAAGTGTGATGAAAATGGAATCATTGTTAGAAATAAAGCTAGATTAGTTGCTAAAGGCTATAATCAACAAGAAGGAATAGACTATGAAGAAACCTATGATCCATTAGCTAGACTTGAATCTATTCGTATTTTACTTGACTTTGTATCATTCTTCAATTTCAAAAATTTTCAAATGGATGTGAAATGTTATTTCCTTAATGGTTATGTTCAAGAGGAAGTTTTTGTTGAACAACCTCTTGGATTTAAAGATACAAAACATCCTGATCATGTTTTTAGACTTACCAAAGCTCTGTATAGACTTAAACAAGCCCCTTGAGCTTGGTATGATAGACTTACAAGATTTTTGCTTCAAAATAACTATGTTAAGGGAAATGCAGATCCAACCCTTTTTATAAATAAAGATAAGAAAAATGTTTTGATTGTTCAAATATATATTGATGACATTATATTTGGTTCAACTCAGCAATCTTTAACCGATTCCTTTGCGGATCTAATGAAATGTGAGTTTGAAATGATTATGATGGGTGAGTTAACATTTTTCCTTGGTTTTCAAATCTCTCAAAAACCTGAAGGAATATATATATCCCAACATAAGTATATTAAAGATCTTATTAAAAAGTATGGATATGACCACACTAAAAGTATTAGTACTCCCATTGGTACCTCAAACGCACTTGATCTTGATGAAGCTGGGAAACCAGTAGATCAAACATCTTTTAGAGGTATGATAGGAAGTTTACTTTACTTGATAGCTAGTCATCCATAGTTAATGTTTTCAGTATGCTTATGTGAAAGATATCAATCCAATCCTAAGTAATCTCACTTAAAGTCAGTGAAAAGAATTTTTCGCTACTTAAAGGGAACCATGGATTTATGACTCTTTTATACTTCTGGAAATGATTTTGTTTTAAAAAGTTTTTCGGATGCTGACTTTGGTGGATGTAGAATGGATAGAAAGAGTACATCCGGAACATGTCATTTCTTAAGAGATTCATTAGTTTCTTGGTCTTTCAAGAAGCAACACTCAGTAGCACTTTCCACTACTGAATCTGAATATGTAGCAGCTGAAAGTTGTTGTGCTCAAGTGTTGTGGATGCAACACACACTCATAGACTATGGTATGAGTTTTACCAAAACACAAATTTTGTGTGATAATACAAGTTCCATTTCCCTTAGTAAAAATCCTACACATCATTCTCGTGCAAAGCACATAGATATTAGGCATCACTTTCTTAGGGATCACACACAAAAAGGAGATATCATTCTTTAATTTATCAGAACGCAAGATCAACTTGCTGATATTTTCACAAAATCTTTACCCTTCGATAGATTTGAATAAATTAAACAGAAGTTAGGAATGATAACCATATGGTAATCCTCCTCAATAACTTCCTGTTGAACCAATCTCCTTACAGTAATGAACTCCTTTTCATATGGGGAGTACATTTTCTTGCTAGTTTTTCATATTTTTTGTAATGAAGTTTTTCATATTTTTTGTAATTTAGTTTTTCATATTTTTCATAATGAAGTTTTTCATATTTTTTGTAATGAAGTTTTTCATATTTTTCGTAATGAAGTTTTTCATATTTTTCATAATGAAATTTTTTGTACTTGAAATTTTCTTAATGAAGTTTTCTTACTTTAAATTTTCGTAATGTTTTTTTTGTACTTAAGATTTTCATAATGAAAATTTTCGTAATGAAGATCTATTTACTCAATTATTTTTTGTACTCAAGTTTTTTTCTCGGAATCTAAAGTTCTTCAAGAATAATTTTCCTCAATAAGAATAATTCTTTTGACAATCCGAAAGGTATGATTCTTTCTTGAGTTTTCGTAATAACCTTTTACTTAATGTTAGTTTCTTTTGTTTTTAAAATTTCTCGGATTCTAGTTTCCTTAAATATTAATCGTTTCCTTTAAAAACCTCAAAATATCAGATCCTACCAAATTTTCCTTGCGGCTATCATTTCAACTGTCAGATCAGATCAGAAGAATTATCAGCCATTGGATTCATATGGGAAGTTCAACCGTCACTTCAACACCTATAAAAAGGGGACCCCCGATGGTTATCCCACATCAGTTTTCAAAGATTTTGCGTGTTGAATCTCTGCCCAACTTCAAAAGCCCGTTCCATATTTTCAAAGATCTCTCAAGTCCGAATGTCTGCTGAAGTTCCTTCTCAAGAAATGTCTTCTGTCAAGCCGATTTTGGAGTGGCAAATTTACAGGGAGAGGTTGGTGCATCTGAATTTCTTCAATAAGTATGACTCTATTATTTCAAAGAATATCAAGATTAATGGATGGAAGAGTGCATCCATATCAAAGATAGGAGCTCAAGATGTTTTGTATCTGGATCTACTCATTGAATTTTATGAATCAGTTTTCTTTTCCAAAGAAGATGGCAGAGAAAAATTTTCCTTCAAAAGTTATGGTAAAACTTATTCACTTTATTATACCAAGGCTGCTAGCTTGTTAGGACTATCTTATGAAGGGGAAGCCAGGTTTTTTCCCCACAAATTACTGGATGTGCAAGGAAGTTTTTTAAAGGTGAAGGCTTTTTAGTGTCTTGGACTTTCAGATGTCAAGGCCGTAAAGATTTCTCATCTGTCTACCAATAATCAGATCCTAGAGTTATGGGTTCAGGGTCTTATCGTACCGATAAAGGGTAACAAAGGAAACTCTTAAGAAAAGTGATATGTATATCTTATATTTTTTGGTAAATCTAAGTAAAATCAATATGATGAACCATATTCTCATTACGATAGAGAATATCAAAAATGGGAATCTGAGAGCACAGATAATCATGTATCCTTCCCTACTCTCAAAATTGATAGTTCGGTGCTTTGAATATTTCAAGATCCCTTGCAGTTCCAAGATGAGGAATTGCAAAGTAATTCTAATCAGCAATGATACCCTCAAGAGGATGAAAGTTGGTTTCTCTAAGGAGTCAGGTGAGTTTTGTGATCTACCATAGGATGAAGCACAAGTCGTTTCGAAAAATGCAGAAGAGGATGAACCATCAAAGAAGGATGGAAAGAAAAGAAAATTGAAGGAAGTAGAAGCTAAAGGTGAAACCCCTAAAGCTAAGGAATATCAATACGCACCTCTAAAGACCAAGAAATAGAAAGCCTATCCGGATGAGGTAGTAGCCAAATGAAGGGAGGATAAAAAGAATCGGAAGGAAGGGGAGCCACAGTTTGGCCTAGACCCTACAGAGGCCAAAGCATTAAAAGAGAAAGCTGCTGAAGAGCTTGAGAAGAAAGACAAATAGAAGAAGCTTAAGAAGAATATGTCGGAGGTAGAGATTGTGCAATCTCTTTTGAAGGCTATTGAAGTTGCATCCGAGAACATTCCCGTACCGAAAACTTTCTTAGTAGAACCATTACCTAAGACACCAGGGAAGAAGTTCATGACTCTAGAAAAATTTCTAGAGAAGGGTGTCGAAGAAAAGGAAGTTGTAGAAGAAGTAAAACAAGCTCAAAGCACTGAAGATACAGTTGATCTGATAAAGTAAGTAGAAGACTTTCATGAGAAGGAAAGTGCTTCTGAAAAATTTTCAATCCGGACTTCTCAAGTCGGATCTTCGAAACTTGAAACTACTGAAATGGATGATAAGGCTGAAGAGGAAGTGAACAAATTATCTGAGGAAGATAGTCATAATCATGACTTCATTCTCCCTGAAGATATAGAGGCAGGAGATAAGAAATAAAAAATTGATAAAGATAGGATTGTTCAGTTGTCTGAGAGTGAGAAGGAATCTCCAGATGAAGAAGCTATTCCAAAAACCAACAAGGGGAAATAAGTGGTTGTTGATACCCCAACCAATGAAATTATAAGGAAGAATGAAGCTGGAGGATCCTCTAAGAGGAAGCTTGTTGAGCTAGAGGAAGAACCACAACCTAGCAGAGTGTCAGACTCAGAGTCATTATCTCTAGGACATGATTTTGTCATTCAGTCCCTAAAGAAGCTAGTGGACACCATTCCGATCTTTCCAACAATTGACTCTAGATTCCAGATGCTCCAGCATAGCATGAATCAGAAATCAGAATCTGTATCCATGGTGATGGATAGGTGTGTAAAGATTGAGGCTGAGCACAAGAATTTCCTTATCAACTATGAAGCCCATAGAAAATCTTGCAAGAAAATGACCAGCTGGTTGAAGAATATCGTTGAATATTTGAGAGATCTTGATCAATTTCAAGAAGATGTCAAGGAATATTTTGATACTAAAGACACCAAAATCAAAGATCTTACAAATATCTTTGAGGAAAAGGTAAATCTTGAACAAATTAATCAGATTTAGGATGTCAAATATTTTAATGGGAAGTTAAATTATGTTGTCAAAAGTTGGAAAATAGAAAGGGATCTTCAGATCGAGATTTAAGAGAAGATGGTGAAGAAAGATGACTTGCTGAAGGCTCAGGTAGAGGCTCTGAAGGCTCAAGATGATAGGATCAAAGCCTTAGAGAAGCAAGCAGAGGAGGATCACAAAGAACTAAAGAAGCTGAAAACCATTGTGAAGAAGCTGATACCCAAGGAAAAAGAAGCAAAATAGATCCAAATCTGATCTTTTGTTGTATCTATTTTTCCTTGTATAAATTCTTCCAATCTTAATGAAATTGTGGTTGCTTGTTTTGTTTGGATATTTGTACTAATATTTCAGGTACCATATTTCTTTTCCATTCCCCAAATTTCTTTTTGAAAATCACAAAGGGGTATAAAGGAAAAATAATTACAAGTAAAGAAGAAATACCCCTAAGTAAGGGGGAGTTTATCTAAGGTGGAATTCTCATTATGAAGATTTCCATACTCAAGATAATGAAAATTCTCATTTTGGAAATCTAGAATACGATCCTAAGTGTTCCAAAGCCTAAGGGGGAGTTATTTATATTCATCTTTGTCCATGAATAAAGGGAGATAAGTTTTATTTGCAAAGTTTAGTAAAATATTTTCTAAGTCTTTATATTCTTTTTCGTAAGGATATTTGTGCTTTCCAAAAAGGGGGAGATTGTTGAGTCAATGAGGTTTTCCTTATGACTTTTCCATTCCTTCATACTTAGGGGAGAATATTAAGACATTAAGGTTTCCTTATGACTTTACCATTCCTTCTTGTTTTGAAAATCACAAATACCTTATCTCAAGACAAAACTCTTTTTATCCTATGTTTTACCTCTATAAGGAAAAATTTCCTTCCCCAAGGAAATTTATCCTTACCATTTTTTTATTTTTCATATCATAATTTTTCTAAGTTTAAAATTCAGTTTGAAACCAAAACCTCGGAATCCTATAATTACCTAGATATGAAGAATTTTGTTTTAGGATCCAAATTCTCAGAATTCAGGATATGAACTCTTCTGAAGTTCTAACTCCGAATTCTGATTATGAATTCTAGTTACAAAATTTCTAAGTTTTGACTCCGAATTCTGATTACAAATTCTGGTTACGAACTTTTTGAGTTCTGACTCTGAATTCTGATTATTAATTCTAGTTACGAACTTTCTGAGTTCTGACTCCGAATTCTAATTACGAATTATGGTTGTGAACTTTCTGACATTCTGAATCCGAATTCTGATTACGAATTCTAGTTACGAACTTTCTGAGTTCTGACTCCAAATTCCGAATATGAATTCTGGTTACGAATTCTCTGAGTTTTGACTCTGAGTTCTCTGAATACAGACTCTGAACTCTTATGAGTTCTGACTCCGAATTATCATGAACTCTGACTCCGAACTTTGTGAGTTCTAGTTCCAAATTCTTGTAAATCCAGATTCTGAATTTCCTTGAAATTCAGACTCCAGAATTCTATATATTTTAGGTTCCGGATTCCTAGAAAATAGAATCCAAATATCCTTATATTATAGAATCTAAATTCAATTTTGGTTAGAATCCAAAATTTCATTTGCTTACATTCAGAATATTGGATTTCTAGTTATGTAACCATATTTTTGCTAACACTTGTTTTGTTATAAAACGATGTCGTGCTTTTAGTTAATAACTAACCATTTTTTGAGTTAGACGTGTACAGGTCCTTCCAAAATTCAAGGAAAAATATGATCATTGGAGGAGGGAGCCGACCGTTGAATCCGTGCCTATAAATAGGAGCTCATTTGAAAGAGCTCACAACTAGTTGATCAATCTAGAGATTACATGCTACTGAATTGATTTCTAGAGAGAGAGGCTTTACTGCTTAGTGCGTACTGAACTACTTGTTCATATTTTCTTTGTGTGACTCCGATTGTTTCTGTGTACAATCGAGGGCTTCCGGGGATAGGAAGACAGAGGTGCTGACTAATTTGAAGTTGAGGGATTCCTTGTTGTGGAAGACAGAGGTGCTGACTACCTTGAAGTTTAGGTCTTGTGGGGATAGAAAGACAGACTCTGATCTTTGTATCGAGGTCTTATCCTGGTGTGGGTAAGACAAACTTTCTTCAAAGTATAAATCAAGGGACCTTTATCCAAGGTTGTTGGATACCCTTCTCTTCGGGTTAAAAGAGTTACTACTTGTAACTTGTAGTATTTATATTTTTTTTCACTATACTTTTAGTTGTTGAGGAAAGTATAATCTTCTTATACTTCCTTAGACTTGTACTATGATTATATAGGATTCTATACGCTTTAAGGTAGAATCTTAGTTGTTGTAAACTTTTGTTAAGTTTTATTTCCGGAATCAATTTTACAGAATCAAGTTAGTTATTAGAGCTTAGAGGTGTTGTGAATTTTGGTTATGAAAAAATTTCCTTAGGTATTTTTAAAGTATAAAATTCACCCCCTCTTGTATTTGAGCATCTCATTTTTACATATTCAATCCAACAGTATTTAGACTCCGAATTCTCTGAAAACCAGACTCTGAATTCTCTAAAATTCAGACTCCGAATTATCTGAAAATCAAACTCCAAATTAATCAGAATTTAGACCCCGAATTCCTCAGAATTCAGACTCCAAATTCCTCAGAATTCACACTTCGAATTCCTCAGAATTCGGACTCCAAATTCATCAGAATTCAGACTTCGAATTCCTCATAATTAACTTTGAATTCATCAGAATTCCGACTCTGAATTCCTTGGAATTATGACTCCAAATTCCTCAGATTTCAAACACCAAATTCCTCAGAATTTAGAATTATAATTCCAAAGAATTTAGACTCCCAATTCCTCAGAATGCAGACTCCAAATTCCTGAGAATTTAGACTTTGAATTCATAGAAAAATAGAATCTGAATATCCATTTTTCTAGAATTCTATTGTTTATATATTTAGACTCTGAATTATATTTTTCCTAGATTTTGATTATTCAGTTTTGGTTAAGATACTTTATTTTCCTTATATATTATTGATTCTAAAGTGTGATAAATTTTCCCATGTTTTTGTTACAATAAAACAATATCATACAATTTGTTTCTTACTAACTGTTGGTTGAGTGACACGTGTACAAGTCCCTCTGAGATTCAAGGAAAAATATAACCATTGGAGGAGGGAGCTGACTGTTAGAGTTTTTTCTATGAATAAGAGTTCATTTTAATGAGCTCATAATCCATCGATCGATTGATGGTCCTCGAGATTACATGTTGTGAGGTTATTTCTAGAGAGAGAAAGATTCTCGTGCCTTGTGTGTTTTATGAACATCTCGTTCAACCATGACCATCTTATTTAGCTTGCTTTGTATGATTTCGATTTTTGCTGAGTACAATCAAGGGATTCCACGGATAGGAAGATAGATGTGATGAATACCTTAAAGTTTGAGGTCTTGTGGGTATATCAAGAAAAACTCCTATATTCTTATCGAGGGATTACCCTGGTGTGGGTAAGACAAAATTTCTTGAAAGTATTAATCAAGGGACCTTTATCCAAGGTTGTTGGATACCCTACTCTTTGGGTTAAAATATTTACTTCTGGTTTACTTTTTTTGTTTCAAGTTTTAATTATGATGTATTTTTTTAAAGAAAGAAAGTATAATTTTTGTATACTTTCTTGTACTTTTACTTACTCTGATAAACAAGATTCTATATGCTTTAAGGTAGAATATTTCTCTAAGTAAACTATTCCTAATTTTCTTTTCCGAATCTATATTTCCAGACCCTATAAAATTTTTGTTTCTTAGTTAAGAACTAAAGAGTGTCTGTGAATTAAGTTGTTTAACTTTGTTAAACATATATCTCTTTTAGGTTTAAAAAGGGAAAAATTTTAAACATACGATTCACCCCCTCTTGTAATTGAGAATCTACATATTCTATTTTGATCATACACTAGAATCAAATGTTATTACATTGATTACATGAATATTTAATGTATTTAAATATTAAAAATCTAATTACATATTATTCATGAATATGATGTAATAATGTCCTAAAGTATTTGTTGCATTGATAAGGTCATGGCAGTTCCCCGCTATGATGAGAACCTTTAAAAGATATAACAATATTCTTAAATTTAGTTATGCAGTTAGATGACATACTATAATGGGAAACATAGTATATAGACCGTCAGGTTTGAGTACTCATAAGAAGATGAGACTTCCTCTCATGAAGTTCACACTTGGTAATCTCCAAGACGAGAGATTATGAGAACAGACCCACCAGTAGGAATTCTGTATGTTTTATAATCATCGGATATTCCTATCTTTGAGTGTGTGTAATGTTCCTTAGACTTTAATATTATCATTAATACATGTCATGAATCATTCACTTTGATTTATTTATGAAAAATATCATGCCATATGTTGGTGGTAAGTAGGGTACATTGGGTGCATCATGAATGACAAGTTATTAATGGATAATTCGAGGAAGGATTTGTTCCTTCCATTTATGGAATTTGATATCTTAGCCCTTTGATTGAAATTGAACTGTCACCCTAAATTCTGTGGCCATGGTGTATTGATGAGTTTATTTCAGGTAGTTAAAGAATGAAGTATCAAACATATAGGTTGATGACACCATCATGCAACCTGCTGGGTGAGATATTGAGACACAAAGATTATATTACACAGTGAGCGTTCGTATGTGGATGTCGTTATTTTGACTTTAAGTTCTTTCTCTTGGGTGCCTTGACCCATTGATAGATAATAATCTTATACTTTAGCAAGCACACCTAGTTCCAATGAGAAAGAATCCAAGAGGGTCACACACTAAGTGTTTATGGTGGTCTCGATTAAATTCTATTTGAATTTAATTAATGGAATAAATATTATTCTCAATACCAATGAATAATTTTATTCAAGTTAAAATGATTGCATAAATTAAAATAAATATTTATTCATCAAATCATGAATAGAATATATTTATTTATTTTATTTAAAATTTAATAAATATTTATTTAAGAGAATAAAATATTTATTCGGGTGTTTAATAAATGGAAGAGGAGTTCTAACGGACCAAAATCATGTCCAATGATAAATTAATTATTTACAAGTCGGTAAATATTATTTATCTAGTTGGTGTAAGAAACAATAATAATAGTGTTATCATTATGTGGCATGATATTTTATTTATGGTTCCATTTTGCGCATGTTAGTGCACCACAAATAATGATTCTATTATTTTTATTAATGGAATGGGTTTTCTCTAATGGTTATAATTATATTTAATCACTATTACACAATTAAATATTGTAACTGAAACCCCAGATTGATTAATATAAAAGTGCATCTATTGTGCCAAGCACATGAGCCTTAACCCAGTTGGTAAGGACTCCATAAGTGCATCCGGGAGACCTGGGATCAAATCCAGGCGGAGAAATTATTTCTGGGTCACTGTAGCAGTACTATAGCAGGTACTATAGCGGGAACTATAGTAGGTACTGTTTGGAACTACAGTAGCTGGGAATATGCCCCCATTTGGGCCTTTGGGCCACTGATTTGGTCCCCAAGTCCTTTAAGGCCTTCGGGCCACCCAGGACTTCAGGTCAGTAAGGCCTCCGGGCCACCTCAATGCCTTCGGGCCACCTTTAGTGCAGATGCAAACAAGACAACCTACGAGGAACAATCTCTACAAGGAGGATGAGCAAGGAGCTTTCACCACAACATAAGCTAAATGGATTTCAAGAATGAGAGGGTATGACACCTGCCATCGGGACAAGCCTGTGCTTTCATAGGAATGCTTAGACGAACAACCATGCAAAGGTGGGGAGATGATTTCACGATGAAGATGCTGGGGAGGAGTAGTTCCAAGTAGTTAGTCTGGGTTGTATGTAATGTTTGAAGCCTACAAGAAAATGAATTCTTCTAAGGCCTACGGGCCATGTAATACTTATGCCTATGGGCCTTATAAGGGTTCCACCTCACCCCTTGAAAGGTGGATGATCAAAATCAATAAAAAATAAAGGCCTTCGAGCCATTGGAGAATCTATTGTGCCAATTGGTGGGGAATTATCTCTCGACTTCTCTCTGCTCTCTCCCTCTTAAGAATGAGAGAACTTCTTCAAGACTGAAGAACGAGCGATCAAGAACGATCGACGCAAGACATTCACTTCAACATGTTAGCACCCCGAGAACGAGTGACATTGATCGGATACTATTGAAGCACATGTGGATCACCGCTAGAGGGATTATACTTTGGATCCTCGTGATCACAATGAAAGAAATCCAGAAGGGTCATTCTGGATGATCAAAAATCATCAATGAAGAAAGTACCAATTACCCAGGTATTTAATTTCTTCAGAAATTAATTAAATTAATTATAAACATGATGTTCAAGATCCTCTCTCAAGGTTCCGGATTTTTCCTTTCTTTGTCTAAATTTTTGATTTAAATCTGTAGATACTGGCGCTCATCGTCATATTGATCCCAGAATGGTCATCGATTATGAAAAAATCGAAGTTGGACCCCTTCTAACATTGTGCTTCCATTGTGGCCAGATCCTTCAAGTGGTATCAGAGGGAGGTCACAACATCGTTTATAATTATTTAAATAATTCATTGATGATTTAAATTTTAATAATTTAGTTTTTCAATACAAGTTTGATTGTTCTTGTAATCTGAATTTTGAGATCTGTTTTTCCTCTATCGTTTCTCGTAGATCTATCAGAAATGAATAATTTTTTGATTGAAATTAAATTGAGGATCTCATCAGGAGGTGCCAATGATTCTTTCCAGGTAACACGACAATACACTCAATGTATTCGGAGTTACATGCCATGTAATCTTCCATACATTCCATGTAATCTAGATTACAAATCATGTAGTTGTGTTCAACGCATCAGGAGTAGTTCGATAATTACTCAAGCCATGTGCATTTATTACATGCGTTGTAGTTAATTTTTACACCGTGTGTTGACCAGGATATATAGGCACACATTTATCAGATTACATGCTGCGTGGTCCACTAGACATGGCATGTAATCCCTTTCAGGTCAGGGTGAAAATAGTGTATCCCATACACGGCTCAACAGTCCGGTGACCATGTAACCTAGAGACAACACAACATGTGGATCACTGGATATGTTATGTACTTCGAGATTTATGAAGTACTCCACACACAATGAGTCCCTAGGCATGTAATTTGGATAGATGGTGAAGGTAGTACATGCCGTGTAGTCAGAACTACACGCCGTGTATTTTACCAAATTATGTAGAATTAAAACTTTAATATCTGTATAATGTTTGATATACATATCATGTATAAATTGTATTAAAAGTTGTTACTCTGTACATTGAATCATAACACATGGCTAAAAAAATCACGTGATTTGTGTAATCATCCGTGAAGTACATGTTGTGATACTAGGAATTAAATCGTTTATGAAATATGTCATGAGAGTAAAACAATATATGAATATAATGCATATTGGGTAGATTCTGAAGGGTATTCATTGTGTTACCTCCAAGGTAATTGATGAGAATCTTAAGGGAATTTAGAAATGGATTAAGATAAAAGGATTGATTAATTAAAGATAATAATTAATCAATTTGAGCACGATTTATCTTTAAGAATGATTAAATAATTGAATTCTAGTTTTATTAAATGCGTAATTCATTGAATGTATGTGGATGACCATGAGCTAGACCAGACCTTTGTATGTGATTGGTTTCCATTTAATTATAATTAAATTAAATTTTTGGTCTGTCTTCCATCTCTCACCATTAATATGTAGGGCCTGCATGCCCATGGTTTTATTTTATGTAAACCCCCTTTTTACCCTTCACCTGAGTGTAAGTCAAAAAGAATATGTAATGGATGGAGCTCCCAAGCTTGTGGAGGTAGTTCAAGTCAGGAGTTGAGGCGAAACTAATTCAAGGAGATACAAAGATGGACAGGTGTAAAGCTGTAAACAAAAACCTTAAAAAGGTTCAAGGTGTTTCTCCCCTAGGTTAGCAGTTAGTTTATCAACTTCTAGATAAACTAACCATTAGAAAAGCTTATGATCATTCCCTTTGTTTTATTTTATTTCAATCAGTTGTATGGTTTTCATTATGGATGTATTGTCATGACTACATAATTAATGAATTAACAAGTATGAAAGATGGAACTAAAATAAACATGAATTATGCATAAATTATTATGAATATATGGTTAATCAATTAAGTAAATTCCACTTAATATTAACAAGCATGTGATAAATATAATAAGTAATTTACGCATAAGAGATAAAAACCCCTCAATAAAATATTAAATCAGACTAAGCCTCATGTTACTTGATTAAGGGCAAGACTCAATAAAACTATGTGTTTGACCAACCCTCATTGGGACACTTACTTTTATATAGGAATATATTATAAATGTTTTGGGTTGACTTAACCATTTACATCAAGAGGAGCAGCCCTTTCTAGACTTGGTGTAAATTTGGAGGCAAGTGTTGAGGAAATCCAAGTTAGGATTTTAGGATTGGGGAGTTCACTCAACGGATCAAGGATCTACAAGCCCACAGATGGCAAAGATCTACCTACCTAAATACCTTTAAATAGCTTGACCAACCCTTATTGGGGTTATGAGAATGGGAATATGGATCCTTTCCACTAGAATGTCCAAGAAACTAGACATTCTGAATTCAATGGTGAGGGCCATTAGGACTTGATAAAATAGTGGGAGACTTAATAAAAATTAATTTATTATTTCTTACAAAATTTTAATCATGAAAGTACTAATAATACACTCTTTCAATTGAAGAATAAAAATGACAAGCTTGTAAAACACACTATCTCTACGATCAATAATGGATAAAGACAACATCCTCACCGATAGTAACTTCTAGAAATGGTTTATACGCCTTCATATTATTCTATTCCATGAATGGAAATCTTACATTTTGGAGTCCTCATTACTTGATCCTCCTTCCCAAGAGGTGAGTGATGAAGAGTTCCTGGTCTACAAGAAATATATGAACGATGCAATCGATTTTTAATGTGTGATGTTATCATCAATGTCTAGTGAACTCATGAAGTCTCATGAAAACATTTATACCTATATCATTCTTGAGCACCTCTATGGTCTTTAACAGGAGAGAGCTAGATAGGAACAATTTGAGATCTTCAAGGAACTCTTTTAGAGTAATCTTGGAGAGGGTTCTCTAGCTGGGCCTCACGTAGTCAAGCTCATTGGCTACATTGAGCACTTGGAGGTTCTAGGGTTTAAACTCCCTGAAGAACCGGGCACTGATCTCATTCTCACATCACTCCCTCAAAGATTCTCTGTCTTTATTATAAATTTTAATATTAACAACATTGAGAAGTCTCTACCAGGTATTCTTATTCTCTTTCACCAAGTGAATAAAGACATGAATCGAAAAAAACATTATGTCCTTATGGTGAATTAGAGGAAAGGGAAGGAAAATAGATTCAATCCCAAAGCTTCTTCATGCCTTTCCAAGAAAATTAAGATCAAATGGGAGGCAAGGGAATAGTAATCTATTTGTTTCTCATGTGGCAAGAAGGGAAACTGGAAGAAAAACTACACACATCCAAAGAAATAAGGGGAAGCTTCTGGTGTGTTTTTTATCGAGTGAAATTTATCTATTTCTACAAATTGGGTATTAGATACATATTGTGGTGATCACATATATATTAAAATATAGTAACCAAGTAGATTCAATAAAATTTACTGAGGGGAGGTAGATATACGAGCATCCAATAGAGCTAGACTTGTTGTTGTAGCTGTCGGGGACTACCACCTCATGTTGCCGACTGGGATGATATTGGTGTTGAAGGGTTGTTATTATGCACCTTATGTAACGAAAAACATTATTTTTGTATCCAGAATAGATACAGATGGATTTATTTTCAAGTTTCAAAAATGAATGTTTCTTCTTTTATAAAGGTAACATATGTTTTGGTAAGGAAAATTTAGATAATGGTCTTTACGTGTTAGATTATACAAACCAAGTAATGGAAATCGATAACAAAATTACTTTACATGACTCATACCACACTCAATTTTGGCATAATCGGTTAGGTCATGTAAATGAGAAATGATTGAAAAAATTACATCAATATGGATAATTAGATTCTTTTGAACTAAAACCACATGGTGTATGTCACACATGTTTACAAGGAAAAATGAACAGAGCCCTATTTAGTGGGAAATATAAAAGAGATAAAGAGATTATTGAATTGGTTCATACTAATGTGTGTGGACCATTTCTAGTTGAATAAAGGGGTTAGTACTCATACTTCATAACTTTTACTAATGATTTTAGTAGATATGGATATATTTAATTAATGAGGTATAAGTTGGATTCTTTTAATAAGTTCAAAGAATACAAGAATGAAGTTGAGAACCAGCTTGGTAAGAAGATTAACAAACACTGCTCAGATTGAGGTGGAGAATATCTTAATCAAGAATTCATTGATTACTTATAGGAGTTTGGGATCCTATCCCAACTCACTCCCTTTTACACGCCTTAGTGGAATGGTGTAAGAGAAAGAAGGAATCGTACCTTGTTGGACATGGTGAGATCAATGATGAGTCATGAAAGCCTTCCATTATCCTCTTGGAGATATGCATAAAACAAGTACCAACTAAATCAATAAATGATATTTCATACTAGTTTTGGAGTGGAAGAAAATCTATGTTATCGAATTTGCATGTGTGGGGAAGAAAAGCATTTGTTAATTCCTTTTCAAGTAACAAAATTGCACCCCAAGGCACAATGTGTACCTTTATAGGATACCCTAAGGAAACAAGGGTATATTACATATATAAACCCTCATACAAAAAGTTTATAGTATAAAGACATTCCATATTACTTGAGAGGGAGCACATCTCCAAAAGAGATAGTTGGTCGTGAGATAGACTTCGATAAAGTCTAGGCTCAAGGCACACAAGAGTTGGTATAGAAGCAGATTCCATAGAGCCCCATGGAAGAAGAATCTATTCCAGGGACACAAGAACTATGTAGGAGTACAAGAGAGGTTAGAGAATTGGAATTGTATGGTTTTATAGTCACTAAGGATGGTGACTCATTATTAGTTGTTAATAATGATCCTCTAACCTACAAGGAAGCAGTTAGTGGAATAGATATTACCAAGTGGTAAGAAGCCATGAATTCTGAAATGGATTCCATGTACTAAAACCAAGTCTAGATTTTGGTAGATCCTTCAGTGGATGTAAATCATGTTGGTTGAAAATGGGTATTTAAGAAGAAACTGGACTTGGAAGGATAAGTCAATACCTATTATAAACATGTCTTGGTATTAGATGAAGGCTTAGAAGCAGCTTTTCCCTTTACCTTTTCTTGATCATAAGGATCAAAAGTTTTGGCTGAGGGAACAACAAGGATGACTGTAGGAACATCAGTCAGAGAACGAGACTCTCTGATGATGATAGGTCTGAGGTGTTGAACAACTTCTCGGGGAGATAAAGCAAAAGTCTAAAAGCGAGATGATAGAGGTTTAACATGATCTATCGTAACTACCAATATGAAGTACTCTATTGTAGTAGCTGGAGGTGTCAAAGGAGTTATAATAGGTATTAAATCCTAATCCATGACAACAGTTCCATGTACATACATAAATAGTTTCATAAGATTTGTAAAATCCATGATTATGTTTCCACCTCACTCCATAGCATTGAATAATTCTTTCTTATCATCCATAAAAAATTGAAGCACTAGATTCATTAACTTTAATTGGTTCACTTGTTCCTTAAAATCTTGACTGACCAAAGGCATTCTTAGATTTTCTTTAAGAAACTTAAAATGAGCATTCAACTCATGCTTAGTGAAAATCCTTGAAAGACAATATTTTATTGCTCTGGTTATGGTTTCTCTGTCATCCTTCATGTATTTTACATACTATTTAACCAAAATAAGTACATGATCACTATTAAATTTGATTTTGCTTAAAGTCTCCTAAGGCTGGTCAAGAACATCACTTGAATCAGCTAGAATCTCTTCTCTCACAACAGATCTGATCAGCTCAATATCAATAGGAGGAGCCGTATAAGTAGAATAAAAATAAGTAATACTCTAAAATCTCAAGAAAAGAATCCATATAATCACCAAAGGGTGTATGTATCCCTTCCAACACAGACTTCACATAATCCAACTTACTGTAAAGCCTCTTATTTTCAGTCTCCACCACCTGCATGTGGTTCATCATTATTGGTTAAATATGTTTCATCACCAGATAAAATAAATATCACGCATCCTTTTCACTAAACTTAGAATTCAAAACATGTTGGTTCTTTATCAAAAAACCAATATCAGAGACCAAATTGTCTCTGAAATAATTTATATCATCTTGTGTCATAACATCTTTTGGTACTGCAAGAGTAGGAGCAGATGTAGCAGGTATACCGGAAGATTCTTCAGGATCCATTACAGCTCAAAATGCATATCCACCATACTTTGGTGGACTGCTATCATCATTCAAGTCAGATTAGTCTAGAACAAGTCTGAAATACCCTAGAAATGTTTCAAACTCCTCAACAACTGGGCCCAACTTTTTTAAAGAAGACTTATAATAAGTCTTAACAAGAATAAACTCTACAACTATAGGCATTCCCACAACAGGTACAATAGCGGCAGGAACAACATCTAAATGTGCATCAGACCTCTGCTCAATAGAAGTAGGTTCATATTCCATGTGCTCATTAATTAAAGGATCAACGATGGCAAACACATCACTCAAATTTACATCAATAGTTTTCTCAATAAGAGAAGGTTCAACTTCCATATTCTCATCATCTGACTACTCAATAGAAAAAACAACCTTCATTTGATCAACAACTTGAAGGCTTTCCAAAATTAGGGATTTCTCCCCCTCAATTGATGCTTATTTTTCCTCTCTTATTGATTTGTCTATATCATTAACTAATATTGAAATTTCCTAAGATATATAACTAGATGCATGTGGAGAAGAAGCAAGTGATTTAGGCATCTCAACCTCCTCAGCACTAACTTGTCCACTTGGACCATCAAGACTATCAAAACCACCATCATGGTCATCCTCCTCTCCATATTAATTTTTATCTTCACTATTATTTCTATCACCATCAATATTCTAATCTTCTCTATTTTCTACTCCTCCTCATTCTTCATTTTCTTCATCTTTTTCACCATTTTCATCTTCTTCAAAAGACTTGGAATAACTCTTGAACTGTTATTCTCCTGAGACTTCTGTTTTATCCTCATAACTTACTTACTTTAAAAGTTTCTCTCTTTTAGGGAGAGACCTAAGCAAACTAGGAACTCCATAGTATATAGCAGGAGATCCATGAGGTAAATCAGGATCACTTCCTTCACCTACATATAATTCCTTCTCCTCTATATCTCTAGGTTCAAAAAATTCTTCTTTCTCATCAGAATCATAATATTCAAAGACTTCTTCTGGTTCCAAACCAGGATTAACAAGGTCTTTCGGTCTTGAAGGATAGTATACAGGATTGAATTAACTATACAATATTTCGTCATCAACCACCCATTTCTTTTTTTCCATGGATTCAAACTTATTCTTGTCCTTCTGAAAATTATTCTTGTGATTTAAAAACCACCACAATCTACCACATATTCATAATCTTCACCAACTAAACCTTTAACTTCAAAAATCACTTAAATAAACTTAGGTTATATCAAAGAATTTTATATAGAGGTAGGCTTACTCATCTCTACCACATGAAGCATCAAATATCTGCAAAAAATGATCGTCACCATCATCTTCATAAGGCATAGTAGATAAACATATTGGTATCTCAAGGTAACAAAGTCTCATTTTCTAGGACAAAGCATGTGATTAATGAACTTAAAAAGTAGTCTGCACTCATCATCAAGCTCTGATGCAATCGGTATTCAAACTATTCCATATCCAGTCAAATTAGAAAGGGAATCTTTCCTTAATGAAATCATCACTATCACCTGGAATCATTCCTTGGTAGTTATTTTCTAATCCTTAATTTGGTACTCCAAGACATGCATCCCACTATCTCAACAAAAAAACAACTTTTCTTCCATTCACTATACTTCTTACCCAATCTTCATTTTCCTCAAATCCATACTCGATGAAGTGATAAAACTGATACAACAAATTAGGATAAAATGGCCTCTCATTATTAGAGAACCATTCCATCCATCCTTGTTCATGAAGAACTCTAAGTACTAAATATTTACTGGATAACAACTACTCGGCTTGAACTTCCTTTTCAAGAATGACTACTCTCTTTGAAAAATTAAGATTTAGAGGATCTAAATTAGTATATGAATAGACCAACTCACCCTTTTGACTCTTATAAGGACGTGACTTATTCGGTGAAGACTCATAAGATCTATTGGTTCTAACCATGTAATTTGATTTGAAAGCTTAGGCGAAGGAGAAATAAGGGTCGACAGTTAGTAGGTAAAGGGTTTCAATAGGTTTGGCGTGAGGGAGAGTGAACATTTAAATTATACATGTTTAAATTTATATCATTTAGGTATTTCACAATTTTAAAATTAAAAATTGGGATAAAAATTGAATCAAATAAATAATTTATAAAAACAATAACAAAGGATTAAATAGAGACAACAAAAAATTTTGACAAAGGCATGAGATAATTTTCCAATGGTGAGAAATATCACAACTATGAGAATTATCAATGGTGATACATTCAATGATAAGAAGTGTCAATGGTGAGACATTCACAATACTGAGAAATCTACAATAGAGAGACATTCACAACTTTGATTCCTAGAAAATTAAACTTAACCAAAATTGATCAAACCTAATTCATGTTTGATGTAATTCATTCTCTTGTAATTCAAAGGCTTAGTAAAAATATCAGTAATATGATGTTCTGTACCAATGTACTCAAGATTTATATCACCTTTTTGAAAATGATCTCTCAAAAAGTGATGTATTATATCAATGTACTTTGTTCTTGTGTGTGATACAAGTTTTTTGAAAATATTAATAGCACTTGAATTTTCAAATTTTATAGGGACGTGTTGGAAATGATATCCATAGTCTAGTAAGGTGCATTTAATCCAAAAAATTTGTGTACAATATCTACCTACAACTATGTATTTAGCTTTGGTAGTAGACAATACTACAAAGTTTTGTTTCTTACTACACCAAGAAACTAAATACTTTCTCAAAAGATGAAATGTCCCATAGGTTCTTTTTCTATCTAACTTATAGCCACCAAAATCATCATTTGAATAACTAACTATGTCAAATTCTTGTCCTCTTGGGTAAAAAAAAATCCTAAATTGGTAGTATATTTGAGGTATTTGAAATTTCTTTTTACAGAAACCAAATGTGAATTTTTTGGGTTTGCTTGAAAATGAGAACACATACACACAATAAATAGAATATCCATTCAACTAACATTCAAGTATATAAGACTTCCAATCATACCTATGTAACTAGTTTGATCCACTAGTTTCCCAGCTTCATCAAGATCCAACCTACAGGTAGTGATCATAGGAGTACCACTACTCTTATTGTTATCCAAGTTAAAATGTTTTAAAAGATCCTTCTTATATTTACTTTGGTTCAAAATAATTCCTTCTTTATTTTGAAAAATCTGAAAATCAAGAAATAACTTTAGTTCACCCATAAAACTCATTTGAAATTCATTTTTCATTATCCTTGAAAATCAGTACATAAATAATTTTTTGAAGATCCAACAATAATATCATCTACATAAATTTTTACAACTAAAACATATTTTAAAATTTATTTTATAAAAGGGGTAGGATAAACTATATATTTTTAAAAACCTTTTGAAATAATAAAGGAGTTGAGCCTATCATACTAAGATATATAATCTTGTTTCAAACCATATAAATATTTTTTAATTTGAAAGCATGATTTGGAAAATGGGGATTTGGAAAACCAGGGGGTTGTTCAACAAAAAATCATCAACTATATACCCATTTAAGAATGCACTATTGGTATCCATTTGATATAGTTTGAAATCTAGATGAGGTGCATAGGCAAACAATATTCTAACAGATTCAAGTTTGGCTACTGGTGCAAAGGTCACTTCATAGTCTATTCCTTCTCGACTATACCCTTATGCAATAATTATAGCCTTATTTCTTACTATAGATCCTAATTCATCTAACTTGTTTCTAAAAACCCATTTAGTACCTATAGTCAAGGCATCCTTGGGTCTATCCACAAGTTACCATACATTGTTTCTTTCAAATTTATTTATTTATTCTTACATAACCATTATCCATAATTCTTCACCGATTTCATCATTGATGTTCTTTCGTTTAAGTTGTGACAAGAATGCTTGATGTTTAACCTGATTTCTTTGAGAATCTCTAGTCTGTGTACCTCTATCTAGATCTCAAACAATAGAATATAAAGGAAGGTATGTAAGGGTTGTAAAATATCTATAAAAATAGGATTTGTTCATCTTAGAATTATCTATAGGTTTAGGTTTAAGTTCTGGAAGTTCATCAGAACTGGATGATTTTTCTGCTTACTTTCCGGCAGAATCAGTAGGTTTGAAATTTAAGTTCAAAGTGGATAAATCATCCTAAAGGTTTTATAAAGAGTTATTATGCTCATGTGAATCTTTATCATAAAATTTAACATGAAAATATTCTTTCGCAATCTTGATTCATTTGTTAAAAACTCTAAGATTTTCTGGAGGTTGAATAACCTAGGAAAATTCTTTCATCAGTTTTAGAGGTAAATTTTCCCAGATTATCCTTAGTGTTAAGAATAAAGACTTTGAAACCAAAAACTCTAAAGTAATTAACCTTAGTATTTCTAATATTCAAAATCTTATAAGGGGTTTTCTTCAAAATATGTCTAATTAAAACTCTATTGATTATATAACAGGTTGTGTTCACAAACTCTACCCAAAAGTAGATAGGTAATTCATATTCATTTAGCATAGTCTGGGATATCTTTTGAAGTATTTTATTTCTTATTTCTAAAACTCCATTATGTTTAGGGGTCCTAGGAGTAGAGAAGTTATGAATATAGCCATTTTTTGAGAAAAATGATTCAAAGTCTTTATTTTAAAACTCACAGCTATGGTCACTTCTTAGGGTCTTAATTCTAAGTCCACATAATTTTTCTATATATTTAGTATACTTGGTAAAGTAAAAACATGCTTCACTCTTGTGAGATAAAAAAACAACCAAGTATACATAGAAAATCCATCTACTAGTATATAAACATAGTGCTTCCCATTTAGACTATAAACTCTAAATGTTCCAAACAAATCGATATTAACCAACTTAAGAGGTTGAGAAGTTGAAACTTCTTTCTTTGATTTAAAATAAAACTTCTGTTGTTTCCCTTTTTGATAGGGGTTGAAGACTTTGTCATTTGAGAACTCATGTTTTGGTAGATCCCTAACTAACCCTTTTCTAGTAAGTTTCCTAAGTGAGTGAATATTACAGTGGCCTATTATCCTATGCTAAATCCAAGATTATTTATAAAAATCACTCAAACAGGAAACATTTTTAGAAATTAAATAATTAAGATCAACAACATAAACATTATCATTCCTTAAAGCAGTAAAAACTAAATCATATTTGGAACCAACAACATTAAATTCATTATTTTCAAATTTAACTTGAAAACCATCATCACATAATTGTGAGATGCAAAGAAAATTATACTTCAAACCACCAACAAAAGGTACTTTGGAAATTGAAACATAATTAGTGCTACCAATTTAGCTAAGATCAATGATTTTCCCTTTAGAATTATCACCAAAGGTTACATGACCACCATAAACCTTTATGAGGTTCTTGAATCTAGATTAGTCTCTTGGAATATTCTTAGAACATACATTGTCCAAGTACGATAGACTTCTATAGGAAATCTTCAAGCAGCTTTCCTATAAAAACTTTTATACCAACAATGACTTTGGTACCTAGATTTTCTTGGGTCCAGATGTGTTTGATATTAAAGCTTTAGGAACCCACATTTTCTTAATGGGTTTCCTGTAAGTATATTATAAGCTTTTTGAAATAAAAACTTTGTTAATTCCTCTAGAAAAATAACTAATAATAGAGATTTCAGATTTAGATTTAGGTACAAATGTGATCTTAACTATTCTTCTCTGTCCAAGTTGGTATCCTAGACTAGTAATATACTTTGGAGTAATTTTTTTACCTAGAATAGGTGTCAATTTTTCTCTTCTATTGGTAAATTTTCTAAATATTTCTTTATTTGTTCATTAGAAAATTTAAGTTCAATATACTTCTTTAACAACTGAGCATTCTTCTCTTTATCTATAGAAAGTTTAGAATTAGTATTAGCAGATAAAGTATGTTATTTTTTTATAACTTTATATTTATCTTTAATTTTATTGAAATTGTCCTCAATAATATTAAAATATTCAAAAATTTCTTCTTTAATCATATCATCATCAGTTTTTTCATTTTTAGAACAATCAGAAATAAGCACAGATGATACAGTAGCCATTGTAAATACATTAGTCATGAAGTGCATGTTGGATATGTAAGACTTATATTTAGGAGTAGATTCTAAGTAAATGGATTTATCCTTATAGGCACTCCAAGTTTTATTCATGAATTTATTGAACTTTCTATCCTTGTCCTCATATTTCTTTTTTTATTTCAATTTTTGACAGTCTTCTTTTACATGTCCTTTGTGCGTGCATTCATATAAGGTTATCTCATTTGTATTATTATCCCTTTTCCAGTCTTTATTCCAGTTACCTTTTCTATCATAATTTCCTCTATAACTAGGATTTCTAAAAAAATTCTTCTTCATATAGAAATTTTTGAATATTCTAGCCATATGATCCATTTCCTCATCACTGTCAAGTGGTGACTCACTATCACTAGAACTTTCAACTTGTATCTTTTTTTTGAATGCAGTAGACTTAAAAGATACAATTTTTCTTTTTGTATCATCATCATATTCTTTATTGAATTTTAGTTTTTCTTCATACATCATTAACTTACCTATTAATTCCTCAATTGGTAGTTTTCTAACATCATAGGACTCTCTAATTTACATGGATTTCCCTCTCCATCTTTCAGGAAGACATCTAAGTAGGATCATAATCTGATCCTTGTTAGACACTGGATTTCCCAGGGAGCTCATGGTGTTCACTATTTTGTTGAACCTGAGATACATATCAGAAATTAATTCATCAGCCGTCATATTAAAAGTATCATACTTAATGGTATATGTATTCAATCTCATTTATTTTACATTGGTTGTTCCCTTATGCAAAATATCTAATACGTCCTAAATTTTAAATGTTGTTTTACTAGTAGAAATTATATTAAATTCCTCATATACTAAGGTATAATACAAGTAATTCATAGGTTTGCTATTATTATTATAGGAAAATTGTCTAGAATCATCCCAATAACTCCTAGAATACTTAGATAACTCATACTTATCCTCAATATCAGAACAAATCTCAAAACACATACTTTCAATATACATTTTCATTTTGATCTTCCACTGAGCATAATTATTTCCATTGAAAAAAGGAGGTCAGTTAGTAGAATACCCTTATTTTCAATTATCTGTTTAAATAATTAAATTTATAACTAATAGTAATTTAAAATATTTAAAGTATTACTAAAATCACAATTGAAAAAGTTTTTAAAAACTTTGACACCAAAGTAAACCTTTGATACCAAAAGATGGTCAGAGAGAGTATATCAAGAGGAGGGTGAATTGAGTACCTAATAAAAATTTCTATTAAAAACATTTAATTAAAATATCCCAATTAATTTAAATATGGCCCAGTTATCCAAAACAACAGATCGATATAAGTTTTAATCTTTTAAAAGATTTCTCAAAGACTGATTAGGTCTCAGTTAAAAAAATTATGAAAAACTACTTTAAATTTTGAAATCAATTTACTAAATAAAAATATTATATAAACAATAATTAAGACTAATTATCAAATTAGTGGTTTTATTTTTCAATTTAAAACAAATTTAGTTTTAAATCTTAGAAATAAAGTCAAAAAAACAAACAACATAAAATGAATACAAGAGGTTCAGTCTCAAGATGAGACATAGTACTATCCACTTGAAAATCAACTACTACCAAATAGTTTATATAAAATAAACCTTTTGATCCACAACCTGGATTGGTTATACAATAATAAAACAAATTTCTAGGCCACACATGACCTCTTCCATAGTAATCATGGGAGTACAAAAGATAACAGGACACACAAGGACCTCTTCCACAGTAATCATGGGAAATAGGAGTAAAAAGTATTTGAGAAGATATATAAGTATCTTATAGTTTAAATTAGAAGAAAATGTGTGTGTATAAATATAGATTATACTCACACTACCCATAATGTAAAGATAAATAAACAAATAGTGAAAGTAAAAGATGTATAAAGATCATGTTTCTCTGTATACTATTCTCTACAACTTGTAACTCCTTGAGCGTAGTTTGAAATGAGGATCGAGTCAAATTTATGAAATTTATAGTAGAAAAGAGTGTGTTAAACTCTTTCTATTATGAATTTAGGATCTAAATGTTCTCTATTCTCCACTCTCATATTCATGTGCAAGCAAGATGCAACATTTAGGCACTCTTCAGGTTCTTGTAATAAGTTCCAGCTCTCGTGTATGTGAATTGTAAGTCTGTAAGTATGCACTCTATATAATTTTTTGTGTTATTGTGTGTGTCCACACAAGGGAGTATGATTCATATTTTAACAACATCATGAAACAACAAATAGAATTAGTTGGATCCTATGCTCATCATATTGCAATTTCGACATGAACTTTAATGTCATTCTGCAATAGTTAATATAAAATCATCAAGATAAGTTTTTGAATTAAGTTTGATAATATTTCCATTAGAATTATTTAATTAAAAATAATAAATAGAATAATATTGGCATTGAGTCTTTATAATGGTGACACTCTCAGGCGGTGTATGAGTCTAGCGATGAGACACACTCTTGTTGTGTCTAAGTCTGATAGTGACTTAGGCTGGTGATGTGTTAAGGCTGGCGGTGACTCTTCTCATTGGTAGGTGTATTCAATAATTTACCAAATTTCCATTCTTGTAGTGAATCTTCTGATGGTAGGTCATCTCGACACTTATTCAATTCCTCAATTCAGCGGTATGTTATAGCTAACAGTGGGAAATCTTCATACTCTACCAAATTTCTTATGCTGTTAGTGACTTGCTTCTGACGGTGGGTAAATCCAATGCTTAGACAAAAATAATCATCTCAACGGTGAGTCTTTATGGAAGATGAGTCTTTTATACACTTTTCTATATTTCTATATTGATGGTGAGCCATTTCTTGCAGTGACACTTTTTCATACTTTTTCAAATTTGTATCTTGGTGACATCCACAGTGGTGACTGAAGTCTAGTGGTGAGTGTTTTCAACACTTATCCAAATTTCACTTCAGCATTGAGTTAACCTCCAGCAGTGAGTCATCCTTGGTGGTGACTCAACTTCAATGGTGAGTCTTTTCCATACTTAACCAAAATCTCACCAATCTATTTTATAACATAAAATGCTATCATAAAACATACAACTCATTAATAACATAATAAGCATGATTTTGTGACCATCAAAACAAGGGTTACAACAATCTCAACAAGAGTTATAACACTAGTGACCTACATATAAAATAGAAAAAGTAGAGATATTGTGAGAGTTCTAAACTAAGGAGAACTGAGAGAACTGGAGAACTCTTTAAGGAAGGAGAAAAAATCGATCTTGTGCTGTAAAATCGATCTGTAAGAAGAATACCCTGTAACATCTATTATTGTATAAGTTGAGAAGAAGAGACTTGGGAGAGAATTACTATGCCATTGATATTCTTATCTTTTGTGTAAATCCATTTAGGTAATGAGGAGCTATTGTATTCATGAAAAAAAACAAGAGCTCTATATTTAGTTGATAAAGACCAGTGAATAGATTTTGAAGAAGATCTATAAAGCTAAACTACAAGTAGATACCAAGTTGAAAGAGATTTATCAAATCATCATAATGAAGTCAAAGACTCTGCAATGAAGAAATAAGTCAATTTATATTGATGTGGTGAAATCCTAATCTAATTAGAGATCTAGTTCAAAGGGAAATAAATGAAACACTTGTATATACACAGTGGGAAGTTGTGGAACCAATGTGACTATGGGTATGGAAGGATATCATAGTGAAACTCTATGACACCAGTGGGAAGATAGATATATTGTTGTCATTATGTGAGGTGGTTTTATTGTGTGAAGCATTATGGGTCCATAAAGACTCATTGTATTCACTTGGGTTTATATTGGATAAGATAATCCATGATTGGGGTGAATAACCAATCACAATAAGGAGCAGGTTCCCATATTAGGGCCAAAGCTTGTAAAAATACTATGTGCCATCCTTTTATATTTTACTGCATTTTATGTGGTTTATATTATTGTTAAATACAAACTTATCCACTATTATACAAACATATAACAAAGGTATGAATTCCGAGGGGTAAATACTTCTAAGAGATATTGGAATTCGATAAAAATAGACAACACTTGATTCACCCCCACCAAGTTTCCGCATTAATCCCTAAGGACATATCACATATTATAAATTATATTATACCCATATTTTATTATAGTTCGTATATGGTTAAGTGTTAATGCTACTATTTATGAAATAAGCCTTGAAAGGAATTATGGAAGATATTAAATAGTTATAAAACTCACCATAAATCCTCTTATTACTACCATTATCACAATGATGTGTATATCTTAATGTGAGTTTAGAAATAAATTCACTCTATATTTTAATTATCAATTATTATTTGATAAATATATTCTCTGGATGACTTAACCAGAGGATATTTTTCTTTACCAAACATACTTTCTACTTTACTTTCACATTCCTTAAGTATCATAAAAGGAGATTATAAATTAAATGATTTTATCACTATATTCTCCTTAGAATAAATCACACATATCTTATTAAACTAATTTTAAAATATATATAGATTTATAAACATTAATTTCTAAAGGTTTTTTTATCTTAATACTTAATAATTAGATAAAATAACTAATATTTTTAGAACCTATGATTCTAAAAAACCTTTTGGGTATATTCTTGACAATTTAATTTTAGTTTTACTTGAAAAAAAATTATCTTGACACAACTAGGTATTTTTTAAATCTTATCTTTTCTATTCACCATTAATTGTTAATATTTTGACATATGTGATTCAAGTATAACTAAACTATTAATTAATTATGATATACTATAACAACATTCATTTCAAATATTAAATAATGTCTCGTTATGTCTATAACTGGACATTAAGATAAATATTTTGGTAACACTCAATACAAAACAATAGTTTTATGAGAATCAACCCACTTGGAAATTTTGAAGTTACAATCTTCTTTAACTTATGTATGAGTAAAGTCTCATCAATAACATGAAGATTCATCTTACTTATTACAATATTTTTTTTTATCTTCCATGGTTTCTTTATTTAGATATAAATATGTGAATCACATATAATATTTAATACCCATGAATAGAATTATAAATATTACTTGAAATGATGAATATACCTGCAATAAAAGCTCCCACTTACTTCTTATTCAATTCATTATAGTTCCTCTTCCAGTGACCTTTAATGTCACATGTAAATCAGGTAGCCTCTTGTTCATTACTCTCCCTCTAAACCATTTTCTTCTTTGATGGGAATTGTGAAGCACCATTGACTCTGAATTTTTCATAGGATCTTCAACCTTTTCCCTCATTTCATTAACTATAAGGGGTGAGGAACCATGTTCCCACTTATACTTATCAACTTGGAAAATTATATTCAAAATATTCATGAGAAACTTCTTGATAACATACATTCTATAACAGTTAATGAATATAGATAATCTAGGTTGAAAGGATGATAATGTCATTAATGGATAATTTTTTATTCATATATAAGCATAAATTTACTAACTGGTAGATATATTGACTATACCATCTTTATAGATATCCAACTTCTAGTTTAAACTTGTAAAGTGTAGTGACAATATCATTTATCTTTATCCTCACTTTCTATATTTCATGTTCTTAAAGATGGGCTATCATGGTGTATGCATCCATATCCTTATGTTGCATCTTCAGCTCCTCGGAAATAGTTATAAACATGATCCAATGAATATTTGAAGCATCCTCCACATGTACCCTATATTAATTATTTTCACCCTTACTCTCTCCCTAAGGTGGCTGATCAAGAATAGGGGATTCCAGAACATAAAATAAATTTTATTATAGTAATGAAATGAAAAACCACCAGCACCACTCTTCAAAGTTTTTTTTGGTGGGGATTTTTTTATCCAATACCGATCGTAGTGTTTTTGTGGTTAAATTTTTCATTTTTTACAGTAAATAAAAACATATTATTAGTAATTTGTATTTATTACCAATTATGACATGATTAATTATGAATTAATTATATCCTATTATTTTACCAAATCTCAAAAAGTCTCACCATCAAATTCAAAATATCCAGTCACTTAGATATTCTAATGAAAAAGATCCATATTCACCTTCAAATAACAAAAATAGGGGCCTTGTAAAATTATTCAGGGTATTTGGGTAGCATTTACTTGCCAACTACATTAACTCATAGATCCTTGATCTGTTGAGTGAACTCCCCAATCCCAAAATCCTAAATTCTAAATTCTCCAACACTTGCCCCAAAGTTACACCAAGTTTTGTGGGGGAAAATAATCTTGATGATAACTTGGTTAAGTTAACCTAATACTTTAATTAGAAATCATACATAATTTAATATATCAGGATGAGGTCCAAACCAATACTTTAAATTATGATTTCATTCTAACTCAAGTTACGGAATTCATTTTCTAACTAAATATTTTGATTGAGGGATTTATTTTACATATTGTTGCATAAATATTCTTTATTTTATCCATTAAATTCTAGTTAATATTATATGGATCTTATACAATTAATTAACCTTATCCAATAAAATAATTTATGAACATCCATTCCATTTTATTTTATCTTTGCATGATATTTAATTTATTTAACTTATGTGATCATGTTTAATCATCCAAATAAACTATACATCACATAAATAAATAAATAAACATGCATAGATAATAAAAATAAATATATGATATGATCATGAAATTTTATCTACTGGTTGGTTTAATAAGTGGTCATAAACCAACCTTGTCCCTAGGGGAAAAACTTTTTGATCCCATGTTTGGCTTGAGTTACAACATTTCTTCATTCTTCTATGTATCTCCGTGGTTGGATTCACCTTGGCTCAAGACTTGAAATATATCCTCTCACTAGGAGATTAAAACTTTATAAATGTTTACTCACTAACTAGTGAAGGGTACTAGGGTTTTAGAGTTACATAAAATAAATGGTGGACACATAACCTACATATAATAAAGGATAGAAGGATGATTCACAAATCATCATATTTAATTTAATAATAAATTATCACATAAAACCATGCGTTGATCGAGGCATGTTCTCATGATGGAGAGTGACTCTAGATAATGGGGAAAAAAGGTGTAAAACCCTGAGATTTTAGATTTTGTTTCTTTAAATAATATATTTTATAGAAGGTGGTATACATAATACCAAGATTAAACAAACTGTGATATACTATTATTTAAATTTTACTGTTATGACTTAGTCATTGGTTTTGAGGGTATTAATAAGAGTAAATATATTATGAAATATATATAGAAATTTTTTACTTAATAAATTAATAATAAATCACACATTTATTATCAAACTGATGAAAATGAAGATAAAATATTTTGAAGGTAAAAGATATATTTTTAATAAAACAGTTTTTATGTGTGAAAAGTATCTTTATCTTAATAGATTAAATTAATCACTATTGATAAATGATTATATTTAAATAAGTATATTATATATCCAATTTAATTAATTAAAATTAATTTAATTATTTTTATTAGTCAATTAATGAGAATAAAGTCGTTTTATTCTTCCAAAAAACATTTTCTTCAAAAATATTATTTATTTCATTTTGTGGATGAATATTAAAATTAATTTCAATAAATTTTAGAAATTTTATTTGAAAAAATTGATATAATTTTATAAATAATTATTTTATAATGGTATTAGGATGTTTTTTTTGTATTTTTCTAAAAATATTTATTTTTTAGTGAATAATGAAAAATATCATTTTTTTTAAAACTGTCATTTATTTTCTTTAAATCAAGAAATTTTAAAGTACCATTATTTTTTAAAATTTGATTTAAGTAAACATAATATCCAATATATTTAACATAATATAAATAATTTCATATGAATCAACATTATATTTTATTTTTTATATAAGTTCATTTTCATGCTTAAAAATAAAATTTTCTAAAAACTGTTTATTTTTTGCGTTTTGTGCACATAAAGTAATTTATTACACTTATAAAAATTGAATCTTTGAAAATTAATTTCATATTTGAAATAAGGAGGTTAAAATTTTTCAAATAGTTCAATTCCATTTTTTTATTAAAATGGAAAATAACCATGGTAAAAGTTTATCACTACTGTAATGGGTAAAACATGTTAATTTAGGTTAAAACTATAGGATATGATCTCAAAATCAACCCAATGCTTGAATTTATTTAATTATATGGGTTTAATTTTACCACAAATATACTAACTTATATAATATGGAATTTATGTTCCAATTTACTTTGATTATGACCTTTATATTATTTTAAGTTAAGTAAAATTACAAAATGACACACTCTTTCTTTTAATATCTCTAATATGTTGTCATAGGGATAAAAAGAAGATAAGAATGATTATAAATAATTATTTTTAATATTTTTTTTATTTTATTAATTTATTTTTAATTTTTATAGATATTATAGTTTCCTTGAACACTTATGCAACATCGACGTAGCGTTTGTGCAAGTAGTAGAAAAAAAATGATTTAAAAAAACATTAACAATAATATATTTTGAATGAATTATGGTGTAAGATGAATTTATTTTATATTATAATATATAATTTATAGTTCAATAGTTTATATTTTAATTCAATTATTATATTTACACCTTTAAATTCAATATATGTGAATATCTCTGAAAATGACCTTAAATGGTATTTAATGTTTTAAAATTATGTTTAAATCATTATAAAATTATAAAAACCCTACAATAACTCAATTGGATTGTAAATTTTCTATAATATCATTCATGATTCATTTATTTTCCTCTTTGTAGTTTTAAAATTACTTTAATGACCCTTAAAGAGTGATTTTTTTACTTTGTTTAAGGTTAAATGGGGTTAATGAGGAGGTCAGACCAAAAGATAAGGTTTAAAAAGACACATAAACCTATATACCATTAACTTTTTTATTATATTTAGACCTTATAATCATTATATTCAAATAAAATTAAGTTTTAATCTATTTTAAATGAGTTAGACACATATTATATATATATATATTTATATATTAATATTTCAAGTATTTACAAGTTTTCCACTCACATCACTTATAAAAAGAATCCTCATCCCCTCTATTATTAAATTTTTTTGAGAAATATATATCAGATAATCCCTGACCAAATATCTTCCAAACATACCTACCCCTTTCCTATAGTTTCTTTTCTCACCAAAATACCATCCTAGAAGGCTTATGGTGTAAGCCAGTGGAGGTTTTCCCAAGAAGAGGAATAACTCTTAACTGAGTGTTTTCATGTTTATTTACTCTTCTAAATCAATAAAATATGTGTTAAAAAATGATGATATAATTACATAATTACCCTATATATACTGAAATTTTATTATTTTTATGGAATAACCCTTTTTCATTTTCTTTTCTATCTAATGAAAAATGAAAGCATCACTCATTTGTACGGACAGACTACCATCTCCACGCAGTGATGTGTTTTATTTTTCATCACCTCCTCATAAAAATGGTTAAAATGATATATAAAATTAATATATGTGATACTTATGACATAATTATACTTATTTAAATATAATATATTACTGAACTTCTTACCCTTCAATCTATTGGAAAATGAAAACGTCGCTCGTGTGTACGTGTGGACTACCACCTCCACAACAATGTGATTCATTTTACATTACTGCATCACATGAATGGTCATAAGGATTGAAATAATGAATAAATATGGCATGTATAATATTATTAAGATTATTTATAAGTAAAATATTATCTACTTTATTTTTTTTGACCCACCAGAAAAGTGGAAATGTCACTCGTGTGTATGTGCGGACTACGTTCATGATACAATGTATTTTATTTTTTATGTCCAAATTTCATGGATAGTTATAAAATTTTATTTAATGTATAAAAATTATAATTATGTCATGATTAATATTTTTTTGATGATGGAACAATGACCCATTTGACCACAATCAACCTTCTAAAGCTATTTTGGAATTATGAACCAAACATCCTCAAAACATCTGACGTAAACTTAACTAATTAAGTAACTAAATAAAACATGGTCATAAATTAAATAAAAGGTATAATGATAATTTAATTCACAATAAAAATGTTCTTAATAAATTAAATAACTAATATTATTCTATTATTCTGGAGTTAGAGAACGTATGATGCTAGATGCGACTTAAGTTAAGGGATTTCTCATCTCAAAATCATTCCTCGACTCATTCCATTTACACCACATGTTTTATTTTGTATAGTGTATGTAATGAAATATATATTTCTTTTATCAGTAATTTATTGAACTTATTTTTTTTAAAAAATCCTTTCAAAATTCCCTCCTTCAATGTTCTTTTGATTCAAAATTTACAAAATTCGTAAAGTATTTTTCTTTAAAACATTATTTTAAAGTATTACTTTAAACTAATTATCCTCCATATCCATGTTATTAAAAAATTTCCAAGTATATCCTTATTTATAAATAAAATATTTTTAATGTTATTTTCCAACTACTTTTTACTTTCTCTAAAAAGGTTTTAAAATGAATCTTTTTAACATTTACCATACATTTCATTATGATTTTTTTTACCAAAGTGAAAATGAATGTTTTTTAGAAAATAAGGCTTGTCCAATTTTCCCCACCATAATATCATTTATTCATGATAAATATTACTCTATAAATTTACATGTTTTTTAAATATTTTTCTATTCCTTTTCTTTTAGGAATATTCCACTAAAACTGTTTTCAAAAGACAGGGACATTTACACTACAACAGAAATTGTGTTTGGCGGCGGTTCCCAAAACCGCCGCGAAACATTTTTTTTAGCACCACCGACCCTTCCCCCCACACCAACCCTCTTCTCACCCCGCTTTCCCCACTTCCCTCGGCCCCCTGATTCTTATGTGACCCTGACCCCCCGTGACCCCAGCGACCCCGCGACCTCGGCGACCCCGCGACCCTGACGACCCCGCGACCCCGGACCCCCGCTGTAACAACCCGCGATTTTATGAGAATTATTCTTTTTAATTTCTTTGATGTATTGTTATGTACGCTACACCAAGATTATATTGTACTATATGAAACACTGTATTATCTTGAAGTATACACAACACTATTCTTGCACTACTACAAACACGGCCTTTATCAGCGCTAGAAAAGCGCTGATAAAGCCAGCATAGATAAAGGGGGGGTCCCCTTTATTAGCGCTCCGAAAAGTGCTGATATAGGACCCCTTTATCAGCGCTAAAAAAAAGCGCTGATAAAAGTACCCCTTTATCAGCGCTTTTTTTAGCGCTGATAAAGGGGTCCTATATCAGCGCTTCCTTTATCAGTGCTTTCGTTTTAGCGCTGATAAAGGATCCTTTTATCAGCGCTTTTAAAAAAGCGCTGATAAAAGTTAAAAAAATTTAAAAAAAATTAAAAAAAATTAAAAAATACTGCCAATCGGGGGGGGGGGGGGGAGTTTATAGCGCTTGACCCCCCCCCCCTTTTACAGCGCTTTTCGGCCCCTATACAACACCCCACGCACCCCACGCACCCCCTCCACCCTTTAACAACGTTTGCTCCAATATCGCGCACCCCTGCCTCTACCAGGATTTGAACTCGAGACCTCCCCCCTGCGCGCCTAAGCCCTTATCACTACTCTATTTTGATTTGCTTTCCAATTCATGATATCTCTATATATATATATATTTATATATTTAGTTATATTTATTCGTATAGTAATATCTATTTATATTAATATATATATAGTTATATTATAATATATATATATAGTTATATTATAATATATATAGTAATATTAATATATATATACAGTGGTATTAATATATATCTATATCTATATATATATATATTTAGTTATATTTATTCGTATAGTAATATATATTTATATTAATATATATATATAGTTATATTAACATATATATAGTTATATTAACATATATATAGTTATATTAACATATATATAGTTATATTAACATATATATAGTTATATGAATATATATTTATATAGTTATATTAATATATATATAGTGATATTAATATATATATTTATGGTGATATTAATATATATATATAGTAATACTAATATATATATATGTAGTTATATTAATATATATATAGTTATTAGATTAATATATATATAGTCAGATTAATATATATATATAGTTAGATTAATATATATATATATATATAGTTAGATTAATATATAGGTATATAAATATTCATATATTGGTATTTTAAATAAAATGGATATTAGTTATTATTTAGATAAAGCTAATATATTTTATATGTAAATATGTTTAATTATTTATTTAAAAAATTTAATTTTTAGGTGCGAATATATAAAAAATATGTACATATAGTTATATATTTGATTATAAATAGCAGTTCATTATAAAAAAGGATGAAATTTCAAAGACATAATATCAATATGAATGTAATACCTTGGAATAAATTCAGTCCCCACCAATAAAAGCCAATAATACCCCCTTAAACGAGTTTGAAAATCCACAAAATGTTAAAAAATCTGGGTACCCCGACAAAAAACTCAGTTTTGGAGGCCTTCTGGGCCTCTTTTGGCCTCGAAAAATGCTTGACCAGGGTTCTCCCTGGTCATAGCCACGTAGAGCTCGTCGCAGGCTTCGATTTGATATGTGGTAGAGCTCAAACGGACACCCGGATCAAAAGTTATGGCCGTTTGAAGTTTGAGTTGCGTTTTCAACATATTTTGGATCTTTTTTTAATTTTCTTTAATTTTTTTAATCCTCAAATTGTTATTAAATGACTATTACTCCATAATTATTATCAAATTATTAATTAAAAATATTTTTTTAATTTTTTAAGAAGTCATTTTCACTAAATATCTTATATATTAAGTATAATAAGTGTAAATGTACATTTATACTTATCTAAAATATATTTAAAAATTATATATTATATTTATATAATAATATAACTATATTAATATATTAATATATTAATATATTTTTTAATTTTTTTTTGAAGCCGACCCTTTATCAGCGCTAAAAAAAGCACTGATAAAGGCCCCCCTTTATCAGCGCTACGAAACAAGCGCTGATAAAGGGGGTCCCTTTATCAGCGCTTTTTCGTTAGCACTGATAAAGGGGGGCGCTGCGAAAAACTGTTTTTGTGGTAGTGTTGGCTTGCATTACACGCAATCATGACCTTCCTCGATAACGTGTGTAGTAAGAAATATCGGGTTTCACTAAACAACGATATATGGTTATAATATTATTATGAACTAGCCGTTATGAATATAATTAACTAAATTTTGAATTTTATAACATTATTATTCATCTTACACATTTTATAGAACATGGTATGAGAACAAAATAATTTTTTTGGGTAAAATAAGTATTTTTCAAAAAATGCAGTTTTGCCGCCTTTTGATGGCGCACCCACTCTAAATATAGTTTTTGAGATGTTTATAAGTTAAATTTGAACAAATAAAATTCTTATTTGGAATCATGATATAAAAATTTACTTTGGATAAATTTTTCATATAATTCTGATAACTTTCATATTTTAATGAATAGTAAAAACACGCTATATTTTAATTAAAAACAACTTTTTTCATCATAATAATTTATATTGTTAAATTATAATATTGAATGGTTTTAAAGTATAAATAGAATATATTTTTTTACCATTTAATATAACTTATTTCATTAACATTGATTTTACATTGAATTCATAGGTAAAATCATTTCAATCTTTTGCAATGTTTTAACTTTTAAAACTCATTTTCTTAACAACGGGATTAATTTTAAATTAATTTCTGCAACTTCTGTGATTTGAATTAGGAAAAATGGATTCTATATTTGTAATCAGTAAGTCCAAATTATGTTAACAGTCTACTTTTTATTTTTGGCACTATGAATAGTAATTACGGTAAATTTTATTTACCATAGTTAAAGGTAAATCGGGTAATTGAGGGTAAATTAAATTTTATAAAATTACCCTAACACTTGTCTTAATATAATTGGATGATTATATTTCTTCCTATGGCATATTTTGGTCGAAATGGAACCCATTGGAACCCACTTGGATGTGATTAAGACCTTTAATTTATTTTATTTAAAAGAAAGTGAAATATGTATCACTCAAACTTTAATAATTAAACTATTTTTAATATAAGGTTATACAGAATATAAATTCGGTTATAAATACTCATTTTAAAGATATTTTTTTTCTTTATCATGGAAATTTATTTGTAATTTTTAAGAATTATTTATTTACCGTATTAGCTTATACATTAATGATGCAGAAATTATTTATTTAGTGAAAAATCAATAATATAATTTTTTTGAAATAATAATACACATCAAAAGGCCCAAAAACCTGACCAAAACCTATTTTTAGTGTATATATAAACCCTAATAATCCAATGGACGAATTGGTGACCATTTGAATCCTTATAAAGAAGATTATGACACTTATATTATTTTATTTTAAATGATTCCAAAGTTGTCACCTTCATAATTTAATAAATATAACAATTTACATGTTGTGATTTTAAGATGATAAATTTGAGTAAAAGTATTATTATAAAATCTATGAGATTTATATTCATCATAGGATTTTATTTTTAATTTTTATCCAACAAATAAGTATATTAAATAATTATACAAAAATTTTGTACTAATTATTTTATTAAGAGATATACCGAATAAATGGTTGTAAAAATATTAAAATAAATATTATATAAACTATTTAATGTTCTCCACAAATTTTCTAAAAAAATTTTACATGTTAGGAATCTATTAAATATTTTGGTTATAATATATCCTATGTGTGGATTTTATTTAAATTAAAATAAATAAATAATGTCAAAATTGAGATTATTGTCATTTTATAAAAATAACATATTATAAAATTGTTTAAAAATCACAAAAATATTTAAAAATTATAAATTTAAATTTATATGGTCTAAAATGTGATAAATTATCCAATTATGGAAAATTCACAACACATAAGTAATTATTTATAACAATTTAAAAATTAGAATCTTTTTACCACAAATAAAATTAAATAGATTAAATAAGGATAAATCAAGTGGATAATGTTTAAAATAAATTCCCAACATGTATAAATTTTATTTTTTGATGATATTACAACCCTATCTCATCTAATATTTGGAGTTGAGTCATTTTTGGAGGTTTTTAAATGAGTTTGAATTTATTATAAATTAATATTTCTTATGTTACCAAAGGTGCCCCTCTCCTTCCTTATAAAAAGGGCACCCCTTCCCTCATCTCTTCACACCCTTTTGAGCCTTGAATCTCAGCCAACCCCTGACAATTCCTCTTATAAACCTCTCTATTTATATCATAGAGGTTCTGGTCTTCTCAAAAGACCAACTCTAGTGCCCTAAGAAGAAGTTTAAAGGAGGTGCATCGAGGAAGAGGTAATCTCTTCTACCGACTCTTTCAAGTTTTTTTTCTTCTACTTCATCTTCTTTAGTTGTTTTATTATAAATTAATAACATCAGTATTACTTATATACTGATATGTTATTATAAATATGAAACAAACCTATTTCACCTTCTATTCATCCTATGGAAAACGAAATCACCACGCGTGCATACTTACAGAATACCGTCTCCATGCTGTGGTGTAATATGTTTTCCACCATCACCTTACTTGGATGGGTATAATGGTGTAAAGAATAACTATATATGATTATTATAACATCATACATATTCTAAGATATTATATCATCCACTCCAATTCCATTCAATAAATATGGGAATGATATCATCGCTCGTGCGTACGTACGAATTGTCGTCTCCACGACGCGATGAGATTCATTTTCCATGTTAACAATTCAAGAATGATTATAAAGTATATATAATAAGTAATAATTAAATATATAAAATATTAATGATACTATATTTATGTATATGTTATTTACTTACATCTATTAAATTTAATAAGGAAACGAAAACAGCGTTCATGCGTATGTACGGCCTACCGTCTCCATAAACGGTGTATTTCTTTCCATTTATCGATCTATTATATATATGTATATTCTGAATATATATTATATATAAATAATGTTTTATATTCTGTAATTAATTAATCATGATCTAAGTAATCATATGAATAATTACAAGTCAAAACACGAATGATAAATGAAACGATTTTACCCAAAACGCTACTTTAACATGGAATTGACAAATGAACGGATAATATAAAGTCATAAGTGAATCATATATGATATCATAAATATTATTATGGTTCTATTAAAAGTTAATAATATGTTTAAACCCACTATATAGGAGTCTCAGACACATACAAAAGAAATTGGACAAAAGGTAAGGGACAACTTTTCTAATCTCGTTTTTATCCGAGATTGTTTATTCGTAAGTATTTACTGGGGTTATATTTGTCATCCATGTACCTGTTTTCTAAAAATGTTTTCATTTATGTTTAAAGTTCTTTTTACCCATTTTTTAATTTTACTACGTGGTATGTAAGGAATCTTTCTTTTGTTTACCATACGAGGTACTTTTTGACTTTTCTGAAAAAAGTACGAGAAGAATGTTTTTTTTATCTTATACGGTATGAATAGATTTTTACGGTTTCATAACACCTTATTTTCATGAAGTTTCATGTACAAGATTTCATTATTATTTTCAACAAAATACTTTTATTTTAAAATTTCATGGCATTTTGAGAAGAGAAAATGATTTTGAAGAAGAAAGGATATTTTCCTCAATAATAAATTTCAAGTGTTTTATCAAAACCATTTTCCATATAAGATGGAATTATTTCATATGTGTATGTTTCAAGTATAATGTCTCTATGATTTACATGGTTTCACTTTTATTATGATGAAATGATATCCATTTTTTTGTATGGATTATGTTATGATGGTATGATGTTTATGAAACCCATTTTATACTTTGGGTAATGATGAATGATTTATGTTCATGTTATGACACAAGTAAGAATGATTTCATTATGAGATGGGTGGGACCTATATCTCCCTCCAATTCATTGGGTAAAGATTTATATCTCATGAGATAGACATGGCTGGAACGACAAGTTAATCTGGTTCAGTAATACAGGACTGGAATGAGGAGTGAACTCGATTTAGAAAGGGACTTTGTCCACTAAGATGGTCTTGGCAGCAATGCCTGGGAAACTATAGAAATCATAACATGTGCTTAATGGTTGCCACAATTACATGTTTTATTCCCATGATATTTTATCATGATTAATGTTTCTTTATGCTCTATGCCTTACGTACTGCCAGGTTTTATGTCATTGCTCAAGATTTTGATGTTTAAACATTATGTTCATGTTTTTTTAAGTTAAAATGTATATGATTTATTTTATTTTCTCCATGCTTACCCTTACTAAGTATTTGAGCTCACCCTTTATATTTTTTCTTTTCCCCAGGATTTAAAGAAAGGTTTTAGGTAAGAAAACAAAAGGGGAATATCTTTATGGGAGATGTTGAAGATCTTTCACCATGATTAGAAGATTATATTATGAGTTTCCAAAGACACTAAACTATTACGGTCCTTGTGTATCTGTTTTTGTTATGTATTAAGTATTCCGCAAAAAATAATGTAATATCCATGTACGTCAAGATTTGGGTCTCTATAGTTGGTATCATAGGAAAGGTTTTGTTAACCTTTGGAAACTAGGATGAGAAAACTTTAGTGAGATCCCTAGAGATATTTCTAAGGAATGTCTAGGGATGTCCCTAAGGTTAAGTATAAGTATAGGTTATAGTAATAGAATTACGGTAATGATATTAGAGTTAAACCTAAGATGTTAGATATTGAAGGTACTCCCCTTTATTATGTTGTTTTCCCCAACATGATTTTTGCCTCTCACACTATTCTTTTTGGGTTTTAGAAGATGGCTGGAACCCGAAGGAACTGTGTTGATCAATGTAATGGACAATGCAATGATTGTCCTTCTGAACAAACCAATGTTATGGGAGATGGAGTGCAAAATCTTATTGCTATACTTACACAAGCTATGAATCATTCTAGACTTCCAAATGAGTAGAGAAGGGAACAATATTCCATTGAGTCCTTCATGAGGCAACGTCCACCTTCTTTCAATGGGTCTTCTGATCCACTTGTTGCTGAACAATGGATCAGTACCATTGAAAATATATTTTCCATACTTCGTTGTATGAAGCATGAAAAAGTCATTATGGCTGTTTACAGGTTAGAAGGTGAAGTAGACCAGTGGTGGACTCTAATTAAGAATTCAAGGCCCCAAGATGAAATTGAATCTATGGAATGGGACGAGTTCAAGAACTTGTTTTTTAATAAGTAATTCCCTCGTATTCTTCAAACAAATATGGAAACTGATTTCATTGAGCTTAGGTAAAAGGATGATGAATCTGTTGGTATTTATGAAGAGAATTTTATAAGGCTTGCAAGGTATGAATCTAGCTTTATCATCCAACCTGAAAGTAAAGTTGATCGATTCTTCAGTGGCTTAAAACCAAGTCTTCGAAGGGCATTAGCTATAAGAGACTTTAGTAGCTATGAAGAAATTGTGCGTTGTGCTATCAAGATAGAACTGTAAGTTGGTGTTACATATCCATCTCATGGTTTTGACAAAAAACGAAAGACAGATTTCAAGGAGAAATCTCATAACAATGGTGAAAGGAAGATGAATGTTTCTTTATGCTCAAAGTGTGGAAAGAAGCGTGGTGGAGATTGCCTAAAAGGTACTAGAAAATGTTTTAAGTTTGGAAAAGAAGGTCATCGAGCAGTTTAGTGTCGAAGTAATGGGAAAAAGGTAGCTAATGACGTGAATAGAGAAAAGACTACAGAGAATGCTTCACCAACACTTCAATGCTTCAAGTGAAAGGAAATGAGGCATTATGCTAATCAATGCCCTAATCCAAGGGTTAATGATGATCGATTTGAGAAAACTTTTTAGGAAAAGGATAAAGGGAAGTCACATGCGATCACTATTTGTGATGTTGAGTATGACAACGATGTGGTGGAATGAATAAGTGTTTATGTAATGGGATTCTGAGATAATGTTATGGAATCTCATTTAAAGTATCATGGAATATTGGAATATCAATGTATTGGATCATTGTGGTTTTTAATAATTTTATGGTACCGGTAACCATGAAAAGCGATTGAAATATTTTTTGAAAGCAGTTGAAATACGCATAATGAAGGGATAAGGAGAAAATAATATGTATGATAATATTCATGAGCTCATGACTGATATAAGGACAAAGTTATATCATGGTTTGAGTATATATAAATTTTGGGATTTTGGTATGTGGAAAGAGTTACCTTTTGATAGTATTGATGTTTTCACTAAGGTTCTATGGTAGTTTATGTTTCAAGAGAATACATGATTAAGGTATTCACATGTTTGGAATGCGATCAACAAAATATATCTAGGATAAATGATGGTATTCACATGCTCGATAGATGAAATTTCTAGTAATTGTTTTCTTTATACTATGAACTTGGACAAAAGTATTTTGGATAATCCTAAAGATTGGAATGGATTATGTTGGACATAAGTTAGTATTGTATAAGGATAGAATTTTTTTCGATATTATTGATGGGATGTTATAATAATGTATTTTTAGAAAAAAGGACAACCTGCAGGACGAGCGACAACTCGTCACGTCGGACAAGGCTGGGGGAATCGAACCCACAACCAAAGTGTAATGGGCCTTTATCGCCTACCACTGGCCTACATGAAGTCCCTGGTTAGTAGAAACTGGTTTTATTTTATTATGCGGTATGATAGATGAAGTATAAGTCCATTTTTGGAATCATATATGATTAACCTCACCATAGATGGACTTATGTATATAATTATTGATAACTTTATGTTTGAGACAGATGGAATGACCTATCATTCTATCGCATGATCCGCTAACACTTCACGAAAGACAAATTCAACTTCATTTATTTAAGAGATGAAGTGGAAATTGTTCAAGGCACCAAAAACAGTGAGATTGAACCAAAATCAAGTAAGTATTTCTTTTAATTCAAAAATTCTTCAACATTAGGGAAATGATCTTGAAAATAAAAAATGTTGTCCTAGTGCTCTCATATCTGATGAATCAGATGGTGAATTAGATCATTACAAATTTATGGATTTGTGACTGTTGGATTTTTCATATCCATGTCCTCTACCACTCTCCATCAAAACATGATGGTTAGATTTTGCTTCCATATCCATATTTTCACTTATGTTCTCCTACGTGGAAACCCAGTGATGAGTTAATTTGGGTAACCGTTATGTTTCATACTTCAATTTTTAAAATTAAGTTTTAGTATTCCTTTTTACGATGTGGGTTTCTATAAAATAAACTTTCAAGTAGCAAACCATTTATAACCCCAACGAATTTCGAGGGTGAAATTCATTTTAAGGGGGGTAGAATGTAACAACCTGAGATTTTATGAGAATTACTCTTTTTAATTTCTTTGATGTCTTGTGTTGTACGCTACACCAATAATAGCTTGTACTATATGCAAAAATATATTAGTTTGAAGTATACACAACACTATTCTTGGTTTTCATTACATGCAATCGAGACCTTCCTCGATAACGTGTGTAGTACGCAATACCATGTTTCACTAAACAACGATATATGGTTATAATATTTTTATGAACTAGCCGTTATGAATAGTACTAACTACATTTTTAATTTTATAACATTATTATTCATCTTACACATTTTCTAGAACATGGTATGAGAACAAAATAATTTTTTTGGGTAAAATAAGTATTTTTCAAAAAATGCAGTTTTGCCCCCTTTTGATGGCACACCCACTTTAAATCTAGTTTTTTACAAGTTTATAAGTTCAATTTGACAAAATAAAATTCTTCTTTGGAATCAGGATAAAAAAAATTACTTTGGATAAAATTTTCATATTATTCTGATAACTTTCATATTTTAATGAATAGTAAAAACACGCTATATTTTAATTAAAAACAACTTTTTTCATCGTAATAATTTATATGGTTAAATTATAATATTGAATGGTTTTAAAGTATAAAAAGAATATATTTTTACCATTTAATATAATTTATGTCATTATCATTTATTTTACATTTAATTCATAGGTAAAATCATTTCAATCTTTTGCAATGTTTTAACTTTTAAAACTCGTTTTCTTAACAACATGATTAATTTTAAATTAATTTCTAAAAATTCTGTGATTTGAATTAGGAAACATGTATTTCATATTTGGAATCATTAGGTCTAAATTATGTTAATAGAATATTTTTTATTTTTGGGCACTATGAATAGTAACTATGGTAAATTTTATTTACCATAGTTAAAGGTAAATCAGGTAATTAAGGGTAAATATAATATTATAAAATTAACCTAACACTTGTCTTAATATAATTGGATGATTATATTTCATCATATGACTTATTTTTGTCGAAATGGAATCCATTGGAACCCACTTGGATGTGATTAAGACCTTTAATTTATTTTATTTAAAAGAAAGTGAAATATGTATCACTCAAACTTTAATAATTAAACTATTTTTAATATAAGGTTATACAGAATATAAATTCGGTTATAAATACTCATTTGAGATCTAAAATGTTTTTATTTATCATGGTTTTTTATTTGTAATTTTTAAGAATTATTTATTTACCCTATTAGCTTATACATTAATGATGCGGAAATTATTTATTTAGTGAAAAATAAATAATATAGATTTTTGAAATAATAATACACATCAAAAGGCCCAAAAACCTGACCAATACTTATTGGTAGTGTATATATAAACCCTAAGCATCCAATGGCCTAATTGGTGACCATTTTTATCCTTATAAATAATATTACGACACTTATATTATTTTATTTTAAATGATTCCAAATTTGTCACCTTCATAATTTAATAAATATAACAATTTACATGTTGTGATTTTAAGATTTATAAATTTTAGTAAAAGTATTATTATAAAATATATAAAATTTATCTTCATCATAGGATTTTATATTTAATTTTTATGCAACAAATAAGTATATTAAATAATTATACAAAAATGTTTTACTAATTATTTTATTAAGAGATATACCAAATAAATGGTTTTAAAAATATTAAAATAAATATTATATGAACTATTTAATATTATATACTAATTTTATAGACAAACTTTACATGTTAGGAATCTATTAAATATTTTTGTTAGAATATATCCTCTGTGTGGATTTTATTTAAATTAAAATAAATGAATAATGTCAAAATTGACACTATTGTTATTTTATAAAAATAACATATTATAAAATTGTTTAAAAATCACAAAACTATTTAAAAATTATAAATTGAAATTTATATGGTCTAAAATGTCATAAATTATCCAATTATGGACAATTCACAACACATAAGTAATTATTTATAACAATTTAAAAATTATAATCTTATTACCACAAATAAAATTAAATAGATTAAATAAGGATAAATCAAGTTGATAATGTTTAAAATAAATTCCCAACATGTCTAAATTTTATTGGTTGATGAGATTACAACCCTATATCATGTAATATTAGGATTTGAGTCATTTTTGGAGGTTTTAAAGTGAGTTTGAATTTATTATAAATTAATATTTCTTATGTTACCAAAGGTGCCCCTATCCTCCCTTATAAAAAGGGAACCCCTTCCCTCTTCTATTTACACCCTTTTGAGCCTTTAAGTTCTGACAACCCCTGCCAATTACTCTTATAAAACTCTCTAGTTATATCATAGAGGTTCTGGTCTTCTCAAAATACCAACTCTAGTGCCCTAAGAAGAAGTTTAAAGGAGATGCATCGAGGAAGAGGTAATCTCTTCTACCGAATCTTTCAAGTTTTTTTCTTCTTCTACTTCCTATTATTTAGTTGTTTCATTATAAATTAATAACATAAGTATTAATTATATACTGATATGTTATTATAAATATGAAACAACCCTATTTCACCTTCTATCCATCCTACGGAAAACGAAATCACCGCGCGTGCGTACGTACGGAATACCGTCTCCACCCTGTGGTGTAATCTGTTTTCCACCACCACCTTACTTGGATTGGTATAATCGTGTAAATAATAACTATATATGATTATTATAACATCATACTGAATATAAGATATTATACCATCCACTTCAATTCCATTCAATAAATATGAGAACGATATCATCGCTCGTGTGTACGTACATATTACCGTCTCCACGACGCGATGAGATTCATTTTCCATGTTAACAATTAAAGAATGATTATAAAGTATATATAATAAGTAATCATGAAATATATGAAATATTAATGATCCTGTATTTATGTATATGTTATTTACTTACATCTATTAAATTTAATAAGGAAACGAAAACAACATTCATGCGTACGTACGACCTACCGTCTCCATGAACGGTGTATTTATTTCCATTTATCGATCTATTATATATATATATATTCTAAATATATATTATATATAAATCATGTTTTATATTCTGGAATTAAGTAATTATGATCTAAGTAATCATATGAATAATTACAAGTCAAAACACGAACGATAAATGAAACGATTTTACCCAGAACGCTGCTTTAACATGGAATTGACAAATGAACGGATAATATAAAGTCATAAGTGAATCATATATGATATCATAAATATTATTATGGTTCTGTTACAAGTTAATAATATTTTTAAACCCACTATATAGGAGTCTCGGACACATACAGAAGAAATTGGACAAAAGGTAAGGGACAACTTTTCCAATCTCGTTTTTATCCGAGATTGTTTATTCGTAAGTATTTACTGGGGTTATATTTATCAATCATGTCCCTGTTTTCTAAAAATGGTTTCATGTATGTTTAAAGTCCTTTTTACCCATTTTTTACTTTTACTACATGGTATGTAAGGAGTCTTTCTTTTGTTTACCATACGAGGTACTTTTTTACTTTTCCGAAAAAAGTATGAGAAGAATGTTTTTTTAACTTATACGGCATGAATGGATTTTTACGGTTTCATAATTCCTTATTTTCATGAAGCTTCCTGTAAATTATTTCATGATTATTTTCAACAAAATACTTTTCTTTTAAAATTTCATGGCATTTTTAGAAAATAAAATGATTTTGAAGAAGAAAGGATATTTTCCTCAAGAATTCATTTCAAGTGTTTTATCAAAACCATTTTCCGTATAAGATGGAATTATTTCATATGTGTATGTTTCAAGTATAATGCCTCTATGATTTACATGGTTTCACTTTTCTTATGATGAAATGATATCCATTTTTTTGTATGGATTATGTTATGATGGGATGATGTTTATGAAACCCATTTTATACTTTGGGTAATGATGAATGATTTATGTTCATGTTGTGGCACAAGTAAGAATGATTTCATTATGATATGGGTGGGACCTATATCTCCATACAATTAATTGGGTAAATATTTAAATCTCATGATATAGACATGGCTGGAATGACAAGTTAATCTGGTTCAGTGATACAGGACTGGAACGAGGAGTGAACTCGATTCAGAAATGGACTTTTTCCACAAAGATGGTCTTGGAAGCAATGCCTTGGCTACTATGGAAATCATAACATGTGCTTAATGGTTTCCACAATTACATGTTTTATTCCCATGATATTTTATCATGATTAATGTTTCTTTATGATCTATGCCTTACGTACTTCCAGGTTTTATGTCATTGCTCAAGATTTTGATGTTTAAACATTATGTTCATGTTTTTTTAAGTTCAAATGTATATGATTTGTTTTATTTTCTCCATGCTTACCCTTACTAAGAATTTGAGATCACCCTTTATATGTTTTCTTTTCCCCAGGATTTAAAGAAAGGTTTTAGGTAAGAAAACAAAAGGGGAAGATCTTTATGGGAGATGTTGAAGATCTTTCACCACGATTACAAGATTATATTCCGAGTTTCCAAAGACACTAAACTATTACGGTCCTTGTGTGTCTGTTTTTGTTATGTATTAAGTATTCTGGAAAAATTAATATAATATCCATGTACGTCAAGCTTTGGATCTCTACACCCGCGACCCCGGCGACCCCACGACCCCGCTTTCCCCGGACCCCCGTGACCCCGACGACCTAGGTATATTGATCCTTCACCTCTTTTTTATCCTTTTTTTCTTCTCATTATTCATTTAGATAATTATCCAGCAGTCTTAATGGTCTATATGTTTATGAGTTTGTGATTATGTGTTTCCTTGTTTCATTTGGAGTCCTTGGTTAAGTAATGTGATTTGGGGACTTAAATTGAGGTTTTAATTTTTAAACCCTTCACAAACCTTTTTTTGTTTGTTGATGGTGTAAGACCAAAACTAGTGATACCCATGGAATATGCCAAAACCTTTAGAATGGTGAAATAAATTGGTGAACATTAAAACAGGGTAAATGTTAGAGAAAATGTGTTCTAAATTTTAATTGGGAATGTGGGTGTGGTTAAAGGGTAAAATGAAATGATTATATGTAATTATTTTTGAAATTCCCAAGGGTCTCTTGAAATTGTTTAAAATATGTGTTTGGGATTTTAATCTGGTTATGAATTTTATATGATGAAAATGATTCTTTAAAGTTGGGTTTTATTATGATATTTCAAATGATTATTTGAATTTGGGGTTTAAATAATATCTTATGAAAACTCTAAATGGTTGGTTTGAATGGTTGATTTAGAAATGAAATCCTTGAGGAATTTTTTAGTTTTAAAAGTGGAATACCCATGTTTTAAGTGGTGGATTCTAAATGATTTCAAATGAGTACTTGAATTGTGTTTATAACATTATTTGGTTTTAAAGGTTTTTTGGGACCATAATAATGAATTGGATATATTGTTTAGTGAGATATAACCCATGGATATTTTTTTTCATGTGAACATTGTTATGAAATTAACTAAATGATGAATGTTACTAGTTAACAAACCTTGATAAGGGGGTGTATGGAATAATGGTATATGTGTAATGGGTTATGTATGTGAAAGATAAATGTGTTAAATGTTTGTGGTTATAAATGGTAAATATGTTAAATGGTTGTGTTTTTTAGTTGATATATTAGTTAGTGATAAAGAATCATGTTCACATGGATTAATAGTGGGTGGGGTATTGGATTGAGGCTCCTCCAATGGGTTGATCAGACTAATACTCTAGGACCACGAAAGTATTGCATGGGTTAGGGAGTAATACTGAGGCTCTGCGTCCCTAATTAATGAAAGTGTAAATTCACCTAGATTTAGGGTATAGGGTGAGGTAATTCACATAGACATAGGCTTCAATAGGAGGTAATGTAACTGTAATAATGCTCCAAGGTGGGGTAATTCACCTAGATTGAGGCTCCAAGGTGGGGTGACTGATATGATGCAGTTTCCCAGGTGTCTTTGGGAAAGATGAGATGGCTAGTTACACACAGGGTGCTTGGTATGATGTAGTTGACTAGGTGTCTTTTGGTGGGATTATATATAAGGGATTGTAGAACTTGGACATATGAAATTGGAGTTTAGTTCAAATAGGGTTGGCTGAAAATTTTTTGGTGTCCATATGTGTGTTCCAATATCCTTCATGTTATAACCCAGTGAGTTACACATGATTCTTGGTTCCCATTGATTATTACTTAGTGTATCCCATTTCCTACCTAGATTTAACCCATAGGCCTTTATTTTTTAATTCGGAACCATTTATTGGTGGATGTTTATATAGTTATTTAGTAATATCTTGGTTCTTATTTATGTTCATTTCTTGTTTTAGTTATTTTTTTGGTTTAATGTTTACTATATAATGTGTTAAATCTACCCATGTTTTATATAGGAATTGTAGATTTTTTACTAAAATGGATAAATCATGTGATTTATGTATTTTAAAACTTCTATATGTGAATAATAAACTCTAGAACTATATTTAAAATAAGTATTTTTGAATTTTTTTTTATAAAATGAATTAAAAAATATTTCTAGGACTATTTATATCACACTTTTCATACACATTTCTCTCTGTGTGTAACTTCTATATTTTCATTCTAATTCCAAGATTGTGATTTCTAGTTATTTGTTTCCTCTTGTTCCATTAATGGACATTGGAATGTTGTGACTTTTTGGGGATCACATGGAGATGTTTTGAGTTGTGAATATGGTTGTGAATTTTTTTGGGAAATTTTATTGTGAGATAGTTCAACTAGGTTTATTTTGTATTTAAATTTTATTTGTATTATTTCTCTATATGTTATCCAAACTAGATGATTTTTCATTAATATGTATAGTCTTGGATGAAAGTAATCACTTTTATTGAATATTACACTATCGTATATATGAATCTCTTTTTCTATTTAGTAGTAACTATGTGTTTTAATTTTTTTTATTATTGTGTAGGCACATTGTGTTATACATGGACAAAAGCTGGATCACATTATTGAGGAACACACCTCAGTATGTTAAGGGTTTGAATGAGTTTTTAGAATTTTGAATTTCTAATCGATCCGTTGAAGGGAGAATAAGATGTCCATGTCCTAAATGTAAATTTAGAACATGGTTGAAGAGAGATGAAGTTTATGAAAATTTAATACTGAATCAATTCCCTGGTCAATATTTGTTTTGGAGTTGGCATGGAGACTCGAATGTTACAAAAAGATTGAGCACTGATGTTAATCCACATACTGAGGTCCCAAGTTCGTCGACAATGGAAAATGAAATGAAAAACCTCATAAATGATGCATTCGGCACTGCAAGACACCACTATTAGCATCAAAACATATCATAAAAACCAGAAGAGGGTGATACAGATTGCAACGTGACAAGTGATGTTTTTGAGACTGTAACACAGACATATCAAGATTGTAACATATCATTGGATCCTCCTCTTGATTCTGTGGAGCAAAATGTAAGAGAAAACTTCAATGAGGAAAATGAGTTTCATGATTTAGTTGACGATGGAAATCAAGAGTTGTATAGAGGGTGTTTGAAATATTTAAAGCTTTCATTTCTGCTGAAGCTATACCATATCAAATGTCTATGTAGAATTACAGATAAGGCAATGTCCATGATATTATAATTGATTCGTGATGCATTTCCTGAAGCAAAAATCTCAGAATCTTTTTATGATATGAAAACATTTGTTAACAAGCTTGTCCTGAATTATACAAAAATACATGTGTTTCCTAATGATTGTATGCTTTATTGAGGAGAGGATTCAAGTAGACAGAATTTCAAGAAATGTTCTTCTTCTAGATGGTAGTCAAAGGGTGATGTTGGAAGTCTGAATGAACATAATTTCATGGAGAAGAAGAAAAGGGACACACCTGAAAAGGTTTTGTGTTACTTTCCTTTGAATCCTTGATTGTAAAGATTATTCATGTCATCGAAAATCACCAAACACATGAAGTGGCATTCTGTAGATAATAAAAATGATGGGTTAATGAGACATCCATGAGATTCCCAATCGTGGAAGACATTTGATTCATTACATCCATATTTCTCAGCTGATCCTAGGAATGTTCTATTGGGATTGGCTGCCGATGGATTCAACCCATTTGGGACTTTGAGTACCAGTTATAGCATTTGGATAGGTGTTTTGATCCTTTATAATCTGCCTCTGTGGATGTGTATGCAACAAACATATTTTATCATTTCGATGCTTATTCCTGGAAAAAAAATGCCTGGAAATGATATTGATGTATACTTGCAGCCTTTTATTGACGAATTGCAGGAGTTATGGAGCAATGGTGTTGAGACAGTTAATGATTCTTCAAAAACAATGTTCAAAATGCATGATGCTTTAATGCGGACCATTAGTGACTTCCCTGGGCTTCGGAATTTATCTGGTTGGAACACTTACACGGGTTTGGCTTGTCCTGTTTATAACTTTGATTTTGAGCCCAAATGGATACCTCATAGTAGAAAATGGTGCTTCTTATGTCATCGAAGATTTCTTGATGCATCTCAAAGATTTCAGCTGAATAGATCAAAATTTAATGGTTTCATTGATCGTAGACCACCTCCAAAGTTGTTAACTGGTTCTAAAATATTGAAACAGCTTGAAAATGTTAAAATAGAATTTGGGAAGGTTCATCATTTGAATGATAGTAGAAAATGGGTCCGAAGTGCATCATCAAGTGAAATTAGAACGCAAAAATGGAAGAAAAAAAGTATATTTTTCAAATTTATGTATTGGGAATTTAATTTGTTGCAGCACAATATTGATGTGATGCATATTGAGAATAATTTATGTGATAATTTTATTTTCATATAATTTAATGAGCATGGAAAATCAAAGTATTATCTCAATGCTCACAAATACTTACAAGTAATGAACATAAAACGTGATCTCTGGCCATATGAGAATGAAAAGTATGCTCCGACCATTTTTGCAATGAAAAATAGGGATAAAGATACATTCCTTAGAATTTTAAAGAATGTGAAGGTATCTGATGGGTATTCAAGTAACATCTTGAGGTGTGTTGACTTGAAGAATCGTAAGTTACATGGATTGAAAAGTCACGATTCACATATTTTGTTACAAAAGCTACTACCATTGGCAGTACATACATTATTACCTGAAAAAGTTAATGCTGTTGTACTCCAATTATACACATTTTTCAGGAAATTATGTGAGAAATCTATACATCCATTTCAGCTTGAAAACCTCCAGGAGAGGTTTTTATTGAACCTTTGTGCAATGGAGATGATCTTTCCTCCTTCTTTTTTTACTTTCATGATGCATTTAACTGTGCATTTGGTTGAGGAAGCTAAATTAGGAGGCCCTGTTCATTATTGATGGATGCATCCAATTGAGAAGTATTTTATTTATATGTTTTTTAGTTAAGTAAAAAATATTTGGCATTTAAATAAATTCATAATATTATTATTTTATTTCACAGATATCTTGGGCATTTGAAAGCATACATGAGAAATAAAGATCAACCAGAAGGCTCTATTGCTGAAGGCTATTTGGCTGAGGAGTGTCTTACCTTTTTTTCCAGATATTTGGATGATATTGAGACAAGATTTAATCGAGTTGGACATGTTGATGACACATAAACTCAATCCCAAATGCATCAAAAATCAAAAATATTTCCTGCTATTGGTCGATCAGTTGGGAGGACCTCAAATGTGACACTGAAAGAATTGGAATTATTACTGGCACATAGATATGTGATGCTGAATAGTGAAATTGTAGATCAATTTATTGAAGAGTTTAGGATGAAAACAAAGAGACGAATGAGTGGCTGAACCCAAAATGAGAAAGATATAATGAAAGATGTGAATAAAAAGCTTGTAGAATGGTTTGCACGTCGTGTAATTTCATAAATATTGCAATAAATATGAATATTAGTTTGACACATACATTTTGTAAATCTATTAAATTATATTTCTTTTTTTAGATCATGAATACTGATACTCGATCTGTCTTGTCAGAATATTTGAAGTTTCTTGCTAGAGGTCCTATAAAACAAGTTAGAAAGTTCGACGCTTAAAATGTGAATGGATTTAGATTTCGTACAGTCGATCGAGAAGTGGGTTTGAAAACACAGAATAGTGGTATATTTACATTTAATGAAGTGGTATACTATGGAAAGCTGCATAATATTATTGAATTAAACTACCACAGACATTTTTATGTTGTTTTATTCAAATGCAAATGGGTCTATATTATCAGAGGTGTTAAAAGAGACTCCTTGCAATTTACTTCTGTGAACTTCTCTCGCTTGATGGATATTGGTGATCGTGAACTGCATGATCCATATATCTTATAATCGAAAGAAAAAATGGTATATTATGTGAATGATGTTGTGGATGAAGGGTGGAGTGTAGTTGCTCACGTAATACAAAGATATTTGTATGATATGGGTGATGAAGTGGAAGAGTTGACCTCTGAAATTGAATTTCATCAACAATAGGAAGCAGAATTATTTGTCCATCATGATATTGAAAATATTAGTCTACCAAGGATGAATGAAATGGATGAAGCAATGGATCAAGAAACCGACATTATTGAAGGGGAAAATGATTGTATGTACAATTATTTATTCATTCAGCAACCACTTGTTTCATTTCTACAGTCATTCATTATCATTGTTATATATATTTTGTCTATTAGTACTGGGCATCTATTATCATTTTTAATTTTTTTTTCTACATAATTTTTTTTGAAATATCTATTCTGAACTAAATTTTATTTGATTAAATGATAGGAATTCCAAGGAGGAAGCGGTACACTATTTCATCTAGTTCTGCGATAGATGACGATCCATCTGGCTCCCTCCCCATGACATCTAAGGCACCAGCTACCTACACCCCTAAACCACCCCCCCTACACCATCTCTCACACCATCTATGGGTGTCCCATTAGAGGTTGAGTCTTCAACTCCCCCTTCAGAAGCCTCAGCAGTGGGGTGGTGACACGCCCCTTCCAGTTCATCACGGACATACTAGAGTGTCAATGTCATAGGTACAAATTTTAATTAAATAAATTTATTTCATTTTGTTTATACTAATTGTTTTATCATTGAAGATGAAAAAAATGAAACCGTGGAGAAAAACATAAAAAGTTCATATGTTTGGAATATGAATGGTGAGAATATAGTCATGCCATTTGATTCTTATGGGGTCCCTACGGATGACGCCACAGGGTTACTTGGCCAGATTCTAGGACAACTGGCAGCGGAACCCATTTCCCTTACTATTTCTTATGATGATTGGAGACATATGCCTCCAAGATGGAAAAATGAAGTTTTTGATTCCCAAATAAAGTTAATTTTATTACATTATGGTTTAATTGAATGTCATGTTACTAATATGTTAAAATGAATTTTGGTATACAGATGTTCTTCCACTTTACATTTGCTGATGTGATAGCACGGAAGTGGACGTTGAAAAATCTTGGTAAGAAATGGAAAGATTTAAAATGGATATTGTGGTGTGATTTCAATGATACTTCATTGACCGTGCAACAAATGTATTAGAAGCTACCCAGTGGGGTACCGAAAGAACAATGAAATGTTTTTGTTGACAGGCATCATGATGAGAAGAGGATGGTATTGAAATATATATTATTATATTATCCTCAATTTACATTTATACATGTATATGAAGAGGAGATGACATTGAATACATTACTTATAGATTGAATTTTATTTATTTCAGGATTTCTCAAGACATAATGCATCAAACCAGGCTAAGCAAGTCATCCCTCACACTGCGGGCTCAAAAAGCTTTTCTAGAAGCCGAACGACATTGGTAATATTTTAATTATTTTAAATATTTATAATAAAATATTATCTATTTAATATATTTAATTGTTGATTTATCTTTTCTTAATGCAGTCACAGAGTTTAGGGCACGAAGCATCCCGAACTGAACTGTGGTTGGATATTCACAAAAAATCAGATGGAAGTTTTGTTAATTAGCCTGCCAAAGAAGTTGGGGTATGAAGTCAATTTTTTATTATAATAACTTATTTTCAGTTTTTACTATGTTAATATATATTGATATTTGATTTATAGGTAAAAATTAATGAATTATGGGATTCCAATCCTGGGCAGTCCTACTCAGTCTCCCAGGATAACCCAGTTGCTAAAGTCCTTGGGAAGGAGTGTCCTGGTAGAGTGCGCGGGATGGGTTTTGGACCAGTACCATATGAGGTCTTTGGCATGCCACCAGGTATTCCAGCTGCATCTACTCCTGGTTATAGCCAGTCCATACCCAAATATACTGAGAGGGAGATTTCTTCTCTACAAACCACATTTCAAGATCAGAGGGCTCAAATATCTGCTTTGCAGAAAGTGATGACTGATATACATCAGCAGATGAGAAGATATGCCCCTGATGGTAGTGCATCGACTGGTGGTCAGCAGGTAAATCATAAAAAATAAAAATCATTTAGTTTGAAAACTTTAATTGGTTATAAGTTTTAAAATAAATATGCAACAATATTTAATTTTCAATATAATGTTCTTACAGGTGACAACAGAAAGTGGAGATGGAGGTGGAGAGGGTGATAATGCATCATCAGACCGTGAGTATTTGTATTGTTGATGTGTTGAACCCATTGGTAGAGGGTGATGATGCATCATTGGTTATCATCGGACCGTGAGTAGTTGTATTGTTGATTTGTTGACAACAGAAAGTGGAGATGAAGGTGGAGAGAGTGATGATGCATTATTCCAGTTAGGCCTGTGTTTGAATTGGTAGTCTATATTTTGGATGACTAGGAGTTAAACCTATTGTTGATGTGTTGAAAAAATTGGTTCATTTCATAGTGATCAAGGGGATAGTGTTGTGGACACATTGGTGAGGCAGAATGTGTAGATAGTGAATCTTCATGCGTTGTATTAGGTGAGTTTGAGTAAATAAACATGAGGTATTGAGAGTTTAACTAATCTTAGAGGTTTATTTAAAAAGTGTAATAAACCAAAAAAGTAGTGTACCAAAAACTCACCTTCTCCAAGTGGTACCAAGCCAGTCCTTGTTGTCAATAATTGGTATCAAATCAACAGTACACTATGAATATCTAAGAAATTTCTGATAAATATTGAAACATAACTCTATAAACATCTAAGGATTATGAAATATCAATGGAATTAATTTCCACAAATAGAGGAAGAAGATTGTTATAAGGCCCCGGGCTTAAACCTTAATTAATATTGAATTAAATGAGTAATTCACATTGAGAATATTTTCAGGTTTAGAGTTGTAAAGAATTAGGACATAACTATTACATCTCAAAATATTACAAAGTAGTCACTTCTACTAAATTTCCATAAAATAAAAACTCTTAAAAAGAAACATGTCTAGTTCCATGTATTAGATAGCATGACTTTCCCTTGATCCCATCCTTGACCCTATTCCACATTAAGTCCTGTGAAAAACATTTCAAAAAAAACTTGGGGTGAGCATAAAAAGCTCAGCAAGGGATACCCAAAGAATGAAAACTATTAGTTTTTCAAAGCAACAAGTAAACCACATATACTTTATCAAAGTAATACCTTTCACCTTTAGGAAGTAGTAAAAACTCTTCACTAAATAAAATATCATTACTTACCCTTTTGTAACCAAAAGATTACCACAAAACCCATATAAAGAACACATAACATATAAAGGTAACTTGGGACATAAACATACTTAAATGGAATAACCATACGGTCGACTTCCACACATACTTAATGGAATAGCCATACGGCCGACTTCCATACCCAATGCATTGGAGGTTATAACGTAACCACCCGTCCTGGTATTCACGGAACCACCCATCATATGGTTTATCACGTAACCACCCATAAAATGTCCAAGTACCATCATTACACATAAAATATTGAAAATATAAACATTTCAATAACAACATTTCATTTTCAATCAAAATAAGTAATTCCAAGATATTGAATTAATCAATCCATTTTCAAAAATCATTTAAAAGAGATTTTTGAATCAAAGTGTCCCATACCACTTTGAAGATTTTATTGGAATTATAATTTTAAAACATTAATGTCCATATAAATAAATACTGAAAACCATTTTGAAAACATGGACATTAAAGATAAAGATTTAGAATAATAAATCTTTAAAACATTTAAAACGATATTTTTGTTAAAGAGTTTTTAACAAAATGAGAGACTCTTGAATACAAATAATTGCAGAATAAAATTTAATCCAAACTTTATAATATCATGAGAATAAAGGGATTCATGATATAATATGTCAAAGGACAGTATACACACCATATAAGAGTGAATTGGTGCATAACAACAATGAAGTCTCAAAAGAAATGTAAAATGAGATGAAATCCATTATAAAGAAGGTATCCTTAAATTAAGGATAAATCAATCTCATAATTATGTGTGACAAATATAAATACACCCAATATAAGTGTATATTAAGTGTAAAACAATCAATGGTCATTCAAACATATTCAAAGGATGACATATTCAATAACTACATGTTGAACCCAAAGAAATCGAAATTGGGTTAAGAAGTTCCCTTGGTAAAATTCGACAGCCTAATGGCGTCACATAAAATTTTACAAAAAGGGTTGATGAGAGAGATAAAGGGGATCTCATCACTTGGACATAAAATTTACATAAATAATTATATAGAGGAACATATCCCAACATAATATTATGTGAATTAAAAGACATAACAAAAGAAGTCTTTTAAAAAAAGGAGGGTGAAAGGTCCCCTTACCGAGTTGGGTAACTTTTGAAAAGTACACCCCATGGAAGAAGGGTAATAAAATGAAGATGTAAATACCCATAAATTAAATTATACTACACAAAGTTTATAATAATGGGAATTACATACACCACTCAAAGGAAATAGTGGCAAACGTAGAATAAATGTCACAGGAATAAAAGTGAGATGAAAAATCCCTTACGAAAACTCGGCAGCCTAACGACGCCACTTAAAACTTCCAAAAATGGATTTATGAGATCAAATAGGGTCTCCCATAATATCAACATAAAAATTAAATTATGATGAATATAAAATAACATCCCCAAACATAAGAAATATGGGCTTAAAAGAAATGACATAAAAGAGAGTACTTAAAAAGAAAGAAAGAGGTTGGATCCCTTACCTCGGGTCCGACTTGACTCGATCATTATTTAAAGTCCTGAATAATAAACTTGAGTTAATTTAAACTTTCTTAAGAACCTTTTTCAAGTTCATTATTCCTTTTATATCACTTATTTCCATGTTATAAGTATTATGTAATCATTTAAGTTAATAATATTTGTTTTGTCGATATTTGGTTCTTAAGTTGAAAGTGGACTTCTTACAATTACATGTTGTTCGTGTGGTCAAAGGTTCATTATATCCAGAATGATATTCATGATTTTGATATCATATATATCATATATATCCATAATATACAAGTATTCATAATCATTTAGAGGTAAGAAATGAAATGCACCATTCATGGAGACGGTAATCCGTACGTACGCATGAACGCTACTTTCATTTCTATGTCATATTAATGGAATTAAAACCAAATGATAGGTATGTATATTTTAATTAAAGAATTATATTCATAATTTATATTTAACATACATAATATATAATAAATTTAAATCCATCCTTTATACATCCCACATATGGCATTAACGAATCAAATCACTTTGAGGGGGCGATAGTCCACACTTCCTAAAATGAAATTATCGTGTTTACCCACAATGGAAACCATAAAGGTATGCCACAAAAGAAAAATACAGAAGATTAAGTAAAACATAAACATATTATATATCATATATAAATATAGTGACATCTCAATGGCCACCTTTGAAGGTGTTATATGAGTGTTGAACAATCATCGTTTCGTGAGGCAGAAATTCGCCATTCACAGAAACAGTATGTTCTTTAACCATTAGATGTAGGTGTGTGTAAGTGTAGATCGAAATATTCTTATAAAAACATCCTAGTATATTTAAGATACTGGATTTGTTAAAAAATAAAAGAATAAAAAGAGTTTAGGGGGTTGGAGAAGCAAAATAAAACAAAAGAACACAAGAGAAGACACTGCCTTTAAATCGGGTAACTCTTTTGGATTTCAGCTCAAAGGCTTCCTTGGTAAGACTTATGCCAAAAGTGAGGCTTCTAGGAGTAAGAGAGGGATTTATAGAGACAAAATTGGCAGGGGTTGGCCGAGCCAAAGGCTTGAGAGGTGTGGGTAAGGAGGTAGAGGTGGGGGCCTTTTATAAGAGGAGAGGAGGGGCACTCTTGGAAAGTAAAGAAATGCTACTTTATTTTAGAATGAGTTTCGGATTTTAAAGGTCCCATATTGATGTGTTTCTATGATAAGGTGATAAGAGTTCGAAATACACTCATCCAATAGGTTTTGGACATGTTTAGGTCTTATATTTTACATTATCTTTCCATTTTATTTAAATCGTTAAATAATGAGGTAATCGCTGCATCATCATGGTGTCATAAATAATTTAATTTAGTTAATGTATAAAAATTATAAAAAAAAACTATGATGTAGGAAATCTTTTTAGATTTCCAATGAATATTTATAGTCAAAACTGTGACTTGTATAACCCCATATAATTTTTTTTAGTAAAACAACACATGTTTGTGACATTTTAATTTTAACATTAAATAAAAAGGTATTAATGTCATTTTACTACCAAAGTGGCTCCATGGGGTCCCCAAGTTGACCCATGGATTTTATTGGTCGGAAATGACACATCAAATGAGGGTAGGACATGTGTCTAGGTCATTTCATATTATTAAAACATTATTTTTACCTTAAATTACACTAATTACCTCTAATCGCGATTAATAAACTTAAAAGTTACTATTCACCAAAAAATTATTTTAATCCCATTGAACCACATTTTACTTCTTAATTACAACCATGCATGTTGGATTTTTTAAATTCAAATCACCTAATTGGTAAAGTTTCATTTAAATGAAAAATCAGTTTCTTTAACTACCACTTAGTGGTTTCACTATTCATCAAAAATTGATGTTTTTCAGAAAATTACCAAAAATTTACCCTAGGCTATATTTGATATTAAGAATTAAAAAATGATGTCTATTATAAAAAATTCAAAACATATAAGTTACATTAATTAATTTAATAATTAATTCCCACTGTTAGAGAAAATAGCGTGTTTTTATGAAACAATAAGTATCAAAAGATTGACACTAGTTTAAGTCCAATTTCAAGATGAAATTAATTCCAACGACCACTCTTGGATTAAATGGTAAAAATATATTCTAATTTAACTTTGAAACCAATTCAAAATATAATCTAATCATATAAATAAATTATATTAAAAAGAGGTTTTGAATTAAAATACAACATTTTTCACTATTCATTAAAAAATGATCTTTATCGGAAAAATACCAAAAATTCACACAAAGTGAATTTTGATGTCCCGATTCTAAAGAAGAGTTTTATTTGGTCCCAATAGAATGTATAAGAGTGAGCAAAACTATATTTAATGACGGTTCGCCATCAAAAGTTGATAAGTGGACCTTTAGTGAAAATTAGAGTATATATGCCTAAAATTGAATTCTTTTCGTATTTTAAGCCTTTATCCTTTATTTGATAAATGTAAAAACATTTAAAAAACATATATAATCATATTTTAGTTATTTATATTCATTCCTTCCAATACAACGGCTACGTGTTAACTAACATTTAAAATAATTTTATTTTATTATTAGAGTGCAACGTAAGATTTCAAAGGAACTCGTTGTTGCGTATTGGGTAAGACATCAAGCATAGTGTTCCCTTTAAATTAATATTAACATTTTATTCAAAAAAGGGATAAATATAAAAATTTCATATTCTTTATTTACCTGGGGTGTTACAATTGTCCCCTACCTCCTTCCTCTCAACCTAGTAGTAAGGCATACTGAAAAATAGTCTCTCCACCCATTATTGAGGGAGTTGCAATGAATTTAGATGAAAAAGAAAATATGAATAATTATAAAATGGATAAAAATATAATATTGATGTTTTTATTAGAAATGGTATACAAAAAAGTTATGGGACTTTATACTTCCAATGAAAATTGGGAATAATTTGGAAGAAGTGATAAAGGAAAGATCAATGTAAAGGAGGCCAAGATATTGGTGTGGATGAGAAGTCTTGAGGATATTAAAATGTATGATGATGAAAATATTGAGGAATATTTCAAAAATTTGAATGATATAGTGAGGAATATTTTGTGTTTAGTGATATTGTGGATGATATTAATATTGTCATTATGATTATGAGAAATTATCAAGATCAGTATAATATAGTGAGGAATATTTTCTGCTTTGATTTGTTTTTCAGGGCAGTGGTGTAGTGGAAACAAATTTTTTTTTCTGGTCAGCTTTTCACGGTGGTTTTAACCGCCATGACAAGTATACCGGTAAGACATTAATGGCAGTTTTAATCACCACTAAACGTAATATTTTTTACGTTTAGCGGTGGTTTTAACCGCCGCTATAGAGTCGCATCACCCAGGTGCATTCCGCAGCGGTTCTCGTGACTTTAGCGGCAGTTTTACGGCCGCTGGATTTTATTTATTAGCGGCGGTTATAACTGCCCCTAATAAAATAAAATCCAGAGGCTGTAAAACTGCCGTTAAACTCAATAAAACCACTGCTAAATGAGGCAGCTACGACGCTTCCCTTAAACCACCGCTAAAAGGAAATAACTGCTACTAATAGTTTGTTGATGCCAAATTTAGTGGCGATTTACAGAAACCACCACCAAACCATGTAGCGGGGGTTTAAACCGCCGCTACATGAAAAAATAACCGCCGCTAAATGGTTGTTTTCCTGTAGTGTTATTCCTATTGTTATATGAAAATAGTAAGTGATTTTCTTATGGGATTAAATTAGTTTTTCAAGAGTTATGTGATATAAAGTGAAATATTGTAAATTTTTTCTTCATGATATGGTACTTAGGCATTATATATGATGAAGGTTGAGATTTATATAGTTCATGATGATGGGTGATCCCGATATATCCCTCCAATGAATTGGGTAATGAATAGTCTTTGAAGGTGAAAAATAAAAGAGATAACCAGGTAGGTTACTCCTATGGAATTAATTGGGCTTCAGTTATTCCAACATGGGTTAAACGTGAGTGAAAATGGGTTATGAATATGATTCTCCAATATACCAATTATATTCCTGCTAAAAGATTCTATAGAAATATTTTGATTTCATGAAGGAAAGAAAATTTTGTTAAGTTTTAAAGGTGAATGGTTTGTTTTTCAAGGAAAATTTTCATAAGGTCTCATATCCCTCATATTTTCTATGAAGTTATCGGGGTGCACAATAAAAGAATATAGGCTAGGGATTTAAAAAAATTAATTGGTGATCAATGTAACTATGTCATCACCGGTGAAGAATAGCCCAGTACAACTATAGACAATATTCATGTGATTAAATTTGAGCACAAAATTAATAGAAGAAATACCTGGTTTGATTTTAATCTACACTCGACATCTTCTCATTGTTGGTAATCATTTCTCATAGGAACTGATGTTTATTCCCTTTAGATCGTCCAAACACACTTCAAAAGTCCTTAAGAGTTTTTCTCATTAGAATTTGGGTGCTAGAATGGAAATATGATGATGTCTTTGATGCTCGGATGATCACCGCTACTCTATTCCAACGATCCATGAAGGTGATCTTCGATAGTCGATTTAGAAGGAGAGATTCTCTCTCTAGGAACTAGGAGAGATAATAGAGAGAATATCTCACCAATTTCATGATGAATAGTACATTTCATGGGATCTTCTCTTCCTTTATATAGTGAAATGTATGTAATACTTGGAATTGGATCTTTGACCCTAAAAATATATTTTTTACTATAGAAGTTCCAAATAACATCATATGTTTGTTTTACCGAGTCAAAAATTTTATTTATTTATTTATCAATTACTTATAATATATTAAATATATTATGTGATAAAAGTGATCCATTAACTCGACTCTTCATTCTCACAAATATTAAACAAACCTTGAATATTAAAATAATATTCATTCCTATAATATATTCCATATATTTACTTATAATTTTAAATAAATTTAATAAATAAATTCAATACCAATTATTCTAAACTTGAATAATATGAATTTATTTATGCCTTGGAGATCGAAGATTCTCGAACATCTCCCAGAATCCAATAGTGGGCCCCACCCTATTATATACTCATATTATTCAGAATAAGTAAGAATTTTGAATATGGTTAGTGTGTGACCCTATAGACTCTTATATTGATAGAAATGAATACTAATTATAGATTAGGAGAGGAGTATATTAATCCATCAAGACCCCTAAATAGATAAGGAGAATTTATAACACTGATGACTACCTATGAACACACACCGCGTAATATAATATCTTCGTCTCATTATATCTCATAAAGTAGGACACACACTTCATGTCACCATCCTTTATTGCTTTCTTATTCATTGAACTAACTGGAAGAAATTAAATTCTTCTACCATGGAAATGGATTTAATGAAGGTACTAACATCATGATTAATTGGGCCCAAGATATCTCATCCTTTTATACGTGACAAAAAACTTTCTTTATCATTCGATCAATGTCATATCATCAATGATATACCCAATGAAAGTTACTTCACTATAAATTCACTATCATGGTTTTCATCTTGAATCAAAGTACATGATCAAATGGTATGCATTAATAATGATCTCAAGTCTTGATATTAATACACATGCTCATAATTTGGAACCACTAATGACACATAATTCATGTGGTGTTCATATTGGTGGTTCAGTACTCATAATATCATATATTTCAGATCACTAAGTGAGAACTTCATGAGAAAAAGTCTCAATGCTTATGAGCCATCGTCACTTGATAGCCAGTGTCACGAACCAGGCCGGGTCGCCATCTGACCCAGTGCCTGAACTGGTCCGCGACATGGAACGAAGGGCGTTCCCAATCCCCGCAGGCTGGAACAAGTGCCCGGGTATCAAAACATTACACATGGGAACGATTTACTCGAAATAGTAAACACAAAACCACTAACAAGTTAAATAAAATAAAACTATGAACTGACAACCCAAACATACCCTTAAACTAAAATCAAATTTAAAGGTTTACAACTTGATCCAAAATCCAAAAATAAACGACAACAAAAGAAACTAACTCTAACTCAAACCTCCAAGCAACAAGAGAGGTGCAACATCCATATGCCACAAATAACAACTTGCACGAGAAGACCATCAACGACCAAAACCAACATCGCTAAGCATGATGCCTCAACCTAGAATACACAGAGAACAAGGTCTACATACACCCAAAGGTGTATGTAGGGTGTGATCCAAGAGCCTAGTAGGACGTCACCCAATAAAAAGGTTCCACACATAATTATTAAAGGACAAATACATTTACAATATTAACTAAAGAAAAGAAATAAATGCTTGAACAGTTTAAAAGAAAACATAATTAAAGAATACATCTTAAAATGGAACAACTTAAATTAAAACACACACACACACTCACTTATTAAAATAACCAATGTGTCGCACTGACGAGTGTAAAGTAACCAATGATCATCAAATATGGGAGAGGCCTCATGGGTGTTATCTAGCTTGGGCCCCTAGATCTTCGTGTCTCGGTGAAACGTGACTTAGAAGTCCACGACCCTCAGAAAACGTGGCTTAGAAGGCCACCACCCTCAGACAATGTGGCTTAGAATTCCACAACCCTCAGAAAACCATATGTTTAGTTAGTGTTGCAATCGTCAATCCTTCCAGTGAAATCAGGTCGAGTCACCTCCGGAACACTAGCCCACTAGTCTAGTCCACCCTCCTAGCTACCTGGGCTTCCCGGTTTGTGCTCAAACAAGTTTCAAGTTCATATCACATGTCACGATAATGAATAAAAGCCAAACAGGGTACTTACACACACCAAATCACAATTTTCACATCCAAACCCACTTTTAAAACCATATGCACACCAAAATATTTTCAAAACATAATCTTCATAGGTTACATACTCAATTAAACCATCTTCACCATTTAAAAGACACTCATCACTAAACAAACCACCACTTACACACGTAAACACTATTTTGAAATAATGCGCACACTAAATCATTTTTCAAACACGTTTCACACCATTGTCATAATTAAGTAAACCATAAAAAAATTATAAATCAATAGAAAAAGGGTGTCACATGTCTTTGCACAAACTAAAGTAACCATTTATAAATTCAAACGCATTCACACATCACACACACTAAAATAAAATTTTAAAGTGTGACCTGCATCACCCAAATAGTTTTTTGGAAAAACCTTACACCATATGAAAAACACAATTGCATAAACCGAAAAAATTAACAAGCCAAAAATAAAATCTTATAAAACAATTTAAAATAAATCGCTTGGTGTTAACCACTACACCCACACAAACCCCTCTTTTACGACTAAACTCACTCGACTTCATGCCAAAAATACAATTTTTAAAACTTTCAAAAATTAATAAGCTAACCACATAATTTTAAAAAAATCACTAACAACTAGCTAGATAAAAGTTCACAACAACAAAAAACACACGTAACATAAACATGCTACTAAAAAATTTCAATACCAATAAAACTTCAATGAAAACCCACTTCGCACTACAAAAAATAATTAAATAACATGTTAAACAAATTAATCTTGAAAATTAATTCATCAAATAATAACTTAGACATGGAACCACCTACCTCGATGTCGAACCCCAAAAATTGATGTGAAATCTTCAAATTCAAGAGCGAAACCTCAATCGCGTGCCATTTGCACCGCAAGAAACCTAGCACGAACTCAAACTCATGAATTCGAATAAAAATTCTCATGTTAGAACCCTAGAAATAGACCTCATATCCGCTGGAAGAACAAAACCCCTAAAATCATGACCCCAAAACCCTAGATGAAGAAGAGAAGGGCTTACCGAGAGAGGACCTGTGCATGGAGGGGAGCAGGGTGTTGGTCGGGGGTGTTGCAGTCGCCGAAGGGGGTCGGTCGAGGGGAGCAGGGTGAGGCACATTGGTCAACGCATGAGCAGGGGTAGTGTGCGCGCCAGACTAATCCCCGGCCAACAGAGGAGCCGCGCTGGGAGGCCACGTCAGAAGAGATACCAGTAGGGGTTGACGCCGGTGAAGGGAGGAGGTCGGCCCGAGGTTTTCCAGAGGAGAAACCGGAGGGGGGGGGGTCGCAGTGCCGGAGGAGGGAGGCGGCGACGAGAGGCCGGGATTTCAGGGCGCGACACGATGGGGCTAGCTAGGAGTTCGTCGGATGGGATATGTAGGAGGAGGAGGAAGAAGGTGGCATGATGGGATGGAGGTTCAAGGGGGGGCATGACGGAAATGGAAGAGTAAGAAGGAAAGAAAAAAAAAGTGGGGTCCAAACCCTAAGAAAAAGAAAAAAAAATTAAAAAAATTAAACAAATAAAGTAATGAAATAAATAAATAAAATATGTAAAATAAAAAGAAAAAAATGTTAATAACATTACATAATATTAACTATAATAATTATTATCACAAAATTAATAAAAATTTAATAAATTTTATATCCTTAACACTATTAATAATAGTATTATTATTATTCTCAAACAACATTATTATTCTTATCATTAAAAAAATTTCTTAAAGTTTATTAATCATATTATTATCATTTTATTTTTATTTAATTATTCATTAATATTTCATCATCCCATCATGTTTTAACTCATTTTGAAAGCTGGGCAGACCGCGCGGTCTCAGAACCGTGCCCTGCCCGTGCGTCCGGTGATGCAAAACTCAAAACACTCATAATAATAGTAATAATAATAATAATAATATAAAATATAAATAATTATGTCAACAATAATAAGAATAATAAAACTCAATTAATAGTGCTAAAATAAAATAAAAAGGTATATCAATAATGATAATAATAATAAAAATAATAATATCCCTAAATAACCTTATTATTATTATTATCTTAAAACAACTCTTATTTTATTTGATTTTTATTTCATTACAATATTAATTTTATTGATTTATTATTAATACATTTTATTTAATTAATTGACCATCGAGAAGGGTGTGCGGTGAACCGGGCGAGGTTGCGCGGCGACCCAGGCGAGGCCACGCGTCTTCGACGGCGGTGAGCTGGACATAGTCAAGGCCAAAACATTCAGTTTTTAAATAAGAACTCTGAAATTTTAAGTTGAGTCTCGACCCAAACTACCCAATGCCAAATAAAAATAATAAAATAATTAATTTAAACAGGTAGGGTGTGACAATTCTTCCCACCATAGCACTTTCTATCCTCGAAAAGCCACAACTAAGGCTGAACTCCGAAGTAGCAATTGATACCCCCTTGGGGCTCAAAAAGGATCCCTATGAAAACCAAGTGAAAAGAGGAAAATGCACCGTGCTCAAAGAAAGTGACTCAAAAGGCAACTTCAAGAAACTTGTAAAGAACTTTCTGGTATGTGTCGCCTGCTCGAAAGAACTATAACACCTCCAGGTGACCAACCAAGGAAAGGAACTCTCGCACCCACGGAAAACAACCTCACAAACCGAAAGATCTCAAGTACCATAGAACTAAAAACCCCAAAGTTTGTTTGTAAGGAATAAACAAGATCAAATAATATCCCAAGAAAACTCTCATCACCTACTACCAAGTCACATCTAGGAACAGGACCAAAAGGCCAATATGGGGAAAGCCCAAAGGGCTCCCCACCATTAGAAACTTATCGACGCCCGAGACGAAACTAGAAAACCAACACGAGGAGGTCCGAGCGGACTCCCCACTATATGAAGACGACCAACACTGATTCACTCTAAATACATTTGAGCGAGACCTATCACAGGTCTCCCCACCATTGGAGCTGGCAGAAGATACAAAAACTTGAAAATTTTTCGACGGTGACCAAGCAGCCCACCACAAGGAGCAGGGAGGGTCGGGCCCAACTACCGGGTGTCAAAACCACGGCCGGAGATAGACCAACATCTCCAAATCCTTGGATGATCGTTATTCAAATTTGAGACCGATTCACCCAACAAACCCCATAAGGACCACTAAAATCAATTACATCTAGTGGGACACAACCCCTAGGACTTGAAGGTAACAAGACGGTCCCGCCTCCACATAGTCATGAAATCCTTACACACCCAAACGGTTTGTTCATAATGGAATAACCACAAAAAAAAACAATTCAAACTACCTTTACTTTCAGTACTGATGATAGAAATAAATTTGGGGTCTCATACACTCTCGGGTACCTGACCGCGCGCCAGTTTCACTCTGAGGCCTATGGCTGGAGCCCTGATGTTTGAAGCATCTCCTGCCTTGCAGTTAGGTATTGAATGCTCCCAAATGGAGCTTCTCATTTTTGGTGACACATGCAACCACACCGAAACCAAGACAACATAGAAAACCACAACACACCACCGCGTCCAACTACTAACTCGCGGTATATCCACCAAAACAGAGGTTTAGATAGCGCACATGCATCAACTCTTCATCTTAACCAAGAAACTCAAGAAGGGAAAGATGCACGACAACCAATCCCCTTTGAAAAGAAAAATATTTAGAACTAATCAAGAGGAGGACACACCCCTATGAAAACCGGGACTCCTAAGGATTCCACGAAGTTAAACTTTTCTCTTCAAGAGAACTCAAGATGCAGACATCACCAAAAATGATCATTGCAGATGATGGATGCACTAAAAACCTTTCAAGACTTCAGTCAGCACAGATAATTCCGAACCGCCTTCACCCTTCCCCGCTGGAATTCATTTCACCGTTTCTAGGGGAACCTTCAAACACAACAATGTCAAACTTCATACCTGACAACTTACAAAACCCCAAGAGACCAAAACTCCCTTAAACTACCCTCACATATATCATCCCGCTGCGAGAGGATCCATTTAGTTATAAAAAATGAGAGGTGGGTTCAATTCTAGAATTCAAGAAGAGAGTCCTTTGATCAACTGGAGGGCTGGCCAACGGCGAATTGCCCTGTGGCCACACTTCAATCACATGTTAACGCTTTATGGGGGCATAAACTAGTCAATAAAGAAAACCATGGACCCAAACTAACTAGTCCAATGGTCAAGACATACCACAAGAGAACACTAAACGTGCAGGGGAACCACTACAAGGGATTCCCGAAGCACTTTTCAAAAGAATTCACTAACCACACACTTTCACATCAACTTACAAATAATAATTCAAAATCAATATACAAATCATTTAAAAAGGATTCTTAGCTTGAAACGCCTCACATCAAACACTTCCAAAACAGAAGGAAACACCACACATTCCCCGGTTATTAAAACACAAAATTTTCCTTTAACAAAACTTTTGGAAAAAGAACATAGCTAGTGGGTTGTACAAACACCAATGGTGTCCCATGGGCCTTGCACATGCATGTTATTGTGCCACACTGGCACCCACCTCTTTTCCATCTAGGCACCCATCCACTCGTTCTAATAACTATTTCTCTTTCCATATACACTCATGCATGTGGTTTCCCATGAGAACACCAAGAATCAAGACCAGATTATTTTCATTTTTCAAAACAAAACATTCAACCCACACTTTCCAAACCTTACACATCATTTTATTTTTAAAGCGCTTCATTTCAAAACATTTTTTTTCAAGACCAAAATTTTTTTACTTAAAAACCATATTTCCATGAATCCAAAACAAAGAGACGAGGAATAGTGCAAGAGAAAAATAGTGTAAGCGGGTGACTGGAACATATTGTCGGCGGCCATACGCCAATCACGCCACCGCCACAGAGAGTCCTCTAGGACAAGAATCTCCGGATCAAAATGGCTTTCCAGACCCTACGAGATCACTAGGACCACTAACCATACTCCCTTTTCATTTCCCCTAAAAAAAATAAATTAGAAGGACTAACGGCTCAGACAAACTTCAACTTACTTTGGTAACTCGAGTCACGCCACGAGGTGTGCTGGCCAGGCACCTTGCTTGTAGCCAGGGCGTCGAGTCCCAACAACATTAACTCTAACCTATCGTGACTCTATCCCAAAAGAACACGATCCAAGAAAACAAATCTTCCTTTGATACCATTTTTTCACGAACCAGGCTAGGTCACCATCTGACCCGGCACCCGACCCAGTCCACGACATGGCCCTAAGGGCGTTCTCGATCCCCACGGGATAGCACAAGTGTTCGGGTATCACATTACACATGGGAACGATTTACCCGAAATAGTAAACACAAAACCACTAACAAGTTAAATAAAATAAAACTGTGAATTGACAACCCAAACAGACCCTTAAACTAAAATCAAATTTAAAGGTTTATAACTTGATCCAATATCCATAAATAAACGACAACAAAAGAAACTAACTCTAACTCAAACCTCCAAGCAACAAGAGAGTTAAAACATCCACATGACACAAACACAGACCTGAACGAGAAGACCATAAAAAACCAAAACCACCATTGCTGAGCACGATGACTCAACCTAGAATACACAGAGAACAAGGTCTACATACACCCAAATGTGTATGTAGGGTGTGAGCCAAGAGCCCAGTAGGACGTCACCCAATAAAAATGTTCCACACATAATTATTAAATGAAAAATACATTTACAATATTAACTAAAGAAAAGAAATAAATGCTTGAACGGTTTAAAATAAAATAGAATTAAAGAATACAATTTCAAATGAAACAACTTAAATTAAAACACACACACACTAACTTTTTAAAATAACCAATGTGTCACACTGACGAGCGTAAAGTAACCAATGAGCACAAAATATGGGAGAAGCCTCATGGGTGTTAGCTAGCTTGGGCCCTTATATCTTTGTGTCTTGGTGAAATGTGGCTTAGAAGGCCACGACCCTCAGAAAACCATATGTTTAGTTATTTTTGTAATTGTCAGTCTTGCCAGTGAAGCTGGGTCGAGTCACCTCTCGAACACTAGCCCACTAGTCTAGTCCACCCTCCTAGCTACCCAGGCTTACCGGTTTGTGCTCAAACAAGTTTCAAGTTCATGTCACATGTCACAACAATGCATAAAATCCAAACAGGGTACTTACACATGCCAAATCACAATTTCCACATCCAAACCTGCTTTTAAAACCATACACACACCAAAATCTTTTCAAAACATAATCTGCATAGGTTACATACTCAATTAAACCATTTGCACCATTTAAAAGACACTCGTCACTAAACAAAACACCACTTACACACGTAAACACCATTTTGAAATATGGCGCACACTAAATCATTTTTCAAAAACGTTTCACACCATTTTCATAATTAAGTAAACCATAAAAAAAATTATAAAGTAATAGAAAAGGGGTGTCACATGTCTTTGCACAAACTAAAGTAACCATTTATAAATTCAAACGCATTCACACATCACACACACTAAAATAAAATTTTAAAGTGTGACCTACACCCCCCAAATAGTTTGATGGAAAGACCTTACACCATATGAAAAACAAAATTTCATAAACCACATAATTTAACAAGCCAAAAATAAAATCTTATAAAACAATTTAAAATAAATCGCTTGGCGTTAACCACTAAACCCCCACAAACCCCTCTTTTACAACTAAACGCACACGACATCATGCAAAAAATAAAATTTTCACCACTTTCAAAAATTAATAAGCTAACCACATAATTTAAAAAAAATCACTAACAACTAGCTAGATAAAAGTTCACAACAAAAACAAAATCACACGTAACATAAACATGATACTAAACAATTTCCATACCAATCAAACTTCAATGAAAACCCACTTCACACTACACAAATTAATTAAATACCATGTTAAACAAATTAAGCTTGCAAATTAATTCATCAAATAATAACTTAGACGTGGAACCACCTACCTTGACATCGAACTCCAAATATTGATGTGAAATCTTCAAATTCTAGCGTGAAACCTCAATCGTGCATCGTTTGCTCTGCAAGAAACCTAGAACGAACTCAAACTAATGAATTTGAACAAAAATCCTCATGTCAGAACCCTAGAAATAGACCTCATACCCACTGGAAAACTGAAATCCCTAAAATCATGACCCCAAAACCCTAGATGAAGAAGAGAAGGGCTTACTGAGAGAGGACCTACACGTGGAGGGGACCAGGGTGTTGGTCGGGGGTGTTGCAGTCACCGAAGGGGTTCGGCCGAGGGGAGCAGGGGGAGGTGTACTGGTCAGTGTGTGAGTAGGGGGAGTGTGCGCGCTATACTGAATTGCGGCCCGCAGGGGAGCCGTGCTGGGAGGCCGCGCCGAAAGAGCTACCAGCAGGGGTCGACGCCGGTGAAGGGAGGAGGTCGGCACGAGCTTTGCCGGAGGAGAAAACGAAGGGGGGGGGGGGGGGTCACAGCGCCAGATGAGGGAGGCGGCGACGAGAGGCCGGGATGTTGGGGCATGGCGTGACAGGGCTAGCCGGGAGGTCGCAGGACGGGATCTGCAGGAGGAGGAGGATGGAGGGAGTGCGATGGGATGGAGGTTCAAGGGGGGGGGGGGCGTGATGGAAATGGAAGATCAAGAAGGAAAGAAAAAAAGGTGGGGTCTGAACCCTAAGAAAAAGATAAAATAAACAAAAAAAAATAAACAAATAAAGTAATGAAAGAAATAAATAAAATATGTAAAATAGAAAGAAAAAAATGTTAATAACATTACATATTATTAACTATAATAATTATTATCAAAAAATTAATAAAAAATTAATAAATTTTATATCCTTAACACTATTAATAATAGTATTATTATTATTCTCAAACAAAATTCTTATTCTTATCATTAAAACAATTTCTTAGAGTTTATTAATCCTATTATTTTCATTTTATTTGTATTTAATTATTCATTAATATTTCATCATCCCATCATGTTTTACCTCATTTTGAAATCCGAGCAGACTGCGCAGTCTCAGAACCGTGCCCTGCCCATGCGTCTGGTGACACAAAACTCAAAACACTCATAAAAATAATAATAATAATAATAATCTAAAATATAAATAATGATGTCAATAATAATAAGAATAATAAAACTCAATTAATAGTGCTAAAATAAAATAAAAAGGTATATCAATAATGATAATAATAATAATAATATCCATAAATAATCTTATTATTATTATTATCTTAAAAAAACTCTTATTTTATTTGAATTTTATTTCATTACACTATTAATTTTATTGCTTTATTATTAATCCATTTTATTTAATTAATTGACCATCGAGAAGAGTGTGCGGTGAACCGGGTGAGGTTGTGAGGCAACCCAGGCAAGGCCGCATGCCTTCGACCACGTTGCGCTGGACATAGTCAAGGCCAAAACATTCAGTTTTTAAATAAGAACTTTGAAATTTTAAGTCGGGTCTCGACCCGAACTACCCGATGCCAAATAAAAATTATAAAATCAATAATTTAAACACGATGGGTGTGACAGCCAGACATCATCTGTTATGTCCAATCAGTATGATATATCTAGACCATAGGACATATGTTTAAGATTAATGTCATAGTATCTTGAGGTCTATCATTATAGCATGAGAGCTAATTTAACCTTTTGATATGTCAAATTATATATGAATATTACTATTTAAATAGTGGATGTGGAAATATAAACACTATTATGGTAAGTATACATCATGCACAACACATTGTATACATGATATGATAATTGAAAAGTATTGTTTAAGATTGGTCTAGGGAACCCACTATTACAACACTCCCACTCGAACTAGATCCAACTTTCTAACTAACCTTGTTAGGAATCCCATGATAAGATCATGCTTCTTCTAAGTTTTGGCTTTAGTCGTTGCACCTGCCACATCTTTGCTGCATGATTATTCTGTTATCTGTAACCTCACCTCCTTGAGTAAAACTCCTAAAGATATGATATCCCCAAGTATATTCATTTTTTACACTATTAAAACTTGAAATTTTGGATAGTACTATAAATAAGATTATCAAAATTTATATTATAAAAAAACTTTAATTATTAGGTGAGATTCCAAGAACTGAAAAAAAATCATTTCTTATTATACACTGCTTATTAAACTTCCTCATAAACTTCAAAACATTTAATATTCATAGATATGGATACCACTAGAATGAATGAGCATCTCTTTCTCATTACCTTATATTAACTGCGATATTAGATCATATTGATCTAAAGGAAGACTAGTTTGTGTCCCATTTTAACTAGTGTCCCTTTCACTCCAAGTACAAGGAAAATATCTCTTATACTCTCTCAAGTATAATGGGGTATTTCTGATTACTCCCCATGAAGTTCTCTTAGATATAACTCATATTTTTATATTATAAATTATATATTGTAAGTATCAATAATGTATTATATAACATGGAATATGTGATAGATCCATTTTTGGTGCTTAAGGAATCCTCATCATCTCTTTAATATCCTCATATTCCCTATGCATGTCTTCTTGGAGAGATTTATTCCATGTGATAATGTTAACAATTCTCTCTCGAATTGTTCCTACTTTTATTTTTTAATACCTTTTCAGTATATGAAATTTTGACTTGGTCTAAGAAACCCATTAGATCTACCTCAGTTGATCTTGTTCCTTGGAATATAGGTTTCTATTTTAATTCAATCTCTAGAGAGATACTTTCAATCTAGTATTAACTAACTATGTGACCAATAGTTATTTTCCATATGTTATCAGACATATTTTTCTATAGAAAACAGAGACACTCCCACTAACCTCTTATAGACACATGGAAAAAATTCATTCAAATTGAACATTCTATTGTATTTTTGTTTACTTCAAACCAAAACTATATTTCAATAACTTTCACCCATTATTGTCATTTAACGATGTCACCAACCCTTTCTAGTTGTGTTGTATAGACAACTTCCACAATTTGTGGTATTGGCATCAAACGCTTAATAAAATGATCATAGAAAGTAGTTATGAAAAGTAAAATTCTAATGTATTTATTCATAACAACTTGGTATGAATAATATATACTTATTGTAACCACACTTGTACCATCCATGTATAGTATCACTTGAATACCCATTGCAGGATTCAAAATAATATTCCCTTGTACTTTGATACATAGAATCCATTATTAAATTTTAATTAATCTTTCCAATTTAAGCTAATTTTCATATAATTTTTAGTTATAGGATTCATTATTCTCAATAAATAATGTATCACATTCTATGGTGAATGTGGAATCATTACCATGGTTTTAACCTTCCTATGCATTATGTGTCTGGAACATTCCTTTTCCACATGCTAGCGTGGAACTTGTTCCTATGCCAACTATTTGTGCATCACTAACATTGAATAAATCCAAGTCTATCTTGTTACCACTATCTCAAAAATATATTTTCACCATTTTATATAAATATATTCTATCACTTGACTATAACTTTTCTATGATATGGATTTATGTAATATCCCTATAAAAATTTAGGACAATTACATTAAATTCACACTATATTTTTCTTAATGCAAGTTTTTTATATCCTTAACAAAATCTTTTCTTTAAAACACATGTTGTTATGAAATTGATGGATTTATATCATGCTATAACTCATATGATATCCATTTTTATTATAATTGGAATAGGTTTATGGGATAACACCGCTATTTGCGAATCATGTCTCAAAAATAATGGATGTTTTGAAATGTGTATTAATATAAACATTGATTCTTCTTTTACTATCATCATGACTCTGATATGTATAAGGAAATGTGTGTTTAGTAATTAATCCATGATATATTTTATTTATCGATGTCTCATTGACCGTCCTTACTAATATCATAACTTTGACGTGTATAAAGAAATGTTCATTTAGGAATTACTCCACACTATATTTTATTGATCAATGCTTTTATGTAATACTCATCGTCGATCCTCCTTACTAACTTCATAACTTCTATGTGTATAATGAAATGTGTGTTTAAGAATTAATCCACACTACATTTTATTGATCAATTTTTTCATGTAATATTCCTCATTGATCATCCTTACTAACATCATAACTTTGACGTGTATAAGGAAATGTTCATTTATGAATTACTCCATGCTATATTTCATGATCGACGAATGCTTGGTCAAGATATTCTTTGGAACATAGGCCCAAAGTAACTCATATATTTTAACCATGAATATATTGTACTTCACTTTTACATTACTTAAAACACTTAAAGGAATATTTATCACTAGATTTTACTTGGAATAATTCATGCTCTCTAGCTGAACTAATTATGAAAGCTTTGTGACTTACCTTTATTTCAAATGGTTTCTTTTTTCCAAAACTAAGTAAGTTAATGTGTCGATAATGCCTATGGATTTTAACTCCAAAGAGTCTAAAAACCATACTGGGTATATCCTTGAAAAATTCTTAGTTTTATTGGACAAGGAATTATCTTTCCACAACTAGGTATAATTGATTCTTACATTTTATATTTATCATTTATTGATAATGATTCAATCATTACTGAAATAGTAGTTGAGTATTAGACACCATAAACAACATTTATTTCATAATTGAAATAACATTTATTTTTTTACATTAGACCTATGAGATAAATGTTTTGGTTATACTTAATAAAATTTCAACTGGAATCATTATCTTGGAAATTAGAATTTTTGAACTTCTCATTGTTTCCTTAGGAATCACCCTTTCTCAACCGCTTAAGGAATTCACCATATTTCTTGTAATGTTTCTATACTTACTTGGTTTCTGTATATAAATACACATATGTAATAGGAATATTGTATTCAATAACCAATTGGTAAAACTGAAACATTACATACAATGATGAATATATACTAAGTAGAAGCCTCGTATTACTTCTAATTTAATTTATTTCATTTATTCTTCCATGGACTTATATCATGACATGCATAGAAAATAACCACCTGTATGCTGACCAACCTCATTTATTTATAGGAAGTTATGAAAATTACTTTAGAGTTACACTTTCCATTGGAATTTATGCATTTTCTTTTAACTTATTTACCATAATAACTAAAGATTACTCTTTCTTAAAGTTCTTATCAACTTAGTGAACCTTACCCAAAAGATAGTGAAGAGTTTTCTCCATACTGTTCATTTTTTTTATCTTAAATAAAACTAGAATAAGTGGGTAAAAATTATATGATAAAGGTATGCATTGAAAGATCATAATCTATCTTTCAATTTTCACAAATCCAGTGTAATCATCACTCATTCATATCTCACTTCACTTTCTCTATGAATACTTCTTATAGATGAGACAACATGTGATATTATCCATATTTTGATGATATATCCACAACTCATTGGACATTGGTGGAACAATATGATGTGAACATAAATTGTGATATAAACGAGTCTCCTATAAGCATCTTTCACAACCGCACTTCTTGTGGTAGCTCAACAGGTATTGGGGACTCTAGTACCATGAATTTCCTATATCATAGTACTTTGTGAAAGCACTTTACTAATCTTGGAAACTCATTCCAGTTTTGACATGTTCTTTGTTCAATAGTAATCACAGTATATCTATGGTATTACCTACCATTGTTTTGAAAAAAAAATACTAGAAGATTAATACTTTTATCTTGATTACTGATTAGAAATTATCAATTATTTAAATCATTAAATGTATCCCACTATTTTATCGAACTCTAGTATCCCTCACTAATAGACTTGGAATACTCAATCACTAAATTTTCCAAGTGGAAAAGATCCATGAAGCCTCTCCTCATAATCTAAGATTTAGATATTCCACTACTCGGAGAGTTTTAAGTTGGGGGTTTGACTGGTAAACCACATTAACTTGCAACTCCTTGAAATGTTGAGTGAAGTACTAGCTTCTAAAAATCATAAACTTTATTTACTCAATAATTTGACTCTAAATATGTAGCAATATAGATTTAGTTGTGTCTTTGTTTCCATATTTAGTTAAGTCAACTCATCATTCTCATGAGAACTCCCCAGTGGTAGAAGACACCATCAACTTTGGATAATCAAGCACCATGTACACCTAGTTTTTTTCAAATTAAAACAACAAAAGACATTTGTGACTTAATATTTATTTGTTCAATTTTATTATATCTCGACGAATGAAATTGTTTTCTGTCTAATATGCACATACTATGTGATTGCAATCACAAATAAAAAATGAATTAAATAGAAAAACAATCATAATTTCATAAACTAATTTAATCTATGCATTTTATGTTTATTATTTTATGTGATTGTGAAATCTTTCATATGCACAAAACAATAATAAACAATGCATAAATTAAATAAACTACATGACTGATCTTGAGCATTTGATATTGGCTGATCCATTTATTCTTAATGGATCAATCGTGACCCTAGGGTTATTATAACAGAGTCTCATTACAACTCTCGCCCCAGTCCAATGTAACACCATCTCATTTAGAATAATTCATCATCTCGGTGTGGTCCAAATCTTACAACATCATCACCCATCTTCATCATAATATAAAAATACTCACACACAAGTGAGAGGATCTCGAGAGTTCATAATACATATAAATACATTTAATATGGTCACACATGCCCTTATAAATAAAACGAGGAGTAAATACAATGAACATATCATCTATTTAATTAAATAATTACAAACATCACATTAAATTTCATAAATTATTAAATAAATTAACTTCAAGACTTACATTAGTGGTTAATTATCAATATTAGATGTCACACAATATTAAAATTCATAATTAAAAACTAAATATGCAATATATTTTATATAGAGAGAAATAAATGATTCATATAATTCATTTGAATTAAAAATTATTGCTCCGTCCCATTTCAACCTGGGTGAAGAGTACCATGGTGGGGTAGCAGGATTCCAGTGAGGGAGGGTGGCCAAATGAGGCCACTGACGGAGTCATGGTGACAACGACATGATAGCAGGCCCACTAGGAGGGGTGGCCCTACTAGGGTAGCAAAGAGTGAATAGGGAGGTCAATATCTCCCATTTTTATTATTATTATTTTCGAAAATGGATGCCCCTTATGAAAAATAATGTTTTTTTGTTTATTAAAGTCTGCGTCACCCCAATCATTTCCCCCCATTTTGTTTGACGTCCTACCACTCGGTTAGTTTTATCTTCAAAAAATTCCACAACCTATACTCCTTTGGATTTCTATTTATTTATTTTTATTCAAAATTTTCAAATGTATATTATTAGGTTATTTGAATTTTATTTATTTATTATTATTATTTCCACAAACCTATAGAAATTTCTCTGGCCGAAATTTACTATTCCAGCCACTAGGCACTAGAAGCTGGGTGGTGTTCATGGGTTTCACCGGAAATTGTTTCACCCAATTCCAATGGGTAAAATAAAAAAATATATGTTCTTAAAAAAATAATTAAAACCCATATAACTTTAAATTTAATCTAATTTATAACTTCAAATGGCCACAACTTTTTCGACCGATGTCAGATTGAAACGTCGTCTGTGACATTGGGACTCTTGTGATGTCCACTTCATTAATTTATTATAAATTTAATTTAATTTTTTTAATCATCACATGATCCATATAATACCAATTAAAGGTATAGGGGTGTACAATATAAGCAGATGAGTTGGAGTTTTAAAAAGTTTCACTGGCGATCGACATAAATATGTCATCACTGATGAAGAGCACCCCAATACAACTATTGAGGATATTTATGTGATTAAATTTAAACAAAAAATAAATCAAATAAATACATGGTTTTCTTTGAATATATGCTCGACATATGCTCATCTTCGGTGATTGTTGCTCAAAGGAACCGAAGCTGATTCTCTCTAGATCATCCATATGCACTTCACAAGTCTATAGAAACATAATTCGTTAAAATCAAGGTGCTATCACAAAAATACGACGATGTATTCTATGTACTGATGATCTCTACAACTCTATTCCGAAGGGATCTTCGATAGTTGTATTGGAAGGAGAGATTCTCTCTCTAGGAAGGGAGAGAGATAGAGGAGATAAAATCTCTCACCAATTTCTTGATGAATAGTACATTTCATGGGATTCTCTCTTCCTTTATATAGTGAAATATACGTAATACCCAGAATAGGATCCTTGGACCTAAAAATATATTTCCCACTATATAAGTTATAAACACCATCATATGTCTACAATACTGATCCATAAATTATAATTATATTTTTATCACTTACTTGTAATATAGTAAATATATTATATGATAAAAGAGACTCATTAACTAGACTCATCATTCCTGGAAATATGAAATGAACCTTGAATATTAAAATAATATCAGTTCATATATCATATTCCATTTATTTACATTAATACTTGTAAATACATTTAATAAATAAATTCAATACCAATTATTTTAAACTTGAATAATATGATTTTTTTATTCCTTAGAGATTGTAAATTATTAAACATCTATTAGACCCTAGTGGTGGGGTACACCATGTCATATAATCATATTCTTTAGAATATGCCAGATTATTAGTGTGTGACCCTCTATAACTTTATCTCGATAGCATTAAATACTATTTATAGACTAGGAGAAGAGTCTAAAAACCCATCAAGGCCCGAAGGAGATAAGTATTAGGCATAACAATGATGAAATTCATACAAACACATGTCATGTAATATAATCTCTTTGTCTTGTGATATCTCATAAAGCAGGATGCACACTTCATGTCATCATCCTTTATTACTTTTTTTGACCTAACTGGACAAACTTACCTTCTTCTACCATGAGAATGTATTTAATGAAGGTAATACCATCCTAATCTTCTATACCTAAGACATATCATTGTTTTGAAGGTGAAAAAAAACTTTATTTATCATTTAATAAATGGCATACCACCAATGACACGCCCAATACAAGCTACCTCACCATAACTTCAATGTCATGGTTTTCATGTTGAATAAAAGTAAGAGATCAAATGACACACATTGATAATGATCTAAAGTCTTGATACCAATATAAATGCTCATATATAGGAACTACCAATGACACTTGTAGCATGTGGTGTTCCTATTAGTGGGTGAGTCCTCATAATCTTATTTAGTTGAGACCACCAAGTGCAAACTTCATGAGAAAAAGTATCAATTCTTATGAGTCCCTAACACCTGATAGTCAGACATCATCTGTGTCCTTTCTGTATGATGTATCTAGAACATATGACATATGTTTATGATTAATGTCATAACATATTGAGTTTCTAATTATAACCTAGGAACTGTTATAACCTTTTGATACGACAAATAATCTATAGACAGTACCATTTAAATAGTAGATGTAGAAATATAAACACTATTATGGTAAGTGTAAATCATGCACAACTCGCTGTATACATGATATGGTAATTGAAAAGTACTATTTAAGTTGGGTATAGGGTAACCACTATTATAATAGCATGCATGTTTTTTCTATGCTGCTGATGGGTTTCAAAGTTTTTTTTAAAAAGGTTGAATTTCTCATGTGGATATGTTTTATTTACATGTTCAATGTTTTATTGTAAAAAAGGTAAAAAAAATTCAAGGGTATTCGTGTTTTTCACTAAATTAATGAGATTCATTTATTTTTAAATCCATTAATGATATTTTTTCTCATGTCACATTTTCAAATGTTTTTTACTTGGCCAAAATATGAGCAGGAACTATTATGAATTTTAGCTTCAAATAAAGGAAATTGGCCTTAAACATAGAAAGTGTATCACGAATAAAACATGAGTGTAAACCTAATAATATTATTTTTATGAAAAAATGGACACTGTGTTTTAGTATTCCCTATGTAATTTAATTCTTTATCCTAATTACCTAAAACTTTAAGCCTAAAATATCATGGGAATATAAGAAAGTTAAACCCTTTTCATAAATCATGTAATTATGGGTTGATTATGCCATGCGTCATTGTAGTTGGTATCATAGAAAATGTTTTAATAACTTTAGAGGTTAGGATATTATTTAATAATAAGTTAAAATTATTTTATAACCTTATAGGTTAATATTTCATGGATAATTATAATTATTTTTGGTTGAATCAAAAGAGTTGAATAGAAGATGACATCGGTAAGGATACCTTAGTTTTTAAATACCTCATAATATGGTGTATTATGATTTTATTTGATATACTCACATTAATTGATTTTAGTTTATGTAAATGGATGGAACCAGCAAGAACCATGTTAACAATGGATGTGAAGGAAAATACAGTGGTTTCTTGAATAAGTAATCAAATGAGATAGGAGTTGGAGTAAAAACTCTTTTTGGTTATTCCTAACCATATATCTCATTATATAATTAATAACTTGATCTTGGGTTAGTTTATTAACACTCAAAATAAGATAAAATGGATTTTCAAGGAATTTTCAGTGATAAAGACCATAGAGGGAAAAAGATTCAATTTCCTACATGTCATTAATATGGGAATAAGTACCTAGTGAAATGCCTCAAAGGAAAAGGAAAATGTTTTAAATGTTGGTAGTATGGTTATTATATAAATCGATGTCCTAGGGGAGAATCTCGAGAAAGGTATCAATAAGATTGTATATATAAAGGTTTAGAAATTTCTAATGCCATTACAATTGAAGATGAGAAATTTATGAATAACATGTAAAAAGTATGAATTATATTTTTCATTATGATTTGATATTGATGAATCTTAGGACATGATTCATGTTTTTGATTTTAGGGAGGAAGTATTGAGGAATAATATGGAAAATATTGGTTAATGGATTATAAAGAATGTTTAATGATTTAGGTGTCTACATACAGGGTTTCAAGAGTTACAATTTAGCGGTATTTTATTTAAGGGTTGATAAATTTAAGGATGATCGTTAGTTTAAAGGAATTAATACTTCTTTAAATTTTTATGTGATGGGAGTACTTTGAGAGACATTTATTGAGTTTTAATAGATGTTTGAGGTATATATAACCCTTGAGATTAACTTTTATTATAGTGAAAAGGTTATTTGAGGAAGAATTATTTTATATTTTATGGGAATAAATTGAAAGGTATTGATAACCTTTAGGGTTAATATGATCTTTCATGTTGAGGTAATTATTCTTAACTGGGATAAAAGGGTTATTACATTTTGGGAACATATGTTTTATCATATATATAACCATGTTATTGAGAATTTATTTAATGACAAAGTGATTCAAGGTATTTTTTTAATAAGTTCACTATATTGGGAACATTATATTATTATCGTAAATTAAAATATTTTTGGATAAGATGATATTTTATTTGAGAAATAAAGGTTGAGTTGTATTTTAGAATCATATAATATTTTTATTATGTATTTATGGTGAGTCTAGTTATTTATGGAAAAGATTATCATATTTTAGAGATTATATGATTAGGTCATATATATTTTCAGCATATAACTTTATGTATGATTAATGTGTTTTGTAGATAAATGTTAAATTGATCTCAAAAGAATATATGATTAAACCATTTTGATTTTTGGGTTTTGAACTTGGTCAGAAATATCTGAAAGAGTTTTAAGGTGAGTTACTTATGGAATGATTTAAGTTGAACTTTGGGTGTTATTTTTGGGTATTTAAAGATCAATGTAGTATTTATTCACATGAAGGTTTATTCATATTGCATATTATCTTAACTTGTACTAAACATATTTGGTTTTGATCAACAGATTGAAATGAAATAAAAAAATTCATCCCTTTATGGATCTTTTGATCTTTTAAAAGTTGATTTTAGTGCTCCAGGTATGAGAAATTCATCTTGAATATTCATTACTTGAAGTAATAGATGAGATAGAAGGGGAAAAAATTATCGAATCATAACTAAAGGATGAAATTGTGATTATGAAATGTAAGAAAATCAAGTAAGTATATTTTCTTATGTTTTCTATCATAATAGTAAAATAATCCCTCAAATATATAAAAGAATATTTATATGAAATTTTTAACCTTTTAAAATCATTTATGATAAATTGATGGTCTCTTATCTTCTCATAAAACTATAATGATATCTCTTAAATGGATTTTCTTTCAAAGTAATTTTCAAAATTATGTTTTATTATCCCTTTTTATGATGTGAGTTTTCAAAAATAGTATTTTTAAATATTAAAAAGTATTTTTCCTTTCATGGTCATATGTTTTATCTTTCACTCCCAAGAATTGATTTTAAAAAATTGGTTTAAACCCATTTTAGTAGACATGAGATAATATTGTGAGGATAAATTTTCTTTATGGTGGGAAGAATTTAATACACCAAGATTTTATAATTTATTTTCTTTAAATAATAAATTTTATAGTGTGTGGTATACATAACACCAAACTTAAACAAATCGTGATATGCTAATATTTAAATATGATCATCATGACCGAGCTATAGATTTTATGGGTATGGATAGGAGTAACCAAATTATGAAATATATGTAGAAATATTTCCCTTAATAAATTAATAATAAATCATACATTGACTTTCAACTAGATAGAAATGAAGATAAAATATTTTGAAGGTAAAAGAGATATTTTCATAAAAAAAAATTTATGTTTACAATGTATCTTTATCTTAATAGATTAAATTAATCACTATTGATAAAAAATTCTTATGAAAAAAATTATATTATATATACAATTTAATGAATTAAAATTCATTTAATTGTGGTTATTAGGAAATTAATGAGAATAAATCCATTTTTTGATTCAAAAATACATATACTCCAAAAATAAATTTTATTGCATTTTTTGCACGTATATTATAATTATTTTTTTGTCACTTTTATAAATTATAATTTAAAAATAAGAAATTATTTTTTAAATAATAATTTAATAATATTCTTATGATTTCTTTCTGATATTTTTCTAAAAAGATCTATTTTTGAGTGAATAGTGAAAATGCCAATTTTTGTAAAACTGACATTTCTTTTCTTTAAATCAAGTACTTTAAATGTCCCATTATGTTTTTGATTTTGTTTCAAAGTAATATAATATCAATTTGATTAAAAATAATATAAATAATTCCATATGAATCAAAATTATATTTTATTTTAGTATAAAATCATTTTTATGCTTAAAAAAAATTCTCTAAAAATTGTATTTTTTGTTCTTGCATTTTACAAACTTATATTAAAAGTTATTTATGAAAATTATAAAAATTGAATCTTAAAAAATGGATTCCAAATTTTGAATCATGAGGCTCAAATTTTTTAAATATTTCATTTTGATCTTTATTCACAATGAATAGTAACCATGGTAAAAGTTTATCACCATGGTAATGGATAAAATGGGTTAATTATGGTTACAACTCTGAAAATAAAAAAACTTTAATTTATTTCCTTTTTTGAGTTTAATTTTACCATAAAAATCCTACATTTGAAAATATGGAATTTTTGTGCCACTTGACTTTGATTATGACCTTTATATTATTTTAAGTTAAGTAAAATTATAAAATGATCTTTCTTTTAATATCTATAATATGTTTTCAAATGGTTAAAAAGAATATATGAAAGATTATAAATTATTATTTTAAATATTAATAAATTATTATTTTTATATTATTTTATTTTTAACTTTTAGGGATATTATTTTTTCTTCGAATGCTTATGCAACGCTAACACTACACTTGTGAAAGTATTAAAAGTTTTAAAAAATGATTTTAAAAACATTAAAAATAATATATCTTGGATGAATTATGATGTAACAATAATTTATTAGAAAATTATAATATATATGTAATGTTTAAATAGTTCATATTCTAATTATATTATTATCTTGATGACTTTAAAGTCAAGATATGGGAATAGCCCTAAAAATGACCTTAAATGGTATTTATTATTTTAAAATTATTTTTAAATCATTATGAAATTATAAAAATAATATATCGATTAAATTTTTTATTAAATTTTCAATCCTATAATTCATGGTTCATTTATTTTCCACTTTTAATTCTTATAATTACTTTCATGACCCTAAAAGAGTGAAAAATTTGTTACTTTGGTTACGGTTAAACTTGGTTAAAGAGGGGTTAAACCAAAAAATAATGTTTAAAATGATACCTAAACCTATAGAAAATTGATTTTTTTATTATATTTAAATATTATCCTCTTTTTATTATAATGTAAGAAATTTTGGATCCACAATACATGAGTTAGACACATATTATATATTAGTATTTCATGTATTTACAAGTTTTCCACTAACCTAACTTATAAAAGGGAACCTCCTCTCCTCTATTCATTACACATTTTTAGAACTTTATCTTAGAAAATACCTAAAAAAATATATTACCAAAATAAATTCCCATTTCTTAGAGGTATTTTCCTCACAAAAATACCATCCTAGAAGGCATATGGTGTAAGCTAAAGGAGGTTTTTGAAAGAAGAGGTATAACTCTTAACCAAGCATTTTCATGTTTATTTCTTCTTCTACCTCCTTAAAATATTATTTAACCATGTTGATATATTAAAATTATTAAATTTATAATAATTAAATTTTATTATGTTTATGGAAAACCCTTTTTACATCTTCTCTTCAATCCAATGGAAAATGAAATCATCGCTCGTGTGTATGTACAAACTACCGTCTCCACGCAGTAATGTGTTTTTTTTCATCACCACCTCATATGGATGGTTAAAATTATGTATAAAATGAATATATATTATATTTATGAAAAAATTATTCCTTTTTAAAGATAATATACTACTTACCTTCTTACCCTTCAATCTTTTGGAAATTTATAACGTCGCTCATGCATACGTGTGGACTACCACCTCCACGGAACGATGTGATTCATTTTACATTACCACCTAAAATGGATTGTAGTAATAAATTAAATAATTAATAAACATTAAATTTATAACATTATTAATATTATATAAAGTAAAATATTATCTACTTTCTTTCTTTTCCACCCAGTAGAAATGTGGAAATGTTGTTCATGTGTACGCGCAGACTATCACCTCCATGATATGATATATTTAATTTTTTAAATAGATATTTCATGGATCGTTATAAAATTGTATTTTATTTATAAATATAATAATTATTTAATGATTAATATTCTGGTTATTATGGAGCAATGACCCCTTTGAACATGTTCAAACTACTGAAGTTTTTTTGGTATTATGAACTGAACGTCCTCAAAACATTCAACATAAACATAACTGATTAAGTAACTAAATAAAACATGGTCATAAATGAAATAAAATGGAAAATTATAATGGAATTAACATTAAAAGGTTATTAATCATGTAAATAACCAATATAGTTTTATTATTTTAGAGTTATCAAACGTACAATGCTAGATGAGACTTAAGGTATGGGATTTCTCAACCCAAATTCCTTTAAGACTCATGCAATTTTCACCATATATTTTATTTTTAGTGATTTATATAATTCCATATGAATGTATTTTATAATTAATTTAATGAAATTAAATTGTTTTATAATTTATTTTCAAGTCCCCTCCTTCAATGTTCTTTTTATTCAAAAGTTACAAAATTTGTAAGGGATTTTTCTTTAAAACCTTGTTTTAAAGTATTCCTTTAAACTATTTCTCCTCCATATCCATGTTCTTAAAAAAATTCCAAGTATTTTCTTATTTATACATAAAATATTTTTAATTTTAATTTTAAAATAATTTTACTTTATTTAAAATGTTTTGAAAAGTAATCTTTTTAACATTTACCATACAAGCCATTTTAACTTTTTTTTTCTAGTGTAAAAGAATGTTTTTAACGTATACGGCTTAACCTCCTTTTCCCTTTATAATAAAAATTATTATTTATATATATTAGTCTATAATTTTTCATGTTTTTTCAAAGAATATCCTATTCCTATTATTCTAGGAATATTTCACTTAAAGGGTTTTCAAAGGAAAGGGATATTTATTCCTATTTTTATACAGAAATGTAAATTACTTTTATTATGGGTTCAAATGAGTTTTTCAAGGGTTCTATGATAAAAAGTTCAAGATTATAAATATTTTTTTCATGATAAAATACTTGATAATTATAAATAATTATGGGTGAGGTTGATTTATCTCATGATGATGGGTGAATCTGATATCTCTCCAATTTATTAGGAAATTAATAATCTTCGAAGGTGAAAAATAAGGGAAATAACAAGTAGGTTACTCCTATGGAATTAATTGGACTAAATTTATTCTAACATGATTTAAACATGAGTGAACATGGTTTGTGAATATTATTATACAAGATACCAATTCTATTCATTATAAACTATTTTATGGAAATATTCTGTCACGACCCGCCTTCACCAAAAGGAGGGAAAGGTTAGCAGATTGCCAGGCCCTTCCTTCTTTAAGTTGAAGGAGAGATAATGACCCCCAAAACCTGGCTTCAATAGGTCCCGGAGTGGCGACCAACACCAAGGGTATAAAATCACACACTAAATGTAAGGAATTTCCCTTTTTATTTTAATAGGATCGGGAGATAAGATAGTAAATATCACAACACCAAAACTAAAAGTGCAAATACAACTGAAAATAAACCATTCCCACATGCATGTTCAAAGGTAAATATACAAGTCACAAAACTCCAAAGGTAAAAAGATGCCAAGAAAAAGGGAAACAACAACAAAAACTACCCCAAAGGTTCAAGCTAGTATGGTCCCGTGCGATCCTTGAAGTCCTCCTGGAAACCTAAAAGCAGTTTTATATACGTAGGGTGAGCATACAAGTATACTCAGTAGGGAAAAACCAAATACTCTCATGCACAAGTGGGGAGGCATACTAATGCCCTGTGAGAAAATAGATAACCAAACACCCAACAAGGAACTAACCACCCAAGACTCACCAAGGCACACTCCCCAAATAATGAAAGTCAAGTAATGTATAATAAAATCACCTCGATGTTTGGGTACCCCGTGCAACTTTCCCACTGGTTATTGAAGACATCCTACGCATCGAACCAATCCCGCTATTCTCACCGCAGTCCCACTACCACACCCCGCCCGCGCACACCTGGGCCATATCCTCACGCAGTCTCACTGCGAAACCCCACCCGCAAACACCTGGGCCACAACTGTCACACATAACCACGCCTGCAAACACCTAGGCCAGAATAACCACCGCCACGCCCAAAGACACCTGGGTTAGAAGATCTACTGTCATGCCCGAAGACACCTGGGCCTCATCTCGAAGACACTTGGGAAACCACCTGCCCGCACACACCTGGGCCAACCACCACACTACCCTGCCCGAAGATTCTTGGGCTAATAATGGACTTCAGGCCATCACAACCTTCCTGTAGAGTCTTGGGCTATTCGAGAAAAGGGAGCAGAAAAGGAGCTAATAACCAGCCACTCATAGAAGTGTTGGGAAAAACACCCTCCCCCATGAAATGGGGGTGTTCAACACTAAGTGATCAACTTGGTTGGGGCGCGAACAAGATACACAAAACTACAAGTATATGTATAGGTAACAAGCACTCACCCAAATCTAGGTTTTTCTTCAGCCAGCCTAAAGAACACAATCAACACCCATGTCCAAGTCACAACTCACACCAAACCAAAACCCATTTGTCCCATCCTTGTTTTCATATTCAGTAATAATGTTTAAATAAGTTTCTGCACCTACTTGGGCAACTATCAAGAATAAGCACAAGCCAAGGAAAGAGTACTGTCAAACATCAACTTAAACGTTCACACCCGGTTCTCTTGTAAAGTCACAACCACAAAAAGGGGATAAGTGAGATCCCTCAAATTACTGGAACCAAGGAAAACCCCAAGATACTACCCCATGCTCCCAAAACCCAAGAGCCAATGGTTTCTCAACAACAAATTATTCCACCCCAATTTGTGATATAAGCAAAGTAACCATGCAACCTCAAATTTACAACCAGCGAAACCATAATAACAGAGGATCCCATCCCCACCCACATTACCCAGAAATCGGCCCGTGAATGAAAAACACCCAAACCACCACCACCAACACAAAGCAGGCCCATGCCAGTATTTTTAGATTTAAAAGATTTAACACACTCCATGATTCCAATTCCGCTGTACTTTAACTGGGGTTATCATAGAAAAGGATTGATCCTGGTGATTTCAATTTATTTAGCCGAATGTACATAATTAACCAATTTCCTTTACACGACCAACACATGAGGTAAGGGTTTATTAGATCACAGAGAAAGACCACCAATGGCCCTGATTTTCAGTAGGCATAAGCCCGTACAAATCAGAAATCATTAATCATGAAAGAGGAGAAGAACAGAGCATCATCATCGGTCACACACCTCCCCTTCATTCTTTAGAATCCATTTATTATCTTCATTAAAGTTTGGTTCATCCAATTATACAGAAGCAGTAGCGTACCCACCCCGCAAGATACACAAAAAGAAGAGACGAAGGTGAAACCCCTACCTGATTGATCAACGATCGAAGCTTCTCTTCACGCGTGAGGAACAACGGATTCTCAAATTTTAGGGGTGTAACCTCGGGAACTCAAGGACGAGCAGACGAATCGATCGTAGGGTGATCGGGAAAAGAAACCCAGGGAGAACCCTTTAGTTTATAAGGGTATAAGGGTCAGGGATGGTTGAGATACTGAGATAAGAACCTGAAACCGTGTAAGGAGAGGGGTCATGGGTTGACCACGCGACCCCACAGTCATTAAAGGGTCCCCGCCCTTTTGGGGGTGGTTTAAACCGACGCACACCAGGATACCTCATCAAACACTTAATTAAACGCCTTTAATGGGTGTTAATGGGATTTAAAACAATCCTAGAGGGGTTAAAAGAGGGTTTAAAACCCAATTCACGTAAAAAGAAGGTGATACTGGAAAACATGTGGGGGTAGGCAAGAGCCACTGGTAGCCGAGAGCTACAGCTACCGGTCGCTGTCACCGACCGGTAGCCAAGAGCTACCAGTGGCTGAGGCCACCGATAGCTGAGAGCTACCGATGGCCGAGAGCTACCGGTAGACCAAGGCTACCGCTAGGAGTCATCGAGAAGCTGGGATGGCCTTCCCGACCACCCAGAACGCCTCAAACACCAGATTTTTACTATGTAATGGACCTCCAAAAACCCTGGCCATTAAATATTTTGATTTCATGAGGAAAGAAATGTTTATAAACTTTTAAAAGTGAATGATTTGTTTTTAAAGGAAAATTTTCACGAGGTATCATATCCATCATATTTACTACATGTTTTTTCTATTATTTTAATGGATTTCAAAATATTTATTTGTGAAAATGTTTATTTTATCATGTGGATATGTTTTATTTTTGTGATCAAAGTTTTATTGTGAAAAAGGTAAACTTTTTCAAGTTTTTTCATGTTTTTTTAGACTAACATGATTCCTTTATTTTTATGTCCCTTACTAAGATTTATTTTAGTTAACCAACATTTTAAAATATTTTTATAGGTAATAAATATGATTATGAACTATTATGAATTATATAACCAAATAAAGGATATTGTCTATGAATGAAGCAAGTTTGTTATGAATTAAACTTGAGTGTAAACTTAATGATATTTTTTTTTGAAAAAAATTACAATGTTTATTAGTCTTCCCTATTTAATATAATTCTATTTCTTAATTGTAAAAAACTCTAAACCTAAAATATCATGTTAATATAATAAATTTCAACTCTTTTCATAAATCATGTAATAATGGGTTGAATATGATATATGTTATTATATAAGGTGCGAGCTGTGTCAGGTAGGAGGAACTAGGGTTGAGGTGGTTCATCCTCTCTCAACCAATATATTAGAATTATATCTTATTTTTAGGTTTTCTTTTCATTTTTTATTTTTTATTGGTGTCTATTGGTTTGTTTTCTGGGTTGGGCTACCAAAATTTTTCTAGGGTTGGGCCCTGAAAAAAATCCCTTCTAGGTTGGGCCATCCAAAAAATCTTGGTTTCCCAATTAAGCCTCAAAATTGGATCCTTATTTTAAAAATCAAAAAACTAATTATAAGGAGAAATAAATAAATCCAACACATACATAGGTTGGTCAAGCTCATGATAAATCATAACATTCAATGAATACACACTAATAATTTCCAACATTCATTTCAATTCATTATAATTAAGAAATATTTACCAGAATTAATGAATTAAACACTTAATTAAGTTAAATAAATTTCTAGAATTTTGATTAAATTAAGTTAAATTAATTTTTAATTTTAAAACAATTAAGTACATGACATGTACTTAGGGGACCACAAGATGTGTACCTTTCATGTTAGATTAAATACATTTTTGGTATTTAATTATTATATAAAGTATAATATCACTCAACATGTCATGTGACACATGTTGTGTATGGTCCTTTTTGTGTATTGTATAATTACATGTTATGTATTTCTACATGACATGTTGTGATAAACATAACATGTAGTTCCATGATCCAAATCAACTAGTTAGTGTGGCATGTAGGAACACGCATCATGAGATGAAACAACCATAACTTACATTTATATTAATTCATTTTAGATAAATATCCATTACATCCCACAACAAATCACACCCCAAAACCTATTGGTTTAGTGTCTTTAGATATTAGATTCAAAACTAACTAATTTACAACATCTTCAATATCTCCCACTTATAATCTTCAAACGTGATTTCCTTATAGACATATCGTATATAATACCCTTCATCTTAACTTAGGGAATGGAAAAATATAAAGGTATAGCTCAAATGCTCAGTAAGGGTAAATATAAGAGATATCAATTGATGATCATAAGTGAGAATAAGATGAGCATATAAGTATGAGAACATAATCAATGATATTGGAAATAACATAAGATAATCATATCCAATAAAACATATATTATAGATCATGAGTCATGATGTAAATCTTTGGTATAATATAAAAAATGTGTAATAGGGGTGTGGAAACATAGGTTAATAATCATGAGCCATGAAAACATAACATAGGCATTAGAGTGTGGCATAAAGACAAGAATATAATTTTTTTTCAAGGATCACTACCAAGACCATCATCACATTGTGGATAAAGTCCCTTGTTGGATAGGGTCAACTCTCCATTCCCTTTAAACTTTAATGGATAGTGTTATATAGTGGATTGGGTTCACTCCTTAATCCCTTACATGCCATCTCATGAGATATAATGTTTTACCCAATGCATTATAGGATTATAACAGACTCACCCATCATATGATAATAAACCACACACGCACACACATGCACACACACACACACACACACACATATATATATGGTTCACATGAACATAAAAAAAATAAAAAATCCATTATTACTTAATTAACCCCTAGAAAATAAATGGGTTTCATGGAAACATTCACATGGATTGATAATAATACATCCATATAAATAATATGAATGATATAATTAGAAAATATACTCATTAAATAATAAGAAACATTAAAGGATATTGGATTAGATGAAAAAAATTATAAGAATTCTAGAAAATTGATTTGGAAAACAAGTAAAAATATCGTTTTATTTTGATAAAATTTATTTTAAAATGAAAAATTGAAAAAATAATGGGAATATAAATTACTTTAGAAAAAAAATTAAAACATATAAAAGAAACTTTATAAATAATAATGTATAAAAAGTCATGAAAATGAGATCATATGATAAGCATTAAAAAGGAATATTCTTTTACACTTTTGTAAAGAGAGTCAAAATAAAGTAAAAATAACCCATAAAAAAAATGTTAAAACACCACTACAAATCTACCCTTTAAGAGCACTAAAAAAGGGCTTTATTAGAGATAAAGAAGCATTGATAACATGGGTGATGTTAAAGGGTTGGATTTATCAGTACTTAAAAAAATTCCAACAAAGACACCCTTTAACTGCACTAAAAAAAGCACTGATAAAAGGGGCCTTTATCAATGCTTTTTAGCACTGATAAATGGGGCATTATCAACGCTTGTTTTTAAGCACCGGTAAAGGGTGAAAAAATTTATTTTTTATTGAAGAAATATTCCATCCCTTATTTAGTCATACCCCCACCCCTTTAATAGTGATTTTTACCCTCTCACCAACCACACCTTTATTAGCTCTTAGAATGGGCCTTTGTCAGTGATTTATGAAATTCCAACCTATTATTAACCCACCGCGCTCACCTGGATTTGATATTTGCACCTATTCTTTGGAACTCGAATTCCTTTACCACTACACCTAGATATTTTTTTTTCTATTTTATGATATTTCTATTTATTTATATATATTTACAAATATATATTTTATTCATATGCTTATATAATTATTTTTAAATACATATATAAAATATATGCTTGTGTGTGATATATATACTTATATTCATTTAAATATATTATATATTAATATTCATTTACATATATGAGAATATAATATAAAGATAAATATGTTTATTAATACACACACATATGTATCTATAAAAATTATATATATATAAATATATATTTATAGGTATATATATATTCATATATTTTTATAATGTAAAAAATGGTTAGATATTTTTTAAAATACATTTTTAGAATATGTATATATATTGTGTATTTATGTATAAATTTTATACATTACATATTTTCACAAACCAGCTTGGGTTCCCTGGTAACCTAATAGTCGAGTTGGTCCTGACATAACCCGAAGGTCATTCCCGATCCCCCTGAGTCGATGACTAACACCTGACATCATACAACGTGCAAGTGGGATTGATTTTTCCACAAGACATAGTATAAGTAAGACAAGCAAGTTAATATGAATATGAAAGAAACTCCACTAGGAGTAAAGTACCAAAATACTTAAGGCATAAAAAGCCCAAGGTATTTCAACCCAAGTACCAAAAATAAGGAAAACATCCCCAAGGTCCATAACTCACCAAGTCCAAAGCTCAATAGATGGATCCACCTCCAAGATATCCCTTCCCTTTTCCCAAACCTATAAGGAGAAAGTATTCAAAAACCTGAAGTTAAAAGTAGGGTGTGAGCCTAAGCCTAGTAGGATACCACCAAATATTCCATAATTGATGCCAAATATAGATTATTCAAATAAAAGCTTTCAATTTTTAAAATAAATAGGTTTGTAAATTCAAGAGAATATTTAAAAAAATATGTTATACATTTTCAAAATGATGGAAGATACTTTTATAGAATAGGATTTTACTTCAAAAGAGATGGAATATTTAAAAAAAATGGATTAAATAAAACAGTTTATGTAAATCAAGAAAAGGAATGTGAAGTAGTTTAAAAGCATTAGAATACATTTATATCTCATATATAAATAAACAATCAATCAACATGGTAATATTCCAAAAAGTATGATAATATTTCCAGCTATAGGACTCCACACTCTCTAAGTGATCTTATAAAAATGAGTATACTCATGTCCCCCTGACATTGGCCATAGGTGACCCATTACCCTCCCATCAGGGATGTGACCTTCCACAGGTATGTTTTAGAACGTTTTAATAGCATAGAGTGTATCCAAATAACTCACCAACTACCTAAGTCTTGTATGCACACTTTCATGATGGTAAATTTATTTTAGGACTGCCTAAAATACAACTAAATACCATTCTTCCATTTCAAAATTCCATTTTTTCCATTTAAAACAAAAATAGGTTTTAACAAAAAAACATGCCCTTTTCATAAGATAAAACCACTAGGTTTCTATTAAATCATTTAAATCTATTTTCACTAGTTTTAAATCCATTCAAAACCAATTCAATCATTTTCACTATTAATTTCCACAATTAAATTAAAAAATTTAATTAAAAACATTTCCATTAAATCCACAATTTAAATTCAACAATTTAAATCGACCAATTTCTATAAACACACCCCAATTAAATAGAGTGGGTTTTTTTTTTCAAATTTATATTCCAAAACCATTTCAAATCTTCTGATTCATTGGAATTATATTTTTATCAATTTAATTAAAATAAAGTTTGATCAATTTAATTTAAATCAATAATTGAAATAAATCAAGAAATTTAGGAATAATCAATTTGGTAATTCGGGATGAAACCACCTACCTCTTTCTAAAACTCAACACTCACAATGACACCCATCAACTAGAACGAAGGTAGAGAAGACCTAGAAACCCAACCTAAAAGAAAGATCCAACACCACAAGGAATATATCCATCAATTCCAATATGTTATATTGAAAACCCAAGAGAGGAGAAATATAGATAGAACAATGAAGAACGCTTACCCGAATATCTTCTTCCAAAGCAATGATGATTGATCACTAAAGGAATGGATCTAAAAGAGTTGGAAGACACCAAGAATAACTGGGGAAGGATTTGGGTCAAATGAAGAATAATTGGAGAGGATTGAATGAAAAATAAACAAGCTCACTACCTCTTTTTATAGGATGTTTTTGGGGCATTACACGACGTGTAATCCAGTTACACGTTGTAAAAGATTTAATTTCCATAACGGTGAAAAAACGTTAAATTTGTAACAACCCTTTAAAGTCGGGGTATTACATAACATGTAACCCCTATTCAAATCATGTAATTCCTGAGATTTGTAACTAAAAAAACCCCCATTGTTACACATTAAAAACTAACATGAAAATACTTCACATTGTGTAAAGGGAATTCACGACGTGTACCCATCACACCATGAAACACACTTTAGGTATTACACCCGAAAGAAGTTACATGGTGTGTAACCTAATTACATGACATATAATATCCTGTAAGTTTAAAAAAACACCCTATTTAATGTTGAAAAATAAAAAAAGTGTTAGACTACCATTATAGGTATCCTCCCAATCCAAACTCAACCCTTACCTAAACAATGAAAAGGAAAACCATGACAAGGTTTAAGACATACCTATCAGAATAGTAACAGGATGCTACAACCTCCCTACCATAAGAAATTTATGTCCCCAGAAATCCTTTGAAGAATCTTCCATGACAAAATTATGAGGCCACTGCTCTCTCATCTGTGCCTCATGTTCTCACGTCTCATGACTATCAGAACCATGCTGCCATAACACAAAAACAAAAGGTATCATCCTCCCACAAAGTACCTTGGTCTCGGAATCAACAATCCTAAATGTTTTCTCAGTCATAGATAAAATAGGCTCAATCTCAAGATCAATCCATCTCAAAATAGGAGATGGATCAGATAGATATTTTTGAAGTTGAGATATATGAAACACATTATGTATCAAGGTCAGCTGCGGTGGTTGTGCTACATGGTAAGAAACTTTCCCCACCTAATCAACAACCTCAAAAGGTCCCACAAAATGAGGAGAAATATTCCCTTGACTCCCAAGTAATCGATGAACCAACTAGGGTGAATCCTTCAAGAATACCAGACCACTGATTGAAAATTCCAAAGGTCTACAATGACGATCAACATAAGACTTATATCAGCTCTATGCTGTCAACATCCTCTGATGAATCAGATAAATCTTTGATATCATCTCTTGCAGAAAATAAGGTTCAACCAGGGAACTTTCACCAATATATGACCAAAATAATATATATTTACAAGGCTATCTATAAGAGTCCTCAAAAGGTGTCATTCTGATCATGGACTGGTAACTATTGATATAAGAGAACTCAACCAGTCCCAAGAATTTCACTTCCCGAATCCGAAAATCACACTTTGGAATCTTGGCATAAAGTCTATGGTTTCTCAACAGACTCATAACATTTCTCAGATGATGAACATGATACTCCTCGGATTGGTAGTGACTACCATAAAGTTATCCAGATACTCGTGAAAAATCTAGTTCATCAAATCCATGAAAACTATAGAAGATTTTTTTAGAAAAAAGGGTATATTAAGGTATTAATAATGGCCATACCTATTATGAAAAGAGGTTTTCTGAATTTTAGCTTACTTTATCCTTAAATGATGGTAACCAGATCGAAGTTCGGTCTTTGAAAACCACTTCACACCTTTCAGATGATCAAACAGATCATCAATCTGTGGCAATAGATACTTGTTCTTTACCGTAACTCGATTGATTATTCATTAATCAACACATAAGTGAAGAGAAACATTATCCTTATTAGTGAGGGGAATTTTCACCTCCCAAGGTGACACACTCGAGTGTATAAAACCTTTCTCAATAAGATCATCCAACTGGGACTTCATCTCTTTAAATTCAGCTGGTGTCATGTGGTAAGTGGGAATTGAAATTGGTTGAGTACCAGGCATTAAGTCAATGGAAAACTCGAGATCCCTCACTTGTGTCAAACTAGAGAAATCAGAAGGAAACACATTGGAAAACTCGATGATGACTGGAGGAATATCCCGACTCACTGAATCCCACTCCAGATCAAAATAAAACACTGATATAAATTTTCCCAACTCTGGATAAGAGGGTCTGACTCTGCTCGAACTTGGGTCCCAGTCCCCTTGAGAGACAAGAGGCACACCATTGGGTGTTGTAAGGTAGATCCATCCAAGATAACAATAAATTAAGGATTTATTAGAAATGATACAATCTATCATAAATATGACATCAAGAGATTTGATATTGAGAACTAGAAAACTCCAAGCAAGCTCGACATCTGAAAGAGATAAGAAACAATCAGGACTACGAAGACCCTAATCTATCTTCGTACCAAGTTGTGTAGTAATATCTATTTCACAAGATAGTTTATCCATAGGAATATCAAGAATATTAACAATACGGGTAGAAATGAACAAGTGAGATGCACTAGTATCAAATAGAGTAGTCAATAATGATGATGTTATAGTAATGGTACCTCTCACAGTCGTTAGACCTATGTCTTCTTCCTCTAGAGACTCTTCCACTACGTGAATAAGCTTCGCTCCATATTCTTATGGATATAACTCTTTTGTATATGAAGCATTTGATTTCCCCACAGTTTTAGGAAGATCTGATAATCATGTCCCACTAAAAAAAGTATAGAAGTGATGGAAGAATCTTTGTAAGTGCCCTAAAAGTCCATAGGAGCTATAGTTCTTGGGTGCCTTAGTGAAAAAAAATCTTAGAATGTCTTGGATTTTGACACTATTAGCAACCCAAAGAACTTTCTCCTGGTTATGTAGGAGGTCTGGATTGACCTTGCTATTGAGAACTACTGTGATAATCATTATGCTTCTATTTTCCTTTGAAGGAACTAATGATGCCACTAGGAGAAAAATAAACTCCTGATAAACATGAAATTCCATCCAAGTCCATCTCAACCATCATCACCCTATCCAACACATCAACATAAATGGGAAGCTTCAGCAAAAAAAATTGAAAACAAATATCTGATTGAAGTCCTAACTCAAAGCATCGAGCCTTCATACTTTCATTAGATATAATATTAGGTGAAAACTACACCAACTCAGTAAAATGATTTGAATACTCAGTTAGGGTTCTGTTAGCCTTTACAATCTTGAAAACTCCATAGTCTTAGCTAACACCATTGACTATGGATAGAACTAGTCAGTGAAAAGAAACTTGAAGTCTTTCTACTCTAAGACCTCATGTTTCTTTTCCATCACCATCATGTCTCACTATCTCCTTCTTGGTCCCTTTATTAAAAAGGTGGAACACTTCACCTTGATCATGTCTGGTGTCTCCAAGTACTAAAACAAATATTCTATCTTTCCCAACCATTCCTCAGCATGTTGAGGATCAGTGAAGCCTTTGAAAACTAGCGGCTTCTGGCGAAGGAACTCTTGAGAATGATTTATAAGAACATACCCCTAAGGATCCATAGTTGGAGACAAAATAAGGACTGGAGGTGGTGCCTCTCCCAGATCATGGACATTGCACAAGATCACCTCAACTATATTTGGGTCCACCTAAGGATTCGCTCGCTGCGGTTCAGTAGCAGCTTCCTCCTGGATCCGTTATATGTGTATTCTTTGACGCATGATGCTACACAATATCAGCAGACAACTTTGAATAAATTAGGTAGTGATCAAATAGAGAAATTATATAAATTAATCCCAATAAATGGAATAACCAGATTTGGATTCCACTCTATCCAAATCAAAATAGGTAAAGGACTAGAAATAATCCATAAGATATCCTTCCCTAACCACCCATGGTGACTTAGGGTTCATTATGGTGAGAGATATAAAGAAACTCAATAGAAACTACCTCCTAAGTCCTGACAATATTTAAAAAAATGCATACTGACTTCAAGAAAAAAGATCAACATCCTCCTCTGATACCAATTTTTCATGAACCATCCTGGGTACCCTCATAACCTGATAACTGAGTTAGTCCTAACATATCCCTAAGGGAATTCCTGTTCCCCATGGGTTAGTGACTAACACCAAGCATCATACAATGTGAAAGTGGGAGCGATTTTTCCATAAGACACAAAAAAAGTAAGACAAGAAAGTCAATATGAATATAAAAGAATCTCCACTAAGACTAAAGTACTAGAATACAATAAGGCATAAAAATCCCAAGGTATCTCAACCCAAGTGCCAAAAATAGGTAAAATATCTCCAAGGTTCACAACTCACCAAGTCCAAAGCTCAATAACTGGATCCACCTCCAATAGATCCTTTCCCTTTGCTCGAACCTAAAAGGAGAAGGTATACAAAAACCTGAAAGAAAAAGTAAGTTGTGAGCCTAATCCAAATAGGATGCCACCAAAGATTCCATAACAGATTTCAAATATAGATTATCCAAATAAAATATTTTAATTTTCAAAATAAACAGGTTTGAAAATTCAAAATCATATTAAAACAAAACATGTTATAAATTTTCAAAATGATAGAAGATACTTTTAAAGCACATGATTTTACTTTAGAAGAGATGGAATATTGAAAAAAATTTCTTAAATAAAATAGCTACATAAAATAGTTTATGTAAATCTAGTAAAGGCATGTGAAGCAATTAAAAATCATTAGCATACATTTATATCTCATATATAAATAAACAAGTGACCAACATTATAATCTACCAAAAGGTATGATAGTATTTCTGGCTATAGGACTCAGCACTCTCTATGTGATCTCATAAAAATGAGTATACTCATGTCCCCCTAACATTGGCTAGAGACGACTCATCACCCTTCCATAAAATATGTGACTGGAGGTATATTTTAGAACATTGTAATGGCGTAGAGTGTGTCCAAATAACTCACCAACTACCCAAGTGTTGCATGCGCTCTTATATGATGTGTAATTTATTTTAAGACTGTTTAAAATATAATTAAATCTCGTTATTCCATTTCTAAATTCCAATTTTTCCATTTAAAACCAAAATGATTTTGAATAAAAAAAATATTCCCTTTTCACAAGATAAACCCATTGGGTTTCTATAAAATTATTTTAGTCCATTTTCACAAGTTTTAAATCCATTAAAACCAATTCCATCATTTTCAGAATTCATTTCCAAAATTAAATTCAATAATTAAATTGAAAAATTTTCCATCAAATACTTAATTTAAATTCAAAAATTTAAATCGACCAATTTATATAAACACACCCCAATTCAATGGAATTGGGTTTTTTTTCAAATTTATGTGCCAAAACCATTTCAAATCTCCCGATTCATTGGAATCAAATTTTTATCAATTTAATTGAAATAAAGTTTGAGAAATTGAATTTAAATCAACAATTGAAATAAATAAAGAAATTTAGGAATAATCAATTTGGAAATTCAGGACGGTACCACCTAACTCTTCCCAAAACTCATCACTCGTGATGACACTCATCAACTAGAATGAAGGTAGAGGGGACCTCAAAACCCAACCTAGAAGTAATATCCAACACCATAGGTCATATATCCATCAATTACAAGATGATATATTAAAAACCCAATAGAGGATAAAAAGATATAGATAAAGAATGATGAAGAATGCTTACTTGGATATTTCCCACCAAAGCAATGATGATTGATCGCCAAAGGAATGGATTCAGAAGAGTTGGAAGGCTCTAAGAATAATTGGGGAAGGATTTGGGTCTAAGGAAAAGGAATTGAAGAGGAGTGAATAAAAAATAACCAAGTGCACTACCTCTTTTTATAGGCTGTTGTTGGGGCATTACAGGACGTGTAATCCGGTTACACGTCGTAAAATATTTAATTTCCATAATGGTGAAAACCCATTGAATTTGTAATGCTCCTTTAAAGTCAAGGTATTACATGACGTGTAACCCATATTCACGTCATGTAATGCCTAAGATCCATAACTGACAAAACCCCCATCATTACACATTAAAAACCATCCTGAAAATACTCCATGTCATGTAAAGGGCATTCACAGCATGTACCCATCACACCATAAACCACGCTTCATGACATGCACCCAAAAACAGTTACATGGTGTGTAGCCTAGTTACACGGTCTGTAATAACCTAAAAGTTTACAAAAAAACCCTACTTAAATTTTAAAAAACTAAAAAGTGTCAGACTTTACCATTATAGGTATCCTCCTAATCCAAACTTAATCCTTACCCAAACAACATAAAGGAAAACCACGACAAGGTTTAAGACGTACCTGTCAGAATGGTAATGAGATGTTACACATATACATTTATATGTTTATATATTTACACATTCACATATAATTGTATATTTATATATAATTTTTTTGAAATTTATTTATAAATATTTATTATAAAATATGTTTATATACTATTTTTAATGATAATGATAATGATAATTATTTATTAATAAAAATACATTTATATATGATGTATATATACATAATACACACACACACATTAAGAAACACAAGTATACATTTATATTTCTCACTCACATGTACAAATATTTACATAATAGTATTTATTTACATATATTATAATATATATATGAATATTTTTTTTATTGACACACACATGTTTATATATAAACATTACTTGTATATATATATATGCATATTAATGCATTTTTATAAGGTAAATAAAATTGATTTTTTTATTTTAAATATAATGAATAATAAATATTTATTTACATTTGGTTTATATATTTAAAAATAAATTTATATGTAAATATGTTTAAATATGTATTTATAAAATTGATTTATTATAAGAAAATATAAGAAAATATGCATATATTTAATTATAAATAAAAATACATTATGAAAAATGATAAATATTCAAAACTATAATTTCAATATGAATTTAATCCCTAGGAATAAATTCATCCACCACTAAAGAAAGTAAATAAAACCCCCTTAAATGAGGTCAAAATTCCATCGAATGTTAAAAAATTGGGATAACTCGACAAAAAACTCAGTTTTGGAGGCATTCTAAGCCTTTTTTGACTTAAAAAAGAGTGAATAAGGTCCCCACCCCCAAGTCATTGCGATGTAGATCTCTTCACATGATTCGATTTGACATTTGGTTGAGCCCAAATATACACCTGAATCAAAAGTTAAGGTTGTTTGAAGTTTAAATCATGTTTTCAACTTATCTTAGACCATTCATTAATTCATTTAATTTTTATGTCATCCAATTTTTATGAAATGAATTTTACTCGACAATAATTAGAAAATTATTAATTAAAAATATTTTTTAATTATTTTATAATCTATTTTCACTAAATATATTATATATTAAGTGTAAATACGTATTTATCCTTATCTAAATCATATTTTTAAAAATATATTATATTTATATATTAATATATTATTATTAATGAAATATAATTTTTTATGAAATATACTCTTTATCAACACTAAAAAAAAGCATTGATAAAGGGGGGCATTTATCAACACTAGTAACAAATCACTAATAAAGGGAGGCATTTATCAGTTATTTTTTACTAGCAATGATAAAGGGTCCCCTTTATCAGTGATTTTATATTAGTGTTAATAAAGGGACCCCATTTATTAGTGATTTTTTATTAGTACCGATAAAGAGACCCCTTTATTAGTGATTGTTTAGTAGCGCTGATAAAGAGCCTCATTTATCATCGTTTTTTATTAGCACTTATAAATGACCCCTTTACCAGCACTTTTTTTACCACTGATAAAGACCCCATTTATCGGTGTTAAAAAAAGTGCTAATAAATGCCCTATTTATCAGTGCTTTTTCTAGCACTGATAAAGGGGGCCTTTATCAATGCTTTTATCTAGTGTTGATAAATCCTAGTGCTGTATAAACCTAGATTTGGAGTAGTGAAAAGATTCCTTTTAAAATTTTATAAAGAAAGTAAAAGGAAATATAAAAATATATTAAGTAATCATTAAATTATAGAGAAGAAAATTCCTAAAATAATTTAAACAATATCGATTTGGAGGTGAAGGATTCATGACTGTAAATAATAGATAAGGTTAGTTCCACTTACAAACATCCTTTTAGTTGAATTGTAAACCAAAGGGAAGTGAAATGATAAGAAGAAATTTTAAAAAAACAACCAGAGGAGAAGAAAATATATGGGGTTTTATAGATATAGAACATTCGATACCATCAAGTAAGAACTTAGACATAAATAATCTTGAATTCAAAGTGGAATTAGAAAAGAAAATCTTACCTCATACTTTCTATTAGTCAAACATGCTCTAACATAGTGTATAATAAATTAAGGTTTATTATTAATATGAATTATAACCATATTCATAGTTATTTAAGTTGTCACCATTCATTTATAATTCCTTATTACTCATATATTTTTTTTATTATTAAAATTAATAGTTGAGTGTCGTACATGCTTCAATTTGGTGGCTTTATCCTTTATCCTTGTTCATGGGTTCATCAACTTAAAAATTTTCATGAATATGTGTTATATGTGTTTAATATATTTATTGATATACATGATCATTTCATGGAACTTATGGTGATGGTTCTCAAAGAATGCTTAAAACCTAATTTCAATGTTTATTGAATTAATAAATGAATTGAGTTTATTAGTGAATATAATTTCGCATATTACCATTATATAATGATTAAAACATATTAAATTAATCATTTTTACACAAAATTACAAGTACTTAAGTTTAATTAGTAATCGATGATTTAAACTTTATAACATAATATGGGTAGGTTATAAAACCAACCCAAACAAGAACACATTATAATGACTGAATGAGTAAGAAAATGTTATTGTATAATAATAACAATGATTTTATAGAATATTAATGATTTAAAAAAAATCAACATTAAATTCATAAAATAGTTTTAAAAATAGGTATAAGAAGAAGAAATAGAAGAATGATTAAGGAAAAGATAACACTTACCTTGAAGACTAGAGTTTCCTTTTAGAGAGCCTCTTGGAAATGAGGGGTTTGGGACTCCTAGGGACCAGAGGTTACCAAATGTGAGAGAATATTATGATTGAGATAATTTGGGTATATATTCAATATAATTTTTTATGGAAAGGTGTGTGTTGATGTGGGTTAAGGATGGGCCCTTTTATAGATGACAAGTTTTAATATTTTTATAAATACAAATTTATTGAGATAAAAGGAAATCCATATTCAAGATAAGTGGATCCAAAATTTTCAATTAGTGGGGATGAGATAAAGTGAGGTCAATAAATCCTTCCTCCACACATTTATAGATAATTTTTTTAATATTTTTTGATATTATCCCTTAAGTTACCCTTTTTATCTTTTTTAGCCTTTATAATGGTGACTAAATTTTACCTTAAGTAACATATTTTTATAACCAAAGATGAAATTGATATTATTACCAAATTTGGATGGTGATTACAAATATGAATTTTTTACTAGATTCAATTTATAAATGTGGTAAAAATTAATTTTAATATAAGTATGTATAACACAATAAAAACATTTTTTTAGAAAAATGTATTTTTAAGCATGAAAATGAATTCATACTTTTTTTATTACCAAATAATAATCATTAATTAATTGGTAATTTGTTTGAATACATATATAAAAAATTAATTACATTAAAATAATTATTTAACTATGAAAATATGCAGTATGTAGAAAAAAAATTTAAAAAATACATCTTTTAACATTAAATGATTTTATCTTTATTACAAAATAATTAATAATCAATATATGAATATTTATTCATTTTTTACATATCTAAACAATTCATTTCATTAAATTTCATACTTCAAATATGAGAAATTTAACTTTTAAAAATATACAATAAAAACAAGTTTTTAAAACAAAACTCTTTTATTTAGCCAAGAATAATTAAATTAGTATTACTTATAGTTAATTAATTAATTATTTGCTGTTATTGATTTTTTATTAATAATTCATTGAATTTTAGCAATACATTTAAATAATATAATTATTTAATAATAAATTTATTAAAAACACATAGTTCATAAAAATATTTTCTTTATAATCAATGGTATTTCCCTAGCTGAATTAAAACCCTTTTAATTTAGAAAAATCATTTAATTTTTCAATTATGTTTCATTTAACTATCTTATATTGTATTTAATTTTATATAGTAATAAAAAATTATTCTCTTTAGCTCGGTATTGTTTATAACACATGATATCAAAAACAATATTTATTTAAAAGTAAATTCATATTAAAATCTTATGGTGTTACATTCTACACCCCTTAAATAAATTGAATCTATGAAATTTTAATTATCTCTCACTAATGAAAATAATTGATAATATCCATAAGATAGGAAAGACTCAAGATATAATTTCTAATGATATATTAACCTCATTCTCATCGAAAATACTAGGAAACTCATCTTTTCCCTCGTAATAGGAATATCCCAAAAAATGAATTTCTCCCCGGTTATTTGAGCTAAATTCCCCTCATGATTTTTTATTAAGACCCATATAATGGATGCAATTACCATAAGTAGTTTATAGTTATCCTTTCACTAATAGTTGATCACAAGTTGATTTATAATTTTAAATTTGATTTCCTAGAACTCACAATTAATATGGTCTCTATTTATAGAGATCCAATCTATTCCCAAAATCACATAAAATCTGACCAAAGGGAGAATAATAAGATTTATAGGAAGCGAATTCCCATAAAATTTAATTAAATAATATTTGTATACAAGAGATGAAACTGTCACACCATTGGGAGTTTACAATAATAATTTAATATCTATCTATTGGGGATATTAATGAATAGTCTTATATACTTTTCAATATATAAAGGAATTCATAGAACTAGGATCAAATAAGATGTTTCCAATATAAAGTGTACCTAGAACCACCCCAATTTCATTATTCTGTTTTCATCCCTCATCACTTTTGGTTAATCATTGGTTGTTTTAGGTTCTATAGTCTTATTCTACATAACCTAATCCCTATAAATAACTAAACCCCACACCGATTTTAATTGAGATGACCTAACCATAACATACATACATATTACATCATTTTAGATAAATATTAATTACATATCACAATAAATCACACCCTATAACCTATAGGTTCAATGTATTTGGAGAATAGATACATAACAAACTCATTTAAAACATCTTCAACATCTCCCACTTATAATATTCACATGTGATACCCTTATATACAGATCATACATAACACCATTCTTCTTAACTCGAGAAATGGAAACATAAGAAAGGGTGAGATAAAATTGTAATGACCCAAGATTATGAAACACACACACACACACATATATATATATATTAATTTTACCTTTGATAGATCATTTCACATGAAACATCGTACTAAAATGAGATGATAAATATAAGATGAATATTATCAAGAAAACTATAGGAACAATAAAAACCTATAATTAATAAAAGTATATCAATAAACCAAAAATTCTAACATTTATAGGATAAATAATAAATGAGTTTTAATATTAAAATGAATTGTTACTTCTCAAATAACATTTTTTAAAAGTATTGTATATTTTTCCCAAATAATTAAATAAACCAACATTAAATGATAATATATAATATTTTAGTATATTGACTAATATATTTTCATTCATTAAATTAAAAAAATGATATGAAATAATATTAAGAACACTTAATGTTTAAAAATGTATTTTTTCAATAAAAGTAGTTTTTCTTTATATTTTGTATTTTTATTAAAAAAAATTATAATTTTTTTAATATGAAATAGATAAAACTATATTTATTTTTTTATTTAAAATGAAAAATTATCTTTGAATAAATTTTTGAGAATTAAAAAATTATTTTTAGGTGAATAGTGTAATATACCAATATTTCAACTTTTATACCATTATTAGTATATAAGTGTGAATTAGAAACATATAAAACCTTTTTATTGAAAATTTATGTATTTTATAATTTAAATTATTTTTATTATATTTTAAAAACCCTATATTTGATAAAATAAAACTCAAGTAATATTTTTCTCAAAAATTATTTTAACGCATTATATATTTACTATATTAAAATTAATTTTTAACACTTTTAGAAATTGAATCAGAAGAGATTGATTTTAAATTTATAATCATTAGGTCCAAAATATATAATAAGGACCACTTTATTTTTAGGTATAAAGATTAAATTGCCTTAGGTAAATATTAGTTACTACGACAAAACATTTATTTTTCAAAGAATGGTACTTTTTAATTATTGTGTATTTTTATTAAATTAAATGGATATATTTAAAATTAATATAATAATATGATTTTTAAATAAATATATAAATTAATTATCACTCATAGAATTTTTAATTAATGTTAAATATGATTAAGAACACTTAATAATTAAAATAACTTTTTTCTACAAATATAGTTTTCCAACACATTATATGTTTTAATTTAAAAGTTATTTTTCACATATTTAGAAATTGAATTTTATTAAATATAGTTCAAATTTATATTCAATACATTAAAATTTGGTAAGAAACTTCATCTTATATTTTTAGTAATAAAATAATTACCATGATTAATCAAGATTAATAAGGGTAAAAATGGGTAAATAAAGTATCTCAAATTTTTAATAATTAAAGGGTCACTTACAAATTCTAGAAAGTATTTTCAGGTATTAAAATAATAACCAAATTACTCACCTATAAGTTCTCCATATAACTCACCTAATTCACCTAACAACCAAATGATTCCTTCCTTACCCCTTTTCTAACTTTAGTTTCCATGAAAAATACACTCTTTTTAACCTTTAAAAGGATCTCACTCCCACCCATTATCTCATCCATATCCTCCCCAAAGGCATTGATCATGAATTTAAATTCACTCTAACTCTCTAAAGTCCTAACAAGGAGCTTCTGAGGTTTTAAGGAGTCCTACAAATCTTTAATAAGATACTTGGCAAGGTAAGGGTTCTCCTCCTCCTCCTTTTTATTCAAGTACTTCTTTTGTAATAAGATATTTTTATTTCAATATGATTATAATTCCATGTGTTCATAATCAATAATTTAATATCAAAATGATTCCTATTTATGAGATATTAAATTTATTCCTCATTAAACCCATTTCATAATCCCTTTTTTATAGCCATTATGCTACCAAAATCACTCCTTGATTCCCACCTCATATTTTCACTTAAAACACTTCCTTTATTATAAACCATTTTATTTTCATGTGATTATACTTAAACATGTTCATAGTTAATAATTTATTATCCAATTTATTTTCTATAAATGAGATACTACCTTTTTCACTCATGAAACCCATTCTATAATCCTTTTGTATACCCATCATGTTACCGCAATAATTCCTTGATTTTCTATCTTCACATTTCAAATAATCAAATATAATATCCTTAAAGGTTATCTATATAAATAAATTTTATAAAATTTTATGGATATGAAAACAGTTCTAAAATAGTTGATTAATATATTTATATTTGAATACAATATCTTAGAGTGCATTTGACTAAGCAGGGAAACAAGGTAAGGGTTTCTGTCTCAATCCCCCTTTATTGAGGCATGATTTGATATTATGAACCAATATTAATTTTTATTATGTAAATATTAAACCCTTGAATTATAATATTATAAATTATTATTGAACTTATAAACTTCACTTTCATTCATGATCTTCTTTATTTTCTACTATGATTGACATCTTCCCTAAAATATAATGCTTTTCATAACTCAGTCTAATTCTTGAGTTATAATGTTTCACCATGATTTTGTCCTGAATTTCATATGGTATAACCTATTTATATCCTATGAGATAAATTTTGATTCAGATTTTGATGATTTATCTTCATTCTTGAAAATAAAACCATGTTAAGAATTATTACCATACTCTTTAATAACAGTTTCCCACCTTGTCTAAATTTTCCATCGCCGCCAATGTTCTCCTTTATAAATAGAAATAAAAATATGTGTTTTCTCATGTAACCTTTGATATTTCTATTATCCTCTTTTAAAAATTAAGTTTCGGTTAATATTTTTTGATGTGGTTTTTCAAAAAAGATATTTCAAAATGTTCAAAATGTTTGCTATCCTTTAAAAAATAAATGCTTTATATTACACTCCACATTTATTTGTGATAATATTTATGTATTTTTAAAAATCTATTATTGATTTTTTTTAAAGTAAAAGTTTTCAAAGTTTTTTCACTTCACTTTTTTAAAACATTTATATATTTTTCAAGGCCCCAATACTAGAATTTCCTTTTCTAAAATTAAATATTTTTCAAAAGTTTTCACTTCACCTTAAAAAATGAATTTTCAAACTAACAAGAAATTATTATTTTATGACAAAGATAAAAGAATTTTCTAAAAACTATTTTATGATTTCGCTACTATTTTCCTCTTTATCTATGAAGGATTTATTTCTTTAGAAATTACTTTTTATGAATCAAATTTTAATATTATTATGAAATAATCTATTAGGGTGATTGAATTTTGGATATATACTATTTAAATTCTTGAGGTAAATTTTGATGATACCATCTAGAAATTTTTTGAAACCCAATTTAATTTCCTTAGGTTTTTTATGAAATTATTATGATGTATTTTATGTGGAACACATATGTATGGATGATGATGGGTGGGGTCCTATATTTCCCTCTAATGCATTGGTTTATCTTTATGTCTCATGAGCTTAAAAGGGCACATGGGAGGATTTAATCCAAGCCAAATGGTAAAAAGAAGGATATATCCCAAGCCCAATTGGTATACTAGAGGATTTATCCCAATACCAAGGGGTACACATGAGGTTTCTTCCCAACCCCAAGGGTACACGAGAGGATTATCCCATGCCGAAGAAGGTAGAAGAGTGTTTAGCCAAAGCCTACTATGTGATGAATGTCTTGGTGGGTAGTATTGACATATGATTTCTATTCTTATGTTTATTTCATACTATTATTCCATAATCTTATACCTATAATTATGATCCTTGATTCATGTTTAATGTCTCATGATTCTACATATATTTTCCATGGAATATTTTTTTTCATTTGAGATTACATGTCTTTCTTTCATGACATATGGTAATACTTATTATTCCATTTTCTTTTTAATAAGTAATATCTAACCTGACCATTTTTTCTCATATTTTTATGATATAACCCTTTATGAAATGTTGATATGTTTTCCCTTACTGATTATTTTAGATCACCCATTTCTTGTTTTTTTCTTTTCCACTGGTTATGAAGATTAGTATAACTTATGGAAAATCTAGAAAGGATTACAGGGGAGTTCGATTATAGAAAAATTATTTTATATTAATATAATTATGTAAATAATATCTAAGACATGAAATCTTTAGTTTCTTAGGTTGTGTGAATGTTTTTGAGATGTATTATTTAAACCGTGAGATTAATTTATTATTTAAGTCATGTTTAGCTTGGATCACTATACAATTTCTCAATAATGGTAAACATGGGAGATATCAATCATTGATCATAAGTGAACATAAGATGGGCATATGATAATGAGAATATAATTAAATATCTTGGACATAACATAAGTGAAAAAAAATGAAACATATATCATAAACCATGATTCACGATGTAAAGATTTTTCAAAACATAAAACATGTATAATAGGGGTGTGGAGACATAAGTCAATAATTATGATCCATGAAAACATAACATAGGAATAAAAAAGAGGCATAAGGGTATGTAATAAATATAATAATAGAAAATAATTTCCATTATCACAGTCCACTTCCAAGACCATAATCACATTATGGACAGAATCCCTTAGTGAATTGTGTTCCCTCCTTGTTCCCTTTAAACTTTAATGGATAGAGCCCCATAGTGGACTGGGTTCGTTCCTCAGTATCATACATGTCATATCATGAGATATAAAGTTTTAACAGAATTATTAGAGGTCTATAATATACCCAATCATCACATAATATTTAACCATTCATATGTGTGTCACAAAAACATCAAAACATTCATAAATCCATCATAGTTTAATTAACTTGTAGTAAAGAAATGAGTTTCATGAAAATTTCCACATATCTTGACTATAAGTCATCCAAATAAAAAAGGTGTATGGTATCATTAGATCATATTCCCAACGAAGAATAATGAATATTAAAAGATTATAATATAGATGAAAAACACTTTTATAAAAACATTAGACAATTGATATAAGAAAAGAATAAATATCCTTCTCTTTTGATAATTTTTATTTTAAAATGAAAATTTTACAAAAAAAATAGAATAGAAATTACTTTTAAAAACCATGAAAGTTTTGAAAAAAAACTTCATAAAGAATAAATTATATTATGGTGGAAAAATGCATTCATTTCATAAGTGTTAAAAAGGAAGATTCTTTTCACACTTTTGTAAAGATATTCAAAAGTCAGTAAAAATGTCCCACGTGAAAAAAGTTAAAAAGATTCCTTTTAAACTTTTGTAAAGAAATTAAAATTAAATATAAAATTAAATTAATCAATAATTTAAGTATAAATAAGTACATTCATAACATAATATAAATAATATGGATATGGAGGAGAAAGATTCTCGACCATAAAGAAGAGATAAGGTCAGTTCCACTTACAAGAATCCTTTCAATTTATTTGTAAACAAAAGGGAAGTGAAATGATAAGAAGATGTGTAAAACCTATAAATAAACATAATATAAGAAAATATATGTGTAGTTATATATAAAGAAAATGTAATTCCCTCAATTAGGAACTTAGACATAAACAATCTCGAATTCAAAGTGGGACTGGAAAAGAAATCATAACTTCGAATTTCCTTTTAGTAGGATGTGCTCTAACACCCTATATAATAAATTTAGGTTTATTATTAATATGAATTATAACCTTATTCATTGTTAATTAATTTTATAACATTCATTTATAATTTCTTATTACCCATATTTTCACTACTTTACCTCATTGAAACTCCTCTTGGGCTTATAATGAAGGTGAGAGTGACCCTTAAAAACTGCCTCTAATAGGGTTCGATTTAGCGACTAACACTGAAGGTATAAAATATTCATATGGGAGGTATTAACCTCATAAAATCCTATTAATAACAAAAGGATCCACCAATAAACAACAAATAATTTCCATTTAAAAATAAATAAATTCTCACAACCTGAATGATATTAGTATTTCAAATAAAAAACAATAAGAATATGAATGAAAGAAAGAGATCTAAAACTCCAAGTTATCAAAAAACTCCATCTAAGATGTCCAAATATAAACTCCAATACTAATTGTTATATCTTGAAAACAATTAAACTATGGTGGGGTGAACACTTGAGATTACACAAAGTAACATGCCAAAAAGGTCAATGCCACTATATTAGATACCTCTCAAAAGATTCAAAACCTCAAGAATCAAAACCAAACCCACATAAGGAGAAAATGAATCTTATCCACTATGGGGAGATAAATCTCAAAAAAAAAATCACTACCAACACTCTCAAGGAAAGGGATAAGACACACCCCTACTCCTTTCTAATGGTAAAAAGGTATAAAACCCCACAACCATAAAATATACCTCTTAAACAAGAAAATTTATATTATATGATATAAAAAATAACACTAAATACCCTTTCTCACAACTAAATACCTATCAGATACTCCTTTCACCTCAACCATGATTAAAAATAGTTACTCCTTTGAAAAAAAACTCACCTGGACATTTAAAACCCTTTTGAAATAAAATAGTTCCAAAATTTTGAAAGAAAACACATATTTTTTCTAACTTTTAAATTTTAATCAACACACTTAAACATGAATTCAAAACCCACCAAAAGGTTTTCAATGAAAGGATTAGGTTCACCCAAAACATTTCTACAACTAAATATCCATGGAAGACTGAGAATCATGTTGAATCTTAGGGAATTCATACTAATAGTGTCCCACAAAATTACATCAAAAACAGATTATCTCTCTAGACACTAGACACCTCGATCTATTCATCCCAAGGCACTAATTCATGCTCCAGCTCTAGAGGATCACCTCACTCTCTCCTTTTGTGAACTCTGATTCCTGTAACTTAGATTATTCACCTCAACCGTCCCAACCATTTAGGAGGGGATTCACCAGAACCATTACACACAGATAAACCTCTCTCCATAATCTCCATTCAATATTTCAATAATTTCCAAGACATCAACTAAAGATGCATGATAAATTTACAGATCTTAGGCTTCAAGGAAGGCTTGAAATTTTGTGTTTGTTCTATCTCATAGAGGAGAAAATTCATAAAACAATAAATAATATCCATAAAATAGCTTCTAAAGTTGTGTGCACTATTATACCCTTGTCAAATCTCTATAGGCTCATTCATAATATCACATATCTACACTTGGTAAAATAAATATTTCTTAAAAAATTTAAGAAATGGCCCCCGTGAAATCTCTCCTAGATCACCACATTTCATCTCCCGCAATCTTCGATCCACCTTACAAAACAAGTCAACTACCAAACACCAACACAACTCAAAATCGATCCATTTTCTTTACCAATCAAAAGGTAGCCTCATCTTCTTCCAACCAGTACTTGATATTAGAGCTAGTGGCTCCACTAAAGAACTTTGATATTTCCTATTTTTGAAATTTTACCAAGCCTTTATTCCACAAGTCTTCATTCCCCTTTACACACCCAATGTCACGAGGAATTACTAGTGGAATATCTTTAAATGTAAAAAAAATGTTATCATAAACTATGTAAAGCTCACCATTCATCACATAGGACAAGAAAAATCCACAAAAATCACATCAAGCCACATAATACCCATCCTAACCATATCATTCGCACAAAATTACACACAACCACATCACTCCCCATCAAGCACAACATCACACCAATTTTATCACACCACTCACATCACCACAGACCAAACAAGGAAACAAATCATAGTGGTCAACACTCATCACCACTTAAACTGCCCCACAATAGCCACAAAACAATCTCCCCTCCTACACATCCATCTATACCATCCCAATTTCACCCACACAACAACCCATCCATCATTAAAACTATAAAATCGACCAAAAAACCTAATACACATCACATACCAACATCCAAACAAAAAAAAACTCTTAAACACTTCCACATATATCACAATAAGACAACACATGAAATCACAGCAAACCCAACAACATAACACAAAAATAATTTGAATTTTCATCATTCTTTATTAAGAATTAAGTTTTGGAAAACAATAACATAATCACCTAGTTTATGATTTCTAAAAATCATTTTCATTACTAATTTTAAATTATTATCATTTTATGGGAGGTGATTCAACCAAATAAACTGCAGTAACATCACATAATCACCAAAATAGAAAAAAAAACATCATAAAGGACCATTAATTCAAATTGATTTAAAAAAATATATATAAATTATAGACATAAACTTTATTATAGAAAAAAAAATATTATCCAACCTTTAGAATGTAAATTTTATGATTTAGAAAACACATTTTTTGAAAAATATATATACACCTCAAGGAAATCAATCATCAACTATCACACCATGGTCCACTATTAATTTATTTAAATAAATTTAGGAGAAATCATATTATCTCTCACTTCAATAATATCATTTAGAGATGCTTTCAAATTAAAAAGGAAAATTTGAACATGCTTTATTTTCATGCATCATGATTGACATGCTCAAAATAAATATTCTCTAAACAATCTACCATAATGGAAATATGTTTTCATATTACATAATGGGGGACATACTTTTACTTACATATTTAGGTACATCATGATCATCACACAACATTATTGAAAAAATAAATACTTGTGGTATCATAAAAAATCATACAAACTGTAATGACCTAGAATTCTATCGATGAAATTTCGCTTCTAATTATATAATTGTGTCATATTTAGTAATGTAGTATTATATTAAGCACATGCACTGCATGATAAAACCAACAACATTTTTGTGTAATATTTTGAATATTATATTTATAGAATAAATATGTCCATAATAATTGAAAGTGTTATAATTGGATAAAAAATAGAAAATAAGATAATTATAATATGGAAATTTGTATCTTCTTAATCCTCTATAATAATCACACTCACAAATAACAATATAGAAATAAAACAAAATTTTAGTAATGAAATATTCATTTTGAAAATGAAAATATATATAACCTTGAGAGAAAATATAAGTGAATGAATAATTGATAAAATATGAGGTATTTATATAAATCAGGGAACCATATGATCTTTACAAATCTAGCCATTAGAATAGTAATCTCACTATTGGAATAGTAATTTGATCATTAAGAATAGTAACATGATCGTTACAATAGTATCCTCACCTATGAAAGTGTATAATACTATTTAGATATCTTATAAAATGAAAATATGACATATTTATATCAGGATACAACTAAATAAATGTTTTAAAAATGATAAAATAAGTGATTTTATTTTTATAAAACATATATAATTTATTTTCATTTTTATAAAAAAATATAATGATTTTAAATAAAATTTATTTACATAAAATGTATTTATAAAATAATATTAAGTTTAATTATAATTATCATATAATTTTATAAGACTATAAGTAATTTTTCAAAGGGTCAAAAAAATGATCGTAATATTAAAATTTGTATTTTTCAAATAAAAAAGGATTTAAAAAATAATAATTTTCTAATATTTATATTTTTTTTATAAAATTAATTTTATTTTTTGAATCTACATATCAAAAAATGGTTAGTGTAATTTTTTTTGTATTAATCTAATATAGTTAAATTTTTAGTGAATAGTGAAATACGAAAAAAAATATGATATTTAACATTATAATTTAAACACGTGATTGACTACACCCGGGGAGATGTAAAAACCCATTAGTTAAAACTCACATGCACCATTTACTATATATATTCATAAGATTCATCACTATTTGTAGTCTTGATCCCAAATAACAAACTAATGAATATAATATTCAAGAAATGTCATTATTCTTCTTATAAATACCACGCCTCACCACCCCTTCTCCTCCCACCTTCTAAGATTTTGAGCTTACAAAAAAACTTCCCAACTCTCTTCTCATCTCTTTCACATGTCCCTAGAATCCTTGGTCACATAATAAGACCAATCCAAGGTTCCTTAGGTGGAATCCTAAGAGGATACATCTGAAGGATAAAGTAATATCCTCAACCAAGCCTTTTAATTCTTCTTCATTCTCATCTACTAAAAAAATCCATCTAATATGAAATAATGAATCTAGTATCATAAATATATTTTAATGGTATATATATCATACATACTATAACGAACCAAACTATTATAAATAAAATTCCCCTTGTATTTTTATTAAATGTCTTATTATATAATATGGTTATAGAAAACATATGCACTTATTTTTTATTATTATTCCCATTGGATTTAAAATAATTTTATGTATAATTATTTTTGATAATATATCCATTCAATATTTATCACATTATTAGTATAAATATATGGTTTTAACAAATCAAGTTGTCACAAACAAAGGAAGTGATGGACTCAACTGGTAAGATCGTACCCTATGAAGCCCATTTATCAGAGCTTACAAGGGAGATAACATTTCTAGGATTTTAACTTAACCAAGAAAAATTTGAGATCTAATAACTTAAGCATGATATAAATCATTCACGGAAGAAGTTCAAGCTCATCGAGATCATGACCCAAACCATGTTCGTCGAACCGCCACACGAAAGTCCCACCATCGCACACCTTACCCTTAGGGATTTTTTTAGTGTATTAAATGGATATGTAAAAAGAACCTAGTGATATTATTATTTATATTATTTTTATATAATAATTAATATATTTACATCCTATTATTTTTTCTTTATAAATGATTTTTATTTTGATTCAATAAAACACAAATAGTATTTTTGGTTAATATTCAAATTCGATTAAGAAATATATTTTGATGAATTAATGGATATTTAAAATAAATAATATTTTAATATTATTATTAAAAAAATTTATTAAATATAAATGATCACATAATTTTTATGAAGTCAAATGTAATTTTTATAAGGGTTTAAAAAATGTTATTATAAAAAAACACATCATTTTCAATAAATGTTTATTTTTATTTTAAAAGTGAAAATTCACATATTTAGAAAATTATTTATATGAAATGAATTTTATTTTTTGAATCAAAAAATTGAAATTATCCAATGATTAATTTTTCATAATTTTCTGAGATTGTCAAATTTTCAGGTAAAAATTAAATAGCATATAAATATACTTTGTTTTATGACATCACAATGACCCAAAAATGATGTAATAAGTAATATAAATAGAATACAAGACCAAATATATTTTTTAAATTTAAAATAACGTGATTTTAAGTTTATTTTATTTATTTTTTAAAGCCATTATGAATCCTCTAAGACTTATAATATATTTTAATATTTTAAAATCATTTCTTTAAGAGTGCGACTCACCTCTGCATAACCAAGGGTAATATTTTAATAAGTTCTTCCCCTTTCCTTATAAAATAATAAAAAACAATCTCCTTTGGTAGAATCCATGGTCAAAAACTCCTTTGAGCACATACTTACTCTACCCTCCACTCATTAAAGTCCTCCCAAGGCATCCCAAAGCATTCAATAATCCCCTACCAAGCCTTTGGAGTCACACACTCAAGTAAGGGATCTTCCACTCTCCTCTTTTATCAAGCACTCCTTTTATATTGTGTCTTTTAATTTTAATTCGATTATTAAGGGATATGATATTTCATATTCCCATTACTATCCATTTTATTTATATTTTATTATATCTTATTTTTACTCACATCAATCATTCCATTATCTTTTTTGTACACCTATTACTATGCCAAAATTTCGTAAGGATTCTTTTCTCTATTCATGTTTCTTCATTACCATATGCCTTATATTTTAAAATTTATAATATTGGGATATGATTTTCCATGTCCCTATTACTACCCATTTTATTTAAAAATAATTATATAACCCTTTAAATCTCATAAACCATTTTTATGTATTTTTAAGTAATGTTGTTATGCTGCCGAAATTTCACTGCGATTTTACATACCAAAAAAATTGTGTAGTGAATACCATACCCATTATTCTATCAAGGGTATTCAAATTTATAAACATAAAATTATTTATTGGGTACTTACATATATTTAATCCACATTACTTGATCGTTAAATAAATTATGATGATGAATTAATTCATGTCGTATGATTTATGTGTCACACTTAAGCATGATAATGAAATGATTATGATGGGTACACCCAAATAGCGCTCCAATGCATTAGGTAATGTTTAGTATCATGATACATCATGTTGGGACATGGGTGTACCAAAATTCTTTATGGTAATTTATCCACCATGAATTTTTGGTGGTTTATTCGTGACCTATGTTCATGATTTAGTGTTTTAAGTTATTGCCACATTTATTATGTTATGATTATCATGTTATATCATGACTTATTATTCATGTTACTTTTATTCCTCATTGATATTACTATTGTATAACATGTATCACTTATTCCATGATTATTCCCTTACTGGGCTTTATTATCACCCTTTATTATGTATGTCCTCAGGTTATCCCCTGAAATTTTAATTTTGAAGGAGTATTTTGAGCACGTTAAAGAAGTTTTCAATAAAGATATTGTATTCCCTATTTTATATTGTTGTGTAATGTACATAATTACAAAATAAAATATAATTATCAATCATATGGGTTTTATTTAGTGTAGTCTTATGTAATAAAACATGAATTAATGTGTAATAAAGAGAAGAGTTATTATAATTGGCATCAGAGGAAAGGTTTAATTATTTTTGGGATTAGGATTAGAAAACTCTAGAGAAAGCCTTAAGGATAAGACTAAGTATAACAGAACATCCCCAAATTTTGGTAAGTATAGATTAAGTGGTTTATCAAGAAAATGAATCACTGTATAGATACTATAAGTGGATGTGGTTCTAGCATAGATGTACCTAACAGTAACAACTCCAACAAGGTGTTCCGGGCCTAACTCGGGTTAACCTGGTACACGAAAATGGGCCTTATCGTGAACTTCTTTTGACACTCTTGGGGGATATGATTTGGTAAAATCATAATCTCATTATTAACCATTATCAAGGAAAAAAAATTCCAATAAGAATATATGTTAGGAAATAGATCATGGATAACAGAGATCAAATCCTAAAAACTCATAAGTTAAGGAGATAAATGTAATTTATAAGTTATACCTTTAATTTCATTAGATTCCCATTTATGTGTTTAATTGATTAAAATAATCATCTATAATTTTCATTTTATTCTATCCAATGACCGGAAATAGGAGAAATCGGGTAAACAATCAATGTGATGGGCAATGTGATGACTACCCTAACGAGATACCCAATCTGATGGGAGTAGGAATCGAAAACTTTGTTATGATACTCTCTCATATGACTCATGTTCTGAATAGAAACCTAGATCAGGAGGAGTGCCCAAACCCCCTAATAGAGAACAATCTATAATCGAGAGATTCATGTAACAAATTCATCCCACTTTCAATGGATCATTTGATCCCTTAATCATGAAACAATGAATCAACTCCATTGAAAAGATCTTCTCCATTGTCCAATGTTCTAAGAAGGAAAAGGTTCTACTGGCTATTTATCATATGGATGGAGAAGTTGATCAGTGGTGGAAATTGATCAAGAATATAAAGCCTAAGGGAGATATCGATGTGATGGAGTGGAAGGAATTATGGAAAATGTTTTTTGTTAAGTATTTTCCTTGAACTCTCCAACTTAAAATGTAAAGGTATTTCCTCACCCTCAAGAAAAAAGATGATGAATCTATCAGGTAATATGAGGAAAAATTCAAAATACTTTCACAATACACCTAAAGATTTTTTTTTACCCTAAAATGAAAGGTTGACTATTTCTTTGGTAGGATAAAACCTAATCTATAAAAATCCATAGAGATCTGTGACTTTGATAGCCAAGAGGAAATTTTTTGATGCTCCCTCAAAGTTGAAATGGAGATCGGAGAATCCCAAGGGTATTATGAGGATAAGAAGCTAAAAATGGAGTTTAATTATGATTATCCGATAGAGAGATCTAATGGTGCTAAGAAATTTCAACATCACACTTGTCAAAGGTGTGAAAAAGATCACCCTAGAAATTACCTAATGGGAACACAAAAATTATTTAGGTGTGAGAAGGAAGGACACCTAGCTAATGATTTCTGATTGGATAAACCCACTAATGTGATGGAGGAAAGGAATGCTTCAGTCAACCCTCAACACATTGTTCATTGCTAAAATTACAAAAAACCAAAGCGCTTTGCAAAAAAATTCCCTAAGAAAAGGGTTTTTTTAGGCAACCAACAACTTATAAAGAAACAAGGGAGATATTTTTCTATCACTACTGCTGAAGTGAATCTCAACAATAAAGTGGTGACATATAAGCTAGTTATTCATTCAAGAATAGAAAACATACTTTTTTATTCTAGTTCTATGAATCCCTTTATATCACAAAAGATTAATATAACTATTCAAACACCACCACAAAGCATGGAAGTAGAGATGTCGGTGAAAATGGAAAATGGGGTAATTATTTCATTATATGTATATAACTCCTCCCCGATCACAATTTTTGTTCTGAACTTCCTAGAAAACATTTTCATACTTACTTTGGTGTAATTTGATTAAATTTTACACATAGATTGGATTTCTCGGTATAGATCCCACATAAATTTCTGTGAGAAGAAAATCACTCTTCATATGGCGAATGAACCCTAAATTCGGTATAAGTTCAAGATGGAGGATGAATATTATTTAACACCATTATATAAAGCATGGATATTATTCCCCTTTGAGTAAACATATCTAACTAAAATTATTTAGTATAAGGAATGGATCATCCTTGAAGGCATGCCTATTGTGAGGGAATACTCTAATGTGTTTCTTGAGGAATTATCTGGTCTTCCTACTAATTGAGAGGTTTAATTTTCAACTAAACTTGTACCTAGGGAGTTACCAATATCCAAGACTCTTTATAGAATGTTTATTGTTGAACTCGAGGAGCTGAAGAAACAACTAAAGGATTATCTAGATAAAGGGTTTATTCAACAAAGTTATTCTCCATAGAATGAAACATTCCCTTTCATTAATAATAAGGATGGGTCATTCACCTTTTCATTGATTATCATGAGATCAACAAGATCACGATAAAGAAAAAGTTTCCTTTTCAATGGATTGATGAATTGTTCAATCAGCTACATGGAGAAAAATAATTCTCTAAGTCAGATCAGTGGTCAAGATATTACCAAGTTAGGGTGAAGAAGGAGGATATCTCCAAGACTACTATTCATACAAGGTATGGTCACTATGAGTTCAAAGTAATTCCATTCAGACTCACTAATGATCTAGGAATATTTATGGAATTGATGAATAAAGTCTTTAGATATTACCTTGACAAATTTTAATTAGTCTTTATAGATGATACCAAATTTACTAAAAATTAAAGGAGGATCTTGAGGATAATTTTAACAATGTGCTAAAGATCTTATGAAAGTAGAATCTTTAGGCCAATTAAAACAAGTGTGAGTTTTGATTGAAGAAATCCTCATTCTTGGGGTATAACACCACAAACAATGGGATATCTATGGACCCTTCAAAGAAAAAAGTAATCAAAGTATGGATGAGGCCAACATCTATGATATATATCCATAGTTTCCTTGGGTTATCTAGGTATTATCACCGATTTGTGAGAAATTTATCACGATTATTGAACCTCGTTACCAAGATAACTCAGAAGGGAGTAAAGTTTTCTTAGAATGATGAATGTGAAGAAATATTCAAGGAGTTAAAGGGGGGTATTATCATTGCCCTTGTACTCACACTACTCACAAGTGGAAAAATTTTCATAGTATTCAGTGATACTTTGAATAAGGGATTTGTCTATGTGTTAATGCAGAATGAAAAATTCATTACCTACGCCTCAAGGTAGTTGAAATTTCATGAGAAAAACTATCCCACATATGATATGGATTTGGAAGCTATGATCTTTTCATTGAAAATATGTAAACATTATTTCTTTGGGTATAAGTGTGAGTTATATACTGATCATAAGATATTTAAATATATATTCACACATAAAGAGCTTAATATGAACCAACAAATATGTTTATAGATGATCAAAGACTATGACTGCTCAATTCACTACTATCCTGGTAAAGTGAATAAAGTAGAGGATGATCTAAGTAGAAAGGGTCATATAATTTTATCATTGATGATAATTGTAAAGAATCCAATATTCTTAGAATTGAAGAGGATCGACATGGTAATCATAAAGGAATGAACATCATCAATCCTTTCACAATTGATTTCTTAACCGTATCTTCTTGAAAGGTTAAATAATGCTCAAAAAGATGATGTGAGAATTCAGAAGAAAGTGGAAACTATAAGAAAAGGTAAATATTTGAATTAAAATGTTAATGAAGAATTAAATGTGATATTTGGGTTAAGAATATGTGTTCAATCAAATCCTAAGTTAAAGAAGGAATTATTGGATAATTCACATAGTTAAACTTTCTCCATTCACCAAGGAAACAAAAAGATGTATCGAGATATCAGAGAGTACTATTGGTGGGAAAACATGAATAAAGAGATCACTGAATATACATCAAGGTGCTTGGTATGTTAGAAAGTGAAGGCAGAAATACAGAAGTCTAATGGGATTATGCAACCATTACCCATAAAAACAAGGAAATAGGAAAACAACACCATGGAATTTTTCACTGGACTTCTGAAGACATACAAAGGAAACGATGTTATTTGAGTTGTTGTAGATTTTCTTACAAAGACTTCAAAATTCATTAATATTCGAGAAGATTTCTCACTATATCAACTTACATGAATATAAATCAGAGAAGTGGTGAGGTTGCATGTGGTACCACTATCAATTATGTCTGATCAAGATCCAAAAATCACCTCTATGTTTTGGAAAAGTTTCCAACATACTATAAACACTAAGCTAAAATTCAGTACGAATTATCACCCTCAAACTAATTTCCAATCCGAGTGGACTATCCAAACACTTGAAGACATGTTGAGAGCATACTCAATTGAATTCAAGGGAGGATATGACCACCATCTTCCTCTAGTCGAGTTCTCTTACAACAAAAGTTTCTACTCAAGTATTAAAATGGATCCCTATGAAATGATTTATGGGAATAGGTGAAGAACACTGGCATGTTGGGATGATGTTGGGGAATGGAAACTTATAGGTCCTGAAATGGTTGAAGAAATGGAAGAGAATGTTAAGATCATTCAGTATCACATCAAGAATGCTCAGAGTTGATAGAAGAGCTATGATAACAATTTTTGAGAAGACCTAGAGTTTGATGTTGGATACATGGTATTCCTATGCATATCTACATGGAATAAAGTGATGTGATTTGGGAAGAAGTTAAATCTTAGTCCAATATACATCGGCATCTTTGAGATCCTTGATCACATCGAAGTAGTGGCCTATCGACTAGAACTCACGCCAAACCTATCTCAAGTACATAATGTATTCCATGTATATCTATTGAGGAAGTACATAAAAGACCCCTCACATGTACTCAATCTATAGGTATTACCATTGAAGAATGACCTTTCCTATGAGGAGTAGCCAATGAGAAAAAGTTCTATGAAATAAGACAATGCCCATAGTCAAAGTGTTGTGGTGAAACCACGAGTTTGAAGAAGAAATGTGGGAACTGAAGGAAGTGATGAAGCAGAGTTACCATCATCTATTTTAGTGTGGGAAAAGAAAATTTCAAGGGTGAAATTTCATAAGTGGGAAGATTGTAATGAACTGAACTATTATATATAAATTCCCCTTGATTTTTTATAAAATTTATTATTATATAATATGGTTATAGAAAACAAATACACTTCTTTCATATTATTATTTCCACTATATTTAAAATACCATTATGTATCATTACCATTGATAAAATAGATTTTTAAGAGTGATCAAATGATTAGTATAAATATAGGTTTTTAACAAATCCAATTATCGTAGACAAAGTGACAGCCTCAATCAATAGGATCATACCCTATTAATCCCATTTATCGTAGATTTTGAGGGATATATCATTTTTGGGATTTTACCTTGACCAATACCAAGATGATATCCAATAAATTAAGCATGTGCCAAACTATTTATGAGAGAATTTCAAGCTCATTGAGATCACGACCCAAACCATGTTCGCTGAACTGCCCCATGAAAGTCCCACCATCGTACACCTTAACCTTAGGGAGTTTGTTGGTGTATTAAAGGGATATGTAACAAGACCCTAGAAATATGAGTATTTATATTATTTTTTATATAATAATATATATTTTTCCATCCTATTATTTTTTCTTTATTAATTAGTTTTATTTTGATTCAATAAAACACAAATAGTATTTTTGGTTAATATTCAAATTTAATTAAGAAACATATTTTTATGAATTAATGGATCTTTGAAATAAATAATATTTTAATATTATTATCAAATAAATTTTATTAAATATAAATGATAATATAATGTTTTATTAAGCCAAATGTAATTTTTATAAGGGTTCAAAAAAATGTTATTGTAAAACAACCCATCATTTTCAATAAATGTGACTTTTTATTTTAAAAGTGAAAATCCACATATTTATAAAATTATTTAGATAAAATAAATATTATTTTTGGAATCATGATGTTAAAATTATCCAATGGTGAATTGTTTTATAATTTTCTAAGACAGTCGATTGTTTTGGGTAAAAATTAAATACCGTATAAATATACTTTGTTTTATGACATAAAAGTGACCCAAAAGTGATGTAATAAGTAACATAAATATGATACATGACCAAATATATATTTTACCTTTAAAATAATGTGATTTTAATTTTATTTGATTTATTTTTTAATTCCATTATGAATACTCCAAGGCTTATAGTATATTTCAAGATTTTAAAATCATTTTTTAAGAGTGAGACTCACCTCCACATCACCAAGGGTAATATTTTAATAATTTATACCCTTTTCCTTATAAAATAATAAAAACAATTCCTATTTAGTAGAAACTATTGGAAAAACCATGGTATGGTTTTTAGTTTTGGATATTTTATTATGTAGAATCCAAAACCAAAATAATAAAAAATATCCCTCTTTTCCTATATAACCCCACCCAAGCTCCCATTTATCTTCACTAAAACTCATTGGATCACATCATAACTCTTCCCCAAACTCCCTATAGTCCTCCCAGGGCACCAAAAATATTTCAATAAGCCCCTCCTAATCCTTTAGAGTCACAAACACAAGTAAGGGATCTTTCACTCTCCTCTTTTATCAAGAACTCCTTTTATGTTATGTATTTTACTTTTCATTTTCTTATGATGGGATATGATATTACATATTACTCTTAATTTAAATTTTATTTATATATTATGATATCTTCCTTTAACTCTCATTAATTATTCCATGATCCTTTGTGTACACCCGTTACCAAGCCAAAATTTTGTAAGGATTCTTTTCTCTATTAATGTTTCTTCATTACCTTATGCCTTATATTTAAAAATTTATAATGTTAGGATATTATTTTACATGACCCTATTAATTAAAATTTTATTTCCAAATAATTATATACCTCTTTAAGTCTCATCAACCATTTTTATTAATTTTTAAGTAATGTTGTTATGCTGCCGAAATTTCACTGCGATTTTCCATGCCAAAACAGTTGTGTAGTGAATACCATAGGAATTATTCTATCAAGGGTATTAAACTTTATGCACATATAATTATTTATTGTGTACTTAAATGTATGTAATTAAAAATTATTGATCTTGGAATAAATTATTACTATTAATGAATCCATATCGTATGATCTATGTGGCACATTTAAGCATGAGAATGAAATGATTATGATGGGTACGCCCAGATAGCGCTCCAATGCATTGGGTAATGTTTAGTATCATGATACGTCATTTTGGGATTGGGGAGTAACTTATTAGTTTATGGTAATTTTCCACCATTAAGTCTTGATGGTTTATCCTTGAACTATTTTCATGATTTAGTGTTTTAAGTTCTTTCCATATTTCCCATGTTATAATTATTATGCTATATCATGCCTTATTATTCATGTTCCTTTTATTCCTCATTGATATGACTATTGTATAACATGTATCACTTATTCCATTTTTATTCCCTTACTGGGATTTATAGCTCACCCCTTTCTTATGTATTTCCCCATGTTATCACATGAAATTTTAAGTTCAAAGGAGTATTTTGAGCATGTTGAAGAAGTTTTCAATAAAGATGTTGCATTCCCTATTTTATGTTGTTATGTAATGTACCTAATTCCAAAAGAAACTAGAATTCTCGATCATATGAGTTTTATTAAGTGAATTCTTATGTAATAAAATATTAATTAATGTGTAATAAATATTAGGGTTTTTATACATCCTCTTCTCTTCTCTTCTCATTCTAAAAACCAAAACGTTGTTTACAATATGGACGGTTCCCCGCCTCAATAAACAACATACTTCATTTTTATACACCACCTTCAAGGATGGAAACAGAATAATTATTATGGTAAAATATTATTATAATAAGTATATTATAATTTATTTTATTTTATGAAATTTATTAATAAAATTAAATGAATCTAGTTTATGATGGTTGGTAAAACCACCTAAATGAATTAACTGTATAATGAAAACATTTATGATAAATGAATCATCCCTATATGAGAAAAAATATGGATATTTGGGACCATTTTAATTTGTATAAGGACATTAATATCATTTAATTTCACTTTTGTAGTTGTAGTCCTAATTTAAAATAAATTCAATAATTATCCATAAGTGATTTGACTTTGGAACCATGAAATGACCACCCTCGGAAGAGCAAAATTAAACTTTATATCTCATTGAAATGGTTGTAAATAAACATAATATAATTATAGTAAATAAAATATAGATTTAAAAGGTTATAAATTAAGTAATTAATGAATCTAATTTTATTATTCAGGAAGTTAAGTGAAAATATAGAATGATTCTTTACCTAAGGTAAGATATCTCTCAGAACCACTCTATTTTCTTTGGGACATTATTTCTCTCTTTTCACCACTTTATCTATTATCTTTATTTACTTATTTCATATTTTGTATATATGTCCTAAAAATATATACCCAATTCAATCCACCTTTTCTTGATGGGGATATACATGTTTTGAAGGTTTCCTTCTCAATTTCATTTGTTAAGTAGAGCCGATTAAAGGGAAATTCTCTGTTTTCTTACTAAATTTCAATTACCACTCAATGAAATGTTTTTAACCCTCCAGGTTTTCTAAAAAAAACTAAATTTTTATAGAAACCCATTTTAGTTCATTTATAGTTTTATGGAAATTATTATCCCCTTACCCTCTTTAATGATTCTGTACTCTTTCTCCTAAAACACCACTTAAAAGGAATATTTCTAAAATTATTTTTAGAGAACTTTTTTTTACTTTCAAGACTTTGGAATATATCTAGAAATATTTTCTGAGCCAGGTGCAGATACGATGTGCGATTCTGAGTCCTGGTGTTCCCAAAATTTATTTTATAAAAATATTAAATTTATTTTATATTATGCATGCGTGATTTCTTAAAGAAAATGGGATAACTCTTAAACAAAATATCAGATAAAAATATGATACCAAGGTTAAGTCTGGAATGTGAGGTTTACCCAAGGTGTGACCTAAAATTGGTCGGTGTGGGGAATTAAAATATTATGACCATTGCTGGGTGAGTTTAAATTAAATTAATTAAATAATTTAATTATTAAATTTAAATGACCTAAATTCTAAACCTCTATAAATTCTCTGTTATGAAGATTCTCTAGGTCTATCTGTATAAACCTTAGGAGAATTTCAAATTTTTCCTTCCACCTTTCATTGGAAAATCAAGATCTGACAATGATGAAACACTGGATCCAGAAAGATTAAGGCACATCGAATTAAATGACTCCCCTTCTTTATTGGAAAGAATGTTCTTCATCGATGAATGATCCAAATTAATATAGGACTCATAAATTCATGTATTCTTCCCCTATTGATTAAACTATTGAGCATGATTGATTATATTTCTTAATATTCATCAATTTCAAACCTTTTCATGTGCATATGTATCAGTTTTAACTAGTTTAATTAGATTCTCACCTAAATCTCCCTATTTTTAATCTTTTGTCCAAGAATAATTGGATAATAATGAATACACTATTGTTTCTTGTTCCCCCATTCTCCATGTTCTTTTCCTATTGGCCTACAAGGTCTTAGTTTGACGTTGCTAGGCAGGATTGAGATCGATCAGACCCATGGAATCATGGAAGATTAACTTGTGATGAATGATTTGGAGAACCATGGACAAGCAGGGATGAATCATGGAATAAAAAGTGATTGATTCATTGATCTTGGATCTAAGACAATAAATTCACAACGGGAGGTTGATGGTGCATACAAAAACCCCACAGACAAATCAGAATCCGCTTCTAGCCATCGAACGACTGAAAATGGTGGTTAAGGGTTTCCACTTTGATTTCGGGTGAGAAAAAGGTGTAGATCGATATAGTATAGGTGGATCTAGAGTGCTATAGAATATCTATAAATTATATGAAAAACCCAACCACACACCATGTATTCTGAAGAAAACATGTCGTGTAGTTCCCTTTGGTTATGGCGCTAGGGTTCTGAGGAATTTAAGGATGAAACATAATGTGGTTGGCCCACACACCATGTATCCCTCCCTGGGTAGACAAGTCGTGTGGTGGAGCAAATAGGAAGGACCCCATGTAGGAGGATATGACCAGGCACACGCTATGTACCAATGTACGCTGATACAGCCATGGACATGGTCGAAACGCTGTGTGGAATAATACACAATGTACCAAATTATATGTACACATGAAAACTTACAAGGACATGTCTAGGAGCACGATTAGGACACTGAGTGGCTCAGACATGCCGTGTAGTCCCACTACACATCGTGTAGTTCGACATGGGTAGTTATCCATGTTCCAGTAGGGATGTGACCAGAAAATGAGGTGGGACCACATGTTATGTGGGTCCCCTTACATGCCATGTACCCCCATCTTACTTTTTTGAGGAACCTTTTATGTCTCACACCTCCTTCATTTGGACTTGGATTTTGTCCTGTGAGTAGACTATCCTGAATGTTTTTCCACATAGAATGCGATGGTGGCCTCCATAGTATATTTTGAGATATGATGCAAGGTATTCTTAGTGTGGTGATTCTTTAGATAGTGATCAGCGATGATAGTGATTAGTCAGGATCATTAGTTTGGTACCCCCTGACGGACTAGGGTGTGGGTCCTCTATCTATCTTCTGAGTGGTACCCCCCTATGGAATTAAAGATCAGGTCCTCTATCTATCTACTGAGTGGTACCCCCTATGGCATTATGGTGTGGGTCCTTTATCTATTGAGTGGTACCCCCTGTGAAATTAGGGTGTGTTTCCTCTATCTACTAAGTGGTACCCCCTTTATCATTAGGGTACATGTCCAATATCTACCAAGCGGCACCCCCTAACATACTAGGGCTTGATTCCTCTATCTATTGAGTTGTACCCCCAATCAGATAAATCACAGGTCCTCCAAACACTAAGAGGCACCCCCTAATGGACTAGGCTGTGGGTTCTCTTATCAAATATTGTGCCCCATCGACTGTGCAACACAGTTGTGAGGCATGGTCCCTCTACATAATTACTTATATGGACTAACACATGAGATGTTGGGCATCAATTATGGACTCTTAGAAATGATGGAACTTCTTTCATGGGTAGGGTTGTGAGATGGAGATCCCCTTCTCTCTCATTTGGGTTTCTTTGGTATGATCATATCTATATCTATATCTATGTTGTTGAATTTTTATTTGGGTTGAGTTGTCTATCTATTCCTATTGTGTCTCTTACTTCTCCACCTTCAGCTTTCAAGGCATCCTACTGGGTATGTATATACTCACCCTTGAATTGGATTTTCCTGCACATGACTTTCCTTACAGAGACGAATTACATGCCAATGGTGACTATAGATGAGCATTGGGATACCTGTTTCATTGGACCACATATGGTGGTAAGATATTATAGATCAGAAGCTGGGATCTGGTAACATTCTGACCCAGACCATCGGGTCTAAGCCAGAATGCTACGAGGCCTCATGCATGTCTCCCCATACGCAAGAGGCTGTCGACTAGCAGTGAGGGTATTAGTCCATCAATGGGGATACTATACCCTTAATATTAAGTCATAGGATCAATAATCAACAATAAAAAATATAATAAATTATCATAGTAACATACATAAAAGTAAATATGACATACATGTACTAAAAATAAAGCAACTCCCATAATTGGAAAGCATGTACAAAGGAAATAAAGCATAAAAAGTAAATAAATAAATAGTTGATCCTCCTAAGTCTATCTTGGTCTGCTACGATATCCATGATCCTCTGCTCAACTATCCACTATAGGGTCCTTGCCCTTCACCAGATCCCTCATGCAATCTACAAGTGCATCGAAATGCCCAAGTATGGTGTGAGTACAAGAATCAGTAGGATACCACAATTGATTCCTTAACTATATTTTCACAAGTATAATCGTGTATTCTATAATAATTATCAATGCGTAATAACTATACAGATATAATCCAAAACTGAGTGGGTGTGCACTAACTAAGCCACCACAAACCCCCGATTGTACCTATTTCAACTCCATGCCAAAAACGTATTGTATGTCTAAAAGTATCCAAAACCAGCCATAAGTCCATTGGTGAGTCACTTGGAAACCATAAGGCATTGAGTGAAAACAACCTACTCGGAATCCAAAAATCATTGGGTAATACTTGAAATACACAAGGCATAGAGTATCTGTAACCTACTCGGAATCCACAAGGCATTAGGTAACACTCAGAATCCACAAGGAATCAAGTGTCGACCATCTACTCAGAATCCATAAGGCAAAGAGTAGATTCCAAGTTACAAGGTTATCATGTTGATCCATTATCATCACCACACATCATGCACACACCCCAGAAGAAGTAATCACACCATGATGACCACCTTTCAAGTATACACATACCAATCCTCCAAAGGAAAACATGACAAGTCATAGCATGATAAAAACCATAGCACACACCATGAGAAATATAGAATCATCATATACATCAACATGTGAATCAAACATCATCATGGAATCAAGTTATCATATCAATCTCATGGAATCAATCAAACCATATCATGGGCTACACACACATAGCACATCATCATAAGTAAGGTAGAACAACAATACATGTGATAAACATCGAACATGAATAATAATCTAAAATGTTCTCATGGAATAAAGTGTTAAATAATAAGGTTATTAGGGCCACACACACCCACACACACGCACATGCAATCATAATATAGCATGATCATCAAATATGTCTACACATAAATCATATTAAGGAAACATGTGTAACAAATCCCAAAATGTAAGGAACTTCCTACCTCAAAATTCATCAACATCAATAATAATGTTCATCAAAGGTGTTGTTACCCGAACCATGTCTGCACACCAACTAGAAAAATGATCTCATGCTAAGGATTCCTAAAACCAAAACCATCGATTTTCACTACAACATAAATTTCCTTTAGCGACGGTCTTTTAGCGGTGGTTTATAAAACCACCACGAAACCTTTTCTTAAAAGGGGTTCACAACGGTTTATTAAAAACCTCTAAGAAACCCATTTATTTTTTTATAGTGGAAACACTCCCCCCCTCCCCCCTCCACTCGATCTGACCCCCTTCTCCCCCCCGACGCACCTTCTCCCCCCAACCCCATCGAGCCCCAACCCTAGGTCTGCTCCCCTCCTGTGTCGCCGATGACCTCGCTGCCCATCACCGCTGACCCCCCTTCTCCCCTGACACTCACGATGCCGCCTTCTCCCCCCAACCCTGTTGAGTTCCTACCCTAGTTTGGATCCCCTCCCCTACCTCCAGTGGTTTGCATAGTGGTAGGTATGTTTTTTTATGTTTTTTTATTCTTTGGATGTTTTTGTATTAGCCTTTTCATCCAGGATATTATTTTTTATTTATCTTGTATATGGGATATTGTTTTTCATTTTATGTCTGGATTATGTGATGGTTTGGTTTATGAGTTTTTTTGATTAATTTTTTTGTGATATACTCTTCTTTGTTATTTCATTAATATGAAAACTGTTTATTTTTTTGCATGGATGTATGATATATAGATCAGTCATACCTGATTTTTAGGTGGAGTCTGTGATGTGGTTATTTATATTATAATGTAAAAAACCATTCCCATTAGTTTCATTTTGATTCCCTAGAACAAGTTTCAATCCTTTGGGGATTATTAATTCCCTTCAATCCTTGTTGTTAGCTTGATCGGGTGGTGGGTTGGATCAACTCGAGTTAGTTCATGGAAATCACCAATTTACTCTAAATCTTCTTTTTCAATGTTATCTATTTCAGGGATATAAATATTTGAGAGTAATTCCTTCTTATTGGTATATTTTTAGTAAACTATAAACATAAAAAGATAATACCACTTATTATTACATATAAATAAATAAATATAAAATTCATCTATGTAACTACTTCCTCCTCTAAAATTTTCTTCTTATTAGTGGTCTAATTATACTAAATTCAGTGCTTGATATCCCTTTTTATAAACTATATTCAATATGAAATCATTTATTCTCTTAGTTAAGGCTTGGAAACCTCTTTTTATTCTAGAATAATCCCTTTTTATGTAATTCTAGATTTAATAAGTGACTTTACTTCAACATGAAACTTTTAGATCAAGTTTTGAAGAAAAAAAGTGGTTTCTTAACACCACTTACTGAGTCAGGATCAGCCATGACACGTTTTGAACATATTTTATATCAAATGAGACTTGAAATAATTATTACATCACTTATTTCATGCATTTTTTAGATTTAATCAGATCTTTCTTTAGCGGAATAACATGTACTTTATTATCACATCCACCCCATGGATCATATCTCCCCCTAAATATTGGGTCACTTCGCACAATGGTTAGAATTATTTAATTTAATGGGATAGGAGAACCTCTAACTTTCTTAAGTTGAGTAATGTGGTTGGACTTTGTTCACTCACCCTAATCTCCCAATTTAATTCTAATCTTTTGTGGTGGTACTACTTTAGATGACACCACTAGTAAAAATTTCTTCACCAATGTTAAATTTAAAATATTCTATGTCCTAGTCATTGGGCTTCAACCCAGTTGTGAGAGTAATCCTAATTTTTTCATATTCCCTCCATTTATGAACTATGCACCATCCATGAACTCTTTGTTATGCTTATTTTTCTATTCAAGTCTAATTCCACCAGTCTTATTCTCATGTTTTGTAGTTTTGTAAATGAGACCACTTAAGAATTTTTCTAATAATCCTTCCTTAAATTCCATCAAGAACACTTTTTCCATTTGAATATAGGGTGAACACAATAAATTAATTCTCCTTTATTTCATAGGTGAGATAGATTCCCCCATTTTCTTCATCCTCCAAATTTAATTCTTCTTTAGTTTAAATTTTATTTTTCGTAGGGTTTAGATTCATATTTTCATTGCTTGTTTATTAAGTTTCATACTAAAATGTTATAAATGGTACTCAAAGTCCCTCTAACTACATCATGAATTATAGGGATAGAAAATTTTTCATTTACATTCAACTATATTCAATATATAGAAACCATCAATTATTTCCAAATTCCCTCAGGGATACATTTCTTGTATAGGAGTTATGAAAATTTAGGCCATACATATTCAATATAGCGGGTCCTAATTTAACATCATGTATTGTGGGGTTTCAAAATAACAAGACCCAAATTGTGTATGTGAATTAAAGTATTGATTAAATAATATTCAATATGTTGAACCATCACCGATCCTGAAAAAACCTTGTTAAAATGTATATTTCCTAAGAAAATACACACTATCTTCTTGTTTCTTCAAGTGATTTTGTAATCACATGTGTATAAGAATACGCATGCATGCACATGTGTACTTTGGTTTTCTAGTGGGTGATTTACCATATGTATTTATATAGGAAAACCTTATGTAACATATTTATAGATTTTTTCAACTAGTATATATGAATATCTTTACCTATTTAGTAATAGTTATGTGTGTTAATTATTTTTAATATTGTGTAGGCACATTGTGATATACATGGATAAAAGATGGATCACATTACTGAGGAACACACCTCAGTATATTAAGGGTTTGAATGAGTTTTTAAATTTTTCAATTTCCAATCGATCCATTTAAGGGAGAATAAGATGTACATGTCCTAAATGTAAATTTAGAAGATTATTGAAGAGAGATGAAGTTTATGAACATTTAATATTGAAGTAATTCCCTGGTCAATATTTGTGTTGGATTTGGCATGGAGAATCGAACATTAATAAAAGTTTGATCACTGATGTCAATCCACATAATGACCTCCCAACTTTGTCGAAAATGGAAAATGAAATGAAAAACCTTATAAATGATGCATTCTGCACTATAAGAGACCACCATCAACATCAAAACATATTAGAACAACCATATGAGGGTGCTACAAATAAGAATGAGACAAGTGATGTTTTTGAGACTGTAGGAAATCCATATCAAGATTGTAACATATCAGTGGATCGTCCTCTTGATTCTATGGAGACTAATGTAAGAGAAAACTTCACTGAGGAAAATACGTTTCATGATTTAGTTGATGATGGAAATCAAGAGTTGTATAGTGGATGTTTGAAATATTCAAGACTATCAAATGTCTATGTGGAATTAAAAATACGGCAATTTCCATGATATTGGAATTTTTGCGTGATGCATTTCCTGAAGCAAACATCCCCGAGTCTTTTTATGATATGAAAAAAGTTGTTAACAGGCTTGGTCTGAATTATACAAAAATACATGCATGTCCCAATGATTGTATTCTTTATTGGCAAGAGGGTTCAAGTAGATAGGATTGTAAAAAATGTTATTCTTCTAGATGGAAGTCAATGGGTGATGTTGGAAGTCTAAATCAACATACTTTCATGAAGAAGAAGAAAAGGAACACACCTGTAATGGTTTTGCATCACTTTCCTTTAAATCCTCGATTGCAAAGATTATTCATGTCATAAAAAACTGCCGAACACATGAAGTGGCATTCTGTAGATAATAACAATGATGGGTTAATGAGACATCCACGAGATTCAAAATCGTGGAAGATATTTGATTCATTACATCCATATTTCTCATTTGATCCTAGGAATGTTCGATTGGGATTGTGTACTGATGGATTCAACCCATTTGGGACTTTGAGTAACAATTATAGCATTTGGCCAGTGGTTTTGATCCCTTACAATCTGCCTCTGTGTATGTGTATGAAACAAACGTCTTTTATCATTTCGATGATTATTCCCAGAAAACAAATGTCTGGAAATGATATTGATGTATACTTGCAGCCTTTAATTGAAGAATTACAGGAGTTGTGGAGTAACAGTGTTGAGACATTTGATGCTTATTCTAAGACAATGTTCAAAATGCATGCTGCTTTAATGTGGACAATTAGTGACTTCCTTGGGCTTGGGAATTTATCTGGTTGTAACACTTACACGATTTTGGCTTGGCCTGTTTGTAACTTTGATTTTGAGCCCAAATGGCTACCTCACAGAAGAAAATGGTGGTTCTTGTGCCATCTAAGATTTCTCGATGCATCTCATAGATTTCAGCTAAAAAGATCAAAATTTAATGGTTTCATTGATCGTAGACCACCTCCAAAGTTTTTAACTTGTTCTGAAATATTTACACAACTTGGAAATGTTGAAAAAGAATTTTGGAAGGTTCGTCATTTTATTGATAGTGGGAAATGGGTTTGAAGTTCATCTTCAAGAAAAATCGGAATGCAACAATGGAAGAAAAAAATTATATTCTTCAAACTTACATATTGGGAATTTAATTTATTATGGAATAATCTTGATGTGATACATATTGAGAAGAATGTCTCTAAAAATTTTATTTTCACATTGCTTAATGAGTATGGAAAGTCAAAGGATCATCTCAATGCTCGCAAATACTTACAAGTAATGAACATAAAATGTGATCTCTGGCCAGATGAGAATAAAAAGTATCCTCTGGAAAATTTTTCAATGAAAAATAGGGATAAAGATACATTACTTATAATTTTAAATAATGTTAAGGTATATGATGGGTATTCAAGTAACATCTCGAGGTGTGTTGACTTGAAGAATATAAGTTACATGGATTGAAAAGTCACAATTCACATATTTTGTTACAACAGTTACTACCATTGGCATTGGGTACATTATTACCTGAAAAAATTACTACTATTGTACTCCAATTATACACATTTTTAGAAAACTATTTGAGAAATCTCTACATCCATTTCAGCTTGACAACCTCCAGGAGATGTTTGTATTGACCCTTTGTGCAATGGAGATGATCTTTCCTCTGTCGTTTTTTACTGTAATGATGCATTTAACTACGCATTTGGTTGAGGAAGCTAAATTAGGAGGCCCCGTTCATTATAGTTAGATGTATCCAATTGAGAGGTACTTTATTTATATGTTTTTTAGTTAAGTAAACAATTTTTTTCACTTAATTAAATTCATAATTATGTTTATTTTATTTCACAGATATCTTGGGAATTTGAAATCATACGTGAGAAATAAAACTCAACCAGAAGACTATATTGCTGAAGTATATTTGGATGAGGAGTGTCTTACCTTTTGTTCTAGATACATGTATGATATTGAGACAAGATTTAATCAATTTATACGTTTTGAAGACACGTCGACTCAATCTTAAATACATAAAAAATAAAAAATATTTCCTGCTATTGGTCGATCAGTTGGGAGGACCTCAAATGTGACACTGATAGAATTGGAATTATTACAGGCACATAGAAATGTGCTGGTGAATAGTGAAATTGTAGATACATTTATTGAAGAGTTTAGGATATAAACAAAGAGATGAATGAGAGGCCGGACATGAAATGAGAAACATATAACTAAATATGTTAATAAAGATCTTGTAGAATGGTTTTCATGATGTGTAAGTTCATAAATATTGCAATAAATACAAATATTAGTTTGACACATTTATTTTGTAAATATAATAAAGTATATTTATTTTTTTAGATCATGAATACTGATACTCGAGTAGAGGTGTCATAATATTTGGAGTTTCTTTCTTGAGGTCCTCTAAAACAAGTTACAAAGTTCGACGCTTACAACGTGAATGGATTTAGATTTCATACAGTCGATCGATAAGAGGGTTTGAAAACAAAGAATAGTGGTATATTTACATTTTCTGAAGTGTAATACTATGGAAAAATGACTGATATTATTGAATTAAACTACCATGGACATTTTTCAGTTGTTTTATTCAAATGCAATTGGGTCGATATTATCAGAGGTGTTAACAGAGATTCCTTTCAATTTACTTCTGTGAACTTCTCTCACATTATGGATGTTGGTGATCATGAACTGTATGATCCATATATCTTATCATCATAATAAAAAAATGGTATATTATGTGAATGATATTTTGGATGAAGGTTGGAGTTTAGTTGCTCATGTAATACAAAGAGATTTTTATGATATGGGTGATGAAGTGGAATATTTGACCTCTGAAATTGAATCTCATAAACAAAAAGAAGTGGAATTATTTGTCCATCATGATATTGAAAATATTAGTCTATCAAGGATGAATGAAGTGGATGAATTAATGGAGCAGGAAAAAGACATGATTGAAGGGGAAAATGATTATATGTACAGTTATTTATTCATTCAACAACCACTTATTTCATTTGTGAAGCCATTCATTATTATTATTACGTATATTTTGTTTGTTAGTAATGAGAATATATTATCATTTTTAATTTTTTTCTGCATAATTTTTTTGAAATATATGTTATAAACTTAATTTTATTTGATTAAATGATAGGAATTCCAAGGAGGAAGTGATACACTATTTCATCCACTACTACGACAAATGAAGATCCATCTGTCTCCCTCCCTATGGCATTTGAGCCACCAGCTGCCTACCCTCTTGCACCATCTCCCCCTGTACTATCTCTCACACCCTCTGTGAGCATCCCTTTATAAGATGAGTCATCGAATCCCCCTTCAGTTTCCTCATCAATCGGGCAACAGTGCGCCACTTCTAGTTCATCACGAACATACTGGAGGGTCACTGTTATAGGTATAAATTTTAATATAAATAAATTTATTGTACTTTTTTATACTAACTGTTTGTTCATTAAAGATGAAAAAATTCAACTTTGGAGAAAAATATAAAAAGTTCATATGTGTGGAATATGAATGAAGAGAAGATAGTTGTCCCGTTTGATTCATATGGGGTCCCTACGGATGACGTCGTAGGATTACTTGACCAAATTCTAGGCCAGCTGGAAACAAAGCCCATTTCCCTTCCTATTTCTTATGATGATTGGAGACATATGCCTCCAAGTTGGAAAAATGAAGTTTTTTATTCCCAAATAAAGGTAATTTTAATACATTATGGTTTAATTGAATGTCATGTTATTAAAATGTTCAAAATGAATTTCTGTATACATATGTTTTTCCACTTTATAGTTGCTGATGTGATAGAATGAAAGTGGATGTTAAAAAATATTGGTAAGAAATGGAAAGACTTCAAATAGAGATTTTGGGGCGATGTCAACGATACTTTTTTGACCATCCAACAAATGTATGAGACACTACCCAATGGTGTACCCAAAGAATAGTGGAAAGTTTTTGTTGACAGACATCGTGATGAGAAGCAGATGGAATTTAAATATATATTATTATATTAACCTCATTTTACATTTATACATGTATATAAATAGGATATTATATTGAATACATTACTATTAAATTGCATTTTATTTATTTTAGGATCTCTCAAGAAAGAATGCATCAAGTCGGGTTAAGCAAGTCATCCCTCACATCGTGGGGTTAAAAAGCTTTTCTAGAAGCCGATCGACTCTGGTAATCTTTTCATTAGTTTAAATATTTATAAGAAAATATTATCTATTTAATATATTAAATTTTTGACTTATCTTTGTTTAATGCAGTCACAGAGTTTAGGGCACGAAGCATCCCGAGCTGAAGTGTGGTTGGATGTTCACAAAAAATCTGATGGAAGTTTTGTTAATGAGCCTGCCAAAAAAGTTGGGGTATGAACTAATTTTTTCATTATAATAACTTATTATCAATTTTTACTATGTTAATATATATTGATATTTGATTTATAGGTACAAATTAAATAACTATGGGATGACAATCCTAGGTAGTCCTACTCAGTCTCCTAGGATGACCCGGTTGCTAATGTCCTTGGGAAGGAGCATCCTGGTAGAGTGCACGAGATGGGTTTGGGACCTGTACCATATGAGGTTTTTGGCAGGACACTGGGGATTACAGTTGCATATACTCCTGGTTATAGTCAGTACATACCCATATATTCTCAGAGAGATATTTTTTCTCTACGAAACACAATTCACGAGCAGGGGGATCAGATATCCTCTTTACAGAAAGTGTTGACTGATATACGTCAGTAGATGATCATATATGCCTCTGGTGGTACTGTATCAACTGGTGGTGAGTAGGTAAATCACAAAAATTCAAAATCATTTAGTTTGAAAACTTTTATTTGTTTTAAGTTTAAATATAAATATGAAACACTATTTAATTTTCAATATAATGTTCTTAGAGGTGGTAACAATAAGTGGAGATGGAGGTGGAGAGGGTGACGATATGTGTTCATCGTCGGTTTTTATATGTATCATGTGTGGCACATATTTTCCACCAAAAATTTTCATGACCTAACATTTTCTTGATTTTTCATGTTTCATTTTATGTATTTTATTGATTTCTGGTGTTTTGTTTTATGTCTTGATTTCTTGAGTGTGGTATGCACCATATATGTCAATTCTTTATTGTGATGATTCATTTTTTATGATTCATTTTTCCTAAATTTATTAGGCTTGTTGGCCCTGGGTGAACATCCCACTTCAAATCATTATAGACTGGTTATGGGGATATCGGTCCTATAATGTGGATATATAAAAGGAATTTCATAGATTCTAGGGAGATTAGTAAAAATTTTAGATATAATGAGAGGCATTGTAACCAACCTTCCATACCAAAACTCTCTGAATACTCAATGAAGGAAATTGATGTTGAATTGATTGTGTGAGGAATCATGAAGCCTATTTCATATTTAGGACACAACAACCTATATCAGCCCCCTACCAAATCATTAACAGAACCAACCATTCTCTTCGCAACAACTTTACCATAGTGAAGAATAGGGAAAAAATAGGATATAGGAAGAGGGAAACTCACCTAAAACTATTAAGGGTTGGTCTCCCAAGATTGAGGTTAAAATATAATGAAAAGGGTCCAGAATTCCTCTTAGGGATATACTTGGGTCATCTAAGAATTGATAGAAATGATAGAAGAATGTGGGGGATTAAGGGTATTTTAGAATATATAGGTGGTTTATAAGATAGAAGACCTTGGTGCAGCCCCATACACAATTACAGAGAATTATTGAAAAGGGAGGGGTCTATGGAATAATGGGAAGGACCTTTCCATAATGAGGCTGGTCAAGGAATCCTATGAGAATTGTAGTTATATCTGTGATGAATATGTGATAAAATAATAGAAGGGGCCATGATATATTCTAGAGATCTATTTCATAGAGCACAACTAGGAAGGGGGTCTTATGAAACAATCCAAATCCATGATTCCACTACCCCAAATTTGATAAAACCCCCAATCCCCCCCCCCACCCCAAAAAAAACTCAACCTCAGACACCATAACACAACCAAGGTGACAATTCCTAATCCATGACCAAAATGGAAGAATAACCCAAACTCTCCCACGAGCCCTAATGTCATATCCTACCAATCCACACCATAGAACTACAAGGACCATGTTGTGACCCTTATCCACAATGTAGCTACAAAAAAAATGGATGTATCACCAAAATCCTCTCTACGCCCCCCCCCCCACACACACACCACAACCAACCTATCCTCACCTTAGTGGCACTCTTTATGGTGAAAATGATATACTCTATAGTTCAATCCCTAGAAAAACATAGTTATTGCCCTAAAATTTCCCTAAAACTGAAGTAACAACTCTCAAAAATTAAAAAAAAATATAAAAATAGTAACCTGGATGTTACAATTCTCCTCACTATAGTAATTTTCTATCTCTGGGAAGTCATGTGGGAGAAAGATGCTCTAGAATCGTCATCTTGTGCATCTAGATGAAATTGAATGAATAGTCCCATCAGGTTCCACTATTCCATGGATTCTAAAATTTCATGTGGTGGAACATTCCTAATAATTGCATTAGTGGTGTAAATCCTCTCTTCCCTAGGGTGTAAGAAATTTCAAAATTGAATTTCTGAAGGTACTCTACCCACCACCTCTATCTGATATTCATGTACTTCTAATAAAATATATTGCTCATACTATTATGATAAAAAAAATATCATGAAAATCCCTCCAAAAGATTGTGTCTCCAATACTTAAGCACATGAATATATGAAAAAATGATAAAACTCATTATAGGGTTAATGTTTATCTTGTGGATAATGTTTAAGAGATTCATAGGTCACAAAAGAAGTTTGACATTTTAGAAAAAGATATTGATCACACCACTTGTCATGTTTTTATTAAATATGAATCAAAATTCCCTTGGTTGTTCTTAGTTAAGCATATCTTTTCATATTGACTGTATAATGTATTCTGTTGGTCTTTTGGTATTCTTGGAATGGTTTTTTTCAGGGCATTGGTACAGAAGCTGCAGAAACTGCTATTTTTTTTTTGTAAATCTGTTTTTAGTGGCAGTTTTAACCACCCCTAACCATAACCAGAATAATTCGCGGCGATTAAAACTGCTGCTAAATGTAGGTATTTTTCTATTAGCGGCGGTTTTAACCATCGCTAAATGTAATCGGAATACTAAGAGGTGGTTTTAACAGCCGCTAATTTTCAACATTTTTCTATTAGTGGTGGTTATAACCACCGCTACGATATTAAATTTAGCAATGGTTTTAACTGCCTCTACAAATGTCCATCTTCTGCATGCAGTTCGCGGCAGTTATGATGTTTTTAGCAGCGGTTTTACCGGCCAGTGGCTAACTTTTTTTAGGGGCGGTTAAAACTACCGCTAAAAAAGTGAGCCACTGCCCTGGGAAAACCGCCGCTAAAAAACATCATAACCACCGTGAACTGCGCAAACTACGACGGTTCCTATAAATCGTCACTAAACGACTTTAACTGTCAGAAATAGTGTCTCAACACACAATGTAGCAGTGGTTTTCGAAAACCACCGCAGAAGCATATAGAGGTGGTTTAAACCACCACCATACCCAAAAATAACTGCCACGAACAATCAATTTTCCTATAGTGTTTCTTTCAAAAATAAATAAAGTATAACATGTGATAATAATTTCTCTCTATTGGATAATTCCTAAATTATCATCTTAGACCCATGTATGCACTTGCAATACTCTTCATGAGTAATTATAAAACCACTTTTGATAATTTATATCTATAAATTATTTAAAGAACACATGTGGTATGACCAAATAATTATTATTTAATAAAACCATAAAATTAACCTTGACAATTGTATAATTGTCCTCTGATAATTTAATATCTTTTTCACTTGGTAATTTGTCTTATAATTTCCCTTGAATAATTTATATAATTATATTCAAATAACTTTCCTTATAAATTATCCTTAATAAATCAACAATTATCTTTGATAATTTTCTTTATAAATCATCCTTTGATAATTTAGTGTAGTTATCTTTTTATAATAATATTTGGATAATCTAATAAAATTATAATTTTATAATTTTGATAATTATATTTGATAATTTTGTGCAATTATCTTTTGATAATCCACACAATTATCCTTTAATAATAAATTTTACTTTGATCATTTCCATAAATTATCCATTTATAATTATTATATAATAATTTCCTATAAATTATCATTTGATAATTCTATATTATTATCTTTTGATAATCTCACTCAATTATCCTTTGATAATTTTTTGGAATTGTCATTTAATAATTCTTGACAATTATCTTTTTTTAAAATTATCGTTTGATAATTTTCTATAATTATAATTGTTAAAATTTCATAATTACAATTTGATAATTTTCAATAATTATCATTGTTAAAATTTGTATAATTATCATTTTATAATTTTAGTAATTTATTTTTGGATATTTTTTTCATAAATTATCCATAAAACAATTTGAAAATTTGGATTGAACTCACCTTGCTTCCTTCAAAAACAAACTTGGGATTAAATCTCTGCTCGTCGATGTGAATCCGATGGAACCGACGATGAGTCAATCCAATCAATATCAAGGGATATATTGAGGTGAGAAGTTTAGAAGAATAAAATAAAATAGCATAGAGATAGAGATAGAGAGTAAGATAGAGGGGATATGGGTGAGAAAATAATGGGCACCCTACCCATGCCATGCACACCACCCCAAATCCAATTTATATTATCTTTTCAGTAATTAATTTAATAACATTTATGAATTGCATCCTGTATTTATTACCCTCTCCTATTGATTCCATGCACCAACCCCATCATCATATTTTGCACTTCATGGACCTATACCACGAGCCTGAATTAAATATCCCACATTAGTCTTGAAAAGATTGCCTCAATTCCATGGTCATGTTGCAGCTAATGACATGTCAATCTGACACTATATGAGAAAGTTATGAATGAAATGGTGTTTTGAAAACAATAATAACAACAAAAACGAAAAAAAATATTATTATTATTATTATTAAATATAGCGCATTAATAATAATATTGACTGGAAATTGACTATTTATTAAAGAAATAATAAAACACAAGAGAGGCCATGTCTAAAAGTGAGGGCCTAGAGAATCGCCTTTCTCAGAATTTTTACAATGATAGGTAAAGACCCTATATAATTATAGAGAATCAAAGTATCTTGAATGATACCTTTATTGGTGGCCGCATCATCCGTGAAATTGCCCTCTCTCCATGTATGCAGAACTCAAATCCCTTGATTGATAAGTATTTTTCACCTCTCTATGAAATAAGTAACCTCCCATGGAGGTCTCCACCTCACCTGGATAAAACCCACCAGCACCATGGAGTCTGACTTGACCTCATCAATCAGAATGTTATAGAACTTGTACAGTAAAAGACCAGAAATCATAGCTCTAGCCTTCGAACCAATCATAGTCCCTAACCCATAGAAGGAACTGAATTCAAAAATAATTGAGCCTCTATAATCCCTAACCAGTCTACCCCCATTCACAAATCTCATCAAGAATGAGTCGTCCATGTTTAGCTTTAGACCCATGCTTGGAACTTTCCACTTGACCCAGGTCCCCAGTCTACTATGTTGAACATCTTGATTGAAACCAGATCATGGAAGAAAACTTCTACTCAAAAAAGCAGAAAAGCTTCATTTAGTGAGAAAATCCATTTCGACCAAAATATATTCTCCTTGAGAAGGTAGCTGAAGGAGACTGATCCATCATTTCTAGATTTTTTCCCAGTATCATGAAGAGTCTAACATACCACTGCAAATACAACCGCTCTTTCCTTCAACTCGGAACCGTGCTGATGAGCCCCCTGGAACCATCCCTCTAATAGCTCTGACAAAGTCTCCCTGTGATCTTGTATGCCCAACACCTCTCTCATAAGGCTCCATAAAAACTTGGCCTAGTCGCTTTCAATAAAAAGGTATTACATGGTTTTCTATTTTGGTGTAGAGAAATAGTGACATCTAGAGGCCAAAACTACCCTCTTCCTCTATATATTATCATCAGTATGAAGTTCCATATTCCTCATCCTCTATACTAGAAAATTCATCTTTCTAGGAAGTTTGTTGCACTACAATTTGAATGTCCATAAGTCAGATCTTCTACTATGATGCACCATGTTCCTGAAATCATGAATGTTGAAACCCCCTAATGTCACTCCAGAAAAAACACACCTATCTAGCTCATCCACCACACAAATGTTATCAAACACTACCTTCTACTCTTGGCTCAGAACTGCTTTGATAAAAACTAGGAAGTTTCTAGCCTCTTTGAAGGACATATGTGGAACTAGATAGCCTGGAAAGAACAGGGTCTCCCCAACCCAATTCGTATTCCATAAGTTAAGGTCCCCATTGCCAACGACCCGCCTATTTTATCCTTCAACTCCTCCAAATGAGATGACATGAACTGATAAAAACCTAACTTTCTCCAAATTCATATTGGACAAACTTCCTAGTCATTGTTGTATTTTCCCTTCATGAACCTCACCCACAGTGATTCCCCTTGGATGATATACCACACCAGTTTGGCTTGTAAAGCATGAATGATTTTTGAAACACTGTGAAGTCCTGTACCAACTTCAACAATGGGTTTCTCCATGCATTTACAAGAGGCTCAATGGAATTGACCACTCTGGTTAGAATCCCACATGAAAGATGACATCAAATTATCTAGCTGAGTAATAGTTCCCTTTGGGGGTTTGATAGTAGATAGAACACGAATTAGAATCGATGTAAGAACACAATTGATGAGAGTAATTCGACCACCAAATGATAAAAATTTTCTTTTCCAATTTCTAATTCTCCTAGTAATCCACTTGATAATATCATAAAAATGATATTTTTAATTATGTCATTGGAAATTGGTACTCCCAGGTAACTCATAGGAAGTGGCCTCTTTTGGATGTCGAGTGGGCCCTGAATTGAGGTGATTTGGCTTATAGAAAATTTATGTGATATAAAGACACTACTCTTACTATGATTGACCTATTTTCCACTCAGATTACCATACAATGTCATGATTTTGATGAGTTATTTAATATAACCTTTCCTGATGTTGACAAAAAATAGAATGTCATCTGGAAACATTAGGTGAGACACCAAGACGTCTCCAGATATGGTTCTAAAATTCTTAATGCACCCTTCTTCCATCCTCTTAATGTTTCTGGGGGATCCTCTTATGCCATAATAAAAATACTGGGAGACAAAGGGAAACCTCGTCTAACCCCACAAACCGATTTTAAGAAACCAAAACACCTTCCCATGAGATTGATTGTAAGCCATGGTGAAGTGAAGCATCTAAAACACAAATCACAACACCACTCATTAAATCCAAATTTTCTCATAACTCTAATTATGAAAATCCATTCTAATCTATAATAAGCCTTATTCATATCAATATTTATCATGACATTGAACTCGTGCGATTTTTTTAAGATCATCCACCATTTCTCATGTTATGCCAATAACTCCCTGAATCGATATTCCCTTCAAAAAACCATGTTGCTCTTCAGAGATAATTATGTTGATTACTAAGAAAAACCTTCTATTGATAATATTATCTAGAGCTTTGTATAAAAAAGACACAAATAGATCGGCATAAACAAGTTCAAGGTAGAAGGATATTTAACTTTAGGGATAAGAATCACCTTGAAAGCACACACTGCTCTGGGTAGCTCACCCCCTCTAACAAAAATCCTTTATCGACTCCTCCACTTGAGATTTGATGATATCCCAAGACACCACAAAAAATGATCTTAGAAATTCATCGAGTCTAAGAGCACTTTTATGGTTAAATATGAAAACAGCCCCTTTGATTTCAACAACTTCTGGAATAGTTGTAAAAACATCATTGTCACGAGCCTCAATCAGTCTCGGAATAAAATTCATGAAAATTTATTCCTTTAAGTATTCTCACTAACTACCATAATTATGATTGGTAGGACCTGCTAAAATATTTTCAAAGTACTTCTGGTCCATCTTACCTACCACATTCACGTCTGTTATGAATGATCCATCCTCTAGTTGAATATCGATCCTATGTGCCACACATTTTTCTTTCAAGTATTACTAAAAGTATGTTGTATTCCAATCTCCCTCCTTGAGACACAAGTCTTGAGATCTTTCTCTGCACATCTGTTCAATCTCTAGAAGTTTAATAGACAAAGTACTTTTCTTCTCAGTAAACTCAACAAAGCAGTCATCATTCCAAACACCCGACGTGCATAAAAGTTATACACCGCCAAAGGTAAACCCCACATTCTGGAGCTAACGATGGTCTTATATTTCTCATATGAAACACCATTTGAGAGAAATTAATAATTTATTAATTAAAAAATGGATTAAATAATTAATTAAATTTAAAAGGGTTCTTTTCATGCGCAAGGTGTCCAAATGTTGGACACTTACAAATGTTATACCTTGCCTAGGGTAAACACTGTGTCCTGGACCCAATGGTGGTATCGTATTTGTCATAAGTCACATTATTTGATAGTTATTAAATTATTTTGAATAAAATACATGAGTGTAAACAAATATATTTAATATTTTTATTCTGCTATCATCGAGGCTCTTCGGTCCTCAGAATCTCACACTAACTCAGTACCTAACTCCGAAAATATTCCATAGAATATTCAAAGATTGTAAACAGGATTTTATCCTCATGAAAAAACTTTAAAACATTTACCAATTTATTTTATTGAAAATTTATATTTTCACATAAAAACAAATATAAATTATCAATAAGGGGGTTTTATTATCTTTAAAAATTCTGGATATCACAATTCTCCCCCTTAATTGAATTCTCATCCCTGAGAAGCACCCCTAGCGGTCTTACTCAAACAACTCATACCACTAAGTTTGAACATAAAAACCCTATTTTCACGTCTCTGTAATAGGAGAAACATTAGGAACATAACAAGTCCTAGATATTCTATGGTATCACACAAAGGCTTCTTTAAAATTCTACCCACAACCCAAGGTATAACCATCCAATCACTAACACTTGTTTCTATCCCTACACGTTAGTCACTATCATTATATATATACTAAAATAATAGCATGATCTGTTTAAATAATTAATTCCAATAAAGATTATATTAAACATCATAACAACACAGATATATCACATATAACAAACTATCCCAAACAGATAGCACAAATCAAGGAATTTAATTAATGAACTACTATGAACCAGAAAAATCAGTATATATATGGCATGTTAAACTAATTTCTTAGTCATGATGCATGAACAAACACAAAATCTCATAAATCACATATAATGTCATGTGTGTCACCTAAGGTAAATTTAATCAATAGTAACAACAGAACACAAATTACCCTATATAGAAGCTCGAAGGTCCACTATGTAGTGTTGTCGAGACACTAATATAGTTCCCCTACCCAAGTCCCAATGTCTTATCTCCTGTCTAACCTATCGCAACCCAAGATAGAGAGAAAAAACTAGTTAGTGAATCTTGATCTCTGATACTATTCTATAAAATCCTGACCCAAACCATCAGGTCCAAGCTAGAATGCTATGTGGCCTCATGCACGTCTCCCCATACGCAAGAGACTTATGACTAGTAGTGAGAGTTTGAGTCTTCTAGTGGGGAGACTGTACCCTCGATATCATGTCATAGGATCAATAATAAATAATAAACAATATAATAAATTATTAGAGTAACATGAAAAAAAGTAAATATTACATACATGTAACACAAATAAAGTAGCTCCCATAAGTGGAAAGCATGTCCAATTTAAATAAAGCATATAAAGTAAATAAATAAATAGTATATCCTTTGAAATATGTCATGTTCTGCTAATAGCTCCATGCTCCTCTGCTCAGAAATCTACCACAGGGTCCTTGCCCTTTTCCAAATCCCTCATGAAATCTACAAGCGCATCAAAATTCCCGAGTATGGTGTAAGTACAAGACTCAATAGGACACCAACAATTCATCCTTAACATGATGTTCTCAAGTATAACTGTATATTGCATAATAATTATCAATGTGTAGCAATCATAAACATATAATCCAAAACCGAGCGGTTATGCGCTAACTAATCCGCCAGAAACCCCCGACTGTACCTACTTCGGCTCCATGATGGAAATGTATTGTATGTTAATAAGTATCCAAAACTACCCACAAGTCTTTTGGTGAGTCACTTGGAATCCACAAGTAATCAAGTGAAAACAACCTACCCATAATCTACAATGCATCAGTTAATACTCAGAATCCACAAGGCATCGAGTATCTGTAACCTACCCAGAATCCACAAGATATATGGTAACACTCGAAATCCATAGGGAATCAGGTTTCAGCCATTTACTATGAATATACAAGGCATCGAGTAGATTCCAAGTTACAAGGTTTTCATGATGTGCCATTTTCATCACCACACATCATACACACACCCCATAAGGTGTAATCACACCACATCGACCACCTATCAAGTATACACATACCAATCCTGCAGAGGAAAACATGACAAGTCATAGCATGATAACAACCATATCACACATTATTAGAAATATAGCATCATCATATAAATCAACATGTGAATCAAACATCATCATGGAATCAAGCTATCACATCAATCTCATGCAATCAATCATACCATATCATGGGCTATACACACATAGAACATAATCATAAGTAAGGTAGCACAACAATCTACGTGATCAACATCAAACATTAATAATAAGATAAAATGTTCTCATGGCATCAAGTGTCATATAATAAGGTTCTCAGGGCTACACACACACATGCAATCAAAATTTGGCATGTTCATCAATATGTCTATACATAAATCATATTAAGGAAACATGTGTAACAAAGCCCAAAATATAAGGAATTTCCTACCTCAAAATTCATCAACATCAATGATAAGGTCCATCAAAGGTGTCATTACCATAACCACGTTTGCACACTAACCAGAAAAATGATCCCACACCAAGGATTCTTAAAAAACCATATATTTTATTTCAAAAATAAATAAAATATAGAATGCGATAATACATTCTATCTCCTAGATAATTCCTAAATTATCATCTTAGACCCATTCTTGTGCTCACAATATTCTCTTCATGAATAATTATAAGACCACATTCAATAATTTATATCTCTAAATTATTTCAAGAACACATGTGGTATGACCAAATAATTATTCTTTAATAAAACCATAAATTTATCCTTGACAGTTTCATAATTATCCTCTGATAATCTAATATCTTTATCACTTGATAATTTGTCTTATAATTACCCTTGAATAATTTATATAATTATATTTCAATAATTTTCATTAAAAATTATCCTTCATAATTCATCAATTATCTTTGATACTTTTCTTTATAAATTATCCTTTGATAATTTAGTGCAGTTATATTTTTATAATCATCTTTGGATAATCTGATGAAATTATCATTTAATAATTATTATAATTATCTTTGACAATTTCATACAATTATCTTATGATAATCAACACAATTATCCTTTAATAATAAATTATCCTTTGATCATTTCCATAAATTATCCATTTATAATTATCATATAATAATTTCTTATAAATTATCATTTGATAATTCTTTATTATTATCTTCTAATAATATCACTCAATTATCCTTTGATAATTTTTTTTGAAATTATCATTTGATAATTCTTGACAATTATCTTATTTTTTAAATTGTTTTTTGATAATTTTATACAATTATAATTGTTAAAATTTCACAATTACAATTTGATAATTTTCCAAAATTATCATTGCTAAAAATTTTACAATTATCATTTGATAATTTTAGTAATTTATCTTTTGATAATTGTTTTCATAAATTATCCATAAAAAATGTGAAAATCCGGATTGAACGTACCTTTCTTCCTTCAAAAACAACCTTGGTATTAAATTTTTGCTTGTCGATGTGAATCCAACGGAACCAAAGGTGAGTCAATCTGATCAATATTGAGGGATATATTGAGGAGAGAAGTTTAGAAGAATAAAATAAAATAGAAGTGATATAGAGAGAGAGAGAGAGAGTAAGATAGAGGGGAGATGGGTGAGAAAATAATGGGTATCCTACCCATGCCATACACACCACCCCAAATTCAATTTATAATATATTTTTATCAATTAATTTAATAACATTTATTAATTGAATCAAGTATTTATTACTCTCTAATATTAATTCAATGCACTAACTCCATCATCATATTGGGAACTTCATAGACCTACACCACGAGCCTGAATTAAATATCCCACATTGGTCTTGAAAATAATTCCTCAATTCCAGGGTCACGTTGCCACTAATAACGCGTCAATCTGACATCGTATGATGGAGTTATGATCGAAAAAGTGTTTTAACAACAAAAATAATAATACCAACAACAAAAAATAGTATTATTATTAAATATCTCATAATAATAATAATAATAATAATAATTTATAATATTAAATCACTTTCATAATTTTCACTATTAATATTATTTTCCATAATTAATCATAATAATAACAATAATTATTATTTTTATTATTAATTATCTCTAATTATTTTCATCATTGACGTTTCAACAAAAACTGTCATTAAATATCAAAAATTTAAAACACCTGTTTAATCCATGATTCAACATAAAGTTAACGATGAAGTGTGTAAATTAAACCATTAATGACATTGTCATGGATTAAAACGGTTAAGAAACAGAGGCTTTTAAAACCTTACAGTGTCAACCATGATGGTGTGGCAGCTTAAGAACATTATTTTCTATTTTTATATTAAATTAATAATTTAATAATTTAATTCATTTATCAAATAACTTGATTTAATGGGCAACCTGACCAAACGCCCGTTGCGTATGAAAGTTATACCCCACCTAAGGTAAACCCCATGTTTCGAACCTAACGATGGTCTAATATTTCTTATATAACACACCATTTAATAGAAATTAATTAATTATTAATTAAAAAATAGAATATATAAATAATTACATATAAAATGCGTTTTATCGCATGCGATGTTGTCAAAAACCAAACACGCATAAAATTTATACCCTGCCTAGGGAAAACCCCATGTTTCGGAGCTAACTGTAGTCTCATATTTCTAGTACAATGCACCATTTGAGAGAAATTATTTATTTATTAATTAAAAATGGATTAAATATTTAATTAAATATAAAAGGGTTCTTTTTGTGAGTGAGGCGTCTAAACGTATGACGCTTACAAATGTTATAATTCGTGTGGGGTAAACACAACATCCTAAACCTAACGGTGGTCTCAAATTTGTCATACGACACATAATTTGAGATTTATTCAATTATTTTGAATAAATTACATGAGCATAAAATGATATTTTTAATATCTTTATTCCACTGTCGCCAAGACTCTTCAAGCCTCATAATCTCACGCTAACTCAATTCCTAACTCCAAAAATATTCCAAAGAATATTCCAAGATTCTAAATGGGATTTTATCCTCACGCAAAGTCTTTAAAAAATTTATTAATTTATTTTATTGAAAAAATATATTTTTATATAAAAATAATTATAAATTATCAACAAGGGGGTTTTATTATCTTTAAAAAATTCAGGATATTATATCTCTCTCAGAATTTTACTTTACCAGTCTTGACGGGTTGGGATATCTATCTGGATGGGCATGTATTTTTATCCTTTACTTTTTAGTTTATATTATCGTACACTTACACACCATATATATTTTTACATGCATGGTTATTCTCTAGATATTTCATCTTTTTATTATTATTCCTCTTCACTTTTGTATTGATATGGTCGGGTGTGTATGTATAGGTATATTAGGAAAGGCCTCCCATATTTTTTTATGCCTTTTAGCACTTGTCACCACACCCTATCCTATGGATGTGGGCTTGGGGTAGTTGCGGCTTGAGCCCCATTGGGTTGAGTCATGATAGATTGGTATCAGAGCAATTCATTCCTCTGGATGGTATCTAGATTAGTCTCCTTATGAGGATTTGGTTGGGACTTAGTGAAATAGTATAAAAGTGTTTTGAGTGAAACTTTCAGGCTAGGGAACCTAGTTATTGTATGGGCGACCGATGTATCTATTCACTAGGACTCTAACTACTTGCTTGTCGACTCAGTATACAGAGACATTGATTGCCGGGATTAATGGTACATGCATCATATATGATTAAGTCCTTTGAGTTTTCTTCTTGAGTCAAATACCCATGTTATATTTATATGTTCATATGATCATGGTGTGTCTTGATTAAATTTTCAGGATGACTCCATGATGATAGCCAGCTAGGTTACCGATTTTGGATCGTGATGACTATCAGATGAGTGATGAGGCCTCAGTTCAGGATACATTTTACAAGATTCTTACTATAGGTGGACATGTACTTTCATCTCCACCTTTCAAGAATTAGATCATACCATAAGAGCAGGATGAGGATATGCGTAGACTTATCAGACTCTATGGGTTCCAGCACCAGAGGCCGTTGAGGTTCCGCAGTGATTCAGATCCCAAGTAGTGGAGTATTGGCTAGAGTTGGTGATTTGTTCCTTCAGGATTATCTAAACACTGACTGATTAGGTGGTTTCATTGGCAGATAGCCTTTCTAATGGAGCAGCTGGGTGCTGGTGGAGTCTTGTTATACAGATGGATTTCCATGGTAAAGGAAGTTTTGTGATCAGGGATCTCCCAAGAAAGGGAAGGGCCCCACAGGGATGTGGGGATGGTAGAGGAGTAGTTGGAGCTCTAAGAGTAGTTTTGGGTAGTTTATGATGCTATGAGATCCTTCCACCACCACCACCACCACAAATTGGCCTACATCAGGCTCAGGGAGCTGGTGGACGAGGCTGCGGACAACTACAGGTGATGGATGATTATGACCAAGTGGTGCATGAGATGATTAGAGGTACAATATGTGTTTATTTTACTCTATATTCAGTATAATAATACACTGGTGTGAGTCATTCCTTCATCTCTTTACTCCTGGTATGAGAGCTTAAGCTCCTAATTTTAGCTTTAGACAAGAAGGTTTATCTTGAGGTTCCTACAGGGAACGCTTTTTCTATATCTTTTATCTACTGACTATACAAGCTATCACTTGGTGGAGAGAGTTTCTCATGGGAACTTTTGGTCATCATGGTGGAACCCTATAACATCATCTTAGGTATGGATTGGTTATCCACGATTCAAGCCCAGATTGACTGTCACCATAGACGAGTCAGATTCCTTCACACTGATGGGATGAGATTCTCCTTTATGGGTGTGAGAGATCTCATGGGAGGGTGAGTAGGTTTTTCAAGTAGGAGTCTATATCCAATCACCCATCATTTAAAGAGTGTATCCCTTGGTGAAACAGGCTCTTTATGTATTTGGATTCCTTCACTTATGTATGATTTCATGGATGTCTTCCTCAAGGATGTTCCAGGACTTCCACCAAGGTGGGAGATTCGGTTTTTCATGGAATTGCATCATGATACCGCTCTAATATTTTTTTAGTGTATCATATAGACCCTACCGATATGCAAGATTTGCGTTTAAAATTGGAGGACCTTTGAGAGAAGAATTTTTTTAGACCTAGTGTGTCCCCTTGGGAATATACAGTGTTGTTAATGAAAAATGAGGATGGAAGCTGGTGGAATTGTGTGGATTATCATCATCTTAACCCAGAAAAAATAAAGAAAAAGTTCCACTTATCAAGGATTTACATCCTCTTTGACCAGTTACAAGGCATGAGATGGTTCTCAAAGATCGATATCTGGTTCAAATAACACTAGTTGAGAGTTCATGAGGTTGATATTCCAAAGCTTGTATTTTGATGTCACTATGGGTACTATGAGTTCTTAGTGATTCCCTTTGGTGTGATGAATACCCCCACAGTGTTTATGGATTTGATGAACCGAATCTTCCAACAATAATTGGACTAGTTTGTTGTTGTCTTCATTAATGAAATAATCATATAATCTACACTAGAGGAAGAGTATGCGGAGTATTTGAGGATAGTACTAGATTTAATTTGGGATCACCAGATTTATGGTAAGCTCTCAAAGTTCCAGTTCTAGATTCACGAGGTTCACTTCTTGAGGCATGTCATTTCTATGCATAGTTTAGCTATAGAACTGACGAAGATCGATATAGCTCTTTCTTAGCATCCACCCAAGAGTGTGTAATAGGTGAAAAGTTTTCTTATCTTGGTGGGGTACTATAAAAGGTTTGTGGTAGAATTATCCAGGATTGTATCCCCTTTTACCACCTTGATATGGAAAGGGAATCTGTTTACCTATACTGAACAATGCCAGAGGGCCTTTGAGGAGTTGAGGTTGAGGCTGATGAGTCCTCCTATTTTGAGACTACCAGAGGAGGGCATAGATAATGTAGTATATTTTGATACCTTAGGAGTTGGGCTCAGTTGTGTGTTTATGAAGATACTGGCAGTTATCACATATGGGTTGAGGTAGTTGAGACCCCATGAGTAGAACTACATGACTCATGACCTAGAGATGACATAATTAGTCTTTTCTCTGAGGATGTGGAAGCACTATCTTCTGGGATATTTCTTTGTGGTTTACTCAAACCATCAGAGTCTCTGTTATGTATTCACATAGTGATACTTGAAACTGAGATAGAGGAACTAGTTGGAGTTCCTGTAGGACTATAACGTTGAGATAGTTTATTCTATTGGGAAGAGAAACATAGTGGTAAATTCCCTTAGCAGGAAGTCCTAGGCATGTTCGATGCAGGAGGCATCTAATTAATTGTCATCCTTATATCTGACCCTGGTTGATCAGGAGGGTGTATCTTTCCTTCAGTCGATGGTGTTTACACCTCTTCTCCTTCAGCATGTGAGAGATTCCCAATTGAGAGACATTTATTGTGATGCCTTACATGTCCATATATCCTTAAGATATTCACCAGATGGATTTTCTAAAGTATGGAATCATGTTATCCTTTTCTAGGGAAGAACGGTGGTTCCAATCATGATATAGGAGGAGGTGATGAGAGAGTTTCACACGTCTACTTTGGATGTATATCCTGGTGTGGTGAATATGTATATAGACCTTCTATGGTAGTTTTGGTGGGATGGTATGAGACGAATCTTGGTTGAGTTCATCTCTCAATGCCTCACCTGTCAATAGGTGAAGGTAGATCACCTTGTTCTAGTAGGTTTGTTTCATCCCCTTGAGATCCTAGAGTAAAAGTGGGATGAAATATCCATGGACTTCATGAAAGGTCTTTTGTAGATAGTGATAGGTCATGATTCCAAATTGGTGATAGTTTATTGACTCATTAAGTCATCACACTTCCTTACTATCAGGGAGAAGAATTTACTGTAGTTTTGGGGGTATATGTTTGTATGAGGTATTTTTCACCATCATGGGGTTCCCTAGACTATTGTCTCTAACCATGATGTACAGTTCATGTCACTATTGTAGAGAGGCTCGTAAGAGGCATTCGGGACACAGATAAGGATGAGTACAACCTTCCACCCCCAAAATGATGGGAAGAACAAGCTCACTATCTAGGTGTTTGAGGATATGCTGAGATATTTCATGTTAAAATTTGGCTAGAGCTAGTAGGATCACTTTCCCATATTAGAGTTTACCTAGAATAATATCTACCACTCTACTATTGAAATGACACCTTTTGAGTCCCTGTATGGGAGATCCTATAGGTCACCCTTATACTAGATAGAGATTTCCGAGGTATCTCTTGTGGGTCCAGAGATGGTGAAACTAACAACAAAAAAGGTCTAGGTCATCCATGGTTGGATGTAGATAGACCATAGTAGACATAAATCTTACATAGATCAAAATCATAGGCCCTTGGAGTTTGATCATAGAGACCAAGTTTTCCTGAGAGTCTCCCCACAATAAGGATTGTGGAGATTCGGTTGGATAGGAAATCTATCCCCAATGTTCATTAGGCCGTTCAAGATCTTGTAGAGGGTCGATAAGGTTTCTTACCACATCTCCCTACCCCCACAGTTGGAGCGAGTGCACGATGTCTTCCACGTGTCACGGCTGAGGAGATGCATGCATGAACCCATGCACATTATTTATTGGGAGAGTTTTACATCAAGGATGGATCAACTTTTACGGTGCACCTAGTGGTGATCAAGGATCAGTAAGGGAGGACCCTATGTGGATGGACCATCCCCTTGGTTCATGTGTTGTGGAAACACGATAGCATGTGAGGGAGATCTTTGTAGTGGGAGAGCTAGGTGCGGGTTAGTATCCCAAGATTTTTTTTTAGTTTTTATTTTTAAGGATGAAAATATTGAAGTAGATAATGATGTAAAGACCTTGTTTTTTTATTGTAATAATTTGGAATATATCTAGAAATATTTTTAGAGCTAGGTGCTGAGATGAGATGAAATTTTGAGTTCTGATGTTCTAAGAGTTAATTTTATAAAAATATAAAATATATTTTATATTACGCACACATGATTTATTAAAGAAAATGGGATAACTATTAAATAGAATCTTAGTTAGAAAATATGAGATCATGGTTGAGTCCAGAACGTGAGGTTTTCCCAAGGTGCGACCTAAAACTAGTCGGTGTAGGGTGCTTGAATATTACAAACATTTGAAAGTGTGTTTAAATTAAATTAAATAAATAATTATTTATTTAATTTAAATGAAATAAATTATAAACCTCACAAAATTCTCAGATATGATGATTTTACAAGTTTAGCTGCATAAACCTTGGGAGAATTGAGACGTTTTAATTCTACCTTTCATTGAAAAATCAAGATCTGGAGACTATGAAACTCTAGATCTAGATAGATCAAGGTGCATAAAATGAAACAACTCCTCTAATTCATTAGAAAGTAAATTCTTCATCAATGAACAATCCAAATTGAGGTAGGACTCATCAATTATTTGATTCTGCCCCTATTGATTAAATTATTGAGCATGATCGATTCTATTTATTGATTTGCATCAATTACAAACCTTTTCATGTGACTGTGTATCATTTTTAATTGGTTTAATATAATTATCACCAAAATATACCTTTTTTAAATACATTGGCCAAAAATGATTTTCCAAAAATGATTTCACTCATTTTTCTTGTGTTTTCCCCAATGTTCTTCACGTTCTTCACTGATTGTCATACGAGGTCTCGATTCGACGTTTCTAAGCAGGATCGAGCCTAAGCATACCCCTGTTATCACATTGTATTTATTTTTGAGGAACGATTTGGTGAACCAATGATGAGAGTGGATGAATCATGGAATAATGGGTGATAGTATCATGAATTTTGGATCCAAGATAATGAAGGTGAAATAGTAGGTGCACAATGCATACAATGAACCCCACATATGATTCAGAATTTGTTTCTAGACACTGGATATCTTGAAATGGTGGTTGAGGGATTCCCCTTAAATTTAGAGTGATCAATAGGCATGGATTGATGCATCAGAGGCAGATTTGAAATTCCAAAGAAGAAAAAACCTGACTATATGTCGTGTATTTTAAAGAGCACACGTTGTTTAGTGACTGTTGGCTATTAAACTAGGGTTTTGAGGAAGTTAAGGATGAAAATACCTGTAGTTGGGCAACATGCCATATATCTCTCCCTAGGTAGACAATTTGTGTGGCTGGCCACATGAGCAGGACCCCGTGTGGGAGGATATGGCCAGACACACGCTGTGTACCAATGTACACAGACACTGCTAGGGACATGGTAAGAACCCCATGTTGAAGGACATGTTGAGTACCAAAGTACATGGACACAATATGACTTAGACAGACATGTCCAGAAGCACAGGCAGGACCCCGAGTGGGTCGGACACACTGTGTAGTCCCTCTGAACGTTGTGTAGTTGTGCATGGTCAGTTATCCTATCCTGAGTTTTTCTCTTTGTAGAATGAGATGGTGGCCTCCTTAGTGTCTTTAGATATATGTTGTGAGGTGTTTTGATCATGACACATTTTTAGGTGGCACTCGATGACAGCAGTGATCAGGAATGATCATTAGTGTGGTACCTCTGATGGACTAGGGAGTGGGTCCTCCATCTATATACTAAGTGATACCCCCTATGGAATTAGGGTGAATGTCCTCTATCTATCTAATGAGTGGTACCCACTATGGAATTAGGTTTTAGGTTATTTATCTACTAAGTGGTACCTCCTATGACATTAGGGTGTTGGTCCTCTATCTACTGAGTGTTCCCCCCTATGGAGTTAGGGTATATGTCCTCTATCTATTGAGTGGTACCCCCTGATGGACTAGGGTGTGAGTCCTTTATCTACAGAGTTTTTCCCCCTATTGGATAGGGTGTGGTTCCTAATTACAATGAGTTTCACTGATGGACTAGGGTGTGGGTCATCTTCTTGATGATTTTTCCCCCTCAGCTGTGAGACATAGTGGTGAGGTGTGGTCCCTCCACACAATTACCTCTATGGATGGACATGCAATATGTTGGGCATAAATTATCAAATATTAGAACTGATGGTGCTCTTTTCCTATCTTGGGTTGTGAGATGGAGATCCTATTCTCTCTCATTTGGGTTTCTTTGGTTTGACCATATATATATTTGTATCCATGTTGTGAGATTTTTATTTGGGTCAAGCTATATGTCTATTCCTACTATGTTTCTTACTTCTCCTCCTTTATCTTTCGGGGCATCCTACTTGATATTTATATACTCACCCCTTCAAGGGATTTTCCCACACATGTCATGTCTTATGCAGATGAAGGACGTGACTATGAATTAATACAGAGGAGCATACGGATACCTAGTACATTGGACCATGTACAGTGGTTAGATATTGGAGATTATGAGCTGGGCTCTCTCAACATTTTACTTTACTTGACTTTTCAAGTTGGGACATCTTTTTGGTTGGGCATGTATTTTTCCCCTTTACTTTTAATTTTACACTATCATACTCTTACACACCCTAGAGGTTTTTACATTCACAGTTATTCTCTAGATACTTCACCTTTTTATTATTATTCCTCTTCACTTCTACATTGATATAGTTAGGTGTGTATGTATAGGTACATTAGGAAAAGGCCTTCCATATTAGTTATTCCTTTCAATTCTTATTTCCACCCCTTGTCCTATGGAGGTGGGCTTGGGGTAGTTACATATTGAGCCCCATTGGGTCAGGTCGTGAAATTATCTCTCCACTCACTTTTATGTACTCAATTCACTTGGACTTCATTTTCATGTCTCGTACTTCATTATTTATCTATGAATGTCCAAGAACAAGTTAATCCCTTTCATGGAATTCATTATGATATTCCATTTGTCTATGTTATAAGACATGATTAGGTAACCCATTTATTTTCTATGTGGTTTTCTAATGATTATGCCTTATGTGTGACTTTTTACTTAGAAAACATATTCATGTACATGTTATGATGGGTAAACCTAGAAAGAGCTCTAATTCATTAGGTAATGTTTATATATCATGAGGTGATATGTATTGGATTAGGGAGTAAACTTAATCCATGACAAGATTCTGTCCAATATGTTATGTTGTCTTGAAAATGAGTCTTGACTTATGCTTATGTGATGTTTTATATTGTTTTCACATTCCTATGCTTCCATGATATTATTATGACATCTTATTTATGTCATGATTTAATATGATTATTCATGATCCTTATCTTCTATGATATCATATTATGTCATTTGTCTCATACGCTATGCTTCGTTATCATACTTACTCCCTTATTGGTCTTTATAAATCACCCCTTTTGTTTATGTATTCCATAGGTTATCCTATGAAATTTTATAAGATCAAAGGAATTTAGGATCTCATTATAAATATTAAAATAAAGATGTTTTATTTTAGTTCAAAGTTGATGTTATATATACCTAGCCTCCCAAAGAAAACTTGCCTCTCAATACTTGGGTTGCGTTTTATGGATTTATTGTTAAAAATCATGAAATAATATGTGTAAGGGGATTGGGTCACTATAGTTGGTATCAGAGAAAGGTAAATTTATTTTTGGGGATTATAACAAAAATAGATTTGTAAAAACCATAGAGATAATTATAATTATAGGAAAATATCCTGAAATTTTGGTGAAGTGTAGGGTGAGTAGTTTTTAAAAAATTACATCTCTATCTAGATACTAAAGTGGATATAGCTCTAGATAGATGTAATTAGGGGTAATAACCTTGAAAGGTCTCATGGAATATTAAATCGACCTATACCTGGTGCACAACAAAGTTATCTTATTACACACCTGGTTTGACACTCTCAAGGATATGCTTTGGAAAATTCACAAACTCTTTACGAACCATTATGAAAGACTTGAATAAATTTTTAGGTTAGAAATCCTAATAGGAAAATTACAATAGATAACCTAGATTAAAACATATAGAATCATAAGTTTGGATATACATGTCATTTATAATTCATTACTTCTAAGTTATTAATTTACTTTTTATATGCTAATTTATTTAAGTGATTTCATCACTAATTTTCCTTTATTTTAACAAATGATTTGGATTAGGAGGAATTGTGACAATGAATAATGTGATAGGTAAGAAGATGATTTTCTTAATGATATACCTAACCTAAAGGGAGTGGGAGATAAAAATTTATGGTATTATGGGAAAAACTAAATCAAGTTATGAATAATAACTTGAATCATGTTGAACTCTATCTTGCTTATATGAAAGTGAAAGTTTTAGTTGATTCATTTATATGATAGAATACTCTTAACTCTAGTGTATATTAAAATACCCTCACTATAGGAAAATGGGTAAAATCCATTAAGAAGATATTCCTCTACACCAAATTCATATTTTTGTGGTGATTTAATAAGCCACTGCTAAAAAAATTGTGAGGATTTAGAGATTTTTTTTAAAAAATCACTGCTAAATTTTATCCATTTATTAAATAGAAGATGCTTTCTTCCTTGTGCCCCCCCAAAATTCTCCCCCAATCACCCCCCCCCCACACACACACTCTCCCCTGATATCCCCCTAACTCGAGCCCTCATCACCATGGTATTTCCCCACTCAATGGTTGGTCAGCTCATTTCCCCCCACGTCGGTGCTAGCCATCGCAGGTGCTCCGTTCCCCCCCCCCAAGATCGAGCCGTTGTCTATGATTTTTTACCCCTTATCTCCTCAAACCCTAACCCTAGACATCATTTCCATTTCTCCTGACCCCCTAGCCCTCACCCTCACCGGTTATACAATTTCCCCTAAGACTCCCTCGCTATCTCCCTCACTCGCATTGCATGCAGGTCTCCTCCCACAATCCATCCCAACTAAAAGTTATATATTATAAATTTTTAAGTTAGTTTTTTACAGTATCTTGGGTATGATATAATTTGAGTTTTATTGTTAATAGTGTGATAAATCCCTCTCTATCATTAAAATAATTTTATTTAATGTATGTTTACTATTTCCATTGGTCTAGGGTAGGTAATTTTATTCATTTATATTTTTTGACCTAACTATCAATTTATGGAAATTTTAAATTGAATTATCCTAGATATAACACTTATTTAAACTAAATGTATTGATTTATATAGAAGTTTCACTTTTCTATTTTATAAATTAGCATATTTTCAAGAAGGGTTTACCTATATGATATATATAATTTATTCTTTAAAAAGGGTCTTTATAATTTTAATGGATTATATAAAGAACTAAAAGATTTTATTATATCATAATTAGAACCATAATTGATTATATGAATTAATATAGATTTTAAGATAATGATCTCAGGGGTTTAAATTCTATTTTTTATTTATCCATGTTTGGATTGAAGTAATGGTGATATTATTTGATTCTACCCTTTATATATTCCAATTTTTACCATATATATAATTTTTGAATCATATGATTTGATATGGTGATATATTGATATGAAATTTTTTATTTATATACATGGATGTACATATGTGACATGATAATATTATAAATATTTTGTTTGATATTTTTATGTTTGGAATTATAAAAATTCATGGGAAGCCTTGGGTATCTAAGTGGGAGTTCTAGGTTCAGGTGTTATAATATTTTGATTTCATTCTACTTGTTCCCATAGTTATTATTTCACTCTAGCTATTAGGATTCACTCTCAATGAGGCCAAGTAAGTGTACATTGGGGTCTGCCGATAGGATTTCATTATACCCTATAGATATGATTATGTGTGAGTAAAGTACTAGATTGTATCATTAAGACCATGAGAATTATCTACTGATGCTTAATGGTTATTTTTATTCTTTGATTGACTTGTTTCACCTTGTAAAAATTATCTTTATTTTCAAAATGAATAGTACATGGATTATTTATTTTCATTAATATCTATTAAAAATATAAATGTATTTTCTTATTTTCTTTCAAAATAACATATATGGTTTATTATATCATTGAAAAATGGGTGCTTGACACTAGTTGACTTCATTTAAAGAGGGGTGTCTTGCCTTCAAAGGTGATTTTATAGAAATAGTTATATTTATAAATTGGTTTTCAATGTGTAGTTTGATAAATGATTTTCAAATAACATTTGAAATGTGGTTTTCTTAATGATTTTATGATTTTTATCTTTCTTTTATTTTATATAATACCATCTATGATTGTTTTCCTTTTTTAACTTTGACTTTTTTAGTACTTATATGAATCTTCCTCTAACGACTTGGGTTGTTTTTTTCACTTCCATTTATCTCTTTTCCTACTTAGTAATACTTATGTGTTTTTGTTTTTTTAATAAATTATAGGCACATTGTGATATATATGGATAAAAGATGGATTACATTACTGAGGAACACACCTTAGTATGCTAAGGGGTTGGAGGATTTTTTTAGATTTTTCAATTTCCAATCGATATATTGATGGGAAAATAATATGTACATGTCCTAAATGTAAATTTATAATATGTTTGAAGATACATGAAATTTATAAACACTTGACATTGAATAAATTCCCTAGTCAATATTTGTGTTGGATTTGACATGGAGAATCAAACGTTACAGAAAGTTTGAGCAATAATGTCAATCAACAGAATGAGATCCCAACTTCTTTGAAAATGGAAAATGAAATGAAAAACCTTATAAATGGTGCTTTTGGTATTGCAGGATAACAATATCAACATCAAAACATATCATAACAACCAATTGAGAGTGCTATAAATAGTAACTTAACAAGTGATATTTTGGGGACTGTAGGACAACCAAATAAAGATTGTAACATATCATTGGATCCTCCTATTGATTATATGGAGACTAATGTAAGAGAGAAATTTACTAAGAAAACAAATTCATTTCATGATTTAGTTGACACTGTAAATCAAGAGTTGTATGGTAGATGTTTAAAATATTCAAAAATTTCTTTTCTGCTAAAGTTGTATCATATCAAATGCCTATATGGAATTAAAAATAAGTTGATGTACATTATTTTGGAATTATTTCATGTTTCATTTCTTGAAGCTAAGATCCATGAGTTTTTTTATGATATGAAAAATTTTGTTAATAATCTTAGTCTGAATTATACAAAAATACATGCTTATCCCAATGATTGTATGCTTTATTGGGGTGAGGATTCAAGTAGATAAGATTAAAAAAATGTTCTTCTTATAGATGTAATTCAATGGGTGATGTTGGAAGTATAAATAAAGATAACAATATAAATAATAATAAAAATAACACACCTATAGATTTTTTGTGATACTTCCCTTTTAATCCTCTATTGCAAATATTATTCATGTCATCAAAAATTTCCAAACACATTAAGTGTAATTATATAGATAATAAAAATGATGGGTTAATTAAATATCCAATATATTAAAAATCATGGAAGAAATTTGATTAATTACATCCATATTTATCATCTAATCCAATGAATGTATGATTGGTATCAGATTCCGATGGATTTAACCCATTTGGGACTTTGATCACCAGTTATAGAATTTGGCCAATTTTTTTATCCCTAACAATATACCTCTATAGATGTGTATACAAAAAACATATTTTATCATTTCAATGATTATTACTAGAAAAAAATATCTATAAATGATATTTATGTATACTTTTATCCTCTAATTGAATAATTACAGGACTTATGGAGCAACAGTGTTGAGACATATGATGCATCTTCTAGAACAATGTTCAAAATGCACATTGCTCTGATGTGGACCATTAGTGACTTCCCTAGACTTGGGAAATTATCTGGTCATAATACTTACATGGGTTTGGATTTTCCTTTTTATAACTTTGATTTTTATCATTAACGACCACCTTATAGTGAAAAATTGTGATTCTTGTGTCATTGATGATTTCTCGATACATCTCATAGATTTCAGTTGAACAAGTCAAAATTAAATGGTTTTATTGACTGTAGACCACCTCCAAAGTTTTTGATCAGTTATGAAATATTTACACAACTTGGAAATGTTGAAATAGAATTTGAGAAGGTTAATAATTTGAATTAAATTGTAAAATGAGTTCTAAGTGCATCATCAAGTGAAATTGGAACACAACAACGGAAGAAAAAAAGTGTATTTTTCAAAATTCCATATTGAGAATTTAATTTGTTGTAGAATAATGTTGATGTTATATATATTGAGAAGAATTTTTGTGATAATTTTATCTTCACATTTCTTAATGAGCATATAAAATCAAAGGACCATCTCAATGCTCAGAAGGACTTACAAATAATGAACATAAAACGCAATCTCTGTCTAGATGAGATGGAAAGTATGATCTAGAAATTTTTTCAATGGAAAATAGGGATAAAGATACATTCCTTTTAATTTTAAAGCATGTGAAAGTATCTAATTGGTATTCAAGTAACATATTAAGGTGTTTAGACTTAAAGAATCATAGATTACATGGATTGAAAATCTATTATTCATATATATTTTTACAATAGTTAATACCATTGGCATTGCATGCATTATTAATAGAAAATGTTACTATAGTTGTACTACAATTTCTCACATTCTTCAGAAAACTATGTGAGAAAACTCTACCACCAGATAATCTTTAAAACCTTTATGAGATATTTTTATCGACACTTTGTGAAATGGATATGATCTTTCATCCATCATTTTTTACTGTCATGATGCATTTAACTATTCATTTGGTCAAGAAAACTAAATTAGGAGGCTCCATACATTATCGACAGATGTTTCCAATTGAGAGGTACTTTTTTATATGTTTTTCATCTTAAGTAAACAATTATTATCACTTCATAAATATAAAATTATGTTTTATTTTTTTTATTTCATATATATCTTGGCCATTTGAAATCAAACATGAAAAACAAATCTCAACCTGAAGGATATGTTTCTGAAGGCTATTAAGAAGAGGAGTGTCTTACCTTTTTTTCTATATATTTTGATGATATTGAGACAAGATTTAATCAATTTTTACATGATAATGACACATCCACTCAATCTCAACTATATGGGAAATCAAAAATCATTCCTATAATTGGATAATCAGTTGGGAGGATCTCAAATGTTACACTGATAAAAATGGAATTATTACAGGCACATAGATATGTGTTTCTGAATAGTGAAGTTGTAGATCAATTTATTGAAGAGAACATGATACAAAAAAAAGAGATGTATGAGAGGGAGAATAATAAATGAGAAAGATATAACAAAATATGTTAATAAAGAGCTTGTAGATTGGTTTTGATGTCGTGTAAGTTCATAAATATTACAATAAATAGATATATTAGGTTCATATATATTTTTTAAATCTAATAATTCATATTAATTTTCATAGATCATGAATATTGATAATTAGGCTGATTTGTTAGAATATTTAAAGTTTCTGGCTAGAGGTCCTCTAAAACAAGCTAGAAAACTCATTGCTTACAATGTCAATGGATTTAAATTTCATACAGTTAGTTAGGAAGAGGGTTTGAAAACACAGAATAGTGGTATATTTATAGTTTCTAAATTTAGATTCTAGGGAAAATTGATTGATATTATCAAATTAAACTACCATAATCATTTTTCATTTGTTTTATTCAAATTCAAGTGAGTCGATATTACTAGGAGTATTGAAAGAGATCACTTAAAATTTAATTCTATGGACTTATATCGCTTGATAGATATCGGTGACCATGAATTACATTATTTTTATATCTTCTCATTGTCAGTGAAAATGGTTTATTATGTGGAAGTTGTCGTGGATGAAGGTTGGAGTGTAGTTGTTCACATAAAACAAAGAGACTTGTATGATATGGGTGATGAAGTAGAAGATTTTTCATCTAAAATTGAATCCCATCAATAGTAATAAACAAACTTATTTTTTCATCATGATATTGAAAATATTAGTCTTGAAAGGGTGAATGAAGTAGATGAAGTAATGATGGAGGAGGAAAACAACATGATTGAAGGAAAAAATGATTGTATGTGTAGTAATCCATTGATTTATCAACCACTTATGTTATATGTGTAGTCAATCATTATCATTTCCATGTGTATTTTGTTTTCAGTATTGTGCATATGTTATCATTTCTAATTTTTTTATGCATGAATTTTTGAAATATATATACTGAAGTTAATTTCATTTGATTAAATAATATGAATACCAAGGAAGAAGCATTTCACTAATCCTATTTGACTCCCAGTTGATGTTCCATAAACCACATCAATAGGTGGTGATCCACCTATCTCCCTCCCTACAAAATCGGAGACACCCTTCATCTATCCCCTTCAGTATCTCTCATGCCCTCCATTTCATCACCATCTGGAACACCCACCTTCTTTGTCCCATCAGCATCTGATACAATCCCTCCCTATTCATTAGGTTCAGTAGTGAGGGAACAGGTCATCACTCTTGTTTCTTTGTGAGGATATTGTAGGGTTATAGTTATATGTAAAATTTTAATGTGAATAAAGTTATTTCACTTTTTAATGCTATTGACTATTTTTTCATAAACGTTGCAAATAATGTTTCTATGGAGAGAAATAGGAACAGTTCATATGTATGAAATCTGAATGTAATGAAGATAGTTGTCCCATTTTACTTTTGTAGGGTCCCCATGGATGATTCCTCAATATTATTTGGTTAGATTCTAGTCCAGCTGATAGCGAAGCTAGTTACCCTTCCCACTACCTATGCTGATTGGAGGCATGCGCCTCAATCTTGAAAAAATGAATCCTTTGATTCCCAGATAAAGGTAATTTTTATACATTATGGTATAATTAAATGTCATTATGTTATTAAATTATAATATTTTAAAAATTAATATATTTATATGGACATTATTCCACTTTACCATTGTAGATCTTATAACATGAAAGTGGACATTGAAAAATTTGGGTAAGAAATGGATGGTTTTAAAATGGAGATTATGGAATGAATTAAATGATACTTTGTTGACCACTTAGTATCTATATGATAAGGTTCCCTAAGGGGTACCTAGAGAGAAATGGAAGGTTTTTATTGATATCCATCATCATGAGAAGTATGTGGTATTGAAATATATATTATTATATTAATATCATTTTACATACATACATGAATATGATAAGGAGATAGAATTTAATACATTATTAAATTACATGTTATTTATTTTATAATGTTTCAATGAAAAATTCATCATGTCTAGGTAAAAAAATCATCCCACACATTGTCGAGTCAAATATTTTTTCCAAAAACAGAGAAACTATGGTAATATTTTCATTAGTTTAAATATTTATAAGATAACATTATATATTTCATATATTAAATTATTGATTTATCTTTATTTAATTCATTCAAATAATTTAGGGCACCAATTCTCCCAAACAGAACTTTGGTTGGATGTTCATAAAGAATATTATAGGAGTTATGTTAATAAGACCACCAAAGAAGTTGGGTTATGAATTTCTTTTTCATTATAAGTCACTATGTTAATATGTTTTGGTTAAAATATTATTGATATTTTATTTATAGTTAAAAATAAAAAAACTATTGGATTCCAATCCTATTCAATACTTCTCGGTCTTCCAAGATGATCCTGTTGGTCAAGTAATTGGGAAAGAGCATCTTGACCACGTGTGCAGGATGGGTTTGGGACCATTACCATCAGAGGTATTTGGAAGAACACCAAGAATTGTAAAAGAATATATTCTTGGTTGTAGTTACTCCATACCTTTAGATTCTCATAGGTAGTTTTTTTCAATGCAAATCAAAATTCAAAAACAAGGTGAACATATAAAGATGTAAGATCCAAAGGTTGTTTCTCTATAAAAAGCATTGATTGAATTATATCATAAGACAATAGGATTTTTCCTTGGTGATATTACCTAGATGGATGGTAGTGAGAAGGTAAATCATATAACTTCAAAATCATTTAGTACACAAAATTTTATTGGTTTTATCTTTAAATTTAAATATATAACACTGTTTAATTTTCAGCATAATTATAATGAAGGTTCTGTTAGTAGGGAGTAAAGATGGAGACAGAGAGGGTGTCGATCAAAGTTCATTAGGTAGTGATTTAGTGTTCACATTGGATTCGGATATTATTTTTAACTAAAATTGTGATAGGATAACAGTAATATAGTGATTCAAAACCATGTTGTGGTTTCTAGTACGGATATCTATATTTCCCTTACATTTCATGAAAATATATATGCTTGGTTCATTTTATATGTTTTATTATGAAGTTTAACATATGATTTTTTTCTTTGAATATTTTGTAGATGATAAATCATGACACCCCCATGAAAATATTATATTAAATATGATATAATTATAAGTATTTTAAATTTTTATGAGTTTTCAAATTTAACTTTGATTTTTTATAGGAATTTTTTAATGAAAGGTTTCCATATGGCTATGTGTAGTTGTGCGTAAAACCTTATGTTTGGGGAAAAACCATGTATATAAATCTTACCTATGGGATTTCCCTATGACACTAGGTTAGTGCATGACCCTGTGAGTTTGATTAGTAATCGTTCAAAAATATATACACATGAGGATTTTATTTCAAATTGGAGTAGTGTCCCATTGAATAAACACATCCCCAAATCTCTATAATTATGATATGATAATTCATTGAGTTCCTGAAACCATCTAGATGAATCTATGGAAAATTTCCTCCAAAAGAAAATATGCACTGAGTTATAATCCTCTAACTTTGTTGAATTCCTATAAATAGGTTTTTGTATATACCATGTCCATGGTCTCACTCCACATGGTCATTTTATTTTTATGACACTATCCCCAATGATCAATAATCCTAGAGCTACGGATACAAAGATCTCCAATGAAACCATTATAATAAACCTCTATCTGTAACTACACCTTCTAGAATGTATAATACTATCAGAATTATGAACTCCCATTGATCATTACTCTATGTGAACCATGTAAACAAAGTACATTTCTACCACTACATACATCCTAGTCTCAACCTTTCAAGAGTCCACCTCCATCAAGAAATTTTTATTTGTACTGATCTGATCATATTCTGGTGGTTTTATCCATAATGATTGAAGAAATAAAAATATTTATCACCACTACTTCAAATATTCATGTTATATAGACATGGGATATCGATCTCGGGTTTTAACATGGTAGTGGTTAACTTCTCTAATACTTTGATGATAATAGAGAAATAAATTCCAAAATTTTGATCTTGAATAGTATATTTAGATGATACTTCCCCCAAAAAACTATTCCTATATGTAACTCCCATTCATTTTTCTTGGTTAGTCTCCTAAAATTATAGGTAAATACATCCATATGTATTTTCATAACTCTGTATTTCTATGAGATCTATTATTTCATGGACCAATATTATAGTCAAATTCATTCATCATAGTTATTCTTGATGGAGGTATGTTTAAGTATAATGGATCCTATTATTTTATTAGATCTTTTCAAGTTTTGATTCCTTTGATAAAATCATTATGGAACTTGAACACCTATCACAACTTCTAAAGACCACACTCGCAAAGGATGGAGAGGGATCTGATAATCTTAGGCATGAAAAGGATGGAAATGGGAATCATAAAGGAAGGCATATAATAATTCCTTTATCAAATGATTTATCATCCATACCTTTTAGAGAAGGTAAATGATACTCAAAGGGATGATGTGGAAATACAAAAGAAGGTGGAAGTTATATGAAAATGGAAATCCTTAGAGTTTAAAATTTATGAAAAAGGGGTTGTAAGATTTTGTTCATGACTATGTGTATCATCAAAGCCCAAGATAAAGAAGGATCTATTGAATGATGTACATAACTCACCCTTATCCATCTACCCAGTGATCACGAATATGTATAAAGATCTATGAGAGCACTATTGGTGGGACAACATGATGAAGGAGATTGGGAAATATACATCAAAATTCATGGTATATTCTTAAGTAAAAGCTAAAAGGAAAAATTCCAAGGGTATGATGTAACTATTACCCATACCCATATGCGAATGGGAGAAAATCACTATGGATTTTTCATAGGTCTTCTAAAGTCATCCAATGTGAATAATTGCATATGGGTTGTGGTGGACGGTCTTACAAAGATTTCTCATTTTATTTATATTTCATAAGACTTCTCAATCAATTAACTTTCAAGGATATACATTAGATAATTGGTAAGGCTGCATGGACACCATTATTGATTGTATTCGATCAAGATCCAATGTTTACATCCAAGTTCTATAAAAGTATCCAACATTTTCTAAACACCGAGTTAAACTTTAGTACCTATTATCACCCCCAAATTGATAAATAATATGAGAATAATATCCAAACACTTGAGGATATTTTGAGAGCATGCTCGATAAACTTAAAAGTGGGATGAGAGAAACATCTTCCTCAGGTCAAGTTCTTGTACAATAATAGCTTTCACTCAAGCATCTAAATGCCTTATATATGAAGCCCTTTATAGTAAGAGATGAAGAACACCGACATGATGTGAGGATGTTGGTGAATGTAAGATATTGGGACCTTAGATAATCAATGAAATGGTAGAAAAGGTCAAGACCATTAACCAACACATCAAGAAAAATATGAGTCGATAAATGAGCTATGATGATATCCATCATAGAGACCTGGAGTTTGTGGTTAGAGATAAAGTGTTACTCCACATATCTCCATGTAGTAGAGTCATGAGTTTTGGGAATAAGGGAAAGTTAAGTCCCAGGTACATCATCCCCTTTGATATTCCTAATCACATCAATGTTTTTCTTATCGACTTGCACTCCCACCAACCCTATCTCAAGTAAATGACATGTTTCATGTATCCCTATTGAGAAAGTACCTACCATATCCATCATATATACTCAGTCTGAAGGTGGTATAGTTGGAGAATGATCACTCTTATGACGATCATCAGTGATGATATTGGACTTTAAAGAAAAAGTTCTACACAACAAAACTACTCAAAGAATCAAAGTATAATGGTTAAACCATAAGTACGAGGAGGCAACATAGGAACCCAAGGAATAAATGAAGTATAAGTACCCTCACATATTTTCACTTTGGTATGAAAAATGAAATTTTGAGGATGAAATTTCTTAAGGGTTGAATAATGTTATGACCTGAAATTTTATCAATGGAATTTCCCTTCTAATTATATAATTGTGTCATATTTAGTAATGTATCATTATATAAATCACATGCACCACATGATAAAACCAACAACAAGTTATTATATTAATTTGAAAATTACATTTACAAAATAAATATGTAAATATGAATTGAATTTGTTATAATGGGACAAAAAAATAAAATAAGATAAATATAATATGAAAATTTGGATATGTTCGATCCTCCTGAATAATCACACTCACAAAAAATACTGCAGAAATGAAACAGAATATTAGTAATATAGTATTAATTTTGAAAATGAAAAAATATATATCCTTGAGAAAAAATATAAGTGAATGAATAATGAATGAAATATGAGGTATTTGTAGAAATTAGGGAACTTTTATGACCATTATAAATCTAACCCCTAGAATAGAAATCTAACCGTCAAAATAGTAATCTGACCATTATGAATAGTAACATAACCATTGGAATAGTATTACCAACTATTGAAGTTTAAAACAATATTTAGGTATATTATAAAATGAAAATATTATATATTTATATTGTGATACAAGTAAATAAATTATTTTTAAATGATAAAACAAGTGTTTGTATTTTTATAAAACATATATGTTTAATTTAAATTTTTATAAAAAATATAAAGATATTAAATAAAATTTATTTTCATAAAATGGTTTTACAAAAAAAATTGACTTTAATTATAATGATAATATAATTTTATGAGACCATAAATAATTTTTCAAAGGGTCATAAAAATGACCATAATATTAAAATTAGTACTTTTCAAATAAATAAGGATTTTATTTAAAAATAAAATTTCTCATATCTTGAAAATTATTTTCATAAAATAAATTTAATTTTTAGAATATACATGTTGAAAAATGGTTCAGTTTATTTTTTAATACTTTTATAAAATAGTTAATTTTTTAGTGAATAGTGAAATAGAGTAAAATGTAATATTCAACATTATAAGTTAAATACATGATTAATTGAATAAGGGATGATATAATAAGCCATTATTTTAAACTCACATGAAACATTTACTATATATAGTCACAATATTCCCCATTATTTATAGTATTGAATCAAAATAATAAACTAATGAATATAATATTCAAAAAACACCCTCCTCATCCCCTTATAAATATCACCCCTCACCACCCCTTCTCCTCATACCTTATAAGCCTTAGAGATTATACAAAATATGCCCAAATATCTACTCATATATATATCACATATTTAGAAGGTTTTTTCTCATGAAAATACCAATCCAAGGTTTCTTAAGTGGAATCCTAATATGAGACATCCAAAGGAGAAAGTAATACCCTCAACTGAGCCTTTTAATTTTTCTTTCTTATCTTACTTTGAAAAAATTTCATACAACATGACATAATGACTCCAGTATAATACATATTATTTTATTTTATTTTTTAAATTGAATATATATCCTCCATTCACTTCTCTTATCTTCTCATTCTAAAAAAGAAATTGTTGCACACAATATGGATGATTCACAACATCCATAAACAACATACTTCATTTTTCTCCACCGCCTCCAAGGATGGTTATAAAGGTATTATTTTGGTTAAATATGATTATTATAAGTATATTATAACTTATTTCAAGTTTTTTAAGGTATTAATTAAATAAAATTAATCTAGTTCATGGTGGACTATAAAACCGCCAAAATGAACTAACTATATAAAGACAACATTTATACTAAATGAATCATCTCAATGTCAGAGAAAATATATATATTGGGGGACATTTAAATTTAAATAAGGACATGAATATAATTTCATTTCACTTCTGGAGTTTATTTCCATTTGACAATAACTTCAATCATTATCCATAAGTGATCTGACCTTGGAACTATGAAATGAACACCCTCAGAACAACAAAACTAAACTTTATATCTCATTGAAATTGTTGTAAATGAACATAATGTAATTATAGTAAATAAAATATAGATGTAAAATTATATTAATTAAGTAATTAATGAATCTAACTTGTTTATTCAAGAAATTTAGTACAAGTGTATAATGATTCTGTACTTAAGGTAAGGGATCTCTCTGAACCGTCATATTTTCTTTAGGATATGATTTCTCTATATTTTTCCCACTTTATCTCTCTGTTATCCTTATTTAATTATTATATTATATATATATATATATATCCTAAACATATTGACCTAGTTTAATTCAATTTTTATTTATGGTTATATGCATTTTTTAAAGGTTCCCTTCTTAATTTCTTTTGTTAAGCAGATCTGATTAAAGAGAACTTCTCTGTTTTCTTACCTCATTTCAAGTTCAAATCGATGGAATTTTTTTAACCATCCCTGGTTTCTAAAAAAATAATTTTATTATGGAAAATAATTTTAGTTTATTTTTATTTTTATGAAAATTATTATGCTCTTACCCATTTTAATGATTCTTTACCCTTTCTCCTAAAACCTCACTTAAAAGGAATATTTCTAAAATTATTTCTATACTGAAATTTATGTATTCAAATCACTTAGACTTCATTTTCATGTTCTATAATTATTTATTTATCTAAGAATTTCTAAGGATGATTTAATCCCTTATTTCATGGAATTCATTACGATATTCTATTTGGCCATGTTATAAGACATGATTATAAAACTCATTTCCTTTCCATGAGTTTTTTTATGCTTATGTCTTATGTATGATTTCATTATGTGGAACACATATTCATATACATGTTATGATGGGTGTGCCGAGATAAAACTCTAATGAATTTAGTAATGTTTATATCTCATGAGATGATATGTATGGGATTAGGGAGTAAACCTAATTAGTGATAGGACTCTGTCCACCATGTTATGTTGTCTTGGCAGTGAGCCTTAACTTATGATTATGTCATGTTTTATATTGTTTAAAAATTAATATTCTTACATGATCTTGTGATTTACTCTTCTTTATTTCATGATTCCATATGATTTTTCATGAGAATTGTTTTTATGATACCATAATAAGGAATTTTTCTCATATGTTATGCTTTATTAGCATGTTTACTCCCTTAATGGGCTTTATAGATCACCCCTTTTGTTTATCTGTTCCTTGGGTTATCCTATGTTGTTTTATAATATCAAAGAGATTTAGGACGTCATTATGAAGATTAAAATAAAAGTTTTTTATTTTAGTTAAAATTCAATGTTTTATATACCTAGTCTCCCAAATACACCAAGCCTCTTGATCCTTAGGTTGTGTTTTGTGGATATTTGTGTTAAAAATCGTCTAATAATATGCATAAGAGGATTGGATCACTATAAAAAAAATATTTATCTTTAGGAATTCTTCCCAAAATAAAAATCAAAATCTTTCCCTTACACATTCCCATCAATGTTTCAATAACTAATCATTGTATGGAAAACATATTTTGATTCCTGATACATAATATTTCCTTATCACAAAACTTTGGAAATTCTTGAAAAGGAAGGTACATGTTTATTCATTTGAAAGGTTTCCAATTTCTAATAGGTTAGCACAAATCAGGCTTTTCATCTTCCATAAATTTCACAAATAAATGACCAATTTTCAATCTTGTAATAAATTGATAACACATGCATATAATATATCCTAAGTGGATGGTAACATATGCACTAAAAAAAGGGTATGTAGCGGTGGTTTTTTTGTGGACTAGTGGAGGTTTAAACTTCCATCTACTAGTATTGTGATGCTTTAAAAAACTATTGAATATTGCATGGTCACTAGTCATTTAGTGATGGTTTCAATAATTTAGCGGTGGTTTTAGTATGTGTCATTTTTTGAGTATTCAATAGCGGTTTCTGTTTTATTTAGCGGCAGTTTTTTTATAAAAAAAATATCTTGGAGAAATATTTAAAAAATGTAAAGAACCACTGCTGATATGTTCGGTGGCAGTTTGTTTTAGTGGCAGTTAATCATAACTGCTTCTAACCATATTTTATTTAATGTATTTAGTGACGGTTTCTAAAAACTACCGCTAAATCATATTTTTTTTAAAAAAATTAATAAAAAACTATAAATATAAAAAGAGTGGAATCAAATAAACTAAAACATGAATAGATGATAAACCCTCATACATAATTTATACATCCATACCAAATATACAAACATCCACGGTTATAATAACCTCAATCTCAGTCAACCAATACATTTGTCAACCAATACATCTGTCTACCTCCACTGCATCCACATAATAACCAATATACATCCATGTCATGACCTCCACTACATCTATTTGCCTCCACTAAATCTCATCAACTAAAACTGACCACATAATCTCATCAATATAACAAAAAAAACTAAAACTAAAACTAAACATAATAGATCATAATTACATAAGAATAATTGATAAAATTTTAACATACCATGGAAACTAAGAACCGTCATGACTACCTTCTGAAGAATGTCATGGATCAGAATAGTCAACCTCATGCATACTTCCAACATCTACCACCTTTAATGAAAACCATAATATTTAAGAAAATAAATTCAAAAAAGAAAAGACACATAATATATTCAGAATTCTACACATAAAATTTTTTATTTGGTTAGTCAAACAGAAGGAATTTTAATATAAAAAAATAATATATAATGAAAAACACTTTAAAAACATAAAATTACTTATTTAATATATGATTGAATGCTTAAAACTGAAAACGGATAAGTAAATATTCTAATTTATTTTTAAAGCGATGAGTGGTGTGCTTAAAACTTTACTTAATAATATAATTTTAAAGGCTTTGATATCACAGCATGTCCTATATTTCAAAAATAACTTAGCAGTGGTTTTCCAATGATTTGATGTCAATCTGTTGTTGTTTGTTATGGTTCTGACCGTTCCATGCATGTTTTAGTGTTTTAAAACATTAAAAACTCATTTATGACCATAATAGGAAAATCGTTATTTGGGATGACATTCCATCAGATTCTACATTTCAAAATTAAATATATGGTTTTTTTCCCCTGATTTTAGGTCAATCCTACATTTTTTACCTTGTTTTGACCCCCAACACTTATTTTTAAAGGTTTTTGTAACTTTAAGAATTGGTTTATAAGTCATTTCGACCACAACACACATTATATTGATGTTTTTTGTGCATGTACACATAAAAAATATCTCATAAGTGGTTTTCCAATGAGTTGATGTTAATATGTGGTCATTTTCTATGGTTTTGAATGTTTTACGCATATTTTAGTATTTTAAAACACTAAAAATTCATTTATGGACATAATGGAAAAACCGTCATTCGGAATGACATGTAAAAGGTTTCTACATTTCAAAATTAAATATATGTTCATTGTCCCCTTATTTCAAGGAAATCCAACATTATTTTTCTATTTTTGACCCCCCCCCCAACACTTGTTTTTTAAGGTTTTTATACCTTTAAGAAGTGGTTACTGAGTCATTTCGACCACAACACACGTTAGATTGATGTTTTTTTCATGTACATGTCCAAAATAACTTATAGGTGTTTTTATAATGATTTTAGGTCAATATTTGGTTGTTTTCTATGATTTTGATTGTTCCACGCATGTTTTAGTGTTTTAGAACACTGAAAACACATTTACGACCATAACGTGAAAACCTTCATTCGGAATGATGTGTCATCAGTTACTACATTTCACAATTAAATATATACCCATTTCCCCCTAATTTTAGGGAAATATGACATCATTTTCCTAGTTTTTACTCCTCAAGACTTGTTTTTAAAGGTTTTTATACCTTTAAGAAGTGGTTATTGAGTCATTTTAACCACACCACATGTCATATTGATGGGTTTTAGTCTTATATATGTAAAAAATAACTGATAAGTGGTTTTCCAATAATTTTATATCAATATTTGGTTATTTTATATGGTTTTGACCGTTCCATGAACGTTTTAGTGTTTTAAATCACTAAAAATGCGTTTACAGCCATAACGGGAAAACCGTCATTCATAATGAAATTTTTTCAGTTCCTACATTTCAAAATTAAATATATAGTTGTTTTCCCCTAATTTTAGGGCAATTTGACATCATTTTCCTATTTTTGGCCCCCCCAATTCTTGTTTTTAAAGGTTTTTGTACCTTCAAAAAGTGGTTATTGAGTCATTCTGACCACACCGCACACCATATTAATGTGTTGTCTACACGTACACATAAAAAATAATTAAGAGGTGGTTTTCCAATTATTTGAAATCAATATATGGTCATTTTCTATGGTTTTTATCATTCCATGCATGTTTTAGTGCTTTAAAACGCAAAAAACACATTTACAGCCATAATGAGAGAAACGTCATTCATAATGATGTTCCATCAGTTCTTACATTTCACAATTAAATCTAAAATCATTTTTCCATGATTTTAGGGAAATATGATGTCATTTTCTAAGTTTTTACCCCCCCCCCCGAAACTTGTTTTTATAGTTTTTGTACCTTTAAGAATTGGCTATTGAGTCATTCTGACCACACCACACATAGGATTGGTGTGTTTTCTATGTTTACACATAAAAAATAACATAGTGGTGGTTTTCCAATGATTTGGAATCAATATGTGGTTGTTTACTATGGTTTTGACCGTTCCACACATGTTTTAGTGTTTTAAACACTAAAAACACATTTACGACCATAACAAGAAAACCATCACTCAGAATGATGTGTTTTCAGTTCCTACATTTCAAAATTAAATATATGATAACTTTACTCTAAGTTCATGGAAATATGACATCATTTTATAATTCCCCCCCCCCAATACTTGTTTTTAAAGGTTTTTATACCTTTAAGAAGTGGTTACTAAGTCATTCCAACCCACCACACATCATATTGATGTGTTGTCTATACGCGCACATAAAAAATAACTAATTGGTGATTTTACAATGAATTTATGTCAATATGTGGTCATTTTCTATGGTTTTGACTGTTCCATGCGTGTTTTAGTGTTTTAAATCACTAAAAACACATTTACAAACATAACAAGAAAACTATCATTCAGAATGAAGTTTCATCAGTTCATACATTTCACAATTAATCATACATTTTTTTCCCATATTTTAGGGAAATACAATTTTTTCCTAGTTTTTTACCCCCTAAAACTTTTTTTTAAATCTTTTTTCCCCTTTAAGAAGTGGTTACTTAGTTATTTCAACCACACCACATATCATTTTGATATGTTGTATGTTTGTACACATAAAAAATAATTAAATGGTGATTGTACCATGATTTAAAATCAATAAGAAATAATTTTTTATTATTTTTATTATTAAACATGCATTTTAGTGTTTTAGTACACTAACAACGTATTTACTAGCATCACTGGAAAACTGTAACTTGGATTGACGTTGCGTCTATTCCTACATTTCAAAAATTAATATTTGGTTTTTATCGTATGATAAAATTTGAAGTCATTAAATATTTTTTTTAAATTAAAATTTTATAATTAAAATATTATTAATAAAATTAATGATTTAGCACACTCTACCTGGTGTTATACTGTTTCACACCCTATCTAGTCACACCGCCCATCGTGACCTATGCAGTCACACCACACATCATGCTCAATCTACCTCGCACCTACACCACATTTTTTATCAAATGAACTGAGTGCTTGAAGCTGATACAAGAGGTTCACTAAAAATAAATCTGGTCTATGTGGTGGTTTTTTTACTACTGGCAGTGGTTTAAACTACCAATACATTATTTAGTAGTTGTTAAGTAAACTGCCATGTATTTTATGGTCAAAAATCATTTAGCAGTGATTTTTATATTTTATTAGTAGTTTTTATATGTTTTGTTTTTTGGGTAATCATCGGTGAGTTTTTTTCAGTTGGTGACAGTTTTTTTAAAAAAAACAACAAAAAATAACTTGGTTAAAGTTAATGGGAAAGCTCACCATCTTGCAAGCAAGCCACCCAATAATCTTCCAATATATTCTGACAGTGTCACAATCTCACTAGTAGTCTTGGGTACAATAGAATGACTATGATCCACAAAATATGATGGCAGTGGTGGTGTGCTCTGAGATACTGATCGGCTAGGATCCTGAATTTTTTTTGTTCTCGACATTCCTGCATTTCAAATGTTTAATGTATATTAAATGTATAAAAAATGAAAAACTAAAATTTTTACAAAAAACAAAATAAATACAAGAATAATGTATATGTAAAAAAACACTTATCAATGAGAAATTTTAATATATATTTATTAATAATTTATAAATTCAATTATCTTCATCTTTATTATCTTAATTGTTATCAAACTCCATTGCAAAAATTCCTTTATTTTCACCCTCTCTTAAAAGTTCTACTGTTTCAATATTTTTAGTAAAAAATTATTCAATGTTTTGTGGTTGATGAGGTTCACTGTCAAAAATAACCAATTGATCTTCCTCTCCCATATCATATAAGTCTCTCTAATTTAAGTGTATAAAAACACTCCAACCTTCATGTATTTAATTATCCACAAAATAAACCATCTTCACTTGGGAATCCAAGATAGATGGATAATGTTTTTTATGATCACCAATATCCATCCAATGAGATAATTTGACAGAATTAAAATGTAATGAGTCTTTCATTATACCCCTATCAATTTTGACCAACATGCATTTGAATAAGACAATTGAAAATTGGCCATGATAGTTTAATTTAATTATATCATTCATCTTACCATAATATCACACCCCTACAAATGTAAATACACCACTATTCTGGGTTTTCAAGTCTTCTTCATTATAAATTGTACAAAACCTAAATCCATGAATATTGTACATATCAAATCTCTTAGCCTTCCTTAGAGGACCTCAAGACAAAAACTTAAAATAATTTAATATTTCAGCTCTATTTTGAACATTCATTATCTATAAAAAAAGATATAATTTGTTACTTTTAACATAGAATATGAATATGAGTATATACTTACATGACGGGCAAACCATTTGTCAAGATCCTTATTAATAGATTTTGTTAATTCCAGCTCATTTCGAGCTTGACCCCTTAGTCACCTCTTTTTTTGTAGTCACAATTATTCTATAAATGTATTTGTAATAACACTATTTAGTAGCACATATCTATGTGATTGTAGAAACTATAATTCAGTCAATGTAAAATTTGACCTCATTCAAATTGGTCATATAATAGTTGGAAATATCGGTGATTGATTTTTAGAAAGAGAATTAGTGGAAATGTCATCAACACATCCAAAAAGATTAAATCTAGTCTCAATCCCATCAAAATACCTAGAACATAAGGTAAAGTACTCTTGAACTATGTAATATTCAGTAATAGAGCCTTCTGGTTGAGCTTTATTCCTCTCATATTATTTCAAATAACCTAAGTACATGATGGAAAAAATAAGAAAAATATTAAAAATAACACAATGATTTGATAAAATCTAATTCAAAAATGAAAATAAAAAATATATCAACATGCCTCTCTATTAGATACATCCATCAATAGTATATTGGTCCACCAAGTTTAGATTATTCAACCAAATGAATAGTCAAATGAATCATTACTGTGAATAATGAAGGGGGAATAACATCTCTAAAGGACATAGTGTGAAAACAATTATTTCATGAAATTTATCGAGCTCGGTTGGATTTAGAGCTTTTCCAAAAAGATATTTGAAAAAGGTACATAACTCAACTAGAACTGTAGTAAATTTTTCAGGTAAAGTATTATGAAAATCCAATGGCAACAACTGATCCTTCAAAATATGTGATTCATGACTTTTCAATCCATGTAACTTTTAATTTTGTAAGTCAATGCACCTTTATATGTTACTTTAATATCTATTTGGAACTTTTAAATTCTTTAAAGTTTGAAGGAATACGTCTTTCTCATGATTTTTCATTGTAAAAATAGCCAAAGGATACTTTTCATTCTCATTTTCCCACAAACCATGCTTTATATTCATTTACTCCAAATCCTTATGAGCATTAAGGTGATCCTTTGATTTACCCTACTCATTAAGCACTGTAAACATTATATCATCACCGATGTTCTTCTAAAAATGAATTATGTCAAGATTATGATGTATCAAATTAAACTCCCAATAAGTAAGTTTTAAAAATATAATCTTTTTCTTCCATTGTAGTGTTCTAGCTTCTTCTAATATTGTACCTCATTCCCTTTTCCCCCTTCTTTAAATTGATGAAATTTTTCAATTTCTTCAGTGACATTCATTAATTGTCCCAAGATTAATAAACCATATAACCCCTTCAGTGACTTTCTCATTTCAATATCTTCATTTAATCATGTCTTGTTAAACGTGAATTTATGATATGCATCAAGAAATCAATGTTGACACATAAAACACCATTTTCTTCTATGAGGTAATCATTGAGGTTCAAAATCAAAATTACAAACTTGAAAACCCAAACTAGTATGAGTGTTCCAACCAGATAAATTTCCTAATCCAAGAAATTTGCTAATTTTTTACATTAAAGCATCATGTATTTTGAATAGTTGTATCGTTGAAGCATCATATGTTTCCATGCCATCATCCCATAATTCTCGCAATTATTTGATTAGAGGTTGAAGGTATACATCAATGTCATTTCTGGGAATTTTATTTCTAGGAATAATCATGGAAATAATGAAATAAGTCTTCTTCATACACATATATAGAGGTATATTATAGGGGATCAAAATAATTTTCCAAATCCTATAATTTGTACTTAAAGTACAAAAAGGGTTAAAACCATCATAAGACGTTCCCAAATGTACATTCCTAGGATCCAAAGAAAAATATAGATATAGAAAATAAAGCATATTCTTTGATGTTGAATCTTTTGGATGTCTCATCGAGCCATCGTTATTATCCTGATCATGCCACTTCATGTTGTATGTAGTCTTAGATGGTGTGAATAATCTTTTCATGCGTGGTTTCAAAGGAAAATAACACAATAAATTTGAAGGAGTTTTCTTCTTATGTTTCTTCTTAGGGTTGCATTGATTTATACTCTCATTGTTGTTCATTGAATTCCATCAGCTTGTATGACATCTTGTGCATTCTTCTTTATTATACTCTTCTCCCCAGTAATGCATGAAATCATTAGGTAATGCATGTATCTTTTTATAATCACTTCCAAGTTCTTGAAGACTTTATTCCTCTCATAAAATGATGCAGGGATCTTAACTTCACTAAATGAATCATGAATCAAATATAAAATCATATACATCGCTTTGTCAGTAATTCCACAAAGACACTTGATATGATACAACTTTAGTAAAAAAGACAACTTCAAATACTTGGCACACCCTTCAAATAGTTCTTGTTGTCCATCTTCAACCGATTCATAAAAATCACTTTTTTATCACTGAATTTATGAGAAATATTTACCTGATCATGAATAAATGAAGGTTCTATTGATCTATTAAAATATTCGAAATTGTATTATGGAAAACCAAATGCTTCATTTAACAAATTTCAAACTTAATTCTCCTCTTCCGGTCACTTTGTATTTCATTGATAGTGTTGTCATTATTTTATCTTTCCATACCATTTTATTCACCATTTCAAATACAATATACATATTTATCGAGAAACTATTTAAATATTAAATTCTCATATACTTAATTTCTATTCAACTGTCACTTGAATTTACAATCAGGACACGAACAATTTATTCTACCATCCACTGATCGGTTTTCAATTTCATAATCTAAAAATTATTCCAATCCCTTGGAATAATGAGGTGTGTTTTGAGGTAAATTAATCCAAATTTTATCTATAGTTATTGGATTGTATTCTCACTATACATTCAAATATAAAGATACAAATTTTTAATCAAATAGGTTCAATCAAAATTAAAGAATAATCTAAATATGTTAGAACAAGACTCAAGAGTATGGTATTTGAAGTTAAATTCATTCTTGAAACAATTAATATTTAATGATGCAATTTTGGAGAACAACCTATACATTCAAGATGATAAATATGTATCAATTTTTGATATTTTATATGAATATGATATTATTTTTATGGGATAAAAGGATAATAGAGTATTCTACCCTAGTGTTGTAACTAAGAAGGGTTCATTACATTGAAAAATTTTCTACATTGATCAATGTCTGAATCATTTCCAATGGTCTAACTAAGAACAAGAGCACCCCTTTAAAAATATGAATGAAAATAAAACTTTATTTGGATATCACACACTATTGGATGGATAAAACTAATAAAAACATAAGTTTTAGGTTGTTATATGTTCCTATACTTCATTATACCATTTAAGGTCATTTTATATGTGCACCTAAATTTCCGAAAAAACTATCCATTGCTTCACGTGTTATAAAATAGAGGCCACATATCAATTATCACACAAGAATATAGTTAACCATTTGACATAAAAGCCCACCCCACCTCTATAAACCATTTCAGAATCATCCCCTTCTCTTTTATTGTGAGTAATAATCAATATGAAAATCCCATATGGGAAATCAACATGCCATAGAATTTCAATTTCCAAAATATATCAAGAGGCATGATCTATGGTTAAATTTTAATACTATTTATGAAATTTTCCAACCATAAATTCAAATATGCTTTGAGAAACCTATTTATAAAATTTCCTTTGAAAAATAAAATACTCAATCATCATAAAGTCACTATATTCAAGTTAACCCAACATTGGTCCTTAAAAATCCATGCACACCCTTTAAATTCACGAGTTTCCATCCAAAATTATTTTAATGACCAAAACAACTTTTTAAAGTCTTGAAATCACGTAATAAAAAACATTCTACTATTTTATCAAATGTTACTTGTGCATGGTAGTTGAAAAATAAATTTAAAATAAAATTTTCCATATAAAAAACCTTCACATTCAATGGAAAACAATTGAAACACGGTTTACCTTTAAATATATATATATATATATATATATATTATAATAATTTTATTAGGAATATAAAACCATCTTAAAGAGGCAAGAAATCGGTTTCTATTAATTTTATGAATTATACAATAGAGAAAACCAACATATAATCTTCTACTTACACAAAGTGTGACACTAAATCACCATAATAAGGCCAAATAAGCCTTAAGAGTCTAGGAGGAGGGGAACTGAGCCTGGGAGAGAGAGGTTGGAAGGATCCACATCACCTTTGGGGAGAGGGAGGTTTGAGGGGGGTCATAGGGGTTGGGGTCACCACCAAGGAAAAGGGAGGGAGGAGGGGGGTTCTGCATTGATGTTGGGGAATGGGAAGTAAGGGGTTGTGGGGTTAGGGTCACACATAGAGTGGGGGAGGATAGGGGTCAAGGTTGGGGTCACGTAGAGGGAGCGGGAGAGGGGTAGTAAATATGGGTTTTTTTAAAAATTACGTGGTAGTTTAATGGAAATTGCTACTAATTATTAAAATAAAAAAATATAGAAAAGGTTTGACAAAACCATTGGTATATTTGTTTTAAACTGAATTTATTTTGAGGCATTTAATATAACCACTACTAATAAACCGCTTATAACTAGTGATTTTTTATAGTTATGGTATAAAAATTGAATAGAAGTTAAATTACTTTTAAGAATAACTCCAAAACACTTTATTTAATCCAGAAAATATGGAGTATATTTGAAGTTAACCTATTTTATAAGGTCTCTCAAAATAAGAAATTATATACAAAAAACACTTTAAGAATGCTTTACTATCAATTATAAACATCATGGAAATATATTATCATGTTGTTATTTTCAATAATGAAAATGGAAATCAATTCACAGGGAAAAATATTTTAACGGAATGGGGAAGGCACATTCAAGTTTCAACAAGGTTTTAGTTAAATGGTATATTCCAGTTAATCGTCATTTTACTCTTTCTATTTAGGTTATGTAATCATTTCAATGAGTGGATGAAAAATATAAGGACTCGGCCCTAAACATTACTTATTATTGAATTAAATGAATAATTCACATTGAGGATCTTTTCAGGTTTAGAGTTTTAGAGAATTAGGACATAACTATTACATCTCAAAGATTACAAAGTAGACGCATCTACTCAGATGCCATTTTTTTATTCACAAAAATAAAAACTCTTGAACAAAAGAGTCATGTCTAGTTCCTAGTTTTAGATATCCTGACATTTCCTTGATCCCATCCATGACCCTATTCAACTTTATGTCCTGTGAAAACATTTCAAAAACATGGGATGAGCATAAAAAGCTCAGTAAGGGTTATAATAGTACGGAAAGAAAACATCAGTCCATGTATACATAAGAATCAATGAAATCATACTTTACTCATAAAACATAAGCAATTTAACATACCTCATGAAATCATAATATTTATGCATAACTCAATAGAAATCATAATGCATAAAGGTAACTTGAGGCATTCATAAAATTCTTACGTAGGGAGTAACCCTCATGGTTAAGTTTGGAATAACCATCACTATATATTCCCTAAATATCTTCAGAGAAACCTTAACATTTAACTCCTTCGCGTTACCCAATGCATTGGAGAGCTATATCGGGCTCACCCGCCCTTAGTTTATCACGGAACCACCCGTCTTCATAAACAATTCCCAAGAACCATAACATAATCATAGCACATAACTTAAGAATAAAGGAAAGATAACAATCCCACATTGCAATAACAATATAACATTTTAAGATATTTAAATAATGAATCCATTCTAAAAAACCATTTTCAAAACCATTTAAAACATTTAATAAAGAGATTTTTGAATCAAAGTGTCCCATACCACTTTGACGCTTTTAACATTTTAAACCATTAATATCCATATAAATAAATCATTAAAACCATTTTGAAAACATGGATGTTAATGAGAAATATTTATAAGAAATCATTAAAACATTTAAAACTATATTTTAGTTAAATGGTTTTTAACAAAATGAGAGACACTTGAATACAATAATTGAGGAATAACATTTAATCAGAACTTTATAATATCATTATAATAAAGGGATTCATGAGATAATATTCCAAAGGATAGTATATACACCATATAATAGTGAATTGGTGCATAACAACAATGAAGTCTCAATAGAAATGTAAAATGAGATGAAATCCCCTATAACGAAGGTATCGTTAAATTAAGAATAAATCAATCTCATAATTATGTGTGAAAAATAAAAATACACCCAATATAAGTGGATATTAAGTGTAAAACAATCAAATTTCATTCACACATATTCAAAGGATAACATATTCAATAACTACATGTTGAACCCAAAGAAATCGAAATTGGGTTAAGAAGTTCCCTTCATAAAATTCGACAGCCTAACGACGTCACTTTAAAATTCATAAAATTAGTTGATGAGAGAGAAAATGGTATCTCGTCACTTGGACATAAAATTTACATCAATAAGGATATATAATAATATATCCCAACATAAAAAGATGTAAATTAAATGACATAACAAAATAAGTCTTTTAAAAAAAGGAGGGTGAAAGGTTCCCTTACCGATTTGGGTAACTTTCGAAACGTACACCCCATGAAAGAAGGACTATAAAAAATTGATGTAAATACTCATAAACGAAAGTATATTACAAAAAGAGTATAATAATGGTTATTACATATACCACTCAAAGTAAATGGTGTCAAATGTAGCATAAATCTCACAGGAATAAAAGTGAGATGAAAAAACCCTTACGAAAACACGGCGGCCTAACGACGCCACTTAAAACTTCCAAAAAATGGATTGATGAAATAAAATAGGGTCTCTCATCATATGAAAATAGAAATTACAGTAATAGGAATATAAAATAACATCCCACATCTAAGAAATAGGATCTTAAAAGAAACGACATAAAAGAGAGTACTTAAAAAGAAAGAGAGAGATAGGATCCCTTACGAAAATTCGGCAGCCTAACGGTGCCACTTAAAAATTAAAAAAAAACGAATTGATGATAGTAAGAGGGGGTATATCATCATATGAAAATCAAAATTAAATTATGGTGAATATAAAAGAACATCCTCCAACAAAATAACATTGATCATAAATGAAATGACATAAAAGAGGGTACTTGAAAAGAAAGAGAGAGGTCGGATCCCTTACCTCAAGTCCGACTGGCCTTGTTCGTTTCGTTATATTCCTGAATAATAAACTTTGGTCAATTTATAAATGATTAAGGACCTCCTTTAAATATTATTATTCATTTAATATCACATATTATAGTTTTATAATAATTGGTTAATAATGTGAGTTCATATCAAACGTTTTTTTCGATGTTCAGTACATGAGTAAAAATTGAACTTGTTGGAAAAGAATTTTCCATGAAGTTATAGGTACATCATCTCCATAATATTATAAATGATTTAAATATCATATATATCTAGTATATATTCATTTTATACTATTACATAACATTTGGAGATAATAAAAATTAAATGCACCGTTCATGGGGACGGTAGGCCGTACGTACGCATGAACGCTACTTTCATTTCTTTGTCATATTATTAGAATTAAAACTAAATGAGATATATATATATATATTATAATTCCAGAATTATATCTATCATTTAGATGTAATATATTACATATATATCCATTATATATATGTACTTATAATAGTACATAACATTTGGAGATAAGAAATGAAATGTATCGTTCATGGAGACGGTAAGCCGTACGTACGCATAAACGCTACTTTCAGTTTTTTTTGTATTCAATGGAATTAAATAATAATGATATAAAGGTATATTATAATTACAGTAGGATATCATATGTAATACCATTAATTCCATCATTTATACGTCCCAAATATGGCATTAACGAATCAAATCACTTTGAGGGGGCGGTAGTCTGCACTTCCTAAAATGAAGATATCGCGTTTACCCATAATGGAAACCATAAAGGTATGACATAAATTAAAAATACATAAGATTAAGGATAATATAAACATATTATATATCATATATAAACATATTGACATCTTAATGGCCACCTTTGAAGGTGTTAAAATAATATTGAAAAATCATCATTTCGTGAGGCAGTAATTCGCCATCCACAAAAACAGTATGTTCTTTAACCATTAGACAGACGTGTGTGAAAGTGTAGCTCGAATACTTATTATAAAAACATAATAGTAAATTTAATATACTGGTGTTTTTAAAAAAAAAGTAATAAAAATAGTTTAGGGGGTTGGAGAAACAAAATAAATCAAAAGAGCACAAGTGAATACATTACCTTAAAATCGGGTAACTCCTCTTGGTTTGAACCAAAAGGGTTTCTTGGAGAGCATTCTTCCAAAGGTGAGGCTTCAATGATGAAGATAGGGATGTGGAGAGATGAAATGGGAAGGGTTTGTTCAAGACAAAGGCTTGAGAGGTGTGGGTAAGGTGGTATAGGTGGGGGCCTTTTATAAGAGAAGAGGAGGTGCACTCTTGGAAAGTCATAAAATATTACTTTATTATAAAATGATTTTCGGATTTTAAAGGTCCCAAATGAATATATTTCGAGGATAATGTGATAAGGTTTAGAAATCCACCCATAAAATAGGTTTTTGACAAGTTTAGGTCATAGATTTTACATTATCTTTTCATTTTATTTAAATCGTTAAATAATGAGGTAATCGCTGCATCATCATGGTGTCATAAATAATTTAATTTATTTAATGTCTAAAAATTATAAAAAAAAAATATCATGATGTAGGAAATAATTTTATACTTCTAATTAATATTTATAGTCAAAAATATGACTTGTATAAACCCATGTAAAAATTTTTTTAGTAAAACAACACATGTTTGTGACATTTTAATTTTAACTTTAAATAAAAAGTTATTAATGTCATTTTCCTACCAAAGTGGCTCCATGGGGTCCCCAAGTTGACCCATGGATTTTCTTGGTCGTCCATGACTCATCCAATAAGGTTAGGACAAGTGTCAAGGTCATTTCATATTATTATAACATTATCTTTACCTTAAATTACACTAATTACCTCTAATCGCGATTAATAAAACTTAAAAGTTACTATTCACAAAAAAAAATTATTTTAATCTCATTGAACCACGTTTTAATTCCTAATTACAACCATGTATGTCGGATTTTTGAAAATAAAATCACAGAAGTGGTAAAGTTTCATTTAAATGAAAAATCAGTTTCTTTAACTACCACTTAGTGGTTTCACTATTCATCAAAAATTGAAGTTTTTCAGAAAAATACCAAAAATTCACCCTAACCTATATTTGATATTCCGAATTCAAAAATTATGTCTATTTTACAAAATTCAAAACATATAAGTTACTTTAGTAAATTTAATAATTAATTCCCGCTGTCAGAACAAATAGCGTGTTTTTTTGAAATAATATATATCAAAAGATTGACACTAGTTTAAGTCCAATTTCAAAGTGAAATTAATTCCAATGACCACTATTGGATTAAATGGTAAAAATATATTATAATTTCACTTTAAAACTAATTCAAAAGATAATATAATCATATAAATAAATTAGATTAAAAAGTGTTTTTGAATTAAAATACAACATTTTTCACAATTCATTAAAAAATGAACTTTATCGGAAAAATACCAAAACTTTACACAAAGTAAATTTTGATGTCCTGATTCTAAAGAAGAATTTTATTTTTTCAAATATAACACATAAAATTGTCAAAAAGTGGATTTAAAAGAGGTTCGCCATCAAAAGGCGGTTAATTGACCTTTTAAAGAATATTAGAAGATTTATGCTTAAAATTGGATTCATTTGCATTTTAAGCCTCTAACATTTATTGGATAAATGTAAAAATATTTAACAAACATATTTAATCATTTTGTAGTTATTGTTTTTCATTCCCTCCATTACAACATCTAGGCGTTAACTATTATAATATTATTATATTATTAGTGTGCAATGTAAGATTTCAAAGAAACTCGTTGTTGCGTATTGGGTACGCCATCGAGCATGGAATTCCCTTTAAAGTAGTGTTAACATTTTATTCACAAATATTGATAAACATTAGAATGTAATATTATTTATTTACCTGGGATGTTACATCCTTCCCCCCTTTCGGGAATTGCGTCCTCGCAATTTCAAAATTGGGCTTGGAAACTTCATTGAAAGTCCCACATCGGAACGAGAGTCAGTAAAACTATCACTTTAAAAGAAAGGGAGAGAAGTACAAAGGTCACCAGAGTTAACCCATACTAGGATTCCAAGTATGAAAATATGGATATGGAGGAGAAAACAAAGGGTCATGTTCTGATGGAGAGTGATAGTAAACATGTCAAGGAAAAAGTTAACCACAAGAAAATCACAAACTTGTGATGGGTTAAATGGTATTCGATTCCCCAGTAGGAAAAGTTAACAGACAACATTTTTGTTTTAAGTTACTCTTCATTGAGGAATTTATTTTTGATCTTAACTAAATCATAATGAAACATACTTACTTTTCACGTAGACTTTCAACTTTTACTAGATTCCTTAATCAAAATCATATTTTCTCCAAAAGATGAGTATTTAGGAATACTTGTTCACATTAAGAGTACTATAATAAACTTCTTGAGAATCACCTAATCCACAAAAGAGAACTATAAATTTCCCATGTCTTTAGATCTCAACCAAAACCAAACCAAAAAAGTTTAGTACGAGATCAGATAATACCCAAAAAGGATTTTTTTTTCAAAAAGAAAAACTACTCCTAATATAACGACCCATACTTTACATACATTGTTAGTACTTCAAAATTTATGTACACTTATTAAAACATATAAACAAACCATTAAAGGATCGTATTGGTATAGTGTCTTTAGAAACTGGGAAACATAAACAAATGGTTCATAAAGCGTCTACATTGTCTCCCATTTATTTCATCATATCTATAGTCCCTTTTGGCATATCTTACTTAATAACCTTATTCCTGACCTGGGGAAAGAAAACATTCAAAAGGGTGAGCTCAAATTCTCAATAAGGGTAAACAAAAGAAATATCAATCACATCATATTCATAAGAACATAACATTTTGGAAATCTTACCCTGCAAAAGAGATCATAATTTCATAACATGGGATAAATCATGGTAGTGAAATGTAATCACAATAATCATAACTTAAAACATGAAGCTTTGTTGCATACACACATAATCATAGAGAATCATTTCTTATTAGTCAAGTCTTATTTCCAAGACTATCTTAGTGGACAAAGTCCATTTCTGAACCGAGTTCATTCCCCGTTTCAGTCCTGTTTCACTGAACCGGTTTAACCTGCCGTTCCAGCCATGTCTATATCATAAGATATAAAATCTTTACCCAATGCATTGGAGGGAGATATAGGTCCCACCCATCTCATAATGATACCATTCTTATGTGTGCCACAAAATCATAAATCATACATCATTGCATAACCCATGTAATTAAAATGGGATTCTTAAACATCGTGACACCATAAAACAATTCATATAAGATAAAGGAATTCATAAAAATAATTCCATCACAACATAATCAAATCAATGTAATAATAGGGATAGAAACAGAACCCTATATTATCTTGTATGGAAAATAATTTTGATAAAACACTTGAACTTCATTCTTGAGGAAAACATCCGTTCTACTTCAAAAACATTTTCCTTTCTTAACATGTCATACAATTTTAAACTAAAAGAAGTTGATTAAATATAAACTTGAAAACTTTTAAAGTAATATTCTTGGAAATAATGTTTTAAAAATATATTCATGTCGTATAAGTTAAAAAACATTCTTCTCGTACTTTTGTCGGAAAAGTCAAAAAGTACCTCGTACGAAAAACAACAAAAGATTCCTTTCATATCTTTTACTAAAAACTCACCGAAGGGTAAAATTGGATTTACACAATTTTAGGTGGATGGAAATAATATTACATATTGAGGAAACATGGATGTGTATGATAAAATACACCCCAGTAAATTCCAAAGTATAAACAATCTCGGATAAAAATGAGATTGTGATATTTCCATTACCTTAGGTCCGATTTTCTTCGTAAGTGTCTGAACCTCCTATATAATGATTTAAATAATGTCATTGACTTATTCCATAATCATACTAATTGTTATGATATCATATATGGTCATATTCTTAGCTTATTATTAGTAATATTTCATTGCTACTTGTTATTCGGGTGTTTATTACTTTTTGTTCTTATGCGTGTTTTGTTGAATAAATTCTTATTCTTCTTTTTAGGTTATAGATACCTCATTTCAATAATGGTATTAGTGTAATATATATCATATTTATTCACTCAATTCATTTATGTAATCATTATGCAATGAAAATCATGTAGAATGAGTCGCATCAAATCGTGGAGACGGTATTCTGTATGTATGCACGAGTGATGATATCGTTCCCATGATCGTGGAATTGTATTGGAGTGTATGTATACTATTTCAGAATCAATATCACTTTAAAATAATCTTATATATTCATTATTTACACCATTATACCCATCCAAGTAAGGTGGTGGTGGAAAATAGATTACACCACGGCGTAGAGACGGTATTTCGTACGTACGCACGCGCGGTGATTTCGTTTTCCGTAGGATGGATAGATGGTGAAATAGGGTTGTTTAATACTTATAATAACATATAAGTATATCAGTGATACTGTTGTTATTAATTCATAATGAAACAACTAAATAAGAAGAAGAAATAAAGTTGAAAGAATCGGTAACGGACATTACCTCTTCTTTGAAGCGCCTCTTTGAGACCTTTTTTAGGGCACTAAAATTGGTCTTTGAAGAAGACCAGGACCTCTAGGATATTTATAGGGAGGTTTAGAAGAGAAATTAGCAGGGTTTGGCCGAGCTTGAAGGCTCAAAGTGGTGTGAGGAAGAGAGGGAGGAGGTGCCCTTTTATAAGGGAGGGGAGGGGCACCTTTGGAAAAACTAAAAATATTATTTTATTATAAAGCCATATTCCATTTTAAATAGATCCAAATTGATTTATTTAGAATCTAAGGTGGGGATGGGTCGAAATACTCTCATAAAATAATATTTGGACAAGTTTAGTTTACTATTTTAACCTTATAATTTAGATTTAACTTTAAGTTAGATAATTTTACTTTTACCGTGTCTTTTTGTGTTCTTATACTATAAGGTTAATAAACTTACTATAACAAGCCAAACGAACCCCAAGTTGTTTATTATTAATATATATAAGCTTATCTAAGTCATTGGGCCGAACCTTATATTTTTAGGAATAAAATAACAATTAATAATATAATATTTGTTTTAAAAAACTATTTTATGTCAATTTTGACACTATTTAGTAATTGATTTTTGTGAAAATCATAACAGAATGATTAGTTCGAACAAAGTTAATTAAATTAATAATAACATGTCATATTAATCTAGAAAATTATTTTAATTCATAAAAAGTCTCAAATTACATTTATTTGGGTATTTATAACATCAATTATGTCAATATTTCATTAATAAGATAATTACTGCATCATCTTTGTGTCATAAATAAATTAAATTATTTAATGTCTAAAAATTACAAATAAAATACCATTATGTAGTAAATCTTTTTATCTTTCTAATGAATATTTATAGTCGAATTTATCTTATTTATAACCCTATATTAAAAATTATTTACTTATTAAACTTTGATTTTAACTATTTTAACCCTTCTTTAAATAAATTAATAATAAATGTCCTAATCTAATCCAAGTAGGCCAAAACGGTCATATTTTATTCCTAAGGTTGTTTTTCGTTGAATTTCACTTATCCAATATAATTAGGACACGTTTTAGGGTAATAATAATATCATTTGTACCCTTAATTTCCCTATTTACTTTTAACCGTGGTAAATAAAAGTAAAAAGTTACTATTCACCAAAAATTATTTTCATCTCATTGAACCACATTTTACTTACTGACATCAACCGTGTCTCTCGGATTTTTTAAATTCCACTCACATAAGCGGTAAAATTAAGTTTTATGTAAATTTGCAAATTCTCCTAGGAGGTGGGTAAAAGACGGTGAAAAGTTCAATAAACTTTTTATATATATAAAATTATTATAAAATTACTCCAATGAATTACATTGAATTTATATAGGTATTATGTATCAATTTTGACCTAAAATAAATTTAAATAAAATAAATAATTATTTAAATAAAAAGTCGGTTTTTAAATAGTAACCCAGTGTTTTCACTATTCATCAAAAATTGAAAGTTTCCAGAAAAATACCAAAATTTCACCCTAGGCTAATTTCGATATTCCGAATCCAAAAATGAAGTCCATTTTGAAAAATAAAATTTAAAAAATTTCAAAAAGTGGTTATTACTATTCATAACGACTAGTTTTAATAATATTTTAAGAGCATATCGTTGTTTAGTGAAACTCGGTATTGCGTACGACGCAAGCTATCAAGGAAGGTCTCAGTTGCGTGTAAAGCAAGACAAGCTAGTGTTGTGTGTAGTTAAAGATTCATTTGATGATTTATATAAAATAAAAACAAAATATTTCTTATAAAAGTCTCGGGTGTTACATTCTACCCCCCTTAAAATGAATTTCTCCCTCGAAATTCGTCACTTCTAACAAACAGATGAGGATACCTCTCCCTCATAATATCCTCAAGCTCCCATGTAGCTTCTTCTAATCGGTGGTTCCTCCATAAAACTTTCACCAAGCGAGTGGTCTTGTTCCGTATGAATTTTTCACTACGATCAAGAATCTCTATCGGCTGTTCTTCATAAGAAAGATCTTGTTCCAGTGGTACAACTTCTGAGCTGAGTACATGTGAAGGATCAGGTATGTACTTTATCAGGAGAGATACATGGAACACATCGTGAACTTGAGAGAGATTCAGTGGAAGCTCCAATCGGTAATCTACCTTCCCAACACGATCCAATATTTCAAAAGGACCGATATACCTAGGGCTCAACTTTCCCTTCTTTCCAAATCTCATTACTCTCTTCCAAGGAGATATTCGTAAGAACACTTTATCACCCACTTCAAACTCTAAGTCTTTTCTTTGGTTGTCGGCATAATTTTTTTTGACTCTGAGCTGCTCTTATGTGTTGTTGAATAGATCGGACCTTTTCTTCCATCTCATCAATAAGATGAGGTCCTAATAGCTTTCTTTCCCCAACTTCATCCCAGCAAGTTTGAGTCCTGCATTTCTTTCCATAGAGAGCTTCATAAGGAGCCATCTGAATACTAGAGTGAAATCTATTATAATAATAAAATTCCACAAAAGGTAGGTGTTGATCCCAACCACCTTTGAAATCCATAGAGCAAGCTCTCAACATATCTTCTAGAGTTTGAATTTTCCTCTCAGAATGACCGTCTGTCTGAGGATGATAAGCAGTGCTGAAACTCAACTCTGTGTCCAGAGTATGCTGAAGACTTTTCCAGAACTTTGAGGTAAACCTTGGATCCCGACCAGATATAATATAAAGTGGTACTCCATGAAATCTTACCACTTCCTTTACATATATCCTGGCAAGATGATCCAGAGAGAAATCCTCTCTAATAGAAATGAAGTGTGCAGACTTTGTAAGACAATCAACTATGACCCAGATAGCATTATTGCCTTTGGATGTTTTAGGAAGTCCTGTGACAAAGTCCATAGTGATGTTTTCCCATTTACATTTGGGTATGGGTAATGGTTGTAACATCCCCTTAGACTTCTGTCTCTCAACTTTAACTTGCTGACAAACCAAGCATCGAGAGACATATTCAACAACATCTCTTTTCATGCCATCCCACCAGAAGTACTCTTTCAGGTCCCTATACATCTTCGTGCTTCCAGGATGAATAGAGAATGAAGAACTATGAGCCTCATCCAGCAGCTCCTTCCTTAATTTGGGGATGGGAGGAACACAAACCCGATTCCTGAACTTTATTATCCCATCACAATCAAGGTTGAATTCAGGAACATTTCTCACCTTCTTTTGTAACTCTACATCTTCTTTCTATGCCTCTTTAATCTTAACATGTATAGATGGTTGAACATTCATTTGAGAAAGATACAATTTTTCCCCTTTCATTATAATTCCAAGATCCATCCTTTGTAAATCCATAAATATTGGATCTTTTGTGATCCTCATCATGGATAAAATGGAACGGTCTTGTTGACTTAATGCATCTGCCACCTTGTTTGCTTTCCCAAGGTGGTAATGAATTGAGCAGTCGTAATCCTTAATCAGATCCAACCATCTTATTTGGCGCATATTCAGTTCCTTTTGTGTGAAAATATACTTTAAACTTTTATGATCAGTATAAATGTCACACCTTTCTCCATAAAGATAATGCCTCCAAATCTTTAATGCAAAGATTACCACAGCTAACTCCAAATCATGAGTTGGGTAATTTTGCTCATGGATTTTCAACTGTCGTGAGGCATAAGATATCACCATATCATTTTTCATAATAACACACCCCAATCCCTTCTTGGATGCATCACTGTAGATCACAAACCTTTCTCCACTACAAGGCAGTGTGAGCACAGGTGCACTGGATAACCTTCTTTTCAACTCCTTGAAATTATCTTCACATTCCTCCGTCCAAACAAACTTAACTCCTTTCCGAGTCAACCTGGTGAGTGGATTAGATAATCGTGAAAAATATTTCACAAAACGTCGATAATATCCATCCAAACCAAGAAAACTTCGGATCTCAGTTACTTTTTTTGGTCTCGACCATCTTTCGATAACCTCTGTTTTTGATGGATCCACAGATATCCCCTCTTCTGAGATTATGTGGCCCAAAAATGAAACTTTTTGATGCCAAAATTCACACTTGGTAAATTTGGCATAAAGCTTCTCCTTTCTCAGGGTCTTCAATATAATTCTAAAGTGATCTCCATGTTCTTCCTTGCTCTTTGAATATACAAGAATATCATCTATAAAGACTACCACAAACTGATCAAGATAGTCTCTAAACACTCTATTCATCAGATCCATGAAGATATCAGGGGCATTAGTAAGACCAAATGGCATCACTATAAATTCATAGTGTCCATACCTTGTACGAAAAGTCGTCTTTGGTATATCATCCCTTTTGACCCTTAATTCATGATACCCTGAACGAAGATCAATCTTGGAAAAGTATTGAGCTCCGCGTAGTTGTTCAAATAATTCATCAATGCGCGGGAGAGGATATTTGTTCTTGATAGTGATCTTGTTAAGTTCTCAATAATCAATGCAGAGTCTCATTGATCCATCTTTCTTCTTAACAAACAGAACAGGTGCTCCCCAAGGTGACGCACTAGGGCATATGAACCCCTTATCAAGATTCTCTTGGAGTTTCTTCTTCAATTCCTGCAACTCAATTGGGGCCATTCTATAAGGTGTCTTTGAAATAGGTAAAGCACCCGGTACGAGTTCTATTGAAAACTCAACTTCAAGATTTGGTGGAAGACCCGACAATTCCTCCAGAAAGACATCATCAAACTCCCGTACAATGGGTATATTCTTAATCGTGAGTTTCTCACCAACCATTTGAGATAAATAATCTTCATTTAGTGGAATAAAGACCCATAAGATGGCAGAAATTTCTACTGGAAGGTTATGTTCATCCTTGCATCGATATATGATCAAAGATTGATATGGAATATGAAATGTGACTTCCCTTATTTGGAAATTGATATGAGCTCCATATAGAGAAAGTCAATCCATGCTAAGAATCACATCAAATTCCACTATAGGGAGGATCACAAGATTTACAGGAAGCACTTTCCCACAAACTTCAATTGGAGAATAATTATAAACTTTTGATGCGACTGTTGTGCCATTAGGGGTTGTCACAGCTAACTCAACATCTAATTGTTGAGGTAATACGGTGATACCCTTAGAAAATTCTTCAGAAATAAAGGAGTGGGTGGATCTAGAATCAAATAAAACATTTTCTACTTTAGAGTGGATGGTAAGTGTACCTTTCACCACTTCGTTATCGTACTCCACATAGATGATAGAAATTGCATGTGACATTCCTTTTTCATTATCCTTAAGAGTTTCTTGATGTCGATCATCATCAACAACCCATGGATTAGGGCATTGATTGGCATAATGCCCCATTTCCTTGCACTTGTAACATTGAAGTGTAGGAGGTGCACTCTGTGTAGCCTTTTCATTGTTTGCATCACTAGACATCTTCTTCCCATCATTGTGGAATTCAAATGCCTGATGACCTTCCTTTCCACATTTGAAACATTTACTTGTCCCTTTAAGACAACTCCCTCCATGTTTCTTTCCACACTTTGAGCATAAGGGAAAACTTATCTTCTTTTTAGTGTGCTCTTTATATTTTCCTTTGAATTCCATTTTCCTCTTCTTATCAAACCCATATGACTGATGGGTTACTCCAATATCCATCTCAACTTTGAGAGGACATCAAACGATTTCCTCATAGCTATTGAAGTCCCTTATGGCTAACGCCCTTCGAAGACTTGGTTTTAATCAACTAAAGAATCGATCGATCTTACTCTCAGGTTGGATAATAATACCAGAAGCGTACCTTGAAAGTCCTGTAAAATTTTCTTCATAGGTACCAACAGATTTATCATCCTTTTGCTTTAGTTCAAGAAACTCCTTCTCCATCTTTGTTCAGAGAATACAATGGAAGTACTTATTGAAAAATAAGTTCTTGAACTCATCCCATTCCATGGACTCAATTTTATCTCTTGGCCTCGTATTATTGATAAGATTCCACCATTGATCAGCATCACCTTCCAAACGATACACTGCTAAGATGACTTTATCATGTTCAGAACATTGAAGAACTGAAAATATATTTTCAGTAGTACTGATCCATTGTTCAGCAACTAATGGATCAGTAGACCCGCTGAATGAAGGTGTACGTTGTCTCATGAAGGATTCAAAAGAATGTTGCTCCTTCCTTTGCTTGTTTGGAAGTCCTTAATGATTCATAGCTTGAGAAAGTTTTGTGAGCATGGCTACAATATTTTTCATTCCAGCTCCCATAACGTTTGGTTGCTCAGGGGGACAATCATTGCATTGCCCATCGCATTCTGCATTAACACGGTTCCTTCGGGTTCCAGCCATTGACTAAAACCGAGAAGAATAGTGTGAGAAACACTAATTATAATAGGAAAACCACATAATCAAGAATAAAATTTCACACTTAAGGTATTATCCTAGGTTATTCATGGCCATTTCTAAAACACTAAGATTGTGTTCTATTCTTAGACTTATCCTTAGGATTCTTACTAAGGCTTTCACATCCTAGTTTCCAAAGGTTGACTATACCTTTCCTCTGATACCAACTATAACGACCCATACTTTAAATAAATTGTTAGTACTTTAAAATTTAAGTACAATTATTACAACATATAACAAAACCATGAAAGGACCATATAGGTATAGTGTCTTTAGAAACTGGGAAACATAAACAACTGGTTCATAAAGCGTCTACACTGTCTCCCATTTATTTCATCATATCTATAGTCCCTTTTGGCATATCTTACTTAATAAACTTCTTCCTGACCTAAGTAAAGAAAAAATTAAAAAGGGTGAGCTCAAATGCTCAGTAAGGGTAAACAAAATAAATATCAATCACATCATATTCATAAGAACATAACATTTTGGAAATCTTACCCTGAAAAAGAGATCATAATTTCATAACATGGGATAAATCATGGTAGTGAAATGTAATCACAATAATCATAACTTAAAACATGAATCTCTGTGGAATACACACATAATCATAGAGAATCATTTCTTATTAGTCAAGACTTATTTCCAAGACTATCTTAGTGGACAAATTCCATTTCTGAACCGAGTTCATTCCTCGTTTCAGTCATGTTTCACTGAACCGGTTTAACCTGTCGTTCCAGCCATGTCTATCTCATGAGATATAAAATATTTACCCAATGAATTGGAGGGAGATATAGGTCCCACCCATCTCATAATGATACCATTCTTATGTGTGCCACAAAATCATAAATCATACATCATTGCATAACCCATGTAATAAAAATGGGATTCTTAAACATTGTGACACCATAAAACAATTAATATAAGATAAAGGAATTCATAAAAATAATTCCATCACAACATAATCAAATAAATGTAATAATAGGGATAGAAACAGAACCCTATATTATCTTGGATGGAAAATAATTTTGATAAAACACTTGAACTCCATTCTTGAGGAAAATATCCTTTCTACTTCAAAAACATTTTCCTTTCTTAACATGTCATACAATTTTAAACTAAAAGAAGTTGATTAAAAATAAACTTGAAAACTTTTAAAGGAAGCTTCTTGGAAATAATGTTTTAAAAATACATTCTTTCCGTATAAGTTAAAAAAACATTCTTCTCGTACTTTTGTCGGAAAAGTCAAAAAGTACCTCGTACGAAAAACGACAAAAGATTCCTTTCATATCTTTTACTAAAAACTCACCGAAGGGTAAAATTGGATTTAAAAAATTTTAGGTGGATGGAAATAATATTACATATTGAGGAAACATGGATGTGGATGATAAAATACACCCCAGTAAATTCCAAAGTATAAACAATCTCGGATAAAAATGAGATTGTGATATTTCCCTTACCTTAGGTCTGATTTGCTTCATAAGTGTCCAAACCTCCTGTATAATAATTTAAATAATGTCATTGACTTATTTCAGAATCATACTCATTGTTATGATATCATATATGGTCATATTCTTAGCTTATTATTAGTAATATTTCATTTCTACTTGTTATTCGGGTGTTTATTACTTTTTGTTCTTATGCGTATTTTGTCGAATAAATTCTTATTCTTCTTTTTAGGTTATAGATACCTCATTTCCAGAATTTTATTAGTGTAATATATATCATATTTATTCACTCAATTCATTTATGTAATCATTATGCAATGAAAATCATGTAGAACGAGTCACATCACATCGTGGAGACGGTATTCTGTACGTACGCACAAGCGATGATATCGTTCCCATGATTGTGGAATTGTATTGGAGTGTATGTATACTATTTTAGAATCAATATCACTTTACAATAATCATATATATTCATTATTTACACCATTATACCCATCCAAGTAAGGTGGTGGTGGAAAATAGATTACACCACGGCGTGGAGACTGTATTCCGTACGTACGCACGCGCAGTGATTTCGTTTTCCATAGGATGGATAGATGGTGAAATAGGGTTGTTTCATACTTATAATAACATATCCTTATATTAGTGATACTTATGTTATTAATTCATAATGAAACAACTAAAGAATAAGAAATGGAAGAAGAAATAAAGTTGAAAGAATCTGTAACGGACATTACCTCTTCTTTGAAGCGCCTCTTTGAGACCTCCTTTTAGGGCACTAAAATTGGTCTTTGAAGAATACCAGGACCTCTATTATGTTTCTAGGGAAGTGGAGAGGAGAAATTGGCAGGGTTTTTCTGAGCTTGAAGGCTCAAAGTGGTGTGAGGAAGAGAGGGAGGAGGTGCCCTTTTATAAGGGAGGAGAGGGGCACCTTTGGAAAAACTAAAAATATTATTTTATTATAAAGCCATATTCGGTTTTAAATAGCTCCAAATTGATTTATTTCTAATATAATGTGGGTATGGGTTTAAATACTCTCATCCAATATAATTTGGACAAGTTTAGTTTACTATTTTAAACTTATCATTTAGATTTAACTTTAAGTTAGATAATTTTACTTTTACCGTGTATTTTTTTTGTTCTTATACTATAAGGTTAATAAACTTACTATAACAAGCCAAAAGAACCCCAATTTTTTTTATTATTAGTATATATAACCTTATCTAAGTCATTTGGCCAAACCTTAGATTTTTAGGAATAAAATAACAATTAATAATATAATATTTGTTTTAAAAACTATTTTATGTCAATTTTGACACTATTTAGTAATTGATTTTTATGAAAATCATAACAGAATTATTAGTTCTAAAAAAGTTAATTAAATCAATACTAAAATGTCATATTAATCTAGAAAATTAGTTTAATTCATAAAAAGTCTCAAATTACATTTATTTGGGTATTTATAACATCAATTATGTCAATATTTCATTAATAAGATAATTACTGCATCATCTTTGTGTCATAAATAAATTAAATTATTTAATGTCCAAAAATTAAAAATAAACTAAAATTATGTAGTAAATATTTTTATCTTTCTAATGAATATTTATAGTCGAATTTATCTTATGTATAACCCTATATTAAAAATTATTTACTTATTAAACTTTGATTTTAACTATTTTAACCCTTCTTTAAATAAATTAATAATAAATGTCCTAATCTAATCCAAGTGGGCCAAAATGGTCATATTTTATTCCTAAGGTTTTTTTTGGTCGAATTACAATTATCCAATATAATTAGGACATGTGTTAGGGTAATAATAATATCATTTTTACCCTTAATTACCCTATTTACTTTTAAACGTGGTAAATAAAAGTAAAAAGTTACTATTCACCAAAAATTATTTCATCTCATTGAATCACATTTTACTTAATGGCATCAACCGTGTCTCTCGGATTTTTGAAATTCCACTCACAGAAGTGCTAAAATTAAGTTTTTTGTAAATTTGCAAATTCTCCTAGGAGGTGGGTAAAAGACGGTGAAAAATTCAATAAAATTTTTATATATCTAAAATTATTATAAAATTACTCCAATGAATTACATTGAACTTATATAGGTATTATTTATCAATTTTTACCTAAAATAAATTTAAAAAAAATAAATAATTATTTAAATAAAAAGTTGGTTTTTAAATAGTAATCGAGTGTTTTCACTATTCATCAAAAATTGAAAGTTTCCAGAAAAATACCAAAATTTCACCCTAGGCTAATTTCGATATTCCGAATCCAAAAAAGAAGTCCATTTTGATAAATAAAATTTACAAAATTTCAAAAAGTGGTTATTACTATACATAATGGCTAGTTTTAATAATATTTTAATAGCATATCGTTGTTTAGTGAAACCCGGTATTGCGTACGACACAAGCTATCAAGGAAGGTCGCGGTTGTGTGTAAAGAAATACAAGCTAGTGTTGTGTGTAGTAAAAGATTCCTTTGATGATTTATATAAAATAAAAACAAAATATTTCTTATAAAAGTCTCAGGTCCAAAATTTGTCAAACAAAACCGAAAGGTCAACGAAGACCATTCAATAAACAATGTGTACATAAAATTCTTCAAAGTAAACCCAACTAAGATTGAAACCCAAATATTTTAAGGATTTAATCACATAGTCTCATAAGGTACAAATTAACATTTATCTCCAAATAACATCAGTTGCTCTTAAATTCTCATAATGAAAAGTAATTAACCTAATCACATATCCTCTATGATAGGTTAATAATTTACATAGATAGCCCAAAATCAACTTACTCTTGATTCATAAAATCCTATAACTAAAAATAATTATTCAAACTAACCAGGGACTTCACGTAGTCCAGTGGTAGGCGATAAATACCAGTCGCACTTTGGTTGTGGGTTCGATTCCCGCAGCTTTGTCCGACGCGACGGGTTGTCACACGGTCTGTGTGTTGTCCTTTTTCCAAAACTATATAATTCTTAAAACATTCCCCAAAATGAGATAAAATCTTTAAAAATAACCATAACATAATTTAACCTCAAGTTTATCTCATGTCGTTCATATTCCATCATAACGTATAGTAACCCAAAATTACCTCAAAAGTAAGGATCATATAAACCCTAATGGTTACCTTTATATTTATTACCTGAACTTCCATGTCGAGTTGGTTCTCTCATACATGATGCATTAGAGAACCCACCAAGGTTAAAGTGGTTGACTCCTGATAGTTGGTTTATAATAACCACGATATTTCTCATTGAATCCCCCATTTCATCCAGTCTCTTAATCAGAGAACCACCACAGTTTCCTTCAAACCCATTGTCACTTTGGTTCCTGCTAGATCCATCCAATTACTAAAACCAGAAATGTCAGTGTGAGTATATCAACAAAATTATCATGTACTAATGAGGAAGATAAACACTAAGATATACTTACTCATTCAATTTATCTAAAAACTATGAATCTTTCTGAAATCCTAGCCATTATGGTAATGTCACTTATGCTTAGAGAATACCCTAACCTCTAAAGTTATCTAAACCGACCTCTGATACCAACTATAAGGACCCGACCTTAAACATTACTTATTATTGAATTAAATGAATAATTCACATTGAGTATCTTTCCAGGTTTAGATTTTTAGAGAATTAGGACATAACTATTACATCTCAAAGATTACAAAGTAGACGCATCTACTTAGCTTCCATTTTTTTTATTCACAAAAATAAAAACTCTTGAACAAAAGAGTCATGTCTAGTTCCTTGTTTTAGACAGCCTGACATTTCCTTGATCCCATCCTTGACCCTATTCAACTTTATGTCCTGTGAAAACATTTCAAAAACTTGGGATGAGCATAAAAAGATCAGTAAGGGTTATAACAGTACAGAAAGAAGACATCAGTCCATGTATACATAAGAATCAATGAAATCATACTTTACTCATAAAACATAAGCAATTTAACATACCTCGTGAAATCATAAGATTTATGCATAACTTAATAGAAATCATAAGTCATAAAGGTAACTTGAGACATTAATAACATTATTACGTAGGGAGTAACCCTCATGGTTACGTTTGGAATACCCATCACAGTATATTCCCTAAATCTATTCGGAGAAACCATAACGTTTAACTCCTTCGCGTTACCCAATGCATTGGAGAGCTATATCAGGCTCACCCGCCCTTAGTTTATCACGGAACCACCCGTCTTCATAAACAATGCCCAAGAACCATAACATAATCATAGCACATAACTTAAGAATAAAGGAAAGATAACATTCCCACATTTCAATAACAATATAACATTTTAAGATATTGAAATAATGAATCCATTCTAAAAAACCATTTTCAAAACCATTTAAAACATTTAATAAAGAGATTTTTGAATCAAAGTGTAACATACCACTTTTAAGCTTTTAACATTTTAAAACATTAATATCCATATAAATAAATCCTTAAAACCATTTTTAAAACATGTATATTAATGAGAAATATTTATAAGCATAAATCATTAAAACATTTAAAACTATATTTTAGTTAAAGGGGTTTTAACAAAATGAGAGACACTTGAATACCATAATTGAGGAATAACATTTAATCAGAACTTTATAATATCATGAGAATAAAGGGATTCATGATATAATATTCCAAAGGATATTATATACACCATATAATAGTGAATTGGTGCATAACAACAATGAAGTCTCAATATAAATGTAAAATGAGATGAAATCCCCTATAACGAAGGTATCCTTAAATTAAGGATAAATCAATCTCATAATTATGTATGACAAATATAAATACACCCAATATAAGTAGATATTAAGTTTAAAACAATCAAATGTCATTCACACATATTCAAATGATGACATATTCAATAACTACATGTTGAACCCAAAGAAATTGAAATTGGGTTAAGAAGTTCCCTTCGTAAAATTCGACAGCCTAACGGCGTCACTTTAAAATTCATAAAATTAATTGATGAGAGAGAAAATGGTATCTAGTCACTTGGACATAAAATTTACATCAATAAGGATATATAATAATATATCCCAACATAAAAAGATGTAAATTAAGACATAACAAAATAAGTCTTTTAAAAAGAGGAGGGTGAAAGCTTCCCTTACCGATTTGGGTAACTTTCGAAACGTATACCCCATGAAAAAAGGACTATACAACATTGATGTAAATACTAATAAAAGGAATTATATTACACAAAGAGTATAATAATGGGTAGTACATATACCACTCAAAGTAAATGGTGGAAAATGTAGCATAAATCTCACGGGAATAAAAGTGAGATGAAAAAACCCTTACGAAAACTCGGCGGCCTAACGGCGCCACTTAAAACCTCCAAAAAAATGGATTGATGAAATAAAATAGGGTCTCTCATAATATTAACATAGAAATTACAGTAATATAAATATAAAAGAACATCCCCCATCTAAGAAATAGGATCTTAAAATAAACGACATAAAAGAGAGTACTTAAAAAGAAAGAGAGAGATATGATCCCTTACGAAAATTTGGCAGCCTAACGACGCCACTTAAAAATTAAAAAAAATGAATTTATGAGAGTAAGAGGGGGTATATAATAATATTAAAATAAAAATTAAATTACAGTGAATATAAAAGAACATCCTCCAACAAAATAACATGGATCATAAATTAAATGACATAAAAGAGGGTACTTGAAAAGAAAGAGAGAGGTCAGATCCCTTACCTCAAGTCCGACTTGCCTTGTTCGTTTCTTTATATTCCTGAATAATAAACTTTGGTCAATTTATAAATGATTAAGGACCTCATTTAAAGATTATTATTCAGTTCATGTCACATATTATAGTGTTATATTAATTGGTTAATAATGTGAGTTCATATCAAATGTTTTTGTTGATGTTCGGTACATGAGTAAAATTGAACTTGTTGGAAAAGAATTCTCTATGAAGTTATAGGTACATCATTTCCAGAATATTATAAATGATTTAAATATCATATATATCTAGTATATATTTATTTTATACTATTCCATAACATTTTGATATAATAAAAATTAAATGCACCGTTCATGGAGACGGTAGGCCGTACGTACGCATGAACGCTACTTTCATTTCTTTGTCATATTACTGGAATTAAAACTAAATGAGATATATATATATTATAATTCCAGAATGATATCTATCATTTAGATGTAATATATTACATATATATCTATTATATATATGTACTTATAATAGTATATAACATTTGGAGATAAGAAATAAAATGTACCGTTCATGGAGACGGTAAGTCGTACGTACGCATGAACGCTACTTTCATTTCTTTTTTTTTATATTCAATGGAATGAAATAATAATGATATAAAGGTATATTATAATTCCAGTAGGATATCATATGTAATACCATTAATTACATCATTTATACATCCCACATATGGCATTAACGAATCAAATCACTTTGAGGGGGCGGTAGTCCGCACTTCCTAAAATGAAGATATCGCGTTTACCCATAATGGAAACCATAAAGGTATGCCATAAATGAAAAATAAAGAAGCTTAAGGAAAACATAAACATATTATATATCATATATAATTATATTTACGTCTTAATGGCCACCTTTGAAGGTGTTAAAAGAATATTGAACAATCATTGTTTCGTGAGGCAGTAATTCGCCATCCACAAAAATAGTATGTTCTTTAACCATTAAACGGAGGTGTGTGAATGTGTAGCTCGAATACTTCTTATAAAAACATCATAGTAAATTTAAGATACTGGTGTTGTTACAAAAAAAATTAATAAAAAGAGTTTAGGGGGTTGGAGAAGCAAAATAAATCAAAAGAACACAAGTGAAGACATTACCTTAAAATCGGGTAACTCCTCTTGGTTTGAACCAAAAGGGTTTCTTGAAGAGCATTCTGCCAAAGGTTAGGCTTCAATGATGAAGAGAGGGATGTGGAGAGATGAAATGGGCAGGGTTTGGCTGAGCCAAAGGCTTGAGAGGTGTGGGTAAGGTGGTATAGGTGGGGGCCTTTTGTAAGAGAAGAGAGGGGCACTCTTGGCAAGTCATAAAATATTACTTTATTATAAAATGAATTTCAGATTTTAAAGGTCCCAAAAGGATATATTTCTAGGATAATTTGATAAGGTTTCTAAATACACCCATACAATAGGTTTTTGACAAGTGTAGGTCATAGATTTTACATTATCTTTTCATTTTATTTAAATCGTTAAATAATGAGGTAATCGATGCATCATCATGGTGTCATAAATAATTTAATTTATTTAATGTCTAAAAATTATAAAAAAAAATATCATGATGTATGAAATCATTTTATCTTTCTAATGAATATTTATAGTCAAAAATATGACTTGTATAAACCCATGTAAAAATTGCTTTAGTAAAACAACACATGTTTGTGACATTTTAATTTTAACTTTAAATAAAAAGTTATTAATGTCATTTTCCTACCAAAGTGGCTCCATGGGGTCCCCAAGTTGACCCATGGATTGTCTTGGTCGTCCATGACTCATCCAATAAGGGTAGGACAAGTTTCAAGGCCATTTCATATTATTATAACATTATCTTTACCTTAAATTACACTAATTACCTCTAATCGTGATTAACAAAACTTAAAAGTTACTATTCACAAAAAATTATTTTAATCTCATTGAACCACATTTTACTTCATAATTACAACCATGTATGTAGGATTTTTGAAAATCAAATCACAGAAGTGGTAAAGTTTCATTTAAATGAAAAATTAGTTTCTTTAACTACCACTTAGTGGTTTCACTATTCATCAAAAATTGAAGTTTTTCAGAAAAATACCAAAAATTCACCCTAACCTATATTTGATATTCCGAATTAAAAAATTATGTCTATTTTAAAAAATTCAAAATATATAAGTTACATTAGTTAATTTAATAATTAATTCCCGTTGTCAGAACAAATAGCGTGTTTTTATGAAACAATATATATCAAAAGATTGACACTAGTTTAAGTCCAATTTCAGAGTGAAATTAATTCCAATGACCACTATTGGATTAAATGGTAAAAATATATTCTAATTTCACTTTAAAACTAATTAAAAATATAATCTAATCATATAAATAAATTAGATTAAAAAGAGATTTTGATTTAAATACAACATTTTTCACAATTCATTAAAAAATGAACTTTATCAGAAAAATACCAAAAATTTACACAAAGTAAATTTTGATGTCCCAATTCTAAAGAAGAATTTTATTTTGTCAAATATAACACATAAAATTGTCAAAAAGTGGATTTAAAAGAGGTTCTTCATCAAAAGGCGGTTAATCGACCTTTTAAAGAATATTAGAAAATTTATGCTTAAAATTGGATTCATTTGCATTTTAAGCCTCTAACATTTATTAGATAAATGTAAAAATATTTAACAAACATATGTAATAATTTTTTAGTTATTTTTGTTCATTCCCTCCATTACAACGGTTAGGCGTTAACTATTATTATATTATTATATTATTAGTGTGCAACGTAAGATTTCAAAGAAACTCGTTGTTGCGTATTGGGTACGCCATCGAGCATGGAATTCCATTTAAATTAGTATTAAAATTTTATTCACAAATATTTATAAACATTAGAATTTAATATTATTTATTTACCTGGGATGTTATATCCTTGCCCCCTTTTGGGAATTCGTCCTCGTAATTTCAAAATTGGGCTTGGAAACTTCATTGAAAGTCCCACATCGGAACGAGAGTCAGTAAAACTATCACTTTAAAAGAAAGGGAGAGAAGTACAAAGGTCACCCAAGTTAACCCATACTAGGATTACAAGTATGAAAATATGGATATGGAGGAGAAAACAAAGGGTCATTCTCTGATGGAGAGTGATATTAAACATGTCTTGGAGAAAGTTAACCACAAGAAAATCACAAACTTGTGATGGGTTAAACAGTATTCGATTCCCCAGTAGGAAAAGTTAACAGACAACATTTTTGTTTTAAGTTACTCTTCATTGAGGAATTTATTTTTGAGCTTAAATAAATCATAATGAAACATACTTACTTGTCACGTATACTTTCAACTTTTACTAGATTCCTTAATCAAACTCATATTTTCTCCAAAAGACAAGTATTTAGGAAGACTTGTTCACATTAAGAGTACTATAATCAACTTCTTGATAATCACCTAATCCACAAAAGAGAACTATAAATTTCCCATGTCTTTAGATCTCAACCAAAACCAAACCAAAAAGTTTAGTACGAGATCAGATAATACCCAAAAAGGATTTTTTTTTTCAAAAATAAAAACAAATCCTAATCTCCAAAATTTGTCAAACCAAACCCAAAGTTCAACGAAGATCATTCAATAAAAAATGTGTACATAAAATTCTTCAAAGTAAACCCAACTAATATTGAAACCCAAATATTTGAAGGATTTAATCACATAGTCTCACAAGGTACAAATTAACATTTATCTCCAAATAACATCAGTTGCTCTTAAATTCTCATACTGAAAAGTAATTAACCTAATCACATATCCTCCGTGATAGGTTAATAATTTCCATAGATAACCCAAAATCAACTTACTCTTGATTAATAAAATAATCTAACTAAAAATAATTAGTCAAACTAACCAAGGACTTCACGTAGTCCAGTGGTAGGTGATAAATACCAGTCGCACTTTGGTTGTGGGTTCGATTCCTACAGCTTTGTCCGACGTGACGAGTTGTCACATGGTCTGTGTGTTGTCCTTTTTCCAAAACTATATAATTATTAAAAGATTCCCCAAAATGAGATAAAATCTTCAAAAATAACCATAACATAATTTAACCTCAAGTTTATCTCATGTCGTTCATATTCCATCATAACTTATAGTAACCCATAATTACCTCAAAAGTAAGGATCATATAAACCCTAATGGTTACCTTTATATTTATTACCTGAACTTCCATGTCGAGTTGGTTCTCTCATACATGATGCATTAGAGAACCCACCAAGGTTCAAGTGGTTGACTCCTGATAGTTGGTTTAGAATAACCATGAGATTTCTCATTGAATCCCCCATTTCATCCAGTATTTTAATCAGAGAACCACCACAGTTTCCTCCAAACCCATTGTCACTTTGGTGCCTGCTAGATCCATCCAATTACTAAAAATAGAAATGTCAGTGTGAGTATATCAACAAAATTATCATGTACTAATGAGGAAGATAAACACTAAGATATACTTACTCAATCACTTTATCTAAAAACTATGAATCTTTCTGAAATCCTATCCATTATGGTAGTGTCACTTATGCTTAGAGAATACCCCAACCTCTAAAGTTATCTAAACCGACCTCTGATACCAACTATAAGGACCCGACCTTAAACATTACTTATTATTGAATTAAATGAATAATTCAAATTGAGGATCCTTTCATGTTTAGAGTTTAAGAGAATTAGGACATAACTATTACTTCTCAAAGATTAAAAAGTAGACGCATCTACTCAGCTTCCATTTTTTTTATTCACAAAAATAAAAACTCTTGAACAAAAGAGTCATGTCTAGTTCCTTGTTTTAGACAGCCTGACATTTCCTTGATCCCATCCTTGACCCTATTCAACTTTATGTCCTGTGAAAACATTTCAAAAACATGGGATGAGCATAAAAAGCTCAGTAAGGGTTATAACAGTACGAAAAGAAAACATCAGTCCATGTATACATAAGAATCAATGAAATCATACTTTACTCATAAAACATAAGCAATTTAACATACCACATGAAATCATAAGATTTATTCATAACTCAATATAAATCATAATTCATAAAGATAACTTGAGGCATTCATAAAATTCTTACGTAGGGAGTAACCCTCATGGTTACGTTTGGAATACCCATTATAGTATATTCCCTAAATCTCTTCGGAGAAACCTTAATGTTTAACTCCTTAGTGTTACCCAATGCAATGAAGATCTATATCGGGCTCACCTGCCCTTAGTTTATCACGGAACCACACATCTTCATAAACAATGCCCAAGAACCATAACATAATCATAGCACATAACTTAAACATAAAGGAAAGATAGCATTCCCACATTGCAATAACAATATAACATTTTAAGATATTGAAATAATGAATCCATTCTGAAAAACCATTTTCAAAACCATTTAAAATATTTAGTAAAGAGATTTTTTAATCAAAGTGTCCCATACCACTTTGAAGATTTTAACATTTTCAACCATTAATATCCATATAAATAAATCCTTAAAATCATTTTGAAAACATGGATATTAATGAGAAATATTTATAAGAATAAATCATTAAAACATTTAAAACTATATTTTAGTTAAAGGTTTTTTAACAAAATGAGAGACACTTGAATACAATAATTGAGGAATAACATTTAATCAGAACATTATAATATCATGAGAATAAAGGGATTCATGATATAATAATCCAAAGGATATTATATACACCATATAATAGTGAATTGGTGCATAACAACAATGAATTCTCAATAGAAATGTAAAATGAGATGAAATCCCCTATAACGAAGGTATCCTTAAATTAAGGATAAATCAATCTCATAATTATGTGTGAAAAATATAAATACACCCAATATAAGTGGATATTAAGTTTAAAACAATAAAAGGTCATTCAGACATATTCAAAGGATGAAATATTCAATAACTACATGTTGAACCCAAAGAAATCGAAATTGGGTTAAGAAGTTCCCTTCATAAAATTCGACAGCCTAACGACGTCACTTTAAAATTCATAAAATTAGTTTATGAGAGAGAAAATGGTATCTCATCACTTGGAAATAAAATTTACATCAATAAGGATATATAATAATATATCCCAACATAAAAAGATGTAAATTAAAAGACATAACAGAATAAGTCTTTTAAAAAGAGGAGGGTGAAAGGTTCCCTTACCGATTTGGGTAACTTTCGAAACGTACACCCCATGAAAGAAGGACGATAAAAAATTGATGTAAATACTCATAAAAGAAATTATATTAAAAAAAGAGTATAATAATGGGTAGTAAATATACCACTCAAAGTAAATGGTGGAAAATGTAGCATAAATCTCACGGGAATAAAAGTGAGATGAAAAAACCCTTATGAAAACTCGGCGGCCTAACGGCGCCACTTAAAACTTACAAAAAACTGGATTGATGAAATCAAATAGGGTCTCTCATAATATGAACATAGAAATTACAGTAATAGGAATATAAAAGAACATACCCCATCTATGAAATAGGATCTTAAAAGAAACGACATAAAAAATAGTACTTAAAAAGAAAGAGAGAGATAGGATCCCTTACGAAAATTCGGCAGCCTAACGACGCCACTTAAAAATTCAAAAAAAATGAATTGATGAGAGTAAGAGGGGGTATATCATCATATGAAAATAAAAATTAAATTATGGTGAATATAAAATAACATCTTCCAATAAAAGAACATGGATCATAAATGAAATGACATAAAAGAGGGTACTTGAAAAGAAAGAGAGAGGTCGGATCCATTACCTCAAGTCCGACTTTCCTTGTTCGTTTCTTTATATTCCTGAATAATAAACATTGGTCAATTTATAAATGCTTAAGTAACTCCTTTAAATATTATTATTCATTTCATGTCACATATTATAGTGTTATAATAATTGGTTAATAATGTGATTTCATATCAAACGTTTTTGTCGATGTTCGGTACATGAGTAAAAATTGAACTTGTTGGAAAAGAATTTTCCATGAAGTTATAGGTACATCATCTCCATAATATTATCAATGATTTAAATATCATATATATCCAGTATATATTCATTTTATACTATTCCATTACATTTGTAGATAATAAAAATTAAATGCACCGTTCATGGAGACGGTAGGTCGTACGTACGCATGAATGCTACTTTCATTTCTTTGTCATATTACTGGAATTAAAAATAAATGAGATATATATATATTATAATTCTAGAATGATATCTATCATTTATATGTAATATATTACATATATATCCATTATATATATGTACTTATAATAGTACATAACATTTGGAGATAAGAAATGAAATGTACCGTTCATGGAGACGGTAAGTCGTACGTACGCATGAACGCTACTTTCATTTCTTTTTTTTTGTATTAAAAGGAATGAAATAATAATGATATAAATGTATATTATAATTCCAGTAGGATATCATATGTAATACCATTAATTCCATAATTTATACGTCCCATATATGGCATTAACGAATCAAATCACTTTGAGGGGGCGGTAGTCCGCACTTTCTAAAATGAAGATATCGCGTTTACCCATAATGGAAGCCATAAAGGTATGACATAAATGAAAAATACAGAAGCTTAAGGAAAACATAAATATATTATATATCATATATAAATATAGTGACATATTAATGGCCACCTTTGAAGGTTTTAAAAGAATATTGAACAATCATCGTTTCGTGAGGCAGTAATTCGCCATCCACAAAAACAGTATGTTCTTTAACCATTAGACGGAGGTGTGTGAAAGTGTAGCTCTAATCCTTCTTATAAAAACATCCTAGTAAATTTAAGATACTGGTGTTGTTACAAAAAAAAGTAATAAAAAGAGTTAGGGGGTTGGAGATGCAAAATAAATCAAAAGAACACAAGTGAAGACATTACCTTAAAATCGGGTAACTCCTCTTGGTTTGAACCAAAAGGGTTTATTGAAGAGCATTCTGCCAAAGGTGAGGCTTCAATGATGAAGATAGGTATGTGTAGAGATTAAATGGGCAGGGGTTGGCCGAGCCAAAGGCTTGAGAGGTGTGGGTAAGGTGGTATAGGTGGGGGCCTTTTATAAGAGAAGAGGAGGGGCACTCTTGGAAAGTCATAAAAAAATTACTTTATTATAAAATGATTTTCGTATTTTAAAGGTCCCAAAAGGATATATTTCTAGGATAATGTGATAAGGTTTCGAAATAAACCCATAAAATAGGTTTGTGACAACTGTAGGTCATATATTTTACATTATCTTTTCATTTTATTTAAATTGTTAAATAATGAGGTAATCGCTGCATCATCATGGTGTCATAAATAATTTAATTTATTTAATATCTAAAAATTATAAAAAAAAATATCATGATGTATAAAATAGTTTTATATTTATAATGAATATTTATACTCAAAATATGACTTTTATAACCCCATGTAAAAATTGTTTTAGTAAAACAACACATGTTTGTGACATTTTAATTTTAACTTTAAATAAAAAGTTATTAATGTCATTTTCCTACCAAAGTGGCTCCATGGGGTCCCCAAGTTGACCCATGGATTGTCTTCGTCGGTCATTACTCATCCAATAATGGTAGGACAAGTGTCAAGGTCATTTCATATTATTATAACATTATCTTTACCTTAAATTACACTAATTACCTCCAATCGCGATTAATAAAACTTAAAAGTTAATATTCACAAAAAAATTATTTTAATCTCATTGAACCAAATTTTACTTCCTAATTACAACCATTTATGTTGGATTTTTTAAAATCAAATCACATAAGTGGTAAAGTTTCATTTAAACGAAAAATCAGTTTCTTTAACTACCACTTAGTGGTTTCACTATTCATCAAAAATTGAAGTTTTTCAGAAAAATACCAAAAATTAACCCTAACCTATATTTGATATTCCAAATTCAAAAATGATGTCTATTTTACAAAATTAAAAATATATAATTTACATTAGTTAATTTAATAATTAATTCCCACTGTCAGAACAAATAGCGTGTTTTTATGAAACAATGTATATCAAAAGATTGACACTAGTTTAAGTCCAATTTCAAAGTGAAATTAATTCCATTGACCACTATTGGATTAAATGGTAAAAATATATTCTAATTTCACTTTAAAACAAATTCAAAATATAATCTAATCATATAAATAAATTATATTAAAAAGTGGTTTTGAATTAAAATACACCATTTTTCACAATTCATTAAAAAATGAACTTTATCGGAAAAATACCAAAAATTTACACAAAGTAAATTTTGATGTCCCGATTCTAAAGAAGAATTTTATTTTGTCAAATATAAAACATAAAATTGTCAAAAAGTGTATTTAAAAGAGGTTCGCCATCAAAAGGCGGTTAATCGACCTTTTAAAGAATATTAGAAGATTTATGCTTAAAATTGGATTCATTTGCATTTTAAGCCTCTAACATTTATTGGATAAATGTAAAAATATTTAACAAACATATGTAATAATTTTTTAGTTATTTTTGTTCATTCCCTCCATTACAACGGCTAGGCGTTAACTATTATAATATTATTATATTATTAGTGTGCAACGTAAGATTTCAAAGAAATTCGTTGTTGCGTATTGGGTACGCCATCGAGCATGGCGTTACCTTTAAAGTAGTATTAACATTTTATTCACAAATATTGATAAACATTAGAATGTAATATTATTTATTTACCTGGGATGTTACAAAAAATCATCAACAACTACAACACATAAGTATATTCATAGAAACACCTATGGGATCCAAAATGAAAATTTTGATAAATATAAAGATAATGATGCATATACCTCATTATGTTTTCCACCCTTCAATGATTACACTTTCACCTGAACATTTCAATAAGTTGTCAAAGTCCTTACATCGAATCACACCCCCTGAATATTTGTGTCCTAGTCAGCCTCTTTGGTCAACATCACATGTTAGGAAAAAGTTTCACCACTTCTCTACCAATCCCACACAATCCTCACTTGTTCCAAACATCAAACTCTACAATAACTTTAAACCAAAATCTCTGATACCACTTTTTCATGACTCACCCCCTCTGGTACCCCTCCTAGGCTTGCATCAAAGGCAAGAGTGACCCCCAACACATTCATCTAATAGGTATCAGGTTGGAAACTAGCACTGAGGGTATAAAACACGTGTATGGGAGGAATTTCCCTTATAAAATTCTAGGAATAACAAAACAATATACAAATCAACACTAAATAATTTCAATTTCCAAAAAATAAATTCTCACAATCCAAAAGATACTAGTATGTTAAATATGAAACAAAAAAGAATATATATGCAATAATGATCACTAAAACTCCAAGTCATCTACCAAGTCCATCCATGCTATTTGAACATTATCTCCAATCCCCACTGGTCTATCCTGCAAATACTTAGAAAACTATGGTAGGGTGATCAATTGGGAGTACTCGGTGGGACCATCCCTCTAAAAAATAAACATCTATGTGTAATGAATATGCAAGAGGAAACAAGAGTGATATCAACCAAGAAAACAAAATCCAAAAAATCATAATAAACATGTAAAATATAATCACCAAACCCCACATTCCACATTGTTTTATACAATTTTCTTTATTTACAACATCATCCTCAGATGGATCCCAAATCAAGATTTAAAACCAATTCCACAACCAATAACAAATAAATATCAAAAAAATTACAACCATCACCAAAATAAAAAAATAATAGAAGGTCCAAAAATTTACTACATGTCAATTCATGGGTCGCTCTAACATAAAATAATAGTTGATAAGACAACCCCTCGCTAGTAGATTAGAGATACGATAATGCAACAACATCAGCAATGTATCATCAACCATCACCCATTCCATAATCAACCATGATTCACATATTCTCATATCACAACATCCTAGACCATAACCACCACGCCACTGAAAAATACCACATATCCACGTCCACACCACCACATATCCACAACAACACCACCAAACAACAATTTTCCATCCATTCCTCAATAAGGTATTGTAAACACGAAGTGAATCAACCTAATGCTATCCCCCTTATGTGTATTCTCCCACCCATACTGCATATCCACATGCTCCATGTCACGATAGGGTATCATGAATAGACAGTTAATCAACCTCATTTTCTCCTCCTACCATGAACAACCCCCACCATGTATCATCATCACCATCACATTATTGAGAAAGTGATATTTTTCATGCTTATAAATTTAATCCATTATAGTCTACATGCACATGCCAACTTTAATCCATTATAAGATATTATGTAAACCAAATGAGAGCCATTACATCTCATCAATATTAACTAACACCCCTATTTTTACACTACATTCCCAGAACCACTTCCATCATATCAAAATAACAACATTTAAATTTCACAAAAATATACAACTTCCCAAAACAAATAACCTTCATTAGCATAACTAAATATTCAAAAAAAGGAAAACCACCCAAAAAAATTTCACGATGTCTATATCATTCCCAATTACACTATTTACCATTTAAAATCCTTATTAAGTTAATTATGTAATTCTCATTCCCATTTCAACTCATTCATCAAACCACTTTCTATTTCAATCCATTCATTCATCATTTAATATATTTATTCCTAATAGGTTTATAAATTTCAATCATTAACAGTTATTAATAGATCATTGATGAATTATTTTCAATCAATACCAAATTTTAATTATCCCATTTTCATATTCACATCGACAACCTCATTGCTTCATTTTATATTCAATTTCACAAGCTATCATTCATTATAGTTTTCACAACAGATTTTCTATTTTACAGCTTAAAACTTCAACCCATAAATTGATTTATAAATTTTCGAGGGACACAACAAAAAACAACACACCAACACTCCCTTCACAACTAAACAAATTCAATACAACCAAGTTCACCCCAAATTACCACAAGTCTAGAAAACAAAAAATAAAACATCAAGCATCAATTATCAATCATAAATAACAATTCTCATACTAAATTTTATATAATTTTTTATATCATTGACATATTTGATTAATTATATTATTATAAAGGTGGAAAAGTTTTTAAATATTAATAAAAATAAGGAAGTCATAGAGACAAGTATCAATTAATAACATTCAATACATAATAACAGCATGAAAATCCATAAATCACAAGGGACTCCCTTTCCCCTTCTACGTTTTTCCATTAACTAGTTTATCATCTCAATTTAATTTTATTATTATTTAAAGAGTGATTCTCATATGTTTTTTCCTATCCCAATAAACCAAGAACACCCATGAAATCACATCAAACAAATTATAAGAACATGATAACATGTTTTGAAGGAATCATAACAAGTTTTTTTAGTATATTATTCCAGAAGATGGATGATGAGTTTAGAAATATCATACCCCAACCTATTCTTCACAATATGTTGCGCAAGGATATGATAATGAAGGAGTGATCACAATATCAAGATCATATGAGGGAAGCATCAATCACCTAAATCAAAGGAATACCACATCAAAATCACAACCCCAACATCCCCCAAATTGAACCACCACCACTGGCATAGATTCCCAAATAAATTATTAGGAAAGAAAACCAATAGGGGGGGATAACTCACCTCAGATAACCAAAAAAAATCTCTAGAACTTAATAAATAAGGCCAATTCAAGGGATCTCAAAGGTCTCTAAAGGGGAACCTCGTATAATCTAGGGTTTGAGAGAAACAAGGGATATATAGGGGTTTATATTGGATTATGAATTTATATACATTTTGGAAAACATAATATCAAAGTGAAAGGGTGAAGGTCACACTATAATGGTTGGTATTTCCATAAAACCACAATGCAATAGGGATGACTATGCAATAATGGGTCCAATTCAAAATAATATTTGGAAATCATATCGTATATTTCCCCCTTTAAACCCATTAAACTTTCCAAATCTGATACAGCCAAGGGAAGGCCATAGTACAAGGTCCATCTCCATAGAATAACATGAAAACTTTTTAACCCAACTATAATGCATTACAGGAACCATGATGTGATTACACCGAAAATGGCATAACAATGGAATCAACCACTCTAAGCTTCATGTCGCATCGGTGAGAACAACACTGCAACCCCTGATCTTCCTTTCAACCTAATTAATCCTTAAATAAGACTATGACCTAAAAAAGGACCATGTATCAAGGTCCCTTATAATGGAATAACCACTAAAATCAGTCCCTCGGGTCCCTTAACCATAACCCTTAAGACCACATCATGACCCGGACTCCCAAGTGACCTCTCGTGATGTATTATATTCCTCCATACTGTGAAAGAAACCCAGAGATGAAATTTCATCTTAAATACACCTCTCATTACTTATTCCATATCTCAATATTTATAACACCCAAAACATAAAAAGGGGTCAAAAGGTCAAATTCATCACACATGCATTAATTGTTTATTATTAAAATTAATATTCAGGTGTCAACTGTTCGGTTTTCCATGCATGATTTGGTTTGAAGATTTCATTCCTTGATCTTTGTTCATGGGTTCATTACCTCCAAAATTATCATGAATATATGGTATATGTGTTTTATATAGTTATTGAGTCTCATGTCCATTTCATGAAACTTATGGTGATGGTTCGCATGGAAGGCTTAAAAATATCATTTCCAGTTATTATTGAATTGAAAAAAGAATTGAATTGGTTAGTGAAATACCTTGGAATATTACCATTCTAGAATTATTAAAACATATAAAATTAATATTTTTTACATATAATTACTAGTATTTAAGTTTCCTTCGTAATTTATGATTTAAATTCTATAACATCATTCATGTAAGTGGTAAAATCTACTCAAACATGAACATGTTATAATGACTAAATGAGTAAGAACATGTTATTGTATAATAATAATATCACTTTTACATAATCATAATGATTTAAAAAAAATTTATTTAAGTGATATAATATATTAAATAAGTGTTATATCAAGAAGATATATAAGAATGATTAAGGAAAAGATATCACTTAAGTTGAACACATGAATCTCCCCTTAGAGAGCCTCTTGGAAATGAGGGTTTTGAGACTCCTTGGGACCAGAGGTTCCCAAAAGTGGGAGATGATTGATAGGGGGTAATTTTGGTATGTATTAAATAGAATTTAAAAGGAAATTTTTGTGTTGAGGAGAGTTGAGGATGATTCCTATTATAGATGAGAAGGGGTGATATTTTTATAAATAATCATTTATTAAGATAAAAGGAATGTCATATTCATGTCAAGTGGATCCCAAATTTTCAATTAATGAGGATAAGATAAGGGGAGGTTGATCAAGATCGCATCCATACATTTATAAATATTTTTTTGTGATATTTTGTGATCTTATCCCGTAATTTAACCTTTTACCTTTTTAGCATTTACCTAGGTGATTAACTTTTACCTTAGGTAACTTATTTTTAGACCAAAAATGGAATTTACTTTATTATCAATTTTTGGTCGTTCTGATTCCAAATATGAAAACAATTATACTATATTCAATTTATAAGGGTGATAAAAAATTATTTTAATATAATTACACATAACACAATAAAAATTTTTTTTCGAAAAATGTATTTTAAGCATAAAAATGAATTTATACCCATTCCTTAAAAAATAAAAATCATTAACTAATTGGTAATTTGTTTGAATATATATATATATATATATAATTAATTAATTTGTTTACATATATAAACAATAAATTTCATTAAATTTTATACTTCAAATATGAGAGATTTAACTTTTAAGAGTATATAATAAAAATAATGTTTTAAACAAAAAAAATTAGGTGTCAATAATTAGATTAGTATTACTTATATTCAATTGATAATTTATTAGATATTATTAATTTATTTTACTAGTAATTCCTTGAATTTTTATCAATACATTTTATTGATATCATTCTTCAATGATAAATTTGAAAAAAAACATATAATTTATAAAAACAGTTTCGTTAGAATCAATGATATTTTTCTAAGTAAATTAAAACCCTTTAATTTTACAAAATAATTTAATTTTCCAATTATTTTCATTTAAATATCTCTATTATATTTCATTTTATATAGTAATAAATAATTATTCACTTTATCTCGATATCATGTGTAACACAATCCATCTAACACAATATTTATTTAAATGGAAATTCATAGGAAAATCTTAGGGTGTTAGATGAAATGTCATAATATATGTGACATGTACCGTTGATAATGAATGTAAAGTACATGACGTGTACGACAATAGTTACAAGTTTTATTTTAGCATATTTAATGAGGCATGTAATTTATAAGAATATAGTCCCACAATGTAACACTCCAACCCAGATTTTCTCGAACAACACCTAAGTGGAGGTGCCATATAACCTCATGCACACCTCATCGATAATCATAGCCATACACGTTAAACATATATAAAATAAATCAACCACAGTATCATGTAGAAGATAAGTAAACATAATGCAATAACAAAATGTCACTCATGTTGTAAAAATAAATAAACTAGGCTCCTAATGTGGCAAGAAAATCTAGAGTATATAAAGTACAAGTAGACAATGTTGAAATAGTGGGTTCCATAGACCCAATTATTCAGTGTTTTTGATTACCATATCATGTACATGATACCATCTTACCATTATAGTGTAGACTTTTCTGTGTCCACTATTTAAATGGTAATGTCCAAATATTAATTGTCGTATTAAAATGTTATAGCAGTTCCCATGATATAATGAGAACCTCTAGATATTATGACAACAATATTAAATATATGTTCTATAGTCTAGATACATCTTACTGATTGGACACATTAGATGTCTCACTATCAAGTGCTGGGGGCTCATAAGCATTGAGACTTCTTCTCATGAAGTTCTCACTTGGTGATCTCTAGAATTGAGATCATGAGGACTGACCTGCCAACAGGAACTCCACATGTTTCAGGTGTCATTGGATGTTCCTATCTACGATCATGTGTAATGGTCTCCTCACTTGAGATCATTACCAATGTATGTCATTTGATTGTGTACTTTGATACAAGACGAAAACCATGGTGATGAAGTCGTGGAGAGGTAGTTTGTGTTGGGTGCGTCATTGGTGTCATGGCATTAGTTGAAGTGTCAAGAAAGAATTTTTCACTTCCGGGTTATGGAAGTAATATATCTCAGGACATGTTGATATGGATGGAAGTACCTTTATAAGACCATATCCATGGTAGTCAAGGGTAAATCCATCCAGTTAGATCAAAAAAATATAAAAGCAAGAAAAGGTCGATGACACGTGAGTGTGTCCTGCTTTATGAGATATTAATGAAAAAGATATTATATTACACAGTGTGTGTTCGTAGGTTGGTTTTCATTGCTATGACAATCCTTATCTCTTCAGGGGCCATGATGGGTTGCTAGATCCTGCTCTTGGTCTGTAAATACTATTCACTACTGTTGAGATAAGGGCCTAGAGGGTCACACACAATAGTGTATTCAAAAATCTTCCCTATTCAGTTGAATAAGATTTTTGGATATGGTGGGTCCCACCACTGGGGTCCGAAATTTTTCCAAGGTTAAACGATCACCAATGAAATAAATAAATTCATATTATTCGAGTTTAGAATAATGAGAATTGAATTTATTTAATAAATGTATTTATGAGTTTTAGTAAATACAAGAAAATTATAAATTAATGAATATTAAATTATTCAAGGTTCAATTAATATTTATGGGAGTGACGAGTCAAGTTAATGACTCAATTATTATCATGTAATATATTTTAATATATTACAAGTAAATGATAATAATATTTCTGACTCAGTTTAGTAGTCATAAAATTTTGTTGATAGTGCGTTAAGTATTCGGGGTCGGTGAGGCGATACCGGATATTTTAATTAAACACTATAAATAGAAGAGGAGGCAGGGATTTTTTCAAGTACTATTCATAGAGCTTGTCACAAACCAACCCGGGTCAACCCTGAACCGGTCACCCGAGTCAGTCCGCAGCATGGCCCGAGAGGCGTTCTCGATCCTCCCGGGCTGGTGACAAGCACCAGGGCATCAAAGAGAGCAAGAGGGAACGATTTCTCCCAAAGAAAATAAATAAAGCAGCGGAAAGAAAATAGAACAACACAAAGTAAATAAACAACACGAAAAAAAAGAATGACCACCAACAACAACTAACCTGACCACGACCAAAACTCCTCGCGACCCTAAGAGTCGCTCCCTAGTCCACAATCAAATCTCGCCCACAATGAGAGATCTCAAGTCAACCTGCAACAGAAACTAAAACAGTAAAACACTATAGGCGTGAGTATTAAAACTCAGTAGGCAGGCCCAACTAATTCTATTCCCAATGAACATACCATTAAATAAAGAATTCATTAATTTCAAGTTTGAACTACATTGAACAAAATATGGGTTTTTACACACACTTTCATTTCTAAAACAAGTATCATTCCATTGACCTTTTTAATATAAAAACAAGTTTAGTGTTTGAAAGGAATAGGTGCATTGCATTTTAAAACATTTTTTCGAACAATTAGAAAACCAAACTTTAGTTATTAGCCAAAAATGAAAACTACACATAACACACAACACACACCAAGGGAAATTGAAAAAGTGGCACACAGGGGCCAACAACCGAACTAGACCTCTCAATCGTCCGTCACATGCAAAAAAACACTAAAGAAAACATGGGTTGAACCTAGGAGATCGTGAACAATCCAAAACATACCATACATGCGACTCATCCTAAAAGCATGCTCTAACTCGATGACGTCATAACGCCCTAATGCCCGGCATAGCCCTACATGGCCTAACTGAGGGGCCCAATCCCCATAGCAGCAATAACTTAGTATTCCCCTGCTATGGGGCCACTATCCAGTGCGTATTCTAAACTAGTGCAACAATCATTCTTAGAAAATTCAATCAATATGTCAGGTTCCCATGTCAACACATACAATAAAAAGGGGTGTGTCCATAATGTAAATCAATCAGGCATGATGCGCAAATATCACACATAACTCACTCAATCAACGAACACCAAAGATCACCCCTGAGTGGGTTTTCCAAAATAATTTATTTTATTAAAGTACTAAACGGGCCTTCACAAATCTTAAAGAAAAATCTCATTTCTCGAGAAAACCCAAAACCCTTATTCGGAAGAAATCATATATATTTAAAACTAGAAGTACATTTTAAATTCCGTGAATTATGTTTAAAGTTCAAACGAGCATTCTTTCAACATTGGGTGTCTACTCGTCAAGAAAATGTTTCAAGTGTTCGGTATAAAATAAACAGATCTTTTCGCACCAAATAATCATATAAAAATTAATTATATTATATTATTTCCAATTTACTAAAATTAATAAAATATCAAGAAATTAATAAATTCTAAATCTAAAGGTAAGTGCAGTGGGGGACCTACCTCGACTCGCAGTCGAAACACGATGACGTGACACGCCTCGAGCGGGCGCACAAGCGCGCGCAGGCTGACGACCGCAATTTCGCAGAATTACCTCGCCAATGCGCTGCAACAAACGCACAACAACCAAAATACATAAACACTAACTTAAAAAAACCCAACTGAATAAACAACACAAAAGAACTACCCCGACATATTATCAAAACACAACTCACACCATCCACATAATTTACTAAACCACTTTAAAAAATTATAAAGAAATTCCAAAGAGACACCCACAACTTCAAATAAACAAAACTGATTCAATGGCCACTTTTTTTGATCAAATTCACACCCATGCCCTACTGAACAGAATACAAACCACTTTCATTGTTAAATAAACTAATTTCACAATTTATAAAAGGTGATTAAACAACTCAGGATTGGATTTCATAAAAACGCATCTTAATCCACATGAGTATGATATAAGATATAAAACGCAACTAAACTCATTTAAAAACTAAACTTCGCACTAAACTAATTAAAAAAACTCAATTATTTTAAAAACTATGTTCGCACCAATTTTAATTAAACACAATACACACTAAAATAAACATACGATACTCAAGAAAGGACAGCGCGAACCTCACCTTGACGCGGAGATGCGCTTGAACAGAGGGGTCGCGGGGCACCGCGCAACGATCGGGGAACGGTGAAGGGGTCGCGCAGGGACTGCGCGGTAGGAAAGCAGGTCTGCGGGGTGACACACCGCCGAGCCGGAGGCGCACCGGGCTGGAGATGCGGTCGACGGCCAGAAAGGAGCCCGAAAGGAGGTGCGCGCGTCCGATACAAAGTGCGGAAAGTGGGCTGGCGAGGCCGAGACAGGAGGGCGCTACGGGTTCAAGTAGGAGGAGGCTGGGGTGCGCTACAAGAAGGAGTCAGAGGTGTGTAGGGCAGCTGCTGGTGACCTGATTGCGACAAGAAACAAGAAATGTCATGGGGGCTTGCTCAACTGGTGAAAGGTGGGGCGCGGGAGGTTGAGGAAAGGAGGAGGGGCTGGTCGCGCATGGTGTGCAAGTCCGGCGAGAGGGCTCTAGCTGAACCGGATAGGATCCGGGGCGCTGCGGAGGGGAGCCGGCAGGAGGGTGGACTTCGCGTGTGGATGAATGAAGGCAAGAACCTGGGTGCAGCGGCATCACAAGGAAGGAGGGATGGGAAGGCGAGTGGGATGGGAGCCGAGGTGCGCTGGATAGGAGGTACGCCAGTGGAGCACAGTAGGAGGGCATGGGCGTCACGCGGGCAAGCCGTACGGGAGAGCAGGCAGGGGCGTAGTGTAGGCAGGGCCTGGGTGTGAGGGAGAGAAAGCAGGAAGGGGGCACCGCTGCCAAGCTGGAGCACCCGATGGCGGGACATGGAGTGGTCAGCGGCCACTGGTAGGATGCAGAGTCATGGACGTGCAAGCAGGGATGAGCGGGGTGTTGGGATTGCACTGCAAGGGGTCAACAGGAACGGCTTCAGCAAAAGGGGTCAGGTGCTGGGTTGCTGCCAAGGGGAAGGAGAGGGGCGCCAGCGGTACAGTGCTGCAGATCTGGTGCGGCACTATGCATCCAAACCTAGAGGAGGTGGGTTGTACGTTGGGACACTGTGGAGGGTGAACGGCCTGAGGCTTGAGGTGCGGGGCGGCTAGAAACGCTGACAGGGAGGCGGCCGAAAAGTAGGCTGCGGGTGCAGGGTGGACGGAGAGTCACAGCGCAATGGGGAGTTGGGGAGAGGGTGCGGCGGGGGAGGCCAATTGTTGGTGGGTGTGTGTCCAAAGCGGGATCGCGGGTTGGCACTTGCGTAGGAGGAGGAGAAGAAAAGGGAGGGGATGGCGGCGCGTAGGGGAAAGGAAGAGAAGCCGCATGGAAGAAAAAAGAGAGAGAGAGAAACCCTAGAAAAAGGGGAAAAGAAAAAAAAGGAAAAAAACCTTAAAAAACTAATAATATTAATAATAATAGTAGTAATAATAATAATTATACTAATAATAATAAAATTAGAAATAATATATTTAATCTATAATAATAATAATAATAATAACAATAATAATGACTACCACATAAAGATAAGGATATTTACAATAATAATATTTATAACGATTTTAATAATAATAATAAGGATAATGATAATTTTAATAATAATAATAATGATGATGATAATGATAAAAAATATTCATTTTAACTTTCTAAAGACATTCGGACCGTGACGTAGCATGGGCGAAGCTGCGTGGGGTATCCAAAACACGCTCCTCCCGGGCGCTCAATGACATCAACTCAAAAACGCGCGCTTCTTGACAAAACTCGAAAAAACTCTTTCAGGATTTAACCTGAATCGAAAGAAAAAAAATTCAAAGAAAATAATAAAATAAAATGATAGAAAGTTCGGGGTGTGACAATTCTCCCCACCATAATGGTTCCTGCCCCTGGGAAGCCACAACAAGACCTAGACCCAATATGAAACTCTTTAAGTTTCACTCACCCCCAAAATTTTAAGCGCCTTCAGATGATCAATACAAACAGACACTGAAAACCCATGACAGAAAACTCATCCTTTAAAACACAGTCACCTTAATTGTCACCAAGAAAAACCCAAACCATCTATTTCAACCAAGGAATGAACGAACTTAAATCACCTCTGAGACTTATCCCTATACTCTTAGTCGAATGGAAGCGTTGGGTGTACTTTAATCCCAACGTTTACTTAAGAGAAAGAACTTAGGACTAGGAGGTTCTGCACGAGGCCACCTGCCACCAAACGATACACGAAAAGAAACTCTAATACTGACATGGGGAGACCCAAACAGAAACCCCACCATAAGGACCAGACTAACACTAACTACTTCAGGTGTAACTCTACAAGACCCATTGTGGGTCTCCCCACCATAAGAGCTGATGAGATTAACCGAACTTGAAAACTTTTCACACGGACCAGAAACCCCACCACAAGGGTAGGGGAGGGAAGGGCTCAACAATCGAACATTAAAACTACCTTCACCACTACCTCAACAACGTCACACCCTCATAAGAACAAAAACCACACCACACCAAAGACTGGGATTAAACCAAGACCCTTCTTCACCGCTGGGGTTCTCCTGACTACGCGCCAGCTTCACTCCGGGCCCTATGGCTGGAGCACCGATGATTGAAGCATCTCCTGCCTCACAGTCAGGCTTCAAAAATTCCCAAACACAACCCACAATCCAGAATTTCACCAAAAACACTTCCAATAAAATAAAATATTCAAAGAGGTTCAACCACAACCATTCTTACAACTGAAAGAAAAGGAACGCTGAAAAATGCTACAATAGATGATTACTATGCCCAAGAAAAACTACAAAGAGAAGACCTCAAACTGATCCCCAAACATCTCCCTACTCCTGCTGATGGATCAAGGTGACCTTCAACAAGCCAGGTCTAGCTTCAGCATGCTTCTTGGAAACACCACGGTAGAATAGCTGCAAGTGACCCCAACGTCCAAAGGTGTGGCAGGGTCTCAGAGCACTCAGACATATCGGCCTCTTGTGACCCTTCCTACCACACTGGTGACAGATCACCGCATTACGCTGTGGAGAATAAGACTGAAGGTCTAGAGGCCTCTTGATTCCTCTACCAGCACCACTATCATTAGGTCACTTCTCATTCTTCATATCACCATACTCTGCATTGTTTCCCAAAGCTGGAGGATTCTCCACCTCAATTCCTCCTGCTAACCCAGCTTTATCCAAAATGGTTTGTCCCACAACATCCGAGAGGGTGGTTAGGTTGAGCTCTTCCACTTTCAATCGCAACTTAGGTCGGAGTCCAGACTCAAATTGTTGAGTCTTCCCGAGATCATTCACAACAAACCACTGATCATATGGAACTAGGTCTATGAAACATCGATAGAATCCCAATACTGATTCAACGCCCTGCTGAAGACAACACAACTCCATCCTCTTCCTCATCTTCTTCAACTCAGATAAGTGTTGTTGGATGAATGATGACTTAAAAAACTCCCATTTTAGATCTTCCCAGGGCTTATTCTGAGACATGGACTTCCACCATTTCCAAGTTGGGCCTTCAAGCATAAAGGTAGCCAACTTCATCTTTAACGACTCAGGCAACCCAACAAAACTGAAATTCCTCTCAATCTTCTGCAACCACTCCTCTGCCTCAAGAGGCTCTGCTTGTCCATAAAAGAGAGGATGGTTCTACTTCCGGAACTCTAGAACATAGTCTATGGGCTGATCAACTGGAGGATTTTCCAGGGGTGCACCACCCGAAGATGCACCCTGGGCATCCATCAAACTATCGTGGGGGTGAACACTAAGGAACAAAGAAACAAAGAACATAATAAAAACATGGTCATTTCCATTTCAATTTCAACTTTTCACAATTTCCAAAATAAAACTTTACAAAACAATTTTCAGAATGAAGGAAAACTCAAACGATTCACTAGGGGGAAACTAGTGATGATGGGCGACTCGAACATATGGTTGGAGGCCATATGCTAGTCACACCATCGTCACTGAGAGAATTCTAGGGCAAAGTCCTCGACTCCACATGGCTTTCCAGACCATGCGATCTCACGGAGGTCACATGCCTGTCTCCCATTTCATTTCCCAATATAAAACAAGTCAAAGGAACCAAAAAGACACCAACAACCCAGACATCTCATGGTGACCCGAGGTTCGGAACGAGCAAGGGTTCATGACGTCCTTCTTGCCCGTACACCCCGAGTCCCGACAATTTTAATCCTTCAACCATAACAACCCCAAATAAAAATGGGCGCTCTGAAAAATAAGGTCTGCTCAAGAGCCGACCTCCTCTGATACCATTTTGTCACGAACCAACCCAAGTCGACCCTAAACCGGTCACCCGAGTCAGTCCGCAGCATGGCCCGAGAGGCATTCCCGATCCTCCTGGGCTGGCGACAAGCACCAGGGCATCAAAGAGAGCAAGAGGGAACGATTTCGCCCAAAGAAAATAAATAAAGCAATAGAAATAAAATAGAAAAACACAAAGTAAATAAACAACACGAAAAGAAAGAACGACCACCAACAACAACTAACCTGACCACGACCAAAACTCCTCACGACCCCGAGGGTCACTCCCCAGTCCACAATCAAATCTCGCCCACAATGAGAGAGCTCAATTCAACCTGCAACAGAAACTAAAAACAGGAAAACACTATAGGTGTGAGTATTAAAACTCAGTAGGCAGGCCCGACTAATTCTATTCCCAATGCACATACCATTAAATAAAGAATTCATTAATTTCAAGTTTGAACTACATTGTACAAAATATGGGTTTTTACACACACTTTCATTTCTAAAACAAGTATCAGTCCATTTCCCTTTTTAATATAAAAATAAGTTTAGTGTTTGAAAGGAACAAGTGCATTTAATTTTAAAACATTTTTGTGAACAATTAGAAAACCAAACTTTAGTTATTAGCCAAAAAGGAAAACTACACATAACACACAACACACAAAAAGGGAAATGGAAAAAGTGGCACACAGGGGCCAGCAACCGAACTAGACCTCTCAATCATCTGCCACATGCAAACAAACACTAAGGAAAACATGGGTTGAACCTAGAAGATCGTGAACAATCCAGAACATACCATACATGGGACTCATCCTAAAAGCATGCTCTAACTCGATGACGTCATAACGCTCTAATGCCCGGCATAGCCCTACATGGACTAACTGAGGGGCCCAATCCCCATAGCAGCAATAACTCAGTATTCCCCAGCTATGGGACCTCTAGCCAGTGTATATTCTAAACTAGTGCAGCAATCGTTCTCAGAAAATTCACTCAATGTGTCAGGTTCCCATGTCAACACATACAATAAAAATGGGTGTGTCCACAATGTAAATCAATCAGTCATGATGAACAAATATAACACATAACTCACGTAATCAACGAACACCAAAGATAACCCCTGAGTGGGTTTTCCAAAATAATTCATTTTATTAAAGTGCCAAACGGGCCTTCACAAATCTTAAAGCAAAACCTCATTTCTCGAGAAAACCCAAAACCCTTGTTCGGAAGAAATCATATATCTTTAAAACTAGAAGTAAATTTGAAATCTTGTGAATTATGTTTAAAGGCCAAATGGGAATTCTTTCAATACTGGGTGTCCGCTCGTCAAGAAAATTTTTCAAGTGTTCGGTATAAAATAAACGGATCTTTTCGCACCAAATAATCATATAAAAATTAATTATATTATATTATTTCCATTTTATTAAAATTAATAAAACATCAAGCAATTAATAAATTCTAAATCTAAAGGTAAGTGTAGTGGGGGACTTACCTCGACTCACAGTCGAAACATGACGACGCGACACGCCTTGAGCGGGCGCACAAGCGCGCGCAGGCTGACGACCGCAATTTCGCAGAATTACCTCGCCAATGCGCTGCAACAAACGCACAACAACAAAAATACATAAACACTAACTTAAAACAACCCAACCAAATAAACAACACAAAAGAACTACCCCAACATATTATCAAAACCCAACTCGCACCATCCACATAATTTACTAAACCACTTTAAAAATTTATAAAGAAATTCCAAAGAGACACCCACAACTTCAAATAAACAAAACTGATTCAATGACCACTTTTTTTGATCAAATTCACACCCACGCCCTACTGAACAGAATAAACACCACTTTCATTGTTAAATAAACTAATTTCACAATTTATAAAAAGTGATTAAACAACTCAGGATTGGCTTTCATAAAAACGCATCTTAATCCACATGAGTATGCTATAAGATATAAAACGAAACTAAACTCATTTAAAAACTAAACTTCACACTGAACTAATTAAACAAACTCAATTATTTTAAAAACTATGTTCGCACCAATTTTAATTAAACAAAATACACACTAAAATAAACATACGATACTCAAGCAAGGAAAGTGCGACCCTCACCTTGACGCGGAGGTACGCTTTAACGGTGGGGTCGCGGGGCACCGCGCAATGATCAGGGAATGACGAAGGGGTCGCGCAGGGACTACGCGGCTGGAAAGCATGTCTGTGGGGAGACACACCACCGAGCTGGAGGCGCACCGGGATGGAGATGCGTTCGGCGGCTAGAAAGGTGTCCGAAAGGAGGTGCGCGCGGCCGATACAACGTGCGGACAGCGGGCTGGCAAGGCCGAGACAGGAGGGCATTGTGGGTTCAAGTAGGAGGAGGCTGGGGTGCGCTGCAAGAAGTAGTCGGAGGTGCGGAGGGTAGCTACGGGTGACCTGATCACGATGAGAAACGAGAAATGTCATGGTGGCTTGCTCAACCGGTGCAAGGTGGGGCACGGGAGGCTGAGGCAAAGAGGAGGGGCTGGTCTCGCCTGGTGTGCAAGGCCGGAAAGAGGGCTCTAGCTAAACCGGACAGGATCCGAGGTGCTGCGGAGGGGAGCCTGCAGGAGGGTGGCCTTTGCGTGTGGATGAATGAAGGCAAGAACCTGGGTGCAGCGGCGTCACAAGGCAGGAGGGATGGGAAGGCGAGTGGGATGGGAGCCGAGGTGCGCTAGATAGGAGGCACGCCAGTGGAGCACAGGAGGAGGGCATGGGCGTCACACGGGCAAGCCGGACGGGAGAGCAGGCAAGGGCGCAGTGCAGGCAGGGCCTGGGTGCGAGGGAGCGAAAGCAGGAAGGGGGCGTCGCTGCCAAGCTGGAGCACGCGACGGCGGGACGTGGAGTGGTCAGCGGCCACTGGTAGGATATAGAGTCGTGGCCGTGCAAGCAGGGATGAGCAGGGTGTTGATATTGTGTTGTAGGGGGTCAACAGGAATGGCTTCAGCAGAAGGGGTCGGGTGCTGGGTTGCTGCCAAGGGGAAAGAGAGGGGTGCCAGCGGTGGAGCGCTGCAGATCTGGTGCGGCACTGTGCAGCCAAACCTGGAGGAGGTGGGTTGTACATTGGGACACTGCGGAGGGTGAACGGCCTGAGGCTTGAGGTGCGGGGTGGCTAGAAGCGCTGACAGGGAGGCGGCCGGAAAGTAGGCTATGGTTGCAGGGCGGACAGAGAGTCACAACGCGATGGGGAGTTGGGGAGAGGGTGCGGCGAGGGAGGCCAATTGTTGGTGGATGCGTGGCCAGAGCGGGATCGCGGGCTGGATCTTGCGTAGGAGGAGGAGAAGAAAAGGGAGGGGATGGCGGGGCACAGGGGAAAGGAAGAGAAGTAGCATGGAAGAAAAAAAGGAGAGAAACCCTAGAAAAATTGGAGAAGGAAAAAAAGGAAAAAAAACCTTAAACAAACTAATAATATTAATAATAATAGTAGTAATAATAATAATTATAATAATAATAAAATTAAAAATAATATATTTAATCTATAATAATAATAATAATAATAATAATAATAACTACAACATAAAGATAAGGATATTTACAATAATAATATTTATAACGATTTTAATAATAATAATAAGGATAATGATAATTTTAATAATAATAATAATAATAATGATGATAATGATAAAAAAATATTCATTTTAACTTTACAAAGACATGTGGACCGTGTCGTGGCATGGGCGAAGCCGTGCAGGGTATCCAAAACGCGCTCCGCCCGGGCGCTCAGCGACGTCAACTCAAAAACGCGCACTTCTTGACAAAACTCGAAAAACTCTTTCAGGATTTAACCTGAACCTCAGGAAAAAAAATCAAAGAAAATAATAAAATAAAATGATAGACAGTTCGGGGTGTGACAGAGCTTCTCTCTCCTATCCTCTCTCCCATAATCTAGAGAGATATGCTCTGGATCCAAGGAGCATGGATCAAGAACTCTCTCAGGCATCGCTAGAAAAGCGGTGTAGTGATCGTTGGAGCGTCGAAGGCGTCATCGCAATTCTGCACTAGCACTCGGATTACGACGAACAACACTCTTGCAGATTCCTTGAAGCATGTGTGGACAATCTACAGGAATTCAACTTCGGATTCTTTGAGCAGTGATCGCCAATGACAAGAAGACGTCATGTGCAGCTTCATAATTAAACCAGGTGTTTTTATGATTTATTTTTGTGCTTAAAACCCTTCACGTGAGATCCTCAGATTTAATCGGGCTGCTCTGCACCGATATCAACAAGTTTACGTCGATCGTTGGTGGAAAATTTTTAAAACCCATCTGTTTGGGGCTTCCACTGCATGCCCGATTCCAAAAGGTGGTATCAGAGGTACACGTGCCGTTTTTAAGCCAAAATAATTAAATTTGCATTAAAATATGAAGATGGAATCATTACGGTCCTAACACCCTACACCACGTTTGAATCCGATATCGGATGACCCATCTGTGGTCATCCGAAGTTTAAAACCAAAATTAAACCTGTTGTTTTTTTATCACTGGGTGGACATCCGATTATCGGAATAGTGTTTTCTGGTGAACCTTAATAATTATTATTGTTATAATAATTTTGTTATAATAATAATAATTTGATTATAATAATAATATTATTATTATTATATTATATTATAATAAAGTTTTATTAATATAATGTTTTAAATTTTCAAGTCTAAATATAGACTTTAGAAAAAAATTAAAAAGAGGGGAGACGTGCTTTGCAGGTCTCTATTTTTAAAAAAATAAATAAATAAGGGGAGAATAAAGACTTGAAAAAGAAAGTATAAAATTAAAAAAAAAGTGGGGGGTGACAACCCGTATGTGCAGGTCGTGAGGAAATTTTTTTTTTTAAAAAGAAAGGGGGAGGCAGTGGGTAAAAAAACAGTTGGCTTGGGGTCCAAGCGGCCCCCCTATCCCTCTTGCGGAGCCGCTGGCGCAGCTCCCGCTGCATGCAGGCGCCACACCTCAGACCCCATGGCTTCTTCCCTATCTGTGGAAACCTGCTACAGCAGGTCCTAGCGTAGGACCTCCTTCCCCACATTGTGTGGCTCCCCGGACGCGTTGCATGCATCCAGTAGAAGGCGCCCAACCAAGCACTGCACTAGGCCCAACCGACACCCTGCCACCCCGTCCCGGCTCCTCCCCTTCACCATGCTGCAGTAGCAGGCCAACCCCTCTCCCAAGAGGCACTCCAAACCTCCAAGTCGGCGGACCCACAGGCGCAGGCCGCCGCTCCCCAGCGACCTCCCTCCCTGCACCATGCAGCAGGCCCCGCTCCAGGCGCACAGTCTCGTGGAACTGGAGGGCACCAGAGTCACGGCGCACCAAGCACCTCCCTGCACCGGTTTCAGTCTCCACCCCATGCTGCCTTGACGGACTACCTTCGGTTGGCGCCCTTGTCGGTTGTGGACAGCCCCGCCAGGCTGCCTCACTCCACTAGCGCAACTCACCAGAGCTACTGGTCCCTCTCCTCCGGCCAAGCGTGCAGCATAAGCGTTGTTTGGAACTGTTGGGGCGCAGCGGAGGTGCATAGTACCTCAAACACACAGAACGAGGATCAAACGGAGCAACACGGGAATTTTTAATGTGGTTCGGTCATATGACCTACATCCATAGGAGAAGGGGGTGTCACTATATTTCTGTCTTCTCCAAATATCATCGAAGGATTACACAAGGATTACAGCCAATTCCACACAACCAGATCACAGCTCTTCTCTTTATAAAGAAAAAAAAATCTGCAACGTCAAGGGTTGGTTTTGGGTAGCTCATCTACCCATGAAGTCATCCCTGCCGGCTGCTCACCCACCTTGACCACCTTCTAGTGTCAGCTGCCAACCTTGGAAAACGTTTCCTGTAGCCGCCTGGTTAGTTGTCGTCCACAGACTTCTTCCCCTGCAAAAAAACATCCCATATTGGGAGTGGCCCCCACAAATCTCCCCCTCACGACCAATTTGGGGTAGAAGCTTGACCTGCAGTCTCCTTGCAGGTTTCAAAAACTTCATCGGCAAAATGAACATGCTTCTTCACGCCAGATGACGTGGCACTTCCATCATCTTCAGTCAATCTCGGGCTGACTGCAGTCTCCATCAAATGATACAACCCTTGGGACTCCTTCCCAGTAAACATCATTGCATCCCCACGTGAGACTTCTAATACTCCACCTGATATGGAAATCTTGAACCCTCTCGCATCGAGCCTAATCAATGATATCAAGTTCTGCCTCATCCTCGGAACGAATTTCACATCAGCCAGTTTACGAATTCCTCCATCGGGTGTCTTCAATTTCACCGTCCCGACTCCTCGAACCTCGCATGTTGACCCATCACCAAGTCTCACCGAGTCCTGCACCTGCTGAAAAGTATCAAATGTACCTCTCATCGTACATATGTGTGTCGAGCTCCCCGAATCCAGAACCCATCCGTCTTCCTTTATATTTTGAGCCCGCTCGTTCTTCCTTCTCAGAAAACGACATTCCCGCTTCATGTGCCCATATCTTTTGCAGTAATGACACTGCACTTCTCCCCGTTCAACTCGCTCATCTGAGTGCAGGCTTCCCTTTGTCACGCAGATTTCATCATCTGCATATAATCTTGTGATGTTCACATCCTCCTCTTCAACTTTCTTCTTCCCAGCAATGTACCGTTTGCGCTCTCCACAATCACTTTTATAGTGACCCTTCTTCTCGCACCAGAAACACGTGATTTCGCTCGGATCACGTCCCCTAGATTTTGGCCGCCATTCTTTACCTCCTGACTGTCGATGTCGGATCCTCCCACGCTGATTATCTCGCATCGCCATGATTTGATCACCTGAATGCGTAATGGGTCTTCGAAATGCTTCCGAATCTTGAAGCGACACCATCACATCGTCCAGCTTCAGTGTATCCTTCCCCATGAGCAATGCAGTCACAAGCCCATCAAATGAGCTTGGTAGTGATGACAAAAGCAAAAGTGCTTTGTCTTCCTCTTCAACCTTCACACCGAGCCCCAATAACTGCGCCAGGATCTTGTTGAATTCATTGGTATGATCCAACAAATTCTCTCCCTCGTCCATGCGCAATTGGTACAGTTTCTTCTTCAGGAACAACTTGTTGGTGAGCGACTTCGCCATATATCGCTGCTCCAACTTCTTCCAGATCTCTTTCGGTGATGTCTCATCCAACACCGAGTACTTTACCTCATTCTCCAAACACAATCGAATTGTGCTGACAACCCGCATCTCGAGCTCTTCCCAATCATTGGCACTGGTTGTCTCGGGCTTTTCTCCGATCAACGGTCTGATCAGGCCCTGCTGCACCAAAAGATCTTTCACCGTGCTTTGCCACAAACCGAAATTGTTTCAACCATCGAACTTCTCGATGTCAAATTTTGGTAGTGCTCCGCCACCCGTCATCGTCGTTGTCGCAAAACACGATCACCACCGCCGATGTCACACCCTTTAATCACCACCTGAAAGAGTGCGAATTTTCAAAAACTAACCGTACGGATGCGTCCGGAACGATCGAAATAGTCGGAATCGACTCCTGGATCGCCGAAATCGGACACCAATTGACCGAGATATGGTCAAAACACGTTCAACGGTCCAGATCACCCGCTGACGTGGCACGCCGGAGCACTTGCCGGAATCTCGCCAGAATTGTTGCCGGCGACGTGAACAGTACCGTCTTCTCCGGCACGGGGTTACTGTTCACCCGCGGGTTTGACCGAACTTTGACCGGCCATATCTCCTTCGTTTCAACTCCGTTTTCCTCGCCGTTTGCGCCGTTGGAATCGTCTCGCCATCCTCTTCCCGAATCTGCCCTCGGAAAATTTTCCGACCACTTTAAATTTTCCGGCCACCGGAAAATTGGATGTCGCCTCGCCGGTTCACCTCTGTTCGCTCCGCCTCGCCTTTGATACCACTTGTTGGGGCGCAGCGGAGGTGCGTGGTACCTCAAACACACAGAACGAGGATCAAACGGAGCAACACGGGAATTTTTAATGTGGTTCGGTCATATGACCTACATCCACGGGAGAAGGGGGCGTCACTATATTTATGTCTTCTCCGAATCTCGTCGGAGGATTACACAAGGATTACAGCCAATTCCACACAACCAGATCACAGCTCTTCTCTTTATAAAGAAAAAAAATCTGCAACGTCAAGGGTTGGTTTTGGGTAGCTCATCTACCCATGAAGTCATCCCTGCCGGCTGCTCACCCACCTTGACCACCTGCTGGTGTCGGCTGCCAACCTTGGAAAACGTTTCCTGCAGCCGCCTGGTTAGTTGCCATCCACAGACTTCTTCCCCTGCCAAAAACCATCCCATATTGGGAGTGGCCCCCACATGAACTTACCTACTTGAACACTCATGCGCGTGCAGACAGCCGTACTGAGTTCTCGTTGTCGCGACCACCTTGTACAATCCCAGCTAGCTCACTTCGCCATGGACTTGCCCAGTTCCAGCCGTCGTCCAGTCCTCTTAGTGGGCAGGTAACTTGATATGCCTCATAATAAGTCCGGGTGGGTCGGCCCAGCCCAGAACGGGCTTGGGAAGACCGGCCTGGCCCAAAATAACCCTGCATGGGGTCATAACCACCCGGACTGGGCCCGTTCAGGTTGGCCTCAACCCACACAGTCCCTGGCCAAATTTTAACGGGCTGGGTTCAATTTAATCAAAAATTAATTAAAATAATTAATTTAGTTACAGTTGATAATTAAATTAATTAAATATTAATTTTTGGTTATTAATATTTAGATGCGGTGTAATTAATTTAATTGGGAGATTTATTGAATTAATTAATTAATTAAATTTTTAGATTTTAAAATTAAATTAATTAAATCGGGACCGAACGACGTTAAATTGAATTGAAAATAAGAGTAAAATTTTTAATTCAATCAAATTCACTCAAGTTTATTTTTAATGCATGTTTAATTTTATTCTACATTTATTTTATATATGTGCGAGTTAAAGCGTATACTGGTCATGAGTCGTGAACCTACCAATGTATGTTTGGTGTGATTATTTAATTATTGCATCGTATTGTAATAATTAGTTTAATTAATTTAAAGGCAACCTACGTATCGTCTCAGTGTCATTATATGTATAAGGACCTGCGTGCCCACTTCTCAGAGTTGTAATTTTATACCTTGAGACCCCCCTGCTTGTGCGCGAGTACAGTTGTATAATGACAAGACGAGCTATGATGCATTTCGTGCCAAGTGACGGCGACACACCAGACAGTAGTTGGATGCATTGGATGAGCAGACAACACTATTCAAGTTGCAAGCCACGCGACATAAGGTACTTACCCCTAGGGTTTCGATTGGTCCGTTATTCACTCACACTACAATATATTTCACTTTTTCCAACAGGGGAATATCTGTTGGTAAAAGTACATTTTCTATTGGTAAAATGTTTTACCAACACATATGTTCATGTCACTAAATTGTCGTTAAAAACTCTGTCGCTAAATCTTTTTGTGACAGATAAAATTGTTCTGTTGCAATTATAAAAATACCAATTCATAATATATATGTTGGTGAATGTGTTTTTCAGCAGGTTCTAATGACAAACTTTTATAGTTGGTAATAATATTACCAACATATAATATGTTTATAAATTACATTTGAATAAAAAACATAAATTTTTATTGATACTAAAATTTCATATCATATTTATTAATTAATTTTTCATTTATAATACATCTTAAGATGATTTTAACACATCCAATCATAGAAAATATATATATATTAATAATGAAAGTTAATATAACAGTATTCATCACACTACACCCACAAAAAGATGAGACCCCCCCCCCACGACTCATCCATGCCAGCGCAGCAGCAACCCATCCATGCTAGTGAGCCAACTCCCACAACAGCGACCAACGAGTACCCCCAGTGACCCATCCATGTCATGTTATCACAGAAGTATCCCATCCATGCCACCATGCCCACTCCCATACATGACAGCAAGCCAGCTCTAAAACCAACCAATCCAAAGCTCCAGCACCAACCCATCCATGCCAGCGAGCACAAGCGACCCATTCGTTCCAGCGAGTCATCTCCAACAAAAACCCATCAATGCCAGTGAGCCAGCTCGAACAAAAAATGATCATCACCGACCCATCCATCCCAGATAGCTTCCAGCAAACCCTAGAAAAGTTCTCTATACAAAAAAACCAATTCAATCAATATAACAAGTTTGCATTTCACAACATGAAAATTCAAGCAAAATCAACAGACAAATGTCAAACTTCCATTACCCTGATAAATTTAAACCCATCAATCTAATACATTATGCAAAATCAATAGAGACTAACTGAAATTCAATGTCACTACCTGGGTTATCATTCTGAGCCAAGTATTCTATGGTGGTGAGGACATCACTAATAAAAAGTCAAAGTTATGGATTCCTCATGGAGATCCAAATAGCAACTGTAATAGCTTGGTAGAGACCATTCATTGGATGCTTCTTTTAAATAAATGGATCATCCATTATGGTTAACTTCCTCCTGTCTTTAGACAAATGTAGAGGTGAACTTCCTTATGTCTTTCAATAAAGGTAGTACCTACACAATAGGAAAATAAACATTCAAAAATAGATTTTTATATATAAAAATATAGACTTCACATTACGTTTGAAATAATAACTTGCAGAAGGTACCCATGATATTAAAATATATTATACATAATAGACTAATTTTATCCCCTCTCACATTTTACTCATGAGTATTCTATGATGTTTTTAGTATAACACCTCAATTTTTTAGATGTAGTAAATATTTCTGGATTTGGAAAAACTATGAATATTATATATTAATCATTTATTGGGAATAATATGAATGGTTGAATATAAGACATCCTTTAATTTATTAATTTACTGGATGAAATGTGATCACATAAGGTGTTTTGAGTAGGAAGGAGTTGCAGATCTGAATAAGCATGCTGAAACTATGTTTTCAAATACTGATAACCTTGGAAGGATAATGTTTACTTTATTACGGTCGAATAATATATGGTTAATCCAATTTATTCTTATGCTTTCTCCTCTAGCTATGTCATGTTCCAACACCTTTTGACATTTCCCCTTGGGAGTATGTCGTAAATTTAAAGAAAAAGTTGTCTTCTTTATGATACTTTGTCTAATCTAATGTGACTTTTGGACCCAAGTCTATCTCAGATGCCAAAAAATCATGTGTCTAATAGAAGGAAGTACAATAGAATGTATTCTAAGTTTAATGAATTTTTATACTACTACTACCTCAGACATTATATTCATCCCAACAAAGTGCAGTGATGTCACGTAAGATTCTACTGGATGGTAAATGTAATGAGAATTATGATACCTAGAATTTTTGTGAATTAAAATCATCTTAGAACTAAGTATATTACTACCAATTAAAGGAATATCTCATCATCACCTCACATTACTTATGAATCCAACACTTCCTTTGGGTCTGAATCATATACTACACAACTTCCAATAGTCTATGTGCCTATATAATGACATTACGACATGCCCAACAGATTGGTAGGAAGTCAACAACACATCCAAACTCTATAAAAAACATTTCTTATGTGACTACATATTTTAGAGGCCATGATAACGGACTCTCATGACAGCATTAACATCCAACTAAATATCAACACTCAATGTAGACCATGTTAACCACCTGATGTTGTCTGATCCAGAACACAAGAAAGGAAATACTTGATGCTGGAAGAGCCATAAATCATTATGAAGTGAATATGGAAATCATATAAAGGATGCATGGAAAAGTGGAATGTTCAATAACAATTTCTAACTAAATTAGGAAATTAGATAATGCAATAGTAAAGTTGTGGATGATTTTCAAGATATAAAAAATCCATTGAATTGATTGGAGTGAACCCATTACCTAAGAATTCAATATAGAATGACATAATCCATGTTTAAAAAATTATTAGCATCTAAATTAAGTGAATATAGAAAGCATATAAAGGATAAATGGAAAAGAGGAATGTTCAATAACAATTTATAACTAAATTTAGAAATTAGTTAATGCAATAGGAAAGTTGTGGATGATTTACAAGATATAAAAAATCCATTGAATTGATAGGAGTGAAACCATTACCTAAAAATTCAATAGAGAATGACATAATCCATGTGTAAAAAATTAGTAGCATCTAAATGACCTAAGGAATGACATGGGATGGGGGAAAATGAAAAAAAAGGTAGAAAACATCTTCATTAACGGAGTATTTTTTTTCATTAGTAGGCTTTTAGTTGGAAAACTTTTGTAGTCTATGCATCTTGATGTTTGTGGTTTTGATCTATCACATTGATAGATTGAAAATTATTTAGTGATTAAAGTGGGAGAGACTTTTTATACTTGATATTCCAAAACCATCTTCTATTCTTCCTTAATCGACTTATATTACTTTATAGATAGTGATATGTTGTTGAATGTGATTATGATAAATTTTCATTTCATTTTTCTATTTAATACTTTAGTCATTAATAAATTTTCTTCCTCTACTCAATAAATCATGAATATGATGTTATATGAGTGACAGGGCAGTGATTTGGTTGGTGATTGTTGGAAAATTTGTGGAAAAAAGAATATCTCCCTAATATACTCATGATAAATGTCTTCTAATAATTATGTTCCTTCATATTTGAATATGATACCTCTATTGGAGGATTGGATAATTATTCTCTACTATATTTATTCAAAAAGGTGATAAGATTAGTTTAATGTGATCATTTTAATGCTATTACTCCACAAAACTAGCAACCGGATGTGAGAGTATCTTCATAAAGACCCTATAATTAATCAATAGATAGAGAAAGGGTTTATAATTTTAGGAATTTTTATAGAATAACATTGGAACTTTTAGCACGTGGATCAGTCAATGATGTATCATCTAATTCAAGGCAGTGCATGTTTTTTGATGAATTTTCAAAAGGATTTCTCAATAAAGAATTAAAATCAGCATGAAATATCACCTTAAACTATTTTCAGTATATAATCCCCTTAAAAACAATAAGCCATAGAGTTGAGTAATTGCACCGAAAAAAGTGCATAATTAAAACAATAACTCCCCTAATAAGTGCCTCTTTGACTTCTGAATTCATCCATAAGCAATTCACTCTTCCAAATTATAGAAAATAATCTGGTTGCAACCATTGAAGCTCCTAAAAAAATAATATGTAACATTAATAACCATAGTTAAATTTAATTAAAAATGTAACCCGAATTTTAATAGGTTAATGATTTGAAGTCCCCAAATCTTCTATGAGAAAATTTGGAGTGAAAAGAAGCCATGTTAAATATTTTTTTTCATATCTTGGTTTAAGTAGTCCATCACCAAGGCTCTATAAGAGTATTAGATAGTCTATCATCAATTTATACAACTATAAAATACAATCAAAGTATGAAAAACTGATGAATTTCACAAAGGAAACTTTCTTATCACTCATTTAAAGCTTCAGTAAAAGAATGCATGCAAAACTGTTCTAAAAAATTAAAAATTTAGATTTTCAGAAAAGAAGTGCATGTTAATAAAATATCACAATATTTTTCAAAAATAAATACTTTAGCATGCACATTAACACTGACTTTAGCATGCTCATTAACACCTTAGTGTACTCACAACATGCATAACCAATAATCTAGCAGTTTTTGTATTACAGTTGCGCTCAATAATCTATCATCTAATTTTTAATCAAGTTTACTACATCATACTTCTATAAATTTCATTGAAAACTAAAAAACTCCCTTTTAACACTTAAATTCATTACAACTATGAAATTTCACCCCTCCATGGTGATAATATAATATCCAAATACATTATATTTAACCTTATATTCTATTTTTTATTCAACCACCTCATGATAGGGTGTTCCTCTACGGAATCACTTACACCATTATAATGGGATTATGGGCACAATTTCATAACACCTATTAACTATCTTAGACTTTCATGACCTGTTATCATGATGGAAAATTGTTAACTCTTGATATAGATATTGATAGAACTGTTCTAACTAGAAATAAATAATTGAGATACATTGATATTCAACACACTAAATTAGAGGTTATTTCATTGAATAGAACATGTGAAACTCCAAGTGGTCATTGTGAATTCAATTTAAAATCTCACTAAATTAAACATTAAGAGACATATCTATAGTGCATTTCTAAAAAGTACATTTTAAATTGAAAATTTGAATGATTCAGCAAGTGCCAAATTTTAGTGTCCATGTAGGAGAGGATATGAACAAACACATCAATATGATTTATATTTTATTCATAACATTTAATCCATGAAGTGTTATAGAGTTTCAAGATAAAAATAGATTATTACCTGGATCTCATAAAGGATTATCCAAAGAGTGGTTGTACAACCTCTATCTCAGAGAAGATACCATATGGAAATAGATTTAGTGAATTTTTCTGTAATGATTTTTCCTAACCTCAAATAGGGATTTCGTAAGGAAAAATATTTCTGGAATCCAATAATGTAGATGAGAATCATTGTATTAATACATAGAGTGATTCATAAAGATTTAATCTATGAAAGATGAAATGTACAATTGAGGCACTCACTTAGCATTCACAGCCATAAATTGGGAAGTAGTGATAGATATTTCACTTTGTTTTGCCTCCAACAAGTTCTTCACAACCTAATTCACTTACTTTATACCCGAAATTAAAATTTTCCCTTGTTTCGTCAATACTTTGAGTGTATTCGAAGAAATTGATCGTAGAAATAATGATTTCCTACCAAATGCGATGATATGCACAAAAGATAGAGAATGAATGACATCGGCGAACCGAAGGGGTGGCTGGAGAAGAGAAACTTACCTTGTAACAGGTGACGCGGAGTCGAACAGGTGGTGACTTAACGAAGCGGGATGAACCGAAGAGCGATGAACCGAAGAGCGATGAACGGTTTCTTGAAGAAGCAGAGGACACCAGTTGAACCCGTCGAACTGGTAGGCGGGTTCTTCGATAGAAAAATTTGGGGGCGCGGGATCAGGGGAGCAGGGTAGGGTTTTCTGATTTTTAATTGATATCTATTGAATTAAATATTTCTTTTTAATAATTATTAAAAAGATAATGTTATGAAAAATAAAAAATTGAATAGGTGATTATAAAAAAATTATTTTTTGGAAAAAATGCTTGTATAAGCATGATAAAGTAACAAATCCAACAGTAAGTAAAAGATTTGTTAGTATTAAATAGTTAATATTGACAGATGGATTTTTTGGTAAAAAAAAGTGTTGGTAATTATAATTAATATCAACAAAAAATTATATCTGTTGTAATTACTTGTTTTTACCAACAAATGTTTTATCTGTCACTAATTTTCTGTTGGTATAAACCAATTTTTTTGTAGTGTCAACAGATCAACCAATAGTACCGACTCATAATCTGGTTTTTCATTTTATTTTTTCGTGGTTTATTATTTTTGTACATGTGTAATTTATTGTGCAATCACATAGTATAATAATAAAAAATCATGCAAGAAAATATAAACATGTGACACAATGAAATTTATATTTCTTACATGGTCAATTGTGAGTGCGATCACATAGTACATACTTATAAAAATAGAAAATTATTTTATTCGTCACATTAAAAATAATAAAACCCTAAAAAATATATTAAGTCATAACCTCCTTCCATCATTCAAATTTGGACAAAACCGGCTGTTTGAGGTGCTGGTCATTCCATAGCTGAGGGTGCCTCTTACTACTGGGGAGTCCTTATAAGAATGATGAGTTGAATTAACTAAAATTGCAGAAATGAAATAGTCATAGCTAGCTTTTTTTAATTTTAGAGGCAATAATTGAGTAAATCAAGTTCATATTTTAAGAAGCTGAGACTTCACTCAACAAAATAAGGAACCGCAAGTTTAAGCGGTCTGCTATCCAAAAGCCTACCTAGAACCCTCCAAGTAGTGGCGTAGCCATAGCTTGTAGACTATGAGGGGTGGTTTCGGTATCCTTTCCACTAGAATAATCTAACGATAGAGTATTTTGATTCTAGCATGGAGGGTTCCTAGAATTTGAAAAAATAGTGGGAGACATTTAATTAATTGTTTTAATAAAAAAATGTCTAAACTGGTAATCCGGATAAAAGGCACTCATCTGCTAAAATTAATTTTTTGTAGAAAAATGGCAAGATATATCACAAGTTTAAACTACGATAAATATTGGACAAAGTAAATGTCCACACTAACACGAGTATCCATGAATAGTACAGGCACATGCGCATAGTACTATGATATAGGAAACTCAAGGTGCCAGTGTTCCCAACACTGTTAAACTACCTCGAGAAGAAAGAGTGGAAATGATTACAGGAGACTAATGTACAAATAATATGATAGTTATATCATTATGCTTTCATCAATGTCTGGTATCATTTTCGGTCTCTACACCAGGATATGGATGATATAACACGAAGTCTTATCTATGGTATGTTTCCAAGGAGAAAGAGAAGCAATGATATGAATAAGGCGATGTACACCAGCATGTGTAAATTAAAAGATCAATCATGATATTTAAATAAATCTCTTTCTCATATCATTTTCACCACATTACTCAAGTCTCGTTTTATGTTACAAAAATAAGTAAGTAGTGAGTAAACACTCCATTACCTATCTAGGTAAGGTTCGCCAAGTGAATAAGAATAATGTATAGTTATGTTTTAATTATTATGGAGAATAAATTGAAAGACAATGTGGAATGGTCAAAGGAATTTAATTCCAATGACACATTCATGACATCCTTCAATTAATGAGGTATTAACAAATATTATTTTCATTGTATATTATAAAATAATACTATGGAAGTTTAAAAGCAATAAAATGATTTAAATAAGCTAGTTGTCGCTTCTACATCAGACATATTCATCAATGTAATGTTTCTTTTTACTACTTGTGTATTTAATGATATATGATTTTTACATATTTTTATTTAAATAAATTAACCCAGTAAGTATAGAAACATTACTGGAAGTCAGGTGTACTCTCTAAGTGGCTATGAAAGGGTGATACCTAGGCCAGTGGTGAGAAGTACATGACTTCTTAATTTCCAAATAAAAGATTTGTGTTGAACTATTATTGAGTATAACCTCATACATTAATTTTATGTGTCCTTCGATGCAATGAGACATTCTTTCAGGTTCTGGAATGAATGTTGTTTTTGGTAAACTCAATCACTAGTTCAGTAATACATGAATCATAGTCAATTATGTGATGAATATAAATGTAAGACTTATACCCAGTTATGAAAAGATAATTCTTTGTCAATTAATACTAAAAGTAGACATCATGAATATACCAAGTAAGGTATTTAGGCTCAGTACAACTAAATACTTTTGGTATTATCGACGTCTTTAGTTTGAACAAAGGAGCCTTTAGAAATAAAGGTATGTCACAAAGCTTTTGGAAATAGTTCAAAAAGTAAGCGCCAACTATTCCAAGTATAAGCTAGATTTATATATACTTCATAAGATTCCTTTGAGTAATTAAGGAATAAAAAAGTAAAGTATATGCATGGTCAGAAGATATGAGTTTCTTCAGGTTGGGATACCGAATAATATCTTGACCAAGAATTCATCAATCATGATAATGTAGCATGGAGTAATTCCTAAACGCACATTACCTTATCGACATCACAACATTTATTTAATAAGGAGGATTGATGATAAAGTCTTACATATCAACATTGATCAACAAACATGTAGCGGGGTGCAATTCCTAAACGCATATGTCATACATCAAAATTTTTATGTAAGTAATATCAATGTTGCAATTAGAAAAAACTTCCATTATATTTTATGAAATGCTTTGAAAATAACAGCGATATCCCATAATCATATGCCAACTATAATGACAAATGGATATCATATGAGTCTTAGTATGATGTAAATCCATTATGTCATAAGGACATGTGTTTGGATGCTAATATTTTGTTCAGATATAAACAAAATTACATCAAGATAAACACATTGTGCATCTAAGGTACTCATCCTAACAATTTATTAAGATATTACATAAATCCCTAAGATAGAAAAGTTATAGTCAAGTGATAGACTACACTTCTATATAAGGGTTAAAATCTATATTAGAGATAGTTGGAGGTATATTTACTTGTGTTTAGTCAATGCTCAAGATGCACAAATAGCTCGCAGAGGAACTAGTTCCACAAGCGCATGTGAAACAAAGTATGTTCTAGAGACACATACTGTGTAGGAAGGATAAAAACATGGTGATGGTTTTTATTCACTGCGGTCAGTGATCTATTATTCAATGTGAATAATATTTCCTACAAGTAAGCAGTATATGGAAATTAGCTAAAATTGATAAGACAAACTAAAATTCAATTAATGGATTCCATGTATCAAAGTTCAATGGGGCTTATTATTTTGAATATTGTGGTGGGTATTCAAGTGAGTTGATACATGGATGGTACAAGTGCATTACCAATAAGTCTCGATTGGTTTGACCAAATCATCATGCTTAAATCTGTTAGAATTTTACTTATTATAGCTAATATCAATGATCAAATTATTTAGAATTGGATGTCATGACCACCAATCATGGATAGTGTCTATACGATGCAACCACAAAGGGATGGTCACGTCACAAAATGCTAATAAAGGTTGCATGTTACTAAAATCTGGTTTAGGATTAAAGTAAGCAACAAGATCATAGAATATACATTTTCATAAAATGTTTTCCATGTTTCTATGATAGGTTAGTGGGAGCACAAATGTTTTCTAAGAAAAATATGTTCGGCAACATATGGAAAATAGACATTGGTCTTACAATTAGTTAAGACCAAGATAAAATGTATTATCCAATGATTGACTTAAAGTAGTAACCTAAGTTCTAATGAACAAGATCTACTAAGGTAGATCTATAGGTTGCTAGGTCCTGGTCAATCGTATATATAGTGACATTGTATTGAAAAATACAAGTTGGAACAATTCAAGAGATGAATTATTTCCCATGTCACGGGGCATAATCTCTCCATCTTGACCTGCCCATGACATGGGAAGAGATAAATGTGGTGAGTTAAAATCCATACATCAGAGTGATGGATCAATCACATATGCTAATATATGTACAAGAAATGATATTTACAAGGTATATTGGGATGATATCAGTTATATCCAGGGGAACTACAAGGGATGTAGTCAGAACTATCTAATTGTACTTCAGTAAGTACAAAAGATATGTACCTGGTAAGTGGAGAAAAAGGATACTTGTTTCGGGTGATATAAACTAGTATTCCATAGATCAATGTGATCTATTATCATAGTTAGTCTTAAGACGATGAGAGAGTCAAGCTCATATAAGCCAGTGGTGGCCATACCTACAAGACTGAATACGTTGCAGCTTCTGAGGCAGCTAAGAAGTAGCTAAATGCAATGATTTGTTCCAGTTCTTAGAATCGTACCTGGTGAGAAAAATATTATCATAATGTAAATTATGATATTCTTACTAGCCAAGATGTCAAGTTATGATATTGGAAAAGTGAGATATACTCGGGATACCATCTCTTGAGAAGTTTTACTCACGGAGATGAGGTCTCTATAGCAGAATAGCCACGCGGCAGAACCGTGGCAGACCCAGTAGCTAAAGCCTTTACTCAGAAAAAACTTGATGTTCATCAAGTGAGTATCTAACAAGTTAGGTTAGAAAGTTGGCTCTAGTGCAATTGGGAGTGTTGAAATAGTGGGTTCCCTAGACCCAACTATTCAGTGCTTTTGATTACCATATCGTGTATACATTTAGATATACATGATGTCATATTACCATTACATTGTAGACTTTTCTGTGTCCATTATTGAAATGGTAATGTCCAAAGATTAATTGTCATGTTAAATAGTTATAGAAGTTCCCATGCTATAATGAGAACCTCTAGATATTATGACAACAATCTTAAATATATGTTTTATAGTCTAAATACATCTTACTGATTGGACACAGTAGATGTCTGACTATCAGGTGATGGGGGATCATAAGCATTGAGACTTCTTCTCATGAAGTTCGCACTTGGTGATCTCTATAAGTGAGATCATGAGGACTGACCTGCCAATAGGAATTCCACATGTTTCAGGTGTCATTGGAAATTTCTATCTACGATCATGTGTAATTGTCTCTTGACTTGAGATCATTGCCAATGTATGTTATTTGATTTCATACTTTTATAAAAGACGAAAATCATGGAGATGAAGTTGTGGCGAGGTAGTTTGTGTTGGGTGAGTCATTGGTGGCATGACATTGGTTGAATGGTCAAGAAAGGATTTGTCGCTTCTGGGTTATGGAAGTAATATATCTCAGTCCATGTTGATATAGATGGAAGTACCTTTATAAGACCATGGAAATGGTAGCCAAGGGTAAATCTATCCAGTTAGATCAACAAACTATAAAGTAAGAAAAGGTCGGTGACATGTGAGTGCGTCCTGCTTTATGAGATATTAATGACACGGAGATTATATTACACAATGTGCCTTCGTAGGTTGGTTGTCGTTGTTGTGACAATCCTTATCTCTTCAGGGGCCATGATGGGTTGCTAGATCCCACTCTTGGTCTGTGAATACTATTCACTACTGTTGAGATAAGATCCTAGAGGGTCACACACAATAGCGTATTCAAGAATATTCCCTATTCAGTTGGATAAGAGTTTTGGACATGTTGGGCCCCAGCACTGGGGTCTGATATTTTTCCAAGGTTAAACGATTACCAATGAAATAAATAAATTCATATTATTCAATTTTAGAATAATGATCATTGAATTTATTTATTAAATGTATGTACGAGTTTTAGTAAATACATGAAAAATATTAATTGATGAATATTAAATTATTCAAGGTTCAATTAATATTTATGGGAATGATGAGTCGAGTTAATGACTCAATTATTATCGCGTAATATATTTTAATATATTACAAGTAAATGATAATAATATTTATGACTTAGTTTAGTAGTCATAAATTTTTTTTGATAGTGCGTTAAGTATTCGGGGTCGGCGAGGCGATACCGGGTATTTTAATTAACCACTATAAATAGAAGAGGAGGGGACTTTTAAAAGGACTATTCATGGAGATTCTATCTCCTATTCTATCTCCCATAATCTAGAGAGAGATGCTCTAGATCCAAGGAGTATGGATCAAGCACTCTCTCAGGCATCGCTAGTGAAGCATTGCACTGATCGTTGGAGCGTCGAAGGCGTCGTCGCAATTCTATGCTAGCACCCGGATTATGAAGAACGGTGCTCCCGCAGATTCCTTGAAGCGTGTGTGGACGATCTAGAGGAATTTGACTTCAGATTCTTCAAGCAATGATCGCGAATTATGAGCAGACATCGTGCGCAGCTTCAAAATTAAACCAGGTGTTTTTTACGGTTTATTTCTGTGCTTAAAACCCTTCACACGAGATCCTTGGATTTAATCGGGCTGCTCTTCACCAATGTCGACAAGTTTATGTCGATCATCGGTAGAAAATTTTTAAAACCCACCTATTTGGGGCTTCCACTGCATTCTCGGTTCCAACAGACAAAAGAATAAACATCACAGAATCCATTGGAGTCTGTCCCAATACCACTACCAGCTCCATGTTCCTCATCTCAACCATTTTTTGCGGGGCCATTTCCCTTACACGGATCCCAAACAGTGAATTATACATGTGTATCGATATTATTATGCAATGTGTGAGTAATAAAAATTAGCAGGACATCAGTAATGCATCCTTAACATGATTTCATGAGTATAACAGGTGTATACCATGACAATGGAAATGTACAAGAAATCATCAACAATAATGTGTTGAGCACTCATGCGCTAACCAATATACGATGGGCCATTGTCATACCTTCTTCATCTCTATGCTATAAGGATAGTCGTACAGACATCATATTTGATCATGAACTAGCCACAAGGGTGGTAAACATGTCTCTCGGCAGTCACAAGGTATCAAGTCGGACTGGTATATAAAGTCATCACATCCCGCCTCCATCACAGGTCAAGCCTCAAGATCATAAAACCCCTACACCAAACTTAGGTCATCCTCAAGACCATTGTATCATGTCTACTCCTTAGGTCAAGCCACAAATCCATCACACACCCATGTTGTTTCCATGGTTTTGCCTCAAGGTTTTCATGACCCTACCATATGTTTAGGTCAATCATCGCATTTCATACATACTCCCCCTCTAAGGGATAACCATATCATGATGGTCCACCTATTTTTTCTACCAAAATCAATACCTCCAAAGGAATGGTATTTACACATAAAAAGGTAGGACATATAAAGGCATAACATAGTGCGTCATCATGAGAATTAGTAGCAACATACAAGTACATGTTATCAAAATCAAACATGGTCTATCAAGCTGCACTATCATACTCATGGAATCAAGCATCATATATGGGTCTCATGGGCCACACACACACATGCGATCACCTTCAGGAATGGACAAACAAGAAATACCAACATAAGAATCATATCAATGCGATAAGAATATACAAGGTCCCAAAATGGAACCAAACTTCCTACCTTAAGTAATTTTATGTCAACAACAAGGTTTTCCAATAGCTAATACCCAAATCCTGACAGTGTGCCAACAACATCAAGCATGCATTCCAAGGGTCCCAGAAACACCAAGAGTTGATCCTCCATTTTTGGGGAAGAATCCAGGATTTTGAGGGCTATAATCACTCTTGAAGAGGCCCTAGAGTCTCCCAAGATTAGAGAGGAATTTCCGAGAGATGGTTAGTTTCTAGGGGATTAGAGAATTTATAGACAGTCTATAAAATAAGGCATCACAGCATAGCATATAGGGCTATGTTGAAATGTGATCCAAGATGGAAAAGACTATGGTTCAAGGAAATTGACCATGCTACAATGGTGATTGGTCTAAAGCATGTCTATAATCCACATCATGGTCAATAGAGAGATCTTATAAACCAAGGAAAAGGAATATAGTTCAATGGTCATCACTACACCGCAACCTCCAATCCCTCACAAGGAATCTACATTACAACCACCATTCCACGGTGTAGTGACCTAAAAATTGGAAGAACCACTAAACTCCTCCTTCAGGCCTCCACATCATAGACCATTATCTATGTTGAAGCTTTGAAAAAATATCCATAACCATCAAATTTGACCGCTACGTAGAAATTTCTCAACCACTCCACAATCATACCCTTCACGGCGCAAAAACAAGCTATATATCATAGTACTCAGTTCCAAATAAAAACTCCAGGACATTGTAATATCCCCCTTTAAAGACTTCTCAACCTCAAGAAGCACATCTAGACATCATGCTCAGAAAACTTAGGCTATTGAGATCAAACATCTAATTCTCACTCGCAAGATTCCTCATGGATTCATCCATGGCACCATAGGATCCCTAAAAGTGGAATTGTCTTTACCCACAATACCTTATCACTCCAGTATACAATCCACACTGAGTGTTCCATGTATGATGTGTCAATCTATAACCCAACATCCTTGTAGTCAATAATATTCATAGGAATATACATTTATCCTCGGATCCAAGACATATGAAATACATCGTGCATGTCTTGGAAGCAAGGAGAAAGGTCTAGATAGTAAGCCAAAATTTTAATAAGATAAAAAATCTTGAATGGTCCAATGAATCTTGGAGATAACTTTCCCTGCTTATGAAAACATTGATTATCTAACCAAGGATTCACCCACAAGAAAACTCTAGTGCAAACAATGAACTCCAAGTTCTATCTCCTTCATTCATCATACAATCACTGCCTACTCTAAGAAGTGGTCAAGCGCTTCCTGATTAGTTGCACCCTCTCAGAGGTATTATGTACTATAATTAGCCCCTCCATAGATACCTCACCTATTTGATGACAAAATAGTAGTGAACAACACAACCGACCATAGAGATCCTCAAAAGGTGTAATCTGAATAGAAGCCTGAAATTTGTTATTGTATGAAAATTCAACTAAGTCTGGATGATCATCCCAATATCTATTGAAATCCAAGACACATTCCCCTAAAATATTATCCAAAATATGGATTATCCTCTATGAATTACCATCTATCTATGGATGATATGTTTTACTCATTTTTCAGCTGAGTACCCAAAGCCTTCAGCAAGCCCTACTAAAATCGTAATGTGAAATACACGTCTTTATCAGATACAATGCTCGAGGGAACTCCATGAAAGTGTACAATATTTTGTACATACATTTTTCACATCTCATCCATAGGATGAGTCTCATGGATCAGTAAGAAATAAGGAACTTTCATCATCCAATCGACTATCATCCAAATTGTATCACAACTCCTGGAAGTCTAAGGTAACCCCATCATGAAGTAAATCATCACATCGTAACACTTCCACATTGGTGCCAGAAGTAGCTGAAACAAACCACTAGGATGTTAATGCTTGTCCTTTATCCTCTAGAAGGATGAAACAAAACCAGTGATTTCCTTCTTCATATCAGGCCGCTAAAACCAACATTGAATGTCACGGTACATCTTTGTTGACTCTGAATGCACTACCCATTTTGAAGCATAAGTGTCTTTCATCATCTCCTCTATTGATTATTTCACTACAAACCACTTGTGTATGCTAAACATGTTAGAATCATCTACTAACCATCCAGGAAAAGTTTCACTTCTTGTCAGTATTTCTTATAGAGACCCTGATTTTTCATACATTACTATTACATGATTTTAATGATAAAAAACATAAAAAAAATTACACAATGAGGATCCAAAGGTTTAGTGTCTTGAAAAAATATAACCATACACAACTTTTAAAACATAAAACATAAAAAATTATTTAATTACTTCTTCTCTAGATTATTATTATCCCCTATGTTCTCCTTAGTACATGTAGTCACCTGAGGATATACATAAAAATGGATGAGATAAAAATCCCAGTAAGAGGATAACATGGGGTGAGCATAATCATAACATCATTATCATGATAGGAATCATTAGATAAAGGTATGGAATGTTGCAATGCATAAAAATGAAACATCATGTCTTAGTGGTCAACTGCCATACATAGTTGTGAACAAAGATAACATCATGTTAACACATATTTCATATTCCTAATGAGACAAATCACATTACCCAATACATTGGAGTGATATATAATTCTAGGTGAACCTCTCACATCTTATCATTTACTTTGCGCTATATAATTGTTGGTTCACCCATCACATCATAACATTTACATTATCATGCTTTCCACATAGAACATATATAAATATTGAACATAAAATAGCACATGGAAAGGAATGAGTTCTATTTAATAAATAATAAATTCACAAACTTTTTGTTCTCAAATTAAATACGGGATAACATACTTGATATAATAATTATCAACTTTCAGTGAAGAAAAAACAATCTTGAGATGTGTGTTTTTTAAAGAAGATTTCTTTTTTAAAACATTATGTTTTTCATAATATCAATTAGAAAACATGTATATCCCAGAAAAGTTAATATAATGATGAATAAATTATATTTAAGGAATATCAATACTGAAAATTAGGTTAAATAGGGAAAACTCAAAGAAAGAGATTTGGGTTTGAGAATTCCCCTTACCCTGTGTCTGGTTGCTTCCTTCACTTTAATATCATGTATAATAAAATTAGATTCATTAATTAATAAACACAAAACATTTAATACTTTAATTTTATTCATTATAGTTTTATTAAGTTATTTCATGGTCTTTCAGATGAGTTATAAAGTTTAATTTCATTGTTTGGTAGTGTTTGTTTTCATAGTTTTCATGATCTGTTCATTTGTATACATGAATAGAAGTTCGTTTAAAATGAGGATGAACATACATAATTGTTATTATATGTTATTAATTATACTCTAAAATCTTAAATGATATTATAAAGTATTTTTTTTATATACCATGAGGATGATTCATTAGATAAAAGTTAATGTTGATCGTTTTAGGTTAATTTGGGCAGTTTTTTGAACACAACAAACTCGTTTTGTTTTATCATTTAGTATTATGAGTATAAGTTATTTCCAGAACATAAAAAGAGTTATAACATAAAATTTAAAATATTTTTTAAACTATTTAATGGTCTTACTAACATCCTTTAATGTGTTTAAGGAAAATGAAATTGCATTGCCCATGATGTGAGTAAATTGACACATCACGAGCGACGATTTCATTTTTAAGATAAAAGAGAGAGAGGGAGGAGTTTAATGTTAGATATTATATTAATATGATATAATTAAATTATATTTAAGGTAATATAGTAATCATACCATTTTTATAAAGTTAGGTGAGGAGAGAATAATAAAATAAATTTAAATTGAAAGGAAATTTAAAGAAAAAGAGAGAGGGTTTACCTCTTGAGTTTTCCTCTTGAGATCCTTCTCAAGGCACCTAGGATTGGTATTTTGATGAGACAAATATATCCTAGACGTGGGGGAGGGGATAGTGAATATTATTGGGAATAATTTAGGTAATTATCAAAGATTTACATGTGTGAGGAGAAGAGGGTGTGAGGGGTGATATTTATAGTGGAGGAGAGGGGTGTTTTCTTATTATTTTAATCAATAGTTTATTATTTTGCTCAATATAAGAAATAATGAGGATTATTTGGACTAAATACAATGATTATTTCATGTGAGTACAAACCAATGGTCACTTACATCATCCATGACTCAAGCATGACTCAAAAATTCAGGTTTTTAGCATTTAACGTAAATTATTGTATTTTACTATTCACCAAAAAATCAAGTATTTCATAAAAATACCAAAATTCACCCTAACAGTTTATCAATGTGTAGAATTAAAAAATGACCTCCATTTTATTAAAATAATTTTATAAATTTAATTAATTTAATTTTTAATTAAAATCATCATTTACTTGGAAAATACAGATTTTAAAATTATAACTGATTTTGTAACACTTTGAAAAATTAATTAAGGTCTCAAAAAATTATCTTAAAATCATAATAAATCAAAATATTAGTTTATGAGTACATTTTAGAAAAATAAATTTTCTTTTAAATTATTAAATTAATAATAAAATTTTAAATAAATATTTATGACTTATAAAAATACCAACACTTAATTAATAATTTTTAAAATATTTACTTACTTGTACTATGATATAATTATATCATATTTTCACTTATAAGATTCCAACATTTTATTTATAATTTCATGGGTGACTCTACTATTCATTTGGCTGGTTTACTATTCATAAGGGTCATATTACTATTCCAGAGGTCAAGTTACTATTTAATCAGTATTGGTTTCTTAATTTCTAGAAATACTTCTTATTTCATTAATTTTTAATTTATAAAGTTTTTATTTTGGTCTCTAAGTGATTTTATGTGATTTATACTATGTGAAATTACTATAAGAAGGGATAAATTCCATTGATAAAAGTTTGGGTCGATACATTCTTCCCCCCTTTTGAAATTTCACCCTCAAAATTTTGTTTTACATAAATAGGTGAGGGTACTTATCCTTTATCACTTCCTATGGTTCTTAAGTTTCTTCTTCATACTTATGGTTCCCCCACTACACTTTGAAAAGGTGGGTTGTCTTTTTTCATAGAACCTTATCTCTCTTATCCAGAATCTTTACTGGAAACTTCTTATAAGAGATATCATCTTCCAACTGTACCACCTATGAGTTCAGCACATGTGAGGGATCTAGTATGTACTTCCTTAAGAGTGATACATGGAACACATTATGAACTTGAGCCATATTTTGGGTAATTGAAAGCTGATAGGCCCTAGATCCTATGCAATCAAGGATCTCAAAGAGGTCAATGTACCTTGGGCTTAGCTTCCCTCTCTTTACAAAACACATGACTCTCTTTTATGGTGATATTCAAAGGAACACTTTATCTCCAACATTGAACTCCAAGTCCCTTCGATGGTTGTCAGCATAGCTCTTTTTCTAAATCTGAGCATCTTTGAAATGTTTCTAGATGGATTGAACCTTTTCTATCATCTCTTACACAAGATCAGGTCCAAGTAGCTTTCTTTCACTAATTTAATGCCAATAGGTTGGAGTTCTACATTGTTTTCTATATAAAGCTTCATATGGAGTCATCTGAATACTCAAGTAGAAGCTATTATTGTATGATAACTCGACCAATGGGAGATGTTGATCCCATCCACCTTTTAATTATAAAGAGAAAAATATTATCATATCTTCGAGAATCTGAATAGTCCTTTCAAATTTCCCATCATTTTGGGGGTGATAGGCTATGCTAAAATTCAATTCAGTACTCAAGGCATGTTAATGACTCCTCTAGAATTTTGATGTGAACCTGGGATCACGATCAGAGATAATTGAAAGTGAAACCCCATGCAGTCTCAATGATTCCTTCACATATATATTTGCAAGTTTTTTAAGTAAGAGATCTTCCCAAATAGAGATAAAGTGGGAAGTCTTGGTGAGTCGGTCCACCAAAAATCATATCATATTATTTCCTTTGGATGCCTTCGAGAGACCCATGAAAAAGTTCATAGTGACATTCTATCATTTCCACACGGGTATAGGAAATGGTTACATCATCCCTTTGGACTTTTTTTACTATACTTTAACTTTATAACATATCAATAACCTTTATATATACTCAGCAATATCCTTCTTCATGTTATCCCACCAGAAGTGTTCTTGGATATTATAGTACATCTTGGTACTCCTGGGATGGATAGAGAAAGTTGAGCTATGTTCATTATCCAATATATCCTTCTTTATCTCAGGTGATGAAGGCACACAACTCCTTGTTCTAAACTGAATCACACCATCATCATTGATATGGAACTCTTTTATCTTCCCTTCCTTTACTTCATTCAACCTCTTTTATTACTCTCGGTCATCCCTTTGTGCCTCCTTAATCTTCTCTTGGATAGATGGTTGTGAAATCATTTGTGAAAGTTAGGATTTATTCCATATCATTATTATTTCCAAATCCATCCTTTAAATATATAAGAAGATAGAGTCTTTCTCAATCCACAACATAGATAGAGTATAAGGTTCTTTTCCGCTTAGAGCATCAGCTACCTTGTTCACCTTGCCAGGATAATAGTGAATAGATCAATCATAGTCTTTGATTATCTCTAACCATCTCCTTTGATGCATGTTGAGCTCCTTTTGTGTTAATATATACTTTAGGATCTTGTGATCAGTATATATGTCACACTTCTCACCATAGAGGTAGTGCCACTATATTTTCAAGGAAAAAATCATAGTTCTTATCTCGAGATCATGTGTCAGGTAGTTCTTCTCATGGATCTTCAACTACCATGAGGCATATTCTATTGTGTTATCATTTTTCATGAGTACACAACCCAAGAATTTCTTAGAAGAATCTCTATATATCACAAAACTTTATCCACTTTTTAGTAATGATAGTACAGGTGTAGTGATCAGCCTTCTATTTAGCTCCTTGAATCTTTCCTCGCATTATTCTATCTAGACATAATTTACCCTTTTCCTTGTTAACTTAGCTATTAGGTTTGACAATAATGAGAAATTTCTCAGGAAATTTCAATAGTACAATGCTAATCCAAGAAAACTATGGATTTTTATGACACTGCAGGGTTTTTCCATTCCTCAATCACCTTTTTCTTTGAAGGTTCCCCATAAATTCCATCACTTGTGATCACATGTAACAAGAATGTGACTTCCTTCATCCAAAAGTCTCACTTTCTGAACTTGGCCTAAAAATTATCATTCCTTAATGTTACTAACACAATCCTTATATGTTCTTCATATTTCTCCTTACTCTTGGAATAGATGAGAATATCATCGATAAAAACCACCACAAATTTTTCAACTTAATGACTCAATACTCTATTCATAAAATCCATGAATATTGCAGGGGAATTACTAAGTCCTATGAGAATCACCAAAAACTCATAGTGCCCATACCTTGTACGGAAGGTAGTCTTCTGAATATCTTCTCTATTCACCTTTAGGTGATGATATCCAAAATGAAGATCCACCTTTGAGAAGTATTAAACTCCTCAAAACTGATAAAACAAGTCTTCAATCATTATAAGAGGATACTTATTCTTTATGGTGATCTTGTTGAGTTCCCAATAATTGATGCACAACCATATTGATTCATCCTTCTTCTTCAAAAAGAGCATTGGAACATCCCAAGGTGATGTACTAGGGCGTATAAACCCTTTTTCCAAGTTCTATTGCAGTTTCTTCTTTAAATCCTCTAGTTTGATAGGAGCCATCCTATAGGGACATGTTGAGATAGGAGTAGCTACACGTATGAGTTCTATTGAGAACTCTACCACATGATCTGGGGGTAGTCTAGGTAACTCTTAAGAAAATAAATAATTGTATTCCCTCACAATGGGCATTTTCCCTAGGTTGATACCTTCCTTTGACTCAACCATTTGAGTGATGTATGCTTCTTCATAGGGAATCAACACCCATATCGTTGAAGGTTTTTTTAAAGGAGATTCATGATCTTCCATGCATTTTTAGAGGAGGATGGGATGGTTTGAAATATTAAAAGATATTTAATTTTCTTGATAGTTGATGTGTTCTCTATATAATGATAGCCAATCCATTCCTAGTATAGCATCGAATTCCACCAAGGGAAGTATCATGAGATTTTCTAGAAGAATCTTCCCACATACACCAATAGGAGAAGAGTCCAAAACTTGGTTTGTAATGATTTCACCACTTGGTGTTTTTATAGATATCTCTACTTCAAGGTTTTGGGGATTTGATTCAATAGTTTTATAATACTTTCAAGATATAAAGGAATACATAGAACCGTAATCAAATAAGACTTTTTCCATTATTGAGTGAGTAGGAAGTGTAATTTTTACACCTTCATTTTATTGCTCCACTTTAGTAGTAGTGATGGAATAATAATTTCCTTTCTCCTTTTTATTTGGCGGTTGATGATGATGATTACCCTCAAGGACTCGAGGTTTAGTGAACTGGATTTCATAGTGACATTTCTCCCTACAGTTGTAGCATTGAACCATGGGTGGTGATCTCCTTTCCTCCACCACATATTCATGTTTACTCATGTCTTCTCAACATTCATGAGCTTGGTGGCCTACTCTCTCACACTTTAAGAATTTACCTATCCCTTTGAGGCAGTTCCCATGATGATTCTTACCACATTTTTGACACGTGGGTGGTTGAGTATTCTTTTTTTCTTTATCATTAGATTCTCCATCTTGAAACTCCATCTTTCATTTCTTATCACCATATCCATGGGACCATCTCCAGGATCCATCTCCACTTTGAGAGCATATCAAACAACTTCTTTATAACTCCCAAAGTCTCAAATTGTAGGAGACTTTCGATGGTGTGGTTTTAAACCACTAAAGAATCTATAAATGTTTCTATTATTGTTTATAAAAAAACCCAAAATGTACCTTGCAAGCCTTGTGAAATTTTCTTCATAAGCCATGAAAGATTCACATTAATTTTTTTAAGCTCTCTAAATTCTATCTCCATATTTTTATGAAGAGTTCGACGTAAATACTTATTAAGAACCATTATCTTAAATTCTTCCCACTCTATCTCTTCAATTTTTCCCCTCATCTTGGTGTTCTTAATCAATACCCACCATTGGTCAACCTCACCATCTAGAAAATAAACATCTAGTGTCACCTTCTCTATCTCATAATAGTGAAGCATAGAAAAGATCGCATCCATCAAGTTGACCCATTTTTTACAACTAGTGTATCAAAAGATCCACTAAACATTGGTGTTCATTGCCACATAAAACACTCGATAGCCAGTTTCTCCCTCTTTGGTGAGGGAGGATGTTCCACATTATTCAGGTTATTGTTTATAACCTAATATATCTATGTAAGTATCACCATGAAATTCTTAACTTTTCCTCCCAAATCATTGGGGATTTTATTGGGGTAATCGCTACATTGTCCCTTGTACAGGTTGTTGGCCTAGTTTCTCTTGCTTCCCACAATTTTCTAAAATAGAGATGGTTAGAAAAAAACAAAAGTAAAAAGTTCATAAATAATCTATAACTTTATAAAATTAACACTAAATTCATATCTTATGGGATCCCTGTGTTTAGAAAATATTATTTTGTGCTTACATATACTTAGTCTCATACTATGGGTTTCACTAAGGTTCTCTAATCCTAATTCCCAAATTAACTAAACCATCCTATGATACCAACTATATCGACATTGAATTTTCTTACATTACTATTACATCATTTTAATGATAAAAAACATAAAAAAATTACAAAATGAGGATCCAAAGGTTTAGTGTTTTGGGAAAACTAGGACTATACATAACTTGTACAACATAAAACAAAAACATTTATTTAATTCCTTCTTCTCTAGCTTCTTACTATCCCTTGTGTTCTCCTTAGTACGTGTAGTCACCTAAGGATATACATAAAAAAGGGGTGAGATAAAAATACTAGTAATATGATAGATATGATCATGAAACAATATGATATGGGTTGATCATAATCATAACATCATCATCATGAGGGGAAGCATTAGATAAAGGCATGGAATGTGGCAATGCGTAAAAATGAAACATCATGTCTTAGTAGTCAACTACCAAACATAGTTATGAAAAAAGGTAGTATCATGTTCATGAATATTTCACATTAATAATGAGATAAATCACATTAAACAATTCATTTTATCACTATATAATTCTAGGATCACCTGTCACATCTTATCATTTACTTTATGCTATATAATTTCGGGTACACCCCTCACATCATAACATTTACTTTATCATGCATGCCATATAGAACATATATCAATCTTGGACATAAAATAACTCATGGAAAGGAATGGTTTCTATTTAATAAATCATACATTAACAAACTTTTTGTTCCCAAATTAAATATGTAATAACATACTTGATATACAAATCATCAACTTTGAGTGAAGAAGAAACAATCTCGAGAAGTGTGTTTTTTTTTAAAGAAGAGTTCTTTTGGAAAACATTATGTTTGTCATAATATCAATTAGAAAACATTTATATCCCATAAAAGGTAATATAATGATGATAAAATTATATTTAAGGAATATTTATACTGAAAATTGGGTGAAATCGGGAAAACCCAAAGAAATAGAGTTGGGTTTGAGAATTCCCCTTACCTTGTGTTTGATTGCTTCCTTCACTTTAATATCATGTATAATCAAATTATATTGATTAATTAATAAATAAAGAACATTTAATACAAGAATTTGATTCATTATGTATTTATTAAGTTCTTTTATGGTCCTTTGGATGAGTTATAGATTTTAATTTCATCGTTCGAGAGTGTTCATTTTCATAGTTTTCATGATCGGTTTTTTTGTATACATGAATGGAAGTTCTTTTAAAATTAGGATAAACATATAGAATTTTTATTATATGTTATTAATGATCCTACATAATATTAAATTATCTTAAAAATTATTTGGTTATATACCATGAGTATTATTCATTATATTAAAGTTAATGATGGTCGTTTTAGGTTAATTTTGGCGATTTTTCAAACACAACGAACTCGTTTTTTTTATCATTTAGTATTATGAGTATAAGTTATTTAAAAAATATAAAAAGGGTTATAAAATATAATTTAAAATATTTTTTAAACCATTTAATGGTATTATTAACATCCTTGAAGGTTTTTAAGGAAAATGAAAGTGCATCACCCACGATGTCGGTAAATGGACACATCACGAGTAACAATATCATTTTTAAGATAAAAGTGAGAGAGGGAGGAGTTTAATGCTGGATATTACATTAACATGGTATAATTATATTATATTTATGTTACTAGAGTTATCATTCCATTTTGATGAAGGTTAGGTGAGGAGAGAATAAGAAAAGTAATTGAAATTGAAAGGAAATTAAAAGAAAAGGAGAGAGGATTAGCCTCTTGAATTATCCTCTTCAGATCCTCCTCAAGGCACATAGGCTTGGTATTTTTATGAGAACATGATCTATTGGAGGTGGGGGAGGGTATAGGGAAGAGTATTTGGTATAATTTAGGAAAGGATCAAAGCTTGAGAGGTGTGAGTATAGGAGGGTGTGAGGGGTGGTATTTATAGTGGAGGAGAGGGGTGTTTTTCTTATTATTTTAATCATTAGTTTATTATTTTTCTCAACACAAGAAATAGTGAGGATTATTATGACTAAATATAATAATTAATTCATGTGATTTTGAACCAATGGTCACTTACATCATCCATGACTCAAGCATGACACAAAAATTCAGGTTTTTAGCATTTATCATAAATTATCATATTTTACTATTCACAAAAATTCAAGTATTTAAGAAAAATACCAAAAAATAACCCTAAACATTTTTTGAAGTGTATAATTCAAAAAGGAACTCAATTTTATGAAAATAATTTTCTAAATATGATTAATTTTGTTCTAATTTAAATCATCATTTACTTAGAAAATACAGATTTTAAAATTATAACTGATTTTATAACACTTTGAAAATTTACTTAAGGTCTCATAAAATTATATTAAAATAATTAGACATCAAAATATGAATTTATGAACAAATTTTATGAAAATAAATTTTCTTTTAAATTATTAAATTAATCATAAAATTGTAATTAAATATTTATGACTTATAAAAATACCAACACTTAATTAATAATTTTTAAAATATTTACTTACTTATAATATGATATGATTATATAATATTTTCAATTATAATATTAAAAAATATATATTTTTAGTTTCATGGGTGAGTCTACTATTCATTTGGCTGGTTTACTATTTATAAGGGCCATATTACTATTCCTAAGGTCAAGTTACTATTTCATCAATATTGGTTTCTTAACTTCTAGAAATACTTCTTATTTCATTAATTATTCATTTATAAAGTTTTTATTTTGGTCTCTAAGTGACTTTATGTGATTTATACTATGTAACATTACTATAATAAGGGAGAAAATCCATTGATAAAAGTTTGGGTCATTACATTCTTCCCCCTTTTAAAATTTCTCCCTCGAAATTCCATTTTATATAAAAAAGTAAGGGTAATTCTCCTTCATCACCTCCTCTGGTTCCCAAGTTACTTCTTATTACTTATGGTTTCTCTACAAGAATTTGACAAGGTGGGTTGTCTTGTTTCATATAACCTTATCTCACCTATCCATAATCTTTATTGATTTCTCCTCATAAGAGAGATCATCTTCCAGTTGCACCACCTCTGAGTTTAGTACATGTGTGGGATCTGATATGTACTTCCTCAGGACTGATATTTGGAACACATTATGAACTTGAGGAATATTTGGGGTAAGTGAAAGCTTATAGGCCACATCTCCTATGTTATCAAGGGTCTCAAAGGGGCTAATGTACCTTGGGATTAGCTTCCCTTTCTTTCTAAACTATGTGACTCTATTCTATGGTGATATTAGAAGGAAGACTTTATCTCTAGCATCGAACTCCAACTCCCTTCTATGGTTGTCAACATAGATCTTTTCCCGACTGTAAGTAGCTTTGATATGTTATTGGATGGACGGAACCTTTTCTATCATCTCTTGCACAAGATTATGTCTAAGTAGATTTCTTTCACCAACTTCATCCCAACAGGTTGAATTTATACATCTCTTTCCATACAGAGCTTCACATGGAACCATATTAATACTCGAGTTGAAGCTATTGTTTTGTGAGAACTTGAACAATGGGAGATTCTTATCCCATACACCTTTTAATTCTAAAGAGCAGTCTCTTAGAATATCTTTGAGCATATAAATTTTTCTTTCATATTGACCATCAGTTTGGGGGTGATAGGCCATTCTGAAATTCAATTTAGTACTCAAGGCATGTTGAAGACTCCTCCAGAATTTCTATGTGAACCTGTGATTAGGATTAGAGACAATTTAAAGTGGAACCCCATGCAATCTCACCACTTCCTTCACATATATATTTGAAAGTTGTTCAAGTGATAGATCTTCCCAAATAGAGATGAAATGGGTAGTCTTGGTGAGTTGGTCCACCACAACCCATATCGCATTATTTCCTTTGGATTTATTTAGAAGACCCATAAAAAATTCCGCAGTGACATTCTCCTATTTCCACATGGGTATAGGAAATGGTTACATCATCCCTTTGGACTTTTTTTGTTTTTATTTAACTTTCTAACATATCAAGCACCTTAACATATAATTAGCAATCTCCTTATTCATGTTATCCCACCAAAAGTGTTCTTCAAGATCATGGTACATCTTAGTACTCCTGGGATGGATAGAGAAACTTGAACTATGTGCATTTACCAATAGCTCCTTCTTTATCTCAGGTTATGAAGGCACACAAATCCTTGTTCCAAACTGAATCACACCATCATCATCGATATGGAATATTGTAGCTTCCCTTCCTTTACTACATTCTCCCTCTTTTGTAACTCAAAATCATACCTTTACGTCTCCTTAATCTTCTCTTGGATATATGGTTGGGAAATAATTTTTGAAAGGTGGGATTTATTCCCTATCATTATGATTTCCAAATCCATCATTTGAATGTCTAATAAGATAGGGTCTTTCTCAATCTGCAACATGGATAGAGTAGTAGGTTATTTTCTTCTTAGAGCATCAGCTACCTTGTTCGCCTTGCCAGGATGATAGTGAATAGAGTAATCATAGTCTTTGATTAGCTCTAACCATATCATTTGACGTATGTTGAGCTCCTTTTGTGTGAATATACACTTTAGGCTCTTGTGAATGGTATATATGTCACACTTCTACCCATAGAGGTAGTGCCTCCATATTTTCATGGAAAAAATCACAGTTGCTAACTCCGAATCATGTGTTGGGTAGTTCTTCTCATGGATCTTCAACTATCGTGAGGCATAGGCTGTCACATTATCATTTTTCATGATTACACAACCCAAGTATTTCTTATAAGCATCACTTTATATCAAAAAACTTTCTCCACTTTTCGGTAATGTGAGTAAAGGTGTAGTGATCAGCCTTCTCTTTATCTCCTTTAATCTTTCCTCACATTATTCTATCCATACATACTTTACCCCTTTCCTTGTTAACTTAGTTAGAGGGATTGAAAATCATGATAGATTTCTCACAAAACATCGATAGTACCCTACTAAGGCAAGAAAACTACAGATTTCTATGACACTAGAGGGTTTGGGACATTTCTCAATCACCTTTTTCTTTGAAGGGTCTATAGAAATTCCATCACTTGTGATCACATGTCCCAAGAATGTGGCTTGATTCATCCAAAAGTCACACTCTATGAACATGGTGTGCAACTTCTCGTTCCTTAATGTTACCAACACAAGCCTTAAATGTTCTTTATGTTCCTCCTTTCACTTGGATTAGATGATAATATCATCGATAAACACCACCAAAAATTTTTTTCATAATGTCTAAAGACACTAATCATCAAATACATGAATATTTCAGGGGAATTAGTAAGTCCAAAGGGAATCACCAAAAACTCATAGTACCCATACCTTGTATGGAAGGTAGTATTATGAATATCTTCCCTCTTCACCTTTAGCTGATGATATCTACAATGAAGATCCACCTTTGAGAAGTATTTATCTCCTCATAACTGATCGAACAAGTCATCAATCCTTGGAAGAGGATTCTTGTTCTTTATGGTGATCTTGTTGATTTCACAATAATTGATACACATCCACATTGATCCATCCTTCTTATTCATAAAGAGAACTGGCACACCCCAAGGTAATGCACTGTGGTGTATAAACCCTTTTTCCAAGTGCTCTTGCAGTTACTTCTTTAAGTCATCCAGTTCGATAAGAGCCATCCTAAGTGGGAGAAATCCTGAATGAACCATTGATAGTATCCATCTAACCTGATAAAACTCATAATCACAAAACCATTCTGATGGAAAACCTAATATATCACCACTTCCACCTTATCAAGGTCTATACAAATTCTTGAATTAGATATCACATGACCAAGGAAACTTAACTCTTGAATCCATAAGTTAAACTTTGAAAGCATGGAATAAATTCAATGCTCTTGGAGTATACTCAACACAGTCTCAAGGTGTCTATCATGTAGCTCATAAATTTGTGAATATATAAGGATATTTTCATAATGAAAGAGTCAAGATATGGGTGGAAGATCTTGTTTAGGAAATTCATGAACAATTATGGGGAATTTGTTAAACCGAAAGGCATGATGAGGTACTCATATAGTCTATATCTATTCTTGAGCATTATCTTAGTAATATCCACCCCTATAACTCACAACTAATGGTATCCTAAATGAAGATCAATCTTAAAGAACCATAAAACTCACCATAACTGATTAAAAAGATCATATATCCTAGGTAAAGGATACATGTTCTTTACTATCTCTTAACTCAACTTCCTATAGTCCACACAGAGTCAAAGACTACCATCCATGTTCTTGGAAAATAATAAAAGAACACACCATTGAGATATGATTAATCGGATGAAACCCTTCATCTCCAGGTCCTCAAGGTGAATCCTAAGCTCTCTCAACTAGACTGACACCATATGAAAATGTAGAAATCAAAATAGGTTGCACTCCTAGCATGATTTCTATCTTGAAATCTACTCCTCAATCAGGAGAAATACTCAGGAAGTCATCTGAAAAGAAATCATGATAAAGATCAACAATAGAAGGGAAATAAGTGGACCCAACATCCAGTTTCACTACAAGAGTTAAGTCTACTACCTGGGCTATGATGCCTCCAATCTGGATTTTATATGGTCTCACTCCGCTAGATTCAACATCTGACTCACCAGTCATCAAAACTTTTATCCCTTAGGTGAAAAAGGTACTCAACTCCAATAAAAATTGATGTGATCAAGAAAGTTTATTAACTAGTCTATTCTAAATATCACATCAAATATCTTCATCTCAAGGATCATGAAATCTCACAAATGTCTATATCCATAAAAAACACATGATACTCAGTACATATTTGAAGACGATCAACTTTCTTCCCTAGGGGTGTGTTGAGAGAAAGTAAAACAAAATAAAACTGAATCAGTAAATCAATACCATCAATAACATGATTAGATATGAAAGAATGAGAAGCAACAGTATTGAAAAGAGTAGTAGAAAGAGAAGTGGTGATCAAGACCATGCCTCATACAGTCAATGGTCTATCTCCACAGTCATCTAGAACTTGGTCTATTGTATACACTCAATCAACCTCAACTCCACAACCTTAACCCTAAGGTGCATGAATCACCATATTCAACATCATATGAGGAGTCTAAACCTACTACTGAGGGCCCTGGCTGAATCTCGGGTCATAGATTGCATCTGTCTTACACCCATATGGAAACTTAACCTAAAATATATGGATTATAAATACTAGAGATTCCCCATCTTTCCACACTACTGACACATTCTATAATGTGTTGGAAAGAAACTGTGATAATGATTGAACTTCCCATAGTTAAAACAATGTGGAAATCCTCCTAGGAGGCTAAATAATCCATACTCTACTCAACATGCTTGTTGTTGTCCTATTTCACATCCTTAATCTTCCTCCTATTTCTACCAGAAGATACACTCACTATAGTAGTAGGAGGTCCACCCGCCTGAGTACTAAAGGATGGAAGAAGACCAATTACTTGATACTCCTTCAAGCATTTCTCAATATTCAAGGCCTTTCACAAAACCTTTGGGTATGTTGTTAGGTAAAAACTTATAACCCACCATATGATATTAGGATGAAGACTAATATCAAACTTCCTGGCATTTTGTGCCTCATTTCCTACCAAGATAGGATAAAAAAGAAGTAGTTCGGTGAAATTAATAGAGTATGCAGATATCTTCATGGATCCTTTCCAAATATCCATGAGTTCCTGGTCATGATTTATCTTTAGTGTGTCACGAAATAATTCCCTAAAGAAAATTTTCTTGAAGGCCTCCCAAGTAAGACTCTCATGACTGGCTGCTTGTCCCATGAAACCCTATCATCTAAAAGTGGGTCCCTAGAGCATAAACACCACTATATTTACCCATCAATCCTCTGATGTCTCGACCAATAGGAATATTAACTTAATGATATATATCCAGACCTCAAAATCCTATTTTCCTCTAGTGCCTAGGAAGGCTGGTGGATGCTGGAGTTGGAAGTCATGGGCATAGTCAACCATGGTAATTCCTACACCTATTTCATGGGTAGGTATAATTCGAAATACTCTAGGCTAGAGGGGCTCCAATTCCTGAACCACTAGAGTAGGTGCAGAAGCATCCTCAGGTTCATCCTTCTACATATCCTATGGTGGAACTATCATGTCCTCCCTACCGAGAGCATTCATATGTCTCTATAGTGTATTTTAATGAAAATACAAATGGATGTTTAGAGCACCAACAAAAAGTTTTTTATGTGAACTTAAGAAGATAAAAAATACACTTAGGGATTTATACCAGAATACCTATCTTAATAGATACCCAAACACATGGTATACCCTTATAATTTTACCCAAGCCACAAACCTAGTCCTCAATACCAATATATTAGTCACAATCATATATATATATATATATAAAGTTACAATATGATAAAGTTCAACTAATTAATGTTAAACAAACATATTACAATAGGAAAGAATACAGATATATCATTCAGTAGAGAATACAAGTCTATCTTGAACAAATAAAACAAATGAATGCATTAAATTAAAGAACTATTATGCAACAGAAAACAGGTATATATATGAAATTAGATCCTACGTGCCTACTCATGATTCATGAATGCACCCAAATCCCATAAAACTATAAAAACAACCCCATCACTAGTAACCCAGAGGTATGTTACACATGAGTTGGTCAAGCACATGGAAACTTCCTTACCCAAGTTCCATAGAGTCTATCTCCTTCCTACTATGTCTCAGGATATACAATAAGAAAAGAAAGTAAATTCAACTGTGATCCCATTTTGTAATTCCCTAACTCATGTTTTCCTAAAAAAAACCCGATTAGAGGTTCCATAAGACCTCATGTGTGCCTCGTCGTACAAAAGAGGCTTTCAACTAGCGGTGAGGGTCTAAGGAAGTAGTGGGGAGACTATACCCTTGATAATCATAGTTATAAAATATAAATATAAATAAAATAAAACAACCAGAGTATCATGCAGAAGATATGTAAACATAATGTAATAAAAAAATGTCACCCAGGTTATAAAAATAAATAAACTATTCTCCCAATGTAGTAATCCAAACAATAGTATATAAAGTGAAAGTATAAAAAAAATAAACATCATGGAATCCTCTGAATTTTGTCCCATTACTGCTACTAGATACATGCTCCTCAGCTCAGCCATCTATCACGAGCCACTTTACCTTACCTGGATCATGGATCATGATGTTTTTACGTGCATAGAGATTTTCATGTAGGGTGTGGGTAATAAAAATTAGTAGGACACCACCAATGCGTCCTTAAAATCATTGCACATGTACAACAGGTGTATTCCATGATAATGAAAATGAGAAAGAAATCATCAACAACCATGTATCAAGCACTCGTCTACAAAACAAGATACCATGGGCCTCATCCCTACCTGCTTCAGCACCATATTAGAAGGATAGTCGTAAGGATGTCGAATGTGATCAAGAACTAGCCATAAGGCTGGTGAGCATGTCTCTCGACAGTCTCAAGACATTAAGTTGGATCAGGCCACAAGGTCATCACATCCCACCTCTATCATGATTCAAGCCTCAAGACTATCAAACCCCATCACCAATAATAGGCCAGGACTCAAGGTCATTGTATCCTTTCTATGCCTTGGGTCAGGCCACAAGGCTATCGTACCCCTGATGTCACTGCCAAGGGTCTGGCCTCAAGTCCATCATACCCCTACCCTATGTTCCATTCCATCGTTGCATATCATGCATAATCATCCTCTAAGGGATAATCATTTCACTCTGGTCCACCTATTCCATGTACCAAAAGAAATACATTCAAAGGCATGGTATTTACACATAATAGGGTTGAGAATATGAAGATAGAATATAGTATATCATCATGAGAATTAGTAGAAACATACAAGTACATGTGATCAAAATCAAACATGGTTTATCAAGTTACACTAGCATACTCATGGAGTCAAGCATCATATATGAGTCTCACATGACACACACACATACACATGTGATCACTATCAAGCATGGTCAAACAAGCAACGTCAGCACAAGAATCATATCAAGGAAACAAGAGTATACAAGGGTCCCAAATGGTAAGGAACTTACCACATCAAGTACATATATTTCAACATCAAGGTTTTCCAAGAGCCGATACTTTAATCACCCCCACACACCAACAAGATCAAACCCACACACCAAGGGTCTTATAAACACTAAGATTTGATCCTCTATCATCGGGGAAGAAGCCGAGAGTTTGAGGGTTGGAATCACTCTTGAAGAGGCCCTCAAGTCACCAAAGATTCAAGAGGATGTTCTGAGAGAAGGATGGGTTCGAGGGGCCTTGAGAATTTATATATATATTAAAAAATTAGGAATCACTTCACAACACATATATATATATATATATGCCGCAATACATTATAAAACAACAAAGAATATAGAACAAGGGAGTTGGCCACACCATAGTGGTTCCTAGTAAAAATTTCATCTGGAATCCATGTTGTAGTAAACGGAGAGATCCTATAAACTAGGGAAAAGGAATATAGTGTAATATTCACCACTACCCTGCAGCCTCCAAGCCCTCATAAGGACACTAAAATGTAGCCACTACTCCACGATGTGGTGACCCTAAAATTGGAAGAACCATTGAACTCCACCTTCAGGCCTCCACATCACAACCCATGCTCTATTTCGTAGCTATGCGAAAATATCCAAAACCATAAAAGCCAATAGTTATGCCATAATTTCATGACCAAACCATATTTATACCCTCCACAACGTAAAAATAATAACCACACCATTGTATACAATTCCACCTAAAAATGCTGGGTATTTACACACACAACACACTGAAATCTTGAAATGCAACTTTCTTGGGTTAACCCATGTTATACAGAGTATAAAATCCAGCTATATGCTATGTGATTATGTTATTAAATATTTCTCAATTGAAATTCAATACACAATGTGTAATGATGTCACGTATTTTAACACATGGCTTACTGCGATTTACGTGATGTCAAAACTATGTGGGGTTACACGGTGTGCATGTCGAATACGCTATGTGTAATCCCTATCAAACTGTGTGTTGTACCGGAGGTCAATACACAGTGTGTAATGATTCCGTGTATCAAATCATGTGGTAAGTTGATAATTACACACCATGCGCCTTGTGTGAGTTGAACACAGGTACATGTAATGTAATTTACCATTACACATAATCCATCCATGTCATGTAACTAGTGTCCTTGGAACCTCAAGATGGTATCTTTGAGAGTTCTTTGTGTGTTTTTGACCTATTCTTTTCCATAAGAACTCAAATGAACAATTTATCCCAACTGTTGGATTGAGAATAAAATTCTAGAAATAAAAGTCTCATAAACCAACATAGGAAATTGATCAGATAAATTATAAATAATTATAAATTATAATGTGACCACTTTGATACCACTTGAAAGTTTTGGGGTGCAAGGGAAGTGGTAGGTAGGTGCCCAAATTTGGTTTTTCATTAGTTTCAATGGATAAATATGAAGAACTTAAAGAACACAACTTTGAAATCTCCTAGAGAGGATATTTCACATTTAATTGATAATTAATTTAAAAAAAAGAATTATCTAAAATGTGATATTCCTCTCAATCAATTTATGTTGTTTCACTTATTTAATTTCCAAGTGAGGATTTCTTAAGGTGTATCCTCGCATACTATATGAATCTTCAGATGATGTCCTTGGTATTTTGAGTGCTATCATATAGGAACCTAGTGTTTTGCGTCGTTCATCGTTGATCACAACAAACAATTCTCTTGTTATCACTACATTCTTGATGGGGAGGATGAGGGGATTTTCTCTCTAGGCTTAAGATAATTCTTGAGAGCATCCATTTTGCACAAGTATCTCATGCTCTTCAAAATGATATAATTGAGATTTTATGCTTAGGGTTAAAACAATTGATAATTACAGAACAACCCTTTATCAATTTTTTTATCCTAAGTAATACCCATGTCAAATAATAATACTAATATTATTATTTTCATGACATGTATTTATTTAAAAATTATTTCTTAAATAAATAAATTAATATTTATTTAAATGATATTAACTAAAATATATCATTTTCATCGGACCATTAACTAGGCTCATTATCCTCCCATGAAATTTATCGAACCTTGAATAATGAATTATTTATTCAAATAAATATATATATTAGGTAAATAGGATTACAAAATGCAAACACACAACGAGACACCCTAGTGAGTCAAGCCTCATCCATCCACAAGGAATGAAAATCACTCAGTAAACCTATTATCTATTTGATAAATAAATAAATATTATATTCACTAAACTCACAAATAAATATTTATTTTAATATTTACATAACTAAATAAATATTTATATATTAATGTATTCACTAAAAAGGTGAATAAAATTTTATTTATTTATTACCTTGTGAATAATAAAATAGAGATAAAATTCAAATCACATATTCTAAACTTGAATATCTCAAGATTTAATATTTGTAATCAAATTTACTTGAATAATTATTATTACATATGGTGAGAATAATATTTATATTAATATTAAATTCAATGAAATTTAATGAAATTATGAATACATTTAGTGTGTGACTTTTTCGGAATCTTTCCCAGTATCATCAGTTAAACCTAACTAAAGTCTAATATCGGTGTCTAGAAACACATCATGACACATATAGAGAAAAAAATTAATGTCGCAATGACAATAACCTTCTAATAAAAACTATTATATAATATAATAATTTTATCAATGAATATCTAATCAAGTATAATTTATACTAATTACATCACCCTCTGCACTTGATTTGTCTTTATTTGACTTTCTGAAATGAACGTTTTGATGAACTACCATGACCATGAATTTAATCAAACATTTATATTTCAAAAAAATTTACAAGGATAACTTATTCACTTAATATGGAAGGAAAAAATCCTTTCTTGACCTATTCAATTAATGTCATATCACTTATGATGCACCCAGGTATGTTACCTTATCGTGAGCATATATCGTCACAGTTTCCATTTATACATAAAATTATGCAATTTATATCACACATTAATAATAATCTCAATTCTAAGGAACAATACACATGTTCACATATAGGAATATCTGATGACACATAAACATGTGGAATTACTATTAGTGGGTTTGTACTCATGACCTCCCTTCTTAGAGATCACCAAGTGTGAATTTCATGAGAATAAGTCTCAAAGTTTTATAAGCCCCCAACATATGATAGTAAAACATCATTTATGTCCCATAAGAAAAATGTTATATAGACCATATGACATCAGTTTAAGAATATTATCATCGTATATCTAGGTTATCATTATAATAGTAATTGATAAAACCTTTAAATGTAATAAATACTCTAAGTAAATTATTACATTAATGTTATGAAGAAGAACAATCATTATATGATAAAATGTTGATTAATACACTAGTTATCAAAAGTAAAAAAGTCTGTTGATTCTAGATCACTAACTCCAACAATTATATAAATTTCCTTTTAGTCTATAAAAAGAAGAGATGCCATATTTTAAGAATATATTTTCCCTGGGAAGTATAATTTTGCAATGAAAAAACTTTATAATGAAAATGAAGGGGTTGTCTAGATTGAGGTAGAGCCTACGCTTCACCCATACATGATATAATTGAAACTCATCATGTGGAATATTCACTATAACTTGTACACAATTCATATATAGTCTCAAATTGTAAAATAACCATGGATAGAGCTATATGGTAATCAGTCCTCATGTAAAGTTTGACCAAGCCATACAAAAAACCTATGAATTTTTAATGGATTTGAAAATTCATTATGAACTTAAAACTTGTAGGTTATAAAAGAGATGGTTTCTGATAAATGTGTAAATTCCATGGATGAGGATATTGAATCTTTGGCTAAGAAACTCACGTGAGATTAGTGAATAAGTATTATACTTCTAAAGTGGAAAGTTAAAAATGGGTATACAAAATTAAATAGGATCCTTCATGGAAAGGGGAGTCAAGTTTAAGATCAGGTTGGTAGAAAAAGACTTATCTCAAATAGAAGGTTCGGATTGCACAAAAATCTTTTCTCTATTGGTTAAACATTGAACTATTAGATTTCTTTCTCCTTTTACTAATTTCCTTGACTTTCATTTGAAACAAATGAATGTTAAGACAACTTTATTACATGTCAACTTGGAGGAATAAATCTATATGAAGTCCACTGAAGTCTATTTGAAAAAAAATATTATTGTAAATTATTTTTTCATATAAATACTATGTATGGTCTAAAATAAGTAGCTAGGAAGTGGTATAAGAAATTTGATTCTTATATGTTGAAAAATGACTTAAATATAAGTTCATTTGATGGATGTGTTTATTCTAAGAAAAATGATAAGAATATGATTTATTTATTTTCATATGTTGATGATATTCTAATTTCTTATGAAAACATAATCCTAATTAATCATGTGAAGGATTTTTTGGAAGAAAAAGTTAAAATGAAAGATTTGTGCATTGAAAAAAAGCATACTTGATATGGATTGTGTGAGGTGTGAGAAGAGAAAAATATTATCTTTGTCACACGATAAATATTGACTTAGATTCATGAATAAATTTAAAATAAATAATGTCTAGATTGTGTATACTACTATGTATCACCATTTTAAATTGTCTAATTTATAAATTCCAACTGATTGTGATAAAAAAAATTCATGGAACATATTCCACATACTAATATTCAATAAATTATTACATATTCTATGGTTTTCACTTATCTATTCATGAATTTTTCAATTAGTAATGTAAGTGGGTTTATGGAAAATCCCAATAAACCTTATAGGCATGCAGTGGATACAAAGATATGTTGTTGAGATTTCAAGGATAAATTTTAATTATGATAAATAGACTGATGTAGATATTCAAGGATTTTTATATTTTGATTATGAAACTAATATAGACATTAAGAAATCAATAACTAGTTATATATTTACATCATTTATAGGACCAATTACTTAAAAATTCAATATTCACTATGTTGTGGATTTATCTAAAATATAGGTTAAATATATATCTTTTCTGTAAGTCATAAAAAAATCTTTATGATTCAAAGTTTTAGTGAGAAAACTAATACTTCCAAATTCTGAAATAAATAGAATGTGATTTACTCATCTAAAAATAGAGTATCACAGAAGGTTAAAACAAATTTATATTAGGATTAATCTTATTAGTGAAACAATAATAGATTTTTTTTAGAGAAACACATTTTAACAAATAAAAATGGAACTGGGGATAATCTTGTAGATATGCTTAGTCTTTGTCTAGTGGTAAATTCGGGCATTGTCTGCATGTGTTGTAGATGTTAGAAAGAAATTGATATCTTACTTAGGGAATCATGATGAAAAAACTAACCAAATTGATGTACTTTTCAATGTAGTGTTTGTGAAAATATGTTAGGAAAATGAATCTACTTCATACAATACTAGGTGGAGAAGTTTTACTACACACATTTTAGAACTTTACAAAATTTTTGTGTTTCACTTCTGTGTTGGTACCAGACGCACAGTGAAAGCATGTGAAGTAGGGAATATTAATATTTTTACACTGTTAACAACATCATAACATGATCTCCATCATAACTGCAACTTGATACAACCTGAGGATATCATGTAAATTAAAAAAACATGAAAAATAAGACAAAACATTACCTTGTTCTATTCCAATTGAACACATATTCCACTCGTTGTCGGAGATTTTTTCTTTGAGGAACTAAAGTTAGAACCCTCTAGATCATCCAAATGAACTATAGAATCATGTTGGTACATCGATCATTGATATCCAAGTGCTATCATGAAGAATTGTTGATTTTTTTGATGTAATATTGATTAACGCAATAATATTCCTTTAATCCAGGGAGGATAACTTTAATTGGGATTCTTATAATGACTTTTTATCTCTCTAGGATGCGAGAGAGATGAGAGATGATATTTTATATTCATAATATGAATGGTACGTTGAATTTGGGATTACATTGTCTTAAATAGGTCAGTCAAAAACTCTAAAAAAATTTACTTTGTCCCTCCAACAAGTTTAATCTTATAAATAAGCCAAAAACTATCACCAACGACACTTAAAACTTACCGTAAACGTGTATATTCTTTTATCACTAGTAAAATTGAAATAATGTTATGTGATTTATGAGAACTATCATGTTCACTCTCAAATGATTTGTTTGTTTTACTAAGTGCAGCACAATAGGTGACCTAGGTCATCTTTCTTGAGGAGGAAGTGAATTAAACTACACTTTTAGGAATTTAAAATAATTAACAAATAAAAGAATAAAAGATAATTTTTTTGTGGGGGTGAAAATAAATGAATCAAAAAGTAAAAAATTGATGATGATGTGAAAAGAAATCTGGAGATGAAGAATAGTTTTGTTTGGTTAAATTTTATTTTACAAAAGCTCAATCAATCTAGCCCACCACTTCAATTAATTACTTTCCATTATCTCAAATTATTTGATTAATTAAATTATAATCTCCTAATTTTTTTCGACCCCTAAACCCTATGGAAATTTAAAATAACCACAAAAATTGAAGCATTTGAACCCTTTGTTAATTTTGGAACATCATATCATGTCACCCTTCTTTAATTATCATTCCAAAGATAACTTTACAGTATATGGAGAATTATGAAAAAATTTAAGCACTATAAATATGCATTAATTTATTCTTGTGATTAAATTTGAACCCTATAATTCTATATAGATTGATTGTATTTAACAAATTAATTTTTCTCTCTTGATTCATACAAAACTTGACCTCGTGGGTTAAGTGTTTATCGATTGGGTTTCTTAATTCTTATTTTTAAAAGAATCAATTAATTAGTCATATGATAATGAATTCTATTATGTTCATGAACTCAAAAAAATCATCTAAAGATAGTGTAAATAGATCAATTAGAAAGAAATTATGCTTCTATGGGTGTATGGGTCATCGAAGAGACATTTTTCTTAAGAATTGGATTAGAAGGGAAAGATTTGATCTCATTGCAACTCTTATTGTCCAAACTAAAGAAGGAAAAAATAAAATAATAATACAATTGAATTGAATAAAATAAATTGAAGAGAAAAGAATAAATTTTTATTTGATGAATGAATTACCTCAATATGGAAGAAGAGGAAAATATTTATAGGCAAGGGGGGTGTAAAATATTTGATTTTATTTTTCCCTTTGAAAGTATACATGTTTTCGACCATTAAATGGATGAAATATGACATTATATCTTCTAAAAAGTTGGATATATATCTCTTACATGTCAACCCACAAAATATTAGCTCCATTGGCCACATATTGAAGTAGATATGATAGGATGATTAATGAAATTATGTCCAGAAAAACTATCCAGATTAAATGTATTGAATGTCCATGCATTTTTTGATAAATTAATGGAAAAATACTGGAACATGTTCCTCTATGGACATGTTTCCTGATGTCTTAAGTGTCTACCATCAAATTTATATCCTCTTTAAAGATGTTTTGAATGAGTTATGGTCGAATCATTGATGGTAATATTTCCAGCCCGATAGATTCATTGAAATGGATACATCGACTTCAAATACATTTTGGTCCATGATAACGTGTGAACCAAAAGTTTCTATAGTTGGATGAAATGATCAAAATAAAGTCTTCTAACATATTTAAAAAACTTCAAGAAAATAAAAGTACTATATAAAATGTTATGTTTTAATTATTATAGGGGGAATCTTCCATTTGGATCCACATAAATGTTCAATTCTTGGCCACTTATCGCCCATCAAATAGTGGATTCAACTTCTATTATCTGAATAAAAAATCTAGATAATTTAATTTATAATCCACCCAAAAAATAGATTTAAAATTCAAATGAAATAAAATTTTAGATGAAAATTACTAGAGTGAAATTATGAGGGAAAAACTGGAATTCCCATGCAATTTTCAAATTCATGCTCTAATTACAAATTTTGATTAAATCATCCATTAAAACTCAATATGAGAGAATTAAATAATTTATTATAAACAAAATATAAAATAAAATCAAGGTTTATCAACTCCCCCATGCTCACCCTTTATTCACTCATGGTAAAAAATTATCTAATATCCATATCAAACTCACAAAAATCAATAATTAGAAAATTTAAACTGATATTTTCCAAAACAGAATATAGCATGTATCATTTATGAAAAAAAATTCCATTTTTTTCTTCTCTCACATTAAAATCTATTCAACCTCTAAAATCCATCCAAGACCCAATCACAACTTATCTCAAATGGATTTTTTTTCCTTCACTCAAGTTATGTGTAATTTAGAGTTATACTTAAACCTTATATACATGTTATTTACCATATTCTTACAAGACATCAAACATTTCCACCCCATAAAGTCAAATATTTCAGTCAATCATGAGGTATTTTCATTAAGGTTTAAATAACTCTAAAGCTTTAGGTTGGTGAGAAATGATGTGAAAAGTATAATAAGGATAAAAAAGGAGGTTGAACTCTTAAGTATAATGCATGATAATCAAAATAAGATTACAATAAAAATACTCCTCCCAAGATGATAATGACATCTCCCCACTTACAAAAATCCAAAGTGTCCCATGAATAACTAAAAACATAAGGTATGATTCACCCTCTTGTGGTTTTTTTCTTTTTTTCCTTTTCTTTTTTTCCTTTTCTTTTCTTCCTTTTTCTTTTTTTCCTAAAAGTTTCTCTTAGAACAAATCTCACATCCACCACCTAACCACATATGATCTTAAGACTGTCGGTCTGGTAATAGTGATTTTTGAAATATCCAAGAAACAACCTATGTTTTTCATTTTTATTTTTTTATTTTTTTTAAGATGGGAGAAAAATAAAGTATACTGAGTGATAAATCATGCCCCCTCCCAAATCTAATGACAACACCACACATATCCTCCTCATTTTGAAACGTCCCTTTCCACCACAAATAACCTCTCCCCCATACTTATCATAAGTAATATCATGCAATAATACTAATAGTAGGGTAAAAAGGAAAAATTTTCCTGTATTGTGGCTATTTCATATCAAAGTTCATTCATGGAATTTACGGGCTAAGTAGGATTCAATGTTAGGGTGGGTCCAAGTATAAAGGTCTAAACAGTAAAATTTCTCAATAATTTTAAAAGTGAATTTTTTCAATCATACCATTGATAAGATGTCATGAAAATTCCAGAAGAAAACATGCTTGGGTGTCTCTCAAGAATTGGGTTTTAGAAAGAATAGGAGAAATTTGGTTCAGAAAATCTCATCAGATGAGAAAAATAATTTGGGTTAGAGTTTCATGGGTGTTGATTTCAAAAATTAGTCAAACTCATAAAAATGTTTTTAAAATAAAATTCCAGGTAAAAAAGTATCCACATCAACAATATTTTAAAACCCATTCTTTCAAAAATCAAGTCAGTTTTCACAAAATCAATTCATGAGTGAAAATTGATAATGGATATTCAATAAAGCCCAATTTTCCTAAAAACACTATAAAAAAGTTAAAATAAAAAAAACAAAAACAAAAAAATGTGAAATAATAATTCTATTAGTACCACTCCCCCACACTTAAATACTACTCATTTTTTATTCAAAAATTATTTATCAACTTTTCATGTAGAATTTGAATATGTAGTAAACAAGTCAAGGGAGAAATGAATTATACAACCTGATTTATTGGAAGTGACAACTTTGAGTTAAGCTCTTAAGTTATTCCCACTAAAAACCCATAATTAAAAGTAATAAAGAAGATATGAGAAATTTATTCAATGGAAAATAATTTAAAATAAAATTAAAAGGGATAAATCTTAGTTTAACCCCCAAGTGGATACTAGATTTTGACTGCCCTCGGGATGGGAGTTGTAGTTGTTATCCAAAATCTGACGGTGGGTGGGGCTTCTTTGATAGGAATCAAAAAACATTATTCCTTCCAATGCTCTTAAGCTTGCACTACTTGTAAAGAACCCCATTGATAGAGTATAGAAATTTCATCTCCTACACAATAAAGTACAACTTTCATGGAGGTGGTGGGATAAAATATGGGTCCTCCGTATCTTTGACTGCAACTTCATTGGACAATTCTTCAGCATATAGTGTTTTCTCATGATGTGATTTATCGAAATATTCAACAAGGGGAAAGTTAGAGAATGTTTCTATTTTAATGAAATTTAAACAAGATGCATTAATACCAAAATCCACCCCTTCAAAATGGACAACTTTTTACTTAGTTTCTTCAAGAAATGCCACTATGAATTCTTTATCTTCATATTCCAATATCAACTTATCTTCAATTATGACATCATAAAATTATTTATCATTATCCAGGGCAGTGTATAAGTAAAAAAAATCAATATTTTTAGCACATATAGAGCGACAAGGTCATTTTAGTAAAGAAAAATTAAAATTAATTGCATCTAATGAAAGTTTCCCCCCTTGAGTGATTCAGACTCTAGCTATTGATCTTAAATGCATGAATTTGGAAGGATTTCTAAATGAGAGGGAAATGGATGATCATCTAATATAGCTTGAACCTCTAAAATATCTTCATGGAATGTGTGAAGGAAAGAGACTCCTAAGGTTCCTTGGCCTCATCTTGATAAAACTCCAAGAAGCAGTCGAAGAACCCAGTTAACTCCTTGACCCCAGCTTCTAAACTGGTTGTTCGATGTCTTCCTTCATGTCCTTAATGATCCTTTGGAATTATCTCTCTCCACATTTTGATTTCTAGACTCCCCTCACCTACCTTGAAAATAATGAAACAATGTTGTTTATAGGTGATGATGGGTAAAAAATTATTTTTTTAATTTTTTTTAAAATAGTAAAATATTTACAAAATGAAAAAGAAATAATGAGTGAAATATAAGATTGATTCCCCGGTAATGTCACCAATTTGATGTTTGATATTTTTATCGAATCTCATTCCAATGATTTTATTTACCTAGTAATGAAGTGTGATGCGCACCCTAGGATCGATCTCTCAAGGAGGCACTAGTGCAGAAAACATTTTTAACGTCACCATTTTTTACGTGTATTATATATAACCGACGTGAAAATCTGTGATACATGGTTTTTTACGTCGGTTATTTTATAACCAACGTAAAAAATATGGATAGTAAATTTTTTACGTCGGTTTTTTTAATAACCGACGTCAAAAATCCCGCGCGTTCGTTTTTTACGTCTGTTATAAAATAACCGACGTAAAAAAACAAAGCACGACATTTTTTACATCCGTTATTTGATATCCGATGTAAAAAATGAGGTATCTACAAATTTTTTATGTCAGTTTTAAAATAACAGATGTAAAAAAGGCGGCATTTGAGGCCTTTTTGACGTTGGTTATCAAATAAATAACGTAAAAACCCAACCTGCTGAATTTTTCACGTCGGTTATATTATAACCGACGTCAAAAACCAACACCCGGCAGTTTTTACGTCGGTTATAAAATAACTGACATAAAAACTTTAGTTTCTGATTTGTTTTTTATGTCGGTTATTTTATAACTGACGTAAAAAACCAACACGCGGCTTTTTTTACGTCGGTTATAAAATAACCGCCGTAAAAACTACATTATCTGATACATTTATAACGTCAGTTATTATAATAACCAACGTTATAAATGTAATAAAAATAGTTTATAACATCGGTTATTAAATAACCGACGTTATAAAACATTTAAAAAATTAACACGCCCCATGGATTGTCATTTATTATTTTTCAATCGACAGACCGGTGACTCGTCTCTCTCACGCGGAAAACCCTAATCGACTCTTCGATCTCATTTCGTTAAACTCATTTTTCCATCATCGTTTATCATCTTTACTCTCCTCGAATCTATCATCTCCACTCACAAAACTCAGGTAAGCCTCCCATGACTTTATTTCGTTCGTTTTTTTTTTCGGATAGTCTATATTTACATTTTTGTGATTTTTTTGTTTAAACTAGGTAAGATTCTTTGATTTCGAACCCTCTTACCTCGTTTTTCCATCATCGTCTTATTTATTATAACTAGATCTATTAGATCGACTCACAATATTCACGTAAGCCTCACCTACTTCTATTTTGTTTTTTTTTGTTTCGTGGATGCCTGACATTGATGGTAATTTTTGTTGTCATTGAAAACTAATGATCTCATTCACCTATATTACTGCAATTTATATGTAAATCATTGTGATACACCCATTATGTGTACCAGTGTGATTTATTTTATAATTATATATGGTTTTTCATGGTGGAATTTTTGTTTTGGATCCTTGGTTGTTTCTAATTTGGGTATCACTATTTGTAGTTCCATAATCTATTTATGTCGCTTATTTTCGTGGACTATTATAAGTCTTCATATGCTATTTAAACCCGATTCATTGCACAATAGAGCATTTTAGAATAATAGGAGATACAGTTCATGGTTCTCATTTTGAATAATGGAATGATACCAAAACTAGTAGCTTGAGGTTAAAATCCCTAGATATTCCAAAACTAGTAGCTTGAGGTTAAAATCCCATGGTTCTGGGGGGCTGTCAAGAGGGTTGGGGGCTGTCTAGGGGGTTGGGGGCTGTCTAGAGGGTTGGGGGATGTCCATGGTGTCCATGGAGGTGGGGGGGAAGTCCAGGGGTGTGTGTTTGGGGGGGGGGGTCCAAGGGGTGGGGGGCTGTCCAAGGGGGTGGGTGGGGGGTTGTCCAAGGGGTGGGGGCATGTCCATAGGGTTTGGGGGTTGTCCGGGGGGTGGGGGTTGTCCAGAGGGTTGGGGGTGTCTAGGGGGGTGTCCAAGGGGGTAGGGGGTGGGGGTAGTGTCCAGGAGGGGTGGGGGTGATGTCTAGAGGGGTGGGGGCTGTCCAGGGGGTGGGGGGCTATCTAGAGGGGTGGGGGTTATCCAAGGGGGCGGTGGTGTCCAGGGGGTGTCTAAGGGGGTGGGGTGGTGTTCAGAGGGTTCGGGGGGGTTGTCCAGAGGGTTGGGGGTGTCCAGGGTGTCCATGGAGGTGGGGGGAGGGCAGTCCAGTGGTGTGGGGGTCCAAGGGGGTGGGGGTGTCGAAGGGGGTGGGGGTTTCGAAGGGGGTGGGGGCTGTCTAAGGGGTGGGTGGGTGGGGGCCTGTCCAGAGGGTTTGGGGGGTTGTTCAGGGGTGGGGGTTGTCCAGAGGGTTGGGGGGTGTCCAGGGGGGTGTCCAAGGGGGTAGGGGTGGGGGTGGTGTTCAAGAGGGGTGGGGGTGCTGTCTAGAGGGGTGGGGGTTGTCCAGGGGGTGGAGGTTGTCCAGAGGGTTGGGGGTTGTCCAGAGGGTTGGGGGTTGTCCAGGGGGTGTCCAAGGGGGTAGGGGGTGGGTGTGGTGTCCAGGAGGGGTGGGGGATGTCCAGAGGGTTGGGGGTGTCCAGGGGGTGTCCAAGGGGGTAGGGTGGGGGTGGTGTCCAGGAGGGGTGGGGTGCTGTCTAGAGGGGTGGGGGGTTTTCCAGGGGGTGGGGGCTGTCCAGAGGGTTGGGGGCTGTCCAGAGGGTTGGGGGTTGTCTAGGGGGGTGTTCAAGGGGGTAGGGGTGGGGGTGGTTCCCAGGATGGGTGGGGGTGCTGTCTAGTGGGGTGGGGGTGCTATTTAGAGGGGTGGGGGCGCTGTCTAGAGGGGTGGGGGCTGTCCAAGGGGGTGGTGGTGTCTAGGGGGTGTCCAAGGGGGTGGGGGTGGTGTTCAGAGGGTTCGGGGGGCTGTCCAGAGGGTTGGGGATGTCCAGGGTGTCCATGGAGGTGGGGGAGTCCAGGGGTGTGGGGGGGTCTAGGGGGGTGGGGTGTCTAAGGGGGTGGGGGGCTGTCCAAGGGGGTGGGGGCCTATCCAGAGGGTTTGGGGGTTTTTCAGGGGGGGAGGGTGGAGGGCTGTCCAGAGGGTTGGGTGGTGTCCAGGGGGTTATCCAAGGGGGTAGGAGGTGGGTGGTGGTGTCCAGGAGGGGTAGGGGTGTCCAGAAGGGGTGGGGTTTTTTCCAAGGGTGTGTTGGTGTCCAGGGGGTGTCCATGGGGGTTGGGGGTGGTGTCCAGGGGTGGGGGTTGTCCAATGGGGTGGGGGATAAGTGTCAGTTGGGATTGACTATTGCATCGTGGTTTGTGAGATTATGACATGATGATTGTATTGTTTCATGGATATTAGTGTTTCAATATGATTCTATTTGGTTATATATATTTTGAACAGTCGTCGACTATGAGAAAATAATGGGTTATGGGGGAGATCATGTTGTGGTTTTCAAATATGCGTAGTTATCCTGACCCCATTGTGCCGTGATGATTGGCTTTACATTGTGATTTTCTCCATTTGAGTTTTTATTTTAAATTTGATTTGATTCTCAGGTTTACTCCATTTTCTCCAATTTTCTATCAACCATTGGAGGACCCATGGTTTTCTTTGATTCAATGGAATTTAAAACTGTTATATCAAACTATATTTTCTTTTTAAAATCATATTCAAGCACATTTTTTTAAATATGCATAGATTTTTTTTATATTTCAAAATTGTTTTACATTCAAATTATGATTTTTGTCATATAAACATATATTTGTCTTATCTTAAAAAGATGTATAATTTTGATATTTTTTATAGGTAATAATGAGTCAAAATTGAATTACGGCACATCGAATGAGCAATGAATATGATGAAGGTGTTGATGCCTTTTTGGAATTTGCTAAACGAAATGTTCCAAGTAGTGAAATTTTTTTCTGTCCATGCCTGAAATGTTTAAATATGAAGAAGTTGAAAAGTAGAGAGATAAAAGATCATCTGATTTGTCATGGTTTTAATCCGAGTTACATCCCATGGATTTTTCATGGTGAAACTGGATGGAATGTCACTGATGATGATGATTTGAAAGATGGTAACTTCGATAGAATTGAAGAAATGATTCGTGATATTGTAGCAGAAAAAATTGAGATAGAACCGACAATTACGCGTCTATATGTTGATGCTAAAAACCCATTATATCCTGGTTGTACAGATTTTACAGTTTTTTCGACGGTGTTAAGATTGATTAACCTGAAGGCGAAACATGGATGGAGTGACTGAAGTTTTACAGAGCTGCTACAATTGATGAAAGACATTCTTCCAAAAGATAACGATCTTCCAGATTCACATTATAAGGCCAAGAAAATATTATGCCTGATGGGATTTGGATACAAGAAAATACATGTCTGTCTGAATGACTGTATTATATATATGAAGGAATATGAATTTCTTTCAGAGTGTCCTAAATGTGAGACATCATGGTATAAGGTGAAAGAAAAATCACAGGCTGATGTAGAGATTACAAAGATCCCTTCAAAGGTATTTTGGTATCATCCTATAATTCATCGTTTCAAACGTTTATTTTCTAATTCACATGATTCAAAAAGGTTAAGATGGCATGCAGATGAGAAGTTATGTGATGGAAAAATACGTCATCCAGCTAATTGTCCACAATGGAAAAAAATTTATAAGCAGTATTCTACATTTGGAAATGAAATTAGAAATCTCATACTAGGGTTGTGCACAGATGGAATGAATCCATACCGAACCCCTAGTAGCACACATAGTTCATGGACTATTTTATTGGTAATTTACAACCTCTCTCCTGAAGTTTGTATGAAGTGAAAATATGTCATGTTGAGTATAATGATCTCTAGTCTGAAGCAACCCGGAAATGATATTGATGTTTACTTGTCACCGTTGATTGATGATTTGAAACTTTTATGGGTGATGGAATTAGGGTGTATGATTCTTATAAAATGGAATGTTTTCAACTGCATGCAGTGCTTTTTTTCACTATAAATGACTTCCCATCATATGGAAATTTGTCTGGATACAGTGTTAAAGGGCATAAATCATGTCCAATTTGCAAACAACAGACGTCATATTGTCAATTGCATCATGGGAGGAAAACAGTGTACATGGGTCATCAAAAGTTTTTGCCTATGGATCACCCTTATAGAAGACCAAAAAAGGCATTCAATTGCTCACAAGAATTTTATATTGCTCCAAAACCTTTATCCCCTAATCTGTATTTTGAGAGGGTGAAAAACCTTGATGTGACATTGGGAAAGACACAGAAATCTGGTAATGATAGACATATTTGGAAGAAAAGTTCAATATTTTTTGAGCTATCATATTGGAGATATCATGAAGTTAAAGATAATATTGATGTCATGCACGTGGAGAAGAATATCTGTGATTGTTTGATTGGAACATTGTTAGATATTAAAGGAAAGACAAAAGATGGGTTGAATGCAAGATTAGACTTACTATCAATGGGAATACATTTGGAGTTAGCTCCCACTCCTAAAGGAAGACAAACATTTCTTCCCCTGGCTTGTCATACATTATCGAAGAGGGAGAAAATTAGCTTTTTTCAGTGTCTTCATGATATAAAAGTGCCTCAAGGTTATTCTTCAAATGTAAAAAATTTTGTCTCCTTGAAGGACTTGAATTTGATAGGTATGAAATCACATGATTGTCACGTCATGATGCAACAAATTCTACCATTTGCATTGCGTGGAATATTGCCCATCCATGTCAGAAAGACTTTAATGAAGTTGTGTTATTTTTTCAATTCAATTTGTAATAAGGCGATTGATGTGAATGCTTTGAACATTTTGGAAAAGGATGCAATTTTTATACTTTGTCAATTGGAAATGTATTTTCCACCAACTTTTTTTGATATAATGGTGCATTTAATGATTCATCTGGTTCAAGAAATAAAGCTTTGTGGACCTGTATATCTTCGTTGGATGTATCCTTTTGAAAGGTATATGAAAATATTTAAGGGGTATGTTAAGAATCCATATCAACCTGAAGCCTCTATTATTGAAAAGTATATTTCTGAGGAGGTTGCAGAGTTTTTTACGAGCTACTTGGCTATGGCGCAGCACATAGGTTTTCCTCCATCTCGGCATGAACGAGTTAATAATGAGGGAAAAGGGATTCATGGATTGAAAGTCAAATCATTGTCAGCTGAACAGATGAAGAAGTTAGAATCATACATATTGAATAAAATAGATGATGCTCAACTGTATATCACATTTCATATTAATGATTTGAAACAATGTCATCCAAAGAAGAAAGAAATGTGGATTTTGAATGAGCACAACAAAACATTTTTTTCATGGTTTAAAAAGACCTTTCTTGGTAGATTAGATGTATCAAAGACATTAAAATGGATAGTGGGTGGTCCATGTTTAAATGTGATAACATGGTCCGGTTATGACATTAATGGCTATACATTTCATACGAAAGCTCATGACAATAGAAGTGCAGTTCAGAATAGTGGTGTATTGGTGTTTACAGAAGCAATGCATTTTTCGAGTGCTAAGGATAAAAACCCAATTTCTGCATCAAGTGCATATTATGGAGTGATTGAAGATATATGGGAGGTTGATTAATTTAAAATTAAAGTTCATGTTTTTAACTATAAATGGTTTATCGGTATCAACAATGTCAGACACGATAAATTTGGAATGATTCTTGTTAATCTGAATAGATTGGAAGACACAGCTGATTTTTTTATAATGGAAACACATGCAAAACAAATTTTCTATGTAGTAGATCAATCAGATATGCAGCGGGATTTTGTTTTACAAGGGAGAAAACAATATGTTGGTGAGGATGAACTTGATGAAGATACTGATTTATGTGAGATCCCTACTTCCATGGAAAGATTAACATAACATAATGATGAGCATGTTGAAGACATGGTTTGTGCCATAAGGAATGATCACGACGAAGGAATTTGGGAAAACAATCCATTTGTACATTCCTAAAACTACAGGTAACATATGTTTATTTCTTGTTTACATTTATTTTTTTCATAAAATGTTAGATATTGTAAGTTTTTTCTTTATTAAAACATGTATTAAAACAAAATAAGTATAATTTTTTGTTTTTTTTAAGTTTGTTTAGTTTACTTTATCATGTTTACCATTACATGAATTATATATCTATTATTTTTGTTCAGTGAAAATTACTTTACCAAGTTTACCAGGTTTACCAGGTTTACCATGTTTACCATGTTTACCATCTTTACCATCTTTACCATCTTTACCATTGTTTAACATGCTTACCATATTAACAATGTTTACTATTACATAACTTAGTACAATTTTCTATTTTCTGATTACAGTAGTATTAAAATATTTGAATTTGTATATTTGTGAACTAATGTTTGTTTTTTTTTATTTGAAGGATAATGACAGATCATTTAGTTGATCAACCACATGATTCTGGAGATGAGAATATTGGTCATACCTCTGGGGAGGAACATTCACATGGTCCTCTTTATGTTCCCCAATCTTCCTCATGTGCTCCTATTACGACAAAGAGTTCAAGAGTTGGTAAACGTGGGTGCACACGTTTACCAAAATTAGCACTTTCTCATACGCAGGATCAGAGGATACTCATTGAGTTTGATGATGATGATATTCCTATAGGTCCAAATGCAAAAGATTTAAAAAGTTTTTTATCAACTCAGGATAAGAGAAAAATAAGCATTTTGTATGATGACTGGAGAAGTGTGGATAAAGCGATAATCTCTCAGTTGTGGGAGACGATTTTCGTAAGATCTTTTGCTATTGTTTGACTATTATTTAAATGTTTCTAGTATATATAATATGTTTAACCTCTTCTTCATTAGATGACATTTGATATTCTTTACATTGGAGGAGTCAGGAAGAAATGCTTATCGATGGCTTCCAGGAGATGGAGGGATTTCAAATCAACCCTCTTATCTGATTTCATTTTTGGTCATAGGAGTCATGACAATACATGTCGTATATATCCTTTTATAGATGAAGACACATGGAGACAGTTTGTTAAAAGTAGAAGAAAAGAGTCAATTTTGGTAAGGGCAATGTAAAATTTTATAAGATTTATTATATAAATGATCTTATTAATGTTTTGTTAATGATTTCTTATTCTTAATTTACAACAAACAAGGAAAGCTCATCCGGAGATCCAATCCAAAAATGTATACCCTCATAGTTTATCTCAGGGAGGGTATGCATTTTTGGAAGAACAAATGATGGCGGAAAAATTTCGAAAACTAAGAGCTGAGACTTCAAGCTCTGGAGAGGTGGCACCTCCATCCCCTCCATCTAGACATGAAAAATGGAAGAGATCTCAGATGGGAAAAAAAGGGCAATATCTTTCAGAAGAATCAAGAATCGTAGCTGAGAGGATTGTAAGATATCTATTTTATTTATTTAAGTTAACTATTTTCTTCATATAATTTCAATCAGTATATAAATGTTCAATTAATTAATACAGGACTCTCTTGAGGAGCAGAGCTCACAGGGGGTATTTACAGCTACTGGGAGGCAAGATATTTTATCTGTAGCATTGGGAAATCCTGAACATCCTGGTCATGTAAGAGGATATCCGGCAGGTGTATTGGTAAGAAAAGTGTTGCCACGTTCTTCAACTTCTAACGTTGAGGGTGTTTATAAAAAAAATAGAATCCTTAGAGGCTGAAGTTCATAATATTAATGCGACGATGGAGGAAAATATTAGAGCGTCGGTACAGTCTATGTTTGCGGACATGCAAAGACAATTTCAGACTGCATCTCCCACTCCTCTACCTCCCCCTGCAGACCCCATTATTTATTCTCCACCTCTGCCAGTAGCTCCCACTCCCCCACCTCAGCCTGCGGACCCCATTTTTTATCCTACTCCTCTGCCGCAGCTTTCTACTTATTGTGAGTTGTATGTTGATGATCCTCAACATCATATAGTTTCATATGGGTTGGCATATTGTATAAGAGATACAGTTCATCATCAACAATTAGAGGTAGAGAATCAGAGGGTCACTGTGTAAGATATTATAGATAGATCAGCTCGAGTACCATTACCTACAGATGAGGTGACAACAGTTGGACATAGTATCAGCCATTTTTTAATTTGGCCATCCAGACTTCTTTGACTCATTACCATAGAGGTATGAATGTTATATCTTTTATTTTATTTTTTTTATTAAAGTTGTTTTATCATTTGAAAACTAATATATTTTTCTATTTATTTTTACCGGAATACTTCAAAGGTAAAGAAATACTGTATATACAACAACAAAGACAAATGTCTATGAAATCAGATACAGATTCTAGTAGTCTTGACAGATTGTCAAGATATTCAAATTTGTTGGCGGGTCATTATGAGTTTCCAATGGAAGCTCATGTTTGTGGACGTGCAATAACTGTGGGGATTATGAAAACTGATATCATGGAGCTTGTTACTGGAGATAATTTGGGCATCAACGTGGTGCAAATTTTTTCCATGTAAGTCTTAACACCTTTTCCCTACATTATATTTATTAAAAATGTATACTTATTTCTGTTTTGTATTAGGTATATTTATAACATTTGTGAAAGGAATGAGCTGACAGATGTATATGGATTCATGGACCCACAATTGATATCCCCTAAAGCATGTGCATTGGATGAGGAACAAAGAATGCTTTATATTGCTGAAAGACTTGAACAGAATATAGTCACACAATGTTGGATGATGCCTTTTTTTGAGAGGTATGAAACACATATCTCTCAAAGAGTTCATTATCTTTTAACATAAAAACCACTAACCTTAAATTTTCTTTTATCAGTGATCATTGGATGTTAGGGGTTTTTTGCCCAAGGGAGAAAACACTTTATTGGATATGCTCTGTCCATGATGATGTGTGGGAAAGTTTTATGAATATATTGGAAAAGTAAGTTTCAATTTCTCAATAGTTTTATATATTATAATGAATTTTAAATTTACCCCATTCGTATTATTTTCTAACAGGGCATGGGTCTACTTTCGAAAACACACAAAGAAAAGGAGTGCAAAGATAAAATATGTAAATGCAAAGGTAAATATCCATTTATAATTTGTACTTTTTGATTTATTACATAAAAATAATATATTGAATTTACACTCATTCAAACATAATTTTCATGAACAACAAGGCATCATCGAATGCGGATATTATATGTTAAGCTTTATGTATGAAATAATAACAATTAGGACAGTTGTGAACTTTGACCTGGTAAGATTTCCTTTTAAACTTTTCCATAATATTTTAATTTGATTTATTCATTATACACGTTAACTACTATCCTTTTCATTTGTAGTTATTTGATGACCCTCAACCCTATGCTTCTCAAGACATCAAACACTTACAAGTGGAGTGGTCAAATTATTTTACAGGTTTGATTGAATTTTAGTTGTTTGTAGTGTAAAATGTAATTTTGAATGTTGTCATTGTACTTGTGTATTTGGTAGTCGTTTAGGTTGGATTTAGTTTTTTTTGAAGTTGACAGTGTAAGTTTTAATGTTATATATGTGAATGTTTAATTTTGCTCTAATTCTTGTTTTGGTCTACTTATGATGGTTTTTCTGGTATAGATTTTGGTCTGGGGGGGAGGGGTTCCAAGGGTGTGGGGGGTGTTCAGTGGGGTGGGGGTGTCCAGGGGTGTGGGAGGGCTGTCTGGTGGGGTGTGGGGGGGGGGGGGGTTCCTGGGTGTCCATGAAAGTGGGGGGCAGTCCAAGGGGGTGGGAGCATTTCCAGGAGGGTGGAAGGGCTATCCAGGGGAGTAGGAGGCTGTCCAGGGGTGTCTAGGGGTGTGGGGGTGTCCTGTGGGGTGAGGGGGGTTTCCAGGGGTGTGGGAGGGTTCTCCAGTGGTGTGGGGGCTGTCCAGTGGGGTGGGGGAGTTCAGGGTGTCCATGGGGATGGGGGGGGGGGGCAGTCCAGGGGGGTAGGAGAAGAGGCGTCGCCATCCCTCGGGGGGATGAACACTACTGGAAGGTATTTATCACTCCCACATGTGAAACATTTTGAGAGCTCAAGCTTCGCATGTGGGAGTGATGAGTACCTTCCAGCGGCGTTCCCCCCAAGGGGGTGTCCAGGAGGGTGTCCAAGAGGGTGGGGGGTGTCCAATGGGTGTCCAGGAGGGTGGGGGGCAGTCTCGGGGGTAGGGGCAGTCCAGGGGTGTGGGGGGTGTCCAGGAGGGTGGGTGGCAGTCTCGGGGGTGGGGGGAAGTCCAGGGGTGTGGGGGGTGTCCAGGAGGGTGGGGTCGTCCAGGGGTGTGGGGGGTTGTCCAGGGGTGGGGGGAAGTCCAGGGGTGGGGGTGTCCAAGAGGGTGGGGGGTTGTCCAGGGGGTGGGGGTGTCCAGGGGTGTGGTGGGGGAAGTCCAGTGGGGTGAGGGGGTTCTGGTCTGTTTTTGGTAACTTTTTGGTCTGTTTTAGGGGTGTGGGAGGGTTGTCTAGGGGTGTGGGAGTGATGTCCAGTGGTGGGGGTATACAGGAGTGTGGGGGTTGTCCAGGGGTGTGGGGGGCTGTCCAGGGGGTGGTGGGGATGTCCAAGGGTGTGGAGGGTTGTCCAGGGGGTCGGGGGGCAGTCCAAGGGTGTGGGGGTGTCCAGGGGTGTGGTGGGGGTTGTCCAGTGGGGTGAGGGGGGCTGTCCAGGGGGTGGTGGGGTAGTCCAATAGGGTGAGGGGTTGTCCAGGGTTGTTGGGGGCTATCCAGGGGGTGGGGGGCAGTCCAGGGGTGTGGGGTGTCCAGGGGTGTGGGGGGTTGTCCAGGGGGTGGTGGGGAAGTCCAGGGGTGGGGGTGTCCAGTGGGGTGGGGGTATACATGAGGGTGGGGGTTATCCAGGGGTGTTTGGGGCTGTCTAGGGGGTCGGGGGCAGTCTAGGGGTGTGGTGGGGGTTGTCCAGTGGGGTGAGGGGTGGAGGGATGTCCAGGGGTGTGAGAGTGGTGTCCAGAGTGTGGGGGTATACAAGAGGGTGGGGGTTGTCCTAGGGTGTTTGGGGCTGTCCAGGGGGTCAGGGGGTAGTCATGGGGTGTGGTGGGGGATGTCCAGTGGGGTGAGGGGGCTGTTCAGGGGGTGGTGGGGGGCTTTCCAGTGGGGTAAGTTTTAAATGTTATCAATGTAAATGCTTAATTTTTCTTTGGTTCTTGTTTTGGTCTACTTCTTTTTTTGTGGTACGAATTCTTGATTTGGTTTCTGGTTGTTTCTGGGGAGATCAGAGTACTGCATTCCATTTAAAAAAAATTGGTCTTCCACGTCAGTTATTTTATAACCAACGTGATAAAGGAATGGTGAAGGGTTTATCACGTCGGTTATTTGAATAACTGACGTGATAAACACCTATGGAATGGTTTATCACGTCGGTTATTTAATAACCGACGTGATAAAAACCCCCGGACTGGTTTATCACGTCGATTATTATATAACTGACGTGATAAACCATTTCCCAGGAGTTTATCACGTCGGTTATTAAATAACCGACATGATAAACATCCCCTACACTATTTTATCACGTCGGTTATATAATAACCGACGTGATAACCCCCCCTGCTTTATCACGTCGGTTATGTAATAACCGACGTGATAAAGGCTGAGGAAATGGTTTATCACGTTGGTTATTATATAACCGACGTGATAAACACCCCTGCACTATTTTATCACGTCGGTTATATAATAACCGAAGTGATAAACCCTCCCCCCTGGTTTTTGCACGTCGGTTAATTAATAACTAATGTTATAAACACCGCGATGTTATGTTTTTTACATCGGTTTTTAAATAACCTACGTAAAAAACAATATTTATAATGTCATTCGTATTAACGTCGGATAAAAACCGACGTAAAAAATGAAAAATAACCGACATAAAAAACATTTTCTGCACTAGTGAGGCCACTCACAATTACCATTTCTTTACTGTCACTATAATATTTTACTAAAATATACAACAATTGGGTTTTTATAAAATATAAATGATATATATATGTGTGTGTGTATGTCTATAAATAAAAATATAGATGCATGCAAATGATGAAACATTAGAAAAGAATGTTAATAAGAATAAAGTAGTTACTATTAGGAGTTCACAATGATGTTATCATTGTTCTTAAAAATATTAATTCTTGATATTTTATCCAGTGTTGAGATCAACCCTATCACCCGAAATCCTCCCATTTGAATTTTTATTACCCCCCAACGCCTCTCTATATGTAAGATAATCTCTCTCACATCACCATCATAATGTTACACTGACCCTATGCATGCAACATTATGATAACAAAGGAGAGAAATATTGATGAATGAAGAGAAGAATGAAATAGTGGAGAAAGTGGGATGAAACCTACACCAAATCTGGTTTCACTGCTATTGAAAATTTCAAAAAAAAATTGAAGTGAAACAAACTCAAAGCATCCCCGCTCCCCCCCCCCAGAATAAAAGTTGAAATTAGTTCTCTATTTTCATGGAGTTGAGAAGCACGGTGGGGGACAACACAAAAGAGAAAATGAACAGGGAAAAGAAAGAGAATAATAAAGTAAAATAATATAAATATATGATATTAAGAACTATTACATCATAAAAAACACTCAAAGCCTACATAATGGCTTGAAGTTAGTTCCCAATTTTCATGGAGTTGAGAAGAAACGCAGTGGGGGAACACAAAAGAGAAAATGAAAAGGGAAAAGAAAGGGAAGTGTAAAGGAAACTAATATAAATATATAATAATAAGAACTATTACATTAGAAAAACAACACTCAAACCCTAAAAAATGGTTCACTAAAAATTCTGAATTTTCTTTAAAGTGGAGATGAGGTACATATTTATAGGTGAGGGAGGTGGAAAATATTTACTTTGATTCCATATTTCAAAAGTGTACATGTTTTTTGACCATTAAATAGATGAATCAGGACATGTTGTCATCTAAAAAATTGGTCATCTATCTCTTATGCATCGACCCACAAAATCTTAGCTCCATTGGCCACATATTGAGGGAGATATGTTCAGATGATTAATGAAAATATTTTTTTCCATATAGATTTTCCAAATTCAATGTACCGAATGTCCACACATTTTTTGGATAAATTAATGACAGAATACTGGAATGTAGTCTTATGTGGACATGTTCCCTGATGTCTTGAGCATCAACCATCAAAATTTAATCCTCTTTAATGATGTTTTGAAGGAGCTATGGTCGAATCATTGATGATAATATTTCCATCCTCGTAGATTCATTGAACCAGGATGCATTGACTTCAGATGCGTTTTGGTCCATGATAAAAAGCGAACCATAAGTTCCTCTAGTTAGATAAAATGATCCAAATAAAGTATTATAACATTTATAAAAATTTCAATTCAATCCAAGTACTTCACAAAATGTTATGGTTGAATTATTGTGGTGGGACCAATCCAGTTGGATCCACATCAGCATTGACTTCATGACCACTTATCACCCCTCATATGGTGGATCCAGCTTTTATTATCTAAATAAAAATGTAGATAAATAAATTTATAATTCAACTACAAAATTTAGAATTAAAATTCGACTAAAATAAAATTTTAAAAGATAACTACTAAAGTGAAATTGAAAGGGAAAATCGGAATTTCCATATAATTTTCAAATTCATGCTCTAATTACAAATTTTGATAAAATCATCCATTAAAAATCAATGTTGGAGAATTAAAACATTTATTATAAACAAAATATTCAACAAAATCAAGGTTTATCAGTGATAAAATACAAGTCATTAACTTGACTCATCTCTCCCAAAAATATTTATCGAACCTTGAATAATTATTTATTTATTCATAAAATATTATTCCCCATTTTCACCTAACTTATGAATACACTAATAAAATAAATTCAATTCGTATTATTATTAACTCATATAATATGAATATGTTCATTTATTAGAGAACGCTCAAACTCGTACATCGCACACCCTCATCGTGGATCCCACCTTGTATTAAACTCCAATTCATTATAATTAAGCAAGATTTTTAATATGCTTTGTGTGTTATCTTCTAGGATCTTATCTCCATTGTAGTGAGTCATACCCACATACTAAGAGCAGTATCTGGCAACACATCATGACCCTTAAAGTGATAAGGTTTAGTCATAACAATGAAAACTTCCTTTGAACGCCCACTTTGTAATTCAGTCTCTTTGTCACACAATATCTCAAAAACCATGACACCCAGTTTGTTTCATAATCCTTTATTATTTCATGACCTTACCAGATAGACTTACCTTCTTCAACCATGAGCATGGATTTAGTAGAGGTACAACCATTCTGGTCAACTGGGCCTGAGATCTTTTCCTTTCAGAAGCAAAAAAATTATATCTTAATCATTCAACCAATGTCATACCATCAATAGCACACTCGACACAAGCTACCTTAGCACAAACATAAATTTCATAGTTTTTGTCTTGCATCAAAGTACCCGATCAAATGGTATACACTGATAATGATCTCAAGTCGAAAGACCAAAACATGTTCTCGCAGATAAGAACAACCAATGACACCTGAAACATGTGGTATTCCTATTGGTGGGTCAGTCATCATGATCTCTTCTACTCGATACCCCCAAATAAAAACTTCATGAGATGAAATCTCAATACTTATAAGCCTTCAGCACCTAATAATTAGATATCATCTGTATCTTTTTAGTATGATTCATTTCAACCATATGAAATATGGTTAAAATTAGTGTCATAATATGTAGAGACTCAGTTTTTTCCTTGTCATACTTTTAAATATTTCTATATATATTTCCAGAGTTACGTGCTAAGAAGGCATGTGATTCCGAGGCCCAGTGTGCCTGGAATTAATTTTATAAAAATATTAAATATATTTTATATTGCACACTCATAGCTTCTTAAAGAAAAGAGGATAAATCTTAAACGGAATCTCATACCAAGAAATTAAGACCATAGTTGAGTCTGAAATGTGGTGTTTACCCTTGGTGCTATATAAAATGTGTCAATGTGGGGCATTCAGACTCTTGGCTTGTTGGTGGTATGTTAAGTGAATTAATTAATTATTAAATTAATTAATTAACTCATTTCAGTGCAAAAAATAACTCTATAAGAATATTTCTAGGATGATTTCTCCATAGTTAGCTGCATAAACCCTGGGAGAAATCCAGAGCTCTTCCTCTCTTCGTTGGTGAATCATGTCAAACAACGACAAAACTCTGGATCGGATCGGATCAGATCAGGATGCCGCAAACGCAACAACTTCTCCCAATAATTGGTGGACGCATTCTTAATCAATGAACAATACATAATCGAGGTAGAACTCATCAATTGGTGTTTTTATTCCCTTTTGGTTAAATGATTAAATAGATCCACCCTTGTTCTTGGATCTACGCCAATTGCAGACTTTGCATGTGCCCATGTACAAAAATTAAATTGGTTTCAATTTTTTTCTAACCCTAAGATCCTTGTTCTTGATCGATTGTCCAAGAACAATTGGAATCAATTATTTGACCTTTTTTCTTGTGTTTTACCCCTTGTTTCTTTGCATTCGTTACCGATTGGACCCTAAGGTCCCGATTTGACAATTTTTGGGCAGTACCGAGCCTGATTGGACACTCAAATTGATAGTAGTTTCACGAATAAGGAATATATTGATGAATCGAGCATAGATATGGGAATATTTCAAGGAATGGGTGTTTTTTATTGATTAAAGGCTAATAAATTGATTATAGAATCTTTGGAAGCATGTGGAATGAATGATGAAACCCCCCATGATGAACGACAGTTTTTTTCCAGTGAGTGACAGGTGAGATCTGCAATTAATGGACAAATCCAACAGTTTCAGACCAATTCAAGGCGGGATCTAAGGTGGATCGAGTAGATTCAAGCATGGATCATGGATCTAGGTTTTCTGACAAAAACTCGACTACACATCGTGTTCAAGGATGAATGCGCCGCGTGTAGCCCCCTTAGTAGCGGCGACTAGGGTTTCAGGAAATTTAAGGATGACACGACATGTAGTCCTCCTACACATCATGTACCCCTTCCCCAGATGGGAACTCATGTGATGGATCACATGGGAAGGAAATCATGTGGAAGTATATGTCCAGGTACATGGTCGTGTATTCCGGTACATGAACACGGGGTCCGGTACAAGGACACGATGAGAAGAACACGACCCAACCCTGGTTAGCCTTTCCACGTCATATAGTCCACCTACACGGTGTATACTACCACATGGGATGGAGTGGTGTCCCAGCTAGGGACATGGCTAGGTGGTGGAGTGGGAACGCATGTTGTGTGGGTCCTCTCACAAGCTGTGTACCCCCTTGACCTCTTTTGAGGAATCTTCAAGACTTTGTATCTCTTTCGTTTGAACTTGGATTTTGTCCCGTGAGTAGCCTATCCTGAGTGTTTTTCTACGTAGAACACGGTGGTGACCTCAATTACAGCTATGGTGATACAATGTGAATTTTTTTTTGCATGGTTCTTACTTAGGTGATGCTCGATGATGGTAGTGATCACGCATGACCACCAGAGACCTTCTGAGTGGAACCCTCTTATGGGGTAGGGCATAGGTTCTCGATGAATTAGAGTGGCACCCTCCAGTCGGGCTAGGCATAGGTCCTCAACCTTCTGAGTGTCACCCTCATGCGGTATCAAAGTATGAGTCTTCAACGATTAGAGTGGAACCCTCCATCCTGCCTGGGCATGGGTCATCAACCTTCTGAGTGGAACCCTCCTGCAGTATCAGGGAAAAATTCCTCAACGGTTAGAGTGGCACCCTCCAGTCGGGCTGGGCATTGGTCCTCAACCTTCTGACTGGAACCCTCCTGTGGTATCAGGGAATGGGTCCTTGACGATCAGAGTGAAACACCCTCCCCCTGATGCACTAGGGAGCGGGTCCTCTACTTTGATTTTGTGTCCACTCGGTTGTGAAACATAATTATGAGACATGGTTAGACTTGTACGGTTACTTTTGGACAGACGCATGGGATGTTGGGCATCATTGATAGACTTCTGGAATTGTTGGCTACTCTTCTTCTTAGGATGAGTTGTGAGATGGATATCCTCTTACTCTCTCGTTTGAGCTTCTTTTAACTGAGCATATATTTATATCCCTCTCTATCCACACCTTGGATTTGGTTACTCTCATTCCAGGAGAGGTGAAGACGCACAGGGTATGCCATGTGCTTTCCATGTTTAGCTTCTTCTGATTGGATGAGTCTACTCTCTTGCTATATATGGCGAAAGACTCGAAGGGTAGCTCATCTACTCACTGTGTTTATCCCTTTGTGCTTAGACGAGCTTACATTCACTCTCTTTTTGGGTTGAGCTGTTGTTTTTCACTGTACCTTGTGCTATCTACTCTCTTTCTTTCCTATTGTATCTCTTACTATTCCCCCTTCATCTTTCGAGGTGTCTTATTGGGTATGTTTATACTCACCCCTGCATGGGTTTTACCTGCACGTGTCGTGTCTTATGAAGATGACTGACAGGTCAACTGTGACTACAGAGGAGCTTACACTACTATAAAACTAGCATTTAACAGCGATGATATCTATCAGTGCTAGAAAAAAAACGTTGATAAATGATATTTTTGTCACTGTTAAAGAAAGCACTGATAAATTTAACACTTTATCAATGCTTTTTTTAGATCTCATAAAGGAGTCTTTTATTAGTGTTTTTTTAGCACAGATAAAGGTCTGAATAAATAAGATAAATAAAAAATGAGTTTATTAAAAAAATATTACAAATTTTATTAATTAAATAATTATTGATAAAAATGAATAAATTGATTATACTATATATAAATTATAAATACTAATAAATAATATGTATTAAATATATAGATATGAAAAATGAAAAATAAACAAATTAAAATTAAAAATATGTAAATTGAGAAAAATATTAAACATTTTATTAATTAAATGATTATTGATAATGTTAATAAATAGTATATATTAAATATATAGATATATATTAATGTATATAAATATGATTTATATATTACAAAATATTTATGCGCTTTACATTAAATAGTTATATATTTAGTGAATAATGGTTTATAATTAAAAATTGATATGAATTAAAAATAATGACTAATTGCATAGAGTAATGGACATATAATTGAATTTCGTTTGATTTTTCAATTTAATACAGATCAAATGTGTGTTATATTGATTTCACATATACGTAATTAATGAATTTTTATACACAATGCACACACACAAAACTTATCCATTTTTTCAATATTATTAAAGTGTACTTATTCTTAATTTATTCAATTTTACTCATTTTTAACACACATGCACTTAAATTTAGATATTCATTAATATTGTTAAAAAAATATTTGTAAATTTTTTTTATAAAAAATATTTATAAATAAATATTTTTCAAAATGTACGTATTAGATTTATAAAATTATATATTTATAATTATAAATAAGTAAATATTTTTTTAAAAGTATTTATATAATTATATATATTTAAATAAATATTAAATTTATAATAAATTTACCTAAATAATGAATATTTTTATTATGTTTTTATTTATATATATTTATAAATATAAATATTTATATATAATTATATAAATATATATAATGATATAAATATTATTTTTAAAAAATATTTATATAATTATAAATAAATAATTATATATTTAAATAATTATAAAATTATAGTAAATATATTTAAATAAGGAATATATTTACTATATTTATATTTATATATATTTATTAAGTGTATATGTATATTTATAATTTTTTATTTATAATTATAATTATAAATCTTTTATTAGCGCTTAAGTAATAAGTGCTGATCTTTATCATCATTTTTTAGTGCTAATAAAAATGAGGCTTTATCAGCACTTAAATAATAAACGTTGATAAAAGGACTCTTTGTCAGTATTTTTTTAAAAGCGCTGATAAAAGTGTCTCGATCTAATTAAATAAAGCTAGCCTGTTGCAAACCCGTCGCGATATCAGAATCTTTCCGCAGAAGCCACCCATTGTCGGCGCTCCTCTTAGGTGAATCAAAGCTAGAATCACACAAACCCACTCGAATCACACAAACCGACTGCCTCAGTTGCTCGAACATCATTTGACATCCAGTGTTCAGTTCCAGTTAGGGTTTCTGAAGAAAATATCAAGATCTGGATCCGAGGGTCTTAGATTTTTTTTGTCCTAGTGAGTTAGGCCTGTGTTTTCCTTTATAGGTTCCTATTTTTTGTCTGTATTTTTTATTTCAAGATCTGGATCTAGGGGTTTTCGATTTTCCTTTGTAGGTTCTGATTTTCTTTTTGTATTTGCGCTCTGGTTGTTGTATACTATTTTGTTTTTGTTTACGATCTGTTGTTTGCTTGACCACTATTTTGGATATCATATTTTGGTCTTTTTAAATTGTTGTTTTGAATCAATTTACTTTGATGTCTGCATTTATGCCCCAGCTTGCTCTGCAAGATTAATTTTGTCGTTGTTTTGAAATCTTAGTGAATCACCTATGGTCCGTAGATAAACCAATTAAATAAATATTTATGTCACTGTATAAACAGTGGAGGTTTTGGATATAAAAACCTTAAACAAATGAGAAAATTGATTTAGAAAACTAATTCTCAGTCTGATGATGGTGCGAAGCAGCAACAGAAGCTGATTTTATGAAATTCAGGTAAGGGGATTTATTTATTTAAATTATGTTTTAATATTCTAGTGTAAGGGTTTTTTCTTAAAAATTTATTTTCTTAGAATTGTGTTGTTTTATTTTAAGATAATATTTGTAAGGGTGATACCGTATTTATTTATTTTCAATGGCTCTCTATTTTTAAAACTAGTATGGGGTTGTATTTATTTTACCATATTGATATTATGCTGAAAGGGTTACATATATTTCTTAGAATTGTGTTGTTTTATTATTTTATGCTAACTTCTTTATGGACCTTCCTAAAATTTCAAGGATGGGTCAATGCGTATTAGATGGCCTCCCTAGAATCCTTAGGTTGCTACATCATTTGTTCTAAAAAAATAGAATGGAAGTTATCAAATTTTATATATTAGAAAAAAAATTAGGTATTCATCATTTTAAGTCTCTGTATATATTTAGGTCTATATATACATTTAATTAACAGTGATATAATTTATACTTAAATAACCAATAAAATATTTTAAACTCGTGTTACTTTCAAAATAATAAAATTGGGCAACTATATAAACATTTTTTTGAAATAATTAAACTTTCCCAAATTTAAATAATTATATTTTATACACAACTACCAAGAATAATAATTATTTATAATTAATTTAATTTAAAAACTATTATTAATAGTATTTTTTTAGTTTCATTAGAAAAAATATAATTATATATATATATATATCGAATAATATATTGTATATTTAAATAAATTTAAATGTGATAAGTAATAAACATATATATATATATATATAATTATATCCAAATAAAGTTACTAATATAATACACACATATATATAACATATATATATAATATTTAGGTAGATTTGCTTTATTTATCTATGTATCGAATGAGGAGTGACCTCTATTTTATAGTTTTTAATGGTAGAAGGTGTGAACCCCATTCAGGTTTATTGCCTATCGAGGTAAGTGTGAACGAAGTACACACCTCCATCGAACTCTTTTTCCAATCATATAAAACCCTATCATTTTTTTATAAAATAAAACCTATTAAAAAAACCAAGTTTTATCGAAAAAAACATTATAAAAAAATCCTCAAACAATTATTTTATTAATGTTTTATTCGGATCCGTGTAGATAAATTTGTGGATAAAAATGAAAGTAATTAATCATTAAATATGCCTCCATGTCAAATCAAATAAATTAATTTCAATAACATACACTTGTCAGCTAAAATTACACTATAGCAACCCAAGACCCCCGGGTTGTGTAGCACTGTAGTTGCGTATTCTGATTCTTCCATCTCCACCCACTCTATTTCTTTTCCGCCCTTCACTCTATTGTTTCTCTGGTTGTGTGGAGTTTTTCTCTGGAAGGAGTTGGTGGCAATGGAGGCGGCAAGTTAATAACTAGTGCCAACAGTTTAATTCTCACAAATGGAAGGCATTTCCCCATTTAGAGAACACAATGAATTACAATTGTCATCTTCATCAACTTCATCTCCCGAACAGTTATTATTGCATTTTTTTCCTTGAGACTCGTCTCTCATATATTTTATGTTGCTTGTATTACTCTGAGCATTAGTCATCCCATGGATGACTACTACTTAGAGTATTTCAAGCAACATAGGTGCATGTCCACAAGTGATGGAGGATGTGTGTCAAACAACAAAATACAATGATAAATGTTTGGGAGATGAGATGATGAGGATTACAGTTGTCTATAACTTTCACCTTTGAATGAATTTAGAGGATAACACCAACCATAGTGGAGAAATTCTCTTCATCCTCCTCACTCGTTGATTGATTTTTTTGGAAAGATCTATTTGTAATTTTTTTATCATCATTATTGCTTTACTGTCAGTATATCCCTATGGTCAACAATGTTTTCACAGTAAAATCTTTACCCATAGAATTAATGTATTATTTCATATTTATGTTTAATTTATTTATTTTTAGTATTACTCATATAATAATTTTTTTCTTGTAAAAGTGGATTCTTTTGTTCGAGCCTACAACTGAGATAATGACAACAAAGAAATACGTCAAGAATGCATACAACCATCAGAAAAAGGTGAATTCCTGCTACTTATTTAATTAATGTTTTCATCATTTTTTCTATTATTTATAAGTTAATTTCTTTATCGTTTTTATCTAATAATTATTCAATTTTTTTCATAGATCTTTTGGGAAGTCATATTTTTCTTTCAACTGTCTGCAACAAGCCACAAAAGAGATAAAATGATTCTTTCTGCCAATGTTTCCATGCTTTGTATTTTCACTGCCTTTTTCGAATTGTCAATACTACATATTTTTTCAATATTATTAGCCGAGAAAACTTATCATTGTTGAATGCCTCTGCTCTTCTGACTTTCAACAACGAAGAATGTTTTTTGGATAAGAACATCGAGACAATATGCAGTGTTGACAGTTCGATATAGAAAGACAATGGAAGCATGGTAAAATTGGCAGTTATGATTTTTTTGAGAGTTTGGGACGTGTAGGAATCAGTCAAACCTCAATCTGAAAAACGGTGTGACCGGTATGACTCTAAGTGCTTCTTTTTATTTAAAATTAACACTAATTTTAGTAAAAAGCACAATTAGCATACTCAAAATTGAGAAAAAAATATTCTGATTGTTTTAATACTTTAGAGAAATGATCCATAAGTCATTTGAAACGTGTAAGAATCAGTCGCACCTCAATTTGACGCACGGTGTGGCCGCTGACTCAATGTGTCCGTTATCAGTTTAAAATCAACGGTTTAGTTCAAAAAATGTCACTCATTGAAAACAAAGAATTGTTCTCACAGCAAACCAATAGATGATGTGATTGGTATAGGTCAAAGTGCGTGTTTCCAGTTTAAAATGACATTTTAGTAAAAAAAATAAGTGATGTACTCAAAACCGAGAAAACACATTTGGAATGTTTTGATACTTTAGGAAAACAATCCATGAGTCATTTGAGATGTGTAGGAATCAACCGTACCTCAATCTGGAGCACGGTGTGACCGGTATGACTCCAAGTACATCTTTTTATTTAAAAATGACATCAATTTTAATAAAAAGGACAACTAACCTAATCAAAACTGAGAAAACGCATTTAGATTGTTTTGACACTTCAGGGAATGATCCATAAGTCATTTTTGACGTTTAGGAATCAGCATCACCTCGATTCGACGCACGGTGTTCCCGGTATGACTCAATGTGTCTCTTATCAGTTTAAAATCAAAAGTTTAGTTCAAAAAATGTCACTCACTAAAAACCAAGAAAACACACTCATATTTTCTTGAGAATTTAGGAAATTAATTCAAAATTCATTTGTGACATTTAGGAATCAGTATCACGTCAAACCGATTCACAATGTGATCGGTATAAGTTAGAGTGTGTGTTTCCAATTTATAATGACATTTTAGTAAAAAAGACAAGTGACGTACTCACAACTGAGTAAACGCATTCGAATTATTTTGATACTTTATGAAAACGATCCATAAGCCATTTTGGATGTGTAAGAATTAGTTTCACCTAAATTTGACTCACAGTGTGACCGATATGACTCAAAGTGTGTATTTTTATTTAAAATTGATATCAATTTTAGTAAAAAGGACAACTCACCTACTCAAAACTGAGAAAACACATTCGGATTGTTTTAATACTTTAAGAAAACGATTCATAAGTCATTTTTGATGTGTAGGAATCAGATGCACCTCAATACGATACACGATGTGTCCGGTATGACTCAATATGTCGGTTATCAGTTTAAAATCAACATTTTAGTTCAAAAAGTGTCACTCGCTAAAAACTGAGCAAACGTGCTCGAATTGTATTTATAATTTAGAACAATGATTCATAAGTCATTTGTGACATGTATGAATCGATATCATTTCAAACCGACACATGATATGACCAATATGAGTCAAAGTGCGTGTTTTCAATTTAAAATTACATTTTAGTAAAAAAGAAAAGTGATGTACTCAAAACTAAGTAAACACATTCGGGTTGTTTTTATATTTTAAGAAAATGATCCATAAGTCATTTGAGATGTGTAAGAATTAGTCTCACCTCAATCTAATGCATGGTGTGACCGGTATGACTCCAAGTTCATTTTTACAATATATAAGTATCATTTTAGTTTAAAATGTGTATCACATTGCCAAAATCGAGCAAACAATCTTAGATTGTTTTCTCTTCATTTAAATTATGTATTCATACTTTATTTTTCTGATTTCATGGTGTTTTTGGTACTATGGTGTGCTGTTACAGCACACTGCACTGGTGGGGGGTAGTGTGTTGTAGCAACACACTGTAGTATGCCCCTTTATTAGTTCTTTTTTAGCACTGATAAAAGACTCAGGCTTTAAATCTCTCTCTAGTAGTCAGCACTTCTCTAGCGCTGATAAAGGCCATTTTTACGCTGTTAAAGACCTATTTTGTAGTAGTGTTAGGGATAATGGGTGCTTAGACCACATACGATGGTCGTAGTTTTGGATTTAGGAGATGGACTCTCTTTCATCTATTTACTTTTACGGTTTTTTCATGTTGGGACATATTTCTGGTTGGACGTGTATTTTTGTCCCTTTACTTTTCAATTTACACTATCATACTCTTATACTTTCTAGAGGTTCATTCATTCTTGGTTTACTTTATAGCAGTGTTGCATCTTTTATTATGTCTCTCTGCACTTTTGCATTAAGATGACTGTGTGTGTGTGTACAAGTACTTAGGAAAAGGCCTCCTTGGGTTAGTTTTGTCTTTGGTGCTTGTAGCCACCCCCTGGCCTATGGAGGCAGTTTTTGGGTAGTTACGACTCGAGCCCTGGCTTGGGTCGGGTTGCGAAAAATTAGTATCAGAGCAACTTCATTCCTTGGGACGTTATTCGGACTATCCCCCTTAAGAGGATTTGGTTGGGTTTAGGGAAACAATGTCAAAGTGTCTCGAGTGCGGTTCTCATGTCAGGGAATCCAGTGATGGTGTGACGGCCAATGTATCCATTCACCAGTACCTTGACTACCTACTTGTTGACTTGGCATGTCGAGACATTTTTTGCAGAGGTTAATGGTACATGCATCATATAAGATTGAGTCTTTTGCTTCCCTTCTTGAGTCAGCTCCTCGTTGTTGTTGATATATATATGTGTGTGTGTGTGTGTGTGTGTGCTCATCTAACCGCGATTCTCCTTGATAACTTTCAGGATGTCTTCGCGATGACAGTCAGCCAGGATACCATCTCTGATTCGGGATGACGACTCGATGAGTGATGAGATCTCATTTCAGGGTTCATCATGCAATCCCCTTCCTCCAGGTGGGCAGGTATCAATACCTCCACTTGTCGAGAAAAAGATCATCCTAGTAGAGCTGGATGAGGATGCATGCAGGCTTAGTGCGCTCCTTGAGTTCCAGCGCTAGAGGTCGCTGAGGTTCTACAGTGAATCAAGTCCTCAGGCAGCAGAGGATTGGATGGAGTCTGTTGTTTGTATCTCCAGGCTTGTTTGGACCCCGACAGATCAGGAGGTTGCACTAGCAGCTAGCCTCCTCCACGAAGTAGCTAGGTGTTGGTGGAGCCTTGTTACACAGATGCATGATGAGTCGACACTGTAACGTCCCCGACCTAATAGCCACTAAAACGGTGCCCTGAGCCAGGTTGTCACATGACCTCAAGCACGTCTCCCCAAACACCAGAGGTTGTCGACTAGCAGCGAGGGTCTAATAGGTCACGTGGGGAGACTATACCCTCAATACTAGAGTAAGCCACATCAGATAATAATTTAAATAACAAAAACAATAGGAAATAATCAATAACATGCATAAATAACCAATTCCCAAAACTGGGTACAACCATATACAATAGTAAATATGTCATGCCATGCTACAGTGTCAAGTGAACAAAACTCCAAAAGAAAAAAAAATAGTATAATCCCCAAAATGGTATGGAATCCAAGTTTGGAACCTCACCCAACATGTCTCATGTCCAACTCAACTCCCTAAAATAGGGACCTTGCCCTTATCTTGACCTGCAAGCATGAAATTTTCTCAGGTACCCAATGGTGACCCGAGCAGGGTGTGAGTATAACTCAGTAGGCCACCACCAACAGTGTCTAAGAAATATCCAGCAAGGTAGATAGTGCATGCAAAGATAAATAATGATAAGTAGAGATAAACAGTTCAATAATCCATTCTAGACTACATTCCTTTTTAATTATACTACCAATGAGGTCGGGTTCACTACTTAGGCATTTCATGATTTAATCTACCTTTTTCATGTGTTCAATGGATTAGGCATGTTCAACATTCTCAAGCATATGGGAATAAAATCAAGCCCTATCTCAATAGGCATTATATTATAACAATCTCATAATCCTCACCTCGAAGCCACAATTCAGGTGGAATGCAACCGTTAGGGGAATAAATCTTCATCCCCTTCCCGAACATGTGCATTTGGGGGGCAAAGCTAGAACCTCGATCCAAATCAACCTGTGGGTGTAGAACCTCAAGTCGATGCCCCGCTCTTTCAATCCATGTGCACGTGCTTATTTATCATTCACCACAATTAACCATATCACAAAAAACATAGCCAATATCATTTACAACATCACAACAATATCATTAAATGGGAAATTAACATTATGCCTCAATCCATTAACACATTTCTCATTTATAATACTTACCCCTTTAGTTCCCTTTCTCATTTCCCATGCCTAAATCACTAAGCATATTCAAGTGTAAACATAATCCCTTATCATATTCCCATTATTCCAACTTAACCCATTTAAATGTCAACCAACCAATCCCTTAGCCTTTAACCACATTAGACCAAACTATCCACAACCCTTCTAACCCGTTACATCAACCAATTAACACATTTGCTAAGGATCCATGTCAACATGAATCCATTTCACACCCAATGTTTCCGTTATCCATTCGGGAGGGTCGGTGCACCCCTTGGGGTGCCCTAAAATAGGTCACATCGTCCTCCATGCATCCCACGGGGATCATGAGGGTCTCATTAGGTTGTTTAGACACCCAATACATCACATCAGGACAAAGGCACCAAGAACTCATCAAAATAGGGCAAGAATAAAAACTCTACATGCAAAAATCTACACAAAAACTAAAGGATATAACTTGTAGACCACCTACCTTGAATCTGTTGGCAAACGCGCTCCCAACAGAAGCCTTAGATCTCGATTCAACCAACCCTTAAAGCTTTACCCTAAATATCATAAAAAAATTAGGGTTTGAGAGATTCATATAGAGAGAAAGAAGAGATACAAATCCTAAACCAAAAATAGAAGCAAGAGGATAATTAGCCTTACCCAGATCTTCAATCCGCAACTGACGGCACTCTAAACGGCCTAGGATTGAAGGAGAAACAACTCTTGAAAGATCTTGGAAGCTTGGCTCATCACTAGGATTAAAGGAGGGAGAAGGGGGGAAATCCCAAGTTGGTATAAGAAATCCTGTAATGGACTTTTTGTAATTTTTTTGAGGTTTCTAGGCCGCATGGTTTACCCGCACGGTTTACCCGCACGGCTTACCCGCACGGCTTACCCGCATGGCTTACCCGCACGGCTTACCCGCACGGTTTACCCCCACGGTTTACCCCCACAGTTTACCCACACGGTTTTCCAAACCGTGCGCAAACCGTGCGGAGGCTACTGCATGCACGCCCTTTATCTCGCACGGTTTGTCAGACCGTGTGCAAACAGTGTGGATTGCTACTACCTGCACAGTCTCCCCTCGCACAGTTTTCCAAATCATGTACAAACCATGCGGATTGCCCAAAAAACCCCATTTTCCCCTTTTTCGTGTCCCGAACCCCCGGAACACCCCCAATCCTTCTTAAGGACTTGGGAAAACATTTAATTAACCACAAAAGGGGGACTAAAACTAAAACATAAATAAGAACATACCTTACGGAGAAACCCTAGATCTTACGAACACTCTCATGGACTGACTTCTAGCAGTTGTTCCATAAGAAGTACTACCCCTCCTTCTTGCGCTCGGTTCAGATTCAGGAGATTATTGAGCTGCAGTAGAGAGGGATGACAATGGTTGAGTACGTAGCAAGTTTCACAGACCTTACCCAGTACTCTCTTAACATGATCTGTGATGGATACTTCTGAGCATGAAAGTTTGAGAAGGGGCTCAGCAAATATATATGTGCCATTGTGGTGCCCTTGTTCATCCCCACCTATGTTGGAGTATTGGAGCAGGAAATGGTGACTGAGAGATTTCCATCAGAGGGACGCATGATAGCTGGAGCTGGTAGTGGGTGCCACAGAGCTAAGTCGTTTACAGCATCTAACAGACGCCAGGCATCAGAATCTCAGTGTGGGGGATCCTCTAGTGATCAGATTCCATACATGTGGTCAGAGGCAGCACAGAGGACCAAGTCAGCCTGAAGAGGGTTGGATTTTTACTTGTGATAGGTGAGGTCACATGGCGCAAGACTTCCTGACCCGACGTGTTGAGTAGCACAGGAAGATAGCTGATAGACCACCATGGTAGAGGCAGTGTCGTGACCAGGGATCTCCCAAGTGAGGGCAAGGTGATCCCCATAGAGGTGGAGTTAATAGAGGAACAAGAGGAGCTATGGGTGGTGGATGAAATTATGAGATTCTTCCACCACCACCACCAGGCGGCCCACGTTAGGCTCAGGGGGCTGGCACCCGGGGCCACAGGTAGCTGCAGGCTTTGGAGGTCAATGACCCCGCAGCGCATGAGATGATAAGATGTACGATCTGTGTGATTTCTAATCCTGCTTCAGTATTAGTAGACACAAGTGACAGCCATTCTTTTATCTCTATACTCTTGGTGTGAGATCTGAAGCTCCCAGTTGAGGCGCTAGCCCAGTAGCTTCATCTTGAGGTTTCTACAGGGAACACTTCTTCCGTATCTTTCATCTGCCAGCAGTACAAGCTATCACTTGGAAGAGAGAGGTTCACGTGGTACTTTTTGGTCATCATGATGGAACCCTATGACATCATCTTGGGTTTGGATCATTTTTCTATGGTTCGAACCCAGATTGATTTTCATCGCAGACAAGTCAGATGCCTACGCACTAATAGGATGAGATTCTCTTTTTCTGGTGAGAGAGATCTCATGGCAGGGCAAGTGGGTTCTGCGAGCAGGAGGCTGCAACCCATCACTCATCAGTTAGTGAGTATAGCCCTTGGTGTAGCAGGCTCTTCAGGCATCTAGGTTCCTTCAGTTATGGAGGATTATATGGACGTCTTCCCCGAGGATATTTCGAGACTACCTTTAAGGCGAGAGATGAAGTTTTTCATTGACTAACATCCTGACACCACTCTAATATCTTATGTGGCATATCAAATGGCCCTTACTGAGCTTTGGGAGCTACGTTTGAATTTGGAGGACCTTCGAGAGAAGGGTTTCATCAGACCTAGTGTGTTCCTCTAGGCAGCTCTAGTGTTGTTCGTGAAAAATGCGGACGGGAGTTTGCAACTTTGTGTGGATTATCGTCACCTGAATCAGACCACGATAATGAACAAGTACCCCTTGTCAAGTATTGATGACCTCTTTGACTAGTTGTAAGGCGCGAGATGGTTCTTGAAGATCGACCTCAGGTCCGGCTACCAACAGTTGAGGGTTCGCGAGGCTGATATTCTGAAGTTGGCATTCTGATGTCGCTACAAACACTATGAGTTCCTAGTGATTCCCTTTGGTGTGACAAATTCCCCCACTGTGTTTATGACTTTGATGAACCAGGTCTTCCAGTCGTGCTTGGACCAGTTTGTTGTTTTCTTCATCGAAGAGATACTTGTCTACTATGCATCAGAGGAAGATCATGTAGAGCACTTGAGGATGGTTCTTGATTTACTTCAAGAGCACCAGCTTTATGGGAAACTCTCGAAGTTCCAGTTCTAGATTCATGAGGTTCACTTTCTGGGGCATGTCATTTTTTAGAATGCTTTAGTTGTAGATCCTGCAAAGATCGACGTAGTGCTTTCTTGAGAGCCACACAAGAGTGTGTCAGAGGTGTGAAGGTTTCTTGTCTTGGCGGGGTACTACGTGAGGTTTATGATAGGATTTTCCAGAATCGAAACCCCTTTGACCGCCCCTGACGCGGAAAGGGAAGTCATTTACCTGGTCTGAGCAATGCCAAAGGGCCTTTGAGGAGTTGAGTCTCAGGTTGATGAGTGCTCCAGTGTTGAGACTACCAAAGGAATACATGGAGTTTGTTGTGTATTGTGATTCCTCAGGAGCTGGGCTCAGTTGCATGTTGATGCAGCGGCAGGCAGTTAACACATACGGGTCAAGGAAGTTGAGACCCCACAAGCAGAACTACACATTATGACATAGTGTTGTCAGTGGTAGTCTTCGCCCTGAGGATGTGGAGGCACTACCTTCTAAGAGATTGCTTTGTGGTTACTCAAACTACCAGAGTCTCATATACATCTTCATACATAGAGACTTGAACCTAAGACAGCGACGCTGGTTGGAGTTCCTGCAAGACTATGACTTTGATATAGTCTATACTCCAAGAAAGGGAAACATTGTAGCAGATTCCCTTAGCAGGAAGTCTCATGCTCGCTTAGTGTAGGAAGCTTCAGAGCAGTTAGCTTCCCTGCAACTGACCCTGATGGAGCAGGAGGGTGCAACTTTTCTGCAGTCGATGGTGTTGACTTCTTCGCTTCTTGAGCATGTGAGAGAGTCTCGGCTGGTAGACATCAACTATGAGGTCTTACTTGATCAGATATCCACAAGAGACTCACCAGATGGATATTCTGAAGGAAGGAATCACGTCATCTTGTTCTAGGGATGAACAGTGGTTCCCGTCACATTGTGAGAGGATGTGATGCGGGAGTTCCACACTTCTCCCCTAGTTGTACATTTTGGTGTGGGGAATATGTATAGAGACCTTCAGGGGTAGTTTTGGTAATCCGGAACGAGATGAAACGTAGCTGAGTTTATCTCTCGGTGCTTCATCTGTTAGCAGGTGAAGGCTGAGCACCAAGTTCTAACAGGTTTGTTGCAATCCCTAGAGATCCTGGAGTGAAAATGGGACAACATATCCATGGACTTTTTCACATGGATTCCACGCACAGTGAAGGGCCATGATGCCATCTGAGTGATAGTTGACCAACACACAAAGTTGGCACACTCCCTTGCCATCAGGGAGCAGAGTTTGGTAGAGAGTTTGTGGCAGTTGTATGTGTGGGAGATCGTTCTCCTTCATGGGGTGCCCTCGACGATTGTCTCCTATCGTGACGTGTGGTTTATGTCACAATTGTAGAGAGGCCTATAGGAGGCATTCGAGACCCACATGAGGATGATTACAACCTTTCACCCCCATACTGATGGGCAGACCGAGTGCACTATCCAGGTGTTGGAGGATATGTTGAGGGCTTCTGTGTTAGAATTCAGTCAGAGCTGGGAGGATCATCTACCCTTGTTTGAGTTTGCGTACAACAAAAATTATCACTCTATCATCGGCATGACACCTTTTGAGGCCACATACGAAAGACCCTTCAGATCACCCTTGTGCTGGAAAGAGATTGGCGAGTCATCTCTTGTGGGCCCAGAGATGGTGCAAGTGACGATGGAGAAAGTCCAGGTCATCCGTGAGCAGATGAGGATGGCCCAGAGAAGACATAAATCTTATGCAGATCACCATCGCAGGCCCTTGAATTTTGAGCAGGGAGGCCACCTTTTCCTGAGAGTCTCCCTACAACGAGGAATGCAGAGGCTCAACTGGGGAGGCAAGTTATCCCTAAGGTTTATTAGGTCATTCGAGATCATGCAGAGAGTTAGTGAGGTTGCTTACCACCTCACCCTACCCCCATAGCTGGAGCGGGTGCACGACGTATTCCACATGTCACAACTGAGGCGATGGGTGCATGACCCCACGCAAGTCATCGATTGGGCGAGCTGGACATCGAGGATGGAGACACCTTTGCGGAGCACCCGATGGTGATTGAGGATCGACGGGAGAGGAATCTGTGTGGATGGATCATCCCCTTGGTCTACGTGTTGTGGCGGCATGGGAACGTGCATGAGAGTTCCTGGGAGCGGGAGAGCCAAGTGCAGGCTCAGTATCCCGAGTTGTTTGATTAGTTTTTTTTTGCGAAAAGTTTGAAGGAGGGAATGATGTAGAGACCTGATTTTTGTCCTGTAAGACTTTGAAATATTTCTATATATATTTCCAGAGCTAAGTGCTAATACGACATGCGATTTTGAGACCCAGTGTGCCCGGAATTAATTTTATAAAAATATTAAATATATTTTATATTGTGTGTGCACAGATTTTTAAAGAAAATGGGATAACTCTTAAACAGAAGCTTGAACTAGGAAACTGAGAACAAGATTGAGTCGGAACACGGTGTTTACCCTAGGTACAACATAAAATGTTTCGGCGTGAGGCGTTTGAATTCGTCGCTCATTGACGGTACATCAAATGAATTAATTAATTATTAAATTAATTAATTAACTCATTTCAACGCAATGAATAACTCTATAAGAATATCTCCATGTTGATTTCTCCAGGGTTACCCATATAAACCTTGGGATAAATCCAAAGCTCTTCCTCCCTCCTCCATTGGTGAATCGCGTCGAACAACGACGGAACTCCGGATCAGATCAGATCAGAATGCAACAAACGCAACAACTTCTCCCAATTGTTGGCAGACGCGTTCTTCATCAATGAACGATCCATAATCAAGGTAGGACTCGTCAATTGGTGTTTTTACACCCTTTTGATTAAACAATTGAGCAGATCCACCCTTGTTCTTGGATCTGCAGCAATTGCAGACTTTGTAAGCACTCGTGTACAGAAATTAAATTATTTTCAATTGTTTTCTAACCCTGGGATCCCTGTTCTTGATAGATTGGCCAAAAACACTTAACATTGATCATTTTACCTCTGCTCTTGTGTTTTTTCCCTTGTTTCTTTGTGTTCATCACCAATTGGACCTTGAGGTCCCAGTTCGACAATTTTCAGGCAATACTGAGCTCGATCGGACCCCCTGATTCATAGCGGTTCCGCGAATAAGGAACAGATCGACAAACCGAGCATAGATCTGGGAAGCTTGCAAGTCATGGGTGTTCGTTTTAATGGATAAAGGTCAAGAAATTGATTGTAAAAGCTTTGGAGGTGTGCAGAATGAACGACAAAACCCCCCCACGATGAACGGTGGCCATTTTATGGCGATCGATGGTCGAGATCCGTAATCTACGTCCAAATCCATGAGTTTCAAACAGGTTTAAGGCGGGATTTAAGGAGGATCAAGCATATTCAAGCACAGATCACAGATCTAAGTTTTCTGGTGAAAACCCAACTACACGCCATGTTCAAGGATGAACACATGACATGTGGCCCCCTCAGTAGTGGCGGCTAGGGTTTCAGTAAATTTAAGGATGACACGGTGTGCACATCATGTACCCCTTCCCCTGATGGGAACTCGTGTGATGGATCACATGGGCGGGAAACTGTGTGGAAGTACACAACCAATTACACAGACCTGTACTTCGGTACACAAACACGAGGTCAGGTACATGGACACAGTGAGCAGGACACGGAATGATCCCAATTAGCCTGGACACGCTATGTAGTCCACCTACACGGCATGTACTACTACATGGGATGGAGCCGTGTCCCAAACAGGGACACGGTCAGGCGGTGGAGCAGGACCACACATCGTGCGGGTTCCCTCACGTGTCGGGTATCCCATTGACCTCTTTTGAGGAAACTTCAAGAATTTGTATCTCCTTCGTTTGAACTCATATTTTGGCCCATAAGTAGCTTATCTTGAGTGTTTTTTCACATAGAACGCGATGGTGCCCTCAGTTGCGGATTTGGAGATACAATATGAAATGTTTCGGGCATGATGCTAACTTAGGCGATGCTCGACGACTGCAGTGATCACACAAGATCACCAGAGACCTTCCGAGTCGCACCATCCTGCGGGACATGGCATGGGTCCTCGATGACTTAGAGTGGCACCCTCCAGCTGGGTTGGGCATTGGTCCTCGACCTTCTGAGTGGCACCCTCCTGTAGGCCAGGGCATGGGTCATCGATGAAATAGAGTGACACCCACCATCCGGGCTGAGCATGGGTCCTCAACCTTCCAAATGGCACCCTCTTGCGGGGCAGGGAATGGGTTCTTAATGACTTAGAGTGGCACCCTCCAGCCGGACTAGACATGGACCCTCGACCTTCCGAGTGGCGCCCTCATGTGGGGCAGGGCATGGGTCCTCAATGACTTAGAGTGGCACCCTCCAGCTGGGTTGGGCATGGTTCCTCAACCTTCTGAGTGGCACCCTCATACGGGGCATGGCATGTCACGCTCTGACTCGACACTTTACAGTTGCGGTTATTTTATTTATATTTGAGTCTTTTTTTAAGATTAAAAATTTATTAAATTAAAATCAAAATGAACGAAAATAAAAATAAAATAAAATAATTTAATAATGATAATGATAATATTATGATTATTAAGTTTATTATTATTATTATTATTATTATTATTCATATTTTTTTATGGTTTTAATTTCCTCCTACCTCACCCCTCTCCCCTACGCGACGCACCCCCCTTCCCCCTTCCCTCTCCCTCTCACACGACCCCCATCGGTTGAGGGCCTTCGGCGCGCCACCTCCTCTCCGTCAGCCACCTCCTTGCGCGACGTCCTCCCCTCTTCCCTCTCTCTGCTCACACGACACCCCCGATCAGAGCCCCTCCCTCTTGCCCAACCCCCACCGGCTGAGGCCCTCCGGCGAGCCACTCCCTCCCTCCGACAATCGTTTCTTACACCGGTTTGTTGTGCGATCCCTTCAGGTATGGTTTTCTTCTTCTCCTCTTTCATTTTCTCTTCTAATTTGTTGGTTTTAATCTCTTCCAGGTGGTGTGTACACCATGGTTGAACCCTAAATTGTTTTTTGGGGGTTTTATTTATTGAATATTGATGATTAGGGTTCATTGGTTCCTGTCGAGGCCAGTTCTAACCACCGTCATCAAGGGAAGTGGATTCACCAAGGTTTTCAGGTAAGGGTTTTTCAATTTCTTCATTGTTTCTTAATTTTAATTTTTGGGTTTTATGATTTTTGGGTTGTCGGTAATTTTTATAGTGTGAGTTGGACCTCACTATAGTGGTTTTGGGTTGCGGGTGTCGAGATTTCCTACATGTACATGCATAGGGTAAGACATATATATATATATATATATGCATGTGTGTTTAAGTGCCAAGGGTCAGTTTGAGTGGTCATCGACAAATAGCGACATGTTTGAGGTAGGTCCCTTATACCTATGCCTTTAATTTGAATTCCATAATTGCTTGAGTGTTTTAAAAAATGTTTTTAATATTAAATAGTATATACGTTCTATACAAAGTGATGGTGATGCTTATTGTTGGACTTCCCTTAATTTTTCATAGTTCTCTTTTATGTTTTGAAATGTGTAGTCTTCATTTAAGTGTGATTCCAAGCTTGCTTTAGAATTATTGACACTTTGAATGCTTAAAAACATTTTCCAAAATGGTTTTGGGTGTGTGGTTGTCATTTCCCAAGATGTTTGATGTGTGTATATTAGTTGTGGAAGTTGAATTGAATGAAGATGAGTTAGTGTGTGATTTTAAAAAGGGGAAATATTATGTTTTGGTTAGTTTGAAAAAATGCATGGGTTTTGGTATGAATTTGAGGTTAATTGATATGTTGCCTTTCTTAAAAGTTTTTCTTTGTTTTAAGCATGGTTTCAAGCTAGTTTTTAAAAGTGTGGTTCCTTGGTTGTTTAATTGGGCTTTTAAAAGGTTTTGGAAAGTGTCGGGTGATTATGCTTTTCTAAAATGAAAATATTCCTTGCAAAGTAATGATACTCATTTGGAAATTCAAGAATGGTTTGCGAAAAAGGAAAATCCCTCTTGAGGCATGCCCCCTTGTTTTAGAAAAATGATGTGTATGTTGAATGTGTGAATTATGATATGTGTCTAGTAAAGAGGCTTGTGCATTTTTGTGTGATAAAACGGAAAGGGGGGGATGTGCTCAAGGAGGGAGATTAGTGATGAGAGGGTGAATGTATTTTTGAATAAAGAAAATGATATGTTCTTGTTTGTTAGTTTGATGAAAACTCACCGCCACTTGAAATAGAGCACATGGGAAGCCCGAGGTATCTAGGTGGGCGGACTAGAACTAGTGCGCTAGATGATTTGGAAGTGGTTCGTCCTGATTTCGTCTAACAGGATTGACACTACAACTCTAACTAAACATGGATGATGATTGGAGACCACTAGGTTATGGGGGTGTCCCCTACTAGTGGCTCGTGCACGAGAACGCAATTGGTCGTGGTTTCTAAGCCACCTTTCACCGAAGTACGAGGTTCCAAGAGTCTCATTGTGCTAGTTACCTATAGGGATTGACCATGGTGCTCGCTTATGACATGGTGCTTGTGATGTGATTTTCATTTCAATTGTTTCATACTTGTTCTCTCTTTTGTAAAACCCATATTTTTATCTAAATTGTTTTCCTTTCATTTTGAAATGTTAATGCATGCTTGGAATCTATTTTGAAAATATAGTGGAAGAGAAATGTTTTTCTTGAAAATGAAAACTTGCTACTTGAATTTGAAAGGAATGAAAAACATTATTTTATTATGTCTTATCTTCAAACTAGCATGTTTTGGGTTTCTTTTTAAAGGTAAGGGCATTGGGTGTTTTTTTATCCTTGGCATTCCTACTGAGCATCTCGGTGCTCACACCTACTCTATCTTTTCACTTTCAAGTTCCTCTAGTTTTGGATCGCTTTTGTAAATAGGATGGTTCTATGTTTGGTGGTGACTCACGAGGTCACTTGGAGGTATGTTTAGCTGTGCAACTTTATCTTTTTCTATGGCTAGTGTTTATCTATCTTGTTTAGTTTATATTTATTTATTTGTCTTTTGTTTATGGGTCAAATTTTTCCCAATTGTTTTATTTTGATGTCTGGCACTAGTTGTCAGCCCGTGGGGATCGGAAATGCCTTTCAGGCCTTGTCGCAGACCGACTCGGGTAACCGGTTCAGGGTTGACCCGGGCTGGTTCGTGAAAAAATGTTATTAGAGGAAGGTTATGCTCTTTTGGCTCATGTTTCTTGGGGAAGAGTCTAGGTAGACTAGAGCTAGGGTTGTCGGGACTTGATATTCCGATTACAAGTAGGGTTTCGGGCCAACAAACCTCATGATGGGACTCAAGTCACCAAGGGAAGTCGGGTTTCATCTGAGTCATTTGGTTCTTGTGGTTCATTGATGTTTGGGGAAATGAAAAGGGAGTTGGTTCAATGGCCTTAGTGAGCTCACAGGGTCTGGCAAGCCATGTGGAGCCGAGAACATTTCCCTGGAACACTCTCTATAACGGTGGAGTGATTGGCGTATAACCGCCAACTATATGTCCAAGTCACCCACTATAACTAATTTCTTCTTGGATTATCTTGTGTCTCATTGGGTTCTAATCTGGAAACTTTTGTTTGAAAATTTAAGGAATCCAATCTTTAAAATGGAAATGGTTTGATTTTTAAAAAGGGGTGGAAAGTGGGTTTTCAGAATTGGGTTTTTATTAAACTTAAACTTGTGGTTTGTTGAAAATTAATTGTTTGGAAAACATGAGTTATGTCAAAGCGGTTTTTGGAAATCTGTTTGAAATTGGATTTGAAAAACTATTAAAAAGTGTTCTGAATGGGGTGAAATGTTTTTGAAATTGATGTGTAAGATTTGAAAGCGAGTTTTTATATGAATGGTTGGTGCTTTTCTGAAAAGGTTTGTGAGATTTAAATTGGGTTTTGATTTTGTGGTTAGTGGTTTTGAGAAAGAGAAATTGTGGGTTGAATGTTTTGGTTTTGAAAAATGAAAAAAAATTGTTTTAATCTTTGGTATTTTTCATGGATGACCACATGCGTGGGTTATATATGGAAGGTGAATCGGTGCCCGATTGGTATGAGGAGATGCATGTGTGAGGCCCATGAGTTACCATTGATGAATACACAACCCACAAGTCCTATTTCATTTCCAAAAGTGTTTCTAAAAGAAAGGATGTGATGTTTGATATTCCGTAGTTGTGTGGCATATTCCTTTATGATTTGGGATTATTGCATGTAAGGTGTTTTGAGTTTGAAAACTCTTCTTGCTTGGAAGATGTTTCAGGTTGCGTTTTTTCGGTGAGTCGGCTTGAGATAATGGTTAGTGGATTGTTCTGAAAAATGTTTTGGGATGCCTTTGAGTGGGTTCCCTTTTTGTGCATTTAGTGTTGCTTGCAATATGTTTTGGCCAATGGACCAGTTTGATTGGGTCTTTGGCTTTCCCTTGTTCGCTAGTGTGTGCCCCCATAAAGAATTGATGCACGATTGAAGTGCGGTCACGGGTGATTTGTTGTTGGCAGATCCTCTAGTTGATCAACATAAGGACTTTCCTATTGAGCTTTGGAAATTGAGGCTACCTCTACTCTTTTTCGGTTAATCGGATCCTCTTGCAGCGGGAGAGTGGGTGTGGAAGGTTGAAAGAGACTGTAGTTTCTTAAGTTTCCTGAGTTGTCGAAGGTGAATTCCAACATAGGTGTGTCTGAAGGTCCTTTCTGGAAGCGGTGAAAGGAATTTCAGTAAGGAAAGGTGGAAGTAGTCCGGAATTGTCTGTGTTGGATGTCATTTTGAAGGTACTTTGAGTCTTTCGTTGGTTTCATCTAATCAAGGGTTCGTGTTAGGCCACTAGTGTGGCAGACCTGGTCATAAGAGGTTGTTATGGCCGCTTACAGTAATCTCATGTTGTTTGGGACTCGGTACAAGGTCCCTCTCCTTATAATGAATTTTTCAATTGCAAGGGTCATGTTCGGTGACACTTTGCAATGTTGTGTTCTTGCTCAGCTGCAAAGGTGAAGGTTGTGAAATCTTATGAGAACCACTATTTTAACAAGGGTGTTTTCCTTTGGGAAACTCTGAATTTCTTTGTTCTGAGTGAAGGTGTCTTTTGTGTGTTCTTTCTTTTGTTGTTTCTTATTTGGAGTGAAAAGGATGATGTGTATGCATCTTTTAAACCCCTGTTTAGTGAAAGTGTCATGTGAGAGTAAGTGGATTTCGGGGTGTGCGGTGTCTGTTGGTGTTGCCTAGATCGTGGTATGGTTGTTTGTGGCACTAGTAGGAGGAGTTTCATTCGGGGGTTTTAACGCCTAACTACGATGCAGGAGATGCTTCAATCAACAGAACTTCAGCCATAGGTCCTTGAGTGAAGCTGATGTGTAGTCAAGAACCCCAGGAGTGTAAGGGATCCCGACCTAATCTCTGTCATCGATGTTGGAAGTGGAGACAGTTCAAATCGTATTTTGTAGTTGTTTCATTCCGAGTGGTCCTGTTTGGTGGAAGGAATCATGGGGACCCTGTTTCTTTTTGAGAACTGCATGGGTGAAAGAGTTCCTCCTTGGTTGTAATGAGGCATGGTTGTCTTGTTTTCTCAAACCTCTGTGGTTGTAACTTTTTGGGTGCGAACCTCTGTGAGATTTTTCGTGTATAATCAGCCTTATAAGTCAGTTTTGGTCCTGGTTGTTCCAGTTGAAAGTAGTCGCATCCCGTGGATGTGGAAAAATTGTGTAGTGTTTCCGTTGGGTTTGGAATTTCTTTTGTCGTGCCCCTTGTGGTGGGGATTCAGTTTGTGCGGGAAGTTCTCAAAGTAGGCCCATGTTGGGCTCTCATGTCGGTCTGCACGAGTTAGGTGGGTAGGTTGGTTCTTATGGTGGGGAGACCCACCATGGGTCTCATTGGAATTCCTTTGGAGTGAATCGGTGTTAGCCTATCTCTTATGGTGGGGAGTCTGTTTGGGCCTCCCGTGTTGGTAACCTGGCTGTGTTTCTGACGTTGACTTGGTAATGGGTGGTCTTGTTCGGAGCTATCCCGTTCCAAGTTCCTTCATCGGGTAAACATTGGGATTGGAGCGCACCCAACGACTTCATAGTATTAAGGTTGTGGAAGTATTCATCGGGATGTGGTTTGATCTTGTTTTCTTGTTTCAAGCTAGTGGTGTGGGTTTCGTTGATAATGTCTGGGGTGTTTTGGTTTAAGGGGATGGATTATGCGTTGTGCAAATTATTTCCCTTTGATCAATCAATTGGAGGTGTTTAAACTTTTCGGAGTGGGTGGCACGTAGCGGGGAGTCCATTTTGGTCTCCTAAGTTTGATCTGTAAGTCTCTTTTTCTGTTGTTAGTGTTCTAGTCTTCTTCTCGTTTGATGTTTGTTGGGAATCTCCTTAGGTTGTGAAGGAGAGTCGGTTTTTTACTTTTGGGTTAAACCTTGGAATGGTTTTATGGGGGCAGAAAGCATTATAGTGGGGAGAGTTGTCACTCCAACCCAGCACTTTGTGGTTGCGATTATTTTATTTATATTTGAGTCTTTTTAAAGATTAAAAATTTATTGAATTAAAATCAAAATGAAAGAAAATAAAATAAAGAAAATGTTTTAATAATAATGATAATGATAATATTATGATTATTAAGTTTATTATTATTATTATTATTATTCATATTAATTATTTTTTTAGTGTTTTGATTTCCTCCTCCCTCACCCCTCTCCCCTACAAGACACACCCTCCCTTCCCCCTTCTCTCTCCCTCTTGCGCGACCCACACTGGTCGAGGGCCTCCGGCGCGCCACCTCATCTCCGCCAACTGCCTCCTTGCACAGCCTCCTCCCCTCTTCCCACTCTCTACTCACATGACACCCCCGGACAGAGCCCCTCCCTCTTGCGTGACCCCCGTCAGTCGAGGCCCTCCGACGACTGTTTCCTCCACCGATTTGTTGTGTGGTCCCTTCAGGTAGGGTTTTCTTCTTCGTCTCTTTCATTTTCTCTTCCGATTTGTTGGTTTTCATCTCTTCCAGGTGGTGCGCACACCTTGGCCAAACCCTAAATTGATTTTTGAGGGTTTTATTTATTGAATATTGATAATTAGGGTTCATTGGTTCATGTCGAGGCTGGTTCTAGCCACCGTCGTCAAGGGCAATGGATTCACCATGGTTTTCGGGTAATGGTTTTTCGATTTCTTCATTTGGCTTAATTTTAATTTTTGGGTTTTATGATTTTTGGGTTGTCAGTAACATTTATAGTGAGCGTTGGATCTCACCGCGGTGGTTTTGGACTGCAGGTGTCAAGGGCTCCTACATGTACATGCATAGGGTAAGACATGTGTGTGTGTGTGTGTGCCCTCTTTGCACATATTCCCTCATGGCGCGGCGAATATGTACAATGCGCTATGGGTATTTGTGTGTGTGTGTGTGTGTAAGTGCCAAGGGTCGGTTCGAGTGGTCATAGACAAATAACGGCATGTTTGAGGTAAGTCCCTTATGCTTATGTCTTTAGTTTGAATTTCATAATTGTTTGAGTGTTTTAAAAGTGCTTTTAATATTAAATAGTATATACATGTTATGCAAAGTGATGGCGATGCTTGGTGTTGGACTTCCCTTTATTTTTCATCGTTTGCTTTTAAGTTTTGAAATGTGTAGTCTTCATTTAAGTGCGATTCCAAGCTTGGTTTAGAATGCTTGACACTTTAAATTCTTAAAAACGTTTTCTAAAATGGTTTTAGGCGTGTGGTTGGTATTTCCCAATATGTTTGATGTGTGCATATTAGTTGTGGAAGTTGAATTGAATGAAGATGAGTTATTATGTGATTTTAAAACGGGGAAATCTCATGTTTTGGTTAGTTTGGAAAAATGCATGGGTTTTGGTATTAATTTGAGGTCAATTGATACTTTGCCTTTCTTAAAAGGTTTGCTTTTTTTAAGCATGGTTTCAAGCTAGTTTTTAAAAGCGTGGTTCCTTGGTTGTTTAATTGGGCTTTCAAAAGGTTTTGGAAAGTGTCAGGTGGTTATGCTTTTCTAAAATGAAAATATTCCTTGCAAAGTAACGAGGCATGTTTGGCACTTTAAGAATGGTTTTTGAAAAAGGAGAACTCCTCTTGAGGTGTGCCCCCTTGTTTTAGAAAAATGATGTGTATGCTGAATGTGTGAATTGTGATGTGTCTAGTAAAGAGGCTTGTGCATTTTTGTGTGACGGAAAGGGGGGATGTGCTCAAGGAGGGAGATCAGTGGTGAGAAGGTGAATGTATTTTTGAATAAAGAAAATGATATGTTCTTGTTTGTTAGTTTGATGAAAACTCACCACCACCTGAAATAAAGAACATGGGAAGCCTGGGGTATCTAGGTGGGCGGACTAGGACTAGTACCCTAGATGATTTGGGAGCGGTTTGTCCCGATTTCGACTAGCAGAATTGACGTTGCAACTCTAACTAAACATGGATGATGATTGAAGATCTATAGGTTATGGGAGTGTCCCCTACTAGTGGCATGTGCATGAGAACGTAGTTGGTCGTGATTTCAAAACCACATTTCACCGAGGTACGAGGTTCCTAGAGTCCCATTGTGCTAATTACCTATAGGGATTGACCATGGTGCTCGCTTATGACATGGTGCTTGTGATGTAATTTTCATTTCAGTTGTTTCATACTTATTCTTTCTTTTGTGAAAACCGTATTTTTATCTAAATTTCTTTTCTATCATGTTGAAATGTTAATGCATGCTTGGAATCTGTTTTGAAAATATAATGGAAGAGAAATGCTTTTCTTGAAAATGCAAACTTGTTACTTGAATTTGAAAGTAATAAAAAACATGATTTTATTATGTCTTATCTTCAAACTAGCATGTTTTGGGTTTCTTTTTAAAGGTAAGGGCATAGGGTGTTGTTTATCATTGGTATCCCTACTGAGCATCTTGATGCTCACATCTACTCTATCTTTTCAATTTCAGGTTCCTCTAGCTTTGGATCGCTCTTGGAGTGAGTGTGGTTCTATGTTTAGTGGTGACCCACGAGGTCACTTGGAGGTATATTTAGCTGTGCAACTTTATCTTTTTCCACTGCTAGTGTTTATCTGTCTTTTTCAGTTTATATTTATTTATTTGTCTTCTGTTTATGGGTCAAATCATTCCCAACTATTTTATTTTGATGTCTGACACTAGTTGCCAGCTCGTGGGGATCGAGAACGTCATTCGGGACTTATCAGGGGCCGACTCGGGTAACCGATTCAGGTTTGACCCAAGTTGGTTCATGATAGGGCATGGATCCTCGATGACTTAGAGTGGCACCCTCCTACGGTATCAGTGCATGGATCCTTGATTATTAGAGTGGCACCCTCCAGTTGGGTTGGGCATGGGTCATCGCCCTTCCGAGTGGCACCCTCCTGCGGTATTAGGGCATAAGTCCTCAATGATCAAAGTGTAACCCCCCCCCCCCCACCCCGACGCACTAGGGCGCGGGTCCTCTACTTCGAGTTTGTGCCCACTCGATTGTGTGGCACAATGACTAGGCATGGTTAGACTTGTATGGTTACTTCTGGGCAGACGCGTGGGATGTTGGGCTACTCTTCTTCATAGGCCGAGCTTTGAGATGAAAATTCTCTTACTCTCGTTTTGGGCTTCTTTTGACTGAGCATATATATATATATCTGTATCCATGTCTTGGATTTGATTACTCTTCTTCCAGGAGAGACGAAGATGTGCAAAGTATGTCACATGTTTTTCTGTGTTTAGCTTCTCGTGGTTAGATGAATCTACTCTCCTACTATAAGTGGCGAAGACTCGACGGATAGTTCATCTACTCACCGTGTTTAGCCCCTTGTGCTTGGACGAGCTTGTTTTCCCTCTCTTTTTTGGTTGAGATGTTCTCTTGCACTGTATTTTGTGTTATCTATTGTCTTTCTTTCCTGTTGTATCTCTTATTGTTCCCATTTCAGCTTTCGGGGTGTCCTACTGGGTATGTTTTTACTCACCTCTGCATGGGTTTTGCTCGCACGTGTCGTGTATTATGCAGACAATAGATAGGTCGACTGTGACCATAGAGAAACTTAGAGATACTAGGTGTTTGGACCGCATACGGTGGTCGTAGCTTGGGATTCAGGAGCTGACCTCTCTTCCAGCTGTTTACTTTTACAATTTTGTCAGTTGAAAAATATTTCTGGTTGGGCGTGTATTTTTACCCCTTTACTTTTCAGTTTACACTATCATACTCTTGTATTGTCTAGAGGTTCATACATGTTTGGTTAACTTTATAGCATTGTTGCATCTTTTATTCTTTCTCTTTGCACTTTTTTATTGAGATGGTTGTGTGTGTGCGTACATATACTTAGGCAAAGGCCTCCCCGACTTAGTTATGCCTCCGGCACTTGTTGTCACCCCCTAGCATATGGAGGTGAGTTTGGGGTAGTTGCGGCTTGAGCCCCGACTTAAGTCGGGTCGTGACATAATATCTCAAGGTTCTCATTATAGTTGAAAAATGTTATAACTTGTTCATATGACAAATAATCTAAGGACATTACAATGTAAATAATGTACGCGAAAGTATTGTCATTATTATGGCAAGATAACATCATGCATGACTCTCTATATACATGATATGGTAATAAAAAAATATTGTTCAAGTTGGTTTAGGGCACTCGATTTCACAACATTCGTGAATAAATGAATTTTAAGATAACTTGCACAAAAATCTTCACTCAAAGAGAAGGGTTGGATTACACAAAAATCTTCACTCCATTGGTTTAACATTGTGTTATTGGATTTCTTTTGTCTTTTACTACTTTCCTAGACTTTCATCTGAAACAAATGAATGTTAAGGCAACTTTCTTACATGTCAACTTGGATGAATAGATCTATATAAAACCCCTAAAGGCAATTTGAAAAAAAAAATATTATGGAAAAGTATGCCTGCATAAAAAGTCTACGTATGGTTTAAAACAAGTAGTTAGGAAGATGCAAGAAATTTGATTCTTATATGCTGAAAACGACTTTCATAAAAGTTAATATGATGGATGTGTTTATTTTAACCAAAATGATAAGCATGTGATTTACTTGTTTCTATATGTTAATGGCATTTTAATTGCTTGTGAAAATATAGGCCTAAGTAATAGCGAAAGATTTGGTGGAAGAAAAAATTAAAATAAGACTTGTGCATTGCTAAAAGCATACTTGATATGGATAGTGTGAGATGGGAAGAGAAAAAGATTATCTTTGTCACAAAAAAAAATATCTACTTAAGTCATGAATAAATTTGAATTGAATGAGGTCAAGATTCTGTATACTACTATGGATCACCATTTTAAATTGTCTACTTTACAAATTCCAACTGATTGTGATAAAAAAAATCATGGAATGTATTCCATATGCTAATATTGATGAAAGTATTACATATGTTATGGTTTTTACTTGTCATTTCATGGATTTTGTAGTTAGTAATGTAAGTGGGTTTATGGAAAATCCCAATAAACCCTATAGGTATGCAGTGGCTACAAAGATATGTCGTTGAGATTTGAAGGATAAGTTTGAATTATGATAAATCGTTTGATGTAGATATTCAAGGATTTGTAGATTCTGATTATGCAACTAATGTAGACATTAGGAAATCAATGACTAGTTATGTATTTACATCATGTAGAGGACTAATTACTTAAAAGTCCAACATTCACTCTTTTGTGGCTTTATTTAAAACATTTGTTGAATATATAGCTTTTCTTGAAGTCGTAAAAGAAGCTTTACGATTCAAAGGTCTACTAAGAAATCTAAGATTATCAGATTTTGAAATAACAAGAATGCACTTAATTTGCCTAAAAATAGAGTATCATGGAAGGTTAAAACAAATTAACACTAGACTTCATCTTATCAATGAAATAGAAGAAATTCTACTTGTTAAAGCAACACCTTTCAATGAATAAAATTGGCACCAAGGATAATCTTGTAGATATTCTTAGTTTTTGTCTAGTGGTAATTTCAGGCATTGTCTGTATGTGTTGCATATGTTAAAAAGAAATTGATCTCCTACTTAGGGAATCGTGAGGGACAAACTAACCAAATTTATGCACTTGTCAATGTGGTGTTTGTGAGAACATGTCATGCAAATGAATATACTTCATACAATCCCAAGTGGAGAAGTTCTCATACACATTTTTAGTATTTCACAAAATTTTGTGTTTCACTTCTGTGTTGGCTACGCACAACAAAAGCATGTGAAGCAAGGAATTTTAATATTTTTACACTGCGGTTAACGTCGTAACATCGTCATCAACGTCACTGCAACCCAGTACAATCCGAGGATCTCATGCGAATAAAAATAAACATGAAAAATAACACAAAACCACACCTCGTTCAATTTCAATTGAACGCATGTTCTGCCCACTGCCAAATATTGTCGCTTGAAGGAACCAAATTTGGAACCCTTTAGGTCATCCACACACACTCTGGAAGTTTGTTGGTACGTTGATCATCGATATCTGGGAACTAACATGGAGAATCGACGACACTTTCAATGTATTGTTGATTGCCGCCACACTATTCCTTTGATCCAAGGAGAACATGGATCAAGATGCTCAGAATGACTTCTCTCCCTATGATGTGAGAGAGGTGAGAGATGGGCTCTCAAATTCATAGGATGAATAGTATCTTGAATTTGGGCTTGCTTTGGCTTAAATAAGACGGTCAAAAACTCTCAAAAATTGCACTTTGCCCCTCCAACAAGTTTAATCTTCTAAATAAGCCCAAAACTGCAACCAAAGGCACGTAAAACTTGTCATAAATATGGAAATTATTTTATCACGCACTTGTAAAATTAAAATAATGTCATGTGATAAAATACAAATCATTAACTCGACTCCTCTCTCTCAAAAATATTTAACAAACTTTGAATAATTAATTATTCGTTCATAAAATATTATTCCTCATATTCACTTAAAAATTGTGAATACACTGAGCAAATAAATTCGTTTCATATTATTCTTAACTCGAATAACATGAATTCATTTATTTCTTAGTGATTGTTCAAATTCGGACATCGCCCACCCCCGTCGTGGGGCTCATCATGTCCTCATTAGAATTGAGTAAGCTTCTGAATACGTTTTGTGTGTAACACTCTAGGCTCGTATACCGATAATAGTGAGTCACGGACCAAGAGCAGTATCTAGCAACACATCATGACCCCTAAAGAGATAAGATTTATTCATAGCAACGACAACCTCCTACGAACACCCACTATGCAATATAGTCTCTGTCACGTGAGATCTGATAAAACATGATGCACACTTTGTGTCGTCATCCTTCCTATTATTATTCCATGACCTTACTGGACGGACTTACCATAATATACCACAGTCATGGATTTAGTAGAGGTACAATTATCCTGGCCAATTAGGTTCGAGATATCTCTTCCTTTCGGAAGTGACAAATTTTGTCTTGACCATTCAATCAGTGTTATACCACCAATAACAAACCCAACACAAGTTACCTCGACGCAAACATAAATTTCATGGATTTCATCTTGCATCAAAGTACTCAATCAAATGGTACACACTAATAATGATCTCAAATCAAAAGACCAAAACACGTACTAGTAGATAAGAACAATGACACCAGAAACATGTGGTGTTCTTATTGACGGTTCAGTCATCATGATCACTTTTAATCGAGATCACCAAATACAAACTTCATGAGAAAATATCTCAATACCTATGAACCTCCAAAAGATGATAATCAGACATCATATGTGTGTCCTGTATAATATATTTAGACCATATGATATATTTTTAAGATTACTGTTATAGCATCTCGATGTTCTCATTATAGTTGAAAACTGCTATAACTTGTTGATACGACAAATAATCTAAGAACATTACCATGTAAATAGTGTACGCAAAAGTATGGTCACTATTATGGTAAGATAACATCATGCATAACTCTATATACATGATATGGTAATAAAAAAATACTGCTCAAGTTGGGTCTAAGGCACCCGATTTCACAACATTTATGAATAAATGAATGTTAAGACAACTTTCTTACACATAAATCTTCCCACTAAGAGAAGGGTTGGATTACACAAAAATCTTCTCTCCATTGGTTAAACATTGAACTATTATTGGATTTCTTTTGTCTTTTACTACTTTCCTTGACTTTCATTTGAAACAAATGAATGTTAAGACAACTTCCTTACATGTCATCTTGGATGAATAAATCTATACAAAACCCCCTTAAGGCTATTTGAAACAAAAATATTATGGTAAAGTATGTCAAACAAGCAGCTAGAAAGTGGTACCAGAAATTTGATTCTTGTATGCTGAAAACGACTTTAATAGAAGTTCATATGATGGATGTGTTTATTTTAAACAAAATGATAAACATGTGATTTACTTGTTTCTATATATTAATGGTATGCTAATTTCTTGAGAAAACATAGGCCTAATTAATCATGTGAAAAATTTGTTGGAAGCAAAATTTAAAATGAAAGACCTATGCATTTCTAAAAGCATGCTTGATATGGATAGTGTGAGGGATAGGAAGAGAAAAATATTATCCTTGTCATGAGAAATATCTACTTCATGAAAAAAAAATTGAAATGAATAATATTAAGATTGTGCATACTATTATGAATCACCATTTTAAATTGTCTAGTTTACAAATTCCATCTGATCCTTGAAATCTCAACCACATATCTCTGTAGCCACTTACATTACTAACTACAAAAGCCGAGAAAGGACAAGTGAAAACCATAGCATATGATAAATAGTCTGATGTAGATATTCAAGGATTAGTAGATTCTGATTATGCAACTAATATAAACATTAGGAAATCAATAACTAGTTTTGTATTTACATCATGTAGAGGACCAATTACTTAAAAATCCAACATTCACTATATCGTGGCTTTATCTAAAACATAGGTTCAATATATAGCTTTTCTTGAAGCCATAAAAGAAGCTTTACGATTCAAAGGTTTAGTGAGAAAACTAAGACTGCAAAATTCTAAAATATCTAGAATGTACTTCGCTTACCTAAAAATAAAGTATCAAAGAAGGTTAAAACAAATTGATAGTAGGCTTCATCTTATTAGCCAAATAATAATAGAAACCAGGTAGGTTTCAGTGAATAAAATTGGCACGGGGGTAATCCTGTAGATATGCTTAGTCATTGTCCAGTGGTAAATTCAGGCATTGTCTGTATGTGTTGCATATGTTAGAAAGAAATTGATCTCCTACTTAAGGAATCATTAGGGACAAACTCACCAAATTGACGCACTTCTCAATGTGATGTTTGTGAGAATATGTCATGCAGATGAATCTACTTCATACAATCCTGGGTGGAAAAGTTCTACTACACACATTTTTAGTACTCGGCAAAATTGTGTCTCTTCTACACGCAAATTGCAGAGGGGTGACGCTGTTGCGGAATCGTCAGGAGACACAACGACAGAAACACGAAAACGAAAGAAAGAAAGCAACAAGAACGCAGCGATTTACGTGATTCGGGAATAATCCCTACGTCCACGAGAGGCAGAATTTCACTATATCGGGAGCACAAATTACAGAGGGTTTTTTCAGTGGTAATCCTAGCCCGACAATGGGCTATAAAACAATGGAGAAGACGATCACTGTTCGAAAAGTGAGTCCGCGTCGCTACAGTGAACGGCGGCCAGCTTTGTCAAAAGCGCTACAGTGGCTGCCGGCTGGAAGTCAAAAGTGTTACAGTCCAGTTGACCCCAAAGTCCGCACTGCTACAGTGCTTGTCGGTGTCGGTCAGTCAGCCCCGCTACAGTGGTCAGAGATGCTACAGTGCCGAAAAATTGGGAAGGGGGCCAAAGGCCCCCGGAGCAGGGGCGTGTTGCCCCCTACAACCCCCAACGAGCTCATCGCGGAGCTCGACCCACGACAGTTGCGGGCCACAAGCATTCGGCCCAACTGGATTGGGCAACACCAATCCAACAAACGCAACACATGAGTACTACTCAACGCAACAGGAAAGGTTCCACTTCACACGGCATGTTTCATGATGTTAAAAAACATTTCATCTTTAGTTTATTTCTTACCTCAACAAAAAAGTCATTGATGGATGAGTGTACTGATTTGGTGAGCAATCGGACGTGGGCGTGCACCCTAGACGCCACTGCCGGCCGGAATTTGCAGTCTTCTCCATTTGGTTCGGAGCACAACCACCAGCAGCGTCACCATCTGGCAGCACAGACCGCAGATCAAGCCCACCCACAATCCCTGCTCACACACCCAACATAAAAACAAACCAAAAAAAAAACATCAGTACAAGCAACACCTTTCCTCTGCTATTTTTTGCAGCGTGTCACCTTGATATTCAGCTTGAACTTGAATGCAAGCAGGCAAGCTGCCGGCACACCAATCAAATAGAACGTCAACAGATTAACCAGCACCGCCAAGTGCTGCAAGCCGCAACCCCTCACCACTCCTGCAGTTTCCAAAACCAGTCTTCTTAACCAATCAAATAACAATAACACATGAAGAGGAGGAACCATCAGGTCAAGTATCAAACCCGACAAGGAAATTTGCACGCAATCGAAGATCATAGAGATTACAAGCAGTGGTGTCATTGATGCAAAAGACTTCATTATGGCAGGGTTACTGCTGAAGAAACCAGCCCAGATATTGTGGCCAAGGCCAAGTGCCGAGACAATAAGAAGAGCACAGACGAGGGACAGCTTCAGAGAGACACCCATGGCCTTCCTGGCACTGTCCGGGCAGTCAGCTCCCAACTCATTTGACACCCTCGTGCTGTTTCAAGGTGAATTGCCTTAGTAATTACTAAAATGATCATAGGAAATATACAAACCAGGGAGAGCAAACCTGGCAGCAGCACTAAAGCCATAAGCAATCACGTATGCAACGGCTTCTGCATTTGTACTGAATCAGAAATTCAACGGTGATGGGCGAAAGATGCAGCTGGAGTAAAATAGTATAAGAATAAACAGGTAAAAAGGTTGCAAAAAACCTACCACATTGCAATCAATGATGTAGTTTTTTTGGAGTTCGGAAGTAAACCAGCTAATATCACCAAAACCTCAAAAGCCCAGTATTCCAAGCTGAAAAAAAAAGTGAACAATAACTTACTACATTCCATTACAAAAAACCATCCATCCACTTGAATGACAGTTAAATGTCATGGACTTACCATTTCCCAAGTTCTCATGTGGCACCTGACTAGCTCTCTCTCAAAGCCTAGCCAAGTTCATCCTTTCCACGCTCCAAGGATGAGAGGATCAAGAGTGGAGCTCAAGAACTCAAAAGACGCAACTTACAATGGAAAACTCTCTATAGTTTGATCATTCAATGATTACAAATGAGGTGTCTCCCCCATTACATAGGGGTTGATGGCATAACCTACAAAATTCAAGAACTTTACATGTACACATGGTTCTAGAGAATTCTAGCCGACAAGAATGTACAAGGATCAGTCTAGAGAGAGTCGAGTGCTTCATGAGAGCTTGGGAAAGGCCAAATTCCATGACATAAAGCTCACTTACCACACCATTGCCGCGGAGGGAAGAGCTAGCTTCGAAGTTGTGATAATGTAATTGAAACAATCCTTCTCAAACCCCTTCCATGATTGTTCAAATTTCTTCGAAAGAACAACATAGGTTGCCAAAACGAAGAATGCTATCCAAAATGAGATTGAACATGCCAGAGGTGCTCCAATGAACCCAAGACCAACCCAGTGAATCAATGCATACGCAACGACCACATGGAGGACTAAGGGGAACATTGAGCAAACAACCAGGAGTAATACAACGGATTGTGTCTGAAGAAACCTCAAGATGTTGTTAATGAAGCCATATGCGAACAATCCAGGTATGAGGTACTTCATGTAGAGGCCAGCACTTTCAGAAATGTCAGGTTCTTGGCCAAGCAAGATTAGTATTGGCTCTGTGTAGAACCATAAAATCGACACACAGATAGATAAACAGAATGATATGATGCACGATGCTTGCAGATATATTCCCAGAAGCCGGTACTGCCTAGCCCCATAGCATTGTCCGCAAAGTGTCTCAACTGCTCCACTGAGGCCAATCTATGACAAGGTTAAGGAACAAGATGTTCATAAATCAGCAATGGGGACAAAAGAGAGTGAGATACAACTTCGGATGCGGTAATTAATGAAACTCAGCAATCATTTAGAAGACATGCGATCTTAAACTTTCAAATGAACAAATAAGGTGGAAGTATTTACTATGAACCCTAAAAGATTAAGGCGATGTTGGGTGTGCCTATAATTGTTTTTACAACAAAAAAAAAATTGTAACAATAAGGCATCCAAGCTAATTTCAGTAACAATTGAGAAAGAGAAGGCATCCGATAATCAAGTTGTATGAATGAAATGGTCGACGCATATCACACCTGGGGTAGCACTTTGATAATAAAGGGTGGAGGGAACCAAACAAACAGTTGGAGTGCAACCAGAGGTTGTACTGCCAAAGGACAGAGGGGCTGACCATGAGAGCAATGCCGGAGACGGTGGCCCAGGAGTTAGCGAGGGTGGCGCCGGCGAGGGAGAGGTCGCCGAGGTGGCCGGCGAACATGACCGAGACAAGGGGGATGGAGTAGTAGAAGAGGTTGGTGAGGAGCATCGGCACAGAAAATAGAATCTGCGACCTCGCCTCCTTGAAGTCCAATAAAAGCAGTCCTCCCCTCCTCCACCACCTGGACTCGCCTCCTCCATTGCCGGAAAGCTTAGATCGCTCCAACAAGGGAGCTGAGGCATCGGAAGCAGCCACAGCGTCCGCCATCCTCTTTGGTATACCCTGAAAGCTTTCCCGACAGTGCGGCGTGGGCATCACACAACCTGCCCACTGATAAATTGAAATGTTGAAAAACAAAAGAAACTAAATAGCCATCTACCACTAAAAATGTGGTTCAATGGGAAATATCCCATTAATTTAAATTTACTTTTGAACTAAAGAAATTTTGATTTATAGTCAAAAAATAATATGATATCTTAGTAATTGAATGTATTTTGTATGCAATATAAGAAGATTGTTTAATGTGATTATGAATATAAATTTATAAATTTATAATGATTTTTTAATGATTAATCAATCTTATGATTTAAAATTATATAAATAAGTGGTAAATCAATACAATTAATATTAGTGCAAATAATTAACCTAAAATTATATTGGCAAACAAGTTCAAGCAAACTAAATTTTAAATTAAGTTGCAATTTAAATGAAAAAAATAAAAATGATTTACTTTAATTAAAACTTGTTGAGTACTTATTTTGATTTTGTTTTTTTGGAAAAAAAATAGTGATAATAAATTTTGTGTTAAATTGACGTTGTTGGTTCAATGTGTTTTTTTTTAATGGAACTCAATACTAGTGGGGAGCACAACCACTCATCGTGCTTAGTTAGTTGTGGGTGAGTTCAAACTACCATGACTCTCGAGGAAAGTTGATATAGAAAAGGTGATCATGTGATGGATTAATATCACAAGGAGCTTCATATCATAATTAAAATAAGGTCTGCAGGTGAGCCAGTAAGGGGGGAAACCTTCATGACAATTCAACACACTCTCACAATGAGCGGGAAGAAGGAAAAAACAAACCAATAACTAACACGATCCTCGTGCCAAAAAGTCAAGCCCCCTGGGTTGAATTGTGAGAAGAAGTAAAATCGTCCAAAGTGACAAGTGAGTTCCATATAAATTGAGCACAAATCATAGACACACCCATGTGCCAAATTGACATGTCCCCTTCCAAGCGAGGAAGTAGCAGGAAATTGACCGGCAAGATCAGCGAAGTTTATGCAAGTTTATCACAAGTCGATGACACATCGCTATACCACATTGACATGCCCCCTTGCTTATTTTTTAGGAGTCTAGTTTTGAAGAGAAGAATCAAAGGAGTTTAGATCTTGAACTAAAACTCATCATTTTGATCATATGAGTAATGTTTTAATTTAAATAACCTAAAGAGGCCATTATCGCGTGAGACAAGGCTACATGATCTTGAATTTTAAATTCCATGGCTCATAAGATCTTACATTCGGTTGTTCGAAGTAAATTATTTAATGAGCAATTGAGGTGGAGATGCTTTGATGGAGATGACTGCCATAGAGGATTTATACTTCTGATAAGGTGGTTACGAGCATTATGATGTTCCCAAAAAAGATCGCCCAAATTATAGATCTATAATGATTTATTTAGTGGAAATTGATTATGGAGATGCTTCATGTTGGCTTATAATAGTCTTGAATGTTATGAGGGGGGGAAGGGAGAGGGGGAGGGAGACAATGAAATGCTCCAGACCCGCACTTCCAGACTCATGTGTCAATATTACATCACTCCATACATAACATGAGTGTCTAATACATTTTTAAATCACAAAATCACAAGTTTAATGTCTTTGGGAACTGTGAGCATAATACATGGGAAAATATTACAAAAATATTTTTTTATTCATCTTATAAAAGTATTGATAATCCATAAGTATTCTACCCTTCATAGTATTCTCATATTTCTGAGAATGAAAATAGTGCGAGCTAAAAATCCCAATAAGGGTATTATAATGGGATTGTAGTGTGTTGATGATGAAACCTCCATAAAACATTTTTGGGGGAAACGTTGTGGTGGTTGTCCCCAAGAATGGATGAGGATCCACTAATGTGTATCCTTGGGTTACAAATTGATATGATAAATTCATTTTATTTATTAAAATAAAATTGAATAAGATTCTTTGAGATTGAACTTATGGATTACAAGAATAGGAAGAATAAAGAAAACAAAAACCATGAAAGAATGCCAAGATACAACGTGCTTTAGATCACTGTGATCCTACGTGTATGACGAGAACATGGACCTAGGTTATATGATTTATTACTAAATGGAAATAGTCTAGAAAAGGAAGACTCAAATGCAAAGAAGATAACCAAAGAGGCTATCCGAGGATGTCAACCTTGTTGAACTAGGTGGCGGTGACAAAACTCTTCACGTAGAATCAACATCATCCACTCTTGGACAGAATCATGCACACACCCATAAAGGATATAATATCAAGAATGATTGGAAAAGAAAAGAAAATCACTTATATATCAAAGTTTGAGTGCTAAAAATTGGTTTTGATAAAATGGAGTCAAGAGTTAATGCTTCCTTATGGTGCACAATCATCCTAGATCCAAGATCCAACCATCTTCTGCCAAGTCTTCACCAGAACAAAGATCCATTGTAGGGATCAACACATATAGGATGATGGGGAGTGTGAGTGGACAAAAAACTTTGGTTTCCCTATTCTTCTCTAATTTCTTATCTTAAAAAACTCATGACCAACCTCTCATAGCTCTCAAAACCAGACTATGAATACTACTAAATGATGATAGAGAGTGTAAAATGCCCAAACGAAGCAGTGGAGTGCAATAATGGCATGTCAGAGAAGAGTTAGGCGGCTTGGGAAAAGATAGAGAGATACAAGTCATGTGGATGGCCCAAATCAAGGGGAAGTTCACCTATCCGAAGTGACATGGCTGGGGAGGACAAGTGGAAACAACCAAAGGGATGTGAGGGGCACGACGTGGATCCACACCTCACCAAAAGAACACACTCGGGAGCCATCTAGGGTTGTTGGATCAGCAAGATCCATGGTCCAAATTAAAAAATTAACATATAAGGAAAAAAAAATATTCCAAGAAAGATAAATGCAAGACAATTTGAAAAAATAAGCTGCATAAATAGTGCCCATGCACACGGGTTCCATGCAAAGAAAGATAATGACGAACATTAAGATAAACGCATGAATAATCATCAAATGGTCTGGTAAAAATATAAATGAATTTAAACGAAAGAATCATGCGGTCATGGAATAAAAAATCTCCACATTGCAGTTAAATGTATTTAAGCATGGTGTTCTCACAACCTAAACTATTGAATTGAGACCAAATTCGTCAACTTTAAACAATATGTGAATTTAGACAATGGGACAACCTTAGTCAAACTATTGGCTGAACTATCTCTAGTGGGTATATTTGTGACACTCACTATCCCAAATTCTATAATATCCTTAAAAAATGAATTATTATGTAAATGTGCTTCGATATACCATGGCATACATAGTTTTCAGACAAATGAAGAGCAAATTGGCTACCACAATGGACTACAATGCTATCAACATTTAATGATAACTCAGTAATCAAACCTTATAACCATATAGCTTCCTTGATTGCTTCTTTCAAGAATATATACTCCACCTCTATGGTGGAGAGTGCAACCACTTATTTTATATGGAATTTCTAGGAGACCGGTCCTCTATATGCCAGAAATACAAATCAAGTGAGTGGCCTATGAGTATCAATATTTTCATCATAATCAGAGTCAACAAATCCAAAAATGACATCATTAAAGCTATCATTTTTTTCATATCTAATGCACAATTTAGAAGATGAAGAAAAGTACCTGAGGAGCCACTTCAAAACATGCCAATGAGGCTTATTAGGTTTCCCCATTAACTTGCTCAAAGTGTACATAACAAATAAAATGTATGGTTTAGAGAAAACCATTGCATACATAAGACTTCCTACAACATTAGAATATGGTATCTTATTCATAAAGGAAACCTCATCATCATTTTTAGGGGATTGTTCAAAGGAAAATTTAAAATTTTGTCCTAAATGAATACTAACGGGTTTAATTTTCTCAAAGAGGTACCTCTTCAAAACATTATTAATATAAGCATACTGAGAGAGGTGCAATGTTTGGGCCTTCCTATATCTAATTATGTCCATACCCAAAATTTGATTGGCATTTCCTAAATCCATCATTTCAAAGAAAAAATTCAATTATGTCTTGAAAAAATTTATAATCCTTATATTTTTACTGATTAATTTCATGTCATCGACATAAAACAACAGGTAAACAAGCTCATTTTTAATAGATTTAATGTAGACACATGAATCAAATGTACTTATTCAAAAATTATTTTCAATCATAAAATAATCAAACCTTTTATACAATTGTCTAGAAGCCTGTTTATGTACATACAATGACTTCTTAAGAAGGCATACTTGATTAGGTTTAAATATATTTTAAAAACCCTTAGGAGGAGTCATATAAATTGTTTCATCAAGAGTACCATGTAAAAGAGCAGTTTTAACATCCAATTGTTCAATATGAAAATTAAATTTGGCTAAAAAAGCTAGAAGAATCCTTATAGATGAATGTTTAACATCAGGGGAGAAAATATCACTATAATAAATACCTTTATATTGAAGGAAACATGTAGCTTGTAGTCATGATTTATATTTGATTTTATTTTCTCTAAAATTGTTCCCTTTTTTCTTGAATGTCCATTTAGGACCTATAATTTTTTCATTACTAGGTTTGGTTATGACAACCCAAATTTTACTCTTAAGGAGTGAATTCATATCATCTTTGATAGTATCCATCCACTTCCTGGATTATTTTTACTTAAAAACTTACTTTTAATTTTTAGGTTCCTCACTAAACATGTCTTGAGAAACATTAAATGCATAGGCAACCACATCAACTTGGATGAACCGATATAGAGGACTAATTATTCTTCTCTCTCTATCTCAAGTAAGCTAATAATCTCTAAGATTATCTTGATCTTTAGTTTCAGGTTCAAAATCTAAATCAGTATCAGATGCACCTTAAGTTTGAGGAAGAGGAGTGGTGGAGTCAGCCCTTGATTAGGGCTGGTCTTTAGGTTCTTAAGGAATTTCATCAAATATGAGTGCAAGAGTTTTATCTGAAGACTCATCATCATTATATGAAGAATTGAAAAAATATACTACTTTTACCTTAGAGAGTCCAAACTCATGAAAAACCTCATCATGACTAACAATACATTTTTGATAACCTAGTTTATCTATCCACAAATGATATCCCTCAACACCCATTGAATATCCTATAAATATTCCCTTCACAAACCTAGGAGCTAGAATATCATTTCATGTATGAGCATAAACTATGGATACAAATATCCTAAGGTGTGCAAGACTAGGGGAGAACCCTTCCAAAGTTCCTCTGGTGTTTTGAAGGAATTATCATAAGATGGTAAATGATTGATCAAGTAAATAATTGTAGAGGCAGCCTCAACTTATAAGGATCTAGGGAGTTTAGAATGGAACAACATGCATTGAACCCTTTATAAGATATTCTTATTAATTATTTATGTCAACCCATTCTATTTCGGGGTTTCTACAATATTTTGATATTTTTAATACCCTTAGATTCACAAAATTCTATGAATTTAGTGGATAAGTACTTTAAACTATTTTCAATTCTAAGAGCTTTGAGTTTCTTACCAGATTCACTTTCTACACTAGCTTTCCATTTCTTAAAAATTTTAAAGGTATAAAACTTGTGTTTCAGTATATAAATCCAGACTTTCCAAGAGTATTCATTAATAAAGGATACAAAGTAGCAGCCTCCACCAAGGGGGGTGATCCTAGAAGGACCCCAAAGGTCCAATTGAACACACTCAAGGGGTTATCTAGCCTTATAAACCAACCTATTGAAGGTAACCCTTATGCACTTCCCATATGCACAATCTTCACATAATGGTGGATTTCTAGGAGTGACATTACCCAGATGACCTTATTTTCTAAGTTTATCAATGTCTTTGTCACTTATATTGCTTAACCTTCTATGCATGAGGGTGGTATTATCTCATGATAAAGTTCATATTAACCAAGATGATCACAGGGAATTACCTCTTGTGTCATGTAATAATGCCTTTCACAAAAAACCAAGGCATGAATAATTATACCACATGAAACATTATTCAAAACCTCTTATGTGTTTATTTAACCACAATCAAAACATTAAGTCATCTCATTTAGCATTTATCAACTTACACAAGGCATGAACAATTCATGGGTTCACCATCCATATATCAAGTTCATGCTAATAACACAATCCATTTCATATGATTTATTTTTAATAAAACATGAACAAGGAAAGGCCATTAAATCCCTTGGAATAATTCCATAAAAAAACTCATTATATAGGTTATAACCATCTAAATATAGACACCTTATACAAGCCACTACATCCAATTTTCCAAAACATGGAAAATTATGTTATAAAACATAGGGGTAAAGAGTAAGATCATGTAACAACTCAATGACTCATTTGGGTGATTCCACTTATAAAGGATCCAACCAACTTTGATTTACCTTGGAATACATTAATTACACATTATTCAAAGGATAATTAGTTTAAAAGTCAATCTAGAAGCTAAATTAGGTTCCAAGCATTTTGATCCATTTGGCCAAAATGAAAAATTTGAAGTTGGAACACCAATGGGTGTCCTTATAGAGTATGAATGTTTTATAATCCCCTAAAAAAGAACCAATTCACCTATATCAATGTACTATGGTCATTTAGACATGAATTAATCAACACAATATATAATCTCAACAAAGTACCACTTATGGAACGATGGTATAAATATGAAACAACCAAATATCAAATGGAAAACTATGTGACCACCTACCTTAGGGCAGTATACAAAGCCTCACTTGATATCAACCACATATTTGAAGCAGATTAGAAGAAATTTTATTTTCATTCCAACACTATGAAAATAGTTTGAATTATATTTCATCTAAATAGAACAATATATAGAGATATTACCAAGGAAGACGGAGTACATGGGGTTAGCCATACCTTGGGATATCCAATGCCTTTGACATAATTAAAATTGGATGCAGGATATAGGAGTAGTAGAAGATCCAAGCATAGAGGGCTTGAGAAAACTATAAGAGAATAAAGGGGAGCCCAGATTCTAGAAAACAAGGGAGAAATGGATTTAAGGTTTTATAATTAAAGAGGGGGAAATGGTAATTTTTCCCCAAAATTACACTATGTGTGGTTTATGTGCACAGTTTTAAAAACCATGTGCAAACCATGCTAAATAGATCTCCCCTCACCCCATTTATAGTAGGATGAACGAATATGTACCTATGATCACACATTTTCAAAAACACTATGCATACTTTTAGGTGCCCTTGTCTGCAACCGTATGATTTAAAAAAATTGTGCGGCCTGGGTCGCACAGTTTAAACTAACTATGCGGCCCAGCCTGAAGCCCACTTTTCTGAAACTATAGGCTCCGAACAAGCCCCAAACTCTCCTAATACCTTCCCTAAGACATATCATGCCTTTACCATGATTAAAAAAACATTCAAAACAAAACTTTAACGATCTATTCCTTCATCAAAAGGGCGGGTTGTTTCAAACAAATTTCATCTTTTTTATGCACAGAATTTGTAATCTTTCCTTTCTGAAAAATAGTGGAACACAAATATCTTATTCTTAACATATTAAGAATATATCGAACACTATTTCACTTTGATAACATTATCATATTTATCTTCCATATGTGGCCCAGTCTTTTATGCCACAATTGATTCTCATCCACTATTCTCAAGTAACAATAGTTTTGTATTTCACAAACTTGAAATAAGTTTCCTTTTGTGTGTTGGCCTCTTGTAACTATCTTTACATCTTCCTAACTCTTCACAAAAAAACCCCATATTTTATGAAGATAACTTTTTTACATTCATCAAAATGTTTTGAAACACTCAACAGATTGTGTTTCATCCCACAACATATAAATGTTTCTTGGATTTCATCTTTTCTTTCCCAATGATGGCTGATCCAACACCCATGATTCTTAGAGATTAATCATTTTCCAAATGTAATTGGTCATTCATTGTGGTATTTTAGATTCTTCAACAAAATTAAGTATCCTTTTATATGAGATGACAATATACTATCAATAATCAAAATTTGTTCTCCTTTTATAGATTTCAAAGTGGTTTCAACAATAAGATATTTTCCTTTTCCCTTTTCTTTCTTCACCTCCAACTTTTGAGAATTTTTAAGAATTTTTTTTGTGTCGGTAACAAAATAATACAACCCTTAGAGATATTTCAAGTTTTTCACATATTTCACAAATATTTTCCAAGGTTTGGAACCCATTCTCAACTTTCACACCAACCTTCTTAGGTTTCTTCTGAACATCCTTTTTAGACTTCTTATTTTGAGAGGATTGACTTCCACTAAAACCATTCCTTCCATAACCTGTGGAATAGTAGTAATGTCGTTGGTTGAACCAACATATATTTTACTTATGCTTGAATCCACCATAATACTAGAAATTTCCATAGAAATATTATTTTCCTCTGAATTTTTCGGATTGACTGGTATTGTGAGTATGTTTCTCAACAGGCTTCTTAATAGAACTTTTTTAACCACCAAGATTTCTATTTTTAAACTAGACATTCTTCTTTAGCTAATATTTCTTTCCAAACATACAATAACTAGAATAATAGAAATATGTTTGGGATATGAATGTTTAGAAATTGTTTCGAACTCAGAGTTCTTAAAAACTTATAAATTCTCAACTTTGTTGGTTTTGGCCACATATATTACCTTCTAAGATTTATCCTCTTCAGGAACATTTACAAATTTCACCTCAATATTTGAAGGTAACTTTTTTTATCCTTATAAGTTTCTCCCTTATGATATCTTTCATCAATATCATATATATATTTTTTGAAACTTATACCTCTCTATTCAACTTTAGATAGTTTTTGTTGAACAAGTTCTAAATATTCTTTTTTTCCTTCATGTTTAATTAAAAATGTTTATTACAATTCTTTTCATGCCCAAGAAATATCTTCAAATAATTAATCTACTTTAAAAACTTGAATTTCTTATCAGGAATTTTTTTTTTATTTTTTGATGAGGAATTTTCAATCTTCAGCATCCTGATTTCTTTTTAAAGCCTCCCAATCTTCCTCAGACATTCTTTCAACTCTTCTTTAGGATGAAATTATAATTGGTTTTCTTCTTAATAAATATTTCTTTAGAATTATTCATTATTTATTTTTAAAATAAAAGTATTCTCTCTATATTTTTTAAAATATTTTTTGGATTCAACTTCATTATGTTCTACTTTATCATCTTTAGATAAGAAACTTCTCCTTTTGGATTTGGAGAATTTTTTATCTTTCCATCTGGAAAAATATTTTTATGTTTTACCCTATTTCTTCCATAGCCTTCTTGGCCTTATTTCTTATTTTTCACTGTCCCCTTATTTCTTTTTTTGAGGATAATTATCCGAAAAGTGCCCAACGACTCCATATTCAAAACATTTTAAGGGAATTTTTCATTTATATTTACCTGTACCTATACACACTTTTTATAAAACAAGGATAAAATTTCATCAAGACTTTTACATACCTCATTTTTAAAGTCAAATTCAGCAACATCATCAACCTAAAGAATCTTCTTAGAATTTTCTTTCTTTGAAGCTTTAAAATACATTTCTCCATCATCTTTTTTGTCCCTTCATAAATTTTCCCCTTATAATTTCATAATTAATGAGAGTAATATAAGGATCATCAAGAGATAGAGTTTCAGGATCTATATCTTCTAATGAGGATACTTTTGCATCAAAATTTTCAGGAAGGATTCTTAAGATTTTTTCAACAATAGAAGAATCTTCCAAATTTTCACCAAGACATATGATAGTACTAAAAATTTCATTCACCCTGGAAAAAATGTCCCCAACATATTCATACTCACCCATTTTCAGATCTCCATACTTCAGCCCCCATATTTATAGCTTTTACTTCTTGGATTTTGTATTTCCTTCATAAATGTTTTTCAACTTATCCCAAATACATTTGGTAGTTGAAACACATTTTACTCTTAAAAACTCACTTTCATAAATTAATGATAGTAAATTATTTTTATATCTTCCATCATTCTCAAGGTTCTTCTTATCAACTAGTGTAAGAGGAACCCTATCGTCAATAGAAGTAAATCAATCTATTGTAATGTGAAGAACATCATACCCAAGAGATATAAGATAATGAAACATTATATATTTCAAGATATGATAGTTCTTACCAATGGATATTGGAATCCCATTACTGTTAACACAATTCAAGTTCTCCATCACAACTTCTCATTCAAAAACTTCAGCAAAGAGTAAATGAAGGGAACCTTCCCTCTGATAGAAATTGAGATTACCCAATCAATAGTCAAGTATCACTGAGAGGGGAAGGGGGTGAATCAGTTATATATTTTTATTTTAAATTTACTTTCTTAAGAAACAAGTTACACCTCCTATTAAATTTTTCTTTCTCTACTAAAAACAAATCAAACACATAACCATAGGAACACAAGAATTTATAATGTTCACTACTCAAAAAGAGTTGATACATCCTTGGTATAGTTTGGAAACAATCCAATACTATGCAATACACTATAATTTTTTTTTGTGTGGAATACAATGAGTGGTATATGCCCTTACACTTGTGTAGTACTACATTCAATGCAATAGTGCATGTGATTCAAGTAGCATGAAATAATGTCATACAATTTCTATGCTTCCTTATCAACTTTAAAAAAAAAATCAAAACAATTATTCACTTTATTACCTAGGAGCATGTAAGAACTTCCTGGACATCGTAATAATACTCAGTATGATTCCCTAAATTGATTCCCAAGTCATATTTTCTCAATAAATAAAAATAATTTTGTTAGAATACCGCTGAGATAATTCTGAACCACTTCTAATACGAGTCTTTAAATTCCAGTCTGATTCCCAAATATGATTCCCAAGTCTGATTGTTCATTACAAAAAAAATATCTTTGAAATAATACTTCTTGAAACAAATCTAATGTTCTTATTCCTCTGTCTAGAAATCTCAATATGATTTTCTCAGTCCTATTATCTAGCCCAATACGATAACCATCTAAATACGACATTTCTATTATTCTTATTTTTTTCAGCTAACCCCTTTAATAAAGTATAATCCAGAAACCTTATTCACTTTCTTGAGATTTGGATCTTGTCTCTCCTCTTTCATGAGTGATTCAAGTCATGGAATATCTGAAGTACTCTCCTCATATTTATAGGCTCACAAGAATGGTTTAAGTAGGCTTGTGAAAAGGTTTTCCCACTTCACCAAATTTCATGAATCATTAATCTTCCTTAAATATCAGATCTCTCTTTGACTCATTCAATTCCCCTTGAAATCTAGATCTTTCTTTGAATCATTCCATTCCCCTTGAAATATGGATCTTTCTTTGACTAATTCCAGTCCCCTTGAAATCTAGATCTTTCTTTGAATTCTTCAATGCTTCACACTTCCTAACAAATCTCTAGTCCAAATTCGATTCTCCATTCTGATTTTCCCATTAAGATTCTCCATTCCAATGGAATCCTGATTTCTTGACCAAAATGTAAGTCTTGAACTAAAGACTTCTTAGAAAAAATCATCCTGATTCAGATTATATATTTTGATCTCTCAATATTATTCCTCTGTTCCAACTCATGAAAACTAAATGAAACATATTCTTCGAGCTTCAAGTTTCACATTGACAACACTTTTCCATATTTTTCAAACTCTTTAACTAAAATTCCAATATTAGAAAAACTCCAATTTGATTTTAATTATGGTCTGCCTCATTAAGATGAATACAAATGTAAAAACAATAGATTCTTATTCTTCTTTTATATTGGCCCACTTCGAATAAAATTCAACTTTTCATTTTCTTAAACCTCTTACTTGTAATCATTTCTTATTAATGACTTTGAAACATTTAAGATAAACTTCAACATTATCTAACTTATAATGGAATGTATTTTAGCTTCCCATTCATCCAACAACATATTTCTTTCCTACTCATCCTGAATACGATTTTCATGAATATGAGTTTTAGCACCTTTTCTCTTTCAATCCAATTCTCAATACAATTTTCATCACTTATTCTCCCCCTTTCTTTCATCAATCTAGCATAACATGTTTTACAGCATACTTATGAATTTTTAGAAATAAAAAATAGTAAATAATCATCAGTTTTTTATTGGATCAATGATGTATATGATTCTCTTACTCATTATGATAAATTATTTCATTCTAGAATCAAGGTGAGTCTTGTGATTCTTTCTACCTGAAAACATATCCCTAATCTGATGGACTTTCTTATTATTTGTGAGTGATTTTTTTTAATATGATGGTCATCCTTCTTTTCACCAAAAAAAGTGATGTGATTTCTTTTCTTTTTTAACTTCCTTGAAAACAAATGATAATACCTATATATAGTAATATTCCTTACCATCTTGGTCCTAACACATTGTTGATGATACATTGAGTTATAAAGAATAGAATCAATAATTTCATAAGTCTAGTTTTGATAGCCTTGTTTTTTTAGAATCATATAGGTGTTCAGGAGGAGCAGTAACTATTGAAACTGTTTTCTTTGTCTATTATACCATCACTTTTGAGTCAGATCAAGAGGAGTTAGTATGAGGATCTAGAGTGCCTGGTGTTAAGGGACTGCTTTAGTGGTGGGGAGACAACTCCCGATTAGACCATCGGTAATGATTATATTAGTGAGTTCCATGGTCATGTATGTGGGACTACTATCATATGAGAGGATCTGATGTGTGATTTGCATGATTCAAAGTGGGTTTTGCACCTAACCAAACTTTATCCAGATCTTCATAGATAATATTGGTGGCTAGGAATGAAAAATAAAGTTGAAGGTTTTTTGATGTGATGATAAATCTGTCAGCAGGTTAATGAAAATCATCAGTGGCGTACTATTATTTTTTAGTAGTTTCCCATTCTGAAGTTTAAGTGAGATGATGTTACCATATATTTTATGGTTTATCTTCTTATTAATCCTCATAATAATGATGTGATATGGGTAATTTTTCATCGGTTATGAAGAAATACCATTTATTGTTGATTCGATAGATATTCACTGTCATTCAGTTAGGTGACTTATATGTTTTGTAGATAGTACTTTGCATGGGGTTCCTTGGAGTATCGTTTCAGATAGGTATCCATTTTTTACGTCATTCTTCTACAAAGAGTTGTAGACGGTTCTTGGTAATCAAGTTTTTTTAGTACATATTACCACCCCCAGATGGACGAGAAATAAAAGCGTATTATCTAGGTGTTAGAGGACATGCTAAGGTAATGAATCCTAGATTTTGGTGTAACTTGGGAGATTCATTTAGTGCTTGTTGAGTTCACCGATAACAATAGTGATTAGATGACTATTCTGATGGCACCATATTATTTTCACTATGGTAGGCCACACATATCCCCTTTGTCCTAGATATAAGTGGGTGAGTCAGATTTGTTGGGGATAACCCACATGTAAGAGATGTTGGAGCAGGGCCATTTGATCTAGAATTATATGGCTATGGCTCAAAGTAAATAGAATTCATACACTTATTAATGTCATAAACCTCTTGAGTTTACCCTAAGACACTGTGTGTTCCTTTAAGTTTCACCTAGATTGATTCACTGTCAAAATCAGAAGTAGGGTAAGTTGGAACTTAGGTGTATTATGCCATTTGAGATTGTGGATAGGAATGATACAGAAGCATATCTATTAGATTTTCCATAGTTTTATAGTTCTATGAATGTTTTTTTCATGTGTAACATCTTCTTTAGTGTCACCCTAATCCCTATCATGTCATTTATTTTGATGATGTTGAGCTTGATACTGATGAGTCATTTAAGGAGCATATGATTCATACTATGGATCACAATGTAAAAATTCCTCAATGTATGAATGTGTTGTTGGTCTGAGAGTTATGGTGACATGGTTGGGTTTAAGAGGAAACAAGGGAAAGGGAAGCTGATATGCTAGCCCAGTGGCCTGACCATTTTCCCTGAAGGCTTTGTGATGCTTGGGACTTCATCTTGAGGATGAAATATTATATAGTGAGGATATTGTAATATCCAAACCCATTGAAGAGGTATGTTTCAATTTTAAGTTTGGTTAAAATCCTTGTAAATGGTTTATGGAATTCTTCCTAGGAGTAGGGAAGGTCTTAAAAGAATCCAGCAGTTTTGGACTTGAAAAAAGATGAAATTTTAAACTAATAGTGAATTGAATATGAATAGAACACTGTCGGTGTTAACTATGCACCATGACTATGTGAAAGGGATAAAAGGTAATCACAATTGTCCAAACCATGTGAGGTGGAAAATAAACCATTTGGCATGGGTGTAGATCCATTCACATGGATTTCATACATTTTTTCAAACCATATGGATAGCCTAGGAGACCATGTGGACCATGATTTCCCTAGAGAGAGGAGGTCACATGGTTGGTGCATGATTTTGAAAAGATGTGTCCAAACCATGCGCCTCATTAAAATTGAGTAATTTACCATTTTTACCTTTATATATTATATCTTTTCAGCCCAATTTTCATCCTCATATCACTCCCAGTAGTCCAGGGTGAAACCCAAGAGCTCTCTTCTCTCTCAATGGTGGATCTCATTCGATGCTATGAAATTTGAAGTGTCATTTCATGTTATTTGAATCTGTGGGCAATTATAAAACTCTATTCCCTTATATTTTTTTTGGAAGAGTCATATCTTGGTTTCCATTCTTCTTATAATTCTCATGATCTATATTTCTAGGAAGTTATTTGTTTTTGTGATTACATCTATTTAAGATTGATTCAGGGGTCAAGGTTAGATGATTGCTTGTCTATGGGAATAAAGTGGTTGGTCTAAAATATATTTCTCATAGTCATGATATTTTTCTTAGGTATGTGTTATGTTCTATTATTCCAATATTTTGTGAAATTTATTCCTTATATAATAATAAAATATTGAGTCTTTAAATGATATGTTAGACCCTTCATGGACCCTATCTGGTCTATTTATGACTATGAATCTGGGCTGATGGCCACTCATGGGTTTTTCCCACCCTTGAAAATGGTAAACATGTTGTAAATGATGAAATAGAGGGTTTATGAGGTAAAAATAGTTGTGCATGTGGTTCATAATGATATTATGGTATAATGGGTTTTTTTGGTTTAACATGATACATTTAATGAGACATGGTATGATAGAGGGAGGATGTGGTAAATGGTTAAAGTGGCCATGTACTTATTGTTAATTTGTTTTAAAGAAAATTTAAATGGTTTAATTATACGAAAAATGGGTAAAATGGTTTAATTTTTGAATGGGGTCAAGGGTATTGAATGTATTGAACTGTGGAAATAATGATAGGTGAAAAAGGTGCACCCTTATTATTGTGTGTTAAAAAGTCAATGATGATGAACATAAGAAAATGTGAATAATGATATGGGTGAAGATGTTTGACTTAGGATCCTCATATTTGGGATGGGCCTAACTAATGCTCTGGGTACCACTGATGTTATGCATACTTTGGTTGCTGGATTGATTCTTCGGGCATGAATGGTTGACATGAAGTAGGTACTTGGACTGGTTCTCCTCGATTCCTTGATTTTTATTTTCTTGACTAGTTAACACCCCATTGAAATTTAAATTTTTTAACATATATGGTATATTTTTAGATGACCCTTATGGGACAAAGAAGGTTTTATTGGATCTGGTTTCACTTGGAAGCCAATGGGAAATGTTGTTAATTGAACACTATTTATTTATGAAAACCTATTTACATTTTCTAAACTATCTATTATTAGTTATATATATATATATAATAATAATTTTTAGATTGGATATTACTTTAGACACTATTGGTGGTGGATTGAAAAGTTTTATTCATACCCTATTCAGGCTTCCATTGGTACCTAAGAAGATTTCATGGTTCTAGGTTTGGATTAGGGAAAATCCCCAGTATTATTTTTCTAATTTGGGACATGGGATAGAACATAGATGAGGGGACCAGAGATGATGTCAGGACCCATTTTTAGGATTGTTATTGTGTCTTTATTTTGGGTTTATTTCAACACATGACACTATTATGATATGGCATATTTACTTTATTGGTTGTAGGAATCTACCCAGTTTTGGTATTTGGTTATATGATATATGGTTATTGATGGATATTGTTTCTATATGTTATTATTATTTATGATATTGTATCAATCTGATAAATATTGTGTATTCTCCCTGCATTTTACATTATACCCTTGCTATTAGTTGGTAGCCTCTGGTGTAGAGTGAGGTGAACCTGAGGTCAAGTAGTGAATAGGTTCATCTACTAGTTAGAGCGAGTAGGGTCGATACATTACAATGTTAGTAAAATAAGCCATGTTGGGAGGTATAACCAATATGACAAGGAGAGAGGATTTTTACCAAACCTTATAAATATCATGTTCTGGTATCTTAATTTATATTACTACCTCTAAATTAATGTTGACATATATCTTTGATAGGACCATAAATAAAACATGTTTTAGAGGTTGATTTTGTAAGAATAATTCATAAAATAAATTGATCACCACTTCAACCTTTCCACATCTCAGTGATCCTACATTGATCAAGGAACTTCGTGTAAAAGGTGGTCCATGTTGGACATTGGAACCATAGAAAAACATACTTGTGTAAGTTGGGTGATCCACGTAATACCTTATTGATTTTGGAACACATTCTTATGGACATAGGTTTCTATTTCCATGGGATAAATGACCAAGTAATTAGATAGGTCCACAAGATAACTTATTTCCATGAGTGAGGGTTCCCTTAGGGGTAGGGTCTTGTTTCTGACTTCTCATGGAATTCCCATAATCACCACATTAATGTCAAATTTACCTATGGAAACAAGACTGGTGGCTCATGTAAATAGTGTCTTCCTACCACCTTCTCACATTGTTCTCACATCAACCATGTCATTATTGTTCCAACCATTGGCCATGAGCCACTATGCCCATGGTTATAGGTAATCTACCTCTATAGGAAACACACTACAACAACTACAGAGAAACCTATAGAAATAGTCTATGGAACCATGGAAATAGGACCATGGTTATATTCTATTTTTCTAGTAGTGTGGTCACATAGAAATGTGGAAATATTTTATAGATATTTAATGAGTTTAAAAAAATATTGAAAGTGCTGAAAATATATTACTAATTTGGTAGTCTATCATATATCATATTTTAGATATGAGAATATGTATAGTTTTGTGAAGTATTATTAAATGAGTTTAAAAATATATTGTATCATGTTATACAAAAGGAATCCCCACTTTACCATTATTTAATGTTGGCTTCATATATATATATATATATTAATTGACCCCAAATTTTTATAATATATATAAATATATATATTAAGGAGATTGACCCCAACTTGTTTTCTTATTTATATCATGAAGTGAAATGGTAATTGATATCTTAAAGTGTGAATTTGAGTTATCCCTAACTGATTTCTATCATATAGTATTATATATTTTTATGAAATTATATGGTTGTCTTGATTATGATTCTTGTATAGAGATATATAATATGATCATGAGGTGAAAAACATGTTTTGTTCCTTGGAAAACCCATGAAGTATATCACATGGAGTTCCATACACTATATATTTAGTAAACAATGGGTTCATGGTTTATTTTTTAGAGTCCAAAACACCTTATACTAGTGAGATACCTACCATGATAGCATTCATACTTTGATACCTTTCTTGAAAAATCCTTGAGGCTTAACTGATGTGGGGGTGGATAGGTAGGTTGTTGATCATGTCATCAGTAGGGTCTCAAGTAAGATGGGGGTTTTCCTGTCATATGATGAATATTAAATATGTTCCCTTGATTTAGATATACTAATAAAGTGTATGATTATACCAATATAAGATATATTATGTTTTTATATATCGGGTGAGGGGTATGTGATGTGCTCATCCATAAAGATGAATGACATGTGTTGTTTTTATCGATATGGTTAGACTATATTCAAAGAATAAAGAATGAATGATTTATCTATATGGTATTGATATACTTCAAGTAACATAGTCAATTGATATCCGAGACAATGGGGTCATGTGAAAAATTCATGCTCACTTGTGATGCAGATGGTGGACATTCTTATAGAGATACATGTGTTTGATGAATATCATACCAGATCACTTTGCAACTTGAGTAGAATTGATTCCTTTTTAGAGACCACAATAATATTACATTTATGAATTTTATAATTCAATTTTTTAATTCTATAATTTTATATGAGGTTACAATTTATGGTTTACTAAATGGTAAGTGAATTTTTCTCATAGAGTATCTTTAAATGTGTTTTTGAAATTATCTAGAAGAAGTTTTTTATGAGTATTTATAAATTATTTAATATTATTTGATCAATGGTGAATTTGATGATAGATTTCCAAATTTATTTTTGAATAAATCTAAAATGAGTTTGGGATATGGTTTTATAAGTAATTTTATTTGATACCATATAAGGTAGAATTTACTCTACGTCTATTAGGATTTAGTGAAAGTGGGATATTTTTTAAGATATGCCCTAAAATCCTAATATATATAATATATATATGGGATATATATTATTTATGATTGAACCTGATGTATGGTATTGAATTATTGGTTTCAAATTCATATTTTTTGCCTTTTTCTCATATAATAAGGCATTTCTAAAGGGAATATCGCAAATAATGTTATTATTGATAACATGCTACTACTGTTGAAGGATTAGTGCTATCACTCAGTTATTTATCTATGATGGATATAATAATTTTAACTATTTCATGTATTGAAATACATAGGAGATTAATTCATGTGGTGAATTATTGAATTATGAAATTATATTTACTCATGCATTTTAACACATGAGTAAATGCATGCTCACTCACACAGTGTCCTTGGGGGATTTATAAGGGATTTACTATCATGGAATGGTAATTGGAATAATTTCTAAGTTATTGTTTAATTATATATTTATATTTAGGAACTCTCCATCCATCTCCTTAGCCTTCATGATGCAATATAATGTCATGGTAGATGTTAGGGTCCCACCCAAGCAATGGTTGATTTACCTTTAACCCATGGATACACCTTGGAGAGGGGAGTCTTGTGGATTCCCTTGAGTGATCATTATCAAGAATGATAAAATATGGATATATAATTTATCAGTAGTTTAAGTTAAAAAATAATGTTCATAATTATATATATAGCATGGTTTCAATTTCTATCATAGTATATCTTGGGTTTTAAGTTTTCTAATTTCTTCTTATATGTTAAAAAATTGTTGTTTGATCCTTGAAAACAAAATTCGTATGTGTTGTAGTGTGACTAAAAATTGATATAAAACTCAAGTTTCTACCTCTTTGTGACCCTCTATGGTGTGTAAATATGTCTTTAATATGAACTCTCCTTTACTGATTAAAATTTAATATTACATATAGATGATATAGTGTGGGGATTGTACTTCCATCATGATGTCACATTTAGCATTTCAACAAGTTAATATCACACATTATTACTTGTATATGGGACAACACATACATTTATGATATGGTTAGTGGGTTCATCTATGCCACATTGAAAATGATTCTATAATCTTCCCCAATATATATTCATATATTCTATCGCCTCAGTCTTTGGTTCTCTCATGGTTTTAGCCCACACCCAACCTTCTCTCCTCAATGCGTCCTATTATGCTGCTATGTCACTTTATATTATAGTTTTTTCTATTAATATGGACTTTACTTTTGGTAGATATCCATATTTAGTGATTGGTTATGGTATTGGTGTGCATGTGTTCACATGAGGAGTGTTTGGAACATTTTTCTCATCTCATTTGCTTCATTGTGGCATGTTGTTGTGGTTATTATGGGTTTTGGATGATGTTTAATTCTTCAAGTTTTTTCTCTCATGAAATATTCTTTTAATTATTTTTCATAACCTTATCATGGAATAGACCATATAGTCCCAATTTAGGGGGATTATAATTTTTATTTTTAAGAATAATTCTTTATGAGAACTATAGTGTGAGATCAAGAATTATTCATTATTAGCTCCAAATTCCATCCTGACTAGAATCTCAACACAAACAACATGGTGGCGGTGTAAAATCAATGAAAATATCTCAATTCACCATATCTTATAAAAATTCATCAAATCCATTAATTCCACTAAAAACATATATATAAAAATATTAGGTATAATTTTATCAATTAAATTACGAAAATCATGGAAAAATTATATTCATGTTTTTTTTCACTAGATTACTTTTGTTGGTTAAATTATAAAAAAATAACACTAAGTATAATTTCATTGTTTTTTGTCATATAGAAATGAAAAACTACATATATTTGATCCATTCATATTTCTACATAATGAGAACCAAGTCACTAGTAGGGGTTATGTATTTTGTGAAGTTCATTGATGATGATTCTAAAAATATGTAGACATTTTCATGGAAATTAAAAGATAAAGTGAATGATATTTTAAAGCAGTTTCTTATTAATGTATAAAGAGAAACCTATAGATAATTTGAGTGTGTGTATGAAAAAATATATAATATTAACATGCTATATTTTAATAATAAAATAAAAATTTCAACATTGTGAAGAAAAAATTAGTATCCATAGACACCTCAGTATAATGGTGCATAAGATGGAATGAATAGAACCATCTTAGAGAGAGTCAAGTGTATGCACTCAAATTAAAAGAAAACAACCCCCATCTGGGGGTATGTAATGGGAAATGTAATTGATCATGTTGTAACATAATATAAACAGTTTAGATAGCTAAATACATTTTATACGATCACTTGGTTGTTTTTTTTGCAATAGGAAATTTGTTCATATCCCAAAGGCAAGGGGGAAAAGCTTCATGGAAAGGGAAAGTGGTGCATATTTTGGGATAAATTCATGAATAATTTTTCTATTGACTATAGGATCTTATCATTAATAATATCATCATACTAAAAGATATAGTATTTCTTGATGAATGTATGATTGATGTTTTTTTGAATCCATATAATCTATAATCTAAGGAAATTTCAGTCAATAGACAACAATTCTCACCACCATCATTCCTCAACAATTGTTGAGAGATTCTAAACATTGATAATACATCACAACTATGTAATATATATATTTCTCCACTAAAATGTATCCATAATTTGAAATTATAGAATATATCCCACTAAAATCATAATTGATTAGGTCCACTGCAAAATGGAAACTGAGTTGTAGGTACTCAGTACATGATTATGTGATTATAACTAAAGGAGGAGAACCATACAGTTATGATGATACAATCATAAGTAATCAGAATGTGTATTTGAGAAAATATAAGAAATAGGTGGTTAGATCCTTGTATAAGAAAAACACATTCGATATGGGAGAGTAACAACATTTAAATAAGGGATTGAAAAATAAGTGGGTGTATAGAATAAAATATGAAAATGGAAGTCCATAACCATGCTAAAAATACAGGATATTTGTGAAGGGGTTTGGATAAAAGTGAAGTATTTACATTAAATAAATTTTTTCTCCTATGGCAAAAATTCCTTCAATTAGAATTATTCCTGGTTTAGCTACGATCCTGAGCATGGAGGTATAACAACACGATTTAAGGACTTCATTCTTACATGGTGATCTTAAAGATGAGATATACATGGAGAAACACAAGAGTTTTTTGTTGAAAGATAAAAATAGTTATTTAAACTCAATAAATATTTGTAAAGTCTTAAACAAACATCAAGGTAATGATATATGAATCTTATATCATTCATGGAGAAAAATGAGTGTAGAAGAATGACTACTAATCATTATGTTTTCATTAAATGATTTTATGATAGTGATTTCAATGTTTTTTTATATTGATAATATGATGAATATTCAAAAAATATATCACTAATATTTATAGGTTAAAAAGTGTTTGAACAAGTATTCTAAAATTAAAAACTTAGGAAAATCTATACACATCCTTAGTATAATGATTATAAGTGATCAGGGAAATAAAAAGATTTGGTTATTCTAGGAACAATGCATTTAAAAGTTCCTTGAAAGATTAAACAAAAACATGTCTAAATTGGTTAGCTCTCCACTTGAGATACAATTTAGAATCATGATAATTCAGTGAATGATAATTGAATAAGAGAAAGAAGATATGGATAAAATTACTTATTAGTAAACAATCAATGGTCTCATGTATTATATGGCGTGAACTAGACTATATATAGGTCATGATATTGGAATTTAGAGTTTATTATTATAAAATATAGTAAATTAGAACTTGATAATAGTCAAATGGTTATTATGGTATCTCCAAGGTACATATAGTCATTGTTTATGTCTTGGGAATGATAAACCTATTTTTGAAGGATATACAAATACAGATATGGCTGGAGATGTAGACATAATAAAATTCATATTTGGATACCTAATATCATTTTCAACGGGATATTTTATAAAAAACAGTTTTATAGATTTATATTGTCATATATATCACTGAATAAATGTTTATTGAAATCACTGAAGGTTATAAAAATATTCTATATATAAAGAAATTTATTAAGTATCATGGATATGTCCAAGAGAAAAATATTCTATATTATGATGTTTTAATGTTTTTATCCTTAATAGTAACATGAAATTTAATTCAAGTTTTGACCACATCAACTTTCGATATCACTAATTCATAATGTGTAGTGATACAAATCATTGAAAATTGGGGGAAAACACAACACTGATAATGTGGTAGATATGATGAAAAATGTTTTACTGAATAATAAAATTAAATTCTATAAGAAAACTATATGTTTATATTTATGCCTAATTGGTTTTGAGGAGGAAATTTTTTCTACCACTCAAAATCACTGAGTCATTTGTGGAGAATGATTTTATCGATAATAGTGGTTGGTAGAATTTTTCTTTAGTTAGTAACAAAAATTGAGAGGAGTATATAATAGTGGGGAGAGTTGTATATAGGTAGATAAACCACCTTAGAATACTTCTTCTACATTTATCATTACAATGGGATCAAATCCCATGAACATTGAAACTCCCTCTATAAATATCCTTTGATGTTTATTTAAATGAGATAAATAAAAGACCCAACCCCCTTTCTCCTATGGACATAGGCATATCAATGAACCATGTAAATCCTCATGTTCTTCATATTTTTAATATTTTTTTCATTTTTATTCCATTGGGTGTCTGTTACTACCATAAAAACATAAAAGGGGACCAAACCTAAGGGATCAAAGTGGTTCTAGATGAATTCCATCACCATTTAAAAACGATATTTCATGGTTTTCTATCTCTAGAGTATTAACTTTAGTAATTCCCTATTAGTGGACTCTGCATCTTTGGTGTTGTACCAGTTCCCCCTGCAATTATGATAAAATTAATCTGAGTTATCTAGCTAGTGATATCTTGTCATCTTCATTACTCCATTATAGTCCTCAGTCAGTCTTTCTATAGAGTTTGGATAATAGTGTTTCATTCCCATATTTGATGTTTCTTCACCATGATACCTCTATTTTTTTAGGTTAACCCATTTTATTAGCTTTTATATTTTATTTATGCTTCTCTCACCATAGAAAAAAAAATATTTCTTGGTTTTCCATCTCTAGAGTATTACCTTTAGTAATTCCCTATGAGTGGACTCTTTATCTTTGGTGTTGTACCAGTTTCCCATCCAATGATAGTACAATTAATCTTAGTTGTATAGCTAGTGGTAGCTTGGAATTTTTATTCCTCCATTAGAGTCCTCGGTCAGACTTTCTATAGAGTTTTTCTAGTAGTGGTTGATTCCCATATTTAGTGTTTATTCATCATGTTACCTCTATTTTTTGTTGGTTAACCCATTTTATTAGATTTTCTATTTTATTGATGCTTATCATGATAGTCTTCGTTGGTTGGTTCCCCTTTAAACTTTATAAAATGATGATTTATCTTTTGGTAGTGATGTTCTTTTTGGATGGACCTTTACAGGTGGTGGCATTTCCAAGGAGGCGACATTGATCTGTTTGGATTTTTGTTGGGCATTTGTCTCATTTTTATTTTTAGAGCCTTTTGGGTCATGTTATTTTTGATATTTCCTTCCTACTTTGGGATTGCTAATAAAATGTGGCGTTGAGAGGTTTATCAATTTTATGTATGAATATTAACATGTATGACTTATTTCATTTTAAAAGAGTTTAAAAAAATATTAACATATATTAATTTATATTTATATATATAAATGTATGTATATTTTTTTGTACTTATGTATACTTATATATTTACATGTTTTTATATAAATTTATACATATTTAGATATATATATATATATACTTACATGAATGTATATATACGTGTGTGTGTATAAATTAATATAGATTTATATATATATATATATGTATGTATATTTATGTATATTTATATATAATTACATATTTATATATTTTGTGTGTGTGTATATTTGTATATATTTATTTACAATTATATATTTATATATTTATATCTATTTATATCTATTTATGTATTTATATATTCAAAAATATTTATTTATTTATATCTATTTATATCTATTTATGATTATTTACATATATTTGTATTTTTAAATATGTTTATATTTATTGATATATTTATTTATATTTATTTATATGTAAATATATTTATATATTTATATGTTTTTATATATTCGTATATATATTTATATAAAAATATAAATTTATGCATTTTTATCTACTAATATATTTATTTATATATTTATATATATATTTAGATATTTTTATATAATTATATATTATTATCCATTTATATGAATTTATATATTTATATGTATTTATATATTTATATGTATTTATATATTTATAAATGTGTGCGTGTGTATATATATATATATATTTATTATAGGTAGAGGGGGATACAAGCAACCAAACACACACATACATACACACCCAGGCACCTCAGTAAGTCAAGCCTAATCCCTCTTCATAAAGAATGAAAAACACCCACTAGACCTATTTTATTAAAAACATTTGTCCCAAAGGCCTTGAGGCATAGAGGCCTCAGAACTTGGGTGGACCGAAGGATGAATACATGGTGACCCCATGCATGAGATTCTTACAACAAGTCATTCCTTAGAACTGTGTGTGTGTGTGTGTAATTTAAAATAGTTTAATGTTGAGTGAGGGATAATTTTTTTCTAAAAATCATAATTAGTGGGGGGTTAAAAACTACCACTAAAAATAATATGTAAATAATAAAAATCTCCACTAAATGGTAAAAGCGCCATTAAAATTAATAAAATTTTACAATTAGAAATAGTCTTGTGAATAAATATTAAAAACTATCCACTAAATGGTAAAAACATTGTAGTGTCATTGTCAGTATACATGAAAAATCACTCGCTAATTAGATAATTTCTCCATTACATCAGAGCATGAAAAACTTCTCCTAGATCATGGACAAGTATTAGGTAGTTCTTCTCATGTAGAATTAGTTTTCGAGAACCACAAGCCTCTACCTAAGTTCCATGTATTAGTATACAACCCAATCCAATGCCTAAGGAATAGTAATAAGCCACATATGGCTTACCCAACTATAGTCATATCAATATTAGCATTGTATTCAGCCTTCTATTCGACTCTAGATAACATGAATCACATGGATCAACCCACTAAAATATCACTTGGTTTAAAGTCAAGGTTGTCATTAATGATACTATCTGAGAAAAATCTCAAATGACTATCTTATAATAACCTATCATGATGTGGAAACTCCTCACCTTAAAGAAAAATTATTATGAATAACCCAAGATGTCACCACCTGCAACTTCTTAGGATTTAATAAGATATCCACCTCAAATACCACATGTCCCAAACTTTTCAAATGATTTATCCAGAAATCAAATTTTAAAATCCTAATATAAAACCATTTCTCATCCAATATTAACAAAACAATATCCAAGTTCCCTCAAGTTCCTCCTAAGGCCAAAAGTACACTAGTACATAATTGATGAATGATTCCATAAATTAATACATTCACGGTTGGAATATCTGGATCCTCAAGACAATAAAAATTACTTCCATATTCATCATACCAAAAGAAATTACCAGAAAATCATACAACTTATACCTATCCCTGAATTCCATCATTAACACATCTTTATCCCATACACCAAGATCATGATACCGAGATCTTAGATAAATTTATTAAACCTATCAAGAACCTAACAAATGATCAAAATGTTCATTTATCTAAGGAATTGGATTTTTATTATTAACACTACTATAAAACACACCTTTAACAGTGTTGGTAATCATCAACACTATAACAAAATGATGATAAATAGAATATTTATCAGCGCTAAATAAAGCGCTGATAAATTTAACCTTTTTCAATACATCCTTTTTAGTACTGATAAAATAAAACCTTTATTAGCACTTTATTTTTAGCACTGATAATTTTATTCTTTATCAGCGCATTATTTTTAGCCCTGATAAAGGGTATCCTTTATCAGTGCTTTATTTTTAGCACTAATACAGGGTATCCTTTATCAACGCTTTAATTTTAGCACTGATACAGGGTATCCTTTATTAGCGCTTTATTTTTAGTGGTGATTAATATTTGTATAAATAAAATTAAATAATTAAATAAATAAAAAAAAATCTTATTAAAAAAATATCACACATTTTATTAATTAAATAATTATTGATAAAAAATAATAGATTGATTTTACATTATTAATTATTAAACATTTTATTAATTAGATAATTATGATAATTAATGTTATTAAATTTTATATAATAAATATATAGATATATATTGATGTATATAAATATGATTTATATATTTCAAAATATTTGTACACTTTAGTCATATGTTTATTGTATAATGGTTTATAATTAAAAATTAATATGAATTAAAAATATTGACTATAATTTCATAGTACTCAACATATAATTGAATGTCGTTTCTTTTTTCAATTTAACATAGATCTAATGTGTGTTATTTTGATTTTATATAAACGTAATTAATTCATTTTTATATACAATGCATAGACACAAAACTTATCCATTTTTTAAATATTGTTAGTGTACTTATTCTTAATTTATTCAATTTCACTCAATTTTAACAAAGATGCATGCACTTAAAAGGTTATATTCATTAATAATGTTAAAAAAATATTAGTACAAAAATATTTATAAATTTACAGTAACTATATTTATACTATTATATATTTATAATTATAAATAAATAAATATTTTTTAAAAGTATTTATATAACTATAAATAAATAATCACATATTTTTAATTAATTATTAAATTTATAATAAATTTACTTAAATAATTAATATATTTACAATATTTATATTTATATACATTTATTAAATATATACGTATAATTATATAAATATATATATTGATATAAATTATATTTTTTAAAAAAATTTCTATAATTAGAAATAAATAATTATAAAATTATAATAAATATATTTAAAAATAAATATATTTACTATATTGATATTTATATATATTTATTAGGTATTTATAAATTTTTACAATTTTATTATTTATATTTATAATTATAAATCCTTTAACAATGCTTCGTTAATAAGCGATGATAGAAGAATCTTTATCAGCACGGAAAAAGTATTGATAAAGATGAGGATTTATCAGAGCTAAAAAATCACTGATAAATATTCCTTTTATCAGTGATTATGTTATAAGTGCTGATAAAATGTATATTTATCCGTGCTTATTTATAAGCACTGATAAAAGTGTCTCAATCTATTTTAAAATCCCTATCCGTTTGTAAAATCACCCCAATATCAGGAGATTTCTGTGGAAGCCACCCACTACTAGCGCTCCACCTCAATGAATCAATGCTCAAATCACACCACTCAACTATTTATGGTGCTCCAGTTTCATGAAAATCTCATCTGAAATCCGGTTTTCAATTGTGGTTGTGATGCGGGTGGGGTTTCACATCACTTTCCAGCAATTTCTCCGCCCGAGGTAGGTGGTTCCATTCCCTAATAATAAATTTTTATGTTTCTATATAGGCCTCATTGTGGAAAATCATTAGAAGCGTTCAATTAATTGTCCGAGTGGTGTGAAATGTATTTTTGTCATTGCTTAAGGTAGGTGTATGTTGAAAATGTATTTTTGATGGGAAATGGATCATTTTGGGCATATTAGTCTTATTGTGCACTTTTGAGTATGAGTTGTGATGTGTTTAAATAATGAAGAATTTATTTTAGAAATGAAAGTTGAGATGTGGAAATGGTTTATTAAATGGTGTGTGTGATGCGAAATGTGTCTTCAAAGTGTTTGCGGTGCTTTGTGTTGCATTTGGCTTTTGTAATGAAAAATGTCTATGTTGTCTGTGTGTTTTAGTGTGGTGTTCTATGAAAGGGTTTTATGGGTTGTTTGAAAGGTGAAAATCATTTTTTCAAAGGAACATCAATTCAGATAGGTTTAGAAGTAAGTTCTTAAAGTAAATTGACATACATTTCCAAGTTGATACTTTTTTAACATTTTTTTAATGTGAACTGTAAATTGTTTTAAAGGATGGAAGACATGTTTTGAAAATTATTTTAGGTAGTGTACAAATTTGTAAAAAAGGGACTTACTATGGAATTGGTTGCGAATTGGTGTAAACTCTAGTTTTGTTAATTGGAAGTGTTCTATAAATTATTTAATAGATTTATTAAATTATATAAGTGTTTCAGATTATGTTCGATATGGTTATGCGGTACATTTGATTTTAAATGTAGCTTCTTCATGTGAACTTGGGTGTGTTTTTGATGTAAAGCCTTGTAGTGCCTCCAGGGGTTATTTTAGAAAACTTTTTAAGTGATTTATTAACATACCTAATAGGTGTGAGGCATGTTTGTGAAATGATTTGGTGTGCATATATTTTCAAATGGGTTTTTGGTTTGCAAGTAGTGGCACACTATGTGTACTTTGTTTAGCATGAATTGTGTTTGTAAATGTGATGTGTTAGTGACATGTGAATGTGAAACTTGATTGAGCACAAATAAAAAGGAATCCTAGGTAACTGTGTTTCTTGATTGTGCTATGTTAGGGAATATTGATGTTTGTACAGTAAAATAATTGTCCATATAATTACTTTATTATTTCATATTTATGCTTAATTCATTTCTTTTTAGTATTAATCTCATAATAATTGTATCCTTATATAGGTGGATTCTTTTTTCAAGTTGGGGTTCTCTATACAGATTTCAGGTTTCTTCTCCCTTAAAATATTTTCACCCATGTTGTGGTGCATTTATTACTTTCTTTCAAGTTACCTACACTTCCTTTACAATAATGGAAATAACTCTTCCTATGCTCAATTAGAGAGGTAATCTTGATGTTTTCATAGTAAAATCATTGTCCATAAAATTTATGTACTATTTCATATTTATGTTTAATTAATTTTTAGCATTACTCACATAATAATTGTTTTCTTATACATGTTTATTCTTTTGTACAATTTAGGGTGCTCTATTAAACATTCATACTCCTTCCCACTTAAAATAGTTTCACCCATACAGTGGTGCATTTATCACTTTCTTTCAAGTTACCTCCACTGCCTTTGAAAGAAGAGAAAAAATGCTTCCTCTATTCAATAACAGAGTTAATATTGATGTTTAAATAGTAAAATCATTTTAGATAGAATTTATGTATTGTTTCATATTTACGTTTAATTCATTTTTTAGTGTTACTCACATAATAATTGTTTTCTTATATAGGTGGATTCTTTTGTTCAAGTTGGGGTGATCTATCCAAATTTCATACTTCTTCTCCCTTAAAATCTTTTCACCCATGCAGTGGTGCATTTATCACTTTCTTTCAAGTTTCCTCCATATTCTTTACAGGAAGAGCAATGACGCTACCTTTACTCAATCATAGAGGTAATCTTGATGTTTTCATGGTAAAATTATTTTCCATATAATTAATGTATTGTTTAATATTTATGTTTAATTTATTTCTTCTTAGAATTACTCACAGAATAATTGTTTTCTTATATAGGTGTATTCTTTTTCATGATTTGATGTGGTTTGTTCGAAGCTTCTCATGAAGTGTTGTCAGTTTGACAAAGAAAGTCAATATAAATAATTGTAACATTGACATTTAGGATTGTTTTTAATGTATGTAATAATTTGTATTTATGTAATCGTATAAAAAATGTTTGAAATTTCTATAATATAATGTTTTTTCTATTATTTTTGTGGTAAATTTCATTTCATTTAAATTATGTATTTGGACTTGTTTTTATTTTGATATATCTGGTGTGTTTCTGGTGCTTTGGGTGCCTCTGGTGCTGCGGTGTGCTATAACAACACACTGCAGTAGTGCTGCAGTGTGTTGTTACAGCATACTACAATATGGCTTTTTATCAGCGCTTTTGAAAGCACTGAAAAAGAAATATTTTAGCGGTGCTTTAAGAATCACTGATAAACATGTTTTTTATCATCACTTTGTAAATAACTAATAAAGATTACATTTATTAGCGCTTTTATTAATGCTTATAAGTGTTCCATTTATTAGTGCTTTTTCAGCACTGATAAAAGACCTGGGCTTTTAACGTCACTCACATCATCAGTGCATTTCTAGCGATATTAAAGGCTTGTTTTATAGTAGTGTAATATTAACCTAATTAATATTTCATTAGTCTACACACAATCATAAGATTCTATTCACCTCCTTAGTGTATAATATTAGATCTAACCATATGGATATACTCTTCTAAATAAATCCTTTCACCTTGTGGTCTTTAAGAGAGACCTTAATGTCCCTCATATTTAGGTAAACCATACACTATAGAGGAATCAAAATCATATCTTCTCCCAACATAAGATAATAATGAACTCCACCACCCACTCAAGAGGAAGGAAATAAAATTCCTTGATAAATACATTCATAAATTGATTAATAATTAAAGGATAGAATGGTAGATTTTTCCTCATCACGACATGGAAAATTAAATGGAACATGTCACTACTAGTAATCTACATATTCCTAGAACTAAATCATCTTTTCCATCTCAAAGATGGTATAAAAAATTCTCATATCTAAGATTGAGAAGATCTATTTATTTCCAAAGACACTCACGATGATATCACATGCTAAAAACCTATATACCCACTTGACTCTTCTTCCCATATAATAATCTATCAAAAACACTCCTAACATTCACTCGACATTAAGGCCCTAATCATCAACATTTTAGATGTAATAAATTAATTTAAATTCACACATATTTGATAAAATACATATCAAGGTAAACATTACTACGATAATACCTCGTATGATTGATTGTACTAGTCATGTATCTCTCATTACTATATTAGTAGTATACATCTATCTAAAGCTAGATCCAAAATATCTATCTACCCTAATAATTCTACCTCTGTTGTGATAATTTATAGAAACTATAAATACCTATACCACTAGATATCTCTATCAAACCCTAACTAAAGCCCCATGATGATCATCCAGAGAATGATTTTGAACCCAGGGTCTACCTCAATATATAAAAATTATCAACTAGAGATAATTATTGAATAAATAATTAGAATTTACCTACATCCACAAAATGGAATCATTCTATTGACTCATTTGATTTCTCCTCTATAATATCACCAAACTATCAACACTAATAGTATATTGGTTGAAATTGTTCACAGAGGTGGAATTGAAGCTTAGCTCTATCCATACCCTAACTGACACTATGGCTCATCTCTCCAAACATCCAATTCTATATTTCTATTGATCCCCCATTATACCCTCTCACCAAATTGGATATATTAGAATATTGAATTCAACCATTTTACTAATATTTCAACTCTATTTCCACCTCTATATAGGTATGAAGGTAGAATAATCTCACATGATAACACATAAATACTCTTATTCCAATCTCAAACTGATGATCCTTCATAGATTCATCTCCTCTCAGAGTCAATAAAAACATTAATAATAGAGGTAATATCATATCATAATCCATCACTGAGATATCCTCCCACTATAGTATCATAAACTCATAGGGTTTTCTATATTTAACATCATTGGGTAAAATATCTTGAAAAATAATATATTGAAACTATCCTAGGTCTATCCCTCATCATTCATAGTCTAAAAATATATATTCCACTAATATTGATCTATTACTTCTAGAATTAACACAAATAGTCTCACATTTATATCATTAGGAGTCCAAATAAGCTCAATGAACTAATGGACCATATCTATCTATTTAATCATTACATGTGGTCCACCATTATCCCTATAAGTGAGAGGATTTTATAATTAAATTTCATGGTTGAATCTTTTCACTATGGACTTAAACCTAAGAACAATTTTATATTTTGAATGCATTAACAAAAAAATGATTATAATCTTTCCATTCATAAGACTTGTTCGAGCTTCCTCGTGTGAATATAATTTTTCTTCACCTCCTAACGCACCGAGATACAACAATGATATAACATATATCTATAATTACAATAGATAGTATGCATTAATTTCAATAAAAATCACACGCACCATGATTAACCATAGAATAATATACCTTCCATACCATCAAATCAATCAAATCTGAGTCCTATAACCCATATACCTAGGTAAACTTATACTTATCAGTATCTGACCATACATTTAGTGTAAATTTTATTGTGAAGACCAAATTCCATTATTATTACCTCATAAAACATACATATTCTCAAATACTTTGTTAAAAAAATATACCAATTTTAAGTGAATTAAATCATCGCTAATAATTTTTTTATGAAAGCACTATAAAATTTATTAGTTACATTCCAATATACGTAAACCATTACCATTTACTGTATGAGTATACAATCACATTAAAACATACACATTCCATGTGATCTTACATTCCAAATATAATATATGGCTTATACACTCATGCATTCTTAACTGATAGTGGACAACCTAGTTTTATTTATATACCACTAATAAGGGGGATAAATACATGGTATAGATTTTATAATTTCATTTCAAAATAAAACTTTATGACTTTTTATTATCTCAATACACACTATATACATCTCACCCTTACTCTTATACAACAAAAATGAATAGTATTATACGACACTCATTTTTTTATAAGGTTTTTCTCCAATGTAATAATTTAATCCTTTTTTCTTGGTCTGTTTCCAAGGCATAGATTGGATCAGTATTTAATTGTTGTGATTAAAGATGTGTGAGAGGGTATAATTCATTATATAACACATACATGGGTTGTAAAGGTATCATTATTATCCCTAGGGTATGAATTATCCACTTTATAAAAGCAATTATTTGGTTGAGATTATACTGGAACCAGCATTCTTCGACAAGTCATTGTTTTCTATGGAATGTGAGCAAGATATTTAGTGTATTTCTAGATATCATTGTATCGAAGAATAATATATTATTATTTTAAATAATATAATTTATTTATAAAATAATATCAATAAATAATCATTTAAGTCATCATTTGTCACGACCCGTCCTCGGGGCCCGTGCCGTGACTACCCCAAGCCCGCCTTCCATAGGCCAGGGGCTGGCGACTAGCACCAAAGGCGTAAATCCCGATAACTGGGAAGACATTGCCTTATAATAGTAAACAAAACACCATAGAGTACAATCAGAAGTAAAACAATAAGTACAAATAGAAGTGCTGAAAGGTAAATGGGCCAGAATACAAACCCAAATGAAAGTATAACTAAAACTGAACAAAGTACAACAGAAAAAGACAACATCTGGAAGAACGGAAGCGGCTCCTGGGTCGTCCTCCTCGGATCCTACCTAAAGGGTAGGTACATATGGCGTAACTCCTGGGTCATCCACCACGGATCCTACCTGAAGGGTAGGTACAGATAGCCTCCACAATGCTCTCGACCGCCAACCTCCTCCGAGTGTCGTCTCGCCGTGAAGTCCACCTATGGATACTGACTCGTCATGTAGTCCACCTCCGGGTACCGCCCAGTCCTCGAACACTGGGCCTCTGTCAGCACTGCCCGTCGTCTGCAACCAACACAACGAGGTGCGGGCATAGCCCGTGCAGGGGTGAGTATAACGATACTCAGTAGGGACCCCGAGACCCTCAAGGTCTCACTAAAACCAACAAGGATAACCACAAAGAAGATCTCAACAGATAACCTCTACTTAGGTATATACCCATACATATACCAAAGTTATCAAGTAACCCATATCAATCATGAGGAAACACAAGGATCATAGACTCAGATGAAACCAGGATTTTCATTATCGAAACCGTAACTGCTGAAGAGCCCCGTCTCTGGAGTGTACAGTGGTCCTGTCACGACTCCGAGGTACTGCTCACTAATCAAAGTCTCTGAGGTATTCCTCCTGTCGAGTACCACGGGTCTGCTGCCAAATACTGGGTGCTCCGTCCGCTGTGGGTCTACCGCCAAATACCGGGCGCTCCCCCTAATAGCCTACAGAGGTACTCCTCCGGTCAAGTACCGCGGGTCTGCTACCAACTACCAGGCGCTCCGTCCGCCGTGGGTCTGCCGCCAAATACCGGGCGCTCCGTCCACTGGGCTAGTCGACTCACTCCAAGTCGAGTCGGTCAAGCAGTCGTCAGGTCTTAGTCGTCTACACGGTCTCCGTACTCCGTATGATCGTCTCCGGGAGGGACCACTCCACGAGCTACTGGTCAATACTCCAAGTATCACAAAGTCCCACGAAGATGTATCTCAAAGTACCGCCTCGTTATAAGGGTCTCAACACAACAGACGGCGCGTCAATCGGACGCCCGGTCTATGAGTTATTAGCCTTTTCGTCCCAGGGGCCTGGTTGGTTTCATGTGCGAACCAACCCAGCCGTATCTCAATTGTACCCCGAACTCCCATAGGGTATACTCATAGGGACCTTTTCTCAACGTGATCACCAACGCCGCTGACGGTTCGTCAAACGGACGTCCAGTCTGAAAGATATCAGCTTTTCCGTTCCAGGGGCCCGTTTGAATTTCGGGTGCAATCCAACCCGACCACTATCCAACTGCATCCAAAACTCAAGCGAAGTAAGCCAAAAGATCCGTCTCACATAGAGGAATTCAACGAGATAGATGGCGCGTCAATCAGACGCCCAGTCTGTGAGTTATTGGCCTTTTCGTTCCAGGGGCCCGGTTGGTTTCGTGAGAGAACCAACCCGACCGCACTCCGACGACATCCAAACCTCGAGCGGAGTAATCCAAAAGATCTATCTCACTTAGAGGAATCCATCAAAGTTGATGGCACGTCAATCGGACGTCCGGAGCTCAAGATATAAACGTTTTTGCTCCGAGGGCCCGATTGGTTTCGTATCCGAACCAACCCGGCCGAACCCAAAGTATTCCAAAACCTTGTGTATAATATACCGAAACGACCGTCTCGATCCAATGGTCGCATCTCCGCTGACAGTGCGTCGATCGGAGGTCTAAAGCTCAAGATAAGAGCGAAAAACCGTGAGGGGTCCGAAAACGGGGGGTCTGGGCCCGGACCGACCCGGATGGGCGCGACCCGGCCTGACGGTCCGGCCGGGTGGCTCGGCGCTGGCCGAGCGGGCGCGCCAAAGGAGACGCGGCCCCCCCGCGCGGGGGCCGCTCCGTGTCACCGGACGCGGCGCAAGGCCGCGTCCCTCGTTCCCCGGTTCCGCGCGGCCGCGGAACCCTGATCGCCGCCGCGGCTTCAGCTGCGGCAGATTCTTCCGGCGGTGCTCCGGGCGCTGCCGCCCCCGACCGCCGACGCCGCCGCGCTGGTGTGGCGCACCGGTGGGGGCTTCTGCGGACCACCGGACGCGCTCCGGTGGTCCGATTCGCCTGCGGTCTTTGCCAGAGATCATCCAGGGACCCGACCTTCGCTGCAAAGCCTTCAAAACGCCTTCGTGGCCCACCTCACCATCGATCGTCGATCCGCACTTCGACAGAAAACCACGGGGTCTTCAAATCATCTTCGCGGCCCCGACTCCGCCCGCGGTTTTTTTTGGCCTCAACGGCGCGGCGCGACGGCGCCGCGCTTCTTCGCTGCGTTCTTTCTCGTGTCCGTACAGTGCCGTTGCACTGTGCCACCTTTGTTCGTGACGCAACGAATCAAACAAAAAATATGGAGGAGAGTCGGCCGTGTTCATGCGGTCCGACCTCCTCCCGTTAAGTTGGTAACAAGCAGCCCAAAAGACGAAGAACAACAAGGAAATTTCATGAACAAAAGAGAAACAACCCAAACAGTTTTTCCCCGCAACAGACTATTCCCAACCCGCAAGGAAAACATTCACGGATCAACTAGGTAATAAGTTGATCCATGTTTTTTGTTTTCTTTAGGAAGAAAGAAATCAAGGGAATAAAATCATTCTTAAAACATAATTCCCTACCTCAAGCGTTGTCGTCGAACGCGAGTTCGTCGCGGAAGAAGCGTCGTTGACGTCGCAGTATACGGCGCCGCGTCGTCGAAATCTGAGGGTTTGGCATTCTTCGTCGGAGGTCGGAGCGTTCTTGGCGTTCTTCGCGTTCTTCATCGAAAAAGAACGCTTTCCTCCAAATCCTCTCCACGCCACAAGTTCCAACAGAAATAAAATAAGAGTTATCTTATTTTATTAACGCACATGACACGTTTGAATTTCAAATAAAAGAAACGAACAATTAATTCAATGAATTAATTGTAACGATTTAACTGCCCAATTAATGAGGCATTTCTTATCCAGAAAAATGCACGGTTGACTTTCATTAAAGAGGGGTTTTCACGGGTGCATTACTTAGAGGAAAAGAAACGGTGGGGCTCATGCGGGCCCCACCTCACAAATATCCTACCAAGAGGGTAGGATATTTTGGATTGCACCCTATCCGCTTCAACTCAGCTTAAGTAGCTTTAAGTGGCTTTAAGTGGCTTTAAGTGAAATAAAATAAAGTTGTCGCACCACATTATTTTATTTTCTTCACTTAACCCCCAAAAATTAAAAACCACACCCGAGCAAACGCAACTCTGGAAAAGGCGTTTCTAAGCAAATACCGGCGCTGCGATTCCATCGGTGCCCTCAGAATTCAATTCCGAGCACCGGTTCAGAATTTAGAAAGACCTGCTCGTTCATTCATTGAACGTACCCGAGCTAAACTTCAGAAAATGATTCCGGGCACACTGGGCCTCGGAATCAGGTGCCGTTAGAAACTGCATTCTTGTAAAATCCCAAAGAAAATTTAGAAAAAATTTCCCTTGAAATTTCCAGGTCTTTACATCATTTTTACTCAATCTTCTTGAAAACTTGATGTATTCATGAGATCATGCACCCACACACGTCTTCTTCCTTCTCAAAAGAAATCCTCTAGATGGTCGGTAATAAATTCCACTTGCTTCAACATAGGAAACTAATATAAATTACATCCCATTTTCAATATCACTATGTCCCTATTTCTTTGATACAATAGATTGATAATAGCATATAGTATCAGATCAATAACATTGTTTTCTCATTATTCTATTTTTTATATATGCACTATTTCTTCTAAATATTTCTTCACATTTGATTTTCCATAGATATGATTCATAAAATCTCATTTAAATGAATATAATATCTTTATAAAAATATATTTTTAAGACTTGGTTTATTTAAACTCACATTATATCCCTAAATACCATTCCCTTGTCTATCAATTAAATCTCCACATATTCCAAATGCATTTAAAACATCAAAACCACATAAATATAAGAATCAATTTCTATCTCATCCATGGAATCTTTTATTGGGATATAGATCTCTCCCTAAATTATGTAATTCATCGTGATCTATGATGTGTTCTTATCCTCATGGCATAATTGGTTTACAAATTTCTTAACCAACTTTGGTTGGTATTTATCCTCAGAGAGCTTCATGGCATGATATGATTTTTAATGGAATTGAATCCTTCATATTCAATTTATTCACAAAAACATATCTTGAATCATATATTCTTCATCATCTAGTGATATTATAAACTTTAATTATAGCACAACATCATCAGACTTTTCTTTTGAAAGTAAGTTCTAGCACAATTCAATCTTTACAATTTTTTTGATAACCATACAAAAATACGTAGGAAATATTTTTTCCTACATATCTCATTGTAGATCTTCCCTTTATCAAAATTCCTTAATTTTGTTTTAATTGTATAATTTTTTAAAAAAATCACATATTATGTAATTATTTTTACTTTGGCATGTTTCTACTCAAGCCTCCAAAAAAATTATATATTATCAAAAAAAATTACATATCACACATTTTTATAAATATCTTACACACTGAATAATATTCTTGACTTATCTACATTAAAAATATATTATGCATGAATAAGAAAATATTAAATATTATATAAAATATTTTACGTATCAATTTTTACCTCTAAATACTTTTCCAAATCATCACTTCTAGGAAAATATTATGTATACAGTTCCTTTATAGTATTTTAAAATGAGATCCAAAAAAAATAGAATACATATTATAATTGTAATTACATATACAAGATAACTAAAAAATATTCTTAATTTACCAAATTCTACCCTCTAAAAACATTTTCATCATCCTAAGAAAACCTAATATATACAGGGATTATCAAGGATTCTCAAGGGAACTTCTATTTCTTTAAGTTTGAGAAAAAATTATACATTCACGGAAGGTTTTTTACTTTTCCATTTTCACAAACACTTTTAATTTATATAATTGATCCAAATATACTAAAAAAATATCCAAACATCTCAATAAAGGATGAACCAACTCAAAAACATTCTTTAATACCTTATAATTCTTCTTAATCACAAAAACAAATACAACATTCTTTAATAATTTCATTGGGTTCTTCAATATCCCGATTTAGAGTTATTTTCAACCTTAACTACTCACTCTAAGAAACATCAAATCACACAATTTCTCAAATATAATTATCTTAACACCACAACACTAGATAAAATAGTGTTTTGAGAGAATTTCACCCCTTTTTGATAATAAATTTATTTCTTAGTGTCATAGATGTTATCCCTATAAATATTTATAATCGATTCTACCCCTTTTTCCATTAAAAAAAATATTTGGATTGAAAATAGATAATGAGAGTTAAAGTACCTTTCTCCCATGAATGTTGGGAACTCCCCCCAATAATAGAATAAAAATTATAATTGGGTATGGTTTTATTGAATATATTTATAACTTAATCCATTTTAAGAATGAATTCTAGCCTTATATCCTCATTGGAAACATTCTATTTGATAAATTTAAATCTGAAATCAATGTTCTTAGATCTAAAGTGTTGTACTTAGTTTTTATAGAGATTGATTACACTTTTATTATCACATGAATTTCTCAGTGGCCTGTCAATCTTTACCTTCATGTCCTCCAACTTTTCTTCCATCTAGATCATCTGGTTACAAGAGCCAATAACAAACATATAATATTAATATATGGTACTTAATGTAATTGATTCCATCTTCATATGATGCTAGAAAAAACAACTTCCTCCAAAAATAAATTTTCCACCTAAAGTTAATTTATTGACATCATAACCACCTACCAATTATTATCAGTACATCTTGATAGATTTAGGTTCTCACCACTTTTTTAAATTATCCAAAAATTTAAGGTTCCTTTAATGTACTTGAAAACACTTTTGGTATCCATAAAATGAATTGTTTTCGATCACTATGATACGTTTCATATAGTTTTAATTCATATAAAATCTCATGACTTAATTCATTAAGATAATTTAAGATACAAATCAGTCTTTTAAACTCCTTCTAATTTACACTTTTTCTTTAACATATTTTCCTATATTAACCCCAACATGTATTTTTGAAGACACTTCCCTAGATTCTTTTAGATAAAAATTCTTCAACAATTCTTTGGCATAATTTTCTTGGTAATTAAAAATATGTTCTTCTCTCTACATAACTTATAATACCATAAAATATATCCTCTCTCTTAGTAAGGGTATAATAGAATGTTTCATTATTTTCTTGTAAAAATCTTCACAAGTACTCTTTTTCACCTATAAAAATGATGTCATAAATATATACAATTATAATTAGATTACATATTCATATTTCCTACACATAAATTTTTTCTCAACTTTTCCTTTGGGGAACTTCATTTCTTTCAAGTATCCATCTAGATTTGAATACCAGGCTTTAGGTTCCTATTTTATCCCATATAAAACTTTATTTATCCTATACATTATAGTTCCATATCTTTTTAGAATGAATTCTATAGGATATTAAATATATAATTTCTCTTATGTATCCCAATTCATGAAGGTATAATTCACATCCATCTAGTAAATTTTATACACATGATGAGCTATAATATCTAAGAATATTCATATGGATCAAATCTTTACAACAAGATAAAAAGTATCTTCAAATTTAACCCCATCAAACCATGGGTGTAATTTACATATAATTTTGGCCTTATTTCTTGAGACTCCCCCTTATAATTTTTCTTATTTTTAATACCAACTTAGTCTTAATCACATTCTTCCCTTATGTTTTGGGGAAAAGGTCCCATGTTGACTTATTTTCAATATGATCCATATCCTCATTCATAGAACATATCCATATAATGTGTTTAGTATCCTCAAAAAATGATTTTTTTTTTCAATATGAGAGATAATAGATTTCTAATTTTTAAACCTCAACTTTATTCTATTTTAGATAGATTCATTTGGTTATCAAATTTTAATCTTCATCTTATCTAACCTGGTGTATCCTAATCTCAAATTAAATTTTCTAGTTCTACATGTTTCTTCACCTTATAATATTTATGTTTATTATCTTTATCAATTTTCTAATTAGAATAAATATTAGTAACATGTGGTTCATTTATATCTTAGTCCTCACCGCTCTTCTCATAATTCCACTTTCTATATTTATCGGAATAATAAAAATAAAATTCATTTGTGTTGTGAGTGGGTTCCCTAGACCCAAATTGTTTATGTACTTTGATTAACACTACATGTATACAATTTGATATATACATGTGGTTATTTTTATCATAATAGTATTGATACTTATGTATCCACAATTTACATGGTAATGACTTTAGATTACATGTCGTTCAAAATGTTATAACAGTTCCTAGTAATAATGATAAACTCAAGATATTATGATAGAAATCTTAAATATATTTCCAATAGTCTAGATACATGATACTTATAGGACACGAATGATGTATGGTTATCTGGTGTTTGGGTTCATAAGCATTGATTCTCCTTCTCATGAAGTTCTCACTTGATGATCTTGAGTATATTTCATCATGAGGATTGACCCTCCAATAGGAACACCATATATTTTAGTTTCCATTGGTTGTTCTTATCTACGAACAGGTGTATTGGTATGTAGACATGATATTTTTATCAATTTTTACAGTTAGATCACATACTTTGATGGAAGGAAAAAACTATGACATTGAATTCATGGAGAGGTATCTTTTTTTGGGTGCACCGTTGGTGGTATGACATTGGTTCAATGATCAAAATAGAATTTTTCACTTTCGGGTTGAGGAAGAGATATATGATGGTGAAAATTTGACAAGGATGGTAGTAACTTCATTAAATATATTTCCATTCTACAAGAAGTTAATTTCATCCATTAAGGTCACGAAATATATAAATCAACAAACTGATGATGACACAAGTGTGCATCCTGTTTTATGAGATATCACAAGATAAGGAGATTATATTACCCAGAGTGTGTTCGTAGGAGGTTGTCATATCTTTGAAATTATTTATATTCTTAGGGGCCATGATATTTTTATGTAATACACTCTTTTTCATTGGTTTGGAATCATTGCTATCGAGATAATGACCTAAAGGGTCACACACTAAGTGTATCCACAAGTTCCACCTATTATAATGAATACGAGTTTAGGATGAAGGTGGACACATGTTTTGGGCTAGTGAACATCAAAGATTGATCAATCATAGGTAAAAATAATTTAATTATATTATTCAAGTTTATTAAAATGATGATTGAATTTATTTCTCTAGGTATTCATAAGTTTTTTATCATAAAACTAAATATGGGAAAATATAATTTTTTTGAAAGAACAAAGGATATTAAAGGTTCATTAAATTTTTTAGGGAGATTAGAGTCTAATGTAATAGTTTTTATTTTATCACATAACATTTTATAGTTTTCCAAGTGAGTGATAATGTATTTTTTACACTTATTACAAGTTTATTAAATCATACATGTGTGCAAAGGTCTAAAATGAAGGCTATTACTTTATGAGGAATTAAGTTCAATTTTGGAAATTATAAACTAGGTATAAATGCTAATTTTATACTCTTGAATGGTAATCTCTACCATTTGGATGAATTTAGTGATATAATATATCCTCTTATCTCTTATAAAGTTCTTAGAAAGAGATTTTGAAGGAAGAATAAGATCGGACCAATCCTATCTTCTTGATCAAGTCCACGTTCTTCACGCGATCCAAGGGATATCATAAACCTCTTTAATTTCCTATGCTAGAAACCAGGAAAAATTGGTCAATGATCCAAGAAATGTGGTTCATGTGTCGAAGATATGTAGGATTCCTATATTGGTGCCTTTAATCCATGACACATCGATGGTGAGTGAATCAAACCGACGACTTCAAATGAACAAGGTACAATTAATGATGTCATTCAAATTTATTTTTTATGATTAATTTAATTACACATGATATTATAAGAAATCTTAGAAAGGGGTTTTTTGTATTCACTATTTTTAACATGAATCCAAACCTAAGAAATTATAATTACGCATTTTCCATCCTTCTGTTGCGCCTCAGGTTCTTTTAAATGGTATTAGAGTGAACGTATAATCATTTAATATGAAATATTTAAAATTTCAATTAAATTTTATATGATTTAGAAAGAATATTATGATATAGAACCAACTCAACTAATGGCACATCGATTTGAGTTCACATCACCAAGATATGGTTGATCGAATATCTACAAGTTTTTCATAAAAATTGTGATAGAAATTAAAGTTTTAAATTTCTTTTCTTCATTTTAATAGATCTTGGTGTGATGGATTTTTAAATGGAGCATGATATGAGTGAATTTAATTTTAGCTAGATATGCCATAATCTGATTGGGTTAGTCTTTTGGGAATACAATCTTTCTTTGGATGATTGATTTAGTTTCCAAAAATTTAAAAAATGGAAAAAATATTCCCTTGGAAGCTTGTTCAAATATTCCCCTAGAAGCTTTCTCGTGTTTAAAAATATAAAAAATTTGGAGAAATATTCCCTTGGAATCTTAGTTATATATATATAAGGGCCCAAACCTTAATTTATCCTTTTATATTATATATATATATATATATTATGTCCTTTAAATAGATTCCCAATTATACTTAGGTTACACCGGTATAGTTCGGGTCCGACCAGCCTGACCCATCCCTTTCCCTAAAATAAATTTTCAATGAAATTATTTAAGTCTTAATGGAATAGAAAAATAATAAAAAATAATTAATTTAATTTAATTTTCGAGGAGAAAAAAATTATTTCGGGTGTTGTAGGAAGTATCAAAAATAAATTAAATTTATTTTAATTAAATTTAACACATTAAAAATACCCTTGAGTTTAATTTTAGAAAATGTAATTTTTATTATTTAATATAAATTAATGCTGAATAATCATGAGCTGAGACCGAACCATTAATGTTTAGTTTAGTATTTATTTTATTTAATTATTGTGTTTAATTTTTCAAAAATGCAATAATTATTATATTTTGATGATTTTCTCATCATCCCTCTATCTTTAATTTGTATAAGGGTCTGTGTGACCACATTTATGTGAAAAAATGTAATTTTGAACCCGAAGTTTCCCTCACCTATGTGTGAGTATGAATTATGAAGATTATAGGAGTTTTTGGAAAAGCAGTTTGAGTCAAGACCCGGTGTAAAACAAAAAAATAAATTGAATTTATGGGTGCTACAATTCAAGTCAGGTATTAACTTACAGAATTCCCCTAGAGTGTCAGTTAATCCATTATTCACTCAATTGATTAAACAATATTTAATGACTCATAATCTTGGAATTATTTATTTATTTTATCAGGTACATGGTTTTTTTTGTATTTATTACGCGTGATGACATAGTAAAATAATGTACAAGCATGCAATGGTAAAATAAACATGTGGGGTGAATGGTTTCAATTTAAAACCATGGCTATGTTGTGAGGGCGATCACATAGAACAATAATGTTAAATAGAAAATGATTTCATTCACCAAGATTAAATTACCAAATAAATCAAAGAATATATTAAGTAATTAAATGCCTTCCATTACATGAATTTGGACACAACTGATTGTTTGAGGTGATCATCCCCAATATTTGAGGGTATATATTACTAATGGGGAGTGTTTATGATAGTGGTGGGTGGAATTAACTGAATTTGGATGAAAATTATTAGTCATTGCTATATTTTTTCAACTCTAGAGGTAAAGAGTTAAGCAATGAAAAGTAATTCTTTACAAGATATGGGAATCCACTCAATAGATCAAGGGGTTACAAGTTAATGTGGTTGGATAGAAAAACTCCAACAATGAAATTCTACTATTATTTGTGTAGCCGCAGCTTGTACACTACATGGAGAGGATTCAATGACCCTTTCCACTAAAATACTCAAGCGACTGAGTATTTAGAATATAATATTTGATGGCTACTAGGATTTGATAAAATAGTGGGAGATATTGAAAATTAATAATTTAAAAATGACTACTGGTAATCAACATAAAGTACTAATATACTATTTTTAATTGTTCTAGATCAAATCGAAACCACCACCGATTCAATTTCACTACAAAAAATATTGGATAAAGAAAATATCATGACCAACCATAACTTATAGGAGTGGTAGAGGTACTTGCACATTGTATTATTCCAAGTGAGTAAGATTTATGTGATGGATTCCTAACTTCCTGTAGACCTTCCTTGAGGAGAAATAAAGCTGTATAAACATAAATATAAGAATCATATTGATGATGATCTAGATGATCAATGCTTCATTATAATGACCCAAATAGTTATGAATAAAATTACCCTTTGATTTAATTAAATGTATTATGGATATAGAAGACACATGAAATTCTTTTGTTTATTATATCTTGTTGGATTTAAATGACTCTTAAGTATCATTTCCATTGACAATATATCTTTTAAATAGTGATCTCATGACTAGTATAAATTTAGGGTTTTAACAAATCCTTTTGGCAGAGAAAAAGGAAGTGATAGAATCAACCAGTAGGATCATTCCCTATGAATCCCATTTATCTGAGATACTGAGGGAGATAACATTTTTGGGATTTTCCCCAGACCAATCCCAATATGAGATCCAACAACTTAAGCATGATTGAAACTGTTTACGAAAGAATTTCAAGCTCATCGAGATCACGGACCAACCCATGTTCACCGAACAACCCCATGAAAGCCCCACTATCGCACACATTACTCTTAGGGAATATGCTAGTGTAACAAATTGATATGTAAAAATTCCCTAGAATTATGATTATTTACATTATTTTTGTATATAATAATGAATATACTTTCATTCTATTATTGTTACTTTATAAATGATTTTAAAGTAGAAATAGTTTTTTGGTTAATATTCAAATTCAATTAAAAAATATATTTTTAATGAATTAATGTATTTTATAAATAAATAATATTATAATAAAATATTATTATTAAATTACTTTTATTAAATATAAATGTACATATAATTTTTATGAAGTCAAAAGTAATTTTTATTAAATTTTAAAAACTTCTTTTTCAAAAGATGTCAATTTTCATTAAATGTCATTTTTTATTTTAGAAATTAAAATTTATATATTTAGAAAATTATTTGGATAAAATTAATATTAATTTTGGAATAGGTATGTTTAAATTATCCAATGGTGAATTTTTCATAATTTTCCGAGACAATTGAATTTTTGGGTAAAAATTAAATATCGTATAAATATACGAGGTATTTTATGACTTCATAATGGCCCAATAATGATTTAATAAATACTATAAAAGTTATATTATAAAAAATATATGTTTTTAATTTTAAATAATTTAATTTTAAGTTTATTTGACTTATTTTATAAATCCTTAGCGAATCCTCCAAAACATATAATATATTTTAATATTTTAAAATCATTTCCTTGAAAGTATGACTCACATCCACATATGTAAGGGAAATATTTTAATATATTTGTCCCTTAGCCTTATAAAATAATGAATACCACTCCCAATTTCTAGAAATCATGGGAAAAAACCATGGTATGGTTTTTGGTTTTGAATATTTTATTATGTAGTGTCCAAAACCAAAATAATAAAGAAATCCACCTCCTTTCTAATATAAACCCACCCAATATCCCATTTATCTTTACTAAAACTCTTTGAAGATAGACCACCCTATTCACCCTTCTCCCTATAGTCCTCCAAAGGCATACCCAAGCTCCCAATCCCAAGCCTTTGTAATACCATATCCATGTATGGGATCTCCCTCTCTCCTTTTTCTTTGAGCACCTCTTTTATGTCATGCCTTTTAATTTCCATTTTATTGATTTGGGATATGTTATTACATAACTAATTACTATAAATTTTATGTATAAATTATGTTATATTACTTTCACTCCCATTAATCCCCCCTATGATCCTTTAATCCCACCAGTTACTATGCCAAAATTCTGTAAGGGATCTTTCACTTTCCTCTTTTATCAAGCACTCAATTTGGGATATGCCTTTTAATTTCAATTTTCAAATGTTGGGATATGTTCATACATACTCCCCATACTTCCCATTTTATTTATAAATAATTATATCTTCCTTCCACTATCATTAGTCCACTCATGATTCCTTATATACACCTGTTACCATGTCGGAATTCCATAAGGGATTTCTCTCTCCTCATTCCCATTAAAGAACTTATTTTATATTATGCATCTTAAATTACATATCATATGTTTGGATATTATGTTACATGATATACTTACTATAAATTTCATCTATAAATTATTATAGACCCTTTTATCTCTCATCAACCAATTTTATGAATTTTCTTATGACGTTGTTATGCTACCGAAATTGGACCTTGATCTTCTAGGCCAAAATCATCATGTAGTGAATACCATACCCATTCCTCTATCAAGGGTATCCAATTTTATTCACATATAATTTTTGATTGATTAATTTCATGTATGTATTACACATTACATTATCATGGAATAAATTATGATTTTGAATGAATCCATGTTATATGATCTATGTGGCACACTTAAGCATGAGATTGAAATGATTATGAAGGGTGCGCTCTGATAGCGCTCCAATACATTGGGTAATGTTTAGTATCATGATAATTAATGTTGGGATAGGGTTTTACCTGATTCCTTTATGGGACTTTTTTCCACCATGTTGGGATAGGGGTTTACCTGATTCATTTTTGTTTATGATGAAGTGTTTTAAGTTGTTACCCCATTTCCATGTTATGATTATCATGGTATATCATGCCTTTATATTCATGGTCCTTCATGACTCATTGATATGACTTATCTAACATTAATTATTTTCCTCATTTTATTCCATGTTTATTCACTTACTGGGGTTTATATCATTCCCCTTTCTTATGTATGTCCTTAGTTTATCTCATGCAGTGTTAAGTACGAAGGAATGTTGTGGTCACATAAAAGATGTTTTCAATAAATATGTTGTTGTATTTAATATTTTAAGTTGTTATGTAATGTTCCTAAACCCCAAATACACTAGTCCTATCAATCCTCAGATTAGTATTAAGTGAACTTTTATGTAATAAATCATGTTTAAATATGAAATAAAGAGTACGGTTTTTATATTCATGTTGTCATATATGTCCAGTGAGATGAAGAAAATTCTTGAGGACAAATATTTTTTTTCTAAATATCATCTTATCTCCAAGATTTATACTAGTAGAGAGTTAGTAAAGAATGATATGAGATATAAATTGATCTGTATAGATGCAATCTAGCATAAGGCAATCAAAAAGGACCTCATGTACAAAAGTTGATCGGGTAAATTGAGAGATTGGATACCCTTGGGTTGAAACTGAACTAAAAACTTGAAACTAATATCATTATTTCTTCTATACTATATAGTTAATCAACATTAAGTTTTAATTATAAAAAGAATAACATGAATAATGTACTCCCAAATTTTCTATCTCCAGTTCACCAAGATGATATGAATATAAAGAATTCAAACTCTTCAGTCCTTATGGTGAGCAAGTGGGGGAAAGGCGTGGATAAAATGTCAAGGTATAAGTCTAAGTAAAATAAACTGATGCATCGCCCTTCCATGAAGCCAAATATAAAGAGGGAGAGAAATAATAAGTAAGTCTACATTCATTTTGGTAAGAAAGGAAACTAGAAGAATAATTATAGAACTGGGAAGAAGAAGAAAGTTGATGCTTATTCTTTATGTATATTTGTCAATGAATTCAATATGTCTATTTCTTTAAGTTAGGTATTGGATACTACATGTGTCTCACACATTTTTATTTGAATACATGAACCAAGTAGATTCAATGCAATTTAAAATGGGGAAGTATATCTCCGAGAAGCAAATGGTTCCAGACTAGTAGCATTAGTAGTTGGAGATTATCATATTAATTTTCCCAGCGGGATAGTTTTTATACTAAATTACTATTATTATGTACCATCTGTTACCAAAAACCTAATATCCATGTTGATTTTAGACACTATGGGATTTTATTTCAAATTTGGAAATAAATTTCGTCTTATGTATAAGGATAACATATGTTATGGTATGGAAGATCTTAATAATGGGTTTTATATACTTGAACAATAAAAATCATGTACTGTAAATAAATGAAAAATCCAGTGAGAATGACTCATTTCCTACCCTCCTATGAAACTTTAGGCTAGGTCATTAAAATGAGAAGTGTTTAAAAAAAATTACATCATGAATGTTATTTAGACTCTACTGAGTTAAAACCCTTTGATGTTTTTCATGCTTATTTAAAGGGATAAATAACCAAATAACATTTTAGTGGGAAAGGAGAAATAGATAAATTACCATTATAATTGGTTCATACTGATGTATGTGGTACATTTCTAGTAAAGTCAAGGAGTATTTTTTATTAATTCATTACTTTTATAGATGACTATAGTATATATGGATATATATCCATAATGTTTAAGTCAGATTCCTTTAGCATGTTTAAGGAATTTCAGAATAAGGCAGAGAGTCATCTTGGTAAGAAGATGAAGAAACTCCACTCAAACCATGGTGGAGAATATATTAACCAAAATTTCATGGATCATTTAAATGAGTGTGGGATAATTTCTCCACTCACTCCTCCTTATACACCTCATCGTAATGATGTTAGTGATAGGAGGAGTCAACCCCGCTTTATATGGTCCGATAGATGATGATTCATAAAACTCTACCATTATCCTTTTTAGGATGCCCACTATAGATTTGGAATATACACTAATTTGGGTACTAACTAAAGTAGCGTATGGGATTATGTATGAGTTTTAGTGTATAAACAAACTCAATCTATCTTACATAAATGTATGGGTATGTGAGGCCTTTGTTAAGACTATACCTACAGAAAAATTAGCATCCCAAAGGACAAAGTGCATCTTTATAAATTATCCTAAAGATATATAATGATATTAACTACATTACCCTTCTAATAAAAGTTTAATTCTGGGGAGATATTCCACATTTCTAGAAATAGAACACATTTAAAAGGGAAATTATGGGAGAAAGATTGAATTCAATGAATTTTATGCTCCATATGCACAAGAGTTGGTATGAGAACAACTCATAAGAGAAAGTGGGAGAAGAATATGTTTCTAAGACACAAGTACTTTATAGGTCTACTAGACTGGTTAGAGAACCATGAAGATATAGTTTTATTATAACTAATTCAGCTGACACATTACTCCAAGAGAATGTTGAAACGGTAATCTAAAAGGGATTAGTAGATGGAAAGGATGCTTCTAAATTAAAAGAAGCCATGTATTCTAACAGGGGGCCCATGTACCAAAATAAAGTTTGAATTTTGGTTGACCAACTAGATAATGTAAAACCTATTGTGTGAAAATGGATATTCAATAAAAAAATTTATATAGATGGTAATGTGAGAACCTATAAGACAAGGCTAGTAATGAAGGGTTTTAGAAAACATCAAGGTATCAACTGTGATAAAAAATTCTCACTAGTAACTATGCTAAAATCCACATGAATATTACTTTTAATAATATCCTTTGATTATTATGAAATTTGAAAAATGGATATCAAAACTTATTTTATAAATGGATGTTAGTTGAAGATATCTATTTGACACAACCTTAAGGTTTCATTATGTCAAATAGTTCCAATAAATTATGCAAGCTTCAGAGATCCATTTATGGATTGATGTTGGAATCACGATCATGGAATGTTTATTTTGATGAGTCCATAAGAGAATTTGGTTTCATTAAGAATAAAAGTGATCCATGTGTCTATAATAAGGTCAGTGAACATGCCATCACTTTGCTAGTATTATATGTTGATGACATATTGTTAATGGGAAACTATGTGAAAGTCTTACATTTAGTGAACACTTGGTTAAATGAATGCTTCTCTATGAAATACTTAGGTGCATTAGCCTATATTTTATTGATTAAGATCTATTGAGATAGATCTCAAAGGTTTCTTGGGCTAATTTAAAGTAGAAACATTGAAAAGTTACTGAAATGGTACAATATGGAATAATATAATAGAGTATTTATCATGAAAAAACCCATTGGGACCCACCTGGCTGGTGATAACTAGAGTGTGACTACCCCAAACCCACCTACAATAGGCCAGGGGGTGGTTACCAACACTAAGTAGGCATAACGGTCACAAATGAGGCATTATCCTATGGTACCTATAATCACACACACATATCCAATCCCATAAAAAAACTAAAATATAAAATAAAATAGATACCAAATGCATGCATACATGTAAATCCCATAATCAGAGTATAACAAAATACTAAATTGATAATCATTGAATATAAGACCACAAAAAACTGTAAAGAATTCTAACCCGATAGAAAGTGGGGGCTATAGAAAATGTGAATCCTCTTACAAACCATGGTATTTCTAGCCCAAATCAAAGATCCATATTCTCTCAATCCACTGAGAACCTCGCTGAATGGTCGGTCTTCTGTATAAGAAATGACACAAGTAGGTTGAGCCCATGCAGGGGAGAGTATAAAAACACCTAGTATGACACTCCAAAAATCCCCAATAATAATGAATCAAGAGTAGTCACTTTATCACAGAATATATCAATCATAATATGATACATATAGTAAAACATCTAGATATACTCATAGTAGACACACAATCTCATGGTAAGGTCACAACTGTATTTCCATCCTAGTATTTCTAATCAATGGTTTTATATAACACTCTTATGGGAGAACACAATCCATGAGTTAGATAGTACTTATGGAGACTATCCAATATTTCATGATAGTTGGGTATTTCTATAATAAGTATGAATTGGAAGTCAGAAGAGGATGATATACAAATGGAGATCACACCTAGTTCTATGGTTTATACCAATAACACAATCTAGATTAACTATCTACGTAGGTAATCAAAACCTATGTAGTGTTGGTCATGATGATTCCAATATCCCTACATAGGGCTAATTATTATAGAGGATCTCACTCTAGGACTCATATATGGATTCTAAAAACTCTATACAAACTAAAGTTCCTCTGATGGGATCACCATCCTATACATTGGAAATGTTTCTATAATAAACTCTTAGGAAATGGATCAAGGGAATGAACCATAACGAAACTTTTCCAAGATGATGGGAACATGGTCTCGAATCCATCTTTGAAGAAGTACACTATGTGTACTATATGTGCAAGGAGTGTCTCTTCATCACTGGTTCTACCTATGTATCACGTCTTGTGCCTATTTCCGTGACCTTTTACACCAAGTCATGCCCATATAATTGGATATGTCTAAGTACTTGGATCTTCCCATATACTTTGTGCATTTTCGTGTTCTTGGAAATTTACTCACAGAGAAAATGTTGAGTCACCAAGTTAGATCACACACTGTGTGACACTTTTCACATGTCGTGTGATACTTATCTCCTCTAAAAAAAACCCTAGCGCCATAGACAAGGCACCACATGGTGTGTATTCCCATATTACATGATGTGTATATCGTAAATTTCTATAACTCATGGATCTATCTCACTCATCACCTTATACCCCTTTATCCTCCAATCCATCCATGTATCAATCCAGTAATAAAGGATTTGTTCTGTATGAGCCTTGCTACCATCATTCACTGGAATCTGGCCGTCTGAATATCATGAGAAAAACCTTCTCTCACATCTCTCAGTCATTGCATGCCAAACCAATGAAAAGAACTCATATCTAGTTCTAATACATCATAATAGATCAATCACATCGCCACCACAAACTCAGATATGTGGTAATAATCTATTTCACCAAGAAACGAGTGTGAAATGATTGATTGTCGAGTATTTTTTAAACCACTGGCCAAAGATAACATCAGCAATGAATGGATGAGGAATGGGGGAAGAAGTGAACAAAACAAAAATGTAAGGAAAAAACCTTTTCCAATTTTCATGTTGTCCATGATTCGTTTCTAGTATAATGATGAATAAAGAGATAAATAATCAACAATAAAAAACATCAATCTCGAATAATATCTTACCTAAACTGACAAGACGCTCAATCCATGAATCAATTCATTGGTTTATTGAATTGATTTTTTCATTGTAAAATTAAATAGGGATAAATCCATATAAAATAACATACTAACTCTATATTAATCAATTACTGATGAAGAAAGAATATGTGTTGTAGTTGTTGGTGTGATCCTCGATTTCCATTGGCACACCAATCACCAAAAATGATCTATCGATGTTCATCCATGGAAACTTATCAACTTAATCCTTTATGAATCTTAAATTTTATGAGTTAAACCCTAATTTTTTTATATTGGTTTATATAGAATTTTATTAGGTTTTTGTGTCATCGAATAAAAATAAATAAATTTATTATTTACACCTGTGATGAATTTTTTATAATATCCTAATTACGAAAATAATTATGTTGTGCCTAGGGTAAAAATATAGCTGTGATCTCAATGGTATCCTTAGATTTATGATTTGAGTCTCTTTTTGGGATTTAGTATACTTTTTGAAGAAAAATGTGTGGCCATTCAATTAATATATTTATAATTTTTCACATCTCAATTCAGGGATCACCGGGCCTCAGAATTATGCTCCATCTCAGTGCATGGTCTCAAAAACATTACTAGATATATTTGAAGACTTTATATATTAAAAAAAGATATGTTACATTATCCTCACCTTAGATATTTACATCCTGAAAATCAGAAAAAACTACATGAAGAGATATGGGTACTAAGAAAGCATATGGGCCTCCCACTCCCAAGTACTCTCCTAAAGATTCCCATTCTACCACCGGACACACACTAAGGGAATTTATCACCCATAGGGGATATTCTCATGCCAATGCTCAATATATACTAGTTACTACACAAAATTAGATACATCCTTAATGTCCAACTCTCCCCAATCAATAACATGTGATGGGTCATGCATGTACCTCTTTATCTATGAAACGTGGAAGAAATCATGTACCTAGTATAACTTTGTGGGTAGATCTGAGCAGTACACCAACTTACCGACCTATAAAGGGATAATGAATATTGGATAGATCTTTACACCCCGTCTAAATATCTACAACCCATGTTGAGGTAAGACCCATAGGAAAACATGGTCTTACCCCTTGAACTACAAAGTACTTTGTCGTCGGTCCCCATAAGACATTGAATGGATCTATGTAGTCCTCATCCACTTCTGGATAATCTAAACCTTCTCTGTTATGGATCTTACCAACTTTGGGCCCATTAGTGTTGACTCCCCTAGGTTGGTCCAGCATATTGGTGACCTATAGGGTCACTCGTACAAGGCCTCAAATGGTGCCACACCGATGGTGGAATGGTGATTGTTATTGTATGAAAACTCTAATAATGGTAGGTGATCTTCCAAACTATGTTCAAAGTCCAACATCCAAGCCTACATCATGTCCTCTATGATCAAATGGTATTTTTAGTCTTTTCTTCTGTCTGGGGATGAAAATTAATGCTTCAATGTGACTCCCAAAGGATTCCTATAATCCCTTATGTAATCAATATGTGAAGAGAGCATCACATTCAGAAACAATCGTTAAGTTAACTCTATGAAGCCATACTATCTTCTAGACATAGAGTCATCCCAATATCTCTATTTAAATCTTCTCTAATATATCTAGGAAGTGGTCCAACTTGGTGAGTCGATCTATGATCACCCAGATGGAATCATGTCCTCTAGACATCCATGGAAGCCCCATCACTAAGTACGTAGATATATGATCCCTTTCCTACTCTAGAACCTCAAGGGGTTGACCAAGACACATTTGAAAATGGTGCTCAACATTCACTTACTGACAAGTAAGGCATCGAGAGACAAACTATGAAACTCCCTTGTTCATCCCTGGCCACCAAAATTGATTTTAGAGGTTCTAGTACATCTTCACCACCCTTGGATGTACTGCCAAAAGATATATATGAAACTTACTTAGAACCTCCTCCTACAACATCACTAGTACCATTATGCTACCTCTGAAGAGGTTAAAATTCTACCAACCTTTATAAAATCCTTTAGGATCACATCCAGTGGATATTTAAGTACATATGGTCTCAAAGTAGTTATCTCCATTCTAAACCTTCCTAAAATGTTACATAAGTAGTGAGGTAACAACTATCGACCGTAGGTAAGTTACACCATCTTCATCAATAAAGGAAAAAACCATGAGGACAACTTCTCAGATGCCTCACCTAGCAACTGAAAAAAAATATCTCTTGCTGAGATCATTGACTATCATGTTCCCCTTCCTAGGATTATATAAAATATTGAAGTCATAATTCTGGAATAACTCTAGACATCACTATTGTATCAAGTTAAGATCTTTATGATGGAATGTATACTTGAGACTAGTGTGGTTATAATAGAAAATTAATTTATCACATATAAGGTAGTATCTCCACACTTTTTTGCAAAGACTTCTACTTCTAGATCAAGATCATGAATCATGTATTTATGATCATTTTTTCTCAATAGATGTTAACCATAGGTAATTACCACCTACCTCTGCATCATAACACAACCAATCCTATTCCCTGATGCATCACAGAACACTACATACTCAACACTCTCTTCTGATAATCTCAAGATGGTAGAGCTCTTCAATATTCACCTCAAATCCTAAAAATCTAGTTGGAACCTCTCTATCCACACAAAAGGATGCCCTTATGGCTCAAATCTATCAAGGGAGATGATATCTTGGAGAAATTGGATATGAATTTGTGATTGTATCCTACCAACCCAAGGAACATATGCACCTCTGTCACAATCTTAAGTGGCTCCCAAGCTAACACCGCCTCAACCTTCACCGGCTCTACTGCTACACCATTTTATGAGATAACATGTACCAAAAAGTATAACTCATGAATCTATAACTGGAACATAGATAGATTTTTATAAATATAGGGCTTCCTAGTTTGAAACACTAAGTCTGAAAAATACCATCCTATGAATGTTCTCCAACTACACCTCCATCTCATGAAGCTCTTTGGGAGCCATATGATATGTTGGAATAGATATCAAGGCCACCCCTAGGTGTATATAAATTCATAATCCTATATCTCAGTAGGGAGGTATTCCTAGAATAACCTTGAGAAATATGTACTTGTACTCCACCACCGTTGTAAGAAACTATAATATCATAGAATTCACTAATAAAAGAGTCCTGCTAGAAAACTGGTGAATAATTGGCTTCACCCACCAACATGTGAGCCCATCCTGAACCATCTGTGTTTCCTTTTCACCCAAAAAGGAAAACCTTATCCCATCACTATGGACATAATGTATCCTCCACCTAAAATAGTTTATATTGGCATGAACTGTAGATAACTCATCCATACCTAATATGAATAATAAGTCTTCATTGCTACTAAAAATATATCCCAAAAGAAACTCTTGCCTACAAGAGTTAGGTCACACCGATGACAAAGGTGTGTGATCACTAAGTCACCTACAGTAGGAGTTTCAAAGCACAAATGTCGAGATAAGGGCTTAACCAGAATCTCTAAGTCTTGAACTAGATAAGTAGAAATAAAGGAGTGGATATCACCCATTTCTATCAATACTACTTATAAATTATAGAAGACACAGATTTTACCTCATATCATACCTAGAGCCACTGATTCATAAGCCTCAACTGCATGCAATTGTCCTCGCCCCTAACCACCACCTCCTTGATCCTGGTGGGGGCCACCTGGTGGTGGTGGTGGTAACAATTCAAAACGCCGGCCACCTCCAACTTCTCTCCCAACTCCTCTTCCACTTATTCCACCATCCTGACGGTCTTACTCCTGTTTATGCCTCTACATAGGTGGCCCATCCACTACCTCTCTATTAACCACACATCGGATTAGGAAATATCATGAAAGATATCCTTGACCATCACAAGGGTAGCACTATATCTCTCTAGGATGACAAAATCAATCATGTGAACCTTGATCCATAAAACCTCTGTCTTAGGATCACCTCTTTAGATTTATCACACATTCAGGTCCATGTGTTGGTCATCAGTTGCCTGCTGCCGAAGTCTCAACTCCCGTGTTCCCACTATAGGCAAAAACTATCTATGTCTACTTATCTAGGAAACACTCAACCACCAAAGCATGCTCCAAATCACCAAAATATGTATGAATTTATAGAGGTATCATGTTGGCTCAAATTTATCTACATAGTCCTTTCTTGAAGGTTTATGCCTGAGATAACTAATCATGCACCATATTCATCAAGTACCAAGAAATGTTGGTGAACCTCGATGAATACTCTACCATAGTCATACTACCCTTATAAATTTATAAAATCTCCTTCATGCATAAAACCTAAAAATAATTTGAATAAAACTTTTATTTGAAAAGGATCTTGAGATCTGAACCTGAAAAGGGCCGCCTTATCATAAGACTAGGTCACTAAGACCCACTATCATCCATTATATCCATGTAGAAGGATCAATTATAATACCAAAATCTAGTTTGTTGGTATCCAGATGAGAAGAAAGACTACTATAATTTCCTCAAGCTAGTCCTCTGCTGAATGGGGGTTTGGATCACCTCAAAACTTGAGGGGTCTCTGAAACTGAAACTCATGTAGCACACTTAGAATGTGCACCTCAACTGGTGTCACTACTAGTGAAATATGTTGCTCAACAGGTGGTAGTAATACTAGTGCATGTCCTGGAGGTATCACCTCTTGAATAGGTCCATGTATCGAAGCCTCATCACTAAGGGCATCATCCTAATGATCCTACTACTGAATCCAAGATGGAAAACATCATGGGGCATCCTAAAATAGAAAAGATGTACCATGGATAATGAGTATATCTAGAGAGATTACTCAATAAGGACTTGAAAACCAAAACCCATTCTTATATGATTCATGTGAACAAGTTTTTCCCCCATAACCAATGCCTACATGTACCTAGTTGACAATCAAAGAGTTAGAGACCTAGTGAATGGATATGTCGGCCACAACACTAACACTAGAGTCCCTATCCTGAGAACCAAACTTGAAACACTTAGCATTGTTTCCATAAAACCCAAATCAATATCATTTCTAGAAAAACTCCAAAACTTGGGTCCTAAGGTGAGACACTCCTCTGATACAACTCTGTCATGATCCAACCTACTAGGGCCCTCCTGGCCGATGATAAGCTGAGTGTGACTATTCCAAGACCTCCTCCAGTGGTATAGGGGCTATAAAATAGCACCAAGTAGGAATAACACTCACATGGGAGTCCTTATAATGAAATACTTGTACTTACACACACATATACAAGCCCATACAATGCTTTAATGTAAAATGAAACTGATTCCAAATGCATGAATATGTCTAAATCCCAAAATCACATTATAAAAAAATACTATAAAGTGATAAGGGACAAATAAAATCCTATAAAAAACTATAAAGAAGTATAACCAGTGGAAGGAGGGGAATATAGTCAAATGTTACTCTTGGTATGAACCACGGTTTTTTTAGACCAAATATAATCCTTATCTATTCTTGGCTTATCAAAAACCCCATCAAATGACTGGTTATCTACATACGACATGACACATGCGAGCAGATCCCATGAAGGGTTGAGTATAACAATACCTAGTAGGAAACCTCGAAATCACTAATCCTAAATCATCAATAGTATTTATCTCATCATAGGATATGATAATCATAATATGATACATACAATAATACATCCATATATACTCGTAGAAGAGACACAGTCTCAAGGAAAGGTCACAACCATATTTCCATCCTAGGATTCCTAGTCGAAGGTTACATATAACACTTTTCTTAGAAAAAAAACTCCACAAGTGATATAGAACTAATGGATTCCATCCGATATTTCATTCTCATTGTGTCTTGGAACAAGAATCATACACTAGAAGTTCGAAGAGAACGATACACATTTGGGGATCACACTGAAGGTCATGGGGTATAGAAACAACCTAATATTTATTAACTCTCTAAGTAGGGGATCTAAGTCCATGTAGTGTTGGTCATGCCAATTCCAAGAACCCAACCAATGGATGATGATGATGGATAATCTCACTATGAACCTCACAAAGAGATTCCAACAACTCTATCTAGAACTAAAGTTCCTCATATGGTATCACCATTCTATACATAGGACATGATTCCATAATAAACCCTCAGGGAAAGATCAAGGAAACCAAAACAAATGAATATTTTACAAGATTATGGGGATAAGGGATCCAAGACATCTTTGAAGAAGTAAAAAGTATGTACAATAAGTATATGGAATGTCTCTTAGGCATCAGGTCTACCCATTTATCACGAAATGTGCCCAGTTCTGTGTCCATGTACACCTGTTCATGCCCGTGTACTTGGTCGTGTCTACGTACATAGATCTATTATGTACTCCGTGCCTAGATATGCGCCAAGTCATATACTCCAAAAGAAAATGATAATTATCTAGGTTAGATCAAATTTTGTGTGACACATGTCACACACCATGTGATACTTATCTCCACTGCAGAAACCCTAGTTCCACAACCAAGGCCCCACACTACATGTATTCCTGGATTACACACTGTGTATATCAGGAATTTATAAAACCCATACATCTATTTCATGCATTTTCATTCACCCCTTCAACCTCTAATTCAGATGAGAATCATGTTGGTAATCAAGGATATATTCTGGCATAACCATTCCATCACTGCTCGCTGGAATCTATCCATCTGATTCACATAGGAAAATCATTCCATCACATCTCCCAATTATCGCATTCCAAAGATCATGCAAAGAACATTGATCTGGTCCCGATCTGTCATTGTAGATAAATCCCATCATCAATCCAATCCAGAATTTGAATTATCAATCTATTACTCCAAGAAATGAGTGTGTAACGATTTATTGCCATATTTTTATCAAACCACTGGCCAAAGAAAGCATCGGTGATGAACGAATGAAGAATGGGATAATAAATACACAAAACAAAAACAAGTGGAAGAGACCTCGTCCAATCATCATATTATCCTTGATTAATTTTTTTATAATGACTAATTAAGAGATATAAATAATCAACAATAATAATCCCTAATCCTGGATAATATCTAACTAATTCTCGCAATATGATCAATCCAAACATAAATTCATGGGTTGATTGATTCATGTTCTTAATAGGAGAATTAAACAAGGATAAATCCATATAAAGCAACATAATACCTTTATGTGTATTGATCTCTAAGGAATAATGAATCCACAATGTAGTCGATGGAAAGATCCTCAATTTTCATTAGCACACTGATCGTCAAAGCTCTATCTTTCGATGTTCATCTATGGAAGATCCTCCACCAGATCCTCTCTCAATCTCCAAGGTTATGAGCCCAAAATTGAAATTTGGTTATAACTAGGTTTCTATAGTAGTTTATTAGGTAACTATGTCATCAAATAAAAATAAATTAATTTATAAATTAATTTATTATTTACACCAACAATGAATTTTTCACAATCTCCCAATGATGACAAAAATTATGTCATGTCTATGGTAAACCCCACACTCTAATAACAATGATTGCATTGGATTTACAATCCAAGACCTCATTAGGGAGTAATTAAACTTTTTCATGAAAAATATGTGTGTTTGAAATTAATATATTTAGTATTTTTTAAATATCAATTTCTGACTCTCTAGGCCTCAGAATCATATGTCGTCTCAGCACCTGGTCCTGAAAATATACTAGATATATTAAAAGTATTTACATGGAAAAAACAGAGATGCTTCATGATTTTTTCATTGTCACATGGAACTAATGTCTCTAAGAACATGTGTCCACAAACATAGGAGGATATTTAAAGAATGAGTATAATCCCATATGCTTCGGTAGTGGGATCTATCATGTATGTCATGATATGTACTAAGTTTGATGTTGCCTTTATTTTAATCATGGTGGGAAGATAACAAGAAAATATATGATTTATGCATTGGGAAGAATGAAAATCAATCCTAAAGTAATTGATACATACAAAGGATATGTTCCTAGTGTATGGAGGAGACGAGAATCTATTCGTGAGGGGATTCACTAATGCTAGCTTCCACATAGATCACGATGATCTAAAATCGTAGTCAGGTTATGTCTTTTTCCTAAATGGTTTTCCAGTGAGTTGGAGGAGATTAAAGCAACCTATGGTTTTTAATTCTACAACAGAAATATGAGTATAAAATGGCTTCTAATACAGCTATGGAAGTAGTTTTTATATGCATATTTTTTTTAAATCTTGTAGGTATACATAGTAGTGTAGACCCTATTACATTATACTATCAGAATACTATGATAGTGGTGATTACCAAGGATCCCAGGTCACACCAGAGGAAAAATCATATAATTCATAAGTTTTATCTCTTGAGAAATTTTATGTAGATAGGTGAATTTTTGGTTAAAAGAGTATCCACATTGGATAACATTATAAACCCCCTGACTAAATCTATATCTTACCAGAATCATGATACTCATGTGAGAGCTAGCGAGTTTTGAATTGTTAGTAGTTGGCTCTAGTTTAAGTGGTAGTGTTGTGAGTGGATTTACAAGACCCAAATCCTTTATGTACTTTTATTACCATTACATGTATATAGTTTGATACATTCAAGTGTTTATTCTTTCCATAATAGTGTTGATAATTCTACATACACTATTTAAATGGAAATGTTCTAAGATTATGTGTCATATCAAAAGTTTATAGAATTTCCCATCTATAATGATAACCACAAAATACTATGAAAGTAATATTAAATATATGTATTATGGTCTAGATACATCATAATGATGGTACACATATGATTTTTGACTATCATGTGTTTGGGTCTCATAATAATTTAGACTTATTATAATGAATTATTCACTTGGTGATCTCGAGAAGACGAGATCATGAGGAATGACCCAAAAATAGGAACACCACATGTTTCAGGATCCATTGGTTGTTAATATCTATAAACAAGTGTATTGGTATTTGGACTTGAGATTGTTTTAAAAGTGTACCATTTGATCACGTACTTTGATGAAAGGAGAAAAGACATGGCATTGAAGTCATGGTGAGGTTTCTTGTATTGGGTATGTCATTGGTGGTAGGGAGTTAGTTTAATGATCAAGATAGAATTTGTTTCTTCTAAGTTAAGGAAGAGATATCTCATGGGCCTAAGTTGGCCAGGATAGTACAACCTTCATTAAATATATGTCCATTGTAAAAGAAGTTAAGTCTTTCTAGTAAGGCTAAGAAATATATAAAGTAATAAAATGATGATAACAAAAGTCTTCATCCTACTTTATGATATATATTGAGAGAAATATATTATATCCACAGAGCATGTTCATAGGAGGTAGTAATAGTTATGGAATTACTTATCTCCTTAGGGGTCATGATGGGTTTATATACTCTAATTTTGGTCTATGGGTTGGAATCACTATTATTGAAATGAGGACCTAGTGGGTCACACACTAAGTGTATCCACAAGTTCCACATGTTCTAATGAATTTGAGTTTAGAATAAAGTTGACCCCATATGCGAGGCTAGTGAATGTATGAGTATGATAGATCACAAGTAAAAATAATTAAATTTTGTTATTAATGTTTTTAATAATGATGATTGAATTTATTTCTCAAGTTATTCACAAGTTATATTATCATAAAATTGGATATGAGAAAATATAAATTTTTAAATGAATATAGGATGTTCAAGGTCCGTTAAATTATTTAGGGAGATTATGCGTTGATTTTATGGTTTTTATTTTATCATGTAACATTTTATAGTGTTAAAATTTATTGATAAAACATTTTTGACATTTATGATAGTTTTATTAAGTTATGCGTGTGATAAAAGTTCAAAAATGAATGTAATTACTTTCTAAGGAACAAATTAAAATTTTGGAAAGTACAACCTAGGTATAAAGATAATTTTAGCCTCTTGAATAGTAAGATACACCATTTGAATGAATTTAGTGAGAGAATATCTCCTCTATTATCTTCTCAAGTTCTTAAATAGATATTATAATGGAAGAAAAAGATTAGATCAATCCCTAATTCTTGATCGAGTTCGTGTTCTTCATACTATTGAAGGGACATCATAAAGCTCTTCAATTTCCCATGTTATAACCTAGGAAACATATATGGATAGTCCATGAGTTTTGGTGTATGTATAGATGATCTAGAGGATTCCTAGATTGGATCCTTTGATCCATGACATGTCAACAGCGAGCGGATCAAATCGAAAACTTCAGAAAAATAAGGTACCATTTACATTGTCATTTGAATTTATTTTTCATTATTAAATTTAATTACATGTGATCTTTTAAGAATCTTGGGAAAGGTTTTTTTTTTCAGATTAAGTGTTTTTAACCTGAATCCAAACCCAAAAAAATTAAATTTCTCTTTTTCCATGCTTCCTCTACATCCCAAGTTCTTTCAATTTGGGTCATTAAATTTAGGTATATTTTTAATTATATTTAAATAATATTATCTAGTTATATTATGAATCTTATTATTCTAGTAAATTTATCCTTTTACATTAGATAAGTATCCATGAAAGATATTTTCCTCATCTTTCTCATCAAACTTTCCCATATTTTTGTTTTTAATCTTCATCAAATATGGACTTCTAAACACTCCAAAGTAGTTCATAGTTTTTTTACAAACCATATATCATAAGAATTATTATTTTAATTAGGTCTCAGTAAAAAACTATTTTAAATATTAAAAACATAGCAAACAACTTCTCCCCAAACAAACACTAACCGATTGAATTCATAAAGCATTATTATTCCAATTTCAACTGGACTTCTTATTAGTTATTTAGGAAACACCATTCTTTTGTGGAGTATAAGGTTAAATTTATTGATGTTTAATCCCTTTATTATCGAGATATGATTCAAAATAATTCTTATTTAACTACCTTCCATTATTAGTTCTCATTTATTTACAAGGACCTATATCTCTCTTTCAGATTACCTTCTAAAAATCATAAAAAACTTATGTACCTTTGATTTGTGATTTATAGTCATCTCATTATTCATTATTGTAAACTCATTAATGAATGTGATGAGGTAAAGGTATAAAATAGTAGATTTATGTTTCATTTATAACATAAATTTTAATGAATTAATTCAAGTGGACTCGTATATTTTATTTCCACTATTTTACATTTTTCTTGAACTGATTCCCCTTTTGGAAGGATTCACAAGAAAAATATATATTTTTTCTTAATTGGGGTATATATCACACAAAATTTACTCTTAATATTTTTCTAAAACTTTTTTTCAAATATGTCCAAGTATTTCATGCGAAATATTATTCTCTTCTTTTTCACTAAGGTAACAAAAATTATTTGGATCACCAATCTGAAAAATATTACTAATTGTTATTTTACCTTTAGTAACGATTTATTCATATTTTATTCTCTTTATTAGAAAAGTGTTTTTTTCCAAAAATAATCTCATTAATTTCATCATAAAGTTTTCTCACACTCAGTAATTTATCTAAGATCCCATCAATAAACATGATATATCTTAACTTCATCTTTTGGGCTTTGATCTCAACTGTTCCAATTACTTTTATCTTTATTAAGATTTCATTCCCAAGAAAAATATAACCACTATCAGGTTATTCAATATTATTTAACACATTGGCGTCTCCAGTCAAATGTGATAAGAATCCATTATCAAGAATCCATGGCTGTATTCTCTTCCAAGCATTAAGATCCTCTTCGAGGATAAGTGGATTTAGACCTTATCTATTCATGGAGTATTTTTTTCCCTAATATAATGTTGATTTTATCTCATAATAATGGGAATTATTCCAAAACATAGTGACTTTTTTCACAATATCTATATATTTTCTCTGAGTAATCAAATATTTTTTGAATAGGTATCTTAGAAATACTTTTATTCACAACTTGTTTCTTCCTAAAAATTCTACTCCAATTCACCGAATAACTCCACATGAATTCATTCCTCCTATAAATCCATGGAATTGAAATAATATATAATAAAATATAGTATATGTGGTCATATTCTCCACATCACCAGAAGTAGCCTTTGAAAATTATTCTTCCATGAAAATTTTGAATTTATATATGAGCTCCATGTTGTTGTTTAGTTATTTTTTGGAAACCTTTTTAATTGTATTTAGGGAAACTTTACTTACCATGTTGTCTCCAATTCACTTTTGATGTAGGGTTACCCATGTCATATTTTATCTCAGCCTACGATTTCCTATATTTTCTTTTAGAACAAGTACTATTAGATAAAATAGATTTAATTATTTTTTGAACCACGATTTTAGTTTATACCTAAGATCATGTACACAATTTCTTTATATGTTTTAGTGAATCAGCCTTTATTTCCACAACCTTATCATAGTAATATATTATTTTTATAAGTGTATTTTGATACTTAAGATAATTTTAGCTATTCAGGTTTCATTCTTATTCCTTTTTAAGAATATACATCTCAAATTATCACAATATTCTATATTGTTCAGTGTTTTTTACCATAAGAAGTTTGATTTCCTCCACATAGTCAATATCCTTATTGTAAAATACATTATAATTATTGTGAAAATAATTCTTATATTTCTTTAAATTTTCACACTCTTTATTTATGTATTTTATTTACCTCTTCTTTTGAGTTTTTTGTTCATGACACACTTCAAGATTATCTTGTAAAATTTGTTCCTTGTGGGTCTCTTCTCCTTCTTCTTCTTCCATACTTGAACTTTATTCATGTTATCCAACACAATCAATAAAATTCACAAACTATTCTCTAAATTATTCTTTATATTGTTTAATTTTAGTCATATATACTTCATATTCTCTCACCATATTCAATAAATTATTTATAACTTCCTTCCATTTATTACTTTGGTTACTTTATTTAAGTTTATCATATTTTTAGTTTCAACTTTTAAATTTGTAAAATTAGCTAATTTTTTTTCCAATTTCACAAAACATAAGGCATAATAATTGAAGCTTCCCTTTTTCCATACCCATTAATTATTGGATTTTGTTTGAGATAATATCCATGATCATCTTATACTCTTAATATTTTTCCTCATCATTTTTTAATTCAATAAAGGATTCAACATCCTCCACCTTGATCTTGAGTTTGTTTATGGATTTGAATTCTATTCCCACATTCACCTTTTTATTGAACAAAAGAATTTTCCTAATATTATAATTAAGAAGTTTGTTATGTAACTCATCAAGAGATAAGTATTACTTTTAAACTAGGAAATATTAGATAGGATCAAACTTTCTTATAAAATTTCTCATTAACTTCATGAATGTGGTTGAATCATCCAAAGTATATCCAAATTTCCATATGTGATCACCAATCTCATTTAATTTGGTTAAGTAGTCATCAATTGTTTCATCATTTATAATTATTATTCTTAAAAATTATCTCTATAGATATGTAATTAATATTGTTTAAATTTGAAATTTTCTTCATACATATTATTAATATTATCCCATATATCCAAGGCTATCTTGAGTCCCATAACTTTTATGGGAACTTTATCTTACATGGATGAAAAGATATTATTTCTAACCCTTCCATACACTTATAGATTTATTTTATCCATTAATTTTAGGTTATAATATATCAAAAGTGGTGAAAGTTAAACTGTAACAACATCACATACTTTTAGGAATTATGTAAGAAGAAATAGGATCATTTTATTATCTCAATCATGAAAGTTCTTTCCATCAAATATAGGAAAACCTATACTATTGATAGAATTAAAATTATACATATCTAAAAATTTATAAAATATGAACTTATAGGGATCATAATTATCTTAGATACCATGTGAAGAGCTCAAATTTATTGATATTCTACTGATAGAGAGTGAGATGAATCAGTGGTATAGTTTTTCCACCCACCTCACTTATAAAATAGAACATCTCCCCTCACATATTCACACTTCTAGAGCCACTTATAATTTAAAATACCTATATATATATTCCTAAAATTATTCTACACATATCATAGGTTCTATTATTCCAAAAATATGACTTCAAGAAGTTGTAATATGTAATCCAAGGGTAGTTTCCTAGAGAAGTGGTGGTTTTTGTAACCAAGTTCTTTCAATTTATTTATTTCTCTACCTAATTAAAATTTGTTATATACATCATAATATAATGAAATTATTATAAAAAATATACAAAAATGTTATTATGTTGATGTAATAATGATTATATACCTTTTCACTATCCATTTGAAATTGAGAACAACGCTTGTGTGGATGTGCAGACTACCGTCACCACGAAGCGTTGTGTATAATTTTTCATCTCATCCTCATATGAATGGTTATAATGATATATTTAATGAATATATTCTATATTTATGAAAAAAATATGATTCTAGAAAGATAAAATATTATCTACCTTATTACCCTCTCATCCGTTTAAAAATGATAATGCGCCCGTGCATAGGCATGGACTGCCACCTCCAAGAAGCGACGTGATTAATTTTTCATTTTTTCTTTACATGGATGATAATATATATTTATTTAATGAATATATATGATATAAATATTATTTTATAAATTTTAATCATTATATAAATTATTTCCTTTCCAAAAAATTAGGAAAATTAAAACATCATCATGTGTTTGTACATATTACCACATTTATGAACGATGTATTTAATTTATCTATTGAAACCTAAAATGGATGGTTCAAAAATTGTATAAAATGAATAAAAATTATATTAATGTAATTATTAACATTTTTTATATGATGGAACCATTTTATAACACCTTTGACCATGGTAAATATACCGAATTAGTTTTGGAGAAATTAACAAAACAAACTTAAGTGGTCGTTGTAAGAAAGAACTGTATAATAAATAGATATAATAATTATACAAATAGGTTTATAAATGGAATATATATGAAAACAGTTATTAAAAAAGTATTTAATAAATTTAAATTTATTATTCAGGAGGATATAAGTCATATGGCCAAGTAGGAATCCAAGGTAAGGTCTTTTCAGCTCAATTCCACTTCATTGGGAAATTTTTTATATTATGCACCTAATTTATTTTATATGGAGTATATAATAATACTTTTATTTATTATGTAGTTAGTTATTATTTATTCAGTGTATCTAATTTTTTAATTTATTTCCACACTTCTAAGGAGTTTTTATTCAAAAGTTATTCAAATCATAAGAGTTTATTTTACAATATCACACTTTTTATGGTTTATCATATTCAAATTTACATTCAAATAATTATATGGTATTTAATAATCCCAATATATTTTTTTATCATTTGATTATTTTATGGTTTTTTATTTTTTCTTTTAATTTTTCCTCTCTTTGACACTCAAAACAACTGAAGGTTGTTTTATAAAAAAGTAACCTTATTTCTCATTTTTGATCCATAATATTTCACTTCTATATCCATATTCCTAAAAAAATACAGATTTTTTTTGAATTTTTAAATGATGTTTAAAGATATTTTTTATACTACCATTTAATTTCTATAAAAAAAGTTTTAATGGAATATTTTTTATGATTTTTTAATAATTTGTTTTTAAATTTTTACAATAGTGTGAAGGGAATGTTATTTTTAATGTATATGATGTGAACTGATTTTCCGACATACATGACTATTATTATATATTTATATTCATATAAAATATTAAAAGGTTTTTCAAAGAAAATTGGTTTCCATTATTATTTTATTTTATGGTAAAAATGTATTATTTTTTTAAAGGATTAAAAGAATTTTAAAAGTTATCTATAACATCATTTTTATGAAATGTTATAGAGGTTTTAAGAAGTTTTATTTTAAATATTTCAATTCCATTTTTACCTCTATTATATAAAATATTTTATTTTACTTAAAACCTTCATTTATGATGTATTTATGGTCTTCTATCAGCCATTACAGATGTATGGTTTATACCTCATTTTATTCACAAGTAATAATTTAAGTTCATAAAGTTATGTTCTCTATAATTCTCCATTATTATTTTGAAAATAAAGCCATATTATTTTTTATCATGTATATGTTTATCATTCCAATATTTTTTTAACTTTATACCATTTCTATATATGATGTTACTTGAAGGAATCTTATTAAGAAAGTTAATTAATTTATTAGGGAAATATTGATATTGTATTCCTGATTTAATACGAATATTTACTTATTAATAAGGAATATTTATTATGTATTATATTGGTTATTAAATATATGAGGAAATCATTAGCCATATATAATTTATTGTTTGGTCCTGATTATAGATATCCCCATGATGTATCAATAAGTCTCATGAGACAAATAGTTGTCCAAACTAGTTGGTTATTTGTTTTATACCATCCCATTCATTGAAATGTCTTGGTACATGGCCTTTATGGTAAGGTTCATGATGTCTTGGAATGAGGACCTTATGATAATATCATTAATTTATACATTATTCATTTACTTCATTAAAATTATATTTATTATTATCTTTGAAATTTTCTTATTTACATTTTCTATGGGTATATATTAAAGATAAAGTTATTGATTAAATAGATTATTTATTGATTATTAACCCATCCATATTGTTTATTCCTTATTTATTCATGAAATCCTCTTTTTTATGCTTTCCCTTATTGAGTATCTGAGCTCACTATTTATTTATTTTTCCTTTCACTAGGATATAAAAATGAATCATTGAATAGTTTTCAATTATGTAAGAATGTTTTTCATGCTATGATTTATTTTTATAATGTATCATTAAAATCATGTGTGTATATAGTTTTCCAATAATTATAAACTAATCAGTCCTTGGTGATATGATCCCTTGTATCTTATATCAATGTAAACACCAGCTCGAGGTTATAGAAGTCAAGGTTGTTACAGTTGGTATTAGAGAAAGTTTTATGGGGAACTTGGGAACTCAATTTTAATAGAACATATCTAGAAAAACCATTATAATAAGTCCATTACAATATTTGATACATTTTACCTTCATAGGGATTTATATTCTAGGTTTTAAAGTTCATGGTGTTGTGAGTTAATTATGAATGTTCCAATGTTTAAAGATGGTGTGTAGTAGAAGAAAGGGAAATCATATCAATACCCATAGTAAATGTATGTATTTAACTTATAAACAAGTCAATATAGTGGGTATTGGAGCTGAGAAGATTATGGATATATTGAGAAAACTAGCCTAATTAATGTCAAATAACCTTGCCGGTATAGAGAAAAAAAATTCCCCGTAGCATGAAGCACCTATATTGGATCACTTTATTTAATAGAAGCCTCCATACTTTAATGTAAATATTAATCTGTTGGTATCTGAGTAATAGATAAAGTCTCTTGAAAATATATTTCTAGATTTTAAATGTAATTAAAATGAAAATATTATTCTAGTAGTATATTGTTTAATGGGAGATGTTGATCAATAATGATCATTGACCGAGGATAAGAAATAAAATTGTTAAATAGAATGTATGAAATGGATAAATATTAAAGGGATATTCTTCAAAAATATTTTCCTAGAGATAAAAGAGATAAAATAGAGATAATTTTACTTAATATAGAGTATAAGTAAGAAGAAATTGTTGATTAAATTAAGGCTATCTTCATAATATTACCAAGTCATGCAATGGACTACATAGGTAATCCAAAAATCAAGATTGATTGTTTCTCTAATGGGATTAAGATGTACCTTCAAAGGTCACTGATCTATCATACTTTTTAATCATATGATGATATAGTATCATGTTCCATCAAGATAGGGAAATAATTTTATTGGTTTTATATCTTTAATGGAAATCATGAGAATAAGAGTTAAATTGACCACCAAGAGAAAATAAATGTGTCAAATTAGAAGAAAATAAATATAGGATTTCTACAATGTGATAATTGCGGATAGAAAAATCATATTAAATTCTTGAATGGAATGATATTTTATTACAAGTTTGGATATAAGGTCCATCTAGCTCATGAATATATGGGAAATAAATAAATAATTGGTATCTGGTGCTTTAACTTTCTGGAGATGGGTAATATTCAAAGAAATTCTACAATAGTCAAGGGAAAATTCTACAAAAGAGGCCAAGGTGGGAAGTCCAATATTATGAAATTATCATAGCTAAAGTTGATTTAGCTAAAGATATATTGGAAGGTACTTTGATCAAAAAATAAAATTTTGATAATTCTTTATTTGATTATGATCCTTAAACTCTTTTAAATATTCTATGTTTTCAAAGAACATTAAATCATTACTTAACACCCTAATAATGGAGTTATCAATAAACACACCTAGTGAAAATCATATTGTAATATGGATATATCAGTTAGTCCCCATTATGATGTATAGACATACCCTATTTCCAAACTTGGTTATTATACATATGGTTGGATTTTATATAATCCTTGGTATGGATTGGATTTCAACATATAATATGAAAATTTATTTCCAATAGAAGGATATTACAATTTGAAAAGGAGATGTGGAATTTCTTATCATTATAAGGGAGACTTAATCATTTGAATCATGTCTATATCCACATATAGTATCTCACATTAATGAAATTCTAGGAGAATAAGAGTAGACGAAACTGATAGATAGGAAATTTAACCTTATAACAGAAGATGAATATATTGTGTTAGAAAACATTAATGTGTTTCCTGAAGAGTTACTTATAAATCCACTTGAGTGGGAAGTTGTGTTTTCCATGAAAATCATCCTTGGTGAAAAAATTAAATCTTATACTCCCTACAGAATGGACATAATTAAATTTATGGAACTATAGAAACAACATTATGAGTTGTGTGATGAATGATTCATTTGCCTAGTGTTTCACCTTGGGGATCCCCTATTATTTTTGTTAAGAAGGAGAATGTTTCAATGATTTTGTGTATCGATTATAGGGAAATTAATTAAATTTATATAAATAAAAAGTATCCTCTTCCTTGCATTGATATAATGAACCTAAACTTATCATACATATATATTACATCTTGTTAGATGAATATTTGTTGACACTCCTTTTTTCATGCGAGAATAATAATTTTCAAAGGGGGATTCCACAAAAAAAATTGAAGTGGGGAATATGAAGGGCCACACACTTCTCCCAGGTGATACCATGAAAGTCCCACACCAGCATCACCACACAAATCCATCAAGCATTCCAATGGCACTGTGTAGGTCCAACCTGCTTGCCACCACCACTGCATGATCCCTAGAAAGGCATTCCTAGGAGACTCATGCAAGGTAAACCTATGTGTTACCCTATGCGAAAAAGATGTGTGAGATACCTCATTTTACCAAGGACCTGAAATATCCTATAAATTGGATTCTTAGGATCCTCATTTGATATGACTGGAAAATCCAAAGAATCCTTGAAGACGTGCTTTCCATTGTCCTTCACTCAAGCACCCAGAACCTTTTAGGTAGATTTTCAATCCCCTAAAGAATAGTAAATTAAGGGTGGTGGTAGGATTAAAGTTCCCTAGTGTTTTAAACATAGAACACTTGTGCGATCCACCTCCCCGAATTAAAGAATATTAGAAATAAATCCCCTTCCCATGACTGGGACATAAGATTCAATCATCAAAAGACTTCTAAAGAGATCCTAGGATCCAAGATAAATGCCTCACCCAAGTGTTTTCACCCAGGTTGTCCATCACCCAGATATATCTTCAACTCAACCATCCTTCACCTATGAGAGATCCCTTTATCCCAGCCATCCTTCACCTATGTGAGATCCCTTTAGCTCATCCATACTTCACCTATGTTATCCTCTTTTGAGCCCTATTTTAATGCCAAAAATGGTAGGGTACCTCATTCCTTGGTACTCCCTTGTGAGGGAGAAAAAAATTAAAACCCCCAATGAGGCCTCCAGACTTGTACGGTCATGTAAAAAGACACACTATCAAGGATCCCATTCAGTTGTTCATTCTTTCGATAAGAGTTATACTACACTTGTCCTACCAAATGGGTAGGGTCCTTAGGGTGTGTACATTTTTCATCTATTTTATAGAGGGGACCCCAAACCTTGGGGGCAGTTCCAAGGACCTCCTAGTTTCATACATGAGGTCTGGAACATTTTCCTTCGATTTTTATTTCTAAAACCAGGGACCTCCCATTTCAGATGGTGAGGGGAGATGCTTTCCTTTCCCTTTGATGAGGACTGGTGTTGGATAATCCTATCATATTCTCTAGTATTGGGATTAGGGAATACCTCCTTGGGTAATCCCCAGTCTTCCTTATAGGATATTATATCCATCCTTTCTTCAATCCCTCAAGGTTACAAAAACAAAGGATGAGATAGGAAAAGAAATTCCCTTTCACTCTCTCATTGTCATAGCCTCGTCCACTAGAAGATGAAGATGATTGTGAAATTTGATAGATCTTTGAATTCATCTTGTTTCTCACACCAAACATGACTCATGTGGTCCTAGAGGCTAGTTACAAACATGAAATCTGCATGATTATAAGCATGTTTCGGTAGATAATACTTTTTTGGATCCTTCTCTTACCTTCCTTCAAAGGTCCACCATAGGCATAGGTCCCAAAAATCATGTATCTGTATCAAAGGTCTATATCCCTTATGATAAAACCATCATAATGCCTCCATAGGATTTATTCATCATCCTTTTTCAAACTATGTGGTATTTGATTCCCAACCAAATGGGATACGTATGAATCTTCTCCAAGATTCAAAACCAACACACCCAAAAACAACCAAATACTTTCTAGAAAAAATAAACAGTATGTTTATATCCAACTTGGGATTCTATATCCTTTCCAGGACCTCTAGGACGCTTTGACATAAGTACCACACCAACACTTTACTAGTAACCTTTCCCCTAGATGTCTTTTTCACATGACGTTAAACTACAATGTTTGGTCCTCATCACTTGACCTTTAAATGTATGATGTGTCCTGTTAAGTGGCAAAAAACTATGTGGTTTATGATTCCTTTTCATAGGGATACATATGAATCCCATCTCATGGGCCTGATCTTGACATTAAAACAACTCCCATCATTCTAGATGATGATAAATTATAGAGCTCCCCCTGTGTATCATGACCTGTCCCCCGGGGCCTCTCTCGTGACTACCCCAAGCCCGCCTTCCATAGGCCAGGAGCTGGTTACTAGCACCAAAAATACATATCCCTAAAACTAGGAAGGTACTGCCTTTTATCCTGTGATCTCACACAATCCAAGAACACAACAAGATAAAAGAAAAAAAGTAAACTATATAGTAAAAAGGGTGAGTACAGTAAGTAAAGAGTCCAGAATACAAGACCAACTAAAAAGTACAAGTAAAATTGAAAATAGATCCTGTGAACACATGCCAAGAATCCTACCTGAAGGGTAGGTAAAACTCTCAAACGAACGTCTCTATGGTACCTCTCATCTAATGGTCCACCTCTGAGCAACCTCCAGTCCTCATAAACTCAGCCCTGATCAATGTTGTCTGTCGTCTGCACAAGACACATCAAGGTGCAGGTATAGCCCATGCAGGGGTGAGTATAACAATACTCAGTAGGGACCCCGAGACCCCCAAAGGTCTCTCAGAATCCACAAAGGATAAACCAAAAAGAAATAACTCAATCTCAAAGCATGAAGTAATAGTAATCAACAATACTTAGGTATATGCCCATACATATACCTAAGTTATCAATATATATACTTATCTCACACGTGAGGGAAGAATATCCCAAAGGTAACAAAAAGAAGGTAAAAGTACCACACAGGTAACACCACGAAGATAGAATTCCTACACAGGTAACACCATGAAGGTAAGTACCACAAAAGTATTGCCACACAGAAGAATACCATGAAGGTATCACCACACAGAAGTGTACCACAAAGGTAAAGACTCATCTCACACCAGGTATAACTTAAGTACGAAAGTATAGATGATAAGTTGTATCGCTATATCATGTTACTTCGTCGAGAAGCTCTGCTGTTGACCCACATAGGATCGTAGATGACCCACACAGGATATGAAGATAACCCACACAAGATCTGAAGATACTGACCCACACATGATCCGAAGATGACCCACACAGGATCTGAAGATGACCCACACAAGATCTGAAGATGACCCGCCGAGTATCTTTAGATACTTCAAGTACAACCAACCACATGGGTCCCACACTAAGCGTGCTTGATTCCGGGAGGATCCTCTCCTAAATCCATAGGTAGATACTTTAACTACCACAAAGTCCCATGATAAAGAACCTAAAAGGACCTCCACATCATAAGGGTCCCAACTCAAGAGACGACGCATCAATCGGACGCCCGGTCTATAAGTTATTAGCGTTTCTGTTCCAATGGCCCGGTTGGATTCAGGTTCAATCCAACCCAGCCATACTCCAACATTATCCAAAACTCCATTGGAGTATACCAAAAAGACCGTCCCAATCCAAGAAATCTAGTGACCCATATGGTTTGTGAAACAGATGCCTGGTTCTCAAGATATGGCCAAAAAGTCATATTTGGGTCCAGATAGGCCCGGATCCGGTCCGACCCGGTCGGACTGACCCGGCATGGATGGGATGGGTCGTGGCGGGCCTGGCACACTGGGTCGCGGTCATGCCTGGTCTGAAAAGGGGGTGGCCTGGCCCACTCGGTGCGGTCTGCTCGGCCCGGCCCGTGGGGCTTGGCCTGCTCGGCTAGGTGCGACCGGTCATGGCGGGCCCCATCCTAGCTGCTACATAGGGGGGAGGCGCCACCTGAAATTATGAATGGTCCAATGGACCATCTGGATTTTTCCAACTTGGTGGTGCCATGTGGCGCCGCCTGCTAGAATGTGGGACCCACCGGAGTGGTCCCACTCGACATGACACGGCTGACCGGAAATCCGGCCGGCTCCCCTTCTTATGGTGCGACGACACCGCTGTTCCTCCCACGACCGGCCGGGTGTAGGTATCCCTCTGGGTGTGCCATCGCGGCTCAACAGCCGTAGCATCCTCCTCTACCGGAGGCATGGACACACGCCACCCCACTGCTCCTCCCACGACAGGCCGGGTGTCGGCCGCCCTGGTGCGCCACCGCGGCTCAACAGCCACGACCTCCTCCTCTGCCAGCGGTGCAGATGCGCACTACCTTCTTCTACACAACCGGCCAACGTTCCAGCCACCACCTTATTCTTTGGGCCAACGTAGCTTCATTCTAAGCCTGAAAAATGTTTCAACAGCATATTCGCGATCCTCGGGTCGAGATCTCCGCATCCATATGTCGCGCTCAACGAAACATTGTATTTTTATCGCGCTTAATTATTTGGAGATGAAGAACACACAAAGAATGGATAGAAAAGATCATGATATATGTGTGAATCGATGGCCGTGTTTTTTTGGACATCGTCATTGAGAATTAAGATTATGATGAATCAACAAATATATGTTTATCAAACTTCAAAATAAACTCCCTACCTCAATCGTCCGTTGGAGGTGGCATGAGGAGGAAGATGACATGTCAGTGCTTCTCAAATGTTAGTTTCATGTTCCTCATTTGGAGGGTTCTCTTCATTGGAGGATCTTCTTTATTGGAGGATGTTCTTCCTTCAAGAGTTCTCCAGAAAATGTTTTCTCCACGTTTACCAACCCCCATAGGACGAATAAAGGGGGAAGCCAACTTGATTAAGTTTAAGAATTAATTACTTGACCAATTAATGTTGCCACATCAATTTTGGGATTCCAAGAGTTACAAAGGTTTCAATGTCGGGTGGTACCCACCCTCAAAATTCAAATGAGAGGTTTCAAATAAAAAAATAAAAGTTAATGTTTTATTTTATTATTATTTTTAACTCTCCCACAAAGAACCAAAAAACTAACTTCCACCCTCGACCCACTACGGTATAGGTGGTGGATCCCTTAAGAGAATATCGGCACTGCGAGTTCAATGGTGTCATAATATTTCAATTTCGAGAACCGGTTCAAAATTTACAATACGCCACTCGTGTGTTTACTTAACATACCTAAAAAACTTCAGAAATTCATTTCAGGAACACCGTGCCTCGGAATCATGCACTGTCAATTTTCATAGACTCGTAATATTTTTATATAATAAAAAAATTATATGGAACAATTAGGGTCTTTACATTCTCCCCATCTCAGGGCTTTGCATCCCCGAAAGCCACAACACAAACTAGGGAAACAAGTGGGGGTATTAAGAACGAATCTGAGCCTCCCTCTCCCATGTGCTCTCCTGGAGTTTCCCGTGATGCCAACATACACGCACTAGAGGTATCGATTTCTAATGTAGTACTCTCTCCTATCGATCCTCAATCGCTACTGGAACCTCTGAAAATGTCACCCCATCGTCGATGTCCAACTCGCCCCAATCAATGATGTGCAAGGGATCATGTACGTATCTCCTCAACTGGGATATGTGGAAAACTTCATGCACCCGGTTCAAATAAGGGGGAAGAGCTAAGTAGTATGCCAACTCAACAAATCTACTGAGGACCTAAAAGGGTCCGATAAACCTCAGAGATTACTTGCCTCCCCGGAAAAATCTCTGCAAACCTCATCGAGGTGAGACCTGTAGAAAGACATGGTCACCATCCTTGAACTCTAGTGGTCTCCATCTTCTATCAGCATAAGTCTTCTGCCTTCTCTATGCAGTCTTTATCCACTCCTGGATGATCTCCACCTTCTCTATGGTAGCTAGTACCATCTTCGGTCCCATAAGTGCTGACTCCCCGGGGTCAGTCCAACACAGAACTGATCTGCAAGGTCGACCGTACAAATCTTGAAATGGTGTCATACCGATGGTGGAGTGACAACTATTGTTGTACGTGAACTCCAAAAACGAAAAGTGATCCTCCCAGCTGCAACCGAAATCAAGGATGCAAGCACGCAGTATGTTCTCAAGGTTATGAATGGTCTGCTCTGTCTGACCATCCATATGAGGATGAAAGGTGGTGCTCAATTGAAGCTGAGTCCCGAACACCTCCTAAAACCCCTTCCATAGTCGGGAAGTAAAATGTGCATCACGATCTGAGACAATTTTCAAGGAAACTCTATGAAGCTGTATAATCTTCTACACATAGAGGCGTCCCAATCTCTCTACTGATTCCTACTCCCTGATAGGTAGGAAGTTGGTTGAATTGATGCATCGGTCAATGATCACCCAGATGGAATCATGTCCCCTAGACATGTGTGGAAGTCCTATCATGAAGTCCAGGGAAATTTCATCCCACTTCTACTATGGCACCTCAAGTGGCTTAACTAAGCCCATTAGAACCTGATGCTATACCTTCACTTGCTGACAAGTGAGGAACCGTGAGACAGACTATACCACTTCTTTCTTCATTCCCTGCCACCAGTGCTGACGCTGAAGGTCCTGGTACATCTTATCCACTCCTAGATGTACCACTAGAGGGGATGTATGGAACTACCTCAACACTTCCTCCCAAAGTGCCACCGGCACCATAATATTCCCTCTGAATAGGATGATGTGCTCCCCACATTTAGAAAATCCATCAGGTGCCTGCCCTATGGATATCTGAGCACGTCGAGCCTCACAATCAGTGTACCTAAACTGCACCTCCCTGACTCGCTGAAGGAGTGGGGGAGTGACTGTCAGAGACTGAAGATAAGCTACTCCATCTAGATCCATGTAGGATATATTCAAAGCGGCTAGCTGCTCCGTCGCCTCACTCTGCAACTGTATAATAGATCTCATGCTGAGTGCATATGCTACTACATTCCCCTTCCCAGGAGTATAGACTATCTCGAAGTCATAGTCCTGGAGGAACTCAAGCCAATGACACTATCTGAGGTTCTGGTCCTTCTGAGAGAAGATATACTTGAGACTCTTGTGATCAGATTAGACTGTAAAACGTTTACTCATCTAGTAATGTCACCACATATTCAAGGAGAAGACCACTACAGCTAACTCTAGGTCATGGGTAGCGTAGTTCTACTCATGTTTTCTTAGATATTGAGAACTATACGCGATCACTACTTGCTCCTGTATCAGGACACATCCAATCCCGGTCCCTGATGCGTCGCAGTAGACTATGTACCCAATGCCCTTCTTCGGTAACCTCAAGATAGGGGCACTCATCAGTCTTTTCCTCATCTCCTAGAAACTCTGATATAATTTCTCCAACCACACGAAGGGTTGACCTTTCTTCGTCAATGCTGATAAGGGTGTTGTAACTCTGGAAAATTCAGGCACAAACCTCTGGTAGTAACTGGCCAAACCCAGGAAACTCCGTACCTCCATCACACTCCTGGGTGGCTCCCAAGCAAGCACAACCTCAATCTTCATTGGATCCACCGCAACTCCAGCCTCTGAGATGACGTGTCCAAGAAAGTGGACCTCTCGTATCTATAATTGGCACTTTAAGAGTTTACCATAAATCTGGTGCTCTCGGAGTGTGTCCAGAACTATCTGCAGATGATAGGCATGCTCCTCCGTAGCTGAGTATATCAGGAAGTCATCGATGAAGACTACCACAAAGCGATTGAGGTATGGATGGAAGATCCTATTCATGAGTCCCATGAACACTACTAGGGTGTTTTTCACACTGAATGGAATAACCAAGAACTCACAGTGGCCATACCGACATCTCAAGGTCATCCTCTGCACATCCTTGTCTCGTACCCTAAGCTGGTGATAGCCTAATATGAGGTCTATCTTTGAAAACCACCATGATCCCTTCATATGATCAAAGAGATCTTCAATCCTCGGGAGTGGGTACTTGTTCTTCATGATCACCTAGTTCAGGCACCAATAGTCCACATAGAGTCTCAAACTCCCATCCACCTTCTTGGTGAACAAAATCGGGGTTTCCCAAGGAGAAACATTGGGCCTAATGAACCCCTTGCTCTGTAAGTCCTCTAGCTATACTCACAGCTCTCGAAGCTCCACGAGAGCCATCCGATATGCTGGGGTAGATATCAGTGTCGTCCTGGGGTACAAGTAGATATAAAATTCCACCTCTCTGTGAGGAGGTAGACCTAGAACTTCATCAGGGAAAACATCAGCATACTGGCCCACCACTACAGGATAGATCAGACTCTCAACATCTACCACTATGAGGGTAATTATAGCCAACTGATGTGTGATCGGCTGCACCCTCCTCTGGGAAAGTCCATCTTATGCTGCAAAGGTTTCCTTCTCGCCGGTGAAGGAAAACCTGTTCCTATCCACGTGGACACACCGCACTTTGCACCTAATACAGTCGATCTGATCATGGACTATAGATAACCAATCCATACCCAAGATGATGTTGTAAGGCCTCAATGCCACTACTAGAAGATCTCAGCCGAAGATCTCACCTCCTAGAGTAATCTCACACTATCAGAACCAGTGTGTAATCATTGAATCCTCTCCCGTAGGAGTCTCTAGCTGTAAGGATCGAGCCAACGACTCCACCGGAATCTCTGAGCTCCAAACGAGGGTAATGTCAATAAAAGAGTGACTAGAACCTATGTATATAAGTACTGCAGCTAAGGTGGAGTAGACACAGATCTTACCTTGAATCATCTCCAGAGTGCCATGGTCGTAGGCCACAACTGCCTAGAGTTAAGTTCGTCCCTATCCACCTACTCCCTGTGGTCGGGGTGGACCACTTGGAGGTGGAGGCGGTTGAACCTCGAATCACCGCCCACCGCTTGCTGCACAACCAACTCCTATACCACGTCCACTTACTCCTGCAGACCTCCTCGATCGAATCTCTGACTCTGCCCAAGTGGTCCTTCAACTGTCTACTGGTCATCCATATGGCGGGTCAGGCAGTTGTGAGCCATGCGACCATGCCCGCCGCACGAGTAACACTGCCTGCTCCTTGCCTGTCTTGCTTTGTCTCGAGAGCCCCGCAAAACTAACCATGTATCCTATGGCCATCCACCTGTAGGTATAGTCCTCTTGGACCTCTACATCATCTATCTACTACCATCTGCAGATGACTCTACTACATGACGTCCGGTGGTGGGTCTCGCTGTTGGTGACTACTCAGCAAGGAAGTACTCCACTAAGAGTGCTCGCTCTAACACCCACGCCTACATCAAGATGCTGATGGAAATCATCGAAGCTCTAATCTCCCATATTATCCCCTACTCGAAGGTTCAGGCCCTGAAAAAATGGTCCCGCACCATGTCAATGGAGTAGCGTGAGAGGTCGGTGAACCTTGCTGAATACTGGGCCATAGTCATGCTACTTTGCTGAAAGTGGAGAAGCTCCTGTATACGCATAGAGCGTAAGGTTTCTGGGATGAATTCTGCCCTAAAAAGGCTCTCAAAGTCCGCCCAGATGAGTGTCACCTCGTCATAAACCTGAAGCGTCAAGCTCCACTATCTTCCCGCTGCTGCTTGAATAAGACTGGCAGCAAGGATCGCCATGATATCAGTCGGTCTCCCTACCAGTCAAAAAACTCTAACCATGGCCTCCAGCCAGTCCTCAGTCGCCTGTGGATCCATCTCTCCTCAGAACCTTGGTGGCCTATAATTCTAAAACTTGTGCAACGCACTCAAGAGGTGTGCACCCTCTACTGCTGGGGCTGGTGGCATCGGCTGCCCAATAGGTAGTGGTGCTACTGGTACACCACCTGATGGTACAACTGCCGAAAGGGGGCCCTACACCAAAGCCTCATCTCTCGGTGGGCTTTCATTGTATACTCTACCTGGAACCCTGGCTGGCTATCTTAGTGGAGGCATCCTGGAAAGAAATAGGTGTTCCACAATCGATAATTTATACCTGGTGAGCTGACTCAAAGAGATCACAAAGAAAACTTTTCAAAAACACACACACAATCAGTGTTTTCATGCACTGAGTCAGAAATCAGAAATCAGGGTCTTGGTGTATGGATAAGTCAGTCACCGTACCAACACTGGATTCCTCAAACTGATAACCACAATCATATAACTTAACATTATTACTGATTAAAATATTATAGTCCAACTTCCTCAGTAGAACCGAATCCTCTGATACCAATTTGTCACGACTCGTACCCTAGGGCCCGTGTCGTGACTACTCCAAGACCTTCTTCCATAGGCCAGGGGCTGGCGAATAATTCCGGAAAGTCATATCCCTAAAACTGGGAAGGAATTTCCTTTTATCCTGAAATCTCACACAATCCAAGCACATAAGAAGATACAAGCACAAAGTAAAATATATAGTAAAAAGGGTGAGTACAGTAAGTAAAGGGGCCACAATACAAGCCCAACTGTAAAGTACAAGTAAAACTAAAAATAGATCCTTTGAACACCCTCTAAGAATCCTACCTGAAGAGTAGGTACAACTCTCGAATGGTCGTCTTTGTGGTACGTCCCGTCTAATGGTCTACCTCCGAGCAGCCTCTAGTCCTGGTACCCTCATCCTCGATCAATGTTGTCCATCATCTTCATAATACATAGCAAGGTTCGGGCATAGCCCGTGTAAGGGTGAGTATAACAATACTCAGTAGGGACCCCGAGACCCCCGAAGGTCTCTCAGAATCCAAAAAGGATAAACCAAAAAGCAAGACCTCAGTCTCAAAGCATGAAGCAATAGTCATCAACACTACTTAGGTATATTCCCATACATATACCTAAGTTATCAATATATTTATAATTATCTAACATGTGAGGGAAGAATACCACAAAGGTAACACCACAAAGGTAAAATTACCACACAGGTAACACCATGAAGATATAAGTACCACACAGGTAACACCACGAAGGTATGTACAACAGAGGTATGACCACATAGAAGAATACCACGAAGTTATCACCACAAAAAAGTGTACTATAAAGGTAAATACTCATATCACACTAGGTATAACTTAAGTACATAAGTATAGATGATTAGTTTTATCGCTAGATCATCTTACTTCGCTGAGAAGCTCTGATGTTGACCCACACATGATCGTAGATGACCCACACAGGATCTGACGATGACCCACACAGGATCTGAAGATGATGACCCACACAGGATCCAAAGATGGCTCACATAGGATCTGAAGATGACCCATATAGGATCTGAAGATGACCCACACAAGATTTGTAGATACTTCAAGTACAGCCAGTGACATAGTTCCCTCACTAAGCACGCTTGATTCCGGGAGGATTCGCTTGTCAATCCTTTGTTCAATACTTCAACTGCCACAATGTCCCATGAAGAAGTATCTCAAAGGACCGCCACGTCATAAGGGTCCCAACGCAATAAATAGTGCGTCAATCGGATTCCCGGTCTGTAAGTTATTAGCATTTCTGTTCCAAGGGCCCGGTTGGATTCAGGTTCGTTGCAACCTAGCCATACTCCAACTTTATCTAAAACTCAAGTGTAGTATACCAAAAGGACTGTCTCGATCCAGGGAATCTAGTTCTGCATATGGTTCATCAAACGGACGTACAATTATCAAGATATGGCCAAAAAGGTGTATCTAGGTCCAGATGAGCCCAGGTCGGATCCTACCCGGTCGGACCGACCCAGCATGACCCGGCCTGGGCTGACCCAACCCGGTCCGGATAAGCTGGGTCATAGAGGGCCCAACCTTCTGGGCGTGGCCCACTCTGCTGGGTGTTGTCCGTCGTGGCGGAGCCCGCCCTAGCTGCTACCCAGGGGGGATGCGCCCCCTGAAATTCCAAATGGTCCAATGAACCGTTCGACTTTGGCAAACCAGGCATCGACATGTGGAACTGCCTGCTGGGACGTGGGATCCACCAGAGCGGTCCCGCTCGGCGTGATGCAGCTAGCCAGAAATCCAGTCGATTCCCCTTCCAACAGCACAACGGTGCCGTTGTTACTCCCACAGCCAGCCGGGTGTTGGCCACCCTCCGGGTGCGCCGCCGTAGCTCAGTAGCCGCCACCTCCTCCTCTACTGGTGGTACGGACGTACGCTGCCTTCTTCCACGCGGCCCGTAGGAGTGTTGGCCGCCTCCTTCTTCTGTGGTCCATCACAACTTCATTCTAAGCCCAAAAAACGTGTCTTCCGCATATTCGCAATCCTTGGGTCGAGATCTCTACATCCATATTTCATGCTCAACAAAACATTGTATTTTTAGGACACTTATTTATTTGGAGATGAAGAATGCGTGAAGAACGCATGAAGAACATATAGAAAATATCATGATATATGTGTGGATCGATGGACGTGTTTGTTTGTCCATCATTGTTGAGAATAAATATTGTGAAGAATCAACAAATAGATGTTTATAAAACTTCAAAATAAACTCCCTACCTCGATCATCTATTGGAGGTGGCGTGAGGAAGAAGATGATGTGTTAGCACTTCTCGAACATTGGTTTCCTATTCCTCATTCGAAGGATTCTCTTCATTAGAGGATCATCTTTTTTGGAGTATGTTATTCCTTCAAGAGTTCTCAAGCAAATGTTTTCTCCACGTTTACCGATCCCCCAGAGGAAAAAGAAAGGGGGAAGACAACTTGATTATGTTTAAGAATTAGTTACTTGACCAATTAATGTTGGCACATCAATTGGGGGATTCCAAAAGTTACAAAGGTTTCAAGGTCGGGTGGTCCCCACTACCAAAATTAAAATTAGAGGTTTCAAATAAATAAAATAAAAGTTATTGTTTTATTTTATTATTATTTTTAACTCTCCCACGAAGAACCGAAAAAGAAACTTCCACCCTCAACCCACTACGGTCGAGGTGAAGGCTCCCTTAAATGAATATCGGTGCTGTGAGTTCAATGGTGTCCTCAGATTTCAATTTTGAGCACCGGTTCAAAAGTTACAAGACGCCGCTTGCAAGTTTATTGAATGTACCTAAAAAAAGTTTAGAAATTCATTTTGGGCACACCGGGCCTCAGAATCACGTGCCCTCAATTTTTGTAGACTCGTAATATTTCCATATAATAAAAAAAACATTACATGTAAAAATATGGGTCCTTAAACTGTGTGGCTTAAAACCAATATCACAATAATAAATGACTTAAGAATATCTAATCCATTTTCAAAAGGGTTACACCAATAGAGAACCTCAGATACATATAGATGTCTCTGTCAATGAAGAACCCTAGATATTTATATTTTATTCTAAATTCAATACATACTAATAAGTGATTGTTAATTCAAGGTAACCCCATGTTATATTTGGGATTTAATGAAGGATTCATGAATATGTGTTAAATATTTAAGAGAGTCAAAAGTATTAAATAATTCCCCCCAAAAGGGTGTTACGAGCCTGAACTCCAATCCTCTCAACCAAAATGAGTCCCTATGAGTTTTCAGGTCCATTTCCTAATGAAAACCTTCCTTTTGAAAGTAGGTTTATGAAAAATCTTAAATATGGGAATTGTTGGGTGTTTCCGGTTCTATGAACCAAACCCGCTAGAAACCATTTAGAAATAGTGAACCCAATGTTAATGATTGTGCAACATTAAAACCCCCACAATCAATCACCAGACACATAAATATTTTCATTGGAAACAAAAATGGTAAACCAAACATGAATCCTAAACCAAGATGATTGTGTCACCCACATGTGTGGCCCCTTTCTCACAAAATTAATGAGGTCCAAACAAAAATCTAGGAAAATTTATGGTGCATGTGTTTTTTTATTAAGTTGATTCTTTGATAGGGTGTCCTTGTTCATGTTTGTCACATATATTTCAGTCACTTTCAACCAATACTCCATTCAATGAAAATGGTGTCTTACCAATTCTAGTAGACATATGGTTCATACATTCTACAAGTTGGGCCCTCGATTAAAAAGAGGACACCAACACTAACTTATCATCTCCAACACTGTGTCTCAAATTCACTAGTTTGTGAGTACCACCTAAATGGTACCATCCCAACCCTGGAGTTTCTTCAGAAATCCCTCCATCTCATAAAGTCCCACAAATCATCCATTTAATGATGGATGGTTTCCTATAAGTAAATAGTACCAGTTCTCATGTAAAATCATTTCGAGAGCCTATCCCTGGAATGTTGTAACAAGTTCCTCCCTTATCTCTGGGAGGTGCATCAAGAGGTCATTGATGGCCTCCTATAGACAACATAGGTTCCCTCCAAGGGGATCCTTCCAGTAGCTACTGATACCAATGTCGCATGGAAAAAACCCTTCATATAATGAAGGTGTTTCCATCAGGAGTCTGAACCAAGTCACCCCGACTCAGGCACACAAGATGGCCTACCGAGGAAAGAAACCAGACAATAGGGAACATGACCACACCTCTTCTCCCTCGAGAGAATACCACCAACCAAATATGGTGGAAATACGTGAGTTGGAAAAAACACTTTCCCACATCAACCAAGCCTACCAACATAGTTTGGTGGTATCCATAGAAGCCTACCAACCAAATACAACATCCAATCACGAGTAGGAACAAATACTTAGCCTCATCCATAAATCTCTTCAGTCAAATATTGTGTAAAACCATGCTTAGGAACACACACCTTCCCACATCTATCAATACTTCTAGCCTAACATAGAAGAATTCGTAGAAACCAGTCAATAGATCCTAGAAAAAATAGGGGTGGACGCATATCTCTTCCCCCACACCTGAGTACTATCAGTATATACAAATAGAAAAAGGATAACATAAGCAAGAACACACCCCTACTCTAGCCATGGAATTAGAATATATCATAATTCTATCCACTTAAGTTACCCAATACATCTAGGAAATGGTGAATGGGAAGACATAAATTCATGACCACATCCCAAAAAACTTCCAATATATAATAATGGTAGTGGAAGTGGTTGAGTGGTGGGCACACAACTTCATCCCCACAATTGGAGTAACTCATAAACACAAAATGAGGGTCATAATTGAGTAGACACACATATATTCTAACATCCAGAAGGGAAATGTTATAAATTTACCCATGATAAATGGACAACCAGATTGGGGCCAAACCCTCATTCAAACTGGAGGTCATTGTTCTACCCCATTCGAATATTCAGGGCAGGCACAAACCCTTTCCAAAATTCAAGAAACCTCTCAGAAAATCATGGCAGCGACACAGGAGATAATCAAACAAGATTTAGCATATGAAATACCTTATACTTAGTAAGTATACCCAATCACTCATAAGATAGAATCCAAAAAGAAGCCTCACCAAAGGTGATTTTAAAATGAAGAGCCATTCTTCAATCCCACTTTATGTAATGTTGTGGTTCTTGAAGCTCACATATGTTTATCTATGGGAGATCAGGATCCTACTCTTCCATTAAAAAATTATGGAAATAGTAGTAGACTTTTTGGAGGTCCTCCCTAGAAATATTACCATAAATAATTGCTTCATGTCCAAAATATGATCAATCACAAGAGATTGTCTCCTGATGAGTGATCGTACCATGATTCACTGTTTAATTTTCACCTTTACACCACTGTGCTAAACTTCTTTTATATAGAAAATTATAAAAATAATGACAAGTTTCATTCCTTGTTTGAATAATTTATTTTGTTTTTATCACTTTTAAAAAGGTAAATGTTACTTGTTTTAATGCTTCCATTGTAGGAGGAGGTGATTTGGAGGGCCCATGGTGATATCCAAGAAAAATGGGCCAAACTGCACAAGATCCATGCACACCAGTGGACGCATATGCACACTTCTCCTGAACCGTGCTTCCAAATGGGATGAAATTTTTTGGTCTGGTCCAAAATTCATTGGGACACATTTCATATGAAGAAACCCAAGACTCATTAGGCCATCTGTTTTCCCAACTGACCTGATCTGTCCAGCACACCGCATCTGCACGAAGTCAAAAGTGGTGTGTTGTGATATGTCCATATCTTGGGATATTGGTGTCCAAATTGTGCCAACATTTTGGTGGTGACATCCAAGAGGTTGGTATACAACTTTTTTATTTTCTTAAAATCGATATAAGGCTTTCTGGATGTCTAAAATCATGTGACAAGTAGTTTTAAGAAATATGTGTGCTCAAAACCACCTTCCCATTTACCTATAAAATGGAACCTTGAGCTCACCATTTGTAAGTTAGGCTAGGAGGAAAATCTATGGTATTTTTGAGACCCAAATAAGTCCTCTCATCATCCAAATTGTTTTAGAGGCCCCTATCCTCATAGGGGAATCAAGGATGAAGAGGTATTTCCACCCGAGCCTCCTCCTCCTCTCGATGGCGAGCTAAACGGTGGACGATCATTTCGAGGGAGCTACACAAACTTGGGAGGGAGTTCCAGCACATGTTCTTCTACTAGTTTTGTATAATTCGTGTGTTTAATATTTCAATTATTTTTTATCTTTACATGCTTCCCCCTGATTAAATTTCATTTGATATAATTAAGTGGAACACTTTTTATTTCAACACCAATTGGGTTGAGATTTCAAGTGGGAATCATGGGTTGTTCTGATTGGACAACACAATAATCTTATTTATCTCACACATACATAGGATTTAAGTATGACTTGGTAGGCCTATTATTCTATGTTTTATAACCAAATATTGGAAACATGATTGTTGTGCCAAGGGGTGGTTCTTTAAGCATCATTTGAAGAGGCAAGAGGGGAGTTAAGATCTTGACAACCTTAAACCAAATAATTAAACAAAACCATGTTAAATTTTCAGAACAATGAACTATCCAAGATGTGAAGTGAACTTGAAATTATCTTCTTCTCTCATAATTATTAATACCCCACCTTTACTTATCAACTATTTAACTCATTAATTAAGTAATTTACTTAAAATCTATTTTCAAAACCACCCCCTATTTAAAGTACTTCTTATTAAAAACACACACTCTAAACCCACCAAAGCTCCTTGGGAGATGACCTAGGGTATGCCCAAGAATATAAATCAACCTTAAAATCATAATCAATTTTCCACGTCATGATAACGCAGTCAAATTTTGGTGCCGTTTCTGGGGAGCGCTTTGGTTTTTAGTGCGTGTTTTTTATAAGGGTTTTGTAATTTTTGTGAATATTTATTTGTTTTATCTTATACCTTTTCAATCCCTTTTTGTTATGATCTATTTTTGTTGTAGGTTTGGTGCATGATGAGTTCCACTCCGAGAGATTTAGCACCTTTCGAACCCGAACCGGAGAGGACCCTACGTCAACGACACCAAGACACACAAGTCAACACTTTGAAGGAGGACACACCGCACATTGAAACTCTTCCTCACCCTTCATCTTCTTCTGGAACTGACATCAAAACTGAAATAAACTTGTATAACATGTCTGAAAATAGTAGAACACTAAAATAACTAACCTCACCTGATATTGATATTCATCCCACATACATTCAATTACAAGGAGAGGCACCCAATTTTGAACTAAAATTTGGTTTAATTAATTTATTACCAAGATTCCATGAACTTCCTGGAGAGGATCCACACAAGAACTTAAAAAAATTTCATACTGTTTGTTCAAAATTAAAACCTGGTAATGTGGATGAGGAACCATTAAAGATTAGATCATTCCCATTTTATTTAGAAGACACTGTGAAAGATTGGTTGTACTATGTTAATTCACTAATAAGAGGTTGAGAAGACATGAAACTCCTTTTTCTTGAAAAATATTTTCCAGCCTCTTGAATTGAAACAATAAGGAAAGAAATATGTGGTATAAGACAATATCAATTGGAGACACTTCAAGAATATTGAGAAAGATATAAAATATTATGATCAAGTTGTCCACACCACCAAATAAGTGACCAACTGTTAATACAATATTTTTATGAATGTTTAATCCCTATTGATAGAAATATGATTGATGCTACTGTAGGTGGTGCGCTGGTAGATAAGACCCCAATTGCTGCAAGTACCTTAATTTAGAACATGGAACAAAACACTCAACAATTTGTTTGAAGGTACAATGTACCCATTCGAGGTGTCCATGAGGTGAAAAGTACTGAATTCTAGAAGAAGGTGGGCACAAAGTTTGAGGATGTAAGTACCCTTATATGATAAATTGCTCTCTCCCAAGGGAAATCTCAATCTCCTCCTCCCATCCATTGTGGAATCTGCTCTTTTGACACCCATTATTCTGACCAATGCCCCCAATTGAGAGAAACATCTGAGAGTTGTGAGGCAATATTTCCAGGACACCCCTATAACCAAACCTTTAGGCAAGAACCTTACTATCCATCCAACCCTAGGTGAAAGGAGAACCAACCCTATAAGCAAGGAGGGTATTCAAACCAACCTCAACAACAATGGAACCAACCGGGGCAGAGTAGTCAACCACCACCACCACCCAGAAATCCTCAACCACCTCAAAGGCCTTTCCAACAAACCCCTAAAAAACATGAGCCTCTCCTAGAAGATATGATGAAATAAATGTCTTCCAACAATATTCAATTTCAAAAAACCACTCAGGCATCCATACAAGACCTCAAATCCCAATTAGGCCAACTAGCTAACTCAGTGGGTGAAATTAAAAGTCACAGATCAGGTAAAATTACCTCTCAACCAGTAGTTAACCCTAGGGATAAAGTAAATGTTAGTGCCATCACACTTAGGAGTGGAAAACAACTAGAAAGTAAAATTAATCCTTCATTAGAGTCATACCCTCTCGAGGAAATCTTCATCCCAACCATTAAGAATGTTTCAAATGTTGAATAACCTTGTCCTGAGAGAAGCCCTTCCAAAGGAAAGAGTGTGTATATTGATGAGTCACCTAGCCCAGCCATTCCTCTTCCATTTCCTCAAAGGGACACCCAACCAAGAAAACAAAAGTAAATTGAACTAGATAAAGAAATATCGGAAATTTTTAAGAAAGTGTAGGTTAACATCCCATTGATTGATACTGTGAAGCAAATTCCATGGTACATCAAGTTTCTAAAGGAGATGTGTACACACCGAAGGCGGATTCTAGGTGATGAGAAAGTGATCATGGGGAGGAATGTTTCAGCATTGATAGATCCATAACTTCCCACCAAGTGCAATGATCCTAAAACATTCTCAATTCCGTGCACCATAGGGGAGTATTCTTTTTCTAATGCAATCTTGATTTAGGTGCCTCTATAAATGTGATTCCTCACTCCATTTACTCTACATTACTGGTTGGGGAACTGAATCCCACTGGAATTATTGTTCAATTATCTAACCGGAGTAATATACACCCCTCTGGTGTGTTAGAGGATGTTCTTGTGAGGGTTCAAAATTTAATTTTTCCTATTGAATTTTATGTTCTTAAAATGGAGGATGATAGGATGAATGGAATGCCCCGATTATATTGGGGAGACCAGTCTTGAAAACTTCCAAAACCATAATTAATGTCCATAATGGTAAATTATCTATGGAGTTTGGTGGTGACATTCTCCACTTCAATATCCTTGATTCCATGAAGCACCCCTCATAAGAACATTCCTCTCTCTCTATAAATTCTATAGATGTACTCCCTTCCCTTGAAAAAACTTCATTTCTTTCCCATGATCCCCTTTCAGAGTTTTCTTCACTGATAGAAATGCTAGGAAATGATTCATGCATTGATTGTTGTAGTGGTATAGAAAAGTTTCATACATGTTCATTGATTGATGATTTCTTGAACACTGAGGATCCAATGACCATCGATGATACTACTAAGCTTGTGAAAGCTCATTACTCATATGAGGATGATACCATTGAGCAGTTAGAAGAGATCAGTGACCTTTCACTTTCACACGCACTCCTATCAATCCAAAATCATCCTGAATTGGAACTGAAACAATTGCCTCAAGATTTAAAATATTCATATCTTGAGAATAGAAATAAGTTTCCTGTCATCATTGCTAGTTCACTCCCTCCCGAGCATGAATTGTGACTGCTTGAAATTTTGAGGGAGTATAAACAAGCTTTGGGATGGACACTTGCTAACATTCTTGGTATTAGCACATCAATTTGTAAAAATCACATTTTATTAAATGGTGAGGCTAAACCAGTGAGGCAACCACAACGTCGACTGAACCCAAACCTCCTAGAAGTTGTGAAAAATGAGGTAACAAAGTTATTGGCTGATGGAATCATTTACCCCATCTCTGATATCCAATGGTTAAGCCCCATTCAAGTAGTTCCTAAAAAGACTAGCCTTACAGTAATAAAAAATGAAAACAATGAATCGGTTCCAACTTGTGTGCAGAATAGTTGGCATGTCTGTATAGACTATCGCCGACTAAACCAACACACTAGGAAGAACCATTTCCCTTTTCCATTCATTGACCAAATTCTAGAGAGTCTAGTAGGTAATTCCCAATACTATTTCCTTGATGGGTATTCTGGATACTTTCATATCCATATTTCCTCTGAGGATCAGGAAAAGACAACCTTCACTTGCCCCTTTGGCACATTTTCCTATAGAAGGATGCCATTTGGTTTGTGCAATTCTCCAGGTACTTTCCAGCGATGTATGGTTAGTATTTTTTCGGATTACCTGGAGAATTGCATGGAAGTATTCATGGATTATTTCACTATTTATAGATCTTCTTTTGATGAATGTTTGAGTAGTCTCACCTTTTTCCTACATCGTTGTATTGAAAAGAATCATGTATTAAATTATGAGAAATTCCATTTCATGGTGAGACAAGGTATAGTTTTGGGGAATGTCATTTCTGGGGATGGTATCCAAGTAGATAAATCAAAATTGGATGTCATTTCTTCCTTACCATTCCCCAAAAATTTACGGGATGTGTGGTGTTTCCTAGGTCATGCTGGATTTTACCGTCATTTTATTCGTGACTTTAGTAAAATTACACTCCCCCTCTCCCAATTACTCCAAAAAGAAAAGGAATTTGTTTTTGATAATGAATGCGAGGAAGCTTTGAATAAGTTAAAATGGAGTCTCACATCACCCCCAGTAATCCCACCACCACAGTGGGATTTACCATTTGAAATCATGTGTGATGCCTCTAACTATGCAGTTGGAGCAGTCTTGTCACAAAGGATTGACCGAGCTCCACATGTCATAGACTATGCCTCACGTACATTGGACCCTGCCCAAGAAAAATACACCACAACTGAAAAATAATTTCTTTATATTATGTTTTCCTTGGATAAATTTAGGTCGTACCTTTTGGGGTCCAAAGTCATTGTGTTCTCAGACCATGAAGCCCTCCTGTATCTCCTTAAGAAACCATAAGCCAAACCATATCTCATTTGTTGGATAATCCTCCTTCAATAATTCAATCTGGAAATTAGAGATAAAAAAAGAGCAGAGAATGTGGTGGCTGACCATATCAGTATGATCCTTCCATCCTCGGAAATTGACTCATCCCCCTGTATTCCCATTAATTACATGTTTCCTGATGATCAATTGTACTGAGTGCAAGAGGTTATTACTTGGTATGCTGAAATTGTAAATTATTTTATAGAATCTTGCATTCCTACTTTTTTCAAAAAAAAAAACCAATCCAGTCGTCTAAAACATGAGTCTCGTTGGTACATTTGGGATGACCCCTACCTCTGGCGCACATGTAGTGATCAAGTCCTTAGGAGTTTTGTTCCTGACAACGAGTTTCAATCTGTCCTTAGATTCTGTCACACTCTTGCTTGTGGAGGCCACTTTGGTCCCCAACGGACTGCTCGTAAGGTCCTTGATTCTGGTCTCTTTTGGACAACACTTTTTTGGGATGCCCATGATTTTTTCAAATCTTGTCCTCATTGTCAAAGAATGGGGAATGTATCTAAAAGAAATTAAATGCCACAACAACCGTTGCTCTTTCATGACATTTTTGATGTTTGGGGAATTGACTTTATGGGTCTATTTCCCAATTCCTTTGGCAACTTGTACATTCTTCTGGTGGTCGATTATGTGTCAAAATGGGTAGAGCCTCGATCCATAAGGAAAGATGATTCCAAAATAGTTGTGGAATTTTTGAGAACTAAGATCTTTTGTAGGTTTGGATTACCTAGGTTCATCATTAGTGACTAGGGTTCTCATTTCTACAACTGAATAATGCAATCAATTTTACATCAGTATGGGGTCGGTCATAGAGAGTCTACTGCATATCATCCACATACCAATGGTCAAGACGAGGTGTCAAATAGAGAGGTAAATAGATTCTTGAAAAAACAGTTCAACCCAATAGAAAAGATTTGAGTCTTCGACTTGATGATTCATTATGGGCCTACCGTACTACTTTCAAAACTCCCATTGGAATGTCACCCTATCATATTGTGTTTGGAAAGAGTTTTCACCTACCTGTTGAGATTGAGCACCGGGCCTACTGGGCCATCAAAAAATGAAATTCTAATCTTTATGGTGCATGTTCTCAAAGGAAGTTTCAGATTCAGGAGTTGGAGGAAATGAGAATAGATGCATATGAAAACTCCAGAATTTATAAGGAGAGAACCAAGGCTACCCACAACCATCTTATACTTCATCGTCAGTTCCACATTGGGAAGAAGTTCCTATTTTATAATTCAAGGATGAAGTTTCATCCAGGTAAGCCTCATTCCAACTGGTTTGGCCCATACACTGTTATTAATGTATCTCCATTTGGTGTTGTTCAGGTTCAAAATGAAGAAACCATGCAAACCTTCACTGTCAATGGGCAGCGGTTGAAGCACTTCCACAAAGCCCTTTCAGAGTTCCTGATGGAGGAACTCCATGTTCAAGAAGCAACATACCAGGGAAACACAACAGGTTTTATCCTTCCTTCTCACCTTCACAATTATTACAGTGAGGACACTGCACATTCTGGGTGTGAGGAGATGGGTACTTTCTTGAGTTAGATAGTAATTTTTATCGTTTTTTTCTTCTCTTTTTCTATTTATTTATAGTATTTTCACTTTTCCCCATCTTGTTGAGTTTATTTGTATTTCCATTGTCTCTCTTCTTTCTTCTCTTTTTTGCCTTCTTTATGGTATTTTCATTTTCCCCCATCAACAATTTCAAAGTTCCATGATTTGGTGACCATAAGGGGGGGGGAGTAAAAATACCATAGAGAATGGCGAAAAAGAATATTTGTATGAATTTAACATCAGGGAGTGTTATTTTTTTAGTTAATTGGTTTTTTATCAATGATATAAATGGTTGTATCACTGTGAAACATTTGAGATGATTGATGCCCCTTGTGTGAGTAGTTTTTGGGAAAACTGTATCAGTAATATCTTCATAAATTTTTGCACCAAACCACGAAATGTGAATATTTATTACTTAATATAAGATAAATATATTTTAGGTTAATATTTTTCAGCTTTAAATGATATTTACATATGTTCGTTCCTTATATGATCTGTTTCATTACTGTACCAGATTGACCTATGTGTGTGTACCTAATGTCCGACTGTTGTACGTCCTCAAAAAAAAGTTTGTGTCTTGGGCAGGTCAAAAACTTCTTCTCCTCAACCTTTTATCTTGTTATAAATTGCAATTAATGTCGTGAGAAGATCAAATAAGGATTGAGAGAGGAGTGTGAGATTTATTCCAAATGAAACTTCTAAAAAACAAAAATAATAAATGAGGGGAGTGATGAAATGTACAAAATATTGGGATATCTAGGTCTGGAGCTTATGGTTTGACTTCTAGGAATGCTTAAGTGAGTGGGTCTTGAAATGTGATTGAAAAGGATGTAAGGAAGGATCGGTGTTTCATTTAAAGCTGAATAATTTTAAAATAACCTATATTTATTGGATAGAAAGTGGAAAGAATAACATGGAATGGTTTTCACACACACACATGGAGAGTTAGTGGAATGGTTGAATTTTGAATTCCTTTATCATGTTGGTTTCAGGAATCTCTTTGAAATTCATTGTGATATGATTTATGAGACATCTTTTTCCATTTTTACTAGGAAGAACTCCTTGGTGTGGTTCGTGTATTGATCATTACCTTAAAAAAATTAAAATTTCCTCAAATTTTAAATCTTCATGATTTTGGGAATATATATTTTCCTCATTTTATTTGGATATGTGACTTTTCCCAGAAGTGCAAATGTTTATGTGTGGGTGTGTGATCGTACCACGATTCACTGTGTAATTTTCAGCTTTACACCACTGTGCTAAACTTCTTTTATAAAGAAAATTATAAAAATAATGACAAGTTTCATTCAATGTTTGAATCATTTATTTTGTGTTTATAACTGTTAAAAAGGTAAATGTTACTTGTTTTGATGATTCCTTTGCAGGAGGAGGTGATTTGGAGGGCCCATGGTGATGTCCAAGAAAAATGGGCCAAACTGCGTAAGATCCATGCACACCAGTGGACTCATCCGCACATTGCTCCTGAACCATGCGTCCAAATTTGATGAAATTTTGTGTACTACTCCAAATTTTATTTGGATACATTTCATATGAATAAACCCAAGACTCATTCAGACATCTGGTTTCCCAACCTACCTGATCTATCTAGAACACCACATCTGCATGAAGTCAAAAGTTGTGTGTTGTAATCTATCCATATCTCGGGCTATAGGTGTCCAAATTGTACCAAAATTTTGGTGGAGACATCCAATAGGTGGGTATACAACTTTTTTATTTTCTTCAAATCGAGATAAGGCTTTCTAGATGTCTAAACTCATGTGAAAAGTGGTTTTAAGAAATATGTGTGCTCAAAACCACCTTCCCATATGCCTATAAAATGGCACCTTGGGCTCCCCATTTGTAAGTGTGGCCAGGAGGCAAAGCTATGGTATTTTGGAGACCCAAAGAAGTCCAATAATCATCCAAGGAGTTCTGTAGGCCCCTATCCTCATAGTGGAATCAAGGATGAAGAAGGAGTTCCACCCGAGCCTCCTCCTCCTCTCGATGACGAGCTAAACAGTGGACGATCATTTCGAGGGAGCTACACAAACATGGGAGGGAGTTCAACACATGTTCTTCCACTAGTTTTGTATAATTTTTGTTTTGAATATTTCAATTATTTTGTATCTTTACATGCTTCTCCCTGATTACATTTCATTTGATATAATTAAGTGGAATGCTTTTATTTCAACACCGATTGGGTTGAGATTTCAAGTGGGAATCATGGGTTATTCCGATTAGACAACACAATAATCCTATTTATCTCACACATACATAAGATTTAAGTATTCTTTAGTAGTCCTCTTATTTTATTTTTGATAACCAAATCTTGGCAACATGATTGTTGTGCCAAGGGGTGGTTCTTTAAGCATCATTTGAAGAGGTAAGAGGGGAGTCAAGATCTTGAAAACCTTCAACCAAAGAATTAAACAAAACCATGTTAAATTTTCAGAACAATGAACTATCCCAGATGTGTATTGAAATTGAAATTATCTTCTTCTCTCATAACTATTAAGACACCACCTTTACTTGTAAACTATTTAACTCTTTAATTAAGTAATTTACTTAAAATATATTTTCAAAACCACCCCCTATTTAAAGTACTTATTAAAAACGCACACTCTAAACCCACCAATGCTCCTTGAGAGATGAACTAGGGTCTTACATATACTATAAATCAACCTTAAAATCATAATAAATTTTCCATGTCATGACAACGTGGTCAATGAGCACCACAAAATTCTCCCACATGGTCAGAATATCAAATAGAAAGGCGGTTCTCACATTTATATCATTTACCCTAAAGTACCTCCCCAGGGTATACATTGCAGGAACACTCCTTGAATTTGGACATCAATACATGGATTTAGTCCTCCCTATTACAACATTTGTTTGAAGGTCCTCCCCATAATGACATTTCAATTCATAAAGTAGTTCCTCCCCTTGCCAGTTTAACTATGAGAAAGCACTTATATCATAAGGCACTTGGGAAAATGAGGCCATTCATGCCTGATGTCTCTTCATTTACAAGTAACATCCTTTCTCAACCAGAAGAAAACCTAAGAAAATAGACATTATCCAAACCACCCTTGGATCTCCTACATTCCAATATAATAGAGGAAATCCATACCCATAATGTTGTTTACAATAATGTAGTAAGGAAACATTCACTTTGGTTGGATCGGGTTGAGGATGCTCTTGAAAAATATAAAGAAGATGTATTTCCAATGAGGTGATGGTTGGTTGAAGACAATATATCAGTCATGTTCTAGACTTTATCCACTCCCCAATACAGCATTCCATAGGTGTTGTTGGAATATTTTTTACACGACATCCTCCTAAATATATGGAATACTCATTATCACATAAAATAAAAAGTATTTTATCATGATGAATATCCAAACCATATCAAGTTAATATATGTGATGCACCACCAAATCAACTTGGAAACTCTCCTAGATGCATGACATATGAAACTAGGGAAATAGTGAATATCCCTTTAGCATAGATGTCTCGATGCTTTAAAAGAGTTGCATAAGTTGGTCACCAATACCCCATATAGTGTTCATATCAAAGGATGGGGTGACCATGGAGAATTTCATTTGATCTCTCTACCTAATTAGTAAATTTCTCTGAAGGTTTTCATAGCCTCAGGTCAGATTGAGAAATGGGATTTGTTCGTAAAAAATGGTATGCTCAGTAAAAAGCAGCCCTGATCGACTACTGAAAATGTTGGTCTATAAGAGAGTGATCCATTGAAAAACTCCTTCATCAAGAATCTGATAATATTGAGAAATCCTCCTACCTAAGATATACCAATCATCAAGCATCACTAATATATTTGGAAGTAGGTGTCTCATGTGAAAAAAATAAAATACACCCCTCCCATGTCCAAAAAAGGCTCCATAAAATCAAGAAATAAGTATAAGAAGCAGTAGCCATGACAATCTAGGAGTAACCCAAGCTTTTATGTCTAGGGGATTTTTAATAAAACCTTAAAGTTCGAAAAAACAGATTTAAAAGGTTGTGTAAAGGTAATAGGATTAGCCCCATCCCACAAGTATGGGGATTTTTTACCTCAGAAAACTCCTCCTTAATGGAATTAAGTCTTTTCCCACTTAGGGGTAGTGTCTAAAAATGGATCTTCCCAACTTGTTTGATCCCATGACCCAGTATACACTCTCGAAAAATGCATGAATTGTTTTTCCTGATATTCCATTTGGATTATCATTCATCAAATGATTCATAGGGGACTAACATAGGAAAGGATGAGGCCTCATAGTAGGCACAAAAAAGAACAATATTTCAAGGAGGATGATGAAATGTGTTCAATGCATTATGTATTGGTGAACATCATTAATACCACCCATGAAGATGCTACCAAACATGAGGATGATACATAGGATTAGGAGGAGGATGTTTCTATTCATAATATGGTCCACACTAAAATTATTGAAGGAGGTGTGTGTACCTGAAAACAAAGGATTTCTATGAATTTTGGGATTCCCTCAACTACTCTATTACTACCTCCTTAGTGATAATCTTCCAAATAAAAGGGTAAAGGTAATGTCATACCTCACTCAACTCCTAAATAGGTTGATCTCCAAACACTTAAATAAATATTTTCTCAGAAGGAGGTAGATAAGAAGGATTTTAAAAGACTTAATTCAGAACTACTCTAAGGTAACATCCCAACAAGATATGTTCTACAAGAAGAGCCTTAAATTGCACTCTTAGTTGTTTCACCTCTAAAAACAGAGTTCATCCCAATAACTGAGATGGAGCCGGAACATCCACTCAATCTAGGGTTCCAACAAAAAATATATTTGGACCCCATGGAAGTGAGATATTAAGAGTTCAATTTCTTGGGTACACATATAGGGCTGGGTCGAACACATCCTCATGGACCTGACCTTGCATACTAACCATTGTGGGTACAAATGGATCCACCACAAATGGCCCAACCTATTTATACCCCTACTCAAGCTCTTATTCAATTATACATCCCTCAATGGATTATCAATACTATTGATCCATTGATAGATCGATTGAAAGCTATGAAATAATAGTGTGCACTAGTACATATAGAAAGGAAACCTTACCCTGAATGGGTGGATCTGACCCCTCCCCCACCAATCTTTGGGAACCCTACATTTTTTATTTTTAATGGTTCGAGGGACCTGGAGTAGTATTTGATGCATTTTGTGTCTCTTTGGGATCCCATGATGGGAACCCTTTCACAAAAGGAAGTAGTGAAACTTGGGTTCTTCATGAAAACACTATATGGGATAGAATTCATATGTTACACTATTTTTCCATCATGGTCAATCATGGGATGGGAAGATCTCCATTATCAGTTCCTCTTTCAATTCAGTTCAACATTGCAGAAAAAAAAGTCATCGACTTCACAAACTTCAAACAGTGGCATAATAAGAGAGTCTTAGATTTCATTGATCTATAGAAGAAGTTAACCTACACCATAAACCTACATCTTCCAAAAGATTATTTTTTATCCTTCTTCATAGAGAATTTTTTCGATGAGTTGTGTGCACCACTCATCCCTATGAAATACATAGGATGGTTTTAGGATATTTCTATAGTTTCTCAAATATTGAAATATTGCATCTTATGAACCAAGGAAAAATCCCAATTAATTCCATCAGCTCAAGAGAATAAAATAGGGAAACTAGAGGTTTTTTCTTTCATGCTTAAGACATCCCCTGTACCAGATCCATCTCCAAATCCCTTACTAGATCATGTGACACCCCCTCTTAAGAATCAAAAAAATGATTGTCTCATCGGTATGAGCAAATAGAGAAAAGGATAAATAATTTTTAGGATCTGAAGAACAAATTTTATTCATTATGAGTTCACTAAGTCTATAGCTACTTTATCATAGCCCTATAGAATAACTTTCTCAAGTTACCAAAGTTAAAGAGGCACGACCAAGCTGGTCTTGAAGATCTACTGAACTATTTCCCCTTCTATCAAACATTGGGGCACACTATCTAGTAATTCATTTTTTTTCAAATACATCTTGAAAAAAATGGTAGACTCTGGGAAAGTGAATCTTGGAAAACCACCTGCATAGGTATTATGTATTTCTACTACAGATCTGGAGGAAGAGGGTGAATGATATAAAGTTACTAACAAATGTATGTATAATTTATATGATTGGATGGCTAGAAACATAATAAAATGGAATCATGAAATCCTCTGATTAGATTTGAAATAGCTAACTATTCCCCAATCTAATTTCGCTATGACACAACCAACTCTATCAACACCACATTCCTATAAATTCTGGTCTTCTAAAAACTGATATGGTCAAAAGGGTGAGAAACAAACATAGAAAGATGAAATTTTTCCAAGGAAAAAATTTAATTTTGACTCACTTGGATATCATGCTTTTAGTCCCAAAAGAACAGGCACCTCCCAATAAAATGGTACTCAAGAGTTAACCCCCCAGACAGAGTCCACATTATATGAGGAATTAATCTTTAGTTCCATTAATGTCATTCACGTAATGGGTCCCTTCTCCAATGATGAGTATAGCTATGAACCCCATTTCCCCGAATCCAATTGGGGATTTAAGAGAAGAGGACACATGGTCCAAGTATGCAGAGGAAGACACGGTCACTGTAAAAATCAATACTCTGGACATGTCCCCACTTGGGCTGTCTATGCTATTGAAACTCATGGGAGAGCCCTCCAGTAGGCATAGCAGGAGCAATAAATAGCTACCTTTAATTAATATTCATGGTTTAGAAGTTGAGGAACTACCTACAACACCATGATGTCCATTTGGTTTCTCACAAAAAAACACTCAAATACATCCTCAGTCGTCCTATGTTGATTGGATGTTTGGAGTGGTGGGAAGTTATCTTGTAGAAATTTGACATTAAGTCCATGCCTTAGAAAGCAGTAAAAGGTTAGGCTTTGGTATAATTACTTGAAAGCATCCATCATCATAAAAAATGTCATTGAATATCAATTTTTCCAATGAAGAGATCTTTTATGGTCAATAGGGTCCCAAGATATGGGAGATGTATTTTGACAGCGCATCCAAAATCCTAAAAAGGAAGATAATGGAAGACCCCAAGCTCAGCAAAGTAGGGTTGGGAGTCATTCTCATCTCTATAGAAAAGTCATTCTTTATTTACTCCTTCATATTTTCAGAATTCTATACAAACAATGAGATTGAATATTAGGCCCTCGTTGTAGGGCTAGAATTGGAACTTCAAATACCACTAGGACAATTTAAGGTGAAAGAATATTTAGAGTTAGTAATCAAGAAGATAAATGGTGATTATTCCATTAGAAAAGAAGTTTTAATCCCAATTATTGATTATGTATAAGGACTAATGTTATAATTACCCCCAGATATAATATTGACCCATGTACCACAATCATAAAATTCCCAGGATGATGCATTGGTGAACGTAGCCATGGATCTAAAATATTTGGATCAGGATGAAACAATCATCTTCATTTCACACCACTGAATGGTATCTCCTTTTTTCTATTATCATGAATTAAATCATTGAGGTTAACTCCATCCCCAAACCAGGCAGTCCTACAACTGATTGTGTGATGCACCTTGTGGACTACATTCAAAATAGAGTCCTCTCATCAGAAATATCCATAAAAGAGAAAATATGATGATGAGTGACCAACTTCACTCTTTATAACAGTCCAAATCACCAAAAAAACCTATATAAATGAGGCTTTGATGGAGTCCTTTTGAGGTGCATTAATGGATAAGAGACCACTTTTTCCATGAAAAAGGTACATATGGGACCCTGCAATGACCACCAGTCAGGGTTCAGGCTTTCTAATTAGATCCAAAGGATTAGATATTTCTATCCTTCAATGACGTAGGCTATAAAAATTTAAACAAGAAGTTTCATTACAACAAAGAACATTCCAACTTCATCCATCAACCCATATAGTTTATACACACAAACAAATACTCATTTCCATTCTTCATATGAGGAATAGATGGTGTAGGGTCATATCCTCCAACTACAGTCAAGAAATTCAAATATATCCTCACCGCTACCAACTTCTTCTCCAAATGGACTGGAGAAATACCCCTCAAAGAAGACAAGATAAAAAAAATTATCATCTTTATGAAATCCAAAAACATCCCCAATTTTTTTTGACTTATCTAATATTTATAGAAAATTGCTCTAATTTCTCTTCTTTCAAGTTAGAGAAGTTGTATCAGGAGTATAATATAATTTACAACCATTCATCTCAATATCATGTAGTAGCTAATGGATAGATAGAGACCTTTAAAAATACCCTATAAAACATACTCCATATGATGGTGGATAAATATAAAAAGTATTGACCTTAAAAGATCTTTCATGACTTGTGGGATTACTGGACTACAACTCGCATTGCCACACGAGAAACCTCGTATTCACTTGTATATGAGACTAAAGTAGTCCTTCCCATTGAGGTCCAATTTTCTTCAATTTGTATTGCCATATGAAATCAATTATCTATAGATGAGTGATAAAAAAATGGTTGGATTAATTTGAGCGACAAGATGAGAAAATACTGCATAATTTACATCCCTTGGAGGTCTATCAAAATTGAATAGCATGGGATTTTAACAAAAAAGTTTTTCTCTTCTCATTCCTTCAAGGAGAACTGGTACTGGTCCTTAGGACCCTGATGATACTAGAGAAGAAACCTCTAAATCTTGATCCAAAGTAAGAGGGAGATTATTCCATACACAAGGTCCACTCCAATGGATCTTATTCCCTATTATCAATAGATAGGGATATTATTATGGACCCTACCAATGCAACATTCCTTAAGAAATACATCGTTTGATAATGAAACCCATATCATCCTTGTCGCATGATGTTAAACTGCATGGTTTCCTACATCTTTGTTGCATGATGTTGAACTGCATAGCATCATGGTCATGTATACACAACCTTAAAAGGTGCAACATATGGTCCTAATCGTATGACCTAAAACTAAAAGACACCATAGTCCAAGATGAAGAACTATAAACTAAATAGCCTAACATCATAGTCACTATATGTTAAATTGTAAAATAATATCCTTACCATATGAAGAAAAATTTCACGTTTCACATCTTCATTGCATGACATAAAACTGTGTAACATTTTGGTTCATGCTTGAGTGGATTGCAATCCTTTGTGGTAGTCTCCTACCACACCAATTTTCCAGAACTACATATGGTTAGATTCTCATCTCAAGGGGATACATAGTGATTCCTAGATATTCTATTACAGGGCCTTCCAAGAAGCCAAAAAAATCCCCCTCTCCTTTATACAAACAAAAATCTATGCAAGAGACATTAATTTTGGTTCCCTCATTTAGGACCCCATCATGGAAATAGAAATATCCTTCCCCTATATAAAAATAAAAAAATATATAGTGAACTTCACACTCTATAGAAAATTGTGGTCTAAATGATCCATTTATGCTCAGACACATTCCATCCAAACATCATACTCCTAATCCTGGGAAATTTCAGATCTCCATAAACTTCCCTTGGCCATCAGTGATAGAATTTTCAATACATGAGGACACCTTTATTTGATTATGCATTGATACACCTCAGTTTGGATTTTCATAAGTCACCCACCAAAAGGTCATGTCAACCAAAGGATTTTTTTGTTTGACTATGCATTAACACACCATGATTAGATTTTTATAAGTTTCCCACAAAAAGGGCCTATCAACCAGAGGCACATTAATCCTTAGGAGAGACCTATTCTATCTCCATAATCCCCAATAACATCATATTAGAAACCTAGTTTTATACATTGTCTATAGTAATTCCTTTAATTTTTATCCAATATCAATTCTACTGATCCAATAACCCCCAAGATCATAGTTTACAATTTCCTTCATCATGTATAAAGTATGATGGAACATCCTTGGCCTAGTAAGTCATATATCACTCATAATTTACATGAAAAATGGTCCTAACTATATAACCTAAACTAAAATACACTTGTATCATCCCAGTCACATGATTTCAAAATATACGATAAACTCTTCATTACATGATGTTAAAATGTAGTCTTACCTTATGTACTATGCATAAGATACCTTGGGAAACTATCCTAGGAATCCTAGTGTAATAAAAAATAGATGCCTCTCATAAAATGATTTTGTTATTGCCTGGATAGCATGTTTGGGGCTTCATGACTTATTTTTTACATTGGTTAAACCACATCCTTTCCACGTGATATTAAACTGCATGGTTTCCTAGAACTACATAGGGTTTTGATTATCATTCCAATGAGATATGTAGTGACACCTGGATCCTACATCCTGTTCTAGCCATCACAAGATCAAAATTACAATATTCTTTATTTTAATCTCATCTTTGTGGTGAAATAAACCTTTTTCACTCCTTGTTTCTCACATAGAGAATAGATCACATAGGATTATGAGTTTTTGTGAGGCTTTCCAACATGATCTAGGCATGTGAGTTCATGTATGGGTTAGTATGGTTCTAGATACAAGACCTTAAAAAGGAACACCAAACTTCCTTACTACATGATGTTAAAAATCACGGATTACATATATTTCAAGAAGTAAATTAAATAACTGTGTGTGGATTGATTCTCTCCATGAAGATATATGCAGAGACTCCCAAACCTTATGTCTTGGGCCCATCCACAATATAATTTTTTTTCCTACTTATGGTTATGACCTGCGTAGGAAAAATTTCTCCCCATTATTACATTATTTCAACATTAAATTCTCCTTAAATACTCAATAACATTCCTTACATAAACCAAAATCTATGTTTGGGGAATCTAAATCTCCATAATCTTTCTCTATCCATCAAAAATAGAATGTCAGATTCTTGAGGAAACCTTTGTTTCACTATGCATTGATAAGCCCCCATTTGTATTTATATAAATCACACACTAAAATAGATTATCAACCATAGGATGTCATTGTTTGAATATACATTGATACACCCTAGTTTGTCTTTTCATAAGTCACCCACCAAAAGGTCTTGTCAACCAGAGGCACATTCATACTTGGTAGATACATCTTCTATCTCTATAAGTCCCAAAAAATATGTTGGAAAATACTATTCAAACATGATATATGGTCATTCATTGTATACTTATCCCATATCACTCTTTGGATTTAGAAACCCCTAGATTACAGCTAAAAAACAACCCATTTCATTCTTGAATATGATAGTACATTCCTGGATAGATTATCGTGAAATGAAAAATCATTAATCATTCAGTCAGAGATAAATGACCTTAAATTTATCCCTCAACATCCTTTTCATAAGACATTAAACTGCATGGTCCATGTCATGGTTGTATGACATTAAACTACACAATGCTTTAACCCTTTTCAGGGATGAGCCTTTCCCCCATATATTGGTCACCTGTTGCATCAACCTAAAGAATTGTGTACAACATGATTCTCATTCCATCAAAACATGTAGTGATGCCTAGATTCTCCATTATAGACCCAGCTTCCACAAAAAACAAAACATGTGTGTTCCTCCATTCATAGTCAAAAACCTGAACCGGGAAAGAGGTTCTATGCTACTCCTAGGATCCCTCCTTTGAAGTCTCATGGTCTTGAGAAATATGGATTATCTTAAACTCCATGTCCATCATTAATAGAATTTCAGATTCCTAAATACATCTTTGTTTGGACTATGCATTGATATTACCTATTCTGGCTTTGCATAATTCACCAACTAAAAATTATCTCCCAAACAAAGGCACATTTTTCATTAGGATATACCACTTCTATCTTCGTAAGCCCCAACAACATCGTGCTGGAAATAACTTTTTTAATATGGTCTATGGTCATCCCCTGCATACTTCTCTCACATTATGTTTTAGATCTGTAAATCACAAAATCATGACTCAAAATTCCCTTTTTTTGTGTGTCTGAAAAATTTCATAACATTATCGAATAGAAATCCCTACTTGGTTCATCATCCCATAACTCATGGTTAAAGTTGTTCGACCTAAAAAACTAGTTTCATTAGTCCATATTGCAAGACTCTAAACCTCCCACAAAAAAGATACATAGTACTTTCTAGGTTGAAAACCCAAAAATGGGAAAAGTTGGTTAAATTTGAGTCTAATCTCACTAGAAATTCACTACACATAGTTTAGAAAAAAAATATTAAAAGATGCATAAAATTTACTAGTTTTAAAACCCCACAAAAGGAAGCCTAAGAAAAATCCAAGTCACGCTCGCTAAGTCTTATTCATATTTTAATTAGAAAAAAATTAGAGCAATGACAGAAAAGATGCAAAGTTTTTAGGGTCTGTTATATGACTCTAGCAATATTTGAACTATGAAAACCTTGGCCAAAGACCTAGGAAAAAATTAGAGCACCTTCCAATCCCTATTTTTATGATTTAAAATCCTTAACATGGGGAAATTTTTCTATAAAAACCAGCATTAGTGTTATGTTATAATTATAGAGAAAGATGATATGAAGACATTGATGATTGGAAATGAAATTATTTTCATTTATGAAGAAAAAAATCAGAGGAACATCCACAAATCCGAGTCTCTCTATCAAATTCTAAAAAATTCCATCGATATAACTCTTTAATTGTTGGAGGGTTTCTTGAGCCCCATAGGAGGCCTATCAAATAACAGCTAGCTAAATAGCCTCAACCTCCTCATCTAGGAAGAGTTCCTCTACCACAGTCACGATTGTAGTCTCCCCCTAAGCTTGAACCTTTTCTCGATGATGATGAAGTTGTATGAGATCCCCTTTATAAGTATCCATCTCCTGTTGGAGGCATGATATTTGAGTTGATTTCTCATCATCCTACTACTTTCACTCCACCATTTTCTTTGCATGGTTAAGCTCTACCTTGGATAGTGTAGTTTGGATGTCATCAATTTTGATGAGCATTATTTCTTTGATAATTCACTACTGCAACACATCCTCTTTCTCTTGTCAAAAAATAATTTCCTTCATGTAAGTGTGAACTGAATGGTAGTAAATTCCACCATATCCCAATGTGTCAAACATGTTTTTAATCTAAGGGAGTCTTGATGGAAAATCGAACATGATTTTACTCAATAATAACTACCATATATCCAACCCTATGAACCTGAAAAGTTCGAGGAAAGTATCCTGAGCTTCCTGGCTTGCTGTAGAGCTAGTCACCGGGGGAGAGGTGTACTCTAGAATCAGTTCACTTATGGAAGAGACCTTCATTATCCTTCATAGAGTGGCCTCATCCTCTCCTTGTGCAGCCTATTGAGTTGGATCAGAGTCCCCCCCTTTGAGTTCAGCTGTTGTGACTGTCAGCGCTAAAGGATGAATGAAATTTGTCATCAATATTTCAAGATAGAAAGGAGAATGGAAAAAGGGAATCAAATAAGTTGATAGAACTTACCCATTGATGTACCGGTTTCTTGGTTGGATTCTTCCCAATAACCCTCAGTATCAACATTTGGAATTGGTATAACCTAATGAGTAACATTACCATGAGTTTTCTCAGGGCCCGGGATGGAAGGATCTTCAGAATCTCTCAATCCAGGGTCCTCAATTGTCATTCCCCTAGTAGCAGGATAAGGATGGACCTCAACACCCTAGTTATAGATTTTCTTGGGGAAATCTTATGTAGATAGAGTTGCACCAATCCAGTTCATTGATTTAAAGCATTGTACGTAAGGTCGTCCGTGAGACAAAATACTAAAAAAGGAAACTCACAACTGTCCAACTCCTTAATAGAGTCCTTAAACTCCTCTAGGGATCCAGAAACACCAATATCTAGATTAAATGATTCCATTATATATTGAATCAAATCTCATAGAATCCTCAACAGTAAGGGTGTCCAAGATTTTGGTATTAGGACCCAAATTGGATATTTCATCAGTATTATCATCTATCCTCTTAGTGGGAACAACCCTTTTAGTCCCCACCAGATCAATATTTTCACTGACACCTTTATTTGAGAGTCTAAGGTCAATATTTGACCCTTATGGAGTGATGATGGGACCGGTGGTGGTGGTTTTGATATCCTCCAATGTATGATATAGGTCTAAGTATCAAAATTAATGGAATTCATTGATTAGTACATGGCACTGTATGGAGTTCATTTGACCATTATGGGATTCTCTTCTCTCTATACAGTGATAAGAATAGATGTGGCCTCATCCCTTGACACTTCTCCTATCAAAGGGGAAGACTCGATAGTAGGAATTAGTGTCTCTTCTGTAATTTCCTCCTTAGTTCTCATAGGGTCATATCTAATCCCCTTGAGAGAGGATAGGGGATGGGATACTACAACCCATAGGCATGATTAATCATTTATTCTATAAAAAATAAGAACAATTGATGTTAGGAAAACTCACCCTCACTAATGATGTGCTTGTCCAAGCACTTCACTTTTTTTCATTCCTTCACTTTCAATGGAGGAATAATAGCACTTTCCTCCTAAAATATAGGTATTAGAGGTGGTAGTCAAGAATAATCTCCCTCCATATCCTCTTTCATCATCCTCTAGACTGAGGATAGATCCCCCAATTCAGGATTTGATTCCTCAACCTCCATAGGGATGCCTGTCGAGACATATTTCAGCGATGGGATCCCAGTTGATTCCTCCTCTACCCACTGCAAATTACGGTCACCCTTTCCTCAGTAATGATATTCCATTCAAAAAAAAAGAATAGGACAAATAATGAAATTAGGAGAAGGTAAAACTCACATCTTAAATATCTATGAAGTCAGCCCATTCATTGTCGGATAGCTCATCAACCCCTTCAGAATCCCCCCATGTCATCATATCCTCCACTCACCGCATAGAAGGGATATGATTATCAGTGGTGTAAATGAGAATCTATAGCTCCTAGATATGTATTCTTTCCTCAATAGGGTCATCATAAAAGTGGATGCTGGATGGAGCACAAGTATCCCCAATATGTATAATCTACAACTTAGTGTGGAGGAGTGACCACAGGTCCTTGGCTTAAGAAGGGCTACCCTTCCAAGATTGGACCACCTCCAGTAAGATAAAATACAAGGTTTTTCGGACTACTATGATGAATATTTGATAATACTTGATTTCACCAGCTTCCCACATCTCTATATCATGGTTGAAGGATGGGAAATAGGAGACCAGGTTTCCTCTTGGTGATGGTGGTTGGACCATATAGGCTCAACCTCATCCGGCGTAGCCCTTTTGACCCTTAATGGAAAATTAAAATGTGTATGGGGTTTCTTGGGTGAGCTTGGGGTCTCATAAATTCACTCTCTATAATGAGTGGATCATTTCTACCACACATTCCCCGCCTAGAAATCATTATATCTTAGGCTCGAGGAACTCTTGTTATTAATTCTCCTTGGTGATACGATGAAATCTTGGATTCATCATACCAAGAGGTCAACCCAGTGGACATGCTCATTAGAGGTAGTTTAATTACCATTTGATTCACCTCCACAAATATGAGAATCTATAGTTGTCGGGATACCATTGGGTTCCTCTCTAATAAAATGTGTATAGGAGAGGATACATTTAGTTGCTTCAATAATTTGAATTGGAATACAAATCTATAAGGGGAATATGCTTCGCAAGTAACTTCCCCATAAATTTAGTCCACTTGCATGATATGTATGAAATCAATCATATATGATCTCAATTCATCACCAGATTTTCCATCATCAGTGAATGTCCTATGGGGTGGATCTCCATATATAAATAAGATAAATTCATTGAATAAATTCATCTTCTTTGAGGATTCACCAGATTTCAAATAAAAGCGTTGGATTCCAAAAATAGCTTGAAAAAATGGTTAAAATTGTACCCCAAGAACCTTGATTCCACTCAACATGGAATAACAAGCAAAATGTGTCGCAATATATCCCTAAAGAATATGGAATGCCCCTACAATTCTTAAAGGGGATTTCTATGTGTGCACATGAAGAAAGCACTAATGAATATTCGCTAAAATGGGAGTCTCCAACCCTATATGACTCCTCCCTACTAGCTTGGACACCTTGAAAAATTTCCCCAACCTCACACTATCTTTGGAATCACAAACCGGTAGCATATAAATTTTTAACCACATCACTAAGAATCCTTCAAGATGTGTCTTGGTGTGTACATCTTGTATTATAGTATATCGCCATTGGTCATACTATCCTTGATCTAATGTGGGCCATAATTTACCAAGAATGCCTTTATTTTTCACTATGGGACATCCCATCGGATGCTTGAATTTAGGTCTGTCCCCCTTGGGCCTTAGGAAATCATTCATCCATGCTTCAGAATGGATATCCCCTCTTAGGTGAGGGTCTTTATACTAGATGTATTGGGTTATCTTCAACAAATCACGATCCAGAATGGGAATCCTTTCAGAATATTCCCATATATATTTCAGTGGGATAAACTCATCTTACATCTCTTTGAGTATAAGAGCTCTGAAGGTCTTATAAACATCCCATAGACTAATGAAAACTTCTACATGCATCATATGGAAGGTGTTGGTCTTTGGGATCCATCGACTTAATAGCTCAGGAATAATGTATGGGATCTTATATACATATGTCTAGGCCACCCACACAACCTCGTAAATTCCAACCTCTTTCATCTTGGTTTCAAAATTAGCCAAGGTGTGGTGCACTTAATATTCCCACATCCACTAAGGACTAACACCCCCTCCTGGGAATAGGTCCATGTATTCCCTACATCCTTTTGATTAGTGTTTATTAGAAGTGAAATATATATATGAGTAAAAATTTGGATTTAAATCAGGATTATGTGGCTTTAAATCTAGAGAAAAATTGCTATAATGCATGATACAGGTTGTGGGTGATGTTCCTTCATTGATATATATTCCCTTGGTCAATATCGTTGTTGTGGTAAAGTTTGAGTATTCTTGGAACTAGAAGAGTGAAAGATAACTTATCATTTTCAATATTAGGACATCCTTCATAATTTTGTGGCTATAAATTGGTAGATAATTACTCTTAGGATATTTTCGATGAAACTTATTCATGTGATTTTCCATGTCTAAGAGAGTAGTGTCACGTATGTTGTAATAATGTAGCCCAACATTATCGACCAACTCCTTGATACAATTACCAAAATGTTCATCAGAAACTCTAATCTTATAAGTGTCCACTGGAAATATTCAGGGAAGTATCAAGATTTTTATTAGAGGAAAAATATTGGTTTTGGGAAAAAAATTAAAAATTAAAAAAATTTGAAAAGGAGTGACCTCACACAGTTTAGTCACCCAAGTGACCTCACGCAGGTCACTCAACCAAGTGACCTCATGCAATTCACTCACCTCGGTGTATACGCCACACAAATAAGGGAATATTGGGTATGTATAAATGAATCTTCAGTATAAAAAATAGCATGATGATATCACTAGAGTAGTGGCCGTAATAGAGAAAAATCGTAAGGAAGAACTATTAAGTCTATAAACACTATTTATAAATGTAGGGAACCCTATTTGATAAACATGAATGAAACAACCATGTGGTTAACCTATGTTACCAACCTACATGGTTCACCAGCACAATCCCCCTGCATGACTCACCCTTTCACTTCTCTCTTGCATGGCATTCAAGTCATAATTTTCATCAAGAATAAGCATAAAGTTATAAAAACATGTGGAAACTAGCAAATGAAGGCTCCATAAATATCCTTTTTTCCAATGCCTTAGGATCAGACCCACTTCTTCCGATTGGATCCTATCCTAAGGGGGGATTTTTTTGACACTCCTTTTTGTTAACACCACTTCCACCACACATGCCCCAAAAAGGTTCACCCAAAAGACTCATGTAGGGTAAAACTATGCACTACCATGTGTGACACACCTGCACAATCTACCTCTTTCACCCAAGGTCCTAAAATTGCCTATAAATAGGACCATTGGGATCCTCATCCGAGATGACTAAAAAACATGAAGAAGCCTTGAAGCTCTGCTCACCCTAGTCCATCGCTCGGTCCCTTAAAACTTTCAAGTATATTTTTAAGCCCCTAAAGAAGAGAAAATTATAGGGGTTATAGTAATAAAGTTACCTTGGTGTTTTAAACACATAACTACTTCATGAGCCACCATCCCAAATTCAAGAAAATTAGGGAGAATTCCCCTTCCCAAGCAAGAGACTTAAGCATGATTCTTCCAAAGGCACGTGAGGAGAACCTTGGAGTCTATAGAAAGGTCATGCCCAAGTGATTTCGCTCAGGCTATCTATCACCTAGAAATATCTTCAGCTATCCCAGACTTCACCTGTGTGATATCCCTTCATCTCATCCAGCCTTTAATTATACAAAATTCATTCAGATCGCCTAGCCTTCACCTACACAAGCCTCCTTTGATCCCTCTTTTCATTCCACTAATGGCAGGGAACCTCCCTTCCTTGGGAATCCCATATGAGGCAGACCAAATTAAAACCTACATTGAGGCCTCCACACCTGTATGATCATGGAAAAAGAATAATAAACATGTCTCTCATTCTATTGTGAATTCCTTCAGTAAGAGTTGTTCTACACTTGTCATGCCTAATAGTTAGGCTCTTCAATGTGTGTAAAGTTGTGCATAACTTTGATAACGAGGACCCTAAACTTGGGATAAGTGTCAAGGACCTCCTAGTTTCAACATCAGGGCTAAGTCCTTATCATTTCCTCATCATCTCTAAGACCAGGGACCTCCCATTTCAAATTGTGAGGGGATCCACATTCCATTCCGTTTGACGAGGGATAGTGTTGCATCCTCCTGTCATCTTCACAAGAACTAGGAATAGGTATTCCCTCTGGGAGTAAGCCCCTAATATTCCATACATGAGTTCATATCCCTCTTGTCTTTCATCCTTCATGCTTAAAAAATAAAAGAGGAGATAGGCACACCAATTCCCATTCTCTCTCCCATCTCCCCAGCCTCATCCACCAGCAGGAAAAGAAGATTTTTTCGTTTTCCAAATCATAGAATTCCTATTGTTTCTCACACTGATGATGACTCATGTAAGCTTATAGGAGAGTTAAAATCATGAAATATGTATTATAAGATGCATGTTTGGAAGATAATCCTTTTTCATATCTTCATCTCACCTTCTTTAGAGGGACTGTAGAGGCATTGGTCCCCAAAGTCATGTATCCATCTCAAAGGGCCATATCCCCTAAGAAACAAACCTTAAGAGGTCCTCCATAAGGGTGGGTCCTCAAACTTTTATTTACTATGTGGGATTTGATTACCAAAAAAATGGGGTGTGTAGGAAGACTCCCTATGGTTCAAACTCAACACCCCCAAACGCACTCTAATCCTTTCTAGGACAAATCCCCTGTAGAGTTACACCCAAACTGAGAGGCAATATCCTCTCCAGGTCCTCTGGTCCACTTCTATATAATTCCCACACCAACCCTTGACTAAGAACCTTTTTCCTAGATGTCCTTATCGTATAATGTTAAACTGCGTGGTTTTGTCCTCATCACATAACCTTAAAAGGTATGATGTGTCCCGTTAAGTGGCACATAACTACATGGGTTCTGATTCCTTTCATGAAGATACATAGGGATCCCATGTCATGGGCCCCATCCTGAAATAAAAAAAACTCATGTATTCCTAGATGATGATAAATTTCAAAGTTCCCCACAGCATGGCTTAAAAACCAACATTGTAATAATAAACGGCAAAATAATCTCTAATCCATTTACAAAAGGGTACCATTGACAAGAAACCATAGAAACATACAGATTTATTTTTGGAATAACCTCAAATAAATACAGATGATTCTAAATTCAATACAGCTAATAATTGATTGTTAATTCAACGGTAAACCATTTTATATTTGGTATTTAATGAAATATTCAAAAATATGTCTTGAATATTTAATAGAGTCCCAAAATAGGAAATAATTTCCCCCAAAGGGTGTGATGAGCCAGACCTCCCATCCACTCAACTATTATGAGTCCCTCAACATCGTCGAATCCATATCCTACTGAAAACCTTCCTTTGGAAAGCATGTTTGTGAAACATCTCAAATAATGGAACCATTGGGTGTTTTTGGCTTCACAAACAAAACCTACTAGAAACCATTCAAAAATGGGTAACCCGGTGTTAATGATTGTGCAAAATTAAAACCCCCACAATCAACCACCATACACATAATTATTTTCATCAGAAACAATATTCATTACATTACTCAAACACACGCTTTATAATTATAAAGGTATAGTGCCTTTAGAAATATGAAAACTATAACAACTAGTTCATAAGTGAGCTATGTCATCTCCCACAAAGTTATCCATAAATATAACCCTTTTTAGACATATCTTACATAATACCTTTCATCATAACCGGGGGAAATGAAATATAAGAAAGGGTGAGCTCAGATTCTCAGTAAGGTTAAATAATGGCGATATCAATGATCACATAATAATAACATGAGCATAAGAGTAAGATAAAATCAGCATAAAATTTAAAAACCATACCCTAAATATCATAGATCATAAACTTGATTCATGGAATAAATATTTTAAGTTCATAAGACATTAATCATAAAGGAATCAAAGAGTATGATCCATGAGATCAAAACATTGGTAGAAGATGTTGATTTGTGGCATACATATAATCACAGAAAATCACTCCCTTATTAGTTCAAGGGTAATTTAAAAACTATCATCATGGAATGGGTTCACTCCCCCAAACCATAATAGTAGTCAAGGTTCACTCCAAAGACTATCATAGTGTATATAGTCCCTTAATGAACTGGGGTCACTCCCCATTCCAGCCCTATTTATCTCAAGAGATATCAATATTTACCCAATGCATTTGAGGGAGATATAGGTATCACCTGTAACATAATGAAAATCATACATACATTTTCCAAAAGATCGTAAAACATTTATTACATAAGAACCCATGAAAATAAATAGGCTTCATAAAAATTTCACCATAGCATAACCTATGAGAAAAACTAGGTTTCACAGTCATTTCAGTATAACCAATGGAAAAAATAAGTTAGTTTCATAATAATTTTATCATGGTATAACCCATGGATGTGGAATAGGTTTCATAAACATATTTTCATCATAAACATAAATATTCTAGAGAAATAATAAAGACTGTATATTTGGATCATATCCCAAGTAAATCTTAAATAACATCAAAGGATGTCATCTAAGATGGAAAATGATTTTGAAAGTAAAATCACTTGGAAAATTTCTTGATTAAAATATACTTTGTACTTTAAAAATAAATTTTCAAAGATAAAAATTCATGAAACATTTTCAAAAAACATTTCTTTGAAAATAAACTTTGTAACTTATAAAGTAAGACTTAAAGATCATTTAAAACATTTCTTAAGGAAAATATTCTTTCTACTTTGAAAAATACTTTCAGAAACATAAAATATTTTCAAAATACTTTTCTCTGAAAATAACCTTTTAAACAAATAAAGGGATCTTTAAAATCATTTAAATCATTTCTTATGGAAAATAGTCTTTCTTTTAAAATCACTTTTTAAAACTAAAAATTCATAAAATATATTAGATATAATTTTCTTTTAAAATAAACTTTGAAATTTATAACATATGTTTTAAAACATTGATTGGTTATAATGACAGAAAATTCCATATATGTCATACACTTTAAAAAAAAGATCCCATTCACATTTTTGTTAAAAGAAAAATGGGACTTATTTGGAAAAAAGAAATGAAGATTAATTTCCAAAAAGATGGAAAAAGTAAAAAATGGGTAAAAATTTCTTTAAAAATTAATTTGGAGAATTTTAAAAAAAATTGAAACATTTTTAGATAAAATGGTTTTAAAATAAAACATTTTTTTAACGAAGAGAGAAATAAAGGCGATTTTTCTTAAAACATTATTTTAAAATCTTGAGTATATAAAGAGGTAAAAATAAAGGTAAAACATATATTTTCAAGAAATAAACACATGATAATAAAATTCATGACTTTATTTAGATATGGATTATAATATTTCATCATCATAAGTCTAAACACAAACAATCCGAATAAACAATGAGATTGTATCATAAAACTCATACCACTTTGGTATCTTTTGAATCATAGGACCCATAAAAAATAAAATCAAATGAAAATTTAATTATCATTAAATTAAGTAGATTATTTATATATAATTTCAAAGTATATTTATAACAACCTTATAAAATAATATAGGTTCATAACATAATATATGTCTCAAAGAAGGAAAATTGAGACAAAATTCCCTTACCGCTTTGATAACTTTTGAGCCATAGACCCCATGAAAGAGAGATCCAAAAATGTATTTTTAAATCCCAATTATTTCTAAAATAAGTATCATTAGATAAATCCATGGGTAGTATATACACCATATAAATGAAATAGGTGGTTAATATGGCTTGTGTCTCATAGAAAATAAAAGTGAGACGGATATCCCTTACCTTAAGTCCCGAAATCCTTCATAGGCATTCAAAAATCATGTATAATAAATATAAGATTATTATAAATATATTATAGAATAATAATTATATTTATCACACCATATATTATTTTTTTAATGTTATTTTATTTCCTATTTATCAATAATTACTTGTTAAAATAATTTTTCGGGTAATAACTCCTTTATAGTTCGAGTATGTTTTGATTTTTGATTTTTAGTACTATTATGTTTATCATGGTTACATAATATAAATAATTTTAAAAATGATATAAATATCATATATATTAATTATATATTTATTTATATTAATCCATAAGAGTTAGAGATAGAAAATTAAATACACTGTTTATGGAGACAGTAAGCCATACATATGCATGAATGTTTTTTCTATTTTTTTGACAGATAGAATGAATGAAATGTAAATAATATATTAAAATTATAGAATAATTTTTATTTCATATATATCACATATTTCTATTAAAATCTGTCATTATTAACTTTCATTTAAAATGTATGTGAAGAATGAATCGCATCGCTTCGAGAGAGGTTAGTCTGTCGTACATAAGAACGATGTTATCATATTCCCAGGGAATAGAAAGTAAAAATTCATATGTGATATAATGATTTAAAAATAATAATAACATCATAAATAACATATATAAACCATAAATAAATAATTATATCCATTAGTGAGAGGTGGTGATGGAAAACAAATAACATCGATTCACGAGGCGGTAGTCCGCCGTACACATGAATTATGATTTCGTATCTTATTTGATGAAAGAGGAGATGGTTATAGGTCATTAAATTAGAATAAAAAATATCAATATATTTAAGATAATAATATTATTATATCTTTATGTTTTAATAATAATTTAAGTAGGTGTATGAATAAATAAAATAAAACGTTCGCTTAGGAACGTTACCACTTATTTGGGAAACTTATTTTGGTTTGCACCAAAATCCTTCATAGGCGGGATTTTTGGCCAAAATAAGGCTTCTAGGATGAGGGGAGGGAATAAAGAAAGTTATTTTTTTAGGTATTTTCCAAACCAATTTGTTTTTAAATTATGAATATGAGAGGAGATGTGGTGGAATTTTATAAGTGAAGTGAGTGGCACACTTATAATTTTTTAAAAGAAAAAATGTTTACCCACATTTTTCACATGCCACAAGGATTAAAAATAAGAAATTATCAAAAATATAAAAAATAAGGTCTAAATATTACCTTATAATTCGTTTTTCACAAGTTTTGGGTCATTTTTAATCCTTATATTTTTAGTTTAACCCCCCCAGTAAACCTATTTTTACATATACCGTGATAAATAATTTTTATGGTTTTTATTATTAATTATGGTAAAAAAATTATGTTGACCTTATTATATAACATAAATTACTATGATTAAAAATATAGAATCCATTTTTACAAATTAAATTCACATAATTGGAAAAATATAATTTAAAATTAATCCTACATACACGATGAAAAAATGGGGTTTCAAAGAGAAAATGTTCAAGATTTTACAATGTTTATTTATCAAAATTCCACATGAAATTGATTCCAATGCCATAAATTGGTTACATAGAATTATAATTGATCAAATAATACTTTCAAAACCATATTAAAACAATTTTTTATGTTTTTAAAATATTTAAAATAAATGATAATTCATAATAAAAATCATTATTTTTCACTATTCACTAAAAAATTTATCTTTGCTGAAAATTATCAAAAGAATTCTCTGATATAATTTTGACAAGTAGATTTAAAAAATTGGGTTTATTTTATCAAATTAATTTTATAAAGTTTCAAAACATTAATTTTATTTTTTTTCACAAATATAAATATAAAACAGTTTTTTGAGAAAATTGTATTTTCAAAATATATAAACACTTTATTGAAATTTAAATATTTTTTTATAAATATGTTTTCTTTATATAAAAACAATATAATTAATATTTAATTTTTTTATTCCTATTAATTACTCAATGTCTAATGGCTAGTTAATAACATTCTTATCTAAATAATAATATTAATAGTTTGTCGCGGTTCCTTAAAACTCAGTGTTGTGTGTAACATAAGATATCGAAGAAATTTAATTTATTTAAAAAAATTATAAAAACTCATAGTGTTACATTGTACCCCCCCTTAAAATAATTTTTTCTTTAAAAATTTCATCAATCCTATACAAACAGATGAGAATACTTCTACCTCATCATATCCTCAAGTTCCCACGTTTCTTACTCAAACTAGTGGTTTCACTACAAAACTTTTCCAGGTGAGTGGTATTATTTTGTATAAATTTATCTATATGATCCATAATATAAAATGGTTTTTACTCATAATAAATACCTTTCTCCTGCATTATGACCTCTAAGTTCATTACATTTGAAGGATTAGGTATGTACTATTTTAGGAGAGATACGTGGAAGACATCATGAACTTGAGAAAGGTTTGGTGGAAGCGCTAACCAATAGGCTAACATACTGATATGATTAATAATTTAAAAGGGACTGATATACCTTGGGATTAGTTCTCCCTTATTTTCAAATCTCATTACCTTCTTCCATGGATAAATTATTAGAAACCCCTTTTCACCAACTTTAAATTATAGATCACACTGGTGATTTTCAGCATAACATTTTTGTTGACTCTGAGTAGCCTTGATGTGTTGTTGAATATATCTAACATTATCTACAATTTCATCATCTACCTGAGGTCCCAATATATTTATTTCTCTATCTTCATCCTGGTACTTTGTAGTTCTACACTTCTTTATATAGAGGTATTTAGAAGAATCTATTAGATTGATTTATTGAAAGTTATTATTGTATGAAAGTTCAACTAGAGGAAGGTGTTGATCCCAACCAACTTTGAAATCCTTATAACAATATCATAGAATATCTTATATGGTTTGAATTTCTCTTTCAGACTGAACATTTGTCTAAGGAAGATACACAATGCTCAAACTCAACTCTACATCATGACTTACAGGAGGCTTCTCCCAAACTTCTAGAAAAACTTTAGTTACCAATTATATTTTATTGAATGTGATACTTATAATGACCCATATTTTCATGATGGTATGGATCATTTTTTTTTAAATTTAAATTTCTTAAATATCCATAATAATTATTCCTATTAAATTGAAGGAGTTCATAGGTTCATCTGGGGCTTATTTCGAGCTCAGATCTTCGAAATGGGAAGAAAAGAGTTGGTCGCACTGTTAGGAGAAACTATGCATCCTAGTCCGCACGATTTCCCTAAATCGTGTGGTTGCAAATAATGGGAACTTGTAGGCCACATGGTTTGTATGAAACCATTCTACCCAAGGCGTATGGTCGTGCGGTGCTGTATACATCTTGGATAGAGCGTTTTTTTTCATGATCTACACATGGTTAGTTAAATCATACACCTAACCATGTGAGGTACCCCCTTATAGTTTTAACTTGGCGTATAGTTAGAACATGGTTAGTCCAACCGTGCGGCCAAACCATGTGCCCTTTTTTAGGGTGAAAAGTCTATTTTCTCCTCTTTAATCCTTAAACCTAATTTTTCTTTTCCTCTCCTCTCGTTATAGAATTCATCCCTTATCCTCCTCTCTCATGGCTCAAATATCCTTCAACATAGGATCTCTAATAACTCTCTCATATAGTGTCTAATTCAACATCCATTGAAGGCATTGGATTTCTTGAGGTGATATCTCAAGTCCATTTCCTTCTTATCTAAGTTTATATTTGGATCCACTGCACTATTTAGGTGAAAACTAATTTTCCCTATTTTCAATATGTTGGATTGTTTCTTAGATTTCTTACAATCTACTTTAAAATGAGGTTGATATCAAGCAAGGAGTCATCTACATACTTGAGGTAGGTGATATCATCATTTTCCCCAAGAGTTTTGATGTCTCATAGCTTAGACAATGCGCCACATGCCATTTTTTTCCAAGAATCCCTTTTTATTGAGTTATTCATATCAAATTGATCAATTAACCTAGAATCACGCCATTTGATCCTTGTTTAGTTTTTTATAGGGGTTTTCCCCTAGTTATGGACACCCCTTAAGTGTGACAAGTTGAATTTACCCATGAGGTTAATTGTTTCAAGTGCCTAAAATGACTATTTAGCTTTCAGATTACACTATAAATGGAATTACCCATGATATATGAATGTTTAATGGAACTAAGGAACCTCCTAAGTTCTTGGACCACCTATAATTGGAATTCACCATTTAGGAAATTCTCTTGTTGACCATGTAACCTTCTAAATGGATCTTTGAGCCTTATAAATTCAATTTCCCTATTATGAGGAAGTGAATAGATTAATTAAGTGGAATGTATAATACATGATGGTTGCTTTTCCTTTAATGAAACATATGGTTTAAATGAAATTTATTCTAATGGTTGGTAAGACCACACCTTTTGTTAGGATTTATTAAATTCTCATTTAGAATTGTAATACCTTGTATGTAATTCATTTTGGCTATTGAGAGAGATGAGTGGTAATGCATCATGACTTATATTATAGATATGATTAATCCTTAATATAGGTTGTGATATGATGGTAATGGTTATGTTAAGAATGATGGTATAGTGCTCCTATACATTGGGGGTTGATCATGACATCTCACACCATTGACACTAGTTGGACATTTGTATTGACACACCATGTCCCTTGTTAGAGTATTGACATGATGGAACACTAACCATATCGAGTGATGAGCATGATTTCTCCCACTTAATATGATATGTAGGTAATGTACCCTTTTTCATAAACTTATAGGCTCATTATACTGGTCATGGATGTCTGTGTTATACCCCGATCCAACCAGAACCTAGTATTCCAGGTATATGGACACTTACGTCCACACAGACTTGGTTCGTATAGGTGGATGTAATATATAATTATAATGTATATATATATCATTATAATATATATATATATGTTTATTCATAAGATATTCATTCTGGCCATGATCTGAAGCAGGTAGACCCACCGGGTTCCCTATAGGAACTAAGCGGGCTGTTGTTTATTTATTTGGCACTGTTTCTTATTCTATTTATACCTGTACATTATTTGGTTATGAGCACTGCTTGGATTATGTCTAGACACTGTTTTTAGTTTCCTATTAATATTTTATCTCATGACCTACTCAGGATTCCTTTGGTACCTGAGAAGATTATATTATTGCAGGTACATATAAGGGAAAATTCTCTAATATAGGTTTATATATTTTACTTACAAATAGAGCATAGGATAAGAGGATCAAGTATATGCTTGAGATGCTAGTGGAGAAGATTTGTTTCTTTTTTTCTTTTTTTTATAGAATGTCTGTATGTTTCTATCCCCTGTTCATTTTTTTTATATCATCATGCCATGTATCCATGTATATGACACTACATGGTGGATCTTGATTATTATTTAGCTATTCTGTTATTTACGCTTCCTCAATTGTTAATTTTTTCTATCTATATATGCTTACGTTGTTGTTTTCTTTCTATTGTATCCATTGTTACACTATGATATGAGGGTATAGTGTCCCCATTGTACCACATTTATAACCTCGCTACTAGTCGGAAGCCTTTGGCATATAGAGAGGCATGCTTGAGGTCATGTGACCCACTGGTTCGAGGAATAGGTTATGTGGATCCCAGTTCAGGACGTTACAACGTGGAATATGAGATAACATTTTTATTTGTATTACTATTTTGGTATTATGAAGGACACTAGGAGTTAAATGGATTTGGAATTGACCCTACTCCTGGACATAGGTAACCCATATATAGAGGAAACCCAAATTGTATAGGATAGGTAATTATAGTTATTGATTATGTCATTTAGGGTTGATATGACTTCACCATTGGGTGATTCAATTTTATTATGGTGTTACTATTATTGTTATAGTAATAATAAGACTAATATTCCATGAATTTTTCCATGTCACATCTACTTTCAGCATGAATTTTCTTGTTTTATGTTATTAGTGTCTTTATTATGTATTGAAATGAGCTGAAATTTCATGTACAGATTTGAAAACATAATTTAAACTTAAAGTGGTTTCCTTAACCTAATAATGTTTTTCTACATATGTTCAAGAAGACACCTTGAGTAGTTAATTATGGAATGTTGAGTCATGGACCATTGGTCGAATGGGATAGAACATGTTATGGTGTGGGTGAAGTGGATGATATATTTGTATTACATAAGGAGTATGGTCCCTTATGAATCAGAAATGGTAATCTACCTAATTAAACTATTTAAAGAGATTTAAATATTTGAACAAGAAAAGATATATAATGAAAATGACACTTAATGTGAAATTAGTTGTCCTGCACATGTGAAAAAAAGACTCACACCTAAACTTGGCCTGAGTAATGGGTATATAGGTATCTATTACATTATGATGGCCTATTATGGTATTTTCTATAGCCTGGACCTGGATTTTGAAGTAGGCAGAGAGGTGTGATCGTTTCTATTGGAATTATATGCACATTTCCAAGTTTTCTATCTATAATCTTTTCAATTGTTGAAATATCTTCTAATTCATATGTTTGGAACTGTAGTATCAATCTTCCATGATGTCCTCTGGTCGTATGCCCTGAAGTTGGTGATGACCATGCACCTGAGGTGGTCGGTCTTGAGCCGCCAGTGATTCCTCTAGGAGTGCCACCTATAGAACCTCTTCATGTTACTAATATGGTAACTGATGCCCAGTTTCTATAGGGATCTATACATATATTTCATAATATGAAATTTATCACTCAATCTTTCCCAAGTATGGAAGTCTTGACTCTTGAGTTCTAGTAGCAGCATCCTCCCACATTTTTGGGAGATAGCGAACCACACATAGTTGGGTCATGGATTGAATCCATTCTCTTTATATTTTAGCATATGAAGATGCCTCAAGGGAAGATGGTCAAACCTTTTGCGTATATTATGCGCAATTCTTCCAAGTGATGGTGGTACTTTATTACCCAGGAGGATCGGCATCGCAATATGGTCTGGGTGGACTTCCAAACCATCTTCTATGACTATTTCTTTCCCCAAACTCTAAGGGATAATAAAGCTAGAGAATTTATGAACATAAAATAGATAAGTATGTATATTATTGAATACTTTTTTCACCTTACAGAGTTGCAGTGGTTCATTCCTACTCTATCGGTGATGATCTTATGACTGCCAAAAGATTCGAGGATATGATGGTTTACACCATCTGGTCATAGTTCAACATGTTCAAGATGACTATTATTCCTAAAATCATCCACCAAACCCTTATTATAGAGATAAACTTGAGAGAAGTTGATGGTGTGAGTTAGGGTATTTTGGAACCTATAGCTTTCAATGCTTCTTCTTCTAGGTGAAAGAGATGTTTTAAGGATTATTTTGGAGGTAGAAACAGTCAGGTTCCTTGTGAAGATAACTTTTTGATATGTCACCAGTGTGGGAAGCTAGGTCATAGAAAACCTCAATGATTACAGGATCCAATAGAGTGTAGAGGCTATGGAAGGATGGGACATATTCAATGATTCTGCAGAACTTTCCCATCAGTTCTTAGAGGGTGGGGTTCTATGACCATTCCATATATAGGAGTAGGGATGGTAAGGTCACGATAGGTAGGAAGCTGGAATACCACTGCCCAATCAGGACAAGGTGTGGTGATTAAGGTATAAGTAGTCAGACTTATGATTATTAGTACCAGCAGAGTGGGCTTGCTCAGGATAGTCAGGAAGTGACTAAGGGCTATGGTACATGCTAGTTACATGTAGTCCAGCCTATGCTGTAGGAGTAGAGCACCATACATTCTACTATTAAAGGTACTACTCCAATAGTCTCCACTTTAGTGTATGTTTTATTTTACATAGACATGTCTCACTCATTTATATTTGAGACTATTATGGGATGTTTAGGCCTTGAGATCAAACACTTTCCTAGCATAATGATTCTAGAAACCTCTTCATGTATCTGTTCAGATGGAGTTTTCCATTGTAAGTATTGTCCCCTTGAGATAGGCATTTAACTTTTTATATGGAATCTTTTCATCCTCAACATGATGGTCTTTGATGTAATCATTTGTGTGGACTAGTTAGTTCCCTATCGAGCTTATATTGACTTATATTGTTGAAGGGTGAAATTTACATCACCAGAGGGTGGTAGGAATGTGAATAAGTGAGAATGGGATGTGCAAGCTAAATGATCATGGACCAAGAAGCAGAGGTTGGGTAGTGTGATAGCTCATATCACTAGTATTATCCTCTATGACCAGGGGTTACAACCTGCTACTTTTCCTCCTGTAGTGGAGTGTTTCAAGGATGTATTTTCTGACAAATTCTCTAGTCTACCTCTAGTATGAGAGGTAGAATTTACCATTGATCTTGTTCCAGGATTAACACCAGTGACCATTCCTCCTTATAGGATGGAACCTATGGAGCTTTTTTAACTCAAGAAATAGTTGGAGGATCTGAAGGCTAAAGGTTTCATATTCCCAATCACTTCTCCTTGGGGTTCACTAGTTATTTTTTCCAAGAAGGTGGATGGTTCCCCCGGGATTTTTGTGGATTGCAGTCATTTGAACCAACTCATGATAAAGAACTAATATCCACTTACTAGAATAGATGACTTATTTGATCAGATCTGATGATAAATAGTGTTCTCAAAGATTTATTTGAGGTCAGGATATCACCAGGTGTGTGTTAGGTCCTTATACACACCTCAAATAGCTCTCAAGAGAAGGTATGGTCTAAATGAGTACTTGGAAATTATGTCCGGACTCAATAATGCACCTCCGGTCTTTATGGCTCTTATGAATTGAGTTTTTCACCTATACCTAGATTCATTTGTGGTAGTATTTTTTGATGAAATCATAGTGAATTCATGCTCCAGACATGACCATGAAAACCATCTTGATATCATGCTAAATACACTGAGAGATAATCAGCTCTATGATAAAATCATTAAATTCCACTTTTGGATCTATAAATTCCACTTCCTTGGTCACATTATCTCAAAGTCAGTAGTTTCAGTAGACCTATAGAAAGTGAGAGCTTTAGTTTCTTGGGAGAAACCCAAGAATGTATTTGACATTCTGAGTTTCTTATGGAATTCTATATATTACAAAATCTTTATACATGATTTCTCGCATCTTGTAGTGCCGCTTATAGGCTTGAAAAAGATGGGTGTGAAATTTTTATGGACAAAATATAATGAAGAAACCTTTCAATAATTCAAGGGAATATTGACTTAAACACTGATAAAAATTATTCTAGATCCAGGTAAGAGTTATACTATATACTGTGACACATCAGGTATCAGGATTGTAGCTGTTTTGATGTAGGATGAGCGAGTCATCATGTATATGTCTCATCATCTGAGGCCTCATGAGAGGAATTAATCAACGAATGACCTCGATCTAGCTATTGTATTTCACACTCTATTCTATTAGAGAGAATATCTACTTGGAGAGGATTTTGTGGTATTCACTGATCACAAAATCCTCAAGTACATATCTACATAGTGGGATCTAAATCTCATACAGTGTAGGTGGGTAGAGTACATACAACTATTTGATTTTGAGCTTACCTACATGATAGGTGAATGCAATTCCATGGTCTATCCTCTTAGATAGAATAATAAGACACAAGTAATTTAGGAATCCATTTTCGAATGAAAACTCATGGACTTATTCTAAAAGATTCACAATGAGGTTTAGGAGAAACGTGGTCAACCTATCCTCACAACCTTAGCAATGACCTCTACTCTTTTGGAATGAGTAAGGATGAGACAAATATATGATCCTAATAGCCTTGTACTAATGGAAAGTGTCAAAGATGATAATAAATATTTAGTTTGGACCATGGATGAGGATGATACTTTACTATTACATGAGTGTGTATGTGTCCCAGAAGACATCAGAGAGGAGATAATGTAGAAATTCCATGCCTCAAAATGGGTGGTTCACCCTGATGTCACCAAAATGTATCAATACATAAGTCACCAGTATTAGTGGCCTGGTATGAAACAGAAGATTTTTGCCTTCATCACTCAATGCTCCACTTGTTAGTAGGTGAAGGCGGAACATCAGTTACCAACAGGGCTTTTACATCCATTATCTACTAATGAGTGAAAATGGGACAATATTTTAATGGTTTTTAAGACTAGTTTACATAGATCACATCATGGTAATATTGCGGTGTGGGTTTTCATTGATTTTTTGATGAGGTTCACACACTTATTACCTATGTGAGAGACTATATTGGTAGATGATTTAGGAAGGTTTTATGTCAGGAAGGTTGTATGTCTTCATGGATCTCCTCAATCTATCATTTCTGATAGAGATGCTCGCTTTACATCAGGGTTCTAAAAGGGGTTGCAAAATTCCTTGGGTACGTAGGTACTTTTAAGAACGACCTATCACCCATAGACCGATAGTCAGATGGAGTGTACAATTCATGTTCTAGATGATATGATCTGGGAATGTGTCCTTTATTTTAGGTTTCTTTGGAAAAACACATTCCCATTACTGATTTCTCTTATAATAACAGTGTTCAGGCTACCATTAAGATGGCTCCTTATGAATCCTTTTGTGTTAGGCCATGTTTTTCACCTCTATGTTAGATAGAGGTAGGGGAGGAAGACATTCTTGGACCATTTCTCATGTAGGAGACTAAAAATCAGGTCCATATGATAAAAAAATTCATGATTATAGCTCAATCCAAATAGTATTCATATGCCGAAAGACTCCAATGTCATCTTGAGTTCAAGGTTGATGGCCATGTTTTCTTGTGATTCTCACCCAGGTTGGGACATAGATGTATTCATAAGTAGGGTAATCTCTCACCAATGTTTGTAGGACCCTTCATGGTTGTAAAACGAATTGTACCAGTGGATTACCAGTTGGAACTTCCTCATAGTTATCATTCAATGAATGATGTATTTCACATATATCAAATTTTCCAATATCACCTAGACCCATATCATTCCTTTCAGCCTAATGATATTTAATTGTATGCATATGCTTCCTTCAAGTAGTATCCAATTCGTATTGTTGATCAGAGCATGAATACACTTTGATGTAGGTCAATTACTTTAGTATGGGTGCTTTGGAAACATGGTGGAGTACATGATGAGACCAGGGAATAGGAAATTGATATACATTCTTAGTGTCTAGAACTCTTGGATGATGATACCTCTTTACCCTTATATTTCCAACTTGGGGATGAGTTTATTTAAGGAGGGTAGGTTATAACAACCCATCTTTTCACAATGGTATGAATAATTTGTTTTTTAATTTAAATTCCTTAAATGGGCCAAATAATGATGCCTAATCATGTCAAGGAGGTCATGGGTGCATCCAAGGATTGTTCATATATTAGATCCATGAAATGGGAAGAAATAACTAGGACACGCTTTTAGGAGAAACCAAGCATCCCAGCCCACATGGTTTCCCTAAATCATTCAGTTGTAGACAGTGGGCACCTATAGGCCACATGTTTTGTCTGCAACCGTGCGACCCATGGCGTATAGTCATGTGGTTATTCAAACATATTGTACATAATATTTTCCATGGTTTTTGCATATTTAGATAAATTGTGTTCCTAACTATTCAAGATTACCCCTTATAACAGTGTCTTGGCACATGGTTGGTGCACGGTTTGACCAACCATGTGGCCAAACCATGGTCCCTTGTTTTTAGGGTGAAAATTCCATTTTCCCATCTTTAATCCTTAAACCAATTTTTTTCCTCTCCTCTAATTTTGGCATGAAACCCTTCTCCTTCTCTCCTATGGATAAAATCTCTTTCAGCCTAGGATCTCTAATAACCCTTGCATCTGGTGTCCGATTTAAGATCCGTCAAAGGAATTTGATTGTTTAAGGAGAGCTCTCGAGTCCTCTCCCATCCTATTTAAGTTTATCTTATGATCTATTTTGTTATTTAGGTGAAATATATTTTTCATTATTTTTAGTTCATTATACCATTATTTATATTTCTTCCAACCTACTCCAAATATAAGGTCGATATTAAGCGAGGAGTCATTTACGGCCTTGAGGTGGGTGTTCTCATAATTTTCCCATTGAGTTTGTATGTCTCATAGCTTAGAAATTGTGTTGTAAGCTATCTTCTTTTAATAATACCATTTTTATTGAGTTCTTCATATCAAATTGATCAATTCACCTAGATTCACTCATTTTGATCCTTTTTTAGTTGTTTATAGGGTGTTTCCACCAGTTATGGACACCCCTTGGGTGTACCAATTTGAATTTCCCCTTGAGGTTAATTGTTTCAAATGCCCATGATGACTATTTATCTTTCAGATTATACTTTAAATTGAATTTACCATGATATATAAATGTTTAATGGAACTAAGGAACCTCCTAAGTCATTGGACCACCTTTAATTGGAATTTCCCATGTAGTTAATTGCCGTGTTGACCATATAACCTTCTAAATGGATATTTGAGACTTATAAATTGAATTACCCATTTATGAGGAAGTGAATGGATTAATTAAGTGGATTGTCTAATAAATGATGGTTACTTTTCCTTTAATGAAATGGATGGTTTAAATGAAATGTATTGGAAAGGGTGGTAATATCACACCTTTTTTAGTATTTATTAAATGCTCATATAGAATTTTAATTTTTTGTATATAATTAAGTTTGGTTATTGAGAGACATGAGAGGTAATGAATCATGAATTATATTATAAATATGATTATGCCTTGATATAGGTTGTGATACTATTGTAAGGGTTCTTTTGAGCATGATAGTATCATGCTCCCTTACATTAGGTGTTGAGCATGACATATCACACCATTGACACTAGTGGGATGTTGGTCTTGATGCATCATGTCACTTGTTAGAGTACTAACATGATTAAACACTCACCATATTGAGTGATGAGAATGAAGTCTCCCACTCACTATGATATATAGGGAAGGTACCCTTTTTCTTGTGCTTATAGGCTCATTAGACTGGTCATGGATTTTTGAGTTATTCCCCAGTCTATGAGGAAACTAGTATTCCAGGTATATGGTAACTTACGACCACACGTACTTGGTTAATATTGGTGGCTGAAATATAAAATTATATATATATATATATATATATTTAATATATATATATGGTTATTATTCAGACATTCATCCTGACCATGAGTTGAAGCATGTAGACCCACCAACTGTCCTATAGAAACTGAGCAGGTTTTTCTTTATTTATTTGGAATTATTTCTTGTTCTATTTATACCTTCACACTATTTAGTTATGAGCAGTGCTTGGATTACGTATAGACACCGTTGGGGGTGGCCTGCTAAGATTTTATCTCACACACTACTAGTGATACCTTTGGTGCCTGAGAAGATTATATAATTTCATGTGTGGATAAGGGAAAAGGCTCTGATATAGGTTGTTTATATGATTTACTTATAAATGGATCATAAGAGTAGAGGACTGAGCATATGTTTGAGATTCTAGTGGAGTATCTTTTGTTATTTTTGTGTTTTTGTATAGCATGTTGGTATGTTCTTGTCTCCTATTCTCTTTTTTGTATATCATCATGCCATTCATCCATGTATATGACACCACATAGTGGATCTTGATTATTATTTTTATGTTTAGTTATTTATGCTTCCACACTTGTTAATTCTGTCTGTTTATATATGCTTCTGTTGTTGTTTGTTATCTATTGTATCTTTTTTCCACTCCAATATGAGGGTATAGTCTCCCCACTATACCACTTTTTCACCCTCACTATTAGTCATCATCCTCTTGCATATAGGGAGGTGTGCTTGAGGCCTTATGGCCCACCAACTTGGGGCATGGGTAAAGTGGATCCCGGTTTGGGACATTACAGTCACCTACATGCTTGTAACACTGTCTTATTCCTCTTAGGTTTCCCACATTTCAAGCATGTTGGTGACTGAAATTTATTTCCACCATGTGATTTATTTTAGTTCTCCTAAGACTCGATCTTCCTTTTATTATCAATACCATGGGAATGGTCAAAATATCCAATTTCCACTTCTACCTTTTGTGTACATTGAATTAATTCTTCATAGCTACTAAAGTCTCTTAGAGCCAACGACTTTCAAAATCATGGTCTTATCCACCAAATAATCAATCAATTTTTATTTCTGGATTGATTATTAAACCATAAGTGTACCATAAAAGGCTTGTAAAATTAGCTTTATAGGTACCAATAGATCCTTATATTTGAGATCAATAAATACATTCTATATCATTTTTCATAGAATATGTGGTAAGGGATTATTTAAAAATTTCCTCTTAAACACATCACATTTTATAGATTTAATTACATCCTCTTGAATTGTATTCTTAATAATTTTCCACCATTTATAAACCTCATCTTGTAAATTATAGATAGTCAAAATGGCTTTCTCATTCTCCAAACACTAGAAAATGGAAAGTATATTTTCAGTGGTACTAATCTCTTTCTCACTGACTAGTGGATTAGTAGACCCTCTAATAGAGGGTGGAAATTGTCTCAAGAAGGACTCAACAAAATATTGTTCCTTCCTTTACTCATTTGTATATTTAGCATGATTCATATCCTGAGAAAAAAAATTCAGCATAGAAATGAGTTTTTTCATTCTAGATCCCACAAAATTTGGTTCCTCATGAGGAAAATCATTCTATTTTCCATTGTATTCAGTATTAACATGGTTTTTTTGGGTTCCATCCATTAACTAAAACTAGAAAGAATAGTGTGAGGAACAGTAATCATAGTAAAAAATCACATAATCATGAAAAATCATTTATAGGATGTCTAAATCATGACACGTTATTTTTAATCTATATAACCTTAGGCTTAACCTAGGTCATTCATGGTCATTATTCAAATCCTTCATGATTCCGTTTAATGTTTTTGTGAATTTACCAAACATATCCCCTAGAAGTTTCAAACCAAGTGTATAGTAAGGCCTATTGTTTTTCACTAGGTGATGATTGAGTCTAGTTCAATGATCCCTTTTTAGAGTTATTACCCCTGGGTACCTTTGTTCTAGAGCCACATCTACTTATAGTATCCATACAGGGATGTAATTTCTTTGAAACAACTAACTCTATCATTTACCAAAATTACATGAAATTTTCCTATAATTTGACTCATCCATAAACTTATCCTTATAAATATCCCTATATATATCATTAGAAATATCCTTATGGATATCACTAAATGGTTCTCATTCTAGTTTCTAAATTTTAACAAAACCTTTCCTCTAATACCAATTATAATGACCCTAAAATTATCATACCTAGATAGTACACCTTTTTAGATGAATAATTATTACATTACATAAACACACACATGAAGGTCATTAAGGTATAGTTCCTTTAGAAAAATAGAATCATAAAAAAAACTTGTTTTTCCCCGCCATCTCCATCTCGGTCGGGAGCTCTCTCTTGAGGACTCTTGGTCAGGATATTCCTTTGTGCTCTCACCTATAGTGTTCCCCAGCCCTGTGTTTCGATGATCGTATGTTCTCCCTAGCATTAATTGATCGATGCATCCCTACCGATCTGGATTTATCACCGCCATCTCCTGCCACTACTATCGCGTTCCTATTCTGGTGATGCGGTCCTTAGCAGCATCGACTCCTTCAGCATGATCCAGGTCTAGAGATTCGGCCTCCTATGGCCCATTTGATACGGCCTAGAGTTATTAACCCCCACAGAACCCTCTTGAATTTATCTTATCACTCAGACCCAATCTTCATAGTGTTGGTTCCATCAACAGTGTTTGCTTTTTGTTTGTAGGGGGTTCCGCATTATTTCTATTACAGGTAGTTCTCAAATGTAGGCACCTTATTTCTTCGGTTGGTTTGGTTTTTCTGTAGCATCCATGGCCCATGTGTCAATGGTATTTTGTTTTTTCTAGTTATTTTAGTTTTGGATGGATTTTTTCTTGGTTATGTCTTCGGTAAGTACAACTTTATTTTGTGCCCTTCATCGGCTCAACTCTTCCATGGATTCAAGGTTCATCGCTCTATCTGAGTCGGTATGGTGTGATGGTTATGAAGGAGGATTTAAAAGGTGTTGTTTGAGCATCCGACAGAATTCCATTAGGTGCTCTCACATGGGGTTTTCTCCTCTATTTCTCTATGTGATGTCTCGTTTGATGATAGATAGCAACGCGCCTCCTGGTTGGTTGATCTTCTCCCTTGATTATTGTTTGTTTCAGATTAGTGGTGGTTTCTATGGCTTGGTCTAGTTCTTGGGGACATTTTTAATGTGTAATAGTTGGGTTCCTAGTTTTTTGTTGGAATTTTTGTGTTTTTCGATGAAGATTATGGTGCTCAATGTATGGATTTCAGTGGCCTCCTCACCGGAATTCTGCTATGAAGACGAGTTTGTTTTGTTTCAGGGTATGCAATTTGTGGTAGGATGCGGCCTAAGGAGTGATGATGTTGTAGTTTGAATTCTGAATTTCAAAAGTTGATCTTTGATTTTTGAATCAGGATTTGTGGTGTATGCATGACTGTGAAAGGTGTTGTTTGGTTTCCACTTAACCAAAAAGTGGTTTCTCAAAATAATAAAAATGTAATTTTTGAGAGATAAAAACTGGTTCATAAGTAAGCTATGTAATCTCCCACTAAGTTATCCATAACTAGAACTCTTCTTAGACAAATCATACATAATATATTTCATCATAACATGGGGAAAGGAAACATAAGAATGGGTGAGCTTAGATTCCTAGTAAGGGTAAACAATGGATATATCAATGATCACATAAGAATAACATGAGCATAAGTGTATGAGAACATGAGCTTAAAATTTTAAAACTATACCCTACATATCATAGATAATAAACTTGATTCATGGTAGAAATCTTGGCAGTTCATAAGACATGAATCATAAAGGAATCGAAGAACAAAAGCTATAGGATCAAAAAATTTCCATAATATTTAAACTTTTTACATAAACATGAGCACATAAAATAATTTCCTTTGTATTTCAATGTTTATTTCCAAGATTATCATAGTGGAATGAGTTTAATCCTTAAACCATCATAGTAGTAAAGGTTCACTCCCAAGACTATCATAGTGGATAGAGTCCCTTACTAAACTTGGTTCACTCCTCATTCCAGCCCTATGTATCTCATGAGATATCAATTTTTACCCAATGCATTATAGGGGGATATAGTTCCCACCCATCATAAAATTAAAATCATACATAAGTGTTCCACAAGATCATAAAACATACTTTAAATTATAAACCATGAAAATAAATGGATTTCATAAACATTTCATCATAGAATAACCTATAGATAAGAAACAAGTTTCATAATCATATCACCATTTCATCATAACCCATGTATAAATAAGTGGGTTTTATAAGAATTTTATCAGGGTATAACCCATGGAATAGGAATAGGTTTCATAAACATCTCATCATCATAAACAAAAACCATATAGAGAAAGAATAAAGATGGTATCATTGGATAATATCCCTAGTAAAGCTTAAGTAATATCAAAGGATTTCATATTAGATGGAAAATGAATATGAAATTAAAATCACTTGGAAAATTTTTTAAGGAAAATTTTCTTTCCAATTTAAAAATCACTTTTCCAAACTAAAAATTTAAAAAGAATTTTCAAAATCATTTTCTTTGAAAATAAACATTGAAACTTATAAAGGAAGAATTAAATATAATTTAAAACATTTCTTGATTAAAATATCCTTTCCACATTAAAAAAAATTAAAACATAAAATGTTTTCAAAATCCTTTTATTTGAAAATAATCTTTGAATCATATAAAGGAATATTTAAAAATAATTTAATACTTTTCATGAGGAAAGAATATTTTTTTGAAAATAACTTTTTAAAAATAAAAATTCATAAAATATTTTTGAAATTATTTTCTTTGAAAATAAAATTTTAAACATATAAAGTAATTTTTAAAACATTTAATGGTCATGAAATTGGAAATTTCATACATTTCGTACATGTTAAAACAAATATTCCTTTCAAATTTTTAGTAAAATACACATAGGTCTTGTTTGGAAAACGACATGAATATTCATTTCAAATGAATTTTTAAAATGTAAAATATGGGTAAAAATTTATACAATAAATCATTTGAATAATTTTAAAAACATTTTTGAAAACATTTTTAGAAAAAATGGTTTTTGTAGAAAAAGGGTTTTGAACTAAAAGATAATTAAAGATGTTTTTAATTAAAAAAATCTTTTGAAATATTTATTTTATAAAGAGTAGAAAATGAAGGGAAAATATTAATTATCATGACATAACCATAGGAAAAAAATTATGAGTTTTTTGAGAGATGGATCATCATATTTGTTGGGAAAATCCCTTAAGGAAGCATTGAATCATTTTTGGGTTGATTGTGTTTGTTGACAAAGAGGGTTTTGTTTTTTGAAAAATAGGGTTTCCATTGTGAGTTGTTGAGTTATAGAGATATTTTTGACAAACTATGTTGAAAAAGAACCATTAAAAATTAATGATCGATCTGGAGGTGGTACAAAAAGAACAGATATAATGTGGCGTCATTTTCTAGTGTTTTCCAATTTTTTGGGCCTCAAAATCGGGAAATGAACAAATGTGTTTTAGAGAAGGAAGTTTCATGAAATATTGAAGGTCATTTGGAAACTTGCATGAAATGCATGATTTAGGAATAGATTATTGAAAAATGGAAAAGTCATTATGTGAGTGAAAGATTTGGAAATGTGTGTGAAAGATGAGGTTGTGTGAAGGAAACTTGTGTGACCAATGCAATGTCAAATGAGGTTTTTCACATTCTAAGATGATATTGTGTGACACTTAAAATATTCCATGCAAGGGTCGATGATTCCTATAAATAATATGTCACCCCCTCATTCAAAGTATCTCAACACTTAAAGAGAATCCGAGCTTCAGATCACTTAATAATTTCGTGCTAATGGAATTGCACGAAAGAATTAGAGTCGCGTGGAAGCTAAGGAAGATGCGTGTAATATTTGAGTTGGGCATAAGATTTAAGTTTCTCTCGAGGGGTGTTTTTCTAAAAAAGTGGAATCTTTCTTGCACAGAATTAATGTTGTGCGTAAGGCATAGTAAGGGTTGTGAAAAAGATTTTTAGTTTCTCAGTGTTCATTAGAAAAGGGGTATTCATTGATGGATGAATGTGGGAATTCAATATAGAATCTACATACAGTGTAGGATTCATTAATTTGTGATAATGAAAGGACCTACAAGTATATAAACTATAAGTGGATCTTCTGAAGAAGCAGTGATCACACTTTAGTTGAGAGAGCAGTGAGCTTTCAATTGTGATTGGTTGTAAACCAGGAGGGACAATGAGTTCACTCCAAACTTTGTAAATAATTGTGCGCTTATAGTGGATTTGGTACATCGGCACATCAATATTTTATAATCCTTATACGTATCATAATGAGGTTGAACCAAGTAAAATTGATGTGTCCTGTGCATGCTTTAACATTTGTTCATACTCGACAATGGTAAGGAGAGAGAAGAGAGTTTTGTTTAACAAAGAAACAAGATCAAAAGGGGAAATTGTTTAAATATTTCAAACCCTGATTTACCCCCGACCCCCTCTCAGGGTAAATAGCCTAGTGTACCTAACAATATTTGATTATAATAATCATAAACATAAACAATCCCGATAAACAATGAGATTGTATCAAAAAAATCATACCACTTTGGTATCTTTTGAATCATAGGCCCCATAAAAAATAACATCAAATGAAACTTTTATTATTATGAAATTAAAATTATTAATTATATAACATGTCAAAGGATCTATATGAAGAAATTATAATTGAATATAGGTTCATAACATAATATATGTCTCAATAAAGGAAAATTAAGACAAACTTCTCTTACCACATTCATAAATTTTAAAATGTAAACACTGTGATATAAATATACTAAAAAGGATATTTAAACCCCAATAATTTCTATTATATGTGACATAGAATAAATTAATTGGTATTATATACACGTCATAAAATAAATAGGTGGTGAATGTAGCATGTGTCTTACAGAAAATAAAAGTGAGATGGAAATCCCTTACCATAAGTATTGAATTACTTTGTACACATTCAAAACTTCTGTATAATAAATATAATTTTATTATAAATATATTAAATAACCATAATCATATTTATCACACCATATATTATTTACTTATGACCTTTTATTACCTTTTTATCAATAATTTCTTATTAAAATCATGTTTTGGGTAATAGTTTCTTTGTTTTTCAAGTAGGTTTTGATTTTTTATTTTCGGTCCTCTTGCATTTATCATGGTTCCACCATATCCAGAATGTTAATAATGATATAAATATCATATATATTTAGTAAATATGAACTTATTTTAATCCATTAAATATAGAGAGATAAAATAAAATACACTGTTCATGGTGATGGTAGGTCATACGTATGCATGAACTTTGTTTCCATTTTTTCGATGGAAAAATGAAAAAAAGGTAAATAATATATTACCATTACAGAATAATTTTTATTTAATATATATCAGATATTTTTATTTAAACCTATCCTTATTACCTTCAATGTAAAGCGCTTGTGAAGAACGAATCACATCACTTCGCGAGGCGGTAGTCTGTCGTATAGAAGAACGACGTTATCCTATTCCCAAAGAATGAAAAGTAAGAAGTAATATATGATATAATTATTTAATAATAATAATATCATAAATATAATTTATAAAAAAAATAAATCCATCATTATATTCAATTGTGATAGGTAGTGATGGAAAAAAAATAACATCGGTTCGTGAGGTGGTAATCCACCGTACACACGAATAATGATTATGTATCCCATTTGATGGAAGAAGAGATGGTATTAGGTCATGTACTTACCATATAAACAAATAAGTATATGTAAAATAGTGAGTTTATTATATCATCATGGTTTAATAATAATTAAAGGAGGTGTAGGATGAAATAAAATAAAACACTCAGTTAGGGATGTTTCCTCTTCTTTGAACAACTTCTTTTGGATTTCACCAAAATCCTTCCAAGGTTGGATATTTGAAAAAAATAAGGATTATAGGATGAGGGTATGAAATTAAAGAAGTTATTTTTTAATTTATGTTCTGAACCAATGGGTTTTGGAAGTGTTTAGAGGAGAGGAGAGGGGGTGACATTTTATAAGTGAGGTGAGTGACACACTTGTAATTTTTAAAAAGAAAATGGAATGCCCAAATTTTTCACAGGCCATAGGGATAAAAAATGGTAAATTACATAAAATAGAATATATAAGGTCAAAATATGTCCATCCAATGGGTTTTAAAAAGTTTTTTCATTTTTAACCCTTATCTTTTTAGTTTAACCCCCCCCGGTAAACACTTTTTTACCTTAACTGCGGTAAATAATTTTTACTTTTTTTAAGATTCATTATGGTAAAAAATAATTTGAACCTACTAGATGATATAAATTATTATATTTAAAATATTTAATCCATTTTTACAAATTTTATTCACATGAGTGGCAAATTATAATTTAAAATTAATCACATTAATGTGACGACCAAGCGGGTTTTCAAAGAGAAAATATTCAAAATTTAAAACGTTTTTATATCTAAATTCAATATGAAATTGATTGTAATGAGTTAAATTGTATTGATAGATATATAAATTAACTAATTTTTCTTTTAAACCCATATTATAACAATTTTTATGTTACTAAAATCTTTAAAATAAATTAAAATTCTTAATAAAAAACAATATCTTTTACTATTCACTGGAAATTTTATCTTTTTAGAAAATTATAAGAAAAATAAATCCAAGATAATTTTTTCATTTAGATTTAAAAAATTAAGTTTATTTTATCAAATTAAAATTTTAAATGTGTCAAAAATTAAATTTATTATTGTTCACAAAAAAAAGAAAAAACATTTTTTTAAGAAAATTGTATTTTCGAAACATATAAAGACTTTACCAAAATTTAAGGAGATTTTTATCAATGTGTATTCTTTATATAAAACCATTATAAATAATATTTAAAATATGGTTATTAATATTAATTCTCTCAAGTTTAACAACTAGGTAATAATGGTCTTGTTTAAATAATGATATTAATAGTTTTTTACGGTTCATTAAAACTCTGTGTTGCGTATAACGCAAGCTATTAAAGAAATTTAATTTATTAAAAAATCATAAAAATATAGGTGTTAAAATTTATGATTTGTTTGATAAAAATCAAGGAGTTCAATTTTTTTTTGAATTTTTATCTCTATTTTGGGTGTCATCAATTATGAGTAAGGAAGATATTTCAAATATGACATTTAGGATGAGATATGGACATTATTTTACACTAGGGCCATTTGGATTAAATAATTATCCATATATTTTTATATATATGATGAATATATTATACAATTATTATCTTGATAATGTCATTTTATTATTTATTAATTATATCTTGGTATATTCTAAAACTATTAAAATCATAAAATCCATTTGAGAATCATTCTTGAAACTCTTAGAGGAAATGAGTTATATAGAAAATTTAGTATGTAAAAATTATGGATTTATGGAGTTTCTTTTTATTCCTATATTTTCATTGATGATAGAATATCTATTAATACTTTAAAGATAAATGTGATTAACGGATGACCTATACTGAAGAATATAGCTGATATATTTAATTTCCTTGGATTTGCAGGTTATTGTCTGTACTTTTTTCAAAAAAAATCTAAATTAGCTAACTAATTAACCAAGTTGAAACATAAATGTTTTAAGTTTATATAGTTAGAATAATGTAATGAATGTTTTGAAGAATTAAATAGGAGATTGGTAAATTAACTGATATTGAATTTACCACTGGGAAGGGATTATTTTTTGATATATAGTGATGCATCAAATAAACGTCTTGGATGCATCCCTATACAGAATGATATAGTTATTTATTATACATCAAGATAGTTAATGATCCATGAATAGAATTATCCAACCCAAGATCTTGAGTTGTAATCCATAAACCATTCCTTAAATATATTTAGTCATTATCTCTATGGTGAAATATGTGAGATATATATAGATAAAAAAAGTTATAAATACATATTTTCACAAAAACAGATTGACATTATATGACTATAACTACTCAAGGATTATGATTACTCAATACTCTACCACTCTGGGATGGAAAATATTGTGGTTGATGTGTTAAGTATGAAAGTTCCTGGAGTTTTGAATAAAACGAGGACTAAAAAGGATCTTATATTCATAGATTTAGTAAAGTATATATGAGAATCATTAGGTAAGGTGAACGTCACTCTTTTTTGAAATGATTTATAAACCATCTTTATTGGATAAGATAAAAAGGTCCCAGATTTATGATAAGTTTTTAAAAAGAAAATTAATTTCATTAATGATGGGAATCTGGAAAAAAAATTATGAATATGGGGTACTTAAATTTAGAAAGAGGCTATGTGTTCCATCTATACCTAAGCTAAAGAGGTAATTTATTGATGAAACCATAGATCAAATTTCTCTATACACCCTGGTAGAACCAAGCTGTATAGATATTTTAGAGAACTTTTTTTGTGGGATAATATGAAGCAAGAAATTTTTAACTATGTATCAAGATTCTTAGTTTTTCAACAGGTAAAGGTTGATATAAAACAACCTAAAGGATACATGAAACCTCTCCATATTCCTATGTATAAGTGGGATGATATTACTATAGATATTTTTACTATATTTCCAACGAATCCTAAAATAAATGATTCCTTATGAGTTATTGTGGATAACCTTACCAAGTCTATATATTGTTTCACTATAAGGGGGGATTTATCTCTTGATCACATCACATGAATCTATATAAATGATGTTATAAGACTTCATATTGTTCCACTTTCAATTTTATCTGATCATGAATCTTATTTTACATCAAATTTTTAAAAAATTATTCATAAGGCTCTCGACACTGACCTATATTTGAGTACTATTTATCATCCTCATATATATAGATAGTCTGGAAGGACTATTTAAACATTTTAAGACACACTGAGGTCTTTTACACTTGACTTAAAAGGTATTATGTATTATTATTTACCTTTAGTGTAATTTTTATATAATAATAGTTTCTATTCAAATATTCAAATGGAATCATATGAAACATTATACGAGAATAAATTTTATACACCAACTTATTGGGATGAAGTTGGGGAAAGGAATATTTTAGGGGAACAATTTTAAGAGACAATGATGAAAGTGATAACTATTAAAATTCTTACAGAGGATGATAAAAGAAGTAAAATGAGCTATTTTGACAACTGATGTAACAACCCCAACCCTAGTATCCCAGAGTTAGTGGTTATTTTATTATAATGAAATAGATACAAGGGATCACATCACCAATGATATATTAGTTTATTAGTCTTTAATAACTAGATACATACATGGTTCCCTTATTACGTTGGTAATTAAACATAGAACATAAAAAAGGAAAATAAATCGCTTCCTTGAAAATTATTCAAAGATTTCATCTTCATAACCTGGGAAGGAAAAAAATAAAAGGATGATATGAAATTCTCAGTAAGGTTTAAAAATAAAACAAACATGAATAAATAATAAGAGGATATTAATAAAGAAGTAATAATCGATATGGCAGGGTAAATAACTGAAAAATTCATGCCATTTAACAAATAAACTAAGAATTTAAAAATGCATCCATAGATTCTTTCATAGTGAAAATCTCATGGATAGTAGTAATTGAATGTTTAATGAAGGAAATACTTAATTATTAGATTTCATGTATCTATCACATGAACCAATACAATCAAGAAATTTCACAAGACGTCTTAAGTCTGTTGGTTGAAACCTGTCTGATTCTTCTTGGAAATAAACATGAAGGGATTATCACCAACTGTTTTGTCTCACGAGACCTGTCGATGCATCGATGGGATATATAATGTTGTTCCCCACCCATAACTATAATTAAAAATCATTATTCATACATGGATTTAATTAATTAATAATATGAATTATCAAAACATCTGTATTTATTAGAGGATATGGATTTATCAATATTTCCCAGTTAAAATAACATTCAAAGTAAACACCATATGTAAAAATGGTATACAGCTAAGACAATAATCATATCCATGATATAATAAATATGGATATTTAATGAAATATAATTTCAAATATAAAATTATCTCAAAGGTGTAGTAGATACACCACATAATAATTATTAACTGTATAATACCAAGTATGTCTCAATGAAATAGAAATTGAGACGAAGTCCCCTACCACTTCGTAATCAGTCGAATCATATTCCCCATAAAAGTAATTATTATAAAATTAAACATTGAATACCATGAAGATAAGTAGATTCATGATATGATATATAAAAATTTAGTATACATACAGCATATACATGAAATAATTGGTGAATAAATCATATCTCACAAAAATAAAACTGATATTATAAGCCCCTTACAATGTTCGTATCATTGAGGTGAGAATTAATAAATGTGGTGATTATGTGTAACAAAATAAAATCCAAAAAATGGATAAGTGGGAATAAAAAATAAATAAATAAACAGTGTATTCCACATATAATATTGGCATAATATAATTAATGATGTATACATATAACCCAATGAATGGAAATTGAGTTAATAAATCCCTTACCATATGTCTGAAAGAATCCTTCACTTGTAATTAATGTAATGGATAATAAAATTATATTAATTAATTACATAATTTAGAATATATTAAACATATATCTGATTTATTATAATTTTATGAAGTTCATTTATGGCTATTATGATGAGTTATAATGTTTAATTTCATTGTTCTGGGAGAGTTTTTTTTTGTGGTTTTATGGTTGGTTCCCTTGCGTATAATTATGGGAATTCTTATAAAATGGAAGAAAAATACAGAAGTGAAATTTTTTAGTATTAATGATATTCCATATGTTTAAATGGTATAATATCATTTTTTATATTATAATAGGATGATTAATTAGATAAAAAATTTACAAAAATGTTTTAATATATTTTGATGGTTTTTACGACCATCATGAACTTGTATCATTTTATTTAATATTATGATTATATAATGGTTCTAGAACATTAAATAAGTTGTAATAAAAAATTTATAATATGTTTTAGACATAATTTATTTATGAAAATCCTTGAAGGTGGTAATGAAAATGAAAACCTCATCATCCCTGAAGGCGGTGAATCAACACCTCACAGACAATGATTTCATTTTTAGAATAAAAGAAGAAGAGAAGAGACGTGATGATGGATATTCCATTAACATAATAAAATTATAGTAAATATAATATATTGGAGTTATCATGAAAATTTGATAGGGGGAGGTGAGTATAGGATAATAAAATAAAATAAATTAAAATAAATTTAAAGAGAAGGACTAAGAGTTTTACCTCTTGAGTTTCTTCTCCTTGAGAACCTCTTTACGACACTTAGGTTTGATATTTTATTGATACCAGAATATCTTGTATGTGGGGAAGAGTTTTTGGAGAGTAATTGGTCATAATATAAGAAATATACTAATCTTATAATGTGTGAGGATAAGGGGTGGTGAGGGGTGGTATTTATAGTGGAGGTGAGGGGTGTTTTTTTTATAATTTCATTCATTAGTTTATTATTCTAGATCAAGACTATCAATAATGATGATTGTTGTGACCATGCACATTAAATAGTTAATCTTATATCTAAATAATGGTTCTTACATCATCCAAACCTCATCCATGACTCAATAATTAATTTATTTAGCTAATACCATAAATTACCGTATTTCACTATTCACCAAAAATTCAACTATTTTAGAAAAATCCCAAAAATTGACCCTAACCATTGTTTAATGTGTAGATTTAAAAAATTGACTCCATTTTTTGAAAATAATTTTATAAATATGAGAAATTTAATTTTTAATTAAAATCATCATTTATTCAAAAAATACCGATTTTAAAATTATAACCGATTTTATGAAATTTTTAAAAATCAATTAAGGTCTAATAATGTTATCTTATAATCATAATAGAGAAAGATATTAATTTAAGAATCTATTTTACGAAAATAAATTTTATTTTAAATCATTATATTAATTATAAAATTGTAAATAAACATTTACACTTCACAAAAATACTATCACTTAATTTATAATTTTTTAAACATTTATCTACTTATTATATGAAATAAATATATCATGTTTTCATTTATGAGATACCTAAATTTTATTTATAATTTCATAGGTGAGGTTATTATTTTACTTTCCACATTACTATTCCTAATGGTTATATTACTATTCCAATGGTCATGTTAATATTTAATAGTACATCACAGTTCATTTGTACAACATAAACTACCAAATAAATTAAATTTGTTTAAGAATATACATACCATAAATCTTGGTGTTTTATATTCTTCCCTCTTTTTTAAATTCCATCCTCAAAATTATTCATGAATATTTCCTTCTAAACAGATGAGGGTGGTTCTTCTTCATAACATCCTTAGGTTCTTATGTTGCTTCTTCTATTTTATGGTTTCTACAAAGAACCCTTTCCATTTGAGTTAACCAATTCCTCAATACTTGCTCTCTAGTGTCAAGAATCTTGATATTCTATTAATAATAATACAAATCAGATTCTTGTTATATTTCTTCATATGTGATTACATGTTTTGGGTCTATAATGTACTTCTTTAATAATGATATGTGGAACACATCGTGAACTTTGGATAGTCTAGTTGGAATTTCTAATCGGTGAGATACACCTCCAATTATTTCCAGAATTTCAGATGTTTTGATGTACCTATGGCTCATTTTCCTTTTCTTACTGAACCTTATGACACCCTTCCATGGAGATAATTTAAAAAATATTTGATCTCCCACTTGAAATTCCAAATCCTTTCTTCAGTTGTCAGCATAAATCTTTTTCCTACTTTGATATGCTTTAATATGATCCTAAATAGTCTTTACCTTTATCGTTGTACCTTTAATAAATTATAATCCTATAAGTTTCCTCTCACCAATTTCATCCCAACAAGTTGGAGTATGACATCTCTTTCCATATAATGCTTCATATGGGGCCATTTGAATACTAGAATGAAAACTATTATTGTATGAAAACTATACCAAAGGTAAATATTGATCCCACATACCTTGAAAGTCAAATGATCATGATCCTAAAATTTCTTACAATGTTTGAATAATATTTTCAAGTTCTCCACTGATTTTAGGGTGATAAGAAGTACTCAAATGAAGCTCGGTATCTAAATATTTCTGAATAATCTTCTATAATTTTGATGTAAAATGGGGATCTCAATCAGACACAATCGATAGAGGTGAACCATGAAGTCTTAAAATTTATATAATATAGAATATTTCTAGGATATCAATAGGTAAATCTTCTCTTGTAGAAAGAAAATGTGCATATTTTTTAAGACAGTCAACAATAACCCATATCACATCATTCTATCAAGGTGTCCTTGGTAGTCCTATGAAAAATTCCCTCGTAATTTCATCCCACTTCCATATAAAAATAGGTAGGGGTTGAATGAATCCTCTAGTATGATGTATCTCATCCTTCACTTGTTGTAAAACTAGGAATCTTGATACATATTCATCAATTTACCGCTTCATATTATCTAACCAAAAATGTTCCTTTAGATATCTATACATCTTGGTACTACCAAGGTGTATAGATAAATTTGTTTTATGAGAATCATCTTACCTTTTTATCTCAGGTATTGATGGAACACATAAACTCTTTCCAAATTTCAGAATTATATCCTCATACATTAAGTCTTCCAATATTCCATCCTTAACATCTTTAATTTTCTTTTGAAAATTCTCATCATCAAATTGAGAGCATTTTATTTTCTCAGATAAAGACTGTTTAGAAATCATTTGAAAAGGGAGTGAAGTTTCCACTTCCTTAACATTTACCATATCCATCTTTATTAAATCCATGAATATTTGATATTTCTTGATCCTCATTTGGGTTAGAAGTCCATGATCATTCCTGCTTAATGCATTTTTTACCTTATTTACTTTTCTTGGGTGGTAGTGTATTGATAAATAATAATCTTTAAGTAACTCAAGACATCATTTTTTTCTTATGTTGAGTTCTTTCTATGTAAATATGTATTTCAAAATCTTGTGATATGTATATATCTCACAGCTTTCACCATAGATATCGTGTCTCCATATCTTTAGAGAAAAGATTACGGTTTCCAACTCAGAATCATGATTTGTTTAATTTTTTTCATGAATCTTTAGTTTCCTTGATGCATACATAATAAATTTATCATTTTTCATAAGGAAACAACCCATCCATTTCTTTGATGCATTGTTTTATATTACAAACCCATCATTTCCTAATGGTAAATTCAAAATTGAAGAATTGATTAATCTTCTCTTTAATTATTCAAAACATTCTATACATTCTTTTGTCCATATGAACTTAACCACTTTACATGTGAACTTGGTTAATAGGTTATCCAATTAGGAAATATTATGAAAAAAATGTCGATAGTAACCTATTAAACAAATGAAACTACGTACCTTAGTTATGTTCATTAGAATAGGAAATTCTTGGATTGTCTTTGTCTTCACAGGATCAACTGAGATTCCATCCTTACAAGTAATATGGCTAAGAAAAGAAATTTTATGAAGCTAGAATTCACACTTTCTGAATTTACTATATAAATTTTTCTTTATGAGATACTTAAAAATAATCCTCAAATGATTCTCATGGTCTTCACATATTTTAGAATACACTAGAATATCATCAATGAATACTAAAACAAAATCATGAAGATATTCTTTGAATACTCCATTCATTAGATCCATGAAAACCAAGGGTGTATTAGTCAACCCAAAAGGAATTATTGTAATATTGTAATTTCCATACCTCTTCCAAAAATCTATCTTCATAATATCTTCCTTTTTTACTCAAAATTTATAATACCCAAAATGAAGGTCAATATTTGAAAAATATTGAGTTATGTGAAGTTGATTAAATATATCATCAATGCAAGGAAGATGATACTTATTCTTTATTTTAATGGTATTGATTTATCTATATTCCATTCATAGCTTCAAGGATCCATCATTTTTATTAACAAATAGAACAGGGGCTCCCCTTGGAGAAACACTAAGGTGAATAAATCCCTTATTACTCAACTCCACTAATTGTTTCTTCAGCTCCACTAAATCCATAGTGTCAATTATTTAAGGAGTATTTGATATTGGTATTTCATTAGGGATCAAATCAATGGTAAACTCAATTTCACGCTTTGGGGGTGTGTCCAGGTAATTCATCAGGAAATACATGAATGTATTCCTATACAATTGGTAACTCCTCAATTTTAATATTACATTCCTTATCCCAAGATGTTGTTTTCACTTACTCCCAAACAATTTCATTCAATATAGCTATTGGGAGTATATCTAGATAATAATCAGATAATGAGTTTTCTTCTCTAAAGATAATATATTCTACATCTTCCACACTAATCATAATTTACTTATTCTTATAATAATTTTTCTTATCATATTTTGAAATCTAGTCCATACTGAGGTTTATATCAAATTAAACCATATGTATGATGATAAGGTTAGAAACTAAAGCATGTTTATGTTTTATAAATGGGATTGTATGAAACATTTTTGTTTCAATAAGACTTCACTTAGGAGTTTTGACTGATAAATACCTTATTAAATCAAAAAGGAAATGTCTTGTTTTCTTAGAAAACTAGGTAGATATAAAAGAGTGTGATGATCCAGAATCAAAAAAAGAATTGTAAAAATTTTAAGATAGGGTTAATGTACCTACCACCACATCATTGGGTACTTATACTTTATCTTTGGTGATCACATAATCTTGTCCATCTCCCCTTGGCCTCTTATGTGGTAGATTCCCTTGGCGCATGGGACATTTGTTTGAATAATACCCCATTTATTTACAGTAAAAGCATTGAACATAATTGATTTGTTTTTTCCCATTTCATTCAATATATATATAAACCTTTTCTTCATACTTATAAAATAATCTCATTCATTTCAAGAATTTACAAGGATTATTTTTCCACAATTTTCACATAATGGGAATTGCTTCATTCCTCTATTATTCTTTGATACCTTACCTTTTTCATGGATATTAGAAGACCAATTATTCTCTTGATTTATCTTGAACATATAGGATCTAAAAAATTACTTCTATATTTTGATGTAACTTAATACTATTTCATCATATGATGAAATTTTTTTAGAATCCAGTGCTCTTCAGATAATTTTCTTAAGACCTTCAAAGAAATAATCAATATTGTTTTCTGAATCATGTATGTAATCTATAGTATACTTGGATAGTATTGTGAAGGAATATTCATACTATCCAACACTCTCTTCTTACTTTTTATTTAAGCTATGTAATTTTATCTTCATTTTAGTTCATTGATCATGAGGGAAATATTTATCAAAGAATGTTTCTTTAAGGGATTTTCACTCCATGTGTTCTATGTAATCTTCCTTCTTATTATTCTAGATCAATTACCACCATTGATCAGTGATAGAGATAATATTTACACTATTTTTCACGTCTATTAAAATGATTCAAACCTCACTAATTTACCAATTTGATCTTATTTGTAAAAATTTTGTATTTAGAGTGTGTTTTGGGATAAGAGAATTAAATTTCATAATTCTAGATTTTTATGAAATTTTTATTACAGGGGTATTTTGGTCATTTATCATAAAATATATTCCCAAATTTTGTGATTCTAATTTTTTTGAAATCTTTATTTTATTTTCTTCAACTTTTTCTTCTGGGCCAGGGTCTGATTGAAGAATCTATTGGCCTAAAAATCAATGAAGATGAAGATTTTTCCGGGCGGACTACGTGGACCCCACCTTCGTAACGGAAACATAATTCAGTCTACACACCTCAAAATGAGGTTATTACACTTGGATATGTAATAGTTATCCAAGTATCATTCAAAAATTTAAATTCATGGAGTTTGGAATCCATTATGGTGGCCATTAAATGACATATTTGTGAAGGAAGCTTCCTGGAACCTGCGTCCAGAAAAAGAAACCACCAACGAAAAATTTATAACACCATCATCCAGTGCCCAATTAATATGAAATTTGGAGGGTTAACGGACAACACATTTATTTACAACATTTATGAATGGGTACACATGTGAATCGGCCAATTAATTGGTCAACAACTCGGAATCTTTTGGAGGATGAAATCTTCCTATAAAAGGAGAGGAGCTCTTACTTCTCAAATCATTCCATTCATCACCACACCATCCATCACAAAGGGAGTTGGATTGAGAGAGAAAAGGGGAGGGTCGGGATTGAAATTATAAATAAGATAAAATTATTTAAGGATTCAATAGAGAAGATAAATCCTTCTCAAGTGATGTAAGGCTAATCGACAAGTGGTTGCGGACGACGACACCCGACGGACACTCTCTTCCGAGTTTCGATTTTAATGTGTAATATCCTTTTGAATTTCTCTTGAACCTATATTTTTGAATGAATATGGTTGTTTTATTTCTTAAATATATTTTCAACAAATTTTTTTTGATCATTTTTCTCTCTACAAAGTAGAAAAATTGATTTCGCTATTTAAAATTATTTGGTGAGGTTTTGCCATTGAGCATAGATAAATCAATTAGATTCAATTACTTATAGGTCTTTAAGTAATTGAGTCACTTCTATAGGAGGGACCAAAATAATATTTAAGTCTTAATATGATGTATATTAAAATTTTAGTTTACACCTAGGGGTCCTTGGGAGTATATTTAGGAATTTAAATTAAGGGATATTTTTATATACAAGGAAGAAGGAAGTTTCTGAGAGGGTGAATCTTGTTCGCAACCACTATTTTAATATTGATTTCAAACCCACTTTATATTTCCCTTAAAATTATTTAACTTTAGTATTTAATTCAAATTCTATTTTCAAACTGTTAATCAAATCCCCATTTTCATTTCTGTAAAAATAACAAAAGTGAAAGTTTTGCAACTCGATCTACAACCTCCTCAAGAGACAACCCTATTGTAACCACATTGATACATTATAAGAGAAAAATATTGATTGAGGTTTTCATGACACAAAAACGCTCACATCAACTGGTGTCTTTGCTAGGGAGGTTTCTAGAGTTGCATTTATTTTTTTTCTTGCATGACCTGAATTTCTGACCCGAACTTGTTACCTTTGGATCCTGAAATAGATAGAACTTTTCACACTAGGGTTAGAGCTACTAATCCCCCAATTTCAAGTTATGAAACATCCACCAACACACCTAGGAGAAACTTAGTTGAAACTGAAATCCAAATGGATGAAAATAGAACTTTGAAAGAACTGGATTCATCCTATGACGAAAATCAAGAGAATCCTATAGAGTACCCTAATTCCCCTTCTGGATTTGAAATCAAGTCCAGTTTCATCCACCAGCTTCCCAAATTCAATGGGTTGTCTGGTGAAGACCCACACAAACACCTCCAGGAATTTAGCTACTTGTGTGTCAACATGAAACTTCATAGAGTCGATTCCAATAAAATGAAGCCGAGGTCATTTCCTTTCTCTCTAGAAGGAGTTATTAAGGAATGGTTTTTCTATTCTCACTCAACCTTGATTAGAAATTGGAATGAATTAAAAAATTATTTCCTTGAAAATTTTTTCCCTGCGTCCATAACTACCTCCATTTGAAAGAAGATTTGAGGAATTAGGGAGACTCAAGGAGACACACTGCACGAATTCTGGGAATGGTTCAAACGTCTCTGTTTTAGTTGCCCCCATCATCAAATTAGTGACCAGCTTCTCATTCAATAATTTTATGAAGGATTTTGTCTCACTGATTGAAGTATGATCGATGCTGCTGCAGGAGGAGATTTAGTTGATAAGACACCAATTGTCGCTAGGATTCTAATCGTAAACATGGCCCAGAATTCCCAACAATTTGGAACAAGCGTCCTTCTTCATGTCAAAGCTGCACAAGAATTCCCTACTACTGGTCCTGAAAACAACACAATTGAAAGTCAACTATCTGATCTTACCACCATGGTAAGGTCAATGATGTTGTCCAACACCCCACCATCCCAACCCAAACCTGATGCAGCATTCCAACTACAAGTTCACTGTGGGATTTGTTCCTCGAATGAACATTTTAGTGACCAATGTCCCCAAATGCAAGAGCCTTCTGAGAACTGCAATGCAGTTTTTCCTGGAAGACCATTTCAATCAAACCAACAAAGGCCATTTCAAAACAACCAAAATTTCAATCAGGGATGGAAAAAAACTCGAATGAAAGATTTCGTCAGCCTGAAAAACCAATAGGATTCTTTCAAGGACAATCAAGTAATTCTCAACCAAGATATTTCAATGAGAAAGCCAATGCTCATTTTGGAAGCAACTTTCAGCCTACCCCTCCCACTCAAAACTCTAATAGGAACCTTGAAGAACCAATGAGGAAACAACAAGAGGAAATGAGAAAACAACAAGAGGAAATGAGGGAACTAAAAGAATTCTCAAAACAAGAAGATAACAAAATGAATACCTTGATGACTCAAGTGGGTCAACTTGTCTCTAGTAGTAATTATATAACAAATCAAATGAGTGGTGGTTTACCCTCACAACGAAAAGTAAATATAAGGAATAATGAGAAGAAAAATGTGAGTGCAATTGAACTCAGGAGTGGCACAAAATTGAACAAACCTCAAATTGAGAACATCAAGATTGCTACTGAAACTATTGATGAAAATCCTACCCTTGATAAAAATGATGAAAAATATGAAGTTGATAGAAACACAATGTCAAGAGAGTAAATCCTGTTTGAAAGAAAAAATAATTATTGGAAGAGGATGTATGGTCCTTATGTTTCTCCAAAACAAACTCAGAATACCCCAGAAACATTCAAACCTCCACTACCATATCCAAGGTGTGAACCACCACTGAAGTCAAGTGCTAAAAAATAATTGGACAAGGAGGTTTTGGAAACTTTCAAGAAATTCCAAGTCAACAATCCTTTGCTCGATGCTATGAAACAAATTACAAGGTATGTTAAGTTTTTGAAATACATGTGTACCAACAAGAGGAAGTTCAATGGAGGTGAAAAAGTAAACATATGATGGAATGTTTCATCCATGATTCAACATGCCCTACCTGTCAAGTGTAAATACCCTGGAAAATTTACCATTCCAGGTACCATCGGGAAATGTGAATTCAAAGATGTTATGCTTGATCTAGGGGCCTCCATAAATTTCATACCACATTCCGTCTACTCATCTCTTTAGGTTGGATACTTGAAACCCTCTGGAATTATCATTCAACTTGCCAACCAAAGTACCACCAAACCTTTTGGAGTTATAGAGGATGTTCTTGTTCAAGTGAGAGACGTGTTTTTTCCTATTGATTTCTATGTTTTGGATATAGAAGATGATAGGTTCAGCACACATTCTCCCCTCATCCTGGGGAGACCATTTTTGAAAATGGAAAAAGCAATCATCAATGTTCACAAAGGGACACTTTTACTAGGATTTGGAGGAGATAATGTTCATTTCAATATTTTTAATTCAATAAAACACCCAGTTGAGGATAATTCATCCCCCCAAGTGAACATGATCGATTTTGTTTCCTCTAACATGCTACATAATTTTTCCTATGATAAAATACCAACTGATGTGGAAAAGATGGAAATTTGTCTGATACTAAATTAGATCAACATGAGGTTGAAATTGAAGACTGTGAAGAGTATTAGGATGTTAAGACTGAATATCTAATCATTAATTAAGTATAATTTCTAGAAAATACTGAATCAGTTAGTGGTATCCCTGGAGAGGTTTCAAATTTTCACATAAAACAAGTCTTGAGATCATGACAGGATATCACCATACTGAACAAGGAGCTTCACTAAATAATCTAAATTCTGAGTAGTTCCATGTGATCAATGAAACCACCCCACCTGAGATAGAATTGAAATACCTTACAAAGAACCTCAAGTATGTCTTCTTAGGTCATAATGAACAATTCCTTATAATCATCTAAAAATATTTGTGAAAAGTCTAGGAAAACCAATTGTTGGAAGTTCTAATATCCCATAAGGAATCCATAGAATGGATTCTCTCTGATCTAATAGGAATCAGTCCCTCGGTTTTCATGAAAATAATTTTACTATAGGAGATAATAAATAATGCATATGAAATCTCCAGGTTATACAAAGAGATATCCAAATCCTTTCATGATGCGTGAATTCTCAATAATAACTTCAAGGAGGGAGAAAACGTTCTGTTATTCGATGCCAGATTGAAACTCTTCCCAGGTAAATTTCATTCCAAATGATCTGGCCCATTCATCATTACTCATGTATTTTATTTTGGTGCAATAAATATTAAATATCCAGACAAAAGGACATCATTCACTATCAATGGGCATAGGCTGAAGCTGTTTAAGAGAGAATTTTCAAGATCCTCTAGGAGAGGATATTCAACTTCATGATGCAACATACAATTAATGTAGGGTTATGTCTTTCCTTACCATTTATTTTTGTTATGTCTTTAATTTCCTCAATTTAATTCTCAAATAAATTTTCTACACAATGAGGACATTTCATAGAATAAGTGTGGGGGGAGGCACAATGTTGGGTAGATTAGGTTTTTATGATCTTTCATTTGAATTTTTTTTGTTTTGTTTTCAAATTTTCTTTCCATTTTTGGGGTGTTTTTTTTTCAAATATTATGAATTTTCTTTTAAAATTATTACTTAAAAAAAGGAGTTTTGGAATTTCTTTATTTTTTGAAACTCATGCTGAGGAGTGAACCAATTGATCCATTGAAACTGAACATAAATGAATTCTGGAAATGGAATTATTTTAAGTTCAAAATTTTGGAAAATTATTGAAAAGACCACTTATTTTTAAATCTCATGGAACATATCACCAACTTTGTAATTGAAATTCTCATTCATGTGATTCCTCTGGACCCATTTTTTTCATCTTCTTCACATTCACCTCTTTCTTGAGAGAACCAATCTGTGCTTGTTCAAACCAGAACTTGATTTATTTCTATCAAAACTTGAGGGCTGAGATACTTGTGATTAAAATGATAGAGGATTTTTTTTGAATATTGGAGCCCCATTTTAATGATTATTATTTTTATTTTTGCCTTTCTTGAACATTTGATCTTTCTTGAGCCCTTAGTATCCATGTATATCATGTTATGTTAGCCACATTACAAGCCAAATTTCCCTTTCCAACATGGTCTGGAAGTATAAATGCATGATCTAGTTGAACTTAAGTGTGGGGGGGAGATGACTCGTGATGTGCTACCTCATTTGGTGTTGCTTCGGGAAAACATACAAACATTGAAGACATATTTGTGATGCTAGAATATATTTTTCTGAGATTTGTGCCGATCTGGAGATCTCAAATGAAATGAAGGTGTTCCTGTTTGGAGTTCGCAATCAAAATAAGTTGTGCCCTATTTGGAGCTTTCAAAAAAATGTCATATTTTCTGCAGAAATATTGATGGAATAGGATGGAAAATATATGATTGGAAATGATTTTTTTTAGAGGAAAATATGGAGGAAACCATACTTGAGTGAAAATTAGAATCGTGCAATTCTACTTCAAAAAGAGCCAACCCCTCCTTATTCAGCCACAAAAGTTTTCAAATTTGAATCCTACCAACCCCAAGTCATAGAAAAACCTTGTAAAGTCCTCATGATAATCACATGTTTTTGGCTCACATCGGGTGGAGATTTAGAAATTTATCAAGCCTATGGTAATTCTTTCATGAGTTGGATGAGAAAACCCTTGTTAGAAATCTATATTGTGTGCTGAGAGAAAATAAATGTGAGGTAAGTGTGTTGTCGGTAAGGGAAGACAAAAGAAGTGGAAAATGATTGAATAATTTGAATTAATAATTTTAAATATTTCTTTTAATCAGGCATGATATCTTTTTTATTATTTTTGGTAAATTGGTAAACTCCATTGGTATGTGTTTTATTTTCCTTGATTCTGTGTTCACCTGTCCAGGGGTCCAAGTGCCAAGTGTGAGGGAAATGATAGAGCTAATATTTCTAATGTTTTTAATGTATATTTAAATTATTTAAACCTCACCAATTTACCAATTTGATCTTATTTGTAACAATTTTGGATTTAGAGTGTGTTTTGGGATAAAAGGATTAAATTTCATAATTCTGGATTTTTAACAGATTTTTATCACAGGGGTATTTTGGTGATTTCTCATAAAATATATTCCCAAATTTTGTGATTATAATTTTTTTATAATCCTTATTTTATTTCCTTAAACTTTTCCTTCTGGACCAAGGTCTTATTGGAGCATCTAGTGTCCTAAAAAATCAATGAAGTTGAAGATTTTTCCGGGAGGACTGCGTGGACCCCACATTTGTAACGGAAACATATTTCAGCCTAAACAAATAAAAATGAGTTGATTATACTTGTATGTGGAAGAGGAATCCAAGTTTCGTTCGAACATTTAAATTCAGGGCTTTTGGAATCCATTATAGTGGCCATTGAATGACATATTTGTGAAGGAAGCTTCCTGGAACCTGCGTCCAGAAAAAGAAACTGCCAATGAAAAATTCATAACTCCATAATTAAGTGCCCAATTAATCTTAAATTTTGAGGGTGAATGGAAAACACTTTTATTCACAACATTCATGAAGAAGTCCATGCATGAATCGTCGAATTAATAGGTCAATAAATCAGAAACTGTTTTAGGATGAAATCTTCTTATAAAAGGAGAGGATCTCCTACCTCTCAAATCATTCCATTCATCACCACACTATCCATCACAAAGGGAGTAGGATTGAAAGAGAAAAGGGAAGGGTTGAGATTGAAATACTAAATAATATTAAATTCTTTGAGGATTAAATAGAGAAGATGAAGGCTTCCCAAGTGACGAAAGGTTAAGAGACAAGTGGTTATAGATGACGACACCTGAAGGACACTCTCTTCCGTGTTTCGATTTTAATGTGTAATCTATTTTTGAATTTATATTGAACCTATATTTTTGAATTAATCTGGTTGTTTTATTTCTTAAATATATTTTCAAAAAAATTGTTTTGATTGTTGTTCTGTCAATAAAGTAGAACAATTGATTTTTCTATTTAAAATTCATTGGTGAGGTTTTTCCATTGAGCATAGTGAATTCAATTAGATTCAATTTCTTGGAGGTCTTTAAGTAATTGAGTCACTTCTATAGGAGGTACCACAATCATATTGAAGTCTTAATATGATTTCTATTTGAATTTGAGTGTACACCTGGGGGTCCTTGGGGATACATTTAGGAATTTAAATTACGGGATATTTTTATATACAAGGAATAGGGGAGTGTCTGAGAGGGTGAATCTTGTACGCGACCAATGTTTTAATCTTGATTTCAAACCCACTTTATCTTTCCCTTAAAAAATTTTCACTTTAGTATTTAATTCAAATTCTATTTTCAAACTGTTAATCAAATCCCCATTTTCATTTCTGCAAAAAAAAAAAACAAAAGTGACAGTTTTGCAACTCGATCTACAACCTCCTCGAGAGATAACCATGTGGTCACCACTGTGCTACATTATAAGGGAAAAATATTGATTGAGGTTTTCATGACACAAAAACGCTCACATAAATCAGCATCTCCCTTGAGATAATATACTGCCAGTACTACCTTTTCATTTTGATTGCACCCCAATTCCATGAATATCTATTTAATGTATTTGATCTATTGCTCAACTACCACTGGATTAAGAGTCCAACTAAAATATGGGGACTTATACCGCATGAAACAATTAAACATAGATTTAGTATGGTTATTCATTATAACTTGAGTAAGATATCATAATATGGTCATGATCTTCTCATCTCCAACTCTAACTATGTTTACTTTATCAGTGGTTCAATCCCTGTACTATCGTAGGTATTGATTTACTTTATTCCATTAGGTTCCATCACTAAATAATATCACACACTAAGTCAGCTCAAAATAATCATGGGTATTGAGACAAAAAATCACTATTAGTAATTATTAAAATTATCATGTTTATTTAACATCTAGTTCTCAAGGTTTCTACTAAACTTGCTCTGATACCAACTTAACAACCCCGACCCCAGTATCTTAGTGTTGGTAGTTATTTTTTTATAATGGAAAAGATACAAGGGATATCATCACCAAGGATTGATCAGTTTATTAGTCTTGAAGAACTAGATACATACATGGTTCTTTTATTACATTGTTAATTAAACATATAACATAATGAAGAAAATAAATTGCTTCCTTAACACTTATTCAAAGATTTAATCTTTATAACCTGGAAAGGAAAAAATGTTGAGATAAAAAGATCAGTAAGGTTTACATATAGAAGAAACATGAATCAGTAATAAGTGAAGAATAATCAATAAGTCATAATCTATATTTCAAGGTAAATAACTGAAAAATACATTCTATTTGACCAATAAATTGAGAATGGAAAAATGAATCCATAGATTCTGTCATAGTGAAAATATCATGGATAATAGTTATTGAATGTTGAATGAAGGAAATTATTAATTATTGGATTTCATGTATTTGATACATGAACCAATGATATCAAGATCTTTCACAAGATAGTTTCAGTCTGTGGGTTGAAACTCGTATGATTCTTCTTGAAAATAAACATGAAGGGTTTTTCGCCAACTGTTTTATCTCATGAGACCTGGTGATGCATCGAGGGGCTATATAATGTTAGTTCCCACACATAACTACAAGTAAAAATCATTCTTAACTCATATATTAAATTCATGGACAATATTCCTTATCAAAATATTCCTATTGAGTATAGGATATAGATTTATCAATATTTCTCAGTAAAAATAACATTCAAAGTAGACATCTTATGTAGAAATGGTATACAACTAAGATAATAATCATATCCATGATAAAATAAATATGTTTTTTTAATTAAATATAATTTAAAATTTAAAATGATCTTAATTGTGTAATAGATACACCACATAAAAATGATTATGTGTGCAATACCAAATAAGTATCAATGAAATGGAAATTGAGATGATGTCCCTTACCAGTTCGTAATCAGTCGAATCATATTCCCCATAAAAGTAATAATTATTAAATGAAACATTGAATACGATGAATATAAATATATTTATGATATTATATAAAAAATGGTATTATACAAAAAAACACACAAGAAATAAGTGGTGAATAAGGCATATCTCATAGAATTAAAAGTGAGATGAGAAACTCCTTACAAAGTTCATATCATTGAGGTGAGAATTAATCAATGGGATGATTATGTATAACAAAATCATATCCACAAAATTTAGAACTGGTAATACAATATAAAGAAATAAATAGTATATTACACATATAATCTTGGAATAATATAATCAACTAAGTAGATGTATGAACCAATGAATGGAAATTGAGTTAATAAATTTGTTACCCAATGTCCGAAAGTGTTCTTCACTTGTACTTAATATCCTAGATAATAAAATTATATTCATTAATTACATAATTCAAAACCTCTTAAACAGATATTTAATTTATTATTATTTTATTAAGTTCATTTACATCCATTCTAATGATTTATAATGTTTAATTTCATTATTTTGGGAGAGTTCATTTCATAGTTTTATGGTTGGTTCCCCTGCGTATAATTATGGGAATTCTTGTAAAATGGAAGAAAAACTCAAGAAGTGAAATTATTTAGTATTAATGATCTTATATAATTTTAAATGGTCTTATATCATTTTTATATATGATATTATGATGATTATTTAGACAAAAAGTTGATAAAAATGTTTTAATTTACTTTTTCAGTTTTTACGACCATCACAAACTTGTATCATTTTATTTAATATTATGATTATATACTAGTTCCAGAGTATTAAATAAGTTTTAATACACATATTATAAACTATTTTAACCATAAATTTATTTTATGACCATCCTTGAAGGCATTAATTAAAAAAGAAAACTCATCGTCCACGAAGGTGGTGAATTAACACCTTACGAACGATGTTTTCATTTTTAGGATAAAAGGAGAGAAGAAAAAACTTGATGATGGATATTCTATAAACACAATAAAATTCAAGCATATATAATATATTGGATTTATCATGACACTTGGATAAGTGGATGTGATGAGTGGATAAGAAAAGAAAAGAAATTAAAAGAAATTGAAAGAGAAGGATTGAGGGTTTTACCTCTTGAATTTGTTCTCCTTTAGAACCTCCTTATGGTTCTTGGTATTTTATTGATATAAGAATATCTCAGACATGGGAAAGATTTTTTGGAGAGAAATTGGGAAGAATAAAAATAATATCTAAATCTTAGAAGGTGTGAGGAGAAGGGGAGGGGTGTTTTTATTATTATTTTATTCATTAGTTTATTATTTTGGCTCAAGACTATCAATAGTGATAAGTCTTGTGACCAATTATATTAACTAGTGAATGTGAGTTTGAACTAATGCCGCTTACATCATCCATACATCAGTCATGAATCAATAATTCATATATTTAGCTAATACCATAAATTATCATATTTCACTATTCACCAAAATTTCAACTATTTTAGAAAAATCCATAGTATTCACCCTAACCAATTTCTGATGATTAGATTTCAAAAATGGAATCCAATTTTTGATAATAGTGTTCTAAATATTATAAATTTAATTTTTAATTAAAATCATCATTTATTCAAAAAATACTAATTTTAAAATTATAACTGATTTTATGACATTTTGAAAAATTTATCAAGGACTCATAAAATTATCTTATAATCATAAGAAAACAAAATATTAATTTATGAATCTATTTTAGGAAATTATTTTTTCTTTTAAATCATTTTATTAATTATAAAATTATAAATAGACATTTACGTTTAACAAAAATACCAACACTTAATTTATCATTTTTAGAACATGTATTCACTTATTATATGATATAAATATATCATATTTTCATTTATGAGATGCCTAAATTTTATTTATAATTTTATATGTGAGGTTATTATTATAATTTCCACATTACTTTCATAATGGTTACATTATTATTCCAATAGTCATGTTAATATTTAATAGTATATCACGGTTTATTTATAAAACGTAAACTATCAAGTAATTTGAATTTATTTAAGAAGATACATACCATAAATCTTGGGGTGTCATAACTAAATGAAGGATATATAATTTCAAGTAGGGGTCATGTTTTCTTGAAGGTGTCTCCATGGAAGGGTGTTATAATGTTTGTTATGAAATTGAAATTGAGTCCAAGGTACATCAGGGCTTATATGATTTTAAGAAGAATTGGAGCTATGGATTACATTTTGGAAATTCCACCCAACCTATCTAAAGTTTATGATGTGTTCCATATCTCATTATAGAGGAATTATATTCTAAACCCAACACATGTAATCATATCTTAATAAATGGAATAGGAGCTTGTTTTATCTTACTATAAATATCCTATCTAGATTATAGACATTGGAGAACTACTGTTATAGAATCAGATGAATCGAATGGAAAAGGTACATTGGAGAAATCATTATATATAGAAATTAACATATAAAATTGAGGAATTTATAATGAAAAACTACCCGCATTTTTTTATGAAGTGATATTCTGGAAATTTTGAGGATGAAATTTTTAAAAGGGAAAGAACGTAACGTTTAATATTTAATTTATATTACGTAATAATTTTATCCTAAATAAAATATGGTATAATTAAAATTTTAATATTTCTTATAAAAATATTTCTAATTTAATAAAAATGAAAAATGATTTTGTTTTCAATATGTTAGAATTGACCTAAGATGAATTTTGAGATTTTTCCTTAAAAATTATTTTTTATGAATAATTAAAATGCATCGATCAGTTAAATTCCTCTCATTTTTAATAATAGTATAAAACATTTATAATAATTCATATATTGATTATAAATTTTTTATAAATAAAGATAAAACTATTTGTTGGTAAAAATAAATATTTTCCAGGAAACTACTTTTATGAATTAAATATATTTCTACCATTAATAAATTAAATTAATCACAAAAATAAATTATTTTAATTAAATTTATTGATAATATACCTAATAAATAAATTTAAAATTAAAATAATGGGTTTTACTTGGAAAATTATAAGAATAAATTCATTTTATGAATTAAAAATGCATTTTTCCTAAAAATTATGTTTGTCACATTCTGTGTGATTGCATTAAAATTAATTTCTTCCAATTTTAGGAATTGAAATTTTTTAAAATGGATTCCATATTTATAATCCATAGAACCAAATTTTTTTACAATTCCAATTTAATTTTTTTCATAATTAATAGTAACCAAGGTAAAAATTTATCACCATAGTTAAGGATAAAATGGGTTTAAAGGAATAAAATAAAGGGATAAGAAACCAAGATAAAAAAAAGTTGTTTGATATCATTGGTTAAATTTACTTATACCTTAACCTTTCTATCTTAAAAACTATTTCAATTTATATCCACTTGAATTGATTAAGCCTTATATTATATAATAATGGTTCAAGTATTTACAATTTTTCCACCCACCTCACTTGTATAAGAGAACCTCCTACCCTCACTTATACACACTTAATTAGCCACTTATATAATAAAATATCTAACAATATATATTCCCAAAATCCTTATCCATTTTCTATAGTTTGTTTTCTTCCCAAAATACCACTTCAAGAAGGATTAAGGTTTAATCCAAAAGAGGCTTCCCAAAGAAGAGGTAATCATCGTAACCCAATCCTTTCAATTTATTTCTTGTTCAACATCCATAAAATTTTTTGTATTCATAATAATATAATTAAATTAGTATAATAAATATACTTAAATGTTATTATATTTATGGAAAATTTAATATATACCTTTTCTTCAACCAATAGAAAATAAAAATTTTGTTCATGCATATGTGCGGACCACCACCTCTACGAAGTGATGTGTATCATTTTTTATCTCCGCCTCATTATACTTATTATAAATATGGATTTAATGAATATATATGTATGATATTTATTAAATAATTATTATTCTATAAATATAAAATATTATATACCTTCTTACCCTCTCATCTCTTGGTAAATGGTAAAGTTTCTCATGCGTATTTGTGGACTACCACATGCATGAAGCACTATGATTTTTTTTTCATTCCTTCTTTAAATGGATGATACTTTGAATAGATTTAATGAATATATATGATATTTATGATAAAAATATGATTATATAAATATTAATTATTATATAATTTATTTTCTTTTCAACCATTGGGGAAATAAAAATTTCATCTTACATACGTGCAGACTACCACCTCTATGAAGGGAGTATTAAAATTTTCTATTACTACATTTTATATATGGTTCTGAAATTTTATACAATGAATAAAAATTATATTTATGAAATTATTAACATTTTGGAGATGGTGTTACTATTTCATACCACCTTTGACCATATTCAATATAACGAAATAGTTTTGGAGAAATTGATTGAACAATATCATGTGGTCAATATAAGAAAAAAATATACAATGATTGGATGTAAAATAATTATAAAAGGACCTTAAAAAAATTATTATAGATGAAAAGAGTTCCTAATAAATTATTTAAAAAACAAATTTATTATTTTGGATGATATAACGCATCTGACCAGGTATTAATCCTAAGTAAGGGTTTTTCGTCTCAATTACACTTTTTGGGACAAATTTTATATTATTCACCTAATTTATTTTATATGGTGAATATAATACCCCTTTGAAATATTATATCATTAATTCATCTTTATTCATGATATATAAAGTTTCAATTAATTTTTTCTATTCTAAGGGGTTTTATTAAAAAGTTATTAAATTTGGAGGGGTTTATTTACAATCTCACTCTTATTTGGATAATTTATGTTTTAATTTACATTAGAAGAAATATATTCTCTTTATTTATTAAATCGCATATATTTTCTTAAACTCTAATTATTTATGGGTTTTTTTATGTTTTATTCCAAATTTTCATCTGTTTTATATTTAAAACAATCGAAGGATTGTTTATAAGAAAAATCGACCTTATTTCTCTTTTTCGATCAGGAATATTTTTCTTAAAATTCCATATTCTCAAAAAAAATTATGTAATTTTTATCTAATTTTAAATGACTGGTAAAGGTTTTTGCTACTACTTTTTACTTTATTTACAATGTTTTAAAGTAATCTTTTTAAATTTTTTAAAACAAGTCCTTTTTTACTTTTTAAAAAAGTTTGAAGGGAAAGTTCTTTTTAATGTGTACAGAATGAACCGAATTTCCTGCATCCATGACCATTATTATTTATTTAGAATCCTGTACATGTTTATATTTTTTTCAAATAAAATCCTTTTCCATTATTCTTTTAATTTTTGGTAAAAATTATTATTTTTATAAAATGTGGAAAATAATTTTTTAAGTATTTTATAACTTGATTTTTATAAAAAGTTACAGAGTTTTTGAGTAAGTTATTTTGAAAAGGATCAATTCAATTTTCCTATATATCTTCCAAAAGATTTTATTTTAATTCAAAAGTTTATTTCTTATGAATTGATGATATTTTATCATACATTACTTATTTATATTTTATACCTGATTTTTTCATAAGGAATAATCTTAGTTCCTCGAAGATGTGTTCTCTATTATCCGCTATTATTAATTTGACATTATACCCAAATTATTTTGTATCATGGATATATTTATTATTTTAATATTATTGAAACTTTATACCATTTCTATATAAAGTGTTAGCTGAAGGAATTTTATTAAGAAATATATTCCATTTACTAGGAAAATATTGACATTTCATAATCGTGATTAAATATAGATATTTATTTATTGATAATGCATATTGATTATGTATTATATTTTTGATTCAATATATGAGAAATTAGTTAGAAATATATAATTAATAGGTGGGGCCTAGATAAAAATATCCCCTTGATGCATTGATAAGACTCATGAGATAAATAGTTAACCAAATTAATATTGCATTTGGTGTACACCTACCAATTCATTGAAATGTCTTGTCCCAAGGCCTTGATAATATGGTTTATGATATCTTGACATGAGGACTTGATTGTAATATCATTATGTCCAAAATTATATATTTCCTTCATTAAAATTTCATTTATTATTATCAATATGATTATTTAGTTGATATTTTCCATGGATATATTTTTAATATTAATTTATTGATTAAATAGAATATTTATTAATTATTTTCTCTACCATATAGTTTATTCCTTATGTATTCATTATATATTTAGTTTTACACTTTCCCTTATTGAGAATCTTATCACACCCTTTATTTTTTTCCTTTCCACAAAATATGAAGAAGGAATCTTTGAATAATTTTCAAGGATAAAAGAAAGTGATCCATGCTAGTTTTTATTTTTTTTCAATTTAATATGAAAATTATGTATGTATATAGTTTTATAAGACTACTAAATTGATCGGTCCTTGATAATAAAATCCCTTGTATATTATATCAATATAATAAATTAAATATTGGAACTAGGTTATGTGAGTTCAAGTTGTTACAAGAATAGTCCCTTAAATTACCTTCCTTACCATCATATGTAGAGTCATGTGATCCAATGATTTTTCATCTTCATGGATTTATTAAAAAAGATGGTTGAAAGTTTTCAAGTGAAATTATACAATCCCAAGGTGATTATGATGTACATGTTAGCCATTCGACCCCAAGAAGAAGAAGAATGGGAAAAGGGTTTGTATGAAAATATGAAAATTTTTTATGACTACTTGATCTAAAATATAGTAGATCATGAACATAATATTATTAAGGAACTACTAAATCAATAATCCATGAACCCAATTACCTCTACATCTATTCTTGTAACACTTTCTCCTCCTACTCCTCTAAAGATAAAACTCAATAATAATAGGAAAGATGAAGGGAAGGAGGAGTCCAAAAGGATACCAAAATCACTCTATACTATTATAGACTTTATTCCCCAAATATAAAGAGATTGGGAACCATCCTACAAAAAGATATACTTTTATGATGAGGATCACCATTTTTACATAGTCGATGTTATTTGAGTGATGAATAAGTGTGTAAATAAAGAATAGTTTTATGAAATGGGAGTATTTTTTTTTCTATCAACATGGTGTTATCTAGGTCTGAAGAATTTTCAACTTATATTGATGAGTGTATTATCAATTGGGACAATCATAAAATGATATAATTATTTAAGGCTAAAAAGGTTTTACCATCCTCTACTCTTATCATTAGTGAATAAGAGCTTTTTGATACCCCACCAGCCTCTAAAGAAGGCATATTCACAGCTATTGATGCCACAGAATGTAATGTTGAGAGAGTTTGTGTCTGATGTCAGCAGTAGACCCAAATTCTAGGGCCTAAACTTGTAATACCATCATCATCCACTTTACTTTCCATTGGGAAATCCAAGGGTATCATCATGTCTTCTTCTTATCATCCCCCTAAATAATACAAGTCCATCTCTTTTGAAGAACAAATTGCTTAACTACAGTGAGAAAATTAGTATCTATGGAAAATAATTACATAGTTTCTTCAAGGTTATTTTCCCTGTGGTGAAATTCTAATGTCATAATCAATGGTCCTGCTTGTGGTGAAGTGCTTCAATCTATAAAGATGGGGGGATTTTCATATTATTCACCCCTTATAAAGTGAATTATGGACATCATTTTACCTTGGTAATCACCATAGAGTCCCTAATATAGCATAGTTATTCAGTCTAGGGGTTGCACCATTTATGTCCTAGTCATTAATAGCTTAAACATATGTCCCTAAATCGATTGAGATTAAGGAACTGCCACCTAGATCTCAAATTCAAAAATGTAACTATTTTGATCAAGTCATATGTGGAATGAATGGGAAATGGTGTTGTTTCTCTTACCTCAATGATAGATGAAGAAAGGCATATTCATTCCAATGAGAGTAGGTTTCTTGGTATTTTAACTTTTCCTTAGAGAATTATTTTATTAGGATCCCAAGTATTAGGAGACCTTAGGATGCATATTTGAGATACCATTACAATTACCACCCCTAAAAATTGTTAGGGAATACAGTTGAGAGGTTCTTTATATTTTATGGATTGGATTCAAAAGCATGTAGATGAGTGGATAATGGATCCAGAAACATATGAATCTCTTTTTTATCCATGTGAGCACTATAAGAAGTAGAAAAAGGTGTAAGAATATGGGTCATATGTCTCTCAGTGAAAGATAAAATAAGTTCGACACCTTTAGGCATAAACATGTGGGCATATATTTTTTCTATTAACCAAAGAATAATATTCTTGATCTTATAATGATAAATATACCTAAACAGGATGTTATAAAATATCATCCCAATTATTTTTCTCACCACTAACTTTTAGGTCATACAATCAAAAGATGCATTGTATTTAAATATTTTTTCTATAACCAAATAAAAAAGTCATGATAGCATTATGGAATCCAAAGATATGTGCAACATGAATGAGTGTGGTTATTGGTCTAATAGAATAACACCATTCCTAAAATCCCACATTGAGTACTAGTCCTTATCAAATGATGTAAAACTATACAAAAATGTACATGCTGCAATAAAATAAACTAAATATAAAATATTCCTTGTCATGTGATGTTAAACTAAATGACATATATTTCATTCCACATGACTTTTAACCATCTGAAGTGGTCCAACATGAATGGCCTTAAATTGTATAGAGATGCCTATTTCATTCCTCAAGTCATGAATTACCCTATATGTAAGAGCTTGATCTACACAAGGTTTCTCTTTCCCTGGATATTTTATGGATATGGAAACATATTTCTACTTAAATGTCATGGTTTCCTTACCTATGATGAAAACGCCTATTACAAGAACTATATGTGGCTTGAATCACATTATCATGTGATAAATAATGACGCTTGAATCCCTTATCCTAAGCCCAGTCACAAATTATATTTTCATGCTTGTCTATTCCCTACTTATGAGACCTTCACCATCTCAAGATGGGCCTTCCCAGGGAAATTATTTAGGATAAAGAACTTTCAGTTTATGGTGATTTTGATTCCTCGTTCATGTTGGATCTTCTCACTTCTCTCACCAGGATAATCACCCATTGCATCCCCATATCTCTCTTGCATGATCTAAATCTTCAAAAATGTAATAACTATGTATTGATTGATAAATTTTCTTATAGTATATATAGTGATTATCATATATCTTATTATGGTGTTATCTAGAGAACTTCCCCTACCTAATCCTATTGTCTAGCTTAGTGCATGTTTTCTCTAATTCATGTCTAGTTTACTCTAATGAACCTACACTAGGATAAAAAATATTATATTAATAACTATATATATATTTATTCTTATCATACTAATATATGTAGTGATACCCAAATTACCTATTCTAGGCCCAACAACAAATTTCATCACAATCAAAGACCCTCCTAGTGTATGGTCTCCTCATTCATGTCAAATATTTCTATATTAGTTTTTACACTAGGACAACATATTTTTTCCTAGAAGTATGAATTCTTTGATTATTTTTATCATAGGTTATATAGTGACACCTATATTTTTATCCTAGGCCTTGACATAAATTTGGTCTAAGTTTCATGACCTTAAATAGTGTGAACCTATACTTTATACTTTATATACTAGTATTAGGATCTCTATTCACATTTATTTTTTCTTTACCTTGTTGTCATATAAACTTCCCTACATTTTGGTCGACATTGTAAGACTGTAAACCTCACCAAAACTTGGTCAAATTTGTTTGACCTAAAACATCAATTTTACTAGTCTAGATTAAAATACATTAAAATAAACAAAATTCACAAAGAATCATTAGGATGAAACCCCATGAAGGGAATATTGGGAAAAATATGAGTCTCCACTCACTTGGAATGTAACTCACATATCCTGAGAAATAATATAGAATTCAAAGGAAAATAAAAAGGAAAAAAATATTTTTCTGTTGAAAACCCAAAAAGGGAGGCCTAAACAAAAGTTGAGTTCCTACTCACTAATCAATTTCCCTTTTATGGATTAAGAAATAATTAGGGAACACCTAAAATAGACACGGATCTTGTAGGGTCTACCATTCAGCCCTAAAAAAATTCAAGATGTGCTCGCTTGGCCTACTAGTCTAGAAAAAGGTTAGATAAAATCCTCTTCATCCCCTCTAGTGAGAATAAAATATTCCATGAGTGTATTTTCATTCATGATAGTTTCATTTATTAAAATTGATTATATCATCCATTTAGGTGATTAGGTACCCAAGTTGTGTCATGTCATATACCTTCTCCCTGAGAATGTGTTCAATACACTGTGGTTTGAATTTTAGGGTGATCATACCCTTATTGTGAAACCTTTTAACTATAATGATATTTTATATTTTGAGGTCTGATTAATCATCACCCAAAATTATTGAGTCGATATTCTCATCATGAAAACCCAAAAACCTTGAGAATCTTCTCATGGTTTCTTATTTCATAGTGACTAGTGATGTGGTGATTGATTAATCTGAATGGACCCCTCTAGGAATTGATGTTTAACAGTAATGCTTCCCTTGATCTATTAAGTAATACACATGGGATGTTTTGGTCATAGAGGATAAGTCCCCCTTAACCCTATGCACTATTTCCTGTTGGTGTTGTGATAATAACTCCATTAAAAATGGTAAACTTATACCAACATTTCCCCATTTCTTATGAAATTATAAATTATTTTGATATTATTTATACATTTCATAACTCAATGGTACAATAGGGTTCAAATACCCTCAATGTTATACTTTTTTTCTTCATGCTCATTATCAAAGTAGGATTATGGCATCCTATTATTGATCCCTTTCACATATGGGTGTTTATTTCCTATGAATTCCTCAATGAAATGAGTTGAAATACTCTTTTTGGCATCCCTAAATCCTTTAGTTGAGATTCACTTCTTGGAAAATTCCAATCGAGTATATTTTCCTAGCTTTATAACTCTAAAATGTATAGTATGACGTCCATTCCTTATGACGTTAAACTTCTCAAAGTGATACTTAGTCACATAAACTTAAACTCTAGGGCACCATGGCCCTGAATTCATGAAATTAAAAGAAACATCATTAGTATTAGATTCATAACCTTAAAAGGAATTTCATTTTTTCAATTCTAAATGACATTAAATTCTAGAAACTATTGGTTAAAGTTATATGACCTTAATCTTTATCCCTTCATGGTCTAAATTGAAAGGCCTTAACATGTACATAAAATAGGCATAAAGGATTGTCAGGTTGAGAACCCAAAAAGGGAGGCCTGATAAAAATTAAATTCACTACTCACTAAGCCTTCCCCATTCGTGGCTTCAGAAAAAATTAAATCATAATAAACATTAAAAGAAGTACAAAATCTTATCAGGTTAAAACCCCATAAAGGGTATGTTAAGAAAAATCCATGTATCTGTTCACTAGTTCATTCCCTTTGATATTATAAGAAAAGGTTAGAGTAAAAATTAAAAAGACACAAATATTTTAGGGACCAATACTTAGCCCTATAAAAATCCAAGATATGCTCACTAGACCCACTAGTCTAGGAAACATTTGGAGAAGATCTTATTTTCTCCATATACATTAGCTAAATATATTCCATGGGTAAATTATCATTCACTAAAATTAAACCTATTCACATTTATCATTCCCTCTTTTTTATATGATTATATACTAAAAAATTAATGGTATATCCTTTTTCATTGAGAATATATTCAATACACAGTGGCATAACCTTTCAGATTCTCAAACCCATCTTGAATATCCTTTTTTCCATGAACCCACTTTATACCTTAGATATTTTAATCATCATAAACCCAAATTATTGATTAAATATTCTCCACATGATAACTCAAATAACCTTAAGTGTCTCCTCTTAGTTCACCCTTTCATAGAATTGGTAAAAGGTTGTCTGTTTTTTGTCTCTTTCGTCAGGGACCACTTGCACATCAACACAGATGTGCATGATAGATTTTTCTATTTCCCCATATTCCCACTTTCCAAAGGTGGGAATATTTCATCACTTTAAATGATTATTTCTGGTACTTGATTGAAGAAGGATGATTGGATGTCATTTCCTCCTTCCAAGGATTCCTCCATGGAGATCGTCACCTAGTTCGGGTCTCCCTAATTGATTTGAGTCATGTTTTTAGAACTCATTACTGGTTCCATCCCTTTTTGGATACTATTTAATTAAAATTATTCTATATTTATATAATTATTTCATCTCAATAGGGAAGAAAACTTCAGTTAGGAGAGTAGTCACATTGGGCATCACTAGGAATTTCTGGATGTTGGGCACATTGGTCACCTATATTGTTCCTCTTAGAAGGGCATCTCATATGATCCATCTTGAGGCACGCAACCCAATACATCACATGTATATCATGAGGTAATTATTCCATTATCATAAGTCTTCCAAGGATATTTACCTTGGTCATCCTATGTTTTACATGAGGTAGTCATTTCATGTCAGTTCACAAGTTTTATGTCATGTGGAGATGGATCAGGACATCTAGTTGAGATGGATCAGAGCATGAGTTTAACATCCTGTGGAGGTAGGCACAGTTTTAAAGTCTTATAAGGATAGATAGGTTATAGGTTTAATATCTTGTGGAGACTTTATGGATGGGTGATAACGCCCTGTAGAGGCAAATCCGGGAGGTGTGTCCCTAGGAGGGGGAACCTAAGTTTACCATTGGTTAGAATTCCCCTTGAGGAAGATCTGGAAGGTTGATCAGAATTCCCCTTAAGGTGGATCAGGGAGGTGCATCCCTATGAGGGAATATTCCAAACCTGGATAGTTTACCAATGGATCAGAATGACCCATAGAGGCAAATCTAGAGGGTTGATCTAAACACCCATTGAGGTAAATCAGGGAGGTGCATCCCTAGGAGGGAAGATGTCACAACATGATAGTTTACATATAGATCAGAATAAACCATAGAGGTATATCTATATGGTTTATTGGAATTCCCCATGAGGAAAATCAGGGAGGTGCATCCCTTGGAGGGAAGATGTCACACCTGGATAGTTTACCGATATATCATAACGCCCCGTGGAGGCGGATATGGAGGTTTGATCAGAATTCATGTTGAAGAAGATTAGGTATGTGCTTACCTAGGAGGGAAGATGTAACACCTAGGTGGATGGTTCAGAAAACCCCTTTAGTAGGATCTGGAAGGTCGATCAGAATTCCCATTGAGAAAGATCAGGGTGGTTCATCCCTAAGAGGGATCACCAAAGTTTACCATTGGTCGGGATTGAATCTTAGGGTGGCGTATGATGTACCATATTAATAAGACTTGGATCAAAACCGATATATTTTGATGTAAAAGTTCAAGGTCATGTGACATGACCGATCCATGTATTTTAACGTCATGCAATAAGTATTCTTGTATCGTGAAAGGTGCATCAATAAGGAATGGTGTGGGGATTATGCATTGAAGTTGTCCTGATTGGGAAGGTGTGGGGATTATGCATGGGATCTTCCTAGAGGATCTCATTACATGTGAGTCATACATGGATCATCTCATGGGTAGGAGTCACAGAGGTCATTCCATTCCACTCATGCATGGGGCATCCTATGTTTATCACATAGGGTAGGACTATATTTTTACATCATGTGTTGTGGATGTTTTTATGTAGTTTAATGTCATATGACTAGGATGTAGAGCTAGACAGTTTTACATCACGTATATTGGATGTAGGGGGACTTAATTCTTACCCCTAGGGATTATGTGACCACCGATCATGTGCCTTTGGGAGGGATAAGGTGTTGGAACTACCATGGAAGAGTGTTCAATAATGAGGTCCATGTTAGAGTCCTCATGTTTAGAAGAAAAAGGGGTTAGAGTACCCATTATTAGAATAAAAATTAAGGTAGGAAGATCGAGCCACACCTAGGGTGAAGTGGGAGGACACAAGAGTGAGTGGTACTTGTCACATGGGGACTCGAGGTGTAGTTGAACTAGTTCTAGATTGTTGTGGGGGCTCTAGGAACTCAACCTTTGAAAAGGAGGGTTAGAAGAAGAGAGACACTATAGAGAGGCCCATGATAGGTTCTTCTAAAATATTATAGTTTCATGAATATGGGTGTTTGAAGTTTTGGGGTTCTCATGGAGGCGAGGGGCTTCGTGAAGGAGTGTTATTCATGAAACTAGGTGATCCTACCCCAAATGGATATCCTAATTCATAGGGGGGGGGGACTTCATGAAGGTCGAATTCTGTGTGAAGCCTCAAGTTCTAAAGACGACCTTCTTCCTTCACGGAGGGTGAATTCCTTCCTTAAAGGCATCTACACCTTAGCTGGTGGATCTCAAGAATACAAGGTAAAAGGTTTCATGAAGCTCAGGTACCTTGGATGATCCATTTTCACCTGGGTTTGTGAAGCTTGGGAGATTTACGAATCAGGAGCGATTTAGGAAGTCAGAAGTTTGGAAACCATCCCTAAAATTCATACTGAAGGGGGTATTTATATGAAAGGGGTTTCATGAAGATTGGAGTTTCTCATGAAGACTTATGTGATTTACTGATGGGTGCATCTCTGTGAGTTTGAATGTCATTTTCACGAAGACACTGTCAATCATTCCTACATTCATGAAGCACTCCACAACTTTGAATGTTGTTGCGCAGAGGTAATGTCAATACATTATGTGTTCACAAAGGAAAATATCATCCAGGGAGATTCATGAGCTTCAGGCATTTGAAAAAGAGGTGATCTTTGTGAAGAAGACCATTTTGATGGATTTTATCCCATTTTGGCTCAGATTCACCCTGAACAGGTCGTTCCTTCCTCAACCATTACCATGACATGCGTATTTCAGCATCAAAAAATTTTCCCCTCATAATGGGAGTTAATAAGGAAAATTATGATTGGATTCAGATGGAAAATATTTAAAAATTGGAAATCAAATCCCAATTTTAAATCTCACTCGTGAATCCCATTCACGATGATCACTTCACAAAACTCATTCACGGAGACCATAAAAAACATAGGGTCGGCTATATGACTATAAATATTAGGGGGCCTCAAATCCATTGGAATTTCATGAGGAGAAAATATAATGATCTCTTTTAATGAACCTCTAACCCTTTTCAAACGCTTTGTGCTTTTGATACCAATTCCTTACAAAGCTCATTGTCTCCACAAACTCAACTCAGTGAATGCATCTTAGAGAATTGAATCTTCAAGAACGATATTTATGAATGAACTTCATGAACTAGACTCAAAAAACAGATAATTATTGAATCAAATTGTCACTCATGGAGTCAATTATGCCACTTCCTGAAGGGAAGATATGGCTAGGGACATCATGATCGGGGATAACATTTGAAGTGCATTGGACCATGAATCATTGATTATCACTACTACAAACACGGCCTTTATCAGTGCTAAAAATGGCCTTTATCAGCCCTAGAAAAGTGATGATAAAGCCAGCGTAGATAAAGGGGGGGGGGGGTCCCCTTTATCAGCGCTCCGAAAAGTGCTGATATAGGACCCCATTATCAGCTCTAAAAAAAGTACTGATAAAAGGGGTCTTTTATCAGCGCTAAAAAAAGCGCTGATAAAAGTACCCTTTTATCAGCGCTTTTTTTAGCACTGATAAAGGGGTCCTATATCAGCACTTCCTTTATCAGCTCTTTCGTTTTAGCACTGATAAAGGACCATTTTATCAGCGCTTTTAAAAAAGAGCTGATAAAAGTTAAAAAAATTAAAAAAAATTAAAAAATTTTAAAAAAAACTTAAAAAAATTAAAAATACTGTGAATTGGGTGGGCTTTTATAGCGCTTGAGACCCATATTTTACAGTGTTTTTCTGCCCCTGTACAGCACCCCACACACCCCACACGCCCCTTCTCCCTTTAACAGCGCTTGCTGCTATATTCCCCCATGCGCTCGCGCCCCTGCCTTCCACAGGATTTGAACTCGAGACCTCCCCCCTGCGCGCCTAAGCCTTTACCACTACTCTATTTTGATTTGTCTTCCAATTCATGATATATATCTCTCTCTATATATATTTAGTTATATTTATTCGTATAGTAATATATATTTATATTAATATATATATAGTTATTAGATTATAATATATATATATATAGTTATATTATAATATATATATATAGTTATATTAATATATATATAGTAATATTAATATATATATATAGTGATATTAATATATATCTATATCTATATATATATATATATTTAGTTATATTTATTCGTATAGTAATATATATTTATATTAATATATATATATAGTTATATTAACATATATATAGTTATATGAATATATATATATAGTTATATTAATATATATATAGTGATATTAATATATATACTTATAGTAATACTAATATATATATATGTAGTTATATTAATATATATAGATTTATTAGATTAATATATATATATATAGTTAGATTAATATATATATATAGTTAGATTAATATATATATATAGTTAGATTAATATATAGGTATATAAATATTCATATATTTGTATTTTAAATAAAATGGATGTTAGTTATTATTTAGATAAAGCTAATATATTTTATATGTAAATATGTTTTATTATTTATATTTATAATTAAATTTTTAGGTATGAATATATAAAAAAATTGTACATATAGTTATATATTTGATTATAAATAGTAGTGCATTATCAAAATGGATAAAATTTAAAATACATAATATCAATATGAATGTAATAAATTGGAATAAATTCATTCCCCACCAAAAAAAGCCAATAATACCCCCTTAAACGAGGCTGAAAATCCACAAAATGTTAAAACATTTGGGTACCCCGACAAAAAACTCAGTTTTGGAGGCCTTCTGGGCCTCTTTTGGCCTCTAGGAACGCTTAAACGGGGTCCCCCCAGGTCCCAACAACGTAGAGCTCATCGCAGTCTTCGATTTGATATGTGGTAGAGCTCAAACGGACACCCGGATCAAAAGTTATGGCCATTTGAAGTTTGAGTTGCGTTTTCAACATATTTTGGATCTTTTTTTAATTTTTTTAATTTTTTAGTCCTCAAATTGTTATTAAATGACTATTACTCCATAATGATTATCAAATTATTAATTAAAAATATTTTTTTTAATTTTGTAAGAAGCCATCTTCACTAAATATCTTATATATTAAGTATAATAAGTGTAAATGTACATTTATACTTATCTAAAATATATTTAAAAATTATATATTATATTTATATAACAATATAACTATATTTATATATTAATATATTAATATATTTTAATTTTTTTTTTTGAAGCGGAACCTTTATCAGCGCTTTTAAAAAAAGCGCTGATAAAGGCCCCCCCCTTTATCAGTGCTACTAAACAAGCGCTGATAAAGGGGGGCGCTGCGAAAAACTGTTTTTGTGGTAGTGTATGCTACTGACCAAGTCTTGGAGGGAGTACCCACTGTTGAAAAGGTTACCATTTTATGTCTTCGAGCTAAGTTAAAAATGTTTTTATCCATTTTTTCATCTAGAGATGAACTTGTATACTGGTTCAAAGGCATATTGGGGTAGTACCTGTGGCATAGATCTACTGAAGGACACATTTGGAAAGACCACACACCAATCACATCAGACATTATCTACAACCACATAAACAATATTGATGGAGGGAAGCTGGAGGATGAGGCATCCCCACCATAGTTTGAGAAAATCCTCAAGGAAGGTTTGGGGAATCTGCTGGAGGGATGGAATAGCAATTGGGATCTACTCCAGGGTGGAAAATTTACCGATGAATGGGCCTAGGACTATTGGGCATGTGTGTCATGTGATGAATTCTAGGCAGATTTGAAATAAGTAGGACTCTATAAAGAGGCATGGGCTTCCTAGTTTCATGTATAACACCCTCAAGAAATCATGCCCGAGTTTCCTAGAAGGTGATAACAAGGGACCAATACATTCCATTTTCACTATGGCCATGGGAGGTCAGGATTAGCCTATTGAACCTTCATCAAATGTTTGGGATCCTGATATTGGGGGGTGATGTATGAAGAATTACTTCCCACAGCGAACATGTGGGGGTACTAAGAGAAACTTCCATCCTTAGAAAAGGTGCTACTAGATCTTGTGTCAGGAACCGGTAAGGAGAAACCATAGATGAAGGATGTTACCTTCAAGAAATGGTTCATGTATTTCCTAAATGAACTAGTGGATAGGCTATTGGGGAGGTTGCTCACATTCTCAGGGGAATTCCATCAGGTTAATTAGAATACTTACTGGAGAATTTTTTAGGAAAGTTAGTGGAAGATATGGGGCTACAACATGAAGACTGAAGTGGATTCAGTGCTTATGATGGTCAGATTCACTGTCGCGCTGATTTGTGGTTGGATGCTTCATGTGGGGGATGAAAACATGGGGGTTCAACTGATCAATTTTATTATAGAGGTGATGCTGGAGATGGGAAAGTGCATCAATATATTCATTCCAATATTAGTGAATATGTATAGGTTTCTCTGTCACATTAGTCAAGGGGAGACACCACTTCATGTATGAGGGCCCCTCCACTTCCTATATAGTTGGGTGGCTACGTACATGGGGGGATATGATTACCCAAACCCCATTTATCCTCCTATGAAAAACTTCCAGTTGAAGATCTTGAATATCACAGGGATTCATCCACTTAAGCTAGGTTTGATGGACATACTGGAGAAGGTCGGTATGGAATAGCACTTCATATTTCATCCATTCCCCCTCCCAACGAGGGTAGTGACTGATGGCGGTACAGGGACTATCAAGGAATGATCAAACATCTTGGTCTTCTAAGGGGGGTTACTAGTTGGAAGAATCAAATGTGAGCTGATTTGTGAGTCGTACAACCCACATTAGTTCGCAATGTAGTTTAGGTTTCTACAGTGGCTGACACCAAAGGTGTATATGGAGGTTCTCCATGAGTGTCAACCTTTGGTTCTGAGATAGATCTAGCACATGTTTATGCATGAGGATGGGAATATACAGAATGAGTTTCTAGAACCAAACAATTTGTATAGACTCTTCTATGAGTATGCACATATCTAGGAGAGCACATATCCCGAGGAGATACTAAGGTAGCAGGCTAACTGATCCAATGAAGGGGTGGTCCTTCAACCACTGGGATGGGTTTGAGTGTTGGTCAGTGCACATTGTGGTGGAAGAATTATCCTAGTGGTAAATTCAGTAGTAATGGGTACATTAGTTCATGGCCCTAAATAGGTGGGAACAATAGAGAGAGGAGAAACACCAGGCTGAATGCTCCTAGGAAAGCAGTAGTATGAAGAAGGAAATACCTCTAGGGAATCCCCAAGAACATTCATCCAAGCTCCCAAAAAGTGTTTATATTATGTGGAAATCCCTAGTGATGTTGTCTTCCTCGGAGCTTGGGGAAACTGGGATGTCTATAGGAAATTAACCATCATTTTCAGGATATGGAAGAATCTCAAAATATATAGGATGTATCTCTATAGGATTAATCATTCTAAGGTCGGCTTCCATGTGTCCTGTGACAAGGAGGAGTGATTTTTGGCATAGCTAGAAGACCTGGTCCATTCTTAGGTCATCGCACATCCTTTTACTTGTCAGGTGAAGGTGCTATTGAATATGATATCTCCCCGAAAGTTATTGATAGATGAGCTATCTAGGAACACGCCATTTCCAAAGGAGTCGAATGATTCCTAGGGAAGTGACACCTACCGAGTCTCTACCATGGGAGGAAATGATTCCTATGACCAAGTAAATATCTAGATCTTATGTGCCTCAAACATAACTTTTTCTTAGAAATGTTTCCTTACTCCTTTTTCACATACATAGGAATTAGTCATGGAGGAGGATGAGATTTTTGAAAAACCTAACATAGATGGAAATGGGACCTCAACCCTTCAAGGGTAAAGTGTGGAGTACCTTCCTAGTGTAGTAGTTATGAGTGGACAGCCATCGACACCTGTAATTGAGGCAATTTTCATAGAGGGATCCCTACCTGGGGAACCAACTGTGAACCTTTAGGATCTCCTTATTGGTCTGTATAATTCACATGAGTTGCTTATCCCTATATACCCTTGTCTCCTTTTACTTGTATTACAATGCTTGACTCGTACATTTTTGAATGGTTGTTCGAACTATGCTCAAGACTAGGCCACCAACACCAACAAACTCATTGACTGTGTCTGGGGTTGAGGTGGTGATGTCGAATGCGGCTCTCCCGGTGAGGATGTTGGGGAAACCATGGTGGTCAGGCCAATCATGTAGATACCATTGGAGGGGACTACTAAGACAGATCCCTCAGTGGAGGGGGTTGAGGTGGTACTAGCTATAGGGTAGGATGAAGGAGTTGGGGTGGAGGAGTCGATCATAGAGGCACCACCAGAAGTGGATGTTGGAGTTGAATTTGCAATGGAAGAGGTGTAAATGATACTAGGAGCCGAAGTGACTAGGGAGGCTACATTGGATGGCCTGACTAGGAATTTTCAGAGGTGGTGGCAATAGGGTCTGAAGATGAGGTCATGGAACCAACAGGAGAATCTAAGGTAGATGAGGTAGTTGGGTCCACCTCAGCATTACCACAAGGTGTAGTGAAAGCTTCTTCTTTAGGTTGGTAGGATGGTGAGGAGTTATTCCCTAGAGTAGATCTTCATCAAATCATGCTTGGAAACCCACAGCTAGATGACCTTCTAATGATATATTGGAAATATTCCCTACTTATGAGCTCGTACTGCCAGAAGATTTCAAAGATCCCAGCTCATATGTTTCCAAAGATAACCAGATTTCTTGTCGCAAGGAATGGGAATGCATACAGAAATTCTTCACCCACAACCAGATAGGTGACCTTCCAAACCAGCTGAGTTCTCTCTTCCATTGGCTAACCTATCTAGGGACCATTTAAGTGGACTCCAACATCCTTCATGAATTTTCCTCAGTCTGTCTTGTTGAGTGGGCGCATGCAGAATGGAAAGCAATTGACCTTTCCTACTGAAAACAAAAGGCTAATGGCTCCACAGAGCTCAAGGAGGCTGAAGGATAGATTGCCCACCTAGAGGGGGTGGTGCAGTTGCATGCATGTAACACCCTGAGATTTTATGAGATATATTATTTGATTTCTTGTTTTGTACACTACACCAAGATTATCTTTCACTATATACAACATCGTGTTTTCTTGTAGTATACACATCACTATTCTTGGCTTGTGTTGCACATAATTTCAAGTTCTTTTGATAGAATTAATTTCAAAAAACACTGAGTATAGATTTTTTTCAATGTATAAATGAACTAAGTTTGTATTATGTTATACGAAACACCAAAGTAATCTTTCACTACACACAACACTGACTTGGCTTGCATTGAACGCAAGAGCTACCTTCCTCGATAGCTTGCATTGTACGCGATACCGAGTTTCACTAAACAATGATATATTATTAAAATATTATTATTTAATGGGATATGAACTAGCAATTATGAATATTATTAACTAAAATTTTAATTTCATAACATTATCATTCATCATACACATTTTCTAGAACATGGTATGAGAACTAAATCAATTTTTTGGATAAAATAAGTATTTTTCAAAAAATGAAATTTTATCGCCTTTTGATGGTGCACCCATTTTAAATATAGTTTTTGACACATTTATAAGTTAAATTTGACAAAATAAACTTCTTATTTGGAATCAAGAAATAAAAATTTACTTTGGATGAATTTTTTATATTTTTCTGATAGCTTTTTTATTTTGATGAATAATAAAAATATGCAAAATTTTAATTAAAAACAATTGTTTTCATCAAGATAATTTATATAGTTAAATTATAATATTGAATGGTTTTAAAGTAAAAATATAATATATTTTTACCATTTAATATAATGTATGTTATTATAATTAATTTTACATTAAATTCATAGGTAAAAACATTTCAATCTTTTTCAATGTTTTAACTTTTAAAACCTGTTTTCTCAACAACGAGATTAATTTTAAATTAATTACTGCAACTTCTATGTTTTGAATTTTGAAAAATTGATTCATTAGTTGGAATAATTAGGTCCAAATTATCTTAATGGGATACTTTTATTTTTTGGGCATTATGAATAGTAACTTTGGTAATTATTTTTATTATCATAGTTAAAGGTAAATCAGGTAATTATGGGTAAAAGCATTTTTATCAAATTACGCTAACACCTGCCAAAAATATATTAGATGAATAAAAGTCAACCCATATCACCCAAGGGTCATAATATATTCATTTCATGTACTTTTTTCTATTAAATGATGTAATTATTATTAAAACGAAAGAAAGTGACAACATGTCACTCACTTATATCTTATAAGTGTAATAATTTTAATTTAGTGATAAAATTTATAAAACATAGAAATTAAATATTCACTAGAAATATAATTCAATTATCTACATCATTTAAATTTATTTATTATTTTAAGAGATTAATTAATTATCATTAATGATGACACAATAGTGATGTAAAAACTATTTTATTAATAGAAATATCAAATAAATGGTTTTAAAAATATTAAAAGAAATATCATATGAACTAATTGAAGTTATCAACGAATTTTATAGGTTAAAATGACATTTTAGGAGTGTATTTAATATTTTTTTTTGAATTCATCTTTTGTTTGAATTTTATTTAAAGTATAATAAATGAATAGTATGAAAATTGACACTATTGACATTTTATAAACATAAAATTTTATTAAATTATTTAAAAATAAAAAAATATTTAAAAATTAAAAAGTGATAATTATAAGGCCTAAAATTTTACAAAGTATCCATTTATGTTCAATTAACATCACATAAGTAAATATTAATTACCATTAAATATTTAGAATGTAATTACCAAAATTACAAATTATTAGAATAACTAAGTGTTAATTAAAAGGATAAGGCTTAAATTGAAAAAAGAAGTTGTCCAAAATTTATTGGTTGACGAGTTTAAAACCCTATATCATCTCATATTCTAATTTGGTACACTTTGGAGGTTTTTGGGTAGGGTTTGATTTTATTATAAATTAATATTTTTGAGAGTTTCCTAAAGTGCCCATCTCCCCTCTTATAAAAGGGCACCTTCTCTCTCACCTATTTACCTAATTTTAAGCCTTAAATATCAGCCAACCCCTGACCATTTCTCTTTTAAACTTCCTTAGTTACATTATAAATGTTCTTTTCTTTTCAAAAGACCAACTCTAGTGCCCTAAAAGGAAATTTAAAGGAGGCACGTCGAGGAAGAGGTAATCTCTTCTACCGATTCTTTCAAATTTATTTCTTCTTCTACTTCCACTTATTTAGTTTCTTCATTATAAAGTAATAAAATAATTATCACTCATATAATTATATGTTATTATAAATATTAAACAACCCTATTTCACTTTCTATCCATCCTATAAAAAATGAAATCCCTGCGCGTGCGTACCTACGGATTACAATCTCCACGCCGTGGGGTAATATATTTTTCACCACCACCTTACTTGGATGGGTATAATGGTGGAAATAATAAATATATATGATTATTATAAAATTATACTAATTATGAGATATTATAAACCATCCACTTCAATACTGTTCAATAACTATGGGAACCATATCGTCGCTCGTTAGTACGTATGACTTTTCGTATCCTCGACGCGATGAGATTCATTATCCATGTTAACCATTCAATAATGATTATAAAGTAGATATAATAAATAATCATGAAATATATGACATAATAATTCTATTATATTTATGTATATATATATATATATCATTTACTTACTTCTATTCAATTTAATAAGGAAATGAAAATAGCGTTCATGCATACGTATGAAATACCATCTCCATGAATGGTGTATTCCATTCCATTTATATATCTATTATATATATTTATATACTGAATATATATGATATATAAATCATGTTTTACGTTATTGAAGTAAGTAAATCATGATCTATGTAATAATATCAAAAATAAAAAGCCCAAACACGTACAAAAAATAAAACGATTATTACCCAAAACGTTTCTCTAACATGGAATTGATAAATGAACAACTAATATAAATGCATAAGTGAATCATATATGATATCATAAATATTATTATGGTTCTGTTAAAAGTTAATAATATTTTTAAACCCACTATACAAGAGTTTTGGACACATATGGAAGAAATCAAACCTAAGGTAGGGATAATTTTGCAATCTCATTTTTATCCGAGATTGTTTATTCATAAGTATCTACTCAGTATAAATTTATCATAAATGTCCATGTTTTCTAAAAATATTCTAAAAAAATATTTACTATTCTTATATGTATTTTTAAAGTAATTTTTACACTTTTTTACTTTGACTATATGGTTTTGAATGAATATTTCTTTTGTTTACCATATGAGGTATTTTTTTTGACTTTTTTGGCAAAAGTACAAGGAGAATGTTTTTGTTTAACTTATACAGCATGAATGAAATTTTACGGTTCCACAACGCCTTATTTCTATGAAGCTTCCTCTACGCTATTTAAAATTTATTTTCAACTAAATTATTTTCCTTTAAAATTGAATGGCATTTTGAGAAAAGAAAACGTTTTTGAAGAAGAAATGATATTTTCCTCAAGAACTAAGTTCAAGTGTTTTACCAAAATTATTTTCCATATAAGATGACACTCTTAAATAAGGTTATGTTTCTATATGTATTATTACTATGATTTAATTGAGTTAATTATGGAATGATCTTTTTATGGATTATGTTATGATGTAATGATATGTAAGAAACCCATTTTATTTCTTGGTTTATGCTATGATGAATGATTTATGTTTTGTGGCACATGTAAGAATGATTTCATTATGATATGGGTGGGACCTATATCTCCCTCCAATGTGTTGGGTAAATATTTATATCTCATGAGATAGGTATGGCTGGAATAGAAAGTAAATATGGTTCAGTAATACAGGGTTGGAATGGAAAGTGAATCTGGTTCAGTAATACATGCCTAGAATGACAAGTAAACCTGATTCAGGAATGGACTTTGTCCACTATGATGGTCATGGAAGTAATGTCTTCTCTATTATGGAAATCATTTTATGTGATTAAATTTTTACCACAATTATATATTTTATGCCAATGATATTCTATCATGGTTAATGTTCCTTTATGATCCATGCCTTACATACTACCAATATTTATGTCATTTCTCAAGATTTTGAGGTTTAAACTTTATGTTCATGTTTTTATGTTCAAATGTTTATGGATTGTTTTATGTTCTCCTAGTTTACCCTTACTAAGCATTTGAGATCAACCTTTATATGTTTTCTTTTCCCCAGGATATAAATAAAGGTTTTAGGTAGTAAAACAAAATGGAAAGATTCTTATGGGATATATTGAAGATCTTTCACCATGATTAGAAGATTATGTTCCGAGTTTCCAAAGACACTAAACTAACATGGTCTTTGGGAATTTTTTTATGTCGTGTATTAAGTATTCCGCAAAATAAATGTAATGTACATGTACATCAAACTTGGGTATCTACAGATTGCATCAGATAGAAGTATTAGTCAACCTTTGGAAACTGGAATGTGAAAACTTTAGTGAGATCCCTAGAGATATTTCTAAGGTATGTCTTGAGATGTAACAAAGGTTAAGTATAACTATAGGTTACAGTCTAATAATTATGGTAATAGTCATAAATAATAAAGGATTAAACCTAATATTTCATAGATTGAAAGTACTCCCCCTTGAATATGTTGTTTTATTAGAATTATTTTTGCTTCTCACACTATTCTTTTTGTGTTTTAGTCAATCGATGGAACTAGAAGGAATTGGGTAAACATTGAATCTGATGAAAAAATTGGTGATTATGAGCAACGAAATTGTGTAATTACTAGAGTGAATGATATTTTGATTATTCCTAATCAGTAATCGCGGTATATGATTAGCAAGGTGAACTTTAGTGGTATTCCTAAGTCATCGAATAATAGGAAGATGGAATTTCACGCATGTTCCCATGGTGAGGAACATAGAGGAATGAAGATTAATATTCCTACATATCAAGAATAAGGGAAGAAGAATATTGAGGAATACCTCAAATGGATAAGAAGTTGTTATCTTTGTGGGAAAAGGGTCATAGAGTGATGAATTGGTATGGAGTTCAATGTGTCATCTGTGAAAAACATGGGCATTACCCAACTCAATGCCCATACATAAGGATCTACTTCTAAGAAAAGGAAGGAATTATTCCATTCCTGCCATTAAAGTATAAGGATTGAATTATGTATGTATTTGAATCCATGAATGATGAAGGGTGAATTATATAAGAGTTTTCAGTTTATGTTTTTCGCTAAGGATTTTCAAGAATATGTTAAATAGTTATAATAGATAAGAAAAGTGATTTAATGAAAAGGTGATATTCTTATAAAACATGTTATTAAGGGAAGGATAACCCTTAATATGAGAATGATGTTGAGATAATGATATTTGTATAAATATTTTTTTGGATGATATTAGTTACCTTGGAACTGGTTAAGGATTTGTTGAAATGTGTGTTATGTTGTCACAGATGAAGTATACAACATTTCGGGACTTAAGGAATATATCCAATAAGTGTTGGAATAAGGAAACATGCATGTTTTCAATAAGTATATATGGTAATTTAGGTTATTTCCATGAATCAATATAATGAATGATGAATTCATTCAAATGTTTGGAATGTGACCAACAAGGTATATCTTATGATATATGGGGGATAAATGATGGTATTCACATGCTTGTTATATGAACTTTCTCGTAATTTTTTTCTTTGTACTATGAGATTGGACTGACGTATTTTGGATAAGCCTAATGGTTGGAATGGAATATTTTGGACATCAGATAGTATTTTTTAAGGCTAGAACATTTTTTATATTATTTATGGAATGTTATAATAGTATTATTTTAGAAAAAGGACAACCCGCAGGATGGGAGACAACCTGTCACGTCGGACAAGGCTATGGGAATCAAACCCACAACCGAAGCACGACGAGCCTTTATCACCTACCACTGTCCTACAGGAAGTCCCTAGTTAGTAGAAATTAGTTTTATTTTATTAAGTGGTATGATAGATGAATTATAATTCCATTTTCTGAACCATAAACGATTAATCTTACAATAGATGGACTTATGTATATTTAATAACATGTGCTAGCCTTTTTGTGATAAAGATAGATGGAATGAACTATCATTCTGTCGCATGATCTTCTAACACTTTAATAATTAAAAATTCAACTTCATTTCTTTAAATAAGAGTTGAAGTGGAAATTTTTCAAGGAACGATAAACGGTACTGAAATCAAGTAAGTATTTCCTTCTAATGAAAAAATTATTCAACTTTAGGAAAAGGATCTTGAAAACCAAAAATGTTATCCTAGTACTTTCTTATTCGATGAATCATATGGTCCCTTAAATCATCACATATTTATGACTTTCTGGTAGTTAACTTTCTCCAAACCTTATTCTCTATCACTATCCATTAGAAATTGATGATTATATTTCTCTTCCATATCCATGTTTTCACTTCCCACCTATGTTATCCTATGTGGAAACCTAGGGATTAGTTACTTTGGGTAACCATTATGTTTCTAACATTACTTTTTAAAATTAATTTTTAGTATTCATTTTTATAATGTTGTTTTCTATGAAAGAAACTTTCATGTAGAAAACCATTTATAACCCTCAACGAATTTCGAGAGAGAAATTCATTTTAAGGGGGGTAGAATGCAACACCATGAGATTTTATGAGATTTATTATTTTATGTCATGTGTTTTACACCAGAAAAATATTAGCATGTGCTATATGAAACACCGTATTTCCTTATAGTATACGCAACACTATTCTTGGCTTGTGTTGCACACGATTTCAAATTCTTTTGATAGAATTCATTTCACACAACAATGAGTATAGATTTTATTCAATGTATAAATGAAATAAGTTTGTATTATGTTATAAACACACCAAATGAATTTTTCACTACATGAAACACTATCTTGTCTTGCGTTACACGTAAGAGTGACCTTCCTCGATAGCTTATGTTGTACGCGATACCGAGTTTCACTAAACAATGATATATTATTAAAATATTATTATTTAATGGGATATAAACTAGCCGTTATGAATTTTATTAACCAAATTTTGAATTTTATAACATTATCATTCATATTACACATTTTCTAGAACATGGTATGAGAAAAAAATCAATTTTTTAGATAAAATAAGTATTTTTCTAAAAAAAAAATGCATTTTTGCCGCCTTTTGATGGCGAACCCATTTTAAATCTAGTTTTTGACACGTTTATAAGTTAAATTTGAAAAAAATAAACTTATTATTTGGAATCAATATTTTTGGTCGTAGTGGATACTCAAGAGGGGGGAGAATTGAGTTCTAATTAAAATTTCTGTTAAAAATATTTCTATTTAAATCCCCCTATTTAAAAACAAGTTAAACTGTAGTGAATTTATAAAGATTGTAATTGTTCAATTAGTTTCTCAAAGATTGATTAGGTCTTAGTTAATTTAATCAGAAGATTAAATTAACTTTTGAAACTAACTTACTGGTTCACAATAAGTATAAACACTTGCTAATTTAACTATCAAAGTAACATTAAAACAAATTGTATTTCAAAGTAATTAGTAGAGGAATATAAAATATATATAGTATACTTTATACTTTAAACTAAAATTCACAGTAGATGTAACCAAGACGTTATGTCTCAAGACGAGACTTAGTCCTCTCAAACAATTTATATAAATTTGATCCACACCCTGGATCGGGGTAAGAAATAGTGAAAACACTGTCGAGGTACAAAGACATCTACCACAGTTATTCGTGGGAAAACAAACAATAGCTCACAAGCTGTCCAGGTCTTACTTGACCTCTACCACTGTCCACAGTGGGATACAATGTAGTTATAGAAAGTTTGTGTGAGGATTTACAAATCCTCCAGTTTAGCTCAGGAGACAATGTGTGTAAGAAATATACAGAGAATACACACAGCTCGAAATGCAAATAAAATAATCACTAAGATAGTAGATAAGAGTTTAGAATGCTCCAGTGATGTGAAGTGCATCTCTCGACTCTTTCGATTAATCAGAAATGCTTCTGAGTCCTCTATTTTTTTGTCTGAAAAAACAGAGTGTCGTTTTCTTCCCTGGTTTTCAGGTTCAGCTTCAGCTTGAGTGCATGAAGAGATCGCTGTAGTTCTTCACTCAAGATGCAGCTTGTGTTCTCCTTTAGAATGAATGGCTTCGTGTATGTCCAATGCTCTTTCAGTATGAATGTAGCCTTTTCTTTTTGTGTGAATACACCACGTTTCAATGCTTTTCAGCCTTTTCCATTTTACACTCTTCATGTGCCTTCTTAGTTACATGTTTTTCAGTCTTTGTCCTTCCTTTTATAGATTTCAGCTCCAGAAAAAAGAATGATTACCTTTTGCATGGGTACTAGGTACGGTTCCCTAACATGCCAATAACTATCATTAAATAACATTAAATTCATTAAAATCATAAAAAATTGACCATTGCATAATAAATAAATAATATTGATAGAATTAGAGTTTGACTGGTCAGTCTTTCATTAGTAGCCTTCTGTAGGTAGCGGTTGACTTTATGTAGCAGTGACCTTCTATGAGTAGCTCTTTGATCATGTACCGGTAGCTACTTGTATCGGTAGCTGTTTGATCTTGTATCAGTAGCTCTATATACCAGTGACTACTTCTATCGGTAGCTCTTGGTCTATCGAGAGCTCTACTTTGTATCGGTAGCTTCATTCTATATTGGTGACTCTGTATATCGGTAGACTTACTCTGTTGGTAACTCTAGTGTAACGGTAGCTTGTATCAGTAGACTTTTAGTCTGTGCATATTGATAGCTCTGTTCTGTACCAATGAAGTTTATATCTATAGACTTATGCATACCGGAAGACTTGTTCTATCAGTTAGCATCTATCGGTAGCTTCTATCGGTTAGCATCTATCAGTATCTTCTATCGATAGCTGTTTGTATTGGTAGCTATAAGCAGATTAGTGACTTAATAATTATCTATTTTATGCAAAACATATCTGATTGAGTTAGGATTAAGTCAAAACTCATATAATCATATATAAACATTCATTAACATATTTAAAATATTATTTTAATATAATTATCATCTTGATAATAGAATTTCATAGATTGAAAGAATTAATATATGGATAAACATTAATTGGGATTATCAATGTGAAATCATGATTGAGATTATCAAAACAGGTGAGGTCAACAATCTCCCCGTTTTTGATAATCACAACTTATGATATTATAATCTCAAAATAATCAGTAATGTATCAGAGGATATATCATTAAAGACAATTGTATCAAAGAAAACAACACACCAGAGGTAGAATTAAATGCAATGGTATCAAAGGTACAAGGTACAAAGTATAGGAAAAGAAATTATCCCTTAGATAATATTTCTCCCCCTTAGATAATATTTCTCCCCCTTAGATAATATTTATCCACCTTAGATAATATTTCTCCCCCTTTGTGATAATCAAAAGGTGGGAAACAACAAAGAGAAGAGGAATAAAATGGGAAAGAAAAGAAATCCATTTGTATTTCATGTTGCAAAAAAGGTACATGGAAATAAAACATAATAGAAGGGATTCTTATCAAATATCTTAGCCACCGATTCAATCCACGTCCTCAATGTGAGATTTTCCCTTGGGATCAGAAGAGGATTCAGGTTGTGTGGATACAGGTGAAGGCTTAGGAATTCCAGAGATGATCACAGGAGGCTGAGCGACTGAAACTGTTCATGGTATGTAATGAGTATCCCTCTGAGTGATCATAGAAGTGAGGATTCTAATAGCTTGAGCAGGGGTCATCTGAACAGGAGAAGTAGTAGAGGCAGAGTCAGGTAAAGCTGGAGGTATAATCACTGGACTAGCATCGACATGCAAGAAAGGCAACAAAATATTTCTGAAATCCATAATTATTCCTCCTCCTCTCTCCATAGAAGATATGAAATCATCCTTGTTCTCCATGAATTTTTCCAAGGCTGGAGTCAGTTCTCTTAGCTTTCTGACATGCTCTCTGAAGGCTTGATTGACTGGTGGCAGCTTCATATTTTCTAGCATGAGCTTTAAATGATTGTTGAGCTGGTGTTTGGTATAAATCTTTGTAAAATAGTAGTCTACCTTTTCTTTCACTTCTTTATGAGAGGCAGAAGCTTCTCTCATATAGTCCTGAACAATCTTCATTATCTCTCTAGTGGTATCTCTAGTAGAAATCACCACTTTGCTCAGGTCGTATGAGTCCACAGAGCCACTGGTTGATGCTGAACCAAGCTCCTCCTTCATCACTGCTCGAATTTGGTTAAGATAAATTTAAGGTCTGGAGGCAAGAGAACCAACAGAGAAAGTTACTGTTTCCTTGAAGTTTTTGGTCAACCCACTAATAATATTTTTGACTTGGGAATCCTGGGTGCTGACATGATCTTTCATGGAGGTTTTAAAACCTTCAAAGACTGATACCATATGGCTCACAACACATTTGACATAAGCTAAGTCTTTATCTGCTTTGGATTTAGAACTCATATAAGATTCTAAAGAGATAACATATTTCTTTAGAACTTCAACATCCTCTTCCAGTCTAGATACTTGAGTTTAGAAAGCTGTAATTTCATCCACTATCTCTGCCAAAAAGGTAGAGACATTACAACTGAGAGAGAGTTCAAAGGACTTTTCCAAGTTGCTCAATTATTCAACAAAGTGACTCCTTAACCCAGCAATAGAATTACTCAATAGCTCCTTCATCTCAGCCTTTAAGGAAGCTAAGTCATCCCTAGTGATCATATCAGTTGGATCAATCACAATAGGTGCTCTTACAGTTACTATACTGGTCACTGAGTCATTCATAATCGATTGAATTGAAGATACCAGCGAAGCTTCCATCTTCCTTATTTCTTCCACAAAACTGATTTTGAGATCAGACTTGAGCTTATCCAGATCATGCATTCTAACCACATCTTCAGGTATAAACTCAGTCTAAAGATCATAATTGATTTTTGGTCTATTGAGGGATGTCTCATTATCAGAATCTGGATAATCCAGTCCAAAGACCACAAAACCTGGGTCTTCTTCCCAATCCTCAATTCCAACTACTACTGAAACACTGCCAAGCCTGGTTTGATGCTCCCCCTTAATGGGTGAATTCTCTTGTAAAACAATGGTATTCTCACCAGGTCTTTCTTCCTTAGAATAATCTTCTAAAACAAACTCTATCTCTGCAACAACAAGAGGATCCTCTGGATTAGGCACAGTTCCTTCCATCTCTCCCACTACATCTTTAACAAGCACAACTGAGCTTCCAATCAATGGACTCAGACTTAATCAAGTAGAATCAGAGGATTCAGATTCATTCTCCTTTTCTTCTTTATTATTAGGTACTATCTAGTATTCCTCATTAGTAGGTGTCTATTTTTATAATAGAGTTTCCTTTCTAGACGATACAATTTCAGCAGCAGGACTTGGGGGAAAGTCTGGATCCCTTCCATCAACCATAGAAGTCTCCTCTTTATCAGTCTCATCACTGTACTCAGGTTCTTCTTCATCAGATCCTATACCTGGATCCCTCACATACTTAGGCCTAGAAGGATGATTCACAGGATTGAATTTATCATAAAACTTCTTGTCATCATTAACCCACTCTCCTCTCCATGGGTTTCAGTTTATCTTCATGTATTTGCGAACTGTGTTTGTGATACAAAAAATATTCCTTACTACCATTGTATCATCTTGAGACTCAGATACTCCTTTCACTTTGATCATCACTGAGATCAACTTGGAAAAGAATAGGGAATTGGTTTTTGACTTAGGTCTGATCATATCCTCCATTTGAAACATTAGCAATCTGCACAGATTCACTTTTACACAATGTCTCAAGAGATGTAGGAGATAGATATCTTGATATCTTAAATTCGAAAAGTCCCCTCCCCTTGGTATTAAGACATGCTAAACAAATTTGAACATAAATATATTCTCTCCATCCATTTCAGTAGCCACCACTTGTCTTTGATTGCCACTACCAGTGAGCTCCTCTAAGGTAGTCTCATAATCAAATATATCACTTGTAGGTGGTATTTATTTCGAGACATATCCATAAAAACCTTTGTGTGGAACCTTCAGGCACTCAGCCCACTCAACGGATGAAAAAGATATATCCTTTCCATTTACAAAAGAAATCAATTGGTTCTCATCTTCTGATTTCTCAAAACTAACAAACTCATAAAACTGTTTCACCAGGTTTGCATAGTAGGGACCACTGTTGTTCGAAAATAAATCTACTCACTTCTGATCTTCCAGCTCCTCGAGCACTAATGATTTGATAGCCAACAACCATTCCACGCACAACTCTTTTTCAATCACAATAACTCTATTTTAAAAATGAGGATTCACTGGACGCCTCACCAACCTTGTTCTACCAGCACTACCACTTGCTTCTGGCTCGGACTTCTTCTCTTCGCATTCGACTCTTCAAAGTCATCTCTGATGGTAGGGAGTTTAGTTTTTTCCATCTCTGGTTTGAGGAACTTAGGGTTTTTGAGAAGTTCGGGAGCTAAGTCTTGAGGGTAAAAGGTTTGAGGCTCGGTGGATTGAGAAGTAACCAGGACTTTGTTTTATCATTTAGGAATCATAAAATAAATAAAATAAAATAACGTATAATCGATACAAATTCTGGCGGCAGACAGAAGTTTAAAACAGTGCGTACTCATTGGTAGGGTTTATCGGTGAGAATTCATATCAGTGAGGTCCATCGGTGAGGTTTTCACATCAGTGAGGTTTTCACATCGATGAGGTTTTGACATCGGTGAGGTTTTCACATTGGTGAGGTTTTCAAATTGGTGAGGTTTTGACATCGGTGAGATTTTGACATCGGTGATGTTTTCACATCGGTGAGGTTTTCACATCCGTGAGGTTTTCACATCGGTGAGGTTTTCACATCGGTGAGGTTTTCACATCGGTGAGGTTTTCACATCAGTGAGGTTTTCACTGATCTAGGTTAATCATTCCCAACTCATTTCTAATGTAATATAACCTATCCGAACTTAAAGGTTTGGTGAAAATGTCAGCTAATTGATGTTCAGTACATATAAATTCAATAGTGATATCACCTTTTTGGTAGTGATCTCCCATGAAATAGTGCCTTACATCAATGTGTTTGGTCCTATAGTGAGATATAAGGTTCTTTGAAATGTTTATTACACTAGTGTTATCACAGTTAATTGAAACATGCTTAAAATCATATCCATAATCCAAAAGAGTGTGTTTCATCCACAGAATTTGTGCACAGCAACTACCAGCAACTATATACTCTGCTTCGGCAGTAGACAAAGCTACATAATTCTATTTCTTACTACAACAAGATACTAAGGATTTTGCTAATAAATGGAATGTTCTAGATGTGCTTTTTCTATCCAACTTGCAACCAGAAAAGTCAGCATCTGAATAACTCATTAATTCAAAATATTGTCCTTTTGGATAAAACTAACCCAAATTTGCAGTATGTTTAAGATACTTAAAAATTATTTTAACAGCAAGTAAATGTGATTCTTTTGGATTATCTTTAAATATTACACACATATATACACTAAAAAAATATCTGGTTGACTAGCAGTAAGGTAATGTAAGCTTCCAATCATACCTCTGTAATTGGTTTGATCCACTGGTTTCCCAGTTTCATCTGCATCCAATTTACAGACAGTACTCATAGGAGTATCACTTTCCTTAATACTATCCATACCAAAACGTTTTAAAATATCCTTTGTATATTTACTTTGATTCAAAATAATACCATTTTCATTTTGAAAAACTTGAAATCCAAGAAAATATTTGAGTTCTCCCATTAAACTCATTTCAAATTCATTTTGAATACTCTTTGAAAAATCAGTACATAAAGAATGTTTATAAGATCCAAATATAATGTCATCAACATAGATTTGTACTATCAACACATATTTATAAATTCTTTTAATGAAAAGAGTTGGATCAGAAACCCCTTTAGTAAAACTTTTTGAAGTAATAAAATTACTAAGTCAATCATACCATGCTCTTGGAGCTTGTTTTAAACCATATAAAGCTTTAGATAGCTTGAAAACTTGATTTGGAAAATGAGGATTAGTAAATATATATGGTTTTTCAACAAAAAATCTTCAATTATAAAACCATTTAGAAAAGCACTCTTGACATCCATTTGATATAATTTGAAATTCAGATGAGCAGCATAGGCAAGTAGGGTCCTAATGGATTCTAATCTAGCTATAGGTGCAAAGGCTTACTCATAGTCTATACCTTACTCTTGACTATATCCTCGTGCAACTAACCTAGCTTTGTTTCTAACTATATTTCTAGACTCATCAACTTTGTTTCTAAAAACTCATTTAGTGCCTATTGTTAAAGTGTCCTTGGGTCTGTCAACTAATTCCCAAACTTTGTTTCATTCAAATTGATTTAACTCTTCTTGCATAACCATTACCCAAAATTCATCATTGATTGCATCATTGACATTTTTAGGTTCTAGATGTGAAATAAAGGCTTGATATTCAACCTGGTTTCTTAGAGAATCTCTAGTCAGTGTCCCTCTATCAAGATTACCAACAACATCATCTAAAGGATGATTCTTTAGAATCCTAGTTGATCAAGTAAAGGTAGGACTAGAAATTTCAAGCTCTTCTCTAAGTTTGAGTTCTATAGAAGCAGATTCTGGAATATTTCCAGAACTGGATGTTTTTACAACAGGTTCTTTAGTTTTATCATTAAGGTTTAGAACAGTCGAATCTTCTTCAAGATTTTCAAGAGAAGGTTTAGGTTCATGTGGATCAGTTTCATCAATCTTGATGTGAACGGATTGTTCCACACATTTGATTCTTTTGTTAAAGACTCTATAAGCTTTTATAGTTAAAGAATAACCAAGAAAAATTACTTCATCACTTTTAGAGGCAAACTTGTCTAGATTATCCTTTGTATTGAGGATAAAGACTTTGCATCCAAAGACTCTGAAGTAACTAACTTTGGGTTTTCTATTGTTCCACAACTCATAAGGGGTATTTTTAAGAACAGGTCTAATCAAGACTCTGTTAATAATATAGAAAGCTGTATTCATAGCCTCAACCCAAAAATAAATAGGCAAGTCATACTCGTTGAGCACGGTTCTTGCAATTTCATGAAGGGTTCTATTTCTTCTTTATACTACACAATTCTGCTGAGGTGTCCTAGGGGCAGAAAAGTTATGACTATAGCCATTGTGTGATCAATAAGACTCAAACTCATGATTTTCAAATTCACGGCCATGATCACTTCTTAGGGTTTTAATCTTAATTCCACTAAGGTTTTCTACAGACTTGGAGTGTTTGACAAAATAAGAACAAGCTTCACTTTTGTGAGCTAAGAAGTATACCCAAGTATATCTAGAAAAGTCATCTACTAGGACATAGACATAGTGCTTCCCATTTAAGATAGAAAGTCTAGAAGACCCAAACAAGTCCATGTGAACCAACTTGAGAGGTTGAGAAGTTGAAACTTCTTTCTTTGATTTAAAAGAAACTTTATGTTGCTTTGCCTTTTGACAGGGATTACAAACTTTGTCTGATGGGAATTCAAGTTTGGGTAGGTCTCTAACTAAGTTCTTCCTAGTCAATTTTCTAAGTGAATAAATGTTGCAGTGTCCTAATCTTCTATTCCAAAACCAGGACTCTTTATGAAAACCATTTAAACAAGTATTATTTTTCTTGGCTAAAGAATTCAAATCAACAACATAAACATTTTCATTTCTCAAGGTAGAAAATACTAAAGCATTTTTAGAGTTAAAAACATTAAAAGAATCATTTTCGAACTTACCATTAAAGCCATCATCACATACCTGATAAATACTTAACAGATTATACTTAAGTCCAACAACAAATAAAACTTTAGAAATTAAAACTGAATTAGTGTTACTGATCTGGCCTAGGCCGATGATTTTTCCTTTAGAGTTATCACCAAAGGTGACATGGCCTCCATCAACATTTATTAAGCTTTTAAAGCATGAATAATCTCCAGACATGTGCCTTGAAAATCCATTGTCCAAGTAACATATCTTCTTGTGATAACTCTTCAAGCATGTCTCCTACAAAACAGGTTTATATGGAAAATGATTTTGGTACCCAGATCTTCTTGGGTCCGGACAGGTTAACAAGTAAAGCTTTAGGTACCCAAATTTTTCTTATGGGTCTCAAATAATTTACAGAATCAATAGATTTTGAAAGATAAACATTATTTGATCTATAACTATGTGAATAACTAGTTGAGGCATATGAATTTCCAGAACTGGAACTAGCATAATTTTGTCCAGATTTAGGAATAAATCTATTTTTGGTAAACTGTCTCTGTCCAGGTTGGTATCCCAAACCAGTAGTGTACTTTGGTGCCACTTGTTTACCTAGAATTTTTGTAAGTGTATCTTTTCCAGTTGTGAATTTTTCTACATCCTTTCTCAGTTTCTCATTAGACAATTTCAGTTCAGTATTTTCCTTATGAAATTGAGCATTCTTTTCCTTTTTAATTTCAAGGGCATATTTAACAGTGCTAGATAAAGCATGCTGTTTCTTTAAGGCTTTGTACTTGTCCTTAAGTTCGTTACAGGTCTCTTATAGCATATTAAAATATTCAAATAATTCTTCACTAGACATGTTTTCAGATTCAGAATCAGAATCAACTCTAGAATAGTATGGATTTAAAGCAGGAGGGTCCAGTGTTACCTCAGACGTGTTTGTCATAAAACACATGTTAGCTTTATGAGAATCTTAATCCTTAACAGAATCAGAATCACTTGAAGTTTCTTCTGAAGCACTCCAAGTTTCTTTCATTGATTTCTTATACTTTCTGTTCTTGTAGTCATGTTTCTTCTTGAACTTCAATTTTAGACAGTCATCTTTAACATATCATTTCCTTTTGCACTCATAGCAGATAACTTCATCACTCTTATCAGCTTTCTTCCAGTCCTTTTTCCAATTCCCTCTATTATCATATTTTCCTTTGTAATTTTATTTTCTGAAGAATTTCTTCTTCTTGTAGAACTTTTTAAATCTTCTTGCTATTTGAGCCATCTCAGCATCACTATCAGATGCACTCCCATCACTACTTAAACTATCACTTTCACTTTGAATTTTTCATTTGTCTTTACTCTTTAAGCAGATGTCTTTAAGGCTACTGACTTCTTCCTTGGTTCATCATCCTCTTCTCTGTTGACCTTCAGCTCTTCCTCATACATCATTAGATTACCTATTAATTCCTTAACATGCAGTTTGCTGATGTCGCGCGATTCTATAATAGAAACAGATGTGCCTCTCCATCTTTCTGGCAGACATCTTAATATTATCATGATCTGTTCTTTTGTAGGAACAACTTTACCAATATAGCACATAGTTTTGACAATCTCATTGAACCTGAGATACATGTTAGAAATAGGTTCATCAGGCTTCATTTTAAAATTATCATATTTAATAGTATAGGTATTCAGCCTCATTTCTTTAACATTGGTTGTTCCCTTATGGGAAATATCCAAAGTGTCCAAGATTTCATAGGAAGTTTTACAAGAAGATATTCTATTAAACTCTTCATCTCCTAGAGCACAATACAGGGTATTCATAGCTTTACAATTATTATTGTAAGATGTTTTAGTAGGTTCATCCCAAGTATTTCATTCAGTTTCTAGAATTTTATATTGAGTTTCTATTGCAGTCCATATATCAAATCCCATACTCTCTAAGTGAATTTTCATATTAAGTTTCCACTGGGCATAATTTTTACCATTAAATAAAGGTCTTAAGTTGGTAGAAGCACCTTCTAATCTATTTTCCATAGCTAGATTTTAGAAAATATATTTAAAGAGATAAAATTTAGAACTAACAGAAATTTAAGATCTTTAAGATACAAATAAAATCACAGTTAAAAAACAGAGTATTTTGAAAACATTGATAATTAATTTAATCCTCTGATACCAAATGTTGGTCGGAGTGGATACTCAAGAGGGGGGGGGGGGTGAATTGAGTTCCAATTAAAATTTCTGTTAAAAATATTTCTGTTAAAATCCCCTTATTTAAAAACAAGTTAAACTGTAGTGAATTTATACAGATTGTAATTGTTCAATTAGTTTCTCAAAGATTTATTAGGTCTCAGTTAATTTAACTAGAAGACTAAATTAACTTTTGAAACTAACTTATTGGTTCACAATAAGTATAAACACTTGCTAATTTAACTATCAAAGTAACTTTAAAACAAATTGTATTTCAAAGTAATTAGCAGCGGAATATAAAATATATATAGTATACTTTAGACTTTAAACTAAAATGCACAGTATATGTAACCAAGAGGTTCAGTCTCAAGCTGAGACTTAGTCCTCTCAAACAATTTATATAAATTTGATCCACATCCTGGGTTGGGTTAAGCAATAGTGAAAACACTGTACAAGTACAAAGACCTCTACCACAGTTATTCATGGGAAAAAAACAACAGCTCACAAGCTGTCCAGGTCTTACTTGACCTCTACCACTATCCACAGTGGGATACAAGGGAGTTATAGAAATTCTATGTGAGGATTTAAAAATCCTCCAGTTTAGATTAGGAGACAATGTGTGTAAGAAATATACAGAGAATACACACAGCTCGAAATGTAAATAAAAGAATCACTAAGATAGTAGATAAGAGTTTAGAATGCTCTAGTGATGTGAAGTGTAGCTCTCGACTCTTTAGATTAATCAGAAATTCTTCTGAGTCTTTCTCTGTTTTTTTTGTCTGAAAAATAGTGTTTCATTTTCTTCTTTGGTTTTCAGGCTTAGCTTCAGCTTGAGTGCATGAAGAGCTCGTTGTAGTTCTTCACTCAACATGCAGCTTGTGTTCTCCTCTAGAATGAATGGCTTCGTGTATGTACAGTGCTCTTCCAGTATGAATGTAGCTTTTTATTATTGTGTGAATGCACCAAGTTTCAATGTTGTTCATACCTTTCATTTTTACACTCTTCACGTGCCTTCTTAGTTACATGTTGTTTAGTCTTTGTTCTTCCTTTTATAACTTTCAGCTCTGGTAAAAAGAATGATTACCTTTTCCATGGGTACTAGGTACTGTTCCCTGAAATGCCAACAACTATCATTAAATAACATTAAAATCATTAAAATCATCAAAAAATGACTGTTTCATAATAAATAAATAGTATTGAGAGAAGTAGAGTTTGACTGGTCAGTCTTTCATTAGTAGCCTTCTGTAGGTAGCGGTTGACTTTATGTAGCAGTGACCTTCTATCAGTAGCTCTTTGATCATGTACCGGTAGCTCCTTGTATCTGTAGCTGTTTGATCTTGTATCGGTATCTCTATATACTGGTGAATCCTTCTATCGGTAGCTCTTGGTCTATCGGTAGCGCTGCTTTGTATCGGTAGCTTCATTCTGTATCGGTGACTCTGTATATCGGTAGACTTACTTTGTTGGTAACTCTAGTGTAACAGTATCTTGTATCAGTAGACTTTTAGTCTGTGCATATCTGTAGCTCCATTTTGTACCAATGAAGTGTATATCAATAGACTTATGCATACCGAAAGACTTGTTCTATCGGTTAGCATCTATCGGTTAGCATCTATCGGTAGCTTCTATCGGTAGCTGTCTGTATCAGTGGCTATAAGCAGATTAGTGACTTAATACTTATCTATTTTATGAAAAACATATCCGATTGAGTTAGGATTAAGTCAAAACTCATATAAACATAGATAAACATTCATTAACATATTTCAAAGATTATTTTAATATAATTATCATCTTGATAATAGAATGTCATAGATTGAAAGAATTAATATATGGACAAAAATTTATTGGGATTATCAATGTGAAAGAATAATTGGGATTATTAAAACAGGTGAGGTTAACAAATATATAAAAATTTACTTTGGATAAATTTTTGATATTTTTCTGATAGCTTTCTTATTTTGATAAATAGTAAAAATACGCTAAATTTTAATTAAAAACAACTTTTTTCATCAAGATAATTTATATATTTAAATTATAATATTGAATGGTTTTAAAGTATAAATATAATATATTTTTACCATTTAATATAATTTATGTTATTATCATTAATTTTACTTTAAATTCATAGGTAGAAACATTTCAATCTTTTTCAATGTTTTAACTTTTAAAACTCATTTTCTCAATAATAGATTAATTAGAAATTAATTACTATAACTTATGGGTTTTGAATTTCGAAAAATTGATTCCATATTTGGATTCATTAGGTCCAAATTATGTTAATGGGATACTTTGATTTTTTGGGCATTATGAATAGTAACTTTGGTAATTATTTTTATTAATATAGTTAAAGGTAAATCGAGTAATTAAGGGTAAAAATATTATTATAAAATTACCATAACACCTTCCAAAATTATATTGGATGAATAAAAGTATAACTATATAACCTAAGGTTCTTAATAGATTCATTTCATGGAATTTTTTCCTTGAAAATTATGTAATTATTATTAAAACAAAAGAAAGTGACAACATGTCACTCTCTTATATATTGTAAGTGTAATAATTTTAATTTATTGATAAACTTAAAAAAACTTAGAAATTAAATAGTCAATAGAAATATAATTAAATTATATACATCATGTAAATTTATTTAGAATTTTTAGAGATTAATTAATTATAATTAATGATGACACAATAGTGATGTAAAAATTATTTTATTAATAGAAATATCAAAGAAATGGTTTTAAAAATATTAAAATAAATATCATATGAACTAATTGAAGTTCTCCATGAATTTTATAGGTGACTATGACATGTTAGAAGTGTATTTAATATTTTGGTTCGAATTTATCTTCTGTTTGAATTTTATTTAAAGTCTAATAAATGGATAGTGTCAAAATTAACACCATTGACATTTTATAAACATAAAATTTTACTAAATTATTTAAAAATCAAAAAAATATTTAAAAATTATAAAGTGATAATTATAAGGTCTAAATTGTCACATGGTATCCATTTATGGTCAATTAACCCCACATAAGTAAATATTCATTACCATTAAATATTTAGAATGTTATTACCAAAATTAAAAATTAATAGAATAACTAAGTGTTAATTAAATGGATAAGGTTTAAATTGAAAACATAATTTGTCCAAAATTTATTGGTTTATGAGATTAAAACCCTATCTCGTCTCATATTCTAATTTGGGACACTTTGGAGGTTTTTGGGTAGGGTTTGATTTTATTATAAATAAATATTTTTTAGAGTTTCCTAAAGTGCCTCTCTCCCCTCTTATAAAAGGGAACATTATCCCTCTCCTCTTCACTCCATTTTAAGCCTTCAAGAATGACCAAACCCTACCCATTTCTCTTCTCAACTTCCCTAGTTACATTCTATAGGTTCTGGTCTTCTCAAAAGACCAGCTCTAGTTCCCTAAGAGAAAATTTAAAGGAGGCATGTCGAGGAAGAGGCAATCTCTTCTACCGATTCTTTCAAATTTATTTCTTCTTCTAATTCCTCTTATTTAGTTGTTTCATTATAAATTAATAACATAATTATAAATAATATACTTATATATTATTATTAATATGAAAAAAATCATATTTCACCTTCTATCCATCCTATGAAAAATGAAATCACCGCACATGTGTACGTATGGATTACCGTCTCCACGCCGTGGTGTAATCTGTTTTTCACCACCACCTTACTTGGATGCGTATAATGGTGGAAATAATAACTATATATGATTATTATAACATGATAATAATTATGAAATATTATACACCATCCACTTAAATATTTTTCAACAACTATGGGAACCATATCGTCGCTCGTGCGTACATACGACTTACCATCTCCACGACGCGATGAGATTCATTATTCATGTTAACCATTCAAGAATGATTATAAAGTATATATAATAAATAATCATGAAATATATTAAATAATAATTCTAAATTTTTATGTGTATATATATTTCATTTACCTACTTCCATTCAATTTAATAAGGAAACAAAAACAGTGTCCATGCGTATGTACGACCTACCATCTCCATGAACGGTGTATTTCATTCCATTTATCTATCTATTATATATATTTATATACAGAACATTTATGATATATAAATCATGTTCTACATTATTAAAGTAATTAAATCAAGATCTATGTAATAATATCAAGAATAACAAGTTCAAACTTGTACGATAAATAAAACGATTATTACCCAAAACGTTTCTTTAACATGGAATTGATAAATGAACGGGTAATATAAATTATAATTGAATAATATATGATATAATAAATATTATTATAGTTATATTACAAGTTAATAATATTTTTAAACCCACTATATAATATTTTCAGATACATATGTAAGAAATCAGACCTAAGGTAAGGGATAATTTTGCAATCTCATTTTTATCCAAGATTGTTTATTCGTAAGTATCTAATGGGTACATATTTATCATCCATGTCCATGTTTTCTAAAAATATTCTCATAAAATGCATACTATTATTCTATGTATTTTTAAATTCATTTTTATCCATTATGACTTTTACTACAACGTTTGGAATTAATCTTTCTTTTATTTACCACACGAGGTCCTTTTTTGACTTTTCCAGAAAAAGTACGAGGAGAATATTTTTGTTTAACTTATACGGAATGAATGAATTTTTATGATTTCAAAATGAATTATTTTCGTGAAGCTTCCTCTACACTATTTCAATTTTATTTTCAACTAAATTATTTTCTTTTAAAATTGCATGGAATTTTGAGAAAATAAAACATTTTTGAAGAAGAAAGGATATTTTCTTCAAGAACTAAGTTGAAGTGTTTTACAAAAATTATTTTTCATCTAAGATGACACTCTTAAATAGGGTTTTGTTTCTATAAATATTATTACTATGATTTTATTGAGTTAATGATGAAATGATATTTTTATGGATTATGTTATGATGGAATGATATATAAGAAACCTATTTTATTTCTTGGGTTATGCTATGATAAATGATTTATGTTTTGTGGAACATGTAAGAATGATTTCATTATGAGATGGGTGAGACCTATATCTCCCTCCAATGAAATTGGTAAAGATTTATATCTCATGATATAGACATGGTTGGAATGGAAAGTAAATCTAGTTCAGTAATACAGGGCTGAAATAGCAAGTGAATCTGGTTCAGTAATACATGGTTGGAATGACAAGTAAACTTGGTTCAGTAATGGACTTTTTCCACTATGATAGTAATGGAAGAAATTCCTTGGATACTATAGAAATCATTTTATGTGCTTAATTTTTTTCCACAATTACATATTTTATTCCAATTCTACTTTATCATGGTTAATGTTCTTTTATGATCCATGCCTTACGTACTACTAATATTTATGTCATTGCTCAAGATTTTTATGTTTAAACTTTATGTTCATGTTTTTACGTTCAAATGTTTATGGATTGTTTTATGTTCTCCATGTTTACCCTTACAAATCATTTTATCTCACCCTTTCTATGTATTCTTTTCCCCAGGATATAAGGAAAGGTTTTAGGTAGGAAAACAAAAGGGGAAGATCTTTATGGGAGATGTTGTAGATCTTTCACCATGATTAGAAGATTATGTTCTGAGTTTCCAAAGACATTAACTAATACAGTCTTTGGGAATTTTTTTGTGACATGTATTAAGTATTCCACAAAAGAAATGTAATTTACATTTATGTAAAGATTGGGTCTCTAAAATGTGGAGGTCACTACTACCCATAATGAGATCATCAATAGTATGAAGGCATAGTGGGCGGTGGATGAGGACAAGTCAGCTGAAGCGATATACCTAGTGGCTGAGTACCAAGATGACTAGAACTTGTAGAAGATCAGAGCCAAATATGTCCACTCTAAGACCAATAAAGAGAAAGAATACCCAGTAGAGTGGTAGTAGATCCCATGGGCAATCAAAAAATAATGGATGAGTTCGAGCATAAAATCGATGGGGTGGATCCATGGAAGTAATTTTGAAAAAGAGAGGCTCCAATATATGGATGACCCTCTAAAACTTTATCTTGTTTGATTTCATCATGATTTAAATGTGTCTCTTTTGTTTTATTACCAAACTTTGACCATATTTCTATCATAACCAATGAATAATACCTAAAATCACATGAGTCATGCTCGATGTAAGAAACAAGTGATGACCATATGATTTCTCATTTGTATAAGAGTGTCAGACAATAATAAAAAACTCAATGGTTTACTATTTTTGACTGACCACTGAGAGTGATTGGTCCGAGAGGGGATAATGCAGGAGAATGAGGCTCTCTGGATAGGCGAATTTCGTTTCCAACATGCTCTAGTGCACTAACAATGTAACTCTAGGGGCATTTAATTCTTCATGAACAAAGGGAAATGGGAAGTTTGAATCACAATTACCAAAATTTTGAACACAAGGAGGGTGGTTTGACAATACGGGATAACTTTTGACCATGTTCAAAACATAGTATTTGTATTGTTTTCCTAGACACTACAGGAAATTGGCTCTAATCCAGTGGGTCTATACACATAGAATAGAGAAACCGTAGGTATAGACCATATTCCCAAACCTATACCCATGGTTTTTAAAAAACCGTGGGTATATCCTCTTATATAGTTGTCCTTGCTCAGGATCCTCCTCCACCTCCTCATTTGATCCCTAGTTCTCTCCCCCCACTTCAGGCTCAGTGACTTTTCCAACCCTCCCCGTCTTGGCATCCCCCTCCCCTCCTAGGTGACTTTGGCTTCCTCCCTCTCCTCCTCGAGCGACATTTCACCCATTAGAATATGTAAGATTTGTTTCCCTTATTTTTATTTCTTCTCTTGTATTCTCTAGTGGCTAAGTATTATTTCTCTCATAATTCCTCATGTAATTTTGTGTCATCTTATGACTATTTCGTGTCGTAAGAAAAATTGATTTTTTGTGTGTGAAAAATTGATTCCATGACATAATTTTTTTATTTGATGTGATGCATTAGGGTTTGTTTGTGAAATGAAATATGTTGTTTATACTATTTTTTATTTTCATTCGAATGAAATTATACCCTCTTGAAGGGTATATCAAGACTTATTATTTTTAACAAGTGAAGTGTAGGGGTGTTTTGATATTAAACTAGTTGTAAATGTTATGAAATATAAATAGATTATTATAAGAGATTTTTTAATGGTAATTAGTTTCATAATTATGATTTGTTAATGGTAATTAGTGGGTGGTTTTAAATTATTTCAAAATGTGAACGTTTTTTAATTAAATAAGGTTGTAATTTTTTGAGTTTTTTTTCAAAGGTGATTCCTCTTTGGTGGTTTAATTATTGGTATTTATCCCTTATTTTGTTTTGGAACAAATTGAATAAGGGGATTAAAAAGAGTAATTTTTTTAAAATTATTTTGATTATTTTGTAGAGTGGTTTTATTTAGGGGGAATGACCATGTTGGGTTGATTTCTCATGTTTGATTTAACATAGGCCTCCTAAAATAGTCTATTGTGAAGATAAAGTACTTGTATTTATGGGTCATTCCACCTTATAGTTTTAAAACTTCCCTATCTCTGAATACAGTTCCATTTTCTATCTTCTCTTCATTGTCTAGTATCATGGATATTTCTATAGAGGTTATATATAGTGAGCATGTAATAGACCATATATTTCAGGTGATTTAAACCGTCATCATAGTCCTGATAGTTGGATTGGTGAGGGATGGTTTTCAAAGATAATTAAATATATGATAGAGTTTTGGTATCACTTCTATGAGTATGCCTTGGATTTTTCTTATGATATGACTTTTTCTTTATTGGGATAAATAGTGTAGTATTCTATAATAGTCACTTACATCATGAATTGTATTTAATTTTGTTTCTTATTAGTGTTCATTAATTTCCTCTACACTATAAATTTAATTTGTATTTAAATTTGGATATCATTGTAATTATGGTTTACATTATTGATTAGAACATAAATTGTTTCCTATGATATAATGGATAGAAGCTAGATGTATCATACTAATCAAAATTCAACCAAGTTTCAAGAGAATATGGAAACTTTTTTAGATTTTTCATTTAAAAATACTTCAGATGGAGGTCATATACACTTTCCATTTTATAATTATGTTAAAAGAAAATGTTTAAACTGAGAAGAAGTTAGATACCATATAAAAAAAATATGGATTTAAAATAAACTATTATATTTGGTATCACAATGGAGAGACGATAAAATCATCTACCATTAATGAATGGAAAGAAAGAAGTGGTACAGAGAATTTTATATTTGATAGGTTTCTATTTGCGTATCATCACGAGAGAGATAGTATTCCAGTGAAATAATACAATGGTATCAATATATGTGAGAAAAAGACAGAAGATTATTATGTTGAGAGAGTGAAAAAATTAATGGATGATTCTAGAACTCTTGTATATCATGAATATACTAAAATGAAAAAGTTGTAATTTTTAATGCGCTTATATTATAGAAAAACCATGTATGGAATTTATAATACCTACATTGATTATATTCTTAACTCTTTGAAGGAATTTATTCCTAATGGTGTAGATATTCCCTCAAATCATTATAAGGCATGGAAGTTAATTAAAGAGCTCGGATTTTCTACTAATTAAATCCATGCTTCTTCAAAATACTGAAGTTTACTTTTGGTAGGAAATAGCTGGCCTTAATGACTATAAATAATGTGGTACATCTCCATGGAATTAAAATGAAGATAAAACACCATCTTGTGTGCCACAAAAAGTCATGTGGTACTTTCCATTGATTCCCAAGCTTCAAAATCTATCCATGTCTGCATAAATATCATTCAATATGTGATAAAATTATGCTAAGAGAATTAAAGGTAATGATGAGTTGGTTCATCCTGAAGATGGATTATCATGGTTTAAATTTGATGAAAAAACATCTCAATTTTAAAGCCATCATGCATAATATCAGGTTGGGTATATCCTGCGTGGGTTTAATCTATATGGTCATATGATTACTTCTCAAAGCACGTGGCCTGTTTTTATTCACATTTATAATATTCCTTCATGAATGCGTATGAAAAAATCTTTCACTTTATCAAGTATACTAATATAAAGACCTTATGATCTTGGAAATGATATATAATTCTACTTCCATACTTCAATAATAGAGTTGAAGAATATTTTGGTTATGGGTGTGTGCACATTCGATTCTTCTTCAAAAAATATATCTCAGATGCGTGTTTTCCTTCTATGAACTATAAGTGATTTACCTGATTATGCAATGTTGTATGGTTGGATCATGAAGTAAAAACTTTTATTTCCTATTTTTATGAATAATACACAATCAAGAAGGTTTAATTTTTGTTGTTGTTTCAGTTTCATGGGGAATCGATGTTTCTTGCCAATGGATCACCAATACAAGAATAATTACTGGAGGTTTGATAATAATGTTGACACTGAACAACCACCTCAATGTATTTAGAGAACTAATTTGTTTAATGAATTGAAATATTTTGGTTTTTCATTTGGTAATGGTCATATGAAATATAAAAAGTGTAAATTTTTTGACACTGAACCCACTTACAATTGGAAAAAGAGAAGTATCTTTTTTGATTTTCCATATTGATCTACCCATTTGTTACATAATTATTTAGACGTAATGAACATTTAGAATAATATATATGAAATTTTTCTTTTAATTATTCTAAATATCAAGGGGAAGAAAAAATATGAATTTTGATCTCGTCGGGACTTGTTGGATTTGGGTATTTAAGCATAACTACATCCTGTGTGAATCAGTGAAAATAAATGGAAAGTTCCTTGTGATTCTTATGTGATGACACCTTTATAGAAAAATAAATTTCTTGAAGTTTAAGAGAATATCAAGGTTCCTAATGGATATTCCAGCAACATATCTAAATGAGTCAATATAAGGTATTTGAAACTAAAATCCCTAAAAACTCATGATTATCAAATCCTTCTTCATGAAATGATTCTAATATAAATTTGACATTTTCTATCCAATAATGTAAGGGTAAAAGTGATTTTATTATACCATTTTTTAGATAATTTTTTTCTAAAAGGTTATTTAAGTATTTATTGATAAAAATTATAAAGTGGCACCATTAATTATGTGAGTTTGAAAAAATTTCCTCAATCATTTTTCACATGTATGTTGCATTTAATAGTTTGTCTTCCAACTGAAGTACTTCTTGGGGGACCCTTTTTTTATGGATGTATCCTACTGAAATAAATATGTTCATAATGAAATCTTATGCACAAAATAATAATCTTCTTGAAGGTTCTATTATGAGAGTTTATCTGGATCGAGAATGTATGGATTTTTGTTCAATGTATTTGTTTAATGTGTGCACAATACATAACCGTCCAATGAGAAATGAAGATGAGAAGTATGTGGAAACTTATCCCTTATAACCATATCTTCCCCAAACAGGGGGAATTTTGGTGTCATATATATTGGCAACATTGAGTCTTGAATACTAGGATATGGAATATCTCACAGTCTTGTTTAACTATGGTTTGTTCGATGACTATATTGAGTAAGTAATTTAAATATTTATATATTATCTCATAGTATGTCATTTCACATATACCTTAAACTTTTATCATCATTTTATGTAGGGAACATAAAAAAATTATAAGTATATTTCACCGATCTTTTCCTTTGAGAATGAGAGAGGCATTGCATAGCCAAGAGTTTCCTACTTGGTTGAAATCAAAGGTATGATCATTACTTTAATTAAATTAAAAAATATATATTCATTTAATTGCATTATTAATATATATTTCATGTATTTGGTTTACTTATTGACTTTTTTTCTTAATAATTAAGAGCGTTGGTTTTTTGTCCCAATTCTGTGGTTCATGAATGAAAATCTTTAATAATCAATGGTTATAAATTTGTTACAACTGATCAAGGAGTGAAAATGAGAATACATCATGATGGAGTTATGTTAACTACTATACCAGACTATTATTCTAGTGCATCAGATAGTTAGACCCAATATGAAAATGTGTATTATTATGGAATTATTGAGAAAATATTGTTATTGAATTACTACTCTCAGGGTCGAGTCACTATGATGAAATTTAAATGGTTTGATTCAATGATGAAAAATGGTGCATTTATTGATGATTGTGGATTCATATTTATTGACATGAGTCGATTCTTGGCTATCGATGAACCATACATTTTGACATCAATGGAAAAACAAGTGTTTTATGTGAAAGATCATCTCAGACCTAATTATGATGTCATTAATGATTTAATCCGAAGACATAGTTTTCATGATGTTGGGGAAAAAATTGATACCATTGACACCCCCATTTTTTTACCAAAATATTTCATTTGATGACTCAAATTGTACCATTGTGAGAGTTGATGTTGAACCTAAAGTGGTGGTGGGTAATATATAGAAGCAACCATATATGTTATATTTCATTCATTTTACCTTGACATGGATTTATCAAGTTGGTATTACTATAATTACTTTAATTTAGTTTTAGTTTGGAATGATTTTTATGTTTTAGTAATGTTTCGTTTTGTTTCATTTTATTAGATTTATCTCAATTCATAAAACTAGGTTTAAAACAGGTTTTTAAAAAATGTATAACTTGGTTTTAAATAATTTATACTAAAATATGTTATGAAATTTTTTATGAATTCTAAGTTGTATGAATTATTTTTAAAAAACTTCTAAAAAATGTTCATTTCATTCTTATGAATATTGTGAAAAATACTATAGAAGTTCGAAGGAAGTGATTATTTGATGTTGATCGATAGTTTCATGAGCATGGTTTTCCACATCTACTTACATTATTGAGTAAAATAATTTTAATATTTTTCTTCTACATTATATATAATGTCATGTTCATATTCTTTATCAACTTCTTTAGGGATATTCAGTTGCACCAAATTTGACTCCTCCTCATCCTACCAGCATGGTTCTGAGGAGGGATGATCCTTGACCTAGACGGAGCACCTATCTTACATATTCCCACCCTGACCCACCAGCAAACAACCCATATACCACAACTTTCCATCCTCCACTTGAGCCTCCATGGATGTTCCCATGCATTCCTTCATCATCATCTCATTTAGCCTCTTCTTCCCATACCATGTCTATACCACCTACATGGATGGTTCTACCTCTACCATTTCTATATCCTTTTATGTATCCCCATACCTACTACCCATATACTATCATGTATACATCACCGTAATTTCATTCTATCCATCTAGGATATGATGATTCTGATCCTTGAGCTCCCATTCCGGTGTATGCAGATCACCCAGAGCATGCATTTTAATAGACACATCCTTCAGAGTCTACTGATCCAGGCTATTCCACAGATCCATCATAGCCTATTGAGAAACCTGCATCACGTTTTATTATTATAAATTTGTCAAATTGTATCACATAATTTTTTTCCAACTGTATTGTGACTTAATTCTTCTTTTCCCCCCTTTTATATTATTTAGTGGGATCTTCTAGTAGGAAATGTGGGTGCACCCATATGCAAGAATCCTGGAATCTCCAAACATAAATTATGGTGGATTACATTAAAGAAAATAATATGATATGTAAAAATTTCAGCTAGTGTATAAGTTTTATGTCTACTTTATCCAAGTACCACGATACCATTTCGGGGAAACCACTCTCATGGAGACATATTAGTACTGACATCAAGGACAAATCATGTGCGGATATATGGGTAAGAAAATTTGTTAAATTTGTATCTATAATATTGTTGTATTTATATTAATTAACATGTTCATTACAAGTTTTATTTAACTTTCCCGAAGGTGAAGATGTTAAGTTTGTAAGGTTGATGGATCTTGGGGAGTTCTAGAAATCATATAAGCATGGGTTATATGTTGGTTGGAGGAGTAGAGTGGGTTCTAATTTATAGGGTGTTCCCATATTCCTCAACTTTCCAACATCAGAATATCAAAAAATGATCTCATATTAGGAAAGTGATGAGTTTAAGGTATTCCCAATCTTTAATGGTTTTCATATAAAATTTATTTCTTTTTACTTGTATTGATTTTTTTAGGATGTGTCGGGAAAAAACAAAAAAGACACATATTCAATGAAATATCTACACACATTGGGGGTCACTAAAATCCCCTTTCATAAGAAGTGACAGGTACTTTAATATGAATAAGAATGATATCTAGATTTATATTGTTACTTAGTTATCTTTTCATGAGTAAATTTAAGTTTAATTATCATTAATACCTTTAATATAAGGTTGAAAATACACCATTCAAATGGACTAATGGTCAATTGGATAGTTGGAAAAATTGGACTAAAGGCCTAATTGTCAATTGGCATAAAGGACTAATGGCTTAATGTCCTAATTTCCAATTATCCAATTGGCCTAATGGATAATTGGATAAAGTCCTAATAACCAATTCCCCTAAAGGCCTAATGGAAAATTGGCCAATTGGACTAAATGCCTAATGGAAAATTGGAAAATTGGATGAATTGGACTAAAGGCATAATGGCCTAAATGCCTAATGTTCAATTGGCCAAATAACTTAATGGCCTAATGTCCAATTGGAAAATTCTCCTAATGTCCTAATGGCCAATTGGCCTATTGGCCAAATCTCATAATGTCTTAATAGAAAATTGGCCTAAAGGGCTAATGGAAAATTATACAATTAGCCTAAATTCCTAATGGAAAATTGAAAAATTGACCTAAAATACTAATGGAAAAGTGACCTAAAGGCCTAATGAACAATTATCCTAAAATCCTAGTGTCCATTTTTTTAAAGTCCTATTGGTCAATTGTCCTAAAAGACTAATGGCCAATCTACCAAATTTCCTAAAGTCCTAATGTACAATTATCCAAATCGCCTAATTTCCTAATAGAAAATTGGCCTGAAGGCCTAATGGACAATTGGAAAAATCATCTAATGGCCTAATAACCAATTGGAAAAATCCTTTAATGGCCTAATTTCCAATTGGACTAAAGGCCTAATGTATAATTGGCCTAAAACCTAATGATAAATTGACCTAAAGTCCTAATGTCCAATTGTCCCATTAGCCTAAAGGACGGATGGCCAATTGAACTAAAGGCATAATGACCAATTGGCCTAATTATCCTAAATGACTAAAGGCCTAATTTACAATTGGAAAATTGGGATAAAATCCTAATGGACTAAAGGCAAAATATCCCATTGTACTAAATAACTAATGGAAAATTATCCTAAAGGACTAATGGACTAAAGGCCTAATGGACAATTGGATTAAAGGCCTAATGACCAATTATCCTAAAGGCATAATGTCCAGTTAGCCAATTGAACTTATTGTACAAAAGTCCTAATGGCCAATTGGCATAAAATTATAATGAGAAATTGGCCTAAGGTAATAATAGCCAATTGTCCAATTGGAAAATGGTCCAAATTTACCTAAAGGAATAATGGCCTAATGGACAATTGGGAAATTGGACTAAATACCTAATTTCCAATTGGAAAAATTGCCTAATGGCCTAATGAATTATTGGACTAAAGGCCTAATGGCCAATTTCCCTAATGGAAAATTCTCCTAAAGACCTAATGGTAAATTGGTCAACTGGCCTAAATTTATAATGGCCAATTAACCTAGAGGCCTAATGGACAATTGGCCTAATTGGACTAATGGGCAATTGGCCTATAGGCCTAATGACCAATTGGACTAAATTCCTAATGACCAATTGTCCAAAAGGCCTAATGGCCAATTATCCAAAGCACTTAATTCCCTAATGGTCAATTAGCCTAAAGGCCTAATGGCCAATTGGTAAAGTTCTAATGGCCAACTGTCCTAACAAACTAATGGCCAATTGGAAAATTGACCTAATGGCCTAATGGTGTATTGGGTTAATGATAATTAGGTTGTTAGCCAATTGTAATTCCTTATGAATTAGAAATAAAGTATTTATATTTAAAGATTATTAATTATTCATAAAAACATAATTTGAATTATTCAAATTTAGGGACTTATTTTGATATTATTGAAACCATATCAAAATATTTTTAATATTTGATCTGATCAAGTATTAAATATTATTAAATATTTTAAATTTATATTATCTAAATAGTTTTTATAATAAATTGAAATATAAAATCTTAATATTTAATAAAAATTTCATATATATATATATAAAATTTCATATAATGAATAATATTGAGTACATATTATGAAATGAATATAAATCATTCATATTAAATGTTATGGAATGTTAACAAGGAGTAGCTAAAATTATAAAGTGTTTATGATTAGATTTTATTTATGAATTTTTCATCAATGTTTATCACATTTTTAAATTTATGAATTGTACATTAATTTAAAAGTTATTCCCTTTTATTATTATTCAATATTATAAAATATTTATATTGTGAATATGTGTGCACTAATCAATTTCATTTGCAGAAATCTTTATTGGGCATCTAAGGTCTTATGTCTTGAGAAAAATTATTTTTCTTGAGTAGGAAGAAAATGAATGGAAGTTCAGTAAATGAACAAACACGAGAAAATATTGTGTGTGTTTTTATTTATATTTAAAATATTTATAAAAAATTAATAATTATATAACTTTTTTACATTTTCAACATACATCCTTGTAGTCCCTCGATGATAAAGAAGATGAAAAATTTGGGACAAATGATCATTTGAGTCAGTTATTAGGTGAGGATCTATAGGGGAGATTATGATATTGACCAGTGAAAAACATCATTCCCATTGGGTATTTATCCGCATATATATCCTCTAAAACCTCTCATACCACCAAGATACAAATTACTCAGGAAAAAGTGGTTGAGGCCAAAAAAAAACTTTACAAGAGCATGAAATATGAAAATTGGTCACTAATCACTTCTTGAAAGCTATGCCAGTTATAAGTAAATCACTTCCATCAAAGGTTGTTACTACTGTTGATTCATATATGGCGTCAATCCACTATTTAAATGATGGTCTGAGTGATTCCAATAGGGTTCCTAGTGGTGGTTGAGTTTATGATGGTGGAAATGATGATGATGATTATGATTATTATTATTATGATGATGATGATGGTGGTGATGACGATTTTGAAGATGTTGTTGTTGTTGATGATGATGATGATGATGATGATGGTGATGGTGATGATGATGATGATGCTCAAAATGTTGATGTTGGTGATGAGGATGTTATTGATGGTGATGAGGATGAGTATGTTAGTGATGGGGAGATATTGATCCCCTTAGTTTTTGACTTAGTAGTAAATAGACATGTGGAAGTTGTTTAATGACTTGAACCGATTAGTTGTATGGATGTATGTGTATGTTACAGTATTCTAAATAGTTTGAAAATTATTAGGAGTACTTTTTTGAATGATAAATATATAATATTTGTATTGCATTGAATATTTACTTTGTTTTTTATTTTATTTAGAGGTTCTGGGGCTAGAAGTGTTGTTTCTACTGCCAAATGGGGAGACCTACCTATACCCACGGTTTGAAGAACCATGGGTGTAAGTTTTCTTCTAGGAAAATCTATACCTGCAGTTTTTAAAACCACGAGTATAGATATATACCCACAGTTTGGGTTAAACCATGGGTATTCTAAAATACTCTAAGGATATACACAGGGTTTCTATAGAAACCGTGGGTATATCTCTATAATGATGTCTCCCAAGGCCAAAGTTCCTAAAACTGTGGGTATAGGGTAGTTTTTTAATAGTGGGGATGAGGAAAAACTAATGAGGTTTGACTGATGAACATGTTCAGAACGTGAAAATTAGCTTGGAATATCATTCAAATTCCTTTGGGACATTGGCCAAGGATAGTAGTTGACCTAGCGTGTCCGGGAACCATGTTGTTAGGAGGGTCCCTTCAGATGTGGAGGAGGATGAGAATCCAAATGAGGGGCACACATAGTGTATAAATGAATCTATGGAATGTTTGAATGGATTCTAACACTCTTGGAATTATGCCACCATGGATTAGAGCCCATTGGTGTGGTCTTATTGTTATGAACAAAGGTAAAACTCATCTTCTAGAGGAATAATCATCTTGGATGCCTAGTGATGGTCAAATGAATGATGAGATAGATGTATGAAACTGGTAAAAAATTGTTTCTTGGGCAAGGTCCTAAGATTCCTTGAAATTTTAAGTCATTAAATGATGATGATAAACACACAGTTTTGACATCTTATGGTGAGGATAGGGAATTTTAAAGTTTAACATCAGGTGATCAGGTTACATCCCACATTTTAACATCATGTGATAGGGGCGTGGATTGTGTGGGGATTATGCACCAAGCCTCCCATAATTTCTTCCTCATGTTAGGACAAGAGGGAATCTAATGTTCATTACATAGGGTAAAATCACAATTTAGCATCATGTAAAAGAATACATAGCGAACTAACTTGAATGATACCTTCCTAGGTGTGAGAATTGAGGGTGAAGGAGGGTATCATAATGGGAGACCCTGCACTAAGAAACAAAATTTGGGGTAGGTTAAATTCAGTTTAGAGTCATGTTACATAGAACACAACTTTTAGTTTAAGTTCTTAAAGCTTTGACCTGTGGAAAGCAATTTAAGGTTTTTTTATTTGGACTATACTCTTAGTTTAAGGTCATAGATTTTGGACCATAGTCTCTTAGTTTAAGTTCATAGAGTTTGAGCCATATGGTGATTCAAATGAATATGTGTAGTGTGGTTATTTTGACAAACCCAGCGTGAATGAGATCCAAGGAGGCCCACTGCCACACAACACATTCCTGGGAGGATTTTCACACAATTTAGAGTAATGATTCTTCAACATGGAATCCTATTTTAAGGTTATGGAGTTTGGACCATGGGGTTCCCTCAGGTTTTTGGAGTGGCATGAAGGGGTATTGACCTGATGGGAATAGAGTTCAGGAAGGCTCATATGATAGTGAAATGTAAGGGGTAGGGGAGAATAGTTTTGGGTCATACTAATTGGACCATGAAACATGATGTGGTAGAAGACTGGTGTTGGTAAGGGGATACCCTCTTGAATTAGAGTATTAAAACTTATCATACTTGGATGTGAGGTATCCTGAATATATACAGGTTAAGGATATATTTTAACATCATGCGTTGAGGATATTAATGTTTTTTCACCTCGTATTTGTTATAAGAGGCATCCTGGTTTGACATATGATAAAACAATCCCTTGTTCAGAGGAATCCTAAATTTTTTTGGGGTAATACTATAGTTTAAATTCATGAACTGAAGATGATTCATCCTAATATTAGGCTATGAGTAAATCTCATACCACTTATGGTTCAAGGTAATTAAATGGGGCTTATATCTGGAATGATGCCCATGGGATATTTTGGGGTAACTACACTGCAATTAACAAATGGTTTTGCAGTGAATCACTAGCTGGTCCCAGAGAAAAAAATTCTAGGCATCAATACATTTAAAATGAGTATGGGAATCAAGCCACATGTAGTTATAGGAGGAGATACACACATTTTAAGTTCATAAGGCCGAGAACATGGAATTAAGGGGGTTTAAGGATATTCGTGTGGTGTAATAGTTAAAAACCCGTTGTGAATGGTCCAAGGAGGCCCTACACCACATGAAGAGATCCTGAAGCCAGTTGCACATAGTTTAATGTCACATGGTCTAGACCATAGAAAATATTTTAAATTCGTGTCACTTATACTATAGGAAATCAGTTTAAAGTATTTATGTATGGACTATATAGGTGTTTGTTTCAAGGGTACTTGTGTGGCATGGAAGAGGTATAATCCGACATGAGTAAGGGGGCTAGGAGGCTTGTGTACCACACAAGTATCAAGAGGAAAAAAATACATAGTTTATGGTCTTAATTCTTGGACCAAGGAAAAGGGATCAAACTGTTTAAAGACATGATTCCTGGACTATAGTTGAGTACAAAGAGATGAAGGGTTAATAAATTTTCAGTTGGGCCCGGAAATGAGAAGTCCGGGCATTTCTACATATTCCATGATGATGGGAATCAAGCCACAAATAATTATGGAATATGAAAAGTTTTAAGACTGAAACTAGTAGGTTAAACCCTCTCTAGATAGATAAGAAAAGTGTCCCATGGTTTTCGTGAGGCATCCCATGTTCAAGGAATATGGTAAAGTCTGTTAACCATCGCACACTTATCGTATGAGACATATCAATTTAATATGGGGTAAAAATCATCTCTTATTAAGATTCATCCTTGTTTTATATGGGTTAATATCACAGTTTAAGGTTTTTAATTGAGGACATTGATATGTGTAGTTTAAATTCATATAACTAGAACTATAGTGGCTATAAATTGTTTAATGTTGTAATGCTTGGACCAGGAGAGGCTCTTAATTTAAGTTCATAGAGTTTGGACCAAGGAGTGGGAATCTAAAATGGATATATATAGTACAGTGGCATAAAAAACTTGATGTGAATGAGGAACAAGGAGTACCAACACCGCCCAACACATTCCTGAGAAGACTCACACAAACTTTAAAGTCGTGATGCTTGGACTGGGGTCATGTTGGACTCATGGGCACCTATGTGGCACAACTAGAGATAACACCCAATGTGAATGGATACAAGGAGTCTCACACACCAAAAATAGAGCCAGAGGGCCAAAGGATTGAATGGTTTTTTTCTAGGCTTGGAGATTATAAGTTCGGCCATCCCTATGTATCCCATAAGGATGGGAATCAAGCCATATGTAGTTCTAGGACATTTCGTGGTAGAAGATTGATGAAGGTAGGTGATATCCTCTCTGGTGATGTAATTAAGGCATCCCATGGTTTTTGTGAGGCATCCCATGTTTGGGGCATGAGGTATGGACCATCTCTTTTTCAGAGGCATCCTATTTTAAGATGGGGTAAGACCATAGTTTAATATCATGCACCAAGGATATTAAGTATCCCAAGCAGATATGTGTGGTGCGGTGAAGTGACAAACTCAACATGAATGAGGGCCAAGGATGCCCAATGCCACACCGCATATTCTTTAGGGGACTTACATATAGATTAAAGCCATGATTCTTAGACTTGAACTCCTATTTTAAGGTCATAGAGTTTGGACCCTAAGATATCAGTATAGTTTTAAACTTAAGGTGAATATTATAACTAAAAGGGATATGTGTGGCATGATAGGAACAAGCTGATGTGAATGAGGACCAAGGATTCCCACACCTCACAACAAATTCCTAGGGTAGACTCAGAAATAGTTTAAATTTTTTATGATCAGACTTAGATTTCTAGTTTAAGGTCATAGAATCTGGACCCAGTTGGTCTCTTTCATGCAATTCGACCACGTTAGTACACATCCTACCACAGATCCTAATCCAATGTAGGTCATGCTTAGTGTGGGAGATAAAGAATGGTGACGGGGTATACCTAACACATGGAAACACATGGTAGGGGAGAGGAGATATTGGGTATTGAATATTTAATCATGACCTATTGTCTCTTATCACATATTCAAAGGTATGGTGCTCTGTTAATGTGTACAGAGGCACTTGGGTTGAATCCCCAGTGATGGAATAAATTTTAGATTTCTTTGTTTTTGATTTTTCTTTTTAATGTTGGGGTTTTTATATCTTAATTAAATTTTTTGATGGATGATTTTTTATTTATAAATTTGATAAATATTGGAATGAGTTATTTTTGAGGGTTTAATATTATGATATCATTGATCTTTTCTTTATATTTTATTAAATTAACACCCACTTCACAAGATGATTTTGATTGGAATTCCCAAGTGTTGATGCTTTAATCCAAGATTTAACATAACTAGGGTTATAATATCAATCAAAAATTGTTTTTGGTAATGTATTTATGGTTTTAATAATACATGGAATCCACACATTAAACAAAACATTTCTTTAATCCATGACATTTTAAGTTTAATATACAAAATGTTAACCTAAATAATATTCAACGAGAAAAAGATCCAAATCACTTAACATCCGCAAATTATGACTCACCCTAATGAGAGATTTACTCAGACATTTTTTTTGGTTAATAATATTGTTGTAATGTTTATGGTGATGAGTTAAAAATATAATAAAAATAATGGGACAAGAGAATAGTGGTGCGCCGAATATTCTCATGAAATGTGAAGAGAGGTAAAACGCACTTTTGATTGAATGAGAAAGTGATAAAAGTTAAGGGTTTTCAGATTTATTTAAACTATTTTAATAACATTAATATTAAACAATTGAGTTTTTATGTTTATAAGATAATATGATGATGAAACATTCATTAAAATTAAAATGAAATTGAAAACAACTTACACAATTACAATTGAAAAGAATATAAAGGAACATGAAAACGAAGAAAGAATTAAAGGTATATAAAGAAGAAACTTGATTTTGGAATATCCTATAAATAACTTTTAAGGGAATTTTTAATGCCAATATATCCTCCTAAAATATGAAATTCTAACCCATTTTAAGGATATGAAGGGGATAAATTTATAGCCTAAGGTGGCAGATTTTTTACATTCCAAAACTTCCCCTCTACTTGGATCACCAATTTGATAATTTAGAAATCCAAATATGTAGAAATATTCTTATTAAAATTTTTATATGTGTATTTATTTTTTCTTCACTGAAATTTTTTCCGTTATTGGACCTTTTTAGAAAAATTTATGGCTATTTTACTAAACAATGTTCTGTTGTCCATTTTAATCCAGAATTTTTCAAAGTCCATAATGTGAATGGGTTTTTGGATATGAAGATGCTACAAAATACAAACCATTTATTTAAAAAAGTTTTGAGGATATATCTTGTATTTCACACCATAAAAAATAATCTCAATTGGATATATATATTGGGTGAAAATTCAAGGATTTTGTTCTGCTTCAAAATCCCAAACAGAATGGTGGGTTGGAATTTCATGGATCAATTGAGCCCCTTATTGGTTGAGTTGGACCTTGAAATTTTTATCCAAGATGAAATTTATTGTCCCTTTAATTAAGGTGGTGAATAAACTAATTTGGACTTCTATATTGATCCCAGAAAATATAACATCATAGTAGGTCCAGTTTCATTGAAAAATTCTCTAGGCCTTGTTGTGTGGTCCATATGATCCTTCCAATGGACGAACTGGTTGAAGATACAGTTTAGTGATTTGTTGGAATTTTAATTTGGAACACTAAAAAATAATAATAACTTAATTTGGATTAGTATTTCTAAAGATATTATCATAAAATGAAACTGATGTTTAATTAAATGAATTCGAATAATGCCCTTTATATATGTTTATGATCAAAACATGAACATTGAATGGAAATTAATAATTTTTAAGTGAAAATTATGTGATGGGAGTAATTTAATATATTTAATTAATATTTAATATCAACTCCCCCACACTTAATATACTTCATGTCCTCAGGCACACAAACAAAAAAACACAACAAAATTATTTTCACTCACCCAAAAATATTAAAATTTTATTTTTACCAATTAGGGGAGGTCTAGACTAGTCCACTCATCCATAATGAATAGCGCAAATTTTTTTTACAAAAACTATTTTCCCAAAACAATTCATTTTTCATGCTCAAAATTAGAAATGGAAAATGTAGTCACTCAAAACTTACTCCTCTCAAGATGATAAAAATTTATTTATGGAGGTTCACTCATTCACCAACCAAAAGTGAAAATCTTAGAGTTTTAAATAGATCTCAAATTCCATTACCTATCCTAAACTTCACTAGAATCAAGAGGTATTATTTAGGGTATTTTCAGTGGCTATGGGATGGTAGGAATATAATGGTCGAAATATAGGAAAAGAGGGGTAAAATACCAACTTGTAAAAAGCAATATACAATTTGTTTGTAATGAAACATGGAAGGAAATGGAAAAACATATTTACAAGGGTATGATTGTGTGAAGGAAGACAAAAAATAGGAATAAAATTAGAAGGGTGTGAAAATATTAAATATTTACAAAACACAAAACTTCTCCCAATGACATAAGTGTTCTTTTTTTTTCTTTTTTAGAAAGTTGAACTTGAAAGAAATCTCACAATCATCTCCCAACCCGTGCTTGATCTACTCACGACGCTAATTATAATATTTATAAAAAGATCAAGGGTTGATTAAGGGTAATATTTACCTACCCAAGACACAACCCATTCTTTTTTATGTTTTTTTAATTTTCTCATTTTTTAATTTATTAATTTTTTTATTTTTTTTATTTTTTTATTTTTTTGAACACTTTTCAATAACATGTACAAAATTACATAAATGTTAATACATTACCAAAACTCAACTAATGAAACCCTATCCCCCACACTTAAACAGATACTTTCCCTCAAGCATATAATAGTACACTGAAAATCAAGAAAAGGATACCCAAAATGAAAACCATTCTCCCCAAAATTAAACTTCAATAAATTGTGAAATGAAAATTAATTTAGATCTTTGGTTGGAAAAGGTATTAGTATTTTAATGTGGCTATCAAAAAAATTATTCATAAACTCTAAGGTGATTTTAAAAGGAGGATTAATGTAAGGGTAATGGGAGGCTATTTGGTTATTGTGATTTTCCTAGGGTTCAGAAAATGACTATCATATTAATGTATGATAAAGTAGGAAATTCAAGTCAAATTTACACAAACTCAAGACTCATAATATTTGGGTGAAAACACCCAATATGAAAATATGTTCATCGGTGACCTTGTTATGAAAGATGACATTATTCCTCACGGGTTGGGTAAAAATATTTTCAAAATCAAAAAATTACTATTCAAAATTTATTGTTATTAATATAAAATTATTTATCCAAATTGATAAAGAAAATACAAAATGTTTGAGAAGAAAATAATTCACTGGGCTCCCAAAAAATTTTGAATTTTTTTTGAAAATTTCATGGTGATTAATTATGACTTTTTTTGGCTTTTTTAAGTTTTTTTAGTTTTTTTATTAAAATAAACACCCACAAAAAAAGATAAATAGGGGAAAAGGTTTGATGAAGAATGTAACACCCCTAGATTTTATGAGATAGATTCTTTTTAATTTATTTGATGTCTTGTGTTGTATGCTACACCAATATTAGCTTTCAATATACACAACATCGTATTAGATTGCGGTATACACAACACTATGATTGGCTTGTGTTACACACAATTTCATGTTCTTTTGATAGAATTCATTTCACGCAAGACCGAGTATAAGTGAAAAACTAAATATTGTAACCTATTCATTATAATGGTAGGTATGAATGGTATTAACTTATTTCTAAAAACTATTTAAATGAAAATAAGTGAGTTTATTCAAATAAAAGAAGTATTTTTCAAAAAATACAGTATTGCTGCCTTTTGATGGCGCACAAATTTTAAATCTAGTTTTTTACATTTTTATATATTCTATATAACAAAATAAACTTCTTATTTGTAAGTGGGATATAAAAATTTACTTTGGACGAATTTTTGATATTTTTCTAATAAGTTTTAAATTTTGATAAATAGTAAAATTATACTAAATTTTAATTGAAAACAACTTATTTTCATTGAAATAATTTATGTAATTAAATTATATTATTTAATGGTTTTTAAGTATAAATATAATATATTTTTATCATTAAATATAATTTATGTCATTATCATTAATTTTACATTGAATTCATATGTAAAAAAATTTCAATATTTTGTAATGTTTTAACTTTTAAAAACATGTTCTCACTTTCTGACAACGAGAATAATTTTAAATTAATTAATAAAACTTATATGTTTTTAATTTTTAAAAATGGTTTGCATATTTGGAATCATTATTCCCAAATTATGTAAATAACTTTATTTTATTTTTTGGCATTATGAATAGTAACTTTGGTAGTTTTTATTAATAAGATAAAAGGGTAAAACGGGTAATTAAGGGTAAGAATACTATTATTAAATTACTCTAACACTTGTATTAATATCATTTTATGAGTTTTTTACCTAAATATTCCTTGGGTTGAAATTGTGTCCTTTGAAAGCCACTTGGATGAGATTATGATATTTAATTTATTTTATTTAAAGAAAATTTAATTATGTATCACTCAAATTTTAATAACTAAACAATTTTTATATAAGGATATACATAATATAAATTAGATTATAAATACTTATTTGAAATATAAAATGTTTTTGTTTATCATGGTAATTTACTTGTAATTTTTAGGAAAAATATAATTACCTTAAAGACTTATACTTTGATGGTGTACAAATTAATTAATTAATGAGAAATCTATAAAACAATTATTATTAATATTCTAATAACCATGAAAAGACCCAAAAACTTATCTAATTATTTTTTCACTGGTATATATCTACCATATTCATCCAATTGTCGAGTTTTTGACCATTTGGAGCCATATGGAAGAGATTGTGACACTTATATTATTTTATTTAAAGCGATGTTAAAATTGTCACATTCATAATTTAATAAGTATAACATTTTTAATATTTAATTTTACAGAAAATAAATTAGACTACAAGTATTATTATTAAATATAGTATATTTATCTTCATCATAGTATTTTTTTATTTTTACCCATAAAATAAGTATATTAAATAATTACATAAAACTGGTGTAGTAATTATTTTATTAATAAAAATATCAAATTAATGTTATTAAAAATATTAAAATAATTATTATTTGAGATAATTAATATGTAAAATTATTTTTGTAGACAACCTAGACCCCATAGGGATATAATAAAATAATTTTCTCCATGATAACATCTTATTGTGATATTTTTAAAAATCCATGAATTGAATAGTGTCAAAATTGACACTATTGTTGTTTTGTCAAAACAATGTTTTATTAAATTATTTAAAAGCAATAAAAAATTAAAAAATATTGAATAATTATAATATGGTCTAAAATTCTATTACGTACTTATTTATGGTCTAATTGACATCAAATAAATAAATATTTCACCCTTTTAATATTGAAATATTTGTTATCTTAATTAAATAGATTGATGAGATTATAACCCTATATCATCTAATATTCTAAATTGGGACATTTTGGTGGTTTTTGAGTGGGTTTTTATTTTATTATAAATTAATATTTTTGAGGATTCCAAAAGTTCCTCTCACATCAATTATAAAAGGGAACTTCCACCCTCACTTCTTCACATCAATTTGAGACTTCAATCTCATCCATCCCATGAAATTTTCCATTCTCAAAATCCCTAGTTACATTATAGAGGTTCTGGTCTTCTTCAAAGGCCAACTCTAGTGCTCTAAGATGAGATTTAAAGGAAGGACATCAAAGAAGAGGTAATCTCCTCTACTGATTCTTTCAAACTTATTTCTTATTATACTTCATATTCACGAGTTGCTTTTTTATAAATCAATAACTATAGTATCTCTTATATACTGATATGTAATTATAATTACGAAACAACCATATTCCACCTTTAATACATCGTATGAAAAAATGAAATCACCATGCATGCGTACGTACGACTTACCGTCTCCATGTATTGGTGTAATATGTTTTTTACCACCACCTTACTTGGATGGGTATAATTATGGAAATAATAACTATATATTATTATTATAACATGATATTAATTCTGAAATATTATACACCATCCAATTTAATATCATCCAATAAATATGGGAATGATATTGTCACTCGTGCGTACGTACGACCTACCATCTCCATGATGCAATGTGATTCATTATACATGATATTCACTAAATAATGATTATATAAATTTAAATAATGAATAAATATGTTATATATTATGTTAATATAATTTTTTAATGATATAACAATGACCTAAGAAGGAGAATCAAAACTTATTCAACAAAACACGCATGAGATCATAAAGTAGTTAATACCTGAATAACGAGGAATAATGAAATATTATTACCAAAAAGATGATAATATGATCATATATGATATCATAAAAATGAATATGATTCTGGAATAATTCAATGACATTATTTAAATCATTATACAGGAGTTTCATATTGTAAGATCCTGGATCTTGGAAAGGTATGATCTCATTTAAGTTTTGGTTTGAATCCCTTGTTTTGGTTAATTAAGTGCTTACCCAAGTCCTAGAGGAGGCTCAGGGGTGTTCCAAGGGTTTGGGACATGAAAAGTGGAGAAAAGGGGGTTTTCTAGGTAGGCTACATGGTCTGCGCATGGTTAGTGCTAACCATGGAGACAACCCATGAAACCATGCAGAAGGTGTGTTTTTCGGACAGCAGCCTCCGCACAGTTTGCGCAAAATTTGGAAAACTATGCGGGTAAACCATGAAAGGGGGCCTTATTGGGACAGAATCATCTTCATGGTTTGTGCACGATTTGTAAAACCGTACGGCCTAGAAACTTCTAAAAAATTGCAATTTTACCACTCTGGGATTTTTAACCCCAACTCGTGAATTCCTCCCATTTCTCCTCACTTCACCCTAGGGACGAACCAAATCTACCAAGAGATCCAAGAGATCAATCTCCCTCATTTATAATGTGTTTTTGGTGATGTTGTTTGCATATCGAAGCTCTGGGTAAGGCTAATCTCATCCTTTCTTCTCTTTTGAGTTTAGGGTTTGTATCTTCTTCTCCTCCCCTTATGAAGCTCTAAAACCCTACTCTTTGGGTGAGATTTAGGTTGAAGCTTCAAAGGTTGGTTGAAGAGAAATATAAGGGCTTGATTAAGAGTGTGTTCAACCATGGAATCTAGGTAGGTGGTCTAAAATTTATATCCCATGGTTTATTTGAGGATTTGTGCATGTGTGGTTTTGTTCATGGGTGTCTCTTAGTATGTTTTGATTACCCATGGAATGTTTTGGTAAAATGGTTATTAAAAAGGTAAAGTGGAACCCTCACGATCCCCATGGTATGCATTGAGGGTGATGAGACTAAACTAGGACAACCCATGGGGTGATATGACTTTCCTGAACCTAGGGATTTGTGAAAAACAAGTGAGATTGTTGAGTATTTATGTAGATCCCTTGATAAACATGTTTATGTGATTGCGTGTGTTGGTTTAGATGCTTGGTGGTGAACCTAGGCTTGATAATAACCTAAGGGATATTGGTTTAAGATGTGGAAATGACTAAAGACCATAATGTAATGGGCTATGATCATGGTAATGAAGCCTAGTGAGTTAGGTATATCGAACAAAGCCTAGTGATATAGGCACAAAGAATGAATGCTTAGTAAAATAAGCATAATGAAATGGAATTAGGTTAAATGGATAAATGATGTGAAGTGTGGTAAATTTGTTAATGGGTTAAATAATGGTGTTAACCTTCATGTTATTGTTATCGTTTATGATTTCCTTGGGAAATGGTTGTGATGTTGTGTAAATGGTTAATGGTTACATATATGTATAGCATGTGCACATAGATTGGTAGTGTGGGGTATTGACTGAGGATCTACGCCCATAGGTTGAGTTGGGATGAGGCTCTAAACTCCACCCCTAATGCACGGGGTAGGGATAGGACTGATGCACTATTTCCCTATCATTTGCATCCACCTGGACTAATGCTTCGAGGTGAGGATATGGTTGACATCCATCTGAACTGATGCTTTGAGGTGAGGATATGGTTGGCATGGAAAAGTTGGTCCTAGTGAGATAGGACAACTGTGTATTTTCCTCATGTATGTGATTGTGTACTTTAAGCGGTGTAACTTTTTTTGTTTAATAAACCCCTGATAAATGTGTTGAAAAGGTAAGATATGGAAATGGTAATAAATATTGGTAATGGACCTAAAATAGCTAATGGAACATAATATTTTCTTTGTCATTTATTATTCATTTCCCTTTTGCATGTACAATTATTTATACCAGATATTTTGTAGACACCATTGGTGGTGGCCTACTGAGTTATACTCACACCCTTCTCGGGCAACCGTTGGGTACCCGAACAGACTTCATGTTTTCTAGTCAGGAGAAGGGAAAAGGCCCTTGTTAGGTAGTTGGGTTGGAATGGGTGTACGTGGAGGAGGACCCAGACTTGGTGTCAAGACCATTTTGTGGATTTTTCATTTTGTCTTCATTTTGGGTTTTGTTCACTTTGGAACTTGTAGCATGGGATGGTATATTTACTGTTGGACATGGTTGTACCCCGTTTTGGGGAATGGTTGTTTATTCATTCTTTGTATTATTGATTGTTATTCCGCTATTTTGTTTATCTTCTATTGTGTCTTACTCTGATAAAAGGGGGTATAGTCTCCCCAATTGACTATTCATACCCCCGCTGATAGTCGGCAACCTTTGGCGTACATAGAGGTGTGCTTAAGGTCATGTAACCACCTAGATCAAAGCACCGGTTTAGTGGATTCCAGGCCGGGGACGTTACAAAGTGGTATCAGAGGAGGTATTTCTTCTCCTTCTCTGAAATCTTGTTATTTGGGATGGTAGATGGGAGTTAGGATGTGCTGGGCCTTGGTAATGAGCTCATGCTTGGGAGTAGCTAACCCATGTACGAGGGAAAACCCAAGTCACCTAGGGTGGGAATTGTTTTTCTTGATTATACGATGTTATAGTTGATGATATTTTACCATTGGGTGATGCACATGTTGTGTGATGTGATTGTTTTATGATATTTTGCTCATGACCTCAATGGCATGAGTTTGTGCATTCATGAATCATTTTAGGCACCTAGGGAGGTAGGTAACATGCATCATGGTAGGCACACATGGTTTGGGTGTGTGGGCATGAAAGATAGAATGCACCTTTCATTTTGATAATTGAAAAGGGAAATGTGGTAAACGAAACAATGCATATGGGTTAAGATAAATAAATGATAAGTGATGAAAAATAAAATATGTGTAGTTAAGGGTTTAAATGAATTGAAAATGTTGTTGTAACATGTTTTGTGAGATTTGTGGTGGTGTATGGTTGTTTAACCCTTGTGGAACATGGACCGCGGTAGGGATGGTCGGGGTGTTGTTTTCAGAATACTAAGGATTTTTGGGATGGTACATGTATGCTGGGTTGTTGTGGTAGGTGAAGAGGCTTCTTATTATGAAGTTTTGAATGTTCTTTGGCATGTGTTCTAAACCTCGTGTTTGGAAATGTAAAGAAATGCCACCATGACGACGAACGTCGGTTGGGAAACAAGAGGATGTTACTAAAAACACTCCTCCAGTAGAGGGGAAAGATATCTAGTGATCTAGGAAAGTGGGGAAGAGTGGTTCTAAGAGAACTTGGATCACTTTATGTAGATGATGGATCGAGACCCATGGAGGGTTGCACTGAGTATGTTTGATCCGACCAGAGAGTTTTAGCTACAGCACCCTCCGACCTTTACCAGAGAGGGTGGGCTAGAGGAAACAGAGTTCTGGATAGAGTATGTCTAGAAAATAGTTGATCATTTGGAGACTCTCTATGTGAAGTGGGTCAAGTTGGCAGCTTATATGTTGCGGGTCCAGGAAAAGCAATGGTGGGACATCTTGGCTCAGACTGAGTAGGCTGAGGGAATGTTGTGGAAGGATTTCCAGGAAAATTTTTTGGATAATTTTTACCCAGAGACTTTTTAGAAAGATAATTTTGTAGAGTTCATGAGCCCAATTCATTGATTGATGTCGGTTATAGAGTATGTTGGTCACTTCACTGACCTGTGACGCTTGTTCCAGCATTAGTGGGTGATGAGGTAGCAGTTAAGAGGCGTTTCTAGGATGGGATGAGGCATGAGATTAGGTCTCGAGTTAATATCTTTCACTTGAAGAGGTTTACAGAGGTATTGGACCAAGTTTTGATCTCATAAGGGAACCTAAAGAGAGTTTCAGGTAGTGGTATTGACATGCCAGCTGAGCAAATAAGTGGTGTAGCTTCCGAGGGCCGGAAGCGTCGTTTTGGAAGTTTTTAGCAGGGCGGAAGTGTGCAAGGTGGTCAGAAGAGGGGGTCATCCTCTCAGGGTGGTGAATGGGTGTTCTTCTACCAGTGTGGAAGGCCGGGGCACATTTTTGGCCAGTGTCCTTGACCTCCAACTGAGTGCCGGTTGTGCAGAATATTGGGACACGTGAAGAGGATCTACAAGAACCCTCAGCAGGAGAATATGAATGTTGGTGATGAAAAAATGCTGATCAGAGGTAATGGATCAGTTTATCTATATCAGGTATGAATTTGGAGCTCCAAAAGCCGTACTGGAAGGGGGTTGGATGTGGAAATCTGGGGCAGGATCAACCACGTCATAAGGGAATTGTAGTGCAGGGCACACAGTTTGGAGCCCAGGGTAGAGGGGTCAGTCAGTTTCATGCAATTCAGTCTTCACCTGGTGATGGAAAGGCTGGGCCATCAAATTTTTGAGGTATGATATTTGTATCTTCTATGCTTTCTAGTGCGTTGTTTGACACTGGTGTCACACACTCTTTTATTTCTGCTCAGCTTGTGGTAGTGTTGGGTTTTCCAGTGGAGGATGTGTGTGATTTTATGTCGATTGACACTCTGTTGGGGGTGCGGAATGAGGAAATCAGGTAGTGCAAGGGATGTGCTCTGGAATTCAGTGGGTAACACTTCCTGTGGTACTTTTTCATTCTCGAGATGTCGGTGTCTAACCAGATCTTGGGTATGGGTTGGTTAGTGTTGTATCGGGCGCACATAGACGGTTACCATTATAGGGTATCATTCAGGTCACTTAAGGGTGACTCTTATGTCCATCGCAGAGAGTGGGATGTTCGAGCAGGTCATGTGGGACCCTTATGTTGGTAGTTGAATAGGCTCACAGCTCAAGTATCTTGTCTTGTTCTTAATGATGAAAGAGGGGTATATTCTATCTTCACTCCAGTAGTGGATCAGTTTTAGGATGTGTTTCCTGAGGATTTCTTGGGGTTTCCACCCAAGAGGGATGTTGAGTTCACGATCGAGTTGCTGCCGGGAGTGAATCCAGTTTCTATTCCTCCATATAGAATGGAATAGGTAGAACTCCAGTAGTTAATGGTTAAGCTTGAGGAGTCGGAACTCAAGGGTTTCATACGTCCTAGTAAGTCTCCTTGGGGATCTCATGTGCTTTTTGAAAAGAAGGATGACGGGTCATTAAGGCTGTGCATTGATTATCAGAATCTAAATTAGATGATGGTGAAAAATTGTTACCCACTTCCTAGAATTGATGGCCTCTTTGACTAGTTGAGGGGTTAATTGGTGTTTTCTAAGATTGATCTGAGATCGAGTTATCACCAGTTGAGGGTGAGGCCTTCTGACGTACCGCTGACAGCTTTCAGAAGTCGGTATGAGTTTTTTGAGTTTGTGGCGATGCCTTTCAGCTTGACCAATGCATCGGTAGTGTTCATGGATTTGATGAACCAAATATTTCATCCTTATCTAGATCAGTTTTTGGTTGTCTTTTTTGATGACATATTGGTGTACTCGAAAACTCAGGACGATCATACCCAATATCTTGACATCGTCTTGAGTACACTAAGAGAGCATCGACTTTATGCTAAGTTATCAAAGTATCAGTTCTGGATTAGAGAAGTTCATTTTCTAGGTCAAATCATCTTTAAGGAAGGTGTGTCAGTGTATCCATAGAAATTTCAGGTAGTTGTGTCTTGAGAGCATCCCAAAAATGTTTCAGACATTCGGAGTTTTTTGGGTTTGGCCGGATATTACAGGAGGTTCATTCAGGATTTTTCTCATTTGGTAGCACCACTGTCGGGCTTTACCAAGAAGGGAATCAGGTTTGAGTGGTCAGAGGCTTGTGAGAATTCCTTTCAAGAGCTGAAAAATCGATTGACGACCGCACCTATCTTGATCTTACCTAAGCCAGGTAGGAAGTATGTTCTATTTTGTGATGCGTCCGGTATCGGGCTTGGGCCTATGTTGATGCAAGATGAGCAGGTTGTGGCTTATGGGTCAAGGAAATTGAGACCCCATGAGTGGAATTATCCCACTCATGATCTTTATTTGGTTGTAGTAGTGTATGCCTTAAAGTACTGGAGGCAGTACTTGTTGGGGGAATGGTTCACAGTGTATACCGACCACACAAGTTTAAAGTATATCTTCTTGCAATGGGATTTGAATCTTAGACAACAAATATGGGTCGAGTACATCTAATATTTCGACTTTGATATGGTATATGCACTGGGGAAAGGGAAAAATGTTGCTGATTCTATGAGAAATAAGGCTAGGTGGTTCAGGAATCTAGCACTGAGTGGAAGGTGATGGCCTTGTTTGCAGAGATGCACCTGTAGGTGTGGGAGGAAAACGGTCAGGAGACTATTACTTCTGTGGTTGTTGAATCAAATATTTTGAGCCGTGTTAAAGGAAGTCAGCTTGATGATCCTGAATTTTTGGCCATGAAGGAAAGACTTAATGGTTGGGATCCACCTTTAGGTTGGGACGTCGGTGTGGACGATGTTGTTTGTGTTTATGATCGTGTGGTTGTGCCAGTGTGCATGCGGGAATATTTGATGCGTGAGTTCCATGCATCAAAATGGACAATTCATCCTGGTTTGACCAAGATGTATCGTGATCTCCATAGGCATTTTTGGTGGCCATGAATGAAAAAGGAAGTTGTGGGCTTTGTGGCATGGTGCCTTACCTGTCAGCAGGTGAAGGTAGAGCATCAACACCCAGGTGGACTGTTACATCCATTGCCCATTCCAGAATGGAAGTGGGATGATGTGATGATCGATTTTGCAGTGGGTATTCTGAGGACACCTCAGAAGAATGATGCAATCTGGGTGGTTGTGGATCCGCTAATGAAAGTGGCTCATTTCTTACCGATTCAGGAGACTTATACAGTTGATCAGTTGGGTGAGTTGTATGTTTGTGAAATAATATGGTTGCATGGTGTACTACATACTATAGTTTCAGATTGGGATCCTCATTTCACATCACGTTTTTGGAAAGGGTTGCAGAATGCACTGGGTACACAGGTGATTTGGAGTACAACTTTTCACCCATAGATGGATGGGTAGCCGGAGCATACAATCCAAGTGTTGGAAGACTTGTTGATGGATTGTGTCTTGGATTTTGGTGGTTCCTGGGAGAATCATCTATCACTTGTTGATTTTTCCTACAACAATAGTTTTCAAGCTATGGTTTGGATGGAACCATTTGAGGCTCTCTATGGGAGACCATGTAGATCTCTGCTATGTTGGTTGGAGGTCAGTGAAACCGAGCTGTTGGGACCAAGTCTAGTACAGGAGACATCATAGAAGGTTGAGTTGATTCGGAAACTGATGGAAATAGCTCAGAGTAGGCAGAAGTCATATGTGGATTGGAGACGTAGACCTCTTGAGTTTGAGGTGGGTGATAGTGTCTTCCTTCATGTGTCTCCAAGGTTGGGTCACTGACGGATTCAGAAGCAGGGAAAGTTGGCGCCCAGGTATGTGGGGCCATTTGAGATTGTGGAGAGGATCGGGCCAGTTTTGTAATGATTGGATCTTCCAAAATGGTATAGAGGGATGCATGATTTCTTTCATGTGTCACAGCTTTGGTGGTATCAACCTGACCCGACTCACATGGTGGATGTTGACGATGTTTTGCTTGAGGATGATCCATCCTTTGAGGAGCATTCGGTTCATGTCGTGGATCATAGTGAAAAAGTCTTGTGGGGAAAGGTTGTGCCATTGGTGCGAGTACTATGGAAGCATGGAAATTTTTAGGAAGAAACTTAGGATCAGGAATCAGATATGTAAGCTCAATGGCCCAATCTCTTTTCCTTGGAATTCAAATGAAGCTTGGGAGCTCGGCTCGAGGATGAGCCGTTATAAGGTGGGGAGGTTGTGAGATCCCAGATCTTAGAAAGGTATGTTCTCATTTAAGTTATTCTTTGAATCCCTTGTTTTGGTTGATTAAGTTCCTACCCAAGTCCTAGAGAAGGATCGAGGGTGTTCCAAGGGTTTGGGGTATGAAAATGGACAAAAGGGGGTTTTCTAGGTTGTCCGCATGGTCTGTGCATGGTTAGTGGTAACCGTGCGGACAGCCCAGGAAACCATGCCGAAGGTGTGCTTTTCAGACAATATCCTCCACACGGTTTGCACACGGTTTGCAAAACCCTGTGGGTAAATTGTGTGAGTGGGCCTTTTGGAATAGAAGCATCTGCATGGTTTGTGCACAGTTTGGAAAACTGTGTGGGTAAATCGTGCGGGCCAAAAACTTCTAAAAAATTATAATTTTACCACTCCGGGATTTTTAACCCCAACTCAAGAATTCCTCCCATTTATCCTCAATTCACCCTACGGAAGAACCAAATCTCCCAAGGGATCTAAGAGATCAATCTCCCTCGTTTATAAGGCATTTTTGGTTTCATTGGTTGCGGATCAAAGCTCTGAGTAAGGCTAATCGCATCCTTGCTTCTCTTTTGAGTTTAGGGTTTGTATCTTCTTCTCCTCCCCTTCTGAAGTTCTAAAACCCTACTCTTTGGGTGAGATTTAGGTTGAAGCTTCAAAGGTTGGTTGAAGTGGAATCTAAGGGCTTGATTAAGAGTGCGTTCAACCGTATAATTGAGGTAGGTGGTCTAAAAGTTTTATCCCATGGTTTATTTGAGGATTTGTGCATGTGTGTTTTTGTTCTTGGGTGTCTCTTGGTATGTTTTGATTACCCATGGAATTTTTTGGTAAAATGGTTATTAAAAAGGTAAAGGGGAACCCTCATGATCCCCATGGGATTCATTGAGGGTGATGAGACTAAACTAGGGCCACCCATGGGGTGAGCTGACTTTCTTGGACCTAGGAATTTGTAAAGAACAAGTGAGATTGTTGAGTATTTATGTGGAGCCCTTGATAAAAATGTTTATGTGATTTCTTGTGTTGGGTTAGAAGCTAGGTGGTGCACCTAGTCTTGATAATAACCTAAGGGATATTGGTTTAAGATGTGGAAATGACTAAAGACCATAATGGAATGGGTCATGAGTGTGGTAATGAAGCCTAGTGAGTTAGGCATAACGAACAAAGCCTAGTGAGATAGGCACAACGAATGAATTCTTAGTGATATAAGCATAATGAAATGGAATTGGGTTAAATGGATCAATGATTTGAAGTGTGGTAAATGTGTTAATGGGTTAAGGCATAGTCTTAACCTTCGTGTTATTATTATGGTTTATGTTTTCCTTGGTAAATTTTTGTGATGTTGTATAAATGGTTAATGGTTACATAAATGTATACCATGTGTACATATCTTGGTAGTGTGGGGTATTGACTGAGGATCTATGCCCATGGGTCGAGTTGGACTGAGGCTCTAAATTCCACCCCTAATGAACGAGGTAGGGATAGTACTGATGCTTTGTTTTCCTATATGTTGCATCTACTCAGACTGATGTTTTGAGGAGAGGATATGGTTGAAATCCACCCGAAATGATGCTTTGAGGTGAGTATATGTTTGGTATGGGGAAGTTGGTCCTAGTGAGATAGGACAACTGTGTGTTTTCCTCATGTATGTGATTGTGTACTTTAAGTCTTGTAAATTGTTGTGTTTAATAAACCCATGATAAATGTGTTGAAAAGGTAAGATATGGAAATGGTAATAAATGTTGGTAATGGAACTAAGCTAGATAAGGGCACTTAATCTTTTCCTTATCATTAATTATTAATTTCCCTTTTGCATGCATAATTGTTTATGCCAGATATTTTGTCGACATAATTGGTGGTGGCCTACTGATTTGTACTCACACCCTACTCGGGCCGCCATTGGGTACTCGAGCAGATTCATGTTTTCAGGTCAGGATAAGGGCAAAGGACCTTTCTAGGAATTTGGGTTGGCATGGGTGTACATGGAGGAGGGCCCATACTTGGTATGAGGACCATTTTGGGGATTTTTCAGTTTTTCTTCATTTTGGGTTTTGTTCACTTTTTCACTTGTAGCATAGCATGGCATATTTACTATTGGACATGGTTGTACCCCATTTGGGGGAATGGTTGTTTATGCATGCTCTTGTATTATTGATTGTTATTCTGCTATTTTTTATCTTCTGGTGTGGATTACTCTGATAAAAGGGGGTATAGTCTCCCCAATTGACTATTCAAACCCCCGCTGCTAGTTGGAAAACTTTGGCGTATGGGGAGGTGCACTTAAGGTCATGTAATCACCCATCTATGAGCACCGGTTTAGTGGAATCCAGGTTGGGGACATTACATGGATATATAAAAAGGTTAGAGGACCTAAGATAAGGGATAATTTTGAAATCTCATTATTATCTGATATTTTTTATACGTAAGTATTTACTAGGGTATATTTATCATCCATGACCATGTTTCCTAAATATGTAAAATTATTTATATTCTTATAAAAAAATTTAAAGTAAATTTTACCCATTGTTAAATTTTTATTAAATGGTATGAAAGGAATATTTTTTTTGGTATGAGGTACTTTTTGACCTTTCCATAAAAAGTACGAGAATAATGTTTTTTTAACTTATAGGGCATCAATGGGTTCTTACACTTTCAAAATGCCTTATTTACATGAATCTTACTTTGTAATATTTCATTTTTTTTCTGTTAAATTCTTTTCTTTTAAAATATCTTGGAATTTTGAGAAATGAAAAAAAATTAGGAAGAAAGGATATTTTCCTCAACAATTAATTTCTCGTGTTTTATCAAAATTATTTTCCATCTAAAATGACATCCTTTAAATAGAGTTATGTTTATATACCAATTATTACTATTATTTGGTTGTGTTAAGGATGGAATTATTTTTATGAAATATATTTATTTTTTATGAATTACGATGGAGTGATGTTTATGAAACCCATTTTTGTTCCTTGGGTTATGCTATGATTAATGATTTATGTTTTTGTGGAACACGTAAGAATGATTTAATTATGTGATGGGTGGGACCTATATATCCATACAATGAATTAGGTAATGATTTATATCTCATGAGATATAAATTACTAGAATGTAAAGTAAATACAGTTTAGTAATACAGGGATGAAACAGAAAGTATATGAGGTTTAGTAATACAGGGATGGAACGAGGAGTGAACTCGGTTCAGTAATGGACTTTGTCCACTATGATGGTCTTGGAAATGATCCTTGTCTAATATGAAAAATATTTCATATTCTTTTGTGTTTTCCACAATTCCATTTTTTTCCAATGCTATGTTATCATGGTTAATGTTCCTGTATAATTTATTCCTTATGTACTGCCAATATTTATTTTATGACTCAGTATTTTGATATTCAAAATATATGTTCATGTTTTACATTCTTATGTTTATGTTTTATGTTATGTTCTCTATTTTTACCCTTACTGAGCATTTAATCTCACCCTTTTTATGTTTTATTTCCCCCAGGATATAAAGAAAGGTTTTAGGTAGGAAAACTAAAGGGGAATATATTTATGGGAGATGTTGAAGATCTTTCAATAAGATAGAAGATTGTGTTCCGAGTTTCCAAAGACACTAAACTAATATATTATTTGGGTGTCTATTTTTGTATTGTATTAAGTATTCTATAAAATAAATTTAATGTCCATGTATTTTAATCTTGGGTTGTTAGAGTTGGTATCAGAGCAAAGGTTTAGTTAACCTTTGGAAACTAGGATGCGAAAGCTTTAGTGAGATCCCTAGAGATATTTCTAAGGATACGTCTAGGGATGTCCCTAAGGGTAAGTGTAACTATAGGTTACAGATCTATACTTATGGTAACGATCATGAATAACCTAGTACTAAACCTAAGATGTTAGAGATTCAAAGTACTCCCCATTGATTATGTTGTTTTCCTAGTATTATTTTTGCCTCTCACACTATTCTTTTTGGGTTTTAGATAATGGCTGGAACCCAAAGGAACCATGTTAATGATCAATGCAATGAGAAATGCAATTATTTTCCTCCTAAACAACCAAATTTTATGGGATATGGAATGAAAACTCTTATTGCTATACTTACACAAACTATGAATCATTTTGGACTTCCAAATGAGCAGAGAAGGCAACAACATTCTATTGAGTCCTTCATGAGGAAACTTCCACCTTCTTTTAGTGGGTCTTCTAATCCACTTGTTTCTGAACAATGGATTAATACCATTGAAAATATATTTTCCATCCTTCTCTATTTGGAACATGAAAAAGTCATTTTTGTTGTTTATCGTTTAGAATGCGAAGCGGACCAGTGGTGGAATCTAATCAAGAATACAATGAAGTAAGAGGAAATTTTATCCATTTAATGGGATGAGTTCAAGAAATTATTTTTCAATAATTAATTTCCTTTTATTCTTCAAACGAAGCTAGAAAAGGAGTTCATTGAGCTCAAGAAAAAGGATGATGAATTCATTGGTACATATGAGGCAAATTTTACAAGACTTGCAAGGTATGCTTCTAGATTTATCTTCCAACATGAAAGTAAAGTTGATCAATTATTCAATGGCTTAAAACCAAGTCTTAAAAAGGAATTATATATATTAGAGTTTAATATCTATGAAGATATTGTGCATTGTGCTATCAAGGTAGAAATGTAAGTTGGTGTTACATATCAATCTCGTGGGTTTGATAAGAAATGAAAGATGAAGTTCGAAGGAAAATCTCAAAACAACGGTAAAAATAAGATGAGTGTTTCCTTATTCTAAAAGTGTGGAAATAAGCATGATGTATATTGTCTTAAAGGTATTATAAATTTTTTTAGGTGTATAAAAGAAGTTCATCGGGCAGTTGAGTGCTAAAGTAATGAGAAAAAGGTATCTAATTATGTGAAAATAGAAAAGGCTATAGAGAATAAACCGCCCACACTTCAAATATAAAAGTGAAAGGAAATGGGGAATTATGAAAACCAATTACCTAATCCAAGGTTTATTAATGATGATCTATGTCAGCAACCTCTTAAGGCCAAAGACAAAGGAAAATCACATGCATTCAATATTGAAGATGTTGAGTATCAAAATGAAGTGGTGGAATGATTGAGTTTTTATGTAATGGGATTCTAGAATAATGTTGTAGAATATATTTTATAGTATTATGGAATATTGAAATATCTATGTATTGGTCCTTTTTAGTTTTCCATAAGTATATGGTACCGATAACTATGAAAAGTGATTGAAATATTTTTTTTGGGAAACATGTGATATGTGCATAATAATGGGATAAGAAGATAATGAGATGTTTGATAGTATTAATAACCTCATGAATGATATAAGGACCAACTTATATCATGATTTGAGTATATATAATTTTTGGGATTTTTGGTATGTTGAAAGAGTTAATTTTTGACAATATTCATGTTTTCACTAAGGTTTTATGGTAATTCAAGTGATTACCATGTTTTAAGAGAATACCTGATTAAGGTATTCACATGTTTGGAATGTGACAACCAAGAACTATCCTATGAGATATGGGAGATAAATGCTATGCCGATTTAGTTCACCTCTTTCTAAAGTTTTAGATTTTTCAGTTTTTAGAAGGATTGTAAGGTTATCCATTTGTAGATAGTATAAGTTATACTCTGGTTGAATTTTGTTATATTAATGTATTATCTCACTATAGGTGGACTTATGCATATTTGATAACATATGATAACCTTTTTGTTGAGATGGATGGAATGACATGTCTTTATTTCTATTGATCGCATGATATACTAACACTTCAGGAATGACAAATGCAACTTCATTTCTTTGAATAATAGATGAAGTCGTAATTGTTTAAGGAACGGACAAATGTGAGATTGTACAAAAATCACGTAAGTATTTATTTCATGAAAAATTATTCAACTTTAGGAAAAGGATCTTGAAACAAAAAATGTTATCCTAGTACCTTATTATCTGATGAATTAGATGTTCCCTTAAATAATCACAGATTTATGGATTTCTGGTTGTTAACTTTCTCCAAACCTTGTTCTCTATCACTCTCCATTAGAACTTGATGGTTGGACTTTTTTTCCATATCCATTTCTTTTCTTCCCACCTATGTTCTTATATATGGAAACCTAGTGAGGAGTTACTTTGGGTAACCATTATTTTTCTAACTTTACTTTTTTAAAATGAAGTTTCATTATTCCTTTTTACAATGTGGGTTTCTATGAAAGAAACATTCATGTAGTAAACCTTTTATAACCATGATGAATTTCGAGGGAGAAATTCATTTTAAGGGGGGTAGAATGTAACACCCTGATATTTTATGAGATAGATTCTTTTTAATTTATTTTATGTCTTGTTTTTTATGTGATACCAAGATTATCTTTCACTATACGCAACATTGTATTAACTTGCAGTATACGCAACACTATGCTTGGCTTGTGTTACACACAATTTCAAGTTCTTTTGATAGAATTCATTTCACGCAAAACCGAGTATAAGTAAACAAATAAATATTATAACCTATTCACTATAATGTAAGGTATTAATATTATTAACTTCCTTCTAAAAATCAATTTAAATGAAAATAAGTGATTTTATTCAGATAAATGAAGTATTTTTCAAAAAATGCAATATTGCTACCTTTTGATGGAACAACCATTTTAAATATAGTTTTTGACACTTTTATATATTATATTTAACAAAATAAAATTCTTATTTGGAAGTGGGATATAAAAATTTACTTTGGATGAATTTTTGATATTTTCTGATAAGTTTTAAATTTTGCTGAATATTAAAATTATAATAAATTTTAATTGAAAACAAATTGTTTTCATAAAAATAATGTATATGATTACATTATATTATTGAATGGTTTTAAAGTATAAATATAATATATTTTTATCATTAAATATAATTTATGTCACTAGCATTAATTTTACATTGAATTCAGATATAAAAAACATTTTAATCTTTTGCAATGTTTTAACTTTTAAAAATTCATTCTATCTTTCCAAAAACAGGAATAATTTTAAATTAATTAATACAATTTATGTGTTTTGAATTTTTAATAATGTATTCCATATTTTTAATCAATGTTCCCAAATTATGTAAATAGATTTATTTTATTTTTGGGCATTATGAATAGTAACTTTGGTAATTTTTATTAATACGGTAAAAGGGTAAAACGAGTAATTAAGGGTAAAAATGATGTTATAAAATTACCCTTAAACTTGTATTAATATAATTTTATGAGATTGTTTCAACCTAAATCATCCTTGGGTCGAAATGGTGTCCTTTGGAAGCCACTTGGTTGAGATTATGATATTTAATTTATTTTATTTAAAGAAAAGTCAAATATGTCTCACTCAAATTTTAATAACTAAACCTTTTTTTATATAAGTCTATATAGAAAATAAATTTGATTATAAATACTCATTTTAAATATAATTTTTATTTTATTTTTCATGGTAATTTATTTTTAATTTTTATAAAATATATAACTACCTTGAAGGCATATACTTTGATGGTGTACAAATTAATTAATTAGTGATAAATCAATAAAATAATTATTATTAAAATGCTAATAACCATCAAAAGACCCAAAAACTTTCCAAATTATTATTGGTAGATTATATATAAATACTAATAATCCAAGGGTTGAGTTATTGACCATTTTGATCCATATGGAAGAGATTTTGAAACTTATATTATTTTATTTAAAGTGATATTAAAGTTGTTGCATTCATAATTTAATAAGTATAAAATTTTTATTGTTGAATTTTACAGAATATAAATTCAACTAAAAGTATTATTATGAAATATAGTATATTTATATTCATCATTTTATTTTATTTTTAATTTTTACTTAACAAATAAGTATATTAAATAATTACACAAAACTAATGTAGTAATTATTTTATTAATGGAAATATCAAATTAATGTTATTAAAAATATTAAAATAAATATAATTTGAGCTAATTAATATGTAAAACTATTTTTATATATGACTTAGACCCTATAGTCATTTAATAAAATAATTTTTTTGATGATAACATCTTATCTTGATATTTTTAAAAATCCATGAATTGAATAGTGTCAAAATTGACATTATTGTTATTTTGTCAAAACAATGTTTTATGAAATTATTCAAAAATAATAATAATAATTTAGAAAATTTATAATAATTATAATATGGTCTAAAATTATCTAAGGTACTTATTTATGGTCTAATTGACATCAAATAAACAAATATTGCACCCTTTTAATGTTGAAATATTTGTTATCTTAATTAAATAGAATAACTAAGTGTTAATTAAAATGATAATGTTTAAATTGAAGTAAAAACTTTTCTAAAATTTATTGGTTGATGAGATTATAAACCTATATCATATAATCTTATAAATTGGCACATTTTGAAGGTTTTTAGTGGGGTTTCATTTTATTAAAAATTAATATTTTTGAGGTTTTCAAAAGTGTCTCTCACCACAATTATAAAAGGGCACCTCCTCCCTCACTTATTCACATAAATTTGAGCCTTAAATATCCAAAATTCCCTACCATTTTCCCTTATAAACTTCCCTAGTTACATTATAGAGGGTTTGGTCTTCTTGAAAGAGAAACTCTAGTGCTCTAAGAGGAGATTTAGATAAAGCGCGTCGAAGAAGAGGAAACCTCGTATACCGATTCTTTCAAACGTATTTCTTCTTCTAATTCGTCTTTATGAGTTGTTTCATTATAAAGTAATAAATCCAGTATCACTTATATACTGAGATTTTATTATAATTATGAAACAACCATATACCACCTTATATCCATCCTATGAAAAAATGAAATGACCAACGTATGGCTTACCGTCTCCACGATGTGGTGTAATATGTTTTTCACCACCACCTTAATTAGATTGGTATAATGATTTAAAGAATAGCTATATATGATTATTATAACATTATATTAATTATGAAATATTATACACCATCCAATTCAATTCCATTCAACAAATATGCGAATGATATCATCACTCGTGCGTATGTACGACCTACCGTCTCCACGATACAATGTGATTTATTCTACATGATCTTCATTAAAGGGTCATTATATAAATTTACAGAATAAATAAATATGGTATATATTATGTTAATATAATTTTTTAATGATATAACTGTGACCTAATAAGTATAACAAGAACTTATTCGACAAAACACACATAAGAACATAAAGTAGTTAATACCCGAATAACAAGGAATAATGAAATATTATTACCAAAACGATGATAATATGATCATATATGATATCATAAAAATGACTATGATTATATAATAAGTCAAAGAAATTATTTAAATCATTATACAAAAGGTTTGGATACATACAAAGGATAGAGGACCTAAGGTAAGGGATAATTTCGCAGTCTCATTATTACCCGAGATTATTTATATGTAAGTATTTACTAGGCTATATTTATCATCCACGTACATGTTTCCTAAATATGTAATATTATTTATATTATTCTAAAAAAATTATAGTCAATTTTACCCATTGTTAAGTTTTTATTAAATGGTATGAAAGGAATCTTTTTTCGTTTTCGGTACGAGGTACTTTTTGACTTTTTCAGAAAAAGTACGAGAAGAATGTTTTTTAAAATTATATGAAATAAATGGATTCTCACACATAACACCTCATTTACATGATTATTTAATTATTATATTTCAAGTTTATTTTCTATTAAATTCTTTTATTTTAACATTTCATGGCATTTCAAGAAAAGAAAACATTTTTGAAGAAGAAAGGATATTTTCCTCAATAATTAATTTCAGGTGCTTTATCAAAATTATTTTCCATCTAAGATGAAATTATTTAAATAGGGTTATGTTTATATCATTATTATTAATATGATTTGTATATTTTTATGATGAAATTATTTTTATGAAATCCATTTATTTTATATGGATTATGATGGAATGATGTTTAAGAAAACCATTTTTGTTCCTTGGGTTATGCCATGATGAATGATTTATATTTTTTGGGAACACGTAAGAATGATTTTATTATGAGATGGATGGGACCTATATCTCCCTATAATGAATTCAATAAATATTTATATCTCATGAGATAGACATGACAGTAATGGAAAGTAAATATGGTTCAGTAATACATGGCTGGAACGACAATTCAGTAATACCAGGCTGTAACGAGGAGTGAACTCGGTTCAGTAATGGAATTTTTCTACTATGATGGTATTGGAAATGAGCCTTGGATAATATGAAAATTAATTTCTATGCTTATGTTTTTTCCACAATTACATGTTTTATGTCAATTCTATGTTATTATGGTTAATGTTCCTTTATGATTTATGCCTTACGTACTGCCAAGATTTATTTTATGACTCAAGATTTTGATATTCAAAATATATGTTCATTTTTTTACATTATTATGTTTATGTTTTTTTATGTTCTCCATGTTTTCCCTTACCTAGCATTTGATCTCACCTTTTTTATGTTTTCTTTCCCCTAGGATATAAATAAAGGTTTTAGGTCGGAAAATTAAAGGGGAAGATATTTATGAGAGATGTTGAATATATTTCACCATGCTAGAAGAATGTGTTTCGAGTTTCCAAAGACACTAAACTAATATGGTATTTGTGAGTCTATTTGTGTAATGTATTAATTATTCCACAAAATAAATTTAATTTCCATGTACATCAAGCTTGGGTATTTAGAAATAAAGTGATAAAAAATGACAATGAGAGAGGAGGAATAAGGAAGAGAGAAAAGGAGAGAAAATTATGAATAGGGAGAAGAGAGGGATATGGAGTTAAAGGGAAAGATGCAGCCCTATTTTGTATTTGGTGGGTCATTATCTCCATTCAATGGCGAGTCAGTGGAAGTTGATGTAGTTCATGGGGCATGTTTCTGATTTGGTGATGGTTTGGAAAATTTCCATTACAAATAAAATAAAAATCATTATTCATTTAATGAAAAACTAAAAAAAATCATAAAGTAAAAGAAAAATTGGGTTTCCAACCAAGAAGATCTGCATTTATTTTTTATATAGTTGGATAGTTTTAGTGTAATACCCATATTCTGATGGTGGATACTATATTTTATCAACTCCAGTGTTCTTCCAGAAAAACTTCCCCTTTGGGAGGCGTGATTATTCATTGGATAATTTATTCCCTTCCTTGTTGTTGTGCCTACAATTAAATGGGGGTGGAATAAGAATGTGGGTATCCTCCCTTTGGTTTTCAAATTTAGGAATTATAAAATCCACCAAGTGTTTTTTTTATTTTATTAGATGTTCAGGAATATGTTTTGATTCTAATAGTGCATTAATGTGTGGTTTAGACAATATAAAATTACAGTATGATATCATAGTAGTTTTTAACTATTTTTTTCATTACTTTTCAATGTGTAGTATTGAGGATCAAGGGGGGAATGAGATTGAATAGATTTTTATAGATAATTTATATCAATATTGTTTTCCAAATAATGTTCAATTTCTACCTCACCGGTGATCACTTTATTAATGAGGGAATTTTTTTCACAAACTTCACTTCCACTAGGACAAGATAAGTACATTGGTTTATGGTTTACTTGGATTATAAGAGAATTTTTAGAATCATGGATGTGAAATGATGAATGTTGGATAATATTATTTGAATCGACAAATGAGCATGGTAGTTCATTTTCCCTATTACTATCAATGGTGGATCAGTTGAGATCAAAGGTGAGATGGGATTCCAAAGAGTTTCAAGATCTTTTAGATTGATGGAGTTTAAATTTGAAAGATCAACATCAACATCTCTATTATGACTTGTTTTATGATGATGAAAAATTCACAAACTCCTCTATCATTAAAATAGGAAGCACATGATGGATCATGGTTCAACACACTCTCAGATAGACTTTCAAAAACATGGATATATAATACAAAGTGATTCTATGATGGGTATTTCATGTCCTGAAAAATATTTAACTTGACTAGTTGGTCACCAAATTCCATGGATAGGATGCACGCATGGACATCGATCTTGGTTATAGATTTCATGAGGAAAGGCCTTCCTATAATCAGAGGATATTGACAAGAATTTGTTTCACCTTCCATGTTAAGGACATAAAAATCAGCTGGGAATATAAGATTATTCACTCAGAAAAGGACATCCTCAGTTATTCCCTCAAGAATAGTTTTGCTTCAATGGGATAATTGGATAACAACACTTATTGGGAAAGGTACCTAGACCAAGGTTGGAGAAGATGGATTTGGTCATGATATTTATTGAGGCTCCTAAGTCTATGAGTTATCATCGAACTTGGAACTCCCTATTTGGCATGGAACCATAAAGGTACCTAGATCTTTTCACTTCATGGGTATGGAATGCTGGGTTGAAATAATATTAATGGTCCTAAGCTATCTCTTATGGGTGAAAAATTCCCTAAGAAACATTGTATACTTATGGATTTTTTATGGAATCTAAGAGGGGAATGCCCAATTAAACATGTCTAAACATGTAGAACATTTCAGGGCCGGGTTCAAAGTACTTATTTGGCTTTAAGAATAATTGAGGAAAAGGAATTTCATTTTTTATAGGAATAGAATGAGGTTAGGGAGTGTCTTAAAGTTCCTTTTCTGGACTTTTATTCTCTTATTTTTCTAGATCAATGTTTAAAGGTGTTTTATTGGGTTCATCATAAGGTAAAGGGATTTTCTTTCCCAATTTAAGTGAAATTTCACTTACATTACCCTTAGGGTTGGGAAATGGTTGAGCTGGGAGTTGGAAATAATTGGATTTTTTCTACTGGATAAGATGGGATGAAAGTTGACTAATTTGGGTTTAGATGTTTTGAGGCTAGAATGAGTGAAGGAGGAAAGATCTTCCATATCACTTCCCATGATTTATTGGAAGAATAGGCATATCCTGCATTGGTATTGCCTTGATTTTGGTTCTTGGGAAATTGCTTGTATTGGTTTGGGAACTGAGAAGGATCACTAGGAAGGTGGAAACTAGGAAGATCAAGAAGTGGATTTATCCTTTGAGGTTGAGGGAAAAAAGGATATGGTTGTTGGAAGTTACCATAACCTTGACTATATTTTAATTGGTTTAGATTTTGAGGAGGTAACTGAGGGGGATGAGAGATGAGATTACCAAACCTCAAGCCAGGGTTATAAGTAGAATAGAAGGGATCATAGTGGGGTTGTATGGATTTTCTCAAGGATCAGAGTGGGATTGGATGGATTTTCTCATTAACTGACCAGGTTGTTGAGGTTTAGTGTTCTGCTAAGCATATGCTACATTGAGATCCATTGGTCCAGATGAATCAGACAAATCCTCTTGAAGTTATGGACATGTGTCAGTTGGATGATCTAGTGAGATACAGTTTCCATAATTTTTTATAGGTCCAGAGAATATATATTGTGGAGAATATGAGGTTGGAGATTTGGAAGCCACTGCTAGTTGTCGTACAAGATCTGTAAGATCACTCATCCAATTTTTCATCTTATTGGTCTCTATGGAATGATTCTCTTGGACTTGTTTGACTTGATAATGTGATCGAGTATGAAATTGTTGTGTATTTGCAGCCATGTTGATTATGAGATCTTGTACGACTGCAAGAGTTTTGTCAATAAGATCACTACCACTTGTGACATCGATGAGAGTTCTCTCTATATCCAATAACCCCTCATAGAATTATTGGATCAAGAGTCAATCATGGATTTTGTGGTGTGGGTAGGTTTCCATAAGCTTTTTGAACCTATCTTAATACTTATGGAGTGATTAATTGTGGAATTTATGGATATCACTTATTTTCATTTTTTATAGAAGCAATTAGAGAAGTAGGGAATAATTTATATAAGAGGAGTCTCTTCATGTCATTCTATGTGGTTATAGAACTAGGAGGGAGGTAATAGATCAATAACTTGGAGGAGTCATCTAGGGAGAAAGAGAATGCTCTAAGTTTGATTTTTTCTTTAGAATCCCCTTGAAGTTTCATGGTAGAGAACAACACATGTAACTCTTTGAGGTGAATATGATTATCCTCACTAGCTAGCCCATGGAAATGAGGTAGAAGATGAATCAAACCCGATTTGAGTTCAAAATCTACCTTAATATTTGGATATTGAATACCAATGGGTTGATAATTCATATCAAGGGTAGAAAGTTCTTTAAGGGGTTTTCCCTAGGATTGGACATATCTAGTTCAATTTTATGTGAAATTAATGGTTCTTGAGTGATTTGACAATCCCTAATGCTCCTCCTAATTCAGTGAAGTGTTCGCTCTATTTTAGGGTTAAACAAATCAAATGGATTGTTTGGGAGGCTATGGGGTATTCATGGATGTTTGAAAAGGATGAGGAAGGTAGTTTTTTCTTTGTGTTACTTTTCCATTTATGATTTTTATGGTAAGGTGAGTTTTTATTTGTCTGTTTTTTGTTGATTATTTTTATGGGAATTTGGGTTTTTCTTTTTGTTTTTTTAGAATTTGTTTTGTTTATTTTTTTGATTTTTTTGATTTTTTTAAATAAAAACTACTGACTACTAGTTGCACCATACCTAGAAATAGTTACATTATAAATGTGTTTGATTGTAACATATCGACTGTTCAAAGGTTTGGTTCTCTGCTAATATGTATATCAGCAATCAAGTTGAATCCTTAATGATGGTAAAAAATTTAGGGTCGATTGTTCCTGATTTGTCTATTTAATAGAGGATTATTTTTTAAGAGATTAATTAAATTTATTTATGGATGGTTTTTTATTTATAAATTTGATAAATATTGGTGTGTTTTCATTATTGAGGATTTAATCTTATGATATCCTTGATCTTTGCTTTATATTTCATTAAATTAAAACCCACTTCACAAGATGATTTTGATCGGAATTCCAAAGTGTTGAGGCTTTAATCCAATCCTTAACATAACTAGGGTTATAATCTCAATCAAAAAATATTTATGGTAGTATATTTATGGTTCCAATAATCCATTTAATCTACATGTTAAATAAAACATGTCATTAAGCCATGAAATTTTAAGTCTAACATACACAATGTTAACTTAAATAATATTCGACGAGAAAAAACTCTCAATCACTTAACATACCCAAATTATGACTCACCATAATGATAGATTTACTTATCCATTTGGTTGGTTAATAATATGGTTGTAATTTTTATGGTTATGATTTAAAAAGATAAGAAAAAAATGGTACAATAAAATAGTGGTGCGCCGAACACGCACGCGAAATGTGAGGAGAGGTAAAAACACACTTTTGATTGAATGAGAAAGGGAGAAAAGGGAAGAGTTTTCAACTTTATTTAGACTATTTTAAGAACATTAATATTAAAAAATTGAGTTTGGATGATTATAAGATAAGATGAAGATGAAACATTCATTAAAATTTAAATGAAATTCAAAACAACTTACATTATTACAATTAAAAAGAACGCAAAAGAACGTGAAAACAATGAGAGGAGGAAAGGTATCCCAAGTGAAAACATGAGTTTGGAAGATCCTGTCAAGACATTTTTAGGGCCTTTTTCATGCTAATATATCCTCCTAATCTCAGAAATTCCAACCCCTTGTAAGGAGAAGAGGGGGATGAATTTATAGCCCAATGTGGTGGACTGTTTTCATTTCAAAAATTCCCCTCCACTTGGATCACCAATTTTATAATTTATAAATCAGAATATGGAGAAATATTATTCATAAAAGTTGTAGATATGAATATTTATAGTCTACCCTAAAAACATTTTCAGCCATTGGACTTTTTCATTAATGGTTATATCTATTTTACTAAACAATATTCTTCTATCTATTTTAATCAAGAATTTTTAAAAGGATTTAATGTGAATGGGTTTTTTGATAGGAAAATTCCCTAAAATCTGAAAAATTTATTAAAAAAAATTCAGATATTTATTTTATATTACACCAGAAAATATAAGCTCAATTGGATGTCTATAGTGGGATAAAATTGAAGTATTGTGTGCTGCTTTGAAATCCAAGATAGAATAGTGGGATGGATGTTCATGGATCAATTAGGCCCAATATTTGTTGAGTTGGTCCTTGAAATTTTTGTCCAATCTGAAATGTATTGTCCATAGACTTATAGTGGAGAATCAAATAATTTTCACTTCTGTATTGAGCCCAAAAAATATAACATCACAGTTGGTCCAGTTTATTTGAAAAATTCTTTGGGCCTTCTTGTGTGGTCTATATGACCCTCCAAATGGTTGAATTGGCAGAACCTCTAGTTTAATGATTTGCTATAATTTGAATCTGGAACACTAAAAACTATGAATCACATAATTTTTATTACTATTTATAATTATATGATGAAATCATTAAACTAATATTTTATTAAATGAATTCAAACAATTCTCTTAATATATTTTTATGATCAAAACATGAACATTGAACGGAAATTAATCATTTTTAAGTGTAAATTATGTGATGGGAGTGATATAATATATTTAATTAATATTTAATATCAAATATCCTAACAAATTTTTCCTTCCTTCTTGATGTTTGCAAATGCACGGTGGGGTGACACCAAGGGTGTTGGAATTCCAACAATATATAGGGACGAGGAAAGGAGGTAAACTGAGACTTCAGATATCTAGATAAGGAGGAAAATAATTTGAATGGATTGAATGTTGATCATTTTTGAAACACATCATTCACAACTACACCAATCTAGAATGGGGTGAGCAAATACAGGATCGACTGTTGACCAAGTTTGATACATATGATCTGATGTTTTTTGCTTGTGAACCATTAGGGCATTGGCCTAGAACGAGAGGAGGGCTATTTTGGCTAGGAACCATTGCATTTAGGGGTCAATTTGGATTTTAAAGATAGTAGAAATCTAAAATAAGAAATACTTAAGTGTGAAAATGGTTTGAGGAAATGTTTGTATGGGATTCAACACTCTATGTTCCATGAAAAAACACATTTGATCATGGAAAAGGGGCATAACAGAAAGTGTGATTCAAAACCATTCCCAAGAATGGGGTTCCTAAGGTGGGATAAGGACCCGGATGGACCTAGGGAAGAAGACCTGTGTGGATCAAGGGTAAATAACCTAGGTGTTTCAAATAGTTTAAGGTTGTATTGTATGGACCATAGGGCAACTATTAGTTTAAGGTCTTAAAGATAGGGCAATGGGATCTTAGATTAAGGTCATAAAGTTTAGACCTGTCTTGAACATCTCAAATCGATATGTGTAGCATGGAATAGTGAAAAAACCCGATGTGGATAGAGGGAAAAGTATCCCCACTACTATAAAACACATTCTTAAGAAGGCTTGCACACAGTTTAAATTCATGATGCTTAGACTGGGAACGACTATTATTTTAAGGTCTTAAATCTCGTACCAATCACATAGTTTAACATTATGTGATCATGAAATTTATTTTCTAAAGTTTAAGGTCGCATATCTTTTACCAAAACATAATACAATTTTATATCATGTGACTACGACGTTGCATCACAGTTTAACATTATGCGATTGAGACAATGGTTGTTCTAAAGTTTAACATCATGAAACTAGGATGCAGATGGATTCTCATACAAAATAATTCTTGAGAAACTTGGCATTGGTGGGAGGTGTGATACAGCACATGAGCCTTAACCCGGTTGGTAAGGACTCCGTAAGTGCATCCGGAAGACCCAGGATCAAATCCAGGCGGAGACATTATTTCTAGGTACTGTAGCAGTACTGTAGCAGGAACTGTGCAGTACTATAGCAGGTACTATAGCGGGAACTGTACCAGGTACTGTAGCGGGAACTGTAACAGGTACTGTAGCAGGAACTGTACTAGGTACTGTTTGGCACTGTAGCATCCAGGAATATGCCCCCGTTTTGGCCTTTGGGCCCCCGATTTGGTCCCAGAGTCCTTTAAGGCCTTTGGACCACCCAGGCCTTTGGGTCAGTAAGGTCTTTGGGCCACCTCAAGGCCTTCGAGCCACCTTAAGTGCAGATGAAAACCAGACGACCTACAAGGAACAATCTCTATAAAGAGGCTGAGAAAGGAGATTTCACCACAACAGAAGATAAATATATTGCAAGAATGAGAGGGTATGGAACCTGCTATTGGGACAAGCATGTGCATGCACGGGAATGCCTAGCCAAACAGCCATGCGAAGGTGGAGAGATGATTTCACGATGAAGATATTGGAGAGGAGCAGTTCCAAATAGTTAGTCTGGGTTATATGTAATGTTTGAAGCCTACGGGAAAAATGAATTCCTCTAAGGCCTATGGGCCATGTAATACTTACGCCTATGGGCCTTGTAAGGGTTCCACCTCACCCCTTGAAAGGTGGATTATCAAAAATCAATAAAAAATGAAGGCTTTCTGGCCATTGGATGGTGGGAGGTGTGATATGCCCTCTGTGTATAGTGATTTAAGAGTATGAACCATCAAAATAGAACTTGTGAATAATGCGTGGTCCTTCCCACTTAGGCTCTAACTTTGGCAGCTTCTTGCTAGGTATCATTAGCATTCTGAGATCTAGTATCGTATCACCTTGGAGAAAGGATCAGAGGTGAACCTTCTTATTGAATTCTATTTCTATCCTATTCTGGTTCCTCTCAAGATTATGAAAGGCCTAGAACCTGATATCTTTGAGAGCTTCCATCTCATCTAAATAGACTTCTACTATTCTGTCTGGCATATTCAAGTCATAGAAAATTATTTAGAGTGATGAAAATTGAACCTCAATGGGAAGGACTGCCTCTTTTTCATACACTAGGGAATATGGAGTCACTTAAGTGTAATTATGAGTCATCTTCTGATAAGACCAGATGGCATTGGGGAGCTTTTTTGGAAAAAATTTCTTTTTCTGGACCACCATCATCTGCAGAATGTTAGAGAGGGTCTTGTGAAATGCCTCGATCTGTCCATTTTTCGGTATGTGGTAGTAGGAAGTATGGTTTGACTGAATATTGTACTTGGTGTAAAATATCTTCATCTAAGTATCCTAGAAGTTGGTACCGTTGTCGGTGAGAATGGAATGAGAGACTTAGAATTGATGGATAATGTTGGAGATCACAAATTCGATCATGGATTGGTACTTGAATTCTTTGATAAGAATCACTTCTACCCACTTGGAGAATAAATCCATTGCGATTAGAATAAACCTACACTGGGGAGATGTTACTGGTGGATATGGGCCTACAACATCAAGTCCCCATAGAAAAAAGGTCCAAGAATACTTAGTGGTGTAGAGAATCTCTAGTGGTCGATGAAAAAAAGTTGGCATGGATCTGACATGTGTGAGACATCTTGGAATACTTGATGCAGTGATGGACCATGGTGGGCCAGAAGTAGCCCAATCTACGAATCTGGTGGGAGAGCTTCAATCCTTCTTTATGGGAACCATAGGAACCAACATGAACTTCCTTTATAACATGGGGAATCTCATCACCTTGGATTCAATATAGGATAATTCCATCAAACCCATGTATATAGAGAGTCTGGTTGAGGTTAGATCCACTCTGGAGGGTGAAATATGCTGCACACCGATGGATCCACTCACGATTGGTGCGATATTGTGGGAGAGTTCCACACTCAAGATACTCAATGAAAGAAGTTTTCCAGTTGGGTTTTTCCTATGCTATGGGGGAACTCGAGGGTCTTGATGTGGAATCATTGGTATCCATTTGGTTTACCTATTTCCTATTATATTTATTTAAAACGAAGGGATTGATGACCCTATAATGTTTCGTATGAATGAATAGGTCATCCTGTTTAGGCTATATAAGATATGCTGCTAGAATTTATAAGGAATTAGCTTGAACATTCTATGATTGAGGGAAATGAGTCACTTTTAGCTGAGAAGGGAACTGGGCCATCAACTAATTAGTGAACTCTAGTATGGGAATGAGTTATTTCTTTCTGATGATGTAATCACCGTTAATCTATTTGATGACTAATTCTGAGTCTTAGATCGAGACCAGTAATGAGAGAAAGATACTCTGCCTTTTTGTTGGTGTATCCTTCTAAAAACAGAAATAAGTATAATAGGATGTCCTGTTTTGGGGTGATGAATAAAATCCCTAGGCCCACTTTGTTGATCATGTGATCGTTGATCATCCTACCAGTCAGGCTCTGAGAGGCACCATTGAAGGGAATCTTCCAACACTGCATGTCCTGGTCCAATGAGAGGATAAACTCATATAGGAATTCAATATCTAGGGGAAACTCATCAGTGGGTGGATGGGTGTCTAGGAAGTTCCACAACGCCTAACCCTTGAAAGATTTATGAACCTGATGTCAAAATGCTAAAGGATCACTACCCAACATGTCGGTCATCCCATCAGGAAGGGATTATTTAGGACATATTTTAGAATATCTACACAGGAAACCAATTATATCTCATGATGCTATATATAATGCTGAAACTTATTCATTATATAAACCACTATGAGACATATCTTCTTGATAGGGGAGTATCAGGTCTCTGTATCGAGGAGCACAACACTGAGATAGTATAAACTATTATCTCTACCCTCATTGTTATTCTGGGTGAGAAGGGAATCGAGGGACCATTCCAGGGTGGTCATGTAGAGTACCATAGGTTTCCCTGAGATGGGAGGCATTAGAACCGGGGGTTTTAGTATATATTTCTTGATTTTTTAAATGATTTCCTATAATTCCTCATCCTACTGGTAAGTGGTGTCTTTCTTCATAAGCCTCGAAAAGGGATTACACTTGTTGTCCATATTCACGATGAATCAGCATACATAGGCTAAATGGCCTTGGATGCCATAGAGCTCCCAGAGGTTTCTTAGGGGAGGCATATGGAAGATGGCATTGATCATCTCTAGGTCAATCTTGATGCCTCTTTATTTGACGATGAAGGCAAGAAAATTTCCATAGGTAACCACGAATGCATACTTTAAGGGGTTCATCTTCAAATTCTAGGATTTAAGGAAGAAAAACACTTTCTCAAGGTCTCTGAGATGGTCTTAGAACTGGTGATATTTGACCACCAAATCGTCTATATATAATTCCACCAATGTCCCAAGAATCAGTTTGAAGATTTGGTGCATGGCTCACTGATAATTTGATCATGCATTCTTCAGACCTAAGGGAATTAACTAATAGAAAAGGTTCCCTTATGGTGCCCTGAAGATGGTAGAATCCTCGTTCTTAGGGTCCATCCATATCTGGTTGTACACAGTGTATCCATCCATAAAAGAGAGGGACTGAAACCCAGTTGTAGCATCGATTAATAGATCTATCACTGAAAGGGAAAAATAATCCTTCAGATAATAGAAGTTGAGGTCTTAAAATTTCATATAGGATTTGATGTACCCTTTCTTCTTCCAAATCAGGATGATGTTGGCTAGCAACTTGGGGCACTAGAATTCCCTAACAATGTTGGATTCATCTATGCCAGCTAACTTAGGGGGGGGCACTGGTTCCTGCTTGGGAAGATACGAAATCCGCACTGAGGGGATCTTGCTCTGCTAAAACCTTGGCAATAAAGATTTTTTATCCAATTCCATCAGGCCTTTGACTATGGTTTCCATTTTTGATGTCAAAGAAATGGTGGCAATTCATCTAACAATTATTCAACCCTACTCTGTGAAGCATGCGAGAGTGTTGTGAAATGGTGGGCATAGGGAGAACCTCTCGGTACCTTATAGGAGTGGGGGATTATGGTACCACCTAGTCCTACCATGTGTAAGAGTATGAGGTAATACAAGGATGTTCCTTCCTTTTAGGAATTCCATAACCATTTTTCTAAGAGATAAAAAAACAACCTCCCAAATCCAGCATTGTGGGATCCAGCCGATGAGTCAGAAAAATGAAAGAATCATCTAAGTATTCCCATGGACAGGTTGTGCCAGTTGCGTGTTCAACCTTGTTGGTCTAAACTTACTTACCCTCCCTCTTGTAATAGTCAAAATCTAGATAGTGAGCTTCACAGGAGTCAAAGTTAGACACATCATCTTGGATTACCCCTAATTGACTGTTGAGGGAGTATTTGATGCACTAGGGATACGAGGAGGTAACTGCCACATGCATATAAAGCCCAGGAATACCCAACAATATATTGTAGTAATTATCTCATGAGACTACCATGAATTAAATTATTAATATCAATCCACCAAAATGATTCTTTAAATAAATCTCGCCACACAGTTTCTACTCAATTATGTTATAACACTGAATCATCAGGTCGGAGGGAGTCAGGTCTGCTTCGGTTATCCCTAACTTGTGGAATGTATGGGTTATGATGAGATTAATCCCAGAACCTATGTCAAACAGGTAGTGACAGATCTACATTCCATTTAATTGGACTATGATGTATAGTGGGACTATGTTCCTCTATATGAGGGAACCCCTTGTCCTCTCCAGATAATGAGGTTTCAGCTTGTAATTCCTCTCACTCTACCTCCTCTACATGGAAGGCCTCTGTGGTAGCTACCTCTACTTTGAACTGAAGGGGGATTATCAAGAATTCTACAAGGGCTTCATATATTTCTTTTGACAAGTGGAGGGCCTATAGGATCGACAGTCTTGCAGGTATGTTAGCGAGGTGCTTCATCACGTCATACTTTCATGACAAATGCACATTTCTTCCCGTAGGTGGGGGTATTCCTATATAAGAGGCACAATGGGTGTTTCTAGATGAACCACTAAGTTATGGATGGTACTAGAAATATCCTATTGTTGGTCAGTTGACCCACTCTAAAACACTATCAGCTGACTATTGGCTGGCTAAGGCCTAGATCTGGTTGGATGTGGATGATCATGGTGCAATCATGCCTGGTCTTCTCATTCAAACAACACTATAAGTTTTGGCGGTGTATCTAACGAAGCAAGTTTGGAGGACTATGCTTGCTGAGATCTATGAAAAATCTACTACCTAGTTTCATTATCTTGCATGGTCTATTTTGAAGCACCAAATTCAACATTCTGGCAGCTTGCGTGTCCTCTGGCTCTCCTTCAAGGGTGTTGGACGGAGGCACCTGGGGGGTTTACCTGACATTCCTTACTTTCGAGCATTGTGAAGTGGTCTACTATCTCGATTAATTTCACATAGGCATACTCTTTCTCATCATAAAAGTGGGATTCCAGTGTTGGGAAGACCCTGGGTGTGATTCGCAACTCCGGATGCATAAAGTAACTAAGAGTGCATGATAGATTTAGCACCAGTGGGGGAATCTAATTCCCCTTGCATCATCGACATCTTCCCTTATAAGGATTAGAGGGATGTGATGTATATGCATAAGAAAATTATGAAGTAGGTGAGGTGACAGTAAGAGGTTCTTTCTTACCTAAATGGGAACGGATGATGCCATGGGCCTGAGCGACTGATCTGCAAGCCAACTAGTCACCATATTTCTGCCTTCCATAGCTCAAATCTATATACTATTTTCTTGAACTCTCATTGTCACTAAGAAGATCAGAATATATATGTGTTACCTGCACTAGTACATTCTCCAACTTGACCAAACCATTATCCACTTGGTCCTAGATCCAATCCTTGAACACATAGAATTCTTTGATGGTATGTATGAGAATCCTATGGTATGGGAAATGGCCAGAGCAGTTAGTGTGCCCGACTTCTTAGGGCCTCCTACACTATAACATCTTCAGAATCATATTCTCTAGGGAACATAGGAAATAGTGAAGGACTTATGGATCCTTGAAATAATATTTATGGTTTCTTCAGTCTGGGAAGGGTGCTTTGGGAGCCAGGCCCTGATGAGGGGCTGGAGCCTAACGAGGGGATGGATCCACATTCTCTCATCTAGGCAGTCACACTTGGCATGGTGGTGCCTGATGGTTCTACACTAGGTGAGGATACTTCTGATAGGGTTTTGGTGGGTGAGGATCCTCTATAAAAGGGTCCAATGGCTCCACTGGATCAAGGGCCTCTACCTATACAATGGTATAAATTTATTATTTGGTAGGCCTTCTCACATGAGCTGGAAGAGGAAACGAGTGGGCATGCTTAGCCTTCTTTAAGGATTCTTCTAGACACTGGGCCTTATCATAAAAATCTCAGAACCACTTAGGATGTTTTGAGTGGTGAGGGTAGGGACCAAATCAGTCTTGGATTTCCCCACACACATCATTAGTATGTTCTCTTAAGTCAGCAACATGTTGACAGAGTACATGAGGCATTTACACTGAGCAAAAAAATTTGTGACCCGCTCATCAGGCCTTTTCTTGAACTTGTAGAGGTCGACAATGATTGTCTTGTGTTTTTTGGGGATAAACTAGTAAAGTAATTGTATTTGAAGTTATTCCCAACTAGTAATGGACCATATGGGAATCTGGTCTTACCAGAAAAATTTTGGTCCTTATAATGTCTGGAAAAACATCGATGTTTGGCGGCCACCTTCTGCTCTAGGGTTCCCAAAATGGGTCCACACCTTGAGATTAAGTGGTCAAAATGATGCAATGGGTTTCCTATACCATTGAATGGAGTTAAGTTAGGGTTTATAAACTTTATGGGTGATTTCATGTCATCAACCCATGCTAGGTATGGATTTCCATCAGGTGGGATTGCCACCTTTCACATCTCTAAGGCCTCAAGGTAAGTGGTGAGAGTGGATATGAAGTCATCTTGGTGCGAATACCTATATTGACAAGTATTATTGACCGGTAATATGTTAATAGCCTCACCAACTTGGTAAGAAGGATCATCAGATTGTTGAGCGGCATGAACTGAATCTCAAGGAGGGCAATTATGTTGGTTTGGTGGGTTCAGTGACTCGTATCTCGACCACCTACCATAAACTTCTTCCTCTGATCTGTCTGGATGCATGGTATTTTTGAGATCAACTGGGAAAAATATCCAAGTAGGACTTGATTTACCACTAGAGGAGAAATGGGATCTCGTCGATTTTTACTATAATCCGAATGCCGATCAATAATGAGATCATCAATGATCCTTTTCTTCTCTTCAAGCTACTAGAGAAGGGTGGCCACTGTGGGCACTGCCTCGGTTTTTGTCACAAGATTGAATGGATTGTAGGTCCCAAACATCTCTTTACCCTTATCGTGAGGTCGATAGGGAGGCATTGCCTCATTGGGAGGATCCCCAAGGTCAATGTTTTTCCTTTGCTGGCAGGTGAGGACAGCTATATAAGGGTCCATCTGGTACTATCCTGCCCTTGGAGACAAAATTTCCCTATCTTTCCCTACATTGGTGTCCTTATTCTCAGGTAGCTCAGGAATGACCATATTTATCATAACTTTACTTGGAGTATAAATTTCATCATTGAAGGGTAGGTCAGGCTATTGTAGGATTGGGCTGAAGTGGAGATCAACATACTGTCCCCTTCCCCTGATTTACATGTGTGAAGATGCCTCTTCCCTAATCTAGTGGAGCACTGTGAGGCTCTTGATGAAATTTTGTTAGAGGTTCTAACAGTAGCCAGGTCACTCAGGGTGCTATACTTCTAGGAGTGCTTCCAACTTGACCCTTTGTAACTGCTAATCGATGTCCTCAAGGTGCCCCTAGATTTGTTGATAAGTCAATTAATGATCACAGAGGTGATGAAGCATCACCCAGATAGTCTGGCGGAAACACATAACCTTCCCCTAAGTGAGGGACTCTAGGATGTCAAAGTTAGAATTTATAGGTAGAAAGAACAGCACATAAAACTATTCGGTGTCTAGAATCTCCAACAAGCCCTATTTCTTATAGCCCTATTCTTGGTCATCCCAATATCCTATCAGCACTAGCTAAGAGATGGTTTGTGACACTGATGTGGATTAGTTCTGCGGAAGGTTGATCGGTATAGGATTCATGGCACAAGTCACTTGTTCACTGCACATTGTGACATCCCTCTGGGGGTGCTACCAATTGCATCATCACATCCTTGTAGTATGGGGTATTTACAACTACCTTATGTACAAGGTTAGTGGTGCTCATATGTATCTTAGACATATGTGGTTCAGTAAGGTTCTCACTATCTGGAGGAGTCATCCTACACCATAATAGCTCTCCTACGTCTTCGGTAGAGGTTGAGATGAGGGAAACTGGCGATGATGGAGATGACTAAACCATGAACCCCTAGAAGGGGGAAAGGACTTCCCTTATCTGCGTGTACCTATAGAGGGATATGGGGATCTTGTGGATCTTATCTTCTATGATAGAGAAATTAAGCTATCGAAATCCATCCCTGGACTCTGGAAATTGGGGTGGAAACTCGATCACAAAATTATTTGTTTCCTCATAATGTAATAAGTCATTGATGTCAACAATGACTTGGAATTTCCTAGGATTTTTCATTTGGTAATGAATGTTTTCCCATATTCCCTGGGATGGATCTTCATAGTAGGGTACCTATTTGGCACGGGGAGAAAGTCTATGTTGGTGGGTAGTAGAATGGGGAGAACCTTCATTTCAGTTGGTTGGATCATGAGGAGGACCTTCATGATGGTTGAAATGGACATAGGTAGGACCTCCATGTTGAGAATTGGGAGTACATGAAGGACCTCCATACTGGTTATTGAAAGAGTGGGGAGGACCTTCGCTTGAGCTGGGAATGGCATGGGGTGGACCCATGTGTTAGTTTGTGAGAGAATAGGGAAGAACTCCACTTGGGTTGATGATGGTGTGGGGAGGAACTCCGCACTGAATTTACTCATTATAGGTTGGCCAGTAAAAGGCTATCGGTGGTGCCATCAATTGAAAGAGTCAACCTGACTTACCTATGAGGTGGCTAGGGTATCAATCCCAATCAGGTGAATATGGATCCCTATTTTCCTATTAAAAGGATCTAGCGGGATGCGTTGGTGGTGGTAGGGGCCACTGGAGCCATGGAAGATGATTCCCTTTATCAGGAATTCTCCTAATCCTACCCCCTATGTTGGCCTTCGGTGCTTCAAGTCGGGGCCAACATAGCATGGGTAACGTCCACCTATTCTTATACTTGAGGGACTAGTCATTGATGGCACTAACAGGGCCTAGTGGGAGCCCTCCTTGGTGGCTCTCATGAATTAGTCACGGTCAGGGTGACTTAAGAATCCACAAAATCCTAAGCATAGGGGAGTGAGTCATAGAATATCTATAGGGAGAGACTCCCAAAGTGGTTTTCTATTGTAAGGGGGGTGGTTTCCCCTGGTGCGGCCCTTGGAGGCGGCGATGTTGACGAGGCATTGATGCATCCAGGTCTTGGAAGGCTATGTCCCATGTGGGAATTACCCCTACCTGTTCGTACCAGAAAATGAGGTCATCGATCACCCTTCACTGGTTAATCTATAAGGATGAGGTGGGGCATGGGAGAATGATAGCTAAATTCTCAGCAAAAGTTTTGGCGGGGTTGGAGTTATGCGAGGTTGTCACATTTTTATTTTTCCTACCCTGGTGCCTGTGGGCACTTGGCTGCTGATTTCCTACTATGTGAATCCTATAAGGAATGTGGATCCAGCTGTCAGTACAGGTACCAAGAAATTGATTCCCAGGGCCCCAACATCATCCAATATTCCAAAGTTGGAGAGGTATTTGTGTTGACTATATCACAGACTAAGGATTCCCAACTGCTAACTGCCCCATTTTCTGGTGAGTTCCATACTAAACCCACCATTTTCTTGGTGGGGTTTGGCGTCAGATATATGGATCTGGTGACATTCTCATTTACTGATTCCCCAATGCTACAATTCCCCATGTTGAGGATAATAGTACCGTTTTAGGTTCACTATTTTTGTTTTCATACACTTTCATCAGGGCATGCCTGCACATCGGCACATATACACGCACTGGATTTTTCTATTGCCCCACATTCCTAATTTCCAATGTTGGGAGGCTTTCATCAATTTCAATGGTGATGTATACTCCTTGATCAAAACGGGGTGATGGTATGTTAGTTCCTCCTTTCATGGATTCATCCTTAGAGATCATATCCTAGTCTGGGTCTCCCTCATATATTTGAGTCATGTTCATGGAACTCATTCCTAGTGAAATCTATTTTTAGACACTGATTAATTACACTAATTCTATCTTGACATACTTCTTTCATCTTAATAGGGTAGAAACCTTTAGTCAAGAGAGTGGTCAAATTGGGAATCGTTGGGAATGTTTGGATGTTGGGCACATTGGTCACCTGTATTCTTCCTCTTATGAGGGAATATCATACAAGACATCTTATGGTGTAGAACCTAAGGAATCCTGTGTTGATCACAAGGCAAGGATGCCAGTGGCGTAAGTCTTACAAGTCTCTTTACCTCAGGCATCCCATGTTTTGCATGAAGTAGGTGTTTTAGGTCAGGTAAAAAGTATTATGTCCTATGGATATGGGTCAAGAATTCTAGTTGAGATAGATCAGAGCATGATTTTAAAATCTTGTGAAGAAAGTTAGAGGTTTAAATTATTGTAATGATAGATAGGTCACAAGTTTAACGTCTTGTGAAGATGGGTGGGATGGGTTAGAACGCCCCATGGAGGCAGATCCATGAGGTGTGTCCATAATAAGGAGCACCTAAGTTTACCATTGGTCAGAACACCCCATGAGATGTGTTCATAAGGTTGATCAGAATGACCCCTGAGGCGGATCAAGGAGGTGTGTCCCTAAGAGTTAAGATGTCACACTTGGATAGTTTATCAATGAATTAAAATTCCTCATGGAGGTGGATTCAGAGGGTTGATCAGAATTCTCCTTGAGGTTGATTAGGGAGGTGCATCCCTAGGACGGAAGATATACCACTTGGATAGTTTATATATGGATCATAATACCCCATGAGGGCAGATCCAAAGGGTTGATCATAATACCCCTTGAGGAGGATCAGGGAGGTGCGTCCCTAGGAGGGAAGATGTCACACCTGGATAGTTTACTGGTATATCAGAATGCCTCATAGAGGCAGATTTATAGGGTTGATCAAAACTCCCTATGAGGTAGATCATGGAGGTGCATTCTTGGGAGGGAATATTTCACACTTGGTTGGATGGATCAAAAATCCCCTTCAAGTGGATCAGAAATGTTGATCAAGACACCCCTTGAGGAGGATCAAGGAGGTGCGTCCCTAGGAGGTAGAACCTAAGTTTACCATTGGCCGAGATTAAACCTTAGGGAGGCATATTACATACCATATTTAGAAGATAGGGATAAAAAACTCACATAGTTCAATGTCGTAATTGAAGTTCATGTGAAAGGACTGATCAATGATGTTTAATGCCATGCGGTAAGGACGCTCATGTCACGAAAGGAGAATCGATGAGGGATGGTGTGGGTATTACGCATTGAATTTTCCCTGGTTGGGAAGGTGTGGGGATTGTGTGTGGGATATTCTTGGAGGATCTCATTCCATGTGAGTCGTACATGGAGTATCGCGTGGGTAGGATGCGCGGACATCATCCCATGCAACTCATACATGGTGTATCCTATGTTTATCACATAGGGTAAGGATATAATTTTAAATCATGTTTTGAGGACGTTGTCATGTATTTAAACATTGTACGGCTAGGAAATAGAGTTTAGCAGTTTTATATTATACAGGTTAGATGTGGGAAGAATCACTTCTTACCCCTAGGGCTTATGTGACCACTTCTTATATACCTTTGGTAGGGAAATGGAATTGGCACTAATGTGTAGGAGTGGTCAATCACAAGGTCTATGTTAGATTCCCCATGATTAGAGTCAAAAGGGGTTATAGTACCCATGATTAGAAGCAAAAGGTAGATAGGAAGCTCAAACCGAACTTAGGGTGAAGTGGGCGGACATGGGAATGGGTGGCACTGGTCACATGGGGACTCAAGGAGTAGTTAAACAAGTCCCGGATTGGTTTGGGGGGCCCTGGTCACTCAATCTTCACGAAGGAGGTTCATTATAATAGATAAACTATAGTGAGGTCGAGGAGAAGTGGTTCACGAAGATTGGATATTTGCAAAGGTGGGTACTACAAGTCTTAGGGTCATCATGGGGGTTAAGGGCTTCATGAAGGAGTATGCTTCGTGAAAAAGGGTGAGCCTGCCTCAAAGGGATGTCATGATTTATAGGGGGTGCTTTGTGAAGGATGAATGATTCACGAAGCCTCAAGTACCATAGCGGGCCTTCTTCCTTCGCGGAGGGTGTAGGACTTTGCGAAAGGAATCTCTACCTTAGGTGGAGACTCTCAAGAACACATGAGAGTAGGTTTTTTTGAAGCTCATGTACCTTGGATGATCCATTTTCTCTTCAGTTTTCAAATCCTAGGAGGTTCGTGAATCGGGAGCGATTTAGGAAGTCGAAAGATCAGGAACCATCCCTAAAATGTCGGTATGAAGTGGGTGTTTATAGTCAAGGGGTTTCATGAAGATTGGAGGTGCTCATGAAGACTTACGTGATTCTCAAATGGGAATTTCTCTATAAGTCCTAATGTCATTTTTCAAAAGACATCATCATCCGTTCACACATTCAAGAATCACTTCCTGACTATGAGTGTTGTTGCGCGGAGGTACCATTAGGCCTTCACGCATTTACGAAGGAAACTATCTTCCAGGGAGCTTCACGAGCTCCGATCGTTTGCGAAGCATACCCTTTGGTGGTATTTTGGGCTATTTTGTCTCGGATTCACTCTGAACCAGTCGTTCCATCCTTGTCCATTCTCGTGACCTATGTATTTCAGCATCAACATTGTCTAGTCAATCTAAATAGACCCCCACCCCATGAATGGTGAATAACATGATTTCATTTAGGTAGCTAAGTAACCCTTAGGGGATGTTTTTAGTCTCATATGAAAGGTCCCCTTTAACCCCATACACTATTTTCGGAATATGTGGTGGTAGTATCTCCATTACCAATGGTTATCTTATTCCCACAAGTCTTCATTTCTCATTGACTTGTACATTCTTATGTTATGATTTACTATTTCTGTAATCCAACTATCCAAGTAGATTCTAGTTCCTTTAATGATACACATGTGTGCATATTACTCACTTTAAAAGAAAGATTATGACACCCTTTTATTATTTTCTTTCATATCTAGGTGTGAATTTTCTGGGAATAACAAATTCCATTAGTTGAGACACTCCTATTGGCAGCCCCAAAGTCCTATATTATGATTCTCTTATTTGAAAATTCTCATCATGTTTTATGTTCATCATTGGGTATATCATTAATATCAGTTCAATTTTTCCCCTATCACTGGATATGTCACTTCTCTTTTGGTTGAATTTTTACGACCTTAAGATTTAGCCACTATTAGTTGATGTTTTACGGCATTAAATATCACCCATACATGTCCCTTGTTGAATTACCCTAAACTATATGACACTTGGTTCTTATCACATGACTTTAAACTACACGACACAATGGTCCATATTGTAAGACCTTAAATTTCATAGAGTGGTCTATTTTATATGACCCAATTACCTTATATAATATCCATATCTACATAAGAGTTCCTAGTGTACGAGATTTCTAGTTCATGTTGCATCTTCTCCAATGGCCATGTAGTAGACAAAAACCATTATATTTTCTCACGTGCATGAGCCGGATCTACACAGAGACCCCTTACCTTGAACTATGTGTGGATTTATTTCTATTATTATAGGATATGTAGTGATGTTCTAAAAACCAATATTAGGCCCATCTAAGTAACAAATTTCCACCTTTTCCCCAGTATTGATACCATTCCCAATTAATTATAAATTTTTTATATCGACTATACACTGGGAAACTATATAAAAAACTCAAATCTCCAATACTTAGTACAACCATGGAGCATTTTCTATTTCTAATCCCATACCAGAATGAATATTCCCCTATTAAGAACTATGTGGGTCTTGATTAATATTCTTATAGGATACATGGTGATATCTAGATCTCATATCTTGGATCTACCTGAAAAATCCACTTTCATTCCATTCCCCTGACCATCCTAGCATTTGGGACAAATTAATTAATGTTGGGTTTTCTACCATTAACATCATTCTATGATATCAAATTCCTCTACTTAATTACTTCTCTTGATGAAACAAAAATTCTGTTGTCAATTATTCCTCTTTGTGGCCTAAATAACTTGAGTCAATATTATCTTTTTGGTATCAAAAACCTTGAGTTGAGATCCTCCTCTTTATGAACAACCTATCATTGGTTATTCTACTCCATAAGCTCATTGTATTTCCAAGGAATGGAAAAAGTGCATTATATTACCTTATAATCAATTTATTTTAGTTATAAATGATTCCAATACTATGTGGGTAAATTTTTTGGCACCATAAAACGTGTTCCACTCACTTTTATGTTGAAACCATAATACAATCCTCATTCAGACTACACAAGTCTAGTGCTAGAAGAAATGTAATTATGTGAATGGAGAAGACAAAGATGGGTTCTCAATGTGCTTCATGATTTCTCATTCATCGAGAGATGGAAATTACTTAAAATCATTATCCATTCTAGTTGCATGGTGGTGAGAACCTTCACCTAGGAATAGGCTATGTATATCATCCATGCTCATAAAAAGGGTGTTCAAAACCACGAAACCCATTTTGATTTTCCAGCGGCGAGATGATGGCGGTGATCGATTGTCTTCGATGGTTGGTGTCTCGGACAGAGCGCAGTGCGTGGATCGATTCAGTTTGAGGATTTTATGATCTTTTTGAATTTGCAGGCTGGCTAATCTTCTGGGCAGTTTTTGAAATCTGTGATGGGAGGTGTTTGAAACTTGACTTGGGAGGGATAATTTCTTGTATGTTTTTAATTGGTTGAAACTGTAAGGTCCACACTTACCCTTAAAAGTGTCTTTTGAAAATCCAAAAAATATTGATTGGCGGTAGGTATTTTAGCATAAAGGAAGAATGTCAAAGGGATATTTTCCATAAAGGAAATATGATCATTCATGAAAGGCCCATCCTTTATAGTGATAACACATAACTCCTTCATGGTCTTATAATACCTTCATGGTTGAGAATCTCTTTGTATAGAGATGTTTTACTTCCTCTATGGACATGTAAAATATTTATAATCAACTGTCATTTATGACATCGACAAGGATATCCTTTGCAGCTATGAAGAATATTCATGGGAAAGCATCACTTTATAGAAATATGAAAATAATACTTTTTGGAAACTTGACATCTTCACGAAATGGAATCCCTTTATGGTAGTATGCAGGTGGCCATACATGATCATAGAATGTATCCACGATTGGAAATCATTTTGTGAAAGTGAGGTGGTCATTCTTCACACTTACGTAACTCATGATGACCATGAACTTCTAATAAAATAGAATATTATGGGAATGTGGTTATATAGAATTACCTATAAATACTCAAAATAAACATTAAGGGATAAGAACATCGAAACGAGGAGGAATAGGATTTAAGGAGATTCTCTTATTCTGTGGAATGGAGGTTGAGGGAATCATTTTTGAAGAATTTCAATTATGTTAAACCCCTCAGGTAATCCCTGATTCTCATGAAGTTGTTGACATGTGAGTACAATTTAATTATATTTAAAACCAACTTTAACTAGTATAATGGATGTAGGAGTTCATGAATTTGTTGACATGTGAGTCAAATTTAATTATATTTAAACCAACTTTAACTAGTACAATGGATATAGGAGTATTGAATCCACAGGGAAGGTGACAAAATTTCACGACCAAAACAAGCTGAAAAACCATAATAAATTATAAATGGTGGAAATATTATTGTGATGGTGAATTTGAAAAATATAAATGAGTGATAAAGAGGGAGAATATTGACAGTAGATGGAATTTGAGGGATCAGACTGTCTAGAATTAATTAAATTTTTTTTATCTACTCAAACTGTAAGTAATCCCATTTATGACAGTGACTTAAAACACCTAAATTTCATCAGGAGATCTCCACAGTACATTGAACTCTCTTTAAAGATGACCGGTCAAACAAAATTCATGAAAAGAATTGTTTAATGAAAAATAGAGTTGTCATCCTTCTACAATTTTGGTAATTCAGATGATGCTCAAAAATTAAGGATTTGGTATCATCACTCATTGATACTTAGTACAACATAAAAATTACACTCATCAAGAATGAAAAGAAGTTCACTATACAATAATTTCACTTACACAATTATGAAAACTAAATCAAATCAAATTAAGAATATCAATCTTTTCCAAACCAACTCTCCTTAATAAAATTATTCTCGCATGTTCAAAAAACATAAATGAATGTATATTCAAGAAATTTCATCTCAGTAGAAATACAGTAAAGAAGGTAGAAGAAGAAATATTATTTGAATATAACTCCACGGATCTCCATCTCTAACTGCACTGGTTCCTCCTCCGAAGAGGGTCTCGCTTCTAGATTTGGTTCCTTCTCCTGTCACCCATCTTCTTTCTGTGTTCCTTTGATCTCTATTTTTTTAAACACAAAATTTGGATATATTATTTTATTTTCCAACTAATGTCATAGCCTCCCAACAATTCCTCTAGTGATATAAACATGAAGTAATTTTTTTCCTCACCTTTTGCCACTCTCTCAGCTGCTTTAGAAAACTCTCTCCTCTCAGATTCTGTCACTGCTCAAGGTTATATTAATTGTTCTGGTGAAAGATAATTTTTTAGTATTACTTATTATTATTTTTATTTATTTTTATTTTTTAAATTCTAACAACTTATTGTCCACATGTTAACCTTTTACTCAACTTACCTCTGCATAGATCCATTCAACCCTGACAACTTCGATCGAAAATGCATCTGCATTCGGTATAAACTCATTAAGGCATTGCAATGAAAACCTACACAAGAATTCCAATGACCAACAAACAATAAATTCATAGAAAACAACACATATTTTCCTCCCAACAATGCCTCTAGTGGTAGAAACATGTAGGAATTTGTTCCCTCACCTTTAGCCACTATCTCAGCTTCTTTAGCAAACTCTCTCTTCTTAGATTCTGTCACTACTCAAGGTTATATTAAATGTTCTAGTGAAAGATGATTTTTTAGTATTAATTATTATTTTTATTTATTTTTATTTTTTAATTTCCAACAAATTATTGTACACATGTTAACCTTTTACTCAACTTACCTCGGCATATATCCATTCATCCCAGGAAACTTCGGTCGAAAATGCATCTGCATTCGGTATAAACTCATTAAGGCATTGCAATGAACACCTTCACAAGAATTCCAATAACCAAAAAACAATAAATTCATAGAAAACAACACTTATTTTCCTCCCAAAAACACCTCTAGTGATAGAAACATGAAGGAATTTTTTTCCTCACCTTTAGCCACTATCTCAGCTGCTTTAGAAAACTCTCTCTTCTCAGATTTTGTCACTACTCAAGGTTATATTAATTGTTCTGGTGAAAGATAATTTTTTTGTATTAATTATTATTATTATTTTTATTTATTATTATTATTTAATTTCCAACAACTTATTGTACACATGTTAACCTTTTACTCAACTTACCTCTGCATAGATCCATTCATCCCCGACAAATTTGATTGAAAATGCATCTGCATTCGGTATAAACTCATTAAGGCATTGCAATGAACACCTGCACAAGAATTCCAATAACCAACAAACAATAAATTCATAGAAAACAATAGTTCTTTAATTTTTCATCAAGTTTGACTATTTTAGCATCTTCTTCAAGACTTCTACAAACTCAAAAAAACCATGAAACAATATTATACACAAAGCTATGATAATCATTTCAATTTGTCAATCCAGACTTGGTCTCAAATAATTTTTTGCTTCAGAAGTCAGCTTCATACAATCTCATATGAACTTGAACAGATGTGATTGGATCATCTTCTTCAACCCACAATGAATCGCATCTTGTACAAGCATTTTGTGATTTGGGTCTTCAATGGGGAATTCAAACAAATAAGTGGTGTGTGCTTGAACTAAAACTTCAATCATAGCGCAAGAGCACTATGAGGTACACTTCTTCATCCTTAAAACCTATAAATAAACGTCATGAATTAAACACAAGACAAAATATTATTTACAATCCTAAGACTTGACTACCATAAATTTTAAATTTCATCCGAACATGGTTTCAATTTCATGAACAAACATGGCTACCTGAGTGGGCTTCATTTGTCTTGAGTTGAAATTCAAAGTTCTTTTAGCTTCTGTTGTTGTATATCAGTAGATACTCTTCGAGATTCACAACTAAAAGTACATCATGTTGTTCTGAATACCATCAATTTAGAATCACACCTTCCTCTTTTTCAAGAACCTGCTTCCGTTCATCCTGATTTATCAATGGCTTGGGATCACTTCCACATCGGTATCCCTTATCTATAATAGCTTCATTAGATGTTAGAAATGATTTTCATCTTACCCTTTACAGAAATGAAAATAAAAAAACCATGATCGATGATGGCTTCAGGTATCTTTTTCGGCACACTAAAAATCATATTCAATAGCACCGAAAATAAACAAGGGTAGCATCATCGGTAATCTGAATGTCAAACTCAGATATCACCATCTTCAAAAGAGGCAATGTCGAGATATTATCCTCAGCCTCGAATTTTATTCAATATTTGTACACAAATAACATAGGTACAATAAAACTCTATTCACCGGATGTTCAGCTACCATCTTCAGTAAGATCTCCTTGAGGTTCTTCGTCAATAATGGAGAATATTAAATCAGATAATATAGTTTTCCCATCGTCCTCATTAAAATTTCTCAGCCTCATTTATGGTTGTAGCCCCATATTTATCTTCCTTTGAAATGATCATAATAAAAGAAATTGGTACCTTTTGCAAGCCAGTGTTTCAATATCTTAAAATGGAAACATTAGTCTCAACATCACATCATTTTTGAAATCAAGGATTTATCAGCTTGATGACCAGCCAAGGTTGACTACCACTTCAATCGACTACCCATATTAAATTTGGTTGGTCATTTCATGCACTTCAATTTTAATCAACCCCTCAGTATTGACTTCAAAGCCTGAGTGGTGGAGGAAACTCTCATATGAATAAGGAAAAATTAATCTTACACAGAGAGGATTTTTGACCATTAATCTTATACACATAAGATAATTCTTTTACGCAGGTATTTCCAACTTTCACTTACAAGGAACTTGTCAAATTTATCTTATATAAATTCCTAAAGAATCACTTATGATCACATTCTCTTGCATGAAATTATCTTACACACATCCCTATAATAAATAAAGTAAACGATTATAGAATTTAAAATAATTAAATAAAAGATCATTAGAAAATAAATTAACATCATAAAATAAAATTTCAAAGACCAAAAAAAATAAAAAAAATATATTTTCAAATTAAATTGAAATAACATTAAATAAAAATTGGGAAAATGATAAATTATCTAAACACATTGAATAAATAAAAACAATTAAAATTAACAATAAAAATAAAACTTATAAATAAATCATTAAAAGAATGAAAAATCGATAGTTTATGCATACAATTACACATTTAAACAATAAATTCAAGGATTTGTTATTTTGATAACAAAAATAAAGAAAAAATTATAATTATTCAATTTAAAAAATAATTTATCATTAAATAAATAGATTATACATTGAAAGATATGTGGGAAAACACATGAATAAAGTCACATCAAATTCCCCCACACTTATCATTTTTCTTGTCCTCAAACAACTGATTAAGTAGAATGAGAAGTAGAAAATAAATCTCACGTTTGAAAAATAGAAATTCCATAATAAATTGATTTTCAAAGTAATTTTCCCTCATGGATCCTTTCAAATAGAAAGATGAATGACCTCTTGAATTAAATATTTTTGGTTAAAAAATGATAACTATTTTACAAAAATGATTGGGATTTGAAAATTTTAGAGTGAATTTAACAAACTTCAATTTTCATCAAACTGGAATTCCAAACATCTCTTTACCCCCAAGAGAATAGACTCACATAATTTAAGAACTCATAACAAATAGACACACTCTTGGATGAGGTGGAGTGAAAATTTATTGGTGCAATAAATATCCAATAGTTAATGAATAAAGAATAAAATAATAAAAGATTAAGGAATTCAACATATATTAGGATTTTCAAAAATAAAAAACCATGGGTTGCCTTCCAGGCAATGCTAGATTCATAGTCCCTTGTCATGATGCTGAAATGACTGGAGTCGCAATGACAAAACAATGATTCTGAGAAGAGTAAAAGAGAAAATAAAGAATCATAAGTCAAGGATTTACATGGTTTGGAAATAATCTCTACGTACACGGAGAGGAAGAAAATCACTATAATTCGGGAGCACAATTTACAGGGAGTTCTTCAGAGTTCTCACACACACGCACTGAAACCCTAGCCCGAAAAAGGGATAATATAGAGGACAAAGCACTATTCCACTAACCGTTAAAAAGTTTGTTGTGCTACAGTGAAAGGCAGATGGAAGTCCACATTGCTACAGTGAAAGGCGGTCACCCAAGTCAAAAAGTACTACAGTAGATGCCGACTAGAAGTCCAAAGAGCTACAATACTATTGACTCTGAAGTCCGCACTGCTACAATGTCTTGTCGGTGTCGGTCAGTTAGCTCTACTACAATGGTCATAGTTTCTACAGTCCCCCAGAATTTGGGTTGAGGGCCTTCAGTCCCCAAAGTAGGGGTGCGTTTCCCCCTCCAACCCCCAACGAGCACACCGCGGAGCTCGACCTGCGCAAGTTGTAGGATGGTGCGCATTACAGGCCACAAGTATTCAACCCAACCAGATCGTGCTACACCAATCCAACAAGTCAGACTCCTTCCCTCAAATTACTAACTATGATCATCCATAAGAAAGGTTTCATTAATGAAGGTAATTTCATTTCTATTTGAATATACTTCATTACACTCTTCCAACACCTTAAGAACATGATCATCAAGCAAAGACTTTGTAAGCTCCATTAAAAATACAGAACTATGGTTGTTATCCACCACTATTACTAAGTCCAAATTACCAAAAATAGGACCAAAAATTAAATTTGACAACCTAGATAAAGTTAAAAGAGAAACAAAAAGGTTCTCAAGGTTTTCACCCACACTTTGGGCTTCCAATCACTGAAAAAAATGTGTAAAACCTACTACAACCTACTTAGTTCCAAAAATGATTGTAAACAAATCATCTTTTGAAAATGAAAACCCGAAATGATCTTATCTAAAGGTTTCAATTTCTTCATAAAAACTATATATTTCAGAGTCCTCAAAATACTCAAAAGAAGTGAATTTCTCAAAAATTTGTGGGAAATCATCATGTACAGGATCATTCACAGTAGGTGTGAAACTTTCCAGAAAAAAACTTTTTCAAGTTGACAAACATAAAGTTTCTTGGAGGGACTTAATCCAAAACTTTATCTTATTTTATACACTTTAAAACTCTCCAAAATCAGATGTAAAACACTTCTATTCAGCATCACACCAATAAGGAAGAAGAACAAGTAGCTCAGACTCATGATTTGGTTCATGGGAAGGGATTTATTCAAAAATAGGTGGTTGTGAATGAGAAATAGATTGAGTGATACTCTCTAGAATAAATCTTTTTTCAAGTTTAACCACCTCTTTGTTCTTAATAAGGATTTAACTAAGTTTTATCTCATTCCTCCCTATTCTTTCATGCACTTTAGAGGACTCAGATTCAATACAATTAACTTGAGAATGTTCATCAACTGATTCTTTGATTAAATCATCATAAGGGTGATGATTTTACTTTCTAATTTAAGCTCTAAAAACTTCTTCAGCAACATCTTTAAATTTTCACCTTACAATAGGTGGAGACTCGTTAAAAACATGGAACTCTTCTTGATCCTCACCCGCTTAATGTGTTAGTTTACCATTTGAAACATCTATGTTTTCCATAGTGGTGGATAAAAAAGGTCTCCCCAAAATGATTGGAACTTGCTAGTAAGACTCCATTTCAAGGATAAAAAAATCAGTTGGAAGTGTTGGATTTCCTATATTAACTAATAGATCATCTACTCTTTCATAAGGATAAGAAAGTGACCCATCATCCAACTGTAAAGAAACAAATGTTGGATTTAATTACCTAAGAGCCAAATTTTGAAAAAAGGAGCAAGGAATGAGATTGATACTAGATCCTAAGTCACAAAGACAATTTATTCCCTCACTTTTTTTTCTATATTGAAGTAAATAAAAAATCTTATAGGGTCTTTTAGTTTTGGAGGAAACTATTTTTGAATAATTACACGAAAATCCTTAGTGATATTAATGGTTGTATACTCTCCCCAATCCCTCTTGTTGGCTAAAAAGCTTTTAAGAAATTTTACATAGGATGAAATCTGGTTCAATGCCTCCATAAATGGAATATTAATACTGAAGGTCTTAAACATCTAATTTTTTTTCAAATAATCAGGTTCATCGCCCTTTTTAATTCTTTGGGGAAAAGCGATGGGAGGGGAATAATTCTTCAAAATTGGTTGAGTATTCTCCTCATCCTCAAAACTTTCTTTCTTACTTCCCTCCTTAACTAATTACCACTTAATTTTCCTTTCTAATTTGACTTTTTCATGTGAATATCCACCAATTTGTTCATGTTGGTCCTTACTAGGCAAATTTTTAGATTTGGAGTTTTCCAAAATTTCAACTTTAGTTTCAACTTGTTTATCATTTTTAACTTTACTTGGTTGTTCATTAATTTTTTCTTGGGTTTGTAGGCCAGATCTAGTGGTGACAACCATGAAATTCTTTCTCATATTATGTTTTGTTGTGTTGGGAAGCTTGACCTTGTCTTTAACACCTAGATCTCTAGCAAGTTGTGTCACGACCCGCTCCTCGGGGCCCGTGTCATGACTACCCCAAACCCGCCTTCCATAGGTCAGGAATTGATGACTAGCACCAGAATGGTGTATCCCTAAAATAAGAAGGCATTTTTAAACCTGTACAAACACACAGCCCGAGAACACAACAAGATGCAACCATGAAGTAAAACTGCAGTAGTAAAAGTGTGTACTGAAAGTAAAGGGGTCGGAATACAAAATCAACTGAGAAGATACAACTACAACCGACAACAGAAAACAACACCTGAGATCCTCCACCGAGGATCTTACCTGAAGGGTAGGTACAACTCGTCTCCACAGCTCTTTATGCCAACCATCACCGTCGTCCACTGTCAGGTCCTAGCTCCCGAGTCTCAGTCAAGGTTTCTCGTCATCTGCACAAGACACAACAAGGTGCAGGCAAAGCCCATGCAGGGGTGAGTATAACAATACTCAGAAGGGACCCCAAGACCCCAAAGGACTCTTAGAATTCCACAAAGGAAAACCACAAGAATGATCTCAATCACAAAGCATAAAGTAAAAGACAGAGCTCAAACCAATTAAGGTTGAGTACATCAGTACAGATAATTATCCATAAGGCTAGATTATCTTACTCTATCAAGAGGCACTCTTTCTGAACCACACAGGATCGATAGGTACTAACCGTCGCAAGAACCACACAGGATCGATAGGTACTAACCCCTGAAAGACCCACATAGGATCGATAGGTACTAACCCCCGCAAGACCCACACATGATTGATAGGTACTAACCCCCCCCCCCCCCCCCCCCCCGCAAAACCCACACAGGATCGATGGGTGCTGATTCACACAAAATCGTTGGGTGCTGATTCACACAGAATCGCTAGGTGCTGATTCACACAGAATCGTTGGGTGTTGATTCACACAGAATCGCTCGGTGCTGATTCACATAGAATCGTTCGGTGGTAATTCACACAGAATCACTCGGTTCTGATTCACACAGAATCTCTCGGTGCTGATTCACAGAGAATCACTCTTCATTCTTCACATCTCAGCCAGACACATGATTCTGGCTCATAGTACACTTGTTTCTGGGAGAAACCGCTCATCAAGCCATCGGTCATATTTCAACCGGCATGAATTCCAATGAAGAAGTTACCCAAAGATATGTCATGTCGTAAGGGTTCCAACGCAACAGACGGCGCATCAACTGGACGCCTAGTTTGTAAGTTATCGGCATTTTAGTACCAAGTGCCCAGTTCGATTCGGAATCGATCCAACCCGATGGTACTCCAACTTTATCCAAAACTCTCGTGGAGTATCTCAAAAGGACTATCTCACTCCAAAGATCTCAGTGCTAGAGACGGTTCGTCAAAAAGACGTCTGGTTAGCAAGACATGACCTTTTAAGCGTATCTGGGCCCGAGAGGGTCCGGGTCCGGTCCGACCCGACCCGGCCCGGCCCGGCCCGGCCGAGCCCCGCCTGGTTGGGCTAGGCCGCGATAGCTCATCCCACCGGCTGGCGTGACCCATGCGTGAGTCGCGTGGTCCGCCTCCTAAATGGCTCAAAGAACCGTTCGGATCTTTAATTGGCTGCGCCAGGTGGCACAGCATGGGTGTCCACGGGACCTGCAGGGAGTGAGTCCCCTCCCTTTTCCACGGATTCGAAGTCACGGCCTGCACCACCGTGGCGCGCAACGGTGCGCCGCCTCACCGTCACAGCAGTCGGCCCACGCTGCCTGCCCCTTCAGTCCGTCATGGCGCCTTCGGGCACCGCCTTTCTTTCGCGGTCGGCGAGAACCGGTTGCAGCCATCGCTGTCGGCGCTGGTCGCCAGTGCCATCGTGCCAATGCCGCGCCGACGAAGCTTCCGCGGGCCATCGGGTTAGCTCTGGTGGTCCGTTATTCCTTCCAGACGCGCCTACGGCCCTCCCGGGATGCCGTCGTCGTTGCGTGCCTCCCAGTTTCTGCTTTCCGTCAAGTTGAAAATCGTCCCACGAAGAACGCAATGAAAATCAAGCAGTGGAGGGTCCGTGCCTTGTTCGTTTGGCTCGCACCCACCGCATTAGAATTATAAGAAGTGGGAGTAATTTATACATCACATTAAAAATAATGATAAACCTCATTCTAAACATAAACCCCTACCTCGAAGATCATTGGTGACCGTTGCGGACGATGGTGCTTCCACGTTCGAGGGTATTACGGACGAAGGAGAAGGTTCGCAAGCATTGACGTTCATTTTCCATCACCCTTCAGAGCGATTCCGCAACGGGCGTCGTCAAATCCTTTTTTCCCCGTCAGTGGAAGGTGTCGCGGTACTTTTCTAGAGGTTCCTTGCAACTGTGTCAAAAACCCATGCCCAAGCTTCCATTAAATAGACAGGAGATTCGACCATGTCACATGTCATTAATGCGGTTCATTTATGAACCAAATTTAATATTGCAACGTTAAGGTTACAAAGCTAAAGGGTCAAGACATTAAATGGCTTGACGAATCATCGGTCCTGCCACCGCCGCTCAACTGTTACAGAAAAGAAATAAAATAACTTTGTTAAGTTATTTTATTATTCTTTTGTAAAGTCCAAAAATTATCTTTTTCTCCCGACCTATTGCGGTCGAAGTGAAGCCTCCCTTGAGCGAATCTCGGCATTTCGGATTCAACTGTGCTCTCAGATTTCAATTCCGAACACCGGTTCAAAAGTTAAAAAATTCCTCCTGTACGTTTACTGAACGTATCTTAAAAAAAAGTTCAAAAATTATTAACAGTCACCCTCGACCCGCGTCGGTCGAGGTTAGGATCTGCCTAAGGGAAACACACCCTCATGAGCTCACCGACACTCTTAGATTTCTAATTTGAATTACCTTTTAGGATTTATAGAATTTAACAATAAAATAATTGTTATTTAGTTATTTTATTTGCAGCCAAAAACTAACTTCCATTGCTGGCCCATGTCGGCCAATGTTAGGATCTACCTAAAGAAAGCATACCCTCACGAGTTCAGCGGTGGTCTCAGATTTTCAATCTGAGTCATCGTTCGTGAGTTATAAGCATTTTAAAAATAAAATAATTTATTTAATTATTTTATTTACAGTTATACCATTTTCGGATTTCTCACTGGAGGTCTGCGCCGACTAAACTTAAGTCACATCTAGGGTAAACCCGCCACCCTAAACGCAATGGTGCCCTCAGATTTCTGATACGGGCACCCGCTTAAGAGTTATTCCACTTTTTCAAGAAAACCACTCACGCGCGCTATTTAAAACTTAACATTTTTTGACGGATCATTCCGGACCCTCCGGGCCTCAGAATCACATGTCCTCAGATTTCATAGTCTCGAAATAATTTCATATAATTAAAAAAAATACGGAAATTCCAAGACATTACATTCTCCCCACATTATGGATTTACGTCCAAAAAAGCCAAAACAAAGGTAAATCAAACAAATGGGGGTACTGACCACATATATGAGTCTCCCGCTCCCATGTGCTATTCTAGAGATTATCGTGCTGCCAACGAACTCGCACTAGAGGAATCGACCGCCCACGAAGGACATGCTCTTGTCAATCCTCTATCTCCATCAAGAACTCCGAAAATGTCATCTCATCGTCGATGTCCAGCTCACCCCAGTCGATAACGTGAGATGGATCATACATGTACCTCCTCAGTTGCGACACATGGAAAAAATTATGCACCTTGTGCATCTGTGGGGGAAGAGCTAGACGGTATGCCACCTCACATACTCTGCTGAGGATCTGGAAAGGTCCGATGAACCTTAGATATATTTTGTCATCGCAACCAAACCTCTGTACTCCTCGTTGGGGTGAGACCCGAAGGAACACATGGTCTCCCTCCTCAAACTCCAAGGGTCTTCATCTCCTGTCGGAAAAATACTTCTGCTGGCTCTGTGTAGTATTCATCAGCTCCTGGATGATCTGCACCTTCTCTATGGTAGCCTGTACCAACTCCAGACTCATAAGTGTTGACTCCCCTGGGTCTGTTCAGCATAGATGTGATCTGCAAGGTCGCCCGTATAAGACCTCAAACAGAGTCATGCCGATGGTGGAGTGATAACTGTTGTTGTACGCAAACTCCATCAGTGGTAGGTGATCCTCCCAATTGTAACCAAAAACCAGGACACAAGCACGAAGCATGTCCTCCACGGTCTGTATGGTCTGCTTCGTCTGACCATCTGTCTGGGGGTAAAAGTTGTTCTCAAATGTGCAAGAACCCGATGCTCATCTTTCACTTGCTGACAAGTGAGGCATCGTGATATGAACTTTGCCACTGCTTTTTTCATCTCTGGCCACAAGTACTGACATCGGAGATCCTGGTACATCTTCACCCCACCCAGATGTACCGCCAAAGGGAATGTGTGGAAGTCCTTCAACACCTTCTCTCGCAGCATCACTGATACCATGGTGTGTCCTCTGAAGAGGATGGCATGATCCCCACCTTCAGGAAATCCATCAGGAGCCCATCCTGGGGAAATCTGAGCATGTCGGACCTCATAATCAATATCCCCAAGTTGTGCCTCCCTAACTCGCTGAAGGGGTGGTGGATTAACTATCATAGACTGGAGGTAATATGATCCATCACTATCCACGAAGTATAACTGCAACGCGGCTAGCTACTTTGTCGCCTCACTCAGCAACTGTAGATCAGCCCTCCTGCTGAGTGTGTCTACCACCACTGCCAACGCGACCATCTCAGGTTCAAGTCCTTCTGTGAGAAGATATACCTGAGATTCTTGTGATCAAAGTAAACAGTAAACCGTTCTCCCCACTATACTCTCAACTCCCGGAGCTCCACAGAAACCATCTGATATGCAGTTGTAGATATTGGTGTCATCCTTAGGTACAAGTCAATGCAGAAGTCCCTCTCGTTGCAGGGAGGTAATCCTAGAAATATATTTTGAAAGGATATTCCCGCACTCTGTCACTACTGTTGGGAACTGAAAACTCAAAACACCTACTGCCACAAGGGTAAGTTTGGTCGACACAATAGTGATTAGCTACACCCTCCTATGCACGAGTTTAACCTGTGCTGCCTGAGTTTCCTTATTCTTCGACCAAGGAAAACCTCATTCCAATGCTATAGATATACCAAAACCTTTTTTCCTAAGACAGTCAATCTGAGCATGAACTGTGGATGACCAGTCCATACCCAAACTAACGTCGTAAGGCCTCGATGCTTCCATCAAGAGGTTTCAACCGAAACTCTTGCCTCAAGGGACAGATCACACCGTCGATATAAGTGAGATTATCGAGTGTCCTCCCAAAGGTATCTCTAGACATAAGGGTCAAATCAACGGTTTAACCGGAAACTTTAGGTCTTGAACAAGATTCGTGACAAGAAGGAATGATTAGTACCTATGTCTATTAATTATGGAAGCTAGTAATAGACACATATTGTACCTCGAATCATTCATGAAGCCCTTGGGTCATACTCTTTAACTGCATGAAGCTACTCCCTTCCCTTGTCCTCCAGCTCCCTGAGCCCGATGGGGACCACATTGGGTGGTAGTTGTAACATGTCAAATGTATACCACCTAATGTTTCTCTCCTAGCTCCTCTTCCACGTTTGATGTCCTGCAGATTCATCTTTCCCTATAACTTCCTCTTCCCGAAACATTTTACACACCCGAGTCACTGAGACTGGCGTCAGTTTCTTGTTTTCTCACTACTAACATTCACTAGCTATTTCTACTCATCCAAAGAACATTCAACCACAAAGTTTTTCTCTAGCACCCTAACATAAGCAGGAATTCATAGAGAAATAGTGTCAGCTCGGATGTCCCTAAACACCTCTCGCTCGGAGGTCCGATCCCATAATCATTGTTCGTATCATATTCATCGAGTACCTGGAAAGGTTGGTACACCTCGATGAATACTTAGCTACCGACATGTCATCCTACCGAAGCTGTAGAAGATCTTGGAAACACATACCCCTTAGATTTTTACGGAAAGATACCCCTTCAATTAGGAAGGTTCTCAAGATCTGTCTACAGAAAAGTCACCTCATCGTAAGTTTGGGGTAATCTAAACTCTATCATCGCCCTGCTGATCCATATAGAATGATCACTGTCAGGGCCACCATCTGATCTATTGGTGCCCTGGCTAGATGGAAACTCGATAACCACCTCATGTCAGTCCTTAGCTGCTTGTGAGTCAGGCTCACCTCAGAACCTGAGGGGTATCTGTCATTGAAACTCATGTAAGACATTGAGCCTATATGTGTCCTCTACAGGTAGCACTGGTAGTAACTGCTGAACAACGGGTAGTGGTATCGTTGGGACACCGCCCGAAGGTACCATCTAGGACAACAGTCCTTATACTAAAGCTTCATCACACTGTGGACCATCCTCATGGTCAATGACTGGAATCCTGGATGGATGTCTGCGTGGAGGCATCTTGAAAGAGAATCAAGATGAACCACAGTCAATAAGTTATAACTAGTGAGCTGACTCAAATAAATCAAAAAGAAAAAAAAATTCAAAACACATACAAGTAGTGTTTTCGTGTACCGAGTTGAAAATCAGAATTCAGGGTCCTGGTGTATGGACAGGTTGGCCTCCGCACCAACACTGGACTCCCAGAACTGAAACCCGAACTCATGATACTTAACACTATTGCTCTATGGAAAACATATACTCTTAGTTATTCGGTAGAACCGACCTCCTTTGATACCACTTTGTCACGACCCGTCCCCTGATGCCCGTGCCGTGACTATCCCATGTCTGCCTTCCATAGGCCAGGGGTTGGAGACTAGCACCAGAAATGTGTATCCCTAAAACGGGAAGGCATTGACTTTAAACCTGTACAAACACACAGCCCAAGAACACAACAAGATGCAACCAAGAAATAAAACTGTAGTAGTAAAAGTGTGTACTGAAAGTAAATAGTTTGGAATACAAGCCCAACTGAGAAGATACAACTACAACTGATAATAGAAAACAGCTCCTGAAATCGTCCACCGAGGATCCTACCAAAAGGGTAGGTACAGCTCATCTCCACAGCTCTCCACGTCAACTGTCACCGTCGTCCATCGTCATGTCATAGCTCCCGAGTCTCATTTAAGGTTGCTCGTCGTCTGCACAAGACACAACAAGGTGCAGGTGAAGCCCGTGCATGGGTGAGTATAACAATACCCAGTAGGGACCCCGAGACCCTGAAGGACTCTCATAATTCCCCAATGGAAAACCACAAGCATGATCTCAATCACAAAGCACAAATCAAAAGACACAGCTTAAACCAGATATAACTGAGTACAGTAGTATAGATAATTAGTCGTAAGGTTAGATCATCTTACTATATCAATAGGCACTACTGCTGACCCACACATGATCGATAGGTACTAACCCCCTCAAGACACACACGAGATCGATATGTACTAACCCACACAAGACCCATAGAGGATCAATAGGTACTAACCCCCGCAACACGCACACAGGATCGATAGATATTAACCCCCAAAAGACCCACACAAGATCGATAGGTGCTTATTCACACAGAATCATTGGGTGCTGATTCACACAGAATCACTGGGTGCTGATTTGCATAGAATCATTGGGTGCTGATTCGCACAAAATCACTCGGTGCTGATTCACACAGAATCAATCGGTGCAGATTCCTAGAGAATTGCTCGATGATGATTCACACAGAATCGCAGGGTGCTGATTCACAAAGAAACGATGGGTGCTGATTCACACATAATCGCTCGGTGCTGATTCATACATAATCGCTCTTCATTCTTCACGTCTCAGCCAGACACATGATTCTCGCTCATAGTACGCTTTTTTTTCTGGGAGAAACCGCTCATCAAGACATAGGTCATATTTCAATCGGCACGAAGTCCAACTAAGAAGTTACCCAAAGATCTGTCATGTCATAAGGGTTCGAATGCAACAGACGACGCGTCAACCGGACACCCGGTCTGTATGTTATTGGCATTTTAGTACAGAAGGCCCGGTTGGATTTAGAGTCGATCCAACCCGAAAGTACTCCAACTTTCTCCAAAACTCTCGTGGAGTATCTCAAAAGTACCTTCTCGCTCCAAGGATCCCAATGCCACAGACGGTTCATCAAACAGATGTTCGGTTTGCAAGACACGACCTTTTAAGCGTATATGGGCCCGAGAGGGTCTGGGACTGGTTCGACCCGGCCCGGCCCGAACCGGCATGGACTGACCCAGTTGGGTGGGGTCACGGCGGGCTCGGCCTGATTGGTCGGGGCCACGGCGTGCTCGGCCCGCTGGGCCGCGAAGGCTCGACCCGCCGGCTGATGCGACCCACGTGTGGGTCGCGCGGTCCGCCTCCTGAACATCTCAAAGAGTCGTTCGACTCTTTAATTACAGAAGATAGGTGGCATCACCTTGGTCTCGCGGGACCCTCAAGGAACGGGTCCCCTCCCTTCATCGCGGCTTCGAAGTCGCGGCCTACACCGCTGAGGATCGCGACGGTGCGCCGCCTCGCCATCACCGCGGTCGGCCCACGCCGGTCGCCCCTTCGGTTCACCGTGGCGCCTTCGGGTGCCGCCTCTCTTCCGCGGCTGGCGAGCGCCGGTCGCCGGCGCCGCGCCGGAGGAGCTTCCGCAGGCCATCGGGTGAGCTCCTGTGGTCCATTCTTCCTTCCGAACGCGCCTACGACCCTCCCGGGATGCCCCCGTCGTTGCATGCCTCCCGGTTTCTGCTTGTCATCGAGTTGAAAATCGTCCCACGAAGAACGCAATGAAAATCAAGCGGTGGAGGGTACATGTCTTGTTCGTTTGGCTCGCGCCCTCAGCATTATCATTATAACAAGTTGGAGTAATTTATACATCACATTAAAAATAATGATAAACCTCATTCCAAAAATAAACCCCCTACCTTGAAGGTCATTGGTGACCGCTGCGGACGGCGGTGCTTCTACGTTCGAGGGTATTACAGATGAAGGAGAAGGTCCACGAGCGTTGACGTTCATCATCCGTCAAACTCTGGAGTGATTCTGCAACGAGTGTCGTCAAATCATCTATTCTCCATCGGTGGAAGGTGTCGCGGTACTTTTCCACAGGTTCCTCATAGTCGTGTCAAAAACTCATACTCAAGCTTCCATTAAATAGACAAGAGATTTGACTGTGTTGCTTGTCATTAATGTGGTTCATTTATGAACCACATTTAATGTTGCAACGTTGAGGTTACAAAGCTGAAGGGTCAAGCCATTAAATGGCTTGACAAATCATCGGTCTGGCCACTACCACTTAACTGTTACAGAAAAGAAATAAAATAACTTTGTTAAGTTATTTTATTATTTTTTATGTAAATTTCAAAAATTATCTTTTTCTCGCGACCTACTACGGTTGAAGTGAAGCCTCTTCTAAACGAATCTCAGTGGTGCAGATTCAACGGTGCTCTCAGATTTCAATTCCGAGCATCGATTCCAAAGTTAGAAAACGTCGCCCGTACGTTTACTAAACGTACCTTAAAAAAAGTTCAAAAATTATTAACAGTCACCCTCGATTCGCGTCGGTCGAGGTTAGGCTCGGTCTAAGGGAATCATGCTCTCACGAGCTCAACAGTACTCTCGGATTTCCAATCTGATTTACCATTTAGGAGTTATATAATTTAACAATAAAATATTTGTTAATTAATTATTTTATTTGAGGCAAAAAACTAACTTCCACTGCTGGTCCGCACCGGACAATGTTAGATCTACCTAAGGAAAGAATACCCTCACGAGTTTAGCGGTGGTATCAAATTTTTAATTTGAGTCACCGTTCATGAGTTATAAACATTTAAAAAATAAAATAATTTTATTTATTTATTTTATTTACAGTTATGTCATTTTCGGGTTTTCTCACTGGAGGGCTGCGCCGACTAAACTTAAGTCACGCCTAGGGTAAACTCGTCATCCTGAACGCAACTGTAACGACCCGAAATTTTGAATAAATCTTGTTTCCTAATTTTATGTGTTATTTTATTTTATTTTTATACTCAACAAAAATGTTTCATTTAATAACATGATTATAATTAAAATGATATCGTTGGGTTTTGAATATTATATGACCATTGGTCAATATGACCGTTGGAAACTAAACGTTTCTATTATTGTCTCTAAATACAAGTAATCTTGGTTAATTATTATAGAAAGAAGATTCGATGGCCTCACCCAGTAGTCTTGGACCGATCGATGCCCATCTAACAGAACTTGGGAAGGAGGTAGCACCACTGGGCTTTGCTCTGGACCAAACCCAAGCCGAACTTCATCGTGTGAAGCTAGAACGGAATCTCCTTTGCGAGAAGTTCAAACTGATAGAAATTACTACCCGTGCAATGTTGGCCGAGCCTCCCTCAGATTCTCTCACCTTAGCATACCTTACACTTAGGTCCTATGCTGGTCTGATAAGGGGCTATGTAAGGAGACCGTAACTGCCTTGTGTAATCCTTTGTTTTAAATAAAAATTGGGATTTCTTCTTATGATGAAGTTTATGAATTTTCAAATGACCGGATAAATATAGTACACACATTTTTGATGTATTTTCGAAAAAGGATATTTAAAAAAAATGTTTATGTAAACCTTAAATAATTAAAAATTTGTAATAATTTTCAAAAAATGGTCTTCTACAATTATGTTCAGTACGAAATTTAGAGTCTAATAAGATCAACTTAATTTTTGATGAATAGTAAATTATGAATAGTGATTTTACGCTTAGTATTAGTAATGTGACCAAATGGATTAGTAATTTAACTCAAAGAAAGTTTTAATATAATTTAGACACCTAGATTAAGTAATGTGATTCAATAAAATGGGTAAATAACGGTTTCATAAATTATTAGTCAAGTATTAGTTTTTTTGAGTGAATAGTGTTTTTTAATTAAAAATTTAATTAAAAATAATTAGAAAATTATTTTTATAAAAAAGACTTTATTTTTGAACTCAGAGCATTGATATTATGTTATGGTAATTTTTGGGGATTTTTCTGAAAAAAATGAATTCTTGATGAATAGTGTTTTTATTTAAAAATTAAATTAAAAATATTTATAAAAATATTTTTATAAAATGGATTTCATAAATGTAATTAGAGCATCGATATTTGGTTAAGGTGAAATTTTGGGTTTTTTCTGAGAAAGATGAATTTTTGAGTGAATAGTAAAAATGCAGTTTTAGGGTTTTGGAATGTTTAATGACATCATAACTGTGTCATGATGATGTCATGAGATATTTTAAGGGTTGGCCGGCCAAAGGTGATGAAATATTGTATTGGGGGCCCCATGTGGCCTAACTCCATGGTAAATGCCATGAGAGAGCACATGGTTTTGAGAAAAGCACTTGTGAGGTGTCCCTTGGCCATTAATGCCTTGTCCCCTCGATTTCCCTATAAATACCCACCCTTTACTCCTTTAGTTTTCACTCCCAACTCTCCCCCAACAAAGTTCTGGTCTCATTACCTCCCAAGGAGTCCTCCCAAGGTTCCCCCAATCCCTCAAGGTCACAACCTTTGAGTTTTAAGAGTTACGTTTTAAGGTAAGGGATCCGACCTCTCTCTTTCTTTTCAAGTGATCTCTTTTATGTCATTTCTTTTATGCTCCATGTTATTATGTTGGAGGATGTTCTTTTATATTCATTATACTGTCCTTTTTATGTTCATATGATAAGAGACCCCCTCTTACTCTCATCATTTCATTTTGTGAATGTTTAAGTGGCGCCGTTAGGCTGCCAAAATTTTTTGTAACGGATTCTTTCACCCTTCTCATTTTCAAGTTCTATTTTCTTGTCAAGTCTTTCAAGTTCCTTTTTATTATGTTGGGGTATGATATCTATATCTATCATACTGAACCCTTATGTTCATATGATGAGAGAACCTATTTTTATCTTGTCAATTCATTTTTGTTTGAAGTTTAAGTGACGCCGTCAGGCTGCCGAATTTTTAAGGGATTCGTTCGCCTTTCTCAATTTTCAAAGATCTGCTTTAATGTCAAGTATTTCAAGTTCCTTTTGTATTATATTGGGGTATGATCTCTATATCTATCATACTTATCTTTTATGTTCATATGATGAGATACCCTATTTTATCTCGTCAATTCATTTTTGTTGAAGTTTAAGTGACGTCGTTGGGCTGCCGAATTTTCATAAGAGAAATCTTATTTTTGTATTCCTTTCATGTTCTTCATTTCATATGGTATATTTTCAAATATCATTACCATGTTCTGAAATCCCTTATATTCTGTCCCTCTACTGTTTTATGGGTCATTTATGAATGTTTTACCCATGTCCCCTCTCTTTTCAGCGTTTTCTAAGACCCTGTAACGTAGCCGTTGTGCTGTAGAATTTTCGTCTCAAAATGCCTCTCTCTTTTTCTCAAAATTATTTTATGTTATTAAGTGAATACTCAAAGATCTTATTTATACAGGGTTATTCATATATATATCAAAAAAAATATTTTAAATTCTGGGATTTACATACATGATACCCTCTTTCCCTTTTTGTGGGTTTAAAGTGCTGTAAAGATCATGTCTTTAAAGCAGTTTTTAAAACGTTATGATTATGAAATGAAACCAATTTCTTTTATGCTATATGGGTTATTTATGAAATGTTTGATGATGATATATGTGGCTCACATGATAATAAAGGAAAATTTAAGGGTGCGCCCTGATAGCGCTCCAATGCATTGGGTAATGATGTAACCACTAGAGATTACAATTTTCACGATATCTTGGTGAATAACCTTGGTAATTTTGAAATGACACCTTGGGGATGGACCTTGGTGATATGTTCATGATTTTCTATGTTAAATTATGTAGCCACATCTTCAATTTATGAAAAATGTTATTTTTATTGTGAAATGACTCATGATTTCTTTCTCATGCCTTAAAGTTCTTTTCTTGACCTTATTAAAGTATCTCAAGTTCATATGTAAAATGTTTCTCTTGTTTCCCTTACTGGGCCTTCTTCTCACCCTTTCTTTTGATGTATGTCCCCAGGTTATGAGATGCAGTAATGAACCTAGGATGAACATAAGGAGAAGCCTTTCAAGTGTTTAAGAAGAATGTTTTTTTTGTTTCATGTATTATATTCCTGGTTTCCAAGACACTAAACCTTAAAGATCCTCAGTTTTGTGTAATGTAATGAAATTTTATGTGACAAAAAAGGCGGGATTCTATAGTTGGTATCAAAGGATGGTTTAGTTATTTGTGGAAATTAGGATATGAAAACTTTAGTAAGAACCCTATAGAAAAGTTTAAATATAGGAAATATTCCTTGTATTTTGGTGAGTATTGAGTAAGGGGTTGCCAAGAAAATACATCCCTGTCTCGATACGAGCAGGTAGAGGTGGCTCTGGAACATATGTACATAGGGGTAAAACCCAAAAACACCACTTTGAGCTAGGCTCGAACGAGAACTAGTACACGACAACGGGCCTTGCTGCACTCTTGGTTACGACACTCCCGAGGGATATGATTTGGTAAATTCATAAGCTTAGTATGAACCATTGTTAAAGGAACAAAGATAAAATAAAATAAAGATTCACATAAGAATATATGATCATGGATAACCTAGATGGGAACCTAGGGGATCACAAGTTGGGGTATACTTTTCTTCTACAAGTTATCCTTATATGCTTTAAGTTCCTTTTCATGATTATTGGATAAGTATTTAAGCCCCTAATTATACTTTCTCTTCTTTGTTAATGGTGGGAAATGGAAGAACATGTCCCAACAAACAATGTTATAGGAAATGAGACGATTGCCGTATTAATATGAAAGGGACGATTAGGGGATTAAAAGATGATTATTATTTTGGAAGACGTTCACTATTTTTGGGACCCTATATGATCGAGGTAAATAGATTACTACGGTATTTTCATTGAGGAGTAAGGTTGACTTATATTTTAAAAAATAGATGAATTTAAAGTGGACTTATATTAATTTAGGTTTCTTATGGGAATGATTAACTTATCTTGGGGAAAATATGTTTAGGTTAGTTACTTTTGTTATAAGATGTTAGGTGTGGTTTATGTTGTTTGGAGATGAACGATGATGTTTATTTTGGAAGACTATGGTATCAAATCCTTCTTGTATTTGGGTTTCAATCTTAGTTTGGTTTATTTTGAGGAATTTTAAGAACCGTTATTTATGGAATGGTCTATGATGAACTTTGGGTAGTACCATGGAACATTGAAGATTTAAAAGTAGTTTCCATTCCTATGGGATTCTTTCTTTTGGAAGAGTTGTTTTATCTTACCCTTTCTGTTTTTGGGATAATGTTTAAAGATAGAAGAAATTTATAGTTAATCTTTTGTGGGTTACATGATTCTCTAGAATATGATTCTTGTGCTTTGATGAGACCAAATAGTTTTGAATGCTCATCATTCTGAGAAAAGATTATTTTTGTTAGAAACATATTAAAGGATGAAAATCTACTTGAAGGTAGGTATATTTCCTTATGTTTTTGTTCTATGTAGTAAATGAATTCCTCAAAATTATGAAAAGGAACGTAAAACAAAAACGTTGTTGGTTTACGTTTCCTACTAGGTAATCAATGACCGTTTATACACATCGTAAGTTTGGGATTTTCTTATGGTTAACTTTCTCCTAATCATGTTTTCTATCACTCTCCCTCAGAACATGACCCTTTTTTTTCTTCCATGTCCATGTTTTCCTACATGGAATCCTAGTGTGGGTTAACTCGGGTGGCCTTTGTACTTCCCTTTCCTTCTTTTAAAGTAATAGTTTTAATGACTCCTTTTCCGATGTGGGAGTTTCAATGAAATTTTAAAACCAAATTTTAAAAATTGCGAGGACGCAATTTCTTAAGGGGGGAAGATTGTAACGACCCGAAATTTTGAATAAATCTTGTTTCCTAATTTTATGTGTTATTTTATTTTATTTTTATACTCAACAAAAATGTTTCATTTAATAACATGATTATAATTAAAATGATATCGATGAGTTTTGACTATTATATGACCATTGGTCAATATGACCGTTGGAAACTAAACGTTTCTATTATTGTCTCTAAATACAAGTAATCTTGGTTAATTATTATAGAAAGAAGATTCGATGACCTCACCCAGTAGTCTTGGACCGATCAAAGCCCATCTAACAGAACTTGGGAAGGAGGTAGCACCACTGGGCTTTGCTCTGGACCAAACCCAAGCCGAACTTCATCGTGTGAAGCTAGAACGAAATCTCCTTTGCGAGAAGTTCAAACTGATAGAAATTACTACCCGTGCGATGTTGGCCGAGCCTCCCTCAGATTCTCTCACCTTAGCACACCTTACACTTAGGTCCTATGCTGGTGTGATAAAGGGATATGTATGGAGACCGTAACTGACTTGTGTAATACTTTGTTTTAAATAAAAATTGGGATTTCTTCTTATGATGAAGTTTATGAATTTTCAAATGACCGGATAAATATAGTATACATATTTTTGATGAATTTTAGAAAAAGGATATTTTAAAAAAAAATTTATGTAAACCTTAAATAATTAAAAATGTGTAATGATTTTCAAAAAATGGTCTTCTACAATTATGTTCAGAACGAAATTTAGAGTCTAATAAGATCAACTTAATTTTTGATGAATAGTAAATTATGAATAGTGATTTTATTCTTATGATTAGTAATGTGACCAAATGGATTAGTAATTTCACTCAAAGAAAGTTTTAATATAATTTAGACACCCAGATTAAGTAATGTGATTCAATAAAATGGGTAAATAACGGTTTCATAAATTATTAGTCAAGTATTAGTTTTTTCGAGTGAATAGTGTTTTTTAATTAAAAATTTAATTAAAAATAATTAGAAAATTATTTTTATAAAAAGGACTTTATTTTTGAGCTCAGAGCATCGATATTATGTTATGGTAATTTTTGGGGATTTTTCTGAAAAAAATGAATTCTTGATGAATAGTGTTTTATTTAAAAATTAAATTAAAAATATTTAGAAAATTATTTTTATAAAATGGAGTTCATAAATGTAATTAGAGCATTGATTTTTGGTTATGGTGAAATTTTGGGTTTTTTCTGAGAAAGATGAATTTTTGAGTGAATAGTAAAAATGCAGTTTTAGGGTTTCGGTATGTTTAATGACATCATAACTGTGTCATGATGATGTCCTGAGATATTTTAAGGGTTGTCCGGACAAACGAAGTTCTGGTGTCCTTAGCTCCCAAGGAGTCCTCCCAAGGTACCCCAAGCCCTCAAGGTCACAACCTTTGAGTTTTAAGAGTTATGTTTTAAGGTAAGGGATCTGACCTCTCTTTTTCTTTTCAAGTGATCTCTTTTATGTCATTTCTTTTATGCTCCATGTTCTTATGTTGGAGGATGTTCTTTTTTATTCATTATACTGTCCTTTTTATGTTCATATGATGAGATAACCCCTCTTACTCTCATCATTTCATTTTATGAATGTCTAAGTGGCGCCGTTAGGCTGCCGAAATTTTTGTAACAGATTCTTTCACCCTTCTCATTTTCAAGTTCTATTTTCTTGTCAAGTCTTTCAAGTTCCTTTTTATTATGTTGGGGTATGATCTCTATATCTATAATACTGAACCCTTATGTTCATATGATGAGAGAACCTATTTTTATCTTATCAATTCATTTTTGGTTGAAGTTTAAGTGACGCCGTTTGGCTGCCGAATTTTTAAGGGATTCGTCCGCCTTTCTCATTTTTCAAAGATCTACTTTCATGTCAAGTATTTAAAGTTACTTTTGTATTATTTTGGGGTATGATATCTATATCTATCATACTGATCTTTTATGTTCATATGATGAGATACCCTATTTGATCTCATCAATTCATTTTTGTTGAAGTTTAAGTGACGTCGTTGGGCTGCCGAATTTTCATAAGAGAAATCTTATTTTTGTCTTCCTTTAATGTTCTTCATTTCATATGGTATGTTTTCAAATATCATTAACATGTTCTTAAATCCCTTATATTCTGTCCCTCTACTGTTTTATGGGTCATTTATGAATGTTTGACCCATGTCCCCTCTCTTTTCAGTATTTTCTAAGACCCTGTAACGTAGCCGTTGTGCTGCAGAATTTTCGTCTCAAAATGCCTCTCTCTTTTTCTCAAAATTATTTTATGTTATTAAGTGACCACTCAAAGCTCTTATTTATACAGGGGTATTCACATATATATATAAAAAAATTATTTTAAATTCTGGGATTTACATACATGATACCCGCTTTCCCTTTCCGTGGGTTTAAAGTGATGTAAAGATCATGTCTTTAAAGCAGTTTTTAAAACGTTATGATTATGAAATGAAACCCATTTCTTTTATGCTATATTGGTTATTTATGAAATTTTTGATGATGATATATGTGGCTCACATGATAATAAAGGAAAATTTAAGGGTGCACCCTGATAGCGCTCCAATGCATTGGGTAATGATGTAACCACTAGAGATTACAATTTTCATGATATCTTGGTGAATAACCTTGGTAATTTTAAAATGACACCTTGGGGATGGACCTTGGTGATATGTTCATGATTTTCTATGTTAAATGATGTATCCACATCTTCAAGTTATGAAAAATGTTATTTTTATTATGAAATTCCTCATGATTTATTTCTCATGCCATAAAGTTCTTTTCTTGACCTTATTGAAGTATCTCAAGTTCACATGTAAAATGTTTCTCTTTTTTCCCTTACTGGGCCTTCTGCTCACCCTTTCATTTGTTGTATGTCCCCAGATTATGAGATGCAGTAATGAACCTAGGATGAACATAAGGATAAGCCTTTCAAGTGTTTAAGAAGAATGTTTTTTTTGTTTCATGTATTATGTTCCTGGTTTCCAAGACACTAAACCTTAAAGATCCTCAGTTTTGTGTAATGTAATGAAAGTTTATGTGACAAAAAAGGCGGGATGATATAGCAACAGTGCCCTCCGATTTCTGATCCTAGAACCCGCTTAAGAGTTCTTCTACTTTTTCAAAAAACCAATCATGCATGCTATTTAAAACTTAACACTTTTCGATGGATCATTTTGGACAATCCAATCCTCGAAATCACGTGCCGTCAGATTTTGCGGTCTCGAAATAATTCCATATAATTAAAAAAAATATAATAAAATTCTGAGACATCACAAGTTGGACCATTTAAGGTTCCAAGCTATGAATCAAAATTATCCTTTTTTATTAACTAGTTTCTCCCAAAACATGATGGAACAACCCCTTTAACTCCCCATAGGAATTTAACAACTCAACCCCATATTGATTTTAGAAATATTTTTTAGGTGGTTATAGAAAATCAGGGGCAACATGTTGTTTAATCAATCATTGATATCATCATGAAATTTTAGGTTGATTTTTATATCCAGCATTATATTGATTTGAAAAAGGATCGTTATTTCCTTCATTCCTAGATCAATAGTCCACAAACTGAGTGCTCTCATCATTCGGAATGGACAGATCAAAATTGGGATAATAGTTTTTGGTGTGATTGTACATCCCATAATGACAACACTGTTCTCTAAGAATTCTATCATCAACAATAGCAATTTTGTATTTATTTCATCTCATTGAATGACTCTCTTTCTTGTGCACTTGTACTGATATTTTTTAGAAATTTTATCAAAATTTTATTTGAGTTCATTAGTGGTTAAATTTGAAAAATATCAACCATAAGACTGATCAATGAGATTTTGATTGTATGGTGTAAGAGAATCGTAGAAGGTATCCATCACTTGATAGGGATCCAATTGGTGGTTAGGACACTATCTAAGAAGTTCTCGAAATCTATCACATGTCTCATGAAGAAACTCTCCCTCATGCTGAACAAAACCAGTTATTTTTGTATCTCACATTTATTTTGGTATTTCTAGGATAGAACTTTGTGAAAAAAGAATTGAGTAACTCATCCCAGGTATCAAAGATTTCATCATCAAGGTTCTGGAACCAAATCCTAGCCCTTCCCTTGAGGTAAAAAAGAAACACCGTCAACCTCGGGTCCTCACTCAACCCTCACCAATGTAGTTGTTGTACATAGCTATAAAAGTATCTGATGAAATCTAAAGAATCCTCTATGGTCGGGCCATTAAAGGATGGAAGCATGGAGATGTGTGATTGTTTGATCTTGTGATTTCTAGACCTAGGTGACACCCTTATGTATGATGGATTATGTGACACAGAAGACAGATGAAACTCTCAACCGTTGGGTCTCTCAGGGACATGGTTTTTAGGTTTTGGAATATTCATGTTCCTAGTTAGATTTCCAACTTCCCGAAGTTCCAGATTTTCCATTTGAATCTTATATTTATTTTTCTTAAGGGTTTATTATAAATTTTCTGAATAAAAATTCTTCAATCAGCCTTAGATGCAATATCCCTAATGTGCATGTACAAATGGTTTTACTAGTGAAAAACAACTCACAATAGTGAGTAAATGAACGGATTTTTTTTGTGAAAAAAAAATTCCCCATCTTTTTTTATGTGTTTTCTTTTTGTGAATTTTTATATTCAGATTTTTTTTGGAATGTTTTTTTTGATTTGGTTGCATGTGTCCTCCCCGCTAACAATGTCAAAATTTGATACTCGTGCAGTCATTGGCACATGAGTCAAATATAATTATTTTTTAAACCTACTTTACTATAGTGGAAGTAGGAGTATCAAATATATAGAGAAGGCGATAAAAATGTGCAACCAAAACAAGAAAAAACAAACAAAAATAAATTAAAAACACTGGAAATGTTATTGTGATGGTGAATGTGAACAAGAGAAATGAGAGAGAGAGAGAGAGTGACAATTGATGAAATTAAGGGGATCTGACCGTACATAATTAATTAAAAAATGATTTAATTGCTCAAACCGCAAGTAGTCACAATTGTGATGGTGATTGGGAAGAAGGTGTGTTGAAACACCTAACTTTCATTAGGTGATCTTCACTTTACAGTGAACTCTATTGAAAGATGATCGATCAACCAAAATTTAGGAAATGAATTGTTCATTAATGGAAAAGAGTGTCCTCATCTTTTTTCAATTTTTGATACTTCAGATGATGCTCAAAAGTTAAGGATTCACTATCGTCGCCCGTCGGTACTAAGTGTAGCTACTTACACTCATCAAGAATGAAAATAAATTCATTGTAAAATAATTGCAATGAAACAATTATAAAAACTAAATCAAATCAAATTAAGAATATCAATACCTTCCAATCCAATTCCCCGAAAGAAAATTAAGGTTTCATGTTCGCAAAAACAGAAACGAAAATATATTCATCGAAGTTCATCTCAACAGAAATACAGTAAAGAAGAGAGAAGAATAAAGCTTATCTGAAGATAAAACCACGGATCTCCTGCTCCATTTCCACTGGTTCCTCCTCCTTAGAAGCTCTCGCTTCTGGCTCTTGAATCTGATTTTATCTCCCATCTTCATTTTGTGTTCCTCCGTTCTTTGTGGCATTGAAAAGAATACCTGTACATGAATTCCGACAACCAACAAAACAGAAATCCAGAGCGGACAACATTTCTTCAATTTTTCATCAGATTCGATTGATTCTTCATCTTCATCAATACTTCTACGAACTCAAAAAAATAGGAAATATGATTAGACACCAAGCGATGATAATCATTTCAATTTTTCAACCCCAGACTTGGCTTCAACTAAGTCTTACTTTGGGAGGCATCTTCGAACAATCTCTGATGAAAACTGATGTGATTGGATCATCTTCTTTAACCCAAAATGAAGCTCATCTTGGGAAATCAAGTTGTAATTTGAGGCTTCAATGGGGAATTTGAACAAACAAGTAATGTGCGCTTGAACAAAACCTCACAATAGTATTCCCCATTTTTCATCCTTTGAACCAACAAACCAACGTCATACAACAAACACAAGACTACATCTTCTTTAGTATCCCAAGAATCAGCTACCAGAAATTCCAAATCTCATCAACTTCTTCGAACATGGTTTCATCTTCGCAAAAAAACATGGCTACCTGAGTCAGCTTCATTTGTCTTCAGCTAAAATTCGTAGTTCTTCCTACTTTCCTCTTCGTATCTCAGTAGATACTCATGGAAATTTGCAGCTAAAAGGAGCTCATCCTCTCCCTAATACCAACACTCCAGAATCACACCTTCCTCCTTAGCTTCGGGAACCGTCTTCTGTTCAGTCAGATTCATCGACGGCTCGTACTCACTTCCACTTCGGTCTCGCTTAGCCAGAACAGCTTCATCAGATCTTAGAAACGATTTTTGTCTTACCCTTTATGGAACTGAAAATCCCAAAACCTTGATCGTTGATGACTTCAGGGATCTTCTTTGGCACACTGCAACTCATATTCAACAGCATCGAAAATCATCAAGTGTAGAATCATCGGTAATCGAAACGTCGAACTCGGGTAGCGCTATCTTCAACAGAGACGGCGTCGAGATATCTTCCTCAGCCTCGAACGTTCTTCATGATCTGTAAAGTAGAATTTAGGTGCAATAAAACTCTGGCCACCGAACATTCGACCATCATCTTTATCAAGATCTCATCGTGTCTCTTCGTCAACAGTGTAGAAGATTCGATCAGACGATACAGTTCAGCCATCGTCCTCATCAAACTTGCTCGGCCTCGTTTATGGTTTGAGCCCTAGATTCATCTTCTTTAGAGACAAGCTTAACAAAATAAATCAGGACCATTGTCGAAATTTGGGATTGGTCAGCTTTAAGGGTCACTTGAAATAAAATTCTCTCACATGAAATTATCTTGCATGCGGTCCTAAAATAAAAAAATTAAAATTTTAAAGAATTTAAAATAATTAAATAAAAAATAATTAGAAAATAAATTAACATCATAAAATAAAATTTCAAAGAGAAAACAAAATAAAAATAAAATAATTGAAAATAAAATTGAAATAACATTAATGAAAAATTGGAAAAAAGATTAAATTAACTAAACACCTAGAATAAATAAAAACAATTAACATAAGACTTAGAAAAAAAATATAAAAAGAATGAACAATCGATAATGTACACATAAAATTACACATTTAAAAAATGAATTCAAAGATTTATTATTTCAACAAAAAATAAAAAAACTTTATAATTAACCAATTTAAAAAATAATTTAGCATTAAATAAGCAGATTATATGCGAAAAGAGATGTGGAAAAACACATGAATAAAGGCCACATCAACCCCCAAATTCAAGTTGGTGAGAGGAGGCACTTAAAAGGGCCTTCATGGTAATTCTCTCTCTACATAAAAATATTGCAGAGCCTCCAATATAAAATCCTTTGTAAAAGACTCCAACATAAAGTTTTTTGTGAAGGACTTCTATGAATGTATTTCCTGAAGAACTCCTATGAAAGTGTTTCATGGATGTCCGCTCACGAGACTCATTCACAAACCCGTAGCCTCAAAATCCAAGACTTCTGAAAACATTACCCATTTGCATAGAACTCCAATTTTTTATGAAATTGGTGCTTCCTAATGTGCATGTTACCCTCTTTCCAATGGTCTAATTCCACATAAGATTTGACCACCAGTGTCCTACTTCTTGAAAAGATTCATTTTGTAAGTGTGTAAGCCTCCCTTTATAGAAAACCATCCCTTTTCACAAAACAAATCTTTCATGGGAATCTATTACATTATTGTAGATGTTTCCGAATTTGGAAAATCCCTCCACTGTGTAAGATTGGGTTTAGGATAACCCCTCACATGAAAGATTTCTCATTTGGAAAACTTATGTGTAAGACCCACATATGCCCCTTGAGTCGAGGTACTTCCCTTGGGGTTCTTCACAACACCTCAAGTTGTGATTATCCTCTTGGTTTCCTCATATTCATTGAGTCGATATTCTCCTCTTGGATTCCTTAAATTCCACGAGTTGAGATCTTCCTCATGGTATCCCCAAAACACATTGATCTTCTTATAGAATAAACTAGAAAGGGGTGATTATGTGTGATCCCACGCCAACTCATTTCTAGGTACCATTCACCTAGTATTACCAGTATTATGAATTTAAATTACGTAGCACATAGTCTTTATTACATGATGTTAAACTATATAGATTGGTCCCATCACATGACCTTAAATTTTGCAACTCAAACTACTTGAGTTTTGATTCTTGTTCCAGTATAATACATAGGAAACCTCCCTAAGGTTCTATCCCATCACCATTACCATATCATACCCCCTCGGGATATGGTATCTCCCAAACTTGACCATCCTTCTTATGTGATGAGCTTAAGAAACTAACCTTCTTATGTTACATGTATAATATTCCATATACGAGAAGAATATGATGTCCTAAATTTCCTTATATGATAAGAATAAGATGAGCCATCTCTCCATTCCTTTTTTGATGAGAATAAGATTCCATAATGGGATGACATGAGGAAGATAAAACAGCCTCATACCAGGTATAGGCCCCAACTATACCCCTTATATCTTGTTACCAAAGGATAGGATGAACTATAAAGGGAAGCTTATGCATAATTCCCACACAAACCGTTATTAGGTATCATCCACCTTGTAGTCCATTCCATAAGAATTTGAACTTCTTAGAAGATTTCATGGATGAAAAACCTTAAAAGGAATCACTATAGTCCTTATCCCGTGATCTTAAAAGGTAATACGTGGCCCGTTAAGTGGCATCAAACTACATCAGTTATGATTCCCTACATATGGATACATATGAAGCCCCTTTCATGGGACCAATACCAACTTCAAAACACCTTTTTCGTCCTTTAGTTGGTGCCCATTTCCTCCCTGGATATTTATAAAATTCAGAGTTCCATCCTATATGTATCTAAACCATATAGTGACTGAATACTTGTGTTAAATTATTGACATTATAATTCCCGCATGCAGTGTCCTCTTAAACACATGTTTTAGTCAATCAATTTCTTAAGGGAAACCTATATTATTACTTGGAAGGATTCACTCACCTTTATAAAACCTATAGTAGAGTCCAAGAGTATGCGATAACCCCCCCCCCCCCCAAAGAGGTGAGGTGAGCCCGACCTCCCATCCACTCAGCCAATGTGAAACCCAAAGCATCACTAGTCAATTCTCAGCATCCATATACCTTTAAAATTATGGTTTTAATAGACTCAAAACACATGGGTATAGGCCACATTATAAAAAAGACATGCCGGATTTTATCTTTACAAGTCATCTCTAGACCCCAATCTGATACAAATTTTTCAAACCCCCCCTGAATTTCTGAGTTTCGTCCTTGAATATATCCTTGATACTCAACATGAAATATATTCTTCTATAGAAACCTATCATATCCACAAAATTATCAGATGATATCTCATTTTAGATCAAAATAAATAAATTATGTAAAATATTTTTATTTCTACTTTTCCATCAAAGTGTCCTCTTTCATCTTCAAGGTTCGATTAAAATATGTTCTCTTAATACTGACACTTCAAATGGAGATTAATACCAATAGCAATACTACATCTATTTTCTATTATTCTTCTTATTGCGCTCATATACTTTCAATTCTAGATTCAACAAGATATCTCTTTCAATGCTCCAATATCAATTGGAACTTAGAATCAATCCTTGACACCACTTTCATTTTTCAGTGAAAACTCCCTATGGATCGTGTCTTTGGGAAAACCAATATCATTTCAACAATAGTTATAGAATTTAAATACATGTGGATAGGGAAACTTCTAGTTTCCTTAAGTTAAAGATGATGGTGATTAGTTATGGCCAAATATTTTCCCTTTATCCTTAAATTTGGAATTCTTTCTAAGATCTAAAATGATTTTGATATAATAAAATTTCTCTTCATTTTCCTTGATCATAGTATTTTCTTCATGGATCAAATTATAGGCTCTTCTTCCTTTGACACGCTTACCAATAATGATATCTTGATGAAGCTCCCCAAACCACACTCTGAGATTTAATGCTATAAGTAAAAACTTTACACATATGATTACATACCAAGTGAGATGACCTAAGAATAACACACATATATTTTAAATCTTTTTCATAATTTAAACAATTTATTTTAAAAGTTCACAAAATCTGAGAACCCAAAGGTTGAGTGTCTCTGGAGTTAGCTACACAATCTTTTTATTTTACAACAAGTCTTCAATATTTTCAACAAATAATATTCTCATACGAGACCCTTTTTCAAAAATCATAAATAATATTCTTCTTCATAACCCGGGGAATGTAAAAATAATAAAGGGTTCGGTTCATATGCTCAGAAAGGGTAAACATAAGAGATAACAATCGAAGATAATAAGTGAGCATAAGATGAACATGATTGTTTGAGAACATAATTAGGGTGAATGATCATAAGATAAGAAAACCATAACCAATAAAATATAGATTATAAATCATGAGTCATGTCATACAGATTTTAGAATAATATAATACATGAGTAATAGAAGCTTGTGATTCAATAATTATGATCCAAGAAAACATAATATAGGTATAAAAATGTGAAAAATACGTAAGCATAAAAAATCATATCATTATAAACATAGATAACTGTAATCTTGTCTACACACAATCTTGTGAACATATATACCCACAAATATATCCATATACAAACTTGAGAACAAATTTATCTTAAATCATTTCCACACACAATCTTGTGATCAATGTTATATGAAATCATGTCCATGCACAAACTTGTGAATAAAGTTATCCTCAATCATTTATGTGCACAAACTTGTAAAAAAATCTATCTGTAATGATGTCCATGAAAAAAATTATGAGATAAGATATTTGAAATCATGTACATGCACCAACATGGGGCCAAAGATATTCACAATCATCTCCATTCCCAAACATGTGAATAAATCTATCTGCAATCATGTCCATGCACAAACTTGTGAATAAAGCTATTTGTAATCATGTACATGCCCAAACTCATGAAAAAAGCTATCTGAAATCATGTCAATGCACAAACCTGTTAAAAAATATATCAACAATCATGTCCATGCACAAACCTATGAGAAAAATCTATTTATAATTATTTTCCTGTACAAGATTGTGGACAAAGATATATGCAATCAGCTCAAATAAATTTTTTTTGAATAATTTAATTCACAATAATGACCATGTAACCACTCATGAAAAAAGCTATCTACAACCATTTACATTTGAAAACCACTGAAAAAAGAAAAATGTAATCATGTTTATTCACAAACTTGTAAAAAATCTATTTGAAATCATGTTTATGCAAAAACTTGTGAACACTGATTCTACAATCATGTCCATGAAAAAACTTGTGAACAAAGGTTTCTACGATCATGTCTATACACAAAATTGTTATCTCATGGGATATAAAACTTTACCAAATGTATTGGGGGTTATAATAGACTTACCCATCATATAATAACCCATATATATGAAAATATTCATAATTCCACCATAGCTTAATTAACCCTTGGGAAATAAATAGGTTTCATGAAAATCTCTATAATACATTATCATAAGACCTCCAATGAAATAAGGTGGATGGTATTATTAGATTATATTCCCAATGAAAGATACGAAATATTAAAGGATGTTGAAATGTGGTAAAACAATTTTGTAAAATAATTTGAAAATTTCATTGGAAAATAAGAAGAAATATGTGGTGATTTTGATAAATTTTATTTAAAAAGAAAATAGTTTATTAAACAATGGGAATATAAATTAATTTGGAAAACCATGAAAACTTAGAGATGAAGTTTCTTAAAGAAAATTAATGAAGATGGTAAGAAAAATACATTCATGTGGAATTTTTTTTAAAAATATATTCCCTTTATACCTTCATAAAGAAGGTCAATGTCGACTGAAAATGCTTGTATAAAAAATGTTACAAGAATATTTATTTTTTAAATAATTTAAAGTACATTTAAAAATACCTTAAGTAATAATAGAATTATAGATAATTAAATATTTAAAATAAAATATATAATATTGATATAAAGGAGTATAATTTCCAACCAAAAATAAGAGATATGGTTAGCTCCACTTATAATCATCCTTTCAGTTGAATTGCGAACCAAAGGGGGTGAAATGGTAAGAATACATGAAAACCCTATAAAAATATAGAGTAAAGAGAATACATGGAGACTTAGTAATAAATAACATCAAATTACTATAAATTTATTCTAAAAAACAATCTCGATATCAAAGTTAGATTAGAAAATAAACCATTGTGACTTTGGTAACTCTTGAATCAAAATCCATTTAATTAATGAACGTGATATGGATTTTTAAATCCCATTTATTAGATGAAAAATATGGTAAAATAAATTCATTGGGAATTATATAAAAAACATAAATAAATAAGGTTTTATATGTAGAACATGTCATAATGAGAGAAAATTTAGATGAGAAAAACCTTGCAACTTTTATAAAGAATAAATCAAAATCCATTAAAAGAAAGAAAATGACATGGATTTGTAAATCCCATTAATTACACAAAAAATATAGTGAAATAAATTAATGTGTAGTATATATAACACATAAATAAATAATGTTTTGAATATATAAAATATCTCAATGATAGAAAAATGACATGTGAAAACCTTTACCTTTATTCCCGACTTCAAAGAAAGTACATTAACCTCTTTGATGAATTCTCCCTTCTCAAAGCAGGTTCCTTCAAAATGAAGGATTTAGTATTCCTTTTGGAAATAGGGGCTACCAAATATCTAAGAAGGATTTATTATAGGTAAATGGTCATGGATTCAAGAGAGTTTTGAAGGAAAAATGTGCTTTGTAAGGGTTAATGTGGTGTCCTTTTATGGGTGAGTTTTGATTGGAATTTCTATAAATATTCATTCCTTAATGTATAAGGTTTTCATTTTAAAAATAATGTGGATAAAAAGTGGAAAATAATAGAGATGGTACTTGTATCCCCTCATCCAAACAATTTAGAGATATGGTTTCCGAATAGTTTATGCCTTTATCACTTAGTTTAAGTCTTTTAACCTCATTTTACCTTTATAGTGGTAATTCAATTTTTACCTTATTAAAGTAATTTTAAGAAAAAAAATTAAAATTGAACTCCTTACCTAATTTTAATTTTATTATTAAAAATTTAGACTCTTTTTAATCTAATTCAAATTTTAAACATGAGAAAAATATCTTTTCAATAAGACTATAATATATATAGAAAAAACTACTTTTATAGAAAAATTAGTTTTTGAAATTTATGTATTTTTACTATTATTTCATATAAATTACTAATTATATGAGTGTTTATATAATGTTTTATAAATTATTACATTATATTCATAATTTAAAAGTGAAAAATTTAATTTATTAAGATAAAAATATTCAATACTTAAAAAAATTTTCTTTGAAAAATAACAATTTTTAACATTAAATAATTTTAACAAAATCCTATTAAAATTAATTATTCATTGTATAACCATTTAATTTTATCCCTCTATTGGTATTAAAATATTTATTTTAATTTTATAAATACATCAGATCATTCTTTAATAATAATAATAATATGCAGAACATAAAAATATATTTTTATAATAAAATATTTTAATCAAATATTATCTTTTAATTTTCCCCATATTTTTTATTACTTTTAAATTATATTATTTCCATTTTTTTTGAAAAAAATTACACAAAATTAATATAACTATTGAATACATGAATACCCAACAACTATATATTCAACAACTATGTTTCCAATGGTAATGTGTCCAATGACCATATAACTTATGGTCGTATTTCATTCCAATATATATATATCTATATATATATATATATCCTTAAATACATCACTAAAATTATTCATCGTATTCATTTACTTCTCTCTCATAATTTCTTTTATATTTATAAATTTTTTACTTCTTTCCGTAGCTATAATTGAAGGTATGATCTTAATGGAGAACAACAAGGATAAATATTTCATGTTTGTAGTCTTTCTATTAAAATTTTAATTTGTTAACCATGAGTTTTTGTTAATGGTTTTTTATATTATAATCTTATAAAGTATTAATTTTTATCTTACATTATAATATTTTATCTTAATAAAATATACCGAGGTTCATTTTAGTTCAGTGTTGTGTGGGAAACAATCTATTCAAAATAGTATATTTTTAAAAGTGAAATTAATACTCAATTCTTGGGGTGCTACATTGTACCTACTATAAAAACAATGAAATCCTTGAAATTTTAATTATCTCTCACTGATGAAAATATTTGAGGGTATCCAAAAGATAAACACGACTCAATATATAATTTCAAATGAGCTATCAAACCTACTATCTTAATTAGGACTATGAAATCCATCTTTTCTCACATAATAAACATATCCTAAAATTGAGATTCTCTTCAATAATTTGAGCTAAATTACCCTCATAATTAGGTATTAAGACCCATATAATGAATATAATTCTTATAGGGAGTTCATTTTCAACCTTAACCAATAGTTGATCATAGGTTGGATTGGGATATAAAATTTAATTTCCCTATCATAGCAATTAATATGAAATATATGTGGTGATATTCAATCCATGCCAAAAATGAAATCAGATTTATCTAAAGGGAGAATAATAATATTTATAGTAAGAAAATTCCTAAAAAATCAAATCAGAGAAGAGTTGTAGACTCATAATTCAATCATCGTCCCACTATGAATTTTCAATGATAATTCAATATATAATCATTGGGGTTGTGATTTAATTATCTTACAAAAATTCCCTTATATGAAGGAGTTGGTAGATCCAGGTTCAAACAAGAAATTTATTATTCTAAATTCGATGATGAGTTTATCCACCACCACTATATTTCTATGGATCACTTCAGCAGTTGTTATTTCATAGGCTTTCCCTTTGCCCCTTAGAGTGTGTGTGGTGCATTACATTGATCGTTATTTTCATTCTTCATATCACTTCGATATCCATGTGCTTAATGACCTTCTCCCCCAAACTTGAAGCATTTACCTATTTCATTGATGAAATCCCCATGCTTCTTCTTGCATACTTAACATATATAATGATTAATTTTATTTCCATCATGGATTTTATCATTTAATTTCTCCCAAAAATCTATTTCCCCTTCTAATCCCAAAAAATATAAGAGTAATAAAGGTATCTTATTTTCATTTCAACCTTTAGATCCCATAGAATAATTCCTTTACAAATAACAAAGTCTCTTATAGAAAACTTATTCTAGAGAGTTGGATTTAAGACACTAAAGAAATGATTGATTTTTCTTTCAAGGATATTGATGAAACTAGAAGTGTACCTTATAAGTCTTGTGAGGTTTTCTTAAAATGTACCAATGGATTCATCATACTTTTGTTTCAACTCCAAGAATTATCTCTCCAATTTAGTGTAAATATTCCAGGGAAAATATTAATTGAAAAAATACCTCATTAAACTCCTCCCATTTCATAGAGATGGATTCTTCCTTTGGCACCATGTTCGTTATCATATCCCACAATTCATCCACATCACCTTCAATCTGATAGACAATCAAGATTAATTTTTCATTCTATTAGCATTGAAGAATAGAAAATACAATTTCTTTTATGTTAATCCATTACTTAGTAATTAGAGGATACGAAGATCCACTAATGTATGGTATTCATTGAGGCATGAAATATTCAATAGTCTATTGCCCCATATTTAGTGAATTTAGGGGATCAACATGGTTTAAGTTATTATTCATGACCTGAGATAGAAGTTTCATAAAGGTTTTCACTCCATCTCTCATCCCATTTCATTGATAATTTATAAAAGCACCACATTATCCATCAGACTCATGGTTAACTTGGTTTATTTTGGTTCTAGACATTGACTAGAACCAAAAAGTTTTGTGTGAGTGTAAATCAATAATAATCAGAGTAAGAAATCACATGATAAGAAAAATCAATATGAATATTTCCAAAATTATGACACCTTCATTTCAACCAATGAAATTTTAGGTTCTTCCTACATCAATTTTTATTCAACATAGGATGTTTTTGGTTCTATCCTATTATTCTTTATAACATAATCCTAAAAAATAACTAAAACTTTTTTTGATAAAAACTAGAGATCCCTAAACCTGCACTCCCATATCTGATGATAGAAATACAAATTTTACACATATTATTTGATACCAAGTGAGATGAACCAAGCCTAACAAACATATATTTTATATCATTTTTCTAATTCAAACATTTTATCTCCAAAAATCACCAAATACTAAAACCCAAAGGTTTAGTATCTTGGAGATCAGATATGTGATCCTTTTATTTTTCAATAAGTCTTATAATGTAATACCCTTTTAGACACATCATATATAATACTATTTTTCATAACCTAGATAATGGAAACATAATAATGAGGTGATATTAGGTTAACTTTAAGGTAAAACATAATAGATAACAATTGAATATCATAAGTGAGAATAAGATGAACATGTGGGTAGGATAACACAATCAGGGTGCATGATCATAACATAAAAAAACTTAAAAACAATAAAAAATAGAACATAAATCATGATTCATGGAATAAGTATTTTAGAATAATATATGACATGAGTAATAGGAGTGTGAGAACATGAGTTAATAATCATGATCCATGAAGACATAACATAAGCCTAAGAATGTGGAATATTCATAAGCATATAAAATAATAACATTGTAAACATAGATATCTGAAATCATGTCCACACACAATCTTTTGAACATAGATACCTGAAACTACGTCCATTCAAAAACATGTGAATAAAGCTATCAATAATCATGACTATACACAAACTTGTGAAAAAATATATATGCAATCATGCCCATACAAAAACTTGTTAGAAAAGATATTTTTAATCATAGTCATGTAAAAAATTGAGAAAAAAGATATCTACAATCATGTACATACACAAAATGGGGAACAATTCTATCTATAATCATGTCTATGCACAAGCTTTTGAATAAAGATATATGTAATCATTTCCATGTACAAACTTGGGCATAAAGTTATCTACAGTCATGTCTACGTAAAAAATTGTGAAAAACGTTATCTAAAATCATGTCCATGAATTTTATTTTTTGAATAAATATATGAATAATCATTTCAAAGAACAAAATTATGAAAAAATCTATTCACAATCATGTACAAGAAAAAAAATTGAACAACGTTTTTGGAAATCATGTCAACGCATAAACCTGTAAAAAAAGAAGTTTGAAATCATATCCATGAAGAAACTTATAAAAAATATATCCTTAATAATTTATATACAAATAAATTTGAAAAAATATATTCAAAATAGCATCCATGAAAAAACGTCTAAAAAATTTATCCGTAATCATGTCCGCACACAAACTTATAAACAAATATATCCATAATCATTTCCATGAAGAAACCTATGAACAAAGTGATTTGAAATCATGTCCATGCACAAACATGTTATCTTACGAGATATAAAACTTTAACCAATGAATTGAGGGTTATAATGGACCCACATTCCACATAATGATAAAACTTACATATAAAAACAATCATATTTACATCATAGCTTAATTAACCCATGGGAAAGAAACATGATTTATAAAAACTTCCATAATACATTATCATAAGATATCAAAATAAATAAGGTTAATGGTATCATTAGATCATATTCTTACTGAAGCATAATAAACAATAAAAGATATTGACATAGATAAAAAACTTTAATAAAATAATAAAAAAATATCATTGAAAAATAAGAAGAAGTATTATTTTCTTTTGATAACATTTATTTTAAAAGAAAATAATTCATAAAAAATGAGAATATAAATTACATTATAAAACCATGAAAACATATAGGGTAATTTTCTTAAAGAAAACTAATAAATGTGGAGAGAATATGATTTCATGCATAACACTTTTTAAAAATATATTACTTTTACACCTTTGTAAATAAGGTCAAAGTTGGCAGAAAATGATTGTATAAAAAACATTAAAAGAAGATTATTTTGGTAAATAAAGTCAAGTATATTGAATAATACCTTAAGTAATCATATAATAAAAGATAATGATATTTATAAAATAATATAAATAACATGGACATAGTGGAGAATGATTCTTGTCCAAAAAATAAGAGATAACGTTGGCTCTACTTACAACGAACCTTTTAGATGAATTATGAAACAAAGGGAGGTGAAATGGTAAGAATACACATAAAAACACAAAATAATTATAGGATAATAAAATAGATTGGTTCTTAGAGATAAATAACATATAATTCCTACCAATGTAATTTTAAATATAAAAAACCATAATTTCAGAAGGAGATTAGAAAATAAACCCTTCTGGATTTGGTAAAATTTGAATGAAAATTCCTTGAATGAAAGAACATGATACTTCTTTCTTAATCCATTTAGTTACTTAAAAGATGTTGTAATATAAATTCATGGGGATGTATATAAACCACATAAAAAATAAAGTGGAAAATATGTAACATTACTCAATGAGAGAAAATTGAGATTAAGAAACCCTTATTACTTTTATAATGAACGAATAAAAATCCATTGAAAGAGAGAACATGATATGGATTTATAAATCCCATTAATTACATGAAAAATAAAGTGAAAGACATTAATGGGTTTGTATATACATCACATAATGAATGAAGTATATAAATATAGGGCGTGACATCCCAGACCTGGAAGCCACTTAGAGGTGCCTCGAGCCTGGTTGGCCACTTGGCCTCTAGCACATCTCCCTAAATGCCAGAGGCTGTTGACTAGTGTTGAGGGATTGAGATGTATCCATGGGGAGACTATTCCCTCATTACCATAGTGTATCACATCATACCAATAAGAAACATAAGTAAACAACATAATCAATATAAGTAAATAGGCAGTTGGCACAACAGAAATGGATTGAAGTAAGAAACAAATGAGCAACTGATAATGATATACAAAAGATGATGATGATATATGTCGTGTATCTAGAAAGCTGGAAAACATGGATACAAAGAATCAGAAAATATATGCTATAAAAAAGTAGCAAAAACGAATCCAAAAATTATCCTAAGAATCCCAATCTCTAGCTCGGTCATCTACTACCAGCTCCATCCTAATCAATCAAGCAATTAAGTGTCCAAAGCTAGATTCTTCCCTTTGTCAACACCTACATACATATAATATGCTTAGGTACCAATGATTCCCAAATAGGATGTGAGATAAATCTCAATAGGCCACCACCAATAGTGTCTATAACATCCTGTTCGTGTAATATAAACTGAAATAGTCTGCAAGCATGCATATATAAAAGTAAAGTAGTACAGTAATGTAAATACCCAAGTATCTTCTTCATCCCTTGGATGGTTTATGAACATGTAACCAATTCATTAATTAAGTAAATTATAGTTTTATATTTAATTCATGTGAGACATATCCGACATTGACATCACCTCTTGATAGTAATAGTAAAGGTTCCAAGATGTAATAAGGCAACCTGATGATAATAATAATTAAAGGGATCCAAGGAAATAACAAAGGAATCAAAGACCTCAAGGGTCAGTAAGGCCTTCGGGCCACCTCAAGGCCATTGGAACACCTTAAAGTGCAGGTGAAAACCAGACAACCTACAAGGAACAAACTTTGGAAGGTGGAGGATCAAGGAGCTTTCACCAAAGTAGAAGCTAAACGGATTACAAGAATGAGAGGGTACGACACCTGCCATCGGGACAAGACTGTGCATGCACGGGAAAGCCTAGCCGAACAGCCAAGTGAAGGCGGAGAGATGATTTCACGATGAAGATGCTAGGGAGGAGAAGTTCCAAGTAGTTAGTCTGGGTTGTATGTAATGTTTGAAGCCTACGTGAAATGAATTCCTCTAAGGCCTACGGGCCATGTAATAATTACGCCTACGGGCCTTGTAAGGGTTCCACGTCACCCCTTGAAATATGGATTATCAAAAATCAATAAAACATGAAGGCCTTTGGGACATTGGATGAAGGATCGCCGTCCAAGTAATTCCACAATAGTAGGATTTAAATGAGTCCAAGGAATACACCCAAGTTAAAATGGGATAAGTAATGGATAGGCCCAAGGATGTAACTAAGGCACCTCATGTCCGTCAAATCCACACTGGATCCAAGGAGTGTATCCAAGAATCGACAAAATCCTAAGCATAGGGGAGTGAGTCATAGAATCTATCTAGGGAGAGACTCCCAAAGTGGTTTTCTATTGTAAAGGGGGTGGTTTCCCCTGGTGCGGCCCTTGGGGGCGGCGGTGTTGACGAGGCATTGATGCATCCAGGTCTTGGAAGGCTATGTCCCGTGTGGGAATTACCCCTACCTGTTCATACCAAAGCATGAGGTCATCGATCACCCTTCACTGGATAATCTCTGAGGATGAGGTGGGGCATGGACGAATGATATCTAAATTCTCAGCAAATTTTTTTGCGGGGTTGGAGTTATGCGAGGTTGTCACATTTTTATTTTTCCTACCCTGGTGCCTGTGGGCACTGGGCTGCTGATTTACTACTATGTGAAACCTATAAGGAATGTGGGTCCAGCTGTCAGTACAGGTACCAAGAAATTGATTGCCAGGGAACCAACATCATCCAATCTTCCAAAGTTGGAGAGGTATTTGTGTTGACTATATCAAAGACCGAAGATTCCCAACTTCTAACTGCCCCATTTTCTGGTGAGTTCCATACTAAACCCACCATTTTCTTGGTGGGGTTTGGCGTCAGATATCTGGATCTGGTGACATTCTCATCTACTGATTTCCCAATGCTACAATTCCCCATGTTGAGGATAATAGTACCATTTTAGGTTCACTATTTTTTTTTCATAGACTTTCATCAGGGCATGCCTGCACATCAGCACAGATGCACGCACTGGATTTTTCTATTTCCCCACATTTCTAATTTCCAAAGTTGGGAGGCTTTCATCAATTTCAATGATGATGTATACTACTTGATCAAAACGGGGTGATGGTATGTTAGTTCCTCCTTTCATGGATTCATCCTTAGAGATCATATCCTAGTCTTGGTCTCCCTCATATATTTGAGTCATGTTCATGGAAATCATTCCTAGTGAAATCTATTTTTAGACACTGATTAATTACAATAATTCTGTCTTGACATACTTATTTCATCTTAATAGGGTAGAAACCTTCAGTCAGGAGAGTGCTCAAATTGGATATCGTTTGGAATATCTGGATGTTGGGAACATTGTTCACCTATATTCTTCCTCTTATGAGGGAATCTCATACAAGACATCTTAAGGTGCAGAACCTAAGGAATCTTGTGTTGATCACAAGGTAAGGATGCCAGTGGCATAAGTCTTACAAGTCTCTTTACCTCAGGCATCCCATGTTTTGCATGAGGTAGGTGTTTTAGGTCAGGTAATTTTTTTTATTTCCTATGGAGATGGGTCAAGACATCTAGTTGAGATAGATCAGATCATGATTTTAACATCTTGTGAAGAAAGGTAGAGGTTTAAATTCTTATAATGATAGATAGGTCACAAGTTTAACATCTTGTGAAGATGGCTTGGATGGGTTAGAATTCCCCATGGAGGCAGATCCGGGAGGTGTGTCCATAATAAGGAGCACCTAAGTTTACTATTGGTCAGAACACCCCATGAGATGGATTCATAAGGTTGATGAGAATGACCCTTGAGGCGGATCAAGGAGGTGTGTCCCTAAGAGGTAAGATGTCACACCTTGATAGCTTATCGATGGATTAAAATTCCTCATGGAGGTTGATTCAGAGGGTTGATCAGAATTCCCATTGAGGTGGATTAGGGAGGTGCATCCCTAGGAGGGAAGATATCCCACTTGGATAGTTTATATATAGATCATAATACCCCATGGTGGCGGATCCAAAGGGTTGATCATAATACCCCTTGAGGAGGATCAGGGAGGTGCGTCTCTAGTAGGGAAGATGTCACACCTAGATAGTTTACTAGTATATCAGAATGCCTCATAGAGGCAGATTTATAGGGTTGATCAAAACTCCATATGAGGTAGATCATGGAGGTGCATTCTTGGGAGGGAATATTTCACACTTGGTTGGATGGATAAAAAATCCCCTTTAAGTGGATCAGAAATGTTGATCAAGACACCCCTTGAGGAGGATCAAGGAGGTGCGTCCCTAGGAGGTAGAACCTAAGTTTACCATTGGTCGAGATTAAACCTTAAGGAGGCATATTACATACCATATTTAGAATATGGGGATCAAAAAATCACATAGTTCAATGTCGTAATTTAAGTTCATGTGATAGGACCGATCAATGATGTTTAATGCCATCCAGTAAGGACGCTCGTGTCACGAAAGGAGCATCAATGAGGGATGGTGTGGGTCTTACGCATTTAAGTTTCCATGATTGGGAAGGTGTGGGGATTGTGTGTGGGATATTATTGGAGGATCTCATTCCATGTGAGTCGCACATGGAGTTTCGCGTGGGTAGGATGCACGAACATCATCCCATGAAACTCATACATGGTGTATCCTATGTTTATCACATAGGGTAAGGCTACTATTTTACATCATGTTTTGAGGACGTTGTCATGTATTTTAACATGGTACAGATAGGAAATAGAGTTTAGCAGTTTTATATTATGCATGTTAGATGTGGGAAGAATCACTTCTTACCCCTAGGGCTTATGTGAGCACTGCTTATATACCTTTGGTAGGGAAATGGAATTGGAACTAATGTTTAGGAGTGGTCAATCACAAGGTCTATGTAAGATTCCCCGTGATTAGAGTCAAAAGGGGTTAGAGTACCCATGCTTAGAAGCAAAAGGTAGATTGAAAGCTCAAACCGCACTTAGGGTGAAGTGGGCGGACATGGGAGTGGGTGGCACTGGTCACATGGGGACTCAAGGAGTAGTTAAACAAGTCCCGAATTGGTTTAGGGGGCCCTGGTCACTCAACCTTCACGAATGAGGTTCAGTATAATAGATACACTATGTATAGGTCGATGAGAAGTGGTTCATGAAGATTGGATATTTGCGAAGGTGGTTCCTATAAGTCTTAGGGTCATCATGGGGGTTAGGGGCTTCGTGAAGGAGTATGCTTCGTGAAAAAGGGTGAGCCTGCCTCAAAGGGATGTCATGATTCATAGGGGGTGCTTTGCAAAGGATTAATGTTTCACGAAGCCTCAAGTTCCATAGTGGTCCTTCTTCCTTCGTGGAGGGTGTAGGCCTTTGCGAAAGTAATCTCTACCTTAGGTGGAGACTCTCAAGAACACATGAGAGTAGGTTTTTTGAAGCTCATGTACCTTGGATGATCAATTTTCTCTTCAGTTTTCAAATCCTAGGAGGTTCATGAATCATGAGCGATTTAGGAAGTCTAAAGATCAGGAACCATCCCTAAAATGTCGATATGAAGTGGGTATTTATAGGAAAGGGGTTTCATGAATATTGGAGGTGCTCATGAAGACTTACATGATTCTCAAATGGGAATTGCTCTATAAGTCCTAATTTCATTTTTCAAAAGACATCGTCATCCGTTCACACATTCAAGAAGAACTTCCCGACTATGTGTGTTGTTGCACGGAGGTACCATTAGGCCTTCACGCTTTTACGATGGAAAATATCTGCCAGGGAGCTTCACGATCTCTGATCGTTTCTGAAGCATACCCTTTGGTGGTATTTTGGGCTATTTTGTCTCGGATTCACTCTGAACCAGCCGTTCCATCCCTGACCATTCTCGTGACATTTTTATTTCAGCATCAACATTGTCTAGTCAATCTGAATAGACCCCCACCCCCATGAATGGTGAATAACAAGATTTTATTTAGGTAGCTAAGTAACCCTTAGGGGATGTTTTTATTCTCATATGAAAGGTCCCCTTTAACCCCATACACTATTTTCAGAATATGTGGTGGTAGTATCTCCATTACCAATGGTTATCTTATTCCCACAAGTCTTCATTTCTCATTGACTCATACATTCTTATGTTATGATATATTCTTTCTATAATCCAACTATCCAAGTAGATTCTAGTTCCTTTAATGATACACATGTGTGCATCGCACTCACTTTAAAAGAAATATTATGACACCCTTTTATTATTTTCTTTCATATCTAGGTGTGAATTTTCTGGGAAGAACAAATTCCATTAGTCGAGACACTCCTATTGGCAGCCCCAAAGCCCTATATTATGATTCTCTTATTTGAAAATTTTCATCATGTTTTATGTTCATCATTGGGTTTATCATTAATATCAGTTCAATTTTTCCCCTATCACTGGATATGTCACTTCTCTTTTGGTTCAATTTGTATGACCTTAAGATTTAGCCACTATTAGTTGATGTTTTACGGCATTAAATATCACCCACACATGTCCCTTGTTGTATTAACCTAAACTATATGACACTTGGTTCTTATCACATGACTTTAAACTACACGACACAATGGTCCATATTGTAAGACCTTAAATTTCATAGAGTGGTCTATTTTATATGACCCAATTACCTTAAATAAGATCCATATCTACATAAGAGTTCCTAGTGTATGGGATTTCTAGTTCATGTTGGGTCTTCTCCAATTGCCATGTAGTAGAGCAAAACAATTATATTTTCTCACATGCATGAGCCTGATCTACACAGAGACCCCTTACCTTGAACTATGTGTGGATTGATTTCTATTAATATAGGATATGTAGTGATGTTCTAAAAACCAATCTTAGGCCCATCTAAGTACCAAATTTCCACCTTTTCCCCAGTATTGATACCATTCCCAATTCATTATAAATTTTTTATATCGACTATACACTGGGAAAATATATACAAAAACTCAAATCTCAAATCCTTAGTACAACCATGGAGCATTTTATGTTTCTAATCCCATACCAGAATGAATATTCCCCTATTAAGAACTATGTGGGTCTTGATTAATATTCTTATAGGATACATGGTGATATCTAGATCTCATATCTTGGATCTACCTGAAAAATCCACTTTCATTCCATTCCCTTGACCATCCTAGCATTTCGGACAAATTAATTAATGTTGGGTTTTCTACCATTAACATCATTCTATGATATCAAATTCATCTACTTAATTATTTCTCTTGATGAAACCAAAATTCTATGGTCAATTATTCCTCTTTGTGGCCTAAATAACTTGAGTCAAGATTATCTTTTTGGTATCAAAAACCTTGATTTGAGATCCTCCTCTTTCTGAACAACCTATCATTGGTTATTCTACTCCGTAAGCTCATTGTATGTCCAATGAATGGAAAAAGTGCATTATATTACCTTATAATCAATTAATTTTAGTTATAAATGATTCCAATACTATGTGGGTAAATTTTTTGGCACCATAAAATGTGTTCCACTCACTTTTATGTTGAAACCATAATACAATCCTCATTCAGACTACACAAGTCAAGTGCTAGAAGAAATGTAATTATGTGAATGGAGAAGACCGAGATGGGTTCTCAATGTGCTTCATGATTTCTCATTCATCGAGAGATGGAAATTACTTAAAATAATTATCCATTCTAGTTTCATGGTGGTGAGTACCATCACCTAGGAATAGGCTATGTATATCATCCATGCTCACAAAAAGGGTGTTCAAAACCATGAAACCCATTTTTATTTGCCAGCGGCGTGATGATGGCGGTGATCAATTGTCTTCTATGGTTGGTGTCTCGGACAGAGCGCAATGCATGGATTGATTCGGTTTGAGGATTTTGTGATCTTTTTGAATTTGTAGGCTGGCTAATCTTCTAGGCAGTTTTTGAAATCTGTGATGGGAGGTGTTTGAAACTTGACTTGGGCGGGATAATTTCTTATATGTTTTTAATTAGTTGAAACTGTAAGGTTCACACTTACCCTTAAAAGTGTCTTTTGAAAATCCAAAAGATATTGATTGGCAGTAGGTATTTTAGCATAAAGGAAGAATGTCAAAGAGAGATTTTCCATAAAAGAAAGATGATCATTCATGAAAGTCCCATCCTTTATAGTGATAACACATAACTCCTTCATGGTCTTATAATACCTTCATGGTTGAGAATCTCTTTGTATAGAGATGTTTTACTTCATCTATGGGCATGTAAAATATTTATAATCAACTGTCATTTATGACATCGGCAAGGATATCCTTTGCAGTTATGAAGAATATTCATGGGAAAGAATCACTTTATAGAAAGATTAAAATAATACTTTTTGGAAACTTGAAATCTTCAAGAAATGGAATCCCTTTATGGTAGCATGTAGGTGACCATACATGATCATAGAATGTCTCCACAATTGGAAATCATTTTGCGAAAGTGAGGTGGCGATTCTTCACACTCGCGTAACTCATGGTGACCATGAACTTCTAATGAAATAGAATATTATGGGAATGTGGTTATATATAATTACCTATAAATACTCAAAATAAACATTAAGGGATAAGAACATCGAAGAGATGAGGAATATGATTTAAGGAGACTCTCTTCTTCTGTGGAATGGAGGTTGAGGGAATCATTTTTGAAGAATTTCATTTATGTTAAACCCCTCAGGTAACCACTGATGCTCATGAAGTTGTTGACATGTGAGTCAAATTTAATTATATTTAAAACCATCTTTAACTAGTATAATGGATGTAGGAGTTCATGAAGTTGTTGACATGTGATTCAAATTTAATTTTATTTAAAACCAACTTTAACTAGTACAATGGATGTAGGAGTATCGAATCCACATGGAAGGTGATAAACTATCATGACCAAAACAAGCTGAAAAACCATAATAAATTATAAATGGTTGAAATGTTATTGTGATGGTGAATTTGAAAAATATAAATGAGTGATAAAGAGGGAGAATATTGACAGTTGATGGAATTAGAGGGATCAGACTGTCTAGAATTAATTAAAAATTATTTATCTACTCAAACTAGAAGTAATCCCAATTATGACAGTGACTTAAAACACCTAACTTTCATCAGGAGATCTCCACAGTACATTGAACTCTCTTTAAAGATGACTGGTCAAACAAAATTCATGAAAATAATTGTTTAATGAAAAAGAGAGTTGTCATCCTTCTACAATTTTGGTAATTCAGATGATGCTCAAAAATTAAGGATTTGGTATCATCACTCATTGATACTTAGTACAACAAAGAAATTACACTCATCAAGAATGAAAAGAAGTTCAATATAGAATAATTTCACTTACACAATTATGAAAACTAAATCAAATCAAATTAAGAATATCAATCCTTTCCAAACCAACTCTCCTTAATAAAATTATTCTCGTATGTTAAAAAAACATAAATGAATGTATATTCAAGAAATTTCATCTGAGTAGAAATACAATAAAGAAGAGAGAAGAAGAAATATTCTCTGAATATAACTCCACAGATCTCCATCTCTAGCTGCACTGGTTCCTCCTCCGAAGAGGGTCTCGCTTCTAGATTTGGTACCTTCTCCTATCACCCATCTTATTTCTGTGTTCCTTTGATCTCTCTTTTTTTAAAAACAAAATTTGGATAGATTATTTTATTTTCAACTAATGTCATAGCCTCCCAACAATGCCTTTAGTGATAGAAACATGAAGGAATTTTTTTCCTCACCTTTAGCCACTATCTCAGCTGCTTTAGAAAACTCTCTCTTCTCAGATTCTGTCACTGCTCAAGGTTATATTAATTTTTCTCATGAAAGATAATTTTTTAGTATTAATTATTATTATTATTTATTTTTATTTTTTAATTTCGAACAACTTATTGTCCACATGTTAACCTTTTACTCAACTTACCTCTGCATAGATCCATTCATCCCCAACAACTTCGATAGAAAATGCATCTTCATTCGGTATAAACTCATTAGGGCATTGCAATGAACACCTACACAAGAATTCCAATGACCAACAAACAATAAATTCATAGAAAAAACACTTCTTTTCCTCCCAACAACGCCTCTAGTGATAGAAACATGAAGGAATTTTTTTCCTCACCTTTAGCCACTATCTCAGCTGCTTTAGCAAACTCTATCTTCTCAGATTCTATCACTGCTCAAGGTTATATTACTTTTTCTAGTGAAAGATGATTTTTTAGTATTAATTATTATTATTATTATTTATTTTTATTTTTTTAATTTCCAACAGCTTATTGTCCACATGTTAAACTTTTACTCAACTTACCTCTGCATAGATCCATTCATCCCCAGCAACTTCGATCGAAAATGCATCTGCATTCGTTATAAACTCATTAAGGCATTACAATGAACACCTCCATAAGAATTCCAATAACCAACAAACAGTAAATTAATAGAAAACAAAACTTCTTTTCCTCCCAACAACGCCTCTAGTGATAGAAACATGAAGGAATTTTTTTACTCACCTTTAGCCACTATCTAACCTACTTTAGGAAACTCTCTCTTCTCAGATTTTGTCACTGCTCAAGGTTATATTAATTATTCTGGTGAAAGATAATTTTTTAGTATTAATTATTATTATTATTATTTATTTTTATTATTTAATTTCCAACAACTTATTTTCCACATGTTAACCTTTTACTCAACTTACCTCTGCATAGATCCATTCATCCCCAGCAACTTCGATTGAAAATGCTTCTGCATTCGGTATAAACTCATTAAGGCATTGCAATAAACACCTGCACAAGAATTCCAATAACCAACAAACAATAAATTCATAGAAAACAACACTTATTTAATTTTTCATCAAGTTTGACTGATTTAGAATCTTCTTCAAGACTTCTACAAACTCAAAAAAAAAACCATGAAACAATCTTATACACCAAGATATGATAATCATTTCAATTTGTCGATCCAGACTTTGTCTCAACTAAGTTTTTGCTTCAAAAGTCAGATTCATACAATCTCATATGAACTTGAACAAATATGATTGGATCATCTTCTTCAACCCACAATGAATCGCATCTTGTACAAGCATGTTTTGATTTGGGTCTTCAATGGGGAATTCAAACAAATAAGTGGTGTGTGCTTGAACTAAACCTTGAAATCGTAGCGCAAGAGCACTACAAGGTACAATTATTTATCCTTCAAACCTATAAATAAACGTCATGAAGTAAACACAAGACTAAATATTATTTACAATCCTAATACTTGACTACCATAAATTTTAAATTTCATCCGAATGTGGTTTCAACTTCACGAACAAACATGGATACCTAAGTCGGCTTCATTTGTCTTGAGTTGAAATTCAAAGTTCTTTTAGCTTCTGTTGTTGTATCTCAGTAGATACTCTTCGAGATTTACAACTAAAAGTACATCATCTTGTTCTGAATACCATCACTTCAGAATCACACCTTCCAATTTTTCAAGAACCAGCTTCCGTTCATCCTGATTTATCAATGGATTGGGATCACTTCCACATCGGTCTCCCTTAGCTAGAATAGCTTCATTAGATTTTAGAAATGATTTTCATCTTACCCTTTACAGAACTGAAAATCCAAAAACCATGATCGATGATGGATTCAGGTATCTTTTTTGGCACACTGAAAATAATATTCAATAGCACCAAAAATAAACAAGGGTATCATCATCGGTAATCTGAATGTCAAACTCAGATATCACCATCTTCAACAGATGCAATGTCAAGATATTATCCTCAACCTCGAATTTTATTCAATATTTGTACACAAATAACATAGGCACAATAAAACACTATTCATCGGATGTTCAGCTTCCATCTTCAGTAAGATCTCCTTGAGGTTCTTCATCAACAATGAAGAATCTTCAATCAGATAATATAGTTTTCCCATCATCCTCATCAAAATTTCTCAACCTCATTTATGGTTGTAGCCCCAGATTTATCTTCCTTTGAAATGATCATAATAAAAGAAATTGGTACCTTTCTCAAGATAGTGTTTTAATCTCTTAAAATGGAAACATTAGTCTCAACTTCACATCATTTTTGAAATCAAGGATTTATCATCTTGATGATCAGCCAAGGTTGACTACAACTTCAATCGACTACCCATATTCAATTTGGTTGGTCATTTCATGCACTTCAATTTTAATCAACCCCTATGTATCAACTTCTAAGCCTAAGTGGTGGAGGAAACTCTCTTATGAATAAGGACAAATTAATCTTACACAGAGAGGATTGTTGACCATTAATCTTATGCACATAAGATAATTATTTTATGCAGGTATTGCCAACTTTTACTTACAAGGCACTTGTCAAATTTATCTTATAAAGATTCCTAAAGAATCACTTATGATCATATTCTCTTACATGAAATTATCTTACACACATCCCTATAATAAATAAAGTAAACGATTATAGATTTTAAAATAATTAAATACAAGATTATTAGAAAATAAATTAACATCATAAAATAAAATTTCAAAGACCAAAAAAAGAATAAAAAAAGATTTTAAAATTAAATTGAAATAACATTAAATAAAAATTGGGAAAATGTTAAATTAACTAAACACCTAGAATAAATAAAAACAATTAAAATTAACAATAAAAATAAAACTTAGAAATAAAACAATAAAATAATGAACAATCGATAGTTTACGCATACAATTACACATTTAAACAATAAATTCAATGATTTATTATTTCGATAACAAAAATAAACAAAAAATTATAATTATTCAATTTAAAAGATAATTTATCATTAAATAAATAGATTATACACTGAAAGATATGTAGGAAAACACATGAATAAAGGTCAAATCAAATTCCCCCACACTTATCATTTTTTTGTCCTCAAACAACCGATTAAGTAGACTGAGAAGTAGAAAATAAATCTCATGTTTGAAAAATAGAAATTACATAAAGAATTTATTTTCATAGTAATTTTACCTCATGGATCCTTTCAAATAGAAAGATGAATGGCCTCTTGAATTAAATTTTTTTGGTTAAAAACAGATTACTGTTTTACCAAAATGATTGGTATTTGAAAATTTTAGAGTGAATTTAACAAACTTCAATTTTCATCAAACTGGAAGTCCAATCATCTCTTTACCCCCAAGAGAACAGACTCACATAATTTAAGAACTCATAATAAATAGACGCACTCTTGGATGAGGTGGAGTTAAAATTTATTGGTGGAATAAATATCCAATAGTTAATTTATAAAGAATAAAATAATAAAAGATTAAGGAATTCAACCTAGATTAGGATTTTAAAAAATTAAAAACCATGGGTTGACTCCCATGCAATGCTAGATTCATAGTCCCTAGTCATGATGCCGAAATGACTGGAGTTTCAATGAAAAAAAAACGATTCTGAGAAGAGTAAAAGAGAAAAAAAGAATCAGAATACAAGGATTTACATGGTTTGGAAATAATCTCTACGTACACGGAGAGGCAGAAAATCACTATAATTCGGGATCACAATTTAAAGGGAGTTTTTCAGAGTTCTCACACACACACGCACTAAAACCCTAGCTCGAAAATGGGCTAATTTAGAGGACGAAACACTGTTCCACCAACCATTAAAAAGTTCGTTGTGCTACAGTGAAAGGCGGTTGGAAGTCTGCGTTGCTACAGTGAAAGGAGGCCACCCAAGTCAAAAGTACTACAGTAGATGCCGACTAGAAGTCCCAAGAGCTACAATACTATTGACTCTGAAGTCCGCACTACTACAATGTCTTGTCGGTGTCTATTGGTTAGCTCTCCTATAGTGGTCAGAGTTTCTACAGTACCCCAGAATTTGGGTTGAGGGCCTTCAGCCCCCGGAGTAGGGGTGTGTTGCCCCCTCCAACCCCCAACGAGCTCACCGTGGAGCTCGACCCGCGCATGTTGCAGGATGGTGCGCAGTACAAGCCACAAGCATTCAACCCAACCAGATCGGGCTACACCAATCCAACAAGTCAGACTCCTTCCCTTAAATTTATAATTATGATCATTCATAGGAAAGGTTTCATTAATGAACGTAAATTCATTTCTATTTTAATAGACCTCATTACACTCTTCCAACACCTTAAGAACGCGATCATCAAGCAAAGAATTTGTAAGCTCCATTAAAAACACAAAACTATGGTTGTTATCCACCACTATTACTAAGTCCAAATTACCAAAAATAGGACCAAAAATTAAATTTAACAACCCAGATAAAGATACAAGAGAAACAAAAAGGTTCTCAAGGTTTTCACCCACACTTTGGGCTTCCAATCACTGAAAAAAATGTGTAAAACCTACTACAACCTACTCAATTCCAAAAAGGACTGTAAACAAATCATCTTTTGAAAATGAAAACCCGAAATGATCCTATCTAAAGGTTTCAATTTCTTCATAAAAAATATATATTTTAGAGTCCTCAAAATACTCAAAAGAAGTGAATTTCTCAAAAATTGGTGGGAAATCATCATGTACAGGATCATTCACAGTAGGTGTGAAACTTTCCAGAAAAAAAAACTTTTTCAAGTTGAAATTCTTAGAGGGACTTAATCCACAACTTTATCTTATTTTATACACTTTAAAACTCTCCAAAATCAGATGTAAAACAATTATATTCAGCATCACACCACCCAGGAAGAAGAACAGGTTGCTCAGACTCATGATTTGGTTCATGGGAAGGGATTTTCTAAAAAACAGGTGGTTGTGAATGAGTAATAGATTGAGTGATGCTCTCTAGAATAAATATTTTTTCAAGTTTAACCACCTATTTGTTCTTAGTAAGGATTTACCTAAGTTTTCTCTCATGCATCCCTATTCTTTCATGCACTTTAGAGGATTCAGATTCAATAAAATTAACTTGAGAATGTTCATCAACTGATTCTTTGATTAAATCATCATAAGGGTAATGATTTTCCTTTCTAATTTCAGCTCTAAAAACTTCTTCAGCAACATCTTTAAATTTTCACCTTACAACAGGTGGAGACTCGTTAAAAACATGGAACTCTTCTTGATCGTCACCCGCTTAATGTGTTAGTTTACCATTTGAAACATATATGTTTTCCGTAGTGGTGGATAAGAAAGGTCTCCCCAGAATGATTGGAACTTGCTAGTAAGACTCCATTTCAAGGATAAAAAAATTAGTTGGAAGTGTTGGCTTTATTATATTAACTAACAGATCATCTACTCTTTCGTAAGGATAAGAAAGTGACCCATCATCCAACTATAAAGAAACAAATGTTGGATTTAATTCCCTAAGAGCCAACTTTTGAAAAAAGGAGTAAGGAATGAGATTGATACTAGCTCCTAAGTCACGAAGACAATTTATTCCCTCACTTTTTTCTATATTGAAATAAATAACAAAGCTTATAGGGTCTTTTAGTTTTGGAGGAAACTGTTTTTGAATAATTACACTAAAATCCTCAGTGAGATTAATGGTTGTATACTCTCCCCAATACCTCTTGTTGGATAAAAAGCTTTTAAGAAATTTTACATAGGATGAAATCTGGTTCAATGCCTCCATAAATGGAATATTAATATTGAAGGTCTTGAACATCTAAATTTTTTTCAAATAACCAGGTTCATCGCCCTTTTTAATTCTTTGGGGAAAAGTGATGGGATGGGCATAATTTTTCAAAATTGGTTGAGTATTCTCCTCATCCTCAAACCTTTCTTTCTTACTTCCCTCCTTAAATAATTCCCGCTTAATTTTCCTTTTTTATTTGACTTTTTCATGTGAATATTCACCAATTTTTTCATGTTGGTCCTTACTAGGAAAATTTTTAGATTTGGATTTTTCCAAAATTTAAACATCAGTTTCAACTTTTTCATCATTTTTAACTTTACTTGGTTGTTCATTAACTTGTTCTTGGGTTTGTAGGCCTGGTCTAGTGGTGACAACCATGAAATTCATTCTCATATTATGTTTTGTTGTGTTGGGAATCTTGACCTTGTCTCTACCTCCTAGATCTCTAGCATGTTGTGTCACAACCCGCTCCTCGGGGCCCGTGTTGTGACTACCCCAAACCCGCCTTCCATAGGTCAGGAATTGACGACTAGCACTGGAAAGGTGTATCATTTAAAAAAGAAGGTGTTTCCTTTAAACCTGTACAAACACACAACCTGAGAACACAAAAAGATGCAACCATGAAGTAAAACTGTAGTAGTAAAAGTGTGTACTGAAAGTAAAGGGGTCGGAATACAAACTCAACTGAGAATATACAACTACAATTGACAACAGAAAACAACTCCTGAGATCCTCCACCAAGGATCTTACCTAAAGGGTAGGTATAGCTCGTCTCCACAGCTATTCACGCCAACCATCACCATCGTCCACCATTAGGTCCTAGCTCCCGAGTCTCAATCAAGGTTGCTCGTCATCTGCACAAGACACAACAAGGTGCGGCCAAAGCCCGTGCAGGGGTGAGTATAACAATACTCAGTAGGGACCCCAAGACCCCGAAGGAATCTCAAAATTTCACAAAGGAAAACCACAAGAATGATCTCAATCACAAATCACAAAGAAAAAGACAGATCTTAAACCAAGTAAGGTTGAGTACAACGGTACAGATGATTAGCCATAAGGCTAGATCATCTTACTCTACCAAGAGGCATTGTTGCTGACCCACACAGGATCGATAGGTACTAATCTACGCAAGACCCACACAAGATTGATAGGTAATAACTCCCGCAATACCCACACAAGATCAATAGGTACTAACCCCCGCAAGACCCACACATGATCGATAGGTACTAACCCCCCGCAAAACCCACACAGGATCGATGGGTGCTGATTCACACAGAATCACTGGGTGCTGATTCACACAGAATTACTGGGTGCTGATTCACACAGAATCCCTGGGTGCTGATTCACACAGAATCACTCTGTGCTGATTCACACAGAATTGTTCGGTGCTGATTCACATATAATCGCTCGGTGATGATTCACACAGAATCGCTCAGTGAGGGTTCACATAGAATCGCTCTTCATTCTTCATGTCTCATCCAGACACATGATTCTCGCTCATAGTACACTTGTTTCTGGGAGAAACTGCTCATCAATCCATCGGTCGTATTTCAACCGGCACGAAGTCCAACTAATAAGTTACCCAAAGATCTGTCATGTTTTAAGGGTTCCAATGCAACAGACGACGCATCAACCGGACGCCCGGTTTGTAAGTTATATGCATTTTAGTACCGAGTGCCTAGTTGGATTCGGAATCGATCCAACCCGATCGTACTCCAACTTTCTCCAAAACTCTTGTGGAGTATTTCAAAAGGAATATCTCGCTCCAAAGATCTTAGCGCCAGAGATGGTTCGTCAAACAGACGTCTGGTTACCAAGACACGGCCTTTTAAGCGTATCTGGGCTTGAGAGGGTCCGGGTCTGGTCCGACCCGACCCAGCCCGGCCCGGCCGAGCCCGGCCCGGTTGGGCTGGATGCGACAGCTCATCCCACCGGCTGGCACGACCCACGCATGAGTCGTGCGGTCTGCCTTCCGAATGGCTCAAGGAACCGTTCGGCTCTTTAATTGGCTGCACCAGGTGGCACCGCATGCGTGTCTGCGAGACTCGCAGGGAGCGAGTCTCCTCACTTTGCCACGGCTTTGAAGTCACAGCCTACACCACCGCGACATGCGATGGTGCGCCGCCTCGCCATCATAGTGGTCGGCCCACACCGGCCGCCCCTTCGGTCCGTCATGGCACCTTCGGGTGCCGCCTTTCTTTCGCAGTCGGCGAGGGCCGGTCGCAGCCATCGCTGTCGGTGTCGGTCGCCAGTGCCATCACGCCAGTGCCGCGCCGGCGAAGCTTCCGCGGGCCATCGGGTGAGCTCTGGTGGTCCGTTATTCCTTCCGGATGCGCCTACGGCCCTCCCGGGATGCCGCCGTCTTTGCGTGCTTCCCGGTTTCCACTTTCCGTCAAGTTGAAAATCGTCCCATGAAGAACGCAATGAAAATCGAGCAGTGGAGGGTTCATGCCTTGTTCGTTTGGCTCGCGCCCTCCACATTAGCATCATAAAAAGTGGGAGTAATTTATACATCACATTAAAAATAATGATAAACCTCCTTCCAAACATAAACCCCTTCCTCGAAGATCGTTGGTGACCATTGTGGACGGCGGTGCTTCCACGTTCGAGGGTATTGCGGACGAAGGAGAAGGTTCGCAAGCATTGACGTTCATCGTCCGTCGCCCTTCGGAGCGATTCCGCAATGGGAGTTGTCAAATCCTTTGTTCTCCGTCGGTGGAAGGTGTCACGGTACTTTTCTAGAGGTTCCTCGCAACCGTGTCAAAAACCCATGCCCAAGATTCCATTAAATAGACAGGAGATTCGACCATGTCGCATGTCATTAATGCGGTTCATTTTTGAACCACATTTAATATTGCAACGTTAAGGTTACAAAGATGAAGGGTCAAGCCATTAAATTGCTTGAAAAATCATCGGTCCTACCACTGCCTCTCAACTGTTACAGAAAAGAAATAAAATAACTTTGTTAAGTTATTTTATTATTTTTTTGTAAAGTCCAAAAATTATCTTTTTCTCCCAACCTATTGCGGTCGAAGTGAAGCCTCCCTTGAGCGAATCCCGACGTTGCAGATTCAATTGTGCTCTCAGATTTCAATTCCGAACACCGGTTCAAAAGTTGAAAAACACTGCCTGTACGTTTACAGAACGTATCTTAAAAAAAGTTCAAAAATTATTAACAGTCACCCTCGACCCGCGTCGGTAGAGGTTAGGCTCTGCCTAAGGGAAAAACTCCCTCACAAGCTCAATTGTACTCTCGGATTTCTAATTCGAATTACCGTTTAGGAGTTATAGAATTTAACAATAAAATAATTGTTATTTAGTTATTTTATTTGCGGCCAAAAACTAACTTCCATTACTGGCCCGCGTAGGCCAATGTAAGGATCTACCTAAAGAAAGAATATCCTCACGAGTTCAGCGGTGGTCTCAGATTTTTAATCCGAGTCACCATTCGTGAGTTATAAGCATTTTAAAAATAAAATAATTTTATTTAATTATTTTATTTACAGTTATGCCATTTTCGGATTTCTCACTAGAGGTTTGCGCCGACTAAACTTAAGTCGCGTCTAGGGTAAACCCGCCATCCTAAACGCAATGGTTCTCTTAGATTTCTGATACGGGCACCCGCTTAAGAGTTATTCCACTTTTTCAAGAAAACCACTCATGCACGCTATTTAAAACTTAACATTTTTCGACGGATCATTCCAGACCCTCCAGGCCTCAGAATCACGTATCGTCAGATTTCGCAGTCTCAAAATAATTTCATATAATTAAAAAAAATACGGAAATTACAAGACATTACATTCTCCCCACCTTATGGATTTACATCCCCAAAAGCCAAAACAAAGGTAAATCAAACAAATGGGGGTACTGACCACATATCTGAGTCTCCCACTCCCATGTGCTCTCCTGGAGATTCTCGTGCTGCCAACAAAATCGCACTAGAGGAATCGACCACCCACAAAGGACATGCTCCTATCGATCCTCTATCTCCACCGAGAACTTCGAAAATGTCATCTCATCGTCAATGTATAGCCCACCCCAGTCGATAACGTGAGATGGATCATACATGTACCTCCTCAGATGCGACACATGGAAAACAGTATACACCTGGTGCATCTGTGGGGGAAGAGCTAGACGGTATGCCACCTCACCTACTCTGCTGAGGATCTAGAAAGGTCCGATGAACCTCGGAGATAGTTTTTCGTCGTAGCCAAACCTCTGTACTCCTCATCGGGGTGAGACCCGAAGGAAGACATGGTCTCCCTACTCAAACTCCAAGGATCTTTGTCTCCTATCGGAAAAATACTTCTGCTGGCTCTGTGCAGTATTCATTAGCTGTTGGATGATCTGCACCTTCTCTGTGGTAGCCTGTACCTACTCCGGACTCATAAGTGTTGACTCCCCTGGGTCTGTTCAGCATAGAGGTGATCTGCAAGGTCACCCGTACAGGACCTCAAACAGAGTCATGCCGATGGTGGAGTGATAAATGTTGTTGTACGCAAACTCCATCAGTGGTAGGTGATTCTCCCAATTGTAACCAAAAACCAGGACACAAGCACGAAGCATGTCCTCCACGGTCTGTATGGTCTGCTTCGTCTGACCATCTGTCTGGGTGTAAAAGTTGTGCTCAAACGTGCAAGAACCTGATGCTCAGCTTTCACTTGCTGACAAGTGAGGCATCGTGATACGAACTTTGCCATTGATTTTTTCATCTCTGGCCACAAGTACTGATGTCGGAGATCCTAGTACATCTTCACCACACCCAGATGTACCACCAAAGGGAATGTGTGGAAGTTCCTCAACACCTTCTCTCGTAGCATCACTGGTACCATGGTGTGTCCTCTGAAGAGGATGGCATGCTCCCCACCTTTATGAAATCCATTAGGAGCCTATCCTGGGGAAATCTGAGCACGTAGGACCTCGCAATCAACATCCCCAAGTTGCGCCTCCCTAACTCACTGAAGGGGTGGGGGAGTAACTGTCATAGACTAGAGGTAAGATGCTCCATCACTATCCACGAAGTATAACTGCAACACGACTAGCTACTTTGTCGCCTCACTAAGCAATTGTAGATCAGACCTCCTGCTGAGTGTGTCTACCACCACTGCCAACGCAGCCATCTCAGGTTCAAGTCCTTCTGTGAGAAGATATACCTGAGACTGTTGTGATCAAAGTAAACTGTAAACCGTTCTCCCCACTATACTCTCAACTCCCAGAGCTCCGCAGAATTCATTTGATATGATGTTGTAGATATTGGTGTCGTCCTTAGGTACAAGTCAATGCAGAATTCCCTCTCGTTGCAGGGAGGTAATCCTAGAAACATCTTTTGAAAGGATGTTCCCGCACTCTGTCACTACTGTTGGGAACTGAAAACTCAAAATACCTGTTGCCATGAGGGTAAGTTTGGTCGACACAATAGTGATTAGCTACAACCTCCTATGCATGAGTTTAACCTGTGCTGCTTGAGTTTCCTTTTTCTCCGATCAAGGAAAACCTCATTCCAACGTTGTAGATATACCACAACCTTTTTTCCTAAAACAGTCAATCTGAGCATGAACTGTAGAAGACCAGTCCATACCCAAACTAATGTCGTAAGGCCTAGATGCTGCCACCAAGAGGTTTCAACCGAAACTCTTGCCTCAAGGGACAGATCACACCGTCGAAATAAGTGTGATTATCGAGTGTCCTCCCAAAGGTATCTCTAGACGTAAGGGTCAAGTCAACAGTTTAACCGGAAACTTTAGGTATTGAACAAGATTAGTGACAAGAATAAATGATTACTACCTATTTCTATTAATTACGACAACTACTAGTAGACGCATATTGTACCTCGAATCCCCTTGGGTCATACTATTTAACTGCATGCAGCTACTCCCTTCCCCTGTCCTCCAGCTCCCTGAGCCCGATGCGGACCACATTGGGTGGTAGTTGTAACATGTCAAATGTATACCACCTCATGTTGCTCTCCTAGCTCCTCTTCCATATCTGATTTCCTACAGATTCATCTTTCCCTATAACTTCCTCTTCCTGAAACATTTTACACACCCGAGTCACTGAGACTGGCGTCAGTTTCTTGTTTTCTCACTGCTAACATTCACTGGCTATTTCTACTCAGCCAAAGAACATTCAACCAAAAAGGTTCTCTTTAGCAACCTAACATAAGTAGGAATGCACAGAGAAATAGTTTCGGCTCGGATGTCCCTAAACACCTCTCGCTCGGAGGTCCGAGCCCATAAGCATTGTTCGTATCATATTCATCGAGTACCTGGAAAGGTTGGTACACCTCGACGAATACTTAGCTACCGACATGTCGTCCTGCCGAAGCTGTAGAAGCTCTTGGAAACACATACCCCTTATATTTTTATGGCAAGATACCCCTTCACTTAGGAAGGTTCTCAAGCTCTGTCTACAGAAAAGTCACCTCATCGTAAGTTAGGGGTAATCTAAACTCTGTCATCGCCCTGCTGAGCCACGTAGAATGCTCACTGTCAGGGCCACCATCTGATCTATTGGTTACCTGGCTAGATGGCAACTCGGTAACCACCTCAGGTCAGTCCTTATCCACTTGTGAGTCAAGCTCACCTCGAAACCTGAGGGGTATCTTTCATTGAAACTCATGTAAGACATTGAACCTATATGTGTCCTCTACAGGTAGCGCCAGTAGTAAATGCTGACCAACGGGCAGTGGTATCGTTGGGACACCGCCTGAAGGTACCATCTCAGACAACAGTACCTGTACTAAAGCCTCATCACACTATGGACCATCCTCATGGTCAATGATTGGAATCCTGTATGTCTATCTGCGTGGAGGCATCTTGAAAGTGAATCAAGATGAACCACGATCAATAAGTTATAACTGGTGTGCTGACTCAAATAAATCAAAAAGAAAACAACATTTTCAAAACACATGCAACTAGTGTTTTCATGTACCGAGTCGAAAATCAGAATTCAGGGTCCTGGTGTATGGACACGTCGGCCGCCACACCAACACTGGACTCCCAGAACTGAAACCCGAACTCATGATACTTAACACTATTGCTCCATGGAAAACATAGTCTCTTAGTTCTTCTGGTAGAACCGACCGCCTTTGATACCACTTTGTCACAACCCGTCTCTCGAGGCCCATGCCATGAATACCCCAAGTCCGCCTTCCATAAGCCAGGGGTTGGCGACTAGAACTGGAAATGTGTATCCCTAAAACGGGAAGGCATTGCCTTTAAACCTGTATAAACACACAACCCAAGAACACAAAAAGATGCAACCAAGAAATAAAACGGTAGTAGTAAAAGTGTGTACTGAAAGTAAATAGGTCGGAATACAAGCCCAACTGAGAAGATACAACTACAACTGACAACATAAAACAGCTCCTGAGATCGTCCACCGAGGATCCTACCAAAAGGGTAGGTACAGATCGTCTCCATAGCTCTCCACGTCAACTGTCACCATCGTCCATCGTCAAGACCTAGCTCCCGAGTCTCAGTCAAGGTTGCCCGTCGTCTGCACAAGACACAACAAGGTGCAGGCGAAGCCCATGCATGGGTGAGTATAAGAATACCCAGTAGGGACCCCAAGACTCCGAAGGACTCTTAGAATTCCACAAAGGAAAACCACAAGCATGATCTCAATCACAAAGCACAAATCAAAAGACACAGCTTAAACCAGGTATAACTGAGTACAATGGTACAAATAATTAGTCATAAGGTTAGATCATCTTACTCTGTCAAGAGGCACTACTGCTGACCCACACATGATCGATAGGTACTAACCCCTGCAATACCAACACGGGATCAATAGGTACTAACCCCCGCAAGAACCACAGAGGATCAATAGGTACTAACCCCCGCAACATGCACACATGATCGATATATATTGGCCCCCGCAAGACCCACACAAGATCGATAGGTGCTGATTCACAAAGAATTGTTGGGTGCTGATTCACATAGAATCACTGGGTGCTGATTCGCACCGAATCGTTGGGTGTTGATTCGCACAGAATCGCTCGGTGCTGATTCACACAGAATCGCTCGGTGCAGATTCCCATAGAATCTCTCGGTGCTGATTCACACAGAATCGCAGGGTGCTGATTCACAAAGAAACAATTGGTGATGATTCACACAAAATCGCTCGATGCTGATTCACACAGAATTGTTGGGTGCTGATTCACACAGAATCGCTCAGTGCGGATTCACACATAATCTCTCTTCATTATTCACGTCTCAGCCAGACACATGATTCTCGCTCATAGTACGCTTATTTCTGGGAGAAACCGCTCCTCAAGCCATCGGTCATATTTCAACCAGCACGAAGTCCAACGAAGAAGTTACCCAAAGATTTGTCATGTCATAAGGGTTCCAACGCAACAGACGGCGCGTCAACCAGACACCCGGTCTGTAAGTTATTTGAATTTTAGTGTAGAAGGCCCGATTAGATTCAGAGTCGAACCAACCCGACCGTACTCCAACATTCTCCAAAACTCTCGTGGAGTATCTCAAGAGGATCGTCTCGGTCCAAGGATCCCAACGCCATAGACGGTTCGTCAAACAGACATATGGTTTGCAGGACACGACCTTTTAAGCGTATATGGGCCCGAGAGGGTCCGGGTCTGGTTCGACCCGACCCGGCCCGAACCAGCATGGACCGACCCGGTTGGGTGGTTCGCGGCGAGCTCGGCCCGATTGGGCGGGGCTGCGGCGGCTCGACCCACCAGCTGATGCGATCCACGCGTGGGTCGCGCGGTCCGCCTCCTGAATAGCTCAAAGAGTCGTTAGGCTCTTTAATTAGCGGAGACAGGTGGCATCGCCTTGGTGTCCGCAGGACCCACAAGGAACGGGTCCCCTCCCTTCGTCGCGGCTTCGAAGTCACGACCTACACCACTGTGGCGCGCAACGGTGCGCCGCCTCGCCATCACCGTGGTTGGGCCACGCCGGTCGCCCCTTCGGTTCTCCGGGGCACCTTCGGGTGCCGCCTCTCTTCTGCGGCCGGCGAGCGCCGGTCGCCGGTGCCGCACCGGCGGAGCTTCCACATGCCATCGAGTGAGCTCCTGTGGTCTATTCTTCCTTTCGGACGCGCCTACGACCCTCCAGGGATGCCCCCGTCATTGCATGCCTTTCGGTTTTCGCTTGTCGTCGAGTTGAAAATCGTCCCACGAAGAACGCAACGAAAATCAAGCGGTGGAGGGTACGGGTCTTGTTCGTTTGGATCGCGCCCTCAGTATTAGAATTATAACAAGTTGGAGTAATTTATACATCACATTAAAAATAATTATAAACCTCATTCGAAAAATAAACCCCCTACCTCGAAGGTCATTGGTGACCGCTGCGGACGACGGTGCTTCTACGTTCGACGGTATTGCGGACGAAGGAGAAGGTCCGTGAGAGTTGACGTTCCTCGTCCGTCGACCTCTGGAGTGATTCTACAACGGGCGTCGTCAAATCATCTGTTCTCCATCGGTGTAAGGTGTCGCGGTACTTTTCCACAGGTTCCTCATAGCCATGTCAAAAACTCATGCTCAAGCTTCCATTAAATAGACAGGAGATTCGACTGTGTTGCTTGTCATTAATGTGGTTCATTTATGAACCACATTTAATGTTGCAACGTTGAGGTTACAAAGATGAAGGGTCAAGCCATTAAATGGCTTGACAAATCATCGGTCTGGCCACTGCTGCTTAACTATTACAGAAAATAAATAAAATAACTTTGTTAAGTTATTTTATTATTTTTTATGTAAATTTCAAAAATTATCTTTTTCTCGTGACCTACTGCGGTTGAAGTGAAGCCTCCTCTAAACTAATCCCAGCGGTGCAGATTCAACAGTGCTCTCAGATTTCAATTCGGAGCACCGATTCCAAAGTTAGAAAACGTCGCCTGTACGTTTACTGAACGTACCTTAACAAAAGTTCAAAAATTATTAACAGTCACCCTCGATTTGCGTCGGTCGAGGTTAGGCTCGGTCTAAGGGAATCATGCTCTCGCGAGCTCAATGGTACTCTCGGATTTCCAATCTGAGTTACAATTTAGGAGTTATAGAATTTAACAATAAAATAATTGTTAATTAATTATTTTATTTGAGGGAAAAAACTAACTTCCACTGCTGGTCTGCACCGGACAATGTTAGATCTACCTAAGGAAAGCATACGCTCACGAGTTCAGCAGTGGTCTAGAATTTTTAATTTGAGTCACCGTTTGTGAGTTATAAACATTTGAAAAATAAAATAATTTTATTTAATTATTTTATTTACGGTTATTTCATTTTTGGGTTTTCTCACTGGAGGGCTGTGATGACTAAACTTAAGTCACGCCTAGGGTAAACCCGTCATCCTGAACGCAACGGTGCACTCAGATTTCTGATCCTGGCACCCGCTTAATAGTTTTTGCAATTTTTCAAAAAACCAATCACGCACACTATTTAAAACTTAACATTTTCCGACGGATCATTTCGGACACTCCAAGCCTCGGAATCACATGCCATCAGATTTTGCGGTCTCGAAATAATTCCATATAATTAAAAACAATATACAGAAATTCTGAGACATTACATGTTGGACCATTTAAGGTTCCAAGCTATGAATCAAAATTATCCTTTTTTATGAACTAGTTTCTCCCAAAACATGATGGAACATCCCCTTTAAATCCCCTTAGGAATTTAACAACTCAACCCCATATGGATTTCAGAAATATTGTTTAGTTTTTTATAGAAAATCTGGGGCAACATGTTGTTTAATCAATCATTTATTTCATCATGGAATGTTAGGTTGATTTTTATGTCCAGCATTATATTGATTTGAAAAAGGATCGTTATTTCCTTCATTCCTAGATCAATAGTCCACAAACTGAGTGCTCTCATCATTCTGAATGGAGAGATCAAAATTGGGATAATAGTTTTGGGTGTGATTGTAAATTCCATAATGACAACACTGTTCTCTAAGAATTCTATCATCAACAATAGTTCTTTTGTATTTATTTCAGCTCCATGAATGGCTCTGTTTCTTGTGCACTTGTACTGAGATTTTTTAGAAATTTTATCAAAATTTTATTTGAGTTCATTAGTGGTTAAATCTGAAAAATATCCACCATAATACTGATCAATAAGATTTTGATTGTATGGTGTAAGAGAATCGTAGAAGGTATCCATCACTTGATAGGGATCCAATTGGTGGTTGGGACACTATCTAAGAAGTTCTCTAAATCTATCACATGTCTCCTGAAGAAGCTCTCCCTCATGCTGAACAAAACTAGTTATTTTTGTATCTCACATTTATTTTGGTATTTCTAGGATAGAACTTTGTGACAAAATAATTGAATAACTCATCCCAACTATCAAAGATTTCATCATCAACGTTCTAGAACCAAATCCTAGACCTTCCCTTGAGGTAAAAAAGAAACACCGTCAACCTCAGGTCCTCACTCAACCCTCACAAATGTATTTGTTGTACATAAATATAAAATTATCTGATGAAATCTAATGAATCCTCTATGGGCTGGCCATTAAAGGATGGAAGCATGGAGATGTGTGATTGTTTGATCTTGTGATTTCTAGACCTAGGTGGAACCCTTATCTATAATGGATTATGTGACACAGAAGATAGCTGAAACTCTCTACCGTTGGGTCTCTCATGGACATGGTTTTTAGCTTTTGGTATATTCATGTTCCTATTTAGATTTCCAACTTCCCGAAGTTCCAGATTTTCCATTTGAATCTTATATTTCTTTTTATTAAGGGTTGATTATAAATTTTCTGAATAAAAATTATTCATTCAGTCTTAGATGAAATAGCCCTAATGTGTATGTACAAATGGTTTTACTAGTGAAAAACAACTCACAATAGTCAGTAAATGAAAGGAATTTTTTTTTGTGAAAAAAAATTTCCGCAGCTTTTTTTATGTGTTTTCTTTTTGTGAATTTTTATATTCAGATTTTTTTTGGAATGTTTTTTTTGAATTGGTTGCACATGTCCTCCCCGCTAACAATGTCAAAATTTGATACTCGTGCGGTCGTTGGAACATGAGTCAAATATAATTATTTTTAAAACCTACTTTACTATAGTAGAAGTAGGAGTATCGAATATATAGAGAAGGTGATAAAAATGTGCAACCAAAACAAGAAAAAACATACAAAAATAAATTAAAAACACATGAAATGTTATTGTGACGGTGAATGTGAACAAGAGAAATGAGATAGAGAGAGAGAGAGTGACAATTGATGAAATTAAGGGGATCGGACATTACATAATTAATTAAAAAATTATTTAATTGTTTAAACCGCAAGTAATCACAATTGTGCTGGTGATTGGGAAGAAGGTGTGTTGACACCTAAATTTCATTAGGTGATATTCACTGTACAGTGAACTCTATTGAAAGATGATCGATCAACCAAAATTTAGGAAATGAATTGTTCATTAATGGAAAATTGTGCCCTCATCTTTTTTCAATTTTTGATACTTCAGATGATGCTCAAAAGTTAAGGATTCACTATCGTCACCCGTCGGTACTAAGTGTAGCTACTTACACTCATCAAGAATGAAAATAAATTCATTGTATAATAATCGCAGTGACAAAATTATAAAAACTAAATCAAATCAAATTAAGAATATCAACCCCTTACAATCCAATTCCCCGGAAGAAAATTAAGGTTCCATATTCGCAAAAACAGAAACGAAAATATATTCATCGAAGTTCATCTCAACAGAAATACAGTAAATAAGAGAGAAGAATAAAGCTTATCTGAAGATAAAACCACAGATCTCCTACTTCATTTCCACTGGTTCCTCCTCCTTAGAAGCTCTCGCTTCTGGCTCTTGAATTTGCTTTTATCTCCCATCTTTGTTCTGTGTTCCTCCGTCCATTGTGGCATTGAAAAGAACACCTGTATAAGAATTACGACAACGAACAAAACATAAATCAACAGCGGACAACATTTCTTCAATTTTTCATCAGATTCGATTGATTCTTCATCTTCTTCAAGGCTTCTACGAACTCAAAAAATAGAAAGTAGGCTCAGACACCAAGCGATGATAATCATTTCAATTTTTCAACCCCAAACTTGGATTCAACTAAGTCTTAGTTTGGAAGGCAGCTTCAGACAATCTCTGATGAAAACTGATGTGATTGGATCATCTTCTTCAACCCAAAATGAAGCTCATCTCGGGCAATCAAGTTGTGATTTGAGGAATCAATGGGGAATTTGAACAAACAAGTAATGTGTGCTTGAAAAAAACCTCGCAATCGTATGTCCCATTTTTCATCCTTTGAACCAACAAACAAACGTCATACAACAAACACAAGACTACATCTTCTTTAGTATCCCAAGAATCGGCTACCAGAAATTCCTAAGCTCATCGAATTCTTCGAACATGGTTTCATCTTCGCGAACAAACGCGGCTACCTGAGTCAGCTTCATTTGTCTTCAGCTGAAATTTGTAGTTCTTCCTACTTGCCTCTTCGTATCTCAGTAGATACTCTTGGAAATTTGTAGCTAAAAGGAGGTCATCTTCTACCGAATACCAACACTCCGGAATCACACCTTCCTCCTTAGCTTCGGGAATCGGCTTCCATTCAGTCAGATTCATCAATGGCTCGAGCTCACTTCCACTTCAATCTCGCTTAGCCAGAAGAGCTTCGTCGGATCTTAGAAACGATTTTTGTCTTACCCTTTATGGAACCGAAAATCCCAAAACCTTGATCATTGATGACTTTGTGGATATTCTTTGGCACACTGCAACTCATATTCAACAGCATCAAAAATCAACAAGTGTAGAATCATCGGTAATCGAAATGTCGAACTCGGGTAGTGCTATCTTCAACAGAGATGGTGTCGAGATATCTTCCTCAGCCTCGAACGTTCTTCATGATCTGTAAAGTAGAATTTAGGTGCAATAAAACTCTGGCCACCGAACATTCTACTATCGTCTTCAGTAAGATCTCATCATGTCTCTTCGTCAACAACGTAGAATCTTCGATCATACGATACAGTTCGGCCATCGTCCTCATCAAACTTGCTCGGCCTCGTTTATGGTTTGAGCCCTAGATTCATATTCCTTTGAGACAGGCTGAACAAAATAAATCAAGACCATTGTCAAAATTAGGGATTTTTCATCTTGAAGGGTCACTTGCAATCAAATTCTCTCACATGAAATTATCTTTCATGCGGTCCTAAAATAAATAAATTTTTTTTAAGGAATTTAAAGTAATTAAATAAAAAATCATTAGAAAATAAATTAACATCATAAAATAAAATTTCAAAGAGAAAACAAAATAAAAATAAAATAATTGAAAATAAAATTGAAATAACATTAATGAAAAATTGGAAAAAAGATTAAATTAACTAAACACCTAGAATAAATAAAAAAAATTAACATAAAACTTATAAATAAAATATTAAAAGAATTAATAATCGATAATGTACACATAAAATTACACATTTAAAAAATGATTTCAAAGATTTATTATTTCAACAAAAAAATTAAAAAAACCTTATAATTAACCAATTTAAAAAATAATTTAGCATTAAATAAACAGATTATATGCCAAAAGAGATGTGGAAAAACACATGAATAAAGGTCACATCAACCCCCAAATTCAAGTTGGTGAGAGGAGGCACTTAAAAGGGCCTTCATGGTAATTCTATCTCTACATAAAAATCTTGCAGAGCCTCTAATAAAAAATCCTTTGTAAAAGACTCTAACATAAAGTTTTTTTTGAAGGAATTCTGTGAATGTATTTCGTGAAGAACTCCTATGAAAGTCTTTCATGGAGGTCCGCTCATGAGACTCATTCACAAACCAGTAGCCTCAAAATCCAACACTTCTAAAAACATGACCCATTTTCATAGAACTCCAATTTTTTATGAAATTGGCGCTTCCTAATGTGCATGTTACCCTCTTTACAATGGTCTAATTCCACATAATATTTGACCACCAATTTCGTACTTCTTGAAAAGATTCATTTTGTAAGTGTATAAGCCTCCCTTTGTAGAAAACCATCCCTTTTCACAAAACAAATCTTTCATGGGAATCTATTACATTATTGTAGATGTTTCCCACTTTGGAAAATCCCTCCACCGTGTAAGATTGGGTTTAGGATACCCCCTCCCACGAAAGATTTCTCATTTGGAAAACTAATGTGTAAGCTCCACCTATGCCCCTTGAGTTGAGGTACTTCTCTTGGGGTTCTTCACAACACCTCGAGTTGTGGTTATCCTCTTGGTTTCCTCATATTCATTGAGTCAATATTCTCCTCTTGGCTTCCTTAAATGCCACGAGTTGAGATCTTCCTCATGCTTTCCCCAAAACACATTGATCGTCTTATAGAATAAACTAGAAAGGGGTGCTTATGTGTGATCCCACACTAACCCATTTCTAGGTACCTTTCACCTAGTATTACCAGTATTATGAATTTAAATTACGTAGAACATAGTCTTTATTACATGATGTTAAACTACATAGATTGATCCCATCACATGACCTTAAATTTTGCAACTCAAAATACTTGATTTTTGATTCTTGTTCCTGTATAATACATAGGAAACCTCCCTAAGGTTCTATCCCATCACCATTACCATCTCATACCCCCTCGGGATATGGTATCTCCCAAACTTGAGCATCCTTCTTATGTGATGAGCTTAAGAAACTAACCTTCTTATGTTATATGTATAATATGCCACACATGACAAGCATATGATGTCCTACCTTTCCTTATATGATAAGAATAAGATGACCCATCTCTCCATTCCTTGTTTGATGAGAATAAGATTCCATCATGGGCTGACATGAGGAAGATAAAACGGCCTCCTACCAGGTATAGGCCCCAACTATACCCCTTATATCTTGTTACCAAAGGATATGATGAAATATAAAGGGAAGCTCATGCATAATTCCCACACAAACCGTTATTAGGTATCATCCACCTTGTAGTCCATTCCATAGTAATTTGAACTTATTAGAAGAGTTCATGGATGAAAAACCTTAAAAGGAATCACTGTAGTCCTTATCCCGTGATCTTAAAAGGTAAGACGTGGCCCGTTAAGTGGCGTCAAACTACATCAGTTCTGATTCCCTACATATAGATACATACGAAGCCCCTTTCATGGGACCAATACCAACTTCAAAACACCTTTTGACTCCTTTAGTTGGTGCCCATTTTCTCCCTATATATTTATAAAATTCAGAGTGTCATCCTATATGTATCTAAACCATACAGTGACTGAATACTTGTGTTAAATTATTGACATTATAATTCCTGCATGTAGTTTCCTCTTAAACACATGTTTTAGTCAATCCATTTCTTAAGGGAAACCTATATTATTACTTGGAAGGATTCACTCACCTTTATAAAACCTATAGGAGATTCCGGGAGTATGCGATAACCCCCCCCCCAAAGAGGTGAGGTGAGCCCGACCTCCCATCCACTCAGCCAATGCCAAACCCAAAGCATCACTTGTAAAGTCTTAGCATCCATATACCTTTAAAAATATGTTTTTAATAGACTCAAAACACATGGGTATAGGCCAAATTATAAAAAAGACATGCCAGATTATTTCTTCACAAGTCATCTATATACCCCAATCTGATACAAATTTTTCAAATAGATTTCTTCTTACATCTACTCAGGGTATTTCCACGGTTGACAGGGAAACAACCTTGTGAATCTTCATATCCAAAACCCCCATGAATTTCTCAGTTTCATCATTGAATATATCCTTGATACTCCGCATGAAATATATTCTTCTATATCAACCTATCATATCCACAAAATAATCAGTTGATATATCATTTTAGATCAAAATAAATAAATTATGTAAAATATTTTTATTTATACTTTTCCATCAAAGTGTCCTCTTTCATCTTCAAGGTTCGATGAAAATATGTTCTCTTAATACTGACACTTCAAATGAATATTAATACCAATAGAAATACTACATCTATTTTCTATTATTATTCTTATTATGCTCATATAATTTCAATTATAGATTCAACAAGATATCTCTTTCAATGCTCCAATATCAATTGGAACTTAGAATCAATCCTTGACACCAATTTTATTTTTCAGTGAAAACTCCCTATGGATCGTGTCTTTGGGAAAACCAACATCATTTCAAAAATAGTTATAGCATTTAAATACATGTGGATAGGGAAACTTCTAGTTTCCTTAAGTTAAATATGATGGTGATTAGCTATGTCCAACTATTTTCCCTTTATCCTTAAATTTTGAATTCTTTCTAAGATCTAAAATGATTTTGATATAATAAAATTTCTCTTCATTTTCCTTGATCATATTATTTTCTTCATGGCTCAAATTATAGGCTCTTCTTCCTTTGACACTCTTACCAATAAGGATATCTTGATGAAGCTCCCCAAACCACACTCTGAGATTTAATGCTATAAGTAAAAAATTTACACATATGATTACATACCAAGTGAGATTACCTAAGAATAACGCACATATATTTTAAATATTTTTCATAATTTAAAAAATTTATTTTAAAAATTCACAAAATTCGAGAACCCAAAGGTTTAGTGTCACTGGAGTTAGCTACACAATGTTTTTATTTTACAACAAGTATTCAATATTTTCAACAAATAAAATTCTCATGTGAGACCCTTTTTCAAAAAACATAAATAATACTCTTCTTCATAACCTGGGTAATGTAAAAATAAGAAAGGTTTCGGTTCATATGCTCAGAAAGGGTAAACATAAGAGATAACAATCGAAGATAATAAGTGAGCATAAGATGAACATGATTGTTTGAGAACATAATTAGGGTGAATGATCATAAGATATGAAAACCATAACCAATAAAATATATATCATAAATCATGAGTCATGTCATACGGATTTTAGAATAATATAATACATGAGTAATAGAAGCTTGTGATTCAATAATCATGATCCATGAAAACATAATATAGGTATAAAAATGTGAAAAATACGTAAGCATAAAAAATCATATCATTATAAAAATAGCTAACTGTAATCGTGTCTACACACATTCTTGTTAACATATCTACCCATAACCATATACATGTACAAACTTGAGAAATTTTTTATCTTGAATCATTTCCACACACAAACTTGTGATCAATGTTTTATGCAATCATGTCTATGCACAAACTTGTGAATAAAGTTATCCTCAATCATTTATGTACGCAAACTTGTAAAAAAATCTATCTGTAATGATGTCTATGAAAATAATTATGATAAAAGATATTTGAAATCATTTACATGCACCAACATGTGACCAAAGATATTCACAATCATCTCCATTCACAAACATGTGAATAAATCTATCTGCAATCATGTCCATGCACAAACTTGTGAATAAAGCTAGTTGTAATCATGTACATGCCCAAACTCATGACCAAAGCTATCTGAAATCATGTCAATGCACAAAACTGTTAAAAAATATATCAAAAATCATGTCCATGCACAAACCTGTGAAAAAAATATATTTATAATTATGTTCCTGTAGAAGCATGTGGACAAAGATATCTGTAATCATCTCAAAGAAAAAAATTGTGAGTAATTTAATTCACAATAATGACCATGTAAACACTCATGAAAAAATATATCTACAACCATTTACATTTGAAAACCACTGAAAAAAGAAAAATGTAATCATGTTCATTCAAAAACTTGTAAAAAATCTATTTGAAATCATTTTTATTCACAAACTTGTGAACACTGATTCTACAATCATGTCCATGAAAAAACTTGTGAACAAAGGTTTCTACGATCATGTCTATACACAAAATTGTTATCTCATGGGATATAAAACTTTACCAAATGTATTGGGGGATATAATGGACTTACCCATCATATAATAACCCATGTATATGAAAACATTCATAATTCCACTATAGCTTAATTAACCCTTGGGAAATCAAAAGGTTTCAAGAAAATCTCTATAAGACATTATCATAATCCCTCCAATGAAAGAAGGTGGATGGTATTATTAGATTATTTTCCCAATGAAAGATAAGAAATATTAAAGGATGTTGAAATGTGGTAAAAACAATTTTATAAAAGTATTTGACAATTTCATTGGAAAATAAGAAGAAATATGTGATGATTTTGATAACTTTTATTTAAAAAGAAAATTGTTTATTAAACAATGGAAATATAAATTAATTAGGAAAACCATGAAAACTCAGAGAGATGATGTTTATTAAAGAAAATTAATGAAGATGGTAAGAAAAATACATTCATGTGGAATTTTTTTAAAAAATATATTCCCTTTACACCTTTATAAAGAAGGTCAAAGTTGGCTGAAAATGCCTGTATAAAAAATGTTACAAGAATATTTATTTTTTAAAGAATTTAAAGTCCATTTAAAAATAACTTAAGTAATAATAGAATTATAGATAATTTAATATTTAAAATAAAATAAATAATATTGATATAAAGGAGTATAATTTCCAACCAAAACTAAGAGATATGGTTATCTCCACTTATAATCATCCTTTCAGTTGAATTACGAACCAAAGGGGGTGAAATGGTTAGAATACATGAAAACCCTAAAAATATATAAGGGAAAGAAAATACATGGGGACTTAGTGATAAATAACATCAAATTACTCTAAATTTATGCTAAAACAAAAACAATCTCGATATCAAAGTTAGATTAGAAAATAAACCATTATGACTTTGGTAACTCTTGAATCAAAATCCATTTAATTAATGAATGTGATATGGATTTTTAAATCCCATGAATTAGATGAAAAATATGGTAAAATACCTTCATTGGTAATTATATACACAACCTAAATAAATAAAGTTTTATATGTAGAACATGTCACAATGGGAGAAAATTTAGATGAGAAAAACCTTACAACTTTTATAACGAATAAATAAAAATCCATTGAAAGAAAGAAAATGACATGGATTTGTAAATCCCATTAATTAAAATAAAAATATAGTGAAATAAATTAATGGGGTAGTATAAATAACACAAAAATAAATAATGTTTTGAATATATAAAATATCTCAATGAGAGGAAAATGACATGTGAAAACCTTTACCTTTAATCCCGACTTCAATGAAAGTACTTTAACCTCTTTGATGAATTCTCCCTTATCAAAAAAGGTTCCTTTAGAATGAAGGATTTAGGATTCCTTTTGGAAATAGGGGATACATAATATCTAATAATTATTTATTATAGGTAAATTTTCATGTATTCAAGAGAGTTTTGAAGGAAAAATGTGCTTTGTAAGGGTCAATGTGGTGTCCTTTTATAGGTGAGTTTTGATTGGCATTTCCATAAATATTCATTCCTTAATGTATAAGGTTTTCATTTTAAAAATAATGTGGATAAAAAGTGGAAAATAATAGAGATGGTACATGTATACCCTCATCCAAACAATTTAGAGATATGGTTTCCAAATAGTTTATGCCTTTATCACTTAGTTTAAGTCTTTTAACCTCATTTTACCTTTATAGTGGTAATTCAATTTTTACCTTATTAAAGTAATTTTAAGAAAAAAAAATTAAAATTGAACTCCTTACCTAATTTTAATTTTATTATTAAAAATTTAGACTCTTTTTAATCTAATTCAAATTTTAAACATGAGAAAAATATCTTTTCAATAAGACTATAATATATATAGAAGAAACCACTTTTATAGAAAAATTAGTTTTTGAAATTTATGTATTGTTAATATTATTTCATATAAATTACTAATTATATGAGTGTTTATATAATGTTTTATAAATTATTACATTATATTAATCATTTAAAAGTGATAAATTTAATTTATTAAGATAAAAATATTCAATACTTAAAAAAATTTCTTTGAAAAATAACAATTTTTAACATTAAATAATTTTAACCAAATCCTATTAAAATTAATTATTCATCGTATAACAATTTAATTTTATCCCTCCATTGGTATTAATATATTTATTTTAATTTTATAAATACATCAGATTATTCTTTAATAATAATAATAATATGTAGAACATAAAAATATATTTTTATAATAAAATATTTTAATAAAATATTATCTTTTAATTTTGATCCATATTTTTTATTACTTTTGAATTATATTATTTCCATTTTTTTGCAAAAAATTACACAAAATTAATATAACTATTGAATACATGCATACCCAACAACTATATATTCAACAACTATGTTTCCAATGGTAATATTTCCAATGACCATATAACTTATGATCGTATTTCATTCCAATATATATATATATATCCTTACATACATCAATAAAATTATTCATCTTATTCATTTACTTATCTCCCATAATATCTTTTATATTTATAAATTTTTTTCTTCTTTCTATAGCTATAATTGTTGGTATGATCTTAATGGAGAACAACAAGGATAAATATTTCATGTTTTTAGTCTTTCTATTAATTTTTTAATTTGTTAATCATGAGTTTTTGTTAATGGTTTTTTATATTATAATATTATAAATTATTAATTTTTATCTTACATTGTAATATTTTATCTTAATAAAATATACCGATGGTCATTTTAGTTCAGTGTTGTGTGAGAAACAATCTATTCAAAATATTATTTTTTTTAAAGTGAAATTAACACTCAATTCTTGGGGTGCTACATTGTACCGACTATAAAAACAATGACATCCTTGAAATTTTAATTATCTATCACTGATGAAAATATTTTAGGGTATCCAAAAGATAAACAAGACTCAATATATAATTTCAAATGAGCTATCAACCTTACTATCTTAGGTAGGACTATGAAATCCATCTTTTATCACATAATAAACATATCCTAAAATTGAGATTCTCTTTAATAATTTGAGCTAAATTACCCTCATAATTAGGTATTAAGACCCATATAATGAATATAATTCTTATATGGAGTTCATTTTCAACCTTAACCAATAGTTTATCATAGGTTGGATTGGGATATAAAATTTAATTTCCCTATCAAAGCAATTAATATGAAATATATGTGGTGATAGTCAATCCATGCCCAAAATGAAATCAGATTTATCTAAAGGGAGAATAATAATATTTATAGTAAGAAAATTCCTAAAAAATATAATAAGAGAAGAGTTGTAGAATAAGAATTCAATCATCGTTCCACTATGAATTTTCACTGATAATTCAAGATATTATCATTGGGGTTGTGATTTAATGATCTTATAAAAATTCCCTTATATGAAGGAGTTGGTAGATCTAGGTTCAAACAAGAAATTTATTATTCTAAATTGTATGATGAGTTTATCCACCACCACTATATTTATATGGCCCACTTCAACAATTGTGATTTCATAGGCCTTCCCTTTGTCCGTTAGAGTGTGTTTGGTGCATTATGTTGATCATTATTTTCATTCTTCATATCTCTTTGATATCCTTGTGCTTAATGACCTTCTCTCCCAAACTTGAAGCATTTACCTATTTCTTTGATGAAATCCTCATGCTTCTTCTTGCATCCTTAATATATATAATGATTAATTTTATTTCTATCATGGATTTTATCATTTACTTTCTCCCAAAAATCTATTTCCCCTTCTAATCCCCAAAAATATAAGAGTAATAAAGGTATCTTATTTTCATTTCAACCATGAGATCCCATAGAATAATTCCTTTATAAATAACAAAGTCTCTTATAGAAAACTTATTCTAGAGAGTTGTATTTAAGACACTAAAGAAATGATTGATTTTTATTTAAAGGATATTGATGAAACTAGAAGTGTACCTTATAAGTCTTGTGAGGTTTTCTTCAAATGTACCAATGGATTCATCCTACTTTTGTTTCAACTCCAATAATTATCTCTCCAATTTAGTGTACATATTTCAGGGAAAATATTAATTGAAAAAATACCTCATTAAACTCCTCCCACTTGATAGAGACAGATTCTTCCTTTGGAACCATGTTCGTTATCATAGCCCACAATTCTTCCACATCACCTTCAATCTGATAGACGATCAATATTAATTTTTCTTTCTCATAGCATTGAAGAATAGAAAATAAAATTTCGTTTTTGTTAATCCATTACTTAGTAATTAGAGGATAAGAAGATCCAGTAATGTATGGTATTCATTGAGGCATGAAAGATTCAATATCCTATTTCCCCATATTTAGTGAATTTAGGAGATAAACATGGTTTAAGTTATTATTCATGACCTGAGATATATGTTTAATAAAGGTTTTCACTCTATCTCTCATCCCATTTCATTGATCATTTTGAAAATCACCACATTATCCATCACACTCATGGTTAACTTGGTTCATTTTGGTTCTAGACATTGACTAGAACCAAAAAGTTTTGTGTGAGTGTAAATCAATAATAATCAGAGTAAGAAATCACATGATAAGAAAAATCAATATAAATATTTCCAAAATTATGACACCTTCATTTCAACCAATGAAATTTTAGGTTCTTCCTACATCAATTTTTATTCAACATAGGATGTTTTTGGTTCTATCCTATTATTCTTTATAACCTAATCCTAAAAAATAACTAAAACCTTTTTTGATAACAACTAGAGATCCCTAAACCTGTACTCCCATATCTGATGCTAGAAATAAAAACTTTACACATATTATTTGATACCAAGTGAGATGAATGAATCCTAACAAACATAAATTTTATATCATTTTTCTAATTCAAACATTTTACCTCAAAAAATCACCAAATACTAAAACCCAAAGGTTTAGTGTCTTGGAGATCAGATACATGATCTTTTTATTTTTCAATAAGTCTTATAATGTAATACCCTTTTAGACACATCATATATAATACTATTCTTCATAACCTAGAGAATGGAAACATAATAATGAGGTGATATTAGGTGAACTTTAAGGTAAAACACAATAGATAACAATTGAATATCATAAGTGAGAATAAGATGAACATGTGGGTAGGATAACACAATCAGGGTGCATGATCATAACATAAAAAAATTAAAAACAATAAAACATAGAACATAAATCATGATTCATGGAATACGTATTTTAGAATAATATATGACATGAGTAATAGGAGTGTGAGAACATGAGTTAATAATCATGATCCATGAAGACATAACATAAGCCTAAGAATGTGGAATATTCATAAGCATATAAAATAATAACATTTTAAACATAGATCTCTGAAATCATGTCCACACACAATATTTTGAACATAGATACCTGCAACTATGTCCATTCAAAAACATGTGAATAATTCTATAAGTAATCATGACTATACAAAAACTTGTGAAAAAATATATATGCAATCATGCCCATACAAAAACTTGTTATAAAAGATATTTTTAATCATATTCATGTAAAAACTTGTGAAAAAAGATATCTACAATCATTTACATACACAAAATGGGGAACAATTCTATCTATAATCATGTCCATGCACAAGCTTTTGAATAAAGATATTTGTAATCATTTCCATGTAAAAACTTGGGCATAAATTTATCTACAATCATGTCTACATACAAACTTGTGAAAAAAGATATCTAAAATCATGTCCATGATTTTTCTTAAATAAATATATGAATAATCATTTCCAAGAACAAAATTATGAAAAAATCTATTCACAATCATGTACAAGAAAAAAAATGATCAATGTTTTTGGAAATCATGTCAACGCATAAACCTGTAAACAAAGAAGTTTGAAATCATATCCATGAAGAAACTTATAAAAAATCTATCCTTATTAATTTATATAAAAATACATTTAAAAAAATATATTCAAAATAACATCCATGAAAAAACTTCTAAAAAATTTATCCGCAATCATGTCTGCACAGAAACTTATGAACAAATATATCCATAATCATTTCCATGAAGAAACCTATGAACAAAGCGATTTTCAATCATGTACATGCACAAACATGTTATATTATGAGATATAAAACTTTACCCAATGAATTGAGGGTTATAATGGACCCACATGTCACATAATGATAAAACTTACATATAAAAACAATCATATTTACATCATAGATTAATTAACCCATGGGAAAGAAACATGATTTATAAAAACTTCAATAATACATTATCATAAGATATCCAAAGAAATAAGGTTAATGGTATCATTAGATCATATTCCTAGTGAATCATAATAAACAATAAAAGATATTGACATAGATAAAAAAAATTAATAAAATAATAATAAAATATCATTGAAAAATAAGAATAAATATCATTTTCTTTTGATAACATTTATTTTAAAAGTAAATAATTCATAAAAAACGAGAATATAAATTACACTATAAAACCATGAAAACATAGAGAGTAATTTTCTTAAAGAAAACTAATAAATGTGGAGAGAATATGATTTTATTCATAACACTTTTTAAAAATATATTACTTTTACACCTTTGTAAAGAAGGTCAAAGTTGGCAGAAAATGATTGTATAAAAAACATTAAAAGAAGATTATTTTGGTAAATAAAGTCAAGTATATTGAATAATACCTTAAGTAATTATAGAATAAAATATAATGATATTTTTAAAATAATATAAATAACATGGACATAGTGGAGAATGATTCTTGTCCAAAAAATAAGAGATAACGTTGGCTCTACTTACAACCAACCTTTCAGATGAATTATGAAACAAAGGGAGGTGAAATGGTAATAATACACATAAAAACAGAAAATAATTAGAGGATAATAAAATATATTGGTTCTTAGAGATGAATAACATATAATTCCTACCAATGTAAGTTTAAATATAAAAAATCGTAATTTCAAAACGAGATTAGAAAATAAACCCTTCTGGATTTGGTAAAATTTGAATTAAAATTCCTTGAATGAAAGAACATGCTACATATTTCTTAATCCATTTAGTTACTTGAAATAAATTGTAAAATAAATTCATGGGGAAGTATATAAACCACATAAAAAAATAAAGTGGAAAATATGCAACATTACTCAATGAGAGAAAATTGAGATTAAAAAAACCTTATTACTTTTATAATGAATGAATAAAAATCCATTGAAAGAGAGAACATGATATGGATTTATAAATCCCATTAATTACATGAAAAATAAAGTAAAATACAATAATGGGTTTTTATATACACCACATAATGAATGATGTATATAAATATAGGGTGTGACATCCCAGACCTTGAAGCCACTTAGAGGTGCCTCGAGCCTGGTTGGCCACATGGCCTCTAGCAAAACTCCCTAAATGCCAGAGGTTGTCGACTAGTGTTGAGGGCTTGGGATGTATTCATGGGGAGACTATTCCCTCATTACCATAGTGTATCACATCATATCAATAAGAAACATAAGTAAACAACATAATCAATATAAGTAAATAGGCAGTTGGCACAACAGAAATAGATTGAAGTAAGAAACAACTGAGCAACTGATAATGATATACAAAAGATGATGATGATATATGTCGTGTATCTGGAAAGCTGGAAAACATGGATACAAAGAATCAGAAAATATATGGTATAAAAAAGTAGCAAAAACGAATCCAAAAAATATCCTAAGAATCCCAATCTCTAGCTCGATCATCTACTTCCAGCTCCATCCTAAGAAATCAAGAAATTAAGTGTCCAAATCTAGATTCTTCCCTTTGTCAACACCTACATACATATAATATGCTTAGGTACCAATGACGCCCAAATAGGATGCCAGATAAATCTCAATAGGCCACCACCAATAGTGTCTATAACATCCTGTTCTTGTAATATAAACTGAAATAGTCTGGAAGCATGCATATATAAAAGTAATGTAGTACAGTAATGTAAATACCCAAGTATCTTCTTTATCCCTTGGATGGTTTATGAACATGTAACCAACTCATTAATTAAGTAAATTATAGTTTTATATTTAAGTCATGTGAGACATATCCGACATTGACATCACCTCTTGATAGTAATAGTAAAGGTTCCAAGATGTAATAAGGCAACCTGATGATAATAATAATGAAATGGATCCAAGGCAATAACAAAGGAATCAAAGACCTCAAGGTTCAGTAAGGCCTTCGGGCCACCTCAAGGCCTTTGGAACACCTTAAAGTGCAAATAAAAACCAGAAAACCTACAAGGAACAAACTTCAGAAGGAGGAGGAGCAAAGAGCTTTCACCATAGTAGAAGCTAAATGGATTGTAAGAATGAGAGGGTATGACACCTGCCATCGAGTCAAGACTGTGAATGCACGGGAAAGCCTAACCGAACAGCCATGCGATGGCGGAGATCTGATTTCACGATGAAGATACTGGGGAGGAGCAGTTTCAAGTAATTAGTCTGGGTTGTATGTAATGTTTGAAGCATACGGGAAATGAATTCCTCTATGGCCAACGAGCCATGTAATACTTACGCCTACGGGCCTTGTAAGGGTTCCACCTCACCCCTTGAAATGTGGATTATCAAAAATCACTAAAACATGAAGGCCTTCGGGCCATTGGAGGAAGGATCACCATCCAAGGAATTCCTCAATAGTAAGATTTAAATGAGTCCAAGGAATACATCCAAGTTAAAATGGGATAAGCAATGGATATGCCCAAGGATGTAACTAAGGCACCTCATGTCCGTCAAATCCACACTAGATCCAAGGAGTGTATCTAAGACATCCTGTAATAGTAAAGGAGGGATACAATAGTGTTATACCAGGCATCTACCACTAGATGAGGATCCGGTTCCAATGTGGGTCTCAATCAAGTCAACTGACATCCTTGAATCGGAATGACGTCCATGTGTTCTCAAGGAATTCCTATAGGAATCCATAATCTAACTTTAGTTTGACCACTCCTATAAATATTTCAAGGTCCATATATAATTAGGCACCTTACATTAGATTCATTTAATAATTAAGGCCATGTAATTAATCATACCTTTTATTAAGTTCACTTGGTTCAAGACTTTCCTTTCGTTAGTGTGATAAGGCTAAGGGAAATGAAACCATTTCATTAAATTCATATTAATTTAATATGTTTCACTTTGATACCTTCCATTAAACATGGAAAGTGGTTTTATGGATGTGAAACTAAACCATTGTATTACAATTCATTAGGCCATGTAATACGTATATACAATATATATGCAAATTGACAATTTAACTTTGATTAATCCAGTTGAAATACTTACCTTAGATGGGTCGAGTGATAAGCATAAATGTTACTAGTAATTAAAAAACCATTTAATTAATTAAACCCTTTCCTTTAAAAAGGTCAAGTCACATCTCACCCGAATGGTGGCGCAATTAGGCTCAATAGGCTACTGAAGAATAATTGGGGAAATAACCCTACTTGGGGTGGTTGACATTGTGGGCGTAACCACCAATGTTGAATAGTATATATGGAATGGGTCTTAGAACATGGTTCTAATGAATATAATAAATGCGTATTAATTAAATAGATGATTCCTAATAAAATCAGCAAGCCAACATGATAATTTATAAAACGATGAATCTTGGGGAGTGAGTTATAAACCACCTACCTCATAATCGTATGACTCTACTATTATCGTATCAGCCTCTAGTTTGTTATGGATTGGAAGAGGTCTGAAGAAAATTCTAACACCTTGAAAATTGGCCATATGAGCCTCCATCTAAATATCATCGTTGATAGGAATAAGAATGATGAAATATTAAAAGGGAATCAAGATCTTACCAACATGGATCTAACGAGACAAACATAATTCAAATTGAACTCCAGATGGATGCTTGATCTAAAATCCTAGATTAGATGGATTTAGGCTTCAAAAAGGGAGAAAGGATGGCCTCTGTCTGAAAAAGGGTGGTCATACATCCTATTTTTAAAATAACATCTCGGGCATTTACAATAAGTGTAAATTCTTTACACATTGTGTAAACATTGAGTTTTTTTCCATTTAGAAAAACCCTTACATGATGTGAAAGGTACGAGATAGGCCATTACATGTCATGTTATGATTACACATCATGTAATTGGCCTGAATACATCCTTCATCCTTCCCATTAACTTCTCTTCAAAAACAAAACAACTGTCCCATGGCCCAAATTTAGGGTCTAGACCAAAAAGAGAACTTTACAAAATCTTAAAGCAGAAATTAAAAGGATCCATACCTAAAGGATAAAACAGGTTATTACAGTCTCCCCCTTTAAAAGAACTTTTCCTTGAGTTCACCTTCCAAGGAAAGAGAAACACTTTATGAGAACAACTCTATCCACTGGGCATGTACATAAGCCTCTTGCTCCAAAGTCTCATCATGTACATGGTTGTGCTACCATAGAACCCATACTAGAGGGACAGACTAGCATCATATATCCTTTGTGTTCCTGTTAATGATGCATATAGGATACTCCTAAAAGGTAGCATCAACATCTAACACAACTTCCTCAGGATCAAAAGTGTGAGACCGTTCAGCATGATACTGGCGAAGCTATAAAACTTGGAAGATGTCATGCATGACATAGTAACTCTGAGGTACTAACCACCGATAGGTCATCAGACCGACTCTATCAAAGATATCAAACAATCCTATATAATGAGATGACAAATTCCCTTGACTTTGTATCCATCTATTCTCTAGCCTGGGTGATACCTGAAAAAAAAACAATATCCCTGACCTCAAACTCCATAGGTCATTAGTGGCAATCGACATTAGATTTATGTCTATAATAAGTAGTAAACATAAGCTTTTTGATCAGCTAAACCTATTATAAATTCTCATTCATAAGACGAGGACCTAGTAGGGATACCTCTCCTACCTATATCCAGTACATAGGTGAATGACATAACCTAAAATATAAGACCTCAAAAGGATCCATTTAAATCATCGCCTGAAAGAAATTATTATAGGCGAAATTGATGAGAGATATATGCTTCTCCCGAGAACTACAAAAATCTGGGACACATGCTCGATGCATTTCCTATAGAACTTATATCATCTGTTCTGACTGTCCATCAGTCTTAGGGTGAAAGGTTATGCAAAGAAGCACCTGTGTACCCATCGCCTTCTGCAACCCCTACTATAACCATGATGTGAAACAAGAATCCCTATCTGAAATGATAGTATAGGGTACCCATGTAGTTTTATGATCTCATGAATATAAAATATTCCCATATCATCCACTGAGAAAGTTTCTCAGATAGGAATGAAGTGGGATACTTTTGTTAGTTTTTCAATGACAACCCATACAATGTCACTACCTCGATAATACCTTGGTAAACTGACTACAAAGTCCATGAAAAAATATTCCCATTTCTAATTTAGAATTGAAAGTGGATATAACAAGACTGCAGGTCTCTAGTTTTCTGCCTTCACCAGCTGATATGTGGAACACCTAGTGATGAAGCTAGCTATCTGATGTTTTATCTCAGGTTACCAATACTAGCATCGCATATCTCGATACATCTTGGAGATACCAGGATGAACTACCCACTGAGAAGAGTGGGAATATTGCATCAACTCATCTCTTATATCTGTAGAAACCCATACATGTCCATGTATACAAAGTATTCCATATCTTTCTATATACCAATCCGAAGGTAGGACATTTCTGGAAATACTCTCATGGAGAACCAAATCCTTAAGATATAAAAATTGTATTCTCTTCACCTTCTCAAGGAGGGAAGTGGTAACTATCAAGGCTGAGAGATATGACTGATTGTGACTATCTTGAAATTATAGATTCATTTCAGAGAAGAGGTCCATTAATTTCCATTCATCACTGGATTCTTGTATAGCTTGTGCCTGACTTTTCTGACTCAGCACATCAGCTACCACATTTCCTTTTTTGGGTGTATAGGTAAGTTAAAAATAGAAGGACTGAAGATATTTGACCTATCTTCACTGTCTAAGATTCAATTCACATTTTTTAAAGATATATTTGAGGCTCTTGTGGTCTGTATACACCAAAAAGCACTCACCCAATAGATAATGTCTACAAAAACATAAGGTATGGAAAACTATTGTTAGCTCATGGTCATACATCAGATAATTTATCTCATGAGGCTTCAACTACCAAGATTCATACATAATGAATATGTCCACCTACATCATCATTTATCCTAGGAAGATGCTTGATGCATCGCAAAACAACATATAACCTCTTTTAGGATCTGGTAGAATCAGAATAGGTGCCGAGACAAGCCTCCCTTTCAACTCCAAAAAGGATTTCTCACACTCTTCTGACCATGAGAAATTAACACCCTTATTTGTAAGACTAGTAAGTGGTGAATTAAGGAATGACAATTCCTATATAAAATTCTTGTATTAACCATCCATCCCCAAGAAACTCTATATATCAAACATGTTCTAGGGAAACTCCCCAGATACTACATCACTAACCTTATTTGGTCAAAATAAACTCCTAATTTTGAAATAATATGACCCAGTAGGTGAAATTTTTTGATCCATAAGTGGAACGTATCAATATTAGCATAAATATTATTCTCTCTCAATGTACTCAGAATGATATCAAGGTGTTTATCGTGGTCACTATGAGTGTGAGAATACATCAATATGTCATTCATAAATACTATTAAAAAGGAATATAGATAGGGATGAAACACCCTATTCATTAGATCCATGAAAACAATGGGTGTGTTCATAAGATTTAACGATATAAAAAGGTACTCATACAGATTATACTTTCTATAGAAATTTGTACGAGGTATGTCTGATGGTCTGAATCGCACCTGATGATAGAATGATCTCTAGTTGATCATAGAAAACACCCTAGATCTTCAGATATGGTCAAATAGATCATATATTTGAGGTAGTGGATAATTGTTATTGACCATAAGTTGGTTCAACCATCTATAATCCATGCGTAGATGAAGGGTCCTATCTGCCTTCTTGGAAAAAAAGCATGGGTGTACCCCAAAAGGAGGTTCTATTTCATATAAAACCCTTTGCCTATAAATCCTTTAACCACCACTTGATCTCATGGAACTCTATAGGTTCCATATTGTATGGAGGAATGAAAATTGGAGCTTCTCCTAGAATGAGATCAATCGTAAACTCTACCTATATCTCAAGAGGTAAGCTATAAAAATCATTGGTAAATACATCCTTAAAACAATATACTATTGGATTAAATTCAACTTGAAGTAAACCTTGATCATCCATGAAGATATTGTAAATATGTGAAGTCACTCCACCTAGACCATGATGATATGGTCTAGCTCTATTGGCCTATACATCCCACTTTCCCTTGTGTAGATAATTGCTTCTCCCTGGTGATGTAAAAGATACCTTGTAATGATAGCAGTCTATAAAAGTGTTATATGGAATCAACCAATCCATCCTGAGAATGACATAAAATACCATCATCTTGAGAACATAGAGGTCGTATAAGAAAGGGAAACTAACTATCTTAAGGGGATAGTCCCTACACTTTCATATTCCTTTTAACCATACTCCCAATGGTGTATCCAAGGTCATTACACCATAGTAATATTGAAGTTTCATCCCAAGGATTTCCATGATAGATAAGTAGATAAAAGAGTGTGATGTACCTATATCAAATAAAGAATATGATATAGTGGAGGATACTACAACAGTACCTCATACTGTAGATGGTCCTATATTCTGATCCTAAGGTATCGGCTGTAGTTCATGCAACTGACCTGATCCACCACCTTGTGCAACAGTTGGACTACCATGATCAAAACTACTCTGATGGCACTGCTGGTGATCAAGAGTCTGGCTACCACAACCATGAACTCATCGTTGGCAAGTACTATTGGTGCTACTCTAACTCCCCACCTGATACGGTGTAAAAGAACCTACCCTTGAAGGTGGAGATGGTCTGAAACCTCTTCTAATAAAAGTTGATGGAATGGTCCAGCAGAATATCTAAAGATTCCACATACGACTGCAAGCCTGACACTCCAGAGGGTACCTATCACATCGAGGCCTCAAGTTCCCCTATCATCCACATTGTTGGCACACCATGGAGCTATTAGTATGAGTACCCTGACTGCCACTACCCTGATAAGAAACATCTAGGGATCAGTTTCTACTACCAAAAGAACTACTGGTCAACTGTGACACTAGTCCTCTATGTATGGTATTATCTCCATGACTCAGGTTGTTCTCAGTGATAAGATCATGATTGACTATCTCAAAGAAGGTTGGAAGGAGAAAGATATACACCTAAGTCCAAATGGCATACACGAACCCATCCTTGAAGTGTCTAGCACACAAAAACTCATCAACATCTAAAATCGGTGCAAAGAACTGTAACTCAGTGAAACATGATGAATAATCCATAACTGAAATAGAACCCTACTCAATATCCATGAACTCTCTACCTTTTTCATCTCTCAGTATCCAAGGAAAGAACTGATCATAGAATGCAGTATGCAAATCAGCCTATATCATTCCCTAATAGCGACCATCCTGGGTAACTACATCCCACCAACACCTGGAAAAATCACGTAGCATGCAAGTATTAATCTTGGACCTCCACTCTCGAGTCATCTCATGATGATCAAAGATAAACAAGGTGGCCTCTAGCTAAGAATCAACAACCTATGGACCACCATACCCCCAAAAGGTAGGAAGATGATGCTACTAGAACTCATGGTTCAGATCAGCTATCATAGGTGCATGATTTGGAGCACCTTTCATGGATTGCATTAGACATAGGAAACTATCACAAACTTGAGCATCGGTTCCAAAATTAGGTATACCAGGCGGTGCCTCAAGTGTCACTCCTGGTGGTAAGGCTGGTAGCTCAGGGCCCACCACATCTGGAGGATGGTCATCACCACCTTCATGGTTCACGACATGAGGACATCATGGTGGCATTGGTCTAAAAATTCCACGTACACACATACGAACAAGATTTAAGTAGATAGATTACAAAACTAGAAGAAGATGAAAATAAGAAAAGTGGATTACTACCCATGGTATACTACCCAAACTACCCGATTAGAAGGCCAAATATCGGTAAGTGCTCAAATATAATTTAAAGGGGTTCTAGTATATGATGATTCAATAACACCATACCTCATCATTTATTGGTGTAAGAACCCAGATCTTCGTTTCCGATGTAGATCTTTGTTTTAGGTTGTTTTTGAGGAAAAAGGAAGAAAGGGGAAATTTTCTAAGTACATGCCATGTACTTTTGAGTACACACCGTGTACCCAATTTCCATAGGTAGCCATGTACTAACCATGTAACGGCCGAGTATAAGGTTATATAGGTGACTTGGAAGACCGCCTAAATTGGGATCCGGTTGAGGCTAGTATACGACGTGTACATTAAATGAACGCATTGTGTACTTTTTTTATTTGATTAATCGGTTCAAGGTCACGTATAATCTCCAGAACGCTCTTATTCTTACCATGTCTCGTACAGGAGAGTGATGTATGACCAGTAACTTTGAGCTCCTCCCATTCCTCCGTCCAAGCTATGATTGAGACACCACTGGGTGTGTTGGATTCCCATCGATGTGTTCTATCTTCCCCAAGAGTCTCTCTTACTGATTTCTTCTTTCTCTCAAGTTATCCAAGATTGAATTATTTTGAACTTTTGTAGATCTATGATGATCTAGGCCGATTCAAGGGACGATGTTCAAGAGTGTTCATCGTACAACATCAAGGTAGGTGGTTTGTACCTTACATTGATTTTCTTTTGATTATATATGATAAAAGTGACGAATACTCATGTTTAGGGTATTGTGTGTTTTGGATATTTAACCCTGTTTAATACCTTTTAGGGTGTGTTTGTTTGATAAAGGGTTATTGATTATGCATAAGGTTTATTACCTTGATTATAGGTGCATTTACTGTGTTTGATTGATTACGATCGTTGGGTCTAGAAAGCATGTTAGGCTTTCTTTGTTTTCCATGCCTAATGTTGTTAGGATGGAGTTACTGTTAGTTTGAGATGCATGTGATTCACATTGTGAAGTATGGTCAAGGGTAATTTACTATGAGATAATCCTAAGTTAGGGTCATTTATTTATGAATTATTGTTATGTTGACCTAGAGGTATTGACTATGAGAGCTTCCATGTGGTCATTGACTAGAGGGGTTAGACTGTGAGAGCTACCCATAGGTTCGTTATTAAATTAATTTTGGACCATAGGGAATTGACTACGAGAGCTTCCAGGGGCATTTTAGTTATTTTCTATTATGTAGACCAAAGGGGTATTGACCATGAGAGCTTCCCAAGTGGTCATTTTTAAATGTTTAGTGCTCTGCAGGACCAAATGGGTTAGACTGTGTGATATTTCCAAGAGGGTCATTATATTATTTATTAAATTGATAAAATATTAAACCAGAGGGGTTATACTATGAGAACTTTCCCAGAGTATTGTTTATTGAATGATTGTATGATTTTGAAAAGTCTGTCAAGCCAAAGAACAAGCTTGGACTCGGTCTTACTTGATTGTTTAGATAGTCTTTTGAGACATATGTGGTTACTACTATACATGGGGATATAGATATTAGTCCAGATCCAAAGGTTACATTATTAGACAGTTTGAATAATTAAATAAATGAAAATGAATCTAATTAAAAAATGTAGGATTGTTTACTTTTGAGTACTTACTAGTTTATTTCTCCATTTATACATATCACATGCTATATATATTCACTGATAGTTAGGCACATATATTTTAGTGGTTTCCTACTGGGATTCATCTCATACCCTATTTAGGTCATGATTTTGGGCCTAAATAGATTATATGGTTGTAGGTATAGATAAGGGAAAACACCCTTCTTCATAAGGTACTTGATTGCTATTGGAACTGGAGAGCATGGGACCAAGATGAGGCTTGCGATGATGTTGGAGTTTACTATATTCTATAATTTGATTTTAGTATTGTATTTATAGTATTGTTACTTGTTTTTATATTTTCCAAGATATATGTGACATGCATCATTTATTTATATATGCTGCAGTTTTTATTACTATCAGTCATTCGATGTTTACTTCTGTTGTATGGTATCACTACTTCCACTATTGTTTACTATATATTATTCTGATGTGAATACTATACTAAATATGGAATAGTTCCCCCATTATCACACCATGGCCCTCACTACTACTCCAAATCCTTTGGAATTTGGGGAAATGTGCTTGAGGTTATGTGACCAACCGGGTTCGGGGCACCTTTGGACGACAACCGGAACTGGGACATTACAAAGTGGTATCAGAGGAGTTTATTTTCTACTTTGTTTTACTATTTAGAGCCTATAGACCGAGATATGAAGGAATGGGTAGTTGGTAATAAGATGTGCCTGGAAGTAGCTAACTCGTGTACAGGGAAAAGCCAAGTTACCTCAAATATTGCAATTTTTATAGTTTGCAATTGTTATAGTTGATTTGATTTCACCATTGGGTGACACACTTGTTTTGTAATATTATGATTTATATCATTGTGGTTCTATTTTTGTTGAAACCTGATGAGATGAGGGTATTCCATCTCATGCATCATATAGACACTTGATAGGGATCACATTTCATGCATTCATGTCATGCCATTTAGGGGGAATTACAGATTTCATACTGTTGTGATAGATGTTGTGCTAGATATGCATGCTGTTGTGATAGATTCTGTTATATAATACCTACTATTCTGATATGGTATTAAAATTGTAAAGTTTCATTTTTATGAATGCTGAACTTTTGTCCCTGAGGTGTTATAGTCCCACTTGGATAGGAATTTGGTGGATCATGTTTGAACTTTAACTGAATTTTGTCAAGTTATGATATGAATAAGGATGCCAAACTTTGATTCGTGGGAGTATGGGATCTCACGAGTTGGAATTTGTCATGCCTTAGAATGTTTTTAAGTTTTTAAGGGTTCTCTAGAAGTTTTAGGGGCATACTATCTAGAAAACCAAATAACACAGCGTGTGGTGTTATGAACATAGGCCATGTGTTCTTCTATTTTGGAAGAAACAACTTTTCTTAAATACACGCCGTGTACTGAGAGTACACACCATGTAGTGATTGACTGTGTGACTGACTATGTGAGAAGAGACATGGGTTGATAAAACCTTGGTAGAATACACCGTACAATGGGAGTACACACCGTGTTGTAAGACCATGTATCTGGCCATGTGACTAGTGACACAGGTGGATGAAATTTGGATGGTACACGTTGTGTCTATCTTGTACACACCATGTAGTTATCAACTTTTTATCCAGTCGTGTGACCAATGACACGGGTGGAGGGAACCTAACTAGTACATGTCATGTATAGGGTGAACATTCCATGTAGTGTTACCTAGGAGAGAACCATTTAGTTCTAACCATGTAGAGGAACCTGGGAAGGAGGGAAAATGAAAGTACACACCATGACTCAAGAAGAATATGCCGTTTTTATGGGTGTTACAAGACCAGTTTTGGTAGAGGTAAACTCTATGTTAGAAGAATAAGGGAACACACTATGTAGTTGTTATACATGCCATGTAACCCTATTTTTTAAAACTTTAATGTTTCTTCTCTTCTTCCTTTCTTTAAATTCTAAGTAGTTTTCCTAGATAAACTTGAACTGAGGTGTGCGCTTGAACTTTTAGAGTCATGCTGCCAATACATCTTCTCGTTATATGATAGGTATAGGGTGATGGCCAGACACCAGAAAGGATATATTAGGTACTAACAGTAGATCCTCCCGTTGTTCCCGTTCTGGCACTAGCTGTTATATAGGACATAAGTGATGATGCATAGTTCTGTGAAGGATTTTTGTGGATGTTACAGACCTTTCAGGGAGCACCGCATCCTACCCCGTCTATGGAAGAGTTGACGTGGGTGTTCCAGTAGTATCATCCTCCCACTTTCTTAGGGTATGGAGGACCTTAGGCTATAGATTCATGGTTGGAGTCCATGCTTACTATCTTTTAGCACCTAGAGACACCTTCTGAGAGGAGGGTAAAGCTCACGATGTTTATGTTATGTGATTCTGCCAAGAGATGGTGGGATGTTATATCGTAGGTGGGACATCACCATGATATGGCTTGAGAAGAGTTTTAGAGGACCTTCTATGAAAAATTCTATCTTGAGACGTTGAGAGACAATCGAGCCCGAGAGTTCATGCATTTGTAGTAGGGTTATATTTCAGTGATGGATTACTCATCCCATTTTACTGAGCTTCAATTCTTTGCACCTATTCTAGGATGTGATGAGCTATATTTGTCTAGGATATTTGAGTATGGTCTTAGGTACGACATCCGATCACAAGTGAATGTTTTTAGGACGACTTCGGTGACAACTATAGTGAACTAGGAGCTAATTACCGAGTGCAATATAAGGGATTTGGGAGCTATGAGCCAGGGCGGTTCCGCATCCAGGGCTGGTACTCCTTCGATAGATAGAAAAAAGAACTACAGGGAGATTTCATGCAATGTTTCTTCAGGTATCCAGGTGGTATGATACCAGTGAAAGAAGAGTGGGCATATAGGACCGGATTTCCCGAAGGACCCAATTGAGTGTCAATCTTGTGGAAAGATGGGCCATCTACAACATTTTTTCCAGGTTTTTTCACCAAAAATGAGTGATACGGGTTTTTCTATGACTCCATGTTTAAAAGAATGACCACCAGTTTCTCATCAGTTAGAGAAATGGAATTCATTAATCCATTTAGGCTGAGGTGGAGGTCATGGTCATAGTATCCATTTATATGGTTTTCAGCAACAATAGGGTGGATCAGCTCAGGGTAGTCAGGAAGGCTCACAGGGCCACGGTACAGGTCAAACTTTTGTAGTGGAGAAGACCTAGTAGAAGCAGAATCCCGAACCTTTTATAGTTAGAGGTACGATTCTAGTTTCCTCACTTTTAGCTTCTTCTCTTTTTGATATAGAGGATTCCCATAGTTTTATATATGTTGTTATTGTAGAGAGACTTGGGATCTATCTCTTTAATTCTGAGGATGTTATTATGCTAGAAACTCCGTTGGCGATTAGGATGGCTAGTGTAAATCAGTGCAAGGAGTTCCCTCTTGAGGTTGGTGGGTGTCACCTCTTATGGGACCTCTATGTCTTAAAGATTATATGATTTGATGTCATTCTCATAATTGAATGGTTAGTCTATTTCCAGGACTTTGTTGACTGCTATCACCGTAGGGTGAGTTTCACGTCACCATAGGGTGGGTATTTTCTACATAATGGAGAATGGTATGTACAGATGAGTAGAGCTGGACCTGAGCATTATGGGTTAGGAGGAATTAAAGCCCAGATTTTTAGTTTATATCTGGATGACCAAAGGAATTCACAGATGGACTTTCCTCTAGTGGTGGATCATTTCAGAAATGTATTTCTAGATGACTTTTTTAGGTTTACCTCCGAAGTGGGAGGTAGAATTATCTATTGATCTTGTGCTAGGAGTGGCACCAATGTCCATTACTCCATATAGTATGGTTACATTAGAGTTACAGGAGCTCAAGAAGAAGTTATAGGAGTTACAGGAAAAGGGTTTCATCTGACCCAATACATCTCCTATCCTTTTTGCAAAGAAGGCAGACAATACCCTCATGATTTATGTGGATTATCAGAAGTTAAAATAGTTGATGGTCAAGAACCTATATCCCTTTCTAAGGATTGATGATCTCTTCGATCTACTTCGAGGATCCTGGGTGTTCTCGAATATTGACTTGAGATCCTGTTATCATCAGTTATGTGTTAGACCATTAGATATACCTCTTACAGCCTTTCGAAGCAGGTACGGTCTATACGATTATTTTGTTATGCTCTTCAATTTCACGAACACACTGACAATTTTTATGGCACTGATGAACTGAGTGTTCCATCTTTACTTGGATTCTTTTTTGGTAGAATTCATGGACGATATCTTGGTGTACTATCACACTCAACACGACCATGCTACCCATCTTGAGATTGTTTTAAGTACACTGAGAGAGAATCAGTTATATTCTAAGATCTCAAAATGACACTTTTGGCTGAACTATATTCACTTCTTGGGTCATGTTATCTCTGAGACAAGAGTATCAGTAGACCCAAAGAAAGTAACAGAAGTTATTTCCTTGGAGCATCCGAAGAATGTCTTTGAGGTACAGAGTTTTCTGGGGCTGGGTAGTTACTATAGGAATTTTATATAAGACTTTTCATGCTTAAAAGTTCCACTTAAAATCCTGACTAAGAAGGGTGAAAAGTACTTGTGGAATGATTCCTACGATTCATCCATTCAGGAGCAGAATGGGAGATTGAAATTAGCAATGATACTGATTTTTCTGGAGTCGGGTAAGAGTTACACTATTTACTGGGATGCATCAGGTATCAGGCTGGGAGTAGTTCTTATGAAAGGGTAAGGAGTCATTGAATAATGGTCTTGGTAGTTAATGCCACATTAGAGGAACTACCAGACACACAATCTTGAGTTGGCTGCAGTTGTATATGATTTACGCTAGTGGAGACATTATCTTTTGGGTGAGCATTTTGTGGTGTACACTAACAACAAAAATATCAAGCATATCTTTACTTAGCATGATCTAAATTTGAGACAGTGAAGGTGGGTTGAGTAACTTCCTTCTTTTGACTTTGATCTTTCTTATACACATAGGAAAGTCAATGTAGTGGCTGATGCATTGAATAGGAAGACTCAGATACAGGAAGTTCAGGAGGCCAACAACGAGTGGCAGTTTATGGATATTTCCTTTGATATGTATTTGGAGGTGCACTATATATAGGGGCATACATTCCTTTATTCTATAGCTATTACATCTAATTTACTGAATTGAGTGTGAATGAGGCAACTATTAGATTATAAAAGCCTAGTCCTATGGGAGAGCGTGTCAGGCGAGGACCCTACTCCTAGGTGGACCCTAGGAAATAATGAGATCTGGAATTTCCATGGACGTGTATGGGTGTCAAAAAAAATATGTGAGGATTTGATGCATGAATTTCATTCCTCAGTTTGGGAAGTTCATCTCAATTTCACCAAGATATATCAAGATCTACACCATCAGTATTGGTGGCCAGGTATGAAGAGGGATGTAGCTAGTTTTTTATGAGATGTTCCACCTGTCAGTAGGTGAAGGTGGAGCATCAGCAGCTGACATGGATTTTACAGAAGTTACCCATTCCCAAGTGGAAGTAAAATGATATCACAATGTATTTCATGAATGGATTACCGAGGCCATCTCAAGGAAATGATGCAGTTTAGGTTGTTGTGGATAGACTCACGAAGGTTTCACATTTTTTACTGATCAAGGAAACCTTCAGTGTTGATGATATTGGAAGGTCGTACATCTGAGAGATTGTACGTTTACATGGGGTCCCACACTCTATTTTTTTATAAATGGATGCTCGGTTTACTTCTCATGTATGGAAGTGACTACATATGGATGTGGTACATAGGTACTTCTCAGTACAACTTACCATCCCTAGAAAATTTTTTAGTCCGAGCATACGGTTCAGGTTTTGGAGGACATTCTTTGATCATGCATCCTAGATTTTTGGGGTTCTTAGGAGAGACACATAACCTTAAGTTTTCCTACAATAATAGTTTTTAGGAGACTATTAACATGACACCTTATGAGGCTTTGTACGATAGGCCATGTTGATCATCCCTATATTGCATAGAGGTGGGAGAGGAAGCTATGCTGGTACATTGTCTTGTCTAAGAGACCATTGAGTCGGTGGAGTTGATTTAGAAGAGGATGGATACTTGAAAGTCTCAGTATAAATCTTATGCTGATCGACAGAGACGACCCCTGGAGTTTGAGGTCGGAGATTAGGTTTTCTTACGTGTCACACCGAGGTTGGGGCACAAGAGGATTAAGAGTAGGGGAAGCTTTCACTGATATATGTCGAGCCATTTGAGGTTTTGGAGAGAGTCGGTCTGATTACCTATCGGTTGCAGTTACCTCAGAGGTACCAGTCTATGCATGAAATCTTATATGTTTCTCAGCTACGACATTACTTTTCAGACCCGTCTCATGTTTTCCAACCTGAGGAGTTTGAGTTAGAGGTTGATGCATCCTTCGAGGAGCATCCTATACAGATTTTGGATCACAACATGAAGGTTCTGCGTGGCTGTTCTGTTCCTTTGGTATGGGTGCTATGGAAGCACAAGTGTGTATTAGATGAGACTTGGGAGAGGGAGGCCGAAGTTTGATCATAATGGCCAGAGTTGTTTGAAGTTTCTTCTTTACCACCCTTGGAAAGGAAATTTGGGGACAAATTGCTTTAAAGGGGGAAGTTTGTAAGAACCTAGATCTCCATTTTAGGTATGGATCTTTGTTTCATGTTGTTTTTGAGGAAATAGGAAGAAAGGGGAAATTTTCTAAGTACACACCGTGTACTTTTGAGTACCCACTGTGTAACTGGTTTTCACAGGTAGTCGTGTACTGGCCATGTAATGGCTAAGTACATGGCTATGTAGGTGACCTGGAAGACCGCCTAAAGTGGGATCCGTTGAGGCTAGTACACGACATGTACATTAAATGAACACGCCATGTACATAAAATGAACATGCTGTGTACATTAAATAAAAACACCGTGTACTTTTATTTTTATTTGATTAATCAGAGAGGGGTCATGTATAATCTCTAGAACGCTCTTCTTCTCCCCGTGTCTCATACAGGAGAGAAACATAGGACCGAGAACATCGAACTCCTCCCATTCCTCTATCCGAGCTCCGATTAATACGCCACCAGATGTGTTGGATTTCCATCGGTGAGTTCTCTCTTACCCTAGAGCCTCTCTTATTGATTTATCCTCTATCTTGAGTTATAAAAGGTTGAACTATTTTGACCTTTTTGTAGATCTATGATTTTCTAGGCTGATTCAAGGGCCGAAGTTCAAGAGTGTTCATCGTACAACATCAAGGTAGGTGGTTTGTGCCTTACTTTAATTTTCTTTGGATTATATATACTAAAAGTGATGAATACCAATGTTTATGGTATTGCGTGTTTTGTATATTTAACCCTACTTAAGACCTATTAGGGTGTGGTTGTTTGAGAAAGGGTTATTGATTATGCATAAGGTTTATTGCATTGATTATGGGTGCGTTTCCCATGTTTGATTGATTATGGCCATTGGGTATAGAAAGAATGTTAAGATTGCTTTGTTTTCCATGCCCAGTGTTGTTAGGATGGAATAAATATTTGTTTGAGATTCATGTGATTCACATTGTGAAGTATGGCCATGGGTAATTGACTATGAGAGCTTCCCGAGGTAGGGTCATTTATGTATGAATTGTTGCTATGTTGACCTAGAGGTATTGACTATGAAAGCTTCCAAGTGTTCATTAACCAGAGGGTTTAGACTACGAGATCTACCCATAGGGTCATTATTAAATGAATGTTGGGACATAGGTAATTGACAGTGAGCGATTCTAGGGGGTTATTTTAGTTATTTTCTTTTATGCAGACCAAAGGGGTATTGACCGTGAGAGCTGCCCAGGTGGTCATTTGTAAATGTTTAGTGCTTTGCAAGAACAAAGGGATTAGACTGTGTGAGATTTCCCAAAGAGTCATTATATTATTTATTGAATTGATGATATGTTAAAACAGAGGGGTTAGACTATGAGAACTTTCCCAGAGGGTTGTTTATTGAATGATTGTATGATTGTGACGAGTCTGCCAAGCCAAAGCACAAGCTTGGACTCGGTCTTACTTGATTGTTTACATATTCTTTTGAGACATCTATGGTCACTACTATATAGGGGATACATAGCTTAGGATAGATCCCAAGGTTACATTATTAAGTGGTTTGAATAATTAAATAAATGAAAATGAATGTAATTGAAAACTGTAGGATTGTTTACTTTTCAGTACTTCCTAGTTTATTGCTTCATTTCAACATATCGCCTACTGTATATATTCATTGACAGTTAGGCATAGATCTTTTGGTGGTTTCCTATTGGAATTCTTCTCACACCCTGTTTGGGTCTTGATTTTGGGCCCAAATAGATTATATGGTTTCAAGTATAGATATGGTCAAGTACCCTTCTTCATCAGGTACTTGATTGTTGTTGGAGCTGAAGAGCATGAGACCAATCTAAAGCTTGAGATGCTGTTGGAGTTTACTTTTTCTATACTTTGGTTTCAGTATCGTATTTACAGCATTGTGACTTGTTTGGATATTTTCATAGATACATGTGACATGAATCATTTATTTATATATGTTTTAGTTATTATTAATATCAGTCTTCCGCTGTTTACTTCTGTTGTATAATATTACTGCTTATGCTTTTGTTTACTATATGTTATTCTTCTATGCATACTCTGCCAATGAGGGAATAGTTTCTCCATTATCACACCATGGCCCTCGCTGCCAGTCGGAAGCTTTTGGCATTTGGGGAAATTCACTTGAGGTTATGTGACCAACAAGGTTCGGGGAACCTTTGAGCGACACCCAGAACCGGGACATTACAATTGGAAACCATTTCATTCATTTCATATTTAATTGCTAGGTTCACTCCTTTACCTTTCATAAACATGACAAGGCGGGATAAGGATGTGCAACCATTTCATTTTATAATCCATTTTTTTTCACTTTTATAGTTTGAATTTTATTATAACTGATATCAAATTTTATTTAAAATAGATCTCCATTCCCTATGAACCAGAGTCCGTACACCTTATCACTGAAAATGACACCAATTTGATTTTAATATAATGGAACAACTTGGAAAATTACTAATTCCAACCCACGAGGGACTATAAAACCTCATGAATTGAAACCAACAATCACTCAATCATGTCCTAGGTAAAGCACATAAATGATAAATATACCACAACATCACTCAATAATCATAGCCATATCAAGCAATGAAAAGAGAGAAATGGTCCAATATGGCATGGAAATATGAATGACATGGGAATTATAGGGGATTATGATGATGTATTTAATAATGATCATTGACCTCATATCATCGGGCCAAGGATGAAATGAAATTCTCAATCAGGATAATAATTAACAACACTACATAGCATGTGAGTCACCCAATGGTGAAATGATATCAATTGTAATAGGAAAAACCAGAAAAAAATTGTAATTTAGGAAACTCAGAATTTACCTTAAACATGGGTTCATGATGCCCAATCACGAATTATGACCAAAATCCAAGAATTCCTAATCTCCCAAATATTCTATCCAAATCGTAAAGAAATAAAGAAACTCATCTGATACCACTTTGTGACATCATGGATCCGAATTACACTTAGAGGTGCCCTGAGCCCAGTTGGACACATGGACTCAAGTGCATCTACCTGAACACCAGAGGCTGCCGACTAGCAATGAGGGACCAGGGTGTGTCTGTGGTGAGACTATTCCTTAATTACCAGAGTATAGAACAATGGATCAATAAGAAACACATGTAAATAATGGAATCAATATAAGTAAATAGGCTAAAAAACAATAGAAATAGACTTAAGTAATAAACAAATGAGCAACTGACAGTGATATACAAAAGATGATCATGATATATGTCATGTATCTAGAAATATGAAAACATGGATACAAAGAAGTAGACAATACATGATACAAAAAGTAGCAAAAAGGAACCCAAAAACCATCCCAAGAATCCCAAGATCTAGCTCAGTAATCTACTGCCAGCTACATCCTATGATACCAAGAAATAAAGTGCCTGAAGCCAGATGATTCCATTTGTTAACACCTATATACATATAGTATACCTAAGTACCAATGACACTTAGATAGGATGTGAGATAAATCTTAGTAGTCCACCACCAATGGTGTCTGTAACATTTTGTCCTTGTAATATAAAATGAAACAATGTGCAAACAAGAATATATAAAAGTAAAGCAGTATAGTAATGTAAATACCCAAGTACCTACTTCATCCCTAGGCTGGTGCCTCAAAATGTAACCAATTAATTAATTAATTAAATTATAGTTTATGTATTTAAGTCATGTGAGGCATATCCAGCACTGATATCACCTCATGATAGTAATAGTAAATGTTATAAGATGTAACAAGGACACTTGATAATTATAATAATGAAAGGAATCTGAGTTAATAACCAAGAAATCGAAGACCTCAAGGTTTTCTAACTCAGTAGTAACTACAACCTGACTATAGTGGTAAGAGTGTAATCTAAGGAGAATCATCCAAGGAATTCTATAGTAGTATGATCTAAATGAGTCCAAGGAATATATCCAAGGTAAAACGGGATAAGAAATGACTATGCCCAAGGACTTATCCAAGGTAACTCATGTATATAGAAGCCAAGATTGATCTAAGGAGTGAATCCAAGGAATCCTGTAATATTAAAGGAGGTATCCTACTATTTGAAACTAGGAATACACTAATATATAAGGATTAGGTTCCATGGTGGTTCTCAACCAAGGCAACTGACATCATTGAATCCGAATGGCGTCCATGAGTGCTCAAGGAATTCCCTCGAGAATCCAAAATATAACTCAAGTCCAACCAATCCTATAAATATGTCACGGACTATATATAATTAGGCACCTTATATTAGATTCATTTAATAATTAAGTCCATATAATTAATTATAACTTTTATTTAGTTCACTTGGTTAAAGCATTTCCTTTCATTAGTGTGACAAGGATAAGGGGAACACAACCATTTCATTCATTTCATTTAAGTCATATTCATTTAATATGGTTTACTCTAATACCTTACATTAAACATTTCAAGGGGTTCTACAGATGTGAAACCAAACCATTTTATTACAATTCATTAGGAAAAGTTATATGTATATACAATACACTTTGAAATTGTCCGTTTAACTTTGATAAATCCAGTTGAAGCACTTACCTTAGGTGGGTGAAGTGATAATAATACATGGTACTTGGAATCAACCAACCATTTATTGAATTAAACCCTTATCTTTAACAAGGTCAAGTCACATCTCACCCAAACAACGACACAAATAGGCTCAACATGATATTAAATCATAATTATAGCAATCACCATACTTTGGGTAGTTGACGTTATGTATGTAACAACCAATATTTAATAAAATATATGGAATGGTAGTTCTAATGACTACAAGAAAGGCATATTAATTAAACAAATGTCACCCAATGAAATCAGTATGCCCATGTGAGAATTTACAAAACGAAAAATATTGATGAGTGAGTTATAGACCACATACATCATACTCATATGACTCTCCTCATCCAGTATCAGCCTCTAGTTTGGCATGGATCAGAAGAGAGATTAATAATGGTCCACCACCCTAAAAATAGGGCAAATGAGCATACAGCTAAATAGAATCATTGATAGGAAGAGGAACGATGAAAGATTAAAAAGGAATTGAGATCTTACCGGAGTGGATATAACGAGATGGACGATGATGGAATTGGACTAAGGATGGACAATTGATCTCAAATCCTAGATTATATGGATTTAGGCTTTAAAAAGAGAGAAATTAAGGCCACTTTCTTAAAAAGGGAGGCCTTGACTCCTATTTTAAAAAAACTTCTCGGGCATTTACAAGATGTGTAAATAAATTACACGACGTGTAAATCTTAGGGTCTTTTACCCTTGAAAAACCCTTACCCAATGTGAAAGGTTTGGGTCAGTCCATTACACATCATGTAATTGGCCTGCATCCTGCATTTATTCATCTTGTTCCCTTCACTTCAAAAACAAAACTACCATCCCATGACCCGACTTTAGGGTCTAGACCAAAAAGAAAAATTTACAAAAGCATAAAGAGAAAATTAAAAGGATAAATACCTAAAGGAAAACCATGTTATTATATATGAAATATCTCAATGAAATAAAATTGATACGATAAAAATTTTACCTTCAATATAACACTCTGATATTTTATAAAGAAGACTATGTTCGATGGTGTATACGACATGCAACATTGAGATCAAACGAACCATGAAATATTATAATATTATGATTATTAAAACCTATCCATTAAATTAGTGGGAATGAATAATATTAACTACATTATAAAATATATAAAGTTCCTAATTAATAAAAATTTATTGATTATTTCTTAAAAAATAAGTACATAATTTTTCTATAAATTGATTTTATACATTAAAAATAGTTTTTCGACAAAAATGGTTTTTATTGTTTTTCTGACCGAATACTATAATTAATTTTTAGAACATTTATAAATTATATTTTATAAAAAGGGTATTATTTTTTAATCATCAGATTAAAATTATCTTGGGTTGAAATTTTTATAATTTTCTAAAAAGATTTTATTTTTCAATAAATAGTGAAAAATACTCATTTTTATTGAAAAATGTATTTTATTTTCAAGTATTTACGAAGTCAAATTCTATTATGGAATAATTTTAAAATTTAATTAGTTACTTTTTATTAAAAATAATAAAATTATGTTACTTTTAATGAAATTTATACTTTAATTTGGTATACAAAAAAAATTTATACTTCAAAAGTATTTTTTCTAAAATACAATTGTTCTTCACGTCTTGTGAGATTAATTTTAAATTAAATTTTGGAACTACTAGAAATTGAATCATTAAAAAAGGATTCTATATTTGGAATCATGGTGTCAATTTTTTTTAAAATTTTAACTTTTATTTTTGGCCATTATTAGTAGTAACCACAGTAAATTTTTGTTAGCATAGTAAAAGCGAAATGGGTCAATTAGGGTTAAAAGTAATGTGATAAGGCATAAAATTCATTAAAAAAATCACTTAATTTAATTTTATGATTATATTTTGTCTATAAACATATAAAATTTGAAAATATTACCCTTTGTTTCCATTTTTCTTTGATTTTGACCTTTATAACACTTAAGTAAAAGATAAAGTCAAAATTGTAACTTTCTTTCTTTTTATATCTATAATATTTTGTGATAGGGATATAAGAAACTTATTATATGTTATAAATGTTTAATTGAAATAATAATTAATGTTTTTTATCATGGTAATTTATTTTTAGTTTTTAGCTATGAAATAGTTTCCTTAAATTATTATGCAACACAAACACATTTCTTGTGTAAGAAGTAAAAAAAGTAAATTATTTTAAAAACTCTAAAACTAATATTTTTTCGATGAGTTAAAGTTTCCAAATAATTTTGAAGATAAATTTAATATATTATAAATGTTTAAAGAGTTTATATATGAATTAAAATTTTATCATGTTCTTTTCAAAAGTCAATTTATGTGAATAGTTTATAAAATGACAATAATAGTATTTTATGTTGAAATTATTTTATTTAATTATTTAAAATTTATAAAAATATTGAAAGAGGAAAAGTAGGATGATAAATGGTAAAAATTGAAATTTCTTTTCCATTTATGATTCAATTTCTACTTTATATGTAAAATTATATCCCTTTAACATTATATTAAATCATTACCATGGTTAAGTTTAAAATTGGTTAACCAAGGTGTTAAACCAAAAGAAAAAGTTAAAAATAATATCTAAACTTGGATAAATTTTATTTTATGATTATATTAATACCATATCTTCATTATATTATAATCCATGTAATTTTGGAACTATTTTACATGAGTTAGACACAAATTATATTTTAATATTTCATGTATTTCTAAAAATGACATTAATGATATTTAATAATAAATAGTATTTAATTAAATAATCTAAAATTAGTAAAAATCATACCATAAAAAAGTGAATTATATATGGTTTAAAATATAGACCATGTTCTATTTATGGGTTACCTATACTTTTATATTAACTTCCTTGAACCCTAAAGAGTAAAAATCATTCATATCATAGTTATTGTAAAAAAACTAACTAGGGATTAAAACTAATAGATAAGGGTGAAAAAATAAAAAAAACTTTTCCAAATTTTATAAGATCAGATTAATTCAACCCATCCTATTTTTATATTCAAATAGAATCATTTTTTAGCTATTTTTCCATAAAAAATTATTTATATTAATTTAATACTTTTTTAAGAGGGCCCCTCCCCCCTTATAAAAGGGAACCTCCTATCCACTATTTTTCACACTTGAAGAACAATTTGGTTCACCTATTACCTAAAAAAATACCTTAATAACATCCCTTACCAAATTCTAGTGGATTTTTTTAATTTAATTTCATCCTTAAAGGGATTAAGGTGTAAATAAAAGGAAGTTGTCCAAAGAATATGTATAGTTTTTAAACGAATGTTTTTGTTTTATTTATTCTTCTAACTCCTTAAAATATTTTTAAATCATGATAAAATAATAAAATCATTATATTATATGTAATTAAATTTTATTATGTTAATTTAATAACCAATATTCATATCCTTTACCATCAAATTGTAAATGTAATCATCGTTCGTGTATACGATGGACTACCATCTCACGAACTGATGTAATTTATTTTAAAAAACCGCCTATCAGGGATAGTTATAATTATAGAATAAATATGATATTAATTAAATATTTATCTTTATAGAAATAAAATATATCAACTAACTTCTTACCTTTCCATCCATTGAAAAATTATAACATCATTCATGCGTACATGTCGATTACCAACTCCATGAAGAGATGTGATTCATTTTTCATGACCACATCACATAGATACAATATATAAGTATATTTAAACAATTAATATTATATTTATGATATAATAATAATTCTGGAAAGTTAAAATCATAATTATTTATTCCATGTTCTCTGAAAAATAGAAACATTACTCATACATACGTACGACTTACCATCTCCATGATTATAGTGTAGTTTATTTTTCATAACCATATTTCATGGTTTGTTTTAAAATTATAATTAATATAAAATTATTATCATTAAATTATTATTATTTATAATATTATGTAATAATTACCACTTTTACCATATCCAACCTATCAAATTAATTTTGGAATTATGTGTTGAATATCATCAAAAAGTTTGATGTGAATTTAATTGATTAAGTAATTGAATATGACATGGTAATAAATAAAATAAAAGTAATAATAAACTTTAAATTTTTTTATTAAGAAATCAAATAATTAAAATAAGTTTATTATTTAGAAAGATAAAGAACATATGTTATGATTCATACTCGAGGTAAGGGACACTTTACATTAAAACCCACATTTTAAATGTTTTAAAGAAATATTTTATACATATTTTTATTCCATTCCCATATAATTAAAATTATTTTATTGATATATATATATGTACATAAATGAATTAAAATGTAAGTTTTATGTCACTTTGTTTTTCTTTGAAATTATTTTAAAATGAATCTTTTTACATATTTTATATTGAATGTTTTGACCAAAAGACAAAAAGAATATTCTATTTTAACAAATACGACATAAACAGTTTTTCCACCACTATAACCCTTATTTGGTTATTGGATTAATTTATATGGTTTCATGTTTTCTTCAAATAAAAACATTATTTCCATTTATTTGAGTATTTTTAAAAAGTGTTTCAAATGGAACAAATATTTTGATTTCTAAAAATATTTTCTTATGGGTACAAAGAATATTTTTATACAAAATTTCATGTTTTATAATTACATTATGGTCTATGGGAATTTATTATGATGATGATTGGTTATTTTATAAACTAAGGATGGGTTGTTCCATTATAAATCAAGTATTGGTGGTTATATTATAAACTAAGTACATGTGGTTCCGTTATAAACCAAGAATGGGTGAGCCTGATATAACTCTCCAAAGAATTGGGTATTTTTAAAAGTGATTTCAAGAGTGATATGAAAATTATGTCTCAGTTTAACTATATTATTTAAATATTATTAATATGGTTTTTCATGCAAAACTTATGATTTCACAAGGTAATATAATGAGATTATGTTTAATGCAATGTTTATGCTACTTCTCAAGGGTGAAATGTTTAAATTTTTGAAAAAGTTTTTTGAGTTTTTCTTTATTCCAAAGAAAAATTTATGAGTTTTATTTTGCATTTTAGATTTAATATGAAATTTTTTGTGAGAGTATTTGGGAATAGAATTTGTTTTCTTGGGTAATAAAATGTTTATTTTGATCCTAAAGTTTATTTTAAAAAAGGAAAATTTTTATAAGTATTCATGGACTAATGGGTTTATTTATTATTTTTATATGTCCCTTACTAAGATTTTTCTTCTGATCTTACATTTTAAATGATTTTCATAGGGTTTAAGTATGATATAAACAACGATTGAGTCTTAATATGGAAAATGAAATCTAGGTATAGTGGGAATAATTCTCACTTAATGTCATGGAAATTATTATGTAAGATTTTGTCCTAATTATCTAAAACATTATACATAAAAGGTACTTGGGTATATAAGTGGTTCTATGTTTTATTTTTTATATTTTATGTTTTTGATGGTTGAAAGTGGGTCACATTTATTGGCATGAAATTTTGGAATTTAAATTATATATTTTTTATACCAGATTCCCGAGTGCTGGTTTAGGGATTTATAGTTCGTATTAGGGAAAAAGAAGGGATCTGATCAGTGTGAACTATTTCATATCAACATTGGGAGAAGCATGAATCTATAACCAAGGGATTTATGAGGAAATATATTCCACTAAGTATGGTGGTAAGAGTCTCACCCAAGATGTGTTGGATTTCTTGGAATTCTCTGATAGGTATCAATTATAGCCCACTAGTTATAAGCCCATACTGTTATAATTGGTATTAAAAAAGGTTTTGGATAAATTTGGAGATTAGAATGTTTTAAAGTGATTTTAACTTCATAATTTTGGATACCATCATGATTTTATAAGTTTAAGGTTGATAATAAGTTTAAAAGGCATAAAAACCCCTTGAAGGTTGTAGGTGTTGGGAGTTTAAGATGATTAAGATTATTTTTGAAGACATTTATGGTAATTCAACACTTTGGTTTAGTATGTATTTTATTTTATTTGAGGAATAATTATTTTATATTCTATAGACATAATTTGAAATTTATTGATAAACTTTAGGGTTTATATGATCTTTTATATTGAGGTGATTATGGGTTATTATAATTTAAGAACATAGGTTTTATCATATAGATAACCATATGATTGAAAAATGATTTCGTGATTATGTGATTAATGTTATTTTTTAATAAGCTTAATTTATTAGGAACATTTTATAATTAAGGTTAATGGGAATACTTGTAGTTAATATTGGATTTTATTTTATTTATAAATATTGAATTATATTTTGGAAGAATATATAATTTTTATGTGGCTTTATAGTGATTCAGGTTATTTATGGAAATGATTAACATATTTTAGAGATTATATAATTAGGGAATATACATTTTTGGGTATATGAATTTATGAGTGGCTATTGTTGATTATAAATAAATTTAAAATTAATCTTGTAAGAATATGTGATCAAATCCTTATGATTTTTGGGTTTCATACTTGGTCGGGAATATTTTGAATAATATTAAGGTTTTTTATTAATCTAACTATCTATATTGAACTTTGGGTGTTATTATTGAGGGTTTGGAGATTAATGTGTTATTTCATCATATGAATATTTATTCACATTATCTTACCTTGTGCTAAGAATTTTGGTTTTGGTTAATTTATAAAGACAATAAGAATAAGTTATTATATTTTTTTGGATCTTTTAATCCATTTGATGTTTATTTTAGTACTCTGGGCATGAAAAATCCATTTTGGATACTCATTAATTTGTTGAAAAAGATAATATTGTGGTGAAAATTGATTGAAGGATGAAATTATACTTATCGAGTATATTTACTTATGTTCTTAGTCTAAATGGTAAAGAAATTAAAAAACTCTAGGAAAATATATTGAAATAAAAAATTTATCCTACTAAATTCATTATCGATAAATTGATTTTTTTCTTCATACCTATTGGGTTTATGATTTTTTTTTGTCATTAACTTTCTCATAATCATTCAATTTATTGTGATTAATGATATTTTTTACTCCATCGTTATTTAAGCATTATTTTTCTCATTCATGTACATATTTTCACATTCCACAAATTTTGTCATATTTAGAAACCTAGTTATGTGTTATTCCAGATGACCTTTATATTTACCTTTCCCTCTTTTCAAAATGAATATTTATTAACCCTTTTACAATATGGGTTTTCAATGAAGGTATTTTAAAATGTAAAAAACTTGATTATAGAGATCAATTTCAAATTCTAAGGTTGAAATTTATTAAAAATGGGGAGAATGTAAAACCCTGAGAGTTTAAAAACTAAGACTATGTTTGATAGTGTATATGACACACAACAATAAGCTTAAACGAACCATGAAATATTATTATTTTATGAATATTCTAACATAGCCATTAAATTAGCAAGTATAAATAAGATTAAACAAATTATAAAATATATAAAGTTCCTAAATAATAAAAATTCATTGATTAATTATTAGAAAATAATAATTCAACTTTTTTGTAAAGTCATTTTATGCTTTAAAAATGCATTTCTTCAAAATTGGTTTATTATTACTTTTGTGGGAAAATAATGAAATTAATTTCTGAAAAGTTTACAAATTTTATTTTTTTAAAATGATATATTTTTTTGAATCATCATATTAGAATTATTTTAGGGTTAATTTTTGAGAATTTTTTGAAAAGTATGATTTTTCAATGAACAACGAAAAATACAGATTTTTATTAGAAAGTGTATTTTATTTTGAATTATTTATAGATTAAAATTATATTATGGACTAGTTTTAATTTTAATTAGTTAATTTTGATTAAAAATAATCCAATTATGGTATTTTTAATTAATTTTATACTTGAATTTTGTATAAAAACATTTTTTATATTTAAAATGCATTTTTCCTAAAAGACCGTCCTTCGTCGCGTTTTATAAGATTAAATTAAAATTTAATTCTTCCACTTATTAAAACTAAATCATGAAAAATTTATTCCATATTTGGAATTAGGATATCCAGATTTAGTAAATTGGACCCTTTTATTTTTGGGTATTATGAATAGTAACCATATTAAATTTTCGTTATCACAATAAAGGTGAAATGGGTAAATTTGGGTTACAAATAATGTGATAAGGCTTAAAATTCATTAAAACACTTGAATTAATTTTATTTTATAATTTTATTTTATCTGTAATCATACAAAATTCTAAAATATGACCTTTTTCCATATGAATTTAATTTTAACCTTTATAAAATTTAAGTAAAAGATAAAATCCAAAATATAACTTTTATTATTTTAATATATATTATACTTTGTATAGGGATAAAAAAATTATTTTCAGTTATAATTTTTTATTTTAAATATTATTGATTTTTTATCATGGTAATTTATTTTTTATTTTTAGTTATGAAATAATTACATTAAATACTTACGAAACGCCAAGACAGTGCTTATGTAAGTAGTAAAAAAAATCAAGTTAATGATTTTAAAAACTCTAAAAGTGTTATTTTTAGGGTGAGATAAAGTGTCCCAGAAAATTTTAAGACAAATAAAACATATTATATATTTTTTAAAAGTTTTATATTTTATTTTCTTTATTTTCATAATTTTTTCAAAATTAAAATTATGTGAATAGTTCTTAAAATGGCATTAATAGTATTTTATGTTAAATATAGTTTATTAAAATATTTAAAAACCCACAAAAATATTAAAACGGGACATGTAGGATGATGAATGGTCTAAAATTTAATCCTATTTCTATTTATGATCCACTTTATACATTATAATTTAAATTATAACCCTTTAATATTAAAATTAGTCATTTCCATGGTTAATGTTAAAATTGGTTAACCAAGTGGTTAAATAAAAATATAAGGTATAAAATAATATATAAAATGGTATATATTTGATTGGATTATTATATTAAGACCATATATTCCTTATCTTATAAGACATGTCATTTTGGAACCATTTTACATGAGTTAGTCACATATTATATTTCAATTTTTCAAGTATTTCCAAAAATGGAATTAATGATATTTTATAATAATTAATATTTTATTAAATTATTTAAAATTACTAAAAACAATATATTCAATAATTATAATTATATATGGTTTAAAATATCATCCATTTTCCATTTATGGGTCACTTTTCCTTTTATAGTAACTTTCTTTGCCCCCTAAAGAGTAAAAAAACATTGACATCACTATAATTGTAAACATAGTTAACGAGGGATTAAAAATAAGAGATAAGGGTGAAAACATAACCAAATATTGTTTAAATTTTATTATATAAGATTATTTATAACCATATTCATCTTATATTTTAATTATATCAATCTTGATCCATTTTTCCCTAAAAATTTATTTATATTAATTTAATACTTTTAGAAATTTCAAGAGTACCCCTCCCCTCACTTATAAAAGGGAACCACATATAATCTTTTCTTAAAACATAATTCACCATTTAGTTAAGAAAATATCTACCCAAATACCTTAATAACATCCATTACCATGTTTTATAGGTCTTATTTTAGGCTGAATACCAACCTTAGTGGGATAAAGGTGTAAAGCAAAGGAGGTTGTCTGAAGATGAGGTATAACTTTTAACCGAATTTTTTAGTTTTATTTATTATTATACCAAATTAAATATTTTTTAACCACGATTAAATATTAAAATAATTAAAATAAATATAATTATATTTTATTATGTTAATGGAATAACAAATATCCATATCCTCTACCATTAAATGGGAAATGAAACTGCTGTTCATGTGTATAGAAGACTACTGCCTCACGAACTGATGTAATTTATTTTCCATAACATTCTCTCATGGATTGATCCAATTATGGAATAAATATTATATTAATTACATATTTATCATTATATAAATATAATAAATAATATAATTTATTACCTTTCCATCCATTGAAAAATGATAACGCATTAGTGCGTACGTGTAGATTACCGCCTCCAGGAAGAGATGTGATTCGTTTTTCATGAAAACATTACATGGATACTATATATAATAATATTTAAAGAAATAATATGATATTTATAATATAATAATAATTCTTTAAATATAAAATTACACTTACTTTCTTTCCTTATTTTAATTTTAAAAATGGAAATGTTACTCATGTGTACATGTGATATACTGTCTCCATGATTGTAACGTAGTTCATTTTTCATAATTATATTTCATGGTTAGTTTTAAAATTTTAATTAATATATAAAAATGATAATTATTTCAATATAATTGTTCTATATATGGTTTTATAATGACCACTTTAACCATAGTCAACCTACCAAAGTCATTTTGGACATATGAGTTGAATATCATCAACACATTTGACGTAAACTTAATTGATTAAGTAATTGAAGAAGGAATGATAATAAATAATATAAAAGAAATAATAAACATAAAAAAAATTCTTTTGAAATTTAACAATAAACATAATTTCATTATTCAAGAAGATAAACAATATATGTAATGAGTCAGACTCGATATAAGGACACTTTACCTTAAAAACCTCATTTGAAATGTTTTAATGATTTATTATATAAATATTTTTCTTCCATTTCCATATTATTAAAATTATTTAATTGATGAATTTATATGGTCATAAATTAATTATAAATAAAATTTTATATCACCTTGGTCTTTCTTTCAAAGGTTTTCAGAAGGAATATTTTTATATATTTTATATGTAACATTTTTGCAAAAAGACCTAAAGAAGGTTTTATTTTAACATACATGAAATAGATGATTTTTGCCACCACTGTAACCATTATTTGGTGTTTTTATTCATTTAAAATATTTCATGTTTTCTTAAAATAAAAAAAATATTTCTATTATTCTTAGTATTTTCAAACATGGATTCAAATGAAATGTATATTTTGATATTTGGAAATATTTTCTTATGAGTGAAATTGATATTTTTATACAAAATTTCATGTGTTATGATTATGTTATAGTTCCCAGGACTTATTTATGGTTATGGTTTATTTCATTATAAATCAAGGATGGGAGGTTCTATTTTAAACCAAGGATGGGTGGTTTCGTTATAAACCAAGGATGAGTGGTTCCATTATAAGCCAAGAGTGGTTGAGATCGATGTAACTCTCCAATTCATTGTGTATTTATAAAAGTAATTTTAAGAGTGATATTAAAATTATATACCAATTTACCTATATTATTTATATATTATTGATATGAGATTTCATGAAAAACATACAATTTCATAAGATAAGATATTAAGCATAAGTTTAAAGTAAATTTTATGATACTTCTTGAAGGTGGAATGTATGACTTTTTGAAAAAGTTTCATGAGATTTTCATAATTTAAAATAATTAGTTTTGAGTTATATTTATCTTAAATATTTTTTATGAAATGTTTTGTGAGAATATTTTGGTAGAGAAATTTATTTTATGAGTAATAAAATATTTATTTTGATCCCAAAGTTTATTTTGAAAAATGAAATTTTTTATAAGTATTCATGGATTAATGAGTTTATTTATTCTTTTTATATGTCCCTTACTGATCTTTGATGAAGAATATGGAACTCCTCTCCGCTCCGCTCCTACGATGGCGCTCCTGCCGCTCCACCGATGGATTGAAGATGATGGAATGGTGGCGACCTTGCCTCCCCCCTCTGTGGGGGAGGGGCCGATTCTACCCCATGTTAAGGAAAGATTCTCTCCTTTCTCAGATCCTGACTCACTTCCTGCTTTCCCGTGGATTGATCTCTGCCCTAAAGTGATGTGCCTACCTGAAGGGCTTCCAAAGATCCCTCTGTCAATTTCAGAGTTTAACAAGGCCTCCTCCCACCACAGTCTGACCCTTGTGGCCAATTTTTTTTAGCTAGCGTCCCCCGGTTGATGTTTTTGACAGGTTTGTGTTCGAGCACTGGGATCTTAGGGACCATGCCACTATGGGTTTGGTTGATTCTAGTCACATTCTGATTCGATTCTCATCAGAGGAGGCCCTCATCCGGGATTGGTCTTCAGCTCCTCGTAGATGTGATTTTGCTTGCTTCTACCTTTTTCGGTGGAACTTTGAATTTCATTTGAACCGCGACTCCCCTCTGATGGAAATTTGGGTAAGGTTCCCTAAGCTCCGTCTTCCCTTCCAAAACTTATCTATTATTTCCATGCTGGGGAATCTGGTTGGACGGTTTCTGTGTGTGGATAGTCGGATGAGGTCCCTTTGTCACACAGTTGTTCCAAGGGTTTTTGTTGAAGTTTATGTCTCAAAGGAACCAATTGATTTCATCTGGATTGAGATTGGTGAAGAACTTCGTTGGAAACAACTGGTGGTTTTCGAATCGTGGGAAAATTACTGCACCTCGTGCTTTTCTCTTGGTCATTTGAAAAGGGATTGCGGTCAAAGGGATGACTCTGTGTCTAGATTTGGCAAGGAGCCTATCCCCTCTATGGTTAGCTCAACAGGAGACATGGAGGCACATAATGACTCCCCTAGGTGTCCTCTGCTGGATGTTCATGGATATGACAAGATGGAGGATGAGGGATCATCCCCCCAGATTGCTATTGGGGAGCCTGTTTTGGTCAAGAGAATATTTACATGAGTGAAGGGTGACCTGGGCTTGGGGGGAGACGCCTCTGCTGAAATGGGGGATGTCATTCCTGATGGAGCTGGGGATGTTTCCTTACAGCCTGTTCCTGGCAGGGGCATGAGCTTGGTCTCAAAGCCAGCCTGTCTTGGAATAGAGAGGGTGCCTTTTTCAAGACCTTCTATGGATGCTGGATGTGGCCATGAGTTGGATTTATTCTTGAATAGGTCCATTGGTATGAATAATCTTGTCTCTATGGGTACTGAGTAAAGGGGCCAGGGGAGGCTGGTGCTGCAGGAGGTGTAAGCTGATGATATCCTTCAAAATGCAGACCTACCTTCCCCTATTGTTGGTTCTTGGGCTTTGGATATGGAACATCCCCTTCCCACTGTGTCCCCTTAGGAGCATGTGCTGCTGGACCTTACTGTGCCTGGACTTGATTTACATGATGTCTCTTTTCCCATGAAATCCCTTGGCAATCCTTGCCCTAGTAAGTGGAGCACTGAGCAGCCTGACAATACCTCGACTCTTGTTCTGTTCGAGAAGTTGCCTCCCTGTGTTGAATTGTCTGACCCGATTATGCTGGAATGCTTGAAAATATCGCTTGAGCAGCATATTTATGATATTTTCCATAGGTTTGATCTGTAGCCGGTGATCTTCCTTGGAGATGATATTGATGAGCACATAAGGCTTGGAGAAATTATTGGGGACCATGATGATCTCATATATGCCAGCTTGAATAGAATAAAAAAGGTGCAAGAGAATACGGGTCTATCTGATTCATCTGGTGGTAAGATGAACAGAAGGTCGTGGTCTGACCCTAAATGTAGTAAGCAGGAATACATGGTTGCGCCTTCCACCTTAGTTCAAAGGAAGAGTAAGATATAGAGAGACCCTCCAGTGAAAAAGAGGGCTAGGAGGGACTATTCCTCCCTACCTAGGCCTATGGATACTAGGGATTCTTCTAAGTCCAGTAAAGGTAAAGGCAATGCACATGGAAGGGGAGATCGGGATATCAATATGAAACCAGATGTGGAACTCAAGAAGTATTGTGCAGCCTTTCTCAAGCAATATGAATCCTCTGAATGGGAGTCGGTGGACTCAGATGCTTCCTCGGGCTATGGCACTGATGGATATCCCTACGGTGATGCTGATTTTGTTCCGTAGTTGACTTGCATCTTGGTATTTTGGAATTGTTTTTATAGGGTGGTCAGGGATTTGGGTGTGGGTTGCTTGACCCTGACCCTCCCTTGTTTGTTTCTCTTTTTCTCATCTTTATATATATGGGGGGTCAGGGACATCCTGGCCTCGCACCTTCCTTGCCCTTACTGATCTTTTTATTCTCATAACAGATTTTAAATATTTTTCAAAGGGTTTAAGTATGATTAGAAATAATGATGAAGGCTTATTATGAAATAAAATAAAATATGGTTATAGTCTGAATAATGATCACTTAAAGACATTAGGATTGTTATGTAAGAGTTTTTTCTAATTCTCTAAAACTCTGAACCTAAAAGGTCCATAGGTATATAATTGATCCCATATTTCCTTTTTATATTGTAAGATTAGGATATTTGAAATTGGTTCACACTTATTAGTATCAAATCCATAAATATAAAGTTTATATTTTTAGCACCAGATCCGGGAGTTCGTGTTTGGGATTATTATATTCAATCTTGACATTCACAAAATCACTTTAACATATTTGATGAATTCTCCATTCTCAAAATGAGATCATTCAAAATAATGAATTTAGGATTAATTCTTAGAATGATAGGATACCAAACATATAATAACAATTTAAGAGAGTCAAAATGGGTATAGATTCAAGATAGTTGTGAAGGAAAAGAGTGGTTTAGAAGGTATATAGAATAGTCCCTTTTTAGGCGAGTATTGAGTGTCATTTCCACAAATATTCATTACTTAATGTATAAAGTTGTAGTTTTAAAATTAAAATGGATAATAAGTGAAAAATAATGAATATTGGTGGTGCATACCCTCATCTATATAATATATAGATAAGGATTCATTATATTTTATATCATTATCACTTAGATAAACCCATTTAACTTAATTTTACATTTACTATGGTAACTTAATTTTTACCTCAACAAAATAATTTTATGACTAAAAAATGAAATTGTCATCCTTAAAATTTTTTTACAAGATTATTAAAAATTTTGATTCCATTAATTCTAATTCAACTTCTAAATATTATAAATTTATCTTCTAAATGAAAACAAAAAAAATATTGTTTTTTTTATAAAAAAATTTAATATTTAAACATAATGTGTTGTTAGTCATATTTTATATCAACAAATAATTAAATTAGTGTTAATATATTTTTATAAAATAAATAATTACATTATATTCATTATTAAAAAGTGATAATTTTAATTTAATCATATAAAAATATATAATACTTAAAAAACAATTCTTTGAAAAATATCATTTTTTTAAATTAAATAATTTTAACCACATCATATTAAAATTAATTATTCACATTTCAACATTTTAATTTTATTAATAAAATTTTATTAAAATATTTATTTTAATTTTGTAAATATATCAAATCATTCTTTAATAATAATAATAATAATATGGAACACATGAAAATATATTTTTATAATAAAATATTTTAATTAAATATTCTATTTTTATTCAATTATATAATTATTTATTAGATATGAATTATATTATTTAATGTTTTTACTAAAAATTACAATAAATTAATTTACCTATTGGATACATGCATATCCAACAACCATATATCCAATGTCCATATTTCCAACATCCATATGTTCAATGAACATATATATAATGGTCATTTTTCATTCCTACATATAACCTTACATTCAACACTAAAATCATTCATCCTTTTCATTTACTTCTCTCCCATTATTTATATTATATTTTTAACTATTTAACTTCTTTCCATAATTAAAATTGGGGGTATGATCTTCATGGTGAACCATTAGGATAAATAATTCATATTTGTAGTTATTTTATTTACATGTAGATTAATTCATCATATACTTTTCTTAATAACGTTTCATATTTTTTATCATAATTTATTAATATTTATCTTGAATTGTAATATTTTATCTCAATAATATGTATTTTTTTCATTTTAGTTTAGTGTTTCATGTGAATCAAACTATACAATAGTGCATGAATTTAAAAGTAAAATCATACTCAAATCTCAGAGTGTTACACTTGACATGTCAATGTTTGGAATTTTCTTTTCCAGCCATTCATACTTCCTTATTTCTTCTTGAAAAAAACACTAGGATTCTCAACACACACCTTTCATTGGGATACTTTATTCACATGATCTATATTAGTTTCAATATCATGTCACCATCTTTCTATTTTCTAAATTTTCTTTTTGTATTTTCAAGAAATTTTTTAATCATTAGAAGATTTGGAACTTTAATTTAACCCCCTTTTATCATGGTGATTTTCTCGAACCAGCCCATGAAATCTATTTCTTTAATGAATTAGATTTTTGTTGAATTGATGCACCCCATCCCCCCAATCCTGTATATGGATCTAAAAAAACCATCTTAAAACATTTTCTTTGATACAAAGTGAGATGAACCAGTCTAAACATATTTTTATTTAAATCATTTCCATAAGTTATACATTACATCTAAAAAATAAACACATAGTCCAAAGAAAAAAATATTAGTGTCTTGAGGATTAGTTGTATTAGAAATTTATTTTTATGATTCTTGTGAACATTTATCCATAATTGTGCCACTCTATACTCCCTTCTATAATTTTCATAAATTACCGTCATATTCATATCACAGGTTAATAGAATCATAAGAAATGGGTGATGTAGCACCCCTAATTTTAGCTACATGACCCATTATTTATATATTTTAAGTATATAAAATGACTGGGTTAAGTTTTGGGAGGTTCATAGGATATTTTTCATGTTTTTAGGCTTTTTTAGAGGTGTGCGGTTTGAGAATAGTTAGTGGAAACCATACAACACCTCAAGGAAACCATGAAACTAAAACAATGGACACTGGGTAGATGCATGGTTAGGTGCATGGTTTTTCCAAACCATGAAGATTCACATAAGAAACTGTTAAATATTGGATAGTGGGGTATAGTATAACTGGAACATGGTTTATCTAACAATGCAATCCAACTATGCAAGGTGTGTCTCGAGGTAGTGGGTCATGTAGAGTTAGCACATAGTTTTCCTAACCGCACACCCTAAACATGCACTATGAAAAATTAGATAAAAAAATTGTGTATCTGATTCTATTTACCTTCTAAAACACTCATTTCCCCCTTAAACCAACGATAACATGAATTCCTCTTTATACCAAGGTGGTAGAGACCATTTTTTCAATTTAAGTATGATTACTAGGTAAATGAAAGTGCATTGGATGCCCTAATTCGTTGGTAAGTGCTCATTATTCCTCATTTTCATTAGATATATTCTTCTCCCCTCTCTTGTAATCATGGATCTAGTATATGGGAGGTAGATCCATGTTTTGTGATGTCAATAATGATGAAATATTATTGTTTTGATTAAAGGGAATGAGATCTAAGGATTATTTTAGGAGTTCCAAGATGGGTTTTTAAAGTTTTTGTGTCGTTCTTCATTTTCTCCAATGTTTGAGAGGGTGATGGATTCCATATCATTATAACTTGATTTGAAATTGGAGTCTTGGTTTTTAAATTGATTTAATTGATTTATTTTTTTGAAACCTTTTGTGTGATTTTATAGAAACCTATTTAGTGATGTTTTCTTGTAAATTATAGAAATTGGTTAGTTGTGTGAAAAGTGATTTTGATTCATGATTTCAAAATGATGATTTTAAAATTATGATATGGTTTTGATGTAAGGAAAATGTTTTTCTAAGTGTTTTAAATAAAGTAAAGGTTTATGTGAAATGATTTTGGTATAGTTTTTGGCATAAATGGTTGTGTGTGTTCATGTTTCATTTTACGAGGCCTAGTTGAAATATGACTTGCTGCTTAGTAAAAAAGGTGTAATGGCACATGGGATTGGTTATATTGTGATGAATTGGTAGATAAATGAGAGAACTATCATTATTATGGAACTTTCACCTAGGAATTCATGTGTGGATGTGTGGAATTAAGTAATATGTATGCCAAATGGATTTGAGAAAAAGGATTTATGGCTGTGATTTTTTTTCCATAGAAATTATTTGGTTTTGATATAAATAGTTGAAATTATTTTAAACTAATTTTATATAATTTTTTTTATATAAATTGTTCAAACAAGATTTATCCTAGTGGTATGAGTTAGGAAGTCATTAGGGAAATCCTACTGAGTTTTATACTCACCCCATTATTGGGAGTTTTGTCATGTTTACAGATATTATCTATCAAGACACTTGTAAAGGAAAGGTATCCCCATTATTTAGTGAAGAATTGTGATACTATGGGAATAGATTTTTGAGTTGGAGATTTAAGAATTTTTGGAGTTTCTGAGTTGGTTTCTTGGTTGTATTTTAGTTTTTTTTGTTTGGTTTCTTATTTGTACTCTGATATTGTTGTTGTTTTGTTTTTTGGTTACTTGAGTTATAATTCCTTGTAATCATGCATCATATAGAAGTAGGTTTGGTTTTGAATTTTGGTTTGTTTATTTTATCGTAAAAGGTAAAATCATCCCCCAAATTTTTATGAAGCCCTTGAAATTTATTTCCAGCCTTTGGTGTCTTTGGGATGTCACCAAAGGCTAGTAACACCCACCACCTCTTCCCATTACAATGGGTGCGGGGATGGATGTTACAAATGGTATCATCTTGTTTGATCCTTGATATGGTATTAGTGTTTGTTTTTCTTTTGGGATTATAGCAAGGAGTCGGATCTTTGGAACGTGAAATATAGAGCATAAAAATGTTGAGTCAAAAGTCCTCTTTTGACTTCTATGTTTTGTTTTGGAAATAAAAAATGTCTTTTTAATCGTACTAACCTTTTCTATCGTATCGTACTGACCATAATGATCATACTGATCATGCTGATCATACTGATCATGCTGATCATACTGATCATGCTGATCATACTGAACATACTGATCGTACTGAACATGCTGATCGTACTGAACATGCGGATCGTACTGATCATGCTGATCGTACTGAACATGCTGATCGTACTGATCATGCTGATCGTACTGAACATACTGATCGTACTGACCATGCTGATCTTACTGACCATGCTGATCATACTAAACATGCTGATCATACTGAATATGGAAATTGTATTGAATCTGCTTCTCATATCTTTCATTACATACTTGTGTTGGTACTTTGTCAAAAACACATGCTTAATTATAAATCGCACTCATGTTTATCTTATTCATATATCTTGTTCTAACCAAAACGATGTCGTTGAGTTAGTTACGAACTAATCAAAACGATGTCTTCCTTTCTGTTTCAATATGACCATTATGATGCCAGGTGTCCAAGTCCCTTTGAGTTTTTCAGAGAAATATGACCGTTGGAGAAGATGTGACCGTTGGAACCCGAGGCCTATAAATAAGAGGTCATTTGAAGCTGAGAGAAAAGGATTTGACAACTAAGAACAAGCGTGATACAACTGATGGATAACTTCTTCGACATTGTGCATACATGCTGTTGAAGTGATTTCTAGAGAGAGAGGATCTTATTAACTCTCAAAGCTTCGTGCAACTCTGAATGTTGGTGATTACATTCGAGGACTTCTGGGGATAGGAAGACGGAGGTTTCCAACACCATCAAGTTGAGGGCTTCCTTGCTAAGGAAGATAGAGGTTGCCAACTACCTTGAAGTTGAGGGATTGTAGGGATAACAAGACAAAGACTCCGATCTTCGTATCGAGGGCTTACCCTAGTGTGGGTAAGACAGACTTGCTTGAAAGTATAAATCAAGGGACCTTTATCCAAGGTTGTTGGATACCCATCTCTTTGGGATAAAAGATTTATATTTTGTTACTTGTATTTTTACTACTTGTTTGTTTCCGCTACATTTTGTATTTTAAGGAAAGTATAACTTTCTCATACTTCCTTACATGTACTTTCTTCCATTTAGATTCTATACTCTTTAAGGTAGAATCTCATATTATAATATTTTGTAATGTTTCAATTTCTGAAACCATATTTCTGGAACCTAATTTCGGAATCTCTTTCCAAGTTTTTATTTGGTATTAGAGGTGTTGTGAATTTGCTTAGTTTAACTTTGTTAAACATATCCCTTTCCTTTTCTTAAGGAAACCATAGTTATTCAAAACTAACTTTAAAGGTTCCAAAGGAATTTTTAAAGTATACAATTCACCCCCTCTTGCATATTGAGCATCTACATCATTATTTCGATCCTACAATTGGTATCAGAGGCGGTTTTCCACTGATTTGTACTACTAGATTTATTTCTTTCATATTACTATCTTAACTACTTACTACACTAACGTGTGGAGTGGAAACGTTTTTGTTGTATTAGATAGTAGGAATGAATATTGGGTCAATAGAAAATCTGAATCCTTCTAGACCACCTATCTTTGATGGAAATGATTATGTGTATTGGAGAGATCGTATGAAGACTTTCGTTATCAATACTGGCGTAGACAATTTTATTATGCTTACTGGAAGTTATAAAATTCCTGACAAAGAAGTCAGTACTTTCACTAACCAAGAGAAGCAAGAATATCAACTGAATTACAAGTTATGCAATACTTTATTATGCTCTATGACCAGGAATATATATAGTCAGATATCTTCATGTAAAGCAGCCAATTGTATTTGGAAGAAATTGGAAGTCGCTCACTTTGGAACATCCAAGGTTATAGAAACAAGGAGAGAAATGCTTCGTGTAGAGTATCATGGGTTTGTTTTTCCTTATGGAGAGCCAGTATATAAAGTGCAACAAAGGTTTATGAAAATTGTCAATAGCTTACAATCCATGGGTAAAAAAGGTCTTGATGATGAAGCTCTTGTTGATAAGATTATAGATATAATGCGAAATTAATGGGAGTCAAAAAGGATATCTATTGATGAAAATAGAAAAGTTTCCCATATTACTCTTGATGAACTCTTTGGAACTCTTCTACAACACGAGACAAGAATGAAGAGAGATGCTGATTTTAACAAGAAGAAGAATGGGAATGGAAGTGTAGCCTTTTCTTCTAAATCTAAAACACCTGAAAGGCTTACAAGGTCTAAAGCCAAGAAAGTTTTTATATCTAATTCAAGTGATTGTAATCTTTCGGATAATGAGTTAGCCAATCTTGCTCGAAGAATGAACAAGATTGTGGGAAAGAAAGACTTTCAATATAGATTTAAAAAGAAAGATAGGAAGGATAAGAAAGATTCAGAGGTAACTTGTTATGAATGTAAGAAAGCAGGACATATAAGGCCTGATTGTCCTTTACTGAAGAAGAAAGACAGAAAGGAGAAACACTCTGAAAGAAACAAGAAAAGGTTTTATAAGACAAAAAAGTCTTGAAGGCAAATGATATGTGGAGTGCAACTGGTAGTGATTCTTCAGATGATTCTTCAGAATATGAGTCCTCAGGAAAGAGGAATATTGGACTTCTAGCCAGACTACCAATTGAAGATCAATTTCTCATGGCTAAGGTACACAATGATGAAGCTATTACGAATGTCTATTTGAATGCAAATTATACTGATAATAGATATTATGAATCTTCAAATGATGAATCTTCATCATCAGAAGATGATACATTACCTTCTTTTGAAGAAGTATCTAGATTTTCTAAATTACTTGAAAAATAAAATTCTAAACTCAAGAAGAAGCTTGAGAAAGATAATTCTAGAATTTCAATGTTGACTAAAGAAGTATCAGATCTTTCTAAGGATCTTGATGATAAAACTTCTGATTTTGAAAATATTTTAAAAACCCTTGAGAAAGTAAAATATGATAAGGATAAACTTTCTAAGGATCTTGAAAATGTAATTTCAAAGAAAAATATTTTAGAGCCTAACTCTAGTTAGAATTCAAATGTTTTGGAAAATAAGAATTTAGTTTTAAAACTAAAGTCAGAAATTTCTTCCTTGAAAAAATGTTTGTTAAACTTTACTCATGGGAAGGAAAACTTTGACATGATGTATTCTCAAATTAGACCTTTGAGAAATCGTTCTGGTCTTGGTTATACTTATCCCAAACCTGTTTTTAGTAATGACTATTTTGTTCCTCAAAAAACACCTTTTTGTTCTAAGTGTCAATGTGGAGGACACTGGAGAAGAGATTGTTCTCTTAACAGAACTCAATCCTTAGGATTTCATAAATCTCATTTTGCAAAACAAATATGGATTCCTAAAATTATTTTATCTAACCCTTCTGGATCCAAACAAGTTTGGATTCTGAAAAACTAATTGTTTCTTTTTTCAGGAAAATGAGAAGTGTACCAATAAAAACATTTGGTACATGGATAGTGGTTGTTCTCGACACATGACTGGAAACAAAGATCTCTTTGAAAATGTTATCAAAACAAAAGGTGGAAAAGTTACCTTCAGAGATAATGCTCAAGGAAAGATTGTTGGTATAGGTAATATCGTTTTTCTTGGAAAAGTTCTTATCTAAAATGTTTTGTTTGTTAAAGGTATTAGGCACAATCTCATCAGCATAAGTCAATTATGTGATGAAGGTTACCTTGTGAATTTTAGAAATGATAAGTGTCTAGTACACAATTCCAAGGATGAGTTCATTATATCTGCCCATAGGCAAGAGAATGTTTACACTATTAACTTATAAGACCTTAGGAACCAAAACTTACCCTTCTTAAGTGCAATAGAAGACCAATCATGGCTATGGAATAGAAGACTAGGAAACTGTAATCTGAGAAACCTTAGTAAACTTTCAATGAAAAGACTTGTGAAAGGACTACCGGATCTTAGATATGATTCTTCAAAAGTCTGTGATCCTTGTCAATTTGACAGGCAACATAAAACTAGCTTTAAATCAATTAATGAAGTTTCAACTTCTAATGCATTACAGCTAGTGCATTTGGATCTTTTTGGTCCTACACAAACTGGAAGCATTGGAGGCAAATACTATGTATTTGTTTTAGTTGATGACTTTTCTAGATTTACATGGGTCTACTTTCTCACAAAGAAATCTGAAGCCTTTTCCTATTTCAAAACTTTTAGATCCCATGTTAAAAATGATAAACACTTACCATTGATAACTATTCATAGTGATCATAGTGGTGAATTTCAAAATTCAGATTTTGAAACTTTTTGTAGTAAGAAAGGTATTACTCACAATTTCTCAGCTCCAAGAACTCCTCAGAAAAATGGTGTTGTTGATAGAATAAATCGTATTCTTCAGGAAATGACTCGAACCATGTTGAGTGAATACTCAATTGCTAAGCACTTTTGGGCTGAAGCTGTTAGTACTGCCTGTTATACTATAGATCGTGTTTTAACTATACCATTTCTTAATAAAACTCCCTATGAGTTATGGACTGGCCGAAAACCTAACGTTTCATACTTCAAAGTTTTTGGATGCAAAGTATTCATCCTGAATACAAAAGATAATTTACACAAATTTTCACCAAAATCTGATGAAGGGATATTTCTAGGTTACTCCATAACTTCTAAGGCTTATAGAGTTTTCAATAAAAACACTTGTACTGTTGAGGAAATAGTGCATGTGAAATTCGATGAAACTGATGCTTTTGTTTTCAACCAACCCAATCCTACATCCTCAGATGTGTTTTCTAAAAATGTTTATCAACCGTTATTAGAAGATCACTCTGATAAGGAAAATGTTCAAGAAAGTGTTCCTGAAACATTTACCACAGAAGATTTTCTACCATATGTGGATGAACAGGTTTTACAAAACCCAAATCAATTGTTTCTTAGGAATCATCCTAGTGATAACATCATTGGTGATGTAAATCAACCTGTAAGGACCATAAATTCCTTAAGAAATGAAATATAACATCTTGTTTTTCTTTCCCAATTTGAACCTAAAAGTCAAAGTGAGGCCTTAGGTGATGATGATTGGATCAAAGAAATGCAAGATGAACTAAATGAATTTGAAAGGAATCAAGTCTGGACTTTAGTTGATAGACCTAAAGAAACAACTGTAATTGGTGTAAAATGGGTTTTCAGAAACAAATGTGATGAAAATGGAATCATTATAAGAAATAAAGCAAGACTTGTTGCTAAAGGCTATAATCAACAAGAGTGAATAGACTATGAAGAAACATATGATCCTGTAGCTATACTTGAATCTATTCGTATTCTATTAGCCTTCGCAGCATATTTCAATTTCAAACTATTTCAAATGGATGTAAAATGTTCTTTTCTAAATGGTTTTGTTCAAGAAGAAGTTTTTTTCGAACAACCTCCTAGTTTTCAAGACCCAAAACATCCTGATCATGTTTTCAAACTTACCAAGGATCTATATGTTCTTAAGAAAGTCCCTAGAGCATCGTATGATAGACTTACATGATTTCTTTTACAAAACAATTATACAAAAGGTACATCAGATCCAACCCTTTTTATAAAAATGGAAAATAAAAATGTTTTGATTGTTCAAATCTATGTTGATGACATCATATTTGGATAATCTCAGAAATCTTTAACTGATTATTTTGCAAATTTAATGAACTCTGTGTTTGAAATGAGTATGATGGGTGAGTTAACATTCTTTTTAGGTTTTCAAATTTCTCAAAAACCAGATGGAACATATATATCTCAACATAATTATATTAAAGACTTACTCAAAAAGCATGGATATGACAAAACTAAAAGTATTGGCACTCCAATTGGTACCTCAAATACTCTTGATCTTGATGAAACTGGGAAACCAGTAGATCAAACAATCTTTAGATATATGATAGGGAGTTTTCTATACTTGACAGCTAGTCGACCCGACTTAATGTTTTACATATGATTATGTGTGAGATACCAATCTAATCCAAAAGAGTCTCATTTAAAAGCCGTAAAGAGAATCTTTCGGTATTTAAAAGGAACTATGGATTTAGGTCTTTTTTATTCTTCTGGGAATGATTTTGTCTTAAAATGTTTTTCAGATGCTGACTTTGGTGGTTGTAGAATGGATAGAAAAAGTACATTTGGATCATGTAATTTCTTAGGAGATTCTCTGGTTTCTTAGTCCTACAAGAAACAACACTCAGTAGCACTATCCACTGCTGAAGCTGAATATGTAGCAGCTGGAAGTTGCTGTGCTCAAGTATTGTGGATGCAACACACACTCACTGACTATGGTTTGAGTTTCTCCAAAACTCAAATTATTTGTGATAATACTAGTGCCATAGCTCTTAGAAAGAACCCAGCTCACCACTCTCGTGTAAAACACATAGATGATAGGCATCACTTTCTTAGGGATCACACACAAAAAGGAGATATTATTCAAAATTTATCGGAACGCAAGAACAACATGCTGACATTAATACAAAGCCATTACATTCCGATAGATTTGAGTTTATAAAACAGAATCTAGGAATCATTACATTAAAATAATCATTCATATCCACTTCATGTTTTATTTTTCTCCTAACATTAAATAACTCCTTTTGAAGGGGGGAGGACATATTTTTTCTATGATCTTTTTATCTTATGATCTTAAATTGTTTAATCTCTTTGTATGTGTTTTTACCTTTCTATTTATCGTATTGAAAGTTTTATCATATCATTTACTTTTATGTTTATCGTATTGATAGTTTTTTTTGTAAAATTTACTTCATTGTATTGACCGATGATGGTAATGATTTTCTTTTCCATCGTATCGACTGATGATGGTAATGATTTTCTTTTCCATTGTATTGACCGATGATGGTAATGAATTTCTTTTCCATTGTATCGACCGATGATGGTAATGAATTTCTTTTCCATCGTATCGACCGATGATGGTAATGAATTTCTTTTCCATTGTATCGACCGATGATGGTAATGATTTTCTTTTCCATCGTATTGACCGATGATGGTAATGAATTTCTTTTCCATCATATCGACCGATGATGGTAATGAATTTCTTTTCCATCATATCGATCGATGATGGTAATGAGTTTGTTTTCCATCAGCTTGTCAGTTCATGGTAATGAGTTTGTTATCCATCGGTATGACGATTGATAGTTTTTTTTATTTCCTACGGATTGTGTTTTTTTAGCTCTACTAAAACCAACAACTACCTTACATTCTCCGACAGGTAGTTTCCATTTTTTTATCTTTTCATTTTTAATCTTAACCACTGATCTGTTTTCTTCTAATCCTGACCGTAGAAGATCAACGGTCATCCCTGTATCGCCTATAAATAGACCCCCCTCTCCCCAAACCCACATCGTTTTTTTCAGGGTCTACGATAAAGCTCTGCCTCATTTTTTTAAGTCATCTTACGATCTTTCATTGGAAACATCCTTATGTCTCAGTCTTCTGCCAACACTCCTGCCGATATGTCTTCAAAGGCTTTCTTAGAAAAATATCTTTTGAGGGAAAGGTTAGTCTCCCGAGACTTCTATGATTCGTATGATTCTACTATCAAGAGGATTATCTTGTTTCAAGGATGAGAGCATTTGTGTGTTGAAAAGCCTATTTCTCAAGACCCGGTTATCTTTGATGAAGTCTATCAGTTCTATAAAACTGTATCTTTTGACAAGAATATGACTATCAATATTACTGTGTACGATAGAAAGTTATCTATGTCTGTGAAACAAGCGGCTCATTTTCTGAATGTCCCAACAGAAGGGGATTCTTTTTGTCCATCTCATAAACTACCAGAGGAAGTCGGTACGTTTAATAGAGAAAGTGCTGAAAAGTATTTGTTTGTTATAAATGAAGAGAAGAGAAAAGTGGATCATCTTTCTCCGGACAATCGGTTTGTAACTCTATGGATTCAAGGTTTTCTTATCCCAAGGAGAGGGGATAGAGAAACTCTGAAAGTTTCTGATATCTTCATGTTGGACTATCTTGTCAACATGAGAAAAGTGAATCTCATGGGGTATGTTTTCGAAACAATTAAGAATGTGAAGTCAGGGGAAATCAAATTTCATTTGATTATGTATCCACCCATTCTTACAAAGTTTATTCTCGAGAGTATGAAGTTTTGCAACATCCCTTTCAAAGGAACACTGATAGATCTTAAACCCTCCTAGATTAGCAAAAGTACTATGAAGAAGTTGAATGTTTGTTTTGATTAGAATTCAAAACTTTTTTTCAGATATATAGAAGCTGAATCGGCTCAGAATCAATCAGCACCTATGCTAGCCAAAGACATTCAATCTACTGGTATTACTCAAAAGTATGATCCTAAAACCAGTTCAAAGACTAAGAAGAAGCCAAAGTACAGTAAGGAGGTTGTAGCCAAATGGAGAAAGGATAAGGAACAGAGAAAGGAAGGTGATCCAAAGTTCGGTCTTGACCCGGCTGAGGCTTTTGTAGAAAGAATAAGGGTTGAAGAAACTCTTAAGGCTGAAAATAAAAAGAAAACTGTGTTGAAAAGAAAGGCTCAAGACTTTGACATCTCGAAAGTATTGAAAATGGTTGAGGATGCTAGTGCTCAACTGACGGAAGAAGTGCATAAAGAGCCCATCGTACAGAATCTTCCTAAGAAAGAAAAAGGAAAACAAATAATGGAAGAGATAGAAGAAGTGGAAGAGGAGGAAGGAGATTTTCTTTTAGAATTCCTTCAAAGTTCGAAGAAAATTAGGGAGGAATCAGTTCAAAAGCTGAGTGAAGGTGTTCAACAAGTCCCTCATACCGATCAAGCACGAACTCCAGATAGAATTTCGACCCAAGAAAAGCAAGGTGCTGAATCCTCTCATACAGATAATGTTTTTGTCATTAGTGACAAAGTGGAAGAAGAAAGAAAGTAGAAAGAAAAAGCAAAAGGAAAACAGCCAGTTGTTGACTCAAGCCGATCAAATGAATTGGCTTCGTACGATGAAGATACTGATTCAGAACATACAATCTCTCTCAAGAAGAGTGATTACATTGTCCATGTTTTGAGAAGGGTTGAGAAGACCATTCCATATTTCCCTAGACTGGAAGGGAAGATTGATTTCATTACTGACAATCAAAAGAAGAATTTTGGCTCTGTAAAAGAATTATGAAAGAAAGTTTTGTCAATTGAAGCCGATTTTAAAGTTCTTTCAGAAATTTCGGTTGCACATAAGAAGGCCTGCAACAAGATGGCCAAGTGGTCATACAAAACAGAGATCTCAATCAATGTTCATGAGATAGAAATTGAAGATATAAGAATGTTTTCAAATGAGCTTGCAATTGCTTTCAATAACTTGACAGAGAAACGGTTGAAAGATTAAATCATTTGTCTTCCCAACGAGCCGATGTTCCTTCAGTAAAAGACTTGCAGGAGAGAATGAATGCTTTTCAATCTGAATTCTCAAAGGTTTCATCTTTCAAGGATGAAGTGGTTTTGTTGAAGAAACAAAATTCTGTGTTATCCAAAGATAAAAAGAATTTTCAAGATAGAATTGATTCTCTTGAAGAAGTAATCAAAGTTCAGGAAGAGACAATCAGAAATTAGGATCAACTCTTTACCGATCAACAAGACCTTATCAAGTCTCAGGGTGATTCTATTTCTGAAGACAAGAAGGAGATAAAAAATATGAATGAAATTCTTCATGAGTTGATCAAAAAGGAGAAGGAAAGAGAAAAAAAGTGACTTGTATTTGTTTTCAAGTTTGTTCTTGTTTGTTACTGAAATGAAATATCTTTTATCATTTGTCTTGTGTTTATTTTCTAACTCTTTCAGACAATTCAATATTAACCCTTTATTTTTGTAAATCACAAAGGGGGAGAATGTTTACAAAGGGGGAGAATGTTTATAAAGGGGGATAATGTTTTATAAAAGGGAAAAATTCTTTACAACACTTAAGGGAAATTTATGAATACAATCCTTAGGGAAGTACACCTAGGGGGGGGGGGGTTAGTTGTATTCAAATCTCTTATTCAGAAGAGTTTCCAATAACTCAGGGAGAGATAAGTATTTCTTGTTATATTTACTTTGTGTATTGTTATTTCCAAAAAGGGGGAGATTGTTGAGTCAAAAGTACTCTTTTGACTTCTATGTTTTGTTTTGTAAATCAAAAATGTCTTATTAATCGTACTAACCTTGTCTATCGTATCGTACTGACCATAATGATCATACTGATCATGCTGATCGTACTGAACATGCTGATCGTACTGAACATGCTGATCGTACTGATCATGTTGATCATACTGAACATGCTGATCATACTGATCATGCTGATCGTACTGAACATACTGATCGTACTGACCATGCTGATCGTACTGACCATGCTGATCGTACTGAACATGCTGATCGTACTGAATATAGAAATTGTATTGACTATGCTTCTCATATATTTCATTACATACTTGTGTTGGTACTTTGTCAAAAACACACGCTTCATTATAAATCATACTCATGTTTATCTTATTCATATATCTTGTTCTAACCAAAACGATGTCGTTGAGTTAGTTACAAACTAATCAAAACGATGTCATCCTTTCTGTTTCAATATGACCATTATGATTCCAGGTGTCCAAGTCCCTCTGAGTTTTTCGGAGAAATATGACTGTTGGAGAAGACGTGACCGTTGGAACCCGAAGCCTATAAATAGGAGGTCATTTAAAGCTAAGAGAAAAGGATTTGACAACTGAGAACAAGCGTGATACAACTGATGGATAACTTCTTCGACATTGTGCATACATGCTGTTGAAGTGATTTCTAGAACGAGAGGCTCTTATTAACTCTCAAAGATTCGTGCGACTCCAAATGTTGGTGATTACATTCGAGGACTTCTGGGGATAGGAAGACAGAGGTTTCCAACACCTTGAAGTGGAGGGATTCCTTGCTAAGTAAGACAGAGGTTGCCAACTACCTTGAAGTTGAGGGATTGCGGGGATAACATGACAGAGACTCCAATCTTCATATCGAGGGCTTACCCTGGTGTGGGTAAGACAGACTTGCTTGAAAGTATAAATCGAGGGACCTTTATCCAAGGTTGTTGGATACCCTTCTCTTTGGGTTAAAAGATTTATATCTTGTTACTTGTAGTTTTACTACTTGTTTGTTTCCGCTGCATTTTGTATTTTAAGGAAATTATAACTTTCTCATACTTCCTTACTTGTACTCTGTTCCATTTAGATTCTATATGCTTTAAGGTAGAATCTCATATTATAATTTTTTGTTAAGTTTCAATTTCCGGAACCATATTTCTGGAACCTACTTTCGGAATCTCTTTCCAAGTTTTCATTTGGTATTAGAGGTGTTGTGAATTTTCTTAGTTTAACTTTGTTAAACATAGCCCTTTCCTTTACTTAAGGAAACCATAGTTATTCATAACTAACTTTAAAGGTTCCAAAGGAATTTTTAAAGTATACAATTCACCCCCCCTCTTGTATATTGAGAATCTACATCATTATTTCGATCCTACAAAAAGGCATATCTAACCTATTTATATTTATCTTCAAGTAACCATAATGTTTGGGTACATGAGTTTTTTGAGACACTTCTAGGATTTTTCACCTCATCATCATGGGTTTAGATGATGAGAGTTTCATAGAATTCATTGAAAGAAATGAATTACTACTAGGAGTTCATAATTCAATTTGAGTAATGATTTATGATTTGGTGAAAAAGTGTTGATTTTTGGAAATAGTTGAAAATTGTTTTATTTTCAAAAATCATGGTGAAAATTAAAGAAATGGTTTGAAAATGGAAGTTGTTAAATTTTGAAATTCCTTGTTGTGATATATGTGATATGGTAAATTTGAAACTGCTAAGCCTTCAGTTTCTAGAGAGTGAGACTAAATAAATTTTATTTTGGTTATTGAGAATGGAACTAGGTTGGAATTGTAGAAATCAACCGAAAGAGGCTGCTGAGAATATAGTTTCACTTAATCCACAAGTGAAACAAAAATTAGTTCAAAGTATTGTTCAAGATTTTTAAGTTATGGATATAGGAAATAGGTAGGATGGACCTCGTAAAGTGGACCATTCACCTTTGTTTCAAAAAGATAAACCACCTATATTTTGGTGGGATTCCGAGCCGGAGAAAGTAGAAGTATGGTTGAATAGAATGAACTAAATCTTAAATTTCCCCTAGACACCAGAAAACCTAAAAGTGAAATTGGAAATAGACATGACTAAAGATCTTTCACACCAATAGTGGGATTTAACAATTCACGCTAAATCAGGCCAAGGAATGACATGGTAGGATTTTGAAGAACTATTTAACATAAAATTATATCTTCATACTTTAAGGATTGAAGAAAAAAATACTTCTTTATTTTGAATCAAGAGAACCTCACAGTGAAAAATTACAAAACTAAATTAATGAATTTAGTCCACTTTGTACAAAAATTTTCTATAAGTACATCCTTGAAGGCACACATTTTTGAATTGGGGTTGAGGATAGAGATTCAATCCAATATTATAGTGATTTATATATAAAATTAAAAGGTTTGTTAAATAGATAAATGATGGGAGAGAGGGATTTCTTATGAAATATGGGTGGTGGAAGCATGTTGATACCTATGGGAAATGGGGGGAACTCTAATGATGAGAATAAGTGGAAGTGGCACACATATTTCTATGGTTGAGGTATGAATCAAAATCAGATGGTGGGATAATTGAATATTCCTCATAAACCAAAGGGTAATCTTGGTTTTTTTCTATGTGGTTCTCTTAGCCACATAAATCGAGATTGTACAACACCACCTAGATCATGCCACAATTGCAATAATATAGTACATCTATATCATTACTATCACAGTGATCTGAGATTGGATACTCAGTACACATCTAATGATTCTTAGTCATTAAATGCCTTTACAAAATGAGTACAATATAATAACTCTCATTAGCAGGACTGGGTAATCCATGGCGATTCTAGGAATACCATGACTCCTCAACCAGTGAAATCTCAAAAAAGTAACAAAGACCAAAGTTCACCAAGTAAGAAATTATATGGATATAAGAAAGTGATCATGGATGATCAATATGGACCTTTGATGGTGATAGGTATGATTCTTCTGAATTCTACCCTTATGCAAGCACTTTTTGATATGAGTTAACCTCATTCATTTATTTCTTCTCATGCATTTAATCTTTTGGGTTTTCATATTGAGATGATTCCTTCTATTTTGAAACTTCAAACTTCTCTTGACCAAAGAGAATTTCGAGTTGTTATGTTCAAATAATGTTCTATAACTATTGATAGGGATGAATTGATTTGGTATTTCTCTATGCTCAAGATAAATTTATATGACTTAATATTGGTTATGGATTGGTTGATAATGTTCAATGTTCACATCGACAATTATACCTGAAGGATTAGTTTTACTACTGATGGTGGAATCAAGCATCTATTTAGAGGAGATTGTAATGTGAAGGCAAGTATATAAGGATTGTTGGCACCAGTGGTTGGAAATATCTCTTTAAAATTGGTAGCATTAACCTTTGCATTGGTGGATAAGATCAGGAATAACAGTTTTCCAATAATTGTTGATCAATTTCCTAATGTTTTTCCTGATAATTTCTTAGGGTTTCCTCCCAAAATAGAAGTGTAATTTATGATTTATATCTTACCAGGGACCAATCCTATATCACTTATATCTTATCATATGGAGCCAACAAAATTAAGGGAATTGAAACTCTAGTTGGAAGATATGGAAAGCAAAGGGTTTATTCAGCCTAGTACGTCTCTGTGGGCAGCATCAATTCTTTTTTTGAAAAGGCAGATGTAACTCTTCATCTTTGTGTGAATTATCATAAGATTAATCAAGTTATAATAAAAATTTGGTATTCTCTTACACACATCGATGAAATTTTTAATCAATTGATAGGATCCTATTGGTTCTCTAAAATTGACTTGTGTTCAAGATATCACCAACTGTGGGTTCAGAAGAAGGATATTAAAAATATAGCTTTTAGGAGTAGATATGGACATTATGTGTTCATTGTTATTACTTTTAGTCTTATAAATGTACTAGTAGTATTGATGTCATTGATGAATCCGATATTTTAAAGGTATCTAGATTTATTTTTGGTTGTGTTTGTGGGTGATATATTTGTGTATTCTCTGACAAATTTTAAGCATGAGAAACACTTGGTGATAATGTTGGGTATCTTGTAGAATCATATTGTATATTCCAAAATTTAAAAATGTGGTTTTTGGATATAATAGGTATATTTTTTTATCTATGTTATCTCTGAAAAAGGTATTTATATGGATCCATAAAAGATAGAGGGTTTTATCTCTTAGAAGCTTCCAATAAATTTCTTTGAAATATTCAGTTTCCTTGGCCTAGCTAGTTATTACCGATGTTTTGTTCATGAATTTTCATTACTAGATTCACCAATGATAGCTTTGAAAAGAAAAAAAATGTTATTTTCCAATGGAATGATTAATTTAATAAATCTTTTTCAAATCTTAATGTTCTCCTTACATCAAAACCGATCTTGATATTTTTAGAATCGTGATAAGGTAATATGGTGTATTGCGATGCTTATGGATCTGGGTTGTGGTGTGTTCTCATGCAAGGAGATCATGTTGTGGTTTATGGATCACATAAGTGATGGTTTCACGGGAATAAATACCAAACACATGATTTGGAATTAGCTATTGGGGTCCATGATTTGAATACTTGGCATCATTACCTCTTCATTGAGAAATTTATAGTGTTTATAGATCGTTAGAGATTGAAACACATTTTCCCACAAAGTGATTTGAATCTGAGACAAAGAAGATGGATGGAGTATCTTCAAAAGTTTGACTTTGACTTAACATACACACTAGGTAAATGGAACTCTATGGTGGATTCCTTAATAAGAAATTCATATAGTAAACTATAAAAGGAGGCTCCGATCAATGGTAGATTACGTCGGTGATAACCGACATGTACTTGGATTTTTAAAATTGAGGTAGTGTTGTATTTTTCATTTTGTTTTATTTTGTTCCTGATTTGGTTGAGAATGTTAAAGATTCAAATAAATATAATTCTGAATGTATTGATATAAGGTCAAAACTCAATGGTGGGGAGACCATTGAGGGATAAAATCTAAATAGAAGACCAGTGTTGTGGTTTCGAGATCAGATGGCTATAACTATGGATGTTTCTAAAATAAATCCTTAATTCTAACCACAATTTTTGATATTCTATTCATCTTGGAATACAAAATATGTATAAGGAAATGAAATCACAATTTTTGTGGGTGGGAATGAAAAGAAAAGTGACTGAATTTTTTTGAGATGCCTCACTTGTCAGCAGGTTATGACAGACTACCAACAAGCAGTGGGTATGCTACAATCTTTTCTAATTGCCATGTAGAAATAGGAGTATATATCTATGGATTTTGTAACAGTTAAAGAAATTATGGTTTAAAAACATGATTTCATATGGGTGATAGTGGATAATCTCACAAATTTATCTCATTTCATCCCTATTCATGAATCTAATATAGTGGAATACTTGTCAAAAATCTATATCTGAGAAGTGGTAAAAAGGTATGGAGTACTAGTTTTGATAGTATCATATCGATATCTGAGGTCTACATCTCATTTTTAAAAATACTTACTTCAATACCTTGAGATTTACTTGACTAAGAGCATGTAGTATCATCCTTAAATGCATGTAAATTTAAAAATGAAAATACAAACATTGTAATAAATGAATAGGGATTATGTAATGAATTTTGGTGGCTCATGGGAGGAGAACATACCATTAGTGGAGTTCTCAGGCATAAAATTTTTCCATGCCTCTATACATATAGACACTTTTTAAAAAATTGTATGGGAATCCTATTCATTCACAATTTTGTTGGGTGGAAATAGGTGAAACTTCACTAGTTGGACTGAGCCTTGTACAAGAGGAAATAGAGAAAATTCAGTTAATTAGGAAGAGAATGGATATACATCATAGTATTTAAAAACCATATGTGGATCATCGTTGATGACCATTGTCATTTGAGGTGAATAATCATGTATTCTTGCGAATCGCTCCAAGTCTTGGACATCATAATTTTGGTAAGCATGTGAATTTATCTCCTTGATACATATTCCCCTTTGAGATACTTGAATGGGTTGGTGAGGCAACATATCATTTGTATTTTCCACCAAGGTTCATAACAGTGCATAATGTGTTTCATGAATCTCAATTAAAGAAGTATCAACCTAATCCCATCCATGTTATTTTATGGGATCATGTTGACCTAGAGCCGAATTCTTTGTTGGTTCATGTGCCAGTATAGATTATGGAAAGGTAAGATAAATTATTGCATGGGAAAATAATCAGCCTAGTATATATTTTATGTCTACATGGATAGATTTAGGAAGAAAAGTGGGAATGTGAGAAGGAAATGGTGGAGCAATGGCCTGAACTCTTTCAAGAAAATGGTGTTTTTCTACTTTTCGGGGATAGAAATACCAATGGTGTAGAGAATGTAACACCCTCAGTTTTAGGTAATTAACCCTTTATTTATGTATTATAATTATAATAAAATATTGTGTTATGTTTCAAAAGGTTCAAAGGATATTTGACATGTTTTTTAGTCTTTTATAGAGGTGGACGGGTTGAGCACATTTAGTAGAAACTGTGTAACACCTCTAGAAAACTATAAAACTAAAATAGTGGACACTTAATAGGGGCATGGCTAGGTGAAATATTTTTCCAAAATATGAATATTACTAGTAGAAATCATGTAATACTGGATAGTTGGGTATAGATAACTTGGTTCATGGTTTGTCTAACCATGCGAGCTAACCATGTGCAGTGTCTTTAGAGACAATGTATTATGAACAATTAGCACATGGTTTTTCTAACTGTTCTTCCTAACCCTGAACCTAAAAAAATTAGATCCGAAAATCATGGATCTAATCATATTTACCTAATAAACCAATCATTTTCCCTATAAAGAGGCCATAACACAAATTCCTCTTTCTCACAAGGCTGTGGAAACTATTCCTTTCGACTTGGGGTGATTCCTTGGTGAATTAAAGTGCGCTGGAGGTCCAGATTTGTCACTAAGTTCTTGTTATTCATCATTTTCTTAGATATATTCTTCTCTCCTCACTTGGAATCATGGATATAGTCTTTAGAGGATATATCCATGCTATGTGATTTCAATAATGATGAGATATGATTGTTTTTATTGAAGTTAATGAGATATAAGGATGGTTTTAGGAGTTTCAAGCCGGGTTTTTTGAAGTTTTTATGTTATTCTTCATTTTTTACAATGTTTGAGGATGGATTATTTCTTATTATCACTTGATTGAAACTTGTATTATTGGTTTCAAATTTATTTAATTTCTTGATTTTTTTAAACATTTGTGTTATTTAATGGATACCTCTTTAGTGATGTTTTCTTGGAAATTGTGGAAATTGGTTGGTTTGTGGAAAGTTCTTTTGGTTCATGATTTTAAAATGAAAATTTTAAAATTATGATACGGTTTTGATGAAAGGAAAATGTTTGGTGAAGTTTTTTAAATAAATTAAAGGTTTATGTGAAATTTTGTTGGCATGGATCTTGGTATACTTGGTGGTGTGTGTTCATGTTGCATTTTAAAAGGCATGGTTGAAATATGATTTGGTACTCAGTGCCAAAGGTTTAATGGAACATGAGATTAGTTACCTTTTCAAGACTTGGTAGATAAGTGAGAGACCACTCATGAGTATAGAATGGTCACCTAGGAGTGCATGTGTGGATGTGTGGAATTATGTAATGGGTATGCCAAATGGATTAGAGGAAAATGTTTTATGGTTGTGAATTGGTTTTCCATGGAACTACATTGGATCTTGTATAAATGGTTGAAATTATTTTAAACTTTTTTTATATAAATTGTTTTATATAAATTGTTCTAAAAAGATTTATCCCAGTGGTATGAGTAGGGAAGTCATTGGGGAAATCCTACTGAGTTTTATACTCACCCCTTAATGGGAACTTTGGTGAATTTTCCAAAATTATCTATCTAGACATAAGTAAAGGAAAGGTGTCCCAGTTATTTAGTGATACATTTTGATTCCATTGTCATGGCTATTTGAGTTTGATATTTGATAAGGATGGGAGTTTCTCAGTTAGTGTCTTGGTTTTATTTGAGTTTTGTTTGTTTTGGTTTTCACTTTGTTCTCTAATATTGTTGTTGGATCATTTTTGGTTAATTGAGTTGTATTTCATTATACTCATGAATCATATAGTAGTATGATTGGTTTTGAATTGTGGATTGGTTGTTTTATATTCAAAAAGAAAATCATTCCCCAAATCTTTATTAATCCCTTAACATTTATTTATATCCTTTGGTGTTTTGGGGATCCCACATAAGGTCAGTAATACCCAATTCATCTTCCCAAGCCAACGAGTGAGGGGTAAGATGTTATAGGTGAGCTCAAATAATCAATGAGCTTAAATATAACAGATAAAAATGAAATATCATAAGTGATAATAATATGATCATATGGGTATACTAAAGGTATATGAAAATAACATAAGATAATCATAAAAAATAAAATAAAAGATGAAGAATTATAAGTCATGGAATAAAAAATGGCATAACATATGACATGAATTGAATGATTTTAGAAACATTAGTTAATAAAAATTATACATGAGAGAGTAACATCAAGATACCTTAGTAATATGGCATGGACATTAGCATAAAAAAATATCACCTTTGTGAGTCACACACTTACACCCATTCTGGTGAGTAATTAAATTGTTCCCATGTATACATGTACCATAATATATAAACTTTTAACCACTGCATTGGAGGGTGGTATAAGACCCCAACTATCAACTATTCACACATATGTGTGCCACATGAAATCAATAATTCATCATATCATAAAGAAAACATGGAAATAAAATGGGTATCATATCCTTTTCAAATAGAATTAAATAAAGCAATCATTCAAAATTACATAAATAATCATAACATGATAAAACCAAGAAAAATACATGGTTATCCAAATATATTAAGTAACCTTATATGGAAATACCCTTAAATTAATATTATTAAGTATTTTAAATTTAAACTATATAGATTAAAATGATATACAATTAAATTAATAATTTCCTCAATTATTCAATGTATGGAATCTAGGTGAACACACTATAATCAAAGGAAATATAAAGTGTTTATAGAGGAGAAACACATAGGAAGAAAACCATATTTATACATAGTGTATGATTATGAAATAAAAAAAATGAAGTAATGTATTTCATTGAGTTTAATACTATAAAATAGTATAAGTAAATTTAGTTGGAAATTCATGAAAATTAATTTCATAATAAATAAAATCCTTTTTGATAGAGGAAAATTGAATAAAAATCATTAAATATTTTTTATAAAATGTTTTTTACATTTTCATAAAATAATTGGTTACTTGCCAATTTCAAAAGATAATTGTTTTGAAAATGTGTTACAAAAACTTTTACTTTTAAAATTAATCCTCAATAATAGAGCCTTGATAAAAATAAATAATGGTAATACTGAGGAATTTTGGAATGGTATATATATAAAATGATCATGAAGGAGAACCATTTTAATATTTTAAAATTCCTTTATTAAAACCCATATCATAAAAAGAGGTATAAAATCTATTTTCAAAAGAGGAAAAGGGAAATATAAAGGTCATATGAGATAACACATAATTGGGTTTCCACATATAAAGGAGAACATTAGTGGGAAAGGAAAATATGGATTAGAAGGGGATACAATCATTAAAGAGGATGATATTTATTATCAATAATGATATAATTTTTTAGAAATAAGTTCATTAAAGTATAAAAAAATTAATTGAAAAGTAATTTTCCCCCAATAAGGAAGATAAATTACCATGAACTAAATTCATTGGGTGGAAGAAATCAATTTTGAAAGAAATAAGATTAAGAAGAAGCATTTTAACTCAACAACGAGTGTGGAGTTAATAAAAACCCTTAAAATAATGTAAATGTAAGAATAAAAATAATATAATAGGGTTAACATGAAATAGATATTCAAATATCATGAATCCGAAGATATTAATTATACTTAAAGGAAATAGGGTAGTATATACGACATGTAAAAGAAATTATGGTGTGTAATATCAAACATGTCGCATAGAATTTACAATAGAGAAAAAAAACCCTTACCTTAGATACCGATTCACTCTACACATGTTCATAACTTCATAAAAAATGAAATTAAGTTCATTAAAAACAATATTAAGAAAATTTTTCAACTAAATTTAATTTTATCTGGTCTATTTATTATCATATGTTATTTATTTATAAATTATTTTTCACTTATTTCAGTTAAATGATGTGGTTAGATCAATTTCATTGAAACATCAACAATATATTGACCATGGTAAAATTTGTTGAAAATCAGGTTCATAATATATATAATTGTTGAGTTGTATGTATTTTATTATTGCATTAGTATAAAATTTATACAGTTTCATTAGTTTTCTCAAAATGGGACCAAATTTAGAATGATGACATGATATGTTTATTTTAGGATGTTAATTTTTTGATAAATGTTTATTTTTACTATCACTTATAGAGTGACCAATATTATCTTTAAATAATATTAAAAGTGTCATAAATATCATTTAAATATATTAAATATATTTTCAAATTCATACTCGTTAAGAGGTAACAGAGAACGAAATACATTTTTTACGTGGAGGTGGTAGTCCGCACATATACAGAGAAGAAACTTTCAATTTCCATATAATGGTAAGGGTAGAAAAAATAAAATAAATTTAATTTTATAATATCAATCATGTTAAAAATTTTATATTTTTTTATTATATAACTCTTTTGGATTATCCATGAGAGGTCATTCATGGAGGCAGTAATTCACATATATATATGATGACGACTTTGTTTTATGAACAATTATAGAGGATGGTAGAAAGGTGATATTCTATTAGTATAATAACATGTCATCATATTAATAATATTGATTTTTATTATATATTAATCGATTATAATGTATTTTATGGGGTATAGGAAGAAAATAATTAAGAGAGGACAGTTGAGAACATTACCTCTCCCTGTAGATGTTCTCTATTGGGTAACACATTAAGGATCTTTTTCATGGTATTTTGACAAGAACAAGGCTTCTAGGACATGGGTAGAGTGTTTAATAGATACAATGGTATATTTTTGGTAGATCCAAGGCTTTGGAATGAGTGTAGAAATGTAGTGTATGTGATATCCATATATAAGTGAATAAAATGTCACTTTTTTAAATACTCATTATTTTTCAATGATGGAATGACAGTATGAAAGGTTCAATGGATTATAAAGTTATAAATAATGAATTTTTGAGTGAGAAAAGTCTATAAATATTTCACCAATCATTTTTACACAAGTTTTGAACAAGTTTCAATCCTCTTACAATATTATTTTTATATTTTACTATTTTGATATTACCTTGATAACTAGATTTTACCCAAAAAATATATATTTTGTTAAAAATATAATGTTACCATTCATAATAAATCTTCATGTTCTTAAATATTTATGTTATAAAAAAGATAAAACTAATTTACAAATTAAAACATTTAATATATAGAAAAACGTTTTTTGTAGAATAATGTTTTTTACAATTAAGTGTTATTTATCATTTTTAGTATTGATTACCAACTGAATGAGTGTTAATATATTTATATATAGGTTTAAAAATTATATTAATTTCATTGTTTAAAAAATATTAATTTATTTTATTTGATAAAAATTATAAAATGTGAATAAAAAATTATTTAAAAATAACGTTTTTACCATTATCACGATAATTAGATTTAATCCTAGTAATCTTATTTTTACGTCTAAAAATAAAATTGACCTTATTAGAAAATATAAACATGATGATATAAAATATTAAATACATTTTGTTTGATTTACATCTATATGTAATGGAAACTAATTTTTAATATGATCGAATAAAAATAGCGTTTTGAGTAAAATTTTACTTATGTTTTAAAAAAATTAAACAAGGAATTTATAAAAAGAATTTAAAGTAATTATTTTATTATGATAATTTCATAAAAGTGACGATATTAGCTAAATCATCATTTTTTCACTATTCAACTAAAAATTAGTTTTTTAGAAAAATATAAAAAATTCACCCTAATCTAATTTTTAAATGTTAGATTCAAAAATGAAGTTCATTTTAAAAAATTAAAATCCTAAAATTTATAAATTTATAATTTAAATAAAAATATAATTATAAATAAAATCCATTTTATTGAAATATTTTCTTTTTAAACATTAAGTGTTCTTGGTGCTATATTAAAAAAATTACCAAATTACTGATTGTTAATATAATAGTTCATATATTTAGATATTATATATTATGAGATTAATATTTAAAAGTGTTTTATTTAAAATATTATGATAAAATAAATAACACTTAAAAAACATTTATTTGAGAAAGAACAAACTTTCCTATTAAATAAGATCGATTGTTTCTCCTGTAAAATTTTTTAGTTTATTAATATCATTTTATTTACTAGAGTTTTTATTACTCTCATAATTGTTTAATAATTTTCATATAATATATCGTGTCTTGTTTTAGTTTGATATTGCATATGAAACAATCTGTTGATACAATTTTTATTTAAATGAAAAATATATTCTGAAATATCGAAGTGTTACATTTCCCCCATTAAATAAATTGTGATCTCATAATTTTAATTATCACTTACTAATGAAATAATCTAATGGATTCATACAAAACTCAAGATATATTTTCTTCTGAGATATCAATATCATAGTCTTAGATACTAGGAGACTCATCATTTTCCCACATAAAAGTCATGTATTAAGATTTTACTTTATCTAAAAAATTTATAACAACTATAATTACTTAATAGGTTATAGATGTTTATAGGTAAATTCCTTTCACGACTTCATTTTCATGATTCTATTTTAAACCAAATAATAAATACAAAATTGTTATGATATTATCCAATAAAATCAGAATAAATTTCCTTATGAACATGAAAAATGAATCCTTATATGTCATCTCAAATGACACCTTAATTTCAGAATATTATACTTTCAATTCAACCATGTCACACTTGGTTCATCCTATTACTCTCTTGGTTTGACCTAGGTTATTTATGGTCATCATAAAATTCAAATTAAATCCTTCATAATGGTTTGTAAAGAGAATGTGAATTCACCAAAGTATATCCCTTGAGAGTGTCTAGACAGGTGTATAGTCTTAGGCCCACTAATCATGCACCAAGTGATGATAGAGTTGATACTCAACTATCCCTTTTAGGGAGATTACCCCTAGGTAAATTTGTTCCACATCCATATCCACTAGCTAGTATCTAAAAAGGTATGTAATTTCTTGGAAGACCACACACTCAATACTTTAACAAAATTCTATGATTTTATCCTATACTTAAACTCATCCACAAGGTTTTCCCAAAATTTCTCTAATCCTATTATCCTAAAAATAAACTAAACTAATCCTAAAAAATAAATAAACTCTACTCTAATATAACTATGGTTCCCCAGACCCACACTCTGATATCTGGTTCAAGAAACACTTTTTTTAAACACAATCTTTTATACAAAGTGATATGACCCCAAATAAAAATATATTTATCTTACATAATTTCCATAAGTTAAATATTACATTTAAATAATTAACACACAATCCATATAATATAAGGATTAGTGTATTTGAGGTTAAAATAGAAAAGCAATGTATTTTATGATACTTATAAACATTTCTCCTTAATTGAGCCACACTATCCCCCCTTCTAGAATTTTCATAAATTACAGTCATCTTCATAACCTGGGAAAATGAAAACATTAAAAATGGCTGAGATCAAAATCACTATAAGGGTAATAGAAAGTGATAACAATCAAGGATCATAATTGATCATAAGATAAGAATATGATTATAATCAAGGTATATGGAAAAAACCTAAGAGAATCATATCCAAAAATGCATATATCACAAATCATGAGTCATAGAATAAGGCTTGGTATAACATAATGCATTAAACAAAAGAGTGTGGAAGAATTATTCAATAAACATGATCCATGAGTACATATCATCATAATATCTTAGAAATATGACACAATCATTAGCATAAAGAAAAATAACCTTCGAGATTCACACACTTTCACCCACTCTTGTGAAAAATTAAATTATGACCACTTATACATGTATTATGTGATATATAATTGTAACCAGTGTATTGGAGGGAGATATAAGACCCCGCCCATCAATAATCTATAGATGTGTGCGTCACTTAAAATCAACCATTCATAGTATCATAAATAAACCCCGTAAATAAAATGGGTTTCATATATTTTTCAAATGTAATCACATAAATAAATCCTTCATAATTTCACCAATAATCATAACATGATAAAATCATGTAAAAAAATGATTATCAAAATATATTCGGTAAATTTATAGGTAAAAACCCTTCAATTAATATGATAAAGTATATGTAATTGACACTTCATAGATAAAATGAGTATATGGATAAGTCAATAATTTCCCCAATCAATTGATGTATGATATCTAGTTTAACACTCTTAAATAAAATGAATGAAATAAAGAGTATTCATAGAGGAAATAAATAGGAAGAGAAACCATATTTATACATAGTGGTTGATTAGGAAGGATAAAAGGAAATAATAGATTTCCATGATTTTAGTCCCCCAAAATATTATAAGAGATTTTAGAGGGTAATTCATGAAAAATAATTTCTAATGAAATAAATTTAATTTGTGATAAATAAAAAAATAGTAGTGAAACCATAAATTATTTTTTATAATTTTATTTAACATTTTCAAGAAAATAGAAGTTATGGGTCACTTTCAAAAGAAAATTATTTTTAAATGTGTTGTGAAAACTTTTACTTTTAAAAAGAAAACTCAACAATGGATCCTTGAAAGAAATATATAAATTTTATCCCAAATAAATTTGTATTATATGATAAATAAAATGATCATGGAAAGAAGACTATTTTAATATTTTAAAATACATTTATTGAAAACCAAATCAAAAAAAGGGATAACAAAACATCCTTTTGAAAAGATGAAAATTGAAATGTGAAGATAACATGATATAGAACATAATTATGTTTCCATATATAAAGTAGAACATTTTGGGAAAGTAAAATGTGTTAAGGGAGGGGAAACAATCATTAAAAAGGATGAGATTTAAACTCAATAATGATATAATTTTTAAGAAATATGTTCATAATGGTAAAATTGTATACTTAAAAAGTAATTTTCCACCATATAAGAAGATAAATTACCATGAAATAAATTCTTAGGTTGTAAGAATCCAATATTGGAATAAATAAGTTTAAGAATAATCCTTTTAACTCAAAGAAGAGAGTTAAGTTAATAAAAACCATTATAGTAATGGAAACGTAAGAAAAAAAAGAAAAAAGGGTTACCGTTAAATGGATATTAAAATACCATGAAATGAAAGATATTAATTATTATTAGATTCAATATGGTAGTGAAGATAATATGTAAAAAAATTATGGTTTTCAATATCAAACCTGTCTCATGGAACTGAAAATAGAGAGAAATAACCCTTAATATAGTCCTTAATTAACTCTATTCATGTTCCTAACTTCCTAAACAATCAAATTATGTTTTTTAAAAACATTATTAATAATATTTCCACCAATATTTCATTTTATAAGTTCTATTTATTATTGTATGTTTTTTATTTATTAAATAGTTTTCTCTTATGTCGGTTACGTAAGGTGGTTCGTTAAATTTCTTTGAAACTTCTTCAGTATATTGACCATGTTAAAATTTTCTGTATAATAGATTCATAATATACAATATTTTAATGTTTTATATAAATTATTATTCCATTAGTAAAAAATTTAAACAATCTAATATTTTTTCCCAAAATGGCACAAAATGTGGAAAGGTTCCATAATATGTTTATTTAACGTGATTAAGTTTACGATGGTCCTTTTTTGTTAATATCACCTATATAATGTCCAAAATTATCATTATAGAATATAAATAGTGTCATATATATCATTTTTATACATTAAATATACTTTTAAATTCATCTATTTTATGCGGTAATGAAAAATGAAGTAGGTTATTTTGGTGAAGGTGGTAGTCCACACATACACACATAAGACACTTTCACTTTCTATATAATGGGAGGGGTATAAAAAAAATATCATTTGATAATTTTAATAATTTTATAAATATTACTTTTTTTCATTTAATATCTTTTTTATCTTCTATGAAATTATGTCACAAAAAACAAAACATGATGTTCATGGGGGTAGTAATCTGCATATACAAATGATGACATTTTATTTTTTGAATGTTTTTTGAGGAAGGTATTAAAGTGATATTAATTTAGTATAAAAAAATTTAAAAATATTAAGAATACTAATTTTATTATAAATTCATGGATTACAAAGGATTTTAGGGGGTATATGAAGAAAGTAATTAAGAGAGATCGGTTGAGAACATTACCTGTTCTTTGGATTTTTCCCCTTGAATAATAGCTTAGGGATCCATTTCTTAGTCTTTTGGAAACAACAAGGATTATAGGAAGTGGGGATAATATTTAGTAGAGAATATAGTGGGGTTTTTTTAAATGATACTTTTGAATTGGTAGAGAAATGTCATGGAAGTGGTCACTATTTGTAAGTGAAGAAAATGGATCTTTTCAAAATACCAAATACTTTTTCAATGATGGAATGAAACTATTGAAGGTTCAATGGATAAAAAAGTGATAAATAATTAATATTGGAAAGTTATATGGCCCATAAACACTCTAATAATCATTTTAAAACATGTTTCAATCCTTTTACCACTTGATTTTTACATTTAACCACTTGAGTTTTTACCACGGTAACTAGTTTTTACCCAAGTAATCTATATTTTATTAATAATATAATTCAAACCCTATTAATTTTTTATGTTTTTAATATAAATTTAGTATTCATATAATAAAACTAAATTTCTAAATAAGATAAAATTACCTTTAAGAATTTAACCATTTAATATATAGAAAAATTGTTTTGTTGAAAAATGTTGTTTTACCCATTAAGCATTCTTAATCTTATTGAGTATTAATTAACAATTGAATGAGAATTAATATATTTATATATAGTTTTAAGAATTATATTAAATTAATTTTTGAGAATATATTATATTATTTTATTATATAAAAATTATAAAATTTTAATACAATAATTCTTTGAAAATAACAATTTTACCATTTTTATACTAGTTAATTCTAATCCTAGTAATCTTACTTTTATGAATAAAAATAAAAGTGAACATATTACATAATAATAAAATTATAATATAAAATATGAAATCCAATTTTTTATATTTATTTCTATAATTTATGGAATTGAATTTTTAATATAAGCGAATAAAAACTATTTTTATATTAAAATTTTACTTTAGTTTCTAAAACATTAAAAATGGGTTTTATAAATTCAACACAGTATTTTTAAATTATTTATTTTAGTTTATGAATATATATTTTTATATAAAATGGTTTAAAATACTTTTAAGTTGTTATTGTGTTATGATAATGTCATAAAAGTGATGGTATTAGAAAAATCTGTATTTTTTCACTATTCACCTAAAAATAAATAATTTTAGAAAAATATAAAAAATTAACAATAATATAATTTTCACACGTTGAATTAAATAATTAATTTAATTTAAAAAAATTCAAATTATAAAATTATAAAATTTATTTTTTAAATGAAAATACATTATATAAAGAAAACTATTTTATTAAAAAATGGCTTTTTAAACATTAAGTGTTCTTAGTAATCTTCCATACCAATTACTAACTTAATTATTGTTAATATATTAGTTTATAAATTGAATTATTATATATTATCATAATAATCACTTAAAATTGGATGATTTAATATATAATGATAAAATATATAACTCTTTTAATAAATAGTTATTTGGGAAATAACAATATTTAATATTAAATCATATTAATTGTTTATCCTATAAATGTGAGCATTTTTAGTTGATTAATATATTTTAATTTACTAGTTTATATATTATTCTTATAATTTTATTGATATTATTTATCTAATATATCATGAATCTTATTATTTTGGTGTTACGTGTGAAACAATATATCGATACAATGTTTATTTAAAGGAAAAATATATTATGAAATATCGTAGTGTTACATGAATGAACAATGATTTTATCCTTTCATTACAACTTAAAGTATCCTAAAATATCCACTTGAGACATGGTTAGCTAGTAGTAATTATTATAATAATATCTATACCTTATTTTCTGTAATTGGTAACTAGGTTTTAAAAATCTTTTTTTAACTTCACAATAGTTAATATATTCCAATGATTCATGGAAAACGATAGAGATATGTAAATTGATTACACAATAAAATCACATGTATTTTAACCTTATTCTAGATCTAATATGTTTTTCCCTAACTCTTGATTGTACCTTCTTGAGTGTATTTTAAGCACCTCCACTAATTTCCTTCTCAATGGAATTCCCAATGTTTTCTTCATTTCTTACCTCAAAGGGTTCAATCATGGTTATGGATAGGTTTTACACTAGAAAATTGAATCTGTGACATTATAATTCATTCATTAATTATTATTCGAATAGTATAATTTCTCTTTATTTAAATATATTTTACTGAAGGATAACCAAATAAGAAATGTAAAGCATCTTTTAGTCCAATATTACCCCTAGAATTTGTTCATTCCACTTACTTTATTACCAAGATAAGTGCTTATTAAATTTAATAGATTTTTTGACTATTGAATCAAGTCGATAATTTTTATATTCCTTGTGAATATTCCCTTTATAAATTTCATATACTAATACCTAATAGAGTTTATCTAGTAAGTCACTTTTTTTTTCATTTTGGTACTTATCAAAGAAATGGAATACTTAAGGACAACCTTTTTATTGTATCCTTTGTTTATCCTCAAAACATTATGCCATGTGTACATTGAGTTTATCCTTCTTGGCCTCCATTTTTTAACTTCTTTCAAGGTAAGGACCTTATCCATGGAACTATATTTAAACCTCTTCACTATTAAGGAAATATCCTTCAATTACTCAAATAGGAATCATCTTTTTCCTTAAAATAAATATCCACTTCTATAAATATTTTTTAGGGATTTCAATTATTCAAATTAATTACTTATTCCCAAACCTAAAATTTTTGATACTTGTTCTCCTATATTAACTCCAAGACTTTTTCTTATATCATATAATCTAACTCTTCAAATAAGTGTTCAACTTATACCTTTATACTTATTAATATATCATCATCATAATAATTATATCCAATATCAATTGGGATATTAATATCCTCAACTAATCCTAAAACATCATTAAATTAACTTTTAGATTCAAAATCAGAATCATTATTACCATTATTTTAAAAAATTCTAAAATATTTCATAAAAAATCAAACTTTTACCATAAAATATACCAGATTATGATATTCCCTTGGAGATTTTCTTTTTCTTCTTATTTCCTATTTTAATTTCACCAAAATATTATAAGGATAAGGAAAACCTTATTTCCATGATATAATTAGATCACTTTAGAAAACAAAAATCTAAGAAAATTGAAAATATACTATAATACAACTTTTTAGACCCACAATGGTCCTTAATATGGTATAATCTAAGGGGGGTTGATTTAGGGTATATAACTCATTCCAATTTAAACCCTTTAACCCTGAAACTCTAATAACCAAAACTGATCTTGACCTCAATGTTAGTGTTCTCACACTCAAGTTTTTTAATGATGACCCAATAGGTATTTCACTTATAATTTCCTTAAAAATATTTGATCAATGATTCCTTATCCCAACCACAATAAGTTATATCTTCTAGAATATAAATAAAGCATGCACATAAGGAAAAAGTATTTTACATAGTTCACCCTCACTATGTTAATCAAATGAGCTTACAATGATAATGTGTTGATGTACCAAAATCTACTAAAACCACTATTTGGTTATGGGTTTATGATATTTCTAGGTTCACTCACCTTACAATGTTTAGGGATGGTTCACTAACCACCCTAGGGTCACTCCAGTTACTAATCCTCTATATATTGGTTGTGAAAACCAATATCACCCTAGAATGACTTTCCATAATTCAAAATAGAATATCCACCTTCCTTATTTAGGAATATCTTCAAGGATTTCCAATATTCCTTCTACATCTTCCTCTCATATTTTTGGAATTCTCTCTGAAGTAACAAATATATCAACGTTTATCTCTTTATTTATTCTCTTATTTTATAAAATATAAATCATTACTATTTATGGAGATATATATCTCTTTAATTCCATTTTTCATAATTTATTTTTCTATATTCTCAATGAAATTTATCCTTGTTTCTCTCTCTAAATATATTAAATTATCCATGATTATGATAGAAAAATTCATCTAATACTATATTTTAAAACTGATTCAAAGTCATTCAATAAATTTATTGATGTATCACCTAAAATATGGGATATTTTAAACAATAAAACCTATTGACTAATATATTTCAAAATGTGAGCGCTATTATCCTGGAGTGATTCTCATCTTTTAATGAGACCTAAAACCAAAGATATTTCCTCTACAAGAACTTACATTACATGAAAATTCTCTTTTTAGAATTCCATTATATTTCCTCATCTAGTTCATGATGTGTTTCAATTAATTTTAACTTGATTATTAATCAATAAACAAATCCAAAAAATAAAATTAAATCTTGTATTTAAATTAGTGGAATATCATGGCACGATCCTCCTTTAATCACATAATTATATACTCCATATCTGTTGGATGAACTATCAATCATATTCAATTATTAATAATTAAAATCAGAATATATTACTTGATAACTCTTAACTTCAAATATAAAAGTTAATAACTCCTACGCATTACCCAACATGACCTGGTTACTCTTACATATCATCCATGTGATGCTTCCTAACTTTTCCAAATCTAGAAAATGAAAGTTCCCTTATGTATGAGATCTATTACTTTGATGCCTCTCATAATAACCTTTATGTTTTATTTTTATGAATATCATATACCATTTATTTTTTATTGTAAAAAATATTATTTATTTAAAATAAAATAAAAATTAATCTTATGTATTTCATTTATTACCTTTACATATTCTAGTGTGAATCTATACTTTTTATTTTTATTGAGTGTTACTTAGATTAATTTTACATATTAGGTTGATGACCCCTACATATCACAGTGAGTCTTCCCTACAATGTTTCCATTTCTTTAACTTAGTCTTATCAGTTCCAAATGAGTATTATTTATTAACCTTAGTGGACCTTACATATCGCTTTGAAAATTCAAAACTTTTCCACATTTTGGAATTTCATCCTAGATGACTCTTACATAATGGAATGGTTACCATTAAATATTAGAGATACTTTTAGAACTTAGTTGATTCTGATACTTCCCAATATATCTTATTTTTTATCTTTATGAACGTCAAGACTTTTCAATTTTTCTAGATCAGTATTCTCATCACTTAAATTCTCCACAATTCTTCCAAAAGACTAAATTTATTCAAAACTTCAAAAAATAACTTTTGGACTTTTAGTTTTATTATGGAAAATCCATCTTTATCCAATTTTCTTTGAACTCTAGAATATATGTCAACACTTAAAACTTAAATTATTCCTAAACATCTATAAATATTCTTTTAGATAACTTCTGGAAAATATTTATCTTTAATTTTAAAACACTCACCTTAAGAATAAAATACTGAATATTCACTTCTAGAATAAATTTCATAATTACAAGTTACTTTTAGAACAATATTACTTATAAAAAAACTTATCAAAATGTATTGAACTCTTCTTTTGTAATGTATTCTAGAACATTGATTCCTCACATCCTATATAACTCGAAAAAGATCAATATTATTATTTCATTAATAATAAACCAACACTATCCAATACAGTTTCATGACATTGGGTTTCTATAAATCCCACACTTAATAACTTCACAACTGGGATTATAAAACATGCCTAATTCATACCAATCTCACCGCACTATCATTTATCCTATGGTATTAGGCCTATATTGTTGAACCACAAGCCATCATGAAGACTGATAGTGGATATTCCTCATGAGAAGGGGGATGAATGAGGTAATAGGGTGAGATATTGGTTATTTTTGTGATTTTAACCACCAAATATGTTATTTACAAATACACTCTTTGTAATGATCCTGACTACAGTAACCTAGAGTTGGTGTTTCTTTATTACATTGGTAGAAGATAAAAAGCATCACAACATGAAGGACCAATCAGTTTAATAGTATTAGGAGACCAGATATATACATGATTTCAATATTACATTGGAAAAACAATATATAGCATAAAAAACTTTATTTCATCCTTAAAGGCCATTTAAAGATTCCTTCTTCATATCCAAGGGAAATGAAAACCTAAAAAAGGGTGAGATCAAACTCTTAGTAATTAAAATCATACCATGTAAGCTATTAGGAGTTGGTAAGGCCTAAAGAAATGGAACCGTATATAATTAATACATATTACATTTATTAAAAAACATGAGATTCAAAATATATCCATGGAAATTATCAATATCGAAATCACATGGATAATAATAACTGAAATCTTAATAAAGGAAATTTATAATGTCAGATGTCATGATTTTACCATCAAGTATTCATACTAATTCATCATGAACCTTATCACCAAGGCCTTATGCGAAGACATTTTCATGACTAGGTAGGTATACACCAAATACCCAACTAATTTGGCTAATTGTTTGTCTCATGTGACTTGTCAACGCATTGAGGGGAAATCTATAATCGGGTCACACCCATCACTTACATATGTCCAATTCATTCCTCATGTATTTAATCAACAATAAAATACATAATAAATCTTCCTTAAAAATAAATTAATATCCATATTTAATAAATAATATGAAACATTGTTATTTCCCTAGTAAATAGAATAACTTTCTTAATAAGCTTCCCTCAACTAACAACGTATATTGAAATTGTATAGGTTAATATGATATCAAATTATTATAAATAATTCTAAATAAATCCATGATACTAAAAATATGTACATGACATAGAAAAATAATGTTCAATGAATAACATATATTTTTAGATAATATGATTACAAGAAAGTGAATGATAAAAAAATAAAGTATAATTCATAAATCAATAAAGAATGATAGAGGAACATCAATTCAGTTGAAATGAAGACTTTAAATAATGGAAATAATTTGATAATTAAAGAGGAAAATTGAAGTGAAACTTTAAAATAAACTTCCTTAAATCTTTTTTAACTTTTTTTTTAATAAATCAAGTTATAAATAATTTCTAAAATTCTTTTAATCCTTTTAAAAATAATTCTTTTATATTCTAATATATAAACCAAAAAATAAAAAAAAATAATGGAAAAATTATTTTCTTTGAAATCCCATGTAAGCTTATATAGGAAGATAAATAGTGAATAACGATCATGGATATGGGAAATATCGTTCATGTCGTATATGTTAAAAATAACATTCATTTCACACTTTTGTAAAGAAAGTAATAATTTACCAGTTCAAAAAATATTAAAAAAAATTATTTCAGACTTTTTTAAAGAAATTCAAATAATGTTTAAAAATACCTTTAAAAATCATATAAAATTACATAAAAACTTTCATAAAATAATTTTAATGAATATAGATATGAAAGATAATATTATCGACCAAAAAAGAGAAATAATGTTAGTTTAAAAAAAATTATTTCTGACTTTGAGTACCAGAGAGAGAAAATATTGGAAGAAAACATGGGGACCCAATAAAAAACCATAGTATAAGAATATATACGGGTTATAATAATATAAATATCATATAATTATTCCAATGAAAATTTAATCATGAATAATCCTAAATAATAACGAGATTGTAAAATAAAACTTTGGGGATATAATAACTTTTTAATCAAAACCCATTAAAAGAGAAGCATGGATTGAAACATTAAATACCATTAATAAGTAGTAATTCATTATTTGATATGTTAATGTGTCATTATATATACCATATAAAATAAATTAGGTTTATAATAAAAAATATGTCTCATTGGATTTTAATTGAGATAAAAAACCCTTACCTTGGATTTCTGTTAGTCAAACATGTTATATTATATTTAATAATCAATTTAAATTTATTAAATAATTTCATAAGAAACTATTTCAACTATATTCCAATTTTATCTTCTTTTTAAGTCATTTTTCATCCAATTCAATAAATAATTCTTACTTATGTCGACCACTTATAGTTGTTCGGTCAATTTCTCTAAAATTACTTTGGTATATTAATCATGGACAAAGGAGATATTAAATGATTAAATTATATAAATAATTTTAATAATTCCATGAATTTAATTTTTATTCATTATTTAATATTTTTGAATCACTCATGCATGGTGGTGATAGAAAAAAGAATCGCATCGCTTTGTGGTAGCGGTAGTCAACATATACGCACGAGCGACGTTATCATTTTACAGCGGATAAAAGGGTAAGATAATATATGATATATTGTATTTTAAGAATCATAATTATGGAATAAATATCATATATATTCATTAATTTCATCTTTATAACCATCCATGTGAATTAGTGATGAAAACAATTACACCACTTTGTGGAGACGTTGGTATGTACGAATGCACAAGAGATGTTTTCATTTCCTATAGGTTGGAAAGGAGATAGACAATGGATGTAAAATTAACATAAAAATATCTCAATATAGTAAATAAAATTATTTAATTATTTTATTTTGTTTATTGAATATTTTTATGTGGTTTAAGAAGAATAGAACTAGGAAAAACTTGGTAAGAACATATATCTCTTACTTCGGTAATATCCTTTGGATTGCACGTTAATCCTTTTTGAAGTGATCTTTTAGTGAGACCAGGAATTCTTGATTGAGGAAAATAAAATTTTGAAGGAATTTTGGTAAGGATTTTTTGATATAATTCGATCAATAAGTGTGTATAATATAGGATATGAGGTTTTCTTTTATATTTGAGGTCGGTGGAAGACTTATAAATACTTAAAACATTATAATATAATATATGTATTAATATTCATCATAACCCAAAATTAAGTTTACCTAATTACCTAATATTAAATATTCTGATTCCAAAATATGTAATTCATTTTACACTATTCAATTTCTAGAAGTGGAAAAAATTAATTTTAATATAAGTATGAATAGTACAATGAAATACCTTTTTAGAAAAATTATCAATTAATAATGAAAATGATTTAATAAAAAAATCACATATAATATTGATTTCTATAAAATTAATTAGATTTATTTAAATAAAACGAGACTCATTTTTATTTCAAACCAAACCAAAATATAAAAGAACCTTGTGAATACACGATTCAAATAGAATAACCCAAAAAGTTTATATTTGAATAAAAAAATTACTTATATTTATAAAAGGTTAAACATAGATTTCAAAGTCCAACATTATATTTTTAAATTAATTATATTTTTTGTTAAATATATATTTTCTAAATAATATTTTTATAAACTTTGAATTCAGTCTTATATCATGATAATTTCATAAAAGCGACAGTATTTATAAAATTAGTTTTTTCATTATTCAGCAAAAAATCACCCATTTTTTAAAAATAAAAAAAATAACCTAAGTTAATTTTTACATGATTAATTAAAAAATAAAATTCATTTCATGAAATTAAAATTAAAAAATTTGGGAATTTTGGTTTCAATTAGATTCTTGAATAAAACAATGTGCATTATGTTATACTTTCTTTAGAATAAAAGGCTTACTTTCTATAATTAAATAACAGGTGTTACATCCCCCAACACATAAAAATTTTAATCCTAAAAATTTCTAGAATTTAACCTTATAAAAAATTGTGCGTATTTATTCACCATAAATTCCTTATATTCCCATTTTTACCTCTATCTTATGAATTATCCCTAATACCTTTACCATTTGAGTTGTCTGATTCTATAACAATTATTCTATTGTGTCAAGAATATTGATAGGATCTTCACAATAAAATAAATTAATATTCAATTATATTTATTCAAAGATAATTACATGAGTTAGGTCTAGAATTTAATTCCTCAGTAATGATATATATAGAAAAAATTATGTACCTTAGAGAGGATGGGTGGAATCCCCAAAGGATAAGCCACAACTCTAATTATCTCCAAAAATCTCAAAAGTCCTGATGCACGTAAGACACAATTTATATTTCTTTCCAAATCTTATAACACAATAACATAGTGATACCTTAACGAAAACATAACCCCATACCTAAAATTCCATATTCTTCTTTTGGTTATCAGTATGACACTTTTTCCTACTTTAAGATACCTCGATTTGACTTTGAATAGTTCTCAATTTCATCATTGTCTCATCTATAAGTTCTGGGCCAAAAATATTACTTTAACCAACTTCATCCCCACAGGTAGGTGTGTGATATATTTTCCGATTTAATTCTTTATATAGTTCCATTTGAATTATTTAATAGAATATATTATTATATGAAAAATATACCAAATGTAAATAATAATCCCATGTACCATGAAAGTCATGTGATCAAAACCTCATCATATCTTCTAATGTTTGAATAATCATTTCAGATTATCCATTAGTATGAGGATGATAATATTTAAAAAAATATTGAGCTCTTTCAAGTTGATCAAATAAGTCATAAATGAGAGGTATAAGATAATTTTTATTTATAGTAATGTAATTTATTTCTATTTAATCAATGTACAACTACATAGACACAAAATTTTTCTTAATAAGAAGAAAAAGGTATCCCCTAGGTGAAACACTTGGGTTAATGAATCCCTTCTTACACAACTATTTCATTTGTTTCTTTAGTTCCACTAATTCCACTATGGATGTTATCTAGGGAATATTATATATATGTTTTTCATCAAGGATGAGTTCAATGGAAAACTCAACTTCACACTTGGGTTGATTTCCATGTACGTCTTTAGGAAACACATCAATGCATTCCTAAACAATAGGTACATATTATTTTCCATGGTTACCTTTCTCATCCACAGTTTTTTTCTACACTTATACTAACTGAATTTTTTTATGGTGAGCTACTAGATGTGGATCCATACATGATTCAGATGAGGAAGTCTCCACTCTAAAGATAAAAGATTCGATATATCCTTCACAAATCATAATATCTGTCTCTTGTCAATAATTTTTTACATTATATTTTCTAATAAAATTCATTCCAAGAATTATATAATATTAAATCATAGGTATAATGACCAAGTTTGAAAATAGGTCATGTACATTCATCATAATGGGGTTTTAATGAAATATCATTGTTCAAATAATATTTCCACTAGGTCTATTGATTGAAAAATACCATATTAAGTTAGTAAGGAATTATTTAATGTTCTTGGAAAACATAGAAGATATAAAAGAGTGAAAAGATCCAAAATCAAATAAAGCATTAACTAAATTTGAATTCAAGACCAAAGTACCTACCAAAACATATTTAAGAACTTCATATTTAGTTGTAGTAAACACATAAAATTAGACTTCCCCCCATTGGTCCCTTCTATGATAGGTTCCATTGATGCTTTAAAATTGGTTTGAATGATTCCCAATCTTCATACAATTAAATCACTAGATATTAGTGGTTCCTTTATTTCCATTTCATTCATGTTATAAATGGAACTTATTTCCAAACTTGTAACAAAATTACATTCAAATTAATAATTTACCATGATGTTTCCTTATATACTTATCACATTGTTTAATTCCAATATTTTCTTTCTTATCCTTTGATGCAGTTATTTTTCCATAGTTCTCAACCAACCTCTTATTTTCTTAATTTCCATTGAAAGTATAAGACCTAAAAAATTATTTCTTTTCCTTGGTGGAACATGATACTATATCATCATATGATTAAATCAATTTGGAAACTAGTTCTCTTCGAAGTTTAGGCTTAAGATCATAAAATAAACAATCAATATTGATTTTTGGATTATGTGTGTAGTCTATTTCATTCCTTTATAATATTTTGAAGTTAACCTTATATTTATAAACACATTCTTCTTCTTCATTCTTTATATTTAGTAACTTCATACCTATTTAATCTCATTGCTCTTGAGTAAAATATTTCTCAAAGAATGTCACTTTAAAATCTCTTCATTCCATACTTCATATTTCAACATCTTATTTAATATTCGAGATTAATAACCACAATTGATCATTATACAAATTTAAACAATATACTTCTAGAACAATTTTTTTTACTTTTATTAAATCCCAACCCTATAAATATCTTTTCAAGGAACTTGATCAATTGTTCAGCTCACAATTGATTAGAATTTACATTAAAAGATGAAGGATCATGTTGTATAAAGAGATCCGACATAGGTCCATCATGTTATGGAAAAAAATTGTTAAATATAGGAATGATTATTTATCAAAACCTGGGTCAATTTCCTCAATTTAGACATGATTTAATCAGCCTCAACACCCATTTTATTGACTTTATCATAAGTGAAATCCCTATATTGACTACAAGTGTTTATATGGTTTCTATTTCCTCTACTAGGGACTATCACTAAACAATTTCACATACAAAATTAACTCATAAAATCATGAATATTGATTCATCACACAAAAATACCTAAATTTTATTGAAAATTATATAGTTTTGTCTTAACTATCATGCTAGTTATGTTCTTTTAAAATATAGTTCCCAAGGGTCCCAATAAACTTCCATTGATACCAATTTTAATGAACCTAACTCCAATAACCTAGATCCTGTGTTTACTTTATTATATTGGTATAAGATATAAGGGATTAAAACATAAAGGTCCAATCAGTTTATTAGTCTTAGGAGACAAGATACATACATGATTCTTATATTTCATTGGAAAAATAAATTAGAGAATTAAAAAAGTTATCGTATCCTTGAATATTAGTCAATGATTTTTTATTAATATATTAGGAAAATTAAAAAATAATAAATGATGAGATTTTATGATCAATAATAAAAATCATATAGAGAAAACTTTCATGAGTAGGTAAGGCATAAAAAATATGGCAGAATAGATAATCAATACATATGTAATTTAATCAAAAACTTGTGCTTTAAAATATATCTATGGAAAATATCAACATAAAAATCACATGGATAATAATAGCCAAAATCTTAATGAAGTAAATATATAATTTTAGACATCATGATCTTACCATCATGTCCTTAAGAAAAGAAATCATGAACCTTAATATCAGGGCCTTTTCCAAGAAATTCCATTGAATGGGTAGGTATACACTAAATACCAAACCACTTTACCCAATTTATTATCTCATGAGATCTATTTATATATTTAGGATATATCTATAACCATGCCCCACCCAGTACTTACATATATCCAATGCATTCATCATATATTGAGTCAAAAATATAATACAAAATAAATATGGCATAATAATAAATAAATATCCAAATTTAATAAAGAATAAATAACATAAATATTTCCTAAATAAATGAAATAACTTTCTTAATAAACTTCCTTTAACTAACACCACTTATTGAAATGTTATAGGTTAATATAATTTAAATGTATTAGAAATGATACTAAATAAATCCATGATATTTAAAATGTGTACATAAAGGAGAAAATAATTTGTAATGAATAATGGAGAGTAATATAGAGAATGATCACAAAAAAGTGAATGATCACAAAATAAGGTATAATTGATAAATCAGTAACGAATTATAGAATACCATCAATTTAACAAAAAATAATGTTTTAAATAAAACAAATTATTTTTATAATTAGAGAGTAAAACTGAAGTGAAACATTAAATAGATATTTCCTTAAAGAGTTTTTAACTTTTTAGTAAAAAAAATGTTATAAATCATTTCCGAAATTCATTTTAACCTTTTAAAAAATTATACCTTTTTTAATTTAATATAAAAACTAAAAAAATAGAGAATAATGAAAGAATGAATTTATTTGAAAAATTATAAAAACTTTCATAGGAAGATAAATAGTGAATAACAGTCATGGATTTGGAAAATTCAATTCATGTCATATATGTTAAAAATTATATTCCTTTCACACATTTGTAAAGAAAGTCAAAAATGAATTGTTCAGAATCCCTTAAATAGATTCCTTTTAAATTTTTTTAAATAAATTAAATTGTAGTATAGAAATAAAAATTTCAATCATTTAAAAGTAGATAAAAACTTCTATAAAACAATTTTAAGAATATATATATGGAATATAATGATTCCTTACTAAAAAAGAGAAATGAGGTCTATTTTGGTTTAAAAAATCATTTTGAACTTTGAGTAACAAATAGATGAAAAGTTGAAATAAAATACAGGAACCCCAAAAATAACTATAGTATAATAAATTATATGAGGTTTAAGAAGATAAAGAAAATATAATTATTTAAATGTAAGCTTAATCATGAAAAATTATAAATAAGAGCGGTAATGTAAAATAAGTCTTTACAATATTAATTACTTTTTAATCAAAACCCATTAAAAGAGAAAACTAAATTGAAAAATTAAATATCATGAATAAATAATAATTTATGATGTGATATTCTAAATGGTAAGTACATACACCATATAAAAAAATTATGTGCATAATATAAAATACATCTAATTAGAGTGGAGTTGGGACGAAAAACCCATAACTTGGATTTCATTTAGTCGGGTGCATTATATACTATTGAATAATAAATTTAAATTTATTAAATACTTTATTAAGAACACATTTTATCTATATTACATTTTCTTAGCTCATTTTATAATCATTTTCATCCATCAATTGAATAGTTCTTTTTTATGTTGACTACTTAAAGTTGTTTGGTCAATTTCACCAAAATTAATATGGTATATTAACCATGGTTAAAGGTTTTATGAAATATTTACATAAGATAAATAATGTTTACAATTTAATGAATATAATTTTTATTCATTATATATAATTTTAAATTCATCTATGTGAGGTGGTAATAGAAAAACGAATCAAATCACTCCTTGGAGTTGGTAGTCCACACGTTCAGAAGAACTACATTTTCATTTTACAAATAATGGAAGGATAAGAATATAGATGATATATTATATTTTTAAAATCCTAATTATCTCATAAATATATTATATATTCATTAATTCCATATTTATAACCATCCAAGTGAAGTGATGATGAAAAACGAATTACACCACTACTTGGAGATGGTAGTATGTATGTTCACACGAACGATGATTTTATTTACCTTAGAATGGAAAGAAGACATAAAATTAATGTTCTATAAACATAAAAACATATAAGTATAGTAAATTTTATTATCTAATCATGTTAAGTTGGTTATTTATTATTTTTAGGAGGTTTAAGAATAAAGGAACTTGGAAAATCTCAATAAAAACGTATATATTTCTTTTTGTAATATCCTTTGTATTTGATATTAAGCCATCTTTAAGTGGTCTTTTAGTGAGATCAGGAAATCTAGGTTGAGAAAAAGAAAATTAATAAGGTATTTTTTTATGTTTTGGCTGAGATAAGCTAATCATTATATGTGTAGAATATAGGATAGGAGGTTCCATTTTATAAGTGGGATGTGTAGAAAACTTGTAGATAATTGAAACATTATTATATAATATATGTTTTAATCAACTTAGTTGGAGCGAAATTGTCATCTTTTTTGAATATGATAAGTTTAAGGTAAAAATAAAAAAAATCAATGAGGTTTAATATTTTTTTATCTTGTAGTCTTATCCCTTTATTTTAACCCTCTTAACTCTTTTTACAGTTAATCGAGGTGATAAATATTTATCATGGTTACAATTCATTACAAAAAAATTAAGTTGAAATCATTAATTAATATTAATTATTATAATTAAAAATATGGACTATATTTTATATGATTCAAATCATATAAGTGGTATAAATTTATCTTAATAAAATATTTCAAAATCTAATAAAAAACCTTTTTAAAAAAATGATTGCTTAAGAATAAAAATTATTTTATACCAAAATCTTGTATAATTCTAATTAAAATGGAATTAATTGGATTATATTAATAAAAGGTGACTATTTTTCTTTAAAACCAAACCAAAACCTAAAGTAACCTTATGAATACCAGATTAAAATAGAAGAACCAAAAATAGTTTTTATTTGGATAAAAACATTACTTAGATTCGAAAAATGTTAAACATAGATTTATAAGTTCAAAATTATATTATTAAAATCATTATATTATTTATTAAATATATATATTTATTATATAAAAAAATCATAAAATTTCATGTCATTCTTATATCCAGATGAAGTCATAAAACTGAAAGTATTGGTATAATTTGTATTTTTCAATATTCACCCAAAAAAATGAACTTCTTATGAAAAATATCAAATAAAAGACACCCTTAGATATTTTTTACATGATAAATTAAAAAATTAAATTAATTTCATCATATTAAAATGATAAAATTTTGTAATTTAGGTTTTATTCACATTATTGAAAAAACTATGTGTATTATTCTATAATTTCATTATAATAATAAATCATTCTTACTATAATTGAATATTGGGTGTAAAATTCCTAAAAAACATATAAGAATTGAATATCATTGTGATATTATGATTTAAAAACAAGGGAAAAGTTGGGAAGGATGATAACATGTTCTTCAACAATGTGAACATGAATCCACCAATTCAAACAATAAAATAATTGAATTATGAACACAATATTCAATGCAAGGAGACAATGTTTCCAAAGTAAAATTAATTTAAAAATTATCATAAAGATTGATATTAAGAATAAAAAATATTTAACCGAGATGTAAAATTCACCATCAATTCTAGTTTTATCATTATTTTCTCATGAATTAACCCCACTTCATTTATATTTTCAGGTCATTATAGGAATTGGATAACCCATGATAGAATAATTAAACATAAATATATAGAGTTAAAATAGGTCAACTTGGTAAATATTTTGAAGGGCCTAAATAGCTTAATTCGAGGCCCAAAACTCAGACACAAAAATTATACCACTCATAGGAAAAATACTCCATTTTGGTCACATTTTTAGTGTTTGAATTTTAATCTAGGGTTGTTTCTATGAAATATTATCATTCACATGTAAACATTCATTTTTATAAAAATATTAAATATCCTTTAAAACTCCACTAGATTTAAATATCATTGAAACTGAATTTGAGTGTCAAATCTATATCCTGAGATTAGAGGAATGATCAAAAAAAATTTGAGTCCATTTTATAAAATAAATTTACTTTTTATCATTTTTATTGGTTCAAGACTTCTATGATCAATAATGAGTTAATTTATGATCACGAAAAACCCAGGTCACTACATTATCCAAACCTTTAAAATTTTTATCCCTGAAAAAAATATCCAGTGGTAATAAAATTTGAAGATTGAAAAAAACCCATTAAAAAATGGTGGTAATGCCTTGAAAAAACGTTGTATATTATTATGGAGTTCAAAATTCTACATGAATATCAATAAATAAACACTTGAGAAAAACATCCTATTTTATTATAATCATATATAATTACTTCCTTAGACTTCTATTTTCTCTACCAGAATGATCAGATGAAGCCTATCTTGGGGAAACAACTCAAAAAAAAAAATCACAAAATCATATTAAGAAAACCTTTCAAAGATTTATCACCTAAAAAATTCCTTATCCTCATGCTTACTTCTATCATGGAACCATGAAAAACCATAAATTTTCAACATCATCATCTATACTGTTTTTTAACTAGGTAACCACTTGTGAGATTACTACGCTCCCCAAATTTAATGAGTGGTCTAGGGGGATTTAACACATGGAATATAAATTCACATAAAACCCTAAATCTATGAGAATCCCTATTTTTTTACCCCATTCACTTTTCTATGATGACAATAATATAAACCTCACTCAGATGAGATGATTTTAGTTGAGGATGATAGAGTATCACACTCAATAATGATGACACCAATGGGATCACCATGGGATACATTATTTATCATAAGACTAGGGATGGATTTCCTTAAAACAATTAATAATCCATAGATGTGTGGCTGAGAAAATATCAATGGGATTAAGTTGTGAATTTCATCCATTATTGGAGAAAAGGTTACTCCAATCTTAAGATCCATCTTCAAAGAGATCATGAACCCTTTGGACCTTTGAAAATACCTAAATTGGGTCAACTGTATAATATGTAATGTATCTCATTTTACATGCTTCAATTTTATAGATCATGGATCCAAAATGGACTTATATATAAAAATATGTAGTATTTTGATGTTAGAATGATATTTTCTATATTTTGGGAAGTTTTCAGTTGAGTGAACTTTGTGTGCCAACCCTAATCTATGTGCACCCTATTATACATGTTTCCTTTACAACACCCACACATTCTAGGATTTTAACACACCTTCATCCTATGTTATCTTATATAAATGTTACCTACTCCTTGTGTGATCATTTATGTGTATTCCCTACTCTGTGTGTGCCCTAATCTGCACACACCCTGCTTCACGTGCACAACCTCACATTCCTAGATAAATAGTTGGGAATACAATGTGGTTACCATCATATATAGGAACCCAATCCATGAGTTTCCTATAAAATGACCCCCTTTAATCTCATTTTTTACAAAACCACCCAAAGAAAAATTAATCAAATGCACATCCAAATAAAACTTAACAATTAAGGCACTTGAGTGAACAACAACCTCTTTAAAGTGAGTTTAAATTAAAAACCCAAGGAAAAAATATAGAAAATTCGATGCTCAAGACCTTATATTAGAATCATGACCTGGGAACTGAACCACCTAAGTGCCTAAAATTGGGTTCCATAACACATAGACACCGATTAGCAGGCCTCTAAATAATGTAAAATCTAACCACCTGGGCTACAATGTATCTGGGAACCAACAACCTAGGAATTGGCCACCTAAGTTCCAATCTGCTCAGGTCACCTTCTTTGGCACCCATTTAACAAGGTCACCTAATTAAGTACCCAAAGGTATATACCATGTAGACTCAATCCCTTATACCCCAAGTTGGGTTCATTGATGGGATATAGACTCAAGACTTCACCCTAATACCTCCTCTTCCATCATAGATCCCCATAAAAAATATAGATCCACAGTATAAAATTTTTAGGTTGGGTTGGACACCATTTGGGTTGTGAGACCTATGCCCCCACCCTTAACCCAAGATTATACCTAGATTCGAGATCCTCCTATTAGTTACCTCATATTACATGAGTTGAGATACTCCTCTTAGTTTCCTCATTTTTCTTAGGTTGGGATCCTTCTCTTAGTGTCCATAAATACCTTGATTTGAGATACTCTTATTGGTTTCCTCATATTCATTCATTTGAGACTATCCTCTTGATTTTCTCTTATTACTTGAGTAAAGATAATCCTCTTGGATTCCTTATATGCCTTGATTTGAGATTCTACTCTTGGTTTCTTCAAAAACATTGAGACAAGATCATCATCATGGTTTTCCTCATACTCCTTGAGTCAATATACTCCTATTAGATTCCTCACATTCCTTGAGTTGAGATAATATTCTTAGCAACCCAAAACACCTTGAGTCTCATCCTATTCATTTCATTATATGATTGGTGTCAAGATTCTCCTTTTGGATTCCATATATTCCATGATTAGAGTTTATCCACTTTGTTTCCACATATGTATTTAGTCTATATTTCCCTATTTTTTCCCTCATATGTCTGGAGTAGATATTTTACACCTGGTTTTCTCATATTTCTTGAGTAAATATTCTTCTCTTAGTTTCTTCAAATTCCATGATTTGGGATACTTCTCTTAGTTCCTAAAGATCCTTCATCTGACTCATATGTTAGGTTAAACCAAAAACAATTGCTCGTGTGTAAGTCCCACAAAAACCCATTTCATGATGCCTTTTACCTAGTAATCTACTCTAGATGAATTTATACTACTTGGAAGAAGTCATGAATATATGACCCTAAAAGGCATTACTATGATCCTTATAACATGACCTTAAAAGTTATGATGTTTTTTTTGTAAAATGGAACTGAACTACATCGATTATGATTCCCTTCATATGAATATATAGAAATCCCCTTTCATAGGACTAATTCCAACTACACAAGACCTCTTTAATCCTTTATCAGTTTTGTAATTCCTCCCTATATAATGATAAATTCCATATTTCCCTTCTATATAGCTTTAAATTATAGCATCCCATCTTTTTATAACATAACTTTCATTTCATTACACGGAACTGAGGATCTTTAAGGTTTAGTGTCTTGGAAACAAGGTACATAATACATGAAAACAACACAAAACATTCTTCTTAAACACTTGAAAGGCTTCTCCTTAAGTTCATCCTAGGTTCATTACTGAATCTCATAACCTGTGGACATACATCAAAAGAAAGGGTGAGCAGAAGTCCCAGTAAGGGGAACAAGAGAAACATTTTACATGTGAACTTGAGATACTTCAATAAGGACATGAAAAGAACTTTAAGGCATGAGAAAGAAATCATGAGATACATCATAATAAAAATAAAATTTTTCATAACTTGAATATGTGGCTATAAAATTTAATATTGACAATCATTTCGTTTCACCAAGGTCCATCCCTAAGGTGTCATTAAAAATTACCAAGGTTATTCACCAAGGTATCAGTCTAAAAAGTCATCTCTAGAGATTAAGTCTTTACGCAATGCATTGGAGTGCTATATGGGTGCACCCTTGACATGTCTTTATTATCATGTGAGCCAAATATATCATAATAAATCATTTCATAAACAACCCATATAGAATAAATGAAATGGGTTTCATTTCATAGTCATAACGTTTTAAAAACTGCTTTAAAGACATGATCTTTATGTCACTTTAAACCCACGGAAATGGGAAGTGGGTTTCATGTATGTAAATCCCAGAATTTAAAATAGAAAATTTTCATATATATGTGAATACCCCAATAGAAATAAGATCTTTGAGTATTCACTTAATAACATGAAATAATTTTTAGAAAAAGAGAGAAGGCATTTTGAGACGAAAATTCTGCTGCATAACAGCTATGTTACAAGGTTTTAGAAAACATTGAAAAGAGAGGGGACGTGGGTCACCCACTCATAAATAATCCATAAAATATTAGGGGGACAGAATATAAGGGATTTAAGAACATGGTAATGAAATTTGAAAGATATACCATATGAAATGAAAAACATGGAAGTGAGACAAAAATAAGATTTCTCTTATGAAAATTCGGCAGCCTAACGACGTCACTTAAACTTCAATAAAAAATGATTTGACAAGATCAAATAGGGTATCACATCATATGATCATAATGGATCAGTATGATAGATATAGAGATCATACCCCAACATAGTAAAAAGTAACTTGAAAGACTTGACATGAAAATAGAACTTGAAAAATGAGAAGGGTGAAAGAATCCCTTAAAAATTCGGCAGCCTAACGGCGTCACTTAAACTTTCATGAAATGAAATGATGAAAGTAAGAGTGTATCTCTCATAATATAAACATGAAAAGGGAAGTAAGAGTAATATTAATGAACATCCTCTCACATAAGAACATGGAGCATAAAAGGAATGACATAAAAGAGATTACATGAAAAGAAAGAGAGAGGTCAGATCCCTTACCTTAAAACGTAACTCTTAAAACTCAAAGGTTTAGACCTTGAGGTATTAAGGCACCTTGGGAGGTCTCCTTGGGAGGTAAGGAGACAATAAATTAGTTGGAGGAGAGTTGGGAGTGAAAAATAAAGGAGGAAAGGGTGGGTATTTATAGGGAAAGTGAGGGGACAATGCATTAATGGCCAATGGACACCTCACAAGTGCTTTTCTCAAAACCATGTGCTCTCCCTTGGCATTTACCATGGAGTTAGGACCCATGGGGCCCCCAAAACAATAATTCATCACCCTTGGCCAGCCATCCCTTAAAATATCTCATGACATCATCATGACACAGTTATGATGTCATTAAACATACCGAAACCCTAAAACTGTATTTTTACTATTCACTGAAAAATTCATCTTACTCAGAAAAATCCCAAAATTTCACCTTAACCAAATATCGATTCTCTAATTAAATTTATGAACTCCATTTTATAAAAATAATTTTCTAAATATGTTTAATTTAATTTTTAAATAAAATCACTATTCATCGAGAATTCATTTTTTTTTCAGAAAAATCCCCCAAAATTACCATAACATAATATCGATGCTCTGAGTTCAAAAATAAAGTCCTTTTTGTAAAAAAATTTTCTAATTATTTTTAATTAAATTTTTAATTAAAAAACACTATTCACCCGAAAAAACTAATACTTGACTAATAATTTATGAAACCGTTATTTACCCATTTTATTGAATCACATTACTTAATCTAGGTATCTAAATTATATTAAAACTTTCTTTGAGTGAAATTACTAATCCATTTGGTCACATTACTAATCCTAAGTGTAAAATCACTATTCATAATTTACTATTAATCAAAAACTATGTTGATCTTATTAGACTCCAAATTCATTACTGAAGACTTTTGTTGAAGACCATTTTTTGAAAATCATTACACATCATTAATTATTTAGGGTTTACATAAATATTTTAAAATATCATTTTTTCAAAATTCATCAATAAAATACATCCTAAAATTATCCAGACATTTGAAGTTTCACAAACATCACTAAAGGAAGAAATCTTAATTCATTCATCCCAAAGGATTACACAAAGAAGCTATGGTCTCATCACATAGCCCCTTATAACACTGGCATATGACCTAAGTGTAAGGTGTGCTATGGTGAGAGAATCTGAGGGAGGCTCAGATAACATTTCCCTAGTAGTAATCTCTAATAACTTGAAATTCTCCCGCAGGCGTTTCCGTTCAAGCTTGACACGCTGGAGTTCAGGTTGGGCTTGGTCCAAAGCGAAGCCCAAAGATGCCACCTCCTTCCCAAGCTCTGATAAGTGGGCTTCATAAGATTCGAGTCTACTGGATGAATCCATCGACTCCTCTTTCTGCATTAACCATTAACATCTTATTAAATAATTAAGAGTAAGTTAATATACTACCCAAAAAGATTGGGTCGTTACATTTTTCCCCCCTTAAGAAATTTCATCCCCGAAATTTATACTTGAGGCCTAGTCGAAAAGGTGAGGGTACTTTTGCTTCATCGTTTCCTCAGGCTCCCAAGTCGCTTCTTCATATTTATGATTCCTCCACAACACTTTCACAGGGTGGGTAGTCTTGTTTCGTAGAACCTTGTCTCTGCGGTCTAATATCTCCACTGGCCGCTCCTCATAATAGAGGTCATGTTCCAGTTGTACCACCTCTGGGTTCAGTACATGCGAAGGGTCGGGTATGTACTTCCTCAGGAGAGATACATGGAAGAAATCATGAACTTGAGCTAGGTTCGGTGGAAGTTCTAGACAATAGGCCGCTGCTCCTATGCGATCAGGGATTTCATAGGGGCCAATGTACCTAGGGCTGAGCTTCGCTTTCATCCCAAACCCCATGACTCTCTTCCAGGGAGAAATTCGAAGGAAGACTTTGTCACCAACACCAAACTCCAAGTCACTTTGACGATTGTCAGCATAGCTCTTCTGCCGACTCTGAGCAGCCTTTATGTGTTTTTGGATGGCATGAACCTGTTCTGTCATCTCTTGCACAAGATCAGGCCCAAGAAGCTTTCTCTCACCAGTTTCATCCCAACAAGTAGGAGTTCTACATCACTTTCCATACAGAGCTTCATAGGGTGCCATCTGAATACTCGAATGGAAGCTATTGTTATAGGAGAACTCAACTAATGGGAGGTGTTGATCCCATCCACCTTTAAATTCCATTGAGCATAATCTCAGCATGTCTTCAAGTGTCTGAATAGTCCTTTCAGATTGGCCATCAGTTTGAGGATGATAGGCCGTACTAAAATTCAATTCAGTATTCAGAGCATGTTGAAGACTTCTCCAGAATTTTGATGTGAATCTTGGGTCACGATCAGACACGATGGATAGTGGTACCCCATGCAGCCTTACCACTTCCTTCACGTATATCTTGGCAAGCTGATCCAGAGAGAAATCTTCCCGAATAGAGATAAAATGGGCTGTCTTGGTGAGACGGTCCACAATAACCCATATCGCATTGTTTCCTTTGGATGTTTTCGGGAGACCAGTTACAAAGTCCATAGTGATATTATCCCACTTCCATATTGGTATGGGTAGCGGTTGTAATACCCCCTTAAGAAGTTGTCATTCTGCCTTTACTTGCTGACACACCAGGCACCTTGTAGTGTAATCAGCAATCTCCCTCTTCATGTTATCCCACCAATAATGATCACGAAAGTATCTATACATCTTAGTGCTTCTCGGATGTATAGAGAAAGTATATCTATGAGCTTCATCCATCAGTTCTTTCTTTATCTCCAGAATAGATGGAACACATAGTCTTGTACGAAATGTCAATACACCTTCTTGATCAATATTGAAATCAGGGAACTTCCCATCCATTAAAGCCTCAAACTTCTCCTCCAGCAAAGGATCTTCTTTTTGAGCCTTCTTGATCTTCTCTAGTAATGAATGTTGAGAAATCATTTGGGATAAGGTTGATGATGTCCCTTCCCTTACAATTCCCATGTCTAGTTTTACTAAATCTTTAATCAAGGGATATCCTAGGATCCTCATTGTTTCCAGAACAACAGAATCTTTCCTACTTAACGCATCCGCGACTTTGTTTGCTCTTCCAGGGTGATAATGAATTGAACAATCATCATCTTTAATAAGCTTCAACCATCTCATTTGTCTCATGTTTAATTCTTTCTGCGTGAAAATATACTTTAAACTTTGGTGGTCGGTGTATATATCACATTTCTCCCCATAAAGATAGTGCCTCCATATCTTTAGAGAAAAAACAACTGCCGCTAGATCTAGATCATGCGTAGGATAATTCTGCTCATGAATCTTTAACTGTCGAGATGCATAAGCAATTAACTTGTCATTTTTCATGAGGACGCACCCAATCCCTTTCAGAGAGGCATCACTAAAAATAACAAATCCTTCTCCGATAGAGGGTAGTGTTAACACAGGTGTAGTAACCAATCTCTTATTCAGCTCTTGGAAACTTTCCTTGCATTCCTTTGTCCAGATGAACTTAACCCCTTTTCGAGTCAACTTGGTTAGTAGATTAGAAAGCCGTGAAAAGTTTTTCACAAACCCCCTATAATATCCCGCTAAACCAAGGAAACTACGAATCTCAGTTACTGTTGTGGGTTGAGGCCACTCCTCCACAACCATTGTCTTTGCAGGGTCAACCGAGATTCCTTCATTGGTTATGATGTGCCCCAAGAAAGGCACTTGTTGTAACCAAAACTCACACTTGCTGAACTTTCCAAAGAGCCTCTCCTTCCGTAGAGTTTTCAAAATAACCCTCAAATGATCTTCATGCTCCTCACGACTTTTTGAATATATCAAAATATCATCAATAAAAACTACCACAAAGTTATCAAGGTAGTCCTTAAAGACTCTATTCATCAAATCCATGAAAATAGCAGGATCATTAGTCATGCCGAAGGGCATAACAGTAAACTCATAATGCCCATATCTTGATCGGAAGGTAGTCTTTGGAATATCTTCCTTATTCACCCTCAGTTGATGATAACCAGATCAAAGGTCAATCTTAGAGAAGAATTGAGCCCCACGAAGTTGGTCAAATAAATCATCAATTCTTGGAAGAGGATATTTGTTCTTCACTGTGATCCCGTTCAGTTCTCTATAATCAATGCATAGCCGCATGGTTCCATCCTTCTTCTTCATAAAGAGAACTAGTTCCCCCCAAGGAGACACACTTAGTCAGATAAACCCCTTCTCCAACAAGTCTTGGAGTTGTTTCTTTAACTCTTCTAGCTCCACATTTTCCATTATATACGGAGTCTTTGATATCGGTTGAGACCCAAGTACGAGTTCAATGGAGAACTCTACCTCTCTTTCTGGGGGAGGTCTAGGTAACTCCTCAGGAAATACATCCATGTATTCCTGAACAATCGTAGCATCTTCTATTTGTATGCTCCCTTTTCCTTCATCATCATCACCGATTAACTCCATAAAGAAAGCTATAGGAGGTGATTCTAGATAGGGATCAGTTCGGGATATCTCTCCTTGGAAGATAACTGTAGGTTATTTATTCAAGACTACTGATATTTCCTTACTTCTGCATTTGATCTTAGCATTATACTTTGAGAGCCAGTCCATCCCTAGTATAACGTCAAATTCCAACATGGGAATGAGTACTAGATTTGCGATAAGATTGTGCTCACTAAAGTAAACACTAGAGTCTCTAAACACTGTTGATGCATGGATAATCCCACTTGGAGTCTTGACTGACAACTCTACCTCAAGAAATTCCGGGATTGATTCTATATTCTTTGCAAACTTGGAGGAAATAAAGGAATGTGTAGAACCAGAATCAAACAAAGTAGTTGCTAGTTTTGAGAGGACAACAAGAGTACCTGCTACCACGTCACTCGGAGCTTCAACTTCAGTTGTTGTGATGGAAAAAGCACTACCTTGCTCCCCTGGAGTTTGCTGAGGTTGATGGTGATTCCCCTCCACTGCCCTTGGATTTGGACAGAGATTATCATAGTTCCCAAGCTATCCACACTTGAAGCAATGGACTTCGGGTAAGGCCAGACCCATCTTTCCTCTGTCGTTAGTGTTGGGGAGTTGAGGCTTCACCTCACTATGACAATTCCGAGAAATATGGATTCCTCTTCCACACTTGTAGCACTTTCCACTTCCGACCATGTAGTTCCCTGGATGCTTCTTCCCACATTTATTGCATGTGGTAAGTTTCATTTGCTTTCCACCTCTTCCCTGATCAAAATTCTTCCCTAAACTAGGCTCCAACGATCTCTTATTTTCATTTGATTTATGAGACCACTGTGTCTCACCAAACTCTAGCTCGACCTTCATTGCACTCCGCACGATCTCCTCGTAGCTATCGTAGTCCCAGTTGGCTAAATTCTTCCGCAGATGAGGTCTCAGTCCACCGAAAAATCTATCAACCTTCCCACTTGGATCCATGACAAAGATAGAGGTATATCGTGAAAGTCGGGTGAAGTTCATCTCATAGCTTCCGACAGATTCGTTCTCCTTCTACTTCAACTTGAGAAACTATTTCTCCATTCTCGTTCTCATGGAACGAGGGAAATACTTGTTAAAGAATATTCCCCAGAATTCTTGCCACTCCATAGCTTCCATCTCTCCTCTAGGCTTCGTGTTTTTGACCAGTGACCACCACTGATCAGCTTCTCCCTCTAGGCAATAAACAGCAAGGGTGACTTTTTCTTGTTCCGAACAATGGAGTACAAAAAAGATCTTTTCAATGGAGCTTATCCATTGTTCCGCAACCAAAGGGTCAGTAGATCCACTGAATGATGGTGGTAGTTGACGCATGAAGGACTCAACAGAGTGTTTTTCCCTTTGTGGGGAGGTCGGCCTCTCAGCTTGATTCAAGTTATTACTCATAACTTGAGTCAGTTGGTTCATCATTCGCATGAATGTTTCCATTCCGGCTTCCATCAGAGGGCCGTCAGCACATGGTGCATTGCGGTAACCATTGGCACAGTTCCTCCTATTGCCCGCCATTTTCTAAAAGAATAAAACCATAGTGAGAAACTTATTTCATTAATGAATCTTTTAACTAAGACTTCATGCTTAGAAAATTACACTTCTCTATAATTCCTTCATAATGATTCATAAAAATCTTGTGATTAACCAAACATATCCCCCGGGAGTGTCGTAACCAAGAGTGCAGCAAGGCCCATCATCGTGCACCAGTTCCCGTTCGAGTCTAGCTCAAATCGGTGTTTTCGGGTTTTACCCCTATGTACATCTGTGCCAGAGCCGCCTCTACCTGCTCGTATCCAGACATGGATGTATTTGTTTGATAAACCACTTACTCAATACTTACCAAAATACCAGGGTTCTTCCTAAAGTTTTCCTATATTTAAACTTTTCTATAGAGTTCTTCCTAAAGTTTTTATATCCTAATTTCCACAAATAACTAAACCATCCTTTGATACCAACTATAGCATCCTGTCTTTTTATAACCTAACTTTCATTTCATTACACGGAACTGAGGATCTTTAAGGTTTATTGTCTTGGAAACAAGGTACATAATACATGAAAACAACATAAAACATTCTTCTTAAACACTTGAAATGCTTCTCCTTAAGTTCATCCTAGGTTTATTACTGTATCTCATAACCTGGGGACACACATCAAAAGAAAGGGTGAGCAGAAGGCTCAGTAAGGGAAACAAGAGAAACATTTTACATGTGAACTTGAGATACTTCAATAAGGACATGAAAAGAACTTTAAGGCATGAGAATGAAATCATGAGATAAATAAAAATAAAAATAAGATTTTTCATAACTTGAAGATGTGGCTGCAAAATTTAATATTGAAAATCATTTCGTTTCTCCAAATTCCATCCCCAAGGTGTCATTAAAAATTACCAAGGTTATTCACCAAGGTATCAGTCTAAAAAGTCATCTCTAGAGATTAAGTATTTACCCAATGTATTGGAGCGCTATCTGGGCACACCCTTGAAATGTATTTACTATAATGTGAGCCACATATATCATAATCAACCATTTCATAAACAACCCATATAGAATAAAAGAAATGGGTATCATTTCATAGTCATAACGTTTTAAAAACTGATTTAAAGACATGATCTTTATGTCACTTTAAACCCACGGGAAGGGGAAGCGGGTTTCATGTATGTAAATCCTAGAATTTAAAATAGAATATTTTTATATATATTTGAATACCCATATAGAAATAAGAGATTTGAGTATTCACTTAATAACATGAAATAATTTTGAGAAAAAGAGAGAGGCATTTTGAGACGAAAATTCTGCAGCATAACGGCTATGTTACAAGGTTTTAGGAAACATTGAAAAGAGAGGAGACGTGGGTCACCCACTCATAAATGATCCATAAAATAGTATGGGGACTGAATATAAGGGATTTAAGAACATGGTAATGAAATTTGAAAGATATACCATATGAAATGAAAAACATGGAAGTGAGACAAAAATAAGATTTCTCTTATGAAAATTCGGCAGCCTAACGACGTCACTTAAACTTCAATAAAAAATGATTTGACAAGATCAAATAGGGTCTCTCATCATATGATCATAAGATATAAGTATGATAGATATATAGATCATACCCCAACATAATAAAAAGTAACTTGAAAGACTTGACATGAAAATAGAACTTGAAAAATGAGAAGGGTGAAAGAATCCCTTAAAAATTCGGCAGCCTAACGACGTCACTTAAACTTTCATAAAACGAAATGATGAGAGTAAGAGGGGATCTCTCATCATATAAAAATTAAAATGAAAGTAAGAGGAATATGAAATAACATCCTCTCACATAAGAACATGGATCATAAAATGAATGACATAAAAGAGATTACATGAAAATAAAGAGAGAGGTCGGATCCCTTACCTTAAACCTAACTCTTAAAACTCAATGGTTTGGACCTTGAGGGATTGGGGGAACCTTGGGAGGACTCCTTGGGAGGTAAGGTGACCAGAACTTCGTTGGGGGAGAGTTGGGAGTGAAATCTAAAGGAGGAAAGGGTGGGTATTTATAAGGAAAGCGAGGGGACAAGGCATTAATGGCCAAGGGACACCTCACAAGTGCTTTTCTCAAAACCATGTGCTCTCCCTTGGCATTTACCATAGATTTAGGCCACATGGGGCCCCCAAAACAATAATTCATCACCCTTGGCCGGCCAAACCTTAAAATATCTCATGAAATCATCATGACATAGTTATGATGTCATTAAACATACCGAAACCCTAAAACTGTATTTTTACTATTCACTGAAAAATTCATCTTACTTAGAAAAATCCCAAAATTTCACCCTAACCAAATATTGATGCTCTAATTAAATTTATGAACTCCATTTTATAAAAATAATTTTCTAAATATGTTTAATTTAATTTTTAAATAAAAGCACTATTCATCAAGAATTCATTTTTTTCAGAAAAATCCCCAAAAATTTCCATAACATAATATCGATGCTCTGAGTTCAAAAATAAAGTCCTTTTTATAAAAATATTTTTGTAATTATTTTTAATTAAAAAACACTATTCACCCGAAAAAACTAATACTTGACTAATAATTTATGAAACCGTTATTTACCCATTTTATTGAATCACATTACTTAATCTATGTGTATAAATTATATTAAAACTTTCTTTGAGTGAAATTACTAATCCATTTGGTCACATTACTAATACTAAGTGTAAAATCACTATTCATAATTTACTATTCATCAAAAATTATGTTGATCTTATTAGACTCCAAATTCCTTACTGAACACTTTTGTAGAAGATCATTTTTTGAAAATCATTACACATCATTAATTATTTAGGGTTTACATAAATATTTTAAAATATCATTTTTTCAAAATTCATCAATAAAATACATCCTAAAATTATCCGAACATTTTAAGTTTCACAAACATCACTAAAGGAAGAAATCTAAATTCATTCATCCCAAAGGATTACAAAAAGAAGCTAGGGTCTCATCACATAGCCCCTTATAACACCGGCATATGACCTAAGTGTAAGGTGTGCTATGGTGAGAGAATCTGAGGGAGGATCAGATAACATTTCCCTAGTAGTAATCTCTACTAACTTGAACTTCTCCCGTAGGTGTTTCTGTTCAATCTTGACACGCTGGAGTTCGGCTTGGGCTTGGTCCAAAGCGAAGCCCAAAGATGCCACCTCCTTCCAAAGCTCTGATAAGTGGGCTTCATAAGGGTCGAGTCTACTGGATGAAGCCATCAAATCCTCTTTCTGCATTAACCATTAACATATTATTAAATCATTAAGAGTAAGTTAATATACTACCCAAAAAGATTGGGTCGTTACATAAATTATATAGTAACCAAATATTTTGATTAAATGAGAGAAAAAATAATCCCCACAATAAATGTACTCTTAAAATCATGTCTTCGATCAAAAAATTTCAAAATAGATATTGGTATTGTCACTTGGAAGGATTTATGAATATGACTTAAAACTATAGGTTTGTTCTAAACTAATTAATAAGATCTCTTAAGGGATGAGATGACCTCTCACCCTCCCATCTAACAAAAGGTTCCATTGTCACCGCCCCAAGTGATAGAGGGACCTCTCATCTTTAGAATGTAGTAGATTAATGTGAGACCCAAAACAACTAAAATAATACCATGATGAGAAAAATACATCATAAAAAAAGTTTTCAACTAAACTCACAATATTTTTAGAGTTAACTTCTCCTTGAGGTACTCTTCAACTCATTGTTTCCCAACAAAGTGTATATACCAAAATCATGAGCATAAAGCACAAGGACAACATGAGTCCTTTTTCTTAATATTTAATCTAACATAAATGGAAACCACTCATTTGTATCTCTAACTATAGATAAGGTATAATCCACCATTGAAAACAACGAGTGCATCACAAAATGAACCATCTTCATAAAATCTCCCAAAAACTAATAATTGACCATCAATGACCTATTATACCATAATAAAAAAGAGGAAAGTAATGGCAATTCAAATGAAGCATCCCTATCTACTTTAGACCATAAAATAACACTAGCTATAACTCAAGAAACTAAATTAAGAACATATATTGTTACAACTCCTATCATGTATATAGTGTCTCCATATAACATGGAGAACTAAAATCTCATTCAAATATACACCATCAAGGAATCATTCTCTATAAGGGTGATCCTAATTCAAAATAATTCTATCATAGTTTTTTATATGAAACTTAAGGTATTACCATCATCCAACTTGGTAAGAGGATGGTGTGCTCCCCTCCTTTAAAAAAAATATTTCGTGTACATCGCTTGAGGGTGTTTAGCCATGAAAGGTCTCATAATAGATGCTGAAAATCTAGGCCATCATTACTCAATGAAATAGTGAGGGGAAACCAACATCGAAAGAAGTAAAGAAATATATCCCTCATCCAATTTAAATTAACTACATTGAGGCTAGATACTCAAAATTACTCATTCATCAATCGTGCACATGATTTATGAGTAAGGATTTCAACCACCATATTAAAAACCATATGTTTAATAAACATAATTTAATAATTTATTACATAAAGATACACTTAATACAACCCCATATGATCACCTATCCTAGTGTCTTTGGGTAATTAGGTAAATAGCATAAAAATTTCATTAGAAATGTAGTGATATATACTAAAATTTCATAACATGACCTTAATTTCCCTTGATCTTATAAAACTACATAAGATAACTTGGGGACATACATAAGAAAGGGGTGAGCTATAAATCCTAGTAAGGTAACAATAAATGAATAACATGATGAAAGTAATACATGCTAGACAATATTAATATCAAAGAGACATTAAAGGGGTGATAATTATAAACATGAAGATCAAAATAGGATATATTATGACAACATGAAGGAAACATAGGAATGTGGAAACGATATAAAATATGACATAAGCATATGTTAAAGCTAACTACCAACACAAAATCACACGATGAATAGAGTACCGTCATGGATTATGTTCACTCCTTAATCCCATACAAAATGTATTATGATAAAAAAACATTACCCAATGCATTGGAGGGATATATAATTTTGGGTCCACCCGTCACATCCATATCATGTACATGCATAAGTGTGATACATAGAACATATAACATAAAGGTGAATTTCATCAATTTAAATCCCACGATTAAAGAGTCTGGGTTATATAAATGAAAATCCCTAGTTAATTAAGGATTTTTAAAACTTGGTGAACAACTTTTAGTAGATATGGGGATAGATATTCACTATACAAATGTTGGGAAATAAATATCATGGGATAATTTCAAAAGCATAATGGGTGTACATGAAGATTCATGAAAGGTTTAAATGATAGAAAAAGAGGTCCCTCATCACTTGGAAATTGTAAGGATAGTAAGATGTAATTGTTGTAACATATCCCAATAAGAACAATTGGAAATCAAAATGCATAATATAAAGAATTTTCATGAATAAATAGAAGGATATAATCACTTACTTTGATATAGTAATGGATTAGGTAAAGGTTATAACGAGAGGGGATAAATGATAAATCATTAATTTAACATAAAATGGATATTAAAGGGATATTTATAAATACATGATAACATAATAAAGTTAGATACAAATGGATAAAAATAAATAAGGTTCTTGAATGGGAATGAATAGAGAGTGATCTCTTACCTTGAGAGGGTGATTCTAAATGCATGGGAGGAGGTTCTTAAGATCATAGGGGAAACTTGTGAGGGATATAGAGAGGTAAATTTAGAGTAAAATCATGATATAATAGTGTTTAGTGAAGAGGAATGGGAGTTTTTTTGGGTTTATATAGAAAATGATATGTGAATTCTTTAATAATTTATAAACTTAGGTTCTAGACTCTATATAATAAAATAATCAAAACCACAAGCCATCTCATGGGTTTTTCAAATGGTTTATTCCAAATAGGGGTGGATATAAATATATTATAATTCCATGAACTGAAATCATTAAAATAATACCCTTAGTGATTTGGAAGTGAGTCATATTTAAAAATAATTATTTTTAAAATCTTAAAATATAATATAGGTTGTGCAGGATTCATTATGGGTTGATAAAATTAATCAAAACACATAAAAACAATTTTTTAAAGGATATATATAATTTTGATTGTGTATAATCTTTATAGTATTTAATACATCAATTTTGGGCTTTCATGATTTCATAGTACATACTATATATTCATACCATATTTAATTTTTACACAAAAATTCTACTATCTTAGAAAATTATGAAAAATTCACCATTGGATAATTTCAATATACGTATTCAAAAATTAATATTTATTTTATCAAAATAAGTCGCTAAATTTTATAATTTTCTCTTTTAAATCAAAATTATCATTTATTGAAAAATAATAGTTTTATTACAATAAAATAACTAAAATTGAATTCATAAAATTATATTATTATTTATATTTAAATAAATATTATTTAATAAAAATATATTATTAAAATAAAATTTATTCTAAAATTTCTTGATTTCATTAAAAATTGTGCCTTGATTGAAACTATATATTTCCCAAAAATGTATTTTTTTGTTTCATTGTATCAAAATCTAATTTTTATCAAACACATTATTTAACCATTTAAGAGTAATAATAAAAGAGTATAAATAAAATAATTATTTTAATAGAAATAAAATTTAAAAATTCATATTACTATAGTCTAGATACATAGAACCTTATCACACCAACATATTCCCTAAGGCTAAGGTGTGTGATGGTGGCACTTTCGTAGGGTGGTTCAGAGAACATGGTTTGGGTCATGATCTCTACAAGCTTGAACATCTATAATAAATGGTTTTTCTCATGGTTTAGTTATTGAATCTTGAATTAGGGTTGGTAAAGGGAAAATACCAGTGATTCCATCTCCCTTGGAAGCTCTAATAAATGAGAATCATAGGGTACAACCCTACTGGTTGAGTCCATCCCTCATTTCTTCTATGTCAATTGGAATTTATCATAACCCTTAATATAATAAAATTAATGGCCACTGTACAAAAAATATATTATTAATGTTTATAATTAGTAACTTTATTTTAAATATGAAATGTTATATTACCAAATTATTTCATGTGTTTTTAATAACTACATTACTTAATAATGAACTTATTCATTCAATAAGGAAATTTTCATTTATAAATGTTCAGGTCGTTACATTCTTACCCCATTCAATAATTTTACCCTAGAAATTTTCATATTGTACACCAAAAAAAATGTGGGTACTTTTGTTTCATTGCCTATTATAGTTTCCATGTTTCTTCATCAAACTTTTGGTTCTAATATAACATTTTTACAAAGTGATTCATCATGTCTCTTATAATTTTTTCTCTATGATCTTAGATCTTCACCGCCTGATTCTCATATGAATGATTATTATCTAATGGAACCACATCTGGATTTAGTGCATGTGAGGAGTCTGATATGTATTTCCTCAAGAGGGATACATGGAACACATCATGTACTTGTGATAGGTTTGGTGGGAGTGCTAGTTTGTAGGAAACCACTCTAATGTGATCAACAATCTCAAAGGGGTCAATGTATCTAGGGATATGATTTACCTTGTTCCCAAATCTGATGTTTTTCTTCTATAGTGATATATGAAGTAATACATTACCTATGACCTAAAAATCTAGGTCTCATTGATGATTGTTTTTAGATCTTTTCAATCAGCATTACACAGATTTCATATGTTGTTAAATAATTTGAGCCCTCACTATCATATATTTTGTATAAGATCGGGTCCCATCAGCTTCCTCTTTCCAAATTCATCCTGGCATGTCGAAGTCTGAAACCTCTTAACATAAAGAGTCTCATAAGGTTCTAGTTGAATTCTAGAATGGGAACTATTGTTATATGTGAACTCCACTAGTATAAGGTATTGATCCTAACACCCTTGGAAATATATTGAACATAATCTCACCATTTCTTTTATAGTTTGAATAGTTGTCTCAGACTAACCAACTATCTAAGGGTGATAAGAAGTACTAAATCTTAGCTTTGTATCCAACACTTTCTGAAGGCTTATCCAAAATATTGAGGTAAAATTCAGATCTCGATCAGATACAATGTAGAGTGGCACTCCATGTAGTCTTACCAATTTTATTATGTACATATTAGAGAGTTATTCAAGAGATAAATCTTCATTAATAATAATGAGATTCACTTAATTTGTAAGGCGATCGACTACCACCTAGATGGTGTTATTGTATTTAGATGTCCTGGGGGAGTCCTACGATGAAATATGTGGTTATAGTTTCCCATTTACATACTATTATGGGAAATGGTTACTTTATAACCTAAGACATATATCATTCCTCCTAGACTTTTTAGTATACCAAACATCAAGATACAAATTCTAAAAAACTCACTCTTCATGTTATCCCACCAGAAGTTTTTCTTCAGATATATATACATCTTAGGGCTTCCTAGATGAATAGATAAGGATGATCTATGAACATCATAAATAATATCCTTATTCATTTATATTTTTTATGGCACACATATCTGGGTTCCAAGACTTATAAATCTATCTTTAGCAAGTTTGAAATCCAAAATATTATCTACCATTTTTTATATCACCTCATCATATTTCTTGGCCTCCTTTATCCTCCCAAGAATGGATGGTTGATTAGCTATTTGAGAAAGGTAGGATAAAAATACATCTATTACTACCATATACATCCTTTATATATCCATGAAGATTGGATACCTTTCAATCCACATCATGGATAGGGTTATAAAATTCGTTCTACTCAGAGCATCTAACAATTTTTTCACCCTCATAGGAATATAATGGGTTGAATAATAATAATCCTATATCATCTCTGACCACCTTCATTGATGCATATTAATATTATTTTGTTTATATATATACTTGAGGATTTTATGATCTGTATATATATCAAACTTTTATCTATAGAGACAATGTTTCCAAATATTCAATAAGAGGATTACTACATCCAATTATAGATCATGAGTTGGGTAGTTCTTCTCTTGCACCTTTAATTAGAGGGGGTGGGGATAGGCTATTACTTGTTCATCTTGCATGAGTACACAGCACAATCCCTTTTTGGATGTATCACTTTAGTTCAAAAATCATTACCCAATAATGGGTAATGTGAGAACATGTGTAGTGATTAGCCTCTTCTTCAACTCTTTAAATAAATATTCAGAATCATTATTAAAGAATAACTAAATGCCATTCTGAGTTAGCATGGTTAGTGGGATTTACAATTATGACAAGTTTCTCAAAAATAAATAATATTAACCAACTAATCTAAGTAAACTATAGTTTTCCATCATAGATGTTGGTATTGAACATCATTCAATTTCCTCAAATTTTAAATGATTCATATATATCCCTTTTCTAGTTATAAAATTTCCTAGGAAAGTTACCTGTTATATTTATTTTTCACATTTACTTTACTTCTATAAAGGTCTTGAAAAAAACAATCAAATTCTTCTCATGCCCCTACTTGATTTTAAAGAAGATAAAAATAGCATATATAAAGACTACCAATTTTTTCTCAAGTTGTTCCTCAAAAAATCTATTGATAAAGTCCATGAAGATAATTAGAGCATTAATGAGTCCAAATAGCATAACTATGAACTTTTAGTGCATATACCTTGTAAGAAAATCAATATTGGGGATATTATACTTCTTCACCTTTACTTGATAATATCCAGACCAAAGATCCACCTTATAGAAGTAATGAGATCCATGTAACTGATTTAAAAAGTCCTCACTCTGTGGTAGAGGATACTAATTCTTTATCATTAATGTGCCCAATTTTTATATTCCTTTCCATACATTTTATTGAGTTTTAAAACATTTTTTCAATGAATACACATTATTTTATAGATAAAATTATTTATTTTGGTGTTCATAGTTATTTTTAGGTGTTTCTAGTAAAATTTAAAAATTAGGAGTGTTTAGAACAAAAATTGAGATAAACACATTGTGTACTTTTTAAACACACACCATGTACCTTTTCCTGTGCATGGATCATCCAACCCAACTACCCACCCATGTATCTGAGAAAGATCAAAATTTCATGTACCACCAATTGAAATGATATGTACACCATTAAATAAGTATTTTGTGGCCGATAGAGCTTATACATGCCATGTTTGTCGACGCCACATGTCATGTACCCTCACCAATTGACCGTCGGTGCCTTAAATTAAACGGGTGGTAAGGTAGGACACCTACTGGTGGAGAAAACAAGGATATTCATGGTTGACTCAATTATATGATGTTTACTTTTGGGTACATGTCATGTAATCTATTTTTTTATAAATAGACAAGTAGGCCTCAAAATTCAGGGTTGGAAATCTAAAGGAGAGGTGTTTCTAGTCTGCTGTTCGATCTCCCTTGAATCCAAATTTTATTTTTCCTTATGTTTTCCTTTTTTTACTTTAGTGTAATTCCTCTTTACCCATTTATCCTATCGTATCCATGGTAGGGGTTGAGTTTCTTCTCAACCCACACATTGTGACCATGTTCATAAGAGGTTGAATTTCCTATGTTGGGGTTTTAATAAATATCAAAGGTATGTTGTAATTATAATTTTAGTGTATTTATTTTATTACGATATTAATCAATAATTACTATAATGAATTAATTACACATCTACCATTGGTGTAATATTGGACCAAGAATGAAACCAATTAATAAAACTGAAGGATTTATAATGGGTAAATCCATGACCATTGGGTGATCCCATTGCCACTATTTTAGGGTTGATGAACTCAGAATGTGTTTTAAGTAGTTAATCACTAGACCAAGGGGTTAACCTTTTAATTACATAATTTATTGTTTTATACCAATAAAAAAATGTTAATTTAATCCCCATGGTAAAAAATTATTATTAATAATTTTAATTCAAAATAATGACTATTGCAATAAAACTTAATTGAGTTGCAACCCCAACACATTTTTTTTCTGATTTTTTGTCCCTTATTTAATTTTTATTGAATTTTTACAAATCATTTCACATTTTCATCTATTCCCTTCATTAATTTTTTCTGTATTATCTACTTATACTCTCCAAATTGTGTTGATCATTACTTCTATGTTTTCTTTTGGGATCAACCCTGACTGCTACTAGCTATCCAGTTAGTCAGATTAGAAGGGAACAAAAAAAGTGATTTTCCATGCCTCATGATGGGCATGGTCAATCATGATACTATTTAGATCATGATAATTAATGAATATTTTCATTTACTTGTGTTTGTTGTTGATGAAGGGGGTTGATACACCCCATGTTGAATCACTTGGGCATATAAAACCTTTATAAATATTCTCTAATAGTTGCTTATTTGGCTCCTTAAGTTTAATAGTGGTCATTCTGTATGGATTCTTGTATATAGGAAAATCTATAGATATAAGTTTGAATGAGAACTCAACCAAATGTATTGGAGGATGACTAGGAAATTATTTAGGAAACACATCAGCATATTCCTTCATAGTGGAAATGTCTCCAAGGATGGTCTTTTCCATAGTCTCAATCATTTGAGGATGATATTATTCTTTATATGGAAATAATATACATTCTTGAGATAATGATACCAAATGATATTCCTCCTCCTCCTTTTAATTCGATAAAATAATAGGATAATTCATGTGGTGGTGGATGATTTCCTTCTCTCAGTAATTTATTTTGGATCTATATAAGGAAAGTAAATCTATACCCAGAATTGCATCAAATTCTACTAAATAGAGTATCACAAGGTTCTATTAGAAGTTCAACTTGCAATTATGGATAGGGGATGATTTATATACTTGGGATACAATAATTTACCCTTGAATTATCCTCATAAACAACTCACCTTCCATTTTTAGGTGGTTTTTGAATAGTTCTACTAAACATGAATGATATGAAAGAATGTGTAGAAAAAGAATCAAAAATTATATTTGAAATTCTTGAATGAATAACTAGAATACTTTTCACCACTTCGTTATTGGGATCCACCTCAAAAGTTGTGATTTCATAAGCTCAACCTTTATATCTAGGCCTTGGAGGTTTTTGGAATCAGTTATCATAAAAAACCCTTGGCTTGGTGAATTGATTCACATAATGTCCTTATTTTGTAGTTAAAACATTGGAAAATTGGATGAGGGTTTATAGGAGAACTTCTTTCTTCTATCACATTCTGGGGTTTATCTTATTGGTATTCCAAAGCTAGGTGTACTTCCTTACCACACCTAAAACATTTTCTTTTCCCCTTAATGTATTTTTCAGGATTCTTCTTCCCACAATTTTTACAAGTGGGGTGTTTTAATTTATTTCCCCCATGAAATTTCTCCATCAAACTACCATAATTAAATTCCATTATCCACTTCATATATCTAAACCCATGGGACCCTTGATATTCAATGATATTCATTTTAAATTTGAGGTCACATCGTACAATTTCCTTATAGTTTTTAAAGTCCCAAATGGTAAAGTCTTTTCGTAGACTCAGTTTTATCCCATAAAAGAAGAGGTTAAGTTTACTTTCAAGGGTAATGAAAAATCTAGAGTTATATTATGAAATTATTGTGAATTTCACCTCATATGGCCTGATGGATTCATCCTAATTTTTATTGAGGTTAAAGGAGACCCTCTATATTATCATTCAGGGAGTATGAGGAAAATATTTATCGAAAAACATTTTCTAGAATACTTCCCACTCCATTTTTTCTATCTCCTCATTGGGCTTTATATTTTTGATCAGTGGACACCATTGATCAGTTTACCCTTTCATATGATAAATAACATAAATGAAATTCTCTTGATCAGAGAATTTAAAGATGGAGAATATATTCTAAATGAAGTTGATCCATCATTCGATGATTAAGGTATCAGAAGATCCACTGAAATTCAGATACCTTTATCCCATAAAGGTCTCAATTTCAAATTTCTCCATCTTAGGTGGATGTGGGGTTTCCCCTTGATTCATTTTTCTATTAAAAATTGATATAACTAAGAAATTATTTCTATAAATTTCTCATTTCCGTCTCACATTATGTAGGGAATCCCATTTGGGAAGTTATAACATTACCCCTCACATTGGTTATTGACCATGTTACTCCTATTTCTATCCATTAACTAAAAATAAAAGGAAAATTATGGATGAGAATTTAAACTATTACAAACATAAAAAAATATTAAAATTTAAGGGGTAACTCATAATTTAAATATATTCCTTAACATATGATTTTTAGGTTTCAATCTAAGTTATCCATGTTCTATTTCCTAACTTAAAATTTTATGTTCATTATTATTCCCTTAATAATAGTTCATAAAGAGCTTGTGAATTTACCAAAGAAAGTCCCCTAAGATTTTAAAACTAGGGTTCCATTTAGGCCTCATTATCATGCACCATGTGATGATTCAGTCAAGCCCAATGCACCCTTTTCAGAGTTATTTCCCCTAGGTACAACTGTGATAGATCCACATGCACTTGTAGTATCTAGAAATGGGTATTTTATTGGAAACCACTTACTTTATACTTTACCAAAATTTTGGGATGTTTTCTTATGTTTAGCATTATCCCTAAGTATTTTAGTAGGGGTTTCTAATCCTAATCCCAAAAAATAACTATAATTTCCACTAATACCCACTATAACAACCCATATTTTTAAAACACTTTATTTTATAATTTATTATATAAAGATACACTTAATAAAACATCATATCATTGTGAGTCCTAGTGTTTTTGGGTAAATAGTTATATAGAATAAAAATTTCCAATATAAATAAAATGACATAAACTAAAATTTCACAACATTCCCTTAATTTCCTTGATCTTCTAAAACTACACGGGATAACCTGGGGATGTATATAAGAAAGTCGCGAGCTATAAATCTTGGTAAGGGAATAATCAAGACATAAAATGAGGAAAGTAATACATGTTATCAAATATAAATTTAAATGAGACATAAAATTAGTGATAATCATTCAAAATATCAAAACATGATATAAGATGATAAAATGAATTCAATATAGAAATGAGGTGACAACATAAAACATAACTTAAGAATAAGTTAAGGATAACATGAAAGACAAAATCACATGGTGAAAAGAGTCCCATAAGGGATTAGGTTCACTCCTTAATCCCATTAATAACATATCATGAGTCAAAAACATTACCCAATGCATTGTAGGGCTATATAATTTCAGGCCCGATACTTTTCTTAGATATACTTATCTATCTCTATCGTTTTCTTAGATTTATATCTTCTATGGTTATATATTTGATAGATGATGCCAAATATTATTATATTTGTCTTGTTTTATCATAATTTAAGATATCTAAGGTAGTTTCATAGAGATTCAACTTGGTTTCGTTGGTGTTTTCATGTCATTCTTTATTTTCATCATAAAACCTGAGGTAGGTGGCTTCACTCTTGACTCTTCTATTTAGAACATGAAGGATTAGTTTCAAAATGATTTTTTGATTGAAATTGATAATTTATTCATTGTTAAATGATTTTTTAAAACCCACTTGAGTGATGGTTTGTGGAATTATGGAAATTGGGTGTTTTGTTGGAAAATAATTTTGGTAACTTGATTTTAAAATGATGGGTTTGTTTTGATGCATGGAAAAGTTTTTTCAATAAAAGTTTGGTTTTATTGAAATGGTTGTTTAAAAGGTTTTCAATTAATGATTGGTTTTACTGAAATGGTTGAAATGATGGTTATGGAATGGTTTGGGATAATGGTTGGTGTGTGTTCATATTGCATTTACAAGGCCCGATTGAAATATGATTTGGTTCTTGGTGCCAAAGGTGTAATGGAAGATGAGATTTAATTACATTGTGATGACTTTCTAGGTCTATGAGAAACCGATCATGAGTATGGAATTTTTATAGTGAAGTTTTCTTGGTTCAATGTATGGATATATGTAATGGAAAGTCTATGAAAAAATGGAATTTGTGGAAAGAGTTTAATTTATTGTTGGTTGTTTTAATTGGAACATGATGTAGTTTTGAGAAAATGGTTTAATTAAAACTTGTTTATATTTTGATATAAACTATTTTAGAACTTTCATTTATATAAAATGTTTTATATAAATGTTTCTAACATATTTTATCATAATAACGTGAGTAGGGAAGTAATTGGGGGGGGGGGGGTATCTAATGTGTTTCATTACTCACCCCTAATTTTTCACTCTGGTGCTTTTACAGATGTTGTTTATCAAGACATGAGAAAGGTAAAGTATCAAAATTCTCTAGTGGTACTTTGTGATACTTGGGCTATTTTGTGGAGTTAGATGATGGATCACATTTGGAGATTTGTAGTTTTTCATTGAAGTCTTTGAGTTTTTTATCCCACTATGTACTTTAATATTGTAGTCTCCCACTATGGAACATGGTTTTAGTTTGATTTCTATGAAAGAAATGTTGAGTTGTATTTCATTGTTATCATGCATCATATGTTTGTTGATTATGTATGTCTTTCTTGGTTAGTTGTTTTATTAGAAAAGTTAAATTCATCCCCCATATGAATTGAAGCCCTTCTGCATTTATATCCAGCCTTTGGCATCTGGGGGATATCGCTTAAGGCCAAGTAATGTCCTCCTACCTTCTCAAACCAATGAGAAGAATGGGGATGTTACAATTGAGACTCTAGTTGAATAAGTATCTGTTAAAGTTGTGACTCAATTTAAGATGAAATATTTGTGCTTGTGGGTTTTATAAGCTACATGTAGGTTTCACATTTAAGAAGGATGATGGTCATGCTCTTGCATAAATGGGCTTGTGAGAACTATACTTTTTGAGAAGATAATTCAAGCTTGTTTCTGATTGATGAAGATATTGATGCTTTGTGAAACCAAGTTATGGTCATTCTATGATTTGTTTAAAGGTTGCAGTGATTCAACAATGGCTCCTTAAAGGAAATTGAGCATAAAGAACATAAAGTTTCTTTAATTTTCATGATGAATCTATAGGAATTATTTGGGAAGTGTGGGAAGAGTGTAACAAGATTGAATTACGTCCAGGTTCATCTTATGCAGCATCGAAGAAACCTATATGCGGGTTTTCTAGATAATTTTTTTGGGACTAAATTGGCTGGAATTTTTTTTCTAAAAGAATTTTGTGTTGATTTTTTTTATTTTGTTTTCATTATGAAAAGTTAATTCAATTTGTAATTTTTGATGATCAGATGAAGGGGCATCAGACTCAAAATATCAGATGCAATATTTATAAGAAATTTTATTAATTTTATTTTTATATTCTGAAAAAGTTTTTTGAAAGAAGTTGTGTTTCATACTCACATTATGTCTAGACTAAATTTTTTTATTGGTATGAGAAAATGTATCAGAGTATGAATGTCTCCATACAAAATCTAACAATGCTTTTTTGATCGATTAGTTCTCAAATATCATAAGTTGTCTAAAACACTCATGATGAATGATTTTCAAATTAATGGAGTAGAAGATGTGATTGATACAATATGTCAGATGATGCTATGCCAATACTAATGTTTTGAAAGTCATGAACAAGTCATGATACAAGTAGGATTTTCTAAAAGAAGAAAGGTTGGAAAGTTTGAAGTGTTACTAAAGCACTAAAACTGGCCCATTAGACTAAACTATTCATCAAACTATCTAATCCACTTAAATAAACAATTCATAGTATCAATCTTCAGTTGAAGAATATATTGAAGAAAATAATTAACTGCTGAAACTGTTTCATCAGATGCAATGTGCCACCAATATATCGAAGGAATTATGACATAAATCCATCAAAAAAAGTGTTGATAAAAAAGAGAATCATATGCAGAGTATTATCGGAATTAGAATGATTAAGAAAGTGGGAAATGTTGGGAACTATGAGTGATAATATCTAGAGACCAATCGAAAAGATGAAGATCAATAGTGTAGTCAACCATTTTCATGTGTTCCAGCAACATCCTCTATATAATTTTTTAGGGGATGGTGATCCATAAGCTACTAAGTAGTAGCTTGAGACTATGTTTCTGATTTTCAAGAATCTTAAGACACTTCATGAGAGGGGAGTGAATCTTTCTACATAAATTCTTCAGGGAGAAACAAGGCACTGATGGGATGTTTTAAACCAGGATCATAGGCTACGAGATATGGCTTGGGTTGATTTACAAACTAGTTTTTACATCTAATTTTACCCTGATACTTTGAAAGTAGATCAAGCTAGTGAGTTCATGTGTTAAGAAAAAAAACCCTTACGGTAATATTGAATCATTTTAGAGGTGTTTGTGTTTCTTGAAAAAGTGGGTTTTTTTGTTGACAAAGAGGGTTTCCATGGTGAGTTTTCGAGTTCTAGATATATTGTTGACAACCTATGTTGACAAGGATCCATGACAATGTGATGATTGATCTGGAGGTGGTATAAAAAGAACAAATATAAGGTGGTTCCATTTTCTAGTGTTTTCCAAATTTTTAGGCCTCAAAATTGGAAAATGGAGAAAGTTTTGGTAATGGAAGGTGCATGAACGATCTATAATGTGCAAAAAATATTGGTTTTTGTGTGAAATATTGAAGGCGATTTGGAAACTTGCACGCAAGGTATATTTCGGGATCAGTACGTAGAAAAATTTCAAAGTCATGAAGTGCGTGAAAGATGGAGTTGCACGAAATAATATTACCCTCCCAATACGATGTCAAATTGGGTTTTGTGATCACATAGGGAACCTTGCATGATGTGGTGAATCTTCTTCACAGGGTTTGACAACACCTATAAATAAGAGGTGACCCCCCTCATTTGAAGGATCTCAACACTTAGAGAGAATTTGATCTCTGGATTGTGTAATAATTTTAAGAAAAGGGAGTTGTGAAAAAGGTTTTGAGTGGCGTGAAGGCTAAGAAAGTTGCACATAATATTTGGGTTGCGCGTAAGATTGAAGTTGTGCACAAGGGGTCTTTCGAGAAAAAAGTGGAATTTTGCATTCAAGGAATTAAAGTTGCACTCAATATGCGGTAAGGGTTGCACATAAGATTTTTATTTGCCCAATATATCTATGGTAAAGTTGTATTCATCAGTGGATGAAAGTGGGATATTGATAGCGCATCTATATACATTATAGGATGCATTCATTAAAGATAATTAAGAGACTTACAAGTTTATAAACTATGAGTGGAATATTTGAAGAAACATTGGGCACACTCTAGTTGAGAGAGCAGTGAGCTTTCGAATTGTGATAGGTTGTAAACTTGGAGGGACAGTGAGTCCACTCTGAACATTGTAAACAATAGTGCGCTTTTAGTGGATTTGGTACATCGGAACATTTCTGGTGTGTGCTCCTTAGACATAGATTAGTGAGGATGAACAAAGTAAAATTGTTGTGTCCTGTTCTTGCTTTAAGATTTGTTCTTACTCTAAAACAGGAAGGATAGAGAAGAGAGTGTTGTATAATAATGAAACTAGATAACTAGGGGCAGTTATTTTAATTTTTCATACCATGATTCACCCTTCCTCTTAGGGTATCTAACCTAGTGGACCTAACATCATTCATCTGGAGTAGGGAACTATGACAGTTATGGATTACTCGCTATGATTTATAATGATATAGTGGTTTTCCTCGATATATGTTACTGATGAGGCATTGAGGGAGAGATGATTTGAGTAATGTCTTAGAAATTCCATTCAATCCCAGATCAATTTTATCAAATTGACTTCTATTCCTGAAATAGTAAATCATGCTCTGATTATAGGGAAGGACCTAAGGGAAGATGGGGGTGAAGATAAGAGATGTGTGGTCTCTTGACAAAGTTGTTCAACTTCCTGTGGCATGAAGTGACATTTTGAGGCTTCTTGTGAGATGAGTACCAACTAGGATGTTATTTTTGGTAGTGCAACTTTCGGTCATCAATGGTGAAGACCAGGACAGATGAGGAATCAGTATGATCGGGACCCAATCGTGTGTCGATATTTTACTAGGATGGGCCATGTGAAGCGTATTTGCAGGACCTTCCCTCTACAAGTCAGTGGTATGGGGTAAACTTCGACACTAGGTTAGGGAGAAGTTTTCATAGATTTTCATTAGGCTAGGAGCTGGGGAAGTACCGGTTGATCATGCTGAGGTGGTGGTCATGGTTGAGGTAGTGAGTCACCACTTGTACTTAGACAATAGAGAAGGTATACTCCAAGTAGTGAGGTTGTGTCATAGGGCCATGGTTCAAGACACATATATTCTTCATAGCCTACACCTGAGGAGAAGGGTGCTGAGCCATCTACGATGATAGGTATGATATTTATATCCTATAATCTTGTTTTTTCTTTTTTTTTTTTGATATAGGTGTTTTTCATAGTTTCATATCTATACCTATGGTGTAAATCCTTGGGATTTTTGTTCAGTTTTCTAAGGGTGTTATGACACTCGATACTTCATTAGGGATTAGAATAGAGAGTACTCTTCAGTGCAAGGAGTTATCCCTTGATATTGGTGGGTGTCAATTTGTGTGGAATCTTTTTTTCCTTGAGATGACAGAGTTTTGAAGTCATACTCGGGATGGATTGACTAGTTTCTTTTCTAGCCTACATTGATTTCTATCACCAGAGGGTGACCTTCACATCACCATAAGGTGGTGTTTATATTCATAATGGTGAATGGAATGTCTAAGAAAGACTAGATGGACCAAAACATCATGGGTTGGGTGGAATAACATTCTAGATTACTAGTTTATATCTGGACGACCAGGGAGTGCATTAGACTAATTTTCCTCTAGTGGTTGACCATTTTAGGGAAATTTTCCAAGATGATTTTTTTGATTTACCTTATAAGATAGAGGTTGATTTATACATCAAGATATTTATAGGATATACAATATTATCCATTCCTCTTTATAATATGGATTCAATAGAGTTTCAGGAGTTTAAGAGGCAGGTAGAGGATTTTCATGAAAATGGGCTTATTTGACCCAGTACTTCTCTATGGGGTTCGCCGGTCCTTTTTGTAAAAAAGGTAGATTGTACCCTCAATCTATGTGTGAATTAATAAAAAATGGAACTATTTTAAGGTTAAGAACTAGTATCTCTTTCCATGGATATATGTCCTTTTTGATCAGATATGAGGATCTCATGCATTCTGAAAAATTGATTTGAGATCAGGTTATCATCATGTGTCTGTTCGACCTATAGAAATACCCTGTACAACTTTTTATAGAAGTTATAGTCTATATGAGTATCTGGTTATGTTTCTGAGTCTCATGAATTCACCAACATTTTTCATGTCCCTGATTAACTGAGTTTTCCATCCTTATTTGGATTTGTTTGTGGTGGTTTTCATAGATGATATCTTGGTGTATTCTTAAAATCGACACGACCATTCCAAACATCATGAGATCATTTTGGATACACTGAGAGAGTATCAGTTATATGATAGGATCACAAAGTTCCACTTCTAGATGGATATGATTAACTTTTTGGGTCAATTATCTCATATGTAAGAGTATCAATTTCACCATAGAAGGTGAGAGCTTTAGTTTACTAGTTGAATCACAAGAATTTCTCTAACAAATGAAAATTCATGGGGATAGATGTATATTATAATCATTTAATAAAGGAATTATCACAATTAGTAGTACCATTGATGATATTGACTAAGAAGGGTGTGAAGTTTTTATGATTATATACCTATGAGATAACCTTTCAGGAGTTGAAAGAGAGATTAAAGTTAGTGCCGATCTCGATTTTTCCAAAGTCAGGTAGGAGATACACCCTTTATTATGAAGCTTCATGCATCAGGATATGAACAGTTCTGATGGAGGGGGATAGAGTTGGGGTGTACAAGTCTTGACAGTTGAGGAAACATGAGAGGAATTACCCTGTGCATGATCTTGAGTTGGCTGCATTTGTTCATGCTTTTTTCTATTGGAGGCACTATTTACTAAGAGAGAATTTTATGGTGTAGAAGGACCACAAAATCCTAAAGTATATATTTTCATAGCCTAATCTGAATATAAGGTTATTAATTTTGGTTGAGTATCTTCAGTCTTTTAACTTAGAGCTTTCTTATACACCTGTAAAAGGAAATGTAGTAGCTAATACACTAATCAGGTGGACGCAAATACAAATAGTTTAGGAGGATAGTGGAGAATTATATATTATGGATTTGTTTTCAAAGATTTTCTTGGAGGTATAGGATAGACAAGGTAATAATTTAATTTCATCCTTAGCTATAACCTCTACCCTTCTGGATAGAATGGGGATAAGGAATCCATCGAATTCTAAGTGGATAGTCCTACGAGAGTGTGGCAGGTGAGGACCCACCTCCTGGTTGGATGGTGGGAGAGGACAAGATCCTGCATATACATGGTCACATTTGGGTTCTAGTGGATATACAAGAGGAGATAATGCACGAGTTCCATGCCTCATCTTGGGCAGTTCATTCTGAAATTACCAATATGTACCATGATTTACATTGGTGGCCGGGTATGAAATGCCAGGTAGCTGGTTTTGTAGTGAGTTGTTCCACCTGTCAACAAGTAAAGGTATAAAATCATCTACCAGATGGTATTTTATAGTACTTACCCATTCTTTATTGGAAATTGGATGATGTCATGCTATATTTTTTGGACAGTTTACCAAGCTTGCCTCAAGGTAGTGATGTCATTTGGGTTATTGTAGACAGGCTCATGAAGGTCTCTCATTTCATGCCAATTAGAAAGATATTCTTTGTAGATGATTTTGGGAGGATGTATATCAGTGAGATAGTATGAATTCATGGGGTCCCTAGCACTGTCATTTCAGATAAGGACTCTTAGTTTACATATCATTTATGGAATATTTTGTAGAGGGTATTAAGTACACGTGTGATTTTGAGTACAAAACACCACCCTCAGACTGATGGCTAGTTAGAGCGTATGTTTTAGGTGCTTGAGGACATGGTGCAAGCATGAATCCTAGATTTTGTGGGCTCTTGGGAGAGACATATTCCTCTTTCTGAGTTCACCTATAAAAAAAGTTATTTGGTTCATATACAGATAGAACATTATCAGCCTTTGTATGGTAGGCTATGCCGATCTCTTCTATACTAGTTAGAGGTAGCTGAGGTAGCTTTACTAGGATCACATCTTGTGTAGGAGACTTTTGAGAAGGTCAAGTTGACCAGGAAACAGATGGATACTACACAATCTTGATAGAATTATTATGTGGATTTTCATCAATAACCTATAGAGTTCAAGGTCTAGGATCAAGTATTTTTACATATCTCATTGAGGCTAGGACATAGACGGATCAGGAGACAGGGTAGGCTTTCACCATGATATGTCAGGCCATTCAAGATTTTGGAGAGTCTGACCTGTAGCCTATTGGTTGCAATTATCTTAGAGGTACCAGACTATGCATGACAAATTCCATGTATCTCAGCTCCTTTGTTATCATTCATACCCTTCTCACACTCTATAGCCTGAGGAGATAGAGTTAAAGGTAGATGAGTCCTTTGAGGAGCATCTTATATTTGTTGTTAACTGGAGCACAAATGCTATCTGAGGCAATTCAGTAACTCTAGTATGGGTGTTATGGTAGCATAGATGGTTATAGGACAAGACATAGAACAGGAGGTTGACGTACATGCTCAGTGGCTGGAGTTATTCTCATGAAATTCTTAACCACCCTTGAGAGGGAAATTTGAGGGTGAAATTATTTAATGGGGAAGATTATAAGATCCTGGGCGTTCTTGAGGCACATATTCTTTTATTTCTAGTTAAAATCTTGTTGAATATATTATTTTGGGCTGATAACCTAAAGCTAGGATGTGGGGCAGTTGGGTTGTTTTAGAAAGAAGAAAGTAGGAGGGATATAAGAAGGATGTCATCCAATTACATGACATGTAATTTTATTGCACGGTGTGTAATCATTAAAGGATGTGTAATGGCCTATCCAAGACTTTTCACAATGTGTAAAGGGTTTTTCGTAGGGGGAGATCTTGATCTTTACACAACGTGAAAATCATTTACATGCAATTGAAATGCCTGATTAGTTTTTTTCTAAAAAATAAGAGGTAGGGGCCTCTATTTTGGACAAAAAACCTCACCCCTCTCTCTTTCATGCATAGGAATCCCTCAAAAATCATAATGATAGGATCATATCCTAGATCATAGCCCGAAATCAGATTTGAAAACCATCAATCTCATTGGATATGTTTCAGTGAGTTCTGTATTCCTATTTTTCTATTATCTATTTCCTTGGTATTGGATGTTCTATTTTTGTGTGAGCTAATATCCCTTTTTTTAGGGTTCTCATCCATTCTTAATTTTTTATTCAATCTAGACCAAATCAGAAGTCGATTCCAGATGTGTATTCTACCATAGTCCTATGGTAGGTGGTCTATAACTTTCCCTTAGGGTTTGGTTTTTTATTGAGTAAGTTGTCATTGTGTCGCGAACTATAATTTCAGGAGGTGCTCCTTTAGCTAATTAAATAATTGATTTTGATGTTTTGGAATAAGTTAAGGGTTCCCACAAGTTCCTTTGAGTTTGTTAGAGGTTGTTTCCCCAACCTATGCCACCCATGGGGTGTTCCTTTGTATCTTTCTATTGTTATACCACATAGTTGGGTGCATGTGACCTTGAATAACTAAAGGAAGACCTTTATAAATTGAATTTAATTATTTGAGATGATTAGAAGATGGTATGAATCCTTTTCCATTTGTTAAAATGATATTTTTTTAAATTGCTTAAATGGTTTTTAGAGAAATTGAGGAAATGAGTGGGTAAACTCATGGATTGTGATTGACTGTGAATTGATGATTGAATGTGATGTATTCAATGGTAGTGGATACCTCAGTTGGTATACCTTGGATCCTGATTTCATTAGATTCCATGAAAAGTTATTCCATGGATCTTGAAAGTGGTAGTGGATGCCTTGGATGAGATTGCTCCTTGGGTCTTGATTCTATCGAATTCCTTGGGCCTTTCTACCACTTTGACCCAGCTTTCTTTGGATCATAGTTGACATGGTCTATTGACATGATCCTTAGATCCCATTCTAAGTCTAACTGAGTTTATATTGTGATGGTACTTGGACTGAATAAGGATTACTTGGTTCACTATACCTTGGATCTATCCCCAAGGGGTCTGACACTTATATTTATACTGCTCAGCCATGGTAATTGCGATATGCTTGATTATACAGCTCGACCATGGTTGATCTAATACTTTTGGTAATACAGTGCATCCATGGTTGATATGATATATAGGTTATAAAGTGTGTCTATGGATGATATGATATACTAGTTATACGACATGGCTGTGATGTTTATTTCTGTTTCTTTACAGTTTCCTTGTTTTTGAAGCTTGACCATTTATTTACAGGGATCCTTTTTGGCTAGAAATATTCATTTTACTTGTTCTATATAAGCCATGGGAACTTGTTTCATTTCAATTATACCTATGATATGCATTTTACAACCTAGATTGTTATAGACACCATTGGTGGTGGCCTATTGGTATTTTATCTCATACCCTATCTATGGCCACCGCTGGGTACCTTGAAAGACTATATGGATTTAGGATGGGACCGGATCAAGTTCCCATAGTATAATGCTTGAATTTGATATATTCTTAGGAGTAGGGAGCATAGGACCGACCTGAGGCTTGCGATGCTAGTTAAGATAACACCTTTTTTGTATTTTTGGTATTTTAATACATGTATTGTACTGGCTATATGTATACCTATTTTGGATGATTTTTATAGACATGACAAATCATTTTTATATGATATTACTTTTTCCAATGCTATTATATTCTTGTCTTGGATTTTTATCGTCTTTATGGATGATTTACTTCTTCTAATATTGACTACTATGTTTATTACAATATGTTTCACTCTGACATGAGGTCATATTCTCCTCACGAACACACCCTAACCCCTCAGATCTAGTCAAAAACCTTTGGTGTTCATTTTGATACACTAGAGGCCATGTAACCACCAGATCGGGGAACCATTTAGTATAACCATGACAGAACGTTACAAGAACATCATCAGAACATCAAATGGTATTAGATTGATGGATTGTTAAAAATCCTATTTTAAGATGATGTTGTGAGAATATTCTAGAAGGTTATAAAAGAATCAAGAATAGTTCATAAGTGCTAAAATAGTCAATGATGAAGTCAAAATGAATGTGGAATTTTATTTTTAAAATTTTGGTTCAGTAGGAAAACATTTTCAGATTCCCATCCAAACCTTTTTTTATCTCTCCTATGAATAATAGGAAGTGAATTGTACTTTTTGAAAATGGATTATTTCTCATGTGTAAAGAAATATATAAATCATGATGGAGTTGTAAAGAGATGAAGTTTCTGGACTATGTTTTCTTGAGGAAGTTTTCCATACAGAAGAATAAAAATAAAGAGTTACCAGATTGGACTGAGAAATCATATACAGGTTTCCAGGGAAAGTTTGAAGTGATTCCGAATTATTTCTAGGGAATTATTTTCTTATTTGTTTTTTAGACAGAAGTATCAAATAGAGGGATCAAAATGAGCCATCAGACTGAGTTTTCATATGAATTCCAGAATGTTTGTTTCTACCTGCTATTGGGTAGGAATGTTAAGAACTGTGTTTTGAAGAACAGTTCAAGTAGAAGTTGATAAGGCATCATAATAACATGTTTGGAACCAAATGGTAAAAGGTTCTAAACATGTTGTTGAATATTTTTTTACATCATTTTTTATAGAAGAAGAACATTCACTTTTGTATTGATCATAGTGATACACAAGTGTAAGGGTATATCCTACTTGTTGTATCCATAAAAAATGATTGCTTTCTAGTGTATTGTGTGGTATTGGATTATTTCCAAACCATGACAAGGATGTAGATACTCTAATTGAGTAGTGAACCTTTTAAATACTTGTATTCGTATGGATGTATGAATATTTTTTATGTAAGGGGATAGATCATTAATAGGAGGATTGTTTTTATAAAATAAAGATCGCATAAAAGAAAATGATATCAATGATTCACCACCTCCCCCTCTCAGTGATACATCCATCATGGTTGAGATTTTTTAGTTTTATATCCGCTTTATTCTCACTTCTTGATCTTTGTTTTTTTTGTGAAAAAGTGTACTTAATCTCTTTTAGGGGAATTAGTTTGAAATGAGTTGATATCTTTAATATTTTTGGTTCTTGTTTTCATAATTGTTTATATTCAATTCTAATCTCAGAGTTCTCATTTTCATTCTTAAAGAGTATCAATTTTACAGTACTCTAAATATCGACGATCAATGTGAATGAATGTTTTATACATTGTTAACATTATCTGAAGTATTTAAAATTAGAAAATGATGATGATTCTCTTCTCAATTGTTTAACTAATCATTTCCTGAATTTTGATCGGCGAATCATTTTCTTAGGAGATCTAATTAAGCCATGATGATCAGTTAATGATATCTAGGTATTACAACACATTTTTTTAACAAGCACTGAGGTAGTTGTTTTAAATTGAATACTGAAATGATTTTTTAAGATAAATTCAGGATAGTTAAATTCCATTAACATCAAAATCAGTTGTTCTTCCTCATATATGTAATTGTTTCCTCACTTGCACACTTTTTCTATTATTTTCATTACTATTTCCCATTCTATTTCACACAACCACCATTACTAAATCACACTCACAGTTTCTTATTTGTTTTTATTTCTTTTTTGTTGTTGTTTTAATAATTTATTTCATTTTAAATTTCCCTATATATAAAATACCATACTTTTCAACTATAATAGTTTTAATAGGTTTGAAAATAATTAAAATTTCCACAAATCAATGACTTCATGGTAATTTTGACACCATTTCTGGGGAAGAAACGTGTTTCCAATTGAAAAAAATATTATATAATTTTTTTTGGAAAAAAATATTAAAAAATGTTCAAAAAAATCTGAAAATTGAAAATTATCCCATTACTCGCTATTCTATGTGGTAAATTTAAAAAGTATCACTTGTTTTTTAATGCATAGAAGGTCTACATCATCTTCTGATGAATTAAAAACCATAATTATAGAAATTGAGAGACATTGTATTACCCTTATAATGAAAAAATATCTGAAATGGAAAATTTAATGGTTAAAAGAGATGAAATTTTTAATGTTAATGTAAATTCACTTGAACCCAAAAACTAGGATGCTGAGAGGCCTAGACTTCGGAAATTTTGACTATAATTAGTGTCTAGAAATAATTCATGTATAATACTTACTCTTAGGTCTAGAAATTATGAAATAAACTAATCACACATCTCCATGATTTAATCCTTAATATATTTTCAATTGAGTATTCCTTATATTTTATAAGAGATTTATATAGTTCTATGCAATAATTTACATTGTGTGAGTTGAGTGAAGATGATATTTGGTTGAGGGTGTATTATTTTTTCATTGTGGGTTGGGCTAAGAACTAGTTTTAGAACCTCAATTAGGAGATTTTCATTACCTAGGATGAGTTATTCAATTATTTTGTTTCTAATTTTTATCTTAGGAATTGTACTATTGACGATAGGAAAGGATTACTAGTTTTATATAGGATGTGGGAGAGGTTTTTCATGAGACTTGGTATAGTTTTATGTATTTACTTATATAGTTTACAAATCACTAATTGGCTCCCAATATTATGATAGATACCTTCTAAATTGATCTTACCTCATATAATAAAAATATGGTTTATCAATCTTGTGGTGGTGATTTCTATGATTTGTATGCTAATGAGATTAAACAACTACTTAATGGACTATTTCAAAAATCACAACACAAGTTCACAAGGAATAGAGTCATTCATAGGGTTGAAACTAACACACAAGCTACTATAGTTGATGATAGAGTACTTAGGGACCAATGTTTCCACTGTGGGATGTATGGTCACACTAAAAACCATTGCACCAATTTTGATATGCCTATTCAATAGGATGATTCTACTCAATTTTTAGTCTATAGAGCTACAAATTAAGTAAAAAATAATCAATTTTCAAATCAATACAATACTGGATATAAAAATCTTACTAACCTATCATGGATAGATCAAGGAGTGATTAAAAACCATGATTCCCCTTCTTTTTCATAGCATCCAAAATAATAATTTAAAAATCAATATGGGGATAGATCTTTGAATTATTAAGGAGAGTTAAATGGGTTGTTGAAGAAACTGGTGAGTAAGATTTGTTTATTGAATAAAGATATAGATTCTAGGATCCATAGTTTGTAATTTTAAATGGGCCAATGTAACAAACCATGTTGGGTCGCCATCAAACTGATGCTTGACCCGGTCCGTGGCAAGGCCCGAGAGGCGTTCATGATCCTCCTGGGCTAGCGACAAGCATCAGGGCATCGATGGAGAAGATGTGAATGATTTCGCCCAGTATAAATAAATAAAAGAAGAGGAAAGAAAAGAATAACACAAAGTAAATAAACAACAAGAAAGGAAGGAATGGAAAACAAAAACTAACTAACCTACCCACGACTGAAACTCCTCGCGACTCCGATAGCCGCTCACCATTCTACAACCAACTCTCACCCACAGAAAACGAGCTTGAGTCGAACCTTCAATAGAAACTAAAAACAGGAAAACACTATAGGCGTGAGTATTAAAACTCAGTAGGCATGCCCAAAAAACTATTCCCAATGCACTACCCTTAAATAAAGAAACACCATTTCAAGTTTAAACTACAATTTATAAAAATATGTTTTTCTAAATATTTTACTCAAACGAAATGTACAAATCGTTCCCCTTAACCATTCTAAAATTTAGGTTCATGTCATTAATTTCAATGGATTTTTTTAGAAGGGAAAGTGATGTTTATTTTTTTTTCAAATTTGTACAAAGAGGATTAAACAGTTTAATTTGAAAACCATTTCTAGAAACTTAATCAAAACCAGTTTATCACTTTCCAAGGAAAAAAATATACAAAAATGCATAAATGAAATCACATAGCAAGGGAAATGTAGGTATATATATAAGCATCATAATCACTAATGTAAGCAATAAAATCTAAAATAGACATGGGTGAACCTAGGAGATCAAGAATAAACCAGAAGACACCAATACATGAGACCTCATCCCCGTTGACATGTCACACACGATGAAATCAAAATGCCCAATACGCTCGACTATCCTTTATCTGGAAGACCGAGGGAAAATCCCATAGTAATAAACCCAATATATCCACCTAATATGGGCCATTGGTTAGTACCATAACCTACCGGTGCAACAATAATTCTTAGAATATTCTCTCAATATGCCTGGTTCCCATGTCTCTTGTATTTAGAAAGGGGGTGGGCCTACCGATGCCATCCGAGCATCCAATCACAGTATATATATAATAATAAATCACAACAGGAAACACCCCGAGTCACCCCAATGAATATATCCCTCTCTTTTCTAACATTGATCACAGGGAAGTCCTACACAGCGGACCCCCATAACATATAACTCAACCAAAGTAAAATGACCACATCTGAAGAGAGTTTTCTTGAGATAACTAGTTTTACAAAAGTTCCAACTGGGCCTCACAAGATTTTCACATGCCAAACCATTTCTTAAGAATCACACACACGCCACTTTGAAAACCATAAATATACTTCAAAACCCATTTAAGAAACCCAAACCATAATTTTAAATGTAAAACATGTTCACAAATTCCAAAGGGTCATTTCATCAAGAAGTTAATGTGAAAACACAATCAAACCATTTATTGCAACACACTAAAAGAAATAACCACTCCAATTCAAGACAGAAAATTTACTAACAGTTATATATCAATAATTAATATTAGAACTCGGTGCTAAAAGCAAGAAATAAATGATTCTTAAATTTAAAGGAAAATGCATAAGGAAACTTACCTCAAATTGGAACCAAGTCGTCCACTCGTTTCTTATCGCTTTCTAACTAAAATCAGCTGCTCTTGAAGATGGAAACTCGAAACTGCTTCACCTATACACATATATATTTTCCTATATATATATATTCCCTTTAACCCAAGTACATATTCCCCGTGCTATGAGGGAATATACACAAGGAGGATATACATATATACATGCTTACCCATGTATATACCTATAGGTCTTTGTCACTAACGACCAAAACCCACACCGTGAGGAGAAAAACACCCTACAACGATGCAAGGGAGTAAAATAACTACCAAAGGCTTCAAAAACAACTAAAACAATTTCAATTCCCCTGAAATAATATAAGATAAGCACAACACATGAAAAATACACACTTTATGGAAAACATGGCACAAGGACAATTCACATCACTCCCAACATAATAAATCATTTACACAATTAATAAAACTTTTCCAAGATATATAACAAAGATTCGCTAAAAAAAAACATACTCCAACTCCCCTCTTTAAAATTAAATTCACACTAAAATATTTTCCTGCACATGGTGTGCACACTTTATAAGATTTAATAAACCACTTAAAAATATTTTAAAGCGACTTCCAATAGCATCACATGACTTTGAACATAGAAGACCACACAAAACCCCTTTTGAGGCCAAATACACACCACATATATGTCAAAAAATAATTCGCAGCCCTTGTACGAAATAATAAAACAACATCAATGTTTAGAAAAACACTACAATAGATCAACAAAAGTTTTCATAAAATCAAAATATTCATATCACATAAACACGTTACTAAAACCATCTAAATCATATCAAACATCCAGAAAAACTATATTCGCACCAAGAAGACTAATGAAATAACATACTAAATTGTTCAAACAAGCAAATTAAAACACCACAAAATGTTTATGCACGGAACCGACTACCTTTGGTGTTAAAATTCCCAAAAAAATTGTGTGGAACCCCAATCGCCGCACAACCGCACTGTACGATGATCAAAATAAACCCTAAAATCAAACAATCAAAACATATACACCATAAACAAACCAACGAAAATACAAAACCACAATGAATAAGAATCAAAACCATAAATTGAAGGATGAGGGTTTGCCCGGAGGGAAACCGTGCTTGAGCAGGGAAGAAGGGTGCCAGAAAATGCGCCGGCAGGAGGAGGTGACGCCGACGAGATGGTCCGACCATCAAAGGGAGGCGTGCGGAGGTTGCGGACTAAAAGGGGAGGGCGTGCACATTGGCTATTTAGCAAAGGGAGGAGGTGGCGCGGGTCGCTGGTAACCGGCCGAAATGGGGGGGGGGTGGCGTCGTTAGGGAGAGCAGTCGGAGGAGGAAGAGGGGCGGGTGTGAGGTGAACTCGGAGGAGGCTGCACTAGAGGATGAAAAAGGTGAGGGGTGGCTTTTGGCTCGGGTAGGGTTAGGAGGGTGCTACACAAAACAGAAGGGGGGGGGAGATCCGCATGATGGAGAGGGGAGAGAAAGAGAGAGGGAGGAAAAAAGGAAAGGAGAGAAAAAAATAAAGAGAAGTAAAATGGAGAAAAAAAAAGATAAATAATGAAATAAATAATGAAATGAAACTTAAAAAAAACTTAAACTAACCTATACATAAATCACAAAAATAAAGGTAATCTAAATAGTAAGTCAATTATTTTATAATCGTAACATTAATTTGACATTAACGAGAAAATAAAAAAAAAACTGTGAAAGAAAAAAATAATAATATCATTATTTTTATTGAGGTCGGCCAGCATGCAAGGATGTGCGTAAGGTCGCGCACCCAAATAATAAAACATTTAATAATAAAACATCCTCTAATTATGATTAGGTTCTACACACAGTCATGCGTACGGACGCACACCCGTATAATATCACAAATCCCTTTTAAAATAGAACCAATTCAAACCACAACTCAAAAGAAATGACCAAAATAATTAAATTAAAAGAAGTGTCAGTTGGGGTGTGACAACCAAAATTCTAGATATCTATGTGGGAGAGATAAGGCCACACTTCCCAAGAAAATTGAAAAAAAGTATAAATATGATGTGATGGTTATAAAAAATATACGTTTCTTGAAAACTCAAGAAGATTTTCAAAAAAATCCTATAAAAAATAAACATGAAATTATAGAAGAATCTAGAAATGAAAATCTTCAAAAGAAAGAGTATGGAAATCTTGATAGAAATGTCCAACCTGAATAGATTGATGAAACTTCATAGAAAAATAAAAATAAAAATGAAAATGAAATGTAAATTAATAAAATGAGGTAAGAAGAAAGGTTGGTTTGAGGAGAAGGATAACATTCAACTGGATTTGAATAATTAAACATCACCCATTCCTTTTCCTGAGAGAGTTAAAGAGAAAGATGAATCTGACTACCTAAAATTCATACATATGTATAGAACGTTCAACATCAATATACCTTTAATGGTAGCCTCAAATAAAATCTCTTTATATGTTAAATTACTTGAAATGTTTTTGGCCAATATAAGGGACTATGGGGAGTTTAAAACAATTAATCTCATTGAGGATTGTAGTGAAATTTTATAAAATCAGTTACCTCCAAAATTAAAATAATTTGGAAGCTTTTTAATTTCTTATAGAATAGGTGAAAGTGAGGGAATTAACTGTCTATACAACATAAGAGCTAGTATCAACCTTGTCCATTACTTATTAATTATTACTTTAAATCTTATAGAATTGAAACCAATATCTATTTCTTTTTAGTTGGATGATAGGTCACTCTACTATCCTTATAGAAGGGTGAATGGTTTATTAGTTAATGTAGAAAAGATCACTCTTTCTACCGATTTTCTAATCCTTGAGATGGTGTGTGACAATCTAGTTTCAATCATTCTAGGGTGACCTTTCTCAGTCACTATTGAGGATGTCATTAATTTTTCAAAAGGTAAATTAACCCTTATATCTAGTGAGGATCAAGAATAGTTTCATGTTTTTAAATATTATTCACTTGTAGTGATTTTCAAACTAAAAAACTTTAACTTAGGAAGTTTTTAGAGCTAATGAAAAGAAGAAAATATCATCACCCTTATGGTGACATAATCAAAGAACCATTCCATAAAAATATTAATGCTTGTTTTTATGAATATGAATCCACTAATGATATTGAATGATTAGGGAAACTTGAGGGTCAAATTAGGAACATTGTTTTTGAGGACCATGAAGTTGTCCATACAAAATCATTCTATCATGCTGATAGTGTCTCTCATGATGTTGATCAATATTCACAACATTTACTTATTCCAAATCTGGATTCAGATTCTAGTTCCTTTCAACCTGATAAGTGTAAGTCTATTTTGGTTGATTTTTAGCTGATAATGGGTGTTTGATGGTTAGGTAATAGTATACGTTGAGTTTTTCCCCTTCGGTCTTGAAACTAATATTTCTTAATCTGATGAGATTGTGACTCGAGAATTTCAAGATAGTTTTCTAGATGAGTTCGTCAGGACTGTTCCTGCTAGCATGAGATTATTTGATAAAGATTATTCTATCATAGGGATTAGGTAATTTTTAGGGAATATTAAAGAAGATTATTTTTTTCACATAAGGATACTGTATATAGAATTATTATTCGTAAGGAGAAAACTTCTAAAACTATTGCCCAATTTTTGAACGATATAATACATTAAGTGTGGGGGAGAATTTGGGGATTGATGTTGGAAAATATTATGAAAAACTTGGGTTATTATCTATGATTGTAAATTTATTTTTTGAAATTATAGGCCGTAAATGTATTGGTAATAGGAGGATTAGTCTTATAACATTTTTATATTTATACAGGATTTTCCTAGAGTTTGATTTATCATAAATATTGAAAAGAGATGTCAAAATTTCTATACCAAACAATAAAGTCACATTTTTCAAGGAGTGATATATACTGAATGACCATGGATAGATCTTTATAAGGTTATTTCCAGATGAATGTTCAAAAATTAACACCGTATGAGAAGAAACATATGATTTTTATTTTTTGTTTTAGATTATTTTTTATTTTCAAATAAATGTCTCTAACTATGTTTCATTCTAGCTCTAGAGCTACCCTTCTTCTCTTTCAAGTGATATAGTGATAAATTTTCTCAACCAGATTTATGACTATTATTCACTTCCATTAAGAGCTATAAATTTTTAACAACTTGTATCAAGATCCATTTAATTCTATCTCTAGTTATATTCTTTCTTGAACATAAATTCATGGATTCTTATGCTTTTTATTTTCATCTCTTAGGAACTAAATATTAGTGTCCAGATGGATTATTCATATAAAAAATAAGGGATAATTTATAATAAAAAACATTGAAAACAATTTCAATGTAATAGGGGAGTAAATGTTTTAATTTTTTTTAAATTTTTGGTGGTCAAGTACCCTTTATTAATCCTTAAAAAAGAGACCTCTTTTAGAACTGGGAAATAGAAAACCCATTTCAAGAAGGGAAAAATACTTAAAGCACAAGCCATGTGGATCCAAAAAGTTCAAAAGAAACAAATATCCAAGCAGGCACTAGAAAATCTCAATGCCCCCTTGCCAGACTACGCACTAGTGAGACCAGTCGAAAAAATGATTGATTATATTTAAATGATTCTTCTAGTCTTATGGAAATAATTATTGAAAATTAATTTATGGTGTTTTGTGCTTCATGTTATCATCTTTATTAATTATTTTGGACATTTCTTCTATTAACTATTTTTATGTGATATAATAGTACATGTGTATTTTTTCTCTGTTCCTTTAGAAATTAATGTTGAATTAAAACTATATAAGCATGCATCATTTCTAAATATCCCGCTTTGTGCTGATTTTTTTTCTATGGCCAAAAGAATTATTGTGCATGTTGAGAATATTGTTTTGTGGGTACAATTTATTTTTAAACTTTCTTATAACCCTATAAAAGAATCATTCACTACATAATTACAAATATATTTTAATTTAAATTTTATTAAAATTTTCCTCCACCTTAGGATTCAACATTAGGGACTATATCAGGTTTTAATTTTGGGGGATAGGTTTTAAATGTGATTAATTGTATTAAAATGTAGAACCCATAGAAAACTATTTATTTTTTTAATTTTTTTTAGTTTTTAAGAACTTAATAATTTTTTAGTGGGTGAAATTTTTTCTCAAATCTAAAGGTTTTGACAATTACCCCTTGTATTTAATTGAGAACATCATTTTTTACCCTCTTGAAAAAATCACTTTTGTTAAAACTTTGGAAGACTGTTATAAAATCATTATTAACTTTATCCTTTTTAATTTGAATTAAACTCATAATATATGCATCTAAGTGGAATATGAAATGAAAATTCTAATTCAAATTGAACTACTTTTAGTATTTATTATTTATTATTTATTCTTTAACTATTGGATGAGTTAATTATTCCACCAATAATTTTTTCACTCCACCTCATCCAATGGTGTGTTTATTTATTATGATATCTTACAATATGTGAGTCTGTTCTCCTAGTGGTAAAGTGATGTTTGAAATTTTAGTTGGATGGAAATTTAAGTGTGTTAATTTTTTTAAAGAAATTTCAATTTTAAGAATTTTTTCAAAATAGAAAAGAAATGTTTCACTAAATCAATTTTATTTATTGAGGGAAATCACTTGAATATTTTAGAGGGTCAATGGGAGGAAATATTTATGAAAATAAATTAATTGTGACATTTCAGTTTTTTGGTCTTGAGATATTTTTTATACTAAATTTGTCAAATTAGATTATTTAGGATAAAAAAATGATAAGTGTGGGGGAATTCGATGTGGATTTATTTCATTGCATGTTTTCCACATCATTTTTAAGATATTTTAATGATTTTCATTGAAAAATATTATTAAATTTATAATATTGTGACATTTTACATTTTATATCATGTTTTAATTCATTGAATATTTTCATGAAAATGAGAATTTTATGTGTTAAGTTGTTGAATGTCCCTTTCTTCAATTTTATTTTATTCTGGAATAAAAAAATTTATGTGAATATTGTGAAATATTTTAATTTAATTTGAAATGGAATTCTATTTTTTAATTTCCAAATTTACTGAGTGTTCTAATCAAATTTATTTAATAAAAAATTATTTAATAGAAAAATTTATATAATGTTTCTTCATTAAATTGATTTTATTTGGGTTTTTAATCTCTAGATTCAGGTATTCTTGTTTGGAATTGTTTGAGTTGAATTTGAATTATTAAAATATTATTTAGGTTTTGGTTTTTTAATTTGGGAACCATTTTCATGATCTATTGTCTCCCCTTATTATCATTCCAGGTAGCTCTACTACTATACTAGGCATCCCCAAGACCATGATAAGGAAGCCCTACAGTCATAACCTTACACCTTGCAAACATGCCTATGCTTTGAATCAACCACAAAGAGAAAAATTTTACTATCATGCCAGTGGGGTGCTATTACTATGTGATATGGGGTTTGCCTCCATGAATACCTCTACATTTATGGAAAATCCTCCATTCATTTTCATCCTTCCATATGAGAAACTAATCTACCACAAGACCATTTTTGTGCACATGGATCATCTATCCATTACATTTCACAAATCCTATATTCTTTTATTTGTTTCGGCTTATATGGATGATTCCTCCTTCCATGTGTGTTCATGATTTCGTGACCAGGATCTAAAACCACACATATTAATTTTCCATGGATCCACCATGCCTTGTTTTTGTTAACAAATAGATTTAACATCAACATTAGTTAAGGGTTCGATGCTTGTTCACCAATATTCAATAATCAAATCATTTATAGAGACTATGACCAAAAGACAATAGATTCTATGTGTTCCAATCATGAATAATTTATTGTCAAACCCCATCAGAATAAACACATCAGAGACTAAATATTAATCTCCTATTGAAGACAATCAGTGGAATGAACCAAGGGAAGGTCATGATATATTTATGAAACCCAAAACACCCACTAATTTTTTTTTCAAATCGGAATCCTTACAACATGAGTTTCAATATGTTTACTAGAGAACATGGGAATTTAATGTTTGATAAAATATTCACCATCGATTAAATTAAATTTTAATCGAGGATTGAGGAACTCAAAATCATCTGTAGAAAATATTTAGAAGACCAAAATTATGAGTAATATCAACAAATGAAGCCAACTATATTATACAGGAACATAAAACTTGAAACCTAGATTGATGATCATGTTGATTATAAGATATGATGTTGAAGCCCTGATTTTGTGGATTCAAAGTTTAAGATATCAATCACTGTGAGTTGTGGACTTGATCTCTTTGACTGAATTCCTTAGTGAAAACTAGATTGTTCAGGTTCCAAAGACCCCATGACTTTATTGAAGTATATTTCATTATCCATAGTGTCTTGAATATAAACACAGGGATTAGTCTGATGATTCCCTAAATAATTATATGTCTTCTAGGCTAGATTTTATTTTTGAAACCCTTGAATACTAAAACTATTGAAGCTAGAAAATTCAGATGATGATTTTGGAATGAAGTTCAACCATATAAAGTGATGAAGTTAGAAATTTAATTTAAGTTAGATCTTAGTGTCCATATTTTATGATTGGGAGTAGATGACCAATGTTGTTATTGAATACTATGTTCACTAAATTTTTATGATTTATTTTCATGTTTGATGAAGGATATGGAAGCTTTGATTTTTTAATGTTCTAGATATTCAGATGAATCCTTCTGCACACCTTGTGTTTGATTATTTTCCTATGAGGTTTTTATAGTGGTTTAAGGATTTTATATTTTTTCACTAAGATCATATGTGAAAGGTTTATAGTGATAGATAAATAATTGGTGATGAGGCCAGTTGAAAAGGAGAATGGATCTTAGCCTGATTCATGCCTTTACAAACACATAAATTAATACTTCCTAAACTTGTATCTTTTGAAACATTAAAGATGCCAATATTCATAGCATGATAATGTGACATGTGATTGTGGGAAGAAAAATTCGAAAAAGGAATGTCATCGATGCTTAAAAGATCAAAGATGATGGAGAAGATAAAAAACATTGAATTGAAAATTATTAATCCACTAGTTAAATAAGGATCCATTGAAGTTATGACTCAATTTATGACGAGGATTTTATATTTATGGTCTTATAAGATAATTTCAGGTTAAAAATTTATGAATATGAATGCCTAGTCTCATGAAAAAATGGGCATGCGAGAACTATATTATTGGAGAATCATATTTGGGATTGTTTGTGATTGTTGAATATTTTGATGCTTTTTAGAACTATGTTAAGGTCATTTTTTTGACTTACATAATGGCTTTAGTGAGTAAAAAATTGTTGAAAAAGGTATTTATCACGAATCATCAAGGCCATGGGTGTAATGTTATTTAAAATTCAAATTAAAATTAAAATCATGGGGCCTTTATTCTTCCTGGAAATTGAGCATAAATAAATTGAAAGCATGAAGTTTCAAAAATTTACTTGAAGAATCTTCAAGGATTTTTTAATAATAATTAGAAGAGTACAGTGATCTTGAATTACATCTAGGTTCATCTTATGTTTCACTGAATCAACTTGCACATGATTTTTTTATTTTAGTTAGAAGATTAAAAATTATCATTATATGCAAGTTAGGGAAGAGAGTTGAAAGACAAACCTAGGGATGCAATCTGGAAAATTATTCCATGAGAAAACTGTAGACATATGAAAATAAAACTAAGGGACTGATCATTGTGAGACTAGGAGGATACTTTGGGAGATAAGAGACATTATCGAGAGAAATACATGGTGCTAAAGCTTGATGAAGGAGATGATACCACCATAGAAGGTTCTTATCCTCAATCTTCTCACTTCTTGATATTTGTTTTTGTAAACATGTGTACTTAATCACATTTAATGGAATTAAATTTAAATTAATTTATATATTTAATATTTTTGAAATTGATTTCATAAATGTGCAAGTGAAATTTTAAGCTAAGAGTTTTCAATTTCATTCTTAATGAGTATCAATTTTATAGTAATCTAAGTGTTGAAGGGAGAAGGTTTTGAATTTTCTATACCTTTGAACATTATAAAAACTACAAAAAATTTGAAAAGGATGATGATTATATTCTCTATTATTAAAATAATCATTTTTTTAATTTTGATCAATGGGTCATTTCTTAGAAGTTTTCATTAAGCTATGCTATTCACTTAATGATATTTAGGTGACTAAAAACATTTTATTCATATGAACAAACACAATTGTGTAAACTTAGAGCTTGAACATATATATATTTTTTAAAATTATTTAATGACAGTTTAATCCCATAAAAATCATCATTAGTTCTTCCTCACATCTATCATTTTTTCCTCACTTGCACAAATTTGCTAACATTTTCACCACTATTTCCAATTCTATTTCACAAATTCACAATAACTATATCACATTCATAGTTTCCTATTTTTTTATTTTGGTTATTCATTTCATTTTATCCTCCTTATGGATATGATACCTTACTTTTCAGCTATATTAGTTTTAGTTGGTTTAAAAATAATAATATTTTTTAGGAATCAATGACTTCTTAGTCAATTGGGTTTACTCTCGAGTCCCTTATATATCATATCATGAGATATAAAAAACTACCCAATTCATTAGAGGGATTTATATTTTTTCTCCCACTCATCACATCATAATATGTACAAGAATATTTTTTTATAAAAGAAAAAATTCATAAATTTATCATGGAATATATAAGTAGAGAGAAAGAAATGGGGTTTCATGAATATTTTTACAAAACATGTTTGTAAGGAATCCAAAGAAAGAAGACGGATCAAATTATTAGAGTATATACCCAATGAATCATAAGATACATTAAATTATTTGGACATATATGAAAACACTTTAAAAAGAAGATGGGTTAGTTAACATTTTTGAATGGTATCACATAAGAAGAGATAAATAATTGGATAATTTGATATTTTAAGTTCAATCACCCAATAAAATATTATATGATAATTTATAGGGTAATACTTGAAATATAACCCTCAAGGATATAGATCATTTAAAGTTTGAGAGGAAAAAGTATGCAAATGAATTTTCATAATTCATTTGTAACATGGTTATAAAAACAAACTTATAAATAGAATCAAAAGTCCATTTTAAGGTAGTGAAAAAGGAAATTGAAAACCTTAGTTTTAAAATAATTATAAATATTAAAACCTTGAAAAAAAAGAATTTAAAGAGAATTAAATGTGATTTATAAGATAAAGATATACATAAGTGTAATTAAATCCATTTATTTATTTTTCTAAAACCTTAGCCTTTATTATTAAAAAATTCCAAAAAAAATGGGAAAAAATTTTACTTTGTAAAACCATGAAAACATAGAAATGAAGATGGATTTATAAAATGGATATAAAATTTGAAAAAAAAATTTATAGACTTTTTTCACAATTTTTAAGAAATAATAAAAAATGTTCCTTTAAGAATAAATTTAGAAGATTCCTTTTAAATTTTTATAAATAAGGTCAAAGATAATAGAAAATGACCTTCAATACTTATTAATGTACATAGTGTGTAAGATCCCGTCTTTTCATAGAGGTACATATTCTTGTAATTTTTTTAAATATCTTATTTTATCTGAATAAAAGTTCATAAGAATGTTTGGAAGGTGTTAGAGGAGTTCAGGATCATTCAGAGAAAAATGTTAGGAAATTTTAAAGGTTAGGCTGAGGTACATAGTTAGTATTAACTATTAACCTCAACCATGCAAGACCTAAGGTGTAACTCACTATTAGTTTAAATATGATTGGGAGGTCGAATGACTGTGTGAAATGTTGTAGACATGTTTCATAGGTGAACTGAATGGTGTACACAACGTTTATTAAACAGTGCGCGAACCTTGTGGTGTAGTGTGCCACTTAGACAGTGGTGGTACATGATTGGTGTATGCTTTGGATAACCATTCATCCAAACCATACACCCCTAAAAAATGGGTGAATTTATTTTTTTACCCTCCTCATATTTATCCTATATCCTCTTTTATTATTTCCATTCCATGTACAGTAGTCCTGCTACTTGAGAGTTCTCCTCCACCTCAATCTAGGCTTTGAGCTTCCTCTTCTGTATGACTTCCAAATCAAACATCGTTGGTCTTATTGAATCCATATCAATAAATTTTTTAATCCTATTATTTCCTATATCTATTTCTCCCACCATTTGGATAGGTTGTCACCCATTAAATTTTAAATTAGCTAAATAAATTACTAATATCTAAAGTTATATAGTCATTGCAACCCAATTTGATCATTGGAGGTTGTATAAATCAACATGAACCACCCCTTTATGTGTGTCAAATTAAATTTCTATGAACACTATGACTTGAAACGTATTTAAAATACCTCATGAGGTGTGTTGGACTATCCCTCATAAACGAGATGTTTAAATTAAATTAAATGGATGGTATGAAACCATGACCAGACTTTATACTTGGCTATGGAATTGAACTACATTCTAAGGTGAGTTAGCCTTATCCCTTATAAATTAAATTCTTATTAAATTGATTGAATTATAGATATAATTATCTTATACATATTTATTATTATTATTGATTGTTAGTAAAATATCAAGAGGTAGGACATGACGTTCTTGACCCTTTAAAAAAGAGATTTCACATAGTGTTTCTTATCCTTGGTTTCAAATATTGATCATGGAAATCCATACCTTTAAAAAGGAGGCTGGACATGGACCTTCCTCTCCTTGTTTTATATTACTGGACATGATGTTCTTTCTCCTTTAAAATGACCTTGGACATTGCAATCCAAATCCTTGAATTGGGTGTGGTCATGATGATTTATGCACCAAGTAACTTAACATGATATGGGTTCGGAATAGTTAGCACCAATACCACCTAGCACGTGTTTCTATGGCTCAGAATAAACACCCTAGTATGATATGAAAAGGGTATATCCCTTTGGAATTATACATAATACTAAATTCATACGTGTCATTAAACCTCATAGTTCCCATATGATATTATTATGTGTGGAAACCTTACCTATGAACCATGGGTCCCAAACCTTCATATATATAGACAGAAACACACACCAAAATATCACTTGTTTAGAGAGATTATGGACTAGGATGAAGTAGGAACTATTGGACATGTGTCCCCTCAAGAACTCGAACCGACTTGGTTCTGTTTATATTTCCACTTTCATTATTATTGTACCTACACATAGTTCATATTATATTTTCTTGTATGGATATTATTATATTCCATTAGTGGTGGCCAACTGATTTTTACTCACACCTTGTTTAGGATACCAATTGGTACTCAGACAGACTTCATTGATGTAGGTAGGGATAAAGGGAAGCATTCAGCTCTAGAAACCTAATTCTCTATTCTAGGATGGAGTATGGGAGAAAAGGACTGAGATAATTCCTATAATTCCATTATATATAGTTTTTGTAATTTTTATTTATTTTTATAGCATGTTATGTATATTAATGATGCTTTGTTTCCTGTTGCATCCCCCATTTTGTAAAGTGTAATGACATGGCACCATTTTGTATATGTAAATGGTTATGGATCTGGTAATTAAATATGATATTGTCCTTCTAATTATTATTTCATTTGGGTTATTTATATTCATCTAGAACTTATTTATTATGTTTATTATGTTTACTCATTTATTATACCATTTTAATGCTACTTTAATAAAAGAGGGTGTAGTCTCCCCACTGTACCATTATAGACTCTCTATGATAGATGGTGGCCTCTAGAATATGGGGAGGCACGCTTGGGGCCCTGTGTCCTGGGTTTGAGACATCACTATGTTGTATTATAGTTGTTATTTTCTTTACCTTATTTTTTTGAGATGGTAGAAAGGAGACTAGGATGTGTCAGGATTTGGTAATGAGCTTGTGCCTGAGAGTTTCTAACTCATGTACAAGGAAAATCCAAATGACCCAGAATGGGATTTTTTTTGGATTACACCTATTACATTTTAACTAATTTCATCAATGGGTGAAACACATTATTTTTGACAATTATTATCATTGTTATGAATTCTCTTTTTACCCTTGTCCTAATACGACAAATAGATATTGATCATGCATTATTTTATGTACCTGAGGATTTATATGTCATGCATATTCCATGGCATATTTATTTTCTTGTAAGTATTGCCTACTGCATAATTTTGGTTCCTTGACTGTGATATTTGTAACTCGACTAATATTTCTTGAAGTAATCGAATGAATAATTGGTTATTAAAGTGTCTGTATAAACCTAAATTGTTTTTTCTAATACTACTTAATGGTGGATCCTTAATTAACCAATTATTATATGTTTGAGCTATGGTACTATGGTTACATGAGTGGGAACGTTAGTTGATTTTGATTTAATGGATTCTAATTATAATTTATAAATCTAGTACTTTTATAAATTGGTCCTTGACCCACCGGTATTACCCCATGTATTTCAACTTGAGGCACCTTATAATATTCCGGATGTAGGAACCAATGATCAGTTTTGAGAGGGTTTCTTTCATCTATTATAGTCTTTATAGGGAACTCTGAGACCTTTCCCTCTTATGAAAAAGTTGACTAGGGAGTTCTAGTAGAAACACCCTCCCACGTTTTCAGGGTAAGGAATTCCCCAGGCTACCAATTCGTGGACGGAGTCTATGTTTTATATCTTTGAGCATCTAGAGACACCTCTTAGAAGGAGATTGAATATTACTATATATATGTTTCATGGATACGCCAAATGTTGGCGGGATGTCTTGAATCAAGATAATCAATATCAATTTATGGTATGTAGAAATTCCCAGACTACATTCTGTAATTAATTCAATATTAATACATTGAGAGATAATCAATATTGGGATTTTATACACCTATAGCAGAGAAATATGTTCATTTTTGAAAATTAAACGTGGTATACTGAGCTTCAGTGCTTTGCACTAATTATTCTTGGTGACGATTTACCTAGGGCTAGGTGATTTGAGGATGGAATTGGGTATGACATATGATCATTGGTGAATATCATTAGATTGACATCTATGTCTGGTATAGTGAACCAATCCATCATCACTAAGAGTAATTTAAGGGAGACTAATGATGTGGGATAAGGAATTACAACACCTAGACCATATATTACTTTAACTAGTGGAATTAAGCCTTAGCTATAGGGTTCTCATCAGGGTGGTGGAGGTTAGTGTATCCACACTAATATCCAGGTGTTATTCCATTAGTGTGGGAATCCAGGTCATACAATTCCCAATGTCTTAGAGACCCCATTTAGTGATGAAATTTCATCAAGATGGGGCATATTTATCATTTTATAGAACTTTTTATCTATTTTCTAGTGATAGGGGATATACATCGATTCCATATTTGGTATCAGGGTTAGTAACCCCTCATCAGGTAGGAATTTGGAGTATTACTGACCATTCATATAGAGGAAGTGGTCATGGATAAGGGATCCGAACACATGACATACAATTCAAGTAGAACAAACTGAATCATGGTAGCCAGGTTGTTTCTCAAGGCCATGGATTGAGCTAGATATATGATTGATAGTTTACAAATAAGAATCAGAGTGTTAGGAATTCTATATTTCTATGTATGATTTAAGTAGTTGATGCTTTAATGCCCTCTTTATTAGATATAGGTGCACCACATTCATTCATATTTTTAGAAATTATATAAAGGATTAGAATCAATATTGAGTATTTTTGTGGAGTGATTACTATCAATACTCTATAGGGATTTGGTTAGAGAGTGTATGTTGATGTAAGGAATGACCCCTTGAGGTAGACGATTATCATTTTTTATGGAACCTCTTCTTCCTCAAGATGACAGGCTTTGACATCATTCTTTGGATGGAATGGTTAATACCTTATCCCACTCATGTTGATTTTATCACCGTAGGGAACTTTTCACATCACAAAAGGGTTATAATTATATTCCAAAAGGAGAATAGGATATTTAGGAAAGTTTAGATAGACTAGAGCAATGTGGGTTGGGAGGATTGATAGTCCAGATTACCAGTAATTTTCCGAGTGATCAAGGAACACATTAGACAAATTTCCCTCCTTTAGTGGATCATTTTAGGGACTATTCTCATAATAAATTTTCTAGGTTACCTAATGGGAGAGAGGTTGATTTTACTATAGGTATAATTCAAGGAGCATCACCAGTATATATTCCTAATTACATGTTGACTCTTAGTGATCTTAAAAAGCTCAAAAGGCCATTGGAGGGATTAGAAGATAAAGGGGTTATCTGACCCAATACTTTACCTTTGGTCTCTTATATGTTTTTCTCAAAAAAGGAGTATGGGACCCTTTAATTATATGTGGATTTATAAAATTAATCCATGTTATAATTAGAAAATGATATCTATTACCTCGTATAGACGACCTCTTCTACCACTTCCAAGGAGCGAGGGTCTTCTCAAAAATTAATTTGTGGCTGGGTAATCATTAGGTACATGTCAAGCCTTCAGATATAACTTTTATATCTTTCTTAAGTAGATATGGAATTTATGAGTATTTGGTAATGTTATTCGGTCTCATGAACTCACTAATAGTTTTTGTGTCCCTGATGAATTAGGGTTTTCACCCATACTAAGATTATTTTATTATGGTTTTCATGTATGATATCATAGCATATTATCATACTTTATGTGATAATTCCAAACACTATAACATTATATTTATTACATCAAGAGAGTATACGTTTTACAACAAACTCAAAAAATTACACTTCTGGATTGAAAAATTCCACATCATGGTTCACATTATCTCAGAGGAAGGAGTATATGTTGACCAAGAGAAGGTGAGAGATGTGGTTTCTTAGGAGCATCCCAAGAATGTATTTTACATATAGAGATACTTGGGAATAGATAGATATTATAGGAACATTATTTAGGATTTATAACACCATGAAGAACCTCTTACATGCTTGAATGAGAATATTTTTAAGTTTACATGGTCTCAAGATTGTAATAAATCATTTTATAAGTTGAAAGGAAGTTTAAAATTAGCACCGATCCTAATTTTACCAAAGCCTGAGAGAGGATATATAGTCTATTGTGATGCATCAAGAATCAGGTTGGGAGTCATTTTGATGTTGGGAGAGTGAGTCATGCCATATGGGTCTTCTCAATTGAGACCACCAGAGTTGAATTACCAAACAAGAGATCTTGAGTTAGTAGTTTTGGTACATGACTTGGGTTACTGGAGGCACCACTTATTAGGAGAGTGGTTCCTTTTATAAAAAAACTACAAGATACTCAACTACATATTAACTCATCATGATTTGAACCTTAAGAAGTGATGATAGGTTGAATACCTTCTATTGTTTTAATTTGAACTTTCTTATATGCGTGGGAAATATAATGCATTAGTTTATGCTTTTATTTGGAAGACTCAGACCTAAGTGGTTTAAGAGTATAGTAGTGAATGACAGTTGATGGACATATTTTTTGAAATTCATTTAGAGGTGAAGGACCATTATAGGTATCTTGTAATTTATTCATTATCAACGAACTCTTCACTTATTGATAGAGTGAATATGAGGAAGATTTTGGTTTCGGAGGGATTGGTCCCAAGGGGGATCATTTTAGGTGAGGTCCCACCACCTTGTTAAGTCATTAATAAGGATGAGATATTTTTATTCATGGATACTTATAGGTTCATGTCGATGTGTTAGAGTAATTGATATTGGAATCTCATGCCTCTACATGGAAAGTACATATTGGTCTCACCAAGATGAATGGATACTTACACTTGTTTATTTGGTGGCCTGATATGAAACAAATGATAGTTTGTTTTGTTACTTAGTGTTCTGATTGTTAACAAATGAAGGTGGAAAACCAGTGACCAGTGGGGATTTTACATCCATTACCCACTCCTAAGTGAAAATGGGATGATGTTACTATGTATTTCATGATGATCTTATTGAAATCCACTCAAGGTGGTGAAGTTGTATGGGTTATCAGTGATAGATTGTTGAAGGTTTCCTATTTCCTATTTATCAGGGAGACATTCTCATTGGATGATCTTGGGATATTCTATATCTCAAAGATTATAAACCTTCACATGGTTCCATGAACTATTGTATTAGAACAAGATTCTCGATTTATGTTACAGTTCTAGAAAGGGTTTCAGAAGTCCCTAGGTTCATATGTGCTTCTAAGCACAACCTATCACCAATAGATCAGTGTTTAGATTGAGTGTACAATAAAGGTATTATAGGATATGATCTAAGAATATTTACTTTATTTTAGAGGTTATTAAGGGAACCGACTATATCTTAATGAGTCCACTTAGAATAATGGTTTAAAATATATGATATAGATGGATCCTTATGAGGCCTTATATGGTAGTCCATGCCATTCCCCATGTGCCGGTTAGAGGTAGGATAGGTAGCACTACTTGAACCTTATTTTGTTTAGGAGACCTCTATGAAAGTAAAAATGACTAGGATGATTATGGATACAACTTAGTCTCAGTTGAAGTCTAATTATAATTGTTACCATTGAACTCTAGAGTTTAAGGTGGGTGATCGAGTATTTTTTGAGGTCTCACCTAGGTTGGGGAATTGATGAATTCAGAAACATGGCAAGATATCACCTCGATTCGTTGAGCCATTTGAGGTTTTAGAGGGGGCTAGACCAATGGATTATTAGATGACACTCCCTAAGAGATTCAATGCTATAAACAATGTATTTCATTTTTTTTATTGTCATTATCATTTATACCCATATCATTTCCTTCAAACTATTGAGGTTGAGTTTTATATTGATGCTTCTTTTGTGAAGTATTATATACGCATCATTGATCTGATCATAAAGGATTTATGAGGAATGTTAGTTCATCTAGTGTAGATTCTGTAGAATCACTTCTATGTACAAGATGATACCTGAGAGCAAGAGGTCGATGTGCATGCTTAATGTATGGAATTATTCTCAGATACCGATCAACCACCCTTAGAAGGAAAACTCAGGGGAGAGTTGTTTTAAAGTGGGGAGGTTATAAGATCATAGATTTTTAGAGAGGTATATATTCTTTTAAATTAAGTTAAATATCTTGGTTTATCTAAATAAAAGTTACTACGATCATAGGGACACTGTTAAAGGATTTAGAGCTCGTTTAGATCCAGATGATATGAAATTTGGAAGGATAGGGTAAGACACATAGTTAAAGCACAGTTAGTGTTAACTGTGACCATCAACCATATGGGCTATAAATGGTACCACATAGTAAATTTAACCATGATAGGGTGGTATCATGGCCATGATAAATGTTACAGAGGTGAAACATATGGTGGTCACATAGTTTTTTAAATAGTGCACAAACCATTTGAGTTGGTGTGATACTTAGGTTGTGGTGGCACACATTTGTTGCATGGTTTGACTAACCGTGAGGCCAAAACATCTTCCCCTTAAAAATTTATTAATTTACATTTTACCACTCACTATATTTAACCTATATCATCCTTTCTTATTTACATACCACATAACAATTTCCTCTCACTTGAGATCTGTCCCCGACCTTAAGCTAGGATTTGAGCTTCCCCTTCACCCGACTTTCGAATCAAAAACCATAATTCCCATTAAATCTGTCTAAATATGTTCTTCAATACTCTTATTTCCTTTTTTCACTTATCTCATTTTTTGGAATTCTATTTTTATGTGATCTAATATACCCTAATTTCATGGATTTTTTCTATTTCTCAGATTTCTCCAATTCTATCCCATATTAGTGTCTGATACTAGATGAGGAGTCTACTACCTATCTAAGGTAAGTGGTTTAATGTTTTCCCCAAAAATTCAAGTGGAATATATTATCCACTGTTGTGGTGTAAAATAGACCTTAAATGAATCTACCATTAAATTTTAAATTAGTTAAATAAATTGATAATATATAAATTTGGATAGTCTATATGACCTAATTTAATCTTTGGAGGTTGTGTACCTAAATGTGAACCACCCATTTGGTAATGAATACTTAAATGTATATGAAAACTATGACTTGAAATGTATTTAAAAAATCTCATGAGTTGTTTTGGACTATACCTCATAAACATGATGTTTAAATTAGATTAAATGGATGATATGAAACCATAATCAACCCTTATACTTGGATATAGTATTGAACCACCTTAAGGTGAGTTTGTTTTATCCCTTATAAGTAAAATTATTATTTAATTTAGTGAATTATAGATAGAATTATCTTATGACTATTTATTATAATTATTTATTGATATTAAAACATCAAGAGGTGGGATATGACGTTATTAACCACTTGGAAAGGAGGTTGGATATGGTGTTTCTTTTACTTGGTTTTGAATATTGGTCATGGTGATCCTTATCTTTATAAAGGAGGTTTTACATGGTGTTTCTTATCCTTGTATTATATTATTGGAAATGAATTTATTTCTCTTTGAAAATGACATTGGAAATTGTGATTCAAATCCTTGAATTGGGTGCAGTTATGATTATCCAGGCATCAAGTAACATGACATGATATGAGTTTTTAATAGTTATCAATGATACCACCTAATACGTGTTCATATGGATCAGGTGGAACACCTTTGGGTGATATTCCGAGGGTATTCCCCTTCAGAATATAATTTACTACTAAAGTCATATGTGTCATGTAACCTCATAGTTCCCATATAAAATTATTATAATTACAATCCTTAACTATACTCCATGAGTTTTATAATTTCATACATACATACATATATATATACACCAGAATTCCACTTGTTCAGAGACATTATGGCTTAGGTTGATGCAGGAAGTGCTGGGCAGGAGTCCCCTTAGAAACTTGAGTTGAATTGGTTTTGTTTATATTACTAATTTCATTATTATTGTACCTACAAAATATTAATATTATATTCACTATATTTATAGTATTATATGTCATTGGTGGTGGCCTAATGAGTTTTACTCACACTTTTTTGGGGCCACTAATTGGTACCCAAACAGACTTCATGGATACAGGTAATGATAAAGGGAAGTGTCAAACTATGAACGCCAAATTTTTGATACTAGGATATAGTATGAGAGTGGAGGACTGATATAGTTCTTGTAATTCCATTGAGATAGTTTTTATCCTTTTTTCCATTTTTTATACCAAGTCTTGTATATTCCTACTACTCTGTTTCCCCTTGCATCCCTCATTTTGTATAACATTATTATATGGAACCATTTTGTATATGTTACTAGTAACGAATTTGTTTATTATTTATGATACTGTCTAATTGATTATTATTACATTTGTATGATTTCCATTCAATTATTCCACAATAATTATGTTCATGTTTTTTACTCATTTATTTTATCGTTGTTCTACTACTCTGATGGAAGAGGGTATAATATCCCCACCATACCATTATAGTGCCTTGCTGGTAATCAGTATCCTCTAGAATATGTAGAGGTGTGCTTGAGTCCAAGTGGCCCCTTAGCTAGGTCACTTATTAGGGGAATATACTTAAGACATCACATAGTAGAACATTCATGAAAAAAATATAAAGAAATGAATATAGAGTAAAATTATTCCAAAACATAAATAAGTGATAAGGCCAACTTTACCTAAAAGGAACCTTTTTAATGAATTTTGTGGAAAAGGGAAGTGAAATGGTAATATCACTAGAAAACCCTAGTAATAACCAAAAGTTGATAAAATATATGGGGATATAAATAGAATTAATATATAATTCCCTTAAATAGTAATTTAAACACAAATAATATCAAGTTCAATGTGGGATTAAAAAAACCGCTTATGAGTTTTGTAGCACTTGAATAAAAACACCTTAAAAGGATAAATTTTGATAAAATTTTAATTCTATTAAATTTCATTTAAATTTTGATTAAAATTCATCTATGGATAGTATATAAACCACAAAAAATAAAGAATGTGGTAAATATGGAATATACATCAACAAAAGAAACATGAGATAAGAAAACCCTTACAAATATCATAATTTATGAAGTAAGATAAATTTAAAAATGAGTTTATGAAAAATCTATTTAAATATATAAAAAAATATTAAATAAAAAATAATACAATCATAGTTTATAATTCACCCAACTTATCATAATTCATTTCAAGAAGAAACATTATAAATCAATAAAAGGAAATTCAGTTGTATTACCGCTTAGTTGGACATGATCTTACATCCTGTATAATAAAATAAGACCCATTAATCAAATATTTCATAAACTTATTCATATCCATTACATTTTTTATTAATATTTTATATTCATTTATTATATAGTTATTACTTATTTCTTATTTAATACTGGTAATCAGTTGTTAATAGTTTCAATTGTTATTTATCTATTTCGGTATATCAGTTTTAGTTATCCTTCCATGTTCATGATTTCATTTTATAGAGAATATTATAGGTATATAAATATATTTTAAATAATTATTTATGAAGTTTTGGTTTCTTTCCATGGGAGTTTTAGGTATGATTCTTCAAGACGAAATCAATAACCCACTTGTTTTAGCAATTTTTAACGAACAAAAGGTTGCATGATAATAATGACTTAAATATTAATATTACCATTATAGAAAAAACATTCCTAAGTTATTAATATCATATCACAACAATAATTATATTTCCATATTCACCCATAATAAAATTTTATAACACCATTCATGTAGGTGGTTAAACCAACCCAAACAAAAACATGACATAATCAATAGATGAGTATGATTATGAAAGTATTTTATTGAAATATCATAATAATAGAATCATAATTATATTATTTATACAATATTAAACGGATAAATTAAAATTTATAACCGTTATATGAATAATATAAATGAAAAATAATGATAATAAATTGTTACTTATAAAGAAAAAACCACACATCTTCTTGGAAACTATCTTTGGTTTGAAGGTATTTTAGTAATTTATAGGGTCCAAAAGCTACCTAATATGGGATATTATTAACCGGTAAGGTGATATAGAATATTATGGAAGAAAATAATAATTTTAGGTGTAATTTAATGGGTGGAGGAGGGGTCCTTTTATAAGTGCGAGTAGTGTCATATTTGTAAATACTTATTACATAATATAAAAGGAAAAGTAATTTTCAAAGAAAGTGGATCCAATTTTGATAAATAATGGTGATAATATGAGGGTAGGTCAATAAATATATCATACACTCAATTAAATATATTTTTCTATGATATTTTAGGTATTTACCCCTTGATTTAAAATTTTAATTTATTTTAGTCCATGCAGTGGTGACTAAATATTACCATGGAAACATATTTTTATGCCTGAGAATAAAATTAACCTTGTTACTCAATTTAAAAATTATTATTCAAAATATTAATTATTTTTTTATTTTATACAATTTATAAAATTTATCAAAAATAATTTCAATATAAGTATGCATAACACAATAAAACTATTTTTAGAAAAAATGTATTTTTTAGAATAAAAAAGAATTTATACTTATTTAGGAAAATAGCACTGATAAAAATGATATTTATTTGTTTATTATAAAAAAATTATGGATATTTTAATTTAAAACCAAGATAAAAGTAAATTAAATCATATTAATACTTAATTAAATGAGAATGATCAAAAATAGTTTTTATTATAAAAAATATAACGTAGCTTCCAAAATGAGAAACATTGGTTTTTAGATTCAAAATATTATTTTTAAATGAATTTTTTTACTCCTTAAATACATATTTTTTTAGAATGAGGCTTTATAAAATTTTAATTCTTGTTTATATCATGATATTTTCATAAAATTCAAAGTATTTGTAAAAATTTTATTTTTTACTATTCACAAAAAAATAAACCCTTTTAGAAAAAACCCAAATCCCCTCCTAAGATAATTTTTGACATAATGAATCAAAAATGAAGTTCAATTTTTCAAATTAAAATTATAAAATTTTGTAATTTAACTTTTAAATAAATACAAAAAATATAATGAGAAACCATTTTTATAAGAAAATGACTTTTTAAACTTTAAGTGTTATTAATATCATTTCATATTAATTACCAATTAAATGAGTGTTAATCTATTTTTTTCATATTGAAACATTTTATTAAAATAATCCTTTAAAAATAATATATTTAATTAAATATAAAATACATAACACTATAATAACATTTCTTTGAAAAATATTCCCTTTTTTACATTAAATAATTTTAATCAAATCCCATTAAAATACATTATTTTTCAACTCATTGGTTTCAGAATAGAAAAAATAATTATTTAAAAAAAATATTTTTAAGTAATTAAATTTTTTTATAATTTTTTTTATTTAATTGCAATATTTTTATTTACTTGTGGATTTTTTCCTGTAATTTTATTAATGATATTTCAAACTATATTCCTGTAATGTATTAATATTTATATTTTTTATATCGTGGTTCCTTTTTGTTATGCAATTTGAGTGATATAAGATATTCAACATATTATTTACTTAAATTAAAATAGATACTAAAATATCGTGGTGTTACATTATACCCACTTAAATAAATCATGTGCTCATAATTGTAATTTCTCTCATTGATGAAAATAGATAAGGGTATTTTTAATATATCCAGGAATCATTTTATAATTTTAAATGAGAAATCAATATCACTATATTTGGAAATACAAGGAAACTCATATTTTTTTCATAATAAGAAAATATATATTTTCATTAGTCTCAACCATTTATTCAAAATATGTCTCTTTATATGTAATTTTAGTTTCTATGGACATAACTCTCATAGCTTCATTTTCATGATCTATTTTTAACAAAATACTAAAACAAAAATGGTTATAAAGAATAATGACAATATCCTATAAATGTAAACCATCATATGAATATGAAATATTAATTGTGAGATGCATTATCATATGACGCCTTCATTTCAATCTATGACACATTAGGTTTAACAATGACATAATTAGATAAAATTCAGGTAGTAAAAAAATTTCATGGTACTGTAGTAGTGATACTATTTGGGTGGTGAAGAATTTATGCGGTTCTATAGTAGTACAATAGAATTGTAGTAGTGTGGGAACTGTAGCACTTATTGTAATGGGGTACTATATCTATGGTACTATTCATACAATATGGGATTTTAATCTATGAATTTGGGCCTCAAGGACATCAATTTGGTTTGGGCCTTTAGGCTAGTACTAGAGAATATTATTACTTGTGGAGTGTGATATAGTGTGATGGTAGTCACCTATAAAGAATTTGGATATGGGATTAACACATATTAAGAGAAAAATAGTAAACAAAAGTCTAGGGTGGAGGCTGAAATGAGAAGATGACAAGAAGGTGAGAGGAGCTATTACAGTTTGGGGCCTATAACTTTGGGCCATCAGGCTATGTATTATGGGGATTTTGATCCATGTAAGGATTCCCTATACACCAATTAAATAAGAGTGTTTATACAAAAAAATAAATAAAAAATGTAATTGGAGGAGGTATTAACCAGTTATCCTTTCAATTAAACATAGGTTTATATAAGTTTCACCTTCTTGATATCAATAACATATTCCATATAAATAACTAGACATAAATTTATTGAGATATTATTTACTACATTCTAATCCAAGTATTCATGGAAACCTATTCTAATAGATTCTCACTTAACCTTTACCTCAAACAACATCAATTTCATACTAATAAATATATATCTTAATCATATATATCTCAACACTATAATAATCATCCCCAAAATAATCTTAATCACCTTGTTACTAAATCAATTTTCAACCCTAAGGTTATCTATATTACTAAACATATATTCTAAAAATCAACTAACACATTATACCAATTGAAAATAATTACCTCAAAACCAAATAACATATCAACTTAAATTGGTTTCTATAACTTAATCATGTATTTTTTTTAAATTCTAATAAAGTTTTTCTAAAATATCATTAATCACATTAAAATACAATCACATATAGCCTCAAAAGAGTATCTATTCTATTGAAATTATAATAAAATTTAAACTTATTAATATATGATGGTATCCAAAACTCTTAGATTATAATTAATTGATAAAATCCTAACCTATAAATTAATATAAATATTGTTATAATAGCAGATGAAATTCCCCTGACCTGGACTTTCAGATATGGGGCTAAGAAAATATTCTTTAAAAAATTTCATTGATACCAAATGAAGTGATCAAATCTTAACCATCAATCATTGAAATACTAATAACCAATATTGTTCTACTTACATACTGAATAAATTTTTGTTTTAGAGTTTTGAAGAATTAAAAATAAACCTTTTACTAACAAAACCCATATCTTTTTCATATAATGGACATTTTTTTCCACTAAACCAATGATTCCTTACTTTACAATAAGTCTTGAACATATCTCACAACATTATTCACACAAGATACCCATATAGGCATATATTACATAATAATATTCTTCATAACAAAGGGAAATGGAAATAGAAGAAGGGTAATCTCAAAAACTCTTAAGGGTAATCATATGTGATAACAATCAATGATCATAAGTGATTATAAGATAAAAATGTGGGTAAGAGAATTTCATTTAGGTATATGAACACATCATAAGGAAATAACTACACATAAAACATATATCCTAAGTCATGAATCATAAAAAAATGATTTTTGTCATAAATGAGAAAATATCATAGGATCATGGCATCATAATAACATGGAAACAATAGAGAATATGAAATTACAAGCACAAGTCAAGGATCACTGACAATACAACATAACATATTAGAAAGAGTACCATAGTGGATTGGGTTTACTCCCAAGTCCCTTACAAATGAGATCATGATATATAAAATGTTACCCAATGCATTAGAGGGTTTTATAATTCTCATCCCACCCATCACATAATTACATGTACATGAATATGTGTTCTATATAAGAAAACATTCATAATTTTATCATGGAATATTTAATCCGTGAGAAAGAAATGGGGATTTTAAAAATATTTCATCAAAACATGATCATAATACATTAATAGAAATAATATGGATGTTATTATTAGATAATATCCTCTTTGAGACATAAGAAACAATAAATTATTTTTACATAGATGAAAAATACATTTATATGAACATGGTTTACTTAACATTTTCGAATGGTATCATAAAGGAAGAGATAAATAATTTTATTATTTGATACCACAAGTTTAATTTCCAAAAATAAAATTATTATAAGAGTATTTATAGATTAATATGTGAAACATTAATCCAAATTAGATAGATATTTTAGAGTTTTAGTTGAAAAAGTTAGTGAAATAATTTTCATAAATCTTTTGTAACATGTTTGTAAAAACAAACTTATAATTCACATAAAAAATAAATTCATAGGGGGTGAGAATAGAAAATTAGAAACCTAAATTTAAAATAAATCAATATATTTAAAAAATAAAAATAAATTAATTTAACGATAAGAAATGCAGAGTGGAAGATAAAGATATATATAAGTGGAATTATATCCCATTATTTATTCTTCTAAAACACTAAACCTCATTTTAAAAAATTCACAATAAAATGGGAATGTAAATGTAACACCCCAATAATTTGAAAATAAATTTAACATTGAATGCATAAAAAACTAGGTCTCTACAAAACACCACTTTGTTATAACCTAGTTAGTAAACTTAATTTTTCCACCTCTGTGAATTGAATTTCAAAAAACTGACATACACGGTTGCGTTCAATAAGATATTTAGAGTCTGATAAGACAAACTTAATTTTTAATGAATAGTAACATATCCTTATGGATATTAATGTTAATATTATGAATATTAATTAATAGTAAATCAGCCAAAAAAATTGAAACTTCACCCATCAATGTATAAATACAATTTAGACATCTTATATGTGAAAAAATGATCATAGTATAAATATTAGTATTTTTGTATGTCCTAAATATTTTAATTATAATTTTATGATTAATTTAATAAATTAAAATGGAAATGTATTTTCTTAAAATTTAATCATAATTTTTAATTTATTGTCTTATGATTAGAAGATAATTTTACGGGACCTTGATTAATTTCTCATGCTGTTATAAAATGAGTTAAAGTTTTAAAGTTGTTTTTTTGGAATAAATTATGATTTTATTTAAAAATTAAATTAAAAATATTTAGAAAATTATTTTCAAAAAATGGATTTCATTTTTTAATTTTAAACATTGAAAAATTATTGGGGTGAATTTTTGGGATTTGTCTAAAATACTTGTATTTTTTATGAATAGTAAAAATATAGTTTTGAGTTTTTAGTATGTTTAATGAAATCATAATTATGTAATAATTAATGTAAAATTATTGTCGACTTTTGCACATTAAAATATGATATGAGGTTTCCTAGGTGGATAATACCATGGGCAAATACCATGGGAAATCCCATGGTTTTTCAAAAACCACTAATGAGGTGTCCTTTGAAATTAATAAAATACTCCCACTCTTTTACTATAAATACCCACCCTATCCTTCATTTTATTTCATTAAAAACTCATAATACTCTAATATATGGTATTTTTACCTCCCTAGGAGTCCTCCCAAGTTTTCCTATATCCCATATGGTCTTAACCTTCAAGTTTTAGGAGTTACTCTACAAGGTAAGGGAATCTACCACCATTAACTTTTTCAAGCTTTTATTTTATGTTATTATTTTTAATTTAAATTGAATTATGTTAGGATATTTCATTAAATATTCCCCTGAATGTCTATATTATATAATAATTATGATATACCCCTTTTATCTCATCAAAATAGTTTATGAATTTTTTAAGCGACGCTGTTAGGCTGCTGAATTTTCGTAAGGGATTTCTTAACTTTTCTTTTATTTTGAGTTTCTTTTCTTTTCTTTTATTTTTTTCTTTCCTCACATATTTTACTCCAAATGTTATGATAACTCAAATACCTTACATTTAATGGAATTTTTTTGTGATAATATAATAATTCATTAGCATATATCCTTTCCCCTTCTTTTATACAAGAAATGAAAACACCATCCGAGATGTGTTAATTTATCACATTCAAGGATGACAGGTTTACAATTTCTATTACCATATTCAATTCTGGTCATGAAACCATTTTTATGGTTTCAACATAATATAATATATTTATTATAACTTGTTTAATGTTAAATAATTCTTTTTACACATGATACTAATTTATAAATTAAAATTAGTTCGTTGTGATCAAGAACCACCAATTAACCCAAACAATTGTCATTAAAGGTTTATATAATGATTAATCTTCACTACCATTAAACAAATGAATTTTATAACTATTTAATATTATGTATGTTCAATAATAACATATAACTTCAGTTATGGAATACCATTCTCATTCTACAAGTTTATCCATACATGAATATAAGTAATATAATCATGAAAACCAAGGAAGAAAACGCTCCCAAACAATGAAATTGAATCTCTTAACCCATACAAAAGACATGAATGATCCTAATAAGGTTATAATACATCAATTTAATGTATATTAGGTTCTGTAATCATTAATTTATGAACCCAAATTTTATTATTCAGGTCATTGAGATCAAGTGAGGAACACCTTCAAACTTAAGATAAGGGTTTTCCACTTGAACTTCCATTTTCATTCAGGTTACTTTTATTATCTAATTACCTCAATGAAAATATTATGTATTATTATTTAATACTCATAAATTTCATTTTATTTTTCTATATATGTTTACCAACCAGAATCCTTCTTTATTTTATGAGTATTTACACGTTTTAAAAGGAACTTTCAAATATTCTTCCTGAAATACAATCCTGATTCAAGGAAATTTCTCAATTATTACTTATTTTAAAGAGAAATCTATAAAAAAAATTTTACAAAATTTATTCTCATAAAATTAAACTTTTTATTATGATAATGATACCTCAAATCACTTCTGGTTTGATAAAGTTATTTTTCCAAAAGAACTCCTCTTTTCTAAGTAATAGGGTTTTTATAACAAGAATTGCTCAATGATTTTAAGGGAGTATTTTCACCAATTTCAGAACTCTTGTTGATTATTATGTGTAAATGGGGTTAATTTTGTTTGATATAATCCACTATGTTTTTACTATGTATGCTCTATCTTAAACCATTCACTAATTTTCTTCGAATGAAAGTGTTTGTGCTTAATTTTTGGGAAAATTTATTTACATTTCATATGTTAGATTAAATAGGAATGTATATGTTATTTATGTTTATCCCCATTCAGATTAGGAATGCATTGGAATTAGTAATTTTTGTGTAGGGACCTCTATATCCCCTCAGTTCATCGGTAGTTCTCATGAGACAAACTATGGTCTTCGCACGAGGCCTTGACAAAATGGATATTTACGGTATTGGAACGAGGCCTTGATAGTATGGTTATGATGTCCCGCATTATGAATCACCTAATTATGAATTTAGTATTGACGGTTCTTATGGTTATTCAACTAGTAGAATACCCATTATTATATTTTATTTTTGAATTATTTATTCACCTCTTAATCTTTCCATATTATGTTCAAGATTATTTTTTTAAAGGCATGTGTTTTTAGTTATTCACCATGCCATATGTTTATGTTTATGATATCTTCTTCTATATTGCATACCTCTACTAAGTGTTTGATCTCACCCATTTCTTATGTATCATTTTTCTAAGGACATGAAGAAGTTTATTATGAATGACCTGCAGGGATAAAATTATAGTTTTATATGTTCCCAACAAAACTTATGTGTTTTATTTAATTACAAGTTGTAATGATAAATTTATGTATGTATCTTGTTTACAAATCTACTAAAATACTCAGTACTTCAGGATGTATATTCCTTATTTATATTCCAATGTAATAAAATAAGGCACTGGCTCCGAGAAATTGGGGTCGGGTCTTTATAAGAAATTTATTTGAAAAACCATAAAGATGTGGATAGGATTCTTCATTAATTTTTTTATATAATTTGGAAAAGGTATTTATATAGAAATCCTGAAAAGTTATTCTTTTCATACTTTTGTAATGAAATAAAAAATAAACCATGCATAAAACATTAAGAATATTCATTTAAGACTTTTGTAAAGAAGTTGAAATACAAAAAAATTACCTTTAGTAATTATTGAATATAATATAATGATATTCATGAATCAATATTAATAACATTATCTTAGAGGAAAAATATTCTTGACCGTAAATAATATATAAGGTCAACTCCACTAACAAGAAACCTTTTGGTTTAATTGTGAGGAAAAGAGAAGTGAAATTATAAAAATATTTTTAAACCATGTTAATAAACATAAAAAGAAAAAATATATGTTTTTATAAAAAATAACGAGTATGTAATTCTATAAAATAGTAATTTAGACACAAATAATCTTGAGTTCAAAGTGAAATTGGAAAAGAAACCCTTACGACTTTTGTAAAAGTTGAATCACACCCCATTAAAAGAAATAAACATTGATGGATTTGTAATCTCTTTTAATATCATTGAATTATTATTAAAAAATAGATTGGAATTATATAGACAACACAAAATAAATAAGGTGATGAATATAGAACATGTCTCAATAAAATAAAATTAAGATGAGAAAATCCATACATAAAATATAATTTATGAAGTATAAAAAAATTTAAAATTAGTTTATCTGAAAGAAATGTAAATAGATTAAAAATATAAGAAATAAAACATAATAAAATCTTAGGGTATAATTCACCTACCTTATAATAATGGAGTTAAAAATGAAACATTATAACTCAATGAAAATAAATTTAGTAATTAAAAAACCGTACTTTGTATTCCTACTTAGTCTGGAACACTATAACATCCTATATAATAAAATAATACCCATTAAAAATATGTTTCATAACCTTATTCATATTAATTATCTTTTTTGTTAATAATTTATATTAATTTACTTTATAAGTATTATTTATTTTTATTTAATATCAATTATTGGTTGTTAGTAGTTTCAACTGTTCCTTATCTATTCTAGTATAATTATTTCAGTAATCATTAAATGTTTATGTGTTCAAAATATATTTAATATTAAAGTTACTATAAAAAAATTTCCAAAATTATTTATGAATTTCTAGGTTCATTCCCTAGGAGTTCTGGGTATGGTTCTTCAAGAAGAAATTCATAACACTCTTTTTTACCAATTTTTAATGAATAAAAGGTTTTATGATAATAATGAGTTAAATATAAGTATTACCATTCAAGAACAATAATAATATTTAATTTTTAATATAATATATTATCAGTAATTATATTTCCATAATAATCCATGATAAAAATTTATAGAATCATTCATGTATGTGGTTGAACTGAACCAATCAAAAACATGCTATAATCGATGGATGAGTATGGTTGTGAAGTAATTTTATTACAATATCATCATTACAGAAGCATAAGGATATTATTTATATTTTATTAAAGATATAAGTAAGAATTTATATGGGGTTGATGAATAAGAGAAATGAAAAATTATGATAATAAGTTATTACTTGAAAAATAAGAAATTGTATCTTCTTTTAGAAACCTTCTTGGTTTTGAGGGAATTAGGGAAATAACTAGGGGCAAAATCTACCCAAAAAGGAAGATTATTAATACAGAATGAAATATGGAATAGAATGGAGGGAAATTATAATTTTATGTTTTGTTTTTATTGGGTGATGGAGGGGTCATTTTATATGTGAGAGAAGTGGAATCTTGGAAAATACTTTTTTACTTAATATAAAAATAAAAGTCATTTTCTAGGAAAGTGGATACAATTTTGAAACATAATTATGATAAGATGATGGTAGATTAAAAAATAAATCATACACTCAATTATAAATATGTTATTGTGATATTTTAGTTATTTTACCCTTGATTTAACACCTTTATCTTATTTTAGTCTTTACTATAATGAAAACATTTTACTTTGGTAACTTTTTTCTATGTATAAAAAGTAAATTAATACTATTACATAACTTGGAAATGATTATTCCAAATATAAAATCCATTTTATTTGATTAAAATTTTAAATATGATAAAAATGAATTTTAATATATATATATATGCATAATGCAATAAAAACAATTTTTTTTGAAAAAAAAGCATTTTTAAGAATAAAAATGAATTTATACTTATTGAGGAGAATATTGTTTATAGTCATGTAACATATTGGTTTATGATTAAAAAATGTAGGTTTACTTTACTTTCAAACTAATACGTAACTGAATATAACCTTGTGAATACTTAATTAAAGGAAAATAACTAAAAATAGTTTTTTTATTAGAAGAAAATATAACATAGGCTCTAAAATATCAATGATAGTTTTACAAATTCAAAATATTATTTTTAAACAAATTATTTTAATACTTAAATAAATATTTTATTGATAAAAGCGTTTATAAATTTTTAATTCATGTTTATGTCATGATGGTGTTATAAAATATATGGTATTTTTAAATACAGTATGTTTTATTATTCACAAAAAAATAACGCTTTTTAAAAAACTACGTAAAATTCACGTTAAGATAATTTTTAATTGTCTAATAGAAAAATGAAATAATTTTTTTGAATTCAAATTCTAAAGTTTTTAAATTTAACTTTTAAATAAAACATAAAATATATTGAAAACTTATTTTTATAGGAAACTGAATTTTTAAAAATTAAGTATTCTTAAATTTAATTCATAAAAATTTCCAATCAAATGGGTGTTAATATATTTTTATGAATATTTAAATATTTTATTAAATTAAAAATTTAAAAGTTAAAATTTTAATTTATGATAAAAATATGAAACACTTTAAAAATAGTTCTTCAAAAAATATTCCATTTTTTAACAATATATGGTTTTAATCGCATCACATTAAAATTTATTATTTATCATTAAAATATATAAAATAATAATTAAAAATCATAGTAATATTATGTAATGAATTAATTTTTTTTATAAAAAATATTTTTATTTAATTTCTTTCTTTTTGTTTACTTATGCTTTTAATCTTTTTGTAAATTTCTTAATGATGTTCCACATTATATTATCACAATTTATTAATGTTTATCTTTTATATATCGTGGTTAATTTTAGTTTAGTGTTGTGTATGATAAAAGTTACTGAACATAATATTTATTTAAAAGATAATACATACTACTATTCTAGGGTGTTTCATTCATGATATAAGGACTCTAATGAGAGGAAGAAGATATGATAGAGGATAAATACACTAAAGAGAAAATATAATTCATGGAGAAATTTATTCGATTAATTTACTTAAGGGTTATTATGAGAATATAAATATTGGATTCCAACATTCATGATAGTAAAGTTTTCCATGGAAAGAGAATCAATGTTCTGAGTTTATTTTTAATTTTTATGAATCAAAATCTTTCTTAAAAATCAATAAATAATAGTGGTTTAAAGAATAATATATTATTTTGTAATATCATATTCAGGTTTATAGAATTATGAATCTTCAGCAATTTAATAAGTGATGGAAGCCCTAATTAAAAAATAATGATAATTGATTCTTATATCTATATAAATATTTATAAGTTATTATCATTCATGTATAGTGGTTAATGATTCAATAAATATTAGAGAAGTTCCTTGATTTTGTTTTATATTATTCTCATTATTTCATTTTTGTGGGTGGACACATCAATCCACAATAATTTTTTAATAGGTAGGGGAAAAATAACCTTTTAAAAAACAAAATAAAGATCTATTTTCATTATGGTTGAGAGGTAACCATTACATGACTATAATGACCAATATAAGTTGATGGACCTAATACCCCATGGAATGAGAGCCAAAGGAATAACCTGAAAAATAAGGCCATGTGTCCTGAAAGCCAAACACGACATGATGGCCTAGATAAAGTAGTTAGTAATATATAATAACACCATCAAACTTAACCCCCCCCTGAGAATAACCATTACTCCATGAATCTACTTGAATAGTTACGTCGCCCCCGGGAATGATTCGTTGCATCATAATATATAATGCATTGTGGTAGGGAACCCCTCCATCCATAGAGTGGGAGGAGGTCTAGATGATGATTTCTAACACACCTATCAACATTTCTAACTACCCACTTGGAGATTACTGTGTGACACTTACTTGAATCACTTTCCTAATGCTGAATAGCCTTAGATAGGACCTAAAATAAGATATTCATAATGAAAGTAATTCATCCATCCCAACTCAGAAAACCAAGTGAACATAAAGCTGGATGAAAAGAGTCGAAACAAATATCTCTCTAAATTAGGCCACCCACATAGTAGATCCTCTTCACTACCAACTAAATCCATCAATCTATTCAAATTCCAGCTTCATAGACACCACAAAAAATTGACCACTAACCTAGAAGACCAATAATGGTAAGAACTTCTATCCAATGACTTAAAAACCACCTCCAATAAACCATCAGAACATGATATTGTTGTCACCATCTATGAATAAAAATGATAACTACCCTATCACCCTTATGGTGGCATGTCATATTTACTTTATGAAGTCATGGGGAACATTGCATTACTAGGATACCATCGTCACGACGTTACGATTCCTCTACCTCTATCCCAAATGTATTTCTACACCAAGACTAGCCATATCCAACTAGATAATCATAGAAGAATGGTAACTGCCCGCAACATTGAAGTACCACCTTAGAAGTCTACAACGTCGATGACAAGAAATCAGACTTACCATCATCCAAAATAATCAACAAAAACAGACCGAAAATATCACCCCAAATGGCCATCAAGATCACCATTAGGCTAATATTCCATTGAAAGTGCCCAAAATCTAGCTAAAACACTCTATCTATCCACTATATCGAGAAATCATAAGGAAACTCCTAAAAGTGTCCCCTGAAAAACGAAAGACGAGCTCTGCCACCATGAACCACTGATGAGAAACCCATCTGAAGAGGAATAAATTACAGAAATCACAAAAGAGTGGACCTGAGGCTAGATATTTAAAGGAACACTAAAACTTGATGTCAAGGCTAGATCTAGGAAGGAAAACCTAAAGCTGATATAGATCCAAACTTTCTGTGCAAGCACCAAATCATCCCAACATGAACCTTGAACGAAAAAATAAGTAGGGAATCAATAATAATTAGAGATATGATTTTGAAAAATCACCACATCTGAAATCATCACCACCAACCACCATCAGAAAATACCATGCACAAAGTGCACAACCAACTCCATTCATCTCCGGAGTAGTCAAAACTGTGTTACGCAACCAATTGATCTGCATGATGTGATACTCCCATCATAGCATGGATATATAATTCTCATTGTATTGAAAATATGATATTTGTTTTTAGTATAAAAAAGAATTATTCAATGTTATTCCATGTATATATCTTTTTTTTCTTTGAGTAGTGATTATTCTAAATGGTAATTTCTTTATTTTCTAGATATCATTTTTCTCTATCACATTGAAAGATAAAATTGTGTAGTCATTAAATAATTGATAATTAGTCATTGAAATTTTAGGATAGAGAGTATTTTTACTGATTAATGCCCTCCCCCCCTTAGTGAATCCATATTTGTACCTTCTACAATTGGAATATGAATAATGTTTAGAATAACATCAGAGAAATTGGAGTTGTTATTCAAGTGTTTATAGAAGAGGTGAGTTTGAGATTTGACATTTTATATTGATTTTATATTTTTAGTAAATATAGATGTAATTTTTTAGGTTTGATAGTTTTAATCACCATGTATATAAAGTTATGATGTATCCTTATTTTTATTTTAATTAGCTTGTATTTGGTTAAAATTTTCATTGAGGGATATTGTACTATTGTGGGAGGTGTTGTGATCATGGTAGTTGATAAAAACAATATTGAATGTGATTTCCATGTAAGTAATTCCATATTGTAATCAATTTTAAATAAGTAATTCACTAAATTAATGTGTATTAATATTATAAATTTTATATGGGATATGATGAAAAGTAATTTTGAAGGAAATGTGAAATTAAAATAAGTAAATCTATAGATTTGTTAATAAAACATTGAATACATTCATACTTTTAAGGATGAAAAATAGATAAATTCTTCATGAGAGTTAATAAGGTAGTGAAATCCATGATAGGTTTTAGAGAAACTATAGAAGACTCTCTAATAGTCAAAAATATGTTTTGTATCTTACCTAAATAATTTTATTAAAATTTTTTATCAATTAAAGACAATGACTTAAATAAATTTCCATATGATACCTTAGATGTAATACTGATAAAATATTAGATAAGGAAAGAAAATAACATGAATAATAGTAGTAATTTTTAAAAATAAAAATATTTTAAAGCCTTGATTCCTGAGAGAATGTGGAAGGTTGTTAAGGGAGAAGATGAAAATTCAAAATTTGATGATGATATTGAGATAAGATTTAAAAACCTATGTCATTTATATTAAGTAATATTACTAAATTCATTAAAAGTTTCATGGTAAGTTACCATTAAATTGATTTAATTACGGAACTATATTTAATTTTATTTTAAACCATAGAAATATAAAGGAAAATTAAAGAGATGATAATGGTAATTCTTTAAAAAGATTTTAAATGAAGAAAAGACTGAAATTCAGTAAGCTATTTTTTTAAAAAAAAAGTGAAATATTGAAATTAAATAAGTTTAAGAGAATTATTTTTTATGAAAATAAATTTCTAAAAATATTAGTTAAGAATAAAGTAGTGAATTTCGTTGTCATAATACTACCTCAAATGTGCTTGATAATAATTTATTAATTATAAATATCAAGGATAAATAGTTCACTATTAAAGATTATGGAAGTAAAAATAGGGAAGAAAAAGTGTTTGATATGTAACTCATGTTAGGAATTTAATTAAATGTGTTCTTATCAAATATCTAGAATTTGGAAAAGGGAATGATAAATTGAAAAATATTCCTTAAACTTCAAATAGTGTTGATTCTGTTCATATATAAAAAGAATCAATATTATTGGAAGAGGATAAACTTCTACAAGGATCACTTGAATAGGAAAATATAATAAAGGAAGATATGTAAATGAGTTTTAAATCAAAGGATAATAAAATTGAAATCACCCAACAATGGATGTTATGAGCAAGGAACTATAATAATAAATCTAGGTTCCATATTGAAAAATATATTTAAGAAACTTAAGAAAGTTCAAAAAGAAATTAGAGAGTTATTATATTGTGCATGAATCCTCATTATTATATAAAAACTGAATTTTATAATTCAATGCGTTAAAACAGATTTATATTTTTGAAATTTGAGGCCAAATATAAATTGAAGAGAAATAATGTGAAGTTTATAACATCAAAATAATAATACTTGAAATTTGTCACATTAAATAACATAATCTTTGAGGTAAAAATTTTTATAACTAAAAATGATAAAAAATGGTAAAAATGCTCACATTTTATATGTATAACTTATTATATTTCATTTTTTTCATAAATAATCCAATAAAAGTGGTAATGTTTTTTAAAATAGTAGATTTTATAGATTAAACAGAGGGTGGTTTATGTCAAAGTATTTTCATTTTGTGGTTATCATTAGCTTCGTGAAGAATTTTTGCATACGGGAAGGAATTTTTGGTATAATGAGTGGAATTAAAATTGTTATATAATTTTTTTAATGCACAAGTATAGGGGAAGAAAACCCACTCAAATAAAACATGTTTAGAAGCAAATTAAATTTCTAAACTGAAAGTGGAGACTATTTTTTTAAATGAGTTATGTTGTGTGACACTCTAATATTGTTTTATGAATTATATGTATGATAAATTATGATACACACAACACTAATATTAAATGGACTGAAATATACTATTCAAATATAATTATTTAAATATAACTGTTATTACCTAGCCATTTGATTGGCGAGTTTGAATACGAGTAATCACATTATGAAATATTTGTAGAAAATTTTTCCTAGAAAAAATATATTTAGTAATTCCTAGGAAATAAGGATTCAATTTTGAATTATAATATCTAAATCAAATATGGTTAATAATAATTAATGTTTAAATAAGTTATTTGTTTATAAAATATGGTTTTCATTATAATTTCTATGTTTCATTTAAAAGGAATAATTATATTATTATGTGTATTAAATTTATTGAGAATTAATTTTTATTCATGTAAACTAATGAGTAATCACTCATATATTGACCATAAATTTGTTAAAAATGAAAATAAAATATTTTTATGGTAAAAAAGGAACTTTTATGAAAACTATTTTTTAATGTGTAATATATTTTTATCTTAATAGATTAACTTAATCACTATTGATTAATTATTTTGATGAAATTTATTAATAATATATTCAATAAAATAATTCAACAACAATTTATTGGTTTTAAGAAGTCAATAAATGAGAATAAATTCGTTTTAAATTTTAAAAATATATTTTTTTTCTAAAAATAGGTTTTACGTGTATGCTTGAATATTAGAATTATTTTTTGGAACTTTTAGAAATTTTATATGATCAAATAAAATTAATTTTTGAATTCATCAGGTCAAAATTATCATATGGTGAATTTTTTAGATTTTTCTAAAAAGGTTGATTTTAAGGTGAATAGTGATATATACCGATTTTACAAATATTGGAATTTTGATTATGTTATCATTAAAAAACGTTCAGTTGACATTTTAGGGAAATTTTTATATAGAAACAATATATATTTATTAATTAATATAATTAATTTAAAAAATATAACATTATACTTCGAAATCTATGTTTGAAATTATGAAAATTTAAGTAATGTTTTAATTCAAATAAAAACTATTTTTGGTTTTTTTATTTTAATTATGTAATTTATCAAAAAATTTACTTTTTTATTTAGTTTTAAAGGTAGGTAAATATAAATTTATTTAAACATATTCAATTAGTTCTATGGGAATCAATATTATGCATGATTTTTGTTTAAAATCATTTTTATTCTTAAAGGAGCATTTTTCAAAAAATAGGTTTTCATTGTGTTTTTACAACTTATATTAAAAGTAATTTATCCCAATTATTGGAATTGAATCATGAAAAATGGTATAAATATTCATAGTCATAATAATTAATTTTAGGTAATGAGGTAATGTTTTTTGTTCATAATGAATAGTAATAACGGTAAAAGTTTATCACCTCACTAAAGGGTAAAATGAGTTAATTTGGGTTAAAACTATGGGATAAGGTATCAAAATATCTAAAACACTTTTTTTATTTTGTTTCTACCAAACTCATCCTACCATCTAATTTAGGGAAATTTGGTTCAATTTTCCTTTGATAATGATCATTATATTATTTTACATAAAGAATATGTACAAAATGTATTTCTCTTCCTTATAATATCTCTAATATGTTTTCATAATAATAAAAATATGTTATGAATGGTTATAAATAGTAATTTTCAATATTAATAAATTGTTTTCTATAGTAATTTAGTTTTTTAATAATGGTACAATTACCCAAAACTCTTATGCATCGTTGATTTAGCACTCGTAAAAGCAAGTGAAAAATAAATGTAAATAGTTTTAAAATATTAAAAGTGATGTATTTTGGATAAGGTAGAGTATTTAATTATTTTTATGGATCAAAATAAAATTCAATTAGTTTTTCAAATATTAAACTTATAACTCCATTGAAATATTTATTTTTTCAATGTTAAATTATTTGAATAGTCCAAAAATGACTTTAAGGATATTTTATGTAACACAATATTTAACTAATTATGTTAGAAACCATAAAAATATTATATTTTTTCAAATAAATAGTAAATGGTCTATAAAATAAAAATTCATCCACTTATTACCCACTTTAACTTGTAGTAATACATTATTTACCCCTAAAGACTAAGTGCCTTGTTACCACGGTGAGGGTTAAAAAGGGTTAATGAGTGTTAAAATAAAAAGATAAGGGTTAAAATAACCTAAAAACATGTATAAATCCTATTGGTTAAATTAATTTCAGCCATATATGATTCCAAATTAAAAATTTATCCAATTTTAACTCATTTATCTATGAAAATGACCTTATATTATTTTAATATTTAGAATAATTATAACTATGCCACTTTCCTTAGTTATAAAAGGGAACCTTCCCTCCTCTCTTCTTCACCTCATGTGAGCCATTTTTCAAAACCATGATATATAAAAATACATTTATAAAATCACTAAATATTCCCTATATGTTCTGGTCTCACCAAAATACTAATTCTATAAGGCTTGATGTGCAAGTTAAAAGTGGTTTTCCAAAGAAGATGTATAATGATTAACTGAGTGTTTTAATATTTATTTCTTCTTCCACTTCATTTAAATATTATATAACCATGATTATATGATAACATATATATTTTATATATAATTATGTTTTATTATGTTAATCTAAACACCATTTTTCATCTTATTTTCCATCCTAAGGAAAATAAAAACATCGCTTGTGCGCACGTACAGACTACCCTCTTTACGTAGTGATGTAATTTATTTTTCATCATCAAATCACATATATGTTTATAAATATGTAATTAATGAATATATATGATATTAATAACATAATAATTATTATTTTAAAAAAATATAATATAAATTCTTACCATTCCATCTGCGGGAAAATGATAATGTTTCTCATGCATACGTGTTGACTACCACCTCCATGAAGTGATTTGGTTCATTTTTCATTTACTCCCTAAATAAATAGACATAATAATATATATAATGAATAATTATTATATTTATTTGATTATTATTATTCAGTAAAATTACACCTTTAAAAATTTCATTTTATTTTTGTCCGGCAGAGAAATAGAAACATCGCTCATGTGTACATACAGACTACCATCTCCATGAAATAATGTAGTTCATTTTTCATGACTATTTTTAACAGATAGATATAATTTTACATTTAAGGTATAAAAATGATTACTATAATTTTTTTGATTCTATATATGATTAAACCATGAACAAGGTTCATGGATCTAAATCGTCAACCGGAAACATGCATGGAAAATAGATAGGTTAACACTGAAATATTGATTTTAACAAAAAATTATTAATAAATGGGTAAGAAGAAATTATTAATGAATATTATCTAGTAATATATATCCAAATATGGTTCTTATATATATTTATAATAACTATAAATTTATTATACATGATATTAGTGCGTTTCCAACCAAGGGGAATTACGAGGTAAGGGTTTATTTTACAAACTCATTCCCATTCGAGATTGTTTACGATTAAGTTTCCATTGAGATAATTATATGATAGTTATCTCTTAATACCCATATATTTTCTTTTTCTATTTTTATTTATGGGTTATTCATGTTTTCATTTTATTTTACTGTCCTTGGTACTCGAAATATTGAAAAAATTGTTTTAAGAAAAACTTACCTTATTTCCCATCTTTGGATGGGGAAATTTTTATTTCATGTCCATGTTCTTCAAAATTGTTTTATAGAAGTTCTTATTTACTTTTAAAAGTTTTTTATCGGAATTTTTAAACATAATTTACTTTATGTAAAAATTAATAAAAATAATATTTTTAAATTTTTTCCATTATAACACACTTTTAACTTTTTACAAAGAGAGAATATAATTTTTTTTAACATTTATAGAATGAATTTATTTTACCAACATATTAGTAATTATTTTTTTTTATCAATATTCCTTCACAATTTTCTACATTATTTCAAAGAAAATTATATTCCAATTATTTTAGTAATTTTGAGTTTTAAAATTTTTTCAAAATAAAATCACATTTTTTTTCAAAGTGACTTTCTAATTTGTTTGTAAAGGTATTTTTTTATCTAGGTTAATATAATTTAATGATTTTTATCCTTCACTTGGGATATACTATAATGGTACAATACAACTTATTTCATTGGATTTCTTATAATCACGTTATACTATTAATTGAATTGGGAAATTATAGGCATTCTATGTGCTATTTTTCAAAAATGGATATTTATATTGATTATGTAATGTATTTATTATTCACTATTTTCATATGATAAATGCATTGTACATAGTAATTTATGGGTGGAGCCTATTATATTCCCTTTATATATTATTAGGTCTGATGTAAAAAATTATTTTGGGTATTTGTCATATGCCTTACCTATTTATGTATGATGTCTTGGAAGGAGGCTTTGACGGTATGATAATGATGTCTGAGATTATACATTATATCATTATAAAACTAGTTATTGTTATTTATTTTATTATTTAAGTTATTATTCCATAAATGGATTTATTATATTTTTATGATATTATTTATATTGAATATTTGATTATTTTTTTTCTCTACCATATTATTTATGCCTTATGTATTCATGATAGATTATATTATATGCTTTCCTTTATTGCGAATCTGAGCTGACCTTTTATTTGTTTTCTTTTACCTAAGATATGAAGAAGGAATATTTGAATGATTCTCAAAGATACAAGAATTTTTTTAAGGTTATTTTTTATCTTGAAATGCAATATGAAAAACATGTATATATCTAGTCTTCTATGACTACTAAACTGATTGGTCCTTCATGTTTTGATCCATTATATTGTGTACCAAAGTAATAAACTAAGAATTTGCTCTAGGTTACTAGAGTTAGATTTTTTATAGTTGGTATCATAAAGATTATAATATGACATTTGGAAACTATATTTTAGAATAACATAACTAGAAAACGTATTATGATAAACCATATAATGTTGAATAACTTTTAAGAAATTTTATGTTATGACTAAATATTCTTAATGATATGAACTAATTATATGTGTACCATTGTTTATAGATGGATCCTAAAAGAATAATGGGAAATAATATCAACAACCATAGTTAATGTAGGGATTTCACTTATGAAAATTTAAATATAATGGGTGTTGAAGATGAAAAGATCAGGGATATATTGGGGAAACTGACCCAGGTTATGAAAAATAAACTTATCCATATGAAGAAACATGTTGTTTCTCATCATAGTAATTTTTTTTGGATCATGTTATGTGGATGAAGCCTCAAACATTTAATGGAATTATTAATACATTGGTAGTTTAGAAATGGATAAATTCCCTTGAAAATATATTTCAATATTTTGGTAGCAATAAAAAGGAAAAGGATATTATTTTATTATATTATTTAATAGTATATGTGTATAAATGGTGGTCATTGATTCAGAATACTATAGAGGAGGAGGAGATAGAGGGAATAAAATGGAAAACCTTTAAAGAGATTTTTATTTAGAAATATTTTTTTCCAAGAAAAACAATATGATATGGAAAGGAAATTCTATAGTTTAAGATTGAAGGAATACGAAAGTATTTTTTAGTGTGAGAAAAAACTTATGATATTAGAAAGGTATTCTATGGACTGAATATATAATTCAAAATTAATATTTATTATTTCTTTGATGGACTTAATCCAAGACATCGGATGGTAATATTATCCCAATTTTTTTATCATATGATGATATGTAATCAATTTACATTAGATAATTGAAATAATTCTACAATTAATATATCAAAAAAGTATATTAAGAGAACAAAAGGATAACTAGGCACCAAAGAAAAATAAATCAAGCAAAGAAGGATAAATGAAGTAATAAACGTCAAACATGTGGCAATTGTGTAAATAAATATATGGAATATCCTTAAATGGAATGTGATCCTTCTATAAGTGTGTAAATATGGTCCATTTATCTCATGAATGTAAGGGAAATAAATAAATAATTGATATTGATTGTTTGAACTATGATAAGATAGTGAATTATCCAACCAATTCCCCAAAAATCAATTATTACCTTGATAATTTTATTATGGTATTTTTACATTATATTGATATATTATTAAAGTGATTAAGATAACTATAATCCCCTGTGAATCATTTATGGGTCTATCAAAGGGAATAAGTTATTTGGGAAATTTAGCATGTGTGAGTATTGGTTTCAGAATATTTATTTTAATGGAAATACTGAATCCAGGGATGTAATATTTTTTGATGTTTTGAATAAAATAAAGACTATAACCATAATATATAACCTTTAGGGTTATTTTTTTTAATTAAGGGTAATTATAGTAAATCAATGTGAATATATGATTATGATGTATTAAAATTTTCTATATCGTTTTCTAAAGAGTTTTAGGGTTTAATTATTAATGATGAACCTTGTGTGTTATTATTGAGATTTTGGATTATAATCCTTCATTTTATGGTTTAATTTATTGAAAATTATTTTTACATAAGCTAACCATTTTTTGTTTTAGTAAATTTCTAGAAATAAGAGGAATCAATTATCAAAAATTATTTTATACAATGAAGAACACTATCCTTTAATGGATCTCAAGACCCCTTAAAAGTTTATTTTAGTGCTTTAGGAATGAAAAATTGATATTTTTTATTCATAATTTTGAATATTAGATGAATTAGAGGTAAAAAACTAATTTAATCACAACTAAGGAAAGAAAACAAACACGTATATTTTATTAAAATTCCTCATATAATGGAATATAAATCTTTTGTGATTTGTATGGAAAGTATAAATTAAATATCAAGGTATGATTATAGATACAAATTAGAAAGTATAAGTATTATAAATTAGCACAAAGTTTCCTTGAAATATTTCATTATTTAATAATAAGCTTCCCATTCCTAACCAAGAAATTAAAATTCATGAAAAACTATATTATTTTTTCATGATATACTCAAAATGAATTAAAATTGTGATGAAATAATTTTTGTGAGGGTATAATATAACACCCCAATATATTATTTATTAATACTATGTATGATAACTTATGATACAAACAAAATTGATCTTAAAGGAACCATGATATACTATAGAAATATAATTATTTAAATATGACTGTCATAGCGTAGCTATTAGATTGGCAGATATGAACAGGTAGTAATATTGTTATGAAATATTTGTATAAACGTTTTACTAATACAAATATATTTACCAATTCATATAAAATAAGTATTAAATTATTAATGATAATAATTAATTCATATATGTTTAAGAACAATTAATGCTAAAATGGGTCACTTTTTCTACAAAAGAAGGTTTTCTTTATATTTTATATATCCCATTTAAATGATAAATTACTTTCATTATGAGAATTAAAATTATTGAAATTTTATTTTTTATACATGTAAACTAATTAATAATCATTCATACATTGATTATTATTATTTTTTAAATGAAGATAAAATCTTTTGATGGTAAAAAGAGATACTTTTCATAAAACAGTTTTTAAATGCATAATGTATTTTTATCATAATAAATTAAGTAAGTCACTATTAAATAATTAATTTTTTGAAATTTATTGATAATATACCCAATCAAATAAATTATCAATATTCTAATGGTTGTTACTAGTAAATAAATAATAATAAATTCATTTTATGCTTTAATAATTCATTTTTTCTAAAAATGGGTTTTATGCATTTATGCGCAAATATTAGAATTATTGTATATAAATTTATAAAATTTAATTTTATTAAATGAACCTAAATTTTCAATTCATAATTTTAAAATTATCTTATGGTTATTTTTTTGGATTTTTTTCATTTGTTTGATTTTTAGATGAATAGTGAAAATACTGATTTTACAAATATCGTCACTTTTATGAAATTATCATGATATAAGGATGGATTTAAATTTCATGAAACCATTTTTTAGATAAAATATATATTTAATAAGTAATATAATAAATTTTAAAAAATAATGTTGAAATTATAAATTTATGTTTGACATTTTGAAAATTTAAGTAATGTTTTTATTCAAATAAAAAATATTTTATGTTATTTTATTTTAATTAAGTAATTCCAAGTAAAAATTATATATTATAATTTTATATAAGATAATAAAATTAATTCCATGGTATCCAAAAATATAAATGACTTTTTATAAAATCATTTTTTTCTTAAGAAATCATTTTTCTAAAAATGATTTTTCGTTGCATTTTATGATCCTATATTAAAAGTTATTTTTGAAAAATCTATGAAATGAATCATGTATAATTTATTCAATATTTTTAATCATCATTATTTATATTATTAAATGTGGTAAACTTAATTTTTGGTCATAATGAATAGTAACCATGCTAGAAGTTTATCACCTCGATAAACAGTAAAATGTGTTAATCATAGTAAAGACTATGGGATACAGTCTAAAAATATCTCAAAAACATTCATTGATTTAATTGGATGAATTTATTTTTACTGAAATAATACTATATTAAAAAATATGGAAATTTGGTTCCATTTTCCTTTGATAATGACCTTTTTATTATTTTAAGCAAAGAATAAGTAAAAAGTGTCACCCTCTCTCTTTTAATATATCTAATATATTTTAATAATAATAAAAATTTGTTATGAATGGTTCAAAAAGATTATTTTAAATATTAATAAATTATTTTAAGATATTTTTTTAATTTTTGGTAATTTTATAATTTCCTAGAACACTTACACATCACTAATGATGGGCTTGTTTAAGAAAGTGAAAAATAAAAGTAAAAAAGTTTTAAAATATTAAAAGGGATTTGTTTTGCGTAAGTAAATGTTTTTCATTAATTTAATGGATCAAAATGAAAGGTAAATAATAATTTAAATATTAAAATTCTAACTCCCTGTCAATATTTTTTATTTTTTAAATTTATATTATGTGCATAGTATTGAAAATGTATTTAAGGATATTTTATTTAAAAAATATTTAATTAATTGTTTTAAAACCATTAAAATCTATTAATTTTGTTAGGTGAATGGGAAATGGCTGAGAATATAAGGCCCCAGCCTTAAAAATTACATATTCTAGCTATTTCAACTAAATTTAACATCTTTACAATCCCAAAAATCTTTTCGATATATATTTTTAGAAAGTTAGGACATAAATCATACATATAAACCCACAAGAATACAAAGTAGGTACAATTTTAAACAATATTCATTCCTTTCATATTACAAGAGTTTTAAAAAAATAGGAAAATATTTTCACGGATAGTCTTCACAACATTTATATTAGATTATCCTTTTCTCTTACCCATTCTTACACCCTATGAAAAACATTTTAAAACTTGGGATGCGAAAAAAAGATCAGCAATATATATAAAATAAATGAGAGAACCCATTAGCCCATGAATATTTATAAACATATGAAATCATTTTCATAAATACATACTTCTCACCCATAAAGAATCATATAATTACTTTGTGAAATATGAGATTTTCATAAATCATTGAAAACATATATAAAGCATAAGGGTATCTTGGGTAATTAATCAATTAATCTTGTAACCCTCATGGTTACATTATGATTTGTAACCCTCATGGCTACCTTACAATGTAACCCTTATGGTTACCTAATGGTGTAACCATCGCAGTTACACTTGGGGGAACCATATGGCCGACATATAACTTACACATACCCAATTCATTGGAGGGGGATATAGGTACTAACCTTATTAATAAAAAATTCCCAATGACCATAACATAATCATAAAACATGAATACTTTCACAAAAACATTTCTTTTGAATTTTGTAAAATAGAATTTTAAAAGATAATTTTTGAAGAAAAGTCACTTATAAATATCATATAATTGAAGTGAGAATTTCTTGAATGAATATAATATGTGTATAAAATATAAATAAACATAATAAAACATAATATGAATTAAATTCATTACATAAATAATCTTAGTACCATATAATTAATGAAATAGAATGTTAACCCAAAGAATGGAAATTGGCTTAAAAATTCACTTACCTCAGGTTTGTCTTACTAAAAACATGTTTAAACCTATTTTATAATGGTTAAAATAGTGTTATTAATATTTTTAAGAAACATATTGATGTTTCTAACACCTTATATGATCATTTTATAACATTATTCGACAAATTATTAAATATTATTTTGTTATTTCTATTGTTTCGGGTGCATGTTTCGCATGATTTTCATGGTCAGTTCGTAAAGGACTTTCTTGTCGAATGAAAGAAAAACTATAGAAGAGGAATAAAATGGTGTTAATATTTTTCCAAAAATATTAAATTATTCCATAAATAATTTTGGTTATATGGTATGAGAATGAATCATTAGATAAATCATTAGTGATATTCGTTTAGATCATTTTGGTGGTTCTTTGATAATCATGAACTTGTTTTGTCATATACCATTAATATTAAGAAAATATGTTAATTCCAGAACATAATATAGGCCATATCATAAAATTTTAAATCTATTTAAAACATTAAAATCGTTTTTTAACAAATTTTGTAGGAAGTAAATGAAATAGAAAACACATCGTCCATGATGTTGGTAAATCGACTCAACACAAACAATGTATTTATAAGAGGGGGAAGAGTTGAAGTAAGTTGATGAATTTTACCATAAACATGATAAAATCCATAATATAAAATATTTTGGAGCTTTCATTCCTCTTGGATAAGGGGGAGGAGAATATAGTATAATAGAAGAAAAGAATTGAAAATAAAACACAAGAAAATGAAAGAGGGTCTTTACCTCTTGATCTCTTATCCTTGACATCCTTCTTAAGGCCTTTGGTTTTGGACGTTTTTCTAAGAACAGATGGTATTGGATGTGAGGAAGATCCGTGTTAAGGGTATTTGGTATAATTTAGACAATTATCAAAGCTTGAGAGGTGTTAGAGGAAGTGGGGGGGGGGGGGGGTGAGGGTGGTATTTATAGTGAAGGAGAAAAAGGGGTTTCCATTATTTTAAACCTTAGTTTAATATTTTTTCTCAACACTATGAATAGTCTTGATTAATGGGACCAAATACAGTAAAGATAATATTTGAGTTCCAACCAAGGGTGCTTACATTATCCACTATTCTCAAAATAGTGTATTTAACTGATAATGTATATATACAGTATATTACCGTATTTTACTATTCATTAATAATTCTAGAATTTCAGAAAAATATGAAAAATTCACCCTAGCCTTTTTTCAACAAGTAAAATTAAAAAATAAACTCCATTTTTTGATTTTTTTTAAATATGATTAATTTTACTTTTAAATAAAATCATAATTTATTCAAAAAATAACAATTTTAAAACTATAACACATCTTATATCACCGTGAAAAATTAACCAAGATATCATTATCTTATAAATTTAAGAAAATAAAATAATAATATGTTTTACTATTTATAAGGTTCATATTACTATTTATAAAGGCATGTTATCATTCACAAAACAGTTAGTTCTATCGGACTCCAAATAACTTACTGATCACAACCTTAGATGTCAGTTTTTCGAAATTCAAATAATAGAAGTGGAAAAATTATGTTTAACGAATAGTTTATAATGAAATATTTTAAACAAAGTTTCATTATTTATAGACTTAGTGTTTCATGTATTTCAATATATTTTTAAAACCATGGGGTCTTACATTCTCCCAAACTTTTGGAAATTACATCCTCACAATTTTATTTACTTATTAAAAAAGTGAGGGTACCTTTCTCTCATAGAATTTTCAGATTCCCTTGTTGCTTCTTCAACCATGTGGTTTCTACACAAAACCTTTACTTAGAGAATTACCTTATTCTGCAATACTTGTTCTCTTCGATCATGAACCTTAATAGGTTTCTATTTATTAAAAATGTTCTCTTCCAGATGAACTACTTCTGGGATAAAAACCTAAGATGAATCTAGAACATAATTTCTCAACATCGAAACATGAAAAACATTGTGTACTTGAGATAAACTTGGAGGCAAAGTAACTCGATAAGAAATCAGTCCAAATTTATCTAGGATTTCATAAGGTCCAATGAACCATGGAATCAACTTTACTTTCTTACCAAAATGAATAACACTTTTCCATGGTGATATTCTAAGAAAAACATGACCACCTACCTCAAAATAAAAGTCTTTCTTGTTATTACTTGCATAAATTTTTGGCCTGCTCTAAGCTGTCCTCTTTTGTTGCTAGATCATCTTCACTTTCTCAGCCACTTCCTCTACTAATTATAGTCCCACGAACTTCCTTCCCAAAACTTCATCACAAAAAGATGTTGTTCGACCCCACCTCTCATAAAATGCCTCAAAAGGTGTCATTTGTATACTGGAATGAAAACTGTTATCATATGAAAATAAAAATAAAGAAACACTACTAAAATTTTGATATATACCCACACATTTATAGCCACAGTTTATAAAAATCTTGGCTATATCTAACCTAAATCCACGAGCCTAATGATAGTTGTGGCTACACCCCCAACCCCTCAGGCTTACTACTCACCATCCCCTCCCTCCATCATGATGCATCGCAATCCCTCGCTCCCCTAAGATCCCTCCCCCGTGATCCCTCCCCGGCGATACCTCCACCCTCCTCCGATGTGGCCTCCCCACATCTCTACTAATGCATCTCTAGTGCACCCATGCCACTTCCCCACCAACGCAGCCTCCCTACCTCCCTGTCTACATGGCTCCGAAGACCCCCACCTCACTGTTACACTCCTCCACCACCGTGACTCGCTGCCTCTCAATGCTGCTCTGCCGTGGCTACACCACCTTCCATAGTATTCCTCCGATTCGACCACCCCACCTCTCTGAGATCCTTCTCATCTAACGTGGCCACCCCACCTCCATCATATTCCTTCCATAGGGTTTATTTGATTTCAGATCATCAGCCTCTCCGATTTTTCTTGGTAATATTTTTTTTCAATTTTTTATCTTCTTAATTTTCTGATTTTTCCTGGATAGGGTTTAGTTGTTTTGACTTATTTCATAGGGTGTGATTTATTTTATCTTTGTCTGATTTTCATTTGTTTTTTTTCACTAGATGTATCTTGATACAACTTTTTTAATTCCAGTAATTCTTTGACAGCATTCATTAATCCAAATCAAGATCCTTTCCATCCATATTTTAGATTTAGTTTCTTTATTATCAAAAAGAATGACAAAAGAAGATGTGATTTGAGAGCACATTCACCCCTTGGATTAAATTACCCTTGTAAAAATTCAAAATTTAAACCAACATTTAGAAACAATAAAGAAAAATGGTAGATTTTTACCTCCATTTATGGTATATATTGATCTGGATGAAACCATTTAGACATGTCTCTTTTCTAATCTCTAATTCCACCATCAAATTTTCTTTAGATTTATTGGAACTTAATAGATATACCTTCAATAATTTTTCCATATTATGCTTGATGAAATAATTATCCTTTTTTATCATGAGTGAAATGTATTCATTATAAATCTCTTTCTGAGACTGTTTATTTTATCCCCAGGTAGGACATAGAGGGTTCACTATCTTTGGCGTTTGATCAATTTTTTTCATTCAATTATTTTTTTCAAGATAGAAAACTCGTTATTTACTAGAGAAGTTTGTTATATATCATGTTTTATTATTCCAATGGCCTTTTTCTGCATCCATAAGGGTTTCTATGACTAGGACATAAATGATAACTTGGACCTCTCATACTGATTTCGTTTTTCATATCCATATTGCACCATAAATATATTTTTGTGAAAAATATATTTTTTATTATTAAATTTTAAAATCCTTCTAGTTATGATAATATATAATACTAACCTAATATCACCATCTTTTTGGCTACTATAGTCAACTTATAAATGATCTATATTAACAAAAATATAAAAACTCCAAAGAAAACCATACGTCATGATGTGTTGTTTGGTTAAAATCAGGTTGTAGTATATGTTTAATTAATATTGAACTCCATATCTTCCTTATACACACTCTTATAGTGTTTAATCCTTCCAAAAATATGCATAATGAATCATTTCTTAACTAGATAAGAGTATCCAATTTCTTGGTTTCCCTCTTATTGATCTTCTTCAAGAGTACTAGGGAGCAGGAGAAAGGAAAAAATGAAGCATAATGAGATAACAAATGATCTCTAAGTTACTTAATTCTATGAAAGGGCCCTTGGGGGTTTATTTATAGCCTCTAATAGCTTTAGGATCATTCTAGTGGTGTTGGGGGTAGAATAGAGTCGTTGGAGTTTGAATTAAGTCAGGAAGTTCTCTCGATAAACAAATATTTTTTTTTGGTTTTTTTGATGCTACCAGATAGTCAGTTGGTGACATTGGCTAGTCGTTGGAACCTACAGGTGGAGGACTTCAAGAAGGCCCTTCACACACCTCTAGAGCTCTCCATTTAGTCTATATTTTTTTTAAAATTTATAAAAGGTAAATATTGAATTTTATGAAATGAAATTGTTAGAAAATTAATTGGGTGTTTGTGATCATTAAAACCACATAATAGAGTGAGATGTATAATGAGATTTATTTAGTACCATTTAATTATGCCACCTCCATTTTATAAATCATGAGGAACCAAGAGTATTTAGTGGAAATTTTTGATAATACATGTTTCACTATCATAGGATTATGCACTTATTTGGGATTATTCCCCTTGGTTAGGATATATTGAGTATAAATTAGCATTTGGGGGGGGGGGTGTATTGCATCAGGTGTGCCAATTTGATGGAACTTTTTATTGTTGTTTTAAGTTTTTCTCTAATTTACTAAGTTCCCATGATCCCTAGTATTTGGATATATTATATAGGTTGTGTTTATTTTAATCCTATAATAGTTGACTTGTTGATATTTATGTTTCCCTTATTTTAATGTTGTTGTTATCATATTTGTTAGAATTGGTGTTTCTTATTTATTTTCAAAAGAACTAATGTGTCCCTTTTATAACTAATGAATAAACATTTTAGAAAGTTTTTAGAACTCTCCTCATGAAATATTTAAACATGGGTACTTAAAATGGATTGTTTTTAAGGTTTTTAAACTTCATGTTTTAAATGGATCTATTTTAAAGGAAGAAGTGAAATAGATTGTTATTGGTTTTAAAATTAAAAGAGAAAACCTATGTTTTTAAACCATATTTTAAACTAGAATGAGTAAGATATTTTATTTAAAGTTTATGCATGGGGTGCGTATTTTTGGAATACCTATTGTTAACGTGTTCTCACACTTATTATCTATTTTAGTTTCAAGTTTAGAATCTGGTTACTCAGGGAGCACTTATGGTATTGTTGTTGGATGGTGAATCTGACCGTTTTTCATGAGAAGTAAAATTTATTTGGTCTTTAAAGATGATTTTATAGTCTAGGTAAAACCCTATTCCATCTCTCCAAGAGTGTTAAATGGTTTATAGTGTGATTTCTTTAATAAAATGATATAAAAAGTGGGGGTAGTTATGAAAATAAATAAGTATAAATCTTAATTAAAGAGTTAAGTAGTTAAAAAATGGATGTCTATTTTGAGATAAATAGAAGGAGGTTATCATCAGAAGTTTAATACACAACATTTCAAGTTCATAGTTCTAAAAGGTTAATTAAGTTTAGATAAACTATTTGTTTGAGATTAATTGGAATCTCAATTACTCTCTAAGACTTTATATCAATGCAAGAAAAAACAAACCTTGACATAATATATATATTCTAATAGGTTTTAAATCACTTAATATACAAAAAAAATTTGATTAATTGTTGTATGTGATGTGCAATGCTTCGTAAAAAAATTTTGGTTACTTAAAATTACCAGTTACGTGGGACATTTTTTTCTTCAGTTTCCTATAATAGTCCATTGTTTTTCTTATATATGGAACTTTAGTATGAATTACTAAATGATTTTATTTTCTTACATTTTTTGTTTCTTTTTTCAATTTCTAGACATTTTAGAGCAAATCAATGAAATCACAATTGAAAAATATGATGCTCTCAAGGTTGAGATTTGAATTCTCAAAATGCGGTTTGTTGAACCTTCACAGTATTCAACAAATATAGTTTTTGCAGATGCACAATGACTTAGTGTGGAGGTAAGATTTATTGAAATTAATCGAACTTATATGCATGTGATAATTTTTTGATATATGCTATATTTTTTGACATATGAGGTGAACATATATATATGTGATAAATCTTATGTTTTTCTAATATCAATATGATGTATTCCAATATGTTTTCTTATATTTTCTCATCTAGATTATATCAACTCCCTCCACATGAATTATTTATCTTCTCCCCATTATGCTCTTATTTTCCTCTATCATAAAAGAGTTAGATTTATTTTTTGATTTGTGCAATGACTTCTTATGGATGGAATCATTATTTATATTAATCCTACATGCCTACATTGTTTTTAAATTTAGTGAAAATAATCAAACACCCCAAATATTTAGGTTTTCCCTGTAAATTATTGATCCTCCTTTTCACAATTTTCTTTTATTTTTTCATGTTAAAATCAGTCATTACAAGGTCATATTTATCTGTTGGTGTTGTGAAACATATTCTTCTATATGTTATATTTATTTAAATAAATAGAACTTTCCTACATGCAATATTATTTTTATATTTACTATAATTATTCGAACTTCCCACATTCTTCATCTTTTAATTTAAACCTAATAATTTCACTCTTCAAAATTAGTGATTTTTTTCAATAATGTTCTCACATAGTCAATCATTCATCATTTTGGGTATGTGTATGGATCTGGTACCCTTACTATAAAGGAGGAGGTATCACTTCGTCAATATTCATAAGTTATTTCTATTCCTCTACAGCTAAGTATTATTATTATTTTTAATTATTTATGGTTTTTTTTATTTATTTTCTTGTCACTAGGGTATGTTTTTTGAATTTTTTTCAAATTGATTAGGTGTTTTATCAACTATTGTGTATAAAAAAACCCATATCTTATTTACTATTATATTCCCTCTGTGTAGTGGGTGTTTGTTGTCCTTTCTTGCTAGAATTTTCGTTTTTGGATGGGCATGCATAAGTTCCTCAATGCAAGGTATTTTTTGGTGTCAGTTTATATGGACTACCAACACCATGATGTATTTTTTTCATTGACCTTATATGGATTTTAATTCTACACTAATATTTCTATCCATTTTTAGAAATCATCACATTTTTCTTGATCAATAATTGCATAATTTTTTTTGAAGCATCAATTTATTAATTTAATTTATTCTCTATTGAATATATTATTCAAAATTTGAATTGGTTTATCACATTTCCTTTATATTAATGACTTCTAGTGTTTTTTTAGTGTTAAAATTGTTTTTTATTATTCCATCTTAACATTAGGATGATGTCAAAATGAAGACATCAGAAAGTAAGTCTTAGCTATATAATACTTGCGTGGGCTGTGGTGTGTGTTTTTGAAAGCCAACATATCTAAAGAAACACATGAAAAGTCACTCTCTCGAAGTAAAATATTATGATTATTTTTTACTTGTTTGTAGTTTTTAAGTTTAGTTGTATTAATTTTTATTTTTTCATCAAATGACCATGAATTAAGATGGGACCTATACTTTAATTCTATTAATTGAATAGTTTTTTACTATTGGATTTATATATTAGTTGTATTAATAGTAAAATTAGTTGGAATTATTTATTTCCAATATCAATGATTTATATAGGATTAAAAAAGTAAAACAAAATAAAAATAACTGGAATATTTAGTTTAAAAGAGGCTATTAAAATTGAAAATAAGGCCAATGAAGAGATATTTTTGAAGATGGAAAGTCTCCATAATAGAGTTGATGATATTGTGAATATGGTAGGAATTTCTTTGGATAAGAAACAAAAAACTTTTAGATGGCCAATCTGTGGCCCTCAAGGGAATTTAGTTTTTAAGGGAATTTCAATCTTCAGCTTTGGAGGAGAGAAGGAGATCTGTAAAACAACTAGCTGAGTTTGGTCATCAACAACCCCAGTTGATTATTTATTAGAAAGAACAACTTCAACAAGTCTATAACCATCTAGTTAAAAATTAAAAGTCAATTTTAGCATCCTAGGTTGTTATCTTCATAAACCCTTCCCCCCATATTTTATGCATCGGTTACATGAAGTTGTTTCCTTGAATGAATGTAACTATTTCATTTGAATATAATAAATCTTATGTATCAGTTGTTTCCCATATGAACTTTAATTAATTGAGACATCTTCCTTTCAAAAAAGGTATTTTATAATATATTATTAAATATTAAGTATTGTTTTTATATAGTTGATTTACATTCATTATGTGACATTAATTGATTGATATATAAATGTCTTGAAATTTTTTGTTATTTTCATATCCTTCCTATGTTTTAAAATTTTTGAGAAATTTCTTATGTTATATCCATGCATAAATTAGTGTCATCAATCATATATAAAACTTTTAAATATATCATGTAATTAAAAGTTTCTTGAGCATACATATTGACATATCTAGTGATGTTTGTTGAGTATTTTTACTACTTTGATCACAATGAGCATGTTTAGAAAGGGGTATATTGATTTTATATAAACTATAATAAGATTAATCTAGGATGAAGTTGGTTTGGCTCAAAATACTGACTCTAGAATACCCATCTCCCCTATCCCTTATTCCTTATCCCTTATCCCATGGGATTAATGAGTTCTAGGATCCCTTGGCTTAGTGTACCCCATTTTCATTCCCCTAAAATGGGTATGTTCCCCAACTACCTTTGAGATAGGTTTCATTGGTATGGGTTACATGGTTTCCTTGGCCAATGAATCTCATATTTCAGGATTGATTCAAAGAAGGTATGATAGGTATGGATCCTCCTTGTATAGGGAGTTATAAATTGAGATTATTTACATACCATAGTTTCATTTTAATGATAATATCAAATATTTTGTAAAAAAATTATTATTTTTATTTACAAAAATGAGTAGATTGTTCTGATGAATTCACTTGAGTTATTCCATCTATGTTGGGGGACGAGGGATACTGCAGGGGAAGTGGGGTGGGGGAGGGGGTTTACAACAGGGGGAGCAGGGGGGGGGATGACCAAGATGACGAGGGAAATTAAAAAATAAATTTTCATTACATTCTAAATTAAAGAAGGATTTTGAAACTTAGATGATGAGGGGATTTGAACAAAAAACATTTATTAATGATAATGTTATTTAGTATTGGGATGTACATATTAATTTGAATATTATTCGTTCATTATTGGTTTTAGATTCATGTATCATTTATCATCACTAATCACATATATATAAGAAGTCGTTATATTTCATTTCTTTTCCAACTATTTCCTTACAGGTGGCTTCTTACGAAGAGGCAAGTTTTATCTACCACCATCAAATATAGTGAGTTCAACATTAAATTTTGTTAAGGTTTATTTCATTTTTATTCTTTGTCCAAATTTTCATTAGGTATTTCTTGATTTTTGGGTACATTATATTTTTGTAGTGCTTTTTGGATCTCGTTGAGGTGGATTAGAGTTGCCGTTGATGAAGGTTTATATGTGTATGCATAAGCACGAATATACATATATAAGTTCACCCTCTATATATGTTCACTCATGGTAGTATGAATATATATATTGGGGCTAGCTGTGATTATATATAGATATGAAAAATAGATACATGTGTAAGTTTAAAGGGGTATATGCAAGTACAAACATATATCTAAGGACCCCTTTGTGCATATTTTGCCACGAAAATATGTACATAGGGTCCATGTGTCTTTATATATATATGTGAAGTTTCATATGCGTGCAAGAGACAAAAGAAAGATTTGAGTTGTCGTCGTCAAAAGTAGTGTTCCTTGAGGTTGAGGTAGGTTTCCCTCTACCTAACCCTTTAATTCCAATTATATAATATCTTGAGTATTTTAAAAACTTTTTTCATTATTATATAATGTTTATATTCTATGAAAATTGGTTGTGTCTCTTTGAAATGACATTTTCACCTATTTTACATGATTTCCCTAAGCCTTCAATGTGGACTTGTAGAAAATTTAAGCCAACTCAATAATAGAAAATGAAATTTCCTTCACTTTAGAGATGTCAATGTCCTCATTTTGAGAAAACATGAACCAAGAATTCCCATAAAAATTTAAAACGTAAATTGAATCTTTTTTTTTCATTTCATTAAACACAAACAACCGACCTTGCAAACTTGACACATTTTTTAGTAACATCACTGTGAAATTGAACTAGATAAAATCGGCTAACATACCAAGAATAATTCACCGCTTAGTACCTAAGTAATTAGTTTTATATGAACTACTTGAATAACATTTATTGTTCATCTTTGGTTTCCTCAAACTCGGTTGAAGGTTCAAGGTTCAAGTGATTGAGTGTCTTCATCACACAAAAACATCCCAAAACCTTCGCCAACTACTCCCAAAATGTCCATAACAAACCCCCAACACCATCCTGAGAAAAATAAATAACCACCAATATCCATACAACAATAAATTTCATCTAATTTCATAAAAAAACTCACTACATTAGGGTAGTGGCTTAACTCAACTGAAACAATCATAGAAAGGGGAAATGTCCCTATGCATATGGATATTAAAGGAGTCCTGAGTATCCTTTTTAGTTGTAGCAGGTGTGTCATTAGGAGATCCCCTATCCTTGACCTTATTTTTATTAATGATTGGCACCCCTTGAACTCTTTTAGAGACTTTTGTGAATTTTTATTTAATCATAGATTCATCTTTAAGAATTTTCTTTCATTGTGATCATATTAAGCTAGTGAGAACTTCACCTAACTAAGCTGCATATTTGGATCATTTTGTGCAACTAATTCATTGTCAAAATCCTCATGATTAGAGTGATAAATCATCTCAATTTTATTGAAAAGTGAATTCATAAAAAAAATATCTTCACTATCCATCCTGGGATACCCAACATATTTGGCTATTTTCACAGAACTATCCTTTTCTACCTATACAAGACCATAATTATTAGCATCCTGCACTAGAACCACGGAATCACATGCCTTTCATCCAGGATATTATTACACTTATTTGGACCTTCCACTAGATATAGAGCCTACACCAAAAATTACCCTTTATGGGGGGGGGGTGAAGGGAGTCTGTCTAGGAAGGGGGTTCTATTTAGGAAGGAGGGGGGTCAGTCTGTCCAGGGAGGGGAGGGGGTGTCCAGGGGAGAGTGGGGGGGGGGGGGGCTTTGCAGGGGGAAGGGGGAAAGTAGGGGGAGTGGGGGGGGGGGGTTCAAGGGGGTGGGGATGGGGGTGGGGGGGGGGGGGGTGATCAGGGGGAGGGGTGTGTAGGGGGTTGGGGTGTGTAGGGTGGGTCTATCCAGGAAGGGGGTGGAGTCTTTCCAGGAAGGAGGGGGGGTTGTCCTGGAAGGAGGGATGGTCTGTTTAGGAAGAAGTGGATGGGGGGTTGTCTTGGAAGGAGGGGGGTCTGTCTAGGAAGGAGTGGAGGGGGGGGGGGGGGGTGAAAGGGGGGTCTGAAGAGGGAGGGGGTGTTAGGGGGTGGGGGTGTGTACAGGGGGGTCTATCTAAGGAGGGGTTGGTGTCTATATAGGAGGGTTCTTTCTAGGAAGGAGGGGGGGTCTGTATAGGAGGAGGGGTCTGTACAAGATAGGGGGGGTCTATCTAGGAAGGGGGGGGGGGGTTGTCCAGGGATGGTGGGGGGGGGGTCTGTACTGGAAGAGGTATTTATATAGGAAGGAGGGGGGGGGGCTGTATAGGCGGGATGTTTGGGGGGAGTGGATGGGGGGATTTTTTGGAGGAATGGGGGATAAAGGAGGAGTGGTGGAGGGGGTGGTCTACTTCAAGGGGGGTGGTGGTGGTGGTGGTGGGGTGCATGGGGGGGGGGGGTGTTTTTTATGAAATGGGAAGGCTTATAGCCATTGTTTCACATCGTGGCTATTAACCATGTGTGGGATAAGCTTCTACCATAGTTTCAAACCATGGATATAGGGATATATCCACGGTTTGAACTGTGGATATAGGTCTATAGTCATTCCAATACTAGCCAAGGTTCATTAAACCATGGATAAAACCTATTTCCATGGTTCATTAGACCGTGGTTATAACCTATAGCCATGATTCTAAACAATTTCTATAGCATAAATTTCTAGTAGTGAAATATGTTAATCCCAACTTCCTTAGTAATCCATTGAACAAGATCGAAGTATATCCTCTAAATTTTGAATCGTTCATTCTGATTTCTCTTCTAATTGAGGATAAAAAGCTATACTAAAATTTAATTATGCTCCCAATGACTTCTGAAGGCCTTTCCAAAAGTTATAAGTGATCATGGGATCATGTTCAGATATAATGGAAAGATGAACTCCATGTAACCTAAAAATCTATTCGAGGTACAATCGAGAAAGCTGATCCAAATTAATAATATCTTTAATTTAAAGGAAATTATAATATTTAGTCAGTCGATCAACAATAACCTAGATTGAATTGTTACATAAAAAAGTATTTGGTAGTCCCATAATGAATTCTATGGATATATTTTCCCATTTCCACTCTATCATTGTTAAAGGCTAAAGAATTCCCTTCGTAAACTACCACTATGATTTAACCTATTGACATGTCAAAAATATCATGGTAAAATCTTCAATATCGCTTTTCATTCCATCCAACCACTAATAATCCTAAAGGTCTATGTACATCTTTGTGCTTCCAGAATGAACTGAAAATGGAGAACTATGAGCTTTACAAAATAATTATTTTTTCAGCTAAGAATCACAAGACACACATAATCTATTTCTAAATCTTAGAACATAATCATTATAAATGTTAAATTTTGAAAAATTACCCATTTTAAAAATTATACCTTTTTCGTAGCACCCTATCTTCCTTCTACACTTTATTAATTCTGTCTGACAAATATGACTGCACTGAAACATGAAGAAAATAGAGAAATTTCCTGCACCAATAACTTCTATGCCAAAATTCATCAAATAAGTAATCAAATAGTCTTGTTCCATCCGTAACATAGCGAATGATTCATGATGTTTTCGACTCAAGGAATCTTCCACTTTGTTTTATTTTCTAGGATGATAATTGATCATGTATTCATAATCCTTTATCAATTAAAGCAATATTCTCTGCCTCATGTTCAATTCCTTCCGAGTGAATATATAATTTAGACTTTTATGATTAGTATATATTTCACATTTGGCTCTATATAAATGAATCCTCCAAATTTTTAAATAAAAACCATAGTTTCTAATTCCAAATCATGTGTGGTATAATTTAACTCATGAGGTTTTAGTTGTATTAAAGCATAAGAAATTACCTAATCATTATATATTAGAACACAACAAAGTCCCTTTAATGAAGCATCACTATAGATAAAAAACTCACCATTTTTATAAGGTAGAGTGAGAACTAAAGAATTCACCAATCTTCTTTTTAATTCTTGAAAAGAATAATCACATTCTTTTATCCAGATGAATTTAACTCATTTTCAAGTTAACTTAGTCTATAGACTATATAACCATGCAAATATTTCAACAAACCTCTAGTAATAGCCTTCTAAACCAAGTAAACTATGAATCTTGATTATATTTGTGGGCCTTGATCATTATTTAACAACTTTATTTTTCGAAGGATCAATAGTTATGCTATATTTAAAACCGTGTGACCAAAGAAAGAAATTTTTTGAAACCAAAATTCATACTTTCTTATTTTTCCATACAGTTTCTTTTCTTTTAAGGTTTCAAAAACAACCCTTAGATGTATTCTCATGCTCTTATTTACTTTTAGAATATACAAGAATGCCATCAATAAACACAACCAACATATTATCCAAGAACTCATGAAATATTCCATTCATAAGATCCATGAATACATAAGGTGCATTAGTTAACCCAAATGGCATGAAAAAAATTTATAATGCACATATCTAGTATGGAACATAGTCTTCAAGATGTCTGATTCCTTTACATTCAACTAATGGTACCCTGACCTCAGGTCAACCTTCAAAAAATACTGTGCTACCTAGAGCTGATCAAATAAATCCTCGATATGAGGAAAACGATAATTGTTTTTAAAAGTGATGTTATTTAATGATCTATAATCAATGTAAAGTCTCATTGAACCCCCTTTCTTTTTAACAAACAACACAGGGGAACCCCATAGTGAAGTGCTAGTTGGATGAATCCTTTATCTAATAATTCCTGCAATTGTTTTTTCAACTCTAAAAGTTCCATTTGAGCCATTCGATAAGGGTTTTTTTGAAATTGAATTATCATCAGGAACTAATTCAAGGGTAAATTCCACTTCTTGGTCAGGTATAACACTGGGCAACTCATCAGAAAAAACATCAAGATATTAATTTACCACTAGAACATCATGAATCTGGATAGTTCCATTTTTTTCAACAATACAAGAAAGATAAATTTCATTTACATATTTCAATAGTTTCTCATCTTCCTGATATGTTATCAATTGTATGGGTTTGTTCTTATAAACGAACAAAAACTATTTTTTAAAAACAAATTCTTTAGCTTTAAAATTAATCTTAGTATGATAAATAGAAATCCAATCTATAGTTAAAATGACATCAAACTCTACTAAGGAATAAACAATAAGGTTTTTTGGTAATGTATTTCCATATATAGCAATAGTAAGATCCTTAAAATGCCTTTTTACTGCATCATTTTCTCCTGGTGTTTTAACAATAAGTTCTGGTCTCATTTATTGAGGTGATATTTCCAATTCATAAGAAAATTTCTAATAAATAAAGGACTGTGCAGACCCTGTATCAAACAAAACATTAGAAAAATATTGAGTAAATAAACAATTCACCTGATAAAACTTCACTGGAGGTCCCGATGTTTACTGATGTAGTCGAAAATGATCTCACTACACCTTTCTACTTAGAGTCTGGATTCTTTGCACCATTCAAATATCTCTTTGGGGAGACATTTGCATAATGACCCATCTCACAACATTTCAAATACTTTATAGTTTTCTTATGAGGATTGGTCTTTGGATAATTTTTATTATAATATCAGGCCATATGTACAAACTTAACGCATCAAAAACACTTCTTGGTTTTGGTAAGGCATTCCCAAAGGTACTTTTTACCACACCTTTCACAAATTGGAAACTAGACTTTCTTACCATCAGATTTCATTGATTGATTCTTATCCATCTCTTTCAATATGGAACTCTTATTTTGTTTGTTTTTAATGTACTCATGGTCATCATAAAACTCAATCTCTATCCTCTCCACACATCAGAAAAATTTATCCTAACTTTTGAACTTAGGGGAATCCAATTCCCTTCGATATATTGGCTTCAATGTTGAGTAAAAATGGTTGATTTTGATATTAAGATCCAGAATAAGATTTAGAGCATCCCTCGCCAGTTAGGTGAAGTTCACTTCATACATGACCACTGAATCTTTCTCCTCATTCTTCAATTCATGGAATTTATTCTCTATACTAAGTTGAACAACCTTTTGATAATATTTTTCAAGGAAAAGACATTTAAATTAATCCCACTCTAAGGGATCAATCTCCTCTATATCCCTAATATTCTTGACCATTTAACACCATTGATCATATTAACCTTAATAACAATAAATAGAAAGTCTTACCTTTTGATTGTCTAAAAATCCCATAACATCAAATATCTTTTCATCTGCTTTAATCCATCCTTCATCTACTACTGGGTTAGAAGATCCACTGAATGCAGGAGGGTGTTGCCTCATAAAATGTTCCACTATCATCATGTTCCTTTGTGATAGCTCTAATTTTTCTCTTGCATGGATTATACTACCATTTATTTCCTATGTCAGCTAATCCATTATTTTCACAAATTGCCAAGTTCCAATTTCCACCATTTCCAGTTGCGAATTTATAAATATATCATCCAATCGGTTCCTTCCAACTTCTGCTTCCCTATTTCTTCTATGAAAAACCATTATGAAAAAACATATATTAGATGAATAAACATGGTAATATTTAAATTATATACCATTTCGACATAAAATTATGGTAAAAATAATTAATGGTTTTCTATTAACATCATACTAACTCTTAAAGTTATCTAAACCATGCTCTAATATCAACTATAAGGATTTGGCCTTAAACATTACATATTCTAGTTGTTTCAACTTGATTTAACATCTTTAAAATTCCAATGATATTTTTTATTTAGAGGTTTATTAAGTTTGGACATAAAGAATACATATCAACCCACATTTATAAAAATTGGTGACAATTTTAATCAATATCCATTTCTTTCATATTACAATATTTTTAAATAAAAACATGAAAATCTTTTCCTGGATAGTCTTCATAACATTAATCTTAGATTATCCTTTTCTATTTCCCATTATTACACCCTATGAAAAACATTTTAGAACATGGGATGAGCAAAAAATATCAATAAGGGATATAAAAATAAGGAGAGAAACCATTAGTCCATGAATAGCTATAAACATATGAAATCATTTTCACAAAGATATACTTATCACTCATAAAGAATCATATACATACCTTTTCAAACATGAGATTTTCATAAATCATAGAAAACATAAATTGAGAATAAGGGTATATTGGGGAATTAATTAATTAATCTTATAACCCTCATGGTTACCTTAGGATTTGTAACCCTCACAAATACCTTACAATGTAACACTCACGACAACCTTATGGTGTAACTACCGTAGTTACACTTGGAGTAACCATACATATGACTTAAAAATTTCACATACCCAATAAGTTTGAGGGATATATAGGTACCACACTTATTCATAAACAATTTCCAAGAACCAAAACATAATCATAAAACATGAATAATTTCATAAAAACATTGCTTTTGTATTTTGTAAAATAGAATTTTAAAAAAGATTTTTTAAAGAAAAGTCCCTTAAAAATATTATATAATTGATGTGAGAATTTATATAATGAAAGGACTATGTGTATACACTATAAATTCACATAATAAATCATAATATGTATTAAAATAATTACACAAATAATCTTAGTACCAGATAATTAATGAAATTAAGGTTAACCTAAAGAATGAAAACATGGTTAAGAATTCCCTTACCTCGGGTTCCTCTTATATCGAACTTGTTTAAACCTCATGTATAATGGTTAAAATCATGTTATTAATATTTTAAAGAAACATATTAATGTTTATAAAACCTTATATGATCATTTTGTAAAATCATTAGACTCATTTATAAATATTATTTCATTATTTCCATTGTTTTTGGGTGTGTGCTTCACATAATTTCTATGGTCGGTTCGTAAAGGATTTTCTTGTTGAATGGAATAGAAACTTTAGAAGTGGAAATAAATGGTGTTAATATGTTTCATTAATATTAAATGATTCCATAAATCAATTTGGTTATATTGTATGAGGATGAATCATTAGATAAATCATTAGTGATATTCATTTAGATCATTTTGGCGGTTCTTTGATAATCATGGATGTTTTTCATCATATACCTTTAATATTATCAATACAAGTAAATTAAAGAACATAAGAAAGGTCATAAAATAAAATTTAAAATCTATTTCAATAATTTAAATGGTTTTATAACTAGTTTTGAAGGAGGTAAAGTAAATTGAAAACACATCTTCCACGATGTAGGTAAATCGACTCAACACGGACGTTTTATTTATAAGAGGGGGAGGAGATGAATTAAGTTGAGGAATTTTCTCCAAAACATGATAAAATAATGAATATATAATATTATATATCTTTCATGCCTATTGGATAATTTTGAGGATAAGAGAGTATAATAAAAATAAATAATTGAAAAGAAAACACACGAAAATGAAAGAGGATATTTACATCTTCATCTTTCCTCCTTGAGATCCTCCATAAGGACTTTAGTTTTGGAATTTTGGTGAGACCAGAAGGTATTTGATGTGGGGAATATCCTTGAAAATGATATTCTTTAGAATTTATACAATTCTCAAATCTTGAGAGGTGGGAGAGGAAGAGTGGGTTGAAGGTGGAATTTATAGTGGAGGAGAGGAGGAGTTTTCCCTTAGTTTAATCATTAGATTAATATTTTTTCTCAAGACTATGAATAATATTAATTAATTTGAAAAAATAGAAAATTGAGAATGTGAGTTCATAACAAGGGTTCCTAAATCATCCATTATGATATTAATAGTGTATTTAACTAATAATGTATATAAAAGTTATATTACAGTATTTTAATATTCATCAAAAATAAAAAAAATTAAGAAAAATACCAAAAATTCACCCTAACCATTTTTCAACGTGTAGAATTAAAAAATGAACTCCATTTATTGAAAATAATATTCTAAATATGATTAATTTTATTTCTGAATAAAATGAAAATTTATTCAAAAAATAACAATTTTTATACTTTAACACATTTTATATCACCTTGAAAAATTAATCAAGATATCATTATCGTATAACCCTTAGAAAATAAAATAATAATATTATTTAATATTAATAAGGGTCATATTACTATTCATAAGGGTCACATTACTATTCGTATTACTATTCATAAGGGTACTTTACTATTCACCGAAAAATAAGTTGGTTCTATCAGACTCCAAATAACATACTGATTACAACCATAGATGTCTGTTTTTTTGAAATTCAAATCATATACATGGAAAAATTATATTTAAAGGCTAGTTTACAATTATATCCTTTAAAAAAAGTGTCATTCTGTAGAGACTTAGTGTTTCATTCATATAAATATTTATTTAAAACCTTGGGGTGTTGTAGAGAATATCATACATTTTCCACTTATGATCCACTTTACCTTTGAGAATAAAATTATTGAACCTTAAAGACTAAGTGTTTTGTTACCACCGTAAGGATTAAAAAGGGTTTAATAGGGGTTAAAATAAATAGATAAGGGTTAAAATAACTTAAAAACATATCTAAAAATTATTCGTTAAATTTATTTCTACACTATGTCATCCCAAATTCTAAATTGTGCAAATTTGGCCCACTTCTACATAAAAGTTGTAGTGACCCGCATCATTATGAGTTATGAAATTTGAGGGAATTTGAACTTTTAACCTAGTTGATGGATCATTCAAAGAACAAGGTGTTGGCCAAATACGATTCACATATGAACATCCTTCAGGAGTATTTTTGGATTTGAATGGAATATTGAAGGGTTACATAAGGCTCAGTTTTTAGGAGAAGGCTTGGTTAGCCAAGATACAAAAACAACACAAGATATCCAATAGCCACTACTAGATAGCTGGTGGGATGTGTATAAGACCTACTACCCAAAAGAACCCAATGAATGGATGATGATCCATAATAAACTCACTGGTGTAGAAGGAAGAATTCCTACTACCAAGTAGGTCTGACCGACAATCTAGAGATCTTGCATCGAGTGGTCAGTGGGGCACGTTGGAAACAGTTAAAGTGTGTCCTCTTTTAGTATTTTTCCATTGATTCCAATAATAATTATATTCATTAGCTCTATTTTTCAGGGACATTAAGCTGTGTACCTCTCCTATCCTCCCTCTAAGAGTTCCCCTTGATCTAGGGTGGATCTTGAAAAGAGTTATTAGTAAATCCAGGTGAGACCCTCTATTATTAATAAATTTAGGATCATTTATACCTCATATGGTGGTTTATCTCTATGTCATTCATAATGGATAATAAACTCAATAATCATTTGGAAATTCCATCAGATATTGATAGATTTTTTTTGAGAATGCCTGAGCTTTGAATTGGCATAACTAAAGGATATCCCGTGATAATTAGTGTGCATCATTAATGAACATTCAAATAAAGAAAAAGGATTGTAGAAGGTATGGAATGAAATATATTTTAAAATTTTGTGCTAAGTCAAATGTGAGATATGGGACTTCTGTGGATGGTTGGTTTTGGTTCCGACTAGGTGGTGATATCCAAATCTCGTGGAGATCAATAGAGGTTGAACATACTTCAATTACCTAAAAAAAGATATTGATATTTTATTATTTTGGATTTTAATCCATGTGAGGTAGGTGGTCTCATGTACCTTACCCTATGGTTTTATTCATAGTTTATTGGCTTGTGATAGGCGGTTCTCTACCTTGGGAAAACAACCCCAAATTCACATTTGAGTAATGAATGTGTAAGGATTAATTAGATGCTGATTATTTTCTCACACTTCTATCAGTGTTCACATCTATATATCTATTTCCCTTTTCCAAGAGTGTTACATATCCATATACTAGTCATGTTTTCTCCAGTGTGGTACCCCATATTCCAGTATTCGAAAGGCGAACAACCTTTACCACCATGGTTAATGATATGAGCTCCTGGATTAAAACATGATGATGGGATGTTAGATATTACGTCCATGTATTTAACCCTAAAGTTAATCTCCCATTGTGGGTCTCCCTTATATAGATTAGACATGTCCATGGATGTTATTCCTATTTCCATCTTGAAGTGGACACTGGTTAATTATACTGCTTTCAGTTGTGATAGGGAAACTACATGTGGTCAGAGTAGATGATGATATTGAGAATGTCTAAGCATTTGTGGGTGTTGGGAACCTTGAGATCCTATAAAGACTTCCCCTTTTAGAGTTAATGTAATCTTATGTATGGGTCCTATTAGGTGTAAAACCCAAGTCACCCCATGTTTTTTATGGGGAAACTCATTCCAGGGGAATAAGGCATCCAAGGCTCCTTTCTTGAGCATCCTGTACTTGTCATATAGGGTGAATCATATTTACTATTTTCTAAATGAGGAATATGTAACTCAGAAAACTAGGAAACATTTGATCAACATATAATTATTCCTAGACTCTTTACATAAGTAATCTCATGCTCATCACATGAGGTAGATATTTTGATGCATCATCAGGGGTCATAGGTTTAAAGTAGATTGAGGCCATTTCAAATATTTAGAGTCCAGTAAAGACTATCAGACATAAGTTCATTACGTATGGGTTAATCACTAATCTAAAGTATTTTGGGGATGTCTCCATATATTCTCATCATGTACATAAATAAATATAGGTTAGCATCAGATGACAGTACTGAGGCCAGTGGGGACCTCAATTTTGGGTGGTAAGGAGATAAGTGTGTTCTTGGGGGGAATGATCACACTTTGGGTTGGTTTCCTCCTAGGGGGAGGATATATAGATCTATGATGATGTTTATATGTGGTTATTGAAAATTATGGATACATCTTACTTACCCAATTAGGACATAGGGATCAAAACTCACATAGTTTGAGAGCATATTGTAAGGTAGTGTAGCAAGATCAGTCTATGTAGTTTAATGCTGGGCGGAAAGGATGATTATGTAATGAAAGGAGTAAAAACAAGTGATAGTGTAGGGATTATGTATAGGATTTACCTATTTGATACCTAGGAGTAGTGATGATGTGGTTAGGTCTTACACGTGGAAGTTTCTCAGGTACTACCATGGAGCAGCGATTGTATGTGGATGTGCTTATGTGAATGTGCTACCCGATATACTGGAAAGAGACTCATGTTGGCCATGTGATCCATATTATGCAAGGGATACCATGTTCATTACATGGGGAATTTTTTTTTTTCAGTCAAGTAATAATATTCTTGTAACTTATGTAGGTCTTAGTTTAACATCATGTGTCGAGGCTATTATGGTACACAATTTAAAATTTTGTAACAAGGATGCTATGTGTGGTATTACAGATTGACATTCCCATTCATTCATTGTTATGTAATTTTGGGATGAAATATTAACCTTTTGATGGGTTGAGGAATATTATTGGATACTGCACCTGATGAGGATCCCCTTGGGAATTTCTTAGGAGCAATAAGGATATATGTGGGGCCTGCATGCTAGGGCTTCCCATTCTTTTTCCCCTTGTTGGGTCATGAAGTAATCTCATCTTTTTGATGAGTTGTGGAATATGTATAAACCTATACCTAAGGAGGGGGTCCTTAGAGAGGTTACATGAGTTAATTTCCACCTTTATAGTTTTAAGATTGTATTGAATTAGGACCAATCCCACGAGGGGCTTCATACGTACCCCTTATAAAGGGAATCAGAACATATATAGTTGAGTGACACTTAACAAGAAATATTATACCTTTTATGGTCATGTGAAAAATATCATTATTGTTCCTTTTAAGATTGTGTTCCCATGATTGGGAGAAGTCAGTTTTAAGGGATTTCATCAAAGACCCTTGTACTGTGCTATTTATTGTAATGAAATGAGGACTAGGGGTCATCTCATGCTCATCACATGATATATCTCATGATCATCAAATGAGGAATCCTTTTCTTATCACATAGGGATCCAATGTTCATCCCATAGGGTAGTCGATAGTTTAACACCATGTGGTGAGGAATAATAGGTTTAAGATGCCTAGAAATGGATGGTATGAGACTTACATTGAGGTGGACCTTTCTTCTCCAACCAAGTATAGGTTCCAAGTGATGGGAATTTAGAAATTTCATAAGGATTATTTTAACTCAAGGTATTCAAGAAAAATAAGAGGACAATCTCAACTCATGGGATAAGAAATGGACCAAGAGGAGTATATCGACTCAAGGTATTTCAAGGAGTGTAGAGGAGTATCTATACTCATGGAATTATATGGGGTAGATGTTGAGGATGTACAGTTCACAACCAAAAATTTCATTGACCCATCCCAGAAAGTTTATTGTACGAATCTCTATTTATGATGGGGATAAGTGATGGTAGTTAATGGATCAAGATAGAGGCATGAGAGAGAATCCCAATAGTGATCATGAGTGAGGGTGCAGGGGTGCTACCCCCATGGTATACACCACATTCACTCATATGAAACACTGCTTCCAGAAACAATGCACTAGGTTATTAAAATTTGTGCTAGGAAGCACAAACTTCCATTGGGCCACACAACTTTTCACTATTGTTTTCAAATTTTCACTATGTCACACAAAGTTTGGTGTAGTGAAAAAAAATGATTTTCTGTGAGGCATGAATTATGAGTGTGATTTTAGAAAAAAAAATTCATATAAATTTGGATTTTTACACAAATATAGTTTCATAGAAGTTTGGACATTGCATGAAATTGGGTTCCACATGGGGAAAAGTGTGTAAAATGTAACAAGAAGAAGCCCATGCATTGAAGGACTTTTTGATGTAATTTAATTAATGTTTTTTAATTTTCAAGGTTGCGTGATGCAAAAAACGTCAACTTGTGTGTGAGAGAGATCTAGAACTCAAATCCAATACATCCTATTCAATAATTTGGGGTTGATTCCATATTTTTAGGCATTTTGGATATAACAAGAAACTTATCCTATGCCATGAAACTTTGGATTTGGTCCTATAACTTCATGGAGTTTCATGAATATGAATTTATTTTTGGAGGATTAATCACGTATGTATGAATGTTATATATTTAATGTAACCTTTTTTGTGCAACTGAACTACATGAATATTGAAAGAGTTGCATGAATTACTGGAAATTTGAATAAAATTTTGAACCTTACTCTAGAATTTCCTAGAATATCCATTTCCATAAGTCTAAAATCTAATATACTTAAATTTTCATCAATAATTCCATTTGGGCTCTATGACCAATCAAATCAAAGCCTAAGAAATAAAATGTGACACTAAATTGAGTTTTTCTGTAGTGGTTCCATTCATGAATAAAATTTTTAGCATAAAAAAGGATCCAAAATTATTAACTAATTAAAGGAAAAAAACCTAATTATTAATTAATTATTGATACTTAAGTCTTAATTAATAAAAGTAACTATAAGGACCAACCTTAAACAATTTGTTAAATTGATAATTTTTATAAGAATTTATTTCCATGTAATTAGAAATATCTATTTGTTTTAGAGTTTTAGATAATTATATAACCACCCTTATGTAAATAAATATTCCATCATAAAGTGGTCACTACCATTCAATGTCTACATTTTCCACAATACAAAACTATTAAAATAAAAAAATCTTTTTCTCGACACACTAGTGTAAAAAATAATTTTTCATGATTGATTTTTTTTGATTTTTTAATGATGGTTACCTTATGATGTTAATAAAAGTGATGTTGTAAATAGATTTTTTTCACATCAATTATTTCTAAAAGGCATGATAAAGGGTTTTTAACATATTTTAATTTAAAACCAATGTAAAAAAAAGACAAAAAGTACATATCTGGATTGATTTATAATATATGTTATTTCAAAACTGATGTGATAAGTCACTATATAAATGTTTTAAAGTAAATTACAAAATAACTAATATGAAAAGTGATTTTTTTAAATTTAGTTATAATAAATGTTCCTAATAGTATAATAACAACACTAGAAAAAAAACCCAGTAATAATAGCTAGAAAATAGAATAACTCACTAGTAGAATAGAAATAAAAACATAATCACATATTCAAGTAATTTTAAAATAAAAAATTTGATTTTTAATTTTTACAATATATATTAAAAATAAACTAAAATCCAACCAAACCAATGAAATATTCTTCCCATTATCCTTGTATGTGATTTATCTCTTCCTTAGTATAAGGTTGAGGGTCATCAAAAAGCTATAAATTAAAAACAAATAATTTCATATTTATTTTCAATATAATTATAAGATATATTAATGGAAAGATTATAATAAAATATAGACTTTTGAAATTTTGTAAATTTCCTAGTTGAAATAATCTCAAACGTAAATCATGGAACATAATATCCACATTCTTTTATTTGTAGTTTATGATGACTACTCTATTTTAAAATAATTATTCAATTACAAATAAAATTTTAAGTATTTTCATCCAAAATATTGTAATTATAAATACAAATTCACCTATTCTTTTACATATTTGATATTTACAATACTTTTTCCTACTGTATCTCTAATGTAATTCAAGTCCATGTTTGAAAATGATATGTATGAAATAAAATTAAATTCTATTTTACTATAAAATCATTCAAGTAATCAAACTTACATGTTCAATAGGCTGCTAAAATATTCTCACACTTCACCATGTATATAACATAACAAATAAGCTGTGTTTTCACTAGTACAAAAAAACACAAAATCCAAAGACCACTAATATACAAAAAAATATAATGTTAGTGGTTATTCATTTATTATAAATTAAACATAAGAAATATATGTTCTATAACCTTCAAGATAAGGAATCATCCATCACTTTATTTCATTATTTTGAAATATTTTAGTAATATATATTGTTATTTAATTATCTTTCATTTTTATAGCTATTGGTGAAATACATTTTGGGTCCAAAAATCCATACAATGATGTTGCATCATAAATAATACAAAGTGTATAAATATACCTAAAAAAACAAAAAAAATTAAAACTTTTCAATAAATTTAACATAACTCAAAGATGTATGATAATCTACTTACATGGAAAAGACTTGCATCACATTGATGCCTCAAAAACCACTAGTTATAATATTCATGATATATCTCTTTAAAATTATCACTTTTAGTTTACACCAAAAAAATATAATAATCCATTAGAATCTCATAAAATTATAAAAAAAGATGAATATATTAATAATATATCAAGTCAAGAAGAAGAAGAATATCTAGTCATAGAGGTATATACTTGTTTTTTTCCATAAAGTATGTCTTTACCTTTAATGTATTACTATAAAATATATATATATATATATAAATTTTAAATGGTAACAAAAATTCAACCCCAATATGAACAAATAACATAATCTATATATACCACAATAGTAATTTGTAAGACAATTTTAGATGTCCAAACTTAAAAATTATTGATAGTTTTTCCAACTATTGTGACCTCATATGTAGGAAATAATACTATTTCCAATTTATCTATAATATCATGTACAATGAACCTAATATTTCTTAAATCTATTTAATGATGATGAACATTATCCCAAATATGATATATAATACCATATGAAATAATATTCTATTAGAGATCCTCAAAATATAAATTGAAATATATGGAAAGATGTAGAGGAGGAGATATAAGAGTTTGATAAGTACGAGGAGGTAGAGTTGTGGTATTATTAGGGAGATATGGAGTGGGATCTACAGAAGGAGGTGGAGGAGTGGGATATGTATCCTCGTACTATTTTTTCATGTCTACAAACATCGATTATACCAAATCTATAATCCAATCCTCTATCATCTCACCCATCTCCTAAATTTTAGCTTCTAAATATTCTTATTTCATTTTATATACATCCTCACTTGAATAAGCTACATAAAAACAAACAATTATTTTTATCGATACACCCACTGTGTATCTTTATACGTGACCCTAGTGTTCAAGATTTTCCAAGTCAGTAACTAAAATATCCTCCCTGACCTCTAGTATGAAGGTTTCCTATGTACTCAACTCTTTAAGGGATTCATATACTAAATATTTGAGCAATTCATTAGTGAATCACAATATATAAATATTTGAATCAACTTAAATAACATAAATAAATTAAATAACTTCTTATAATCCTATCAGATGCATCCCTCAACTATTCTGTAAGATATTGTCCCTTTTTTCTCATTTGGGTCGTCTTAAATTTTTTATGTATAGATGTATGGGGAGGGTTTTCCTCTATGGATACTAAAGATTCAGCTCCATTTTTTTGAAAATCATTAACCATCATTTGTTCTTATAATAACATATACCCTTCTTGAGAAAACGTATGAGGGCATACATTTTTGGATTCGATCTCCTGATGAGATATACTTATTTACTATAAAATAAGAATAAAAAAATCACTAATATGATCATTAATATATTAAAAACCTTTAAAAGCTAACATTTCACTTACCCAAAATTATTATTTTTGTCTACTCTCAATAAATCGCTTCCATATATCTTCATATAGTAAAGGATACATATCACATAGATTTTAATTTTTTATTTCCCCAAAAATGAAATTTAATATGAGGATTGATTTAAAATCCCACCACCTTTTATCATCCAAAGCTAAACATCTATTATTGAATCCTCCAGTGTCGGGTATATCATACATCATCTGATAAGAAGTGAAAAACCTATATTTTTTAAACATTAGACGATAAATAAAATAATAAAAAATGATATTACAAAAATTTCCACCAATAATTGAGATATTGTAACTTTATTAACACTTATCCAATAAAAAATCAAGATAATAATTTTGAATCGATCTTATAATATAATAAAATTATTAAATTGTTTTGAATTTGGACCCTTATGAATGTCATTATCATCTAAATCAACTATTATAATATGGTCTCAACCACATGAAACTAATAATTTTGGTAAACATGTGCTTCCATGTTTACCAACCTTAGATGTGTTCTATTCCCCCATGGAAATAGGCAGCTCATATGTAGAAGGATTAGAGGGATTATCAACAGAAGTATGTATACAGTCCACCCTGGAAGCTTGAGGCGACTCAGATGTTCGTTATGAAATTATCCTAAAAATCAAAGTAATAAATAATTAGAACAAAAATATGAAAAATCCAACCATTACATATAAAATTAAATAAAAGATGAAAAAGGATCCAATAAAAATTAAACTAAACTAAAAAAAATTATTCATATTTTTTTAAAATAGTTAACTAAAATTCTAAAAACATTAATGAGAGATGAAATGACATAAACAAAGGAAAAAAACTAACAATTACATAAAAACTTGAACAAAAATTTTAAATTGATAAAAAATATTAAAAAAACTTTTTATCATATTCATTATGGTAGTTAACAATAATGTTAAAAATAATACTGATAAATTCTTTACCTATTTTGTAAGTAGTTAACAATTTTTAAAGAATAAAACAATATTTATGAAATGATAAATGATAAATAAAAAATTAAACAAATAAAAAGTAAAAATTAATACAAATACAATAGTTACATAAAAAATTAAATAATTGAAAAATAATACAAGAAAAAATAAACTAATCTCAAATTTTGTTTTATAATATTAGTTATAATATGTGTTCTAAGTAAAAAATAAATGAAATATATATAACATTTTATGATTTTTTAAAAAGAAAACAAGAAATAAATATATGCTACTGGTAATATTAGAAAATGAAGAAAGTATTATTTTCCCATATTTATTCATCATGATCAATTTTTATGGTAGAAACCATATCTATGACATGGTCATCAATATTATTTATCAATCTTCCCATTGAAGTAGGGCTCTCACATAAATCAGCATCGTCATCAAGTTTATCATCACAAACATAGTTCGTTCCCTACAAAATGATAGAACATTTCATATTTGATGGATCAAGATCATATAATTTTTTTTTCATGTGTTAACATGATAAAAGGATCAATTGTGTATTATAATATATTCCGATTAAATAATATCATTCCAAATTCATCATGTATGATGCTATGGTTTTCAATAACTTATTTACAGTTAAAAACTGGAACACAAAATTTAACACAACAAACCTCCCATATTTGTTCAAGAAATTCATAATATGCACTTAGTGAAGATATTATTTTTTTATTTAGAACTCAAAAAAAATTTATTTCTTATGAAAACACTTGTACAATACTATTATGAACTACACTTTTATTTACTTGATCTTTTACAAAGAATGTATTCCATTAATGTCATACTTGGATCATGTTATCAAATTTAATCTATCTCTACCCTATAACCAACTCAATATTCCAGATGCATCTGATTTACCATGTGCGATCACTTTAAACCATGGTAATTTTTTTATGCTCATTAAAAATCCACAAATCTTTCTTCTTTGGATAAAATTGATTTAACACATTAAAATGCAATGTTATATATGGTTTAACATCATCTATGTTTTTTAAGATGTATAAATAAACCTTATTTATCTATTAACATATCATTAATTTTACTTTCAAGCCATGGATCCCTTTTCCACAATAATTTCCTTGTTTATGGTGAGATTTAGGAAAACCAATGTGCTCCACTGTAGAAACATAACTCATAAAAAACACTGAAACCTCCTTAGAAATATACTTCTTTACAATTGATACTTTAGGTAAATTTGGATTCTTAATATCTCCCTTAAATATATTCAATTAAATTTTAAAAGGATACATAAAACATAGATATAAGGTTCCTAAAATATTTATTTATCACACCGAATGAACCATTAAATGCACCATGATATAAAAAAAATATGGAGGAAAATATATTTCCAATTGAAAAAGTATAGAAACTACATCGTTCTCTAAATTGTTCAATGTAGTTAGATTAATAAATTTATTAAAAATTGATTTAACAAATAAGAGACCTTCATGAAAGTCATTCTAACATGGATGGGAAATATTTCACACAATGAAACTAGTAGGAGTTGTTACATCATGATTTGACAATCATGTGATTTAATTCCCATTACATTTGAAGAATGACCCTATGGAACTTTGATACCATGGAGAAATTGAAAAAAACTATTTTTCTCCCTATTAGACAATGTATGAAAAGAAAAATGTAAGTATGTTCATCTTCCATTAGGAGTGGGAGCTAACTTCAAACATAATCCCATTGAGAGTAAGTCCAATATTACATTCAACCCTTATTTAGTCTTTCATTTAATATCTAAAAATGTTCTAATTAAACTATTAAAAATATTCTTCTCTATATTAATGAAATTAATTTTACATTTTAACTCATGATATCTACAATATATTAGCTCAAAAAATATTGATATTTTATTCCAAATATTTCTATCATTACTATATTTTTTTGTTTTTCTGAATGTGACATCAATGTTTTTCACCCTATAAAAATATTGATCGGAGGATAATTTTTTTGGATAAATATCAAAAAAATTTGATCCATTGAATACCTTTTTAAATATTTAATAAGAGTGATACATATACGAAAACCTTTTATGAACCATGTATAATATGTTTCTCCCAATTTTCAGTTGATAACACGAAGTCTTTTGTTCTCAAATTGGATAATCTTTATGTACCTTAACACTATATCAAGAAATATTTCTGTATACTAGGAAGTTATTTATATTGAACATAATAATTTCATATAGATTAAAATGTTCCATTTTGTAAGAAACATATAATATAATACCCTCTTTCCATAAATGTTTAAAATAATAGATTAATGGTGACAAGAAAACATCAATATCCTTTATAGGATGTTTTGGTCATGAAATAATTAAACTCAACATGATATGTTTCCACTTCATACAGAATTCATGATATAAGTTTAGAATTACCAGGAAAACTGTGCATGAACTATGTTTTCTACTAAGAATTTGATATGGATTCATCCATATATGCTTAGTTGAAGTCTAAGATTTATAAATTCATTTTAAAATGTAGGAAACAGTTGATCAATTTTCTTCCACCATGGAAAATCAGTTGGATAAAGTAATTTTACATCACATATATGCTCATATATATTCCATCATAAACTTTTTTAATAATTTGAATTTTTATATAAATGTTTCAAACATGGAATTATAGGAAGATACCAAATTACCATATAATGACTCTCTATAATTTCTAAATCAGCCTGTTATTTTTCTTTCAACTTATACCAAGATGTCCCACATTAAGGAAACTCTGATCAGAATTCTTATTCCTTCATAAATAAAACACAATCATTCTAGTAAATATGTATCTTCTTATACCCTCAACCATCATGCTCAATATTTTCTTCTCATTATAATGTGAATAGAAAAGATTGTTGTCTTTAAGAATTATGTATTTCAACAGTTTTAGAAAATCTATAAAACTCCTATCAGTCCATCCATTTTTTCCTTGAAGTTAATTACTATTATCACTATGGATAAAACCATAAATTTTTACAACCCATATATGATGGGTTTTCAGTATCACCATATAGACTCTCAACCATTTCTTATTTACTAATTTTCTATACTTCAATATCACAAATCATTTCTTCAATTTGACCAAACTTATCATATTGAAAATCATCATCATAAATAGAATAGGAATTCCTCCTAGTTTCACCATACCAAATCCAATGGTGGTAACTTTGATTAAAAATATGAAATATTAAATGAAATTTTATTTCTCTTATTTAAAATTAATTATATTTAATCATTTAAACCATGGATAGAAAATTTTGTCATTTTTTGGAACATTTCATTTGTAAAATTCAAAAAAATCAAAAACACATTCCTTATATTCATCACTTGTTTTTAGTGCAGAAATATGACTTTGATTAATTATTATATTTAAAAAATATCAATAATTGAAAATAATTTATTACATTATGAAATTTAATTTCAAATTTAGTTTAATAAATTAAAATAAAAAATATCATAAAAAAATTCATAAATAAAATAAAGGGAATATATTTGATAAAAAAGTATAAATATGATCATATTTAATTATCATTCTCCCCTAAAAATCAAAAAGTACCATGCGGTCAGCATGATCATCTAATTATGCATTATCAAGATACTGTATTCAAACTCCATAATCCATTATACCTTCAAAATACCTGTTCAAAATGTAGACAAAAAATATACCATAGAAACACATTAATCAATAAGCAAACATTATTTATAACATTAATTCATAGAATAATAATTCTATCAAACCTAAATTTAAAAAAATCACTCATCAATTAAAAAATAACATAGATGCACGAATAATCATAACTACAAATACAAATATCAAAGAGAAAGTGACATCAATAGAAAATGGTAATTAAAAAAACAAATGAAAATACATTAGTTGCATAGAAAATAAAAATAATAAACCCATAATGTATATTGATATTCGAAGGGGGAAATTTAGTAGGAAAAAACAATGGAAAGAAGGTCTAGATAGAGAAAAATTTGGTGGCCTATAATGAGTGATGGTGGAAGACAGTGGTGGATGCCAACTAAAAGAGATTCACAACCACCAGACTGAGGAATAAATACATTTGAGGCCCCTAGATCGAATATGGAAGTGTTAGGGCTCACTGCAAGAGAAAAACTAGAGGCTGGTGCATAAAATAATGAAACCAAAAAATATGGCCTCACCTTTTTATTGAAATTATAAAGGGTTTTCATGTCAGTTATAAAATAACCTATGTGAAGAACCGATTTTCCACATCAGTTATCAGATAACCAATGTGAAAAAGTTAGATATTTTATTTTTCACATTAGTTATATATAACCAATGTGAAAAATATATCTGCTAAAATGAATTTTGTACAAGTGAAAAATCTTCACAATTTTCATCTATCCCTCATCTTTGTCCCTATTCATCCTTAAAAACCTATGAAAATCATTTGAAAATATGTGATGCGTACAAAAAGCTCAGTAAGGGATATTTAAAAAAATGAAACAAATTGATTAGTCTTTGAATACCCTAAAAAATATTTTTTAAAAAAATAAAATTTGGGATCAAAATAAGCATTTTCTAAAACAATAAATAAACTTATCTCCCCCAATACATTCATAACATATTTCATAATAAATATTAGAAGAAAAAATAAAACCCATAAGGGTTTATTTTCAATCATGAAAAACTCATGAAAAGCTATATATTTCACCCTTAAGAAGTATCATAATCTTTCCTTTAAACTTCATCTCATTAACTTTCCTTGAAAATTCATAAGGTTTCCATGAAAACCTATAGAAAACATATATAAATCATGTAGGTAACTTGTGACACCATTTTCATATCACTATTAAAATAAATCTTACAAATGGAATAAATAACCTTATATATTATAAAAATATTTTAAGTGAAACCAAACCGGTTAACTCAGTCCCTTCACCAAATGCTTTGGAAATCTATTTCGAGTTTACCCATCATCATTAGATATATCAGTATCACCCATTATTATGAGCCATCATATCCTCAAACATCATCATAAACAATTCCCAAGAACCATAACATAATCATAATTAATGAAAATTTTCATTTCCATTATCATATTAATAAAATATTGTTTTTCCTATAAGGAAACATTTTTTGGATATTGAAATATCCAATACATTTAAAATCCTTTTTATAATTACCCAGAACAATGGCAAAATGGTTTTTATTTGAATAAATAAGGAAATTTTGTAATGTAATCCAAACCTAAAATAATGGTTATTATGGTGGGATTAACCATTGAAATCGTATATGATAAAATAGAACATTAATTTTTTTTCCTTTTTATCAAAAAGTTCCATATAAAAACCATAAAACGATTCCTTATGAAATCCTATAAAAAAAATTCAAAATTGAAATAAAATTTCATTTATAATTAATTTATTTACTCATAAATACATACATAAAATAATTTTAAAAATACATACATGGAATAAAAACATTTATAAAATAAATCATTAAAACATTTTAAAAGAGATTTCTATGGTAAATCATCCCTTACCTCGAGTAAGACTCATCATGAATGTTATTTAGCTTCTAAAATAATAATATTATATTAATTATTTGGTTTCTTGAGAACCTTTTATTTTTTTACTTTTTATTTTAAATTTTACCATGTTATATACAATTACTTAATCAATTAAGTTCATGTTAGATGTTTTGATGATATTCAGCTCGTATGTCCAAAATCACTTTTATAATTTGACTATGGCCAAAGTGGTCACTATTCCATAATCTATTGAATAATAATCATAAAATAATTATAATTTTTATTCATTAATTATTCTTTTAAAACTAACCATTAATAATAGTTATGAAAAATTAATTACATTACAATTATGGAGATGGTAGGTCGTACGTACACATACATAACATTTTCATTTTTCAAAGTGTGTGAGGGAAAGAAGGTAAATATTATTCTATATTTACTAAATGATGATTATTTCATAAATTTCATATTTTTTATTTAAATACACTTATATATAGTATCCATGTGATGTGATCATGAAAGACTAATCACATTGCTTCATGGAGGTGGTAATCTACACGTACACAAGAATGACGTTACCATATTCAATGGATAGAAATATAAGAAATAATAAGATATATTATCTTTAAATTATGATAAATATGGAACTAATATCATATATATATATATATATTAAATCTATAAATATAACTAGTTGCGATATGAATTGATGGAAAATTAATTAAATCAGTTCGTGAGGTGGTAGTCCATTGTACACACGAATCATGGATTAGTTTCCCAATAGATGGAAGATGTAGAAGGATATAGGTCATGAAATTAACATACTGAAATCTCAGTATATGGAGGATAATGTTTTTTATTATTTAATCAGGTTTGAATAAGATTTTAATGAGGTAAAAAATTAAATAAAATGAAAATTCTCACTTGATAACTATACCTATTTTCAGACAACCTCTTTAGGTTTATACCTAAAGCCTTCCTAGGTTAGTTTTATGATTAAACAAAGGTATCTATGACATGTTAAGTGAATTTGGGGAAATATTTGGGTCTATCATTATGGAGATAAAGTTACCATAATGTGTGATCGAGATAGGAGAGAAGTTTCCCTTTTATAAGCAAGAGGAGGGGCATAGTTGTAATTTCTTAAAATATTAAATTAATAAAAATTGATTTTAGTGGAAAAGTAATAAAAACTAATATATTTAAAAGATAAAGTGAATATGGGTATATATAATATAATATAATAAGATTTTGACAAGTTTCGGAGATGTTTTCACCCTTATCTCTTTGTTTTAACCCCCATTACAATTACCATGATATTAAACATTTTTACTCTTTAGGGGTAAAGAAATTTACATTAAAAGGATAATTAGTTAATAAATCGACCATGGTTGATATTTTAACTATATCCCATTTAATATTCCAAAGATAAGTTTTTTTTTTAATTTTAAATCATTTAATAAAACATTATTTATTATAAAATATCATTAATTTCATTTTTTGGATATATTCATTTAATTTGACTTTGAAACAACTTAGAAATATTATTATTAGAATATAATACTTTAAAACATCCCAAATATGTTATACGTATCTATAAAATTTATGTTAAACTACAAGTCACCCAAAAAATATCACCTTAATTCTTTTTAATATCATTTAATTGATTTTTCTGCTACTTTCACAAACACTATATTAGCTTTGCATAAATATTTAAGGTAACTACTTCATCACTAAAAATTAAAAATATATTAACATGATTGTTGATGGTCCCCAAATTAACATTTACAAAATCACAAAGGAAGAAATACCTGAATATGGGTATTATTTTCCCCACAAAAGCTAGGAGGAATAGGATGGTCGACGACTCATGAAGTCTCTAATAGACTCGTAATCATATGACCATTTCAAGGTCATGAGAAGGCTCCACACATGGTGCATTTCCCACTAATAGTCTCACGAAGCTCCCTTCAACAAACTTACCTACTCCTGTGAAGCCCTCCAGACAACCGAATGATCTGCCCCAGGCCGCATGGTTTGTTATTGGAAAATGCCTAGAGGACCACCCAAAATCCTTCAAAAAGAAAAAGAGGAATGACATTATAAAGGAAGAGACCCCCAATGGTCATGAAGATCATTCTCCAAATCATCATTAGGAAGAATAAAATCCTTTGGTGATATCTAATCAATCTCTCATGACCTATGAGCCTTCATCACATAAAATAATGAAGAAAGGAGAGGAGGTGATAAGGGATCACAGTCACTGAAGGACATGAGACGCGCACCCCAAGCGATCTGCAAGACACCGTTCCACCGTGTGGAAGCCCCCCGGATTGTCAGCCCCACCCCAAAAAAGTCCCCGTAAGTGTCCCCATAACTCTATATTGCTCTATGGATGGATGGATAGACATGTGCATTACATGTTTTCAAACTCTGCACATGACCCATATTGGTCAAGTGGGTTGTCATTGAAAAATCGAGTAATAATCATAGATATTACTCATGCCAACTCGCATGATCCCTAAACCATGCAAAATAAAACCAGGGAGATAGAAAGAGAGGAGGTGAGAGGGGTTCACAATCACTAAAAGACATGCGATGTGCCCCTAGAGATCCAGAATATGCCGAGAGTCCTCGGAGACATGCCCGCCATGCCTCGCAAAATCCCTGAGGCTTGACAGCCTCTTCGCAAAGAAGTCCTTGTGCATGTATAGAAAACTCCAAGGTGCTCTAAGGAAAAATTGATATATTTTTCCATGAAATGTTCATGTACCCCCATGTTACCCATATTGGCCACGAAACGCATCTCCAAAAGATATAAGAAATACCATCGAAAACACACATACAATCTCTCATGACTCCCAACCTTTTACACATAAAAAGGGGATCAAAATAGAGTAGGTGAGAGGTACTCTTCATCGCTGAAAGAAATGAAATGTGCCCAACACACCCACATCACCATCCCATGAGACCCTAGGATAATTCACTTGAGGTTTCACAAGTGTCTTCTCATAGGCCCTCTGATATTGTGAAACACCCTTGGACATGTCAACATGACAACATAAAAGTCCTTCGACACGTTCATATGATCAAAAAAGTCTTCTATAATAGAAAATAATCTAACAAAAGAAGATACCACTGATCACTAAAAATCAGGAGATGCACCCGAAGCAGCCTACGACAAAGGCTCACAAAACCGTGTGGCATTAGACTCCCTTTTTTGGCTCTATCCTGGAGTCACGCTAGATACACTGTACAAACCAATGACTACCCAGGGTGGTGAGGCCTATAGATTCCCCACCCCAAAATGAATAAATGGTTGGATTATGGACCACTTATATGCATACTGGACACCCAGACTATGTAGTATTTGACTCTCGACTTCTATGGACTTCTTAGAGTGATCATGTGACCAAACAAGTTTCCATAAGGTAATACAATGGAGAAAAACTAGAGTATTCATGCACTAAGTATGAATCACTTAGCGTGATCATTCATAGATCACATGAAGTATCTCTAGTAAGTTATTTGAAGAACACCACACGAGCCTACTAGATCATGCGAGACACAAGAAAAAATACCACTGAATGAAACCAAGTCATTCACAATACAAGGGTTGGAACCAAGATCAAAGGAACACATATTAAGAAAAAGGCATGATTGCTATCCCTCATTTGATTCATGTGTGTCATCTGAAGACACGCGATAACACCAAGACACATCTCTCGTATCTGAAGACACTCATTCGACGTGTAATCCAAGACACATGAAGCCCTCCAAACATGTCAGGGCATATTATACAGTACCCCATGGGTTCCACTTTCATCTTTTTAACCCTATGTTCCCATCACCCAAGACTTGCGACATCCCTTAGATCCATCGCCTAACTTATATAACAACGTTTTATCATGTCATACGAGTTTCAAGAAATAATATGGAAATGATAACCATGCTCATGTGATGCCCTCTGGGAAAGTAAACTGAGACTCGTGGATCCCTCCAAACATGATTCCTGGGTCTCACGATGACTTCTAAAGGTGTTATCCAAGATATGCGACCCCCTTGGGCTGTGCCACACTGGATCTCGCAACACCTTACATGTGTGTCAAGTCAGGTCATGGGATTGATCTTATGATAATCCAACTAGGTCATGTGACACCCTCTGAAAAAAAGGTCATATCAACGGGGCATCCCAATATCTGGCAATGTTATCTATCCTCGGCGAGCTAGCCACGATCAACAGGGTAACCTCATTGTATAGTCCTCAACGTCATATTAAATATGAGGAATCTGATTCCCACCATGACCAAGATATATAGGATGCCTTCCGATGGAATTATCTTCATTCCAAACATCCTCAGGGTCTATCCCAATACACATGTCCCATATTTATACTCACTATGAGGCTTATCTTCTTGTCCCAATTGTTTCTGATACATAGATTAGCTTATGTGGGCTTAGTATATGAAAAAAACACCTCATTAGGAATAATCAACCCCATTATCTAGGGAATACCAGGATCTGACAATGTTGTCTTTCCTTGGCATGTAAGCCCCGATAAACAGGGAAGCCTCAGTGTGTAAGCCCTAACATAAAAGGAACTACAAAAACCATGATTCCTGACATACTCAAGATATGTAGGACACCTCCCTCGAGGTTCAACCTCCATATTGATCATCCATGGAAAGACCAACATATGAGTCTCTTTTTCAAAGAAATTAAATTGATTACTTACTATCCCTTATTTCTAAAAAATGAGCATGGATCACGCAGGCTTAGAGAGTTGAAGTGATCATATCATCTTCACTATATATATCCATTGTGGTACATGACAACCTCAGTGTATAAGCCCTGACATAAAAAAACTACATGGGTTTTGATTCCTGTAATATTTAAGATACTTAGGATGCCCCATAATGGCTCAATCCCCTCTTCAAAATATCAACCACCACCTCATATGGCATCACATTTCAAAGCACTTGGATATATGGTTACATAACATAAATCATCCATCCCCCATCAGGGAAATGGATAAAGAACCTCATATACCTATATATGGATCCCTCAACAAGACTCCCTTATTCGTATGAGGAGAGAATTAATCAATAAACCATTTTCCAGGGTAACCGGTCCAGTATTAGGATTAGGATACTTAGGATGCCCCATAATGGCTCAATACCCTCTTCAAAATATCAACCACCACCTCATATGGAATCATATTCCAAAGCACCTGGATATATGGTTACATAACATAAATCATCCATCCCCCATTAGGGAAATGGATAAATAACCTCCTATACATATATATGGATCCCTCAACAGGACTCCCTTATTTGTATGAGCAGAGAATTAATCAATAAACCATTTTCCAGGGTAACCAGTCGTGTATTAGGATTAGGAAGAGATTCACAAACATATCAGAAATCTATAAGTGTAAAAAATGGGTCCTAGTGACAGCACAAAACCCCTACCTTAATATGGCCATCGAGTCCTGGCCCACCAGGTACCACCAGTTTCCCCGCAGACACGTGGTCCCCACCCAAGGGTCCACCCACATTCCTGAACGGGTCATCTGACTAATGACAATCCCCACGGGCCAACACAAGTCCTTTTTAGTGTGCTTTGTCCTCACTCACACACACCCTAGGAAGCTTCCCAGAAGGTCACCCATCCTGATCACTACTCCAGAACAAGCACGCTTAACTGTGGAGTTCTAATTCGACAGGCTCTCGAAAAGGAAGGTGCACCTTGTTGATACGAGTCATATCATTTATTCATTTAACCCTTTATCATTTGGGGGTGTTGCCATAAGAGAGTCCCAAAGTAGGCAATAATATCCCCCAAAGGTTGAGATAAATCTGAAATCCCATCCTATCGACCAATTAATGTCCCCAAGAGTCACTGGGCCAGAAAAATCAGATGACCACTGACCATTGGAGTGTAGGTCTATACCCAACTACAAATGGTGGAACCATTAAGAGTTTCCGGGAAAAGTGACAGTGGTAGCCTGGCGAGCGAAACCATTTCACGCCATAGAATACTAATGAAACAAAAATGGTGAACCCAATATGAATATCTCCAATGACAAAATAATTAGTTTTTATCCATCCATCCATCTTTTTTCCCCTATACACAAATAAAATGATAAAACTGATGTGAATCTCTGTAAAAATAGAACGATTCAATTAAAATATGTCTTGCCACTTTTTTTTTGAAAATCCTATACAAACAAAGAAATAAGACCATAATAATCTTACAGATGATCCTCTATAACTAGGGTTATCATAAGTCCATCCTCATTATAATAAGAACAAATGATTGGAATAGATGAATCAAGAATAAAATAACAAATAATTTAACCATGAATATCTGATTGAGAATATTATTCCTATGATACTACACTAATCAGTAAGCTTGTTCTTTATCATTTGTGTAATTTTAGATACTGATTCAGTAGCCTGATTTGAGATGATATTGTCATCATATAGCACTCTTTCTGGCAAATTTTTTGCAACTACAACTTCTACATCTCGTAAAACAATATCACTTGAATGGAGAATCCGACGGCAGGTAGAGAATACAATGGTTTGGGAGTACCACTGATATGGTAATATCCAGACTATGGAGGCTACTCGTGAAGTCCTCTATATGTGATGGATGATGAGTCCACATCACCTGGGAAAAGCTACTATTAAACCTATGTCTCTCGTCGCGACAACCAATAGCTTCAAGAGCATACCCTAGAGTGCGATAACCACCACATTCCGTATCTGAGGAAGGTGGACCATGAATCCAGATACAACTCCCTTCAGGTTAGGAGCTACCTAGGTTGGCTCTTACTAACCACTATCACCAATACCATTCCACCGATACACCTCAGATGCCTGCTGGGGTACCATCTGATACATAGCACCCTCTGACGCCCATGTACAGGCTCCAAGGAGAAATCATTAGAGGATAAAGGTGTCAGATATCTGGGAGAGGGTGCATATCCCCACTCCTACCGATGATGAATACCTTCATACTCAGGCAGGGATCAACCAATAGGCTCATATCCATACTCTCTATGAATAAGTCTATGAGCATATTTCTATAGAAATCCCGGGGAATGCTCATATTTCTATCCTCGTATATGAATCCCATTGGCATAATCCGATGGTACAAGGAGGAAAAAAGTGGGATCATATCCCCACTTAAATAGAATAAATCTTCCAAATCATCAAGGAGATAGAAAATGTTCATGCACATATCCCTAAACACACTTTTCTAAAATAGAAATACATTTTAGCAACAACTGAAGAACTCCACTGGCATATTCCGACACTTTGGTAGATGAAGGGACATGCTCATACTTCTATCCCTATATCTAGGACAACACAACACTCTGATCATCACAAAAAAGTGGCTGTATTGAAGCAAGAATAAACTATTTCTCTTTCTTAGTAGGATTATCGTCTTACTCTTATGAATGGAAAGTCATCAGATCGGGATCATATCCCTGTTACAATCAGGGTCATCCAGGTGGGAGTGGAACATGCCTCAGGATAGGGGTTCATGCCTATCGAAGACATCCGATGGCATACTCCGAAGGCCCAAGATTGGGCATATATTCCCGTTCTGGATGAGGCTGACCAAGTGGGAATGGAACAAGCCTTGGAATAGGCTCAAATTACTATCAATAGATTCATCCAGAATATTTTAGCAAATCATTGATGTTAGGCACATATTCATACATTCGTTGACAAATGACCACACTGACATTATTCCAAGGCAATATAGGGGAAGGCTCATATTCCTTGTCCCATTCGAGAGGTCCTCCAGCATATTTCGATGAGGAATTCATATTTGAACCAAGATCATATTACCGATCCAACCATGGCCATCCAAGTGAGAGTGGCACACACCTTAGGGAAGGCTCATATTCTTTCCAAGAAAGACCGAAGACATATCCCTATGGCTTAGGATCAAGCTCATAACCCTATATTGACCAAGGCTCACCAAGTGAGAGTGTCACATGCCTCAAGACATGATTTCAATAATGATACATCTCATCAGCATATTCCAATATCTTCTCAGTAGTAGGCTCATATCCATGCCACATTAGATGGTTATATACAAGTTTCAGAAACCATCATACAACTGGTGCATACCCCAGCACAACTCCAAAAGGAAGGTTGGAATATTCTGACCATGACATAGAACATGGCCCATATCCCTAATCTACTCAATTCCAATGTCCTTAAAGTTGTTCGAGACACATTATCAACACCATAAGGGTCCGTCGAATCTTGCATCTAAGTGGAAATTAAAGAGTTCATTACCATGATAGTTCTCCTCATTGTAGTGTGGATATGGATTGCATAGACTCTACTCAAGACATCCCCCATGGTCAACCTCCCCCTAAAAATATCTATCATAGACAAGACATCCCTCCTGTTTCCTAGAAACCTCCATATGGAGAGGTGTTCCAAACTTCAACACCATCTTACATAGAGGTGCTCGAATCATTTGGGTCAATTGTATATGGTTCCCCCATCAACTTCTAGTAGCACCCCATTACCATCACCTGTCAACCATCGGAGAAATTCTCTATGGTATGATCATATAGAGGCATGTAATTATGATGAAGAGGAGGATAAGATTGAAATATATAGAGAGTTATCCAGAAAAAACATCTCCATCATGTTCTGGACACCCCACCACCACTGAATATGAGATTCCAGAGAAGCTAGAGAAGGATTGAATTCCTTATCTATGCCATAATATGTGGGACACTCATCATTTATTGAAGGCTCAACATCTCCCTTATCCAAGATACGAGCGTCACCTCCAAATGATCAATATAATCTATTATAAGATAGATCAAGATTCTATATCCAAGGCTCGAGATCCAAAACCAGAAAATCATAGCGCAAATTTGCAACATGCTTTCTGCCATTGCATCATGAATCTTTGGTATCTGATCTACTAATCCACATCATGAAATAGAATTCCTCCACCCCAATAGTGACCAAACACTACAGATGGAGAGGGAGGATAACTAATAGGACATAAAACTGGGCCCCATGAAATAATAGGATGACATTTCAAACATAGAGATCAAATTTCTGATAACCTAAATAGATTCCCATGAGAAATGATCCTCATCACGGGTCTCTATCACCCCTAGCTCCTACGCAAGCACAACTACACCACATCAAGTGGTCCACTAATGTAGCCACTGTATCTTCCATCTTGGAGCATACCTAGACTATCGGGCTGGGGGAATATATACCATTGCCTCCACCTCTCGAATCATCAATTCTAGAAGGAATTTATGACACATTGACAACAACTTCAAATGAACCCCAGACCGCTGGACTGGGGGAATTTATATCCCAATCACCATCTTCAGGTTCATCATCCCCTAAGAGGACCCGGAAGACATCATCGGTGATCCAAGAACAACCCCACCCCACTGGGATGGGGGAATTTATACCTTCATGTGAGAGGACCAGTTTGGGATATACCAAACACCAAGAGGGGGTTGAATCAGTGTTGGGGACTTTTTAAACCAATTCCAACTATTATCCCTATAACTCTTGACCTGTTAGGATCTTTATTCTCTTATTCTCTTTTCCCTGTCGCATGCAATAATAGAAAGCAGTAAAAATATGTACACAATATTTCTACAAGGTTTAACACTCAATAAGAGTATCTAGGTCCTTTCCATGCATGGGGATGACCAGTGCATGGATTATCCACTATAATGTGATATTATGTTACAATGGAGTGTCTAGGAAAACAATCCTCTAGCCAATGTGAGTCCCTACACTTTGGAGGGGGGTGGGAAACAATCGTCTTCCCTGGACTGGTGATGACCTAGACCAACTTGCAGTGTCTATATGGTTCTTTATACTGCCTATGGAGATAATCTTATTCCTTCTTCAAAAGGTAGGTTATAATCTTGATCTATTTCAGTGATCTTTACTTGATTACTTGCAGAGCAATAGGCAAGAAATTATTCTTGTCTTCTTCTTTTCTTCTTCACTAGTGAAAAACCAGCTGCACTAGGACTTCTTCTTTTTCTTTAGTGAAATAACAGAATGCACTAACACTTCTTCTTATTTCTTATCATGAATCACATATACCAATGTGATTATTCAGAAATTGAGGATCAACTCACAAAGCATCATCTGAATTAAATTTCCCTAAAGATTTGTAGGATTTAATTGGGCATACTCTGTTCTTATTATTCTTCTCCTTCTATTATCTTTAGGCAGCAAACATATAAGCTGCACACTCTTCTTCTTCTTCTTCTTCTTCAATGCAAAACCAACTGCACCGAAACCTACTCTTCTTCACACGTTCTCTCTCAGTGCAAAACCATCTGCACCGAGCTCTTCTTCTTCTTCTTCTTGATAGAATCAGAATCTATCTTTGTGACTATAAAAACAATGAAGTCTAGATCAACTTAGCATCATCACAGTTGAAAAAAATCTGGTAAAAACATATAGAACAACTCACAGCTTGCACGCCAATCATTACTTGTGTGCCACCCTGCTTGCACACCTCCCAGCTTGCGCGCCACCCAGCTTGTGCGCCACCTTCTTATGCTCCACTAACTAATTGTGCACCACTATCGTGCACAACTCACAACTTGCGTGCCACCTTTGGCTTATACACACTTCCTTCTTGCTCACCTCTGGCATCCTACGCGGAAAAACTTGCACGGAAAAACTTGCGCGACAAAACTTGCGTGGGAAAACTTGTGCGCTAAAACATGCACGACACCACTTGCGCGACACTCAGCTTGCACGCCTTATAAATAACCCTCATTTTGTGAACCACTTCAGCTTGCGTTCCACTTCCACTACTTGCACGACCAGAGCTCAAATTTTCTCTTAAGTGTTGAGCCTTAAAAAAATGGGGAGGCTAGTCATCTATTTATAGGAATTTTGGTGACTTGCGTGCCAATACTTGTGCGCCGCCCCATCACTTGCACGCCGCTTCATCACTGGATCACCCTTCCATCACTATAATGAAACTTTCTTTCCTTTGTCATATTTTGATATGATGATGTAGTAATATGACTTGTGCGCAACATGCACTTGTGCGCCAAGACTTGCGCGCCAATACTTTCATGACACTCTTGACTTGCGTGACACTTTCTAACTTGCACGCCACTTTATTTACTTTTTCATATTTTGAGTGGATGATCTCTGAAATATGACTTGCATTCCACTTATACTTGCGTGCCAATACTTGCATGCCAAAAATTTCGTTCCACTCTTTGACTTACGTGCCACTTTCTTCCCTTTTCTAAAATCACTTCTTTACATTTTCCGATTTTCAGGCCCAAAAATTTGGCAAAAACTAGAAAATGGTGCCACCTTAAACTATTCTTTTGTGTCGCCTCCCGATGGTCTGTTCCTTTGTCATTTCTCTCTTCACTGCTTCCCATAACCATTCTTCAGCTTTCATCACGAACTATGCTATCATGATATATATCCTTTGATAGATCAGAATTAGCATCGTCAGAGTTACAATGGGAAGTACAAAAACTTCCTTATCTTCCATCAACATCATTCCTTCCAATCAAAACTGTATATGACTGGCATCATCATTTATCCCCATTTCCTTCATAAGTCTTGCATCATAAGTTCTCCAAACTTATGATATTTTTGAAATACATATCAGTAAAGCATCGTCTAGTTTCATCCATTATTTTTGGAATATTAATTCCAAAGTACTTCTTCATCCTCACTTCAAATCCTCAATTCCTTTTGGAGTGTTAATTCCAAAGAACTCCAATCACATATCTTCATCCAAAAGTTGAGGCTTGATGCTTCTTCAAATACCTTAAATGTTGCAGATAATGTATCACATTTGATACATGTATTTGGAATTTTAAGAATAGTGCAACAATCATATGATTTTAAGGAAATGTGTAATTTATGACAATCTTAGAATGACAAGCCCTTCCACACTCTCTCTTCTTATTCAGCCATCATTCTATACTTAATTCAAATCATATGATAATTTTCTTCAAGTAGGCTCTTGCATGGTTCTCATGCAATCGTGAAGCATTGCATGGTCTTCTTTAAATCCTCATTCTTTCTCAATCATCCTTATATGGATGATACTTCACCATTATTCATTTTTGTAAACAATGTGTCACCTTTGACACAAGTTCCTTGAACTTAGTATCAGTTTAACAATCATCTGAATTTATCTTCTTAGAGAATTTCTCAAGTATGACATCCAATGCTATGATTCCATTACAATTATCGAGACAACCTCACTTCAGCCAATCTCTACTAACTTTTTAGTCCTTCTTCATCTCCTTCTTCATTTTGATGAGTATTGAAAACTGTTGACAACAAATACAATCCTCATACACAAAGTGGTCCCAACATAATGTTCGTCATGAGAGTCATCAAATCCCCAACCGAATCCATCAGATCCTCAACAATTAGACCAATTTGTGCCAATTTCGGCCCTAAATGACCCCAACCCATAGGTATGGAGGCATTTTCATCATCATCACCACCATAGAGGGAATTATTCCTCTCCAAATTTGGAGAAGTAATAAATGCTCGACATACCAACTACCACGAGACACACCTTTACTGGTTGGGTCCATTAGGCAAACCCAACTGGAAACTCCTTTGGGATCACTGTTCAAAGAACAAACCAAGAAGAATATGTAGTGAGAACAGTTAAACCCTACCGAGGCCACTAGCCAAAATGACCCAATAAGGCCAAGAGTTTGAATAATGTGCATAATGGAAGCTGTGTAGAATCATCCTGTTACGTTAAAAAGAAATGGTATGACCACCATTTCCCAATATGGATATGTGAATGTCATCACTTTCAACATGGACGTTATTGATTGTGACACAAATACATAGGGCTGTGACATAGAAAACATGCATCAGGAGGAGGTTGAATTGAATGCACCAAATAAGACTACTTGAATCGGGAACCAGAGATGGATCCAAAACATGGAAATTAAGAATATCGAGTTATCACCTTCCCAATGGAATGAATCCAAGGGGAAGCGTACACCCACATCTTGATCACCTCCCAGGAAGGGTGAGGTTTCTACTCTGGAGGACCGAATGTCACAATATGATAGTGAAATAAAAGATCTTTAGTAACTTAATGAGGAGTTACTCAAGGGAAATATTAGCACAAGGTATCATCTCTGGGTAGAGAAAAATGTTCTCCCTCCCATAGCTAATCCATCATCAAGGGTAGATTCTGAATATCAGATTAGATCTGGGTCAAGGAAGCTAGCCCACATACATGAGGAGGTAGAAAATGATCATGACTTCTCTCCATTACATCAACAGTGTATTCACCATCAGGAAAACCATTCAGTCCTAGGATGAATTAAAAAATAGGCGGGAGATAAAAATAGGGCCATCTCATTAACCCCTACTGGCTCCCCATGGGTGGGAGATGGTCCAGGAAGTAGTTCCCCCAGATCTCCTGAACATCATTGAGTCCCTGGCTACTAGAAGAGAATCCATGCAAGGATGGTGAATGCCTGTACAACTTGAAAGGAGTCCATATCCTAAATGGGTCAATGATACACTAACTCCACCCAACATTAGAATTCCTAACTTCTCCACCTTTGATAGTGCAGGCCACCCCAAGCAGTATATCACACACTTCATGTCTCGATGTGGGCCGAGGAAGGGCCCTCAAGATCAACATGAGGAAAACAAGCTAACATGTTTTGTATAGAATCTGATAGGGATATACTTCATTTGGTATTGCATTCTACTAGTAGGTTCTATGTCAATATGGGAAGACCTCCATCATTAATTATTTACCAATTTAATTTTACACCGAGGAAAACAATGATCGTCGACCTGATAAACTGAAAAAAACACAAAAATGACAGGGTGTCTAATTTCATAGCAAGGTGGAAGGGTTTGACTTACTCACTCAGCATCCCTATCTCATAGGAGAAACTACTGGAACTCTATGCTTAAAATCTCATGAATGTGTTGCAGACACCCTTGATTCTAATGAAATAACCTGGATAATTCTATGAATTTTATGGAATAGAACAATTCCTTGAAGAGGCTATTTAGTGGACCCGATCTACATTTTGACCCATGCCCAAAGTATAGGAAAAAAGGACACCTAGAATGAAAGCTACAACTATCACTCTAAATCCAACATCAACACTTATTCTGATGCCAAGGTAGGCCCCAAACCACCTAGAACCTCCTATCAAGAGATGAAAACCATATAATCTCCCTTGGATAGAAGCATAGATAAATCAAGGTCATCCGGGATTTGAAGAATGAATGGATAAGGTGTACTCCATCTGGAATGAATAGGTCCTAAATTATTTCTTGGAAGCCATGTACAATAACCTACTAATGCTTCCATAAACCAGTAAACCTGATGAGATCAACCTCACCAATCATCCCGATTACTTCTCTTTCCACAGAAGGCTGAGCCATAATATCTAGAATTTTTTCGTCTTTAAATATTTCCTTCAAGGCATGATCTATTCAAGACAACTAGTGCTAGATAATTCCCCAATGCAAGTGGATTTCATAACCGTGGTCTAATAAGAAGAATTTGATGATTGGAAGAAGGTCCCTTCTAGATGTGTATGAAAATTCAACAACTACATGGTTTAGAAGATATTTTATCATGACTATGCCACACTAAGATCATAGTTTCATAGGCCAGCAGCAGCTCCACCACCAAATAAAGAGGCATCAGATGCACCTCCCAAAGGCGGGCATGACCACCATCCATAGAATGAAATATTATTGGAAGAGTCATATTCTCTTCCAAAGTAGACATTAACCCTCACTAATTTCTTCCTTGTGACATCATAAATATGGGAACTACCCCCACTAAATAGAATCCTCATCAGATATGGAACTCATGTTTGGTTCTATTAGCACAATAAACTTGATAAACCCCTTCTATTGTGATGTGTATTCCCCTTAATATGATTTCCTATATATAACTAAGGAATTAGAGGACACATGTACTGGATCTAAGAATATAAGGGAAAATATGGACATGGTCAGACTCAAAATTCTGGTCATGTCCCCATGGAGGACATATATGCAACTGAGAGTTGAGGGAAAGCACTCCAGTAGGCTTAAAGGAGTCAAGGAGTTGCCTCAGAGCCCTCTAGAAGTCACCTGTATCTTATTATCTTTCATTAATTCAATGTAGGGGTCCAATTTAATCAACCCAGGCAATAGGGAAGGCTGACACAACCTACACTTTTAGTAGCATATATTCCCTCAACCTCAACACTATCACCAGGTCAATCATCCTCAGATTATATAACCCCTAAACCACATTCCCAGGAACAACCCCATATTGGGGACTGTTGAATTATGACATAAAATTATGATGGTCTAAAATAGCTAGTTGCAGTCCCAGCCAAGCTCTTGATCCTGGATGCACTTCATATTTTAAAAGAACTTAGGGAGGTACTCATTGAAGCCCTTTGAATCCCACACGAATTTGAGACATAATTTTCTGCTGTCGAGGTATATCTAGTGGATACTATGTACATAGGATGCCATGTTTCCATGTAATTCATAGATAAAGATTAGGATAAGGCCATCTAAGGGCACATAAAACCCTTATACATTTTTGGGAAGACTTAATAATGTCAATACCCAAAGGGGTATAATTGATAATGGATCGGGGATCCATCTTATCCTAGTACGTACCCTCTGACGATTGGGGTGTAATGAAGGGGACTTATCCCCTAAAAATATGACCATCCCGGGATATGATAAGTGCGATCAGAGACCACTTGTGAAGATCAAAATTGAAGACTAATTTGGGGAGCTCACATATGATTCCAAGTTCATGGTTATAAAGTAGGATACCACATATAATGTCCTACTTTGAAGGCCCTGTCTCCATATCCACCTCACAGTATCATCAACATTCCATCAATTTCTAAAGTACCCCATCAATAGAAAGTTCATCATACTACATAGTGAAAGATCCCCCATTGAGTCTTGCAGATCCATATATTTCGAATAATTCTTCTACAATATCTATGTTAAGAAACCAATAATGGAAAATGATATATGGTTTTCAACTCTTAATGGCTTGGGGACCACTCTGGTCAATCCTTGGAGCATGATCTATGATGATTATATGCTCCCCATAAACATGGTTGATGTAGCTAATCTGATCCCAAAGGTCAATACATCCCATTTCCTTAGTGAAAATCATCTCCAACATCTCTCTACAAAAAACTAGATACCAGGGGATGGTGATATCTCTTATAATGGCCTCCCTCACCCTTATACTGACAGAGAGGCCCCCAAACTGCCATCTTCACCTGAATATGTCTCCAAAAACACAGAAATTGATAAGGATTATCTTAGAAACACCCCTAGATAATTCAAGGAAGGTGTCTCCACTACCATAGATGAGATCAGGTAGATAAATTTGGGGACAAAAGAAGACCTGTGATCTTCCATGATTAGTGTTTCTATTCCTCTATAAGAACATGAGATGAACATTGAATTTCTAAAACAACATCGATATTTGTTCAGATAGAATTACATAGAAATTCCCAAACAGAATCCAGATGTGGATATGCATCATCCCAAATTGACTAATGAGTATCAGGGATTCAAAGAAGAAGCTAGGATAATGTACCCCTCTCATGTCACCAATGTTGAGGTAGCAGTCGACAAGTTGATTAAAGCAAACTTTTTATGAGAAGTGAAATTCCCAAGATGGATTGCCAACATCCTCCTCATTAAGAAGAAGAAAACGCATAATAGAGTCTTCATTGACTTCAGAGACCTTAATTGGCATTTCCCAAAGGAATATTTCCCATTTCTGATCACATAAATACTGATTGACGCAACTTTTGGCTTCCAGGCCCTTTCCATCATGGATGCGTACTCAGGATACAATCAAATCAAGATGGACCCTGAGGATGAATAATGAAATAACTTCAGAGCACCTCAAGAGATCTTATGCTATTAAGAAATTCCCTTTGGATTAAATAATATGATCACCAAATACCAGTGCACCATGCATTGCATCTTTAAGCAATTATTGGGATGGATAGACGAGTGTTATGTCGATGACCTGGTTGTCAAATCCCGACAGTGATGTGATCACTTCAGAGATCTCCATGAAATCTTTGACACACATAGACAATATAGTCTAATGATGAATCAACTAAAATGTGCCTGTGGGGTAACATCAAGAAAGTTCCGCGTATTTGTGGTTCATCACCACGATATTGAGGTTGACCTAGAGAAGACTAGTAATATTTTGTAAATTTCACCCCCAGGAACCTGAAATAGATAATGGGACTCTGAGGGCACCTTGCCTATATTTATAGATTCATATCCAACCTATCTGGAAATGATCTCCCCTTCAACAAGATAATTAATAAGGGAGTTATCTGTCAATGGGATGATGAATTTCATAAAGCCTTTGATATTCTAAAGCAGTACCTACTGCACCCACTAGTTCTAATGCCCCCAGTTGAAGGAAAGTCACTCATCTTATATGAAGTCTCTATGGAATTCTCATTGGGAGCCCTTGTCACATATAATAACAATACAGAAAGTGGGAATAGTGTCTACTACCTCATCTAGACTATGCTAGGTACCGAGACTTGATACTTCGATGTGAAGAAGAACTTCCTCGCACTCACTTCGTAGTGAAAAAGCTGAGGAATTACTTGCAGCACCACGAGGTCCACCTTGTCACTCATATTAATCCTCTTAAGTACGTCCTTAGTCTCCCCATATTGACTATATGCTTGGATCGATGGGTGATAATTATTTTGAAATATCACATCAGGTTTGTTTCATAGAAGTTAGTGAAAGGGAAAGCCCTGGATAATTTACTTGTAGTACACCCTGCCCCGTAAAAGATACTAGAAGACACTGATCTACCCAATGAAGAGGGATTTTATTCCCATGACACTCCCAGAACATGGGAGATCTATTTTTATGGTGCCTCCCGAACACCTGTTAGTACTATAATGGATAACCCAAAACTCAAATGGGTTGGTATAGGGATTGTATTTGTCTCACTAGATTGAGCAATTCTTCGTTACTATTTCTCACTTTCCAATGGCAACACAAATAATTAGGCAGAATAACAAGCCCTCATTTCTAGATTGGAACTAGCCCTATAGCTGTACATATAATACCTAAGAATCAAATGGGAATTAGAGTTGGTGATAAAAAATGTAAATGGTGAATATGCCATAAAAAAGGAGGAAGTGACCCCCCTCACTGGCTATGTGAGGGGATTGATGGTAGAATTCCCCTTTGATCCCACACTATATTATGCCCCCTGATCATATAATGATCATGCAAACATGCTGGACAATGCAACCACTATCATGGATAACCCTGATCAAGAGGAAGAAACCTTCTGTATTACACATAGAATAATGGTGTCATCAGTCACTATATGAAATATGGAAGAGATCAACCAGGTCGGCACGCCCCAGAGTGTGATGAACCAATGAATAAACTGAGATTTATGGATCCCATAAACGGCTATCTTTGAGATGAGACTCTCCCATCAGATCATGCCATAAGGGAACAAAATCGGCACCGGGCAGTGAAGTTCACTCTCTAGGATTGCCCGGATGAGAAAAAAAATACTCTATAAGTGTAGATTTGATGGAATTATCCTTAGGGTCATAGTAGAGGGAGAAGTTCTCACTATCATGGAGGAAGTCCACCCATGCTCTTATGGTGCCCATCAATATGGAATCAGGATCTCCCACCAAATCAGGAGGTTGGGATATTAATGGAAAAACATGATATGAGAATGTGTGGAATTCACCTTGAATTCCATGCATTCAAGATAAAAGAAAACTTCATCTACCATCTATTGGAATTTCTTCATGCCACTAAATATTCCCAACTATTCGTTGTTTAGAGGATGGATATTGTGGGGGAATATCCCATGAACACAACCAAGCAGTTCAAGTACATCCTTACTACCACTGAATTATTTTCCAAATGGTATGAGGTGATAACCCTAAAGGAAGTTAGGACAAACAATATCATCAACTTCATGAAATATCATATCATCATCAGGTTATGATCTTGTCACACAATATTGACAAAAAATGACATCAACTTATGTTGCACAGAGTTTAAGAAGCTTTACTAGGAGTTCAACATTAAGTCCAATCACTCGTCCCGCTATCGTGCAATAAAAAATGGGTAGATAGAGGCCATCAATAAGACCTTATTGAACATACTCTAGAAGATATTGAACATGGATATGAAGTCTGGGATATATAAAGTCCTCCATGATTTGTGGGTCTATTGTGCTACCATGTGTACTACTATACAAGAAATACCATACTCCCTAGTGTAAGGGACCGAGGTCCAGCTGCCCTCAATCAGAATATCAATTCAAACATAGCTCTCAAATGATTAAAAATTGTAGAAATGACTGGATGAGTTGGAACGACTAGATTAGAAGAGGTTTCACACACTGAACAACCTTGCCATCCACCAGAATCAGATTGCATGAGATTTCAATAAAAAGGTTTGCATCCGATCATTCCTTCTAGGAGAACTGGTGTTGGCTCTTAGAACCATGATGATAATGGGAAAGAATCCACCAAAATTGGAGCCCATGTGTGAAGGACCTTACATCATACATAAGTTCTATCATAATGAAGACTATTTTCTGGCTACCATGGATGGGGATCATGTCGCACCAACCACCAATGTGAGATTTCTCAAGAAATACTTTTCATAAATGTTAAAAAAAGATCATTCACATCAAAATAAGCCCCGTATTTTTTCCATGCCACAAGATCTTAAACAGCATGGAACAATTCATTATAAACACATGACATTATATAGTACGTAGCTTGTCCTCCCCACATTACGTTAAACTGTATCGAACAATTCATCCTAACGACATGATGTTAAACTATACAGAGCTCATCCTTGCCACATGTTGTTAATCTATATGGAACCATTCATCCTGACCACATGATGTTAAATTATATGGAGTTTTCCCTTGACACATGATGTTAAATTTCACGATTAATGTCCTTTCCGCATGACATTAAATTGCACAGTTACTCCAAAACATAGTATGACTTGATTATCATTCCAAACGATATACATAGGGATAAATTTATCCTATATATTGGTCTAGATACAGCATCATACAAAATTCATGTGTTATACCGCTCTCTTGCCTCTGAATTGTAGGGGAACCCATGCCGCTACTTGTTTCTCACACTGAGGATAGATCACACGAGCTTAGGAATTATGGTAGGGATTTTACCTTAAAATCAAGGCATAGAGGTATGCAATAGATTTATTATGGTTTGGAATGCAATACCATAAAAGTCATACCATGAGTCCTTACTACATGATGTTAAACTGCATGGTCAATGTCCTTACCTCATGACATAAAATTTCACAGATCTGTGATACCCATCTCCATTCACATCGAGTCACTTACATCCATTACACATGACACTAAAATGCACATATCTTCTAGAATTTTGTATGGTTTGATTCTCATCCTCATGAGAAATGTAGTGATGCCCAAGCTTCTATACTTGGGCCCAACCTCAATGTTCCCAAAAATTCACATTGATCCAACTTCATCCTAAACACATGATGTTAAACTACATGGGACTTCGAGAACTACATGTAGATTGATTACTACCCATACAAGATATGTAGTGATGCCTAGATATCTAATCCTAGTCATATCTGCAACTGTCAATGGAAAAAATTCCCACCTATACGTATTGGTCAGCCCTGCGTAATGTTTTTCCTCTTCTAGAACTAAATTATGCTTTGTTGTTATCCTCACGAGATATGTTGTGACACCTAGATATTCCATCTTCGGGCCCAACCATAGTCGTACCCCCTTTTGACCCTTTTCCCTAAGTCTTTTTGTAAAGCTGTGTGGTGTGGTTGAGACCTCTTTGGTCCTCATTAACATCATATTGCTTCATGTGACCACACCGCACACCCCCCATGTTAATAAATCCACCTTACGGTCCAATACACATGATTTTAAATTACCCGCATATGTCCATAAAACATGAAATTAAACTGTGCCTCATCATCCTCACCACAAGACACTAAAATGAATGACCACCCAAAACTAAGTGTGTCTTGATTCTCATTTTCATGGGATATGTAGTGATGCCCAAGTTCCCTTCTTTGGGCCTAGTCTCAACATTACCATATTTCACGTTGGTTCTTACATCCTTAACACATGATGTTAAACTGAACGAGATTATGTACTTTCTACATGAATTTAAACTTTATAGCATGATGTCCTTGCTGTATGACTTCAAAATGCACAACATGATGTACTTACCTCATGAAATTAAACTACATGGAAGTGTATTCTTTCTACATGAATTTAAACTACATAGCATGATGTTCTCACCACATGATGTTAAATTTCATAGATGAAAACATGTCCCCACTACATGATAATAAAATTTCCAAACCATCTCCCATTTTGAATCCTCTTCAAAGAACCATAAGATACTTACCTCAATCAATCGGAGTATGGGGTGCTTCCACCATCCTTTAAGATCACAACAAATCCATATACCATACATCATGTCTCAATAGGATCAGTCCGTTGTCAACATTACATGGACCTTGAAAAGGATATCCAACTTCAAGGACCCTTTTCTTGACTTTGTATACATGCCCATGGCTCCGACATATTCTCCTGTAGACATCAACCAAATGAGTTACTCATAAAAAAGGAAATTTCAATTTTTGTGATCCCTGACATCATCATGCCAACACTCAAAACTTCAATTGTTCTAAACCTCTCCTTGTATGAATGTACCATGTCATTACTCATGAACTAAGAAAATCGATCCTAGATTTACACCATTTCCCTTCCATGATTGAGAATATATTGGAGTGATCTTAACTCTAGGTATCCTAATTAGCTTGTTGTGTCACATCCTTCATGACAGGTCCATGTAAGTCATGAAACTAAACCATCTGTTCTTAGGTCAAAGCTACATGACTTAAAACTCTATCCCATAATGGTCCAAATTAAAATAACATAAACTATAAATAGAAGAGACACAAAAATTGTTAGGCCAAAAACTCACAAAGGGTGACCTAAGAAAAAGTTGTGTCTCCACCCATTAAACTCATCATCATTAGTGTTTAGAAAAAAATTAGGGTGAAAACATAAAAAGAACAAATCTCATAGGGTCTATAACCCAAGTAAAAGTAAATCTATGATCTTTGGACCCACTGGTCTAGGAAAAAATTAGGTAAATATTTGTCACATCTCCTCAACATGAGAATGTGTTTTCTAGGATGTGACTAAACCTTTAGGGAATTCAAACCCTCCTTGGATTTTACATATTCTGCAAAACATACATCATTATTTGGGATTTCTTGAATCACCATAACCTTCCATGGACCTTGGAAAGGATATCCAGCTTCAAGGACCCTTTTCTTGACAATACATTCATGCACATGGCTGCGTCATATGTTTCTATGGACTTAAACTAATTGAATCACTTTGGAAAATGAAATTACAATTATCATGAGCCCTAACATCGTCATAGAATCACTCAACATATCATTATGAATGAACCGCTCCCTATATAACTATCTCGTATCTTTCTCTTGATTCGAGCACTCCAGGTCATGATTTACAATCTTTGTACTGAACTATCCAAGTAGATTCAAAATCCTTGATGTTACGTCACTATGTTTTGTAACCTTTCTCAAATATGGATTGTGAAACTTCTTTTCCTAAACCTTTATGGCCCACGTCTTGTGATTCGAAACCACACGGTATGGATCTCGAGATTCATATTTAATAGATAACTACCCTAGGGTGCTAGAACCCTTCCTGTATAGCTTTCTTACTATATCCGACTTCATCATCTAGATGTTTGAGTCTTTGAAAATCTTATATAGAGCACGTAAATAATTGGGGATCATTTTTTCTTGTCCATGATACTGATGCATAAGGGACCTGACCTACCAAATAAATGCATCTTCTCCTTGTTATAAAGGAGCTTCGATCCTTGTGAGCCTTTGTAAGACTATGGCAGAACCCAGAATTTTAGAATGTCATGGGACATACCTAGCATGTCTACACCATCTCATATTTGTGGAATCAAACTCCTAGGTTATTATTTACATCATCCACACCCCAACTACCCAGGTGGGTTTGGTATACCTAGTATTCCAACCTCAACAATATTACCTCTATAGATCTTACATAGCCCTTGGAAAAGATACCCGACTTCAAGGGACCCCCTTTTTTGACTATGAAAACATTCCCATGGCTACTGTATATCTTCCTATGATCGATAACCAAGCATGTCACTATGAAAAAAGGGAATTCTGATCCTCGCGAGCCTCAGAAACACCAGGGTAGGATCTATCACTTCAGAGTGTTTAGGTCATTCCTGGTATGTTTTCACTATATCCTATGCTTATAGAAGTCATCCAAGCTAAAAGACTGTAAAACTAAAGAAATAAATGGTCTAATATAAAAAAATTAAAATAAATCAATATATATTCTGAGCTAAAATACCTTAAACTAAAGAAATATATTTTCTGAGCTAAAAAACCTTAAACTAAAGCAACAAATGGTCTGAGCTAAAAGACCTTAAACTAAAGCAACAGATGTTCCAGACTAAAAGGAATTAAAATAAGGTATATGGAAATTATCATGTTGACCACTACATGAAATTATTATGGTTGAGATTATTTTTTCAGATATTCAAAGAACTCATTCTATAAGACATATATCCTTCTCAGACAATCCCTCTACACATTATGTGATCTCAAAATAACTGAAACATATTACCTATATAGAACCTCATATGGGGTGAGCCTTCATGAGTGTTCCTTAAATGAAATCTGTCAGAATTTCAACATCCAATTCTTGGAATTTATGGAAATTCAATATAAATCAAGGGATGGGTGTTGAAATCCAAGATACATAATATCAAGATACCGTAAAATGAAAAATATTGGATAGTGATCTCAGAAAAACTCATCTATTCGCTATATAAAAAGAGGAAGAATCTCCACATGTTGGAGTCTCTCTAAAACATCAACAAAAATAAAATGGAGTGTAGTGAAAAAATGTGGGATTCATTAAAAACAATTGATTCACAAAAAAATATGATTTTTAGTGATAACTGAGTCGACATGAGTTTGGTGGGAGACGTCAATTGAGAATTGGAATGTCGCCTTACCTACATCTTCTGCCTCAACCATAGGGTAAACAACTTCGACTAGAGTGGTCACTTCTCCAACCATCCTCCGAGAAGTTTCCAATGAGGATTATTACATTGATAGGTTAGAATTAATATGAGAGATCGTATCCTCATGCCTCCATATCCGCGCCATCCATGCATCCATCTGGGCTTATAGTTCAGATGACAACTGGAGACCATACTCCATTGACTCTACCAGCTCCCTCATTTGTTTGGTAAGGGAGGCCTCATCCATGAGGTCATGAAAGACCCTTTACTGTGTATCCAAGTCTATTTGGGATAGGATAATACACCACATAATTTTGTACAGAGGCTTCCAATTGAAACTGTCCACCCCTATATCATGAAATAACAGGCAAAGAGACTCCCCTTGATTGTTGGATGTCTTGATATGGGTCTCAGTAATCAAGATATGGATACTCTCCCAGATCATGTTATAGTGTTATTGAACCTCAAAATCCAATGAAGATGTTACATTATAAGTATGACCAACCAGTAGAATTAATATTGAAATAGGAAAAGAAGCCTCGTACGCCTCTCTCTAAATAGGTGTAGTATTTGTAACCTACATCGGAGGGCTAGTTGCCTTAATAGAATTTGACTTACCTTCTAAATAACCATCATCCGAGTGAGTTATCTTCCTTGACTCCATTCCCAAGTCTGCAATCAATTACATTAGTTCTATAGATACATGAATCGGTGATGCATGGGGCTTGTCCACATGGCATACCAGTTGGCCTAGCACCACATTGGGAGAATCCATCACCCAAGCCGTGGAATAATCCCAGATGAGGAAAATTAGAGCACTGATAGAAAAAATATATGATCAAAGCCTTGGTATCTTCATGATATAGTATCTTCCAAAAGTAGCTATTAATTCCAGGATGTCACTCCCCTCAGACATTGGCCAAAGGAATGAGAGAGACTCCCTAAACGCAACCAAATAGTAAAGAAAATCGATACCACATGTACGGATCAAAAACAATAAGATCATCCACCCTAGATAAAATGATCCCATATTTAAGAGAGATAATATAAGATCTCTCATCAAGAGAGCCCCTACCTTCATCAATAATCAGTCCTCCCAGCACACGTATGGTAGAAAAGTTGAAGATGTCAGATCAATATAGTGCACCTTTGACTTCTGAAGGGGCTAGAGACATGGGTCTAACCCCAGAGATGTTATGAAATATAGGGATAGATATAGGGTTTGGGATCCTATAGGTATTTTAGTACACATAATAATAGAGGTACTACCTTTTCCATCCAAACAAGAAATGGGGAGGACCACCAATCCTATAGGGTATGTCGCCTTGTTGAATATTACCCAACATCTAGTTGAGGTGTGGACAAAATGCTACTACCTAGTTAAGTTTTCTCCCATATTCAAGATGCACCTCCATTAACAATGTGCTAACATGAATTATTGAGTGTTTATCCCAAACTGGGAACAACCACCAGTTTAGGAACATAACAAGAAAACCTGCCAAACTGAGGTATGAAGAAACCTAGAGGTTCACCCGATAGCTCCTTGAGGTGTAGTCCTCATCTTCCAAAATGGACCAATATGTTCCAGAACTATCACAGACTTGCTGGAAAGGGCATATATGTGGGAGGATAACATTGGGACTTTCCCCTTTTCCACATAGAAAAATATTTATCCAGTTGATGAAGAAAATAAGAGAGCATACTATCAGCTCTCTCCCAAAATTTTTCTTCACAATGAAGACCACCTCCTTCATTAGAACCAAATCATATAGAGGATCATCCTAGAAATCCATAGCAGGAATAAATTCATCATATATATCTACAAGAGGATGGATTACACCCAGTTGATGTATATCCCATAAAATAATACCCACCTCACCGTGAAAAATATGTAATGTATTGGTGCCGAGACAGTGGTGGTTAATCATTTACTAGAGGAGTTTGGGATGGTAGTAAATGATGAATTGATATATCCATATGGATTCATAGAGATGAAACCTATATAGATCATCATCAAATTTTGAGAATATCTGCCTCACCTAGAATTAACATTCCCATTCATTAGAAAAATATTCCCCAGGATAAAGATCCCATTTTGAGTACCATATTCCACCAGAGGTGTCCAGAGAAGAGGAGAATATTCTTGAGTAAATCTGGGTGATAGGTTTTTGAGCAAGGTCATGACCATTCAAACTCAGGGGAGAACTGACCAATAGATAAGACAATCCCTGATATAGGGCTGTAACCAGCTGATTTTCCTTGATAATCATTTCCTGAACATAATCAGGAGAGTTATATACCTAATAAAATGGTAGATTAAAATCTAGGGGAGGTATAGTGGAATCATCCAGCAAGCCAAACTCATATAGTTGAAGTCAATCTGATAAGGGATAATTCTAAAATCTGGATGAAAGAACCCTCTACAGGACTTCATTATCAGTATGCACATTATAGTAGAGATCCACATTGTGATTCCTAGAAATCATGGCCATATTATTGGATGAAACTAAGAAATCTTGTTAAGAACCAAAATCCATCTAAAAACAAGTAAGAGGAATATGTCATACAGATAAAACAAAATTTCTTGAAAAAAATAAAGCATAATACGTGACAATGACATCATGTGAATCGCATGATCCATACTGGTATTTATGAACCACACAAGGAGTTCGTGAATCGCCTGATCTCTAGAGGACTCATGGAGAGCATAACCCTTTGACAGAATCATGAACATCGCATAACCCCCCCTGGAGACTTGTGATCTTGTGAACTGAACATGGTTACATGAATCTACAAAGATCAAATGATCGGGCCAATGAATACCACAAAACCCTCAAGACAACCAAAGCCTTTACAGTCGTAGTCAAATGAATTATCAAAAATCAGGTTCACCATCGAGGTAGAAAAGCACCTAAGAAAAAAGAAGCCTTATGAAAGAGCTTTGGTAGAATAGATTCGCTATGTAGAATTGTGGACAGGGTTTCTGATCAGGGTTCACTATAAGGTTTTGGGATAGTAGAAACAACGAGAGTGCTATGAGAATAAATGGCTGGTGGAATGAATTGTCCTCCACCCCCTATATATAGGCATTTCGTGGAATACCAAAGGTCTCTCGACAGACCAAACATCACACTATCAAAAGATCTGTTGGGCATTAGTTTTCCTCATAACAGAGTCCTTGTCCCCTCAGACATCGCTCCTGAGGGTGAGAATTTGTTGAAGTCTACCAAATAAACATTGGGAAAATCATAAAGGATGAAATACCTGAATATGGGTATTATTTCTCCACGAAATCAATAAGGAATAGTATGTTCAAAGACTCGTTAGCCTCTAAGATATTCACAATCACCTAACCATTTCAAGGTCACATGAAGGTTCCACACATGGCGCATCACCCGTAACTAGTCCCATGGAGCCCCCTTCAACAAACCTACATACTCTTTAGAAACCCCCCAGACAACTGAATGAGCACCCTGAGGCCGCATCATTTTTTATTGGAAAGTTCCAAACAAACCACCCCAAATCATATCAAAATAAAAGAGGAATGACATTATTAATGAAGAGACCCCCAATGGTCATGAATCTCACGCACCAAATCATCGTTAGGAAGAATAAAATCCCTTGGTTATATCTAAGAAATCTCACATGATATCTGAGCCTTCATCACATGAAATTAAGTAGATAAAGGGGAGGACGTGAGAAGGGTTTGAGGTTGCTGAAGGACATACGACATGCACCCCGAGTGAACTATGAGACACCGCGTCACCATGTGGAAGCCCCCCACCCCATCTTGTCAACCCCGTCGCATGGATGTCCTCAAGAGTGTCCTGAAAACTCCACGACACTCTAAGGACAGATGGATAGACATGTCTGCTACATGATTGAAAACTCTCCACATGAACTATATTGTTCAGGTGAGACATCATTGAAAAATTGAATAAAAATCATAGATATTAATTGTGCCAACTTGTATGATCCATAAACCTTGTAAAATTAAACAAGTAAGATAGAAAGGGAGGAGGATGGAGGGGTTTGCGATCACTGAAAGACATACGATGTAACCCTAGTGACCTGAAAGATTCTGTGAGTCCTCAGCAACATGCCCGTCGCACCTCACGAAAGCCCTAAGGCTTTTCAGTCTTTCCACACATAAGCCCTCATGCATGTATAGGAAACTCTGTGGTTCTCTAAGGATAAATAGATAGATTTTTCCATGAAATAATCACACACCCCCATGAAACCCTTATTGGCCACACAACACATTTTTAAAATATAGAAGAAATACCCTCGACAACACACATGAAATATCGCATAAATCCCAACATTTTCCACATAAAACAAAGGGGAATAAAAGGGAGGATGTAATAGGTACTCATGATCACTGAAATACATGCAACGCACCCAGTGCACCCACAACGCCATCCTGTGTGACCCTAGGAAATGTCACCTGAGGTCTCACTAGTGTCTTCTCACATGCACTTGGATCTTGTAAAATGCCTTTGGATATTTAAACAAGAAAACATGAAAGTCCTTGGATATGTCCACATGATCAAAAAATTCACCAATAATTGGAAATAATTTTATAAAGAGACTCACGATTTCTGGAAATCAGGTGATGCACCCAACGCAGTCCACAATAGAGGCTCGCGAAACTGCGTGGTACCAGACCCCCTTCGATGGCTCCATCATGGACTCATGCTAGATATGCAGCACAAAACTGTGATTACCTGGGGTGGAGAGGCCTATAAATTCCCCACCCAAACAAGAAGAAAGGGTTAGATTTTAGACCTTTTATATCCATGCTAGATGCCCAGACTCTACAAGATTTGGTTCATGACTTCTATTGACTAGTTAGAGCAATCACGCAACCATAAATTGTTTTAGGTAATAAACTGACAAACAGCCAGAGTAGTCATGCTCTAGGTATAAATCACTTCACGTGATCATTCATAGATCACACGAAGGATCTCTGGTTGGTTATGTGAAGAGAATCCAACAATCCTACTAGTTTATGTGAGACTCAAGATCAAATGATACTGAATGAAACTAAGGAATTAAAAATACAAGGGTTAGAACCAAGATCAAAGGAAGAAGGATTAAGAGAAAGGTATTCTCACCATCCCTCATGCGCTTTATGTGTGTCATTCGAAGAATCATGAAAACACTGGGACATGTCTCCTAGATCTCACGACACTCTGTTGACATGTCATCTGAGAAATGAAAAGTCCTACAAACATGTCATGGCACATAATACATTAACCTCATGGGTGCCACGTTGATCTTGAGAACCCTCTGAGCCCATCACCACAAACTTGATACATTACTCAGATCCATCACCTAACTCATATAACGACGTTCACTCCAGTCAGTAGAGTTTCCCGAAAGCACCTAGACATGATAACCAAGATCACATGATTCCCTCCAAGAAAGTCAACAAAGACTCACAGATTCCTCTAGACATGTCGGCCGAGTATCATGATGACTCCTAGAGGTGTTATCCAATATATGAGATCCCCCCAGGCTGTGCCACACCTAATATTACAAAACCTTACATGTGTGTCAAGCCAGGTCATGCGATGGCTCTCATAACATGTCAACTGGGTAATGTGACACACTCCATACAAGAATCCCATATAAACAGGTCATCCTAGGATCAAAAAATGCTATTTATCCTCAGTGTGTAAGCCCCAATCAATAGGGAAGCCTCAATGTATAGGCCCCAAAATCATATTAACTAAAAAAACTATGATTCCCTCCATAAACGAGATACATAGGACACATTCCCATGGCCCGAGATCCATTCCAAACATCCTCAAAGACTGTCCCAATAAAAAAGTCCCATTCCATACATACCATGAGGTTGATCATATACTCCCTCTTGTTTCTCATAATAAGCATAGAAAACATGGGATTAGGGGGATGCAACAAAAAACTCATTAGGCATCATAAACCCCCATGATCTAGGGCTTCCCAGAATCTGAAAATACATTTTTTCCTCAGCATGTAAGCCCTGATCAACAAGGAAGCCTTAGTGTGTAAGCCTCTACATAAAGGGAAATATCAAAACTCTAATTCCTACCATACTCAGGATACGTAGGCCGCCTCCCGCGAGGTTCTATCTCTATATTGATCATCCATGGATGAAAGAGAATATGACTCCCTTTTTCAACGAAATGAAATTGATTTCTTGCTATCCCTTTTTTCTCACAAATGAGCATGGCTGATGTGGGCTTAGGAAGTTTCAATGATAATATCATATGCACTATAATACTCCACAATGGTAAATGAAAACCTCATTGTGTAAGTCCTGACATAAAATGACCTACATGGGTTTTGATAATTGTAATATTTAGGATACGTAGGATGCCCCAAAATAGCTCAATCCCCTCCTTAAAATATTAACCACCTCCTCATATGGTAGTACATTTCGAAGAAATTGGTTATGTGGTTACAACATATGAAGAAACCATCCCCCATTAGGTAAATGGATGAATAACCTCAGATAACTACAAATAGATCCCTCAATAATACCCCCTTCTTAGACTGAAGAGAGAATTAACCGATAAACCATTTTTATAGGGTAACCATTCTCGTATCAGGATTAGGAAGAGATTTGAAAACATATATTAAATCTATTAGAGAGTCCCAGAGAAGGCAAAAATTTCCCCCCAACAGGGTGAAATGAGTTCAACCTCTCATCCTCTCGACCAATGCAATTCCATAAGAGTCACTGGGCCTGCAAACATAGTTGACCACTGGACTTTGAAAAGAATTCTAGTACCTAGCTACAGATGGGGGAACCATTGAGAGTTTCTGGGAAAAGTGACAATGGTATCCTGATGATCGAAACCATTTCCTGCTAGAGAATCCTAGAAAAGAAATGATAAAAAATTTATTCATATTTTACATAAATATTTAGAAATGAACAGATGTTTTTTTTATCCTTGTCACAAAATATTATAGATATTAAAATCGAGAGCATGAAACTTTTGAGTTTATCCTTTATTTAAATGTTATAATTGTTAAAATCCATGATAAATGAAAAAAGGTCATATTTTAAAAGTTTGGATGATTATGGATGAAGTAGATACATAAAATTAAATATTTTTTTGAATGAATATGAAGCCTTATACATTAGTTTTAACCATAATTAACTCATTTTTCCTTTACTAGGATAATAGAATTTTATTATGATTATTACTTATATGAATATAAATAAAAGGTGAATACTTAAAAAATTTAGACGTCATGATTAAAAATATGGAATTCAATTTTCATGATTCATTTTCTCGAAGTGGAAGAAATTAATTTACGATTAAAATGAAAAAACAAATGAAAAATATATTTTTTTATGAGATTTCCTTTTTTTTATAATTGTTTTATACCAAATTCATGTATAAAATTCATTATAGACACTATAATTGGATTATTTTTAATAAAAATACTCTAATTAAATTTTAAAAATTATACATGATATAATTTGACTTTGTTTATACATGAAAAGAAAATAAAATTTCTAATAAAAATCTATATTTTTCACTATTAATTGAAAAATATTTTTTTTAGAAAATTATCAAAAGTTAATCCTATGTTAATTTTAAAATATTTAATTAAAAAAGGAATTTCATTTTTTAAAATTAAAACTATAAAATTTTGAAATAGATTCTTTAAATAAAACTATATAATACATGTAAATAAATTTAGTAAGAATAAAATTATTTCCATTTTTACTAGAAAATTACTTAATATTAATATATTGAATATACCTACATAAAATATAATTTATGAATATTAATAAAACATAAAAAATATATGTTCTAAAATTAACTTGGTTTTTACATTCTTCCCCCATTTTTGAAATTGTGACCTCACAATTTTATTCATAAATTAAATAAGTGGGGATATTTTTCATTATAGTATCTTTTTATTCCCATGTTGATTCTTCAATTTTATGGGTTTTACATAAAACATTTACCTCATAAATCACTTTATTCTACAAAATTTTATCCTTATGGTGAAGAACATGTACTAGATTTTCCTAATAAGAATAGTTTTATTCTAACTAAACTAATTTAGGGCTCAAAACCTGAGATGTATCAGAAAAAAAAAATTCGTAACAATGAAAAATGAAATATGTCATGCAGATGAGATAAAATTATATTCATGGACTCAACAGGAAACTGATCTAAATTTATCTAGGATTACATATGGTCTAATGAACCACATACTTAACTATCAATCTTTAAAAAACGCATAACAGTTTTCCATGAAGATACTTTATAAAAAATATGATTTCTTAACTTGAAAGAAAGATATTTACTCCAATTATCTACAAATGTTTTATCCTTATATAATCCATCCTCATGTGCTCATGAATCATATTAACCTTCTCAACCATTTATTCTTTAAATTATTGTCCCATCAATTTTCTTTTCCAAACTTCATCTCAATAAGATGCACTCCAACAATGATTTCTATATAATTCCACAAAAGTTTCCATCTGTATACTCGAATGATTTTTTATAAGAAAACCCTAAAAATTTTAGATATTGATCCAAAATTCCCGGATAATCAATTTAAAATTCTTGAAGAATATCCTCCAAATCCTAAATCATTTTCTTTGACTCTCTATCTGATTGATGATGAAAGGTTGTACTAAAATTTAATTCAGTACTGAATGATGTTTGAAGACTTTTAAAAAACATAGAGGTAATCCTAGGATCTTGGTCAAATATAATGGAGATAGGGATTCCATGTAATCTAATTATCTCTTTAACATAAATTTGGGAAGGTTGATCCAATCACATATTATCTTTAATTAGAAGAAAATTCAAAATAGTTTTTTAACCGATCAAAAATAACCCATATCACATTATTACTGAGAGATGTCTCTAAAAATACAACAAAAAAATCCAAGGATATATGTCCCATTTATATTCTAGATCTAGAAAATATTGAATCACCCCTTTGATAATTTTTATTCAGATTTAAAATGTTGACAAGTCAAACATTCCATTATAAAGTCATCAATATATTTCTTCATTACTTCTATAAATAACCAACCTTAAACTTTACATAATCTAGCCATTTTAACTAGATTTTAATTATTAAAATTACCAAAGATCTTTTTGGTTTAGATTTTTAGGATGTTAGGACATAACTCATACATATCAACCCACAAGCATGCAAAGTGGGTACCATTTAAACAGTATCCATTTCTTCCAAAATTTTAAATTTTTAACACAAAACAACATCATGATTTCTTTGATAAATACTCATTACATTTATCTTGACTTATTTATTTCTCTTACACATCCTTATAACTTGTTAAATGCATTTAAAAACAATGTATTAGTATAAAAATCTGAATAATTTATATGAAAAGGAGGAAAGAAACCATTTTTCCATGAATACTTATAAACATATGAAATCATTTGCACAAATAAATACTTCTCACCCATATATATTTAATTTGTGAAACATGAGATTGTAAAGACTCAGAAATTTCAAGGAATTTTTTTTCTTAATTTCTTTGTAATTTTACGAGTCTATGGCTTCGGACGAAACTTGATTCTGAGGCCCGGTGTGCCCGGAATCAATTTCCGAAGTTTAGCTCAGGTATGTTCAGTAAATGAATGAGCCAGTTTTTCTATCTTTTTAACTGGTGCTTGGAATTGAAATCTGAGGGCACTGATGAAATCACAATGCGGGTAATTTCTTTAGGGGACCTTTACCACAGTTGCGTTTTATGCGGGTTGAAAGATAAAACTTGGGGATTAGTAAAAAAGTTAAATAAAATTGTTTAGAACAATTTTATACACCATGATGGTTAAATCCTACATGGAAATGTTAATGGTGGGGCCCACCCCCACATAACTTCCCATTTGTGGATATTTGTAAGGTGGGGCTCACACGATCCCCAACCTTTCATCTCCCTTGAAACCCCCTTAAACACCCTTTCATTTATTGTAACAACCATTCTCTATATTATGTTTGTTAAACTCTCCACATTCCTCCCAATTAAATTTCCACCACATTATTATTAATTAAGGGGATTCTCCAATTAATTAATTATATTGTTTGATTATTAAATAAATTGTTGTGAGAATGAAATAATTGTAAGAGCTATTATTTTAGTTGGGAAATTGTGGTATTGGAGAAAACCTAGGAAAACTCTGGAGATATAGATAAAGAAAGTGTTCTTCTCTTCAATGAAGAATGCCTCCAACGAAGAATGACGCGCCTTCCTTTCTCTTCTCCGTGACGTCGTTCTTCACGATTCCATCTACCACGACGTTCATCTTCTGCGGATCGACGACGTGCAACGCCTTTGCGAGGTAGGGGAATATTGTATATTTCTAATTTATGTGGTTTATACCCTCGAGCTTGAGCGTTTATTTGTAGGATTTATCTTTTTGGATTCCTTATCCCAATTGAATTTTAATATTGAATGCGAATTAAATGAATTAATTCACGGATCGAAAAAACATGGGTTGAATCAATTTCTTGTTGGTTTTCTTGAAAATATCGAAGTATGATGAAAATATTTTTGTCAATTCGACATGTTATTGATTCTCAAAAATGATGGCCTAACCAAACATGGCCATCGATCCACACACAAACCATGCCCTTTTCAATTTCATTCTCCGCACGTTCATTGTGTGTCCTTCATCGTCAAATAATTAAGCGCATTGGAAACTCAATGTTTCGTTGAGTGTGACACACAGATGTGAAGGAATCGACCCAAGGATTATAGATCCACTTTCATCTCTTTTTTTCTGAGTTAAAACGAACCTGGAATGGCATGCAGAAGGATCCCATGGCGCGGGTCTGACGAGGGTTTCAGCTGGTGTAGGTTAGGCATGGTGGCCAGCAGCGGTGCATGTGATCGGCCCGGTGGTATGCGGTTTAGGCTGGGAAGGCTGAGGTGGCAGCTGATAGTGTAGCTAGGTGGAGGTGCAACAGCACTATCCAGGGACGGTGGAGACTGTTTTGGCCGTATGGAAGAAGGATGGGTGTTTGGGTTTGCGAACGCGTTAAATTTGGAGGAGAATGAAACCTGATTTGGGGAAGGAGAATGAAGATTGGAGAGAGAAATTGAAGTGATGAAATAATAAATAAAATAATAATAAAAACCATAAAGGCATGGAGGTTTTGTCATGCCGCATGGAGGAGGTTCAAATGTTGGTGCGTGGAAGTTTTGGATGATATAATTTAGTGATTTAAAAATAAAAATAAAAATAATATAATAATGTTTTTATTATTTTCGTTTGGAAAACCGTATTTTGACGGTATCTTCTTTGTGTGACCTCGGTTTTAAGAACCGTCTATGGCAGTGCGACCCAGATTCTGAGACAGACATTCCGAGTCCAATATTGGATGTATTTTTCGGGTTTTTGGATCGGGTATGTGAAGCGCTCGGAAAATAATAGATTTAATATTATTATTTATTCTCCGACCCACCATAACTCCTGCATGCGACGTCTGATTAACTGGACATCAGTGGCGACGTTACCCTATCTTTAATACGGTCGATTCAAGTTTAATGTTGGATACTAAATTCTGGTTCATGGATCGGGTCCACGAAACACCGAATAATAATAATATTATTATTATTACGGGATCTTGTATCTGACATATCTCTCTCATAAGGTGTTGGAATGAAGAACCATCTGCGACGTTGCGACCCTGGAATTAAGACAGATGTTTCAAGACCAATTTTAGATATTTAAGTCGAGGTCGAGGCGCGGGCCCCATGAGGCCCAATTCGCACGTGTTGCGGTGAAATTCAACTTTTTCACCGGCTATCCGTTTTGGACCAATTGGTAGTCCATCTCGTGTGTTTTTCGGTATGGATCACAACGGTGTGACCGGTCTGGTTAACCGGTGTCATTTGAAGTACGACCGAGTTGGATCGAACATGAATCCAACCGGGCCCTCGGTAATAAAACGCTTATAACTTAAGGACCGGACGTCCAATTGACGTTCCTCCAATTAAGTTGGATTCCTTATGATGAGCCGGTTCTTTTGGCATACTAAACTTGAGTTTTGGACATAGTTGGAGTATGGTCGGGTTGGTTTAGCTTAGAAACCAACCGGACCCCTAGAACAGAAATGCTAATAACTCACAGACCGGGCGTTCGATTGACACGCCGTATGTTGCATTGAGTCCCCTATGACGAGGCAGTTCTTTGAGATACTTCCACGTGAGATTACGTGACACTTGGAAGTATCAACTAGTAGCTCATGGAGCGGACCATCCTGGAGATGAGCATACGGAGTACGGAGACTTAGTAGCTGGATGAGAGCTGATGACTGCTTGTCCGATTCGATTCGGAGTGACTTGACTAGCCCAGTGGGGAGCACTACTATGTTGGGGTGGTAGACCCAAGGTGGAGGAGTGTTACTATGTTAGGGAGACAGACCCATGGTACTCGACAGAAGGAGTACCTCTATAGGCTAGGAAGGGGTGCACATGGTTGCAGCGGTATACCCATGCCGGGGAATCGCTACTGTGTTGTGGAGAAAGACCCGTGATACTCGACAGAGGAGGAGTACCTCATCGGTCTAAGGTTAGTGAGTAGCACCTCAGAGACATGACATGAATACTGTGCTTGAAAGAGGAGGAGTTCTCCAGCAGCCATGTTTTTGACATCAAGAATAAAAATCCTAGTTTGAGCTGAGTCAATGACCCTTTGTGTTTTCCTCATGATTGAGATGAGTTACTTGATAACATAGGTATATTTATGGGAATATACCTAAGTAAAGGTTATATATTGAAATATTTATTTTTGGTTTATCCTTGTTGGATTTAAGGAGACCTTGAGGGTCTTGGGGTCCCTATTGAGTATCGTTATACTCACCCCTACACGGGCTATGCCCGCACCTCATTATGTTGGATGCAGACGACGGACATCGCTGACTGAGGAAGAGTGTACGAGGAATGGATGGTACCCAGAGGTGGACACTCGGCGTGACGGCACACGGAGTGGACCGATAGATTCAGAGTGCTGAGGATGACATATGTACCTACCCTTCAGGTAGGAACTAGAGGACGATCCAGGAGCTGCTTCACCATTCACCTGTTTGTTTTTTCAGTTGTATTTTCTTTCAGTTGTAACTGTACCTTTCCGTTGGGCTTGTATTTCCGGACCCTTTGTACTTTCAGGACACTTTTTACTTCTTTACATAGTGTTTCCTTCCACTTGTACTCTATTTGTTTGTGTGTTTACGTTTATAAAGGCAATACCTTCCCAGTTTTTAGGGAGTTACACCTTGGGTGCTAGTCACCAGCCCCTGGCCAATGGAATGCGGGCTTGGGGTAGTCACGATACGGGCCCCGGGGGGGAAGGGTCATGAAAAATTCGTATCAGAGGACGTCGGTTCTACCGCAGAACATATGACTCTGGTATTTTCTTTCTGTGAAGCAATAATGTTAAGCGTGCCGAGTGTGGTTTTCAGTTCAGGGAGTCCAGTATTAGTGCAGCGGCTGACGTATCCATACACCAGGACCCTGATTTCTGATTTCCGACTCAGTGGACGGAAACACTGATTGCATGTGTGTTTTAAAAAGTTTTCCTTAAGTAAACTCAAACCAGGTCAGCTCACCAGGTACAATCATTTGACCGTGTCGCATCTATTAAGGATGCCTTCACACAGAAAGTCAGTTGGAGTTCCACGAAAGTACCCGACGATGACCCACCGAGTGACGAGGCTCTAGTGTAGGGCCCTCTTGCTATGTTGGCACCTTCGGGTGGTGTACCAATAGCACCGCCACCTGTTAGGTAGTAGATTCCACCAGCTGTACTTGCAGACAGTGTACGCTGACAAAGCGTGTTGCATGAGTTCCAGCAGTAGAGGCCTCCGAGGTTACAAGGCGAGATAGATACCCAGGTAGCAGTGGACTGGATAGAGGCGATTTCTAGAGTTCTACACCTTGTTTAGACACTAGTAGAGAAGATGGTGATCTTAGCTAATGGTGGTGGACGACGCTTCGAGCTGTTGCCACTACCACCACCAGGAGGTCCATCTCGACCACAGGGAACGGGTGGACATAAGATAGCACAACTTCAAGCAACTGAAGCATATGACTATGGAGCTCCAGAAGCAGGTGGACAGGAGGGGGACTAGTTCCAGGCATGAAGGCCTTTGTTATTGGTTCTTCTAGTTTTCGCATTGTCTTTGTTGTGTTTTCTTTGTGTCTTTGTATTCTGAGATGCAGTAATAAAAGACACTTATCTTTGTGACGTTTACTTTCCTCTCCTTTTTGTATGGTTGATACTAAGAGGTTCCGTTTAAAACTGTTGTCTTGACCCTCACTTGTGAGATTCCTTCTGGAGGAGACCTAGTAACCACACATTGATTCCGACAGTGTGACTCAACCCTTGGAGGCGAGGGTAACGGTTGGATCTCTTAGTAGTAGCGTCGAGGACTTACGACGTCATTCAAGACATGAATTGTACCGTTCATGTCAGTATTGACTGTATTAGGCGAAGAATGTGGTTCATACATGGGATGATACTAGATTTCTCTTTTCGGAAGAGGAGAAATCTCAACAGCTCTTGTAGAACATAGACGAATAAGGGTGGAGATGAGTTCTTATAATTGGCTAGTCTCACCCATTGTTCGTTGAGCGAATGGTTTAAGATTCAATCCAAATCAATAGTCTCAGGTGTATCTTCTCTCAGAAGGACATGAACTTGAGACAACGATGATGGATTGAATTCCTCCAGGACTAAGACTTTGAGATAGTCTATACTCTTGGGGAGGGGAACGATGTAGTTGATGCTCTTAGTAAGAAACCGGACATCCAACTGTTAGGAATGGCGAGACAGCAGCTGACCGCATTTCAGATATCCTTTGTGGATAGTGATGGAGTTAGCACGTGTAGGACTAGAGATGGTTCAGGCTACGAAGGAGAAGGTTCAGATCATCCAGGAGCAGATGAAGACTGCATAGAGTAGACAGAAGTCCTATGCTGATAGGAGACAAGACCACTGGAGTTCGAGGGTGACGACCACGTCTTCATACGGGTCTCACCTCGACGAGGTCCACACAGATTTGGCCGGGGCATAAAGTTGTCTCCACAATTCTTTGAACCTTTCTCGGTTCTCAGCAGAGTAGGCGAGGTGGATTAACGCCTAGCCCTTTCACTTCAGTTACACCGGGTGCACGGCATCTTCCACGTATCTCAGTTGAGGAGATACGTTCAAGACCCAACCCACATCATTGATCATGGGGAGCTGTACATCGATGACAGGGCTACATTCACGGAGGTTTCGGTGGAGATTGAGGATCAACAGGAGTGGGTCCTATGCGGACGATTGATTCCTCTATTGCGCATTCACATGCAGCACATGAACCTTCAGGGAAGCACATGGGAGCAATAGGCTCAGTTGCGTGCTCAGTACCCCTTTAGTTTCCCTAGTGTGTGTTGTAGCTTTACAAGTATCTAAATCCCTGAGGTCAGAGTAATGTAAAGACCTGAAAATTTAAAGGAAATTTTTTTCTTAATTTTATTGGAATTTTATGAGTCTATGGCTTCTGACGACACTTGATTCCGAGGCCCGGTGTGCCCGAAATCAATTTCCAAAGTTTAGCTCAGGTATGTTTAGTAAAAGAACGAGCGAGTTTTTCTATCTTTTGTACCGATGCTCAGAATTGAAATATGAGGGCACCGATGAACTCACATCATTTGTAATTGCTTAAGGGGACCTTTACCGTAGTTGCGTTTTATGCGGGTTGAATGTTAAAATTTGGGGATTAGTTAAAAAGTTAAATAATATTGTTTAGAACAATTGTATACACCATGGTGGTTAAATCCTACATGGGGAAGTTAATGGTGGGGCCCATGCCCACATAACTTCCCATGTATGGATATTTGTAAGGTGGGGCCCACACGAGCTCCAACCTTTCATCTCCCTTGAAACCCCCCTTAAAATCCCTTGCATTTATTGTGACAACCATTCTCTTTATTAAGTTTCTTAAACTCTCCACCTTCCTCCCAATTAAATTGTCAACACATTATAATTAATTAAGGGGATTCTCCAATTAATTAATTATAGTGTTTGATTCTTAAATCAATTGTTGTGAGAATAAAATAATTGGAAGAGCTATTATTTTAGTTGGGAAATTGTGGTGTTGGAGAAAACCTGGGAAAGCTCTGGAGATATAGATAAAGAAATTGTTCTTCTCCTAAATGAAGAACACCTCCAATGAAAAACGACGCGCCTTCCTTTTTCTTCTCCATGACGCCGTTCTTCACGATGCCATCTACCGCGACGTTCATCTTCCGCAGATCAATGATGTACGATGCCTTTGTGAGTTAGGGGAATATTGTATATTTCTCATTTATGTGGTTTATACCCTCGATCTTGAGCGTTTATTTTTAGGATTTATCTTTTTGGATTCCTTAACCCAATTGAATTTTCATGAAGAACGCGAATTAAATGAATTAATTCGCGGATCAAAAAAGCATGGGTTGAATCAATTTCTTATTGTTTTTCTTGAAAATATCGAAGTATGATGAATATATTTTTGTCACATGTTTTTGATTGTCAAAAAAGATGGCCAAACCAAACACGCCATCGATCCGCACACAAACCATGCCCTTTTCAATTTCATTCTCCGCGTGTTCATTGTGTGTCCTTCATCGTCAAATAATTAGGAGCACTGGAAACTCAATGTTTCATTGAGCGCGACATATGGATGCGATGGCCTCGACCCAAGGATCACATATCTACTTTCGTATCTTTTTTATCGAGTTAAATCGAACCCGGAATGGTGTGCAGAAGGATCCCGTGGCATGGGTCCGATGAGGGTTTCGGCTTGTGCGGGTTAGGCATGGTGGCCAACAGCGGTGTGGGTGATCGGCCCAGTGGTGCGCAGTTCAGGCTAGGCAGGCCGAGGCAGCATCCGACAGTGAATCTGGGTGGAGGCGTGACGACACTAGCCGGGGGCAATGGCGACTATTTTGGCCATGTGGAAGAAGGATGGGTGTTTGGGTTTGCGAAGGCATTAAATCTAGAGGAGAATGAAACGTGATTTGGGGAAGTAGAATGAAGATTGGAGAGAGAAATAGAAGTGATGAAATAATAAAGAAAATAATAATAAAAACCATAAAGGCATGGAGGTTTGGGCATGCCGCATGGAGGAGGCACCACTGTTGGTGGGTCGATTTTTTGGATGATATAATTTAGTGAATTAAAATTAAAAATAATAATAATATAAAAATGTTATTATTATTTTTGTGGGGAAAACTGTATTTTGATGGTATGTTCTTTGTGCGACCTCGGTTTTAAGAACCGTCTGAGGTAGTGTGACCCAGATTCCGAGATAGACATTCCGATTCCAATATTGGATTTCTTTTTCAGGTTTTTGGATCTGGTACCCGAAGCGCTCGAAAAATAATAGATTTAATATTATTATTTAATCTCCGACCCACCATAACTCTTCTATGCGACGTCTGATTAACTGGCCATCAGCGGTGACATGACCCTGTCTTTAATGCGGTCGATTCAAGTCTAATGTTGGATACTAAATTCTGGTTCATGGTTCGGGTCCACGAAACACTGAATAATAATAATATTATTATTATTATGGGATCTTTTATCTGACATATCTATCTAATACGGTGTCGGAATGACGAACCGTCTGCGACTTTGTGACCATGGAATTAAGACAGATGTTTAAAGACCAATTTTGGATATTTAAGTCGTGGTCGAGGCAAGGGCCCCACGAGGCCCGATTCGCACGTGTTGCGGTGAAATGAAACTTTTTCACCGGCTATCCGTTTTGGACCAATGGGTAGTCCAACTCGTGTGTTTTTCGGTATGGATCAAAATGGTGTGACCGGTTTGGTTAACCGGTGTCATTTAAAGTATGCCCGGGTTGGATCGAACATGAATCCAACTGGGTCCTCGGTAATAAAACTCTTATAACTTAAGGATCAGACGTTCGATTGATGTTCCGTCAATTATGTTGGATTCCTTATGATGAGACGGTTCTTTTGGCATACTCCACTTGAGGTTTGGACGTAGTTGGAGTACGGCCGGGTTGGTTTAGCTTAGAAACCAACTGGACCCCTAGAACAGAAATGCTAATAACTCACAGACAGGGCGTCCGATTGACACGCCATCTGTTGCGTTGAGGCGCCTATGACAAGGCGGTCCTTTGAGATACTTCCACATGAGATTGCGTGACACTTGGAAGTATCGACCAGTAGCTCATGGAGCGGACCCTTCCGGAGACGATCATACAGAGTACAGAGACTTAGTTTCTGGTTGTGACTTGATGACTGCTTGTCCGATTCGATTCGGAGTGACTTGACTAGCCCAGTGGGGAGAACTACTCTGTTGGGGTGGCAGACCCATGGCGGAGGAGCTCTACTGTGTTGGGGCAGTAGACCTGCGGTACTCGACAGAATGGGTACATCTGTAGGCTAGGAGGGGGTGCGCTTGGTTGCAGCGACATACCTATGGTGGGGAATCACTACTATGTTGGGGCGACAGACCCACAGTACTCGATAGAGGAGTAACTCAGCAGTCTAAGGTTTGTGAGTAGCACCTCAGAGTCATGACAGGACTACTGTGCTCGACAGATGAGGAGTTCTCTAGAAGCCGTGTTTTCGACATCAAGAATAAAAATCCTGGTTTGAGCTGAGTCAATGACCCTTTGTGTTTTCCTCAAGATTGAGATGGGTTACTTGATAACTTAGGTATATGTATGGGAATATACCTATGTAAAGGTTATCTGTTGAGATATTTCTTTGTGGTTTATCCTTGTTGGATTTAGTGAAACCTTGAGGGTCTCGAGGTCCCTACTGAGTATCGTTATACTGACCCCTACACGGGCTATGCCCTCACCTCATTGTGTCAGATGTAGACGATGGACAATGCTGACTGAGGCAGAATGTACAAGGACTGGACAGTACCCGGAGGTGGACACTCGGCGTGACGGAACACGGAGAAGACCGATAGATGCGGAGTACTGAGGAGGAAATATGTACCTACCCTTCAGGTAGGAACCAGAGGACGATCCAGGAGCTTCTTCACCATTCAACTGTTTGTCTTTTCAGTTGTAGTTGTACCTTTCAATTGGGCTTGTATTTTCGGCCCCTTTGTATTTTCAGCACACTTTTTATTGCTTTAATTAGTGTTTTCTTCCTCTTGTACTCTGTTTGTGTGTGTTTTTACGTTTATAAAGGCAATGCCTTCCCAGTTTTTAGGGAGTTACGCCTTTGGTGCTAGTCGCCAGCCCCTGGCCTATGGAAGGCGGGCTTGGGGTAGTCACGATACGGGCCCCGGGGGATGGGTAATGATGGAGATTTTCATAAAAAATTAAATATCATATATGAAACCAGAAGGTTAATATTGTAGAATTAATTACTTATATTTGAACCATCTCTACTACCTTATGATTTGTAACCCTCACACTACCATACAATGTAACCCTCATGGCTACCTTATGTTGTAACCATCTCAGTTACACATGGAGTAACCATACAACCGACCTCCAACATACACATACCCAATGCATTGGAGGGAGATATAGGTCCCACCATTCATCATAAACAATTCCCAATAACCATAACATAATCATCAAACAATAATACTTTCATAAAAATATTCATTTTGAATTTCATAAAAATATATTTTTAAAAGAGGATTTTTAACAGAAATTCCCTTATAAATATCTTACAATTAAAGTGAGAATTAATAGAAGGGAAGGATTATGTGTATATAATGGAAATACACATAATAAATCAAAATATAAATGAAATATACTACAAAAATAATTTTAGTAGCACTCAATTAATGAAGTAGAAGGTTAACCTAAAGAATGGAAATTGGGTTCAGAATTCCCTCACATCGGATTTATAAAACTTCAAACTTGTTTAAAATTATGGTATAATGGTTAAAAGATATTTATTAATATTTTAAAGAAACATATTCAGGTTTATAACACATTATATGATCATTTTATGACATCATTCGACCCATTTATTAATAACATGCTGTTATTTCCATTGTTTCGGGTGCATGCTTTACATGATTTCCATGGTTGGTTCCTAAAGATTTTTCTTGTCGAATGGATGAAAAACTATAGAAGTTGAATTAAATTGTGTTAATATGATTAAGTAAAATAAACTTATTCCATAAACCATTTTGGTTATATTTTATGAGGATGAATCATCAGATAAATCATTAGTGATACTCATTTGAATCATTTTAGTAGTTCTTCGATTATCACAAACTTGTTTCATCACATAACTTTAATATTATGCATATAAGTTAATTAAAGAACATAAGATAGGTCATAAAATACAATTTAAAAAAATTACCCATTAAAATGGTTTTGCAACCAGATTTTAAGGAAGTAAAGGAAATTTAAGACACATTGTCCATGAAATTGGTAAATCGTCACATCATAGATGGTGTTTTTATTTTTTGAATAAGAGGAAGAATATAGGAATAATGATGATGATTTTTTCCATAAACATGACAAAAATCTAGAATATATATAATATTGGAGCTTTCATTCCTCTTGTATAAGGGGAGGATAAGAGAGTATAAGAAAAGAAATGAATTGAAAAGAAAACAGAAGAAAATGAAAGAGGATCTTTACCTCTTGATCTCTTCTCCTTGATATCCTCTTTAAGGACCTTGGATTTGGCCTTTCGGTGAGGTCAATAAGTCCTGGACGTGGGGAAGAGTCTTGGTATGGTGATTGGGTAGAATTTATACAATTCTAAAAGATTGAGAGGTGTGAGGGGAATAGGGGGGTGAGAGTGGTATTTATAGTGGGGGGAAGAAGGGTTTTCCATTATTTTAATCATTAGTTTAATATTTTGGCCCAACACTATGTATAGTATTGATTCATGTGACCCTCAATTGTAATTAGAGAATGTGAGTTTAAACCTAGGGTGCTTAAATCATCCACGATTCTAGGAAATGTGTATTTAACTGATAATGTATATATATAGTATATTACCATATTTCACTATTAATAAAAAATTATAGAATTTCAGAAAAATCCCAAAAATTCATCCTAACCATTTTTAGAATTGTAAAATTCAAAAATTAACTCTATTTTTTGAAAATAATTTTCTAAATATGAATAATTTAATTTAAAAATAAAATCAAAATTTATTCAAAAACTAACAAATTTAAAACTATAACTTATTTCATATCACCTTGAAAAATTAATCAATATAACTTTAAAATATATACCTATGAAAATAAAATAATAATATGATTTACTATTCATAAGGGTCATATAACTATTCATAATGGTTTGTTACTATTCATCAAAAATCAAGCTGGTTCTATCAGACTCCAAATAACTTACTGATCACAACTGAAGATGACCATTTTTCTAAATTCAAATCATAGAAGTGGAAAAATTATTTTTTACACCTTGTTCATAATTATCTTCATAAAAAAATTTCATTATATAGAGATTCAGTGTTTCATTAATTTCAATTTATTTTTAAAATCTTTGGGTGTTACGTTTCCCCACCTTCTGGAAATTGTGCCCTCACAATTTTATTTACTTATTAAAAAAATGAGGGTAGCTTTAACTCATACCATTTTTAGATTACCATGTGGCTTATTCAACCATGTGGTTTTCCTAAAAAACCATTACTTAGTGGATTATTTTATTCCTCAATACATATTCTCTTCGATCAATAATCTGAACAAGTTTCTCTTCAAAAGAAAGATTATCTTTTAGCTGAACTGCTTCGAGGATCAAAACATGAGATGAATCTAGAACACACTTTCTCAACATAGAAACATGAAAAAAATTGTTAGATTGAGATAAAATCAGAGGAAAATCTACTCAGTAGGAAACTAGTCCAACTTTCTCTAGGATTTCATAAGGTCTAATGAATCGTGGACATAGCTTTCATTTCTTACCAAAATGAAAAACACTTTTCCATGGTGAGATTCTAAGAAAAACAGGATCACTTACCTCGAAAGAAAATTCTTTCCTCCTATTATCAGTATAACTTTTCTACCTTCTCTGAGATGTCTCATGATTTGCTGGATTATCTTCACATTTTCATCCAATTCCTCTACTAATTATGGCCCCATCAACTTCCTTTCCCCGACTTCATCCAAAAAGATAGAGTTTGACACCGCTTCCCATATAATGCTTCAAAAGGTGACATATGTATACTGGAATGAAGATATTTATTATAAGAAAACCCAACTAATGAAATATGTTGATCCCAAATTCCTTGGTATTCCATTGAACAAGCTTGAATCATATCCTCTAAAATATGAATCGTCTGTTTTGAGAACCCATCTAATCGAGGATGAAAGGATATACTAAAATTTCATTATATTCCCAACGACTTCTAAAGGCCTTTCCAAAAGTTAGAAGTGACCCTTTGATCATGGTAAAATACAATGGAAAGAGGATGTCTGTGTAACCTGACAATATCTTTGAGGTAAAATCGTGAAAGCTGATCCAAAGACATAATATCTCGAATAGAAAGGTAATGAAATGATTTAGTGAGTCGATCGATAATATCTAGATTTCATTGTTACCTCGAGAAGTCTTTGGTAGTACCAAAATGATGTCCATGGAAATATTTTCCCATTTTCACTCCAGCACTAGTAATGGATGAAGAATCCTCTTTGGTAATTGCCACTCTACTTTAATCTCTTGACATGTCAAACATTTTACATTAAAATATGGAATATATCCTTTCATTCCATCCCACTAGTAATACTGCTGAACGTCTCTGTACATATTTGTGCTTCTAGGATGAAATGAAAATGTAGAACTATATGCTTCTCACAAAAAATCATTATTAAGTTGAGAATCACAAGGAACACACAATCTTTTTCCAAATCTCAATACACAGTCTTTATCAATGTTAAATTCAGGAAATGTACCCACTTTCACCATTTCAAACTTTTTCTATAGCTCTTGGTCTACCTTCTGTGATTTCTTAATTATATCTGAAAAAGATGACTACACTAGAACCTGAAACAAAATAGAGGAATTTCATGCACCAACAACTTCCAAGTCAAAATTCATCAAATCATTAATCAAAGAGTCTTGTTCCACCCGTAACGTAGTTAATAATGCATGATGTTTTTGACTCAAAGAATCTTACAATTTTTTATCTTTTCCATGATGGTAATTGATTGTGCAATCATAATATTTTTTCAATTCAAGAAATCTTATCTGCCTCAATTTTAATTCCTTCTGAGTGAATATACACTTCAAACTTTTTTGGTTAGTATATATTTCACATTTGGCTCCGTATGTATGATTCCTAAAAAAAATTAATGTGAATACCACATCTGCTAATTCCAAATCACATATGGTATAATTTAAATCATGAGGTTTTAGTTGTCTTGAAGCATAAGAAATCACCTAATCATTCTACGTCAGAACACAACCATGTACCTTTTGTGAAGCATCACTATAGATGAAAAACTCACCATTTTCGGAAGGTAGGGTCATAACTGGAGCATTCACCAATCTTCTTTTCAATTCCTGAAAACAATCATCATATTTTTTTGTCCAGGTTAATTTAACTTCTTTTTGATTTAGCTAAGTCAGTGTACTAGATAACCGCACAAAGTTTTGAACAAAACTCTAATTATTTATTTTCAAACCAAGAAAAATATGAATCTCAGTTATATTTGTGGAAATTTTCCATTATTCAAAAAAATTCTTTTTAGTATGATCAATATTTATGATATCTTTAGAAACACTGTGGCCAAGGAACGAAATTTTTTGTAACCAAAATTCACACTTGATGAATTTTCCATACAGTTTCTTTTCATTTAAGTTTTGGGAAAAATCCCTCGGATTTTTTTCATGCTCCTATTTACTTCTTGAATATACCATAATGTTATCAATAACCAAAACCACGAAATTATTGAAGAACTAATAAAATATTCTATTCATAAGATCCATGAATACAAAAATTGAATTTATTAACCTAAATGGCATAACAAAAAAATCATAATGGCCATATCTAGTATGATAATATGTTTTTTGAATGTCATCCTCTTTCTCCATCAACTGATGAAACCTAGATCTCAATTTAATCTTGGAAAAATACCAAGCTCTCAGGATCTCGTAAAAAAAGTCATCGATGTGAGGAAAATGATACTTATTCTTAATATTAATGTTATTGAATAATATATAATCAATTAAAAGTCTCATGGAACCATATTTCTTTTTAACAAATAATACAGGATCTCCCCATGGGGAAGTGTTAGGATGAATGAATCCTTTATCAAGAAACTCATGTAACTACATTTTCAATTCAAGAAGTTTCATTTGAGACATTTGATAAGGGGATATGAAATTGGATTAGCATTAGGAACTAACTCAATTGTGAATTCAACTTCCCGATCAGATATAACACTGGGAAACTGCATCAAAAAAACATCAAGGTATTAATTTACCACTAGAACATAATTACTCTGAACAGTTCCCTAGTTTTCAATAATATAAGAAAGATAAATTTCATTTTCATATTTAAAAATTTTCTCAGCTTCCAGATATGTTATCAATTTTATGGGTTTTTTCTTGTATAAAAACTGAAACACTTTTTGAAAAAAAACTTATTTTCTCTACAATCAATCTTAGCATGATAAACAGAAAGGAAATCCATTCCCAGAATGACATCAAACTCTAATAAGGGGAAAAAAATTTGTAGGTAATGTATGTCTACAGATAACCATAAGAAGATTCTTAAAATGCCTTTTTACTGTTATATTTCCCCCCTAGTATTTTACCAATAAGTTATGGTCTCATTTGTTGAGGATAAAATTTCAATTTACCAGAACATTTCTCAGAAATAAAGGAATACATTGACATTATTTTAAATAACACTTTAGAAAAATATTTGTAAATAAAAAAAAGTACCTAATACCAATACATTGGATGTCTTTAAATCTATTGATGTAGTCTCAAAGGATCTCACTACAACTTTCTTCTTATAGTTCAGCTGCTTTCCATCACTCAGATCATTCATTGGGAAGGTATTTTCATAATGACCCATCCCACCACATTTCAAATACATCATATTTTTCTTATCTGAATTGATATTAAGAACAATTTCATTAAAATCTCAGGCCATATCTCCAAACAAACCACATAAAAATCACTTCACAATTTTAGTGAGGCATTTCGCAGGGTTTTTTTATCACACTTTTCGCATACTAAAGATTGAACATTCTTATAATCAGATTTCATTGATTGATTCTTACCCATCACTTACCATATGGACCTATTATTCTCTTTGTTATCAAGGTACATATAATCATCAAAGAAATCCATTAATATCCTCTCATAACATCATACAAGTTTCTCATAATTTGTAAACTTTCAAGAGGCCAATACCCTTCAATATCTTTTCTTTAATCCTAAGTAAACATGATTGACTTTTCTATCAAGATCCTGAATAATATTCAGTGCGTACCTTTCCAGTCAAGTGAAGTTTTCTTTTATAAATGGACCCCGAATATTCCTAATTTTTCCTCAATTCAAGGAATGTATTTTCCATCCTAAGTTGAACCACCTTAAGAAAATATTTTTCAAGGAAAAGACTTTTAAATTCATAACACTCAGTGCTTAAATATCTTCTTTATCCCTGATATTCTTGACTATGGACCACCACTAATCAGCTTCACCTTAAAAATGATAAATGGATAGAATAATATTTTTATTATTTGAACATATTATAACATCGAATATCTTTTAAATTTATTTAATCCATCCTTCAGCTTCTACTGGGTCAGAATATCCACTAAAAGCAGGAGGGTGTTGCCTCATAAAATATTCCACTATCATCATGTACCTTTGAGGTATATATAGTTGTTATCCTACATGGATTCCACCACCATTTATTTCCTGTTTCAGGTGATCCATTACTGTCAAAACTACTTGGTTTCAATTCCCTCCATTCTCAGTTACGTATTCAGAAAGATATTAGCCTTTCGATTCCTTCAAACTTCAGCTTCCATGTTTCTTCTGTAGAAAACCATCTTGAACGGACATATATTAGATGAAGAAACATGGTAATATTTAAACAATATATTATTTCAACATAAATATAAGATAAAAATAATTAATTGTAATCTATTAACAGCATACTAACTCCTAAAATTATCTAAACCCTACTCTGATACCAATTATAAGGACCCGACCATAAACATTACATAATATAGCTATTTCAACTAGATTTTACATCTTCACATTCCCAAATATCATTTCGGCTTCGAGTTTTAGGATTTTAGAACATAACTCAAACATATCAACCCACAAGAATACAAAGTGGGTACCATTAAAATAATATCTATTTCTTCCAAAACATAAAAATTTTAATATAAAACAACAACATGATTTCTTTGAAAAATCTTCATAACATTTAACTTGAAATCATTATTTCTCTTAAAAATAATTATAACCTATGAAAAGAATTTAAAAACATGGGATAACAATAAAAATATTAGTAAGGGATATAAAAATATGGAAATAAACCATTAGTCCACGAATACTTATAAACATATGAAATCATTTTCACAAAGACATAATTCTCACCCATATATACTTACTTGGTGAAACATGAAATTTATGTAAAATATTTAAGAACATATATAAAACCATAAGGGTAATATACTGTAATTACTTACTTATAATGTAATCATCTTGGTTACCTTATGATTTGTAACCCTCACTACTTCCTTACAATGTAACCCTCACAACTACCTTATGGTGTAACTATCACAGTTACACTTGGAGTAACCATAAGAATGACCTCCAACTTACACATACCCAATGAATTTTATGGAGATATTGGTCCCAAACTTCATCATAAACAATTACCAAGAACTATAACATAATCATAAAAAAAGAAAACTTTCATAAAAACAATTTTTTGAATTTCGTAAAAATAGAATTTTAAAAGAGGATTCTATAAAGGAAAGTCCCTTACTAATATCATATAAGTGAAGTGATAATTAATTGAATGAAAGTTTTACGTTTATATAATATAAATACAGATAATAAATCATAATATAAAAGAAATTAACTACAAAAATAAAATATGTATCACTTAATTAATGATGTATAAGGTTAACCCAAATAATGGAAATTGGGTTAAGAATTCCCTTACCTTAGATCCTCCTTACATAAAACTTGTTTAAACCTAATGTATAATGGTTAAAAAAATGTTATTAATATTTTAAAGAAACATATTAATGTTTTTAACACCTTATATGATCATTTTATGACATAATTAAACCCATTTATTAATAACATTTTGTTATTTACATTCCATTGTTTCGGGTGCGTGCTTCACATGATTTCCATGGTTAGTTCGTATAGAGTTTTCTAGTTGAATGGAAGATAAAATCAAGAAGTGAAATGAAATTGTATTAATATGTTAATAGAATATTAAAATATTACAAAAATAATTTTGGTTGTATGTTATGATATTGAATCATTAGATAAATTATTAGTGATACTCTTTTGGATCATTTTAGCTGTTCTCCGATTATCAAGATATTGTTTCATCATATAACTTTAATATTATGCATATAATTTAATTCCAGATCATAAGAGAGGTAATAAAATATAATTTAAAAATTGTTTTAACTATTAAAATGTATTTACAACTAGCTTTGAATGATGTAATGTAAATTGAAAACACATCATCTATGATGTTGGTAAATCGACACATCACAGATGATGTTTTCATTTTTTGAATAAGAGGAAGAAGAGAGGAAGAATGATGATGGATTTTTCCATAAACATGATAAAAATGCAGAATATATATAATAAAAGATATTTAATTCCTCTTGGATAAGTGTAGGAGAAGAGAGTATAATAAACTAAATGAATTGAAAAGAAAACACAAGAAAATGAAAGCAGACCTTTACCTCTTGATCTCTTCTCCTTGAGATCCTCCTTAAGGACATTGGATTTGGCCTTTTAGTGAGACTAGAAGGTCTTGGACCTGGGGAAGAGACTTGGGAAGGGTATTGGGAACAATTTTTACACTTATAAAATCATTAGAGGTGTGATAGGAAGAGGAGGGTGGTATTTATAGTGGAGGAGAGGAAGGGTTTTCCATTATTTTAATCATTAGTTTAATATTTTTTATCAAGGATATGAATAGTCTGGATTCATGTGACCCCAAATAGTAATTAGATAATTTTAGTTCAAACCAAGGATTCTTACATCATCCATGATTTTAGTAATAGTGTATTTAACTGATAATGTATATATACGTTCTATTGCCATATTTTACTATTCATCAAAAATTCAAGAATTTCAGAAAAATACCAAAAAAGTCACCCTAACTATTTTTTGATGTGTATAATTCAAAAATGAACTCTATTTTTTGAAAGTAATTTTACAAATATGATTAATTTAATTCTTAAATAAAATCACAATTTATTCAGAAAATAACAAATTTGAAACAATAACACATTTTATATCACATTGAAAAATTAATAAAGATCTCATTATCTTATAACCATAGTAAAATAAAATAATAATATTATTTACTATTCATAATGTTCATATTACTATTCATATTACTATTCAAAAGGATATGTTACTATTCAAAAAAATCTAGTTTGTTCTATTAGACTCTAAATGACCTATTGATCATAAATGATGATGACCATTTGTAAAAATTCAAATCATAGAAGGAGAAAAATTATTTTTGAAATATATTTTATGATTAACTTCTTAAAAAAAGTTTCATTATATAGATACTCAGTGTTTCATTCATTTCATTTTATTTTTAAGACCTTGGGGTGTTACAACTTCCCGCCAGAAATGTTCTCGATACATTTTTTGTTGCTTAGATGAATAATAAATGTCAAGATGTGATACTCAATCCATAGTTATTTCTTGAACTAGTTTCACACGAAACACATAACCTTTTTATGAATATCAAAACACCTTCTTTTTCCATGTTAAATTTAGGAAATTTATCTCTCTTAACCAATTCATCCTTTTCCAATAAACAATTTCTTCCTTATAATATTTCTTAATCATGTTTGAAAAAGATGATTGTACTAACACCTAAAAAAATAGAGGGAGTTCATGCATGCATAATTTTTAATCCAACATTAGTCAAATCATTAACCAAATTATAACATTCCAAACATAGAATTTTTAATGATTCTTTATCTTTCTGAATCGAAGCATCATCTACTCTATTTACTTTATATAGATGGTAATGAATTGTGGAGTCATAATCCTTAATCTATTCTGGCCATATCCTCTATCTCAAGTTCAACTCTTACAAGGTGAATATATAATTCATGATTTTATGATTAGTATATATTTCACACTTTAATCCATATAAATGGCGTCTCCAAATTTTTAAAGAAAACACTACAACTGCTAGTTCAAGATCATGTGCAGGATAATTTTTCTCATGAGGTTTTAATTGATGTGAAGAATAAGAAATTGACCGACCATTATACATTAAAACACAACCTAGTACCTTTAATGAATCATTGTCATAGATAAAAATGTCACCATTTTTGGATGGTAGTGCCAAAATAGGAGCATTCACTAATCTTCTTTTAAATTCCTAGAAACATTCATAACATTCCTTTATCCAGATTAACCTAATTCCTTTTCATGTTAATTTAGTTAGTGGGGTAACATACTAATTAAAGAGAACTATGAATCTTAGTAAAAATTTTAGGTCTTTTAAATTCATCAAACACTTTAGTTTTAGTAGGATCAATTGTTATTCCATCATTATTTATGATATATCCATGGAATAAAATCAGTTGTAGCCAAAAATCAAATTTAATAAATTTTCCATATAACATATTTTACTCCACGATTTTCATAATAATCCATATATATTTTAATGATCCACATAAAGTTTTGAATAAACCAAAATATCATCTATAAACAAGACAAAAAATTTATCAAAACATTCACAGAAAACTCTATTTGTAAGATCTGTGAATATAACTGGATCATTTTCAACACAAAGGGAATAAAACAAAACTCATATTTCCCAAAAACATGTATGAAATGTTGTCTTCAAGATACTTATTCCTTCACCATCAGATGATTGTACCTGGACCAAAGAACAACCTTTGAAAAATTCCAATCTCCATGGATCTGATAAAAAAAGTCACCAAGAAGAGTAAAAAATAGTTCTTATTAATAGTGATGTTACTCAATGCTCTATAATCACTAAAAATTATCATGAAACCATCATTGGTTTCAATAAAAAACAGGATCACCCCCTGGAGAAGTCCAGGATGAATGAAATATTTATCAAGAAACTTACATCTTCATTTTCAATTCCAAAAGTCCTACTCAAGCTATCTAATATGGGGGTTTTGAAATTAAATTAGAATCAGACACTAAGTAAATAACAAAATCAACATCAAAATCAATTATATTACCAGATAACTCATTTGGAGAAAAAAATCAAAATATTATTTTATTACTATTAGATCATTAATTTGAATTATTCTCTCATTTTCATCATTATGAGTAAGATAACTTTAATTTCCATCTTTTAGTAGTTTATCATATACATTATTTGTTATAAATGGTAATAATTGATTCTTATATACAAACATAAACACATTTTGGAAAATAAAATCTTTGGTCCTATAATATATCTTAACATGATAATCTGAAATCCAATCTAGACCCATAATAACATCAAATTATATTTTGGAAAATATAAAATATTTTATAGGGAAAACTCTTCAATAAATTATTACATGAAGATATTAAGAAATTATTTTTTCCTTAATACTACCCCATGTGTTTTTACCAAAAGTATTGACATCATTTATTGAGGTGAAATTTTTATTTAACTAGAAAATTTAGCAAAAATGAAATGATGTGTAGAACCTGAATCAAACTATACATTAACTTATTCTGAATAAACAAGTAATGTACATATTACCACTTCATTCAATGGACCAACATCTTCCAAAGTAGTGGAAAATTATTTCACCACACCCTTTTATATATAGTATTGATAAATACCATTATTTTTTAACTTCTTCATATATACATCCACATAATGACCCATCTCATTACATTTAAAACACATTAATTAATGTTTATAAAAACTGGTCTTACAACATCCAAGATCTTTTTATTTATAATCACGAGTCATATACGTAAACTTACCACATGAGATGAACTAGAATGATTTCATAATACATTACCCAAGGTGATATTTACCAAACCTATCATAAAATAAAAACATGATTTTCATTCTTTGATATTTATTTGATGGATTATTTCGATTTTATTTCTATATAGACCTCTTTTTTCAGCTTGTTTTTGTAAACATCTGATTATCAAAAAAATCTATTTCCACCTTCTTGGTACATCTTCCAAGTTTCTTGTAACTTTTAAATTCATGGGAGGATAGTGATCTTCAGTATCTTGGATTTAATATTAAGTAAAACTAATTAATTTTACTATCAATATCTCAGATAAAATTTTATGTATACTTTTCCAATCAGGTGAAGTTTTCTTCATACACAACTATTGAATCTTCCTCCTTCTACCTTAAATCCAAGAATTTATTTTTCAACCTAAGTAGAAAAAACATAGGAAAATATTTCTCAAGGAAAATATTCTTAAATGTATCCCATTACATGGTGTTGATATATTATATCTCTCTATAATTATTAACCATTGACTATAATTGATTGGATTCCCCTTCAAAATGGTAAATGTAAAGTGTTAAGTTATGATGCTTCAAAATACTCATGACTTCAAATATATTTTCCAAATATTTAATCCATCCCTATACTAAAATTAGGTTAGAATACCCACTGAATGATGGAGGGTGATGTCTCATAAAATTCTCTGAAATTAACATGTTTCTCTATGGTAGATTAGGTTTCTCTATAGCATGGATTGTCATGAACCAACATATTGAGATTCGACTCATGACTACCCCTAGCGTGCCTCTAATAGGCCAAGGGCTAGTGACCAGTGTTGAGTAAGAATATTCCAAAATTGGTAGGCATTAGCCTAAAGTACCCACACACATATATCCAAGCCCACCCAATGATGAAAAGTAAAACAACTAAAAAAAATTCATGCATACTTCTGAGATCCTAAAATAGAGTGCAGAATTAAAAGTAATAAAATTGGAAAAAGGGTCCAAATACAAGACTAAAAAAAATGTAAAATTCCAACCTACTACAAGGTTGAGGACTAATTCAACAATAAGATCCTGGTAAAAAAACCTCAGTATATCATGCTCCAGCTATGCGCCACCCACTCCCAATCCTCCAAGAACACCATCAAAAGGGCCATTGTCTACATAAGACATGATAGGAGTGGGAAAATACTATGTAGGGGTGATTATAACAATACTTAGTATGACACCATGAAATCACTAAATATAAAGTACCAAGTATATCCAACTCAATACAAGTTATAACAACAAATTTATTACAAAAACACCCATATATACCCAAGAGAGACACCACAAAATCAGGCGATTGTAACGAACTATCAACCACATGATTCTGCTTGAAGTAATGCTCATTCCTGGAGGATCCACTCCACGAGCCAAAATATCATCAGTGACACTCGGTGAAGAGGTCTAGATCACTAGGTCCTAACCAAGAAAGATTACTAGTCTTGGAATACACTGATACACAGATAGGGGTGGTTCCTTGAACCATTGGGGGACACCACAAACCCAATCTAGATCAAACCTCTATGTAGGGGATCATATGAAAATGATTCCACAAAACCTACTCATACAACCTACTAGATGAAGGATCAACGCCCTACTCAAGGAAGTTAAATAGATTCCTCACACTCCAAATAGGGAACAAATGATGTGAGAGTATTTCACTCTAGACTCACTGAGGGAAACCACAAACTATATTTGAGACTCAGACTATAAAGTGGATCACAATCAAGTGATATGGATGTGATGCCTCATTATAACCATGAGGAAAGGACCAAGGGAATGGAATCAACCTATACTGGTCCAAACTAAGAAAATTAAGAGCCACATGAACTCTTAAATGGGGTAAATGATGTGTACCAGGGGGTACAAGAGTTATACCAGAGGGTACATGGTGTGTCCAAGTATCCCCTTGCCTCCCCATTTAGAAGAGACTCACACGACATGTAGTCTCCAAATACATAGTGTGTAGAATCATAATATGGTGTGTAGAGACACATGGTACTCCACTAGTGTTTCCTGGTTGTGTTTGTGTTCAGGTGACCGTGTTTATGTAGTAGTACATGGCATGTGTCTCCCTGTCTAATCTACCAATGTATCATTACACCGGTAAGCCCATGTACACCCATCCAAACCATGTCCGTGTGGGAGTACAAAACATTCCATCTAGCTATGTACTTCATCCCATGCTCGTGTACCCACCAAGGTACACACTGAGTCAACCGGGGGGAGATGACGTGTCATAGGGGTCACACAACGTGTGATCCTTAATTTCATCTAGAACCCTAGCACCAAATCTAGGGACCTGCACAACATGTAATTCTGGATTACACTGTTTTTCTCATGATTTCCTAGATTCATTCTATTTCATCTCGCACTTCATTGGAGTCATCACCATTTCCAGAACATGAAGATCAAAGTTCGTTTTGACCTTTCCAACATTAATCTACACAAAACTGGTCTTGAATCTACTCAAAAATTGATCTAAACTTTTTTTTATTCATTGAATTCCAAATGATGTTTAAGAATGGAAAATCAGGTATCCAAATCCATCCAATTAGCCATCGATTCCATCATCTCATCACCATCGTGTCGTGCCCATCCAAGATCTGTGATATCATTTAGTTGCACTAATAAATGGTTGTGAAAGGATTGATTAATCAGGATATTATTGAACCCCATGCCAAATGTAGATTTCCCATGATGAATGAAGATCTGATGGAGAAAAGAACAAGAACGAATGAGAGGAGTCAATAATAGGAAGGAAATCATAATTTCAAAGTAATTCTCCCAAAATCACCCCAAAATAAACCCATCCCAAAATATGCATGATCCAAAAATAAATCTGTTGGTTGGTTGATCCATATTCATCATAGGAATCAAGAATAGGAAAAGGAAACAATTCACACAACCAACCTACCTTGATTTGGATCAATCACTGATGAAGAATGATGCAGCGTCATTGTCAATGGCGATATCCTTTGAATCCATAATGTGTCAATCATCAACCCACCATCCCATTGTCGTTCACCTAAGAGAATCAATATAATGTTCTTTCTAGAGGCCCTCCAATGATTCCAGGGTTATCCAACCAACCTAGGGTATCTCCATAATAGTATATTTAAAGACACATCAATCCCTATGTTTTTGTAATTGAAATAAAATAATTCAACTTATTATTTTATTCATTTACGCACACCCACGATGAATTTTCCATAAACGGCTCACATTGAATAAGTTTAAACCTCACCTATGGTAAAACCAACATACAAAATTCTACGATGATGTCATATTTTTGATCTGAGCATCCATTTGGGAGTTATTCCACTTTTTCAGGAAAACTATGCATGCATACTATTAAATATGCTTAATATATTTCAAACATTTTTTCCAGGAACACCGAGCCTCATAATCGCACACTATTTCAACACCTAGTCTCAAAAATATTCGATATAATATCCAAAAATAATACATAAAAAATACAAGATGTTCCATTTTATACACCTTAGGGATTTACGCCTCAAAAATCCAAAACATGGGATACACAAAGAGATGTGGGTAGTGAGCATGAATTTGAGCCTCCATCTCATAAAAGGGGAATATATCACCCATGAAGGATCCAATCCTACCAACCCTTGATCTCTACAAGTTAATCTGCAAAGGTATCTCCATCCCTAATTTCTAGCTCACACCAGTCAATGATGTGCGACAGGTTGTGCATGTACCTCCTCAGTTGTGACACGTTGAAGACGTCATCTACTCGATCCAACTACTATGGTATAGCTAAGTGGTATTCAACCAATCCAACTCTATAGAGTATCTTGAAGGGACCAATGAATCTCGAAGATAATTTTCCTCTCTGAACAAATATTCTCAATCTACAATAAGGTGAGACTCTGAATAACACATGGTCTAATTCCTTGAATTCTAGAGGTATTTTTCATTAGTCCACATAAGACATCTGACAACTCTATGTAGTCTTTATCCACTTATGGATGACCTGAACCATCTCTGTAGTAACTCACACCAAGTTTAGGCTCATGAGTGTTTAATCTCTTGGATCATTCCAACAAATTGGGGACCTACAATGTTTTCTGTACAATGAATTGAATGGTGACATACCAATGGTGGAATGGTAGCTGTTGTTGTAGACAAACTCCACTAAGGGTAGGTGATCCTCCCAACTATGGCCAAATTCTAGCTTGAATACCCACAAAATGTCTTCCAAGGCCTAGATGGTCTACTTTATATGGCCATAAGTTTGGAGATGAAACACTATGGTCATGTATAATTGAGTCCCAAAGGACTCCTATAAACCCATCCACAACCGAGATGTGAAGTGAGAATCACGGTTTGACATGAACATTGAGAGAACTTCATGGAGTCAGATTATCTCTTACATGTAGAGGAATCCCAATATCTCTACTGAACTCTTCTCTCAAATAGTTAGGAAGTAGGATGACTTGGTGAGTTTTCTACAATCACCTAGATGGATTCATGTCCCTTGGACATACATGGTATGCCTTTCATGAAGTCCAAGGAAATCCCATCCCACTTCCACTCTAGAACCTCAAGGGGTTGAGCTAAACCTGATGGAACATGGTGTTTAACCATTTCTTTCAGACAAGTAAGGAATCAAAAAAAAATATCAAGATGGGAGTGCTCATCAACCTCTATATCAGCTTCTGAAAGCACTGATGGAACCTTTCCATCCATATGAAAGAACACCCCTTCTGAGTTATGGTTGTCAGGGGTGATGAAACTCTAGAGAATTCATGTACAAAACTTTTATATTACCCTACAAACCCAAGGAAACTTTGTAACATATTTACACTCTTGTGTGTATCCCAAGTAATCGCTGCCTCAACCTTTGCTGGATCAACTGTATCACTTGCCTCTAAGATGACGTTTCCCATAATGTGGACCTCTTGAATCCAATACTAACACTTTGAGATATTCCCATAAATATGGTACTCTTAGATTGTGTCTAGGATCATCCTCAAGTGTCTCTCATTCTCCTCCTAGGATGCTTAATAAACTAGGATGTCATTGATGAAGACCACCTTGAAACAGTCTATGAAAGGATGAAATATCTGGTTCATGAGTCCCATGAACACTACTAGTGATTTTTTCATGCTGAATGACATCACTAAGTACTCATAGTTAATGTAATGACATTTGAATGACTTCTTTGGTATATCCACTTCTCGTACTCATAGTTGGTGATAGCCTGGACTGAGGTCAATCTTTGAGAATAATCACGCCCCTCTCAATTGATCAAATAAGTAATTTATCCTTGGCAGTGGATACTTATTATTCATAGTCTTTTAGTTCAATCACCTATAATCCATACATAACCTCAAGATCCTACCCAAATTCTTGGAAAACAACCCTAGGATTTCCCACGGGGAAATGTTGGGACTCACAAATACCTTCTACTGAATGTACTACAACTTCCTCCTCATATCTTGAAGCTCTACAGGAGGCATCCGATATATTGGTGTAGATATCGATGTCATCCCAGGATGCAAGTCGATGTAGAATTATTCCTCTCAGCAGGGAGGTAAACCTGGTACATCCTCATGAAAGACATCCTCATACTCTACCACCACTTCAAGGAACTAATAGACCAAAGAATCCACTACTCCAAGAGTCATTCTAGCTAACTGATGAGTAATCAACTTCAATCCTCCATGACCAAGCTCATCTTGCTCTTCCAAGGTCTCCTTTTCACCCATAAAGGGAAACCTCATTCCATCGATGAAGACACTTCATGTAACACCCCAAACCTAGTCACCCAGAGTCGGTGCATTATTACATAACATTGGTATGATCACAAAAGATCAAGTCTCGAAAGACCGATTAGTTTAGTAGACTTGGAAATACTAGATACATTAAAAAGTTATACATTAAATTAAAAAATGAAAACAACAACAACATAGTATCCAAATTCCACACTCATATCCCTTATACTATCCCTAAATTTCATTCATAATATACTTCTTCGCATCCTGGAAAAAATAAAACATAGAAATGGGTGAGCTCAGATGCTCAGTAAGGATAACAATATAGAAGAAACTTTCATAAAGAAGCATAAACATTTCAAGAAATGTAAGACTAAAACAATATCCATTGAAACTTGAACATCAGAATAATATAGCAAAGATAAAATCAAATAATTCTATTTACTTATTCACATGGATATTCTACTAGTCGAATAATCAAATGCAATATCAATAGCCACTTTCATAATGATGGAATGCATAATTCCAGACTTCTTAACCACATAGTCAAGGCCTTATGCCAAGAATATAAATAATATTTTGTCAAGGCCTTGTGCCAAGACCCTAGTTTGTCTCATGAGACCTACCGATGCATCAAGGATCTATAGAGGGCTCAACCCGTCACTTACTAAGTCCAATGCATTCCTCATATGAAAAGGTTCAAACATAACATAAACATTCGTATTAAAACTAGCATACAAAATGTCAATACATTCTCCATAAAACATGAATGGTGTGAAAATAACACATACATAGTCAAACATATCACAAAACCTTCAATACAATATGGATGTTTTGTATCATAATAAATCAACTTCAATTAAGCTTAAAGTCTATCAAAGGATGTTGACATAGATGAAATCAAAACAAATTTTTAGAGAAATATCACTTTATATTTTGAAATCATTTAAAAGTCATATAATTATAAAAGAAAACATTTATTTTTAAAATATTCTTATAATCTTTTATGGGATTCTTCAATGATGTTATAATGGCAAAAATAGCCACACTCGTCGTATAAGTTATAATAACATTCTTACCTTAATTTTGTCGAAAAGGTCATAAGGTAACTTGTTTGGAAAATGACGGGAAGATTCCTTTCAAACCATTTTATAAAAAGTCAAAAAAGGGTATAAATTAATTTAACCCATATTCTAGTAAATAGTAAAAATGTTTTTGAATACATTTTTAAAAAAACAAGGATGTGGATGATAAAGATGTTTCGGTAAATACTTACATAAAAACAACCTCAGATAATAAAGAGATTGTGAAATTAACACTTACCTTGTACTTCACCTTGTTCGAGGGTATTTTAACCTCATGTATAATATTTAAATCATTTTTCAAGAACTATATACATAAATATGATATCATATATGATCTTCTAATATTTCTTTGTTAATGATATTTTAATAGTATCATCGTTTCGGGTGTTAACTGATTCGTTTTCCTTTATATGATTTGTTACGTAAGTAATGTTTATTATGGATAGGATGTATATTATTAATATTCATAATTATATTAAGTATTTAAACATTATTTTTAATCATCAAATGAAAATTAGTCTTGAATGGATACAATGGGGAATGAATCTCATCGCATTCATGGAGACGGTAATCCGTACATACGCACGAGCGATAATATCATTATTTTGATATTAAAATCATATATAATTGGATGTTATATAATATATAAAGAATCATTGTCATATTATATTTATTATTTACATAATTTATACTCATTATTATAACCATCCAAATGATGAAGTGTTTGAATAACAAACTACACCACGATGTGGAGACGATAATCCATACGTACGCACATATGGTGACTTTTTCATTTATAGGATGGATAGAATAATGAATATAGTTGTACCATTTTTATAATAAAATAAAAATATATAAAAGATACTGGAGTAATTATTTTATAATGGAAACAACAAATAAAGAGTAAGTGGAAGAAGAAAAGAACATAAAAGATGTGATTAAATATTTACCTCTTCTTCAGGTTCTTCTTTTTGATTTGATCAAAAGGGATTTTTATGTTGGATTTTTGACTAAAGGAAGGCATCTAGGATTAACGGAGGATAATCGGGAGGATATTTGGGCAGGGGTTGGCCAATCCAGATGTCTTTGAAGGTGTGAATTTGAGAGAATGGTAAGTGCCCTTTTATAAGAGGGGTGAGGGGAACCTTAGGAAAAGACTGAAATATTATTTTATAATAAACTCATTTTCAGATTATAACAACAAAAAATGAATTATTTAAAGGATAATGTGGTTATGGGTCAAAAACCACTCAACCAATAGGTTTTAGACAGTTTTGGGTCACTATATTAACCTTATCTTTTAGATTTAACTCTTAGTTAAATATATTGACATTTACCATGTCTCTTTGTATTTTTATATTATATGGTTAATAAAATTACTATAAACTTCCTAGAAAACCGAAAGTGGTTCATTAATGATATAAATATAATTATATAAGTCTTTTTTCTGAACCTTATATTTTTAGGATTATTATATTAACCAATAATATTGTATTTGTTTTAAAAACTAATTTATGTCAATTTTGACATTATTTAAAAATTGATTTTTGTTAAAGTCCTAAAAACTTTATTACTTCAAAATAAATACATATAATCTACCCTAACATGTCATATTAACCTATAAAATTATTGTAATTCATTAAAATTCTCAAATTTTATTTATTTGGATATTTATAATATCATTTATTTTAATCTTTCATTAATATGGTAATTACTGCATCATCATTGTCTAATAAAGAAATTTAATTATTTAATGTATAAAAATTGTAAATAAGATACCATAATGTAGGAAATCGTTTTATATTTCTAATTAATATTTATAGTTGAATTTATATTGTGTGTAACCCTATATTAAAAATGGTTTAGTTATTAAACTTTGAATTTAACTCTTTTGACTCTTCTTTAAATAAAATAATTATAAATGTCCTAATCTAATCCAAGTGGACCAAAGAGGTTCATATTTTTTTTACTATGGTTGTTATTGGTCGAATTATACTTATCCAATAGAATTAGGACATGTCTTAGGGTAATAATAATATCATTTTTACCGTCAATTACCCTATTTACTTTTAATCATGGTAAATAAAAGTAAAAAGTTACTATTCACAAAAAATTATTTTCACCTTATTGAAACAAATTTTTCTTACTAATATCAACTATGTCTCTCATATTTTTGAAATTCAACTCACAGAAGCGATAAAATTATGTTTTATACAAATTTGGAAATGCTATAAGAGGTGGGTAAAAGACGGTAAAAAGTTTGGTAAAATTTTATATATTTAAACTCATTGTAAAATGACTCCAATGAATTAAATTGAACTTATATAGGTATTATGTATCTATTTTGACATGAAATAAATTTAAATAAAATAAAAAATTATTTAAATAAAGAGTTGGTTTTAAACAATAACTGTGTGTTTTTCACTATTCATCAAAAATTGAATGTTTTCAGAAAAATACCAAAAAATCACCCTTAGATAATTTTGATATTAAAAATCCAAAAATGAAGTCCATTTTGAATGATTAAATTTATGAAATTTAAAAATGTGGGTATTACTATTCATAACGCATAGTTTGATTGGTCACGGTGTGTTAGAATCTCGAAGTTGCGTACAATGCATGCTATTGCATTATTCAAAGGGAAATGTACCATGAAAGCTTGGGGTGTTACATTCTTCCCTCCTTAAAATAATTTCATCCTTGAAATTTCTAGAATATTACTGCATAAAAATATTCGGGTGGTGCTTCATCATATGTTCCTCGGGTTCCCACGTTTCCTCTTCCATCTTATGGGTTCTCCATAGAACTTTTACCAGACGAGTCATTCGGTTTCTCAGCACTTGTTCTCTGGTATCAAGAATTTTGGGAGGCTCTTCACAATAAGACAGATCAGGTTCCAGTTCAATTTCCACATAGGTGAGTACATGCGTTGGGTCAGACATGTATTTTCTTAATAGTGATACGTGGACCACATCATGAACTTTGGAGAGACTTGGAGGCATTGCCTACCAGTAAGCTACAACCCCAATTTTTTCTAGAATTTCAAAAGGTCCGATGCACCTGGGACTTAGTTTACGCTTCTTACCAAATCGTATAACTCCCTTCCACAGAGAAGCCTTCAAGAAAACATAATCTCCTACCTAAAATTATAAATCCTTCCTTCGATTATCAGTATAGCTTTTCTGCCTACTTTGTGCTGTTTTGATGTGGGTTTGGATAACCTTCACCTTTTGCATTGTTTCCTCAAAAAGTTCTAGGCCTATGCGTTTTCTTTCACCAACATCATCCCAAAACGTTTGTGAGCAACATCTCTTGCCATATAACGCTTTATATGGTGCCATCTAAATACTTAAATAGAAGCTATTGTTATAGGAAAATTCTACCAGAGGTAAATATTGATCCCACATACCTTGAAAGTCAAGTGAGAAATATCTCAACATGTCTTCAAAGGTTTGAATAGTCCGTTCTGATTGTCCATCAGTTTTAGGCTGGTAGGAAGTGCTCAAATGAAGTTCATTATCTAGGGATTTCTAAATACTTTTCCAGAATCTTGTTGTAAAATGGGGATCATGATCGGAAAAAATTGATAGGATTACACCATGGAGTCTTAAAACATCATTAATATATAGTCTTTCTAAACGTTCAAGTGGTAAATCTCCTCTTATAGAAAGAAAATGTGATGACTTGGTAAGATGATCAACAATGACCCATATTTCATCATTCCTTCTAGGTGTCCTAGGCAGCCCTATGACAAAGTCCATCGTAATATTATCCCATTTCCACTCAGGTATGGGAAGAGGTTGAATGACTCCTCCAAGCTATTGCCTTCCAGCATTCACTTGTTGACAAACCACACATCGTGACACAAAATCAGCAACCTACCTCTTCATGTTGTCCCACAAAAAATGTTCCTTCAAATATTTATACATATTAGTGCTACCAGGGTGTATAGAGAAATTGGAGCTATGAGCATCATCCAACAATTCCCTTTTTAGATTAGTTATGTAAGGAACACAAAACCTCTTCCCAAATTTCCAAATTCCATCATCATAAATGAAGTCACTCCATCTCCCATCATTCACAGCATTAATTTTATTTTGAAACTCCTAATCATCATCTTAAGAACATTTTGTCCTTTCTAGTAAAGATGGTTTGGAAACCATTTGAAAAAGCATTGATGTTTCACCTTCCATGATTATTCCCAAACCATTTTGACTTGATTCATGAAAATAAGATCCCTTATAACTCTCATCTTGTTCAAAACTACTTGATCCATTCTTCTCAAAGCATCTGCCACCTTATTTGCCTTCCCCGGGTGGTAGTGTATTGTGCAATCATAATACCTGAGTAGTTAAAGCCATCTCCGTTGCCTCATGTTGAGTTATTTCTGTGAGAAAATATACTTCAAACTATTGTGATCAGTATATATCTCACATTTTTCACCAGAGAGATAATTCCTCCATATATTCAAAGCAAAGATTATAGCTGCTAATTCAATATCATGTGTAGGATAGTTTTTCTCTAGAATTTTTATCTCC